>OX442342.1:40000-5659799 GCA_949358125.1 Idaea dimidiata
AAAAAGACAATAGACACGGTTATTTTCAGTAACTCACGTAATTTTGACGAAATTTCAGTTATTTTAATAGAAAAAGTGCGAATTCCCTCTGTTTTCTCGAAATTTTCTTAGGAAAACTTTCGCGAATTTCCCTCAAAACCACTCCAAACAACCCCCTCTTGCATCCCCCAAACCCTCAGACACCTATCCCGCACGTATCCCGCACAAAATTCGCATTTTTCGCCCGCCCACCCTCCCAGTGGTTTTACCGCTAAGCTGGACTCATAGCCTAGCGAAAATTCCAACTTGGATTTTCCTGGGAGGAAACGATTTAAATCGTTAGTTTCGTATAGGGGCACACTAGTGGGCCACTTTTTACACGATGTCCGTATTCAGGACCCCTCAAGGGCCCTCACAAACGGAGAAAATGGACAAAACCGACATTTTAGTCGATTTGACCTCCGCGCAGGACGCGGTAACGGACCTGGCCGCACAAGGCCAATCAGCAACGACGGAAGCAAGGGCCCGAGATGGCCCCGTGGTCCGAGGCGACCCCACCCTCGCACAGGCGGAGAACAAAGGGGCAGCGCCGGTGACTTCCACCCCTTCCGGCGTGCCCCCGGCCACCCGCAGCAGACTGGCCAGAGACGGGGCCACAACATCAAAGGCCCCGGCCGGTGCCCTTCACGCCGCTCCCCGAAGCGTCAGGAGGAGCATCGACGAGTGGGAGGACGCGGAGGCAAGGGCTACGTCGGTGTCGCCAAACGCAGATGCACCGGGCGAGGCCGACAAGACCTTCGTAAAGACTGACAAAAAGGTGGGGCGGAGGCCGGTCAGGGCCGCCGCCGAGGCGCTACTGATCCCGGAGGAGCCGAAGACCTTCGCCAGCCGTACCGCCGAGGCGGAATGGGTGAAGGCGGAGGCCTATCGGCAACTCGATGTGTCGGGAAACATAAAAGGGACAATCAAAACACAGGTCAGGTCCCTTATCGACCGGATGTTCCGCATCGTGGGGCAGCTGGAGCAGACAAACTCGATACCCGGCGAGTGGCGGGACATAAGATCCGTCTCGCAGACGCCGCCGGGATGCTCCAGCGGCACCAACCGCATCCTCGACGAACTGAGGGATATGCGGAGCATCATCGAGGGGAAGGTCGATGAGGGACTCGCCCTAATGAGAGATACGAAGCGTGCGGTCGGGGAAATCGGGGACGAGGTCAAGGGAAACGGTGACCTTCACCGGAGGACAAAGGAGGCGGTGAAATTGGCGGAGGCCAGGCTGGCAAACAAGGCCACCTACGCGGGAGTTGTGGCGGGACGAGAGATGAGGGAGCCCGGACCTCGAGCACTGCACTCGGTGGTAGTCTCATCCAAGGACAGCCAGGAGACCGGGGAGCAGGTGTTGTCGAGGATAAGGGAGGCTGTGGATGCAAAGGAAGGATGGGTGAAGGTGGAAAATGTGAGAAAGGCAAGAGACAGAAAGGTGATTATTGGATGTGGGACGATAGAGGAACGGGAAAAGGTAAAGGAGAGGCTGAAGAGGGTGGAAAATAAACTCCAAGTGGAAGAAGTCAAAAACAAAGACCCCCTCGTGGCGCTGAGAGATGTCCTCAGCATAAACACCGATGAGGACATACTCAAAGCGCTACGAAATCAAAACAAGGATCTCTTTTACGGCGTGAGCAAGGACGATCAAATAAGCGTCAAGTTTAGGAAGAGGGCGCGGAATCCCTTGCAGAGCCATATCATCCTGCAAGTGTCCTCGGGCATATGGCAGCGACTGACAGAGGCTGGATCGGTATGCGTCGACCTACAGCGAGTCCGCGCGGTCGACCAATCGCCCCTCGTCCAGTGCTCCTTATGCTTGGGATATGGACACAGCAGGCGCTTCTGCAAGGACACCAAGGAAAAGTGCAGCCACTGCGGCGGCCCCCACATGAAGCGCAACTGCGCCGAATGCGAGGCAGGCGTACCACCCAAATGCTGCAACTGCACACAAGCCGGGCTGGAGAAGGTTGATCACAACGTCTTCAGCCCGGAGTGCGCAGTCAGGCGCAGGTGGGACGCACTTGCTCGGGCAGCCGTGGCGTATTGCTAAGGGCACCTCAGGCGGAAACCATACCCCAGCAACAGAAAAAGCGTATGTATTCGCACAAGCAAATCTGCGCAGGATGAGAGTCGCCACTGACGAGCTCATGCAGGGGGCCTACCAGCGGGAAATCGCACTCGCCCTCATCCAGGAACCTTATGTGGGAGCCACGGGGCAGATGAAAGACTACCGGGGAGCAAGGATCTTCCAGTGCGTCAAACCGGACCACGGTCCAGTCAAAGCGGCAATAGCTGTCTTCGATCCCGAACTGGACGTCGTCCGGTGTCCTGAACTGTCGACACCAAACGCCATGATAGTGCGCATCAGGACAGGCGCGCGGGAGATCGTCGTCGTATCGTTCTATTTTGAACCAGAGCCAGCAGACATCGATCCACACCTTCAAACAATGAGCAAGATAAGAGAGAGATATAGCCAGAACTTGCTCATGGGCGGTGACTGCAACGCCAAAAGCTTCTGGTGGAACAGCGGCGAGGAGGACGCTCGCGGTAAAAAGATGGCGGGAGCGTTGGAGGAGATGGCGATGCACGTCCTGAACAGGGGCAGCACACCGACCTTCTTTGTAATCAGGGGAGGAAGGGAATGCTCGAGTATCGTCGACATCACGACCTGCTCAGAGGGCCTTCTCAACTTCGTGGAGGACTGGACGGTAGATGAAGGAGTAACGAGCTCAGACCACAACACCATACTATTCAAAATTGGCCTAACCAAAACATCCGGAATCAAAATTAGTAGGACAACAAGAATTTACAACAGCAGAAAAGCCAACTGGAAACACTTTCAAGAGAGGGTGGACCAGTTGGCCCTAGAAAATAATATAAACAAAATAGAAATAGACCGCATAACAAACATAACACAACTAGAAGACAAAACAGATACATACATAAACATAATAAAACAAGCATGCAACGAAAACATACCGAAGATAAAAACAAAAGAAAAAGTTAACTTACCATGGTGGTCCGATGAGCTCGCGAAACTGAAGAGGGAGGTCTCCACGAAGAAGAGAAGAATCCGATGCGCCGCGCCGATCCGGAGAGAGAGAGTTGTCGCCGACTACCTGGAAACAAAAGAAAAGTATGAGGAGGAGGCAAACAAGGCAATGGTGCGGAGCTGGAAGGAGTTCTGTGGGAAACAGACTAGGGAAGGAATGTGGGAGGGGATCTATCGGGTGATAGGAAGGACAAAAAAGCGGCACGAGGATCTGCCGCTGGTCATCGGTGGTAAAACACTATCGCCCAGGAAATCCGCGGAGGCCATAGCCGCAACCTTCTACCCAGTGGATTCGGGGGACGAAGATAATGCGGTACACCGGAGCATCAGAGAAGAAGCAAACCGGGTAAACGAAAGGGACCATGATGAAAACCATGACCCCCCGTTTACCCCGGAAGAGCTCCGGGCCGCGGTCTCGTCCTTCAATCCTAAAAAAGCGCCAGGAGTCGATGGCCTGACAGCAGACATCTGCAAACGGGCGATTGACAGCGACCCCGGAACCTACCTGTCACTGGCAAACAGTTGTTTGCGTCTGGGTCACTTTCCTAACCAATGGAAGGCCGCAACGGTCATCGTTTTGCGGAAGCCGGGAAAGGAGAGTTACACAGACGCAAAATCATACAGACCGATAGGTCTGCTGCCAGTGATGGGTAAAATTTTGGAGAAGATGCTAGTCGCCCGCATCAAGTGGCACCTCATTCCGAAGATGAGTCCCCGCCAGTATGGCTTCATGCCGCAGCGGAGCACCGAGGACTCCCTCTATGTCCTGATTGAGCACTTAAAGGCGAAATTAAACAAGCAAAAGCTCATAACGCTAATATCTCTAGACATAGAGGGAGCATTCGATGGCGCCTGGTGGCCGGCCATACGCCTGAGGCTCGCGGAGGAGAGGTGCCCCATAAACATCAGGAGGGTCATCGACAGCTACCTAAGCAACAGGCGGGTAAGCGTGAGGTACGCCGGGGAGGAGGTGACCAGAGAGACAACAAAGGGCTGCGTACAAGGGTCTATTGGCGGGCCTATCCTCTGGAACCTCCTCCTTGACCCACTGTTGAGAGAGCTGGACGGGATGGGGGTACACGTGCAGGCCTTCGCGGACGACGTGGTCCTGGCCTTGGACGGAGATACCGCGCTGGAGGTGGAGAGGCGTGCAAATGTCGCTCTCGCCCGTGCTCAGGAGTGGAGTGTCAAAAACAAACTAAAATTCGCAGCACACAAAACCACGGCTCTGCTCATCACAAGAAAACTAAAATTTGACACCCCGCGCCTGACCATGGGCGGAATCGACATTAAAATGTCGAAGGAGATGAAGCTTCTGGGGCTCTGGATAGATGACAAGCTGACGTTCAACACCCATGTCAGCTACGTCTGCGGGAAGGCGTTGAACGTCTACCGCCAGCTGTCCAGAGCCGCAAAAGCCAGCTGGGGCCTCCAGCCCGAAGTGATCAGGACGATCTATACGGCGGTAATCGAGCCGATAATCATGTACGCGGCCAGTGCATGGTCCTCGGCGACAAAAAAGTGGGGCGTCCGGAAGCAGCTTAACGCAGTCCAAAGAGGTTTCGCACAAAAACTCTGTCGAGCCTACCGCACAGTCTCCCTGAACGCGGCACTGGTGCTCTCGGGACTGCTGCCCCTGGATCTGAGAATCCAGGAGGCGGCAGCTCTCTACGAGGCCAAGCGTGGAGTCCCACAACCAGAGCTCGCGGACAGGGAGGTAGAGCGGATGACTGCGTGGAGCGAAACTCCTCACCCAGCACTGCATATGTGCCTGGGATTCGTGTGCCTGGTAAACGAGGTGGAGGTGGCTGCCCACAACACCCAGGCAGTCCGAATTTTCACCGACGGCAGCAAGATTGACGGCAAAGTGGGGGCCTCGCTTTCCATCTGGGAGGGAGAGGCCGAAACCAAAACCGTCAAGCTTAGTCTGCCGTCCTACTGCACTGTTTACCAGGCGGAATTGCTGGCCATATGCAGGGCTACAGAGGAGATCCGGAGGTGGAAAGCCGAGAGTTTCGGCATCTACAGCGACTCCAGAGCCTCACTGGAGACGCTGGTGTCGAACGGCTCCAGCCACCCCCTTGCAACGCGGGCGCGGAGCAATCTTAAGGATTGCTCCAACCAAAGCAAGCAAATAAGCTTGTTTTGGCTAAAAGCGCACGTCGGTATAGAGGGGAATGAGCGGGCAGACCAACTGGCCAAAGACGCGGCTCAAAAATCAAAAACCCGGCCAAATTACGACCTGTGCCCGGTTTCATTCGTCAAGCGACAGATTCGTTCCAAGTCGATTGACGAATGGAATCTGAGGTACAGGTCGGAACAAAAAGCCAGGACCACGAAGGTGTTCTTCCCCGACGCAAGGGCGGCGTACGGGGTGGTCAGAGGGATGAAGCAGGAGAAAACGCAGACCCAGGTTCTAACGGGGCACGGCGGGTTCTCGGAATACTTGAATATATTCAAGTGCAAGGGGGACCCGTCGTGCATCTGCGAGCCTGGGGCGTCTGAATCACTCACGCACATCCTCTTTGACTGCCCCGTATTTGGCCGCCTTAGATATGACGCGTCTTGCAGACTAGAGAGGGAAATAACGGAGGAATCGGCAAGAGACCTAATGGCAGATCGGGACAGGAGGGGCCCATTCCTGGAGTTCTGCTGCCAAGTGGCAAAACAGGTGATTGAGAGGAACAAATGACGGCCCTGACTACTGGTCTTAAATAAGACCAAGAGACTAGGGAATGAATGAACGTAAGAATGAGAAGGCAGAGCTCTAGAGATGGACCCCAATCCAAAGTGTTTTAACGTGTTTGTGTTCGTCTTATATGATTTTAACATAATTATTATCTTATCAACTTTACAACTTTTACAAACTTTTATGATCAATTGACAATTATTATTATATGCTTTTATCTTTTAAATTGACTTTTATCTTTTAAATGGACTTTTAAAAAATTACAATCAGTAGTATGATTTTCTGTAGTGTTAGTGTACTTTACAAAAATAGAATGAGAAAGGTTAACGTCGAAAATGGCTCTGGTAACGCCAGAGGTAGGACCGAAACCCCTTACCCGGGGAATAAAAGAAAAAAAAAAAAAAAAAAAAAAAAAAAAACCTAACCTAACCTAACCTAACCTAACCTTTTTTTTTTTTTTTTTTTTCGTGGGAAAATCTGATTAAGACCATCAGGCGCTCTCGGGGGAGAGCGGCCCGGTGAGTGGAGGTCCTCCCTGGTCTAGATGGTGTTTGCCAGGGGTATATCCACTAAAAACCCACGGTGTCCCTCACGCCGCAATTGTCGGGGTCAACGGGACCTGATAATACTACCGTTGACCCCGACGGCGGTTGGCCGCGGTCGGCCCCCTCTCACAAACACTTCCAGACACCCTTTTTTAATAAAAAGGGTGGGAAGTGTGATACCCTCTCCGAGAGGCGCGGACACGCCGCCGTCTCGGGGCCCCTAAAGCCGGTGGTGAATCCCCCCCGAGATTACCACCAAGGGCCGAGGTGATTGGCAGCCAGGCCCCGGCAAATACCACGATGGCCCGGCACCCTCTTGTAATTTTTTATAGTGGTTGTTTTCCACGCGGCCCATCCTTCCGGAAAGGGCCCCCGGGCCCGCTGACGCGGGCTTACGGTTGGCAGCCAGGCCCCGGCAAATACCACGACGGCCCGGCACCCTCTCGTAATTTTTTATAGTGGTTTTCTTCCACGCGGCCCCTCCTTGCGGAAAGGGCCCCCGGGCCCGCTGACGCGGGCTTACGGTTGGCAGCCAGGCCCCGGCAAATACCACGACGGCCCGGCACCCTCTCGTAATTTTTTATAGTGGTTTTCTTCCACGCGGCCTCTCCTCAAGGAAAGGGCCCCCGGGCCCGCTGACGCGGGCTTACGGTTGGCAGCCAGGCCCCGGCAAATACCACGACGGCCCGGCACCCTCTCGTAATTTTTTATAGTGGTTTTCTTCCACGCGGCCTCTCCTTAAGGAAAGGGCCCCCGGGCCCGCTGACGCGGGCTTACGGGTTAGAAGCCGGGCAAGCCCGGCTTCCCACCTCGTGCGCCTCTTGGCTTCACTGCCCCTCTTGCAGCTACTGAGCCCTCCCACCACGACAAGGTGGACGCACATCGGAAGGGAACCTAACCTAACCTAACCTAACCTAACCTAACCTAACCTAACCTAACCTAACCTAACCTAACCTAACCTAACCTAACCTAACCTAACCTAACCTTTTTTTTTTTTTTTTTTTTTTTTTTTTTTTTTTTTTTTTTACGAGGGGAATCACCTTAAGACCATCAGGCCGCTCCCGGGGGAGAGCGGCCCGGTGTGTGGGGGTCCCGCTGGCCTAAGATGGTAAGCGGCCAGGGTTTACCCACTAAACCCCTCGGTGTCCGTCACTCCGCATGTTGTCGGGACTCACGGGAAGATCCGCTGTTGCATTACAGCCGTGAGTCCCGACTGCGGTTGGCCTCGTCAGGCCTCCTCTCTGACCCTTCACAGGGTGGACCTCTCGAGTGGCGGCGTGGACACGCCGCCGCCATCTCGGGCACATTGTTTGGCGACGGACTCCCCCGAGCCCGCCGCCAAGTGCCGAATTATGGGGGCATGAGGTCGTTCGCACGACCTCGTCGCCGGGCGCGCCTGGGGCGCTGAGTGTCACGGGCGAGCTCCCTCGCTCGCTCCGCATCCTCCTTCGAAGACATCACGTCCTCGCAAAAACGACGTATTGCCGTCCATGTTTCCTCGTTGTTGAGCATGTTGGCCACAACAGTGGGCAGCGAGAGATCACTGCCCACAACCCGCACTAGGTCTTGCCTGGGTGTATCCCAGGCTGGGCACACTTCTAGCGTGTGTTGAGCGGTGTCGTCACTGGAAGTGCAGTGGTGACACCGCTCATCAGCCTCCCTCTTTATCCGACACAGGTACCTGCCGAAGCAGCCGTGACCGGTGAGTACCTGTGTCAGATGAAAGGCGAGTGCCCCGTGGCTCCGGGAGAGCCAATCCTCCAAAACGGGCCGGATCGCCGATATGGTCCAGTGACCCGCTCCAGGCTCTTGCAGCCGTTGTCGCCAAACCGCCAACTGGTCCTGGCGGAGCTCCTCCCGTCGCTCTTCAACGACACGGAGCGACGGTCGGTCGCCCCGGTTCCGCGCCTCCTCGCGCCACTCGTACAGTGACGCGAGGGCTCTCGCCTCCAGGTCCCAGGGCATGGAACCGGCGAGGACAACGGCCGCTTCGCCCGACACGGTGCGGTATGCCCGCGTCACCCTGATGGCCATCAGCCTCTGCACTTGCAGGAGTCTGCCGATGACGCCACCAGGGGTATTCGCGGCCCACACCGGGGCTCCATACAGAGCCATGGAGCGGATGATTCCAAGATATAATCGCCTTGTTGAGGCGCTTGGACCGCCAATGTTTGGTAGGAGCCGGGCAAGTGGCCCCGACGCTCCTACCAGCCTCGGGATAAGACGATTAAAATGGGCGTCGAACCGCCATCGGCTGTCCAAAGTCAAGCCCAGATATTTAAGGGCCGAGCCGATGGCGATTCTTACCCCGCCAACTACCAGATGATAGTCCGGTGGAGGTCGAACCCTCGGTCCGCAGAAGGCTATTGCCTCCGTCTTTTCCAGGGCAACTTGGAGGCCGAGACGGCGGATCCTAGCCACCACGTGGGCGACACCAGCCGTTGCTAGAACGGCTGCCTCGCGGCAGGTCTTCCCCCGGGCCGTCACCAACGTGTCGTCTGCGTAACATGTCACAGACAGGCCCGTGAGAAAAGCGCCGCGCAGCACCCAGTCATAACCCACGTTCCACAGGAGCGGTCCAAGTACCGACCCCTGTGGAACACCGCAGGTCATCCGCCACCTCTGTGGCCCCTCCTGGGATTCGTACGCGATCCATCTCTCCGAGAGATACGCGTCGATTATTCGCCGCAGATACTCCGGCACGCGATGGAAGCGGAGTGCCTCCTTGATACAGGCCCAGGGGAGAGTGTTGAAGGCGTTCGCTATGTCGAGTGACACAGCCAACAGCACCTCTCCCCCGGCCACGGCCTCCTCCGCTAGGGCCTTGACCCGAAGGATGGCCCCCACCGTCGAGCGCTCCCTCCGGAACCCGTACTGGTATGCCGAAAGGTCCGGCCCGGTACGGGTGAGGTGGCTCGTTAGGCGAGCGGCGATTACCCTCTCGAGGAGTTTACACCCCTCGTCGAGGAGGATAATCGGCCGGTACGCCGACGGCGAGTCCTCCGGTCGCCCCTCCTTCCTCAGGAGTATGAGGCTGCCCACCCTCCATCGAGCTGGGAACTCCCCTCGCTCGAGGCAGGCGGAGAACAGCCCCCGGAAATGGTCCCCCAAGTGCCTGGAGGCGAGAGCAACTGCGCGCCCCGGTATGCCGTCAGGCCCAGGGGCGGTGCTCTTCGCTCTGAGGCGACGGAGGACCATCTCCATCTCCGAGGAAGTGACCTCGATGGGGTCTTCCTCCACTTGTGCCGGCTCTGCTAGTGGAGGCGGAGCCATACTCGGCGGATTGTGTTCTTCCGTATGAGGGAAGAGTGACGCCACAATCTGGGAGACAAAGCTCGGCTCTAGCGTCTGAGTCAAAGGCGGGGCCCACGGACGGAGCTTGCCCCTAGCTGACCGGTAGGGGCGCCCCCATGGGTCCCGACTCAAGGACGCGAGCAGCTCGTCGCGAGCTTTGTCTTTGGCCACGCTGATAGCCTTGCTTAAGGCTCTCCTCCCAGACCTCCAGGCCTCATACATCCGGTCTTCCTCCGGATCCGGCTCTTCAGGCTCACGGGGCCGACCGTGTCGACGCCTCCGGTGTCTCTGGTACTGGCGGCGCATTGCCACGCAGGAGGCGCGTAGCGTGGCAATCTCCGCGCTCCACCAGTACACTTGCCGCGAGCGAGCTCGCGGCTTGACCCGGGGCATCGACGTGTCACAGACACTCGTCATCACCCTCGTGAGCCTCTCCGCCTCTGTGTCAACATCATCCAGGACCTCCGGCACGGGCACCCACGCCTGGATGATGGCGGCCTCCTCTAGGAGCTCCTTGTCCAGTTGACGAAGGGCCCATCTCGGGCGTTCTGCCCGGGGGGCCGGCTGGACTGGGAGCGAGGTTTGGGCGGAGATCTCGAACCTGATGTACAGGTGATCGGACAGAGTCTCCGCCTCCTCAACCCGCCAGTCGTGCACCCTTTGCGCGAGGGCGGGACTCGCGAGAGTGATGTCCACTATCGATTGAGCCCGCCAACGCACGAAGGTGCTTGCCGATCCCCGATTACAAGGCGTCAACTCATATGAATCCAGCCAGGGCTCGAGGAGCCTACCCCTCGAATTGGCCCGTGTGCAGCCCCATCGTGTGGACCAAGAGTTGAGGTCTCCCAGGAGGAGTGCGGGAAGAGGTTGTGTGCGGTCCAGTAGGGCCCCAACCTCTTCCAGGAAGTCCTCGAACTCTCGGTCTGGCCGGTTTGGCGTGAAATACGCCCCGACCACGACAGTGTTCCGCCACATCGCTGCAACGTAGCCAACGCCGCGGGCGATGAGGCGGAGGGCCGGCACACAGAGAGCACTGCTCGGGATTATCACGACCGCCGAACTCGGGGTCGTCGCGTCCGCGAGCCAATTGCTTCCCTGAGGGACGTTATAAGGGTCCGCAGCCACCGCGATCTCGATTGACCATTCTGCCATTGATGCCACGAACAAGTTCTGAGCATCCCAGCAGTGGTTCAAGTTCGACTGCAGGAAGCGATGGAAGGGGTCGTGGTCCATTAGGGAGCCGGAACGTCGACCGTCGCATCCATCGCCTCCGGGGAGCCGGAGTCGACTTGAACCGCCGCAGTGGGGCTAGACGGTGCTCCACTTGCAGGCTTCCTCTTTTTGGACAGCTTAGGGTCCTTGCACCCTTTAGTGCCCACTTTGTGTGCAGCCGGCAGTCCTGCAGCTGCGCACAGGGCGCAGTGCGTCGCAGCCGAGCAGTCTTTGGCTTTGTGCCCAGGTTGGCCGCACCTGTAGCATAAGTCGCTACGGTCTACCGCGGACGCGCACCTGGCCCTCACGTGCCCCACTTCTAGGCAACGGAAGCACCGCTGTGCTTGGGGCTGCAGCAGCTTGACGGTCGCTGAGACCCAGCCCACAAGCAAGCGGCCGCTTTCCGTCACCTTTCTGGCCACCTCTACCGGGCAACGGACCCAAGCCGAGCCCATACTGCGTGACTCCCGGCGAATGTCACCGCTTTTTATTTGTTCCGGAGAACAATTTCCAACTCCCGCAATTGCGGCCACGAGCTCAGACACCGTCACTGAATCATCGAGGCCAGTGACTCGAAGATCCGCGGTAGCGACGGGACGGTATACCCGCACCCGATCCGCAGTCAGCGTCTCGGTGATTTTGGCCGCAAGGGCGTCCGCCTGTTCGGCCTTTGCAGGGCCCGGAATCTTGATGATTCGGGCGCCCGTTGCTGTCCGGTCTATGCGGACGCCCTCAATTCCCATGGAGCGCCAGTCAATGCGGCTCTTGGCCTCGGCCAGGACCGCAGCGTAGGTTTCGCCTCTCTGCTCAGCCTCTGGCTGCAGGGTGACGACGATTCCCGCCGTTCGGTGCACCCGCAGCTTCGGCTTTTTAGCCTGTGGGGGCCGGTGAGCCTCCTGCGGAGGCTGTTGAGCCGCCGCTTTCTTCTTTTGGGCCTTCTTCTTGCCCCTCTTCACAACCGTCGTCCAAGCTCCGGATGGAGCAGTCGGTTGGACCGACGGAGCGGAGGGGGCACTGGAGGGGCCAGCGACAGCAGTCGGAGGGCCGAGGGCCATAGCGGAGGTAGAGGGGACAGGGTTGGCCGGGGTGGCTGCCTGAGGCGAGGGACCTTTGCCTTTCCCTTTTCCTTTCCCTTTGCCCTTGCCTTTATTGCCTGTATAAGCAGGCAAGGCAGGGCTGGCTTCTTCTGTCACCGGGGGGGGTGACGGTGTCAGTCGCTTCCTATCAGCCGCCAGTGGTGGGCGGACGATTGGGGCAGGAGGCAAACGCTCCTCCAGCACTTGGAGGCGGGCACTCACCATAGTCCCCACTTCGACTATGAGTGCCCGCTTTAGCTCCTCGATTAGGCTGGCCTCTGGGTAGGAGGGCATCGCGGCTGGCTGACTATCTGCCATAGCCGCGGTGGGTGATCCACCAGCACCAGAGAACCCAGCCTGGGAAGCTGGAGGGCGACCGCTGTTCGCCTTAGCCAGCTCCCTTCTGATGGCGGTGAGCTCCTTACGGAGCTCCGCCATTTCCGCCTTCATTTGACGGTTTTCGCTTTGTAGCAGCGCCGTCTCGTCACTGACTGTCCGCTGACTCAGCTCCTCCATAACGTTGGCCATGCTGAGTGCGGCGCTTTTCAGGTAAGCCACAAACCTACCCTGCAGCCTCTTTGAGTTGTTGGCGACGTAGTTTATGGCCGTAATGTCGCCAGCAATTCGCTCACTTAGTCCCTGAGTACTGAGTGCCTCAATTGGGACATCAGTGGGAGCTCCTTCAGGATTGGTCTTCTGCAGCTCCGCCTTTGTTGGGAACCTAAGGCGAAGTTCCCTGGCAGTAGTTGCTGCAGAGTCCACATCTTTTTCAGCCTCCAAGCGTAGTGCCTCCTTCTCCACATTTAGGAGTTCTTGCCTTGCTTTGGCTAATCCTACGTATTCCCCGGAAGTGGGGGGGCGGCCACGGCCTCTTCCTCGCCCTGAGTTGGTGGAGGTGGTTGCGACCTTATTGACGCCCCACTGCTCATCACTATCCGAGTCGCAGTGCTGTCTCTTGGCACTTGCCACAGTGGCCGAACTTGCGACGCTCTCCGCCGGGGAGTAGAATCCGGACTGGGACAAGTTGTCCGGCGTATCAGTAGCGGTGCTGGAGGACTCCGATAGGTCCAGATCGTCAAGTAGCACCTTTTTATGCAGATCTTTGCTGCTAAGCCTTTCGAGCCGCACGACTGGGCTCCTAGGTCTCTCACCTTCCTCTCCTCGAATAGGGGCATTTTGCCCTTCATCAATCTTCGCGAGCAAAAGCTCCTCCTTCTTACGCCTGCGCGTCTCGCGCCTCTCTCGTCTCTCCCTCTTCCTCTCCTTCACGTCAACAGTTTGGTTTTGGGTTTTTTCTTTAATATACTCCATTCATGTCCCACGAGTACACGGTAAGGTTTCCCACGAGGGCCGGAGCCGGTTCGGCACCTGTGGGGCCTTAATTTGTAACCCAAGGGAGGGGCGGCAGGTACCCCCCTGGGGACGCAGTAGAGACCGCCTACTGGGCGGCCACACAGTCCTCGCCCTGCGTCACCAACTTGACTTTCAGGTTTTTTAACGTGGTCTCTCCACGGGGCCGGCCGGTGAAGGCAAGCCCGAACGACCCATCCCCGCTTTCGCGGGAGGCACCTATGCTAACACGTACCCCGGCCAATTAAGGCAAGGGTACCCACCTATTGGTGTGGAGTGTGTTTGAGGGTGTGTGGTGTGTGTGTGTGAAAATGTGAGTTGTGTGTGTAAGTGTTTGGGCGAATGTGAAGTGTACCTATCTAATGCGTCTCTTCGCTTCACCGCCCAACATAGCTGGCTTGCTATGGTGAGCGGCTACTGAGCCCCCCCACCACGACAAGGTGGACGCAACTCGGGGGGGAACCTAACCTAACCTAACCTAACCTAACCTAACCTAACCTAACCTAACCTAACCTAACCTAACCTAACCTAACCTAACCTAACCTAACCTAACCTAACCTAACCTAACCTAACCCAACCAACCAACCAACCAACCAACCAACCAACCAACCAACCAACCAACCAACCAACCAACCAACCAACCAACCAACCAACCAACCAACCAACCAACTCAAAAGAACATAAGTTGTTCGCCTAGACGTCTACCCGTTACATCTTGTATAACTAAGGTAAAGTAGTGATGTGTTTTATTTGACCGTTCGGTTGACCAAGTAACATCTATGAGTAAACTGTCTCTGATTATTTTATTCATATTGGCATCAAAAACTTCATTATAATCTAAAAGTAACTAAAATCGGACTCCCTAACTGAAAAGTGTGTGCATTAGTTAATTATTATCTAATAAAATATATGAATTATCGATCAAAAACGAAATTTGTGAATTAACGTGGCAAACCGGATTTGTCGTGACTGCAAGTAAGTGCAGGCAACAGTGACGGTTGCAGCAAGCGCGGACGGGTCAAGTTAGCGTGTCCATCTCATTGCAGTGACGTATCGGCTGGCTCGCCATTGCTCTTCATAGAGTAACAAACAGACTCGACGTTGAAGTGTGCCTATTCTTTTGTTGCATCAGTGAAGAAAATATTTTAGTAATTAACAAAAATGAAATGCAGCGGTTGCCTTGTTGTGGTGTCACGCCATGATGTAAATACTTGTAATAACACTTCATGTGTAAAATCTTACTGCGTCTTATGTACAAGTAAAGGTAGGAGCGATAGTGACGGCACTACATGGAAATGTCCAGCTTGCCACACTACCCAGCGGAAAGCGAGTAAAAAGCCCTCGTCTTCTAAGCCTATTACGCCCTCGGGAACTCCCACATCAAATCCCGCGATACCTCTGGTAACAACGACCACACAAAGCAGCATAGGGGCGCCTGGTGTAGCAACGGAAACAGCTCCTACGCTCCTCAGGCCAGCGTTGGCCTCAACTTCACAGGTAGCCGTTGCAGCGAATGAAGTAAGTGAGCTAACCTCGGTAATAAGAATACTTACACAGGAGATCTCTTCACTCAAAGAAAAACTTGAAAATGCTACTCTTTCATTGACAAGATGCCACGAGAGGCTTGATGAGCTCGGGGCGACCGCTGCTCTTGCTGATACTCGATTAAAATACCTAGAGGAGCGTGAGAAAGAGGTTCAGTCGTTGAAAGCCACTGTTAATCAATTAGAATATGAGATCAAATCCCAAGCGCAGAGTCATGTAAGGAACGAGGTGGAGATCGTGGGTGTACCGGAGCTCCAGAATGAAAATTTATTGCATATTGTTCTGACAACAGCAAATAAAATAGGAGTTGATCTGAGGGAACAGGACATAGACTGGGTCTCGCGTGCTGGTCCAAGATTAACAAAGAGGACAGCTGATGATAGTAGATCGAACCTGTCTCGTCCAATTGTTTTCCGACTGGTTCGCCGTGTAAAACGAGATACTTTTATAAAGGCTGCCAGGTCTAGAAAAAACCTAACTACGTCTGGTCTCCTGAACACCGGAACTGAGCAAAAGATCTATGTAAATGAACGATTGACAAGGGAAAATCGAAATTTATTTCGTGAAGCGAGAAGCAAAGCCAAGCAACTCGGGTTTATACATTGCTGGACTAACCAATGTAATATATATGTTCGACAAAGAGAGGGAAAACCGGCAATCGTTATTAAGTCACGTGAAGATCTTGTCCGGATCTTTCCTTCACAAATTGATTAGGCTTCATAATGTTGCATGTTTGATCATATTATTGGCATTTGTTTGTCTTAACACAATTTATTATATATATTATATGTATCCAATTAGTAATTATCTAATTATACCTTATATTCTATCCATTATTTACATAAATATATGTTGTTTTATGTTAGGATTCGTACTACTTTCTTCATTTATTTATTTGATGTATCATATTTATCCAACTATTAATTATTTAATAATATTTTACATTCTATCTCGTATTTACATTATTTTATGTTGTTTCATGTCAAGATTTGTACTATTTTTGTCATTTATTTATACAGTCTTAATGTGTATTCGATATGTGTGGCAGGTTCGCTATTGTAAGAATTACTATCGTTATATTTTAATATACAATACTCATGGATTTAGATGATATAGCTATTGATGTAGATTCGCTTGGTATCACTTGCCACACTGTAGAAGAACCAGAACAGGTAAAGGCAGTTTTAGACTCTAAGTACAGACTTAGAATATTAGCAGTTAATATAAGAAGTATTAATAAAAATTTTGACAGTTTTCTTGTGAATCTCAAACGCCTGGATATATTATACGACGTTATTGTATTGTCGGAATGCTGGTTAGACGAATCATCTGTCGTTCCACAAATCTGTGGCTATGTGGAATACCATACTAGCAAAATTATAAATCAGAACAGTGGAGTCGTCATTTATGTTCGTAATATATGGAACTCCAAAGTAACTGAACCGGCTTTAGAGGAGGCTAACTGTTTGCTAATTGATATACCTAATGTTGTTACCATTTTTGGAATCTATCGTCCGCCAAGTTTTCGAGATCCAAGCAAATTTATTACTTCGCTGAGCGATTTTTTGGGTGTGGTCGAGCGGAGTCCGAACCTGGTTGTTGCAGGAGACCTAAATATTAATATTCTTTTGGACAGTGAAGAAAATAATTTTAAAAAGGCTAAAGGTCAGGATCTTCTGTGCACTATGGCAGAGCAAGGACTTTACCCAGCAATCACTGTTCCAACTAGGGGAAGGACTTGTCTCGATCATATATTTATAATGACAAAACTCAACGCAATTGGTCTGCTTTGTGAAACGGATGTAACAGATCATAACTTCGTTATGCTAGGTATTTCGCTAACTAAGTCTAAAAGCAAACAATCTGTTAAAACTAAAATTAAAAGAAACTTGGACCAATTGTTAGTAGATCTTAAAAATATAAACTGGGAGCAGACATTGTTTAGAGAGGAATTTAATGTAAATGATCTAGTTAAAATATTCTCCGAAACTTTACTTGAAACTATTGAGAAAAACACAGTAAGAGTAATAATTCCTAGATCTAAACGTGTATTGAAACCCTGGATCACCCCTGGGTTACTCCGTTGCATGCGTCATCGTGATCGCTTGCACGCTCGTTCTCGTAAAAACCCTCACGATCTTGTACTCAAAGTTGTCTATACTCGCTATCGAAATTTCTGTAATGGCCTATTAACAAAACTGAAAGTAGAATATGAGAGCAGAGAGTTAGATTCAAACAAGAATAATCCCAAAAAACTGTGGAAGACCATTAAAAATATTAGTAATCTAACATCTACAAAAAGAGACCCCACTGAACTTTTACATACTCCGGGTTCGAGTAGTGCAAAGGATTCTCTCGATAAATGCAATTCTTACTTCTCAACGGTTGGGCAGGCTCTGGCTAGCAAGAGTCTTAGTAACCTAAGAACCAATCAGCAAAACCTTGCTCATAATATAAAATCAAATAACAACTTTGTTTGTTCATTCTTCATGCAGCCAACTGACGAGCGTGAGATAGAGGGACTTATTATGAATCTACACAATGACAAAGCTCCTGGCCTAGACGGGCTAACGAATTTACTAATAAAACAAGTTAAAAATTTTATATTAGTTCCGTTGGCTTATATTTTTAACAGGAGTTTATCTACCGGCATATTTCCAAACCATTGGAAAATAGCTTCGATTATACCCATACACAAGGCTGGAAGTCGTGACATTCCTGATAATTACCGACCTATTTCTTTGCTCAGTATCTTTGCAAAACTTCTTGAGAAGGTGGCATGTAAACGACTAGTACACTATCTAGAAACGAATAAAATTATTTCAGATGCGCAATTTGGGTTTAGGCGTAATCGTTCCACCGAAGATGCAGTTTCACTGTTGTTGAGCAAAATTGTACCGTCGTTGGATCATCAGAGAACGTGCGTAGGCGTGTTTTTGGACCTTGCCAAAGCGTTCGACACTGTCTCCGTTCCCATCCTTCTTAAGAAACTTGAAAATGTAGGAATTCGAGGAACCCCACTCCTCTGGTTTTCAAGTTATCTCACGGGCCGGAGTCAGTGTCTTACCGTTGATGGTCTGTCGAGTTCTCTGCATGGCGTGGATTTTGGAGTCCCGCAGGGCAGCATCCTTGGTCCCACATTATTTTTAATTTATATGAATGATATACTAAATCTTGAATTTGATGGGGCTGACATTGTTTGCTATGCGGATGACACTGCCTTGTTGTTCCATGGAACAAATTGGCGTGACACATTCGTAAAAGCAGAAAGCGGTTTGAGGAGTGTGAAACTTTGGTTAACAAACAATCTTTTGACATTAAATACAAACAAAACTAAATTTATATGTTTTCACAAAACAAAAGTGTCTGGGCCTCCCCCGGGTGTTAAAATTAAAATCCACTCATGCTGCGGCGTCAGCTGTTCAGATTGTGATTGTGATGAGATAGACAAGACAGACGTTGTTGGATATCTGGGTGTACTTGTGGATGAGAATCTTAATTTTAGGAGCCATATCGATAAGTTATCTGCTAGAACTCGAAAAATGATAAACGTCATGCGGCAGCTTCGTAATTCTGCGTCGTTTGGTACACTCAAAAACGTATATATTGCATTGTGTCAGTCTATTTTGAGTTATTGTATCTCTTGCTGGGGTAGTGCCTGTAAGACATTTATGATTCAGTTGGAGAGAGCCCAAAGATCGGTTTTGAAGACGATGTTGAGAAAACCTAAAATGTATCCTACATTTGACGTTTATACTGAGACAGGCATACTCACGATTCGTCAACTGTTTATCGCAAATGTAGCTCTTAAGGTACACAAGTCTGTTATAAACTCAGAAATCTACAAGGATATGCTGACTCGCAGAATATTTGGGGTATCTATTCCTCAGGTAAAAACTTCTTTTGCCCGTCGCTTCAGTCCATTTATCTGCAGTTTCATCTACAATAAGGTTGTAGGCTTGTGTGACTTGAGACTTTGTTCCTTTCACGGGGCTAAGATTGCTTTGTCAAAATGGTTGAATAGCTTGGACTATGACTGTACAGAGAAAATTTTGGAAATTTTATCTTAAATATGAGATAACTTACTATTTATTTACTTATATTTTTATTTTATTTTATATAATAATATGTGTGTATAAAATGTAAGTAACATTGTAATTGTATTTGTATTGTATTTATAATTTTGGTAATGTGTGTATGTAAGCATATATGTATGTATGTGGTATGGTATATATATCATAGTATTTTATATTATGTATTATAGTTTTTCATTAGTATCACAATTATTATGTTGTCTTAACTTGTTAAGTTCTCACCTAAGTTTTTGTTTTCATTTAGTAGCTAAATCCTGTATTAGTAATAATCAAAGTTCGCCGACGAGGTACATTCCTACTAGTTAATCAATTTCTGACATCCACGGCACAGATTTAATCTAGTGTGGATGCCATCGTCAACACTATTTATAAGTACCCTCATTCAGCAAACACTACTGTTGCCAAATTTTCCTTTAAGTTACTTTACGTTGTTTGTTAACTGTTAGTATGTAGTTTGTTTTGCTGCAATAAAAACATATTTTATTTTTTATTTTTTTTTATTTTATTTAGAAGAGAAATGAAACACTAAAATAATTTAAATTCATTTTATTTACTTATCTTTGATTTTTAAGCATTCATGATAATGACTCACCTATGTTTATTCTGTAGACATTATTTTTAATTAATAAACCTAGTATTTACATTTCATTTATAATTAAATTTATATACTAAATTTATATTCTCATAGATTTATTTATCGTCAATGTTACACCGCGTCTTGTCCTAAATAACCATAACCCTCAAAGGACAATATTTCTCTTGACAAAGTCACCAGACACCTCTACGCTCCTCTCCTCTCCTCTTCACGCCGCTACTCTTTTCTCCCTCTTCACGAACTTTCCCTGAAGAAACATATGAGATTGTAAGTGAGTTGTTACTAACCTTAGAAGTTGAGTGGTTATTGTTGGTAATGGTACTATATTGGGTGAAAAGAAATCAGATTCGTTTTTTAAGGATAAAAAATGAGGAAAAATAGAAATACAAAGATATACAGGTAAAACGCTTGACATAAAAGACACGGACAGATGTTACTTTTTATAAAACAAAAGCTATGCAACACTCAGGAGTTTGTTTATACATGCTCCATCATCTGCCCTTAAACAAAAACCCTTAAATACCATAGTATGCTATCATACAGATAAACCAATCAATCTAACAAATGATGGCGTTTTATCCTTTGTAAGAGCTTTTGTCACTTCACTATACGAGTACATAGACCCAAATATAATCTAGCGAACGACGCTTACGTAAAAGACGAAATTTAACCTCATCACAAGTCTTAAATTAATATCCAATTAACATAAATAAGTCTGAATATAATGACCAATCCATTGGGTAGTTTCGCTATGCTATTCCAGCTATACTCGGATTGAAGACTAGGTAACTAAAAAAGTGCCGCTATAAATCGAATTCCTCAGTTCTACACTATTCTCATTATCTTCGTGGTGTGAAACCACGTTACAATAATGGTAGTGCCATCGAGCACAAGCTCTACTTGGTTCTAGGAACGATTTTTTTTCATAACCTTAAATGTACCTTAAATCTACGAATAACGCTCTGATTGTGGTGACAATTACGAACCTGGATCTCGTACACCGTGAGTCCCTTGGTCTCCGGGAGATATGCCCATGAGACCAGCGCTGCCAGGAAGCAGGCCACTCCGAAGATGTAGAACACAGGGCCCAGACCTATGCTTTTTAGAAGGGGGTTGAAGATGAACAGGATCACGTAGCTGCACACCCACGACCATTCTACCACCAACATCGATAGGACGCTCTTCACCTGGAGGAGTATTCACATTTAAGATACCAGGAGATTATAACTTTAAATGAGACATTTGAAGATAATGCATGTCGGTCCATTAAAAGTTAAACAGAAGTGATAAACAAAAGTAGCTATCAGGAGAATATTTGTGACACATTGAGTTAATGAATGCCAAGGGAAGATAGTAGTGTATGTGTATCTCGGTCAAATAATAATAGCTCCAACGGATATAACCACTAAAGAAGTCAATAACAGAATAGCTATAGGATGGAAGAGCTACTGGTCGCTGAAGGAGGTTATGAAAAATTCGGAGATATCATTAAAATAAAAAAAGAAAATATTAACACGTGTTTTTTGCCGAGCATGACCAATGAATGCCAGACATGGTTTTAGTTGGATACGTTCTTCTTTTTGTATAGGTTTTGTATAGGCTTGCTTACCCGTTACATCTTGTATAGATTTCAAAATACGGAAATGCGTAGGAGAACCAAAGTCACCGATACAGTTCTCAAAATTAGTAGACTTAACATTGTAGCGGTCGCGGGGAGTCGTTGGATGAAGGTAGCTCGCGATCGCTATTTGTGGCGTCGTATAGGGGAGTTCAGCAGTGGACGGATGAGGGCTGAGATGATGATGATGATGAGTACCAGAATTTGTTAATTCGCGAAGAGCTCACCTGCGGTAAGAAGACCTCAGCGATGAGCACGTAGGGCACAGCACCGCCACCGAATGAGTACATCACAGTGAACAGGTAGAGGTTGGCGGCGACCAGCCACGCGGGACCCCAGCGCAGCTGCAGCTGTAGCCCCAGCAGTAGGCAGCTCACGCCGTTCAGTGCGCTCGCGTAGATCATCAGCGGCTGGATGGTAGATATAATGGAGAGTTATTGAAGGATTTTAAATTGATTTACTTAACTGTTAAGAAAAGATGACATGGCATTATATTTTACGAAACTGTACGAAAACACTCCAAACACGACTCTCACGACGATAAACCTTTTATAGGAAATATTGGTAAGTCAAGGTATATGTGTTTGTACTAGGCTGTTATAAGCTAACCCTTCGGCCCGCCTTCTCCGTGAAGACGGAAGCCCCGAGGCCGGCGAGCACGCCCACGCCCGCCAGCGCCACACTGGCCAGGTTGGCAGACATCCCGGGGACTGCCTCCTCGAACAGCGGCTCTGCGTACACCCCCACCACGATCATACCTTCGAAGATGGAGAGCGTCATCAGCGACATCGTGACCGCCAGCGCGCGTCGCGTCGAACGGGACCTCTCTGGGAACAATATAGATTATAGCGTTTCACTACTATACGTATCTCGCTAGATGGTATAGTGGCACTTTCACCTATGCCCTAGTAGAAGAAAAGTGACCGTAGTGGTAAATCTGATGGCAAGATACATATAAGCGGGAGAAAGATGCTCATCTCGCCTGTCGCTCGTCGCATTTAGAACGCTCGCTGACGTAACGCAAATGCGCCCAAGTCTAAGTGACAGTTCGGTGTATGTATAGGTCAGACATACGTATTAGTTACTAGCTGTAGCAGCGCCCCGCAGTTTTACCCGCGTAAGACACGTTCTCGCGGGAATGTCTGAATAAAAAGAAGCCTATGTGTTATTACTAGGTCTAAAGCTACCCATATTCCAAGCTTCATCGCAATCGGTTAAGTTGTTTTTGCGTGATTGAGTAACAAACTCACAGACATACATACATAAATGGAAACTTTCACGTTTATAATTTAGTAAGAAGTAAGATAAGATTTAAGAGTTTGAACTACTCACTTAGGAACTGCCATAGACCTATTTTGTAATTACTCTGCGACTCTTCTTTTAATTTATCTTCCTCAGACGATGGTACTGCGTCTTAAATGTAAAAATAATCTTAATTAGTCTCAAATAAAGTCAATCATAAAAAACGTAATTAGCTGTTAATAATGGTTTAATTACAGCCATTAAAGTAAGTGCGTAATTTGTCTAAAATGTAAAAACAACTGTTTTAAATAGATTTATGATAGAGATTAGTTTATTAAAAGATACCGCAACAAGGTAGTAGGTAATGAATGTAGTTAGCTTTATGACTTATCTTGCAGTAGGTCTGTACGAGTACCTGTCACTTGAACAGAGTTTATTTGTTTATGGTCGTGACGATCACGCAGGGTGGTGGTTTCATCGTACGATAACAGCAAGATGTCTGCCTAGAAGGTTATTGTCCTAGGCAACACCACGAGTTTCTCGAGTCTACTTCATCGGAAAACCCACATTGAAATTCTTGTAATAAGACGTTTCAAAACAACGATCATGTGATCATCATTCTTAACAATTTTGAACAAGATTGTCGAGAACATGGAAAACACTACACTACTAGCCTGATTAGCAGTACAGGACATAAAACAAGTATAGACACGCAGCGCAGTATAGACTACGAGGAGCGAGGTCAACTGTTCTCTTTTTGGTACACAGAAAAAGCTAGGCAATTTATTGAAAGGGTATTTTATTTATTTTAGTTGCCAACGAGCCTCTGGATTCACCTATTCAACTAAGTTCAACCGGTTGAATAATTGCCATTGTACCAACCAAGAAGAGTCGAAAAGGTCTTACCGTCCATCTCAGGGTTCAAACTCTGTCTGATGACATTCAGCTCTTCTTCGACCTCTTTGGATGTTGTCTTTACTCTTCGATAGAAAGCGATTGATTTTGCCGCTTCCTATAATAAATAAGAAAAAAAATAGTTTTAGGCAACGAACTTATAATTTGTACCTTAAATGTTTAGAATAAGGATTAAATTTAAGGTAAGTATACTTTAAAGACAGTGTAGGGACGTATGTGGGAATAAATAGTATGCCACGGTCGCTTTGCTAGAATAATTTAGTACATTCACTTTTCTATCAATCTATCTGTCGCACTTAAGTGACTATATTGACGGCACCGCCGTACGGATAAAACTTTACGCAGCAGGACAAATATGAATGGCTCGTTAATCGATCGATCGAGGTTTAAAGTATGTGAACATACTGACCAGTTCTCGCCCTATCGCCATGAGATGTGTGGGCGACTCTCTAAGAAGCATCAGAGCACCGGTCACAAGGACCGTGATGCTCAGGTTGGCGTACACCATCCCCCGGTAGTCAAGGGCTCCTCCCAGCGCGTACGACACCAGCATCCCGGAGATGTAGAAGACGAGCGCTACCGCCGCCATAGCGCCACGGATCGACTCCTGGCAGATTTCGCCCGCGAACACCGGGCTCAGCAGGAACCCGGTCCCGGACAGTCCGGACACGAACACCGCTGTCAGGACCACTTCCACTGAGTTGCACGATGCTATGATCGACCATGACAACTGAAACAGTAAATACATACCTGCTTCATTGTAGTTACAGCAGAACCTCCATTTATTCGTACTGAATATAAGCCTTTCCCAGTGACTTATGTGGGTCGTTTGTTTACAAACCTAGTTGGTGATCATTATTTATGTATATAGGTTGGAGTTGGAGGCCTTCCTGTTTTGCATTTCCATGATAGTCCTTATACATGAAGATGTACTGAAAAGTCCCAGAGTTCGATTTAAACAAAGAGACTCCCTCGCTTGAAATTCTAAGGTAAGGTACCACGTCAAGAGTGTGATTATGAATCTAATATTTATTTAGTGCATTTAACTTCAACTTCTAGCATAAGGGTTTCAACCATAGATAAATTATTAGGGTTTAATGGTCTTTGGTTTCAACGAACGTTAATTCATATTATATATATACTATAAAAGATGTAACGGGGATGCCCTTTTAAGCCGAAAGCGGGTTGTTCTAGATGTCTAGGCAAACAACTTTTGTTCTACGACTTTTGGAAATTCGAAGTACTTTTCTAAAATTTTCAGTGTAAAGTTAACTTGGAGATCAGCTGTTTCTTAGAGTTCCAGGTCATTGACCTTATGTTGTCCTTTCTTTTACTTTGGTCTACTACAATCAAAACTTCAATTTTACTTTTATATTCAAAAGCAGCTGTTTTTTCAGTGAAACATAACCTCAAAATTTTAAAAAAAAAGTATGAATTTTAAAAAGTCGTAGAACAAAAGTTGTTCGCCTAGACGTCTTAAACAACCGTCTTTCGGCTTAAAAGGGCTTACCCGTTACACCTTGTATAAATCTCAATGTAAAGGTCACTTTACCACATTGATCGCCGAGAACAGAACAGCAGTATTTTTCCGGCCGAGTTTGTCCAGCATTGCCCCGACGGCGGGTGTGCCGACGAGCGCTCCCATGGAGGACAGCGAGCCGAAGAGTGCGAGCTCCGTGTCCGACATGGGGCGGTGTAGTGGGGACGTGTCCGACGCGAACAGGCGGAGCGTGGACGATGGCCACGCGAACGTCAGCCCCGTGCACAGGCACAGGCAGCATACTGCGGGGACCAGTATCTTTTTAGAATATTAAAATTGACGAATTACGAGGTAGATTAAGAGAGTCTACCTTGATAAAGCTGACTATTAAAGTCAGCGAAACGTTGGTACGTGCATTTAAACAATGCCATTTATAAATGAAACGCGAATGAAACCCGGTAAATATTGTGTTTTATTAAATTATTACCTACAATGCAAAATTGCTAAAACATAAGAAAAAACTATGATTATACATACTTATACAAGATGTAACGGGCAAGCCCTTTTAATCCGAAAGGGGGTTGTTCTATACGTCTATGCGAACAACTTTTGTTCTACGACTTTTGAAAATTCGAAGTACTTTTCGAAAATTTTAAGTGTAATGTTTACTTGAAGATCAGCTGTTTCTTAGAGTTTGAGGTCATTGACCTTATGTTGTCCTTTCATTTAATTTGGTCTACCACAATCAAAACTTCAATTACCTTTATTTTCAAAAGCAGCTGTTTTTTCAGTGAAACATAACCTTAATATTTTCAAAAAAAAAGTTCGAATTTTCAAAAGTCGTAGAACAAAAGTTGGTCGCCTAGACGTCTAGAACAACCGCCTTTCGGCTTAAAAGGTCCTGCTAACTAAATGAATTGGGTTAACAGGTACTGTTTGTTCTTAGTACGACTGCGTCACCTCCTTTAGAGGTGCTTTTCAATTTTTCATACAGTTTCATGTTTTGCGCAACCGTTTACTATCACTTTTGCTATACGAAAACACAAGGGGACTGACTCAGATGATGAAGACTCTATTGATATCCAGCAAGCAAGGACTGATATCCGCTTGAAGATTATTAAACAAGAAGGAAGTTATAACTAGACTTACTTATCGACGAACATATAATCTGAACCGCCACGCCCATCTCCACTGAAACTACAAAGTTAGCGAGTAAGTATTGGGCGATTCTTCCTTCTACGGGCTCGTTCCCGAATGGACTCTTGTTTGTAATGATTTATTATCATTATAATATCTTTTATATATATGTAGCTCCTGAAAATAGTAAAGTAGTTAATTATAATCAAATATATTTTATTGCTGTATGGTTTGTAGAGTGAAAACTCTACTTATTAGATAACAGGTAGCGTGCGCAAGACACGTATGTTTCAGGCTTTACCTCGTTATCAAAGTCGGGTAAAGGATGGTAGATTAATTAATAAAGACATTAGTTGTAAAAAGAACACTTTTTTCCAATTTTCATCCAAGTAATTAGATCAATAGAACTGAGTAGCTACAGATGTAGGTAGACTATGAGGTACTCTAGATATAAATGATACTTACCTAATACGTCATATTTATACAGACATTTTTGCCATTTTTTCCTTTATTGTAGTAGGTACTTAGGAGGTACTTACACTTGAAGATTGTATTTAATTATTTTTAGAAATGAAGTAATTCTATTTATATGTCGTAAAGATATTTAAGATGTCAGTGAAATAGATAAAACACAACCTCAGCCAGCAATACCTACTAGGCAAATTTAAGTGAGTTTTACCTTTTATTATTTAAAATCAAATACATAATACTCGTAATATCAAGTTACATTAAAAATAAATCCTCGTCACTCGACCACGAACTCTAAATGCTGGCCGCATTGCCACACTCGATGGCAATGCTCAAAAGCTAATTATTTTTATGGGCTATCCATAAATTACGTCACATGTTAAGGGGGAGGGACGTGGTCGATAAAGAATGTGACGTGTTTGACAAGGGGGTGGTCCTAAACTTGGTGACATTACATTTACAGAAATATTTTTACTTATAATCTAAGCTTCATGTTTTGTTAAATTCTTGAAATATTTGATTAATCCTTAATTTTATTTAAAAAAAATACTTTAAGTGATAATAAACTTAATTTCGGAACTGCTGTTAATTCAATTATATAAGGATATTGTAAAATTCCAAAATGTGGCGACACATTAGGAAGAGGGGGAGTCACCCTAAACGACTCGAAAGGAATTCCGACGAGCTCCAGCAGCTACAGCCGAGCGCTGGACACTGAGGGGCTGGAAATCTCTCGTTCTCTCGGGGACGGCTTGACGGTCTAAAGCCGATTTACCCTGATATAAAAGGGAGAGGGGGAGGGGGGGATGGAAACAAAAACATGAACTAGTTTGACTTAATTTATGGATGGCCCCTTAGTTGATGTCGAACGAGTGTCCGCCTCGTTGACCTACGACAGTTATAGTTCGTGGTGTTATCTCTACGAGTGTACACCTACTATCCATACATGTTAAACATCTGCGTCGGAGTTACAATCTGATTACAGTTGTCTCGTCTCTTAATCCTCGACAAACGGAGCAATACGCTCAGCTCGCGACGGGCGCGGGTTTCCCCGGCGGCGGGAGCGGGGCGCGGGGCGCGGGTGCGGTGGAGGCATGTGGCTTCAGCCTTGACGACATTGTCGTCCACCCGCGGTCTGTACCGCAGGGAGTTATCTCTCACTCACCTGGGTAGGGTAGTGGGTAGGTTGCTACCTACTTTACAACTGAACACGGTTTCCTCGGGCACCACCTAGTTAAATGCATAGTAACATGTAATATCATGTATTATTGACCGAGCGAGCGTCAGCGAGCGAAGCGTCTATGTAAAGCATTGGCCAAATTGTCTTTTTTCTGTATGTTGCTTCTCCTCTACAGGTCGTATTTCTATGAGCATATGGTTTTTTTTTTGTCGTGAGGGATTTTTATTGGTAGGGTATTTCTCCCACACTCCATAGAAAAAATCCTGATTGTCTTTCTTCTGTAGGTAGATATCTCTGGACTATGAGATCCGATTTAGATGAAACTTAAAATAAGTAAGTACATACAAGTTCTATGAGCTTATGGGTTTTTGTGGTCGTGGTGGATTTTTGATTGGTGGGATATTTCTCCCGCAGATAAGGTATTTGAATACTTGTGTTTTAAATACATACCAATTGTTTCAAAAAAGTGTGTGTTCGCTCGCAAGGTGGTCGCGAGGTCTACTGTTTGCAGAACTACTAGTTAATTATGAGGTACATACATTAGGTATTTGTATCTCGGTTACTGCGTTAACCGTGATACAAATACCTAATGTAGATATATTAATATTAATCTGTAAACAACACACGGCCCCATGGTAAGCTACTAGGCTAAGCTTGTGTTACGGTGACTGGACAATAGAGTTCGTAATTTCAAAGAGTTGCTAAATAGGATAAAATCTTTTCAATTCAAAACCGTGCAAAGGGTAGCTTTCTACATCAGAACGAACCACTTTTGTTTTACGACTTTTGGAAATACAAAGTTGTTTTCGAAAATCTTGAGATTAAAATTTACTTAAAAATCAGCTGTTTGTCATTGACCTTAAATTTGGATTGAACTACTACAACAACTGTTTTTTATTGAATTAAAAACACAAAATACTATAAAAAAAGGGTGATTCTTTGCCAAGCCCAGTGCTAGTCCCAAACTAAGCACTAGGCTTGTACTATGGGTACTAGACAACAGATATACCTACTACATATTTCACTTTTTTTTTGTAAATACATACATAGGATAAATAAAAAGACACCCAAACCAGATACAAATATTTATTTTTAAGCATAAATATTTGCACCCCGCCCCGACGCGAATCGAATCCGCAACCTTTTGCATTGCAGTCGGGCATTCGCTCGATCAACGCGACGCAACGCGGACGCGCCAGAGGCCGGACCGGTCGGTCGGATGTTAGACGAGAAGCTCTCTCCCTAGCTGGCTGGAGATTAAGCCGCTATTTACCCACTTCACTAGATAGGTAAATTCATCTTAAACCAAGTATATTACCACACGCAGGGTCGGATCTAGGTCTTTAGTATTAGAATAAACGCTTTTCTAGGTCTATGAATACTTACTTCAACTTTAACAAACCTCCAAAGTTTATTAATTTACCTACGTTTTTACACTTACTATTCTTGTTTGTTTGTTTGTTTGTCGGTCCGGG
Source organism: Idaea dimidiata (assembly GCA_949358125.1). NCBI lineage: Eukaryota > Metazoa > Arthropoda > Insecta > Lepidoptera > Geometridae > Idaea > Idaea dimidiata. The sequence goes on from OX442342.1 coordinate 68,995, forward strand.
CGGAATCTTGCAACTTCAATTTGAGGCACTTCCCGACTAGCTAGCGGGCTGAAACTTTGGGAAGAGTTCAGAACCAGATGATAATACAACCTAAAGCTACATATATGCAGTAAAATAACCCTGTGGGGCTAAACGTCCCTCGTTTGACCCTTGACGATTTACATCCAAAACCTATGTATACATGCTATGCATGCCAATAACATCCGTAAGATGCGCCCCCACTTTTTAAATTTTGGAGGTTTAGGTTTTCTTCCATATAAAAGAAGAAAAAAATCGGATAAGTATACTTTAACTAAATGAAACATAAAAAATGGCACTGGCATTCGCCACTGGCATAGTGAATGCTACTTCATCTTTATTGTTCACAGTCATTATATTTGAGTGTCGTACACTGGTCGGCGCGGCGGTCGTACATGATACATCATTACTAATGTTTACCTACGTACTATAACACTCCGATAATAAATTATATTTCACGTATAAATGAATTCAAGACAATAACGTGCGCGGGGTTTGCAGATTAGGTACCTACATTAGTTAATGCAAAACTGGGATATCGGTGGCATGGAATACATTTTATATTATTAAAAAAGAAACAATTTTGCGGTGACTTCAAAAGAATCTTTTAGAGGAAAAGGCTTCACAATGGGAGTGATTTTACAAATATTATGTTCTGCGTTAAGTAAGTGTATTATTTATTATAAATAAGTCATCTATCTAAGTAATAGTAATAACTATGTATAAAAGTTAAAGTTAATTATATGACGTTATTGAATAAAATGCGAGTAAAACCCGGTAAACAAAAAACTTCAACTTTAACTTTTATAATAAAACATAAATTGTCCGTATTTATACAATTAAAAAAAGAATCATCTTAATCGGTCAAGCCGTCTTCGAGTAATCGGTGAACATACAAAAAAAAAATAGTATGCATACAGACGAACTGATAACCTCCTCCTTTTTTTTGAAGTCAGTTAAAAAGGAACCACTCAGCAAAACACACTTCTGGAGAAATCAAAGGTTTTACAAAAACTTGTGCAGGTCTGTTATATGAAGCAAAATGACTATTTATTTTATTTATATTTTTCAATTAATTACTAATTTAATTATGTACAAGTAATTTTGCTTTGGATACTCTTTAACTTTCTCAATAATTAAGAAAATGTGCATGTGGTTCCTTTAAACATTTACTTATCGACAGGTATTCTTATATACAAAAAGAACCATAGCCCATCAAAGGTTTACTGAATTAAATAAAACTATGAATATTTATTAACGTACTAAAGCTTTAATTTACATAAATCATAATATATGAAAATTTTCAAAGACTTCTAAGCGATCTGACGAAGTTAAAATGGTACTTGAAGGTGAAGAACGGTCCAGAATCTCGGACGTACCTGGTACTTCGCTATCTTCTGCTGTAATAAAACTTATTTTTAGTGTTTTAGCAGCAACAGATATACATCATTTGAGAAAATTTTAACTGTCTAGTTATCACGGTTCAGGAGATACAGCCTGGTGATACGTTATCAGAGTTTTAGAAAAAGGGTCAGAGTTTTAGTTTAGTAAAAGTAGTAACAGGCTTAAAAAATGTGGGTACTAAACCCTAAAGTCATACTTACCTAATACTGTGAAATGCTAACCTAAATTATTTTATGCAAAATCGTGAAAACCTTAGACAAAATTACTAAATAATTTTATCAAACTTGTATTTAAACCATCGCATCGTAGTGTTCATATCCCAGCTTGACTGGTCGTTCGTAACCGATCACCCAAGTTAAGCAACGTCAGGCGCAGTCAGCCCTAGGATGGGTGACTGCATATTAGCAATTCAATCAAGCCCTTCCATGCTTATAAGCGCACGTTAAGCCTTCAGTCCTGGGTAGTCAGTCAGTCCTTAAGCCATGTGGGAAAACCCTGTCTCTGGGCGGTCTAGGTAAAAGGCACATAACCCGCCTGACAATATCACATAAAAGAACCATAGTTTCTTAAAAGACGAGTATCTAATTAGATGCTTCGCTCAAAGTTCGTGTATAGAATTTTTGCAATTTTTTTTTAAATTACTCCATAATCGAAAACTAACAAAATATAGATAAAGCGTCTATCTCATCATCGTACATCTCACATTCATTATTATGTTATTGAATACTAGCTGCGCGAATATCAGGATAAAAAGTAGCCTATGTGTTATTTTCGGTATCCAGCTTCCTATATTCCAAGTTTCATCGCAATCGGGTTAGTAGTTTTTACTGAAAGAGTAACAAACTCACATACATACATACATACCTACAAACTTTCGCGTTTATAATATTTGTAAGATAGTAAAAAAGCAAGAAGTAAGATATTAAATGAAACTAATTACCTGTTCATCTTCATTATTATCCTCAGTGTTTATCTTCAATGCTTTATTTACTAATTGCATGCCTCTTCTTGACATTTCTTTGGAAGAAATTAACAAAAACAATGAAACTTTCTTCGCGGAGAAAAAAATCGGTGGTCACGCATTCAAACTATCTCGTCGAATGTTACTTATTTTGACAGTTGTTTGACGTTTTAGTCCGAAATTCGACTTATTGCACTTTGAGACTTAAAGTAATGTAATAAGGTTAATAAGTAAACATTTCGTTGTTAATTCTATTTTTGTGGTATGTACCTTTGAGCTATGATAGATTTCATAAATAATATTATGCATAATGGAACCACAAGCTATTGGTTTTACTGTTTTACATTGGTTTTACAATATTTATTTATACATGATAATATACATGAACCGAATGCTTGTGATTCTTTTATGCAAAAAAGTATTAGCAATAAAATTAAAAAAATATTTTACGTATAACGATACCACAGAAACTTGGATCAGTTTTGTATAAAAATACTTTGTATTGATATCGTGTATTTGTTTGAACAATAGAGTCCCATCAAACTGTGGTTCTGTTTTGCTTTATATGTAATGCTTGTTAATGCTGTTGGTTCTGTTCTGCTCTTTGTATACCTTGTTTCCAAGGGGAAGGAAAATCATGTGGTTCTGTTTTGTTTAAGAATATTTGACCACTTTAATTCAGTATTCTTTCAAAAAAGTAAAAATCGAAATTTGTCGGTTGGTTCCTTTTTGCATAAATACGGACAATTCAAAGTTGAAATTTTTAGTTCTTTCTTATGTTTTGCTAACTATACAGTCAGCATTATCAAAGTAGACTGAGATGTAGTTCGTCTATTTTAATGTTCTAATAATTTACCGCCTCACGATTATTTGTCTCAATGCGTGCGTGTGTACGCAGACTTTTGAATTATTTTAAATTTAAAAATTAAGTTATGTTTCGTTTAGTCAAAAAATTACCATGGCTTCGAAAAGCGCCCATAGAAGCCAAAAACAAAATCTCATGAGGGTTCTTAAAATGCTTGGTATTTTTTTTTACATTAGGTATACTTTTTTACATTACATTTTACTTTTTGAAAACGCCCATTAATTACGCTCATTGAACGCAATTACGCCCATTCAGTACTTCAATGATCGTAATTCCGTTCAGCTACAGGTCGTCCGTTTAAGTGTGGATTTTTGCATTGCGATAAGTAGGAGCTCAAAAAATGCGGGATCTCGATTTGCGCTGGTGAAACCGCGAGGCGCAGCTAGTTAATTAATAAAATTACAATACGTTATATCCGTTGTCTAGTACCGATAATACAAGCCTAGTGCTTTGTTTGGGGCTAGATTGCGATGTGTGTAATGTCGTGCAATATTTATTATATTAAATGCACTTTTGTAAGCCATATTTCATAGCCACACACACACACACACACCCTCACCCTCTCACACACATATGCGCCATCAAGTAGGTAACGTCTCTTCTACTGTGTATATATTATACAGTATGCTGCTTGTGCCTCTGTTCGGGCATAATGTTCGCGTGGCCATCGTCCACGCTCCGCCTGTTCGCGTCGGACACGTCCCCACTACACCGCCCCATGTCGGACACGGAGCTCGCACTCTTCGGCTCGCTGTCCTCCATGGGAGCGCTCGTCGGCACACCCGCCGTCGGGGCAATGCTGGACAATATAGGACGGAAGCATACTGCCATCGGCTTCTCTACGATATGCGTGGTGAGTGCTCTTACTTCTTGAAGGTTATGTTTACCTGGCAATACAAATCATCATCATCCCAGCTATGTCCCCGGCTCCGGTTGCATCCCTCTCGGAAGCCCCATGGTCCGTTTTTCTGCTCTTACGTCTTCACATTGTACGATCTTCTGCAACCTGGTATAGTACAAATGCGTGGACTATAAGTAAGAGCTTAAGTAGGAGTGCAATCGGCACTCCACGTGCATCTGCACGTCTTTACAATCTTTTTATGCAACAACTTGGATGGAAGCAAACTGTTTGGTAAAGCTTGTTTGTTTGCTTGTGGCCAAGCAAGATGATCGGGCATCTTGGTCATAGTCGATGAAGATCAAGTTTATTTCTATAGCCGGAGATTATGATTTTGCCCAGCCAGACGTGCAAGAAATAATAACATGTATTATTGATTGATTAATTGATTGATTAATTCTTTATTGCAACACACCACAATTATTGATATATCTTAAAGTATTTCCTCCACTTTGATGACTATTTCTTTAACGAAATGCTTTCCAAAAATAAAAATGCAAGCTGGTAAGCTGCAAAGAGAGCCGGTAGATGTCAGTATGTTATTTTTTTTATGAAGCACAGACCAAACATTGTGTCCTTTGACCTGTCTCCAGATATCTTGGGCAATGATTGCATGCAGCACCGTGGTGGAGGTGGTGCTAACAGCGGTCTTCGTGTCTGGTCTGTCCGGGGGAGTGTTCCTCGTAGCGCCGGTCTACATCAGCGAGGTCTGCACGGAATCGCTTCGCGGCGCCATGTCTTCCTGCACGATGGTGTTTTTTGCGATCGGCATGCTAGTCTCCTATGTGCTGGGCGGGGCACTCGCCTACCGCTCTATGATCTACGTCAACATCACCATCGCTGTGGCGGTCACCGCCGCTCTGCTGCTGCTCAAGGAGTCGCCTACGCATCTCTTGGCTACTGGCCGCGAACAGGTAACGTCAGGAGTTGTCACTCATGCTTAGTACCTACATATATTTTACTATTGACAGTCTTCTTTTCCGAAATAAAATAACCAAGCTGGAGTTGAATTTGAAGATTGCAGATTTATAACTTAAAACCCTGCTACGCTTTCCTTCACGACACAAACTGTATAAATAGTGCATTGCATTGATAGTAAAAAACAGCTGGCATTCAATATTGCAAAACCGTGTTTCAACGGGTTTAATTTTCCTTAATATTGTTAATATTAACCACCTCGGAGTAATTTCATAACTGATCATACATGTCTGTCGTTGCAGGAAGCTATAGAATCTATCTCCTTCTACAGACGGATACAACCCCATTCGAAAGAGATCCAGGAACAGCTTGCAATCATCAGACAGAGCTTGAACCCTGACATGGACCAAGGTATCCCTCAAACTGTGCTGTAATTGATCGAGGAGAGTAAAGCGGCTCAGTACCTCAACTACCGTCAAACAACACAATAAAACCATAATATTATGATATCATCATACTCGTAATATTAAAGCAAGATTTAAAAGGTATTTATTTCCTAAAGTAGTTTAGGGATTTCTGTGATTGCTTGTTCTTATCTGCTCGTAAATCTAACGGTTTTTCTTAGGTTTTAGTTACCTTTCTTGTTTATTCAAGCATTTGATGTAATGGAGTAGTTATCATGAACTATTATTATGGTTACAGTATTGATTCCGGAAGAAGAGAAGCTTAACTCGGGATCGCAGCAAAAGAATACTCAACAGTTGGGTGTTTGGCAGTTCATAAGTGAGTTTAAGAAGTATTTTTCCGATATTAAGTACCTAAGTGATTCTATCGGCGGGAGTAGTAAACCTAATGTTCAGATTAACGTAAAACTAGTCTGACCAACTGGTACCTACTCGGTAGACCGACGACATTGTAGCGGTTGCCGGGTGTTGTTTACTGGAGGTAGCTCGCGATCGCTATTTTTGGCGTCGTATCCGGAGGCCATGTTAAGCAGTGGACGGACCTGAGATGATGATGATGATGATGATGAAATTAACCCGTGCCACTTCATGTATACAGAGCAGTCAAGTTCGACGCGCCGCGCGCTGATCGTGACGATGGTGCTGATGACGGCGTCCATCTTCCAGGGCATGGTAGTGCTGCAGGTGTACGCGGAGCCGCTGTTCGCGGCGGCGCTTCCCAGCCTTTCCGCGAACCTCGCGAGCATCCTGCTGGCGCTAGTCGCGGTCCTAGTCGGGTTCCTCGCGGCCTACTTGACGGAAAGGGCGGGCCGACGGGTCAGTGCTTGCTTCCTCATTTGTTGGTTCCAGGGTTCACAGTTTTGTTCTGTGACTGTTTAAAGTTACCGCATTTCATTTTATCGTGTCTGGGCACTCTGGGGCTAAACTCTAACTCCAGACATATTTTATCAGCAACAGCAATGGTATTTAGTTGACGGTTGCCAAGAGTTAATAGTAAACCTTGGAAAAATGTAATTAGTCGGCTGTATACACAAAGGAGAAATGGCAAAAGCGATAAGAAGACACTGTGCATTTTTGCTGGGCTGATATTTATGGTTGGAAACGACATGTTCTGGATGATTATTGAAATGTTTCAGCCGTTAATGATATACTCGAGTATTCTGACCGGTTTGAGCTGCGCCCTGCTGGGGTTGCAGCTCCAGCTGCGCTGGGGTCCCTCCTGGCTGGTCGCTGCCAACATCTACTTCTTCACGACAATGTTCGCGTTCGGAGGTGGCACCGTGCCCTACGTGCTGCTCGCTGAAGTCTTCCTGCCGCAGGTGAGCTCTACGAGACTTATGATATCCTGGTACTATGACATGATAGCCGGCACCGTCGAAGTCTTCCAGCCGCAGGTACCGTACCTTCTCGACTTCTAGTCCTAGTCCTAGGTCCTAGTACTAGGCGCGAGTTCAAACCTCGCCGCAGGTAAATTTTTGAAAGTTTTCTTTTAAAATATTTGACCGAAGGAGCGAAGCGAGTGAGGTCCAATGTAGACGGGCCTGGCGCTTGTAACTTTGTATGTTTGTTCGACGATAACTTGAGTATCGTAGCTCCGATCTTTATATATTTTGGTATGCGCGTAGTTTAGGTCAATAGAATTTATGAGTTCGAATATGAGCCGGATCGGTAGGGGGGTTGGGGAGATAGGGGGTCGTGAGGTCTCAGTTCGGGGCGAACTCCAAGTAAATACACATTTAAAATAAAAATTGGAAAGCTTTTCTTTAAATGTAGTCATCCAAGTGTAGGAAACACTTTAAAAATAAAGGTGATCGGAAGCGACATCTCAACGTTGTATTAATTTCAATGTAAATTGAAAAATGCAAGCTGGTAGTCTGCAAAGGCGCCGGTGGATGGCGCTGCGTGCCTTAAACGTAAACAAATAAAAATGCGATCCTTAATTTCAACTCGACTAGACGAGCACCCAAAATGGTTTAAGGCGTTGGGGCCGAACTCCACAAAGATGCAGGTTCAAGTCCTGTCGGGTGCAACATTTTTGGAAAGCATTTCTTTATGTGAATGTATTTTCTTGAATTCTTTAGATAATGTTGATGCATCTTGTTGGTGTCTGTAGGTAAAGAGTGTGATAACAACATTCGTGATGGAATGGACGTGGCTCTGCAACTACGTGATCCTGTTCATCTTCAACCCGGTGCTGAAGGCGATAGGTCTCGGCGCCTGCTTCTACATCTTCTCGTGCGTGAGCTTCGCGACGGCGGCGTATGCAGCGCGCTACCAACCGGAGACCAAGGGACTCACCGTCTACGAGATACAGGCCAAGTTTGCTAGGAAGGAGGGGACTAAGGTTGCTCGTTGACTTGTATGTACGGGACATAAAATAAGGCTTCGACCGCTTTGGTTTACAGTCATTTTCTCAAATTTTGTACAATCAACATTATGTTAGTTTGGTAATAGGTAATTTGACACTTCTTTCTATGGAAAAATTGTCAAATACAATAAATCAAAAGGTCAGATTAAAGTCTGAAATTAAAAACCGTACTGTAGTACTTGTTTACTATGTATTATAGCTGTTTGCGATTGACTGATTTGACGACTGAAACAGAATTACGATAATAGGCGATCTTTTTTACCGTCTCAGTGGCATGTCAGGCATGCAGTCGTTTGCATTAGTTTAGAAGTAAAGCCGAAATTGGCACCGAGTGGATGGTCACATTTAAACAAATGTGCCATATCGTTTCTGGGTGAATAAAATCCACTGCAATATATCCAGTGTATCACTTCCAACGCGAAATAAGTCGATGAAACACTTCTACTTTCTTCACCCAGTTACTTCACTCAGGTAAAGAAAGTGGAATAAACATACAACACGACACGCACATACGATATTGTATGAGTACAGAGAGTACAGTGGACTCAGACATTTAGTTGTAAATTTAAGACCTTTATAACATACTTTTATGTTATTTAGAAAAGTCATTTTACACAAATAGGTAAGGTATATTTATTGTTATAGTGGTAGTACTTAAGTTGGATTAAGTCATGTGGAGTGTGGAATGTATGTAATGTATGATATCTACAGACGAGATTCGTTCAATTGTTTAATTAGCTTAAATCATTTTATGATATAAAGGGTGATCCAATAAAGTTTCCTAACTTTCATTGAAATAAAAACACATAATAAGAAAAACACATATACGTTTCGTTTTCGTTTGAGATTTTTCTATATCATTTTTGTAAGTTTCGGGTGTTATTTCAGCTTAAACTCATTGGATGCCAATTTTTTGCGTATATAAGCTATTCGCAGCCCTTGGTCTCTTTACTTCAATCAATCAATCAATCAATCATTTATTCATAAATATAGGTGTACAGGTGGTGAGTTAGGTAGGTGGTGAGGTAACATGAGTTTCTCTATATTGGCCAGTTCGGCATATGAAGTCATAAGATTCTGAAAACAAATTACTTACATGTCAATTGTATAAATCCGTAAGAAATTGTATATGCAATATACAATATACACCAAAGAGTGCTAGGAAAAGCTCAAATTCTGCGAACGACGACGAATCGATAAATCTGGGTCTTCGGCCACACTATCACTCACAGCAGAAATATTCTCTGCTGATCGCTCGCCACGATGATGGTCACGTCTCACCCTATGTATTATAATGCTTCCAGTTTCTTCAATGTTTTTCACAATGATGTAAATTGTTTTCTCAGTAGGGTGTTTTTACCATAATCCTCCCGTAAAAGTCTATACACTGTTCTTGCGGAATCGATAGGTACTTCTGCAGGTTAATTGAACAATATTATCGAGTTGAGTATTTGGTGATTCTTATCGTAAATGTTATGTTTTAAACTTTAAACTTAGCATTTGACGTTCGAAATACGCGTCATTAACTTTTATGTTTTACAGATTCCCAAAATAGGAAACTCAATTTCAACCACCTTTTTTTAACGAGAACATCACGTTAAGACTATCAGTACGCTCCCGGGGGACATGCAGCGGCTCGGTGTGTGTGGTCCATCTCGCCTGAGATAGTGGGCGGCCAGAGCTAGGGGCTAGGGGTTTACCCTAACTAGGGAGGGACACCTTGGTGTCTAGTGCTCCACGATTTCCAGACCTCGTCGGAATTCTTATCAGAGGATCTATGACGAGCTCCACAGATTATAAATGTACATTGGATCACTCTTTATTTACATTTAAGTAAGTACCTAATTATATCCAATATTTTATAATCATAATAAATTAGGTACCTACCACCAAGACGAAGTCATAGATTTTATATATTAATAAATATTTTAAAATTATATTGTTAATAATATTTGTTTGGAAAACAAACAGCCGCTGACCATTATTTTGGATATATCCCCCATTGGAATGAAAAAAAAGCCTTGTTGATATTTTGTTTACATCTGGAAGCATACTCAATTCGACAAGTTGATGAACTAGACATTTTAGGACAATTGTCATTCTGGAAGACTAGTAATTTTAAGACCCTAGTTTTTTTAGAACTGGTCACTTGTCATTTTGTCAGACTGGTTGGTTATAATAGTACCTATACTAGACAATAAAATAGAGCGCTATGCTGAAGGAGCTACCTTTATTTAAGTAAGTGAAGTTCTTACTGTTGTATTGTTTGGTACACTAGTAGTTGCTTAGGTCGCAACTTTAACTATTGTATACTAAAGCTGAAATCTATAGAACGTGCTTAGACTTTGCCAATTCTATTGACTTGAACGATTTTGGTATTTGTAAAGCGATATTCGCAACTATCAAAACTAATTAGCAAAGTCTTAGTTTTTAATGTAAACCAATCAATCAAAAATAATGACCAAAACTTTGTTTCTCTGTTAGGACTATGAAGATATTTTTATTTAATTCGTGTTACAAAATTTTGCTTAAACAATTTCGACTATAAATCCTAATTCCACTTTGCCAAGACTTTGCTCAACTAAGTCTGAGCAAAGTCTAAGTACACTCTATAGATTTCAATGTAAGTTAAGTACTACTTAAATCTAAACAGCTCACAGAGCCTGTAATCCGCTACATTTTCCTCGTTCGATATCTCGTCTGGCGTCGTCGTCGATTAATCGATACGGCTGAACTTTTACTCGATTATGTTAACTCTCGATGGACTTTTACTCGATTATGCGATCGTCGAGCGACCATCGGGATGGCAATCACGAACACTATTAAAGCAGGCGCGTGCGTCGGCTCTGTCTACAACATTATGTATAGTCGGTGGTTGCTCATACTGATAAATAGGTTTCCTACGACATTCACCTACTTTTCTAGCTTCTGCCCTTCGCCCGCGACTCCTACAGGAAACAGGTTTAGGATGGAACTAGATTAATATTGGGATAGGATTAAAATTGTGCTATTGAGCAGCTCTCAAACTCAAAAATTCCCATACTAATTATAAATTTAGATGCTGCTAAATTATTTAAGTACCTCTCAAATTTTAAGTGGCGTTTCTGTATTCAGCCGTTAGATGCGTGACATTTTCAGGTTGGATTCTTTGGTATCCTATACGAAAGAGTTTTTTTGATATTCCCATCGATTATTTCATAGACGCTTTTACTAAGATTATGTAGAAGGATGCTGTTAATAGACTGTCCCACGTCTAGGCGGCGAGATTCAAAAACACTAAGTATCTACTCAAAATTTGAGTTCAACTTAAACAAGTAGCTCTTAAACTCAAATTCCCACACTAATTTTAAATTTAGAAGCTGCTCAATTATCTAAGTTGCCCTCAAATTTAAGTGGCATTTCTGTATTCGATAGTTGAACAGGAATCCAACTCCAATCTCAACGTAAGTTGTGACTTATAAATCGATTCAGATTCTATCATTTATTTACGTATATACCTATAGATACCAGGTTAAAGGTGTTACAAAAAATAATAAATAATCTATATATACAAGGTGTAACGGGTAAGCCCTTTTAATCCGAAAGGGGGTTGTTCTAGACGTCTAGGCGAACAATTTTTGTTCTACGACTTTTGGAAATTCGAAGTACTTTTCGAAAAATTTAGGTGTAAAGTTTACTTGAAAAATCAGCTGTTTCTGAGAGTTCGAGGTCATTGACCTTATGTTGTCCTTTTATTTAGTTTGATGGTTTACAATCAAAACTTCAATTATCTTTATTTTAAAAACCAGTTGTTTTTTCAGTGAAACATAATCTCAAAATTTTCAGAAAAAAAAGATTTTATTTTTAAAAGTCCTAGAACAAAAGTTGTTCGCCTAGACGTGTAGAACAACCCCCTTTCGGATTAAAAGGACTTACCCGTTACAAATTGTATAAATATTATAATAAAATAAATTTTTAACGCTATAAAATCCTACTTAATATTATAAATCCGAAAATCTGTTTGTTTGTTTGTTTGTTTGTTTGTTCCCTCTTCACGGTCAAACGGCTCGACCGATTTGGATGAAAATTTGCATAGGGATAGTTTAAATGATGGAGAGTAACATAGGATACTTTTGATCCCGAAAATCCCGCGGGATCGGGACTTACGCAGGTGATAACTATTTCTTAGATGAAATTTTGCATAGGGATAGTTTAAGTGATAGAGAGTAACATAGGATACTTTTGATCCCGAAAATCCCGCGGGATCGGGACTTAAGCGGGTGATAATATTAATGGATGAAAATTTGCATAGGGATAGTTTAAATGATGGAGAGTATCATAGGATACTTTTGATCCCGAAAATCCCGCGGGATCGGGACTTACGCAGGTGATAACTATTTATTAGATGAACCTACTTAATATTATAAATCCGAAAATCTGTTTGTTTGTTTGTTTGTTTGTTCCCTCTTCACGGTCAAACGGCTCGACCGATTTGGATGAAAATTTGCATAGGGATAGTTTAAATGATGGAGAGTAACATAGGATACTTTTGATCCCGAAAATCCCGCGGGATCGGGACTTACGTAGGTGATAACTATTTCTTAGATGAAAATTTGCATAGGGATAGTTTAAGTGATAGAGAGTAACATAGGATACTTTTGATCCCGAAAATCCCGCGGGATCGGGACTTAAGCGGGTGATAATATTAATGGATGAAAATTTGCATAGGGATAGTTTAAATGATGGAGAGTATCATAGGATACTTTTGATCCCGAAAATCCCGCGGGATCGGGACTTACGCAGGTGATAACTATTTATTAGATGAAAATTTGCATAGTGATAGTTTAAGTGATAGAGAGTAACATAGGATACTTTTGATCCCGAAAATCCCGCGGGATCGGGACTTACGCGGGTGATAATATTTATTGGATGAAAATTTGCATAGGGATAGTTTAAATGATGGAGAGTAACATAGGATACTTTTGATCCCGAAAATCCCACAGGATCGGGACTTACGCGGATGATAACCATTCAATGAATGAAAATCGACACAGGGGCAGGATAAGTGATGTAGAGTGGCATCATCATCATCGTCATCCATCGTCATCGTCATCCTTCGTCATCGTCATCGTCACTTACTGACGAAATACAAACTTTAACTTACTTCACCTACCTACCGCAGTGCAAAAATCCACACTTAAACGGACGACCAGGGCGCTACCGCGCCTGGCATCATCAGTACTTCAATGGGCGACCGTTTAAGTGTGGATTATTGCATTGCGGTAGGTACCTAGGTGTTCGAACAACGCGGGATCGCGACTTGCGCGGGTGAAACCGCGGGGCGCAGCTAGTATATAATATTTTTATAATTTGATCAGAATTCAATAATGTTTAGTTAGGCGACGTGGCTTCTGTTAGATAGAATTAGTGAAAATCGAAAGGTTTTATATCTGAGAATTAACTAATAAGTAGGTACTTTCAATTTGGGAATATATCGAGGCTATCAAAACTAAGTTCTATGTTATAATAAATAGAAAGTGTTACTGCGATACAACTCCCTCACCTCACTATACTACGAAGACAAGCAACGTGTTAAGAAAGCAAACGTCGTCGCGTTCGTCTGTGAGTCGATAGTCGATCGTAATTCAATGATATCAATTAAACGTGAAGTGTGGTCGAGTGATGTGACCTCTAGAGTTCTATTGAGGGTTCATCGCTCAATGAATGCCCGATCTGAAGTGAGGTGAATCACCGTCGTTGCGTCGTCGCAATCGTCTGGACCTGCTGCATACGACCACGTAGCCAGATCTATCTTGGACTATTGAGTTTCTTCAGATAGTCCTCGAGGAGTAGTCCTTACTGACCAAAATCAAGGGCAATTATCCGGGTCGGATGTTGTGTGGTTGTAGATGCGATTGTGTTTTCTTTTACAGTACATTTTAACAGACAGATAGAGTTACTTTCGCACTTTTAATATTAAATTACGGTAAAGATTACAGTACATTTATTATTGCTTCAATTCCACTAAAGTTCTAAATTAGTTAAATTATTTGCTTGTTTGTTTGTTCCCGCTTCACGGTCAAAAGGCTCGACCGATTTGGATGAAAATTTGCATAGGGATAGTTTAAATAATGGAGAGTAACATAGGATACTTTTGACCCCGAAAATCCCGCGGATCGGCACTTACGCGGGTGATAATATTTATTGGATGAACATTTGCATAGGGATAGTTTAAATGATGGAGAGTAACATAGGATACTTTTGATTCCGATAATCCCGCAGGATCGGGACTTACGCGGGTGATAACTATTCAATGAATGAAAATCGACACAGGGGTAGGATAAGTGATGTAGAGTGGCATCATCATCATCGTCATCCATTGTCATTGATCGTCATCCATCGTCATCGTCATCCTTCGTCATCGTCATCGTCACTTACTGATGAAATACAAACTTTACCTTACTTCACCTACCTACCGCAATGCAATAATCCACACATAAACGGTCGCCCATTGAATTACTGTTGAAGCCAGGCGCTGCAGTGTTCTAAAGTGAGCAGTTCTAAAAGCACCCGACGGAATGAATGTATTATTTAATTTCATGGATAGATGTGTACCGTCCGAGTGACATCACCGAAAACGCTACATCGAAGGACCAGGGATAGTCGAAAGGCTCGCATTATGCTAAGTTAAAGACCTTTTCGCTTCAAAACTGTTTCAGTTTTGCATCATGAAGTTATTGTTAGTTTCGTAGTATGTTTTATTTTTGTAGCTTTTTTGTTGCGAATAAATAATTTCTTATTCTTAGTTCGTTCGTAAACGCCGCCGTAACAAGGAACACACAAATGCAACAACCACTTCTAAAATCTTTTCAAGGGTCAAGCGACTGACCTTATGCATCCAATCTACAACACATCCCATTTGCAAGTCGTTCTATTCGCATCTTGTCCTATATTCTATATTATTTTCGCTTTAAGACAAGATACGTAAAACGACAAACATAAAATAACAAAATGGTTTCCAAAATCCTGTGCGGTCTGTAGGCGCACTATACCATTTCAGCACATTAGCCACTTCGCCACAGGAGCTTAATATGTAAATAACAAAACCCTTTAAAAAAAAAGATTTATTCATCATCAAAATTAAAATCCAAAATGGACAAAATGAAAGGAGACACAGCCAGGCGTCATCAACGTCAACCTTATGGACTCAGCAGGTCTCTGCAACCGACCTGCTGCAACTGACCTTTGACCTCGACACGCGGCATTGGGATTATTTGGTCCTTCTTTATTTACAGCTTGAAATAAGTAACTTTACTTTTGTGTGCTTTTGTTGAGGAAAATTTTAATTTCGGATGGAAATTGGTGTGCCTTGAAAATTGACAGAAAAATAACAGATTTTCTTTCTGGATGACTGAGTTTTTTTCGGGTACCTATTTCAATTTCGAAAATTATAATAACTACGTTTAAAATGTCGATGTTCAATACATCGAAAATTAAAATATCGAAGCACCCAATATTTATGAAGAAAAAAAGAAGTTTTTATTTAGCATAATATTTATTTCTTAAGCATTTACGTTATTGTTGTGTTTGTGCACTCGTGTTTTATTTATTATTTATCAAAAGTTCTATTTCAATACATCATGAGTTTTTTTGTTCGTTCGTTCTTTCGTAGAATTAAAGTAAGGAGATTATAGTATATATTTATTATAGATTGGGATTATAGCGAGTGAAACCTGTTGTCGTCGCTAGTGGTCGTGATTAGTGTCCCAGAGTGGGGTAACGAATGATAACATCTGCGATATTGATGGATAATGTTTAATTAAGACTGTTATATACGGCAGGAAGTACAGATGAATTGATAATATTTACAACGCTTTTGGAAAGTTTACACATTTTTTGAATGACTTGAGAATTTGAGCTTTCTATAAAACGACTCATAAAAGCTTTAGCTAGAAGCTTCTTGAATTTTCTCTAAATGTGTCTAATGATGAATGAAGCACCAATCACATAGACAGGTCATATTTGCCAATTGCAAAACAGGAAACGGCCAGAGAAGTAAAGTTTAGGTCCCGGTTGAATAGTTAGAGTACTAGAGGAGCATGGTAAGAGAAGAAGTCTACAGTTACTATAGTTGCAGTTAACAATATCGCAGTTCGCAGCTCGCAACCGATGCGTCAAAACACAATTCGAAAATTTAGAAAACGGCTAACATTGGCAGGGTCCTCATTAACCCAGAAACAGATGGAGTCGAGTCGAGTCGAGGAGTGAAAGAACGTATTGGATATATTAGGGTGATGTTCGCGCGCGGCCGCAGTCGCTCTCGAGCTCTCGGACGAGGCAGTCGCGTGCTCTCCCCGTCTACCGTCTACCGCCTTCCACTCTCGCCACGACCACGAACTTTGTGTGACACTACTTGCAGTGAACTCGACTACATACACCCTACACTACACTCTGCTCTACAAACATCGACACCGACAGGACTTTCCCATTGGATGCTGTAAGTAAACTTTTACAGGATCACTGAAAACTGCATTTTCGGGGAATGCATTAAAATGAAAGCTCGCAAACTAGGTATAAAACGGAATTTTTTGGAATGTATTTTGTATGTAATTTAAATTGAAAGATGATTAAAAGAATGTAGTTTTCATTGATTAATTTAATCAGTGAAGCTTTAAACTCTTTAAAGTTAATCCGTCCGCAGCCGGCCGCGGCTGGTACCGGCGGCGGCGGCGCGGGCGACGACAGGCCGCGGATATGCGGGTCTCGCCTACTTTCACGTGTACTTCCCTCAATTAATTTATAATTTGTGACTATCGGTAGGTAGCTTGTATTACAAGTAATTATATTACAGTAACTGAAACTTGTTTTACGAAGTTTCTTTTTAAAGAAAATTACATGGTATCAAGGGAAATCTAGTAAAACGCAAAAGCTCCTCATGTTAGCATTCTACGCTATATTATAGCATATCGCACCTGCTTCCAACTTTTAAATAAACCGAGGAAAAGATAATTTTGAGAGTTTAGTAAAGTAAGTAACACAGGATACTGGTACTAGTAATATTACTAATATGTGATCTGTGCTGGTACCTCATAAGGCTGGTAGTACTACTTAACTTATAATCTGAGTACGATAACATTTTGCATTTAATTTTCTAAAATCTTAAATTTCAATAAAACCAGTAAAGTAAAGTGAATGGCTATTGATTGTAGAGAGCAATCGCTTATTGAATACTTATTAGTCCGCGGAGCGATTGATCGATTGGATCTGAGACTATATAGAATATGCCAACTGCCGGAACCGTGAGTGCAATATACGCCGGTGTTTATATGATTAGAGTAGAGTCTCTTCTTGATACCTCAATGTGAAATGGGATTACGTTTGTCAAGATATCTGTGTATATTCTGAGATTTTCGAAACACATTTGTCCTTATAAACAGGGTGACATAAAGGAACCGATTTGTCCTTATGAACAAAATCAAAAGGTCAAATGTCATTATTGACAGAATGATATAAAGGAAGACGGATATAAACATTCCTTAAGCAAAAGCGCTAATTAATTGCAAAGGTACCTATTAATTACCTAACATGGAGGTGAATTTTAAATTGAATTTGTTTGATGACTTAATTTTTTGTCGACGGGCTCTTTTTTGTCGATTCTGGGAAATAGAACATTCTAGGAAGTTCAACTTTCTTGTATTTCTTTTGTTGAAAGATTTGTCTTCGAAAATTCACTTTTTTATTTCAACAAACCTCAGAAAAATGAAGATGTTGCCAGGCCGCCAGGACAGTATATTAAAATTAGATGACCTGCGGGAAATGCAATGTCCAGCAATTAGGTATTTCGCTTTGTTGAGGAGTTTATATCAATTCATGTCTTCATATTCGTATCATTTACTTAAAAATAAATGTCAAAACATAACTGATTTTCTTCATTTGCATAGTAGTATAGCATATGTAATCTATCGGTCAATCGTCTACGACGAAAGGTGTTTCGATGGACATACCAGATATCCCCGTACTAATCTCCTGCTTTCTTATTATGATACTGTGTGCCTGGACCCTTCAATATTTAGTGCTTGCGAGCAAGAGCAGGTGTACTGTTCGCATAACTACTAGTTATAACTCTACCCTGTAGGTAGTGGTTATTGGTCACGTGCCATTTGCAATGAAATTCTACGCCATTAGTATCTAACAAGCGCCGCGGCGCACAATTACTAGCTAAACTGTGGTAGCTCTGAGTTGAAGCTCGATGACACCCAGTAATAGCACATCGTGTGCGACTGTTGTCGTCCCCGATGTTGCGTCAAAGTGTCTATTAAGGTCAACCTTCGATGCATCGACGCTTCTAGTGCGGACTTCGGCGCGGTGTGCGGACTGCGGTGTGCGTGTGGGTCTACACGCGAGCGCTTCGCTCGTGCGTTCGTCGTCGCGGTGAGCTTTCTACCTTTCATTAGACGTCGACCGACGACGACCGAGGTGCCTGCGCTGCGGGGAAAACTATGACTTACGACGTTTGCGTACATATTATTGTAATGTCGATTAACGACTGTTTACTTCGAACACGGTCGCCGGTCGGTCGCAGCGGTTCCGGGTCGATATTACTCTGTACCCACAGATACTAGGCTGTACTAGGCTGAAATCTATCGAGCGTGCTTAGACTTTCGGTAATTATAAAGAAAGCGATCCTTGTAACTATCCAAAGTTTAATTTTCCTTAGTCGAAGTTTTTCAAATTTAGAATATAAGCCGATCAAAAAAAATGACATTAACTTTGCTTCTCTGTAATGACTATTCTTTCTATCTTGTTTTATTCGTGTCATAAAATGTTGCTTAGACAATTTCGACAACGAATTTGCTCGCTAAGCAAAGTCTAAGTGCCATGCTCTATAGATTTCCGCCTTAGGCTGAAATATTAGGCTTAGGCTTAGTAGTACGCTATAGTAGGTACTCCCTAGACCGGTCGGAATCTGGGCGAAAGTTACCAGGACAACATAACGTCTAGGAGCTGCGCTGCAACAATGGTTGCGGTCCCACCGACCGACCGATCGACCGTTAGAACAGCGGGCACCATCTCTGATATTCAAATTGAATTTATAGCGACAATGCGTGCCTGTTCGCTCCGTATCGTATCGGATATTACTATTGTGATCTATCATTCGAGGACTGGCTTATTATAAAACTGCTGGTAACGGCCGGCCATTGCGACCCGCCCTCTGACATTAAACTGCTCTACGATCATTGTAATACAAATAGCTCCATCCCGCAGCGTCGTTACACCCGCGTAAGTCTTGATCCCGTGGGTATATCGGGAACAAAAGTAGCCTAATTTACTCCTAATGTACCTTTACCAAAATGAAGGTATAATATCGGTACAGTAGTTTCGGAGATAACCCCCAGTATACCTGTATACACACAAGACACACATACATACATGTTACCAACATTATCTCTGTGTAATATTTTATAAGATATATAGGTAATATCTATAACCAGGCATGTGTTTATGTGCAAATTTTTTCCAAAAACCGTTTTTACAGGATGATCATTTTGAATAACTCCGCTATTAAAGCTTTCAAAGTGCTACTCAATCTGATATTTTTAAATCTATTTCCATATGTAAATATTTATAATAATTAGATTATAATATACATCCTACTAATATTATAAATCCGAAAATCTGTTTGTTTGTTTGTTTGTTTGTTTGTTTGTTCCCTCTTCACGGTCAAACGGCTCGACCGATTTGGATGAAAATTTGCATAGGGATAGTTTAAATGATGGAGAGTAACATAGGATACTTTTGATCCCGAAAATCCCGCGGGATCGGGACTTACGCAGGTGATAACTATTTCTTAGATGAAAATTTGCATAGGGATAGTTTAAGTGATAGAGAGTAACATAGGATACTTTTGATCCCGAAAATCCCGCGGGATCGGGACTTAAGCGGGTGATAATATTAATGGATGAAAATTTGCATAGGGATAGTTTAAATGATGGAGAGTATCATAGGATACTTTTGATCCCGAAAATCCCGCGGGATCGGGACTTACGCAGGTGATAACTATTTATTAGATGAAAATTTGCATAGTGATAGTTTAAGTGATAGAGAGTAACATAGGATACTTTTGATCCCGAAAATCCCGCGGGATCGGGAGTTACGCGGGTGATAATATTTATTGGATGAAAATTTGCATAGGGATAGTTTAAATGATGGAGAGTAACATAGGATACTTTTGATCCCGAAAATCCCACAGGATCGGGACTTACGCGGGTGATAACCATTCAATGAATGAAAATCGACACAGGGGTAGGATAAGTGATGTAGAGTGGCATCATCATCATCGTCATCCATCGTCATCGTCATCCTTCGTCATCGTCATCGTCACTTACTGACGAAATACAAACTTTAACTTACTTCACCTACCTACCGCAGTGCAAAAATCCACACTTAAACGGACGACCAGGGAACCGTTGGGCGACCGTTTAAGTGTGGATTATTGCATTGCAGTAGGTAGGTGTTCGAACAACGCGGGATCGCGACTTGCGCGGGTGAAACCGCGGGGCGCAGCTAGTATCATAATAGGAGAACGGAAGCGGTCCGCAGTCGGTCGCTGTGGAGATGTAGCGGTAGTCTGACTAAACGAGCTTTAGCGATATATTCACTACTTAAGTATCATTTACAAGCTTATTACAATAAATATTTTATGCATGAAGTCGGGTAACGTGTCTGGGATAATATCCTGGCCACTTTGTAGTTCCTATTTCTAAACACTTTCAAACACCTATTAGCCTTATTTACAAACGCGGAGTAGGTTCGGAGTAGTGAAAAGAAGCTTAGTCTTTTTCCGTGATAAGAACTAATAAGATAGAAACAAAAAGTGATACCTACTTAAGTGAAATTACTCCGACGTTACTTCCACGTCTAATAAGGCTATAAAACGTTCTCAAGAGATAGTGAAGAGAGGTAATCAAATCGTTTCAACTGTAATAAGAACCGGATTTATGGGACTATATACATATAACATATATACATCTAGTAATATATTATAGTTTAGCGATTTAGCGAGTGATTGTTATCGATAGCGAGCGTTGAAAGGCGCATCATTGCATCTTCAAACTTCGTGAAAACTGAAAACTAAGATCTTGATAATTTACACTTAAGAGAGGTTGAGGGTTACCATGGTTTACTTTCGTACAGATAATACAATAAATTTTAATAAATAATCCCCGACTACATTAAAAACATCAAATGGCATAAAAACATTTTTTTTTACATAGATTTATACTTGTTTATTATTTTAAGTATTTTCAAATAATAAAAAGTATAAACGTATGAAAAGTTTAGTATATACCTACTATAGTTATTATTTTAATTATTTAAAACAAATGAACCTAGAAAAAAAAACAATACATTTTGGGCGTTCCCCAATTGCCCATACTTAGAACTGAAACTTAAAAAAATTTGTTATCAAACCCATGTGTGTGTGTGTGGTGTGGAGTATCTTATAGATAGGTCTTCAAAATTATAAATTGATAAATGGTTTGTTAATTTTTTAAAAGTAAATAGTTTGCGCTAGAGGCATTTCCAAAGTGTGTCTAACTTCTAAAATAACAGAAAAACTAAAAAAATATAAAATAAATTTTGTTTGTTTGGTTGAATTCCGTTTTATGCGCTAAACTCAGGAACTTATTTACCTAAGAGTCCGAATTAAAAAATATATTTTTGCGTATAATATTCCGTTTATAGAGTAAGGTTAAAGCGGAGCATCCATGATTTTTTTCGTAAAAATAAGAAAAAATGCCGTGCGTTGACTAAAATACAAATATAAATAAAAAGCACAGCTAGTACCTAGATATACATAGACCAGCTGTAGACCGCGGCGTAGACCGCGGCGCGGCGTGTGCTCGCGTCAAACGGCGGCACCTGTAATGAGGTTGAATGTTACCATAACTCAACCAACTACTCTATTATTAGACGACGACACGACACGCGGACGAGACGGTCTATACATAAATGTATAACACGGACATAAAGTGACTGTGTTATATAGAGTAGACTACGTCCGCACAGGGAGGAGGCTCGCTTAGCGCCTAGAGGCTAGCGAGTGTTTAGCCGTGACAACGTTACGGACAGATTTTAGCAGATAATGGTGCTTACGACAATCGTTTCTTATTTTATTTATCGTCCTCTTAGAAGGCGAGAACATGCCTGCTAATAATAAATCCTCGACTGCTCTAAAAAAACAAAATTTATATATTTTTTTAATTCAATTTATATGTTTTTATTTTATTAGCAGGACGATTTAGATCCTGCGAATAAAGAGACCATGGTAAGGCCCAATATCTGTAACAATAATAATATACTATACATATTATATATACCTACCATAGTATGTAGATAATATGTCGTTGAATCACTGGTGTGATACGATGTGTGTATGTACTATGTGCCGTAATAACCGTTTTGCATCTATTACTAATAAATAATTTATGGAGGTATCGGTATCACAGTTAAATACATTCAATAACTGCGCTAACTGTATCTACTCCCCCCCCCCCCCCTCCCTGTACACTAGGTGTGTGTGTGTGTGTGTTGTGTAGTGGTACTGTACAAGTATCGTAATACACCATCATTAACGGATATTTCGACTCATTACTAATCTGGCGAGCAGGTTGACTCGACTCGACTGATAGCCATCAATGCCCCAAAGATAGTGTACGCAAGATAATTCCCAACAGTAAAGGGTGATGTTGACTGATTAAAACAATCAATTAGACAGTAGTCAGTACGTAAGACGCTACACCAATGTTATGACTTATTATGACCATGCATTTTACCAGGAAAGGGTTAAGTGTTTTGCATCTTTAGATCTCTCTAACTACAGACTTTTTGGGATTTTTTGAGTTCAGCGCGGCTAGATAATGGTTATCGAACTTATTCAAAAAATATTTCCGTTTGCACACATTGTTACTCGTAAGTTTCAATAATCATACCTCGCTATGAAACATTTCATTATCATTATGATTTCATAATATAAAACAAATTCGCTTCCCTGTCTGGATGATTGAATGTATGTAGGTAGGTATACTAGATCTTTAAAACAACCTACGCGTACGCTACGGATTTTGATGCGTTTTCTTTAATTGACCGAAAGAGCGAAGCGAGTGAACTCCATCCAGTGTTGACGGGCCTGGCGCTTGTATCTTTGTATGTTTGTGCGACTCTAACTTAAGTAGGTACCTATCGTAGCTCCGATCTTCATGAATTTTGGTATACGCGTAGTATGTAGTAGCGTAGTCAATAGAATTTATGAGTTCGAAGATGAGCCGGATCGGTAGGAGGGTTGAGGAGATAGGGGGTCGTGAGGTCTCAGTTCGGGGCGAACTACTGAATGAATGAATGAATTTCCGCACAAAAACGATAAAGCTCGCCTCTCGCTACGCTACGAGCGGCGCGGGCGTGGCGCCAACGAGGCGCTGGCGTGGCGCGGGCGCGACTCTGACTTGACGTCACTACGGGACACACGCAGGGAGTGACCCGTCACGTTGTCACGTAGTCCACTTAAATCGTAGCTTTTCTACAAACAACATACGATAAGAGTATAATAAAATAAGTCCGACAACAAATACTAATGTTGTAGGACGTTGACGCAGCGCAATCTCTAAACCAAACAACTAGGCTTGTACTGTGGGTGCTAGATAACAGAACAACATAGGTATAATGAAATAGTAAATGACAATGACTACTCATACAGAATTGTTGTCAATAAATTTTTTTACCGATACTTACCAAATACTTACTTAGTTGTGATTCATACGTTTAATTAATGGTTAAAGTTCCGTTTTAAAAACCCAATCCGACCGGTGCCGCGCCGCGGTGCGGTGTACGATGTAGGTTCTACCACAAGTATCACATGTGTATGTACATATGTATGTATGTAGGCGCCGCGCCAAACTGGTGTTACTGGTTACATTACCTACGTATGATCCGACGATTAATGAGCGAGATATATCTCTTTACTAACTGCGCCTCGCGGTTTCACTCGCGTAAGTCCCGTTCCCGCGGGAATATCGGGATAAAAAGTAGCCCATGTGTTAATCCAGGTCTCCAGCTACTTTGGACATTCCAAGTTTCATCGCAATCGGTTCAGCGGTTATTACACGATTGAGTAACAAACACACATAGATACACATATCCACACAAACTTCAGCTTTATAATATTAGTAGGATTTCACACTATCTTACTAAAAGTTCACTTAATTCGCTAGACGCTCGCGCCGCGCTGGTCACACTGCGCACTGGCCACAGTGGCCGGGTCTGGGTCGGCCGGTCGACGCACTCCCAGAACAATAGAACAATTGTATAAACTTTAAGGCTAATTAGACAACTATTCGAGCATCTCATTCGTGCTCAGAGTTCGGTATCCACCTCTTTGATATCTAAGAGAGCTTGGTATGTCGCGTTCGTACTTTAACGAGCTAAGAATATTACAAACATATTATATTAACATAACATACTTATATATCAATTCAATAACTATAAACTGAAACCACCAACACAAAAAGGTGTAAGATGTAATATTGGTCGAATATAAAACTACAGCAAGCTAAACCCGGACTATAACGGAACCCCGCCCGGACGGACGGTCCCCGGACGACTACCTATGAGATGGCAAAAGTGCATAGATAGTAATGGTACATACATAGTTTGATTAAATAAATCTGTTACACTTATTTTGAAAAATTCTACTTTATTCATCTCCTTTACAAAACACCAATTGCAAATGTAAGGACCAAATACTTAAATTTATTTTTCTTTTGTAAATACATACATATAATATTATACATAGAAATACACCCAAAACAGATACAAGTGTTTATTTTCGAACATAAATATTTGCACCTGGCGGGAATTGAACCCGCAGCCTTTCACATTGCAGTCAGGTATTCGCCTGTCGCTCGCCGCCGCGCCGCGCCACAGAGGCCGTTCTGAGAACGGTACTGATCCCATTTACTAAAAAACCATTCGGACGGAAATCACTAAAATCTTTGAAGGCGCTTTGGTGCCTCGTCGGAGTTGGATTTTTTAGAAGCGGTCTAGCATTGTCCTGAAGCAGTAGTGGCCTAGAGCGATTGACCAGCCTCGGCTGTTTAGCAGCTAGCTTTTCATTGTTTATAGATGCTGACAAAAGACATTATGCCGTAATCGTCTGGCCAGATTTATTAAAGCTGTAGTTAACGACACACCGGCATTAGTCTAACAAACGCTTACAAGTATGTTTGTATTAGTCAATTTTCGCTTGGGGCAAGATTTGGCTGGTTTGCGAGTGTTTCGATTATCGTACAGGATCCACTTCTCATCACAGGTATTGATTCGATTTAAAATCCCTTCAATATTGTCGCGGTTGAGTAAAGTAACACAGCAGTCGACGCGCGTTTATCGGTTTGCTGCACTCAATTCATGAGGTAATCCGTGGGGTTATAAATAAAGTTTTGTATTTGTTTGTATTTGTATTTGGTACCCACCTTTTAAATTTTTTCACCTTCCCAATTTGCTTCAAGTGGATCAAAACAGTTTTATCACTAACACCGCATCCTGCAGCTAACTAGGACGTGGTTAGCGATGGATCCGCTTCCACAATAGCCTTCAATTCTTCATTATCAACTTTGGTCTCCGGCCGTCCACGGGGCTTTTTCTGCAGGTCGAAATTTCCAGGACGAAAACGTTGGAACCAAAACGTGTACGACAAAGCACCAATACCATATGTGGGGACCTAATAGTATATCCATTGTCTTGTCACCGTAACACCAGCTTAGCAGCTTACCATGAGGCTAGATGGCGCTGTGTGTTGGTCACGGAATTTATTTATTTAACTTTTAATTCTTTATTTTATTTATATATTTTCGAATAAATAAGGCAGCTTAATGCTAAAATCATACAATAATATTTAAATGACCTCAATGGAAATGAATTTTTAATATGCTGTGTCAATTCTCGTTGGTGACATCCTAGATAGAGATAGTGGTGGGACATTTAAATGTTTATAGTTGATAATTTAATTGTATTTGGATCAATCTATCTATAACAGTTGTTCTAGCAGTGAACGTGAACCAATATGCCGTCCATTAGCAAGCTTCAACAAACGATCGCCAAACAGACATACAGCTTCGGTATGTTTTTCATATTCTTACTCTAATTTGACTTCATATTCTATTGTAGTGCACCGTCTGGTGGTCTTTGAATACCGCACAGCCACAGGCTGTCACCAGCCTCCATTGTGGTACCCTTTACCAGTCTTTAGTATATGATAGCGCTGCACCATTCGTCAACAAGTAATAGACAACCATACATGTAATAAATAGACGCTGTGAGACCGGAAATTACAACGGACCACAATCAAATGCTAAGTACCGTTTCTTAACTCACTAACATTAATAGAATTCCACGATTCCATAAAATAAATACATAAACGTTAATTATTTGACATTATTAATAATTATCTACTCTGCTTGTATTTGAAATTACTTGTAGCGCTATAAAATGAAAGCTTGCTATTTTAGGACCTACATACGTTTTATTTTTGAAATTATTGTAGCAGAGCCTTGTATTATGTTGTAGTTGAACGTAATTAGTAGTTTACTGGGTACCTACAGAGTCGGTGCGAACGCACGATCTCTATGCCTAGTAAGCTCACTTTCTTCGCCCTTTCACAGCCCATTGAAAGTTGATCACGACGATGACCTTGACACCCGCCCCCGCCCCCGCCCCGCTCCCGCACCTCCACCGCCGCCGCCGGCTAGACCTTGCATCTACTCGCTAACTAGATAAATTATTATTATGGGACCATCCAGTAGGCAATAATATGCAATTGGGAAAACTTTCAAGTTTCAGGTTTTTATCTAAACGGGCGTCAAAGGGAACTAAGATTAGGTAATATTTCTAGCTTGTGGTTTACCTAATTCAGATTATGTTATTTTGAATTGGGTAGAATCAGCTGTTTCTTAGAGTTAGAGGTCATTGACCATAACTTGTCCTTTAATTTAGTTTGTTCTACTACAATCAAAACCTTATTTGCCCTTATTGTCAAAATCTACTGTTTTTTCAGAGAAAATTTAGAAACACCCCCTTCCGGCTTAAATGGTCATCCTCAAAATAATCTGTATAAAATTTAATTAAGTATACGTACCTACTATATAATTATAAATTATATTAGAAATTCATTATTTATCAATCACTGATATCCGAATTATACCGGTTTTTAAGTATAGCCCTTGAAATTAATGCCATCGTAAATTAATTAAACTAAATTTTAGGTACCTAAGCTTTAGCAATAGCCAACTTAGGACGTTTTATTTAACAGATAGATAGATGACATTCAATCAATGCTTGTAAATCTGTAGATGCGAGTGTAACTTGTCATACCATGGCACGCCACTAGCGACGCGTCACGCGCCACTCACGCGTGATGCGCCTCTCTTGCCGTGATTCCTCAGTGATGTCCATCAAGAATGATCTTTTTATTCGTGTTTAATTTCAATATAGATTGAATACAGCTCATAAAAAGAATACAGTTATTCAAAAATATAATATTATTTAAATGAATCCGATTTATATTTCGAACGGTTGAACAATAAACATTAATTTGTCGGCTGCTGCCAGTGAAATATCCTCGTGATCGAGTTGAGTGGGTCACAGAGACTGCAAGCAACGGCCGCCCGGTAATGTCATACATAACGACAGTTCACGGGCGCGTGGGAAATATAGTAATGAGTTTTTAATTTCGTCTGTCATTTATTGTCGTGCACTGAATACCGAGTCGTTTAAATTATATATTCATTGATATCGTTATTTAATTGGTATTGTTGGGTGTGCATCGCGCGTTGAATACTGAACGCGTTGGGCGTCGTCCATTGTGAACGCAGCAGGTGCGTGGGTAGAGCTATTATAGTTTTTATTGTAACAGCTTTATAATTTTAGCATCGATATAAGTAGTGGGTGAACGATTATCGCATTCTTATGAATTCCGTCGTTAATATCGGTGTCATAAAGTTAAGTGCTCTGTGCGGGTTTATTATAGTTCCCTACTATTGAACTTGCGAGAAACGAGCGCTAAACTAGGATTTTATGGTTAGTTATAAAAGTTTGTTATATAGCTTTCTGTCCGAGCCCAGTGTCCGGGGCTAGAACGCCGGGTCCGGGCCGGGTCCGGGCCGGGTCCGGTCGGTCACTAGGGCACGGCACGCGCGAGGTACCAGGCTACCATAAGTCACGAGAAAGCCACGGCATTGTGTGTACTTTCATCTACCTGTGTACTGGTTGTTCCGGGTCGTGGCTCGGTCGCGGGTCACGAGCACGACATATATACCACAACATTTGCGATGTTGGTATTGTTTGTATATCTATTTATTTAGGTACAAATACTAATTACTATTTACAGAATGTCTTATTTCGTCGAAATAACCGGGTTTAAATAAATTGCTTGACTTGGCTAGTTAAATAAAAGAATAAGGTACCAGGTAATGGTTTCACATAACGATAACGATAAAAGTAACTTTTCGCTTGCAGTCGGGATAATATTATGGTAATACTAAATTAGTTGGCTGTACTAAACTATAAACGCTTAAATAGGTTGCTTTGACGAGATCTATTCGACCGACCGACCACGACGACCGGACCCGCTCCGAATTACTCGAACTTAACACGGAATATTTGTGAACCATAGGTCCGGAGTCCGGAGTGATCTACAATTGTTTATCGTTTATTGTCGATGCAGTGACCTGTATCGGTCTATGATCGCCTGGTATTTGCACATCGTAGTTACATCGATCGTTCCGGTTTACGGTCAGTGGATCACTGAAATTGTTTCCGAACAAGTTAACTAATCTACAGATGACCCGCGAACATACCACTCCGCTACAATAGCAATAAGGTATTCAGATTGTTTCAAGATACACAATATAACCAACCAAATCTAGGCAGACGGACATGTCAAATTTGACAAGTCAATCGAGTAGTGTATCAGTGTCAGGCAGGTGTGAGGAGTAACAGTAAGCCGAGCTGATAACTTTTGCAATTATCCCAGCATCACCACCACAGAACGAAAACTATAGAATCATCTACACCGTTCGGTGGACAAAAAAACTTGAGTTGGTGATGCTGTGATGTGGCTTGCTCAGGCCCTCTTAGTTCAGTTGGTTAGAGTTAGAGCGATGCTATTATAACTATTCGTGAAGTAGAGTCGGTGGCCAAAGTAACCTCTATTCTAGCTAGAACTAGATGACGGCCATAAATCGAGACTAAACAATTACAACAACAACAAACATCGTCTGAGTCGGACAATCATTCTCCACTTTACTGTCATCATCATTTCAACGGACTTAGCATCATTCCGAGACATGTTAACGGGTCTGTCTGTCTATTTAGTTAGTAATAGTTATACTTATTTTATTGATGTGATTATTGAAATTGGTTTACTGCTTGAAGGGACTTCGGATCGGATTCAGATCGGTTAAATCGGATAGGGAAGCCGTGGACCGAATAAACCTATTTCGGCTCCAAAGACGTGCAACGGGAGTCTCATTACCATATTGACCATACAGTGGGGGGCGAGAGTCAGTTTCTTGTTTACGTTTCTCCACTGTACAGGCTAGATCACGACGGACGCGAGGTGGGGCTTTACACGCGAAGGGATAAAGTTTATTTAGCGAGGACGGTTTTAAACAGCCCGAAATTATCTGAATTCACCCGCTGGACCCTACCTAAATTAATATCTGCTTTGAGAGGACTCTTATTCTTCCTTCGTAAGAGGGACGTTTTCTTGGACAGGTTTCCCTCATGAATCCCTAACCCAGCCAGAATACCGTAGGGTAGGAGTTTAATACGTACGTATATTATAAGTTGCGTGGCGACGGGTAGCGCGCTTCAGCGAGCTGCGTTCGAAATAGTTGGAATATACTTTCATATAATAGTAATGAAGATAATGTATCTATCTTCAATTGTACTCGGAGTAACAGTGAGCGTGAGCGTGACGCCTCGAGGCGTGAAGCGTGTCGGTACCACGGACCAACTACAACGATGTCCAGGCACTGGCTGCAACACCAGACCTTGGTTAGCGGTGCAGTTACACGAACAAAGCCGTTGACTTCGACTAACGGTCTCTCCACAATACACACGGCACTAGGAGGCAGCTGTACCGACTGGGGGTTGTCCGCAGTCCGCACGGTCCTCAGAACTTATTGTACTGTCGCAAATCGCAATAACGAGGAATCTGTCTGTTATTATTTTATTTATTTTTATTTTTATTTACACTTCTGGTATATGGAAACTAGTTTCATCGTCATCGGTACAGTAGTTTTTGCGTGAAAGACTAACAAACCCACATTCAGACATACAAACTTTCGCGTTTATAATATTAGTAAGTTAAGAAGCACGAGTAAGATAAAATTAAATTTAAACCTCAGCGCCTTTTTGATTACTTACTCCCGCTGGCTCAGAGCAGCCCGTAGTGGATCTTGGCCTCCGACACCAAGAGACGCCATTGCACCCTATCTTCTGCCACTGGCAGTCAGTAGGCTGTTTGAAGAGCTTGCAGGTCTCGGTCACTCCAGCGCTACCTAGGTCGTCCGACGACGGGTCGTCTTCCTTGTGGGTCGTTCACAAGGGTGGTTGTTGTTATTAGATTTATGATGAATATAATATGTTGATTGTTAACACTGCATTAAGTGATATGGTGTTAAGTCGCGGCAGTAGGTATGTAGGTAACGGCAGTAGAGGTATCAACCGGTGCAGAACAAGCAACAGCTAACGAAGCGGACGGTCCGGACGCGAACGACGCGACGCGGACGGCATCATTTACAATTATAGACGGTCGCGCGCGGTGTTAACATCACCATTCACCACTGCTATCATCGAGTGCACTAGCTACGTCGCGCGGTCTCACTCGCGTTACGTCCGGTCTCTACCCCTACCAGAGTTGGTACGTAAAACGTGAACTGTTCACGTTACAGTTTACGTATTATTAGGGGTATCTGTAGTCGAGTCAGCGGGAACACTACAGGCCAACGATTACGCTATTTATATTACCGAGGTCTAGCGAGCGGCGATTAAAAGGATTCATCGAAACATTTATCGATTTGGTTGTCAATATATATAAAACATACGGAAACCATAATTTTAGTAATTTAATTTCACTTTCTCTTGCAATTAGTTGCAATTTTGCAATGTAGCTTCAGTAGCGAGCGAGGTCTCGTTAGAAGGGAAGCTGAAGCTCAAGTCGATGTTGCTGTCGAAGATCACATCAACAATTACAATAGTAGCGGTACATTACATGCTACGATAGACGCATACATTTACGCATTTGAACTAGGTTTCACAAAAATTAAAATTTAGCAACACATCTCCTCACTGCTTTCCCGCTAAAATTCCATTCGTATACTTAAAAGTATAATCGATAAATTACGTATTTTTTTCTCGCTATTTATTATTCTAGTAATAAATAGCGTAAAATGCCTGTCGAACTGTGTACACTGTAGAAGGGTGTTTGTCTTACAGAATCGCAGCGTTTATAAGTAAGGAGGTTATTGTAGAGGTCTCCCGAGAACGAGAAGGCGAGAAAGTCTTCACATTCTCGTTTCTCGGGTGTTCTCGCTTGTTCTCGCGTGTTCTCGGCGAGAGTCTGGATGAGCTATGTAAGGTAGAAGAGAAGAGAAGTCTTAAAGCACTAACGACATAATCAAGAAGTGGCAGTAAGGAGGTAGGTAGCAGGAAAACTGTACCAGCTTAGTGCACATTTGGCACTTAACGAATTAATTTTCTTTACTAAATAAAAAAAAACTTAAATTTATTTTCTACTTAGGTGTACTCTGTTCTTTTGAGAATATGTCTTTTTGAGAATCTGTATTTTGAGAATCTATCTTTATAAGAACAATCCATTCAAATATGTGCAGCGTTTAGAAGGCGGTCTCGGGCAGACAATAAATACACGATTTGCATCTCGACCGGTTACAAATAGTTCCTATACCTATTGATGTTTCTAAGCTTTTATTACTCAAGCGATAGGTCTCAAAATCCAGTCCGTTAGACCGCGTATTTTAGTTCAATTACATTCGCAGTAAGAAACTAAAGTTTTCGGTATTCTTGAGTCATGCGTTTTAAATTCAAACCACGACCGGTCTCGATTCTGAGTTTATTCAGTTTACAGAATCTGCGGAGAAATTGAGGAAATAAAGCGAAGCTTCGAGGAGATACCATCGCATCGTTGTTACTTTCTCAATGTTATCTAGTTTCATTCACTCAGAATCAAGTATATCGTGGTATCAAAGACTATAAAACTAGTTGACTACTCATAAGCATTCCTCCCTCACGAAAATAGTACGTTTTTAGTAGCACTCTCGTACAAGAACGGTCCATCACAGATAGTCTAGGTAACGTGACGGTCAATCACAAGGAGTCTATATCATTTTTCAGAAACTTGGATCAAAAATGTGAACACAGAACTGTCAATTATTTTATCAAAGGAAAAAGTAAATAAAGAGCTGTCACTTTAAAATAATTACTCATATGAATTTTTTGTTTAAGTACATTTTCATATAAGTCATTAAAAAGGTATAAGTATATATAGATAACGCAATGGCCAATTACAAAGTTGGATTACAACCTCGTCCCCTGCCCGCAACTGTCGGTCGGTTGTTTTGTAGAAAAATTGCGGTATGAGCCGTCAATTGGCTTTATTGTCTTTGAGTGGTATCTATGTGCTTGTACTTACTGGTCTGTACGCCCGCGCCGCGCCGTGAGCTATGGCCACAGTACCCACCACAGAGTGGACGGCCGAGGCTCGTGTGTCAACGCTACATTACGATACGAGACGCGACGACTACACTCCACACACTTTATCGTCCTGTATCTATTGCCTCGGAGAGAATATCCCAGCAGAGCGAGGAGATAATCAATTGAAGCTCCTTTGTTGAAGCCTGTATTGTCGAAGGTGCTCGCTCCGCCACGCCACGCCACGCCACACAGTACATTATCTGGAGACAAGCTGAGAATATAAGCCAGTGGAATTACATTACCTACTAATTCTTTGGCGAGATGAATAGAGCGTATTTCTATTTTTATCACAGAGCAATTTCTGCTAAGGCTCTGTGAAAAGGTAATAAATAGATGATTTTATAGTCAGATTATATGTAGAATTTACGATATTAATGTTTTTGCGAGTCCGAGATGGTGTCGGTCGTTGCCGGATTTAATGTCGGGAATACGGGACGCTGCAGCTGCCGCAGTCAGTACACGCCCCAGAATTATTTTATTTTATATATTTTATGTGGGAAAGAATAATACACCTTCGTCGTAAGTGTTCATTTATTTTTATAGTTTTTCGCCTTTCACAATCGTCGTACGTCTTCACTAATTATCATTCATAAAACCGAAACATTCTGACTTGCGTTCCATTTCAATTTCATTCAATTTTCATTGAAAAGGATATGGAACGTAAGATTAGGCAGGCACTCCTAATATTATACGTTCCGTATCCTTTTCAATCCGACATTTATGGTAAAGGGTAAATAATTTTAATTATATCGTGTGTAGGCAGGCAGTCTAGGTATCAATGTGTATAACTAACTACCTAGTCTAGGAGAAACCGACCTAAACAATAGCTAAGCGAATCGGTTTAAAAATATTGTAATAAATAACATTTAACTTGTAAAAATACCTCAGTCATATTCTCGCTCGAGTTAATTGTCTAACTGTTCTCTCTGTACTGTACCCCGACGGATTACTTACTGATGTGTCGACAAACAGACAAACATTTATCACAACATATTATGTACTCGCGTGTAATTAGCAAAATTTACCGGTCGTACGGGGCGGGAGCGGGGCGGTCAGTAATAGTAATAGAGAAAGATTCCAGATCAATTTATGCACCTTTAGTTTGCGCTACCTGTGATAGGGTCCCGCTTTCGAGCTACTACATAATATAGACACTAGAAAACTTCAGCCTTTCTAAAATGACGTAGGTAGGCCTGGCAGCTAGGCTCTAGGATCTTCAACTAAACTCGCATCTCGCGGTATGTATGACAATGCGCCCGCGACGGATCAAGTAAGCGGGGCGGGGTGACGACCGACGCGACACCACGAAACTAATGTAGGTCCATTTTTACATTGAACATGCATAAATATGCAAATATAATTGATCTATAAATAATTTTGTTCTACAAATTCCGAGCCGGTAGTTTAAAGTTTACTTAAAAATCAGCTGTTTCTGAGTTTGATGTCATTGACCTTAGGTTGTCCATTCGTTTAGTTTGGTCTACTACAATCAAAATTTTGATTGCCTTTATCTATTGAAAAAAAATACTATTCTCATTTAGAAAGCCTGAGAACAATAGCTTTTGTGTAAACGTCTAGAACAAAACAAATCTGCAAAACATTAAAAATGTATTATTATAGCCTATTTATTTATATACTTATTACTTATTATATGACTTTTTCTTGAAGAAAAAGACATCGGTGCGCGGTCGACCCTCGGCATGATAGTCGGGGTGTAGTAGACCAACACCGCTCTACATATTAATATAAACGCGTATAAATTCGACGGCTTATTGTACGGTAGAGTCTCTAATTATGTTTGTGATGTGCGGTGGAGTGGATATATAGCATTAGTGAATAAATACGCGATATCAGAGTGTGACACTGAACACTGAATGTAGATCACGGGAACCTGTTCCGAGGTGATGTGAGAACTGGCGCGAGCTCAGCGCCACACACACTCAGCGCCACACACACATCGCAACGCAACTAGACATGGAAATTATTGCTATTTTTAAATCATTGCTAATGCTAATCAATGATTTTTATACTGTGAAAAAATAGCATTAACACTGGCAGTAATATGTCGAAATAATAAAGCGTCGCAGTAGTACGGAGATATCGACGGAAAGTTATCGAAGAAACAAAAATCGATTGTACGTTTGTCGCAGGGAAATAGGTATCCCGTAGCACACAGCTATTGTTATTGCTATTTATCACATTCATAAATGGATCACAGTTATCTGAAATAAATGAACTTTAATTTAATTTAATTAACCGAACCTTAACCGAACTACTCAAGACAATTGTGTTTTTTTTTTTAATTGCTACCAAAATAGCACTTTAAAAAAAATATCAATAGCAGTCCTTATATTTTATAGCATCTGTTATTTGCGATTTTGATCAAACTGTGAAATATAGAGTGACGTGGTATTGATGCCATGCCTAGGTCCGACCGAGCGAGCGAGGTGTCACTCCACCCAACTAGGTGTGAAGTATACAAACAGAGCAGCTACCAACAAATAAAAGCTCGCATGCAAATCTCGCTCGCGTTAATCTAATTAACTTTTATTCTACTTTCATTTTTTAATTGGTCTTCTTTCACTTTTGTATATATAATTGTTGGATTGGATTCGATCGGTCTACAATTATTGTTGTGTTGATTTACTGTCTGCCTGCGTGGAGGCGGATTCTGTGACCTCATTCGCTGTAGGTAAAGTCGCGGGGCACGATACTCTCGCATTGATTTGAATGGGTTTCTTTTTCTTCCAATTATGTATTCACACGGCTTGTGAATGTAGGTACTTGTAGCCAGTGTCAAGTTATTAATATGTTTGTTTTGGTGACTGTTGCTCGACTCGATTGTCATCAAATTGAGCCTAGAATAAACGATCATATAGATACAGTCAAAATCAGCAAGATTTGTCAATTCAAGAGCGGAGTGGTACAAACAGACGCTACAAATTTATATTTTATCTAAAGGTATATTTTTATAACTAGGATTTGATTTAAGAAACAATTCGAGACGATTTACCGTTAGGTATTTGCTTAGTTCATGATAAGAAACACCGGCGGTATTGCTGCAGGCATTACATAATAGTAGTTTATGCACCGAGGTTCTAAAGCCTTGTCTTATATAGCGGGCGTCATATTGAATCCAAAGCGTACGAGAGAGTTAACTACCGAGCGCAGCGAGGGTGTTAAAAACTTCGCTGCGCTCGGGAGTTATGTACCTAGAGTCCTGAGTGAAGCGTGGCATTCAAGCGCCCAAGATAAAGACAGGCTTTATTACCGAGGTGAATACTCTACTTTACACATGTACTGTGAGACAGCAAAAAGGCTACAAAAATAAGCATTAACAACAAAATAGATTAATGCAACGTGTATGAATATATTTACAGCTCTATATTTTTTACATTTAAAACAATGTTACATCAAAAAAAAGTTGAGACTTTATATTCACTAAAACTTTTTGCCTTACCCTTCCGTCGACACAAAAATTGAAGGAAAATAGCCCAGTTTTTTTTTTTTTTTTTTGTTATGTCTAGGTGGCCAGTTCGAAATGGCCGTATGCTACCAGAACCTTAGTTCCAAACTTAAATTACTTTATGCCCTAGGTGCATAATGAGCACTTTATGCACCTAGGGAATAAAGACTCACTTAACGCTTAAGTACCTTTTTGGTTCAATAAAGTAACTTTGTAGAGCAGTAGGTGTGTAATAGTTGATTGTATACCAGGGAAGAAAAGACTTTTTTTTACGGGCGAGAGTGTTTTTTGAGTCCAGAGTAAAGCGAAGGATTCTGGATTGAGTAGAATCCTGAGCGAATCGAGGAATTCAAAGTACCTCACTCGAGCTAAAAATAGTATTTGCTCCTGAGGTAGACATTCTACTTTTCATCGCCCTTTATGAGAAAATGAGTAAGTACATCAAAGACTATTACTAGTCTATTTCAAGACTATTCCGAGTCTCCACTCTACTATTAATCTACTCCTATTCTACTCCTGTTCTATTCCTAATGTATTCCTCTTCTATTTCTATTGGAACTCTTTGGTGATTAAAACTTTTTACAAATAACACGTTCCAAATTCAAATCCCCCCGACCAATCAGTAGCCGGAAAAGTAAAATCCCTGCTAAGAGGGAGACAAAACGTTTTGCCGGCGAGTTAGCGTGATCGCCAGCAAAGGACTAGTTCCAACCTAGTTTACAGGGATTGGATTAGCTCTTTTCGAATAGATGTGATGAAAATGTCATTTACACATCTACGGCTCTACAAAGTTACCACACATACAAAAAGAAAAATTGGCCATTTTTTCTTTTATTTTTTAAGGGTAAAGCAAAAAGTTTTAGTTGATATCAAGCCCCAACTTTATTTTTCATGTCTGGCTACGTCATTTTGACGAATTTAATTAATAAAGAGCTGTAAAATATTTCATACACGTAGCATTAATCTATTGTTTTATTGTTAATTGAATGATCACTTTGTAGCATTTTTTATTGTCTCGCAGTAAATGTGTAAAGGAGAGTATTCACCTCGGTAATAATGCCTGTCTTTATCTTGGACGCTTGAATCACACACTTCACTCAGGACCATAGCTCAGGACTCTAGGACTCTTTATTGACACACTTGCTGCGCTTGAGAGTTAACTCTACAGTCGATTCGATATGACGCCCTTAGTTTCAACCAAATTTTAATCTAAAGTTGGTCTAAGCCTAGGTTTCAACGTGGTCTGCGAGTGAAGTTAGAGCGCGCCGCAGCTAGATACCTACTTTTAAAATAAACAGCGAGCTGTCCTGAGAGTAAAATGTAAATTAAAACTGGTGCTCGGTGCGCTTCGACTGACATTCACGGTCTGGTACGGCGCGGGCGGTAGGTATTGTCTCCGCCATCCGCCATCCGCCATCGGCCGCCATCATGGCGGATGGCGGATGGCGGATGGCGGACCGTTATTACAGATATTTTTCAAAGCTCCAACAATTTACTGGCCGTTGTTTAATGTTGATGAAAGTATAAAAGTGCAAGCCGTGATGAATGCAGATGGAGGCTCGCTCGAGCCGTGCCGGGGATCGCTGGCAGATGAGATTCATTGTTATCGTGTTCTATGTATATAATAATAGGTAGCTGTGTTCCGCGGTTACACCCAAATAAGTCCCGATCAAGTTAGTATAGGTAAGTATCAAGACAAATTATAACATTCCAAATCTCAACTCTTTGCAATCAACGTTGCCTGAAAGCAATGGTCATTTAGAGCGATGAGACGTTTTAAAAAGTAACAGCAAATGGTACTTTTTAAATTTCGGTCTAAACAAGGGACACCTAGAGTTAGGCTTGACTTCTAAACGAATGAAATGTCCAAAATCTAGTTAGGTACTCTTTCTAGACTCAAAAAGGATAAAAGCTCAGTTGAGATTGAGTGTAGTAAAGTTAACATTCGAACGACGCGGACGTTCCCGGTTGCATCCCTCTCGGGAACCGGTTCGCTCCCTCCAGGGGTTCTACTTTAATTCTGCCATTTTTTGACAGATTTTTCGTTCGTTCTTAGAAACAGAATACAAGCCCAGCGGCCCTAGCCCACATTCTTATCGAATAACGAAATCTTTTTATATTTTTTACAGTATTTTTTGTATGAAATTGACATAAGCTCGCGAAATATCAATCGTGACCTTATACAATTTCATACAAAAAAAATCTGTCGATTGGCGATTTCGTTATTCGATAAGAATTTTGGCTAGGGCCGCTGGGCCTTTTCTGTAATTCTACGATCAACAAAAAACTCTTATCCAGAAAGAAAATCTGTCTATTTTCAAGGCACTATACGTCCGAAAATAAAATTTTCGTAAACAAAATGAACCCTGCAGGTACTTCCCGGCCGGGTGCTAACCTCCCTAGACTCCTTAGTCGAAGCCGCCCGCGCCGGCAGAGACATGCTAAAATTGAGCTTAGCAAAGTCCACGGCAATACAACGCCTGACACGTTGGTTGGTACCTCAGAGTACCTACCTGTAGTTAATCCACATATTCATACACTATACATACCTACCCACATACAAATGTATATGTAGCTACCTATATATACACAACTTCAATAAAAGAACATCGAAAGTAAAACAGTTATACTTAAGTTAATGCCAGTCGTTCTGCAAATCGCTTTCACTCGATAACGCTCGCGCTGGTAATCGGCTGTTTTGACAGCTCCGAGCTGCTACAATAGCCAAGTCGTAGACGAAACCACTACCCAACTAGCAAAATTGAGTTAACAGGCAATTTTTTATTACTAAGTAATGATATTTAACTTGTATATACGTAACTCTATAACTGCTTTTTGTATATCTGTGTTATAAAACGCTTAAAAGCTGTATAAGGTTAAACAGCTTAATTGCCTTTATACTTAACGACATAAACGTTTTGTCAGCTACTTTATACAACTTATATAACACAGCAGTAAATTGAAACTTTTAACTTGAATAAAGAACAATTATGTTGCACAATGGGTTCTATGATGCCATTAAAACGCAATAGTAAACTAATATGGCTTTAAGATCACTAAAATCGAGCTAATTATATATTGATCACCACTGTAGCTAACACGTGATATAATGGATGTCATTGTAGCTCTTATATCTCAGATATGATTTATATATGCATCTATTAACACTAGTGCTAAATATTTGATAAGGGATCTTTAATAACGTTAATAAGTTACAAAGAAGATCTGTGTGAGCTCATATATCTTTATTGACATAAAAACGTTTTTATTTCTAATTTAAACCTAAATAGACACATATATCTTCACAGAAATTCATTTACTGGACCTTTCTGCGTTATTGCATAGTTTTTGTCGCCAAATTAACAAAATATTAATCAGACAACTACTTTATATTAAGTTTTGTGTTTTTAATCGCTTCTTCCATTTTCTCGGGTACCATTTTTTCCTGATTGAGTGCAGATTAAGAAGACTGAGGAATTTATAAGTTTTATTAGGACGGACTTAGTTATCTTCTTGCTTTGAGATAACCCTAAATATTGTAATGGCTGCAAGATGTTGTAAATCGTTTGTTTAGTAGCAATGATAACACTAATGAATTGTATAATGCTGCTTACAAAATCAATTCATAATTTAAATCATCTTTACTTTATTAAAAAGTATAAATTAGAGAGGCCCACTGAAAAAACACTAATATTGTACCATAAATTTATCAACAGAATTCCAAGCGCATGTGATTTTACACTATTTATGATTTTTTAATTACACGCACAAATTTTAAAACAAAATGGACATTCAAATGCAACTTCTAACATTATATAAAAACCTTAACCAAAGTTATTATTGATATTTTTCTGCCAAAATACTAGCCAACAATGTAT
Source organism: Idaea dimidiata (assembly GCA_949358125.1). Lineage (NCBI taxonomy): Eukaryota > Metazoa > Arthropoda > Insecta > Lepidoptera > Geometridae > Idaea > Idaea dimidiata. Next base: position 109,036 of record OX442342.1, read on the forward strand.
AGTTATTATAGAATCACAATCACCAATATATCATCAAATTACTTGATACATCGGTGTCGCTGTGACCCTATTGCTTCTTTATTGTGTTACAACTGATTTAAGGCCACTGATATAACACCAACAAGATAAAAATAACACAGATCTATCACCAACATGTATCCGATTAGTCCTAAGTGGAGCTACTGTAGATACATTGTATTACTTAAAAGTGCTAAAAGTGGGGCCATTTTCGCATTGCAGAAACGTGTCTACCACGGATATGCGACTGCTCTGTTCTCGATATATAGCTACATTTGAGGTTGATTTGTTAGTTGGGTATAATATATGACTGACACTCGAATGAAAACGAAAATCTAAGCTCAATCAGCTGAAGACCAACAATTGTAATAATTTTGGCCGTTCATGTATAAATACCAATTTAATGAAACAGATGGTGGCTACTGGCTAAGTAGCTACTCATTTGGTTATTGGTAACACCAATAAAATTAATCGGCGGCGATCATTCGACCAACTTTAGTTTCGTAGCAACGTCATATTATTGTATATATTCATACAGTTTTGATCTAGGGATGATTTATCAGACCGTGATGATTTATTAGACCGACACGAGCGCGGGCCGGGTCCGAGCTTCATTGTCCATTGCTCGGCGAGCAGTCGATCGGTCTGTTGCAACTGAGTGGCAGCCGAGCAATGGACAACGAAGCTCGAACCCGGCCCGCGCTCGTGACGATTTAATATGAATCATCCCTTTGTTCATGTCGAAGTCGTTTCGCTTTCATATCGTCGAACTGCGAACGATGACTCGACAGCATTTAATGCGAGATGAGTTTAGTGAGATTTTCGTTATTTATACTCGTATACTCGCAGCTTTGAAAGCCATTGAAAGCTGGTACAGTACAGAGAAAAGTGTAAACTCTGGCAGTTCGGCCACCCACTAACACTGACTAGCTGATTTGCACAATTTAATAGTAGACTCATTATTTCTGCTTGAATTTGAAATTATCTTTGCATTGTATTTGTAGATTTGGCGATGGATGTTTTCTTTGAGTGTCATTTGCTTTTACTTGATTTTCAAGTCACGAGGTAATAGGTAGGTATATCTCCTAGGTAAGCGTGCAACATCTTGGACCACATCGTCGCTATCCATCAGGTGAGATAGTGGTCATTGGTCAAACCTACCTATCAATTATATATATAATAAAATAATAACTAAACGAGTTTTATTTTCGACATACTCATTCATTACTCATACTCTACGAAGTTCTCACTCTTAATCATACTGTGCATAATGAATGAATTAAAATTACTATACATATTTTATGTTTTGATGTAAATGAAGTCGTTTTGCTATCTGCAGAGTTCCACCATGAAGGAGTAGCGGTCTAGTGAGTGCGACCCTCGCGAGTGGACCCAGCACCGAGTGGAGGTCGACTGGAGGCTGACACCCACCTAGTGGACGCCCGAGAGATGGAGTCCGCGTCGCCGCCCGCGTCCGCGCCACGCCTGTTCCTCGTCGCCGCGTTGTTGCTCCTAATTGCCGGTCAGTATCATCGGATATCTCATTAAATTAGTCATCCATCACACTCCGCTCAGGGAATATAAAACTTCAACTCACCAAAACTTGTCGTCTACGCTGTCTCAAAAAAAGACGCCAAAGCTTCCTCAGAGGGCTAGCCCAAACACAACACTTTCAACGTGATATAATTGTAACCTTCGATCCTCATTCATACAGATAACACATTCCATTATTGTCAAGTGTCACGAGGCCATGGAGCCCCGGACCTTTGGAAGGCGTGTCTTCAGAACTAACACGTGGTGTGGCCCTTTTCAATAACATTATTACTCGTTAAGTATGAAGTGGACATCAAGCCGGCGGTTGTCCCGGACAACTACCGGATCGGATAGCTACCATTAAAAAATGTACTGATGAGAACAACATGGGCTAGTGATGTGATGGTAGCACAATGGATCGATTACCTACACTACAGCGGGAACTATGGTGATAGGTGCAATATCATGACATAGTTTACCTAGCACAAAGTCGCTTCCCGCTGTCTCGATGCATGTATGTATACTTACATCGAAGAAAGGTTTATATTTGTATAACACACTCTGATATTTCCGCGGGATAGCGCAGCAAGTTGAATATAATAATGATGCTAGCAAATGTTGAAGTCAAGAATTAGTTGTAAGTAAGTACTTATTATAGAACAGGGTTACTAAAGAGAAACGTTTGACAAATGCGACCGTAATGTGGCCAGTGGCCATCTAATGTACACAGCTCTCCTCCCGCGCCGCGCCCGCAGCCAGTTGTGTGTGATGGATGATGTCGTCTGTGTAGGTACCGACAGACCGACCGACCGACCGACTCTGTGATGAGGGGTATAATAGATACAGAGATTAATAGCTACTTTATTTTCACAACCAACAAATACAAATCAGTCATAGGGTTTATGTATGACCACACTAGCTGCGCCCCGCGGTTTTACCCGCACATGTCCCGACCCCTTCTACAAATGGCCCCTTCTGCACCGTCTAAAAATGTATCATTCTTAGTAACTCCATTGTCCAGATCCCATTATGGATCTACTGAGATAAAGGGAAACTACAGTTAGGAAAACAAGGATTAACTGCATTTCCAAGCGCAACTGATAAAACGAGTTACCTACTTACATTTTGAATATTTTTGAAAGTTTAATGAATATAAAAGTAACGAGAGGTAATTTTTCAAAATTCATCAGATATAAGATCCCGTTTCGTACGGAAGTACCGCTACACCTCGAGGCGAGGGGGCAAGGGGGGGAGGAGGTGAGGGGTAACGCGGGGAGAGGGGGAGGGGGAGGACAATTAAATCAGGTGCAATTAGACATCTCACTGACCGACGGACGACCGACCGACCGACATACTGGACGAGTGATTTAAGGGGACGAATCGAACAATTTGTACATTTGGTAGTCAACATATCTCAGTAATTTACGAAACATACGGTAACCATATTTTGTATTTAATTTGTCCTTCTTTTACCTCCATTTTGGTAGTTTGATTTACACAAGTAACTTTTACAACACTTTTAAAATAGAGTTTTCCATTTTACTACGAAACGGGATATATTGAACATTATTTTTTTCTGTATTGATTAATTGTAATCTGCACTTTAACTGTAATTACAGTTTTACTTAATTAGCAATAATTTAGGTTAGGTTAGTTTTTGGCGCTTACGAGACGTCGCAACTCGAGCTACCCATAGTAACTAGTATCTATGAGTATTTCGTTTATCAATCCTTCACCGTAACTTGTGTATGATGAAGGTGATCGATCACTTCGACAATGTGTGCGGAAACTCGTGTGGTACATAAACCACATTCTGGATAACAAACTACGATCTTTAGTCGGCATTATTAATAAGTAGATGGTAATCTTATACCCTTGGTCCGGTACCTGTCTGGATATAATAACCAGGTAGTGTCCTTCGGCACGAGGCTACTCTCCTTTATGAGAACCAGTCTAGCATTGGGGACTAGATCAGTCTAAACTCGATCCTCGACGTCGACCTTCGGGGTGTTCACTCGCAAAGTATGACAGCGGCCCCTGCTGATATACCGAAAGGTGGCTCGGTGGGGACGCTATAACATATTTTATATAAGTAGTTCGGAGTTGAGGATGGTTCCCCTTAGTCATGGCATCACGTGTGAACGGCCGGACCGATATTGCTCATTATTTATTGATGCCTCAACAGAAGTAGAGTATTACTAATGTGGAGTTTTGAAATTCCTATAGCTTAGTGCGAATTTATAACGTTAAAAGTTAGGTAGGTACCAGTATACTATTAAGCGGGAGAAACCACGGGCGCAGCTAGTAGTAGGTTGTGTTGTCTGCTGTTTATCAACATCTATCAATGAGCAGGCGTCGTTGTCGATCAATGGGTAATAGATCATCGATGTAACGAGCGGCACGGGCGCGGGCGTCGACCAGCAATTAGCAGATGCTATAAATAATCATAAGGACTGCTAGTTCTATTTTATGAAAGTGCTATTTTTTTGTAGCAATTTTAATAAAAACGCAATCACCATGGCGTCTAGGCTGTAGGCAACATTACATCTACTTAATGATATGAATTGATAGAGAGGAATTAAACTAAATGATATGCCAGGTAAGTAACAGTAGATGTAACAATCGTGAAGTATAACAGCTAACTTCCTTGTAATGCGAGTTACAAATCATTGTCATCGACAACCGGCTGGATGGTGGTGGAGTCGTGCAACTAATACTGATTTAGTTCTATAATCACCCAGTACTGGGCTCTACTCTAGCTCGGACTCGGACGGAACTCGATCTGTACAATTGTCGTGTTTCATGGTTTCCTGGTAACCCAGATCGTAAATTAGACTGAATTTTATACAAGTACTTATTACTAGCTGCGCCCCGCGGTTTCTCCCGTGTTAGTCCTTATCCCGTGGGAATTAATGAATGAATGAAATTAATGAATATGGGGAGCAAATGCCTACGTTACTCCTCGATAATGTAGCTTTCTATTGGTGAAAGAATTCTGGAAATCGTAGTTTCGTAGCCTATTCATTTCAAACAAACAAATAAACTTTTACTTTTAAGTACTATTAAGTACTAGTTGCGCCCCACGGTTATATTCCCGCGGAATGTTTAGTTAAAAAGTAGCATTATGTTATTCCCGGTATCCAGCTACCTATATTCCAAGTTTCTATTGGTTCAGTAGCTTTTCCGTGAAAGAGTAACAAGTCATAAACACACAAACTTTCGCGTTTATAAAGTTAAAGAAGTAGGTCGTATACATAATAGTAATTCAACAAGCCCTTTAAATCCAAATATCTACGTTTAATTAGGGCTTAATTAATATACCAGTAATATAATCTCCACCTACGTACCTAAAGAGACAACAAACAGGGACTGTGACTGTGATGTCTCGCGTTAGAATACATTATGATGATAACTGATGGGAACTCTTATACTGTGGCTACATTACCGTCCTACAGTAAATATTCGTGTTAACGCGATGTATGTGGCCGGGTCACGACTCACGACCGTGGTCGGGTAGATCGTTGCAAAGCGAAGTATTCGGGCAAAGACGATGTCCTATCGTAGCGCTGTCGCCTGTCAGTGGAGCGCCCGCCTAATGCAGGCAAAAACATCGCGTAAGCCCGAACACGATAGTTTTATCGCGACACGTTTATTCGCCAGCTAATTAATAGCCTCAGCATCAGATAACATTTTTTAATAAGAAAATTCGGTAAAATATTATTAAAGGAAGGCTGTATGGATGTCCAAGCGTGGAGCGAGCACCGAGCGGGACAGACGGACGGATGTACCGTACGCTCCAGTTTCAGTGTTCTCGGTAAAGATAATTTCGTGTAATACCTGCCAGGAACGCATAACTTGCAATAAGTTACTGATTGAAAGTATAGGATAAGCGGTGACGGTTGCGGTGGTACCTGTACGAGTGTACGTACAGTTTACACGACTGCTCTGAACGAACGATGTTACACTTGACTGGCGCGATGGCGTTTGCTTGTTACAAGTAGAGACTGGCCGACTTGTCGGTTTTAAAATTGCAGACTTGTCGGAGAAGCAATGCGAGTCGCGTTAGTCGTCAACTCGTCATCAAAACTTCCAAAAAATGGTTGAACCGTTTTCGAAAAATATATAATAAGTAGAGCCAAAAGATGTAAAGACGTTTAAGGTGCACCCTGATTGTGAGGTATAGATATTTGTTTACGTTTTTCTGACGACTAAACTTATAATTGTACTTACTACTAGTTCTATAAATATTTGTTTTATTGCATTTGTTAGAAGACGACTAGTCGGCACAATTAGCAGACAAATGCAATTTGCAACTGCTTTAGCAATTTGCTAGTCGGTCCATGATGGACCTTCCATCACTAGTTACAAGTTTCATTCAGAGTACGAGTGAACCTAGGCTATCCGTACAGACCTAGTTTCATTGGGTATAGTATAGAGGTCTACGCGATGTACGGTGCGGTGTGGAGAAACCGAAGCTTACATTTCACTCCGCACACTGATTGGTTAGTTTCTCCCTAACTCTCGCCTGCGACTGCGACCGTCCGCGCGTCCCGCGACCGACTGCATATCGGCCATTATCATTCATTCATTAGGTATCTGTTCAATCTTTCCAAATAATATTATTTTGTACTTTAATCAATTTGTTAGATAGGTAACATCAAAAAGGGCTCCATAAATAATATTATCATTCTTGGCAAGCTCGTAATAAATATACTTCCCTATAGCAGCTGTTTTTTCAGTGAAACGTAACCTCAATTTTTTTTTAAATTTTGCTTTTGAAAATAAAGGTAATTGAAGTTTTGATTGTAGTAGACCAAACTAAATGAAAGGACAACATAAGGTCAATGACCTCGAACTCTTAGAAACAGCTGATCTTCAAGTAAACTTTACACTTAAATTTACAAAAAGTACTTCGAATTTCCAAAAGTCGTAAAACAAAAGTTGTTCACCTAGACGTCTAGAACAACCCCCTTTCGGCTTAAAAGGGCATACCCATTACAAATTGTATATGTAGACTCTATCTGATCTATGTTCATGTTGTAGAAGACAGAAGAGATCATTGATAACTTTTTGCTATTTTCAATTTATCAATTGCAAGCAGTTTGATTTTAAAAATAGTCTGCCTTGGTACAAGCCAAAAGAAGCTACTTACATTATTCTATATCTAACTATTTACATATTAAAAAAATACGTTTCCAGTTTCTATTTCCTAAATTTTCGAAACCTATTTGTATTTTAATAAGTTCTTTGTCATGTAGGTGATTTTCCCTGAAGTGACCCGAATGAGACCTCTGTATTTACGACACTAACACTAAGCTCGTTGTAATGTTCTCTCGAACTTATACCTGCCTACAACTAATGGGATTGTCCAAGTTCATTCACCATAATATCTTGACCGAGGTGTGTCGGCTACAGTCTAGATAACATCGACAGCGTCTAGTTGATACCGCTCTAATGCTCGTAACTAAGATGCAAATGTTCGCCGTCACCTTGTTATCGTCTAGCAACACGAGCCAGCCGCCAGCGCCCGCCCGCGCCGCCGCGACTTGAAGCGCCGTCGACGCCGACGCCGGTCGACGTCCTCAGGCGACATTACATTTACATAGGAATTGGTATATTTGTACTGAATAGACTACATGTATAAACTGGTTGATGGACCGCCACTGATCTCGCGATTGTGTGGTCCTCCATTGGACTCGATATCCTTCCAGTATTAATGTTTAGCCTATAGTTCGCGTCGCGGCGCCATCTTCTAGGTATATTATCTCGCTTTGATCGCTAAACTGGTATCGTCAAGTCTAGTCGCCAGACTAATACCCGATGAAAAGCAATATAGAGATATTTTTTATGAGAAATTAGGAATATGGAATAATACATTTTGTCTAACAGTATAGGTTATTTTATTAAACCTTATCCGTTTAGATATTTCAAATCTCTATTGGATTTCAATTGATTATTTATAAGCGACATGTAACAAGCAAGTGTGATTCACCTTAGCCGACCATCAATAATTATTTATTTGTATTGATGCCGTTGTTTTATTTATATCAAAACAATGTATAATATATTACGCACATGCGTGCGCGCAGTGCGTGCGCGTGCGCTACATAATCCGTAATATTATGTTGATGCGTTCGAGGCGAGAGCGACGCACGTGCGCTGCGTGCATGCGTATATTAACATTACCAGTTCAATATCCCCACAAGAGACAAGTAACCGTAAGGTAAGGTAAGTACTACTTTCCAGTAACTACCTAAACGAAAGAAACCAAAGATATCAGTGTTTCGGCTCAGATGATGAGATGCGAAAACCAAACAGTGGAGAAATCGCATCCAACAAGTAAACATTTGTATGCCGCGGAGCGATCAGCGAACACGAGGCCAGTTGATGCGACCACATAGCACTTTCCCACGATTGTCTTCACATTAGAAAACAGCAACGATCGCGGTAACCACATAGAAAAGGGGTATCTACTGATCCAAACTTCTGTAGGTACACTTCCATACAGACATGACCATTATTGTGCAAAATTGGTACCTATAGTGCTTTGATCAGAGATGGGTCTACAATTCCTACCATTTCGAATCTCTTATAGTTTCCTTCGTTTTCCAGAATAATGTTTCTCATGTTCGATGTAATGAGTACCTATCGTAGAGATATAGAGGACCGGTCTCTAGCTGTTAATCAGCATTATGTATGATGGATGGATGTATGCGCCGCAGTCAGCTCGCTAGCTGGCTCGATTTGCATACACTTTGAATGTATGTTGGTCACACGTGGTCAAGTAGGTCGGTCGGTCGACGATCGTGTCAAGGTCTCGCACGGTCATAGAGACGCACGGATTTCATCCGACTTTGATTACTAAGTAGGTTGATGTTCAATTTTGATTAGTACAGATAGATATCTATTGACCCGGTCGCAACTATGGTACGAATCAAATCAAGATTATCCAAATGTAGGTGCCCAGATGGAGCCGATACCTACAAATTATTTGAATCATAATTAATAAATAAGTGATAACCTTACCTAATGATCATTATCATCTCAGCCCTTATCCGTCCACTGCTGAGCCTCCCCTATGCGACACCACAAATAGTGATCGCGAGGTACCTCCATTCAACGATTCCCCGCGATCGCTTCAATGTCGCCGAACCACCGAAATGGTTTCCGGTATTAAGGTTGCGGTTCGTTCCGCATTGTAACGTGGTCGCCACTCGACGACTTTTACTCCCCAACCTAATATGCCTTACCTTATAATAGGATCAAAGTGTATTCAGAGTGCAACCAACACTCATGATGCGTCCACTCGAGTACATTCCATGCACAAAGGTGTCAAGATCGCCTGCAATAGGGATGTGGCCTATTTGTATTGACTCGTGACGTCGCGCGTCGTCGGTCGGGAGTCGGGACGATCTGTATTACCACATCGCTGGGTAATTCTCTCCGGAATGTTCCTTCATTGATGTCCCTTCGTCAAGTACCTACCTCTACCTCTGTCTTGCATGTTCAATCAGCTGGTCTACAGACATTATCTGTACCTACCTACCAAACTCGGGCATTTAATACAATCATTTAGATTCAGATTAGAAAAGTAAATTGTTATCAAATTGTTGTGTGAAACTTCGAGATGGGGATGGTGCGGCGTAGTCGGTAAGGGACTCTACTTGAGATGTAGGCAGGGGTGAGGGGGATTTCAATTCGAAGTGGAATCTTGAACGATATTAAAGTTGAACATTTCTTGCAACACCACTTAAAGACACTATCTCAAGTATTTCGCGTCTACTTTTTGTTATGTTCGTAACTTAACGCTTTCCTTGCTCGGTTTTATGTTCTTTAGAAGTATAGTGACAAGACAAGTCGAGTTGAAATTTATTTATTCTCCATGCCTCTGAGCACTATAAAGACATTCCGATAACAATTTATAATTACTCAGTAGGTTCCCCCCGGGTCCTGTCTCTCAGGGTTCGAAACGATTAGGTAGGTACACTACACAAGTTAGGTAAAACAAAAGACTATACCACCTACCTACCTAATAACTGGTTGTCTCTTTAAGGCCTTTTTCTACCCTGTATCTAAATAGCAATACTAATGATAGAGGTACTAATGCTATCCTCTGGTATGCAATACGCAGGTGCATGGCGGGTAGAATGCGCTCGCGATGCTACCTGTCCGCGGATCTGCGGTCCGGCGCTGCAAGGCGAGCCGGTCTGTGCGACCGACGGCGTCATCTACCCCTCGCTGTGCGAGATGCGGAAGAAGACCTGCGGGAAAGGTATGTCCTCCATGTATATCACGACACGACACCTGAACATTCTGATGATACTACTTACGACTCATCGTGTGTTTTCTAGGCGTTCGTCTCGCCCCAGACCAAGGATCATGTTCGCGAGCGCAAGGGTCTAAGTGCGAGCACCGGTGTACGGCCGAGCGCGACCCAGTGTGCGGAACCAACGGCCGAACCTACCTCAACCGCTGTATGATGCAGGTCGAGATATGCAGGTACTGTCTCATACTATAGCTACCTATTTGTTACACTCGAGTGAACGCGCGGTCTCGCTCGGACGACGTCGTTCGGTTGAACGCAACGAGCGCGGTTCACCGCAACCGTTCCACTAATGACACCTCAGTGCTCACCGCAAATTTCGAATGCAGCTCGTCAAGCCCATAAACCCTTATCATTGCGTTTCACATTGCACAGTCAGTGCAGGTATTACAACTGACGCATCCTTTTCGGGAACTCATATCGATAAATCGATGTATGTACTCGAGTGGAATACGAGTGGTCATATCGTGGATTGATCGCGGATGTCATCCTGGCAAGTTTCCAAGTATAATTTCCATGATACTGCAACATGTCGTGTCGCTACCTACAGAGTGGGCGTAGGCCTCAGTCACCTGGGCGCGTGCAACAACATCAGTGCCCACCGCGAGAACTGCCCGGTGGACTGCTCGCAGGCGCCCCTTGACGGCCCCATCTGCGGCTCCGACGGGAACGTCTATAAGAGCACCTGCCAGATGAAGCTGCTCACTTGCGGGTTTGTTCATTCATTGTATACTTACTACTTCAAGAATTTACTAGGAAGCAATAATAGGGTACAGAGCTGTCTCTCCGTTTAAGACCAAATATGGCTCTTACACACTTTTTTTGGGCTTTAAACACTTTAATCTTATTATCTGAATTGCCCCAGAATATGACACCATATCGTAATGTGGATTCTACGTGACCATGATAGGAAGTCAACACAGCTGAAACATTAACAATTTTATTTAAATGGTATAATGCGTAAGAAAATTGACTTAACCTTGAACACACATTGGCAACATGTTCCTTCCAGTTTAAATTTCGATCTAATGTACTAGAAATTTAGCTGAGGCAAACTCATGAACTAAGCAACCATTATGTTCAGTTTTCATATTCAATTGTTGAAAACCACTGTTTGTAAATAGTATTATGTTTGTCTTTTTCAAGTTAATCAAAAGATCATTTGAGCGTAGCCAATCTACAGCTTCACCAAGAGTTTTATTAGTGTCAATTTCTAGTGATGCATAATCTGTGGCTGAGAACATAACAGTACTATTATCAGCAAATAGAACCATTGGCTGCTCTATCGATTTGGGAAAGTCTTTAATGTAAATAATAATCAGTAAAGGACCGAGAACGCTACCCTGCGGCACACCGCATGTAACTAGCCGATACTCAGAGAGATAGGTCTTTTCTGTTATTGTAATTGGACAAATCCTTGTAATTTGGATTGCCTGTTGCCTATTACTTAGATTATGAGTTTATCAAAGTCAGAGCATTACCTTGTTGGCTACAGATTTTCCGCGATTTGGTCCAGATTTACCAAAAAAAGATTTATTTTAAAAGTTAGGTTTTAATGAACGAAAGATGTGAAATGTACTGCCATATTGTTTTTACAAAATTTTAAAGGTTATTTGAAACCAGTAACGCCATCTTGTGGTGAGTTGTGTGAACAACCTCTTATACCATACTTTTCTACTTTTTGTATAAGTTTGGTGTGGTTGACATGGTCAAACGCTTTAGTCAAATCCGTAAGGAGCGAAAATAGTTTATGTATCGTCTAAAGTTAAATATGTTTAAGTACATGTCAATTAAGGCAAATACCTTAATTACTCTTTTTACGTCCCTAAAGATGTATCAGGATTGCTGTTATATTTACAAAGTTGCGAATCTTTTTTTAAATGCTTCAAAGACAACAAGCATCTTCGTAACTATAGTAGTTAAGCTTATTTTTCATTGTCTTCCACATAGTATCTTTTTTGGGTATATTTTATTCCTCAAAAACAGTGTGCATGCGATACACAGTTGGTGATTGAGCTTTGACGTTGTTGATCTCGATGTTATATATATTACCAATAAATAGGTATGGTACAATGTGTGTATTGGTGTGTTGCAGGCAGGGCGTAGTGCGGACCAGCAAGAAGCACTGCCAGACGACGCGCCACTGCCGCGAGTCGTGCTGGCGCGTCGCCAAGCCGACCTGCGGCTCCGACGGGAAGCTCTACGCCAACGCGTGCCGGATGAAGGCCACCAACTGCGGGTATGAAGCCGCTTTGTTGCCTCCATCTGATCGGCCAGTAAGTTCCACCTACTGTACCGACCGATATGCTGCATGTTCCAGGAAGCACGTGTTCGAGGTCCCGATGGCGTTCTGCGTGTCCCAGGAGCGGACGTCGGGCGGCGCGGTCGAAGCCTGTCCCATGGACTGCTCCGGACAGATGGAGAAACTGGTCTGTGGCTCCGACGAGAATATCTATCGGAACGAGTGCGAGATGAAGATGCTCAACTGCGGGTATGTCACACTAACTAGCGAGTTATAGTTGTCTCTTTTAAAGACATGCTCGAACTTGCATCTATGGCGTACCGTACTAATCCTTAACTAATTCGGCAACAGGTGCTCGTCTCGTCGAGACGATATCGTGGACTGCATCTCTTCGTTTTTGCGACTGAGGCACGTAGATTCGATTCGAGAGACCAGCACCTGTGACCGAATTGGTTTTAGCAATTTGCACGGTACGCCAGATACGCAGGTTCAAGTCCTGTCGGGTGCGATTTTTGGAAAGCATTTCTTTAAAAGAAATAGTCATCCAATTTAGGGAACAATTTAAAACAGAAATTTAGTTAGTAAATATAGTTATATAGAAATATAGTAGTTTCAAAAAGTTATAAGTACTTTCCAAAATTCCGTTTTATTTTTATTTTAAATTTGGTTCATCTAACGAAAGCCTTCTGTTGAACATCTGATGTCGTCGGTTCCAGAGTGAGCAACCGGAAGATCGTGAAGAAGGTGGACATGGAGAAGTGCAAAGCGAAGATGTCCAAGTGTCTGAAGGTGAAGTGTCCGTCGGAGGTGGACCCGGTGTGCGGGACCGACGCCAACGTCTACACCAACTCCTGCCACTTGAAGGTCGCCACTTGTCTGTCAGTATCGCGTTACCTACTTTATTACTTTTTGTTCGTTACTTCCTTCACTAAATTGCTCTCAGGATCTCTATTCGATCGTGTCAATCCAGCTATCATGACAATGTCGCTATGGTATCTTTAGAATACCTATCGACGATGTACCATCATAGTGGTACTTCACGGTGTTCCGCAATCTTTTTAACAGCAAAATAACAGGAATATTATATTATACGTTGTCATATAGTGTGAACTGTCTACCGTGTGTATCCGCAGGAAGGGCGTCCAGCTCGCTCACTTCGGCAACTGCACGTTGTTGCCGCGCATGGAGACCGACTGCCCCGAGTCGTGTGACAACGGGCTAGACCAGCCCGTCTGCGGCTCCGACGGTAACGTCTACAAGTGAGTACACACACACAGACACACACACACACACACACACACACACCTACAGCTAGACTAACGCCCCCCCCCCCCCCCCCCCGGCAGGTCGTGGTGCGAGCTGCGGCGCGCGACATGCGGGCAGCACGTGGTGGCGGTGTCGGCGTCCCACTGCCGTACGACCGCACTCTGCCACGAGCCCTGCGTCGACACGCCCGCCTTCGTCTGCGGCTCCGACAACCGCTTCTACAAGAACGAGTGCATCATGAAGAAGGAGAACTGCGGGTATGATATTCTAGTCTCGTATCACCTTTTTTTAATTATGGATTAGCCAGGCCAGTTTCAAATAAAATATTTATTTATGCCAGTTCCAGGCGGCTGATTCCGATCTCTCGCGGTGCGAATGAGGAATGACGAAATGAAAAGCCTAATGTGGGTCTCGGGGATTTCCACCATAGAACGGTGTACCTACCATTTTAGTTATCACGCATCGAAACTAGGTTTCTCGTAAATGAAAATTCAGGACCACATTCCACTAACGTATTGCAAACGAAAGCCTGAGAACATAGATATCACAATCGACGACAGTTACGATCGACATACCTACCATGCTCGTGTAGGATAGAAATTGATGTCAACGTGTTAGGCTTTATTCGCATAGGCAGGGGGCCGCCTGGCCTAGAGCACCTAGAGGCTAGCGTGTCGCCTAACTCCGGCCGCACTGAGAGCATCGTGGCTCAGAACGCAAGCCACTAGGCTCTAGACGCCAAACAAGCCGCCTGTCTATGCGGACGAAGCCTTACGTGTGGGTACTGTATATATAACGGCCACATGTAATGCAGGAAGCACGTGTTCGTGGTCCCGCTGAAGCGCTGCCTGTCCCGGTTCCAGTACTCTGGGTGTGCGCGCGTGTGTCCGCCGGAGTACGACCCGGTGTGCGGCACCGACCGCAAGACCTACTCCAACCGGTGCTTCCTGGAGATGGAGAACTGCAGGTCCAGGTTGGTACATTACACCATAATAATATAGATCACGTCGGCGGCTTCTCACGGCAGCGGCAGGCCCAGAGGCTCTTAACACCAGAAAATGTTCGGAAGTGGGAGATAATTCCTGTTTGTGCCGGTAGGGGGTTTAGGTCCTGAAGCCTCGACTTCTTTTAAAGATCTTGGGGTACACCTAATTGAGGCTTCTGGTGGCTACACTCTAAAGCAACATAGTCTAACTTCTCCCTCATCTTATTTCCAGGAGTCTCGTCCAGCTGAAGTCTCTCGGAACATGTTCGGAGCCGATCGCGGAGGAACCCAAGAACTATCTCTACCGTCGATAGACTATCGGACGGAACTCTACGTGTTGCGGTCAGACCGCACGGTCGCGATCGCGGTCGCTCGTAGACCGCGCGGTACCGCGACGGGCTTAGCCCTATCAGTGCCAACTGTTTGAATAAGTTAACTAGTTAATAAGTGACCAATTTTAATGTAATAGCGTCTTCCATTCGTCGAGTTTTTCTGTTCGTTGTACGACGTAAGATAGTCTAGTTAACTCTAGTTCGTAGGATTAGTTTAGTTAGTAGATAGATAGTAGATATTCCAACTGACACTAACTATTGTTTATTTTATTAGTTAATTAAAAAAATTAACAATCTTCAAAACTAACTTTCCATTAAAAATCTTAGATTAAAACAAAAAGGGTAGATTTATGTTACTTAGTCAAGACAAATGAGACGATAAAACTGTGTCTAGAGTGTTAAAGTTAAAGTTTTAACTTGTGTGTTTCCGCAATTAGCCCTACTATTGGGCCTTTGTGCGTGATTTTAAGCCGTGGGTTTTCTCACGATGTTTTCCTTCATCGTAAGAGCGATGTTAATAGCGCACATATATATATTTTTTGTGTCTAGAGTGATTGCTATCTCGTTCGAGCTACAGTCTGGAACGTCTCGCTATTTCTGTCATATGTGTCGCTAGACACAGTTTTATCGTCTCATTTGTCGTGACAAGGAACGATCTACACATATTTGTGTTTTAAATCTAAGTTAAAAGTAAACACAATAATACTCCTAAATTAAGACTAGTAAGTTAATGAAAATGGGTAAAGTATTTTCCATTTTATTCTTATTTTCTTAATTTAAGTCATTAAATTGTCATTAAACTTTGGATTGAACTTTGGCCACATAATAAAGGTCTATGGTCAAAGAAAACTATCTCTGTAGACCCGTTAGTGTAGGGTTACCGGACTTCCGGATTCCAATGAGATCTGTGGATTTTGGCTTATCTCCGGATTTTCGGATTTTTAATAGAATGAATAGATTCCACATTTTTTCAGTTACCCACACTTATATTTATAAATCTATATTACCGGGGAATGCCGCTGGAATACGGTTGTACTCCCTTCATTTGTTTGGGTATAATTTGTACAGACAGACAGACCTTAGTTGTCAGTGGAAATGATAATGTTGACATTGCTTTTGTTAAATTGAGTACAAAATAATGTCGTTAGGTATCTCAAAAAGGTTGACTTTTACGCATTTATTATTTTTAATGTTTAGATACTTTAGTATTATTTATTTTGTTCTATTTATTCTCTGTTGTAAGTAGTTCTAATTTTAAATCTAAGTTATTTGTAAATACTTAGAGTTATGGACTGCGTTATGTAACTACGAATTTTTTAAATTATTTGTCATGAGAAGAGATGGTATTTTTTAAAGAAATGTTTTCCATAAATTCGCACCCAACGGGACTTGAACCTACATCTCTGGGGATCCGGCCAAGCGCCTTTACCAATTCGACCTGTAGGTGCTCGTCCCGTCGCGTCGTGTCGAGATTATGGATTGCATTTCTTGGTTTTCATACGTCTGAGTCACGAGAAACAACGAGATTGGAGAAGAGATGCATCGCATCGATCTCGCGACGTGACCGATGCATGTGCTTGTAAATTAGGACATAGCATTTCTGTGCAGTTTGTGTATTTCATAATACTGAGGCCGAATACTGACCACCACTTACAATTTGAGGGCTACTGAATACATCGCAATTAAAAATAAGTAACAATGCGAATTTTTAATTTTAAGAGCTGCTCAACTTTCAAGGAGCCCTCAAATTTTGAGTAGCGATGTCAATTGTGTTGCGAATGTTATTTAAATGAATTATCTCAATATAACATGACGTACCTATCTACCGAAGTAGGTACATACCTACTTAAACTAGGTGCTCACATAAATATAGTATATAATATCTACTGAATTGTAACTTGATCAATTTCGAAAATAATAAAATGGTATACCTACATTACACATACATTCTACTTTTATTTGTGTTATGCAACCCTTATCTAAACGTCTAAAATTGAAAGTCCCGATTCACTGACTGTCTAATAGTAGTTTATGCACCGAGGTATACTAATGCCCTGTCTCATATAGCGGGCGTCATATTGAATCCAAAGCGTACGAAGGACTCTAACTAGGGGTGTTAAAAATTTAACTCCTGAGCGAAGCGAAGGAGGGATGTTCCTAGAGTCCTGAGTGAAGCGTTGGATTCAAGCGCCCAAGATAAAGACAGGCTTTATTACCGAGGTGGAAAATACTTTACAATATCTACTGCGAGATAATAAAAAGGTTACAAAAATAGCATTTAATTACTTAACAACAAAACAACAGATTTGAAATGTATCGTTACCGATAAACAAAAAAGTTAAGTTGGGGCTTTAACTAAAACTTTTTGCCTTACCCTACCGTTGAAATAAAATAGAAGAAAAAAGCCCAGTTTTTATTTTTTTATGTGTTGTTTCGAAATAGCCGTATGCAATCAGAACCTTAGTTCCAAATTTAAATCAAATTATGCCCTAGGGTTATATTATAAGGTGCATCGGGGAAAGATCGGACTATTTTAAAAAAGTTTTATAGTCTTTTGGTTAAACCAAATTCTACTCACTTATAATAATCAGACGTACACTAGTAGGTGCCTAGATTAATGTTAAAACATTGGGCTAGCGTTTTCTACTATTGAAGTTTTATTCCCGCTAACGGTGACCGTTTTATAAGCTTTCAAAAAGAAAAGAAAAAATATTTTTTCAAAGTTAAGACCGGACCTTGAAGGGGTAAGACCGACATACCTTCCAAAACATTCTGTGTGCTATTAATAACAAGCACTACCAGTAGAAAATATCTGGTCTTACCCATACTAATAAATCTCCAAAGATTGTTAGAACATTATGTTCAACTTAAAAAGTTATGATCAATTTAATTTTTTTTACTGTTTTTGATGCGGTCTTACCCCGAACATCAAATTTTGAAAACTTTTGTTTCTCAACCTTTCGCAACTCTACTCTACAAAAGTACTTATTTTTTTAGTTAGATTATCAGATAAGCTAGGTAAGGTATTATTTATCTAGATATTTAGTTTGTCTTTGTTACAATTACTTAATGAAAATGGAACCTAAATTATACTCTATGACCATATTATGATTTGGTTGGATACTTAACAAAACAGAACTTTTTATAAAATCAAATTTCTTTGTTATTTTAAATGAGATCTTCGTAGTATTTATTAACTCAGATAATCTTCAAAACAATCAACACATTGTTATATTAATGTATACTTTCAGCGCGTAACTTAAGTTCAACAAATAATTAAAAACTTGTTTAAAGTTCTGCAATGTTTTTGCAATATCTGTGAAGCAGCGTAGTTTGTTATGCTCCTCCTTTGTGTATGTTGATGCTCTATGCGATCTTCTAGTGTACTTTCGTGGCATTTTGTATCCCTGAAAAAAAAAAACATTAAGAATTTGACTTTGCCCTAAAAATATGTACCGCATTTAAACATACGTAACTACACATAATTTACTTTTACGTATAAAAAATCCTATTCGTAGATTTCTAAGCTAATGGAGATAATAAAAAGTTTGACAACCACTGTGATTTTTGTTTACGGGAATGACCGGATCACCTCAACGAATAATAATATGATTGGGAGAAGTACGGATCTTAGTCTACAGACGTTTTAGAGTAATTTTGATTAAACCAATTTATATATCTCCTTCTATTTATTAACGATAAATCTTCATAACTTATAAATTATTGAAGTACTCACCAATATCTCAGTCCAAAGTAGGTGGGGGTAAGACAGGATTTTAGTATTTTTTTTTCAATTTGTTCACATTTCACTTGGCGGTGGATTACACACGTCCTACTGATCGCAGCAACGGACGCGAACTGTCAGGTTAGGCAAGACAAAATGATGCATTTAATAATGTTGCCAGTAGTGTAAAATATCATTCTATTTGGCAGTTATTTGAGTCATATGTTCTTACCCCGTATCCGCTCTTACCCCGATGCACCTTAATGAACACTTTATGCACCTAGGGAATAAAGACTCGATTTACGGTGACCTTTTTGGTCAAATAAAGTAACTTTGTAGAGCACTAGGTGTGTAAACATTATTGTTTGACTTTTAGGAAAGGCAAGACTGACTTTCATCTGTTTCTGACTAAGTACTCTATGGGGGTGTTGTTCGCTGACGCTGGCTGGTGGCAGGTCGCAGGTCGCAGCATTCACAACCGAGACCGGTTTGATTTCAGTAACTACAACGGTCTGCACATTGAGAGGCAGATTTAACCAACTTGTCCATTGCCAGCGTTACTTCTTGATAGTAAGATTATATTCAAATAAAGCAACGCCCTACACTTCTTTAAACAGGATTGAATACATAATATTTCGAACTCTTTAGTTTATTCTGTGACCCTAGTGCAAGTTAATGCCAATCTATCGCGATGATGAAGTCAGCGCGAAAATTATTTACGAAGTCGTAAAGCGCCCATGGTTAACATAAATCAAATACAATAATTAAAACACGATATTTTCCGAGTTTTACTCGCGTTTTATACTTAAGCGAAAACATAAGAAAAAACTGTGAATCAAATCTCTAACCTATACTAGAAGTGATCAGGTAGCAGGTTCGAATAAAACGAACAATTATAAAACAACAACGTATATTATATAATTATCTTCACAGACAATAAATAGATTCATCTATCTACAATATATAACTAGAGTACCCCATTCATTTCATTTGTAGGACGTTTATTTATTTATTTATGCAGATATACGCCACATTGCACATTGCTTGTTGCATGTACAGACAGAATACAGATTATGTATCCATGTAGATATCCATAACTACAGCTATAACGTCCACTTACAACAATGTCTGCGTTAGAATATCCGACCCAAATTTAGTTTATCAATTTAGTTACAAGCATAGCTAACAGGTGTCGCTACTAGCGCAACAAACAGCAAAATAAAAACTTTATTACCTATCAACTTGGATGGCAACTTGTAATTTCAAATTCATATTCTAAATATTTTATGATTGACAATACCGATTACCGTCAATACCTATATTATCAAATTACAATAACACCAAATCTTTAAAAAAATTTGAGGAATGAATGGGGCTCGAACCACCGCATATTGAATCTCAAAGCAAGGTAGTTAACCAGTCTGCTAATCCAACTTTAACAAACGTAATGAAATAATGAATCTATACCAGCAAACGGCTACTTGTGTATCTACCTACAAAATATTAATATAATGAGTAAATTGTGGGTAGTTGTAACATAATTTTAAATAACTGACCTTTTTACATAAAATCATATCACACAACAAACGAATAAACCATTGTGGTTACTGTGCATTTCTTTCGTTTTTTTAAAGTTTCATTTAAAATATGTTGTAGTGTTATGTAATGAAGAAAACAATTAAATTACATTCGTTTAATCTAACGGTGAGTTAAAATATTGTTGGGAAACTATGGTCATGTCTATTCAATGTCAAAAAGAAGCATTAAAATTAATAACCTGGTTTATCTACCTACAGAGAAAAACAATCCGGCTATGGGTAAAAATATATGGAGAACCGGAGACCCAGTAACGACATAAAATGGCTTGTGGGGTCAAATGACTTCAAACTAGGACTTATCAGTGGTCAAGCGAAACAAAAGAAAATCTCCAGAATCTAGTGACATCAACTATGGAGTGGATGAGTGGAAACAATTTGTGCCACAATATGGTGAATAGCATGAAAAATAGACTTCAACAAATAATTAAAAGTTAAAGTAGGCCTTTACTTTATTAAAATATTGTTCTTAGTGTTGTTTTCTGAGTGTTATGTTGGGTGTTTTTATAAAAAGTGTTTGCATTTAAAAAAATAAGATGTCACAAGTGATGTTATTGTGTATTTGGTAGAAAATGTATAATATAAATACGTTTCTACCTATACCATACATGTAATTCACGAAATTGGCATTATTGCAAAGTAAGATTTTTTTATAGAACCACCCACAATACAATAAGTCTTGTAAGGCGTTGTTTGTAAGAATAAAGTGTTAAAAAACATTTTGTTTTCGTATTTTTAAGGTTAAGTGTAACATATACTAAGATAAATCATACAAAAGCAAAAGTAAATATATAAGTTATCACTTAATACATAAATTCAATCAAAAAGAATTACTGCAGTCAGGTTTCGAACTCGATAGTGTCTGTCACTCAAATCCATATAAGATACCGCTTCAACAACGGACCATTAGAATTATGGTCTAAAATAACTAACTGTTGATAAGCCGTTTCGTTGTAAGTAGACGTTAGCTGTAGCTATGGATATATATGGTGGTTACTTTAATCATATTCCGTCTGTACATTGCACATTCATAAAACATACAATAGAAGATATTTCGATCGTGTACAATTCGAGATCGCAAACAATACGATATTTATGACTTTCAGTTTACTGATCCGTTTTTGATAGTTTAAGTATTCATGTCACTAACTGCGACGAGCAGGAATATCAGATTATAGTACACATTATTTACAGAATCCGTAATGGGAGTTTTTTGGCAAACAATAACAAGCAAGTTTGCGTTAAAGAAAAAAAACATGTAAAGTTGAAATGCGCCTCTAGCGGACGTAATGATAAACTTTGGCGTTCCATACAATGTGATCGTTTATTTGTATTTAAAATAAATAATAGTTTATTGGCATAAGAAATAACAAAGTACAATTAATAAACAACTGACTTGAAACTAGGAACAAGTTCAAGTCATTTATGTATTTATTTGGTACAGAAAAGTATAATTTACACGATACAATAAACCATAACAGTGTGCTTGCCAATTAATATACGTTTAATGCAAACATCTTAATATCGTTTTATTTAAAAACTCACACTACGGGTACAGGGGCCCTACCACGCAACTCCCGTCGAGTTCAACTCGACGTCGACGTCGTCGAGCAGTAATTGTCGACGTTAAAGCCATAGACAATTTCTGCTCGCTCCTTGCGCGGTAATCTTTTCCAACCCCGTTATCGACAACATCGTATTCCCAAATCGACGTCGAGTTGAACTCGACGGGAGTTACGCGGTAGGGGGGCAGATCTGGTAGTCGGTAAAAATACTAGAAATAAAATATGACATTATAACATAGTGTAGATTGGTGTGGTGTATATTGTCCATTTTGTAAATTATTTCGAAAATAACATCCTTTTACAAAATATACTTATTTGCGATTTTAGATTTAGCTTCAGTTTTTAATTTAACTAGATGCCTATATAATAATCGTATAAATTAAAAAGGAGTTTTTCTTTTTCCTGACGACCCTTTTCCGTGACAAGTATGAATGAAAAATTCTTAAGAATTTCGTCTCGTTTTCGTAGTTCCGGAAAAGAGAACATTATGTCGTGAACGGGAATGGTGTGTGTTTGTGTGTGTGTTAGGGGAACCTGATGACTGTAGTGCCGAGAGCTTCCTCGCTGCACGCGTGGGCCAGCGCTATCTCGAACTCTAGCGGTTGGTATACCTGCGGGGGGACGGAGGGGGGGGGGGGTCAGAGTTTACGGTCAGGCTCTGTATAAAATTTTAACAATTTAAATTAAGCCTTATGTTCTATTATATTCGGTCGAAAATAGCGTGCTCAGGTGAGAATGCGCCCTCCGTCGCCAGCTGTCATGAGCGAGCGTACACTATTTGCAACCAAATGACATAGTGCTTAAGGTTTAGTTTAAACTAGCTGCGCTCCGCGGTTTTACCCGTTCAAGGCCCGTTCCCGCCGGAATATCGGGATAAAAAGTAGTCAACGGGTTATTCCAGATCTCGAACTATCTATATTCTAAGTTTCATCGCAAACGGTTTAGCGGTTTTTAAGTGATTGAGTAACAAACTTACATACATATACTCGTAAACTTTCAGCTGTAAATATGAGTAGAATTGTCATATTTTCAACGTGGTCTATGTGCGCCTTGTGCTCCGCCTTGGCCTCACCTTGTCTACGACGGCGGTGAGGCGGCCCGCGTCGACGAGCGCCGCCAGCGAGGCGAGGGCGGGGCGGAGGCGGTGCCGCTCCTCCAGCCAGTCCGTGTGGCTGCCCAGCAGGAACATCCACTACGGGACGTACAATATACTACACATGAGGTCTGTATACAACATGTAAAGGGCATGTCCTTTAAAGCCGACAGGGGGTTGTTCTAGACATCTAGGCGAACTACTTTTGTTCTACGACTTTTGAAAATTCGAACTTTTTGTTTGAAAATTTTGAGGTTACGGTTCACTTATAAAACAGCTGCTTTTGAAAATAAACGTAATTGCAGTTTCGATTGTTGTCGACTAAACTAAATGAAAGGACAAGATAAGGTCAATGACCTCGAACTCTGAGAGACAACTGATTTTCAAGTAAACTTTTAACTTAAAATTTTCGAAAACTACTTCGAAGTTCCAAAACTTTTAGAACAAAAATTATTCGCTTTGACGTCTAGAACAACCCCCTTTCGGCTTAAAAGGGCTTACCCGTTACACCTTGTATATCTATATGACAACTTCCAGACCGAGCGCGCCGAACGACAAAGTGAAGCCGAGTTCAGTAACACAATAGTATAAAAACCTATGTCACGGTTCCTCTGACAAGAGTAACAACTGGTGACCTACTCTATTGCTGCCAAATTGTATAGACAATCAAGTTTACGCTCAAAAATTCTATTCAAGCTCGAGAAGTTTTAGTCGAAAAACTCATACGAACAATTATAGTTCACAATAGTTACCGCTAGAGGCGCTGATGGAAAATGTATGGGAGCAAACTGCTAGTTACATCGAGACGATAAACGATCAAAACGTATACTAAGCACACTGAGCGCGGAAACCTATTACTCATGTATTTAGTATTACTGAACTTGGCTTCACTTTGTTGTTCGGCCCGCCCTGTCTAGAAATTATAATACAGTCTGAACATTTATACGCTGTAATGTTGCATTGTAACGTCGGTCGTCGGAGCTTCATTGGGCTTCAATGACAAAAACCACCACCAAACAATCGGTTTGTTACACCAATTTGCCGAAGAATACAACATATAGGCTCGCCTTTTATTTCGACACTGCGTTGTAGTAACAGCTATCTAGCTAGCCAGAGATCGTCGCCATACTCGTATAAGAAGTGTTTCACTTCCGGTCAATATAGGCTCTAATCGACGGTCATGTTTTGTCAACCCAAACTACAGCCCAAACGAACCTGAAACCGACGATATGTCGTGGTAACCAGGGGCTCGACCGCGCAAGTTCCGTCGGGTTCGTCTCGACGTCGCTTTGGGATACACATTACACACCGCGCAAAGAAAAACCCTGCGCGAAACCTGCGCGGCGAGAACCATTGCATTGTTTTGCATGCATTTGAAGGCGACGACGTGCAGTACAGTACAGTGAAGTTGCCGTCGAGTTCAGCTGTCATTGAATGCGACAGTTCAATAGACGTCGCGTCGTCGCATTGAACTCGACGGCAAATGTACTGTACTGCGCGTAGTCGCCCTCAAATGCGTGCAAAACAACGCGATCGTTCTCGCCGCACTGGTTTTTCCTTTGAGCAGTGTGCATCTCAAAGCGACGTCGAGTCGTACTCGAAGGAGCTTGCGCGGTCGAACCCCAGGTGCCGTCAAAGTCAAATATAATTATACACAATATGTGTACGGGATCAAACGCGCCCTCCGATGAGAAGAAGCCACAAGAAACTCATGGGGTTTGTATCTGATAATGTGTTAAATTACAACTGACCCTGCATATCCTGTAGGAGTAGAAGGCGACAGCCGCCAACAGCTGCAGCGGTCCCGGTAACCAGTCCGTCAGTAGCGTGTGCGGGCGGAGGTCCACTAGCGCTCGGCGCGGCGCCGTGGCTCTGGGGAGAGATACCGACCTGTTATGATAGCCTGGTACCTGGACCTATAGGCTCTAACGAAATATACTGTTATATTTAATTTCAACGACGACCCGTTCTTGTTTAAACACCTTTCAAAATGGAAATCTCGAGACGCCGCAAAATGCCCTACAAAATGGTAAGGCTGCCCCCTACCCCATGCGCGATGTATTACAGTCCTTACTTGTTGTAATATTTTTTTATTTTTTAGCTATCCAGTGGTTTAATCGAAGTTTGGGTGGGGATGATAGATATATAGCTACGACACGAAACTTTATCCCCCAATTTTGTCATCCATTTTATGTAATTGCGTTCCTATGGAAGAAATTTTAAAGACGTATTCACGTCAAAAAGCGAAAGCGAACAGAAAAGAAGCGGGTAAGATATCTGTAACGGTCAAAATTAGGGCCAGCGATGGAAACCAGTTGTTTACTGGAATGTGTGAGAGACAAGCCTGTCACTAGAGAGCGACATCGACAGTAAAGCAGTAGATGTGCACTAACTTGAGCAGCGTGTAGGGATGTGGCAGCGGGTGCGGATGGTCTCCCAGCACCAGTACGGCGTCGTACGGTCCCGTACGTGACACCTGCGTCTCGAGGGCCACGAACGGAGAGCTGGAGTCGGTACACTCCACGTGTTCATACCCGCCTGGTACATACAACATACTCTCCATTACAATCGGAGACCATCAAGGATCCGTCCCAAGTTCATTCCTGTAGGAATATTCAGAGAGATTCGGTCCGAATCCCATGGATACGCACTGTTCGTAATCAGAAATTCAGAAACAAACACGATCAGCCCCAGTGGATGCTTATGTATGCTGAGATAATGCGCTGGCGGATTAGGATAAGAGACTGCTTGAAACTTGGAAGATTTGTATACACTACGAAGGGGAAGATCGACCCGTTACACTCCCCAAAATGTCGACATGACAAATGAGACAATAAAACTGTGTCTAGTCAAGAGTGATTGCTGTCTCGTTCGAACTACAGTCTGGAACGTCACTATCTCTTTCATATGCGTCGCTAGACACAAATTTTATCGTCTAATTTGTCGTGACTAAGTAACGTATCTACACTTTTTTGTTTTAATGCAAGACAAACAGGTACATCGCTACTGCAACATGCCGTGCAGCTGTTCCAGCAGTTCCAGCAGTGTCCAGCTGTGCACAACGTACCGAGGTCCCTCAGCCTCTTGGCGGCGTGTCGGTTCGACACCGCAGTGGGCACGGCGCCCCACGAGCTCAGCAGCTGGAGGGCCGCGACCCCCGCTCCGCTGCTCGCACCAGTCACCGCCACACTGCAACAGTTTCAGAACAAACATATATACATCTTTATCCCGGGTCTTATACGCATATTATGCCGTAGAATATATAATACTAGCTGCGCCCCGCGGTTTCACCCGCGTAACTTCCTATCGCGTAACGTTAATGATCCCTCACGTATGTCATACCAAGTATTGCTTAACGATCATTCAAAGTCCTATATAATATTTCTACCTCTAAACCAACCCTGTACCAAGTTTTATGAATATCGGGTCACCCGCTCTTTTTCACCCATCACGTATGTTGTACCAAGTGTTGCTTAACCCGTACGATCATTCAAAGTACCCTATATGTATATTATTTCTACCTCTAAACCAACCCTGTACAAATTTCATTCATATCGGTTCACGGGTTGTTTAGTTAGAAATACACGACTTTATTTTTCATGGCTGCCGTCCCGCAGTTTCACTCGCGTAAGTCCCGATCCCGAGGGAATATCGGGATCAAAAGTAGCCTATGTCATATCTGGATAATGTAGCTTTCTATTAGTAAAAGAATTTTTGAAATAGGTCTAGATGTTTCTGAGATGACCCCCAAAATACATACATACATACATACATGTTACCAACGTCACCTCTTTATAATATTAATTATACCAACATAAAACAAAATATTAAGAATCAAAAGTACAATGAGATATTGCAAAAGAATTTTTAAAAAGCACTGCAGTTTGGTGACACAACCGTCTCGCATGGAGCCGACCGATTGAGCCGCGCGGTATGATGCCTCACAGAGTTGGCTGGCCACCCTCATCATCGTCGCCCGCTACGTATATAATATGCACGCTTGGTACTTAGTAATTATTTATTGTGGAGTTATTTTAAAAAATATCTCGTGAGATATTCATTGAAATCAAGCGATGTTAAGGACAATTATGTTTAAAATTAAATACTTTTAATGAATAACGTATTTATTTGGATAAGGATTAATATCATATTTACAAAATTACCTTCGGAAACAATGCATTGTTCTACAACAAATTTCATTACTCTAAAAAAGGTTATATTGAGTCAACCTTAAGAGATAGACATACGCTGTCGCGGACTATTTATAGATCCTTTTTAGAGGAAGAATTCTCTCATAAATGGTTTTTATGTAACTTTGACCGTTTACTCAGCGCACGCGACAGAATCTCGGAACAGGGTGATTTTTTTCCCGTTTTTGCAACATTTTTCATGGATGCTCCGCTCCTATTAGTCGTAGCGTAATGTAATATAGCCTATAACCTTACTCGATGAATGGACTATCAAACACAAAAAGAATTTTTCAAATCGGACCAGCAGTTCCTGAGATTAGCGCGTTCAAACAAACAATCAAACAAACTCTTCAGCTTTATAATATTAGTATAGACGAGGATAGCAATAAGGGGGAACACTATCAACAAGCCGTGCACACTGACCGTTTCCCCCGACAATTGTCCTCGTTGTACCCGAGTATCTCCACCCCGCGCAGCGCTAAGGCCCCGCCCCATACGAGCGCCGCCGCACCGTCAGCGGCCAGCGCACGAGGCCGCCGGGACACCAGCGTGCTACATCAGAAAACCACATTTGAATGTCCTAAACGATGTTCTTGGATATTTCACAAGAAAACTGTCTAAAACCTCACATTCCAATTATATTCCAATTCTGATCTGTAGGGGCATTCATAGTTTTGGTCCGAAACAGATGATCGACTAAACATGCCTGTCACTGTGAAATTGAGCGAGATGAAGACATCCTTTCCGACATCGGATTCACTACTCTCTGTCAAAGGGAGTCAAAATTTCAGTCTAAAATCGGAAATATACTACCTTTTCCCTCAGAGCGCCATAATATGACAGTGACAGGCACAGTCATTTATATCTTCAGTTTCGAATCGGAAGCTGTGAATACCCCCCACAGAATATATACTATTGTGGATACGGTATCAAAGCGAACGGCGCAAAACTACGGAGGAGGTTAAGTCCTAAATGGATATTCCACGCTACTAAAACAAGAAGATATACATGTATCTCATAATCTGAAGGTCATCGGTTTGACATTTTTTTTATAGGAGGAAGTGTCAAATGGTTGCACTTAATTAAAAAATGAAGTATAGGTACATTGGCTTCACTGACTCCACAGAAAAAGGCCGACAAACACTCGCGTAAAGGGCACAAGAACAAACTGCCCGTTATTTGCATATGGATAAATAGAATGGTTTATTTGCACAACAAACAATTATCACAGGTAAAAAACAGCAAAAGTAAGAAAAATGAGCTAAACAGTAAAAAGTACGAACGTATTATCGCAAATACTTTAGATGGGGAAGATCAGAAAAGTTCGTGAAGTAGGCAGAGAGGGATAATAGAATACATAGTTTATTGTGATGGTTCCCTGATGGTATGGGGCACTAGCACTAGCAGTAACAGAACAGTATGTTACCTCCTGACGACGAGCAGCTCGCTGGCGGCGCCGGAGGCCCACTCGGCCTGCGTGCCCCACACCTCGTCCCCCAGGTCCAGGTCGGGGACCCCGGGCCCCGCGTCCAGCACGACCCCGGCCCAGGCGCGGCCCACGGCCACGGGCCCCGCGCGCCCCGCCCACCCGCGCAGCGCCCCGCCCCGCCCGCGCAGCACGCGCCGGTCGAGGGGCGTCACGCTGAATGCCTGCACGCGCACTACCACCTCGCCACGCGTGCAGCCTGCGCGGAGCAAGTCGCAGATCTATGTTAAGTGGCGGACGACAACAAAACCTACTAGATGGCGTTGCTAGTATGAAGTCCTGAATCGCACTATCGACTTTCTGAGATAAGCTCACATATCCCACGAATAGATCCGGAGTGTTATGTCCTACTTCTTACTACTATTGACAGAGCGAAAGTAGCCAGCGAAGCGTCTCTGCGTCAAGTCCGACCAAATTTTCTTTCGTCTGTCAGTATATCGGTTCTCCTCTACAGGTTTTATTTCTCAACCGATTTTGATGAAAGTTGGTAGACAAGTTCTATGAGCATAATAAATATTTTTTGGTTGGGAATTTTTGATTACTCCGTGCTAGGTACTCCGATTTTCAGGATTTTTTTCTACAAGGTAGTAACTTCCACTTACGGTCTAATACAGACACGCTACTCAATACTCGAGTTCTACTTAAACAAAGTGTTTCAGCAGCTCTCGAACTCTTTGAATAATTAGTGCTCGCTATGTCTACTGTTCGCAAAACTACTAGTAGGATCTACTTATGAATTAAGTTCGGTGCCCGGTGGAAGATCTTTCCTTTAGATAGAGATACATACCACCTCATGCCTCCTAAGAAGCACCGATGTTGTGGTAGCGAGTTATTCATAAACACATTAAACTGAGGTTCGGCGCTTCTTAGTTTCTGAAGGCGCAGAATTACCCACCCAGATACATAATTTCCCTTGGATTAGTACTGACATGAGGCTATAGAAGTACTCACAGGGCGTGCAGTGGTCGTCCACCAGTAACACAGTCTGGTCGGGCTGCGTGTGCAGGGCGCGTGCGTGCGGGCCGCGTGGAACAGGGCTCGCCGCTCGGAGCCCGGCCCCGAGCCCCACACACCCACCTATCAGCACGCCGCAAGCGAACACCAGCATTGTGCGACGCCATACTGGGGAGAAAGAACATTATCACTTTGTTTACTTGTCAGAGTCGGTGAGTTAACAACCCATAGTAAACCGCACCCCCCCCCCCCCTACTGCGTAGCTCCCGTCGATTTGGGAATAAGATGCTTTCGACAATGGCTTTAACGTCGACAATTTCTGCTCGCTGCTTGCTTTTCCAACCGAATTTATAGAAAGCATCGTATTCCCTAACCGACGTCGTCGAGTTGACCTCGACGGGAGGGGCGCGGTAGGGGGGCCGGTTGTGAATCAATTATGGCCGTTTAAGTATTATTAATATTTGCAAGTTATTAGCATCAAAACAGTTAAGTCGTCATAGTAAAGTCAAATCGAAGGAGTCATTGTAAATTGGCTATATTTGCAATGACCTAGAAACCAATGAACTAGGTTTCACTAAAATGAAAATCTCACCCTTAACACGTTCCCGCCAAAAACTCTGGCTAGACTTTAAGGCATATTTAAAAAATGACATTAACAAATGAGAGCAGTGTACCAGGAGCACATGTCTCGCGAGGAGGTCTCACCTCTGTCCTGGAAGAGCGCATGCAACTCCTCGTAGAGCACGACAGGCGACAATGGCGGCGCCCCTTCCTTCACCCGCCGCACCGCTTCGCACGCCCACGCGCTTATGGCGGCGCGTGACTGTAGGATCAACTCGTGGTTCCAGATATCCAGAAATGCCCCATGGACCTGACGTCATTGGACAAAGCACAGCTTACATTTAGTAGTTGTACCACTTACATTCAATAGACCAAAACGCCTGTACAACGCCGTTCCCGCCCCGGCCAATCCTGATTACAATCATCCCTAACACTGGAAACTAATAGCTAATCTCGTGAAATTAAATCAATGTCAATTAATCAGATCAACATTTTTTTTTTGCTAAACAAAAGAGATGGGCGATCCCGACCCACATGGACAAGATGTTCAAGCTATTAAAAAATTAAGCTATTTTCTCTCATCATTTTACTTAAAATGAAAGCTACACCTATGTCTATCTGATTTGATAAAAAGTGAGGAGAAATTCATTTATTTTTTCCCAAAAGTCACAAATTTTTGTAGCAATTTTAGTGGGGCTACCAGTATGAGACCTGGTTGATTGTATCGATTCGTATTTTGTTTCAATTACCATATCGAGATTTATATTCTACATTATTTTGGCTTAAGTTACAGATATACATTTGTATTTTATTTACATTATTTTTATATTGCTTTAATGTTTAAAATATTATTTTTTATTTATCTAGATTTTGTCTTTTATAATTACTAGATATACGATTTTTTATCGATTACCTAGAATCAATTGAAAATTGAAATTCACTTTTACAATTCTAGCATGTGATGACTGGCAACAACAACAAACTCACTTTGTTCTCATGCATAGTTTTGGTTCATGTTTTTTCATTCTTCTGGTGGATTTTTAATGACAAACTATGCTTCTGAATTTGGTTTTACTAGCTATTGTATGTGGATATCCCAACTGTAAGGTCATAAACAGGTCTGATAAAATAATATACATTTTTATAATAATTCAAAGCTGTCAATGGTAGTAATATTATGTTTGGTTATGTCTCAATATGCCCATTTTGAGAGATTAAATATGATCATAGCCTGAGGTTTAATGCCCTAAAACTTGTACTAATGACATCTTAGTATATTTCAGGTTTTCAAATGCTATAGCTTAGTTAAGTTCATGTTGAGGCATACCCCCCTAAGAGTTTTTGCCGATCTCCTTTATTGAAACTAACATATATCGTTGTTAAACAAATCCAACATTATATTTTAATATCTAGTTAAAGTCGACCAACCTTTTGTACAGTTTCAGACGTCTGATTGAAGGCTCCTTTGACTCGGCTCTTGCCGTTGCCTGCAGCTACCTGAAAATACATCAACTTTACATTATTATGCTTTCATATTCCTTTTAGTTTTGATGCCAGAACTGAAATACTTAGATTAGATCATTAGCTCATAGTTTTGTTAAATCATTATGTAATTACAAGGTCACATCACTAGATCTAGGGCAATGACGTCTCATTATCATCAAATCATTTTAAAAACAAACAAGTTCATCAGCGGCCATCGATGTGACCATCGGTCGACATCACTTTCACTACTTTACGTCAACAAATGGTAAGTTTCGCGGGCAAGTACTAGGCTAACATAACGTTACTGGAGCCACTCACCTGTATAGCTTCGAGTTTCTCTCCACATTTCTGCTTCAGATCCTCCATGTCAGGGCACCACGCGATGCGGCAGGGCTGCCTCTACCTATCTAACGCTCAAATCACATCCAAAACCTTAACCTTTGAACACAGTTCGGCCTAAATACTTGCTCCTAAAATAGACTGAATGTCACGTAAAAACACACGTTTGTAACCATTTTACTGCAAAATTATTGGATCGTCTGCCGTTTCCCACGTTTTATTACTTCCGTACATGATATAAAATTACAAATTGATAAGAAAATCTTATTTCTAGATTATACAAACATAACCTCACCGGTTTTGTCTGTCATTTTTATCAAAATAAATTGACGTTGACGGCTGTCAGTTAAAACGTTTCAGTTTAATAAAAAACATTTTGATACGATCTTTAGCATAGAACTTTTAATCGTGATTTTAACCGTTAATTAGTTTAGGGGGCGAGGCAACGCAGAAAGCAACAAGCATTTGTGGGTACCTAAGTCAACGTACCTCTACAACTTCGAATTAGTATAGGTGTACCAAGAAACTTCTAATATAGTACTTAGGCTCACCGACAGCTAAAAAGTGTTCCGCTACGTTGAAGAATGCTGTTTATGTACCTTAAAGTTAGGGTTGCCAACCGTACTATATTATATAGTATTGTATTATATTTCAGGCCTACGTACTATATACTTTTTAAAAAACATATAGTACCCAAAAATACTATATTTTTAACCCACAATTTTTTTCAAAGTTATTTTTAATATTCTGGCTTTGTGTGAACACATCTTGATTACACTCTAATAAAAATATGTGTATTGGAGAGAAGCAAACATCAATTTATTAAAAATGAACTGCTTATTACAAAAAAATTAAATATAGGATGTAAAAAAGCATTAGAAACATTTATAAAAGAAAAGAAGCTACTTATTGAAAAGTGCCAGATGTGGATGGATACCACCAAATATAGTTTTTATGGAATTAAATAGGTTTAATACAAAAAGTTTGATTGATTGATTGATTGATTAATACTTTATTGCAACACACGATTACTTAAATAATTACAATAATAAAAAAGGAAATAAACAACATAAAATTATGTGGTACAATGGGCGGCCTAATCGCTTAAAGCGATCCCTATAATAATATAGAAATACTATATTTTTTCTGGATGTACTTTATTTTTTAGCCGCAAATACTATATTTTTGGAAAAAAAGTGTTGGCAACCCTACTTAAAGTACCTGTCCTAATAGTGTGTCCACATAGTTCGAACTTACGCGAATAATTTATTTCCTTTTCATTTCCATATAATACATATCTAATTTTGGTTATAAACAGGTTCAAACTTTGACTAAGCAGCGGTTTTTTATATACACGCGAAAGTTTTGCATGCATGTTTATAATAAGTGACTTCGTTACTATTTCACGTAAAAACTACTGAACCGATAACGATGAAACTTAGAATATAGGTAGGTAGTCTAGGTAGCTGGATACCGGTAATAACACTTAACCACTACCGCGATACAAAGCCGCCGCGAATCTGACGTCACGCGTCCATTCGCGAATCGCGAAATTACTCTGCACTAACTGACCGCGACCTTCTCGACAAAAACTATCACAGTTATCAAACTACTACAGCTTTAACAAAATAAAAAATACCGACAAAAAGCTAATGGAATCCAGAATAATTTTAAATGTTTAACTAATTATGTAATAAATGTGGAAAGGATAAAAAATACCTTTAATTTAGGTGTTAGGTAAAAATTCCGTAATATTTGTTTATTTCGTCTTTTTTAAATAATTTTTTTGGTTTTTGTTTATTATTTTTTTTATCAAAATAAAGTTTATTTTATGCCCTTTCAAACTATATTACTACCTAAATATAAATATTTAGCTAAATATTAAAAATTAATTAGTTTAAATATGTGGGGACTGTGCTCCCCAGCATCGAATCCCGCTATTAAGTTGTTTTTTTAGGAAAATTAATACATATCTCAACATTATTTTGTTGGAAATGTCTCTAAATATGACTAACTTAATCACTCTTTATGTTTAATTATTTATTTTACAAAAATATATCCAAATAATATACAGATTACATTTTGACTTTTCAACTAACCTCTTTGAAGATGCACCCATATTTCATGTTGTCCTATTCACTCAAAACGTTTTGAAAAAGTCGTAACCATAATATTTCGATTAGTAAATATCCTCATAATTAATTTTATGTACAATTATCTATAAATTAGGTGGAAAATTACGATAATTTCACGAATTTCACTGTACCGTCCATATAATAGAATGACGGAACACAGAATGATGGAATGTCATCTTCAATATTTTTTTTCTCTGAAATTGTCTTTGCCATAGAGTGACTTTTACATACCGTTGGATCAAGAATTTAATAAGGAGCCATCTAGTATCGTCGTGTAAAACTATTTCAATCTTTTTTTTCTAAAAAATGGCTTTAAAAAACAACCCCGACGTCACAGAAAAAGGTGACTGTAGTCACCATGAGCAGACAACGCTACTTTTTTTTCGGGGACTGTACTCCCTATGGTCGCGGTAGTGAGCTACATTTTATCTCGATTTTCGAGTGGGAACGGGAAGTACGCAGATGGAACCGCAGTGCACCAAGTAGCTAATAAAATTGAAAACATTTATTCATGTGAAACATCTCTAGGGAGGGTAAACCTGATTGTTGGCGTGGCGATGCAGGCCGTGGCGACGCATCGCCACGCTGTATGAAAATACCCCATATATACGCCTGCTTTTTTTGTTGTCCTGCTCGGAACACAACGTTTTCATTTCACCAGTTTGGTATGCTTGTGCGATTTCCAGTGACTAATATAAGTAGTATCAGTGGTACAGTGGTACCCACAGAGGATTGTACGTCTGGTTCGGTCCGCCTGTAGAGAACACTTCGTTGAGTTTCATTTGAAAAAACTTAGTTCCTTTGAATTACAAAGATGGCGCAAATTTCAATTAAGTGAGTTAAACTACATTTTTTTTAATTAACAATTTCCGTTTATTTTTCGTAGGTATTTTATTTTATATATATGTAATTAAAATCTAATCTATATCTAAGGGTATAACATTTTCCCCGCTGTCTGCACTGTCTGCGGTATCGGAGTGGTAACCTTCCAGTATCTTGTCTATCCACGGTCGGCTGTATGACACCTGTGACAAAATAGATGCGTTACAAACCTGAGACTGGTAATTCTCGCCCCGTAAGATTTATGTCATTTAGGGCTGATTTTTTAAATCCCTAGATAGAGATCTGACATATAAAATGTAACACCACCGAATAAAAAACGTCACTATAATATTAAAAATAAACAAAATTTGAGGGCTTTTAAATTTGGTTGGGTTCGAACTTATTCGACAGATATCTTTTATCTGAGGAATGAAAAATCGGCTCTTAGAGAAATGTCGTAAAAACATGGCGGATGTCCAATGTCCATTGATAAAAAATTCCGCCATGTTTTTTTCCCATATTCTCTACTAAGACATAAATCTCACGGCCGAGAATGGCACGCCTATATCGATGCATTTATGTTGTTAACTTGTTACCTTTGCGAAGACCCCCGGCTTAGATTTGAGCGAGCACTCCTCCGTACCGGAGAACAGCGCGATGCCATACAGCGTGCCCGCGCGGTTCAGACCGCTAAAGTGCACCGCGGGGTTGCCAGTGTCACCCTGTAAACAATGGTAGGTTACCGTCTTAATTATTTATACTAAAAAGAAAGGATTATTAGGTATACGGACTTTTGTTTTTTACGCATAAGTGAAATGTCGTCTTGAATTTTCATTTTTACAAAACATTGTTTTATTGCGTTTAAATTGTTAATTTCGGCGGCAAGTTACTAATTTAGTTACGCGAAGTTCAACGAGTTAAGTGAAAATAAAAATACCAGTGCCTAACACGAAATTAGCACGTTACAAACAATTGTTCCATAGGGTTGGAGAAAAATCGTCGCCATTTTTTCTACAGCCTTCACGCATTGAAAATTATTTCAAACGATTACAGTACAATAGTGGTAGTTCACTATTCGTACGAGAAATTGGCTAAATATTGCTGACAGAAGCCTTAACTAAGAAAAAGAAAGAAAGAAGGTTGTTAAACTACTACCAACTCCGTTCTCCATACAGGGTAGTCGACTATTTAGTGCCTGGATAAATTAAAGCAAATATAATAATGACTTATAACATATTATCTGGCATAAGTATATACCTATACAAGATATAACGGGTATGCCCTTTCTAGACATCTAGGCGAACAACTTTTGTTCTACGACTTTTGGAAATACGAAGTGTAAAGTTTACTTGAAAATCAGCTGTTTCTAGAGTTCTAGGTCATTGGCCTTTCATTTAGTTTGGTCTAACTACAATCAAAACTTAAATTACCTTTATTTTCAAAAGCAGCTGTTTTTTTTTCAGTGAAACATCACCTGAAAATTTTCAAAAAAAGTTCGAATTTTTTAAAGTCGGTGAACAAAAGTTGTTCACCTAGACGTCTAGAACATCGGCTTAAAAGGGCTTACACTTTGTATAGGTTTAATACCTACATCTTCATGATGCGCAGTTCGGATTTAGGCGTGGTCTCTCAACCGAAAGTGCTATTTTCAGCCTGAAGCACACAGTTAGGTACTATACCGGCCGGAGGACTCCAGTGTACGCGTGCTTCCTAGACCTTTCAAAAGCCTTTGATCTAGTGTCATATGATAAGCTGTGGATGAAAATGAAAGGGGGAGGCGTGTCAGACACACTGGTCAACATTCTTCGGTACTGGTATGGAAATCAGGTAAATACAGTGAGGTGGGGTGATGAGCTATCGGACGCGTATGGGTTGGAGTGTGGTGTGAGACAAGGGGGGGTAACGTCTCCTAAACTCTTTAATCTCTACGTAAACGACCTTGTTGTTGGTCTCAGTAGTAGACGTGTTGGCTGTCACGTAGATAACGTATGTGTCAACAATCTAAGTTATGCTGATGACATGGTCCTGCTGGCACCAACAATCGGGTCGCTCTGGGAGCTCATTGGGGTCTGCGAGCGGTACGCTCAAGAACATGGTCTAATATATAATGTGACCAAAAGTGAATATCTGATTTTTGGGGTTGGCGGTAGGATAATAGAAAACACACTCCCAATCCTACTTAACGGTGTACAATTAAATCGGGTACATCAGTACAAATACCTCGGTCATTATATTGATGAGAACCTCAATGATCAGGTAGACATTGAGAGGGAACGTAGAGCAATGGCAGTTAGGGCAAATATGATCGCTCGCAGATTCGCACGGTGCATTGTGGAGGTGAAGATTACTCTTTTCCGAGCGTATTGTCAAAGTTTCTACACTTGCTCTTTGTGGATGGATCATACAAAGCAGTCGTTAAATGCTCTGCGGATCCAATATAATAACGCGTTTAGGATGTTGATGGGACTGCCGCGATGGTGTAGTGCGTCGGGAATGTTTGCTGATGCTGCAGTGGATAGTTTCCAAGCAATTTTAAAAAAGCGAAGTACTTCTCTGCTTAGACGTATACGCGGCAGCTCTAACAGCATCTTGAGCGTTGCGGCCAATAAATATGAGTTTATTATGTATCACTGCATAAAAGTGGCAGGTGGTTTTGACAAAAGGCATTCATATTTTATTGATTAAATAATGTAATATTGATTGACTAATTGTAATTCTGTTATACCATCTAAGGAATATTCTTGTTACTAACATAGCTATAAGTAATAATTACTAACAAAAAAATGGATCTTTGACATCTGATTTAAATAAATGAATTGAATTGAATTGAATGCAATTTCATGTCATACATATTTGCTGTGTTTATCCAGGGAGGAAACAGTCGACTACGTTTGTATGGAGAACAGAGTAGGTACGAGGGTACGAGTGTTAGAGTAGACCGCACTCGGCCGGGCGTCTCAAGGACTATACTATACCTTTACTATATCTACGTACCGCACATAGAGCGACTCCTTTGACAACGCTCTGCAAGCAGATGTGGTCGTGCTGCAGGCGGTAGTCGTTGCCGTACGTGAGGCGGCACTCGGCGCGCGGCATCTCGTGGACTATCATCCGACGCAGCTCCTGATTCACTCCTTCGCGGATCTGTCCGGTCGTCTGTACACAGAGACACCTTTTAAGCTCTGGCTACATTGAGCTACGGCGAATAATCGTGTTTACGTGAAGCCGTATGACGTGATGTCGTGTTTTTTCACGATGTTTACGTCGGTGTCGTATGTTGCCGGCTAGCTGATTACGTAACTCTTCTTCTTTATAATATGGCTTATCCATTCGGACATTTGCCAGTGTCAAGTATTATTAAGATTTGCAAATTATTTGCATCGAAACAGTCATGTCGTCATAGTTAAAGTCAAGTCGAATCATTGTAAAACAGGATCATATTTTACAATGTTTGTTTACGGAGCTTTGGAGTTAAAGCTAAAGTCCATGTTTTGTACCGATTTTTACTTTCATGGACACTTGTACACCTTCACGAAACTAAATTGATTAATATGCCCCCGAAATTAAACAATTTACACGCATTTCAAATGCGTGTCAATTGCGTGTAAATCTGGGTTTCACAAAAATGTAAATTTAGCAACACATCTCCCCAACGCGTTCCCGCCAAAACTCCAGGTTTATTACGTAACTCTGTTGCTGTACATTTTTTGCAGTTACGTAATAAATAAGGTAGCGGGTAGATCGTTGCAACGCGAACTGAAACGCTCGCTAATGGAAACAAGAACCGTAAGCCCGAGCACGATAATATTTGTCGTGCGTGACAATGTGACACAATTTTTTCTCTCGATAATGTAGCTTCAGCATTGAGTACATGTTATAAACGCCTGGCCATTTCGTGTCGTCGTCGCAGAGAGCAACTTTGCTCATTTATTTATTCTGTACGAACTAAATTGACCTACTCTTTGACGCTCATGAATGCCTGGTAGTTTTGTTTCGTCAGGTAGTGTAACTTTGTCCCACATTTACTTTTCTACGGCGAAGCTAAGCAAGCGGTTTTTGGCAGTTTAGTTAGAGTACCTATGTATATTTTTTTTATCTCTCCTGTAGCCCTCGACTCTCGACAACATTCTTATCGAATAACGAAATCGCCAATCGACAGATTTTTTTGTATGAAATTGACATACAAGTTCGTGAAAAGTCACGTGACTTTTCGGGAACTTATGTCAATTTGTGTTCGGAAAGTTTAACTTTCATGGATAGATCCGGGATGAAAGTGGCTCATTTCATCCCTAGGGTTGAAAGTATACTTCAAGTAAGTGTAGGTTTATTTGACCTTTTTTTTAATCTATTTAATTATTTTTTGGATTATACAAATTGTTTTAAATTTACTTGATATTTTAACTAATTCCCTCAATAATCCTTTTATTAAATGTTCAAGAATTTTTTTTTTCCTCACAGTCGAAATGCAAAGTAGAGTTTTTAATTCGGGTAAACGTCACGCATTTCACCCTCGAAGTATTGGTGCTCTTACTTCATTCGAGCGCTAAAAATATCTCAGGTGAACTTGACCTTCAAGCCCTTGTAATAACAATCTACACTTATTACTTTTTCCTTGACTAGTCTACCGAGTATTCCTCGTAGACGATGTACCAGGGAGCTATGAGACGGAGGATGGTGTCACTAACCACAGATCCGTATCCGGTTACGACAGTCTCTCCGAAAGATGGCGGTAGGTCCGCGTCCGCCACCGCTAACGCCACTGGCTGCGATCGCGGCCCCCGAGGGATCGCCAGGTTCACCTACAATAGGATTCGACGATAGGTAAGTACAATATGTTTACTGCGTGTTTGAGGACGGTGATTTCAGCCGAAAGGGGTTGTTCTAAACGTCTACATGAACAAATTTTGTTCTACGACTTTTATAAATTAAAACTGTTATTTTTCTACAATTTTAAAGTGCTTTTATTGAATAAACAGCTGTTTTTGAAAGTAAAGGCAATGTTTAATTGTACTAATCCAAACTAAATTATTTTTCTTCTTTTTATGTATTATGTAGTAGTGTGGTTCACCTAGGTTCAGAGTTGTCTCTAACGTGACCTGATGACTTGTATCAGGGGTTATCCCTGAACAAAACCCCAGGACCAACTGCTTAACTTGCCTTCCGAAGCATGGAAACTAAATGATAGGCCAACTTAAGGTCAATGAAAAGTCGTAGAACAAAAGTTGTTCGCCTAGAACAACCTCCAATCCTGTATGTATGCACCTTGACCATAGCGAGGTTGTGTTCAGGATAATACTGCGTCATCTTGTAGCTGGGATGTAAGAGTATCTCTGTAACGGCGAGGATGCGGCCGCCGAAGTCACGGAACACGGACCCGACACGGACCGACACTTCCTCTCGCTGCACACTGCAAACACAGGGGTCCGGGTTCAATTTTCGACGGCAAAATCGGTCATAGAAAACACAATATTTCCTGGGATTAACTCGCGTTTTATTTATTAACAGCATTGTTGCATAGCTGTACTGTCGTTAAGGTATATGGTTCGGTTTTTTTTATCCAAAGGGTACTGACGTCCGATCACCGTCCGTCCGTCTGTCACTCACCAGGCTCATGAACCGTGGGAGCTAGACAGTTGAAATTTAACAGTAGGTACCTTGATGTATTTTTATTGAATGCTATCACAACAAATACTAAAAACAAAATTAAACAAAGTTAAATAGGTAATAAATATATTTTAAAAAATCAATGCTATAGTCGCAATGATACCGAGATGTATTTTTACCACTGGCGCCATCTAGTGATAAACTGGCAGCGTCGGTCCCGTTCTGGGATTTCGCTCGGCCCAGTGTTTATTTTAGGGTTCGGTACGTTTTTAGGTTCGGTACGTTCCCTTCGTGTGCGAAGTCTACTCGCACTTTATCCGTTTTTTTTTGTACTTACTAGTCGAAGCACTGCGCAGCTGTAAGCACCCATCGGTTGTGCACTATCGCGCCTCCACACCAATGTTTTCCATGTAACCTAATCACACCAAGAAACTTGTATTACCGGAATGCGCACGTGGAACTAAAAAGCACAGAAAAAGTGGTCCGATCCGATGAGGAGTTCTGTCCCTTTCTAAGTCCCTTTCTAATAGTGTAATTAGCAAGGAACAGCATGATTATTGAAGGAGCTCTGTCCCTTTCTAATTCTTTCTAATGCCAGTAGCTCTGTCCCTTTCCTCCGAACCACTTTTAGCTATTCCGTTCACATTCTAGTTCTAGTAATATAAATTCTTTGATTCAGACACAACAATAATTTATTTTTTTTCGGTTTTCGCGATGTTGAATTGAAATGTAACTCATTTTTCGATTTAAACCGCATTGCTTTTGTTATTTTCATCATTGCAATGTTGCAAATCGTTTCTACGTTTCGGAGCCTATAAGGACCCCTTTGGCATGGCAAAAATACTGAAAATAATAAATAAAAAACGCGATTTACACTGGAAAGAGTTTCTTAAAAATAATTACTAATAATTTTCTATAACATTGTACGTACATTGCGAAAGGAACATGGAATTAAAACCGTCTATAACCATGGAAGTTAGAAGTATTACTAGATTTAGAATGCTCACTAAAAAGTGTTCCGCTACATTGAACATGCTGTCCCTTTCTAATAATGTTATTCTTCTTCTTTGCCTATAACAAATGGGAGGTACCATAGATGAGATATTTATTAAACCT
Source organism: Idaea dimidiata (assembly GCA_949358125.1). NCBI lineage: Eukaryota > Metazoa > Arthropoda > Insecta > Lepidoptera > Geometridae > Idaea > Idaea dimidiata. The sequence continues at coordinate 150,404 of OX442342.1, forward strand.
ACTGGAGGTACCCAAATAAATGAAGTAACCTTCTTTTAACATCTGGACCCCTAGTATTCTGACATTTGCTTGTCTAACTCTTTACCCGACTGAACAATGTACCAGGCGTTATTTTCGGGAAGCAACACGCGAGCATGATGTATGAGGATTGTATGTAGTCCTGGTACATTTTGGTACGAGAAATGGTAGAAAATTTTTGAGCATGAAGCAACAGAACCCAGCACCGTCTTATAATTATTATTAGGAAGTGACTGACTTCCCAAAAAAGAAGTGGTTATCTATTCAAAATCGCAAATAAAAATTAAATATTCTCCAAATTACATAATAATATCGTTTCACTAACACAAGCTTCAAGTATCACAGTATATAAATCGGAAATAAATAATAAAATAATAATAATATTAAATATATTAACCTAGATTTTTAGCGGCAAAATTTATAATTATGTTTTACTGCTGCAATTTGCATTAACATACGACTACGAATTTGAATCATCGTAATACTAGGATCTCAGAAGCGGGATCCAGTATAAAGTAAGGCAGTGTAGCAGTGGATAGTACCTACCTGAGGGAGACAGTGTAGGGATAGTCCTCGAGACAGACGAGGCCGGTCTCGGTGGTGAGTCGCTTGCGTCTCACGTGGGTGAGGTCCTCTTCCATCTTGGGCGGGAACTCGCATTCTAACTCCGACTTCTGAGGAGCTACGAGATGAGAACAACTCTTTCACCACAAATATTTTGAATACTGATCCAATTTCGATTAAATTTTGTTGTCACAAAAGTTATGCTCAATCATTTGATACCACACTTGGAAACATTCAGTATTTCACCACCACTTTTAGCCCTACAATTTATGAACGGCTTCATAAAACCACCCGATTGGACTTCAACCTGCATCTCTGGGAATCCGTCCCAACGCCTTTTCCAATTTGGCCACGGATGCATGTTCAATCGAGTCGAAATTAAGGATTGCATTTCTTATTGTTTACGTTTTTAAGGCACGCAGCGCCATCTACCGACAGTTTTTGCAGACTGCCAGCTTGAACTATTATATTTTCATAGAATTAAATTCAACGTTGAGATGTTGCTTCCGATTACCCGTTTTTGATATATTATTTTTATAATTATATTAAATTTAAATTATAATTTTTCCGTCGGGGGTTAAAAATAGCCTCCAGTGGGTAACTACTGCAAGACTTTTGCTTGATTTGCTGTTGTGAATTTGATTCTATGTATGATATTGAAATCCATAACATTTAGTTTCGTAATGTAAACTCGGCGTATTTTAATGATACTCACCAGAATGCACTTTATTACTAAACTGAATGAAACTAAAAACTAAAACTATTACTCTAACAAGAACACTATAACGTTTCATGTCTCACAGTGCGTTTTACTAAACTATTTTCGAGTGAATATTCAACTTTTAATCTTTCATCTATGTTTCATTTTGGTCTAACGTGAACATAGATGAAGTTCCGTATGGCTGTATCGATTTTGATCGAACACTTGTTGAATAACAACTAGGTTTATTTGAAAACCTAGTATTGTAACATTGGTCACACAATAGAACTAGATTTTAAACATTTACTTACCCATTTTGTAGTTCCGACTGCATTCAAACATTGTTACATGAACAAACTTAAGTGCTACTTATTGATATTTGATATTATAAGTTACAATGCACACCTACCTATACCCTTTTTCAGAAACTTTGATCAAGAATGTTAAAACAAAACTGTCAATTATCAAAGAAAAGAGTGGGTACTTTACTTAAACGTTAAAGTTCTTGAAACCATATTTAGTAAAGTCGAGGATATTTCGACCTCTGTGGCGCGTCGGGCAAACGCTTGGCTGCAATGCAGAAGGTTGCGGGTTCGATTCCCACTGGGTGCAAATATTTATGCTTAAAAATAAATATTTGTATCGTCAGGGTGTATTACTATGTATAATATATTGTATTTACAAAAGAAAAATAAATATAAGTGTATATCCGTGGTCTAGTCACCGTAACACAAGCTTAGCAGCTTACCATGGGCTAGATGGCGATGTGTGTTGGTCACAGAATTTATTTATTTATTATTATTATTTACTAAAAAAAATTTCCAAACTTCCCTCTAAATTGTACAAATAAGTGATATTACTCAGTCAATATTGTACGAAAACTAATTAAACTTTGTATAAGAACTGAGCTCAATACAGGCAGTGAATGTTTTGAATTTCAAGATTAACGTTTAGTTATCTTGAAACTAGCAATTGTTTGATTTTACGCAATAAAATTTTGCATAGTCGCGTCTTACGTCCTTCACTTACACATCTGAAAATCGCTAGCTTTATCCCTGTCACGCTATTAAGGGTTTACAACAAAGGTCTTAAAAAGTAACTTACAATCTATTCCGTGTTTGACCCATTCAGGGTATATGAACTTAACTGTACCTACCTAAATAAAAACTAACTAATAATTAATTTCTTCTATGGTTTTTGCGATTTTGCATAATAAAACACTTTATTTATCCGGTTTTATCGCGCTTTTATTCATGGTTTTAAAACGAACCGAGCTTTCGCCAACTTTACAGTTGGCTTTTTCAAGGTTGACTGAGATGTAATTTGTCTATTTTAACATTCTAAAAAGTTACAGTAAACTACCGCCTCATAATTATTTGTAACAAAACGTTCCAGTGTACGCAGACTATAGAGTTATTGTAATAGTTTTCAATTCAGTCCAGCCGACAAAAGCTGCTAGACCACAAGATACTGTTAGCCATTTTTGTAGGACTTAGTGTTTTTTGTTATTTAGATTTGTCAATTCTTGGTTTGATGTAAAAATTGTTTTAAATTTCCGAGTAAAATCAGAACCCCCATAAGTTTCTTCGTGGCTTCTTCTCATGTGAGGGCGCGTTCCGAAGCCATGGTAGTTTTTTGAGCTAGCTAGGGATAAAATAAATATAATTTAAATTGAAAACTATTACAATAAGTCTGCGTACACTGGAACGTTTTGTTACAAATAATTATGAGGCGGTAGTTTACTGTCACTTTTTAGAATGTTAAAATAGACAAATTACATCTCAGTCAACCTTGAAAATGCCAACTGTAAAGATGGCGAAAGCTCGGTTCGTTTTAAAACCATGAATACAAGCACGATAAAACCGGATAAATAAAGTGTTTTATTAACTAATAATTATTAAAATGTTATACACTGTCCTTATTAACTGGCGAACATTTATTATTAATCTTCTTTATTTAACTTTTACCTATTTATTTGAAAATACAAAGCCGCTAACAGCCACGTAATAGGTATCAACTTGTCTATTATCAAGTAGTTAATCTCGCACCTGGTTTACCACGGTTTCCATCCCATCGATATTTTCTTAAAGAACAAAGAGTGTTTTGACAAAAAATCTTCATTTTTCTACCATTCAAACACGATCAATTGCTATTTGTGCGATGCTTTGAGATAAACTTTCCAGTGAGAATTAAGTTATACTGGAAATGTGTACTAACATCGACACAGCGCGACTACTCTTTTTCAGTCATTATCGCCTAGTACAAACTTAACTAAAAACTAAATTAATATAAACTAACTAAATAAGTTTCTAAATAAAATATTATGTCGTCTATTTTGTTGATGTCAATCATTTGTGTAGTTTTAGTTAGTTGTCAAGAAACCAGCGACGATGATCGAGGACAATCCTGGGAGGAAGGGATACGAATGAAATCGAACGCAGAAGTTATTTACGACAACCTTGAAAATTCGCATGAACAAATTATTGTAACAGTAGAACATGATACGAAAACAAACGCTATTGACGGACATCCAAACATATTGGAAACAATGCATGGTTATAATAACGACACTCAGCGCAAAAACGGTACGTGATTTGATTAAAAACAATATAATGAATAGATGAACATCCTTATTTTTGGAAGTCAGTTAACAATAGATGTAGTTTTATGAATGGAAGTGTTTATTTATTGATAATGCGGGCACTAACAAACATAAATCGCGTTCTATTTATGATCGCGGTCCCTCATTTTGCCGCTTTGTCGTAGTCGGGTAAAAATTAGAAAATGCTCACTTGCCCAGTCCACTGACACTCTCTCTCGTAGTTTTCAAGTATCTATTTTTTTAGCTGAGGAATCGAACACCATCGATACTAGCGACGGCAGCGACCAGGCAAACAGAACCGAGCAGGGGGCGACGTTTGAAGAAACGCATTCGCTCGTCAACTATCCATACACAGCCTCTGTCAAGAGAAAGGGATCGCACTATGCGACCGGAGCCTTGATTGATAAAAGATGGGTGATAAGCACTGCTGCCGAATTTTACAAGTGGGCATATAATGTTTGAAGTTTTGGTAAACAACTGTGCGTTTTAGTGTTCCGTACTCAAAGCGTAAAAACGTGGCTCTTAGACTCCACTGTTCGCACTATTTGGCTCTGCAAGTTACTTTATTTAACCAAAAAGGTCAACTTAAAGCGAGTCATTAGTCTCTAGGTGCAAAATTTTTTGAAATAAAGGCAATCAAAGTTTTGATTGCCTTTATTTCACAGTAGAGCAAACTAAATGTGTACTTAAAGTAAAGTATTCACCTAGATAATAAATAAGCCTGTCTTATCTTGGGCGCTTAAATCCCACGCTTTACACAAGATTCTAGATACATAACTCCCTCCCTTCGCTCAGGCATTAAGTTTCTAACACCCTCGCTCCGCTTGGGAGTTAACTTCGTACGCATTGGATTACACGGCGCAAACATGGCGCACATTTCTACAGTCATGGTGTGGTCTTGTTTTGTTTTTGCATTGATATAGATTTTATTTGTATTTATTTTTAACGTTTCGCAGATCATAGTATTAGTGTTCTACAAACCTTAGTGGTTATATGGTTAAATGCTATTTAATAAAATCATGTTATTTAAGTTTTTATATAAAAGCAAAAAAAATCTACAATTTGTTTTTTTTTGTCCGTAGCGTTCGAGAATCGATCAAGTTGTTCATGGTGGTACTAGGGTCGGTGGACAACAAGAGAGGTGGGTCGTTGTTCCCGCTGCGATCACTGGCTCTTCACCCGCGCTACTCGCCTGGTACTCCGGGCCACGACCTCTCGCTGCTGCGGCTCGCCTTCCCCGCCGCCCTATCGCTGGTCATCCAGCCGATACCTATCGCAGTCTCAAACAACTCGCAAGTCATCGCTAATGCCAAGTATAGGGCTACCTATTGGCCTAGGATTATTGTAAGTATAGCTACCAAAAAACCGACTTCAAAAAGAAACAAAAAATAATTTAAAAACAACCAAAAAAATATATATAATAAAAATGACCAAAATAACCTCTACATAGGTACAGTGCCACCGACTAATTAATCTGTTTTATCATCTGAAGTCGGGCAGTTTTACTGCGGTTGGTTCCATATAGTACTTAATTTGGCTGCCCGACTTCAGATGATAAAACAGATTAATTAGTCGGTGGCACTGTACATAAGTAGGGGTTATTTTAGTCATTTTTATTATATATATATTTTTTGTTGTTTTTAAATTATTTTTTGTTTCTTTTTGAAGTCGGTTTTTTAATTTTTAAATTATTTTTTTATTTTACCCTTTTTTGTATATCTACGTACCTAAAAATCAACAATATTTTTACCGTAATTTTAATTATTGAGGAGTTTGCTGATGAGAAGGTAGTTTCAGGTGCCCCATCAATCTGTACTTAGTTCTTTAGGGGTCTATTATTTTTGGCAGAAGTCCGAAAATGAGTAATTTATTGAATTCTGGATGCTATCCAGTCCATCACTCCGAAGATACTCATCAGATCCTTACCAAACTTTTATGGGACCACCTCGCAGCTTCCACCTTTCCATTAAAAAAAGAACTATATCAGTCGGTCAAGCCATCTTCGTGTAATCGATTAACAATTGAATTGAATTGAATACAGCGTTTTCAGAAGCATTCCTGGTCCTCACTTCGAAGATCCTCATCAGATCCTCATAAAATTTTTATGGGCCCATTTTGGAGCTCCCACCTTTCCATTAAAAAAATAATCATTTCAATCGGTCAAGCCATCTTCTAGTAATCGATAAACAACTGGATTGATTAATGCGTTTTGAGGAGCATTTCCGTTTATCACTCAGAAGACCCTCATCAGATCCACATCAAATTTTTATGGGACCATCTTGGAGCTCTCACCTATCCATTAAAAAAAGAATCATCTTAATCGGTCAATCCGTCTTCGAGTAATCGGTGAACATACAAAAAAATAAATATTATACATACAGACGAATTGATAACCTCCTCCTTTTTTTTGAAGTCGGTTAAAAAATGCTGCTCCCAGTCTAGTCAGCCATGAGCCATGGCTAGAGGAAAGAACTGGGCAATACGTCTGGAGCTCTAAACCGTGGGTTTCCTTACGATGTTTTCTTTCACCTTTAGAGCAATGTAATTAACCTATTAATGTTCCGGGCACTACAACGCCATATTAAAACATGGACTAACAGTTGCTTGCGCTGCATAAATTATTTAAAATTAGATGAAAAGGCCATAATTTCTTCTATGGTTTTCGCGATTTTGCATAGTTAAAACACTTTGTTAATCGGGTTTCATCGCGTTTTATTCATGATTTTAAACGAACCGAGCTCTCGCCAATTTTTGGCGAAAGCCAAAGCTGAAAGTTGGTTCGTTTAAAACCATAAATAAAACTCGATTAAACCCGATAAATAAAGTGTTTTATGAAAAGGCCAATTATAATAATAATAATAAATCCTGTGACGAACACACAGCGCCATCTAGCCCCGTGGTAAGCTGCTAAGCTTGTGTTACGGTGACTAGACAACGGATATACTACTTATAATTATTTTTCTTTTGTAAATACATACATATTATACATATAAATACGCCCAGACCAGATACAAATATTTATTTTTAAGCATAAATATTTGCACCCAGCGGGAATCGAACCCGCAACCTTCTGCATTGCAGCCAAGCGTTTGCCCGACGCGCCACAGAGGTCGTCAATTATTAATAATATGATGTGAAGGTAAACAACAAAGTACTGGACCCGATGGCTGCAGAGCGAGTGAAGACGTCTAGCATCCGCGTGTCGACGCAGCAGCTGATGTCGGTCGAGGAGTGTGCGGCGGCGTTGCAGGGGGTATGTGTCGCGAGGGACACGCCTTGCCTCGTGCCGATACACATGTACCACAGTAAATGTCTGGTAAGTTACGTACTACATGTTCCTTACTGATGGAATACATTTTAAGGCTGACCAAAACCAGGTTAATAATTAGCAGTGAAGAAGAAGATTTCCGTCCTACCCAGCAGGGTATGCATATTTATTTATTTCATCATTATAGATAATATGACTACACCACACCAAATTTATGCTTGAGGAGCTGTGAGCCAAATATGATGTATTTTCGGTCTGCGACTTTTAACAACCCATATAGGCCTAGACCTGTGCTAGGGTATGTTAATATGCTAATATCGACCTCGTTTTATAATAATAGTGTTTGACGCGAAAAAGTTCACCGCATGCACATGCTTGTTAGTATATTATATGGTATATATTATATAATATAAATGTATAAAAATGAAAACACATAGGTACCTACCTACTTTATAAACTAATAAAAATAAATATTACAATATATAAACATAATTAAATATTATATATAATTAAAATTTGGAATAACATATAAAATATAATCTGATGCTAATTAATATAACTGAGTTATCCTTCCGTATACCTCCACGCTCTCCATATCTGCAGAGGTTTCCCCTATCCGCCACCTGGGAACGCGTTCTCTAGGGGAAAGGCTCCCCTGAGAAATCATCTCTCCTCTTAACTTTCAGTCTATATAATACAATATCGTCATTGGAAAAGAATATTGTTGAAGCGCCACCTTCAGTTTTTATATTATACTAGCTGCTCGCCGCGGTTTCACTCTCGTAAGTCCCGTTCCCGCGGGAATATCGGGATAAAAAGTAGGATTATATGTGTTATTCCAGGTATTTAGCTACCTATATTCCAAGTTTAATCGCAATCGGTTTAGAAGTTTTTGCGTGATGGAGTAACATACACAACTCACAAACTTTCAGCATTATAATAATTAGTAGGAAGTAGGATCATTATGGATTGGATTTTAGATTCTACATTCAATTGCTGTCGGGGTTTATGTTAATCCGACCATATTTGTTCGACCGTTTAGCATTTCAAAAATTGGGTAGTACATAGAGAATCAATGACAGAAGAAAAATTAAACCTCAGTTCGCAATAGAACTATTTTGGCGGTTTAGCAATATAGTTTTCCCTTTGACGACATAGCACCCCACGACCTAGATTTAACTAATCAAATGACAAATAGTACTAATAAGTTAGACTATGTCTGTGTGTATTGTAGAAGGACGCCGGAGCACCGCTGGTGGCTGACGGCGTGCTGTGGGGTGTGACGTCAGGCTGGACGCCGCCGGGCTGCGCCGGCCTGCCTGACACACACCCCGTGCCGACACTCTTCACTCGCGTCGACACCCGCAACGTCCGGCTCTGGATCGACAAACATCTCTTGTGGTGACGCCCGCCTGCCCGCCGCTCACCCTAACCTTTTTAGTTTTTTTATTTTTTTTATCTAATACTAGTTGCGCCCCGCGGTTTCACCCGCGTAAGTCCCGTCGAGATAAAAAGTCCTATGTCCTTCTCCTGGTTCTAAGCTACCTACCCACTAATTTTCAGCCAAATCGGTTCAGCCGTTCTTGAGTTATAAATGGTGTAACTAACACGACTTTCTTTTTTACATCTTGTATATAGTATAGTATACATGTACATACTTGGTTTAGTTAATTAAAACTGTATGTTTATACAAGATGTAACAGGTTAGCCCTTTTAATCCGAAAGGGGGTTGTTCTAGACGTCTAGGTGAACACCTTTTGTTCTACGACTTTTGAAAATTCGAACTTTTTTTTTGAAAATTTTGAGATTAAGTTTCACTGGAAAAACAGCTGTTTTTGAAAATAAAGGTAATTGAAGGTTTGATTGTAGTAGACCAAACTAAATGAAAGAACAACATAAGGTCAATGACCTCGAACTCTAAGAAACAGCTGATTTTCAAGTAAACTTTACACCTAAATTTTTCGAAAAGTACTTCGAATTTTTAAAAGTCGTAGAACAAAAGTTGTTTGCCTAAACGTCTAGAACAACCCCCTTTCGGATTAAAAGGGCTTACCTGTTACATCTTGTATAGAAACAATAATGTACCTTTGTTACTTTTAAGGTACTTACCTATTGTACTACCTATTGTATTAAAATTAAATACCTAACTACTTTTTATTACTAACATGATGTCGTCATTTATTATAATTCTTTCATTGCCTACAGCTTGCTTTTATCTATGCTGAAATGAGCAACATGATTTCTAACTAAATAATGATTTTAATTTCATACCGGGTCATTTGGGGTTCTTTTGAGTATGCTTAACTTTGTGACTTTTCCGCAATCAACATGACGTATCATTTTTTTTAACGCATCCAACGATCATTAAAAAAAACACTATTTATTTCGATGTACCTAAGTTGAGAACAAATATTTTATTATCTTCTAAAAAATCTTGTCACAAAATATAATTATCAATTCACGGTAAATGTTGTTAAAACAGTACCCTTACCATGAGTTTCCACGTACCACGTTACCACGTAAATATGACTGTCATGTTACTAAGTTTCATCGCAATCGGTTCAGTAGTTTTTGCGTGAAAGAGTAACAAAGTCACATACATACATACATGCAAATTTCGCGTTTATATTAGTAAGAAGTAAGATTAGAACTTATCAAGTTATCACAGCACAGGTAGTAACAACTAATACGCGTCACAAAAATGGCTCGTCACGTCACAATAGTGAACAACAACAACAACTATACCACGGTCATATTATCTATATATTCGATACGTTATCAAAACCCACAGAAGACACAGCTCCGCTATCTTTATGGTCGCCTGGTACTCGATGGTAGAAATAACAGCTGATTTTTAGACTTATTTATTAAATTGCAAATTCACAACTTCTACGAACACTGTCTAGACTAGTATGAAGCAAAACAAATAATATATTAAGATAACTAACTGCGCCCAGTGGTTTATTCATCGCGCAAGTCTTGGGATATCGAGAATATCGGGATAATAAGTAGCCTATCTCTTGCTCCAAGGTCCCATCTATCTCTATACTAAAAATAATCAAAATCGGTTCGGCGGCTCACGTAACTTACACGTTACGATTACAAGAAGTAGCTCAATTATAGTTCTAATAATATAACTTATTTAATTAAAATATAAATAATCCTACTTCAGTGAGAGTGATAACTATTCAATGAATAAAAATCGACACAGGGGTAGGGTAGGTGATGTAGAGTGGCATCATCATCATCGTCATCGTCATCCATCTTCATTGATCGTCATCCATCGTCATTGATCGTCATCGTCACTTACTGATGAAATACAAACTTTACCTTACTTCACCGTACTCACGGACGAACAGGGAAGTAGTGATGATGCCAGGCGCGGGAGCGCCTGGCTTCAACAGTACTTCAATGGGCGACCGTTTAAGTGTGGATTTTTGCATTACAGTAAGAAGGTGTTCGTATAACGCGGGATACCGCGGGGCGCAGCTAGTTAATAATATATTGATCTACATTATTAGAACGGGAGTGTAACAGGAATCCCTACAATGGGCAATGAGTCTATTTACATATCTTTGACAGTGGGACAGTTTTAGGTAGGTAACAATAATTTCATGGTTTACAGCGCTACAAGTATAAGTTGTCGGTGGAGATTTTAGGATCTAAACACAAGCTAACAAGTAGTTCGCCCGAACTGAGACCTCACGACCCCCTATCTCCCCAACCCCCCTACCGATCCGGCTCATCTTCGAACTCATAAATTCTATTGACCTAAACTACGCGCATACCAAAATTCATGAAGATCTGAGCTACGATAGGTAATCAAGTTATCGTCGAACAAACATACAAAGATACAAGCGCCAGGCCCGTCTACACTGGACCTCACTCGCTTCGCTCGTTCGGTCAACTAGTAGTTCGCCCCAAACTGAGACCTCACGAGAATCCATTTACTGAGATTTTGTTTTTTGTAGGATTTTAACACCAACAACTTTATTTTTTTACAACATAAGAATTATTATTAAACGAATAAATATAACGAAAGACAAGAAAAACGATAACATAACAAGAATTATTCCTTGGTTACGACAATCGACCACAATTTGGAACATTCCCTACAAAAATGTCAGATCTTGGAGTATGTATATCGCAAGCAAACGCAACGATACCGCGATCTAGGAGGTATGTTGAGCGCCATCTATTGACAAATATTTAGAACTTGATTATTTTCTCTTTTTGCACCCCCTATCTCCCCAACCCCCCTACCGATCTGGCTCATCTTCGAACTCATAAATTCTATGGACCTAAACTACGCGCATACCAAAATTCATGAAGATCGAAGCAACGATACTCAAGTTATCGTCGAACAAACATACAAAGATACAAAGATACAAGCGCCAGGCCCGTCTACACTGGACCTCACTGGCTTCGCTCGTTCGGTCAATTATTTATCGAATATCAACTACATTTTTTATAGAAAAGCAATAATTGTAAAATGTTTCAAGTCATCATTTCTTTTTCTTTTTCTCGCTTACTTAACTAAAACCGGGAACAGTCCAAATAAACAGTCCTTAACCTAGTGTGAAAAAAAAACGCGATCGTGAAGGTTAAGCTAACGCGTATTTTGTATGGAAACTCAAAAAGCGCTCCTAGCGGACGATATCGAAGTTACCAGTTTCCATACAAAATTCGCGTTAACTTAACCATAAAGTTCGCGTTTTTTTTATAAAAAAAACTTACACTGAGGGTACCTACTGAACACAGTGGCACAACTTATACCTACTTGTGGCCATCTCGTCACTGTAACTTGACCTTTTGACTTCCTTCCTTCACTGAGGTGACACGAGGACAAATGTCACCGACCGATAGTTGCGACCAAGACGCGACCTTGCTTTATCTATGTTTTGATATTTATAATACAGCATAGGTAGTTGTTATCGGTAAGTCATTGTTTTTGGGGTTCAAGGTATTTGTCAAAGAATTTAGACGGTTCTCTCAGAAGGCCGTTCAAAATGGACCGGCTATGTTCCACAGATAACACTTTTTCAGAATATTAGATAAAAAATGTAAACACAGAACGGTCACTTTCAAATAATTTTATATGAGTTTTTGTTTACGTTTTTGATATTTCTAAAAAAGGGTAAAAGCGCATTTGCACAAGAGCGCGGAATATTATCCGCGCGGAATAAAATCGCGCGGTGCAAAATCACTGTCCGCATCCGGACGAAGCTAGCGGACAAGCTACTTCAATAATATTTAATGTGTTACAGAATTGCGAAAATAAAACACACGGAAAAATACCGTCTGTGCATTCATCGGTCACTGCACTAGTGTAACAACGAGGTAATACGAGGTAACAATGAGGTAATACGAGGTAACAACATACATCGACACATGTTTTTTCGATGTGTCCTGAGTCCTGTAGCTATACCTAGATAGACTGTAAGGTTATCTTTTGATTGTCCTCGGTGCAGTATCCAAAAATACTCAACGACTCGCCCGCCAAATACTTACCCTCAATTTTAATGAAATTGACTTGAATAAAAACTCCTTTCTAAACTAACTGGCTGAATGATGGATGACTGTAAAATTAAAACGAAACTAAAATCTTTTTAATTTTTCTTTATGCTTCGTGGCAAGTCATTTAGTAAGTTGCTCCTAAGTTAAAAACTCCTTCGTTGATTACGAGTTGAATAGCCATACTCCTTTGAATAACTCTCACTGAATTTTTTTTAACACAAAATCAAAAATAAATCGATTTTCATCTTAATTTTTATTTTGACTTCGTGACCAGTTCATTTTGTAAGTTTTCCGCTAGGAGTAATAGTGTTCTGTGGTGAGTAGGTTTATCTTTCGAAGAAATTTCTTTAAGAACCTTACTACCTACCTACCTACATGAGATAAAGAAACTTCGTCCACTGGTCAAATAGTCAAACTGTTTAGATTTTTTATCTCAAATAAAACCTTACTTCTCACTTCTTATATCTTAACTCATCTTACTAATATTATAAACGCCAAAGTTTGTATGTTTGTTACTCTTTCACGCAAAAACGATTGAACCGATTGCGATGAAACTTGGAATATAGGTAGCTGGAAACCGGGAATAACACATAGGCTTTTTATCCCGATATTCCCGCGGGAACCGGACTTACACGAGCAAAACCGCGGGGCGCAGCTGGTTTAAAATAAAAAAGGAACTTATTCAAATAAGTCCAAGTCTTCGTAACTTGGCAGCGAGCCCAAAATGCTGGCCGCATTGCCACGCTGAGTGACAACGTTTATTTTTTGTGCCAAAAATGCATGCCAGCTTAAATGATATCATCCGCCAGGCTTATGCCAGCATTAACGTTCCGGCTGTATTGGAACCAAATGGTTTAGCGCGTGATGATGGCAGAAGACCTGACGGGATGTCTCTGGTCCCCTGGAAGATGGGACGTCCTTTGGTTTGCGACGCTACTTGACTTGCGTCGATACTTTAACGCGCGCCATCCCTTCTTCCTGGAACCTCTCTTAAGGCGAGTGCGGCCTAACACCTATAATACCTAACCTACTTGACGATCCATTGTTGTTATGGATATTATTCATACCTACATATTGCACTATTTACATAAGTAGAGTCTAGACTTGACATAAAACTGTAAGTATAATATTAGGCGGTCGGCTAAAAAGTCTTTTCGCATTTAGTTTGTATGAACTTGTAATCTTTGGCCTGGTTTTGGTATCATAAAAAAGTCAGTCAACCTTGAAAAAGCAAACTTTAAAGTTGGCGAAAGCTCGATTCGTTTAGAACAATGAATAAAAACGCGATTCAACCGGATAAATAAAGTGTTTTATTATTATTAAAAAGTTTAAATTTTATAGAAGACAAAACTCCAAATTCAAATTAAGTAGTAAAATGTGCGATTTTCATTTTTTTTTCTTATTGTTAAAATAAGGTAAAATAAAATAATAAAATATTCTTATTGTTAAAATATTTTTTTCTTATTGTTATAATAATGAAAATTCGTTACCGTTCGTTACCGACTCAACACTTCCGATCGATCCGCTACGAGTTTTTAATCATAAATATTAGAAATGTCTGCCAAAAATGTGGAAAGTGCTGTTCGTGAACTTACCGACACTGTGATAGTACTACAGAACAAGATTACATCATTAGAAAAGCTTGTTTTGGAGCAAAATAACATGATTAAATTACTTCTGGACAACGGTAAGAAACGAGAGTCTAGTAGCAATATTAGTATTACGGAGGGTAAACCGCTCAAGACGACATCTGAGCGACCAATGCGCGCAGCTCGAGAGCGGGCGGAATCGGCAAGGACCGCGATAACTTCGGCAAAGATCGCGAAAGCTAAGGCGAGAGCGAGTGAGAGGCCGAACGTTCTCACACCTCTAACGGTATCTGCTGGAGGCGCCGGTGCGGCTGGGCAATCGCGGAGTGCACCGCCTACCCCCTCTGCACCGGTGATATTGCAACAATCGGAGGTTCCAGCTGATGACAAAAACCCGGACTCTGGCGAGAATACGATTAATGATAGGAATCCACGTAGCCGGCGTCCAACTGTGAATATAATTCGCGGTACGGCTAAACCGGAGCCAACTTCACTATGTGCAGCCGAACGGAAGTCCTATCTGCATTTGTATTTTGTCAAGATTGGTACTACAGTTGATCAAGTTACAAAACATCTCCAAAGTATCAGCCCCGATGACCTCTGCCGTGTGGAAGCATTAAACCCGCGCGGTGACTATGCTTCCTTCAAACTAACTGTGCCTGCTAAAAACAGAGATATCTATCTATCTGCCGAACACTGGGCGCGCGATGTTCACATAAAACCATGGCGCAGTGGATTTCGAAAATCAAAAAATAACAAAGAGGAATAAGCCAAAATTTAAAACATTTAATCTCATGTACCAAAATGTTAGGGGATTACGTACAAAACTAGATACTTGCAAAAAAGGTATTTTGAATGAATCAGCTGATCTGTTTGCGTTTACCGAGACCTTTCTACTTGGAGGTGTGAGCGACAGCGCAGTATTTCCCCCCGGCTACGTAGTTTTGCGCAAGGACCGGTTTGGTGACGCGGGACACGGGGGTGTTCTGTTGGCTGCTCGCGACCACTTCAAAGTACAGCAGATAACTGATATGGAAGGTGATTATCCGCATGTTGAGGTAGTTATGGCTATTATTACTTTAAAATATAAGAAAATACTTTTTTGCGTTGTTTATGTGACACCTAATTCGAAGGACTATAAATACTTGGACACGTTTCAATTATTAGAGAATGTTGTTGCTAAGCACCGTAAATTGGATGTAGTTATGGTCGGAGACTTTAATTTGAACTCTTGCAGCGATAATGTACTATTGCAATTTAATTATTTGTTAACCTATTGTAAGTTGACCCAGTTCAACACAGTTAGGAATCAGAATGGACAAGGTAATATATTAGATTTAGTGTTGAGTACATTAGGTGGTGAGTGTGTGAATGTGTTCGGAGACATCGACCCTGTAGTCCCCGTGGACGCTTATCATCCACCATTAAGCGTGTGTGTGAGGGTACCGCGGCCGCCGCAGCGTAGCAGAGTACTCGAGCGCAGGCCTCCACTCCCCCCTCCATCGGCGTACCCCGCATGGAACTTTCGTAAAGCTGACTTTTTGTCATTATATGCTTCTTTCGCAGAAATTGACTGGGTCGAGGTGTTGGAGTGCAGTGATGTAAATGACGCGACTCGTCTATTTTATAAAAAACTGTACAATTGTCTTGACTCCTATGTTCCCCCTAAAAAACGTAGTCCGTACCTAAAAAATCAATATCCCGTTTGGTATACCTCCGAAATAATTAACTTGCTAAAGCAGAAGTATTTTAACTTAAAAAAATACAGAGAATTAGGTAAACCTTATAATTGGGAGATGTTTAAATTTTATAGGAGTCGAGCCAAACAACTTATCGATTTATGTTATAAGGATTATATAAGTAGGACCGAAAATAACATATGTACTGATCCGAAAAGTTTCTGGACGTTTATCAGAGAGCAGCGGGCGTCGTTACAGTCTTGTGAGCAGTTTCAATATCAAGGCTCTGAGGTACCACTTGCAGAAGTAGCAGATGCCTTTGCTCAACATTTTGAATCAGTATTTTTAAAAGAGTCGCAGGTAAACGTTAGTTCTAGTGAAAATCCATTGAGCCCGCCTACTATTATGCTTGATAACATTAGTGAAACCGATATATATAAGGCAGTTAAAAGACTAAAGACCACCTCTTCGGTGGGCCCAGATGGGATTCCGTCGTTTATAATTAAAGATTGCGTTAAAATATTTGTAGCTCCGCTTTTACATATATTTAATTTAGTGCTTAAAAAGAATACGTACCCCGATATGTGGAAGATCTCAAGAGTAACACCTATACCCAAAGATGATTCCAAGTCGCAGGTTGAAAACTACAGACCAATCGCTGTGTTATCAGGATTTGGCAAGGTTCTTGAATCAATCTTAAATAGATTTATTTGTAGTCGGATTAAACCACTATTGAGTGATTGTCAGCACGGATTCAGGGCAGGAAAGTCTACAACGACTAATCTTGTACAATTTGTCGACTATGCAACCGCTAAACTGGACCGTTGCAAGCAAGTAGATGTTGCATACTTTGATTACAAAAAAGCTTTTGATCGTGTGGATATAAATGTCCTTCTTGGTAAATTTTCAGCCATAGGTTTTTCCCCTAAATTGGTAAAATTATTCAAAAGCTATTTCTCGAATCGTCTGCAGTATGTTCAGTTCGGAGAATATCAATCTGAACCATATCTGACGACTTCCGGGGTAACTCAGGGTAGTACTCTTGGTCCGACGCAGTTCATTATAATGATCAACGACCTTCCAAATGCTGTTGCTACGGCTGGGTGTCTCTTGTTTGCCGACGACTTGAAAATATTCTTAGGTGTGAATGCAATTTCGGACTGTGTAGCGCTTCAGCGCGATATTGATAGTGTCGCACAATGGAGCCAGCAGAATCGTCTCGAATTTAACACCTCGAAATGCAAAACTATGTCCTTCACACGGTCGTATACTCCTATTGAATATACATATCAAATATCTGGCGCACCAATTGAGCGTGTTTATGAAATTAGAGATCTTGGACTGTATTTGGACACCAAATTAACTTTTAACCACCACATTACAGAAATGTGTAAAAAATCATTCAAAGCATTGGGTTTTGTGATGTGGCAATCAGGCAGATTTCATAATAAAAACGCCATTCTTCTGCTATATTACGCTTTCGTTCGCAGCAAACTTGAATTTAATTCCTTAGTTTGGGATCCGCACGAAGACAAGTACAGAACTATGATCGAGCGGGTACAAAAGAAATTTGGTCGTTATTTATACAAAAAAATGTACGGTTACTATCCATACTTATACCCCTCACTTTTTGTCTCAGGTATGATAGGTTTGGATACGTTAGCATTAAGACGAAAACTTGCACTCCTATTGCACTACTACCTCATATTCAACGGGAAGATAGATAACCCTAGCGCATTATGTCAATGTTCACTATACGTTCCAAATAACTATCTGCGTAACATACGACCGAATCGGATGCATAATTTGTTTGCGCGGGTAGCTGCACGCACATTGACGACGCGGTACGCTCCCACCTCGCATGCACTCACACTGATAAATCGACTGATTACAGACAGGTCTGAGGTTGACGTTTTTTGCATGGCTCAGCCATTATTTGTTGATTTGTCCATGGATTGGTTGAGCCAAGGCACAAATATTGTTTGAGATCTTTCTCTATTCTAGTATTAGCTGATTGATTTTGATGCCTACCTAGTTTTAGTTAAATGTAATTTATGTGATTAAAAAAATATTTTTAATAATTATTTGTAATTATGGTAAAATGGCTTTCAGACGTTTTGGTGTTTAAATGCTGTAAGTCTGAAAGTGTTTGTTATATAAATAAATAAATAAATAAGTGAATCTAGTGTATAAATTCGATACATTTTAAAATTTTAAAACAAAAAAGGTAAAAACGCAATTTAATTGTGATGTTTATGGACCTAATGCAGTATCTGGAGAGTAGCGCAAATTTGGTTTAAGCGTTTTCAATTAGGAAATTTTGATATCAAAGATGCTCGTCGCTCTGGTCGCCCTTTTACGGATAAAATTGATGCCATTATTGAAAGAGTGCAGCAGGATCGGTATATTAGTAGTTACGATGTAGCTGGAGAACTGGGAATTAATCACAATACAGTTTTGACGCAATTGAAAACAGTTGTGTACACAAAAAAGTTCGATATTGGGGTGCCTCATGAGCTCACTGAAAGAAACCTTATGAACTGTGTGTGTACTCATTTGTGATACTTTATTACGACGTAATGAAATCGAACCATTTTTGAAGAAGCTAATAACTGGTGATGAAAAGTGGATCACGTACGACAACAACGTGCCAAAAAAGATCGTGGTCAAATGTCGGTCTTCACAGACTGTGGCGAAACCCGGGTTAACTCGTAACAAGATGATACTGTGTGTCGTGACGCTAAAATATTTAACGTCCCCATTGGTGTTCATGAGAAAAAGATAAATAAGAAAAGGGGATAGATAATAAAGTGGACTGTATTTCTGCGGGAGACTGCTAACTACAAATACAGTCCATAGATATTCAAGTAGGTATCTCCGATTAATAGCCGTCGGATATATGGTCAAGGATTACAAACAATGAGGTAGGAAAAGATTAGGACAGAGCACCACGTACCTTGTTTCCCTCGACAATCCCTGAGATCAATCAGCTCCGGCCGGAGATTACACCCTCAAAATCCCTGAACTGCACTTATTCACTATGATGATCACTCCACGTCCTCGTCCCACACTATGCGGCACTATGCGGTTGCGAATACTACCACCTTCGTGGGTGGCTGCGGTACTCCATACGACATCCGTCGTCTACGGTTGTGGTACTACGACCGTTACACGTAGTGCTCAATACAAAAAGGATGGATGAGGGTAGGTAGGAAAAAATACCAAAAAGACACCGCAATATTCTTCGGATTTTATTAACTTTTTTTAAATGTTGCCAAATAGTGCACCATCTTACTTCTTACAAGAATTATTAATTTTAACATTAACTAAACCTAATCAGACGACCAAGTGCCGTGCGTAAAAGAACATTTACTTATAAAATTTATTCTTTACGATTCTAATGACCCTTGTTGCAACATGTTAAAATCTATAAGTCTAAATCCAGGAACGACTACGAAAGGTAATCGCAGATGGATCACAAAATAATTTAAACAAATCACATAACCTGTGTTTATTCTAGTGTTTGTGTAAGAACTTATGATAGGTATCTCTGCCTATCTAATTAGTAATTTCATTGAATGCATTACCTTAGTATCTGCATTCTATTACAAACACTGAAGTTTATAAATAAGTAGATGCAAACAAAATAGAACATTATAAATAAAAGCCTGATAACTAAATTCATTTACTGCATTATTTATTACATTATTGCGTTGTTAACAACTACCTCGACTATTAGTTAATTAGTGAGATACTTTGCAGATACTAGCCAGTTTCAATACCTAAATACGACGTAAAATAATTATAATAAAATTAACTCAATATTAGTAGGTACCTACAAAACGATAATGGCTAAATCACACGTAGAGCACAGTTATGTACAATGGTCGGTGGCGATTCTAGGTAAATAATAAACATTATTAAATAAATAAAACAAAACACATTTGTACTAGGAACGCATGAATAAAGAAGAGTATTTTCCTCAGCGAACACTACTCTGCTGACCTACGGATTGCAAAGCGGATGGATATCGCCGATGTCGAAAGTGTTACGCGGAGAAACGTCAGCGTCGTCCCCGCTGGACGAGCCGCTGTCGGACGGCGAGCTCTCGTGGGTGGCGAGCGTGATGTGTCTCTCGGCGGCGGTGGGCGTGCCCATCTACGCGTATATCGGTGACGTCTACGGCCGCAGAATGGGCATCGTGGCTATCGCGGTACCGCAAGCGGTGAGCTCTGCGCATTTATGGTCGCCTGGTAAACGAGTGCTAAAACTGACGTTTAGTTTCGTATTACAAAAGCGTGGTTTAAAGATGGAAACTTTCATCGAGCCGCAGAATTTGTAGTAGTTACTATGTAATGTATACCTATCTATCATTGACAAAGGTACTCAGAATCATGAAAATCAATTATGTGATTTCGTTAGTAAAAATGTTTTGTAGCTGTAGACATGCTGATTCTTACATTTTAGGTACTTTCAGCATACTTTCAGTACAATAAAGTCCCCCAATGTGAAACTCGATCGATCGGTCTGATGCCAGCCAAAGAGAATATATAATCCCTACGTTTCAGCATAAATAAATGATTCAGCGAGTGGCGGCCGAGCAACTGACAATGCAGCTCGGACCCGGCACGGCCTAGTATAAAATAATATCATTCTTAATGCGTTATGATGAGTGAACAGGACAAATGATCACTTAAAAACCTACTTATGGATTATACACCGGTTCAAAACTATCTCAGATAGGCTGGCACCTGTCTCTAATAGAATTTGTAGTATATTCAGGAATATTTCTCTATTCCAGCTATGTTGGCTAATAAAACTGCTATCAACCAACCGGATCGGTCTGATAATCGCCCGTATATGCTGCGGTATCCCAGCCGGGGGGTGCTTCCACCTGATCCCGGTCTACATCAGGGAGGTCAGTCAGGACAGCATCCGGGGAGCGCTCGGGTCCACCTGCATGCTGATGCAGAACATCGGGACCCTCGTAATGTACGCCATAGGATCCTACTTGGAGTACTATACGGTGATATGGATCGCGCTCACTGTGCCGATCCTGACGCTGTTGTTCTTGATGAAAGCTCCGGAGTCGCCTGCTTTCCTGGTCAAGGTTGGGAAGATTGAGGTACGAATTGAAACTCAATTTCTTGTCATAAAATTAAAATATCTTTACATAAATGTGATTAGGACGACGAGAATTATTATAGAGTGAAACATTTCGATGGGCTTTCAGGGGAATATCCTAAACTACAAGAGATAGCGAAAAATGCTGAGTGGAGTTGCGTCCCCGATTTCGACTAAAACTAAATTGGCTTTATTAGTTTTTTTTTTAAATTGATTACCCTAGCCAGGAAACGAACATTGTCTTTGTGCAAAAAACATAAAACACTTTATATTTGTGTAGGTACCGCCCGATAGTGTTCTAGTGTTCTATCTGTCGGTTTTATACGGCGAGAACCATTGCGTTGTTTTCCATGCATTGAAGGCGACGACGCCTACAGTACAGTTGCCGTCGAGTTCAGCTGTCATTGAATGCGGCAGTTCAAGGGACGTCGCATTGAACTCGACGCCAAATGTACTTTACTGCGCGTCGACGTCTTCAAATGCATGCAAAACAACGCAATAGCTCTCGCCGCACAGGTTTTTCCTTTGCACAGTGTGCATCTTTTTCCAACCCCGTTATCGACAGCATCCTATTTCCAAATCGACGTCGAGTTAAACTCGACGCGAGTTACGCGGTAGGGTCCCAGATTGATAAACGGATCTGACGGCAGAATGAGCATGCCTTTACATTTCCATAAGGCGCCCGCGTCTAAACATTTCAGAAATGGTTTGTTTGTTTGTAATGAATAGATAGACACTACTGAACCGATTTCAATAATTCTTTCACCAATAGAAAGCTACATTTTCGAGGAGTAGCAGAGGCTACTCTATATTCCGTTATTCCAACGAGATAAGAACTTAAACTGGTGAATTTTCTACAATTCAGTACCTATATATACGAGTACTTCATTTTAAATTGATTAGGTACTACGATTCTAAAGAAAATATGTCTTAGACAGGAGCCAATACGTTAGGTTACAGTCTGAAATTATGAAACGTACTATGGATGATGATTGATGAGTGATGACTGTTGGAAGGCCACCTACTAGGGTGACTCGCGATCGCTGTTTGTGGCGTCTCGGCCTATGTTCAGCAGTGGATGGACGGATAAAGACCGAGATGATGATGACGTCATGTCGTATGTCCAGGAGGCTACGTCAACAGTGGCGTTACTACGCGGGTTGGACGTCACTGACAAACGAGTTCTCACTCAAGTCTGCTTCATGACCAACGACGATCAATATTATAAGTCTCTACCCAAGATATCATTTATTACAATATGTAAGTAAACACAAACACGAAAAGTCTTGTATTTACAGCCGTATTTATAGAGCTGTCTAAGTAAGTAGTTTGGCTAAGTAGTCAATGTCTTGTCTCGTTCTTAAGAAGAATTTTCAAGTTTTTCAACGCTAGAGAAAATGTGACAGACATATTTTCTAAGACAAGTAATTACTAGATTCGTCTAAAACTACGACAGTTAGTCACCTTCAAACTGACTTCATATATTTAACTTCTAAATATCCGGGTGCGGTCAATAAATAAATCTAGCCCTAAATTAGGCAACAGGCCATGGGTGTGCCATGGGTAAGTACTTGACATTGGATATAGTAAGCACATACTTAGAATGTTTTTTATGTAAAAACTTACATGAGACACATACACAAAACACCTAGAACCAAAAACATCAAGGGCATCGGACCCGCTGCAGCCGGGTAGCCAGGCAGCCGACGCGCCACAAAGGTCGTCATAGACTTAGATCAAAATAAACACATTACCCTCCTTTGCGTCGCGCAGTCGGGTAACAAGAAAGGGTTGACATGTTATTTAGTGACGACAAATAAGACGATAAAACTGTGTCACAGACAAAGATAGTGAGACGTTCCAGACTGTAGCGCGAACAGGATAGCAATCACTCTAGACACAGTTATATCGTTTCATTTGTCGTGATTATGTAACATATCTACGCTTTTTTGTTTTAATCTAAAGTCTTACCTTTCACTTTCTAAATATCTTCGTACCAAATGATTGAGGATGTGCAGAAGGAATATAAGAGAGGAAATGTGTTCAGTTGAAAGTTGAGACGACAACTAATGATCTTATAAGAAGTTATGGAAGATAACGGTATTAAGAAAGTAGACAGACAGGAAGAACATTATAGATTCGGTCTACCCTTAAGAAGGAGATCTGAAAAGATGTCAAGCCGTAAGACGTTGTTAAAAAGCTAAAATTAATAAAAGCAACAGAATCAAAACCGGAAAATGAGTTTCGTTTCAAGATTGAGTCGTAGTTAATCACAATCACAACAATAAAAGCTAATTGACCGAATGAGCGAAGCGGAGTGAAGTGAGGTCCAGTGTAGACGGGCCTGGCGCTTGTATCTTTGTATGTTTGTTCGACGATCTTTATGTTTTAGTATGTGCGTAGTTTAGGTCAATAGAATTTATGAGTTCGTAGATAAGCCGAATCGGGGTTGGGGAGATAGGGGGTCGTGAGTTCTCAGTTCGAGGCGAACTCCTAGTTTTATAAGGAATCTCATTTCAGGTGGTATATTTGAGCTCAGTGATTTGTTCACGAAATAAAGTAGGTGACTATTTTCATCAGTGAAGAAGAAGTCGTGGCGCCGCGCGTTCCTTCTCTCGACCATCATAGTGACAGCCTCCGATCTGAACGGTAACTTCGTGTTGGTGACGCACGCGGCCGACATCCTCACCTCTTCGGGAGTCACGCTCAGTCCGGAGTTACAGGCCGTCAGCTTCCCGGCTGTCATGATCGTTGGCTCACTCGTCTCGCTCTGTGCAGTTGAACGGCTCGGCAGGAAGGTCAGTTTCTTTAGGTCTGTACAACATTAAGGCTACGTTCGCATAGGCTGGCAGCTTGCTTAGCGCCTAGAGTCTATATACGTTTATACGTCTAATGCTGGAGCTGTATTTTTGAACCACATTCCGCATGCTTGCTCTCGCTTGTTGTGTATGCCTTTATAGCCTTTCGCATACGAATGAGTTTTCTGACAGTTCAATTACCATGGACCCAATCCCTGATATCGAGTCATCGATCCCGTAAAAAATAGAAAGGCGTCTGTTCAACGACGCATAATGACACACATCCGCCGCACAACACTGCGTTGGTCCACTAGGTTTAAGCATTACCTTTATGTTTGTATTTTGCGGAGGATATGCTTTATAGCACTTGTGGCAAATTTAAGGAGCATTAAAAACTCTTAAAATTTGTCAATAGTGGCACGAGATAGGATTGATGGCGTCTCTTGGTATCTTAGGCCAAGATCTACTTTGAGTCGCTGAACTAGCGAAAAAAATAAAATTTGTGGCTATTTCAATAAACCACATGATGGTGCTTCCGTTTCTCCCCAGTTGATCCTGGGGAGCATGTTCCTGGTAACCTCTGCCGCCCTGGTCGGTCTGGCGTCCACGCAGCTGGCGGTAGCGCACGGTCTGAGCTGGAGCACGCCCTCCTATCTGCCGGTCCTCACGATCCTGGTGTCTCTGTGCGCGTATGCAGCCGGCGTGCTGCCCATACCGTACATTGTCATGTCCGAGATGTTCCACTTTCAGGTCAGTTTTGGTTTAGTAAAGGATTTATCGAAAGGTTTCACACGCATTAGTCCCGTTCCCGTGGGAATATCGATATCAGAAGTGGCCCAAAAGTGGTTAGGTACTTAATATTACAAACGCGAAAGTCTGTATATATGTATGTTTGTTACACTTTCTTTAACGCAAAAACTACTGAACCGATTGCGACGAAACATGGAATATACTTAGCTGGCGACCTGGAATATCACATAGGCTACCTTTTATCCCGATATTCCCGCGGGAACGGGTAGCATTAACGGTGATATTATATAAGATGATATAGGTACCTTACCTATAGTAGTACGTGTAGAAGGCGGATACTGAAAGTTGGTAAAGCTAACAATGATTTTTTGCGTTATTCACAAACAAACATCTAAACCTTAAACTTTCGCATTATAATATCTATTATATTATTTTATTATTTATCTTTAATCTAAAATTTTGTGGTGCAAATTCCTGCGATTCCTGTCCTAGAGTGGGTTCAATCAGAGACTGAATCAATTTTTAGGATATTTTTGGCTCATAATGTGTTAAGTATACGAGTTTTGTCCATCATTTGCTGATCCCGAGGAAGCCTCGGGATAATTATTATACTGACAATGCCTTTTTACAGCAGCAACTGAAACTCATTTTTTTTTGTAAACTCAATTAGGTATGTATTTTATTTTAAACCAATTTATGTTATATTTATTTTTTATTACTTTTGACGTGACCAAGTGTTTCAAATAATTTATTATTGTAGTGTTCCTATGGTCTGAATAAATGAGTATGAGTATGAGTATGAGTATGAGCCCCCTAATGTCAAAGACACCATGTTGCAGATGGTAGGACGGGCGATGGGTGTGATCGTCACCTACGCGTGGCTCCTCTCCTTCATCCAACTGATAATGTTCGGGATGTTCCCCTCGCCCTCGCTCTATGTAGGCTTCTACACGTTCGCGGCCGTCAACCTGGCTGGGGCAGCCATCGTCGCCCTCGCCCTGCCCGAGACCAAGGGGAAGACGGGGGACGAAATCGAGGAGGAGTTGAGGGGGAAGCCGTAGACAAGTGGTGGGATGGACCCTTAGATTAATTCGATAAAAACCATAGCCAAGTGGGAATGGGACTCGAGCATGATGGATTCGGTATACGAAGATTCTTATCTATATGTATAGTTTTATCCGTCTAGTTTTCGCCGTTATTATAATATCGGGTAAAAAAGGCAAAAAAAGACATTTGTTGTATGGAGGCCCCTTAAAAATCCGGTTATGTTTGTTTTTAGTATTTGTTGTTATAGCGGCACCAGGAATACATCAACTGTGACAATTTTAATTGTCACGGTTTATGAAATACAGGTTGGCGACTGACGGACGGCCGGACGGACAGCGAAGTCTCTTAATAGAGATAGGGGTCCGTTTTTACCCTTTGAGTATGGAACCGTAATAATTTAACAAAATGATAAAATTGATTCTAGCGACGCATGACTGAGATAGTGAGACGTTCCAGACTGTAGCGCGAACGAGATAGCAATCACTCTAGACACAGTTATATCGTCTCATTTGTCGCGTGACTAAGTAAGGTCAAGCGGGGTAATATCGACTTCGGGAAATTTCGACTATTCTTAATAACCTCTGCATTATACTTCATTTAAAAAATGCCATCTATGATCGGATAGCGCATAAGAAATTTCATAAATTAAAAAAAAAATCCGTAAATTATTTTATTTAAGATAAATTATATTGTTGTAATGTAGAGCAGGAATAAGTAATGTAAGATAGGTAATAAGTTTTTCACCCCTCTAAGTATTGTAAATGAAGTAATAATGTATTATTATATTATGTAACTAGTAAGCCATAGCCATAGTAGTGGCGTTATGTTAATTTAAATAAATTTTAAATTCTGTAGGTAGATAGATAGATAGATAACACTTTTATTTGATCAATCACAAAAATATTACAAAAACAACACATTTAAACTAAATAAATGTTGAACAAATAGGCGGCCTTATCGCTTAAAGCGATTTCTTCCAGGCAACCTTATTTGGTATGGAAAAGGGACTATTTAGTTGTACTGGTAGGTCACGTTGTGATAAATACACCATAAATAATCTACCTTAAATATATATATTTATATAAATATACTAATAAACAAATATTATGTTATAATAATAAATACCACATTATGAATACATAATATATCTACTTATACCTACTAACATTTAATAAACCGTGCCTAAGGTGAACTCAATCAAGATTAATAAAGATTAAAAGGTACCTGAATAGTTAACAAAAGTGGATCTTATTTTAAAATAATTATCATAAATAATCTATACCCGTAATAAAACACTTTATTTGTCGGGTTAAATCGCGTTTTATTCATTCAGGTTGTTTTAGTCAACCTTGAAGAAGCTAACTGTAAAGTTGGCGAATGCTCGGTTCGTTTTAAACCATGAATAAAACGCGATTTAACCCGATAAATAAAGCGTTTTATTATGCAAAATCGCGAAAACCATAGACGATATACCCGCTTAGTGATAAAGACAAGCCAACAATTTTTACTTAGTTTTAATCTATAATCCAGAGCGGACCAAGAAACAAAAGTACCAGACTGGTTGTGGTCCGCCTGCTAACCTGTTAATAATATTTGGTGTTTGCTAGCCTATGTTTGTGCACTTGTTTTAAAACTAAAAGATTTACCTTAAAAAAGGTCCAAAATCAGTTTCGCTTATCTTTGGACAACACGATTCGATACTAACCCATTCACAGTGAGTGTTGTCGAGGTGTTGTCCATATTTATGTCTGGAAACACTACCAAAAGTCAATGAGTCTATTAAAGTTATAGAGACGCCATTGCAGAACAAATCATTATTGAAAGGCGGCCCAAAGTATGCTATACAACCTCATTATTTATATTCATTCACATAATTTAAAGAAGAAATAGACGAAACTATTGTTATCTCTTTCTAAAAACATAAGACTCAATGCTACTTGCATGACGTAAGAAAGAGATGTCATAATATCATTATGACATCTCATAATATTATTATGACATCTCATAGTGGTTAGAAGAGAATGTTAAAACGTCAAAGTCAAAAACTTCGTTGGAGTCTTGGCGGGAACTCGTTGAGGAGATGTGGTGCTAAATTTTCATTTTTGTGAAACCTAGTTCATATGCGTGCAAATTGTTTAATTTCGGGGGCATATTCATCAATTTAGTTTCGTGAAGGTGTACAATTGGAATTAAAGTGAAAATCGGTGCAAAACATTGACTTAGTGTTGTCTCCAAGGCTCCGTGAAGATTGTTTGTAAATGGCCGCCGTGTTTACAAATGATTCCCTAGACTTGACTTTAACTATGACGACTTGACTGTTTCGATGCAAATAACTTGCATAATATATTAAAATACATGACACTGGCTAATTTCCTAATGGCCATAATCGGTTCACAACCGATAAGAAATAGAAAAACTTCGTTGAGTTTTTGGAAAAAAAACTTTTTGAATAAATAAATACAGCTTTACTTACGTATAAAATGACATATTTTTGCCAGTTTTTGGAGTATAATTCGTGCATCGCCTAAATACGCACGAAGGCATTGTTGTCTGTGAATAATGTTGTGAAAGTGAACTAAATGTACTGTGTGATAACAAGCGGGTGATCGTGACGTGAGCTGGGATGGAACTAAGACTTCTCTGGCTAGCTAGCTTGCATTTGTGTTGCCAAGAAGTTTGCCCTATTACGTATCTAGAAGTTTTTACATATCTCTGACCAAAAGTACTATTTTTATAAAAACTTGTCTCGATCGCGTTTATGTGTTGTAAGTTTAGTGTGCCGCGCCGCGGTCCTAATAACATTTTGTGAAATTGAAGGTAGTTGTAACTACCTACCCAGTCGACGGAAAACGAAGCTCGTCATTCCAGTCTTTCCGCGACCACGGCCGGTTGAACCCGTTTGCCGAAACGTTGGGGTTATTATAAATTGATATTTAAACGTTATGCAGAAATCGTGGAGTTTAAAAGGTGTACTATCAAAAGTAGGTAGGAATGCAGGTACCTAGAGGTCATTTCACAAAAGAAGTCCCCTAGAAGGAACGCAGCGTGCTAGTCGCGAGGCAGAATGTCCTCAAAGTGTATTTTATTATATTTGAAATAAAATAGTGAAATTCGTGTTTGAATCAAAATATATATAGGTAGCTAAAATAAATAACAAAGTAAGGATATTTTGAAGAACTAACTTCAGTTCTGCTTATCATCACGGAACTTGTTTTGTAAAATGACCTATTTGTTACGAGCACAGATCACATAATATTAGGTACTTAATAAGTTTCGATTAATCAAGTTAACTCGAAGAATGTACTTGGAAGTCACCATTCTAGCTTAGGTGACAAGGCAAACGAGTAGGTAAGCATGGAGTCTCTTTCCTTATTCTCGCTCGAGCGAGATCAACTTGGACTAAACAAGATTTGATGGACAAAGAAAGACGAACTTCATTCACCGCACATAATTAGCGACCAAAAGAAACGATTTGAAACCGAATCGAGGCCAATAATGTGACCATAGTGACCAAGCCCCAAGAGAAATAGCAGCCCAAGGGGGGCAAAGCACTATCGTGCGCGAGTTGTGTCACTATTCGACGAAAAGGCGCTTCCTAGTACCAGGCATCCATGAACTCGATAGAGGTCGACGAGCAGATAAACCTACCATGTACTTGCGCAATCGTTAAAGGCGCTAGTTCCACGTGAATGTGTTCTTGTTCTTTAGCTAGATTATAGTTCCCCAAAAATCCGTCCGCACAACTTTAGCAGAAGCACGAATATGGGCGGCCGCAGTAGGCGGAACGCCTTGCGGTCCTACTCTCAAAACAATAGTTTTAACAGATATTGTCACTATTTTAGTATTCCATTGACTTGGACGTTCTTTAAAGTTAGTCTAATAAATCTATGTTTCATCAATCTATGTATTCGCTTATAGATCATTGTTTATCGCGAATTTTGTAACCATAGTTTTTCCTGTGAATTATTTTTTTCTTTTAACAATCGCTGAGAGCGCCCGGCTTAGAAATGAAAGGTTACGCGTGAAGAAGTAAAAGGTGTTAGTTGGTTACGTTGTATTGTAGCTAGGTAATTAAAATTTGAACCACTTCCTCTGAACTTAGAACTTTGTTATTTTTATAATGTTTCAGCTTTTATGATTTTATCGTACGTAAATTGTGTAGATAGAATGTTTAAGAATTAAAAAAAAACCTGTCAAAATTAAAATGAATTAAAATAAAAGATGTTACTTTAAAGGAACTTATATTTGTCGGTGTGATTTATTTATGTACATGTATAATACACTAGCTGCGCCCCGCGGTTTAACCCGCATAAGTCCTGTTCCCGCGGAAATATCGAAATAAAAAGTAGCCTATGTGTTATTCCCGGTATCCAGCTATCTATATTCCAAGTTTCATCGCAATCGGTTCAGTAGTTTTTGTGTGAAAGAGTAACAAACTTACACATACATACAAACTTTCGCGTTTATAATATTAGTAAGATTCATACAAAGTGACAGCTTCATAGTATCTCCTAAGTTCCTAAGAGTCTCTGAGCTAAACCTCAGTTCAGCAGACGGATATGACGAAACTATAAATCCCCTATTAATAAACGTGGCGTAAGGTCAGAGTAGTAAGAACATCCTTGTCTTTTTCCGTGACAAGAACTTTCAAAGTTGACAGACAGAAACAAAATACGGAATAACTACTCCGACCTTACTCCCCTTTTATTAATAAGGCTAAGGCTATAAGGGTTTATTGCTGACTACGAAACCCTAAAAGGAAATATAGTTTAAGACCAGTGATTTCTTCACTAAGTAGGTACGTGTCGTACATTGGCAGAATTTGTGATTTGATTACACAAAGCCATAAGTAAACGAACAAATATTTAAATAATATCTACTAGACGCGCCCAGTGGTTTCCCTCGTGCGCCGCGCCGCCCGCGCCGTATAGTCCCGATTTATAAGGAATAACAGAATCGAAATGTCCTAAGTTAGCTACTTTCTATCACGTATGCAAATTTTCATCCAAATCAGACGAATCGTGTAATACCGATAATACAGCGGGATCAATCTCGATCCCGCGGGAGTGCGGGAATTAGAGTTTAGAACTAGAATTAGAACTTTTAGAATTTACTTTTAAAAATATTACCTAGATACTAGCCGCGGTTTCACCTTCGGAAGTGAAAAACGCGTTGTCAGTTACTGTTGTCAAGAACGCGGGCGGCCGAGCGGGTCTGGAGCGGGTACACTTTTTCGTTCATTACTTGGGTTCTACTAAATGGATTTCGTTGCAAAGTATACCACGACCTTCCTCGAAAATAGAACTATCCAATATTGAAAACCAGATTTCAATCAGATTAGTAGTTTTTAATTGTATAAGGAACAGGCAGAGAAACAGACAAGCAGATAGACAGACATGAATTTAAAACATTATTTAATTTTGTTCTACTACTTATCCTAAGTCCCCTAGACAACTTTTTTTAAATTTACTTCCAAGTACTTACAGACTTTTTGTCCTCTCTTCCTTTATTATAAGTATAGATGAGATATTGGGTATTAAACTTAGGTACATGGTTGTTTGCACTACAAATACTTATAATTAAATAACGGGAAATAATGCACAATTGCACAACATTATACAAGATGTAACGGACATGCCCATTGAAGCCGAAAGGGTGTTGCTCTAGACATCTAGGCAAACAACTTTTGTTTTACGACTTTTGAAAATTCGAACTTTTTCTTTTGAAAAGTTTGAGGTTGGTTCAGTGAAAAAACAGCTGCTTTTGAAAATAAACGTAATTGTAGTTTCGATTGTTGTCGACTAAACTAAATGAAAGGACAAGATAAGGTCAATGACCTCGAACTCTGAGAAACAGCTGATTTTCAAGTAAACATTAAACTTAAATTTTTCGAAAACTACTTCGAATTGCCAAAAGTTGTTCGCCTAGACGTCTAGAACAACCCCTTTCGGCTTAAAAGGGCTTACCCGTTACACCTTGTATACATTGATAAGCACCCAGACCAGATACAAATATTTATTTTTAAGCATAAATACTTGCACCTGATGGGAATCGAACCCACAGCCTTCTTTACCAGACACTCCAGACAGCCAGCATTGCATTGCATTTAGTTTTCTCGTGAAGTCTCGTAAACAAGTTACTTAGTTGAACTGCTGCAACTAGCGAAAAATCAAGCTCCGTCTATAAAAAAAACCAAACATGGTAAATACTCCGTTATTTATTAACATCTGATATTCATCTACACAACCAACTTTATATTTTTAATTATCATTGTGATTGAGATGTAAGTTACTATATTACAATATCATCATCATAATATCTAGTATTTGTTCAACGATAACGTTTCATATCATTACTAAGTACATTTACATTGATATAATACCTTTGTTTAAAAAAAAACCACTCTAATGTTAAAGTTTAATTATCACGAATGCTAGACGAAGACACTTTGAATTCACTCTAGAATACAAATAAATACATAGCTCCTAATTTTATTTATGTGTTGATTAAATGAAATCAAAATGAACGTGAAAGGACTAATCGTTCAGCTATGCACTACTATCCTCAGTAAGTATCGACACCTGTATTTTAGTATTATATCTCTTAATTTAGTTTAAAAAAAAATTGTAATTGTTATCGAGTTTTTTTGCTACTCATTAACTGCTTCCTGTTATTTTTGCATAAAATCTTAAAGAAATGTGTTTGTATGTAAGTCAACAAACATACAACGACTTAGGTGGAAGGCTTAGGCTAGAATCTGAGCGTGCCAGTTAGGCACGCTCAGATTCTAGCACTAGTGCGAGCTTACCACTTAAAAAAGCTAGTGGTAACCTTAAAGATATCTTTGAAATCATTAATGATGATCATGATGAATTGAAGGTGGAAGACCACTTACTCGGTGGACCGACGACATTGTAGCGGTCGCTGGGAGTCATTGGATGGAGATAGCTCGCGATCGCTATGCGAGGCCTACGTTCAGCAGTGGACGGATAAAGGCTGAGATAATGATGAATCGTCATGATTTTCTACATTAAAAATAAATTAAATTGTATACTTATTTCCAGTATCCCTAGTGGCAGGTCAAGTATCTTTCTCATTGGTGTGGCCATCTTACACACTGAAAGTCCTCCAGAGCGAAGCGGGCTCCCCTCTCGGCTTCGCCTTGTCCAAGTTCGAGAGCTCCCTGGTCAGCTCGATCCCCCACCTCACCTCGCTGGGAGCAACCTTAGCTGCAGGAGTCATCACCGAGGCTGTGGGTAGGAAGAGGTCGCAGATACTCTGTGGCTTATTTTTTGTTGTGAGTATCTACTTTGATGGATACGAAATGAGTTATGCATGTTTCTGGTCAAATTGGTGGCCAAACTAGTCTAGACAACGCAGATTTCTCCTTGTTATTAGATCAACTAAAGCACCTATCGTCTAAAAGAATACTAATTTGAACAAAAGATATTGTATCAGACAGCGGTCTTCTTCTCCTTTTAATATAGTGGTGTGGCTCACCTGGTGTTATGAATTTTCAGGTAGGTTTAAGGCCTCTAACTTGACCTAATGACTGCTATATCAGACATAACAATCGGGACCAACTGCTAACGTGCCTTCCGAAGCACAGAGGAGCTCGAGAAAATGTTTTTTTGTCACATACATTTTCGGTTACCCATCTAATGAAATGACTGAGCCAAGCGTTGCATAACCCACATAATCGTTCAAGATCGGCAGGTACAGCTATGTCAATGAGATAAGAAATCGGCTATGCATAACTAAGCACAAGGGGACGTAAAGCGTATCTTACTTAACCTACCTTATGTTGTAGGTAGCATGGTCCCTGGTCGTGACCGCCCGATCGATACTCCAGCTGGTAGCGGCTCGGATGTTGATGGGCGCCAGCAACGGCATGGCTATCGTAGCCACCATAATCTTCACGAGCGAGGTCACCGAGCCTTCCATCCGCGGGACCGCTATGGCCCTCAACTCGTTGCTTTACAACTTGGGTGTTCTGGTCTCCTACTTGATGGGCTGGTTCTGCAGTTATGACGTCATCTGCTACATCAACATCACGGTCGCTGTCGGCTATGTCGTCATGATGGCCAGCTTTAAGGATTCTCCCGTTTATTTAATGAAGAATGGTCAAGAAAAGGTTTGTTTGATTTGTTGGCACTTCAGCCTATGAAGTTTATTTTATACACTCTTTTAGGATCTTTTTGTAATTTTTCGATAAATTTAAAAGGTCTTCCTACACATGGATAACTATTTTACATAGAAATGTTTTCCAAAAATTAGCACTCAACAGGATTTGAACCTGCACCTCTCTCATCTCCCCAGATATTTTAGATTCATATACAAGAATAATAATATTATATTAATTCTTGATTCTTATAAAAACTAGATATCATTGTTAATAATATAGTTATATACGTATATCGAGTATAATACGGATGTGTAATTGTGTACTTACTGTACTTCTTCTTTGCCTTCTGTTTACCTAGTTTTTAACCGACTTCAAAAAAAAGGAGGAGGTTATCAATTTGTCTGTATGTATATTTTTTTTTTGTATGTTTACCGATTACTCGAAGACGGATTAAGATGATTCTTTTTTTAATGGATAGGTAGGAGCTCCAAGATGGTCCCATAAAAATTTGATGTGGATCTGATGAGGGTCTTCGGAGTGATGAACGGAAATGCTCCTCAAAACGCATTAATCAATCCAGTTGTTTATCGATTACTCAAAGATGGCTTGACCGATTGAGATGATTCTTTTTTTAATGGAAAGGTGAAAGCTACGAGGTGGTCCCATGAAAGTTTGGTAAGGATCTGATGAGTATCTTCGGAATGATGGACAGGATAGCATCCCAGAATTCAATAAATTACTCATTTTTGGACTTAAAGAATAGACCCCTAAAGAACTAAGTACAGATTGATGGGGCACCTGAAACCACCTTCTCATCAGCAAACTCTTCAATAATGAAAATTACGGTAACAATATTGTTGATTTTTAGGTAGGTAAGTATACTAAAAAGGGTAAAATAAAAAAATAATTTAACAATTAAAAAACCGACTTCAAAAAAAACAAAAAAATAATTTAAATTACAACCAAAAAAAAGAATTGATAATAATTACCAAAATAACCTCTACATAGGTACAGAGCCACCGACTAATTAATCTGTTTTATCATCTGAAGTTTTACTGGTTGGTTCCATATTGTACTTAGTTTGGCTGCCCTTTGTACTTAGTTTTGCTGCTTTTTGAAGTCGGTTTTTAATTGTTAAATTTTTATTTTATTTTTTCTCTTAGATTTACAGTTTGAATGTTATCAAAGTAAACAATTGGTCATTGTGTTGTATGTACATTGTACAGGAGCTAACAACTAGGGTTTATGGTTTTATACGCATTATTTCAGTCCAAGTAGCTAAGATAACTGTTTGTGATATTAAAAAAAACTTTATACTGTCATGCTTCAAACATTAGTCAATGTTTAATTACAGCATCATTTTAGCTCCTTACGTATCCTGAAGTGTTTTATGAAATTTTTTCGTAAAGTTATAAAATGTTCTTACATTCAACAATATTATTAGCCATATTCACATACATGATAATGATAAACAATACATAAGGTAATAAAACACTTTATTTATCCGGGTTAATCGCGTTTTTATTCATTGTTCCAAACGAACCGAGCTTAGTCAGTCAACCTTGATAAAGCCAACTGTAAAGTTGGCGAAAGCTCGGTTCGTTTGGAACAATGAATAAAAACGCGATTAACCCGGATAAATAAAGTGTTTTATTATGCAAAATCGCGAAAACCATAGACGAAATCAATACATAAGATGACTATAATTTAGGTATTTTCGGATGTTGCTCATTACTCGGATAGAATAGAGAACAATAAAACAAGAACAAAACAATCCCGTTAGTCAGACTAGTAGTCTGATCAGCAGGATTGTGTTCACATTAGTTCATAATTTTTTACACGACTGCCAAAGGAAGTGTTATGTTTTTTTGCCGTGAGTGTATGTATGTATGTATGTATGTATGTGACCTATTTTTGTGCCGTCGTAGAGCCTAAACGGCTGGGCCGAATTAGATAAACGATACGTCGTTAGATTCGTCATGACCGTGAGAGTGACATAGGGTACATTAAAATAATAAATAAATAAAAATAATGATGTAAAACGCTATTAACCAAGATTTGTAAAGACCATAAAAAACAGAGAAAACGCGTAACATTGTTCACTCAAACGATATGTTTTATTCTTTCGTAAATTTACATTTGAAAAGTATTGCTTGTAAAGTTTTACAATTAAGTTTTAAAATAATTAATTATAAAATTATCGGAAGTCGTTTAAATAGGTTGTTTCATTAATATTATGTCACTTGCCTTCGGCTCGGTTGTCTTGTCTTTAATGACGTTTATATATTCTTTTTACTTACTTCAATTTATGGCTTGGCACTACCTCTGGATTGGGATTTTTGAATTCTCGCAAAGAAATTCAATATTCGCATGCGTAAACAATCCGCGTGTAAATAATGTATTCTAATAGTAATTCCAATGGTTAACTTCGAAAGTTATGTTGCTACTACATGACATTATGATTACGCAGGTAATTTTCGCAAGAACAACGGAACGTTAATTAAAAACTTTTCGATTTGACTCGTATAAATATCTCATCTATGGATTTGACTTTGACGCCGAGTTTGAAGGAATTGGCAGAGATGACATGACCTAAAATACTTAAGTATCTTCTTACTAGTCTGTGGACTTAAATAACCACTTTGTTTTTCAAAAAAAACTATTTTTTTTTAAGTAATAATCTAAAATTATTAGAAAGCTAAAATAAGTTGTCAGCAACAACAACCCGAGGCATTGCGACCAAGATGCTGGCGGCGTTCCCGCGCTGGATTAGAAACCGCCAGCTCTTGTACTTATCACCCTGAGTAAGCAAAAACAAGCAATATACAAGGTGTAACGGGTAAGCCCTTTTAATCCGAAAGGGGGTTGTTTTAGACGTCTAGGCGAACAACTTTTGTTCTACGACTTTTGGAAATTCGAAGTACTTTACGAGAATTTTAAGTGTAAAGTTTACTTGAAAATCAGCTGTTTCTGAGAGCTCGAGGTCATTGACCTTATGTTGTCCTTTTATTTAGTTTGATGGTGTACAATCAAAACTTCAATTACCTTTATTTTCAAAAGCAGCTGTTTTTTCAGTGAAACATAATCTCAAAAATTTCAAAAAAAAGTTCGAATTTTCAAAAGTCGTAGAACAAAAGTTGTTCGCCTAGACGTCTAGAACAACCCCCTTTCGGATTAAAAGGGCTTGCTCGTTACATCTTGTACATCTAGAATTAATAAATTTCTTCTGGTGTAATTAAATCTGATCTCTAAAAACTAAAAAGCGATAAATAAAAAAATATTTATAAAAGGTGAATAAGTTTAATAACACTAAATACTTAGTGTTATATAATTAGGTTTACTATCTTTATGTTATTTGGAGTCCCACCCGACTGCATCCACCATTCCTAAAGCTACTAGAAGCATCTTGTTTTTCACTTTTCTGTTAAAACAGCAGTCGGGTTTTTTATTTTTTTAAATATTTTTTTTTTAAACTTTTGAAATATTGATCCGACAACTATTATTTTAGATTTTTCTTTTTTTGTCGAAAAGAAAAATCTAAATGCCGTTCTTTTCGTATCCTATACAGATTCCTACCTCAGGATAGGGGTGGAGTCAACCACCCTATGCAACAATGCAGAAAATAATAAAAATAAATCTATTGAACCGAAAAAAGAGTTTCATGTCAACTATGATTCTACGTTCACAGGAAGCGCTGATCTCTCTCAAGTTTTATCGAGGAGTTTTCAAAACGACGAAATCTGTTTTAGAAGAATTCGACAATTTAAAACAACAGGTCAAACGAAGCGGTAAAACAGGTAAATATATGACCATTTTAAAAATAGCCTCGCCACGATTCGCCATAAATTAATGTACAATATCTATAACCTACTCGATTACATAATTATTATAAGGGTAATTTTTCCGAAAGGAAAGGAAAAACGGGCGACTATAATAATTGTACTACACTATAAAAATATATATTTGGTGTTGGTCGGGTCCCTCTCTATGTAGGTTATTTATTTATTATTATGAATCTTACTAATACTTATAATAAAATCTCTATTTACTAAGTATTTACCTACCTACTTATTTACAAAAAATAATGTAGGTACCTACAACCTTCTACTTATTATATCCGTTTACTAGTCACCATGTAATACACACAAGCTTATTAGATTACGTACCATGTTTACTGAATTTATTTATTAAGTTGGTAGTACAATCTTATTTTTCTATATTCTATACTCTATACTTATATTTCTTATCGGTTGTAAATCGATTATGGCCATTAGGAAATTAGCCAGTGTCAAGTATTATTAAAATATTATGCAAGTTATTTGCATCGAAACAGTCAAGTCGTCAAAATTAAAGTCAAGTCTAGGGGATCATTTGTAAACTCGGCGGCCATTTATTTACAAAGATTTTTCACGGAGCTTTGGAGACAACACTAAGTCCATGTTTTGCACTGATTTTCACTTTCATTCCACTTGTACACTTTCACGAAACTAAATTGATTAATATGCCCCCGAAATTAAACAATTTGCACGCATTTGAACTAGGTTTCACAAAAATGAAAATTTAGCACCACACATCCACAACGAGTTCCCGCCAAAACTCACTCTATACTTATAATAAAAGAATACAGGACAAAAAGTCCGTACTTGGAAGTAAATTAAAAAAAAAGTTATTTAGAGGACTTAGGAAAAGTAGTAGAACAAAATTTTTTTTTAATTCATGCCTGTCTGTCTGTTTTTCTGTCTGTTCCTTATACAATTAAAAACTACTAATCCGATTGAAATCTAGTTTTCAATATTGGATAGTTCATATTTTCGAGGAACGTCGTGGTATACCTACTTTTAATCGAAATCCAATTAGTAGAACCCGAGTAATGAACGAAAAAGTGCAACCGCTCGAGAACCGCTCGGCCGCCCGCGCCCGTGATAACGCGTTTAACACTTTCGCCGGTGAATAAGAAATATCGAAAAATGCAAAAAGGCGTTGACGAAAACTAAATTGGCATTATTAGATTTTTAAGTATCTAGTACAGAGTACTTTCTGAGTAGGACCCGATCGCAATTCCGTTATCTAATAGGTATTTAATTCGTACAACCGGTGATAAAACAATTCACACTGATTAGGTATAAGTGCACCTACTACTTTCAACTGTCTCCGTCAAATGATAATTAAGCTAAACAAAGAAGACCGTTCAAAATGGACCAGAACATAAAATGGACCAGGACACAGATATCAAATTTGCCACTTCAAACAAATTTTAATACAAAATTGTTTTATTTCTAAAAGAAGATTTATGAGTCAACCTTGAAAAAGCCAACTGTAAAGTTGGCGAAAGCTCGGGTCAAATAATGAATAAAAACGCGATAAAACCGGATAAATAAAGTGTTTTATTATGCAAAATCGCGAAAACCATAGAAGAAATTATGAAGATTTATGAATTAACCAATAGATTTACGTGATCTAAAGCCACTGTGTTAGTATTTTTTGTTTTATGTACGCTAAATCAAAAGATATTGTATGTTAAAGTTTTACAGTTAGGAGCACTACATTATTTTCCTAAATAAGGAGAGATTGAGCCGCCATTTTTTAGGTTAGAAGCTCTTAACTGTTAATATATCTTTTAATTTAGCGGAAAATAAACGAATATACTAACACCGTGGCGTTAGATCACGTAAATCTGTTGAATAATCCATATCTTGTGTTTTAGGAATGCCTTTAAAAATTCATTAATGTACCTCTACCCCCTTACAGAAACAGATAAAATATTTTGACGTAGAGAGATGAAATTAATAAATTTATAAGGGCTGGGTTTTCAAATCCCAATAGATATTTGACAAAAAAATGTAACACCACCCAATAAAAATCGTCACTATGATATTTAAAAGGAGGGCTTTTAAATTTGTCTGGGTTCAAACTTATTCGACAGATATCTTTTATCTGAGAAATGAAAAATCGGCTCTAAGTCATAAATTACTAAGTACTTAAGTATTACTGGTAATAAGTAAGTAGCCAAAAAGATAAGAATTCCAATCGACATTTTAGTGAAATAAAACGTCTTTGATTTGATTCCTTTAGTTCCAGATTTGGAAAAATCTGAAAAACTGATGGAAAATGAAAAATTGTGCAAAGAGCGGCCAGCGGAAGATAAGAAGAAGAACTCATTTATATTATTGGGTAAGTTGCTATTACTAGTACGGATATAATATTTGTTCTATAATTGTTATTCTTTTATTTAATTAGGTACTACTTTGGCAATACCTACCCCTTATTTATTACCTCTTTGATTTCATGCCTGCCTGGTTGAATGGAACAAATTCGTTTTCCATGTTTCGTGTGATACTCGCGAGTAGTAGTACAATGTATGATTGCGTAATCGTCGCAAAGAACTCCGTCGTTGTTATGTCTGCCTGGTACTTTCGGATACTAGAGAGAGAACAATGACAATGTTCGTTTCGTTAGTTTTTGGGTTGGAATTTGGATTGTGATTGTTTTAGATTTTTCGTGTGGTTTGGTTTCCTCATTTTTGTCCGTCCACGAGTTGTAACTTAGCGGCATAGTTTATCTAATAGTTGCTGACGGCCGCCGCGCCGCCGCGCCGATAAAGTTAAAGTTAAAAAATAATAGGTATATTTTTGGGCTGTTCAATTCCCCACACGTAACACGGGGAATGTTTTTCATCTCTCTTTTTCGGAAAGTTTAACTTTAATGGGTAGATAGCCGGGTTGAAAGTGACTCATTTCATCCCCTGAAATTAAAAAAAACGCCTTTTTTTCGGTAGCACTCTTCTTTTCTGTCACTCGTTATAATTCCATGATTGCTTCTGGCCTACTTTTTTTTCTCGTGTCGGCATATGGCCGCTTAGTTGCACCAAAGGTGCACGTCATGACCAACTGAATATACTATAGTCAATACAATAGTCTGGTCTGGGTGTCTTTCTATGTATAATATGTATGTATTTACAAAAAAAAGTATACTTAATATGTAGTATATCCATTGTCTAGTACCCATAGTACAAGCCTAGAGCTTAATTTGGGGCTAGATTGCGCTGTGTGTAAAATAAAAGATAAGTTTTCCGAATATTTTCTAATGTTTGCAGTGAGAGTATATTTTAACTTTTCTTTTAATCTATTAAAAGATAAATAATAAAAAAAATGTTCTCTGTTTACGTGATAATTTAACTGATTCTCAATAAACCTTTTTTATTAAATGTTCGAGTAGTATTTTAATTTTCTCACAGTCGAAATGAAAAGTAGAGTGTTTAATTCGGGTGAATGTCACGTATTTCACCCTCGAACTATTGGACTTGTACTTCAGCCCTCGTATAACAATCTACTATTTACTTTCCCCATTGTGTGGGTTATTCCCGAGGTATCGTTAGCTCTTTAAAAATTCTTTAGGTTTAGGTTGAAATAAAAGTCTCCGGTTTAAATCGCGTTGTCCCTTCTTCAAGGTGGAGTTTTTAAAGGCTTCAAAACGTAGGATAGAAAACTAAACATTTAATGAAGTTAAATTTTAATTTTATTTAGTTACATGCAACTTACATCTATTTATAAATCTAATTTAATAAAGGTAAATATTGACATGAATACCTACTATCTTTGATAATAAAAGAGAAAAATATTACAAAATAAATAGAAGTACCTACCTATTACATTTTTTTATCCCAACTTTAATAGTTTCTTTAACTAAATTAGGGCCTCAATCTCAGCCAGTTTCACGTGCTTTATAGTGTACCTACTATTAAAATTAAACCTTCATTATTTATTTATTTATTTTTTTATTAGGTTCACCAACAGTAAGATACACTAAAGCTAATACAGAAAGTAACATTTTTCTAAAGATGGACAAGTGCGCTTACCATTTATAGGTGTACACAACGTTACCATAAAAAGTAAAGTACGATTTCCTTCATCTTCTTCTTAGCTATTAGCTTCTGTTGTGAGATATGTAGTAGTACTTATGTTTAGTGAGTAGTTTTGTTTGAAACAATTTTAGCAATGCGTAAGGTTGCAATACAAAAGCACTGTTTTCAAATATATGTTACGTTTCTCCCAGTGACAGTAGATCACAACCGTCGCGCGCTAGTCACAATAGTGGCCCAGCTAGTGTTGTCCGTGTCACTGGGTATGGTGGCGGTACAGACGTACGCCGGCCGGCTGTTCCAACAGGCCGCGCCCGCACTCTCGGCCGACCTCTGCTCGGTGCTTCTGGCCGTGGCGCTTGTCGTCGGCTCCATTCTGTCTGTACTGCTCACTGACTTGTTTGGGAGGAGGGTAAGTAATAAGTATATACCTATCTATAATATAGCATTGGTAGTAAATTACAGATTAGGTACTACTCAAAACATTTTGTTTTATGTAATCTGTGGTTTAATTGATAAACCTCGGCTTAAGCTATACTTACGTCCGCATACGGAGGAGTTTTACTTAGCGCCTAGAGGCTAGCGAGTCACATAAATAAAACGAACTTTCTAGCTGCTGTGTATCTAGTCAGAATGCCAGCCACTTCGCGCTAGGCGCTAAGCAAGCCGCCCGAGCGCAAACTTATGCAGACGTAGCCTAAGCTAGGCTTGCTTGCTAAATAAATTTAAAAATATTGTTGGCTTAGACATGTTTATGAATCGCTAAGAAAGCCGATTCTTGAAGAGCGAAACATAGGTAGAGTTCTTATTTAAGTATATATATACAAGGTGTAACGGGTAAGTCCTTTTAATCCGAAAGGGGGTTGTTCTAGACGTCTAGGCAAACAACTTTTGTTCTACGACTTTTGGAAATTCAATGTACTTTTCGAAAAATTTAGGTGTAAAGTTTACTTGAAAATCAGCTGTTTCTGAGAGTTCGAGGTCATTGACCTTATGTTGTCCTTTTATTTAGTTTGATGGTTTACAATCAAAACTTAAATTTCTTTACTTTCAATAGCAGCAGTTTTTTCAGTGAAACATAACCTCAAAATTTAAAAAAAGAAAGTTTGAATTTTCGAAAGTTGTAAAACAAAAGTTGTTTGCCTAGACGTCTAGAACAACCGCCTTTCGGCTTAAAAGGACTTACCCGTTACACCTTGTATATGTTACACTGATAGTTCCTGATGATATCGACGTGCGTCGTGGCGACGCTGTGCCTGGCGACGCTCGGCTCGGCGCTGCGCTGGTCGTGGGCGCCGGCGTGGGTGATGCCGGCCGCCATCTGCATCTACTGCCTCGCCTTCCTGCTGGGATGCGTCAATGTACCCTTCATACAGATCGCTGAGAGCTTCGACACCAGCGTTAGTATATCTACATTATTTAATAATTTAGGCAACACCTCACTGCTAAGCTAACATATTATGACATCACGAGGGACATTTTGTCGAATTTTCCTCGTGACGCATTATAATCGCGTAGGTCTGTACTTATTATATATCTAACTATATTATATAATTTTGCTTATTGGTTAGTTATGTTACAATAGTTATGGTCACGCTTGAATAAAAAGACTCCTTGCGACCAAGACTTCGTGTTAACACAGAAAAAGTTTATTATATTTTTATTGATTTTTAAATTGTTGACTACGATTTGACACTCCCTTCTAAAGAAAAAATGTCAAACACAGGGAACCGAAACGTCAGATTGTAGTCTGAAATAAAAAAAGCATACTGTATTGAAGTAAATCTTTTCCCAGGTGACGAGCGCTGCGACATCCGTCGTCCTCTGCTCCGTGTTTCTGTCAAACTTCTTGGTTGTCATGTTGTTCGTGCCGCTCGTTGATCTGCTCGGGCTCGACAGCGCGTTCTTTGCCTTTGCTTTGAACGGAGTGCTTGTGACCGCACTCACCTTCCTTATCGTCAAGGAGACGCGGATGGTGCCTCTGGACAAGGTGCAGCAGATGTATGCTAGAGGATATTTGTGTAGGAAATATGATTAGGTAAATAAATAATAAAACTTTTATTCTGTTTATATAATACTCATGTAAAAGTAATTTATTATTAAGTGTTTTATTTTTTGGTTTAATAAAGATTGTTAAAGTACACACTTTGAAGACAATACACAAATAAAAATTACATAGTTGTTTTTTTTTTTTTTCAATGCCCAAAAATCTCAGATTTTCCGTTGTATTTCCAATTACTAACCGTCACTGTGGAGTATTGGCGGGAACGCGTTGAGGTGATGTGGTGCTAAATTTTCATTTTTGTGAAACCTAGTCCAAATACGTGCAAATTCCTTAATTCCGGAGGCATATTAATCAATTTAGTTTCGCGCAGGTGCAAGTGCAATAAAAGCGAAAATTGGTGCAAAACATGGACTTTAGCGTTGTCTCCAAAGCTCCATGAACAATCCGCCGTGTTTACAAATTCCCTAGACTTTAACTATGACGACTTGACTGTTTCGATGCAAATAACTTGCGTAACTATAAATTAATAACATTTGACACTGGTTTTTTCCAAATTGCCATAATCGGTTCACAACCGGTATTAACCCGTCACTGTCAGCTGTCACTGTCATTATAAATAAAGTCATGCAGTCTGTCGGAGTCTTGGCGGGAACTCGTTGAGGAGATGTGGTGCTAATTTTCATTTTTGTGAAACCCAGTTCATATGCGTGCAAATTGTTTAATTTCGGGGGCATATTAATCAATTTAGTTTCGTGAAGGTGTACAAGTGGAATGAAAGTGAAAATCGGTGCAAAACATTGACTTAGTGTTGTCTCCAAGGCTCCGTGAAGATTGTTTGTAAATGGCCGCCGTGTTTACAAATGATTCCCTAGACTTGACTTTAACTATGACGACTTGACTGTTTCGATGCAAATAACTTGCATAATATATTAATAATACTCGACACTGGCTAATTTCCTAATGGCCATAATCGGTTCACAACCGATAAGAAATAATAATAATGCAGTCTGTCAAGTTTTGGCGGGAACGCGTTGAGGAGATGTGGTGCTAAATTTTCATTTTTGGGAAACCTAGTTCAAATTGTTTAATTTCGGGGGCATATTAATCAATTTAGTTTTGTGAATGTGTACATA
This sequence comes from Idaea dimidiata, assembly GCA_949358125.1. NCBI lineage: Eukaryota > Metazoa > Arthropoda > Insecta > Lepidoptera > Geometridae > Idaea > Idaea dimidiata. Next base: position 195,181 of record OX442342.1, read on the forward strand.
AAAGTGGATTCCCTATACTTGACTTTAACTATGACGACTTGACTGTTTCGATGCAAAAAACTTGCTTAATAATTATATAAACAATACTTGACAACCGATAAGAAATAATAATGCTATCTGTCGGGGATTTGGCGGGAACGCGTTGTTGATTTTCATTTTTGTGAAACCTAGTTCAAATGCGTGTAAATTGTTTAATTTTGCATATACTATAAATTAACAATACTTGACACTGGCTAATTTACAAATAGCCATAATAAGTTTACAACCAATAAGAAATAAAATTATGTTGTCTGTCACAGTGTCATGTTACTGTCACTCATCGAATGTTTTTCTGATTTTTTTGCGGATGATTGTTCTTCCGATTTTCTCTATTTTCTTTCTAAATATTGTGGAGCGAAAATTGTACATTCAATGAAATAAATATTCAAATAGAGTCCCTTAAGTTACTAACTATCAGTAAATCCCGATTTTTCTGATTTGAGTTTCAAAATGGGGCTTCTATCGGATCCCGAATACGGGTCTGCAAAATGGGTAAAGATACTGAAGAAAGTGCACTGTCCCCTATGTGTGTTGTGCTATGTGTGCGCTATCGTGTGGTTCCTGCTGCTCGCGCACCGGGAGTTCAACAACGAAGCGTACTTCTCTGAGAACGCGCTGCTGCCGGGACTCGTCACCAATGAGTTCAACGCGGAGTATGCCGCGAAGCAGTTCTATAATGAATTCTTGCAAGAACTAGAGGTTAGTGTGATTATCTAGCCTAATGATAAGTCTAGTTAAGTACTACTAACTAGACTTATCATTAGTATTGAAGTCTGTGTACTATGTGTTATGAATATAGCCCTAATACACAGTTCAAAAGATTTTTTAACATTATAATTCAAATAAATTTGGTACATTGTTAGGGATTGATATTGAAGCATAATATATAAAAAATGTGCTATAAAAAAGCCTAAATATTTTTCTTTTAATGGACTTTAGGCCAAAGTTTTATAAGCATGTGTCACATAGGCCCACACTTTATTTTTATTAGTAATCATTAGTGTGGGTTCAGGTTTGATGCCTTTCATCACCATTCATTGTGATTTTTGTAGTGTTAATAATTCCAGAAATAACATTTTTCATATAATTTATCTATCTTCATACCTAGCAGCTACCTAGTTATTGACCACATGTTTCAGGACAAGTACTCAGACACAGATGAGATCCCGGTGCCGTGGCTGGTGGGCAAGCTGTCACAACTTCATCTCGATGTATACACACATAACTTCACTCTGGACTATCCATTAGGCAATGGACAGGTATACAACTATGTCACTAATTACAACTACCAAACATTGGATAATACTATCTTTTTTTTTAAATACATACAAATTATATCCAGACCAGTAAGAAATATTTATTTGTAACATGCAACAAAACCTGTTAAATTTTTTTTTTCAGGCAAGCAGGTCTTCTTATAGAAAAAATAACCTATTAGTGCAAAGAAAAGTTTAAAGACTGAAAAATGTTTATCTTTTTTATATTTAAAAATTAATCCCTATAACGGCACGGTGGTCACGGCATCACAACTAAACGGCTTGACCGATTTTGCAAATTCTTTTTTTGTTGTGTTTATTATTGTCAGGAGAAGGTTCTAATGAAAGAAAAATGTTGATATTACCGCGGGTTCAGGACATACGCGGGTGAAACCGCGGGGAGCAGCTAGTTTGAAATATAACTTGTTTTGGGTTTCAATTTGGTGAACCCAAACCTTAGTCTACTTGTGACCAGGAGGCACTGTAAACTCTTGTCATGAAAGTCTTAAAAATAATAGAAGTAATCTGATTGAAACCAAATAATTAGTTTGATTTTGGTAAAACTATTATATAAACTGAAGAAAAACATAATGCACAGACTCATTCAACAATTGTTAGACTTCGAATACACAACAACACTAACACTGACACCTTTACTGGAACAGACACCTACAGCACAAATTAAATAAATTTGTGTGCACAACGCCATTTTGTTTCGATGCCTGCTGTAGTTGTAGTATAAGTTTCAGTGTCGCATGTTGTCGTTTATATGAAGCTTTACAGCTAGGCTACTCTGTGAGGCAAACAGCCAAATCTGTACACATGCACTATGAGGTAAATGTTCCTTACAAAATCAAAGTCAAAATATTTTATTCAATAAGATATTATCACATTATTGTTTGATTGATTAACACTATTGTACCAAAAACACATATAACAACAAATTAGAAAAACTTAAACTTAAAGTGGCACAATGGGCGTCCTTTTCGCCTAAGGGTGATCTCTTCCAATGGACAAGACTTGAGGAAGGGGATGGGAAACGTGATTTCTTAGAAACTTCAGCAAATGACAGTGTCTAACTACCTCCAATGAGAAGAATACACTTATGTGAGGATTTTCTTAGCAATGATCGTGTAATTCACATTGTTGCATATTTAGAGCTATAATGGAATTGGATCAATAACCTACACTATAATCTTTACTAACATTAAAAGTGCGAAAGTAACTCTGTCTGTTAAAAGAGAAACACAATCGCATGCACAAAACCACAACCCGCCCAACAAAATGTTTCCTCTGGCCAACTACAGAGATACCACGGCACGAACGTGTACGGCATCCTGCGCGCCGCTCGCACGCCGTCCCTCGAGGCCCTCGTGGTGTGCGCTCCGTACCGCGCACTCGGCTCGCACATGAAGGGCACGCAAGCCGGCATCGCACTTATGTTGGCCATCGCGCAGTTCGCTAGACGTAAGTACCTTGTAATAATCAACTCTTTAATTTAATATAAGATAATTATTTATTTGGTCAAGAATGGTGTTACACTTTTTTACACGACATTCTTGACCAGTAATTATAAAGTTACAGAAAATCTGCCTACAGGCGTCCAAATATTTTTAGATAGAGTAAATCTAAACATAAATACCTATACTAATGAAATTTTATAAACAAATACCAATAAAATTAAGCCTAGGAGGAGGTCCTACCGTTCCTACGTCCGCACAGGCAGACAGGCATGCTTAGCGCCTAGAGCGTAGCGAGTCACCTAGCGAGGCCCTAACTAAAACGAACGTTTTAGAATGATCACGACCGACAGCGCTGAGCGCACGCCAAGCGACTAGCTAGGCACCAGTGCGTCTAGCGGTCAGTGCGGCCTTTCCTTTCTAAAGTTTTATCTTAATATTCTTTAATTTTACAACTTTCCAGCACAAAAATACTGGGCGAAGGACATAATATTCCTGATCACGGAACATGAGCAACTAGGAATGCAGGCGTGGCTGGAGGCTTACCACGGCCTGGACTCTCACGCGGAGACCTTCTATACATCTCTCGGTAGTTTCTGGGCGCCTGGTACTCCGAGCCTCGACCTGTCTCGCCTGGCGCCCGGGTTCGCCTGGCCCGGGGAACACAAGAAATGCTTAAACCCCGGGACACTCAAGGGCAGGTCTGGATCCATACAGGCTGCTATCAATTTGGAGTTTCATACGCCGAAAATAAGTAAGGTTTATTATTACCTAGTTTACTTATACTCATTTATTAAGACCATAGGATCATCACAATAAGGGATGATTTATATTAGATCGTTTTCCGGCCGTTCCGGGTCCGAGCTTCGTTGTTTGTTGCTCGGCCGCCCGCCACTCAGTTGCAATAGACCGAACGACTGTTCGCCGTGCAATGGACATCAGCTTAGTTAATAATATGACAGGTCCTGCCATTATAACCAGTTGTCGCTTAAATTTGAATTGTAACAAATGTTTCAGAGTATATGGAGGTGAAGGTTGAAGGGTTAAACGGTCAACTACCAAACCTGGACCTGGTCAACTTGGTACATAAGCTGTGCCTCAAGTCCGGGATACATCATTCCTACAGGAACAGGTTAGTATATGGAGGTGATGGCTGCAGTAACCTGGACCTAGTCAACTTGGTACCAGACGATCATAACTGATGTGTATTGTCTGCAGTTTTAAAAATAAGTTGTAGGTTTGGCTGCCCAACTTCAGATTACAAAACATATATGATGATGAGTGATGTGATGAATGACAGTATATGTGTTGTCTACAGTTACTCATGGATCCGGACTCGGAACAGGATGCAGGAGTGGAAGAGTGGCATGTGGACCATCATGGGGATGGTGGGGGCGCAGGCTGCGGGGGTGAGTGGACTCTTGGAAATTCTGTGACTGAAGGCAGTGTATCTCCAGGTCTCACTTAAAAGGACAACTTTAAGGAATAAGAGTATGGAATAACACAGTTTCCTTTGTATCCCGAAATTACCTCGGGACCGGGACTACCGGGCTCGCAGCGCCTGAAGGCGGTGTATGTCCGCTGCAGGTCCCAAACGGCAACCACGGCTTATTCCACCGGTCAAACATCGAGAGGTAGTAGAACACCACTGAACCGATTCTGATAACACTTCTAAATAGATAACTAGAATCTGCAATAACATAGACTAGTTTGTAATTCCGAAATAACCTCGGGACCGTGACTGGCGTTTGGTTCCGAAATTTTTCGGGTTCGGGACTAGCTTGTAATTCCGAAATTTCCTCGGGAACGGGATTAACTTTGAATCACAAAACTTCGTCAGGAACGGGCCTAGATACCGCTGTAGGTTACTTCGAGGTACCAGGCTCGCAGTGACTGAAAACGGTGTTTGTCCGCTACAGGTCCCAAACGGCAACCACGGTTTGTTCCACCGGTTCAACATCGAGGCAGTAACTCTGGAGGGACGTGACGGCACAGACCACGCCCCCCCGCCCCGCCTCACCACGCTAAGCCCCGCCTCCTTCCACCGCCTCGGCGTGCTAATGGAGAGCGTGTTGCGATCGCTCAATAACCTCCTCGAGAGATTCCATCAGAGTTACTTCTTCTATCTGCTGACGGCAACTAACAGATTCGTCTCAATAGGTAAGCTCTGAATATTTTTTAAAGTTTTAAATTTGGTCAGTGATAGAAGTCAGTGCTTAGAATTTTCGTAGTCAGTAGAACCGTCTTAAAATGTCTATTAAGTATACATCTCCTGTAAATTCTTAAAACCGCCTTAACTAACAGATAGAGTAACTTTCGAAATTAAATGTTAGTAAAGATTGTAATATAAATTATAGCTCTAAATATGCGATAATGTGAAACACGTTGCAAAAAAGCCCATGAGTTTCTTGTGTCTTCTTCTCATTGGAGGCTTTTGATCCCGATATTCCCGCGGGAACGGCACAAAACCGCGGGACATAGCTAGTGAAATATAAAACCCAGTAACTGTGAGATAGTTTTTTGTCTGTTCCAGGTCAATACATGCCTTCACTATGTCTCCTTTGCGCTGCGATGTTGATCCGAGCGTTGACCCTCTGGGTTAGCTTGCAGGAGAACGAGCAGACAGACAGACCAACCGAGTCGGACGACAAATCGGAGGACAAGTCCGACGACAAGTCGGACCAGTCGGACGACAAGTCCGACGAATCAGAAGACAAGACTGATACAGAAAAAGACAAGTTAGTCGAGTCTAAAGTACCAGGCGACAAGCAACGCGAGAGAGTGGAAGGACAACAGTCGAGTCTGAGTGTCGTCAGTGTTGGAACCAACTACTTGTTGGTGCATTTGTTGGGGTATGCCGTGATGAACTCTCCCATAGTGTTCAGTAAGATTGGTGAGTCATTATGTGTTGTTCCAGGTCTCCAGCTGTTTACGTACTGAGTTAAACAGCTTTAAACCTGGAAAACTATAATTTATTTATTTTTTATTTACTTTAATTACAACGGTTTCTGAACCAATTACTATAATTAAAGACTAATAACTTGTAACAAACCGACAACACATTACTCCATTCGTCCCCAAACAGATCGCATTTAGGAAACTTGACCAGGAGAGCGTTAAAAGTTAGTAATAACTGAAGGTTGAGGAAATAACTGCGCATTTGCTTCTAGAGTTTACAATATCCTCGCCATACTAAACTGCTAGCTGATTATGTAACTCCTTTGCTAACAAATCTTGATTGAAACAATTGAAATTGTATTGCTTGTATTGTTGAATTGACGGCTCAGGTGAAAGTTTTTATGCTTGAAATAAATATTTGTTTCTCGTCAGTGTTTTCTATGTATCATATGTATGTATAAAAAAGTATTATATTATGTAGTATATCTTTTCTCTGCTTACAGCACAAGCCTAGTGCTTCGTTTGGGTCTAAATTGCGCTGTGTGTAATGTTTATTTTTATTTGTTTATATTTACGACGCTTTCCACGTCGTTTAGTAACAAACAAATTGCCATTGTAATTAAAACCAGTGACTGTAACCGTTAAATTGTATACCGTTGAACTTCGCGTAACTAAATTGATAACATGCCGCTGAAATTAAACAATTTACATGCAATAAAACTAGGTTTTGTAAAAATAAAAATTCAAGACGACGTTCCACTACCGCGTCAAAAACAAAAAGTCCCAGAGTGACATCTCTTTGTTTCCTTTTTTCTTTGAGAGTTGACAGTTCTATGATCGAATAGGTAACTATTTGATCTAAGTTTCTGAGGGTTACAGCTGTTTATCTTGTCGTGAAGATATTGTTTGTTTGTCGGGCTGGTTTCCGCAAATCGACGTCTGAGCGCCTATTTTGCGTCCGGGTGGGATTTGTGCTCAATCAAGCCAACCCAACTCCCCGAGGAAAGCCAAAAGACCCTTAATGTTCTTTGTTACCTCGGAGAGCCGAGGTGAGTTGCCCTGCAAAGGGCCACGCTGGTGCACTCCAGGAGCACGTGCGCGGCCGTCTCCTCCTCCTCCATGCATCCGCGGCAGAGGGGGCTGTCTGTAACACCTAAAGTAAATAGGTGTTTGCCAAAAGAACCGTGACCTGTCAGAACTCCTGTTATCATCCGAAGTTGGGGTCTCTTCAGCTTCAGTAGAGTCCTGGTCAGTTTGGGGTTGATCGTGGGCATAGCTTCTTTTGCCTGCCTACAGCCCTCACAGTTCGCCCAGTAGGTACCATGTTGAGCCCTGGTCCGTTCATTAATCAGTGAGCTTATCTTACCAAAGGGTATCGGTATGTCGAAAGCGGGCCTAGCGTTTGCGTCCGACCGTCTTCGCGCAAGCTCATCAGCTGCATCATTACCTCTTGAACCGCTGTGTCCCTTGATCCACTGCAGCGGCAATTGGTTGCAAGAGCCTATCATCATAAGCTGCATATGACATTCGTGAATGAGCCCTGAGTTTATTGTGTGACTGTCCAGGGCTTGCAGTACCGATTTACTGTCGGAGAGTATGCGGATGGAAAGTCCTCTTACCTTTCTGACTGTAACGGCTTGCGCTGCTTTAATGATTCCCAGGCATTCCGCTTGAAACACCGTATTGTGGGTATCTAGCGACGCAGAAATATAGATATTCAGGTCTTCTGAGAATACCCCAGAGCCTGTACCTGCTTCTGTTTTGGATCCGTCCGTGAAGATCCTTAGTTCTCTGGAATTAAGGCCCTCACAGTTGTCGTCCTCATGCAGCTGAATTTTGTATTTTTTGTCAAATACAAACCTTTTCGGGATCCTGTCGTTGCCTACTTCCAGGATTGGAAGATCCTCGTAGGCCTCCCTGAGCGCCAGGGAGTGGGGTCCCGTGCCATCTCTCCATAGGTTCAGTGTTTTTAACCTTACCGCAGCTACGGCAGCTTCCTGCCGTATATGGAGATGCAGTGGTGGCAAGTCGAGCATGACTTCCATGGCAGCTGTCGGTGTGGTCCTCAAGCCACCTGTGGTTGCCATGCAAGCTAATCGCTGAAATGTTGCTAGTTGCGCCTCCACAGTAGCCAGCTTGGTTCTTGGCCACCATACCAGCGCTCCGTAGCAAAGAGTTGGTCGAATGACTGTTTTGTAAAGCCAGAGGGTTAGTTTGGGAGAGAGGCCCCATTTCTTACCCAGCATTCTCCTACAATGCCAGAAGACAATACTTGCCTTGTCTTGTCTGCTATTTAGGTGGCTGCTCCAGTTAAGTTTGCTGTCCAGGGTAATACCAAGATATTTTACCTCTGTTGCCAATCTGAGTTCTGTCTGGAAGAGTTTCGGCAGTCTATATTCTCCCAGTACTCGCTTGTTAGTGAACATTACCAGTTCCGTCTTTGTGGGGTTCACTGACAGGTCATACTCGTCGCACCAACGCTCTACCATTTTTAGAGCGGTTCTAGTTAGGTCGCATACTGTACTGGCGAATTTGCCCGAGACTAAGATGACCAGATCATCAGCATACCCCACAGTGAAGTACCGGTTGTTGTTCAACTTGGTGATAAGATCATTAATGACCAGATTCCACAGCAGCGGCGATAGCACTCCCCCTTGGGGACACCCTCTCACAACCGCCGCCGCCATTAAATCAGACTCACCTGCAAAATGCTCTATGCGCTTGTTCAGCATGTTGTTGATCCAGCTTATAATAGTTGGATCGACACCATGCTTGCCCAGTGCAGCCCTGATGCTAGAGAAGTGAGTCTTATCGAAGGCTCCCTCTATATCAATAAAGGTGCCGAGACAAATTCCCTTTTGCCCAATAGCTTCTTCAATACAGCTTACCACCGTGTGAAGTGCTGATTCTGTTGATTTACCTGAACTGTACGCGTGTTGATTCCAGTGCATGGGTATATCCCGCAGTGGTCCGTCCCTTAGTTCCCTGTCGCACAGTCTCTCCATGGTCTTTAGTAAAAAAAGAGGTGAGACTGATCGGCCTGAATGACTTAGGGTTGGAGTAGTCGCTCTTACCAGGTTTAGGAATGAATACCACGTTCACCTCTCTCCACTTCCGGGGAATATACCCGTAGAAGAGACATGACCTCATTACCTTAACCAGCATGCTGGATAGGGAGCCAAGTCCCCATTGAAGCAAGGCGGGGAAGATCTCATCTGGCCCAGCAGCTTTAAAAGGCTGAAAACCGCTTATGGCCCATTTGAGCTTCTCAGCCGTAATAATTTTACCCGTTACGGACAGACCGTCTTCATGGGTTGCAATATCTTCCTCACGAGCCTCATTAGCCTGCAGCCAGGAAAATGTGACTCCAGAAGAACCCTTTGGGTCTCCTCGGAGGTTGTTGTATACGTACCATCGGTCGTGAAGATAATTTCATTCGATGTTTTCTTTCCAGGAGCGAAATACTTGGAGCTGCCGTCCGAACAGTCCGTGTTCTACGGTTTGGTAACATGCTCCATCCTGCTCACCCTCGTATCTCCGTACCTGGTCCGACTGGCGCGGTACCAGGCGGCCATAACGCGCGAGGAGCTCGCACTGACCAACATCCTGGTGCTCATCGAGCTGGCCACCGTCTGCATGGCTGTGGGGATGCAGAACTTCGCGCTGGGGCTGTGTGTGGCGGTCGTGTACACGCCGCTAGCGCTCGCCGTGAGACTCGTCACGAAGGAATCTAGGTGAGGACCTTCCCAACAGTTCCAGGCGCAGCTCTATGAAATCGAGCACTATACTGTGGTACAAAGGAAATCAGGTGAGGACCTTCCCACCATAGTATTAGGCGCACATAACGTTAAGGGCCTATATAACCTATATATAATAGCGTGACAGGGATAAAGCTAGCGAATTTTAGATGTGTAAGTGAAGTACGTAAGATGCGACTATGCAAAATTTTATTGCGTAAAATCAAGCAATTGCTAGTTTCAAGATAACTAAACGTTAGTCTTGAAATTCAAAACATTGACTGCCTGTATTGAGCTAAGTTCAGTTCCTATACAAAGTTTAATTAGTTTTCGTACAATATTGACTGAGTAAATATCCTCGACTTTAATAAATATGGTTTCACAAACTTTTATTTCAAATAACTTTAGTAGTAATTCACCCTGCAAACATCAGTTCTGGCCTACTACGGCCCCTTAAATAAGTCTACATACCTATACTGTCTTCTTTTTCTTTCCGTGTAGTGGTGTGTCTCACCTGGTGTTAGAGTTGTCAGGTCGCCCTAAGGCCTCTAACGTGACCTAACGACTGCTCACTATCAAAGATAGCAACCGAGAACAACTTACTTCATGTACCTTCCGAAGCAAATCCGAAGAAAGTGAATGTTTGCCACAAAATAATGATAGGTCACCCATCCAAATAATAACCTCGCCAAGCGTTGCTTGCTGAACCTGACTATTTTTTTACCTATTATACTGTGAAACAAAGGAAACCAAGGTACAAAGGACCTTCCCACCATAGTACCAGGCACACATAACACTACAGCACATGACATGTGCTGGCATCCTCCAGCGTGGTGGGACCTTCCCACCATAGTACCAGGCACACATAACACTACAGTACATGACATGTGCTGGCATCCTCCAGCGTGGTGGGACCTTCCCACCATAGTACCAGGCACACATAACACTACAGTACATGACATGTGCTGGCATCCTCCAGCGTGGTGGGACCTTCCCACCATAGTACCAGGCACACATAACACTACAGTACATGACATGTGCTGGCATCCTCCAGCGTGGTTGGACCTTCCCACCATAGTACCAGGCACACATAACACTACAGTACATGACATGTGCTGGCATCCTCCAGCGTGGTTGGACCTTCCCACCATAGTACCAGGCACACATAACACTACAGTACATGACATGTGCTGGCATCCTCCAGCGTGGTTGGACCTTCCCACCATAGTACCAGGCACACATAACACTACAGTACATGACATGTGCTGGCATCCTCCAGCGTGGTTGGACCTTCCCACCATAGTACCAGGCACACATAACACTACAGCACATGACATGTGCTGGTATCCTCCAGCGCGATGTGGAGGGACGCTGTGCGAGCGCTGTGCGTGCTGCTGCAGCCGCTGTGCGTGCTGTACGTGACGCTGGCGTGCTACAGCTCAGCCCTGTTCCCGGAGGACAGCGCGCTGGAGACACTCGGCCGCGGCCGCGACGCCGCCATGCAGGCGCTCATGTTCTCCATCGTCGACTCTATGGTAACCAACAGATATTACCTTTTCAACTACACTAATATTATTAAAGACTTTGTTTGTTTGTTTGACCGCGCTCAGGATCTACTGGTCCGAATTGAAATTTGATTTTTGAGTTTGATAGTCCCATTATCGAGTAAGGTTATAGGCTACTTATGATCCCGATATTCCCACGGAACTTATGCGGGTAAAACCGCGGGCGCTGCTAGTAGTTTATACAGGTTCCTTCGAGAACTGTCATTTAAGTCGAAAAGGGATTGTTTTGACATTTTATTGTTGAACAACTTTTGGAGATCCGAAGTAATCATTGAAAATTGTTTGTTTAAAGATTACTTCAATATCAGCTGTTTCTTAAGAGTTAGAGGTCAATGAACTAAAATAATAAAAAATAAAATTAAAAAATATTGCACCATATTGAACACAGCGCAATCTGGCCCCAAACTAAGCTCTAGGCTTGTACTATGGGTACTAGACAACAGATATACTACATACTATACTTTTTTTGTAAATACAAACATAGAAACACCAACAAAAACTTAAGTTGTATTTTCATTTACTTTGGTTTACTATAAACAGAACTAACTTAAAATAAGTTAAATAAATAAATTTGAATTTCCAAAAGTCATAGAACAAAAGTTATTCGTTTCGAGACGTCAACAATCCGAATACTCTTTATATGTATTTTTATCGTGTGGTATTTTTCATTGGTCCTTTCAACAAAGTGGTCTACTATTTGCTACAACTCGCGCGCGTCGAGCGAACGCTTGGCTGCGATGCAGAAGGTTGCGGGTTCGATTCCCGCTGGGTGCAAATATTTATGCTTCAAAATAAATGTATTTATCTGGTCTGGGTGTATTTATATGTATAAAATAGATGTATTTACAAAAGAAAAGTAAATATAAGTAGTATATCCGTTGTCTTGTCACCGTAACACAAGCTTAGCAGCTTACCACGAGGCTAGATGGCGCTGTGTGTTGGTCACAGAATTTATTTATTATTAATTTACTATGCACACAATTACTACTACACCAGTATAATGTGTCTGTCTGTCTGTAGATCTACGGCAACTGGACGTACAACGTGGCCACCTCCATTCTCCTCCCGATATGGATCATATTCTGGCAGATACTATGTAACAAGGTGCCTCTACAGACACGCACGGGGGATAAACTCTAGCACCTCACTCTCCACTAGAGCCGCTGTGACTCGGTCGAGATATCTGTGGGGTTATTCCCGTATTAGAATTGTATAAAATTAGATTTCAACAACATTGCAGTCGAATCTGGCAAGTCAAATTTGACGATTACAAATAATATTTTCCATTTTCCGGTAAAATTTTCTTTAGACCATTTTTAAATAAAACTCATTTTCTGGTTTTAATCTTGTTTATCCTACCAAGTCTACCCAGAGAAAGGTGTCTGCAAAGACACCGAAACAGGAACGGCATTGCAACAATGAAAAATGAGTTTTATATCAATACAAAGACGCAAAAACAGAAGAAAGGTACGATTTTTAAAGCAATAAAGTTTCGATTGCAGTCCAATTGCATGATGTTGTTTTATTTTGAGTCTATTGTTTGCAGTTGTAATGATGCAGAAGTGAAATTTTGGACAATTCTAATACGTGGGTAACCCCGCTATGCACCCAGCGGAGTGATTCTACTGTCTACTTTATAGAGTTATTTAAGATAGTATTATTACATTAATTCATGTTTACTAGATAATCCATATAGGTTGTACTTACCTAATTTAAAATGTATTTGTGTTATCATCACAAGATAACTCCATTCCAAAGACTTGAATAAAATAAAAGGGTTTTTTTTTACTGAATACCAGACTATTATTTGAAATTATTACTCACTGGCTGCGCCCCACGGTTTTACCCGCGTAAGTCCCGCTGATCGCAAATCGCTTTTCAAGACAAATCTTTGTCTTAGGCATACCCAGACGGAGTCGGCTGTACCGTAAGCCACCCAACACTAATATCTATTTAGCAGACTACTGACAAGAGTGGAAATAGACACGAACTTTGAAGTACATTGCTGCTTTGAAGTAATCACCAGGTTCCGTCAAAGCAGCAATGTACTGCAAAGTTCCTGTCAATTTTGACTGTTTTATTTGTTATCGGTTCGGTGGTCATTTTATACAATTATTGTTCACGGAACTTTGGGAGACAACGCTAAAGTTCATGTTTTGCACCGATTTTCACTTTCACTTTCATTACCCTTATACACCTTTACGAAACTAAATTGATTAATATGCCCCAAAAATTAAACAATTTACACGCATTTGAACTAGGTTTACAAAAATGAAAATTTAGCAACACTCCTCAACGAGTTCCCGCTAAAACTCAAGTTTTCACTCAGTCGTCTACAGAGATAATACGGGTGCTAAGAGTGCCGTACGGTATCAATTATAGACAGAACCACATAGCAGATAAATAAGATTATGATTATAATTTCGTAGATAGCAATTTATCTCACTACATACGCCCAGTGATTTTTACAAAAATTTTACAAACTCCTTTCAATCTGACATAAAGAAAGTTTACAAAATGACTGGCCTCGAATCCTAACAAAAAATTAGAAAGAAAACTGTGACCCTACCGCGTAACTCCCGTCGAGTTCCACTGACGACGATTGTTAAATTACAAACTTATGACGATTGTAATTTAACACATGATCACAAAAAAAAACATGAGTTTCTTGTGGCTTCTTCTCATCGGAGGGCGCGTTCCGAAGCCACACTAAAATCAATACACCTAAGACGAAGCCAAATAATCATGTGCATTTATTATTGTACAAGAATCTAAAGGAAATAAACTATTTTGATTTTGAACTCGACGTCGGTTTGGGAATACGATACTGTCGATAATGGGGTTGACAAAAGCTACCGCGCAAGGAGCGAGCAGAATTTGTCTCGCTCCTTGCGCGGCAGCTTTTTTCATCCACGTTATCGACAGTATCGTTTTCCCAAACGACGACGACGTCGTCGAGTTGAACTCGACATCGACAGGAGGAAGTTACGCGTTAGGGTCACAGTTTATTTTTAATTTTGTGGAATTTTTTCTCACTTCATTCAGCCAGTGAGTTTACTAAAGTTTTACAAACTCGTTTCTGTCTGACATAAGAAGAGAGTTTGCATTACAGAATGAAGTAATCCTACTTCCTATCATCCAACTAATAATATAATGTTTTACTCCTTTTGGCAAAAATAAGTGAACCGATTGCGATGTAACTTGGTATACTATCGGTGTCGGAACTTACGCGGGTGCAAACCGGGGTTTTACTTGTTTCAATATAAACCTACTCATAGGTATTATGTATGTATTATTTGTGTAGATATATTATAGTGTTATTTGTTCCTTTACTAACCCGTCTACATTGTGTTTTAATTGTCTTTACTAACAAAACTATGGATATCTCATTTGTCCGAAATAAAGTATTTTTATTTTATTTTATTTATTTTATTTATTACAAAGGCAAAAGTTAAATTAAAATAATATCTCGAAATCGGGAGTTGGAGGCTGAAATCTATAGTGCGTACTTTGACTTTGCTCAGACTTGAGATTAGCAAAAACTTTGAAATGGAATTTATATTTCGTAAATTTGTTTTTATTGCTCAAGGCATATTTACTAGAAATATTTTTAAAGGAAAAATTCATCTTCAAAAATGAAGTGAATGAATGACTTCAAGGGAACTTGCGTGGCCGAGCGGTATAGGCACTGGAATATTGATCCAGGGACGCGAGTTCAAATCTCGCCGCAAGTGAATTTTTGAAGATGAATTTTTCCTTTAAAAATATTTCTATGGAATTTATAGTCGAAATTCAATTACTAATATTAGGTACGATTAAAATTAAAATAACCTTAAACTTAGTCATAGCAGAGAAGCAAAGTTCAGGTCATTATTTTTGATTGATTTACATTATAAATTTGAAAAACTTTGACTTTACTGAGCAAAAACTTTGGATAGTTGCGAAGATCGCTCTTACGATGAAGGAAAACATCGTAAATAAACCCACGGCTTAAAATCACGCTCAAAGGCCCAATAGTAGGTGTGCATCAGAATGGCGGGTGTACAAATGCAAATGATCATGAATCTAATATGGCTGAAATCTACCTTAATTCTACCTAATTCTACCAATAAATAAATTAATAGTACCTCTCTGTACGCATAGAAAACTCAATAAATATGTGAGCCGCCAATCTGACGTCAGGATGGCGGGTGTATTCCTTTTCTGGGCGAAATATCATTCGTCAATACTTATATTCACTGCCATATAAATCTACCTAATTAGTACCTTACAGAATCGTACGTAGTAATCAAATTCAGGCAAAGGCTAGAGAGTAATTTTGAAAATAAAATTTCGAAACTTTTAAATTTCTACAATGTTGGTATTTAGTAATGGCGGGCGTGTCGAGAATCTGGGCTAAAAAAAGATTGTACTTTTTTATAATTATGGCCGTTTAGAAAGTAGCCAGTGTCAAGTATTATGTTATAATTGAATCGAATTACTCTTAGTTAGCCATTTGACAAGTACATTTTTAAAATAGTAGTATAATTTATAGTACTATTACTATAATTTATCAATTTAATTCCTTGAAAGTGTACAAGTGTAATGAAAACCAAACGTGGACTTTCGCGATGTCTCAAACTTCATATAAAATTCTTTGTTATTAACCGCGTTAATTATTTAACAAAATAAATATTAATTAATTACACTTACTCCACTTTCAACTACGATAACTTGGCTGTTTCTATCATGCAAATAATAATATTTGCATTAGAGAAACAGCCAAGTTATCGTTATCATTTACGAAATAAAGACTGTTGACTTTATAGTCAATAGTCTTTATTTCGTAAATAAAAAATGTACTTGTCAAATGGCTAACATAAGAGTAATTCGATTCAATTATAACATAATACTTGACACTGGCTACTTTCTAAACGGCCATAATTATAAAAAAGTACAATCTTTTTTTAGCCCAGATTCTCGACACGCCCGCCATTACTAAATACCAACATTGTAGAAATTTAAAAGTTTCGAAATTTTATTTTCAAAATTACTCTCTAGCCTTTGCCTGAATTTGATTACTACGTACGATTCTGTAAGGTACTAATTAGGTAGATTTATATGGCAGTGAATATAAGTATTGACGAATGATATTTCGCCCAGAAAAGGAATACACCCGCCATCCTGACGTCAGATTGGCGGCTCACATATTTATTGAGTTTTCTATGCGTACAGAGAGGTACTATTAATTTCTTTATTGGTAGAATTAGGTAGAATTAAGGTAGATTTGAGCCATATTAGATTCATGATAAGTTGCATTTGTACCCCCGCCATTCTGATGCACACAATAGTAGGGCTAATTGCGGAAACACACAAGTTAAAACTTTAAAGTTGCGAAGATCGTTTTATAAATACCAAAAATTGTCATAAATCAAAGTTTTTGCTGAGCAAAGTTTTGACTACGGACCATAGACTTCATCACTAGACAGGTGAAACCGCAGTCCGGTGCTAGTAGTAAATAAAACAGATTATTTAAGACGATATCAACATTTATTGAGACAAACAGCGTAAGTACAATGATATAACAATTAATATTATTATAATAATACATTGAAGTTTCCCCCCTCTGACGCTAACCACAGACTGATTACATTCGGTACTATATCTATAGGCATTATAGCCACTATTTCCAACTATTCACTAAACGTAATTACATTTCACCGGGAATTAATCGCCTCCCCTCGCGACCAAGGTCATTGCAACTTGGTTGAAACGTCGAGGTGAGAAAATTATATAGGATAAACCAAGTCGCTTTCTGATGTCTGCCTGTTTGTATGTATGCTTAGATCTTTAAAACTGCGCAACGGATTTTGATGCAGTTTATTTTAGGGACTTACGCGGGTGAAACCGCGAGGCGCAATTAGTAAATAATAATATGCGTTTAAGACCCGGTAAAATAAAATGGCTTTAGAAAGGGTTAAGTTTTGTTTAGCACATTCTGCAAGCAACTTGCTTGTTGATAATTGTGAACCCAAACAATTTTGAAATGTATATTCAAATCTTTGATTTTTAAACAAAAAAGGGCGAATAACTTAAGTAAGTTGACTCATGACAAATGAGACAATAAAACCGTGTCTCCAGGTGATTGCTATCTCATCTCGTTCGAGCTACAGTCTGGGGCTCTATTTTTGAATCATTAGCGCCACTTCGAGCGATTTTATAACTTCGATTTCTACTAATGTTCGTTCGATTTCTGTAATTTCTCTATGTGAATCGAACGACCGCAACGAGTGGTATCAACCACTCACCGCAGGAATCCGATATCGAACGAAAATCAGCAGATATCGAATTATTTAAATCACCTGATGTGCAACGAGCGGTTCAAAAATAAGGCTCCTGGAACGTCTCACTAAATTATTTAGAAAGTAATGTAAAACCATGGTCCATCCTTTTTTATCAGCCATTTGAAGTACAAACCAAGAAAAGTTGTCATTTTGCGAATATATCATTAAAGAGTTGACTTTATGTGAAGTTAATCAAACACGAAGTTGTCATAGTGAGAAGTTTACATTTCGAGAAGTTGTGTTTATGCGAAGTAGACAGTTTAAGAAGTTGACGTTATAAGAAATGTGTTTTTTTTCCGGTCCATTATGAACTGAAACGTCACTATCTCTGTCATATGCGTCTACAGTCATAGTTTTATCGCCTTATTTGTCGTAAATACCTATTTTGTTTTAATCTAAGTTGACGTTGCGCGCTCTCTTGCACATTTTTCGTGAATGTGTCAAAAAGCAGAATTGCTTGCAAACAAAATATAAACTGTATATGTAAACCTAAAAATGTTCCTGTAACAATTCTGCCCGCAATATTGCATTTTATTTCTTCTTTTTCTTAATTATGGGTTCTGTCAGCAATATAGGACAATTTGGCCAGTTTCTCGTACTAATAGTGTACTACCACTATAATACTGTAATCGTTTAAAATAATTGTCAATGCGTGAAGGCTGCAGAAAAAATGGCGACGATTTTTCTCCAACCCCATGGAACATTTGTTTGTAACGTGCTAATTTCGTGTTTGGTACTGGTATTTTTACTTTCACTTAACTCATTGAACTTCGCGAAAATTGATAACATGCCGCCGAAATTATACCATTTAAGCGCAATAAAACTAGATTTTGCAAAAATAAAAATTCAAGACGACGTTCCACTAACGCGTCAAAAACAAAAGTCCTATTGCATTTTGACGCATTCACGATAAATGTGCACCTGGTTCACACGGCTTTGTTCTATGACAGTAGCACGGTTATTGTGAATGTGTCAAAATGCAATATTGCGGGCAGAACTTTTAGGTCTACTGGTCACTGTACCAATATGTCTAACGAAATGGTCCCTACAACAACTTAAATATAAATAAATAACAAACACATCTTCCATTTCTGGCAAAATTAGAAAAACACCGTAACCACAAAAAATACAAATGTATAATAAAAGTTACTTTATAATTAAGTAACTGTATAATGCAAGTTACCGTACTATACCAGTAACTGTACAAAACAAGTTAATATAACCATACAAATAACTGTACAATACAAGTCACCCATACAACCGTAATGTCATACATTTGTCTATAAGTGGCCCCCCACCTACCACACCGTGTCCCTTACACATTTCTTCACCGTTAATTGCTTTAAATATCCTAATTATCCGTATAAAAATACAATAAAAACATGAACATTATTATTAATAAATAATAATAATATGAAAATTAAGCATAATATTTGACAATAAAATACAACTACATAGAAATTTATTTCTATAATAAATTATTGAAGTGTCAGTTACTCCATCGGTGCAGAACTACTGAAACGTTTGCGATGAAATTTAATGCGTTGAAATTTATAAGTCTGAAGCAGTAATTACCTAATTACTAATGTAAATAATGAAGATTTACATATTATAAGTCCCACTAATATTATAAAGGTAAAAGTTTGTATCTATGTAAGTAAAACAGGAGTATTCTTGTAACTCCTTCACACAAAAACTACTGAACCGATTGCGATGAAACTCGGTATGCAGATAATTGGAAATCTGTATGACCACATAAGCTACTTTTTATCCCGATATTCCCTAGGGATCGGGAGTAACGCGGGTGCAAACTTGGGAAGCTAATCACCACACGCCCTCAATAGTCCATTATTGTCATCTACCCACTATATATTTACTTTACACTTACCGAGTATATGCCAAATATCATTTTCCTATTTATTTTCATTAAAATTACATGATTGATATTAAACCCATTTTCATTCCGGTTTTAAGGTGAAGCATTGATAAACGTGATAATATTTGTATCTGGTTTGCGTGTGTTTTCATGTTTGATAGATATGGATATGTATGTATTTTCAAAAAAAAAAGTATGTAGTATATCCGTTGTCTGGATCCCATAGTACAAGCCTCGTGCTTAATTTGCGGCAAGATTGCGTTGTGTGTAATGTCGTGAAATATTTATTTTTTATTGATAAACTAAAAAGCTACGAAGCTCGAGTTGCGACTTCTTAAGTGACAAAACAGTATTCGGTATTTCTCGTTTAATTAATATCATTTATATTGCTTACTAGCTGCGCCCCGCGGTTTCACCCGCGTAAGATTTATCAAAATCGGTACAGCATTTTTTCATCATAAGGAAGACAACAAAAAAAAAACAATTATCGAAATCGGTCCAGCCGTTCAGGCGTGATGCCGTGACGAAGGGAAAAAGGGATTCATTTTTATATATTATATTGCTTATTAATTAGGTAAAACTATATTACCAATATGAACTGCAGTTTACTACTAATCAATACAGAAAAAAATGTTCATATATATCCCGTTTCATTGTTAAATGAAAAACTCTGCTTCTAAAAGGTTGTTATAATAATATTTTGTGTGTTGTAAAAGTTAACATGTCGTGTGAACAAAACTACCAAAATAAAGGCAAAAGATGGATAACTTAAATACCAAAATATGGCATTAGATTTATCCATATTTACTGAGGTATTTTGACATTCAATTCTACAAATATTTATGCAACATCTTAATCGCTTTGCTTTAAAATGCTTACGATAAATAAATAATAAAATATAAACGAATCCTGTGACCAACACACCTCGCCATCTAGCCCCGTGGTAAGCTGCTAATCTTGTGTTACGGTGACTAGACAATGACATACTACTTATATTTATTTTTCTTTTGTAAATACATACATATTATACATAGAACTATAGTAAAAGCAACGCGATTGTAACTGGAAAATGAGTTTAATTTCAATCCAACATCACAAAAAAAGAAGAAAAATCTATAACATACTGAGAGAAGTAATTGTAAAATATTGACACAAAATGGCAGTGAACAAAACTAGGTAAGTATTTTAATTGTTAATAACATTATAAATGTCATATGTCTAATATCAATTCAAAACGGTCAAATATACTACTTCTATCTGCTAGGTAATGCTAGCTGAAACACTTTATTCATCCGGTTGAATCGCGTTTTTATTCATGGTTTTAATCGAACCAAGCTTTCGCCAACTGTACAGTTGGCTTTTTCAAAGTTGACCTTGAAAAACCATGAATAAAAACGCGATTCAACCGGATAAATAAAGTGTTATATTATGCAAAATCGCGAAAACCATAGAAGAAATTAATGCTAGCTGATTATGTAACTCTGTTGGTAAGAAATTTCCATCGAAATTGTTATTAAACTTTTGAAATTCACAAGATTGTTAACATGGTTACATTTTACCGGGTCTTAGGCATGATTTTTCATTCCACGGATAAAAGATAGATTAATCGAGTAAGTTCGAACGAACCCAACCAAAGTTAAAAGCCTTCAGATTTTGATCTTCTAAATTTAGATGTATTTTGTTTTTAAATATCATAGTGACGTTTTTTATTCGATAGTGTTACATTTTATCTGTTAGATATTTCTATCTAGGGATTTGAAAAATCAGCCCTTAATCGCGTATTATTGTTGTAAATATAATAATCTTCATGTGTACGTGTACAGAGTGTACACGGGGCGTCATGCGATACTATTCTATACTATAATCTGTGATTATTGGTTATTCTATGCAGGCAACATTGTGTTTGAAACGTCATATATTAAGTGCTGTATCTTTCTTCTCCCTTACTTACGCCGATGTTACTTACCGCAAAACACCTCCATTAAAACCATTGTTAAATTGTTCTCATAAATTAGGATATCGTATTTCATCGACCTAGTATAAAATTATTGAGTGTACCATTATCGAAGAATAAATTTGGAGCAAGTTGTTAGATAAAAAGATTGTTTGATTTTGCTTTGACCATAATTGCAACCGATTCCACTGTCAGCATATACTCTTCTAACAATTATTACTTATATTTTTACCTCGACGTTTCGATCATGTTACAATGATCTTGGTCTCGAGGGGACTGGAGCTGCGGTGGGTGTCGTCCACTATATATATAACCGTTAAGTTTACTGTCCGGTGGTCGGTAGGTGAAGACATTTTAAACTAGGTAAGCGATTAAAACCCAGTAAAATGTAACTATGTTAGAACTGTATGAAATAAACTGTACAAACTGGGCAAACTGTACTCTATGTAGGTAAACTGTTTTGCCTGTAACCTGTATATTATTATGAGTTCAAATAGTGTGAGTTTAAAAGTTATATTGTTGATTTTTGCGATTACGGTAACTGTCAAATTATAATTAATTTGATAGTTACGGTCGTTAGTGTTATTTGCAATAGCAATTCGTTTGCTACTGAATGACGTGAAAAATAACGTAAATACACTATTTCAATCGAGATTTGTTAGCAACAAAGTTACGTTATCGTGTTAGTTTCAAAAGTTTAGATATTATTTTTGTGTTAAATAAGTATAATTAGTAGGTACTTCTCTGCATTTAAAGTAATGCTTTTCAAAAATTTGCCCTCGACCTGGCCACAGGTGCAAGAATCAAGAATCAAGAAAATTTATTGCATAACTGTGTACATTAAGGTGACATTAAATATTAAAGGTATCAACAGTTGCTCTAAAATGGATAAGACGTTGGGGTCGGACTTCCCACAGATGCAAGTTCGAGTCCTGTCGGGTGCGAATTTTTTGAAAGCGTTTCTTTAAATGTAGCTTTAAAAAAATATTGAAATGGTATATTTGGGTACTTGTTTTATGATTTATGAATGAGAGATTCTCACAACTATGTCTAAATAATGATTTGGAATTATTTAGGTGTTATATAATTTTATATATATTTTTTATTTTCACTTGAAATATTATTTAGGAACGGAATACATATATTCAAGCTTAGAGTCAATAGGTACCTATCTTCAAGGCAAGCATGTTACGCAGTCGGGTCGTCAAATGTAAGCATTTCTCATATTATGAAGAAACACAGTACATTGCTGCTTTGAGGTGATTACCGGTAATAACCGCGTTACGTTAAAGCAGCAATGTACTGCATAGTGCATGTTATTTCCCACTGTTGTCAGACGTCCACTGGATAGATGATCAATATTCCGTTCTTAAATAATATCTTCGGGCAATGCTTCTATTTTTTCCAAATACCGGGTAAAATGTGGTTATTTTGTAACAGTATGCCTTACTTTGTGACACCCAACTTTTAGTCAATCAAAATGTCGTATCATAAATACTTTTTATTTTGAACGCATCCCATGACCCTTTATAAAATCTATATATTTCAAAGTAAGTTAAGAAACAAAAAGGTCATCTTCGAAAAAACCTTGTCACAAAGTATCCCCAGTTTACGGTAAAATATCATCGCCATACTATTTACGGTAAACAAAGTTAACAAGTACATAAACACGGTAAAGGTAAATAAGTACTAATACTTATACATAATAATTATTAATAATTGTAATTTTAGTATTGAAAACTTAGATTATCTATCACAAGATAAGTCGTGGCTATTGTAACAACAACGATCAAATTCGTGTGAATAATATCTCGAACAATTTTACTTTGGAATATATGAAGCTCGTCCGTCTGGGCCGACTTTGAAATGTTTCACAGTCAATCGACCGTTAACCTTCAAGTCTCTTGTCTTGACCTGACTAAACTTTCAACATAATTCTAAAATTAAGCGGATTTCGAACCCCCAACCCTGGGAATACTTTCCCGCCATAATAACTTAAATGTTCAATACTAAAATTCTTTAAATGTCTAACAGTCGAATACAGTTACACAACTTAAAACTCAAAGACCGCTTAAATAATTGAACATCTTCTAAATTTAAAATATGTATGAGAATTTTAAAATTTAAGAGACGAAATTTTTTTAACAAGGAAATATATTTCCAAAAAAATCCCCATGACAGGATTCGAACCTGCGTCCTTTCGCTAACCAGGCGACTGCTCTAACCACTGAGCTACACAGGAATCACGTGTCATGTTATAATTTTTCGGCCATATCTCTCCTTGCTAATTGTTTACCAACTAAGGTTTGGTTTCAACGCCATCTACCGGTCAAGCTTTGCAGCTTTGTATTTAAGAGCTGCTTAATTGTCTAAGTAGAACTCAAATTTTTAGTAGCGTTTTCGTATTCAACCGCAAAAATACTTTAAAAATAAATACAACCTTCATGATGTGATACAAAATGCAGTTTTGTGATTGAGAAAGTGTTTGCAGATTCAATCCATCCTGAAACGAAGAAGAAAATTAAGAAATAGAAAATCATTTAAGTAATTTTCTTTTAGATTTTCGCGATTTTGCATAATAAAACAAAATATTTACCGGGTTTTACTCGCGTTTTATTTAATAACGGCATTATTACAAAGTACCGCCGAGTTTTCGCTAACTTTACAGAAAGTCAACACATTGTGTGTGGTAAACACATTTAACCGTAGTGTACTACTGGCATTGTTTTTTGTTATGTTATCTATCAATGTGTATTACTGTCGGTGTACCAAATCTATACTTATAATATAGAAAGAGAGGACAAAAAGTCTGTACTTGGAAGTAGTTAAAAACAAAGTTGTCTAGAGGACTTAGAATAAGTAGTAGATCAAAATTATATCATTTTTAAAATTCATATCTGTTTATCTGTTTCTCTGTTAGTTCCTTATACAATTAAAAACTACTAATCCGATTGAAATCTGGTTTTCCATACTGAATAGTTCTATTTTCGAGGTAGGTCGTGGTATACTTTGCATCTAAATCCAACTAGTAGAACCCGAGTAATGAAGGAAAAAGTGCAACCGCTCGAGAACCGCTCGGCCGCCCGCGCCCGTCATAACGCGTTTTCACTTCTGCGGGTGAAACCGCGGGGCGCAGCTAGTAAATAAATAAATAAAGTCGGTCCGTCTGTCACGAGGCTGTATCTCACGAACGGTGACAGTTGAAATTTCCACAGACAATGTATTTCTGTTGCCGCTACAACAACTAATACTAAAAACGAGATAATCGAATATTAAGGAGCCCTCCCATACAACAAACATGTTTTTCTTTGCAAAGAAAACTCACTAACATAATTGGCCGGTGGGTTATTAGAAATTGATTATTATTATTTCTTATCGGTTCTGAACCGATTATGGCCATTTGGAAATTAGCCAGTGTCAAGTCTAGGAAATCATTCGTAAACACGGCGGCCATTTACAAAGATAACAATCTTTGTTTTGCTGAGCTGTCACTGAGCTTTGGAGACAACGATGCTAAAGTTCATGTTTTGTACCGATTTTCACTTTCATTGCACTTATGTACAGTAATCAATTTAGTTTCGTATTATTATACGAATATAAATATTGATTAATATACAAAGTGTAACGGGTAAGCCCTTTTAATCCGAAAGGGGGTTGTTCTAGACGTCTAGGCGAACAACTTTTGTTCTACGACTTTTGGAAATTTGAAGTACTTTTTGAAAAATTTAGGTGTAAAATTTACTTGAAAATCAGCTGTTTCTGAGAGTTCGAGGTCATTGACCTTATGTTGTCCTTTTATTTCGTTTGATGGTTTACAATCAAAACTTCGATTACCTTTATTTTCAAAAGCAGCTGTTTTTTCAGTCAAACATAATCACAAAATTTTCAAAAAAAAAGTTTGAATATTCAAAAGTCGTAGAACTAAAGGTGTTCGCCTAGACGTCTAGAACAACCCCCTTTCAGATTAAAAGGGCAGACCCGTTACAAATTGTATTAAACAATTTACACGCTTTTGAACTAGGTTTTACAAAAATGAAAATTTAGCAACATATCTCTTCAACGCGTTCCCGCCAATACTCCTAGAAATTGATAATTGATGATGATGTTTTTGACAATGCTGACAGCTGTATTAATATTTTTTTTTTAATCTTTAATTTTTTG
The DNA here is from genome assembly GCA_949358125.1 of Idaea dimidiata. Classification (NCBI taxonomy): domain Eukaryota; kingdom Metazoa; phylum Arthropoda; class Insecta; order Lepidoptera; family Geometridae; genus Idaea; species Idaea dimidiata. The sequence goes on from OX442342.1 coordinate 220,450, forward strand.
ACAATGCCCCTACATAGCAGCAATAAAATTACTCATTTAATGTTAACTTTTGATTATTTTGCTCTAATATTAATTATTTTCTTTTATTTCTTTTGACGTGACCAAGACTTCTAGATAATAATACTATTATTGTGATGATCCTATGGTCTTAATAAAAGAGTATGAGTATGATTATGAGTATGAGTAATGGGTGTTTCGTCACATACCTAGTATAGAAACAGCTCCGGAAAGTATTTAGTATAAGGCGGCACGGCTTGCTGGTAGGAGCGATGTGGGGAGGAACATGTCGGAGATGACACCAGCGGCTCCGAGCTCAGCGAGCTGAAGATCTCGTCCAGCTTCTCCTTTACCTCCACCTGCGGACCGCGGGAATATTATCTCTAAAAGACATTGTGGTCGAAAGATGGTACAAATGAAGGGCTTCGAGCCCTAGGTACTGTTCATCGACGGATATCAATAATCCAGTGATTTACATCTTGTACCTATTACAATGGTGTATGTAATTCGATCTGAAGATATAGGATATTTGCCAATCCTGAGTAGGCTCCAGTGGCGTCTTAATGCCTAGGCCTCCTTCCCCCCCCTCTAAGGAGAGCCCCTTTACCACCCTCTAAGGAGAGACTCCCCTTCCCCCCTCCAAGGGTATACCCCCTTCCTCCCTCTAAGGGAGACCCCTTTCCCCTCCTCCCCTCCTCTAAGGGGAGACCCCCTTCCTCTCCTTTAAGTCCGCACTCCGCAAAGCTGACGCCGTCGAGTTGAACTCTTGACGGTGTCAGCTTTGAGGTATCTCGAGTTGCCGGTTTCAATGTCAGTTCAATTCGACGGCTCTGCCTTCAAATGCATGGAAATTAACGCTACGGTTCAAACCGCGCACGTTATATGTATGTATGGTAAGTATTTACAAAAAAAAAAGTAGTATATCCGTTGTCTAGTACCCATTTTACAAGCCTAGTGCTTAGTTTGGGGCTAGATTGAGCTGTGTGTAATGTAGTGAAATATTTATTTATTCTTCTTTTACCTTTTAAATCCATAATCTAACGAAATTTCTAGATTACAATAATGTATTATATGGCCAAAATTATGCATAATAAATGAATGAAATTATAAATACCTAACAAACTAAAAACATTAGTTATTTATGTACAAAAGAAAACAAAATATTGTTTTTATTTATTCCTTTGCGCAGTGGCATGTCTATGGCGAGACAAGAAGCGCGGGTAGAGTCCCTGGCCGGTCACCGGTCACCGGTCACAGGTCACAGGTCACCGGTCACCGCGGTCACCGGTCACGTACCTTGGGCTGCGTGATGGAGATGAGATGATGGAAGGGCGCGGTGCGGAAGGCGTTGTTGAGCGTGGCGGCGCGGCGCTCCGCCTCGCGGCGCTCCGCCTCGCCCGGACCGACCCCCGCCAGCCGGAGCGCCTCCAGGCTGATGCCTGGAGCTTGGATCGGGTGCTGGAACACACGAACGGCATGCTTTACTTCTCACAACTCTCTAGTCGACTGTCGGATCTCAATGTCTTGGCAAATGACTCGTCATCTTCGAGTATACATAAGCAAGCTATACAGCGCGCCTATGGGCATTTGCCTACTGCGGAAAGTGTAAGCAGATGCTCTATACATAGATACACAAATGTCGAGGTTGAATAGTGATCCGCGAATCATTTTTACACTGCGGCACTGAACATTTCACCATAATTATTACTAGAATATTTATTCTCACAAGAGAAACAGTAAATTCGCGTAACCCTAGGTGACTGATGACATCGTCTTTGTCATTTTTCGACTGTTCTTACCGGTGTTTGCAGTTCATACTCGCATACCAGCGCTCTACAGCTTGCTTATGTATACTCAAAGCTTGTCATTCTTTATTCGTACTGCAAGGGAATGGAATCTGTTGATGTCTTCCCGGATTTATACAACTTGGGGGTCTTTAAGTCACGTGTGTACAGGTATCTCTTATGTAAGCGTGTAACATCGAACATGCTTACTTATAAAATATTATATTTACACATGACTAAGTTATGTGACGTTTGTCTCTGTCTGTCAACTTTAAAACTTCAGTGACAGTAAAGGTCAAACGGTGCATGGTTGGTTATGCAGCTCATTAATTAGCATAGTCTGTTTGTCTATCGACTTTAAAACTATCCAGTAAAAGATAAACGACACATAATTTGAACATCTGTTAATTATAGTTTATTAAGTAAATTGTTAAGTTTTTTGTCTGGCAAATAAATCAAATCGAACTCTTGCACGTTTACACACTGTTTATACTAATAAAACACAATATATACAGAGTTTTACTCGCGTTATAGTGAATAACGTAATTATTTCGACTGAACATTCGCCAACTTTACAGTTGGCTTTTCAAAGTTGACTCAGATGTAATTCGTCTATTTAAACATTCTAAAAAGTTACTGTTTATTTATACTATTTTAAAAGACGTAGTTAGATACCTTCATTGCAACGATGATATACGAGAATACGAGTTAATGACTAAAACCGGGAGCTGTAAGCGACACACAACAAGATTAGTGAACCCTGCACGAGGTCACGTCACGTCACATGTCACGTATCGTCACATGTCACGTCACGTCACGTCTCGTCACGTCACGTCACGTCTCGTCACGTCACGTCACGTCGAGTCGGGATGGTGTACCGGTTACCATGGCGATAGTGATCGCCACGGTCGGGGGAACCGTTGACAACGACTGCTGACGTCATTCAACTAACTACTGTTTATGTACTTACAGTAAAATGATGGTTATCACTCTCATAATATAAACTAGCTGCGCCGCGCGGTTCGGCCGCATAAGTCCCGTTCCCGCGGGAATACGGGGATAAAAAGTAAGCCCTTTTCAATACAAAAATTCATCAGAATCGGTTCAGCGGTTTAGACGTGATGACGTAACAGGCAGGCAGAGAGTTACTTTCGTTAATATAATATTAGTAAGGATAGGAAAGTTCAAATGTTTATCTGTCCATTCGTATCTGACATAATGATCGACTAAACAAATTTGATAAAATTTGTCACACGAGTAGTTGTTGAAATTTTCTGTTTTAATCGCATGGTGTTTATTACTTTTAGCATTGTTTCAATGTTCAACGTTTCGAGACCTTTACATATTCATTACGATAGACAAGACAGGTCAGCCCCCAGATTATCTATCCAGTGAACGTCTGACAACAGTGGGAAATACCAGGCACCATGCAGTACATTGCTGCTATGAGACAATCACCAGTAATAACCTAGTTACGTCAAAGCAGCAATGTACTGTATAGTGCCTGTCTTTTCCACTGTTGTCAGACATCCACTAAATAGATGATATGGGTACAGGTCTATCCTGAAGAAGAAATCTGTAAAGGTGTCGAAACGTCGTCGGTCTCGCAACGTTTCAGGATGGAAGAGGGAGAAGTCATACAAAAGAAAAATCTATGCCTTCTATATTTATCTATCTATATTCTATACTTATAATAAAGAATGAGAGGACAAAAAGTCTGTACTTGGAAGTAAATGAAAGAAAAGTCGTCTAGGGGACTTATGATAAGTAGTAGAACAAAATTATATAATTTTTAAAATTCTTGTCTGTTTCTCTGTCTGTTCCTTATACAATTAAAAACTACTAATCCGATTGAAATCTGGTTTTCAATATTGGATAGTTCTATTTTCGAGGAAGGTCGTGGTATACTTTGCATCGAAATCCAATTAGTAGAACCCGAGTAATGAACGAAAAAGTGCAACCGCTCGGCCGCCCGCGCCCGTGATAATGCGTTTTTCATTTCCGCGGGTTAAACCGCGGAGCGCAGCTAGTCTTATGTATTAAAATGAATCTCTCCCTATTTTACTTGGTCACGGCATCACGCCTGAACGGCTGGACCGATTTCGATAATTTTTTATTTGTTGTCTCCGCTATTATCAGAAGGTTCTTATGAAAGAAAAAAATGCAGAACCGATATCGATAAATCTTACGCGGGTGAAACCGCGGTGCGCAGCTAGTAAACGAAAAATGCTGAGGCTCGTGACTATATATGTATGTATGTATGTACCATGTCTCCAGCCCTCGGTCTACGCAAGTCGTCCGCCACTCGCACCTCACACTCATGTTGCCACATCCAAAACGCGTTGTCGTCGCACTGGGGGGAGGGGGAGGGGGAGGAGGAAGGAGGGGGAGTTAGGGGGGGTTATAACAACACTTGGCGCGGTCATTTCTTAAGTGTTTAATTTGTCACAAGAAAACATGTTCTCGAATTTCTCCTTGTTTCAGAAGGCACGTTAAGCAGTCGCTCCTGCAGCCCTAGACAAATTTCTTATCGATAAACGAAATCGCAATCGACAGTTTTTTGTTTGTATGAAATTGACATATACTCTTATATTAAGTCAATTTCATACAAAAAAATGTGTAGATTGGCGATTTCGTTATTCGATAAGAATGTTAGCTAGGGCTGCTGGTAAGTATCTCAGATAGCAGTCGTTAGGTCATGTTAAAAGCGTGAGACTGTGTCCGTACAGCGATTCTTTACCGTAATTTTAAATTCACGCGGAAAATATTCCACAGTGTAGTACAAATTTTGCGCGATTTTTTTTACGTCAGCGTAAAAATAAGATTGAATATATTAGCAACATTGCGGGAAAAAATACTGTCTGTACGGACGTAACCTTAGGGCGACTTCGAACACAAAGAGACACACTACTACACGAAAAGATTTGTCTTATTATACAATTTGTAACGGGTATGCCCTTTTTTAATCCGAAAGGGGGTTGTTCTAGACATCTAGGCGAACACCTTTTATTCTACGACTTGAATATTCAAACTTTTTTTTTTAATTTTGAGCTTATGATTCACTGAAAAAACAGCTGCTATTGAAAATAAAGGTAATTGAAGTTTTGATTGTAAACCATCAAACTAAATAAAAGGACAACATAAGGTCAATAACCTCGAACTCTTAGAAACAGCTGATCTTCAAGTAAACTTTACACATAAAATTTTCGAAAAGTACTTCGAATTTCTAAAAGTCGTAGAACAAAATTTGTTCGCCTAGACGTCTAGAACAACCCCCTTTCAGATTAAAAAGGCATACCCGTTACACCTTGTATGTAATATGTCTGTTTTTACAAAAAAAAAATAAAAAAAAAATATGTAGTATATCCGTTGTCTACTACCCACAATACGCGCCTAGTACTTAGTTTGGGGATAGATTGCGCTGTGGATAATGTCGTGCAATATTTATTTATTTTGGTCCCATACGTACATAACAAAGTAAAAGGTTACATAAACTGTATAATTACATAAGTGCCAAAGTTCAGCGTGGAAGGACGATGGTTGTGGTTGTATTTCTCAACGAAGATACGATATTCTTCGTCCAAGTCGTCGTATTGAGTTTGCTGAAGGATAGGTTAGGTTAGGTTAGAGCGGGATGAGCGACGACAACTAATAAACTAAAGCATTTCATAGCAAGACGCTTATTTGAATACTATTAGAACTATGGGTTAATATTGCGTTGTAATAATATCTGCTCACGACCACGGTCGTCGTAACCGTTGCTGAAACGTTTTTTTTTTTCAAATTGGCTACGTTAACAGATCCCTATTGGAGACATAGAACTTCAGGAAGCATATTATCGCAGGAAGGTAAAATAAAATATCGAAAATGAAAACATCCGTCTCGCTCAGGGCGGCTCAGGAAGACCGGGACAGGTATAGTCGATACGTAAGGACAGTAGTATTCCAACTTACCCTGGCGACCCCGGGCGAGCTGTTGGCACTGTCCAGTTCAGTGGGAGCCGTGATGTCGGCCAGACTGTCGCGGCCCGCCGTCGCTCCTGCGGGGGGAAACATATCGTAGTAGATCGTGTACCGAGCGTAGCGAGGGATTCTCGAGTAGAATCCTGAGCGAATCGAGGGATTCAAAGTGCCTCACTCGAGCGAAAATGGATGGATAAGATTTAAGAAAGGGGAGGTGTATACAATAGTATATAATAAGAGGTATGAAGCCCTACCGGCCTCCACCCAGCTGTGGCGCTGCGCGGCGCGGCCGGGAGCGTAGGGCGCCGCCGTCGCCAGCCGCGTCGCCTCCACACCGCTCTGGGAGACGCACTCCGCCACCGCCAGCTGTAACCAGTCAGTCACACCAGAGATACACCTACTTTATTATGTATTGTGAGATTGTATACCTATAGAATGTACCTTCTGATTAAATGACGTGTAAAATTTTCTTTTACAAATAAATCAGTATTTCAGTATTACATGCTAAAGGGTTTTTTATTTATTTCTTAAATTACGGCCATTCGAAAAGTAGCCAGTGTAAAGCCAGTATTATTTTTTTTGCAAATTATTTGTGAATTGCATCGAAACAGTCGAGTTGTCGTAAATGGTGGCTCTTTACGATGACGGTTCACGCGAGATTTGAAGACAAAGCTAAATTCCATGTTTTTACTTTTTTTCACTTTTCACTTTTATTGCACTCGTACATTTTTATGAAACTAAATTGATCTATACGCTCCCGATATTAAACAATTTACGACGCATTCGAACTAGGTTTCATGAAAACAAAAATTTAGCAACACATCATCCTGTCATAGAACGATTTACCATCGACGAGACCGTGGACGCGGGAGTTCCTCTCGCGACCGAAAACATCGTAACGCGATCGAAACGTCGACAAAAAAAATTAAAAAGTCAAAATCACGCCATTAAGACCCGGGAAAATTTGAAATAATGAGTTGAAATCGTGTTAGTTTATGGAGTGTCCATATGATTCAGTAGGAAGTAGGTAGTAGGTACCTGATCCATCATGAGATAGGGCAGCTTGGCGGGCAGGTCGGCGGCGGACAGCTGCGGGTACTGCTCCAGTAGCGGCGGGAGCAGGTGCCGCGCCTCCGACTGCCGGGACGATATTATCTGGGGGGGTTATTATTAAAGTATTTGTTACGCTTAAAAATAAAAAATTGTATTTTTTTTCATATATTTCAAAGTGTTTCCTACACTTGGATAACTGTAATTAAAGAAATGCTTTCACAAATGCTGCGTGCCTTAAACTTCAAACGATAAGAAATGCAATCCTTAATTTCGACTCGATTGAACATGCATCCGTGGCCAAATTGGAAAAGTATTTATTATTTAGTATTAGCTTAAATGTAGATAGCCCCTAGGAGTTCATTGTGGCTTCTTCTCATCGGAGGGCTCGTTTCGAAGCCATACTAAACTCATTAGATTTAAGTCGTATCGTGTATGTTTATTGACTTTTAACGCAACAGTGAGACAATCCCGGACTGTACTAGAACGGAGAACGAGAAAACGAAATAAAAGCCACAACCAGGAAGAAAATCTATTACATTTTTACAGAGTATTCGTTTGTTAGTAGAAACCCAGACGTGTTGTCGCATCGTCGTTACCTTGTCGAGGTATGTGGCGAGTGCCGGCATGGGGAGACAGCAGGGCACCAGCCGCGCCAGGGAGATGGCCACCGCCTGCAGCTGGCAGCTCGCCGACGTCGACAGCACCGGGTTGGACACGCCCGACTGCTGGATCCTGTACCGGGGGGCGACCTTCTACTGTAGCTACCTCGTGCTCATGCTCGCCTGGTACTGGGGCCTGGGTGTAGACCGCGAGCACTAGGCGACCATGACCATACATAGATATACATATATGTAAACTGCGAGTTATTACCAGTTCTAGTTTACGGTCTTAAAAAACTGTAAGTTTCTTTAGACCAGTTCTAGTGTATGGTGTAAAGAAAGACACTCACGATCTCCTGATAGAAACTTTAAAACTTGCAAATAGAAGTCAGCCGTCGATCCTGACTTATATTAAGTGAATATAAATATATAGCCAATTCCTGAGAATAGAGAAGGCCTAAAGTGACTTTTGGAAGTGGTTCTGCAACAGTTCTAGTCAAGACTGCTGCTCAATGGAAACACCAGGTCGAGTGGGCTCCAGGTGTGGTAAACGGCAGCATACAGTACGAGAGCTACTCACGCCAGCACCAGCTGCAGGATGTCAGTGACGGTCTCCTCGGAGCCCAGCTCTATGACCTCCAGGTGTGGTACCAGGTACCAGGCGGACATACAGTACGAGAGCTACTCACGCCAGCACCAGCTGCAGGATGTCAGTGACGGTCTCCTCGGAGTCCAGCTCTATGACCTCCAGGTGTGGTACCAGGTACCAGGCGGACATACAGTACGAGAGCTACTCACGCCAGCACCAGCTGCAGGATGTCAGTGACGGTCTCCTCGGAGTCCAGCTCTATGACCTCCAGGTGTGGTACCAGGTACCAGGCGGACATACAGTACGAGAGCTACTCACGCCAGCACCAGCTGCAGGATGTCAGTGACGGTCTCCTCGGAGTCCAGCTCTATGACCTCCAGGTGTGGTACCAGGTACCAGGCGGACATACACTACGAGAGCTACTCACGCCAGCACCAGCTGCAGGATGTCAGTGACGGTCTCCTCGGAGTCCAGCTCTATGACCTCCAGGTGTGGTACCAGGTACCAGGCGGACATACAGTACGAGAGCTACTCACGCCAGCACCAGCTGCAGGATGTCAGTGACGGTCTCCTCGGAGCCCAGCTCTATGATCAGCAGCGCGAGAGTCGTGTACACCGTCTCGATGTTCTCCACAGTGTTCGATTCTAGTTGCAGACCTGGAGAGTTACAATAAAGTTTAATATACTAGAAATATTTTAAAGGAAAAATTCATCTTCAAAAATTCACTTGCGGCGAGATTTGAACTCGCGTCCCTGGATCAATATTCCAGTGCCTATACCGCTCGGCCACGCAAGTCTCTCGCCGCAAGTGAATTTTTGAAGATGAATTTTTCCTTTAAAATATTTCTAGTAAATATGCCTTGAGCAATAAAAAACAAATTTACGAAAAGTTTAATATATTTAGAGCCTGTTCCTTTTGTCCCATTGCAGGGCAACGGAGGGGGGTTAAATAACATAAATTTAAATAAATTCTGTGAACATCACACATGCCATCTAGCCCCGTGGTAAGCTACTAAGCTTGCATTACGGTGACTAGACAACGGATATACTACTTATACTTATATTTCTTATGTATGCATACATATTATATACAGAGGGACACCCAGACTAGAACCAAATATTTATTTTTAAGCATAAATACTTGTACCAGGCGGGAATAGAACTCGCCACCTTCTGCATTTCAGTCGGGCATTGACACGACAAGCCACAGAGGTCGATAGGAGTGAAGCAAGAAGAAAAAGATGGAAGATTGATAATTACTATCATAAAGAGAGCTGAATATTGCGTATCCGTGTTTGCTCACGAATATGAGATCCTGTCGGGAACACTTCTCCACCGTCAGCCCCAGCTCCTCATACTCCACCCTGGAATTATGAAGGAAGACAAGATTTAATCTTCTTTCCGTGTAGTGATGTGTCCTATCTAGTTAGAGTTGCCAGGTCGTTTTAAGGCCTTCAACTTGACCTAATGACTATTATTTTGTTATGTACTGGTCGTAGTACATATTACCACTTACAAACACTTTTTCTTTCCGTATAGTGGTGTGGCTCACCTCGTGTTAGAGTTTCGAGGTCGCCCTAAGGCCTCTAACTCGATCCAACTAACGACTGCTATGCTATCAGAGATAACAACCGGGACCGATCGCATAACGTACCTTCCGAAGCAAGAATTGAAGTCCAGGGGGGGTATTCAAAGAGCTTCGGTCCGAATTCGATGTCGGAAAGGATATCTCCATCTAGTTCACGACAGGCGTGTCAAGTCGATCTTCGGTTCCCCTACAGAGGTAGTTTAGAACCGGGTGAAGTACCAGGCACACATATACTGACGTGGGGTGCTGCAGCTGCGGCGCGTTCCGGCCGCGGTCGAGCAGCGTGTGCAGGATGCGCTGCAGCGTGTCCAGGAACCGGGTGAAGTACCAGGCACACATATACTGACGTGGGGTGCTGCAGCTGCGGCGCGTTCCGGCCGCGGTCGAGCAGCGTGTGCAGGATGCGCTGCAGCGTGTCCAGGAACCGGGTGAAGTACCAGGCACACATATACTGACGTGGGGTGCTGCAGCTGCGGCGCGTTGCGGCCGCGGTCGAGCAGCGTGTGCAGGATGCGCTGCAGCGTGTCCAGGAACCGGGTGAAGTACCAGGCACACATATACTGACGTGGGGTGCTGCAGCTGCGGCGCGTTGCGGCCGCGGTCGAGCAGCGTGTGCAGGATGCGCTGCAGCGTGTCCAGGAACCGGGTGAAGTACCAGGCACACATATACTGACGTGGGGTGCTGCAGCTGCGGCGCGTTGCGGCCGCGGTCGAGCAGCGTGTGCAGGATGCGCTGCAGCGTGTCCAGGAACCGGGTGAAGTACCAGGCACACATATACTGACGTGGGGTGCTGCAGCTGCGGCGCGTTGCGGCCGCGGTCGAGCAGCGTGTGCAGGATGCGCTGCAGCGTGTCCAGGAACCGGGTGAAGTACCAGGCACACATATACTGACGTGGGGTGCTGCAGCTGCGGCGCGTTGCGGCCGCGGTCGAGCAGCGTGTGCAGGATGCGCTGCAGCGTGTCCAGGAACCGGGTGAAGTACCAGGCACACATATACTGACGTGGGGTGCTGCAGCTGCGGCGCGTTGCGGCCGCGGTCGAGCAGCGTGTGCAGGATGCGCTGCAGCGTGGCGCGCGCGGCGGGGAGCGACGCCGACGACAGCCGCAGCAGCGCGTCCAGGAACGCGCCCGGGAACGCCTTGCTCAGCTCCGTGCTGCCGTACGTCGTGCCCACCTGGAGGGGAGGGGGGGGGGGTTCATCACAGAGTCTAGAGGTATAGATAGGTAACGCAATGGCCAATCGTAAACAGTATAAGTATAGGTAGGTAACGTATCGACCGATCACAGAGAGTCGTGACTATGTGTATAGGTAACGCAATAGCCTATCGCTAAGTTAGATTATTACTTCACCACCTGAGCCCTTAGTATGAATTTTGATAGTTTATCGTCTCGGTGAAACTGGCAGTTTACTTCCATACATTATTTTAGTTCATAATAGTTACCGCTAGAGGCGCTGATGAAAAATGTATGAAGTAAACTGCCAGTTTCATCGAGACGATAAACTATTAAAACTCATACTAAGAGCTCTACCCGCAACGGGGAGTTATTTTATAAAAAATCACAGTATAAGCAGTCAACCTAATATATTGTCTTGACACTTTAGCTTCTGACGATACCGCTGCAATATTACCCTGATCTGCAGTGGTACCTCTAATGTAACAGCCTAGTCTAGCTAGCGAGCTACACAACAATCACGTGACATGGTGTAATTAATGAACGTGTTCTCCCCAGCTCATTGTTTATCGACTGAAGTCTGACTCGTTTACCAAATATGCCTTGAGCGATAAAAAAAAACAAAAATAATTAATATTTATGAGCATAAAGCAAGAAAATTAAAGTCTACAAAGAGAACGACCCTCGAAAGGTTTTAGATTTAGTCCTCGGAAATGAGATACCAATTCTTACCTTAAGTAGAGACTTGAGCAGTATACTCTGCAGCATGGAGTCAGCTTTGGTGATCTTCTGGTTCCGTTGCGAGGGGATCTTGTTGATGATGAACATCATGATGTCGATCTTCTGGAAGTCGGGCAGGTTGTCCGCGAACTCTCCGAGCGCGTTGATCAGAGCCTCCTGGTACAGCTTCTCGTCTGACTCTTTCTGTAAGGACAAACTCTTGACGTGTCATGATGACCTGGTACTTTGATAGGTTTCATTAAAGCCTCTCCTTACAAAGTTATATTACATTTCTTTTCATTTTCTTAGTTTATGGCTTTCCTGTCAGCATTAAAGAACGATTTCAGCCAGTTTCACGTGTTTAATAGTGTATTATCGAATCGTTTGAAACAATTATTCAAAGAAAAGTTGAAGTACAAATGGCGACGATTTTGAATCCAGCCCCATTGGAACATTAATTTGTTGATAACGTGCTAATTCCGTTATCAACAAATTAATGTTGGATGAAAATGGACTTTAGCGTTGTCTCCAAAGCTCCGTGAACGATCAATGTAAATGGCCGCCTTTTTACAATGATTCCCTCGACTTGACTTCAACTATGGATGGAAATAACTTGCAAATATTGATAATACTTGACACTGGCTAATGTCCAAATGGAATATAGCTATATAAAAGAAGAAGAAGGTGCCAGATGTATTACCTCGGAATCTCTGGCGACCGAAGCTCTCAGGTTGGTGAGAAGATTGTTGATTATCTCCAACACTGATGGTCCTGAAAGTGATATAATTTTATAAGTGTTTTACATTACAGGAATAACCTATACTAATATATTAAAGCTGAAGAATTTGTTTGATTAAACGCGCTAATCTCAGGAACTACTGGTCTAAATTGAGAATCATTTTTGTGTTTCATAGTATATTTATCGAGGAAGGTTATAGGCTACTTTTGATCCCGATATTCCCACGGGATCGGGACTTACGCGGGTGAATCCCCAGGACGCAGCTAGTCAAGAGATATGTACAGTCATATCTCAGAGATATGTTCGCTTTACTTTATTATATTAGGTCATTAATTAGGCGGTACTCGGAATCCTAGAAGACTGTTGACGATACTCTAAATCAAGCTTCACGAGCAGAGTGCCAGGCACTCAAGTGAACTAAATTGCATGACATGGAGTCAGTAATATGGCGGTACAGTAATTTCGTATGGCAGGTATGTAACGACTTTATTAGCAGAAGTACTAGGCATACATAAGGATCGAAGAGGACATCCTCGATTCTTGGAGTCTTAGAAGATTTTACAAGATACTCTGAAGACCAACAGCCCTAGCAGAACTACCAGGCACCCATGAGAATGTAGGAAGTACAAACGATTCTACGAGCAGAAGTACCGGGCACCCATAAAAATCGAAGAAGCCGTCTTCGATTCTCGGAGAAGACTGTACAGGATACTCTAAAATTCGACAAAACGAATAGAAGTACCAGGCATTCATAAGGACCGAATAGGCCGTCTCCATTTCTCGGTGTCTCAGAAGACTGTATGGGACAGCTTTACGAGCAGAGAAGTACCAGGCGCAGATGCGAATGCAGAATTCCACACTCGTGTACGTAGCAGAAGTACCAGGCGGGCATGACGCGGCCGGCTAGCAGGTACGTACCGACGCTGTCGGCGGCGGCGATGGCCACGATGTTGCTGAGCACGGTGGCGCGCGCGGCCCGCACCCTGGTGGCGGCGCGCCCCCCCCCGCCCGCGTCCACGTGCTGCATCAGGGCCTCCACCACGCTGTACGAGTACTGCGCCTGTAACACACACACACTCAGTAACCACCTACCACACACCGTAATGTGGCCATCGGTATATCTAGTCAGTCATCGATCACTCACCTGTATAGAGAACATGATGATCTTGAACACGTGCACCGCGAAGTCGCTCGGGATCCACAGCTCGTGGCGGTCGAAGTGACTGAAAACGATTACACGTTTTACGAACACTGAACGGGTCAAACGTGACCCCACAAACGGCGCCGGCGGGTCGCAAACGACCCCGCCCCGCTATATACTCACGTGAGCACGGGTCGCAGCACACTACGTATATGTCCGAAGGCCGCCCGCCCCACCAACTCCCGTAGACACGCCTCCGCCAGTCGCGGCGGGTCACTCTCGCTCGCCTCCGGCTCCATGCATGATACGGTCTCGTATTTCTCTGCCGACTGTATAATACACAACGACTATAGAATACATTCTTACAGTGTACTGTACACAGTACACTGTAAGAATCAATCACAAATACTCATTAATTCAATCACAGTCAATACTATAACTGTTCTCTCCCCACACGAATACTAGTAACACTTACAGCGACATGACGCACGATTTTGGGTCAAAGCGTAAACGCATGAATAGTGCGATCTAGAATTTACTCTTTCGTAGTAGCGCCATCTATTGGCACTATGCACTATGATGCAGATTAGTTAAATCTGGTATGAGTAGACATATAGACCTTCTCAATTTTTATGTGCGCCTGGTAAACAAGGTGGGGAGCTTTAGCAACATCTTGAAGAGAAAATGTCAATTACCAGAGATATTAAAATTTAAAGCAACAGCACGAATGAAGAGCCGGAGATTTTCGGATGTGTGTTTGAGCACAATAGGAAATAACAAAAACTGTTTAAATTCATCATCATGTTTTTTAAACAACCAAGTCAGTTTATAACAACCCCGTACGTACCTGCATGTTATAGAGCAGCGAAGGCACAATCTTGTCCATATGTTGCGCCTCCCAGATGTTCTCCACCAGATCGTCTGATACTGTCTTACGGATCACACCCTAAAAGAAAAGACCAGTTGAATATGCTTGAAAGATTTGGGAATCGAAACGATAAGCTGGCCTCCCATGGTCCTCTATCTAGATCCTGTTGATCATTCATTTGGAAACGGAAATGATGCTCTCACAAAGGCTCTTTTCCCCTATTCCATTCGCTTCTATAGGTATTTCCTCTTTTCCTCACAGCACAGATATTAGTCTATGATGCCATATGGTTAAGAGCTGACGAATGGTGGAAAGGGCCGAAAGGTAAAGTGACTTACACCATAATCATTGTTGAAATAGCCCCATTTGCAATGCCGTGTGCTGTAACTGAAATCTGCAGAATTAAGAACCATGGAAAACCAGCTTCTACGGCATGACTAGCTCAGTTACCTGCAAGCCTTGTATCCCCGCAAGCCGGATGTTGTCGCGGGAGGTCTTGTCCCCGTGGTTAGAGTGGCACATGGCAGAGAATTTGGACACGAAGAAGTCGTAACGCCGGTGGTACGACGGAGTGTCCTCCTCGATGTTTGCGAAACGGACAAACTACAAAACATTGGGACCTTGAATAACTGTCATAGATGCTAAAGGGTTTATTAGTTCTTGAGCAGTTATGACCACCTGGTACTTGTGGTTAATATAGCTTTTGGAGTAGAAGTTAAGTAGTAGTAGTACTAGAGATTATGGAGTATGCAGTTCTAGCTTATCGCCTAAAGACGCTCTGGAGATCTGGAGAATGAAGTTTGCGTTAAGAGGCTGTTAGATTCTGAAGGAGAAGTATCTCTAGTTTATTCAAGTAAAGTTCTAGTACAGTGTCCTTCAAGTGTAGTACCAGGCGCCTATAACTGCTTAGGAAGTTGACAAGTAGTGTGTATACTAACACTCTGCGTAGCCAGTATCTGCAGCTGAGGGTCGGTTGACTCGAGCAGTTTTTGCACCATCTTGAGGAAACTCTCCACGAACAGGTTGAGGGTCTGGGAGTGGCACGCCAGTAGCAACCCATCCATCGCCTCCATCGCTATTATCACGAACCTACGCAAAACGAACGATATTTTTCTTGTACCAGAGGAACTTTTAAACTAAAATTCATAGACTTACTACGTCCCGCGCCCGTAATTCAATATAAGAAGCGTTTGACCACGCACGTTTGAAGTGCCTTATGGTAAGTTTTGATGACTCTAAGATTAAGCACACTGATCTAGAAGATATCTGTTCATGCGCGATTGATGTTATTCTAGAATTTATTTAGTTTGATCACAGATACATTATATTTCCGGGTGGCTACAATATTGGTAGTTAAACTTGAGATAAAGACACTTAACTTTGATATTGGCAACGTGCGGGAAGGGACCTTCCAAAAGGTACTTCAAAGGTGAGTCATTCATTGATCATCATAATCTATTTGGCTAGCTCATTATATGCTTTAATTATTAGCACACAGTGACGTCATATCAAAACTTATTATGATCCGTGTGGTGAATCATGGATGTCGCGATTTTCTAAGAACCTCTACCTATCGAGTTCCGTTGCAATCAGGTTTAGTAGTTTAAAGAAGTAACGAACATGGCATGAACATGGCTCAAACATTATTTTTTGTTATAGGATGCAATGGTTTGCCATCTTTAATTACACCGTCACTAAGTCTAATTCCCTTTCTCTATGCTGTATAGTCTCTGACAAATTAACAATCTAATATTTCTTTTTTGTTTTTATTGCTCAAGGCATTTTAAACATAGAAATATTTTTAGCAAGGAAATATATTTCCAAAAAATCCCCATGACAGGATTCGAACCTGCGTCCTTTCGCTAACCAGGCGACTGCTCTAACCACTGAGCTACACAGGAATCCTGATTCCTGTGTAGCTCAGTGGACGCAGGACGCAGGTTCGAATCCTGTCATGGGGATTTTTTGGAAATATATTTCCTTGCTAAAAATATTTCTCAATTAACAATCGTAAAACTGCATGCTCAGCTAGCTGTCAATAAACCTGAAGTATGATATGAATGGGTTACCCATGTCTCCGCCTGTATATGTCCCTGGAAGCCTTCTGAAAGAGGTACTCTCCGATTCTGTCGAGTTTCTCCGGGCTGGAGAGCGAGTAGAACGTGAGCTTCTCCATGTTCGACTTGACGAGGCCATCCTGAGGCGAGGCGGGAAAGATGTTGTCCACGAGCCGCTTGTACCGCGGTCGCAGCGCCGAGCAGCAACCGCAGCAACCTAGCAAGGACAAATCTTTATTTCTTAAGGTAATGAACAATATGGGGGTAACAAGACGAAGGAAAAGTTGCATTACTTGCAATTAAGCCCTGGTTTTCAATTGCTGGACTGGAAGTTATCTAGTACCCATAGTTCAAGTTGTATTGCTCAATTTGGGGCTAGATTGCACTGTTCTCAACATCTTACGATAATTTTATAACTTGATAACTTCATGACTTACGTATTATTATACTCACATGTCATATACAAAGTTCTAGAAACAATAAAACAAGCTCGATGCGATAGTTTCCTTAAAGGCGTCATCATACTATAATACGTTGTCTAATTCCGTTTAACAAAGGAAAGCTAATTATATTATTTCACAATTAAGTAACCAACGTTAAAACTAAGAGTCAGTTTTAGTGCGAGCTTAAAAGCTGAATTAATAACATAACTAAATAACCGTTAGCTTCAATATCGGCTTATGCGCGGAAACTTTATAGATCTAGTGTCATTATTATTATTTATAGATTGCAACTGCAACAAAACTGCGGTATTGATTAACGCAAATAGTCAAAGAGAATATAAGTAATCACTACGTTCAAATAGTCATTTAGTTCTAGTAATAACTTCCGAGTGACCAAGACGCGTGCGAGTCAGAAATCATACTGTCAAACTCATTAAAATATTTCAAAGGGGAAACCTATTTTAAGATATTCCAAAAGTGGAAAACTAACAAGACAAGATGCCAAACTATATTTTTAGTTTAGAGGAATTAGACAAAATGTATGTCATCCTAAAGACAGATAGGAAATTGATTCCGGAAGAACTCGATCAAAATTTAATAATAATATTGAATACTATATGCGAAAAGTTATAGAGACTAAGGAAAAAATCAGATTCAGGAAGGCAACGGGGAGATGAAGGGCAAACGAAGTCGACGAAAGGTACACCATTCCCTGCATGGCACACCATCAGCACAACCTGCTGCCACATCATCAATAATATCAACCTTGAACATAAACGATGAATTACCAGGATCGTCGCGGGCGATGAGACACTAGAATTAGGTACACACAGGCGATGATAATGATGCTGACAACTTTACTAGCAGACAGGATGAATATAACACGTTGGCAACCAATCATCACCCTGCTTATATAAAATCAAGAAGAGAAATTGTTTCGCATAATAAGACCTTTGCAGCAGGCACAAAAGGGCCAAGAGAAGGGTTCCTGTCTTTCTTCGAGAGGAAGATGGAATAGGGGGAAATATCATGGGAAATCCGACGAGGTTATCTGAGATACTATTATTATAAGCAATTCGAGGGACGATAAACTAAAATCTAGGGGCCAAGAGGAATAACTGTCGGAACACGAAAACCTTGCTTGAACATGTACTTAGAAGAAGGTAGACAGTGACACGTTTGATATTTCCTATAGTATGGAGTTGAGAGCGGTGTTGGTCTAGTGGTAGAACCCCGACTTTTATTCCGAAGATCGTGGTTTTGTTTGGTGGCCGCCCGGCCGCGCACCTATGTCTTTTCTATAAGAAAAAATATGTGCGCTATTAACATCGCTCCTTCGTTGAAGGAAAACATCGTGAGGTAACCCACAGTTTAAAGTTAAGCATAAATACCCAGTTGTAGGGCTAATTGCGGAAACACATATTTGAGACTTTTACTTTTAGTATGGAATTAGAGGTGGTGGTAGCCACATTTGTCAACACTACAGACTAATTGTAAACAGGCAACGAAACAAAATCCGAAGAGATTGACTACATAGTTAGAGTAGGCGATAAGTAGGTACACATTCATCACTTTATATTCACTTTGTATCACCAACAGCAAGTCTTGTAAACACTTCAAAGTTGAACGTTAATGTGGTTGATTTATTTCATTTTGAACCGTGTTGTAAACGTTCACACTAGACGTAAGAAAACGTCAAAACTGTTTACGTATTGGGAAGCACCTATAAACCTAGCTAGTGATACTGATAACAGATTCTCTGATAACGAGTGACATTTGCCCGTATTTCGTTCGCGGAAACCGATACTCATAGATACGTCATGTCTTGCGGCACTATCTACGCTACGTACCTACATTTAAGTACAAACAGTTTACCTAATCGGCGCATAGTGGATCCAAAATCGATGCTAGTACTCAACTTAAAATTTTCGAATAACCTATTTTGAAAAAAAAAAATGGAGGAGAATCGGTTGTGCTCATTAATACAAGCAATGTATTATGACGAAACTTCGTAAATGCCTTTATTTCGATCGACTTATCGCCATATTTTTTTTTAAATGGTGAAATTATAACTTAAAAAAATGGATTGTTTGTCACGGAATCCTTATAATCTACATAGGTGAGAATCTAGTGGCGATATAAGTACTACGTATGAATCTAATTTGGTACCCCCCAGTGCCTCCACTTCTCCCGAAAAAAAGAGACTTTATTAATTGACTATTTGTTATATATTTTTTTAAATGGAACGTGTTTTTTCTCATTAACAGTAGCATGATGTATCTGAGGCATTACCAAAATTAGGCACGTACATATTTAGCATATATTTTCTAGTGACTCACAAATAAAATAATGAGGATTTCTGTTAAAAAATTTAAACAAAATATTCAATAATAAAGTTCCTTTTATCGAGAGAAGTCGAGGCACTGGGGGGTTCCAACATTAGGTACATATGTAGTGTATCCCCTCTAGTTTCTCACCTATGTAGATTATAAGGATTCCGTGACAAACAATCCATTGCATTAATGAGCACAACCGATTCTCATTTAATTTTTTTCAAAATATGTGATTCGAAAATTGCTAAAATTACTTGCATCGATTTTTGATCCACTGTGCGGCGCGGGCGCTCTTAAGTACCTATTTCAGATATAAGTAATAGACTTGGAAGCAGGGTTGGAAAGAACAGGGACCTTACAGCGCAACTTCCGTCGTAATGGGCATCGAAACTGTTTTCATTCATTGTAAGAGCGTTGCTATTAGCGCACATAGCTTTTCTTTAAAGAAAAAGACATTGGTTCGCGGTCGATCTGGTTTCGAACCTACAACCCTCGGAATGAGAATCGTGGTATCTGCCACTAGTCCAACACCGCTCAGTTCAGAAATCTATGTCAGGTTCATTCTAAAATTGCTGTTGTTAATTTCATTTCATATTTTCATAATTTCAGTTTTTTTTTGTGTGTGGATTGTAGGTTACAGGTTCTTATATTAAGAGCAGTTTCCAGACAAATTATGTCATATTACGGTGGTGAGCTGAAACCTATCCACATTTAATCTATGTAAATTAGCACTAACTCATCTAAAATGTAGATAAGCTTCGAAACTATAAGAAGTTTTTTTTGTCTTGAAACTACAAAAAAAGAAGGAAACAAATTTATGATAATTTATAAATCTTCTATGTGATATCAATGTTGGTAGGTAACTGAGTTTATTTCCTATTGTTTGATTAGTTACTAAGAAATAAATAAGATGATATAAACATGTAGTTATATTAGGTGCCATCAATGAAACAATATACATTATGTTTAAGCTTATATTTTTATTACCTTATATCTAAAATATAATTATGAACAGTTTTATTTCAGTTTCTTAAATACAGTTTCAGAACTGGTATCACATCATTGACGGTTACTGCAGAAATATCAAAATTGCACCATGCTCAGAGTACTGACAGATATTTTTGCATTAACCTTTTAACAGTAAAACCAAACTTATGCAAGTTGGAGGCAGACTTTCTGTAAATACACATTGTACAACAAAGATCATGTTTAAATACACATTGTACAACAAAGATCATGTATTTTTTAAATACAACTTGTATTAATTTGTTAAACCTCTAAAGCTTTCTTTTCTTATCTCTCGAATCTCTACTAGATTTCCGATCATAATCATCATACTTCCGAGATCCTCTAGTTCGTTTATCATCATATCGTCGCTCCCTGGAACGATCGGTATTCCTGTCTCTAGACCTCGACTTATGTCTCTTACTTGAATAGTCTCGTTTACGATCGTAAGGTGAACGAGATCTAGTTCTCCTGTCTTTCTTTGACTTGTGGCTGTGATACTTGGACAACGGAGGGGTTTTTGGTGACTTCTCCTTCTTGCTATCTCTCCGGTTATCTTTTGATGTGGAAGCTGTCGGAGATTCTGGTTTCTTTTCCTCTGCTTTAGCTGCCTCGCGATCTCTTTGAATCTGCATCAGCCTGTTAGCCTGGCAGACTTTACGAAGCTGTTCCAGCTTCAGCTCCAGCATTTCAGGGTTAACCTTATTTCGTTTGTACAATTGAAGAATCCTCATGCAGACCTCTCTTATGTCTTCTTCTGTAACTTTGAATAGGCGGAACCAATGTGGGTTGTTTGGTAAAGGAAGGCCTATTTTCCTAGCTGTAAGGTAGATGCAGGCACAGGCGATGGTTTCCGGCGGGAATCTCAAAAACACATCGGTGCGTAGAGCATCATTTATGTAATTCCAAGCCATTTGCATGAGTTGCCGATTCTTCTCATATTGCAGTAACTGTAGGTAAACCACAATCAGTTTGTGAGGATGTTTAACATAGATACAGAAGCCGAGTTCCTTCAAAATCCTTCGCTCAGCCTTGATCACCTGGTTCTTTAGTTCGATGTAGTTCTGGTCAAGAATCAGAGGGGTTATGATCTTCTGTGCTCTCACTTGCTTGATATGATGAAACACATTGATCACATCTCTTATTTTACAGGGCTTCTCTTCGACTTTAGATGCTAAGTAGATGCTTCCCATAGCCATAGTTTCCATGGGATATCTCACAAATGATTTGGAGTAGAAAAACCTTTGAAGGTATATCTGGCCGGTTGCCATGGCGACTTGGGGCAGCTTCAACAAGATACCTGCAGTTTGTATCATCTCGCAGCCGAGAATACGGAGATCTGTTTCAGTTTCAATGTCGAGTCCATCTGCTTGGGAAGGCGTCTCTTTGAATACGGATTCCGGAAGCAAACAGTTGTATAGTGTTAGTACGATTTTGTCGTAGTTCTTCTGAGGTTTAGCCGGAGCTGCAGCAGCGGGCTTCGACTGACTCTGAACCGTCGTTGTAGTCATTTTAAAATCACTACCTATTCACTTTGCACAAAACTTTTAGGTTTTCATTAAAAGTCCGTCAGTACCTATTCACTGGCACAACCTTGTCGTATCAAGTACACTTCAAGACTGCGCAGCTTTACAAAAAAAATCCACAAGGTACGCCACGCCAGCTTTCGGAGAATTAGGGAACCGGTTTGCAAATGACCACAATACGCTATGCTAATTACAGATTTGAGAAGTGATTAAGACAATAACAAGATGGCGCCACTAATCGGAACAGATTAAAATTTTAAATGAATAAAATGTAATTAAATGAAAGTGTTCCATTATATTGACATTAATGAATTTAAAATACCTAGTTCAATTTCTATCTTGACATTTTCTTAATTTTAATTTCACTTGACATTGTTTACTCTTTTTTTAGATATTTCAAATTGTATCATTATTCTCTTTTCTTATTATTGACATTGTAATCATTGAACTCAAATAATTTGCATGCCAAGTTAAGTGCTGGTGAAATATGTTGAACTTTATTATTTTATAACAACTGTTGTGACCATATTTCGTGCAAATAAATGACATTCATTCATTCAGATTTTTTAAGTCCGAATTGGTATACAAGTCATTAAAATGCTAGAAAATAAGAAAATAAAAACATACAATTTTAAAATCTACAATTTCTTGCCACTTTGACTTGATAAGGATATGAGGCAAAATAATTATTTACAAACTAGCAGCGGTTTCACTCGCGAAAGTGAAAAACATGTCAACACGGGCCCGGGCAGCCGAGCGGTTGCACTTTTTCGTTCATTACTCGGGTCCTACTAATTGGATTTCAATGCAAAGAATATTACGACGTTCCTCGAAAATAGAACTATTCAATATTGAAAACCAGATTTTAATCGGATTAGTAGTTTTTCATTGTATAAGGAACAGACAGACAGACATACATTTTAAAAATTATATAATTTTGTTATACTACTTGTCATAAGTCCCGCAGACCACTTTTTTTTTTCATTTACTTCCAAATACAGACTTTCTTTTTAATCGTAAGCAATTAGGTAATTAAATAGGTACTTTTTCAGTTTTAAACATAGGTCTATATTTGTAACTAAACCTTCCATTTCTACACAGAAAAATAATAAAACGTTAGTCGCTGTTCGATGTCAACAACAAACTGACTGGCTTATTGCCAATACAATAGATGACAATTACAATAGGTACACCTGCAATTAGGAAGTATTATCTCTACTGAATAAACAATGCAAGCTATTATCAGATTTATCAGTAAACGAAGGTCTATCCAAAACATGTTAGAATACAATAGGAAATCTATCTTAAGAATTTGCCGACAACCGGATTTTTATGGCTTTTCAAACGAAAATAATATAGGTACCTACAGGTCATTGTATTTGTTTGAAAATAACAAAAAAAATTATTATATGAGTATAACATTTAACATTATTTACGTTTAAAAATTAATTAAAACAAAGGACACTGTCGCCGCCTTTTATCTTTTGTGATTTATATGCGGTGCAGGGGCATTGTGAAAGATAGGTTTTTGTGTTAGACCGGTGACGGGTAGGCCTTCGTGGTATTCTGCGGCCTTCCAGCCAGATGTATCTGAGGCATCACCAATATTAGGTAGGTACATATTTAGCATATATTTTCTAGTGCCTCACAAATGAAGATAATGAGGATTTCCGTTAAAAAAATTAAAACAAAATAGTCATTATAAAGTTCCTTTTTTCGGGAGAAGTCGATGCACTGGGGAGTACCAAATTTAAGTAGATATGTAGTGTATCCCCTCTAGTTTCTCCCCTATGTAGATTATAAGGATTCCGTGACAAACAATCCATTTTTTAAAAAAGTTAAAATTTCTTTTATACAAAAAAAATGTTATGGCGATAAGTCTCGAGATAAGGCATTTACAAAGTTTCGTCAAAACAAATATTGTTTGTATTAATGAGCACAACCGATTCTCATTCAATTTTTTTTTAAATAAGTCATTCGAAATTTTAAGTTGATAAAATTACTAGCATTGATTTTTGATCCACTGTGCGGCGCGGGCGCTCTTAAGAACCTATTTCAGATATAAGTAATAGACTTGGAAGCAGGGTTGGAAAGAACAGGGGCCTTACCGCGCAACTTCCGTCGTAATGGGCATCGAAACTATGTTTTCCTTCACTGTAAGAGCGTTGCTATTAGCGCACATAGCTTTTCTTTAAAGAAAAAGACATTGGTTCGCGGTCGATCTGGTTTCGAACCCACAACCCTCGGAATGAGAATCGTGGTATCTGCCACTAGTCCAACACCGCTCAGTTCAGAAATCTATGTCAGGTTCATTCTAAAATTGCTGTTGATAATTTCATTTCAATTCTATTGTTTTTTTTTGTGTGTGGATATTTAGAGCAGTTTCCAGACAAATTATGTCATATTACGGTGGTGAGCTGAAACCTATCCACATTTAATCTATGTAAATTAGTACTAATTCATCTAAAATGTAGATAAACTTCGAAACTATAAGAAGTTTTTTTTGTCTTGAAACTACAAAAAAGAAGGAAACAAATTTATGATAATTTATCAATCTTCTATGTGATATCAATGTTGGTAGGTAACTGAGTTTATTTCCTATTGTTTGATTAGTTACTAAGAAATAAATAAGATGAATAAACATGTAGTTATATTAGGTGCCATCAATAAAACAATATACATATGTTTAAGCTTATATTTTTATAACCTTATATCTAAAATATAATTATGAACAGCTTTATTTCAGTTTCTTAAATACAGTTTCAGAACTGGTATCACATCATTGACGGTTACTGCAGAAATATCAAAATTGCACCATGCTCAGAGTACTGACAGATATTTTTGCATTAACCTTTTAACAGTAAAAACCAAACTTATGCAAGTTGGAAGCAGACTTTGTTTTAAATACAGATTGTACAACAAAGCTCATGTATTTTTTGAATACAAACTCAAACAATACACTTGTATTAGTTTGTTAAACCTCTAATGCTTTCTTTTCTTATCTCTTGAATCTCTACTAGATTTCCGATCATAATCATCATACTTCCGAGATCCTCTAGTTCGTTTATCATCATATCGTCGCTCCCTGGAACGATCGGTATTCCTTTCTCTAGACCTCGACTTATGTCTCTTACTTGAATAGTCTCGTTTACGATCATAAGGTGAACGAGATCGAGTTCTCCTGACTTTCTTTGACTTGTGGCTGTGATACTTAGACAACGGAGGGGTTTTTGGTGACTTCTCCTTCTTGCTATCTCTCCGGTTATCTTTTGATGTGGAAGCTGTCGGAGATTCTGGTTTCTTTTCCTCTGCTTTAGCTACCTCGCAATCTCTTTGAATCTGCATCAGCCTGTTGCCCTGGTAGACTTTACGAAGCTGTTCCAGCTTCAGCTCCAGCATTTCAGGGTTAACCTTATCTCGTTTGTACAATTGAAGGATCCTCATGCAGACCTCTCTTATGTCTTCTTCTGTAACTTTGAATAGGAGGAACCAATGTGGGTTGTTTGGTAAAGGAAGGCCTATTTTCCTAGCTGTAAGGTAGATGCAGGCACAAGCGATGGTTTCCGGCGGGAATCTCAAAAACACATCGGTGCGTAGAGCATCATTTATGTAATTCCAAGCCATTTGCATGAGTTGCCGATTCTTCTCATATTGCAGTAACTGTAGGTAAACCACAATCAGTTTGTGAGGATGTTTAACATAGATACAGAAGCCGAGTTCCTTCAAAATCCTTCGCTCAGCCTTGATCACCTGGTTCTTTAGTTCGATGTAGTTCTGGTCAAGAATCAGAGGGGTTATGATCTTCTGTGCTCTCACTTGCTTGATATGATGAAACACATTGATCACATCTCTTATTTTACAGGGCTTCTCTTCGACTTTAGATGCTAAGTAGATGCTTCCCATAGCCATAGTTTCCATGGGATATCTCACAAATGATTTGGAGTAGAAAAACCTTTGAAGGTATATCTGGCCGGTTGCCATGGCGACTTGGGGCAGCTTCAACAAGATACCTGCAGTTTGTATCATCTCGCAGCCGAGAATACGGAGATCTGTTTCAGTTTCAATGTCGAGTCCATCTGCTTGGGAAGGCGTCTCTTTGAATACGGATTCCGGAAGCAAACAGTTGTATAGTGTTAGTACGATTTTGTCGTAGTTCTTCTGAGGTTTAGCCGGAGCTGCAGCAGCGGGCTTCGACTGACTCTGAACCGTCGTTGTAGTCATTTTAAAATCACTACCTATTCACTTTGCACAAAACTTTTAGGTTTTCATTAAAAGTCCGTCAGTACCTATTCACTGGCACAACCTTGTCGTATCAAGTACACTTCAAGACTGCGCAGCTTTACAAAAAAATTCCACAAGGTACGCCACGCCAGCTTTCGGAGAATTAGGGAACCGGTTTGCAAATGACCACAATACGCTATGCTAATTACAGATTTGAGAAGTGATTAGGACAATAACAAGATGGCGCCACTAATCGGAACAGTTTAAAATTTTAAATGAATAAAATGTAATTAAATGAAAGTGTTCCATTATATTGACATTAATGAATTTAAAATACCTAGTTCAATTTCTATCTTGACATTTTCTTAATTTTAATTTCACTTGACATTGTTTACTCTTTTTTTAATTATTTCAAATTGTATCATTATTCTCTTTTCTTATTGTTGACATTGTAATCATTGAACTCAAATAATTTGCATGCCAAGTTAAGTACTGGTGAAATATGTTGAACTTTATTCTTTTATAACAACTGTTGTGACCATATTTCGTGCAAATAAATGACATTCATTCATTTAGATTTTTAAAGTCCGACTTGGTAAACAAGTCATTAAAATGCTAGAAAATACGTACATTTTAGAGAACAAGAAAATAAAAACATACAATTTTAAAATCTACAATTTCTTGCCACTTTGACTTGATAAGGATATAAGGCAAAATAATTATTTACAAACTAGCAGCGGTTTCACTCGCGAAAGTGAAAAACGTGTCAACACGGGCCCGGGCAGCCGAGCGGTTGCAGTTTTTCGTTCATTACTCGGGTCCTACTAATTCGATTTCAACGCAAAGAATATCACGACGTTCCTCGAAATTAGAACTATCCAATATTGAAAACCAGACTTCAATCGGATTTTTCATTGTATAAGGAACAGACAGACAGACATACATTTTAAAAATTATATAATTTTGTTATATTACTTGTCATAAGTCCCCCAGACCACTTTTTTTTTAATTTACTTACAAATACAGACTTTTTTTTTAATCGTAAGCAATTAGGTAATTAAATAGGTACTTTTTCAGTTTTAAACATAGGTCTATATTTGTAACTAAACCTTCCATTTCTACACAGAAAAATATTAAAACGTTAGTCACTGTTCGATGTCAACAACAAACTGACTGGCTTATTGCCAATACAATAGATGACAATTACAATAGGTACACCTGCAATTAGGAAGTATTATCTCTACTGAATAAACAATGCAAGCTATTATCAGATTTATCAGTAAACGAAGGTCTATCCAAAACATGTTAGAATACAATAGGAAATCTATCTTAAAAATTTGCCGACAACCGGATTTTTATGGCTTTTCAAACGAAAATAATATAGGTACCTACAGGTCATGGTATTTGTTTGAAAATAACAAAAAAAATTATTATATGAGTATAACATTTAACATTATTTACGTTTAAAAATTAATTAAAACAAAGGATACTGTCGCCGCCTTTTATCTTTTGTGATTTATACGCGGTGCAGGGGCATTGTGAAAGATAGGTTTTTGTGTTAGACCGGTGACGGGTAGGCCTTCGTGGTATTCTGCGGCCTTCCAGCCAGATGTATCTGAGGCATTACCAATATTAGGTAGGTACATATTTAGCATATATTTTCTAGTGCCTCACAAATGAAGATAATGAGGATTTCCGTTAAAAAAATTAAAACAAAATAGTCAATTATAAAGTTCCTTTTTTCGGGAGAAGTCGATGCACTGGGGGGTACCAAATTTAGGTACATGTGTAGTGTATCCCCTCTAGTTTCTCCCCTATGTAGATTATAAGGATTCCGTGACAAACAATCCATTTTTTTAAAAAGTTATAATTTCTTCATACAAAAAAATTGTTATGGCGATAAGTCTCGAAATAAGGCATTTACAAAGTTTCGTCAAAACAAATATTGTTTGTATTAATGAGCACAACCGATTCTCATTCAATTTTTTTCAAAATAAGTCATTCGAAAAATTTAAGTTGCCACAAGTACTAGCATCGATTTTTGATCCACTGTGCGGCGCGGGCGCTCTTAAGTACC
The DNA here is from genome assembly GCA_949358125.1 of Idaea dimidiata. Lineage (NCBI taxonomy): Eukaryota > Metazoa > Arthropoda > Insecta > Lepidoptera > Geometridae > Idaea > Idaea dimidiata. Next base: position 248,325 of record OX442342.1, read on the forward strand.
TATCTATACTAATATTATAAAGCTGAAGAGTTTGTTTGATTGTTTGAACGCGCTAATCTCAGGAACCGCTGGTCCGATTTGAAAAATTGTGTTTGATAGTCCATTTATCGAGGAAGGTTATAGGCTACTTTTGATCCCGATATTCTTACGGGGTCGGGACTTACGAGGGTAAATCCCGCGGGACGCAGCTATAAAAACGAAAGTCGTGTTAGTTACACTATTTATATTTCAAGAACGGCGAAACCGATAGGAATAAAATTTGGTACAGGGTTAGTATAGAGGTTCAAATAAAATATAGGGTACTTTAAATGATCGTACGGGTTAAGCAACGCTTGGCGTGACACATACGTGATGGGTCAACAGGAACGATCGCACCAATTAGATTGAAATTTGGTACAGGGTTAGTTTAAGGGTATAGATACGATATAGGGTACTTTAAATGATCGTACGGGTTAAGCAACGCTTGGCGTGACACATACTTGATGGGTCAACAAGAACGATAGCACCAATTAGAATGAAATTTGGTACAGGGTTAGTTTAAGGCTATAGATACGATATAGGGTAATACTTTAAATGATCTTACGGGTTAAGCAACGCTTGGCGTGACACATACGTGATGGGTCAACAGGAACGATCGCACCAATTAGAATGAAATTTGGTAAAGGGTTAGTTTAAGGGTATAGATACGATATAGGGTACTTTAAATGATCGTACGGGTTAAGCAACGCTTGGCGTGACACATACGTGATGGGTCAACAGGAACGATCGCACCAATTAGAATGAAATTTGGTACAGGGTTAGTTTATGGGTATAAATACATATAGGGTACTTTAAATGATCGTATCGGTTAAGCAACGCTTGGCGTGACACATACGTGATGGGTCAACAGGAACGATCGCACCAATTAGAATGAAATTTGGTACAGGGTTAGTTTATGGGTATAAATACATATAGGGTACTTTAAATGATCGTATCGGTTAAGCAACGCTTGGCGTGACACATACGTGATGGGTCAACAGGAACGATCGCACCAATTAGAATGAAATTTGGTAAAGGGTTAGTTTATGGCAGTGGCGATCTTCCCCTTAAAGCAAATAAGCCTGGCTTGCCCAGTAACCTCGATTCAATTTAATCCACAGCCGCCGATTATTTAAAATTTCCCGCAATTACCAAGTTTTATGTACCTACATAACACTTTAAAAGCTATATTTCTACGCGGCCGGCGCGCGGCGCGCGGCACGCCATCGCGAGACCCGAAGTCAACCGAGCTACGAATCCGACTGCATTTAGCTATCTCACTTGCACGCGTTGGCTTGCAAGCTGGCTTTGCATACGCTGCTCTCTTTTATACTTTCTCTCTTTTTAAACTATGACAAATGACCAAATAGAACACACACGTACTTGCAGTGATTACGTACTTACTTTATTTAGGAGAACTGAAAGCACTGCTTTAATGCTGAAGTTATCAGCAGATTGCCGCATACCGGCCGAACTCAGTGCCGAACTTCACTTATGTTTAGTGTTTACATTCATTCGATTACTCTAGGAGTTAAAAATTATTTACTTTTTGTATAGTTTTAATTTATTTTAAGTTGTGTTGTTTTTGTCTCTCTATCCTGTTACATGGCAAACAAGTTCAATGAACTACTCATCTTATCTAAAATAAAAAAACTTTTTTACTCACTCAAGCAAACCAAATGGTTCTTTTCAAAGCCACCGAAGGTATGCAATTACTGATTTATTTATTAATTCAATCTAGTGCTAGCATGCTTTCAGTGTGCTTTATTAAATAGCGCAAGAAACGTAAGAATATAATTGAAGAATAAGGAGAGAACAGACAAGATTAATTTCACTATAATTTACTTTAGAAAAAATTTATGGGCTTGCCCTATTCTGAACTGTGAGGCACGCTACTGGTTTATCGGTATAAATACGATATTATGGTACTTTAAATGATTGTACGGGTTAAGCAACGCTTGGCGTGACACATAAGTGATGGGTCAACAGGAACGATCGCACCAATTATAATGAAATTTGGCACAGGGATTACTTTAAGGGTATAAATACGATACTTTAAATGATCGTACGGGTAAAGCAACGCTTGGTATGACATACGTGATGGGTAAAAATTACGGTTAAACCGATTTGAACGAAATTTGGTACAGGGATAGTTTAGTGGTTGAAATAAGTTATAGGGTACCTATTTTGAATAATCATACGGGTTGAGCAACGCTTGGTATGACATACGTGATGCGTCACATAAGTTACGGGATAGGAATTTATGCTGGTGAAACCGCGGGGCACAGCTAGTTTCAGATATAAATAATAGACTTGAAAGCAGGGTTGGAAAGAACAGGGACCTTACCGTGCAACTACCGTCGTAATTGGCATTGAAACTATGTTTTCCTTCACCGTAAGAGCGTTGTTATTAGCGCACATACTTAACCTTTTTTATTTAAAGAAAGACATTGATGCGCGGTCGGTCTGGTTTCGAACCCACGACCCTCGGAATGAAAATCGTGGTATCTACCACTAGACGAACACCGCTCAGTTCAGAAATCTATGTCAGGTTCATTCTAAAATTGCTGTTGATAATTTAATTTCAATTCTATTGTTTTTTTTTGTGTGTGGATTGTAGGTTACAGGTTCTTATATTAAGAGCAGTTTCCAGACAAATTATGTCATATTACGGTGGTGAGCTGAAACCTATCCACATTTAATCTATGTAAATTAGTACTAATTCATCTAAAATGTAGATAAGCTTCGAAACTATAAGAAGTTTTTTTTGTCTTGAAACTACAAAAAAGAAGGAAACAAATTTATGATAATTTATCAATCTTCTATGTGATATCAATGTTGGTAGGTAACTGAGTTTATTTCCTATTGTTTGATTAGTTACTAAGATATAAATAAGATGATATAAACATGTAGTTATATTAGGTGCCATCAATGAAACAGTATACATTATGTGTAAGCTTATATTTTTATTACCTTATATCTAAAATATAATTATGAACAGTTTTATTTCAGTTTCTTATACAGTTTCAGAACTTTTATCACATTATTGAAGGTTATTGCAGAAATATCAGCCACATACACATGAAACACACTCTCTATGAGCAAAGCTATTTCGTTCTTTTGGAAATTCAAAGTATATTTTCGAAGTTGTCTTTTTATTTTATTTTGGACTACTTTAAACTAAACATCAATTATCTTTACATTTTGAAATAGCAATTCTATCAGTAAAACAGTTTCGGCTTAATTCACTGTCCTCGAAAGACCGTGTATACTATAATGAATCGAGAAGAAATTAATCATGTGTACAGTTGAAAAATTGGAGCATACTGAGAGTACTGACAGATATTATTGCAATCACCTTTCAACAGTAAAACCAAACTTATGCAAGTTGGATGCAGACTTTGTTTTAAATACACATTATACAAAGAAGATCATGTATTTTATAAATACATGCTCAAACAATACACTTGTATTAGTTTGTTAAACTCTAATACTTTCTTTTCTCATCTCTCGAATCTCTACTAGATTTCCGATCATAATCATCATACTTCCGAGATCCTCTAGTTCGTTTATCATCAGATCGTCTCTCCCTAGAACGATCAGCATCCCTGTCTCTAGATCTCGACTTATGTCTCTTACTTGAATAGTCTCGTTTACGATCGTAAGGTGAACGAGATCTAGTTCTCCTGTCTTTCTTTGACTTGTGGCTGTGATACTTGGACAACGGAGGGGTTTTTGGTGACTTCTCCTTCTTGCTATCTCTCCGGTTATCTTTTGATGTGGAAGCTGTCGGAGATTCTGGTTTCTTTTCCTCTGCTTTAGATGCCTCGCGATCTCTTTGAATCTGCATCAGCTTGTTGGCCTGGTAGACTTTACGAAGCAGTTCCACCTTCAGTTCCAGCACTTCAGGGTTAACCTTATCCCGTTTGTACAATTGAAGGATCCTCATGCAGACCTCTCTTATGTCTTCTTCTGTAACTTTGAATAGGAGAAACCAATGTGGGTTATTTGGTAAAGGAAGGCCTATTTTCCTAGCTGTAAGGTAGATGCAGGCACAAGCTATGGTTTCAGGCGGGAATCTCATAAAGACATCGGTGCGTAGAGCATCATTCATGTAATTCCAAGCCATTTGCATGAGTTGCCGATTCTTCTCATATTGCAGTAACTGTAGGTACACCACAATCAGTTTGTGAGGATGTTTAACATGGACACAGAAGCCGAGTTCCTTCAAAATCCTTCGCTCAGCTTTGATCACCTGGTTTTTCAGTTCGATGTAGTTCTGGTCAACTATCAGAGGAGTTATGTTCCTCTGTGCTCTTACTTGCTTGATATGATGAAACACATTGATCACATCTCTTATTCTACAGGGCTTCTCTTCGACTTTAGATGCTAAGTAGATGCTTCCCATAGCCATTGTTTCCATGGGATATCTCACAAACGATTTGGAGTAGAAAAACCTCTGAAGGTATATCTGGCCGGTTGCCATGGCGACTTGGGGCAGCTTTAACAAAATACCTGCAGTTTGTATCATCTCGCAGCCGAGAATACGAAGATCTGTTTCAGTTTCAAGGTCGAGTCCATCTGCTTGGGAAGGCGTCTCTTTGAATATGGATTCCGGAAGCAAACAGTTGTATAGCGTTAGTACGATCTTGCCGTAGTTCTTCTGAGGTTTAGCCGGAGCTGCAGCAGCGGGCTTCGACTGACTCGGACTCTGAACCGTCGTTGTAGTCATTTTAAAATCACCACCCATTCACTTTGCACGAAACTTTTAGGTTTTTTTAGAAGTCCGTCAGTACCTATTCACTGGCACAACATTGTCGTATCAAGTACACTTCAAGAGACTGCGAAGGTTTACGAAAAAAATCCACAAGGTACACTAGCTTTCGAAAATTAGGGAACCACTTTACAAAATGACCACGATATGACGATACGCTATGCTAATGACAGATTAGACAAGTGATTACGGCAGTGTTGCCAACTGCTACCAAAGGTTTGTGGCTAGGATGTAACAGAAAGTTGCTCCCTAAAAAGTAGCAAGTATAGCTAAACTTCTCGATGAAATAAAAACTTTTAACATGATTACTGGAGGTCACACTCGATCTTCTGATATAGGCTTTGATATTTATTGATCACTTTCGTAGGTTGTTTTGCTATACCTACGGTGTTATATATATTATGTCGGGGATTCTGTCACAGACATTTATTTGGTTTTACTGCTATACTTACAAAAATATTGGTTCTTTGTCAGTATGCTATTCTTACAAAAAACTAATAGTAGTAGCTAAAAAGAATAGCTACAAGTTTTAAAAAATTTTAGTTGTCCGATATTCAAAAATAGCTAAAACTATCTACAAAGTAGCTAAGTTAGCAACACCGGATTACGGCAATAACAAGATGGCGCCACTAATCGGAACAGATTGTCAAAGTCCGAATTGGTAAACAAGTTAATAAAATGCTAGAAAGTACGTACATTTATGAGTACAAGAAAATAAAAACATACCCTGTGCCATTTTCTACAATTTCTTGCCACTTTCACTGCACAATGATAAAGATATGAGGCAAAATAATTAATTACAAAATACAAGACATGAACCCTGACTCAGTCAATCGATATGTTTACGTTTCATTTCATTCAAATTCATTCAAAAGTAGTGCATTTTTAATTTATCATGAAAAGTTTACAATGTCCCTTTCTTTGTAATCGTAAACAATTACGTAATTAGATAGGTACTAAGACTTTACACTAATTTCATTTAAAAAATCAGAACTCATAATAAAAGACGACTCATCCTTACGAACTTTCGTTGTCTTATTATTTTATATACGTGTGTGTAACGGAACGTATTCTTTTACCGGAAATACGGAATTCATGTTGACCTTGGCGGCAATTACAAATAGGCGATCGATATTTTTTTCGATTACAAAAATAGCTTTCGTAAATTTAAATTAAATTGAATGCAGGCTAAAAATATAAATCAATAAGTCACTTTTCATAGTAATTAATGTCCTTGATACTTACGTAAATGTTAAGAGAAGAATATTAATAAATACTTACATCCTGGATCAGTGCATTTTTGAACAAACGAGTCCACAAAGTCGTGTCCTTCGCCGGCTTCGAAACAACACTTAACAAAAGACATAGCGAATCGTCACAATAGTTATCTCTCTAATTTTCCTCTTAGAACACTGTTTCACAGGAAGATTTATGATTAAAATAATTTGATTCTTGAATTACTTATTATTGAACACTTTAAAAATCAGGTAGGCATCTCGAATATATGAGATAACTAGAGGTAGATCAGCTGTAGGTTAGGTATAACAAGTAAGTAATTATAATGTAATTAATATTAAATAACAGACAAAAAGATATCTATTTTTAATTCTAACACAATTTTGTTTTCACTTCAGATATTTTTACTCTAAGATTGCTTATTCAAATTGGAGTTTTAAAAATTGACCTTTTTTGCTGTATATAACAATCTAATTAGGTCACGATGTCACATTCTCCTGTGACTATGAATGAATGACCTGAGGATAACAACCGACAAAATAAAATAGATTCGAAATGTTCAGTATTGACAAAAAAGTGACGACATTTTCAATTTGATAGGGTAATGCGCATTAGAAATTACTACTGCACGCTAGATGTCGCTGTGCAAATTAATTATTTTACTTAACGGAAGATGGCGCTAAACGTCCTAATTTTTTTATATATTTCTCATTTGTGTACATATTCGTTTTTCCTACAAATGTTCTCGAGTACAAACCAGTTGAAATTGCATAGTAAATAAATACTCCGTTATTTAATTATAATTATAATAAATTACTGGCGAAATATCGAGGTCCATTTAAAACAAACCCAAAATATGTACCTAAATACCCCGTAAATATGAGTGATACTTAAATATTTGTCAAAAATGCTTAATTATAAACAAAAAGAACACAAGAAGGCTAGCTCAATAGTAGAACTTATCTTCGTATAAAATTCTGTGTATGGTTTGGTTAAAGCTTAAATATTAAGGCAGGTTCCACCAAACTAGTATAAGTCTTATCCTACGAATACCTATCTTAATCATAAAACACAATATTTTATCGGGTTTTACTCGCGTTTACCTAGATAAAGCTGACTGTAAAGTAAGCGAAGCGTTGGTACAAGCATTGAAACATTGTCGGTAATAAATAAAAAGCATTATAAAACCTTTAAAAACAAAAATCTTACATTTTAAAGTTAGGTCGAAATTTACCATTAGGTACTTACTCGAATTACTTATTCTAAAATAATATTTCACTAGCTGCGTCCCGCGGTTTCACCAGCATAAATTTAGCCTATAGGACTCTTCGATTACTCCTCGTAGCTATCTAATGTTGAGAGAATTTTTGAAATCGGTCTAGCAGTTGTTCGTAGAAACAAACATTTATGGTCAGCATAAATACTTAGTCCCTGGCAGGAATCAAACCCACAACCCTCTATGCTGTAGCCAGGGGTTTGCCCAACGCCCCACAGAAGCCACATAGGTTGATAGTCCACACACGTGACGGCGGAGTTTTGGCGGAAACGCGTTGAGGAGATGTGCATGTTGCCAAATTTTCATTTTTGTGAAACCTAGGTCAAATGCGTGTAAATTGTTTAATTTCGGGGGCATATTAATCAAGTTGGTTTCGTGAAGGTGTACAAGTGTAGTGAAAGTTTAAATCAAAAAACATGGACTTTAGCGTTGTCTGCAAAGCTCCGTGAACAATCTTTGTAAATGGCCGCCGTTTTACAATGATTCCTTCGACTTTAATGTTTCGATACACTGGCTAATGTCCAAATAGAATATAGCCATTTAAAAGAAGAAGAAAACGTGACGGTCAGCAAGATCGGCAACGTTGCTCAACAATCCACGACATTGCATGCAACATGGCACGCTTTGTTGTTACTTCCTGTGCAACATGCAGTTGACCATCAAATGTTGTTAATTTTCGAAAGGACTATAAAAAATTGCCGCCGAAATCAATCCTAATTCATAAGCAGGTAAGCCCTCTGCGACATGTTGCCGACAACTTCGAATGTTCCGCGTTGCAGCAATGTTGCGCAACATATTATGTTGCCGAGTGAATACGACGCTTGAGAATAAGTTTATTTTAGCATTTATGTTGGGTAATCTTTCTAAACTACGGGACCGATTTGATGTTTAATATGAAGTTCGAGCATCTTGAGCTGTAATATAGGCCCGTTTTTATTCTAAGGGACTGATTTAATATTACTACTCAAGATGCAAAGTACCTTACATTGCATATTGAGGAGTAATAATATATTGGCCCGTTTTTATTCCCAAACCTTTACGGGATCGAGACTAGCGCGGGTGAAACCGCGGGGTGTAGCTAGTTGGTATATTTATATAGAGTGAACGATATCGCTTAACCAAGCAAAGTGGAAAATGTAATACTAGTTGTTTTCCTTGCAGTCGCAAAATCCGTTCATATCACGTCTGGCGTTACATTCGGCCAGTCGGCCTCGGTGTCTCACCACGTAAGGTTGTATGTACCTACGACTCGCACGAACTTCGCGCCGCTCCCGCATCCGCACCAACGTTCACGTCCGTTCTTTTTGAACAAGTGCAGTGTTCCTTTTTCAAAAGTGTGTAGTGGCTATTTTGGATTTAGAATTCCGTTTTGTTTTTGTTTTCTGGGAGGATATTTTCTCGGTAAGTTCGAAAAAGGTTTTTAAAAAAAATGAGTACTTTCATGGACTTAATATTACCTATAGTAATTATTTATGTTCTTTGCTATGACTGACTTGTATTTTAAATGCTAAGGTTCATCTGTATGTGTAAAAATATTTATATTGCACACACTGATGTTAATAAATACCTACACTTAAGCTACAGATTAGCTGCCTTACAGCTTAAAGCTGTCTCTTCCACTTAAACTCATCCCGGACACGTACAAAGTAGCGTATAGGTACTGCGAAGCTTATTGTACCTCTGTATAGACATTCTAAGTGTCCTGCAGAGGGGCACCTATACCTATAGTCTGTTTTTTATAATATCAGACTATAATCTGACGTTTTGGTTCCTTGTATTTGTCAATTTTATAAAAAAAGAAGTGTCAAATGGTTATACTCAATAATTTATTATAAAACGAAGTAGGTAGGTACCTAAAAGTTTTTAACAAAACGCAAAATGGAACCGAATGGGGAAAAATTGGCCCGTACGGGAATAAACCAAAATAATAAAAATAAAAGTGACGCAAAAATCTGTCACTGTTATTTTTGTCAAGTTAAATAAATAGATTTCAAAACAAAGTTATTTGTTCAAAAATGGCATTTTTTTTTTTTTAATTTCTTATCAACATGTACTTGATTAATTAATTAAGTATATTTTTTATACTAAAGGGCATTATTTTTTCTTATGTGAACAATATTAACAATAATGTACCCTACACGGGAGTTTTGGCGGCAATTTCGGGGGCATATTAATCAATTTAGTTTCGTGAAGGTTACAAGTGTAGCGAAAGTGAAAGACGGTGAAAAACATGGACTTTAGCGTTGTCTCCAAAACTCCGTGAACAATCTTTGTAAAAATGCCCCCCGTTTTTGCAATGATTCCCTCGACTTGACTTTTACTATGACGACTAGACCGTTTCGATGCAAATAACTTGCAAATAATTAATAATACCTACACGTTTACAACATATTATAGGTAACAAATATTTGTGAGTTACGAAATTAATGAATTTGTACATAATTATTGCAATTTAATCTCGGTAGGTAATTCATATGATGTAGATATATATCTCTATACATACCACACATCACACTACCATACAAAAAATGTATCTACATAGCTTGTTATCTACACTCAATATTTTTTACCAGTTTTTTCGTTACGCTAGAGATTTCGACGTCGGACTAAATTCATTAGACTACCGGCGGCTACCGGCTACCGGGCGCGGGCGGTAGAAGATAAACCGCGCAAAAACTGTTCGGATGAGGACATACCGGGGCTTTATTCTACTTCGTCTACTAAAGCAAGTCTTCTTAGGAAATCTCATTTATAGGGTACCGTAGGTATCTAAATGGTAAAAAAGGGACCCATTACTAAGACTCCACTGTCCGTCTGACTGTCACCAGGCAGGCAAATAGAAAGATTTATATCTCACTAGCTGCGCCCCGCGGTTTCACCCGCGTAAGTCCCGTTCCCGCGGGAATATCGGGATAAAAAGTAGCCTATGTGTTATTCCCGGTATCCAGCTACCTACATTCCAAGTTTCATCGCAATCGGTTTAGTAGCTTTTGCGTGAAAGAGTAACAAACTCACATACATACATACTTACATACAAACTTTCGCGTTTAAAATATTAGTAAGATGACTCACGAACCATGATAACTTGACAGTTGAAATTTTCTCAGATTTCTCATTTATTTGTGACCAGCTGCGCCCCGTGGTTTTACCCGCGTAGGTCCCGTTCCCGCGGGAATATCGGGGTAAAATGTAGCCTATGTGTTATTCCCGGTATCCAACTACTTATATTCCAAGTTTCATCGTAATCTGTTCAGTAGTTTTTGCGTGATTGAGTAACAAACATCCAAACACACACACTTTCACATTTATAATATTAGTAGGACAAAATAAATATTTCAATCACTTGTCTTACAATATCCCCCTTTCATATAAATGGTGAATAAAACATGAATGAAGAATGTTAATAGGTACGCCAAATCGGTTTAAAGTTTGTTACAGTAAAGCTTTTATATATACAAATACACTAGTTTTTGTTGTAGTCAAAAATACTTATTATTTTTGATTTTACAGGCATTTAAACTTACGATAAATATCGAGTCTCGCTATCACTATTTATCGATATTTTATATTTCGCACGATATTTGGTATTTACATTTGCTAATCCGTGCTGGCTAATCCGGATTGGTTAGTTCGATCCAAGCAAGCCAACTAACTTTACAGGCGTAATTATTATTATGATCTGTCAGATTTACTCCCTTTTACAATACCTACCCATACCACCCTCCCAGCCTAGTCAGCCATGCCCAGAGGAAAGAACGGGTCAATACCTCTGGAGCTAACTCAGCAGTAGGTTAAGTGGCATTAGCTTAGTGGCCTAGCTTAATGCTCTTGGAAATCTCAATTTGAATGATCCGTAGCTTCTGGGCTTGGCTGGAAGACCAGGTGCTCTATTTTTGAATCACTAGCGCCACTTCGAGTGACTTTAAAACCTCTGTTTCTACTGATTTTCCTTCGTTTTCTGTAACTTTTTTGTGAATAACACGATCGCAACGATAGGTATGAACCACTCGCCGCAGGAGTCCGATATCGAACGAAAACTAGCAGATATAAAGTTATTTAAATCACCTAACAAACAATGAGCGATTCAAAAATAAAGCTTCAGCGCTGTGGCTAAGTATGTTTGCTGGATACAGCTTTTTGCTGAGGTCGATACAGGTTACGGCATCCTGGCTTGTTAAATGTATTGTCTAATTGTTTTCCTTACTTAATTCTGTATCATTTTGCAACTTACTTGTCCTTATGAACATATTATCTTTATTCCTTGCTTCTCTGCGAGACTACCGAAATGACGTCACCATCCAATTGATGCGTGAAACACATGCGCCCCGTCACGTGGGCGGCTGACGGCGGTGCGGTGGTCCAGCCAGTGACCGCCGCGTCACTCGCTACAAAAGAGTTCAACGGGCTCCTCCTTGCTTTGTCCTAATAAAGTCATGATACAATCTTAGCGATTGCTACTTACCACTTGCGTCAGAGTTCGTTTTAAAGCCTAGAGTTAGAGACAAGAAAACAACTTATTATCATAAAATAAATATTTGTATCTTGTCTGGGCGTATTTCTATGTATAATATGTATTTACAAAAGAAAAATAAATATAAGTATATCCGTTGTCTAGTCCGATGACTAGAAGCTGCAAAGCTTGTGTTACGATACACAAGCTTTGCAGCTTACCACGGGGCTAGATAGCGCTGTGTGTTCGTCACAGGATTTATTTATTTAAATGTTAAATTCTGGGTAATAATTATATTTATTTTAACCTATTCTGGTGGAAACTCGCGTTCATGTCATTCATTCATTCTCAGTGCGTAATTCTGCACTTGGCAGTAAAAGGATTATTATAATCATTATAAAAACCGCCGACAAGAGATTGTCGATAAAGGACGAGAAAGCGTGGTCCAATGGACTTTGACTATTATTCGTAACACCTATATTTGTTAGTTGTACTTATATAAATAGCTTATAAGACTTCACGGAAGTAACCTATTAACAGATATCTTATTGACTCATCTTTACAACAATACGCGTTTTATTAAAACGCACGTGATTTCCTAATTCCTTGCGTTTTGAACAAAAGGATTTTTATAATCGATTCCTAGAATTATACGTAACTACTTAGCTATAATCTATAAGTACTTAAAATAAAGGAAGAGAGGACAAATAGTCTTTACTTGGAAGTAAATAAAAAAAGTGGTCTAGGGAACTTAGGATAAGTAGTACTTAGAACAAAATAATATACTTAATTTTAAAAATTCATCTGTCTGTCTGTTCCTTATACAATTAATTATACAATTATACAAAGTTCCTTATAAAATTATACAATTAAAAACTACTAATCCGATTGAAATCTGGTTTTCAATATTGAAAAGTTCTATTTTCGAGGAAGGTCGTGGTATACTTTCCAACGAAATCAAATTTGTAGAACTCGAGTATTAACGAAAAAGTGCAACCGCTCGAGAAACGCTCGGCCGCCCGCGCCCGTGTTTAAGCGTTTTTCACTTCCGCGAGTGAAACTGATTTTAGGATTAAAATAAACCGCAGCTAGGATTATAATAAAGAGGAAATATTTGTATTTAATTGTTTGTAATGAAAAGGCTTCGAACGTACCTACTGGACCGATTTCAAAACATCTTTTACCAACAGAAAGCCACATTATCGAGGAGTATAACATAGACCACATTTGTGGCAAATGTGAAATATTAAAATTGTTTTCATATAACGTGGCGATGTATCGCCACGCCAACAACCAGGTTTACCAGCGCCTATAGTTGTTTCACATCAATATATTGAACATGATAAAACAGTCCAATCAAAACAAAATTAATATCAATACAATACAGTTCTAGTTCACCACCAGTACCGAACGCAGGTCGCGCCGCTCACTGCTGCGGTCCGGCGCGCGCCCCGCCCGCTTCGACCCTGACTTTTACATCACTCGATTACAGTCAAACGAAAATATTTATAAGCGTTTAATACTTATTGCATGCTCTACTCTACTGGGATCATGCCGCACTGAAGGGACGGTAGAGTTATTCAGAGAGCTTCGGTCGGAAACCGAAGATCGGCTCCGAAGATGCCTGTCACAGTCTTATTTATTACATTAAATCGAAAATATTTGTATTAAAGCTTTTGCTTGTGCGGCAATGATCCTGTTACTGTGTTATTGAATCGCGCTGAGCGAGATAGAGGTATCATTTCCGACATCGGATTCGGCCCGAAGCTCTTTGAATACCCCTATACTGATTCCCGTATTACAATTGAAATAGGTAAACTATAGCACAAAATAAAATTATACCTTGCCACTGCAAAACTGCAAGCTGATTATGTTACTCTGTTGCTAACAAATCTCGATTGAAACAATTAAAGTTGTCGAGTTTTGCGTTTACGGATAATTTGACATACAATAGTTAGTGTCATTAAATAGTTACACCAGCTAGTTTTAATTGCAATTTGCAAAATGGCATTTTGTTTGCTGCTGAATGAAGTGAATAATGACGTGAATACAACAATTTTAATTGTTAAACTTTTTAAATTCACACTATTTGTTAACATTTTACATTTTACCGAGACTTAATCGTAATTATTGATTTCGTTACCTCGACGTTTCGATCATATTACAATGATCTTGGTCGCAAGGGGACTGGAGCTGCGGCGGGTGTCGTCCTCTTCTAAATATAACCGTTTGTTATTTACTTTCCGGTGGTGGGTAGGTGAACATTTTTTAAAGTACGTGAGTAACCGAAATACCCACATTTTTCGTTACACAAGTTCGTAAACGCGATTAAGACCCGGTAAAATGTAAATAATTTCAATCGAAATTTGTTGCAAACAGAGTTATGTAATAACCAGCTAGCTAAACTGCAATTAAATCTTTATTGACTTCTAAATGTGTGGAATGTGGAAAATAGACTCCTAACTCCGTACCAGGAGGTCTAGGCAGGCTAGGTCAATTAGTTTCATCGACGAGGAACTAATGGCAGTGTAGTACTAAGTCTGCTCTAATTTCTATTCCGCTTTGAAATATCTCAGGTATCGTCACATGGTTACTTAGCGTGCTCGCTATTATTTGTAAAGCGGTAGTTACCTACAGCAACTTTACTTGACACTTACCCAATATGTTACTTGTAAGTTAATGTAACGGAAAATGTGGAAATTTTCCAACTTAGGTCAATGAGGTGCACTCATTTCACCAGCCTACTTTACTTGCATGTGGCGGGGATGGAGGGGAGGTGTAAGGAGGTTGCAGCTGTTTAAACTTCAGATAAATACTAGCAGCGTCACGCGGATTTGTCCGCGTAAGTTTTGATCTCGAAGGAATTTCGAAAAGTCCTTCCAGAGCTCTAGTTATCGCATGCCAAGTTTCATCGCAATCGGCTCTTTAGTTTATGCGTAAAGGAGTAACAAACATTGTCACACAAACTTCCACGTTTATAATAATTAATTGGATCATTCATCGTTGGATTTTCATTGTGTGATGCAAACTTTCTTCTAGGTGAGGTACAAATTCGTACTTTTAATGTTGTTAGACTAATAGAAGTTATTTTTTCTCTATGACCATGGTCCCTACGATAAAAGTATTTTGTTTAACTTAATTACAACTCATTGCCTGAATGAAGTAAGAAAAATTGCCACAAATTTAAAAATAATTTCAATTTAATTTTTCTCCTAGCTTCATTTTGAAATGAAAACCTAATTTGTATTTAATTTTTCTTGACGCTTTGAAGTCATTTCGACTCATTCTATCTCTAATATTATATTTCGCAATGTACTCGAGTCTGTCACCGATCGTGTCTTCAGTATAATCTATCATCAAGTTCCGTGGAGAAAGGTACAGGTGTTTCCACCTGCGATCCGCGAGCGAGGCCGCGTGGCGCAACTAGTGGACATTGATAAAATTGCTCAACTTTATAGTATACATTTTAAAGGTTGACAACGATTTATAATTAGTTATCTCCGGCCATGTGGCGGGTTATTCCACGTTTAGCTTATTATTGATTTCCATTGAGGGGGATTTGTGGATTTTTTGACACATAGGGCGAATCTCTGGCAGAAAGTTGTAGGTTCGGTTTTGCATTAAATTGCGCCTCCAGGTCCAACCATAGTTCAAGTAAATAGTCAACCTCATTACACTTTGTCAAAGTCATACGTGAAACTATTTCACCCTGATTTTGGCTTAAACTTGGCCCAAATAACTTACCCACTAGGAGAAAAATTAAACACTGGGCTATATGCACGCACAACCCATGAATCTAAATAAAATTGGGGATAAATCGTTGAAAAATGGTGGCTCGATTATTTTCCTATGACCTTGTTGCAGGCAATATTTGGTATTAAAATGCCTGCTATAGTACTATAGTACCTAGTGTAGTGGTGTGGCTTACCTAGTGTTAGAGTTGTCAGGTCGCCCTAAGGCCTCTAACTTGATCCAACGACTGCTATCAGAGATAACAACCGGGGCCAAAATTGTTTATCGCGTCTTACGAAGAACTTGATATAATATGTTTTACAGTCAACAAAAGTTTGGTTCAATTAGTTGGTCATATAGGAATACTTAGACAAAATATTAGAACTAAGCGCATTTTAAAGCTAAATTTCTATCAGAAATAGTTTCACAATTGGTGGTAATTTTGCATTTCGCTAAAGCTTTAATGTTTACTTGCAAGTTTTGGACCAATGTTTGTAGCAGATTATGATAAATTAATTACTGGAAATGTTATTACCATTTGCTAAATCTTTCAAAGTTAATGATTAATAATACTAATTTTTGTGAAACAGTTTTCGAAAATTTGTATTAATATCAGCTGTTGAAAATACTTAATAAGGTTATTTAAAAAAACGCGATTAAAAACTTAAAAAATGAGTTTTATTTGACTAAAAAAGATTTGTTCTACAGATATAAAATTTGAACAGATATAAAATTTTGACAGTACCCTGAAGTCCCCGCACATCCATTAGTTAAACGACCTTGTACCAATATGAACCCCCGAATCAACCCGCATGACTTCAGCTATCAGTAAATACTCTAGACACATAACATATTACATTATATACTTGCTTATATCGACGGAGCACGCAATGGCCGACCTTGCTCCACTACTTATTGTTATGGTACATATTGTTCTTTACAAATAGGTCTAGTAATGAGTGACAGTAGATAGATACCCAACTGTTTAGTTCTCCAGTCAATTTATGATAGTTCAGCTTATTTTATTGCGCTCCATATCTGTTAATCTTGACTGCTATTTAGCTGCCTGCAGCATAAAATAATAACCTTTTGAAAACTGCTGTTGAAAACACACATGTGTGTCGGCAGTCTGCATGTACAGCATTGCAACAATGCCGTTCATAAAAAAGTAACACGATTTCTTCTATGGTTTTCGCAATTTTGCACAATAAAACACTTTATTTACCGGGTTTAATCGCGTCTTATTCATGATTTTTACCGAGCTTTTCGATAATAGGCAAATTACATGATACATCTCAGTGAACCTTGAAAAAGCCAAATGTAAAGTTGGCGAATGCTCGGTCGTTTAAAAATTATGAATAAAACGTGAAATAAAGTGTTTTATTAAATAAACACGAGTCAAACCCGGAACAAAATGTGTTTTATTTATAACACATCCTATGTGGTTGCGATTTTGATTCAGCAACTTGTGAATTTTTTAGTTGTGCATTTGATTTTGCGATAATTTACGGTTTCAACGTCAGCAATCAAAGAGTACATATATTGTCTCTACATTCTACAAGTAAAACAAAATAAATAACTAAGTGCGATAGTAGGCACCTCGCTATTACTTACATCGTTTAGAATATTCCACATTTAAGCAATACTGGTTGTGCTCCGCAGTTTCACCCGAAAGAGTCCCGATTTTGGGGGAATATCGGGATAAAAAGTAGCCTATGCTTTAATCCGGATCTCAAGCTATCTGCATACCAAGATTCATCGCAATCGATTCAGTAGTTTTGTGTAATTAAAACACAATAATCCAAACATCTAAACTTTCCAATTTATAATTTTACTTTGTAAAATGAATCAGGTTGTTCCATTAATATCCCTTGACAGACCCCATCGAAGGGGACTTTGACTTATCTGACAGTGACAGGTATTAGAAAGTAAGTTACAAAGCTTAGCTAAAACTAAACTAATGTAAGACAAATAATGCTGATGGTTGCGCAGCTCTACTGCGCAGGTTGTGTCTATGACGTCAGGTGTCACCTTGCACTACCCACACTACAATCTGCCCCATAGATCACTGGGACAGAGGAATATGCGTCTTGTTCCAAAGAGATAGAGATAGTGTTGCATGCAAATCAAGTTGTTGTTTTGTTGTTTTGATGCGGTAAGTAATAATAATAAACAATTAAAAAGTAATTCGTATTTTCAATTATAGGTAATATCAATATGACTTTAGATGTTGAAATTTTTCAATATGTTTTTTTTTTTAAATATCTTCTAACTAAATAACCTAGGCATAGTGTAACGTTTCTCATACATGGATAGAAAATCAGGCAAGTTGGTCTATTCTATATCCTTTCAACATTATTATATCTAGGTTTTTCTTTCAAGCTTTAAGAAAATGTAAAATTATTAAGAAAAAAGTCGTACACATCTCTCAAACCTCTGTCCCAGTCACTTAACAAATTCAGCCCGATTTTAGTTAAACAAACATCATGCAAAAAAAACTGTACTTTGGCTTTGACATTGGATTTATGCACAAATCTCGTGAAGTCAAGACTAAAAAAAACAGGTTACGTGTTGATTCATACAATTTCAGCCCACACTCTCCATCAGAAAAAATCTGACAATTATTGACATAACAGCCAGTTTAGCAAAAAACTCGATTGAAATAACTTCGCGTAGGCACGAGTCAAGGTAGCCCGGTTGGCCAATCAGCGGCCGGCGTCGCTGTGACGTCACCCGCGCCTGCGCACGTTGGCTAATGTTTGTTGTAAAGTAATTAATATTGTTGTTGTTTAAGTCACATGTATTTGAAGTGACTTAGTAATTGGAAACAAGCGGGTAAGTCGCCGTAACATCTTTATTTACTTAGATTTATGTTTAAAGTAATTTATTCTCAAAAAAGACATTACTGTCACTTACATGAGATCATAATTAGGTAGGTAATATATAATTTGTACAGTCGCCGAGTCGCTTTTGCATATACAAACAGTATTTAACTAGGTTAGAGAAGTACCTACATCACAAAATGAATAAACAATGACTTATGTTGGCAAGATTTTAGCTATATTTAAGTCACTTTTATCACCAAAATCCACAAATCACAAGACCAAACCGTATTTACTATATTAGATAACATTTTTTGAAAAAAGTCATATATTAGAAATATTTTTTAAAGGAAAAATTCATCTTCAAAAATTCACTTGCGGCGAGATTTGAACTCGCGTCCCTGGATCAATATTGCCTTAAATGCCTTGAGCAATAAAAACAAATTTACGAAAAATCATATATTTTTATTAATTAAAACAATACAAACTAATTAAATTAAAATACAAACTAATTAAATCTAAATACACATAAAATCAAAACAACAAAACAAAAAAAAATACAAATAAATAAATACAAAACAAATAAAACATTGGAAACGTTGGATTTTTAAATGGTAAAAATGTGTTAATGAATGAATGAATGTCATTTATTTGCACGAAATATGGTTATAAGAGAATAAAGTTCAACATATTTCACCAGCACTCAACTTGGCATGCAAATATTAATAATAAAATGAAGTTACTTTATAAATCTTAATGTCAACATAATAAAATAAAACTGTATAAAATTATTTGAGTTCAATGATTACAATGTCAATAATAAGAAAAGAGAATAATGATACAATTTGAAATAATAAAAAAAAAAGTGCAAGTTGTTTATTGACTAAGCTAAATGGTTATGTTTTTTTAAATGGGAGCGTAATCTTATGTATAAAAATGAATCCCTAATGGTCACGGCGTCACGTCTGAACGGCTGTACCGCTTTCGATAATTATTTTTTTGTTGTGTTCGTTATAATTAGGCGAAGGATCTCAGCTAGTTTATTGTTGTATTTGACTCATATGATCCAAAAGTCATATAATTATTTGCAAGTAAATGCTTTTTGTATACTTTTTCTGTTGATAATTGCGAGGTCTGTATTTACATTTTTGATCTAAGTTTCAGAAAAAGGGAATAAGTACTAGTTTAAACCGCGGGGCACAGCTAATAAATAATTAAAATTAAGCTGTTGATTGAAGTTATGATAAATACATCATAACGATTATAAATTAATCGTTATGCGGAGAAAAGATCCGGGATTATTATCCTCTCACCACTTCAAAATAATATTAACACGTTCGTCCATTACGAGTGCGAAGTTGCCTGAATAATAAGTCTAAATCTATATGCGGATCACGGCGTCTTAAACAAACGTTATGGTTTTCATATCGAAAAACGTGTTTTTTGGTACTTTACTACAGATCACACACAAGCGTTTAAACTTTATAAAATTGGCGGTTCACTTGAGTCTCGAACCCGAGGAAATATCTGGAAAAAAGTAGCCTATGTGTTTTTTTTTCAAATATCCAGCTATCTGCATTCTGAGTCGTTTTACTGCAATCGGTTTGTAGTTTTTGCGTGTAGGAGTAATATACGTACTGGTTTACTTAATTATTTATTTAGTCCCAAATATATCTGGACTTCCAATGGATTACTTACAACCACTAAGACACTTCGATCGATGTCCTGATTGTTTAGTCGATATTCATTACTCATTAGGAATGTTAATTAGCTGATTGTTGTCGATAAAGCGATCGCTGTTCGAGTCTCGTTTGCTTGTTACCCAATATGGTGCTAAATATAACATGCTTCACAAATCGATGTGTGTAAATAATTCATTAATTTACATATATTGTAGCAGGTGTACCTACCTACCTATATGATTTGTCACAGGTATGTCATAGATATTGTTTGTTATCTATGTGAATGAATGAATGCCATTTATTTGCTAGAAATATGGGTACAGAGAAGTCAAATAAGTAATATTTTTCCAAAATATTTCTCTAGCACTTGGTATGCCAATGTTATTATACAAAATGTCCTCTCAACCTATGATTTTTGATTGCAAGTTTCAGTTATATGTATATACTTTCTCGTTATAAATCTTTGGGACCTTCAATTAAGTAGAGGCCATTATGACTAATTAATAAAAGTTCTTCCAAGAAAATTTCTTGAACCAAAGCGGTTCTTTGACCAAAACCTAATTCAGGTTCCCTGAAGAAATCACATTCATACCTCGACGTTTTAACCAATCGTGTTAATTTAATAAGTTCATTGAAAGTACCTAATACCAAACCTTCATGTACTTATACCAAACTCTACTGATGTAGTCTACCAAAAATACATTTTAGGGAGTTACCTCGTTTTTTTTAAAGCTCGACATCACACAACGCCATCTAGCCCCAAACTAAGCATTATGCTTGTACTATGGGTACTAGACAACGGATATACTACATAAGTATAATACTTTTTTTTGTAAGTATATACCTGTGATACACAGAAAACAGCCAGAACCAGTAAAGTTAGCTGTTTCAACTAATGGGAGTCTTCCATCTTTGTCCGCACATCTAGGCCCAGTATCCCCGACTTCTTTACGAATTCAGTTTCATTTGATATTTCTCACGTAAAAAAATATATTATATCGATTAGAAGTAAAGAGTTCGGCGAGTGAATGTCATTCAAGGTTCCAACCTCTCATACCTACCGCATACCTACTTGACCACTCGCACAAACTGCATGACAGATATTTTGACACGATTTACATTTATTCCACTATAACTACGACTTGTCTATCGTAACTAAAATACTATAAACTTGTTTACTACAAATAAATTGAAATTCCAGAGAATAAATTGCGTGTTATTTGGAATATCAAATATTCGTTAGGTACAGTTAGTTACACGCTATTAGAGGTCCGTAACTACAAAAGAAAATGGTATTCTTACAAGAACTAATTAGATCAAAATATTACAACAAGGAATATTTATTATATTTTATTTATATTTTCAACAAATCTTGATTAAGATTTGTGAACCTCTTGTTCATAAATCACCATCAATCGATGGGGATTTAGGGACAAGATCGATGGGTAAAAATGGAAACCCCCCAGTGATCACTCCGCACTAACTATCCATTTCGTTTGTGTGTTTCTATTATCCTACTAATAATTATTCTACTACAACTAATTATAAAGTTGAAAGTTTGTTTGTACGTTTGTTGCTCAATCACGTAAAAACCGCTAAACCATTACCATGAAACTCGGTATGTATGTAGCTGGACAGTTGGCTATTATACATAGATCTAGCTGGGCCACACAGCTGAAACCGCGAGGCGTAGCTAGTCTTTAATAAATATTATTTACAATTTCTTCTTTACTTACTAACAATGCCGCATGCTTTTGAAAAAAGAAGAATATGTGCCTATTTATTAGTCCATATGAATGTACATATATATTTGACTTTATAATAGGTAATTAAGTAACAATAGGTATAATTATGTAGTATATACGTTGTCTAGTACCCATAGTACAAGCGTAGTGCTTAGTTTGGGGCTAGATTGCGTTGTGTCAAATGTTGTGCAATATTTATTTATTTAGCAGATAGTATTTATTAAGAAAGACTAAATACTTACACAAGAAATAAATACTACAAAGATAATTAACAATATAAATAATCTAAGGTGAATGACCATTGAGTCCAAAAGTGCCCATCACACTGGCGGCATTATCTCGTTGAATCGCCAACGATATATTCTGGGCTAAAAAGAGCCCAAACCAAACCAGACCCTTTTCCCTGAGGCGACGCCCAAACTCAGCTACAAAACGCCTCGCGTCAGAACCCTAAAAACCCGCGGTCTCAACGGCAATTTATTTATTTTATTTTATTAAATTAAACTACTACCCGACTAGGACAATCCATCATCATCATCCTCACGATGTTTCCGGGTGATTCCCTCTCGGGAACCCGGGGTCCACTTTTCTACTTTAACGAGTTTGTGTAGGACAATCCAAAAGAGTTTCAATTTCTTAATAAAGTTATAGCCTATCTGCCAGCATTTAAGGATAATTTGAACCAGTTTCACGTGTTTAATAGTGTACTATCGAGTCATTTGAAACAATTTGAGCAGTCAATCAAAATGGCGGCGAATATTATTGCAACTCCATGGCAACATTTGTTGGTACAGCGCTTTTTATTTTCACTACACTCGTTTCACACACGTTTCACGAAAATTCAGGACCACGTTCCACTAACGCTGCAATCAAAAGTTCCTAATATCCCCATTCACCACCGAGGTACCCAACGCACGTCAAGTCAGTATTGACACTTGACATTGACCTTACGCGCGGACAATCGCGTCACGATAATTAATACTCGAGTGTGACCTCTGAGGCCGGGCTGTGGTCGCAGACCTTTGTCTTAGAGTTACATGTGACACAACAATCTGTTAATTAATTATCTACGGTGTGTTAGTCATCGATATGCTGTCAGAGGTATCCGCAAGCACATCCATATGCGGCGTAAAAATAATGAAACTAAAGTAGGGTAATATTTACCAAAATATGCCAAGAGTGGCAACTCTCGTACATCGCGTAAACGTTTCGCTCAGCTTATTTGCTTTATTTCAGACGGGACTAAAAACTGAATATATACGTTAACTATGTTTTAGTATCTTTAACATAGTTCTTATGAAGTTTTAACGCCAGTAAACCAATCAATTTTAAGAATCGTTGCCTGTTTTTCTTTTCTATCGTGCTGCAAAGCCGTACTTACAATCGACTCAACACATGACTGTATGCTTTATTTAACTGAGTGACATTTATTGTCAGCGAAAATGTGAAAAAGCTGGGTCTGAGCATAAGGTCGTCTGTGAATAAGTCGTCAGTCGTCAGGTCGTCTTTTAGGAATGAATAAACGCGTCGCGTTATTTGTCACGTCTTTCAGGACTTCACAAGTAAGCTTTGTATATGTATTATGATATAATATGCCTAAACAAAGCGCATATAATGTAAAATAGGCTACTTTTGATCCCGATATTCACACTGGATTGGAACTTACGCTAGTGAAACCGCGGAACGTAGCTAGCACACAATAAGTACTTACAAAACCTACTTCAGTACTCGTTGTATAGAATGCAAACGTGTTAAACTTATCACTAAAATCATTTAATGAATGTCTTATAAAAACTCAATTTATTAAAACAAAAATAGCATTATAATCAGCGTGTTAGCCATCAATATGACCTATAAAGGCAATACAAACGCGTTTATATAACACGACGCGAAACCGGTCCGTGGCCTTACTGCACGCCGACTTCCTGGACGGGACTGAAACATGCCATCGAACGATGCATTCAGCGCTGGTGTACAGTGGCATTCGTTTATATTGACGTGGAAGAGAGGTGATGAACACGTCGTGCTAAACGGACGTCATACAAAGCGAAATGATAAGAAAAAAAAACAACTTTCAACCGACAAAAGGCTTTGTTTTCGTCATGATCGTCTTTTGTTTTCGTTTCAATCGTCTTTTGTTTCAGCTCCGAGCCCAGTTGACCACTAAAAAAATTAGAGAAGGGGCGTTTGGGCCCCGATTTCATTTGACCAGTAATAAATTAAAGTAGGGGCAATAAGCCCCTCATCCCAGTTTCGAAGTGGACTATTTGCACCCTAACCCATCGTAATTGCCAAAAGGTTAATATAATTTTGCATTTTGTTATTGGTGTAGTCTGTACTGCGTAACATTCCTCTATCAACTCATTATTTGCTTCTGAATTAAATGAATAATGCCATAATAACCGGCTTGAGTCACCTAAGCTGTGAATTAGCTCTTTCTAAGCAGTAGGTTAATATAGGCGAAGTTAAAATAAACTGATTCTTCAGTAGTTTATTACATCAGCATGTAATGGGAATGAAAAGTTGAAAAAGAAAAGGTCCAAAGTGGAATAGCCCTATCGGATTGCATTGCCAGTTTCGTTATTCTTATGGCACCTAAGTACATAATAATTTATGGTACAGTAATTGAGCTGCAAGGAGAGTGTTCGAGAGGTCAATGACCTCGAACTCTAAGAAACAGCTGATCTTCAAGTAAACTTTACACTTAGGATTTCCGAAAAGTACTTCGAATTTCCAAAAGTCGTAGAATATTAGTTGTTCGCCTAGACCTTAAAAGGGGATACCCGTTACATCTTGTATACTTATGGTATCTGTTAATGAAAAATGCAGACATGCTTTTACATTTTATTTGCGAATATTAACTTTTTCCCGGGCCTTATCCTTCTTCTTCTTTTTTTTATACGGCTATATTCAATTTGGACATAAGCCTGTGTCAAGTAATTTAATATTTGCAAGTTATTTGCATCGAACGTATTTGCAAGTAAGTTAAGTCGAGGGAATTATTGTAAAACGGCGGCCATTTACAATCATTGTTCACGGAGCTTTGGAGACAACGCTAAAGTCCATTTTTTGTGCACCTTCACACAACTAAATTGATTTATATGCCCCCCAAATTAAACAATTTACACTTATTTAAACTAGGTTTGAAAATTTAGCAACACATCTCACCGCGTTCCCGCCAAAACTCTGGGTCTTATTCGAGTATTGTTATTTTGAAATTCTCTTACCTTGACGTTTCGATCATGTGACAATGATCTTGGTTGCGAGGGGTCTGGATCTGCGGCGGGAGTCGTGCTCTTAAATACCCAATGTCACTGGTAGGTATTGTGAAAAAAAAAACAAACAAACAATCTCAAGGAAGCTCTATCGGAATTGGTTTCTATACCACTGTGTGTTGTTTAATTTACATTTATTTTGTGGAAATGTCACACAGTATCGGTTCAGACTTCAGACAAGGTCGAATGCGACAGTCTAGATCACAGGTATATTGCCCGAACGTACTTCTACAAGTAGGTAGGTTTAATTATTTCTTAACGGTTGTGAACCGATTATGGCCGTTTGAAAAGTAGCCAGTGTCAAGTATTTTTAATATTTGTAAGTTATTTGCATCAAAACAGTCAAGTCATCGTAGTAAAAGTCAAGTCGAGGAAATCATTTTAAATGGTGGCTCTTTACAATGATTGTTCACACTAGCTTTGGAGACAGCGCTAAAGTCCATATTTTGCACCGTTTTTCACTTTCTGCTGAACACAAATGTTTGTTTCTTAATCTAGGTATTTTCTGTATCACATGTAGTACTTATTTTCAAAAATAAAGGAATATTAGTATATTCGGTGCCTAGTACCCATAGTACAAGCCTAGTGCTTAGTTTAGGGCTAGATTGCGCTGTGTGTAATGTCGTGCAATATTTATTTATTTAATGTTTCTACGACCGGCCGTATGTCTGATACCAGAGTTGGTACCTTTTAAATAAAAGTTTACCCGCCACCGCGTGGGAAGACCTCCAGAATCGCAAGTCTCCCTCTGATTTTGCCTAAGGTACCAACTGGTAGGCAATATTATTATGGATACAGTAGAAGATCATACTCTGGTGCTTTCGTGGCAAAACAAAGAATCTTATCTCATCTTACTAATATAATAAACGCAAAGTTAGGATGTATGTGACTTTGTTACTCTTTCACGCAAAAACGACTGAACCGATTGTATTAAAACTGGAATTGGAACTATTGGAATATAGATAGCTGGAGATCTGGATTAACACATGGGAATTAGACTTTCGCGGGTGATACCGCGGGGCGCAGCTATGACTTCATATTATGAAGGTTTTATGACCAAAAAAATATGTAAGCGTTATAAAGTTATCTACAACAAATTGTCTGAAATGTTTACGACACGGATATGAATTTACAACAAAAAATGGACACGGAACAGATAATATCAGCTCTGCTCTAATTTTAATGCAATAATAACTTGAGATATTGTTTACTAGCTGCGCCCCGCGGTTTCACCCGCAGAAGTGAAAACGCGTTATCACGGGCGCGGGCGGCCGAGCGGTTCTCGAGCGGTTGCACTTTTTCGTTCATTACTCGGGTTCTACTAATTGGATTTCGATGCAAAGTATACCACGACCTTCCTCGAAAATAGAACTATCCAATATAGAAAACCATATTTCAATCTGATAAGTAGGTTTTAATTGTATAAGGAACAGACACAGAAACAGAGAAACGGACAGACAGACATAAATTTTAAAAATTATATAATTTTATTCTACTATACTTTTTCTAAGCCCTCTAGACAACGTTTTTTTTAAATTTACTTCCAAGTAAGTACAGACTTTTTGTCCTCTCTTCCTTTATTATAAGTATAGATAGAAGATAAATAGATATATATTACTAGCAGCTACACGTAAGTCCCGATCCCACCAGAATATAGGGATCAAAAGCCGTTGTTACTTCTCGATTGTAGCTTGCTAGTGGTAAAATAATTTATTAAATAGGTCCAGCAGGTTTAGAACCTATACGTTACAAACGAACAGATATTTCCTCTTTATAATCCTACTAGCTGTGCCCCGCGGTATCACCCGCATAAGTCCCGTACCCGCGGGATTGTCGGGATAAAAAGTAGCCTATGTGTTATTCCAGGTCTCCAGCTACCTAAATTCCAAGTTTTATCGCAATCGGTTCAGAAGTTTTTACGTGATTGAGTCACATACACCCATACACAAACATACATACACAAACACACATACACACATACTCACAAACTTTCAGCTTTATAATATATGTAGGACTAGCTGGGCCCCACGTTTTCACTCCGGACCCAGTCCCGATCCCGCAGGATTATCGGGATCCAAAGTATCCTAATATTTAAACTATCCCTATGCAAATTTTCATCCAAATCAGTCCAAATTAAAAATTAAATGTTAGAGCTGGACGGACAACTCTTATAATAATTACCCTTATAATTTATACTTCTGTAATAGCTGTTGGATTTCCTAAATAATAAATAAATCAATAATAATAACCCTTATAATAATAAGGGTTGTCCATCCGAAAAATAGATAGATAAAAATACATAAAAATGGCTAAATGGAGCTCCGGAGGTGGGTCGCGGGGTGGGTCGGATATTGTTGGGCGGATTGTGTGTTTATGGATGCGGTTGTATATTTTTTTCAACTTTTTGTTTAAATTTAATCTTATTGTGTATTATTTTAATATTAATTTTTAACATAGTTTTGTACTCGTATAAATCATCGAAAGCTAGATGGAAAGGCCTGCAGAATTTCCATCGTAACGCGAGGCCAAGCTAGTAAATATCAATTAGTAACAACAAGCTAGTAAATAACAAGTCAATTAGCTTCTAATGAGCAGTGTTTAGTATAACAAATAAGTACTACTTAGTCTAGAAAGTCTAGAAATAGTTCATTTACTTAGAAACGGTCGTGTGGCTCACTGCCAATGAAGAGTTACCATGTTACCTGTGCAGGTACCGGTGGCGCTAGTCTACCACTAAATTGTGATTTTATGTATGGCAATTTTTAGTTCCGATTTTGACCGTTTCACGTCGTCGGTTGTAAAACCTTAGCTGGTTTTTAAATTGACAGTTTATTTGTTAACTACTTATGAAATGGTTTTATCCGTTCATAAGGCTACGTGCTTTATTTTAATTCAACATCACGAAAACTGTTAGTTATTATTATGTATTAAAAGCAACGCGAATAAAAACCAGAAAAAAATAAAACTTAATAAGTATTAAATTAAAGTCTATTGAAAAGATTGAGGTAACAACAGACGGACGTGTTAATTGCCAGCATCAAACCAAGCATCAAAACATTCTCGTGTCAAATGGTTTGCTAACGAGATCTCTTGCCCACCCATTGTGCCCTGGTACCTCGCAATTAACTTCGTGTAAATTATATCTAATGAACATAGATATTTAAATTATAGAGATGTAGAGAAAACTCTTCCTGGGACTATTCATTTATTTATTTAACTTAGATTCTACAGTCAATACAATATAACTTATAAGTAATACCCACACTAAACTTAGACCAAATTCAATCTACATTTTGTAGGTTGCTAAAATCGTTGCTGCCGGATTTAATTGGGTAGATTTACAAGCAGGTACATTTACCTCATAATAATATTCATAATTAGCTTCGTTCGTGTGACTGATCCGGAAATCCAACCAGAGTACCCGGATAAAAAGTAACCTATTTTTCAATCCAGGTTTTACGTTACTTCTATACCAAATTTCATCGAAATCGGTTAAGTAGTTTTTGCGTGATCCGGGCACAAACCGACAGACATATATAGACAAAAATTTCACTAATCATATTTTCGTAATCTGTTGCATGAATATAGCATATTCCAATTACTTTTTCAAAAAATATTCAATGTACAGACTCAGCTTTGTTACTGTTTTATTATGTATAGATAATATATATTATATTCGTTCACTGTAATAAATAACCCTATTAAGAAATCTTAATTTTGAATTTGAATTTCCATTCTTTATTTATGTTTGAATTGCAGATTTTAGCCGAACTTCGGTTTATTTGGCTCAATTCAGTTCAGTTCGTCTTTTTGGGTCAATACATGGATGAAATTTTACTCCTGTTATTACTAGACCTTCTTCCAGAAACCCGGGTAGTATTCCGTCAATTTCATTCGTGTTTTTATTATTTTAATAAAGACAAATAAGTCAATTCGAACCTTTTACTATTGAGATGTTTTCTCTACACAATTTGTACCTAACAAGTACTTATATATCTTAGCTAATGAATGATCGAATGACTGTTCAATCAATTCACTGTAGACTATTGAGTGGGTAATTAATGTTTTTGTTACATAGTTTTCCTTGTACTGCTGCAGCTAGGGAACTAATCGTGTGCATTTCATTCATTCATTAATAATTATGTAATAGTGCCAAGAATCGGTTAAGGTGAGGCATTGATAGGCTAAAAAGCTAAAAAGTTAAAGCTGTGTGTTTCCGCAATTAGCCCTACTATTGGGCCTTTGTACGTGATTTTAAGCCGTGGGTTTATTTACGATGTTCTCCTTTACCGTAAAAGCGATGTTAATAGCGCACATATTTTTTTCTTAAAGAAAAAGACATTGGTGCGCTGAAGGGATTCGAAATCACGACCGTCGTAATGAAAGTCGGGGTATCTACCACTAGACAAACACCTACTAAAATGCTAGCTAGCGCCAAAACAGAAAAAACAGTAAAAAAAAGGTGAAGCGTTGATAAACTAAAAAGCTATCTACCGCCATACCCGAGGGAATTTTGGGATAAAAAAAAAATTTAAAAATTAAAAAACCGACTTCAAAAAGAAACAAAAAATAATTTAAAAACAACCAAAAAAAAAGAATTGATAAAAATGACCAAAATAACCTCTACATAGGTATAGTGCCACCGACTAATTAATCTGTTTTATCATCTGAAGTCGGGCAGCCAAACTAAGTATATTATGGAACCAACCAGTAAAACTGCCCGACTTCTTGTTTCTTTTTGAAGTCCGTTTTTTAATTTTTAAATTATTTTTTTATTTCACCCTTTTTAGTATACTTACCTACCTAAAAATCAACAATATTGTTACCGTAATTTTAATAATTGAGAAGTTAGCTGATGAGAAGGTAATCAATCTGTACTTAGTTCTTGAGGGGTCTATTCTTTTTGGTAGAAGTCCAAAAATGAGTATTTTATTGAATTCTGAGATGCTATCCTGTCCATCATTCCGAAGATACTCATCAGATCCTTTCCAAACTTTCATGGGACCACCTCGCAGCTTCCATTTTTCCATTAAAAAAAAACTATATCAATCGGTCAAGCCATCTTCGAGTAATCGATAAACAACTGGATTGATTAATGCGTTTTGAGGAGCATTTCCGTTCATCACTCCGAAGACCCTCATCAGATCCACATCAAATTTTAATGGGACCATCTTGGAGCTCCCACCTATCCATTAAAAAAAGAATCATCTTAATCAGTCAAGCCGTCTTCGAGTAATCGGTGAACATACAAAAAAAAAAATTATACATACAGACGAATTGATAACCTCCTCCTTTTTTTTGAAGTCGGTTAAAAAGTAGCCTATGTCCTTATTCAAGGTCTCATCTATCTCTATACCACAATTTATAAAAATCGGTTTAGCGGTTTAGACGTGAAATCGTAACAGACAGACAGACAGGGTTACTTTTGCATTTATAATATTAGCATGGATTAGGTAAAACTGTATCACCAATATGAAGTGCAGATTACCTACTACTAATCAATAAAGTAAAAAACAATGTTTAAATTTGAAAATCTATATTTTACGACTTATATGTTGTTAAAGTAATGAATTGTGTAAACAAAACTAAATAACAAGATGAAGGCAGAATAATTATAAATGTAATACAAAAATATGGTTTCCGTGCGTTTCTAAATACTGAGATATATTGACATCCAAATCTACTAATTCTTCAATTCGACGTTTTAATTACGGAATAAGATCATTAGCATGCGTTAAACTAGCTATTGGAAAAAATAGAGAGGGTTGATTGTCAATTCGAACAAGCGAATCGTCATTCCCACGTAACTTATACCTATTAAAAATAATAATAAAAAAATACAAAATAAAATAGCCATAGGAGAAAATAAAATAAATTTAAATTTAGTTATTAGCTGCTCGTAATAGCCCGTGTATATTATTTAAAATAGATTTTTTTTGTCTAGCTTTAAGATATAGATTTACGTCATGTATCGATTTCACTAACCACTTTTTCAAATTAAGTAAGTCTAGGTAAATGATCATCCTACGCTTAGTTTTGAAAAGTTGTCTACTTAATAAAAGGCACAAAAACATATTCATATTACGTGCCTCCAAAAACGTAAAACAATAAGAAATGCAATCCTTAATTTCGACTCGATTGAACATGCATCCGTGGCCAAATTGGTATGGCGTTGGGACGGATCCCCAGAGATGCAGGTTCAAGTCCTGTCGGGTGCGAAATTTTTGGAAAGCATTTCTTTAAGTATATTCATATTACTTATAATATTATATTATTATTTGTTTTTAAAATAGATCATTACCATAATAACAATGTAAGCGTTCTCAATATTGATGTCTGAAACGTTCTCAATATTGGCGACTTTGTACCACCCAAGTTGAAGAAAACCGCACGTTTCAATAAATCATTTCTATTTTACGATTCACTCTCCCTTTCTAGTACTTAGTCGAAGAAAGAGACAGTGATACAAAATGGCTCCATAAACCGCAACTATTGCAATCACAATTAATGATTTCTATGAACAAACGTCTTTTTAAAACATTTTAAAATACTTTTTAAGTTGAAATGTGGTTAAGGATCGTTTGTGTAGACATAATTGCTAAGTTTTGAGGTTGAGTATGTTGTTGGGAATGTATTTAAAATAGGTTGCGTGCGAGGCAAGAAGCTAATCATAGTTTTGCAATCGGTATCGAAGGGTATTTCAGTATTCTTGTAATTATATCATATTACAACAGATATTTATTAGATAGATCGTAATATAATTATTACAATAATAAACCTAGTTGCGTGCGAAGTCTTAACCAGACTCTAGTTTCTTATTATTTTATTAGTGTGACTCAGCTTCAGTGTTGGGTCCCCCTTAGCCGTCTATCTTAGCTCTCTCAAGATAATATTTTTACCCCTGACATTATTAGTGACCCATGAATGACCATAGCTAGGGGTAGTTGAATGACCCATGAATGACCAGGGAATGACCACTCACGATTTTTAAAGTGTCAAAAAATGTCAAAGTCAAAGTCAAAGTTTAAATGTCAAAGTCAAAAACTAAACAGTTTATCAAAAAAATATGATGAGGAAGTATACCCTATAAAAAAAAAACATTATGAAATAATAGCCGGTTTCGAAGATATTTAACAAACATGTGCTTTTCATAATTATTTTCACTCGTATTTTTTTAATAATCGTGTTTTCACGCTTAGGAGATAATAGCATTTATATTCTAATATAATATTTTCCAATTTTTTACTAAATAGGTACTAATGGATGCCAAATTATTCGCAAGTTTATTAAAGCAAAATTGGTGATAGAGCAGTAAAGTATTTGACTATTGACTAATTTTATAATTTACTATGTTACAATAAATTCAAATAATACCTACTAGGAAATATAGGATTTGCAATATTTGCATTGAACTGGGACTTACGCGGTGAACAGCGGGACACAGTTCATAAAATAAAATAAAAAAACATAATTCTTCTTATTTAGGCATCGACCGACCGGAAGCAAAAGGATCACTTTCTCTCGAGCTCAGCGATCGAGTCAAGGTGACTGCGTCCTACAGGGCAGGGTAATGGGTCATCGGACCTTGCCAGCCCAAATATAGGGACACATCCGCGTATTTACACACAAAACGTAGGCAGACGCATACCGACGACGCGACGCCGAGGGCCTTTTCGAACATTCAGACAATAAGTTACAATTTTTTTAAGAATTATCTATGAAGTATAAGATACTAGCTGCGCCCCGCTGTTTCACCCGCGCAAGTCATAATCCAGCGTTATTCGAACACCTACCTACCACTATGCAGAAATTTACACTTAAACGGACGCCCAGGGAAGCACTGGAAGGAATAAATGGCTTCATGGACTGACGATGAAGCGTCGTCATCGATCGTCAGTACTTCCCTGGGCTAGGTAGGTGAAGTAAGGTAAAGTTAGTAAGTAAGTGGTGATGACGATGGATGACGATTGATGACGATGGATGGCGATGACAATGATGCCATTGGTGTCCAAGTAAGGATAAGGATTACGATCGCTTAAAAAGTTATATTAAAAGGGGTCGCTTTGGATGGAGAGAGTCAGTAAGTTTATATGTCCCGGTAACCGTCCCTGTACCAGAACAGACCATAATTGATTGATTAATTGTGAGCTCGCTCGAGACGGATTTTTTGTGTATGTCGATAGGTCTAATACGTCCCGGTGATATATTTCAGCCTTTCCATCTAGTTTTCAGCGCTTTTAATCCATGCTATTTTATAGCGCTGTATGCCCGGGACGTTGTCAGGCGGAGTAGGCTTGCCCAGCACCTATACCACCCTCCCAGCCTAGTCAGCCATGCCCAGAGGAAAGAACTGGTCAATAAGTCTGGAGCTAACTAAGCTGTGGGTTTCCTCACGATGTTATCCTAACCTTCATCACCGTATGGGCGATGCATGTTATTAACGCACATAACTTTTCCACGAGGAAAAAAAAGTAGGTGCGCGATAAGCCGGGATTCGAAACCAACCTTCGGAATGGAAAGTCAGGGTATCTACCACTAAACCAACATCGCTCAAAGTGGTAGGTGATATATTAATGACAAAGAATAAAGTATAAATAGAATCTTACTAATATTATAAACGCGAAAGTTTGTATGTAAGTATGTGTATGTGAGGTTGTTACTCTTTCACACAAAAACTACTGAACAGATTGCGATGAAACTTGGAATATAGGTAGCTGGGGACCTGGATTAACACAAAGGCTACTTTTTATCCCGATATTCCCGCGGGAACGGGACTTAAGCGGGTGAAACCGCGGGGCGCAGCTAGTAAAGTATAAATAGCCAAACGCGCTGATTGAATAGGTTACAGAGATACTTAAATAAACTTTTATCAGTCAGTCACTTTGTCTGGTACAGGATCCTTATAAAGGCAGACAAATACAAAAAATGAAACCAAATCAGCTACCTGAATTATACTTGAAACCAGTCGCTGCTTTGGGTCGTTAGGCACGAATTTCAACTATGGCTTCGTATCGGTGGTAGGTGGTACGGTAGGCGAGAACTTTTTGTTTTTATGTGAAGGCATGGAACTCATTAGGGCCCATTATTTTTAATGCTCCAACAACATAAATATTTATATTTTGTCCCAATTGCAGGTATTTTAGGATAACCTTAGCAGACCTGAGGATACATTTTTGACACAATCGAACCTATCACATTTTCAATGTGTCAAAAATGTGTCATTCTTGCAACTGAAATTATACTGGAATTGCACTGCATTACGGGAATCGAGCCACAGGTTTTATACTCAACTCAAAAACATAGGTGCCCGCGCCCCCCTGAGTATGTCTCTGCCCCCCCCCCCCCCTTTAGGAAACGCTGTACTAGATAATACATTCAATTATTTTACAAACGTCGAAATTGACACCATCATTACTTTAAACCATCATCACTTGGTACATTAGTTTGAGGTCGCACAACATTACAGATATGGTAAAGCTTGCAAAACCTAAATGGGTGTAAGTAGGTAGGTACAAACAAGTAGGTAATAGCTCTTCTAAGTGGAACGAGTAAACTGCCGGCCTTGCCTGCCGTATATGACGTGGGCTACAATCACAGACCGTAATATTGTAGTGTGTTCGGAGTTCGGGAATTGGGGCAATCATATTATGGCATATGACAACAAAATAGAAAAACATTATTTTGTTCGGAACGATGCAAATAAGTCACATCACTAAAAAAAAAAAATTCAAAGAAGTTATATTACTATAGTTCTAGTAATATAAGTCATTTCTTTGAACCTATGATTTATGCTAGTCTATCTTCTACTATATTTATGGTATCATAAAGAGGTGACATTGGTAATTAGTATGTTTGTAATCTCCGAAACCACTCTGCCGATTTGGATGTTTAATACCAAGATATTTTATGCGTCTCTGGAAGTATATAACATGGGTCACATTTTATCTCGATACTTAAAGGGATTGCCCTTTAAAACCGCGAGGTTCGGCTATATTTAATGAAAATTTGCACTTGTGCTTTTTTAGAAGGAAATCATTCTCACGGATTCGCAAGTGCGAATTGACTACTCGACCGTTGACGTTTGTAACTATACTTATGAAGGTCAGTGTCTTCTAAACAGAAAAAAAAATCTAAAATTTATAGTAGAGAAAGTACAACTCATCGTTTTTTCATGTTTCCGCCAAAAATAATTAACAAACTATAGAAAATATTTAACATTAACGAATATTGATGGTTTCTAGCTCTATCTATGAATTTTCTTAATACTAGAAAGCTACACAAACACATAAAATTTGTGTGACAAAAAAATATTTTCCCGAGCTCCCCTGTGCTTCGGAAGGCACGTTAGGCAGTTGATCCCGATTGTTATCTCTGATAGAAGTCGTTAGGTCGAGTTAAAGCTGTGAGTTAGAGGCATTAGGGCGACAAAACTCTAACACTAGGTGAGACGCACCACTATACGGAAAGAAGAAGAAGACGAACTAGAAAGCTGAAAGTTTGTTAGTATGTTTGTTACTCAATCATGCAAAAACTAATGAGCCGATTGTGATGCAAACTGGAATATAGGTAGCTGAATTCCTGGAATAACTCATAGGCTACTTTTTATCCCGATATTCTCGCTGGATAGGGACTAACACGGGTAAAACAGCTGGGAACAGCTTGTACCATAATAATGCAAAGATACAATTTCACTCATTCATAGTAATCAAAATAAATTAGGACATTAACTTTATCGAATTTCGCAGTTACTCAAATTTAAAAACACTAGTAAATATTTCGAAAGTTTATATTGGTCAAGGCATATCTACTAGAAATATTTTACAGGGAAAATTCAACTTCAAAAATTCACTCGCGGCGAGGTTTGAACTCGAGTCTCTGGGTTCAGAGATGTGAGTTCAAACCGAGTTTACTGTCCAGTAACTATAGTTTACTAGTTGCGCCCGCGGTTTCACCAGCGTAAGTCCCGTTCCCGCGGGAATATCGCGATAAAAATAGCCTATGTGTTATTCCCGGTATGCAACTACCTATATTCCAAGTTTCATCGCAATCGGTTCAGTAGTTTTAACGTGAAAGATTAACAAACTCACATACATGTACATATACGTACAAATTTTCGCGTTTTTAATATTAGCATGATTTCATAACATAAGTCAAAATTAAATCTATTAATTTTCGAGACTGCTAATGATTCAAAGGAAAATCCATGACACCTACAAAACTCGTCAGTCCATCAAGTTCCAGTATTTCACACACAAATACAATTCCAATACGAGTAGGTGTCACTCAGATAGAGCACAGCACGTGGGTGCTGAATTAGCACGTCAAGGTACTACCGGCCTCGTGCAAACAGACCGACGTTGGAACCCTGAATTCTATGTTTTGTAACATATTTCACTAACATCTTGCCTTGGAATTAGCATTATGTCTCAAAAAAAGACGACAAAAAGACGTTGGAATAAGGTTGGAATTTACCTAAATGGAAATAACGACGGACGTTCGAATTCTGATTAATCTTTTCAGCGGCCCTAGACAATATTCTTATCGAATAATGAAATCGCCAATCACATCACTATAAGTTACGTGACGTTTGTCTCTGTCGAATATCGTGATCGGACTTCCGCGGGTGAAACCACGGTGCGCAGCTAGTAATAAACAAATGAATAATAGGTACTATACGTACATCCGTAACGTTTCAATATTTTTATTAGTATAAGAGTTTCAATAACTCTTCTAAAAGAAATAATCAACTTTATCCATTACTATTAACTTTCGCCATGGAAACCACTCAGGAGCACAAAAAATGCGAAGTCATGGAGTCATTTTATTGTATTATACATTATTATTATAGTAAAGTGTGGGAACTTGTGATTAAACATTTGATAGCTGTATACCTACAGTATTTTAAGCGAACAAAAGTATCATTTTGTACAATCATTTTGTATGTAAGTAGTGAAATTTTGTTTTTCGAAAATTCGCAGAATACTTAGTGACACCGCCGTACCTACTTATAAACGCTAATTACTGCGTTGCATAACTATGCATCGTTTGTCTTTTACTGTCAAATGAAGTTTCAAAGTTGACAGACAGAGACAAACGTCACATAACTTAGTCATGTGTAAATAATATTTTATAGATTGTTGTTTTGTAGACATTTTTGAATTTTATTATTTCTAAATGGCGACAGATGCGTGAGAGTCCTAACAGTTTTTTTGCAGTTTTTTTTAAGTTAACGCTTTCAAATATTTCATTGTCCAGCGCGACTCAAACCTGCAACAGTACTTCCTAAGTGTGGTAAATCTAAATACTTTAAGAAACTGTAGCACCCGTTTGGATCCACCGGTCCTAAGGCTCCTAGAAGCATCGAACGATTTCTTTACCTTTAGGTATTCCTAAGCTACGAGATCAGAGGAATAGCCAAATTAGACCAGCTTGCTATAATTCTATCCAAGGCGAATGTTGTTAATCTTGTTTTTACTTTTCAGTTACAACTGCTGTCGAGTTGTTAATTTTTTTGCAGATTGTTTATTTTCCAAAGTTAAACAGAAAATAAATAGATATTTAGCGCCATCTGGTCTACTTTTATCGTAGTTACAAATAAACATATTTTACCAAGACGACATACAAATAAACCATCAAGATTGATTATGTTTGTTTGTTTGTTTCAGACTCTAAAAAACGCGAGCCTGAAGAAGAAAGGATGACAGATGATTCTATATGACAAAGTGAGGTAGGTACAGGGGTAGGTAACTAGTTGCGTGACGCAACACGCTAGCTTGCTATAGGTAGATATAGTTGATCTACATAGACGACTCCACGCGAATAGGGATATTTATATTCCTATTAATATATTTGATATAGAATTACATGTACTATATTTTTTAAACAGAGCAAAACTAATAAAACACAATAGTTTCTCGTGTTGTTAGTACAGTCTACCGTGATCAAACCAACTGTAAAGTTGGTGAAACGAGGTACAGCATCGAAACAATGCTGTTAATAAATAAAACGCTAGTTAAAACAGAAAATTTCGTGTTTTATTACAATGCAAATTACAAACTAGAAAAACACGAAGTTATTAAACTAACTTATTTAAGTTTAGAATAACAATAAGTATAACTTAAAAACAATATAATCACTAAATAAGTAAACAACTCGTCGAAGACAATATGCACGACACAGATAAAGCGTAATATGATATTTAGCACCACAATAATGCAAGGTCTACGATAAAAGAAATCTTCACACTTACTTGTTCAATGTCAGTAGATTATTGAATGTCTGTTGTGTGTGGATAATGTAATGGTGAAAAATTTCCAAGCACAGACAAAAAAACCATGAGTTTCATGCGACTTCTTCTCATGTGAGGGCGCGTTTCGAAGGCATGGTAGTCCTTTGAGTAAATTAGAAATAATTAAGATTAAAGAGACCTTGCAAACTAAGTCTGCGAATACATTGCGTTTTTAGAACATTAAAATAGACGAATTTCATCTAAGACTACCTTAAAACACTTTATTTATCCGGTTTTATCGCGTTTTTTATTCATTATTTGAACCGAGCTTTCGCCAACTTTGCAGTTGGCTTTTTCAAGGTTGACTGATATGCAAAATCGCTAAAACCATAGAAGAAATTAAGACTACCTTGATAAAGCTAGCTGTAAAATCAGCGAAAGGTTGGTACCTACAACATCGCAATAATGCTGTTAATAAATAAAACGCGAGTAATATTGTGTTTTATTACGATTATTGTGTTGTGAAATATTGCATATAGAGAGTCTACAAACGTATATAGGTAAATTGTAAAGAACTAACAACAAGCCCAAAGTTTGACTTCAAATCTGACTTCACAGAAACCGGCACCGATGTCGACACAGAAACCGAGTTAAACGAACGACGAGGTACAGTTAGTACCTCCAGACAAATGTCCGATGAAAACTGTGACAAGTCTAATGACGCCCGAGATGGGAAACAGGTAGAAAACGAAGATAAACAAGATTCTGTAAAAGATACTAAAGTTACCGAAATTGGAAAAGATATTGGAGACTCAAAAGATACAAAAGAAAACAAACAAAGATCGGTTTCGTTTAACAGAGACGTTCATGTGAAGCGTTTTGGTGAGTTCAGTTGAATTAATTAGGATACCTACAATCTTAAATAAAAGTAACATTACTAATTTTATAATAAAAATAAGCGCCCAAGTACACGATTAATTGCCTTCGAAAAATATCCGACATACAAAGTCCCCATCCTGAAAATCGTCAGATATTTCACGATATAAGAGTAAGGAGAATGGAAAATTTCAAAGTACTAATTTTAGAGGAAATTTGATTACCCACAATGGGACAACTGAATCTAAAAAGGCTTCTAAAATAAAATAGTAATTACAACGCACAGTCGCGATATCGTTGGAGTTGAGGTTTGAGTGCATGAAAGTTTGAATGAACCACCAACACGTTAAGTCCAACAGAAATGATCAAGTTACTTGATAGGTATGATGGGGCGCAAAGAAGCAGTAGAAGATACCAAATTGTTTGAGGCGAACAAAACTGTTTCTCTTCTAGATTCTGCAGTTTTTGGTGCATTCAAATAAGGTTTTTTTATACATAATAGGCTATTATTTGATCTCATCTCACTTGATGGGAAGCGACGATGATCGCTAGCATACATACCTAGAATATACCTATTTACTCTAGACTTGAAGATTCCAAGGTTGTAGTTTAGGGGAAACAGCGGATTTACAAGTTTTTTAGATCGTACCTGTACTGGGCGCTTTAACTTCTATGTTTTAACAGCATCTGTGGATTGGAAACTAATGGCTAGAGAGAAACGGAAACTAAAATGGTCTAAAATCTAATTAATTCAACTAATTCGTAACCTTCTATACTTCTGTGTATACATTCTGTTTCTTTTCTTTTGTATTTTACCTATTTTTCTTTTTAATTAACATTAACATCGATAAATGTTTCCATCGACTAATATTTCTAAGAACTCTGTAGTTATAAACCACAGTTTACTTGGAAGTTGACGCCTCGGCGCTTTATATTCTAACGAATAATTTAAAGTGTTAGGCATGTTTTTAGGAATCTAAGCGCATTTGAATCATTTTAAATGAAATAACCATTCCAACCCACGATAAACTTATTATTCTTTCTCGAACTTAAAAAAATCGAACAAAAACTTCGCGTCTCATCTTTTAAAGATAATTCCGACGCAATTCGACTTGTTTATGCAAAAAATGGGCATGTTTTGTCAAACCCGAGTTCACCTGTGATAGCGGTGAGTTCAAGGTCCTCGCTTACCTGACCACATTTGTTTAAGCAAGTAGGTATTCGAACTGAATTTCGAAAATTAGTAGCATTCGTGATTTCTCAGGGCCACGAGACATGCACGAACTCTTCACGTAGGTATTTACGACTAACTGCGCCCCGCGTTTTCACCCGCGTAAGTCCCGTTCCCGTTGGATAATCGGCGTAGAAAGTAGCCTATGTGTTATTCCACGTCTCCAGCTACCTATATTCCAAGTTTCATCGCAATCTACAATCTACAAAATTCATAATAATAATTCATAATTCGTTTATTTCATAATCATGGGTTTACATAGATCTTACGAAATACTTAATAACAGGTACATCCATGGTTCGCCTTTTTGGGCATATGAAAATTGTATTTTAATTAATTTACAGAAATATAGAAAATTATGTCACAAACACAGATATATCGAGATGTAAATAAAATAATGAATAAGGTCAATAAAATAATGAAATATAGTCAATTTTATACATTAAAAATTACTCATTACATAAAATTCTATACATGTCAAATATAAATAAACTATTAAAGAGAAGTGAAATTGAAATCTAATGTCAAAAAGCATAAAATCTAAATATTAATTAACTTATCGTTCAAAAAATGTCTTAAGTCATAATATACTTTTTCAGCAAGAAAGCCATTGAGTACGGTTTTAAATCTTCTGTTATCATTTATATTTCTTATTGCCAAAGGAATTTTATTATAAATAATAGGTCCCATAACGTCGACACTCATTCTGCTTATAAGACCCGTAGTCTTACTAGTCACTTTTATACAACCTGCATGACGACTTGTGTTAGGATATGCCTTGAAATACTGAGGGTTTGTTCTTATAAAATTAGCAATTTCACTTATGTAAATTGACGGAAGCGTAAGGATTTTATGGTCACGAAAGTAGGGTATACATGATTCATCCGATGCCAAACCAAACATGGACCTGATGCACTTCTTTTGGGCTTTCATATAATTCATATAATGGTTGATGCTTACGAACTGTTAACATGATACCAACATTAGGTAGCTGAATATTAATTAAATCGTTATACTTATTGTCGAAAATTAGGTAAGCAATCATGAAAGGGTAATAAATAAGCGACCGCAGCCGCGGGCTACGACTAGCCTAATTACCTCCCAATTACACAATGAACGATATTCAAGAGAAGTCAATAAATACAAACAATCACATCCATTTTACGATGGTGTTACATAATCTAAATGTTTTATCTTTTTAAATGAAACCAAAAAGCTCTATCGCATTTCGTAGAACACACTTGGACGTGGTAGATAATCAAATTATTTATAATTTATAAAGCTGGGATCTTCAGAGAAGATTCCTTTTCAAACAGTTAATAGGCAATTTCTGCATGTACTATATTTTATTTAGTTTGGTTTAATACAATAAAAACTCTAATTGCCTTTATTTTCGAAAACAACTGGTTTTTTTTTGAGAAACATAATCTCAAATTTTGGAAATAAAAACGAATTTCTTAAAGTTATAGAACAAAAGTTGTTCCCCTGGACGTCTAGAACAACCTTCTTTCGGCTTAAATGGTCGTCGTCGAAACACCCTGTATATTACAGCCTAAACCGCTAGTTCCAGAGACGTGAAACTTGAAGAGTGCTTTCTTTGTGATGTGTATATCCACTAAGAAAGAGTTCAATATTATCAAATTTGGGTAAACAATTAGCAGGGAGTATATGTTCATCAATTACACCATCTCACGTAATTCCCGTGTGGCTCAGTGGTTAGAGCACTCGCTTGGATAGCGATGAGCAATAGTTCAATTCCTCTCATGTAAAATTTTTGAAAATATATCTCCTTGCAAAAATATTTCTAAGTTTAGATATGCCTTGACCAATAAAAAACAAGAAATATTAAATGTAGAGTTTCGTTTTGTACAGGTGCTTAATTTTTTTAATGTTTATTTATCTTCATTTAGATTTTGTATTATCTAAGTACTTGAAATTTTAAATATTAACTGTCTCAGTGATTTAACTGTGTAGAGTTAGTGTAGGTAGACTAGATTGATCATCTGTTCTAAGAACACCTCACCGTGACCGAAATGATTCATTACCAGTATACTTCCTATTCCTTATATCAACGACAAATGACAAATCACCTGTAGAATGTATGCTGGGTTTTTATATTGAAAAGACAATTCATTTCAGTTACTTACCAGTAGGTAGAGTATAGTATTTTCTACAAGATGCATCACATAACAATTTATAAACTTGTACTGTAGACCGTGTCTAAAAGAATGTAGCTATGGCATGGCCCGTTGTGAAATTCAAAAAAGGGATATCTTAGTGGGAGGCTTCGGTCATGGCTTGTCCACCCACCGGCCGAAGTCGCAACGCCAAACGGTCCGTGTTCCGATATATAGACTGGTGCAGCCTCTAATGAAGTTGGGTAGGATCTTGTTTCACAGCTGTCTTCCTTCTTCTAGAGGAACGTGGTACATCTTAGACCATATCATCAATCACCAATATAATTACAATTACAATAAGTACATGAGATAGTGGAAAACGCTCATACTTGTATCTTTTCACAATTTTTGTAAAGTTTTGGAACTCATTTTTTATTGGAAGAGTTATTAGATTTATCTTGCAGAAAATATACCTCAAAAGGTGAATAAGGAACCTTTAATACATCACCCGGTTATCCACCTATCTGTCCGTCTGTTTCTTAATATAGAAACTGAGTACGTCAATATTATACAACAACTATAACTACGATAATTGAGGTTAACTCTCAATATGATGATCTGACATTTTAACTTTATTCACTGTTACTGTCCTTTCACATTACTCATCGTTAAATATCAGAACATGATCTTTAAGATGTCCGTAAAGTTGATTTCATCTTAATTTTGTAATTAGTATTCGTTAAGGATGTCAAGATAAATATAAGGTCTTACATTATGTGTATAGAAAAGGGGTCCAATAACGTCACCCTGGGGGAGATGAGACACTCGCGACGGCGCGGGCGGCGCGTTT
This sequence comes from Idaea dimidiata, assembly GCA_949358125.1. Taxonomy (NCBI): domain Eukaryota; kingdom Metazoa; phylum Arthropoda; class Insecta; order Lepidoptera; family Geometridae; genus Idaea; species Idaea dimidiata. The sequence continues at coordinate 291,637 of OX442342.1, forward strand.
ATGCGGACCCTATCGGCTTTCAACTTCTCAGACAATCCAAAAATGGACCCCGATGACGATACACGCACTTACAAGGCGACTTTTCATCTGGCATTGACCTAAACGAGAGTTCCTTTTCGAGCGACTGTGTCGAAAGCCCTCGACAGATCTAAAAGATACCAACTTCGTATGGTAATCGGATTGCAGTGATTAATCATTACTAAAAATTAAATTCAGACTCTTTATTGCTTTGACAGCTGTTTAATGTATCCGTGATCGTTTTTTATTGCAATTAAAAATGTAGTCGATTTTTAGTTTCTAAATACGTTATTTATTATATAATTAATTATCTAACCTGATTATATTATTTTTACGTAGGTATATGTTATGAAATACATAGGAATAATAATAAACATCATTCAGATACAAAAACCTGACGTTTGTATGTAACGAAATTGAATTTTAATTGATTTAAACCAATCAATCGGACACAGGTGAACAAAAAAGCGCTCGAAAAATGTTTTTAATGAAGCTATCAAATGTCCATCGAGTTTGTGTGCAAACATTCAATCAAGTCGAGTAGCAATCGTATGGTTTCATGGTCGTTCATCTGTAACAAAACGAAATTAATTATTTAAAAATTCTTCTTATTAGAAAAAATGTGGACCGTAGATTTGAAATCAGCCGATCGTCTTCTATTTATATTTCAATCGACTATTGTTTCTGCCATACCTATACCCTTTTTCAGAAACTTAGATCAAAAATGTAAACAAAAAACTATATTTTTTTAAAGTATAGTTGTTGCTCGTTGTTTACTTTTTCCTTTAATAGTTGACAGTTCTATGTTAACATTTTGATCTAAGTTTCTGAGTATAGAGATCTTGTGGTAGTACTTATAGTCTTAGAACTGGATTGGCCACTATTGAAGACTAAAAGAAAAAAGGTCGCCTGATAGTGAAGCATTTTTATCTCGGGCCTAACGATCAAGTTTCATAGTTAAACTGTTTGGCAATTTACTGACATACCTTAAAAATAAAATGTATCCAAATTAGAAATTCGTTGTTCTATTCTGACCTATCATCTAGGTAATTTAAGCTTATAGTATTGTCCAAATGCTATATAATAATTCACATATAATATTGATTTATCTACATCAAAATAAATCGATCTGATGAATGATGAACAATCTGCCGTCACTCCAATTGGTAGTCTGCATTGCTTTCGCCTCCACAATTTGTCAGTTTATTCACTAGACTTACATCTTTAACGTTTTTCACATTAGGGTCAGAATCGTGTGCATCGTTAATGATCGTCCTGATTGTAAGATAGGTGAGTTTATCATCAGGTTGCATTGGTTGGTATTTACACCCACTAGCGGTTCTTATTTAGATGTAACAGTTATTAATGTTACCTTAAATGAATTTATAGTTGCTGTGTTTAATTCCTTTTAAAAGGTGTTTTTAAATCATAAAATAAGAGAGATTATGTTACAGCTGTTTTCCTGGGTAGTAAATGGTAATTTGGCAGGAAATCTTACCCACCCTTCCGATGAACAGAGTTTTGTAAGACCACCCAAAACTCTGTTCATCGGTGGTGGACCGACGACATTGTAGCGGTAGCGGGGAGTCATGGAGGGATGGAGGTGGCTTGCGATCGCTATATTTGTGACATCGTATGGGGAGGCCTATTTTTAGCAGTACCTAGACGGGTAAAAGTTGAGATGATGATGATAATGCTGACTCTTCTGATGTACCGTGTGTATTCACGACCACACACAAGGTAAAACAGTTCAATATAAAACAAGTACATATCTACATATCGATAAATTGATTGACCGATGTTACCAATTACGAATCAAGTACAACTTTACAAATAGAAGATTGAATGCACTCATTGTTCGAATAAATCTGCGTTGAAGGTCGTTCTCGAGAATTTTGATGTAGGATTGATTTGTCGGCCCTGCGGCGTTTTATATGGAGCTCAAGAATAGATATTATAAGTATGGAAAAAAAACGATAAACTTTGTAATGTGTTTCTTTTTATAGGAACTTCATGACTTCAAAATTTATTTTTTAGTATCGATTTCACCACTCTATTCCAGTCGTTTGTTTGTAGGTATGTATCAAGCAGAAAATACCTACCTATATATTTCCCCCTTACTTTGCCTTACGATTGAACATGGAGTAAGCTCGGGAGTAATTTTACCACTTTTTGTTTTTAATTGATTGTATTTGGTGCTACTTTTCGGAACTCCATATCAACTATGTTAAAAATTAATACTTAGTTTTTAGTCCCGACACCTGACTAGTATCACTACGTACCTATCATGCGGTCTGTCGCGTGCAAAGAACACCTCCCTCCTCCCGCTCCTTGCTTTTGTTTCTGTCAGTCAACTTATCACGAAACTAGTATTATAGGTATTTGCGTATAAAACGTAGGTAGGGAACGTTTGAATAAACTGTTATTTAAAATGAAAAATGGCAAATGAAACCTAACATTGTTTTTTAAATACCTATTCAACGATACCCATCTTGACATACTTTGACTATTTTGGATTTTTTAATTTTGACAATATGGCGTCTGGTTGTGTCAAAAGTTAATTTGGATTATTGTCATGTCTTTAGTCACGCTCGCCAGATTAAGACGAATCGATTGACGTAAGAATAGTCAAAATCGGTCCACGCGTTTGGCCTCTAGAACACCACATAGAAACATCCATACATACATAGACCGATAAACACCTTTACCTTCCTTTGCGTTGCGCAGTCGGGAAAAATTTAAAAGTGGCAAGGCACTATTTTGACTTCAAGTTTATTACTAAGGCTACAAAAGTACCTACAATGTAAAATAAACAAGATAAAGTTAACAATTAGGTCCCTCGTTTGATCAACACACTAATCCTAAGTAAGTAGATATTGTAGGCACACTTCACCGAATAATCAATCCATGTCATTGCCACTTCCGAATTCTACTGTATTTACATTTCCTTGAACACCCAAAGGCGCCATATACCTAGTGCTAAATGCTCAGTTTGTTTGTCTGATTGAATCAGCCGTATGATCAATGCATGATGTGTATCATTAGTGGGCTGCGGACCTTGGATGCTTCCGTTCGTGGGTGTTAGAAGTTTTACTTCGTTGAAATAGACGGTTTTTGGTTCAAGTTCGATTGTTTTCTTACTGATGGTCGATTATTGTGATCTAAATTTTAATGTTGCGAAATTATTGTATTAGATACTTACTATGTCCTTAGGTTTCAACCGCGGAAATACCGAACCCGTAGGAGTATCGCGATCAAAACAAGCCAATGTCATTCATCGTTAATGTAGCTTTTGTATTGGTGAAAGAATATTTCAAATCGGTCCAGTAGCCGAAAACATGGACCCCAGCGTCGTCTCCAAAGCTCCGTGAACAATCCCTGCAAATGGCCGCCGTGTTTACAAATTACTCCCCAGACCCGACCCCAACTATGACCAAAATTGTTGAGTCTTTAATTAAAAAATGAAGTATAGGTGCCCAAATTCGTTCTACAAAAAAACTAATTTAAAAATTAAACAACCGACTTCAAAAAAGGAACAAAAAATATTTAAAAAAACAACCAAAAAAAGAATTGATAAAAAATACCAAAATAACCTCTACATAGGTACAGTGCCACCGACTAATTAATCTGTTTTATCATCTGAAATCGGGCAGCTAAACTAAGTACAATATGGAACCAACCAGTAAAACTGCCCGACTTCAGATGATAAAACAGATTAATTAGTCGGTGGCACTGTACCTATGTAGAGGTTATTTTGGTATTTTTTATCAATTCTTTTTTTGGTTGTTTTTTTAAATATTTTTTGTTCCTTTTTTGAAGTCGGTTGTTTAATTTTTAAATTAGTTTTTTTATTTTACCCTTTTTAGTATACCTACCTACCTAAAAATCAACAATATTATTACCGTTATTTTAATTATTGAGGAGTTTGCTGATGAGAAGGTGGTTTCAGGTGCCCAATCAATCTGTACTTAGTTCTTTAGGGGTCTATTCTTTTTGGTAGAAGTTGTGAAATGAGTAATTTATTTAATTCTGGGATACTATCCTGTCCATCATTCCGAAGATACTCATCAGATCCTTACCAAACTTTTATGGGACCACCTCGGAGCTTCCACCTTTCCATTAAAAAAAGAACTATATCAATCGGTCAAGCCATCTTCGTGTAATCGATGAACAATTGAATTGAATACAGCGTTTTAAGGAGCATTCCCGGTCCTCACTTCGAAGATCCTCATCAGATCATCATCAAATTTTTATGGAACCATCTCGAAGCTCCCACCTTTCCATTTAAAAAAGAATCATCTCAATCGGTCAAGCCATCTTCGAGTAATCGATAAACAATTGGATTGATTAATGCTTTTTGAGGAGCATTTCCGTTCATCACTCCGAAGACCCTCATCAGATCTACATCAAATTTTTATGGGACCATCTTGGAGCTCCCATCTATCCATTAAAAAAAGATTCATCTTAATCGGTCTAGCCGTCTTCGAGTAATCGGTAAACATACAAAAAAAAAAAAAAATATTATACATACAGACGAATTGATAACCTCCTCCTTTTTTTTGAAGTCGGTTAAAAACTAGCGACATCTGTTATAACTCGAGTCAATTAGAATTTATCTACAGAAAGGTAAAATATTAGCACATCTACTTACCTAGATAGTGACAAAACATACTAGTCTCGTATTTCTTCAATAATATCGTTGGCACATGTTAATGTATGGACAGGTTGTGAGCATATAATATACAGTTAAGTGCGCGTTATGATGTCATTATATTATTGCTAAGGTGACAAATAAATACACTTAGAATCGACGCCATTTTGAACTTAACCTATTTTCGAATTATTACAAATATAATTTCGGGGTATTTCCATGTTTAAATTTGTTTTTATAAAGCTTGCCGATATTTCGCCAGTACCTAATAGCTTGTTGACGAAATTGTTATCATTTTAGTTTTATATCTCTAGAAAGTTGCGTCCAGAGATTTAAAATTTTATATTTTAGAAGTGTTTTTTTATTTTATAACTTTCCTTCATACTATATTTTAATATTTTATTGTCTCGCAGTATATGTGTAAATTAGAGTACTCACCTCGGTAATAAAATCTGCCTTTATCTTGGGCGCTTGATTCCCACACTTAGGACTCCTTAAAGTTAAGTTATTAAAGTTTGTTAATAAATATTTCGCTGCGCCCGGGAGTGTAGCTCTAAAGTCCTTCGTACGCTTTGGATTCAATATGACGTGACGCCCCAGGGGTTTAGTACCTAGGTGCATAAACTGCTATTAAGTGCTGTTGATTCTGTGACAATAAATTAAAATAAGACGATTTTTTAGTTCCTTCACTTCTTTTGAGATTGAAAAACATTAAATTACATAATTAATAGTTTGTTTAGTTAAATTAGTTAGATAATGCGGATATCAATAAACGATGACAGTTATTTTCTAACGCGAATATGTTAGAATTACGTGATGGCGGAAGTATAAATTATTTTCATATTGATGTGATGACTTTGCGACTTGATACATTAATTCGTGATTATGGAAGAAATTGTGCTTATTTTACAATTTTAAACTTACGTGGTTGTTGTCTCTACAAATATTATTCTACAAAGTAACGCGATATTTGTCATGTTTTTTTTACGGAGCTCGATATTTCGCCAGTAATTGCAACTGGCCTCGTCCTGCCAGTACGCTAGTAGGCCATTTGCAACTACTTAGGTACTAGCGAAATATTGAGATCCGTAAAACAAATTTTAAAATAATAAATAGGTACCCGGCTATTTTAATAAATATTTGTATTTATTTTGGATAAGAAAGTAATTAAAACTGAAAGCACCTATCTATAATCGCAAAATTACAATATTAGGTACCTACTAGTACTGTGAAATAAATGTTATATTAATGTTTACACAACATTTTTTGCAACATCTCACATTTTCGAAGCGTCACATAGAGTATGGCATCGCAGTTATTTACGCGATGGCGTAATAATAATCTTATTTTGCCTTATTCATAAACGTGGAATTAAAAAAGGTCGTCAACTTAAAAGCTCTGCTAGCGGCATACCACGGTCATGTAGCATCAATACTGAGGTTTGGTGTGATATTCTGGGGTAATTCGACTGACAAATTGAAACCATTAATTGCACAAAAACGATGCATACGTGCAATATGTCAATTAGGTAGAATGGAATCATGTAGAGAATATTTTAAAAAATTGAAAATACTTACTTTTCCTTCCATTTATATAAGTGAAGTTGTACAATTTGTTAAAGAAAATTTAATTTATTTCAAAAATTTAGTGAGAACAGAAGGAACAAATTTGATCTTCATACAATCGTACGCAAGACTCGTATGATGAGTATTAGTGTGTTCAGTATGGCTCCCACAATATACAACGGAATCCCATTGTCATTGAGGATGATTGAATCTCCCAGGGAGTTTAAGCGTGCTGTCAATAATTATCTTATCGAAAAGTCTTATTATTCCATTGAAGAATTTTTTTATGATAAAAATTGTACTAAATAAATGTATTATTTGACATTTCATATTATTTATACAAGATGTAACAGGTTAGCCCTTTTAATCCGAAAGGGGGTTGTTCTAGACGTTTAGGCGAACAACTTTTGTTCTACGACTTTTCGAAAAATTTAGGTGTAAAGTTTACTTGAAAATCAGCTGTTTCTTAGAATTCGAGGTCATTGACCTTATGTTGTTCTTTTATTTAGTTTGGTCTACTACAATCAAACCTTCAATTACCTTTATTTTCAAAAACAGCTGTTTTTCCAGTGAAACTTAAACTCAAAATTTTCAAAAAAAAAGTTCGAATTTTCAAAAGTCGTAGAACAAAAGTTGTTCGCCTAGACGTCTAGAACAACCCCCTTTCGGATTAAAAGGGCTAACCTGTTACATCTTGTATACATACAATATTCTGACATTATTTAATTGACACGCGAAATGTAGGTTGGTATTTAATTTTGTTTGACATTGTTATTAATCTGTATTCATTAATTTAATTTTATCTGTGACATTGTATTCTTTGAAATTTAGTAGTTTTAATAGGTAGTCAGTAGGTATATTTGTAAAATCATTAAGTTGACATTAAGATTGATTTAAAATAAGTACTTACTTGATTCTGATATTTGCATGCTAAGTTAAGTGCTGGTGAAATATGTTGAACTATACCTACTACTTAACATCTGTTGTAACCATATTTCGTGCAAATAAATGACATTCATTCATTCATTCATTCATTTTAATTCGGAGTACCTACTGAGAATACGCTTTGTCTTATTCCGTGACAAGAACTTTCAAAGTTGACATACAGAATCGAAAAGTGGTAAAATAACTCCGACTTTATTCCACGTTTATTAATAAGGCTAATTATGTTAATTAATTCAATGTATCATGGCTAAAACGAATGTAGTATTAAACGATTTCCAATAATCGTTAAAATGGTAAAATTAATGGACAAAATATTAAAACTTCGAGGTCGAAATGTCGACCGCATTTTAACAAAAAACATTCGATTGTAATTTATTAATTTTTTCGATACAAATCTCAATTTGTTTTTTTTACGTATATTCTTCTCATTTGTTTTGTTTGTTGGAATTTAATTAATTTTACACACCTACTGCTCTACAATAGTAGTTTATGCACTGAGGTACTAAAGCACTGTCTTAAATAGCGGGCGTCATATTGAATCCAAAGCGTACGAAGGACTCTAGAGAGTTAACTTCCGAGCGCAGCGAGGGTGTTAAAAACTTAACTCCTGAGCGAAACAAAGGAGTTAAGTTTTTATAATAATAAATAAAATAAATAAATAAATTCGATGATATTCTTGCGAGGCGGAGGGAGCTGCGCAGGCGCCGCGGGCGTCGCGTCGGCAATGGCTACACTAGACTGCACCCCGCGATTTCTTACATCCGCACAAATACAAATCCGTGAAAGTATTGGGTAGAACAAGGTAGAACGGCTAGTTACTAGCCCAAGTTACTCACAAAGATGACTTACTTCATGATACATTTCATCAAAATCGATTCAGTAATTTCGGAGATTTCCCCTAACACACATATACATATATGGTAGCAACGTTACCTCTTTATAATATTATTATTACCCATACCAAGCTACATAATAAATATTTACAAAAAGATCCTCCTTACTTACGAGGTAATAAAAGTTCAAAAAGAAACTTATCGCAAATATAAATAAAGACGGTGGAATGTAATTAATGTCACGAATTAGGAATGTCACGACAAGAATCTTTGGACGTCACCGAAATAAACGATGTTATATGGTATTTAAGTAGGTACCTAAGTTTTAATCCTATAATATAAAATGAATCCCTATTTCGCGTGGTTACCTACGGCATCACGCACGCCTGAACGACTGGACCGATTTCGCTAATGGTTTTTTTGTTGTGTTTGTTATGATCAGGAGAAGGATTTGATGAAACGTAAAGTGCTAATTATTTAATATCGGGACTTATGCGGGTGAAACCGCGGGGAGCAGCTAGTTCATTATTGATATAAGTAGGTATCTACAGCAAATATTGTTTTAAAACGGAACATTTACCAAATAAAAATCGAAAAAAAAATAGCAGCATATCGAACTCTGTAAAAAATAAATTAAAACTTGGTAAATATTCCGTTCTTAATACGTTCACAGTCCAGTGTACGCTATCCTGTACACGCGGATGGGTTCTGGCAAGTCCGTGTACTCTATATTGTACACTGATTTACTTTTATGCCAAGTTTTGTATGGGTTATTTACGGATATTATTTCCAAAAAACAACTAAACTATCCATTGAGATATAGAACTACAATAAAACGTATGAACATGCCATACCTACAAACGTACTAATATTCAACAAAATAAACATAGGTATGAAATGTATTGAACGTACAAACGATTTGATTTGATTGAATTTTGATGAAACAGAACACCTCTTGTACATGGAAACTTCATTATTCCTGGCTATCCATTGGCTATTGCAACCAAAAAAAAAAGTGTCTAATTTTATGGAATAACCTGCCGGCTGCAACACAGCTTACGCTAAAGCAGTTGATAGGGTTAATTTAATATGTACTTTTTTTCTGTGTTACATTAAAGATAACTTATTTATTTATTTAAACCATTAGTATAGGGGACTGTGAACGTGTCTAAGAATATGTGCAGTAAACACTATTTTTAGTAAGTTTTTTTGTGTTAGCAAACATATCAAATACTGCCAAATAGGCTACTGCCCAACTTCGAAAGAGAACTAATCTGCATGTATCCGAATACTATTGTCGAAGGTTCAAAGTATGTTACAATAGTCTTGTTTGCAAGAAGATTGAAGGTTCATAATATTGTCACCACCTAACTTGCATTCATTACAATCCTTGCCACTGTCTAAGTAACTACCTGGGTACATAAAAAAGAAATGATTTGGTCTCGGAGTCAGTAAGAGGAAAGTCACCTCTAAAAATAAATCGAACGACGTCATTCAAGTGACCTCCCGTTTTGTTAATGTCATACATATTTGTCGCATTGTGGAAACCGCAACTGAATATTTTAAATTTAACTCCTACATTTATACTTAACATTAGTAGGATTTATTTATTAAATAATTAATGAAATTATAATCTTCTATCTATCTATACTTCTAATAAAGGAAGAGAGGACAAAAAGTCTGTACTTGGAAGTAAATTAAAAAAAAAGTTGTCTAGGGGACTTAGAATAAGTAGTAGAACAAAATTATATAATTAGTAAAATTCATGTCTGTCTGTTTCCGTCTGTTCCCTATACAATTAAAAACTTATAATCCAATTGAAATCTGGTTTTCAATATTGGATAGCTCTATTTTCGGAATGTCGTGGTATACTTTGCATCGAAATCCAATTAGTAGAACCCGAGTAATGAATGAAAAAGTGCAACCGCTCGAGAACCGCTCGGCCGCCCGCGCCCGTGATAACGCGTTTTTCACTTTCGTGGGTGAAACCGCGGGGCGCAGGTAGTCTATAATATGTACTTTGCTTATATACTTATGTAAGTTTGTTTTATAACCTTCCTGGCCACACTAAAGAGTCATGGATGATATTTAAAACGTTTTCTATTCATGCGGATCTCTCAATGATACGAAAATAATGATTTTCGCCATTCGACATAAATACTGCTCTTGGTTTTCATTTCAGGCTTTTAATACGTGTATAGTTATAAAAACCTACATAGACATTTACCCACTAACTTACAAACGCTAATTAATGCGCTGCATAACTATGCATCGTTTGTCTTTTACTGTCACATGAAGTTTCAAAGTTGACAGACAGAGACAAACGTCACATAACTTAGTCATGTGTAAATAATATTTTATAAATAAGGGAGTTAGATGAAATTTCTCTGAATTACGTATACCTATATATATGTCTGAGGTGCCTGCTTTATATATAAAGGTTCAGTAAACAACTTCTTCTAGGTATGTATAATAAAACTTTTGAAATGACCCAAAGTCATAAAACGTAATAAATAGCAATCCTACTAATATTATAAATGTGGAAGTTTCCGTGTGAGTAAGTGAACGAGTATGTATGTCACCCTTCACGGAAAAACTACAAATCGATAGCGATGAAACAATAGCTGTACATTTAGATTACCTAACACAATATAGACCACTTTTTATACCGATATTTCTACATGATCGGGCGGGACTCACGCAGGTGAAACCGCGGAGCGCAGCTAGTAATAACATAAGTACAAAATAATCTATTTTGAGTTACATGTTTACCTAGAATTATTAAACCAGCTAACGTGGGGTTTTAACTAAAATAACTATTAATAATTTAATTGCTATTGCGTCATAAGAAACCTACACAATTAACTAATCAAATTGAATAAAACACTTTATTTACCGGGTTTAATCGTGTTTTATTCGCGATTTTTAAACGACCGAGCTTTCGCCAACTTTACAGTTGGCTTTTTCAAGGTTGACTGTCAACGTGTAAACCCGGTAAATAAAGTGTTTTATTATGCAAAATCGCGAAAACCATAGAAGAAATTATAATCAAGTTAAATTTATGTTAACAGGTAAACCACGAGAATCCCGTGGCGCCTCCGCAGAGCAGACGAGAAAGGAACCATTCACACACCTCTCGGAACAGGAACTCATCAACGAAGCCAACAAGGTCCTAGAACAAGCATCTAGCGTCACTTGCACTGCCGACCATCCTCCCGACAAGTTCTTCTCACTCCCTCATAGAAGGAAGTTAAGAGAAGATAAAGGAAGAAGGAATAGCGACGATACCACTCCAGAAGGGAAGACTCCACTCGGAAGATCTACCAGCGATGTAAGCTCGAGGAGGAAAGAACGCACATCACTCTCCACCCTATTTAGAAGAGCTCAACGTAACAAAAGTCCAGTAGAACCAGTAGTAGTCACCACTAAACCCGTAGCAATTGTTAAAAGAAGTAAAAGTGACGTTACAGATCTAAAATCAAACACAACTCTCGGCAATCAAACGAAACCGATTAGAAAAAGATCTGGTAGTGAAACTGAAGAGTTCTTGAAATCACTAAGAAATAAAAAGGCTCAGTTATCTCCTATTATTGAAAGTTCGCCTCGTGAAGATTATTTCAAAAAGACTCCACCTCTAGAAGTTTTTCAAAAGCAGAAACTCGCTCAAAAAGATAGCATTAATTCTGATGAAACAAAAAAAGAAGACAAAAAAATAAATCCAATTGAAAAACCTCCCAGATATAAGACTCCCGAGACCGAACCGAAGCCTCCTGTGAGGACTCGAAGAGGAAAATCCGCTGAAAAAGATAAAGAGCAGTCACCACCCATTGCCGATACGCCCAAACGGAAAACAGATATTAGGAAAACTTTATTGGTAGATGAAATTGACTCGCATAAAAAGGATTACAGTCCCATTGTGGTCAAAGATAAAATTAAAAATAGTATCAGGAAGATTGAGGAGAACGTTTATGGGGAGAGAGATATGATACATAGTAGTCAACAACCGCCAGAAAAGCCTCCACTAACGCGAGGTCACACTGTCGACCACATAGTCAAAATTCTGAAAGAAGATCAAATGTCTCCACCACCTAAAAGTCATTTAATTTCTCCTCCTTACGGAACTAATGTTAATCAGCCATTTTCTTATATAAAACCGAGCGTATCTCCTGACGCTAATTTATTTGTAAGAAATAGTCCCGATAGAGTGCCATCACCCGTCAATAAAATGAAAGATAAAGGCGTAGTATACGCTCAAGTTATCAAGGATGATAGACGTAATGGCAGAATAAAAAATCCTGTAACTAACAAGTACTCACCTTCTAAAGATAGATTTGGAAACCTATCTGATGAAGACGAAGGTCTCGGCTACGAAGATCGCTACAAATACAACAACAACCGCTACGACTACGACAGAAATGAAAACGAAAATTTCAATAGTATAGAAGGGTATAAAATCAATGATTCTCCTATTAGACCTAGGTTCAGAGAATACAAACTGACTAGTTTCAACGATTTTGAACCGACGTATGCAAATGAATATCCCTCTGAGTCACATGATTTTATTGATACATACAGAGGGCGTGCTGATGGTATGGATACTAAGAAAAGAAATCAAGAACCTGAAACTGCTAAAGCAGATTTAGATTTCAACGAACTCAGCCACAGGCGACAAGTTTTAGAATCAAGACTTAATGCTCGAAGATTTGATCGTGATAGGACCAATGGTAATGAACCAATCACTAGATATATAACCGAAACAGATCCAATTTATGAAGCTGAAAAGAGAATGAAAGCAACTGAAAGATACGTGAACGAAACTGCGCGTTATTACCGTCATACGCTAGAAAGAGACGGGCAAGCTGAGAGCAATATAAACGAAGATTATAAATACGACTCTGATAAAGTGAAATACAATACTGAAACACGCAGTTTTCAAAAAGTACCTACAGGGGAATTAGATAGACGTGAATTTATTGACAGACTTGATTCTCGTTACAAACCTGATCCAAAAATATTTCCGCCGGAACCGGAGTATGAGCCTCCAAGCCTTGAATCGAACCCAGGAAAACCAATAACTTCGCCCATTGAATACAAAGAAAAGAAATATAAAGTTAAGAAGCATTTCACTTCTAGCCAGGACGCGCTACAAACTGGACATAAATATAAAAGAGACGAATATTTTGGTAAAAGAAAAGGTCATTATTCTTCGAATCCAGAAATCGCTCAGGAACGTGAAGAAGACTACGCAAATATACCAAAATATACTGAGTCGTATCATAATTCACTAAAACGCGTCAAAAATAAGGACAAGTACAGGGAAGATTTAAGAATCAGACGTCACGGTTCAGGTGATAGTAGAGACTACTACGACCGTTCACCGAGTAGGTTTGATAATCGTCTCGTCGATTCTGGTATAGAAAATGATTTCAGAAAAGATTCTAGTGGAGAAATACATCGTCGATACAGACGGTACGAAAGTGACGATGACGTTATAAAGACTTCAACATTTTTGGACAATGAGCGAAGACACACGGAAGATAACTATCCTGGTGAACAGATATACGCAAACACGGAGTATATGAAATCGGAATACAGAGAAAATGGTTATAAGAAGGAATATGGGTCGAGAGACAGAAGTGCCGATGACGGGTCTCGGTATGATCCTAAAATGGAGAGATACGAGAAAAGTCCAAGTAGACTAGATGATAAAATCAGTGCGAAACCGCCGAAAGCAAAGAAAATGTCTGGACTTGAAAAAGTAAGTCGTTCTTTTATGCCATTTGTAGACTTAAGACGTTCACACTTACAAATTATTAATTTTGTAGCTGACATACCTTAATTTGGTGCGCAGGTAAAACAGCTATTCTCACGCGACTCTTCGAAGAAGAGCAAGAAAGAGAAGGAGATGGTCCAGCCGAAGACTCGCACAAGGGTGCTCAAGAGCCCGGAACATCTTGTCGGAGATGACTCTGATTATAGAAGGTAAACACGTTGAATTCTATTGGCATCAGAAATATAAAACTGTTCAAAGTAAAACAATTCAAATACTTTGCCATCCTCAAAAAATAATTTTGTTGCTAAGCTGTCCAAAATATTGGCGATGTTACCACGTAATAGCTCTTTGACATTCATTTTTCTGTCACCATTGGCTCAAGCTATTTATGGTGTCTGCAGCATGTCTTTTTCTTCCATTCTCTTGTGTTAACCGTCATCGCATCAGACGTCTTCACCCACCTCTCACAAATTTCCCTTATCACCTTCCAGTATCCTGCTTTAAGAGTTTATTTGTTCGTTATCAGGTACACCGACCCAGAACCGAGCGAGATTATAGTCAGGAAGGTGAACTATGAGTGTCAAGGAGACGAAAGGCGCCTTCGGAGCTCCCGGGAGGATCTGCATAGATACAGAAGTCCAGAGATCAGAGACAGTGATCACGAAAAGTACAGGGAATATGACGACAGGTAAGTTATGGAATTAGAAGATATTATTATACTAACAAAGAATTTCAAAAGTTTTAAATTTTTAGTTTAATAGAGTAATATTTGATTTTCGTAATAACTTTTCCGTTATTTTTAGATACGAAAAGAAAGTACAAGAAGGCAGGAAGTACCGGGAGCACATAGAACAGAAGAGATACAACTCGTCAGAACGAGACAGCGATAGACCGTCAGACGGAGAAAGCGAGCTCCGGAAGACGAGGTCCAGAGCCTCTAGACCTATGGATTCTCCAGCTTTGGTGAGTGTGCCCAAGTCTTTTACAATAGTTTATTTTAAATTAAATATTTTTCACCGGAGTCAACAGAATTTGATGCTGCATTCGAGGTTGTTTCATGCAGAAAGTCCTTAAAAGTTTTTAAACCCATACTCTTTCTCATTTGGGGCATTGTGGGTCGGTACAGCTTTTTCATCCATTTGCAACAAACATCGCAAAGTTGACGTCGTCGTCGTCGGCTTGAACTTACACGTTAGGTTAGCAGATCTGTTTACGTTTTTGTCCTCGTTTCCTTTACTCTTTTATATCCTCCCCAACATTGTTCCTCCACCTCTGAAAATAGACTAAAGGGACATTGGAGCAGCTGGCGTGTTATTTTTGTTTTTAACTTTCTAACATAAAGGTGTAATAGTAATTGTTTACGTTTTCCGCTAAACCTGTCCAAATTGGACTCATTTTCCGTGAGGAGTCAGTGGGAGAACCAACCAACTCTATCAATCTAACCACTAGATGTCATTTTAATAATTGTGACAGGCTTTTTACGTCCAATAGCTCCTAGTCTAATTTCCGCCAATGCTGGACATTCCAAAAGATCATGCGTGGCCGTCTCCTCTGCCTCCACGCAGGCTCTGCACAGCGGGCTGTTTGTTAAGTCAAAGGTGTGTAGGTGCATGTTAAAGGCTCCATGACCTGTTATAACATCAGTAATTAGTCGTATTACACGTGTCCTTTTGAGATTAAGTAAGCGTTTAGTTAAGGCATTAATTGTAAATGTCTCCAAATATGATTATCTTAATTACTCTTTAGGTTTAATTATTTATTTTACAAAAATATATCCAAATAATGTACAGATTACATTTTGAATTTTCAACTAACCTCTTTGAAGATGCACCCATATTTCAAGCATCACCATTATTGATAGAGCGGTGTTGGTGTAATGGTAGATTCTTTGTGGAAAAGTAATGTGCGTTAAAACATCGCTCATACGGTGAAGGAAAACATGGTGAGACAGACGTATTGACCAGTTCTATCCTCTGGGCATAACTGACTAGGCTGGGAGAGTG
This sequence comes from Idaea dimidiata, assembly GCA_949358125.1. Classification (NCBI taxonomy): domain Eukaryota; kingdom Metazoa; phylum Arthropoda; class Insecta; order Lepidoptera; family Geometridae; genus Idaea; species Idaea dimidiata. The sequence goes on from OX442342.1 coordinate 307,425, forward strand.
GTGTAGGTGCTGGGCAAGCCTACTCCACCTGACAATGTCCCGGGCACTACAGCGCCATAAAATGGCATGGATTAAAAGTTGCTTGCGCTGTATAAATCATCTAAAATAAGGTGAAAAGGCTAATTATTGATTACGCACACTTGAAGCTCCATACCTACGTAGGATTGAAAATGTTTTGCCTTGACAAATGACCAACAACTTCCACCTACACAACAAATTCCGATTTTGTAATTATCATTGCGTTACACACATTATATAACGTCTTTTGAATACAATTTACGTGTCTACTTATCTGTGACAGAGATCTTTGAATGCAATCAATTGACAAAGGTCGATGGAAATAAAGTGGATACCTACCAATAGTCATATACTTATATATATTTACGTTGTAACCTGGCGATTGTAAAACACAAACTATTTTAATAGATTCATTATCAACGTTTAACGTTGTAAAATTACCTAGGTAAACTTTTTAAGTTAGAAGTCAATTTTTTCCACAACATTTAAAAAAAAAGTGTATTGAATAGTTTTTGTGCAGAAAATACAATGTACTAGTCATTATCATACTTAGTCATTTAGAACGTGAAGGTATAAATACGTGTAAATACGATATCATCGAAATAACAACAAAACTCGTAACGTAACAAGAAACGTCTTTAAAACTAAATAATATTTACCTATAACTGGCCTAAAACATACGTAAACGAATCATATTTTATACCCATAGAAAAAGGTAACAAGTAACGTTAGAAAGTGAAACGACATCATCAGTAAACGCCATCGTAAATCGCAGTAGACATTCCCACAGACAGAATGCCAGAGTCGACACAAACGAGAGAACAATACCGAGCTCACCTTATGTAGGTATGGTGTGACCTATTCCAAAGGCCACCGCTGCTTAGCTGGTTCACGGCGATACTATTACATGGAGAGATGAACTCCAGAAACTGCTACTACTGTCAAACATCTATTGTTTTACACGCTTACTAGTTGCATGAGGAAACCCACGGCTTAGTTAGCTCCAGACGTATCGACCAGTTCTTTCCGCTGGGTATGGCTGACTAAGCTGGGAGGGTGGTATAGGAGCTGGACAAGCCTACTCCAACTAACAACGTCCCGGGCACTACAGCGCTGTTTAAATCATCTAAAATTAAATGAAAAAGCCATTACTAGTTGCGCCATCACATTCATGGACTGGACCTTTGGGCGTGACTTTAAGCTGTGGAATATTTTTTTTCTTAAAGAAAAAGAGTTTGGTTCGCGGCTTGGATTTGAAATTACCACGACAGGATCAACATCACATCTATCACTAGACCAACATCGTCCTATGACCGTATTTCGTTTAGTCTTTTGTTTTCGTTTCGATCGTTTTGTGTTTCCATTTCGATTGCTTTCTCGATGTACAAACCACCAAAGGTACAGGTGTTAGAACATTATTGGTGCTTACCGCAATAAAAAATCCGCGACTACCAACTTTAAAAAACGTATTTTTTTTTAATTATTGGATGTTTTTTTATAACTTTTAGCTAAACGATTAAGGTCCTGCAATATTGTAGAAATTCAGCGTGTCCTTATATCATCTCCTTAATATTATATTTCAATCGAATTAACTTCGAGTTGTCATAGTACCGGACCTAGTTACCCAACTGCGGCCGTAATGAGAGAGTGTACAATAATTGATACAAAGGTCGCCGAACTTAGACCGTTTTGTTTATACTCTATTATTCTATGGTCAAAAACAAAAGATAGCCAAATTTGATGTGCAATCAATCGTGTTTTGCCAAGGTTGTGTAACGATGTATAAACTTTAAGTAACTTAGGTACCTGTTTGGTGAAATATAAGAAGTAGGTATCCTAGTAAACGCTAGTGTGTACATACCTGCTGTAATACCGAAATAACGTAACAAAACTTCCAAAGTATATGAGTGCCCAAATCCAGCGGCTAAGTCACCCAATAGAATAGAATAGAATAGAATAGAATAGAATAGATATTATATTTATTAGGACAACCACACATACAGGACAAAAGTAGGTTAATAAGTAAAAAACAATTTCACAACATATTCTTTATAACAAACTAGGAAGCAATGTGCGAAGTCTAGTTATACTTAATACTGCTCCTTCACGCAGAGACTGATTAACAGATTGTTATGACATTGCTCTGCAGTTAGATGCAGCTGGATTTCTGGAATACAATAATTTAAATCCCAAATTACTTGTGGTTTAGGTTTTCTACCAGCTCGAAGAATCTTAGAAATAACTTCTTATTTTTCTAAAATAAAGATAAAACTTATTTTCCAGTTTAAATCGCGTTATATTTAATAACAACCTTGTTGCAATACCGTGCAACGTTTCAGTGTTTTTGCAAAGACATGTGTTGGTAATAAATAACGCAAACAAAACGGAAAATAAGTATTATTTCAATACAAAGTCGCGAAAACAGAAGAAAAACTATAATAAAGGTTCCATACTTAAAGTTTAACTTGACCCAATGACATTTGTACTGGTTTAGATAGACCCCCAATTTTCGTGAGATCTAGAGCAGTAACATCAGTAATTATGACATACTCTGCATGACATTACCGTCATTAAGCCGTGCGTGCATGACGATGCGCTTGCGCGCGCGTTTGACATACTGTTTATTTGTACACAAATATTGTGTGCAGAGATTTGTTTGTGGATATACTAGATTTTGATAAAACTTGATATAATCGGTCTTCGTCCTAGATTTATTGGTTTCTTTAGAGTGATATGAGAATTTACACTTTGATGGGAAGAGGGGTCTAGAACTTCAGGGCTGTCTCACAAAACATGACTTTTCAAATACGAAATTGCTTAAGTACCAGGATTGCAGCATCATGTAGAGGCGAGCTAGAGCCAAGTCCGTTACTTTCACTTGTTTATAGTATTACAACACCATCATCATTAAATTACCTACATTGCAATTTCTCCTATAAAGACACAAAATGCTGCCTACTCTTGCTTTATTTCTAAATAGGATATTTTCATTTAACAGCTTGAAAATGAAATGGTAAAATCTCAGCAAATATAACAAGCTTAAGTACTAGGATTGCAGCAATGGCAAGTGGTATGGTATTACAAATACGGGACACCGAGTTATGGACGGGAGCGAGCGACGGGCGTCCGCTTACTTTCACTTTCTGCACTCTGGTACCTACGACCAGGGCACAAGCAAGAAATCGAGAGGTTGCTACCTACAAGGCTCTTTGAAGGGCAAATGAAAACAAGATTTTTTAATAGGCTGATATTTTGTTGTGTTTACTCGCGACTTTGATTGCCTAAACAAGAGGTAGCGTTGGCTAAATGTAATCACAATATACGAGTATGTAACGAAATTATCGATCATTTAATAAAGTTGAATTTTATGAGTTCTCTTTGAGGGTCCTCCAGGTTATTTCCGTCTGCGACTCACAAACGAATTGACTGACGAAACAATAAGAATTAAGTGACTGAGCAATTGATCAATCAAAACAGATTGACTTGCGAACTAAATAAGCTATCAAGACAGGACTGTGGAGCACAAAATACTGCTCACGTATCATGACTGGATGATAAATCAATTACGAATAGAACCTTCTCATCTTTATCCTAAGATCAGAGTAACCATGATTGCTGCATTCTGGACACAACGATCGATCACACGCCATCGATATAATATCGAAACGGCTCGGCTACCAGTGTTATCTATTCATCGGCTACCATTCGATTCTAGTATCGAATCGAATGAGTATTCTTAACTGTCTTAGTGATGTAGCACTTTGGATAGAACCTATCCGCCAGACAGATTAGTAAACCCCAATGATAATATTTTCCAAGGCTGGTGCGTCCCACCTAACTAATCAAAGAATATTTTAAAAAATAACTTTCAGAGCAAAATCAATTTCGAAAATAAGTCTTATTACCACTAAAACATCCTATGTTGCTTATTTTAGAGTTTTTTTCTTATTGTCCCTTTTATCTATTATTGTGAACGATAGTGCACAAATTATTTTATCCTGATGGAACCACCGATCACAAAAGATCGAAATTTTTAAACACCTATGTTATAGCCCACTCCACTAACTTGCGTTTTATTTGACACCTGTCAATAAAACGTGTCATTTCCGACGCTTCAACAACACCTTCAGACTAACAAAGAGCTGTCAACTGCCTACTGTCAAACACAAACCAAAATACCGTCGTATCACCTCTTGACAAATGAAGCTCCTTTGTAATCACTTTGTCATCAAATTAAACACTAAAGAGCAGAATTTCTGTAAACTAGCGAGTTTCAGTCGGACGATAGTTTGGTAGAAAGGTTTATAGGATGATCTTGGTTTTTATATTTAGATGATGTCATATGTTTTTTGGCAGTAGTTCAACTAAAAAAATCAGACCAATAGGAATCTAATGAAATAACAGCAATTGGTCAGATTAATCTAATATCGAGGCTGACCAATGGGAAAGACCAATTTCTGTGATATTCGGGAAAAAAAGTTAAGTGTACGATTTTAAACTAACATGGTTTCTTTCACTACAAATAATATTATTAAACAACAGCATATTTACCATGTTTAAATTGGTTATTAACGGAGCTGGATATTTCGCCAGTAACCAGTTGTAACCAATTTAAACATGGTAAATACCAAGTTATTGAATAATAATTATTGTCATATTAAGTATCTCCTTCAGAAGAAGTCGTCTATGATATGAACCTGTCGGCAAACAAGTGAAACATATCAAATAACCGAGGGACTATAAACCGACACACAGTCTGCGTTCTGCGGTCCCCTCGCGGTCGTTACCCTGAGGTCAGAGTCGCGAGTGACGTCATGTTTAGAAGATAACTGTTGTCGAACACATCGCAGGCAATATACCTACAATATACCTGCCGACTTGATCATTTGACAGGTTTAGAAGGCGATAATAGGACGAGCTTTTAAGGAAACTTTGTATGTTCTTGAACTTGGGGCAGACAACTTTTATTGGATTTTTGATGAAATTTTGGCAATTCGGAGTTTCACAGTTTTCATGGTCAAGAGAAGTACGTCCCTATTCATCAATATTACCTTCTGCCCGCTTTTGTTTGTAAGAGGTACAGATTGATGTAGTTTTAACAATTATGTCAAACTGTTGTCAACTGGTTTTAAAGACTAAAGGTTCTATGACTTCTGAGGTTGCAATCGCAAATATAAACCGCTTAATTATAAAATGGCAAACGACAGTCAAAGAATTATATTGGAATTAATTTCCCTATTTTTCTAGGACTTACAATGTTGTTGCAATATTTTCTTCGATAATTTTTCCCATTCGCCCACAAGGGTCACAAATTCACACGCCATATGGCCGGCGGCCTCGTCTCCGTCAACTCGCACTACCGATCGAGTGAAGCCACATCGTGAATGGTACAGTAATCGAGGTCGCAGCTTCAGTGTCAACTCTTTATTGGTCAATCATAATTTGCAAGTTGAATATATTGAAGATTACGACGTGAAGGATTAATTTTATAATTTATAATAATTTTACTTATGAATCGGTTTATAAAGTAGTTTTTTAACCTCATTTTTTAGCGTAAATTTGAATGTACCTGCCTATATATATAATTAACTTGTACTTACATAGTATTAGTAAGTTTTGTGATAATGTTCGATATAGAGTTCTTCAAGTTAGGAGCAATTTTTAATAATGTAGGTCAAAGTTATCCATATAATGTCGAGACCTTGCACAGGATATAAATAATTTAAATGTTAAAACAGATTAGGCAAGACAACATACATGGTAATGTATTTTTGTTTCAAAGAACAAACACAGACAGGCGACGACATAAGACTAACATCCTACGGTCAAAGACCTAAAAATACACTTAGTTAGGTACTTTTCTTTCGTTGTATTCGTAGTAGAGGTGTGGCTCACCTATGTTTAGAGTTTATTTTCTTCTACGGACGTTTCCATAATTATACCACCTTATTTATCTTCGTTGTACTTGGCGTATTGTAATTTGTTTCAAAAGTTCCACATTGTGGGGTCAATGAGAAAGGTCTGTGACATAGAGATAAATCTCTGGCATAGTCAACGGCCGCCATCTCTTTTTTTTCAATATGTTGTCGCACGATGAAACCTATAATATATTATGGGCCTATGCAGTTTTAAAAGCTGACTGTTTGAAAGTTTGTATAAAACGTTATGTCGCAGTTGGATTAGTTTACGAATCGGAAGAATACATCAAACCAAACAATCTTTGCCTTCAAACTATGCCTCTAAACCATCACGGAATAAAGTTATTCGAGGTTTAAGATTTAAAACCGTCCGAAGGCATAAAATATCGCCGTGTAGCGGAATAAAACCCGGACCATTCGAAAGAACTAGCCAAACCTAACTTTTTTTGCTTTCAGACCATGCCTCTAAACCGTCACACAACAGAGTTATTGACGATGTTAAATATTGGCATGGTGGGATAAATATGTTGTCGCACTATAAAACCTATAGATACTTAGGATAGTGGAGATCTAGATAAACATTCCATCACATGATGTCCTGCAGTGACTCGTTTCGAAGATATGGGCCTGTGAAGTTTTAAAAGAAAACTCTATATACTTCTATAGTTCTATAAAATTTCACAGAGTTAGTTAATCCTTCCGACGTTTTTACATCTTAGTCCTTGAATAACTTTGTTCTCTGACGGTTTAGAGGCATGCGGTTTAAAGGCAAAGATTGTTTGGTTTGACGTCTTCTTTCGATTGGTAAACGAATCCAACTGCGAAGGAATACAGTAGTGGCAGAGCATGTGCTTCATTGCTTGAACACTTATTCCCAAAAATATCAAGCAATATTTATTTTCATTTGACTCATACAGTTGATTGCGCCGCGTCGCGTGACGCTAATCTTAGAGGATAGGTTCTAAAAAATCTCACCGTGTCTACAATATTATTTCAAAGGAAATTCAATACAAGTTTTTGTGGGTTCGCCCCACGCAGCCGTCAACTGTTTTTTGCATGTAATTTAAAGAAATGTTTCTCATTAGCGGGCTGAGAGTCGAGAGGTGATCCAATGAGGTAATAAGGATGATTTCATCCGAATATTAGCGGTTTTACTGACTTGAACTTTTTATGAATTTAAACTACGGTAACTTATTTTGTTTCAAAATAATATAACATACCTATAAAATAAATCAAGATAGTTAGAAATAAATAAGTGGCTCGACGATATTATCGCCGCGATTCTAACGCTCGTAGAGACGGTCCCTTAGTCTCTTGGTCATGAGAAATGAGACATGATCGTGTCCCGCCTTACGTTTTGTTTTTGTAAATTTATTATATTTCTAATACTTACAATATAATTGTATAAACAAAAAAGGTGACATCTTACTTTATTTTGTCAAATATCTATTAAATCGACCGTCTACAGCTAACTTAAGATTCTGAAAATTTCTGAACTGAAGTTCAGAAATTTTTACATGAAAGATTTCTTTGATGGTTTTCGCGATTTTGCATAATAAAACACTTTATTTGCCGGGTTTAATCGCTTTTTATTTGTGGTTTTTAAAACGACCCGGCAAATAGAGTGTTTTATTATGCAAAATCGCGAAAACCACAAGATAATTAATTATGTAGACACCTATTTTTATAATTGTTGTTACAATGAGAAAAACCTCTTTTTCACCTCACAACCTCGGAAAGATTATTTTTGTCAATAGAAATCATTTGCAAATATGGATTTTGCACGCTAGCGTGGAAACAGTTTTCAAACCCTTTGAATCCATACCCTGTTTAAAAAGCAAGTTAAATGAAAATGCATCAAATACTTATTTCATGACAGTGCGCAAACCTCATTTTATTGAATAATCGCAATGGTCAGCCACAGGGACACACCGAAAAAAAAGTTCTCCTCGTTATTAAATTCAGTTTCCATATTTGTTTTAAATGGTAATTTCTTTAAATATGATGATGATTTTCAGCAGCAACAAAAATATTAATTTATCACCTGCAAAGTTACTTCATGCGGTAGGTACATAATATCGAATGGAGTTTTCTAACGGAAAAATCTCTTAACAACTGAGCTGTTTTGCACCTAGCGTTTTTCTCGTTGTAGTGAGGTGAAAAGTTGGGTATTTTACTCGGTAGCAAAGTTATTTTACATCTCGTACCTTTGAAACCATCACTCAGGATTCAATATTTGATCCTATCCTAGTATCCTTCGTTTACTCAAAAAGTATTCGCACCAATAATCAACTTTCGATCCAAGTATTCGCATCAAAAATCAACTTTACAACCTTGGATAACAAATAACTATTTTATCTTTATCTAAATAGTATGTCAAGCTGTTTGTATAACTCTAGCCTAACCTATCCCCAGGCCGAGAGGTACCGCGAGCGACGCCGGCTGGCCACACCGAGCCCGACCCCTTCCCCGCCGCGTCGCCCGCCCCCCGCCACTAGCGGGTGGTTCAAATCACTTGACAGGTTGACCAGGAAAAAGGGGAAACCGGCTAATAAGGTCAGTTACCTAAAAGAAGAAGAGTTGATTCCCAAATAAATAAAGCCTGAGACTGTCTTTAAAATAATTAAATAATATAATGATATCCACCACTTTATGTACTTACTAGCTGTGCTGCGCGATTTCAACCGCATTAATTCATATCCCGTAACGTATGTGACGCATCACGTATATCATACCAAGCGTTGCTTAACCCGTATGATTACTCTAAGTACCCTATATCTTATTCCAACCACTAAACTATTCCTGTACCAAATTTGATTCAAATCGGTATAAACGTCATTTTTACCCATCACGTATGTCATACCAAGCGTTGCTTAAACCGTACGATCATTTAAAGTACCGTATATCTTATTTCTACCCCTAAACTAACCCTGTACCAGTTTCATTCAAATCGGTTTAACGGTCATTATTATCCATCACGTATGTCATACCAAGCGTTGCTTAACCCGTACGATCATTTAAAGTACCCTATATCTTATTTATACCCCTATACTAACCCTGTACCAAATTTCATGCCTATCGGGTCCGCCATTCTTGAGATATAAATAGTGTAACTAACAAGACTTTTGTTTCTATAGCTGCGTCCCGCGGGATTTACCCTCGTAAGTCCCGACCCCTTAAGAATATCGGGATCAAAAGTCTTCAAATCGGACCAGCAGTGCCTAAGATTAGCGCATTCAACCAAACAAATTTTCAATTTTCAATTTCAATTACAGGTCGACAAAGAAAGCACACTGACAGACACCGAAAGCAGAAAAGCTTGGAAAAAGCCTCTGAACAGCCCCGCAAAGAACCTCCGCTTCTTCGGCGACACCGACCAAGACTCCACAGTCAGCCACAGCACCGTCACCAAATCCAAAAGCCACCCTCTACAGAAAACCCACGGAACCCTTCGGAAAACTACATCAAACTCCACAAACGGCGTTGACGAAATCGACGGAACTCTGACCAGTAAAAGCTACTCTCTCTCCAACCTTCACAGAACTGAGAAGGATCGAGAATCGCCCCGTTTGAAGTACTACAAGCGTAACTTGCAGAATATATCCGAAGTGGGTAATGTCAGCTCGGAGATAAAAAAGCCACCTATCAGTCCGTACGACCGGTCTAGAAGTCACAGCAGTTCCAAGACGTTGAAGCCCGAGAAACGCAACGAGAGGGGGAGTAGCATTGACGCGAGAAGGGAAAGGGGTAGCTCTTCTGACGTACGGAGAGGCAACAATAGGGGGCCTTCCGAGTTAAGAGGAAAACCAGAAGTTAATAGAGATTTGAAGTAAGTTAAGACTTTTCAATGTCTTTTGCAGAAATTCACAATAATGATTGTCCATAGCAATTAATAACTGCCTAATTTATAGTTATAAGTGCTATAGTATTGTTTTATTTTTGCTGAGCATACCTCAGAGCCACAAGTGTGTACTGGTGGCTCGGATATGAAATTATGTCCTTCGGACAAATCCGTGTAGATCACGGATGGGATCTGACACGTTGTCCGTCAGATAAATCCGCTGTAAGTTATGTTTAACCACCTACCATCACACAAGCTAATCAGGTGATTGATCATGATCATCATACTTAAAAATTACTTACTGACCCTCTGATTGATAACGCACAGCCTAAATGTCGGACATAGGTGCCTTTTATTATACCTCATTTCTATAAGTAACTATGCGATGTTTGTTCCAGACATCGGCACAGAACTCCTGCGCCCTCTGGCGACAGCAGCAACGAGGGCGACTCCAGCCACCACTCGCAGCGGAGCGTCGTCTATCTCCATGCGACTACAGGTACCATTTTTCAGTCAAGTATGGGCTTAAGTCAAACAAACTAGCCTGCTAAGCCTGTCAATTTGTACCAGCGAAGCTCTAATTATTGAAAGGGCCCACACAGTATCACCATAAAAGCAGAAGATTTTTAAGTAAAGAGTTGTGAAGTTTTTAAGAACAGAGGGTGAAATGAAAAGGTGTTTTTTTTTTTTTTTTTGGTAAAGTTTATGGAATAATAGTGTTTCCGCCGCGCTAACGATATACACCGCGGGGCACCATAAGACAATTTAGTTGTAGTCACTTTTACGCCGCTCGGACCTCGCTAATGTGTACGGGCGTCCTCACGGTGAAGCAAAAGTGACCACATAATTTTGATTTCCAATTTAGGACTTGCAATAATCTTGATATTATTGGGGGACTTGAAGTTTGAAGAGATATCAAGATATATATTTATAAACATTATGTGAAAAGAAATCAATATATAACTATAACAAATACGAAGAGGTAAGATCGAAGAGTAGGTTAGAAAATTTATTGATGTTGTTGGGCGAATTGTTTGATCACTTGGATCCGTAATCGATCCTGATTGTCACTTTGTTAGACATTGATTGGTGAATGGGACAATGGGTGGATGTGGCGGTGTGATCTACCGCCTTGGTCAATTTAAATTTGGAGTTGTGCGTAGCACAATTTACGCACTTTGGAGGAGACTTTTTGTTGGGACAACTCCGGAACGTGTGTCCCGCTAATGAAAAGGTGTTTGACATCGATGTCAAAATCAAAGCTGGTAGATCTTTATCTACCAGCTTCTAGGCTTCAGGGCTTATTCTATAGGTACAAGTCGAAAACCGCACTATACTTACTATACCGATACTATACTTATGGAAAAAAAAAAATATCCTCCTTTGTGGGAGAAATACCCAACCAATCAAAAATCCTCATGACAAATATAGAACCAATTTGTTTTTTTTTTATGAAGCTTGGTGTTCAGTTAAATCTGAACATTAGTTTAAAAATGTAATTTTCTACTAAAATACTAATTTAATAAGCAGGCAACATTGATGTTGGTATTAATCTTAAGTTAAATATGGCAATTTTCTCTCTTCCGTTTTGATCTTTACATGAGCTGTTGTACTTTGATTAAATTAATAATAAACGCGAGTTTTAAGTCTAATTACGCTTGCATTTTATTTATACATGCTTGCGCTTGGTCCATCGAACAGAAATCCAGTGAAGTTTGGTGTTTTCGTTAGTTTTCCGCGGTTTAGTGTGAGTGACTTCGGTTGCCGGGGCTTGTGCGGGCCGCCAAGTGCTGCGAAATTTCTGCGATATTTTGCATATTTTCGACAGAAAGGGAGCTACGGAACATCAGTGGAGTACAATCTACAAGATAATCGAAGAAAAACCTACTTCAATCTGTATTTTCATGCAGACAATAATTTTTTGAAGTGAGGGTGATTTGAGAAAACTTTTTTCTTGCTTGCCGCAACGTGAACGGGAAGCGGCCAAAACCGGAGGTGTGTTCGTGCGTTCAGGTTGGCCAACTACACGGGTTGATACATGGCAACTTTGCGCGAGACGGCCATCTTTGAGTCGAGTTGACAGCTGTCGCTGGCTGTCACTGCCATCCATCATCGTCTGACCGGCTTCGTTTGTTTACATTTGCAAATAATAAATATTCTACGTAATTATATCTAGTTTCGGTGCGGATTGCGGCATTAAAGATTAATCTTACCGTGAATATCATGCGGAGTGCATAAAATAAATATATATCAAGTGCGTTACGGAAAAAGTGGTGCGGCTTATAGTGAGGTTCTAGCAAACAGCGATAGGTACATACTGTTCGTGTGCGGTTTTCGTCCTAGGGATTGCGGTGTACAGCTTATTTACCAAACTGGTAAGCAATGGAAGCCAACTTGAAAAAGTTGCGTTTGGAACGTGGACAGCTCAAAGGTACTGTGACTAGAATAGAAAACTTTGTCAACGATCCCATCAACTTAACCTCATCTTCAGTGGAAATGTTAGAAGCGCGTAAAGATAAATTACTTAGTACAATGCGTAGCTATGAAACTGTGCAATTAGATATTTTGTCTCTTGATCAGGGGGATCCCGAAAATGTTGAGCAAATGGAAGAAAAGTATTATCATATCATATCTAAGCTTGATTCCAGCTTGAAAATGAAAACAGAGTCTGAGATATCCAAATGTCCAAATGTAGCATCTTCCAAATTGCCCAATATTGAAATACCGGTATTCTCTGGCAAGGATTTTACTAAGTACACTCCATTTATGGACTTGTTCAATGCTGTTTTTCATAACAACAAGTCACTTTCTGATGTTCAAAAATTATTTTATTTAAGAAAGTATTTGTCTGAGGAAGCACTAGCTGTAATTGTAAATTTGCCACTTGTAAATGAGTCGTACAAGGAAGCCATTGATTTATTAAAGAAAAGGTATGATAATAAAGCACGCTTGATAAGTAATCATATAAACATAATTTTAGAATTGCCATCTATGCAACGGGGTACTGCGGCCTCTTTAAGATCATTTATATCGGAAGTGCAGCAACAAATTTATGCTCTTAAAAACTTAAAGCAGCCCATCAAAGAATGGGACATGTTGCTTATTTGCATTTTGACAAAAAAGTTGGATCAATATACCAACCGGGCATTCCAGTTAGAAAGGGATCCCGAACCATTACCCACATTAGTTGAGTTTATTAACTTTTTAGAGAAACGCGCCAATGCGCTTGAAGAAAGTGGAGACAAAACTGCTCATGAGAGCATCTCCAAAAGGCCTTTTAAGGTGACCAATGTTGCCACCAGACCTAGTTCTGCTAAAGTTTGCAAATATTGTGATAAAGTGGACCATTTATTGTTTAATTGCCCAAAGTTTAAAACAGCAGCTGATGTTGTTCGAATTAAGTTTGTTGACGATCACAAACTATGTACAGTTTGTCTCAATGAACATAGGGGGCGTTGCAGGTTCCATTTCAAATGTAAAATTTGTAAAAATTCAGGCCACAATACACTGTTGCATAAGAACAGCAATGCAGATCAAGAGCAAACGATTGCTCTTCACACAAGCAGTTCCTCTACACAGGTATTATTACCTACAATTAAAGTTAAATTAGTTGATATTAGAGGACATGAACTGCTTGTGAGGGCATTGCTTGACAGTGGCAGTCAAGCCTCATTCATCACTCATTCTTTAGTAAAAAGGCTATCCTTGAACCTTATCACCCAATCTACTAATATTATTGGTATTGGCAACAAAAATAGTAAAATAAATAAACATGTAAATATTGCGATTCACTCTCCAGTGCAGGACATGCAATTTCATGTTAAATGTAATGTAGTAGATGCCATAACTACACGGTTGCCTCAGCAATATTTTGATCTAAATAACTATAAATTGCCGGAAGGGATTCATTTATCAGATGATAATTTTAACGTGCCAATGGATATTTCCCTTCTTTTAGGGGCTGACATCTATTTTAATATTTTGTTAGATGGTCATATCAAACTGGTAAATGGTCCTGTTTTGCAAAATACTTTGTTTGGTTATGTTGTTGGAGGGACGGTGTCTAATTCACATAGTGACAATAAAAGTCTAGTTTCAAATTTTGTTATCTGTGATCATGAAAAATTAGAGAATGTAATGGAACAGTTTTGGTTAAGTGAAAGAATCCCTGAGCCTCTTGAGAAGAAAAACAAGGTTATATCTGAGTTACAAAAGACAGAATATATTTTCCAAAAGTCAGTAAAGATTAAAAATAATAAGTTTTTTGTAGATATGCCTCTAGTAACTGATTTAAATAATTTAGAACTTGGAGATTCTTTTTCAGTGGCACTACTAAGATTCCTCTCACTGGAGAGAAAATTAAAAAGTGACGCAAATTATTTTAAGTCATACAAAAAATTCATTGATGAATATTTAGCTTTGGGTCATGCCAAGATAGTAGATATTGGTGCTTATGATATACAAAACGGGCCAGTATATTTTCTCCCACATCATGCTGTTGTCAATGAGAATAGTAAAACAACAAAACTTAGAGTTGTTTTTAATGGCAGCATGAAGTCGAAAAATAAAATTTCCCTTAATGACGTTATGTTGAATGGGCCTATTGTTCAAAGCGAACTTTTCGATATTCTTGTCCTATTTAGGACCTATCTTTACACATTGATATGTGATGTATCTAAGATGTTTAGAGCAGTTAACATTAATGAACATCAACTCTCTCTTCAAAATATATTATGGAGAGATGATCCAACCAGTCCTATTAGTTGTTTGCAGCTTCAAACGGTTACATATGGTCTGAAGGCTTCCACTTACTTAGCAACAAGGTGTCTTATTGAACTGGCACAGAGATACGGTGAAACCTATCCACTTGCAGCTCAAGCCATGCGTTCCAATACCTACACTGATGATGTGTTAGGCGGAACAGACGATCGTAATCAACTTTGTGAATTAAAAAGGCAATTAGTAGAGCTATTAAGCAAAGGCAGCTTTACTTTGCACAAGTGGTGCTCAAATGTACCAGAAGTTTTGAATGACATTCCAAGTGAACACAAGTATTTTGAGGAAATTGATATCAATAAAAACAATATTATTAAAACTCTTGGTTTAAAATATGAAATCATACCCGATCAGTTCACTTTTACAAGTCCCGATAGTTCAAAAAAGGATTTGCAAACCAAAAGGAGTATTCTTAGCTACATTGGTAAAATGTTTGACCCTTTAGGATTAATTGGACCAATTATAGTAGCTGCAAAGCTATTTATGCAAGAACTGTGGGCAATTAAAATTGGATGGGACACTGTGCTGCCACCAGCTCAACTTGAGTACTGGAGGAAGTTTATGTACAACTTAAGTATGATGGGAACCATCTCTGTGCCAAGGTGCTTATCACATAATAGCTTCACAAACATACAATTGGTGGGCTATGCAGATGCATCAATCAAAGCATTTGGTTGCTGTCTGTATCTGAGGGTTATCGATGAGCAAAATTCAAAGGTGTATGTTAACCTTCTTTGTTCAAAGTCAAGGGTTGCCCCTATGGGAAAAACATTGACCATTCCCAAACTTGAACTCAACAGTGCTGTTCTCTTGGCTCAGCTGGCAGGTAGGGTCTTTGACATTTTGAAGACAAGATTTTCCATGTCAGTTCACTTATACAGTGACTCACAAATTGTGTTGGCATGGCTGGCATCAACCAAACACATTCGCGACGTGTATGTTTCAAGACGGATCAAACAAATATATGAGCTCACAAAGACCTTTGATTGGTCATATGTTAGGTCTGCAGATAACCCAGCCGATTTGTTATCTCGAGGCTCTGATCCACAAAAACTAAAATCATGCACCTTATGGTGGTGTGGGCCTGCCAATTTGGCAGATATAGAGTTCACTCACTCCCACACAGAAATTCAATTTCCTATCCCCTGTAATAATGAGGAGAGTACAGCCAATGTCTGTACTACAGAAAGTACTGATTTCAGTCTTTTTGAAAGATATTCCAGTCTCTACAAGTTACAAAAAGTAGTCGCTCTCCTATTAAGATTTAAAAATAACTGTATTAATAAAAATAAAAAGGTTTTTGGTCCATTGTGCCCAAAAGATTTAGATAATTCCCTTAAAATAATAATTCGTGCGGCTCAAATTAAACATCTATCTTCTGACATACAATCCTTGTCTAAAGGCAAGACTATCAAGTCTGGTTTAGCTAACTTACACCCCTTTTTAGATGAAAGTAACCTTTTAAGAGTAGGTGGTCGCCTTCAAAATGCCACAAATATGTCATATGACAAAAAACACCCAGCAATAATTCCAAAATCATCTCATATTGCTTCAATGCTTGTTGAAAGAGAACACTTGCGGCTTCTCCATGCAGGGCCCAAATTGGTGCTTAGCTCTCTCTCACAAAAATATTACTTGATTAGTGGTATTAAAGAAGTCAAGAAGGTGATTCATAAGTGTGTTACGTGTCACCGTCTGAAGGCTGCAGCTGCTAAGCAACTAATGGGGTCTCTCCCTAAAGAAAGGTTGACAGAAACTAGACCATTTCAGACCACAGGTTTGGACTTTTGCGGGCCATTCAACATAAAAGTTGCTAGAATTCGCAACCCAATAGTGTCAAAGGCCTATGTGGCACTATTTATTTGTTTTGTTACAAAAGCAATACATGTAGAACTGGTTACTGACCTCTCTACAGAGGCATTCTTGGCATGTCTCAAACGCTTCATTGCAAGACGTGGATTGCCAAATTGTATTTTCTGTGACAATGCCACAACATTCAAAGGTGCTTCAAACACTTTAAAAGGATTGTATGATCTATTTAATTCCAAGGTGCACAAAGATGCAGTTACTAATTACTGTTTGGAAAAATGTATCCAATTTAAATTTATTCCCAGTTACTCTCCAGAGTTCGGAGGATTGTGGGAGGCAGGGGTCAAGAGCTTGAAGTTTCATTTAAAGAGAATAGTAGGCAACCTCTGTCTCACCTATGAAGGTCTCAACACAGTCATTACAGAAATAGAAGCCATTCTTAATTCACGGCCTCTGCTTCCTATGTCCTCAGATAGTTCTGACACCAACTACCTGACCCCAGGCCACTTTCTCATTGGCCAAGCAATGACAAGCTATCCTGAACTAGATCTCACTAATGAAAATGTAAACCGTTTAAAATTTTGGAATGTTTTAACTAAATTAAAACAAGATTTTTGGAAGGCTTGGTCAAGAGACTATCTTACTCAGCTTCAGAGTAGACCTAAGTGGACTGAGGCTCATCCTAATTTAAAAGTAGGAGATCTGGTAATTGTAAGATCAGATAATACTGCTCCACTTAAATGGCCTATGGGTCGTATTGTCAAAGTTTTTCCTGGCTCTGACGGTAGGGTAAGAGTTGCTGAGGTCAGGATTGGTAATAAAACTTATACAAGGTCTTATAGAAAACTAAGCCCTCTACCTATTAATTAAGTTTTAATTTTAAAGATATAGACTTATTGTCTCTAACCTACATATTATCTTTTTGTATTTGAATTGTTAAGAGTAGTACCTAGCTTCAAGATTCTATTTCAGTTTCCTTAAGAATATTAACTAGGCAGAGTTAATATTAATCCTTAAAGAATTTAACGTCAGTCATATCTAAGTAAAGTCACATTTAAGTCTGCATTTTGTTAATTATTGTATCTTATCTGTTTCAATTTCCCTTTGGGCCCAACTATGTTCAGTTAAATCTGAACATTAGTTTAAAAATGTAATTTTCTACTAAAATACTAATTTAATAAGCAGGCAACATTGATGTTGGTATTAATCTTAAGTTAAATATGGCAATTTTCTCTCTTCCGTTTTGATCTTTACATGAGCTGTTGTACTTTGATTAAATTAATAATAAACGCGAGTTTTAAGTCTAATTACGCTTGCATTTTATTTATACACTTGGTAAACAAACCAAGTTTCATCAAAATCGGTTGAGAAAGAGGACCTGTAGGGGAAAAGCAAAAGCTTTGCTCGCTACGCTCGCTCGATCATTCAATAAAATTTCCATTAAAATGTTCAGTAGTTGACCTATACATTAATTAAAGACAACTCAGATTGATAAGTGCTCAGAGTTCAAAATACCGGGCGCTCCTAACCAAGTAAGATGTTCATCTTGCTTAGTTGCTATAGAAAACCAAGCATTACCCCGTTGAATCGCCAACGACATATTCTGGGCTAAAAAGAGTCCAGACCCTTTTCCCTGAGGCGACGCCCCAACTCAGCTACAAACCGCCTCGCGTCAGAATCCCAAATTATTACGAGGTAATGCCGCCAGTGTGATGGGCACTTTTGGACTCAATGGTTATTCACTTTAGATTATTTATATTGTTAATTATCTTTGTAGTAATATTAGGGGTTAAAGTATGAAATTGCCGATTTGTACTGAAAATCTTAATTGTTTATTTTTTAAATTTTTAACAAATTTATTTAATCAAAATAGTTGCCATTATTATCTATACATTGCTGCCATCTAATGGGAAGGTTATTAATATCTTTGCGATAGAACTCCGACGATCTAGACTGCACAAACTGTGTGAAAGCATTTTGTACTGCCTCCTGGAAAGAAAACTTCTTGTCACGTAGATAATTGTCCAAATCACGAAAAAAATGGTAGTCCGTTGGAGCAAGGTCTGGTGAATACGGAGGATAACGAATGGTTTCTAAGTGCAGTTCCTGAAGGGTCAAAATGGTTTCTCGTGCTGTGTGAGGTCTCGCGTTGTCGTGGAGCAATAATGGTGAAGATCGATTCATGAGTCGGGGCTGTTTTACTGCTAGTTTTGTCAACATGGTTCGGAGTTCGGCACAATAGACATCTGCCGTAATTGCTTGACCAGATCGAAGAAAACTATAGTGAATAACACCATGCTGAGACCACCAAACAGTTACCATTACCTTTTTATTGGTAAGTTTTGCTTTAGGACACTGTTGTGGCATTTGACCTGGGGTCAGCCATTGCATTTTTCTTTTCCGGTTATCATAAAGAATCCACTTTTCATCACATGTTACAATTCGATCCAATATTCCTTCATTTCTGTACCGGTTCAACAAGGCCACACAAGTTTCAACACGCGTTTCTTTCTGCAGATCAGTCAAATCATGAGGCACCCATTTTTCGTATTTTTTTATTTTATTGATTTGACGCAAGTGAGTCAATAAAGTGGGTAAGGTAACGTTAAACCATGCCGCTAATTCCTGGGTAGTTTGACTAGGATCGGCTTCCACTATCTCTCTTAATTCATCGTTATTCACCTGTGTGGGCGGTCTTCCTCGTGGCTCGTTCTTTAAGTCGAAATTATAATATAATAATAATAATAATAAGCCCGCAGGGCACCTTGAGGCGAGGTGTCGGGGAGTAGCGACCCCGCGGCTTCCCGAGTGCTCCAGGGGGAAGTCACCGTTCCTCACCTCCGGCTTGCCTTAGTTGGCTGGTCGGAGTGAACACTGACGAGGAAGCGGTCCCCCGCCTCTGGCTTGCCTTCACCGGCCGGTCAGAGTGGAGTCGCAAGAGCAGAAATGCTCGAAGGATGGACGCCTCACGTCAGTGATGAGTTGGCCCGCTCCACAGGATCTCGACCTAGGATGGTTTAAAATCCAGTGAGGTCCCTCCATCCTTCAGCCTCTCACGCCCCTGTTGCCCCCTGGCTGTAATTTGCTCGGCTTATATAGGGTGGCCCAGTTTGTGAGTTGGCGAGTCTCCGTCTGCCATTTTTACGTGTTTTTAACATTGTTACGGCAGGCGCCATATTCCCCATAGTTCCCCCCAATACCCGATCCACTACCAACCCATTTCCATAGCCCAAGTAATTTTCACCCGTAGTTTATACATAGTTCTATCCGACCCGGGGGTTGTCCTTGGCTGCATTTTATAGTGCAGACAGGGATAATTGCCGGTTTGGTGTCCATCACATATTTTGAAATTAAAATGTTACTAAAACGGGCCTCTACGTGTTGGCTTCGGCCCCACGCACGCCTTCCAAAGGTCCGGGTGCTCCATAGCCCCGAGAATCGAAAACGGTAACAACATAATAATAATAATAATAATTTATTGATCAAAGAAGAGAAAAACACATGCAAGGTCTCTAAAATAAACAAATTAGATAATTACGCAGTTTACAGATGAATATTTATAAGAGTAGAAGACTGCGTTCAGCAGTATGTCTATTCAAATTCTTCCTCTCTAAAACTAAGCTTTATAAACTTGTGGGCATAGAGATTCAGATTCTACTACAACACATGCTGCCCGCATTAACCCACTCCCATACCAATCTTACTTATGAACTTAAATGTAGACCTTACATTAAAGTTTGCAGTACCAGATCTCTATGTTAAGCTGTATGCTTGTTCTTATAGAGAACTGGGTAGGTATTTAGATACTATAACAATAAAAGTTTAAATACTAACGAAGTTGCAATAGAGCGTATGCGTAAGTGTTCAGGTAATTATTGCGCATGATGTGTGTATGTATGTGTGTATATGTGCAGTGTAAGTCGTAGGCCGTGCCCCAGTCACCAGCCTCTTAAGAGTTGGGTAGGGGAAGACTACATTCTCTTTTTGTATTCTGTGAGTGTGATGTATGTGTAAATGGGTGATGATATACGTGAGTAAGTGTAAGTTAGCGAGAGTGATTGAAGTGTCCGAGTGTGTTAATGGGTGTACAAAAACCCAAGTATAAGTACGTATTTATGGCTAGATAGTCACGAAGGAATTTCTACTCCATTAGTCTTAGTAGGTCTTCAGTCTTCGTATAGTCGAGTTTTAGCAAAAACTCTACTATTTTGGTTTTACATTCCTTAAATGACAGATGATAAGTGGATATTTGTTTATTTATTGTTTTATATAAATAGGCGCCAATAAAACTTTCGTGTCTTTGAGCAAACTTGGTGTTAAATCTACTTGCCTATACTATAAATTTCCATCACGAAAGCGTTTAAACCAAAATCGCACGGTGCGTTCATTAGTAGACCTTCTCCAAACGCAGCATTGATATTGCGGGCTATTTCTGCCGCGTTAGTTCCGCGTCGGAACTCGTATTCAAAAATCACTCGAATTTTCGCAGTATCCATCTTTCTTGTCTAAATTGAATAACAAAAACAATTGAAAGTCGATATTCAAATGTTTCACATTTTTTAAAAAAAGAACATCACAGAAACCATTTGAAAAAAGTTTCATTCGAAAACCTCAAACCATGAAGATTCTATGTCAATTCAAAGAACCTATTGCAATAAAACGGCAATTTCATACTTTAACCCCTATTATATACTCTAATAAATTGACACCAAGCAAGATATTCATTGGTTGAACCCCAATGTTCCGCAGTGGGTGACATCCCTGACCCGGGCCGGCTGCAGGCACGGTCCCGCGACGACGTTTCCTCCGTGAACTCTTCCAACCTTCTCGCAAGGACCTCCACCAAGAGCTTCTCGCTGTTCGCGCCCTGGACGCCGAGACATTACAGCGACAACCAGGTACCTATCTAACTTATCTTTAAATGCTATGTCCTAACTGACTGACTTATAAGTACGTATCGGACAACAAAGGGTTTTCCGAAATCTCCACGAGCTCGGAACCTACACGAGTGAAACCGGACCTAGTTAGTCCATTATAATTACAAAACACTAATGTATGAAACAACTCATTTTGCGGTTTTATCGCGTTGTTTTTATTATCGACTTTTTAAAGCCTATTTCGGGCTGATTTTTGAAAAAAGAAGACTTCTTTTTAAAGGAGGAGTCTGACATAGGCTCAAACAAAGTCGCGAAAATAGAAGAAAAGAATTAATGACTTTCTCAATCTTCCATCCCCAGGACGTTCACTACTCACAACGCTCAAGGAAACCCCGAAAAGAAATCAAGAAAGCTTCTTCCACGAAAAATTTAAACGAAGATCGTCCTACATTACAGAAAAACAAGTCATACAGTCAAACTACGTTAACTAGACGCCCAGCCAGCAGTAGACTAACTAATTCCAACTCTACTTTGTACAAGAAACCTCTTAAATCCGAGAATTCTCAGTCAACTCTGAGGAAATCAGTAGCAAGAGATGGCAAAAGGAGTCAGTCTTCGGAAGTTATAAGTCGGGACTCGCGCGAAAGAGTTTCAAGGTCGGTTTCGATGCCAAAAGATAACAATAAAAAAGCTGGTTGGTTCAAATTGACGAATAAAAACAAAAAACCGGAAGTCAATAGTCGTGTTCGTTAATTAAATTTGCAAAAAAATGCGAACATTCGAACCCACCAAAATCTTTTCTGCATACATAACGAAGCAAATTTCAGCTCACTACCCTGGAAAGTTTCTGTTTGTCTTTAGAAATCTGCGTGCAAAAGTCCATTTTGTCCGCTAGCGTGGAAGTAGTTTTCAAAATTCGAACTTTTTAATTCCATACTGTTTTAAAACGCAAGTCTCCTGAAAATGCTTTAAATGCTTTTTTCATGTCAGTGCGCCAACCTTATTTCTTTGAATAATCGCACTGGCCAGCCACAAGTGGCAGCACTGGACCGAATAAAAATAAAAAGCATTTTTTGGATCTAGCTTTTCCTCGCTGTAGTGAGGTGAAAAATGTTATGTTTCACTAGGCAGTTATTTTGAATCTCGTGCCTTTGAAACCTTCGCCGCACTCAGGATTCAATATTTGTTTCCTAGTATCCTTCGTTTGCTCAGGGTCAATTCAAGTACTCGTACCAAAAACCAACTTTGCAGCCTTGAGCCTACAGATAACTGTTTCTCATTTTGTCGAAATTGAAACAAATTGTACACTTAACTAGTTTATGTGTAAATGGAAATAAAAATGAATCAATAAAGCCATGTCCAGATAATGGACGCGGGCATCTGTGTAGGGCCTAATTTGTATCTAAATACCTTTTTAATAGATAGGGTTTTACTAAAATGTATAGTCCATTTGGTACTAAATTGAACTAAATTAATATACCTAGTATTGTATTAATTTTTGTTTTTGTAACAATTTGACGTGTCCAAAGCACCTATTGAGATAGTGGAGCTACGAGAATACGGTGAAAGTTTTATTATTTTAGGTTAAAACCTAGTCAAAAGTTGCCCTTAAATTGTTACATTACATACGTCTCCCAAGAATCCCGAATGAAGAGTCGTTATGTCTGTCTGTCTGTGTACAAACTATCGGGGGTTTTCCACTAATACAAAGTGTAATCGTGGTTAAAAAGTGCCATTGATCACATAATAATGTTACCAAGATTTAATTATAGTCATATTTTTAATAAAAAAAACCTTTATTTTTATGCCTTGCTCTAATTGAAAATGCTTCGAAATGCTTCGGGGGTTACCATGGTTTCCTTATTGCAGGACCAAAATCGCTTTCATAATGGAATAAATTTATAATCAATAAGTTTGTCTAGTTACTTTGAAACACTTCAAATAATAAAAAAATAATAACAAAAGATCGAAGTAGGTATTTAAAAAAAAGTTGTTTTTTTTCTTTTTTTTTCAATTTAATATTATAGATTTAATTTCTATAAGGTCGATTTAGGTCCTGCAATAGAAAGAGACCATGGTAGTCCTCTTATAATTATTAACTTTACCTGTTTTTCATTTCGATTTCTCTACAATCCATAATTTAGGGTTTGTTTAATTAATTTTGTTTGTGATTAAAAATAATGCTTCCAACTTACTTGTAAGTATACCTATAGAATATTACATCTATGTTCTTGTAATTACTTACTATTATTTTAAGATTTAACTGTCTAATAAATATTGAAGTCCGATATAATTGTTTTCTTTACCTACTTACATAGATATCGTTGAACATTTTCTTCTATCCCCGAATTACCCTAAAACTTTTAAAAATTTATTTGTTCAATTCCGTTAAGTAGGTAGGTAAATATTTTAATTTCATAGATGAAACTTTCAGCAACGTTGTATTAGAAATATTTTGAAGAAAAAATTCATCTTCAAAAATTCACTCACGGCGAGGTTTGAAGTTCATTTTTTTGCAAACCTTGCTGCACTTGAATGTGTGAAGATGAATTTTTAATAGTAGATTTTGCCTTGAGCAAAAACACAAACTAAGAAAGATTGGATTGCTGAAAGTAACATTCAGTTTCAGCCAAATACGTATTGCTGTGATTATACTACTAGTGACATCTATCTGTGAGTAGCTGTAGTCGTTTCACTCAACCATGACACAACTTAATGATAACGCCATCTACTAATATTATAAACTAGCTGGGCCCCGCGGTTTCACCCGCGTAAGTCCTGTTCCCGCGGAATTATCGGGATAAAGGTAAGTAGCATAATGTTATATATACTTATGTCTATATTTCAAGTTTCATAGTAGCTTTTTTGCATGAGTGTGTAACGAAACAAACTTACAATACCTACAACATTTTAGCGTATTACATATAACAAAACACTCACACAAATGAAAAAAAATATATATATGAAAAATTGTTTATTTACAGCACAAATAATTACAATTTGCTTAAACCTATTTATGTTGTTAATATATTGCTGAAAGTATTTGGATAGTAAAAACTTAACTAATTGTGTCCACACTAAGCAAAAGCCTGTATCGTGACCACCAAGACCGCAATTACAAAACAGAATTGGTCTAACTCTATTATTATTATCTATTAATTAAGATGAAAATAAGACTCAGTGCATAATTTTAGGCAGTTCTCGGCTTTCGATTAAAATTGACCAAAACATGCTTCCGCCTGTTCTAATCGAAGGTATACTGGTTCCATACTCCACCACTGTCAGAAATTTAGGAATAACGTTGGACTGTGACATCTCTTGGAACCAACAAGTAAACTCTACAAGTAGGAAAATGTTCTCCGGAAAACTCTCTCCGGAGACTGAGTAACTTCTTGCCCACTGCCACCAAGATTTCGCTAGCGCAGTCGCTGATGCTTCCTATTCTTGACTATGCTGACGCTAGCTACCCTGATCTTACACAAGAGCAACTTGACAAACTGGAGCGTCTTCAGAATCTATGTATCAGGTTCATTTTCGGCTTACGCAAATATGATCATGTTTCATCGTTCCGTGCTCAACTCAAATGGCTTCCCATTCGCTTTAGGCGTAATTCTCACACCGTCTCTCTACTTTACTCCATTCTCTTCAATCCTCGCTATCCCCTTTATCTGAAGGAGCGCTTCAGTTTTGTTCACTCCAATCATGACCGTCTACTTCGTTCTCAAAATACCCTTCTTCTAAATTATCCCCGCTCTTTTACCTCTTTCTATAAAAATTCTTTCAACTTCCAAGCTGTTTCGCTCTGGAATGACTTGCCGAAGGACGTCAGAAAAGCTTCATCCCTGAGAACGTTTAAAACTCGTGTCAAGTTGTACTATTTGTCACTCGTTTGATGTTTTCTATAATATTTGAGAGTATTCTGTTTTTTTTTATTTCCTGTAGGTATATATTATGGTATTAGTTTGTATTTTTGGTATATATGTATATATTATAGTTATTTAGTAAGTATATGTGGTATATGTGTGTACTAAATGATATTTAATTGATATCGTATATTAATATTTAAATTGATTATTTTATTATATTATTTCTTAGTTGTATTATTTGGGAATATTTAATATTTGTTATAAATTATGTATATAATAATTATCCTTGGTTTTAATAAGCGCACCTAACCCCTTAATCATTCGTGTGATCCTCTCCATCCCAAGGTTGCCTGGAAGAAACCGCTCTCAGCGGTAAGGCCGCCTATTGTGTCACTCTAGATTTAAGTTTTGTTACTTTTATTTACCTATTATAATTGTATTTTTGGTGTCATAATAAAGCGTTAAATAAATAAATAAAATAAATAAATAAATGGGGTATTATAATACAATAAGTAAATTAAATATATATAGAGTAGTTTATTTTACAATAGTAATCAGTTTTTCCGTTAGATGATAGTCAAGGGTTTTTAGCCATTCCATTACTCCATTAAGACAGGAGCCGGATGCACTAAGCTCATCACGCGACTAAGAATGTGAATCACAGTCTAGCAGCAAAGATTTGAAAGATAGAGAGCTCACGGATATTACTGACCAACTTCGCAAAGTTACCAAGCAGTTGGAGGATGTGACTAAATCACTCAACAATTCCCATGAACGCATGGAAGGGTGTGATTTCTATGAAAGTAAAGACTCACGTATCGAATACTTGGAGAAGAGGGATCAAGAACTAACCGTAGTAAAGAACTCGGTCAGGCAATTGCATATTGAGCTTAATCTGCAAGCTCAGCGTAGTCTTATGAATGAGATTGATATTGTTGGCATTCCCGAGCACTCTGGTGAAAACCTGCAACACACAGTTATGCTGGCTGCCCGGAAACTTGGTGTTGAACTGGAAAACAACGATGTTGACTAGATCAAACGTTGGCCCTCGTCGTCACCCGGCACAGCCCAATACACCTGAAGGAGGCAACCCCGCGTGGAAGCCACGCCCAGTCGTGGTAAGCTTACTACGTAAAACAAAGAGTGTTCAACTTTTAAGTGCTGCCAAATCTCGTAGAAATATCAACAGCAGTGATCTTGACGTTCCTGGTAATCCCATCAAAATATACCTCAACGAGAGGCTTACAAAAGCTAATAGAACATTATTTCGTAATGCTAGAAGAAGGGCAAAAGAGACGGGGTACGCGTATTGTTGGTGTCATCAGGGATCCATACACATCAAGCAGCGCGAAGAAAAACCAACCATCATACTCCGAACTCAAGACGACCTGGACCACAAACTCGGTGGCTGCCTGGCGAGTAATGATGGAAATGATCAGCAGATGCACCAGTGAACGTCATTTAATCTAAACTAATATTATAAAGCTAAAGAGTTTGTTTGATTGTTTGTTTGTTTGAACGCGCTAATCTCAGGAACTGCTGGTCCGATTTGAAAAAATATTTTTGTGTTTGATAGTCCGTTTATCGAGGAAGGTTATAGGCTACTTTTGATCCCGATATTCTTACGGGGTCGGGACTTACGAGGGTAAATCCCGCGGGACGCAGCTATAAAAACGAAAGTCGTATTAGTTACACTATTTAAATCTCAAGAACGACGAAACCGATAGGAATGAAATTTAGTACAGGGTTAATTTATAGGTTTAAATAAAATATAGGGTACTTCAAATGATCGTACGGGTTAAGCAACGCTTGGCGTGACACATACGTGATGGGTCAACAGGAACAATCGCACCAATAGGAATGAAATTTGGTACAGGGTTAGTTTATGGGTATATAAATACGATATTCTTATAGTACTTTAAATGGTCGTACGGGTTAAGCAACACTTGGCGTGACACATAAGTGATGGATCAACAGGAACGATCGCACCAATTAGAATGAAATTTGGTACAGGGTTAGTTTATGGGTATATAAATACGATATTCTTATAGTACTTTAAATGGTCGTACGGGTTAAGCAACGCTTGGCGTGACACATAAGTGATGGATCAACAGGAACGATCGCACCAGTTAGAATGAAATTTGGTACAGGGATTACTTTAAGGGTATAAAAACGATACTTTAAATGATCGTACGGGTTAAGCAACGCTTGGTATGACATACGTGATGGGTAAAAATGACGGTTAAACCGATTTGAACGAAATTTGGTACAGGGATAGTTTAGTGTTTGAAATAAGATATAGGGTACCTATTTTGAATAATCATACGGGTTGAGCAACGCTTGGTATGACATACGTGATGCGTCACATCCGTTACGGGATAGGAATTTATGCGGGTGAAACCGCGGGGCACAGCTAGTAGGATATAATACTCGGATGTTCTTCCCGTTTTCTGTATTTAGATTCTACAATGTTTTTTATAGGGTTATTATAACCTCGCCTTAACCGAAAGACAACCTTGAGTTAAGCGACAACTGACTCCGTAGGTACATATTATGAGCAGAGTCTCAATGGAGGCCTCGCTCATGCCTCTGTTCCACGCCAGACCAACTCCCAGAAAATATCTGCTTATAGTTTGAGAACTAATCGCAGATATCCCCTGAGAAAAAAAAAACAAAAACTCGTGGTGTTTAGTCGTGTCTAGTTGGCTAAGGCGCTGCGGAACTGACGCAGAGACGCGAGTTCAAATCTCGTCGCAAGTGAATTTTTCCTTTAAAAATCATTTCTCGGTTAGTTCCGAATCCATCAGTTTCCGTAGTTTTTAACATCCAACAAAAACAAAATCGGAAAGGAAATCAAATGAAAATCCAAATCGGTTATGAGGTGTTTAAAATAAAAAAATAATAATCTGCCACACACAAGCGTTATTACAAGCCAATATGCGCTGAGGCGTACTAATCATTAGGTAAACTGTACTAATAAGTTAAATATTACTAATAATACTAAGTTAAATATTTAGTTGGCTTTCACAATGAATGGTTCATAAGTGAATGCTGTATCAACTGGTGCTCTTTGGCTTGGTAATCAGTTATGAGTCTTTAAAATATGATTTTTTAATAATCGTTTTCTACTACTTTTATATTCACACTTCTCGCATGCAAATGACTTCTCATCAGTATGTTTTTCAATATGTCTTTTCAAATGACTGTTCGATATACATCTATAACTACATTTATCACATAAAAACGGCTTTAAACCAGTATGAGTCTTTAAATGTTTTTTCAAGTCTGCGTTTAGGACACATCTATAATTACATTTATCACATCCAAACGGCCTAACATCAGTATGAGCTTTTAAAATATGATTTTTTAAAACATTTTTTCTGGTACATCTATAATCACACTCATTGCATGCAAATGGCTTCTCACCAGTATGGATATTTAAATGTCTTTTTAAGTCAGTGATCGAGACACATTTGAAATTACATTTATTACATTCAAATGACTTTTTACCAGCATGAGTCTTGAATTTTTTTTTCAAGTCAGAGTTTATAACAGCCCTACTACATTTATCACTTATCTGCTTTACATCAGTGTGAGTTAATAAATGGTTTTTCAAATGATTATTCCACAAAGTTTTGTATTCACACATGTTACATGCAAGGAGCTTTCTACCAATATGAGACTTCATATGACTTTTTAATACATATGCTGTGACACATCTGTAATCACACTCATCACATGCAAACGGCTTTTCACCTGCATGCTTCATTAAATGTGTTTTTAAATGTTTTCTTCGAGAAGACTTAAAATCACACATGTGGCATGCAAATGGCTTAACATCAGAATGAGTCATCAAATGAGCATTTAAGTTACTTTTTGTTCTAGCCTTATAGTCACACTTATCACATGCATAGGGCTTCTCGCCAGTATGAGTACTCAAATGTTTTTGCAAATCAGAGTTTGTGACACCTCTATAACCACACTTGTCGCATACAAATGGTTTGTCACCAGTATGAGTCATTACATGTGTTTTTAAATTATTTGTTTGTGACGACCTATAGTCACACAAGTGGCAAGCGAATGGTTTTTCACCAGTATGGATCATTAAATGTGCTTTCAAATTACTTTTTGCTGTAGCCTTATAGTCACACTTATCACATGCATAGGACTCCTCGCCAGTATGTCTCCTCAAATGTTTTTGCAAATCAGAGTTTGTGGCACCTCTGTAACCACACTTATCACATACAAATGGTTTGTCACCAGTATGAATCCTTAAATGTTTTTGCAAATCAGAGTTTCTGGCACATCTGTAACCACACTTTTCACATACAAATGGTTTGTCACCAGTATGAGTCCTGAAATGTTTTTGTAAATAAAATTTTGTGGCACCTCTGTAACCACACTTATCACATACAAATGGTTTGTCATCAGTATGAGTCATTAAATGGGTTTTAAAATTATTTGCTTGTGAAGCCCTATAGTCACACAAGTGGCAGGCAAACGGCTTTTCACCAGTATGAATCATCAAATGACTTTTTAGTAATTGTTTATTTTTACATCTATAACCACACAAATCACATATAAATGACTTCTCTTCAGTATGCTTTAATAAATGTTTTTTCAAATTCTTTGAATATAATGTCATATAAGTACATTGAAGGCAGGTCAACATGCTCTTAGCCCCTCCTTTCTTTAATTTTATTTGTTTCGCATAAATCCCTGAATCCAGATCTGATAATGATAAAGTACCACAAGTGGGTTTACTTTCCACATAACCTAAACCATCTGAAACATTTTTTTTACTACCAGTATGTTTCTTTGTCTTGTAATTTTTTTCATCAGCTTCATCATCATCATCTAATATTTGTTTATTGAAGTTGCTTGCTTCATCATCTGTTATTTCTATAGTATCTACTTCATTTTCTAATATTTCTACATTATCATCTTCATTATCTGATATTTGTTTAGTGTCAACTTCATCATCTGATAATTGTGTATTGTCTACTTCATATTTTAATATTTGTATTTTGTATTCTTTATCCTTCAATATTTGTATATTGTTTTCTTCTTCATTTGATATTTGTATTTTGTCTTCTTCCTCATCTGGTATTTTTGTATTGTCTACTTCATCTTTTAATATTTGTAT
This sequence comes from Idaea dimidiata, assembly GCA_949358125.1. Classification (NCBI taxonomy): domain Eukaryota; kingdom Metazoa; phylum Arthropoda; class Insecta; order Lepidoptera; family Geometridae; genus Idaea; species Idaea dimidiata. Next base: position 337,676 of record OX442342.1, read on the forward strand.
ATTCTTTTCTTCATTGTTAGATATTGGTATATTGTCTTCTTCATCATCATATATTTGTGTATTGTCTACTTCATCTTTTATTATTTGTACTATATTCTTTTCATCATTGACAGACACTCGTTTATTGTCTTCTTCATCATCAGATTTTTGTTTATTGGCTTGAATTTCATCTGAATTCAGTATAGTTTGAATGTCATCAGCGACTTCTTTAACTTGAATAATAACACCATCACTGTTTACTTCAAAGATGATATAATTTTCTGTACTGCAGTGAGTCATAATATCTGAAACATTGAATGTATTTGTCAGTTCAGAGTGTAGTTGCATTACATGTATTCTTAGTGTGAGAGGACAGAAAACCCATCTTTGTTGTCCATTAAGCACATGACTTGGTCATTTATTTTTTGTTATCATGGTAACTCACAATGAGTACCTACTCATAGTTTAAACAAGGTTTGTGTTATAAAAATTTTATGTTGGCTATGTTATTTCGTAAATATAAATAATAATTTGTAATTTAAAATAACGATCACTAACACAGTGTTTGACACTTCACAAACATTATTCATGAACATATGTATTTTAATAAAATTCAACAAAATTTCGCGCGAAATAGGTAATTTCAATTATTTCTGATACCAATATATGCACAAACATCAAATCAATTAACTGATTGATTTATTTATGCAAGCAATTTTAAAATTGAGTGAATGTAATTCATCAGAAATATGTATGAGATATTATATATCTTCAGAATATATATAAACTAGCTGCGCAAAGTATGCGCTTCCGGTATCGGGAACATATGATTTGTTTCCAATACGGAAATGATATTAGTAAGAGGTAAGATAGTAAGATGTTTATCAATTTAAACTAATTCATGTTAACAAATCGTGTGAATTTAAAAAGTTTATTAGTTCATTTCAATAGATTCAGATTTGCTCAGAGAGGGTTTTACGAAATTGTAGTTGGAAAGGTCAATTTTCCATTCATAAATATGTAAATGTAGTGGCAAGCAACAACAGAACAGAGTCTATGTCTCCAGTATTTGCTCAGTATTTGCTCTGCTCCAGCAATATGATAATTATTTTACTCACAGCATACTGCAACGCTGAAATAGCAATTGGGGGGGGGGGGTCTGTCACCTTGTAAAAACCCGAGCGAGGCGCACGTGGTTCTCGTGCACCACTCATGCGGATGAGGTCGAAACCTCGAGAAAGAAGGGTCCGATAACGGACTCACGCTGTGCGAGGAACCGGTGGAGTTTTAGTGGGTAAACCTCTGGCCGCCCACCAACATAAGGCCAGCAGGGAGCCCCACTTAAGCTCGCTGCTCCCCCCTGGGAGCAGTGGGACGATGGATAAGGCTCATTTCTCCACCCTAAAAAAAAAAAGGTAGTACTGCAAGTCACATAGGGCCTCGATGCTCAATAAAATAAATAAATATAAATAAAATGAAATAGCCTTTATTATCCCTTCTATAAAAAAATACATTTCTATATAAAATATATTTATCAGTAACTATTATAAATTTAATTATTATTATATTATGTACTATTTATTAATTACTCGTTTTTGGACTTTTACCAAAAAGAATAGACCCCTAAAAAACTAAAAGTACAGATTGATGGGCCACCTGAAACCACCTTCTCATCAGCAAACTCCTCAATAATTAAAATTACGGTAACAATAGGTATTGTTAATTTATTTGGCAGTCGAAAGTAGGTAGGTAGGTACACAAAAAAAGGTGAAATAAAAAATAATTTAAAAATTAAAAAACCGACTTAAAAAAAGAACAAAAAACAATTAAAAACCACCAAAAAAAAAAACAATTGATAAAAAAGACCAAAATAACCTCTACATACAGCGCCACCGACTAATTAATCTGTTTTATCATCTGACGTCGGGCAGCCAAACTAAGTACAATATACAGCCAGTAAAACTGCCCGACTTCAGATGATAAAACAGATTAATTAGTCGGTGGCGCTGTATGTAGAGGTTATTTTGGTCTTTTTTATCAATTGTTTTTTTTTTATTTATTATTTATATATTTTTTTATTTATATTTTATTTTTATTTTTTTAGACTCCAAACATATTTAGGTAGGTATTTCAATGGCATTTTATTGTAGATGAATTATTATTCAATAATTTTATTTCTTAGTGCGTTTTTCTAGTGTTACATTATTTACATTTTTAAATTTGTGTGTGTATATTTGGGTACCAATTAATCACCTTATAAAATAGGTGATTAATTGGTACCCAAATATACACAAGGGCCAATTTTGCCAAGGGGCAAAATAAGAAAAAAAGGCAGGCCGGTGCGAAGGTAGGAAGATGATCTTAAGAAGGTGGCAGGTCCATTATGGACCAGGAGCGCTCGGGACCGAACTATATGGAAGAACTTGGAGGAGGCCTATGTCAGCAGACAAGCTGACAACCTATAAAATAATAAATTAAACTGTTTGTTTATAATTACCTACTAATGTTCAGCAATGAAGGCCATCTTTATCTTTTATCTTTATGTGTGTATTTGCGTTTTATTTATATTAGTCTTATTTATACAATTTAATTTAATAAAAAGGCATGACTGTACCTGTCACTCTTAAATGGCCAATATTAGCACTGAACTGAGATCTGAGACCCATTTGTACTGCTACAGCATACAGACACTCTTTTTTGTAAAATACCTGAGTAGTGATGGTACTTGAGTGGTATTTTACTCGAGTGACTCATGTCGTTTCATTTAACTCATACTCAAATGGAAAAAACCCCGACTCAATTTGTGAATGACTTGACTCCACTTGTCAAAACTCGTTGTTCGAGTCGACTCAACACACTCGATTGATCTACGTTCAATCGAGTTATCAATACAAGTTTGGACAATATTTTGTTTGCATTATTTATATTTTAGTTACTTGTGTTTTAAAAACCAGTGACTCAAGTTGCAAAAACTAGCCCGAGTCGCGTCGTGTTTGACTCGAGTGTATCCTTCACTTAGGCAGAACTGTCTATTATGTCTGTCTACTAAGCTGTAACCTTAGAGGGATACCTTTTATTTTAGTTGTATTCTTGTTGTATTTTTATTCGTACAAATAATATATTTATTGAAGCAATGTGTACCTACCTGGTTCTATGGACTCCTGTTTGACTTGGGGCTCTGACATAGTGTAGTCTTGGCGGTTCTATTGAAGGAGATCCATGAGCTCTTGGCAGGCTTCCAATTAAAAGCACCGGGTGCAACGAAAACTACAACTAGGTACAAACTACACGATACGACTGAAATTAGATCAACTAAATAAACATGTTTCCTACCAGAATAAACGTAAAAATGCAGCGTAAGCCGTAAATTCTCTGTGACTATGTTAGTTTCAGTTAGTTTTCACTAGTTTTCATTACTCTTTGGTTTTCAAGCACAGATTTACAAGAAGATACTAAGAGCGTGTTCCACACACTGGTTATTTTGATATTTTTGGCCACAATCGCGGCGATCGTAAAATCCCGGTCCACTAGAGAATTGGCGTTGTAGGCGCGCTGTCAGATAAAAGTGTAGCGGAACACCCTACGGTTGATCGCACGGTCGGATAGAGCGCGTAATTTTGAAAGTTTATTATTTATTTATTTATTTATTTTATATCTTTATTTGCACAACATATACATAGAAAACAACACACACCTATACAACAGTACCTAAATACTAAAATAAAAGCTTAAAAATTAAGTTGTACAAATGGGCGGCCTTATCGCTAAGAGCGATTTCTTCCAGACAACCTTTGGATGGATTAGAACTGTGACAGCTTGAGTGGTAGGTAGAAATGTGAAAATAATAGGGGTTAAAGTATGAAATTGCCGTTTTATTGCAATAGGTTCTTTGAATTGACATAGAATCTTCATGGTTTGAGGTTTTCGAATGAAACTTTTTTCAAATGGTTTCTGTGATGTTCTTTTTTTTAAAAATGTGAAACATTTGAATATCGACTTTCAATTGTTTTTGTTATTCAATTTAGACAAGAAAGATGGATACTGCGAAAATTCGAGTGATTTTTGAATACGAGTTCCGACGCGGAACTAACGCGGCAGAAACAGCCCGCAATATCAATGCTGCGTTTAGAGAGGGGTCTACTAATGAACGCACCGTGCGATTTTGGTTTAAACGCTTTCGTGATGGAAATTTCGACTTAAAGAACGAGCCACGAGGAAGACCGCCCACACAGGTGAATAACGATGAATTAAGAGAGATAGTGGAAGCCGATCCTAGTCAAACTACCCAGGAATTAGCGGCATAGTTTAACGTTACCTTACCCACTTTATTGACTCACTTGCGTCAAATCAATAAAATAAAAAAATACGAAAAATGGGTGCCTCATGATTTGACTGATCTGCAGAAAGAAACGCGTGTTGAAACTTGTGTTGCCTTGTTGAACCGGTACAGAAATGAAGGAATTTGGATCGAATTGTAACATGTGATGAAAAGTGGATTCTTTATGATAACCGGAAAAGAAAAATGCAATGGCTGACCCCAGGTCAAATGCCACAACAGTGTCCTAAAGCAAAACTTACCAATAAAAAGGTAATGGTAACTGTTTGGTGGTCTCAGCATGGTGTTATTCTCTATAGTTTTCTTCGATCTGGTCAAGCACTTACGGCAGATGTCTATTGTGCCGAACTCCGAACCATGTTGACAAAACTAGCAGTAAAACAGCCCCGACTCATGAATCGATCTTCACCATTATTGCTCCACGACAACGCGAGACCTCATACAGCACGAGAAACCATTTTGACCCTTCAGGAACTGCACTTAGAAACCATTCGTCATCCTCCGTATTCACCAGACCTTGCTCCAACGGACTACCATTTTTTTCGTGATTTGGACAATTATCTACGTGACAAGAAGTTTTCTTCCCAGGAGGCAGTACAAAATGCTTTCACACAGTTTGTGCAGTCTAGATCGTCGGAGTTCTATCGCAAAGGCATTAATAGATAATAATGGCAACTATTTTGATTAAATAAATTTTAAACCGGATAAATAAAGTGTTTTATTATGCAAAATCGCGAAAACCATAGAAGAAATTAAATAAATTTGTTAAAAATTTAAAAAATAAACAATTAAGATTTTCAGTACAAATCGGCAATTTCATACTTTAACCCCTAATAATATCATAAATAAATACCTATACACAAACCCATAAAATATCTATGTATTATAATTCAAGTATACATACAACCTACATAAACTAGATACAAATAAATATACACATAAATACATATCCATAAATTTATATAAATATATACAAACACATAATTACACATATAAATTTAGTAATACACATATAAATCAGATAGTACTGAGATAATGATTAGTAACCATAGCCTTGAAAATGGGAAGGGACTTAGCAGATCGGATAGGTTGTGGAAGAGAATTCCAAAGGATTACAGAATGAACAGCGAAGGATTTATTGTAGAAGGTGGAATTGGTATCTGGAACCTGAAGGAGAAGGGATTCAGAAGAGCGGAGAATTCTTTCATGAGAATCACTCAAAAACCTGAAACAAATTCTTAGGTAGGGAGGAGAGGAAGGAGCAAATAGGATTTTATAAAGGAAACAGAGAATATGAGCATTCCGGCGAAGGCGGATTGGCAACCACTTGAGCTTATGGCGGAATTCAGAGACATGGTCATACTTACGCAATCCAAATATGAACCGTATGCAAACATTTTGGAGACGCTCCAGTCAGCAGAAAGTTCCGTAGTCTACGGAGTGAGCCCGCAGCAGCAAATATCCTCCAACTGGTTTCAGTTATTTGCGGCTGCCAACCCAGCTCTGCATCCAGGATCACACCAAGATTTTTCACAGTTTTAGTGAATGAAATTCGGTTCCCGTCAAGCAACACCGAGTCCACATCATCCCAACAGGTTTTACCCAAAAGCCTAGAGCTACCCATAACGATGACTTAAGATTTGGAAGGATTAACAGCTATGCCAAAAGATTTACTCCAGCTTGATATGTTTGCCAAGTCACCATTAATAGCGGCAATTCCACCATTGAGATCAAGCCAGTCAGTCTGCGAGTAGATTTGAAGATCGTCTGCATATAGATGGTAGGAAGAGGAAAGATTAGAAGTGATAGAGTTAATGAATACTGAAAAAAGGAGAGGAGAAAGCACGCCGCCCTGGGGTACACCGGCAGTGACATTGCACCAAGATGAACATCTGATGATACACATCTTCGACACGAATACGCTGCTGGCGATCACACAGGTAACTACGAAACCATTCAATCGCCGTTGGAGATATGCGAAGCGAGCTTAAAACACCGAGTAGAATGTCGTAGTCGACATTGTTAAAAACATTACTAAAATCAAGTAATGCTAATACCGTCAACTTACGATTATCCATACCCTTCCGGATGTCGTCAGTGATTTTAACAAAAGCAGTAGTTGTGCTATGCCCCGGACGAAATCCAGATTGGAAAGGATTATGTAAAATATGAGTATTGAGGAATTTGGATATTTGCTGGTGTACAAGGCGCTCAAGGACTTTAGAAAGGAATGACAGAATGGAAATTGGTCGATAATCTGAGAAAGTTTTAGGGTTAGCTTTTTTCGGAAGAGGGATAATCTGTGCCTCTTTCCAAAGGGTGGGAACTACACTGTGAGAAATGGAGAAATTGAGAAGGTGTAGAATTAAAGGAAGGATTTCGTCAATGATGGGCATAATCACTGCGACTGATATTGTCACTTCCGACAGCCTTAGAGGTTATGTGTTTCATGCTCTGCTTCACACCACAAGCGGTAAATTGTTCGAAAGTAAAATATGGAGAGTCAGGAGTTGAAACAGAGAGAGACGTTGTAAAGTTTGAGCCTTCACAGAACTGTTTAAGCATGACGAAGAGGAAAAGTGTTGATTTAGTAAATCCATGTTTAAATCGTCGGGAGTAGAATGTTGAGATTGTTTACCAACTCCTAGTGACTTTAAAAATTTGACTGGGTCTCCATCGTTGATAGAGTTATGTATGTGACGGCGTTGTGCATCCCTACACATTCTATTGCAGCGATTTCGTCGTTCAATGAACTTATCCCTATTTGCATCAGTTGCATTGATGCGAAGTTTGGTTTTTGCAACGGTTTTCTTATGAATAAGCAACTTTATCTCGTCGTTTAGCCATGGAGCAGGATGATATTTCAGCTTTACGGCCTTTAAAGGAGCATGTTTATCATAAAGTTTATTCATAGCAGTGTTGAACTTAAGAACTTTCTCATCGATGGAATTGCAATCGAATATTCCCTCCCAGTCAAAATCTTGTGCATCTTTACGGAGTTCCTCTACATTCATGCCACTAAAGTTGCGCTGAAAAATAAATTTAGGTTTAACCTTCGGCGGACGCACCTTATACGAAAGGTAAATGAGGTCATGGTAAGAGAAACAGTCCGCCGAAAGCTGGGCATACTTGGCGGAGTGAGAGGGAGAAGATACAAGAATAAGGTCTAAAAGTGAAGGGGCGCAATTCGGAAAATGATGGGTAGAATTAAGTGGAAGAATAGTGAGATTATAAGCCGACGTTACAGCCCTGAGCTTACGTGCTCGAATTAGGTACTGGTATTCTTGCTTTTGAAGACAAGTGTTGAAGTCGCCCATGATAATGGTGTGGTTGTATTGCGGTATGATATCTACCAGCAAGGCCTCAAAAGATGTGAAATAATCGACGTGGCAATTATGACTGTAGAAGGCACCTAACAAGACCCTACTTTTGTTCATGAGCACTTCCAAAAACAAATGCTGGCCAGCATTTGTAATGCAATAAGGTTGTGCGGACATACTAATTATTTTGTAGGGAATATGGGATCGTAGATAAATCGCAATACCCGCACCACCAGCCTCAACACGATCGTTACGGATAAGGTTAAAACCTGGCAGAGAGTAAGAAAGCGTTGAATAATAGGGTTTTAACCAGGACTCGGAAACTACAATGGCGTGAAGGTTTTTTTTCCGTCAAAGATGCCAACATCTCTTGATAATGCTTAGGAATGCTCTGGGCATTAATGTGTACAACATTGAAGTTCTTCGGTACATCCCGAAGTATGTCCTCAATGCTATCAGACAAAGAAGGAAAGCTACGGTAACTGTCATCATTATCACTAACACTGCCAGATGAGCATGACAAATAAGGTGCTTTAAATTCATCGTCACTCAGCTCCGACATTTACAGTTCATATATGCATACAATAAATAATAAATATAGGTAAAATAAATAAATAAAATATACACAGTATAAAATAAATATAAAATATTAAAAAAAAACTATTATTTAAATTGACAAAATAATCCGCTCGCTCATTAATGAATAAGAAAAAGCACCATAAATAGACAATCACGAGGTAGCACACAAATAAGCACAATAATAAAACTAAAAAAAACAACAAAACAACATTTTGTCGGTAAACAAAACGAAAAATTAAAAAACAAAATTGTTGGCTACATAACAAAGCATCCCTATGCCATAAGTTAGTTGACAGCTTGCTGTCAGTGTCAAGAGGATAAAGTAAAGAGAAAACCTAAAAAAAGAAAAATGAAAACAAAACGAAATATTTAGACTACCTTAAATTGCAAAAAGTAAAATTTATACTACCTCGGATTACGAAACAAACGGGAAAATTAAAAGAAATATATGTTATCTACACAGCCCCGAAAAGCATCACTAAGTGGATGATCCCCTGCTGAAGCCGCCACCACCGCTGACTTCGCTCCAACTCGCCGTGGTTTTGTTTTCTTCGGTTTTACAAAATAATCGTCAGTGGCTGGACCAGAGAAAGTAACTAACTCTTCCATACGACGAACACAATGTCGCGTGCCTCCCGCGTCGAGAACATAAACAGAGCCCCGGTGCGTCCAGGATCTAGACACTCCGAAACTCTGCCTCGCCCTCATGAAGAGCTGATGCCTCGTTCTTGTAATGAACTCGGAGAGAGTGAACCCTGAGCCCTTTAGCTTGGATTTGGCCTGCCAGATGCTGTCACGATCAGCCTGATTGGTGAATTTAATCAGAATGGGCCTTGGCTTAGTCAAATCAGCCCGTCCCATTCTTTGACATCGCCGCATGCTACTCTCCGCAACTGATCTGAGCTCCAACTTGTCCCTAAGGGCCCCTACTACGGTTGCTGACAGAACCTCGTCCCTGGTCTCAGAGACACCATGAAGTAGCAAGATGTGTCTCCTGCTTTGCTGCTCCATGTCATCAATGGTCCGGAACAAGACCCCAATCTGCTGCTGCAGTGCCTTCAGAGCTTTAGTAATGAAAGCTTTATAAGTGGCAAACTCTGCTGCGAGGCTTGCCACACTGGGGGATGCTAGATTCTTCTGCAGCTCACCCTCAAAAGCTGCCATACGCTTATTGAAGTCTGCCTCAAGTTAGAACAGTGACTTTTGATCCATGTTTCTTGTGTAGTGATTTTTCTCATAAAGTGAAATTAACAAAAACACGATTTTGCATATATTGTACAGTTTTGTTGACTTTGTATATTTTAAAATTTAAATTAAATATTGAAGTGAACTTGCTGGTTTTTTTAAACCTACCCGAAAAGTTTAATTAATAACGTGGCGGACATGGCGACTGTGTCATTGGTTTTGCGACGAAAAAATTATTTTTGTTCTAAAAGCTCTTCAAGCTCTGATGAAGAGTGGGAAGCAGCTTTGATGAAGCGAAAAAAGAGATTACTTCGTCCACGTAATGCAGGCATTACACGAATGTTGTAGACCGTAACATGAATTATGAATTCAGCCATTTTAGATAAGACATTTGTTTCTATTTTCATTTTATACCTAGTGTAAATAATAATATAAAGTTTTTTGTTTGAATAAATCAATTTTTGTTTGTACTTTTCTAAAGAATACAATAAATAAATAAATTCTGTGACCAACACACAGCGCCATCAGCTTGTGGTTCTAGAATTATTAGGTTGGGACAAATAAAAAATACGGAATTGTAGAAATATAAATTCACTTTTATTTTATTTTTACTTGGAAGTGATAACATCCGATTCCTAACACAGTAGAAAAACGAATAGAAAGATTCTAGTTTAAAGAGGGACAACGTAAACAACAAGATGGCTGCCGTGCCGGTTGCTTTTACGAACAAAATTAAAAACGACAGTATTAGTCAATACAAAGACTTGGTCAATACAAAGATTAATTTTTGAAATCAAAATAAATTATTTTAACAACCCGTTCTCGAAACTCTATTTATATATGTTATAGCGTCCCCACCGTTCCCACCTTTCGGTTTACCAGCAGGGGCCGCTATACCCGAGCGTACACCCCTAAGGGCGACGTCAGGGATCGAGTTTAAGACGGATCTAGTCCCCAATGCTAGACTGGTTCTCATAAAGGAGAGTAGCCTCGTGCCCTAGGACACTACCTGGTTGTCCAGACAGGTACCGGAGCAATAAGGCCGCTCACCACCCGCGCCTCAAAGAGGAGCTAACGACAACCTCGCTGGGGCCGGCAGAGAAGCCACCTCCCACATCTCCAGTGTGGTACCGGAGCTGTTGAGGCACGCTCACTTCCCAGCACACATCCGTGTGCCTACCAAAAGTGACCTACATCCTGGTAAGGACCGGACACATCTAGCCTGATGTTAGCGCAGCCGGGGATGCGGTTCCAACGGTCCGACTTTCGAAGGTCCGAAGGACACAGCTAAAGGCCACCCCATGGCCTCGCGCACTCGTCCACGATGTGCAAAGCGCTCGTCGCGTAGACCCGTAGTTCCCCCCCCCCCCCCCCCGACCCGACTGGCTCGGCTCCTGCCAGCCGGGGTTGCAAATTATTTCAACAGTGGTACGGTGACTAGACAACGGAAATAGTACTTAATGGTCTTATACGTCTTTGGGTGCATTTCATAGTGCAGACAGGGATAATCGCCAGTTTGGTGTCCATCAGAATTTTTTTAATCAAAATGTTACTTAAACAGGCCTCTACGTGTCAGCTTCGGCCCACGTTCGCCTTATTTATTATTTATTTTTTATTTATTCTTTAGAAAGACAAACAAAAATTGATTCATTTAAAAAAACTTTACATTATACTATACACTAGGTAATGGAAATAGAAACTAATGTCTTATCTAAAATGGCTGAATTCATAATTCATGTTACGGTCTACAACATTCGTGTAACCTGCAATACGTGGACGAAGTATTCGCTTTTTTCGCTTCAACAAAGCTGCTTCCCACTCTTCATCGTAGCTTGAAGAGCTTTCAGAACAAAAATAATTTCTTCGTCGCAAGACCAATCAAATGACACAGTCGCCATGTTCGCCACATTTTTAATTACACTTTCAAAATTACGCGCGCTATTCGACCGTGTGACCGACCGTAGGATGTTCCGCTACACTTTTATCTGACAGCGCGCCAACAACGCCAATTATCTAGTGGACCAGGATTTCACGATCGCCGTGATTGTGACCAAAAATATCAAAATAACCGGTATGTGGAACACGCTCTAAGGAAAAGGAAACAGTCAGTTGACAGAAAGTCAACGTCACGGACACTTGGATCAAATCTGTCAGTTGAAACTGTCAGTTTACTGTCAAAAAGTTCGAAGCCGGAAAAGTGGTTTTCATATTTTTCTTCCTACACTTTCTCATTGAAAAGTATTGTAAATATTTACGCTTCCTTGCCATTTCTTGAATTAAATAACGCATTCCTACGCCATGGCGAGACGATATCGCGACGCAGCTGCAAAATTACAGCAAAACGTGCAAAAACATTTGAAGGAGATGAAGGACCTTTCGTCGTCAGAAGATGAAGAACCATTCGAGTCGAGCTTGCTGGATGGAGTATTCCAGAGCTACTGGCAAGGTGGTGGAGACACCCACATGCTGAATAGAACTAAAAATCTACTGGAAGAAGCAATCAGTGGTCGTTCAGTCAGCTGCCTCATTTGCATCGCCTCTATCAAACGAAACCACGCTATCTGGACCTGTGACCACTGCTTCTCATATTTCCACTTGTCTTGTATACAAAAATGGGCGAACGACAGTATCAGTCTACGTACCGAACAGCCACAAGCACCCATTGCAGTGTATAAACCTTTAAAAGTCGAGTGGTGTTGTCCAAAATGTCGTAATTCGTATAGCAAAGATCAGATACCTCGAAAGTACAGGTGTTTTTGTAGTAAAACAGATGATCCACCTGTCCATCCTTGGTTAATTCCCCACACTTGTGGAGAAGTCTGCGGGAAGAGGCTGTCTACAGGGGACAGCTGTAAACACAAGTGCTTGTTGCTATGCCACCCAGGCCCATGCCCACCCTGCCCACAGACTGTTAATGGAGTGTGCTACTGTCAGAAAGAAAGAAAGAAGGTTCGATGCAGCACTGCCCAATGGTCCTGCGGGCAACAGTGCAATAAAACTCTGATCTGTAAGACTCACAAGTGTGAAAACATCTGTCACAATGGAGAGTGTCCACCTTGCAGCTACACAAGTACTCAACCTTGTCAGTGTGGTACCGAGAAGTCAAAACGACCATGCAATGACCCTAACTGGCAGTGCCAGAGGGTCTGCAACAAGCCATTTTCCTGTGGCTATCACAAATGCGACGTTATATGCCATTCAGGAAGTTGTGGGAGTTGCCCCAACTCTGGAATGAGATCCTGCCCTTGTGGAGTTAATCAGAGATATGTCCAATGTCCTGATGTGATGGAAACCTGCCTCGGAACATGTGGTAAAAAGCACGAGGACTGTGAGCACAACTGCCCTGAGAAATGCCACAAAGGACCATGTCCACCATGTCAGGTTCTTATTCACAAGAAATGTCATTGTTCAACTCATACTCGATCACTCCCCTGCAGCAAAGATTTCAAATGTGAGACCAAATGTAGAGGCATCAGGCCATGTGGCAAGCATAGCTGTGCAAGAAAATGTTGCAATGGGAACTGCCCACCTTGCGAAAAGACATGCGACAAGTCACTCCAATGCAATCGACACAAATGCACTAATGTTTGTCACCATGGACCTTGCTACCCTTGCCCTTTGGAATCAAAGATCCCTTGCAGATGTAAAGAGACGTACATAACTGTCCCATGTGGAAGAGAAAAGTTTGCAAAACCACCAAAATGCAATCATCCTTGCAGAATCAAGTATAAATGTGGTCATGTAGAAGAGAATAAGCATTCATGTCATTTTGGTGATTGCCCACCTTGCAAAGCTGTTTGCTACAAAAAGTATATTAAATGTGGCCATGAATGCAAAGCCACATGTCATGAGTATGTGCCAGTTGTCTTCAAACAGGTGGAAAAGCCAGCAACGCCTTGGGAAGTCCAACCACCGAAGACAAAAATAATGACTCTTGACTGTCCACCATGTAACATGCCTGTTTCCATAATCTGCTTTGGGGAACATGAGACTGACGAGCAGCCCTGTCACATGGCAGCACGCAGACCTTGCGGGCGGGAATGTGGTAAACCACTTTCCTGTGGAAATCATGGCTGCTCCCTTCTCTGTCATTTATACAAGTCAGATGCAAATTACCCGGAAGTGCCTTATGTTTGCAAGCCTTGTAACCGAGACTGTATGAAATCCCGTCCAGAGAAATGTAGCCATAAGTGTTCAATACGGGCATGCCACCCTGGAGAATGCCCACCGTGTGAGCTTATAGAGCGGCTCCCGTGCCACTGTGGAGTCACCGAGCTCTACCTAAGATGCCGTGACCTGACAACAGCAACTGCAGAAATGTTGTCCTGTAAACAGCAATGCCCTAAGAACTTGGAATGTGGGCATCGTTGTCGAAACCTCTGCCATTCAGGCACATGCTCCAACCAAGTGTGCACTCGAAAAACTAAAATATACTGCCCTTGTGGCAGCATTAAAAAGGAAGTTCCTTGCAATTTGGTTCAAAATAGCGAAGCGAAAATCACTTGCGATGAAAACTGTGCAGCTAAACAAATAGCTGCCAAACTGGAGAGTGAGAAAGAGCAACAGAGATTGAAGCAGTTAGAAGAAGAGAGAAATAGAAAGGAACTGGCTGAATACGAACGCAAGTTTAGCGGGAAAAAGAAGAAGTATAAAGAAAAGAAGGTTGTGGTTAATAAGGATGATAGGTCCTGGTTTAAGAGATATTTGGTTCCTATTTTGTCGCTATTGTTTGTTTTTCTAGCGGCTGTATATTATGTTTTGTATGTGTAAATTCCTCATAATTGTATAATGTTAAAATTCACCCTTGTTTCATATGACAAAGATGTAATGTTACTATTTCTCGCACACGCATCGTTTGGCGAGCGAGCGCAGCGATCTAAATTTTAAATAAAAAATACCCCGACTACTTTCAAAAACCACAGACAATTAAAAAAATCTCTTTTTTTGACGTTTGATTTTCTTTTTTTTATTAGTTTTTTTTTATCTTAACGACAACGCGACGATAAGACATCATGATAGGGACCAATATTGCAATCGAATAAATACGTAAAGGTACTAAATAAAATTCGAGCATTTAAATATTCAGTCAAATGAATAATTATGTGTAAAAGATTTAATGAATGACAATATTGTAGCTAAAAATTAGTCAAGGTGATTTTCTACGAAACATTGTTACATGAAACAAGAGTGAGCCTAATTAAGTACCTACCTATTGTAAGAGGTAGGTAAGATATTGTATTAATAAATTATTTAAATTCACATGATTTGTTGACATAATCATGTACCTACATTATTATAGTAAGTACTACATAGATTGTTTAATTTTATGCACCATGAGTCCATATGACAATAGATATTTGCTCAATATTCACCAAAGCATATTTTATTAAATAAAATAAACATCAAAAAATTTCAAATAAAATGTTTTTATTCATTTGAATAGAGCTTTATATTCTCTTTGTAGACTAGAGCTAGTCCAATTCCTGCCAGACCCCTCAGGCTGAGAACGATAACTTCCGAAAAGGACAACTAGAACTTAGATTTTTTTGGTTAAAAAAATACTTAGAAAATTACAAGTAAAAATTAACTGTGATTGGCACAAAACATGACAGACTGTCAACTAACTAGTTTAGTTTCTTTGCAGAAGTGATAGAGCTCTTCGATATCTTCATTTTGGATGACAGCAAGTCAAACTTAAAACGGTAAGTTTAGTTCATGGACAAAACCGAATAGGTCACTATCTCGGAAACTATTGACCCTATATTATATCACTAGTTCGTCAAGATCTTCATTCCGGATGACAGCTGTCGATTTTATATCGATGATCAGAAATAAGAGTTCGAAGAGCTCTATTACTTCGGCAGCGAAACTAGTTATCAGTCTGTCTGTCTGTCTGTCATGTTTTGTGTAGCATAACATTCACAGTAAATTATTAAGTCATTTTTTTACAAAATGTTTTTAAGTCCTAGTTGTCGTTTTAGGAATAATGTTTGTCGTTTTCAGCCTGAGGGAGAATATACAAGACATTCTATACTAGTCTTTGATATACATATAGTAAGATATCGAAGGAATTTGAGGAGCACCAACAATCAAAGATCAATTTGCGACACAACTGATTTATTGAACTACCTTCAATTAATATTGACACACGTATCCCACACGTCCCCTCTTAAATGAACTAAAAGTAAAAAAAAAAAAAGGTAGACACTTAACTAGGTAACATTTAGCATAACAATATAAAAAAAAATAAAACAGATGTTTTTAAAAGGAAAGTGTTTTGCTTTTTATAACTACTAACCTACCTTTTTGCAAAGTATCTTAGACAATTAGATTGATTCTAGATAACAGTACAATGGCAATCGTCTGGTATATATAATAATATTACAATGGACTGCCAAAATAAACGACGATACCCACAATGACAAATGAAATTCACTAAACTTGTTGATGACTGTTAACTAAGTACATATACATAAGTAATCTGATATCGCGTTATCGCACACAGCTGTTCATAGCCTCGTAGGTACCTACCGTGCAGTACCTATTGATAAAGTTAGCAAAACATAGGAAACATATCATAAACAAAACATATCTTAGTATACATACGAGTATAACTCATAATGTCTCACTACTAAATGTAACAAAGCAATAAGTATAATCTATTTTCAACAATTCAATGTAGAAAAAAAAAAGTTTGAAGTTCATAAACTTTGTTTTAACCAGAGATATGTCAATCAAACCAACACAGAATTGCTCAGAATTGGCACTCACTTAACCTACATAAACAAACAATGCACTAGCTCGTTTATATTTTTATGAACCAAAATATAGACAATAATAAAAACAAATTCATTCCTTATAAATCTTTTGTTTTATAGTGCATGCACGTACGGGTCTAGCCGTTTTAGTTTGAGCTGAATTCAGTACATCGGTCGTAATCGTAGGCGCAATAGTCTGAGATACTAATGAAGTTTCTTTTATGGGCTCAGGGGACCTGGATTCGGGTTCATTGCTCCCAAATTTGCCCACGGCGTTTTCCAGCTGTTCGTCCTTTTTTTCTACTTCGACATCGCCTAACTCAACAGTCGAATTCCGTATACTATAACGAGGTTGTTGCATGGGTAGGAGCTGATCTATGTGTCTTTTTAGCTCCCGTCCATCCGGACACTGTACTCGGTAAGTGAGTGGAGCTTCTCTCGCGGTTACGACCGCGGGTGTCCACTTATCCGCACTTACGCCGAAATCCCGTGCGAGCACCTTATCACCTAGCTCCGCGTATCGTTCCGCGCCTGGGCGCACCCGTGCCGCGTTCGTTGCTGCTACCTCGCTGGCGCGTTCCGAGCTCGGCCGTATTAAATCGAGCCGTCCGCGCAATCGCCTACCTAGCATTGCTTCTGCCGGGGCCACTCCGGTAGTGGCGTGGTTACAATTGCGATACTGAAATAAAAATTTGGAAACTGCAGTATCGATATCGACTCTCTCGTGAATGGCTTTTTTCATCGCACGTTTAACCGATTTCACGGCATTTTCCGCGGCACCGTTACCCGCCGGCCTATACGGGCTTGTAATCGTATGTGTTATACCGTTGTGTTTCATGAAAATGCTAAATTCATTTGAACCGAATGGCGGACCGCCGTCGCTGACTACCTGAGAGGGTAACCCAAATCGAGCAAAAAGTTCTCGCAACCTACTTGTTGTGGCAGTAGCCCCTGTGCTAGTCATTTTCTGTACTTCGATCCATTTACTATGAGCATCGACAGTAACTAAATAATGTTTGCCTTGTAATGCAGCGAAATCAATGTGTATTCGTTGCCAAGGACGCGCGGGGAATGCCCACGGATGCAACAACGACTTTGGGGGTGCGTCACGTTGATTTCGGCACGCTCCACATTCCCTAGCTAACGTTTCAATTTCCATATCTAACGAAGGCCAGTAAACATAACTTCTTGCTATATTCTTCATCTTTACTACTCCTAAATGGCCCTCGTGCAATTCACTGAGTACTTGTTTACGAAATCTATTTGGTATAACAACCCGGTGGTTGTATAAAATACAACCCCTATCAATGGCTAATTTATCACGGCGATAAAAATAGGGTTTTTCTAACTCTACGTCAATGTTACTTGGCCAACCATCTATTAAATATTTCTTAATTTGTTTTAGAACTGTATCTTTATCGGTCCACTGAGCGATCTCATTAGCACTAATAGGGAACACATCTTCTACATAGTTCACGTATGATACTGAATTTAACTCATTCGTAAGTTTACGCTCACACGGTAACGGCATCCGCGACAGAGCGTCAACGTTGCAATTTTCATTAGACTTTACAAACTCAATATCGTAATCGTA
The DNA here is from genome assembly GCA_949358125.1 of Idaea dimidiata. NCBI lineage: Eukaryota > Metazoa > Arthropoda > Insecta > Lepidoptera > Geometridae > Idaea > Idaea dimidiata. The sequence goes on from OX442342.1 coordinate 355,427, forward strand.
CGCGGCTAGTCTGGTTGCATAACGTTGAAGTCTGCTGGCCGCTGTTTGCGGTAAACCGAATTTAGGGCCAAAAATAAATGTTAATGGCTTATGGTCAGTTTTAATTATAAAATGACGGCCGTATAAGTATTGGTGATGTTTAATAATGCCATTAATAATAGCGAGAGCCTCTTTATCCAACTGACTATAAGATCTTTCAGCCGCATTTAAGGTACGTGATGCAAAACAAATAGGAAGTTCATCGCCGTTAGGGAAACGATGCGATAACACACTGCCGATACCGTACGAGCTGCTGTCTACAGATAAAACTAAGGGTAACTCCGGACTATAATGTACTAGTACGTTACTACTTACTATCGCGTTCTTAATACTATCAAACGCCAGTTGACACTCTTTCGTCCAGGTCCAATCACAATTTTTGCGCAGCAGATTATGTAACGGGTGTAAAATGGTACTTAGTCGTGGAATAAATTTTGCGTAATAATTGACTAAGCCCAAAAATGATCGTAATTGAGTTACATCTTTAGGTGATGGGGCGTCCACGATAGCTTTAATTTTGTTTGGATCTGGATGCAAACCGTGTTCATCAATAATGAATCCTAGGTAAGTGATACTAGTTTGCATAAAAGTACATTTTTCTATTTTAATTCTCAAACCAACCTCACGTAAACGACTTAAAACCTTTTTTAAATTAGCTACATGGTCTGATCGACTAATTCCCGTCACAGCTATATCGTCCAAGAATACCGCCGTACCTTTTAACCCTCTGAGTGTCTCTTCCATGAATTTTTGGAATTTTTCCGGTATGCATGTTAACCCGAAGGGAGTGCGGCGATATATGAACGTACCTACATGTGTCGTAATAGCCGTACACGGTTGTGAGGCTTCTTCCAAATATAATTGTTGGTAAGCGTTCGTGAGGTCAATTTTCGAAAATAATTGACCGCCACTAAGCGCTGCGAATAACTCTTCGATTCGTGGCATTGGGTACTGATCGCGTATCAGCTTAGGATTAATCGTAACCTTGTAATCACCGCATATGCGCATGTCACCCGATTTCTTTATTACCGGCACAATGGGTGTGCCGTAATCAGAATAATCTACTTTATATATAGTACCCTCTGCCTCGAGTCTCGCTAGTTCCAATTCAACGGGCTTACGTAGTGCTAAAGGTAACGTTCTAGCTTTAACATACACTGGTGTCGAATCATTTAGTCGTAATGAAAAAGTTTTGGTACAAGTGCCGAGTCCGGGTGCGAACACGGTGGGAAACTGGGTACGTAAACTATTAGCCAGCTGGTCATCTATGATATTATTCATCATTTCATGAATTTGAATACTGTCTATATGAAGTTCCTTTAGCCACGACCTCCCGAGTAGCGGTGGTCCGCCGTTTTTAATAATAAATAATTTTAGATTTCCCGCCGAATGCGCACCGATCGTCACGTCAACAAAAATGTAACCAACCGCTTCGATTAAGGTACCGTTATAGGAACGTAAACAAACAACGTTAGAGATAAGCGGTGGGTTATTTTTAAAATGATCACAGTAATATTGCATACTTATGGCCGATAACTTACTGCCCGTATCCAATTCGAAACGTACAGTCAGCTTATTATTTACCTTCGCTTCCACGTAATACGGCCGATCACTATTATTACACACCTTTAAATTAAATAAGTCACAATCGGAATCAACATCACTATTTATATAATTTTGGCCTTTTTTCGACGAACGCACATCGTCCTGCCGCACATTATTTCGCCTACACATCACTTTAAGGTGACCTTTGACCTTACAGACGTCGCAAGAATAATTTTTAAAACGACACATATTAGGCCTATGCGGTTTTCCGCATCGCCAGCATTCAATTTGTTCACGCGTTGCCGGCGCAGCCGATGAGCGCGCTCCTTGGCCGCCTGCGGCCGTCATCGCCCTCCGACCTGCTATCGCTATGCGATGTACTGGCTCGGGGCCCGACGCCGCCGAAGTCCCACAAACGCCGCTCGCCGCTACCGCCGAATTCCTAGTCGCCGCTTCCAGTGAGAGTGCCAACTCGACCGCTTTTTTGTAGGTGAGCGTTGACTCGGCAAAAAGCCGGGACCTCATATCGTCGCTCACCAAACCAGAAACAAACTGGTCTCTTAAATTTTCTTCAAGGTTAGTCTTGAAGTTGCACGTACTTGCCAAATGTTTGAGAGCTTGTAAATAATCACTAATATTTTCTCCGACTATTTGACGCCTCAACCGGAATGCGTGTCGCTCGGCTATCTCCGAGCGCTTTGGTTCAAGATGGTCGCCGACTATCTTCACTAATTCCACGAATGTTTTCGTCTCCGGATTGTCTGGTGCACACAAATCACACATCAAATCATATGTTACTCCGCCGACTAAAGTAACTAAAGTAGCTACTTTTAACTCCGATTTGATTTCATTGGAAATCATGTATTGTTCCACGCGTCGGACATAAGCCGCCCATTTTTTGCTTGATAGGTCAAATTCTTCAATTTTTCCGATGGGCATTTTATACACACGTATTTATCACTTATGTAACTCACTAAATAAGATATTTATAGGTTTTTAATCCTCGTCGCCAGTAAGATATCGAAGGAATTTGAGGAGCACCAACAATCAAAGATCAATTTGCGACACAACTGATTTATTGAACTACCTTCAATTAATATTGACACACGTATCCCACACATATAACTCAAAGTAGGACTTTACACAAACAAACAAGAAGAAACCTACAAAAAAGAAAGTGATTACCTACACCGCGTTGTCTGTCTGTTTGATTAGGATATAAAGTGGTCGGTCATCGTCAGGAAGGTAGGCCATTTTTGGCACACTATCCATGTTAAATATTGAGTGCCTGTTTGGTAGGTACTTTCTCCTGTACAGAAAGTCGAAATCAAAATCGGAACTGAAACCGACACAGGAAACAGATAAAAACCGAATACAAGTTCTTAATTTATTAGCCGTTAACGCATAAAGCAGAAAGTTTGTAAGTATGTATGAATAAGTACATACATTATTCAATCACGCAAAAAGCACTAAACCAATTGCAATGAAACTTAGAACGCAGATAGCTGGAAATTAAGAATAACACATGGGCTACTTTTTATCTTGACATGCCTGCGCGGGGTCAGGACTTACGCGAGTGAAACGGCGGGGCGCAGCTAGTCTTAAGTATAAATTGACGAATAAGTATATTATTGTAATTATGATCAGAAACACTGAACTCAAATATACCACTGGAAATGTTTTTTTCTTATAAAAAGGCATTTTATTTATTCATATCTGTGATCCTGATCATAGAAGAAATCGTACAGTTATACATATAAAAATTATATAATATCCATAGTCTATCGTTATACCTACCTACATAATGTATAATAATAATACATAATAATGTGATCAGCCAGCTGTATCCCAGCAGCAGAGCGCAGTCCCTGCCACCACGAGCCCAATGCCCACCATCGAACCTGACAAGTGAACATTAAAAATGTTTCAAATTCTACAACTAATTTTTAATTTAAGTATTTATACATTTAGCTAAATAAATAAATGATTGAATCTAAATTAAAGTTTACCTAGAAGTTGGCGCTACGGTGCTACAGAAAATGCCTATACTTACTATAGGTACAAATACACAGGTTTAATAAGGTTCATAATTAAAAATTAAGTGGACAGTCCTCGAGTTTCTCGTTTTCGCTACGTGTCCTCTGGGCACGCTAGGTACCGTTGCAACGTTTTAAACCGAGTGATTTGAAGTTACTAAAATTACGTAATAAAGGGGAATTTACCATCCCAACTAGCAAAATTGAGTTAACAGGCAATTTTTTATTACTAAGTAATGATATTTAACTTGTATATACGTAACTCTATAACTGCTTTTTGTATATCTGTGTTATAAAACGCTTAAAAGCTGTATAAGGTTAAACAGCTCAATTGCCTTTATACTTAACGACATAAACGTTTTGTCAGCTACTTTATACAACTTATATAACACAGCAGTAAATTGAAACTTTTAACTTGAATAAAGAACAATTATGTTGCACAATGGGTTCTATGATGCCATTAAAACGCAATAGTAAACTAATATGGCTTTAAGATCACTAAAATCGAGCTAATTATATATTGATCACCACTGTAGCTAACACGTGATATAATGGATGTCATTGTAGCTCTTATATCTCAGATATGATTTATATAAACATCTATTAACACTAGTGCTAAATATTTGATAAGGGATCTTTAATAACGTTAATAAGTTACAAAGAAGATCTGTGTGCGCTCATATATCTTTATTGACATAAAAACGTTTTTATTTCTAATTTAAACCTAAATAGACACATATACATTCACAGAAATTCATTTACTGGACCTTTCTGCGTTATTGCATAGTTATTGTCGCCAAATTAACAAAATATTAATCAGACAACTACTTTATATTAAGTTTTGTGTTTTTAATCGCTTTTTCCATTTTCTCGGGTACCATTTTTTCCTGATTGAGTGCAGATTAAGAAGACTGAGGAATTTATAAGTTTTATTAGGACGGACTTAGTTATCTTCTTGCTTTCAGATAACCCTAAATATTGTAATGGCTGCAAGATGTTGTAAATCGTTTGTTTAGTAGCATTGATAACACTAATGAATTGTATAATGCTGCTTACAAAATCAATTCATAATTTAAATCATCTTTATTTTATTAAAAAGTATAAATTAGAGAGGCCCACTGAAAAAACACTAATATTGTACCATTTATTTATCAACAGAATTCCAAGCGCATGTGATTTTACACTATTTATGACTTTTTAAATACACGCACAAATTTTAAAACAAAATGGACATTGAAATGTAACTTCTAACATTATATAAAAACCTTAACCAAAGTTATTATTGATATTTTTCTGCCAAAATACTAGCCAACAATGTATAGTTATTATAGAATCACAATCACCAATATATCATCAAATTACTTGATACATTGGTGTCGCTGTGACCCTACTGCTTCTTTATTGTGTTACAACTGATTTAAGGCCACTGATATAACACCAACAAGATAAAAATAACACAGATCTATCACCAACATGTATCCGATTAGTCCTAAGTGGAGCTACTGTAGATACATTGTATTACTTAAAAGTGCTAAAAGTGGGGCCATTTTCGCATTGCAGAAACGTGTCTACCACGGATATGCGACTGCTCTGTTCTCGATATATAGCTACATTTGAGGTTGATTTGTTAGTTGGGATGTTTACCAGCGTATTACCAGCGAAATATCGAGCTCCGCGATAAATTATTAAACATGGTAAATACCCCGTTATTAAGTAATTTTAGTAGTGAAAACAACCATGTAAGTTTAAAATCGGATATTAAGTGAATTTTAAACATTTGAACTGCACCTAGCGTGCCATAGCTGAGGATACGTTGCCATTGAAGGTGAAGCGTCTTGATGTATCCTTTAAATTAAACCGTTCCCAATAACACTTATGTGAAGTCTAGCTACTAATAAATCCCAACAAAAAATCACGAAAACTCGAGGACATATTATAATCTCCTTAATAAATAATATCATGCTGACCTTTGCTCAGAGGTTCATCAAATCCTGCGAGGGCTCCAGTAACCGCCGTAGCGAGGAAAGCGAGTGCGTTAGCGGTCGGGACCGCAAGCGAGAGCGGTGCGGTCTGGACCGCGAACAGATACGACAGCGATCCCAACTGGTTCACTGTCCATGGAACCACGTACTGGAGAATTAACAAGATGAACTGTTACAAGCGTTCAGTCAGACATAGCAGACATACACTAATTTAAACTACCTCACCATCTCTGCCCTTATTCATCCACTGCTGAACATAGACCTCCCCCATACGACTGCGACGCCACAAATAGAGATTCCGAGCCACCTCCATCCAACGACTTCCCGCGAGCGCTACAATGTCTTCAGTCATGGACTTTTACTCCCCAACGGTTTCTCTCCATTGAGTCATATCACAGGATTAGAAAAAAATAAGTCCAGTCTCGCAAGAAAACTCCAAGCATAGATCTCTACATAGCCTGCTGACAGACTGAGCTACTTTCGTTCTGGATATTGTCTATAATATGTATTATTTATAAAAAAAGTATTCTTGTAGTACTACATAAGTATATCTGTTATCTAGTAGCCAGAGTACAAGTATCGTTGCTTGGTCCGTGATTAAATTGCGCTTTATGCAATGTCCTGCAATACTTTTATAACTAGGCCTAAAGTTAGTGATTTATCGTATACTAACACGGGTCAATCGTAATAAAAACTATAAAAACACTTACTCTCCAATTTCCGAGCAAGAACAGTATCTCGGCTTTGGCCTGTCCAAGCTTGGTGGTAGATGTGATGTCACGGAGACCCTTCGTACCCTGACGGATGAACGGGTTCGTGCATCCCCACAGCAAGCCCGTCACGACCAGCAGCACTGGGGGTAATGCGTACCATTCATTGTCGATGAATGAGGGAATATCCCCAAACACTACAATCTGCATTGACAGTAGGTAGATATAGTATCAGAAGACAGTTGAAACAAGCCACTGAAGTGACGCTACCTCAAATTCAATGATACTATGCATCATTTACAGCAGCGTCAGTTTATATTTATTTCTCATAAATAAAAGGTACCAGGAATATGTTTGAGACATCACCTTTTACTATTATTATTATAATATCCCAATGTATGGACGTTACATCGTCGTCGCTTCCCATCAGGGATAGTGTTTGTTGTCAATATAATCAGCGCAAATAAATTATATTACTGAAAATAGAATTGACCTGAAATAATTTTAGTAATATAAATTCTTTGGATCGGCGTTAGTTGTTTTTACAAAATAAAATCATAATTAAAAAAAGTAAAACATTAAAAATACCGCCAAAATAGCAGAATTTATATAATAACTAGCTTAAGCATGCATGACATGGCCGCATGTCCTTCAGCAAACAGAGTTAGGATATATTTATTAGAATAGAATAAGGATTACCCCCGTCCTATTGTTCTTATCATGTATATCGAATCAAATAAGAGAATAAAAAGGTTAATACAAAATTGGAACCCACCCCTTATTCATGGTTTTTTACCTTCTGAAGCCGGAATAAAAAATGAAACTATTTTAAACTGAAACCGACACAGGGGTTCATAAAATATTCGAAAACAAAACTAATTATAACCAACGTCGTGTTAAATTTCAGCAATCACTGTGATAGATTTCAAGTAGATGTAGTGGTGAACCAATTCCCAAAGAAACTTTCATCCCTAGTTTAACACCCTTAGGGCTAAATAAAAAAAAGTTTTTAGTATTTCACCCAGATTTCACCTACGACCCCACAGCAATCTCAGTATTAAATTTCAAGTTTGTAGATCAAGTGGTTAACCAATTCGTTTAGGGGTTGAATTTAAAAAAATGTTTTTAGTATTTCACCTCCAGACCTCGCAGCAATATCAGTGGTACTACAGTTTAAGTTTTTATGTCAAGCAGTTTAGAAGTTGCATACAAACTTTTTTTTTTTTTTTTCGAAAATATTAGTATAGAATGGGCTGGATAATAGATAAAGTCCTTTTACATATTCAAAATATAATTTCATTATTAATGGGCGTAAAAAATGTTGAATTATAAAAGTGCAAAATGTGGTAACATTCAAGAAAAATGCATTAAACATACAAATCAAATTAAACTAGAATTATAAATTAAATGGTTATTTACAAACTATTCAAATACTTGTTACTTTTTGTCAATATTAATATTATAAAAGGGAAAGAATTATTTGTTTGTTATTAATAGACTCCAGTTACTAGAAATATTTTTAAAGGAAAAATTAATCTTCAAAAATTCACTTGCGGCGAGATTTTTGAAGATGAATTTTTCCTATAAAAATATTTCTAGTAAATATGCCTTGAGCAATAAAAACAAATTTACTAAATATTAGACTCCAGTTGAAAGAATTTTTTAAATAAAGGACCAACTTAAAAATTCTGTCAACAATAGCTACAATATCATAGAGTACTTTTAAAGGCCCACCTCGAGTTAAATTCAAAATCCCATTTAAAATTGTTGTTAAATATTTCTTTGTGTATGTAGGTGACATTGTTTCCTACATTTTAGTGCAGTTTCGAGACAAATAAGACGAAGAGTATTGAAGCCATGTTCAAGCCTATCCAAATTTTAACGATAACAGTAAAAATTTTTACTTAAATGTTGATAAGCTTTACAACAATAAAATTAAAAAATTAAAAAACCGACTTAAAAAAGGACAAAAATAATTTAAATATTTACAAACCACCAAGAAAAAAAAATTGATAAATAGACCAAAATAACCTCTACATACAGCGCCACCGACTAATTAATCTGTTTTATCATCTGAAGTCGGGCAGCCAAACTAAGTACAATATGGAACCATACAGCCAGTTAAACTAAATAAATAAGCGACGTATTGAGAACCTCCTCCTTTTTTGAAGTCGGTTAAAAAGATGTTTTTGTCTTGAAACTACACCAAAATGTAGGGAACAATGTAATTTACAAGCATTACAAACGAAAATATTCTAAAACATTGTGTCGGAAAATAATCATAAATTTTCAATAAATTCAACAGGGGTTTTCAGGTTAGCTCGTAAATGGCCTTTAATCTCAATATTCCCACGGGTGAAACCATGGGAGCTCTTGACAATCTTAAAGAAAATATGATTGGTATTTAAATTAAGCAAAAATCAAACTTTAAGAATGTCACTAATGTCTTACAATTTATGAACTAGTACTCATCTTGATCTTGTTTTAATAGTATTAGTAAATAGGTTTCCTTACAATTTTAATATTAAATAATGCATATTTGGAATGGAAATGAAAATTCATATAAAAAGGAATGCTAAATTGAAAATAATAGTAAATGTACATAGCAAAAACTTAATTAATTTAGTACCTATTTTACAAAGGTTCCCCTATCTTCATAGGTATGACATCAGCCCACTTAGTGCTGTGCTTATCGACCCACTCAACAAACTCATTAGCAACTTTGTTTGATATCTCCATTGCAAATATGCAGTCGTTTTCCGCCCGATGGGCATCCACTGCATGCCTCTTGACAATGCGCTCATAAATATCTTTTAGTTTGTACGATCTACTAGGTTTAGGCCCATCGCCCCATGGAAAAATCAGTCTCCTTCGAGTCTTCGAGTTCACAAACTTACCAGCTACAATTTTGTTTTGTCTTGGAGTTGTTTCATTAATCTTTTTCATGGCTAAGTTTGTAGTAAAATCATCATCCAGTTCTGTCTGCAGCACAGTTGTTTGGCTGTTCTCTTCAGGTTTTTTAGTTTCGCTTTCATCATTGTTATTGGCCGAAGAAGAACACTGTTTTGACGTCATGAGCTTTCTTTCTATGTGATAGAAGCCATGATAACAGTCCGCACACAACAAATCATCATCTAAATTCACTTTCAGCTTCTCAACATGGTTTTTTAGTATTGGAAAGTCGAAAGACAGTCCGTTGTGGGCAATTAAACACACGGGTTTGGTTAGAATGGTAAGAAATGTGTTGATTAGATTGTAGACTTGAAGATCGAAGGCAGGCTCGTGTTCTAATAGGTCGTTGCTGAGGCCGGTAGTGTCCGTAGCTTGATAGCAGATAAGACGGCGTGGGTTGAAACAAAGCGTCAATTTGTGTTGCACTCGCGGCGTATTTCCCGAAGTATTGTCTAACAAATGTTCGCGTTTTACTGCTACCATACTTAACTCCGTTATCCGGGTCTTGCCAAGCTCCTCAACAGGCAACCCCGTCGTCTCCAAGTCGAGAAACACGTATGTAACGACGCGGGACATGTTTTGACCTGAGTTTCTGCAATGTGAGTGAAAGGCTGCTGAAAGCTGATCGCTTACCTATAGTTTCTACCATTGTCGATGATGGTGACTCATTGAGATAAGGAGATAAGAATGCACTTTATGAATATTCTTCATTGTTTATTTGTGTTGCAGATGCAAAGTACGTTTTTTTTCTTATCGGTTGTGAACCGATAATGGCCATTTGGCAAGTAGCCAGTGTCAAGTATTATTCATTCATTTCCATTTTCTTAGTTATGGTTTTCTGTCAGCAATATAGGACAATTTCTGTGGACAATTTAGCAAGTTTTTCGTACTAATAGTGAACTACCACTATTATTGACCGAACAAGCGATGCGAGTGAGGTTCAGTGTAGACGGGCCTAGCGCTTGTATCTTTGTTCGACGATAACTTTAGTATCGTAGCTCCGATCTTCATGAATTTTGGTATGCGCGTAGTTTAGGTCAGTAGAATTTATGAGTTCGAGCCGAGAGTTAAGATGAGCCGGATCGGTAGGGGGGTTGGGGAGATTGGGGGTCGTGAGGTCTCAGTCACAGAACACTATTAAGTACTCCTAGCGGTCTCAGTTCGGGGCGAACTACTAGAACTGTAATAGTAGTATAGTAAGCACTAGGCTTGTACTATGGGTACTAGACAACGGATATACTACATATTATACTTTTTTTTGTAAATACATGTATACAATTTTTGACCGTTAGTACACCCATTCTTTGAGTAGGTATAGGTTAATGTAAAGTGAAATGTAGAATCTAGCCGTAAAATTGTAAGTATGACACGCCTTAGTGGCTGCACAGACCTACTTTTCTAAATTAAAATAAAACACCGTAAAACCTCCTCGTACCATTTTATTGAACACTTTTGGTATTATTTATATGTAATACACTATACTCGAACTAAAGTGTAAAAAAAAAACAACTAGGCTTGTACTATCTAATATATTACTACATTTTGGTAAACACATACTTACATTAAAATTACCTAATAAAAAACACAATATCTACGTTCGTGATATTTGTTACCGGCTTTTACTTGCGTTTTTTTTTAAATTAACGGCATTGTTGTGCCGTTACATTGTAATTTGTAACAATGCTGCTAATAGACAAAACGCGAGTTAAACCCGGTAAATATTGTGTTTCCTTATAAATAATACAAAATCGCGATAACATAAGACAAAACTACATCTCACAACATCAATGCACATAAATATTACGTTTACATAAACACATCTCATTATGAATAAAAAAACACTCAGAACCAGATACATAAATATTTACGGTCAACATAAATACTTGTCCCCTGCGGAAATCGAACAAGGAACCTCTTGCTGCAATAGCAGTATGAATGACCGATGCGCCACAGAGGCCGTTTAATACAACATCAATTTAACATCATTATTAAATATGACTAGATAATTACCGAGATTCTTTCAAAAATAAAAGTTTTTTTAAAGTCGTATACAATACTTACCTCTTGACTTATAAATAAATATAAATAAATTATTTATTTCCAAACTTAATGCGTACAAAATTGCTTATCTTAAATTGCTAAATCTACTACTAATTGACGGCCTCTGGCGCGTCGGGCGGACGTTCGACTGCAATGCAGAAGGCTGCGGGTTCGCTTCCCGTCGGGTGCAAATATTAATTCTTAAAAATAAATATTCGTATCTGGTCTGGGTGTCTTTCTATGTATAATATGTATGTATTTACAAAAAAAAGTATAATAATATGTAGTAAGTATATCCGTTGTCTAGTTAGTACCCATAGTACAAGCTTAGTGCTTAGTTTGTGGCTAGATTGCGCTGTGTGCAATGTAATGAAATATTTATTTATTTATATAAAAAAATATCGTGTCAAAGTGTCAGTTCTCCTCCTCCTCCGAAAAAAACGGCTTGATCGATTGTCATAAAATGTTTTATGCATATTCAGTAGGTCTGAGAATAGGCTACTATCTATATTTCATACTCCTAAGTAATAAGGGTTTTCCACCATAAAATAATATATTTTTTTATTTTTGGACCGATTTGTTGCCGATTTGGATGAAAATTTGCATAGGGATAGTTCCTATGCAAATTATCAATTGATATTCTTTACTGCACATATACAGGATGTTTAAAATTGCATTATAATCTAATAATGCAATTTTAGTTTTTGTCAAAATCGGGGATGCAACTCCTTTCAGCATTTATTGCTATGTCTTATAGTTTAGGATATCCCCCTGAAAGCCCATCGAAATGGTTCACCTTTATAAACGACTAGCTGCGCTCTGCGGTTTCAATGGTCACTAGTAATACTGAGATATGAGTATCTTATAAGTATAAAATTTTAGCTAAATTCGTTAAGCCGTGATTAAAACACAAACATCAAAATTTTCTCAATTACATAATATAAAACAACTACCTGCTGCCTGTCTGTTTGTATGATCTTTAAAACTACGCAACTGATTTTGATGCTTTTTTTTTTAGTTGATAAAGTGATAATAGGTAAATAAATAAATATTGCACGACATTACACACAGAGCAATCTAGCCCCAAACTAAGCACTAGGTGCGTACTATACCCATAGTACCCATACCCATACTAGACAACGGATATACTACATATATTACTTTTTTTTTGTAAATACATACATATTACACACATGAATACACCCAGACCAAATACAAATATTTATTTTTAAGCATAAATATTTGCACCCAGCGGGAATCGAACCCGCAACCTTCCGCACTGCAGTCAAGCGTTTGCCCGACGCGCCACAGAGGTCTGATTATAAATCTGTTACGATAAAAAATCTATAATAGAATTTTATTTATTTAGAAAAAAAAAATAGACAGATCGTCTCAAAATCTTACTAGAAAAAAAGAGTTTCAAACTAGTTTTTTCTTATGTTTTCGCTTTTTTACATTAACAATAATAATAAATTCTGTGAACAACACACAGCGCCATCTAGCCCCGTGGTAAACTATTAAGCTTGTGTTACGGTGACTAGACAAAGGATATAATACATAAATTTATTTTTCTTTTGTAAATACATACGTATTATACATAAAATACATCCAGATCAGGGGCTTTACCGCGTAACTCGCGTCGAGTTGAACTCGACAGTTACAGATACAGATACAAATATTTATTTTCTTGTAATGAAATAAAACACAATATTTACCGGGTTTTAAGTATCAAACTTACAAAGAACTTTACTTGTTTCTCTTCTGTTCGTATTCTTCCGGGCTGTTGTCTACAATGCCTTGTAGCCGATGGGAGCTGCTTTGACTCAATCTATAACAATAAAAAACCAATATAAAACTTAATAAAACACTTTATTTACCGGGTTTTACTCGCGTTTTATTTATTAACGGCAATTTTATAATCGTTAAAATGCACAGAGTTACTAACTAACTTTACAGTTAGCGATAATAAGACATTGTAACAATGCCGTTTATATAAAGAAAATGCGAGTAAAATCCGGTAAATATTGTGTTTCATTATGCAAAATCGCGGAAACATAAGACGATACTAAATAATTACTCGACTCGTCTATAGATACAGCATAAGCCCTTCTGTTGTTGTTTTCAAAGTTGTCTCTTGTCTTGTTGTACAATGTTATAAATAAATCTATACTTATAATAAAATCGTAACTTAGCGGTGTCTGTTTTTGAAAGATATTTTGAAAAAACTATTTTTAGGGGTATGTACTAACGTAACAGACCCCATTTCCGTGTTTAACTTTTTGTCTGTTTGTCCGTTTGTCTGTGCGTTTGTACGCGCTAATCTCGAAAACGGCTGGACCGATTTCAATGAAATTTGGTATGCAGATAGTTTAAGACTTCGATTAACATATAGGCTTTTTATCCGGATATCAAGTCCGGATATCCGGATAAAACATAAAAGTTTCGTTGTTTTTGAATAATCGGCATCCATCGTCATCTATCGTCATCCATCGTCATCATCACTTACTGACATACAAATTTTTCCTAACTTCACCTACCTACTGCAGTGCCCATTGAAGTACTGATGATGCCAGGCATCATCAGTACTTCCCTGGTCGTCCGTTTAAGTGTGGATTTTTGCATTGCGGTAGATAGGTGTAAGAACAACTCGGTACCGCGACTTGCGCGGGTGAAACCGCGGGGCGCAGCTGGTAATAAATAAATCCTGTGACCAACACACAGCGCCATCTAGCACCATGGTAAGCTAAGCTTGTGTTACGGTGACTAGACAACGGATATACTACTTATATTTATTTTTCTTTTGTTACATACATATTAAACATTGAAATACACCCAGGCCAGATACAAATATTTATTTTTAAGCATATATATTTGCACCCAACTGGAATCACACCCGCAACCTTCTGCATTGCAGTCAAGCGTACGCCCGACGCGCCACAGAGATCGTCAATGTTAAATGAATGTCATTTATTTGCTCGAAATATAGTTACAAGAGATGTGACATAAATATAATTCCAACTTAGGTATTCCACCAGCGCCTAACTTGGCATTCAAATGTCAAGCAACAATAACATTTGAATAAAACTTATTTAATTGAATTTTGTCCGAGGTTTTCGCGATTTTGCTTAATAATAATAAAACACAATATTCACCGAGTTTAACTTGGTTTGATTCGTCTATTTTAAATAAACGAATGACATCTCAGTAGACTTTGAAAAAGCTAACTGTAAAGTTAGCGATAGCTCGATCTTTAGTAATAAAGCCGTTATTAAATAAAACGCGAGTTACGCGGTAAATATTGTGTTTCGTATTATTGAATTGAATTACAAAATTATACAACCACATAATGATAATTAGGTATTAAGATTTTTTTTTTTTATTTCTTATCGGTTGTGAACCGATTATGGCCATTAGGAAATTAGCCAGTGTCATGTATTATTAATATATTATGCAAGTTATTTGCATCGAAACAGTCAAGTCGTCATAGTTAAAGTCAAGTCTAGGGAATCATTTGTAAACGCGGCGGCCATTTACAAACAATCTTCACGGAGCCTTGGAGACAACACTAAGTCAATGTTTTGCACCGATTTTCACTTTCATTCCACTTGTACACCTTCACGAAACTAAATTGATTAATATGCCCCCGAAATTAAACAATTTGCACGCATATGAACTAGGTTTCACAAAAATGAAAATTTAGCACCACATCTCCTCAACGAGTTCCCGCCAAGACTCCAAGGTATTAAGATTAATCTGAATAAACATAATGTCAACGGAAGAGATATTTTTTTCTTATCGGCATCGGTTTACCGATTATTTCCATTTGGAAAGTAGCCAGTGTCAAGTATTATAATTTTTGTAAGTTATTTGCAATTTGCATCAAAACAGTCAAGTCGTCGTAGTAAAATTCAAGTCAGTTAAGGAAGTCATCGTAAACGGTGGATCTTTACAATGACGGTTCACGGAGCTTTGGACGCTGAAGGCCATATTTTGCACCGATTTGAACTTTTATTACACCTTCACGAAACTTGATTAATATGCCTCCAAATTTAAACAATTTACAGGCTTCAAATGCGTGTAAACTCACTTTGTCAAACTCACACGATTTCTGCTCATTACTATTTTTATAATAACTCGGGTCTCGATCGCGTTTATGCACTTCTTATAAATTTATAATTACCCCGACATTTCGGCAAACGGGTTACACCAGCGCGGCCGTGGTCGCGGGAAGACTCCGTGCGTGTAAACTGGTACTCAAAAATGAGAATTGAGCAACAAATCTCCTCGATAACGTTGACTGACCTGATCTCCTCGACATCAGCCACCTTGTCTATCAAGCTCCGTATGATGTCCTCCTTGTGTTGTATTGCGAGGCGCGCGCGCTCCACGTGGCGCCTGTACTCGGCCTGCGCGTGCGCCGCGCGTCGCGCCTGCTCCTTGATGCGACGCTCCAGCTCCTCTAGAGAGGTTGTGGCGCGGGATTTCACTGCCTACCAATGTACAACTTATAGACTCGACCCCCCTATTATAAACGGTAAGTTATGCGCTGCATAACTATGCATCGTTTGTCTTCTACTGTCACATGAAGTTTCAAAGTTGACAGACAGAGACAAACGTCACATAACTAAGTCATGTGTGACTAATATTTTATAAATAAGGGTGTTAATGGGCAGTTTTAGTGCCGAAATACCTTAGTGAGGCCTATTTATAGTGTATCAGGTTAGGCCGAGCCAAATTGTAAACTTAATCAAAAGATGTCGCTGGGAGTCTAACTTGTCTAAAATTAACTTTTTCGTTAGTAATAAAGTACCTACAAGCTTCATAAACTTTTATCTTTATAAGAATAACAGGCCTATATCGCAGCAAAAGTTCAATCTTCCTATAACCCATTGTCCCAACTGCCGAAATGCTAATAACCCAAGTTGTAACCGATAGGTGACTTTGTAGATAAACATTGTCATTAAGCAGTTTCAATCTAACCTAACCCAACCTATTTTTTTAACTTAACCTTACCTTTATTTCATGTTTGATATTATCTAGCGCCTGCAGCGCTTGCCGCAGCGGCTCGTTCTTGGCACGTCTAACGCTCGTCCTCACGCGAGTGATGCGCGCCGACGCAGCTTTTAGACGTTGACGGAATATAACTGCTGCTTTGCGATATAATCTGTACATATATGATTACAATACAGCTACATTATTTCTAAATAGGCTGGCTTACGCCAGGATGGAATGAATAATTAAACTTCCAAGTTTGCTTGGATGATGTTATTTCATACATTTTTTATATTATTAAAATTTTGACTTTGAAACAATGTCAGATACCTACAATTGTTGATATTAAAACAATGTCAAATACATGACCCAAAATACATAAATGTTGACATTGATATAGTTTCAAATACAACTGCTGAAATTTAAACAATGTCAAATAGGTACAAATGTTGACATTGAAACAATGTCAACCATTGCAATCTGTTTGTTAAATAGATTCAAACTTTTAAAAAAACACAAATCATTAAAATAATTTATTACAGAAAGAAAAACTTAAAATCAATGGGCGGTCTTGTCGCCGATGGACGATCTCTATCGAGCAACCGATGAATGAAAAAGACTATGTACTTACCTTACATTTTTAAGCGCCCCTTCAAGTTCCGTCTTCAATCCCTCATTATCTTTCACCAACTTATCCACTCTTTCGTCTTTGGTTTTCAGTTCGTGCTGTAACTTAGTGATCTGATCGGTCTTTCGTTCGGCCTCCATGCTGTACTGATGTTTTAATTCTTCTAAAAGCCTGGTAAATACGATAAATATTGTTTTTTTTTCGCAATGGTTCAGTAGTACCACTGAGTAGTTCATCTGGTAGTACCATTTATCCGCGGACGTCTCGAACTTAACCTAACCTAACCTAACCCACCTCTTGCAATGGTCCAACCTCCGCTCGTGCATGTCGGCGGGGACGGTGTTCGCTCGCAACTCGTCGAGGCGCGCGACTTTCCCCGCGGACGCCTCCAACAAGCTTTTTACCGCGAAATATTCGCGGTGAACTGTTTCGTAATCACGCATCATGGCTGCCACTGTTCAATTCAAAAATAGTAGTTTACACATCCACGGCTCAACAATAGTACTGTTTAATATTTCTTTTTGTTTTTTTGCGCATGGCATTTTAAACTATTGCAAAAAAAAACTAAATTTAAAATGCCATTAGCAAAAAACAAAAACAAATATTTAATTGAACGACCTCTGTTGCGCGTCGGGCGAACGCTTGGCTGCAATGCGGAAGGTTGCGGGTTCGATTCCCGCAGGGTCCAAATATTTATGCTTAAAAATAAATATTTGTATCTGGTCTGGGTGTATTTCTATGTATAATAAGTATGTATTTACAATAGAAAAACAAATATAAGTAGTATATACGTTGTCTAGTCACCGTAAAACAAGCTTAGCAGCTTACCACGGGGCTAGATGGCGCTGTGTGGTGATCACTGAATTTATTTATTTATTTTTATTTAATTGGAGTGAAAGCGCATCTCATGCTGGGTATGTTTACTGTAAAGTGAACCACTTGAGCCAGTCAATAAGCTGCAAAGCGTGACCGGTAGATGGCGCTGAAACCAAGCCTTAGTTGGTAAAAGCAATTTGGCAAGGAGAAATATGAAATTGAACATGACACGTGATTCCTGTGTACCTCAGTGGTTAGAGCAGTTGCCTGGTTAGCGAAAGAACGCAGGTTTGAATCCTGTTATGGGGATTTTTTGGACATAATATATTTCCTTGCTAAACAGAAATATTTCGAATAGTACTGTTTTTAACGGAAACGTCGAGCGGGATTCGAACCAACAACGCATCTCAACCCGATCCGGGGGTAGCGACATACCAATCAGTCCATCGACGCTGGTGACTCTTACGCTGAATTATTGCTTCTATATCTTTACCATACACTACAAACTAATTTTATCTAGGGTTTTCCCGATTTTGCATAATAAAACACAAAATTTACCGGGTTTAACTTGCGTTTTATTTAATAACGGTATTATTACCAAAGACCGAGCTTTCGCTAACTTTACAGTTAGCTATTTCAAGGTTGACTGTGATGTAATTCGTCTATAAATAGACGAACAGAAATAGATAATACAATTTGTAACAGGTAAGCCCTTTTAATCCGAAAGGGGGTTGTTCTAGACGAACACTTTTTGATCTACGACTTTTGAAAATTCAAACTTTTTTTTTGAAAATTTTGAGATTATGTTTCACTGAAAAAACAGCTGCTTTTGAAAAAAAAGGTAAATGAAGTCTTGATTGTAAAACATCAAACTAAATTAAAGAACAACATAAGGTCAATGACCTCGAACTCTTAGAAACAGCTGATTTTCAAGTAAACTTTACACCTAAAATTTTCGAAAAGTACTTCGAATTTCCAAATGTCGTAGACCAAAAGTTGTTCGCCTAGACGTCTAGAACAACCCCCTTTCGGATTAAAAGGGCATACCCATTACACCTTGTATAGACCCGGTAAATATTATGTTTTATTACTATAACTTAGGCATGTTAGAGCCATCTGACGACATTGATTTACATTAATGTTTATGGCCTAGTCGGTCGTGCACTGTGTTTTTGTGGATGTATCTTTTATAATAAAACACAATATATACCGGGTTTTACTCGCGTTTTATAGAATAACGTCATTATTTTATTACCAACAGTTGGCTTTTTCAAGGTTGACTGAGATGTAATTCGTCTATTTTAACATTCTAAAAAGTTACTGTAAACTACCGCCTCATAGTTATTTGTATCAAAACGTTCCAGTGTACGCAGACTATAGACTTATTGTAAAAGTTTCGAACGGAGAGTGGAACGTTTTGATTAAAGTGCAACCCGGTAATATTAGGGGTTAAAGTATGAATTTGCCGATTTGTACTGAAAATCTTAATTGTTTATTTTTTAAATTTTTAACAAATTTATTTAATCAAAATAGTTGCCATTATTATCTATACATTGCTGCCATCTAATGGGAAGGTTATTAATGCCTTTGCGATAGAACTCCGACGATCTAGACTGCACAAACTGTGTGAAAGCATTTTGTACTGCCTCCTGGGAAGAAAACTTCTTGTCACGTAGATAATTGTCCAAATCACGAAAAAAATGGTAGTCCGTTGGAGCAAGGTCTGGTGAATACGGAGGATGACGAATGGTTTCTAAGTGCAGTTCCTGAAGGGTCAAAATGGTTTCTCGTGCTGTGTGAGGTCTCGCGTTGTCGTGGAGCAATAATGGTGAAGATCGATTCATGAGTCGGGGCTGTTTTACTGCTAGTTTTGTCAACATGGTTCGGAGTTCGGCACAATAGACATCTGCCGTAATTGCTTGACCAGATCGAAGAAAACTATAGTGAATAACACCATGCTGAGACCACCAAACAGTTACCATTACCTTTTTATTGGTAAGTTTTGCTTTAGGACACTGTTGTGGCATTTGACCTGGGGTCAGCCATTGCATTTTTCTTTTCCGGTTATCATAAAGAATCCACTTTTCATCACATGTTACAATTCGATCCAATATTCCTTCATTTCTGTACCGGTTCAACAAGGCAACACAAGTTTCAACACGCGTTTCTTTCTGCAGATCAGTCAAATCATGAGGCACCCATTTTTCGTATTTTTTTATTTTATTGATTTGACGCAAGTGAGTCAATAAAGTGGGTAAGGTAACGTTCAACCATGCCGCTAATTCCTGGGTAGTTTGACTAGGATCGGCTTCCACTATCTCTCTTAATTCATCGTTATTCACCTGTGTGGGCGGTCTTCCTCGTGGCTCGTTCTTTAAGTCGAAATTTCCATCACGAAAGCGTTTAAACCAAAATCGCACGGTGCGTTCATTAGTAGACCCCTCTCCAAACGCAGCATTGATATTGCGGGCTGTTTCTGCCGCGTTAGTTCCGCGTCGGAGCTCGTATTCAAAAATCACTCGAATTTTCGCAGTATCCATCTTTCTTGTCTAAATTGAATAACAAAAACAATTGAAAGTCGATATTCAAATGTTTCACATTTGTTAAAAA
The DNA here is from genome assembly GCA_949358125.1 of Idaea dimidiata. Lineage (NCBI taxonomy): Eukaryota > Metazoa > Arthropoda > Insecta > Lepidoptera > Geometridae > Idaea > Idaea dimidiata. The sequence continues at coordinate 375,777 of OX442342.1, forward strand.
AAGAACATCACAGAAACCATTTGAAAAAAGTTTCATTCGAAAACCTCAAACCATGAAGATTCTATGTCAATTCAAAGAACCTATTGCAATAAAACGGCAATTTCATACTTTAACCCCTATTATTTTGTGTTATTATGCAAAATCGCGAAAAACTTAGACAAAATGACATATCTTTTCTTTAAAAACAGTACTATTGTTAAGCTGTGGATAAGTAATATTTATGCTGACTTGCGTCCCGTGGTTTCACCCGCGTAATTCCCGATCCCGTGGAGACTGAGCTTTATTTATTATTATTATTATATTTACTCCTATAATGCAGCTTTCTATAGCTGATAGAATTTTTTAAGGACACGACTGATGTGAACCGAGCTGAAATCCCGATTGAATATTTTTCTTCATAACCGGTATCAAATACATCTTTAAACAATATATTAAGTTATTGTACATGATACAAGAAGTGCTCCCTCCATTTCATATACAGGCAAAGTTCCCCTGTTTTACAAAATAAAACAATTTTCCTTCTAAATCCTTAACCGCTATATTTTATTATAGGCATCATAATATTAGAAATTACAATACCTAGAACCTCCTCATCGCATTTAAAAAAGAATATTATTCTAATAATCATTACTGATTGATTTTACGAGAAATTATAGATTTTTTCATGCAATTCCATCTTGCTCATTTCTATGCAATTGGACAAGGACCGATAATTATCGTCTATCGCCGTCTTAAATAAGGACAGGAGTCTACTCATTACAAACTAAGAAACAAACAAATGATTGTATCCTCATTATAATATTAGTCAATTAACAAAAAAGTAATATATCATCTAAATTAACATTACCTACTTACTTTTGTCCTCATACAACTCATAAACTTCTTTCAACTTAGACTCCGCTCGTTCCGCTCGCTCGACCAGTGTTGCCTTCTCAAGATGCACTGTCTCTTTCTCTCCCTGTAATATGATAGAGAAAGAGAGTAATATGAAAACAATTCTGTATTGAACGCTTATTGTACTCTGCTCTCAAAACTAACCTGTACAAGTAACTAGAAAGCTTACTTCGTCAAAACAATGGTCCCGCTTGATGTTAGATACCTCAGTCTGTCCTTGTTTCACTTTAGTGTTTGTCGGTTAGTTAGATAAGGACAGACTAAAACCAACTGGGTTCAACAGAACCGTTTTGATATATCAAAGCAAAAACTACCTTAACCTTAGAGAAGATGTTTGAAACTGATATTTCAAAAGTTGTCAAGTGCACAGTCTTTTAGGAGCGAAGACGACGATGTGACATGTTTCTGGTTCCTAAATATAGAGCTTTCGGATTCATACAAAATCATTGATTATTTTCTGACGCAATGTTTTAGAATACTTTCGTTTATAAATGACATTGTTCCGTACATTCAAGACAAAAACTTTCTATTGTTTAGGCCTATTCACATTTAAGTCAATAATTGACTATTTTGGTTAAAATGTGGATAGACTTCAACACGCTTCGTCCTATTTGTCTGGAAAATTTAAATTTAGCTGAAGGTGGGTAAGAACCCACCTTGAGCTACCTAGCTAAGAACCCACCTTAAGAAAGGGTGTGTTGTCAATCAGTGAGAGTTTAGACTGTGTGTTGTCAAACAGTGAAAGTTAAGGCTGTGTGTTGTCAATTAGTGAGAGATTAGATTGTGTGTTGTCAATTAGTGAGAGATTAGACTGTGTTAGTAAAACAGCGAAAGTTAAGACTGTGTGTTGTCGATCAGTAAAGGATTCGTTTGTGTGCTGTCAATCAGTAAGTTTAGACTGTGTGTTGTCAATCAATCAGTGAGAGATAAGACTGTATGTATATTGTCAATCAGTGAGAGATTAGACTGTGTGTTGTCAGTTAGTAAAAGATTAGACTCTGTGTTGTCAATCAGTTTGTGTTTAGACTTAAGTTTTATACTTACCACGGTTTTCTTATAACTCTGTCTCGCTCGCACCAGTTCTTCTTCCAGTGAGTTGACCTTCTCTAACAAACTTTTGTTCTCCGTGACAATTTGCTTAGATTTCTTGTTGATCATTTCGAATTGTTTCTCATAGTCTGTTATAAGGCTGTCCTTTTCTTGCAAGTTATCTTGGTAAGCGTCGAATAACGGGGCTGGAGTTAGGATAATTTTCTACTTAAGGGTTTAAATAATGTGTAAAAAAGACGTTATTCTAAGTCTTCAGCTATCTTCCAAGTTTCATTGCAATCGGTTCAGTAGGTTTTCAACAAAGACACACAAGAACACACTTTTCACTTTTATAATATAGCTAACTGAACCCTAGGTTTTACCAGCGTTAATCCCAATCACATAAGAATATCAGGCAAAAATGTAAATCTAGTGTTAATCCAGACCTCCAGCTATCAGCATATCAAATTTCATTGCAATCGGTTCAGTGGTATGAATAATTGGCCTTTTCGTCTTATTTTTGATGATATATACAACGCAAGCAACTTGTAATCCATGCTATTTTATGGCGGTGTAATGCCCGGGACGTCGTTCGTTGGAGTAGGCTTGCCGAACACCTACACCACCCTCCCAGCCTAGTCAGCCATGCCCAGAGGAAAGAACTGGTCAATACGTCTGGAGCTAACTAAGCCGTGGGTTTCCTCACCATGTTTTTCTTTACCGTATGTGCGATGTTATTAACGCACATAACTTTTCCGCAAGGAAAAATACATTGGTGCGCGGTAAGCCGGAATTCGAAACCACAACCTTCGGAATGAAAGTCGGGGTATGTACCACTAGACCGACACCGCTCCATCGCCGTCAGTGGTATATTAGTTTACTCAGTAACTTACATAAATTTGTCTAAGGTTTTCGCGATTTATCTTAACAAAACACAACCAACCTTGAAAAAGCTAACTAACGAACGAAAGCGCGGTCTTTAGTAATAATGCCGTTATGAAATAAAACGCGAGTAAAACTCGGTAAATATTGTGTTTAATCAATAACTTACACTCCAACTTTCACATTTGAATTGAATTGAATTGAATTTATTTATTAATATGAAATCTTACAAAAGATTTATTAAATTACATTAGAAGTCGGCTCTACACTAAGCACAAGCTTGTATTGCAGGAACTGAGATACTAATACAATAACACAAAACATTTGATAATAAATCAAATTGTAAATATATACCTTACAGACTAACATAGGTACATATAAAATATGTAGATCTAAAATTAGGTTTTAGGGTTTTTATCTTCGGACGCGCTTCCCTAAAGCGTCGGTAGACTATGCCAGCTGGCCAGAAGTCGGCGGCAAAGAAGACGAGGAGGAGGATTAAGGATAAAATTTTTAGGACTTACCCAAAGCCTGTGCACTGAGCAACCCGGATAGATCGACAAGTTTAGTCGTTGATTCCTCTAAACCCAGTTTTGGTTGTCCGTCTTCTGTGGTAACAGTTTCTGAAGAGAAAAAAAATCATTGGATTATTCCGCGCTACCACGATCGTTTCTCGTTGCTTTGTCGTCCTTTTGTCCCTCAAAAAAAACCTTGTCTTTTTGCAAAATAAATAAACACCCTATATCATTATACCGATCGATAGTGTTGTGGCGGGAACGCGTTGAGGAGATGTGATGCTAAATTTTCATTTTTGTGTTCAAATGCGTGTAATTTGTTTAATTTCGGGGGCATATTAATCAATTTAGTTTTGTGAAGGTACAAGTGTAAATGAAAGTGAAAATCGTTGCAAAACATGGAGTTTAGCGTTGTCTCCAAAGCTCGCGTGAACTGTCATTGTAAAGAGCCACCATTTACAATGACTTTCTTGACTTGACTTTTACAACGACGATGCAAATTGCTGGTAACTTGCAAAAATTAATAATATTTGACACTGGCTACTTTCCAAATGGCCATAATCGGTTCACAACCGATAAGAAAAAAAAAAGTAGCTACCTACCTGTTTTGAATCCCAGACTGGCGTTGATGAGTGAGTCTAAAGCATCGTACCGCTCGGTCGGTCGGTACACGTCTCTAGACTCGGCCGCGCCTGCGGGTTGGCTCGATCGCAGCTTCTCTTGGTAACGTGACAGTTGGACATTTAATCTGAAATATACAAACGTTGGGGTAAACGAGCTCTAGAGTGGAGACCGCGTCTCGGTAAACGTAGTGTAGGACGTCCTCAGGCACGTTGGAGTGACGACAAACTGGATGCGAGAAGCCGAAAATAGATCTAGGTGGCGTGCAGTTGGAGAGGCCTATGTCCAGCAGTGGACTACAACAGGCTGATGATGATGATATAACAATCTCTAGATTTTCATTTAGCAAAATACTTTTATTTACTTTTTTTTTCAAAATTATAATGCCTTGATTTGTCGAATTCAAGGCAGTCGATTCATCCTTGAACTTCCAATAGCGATCCCCTTCCGGAATGGACTCGCTATAGACGCGATAACCACCTGTGATTTTATTTAAATACATTTTTCCTTTAAACACTAATAAACCGGCAAAGTGCGAAGGGCAAAGACGAACGAACGTATACGTAGGGTTCCGGACCAATTTTACAAAAAAAAAATTGTTATAAGTTGCTATACCGACAAAAAAAAACTAGGTACTTATACATCATATGTGAAAATTTCCAGCTGTCCAGCTGGAAACGGTTCATGCTGAAACAGTCAGACAAATAATACTTTACGGACTTTGTAAAAGGGTTTTTTTCTATTATATTACGAAGTTTTTGTTGGGCTAGCCATTTTTTTTTTTTTTAAATCTATTTAATAAAGAGCTTTACCGAACAAACGGTAATGTCGCTCTGTTAGGACATCACTTCACCTTATCTTCTATTCAACCCTACGAAAACAAGTTTATAAAGCGCTATAGCTTCCTCTGAAAGAGGACACGCCAGAGCGCCTGTTACCCCTCCAACCAAATACATATTGTAATTAAAATGATGTAACATATAAAATCGCTGATCTTCGTTTCGAACACATTCCATCATAATATGAGTAACGTCTTCGACTATTCCGCACTCCAAACAATTCGGAGACGGAACTTTTCCCATGAGAAAGGCGAATTTATTTACGAAGTAGTGCCGGGTCAGGAGAGTTATTACGAACCAACCAAGTTGTATCGTATCAGCTCTCCTGGTTTGAGGGGAATTTGAACCTTATATCGATGTAGTTATGTACCTGTATAGAACATCCTTCATAGCTTGCATGTCTTTCAGCAACCTGGCGTTATGTTCCCGCGCTCGGTTCACTATGATCTGACGGCTACTACAGCTCATACATACTTCCACTAGGGGAATGCCTGGAGGGTTGTCGTCTGGGAGTAATAAATCAATAAATAAATAAATATTGCACGACATTACACACAGCGCAATCTGGCCCCAAACTATGCACTAGATGCGTACTATGGGTTCTAGACAACGGATATACTATATATATTCTATTTTTTTTGTAAATACCTACATAATTTCTTTTTTGGTTTTCGCGACTTTGCATAATAAAACAATCACTTGGCTTTATCAAGGTTGTCAACCTTGATAAAGCCAACTGTAAAGTTGGCGAAAGCTCGGTTCGTTTGGAACAATAAATAAAAGCGCGATTGAACCGGATAAATAAAGTGTTTTAAATACCTACATATTATACATATAATGACACCCAGACCAGATACAAATACTTATTTAAAAACATAAATATTTGCACAAGACGGAGATCGAACCCGCAGCCTTCTGCATTGCAGCCGAGCGTTCGCCCGACCCGCCACAGGGGCTTTATTATCGAATGAATAGTAATATCGACTTTATTCTACAAATTTTGTCTTAGATTTTACTTTACGGACAAAACTTTTTTAGAATCTTAGATCGAAAATGTAAACAATAAACTCATAATTATTTGAAAGTGACAGCTATTTACTTTTCCTTTGATACAGGTATTCTATTTACTTACCTCTATCCGGCACTTCAAACTTGTTAACCCTCTCTTCAAGACCTCTCCTCTTCTCTTCAAGATGTCTGTTCCTCTCCCTCTCCGCTTTGATCACCGCTTTACATTCTTCAACATATTTTACTAACGTATCGTGCTGAGACCGGAGTTGATCGTTCTCTTCGGCAAATAGTTTGTTGTATTCAAGCACCGTTTTGAGTTTGTCTTTTAATTTTGTTATTAGGGAGTCTTTTTCCGAAAGCTGTGAAACAAAATCAAAATCAGAGTGCTTTTTTTAAATTTTGTTCAGTTTTCACGATTTTAATTGAACTGTTACTCATTTTCCGTCTACCCTAGGAGAGGCTCCGAAACGTAGGATTGGCATTGGAACAATGCAACTTGAAATAATAAAAGCAACGCGATTAAAACAGGAAACAGAGTTTTGATTGGAAATTTTCGTTTGTTGTAGGTATGAGAGCCCCAATTAAATACAATAAAATAATAAATTTATTTATTTAAAAAACAACTACAGCTATTTTACAGGATCCCCCAATGCAATAGAGTAGGTAAAAAGCATTATTAATTTATTAATATAAATAATATTAATTAATATAATAATGATTTAGAAATATTTTTGGCAAGGAAATATATTTCCGAAAAAATCCCCATGACAGGATTCGAACCAAAAATATTTCTAAGTTTAAAATGCCTTCAGCAATAAAAACAAAAAGAAATATAATAATGATTGTTAATATTGTCTAAGGTTTTCCCGATTTTGCATAATAAAACACAATATTTACCGGGTTTTACTCGCATTTTATTTAATAACGACATTATTACAAAAGTACCAGGCTTTCGCTAACTTTGCACTTAGGTTTTCAAATGTCAACCTTGAAAAAGATAACTGTAAAATTAGCGAAAGCTCGGTACTTTTGTAATAATGCCGTTGTTAAATAAAACGCGAGCAAACCCGGTAAGTATTGTTTTATTATAAAACTAGCTCCGCCACGCGGTTTCACCCGCGTAAGTCTCGTTCCCGCGGGAATATCGGGATGTGTTAATCCAGGTCCCCAACTACTTATATTCCAAGTTTCATCGCAATCGGTTCAGTAGTTTTTGTGTAAAAGAGTAACAATATCACATACATACTTACATACAAACTTTCGCGTTTATAATATTAGTAAGATAAGATGTTGTTTTTAGCATATAATTATAGCGACAGGCAACAGAAATACATGATCTGTGAAAATCCAACTGTCTAGCTGTTACCGTTACGTGCCATTACTACTATAGACGGACGGATAGACAAACAGACGAACGGACAAACAGACGAACGGACAAACAGACTTCAGTCTTAGTAAATAGTGTCTTGTTTTAAAACACTAGCATAAAACTACTAACCGACATCTCTGGCGGTTCGACCGAACGTTCGGCTGCAATGCAGAAGGTTGCGGGTTCGATTCCCGCTGGATGCAAATATTTATGCTTAAAAATGAATATCTGTATCTGGTCTGGGTAAATTTCTAAGTATAATATGTATATATTTACAAAATATAAATAATATAAGTATCTGTCTAGTCACCGTAACACAAGCTTAGCTTACCATGGGGCTAGATGGCGCTGTGTGTTGGTCACAGAATTTATTAATATTCAAGTTTAATAGTAAGTACAGAATGATTACTAACCACCAAAATATTCTTCTCACATCGCTCCATAAGAGTTGTTATTAGACTTTCATACTTTCTAGTTAGTTTTTTCTTTTGTTCCTTCAGTACTGTTTTATGTTCTTTGCTAAGACGGGGTGAAGATACTGCGAGGCCTTGTAAGTTACGCTTACGAGGTGGTTTTGCCGGTTTACCTGTGAAACAATATTGTGCATAGCGCCATCTAGCCCCAACCTCATCATACTGTGTACATACAAGAACTTAAAAGAAGAACAAAGAAAGGTTGCTTACAAGATATTGCTTTAAATGTTAAATCCAACCAATACATTACATGATGTTTTTGAAATTTCAATTTATATCTACTGATTTTAATGTGGTTTCGGATAAGAAGAAACCACAACTTTTTGTTTTTCTTTTATGTTTTTACAATGAGGATTTCATTCCTCTTAATCTTAACTTACATATTATAAAGACGACATATTTTTTAATGATAATTTCTGGAACAAACATACCAATTTTGATGATACTTAATATTTTGAGACATTGAATCCTTAGGAATGGGCAAATTTTACATGAAAATCAATTTATATTTCCATATAATAAGGCTTGTTTGTGTAAGAATGTTGCAAATGTCACGTCATTGAAATGGGTGATAAGAGTTTTGGCGGGAACGCGTTGAGAATATGTGTTGCTAAATTTTCATTTTGGTGAAACCTAGTTCAAATGTGTGCAAATTGTTTAATTTCGGGGAATATTAATGGATTTAGTTTCATGAAGGTGTACAATTGCAATGAAAGTGCAAATCGGTGCAAAACATGGACTTTAGCGTTGTCTCCAAAGCTCCGTGAACAATCTTTGTAAATGGCCGCCGTGTTTACAAATGATTCCCTAGACTTGAATTTAACTCCACAGCCACAGTAGTCCTTAATTACAAAATATTTGAAGCTGCAACCTTATTGCGGCCCTGTATTTTGTGTCTGTGCGAGTAACGTTAGTTTGTAGTGTTATTTAGATACCTAATATTTATTCTGCTACTATTGTTCTAACTCTGTGATGAAACATTACCCATTTCATTTATATGACATTTGCAACATTCTTATACAATCAAGGTGCAGGACTTGGTGAAACCTTTTTCTATTGGCTTCATGCAGGTGAAACCCAATGGAAAAGAGATGGGATAAATTTGAAATGTCTGTCTGTGGTATTGTAGCTCCCAAAAGGATGAAGCAAATCTGAAATAGCCATTTCCTCCTTACCTATAACATCTCTTGGGTCCTCATACATAGGATGTTCTCTATCATCGCTCATGATATCTTCTGTCTTCCTCTGTACTGCTTCTAGAATATTCTGTCTCATGCTCGCTCGTCTATGTGGCTGGGTAATGTTAAATGAACGATGTTCTGATGTAAAGTTGCCCGAGAAGATTTGTTTCCTAGGACTTCTTTTTGGTATTGAGGGTTTGTAAATATTCTGAAATGCAATGCCTAATGGTTTAATTTACTTTCCAATTCTTGTGCAACTTGATAGATAGGTAAATGTATGCTTTATTTGCACAACAAACCATTTCCGTGCATCCTTTGGATGGACAAGAATTGTAGAAGGGGATGGGTGGGTATACACACTTGAACAATAAGTATAACCAAAATGTTGCAGAAAAGAGCGGCCTTGTCACTTTGGATGGAGAAGGTTTGGACTCTTTGTTTCTCTGTGTAGAATGAAGTAGGTAGGTAATTTGTTAATTACTTACTTTTAGCGTAAAATTGTCCATTATCAACTCGCACCAGTTGGAAATAAACGCTCCATTTTAAACGACTATAGCACACTTATTCTTAGCTTTTGTTGGTTTCAATGAAGGTACCTATCTTCCGTGACTTCCGATACCAATCCAACAATTAATTGGACCACAAAAGTTCACAAAACAAAGGGAGTAACTAGGAAACTGGGTCAAAAATAAATGATTAGGTTACGTGACCTACCCTCTATTGAACAAACTTTCAGAAGTAATAAATCACTTTTGGGCGTGTTTTAGTGTAAGATTTTACACAGGTTTACCGCTACAAGTAATTCGGACGGTTTGGAAAGTAACATCATGATGTAAAGACAGACATGCGTTAGCATCAGTATAGTTGGTGAGACCCCCTCACGAACTCCGCTATAATTAGGTATTAGCTTTCGTTTCTCTTTCTCTTATTTTCAAAAATAATAAATAATGTAAACAAAAGGTAGGTACGTTTTGAAAACTTGAATGAAGTTAGTTTACTATGCTGGTTTCCATGGCAATATATTAATGTTACATGTTAATAACTTTGAAAAAGTTACAATTATGGTAACCTTTCATTTAATGCAGAAGCAGAATTAGATATATATATGCCGGTTGTCGTCGTGAGTAGAAAAATGTCTAATATGATGAAAGCAATGCAATTAAAATCGGAGAATTAAATAAATTTAATAGCAAGTATGCTCAGAAAACCGATGCAACAATGCCTAATCACAAATGTACTGACCGTTGTCGTAACTTGCACTGTCACTTCACCTATATTTACATCCAATGTCATTTACATACAAATGTTATTTTCCAGTTTAGTGAGAGTTAAAGTAAAACACACAAAATTGTTACCAAAATTCTTAGTTTTTTTAATATATGGCAATAAAAATTAATAGTACTTAAACTCTGTCATGGAGTTTTGGCGGGAATGCATTGAGGAGATGTGTTGCTAAATTTTCATTTTTGTGAAACTTAGTTCAAATGCGTGTAAATTGATTAATTTCGGGGGCATATTAATAAATTTAGTTTCGTGAAGGTGTACAAGTAAAAATAAAAGTGAAAATCTATGCAAAACATGGACTCTAGCTTAGTGTTGTCTCCAAAGCTCCGTGAACAAACATTGTAAAAAATGACTCCCTTTTTACAATGATTCCCTCGACTTGACTTTAACTATGACGACTTGACTGTTTCGTTCGATGCAAATAACCTGCAAATATTGATAATACTTGACACTGGCAAATATCCGAAACAAAAAGCCATTTTAAAGAAGAAGAAGAAACTCTGTCATCCTTTTTAAATTGTAATATTTCTGTCAGTGTCAAAAGTTTAAAACGATCAGTATTGCTATACGTGAACATTGTATGTATTTTTGGGAAATTTTAAAACTTAATTTTATTTTAAAACCACGGTAACATGAATGAATAGGTGATTAGGTTATATATATATATGTATATACATAATATATACATATTATATCTATGACGAAATAAAATTGGCATCGTCCTTTTCATACTTCTTGGCATAGAAAATATTAAAATATAGATTTTTTTGGAAATTACTTAGCAAAACTCCTCGGGAGTCTGAATTCCACAAGAATATCAGAATGAAAAGTAGCCAAAGTGTTTACCCAGATCTCTAGCTATCTGCATAGGTTTATACACCTACCACAACTTAGTCAAGCTACCTACATGCAGTCATTCGATGAAGTCGTCTAGCTAGACAGACCACCAGTGAGGGAAAGAGGGCAAAGAGATCTCTTTCGAAATCCAAAACGCCGCGATGCAGGTGAAACGCTTCTGCGCACTGATAAGTCGCGGTGACAATGTCGCGTCGTATCTACACGAATTATTTAAAATAACCACAGAATAGGCGATAGTAAAAAGTGAATTTAGTCTCAGTTCAGAGTCCATTTAACTATAAAATAGTACGTTACTGCAACGGCCGGCAAGAGGCATTGATGGACGAACGTCTACACAGAGTGGTAACACTGTTCGCTTCGCGCAAGTTGTACGAATTCAATCAAGGTGAACGCAATGCAATTAAAATTTAAATAATTTTATTTAAAAAAACTCGTACACAATGTGTTTTAAAACTATTTTTCATTAAAACTAGTGTAATTTGAATTTGAAAAGTGTATTGTTTACCATTAAACGCCTCAGTGAAATCAATCAAAATGTTTAATTACAAATACCTCACCCGAGAGCACCTGGAAGGATTCGATAATTACAAGGTAAATTAAAAAGTTATTCACTCCAACAACTCCTTTTCGTTTTTAAAATCATATTTATTAAACTCTTTAAAACTTATTGTCGGTGTAAAGGTAGCGGAAGAAGACGTTCTAACCTAAAATTATCGATTTTTTTGCGCAACAAACCTGCAGAGGAAAACGTCGTTTGGCGTAATTTATTCCACGCTTCGCCGTGTTGTCTTGTATTTTAATTTATGTTTACTTGCTTGATAGGCTAAAAAATATATAACTAGTTTATCTACTTATTATTACCACAGTTTACCGAGTATTTAAGCTTAATAGCCACGGCACTTTTATTACTAAACACTTTAAGTGTGAAGTATTCACTGTTTTCATCTGGGTCTTCCTATTTTAAATTCATCTAAATCACGCCACGGATTTTAAACTATTTTAACTACCTATTTAATAAGTTTTTCTAAATGTATATACTTTCACCAGCTGTTTCTCATTTCTATAGAACAAGAATTGTTTTGCAATTAAATTGCGCCTAAAATATCTCTGTTCGTGAACTGGTTAGTAATTATTAGGCAGAATTGACCCACAGGTCTCCAGCTATCTATATACCAAGTTTAATCATGATTGGTTAAGCTGTTTACCTGTAAACCTGCTAGGCACAACTAAATATATTAAAAATATTGAAAAAAAAACCTACTAATATTATAAAGCTGAAAGTTTGTATGTTCGTGTGTATTTGTTACTCAATCACGCAGAAACTGCTGAACCGATTGTAATGATATTTGGAATATAGGTAAATGGAGACCTTGAATAACACATTGGCTACATTTTATCCCGATATTGGTACTTAAACAGGTGAAACTGCAGGGTGCAGCTCGTAAGTAATAAAAATAATAAGTAGGTAGGCTACTTTTAATGAGAAATACCGAAGTTATAGTTATACAGTCAACTGTCAATGGATAGACTACGAACTATAAATCATTAAAACCACTTAAACAGAAATCACTTTTACTAACACTAAAATAGCCTGTAGTTGATGCAACATACAAACAAATAGGTGTAGATAAAAATGAGATCATCTTTCTGAATCAATCTGCAATCGTTGTTCTTATCTACATTGAGAGAACCATTGTAATATAACCGTGATGGTATTGTTTGAACTAACAACCACTGTACTCCCCTTTTCTCAGTGTCCCATCCTCATGATGTTCCCCTTTGCATTCTTTTCTGGAGCCTGGGATTTGCTGAAACCCCAAATTATTATTTTTTGACCACACCTACTGCAAATAGACTTGTTTTACTAGCCAGCTGTTTATGACAATTTACCCACCACCACATGGAGAAAACTCCAGAATTGCTAGTTTTCCTTAAATAAATAATAAATAAATCCTTTCACCAACACACAGCGCCATCTAGCCCCGTGGTAAGCTGCTAAGCTTGTGTTTCGGTGACTAGACAACGGAAATACTACTTATATTTATTTTTCTTTTGTAAATACATACATATTATACATAGAAATACACCCAGACCAGATACCAATATTTATTTTTTTAAGCATAAATATTTGCCCCTAGCGGGAATCGAACCCGCAACCTTCTGCACTGCAGCCAAGCGTTCGCCCGACGCGCCACAGAGGTCGTCAAATATCCTTAGATCCTATAGTTGCATTTTACGACAAACACAAGAATAAATGTGAGTCCTTTATTCTATGCCGGGGCTAAACAGTATGACAATTTTTGAAAGAGAATATAATAATCGATGGTCTCTGTAGCACACCAGAAGTCTGACTGCAATGCAGAAGGTTGCAGGTTCAATTACCGCCTAGTGCAGCAATTTATGCCTAAAAATCATATTGTTATGTATGTATTTCCAAAAAAAAGTATAATATGTAGTTTATTTATTCTCTAGTATCCATTGTACAAGCCTAGTGCTTAGTTTAGGGCTAGATTGTGCTGTGTGTAATGTTGTGCCATATTTATTTATCACACAATATAACTTAAAGGACCCATGCATGATGCATCATAGGCAAGTAGGTAGGTACTTCTCTATAAACCTATACATGTGCCGAAGGGTTGGCAGTTGGCAGAAATCACCACTACTGTCTTACCATTAGGTATTTCCGGTATTAAAATAAGTCTATTCTACAAATAAAGAATCTTAGTTACAAAATACCTCAAAAGCAGGCAAGCGGACTCCGAGCTCCCGAGGGGGATGCAACCGGGAACATCGCTCAGATGGTGGGTATGTTTACTGTAAAGTAAACCACCTGAACCAGTCAATAAAAGCTGCAAAGCTTGACCGGTAGATGGCGCAGAAACCAAGCCTTAGTTGGTAAAACAATTAGCGAGGAAAGATATGGCCGAAAAATTATACCGTGTCACGTGATTCCTGTGTAGCTCAGTGGTTAGAGCAGTCGCCTGGTTAGCGAAAGGACGCAGGTTCGAATCCTGTCATGGGGATTTTTTGGAAATATATTTCCTTGCTAAAAATATTTCTATACCTTAGTTATAGATATTCACAAGTACCAGCTTGTTACCAATTTAGGCTAATTGTTGTTGTATTTTTGTTCCAGTACATGGCAATAGACACAAGCCCTCTCAGTGTGTATGTTATGCACCCTTTCTGGAACAAAGTCGTTGAGGTAACTATACTAAATAGATCAATTCTACTGAAAAATGGTTGTAAATAGAAGTGTGGGCACAACACCAGCCCACACGATTGTCCGATGACATAAATCACATGTTGGGGCTACTTGGCATCTGCAAACTAGTGACAGAGCTACGTGAAAGGAGTTCGGAGGGGTATAGTAAGACAATACATGCTGCTAAAGAAAAATGATGTTATTTTGAAATAAAAGCAGCATTTTATAGTAAGTGTACCCCTAAGTATGCTTCGCGGTGCAGTCTGTACTGAGTGGCGCGTCAAGACTAGTGTTAACGTGTGTGTGTGTGTATGCGTGTGTGGAGTTTTCCATACTGTGTGTGAACTATGTTATGTGGTATGGGGAAGGGTGGGGGGAGGCCTATGTTCAGCAGCGGACGGATAAGGGCTGAGATGGTGATGATGACAAACATACAATAGGCTGAAAAAACATAACTTTTTCCTTGCTGTCAGGTAAAAATAGGTGTGTGTTAGTTATCTCTATTGGAAACAGATACTTTGATAATTATTATATTTTATGGCCCAGATTAAATAATTGGATAAAATTAATAACTTAAATGGTCATAAAAATCACATACCTACAGTGATAATACTTACCTACTTACAGATATTTTTTGAATTTTCAAACTGATTAAATAAATGCGAATGTTTGTCTATCTGTCACTTGATCATAATGGACAATAATTATTAATGTAAATTATAACATCCTTTTACATGTGATTTACGGAATAAATGATTTGATTGATTGATTGATTGATCTATCTTACATAAATTATCCAATGTAAGTAAATGAAACTGCTGCTTTCTGAGAGACGATACTATCTTTTATTTTCACGCAAGAGCACATTAGTATTGATGCTTCACAAAATCCAATATCTCTGTCCTAACTAAAACGCGCGGGGTTCACACCGCGGGTCGCGGCGCGCAGCGCCGCGATTGGTCCGCCGCGAGTGAGTCGATGGCGGAAGGATGTCACCTAATGTTGCCACTGTCAAGAAATGGCGCGAAGCCGTCTCACAGACTCCCCCTCTACTACAAACAATGCGCCCTCGCGTTTGGAGTAGCACACGAAACTAAGTAAAAACTAGAGCCACCGACCAACGGCAAGTCCTATTAAAATCACTCGAGAGTGGTAACACATACAGTAAGGTATACTACAGCGAACTAAGCGGCAATCTTGCGCGGGCGACCTCTCCTACGTTTAGGGTGCACGGGTGGCTGCATCTGACCTACGAAAGGCGTCAACTGCGACGCATGATATTTGCCTAAAACTTCGCCTGTATCGCGTTCTAGACAATATGTAGTACTGCTTAACACTCCGCGTATTTTGTACGGACCGTCGCGCCTAGGTATGAACTTAGGAGTATTACCATGACCAGTGTCGTTAGCACCATGTGTCTTCAGTAGCACTAAATCACCTACCTTGTAGTCTGGCGCGGGCCGGCGTTTCTCATCGGCGTACTTCTTCTGAGTCGCTTGGATCCTCTCATGAGTATCCCTAGCGTCGATAAGGACGGTAGCCAACCTCTTAAGATAAGGTGTGACGTTGGTCACAAACCGATCGTCCTCTATGGTCGTACGCATGTCATGAATTACATCTGCTGGGGCGTGAATTTCGCGTCCGAACGTCAGCATAGCTGGAGAATAGCCTGTGCTATATGTAACAGCTGAGTTCATGGAGAACCTTATAGCTGCTAGGTGCAAGTCCCAACTAGTGTGGTCTTGACCGACGTGAATAGCGAGTTGCGGTTTGAGGTCGCGGTTCTTGCGTTCCACCGGGTTGGCCTCCGGATGGTAGAACGGTGTTAAAGACTGATCAATGCCGAACACGTTACATACCTGCTGCATGACCTCGCTTATGAACTGCACACCGTTATCGCTGATGAGACGGCGGGGCACCCCGTACCGTAGAAAGACCTCCTTCACCAGGATCTTAGCGCAATCTAAGCTCGTCGCGTCCGCTAGGGGAAAAAGCTCGACCCAACGTGAACAGTTGTCTTCGACGATCAATATCCAGCGGTTACCGGACTCTGTAACTGGTAACGGACCGAACAAATCGACGGCTACTACTTCAAACCTCTGCGTGACAGCTGGAGACTGCAACAAACCGGCAGGTCTGCGTGTGTCTACCTTATATCTCTGGCACGGGACACACCCTTTGATATGTTCAGTAACGGAGGCTCTCATACCTGGCCAATAATAGCGTGAGGAGAGTCGCTGCAGTGTACGCTCGACGCCGAAGTGACCGGCAGTCGGTGCGTCGTGGTATTCTTTCAAGATCTCTTTCCTCTGGCTGCTCGGCACCACCAGACGAGCCTCGTCGTCTTCGTTGTGTTCAGGGCTATACCTGTATAGTACACCATCAGAGACAACATACCCTCGATTCGCCCAGGGCCTCCCCCTAAACGACTCGTCATCCGCCTCCAAATCTTCGATGATTTTACGGATATCGGGGTCTTTTAACTGACTATCTCTATAAATTGACGGTCTGTCGGACGGTACGTCGACAATGACCCGACACAAATCGCAGTTGCTAGCTTCATCTGTGCAAACCGGACGGGAAAGCGTGTCGGCGATTACATTTGACTTACCAGGGGTGTACTCGATCCGAAGGTTGAATTCCTGGAGAGTAAGCGCCCACCTGGTCAAACGTCCGCTCGGGGATTTCACGCTCATCAACCACCTCAAGGGTTGATGGTCCGATTTAATGATGATCTCGGCACCTTCAATATAGCCGCGGAATTTGGAAACGGCCCACACGACCGCTAAGGCCTCCCTTTCGGTAGTGGCGTAGTTCCGCTCGGCTGTGGTCAAGAGACGGCTAGCGTACTCTATGGGGCGTTCGTCGACCCCCTCCCCCTGCATTAGGACCGCTCCAAGACAGTACCCACTACTATCGGTCCTAAGGGTGAAAGGCTGAGTTTGGTCGGCCTGTCGTAATATAGGCGCAGACACCAATGCTTGCTTTATTCGCTCGAAAGCAGATCGCTGTTCCGCGGACCATCGCCAGACGCTATCCTTCTTCAAAAGGGTGGTCAGTGGTCGCGCAATCTCAGCGTAGTTGGGAATAAAACGTCTGAACCAACTGGATGTCTGGAGGAAACACTTTAAGTGTCTCACATTCGTCGGTACGGCCATGTTATCAACAGCTGCCGTTTTTCCGGGATCCGCTCGGATACCTCCGGGGACGATGAGATGACCTAGAAACTTAACAGAGTCTCTAGCGAAAAAACTCTTCTCGCGATTTATTCTCAAGTTGAAGAGCTCGAGCCTGTCGAAGACAGCTTCCAAGTCCTTCAAATGTTGCTCAAAACTATCTGATAGGACGGCCAAATCGTCCAAATAACATATGAGGGTGACGCCCTGCAAGTTAGATTTGAAAAATTCACGCCCCAGCAGATGTAATTCATGACATGCGTACGACCATAGAGGACGATCGGTTTGTGACCAACGTCACACCTTATCTTAAGAGGTTGGCTACCGTCCTTATCGACGCTAGGGATACTCATGAGAGGATCCAAGCGACTCAGAAGAAGTACGCCGATGAGAAACGCCGGCCCGCGCCAGACTACAAGGTAGGTGATTTAGTGCTACTGAAGACACATGGTGCTAACGACACTGGTCATGGTAATACTCCTAAGTTCATACCTAGGCGCGACGGTCCGTACAAAATACGCGGAGTGTTAAGCAGTACTACATATTGTCTAGAACGCGATACAGGCGAAGTTTTAGGCAAATATCATGCGTCGCAGTTGACGCCTTTCGTAGGTCAGATGCAGCCACCCGTGCACCCTAAACGTAGGAGAGGTCGCCCGCGCAAGATTGCCGCTTAGTTCGCTGTAGTATACCTTACTGTATGTGTTACCACTCTCGAGTGATTTTAATAGGACTTGCCGTTGGTCGGTGGCTCTAGTTTTTACTTAGTTTCGTGTGCTACTCCAAACGCGAGGGCGCATTGTTTGTAGTAGAGGGGGAGTCTGTGAGACGGCTTCGCGCCATTTCTTGACAGTGGCAACATTAGGTGACATCCTTCCGCCATCGACTCACTCGCGGCGGACCAATCGCGGCGCTGCGCGCCGCGACCCGCGGTGTGAACCCCGCGCGTTTTAGTTAGGACAGAGATATTGGATTTTGTGAAGCATCAATACTAATGTGCTCTTGCGTGAAAATAAAAGATAGTATCGTCTCTCAGAAAGCAGCAGTTTCATTTACTTACATTGGCGCCCAAGTATGCCAATGGGTTTGCGTAATTCTGGCGCTACCTTTCAACGGTTAATGGATCGCTTCAAATCTAACTTGCAGGGCGTCACCCTCATATGTTATTTGGACGATTTGGCCGTCCTATTATAGATCAAAAAACTATGAATGATGACGTCATCTGTTGACATCGGAATGACATACTTAGTGTAGTATTTTTTACTATCAACAGTTTAGGCTGATATATTATATATAAGCGGCGAAAATACAATTTATAAAAATAATATTAATAAATTATGTGACCAACACACAGCGTCATACAGCCCCATGGTAAGCTGCTAAGCTTGTGTTACGGTGACTAGACAACGGATATACTACTTATATTTATTTTTATTTTGTAAATTTATAATAATAATAAAGTTAAAGTTTAAAGTTTTAACTGTATGTTTCCGTAAGTAGCCCTACTATTGGGCCTATGTGCGTGATTTTAAGCCGTGGGTTTCCTCACGATCGATGTTTTCCTTCATCGTAAGAGCGATGTTAATAGCGCACATAAATTTTTCTTAAAGAAAAACACATTGGTGCGTGGCCGGGATTTGAAACCACGACCTTCGGAATGAAACTCGCGGTCGCTCTAAATAATAATATATTCTAAGAAATATGGCCGCAAACGAGGTCGCGGCTAAAAGCAATTCTTACTAATATAATTTAAATAGCTGAAAGTATGTATGTACGTATACATACATGTATGCTTGTAACTCAATCACGCAAAAACTACTGAAGGATGAAACTTGGAATATAGGCAGGCAGGATTTACGCGGGTGAAACCGCGAGGCGTAGCCAGTAATTGATAAAAATGAAAACAGATAAAGAAAAACACAAGGTTTCTTTACGCAAATGTGTAAAATGATAACGAACCGGTATTGTGAACATCGCGCGATGTCTTATCATCAGTAAAGAAAGATTATAATCATGTGGGCCCATCAATGAACGGATATAAGCATGGAAGAAACCTTTCCATACTAACTCACCTCAAATAATAGCGCCAAATCTTACTCAAATACGAAGTATGCATACACAAACTACACACCACGCTACTAGCTAAGCAATTGAACTTTTGTTTATATTTTTACAAATTGTGTGGTGTCAACGAGGACGGCGGCAATACGCTGTTCTCTAACGTGATTGGTTCTTTGAATGACCCGATCCGAGTACAACCGAAGTGACAGATTCGTGTCGCGGCACACTTCTTAATCATCGCGACCTATTTTACGTGGTGTCATTTTGAAGCGTAAGGAATACTTCCATGCGCTTATATATCCGTTCACTGGGGCGTATAGGTATTAAGTATTTGAATATTGTGCAATTCCGATTAGCAAACACTAATCCGCTTGTTGCGATGGGTAGTAAATGATTCATCAAAATGTAGTCAATTAGCATAATTTTGAAGGTACGCGAGTGGCATTTCAAACAGTAGTCCAATTCTCGATATTAGTAACGGATAAAGTTTAAAGTTAATAAAATTTTAACTTTAAACTTTATCCGTTTGTGTGTGTTTCCGTAATTAATTAGCCCTACAACAAGGCCTTTGTGCGAGACTTAAGCCGCACGATGTTTTCCTTCACTATAAGAGCGATTTTATATACAGGGTGAACCATTTCGATAGGCTTTCAGGGGAATATCCTAAACTATAAGAGATAGCGAAAAATGCTGAAAGAAGTTGCGTCCCTGATTTTGACAAAAACTAAAATGGCATTAATAGGTTTTTGAAAATTTTATTACCCTAGCAATTTTTGCAAAAAATAAACACCTATATATCTTACTAATATTATAAACGCGAAAGTTTGTATGTATGTATGTATGTATGTGAGATTGTTACTCTTTCACACAAAAACTACTGAGCCGATTGCGATGAAGCTTGGAATATAGGTAGCTGGGGACCTGGATTAACACATAGGCTTTTTATCCCGATATTCCCGCGGGAACGGGACTTACGCGGGTGAAACCGCGGGTGCAGTTATTATATATGAGTAATAAATTTTTCAAAAATCTAATAATGCCATATTAGTTTTGTTTTAGTTTAGTTGTCCAAATCGATGACGTAATTCCTTTGAGCTTTTTTGCTATCTCTTATAGTTTAGGATATCCCCCTGAAAGCCCATCGAAATGGTTCACCCTGTATATTAATAAAACACAATATTTACCGGGTTTTACTTGCGTTCTATTTAATAACGGCATTATTACAAAAGTACTGAGCTTTCGCTAACTTTACAGACATGCATGTCAACCTTGAAAAAGCTAACTATAAAGTTAGCGAAAGCTCGGTACTTTTGTAATAATGCCGTTGTTAAATAAAACCCGGTAAATGTTGGCGTGTATTATTATGCAAAATCGCGTAAGCCTGAGACAAAATTTTGTTGTATATTTATTTCAGTTCGTCCCAAAATGGGTGGCACCAAACATCCTGACGTTCGGCGGGTTCCTGCTAATTGTTCTCGATTTCCTTCTCCTCTCGTACTACGACTACTCGTACGAGGCGTCGAGTACGCGCTCCTACAACGAGACTGCAGACAACCCTCTCAATGGATACGTCGAGGTCGTTCCGCAGTCGCTCTGGTATGTCATTGGGGTGTTGCTCTTCGTGGCTTATACTCTAGGTGAGTACTTCAAGTATTACTAAGTATGTATGTACGGTCACCAAAGTACTTAGGGTGCATATTTTAAAGTTTAAATTTTATTACAAACGGTTTAATATTTTTTGGTTATTCTGCATGAAATTAGTAACAGTTAGGACGGTAATAAACATTTTAAACTCACACCGTTTGAACTCATAATTATTTTTCTCGACATGATCGAAACGTCGAGGTAAGAGAATTTATAAATAATTATACGCAAACTAGCTGCGCCCCGCGGTTTCACCCGCGTAAGTTTCTTTACTATAAACCTCACGGAGCCCGAGACCTTTCCAACGAATGCAAAACCGTGGAAATCGGTTCGTGCGTTCTGGAGTTATAGCGTCAGGAAGGAAAACCCGACTTATTTTTATATAGTAGATAAGACCCGGGAAAAATAATTATGAGTTAGGACGCTTTAGTGATATCAATACCTACTGAACCAACCGAACAAAAAACATGAAACTTTATAATATCCACCTGGTACCCTTAGTCCTTTTTTGACTGCACCTATTTAACTAACAATGCAACGTCCGTATACAGTATCAGCTGGTTTATTACTAACTAGCCGCAGTTTCAACCGCGGAAGTGAAAAACGTTTTCACGGGCGCGGGCGGCCGAGCGGATCTCGAGCGGTTGCCCTTTTTGTTCATCATTCGGGTTCTACTAATTGGATTTCGATGCAAAGTATACCACGACGTTTCTCGGAAATAGAACTATCCAATTTTGAAAACCAGATTTCAATCGGATTAGTAGTTTTTAATTGTATAAGGAACAGACAGATAAACAGAAAAACAGACAGAGAGACCTGAATTTTAAAAATTATATAATTTTGTTCTACTACTTATTCTAAGTCCCCTAGACAACTTTTATTTTAATTTACTTCCAAGTACAGACTTTTTGTCCTCTCTTCCTTTATTATAAGTATAAATAGATGTAGAAGAACGCATACAAACACTGCAGTACTTCATACTTCTGTATTAATTTTACTAAATATTATAAACGCTAAAGTTTGTGTGTATTCTGTATGTGACTTTGTTAGTCTTTCACGCAAAAGCTACTGAACCGATTGCTATGAAACTTGGATTATAGATTGCTGTGGACCCGGAATAACACATAGGTTACTTTTTATCCCGATATTCCCGCGGGAACGGCACTTACACGGGTAAACCCACGGGGCCAGCTGGTAATAAATAAATATTGCATGACATTACACACAGCGCTGTCTAGACCCAAACTTAGAAAACCTCTGTGGCGCGTCGGGCGAACGCTTGGCTGCAATGCAGAAGGTTACGGGTTCAATTCCCGCTGGGTGCAAATATTTATGCTTAAAAATAAATATTTGTATCTGGTCTGGGTGTTTTTCTATGTATAATATGTATGTATTTACAAAAGAAAAGTAAATATAAGTAGTATATCCGTTGTCTAGTCACCGTAACACACGCTTAGCAGCTTACCATGGGGCTAGATGGCGCTGTGTGTTCACAAAATTTATTTATTATTTATAAACTAAGCAAGCACTACCTAACGAAAAAACTACATATCATGTATACTTTTTTGTAAATACATACATATGATACATAGAATACACCCAGATCTAGAAACAAACATTTATGGTCAGCCGACATAATCGAACCCGCAACCTTCTGCGTTGCAGTCCGAGCGTTGCCCGCAGCGCCACGGGCCGTCTAAAATAAAGAGGAAACATTTGTTTGTTTGTTTGTTTTAAACAACCAGGACCAACTGCTTCCGAAGCATGGAGGAGGCAGAAAAAGTGAATTTTGAATTATGGCTTACCCATCCAAGTGATAACCTCCCCAAGCGAAGCTTATAAATTGCCTGTATTTTTCCAGACGGTATAGACGGCAAACAGGCTCGTCGCACACAAACGTCAGGCCCCCTCGGGGAGCTGTTCGATCACGGTCTAGATTCGTACACGGTATTCTTTATACCCGCGTGTTTGTACTCCATATTTGGGAGGACCGACTTCTCTATACCGCCTATAAGGTAAGTTGTAAACAGAAGGCAAAGTGTGGGTTTGGTCTAGTGGTAGATACCCTGACTTTCATTCCGAAGGTCGTAGTTTCGATTCCTGACTGACCGCGCACCAATGTCTTTTTGTTCAAGAAAATAATATGTGTGCTACTAACATCGCTCTTGCGTTGAAGGGAAACACCGTGAGGAAACCCACGGCTTAAAGTCACGCTCAGTTGCAGGGCTAATTGCGGTAACACACAGTTAAAACTTTAACTTTTAACTTAAAGTTACAAACGATTAATGAGCGAATGAATGAATTTAAAGTGATACGTACACTTGGATCTCTATTTTTTAAAGTCCAAGTGTAGCAAACACTTTAAAATACATCAAAAGGTTATCGGAATCTACATCTCAACCCAGAGTTATATTTCTATGTAAATAGAAAAATGCAAGTTGACAATCGGCAAAGAAAGCCGGAAGATGGCGCTACGTGACTCAGGCGCAAAAAAAAACAAAAAGAGATGCAATCTATAGTTTTACTCGACGCGACGGGACGAGTACCTATGGCCGAATTGGAAAGGTGCTCTGGGCAGGATCCCTAGACATGAAGATTCAATTCCTGTTTGGTGCGAATCGTTTGGAAGGCATTTTTTCAAAAAATAATTTTTGAAGAATTAATGAATGATGGATGAACGATGAATGATAAACGAATGAGATATTTTACTTATTTTTCCCCCAAAGTTAAAGGGTATGATTTTCGCGCTTATATGTATGTGTATGTTTGTAAAAAAAATTATTCCTTCATATCTTCCAAACCACTAGATGAATTTCTTTAATTGATTTCTTGGTGGGACCCAGAATTATTTCAGACGCTCATCTATCGTGTGTAAAAAAACACACTACCATTGATATCTAAGGGTTTTCAAATAACTGTGAAATTTATATCTAGAATATCCGAAATAATTTATTTAAAATTGACTTGTAAATTGTATTTTTTATTTATCTGAATTATAATTGTTTCAGAATATACTACGTGATGTGGAATCTCCTTCTCAATTTTTATCTAAGTCATTGGGAGAAATACAACACGGGAGTGTTGTTTCTGCCGTGGGGCTACGACTTCGGTATGTGGGTAAGTTGTATGCTCCTTCGAGTCGGATCAGAGGAACTTGAGGGATGATTTACATTAGACCGGGCCGTGTCCGGGCCGCGTCCGTGCTGTTTTATGTGTTTTTGTATAGAAATGTGACTACCTTGTCATACAAAAAGCCACTTTTGTTTGAAAACAGCACGGACGCAGCACGGCCCCACGTTGGGCGCCATTTTTTGTACCGAAGTGTGTGAAATCAAAGTCTGATTTATATGATAAACTTACAATTAAATAATAAAGAAGACATATCTCTAGTGCATAAAAACTACTTTTTTTACCTACGAGGAATAAATAGAATGGAGATCTAACTTCCTTAAATTCGAAATAAAACACGTTCCACTGTCACACACTGACATGTTCCATATAGTATTACGTATGATCGCCCTTTGGATCGACGGATGGCGGATGATTTTTAGTGACAGTAGTGGGAGTCGAACCATCGTTCTAGGCCCCGCAACCACCGTTTGCGTGGAACATTTGCGTGGGTTTTACTCGCGATTTATTTATTAACTATATTGTAACAATGTACCGAGTTTTCGGTAACTTTACATTAAAATTAATATGTATCAAATAAAGCCACTAAGCTTGTGTTACGGTGACTACACAACGGATATACTACTAATATTTATTTTTACCCAGACACCCAGACTAGATACAAATATTTATTTTAAAGCATAAATATTTGCTCCCGTTTAAGTGTTGATTTATAATAGACCGTCACGGGTCCGAGCTGCGTAGTCCATTGCTCGGCGAGCAGTCGATCGGTCTGTTGCAACCGAGTGGCGGCAGAGCAATGGACGTAGCTCAGACCCGGCCCGCGCTCGTGACGGTCTAATTGACGTCAATGTAGACGGGCCTGGCGCTTGTATCTTTGTTCGACGATAACTTGAGTATCGTAGCTCCGATCTTTATGAATTTTGGTTTGCGCGTATTTTAGGTCAATAGAATTTATGAGTTCGAAGATGAGCCGGATCGGTAGGGGGGTTGGGGAGATAGGGGGTCGTGAGGTCTCAGTTCGGGGCGAACTCCTAGCATAAATCATTCCTAATAGTGAATTTTTGTTCCAGATATCGACAGTAGTATTTCTATGGACAGGCGCGAAAGGCACCGCTTGGTACAAACGTTACGTGTTCGGTAGTTACACTGTCGCTAATGTGTTCGAATGGACCATCTATCTCACCGGGATAGCTACCAATATACCCGTCGCCTGTTGCAATATATACAAGTAAGTATACAGGGTCAACCATTTCAACGGGCTTAGAAATATCCTAAACTATAAGATAACGACCTCTGTGGTGCGTCGGGCGAACGCTTGGCTGCAATGCAGAAGGTTGCGGGTTCGATTCCCGCTGGGTGCAAATATTTATGCTTATAAATAAATATTTGTATCTGGTCTGGGCTTATTTCTATGTATTATATGTATGTATTTACAAAAGAAAAATAAATATAAGTAGTATATCCGTTGTCTAGCCACCGTAACACAAGTTTAGCAGCTTACCACGGGGCTAGATGGCGCTGTGTGTTCGTCACAGGATTTATTATTATTATAACGAAAATTGCTGAATGACAAAAAGAGAAATGGCATTTTAAGATTTTTGAATAATTCATTACCCTAGCCGGGAATCGAACCTTGTCATTTTGCACAAAAAAGGAACATCCTTTATTATCGTACCGATCGATAGTGTTGCTGATAAAGATCAAATCCTGGAAACAAACATAGTGTGGTAAATATATTTCGGGTAAAAGGAACATGGAATAAAATTGCGATGTCACTGTTCGAGACACCTTAATTGTTTATGATTAAAATCCTGTTTAATGTTTGAAAATGATTTAATGTTTAGTTACTACAAGATAATGTTTGTTGCTTATTGCTACGAGTACGAAATAATACTAAAATTAATAAAGTCCATTCAAAGTAAGTATTGCGAAATAAGGTCGCACGCGCACGGTGTCAAATGGACGGATGTAGGTACGTACGAGTACCGTACATACTCCCGGGGGAAAGATGTAGGATAGTGTTTGTTAATCGTCCTGGTGGTAAATGGGAAATACGCGCGACGGAATTGAAGGGACGGTAGCCTTGTCTTTTTTATATAGTACCGACACGATTTTTGGTTTTACACACACACTTGATTCACTAGGTACACTATCAACTTG
Source organism: Idaea dimidiata (assembly GCA_949358125.1). NCBI lineage: Eukaryota > Metazoa > Arthropoda > Insecta > Lepidoptera > Geometridae > Idaea > Idaea dimidiata. The sequence goes on from OX442342.1 coordinate 402,111, forward strand.
AATGTCATCGACACACGCACGAGATATGTCCGATATAGAGTTTCGAGGAGCCGGCGTCGGCGTCGGTAGTGGCGGCGGTGCCGGTACTCCCGTAGTAGCGGCGGTGGCGGGTTCGGCGGCGACGCACCGCTCCTGGCTGCGGCTGCCGCGCCCCCGCGCCCTCCGCACTCGCTTGATCAGGAACGCGAAGATTGCTCCGAGGCATACCGCAACTAATGTATATGTAACCACGTAATGATGTAAATCATGTTTGGACATTTGATCGATCTCTGCTTTTTCTGTTTTCATCTGTTCGATTTGCTTCTGTATTGCGTTTAGCGACTTCTGTTGATCTTCGACTTCGACGTCTGTTTTTATCTCATCGTTGTTGAATGGTACAGTCAAATTGATTATGTGGTTCACTTGAGGAATGTCGATAGTTATGACATCGGCTTTTACATGTAGGTTGTTGACATGATGATTGTGAGAGTAAATTGTAAATTTGTCTCCCTTTAATACACAGTCGCTGCTGATTGATAGTAGACCGGCTTTGATGACGCGGACTAATGTAACTTGACCGCTACACATTATTCTTATTGCACATTCCTCACAGCAATAGAACATGTATTCGTTTATGTTGTTTAGTGCATTCCAATTGTTTTCGCATTGTTTTGTTATTGTTTGACGCGTTACAAACTTTTGCCATAACATTTGACCGCTTGGCAAGTGATAAATAGGACTCTGCAGTTCACAAAGTTTCGTTGTTTGATCTAGGTGCGAACATGTTTGTAAATCGCTATCAGTCATAGGTAAGTATGAGTCGTGTTGAATGTTTATGGCCATGAACTCGGCGACTGGAACAATGTTTACCATCTTGGCTTCTACCATTTGAGGAATAGGTATAACCTTAAAGATGTCGTAGTTTTCTCTGGTTACGAGTGGAATTTTAATTTCAAATAATAGGTATTGATCTGTGACTCTTACCTTAACCCTTAGCAACTGATAAAGTTTTGATAACCCAGCTCCACTATGAATATCGTCTATAGGTAATGCTACCTCCTTAGATAGCTGACACGAAATCGTGCTCAACTCGTCTCTCAACTGATCAGGTGATAATATATGTATATTGAATTTCCCGTGATAAATATCGGTTACAGTATCTAGAAGTGTATCTTGAATCTGCTTTAAGTTGTTTAAAATGTTGTTAGCGATAACTGACGATAAAGTAAATTCTGTTGTTTCCATTGTGTTCTCTATCTCATGCTTCAAAATATTGTTTTGGTTTTCAAGAGTCTTCAAATGTTGATTGAATAGTTTACGCTGTGTTTCTACCGTAATTTCCATTCGTTTCAAAAAGTTAAACTGTGCTTCGATAACAGATGTTTGGTTCTTCCATAGATTGGCGAGATGTTGCTGATTCTTTCTAACGAGTTCAATGTCTTCCTGATATTGTTGTGCGAAATCATCATCTAAAACTCCAAACAGTGCATGCGCGACGTTTCCGACTCCGTTGATAAGACCTCTACGTACTCGCCGTGTAATACTTGAGCTCGAGTGCTGACTAAGTAACAGCTGAGCGTAGTATTGCAACTCGGTGTACCCGTGACGTAATTGTAATAAGACCACGTCACATTGAGCACGTTGTTTTTGTTTTGAACATGAGCCGTCTAGGTGGTTAATGTATTGAAGCAATAACTTAGATCCAATCCAATAAGGTTTCATATCATAATACACGATTACTTTCCATTGATCTCTAATGAGACGCATGTTTGACAGCTGATCAAAATAAAGGGCTTGGTTTTCTTGGAAGTATGTTACGTTATATGCACAATGTATAGACTGCGAGCACATAGTGAACATTAGTAGTAGTGTAAATATAAAGTTGGTTAGTTTATAGGTTGATTGTTTTCTTTTATTTGTGACCTTGGGAACTTGTTCATTGATATCGTTTTGATCTACATCTTCATGTTTCTTCTCAAGTACTAGAACATATTATTTCACTGATTTTTTACTGAGACCTCGTGTGTTTTTCTTCCAGATCATACAAACTTCGCACCGGCAAAATGCGTTCGCCAATCGAAGCCATCCGACCTCTTTGGTCCCTGTTGTCATTGTTCATTGTACTCTCAATATGGGTCCACAAATCGGAGCGGCTTCCCGCTTATGACCTTCGAGTTTTGTTCCTCTTGATGGGGACTCTGTTCAGTAATGTTGCTGTAAGTATCTACTAGATGGCATCACTAGTACAAACCTAAATCGCGCTTACAATATTTCTCGGGGTAGCCAATTTTATATTTCTTGATGGGAAACTGTTCAGTAATGTTGCTGTAACTATCTTGTAGATGGCACCACTGGTGCAAGCTTGAATCGCGCTAACGATATTTCTTGAAAGAGACAAATTTATCTACAAGATGGCACCACTACTGGTTGAAAACCTGAATCGCGATTACGATATTTTTCGGAGTAGACAATTTTATTCTTCTTGAAGGGAATCCTGTTCAGTAATGAATGTTGTTGCAAGTTGATACTAGATGGCACCACCGGTATGAAAACTTAATCGCGCTTACCATATTTCTCGTGTTACTTTACATACTATATATGTTTGTTCGAAATAGAATTGGTCTAGCTAGAGTCTAGACCACTGCACTAGCTTACGTACTGGAATACGGGTTAGTCTTAGAACAACTACTACTCCGGTAAATAACTAGGTTAGGGCAGAATTTATTTATATGTATGTGTGTAATGTAGTGAAATATTTATTTACAAAAAAAAACTATAATATGTAGTAGTAGGTAGGTAGTTATTGTTCTTTTTGGACCAATAGATAACTCTGAAAAAACTCTATTCTTTCAAATTTTGGTCAGCCCCCGCGCCCTCGCTGCCCAAAATTTGAAAGAATAGAGTTTTTTCAGAGTTACCTATTGGTCCAAAAAGAACAATAACTAAAAATGTGAAACAAAACTACAAGTTTCCAACGAGTGCCAGGACACTCTTCGCATCGGGGGTTCTAACCCAAAGATCAAAGAATATATTTTGGATTATTGGTCTACAACGTACAATACCTAGAATGTGAAACAAAACTACAAGTTTCCAACGAGTGCCAGGACACTCTTCGCATCGGGGGTTCTAACCCAAAGATCAAAGAATATATTTTGGATTATTGGTCTACAACGTACAATACCTAGAATGTGAAACAAAACTTCATTTAATATTTTAGTGCTAACCATTAGGGTTTATTAATTACAGACCTATTGGTCTAGAACGAACTATAACTAAAAATGTGAAACAAAACTACAAGTTTCCAACGAGTGCCAGGGCACTCTTCGCATCGGGGGTTCTAACCCAAAGATCGAAGAATATATTTTTTGGATTATTGGTATACACTACCTAGAATGTAAAACAAAACTTCATTGCTTGTTCCAGGCTAAAACCACGCTTTTGTATGATCATGTATTGTTATCATAGGTTTATTTAAATTTTTAACCTCCTGTTGTTTATAGTCATGTCAACTTCCATTGCGGTAGTATTTCTGTTATTTAATTAAGTATTTCAATTTTATACGTGCAACTTTTTTACAGATTTCAATAGTTTTAAAACAAACGAGGACCGATTAACAATATAATTCACGTAATATTCGACCAAATGTATTCCGTCCATATGAATACTTTTCGCCCATGGTAAGATCGTTTTAGCCAATATTATGAATTAAATCGAACAATCAGTCAGAAGATTAAAAAAAATATATTTCATATAATATTCGGTTGGTAAAGACCGCTTTTAAGCACCGCCAATGTGTGTTTGTAAGACCGCTTTAAACCGATATTATGAACCACATTTCGTTTTAAAACAATCAGTCGGAACAATCGAGAACCGATTAAAAATATAATTCATGATATTTCAGTCAAATAAACACCGTCTGTATGTGTTATTTTCGCCCATGGTAAGATCGTTTTAACCGATATTCATGAATTATAACAATCAGCCGAAAGATTCCAGTACCGATTAAAAAATATATTCCATATAATATTCGGTCGGTAAACACCTCCTATGGGTGTAAGACCGCTTTAAACCGATATTAAGAAGTACATTTCGTTTTAAAACAATCAATCGGAACAATCGAGCACCGATTAAAAATAAAATTCATATAATATTCGACCAAATGTATTCCGTCCATATGAATACTTTTCGCCCATGGTAAGATCGTTTTAGCCAATATTATGAATTTATAATAATGAGTACCGATTAAAAAATATATTTCATATAATATTCTGTTGGTAAACACTGCCTATGTGTGTAAACCACATTTCGTTTTAAAACAATCAGTCGGAAGAATTAATTACTTATATTCTTAAATAACACAAATCCACCGCGTACTTTTCTTGTTAACTTGAAATTAATAAAACAGAAATAAATTATATCTGACTATATACAACTGTTGGTTGTACTTTCAGCATTGAACTAATATTTAAATAGAAATTGATAAGTACGATACAAAATCAATATCTATCTAAATTTCGTACTTACATTTTTTTATTTTTTCCTAGAAGAATATAAACACTAAAACTTAAAAAACCACCACTAAAACAGTATTGCACAAAAACATAATGAAAACTGGGTGTTATTTCCCACGAGGAATCAGGCGGAGTATAATTTTGTACACCTAAGCGAACTGAAAACTTAACAGTTGTAAAGTCATGAGCAAATGTCCAGAAACACTTTTAACCGACTTAGGAGGTTTTCAATTTCCAAAAAATATTTGTTCTGGTAATGAAGTCATGCTATTCCAAGGAAGAGATAGATAGATAGATTAATTTATTTATTGCAACACACCACAATTGAATACATACAAAATAACTAAAATGTAGGTAACACAATGGGTGACCTTATCGCTTAAAGTGATATGAAAGTTAGGGTGTTTAGACAAGGAACACTACGGTACTTGACACATGCAAAATTATTAATTAATAATCCTACGATAAAATACGGTGGATAAAATACGGCACTTTTAGCATTAACTAAGCACTCAATGTCGACTCATCATTTATAAAACAAGTTCATTCTTGTTGTTATGAAAACTTACCTACCTGTATCATATCGATACCGGAAATTTCAATTGTCGTAAAGGACATTTTGGCCAAAATGAGTTTTTTATATATTTGGAATCAGGATCGCGAGCTCTATCGATTGGTATATTCAAAGTAATCGTATCTTTAAAAATGAACATTTTGGAAGCATTTTACGACCTGAATTTTATAGACATTTTGCTTAATTGTTTCACGATTTGGGGTGTATAGAATAAATATTTTTTATAAGCGAGTGTAAAGGCAAATTTTTGTTATGTATGATGTCGTAAATCTTATTTTCCAACAAATTGTTTTTTACGACATTGTCATTAATATTATTACAATAAATTTAATGGTCGTAAAGACAACTCTTGTCAATAATAAGCTTGTTCAGCCTTTCAGTAGTAGGATTTACGACCCTTTGTTTAAGCAAAATTTCAAGCACTACAAAATAAATTAAACTAAAAATTATGGTTAATTAATATCTTTTTTTATTTTATTTTAGTTTACTTTTCGCCAAGTTTCTTATAATTAAAATCAAACCATTAATAATACATTTCTTTAACATAAAATGTTTTTTTTTTCTTTTTATTGCTCAAAGCATTCTACTATTTTGATGCACGCTATTTTTTTATTATACGCTAACTATGCTTCTGCTACAATAATGTATAATTATTATAATAATAAGACATACATAAGGTTATTATAATATTATCCTTACATTTGGCCTATGGTGTCCCACTTTTGGGCACACAGTAATACATTTATCAGTCAATTATGAAGCTACTTATTATTTCTTATTCGTGCTCTATATATATATATATATAATATATATTTTTTTTATTAAACCCAAGACAATATTGATTAATATTCTAAAGTGTCAGTGATAATTATCAAAATCTATTTAGTAGATTAGTTTTAAGCAGTTAAATCGCATTCACGTTCAATAAAATCATATCTTTTGTTGAGAAGATATTCAGAATACTGATCAAATGAAGAATATCATATTCTAGATCCAGAATCGGGTAAAAATGATCTAGGTGAGACAGTCTAATCACATTTGACCTTAACGAAATCATCTTAACGAAAAAATATATTATTAAAGCTAACCCCAAATATTACCTAATTTTGCACCGCTAATTTTACTGGTACCTGACAGAAGGAGACTACTGGAATGCAATATCGACATAAGACAGTCATAATCACATTTAGATTCAACGAAATCATCTTTATGAGTAGATATTCTCATTATACTAAAGATTCAGGCGATTTTTAAGGTGCCAGAGACGGCTACAAGTGCTTATTATCTAGATAGGACAGTTCTATTGCATTTGGACTTAACGAAATAATCTTTACGAGTAAATTTTATACTGGATACTAAGAAATAGGTAGAAAATAACATGCCAGAATGAAGCCACAGGCAGTCATTATCTATACAATAAAGTAATTCAAAAAATTTAGACATCACCAATATTTTGTTCCCCTAATACTTTAACAAGAGTTTTGAGGGACAGAGATGTTGTTATTTTAATTTAATTATTGCAATTACTATTAAAATACTTATTGTATAAGTTTTATTTATAATTCTTTTAAAATAGATTATATTTTTGTCTGATAATTCAAAAATTTAGTTGATGTTTACTATTGCAATGATTTAGTACTGTTAAAATGTTTCAAATCAACACATATTTCGACTCATTCATACCTTCTAATATAATAAAAGGGAAAAAAACATTTGTTTGTTTGTTTATAACGAATAGACTCCTAATGAATGATAAATAATAATAAAAAACACTTTATTTCGGGTCGATTTACTGCCTAATGCAATTATTTTAACTAGATTCTATTGATTTTTAGGCCCTTTACCCCCTTAGACTCAAATTTAATTGCCTTGTACATCCCATTGCTGATCATATTTGGTCCTTTACGACACTATGACCCGTTTATAACAATTTTTTTGTGGCTGTATAGTACTTAAGTTTATTTTTAGTTGGCTGTAAAGGAATCCTATTTTCTTCAATAATTAACTTAAGCTTATATTATTATTTTTTAATGATAGAGCAAGAAAAAATAACTAGGGTTGCCCTTAACGTTATTAATGTAGCAGTTTATTTGACAAAAATATAAGACATCAAAATTTTTAAGTTTTGTTTTTTAGCTCTCCTGAACAATCGTGTTTTGTCCTTTACGACAATTGAAATTTCCGGTATCGATATTATCTTGGGAACTTTATTACGAAATCGAATAATATTCTTAACCGATTTAGAAAAAAGAAGTAGGTATTTGCTTTTTAGAAATCCCGAACTCATACCAATATCTAGATAAATAAACAAAATATTGCATGACATTACACACAGCACAATCTAGCCTCAAACTAAGCTCTAGACTTGTACTATGGGTACTAGACCACGGGTATACTACTTATAATATTATGCATAGAAAGAAACTTAGACCAGATAGGTACAAATATTTAGTTTTTGCGCATAAATATTCACAGCCTTCGGCGTTTTTAGACCAAAAAATGTAAACATAGAACTGCTAATCGAAGTACTTGCTGTGTCCCGCAGGACAACTGTGTAAGTCCAGATTCCGCGGAAATATTTTAAACATTTAAGCAAATATTAATATTAGCACGTCATTCTCTGGGCGTTGCTATCATTTTTCTTTTAGGCTTAAACATAAATTTCTTTAATTTCATAAAAATACGAAACGTATCAACTAATTGCCTCAGTTATTATAACTATCGTAAAATTAATAGTAAGTAAATTGACTACACATCTTAATTTGATGTTCTGTTATAAAGAGAAACAAAAAATTTTATAAACTTAGTTTTTGATTCTCTGAAAATTTTATTAGGCGTTTTATCGAATGTTAAATTCATATTGTTTTTTATTCTATACTAACTGCATCAAGCGGTTTCACTCGCATAAGTCTCGATCCAAAATTAATTTGATACCTTTTCTCTTAGGTTATCCCGTAAAACATTTACATTCTATCGAATAGAAATACATTTTAATCATTGTAAAAATAAAACAAAAGAATAAAATAAGTAAGTTTAATCTCAATTGGTTATGTAGTTTTAAGTTAAGTTAAGAGTAACAAACAGGCATACTAACTTTATAATATTACCTATAAAATAATTGAACCCACGGCTTCGGAATGGAAATTGCTGTTTCACTCGCATAAGTCTCGATCCAAAATTAATTTGATACCTTTTCTCTTAGGTTATCCCGTAAAACATTTACATTCTATCGAATAGAAATACATTTTAATCATTGTAAAAATAAAACAAAAGAATAAAATAAGTAAGTTTAATCTCAATTGGTTATGTAGTTTTAAGTTAAGTTAAGAGTAACAAACAGGCATACTAACTTTATAATATTACCTATAAAATAATTGAACCCACGGCTTCGGAATGGAAATTGCTATATCTACCACTATACCATTTAAGCCATCGACTAAAAAAAGATATTCATTTTTTAACTAATAGAGTAGACATTACATCAAACGGATTTGGTAGGAATCCAAACAATCTTTTACCTCTATCTCTACGATATTTATAAAATATATAATTTTGATGACATTTCAATTTTGTATTCTTTTGTCTTTTAGAAAATGATTCTTAATGGCTTTAAAATAAAGTAAGTAATAGTATTTTAAATAATTTTCTTTGTTTATACCGACGGAAAACTAATAAATCGATCAACATTCCACGTTTAACGTAATTTATTATTATTGATTTTATTACATGATTTTGTCGGTCGACTAAAAGTTTTTGGTTGTAAAATAATTATTTGCTGACAATTTGTTTTTTTACGATATAAATACGCTTTTATGTCATGAAATAGTCATTAAAATCTGGAAAATTGCGCCGAGAGCCTGCAGCTTACTTACCGTTATTTACCCTAGTTACGGTCGATAAGAAGTACTTCTTACTCTTCAAGCTGAAGCTGACCTCTAAGCAAGGAACAAAGCAGCTGAATCCAGCCACTTGTCTACTTTGAAGATCACATTTTTTTTCAAAGCTAAAAACAATCATGTAAGTGAGTACATACGATCTTTCTTTATTTTTCACGATTCAAAAAGTTTTATTTGATATGTGATATAATGTAATTTTTGTTTTTTTGTTTTTTTAGGTCTGATTACGAAAGCAGTTCTGAGGTCACAGACAGTTGGATCGCTGCAGTACCTGAGAAAAATAAGAAGCAGGCCAGCGTCAAAAAGGCGACTAAGAGGAAAGCCAGCAAAGAAACTTCTGAAGCCGTTTGTTCGAAGTAAGTTCCTGCTTAGTTTCTGTTTTATCATTGAAACTGAACGTATCGTAACGTAATTTCATTGTTGTACAACTTAAAACGTCCAGATGTATCCCCTCAGGTAGTCAGTCGATACCAATCGTTTTATACGGTTCCAGATAGCTTTGCGAAGTCCAATTTCATCTAACTAATTATTTTTATTTTTGTTTACAGAAAATCCAATATATTTTCTATAATTGATGGAGATAAAGCAACCTTCAGTGAAAAAGGAAAAACAAAGGCCGGCGGAGCTAAACCCCTGATCTCTGCTTTTGCGACACGAGTCGCAAATGGTCAAGTGTATCGTACTGCTGACTCCAGCGGTGATTATTATCTAGAGCTCAGGCTTTATAATAAGGCCGACATTATTAACGAAAAACCTGAGATACGGTATAAAAAAGCTTTATCGTCTTTAAAACTGATTTTGGATGAGGGGCACCCGAGTTGGGATCCACTCCAAAAACTTTTAGTCACATCTTTTGATGTTTTTAAAGCATCAGAGGCAAAATTTTTTAAAGATTCTAATTAAATTAGATTCTTTTTAAAGATTTAAAAATAATTATTATAATTTTGTAACACTTGAGGCTTTTTTATAACATCTTTATGACTTATCTTTTAAATTTTAAAGATTTATCATCACCAGCCCGTTAATTTGTCCCACTGCAGGGCAAGGGCGTAGGACATGTCGGTTTCCTCACGATGTTTGCCTTCACCGTAAGAGCGATGTTATATATATAAGATTATAAGTTTAATATTGTAACACTGTAAGCTAGCTAGGCTCTCTATGCAATTTTCCAGATTTTAATCACTTATCTTTTTCATCTTGTAAAATTTATAAGATTTACATAAGATAATAAATAAATAATTATTTTACGTCCTTGATCATTTACTCTATTACCATGCCTTTCTGTAAGACGTGTGACTTAGTAATTAATAATCAATCCTGGGTAGGTCATTTAAGAAGCAGGGTTCACAAACAAAAAATTTCAAGTCTTTTGGTTAGCGAGGGGATTGAAACCATTGAATCTGCATTTAAATGTAGAATTATATCTTATAGAATTTTGGCTCAGGAGACGAATCAATCTAGTATTGAATTATTTTTAAAATCGATTCGTGGTAAATTACAACGTCTTTTAAATGATTGCATAAAGTTACATATTTGCATAAAAGTTAATTTTGAACTTTACGCAGGTTTTATAACGTTTAAGGATGATCACATAGATATTAAATCATTTTGTACGAAAAATACACCTATTTACAGTAATTATAAATTCGATATGTTATTTTCTTCACTGCTTCAAACTTTGAAAAACCAAGTGGAGGAATTTGAAGGTCGTGACAGCGGCTGGTCATTTTTAAATTGTATTCACCTGGAGATTAACGTAAATAAATACGAACCGATCGGTGGTTCAACGTACATTGAATTACCTAATCAAATAAAAAGCAAAAAGGCTTGTATAAACGTTCGTAATACCGATAAGTATTGCTTTTTGTATAGTATTTTAGCTTATTTATATCCTACAAAAAAACATGTTGATAGAGTTTCATCCTATCCGAATTTTCGTGATGTGTTGAACTTACAAAACATGTCATTTCCAGCGACTTTTTCTGATATATCTATATTTGAAAATAATAATCCTGGTTTAGGTTTTATAATTTACGGATTGAGTAAAAAGAACACTGTTATTGGTCCTCTATATAAATCTGATAACACTGTTAATCGACGAATTATTCATTTACTTTATTTAGAAAATGATAAAAAGTCCCATTATTGTTTAATTAAAAACTTGTCGCGTTTATTACGAAATCAAATTACTGCAAATCATAAAAAACTGTTTCTATGTGATACTTGTTTAGTGTTTTTTAAAAGTGCCGAACTAGTAGACTTGCACACTTGCAGCGGCTTAGCTACTGTTTTGCCCGAAAAGGGTTCCAAAATAAAGTTTAGACATTATGACAGAAAACAAAACGTTCCGTTTGTTATCTATGCGGACTTTGAGAGCTTGCTTGAAGCGAGTTGTAATGAAGAAATTAGAGGTTTACATACTTCTACAACCCATCGACATGTACCTATTGCATTTGCTTATTACATTGTTTGTTCGGAGAATTCAGAGTACAATAAATTTGTAACATATCGAGGCATGGACTGTGTAGACATATTCGTATCTAACATATTTAACGACGTTCGCGAAATTCATGATATATTGTGTCGAAATGTGCCTATAATTTTTACTGATCTTGATGAGCATAATTTTAAAAACGCATCGAGGTGTCACATATGTAACAATTTTTTATATGGTGATAAAGTTAGAGACCATTGTCATATAACTGGAAAATTTAGGGGAGCTGCCCATAATTATTGCAATCTACAATACAAAATTCCAAATTTTGTACCAATTTTTTTCCATAATTTATCTGGTTACGACTGTCATTTATTTATCACAAAATTAGGTGAAGCTCCAGGGTCTATAAAAATTATCCCAAAAACTAAAGAGAATTATGTATCATTTACTAAGTACATGTCTTTTCCTGATGGAAAATTAATATTGTTGCGTTTCGTTGATTCCTTCAAATTTCTAAATACGAGTATTGATAAATTGGCGAAAACAATGCATAATGAAAAATTTGTGCACTTAAAAAAACATTTTTCGAATGATGCACAGTTTCACCTTCTTACTCGAAAAGGAGTGTATCCTTACGATTATATGAATAATTTACATCGTTACAATGAAACATCACTCCCAAATAAAAAAGATTTTTATAATTCTCTTACGAATGTGCATATATCTAAAAAAGATTATGCTCATGCGCAATTAATTTGGAGACAATTTAGATTAAATAATATGGGTCAATATACAGACTTATATTTAAAAACGGACGTTTTATTGTTAACTGACGTCTTCGAACAGTTCCGTATCACATGTAAAAGCTTTTATCAATTAGACCCAGCGTTTTATATTACCGCTCCGAGTTTATCTTTCGATGCGATGTTATACAAAACACAAGTCGAGTTAGAATTGATAAATGATGAATCTATTTATAATATGATACAATCAGGAATTAGAGGCGGTATTTGTTTAGTTTCACATAGATATGCCAGAGCGAATAATAAATATATGTTGGATTATGATCATTCGATTCCACAATCTTACCTCATATATATAGATTGCAATAACCTGTATGGTCATAGTTTAAGTTTAACTTTGCCGTTATCTGAATTTAAATTTCTATCTAAAGAAGAAATCACTAGTTTAGACGTAAATAGTGTACCGGATAACGCAGAATATGGTTTTATTCTTGAGGTTGACTTAAGCTATCCAAAATCATTGCATTTAACCCATCCAGATTACCCTCTAGCTTCACAGCGATTCATTGCACCAGGTTCAAAAACTGTTAAACTAATCCCAAATCTATATGATAAATTCTATTACGTTATTCATTACGTTCATTTAAAAACATGTTTGAAACATGGTTTAATATTAAAAAAAGTTCATAGAGTCATTACATTCCGTCAAAATGATTATTTAAAACAGTATATTGAATTAAATACGCGTTTGAGACAACAAGCTAAATCGACGTTTGAACAAGATTTTTTTAAATTACTTAATAACAGTATATTTGGTAAAACATTAGAAAACAACGCAAAGAAAGTGAATGTGAAGTTGGTTAATACATGGGACGATAGTCTAAATTTAACTAAAAAGAAAAATTCTGCAAGGAAATTAATATCCAGTCCTTATTACCACAGTAGCATTATTTTTAGCGAAAACCTAGCAGCTATTCAACTGAAGCCAACACAAATAGCATTAGATAAACCAATTTACATTGGGTTTTCGGTACTTGAACTTTCTAAAGCTCACATGTATGATTTTCATTATTCAGTAATGAAACCACATTATGGTGATCGATTGCAAATGTGTTATACCGATACAGATAGTTTTATCTATCATATTAAAACAAATGACTTCTATAAAGATTTAAAAGAACATTTTGTTAATTATTTTGACACTAGTAACTTTCCAATAGACAACGGGTATGGTTTATCTTTGATTAATAAAAAAGTACCAGGGTTATTTAAGGATGAAATGGGTGGTAAAATTATTTTGGAATTTATAGGATTACGGTCAAAACTTTATTGTTTAAAAACTGTCGAAACTGAAATAAAAAAAGCTAAAGGTGTCAAATCATGTGTCGTTCGCGATTTAGAAGTGTCTGACTATAGAAAAACTTTATTTTCTCAATCAATTTTAAGGAAAAAAAATAAATTGTTTAAATCAATAAAACATCAAGTTTTCACTCAATGCGTTGACAAAGTCGCTTTATCCAGTAAAGATGATAAACGTCTAATATCATCAGATAAGATATCTACAAAAGCACTGGGTCATGTTGCTTTTCTAGGAGTGTAAAACATTATTTTGTAGCTTATTATCGAGTTGACATAATTATTATTGTAACTCTAGTTATAATAATGTAGGCAAAACAATGCCATGAGTTATGAGTGGCTCTTAAGTATTCATTCTGAACCCTTTCCAAATCAACGTCATAAATTCAAAATTAAGAATACTATTTTGTAAAAATACCTACTATTTTGTGAAAATAAAAATACAAGGTATACCTATACCACGCATAAACTACCTGCGGTAAACTAAACGCGATGTTAAACCTATAAGTTATTTTTTGTAAAAATCAAATGGTAACTACTTTTTTGCTAGAGAGCCAGCTTTTAGAACAATACACGATGTTATAGCTATAAGTAATTATAGTTTAAGTTAAATAAGAATTATATTATTATATTATAAAAGCTGCATTTTATTTATCTCTTTCGAAATGAAATAATTATTTAGGTACCTATCCACTAATATTATAAACAAAGCAGTTTGATGATACCGACCAGCATGTTGCAACACGTTTGTTTGCTTTAAAGGAATGAAACTCGAGAACAGACACCTGCGCTGTTTCTTTGTAAAAATAGCAATATCAAGTATCATTGCATCAATGCATGATTTTGTCGAGTAAACACTAACTTCCATTAAGTGTTTATAATGTTAGTGGATTATTCTTTACTTGTACGTTACAGAGGCAAGACCTTTTGAGCTAATTAAATAAATAAATATTGCACGTTGGTAAGTTTCAAATTTTGACTTTTCTGTTTTCAATTCGAAATACTACCTATTTACGTATCTTAATGTGTTATTTTTATTGTTTCAGATAATGTCGGACATGGTACTAAGAAATGATGTGGAAATACAAGAGGGACTCTTAGGACTCGACACCCAAGATCTATTCTTTCAATGTGCGCAAAAATTTCCAGATTCGGATTATGAGGAAAACTTGCCTGTAAAAAGTTTAAAGAAAACACCACCAAAGCAGCTAAAACGAAAATTAAAGAAGACGACTAAGAATAATTACAGTAGCATCCAACGAAAGTCTTCATTTGTTTTGAACCGCGAGCCCTGTAAAGGGAGGCGGTTAATACAGATTAAAATAATTGACATTAGTGATGAAAACTGTGAAAATGAAAGCGACGTTGTTGTTTCGGCTCAATATGTAGTAAAAGATTTTGTGGACAATATATTAGACCAAACGGAGAGAGTGATCAAAAATATATCAGAAACTATAATCGATAATTAATTAATGTATATTTTAGTTAGTAAGTATTGTTTAAATTAATAAAGATAATCTGTTTTTAGTTAATTTTATTTAAAAATGTATTAGTCATAGATTATTTTGAAATAAATCCTTGCTTATCTGATTTGTTCAAATAATGTATTTTATTTATGAAATAGGTACCTTATTTGCATAGACGAAATAATAATAATACAAAAGTAATGATTGATAGAAATATATTTCAGTAAAAATATTAAGTACAAGATACAGAGTTAAAATATTTACATAAATTAAATTTAGTATGGTTATCAATATACCATTTTTTTATACACATAACATTTTTTAGAGCACACATTTTCTTATGATGAACACAATTTAAATTTACATTAGACTCCTCATATTGACTATATAATTTTAAAAGATTAGGACAGCCTAGCTTTTCTCCAATGTCAATTACTTCACAGTTCTCACAAAGATCTTTAATCCATTTGATCTTTTCAGTTCCTTTAATTAAAACATTTTGACAATTCAGATACGGTTTAACATTACGTTTGAATTCACTGTAGTCGATAAAACCTTCACTCCAATAAATTCCACGATTAGCTTCTATCCATCGTACCTGTTTCTTTTCTTCCACCGATAAGTGTTTAAAATGGAAAGGAGGTTTCACAAGAAAAGTTTGCGTACATTCGTTTCTTATAACGGCAAATTCTTTTATAATAAATTTATTATCTTTATCCTTAAATCCTTGTAAGTCCACAATCACAAATTCACTTGTGTTGGAATTCATATTTATGTTATCTTTTTCACTATGTTACTCAACGGTCTGTATTCAATGATGGAATCGTTTAAAATGAGACAATATGCAGCGGTGTGATCAGGTATCTCTGAATCGCATTCAAGCTCAATACGTACACTGACTACTGGACCGGACTTTAGGTTTTCACATTGTCTAGAGCAATCGATGACAAACAGTGGAGTTTTTTCATTAAATTCTTTTGGACTTAGCAGTGGTTCACTTCTACGTCCGTAATAGGATTCTTGGAATTTGATATATTGTTCATATAATAACGCAAATTTCTGATCTTTAAAACTTATATTTAAATTTTCATATGGAAAATAGACAGAATTAAGATACACTTTTACATCTCTCAAATTACAATGATCGAATCGTGATATATCTTTATCTGACGAGTTTTTTCTATTTGTTTGTAAGCCTAATACTACATATCTCGGTTTTTCAATCTGCGACGATGTTTTGATTGCCCAAGTATGCTTAGTTGTTTTTGGTACTAATGGATACTCATATAAATCCCAATTCCTAAAAGCTAAATGGAGGGGACGATCTTTTTCTAATATTTTTAATAAATATACTTTTTCTTTGTCAGACACTTTAATGTGTGGGACGCGCCAAACTAATTTTTGAATTGTAATGTCTTCGAGTGATTCGCCGGTTGGAATTTTCAAAGAATTTAAATCTGTATTGCTGCGTAATAATATTAGTTCATGTTTGCAGTTCATAATAATTTTCTTATAATCTTCAGCAAAGCCTAAAATGTTTTTCAAGGGTATTGAACAAGAAAAGTGTTCACCATGAGTTGTCTTTGTCCCGTTTACATCCCAACCCCAAGCTTTAGCCATTTTAGCCTCATTTTCATTTAAAGATAGCAAATTTTTCATTGTTGTTGTCATTCCTGCATTTTTTATTCTATCGATTTCTACTCCATTGAGTTCATAACGAACATCTTGGAACATAAAAAGAATTGGATTATTCGTGAACTCGATAGTATTAACTTTTTCTTTTCCAACACCTTTTACAATGTTTACCGTTCCTTCGATATAGAGAGTACTTGCTGATGGTAATATGTATAAATCCTGTTGGTTAATAGGGATGCGAATTTCGTCATTTCTGTTGAAACTTGTTATGTAGGGCTTATATGAATGATATTCTATACCATCTATGGTATTATCGTATGCCGGTGAACTCGTTATATCTAAGATGTTCATTTTAGTAGTCCGATTAATTTTAAGAACTGTTTATTTTCTTTTGTAATATTATTATTATTATTTTTCTTAGTTGTTCCTTTACGGATTGATCGATGAGTACTGATGTGTTTTATTTTCTTATTACCGTATTTATTAAAGTCTATCATTTTTTCTGATGTGCATATACAATTGAACTTCTTCACCTCGTAGATTTATCAAATTATTATTTATGTCTAACAATCTGATATTTATAGTACTTATGTTATTTTGATTAATAGGAAAATAAATTATATTTTTTGGTACTTCTATTATTCGATACCCTGGTGGAACGTTTGGAGCAAATTCATGAATTATATGGCTTGATTTTCCATTAATATATGATCCGCTCACTATGTCACATTCGATTCTTACCACTGTTGTAGATAAAATGTTAACTGGAAGCTGCGACTCGTGTATTATATTGGCTTTAAGAGTTTGTTTATCAAACCCTAATAATTTTCCAAGAGAATCATTTTTGTCGAATCGTATGTTTTTAGAACAAAAAAGAAAAGTTTTCAACGTGTTATTGTTACAAAATAAATTTATGTTTGTACCATTTTTTACGTTTGATTTTAAATAGTCCGAAATATCTTGGAGTTCATAAGCACCTTCGGGTATTTCTAAGACTTCATTGTTGTCATAATAAAATTTATTATTTCGTTTATCAATGTTAGGGATCGAATTGAATGTTGACAAATACAGAAGGGCACACTCGAATTCACCGTCAAATTGCAATGGTGGATAAAAAGTAGAAGATAAAATCGAGGTATTACCAGTTATAGACAACGTGAAAGACATTTTACAAATGAACGTAATTAAAACAATTTTATAATTATATAGTCAATATAATGATTAATAATCTATCACTAAAACAAAAAAAAAAAAAAAAAAAAAAAAAAAAAAAAAAACAAAAAAACACTCGTAAGTTAAAGAACCACACACTTAACATATAAAATTCTTGTTTGTTAGATTTACAATAGCGTACTTATCACCTAACTCTTCTTTCCAAAACGTTTGTAGAAACTTTAAACATAAATGACCGCAATTAGATGTATTAAAGTCTTGATATCTACAATAATTATATGTGATGCGATATTTCAAATATTTAGCCAACTCTAACGGTGGCTTTAAATCACCAAAGCTATCAAAATATGCACAATTTTCGAATAGTTTTACATAGGCTACCCAATGAGTTCCATCATTTTCTGAACTATCTAAATTAACAATCCCACACTCAATATCCTTCGATTTTGACGGAAGTTTATTTCTCATAAAAACACCCCTAAAGTATGGAACATGTTGATTAGCATAATCTAAAATGTCAAGATCAGTAAGTGCGCGTCTGGGTAACCTTTTAACTAGTTTTTTGATTTATTTATAAAAATACCATTTCCTGTCTTATAGGGTTTTATATAGAGGCCTTTCCCAAGAGCAATTGATTCTATCATTCTATTATGACGTTGAGCTTCTTCCAAGTTCTTTTTAGCTGATTTATGATCGTTTACAGCTTTCGTTATTCCTGCTGCGCCTCCAGCCATTGCGCCCAATGCGGATAGTCCAGCGAATATTGGAATGAGCGGTAAAATACCTCCTATTTTCGGTAACGGTATAACACGAGGCACATGAACTTTTTTCTTATTTTTAATGAGTTTTTTAGCTGCAGAATAAGCTTCCTTTATTGCTGCAGCATCACTTTTCGGTTTTGACCTTTTCAATTTTTTATGTATTTTTGAAACCAACGACTTGAATGATCTCCCGCCTGCACCGTACTTGACCTTAGTTTTCATCGTTTTGTTCACAAGCCACGAAGCCAATTTCTCACCTGTTCCAGCGTTTTTTGATTTCATTCTCTGTTTTGCAATATTTATGAGATCTAAATCTGCTTTGTGTCGATCTTTCAAACTGTTTGAATTATTATAAGCAATATCGTGTCTCATACATGCGTTATCAAGCTCATTAACTCCTTTATCCCCTCTTAGTAATCGTTTCTTTAATCGTGTACCGGGTCCACAATAATTATAACCAGGTAAATGCAATTCAAATGGTAATTTATTTATAATACTATTTACGAGACCTCTACCGCGCATAGCTGAATTATAAATGAAGTAATTTCTATTGTCATTCGCAATTTTATATTTTTATAAATCTAATAAAACAGAATTATAATATAGCTTGTTTATCAATCCAACTGTTTTCACTTTTAGAAAGACCCAACCACTTGACAAAGAGTTTATTATTCTTTTTTCTTAAAACTTTTTCAATAAGGTATACGTTCGGACAGTTGGTTTTCAGCAGTTCTTGTTCATAAAAACGTCCTAATATTGGATGGTGGTACAGATCTTCTATAGAATACGTAACTGGTACAGAAAGATAAACATTTTTAACTAAAAACAATTCTGTAGACCAGTTAGGGGTATATCCTTTTTCGAAGCAGCTTTTATATTTACTTATACGAACATGATCTCCGATTTTTAGTTTATTGGATTTTGTATGCTTATTATTAGAGTTCTGGAATTTCATAATATTTTTCATTACAGCATTTTGATTTGAATGGTTAACATCTTTAGGTTTATAATTTATTGTTCGATGTATTGTGTTGTTATATTTTGATATGACACTTGTCAATGACTCTCCAATCCATTTATAGTTACCATTAAAACTAAAAACTTTAAATAACTTATTTTTCAATGTCCGTATTAGTCTTTCAACTATAGAAGCTTTTTTAACAGAATATGTAGAGTAATGATTAATGTTGTACTTTGCTGTTACTTTTTTAAATTCATCGTTGTAAAATTCGGTGCCCATATCAGTTTGTAAATTAATGGGTTTTCGGTGGTTTTTATCTAATACACTTTGAAACGCATTTGCGATTTCAGTTTTTGTTTTAGTTTTAACGGGGATAGCCCAAGAAAACTTAGAAAAACAATCTATTATCACCAAAATATATCTATAGTCACGGTTATATCTTTTTAAACTTTGAAAATCAATTAGATCTGCTTGCCATAAGTCATCGATGCCCTTTAATAATACTGATCGTCGATTAAAATTCTTGCGAACAGCTTTATGAATTTCATTCACAATTTGAAGTTTACTCATTTTTTAGTTCTAAGTAAATCAGCTTTTGTACAATAATCTGCAATAATATTATCGAAATGTTCTTTTACAACTGTTTTTAAATTATTTACTATTGTTGTGATCTCTTCCTTCTTTATATACAATTCATTTTGTGTATCTACGTACTCCTTGTTGACAGCATCAGAATTTTTCAGTGGAATTATAATACCGGTTAATCTTGTATTATGTAAATCAAATTCTCCGCTTTCGGCTTTCATTAAGATTTTATCAAAACTTTCTATAAAATCTGGTAAACGCAATCGTTTATGAATGTGATGTCCAAACTTGTCCATCATGGTGAACTGACAGGTGTCATCGATAAAGTTGAAATGAAATAACTTTTTAAAGTCATGCTATTTATTATGGTATAATCCCGCTTTCACGCAATTCTTCTATAATAGAAATTATTTCATTATCCAACCCAGTGTTACCAGCATCTTTTGAAGCAATCAAAAGCTTTAATCTATCTACTAATTCATTAGGATCGTCCCAGTAAACGTAGTCAGCATTTTTCTTCCAAGTTTTCATAAGTGGTAAACCTTTTCCTTGATGTGTTGTATCAGGTTGACTACTATCAGTGCTTACTGAAACTTTACGTAATTTGAAAAGTGGTTTTATAATAGTCAAGTATTTCCGACCTTTATTACTCTTGATCGGTTGATTTGGACTAAAATTTCTTCGATGAGCATTTGTTTCTTGTAACATTAACTTATAATGAGTCAAATCTTCATTATTTATTACGTCCAAGTTAGGGACTTTTTTAAAAAGTAATTCTTTTATTCCATTCGTAAATTTGTACTTCTTTGTGCCAACTTGAATATAACCATCGGTCAACACCACACGCGAAGATCCCATCATGAGTTTATTTCCGCGATCATTTCTAACACCAAACGGAACACTATCTAAACTATCTGAAGCATCCGGAGTAAGGGACCACGAAGAAATATCTAAATTTGCATCGGTTGAACCCGAAGACACTGTTTTAAAAGATTCGTCTTCTTCTTTATCCATTTTGATTGTATCACCATCGTAATCGTCATTGTCACTATCCTGTGACTCACTATATTCTTTTGGGCTTATAGACGCAATACTATTTAATCCAACGTTAGATTGTCTCTTTAGAGTTTTATCGCTACCTAATGGACTTGAAGTATTGAATTTAACATCATTTTTTAAGGCTTTGGAAAAATTAAATGATTTTCTTTTGACCGGAGACTCTATTAATAAAGAACTGTCTACCATTTTATTAAGCGGTTCTGTGATTGGTTTAAAAACCGATTCCAAAATATTACTTCTTTCCATTTCAATATTTCGCATTTTTCGAACCTTCTTTTTAACAGCTTCCGCAGCTTCAACAATTTGTTTTTTTAGATTTTTTTCCATTGCATCAGAGTCGATTGAACTATTAACAGTATTCATGTGAAATGATAGCGTAGTTTATGTATTTAGCTATTTATAGTCAATTTCTAAATTTAATAACATAATATTATTTACATAGAAATACAATCGAATAAAAATCGCCTAGAGAGCCACAGCATGACCATAAGCAATGAATTATGCATTCACCCTTTCCTTTAACAGCGTTTATAAATCGTTTTTTTAATTTTTGTTTCATCATATTCGACTTTGCTGGTTGTAAGTAACCTCACAAAATGATAGTACGAGTAATATTCTCCGCTATTTATAAGGTATAAAAAAGATAGACTTATTAAAAAAATTACTTTTTTCTTTATTTATAAAAACAATCTAATAATTTTTTCGAATACTTTTCTACAAATCGGACATTTAACTCCGACAGATAGAGAACACTTTACACACGCCACAGCATGACCACAAGGTATGAAACACGTATTTAATTCTTCTTGCACACAAATTTTACATATAATTGACGATGGTATTGCGTCGACTTTTATTTGCAGAGTTTCAGGTTCAATTTGACTGCATTCTTCTTCGAATTCTTCATATCCTCCATTTTGTACATTTTTTACATAGTCTTCTCCTTTCATTACCAATACATACGGACATTTGTCAAACCAGCGTGCATGCTCTTCCCATGGTATATCGTGGGGGCCCCAATCTTTCATTCTTCCGCCGCAGTAAAAACAGATGACTCTGTCACCTCTTTCGGTATAAAAAAATCCTGCTTCAGCCATTTCTTTTGGTTTCTGTTTCAAACCTATCGGCCAAGTTTCAAAACTGCGTAAACGTTCCTCTTCATCAGCGAACCGACGAAAAAAGGGAATGTAGGACATTATTAAAAACACTGACAAAACATGTATTTTGAACCACGGATCGACGAACAATGATTTAAATAATAGCTATGCTATTCAGTTTCATAAGTCCGCTAATGAAATAAAACAAACGTATCAAATTTCTTTCGATAACAACCTTTGTTTTTTTCACAGTCCTTGTTTATTACAACATAACTATAAGGTTCTTTCCATATCTGAGCACACATTTCTCTGAATTCTTGCCATGTCATATCAGTATTAACGTGCTCATCATAAATGTGTCTCATGTTTATATCATCTTGCTTGAACAATACTATTAAATTTGCATTGTCTCTTATTAACTGTTTTGGTATTTTGCTATATGTCTGGTTTAAATAAAAACAGTCTATGTATTTGTGTCTGCCCATTGCAAAAAAATTACGCATACTGTTTTGATTTTCACAAGAGACATCATCAAAAATAATTACTGAATTACATTTTGCTACTTCTGGAGTGATTACTTTTTGATTTTCATAAAACTTTGAGAAAGTAACACCAGGAACCCTTTGTAATACCTGCTCTAAGTACTTGTACTTCGGTTGATAAAGAGTTTTTGAATATACATAAACGTTACGATATTCTAAACCATTTTCATGCAAAAGTAGACCTATAACCAAATTCGTTTTTCCACAGTTCGATGGACCGCATATTATACCGCGAACTGTATTTGGTAATAGTTTTCCATGACGAAAATTTTGTTGATCAGACGAAAAGTTGATATTTTCAAATTGTAAAGATACTGGTTGCTTAACGAACTTCATTCTAACAGTGCACCTAACGAAATGACTAAAGATCTATAATAACTGTAATTAATAAACCCTAATGGTTAGCACTAAAATATTAAATAAAGTTTTGTTTCACATTCTAGGTATTGTACGTTGTAGACCAATAATCCAAAATATATTCTTTGATCTTTGGGTTAGAACCCCCGATGCGAAGAGTGTCCTGGCACTCGTTGGAAACTTGTAGTTTTGTTTCACATTTTTAGTTATTGTTCTTTTTGGACCAATAGGTAACTCTGAAAAAACTCTATTCTTTCAAATTTTGGGCAGCGAGGGCGCGGGGGCTGACCAAAATTTGAAAGAATAGAGTTTTTTCAGAGTTACCTATTGGTCCAAAAAGAACAATAACTACCTACTTGTAGTATATCCTAGTACCCCATAGTAAGCACCTATTGCTTAGTTTGGGGCTAGATAGCGCGGGTAGTTCGCCGAGTGTCACGTTCGATTTCAGTCATAATCTGCTTTTAGTCATATTTGGTTTGGGTCATATTTCTTCCCCTTTAGTCATATTCAGATTAAGTCATCTTCCGTTTCGGTCAAGTTCTTATTTGGTCATGATTATAATAAATAAATATTGCATGACATTGCACACAGCGCAATCTAGCTCCAAATTAAGCACTAAGCTTGTACTATGGGTACTAGACAACTGATATACTACATATTATATTTTTTTTATAATCCTTTTAAGTCATATTCTGTTCTAGTCGTAATCTGCTTTAGTCGTGTTCTCGTTTGGTCATACTGAGTGTAATGGCGTGCAATATTTATTTATTTATGTTTTGTTATCGTTGCCGATTTTTTTATTTATCGAATTAGAAGAGTGTTCGTTTCCGTCCACCACAGTGTCGGCTGATAGTGTCCCAGATGAGCAACTCGCGGTGCTCGTGGGTGAACTCGCTGACGGCGCCGCTGGCGCTGTGCGCGGCGCTGTCCCTCTCCCTCCCGCAGTACGAGGCGCGCGCGCTGTACGCGCTGACGGCGGCCGCCGTGCTCGCGCATGCGCACTACGGCGCCTGCGTCGTGAGTACACTACACTATACACTAGCTGTACGCGCTGACGGCGGCCGCCGTGCTCGCGCATGCGCACTACGGCGCCTGCGTCGTGAGTACACTACACTATACACTAGCTGTACGCGCTCACCGCCGTCGTCCTGCTCGCGCATGCGCACTACGGCGCCTGCGTCGTGAGTACACTACACTATACACTAGCTGTACGCGCTGACGGCGGCCGCCGTGCTCGCGCATGCGCACTACGGCGCCTGCGTCGTGAGTACACTACACTATACACTAGCTGTACGCGCTGACGGCGGCCGCCGTGCTCGCGCATGCGCACTACGGCGCCTGCGTCGTGAGTACACTACACTATACACTAGCTGTACGCGCTGACGGCGGCCGCCGTGCTCGCGCATGCGCACTACGGCGCCTGCGTCGTGAGTACACTACACTATACACTAGCTGTACGCGCTCACCGCCGTCGTCCTGCTCGCGCATGCGCACTACGGCGCCTGCGTCGTGAGTACACTACACTATACACTAGCTGTACGCGCTGACGGCGGCCGCCGTGCTCGCGCATGCGCACTACGGCGCCTGCGTCGTGAGTACACTACACTATACACTAGCTGTACGCGCTGACGGCGGCCGCCGTGCTCGCGCATGCGCACTACGGCGCCTGCGTCGTGAGTACACTACACTATACACTAGCTGTACGCGCTGACGGCGGCCGCCGTGCTCGCGCATGCGCACTACGGCGCCTGCGTCGTGAGTACACTACACTATACACTAGCTGTACGCGCTCACCGCCGTCGTCCTGCTCGCGCATGCGCACTACGGCGCCTGCGTCGTGAGTACACTACACTATACACTAGCTGTACGCGCTGACGGCGGCCGCCGTGCTCGCGCATGCGCACTACGGCGCCTGCGTCGTGAGTACACTACACTATACACTAGCTGTACGCGCTGACGGCGGCCGCCGTGCTCGCGCATGCGCACTACGGCGCCTGCGTCGTGAGTACACTACACTATACACTAGCTGTACGCGCTGACGGCGGCCGCCGTGCTCGCGCATGCGCACTACGGCGCCTGCGTCGTGAGTACACTACACTATACACTAGCTGTACGCGCTGACGGCGGCCGCCGTGCTCGCGCATGCGCACTACGGCGCCTGCGTCGTGAGTACACTACACTATACACTAGCTGTACGCGCTGACGGCGGCCGCCGTGCTCGCGCATGCGCACTACGGCGCCTGCGTCGTGAGTACACTACACTATACACTAGCTGTACGCGCTGACGGCGGCCGCCGTGCTCGCGCATGCGCACTACGGCGCCTGCGTCGTGAGTACACTACACTATACACTAGCTGTACGCGCTGACGGCGGCCGCCGTGCTCGCGCATGCGCACTACGGCGCCTGCGTCGTGAGTACACTACACTATACACTAGCTGTACGCGCTCACCGCCGTCGTCCTGCTCGCGCATGCGCACTACGGCGCCTGCGTCGTGAGTACACTACACTATACACTAGCTGTACGCGCTCACCGCCGTCGTCCTGCTCGCGCATGCGCACTACGGCGCCTGCGTCGTGAGTACACTACACTATACACTAGCTGTACGCGCTCACCGCCGTCGTCCTGCTCGCGCATGCGCACTACGGCGCCTGCGTCGTGAGTACACTACACTATACACTAGCTGTACGCGCTCACCGCCGTCGTCCTGCTCGCGCATGCGCACTACGGCGCCTGCGTCGTGAGTACACTACACTATACACTAGCTGTACGCGCTCACCGCCGTCGTCCTGCTCGCGCATGCGCACTACGGCGCCTGCGTCGTGAGTACACTACACTATACACTAGCTGTACGCGCTCACCGCCGTCGTCCTGCTCGCGCATGCGCACTACGGCGCCTGCGTCGTGAGTACACTACACTATACACTAGCTGTACGCGCTCACCGCCGTCGTCCTGCTCGCGCATGCGCACTACGGCGCCTGCGTCGTGAGTACACTACACTATACACTAGCTGTACGCGCTGACGGCGGCCGCCGTGCTCGCGCATGCGCACTACGGCGCCTGCGTCGTGAGTACACTACACTATACACTAGCTGTACGCGCTCACCGCCGTCGTCCTGCTCGCGCATGCGCACTACGGCGCCTGCGTCGTGAGTACACTACACTATACACTAGCTGTACGCGCTCACCGCCGTCGTCCTGCTCGCGCATGCGCACTACGGCGCCTGCGTCGTGAGTACACTACACTATACACTAGCTGTACGCGCTCACCGCCGTCGTCCTGCTCGCGCATGCGCACTACGGCGCCTGCGTCGTGAGTACACTACACTATACACTAGCTGTACGCGCTGACGGCGGCCGCCGTGCTCGCGCATGCGCACTACGGCGCCTGCGTCGTGAGTACACTACACTATACACTAGCTGTACGCGCTCACCGCCGTCGTCCTGCTCGCGCATGCGCACTACGGCGCCTGCGTCGTGAGTACACTACACTATACACTAGCTGTACGCGCTGACGGCGGCCGCCGTGCTCGCGCATGCGCACTACGGCGCCTGCGTCGTGAGTACACTACACTATACACTAGCTGTACGCGCTCACCGCCGTCGTCCTGCTCGCGCATGCGCACTACGGCGCCTGCGTCGTGAGTACACTACACTATACACTAGCTGTACGCGCTCACCGCCGTCGTCCTGCTCGCGCATGCGCACTACGGCGCCTGCGTCGTGAGTACACTACACTATACACTAGCTGTACGCGCTGACGGCGGCCGCCGTGCTCGCGCATGCGCACTACGGCGCCTGCGTCGTGAGTACACTACACTATACACTAGCTGTACGCGCTCACCGCCGTCGTCCTGCTCGCGCATGCGCACTACGGCGCCTGCGTCGTGAGTACACTACACTATACACTAGCTGTACGCGCTCACCGCCGTCGTCCTGCTCGCGCATGCGCACTACGGCGCCTGCGTCGTGAGTACACTACACTATACACTAGCTGTACGCGCTCACCGCCGTCGTCCTGCTCGCGCATGTGCACTACGGCGCCTGCGTCGTGAGTACACTACACTATACACTAGCTGTACGCGCTCACCGCCGTCGTCCTGCTCGCGCATGCGCACTACGGCGCCTGCGTCGTGAGTACACTACACTATACACTAGCTGTACGCGCTCACCGCCGTCGTCCTGCTCGCGCATGCGCACTACGGCGCCTGCGTCGTGAGTACACTACACTATACACTAGCTGTACGCGCTCACCGCCGTCGTCCTGCTCGCGCATGCGCACTACGGCGCCTGCGTCGTGAGTACACTACACTATACACTAGCTGTACGCGCTCACCGCCGTCGTCCTGCTCGCGCATGCGCACTACGGCGCCTGCGTCGTGAGTACACTACACTATACACTAGCTGTACGCGCTGACGGCGGCCGCCGTGCTCGCGCATGCGCACTACGGCGCCTGCGTCGTGAGTACACTACACTATACACTAGCTGTACGCGCTCACCGCCGTCGTCCTGCTCGCGCATGCGCACTACGGCGCCTGCGTCGTGAGTACACTACACTATACACTAGCTGTACGCGCTCACCGCCGTCGTCCTGCTCGCGCATGCGCACTACGGCGCCTGCGTCGTGAGTACACTACACTATACACTAGCTGTACGCGCTCACCGCCGTCGTCCTGCTCGCGCATGCGCACTACGGCGCCTGCGTCGTGAGTACACTACACTATACACTAGCTGTACGCGCTCACCGCCGTCGTCCTGCTCGCGCATGCGCACTACGGCGCCTGCGTCGTGAGTACACTACACTATACACTAGCTGTACGCGCTCACCGCCGTCGTCCTGCTCGCGCATGCGCACTACGGCGCCTGCGTCGTGAGTACACTACACTATACACTAGCTGTACGCGCTGACGGCGGCCGCCGTGCTCGCGCATGCGCACTACGGCGCCTGCGTCGTGAGTACACTACACTATACACTAGCTGTACGCGCTCACCGCCGTCGTCCTGCTCGCGCATGCGCACTACGGCGCCTGCGTCGTGAGTACACTACACTATACACTAGCTGTACGCGCTCACCGCCGTCGTCCTGCTCGCGCATGCGCACTACGGCGCCTGCGTCGTGAGTACACTACACTATACACTAGCTGTACGCGCTCACCGCCGTCGTCCTGCTCGCGCATGCGCACTACGGCGCCTGCGTCGTGAGTACACTACACTACACACTGTCTATCTATATCTATACTTATAACTAGCTTATTCATTACATCGTTCATTACTCGCGTTCTACTAATTGGATTTCGATGCAAAGTATACTACGACCTTCCTCGAAAATAGCACTATCCGATATTGAAAATCAGATTTTAATAGGATAAGTAGTTTTTAATCGTAAAGGAAACAGACAGATAGACGTGAATTTTAAAAATTATATAATTTTGTTCTACTCCTTTTTCTAAGCTCTGTAGACAACTTTTATTTTAATTTACTTCCAAGTACGGACTTTTTGTCCTCTCATCCATTATTATAAGTATAGAAGTATAGATAAAGGAAGAGAGGACGAAAACTCTGTACTTGGAAGTAAATTAAAATAAAAGTTGTCTAAAGGAATTAGGAAATGAGCTCAATGGTTAAAGCACTGTCCCGGATTGCGAGGGAGCACAGGTTCGAATCCTGTCATAGAATTAAAATATATATATATATATACATATTTTGCGAGAATATTTGTAAGTTAAAATGTGCCTTGAGCAATAAAAACAAAAGAAATATATAAAATCAAATACCAATGTTAACGTTCAATAGACCGTTGAATAATCTTTGTCTCTTTCTCTCTCTAGGTCCGTCAAATGTGCGATCACTTCAGAATAAGCTGTTTCCACATAAAACAGCGTACAGATTGACTTTTAGACGACAATGCGTGCTAGTAGCATAACATTTATATATATATATATATATACATATTCTTATAGCGACATTTAATAAGACTATCGTGGAATCGTTGTTGACCTAATACAAAAGTAAAGTAAAAGTACACAAAAGTGCATAAAAAGAACACAAAATCGCATAAAATAGTTACACGTGCTTAAAATTAGGTACACTATACATCGATCCATTTTACTGGGTCTAAATCGCGTATTTTATTAAATTCGCCGGTAATATGTAACTATGTTAATAATTCTTGTCAATTTAAAGTAGATTATAGGTACACGAATGTTTATAAAAGTACACAAAAGTAAATAAATGAACAAAAAAGTGAATAAATGAACACAAAAGTGAATAAATGAACACAAAAGGAATATTTAAAATATACACTCAAACTCAAATATCAAAAGTATTGGCCAGGCTATAACATAATTGATAAGTGTTTTTTTTTAGAATTCTTTTATTGCATAAATACATCTTCAAAAATTCACTCGCGGCGAGGTTTTGAATTTTTGTAGAGCAATTTTTACTGTAAAATATTTTTAGTAGAGATGCCTTGAGCGAGCAATAAAAAAAGAAATTACGATTAAATGTTGCTATATGAATGTACTTACAAACAATAAGTACTAAAATAACTAACTACACATATAAAAAAAGCCTAAAACAGTTTACCTACTTGATCAGTTTCTCGTTAATTTACACTTAGATGGTACATTTCCAAGTACTTACATAATTGTTAATCAAATTGTCTTTTAGTTTACTCATTAACCCTTATAAACGCTGGTTAACAGCTGCGTTACCATGTATCGTTGGCAAAGAAGTTATATTACTAGATCTAGAATGCTGACGTAGAACTAAAAAGTGTTCCTTTCTGTTATTAGAAAGGGACAGCATGCTCAATGCAGATTTATGTCTCTTTCTCATAGTGTTATTAGAAAGAGACAGCATGCACAATGCAGAGTTCTGTCCCTTTCTCATAGTGTTATTAGAAAGAGACAGCATGCACAATGCAGAGTTCTGTCCCTTTCTCATAGTGTTATTAGAAAGGGACAGCATGCGCAATGTAGCAGAACACGTTTTAGTTCTACTTTAGCATTCAAGTTCTAGTTTTTCGAAATTCACCCCCTAATGGTGTAAAATGTAGGTCGAAGTGTTGTATCAAACTTTTTCTAGTAATATTACTCCTTTGGTCACCTGGTAATCATCGGTTATAAGTAAGGGGGTAAGTAGATATAATATGTATCTGTTCTTTTTATTTATGTTATGTTATTTTGAATATGTACATACACAGTAGGTAATTGACTAATTACATAATGTATGGATGTTCAGTGAAATTGATGGAAAAAGCGTGTTTTTTTCGTATCTGTGTCATTTTTGTTGTTCTACATATCTGTGTACGCATCGTTTTCGCGAACTTTTAGCACGCATTGTCTTTGTTTTAATGTTATTGTAGTTTAAGTGTTAACTTTATTTCCACTTTAGTGTTTACTGACTCGATTTCTTTAAATGTAAGACTAATATGAGATTTTTTCGCGTGCATTGAAACTGGATAGATCTTCGTTTCTGAGATATTTATACTAAATCATAATTTGGCCAAATATTAGTTTTGTCCGACGTTATCGCGATTTTGCATAATAAAACACAATATTTCGCGATATTACACTCGCGTTTTAAAGACCGAGCTTTCGCCAACTTTGCAGCTAGCTTTTTCAAGGTTGGCTGAGATGTATCAGTCTATTTTCATTATCTAAAAAAAGTTACTAACTTTTTAGAAAATGAAAATACTTAGACGAATACTTTTTAAAACTCGGTAAATATTGTGTTTTAAAATATTAGTTATTTTTATAGAGGGCCTCTATAGCGCATCGGATGAACCCCTAGCTGCAACGCTGAAGGTTGCGGGTTCGATATCTGTCATGTAGAATACAAAAACGAGTTTAACGGTTCAAGATGTTTATTTTTAAAATGTCTAAAGCTATGGCCCGTGGCTATAACTCATACAAAAATAAAACATTGTATTCCACAAAAAAAAACAGCCGATTAAAGCTAACATGGCAATATTGGTAGTGCACCCGCCTGGTGTTCCGATGGTTATGGGTTCGAATCTAATCTGAAGCATTTTTTTAATAAACTTTATAACTTTTTAGTCTATGCACGCGAACACATAAATCAATGTAAAGTTACTAAAGGTGCATATACACAGTAATTGTTATAATATTTTTTCTAAGAAAATATTGAAATAAACATTTTAAAACTAACACGATTTAAATTAAAAGTTAAAATCACAAGATTAAGACCCGGGAAAATGTGTTAATATTATAATATAAAAAAAATAAACCATAAATTTTTTAGAAAAAAATGTTTTACAAATTACTATGTGTACGCTCCATAACAAAACATAACTATAATAAGTTGTATTATGTAACAATCATGTATTATGTGTGTTGTATTCTTCTATTACCGCTAATGTATTTTAATTTTAAAACAAACCTATTTAAGTATGACTCAACGAAATTAACTTGAGACCCGATCGCTCACTCAATTTTCAGAGATAAGTTTCAAGTTAAGTTTGACACTAATCATGAATTCATGATAGTGTGGATCTAATGGTTTCATAGACCTCTGTCCCACAAAACATACAGGGTGGATCATTAAACCCTCAGGCTACGGCCGCATAGGCAGGAGCCTAGCGGTCGTTTTGTTTACTTTGATGCAACTAAGCTAGCTAGCCTCCTGTCTATGAGGCCATAACCTTAAACATTTCGATACCATGGATACTAAATTGATCTTAAATGTGATACATGCCACGAATACGAGAGACGGACCGTCTAGCCGGCCACTCACGTACGTTGTCCACCTAAAGTCAATGAACCAAAGAAGTTACATTTCTAGAACTAGAATGCCTAGAAAGAAAAAAGGAAAGCTTTAATGTAGCGTGCTGTCACTTTCTCATAGTGTTATTAGAAAAGGACAGCATGCTCAATGTAGCTGAACACTTATTTTTGTTCTACGTGAGCATTCTAATTCTAGTAATATAACTTGTTTGCAATGAAAACATTCAGATTTTCCAAATCTTCTTTAACGTGATCAAAACAAGATAGACATTCTGAAAATAAAATAAAAGATATAGAATTATGATTGTCTAAGGTTTTCCCGATTTTGCTTAATGAAACACAATATGTACCGGGTTTGACTCGTGTTTTATTTAATAACGGCATTATTACCGAGCTTTCGCTAATTTTACAGTTAGCTTGACCAACCAACTAATGTGTTTTATTAGATATACATATAATCGTTTTCAAAATGTCAGAATTTTGAAAATCTGATTCATCTACTTTTAATACAGAACGTACGCGTATTTCAGAAGCGAATCGAAACATTTTAAAGGGCTTCTTGCCATTCCCTCACATTCAACTAGGTTTATTTTTACTTGATCTTTAGTTTTAAGTCGAAAAGAATTGAGATTATGAAAAAAATATAGTATTGTTTGGTTGTATTATTTGTAAATAATTGCTTAAAATACTCTTCTTGAATTTACCCAGTATTTATATTACGAAATACAAAATTTTGAGTAAAAAATAACCAACTTTTGTGTTTTAGGACACTCTGTACACATTTTTTTTTTGTATAATTAGATCACTCTGTATTACCCTGAAACTTATTTATAACTACTTTTTTTTAAAGATTTAGATCTTCTATACTGATTTTTGTAAATTAAGTTATTTGTGTGTTCTAAAATAATTTATTATTTAGAATATTTGTTTTAAGATAGTTATGTTCGAAAACTCGAAGTTAAATGTGTGAAAATATTGACTGTTGCATTGCGACTACAATCTATTCAACGAAACAAGCCGATAAGAAGTTTAAGCTTTGGAATTATGGATAAACAAAAGAAAAGTAAATACAAGTAGTGTTTCCGTTGTCTAGTCACTGTAACACAAGCTTAGTAGCTTACCATGAGGCTAGATGGCGCTGTGTGTTTTTCATAGAATTTATTTATTTCAATAACAATATTCCGTATCTCTGACTAATAATTTTCAGCGCTATGTCCGCATTATAGCTTGTTTCGCTGAATGGACTATATGCAAGGACATAATCAAATGCAGACCGGGATTCAAAGGTTCGTGCAAATGGATTTATGTAGAAGAAAATGTAAGATTTAGAAGTTAAATAAACAGTTGAACTGCGATTAGGGATTTTTGAATAGAGCTTTTTTTTAATAGTTCCAAATCGCTCGATAGATGGCGCTGTCTAAATGTGGTAACGGTCTCTAGCAGCCAACCGCCGGACAGACGGACAATGTTTTAGCGTATTTAATAAACTTTATATTTACGAAAGAAAGAAAGGGTGTTTTAGCACACAGCAACAAATAAAATGTGTGTGTGCTTAAGCCCCCATATGGCACAATTGGCAAAAGCAAAGCTGACTGTATCTTTCTCGCTCGGGTACACTCGGCGGTCCCGGGTTCACCCGATCGAGCCTTTTACCTGACGAGCGAGCGTGACGGGCATAGGGTTGTACTTTTATGTATTCTGTGGCACATTTTATGTCACTCTGAACAGCGCCATCTATGGACAAAAAAACCTCATTCGTAATTAAGGTAGGTACCTACAAATTGTAGTGAAATTGTTAACTGACACCCATTTAATAAAATTAATCCTAATAAGAAGCTTGATCCACGCCGGTAGATCCACGTTTTAAACTCTAAGCTCGCTGAATGAGACAGAAAAGCTAAAAATATTAATAAACGCATTTTATATTTTTATAAAAATCGCGAGAATACTAATTTTAAGCTACAACGCCAACTACGGTTTTGAATCCATAGATTGGTCGGACTATTGTAGAACATATGGAGTGGATCTAAGGGATTCAAAAGGTTATTTTAGAAATCGAAGTGTTTAATTAAAAAACAGACTAACAGTCAAACAAGCGAGTGATTTTTTTTTTCCTTATAAAGAACCATAAAAAGGCTCTCTTTCGCCTTTGGATCGTTCGAACATGGTCTGTGTGTTCGAACGATGAAGCTATGTGGATCATACGGTGTGGATCCAACTATTGATTAAGTCAAAAGTGCCTCACCTTAAAATATTATGAAAATTACTCAAAATAATTACACTGTTTATCATTTATATTTATTATTTATAATTACAGAATATTTGAACAATGATCTTCCCTATAGTATTGCCTTCTGTAGATAGGTAGTTAGGAGCGCTTGACACCAGTGCTGCTTGTTTGTCACAATAAAACATTGTTTAATCTATGGTTGGTTTTATTTTTGTCTCTTGGACTTTAGCGTTGTCTCCAAAGCTCCGTGAACTATCATTGTAAATGGCCCTGTAGCGGAGCTACCTAGTGTAATAACTAAATAATAGATTTGTACCTACTATTAAATTACCTTACTTAAAACTATTAATATCTTATTAACTAGAAAATAAATAACGATCTATTTACAAATGGTATACTTCTACATAATATTTACAAATACTTATTTTACTAAAATATTATATTACACGGTGTACAAAATAATGTGTTCTAAAACAAAAGTACATTCAGCTCATATTAACATTATACCAATGTAATATTTTGTCTGTCCACGGACAGACTTTACTTTAATATATATAGTTGGCAATGACGCGTTGCGTATGCGCTGCTACCTACTGCAGCGCATCCCCCGCGCTCCCGCGCATCCTCCGCGGCGTCCTTCGCGAGCTTTGCTAGGACCGGTCTCCAGTCGACTGTACGTATCGACCTCAAGTGCATGTCGCTTTGATGCAAATAAATCAATCACGTATTACGACGCGCGCATTGCTAACTAGATTAATATTTATTATATCTGTATCTTCGCCTAAGTTCTGTGATCTAAACTTCCTTACTATATTCTTCCGTTCTACTCTTAATCCTACAAACTGTAAAGCTATCTGTGCTTCTGACTATATTTTCTCCTTCAAATAAACTAAGTGAGTGAACCGTGTATTGTATTAATTCTACACTACCACACCCGCCTCACTGGTGACCACCTACGATCGAGCACAATGACAGAAGACCAAGATACCAAAGGAGGTGAAGATGCTTACGTAAGCCGCGTCAGCGTGCGTGTACCGGCTTTCTACCCTACAAAACCAGCAATATGGTTTGCTGCATTGGAGAGCCAATTTGCTTTGTCGAAGGTAACGCAAGATGAGACAAAGTACCACTACGCTATTTCGCAGCTAGAAGCAACGTATGCTGAGCTCGTGGAGGATATCATCACGGCACCACCGGCAACGGATAAGTATCAGCGTTTGAAGACGGAGCTGATAAAACGCCTTACAGCTTCACGTGAACGTCAGGTCATGCAGCTGTTGAACCACGAAGAGTTAGGAGACAGGAAGCCGTCGAATTTCCTACGACACTTGAGGCAGCTTGCCGGTCCAGGTGTTCCAGATGACTTTATCAGGACAATATGGACCAGCCGTCTACCTACCAGTGTACAAACCATCATCGCGTCGCAGAAGAAGTTGCAGCTAGAGGAGATTTCGGAGCTAGCGGACCAGATCTTGGACGTAGCGGCGCCCAGCTTGCAGGTCGCAGCAGCTGCTGCTGGTCCAGGTACAGCAGAAAACCAGCAGATCGCAGCACTTACCAGGCAGGTACAAGCTTTGACCGACAAACTGGAGCGAATGTCACGACCAAGAAACAGATCGACGTCTCGCAGTCATGGCCGTTCATCATCTACTAGGTCGCAGTCCAGCTACAGGAAACATCCCAGCTGCTGGTATCATTTTAAATTCGGACCGAAAGCGCACAAATGTGTGAAACCCTGCGACTACGCGGGAAAAGGCCAGGGCAGTCGATAATGTCGGCCGACGACTGCCCCGGTACCGGCCGCTTATTTGTGGTAGATCGACGAACGAAAATACCGTTCTTGGTAGATACAGGTAGTGACCTATGTGTATTCCCTAAAACCTTATTAAAAGAAAGACGTATTAAAACCGATTATGAACTTTGTGCGGCAAACGGTTCAATAATAAATACTTACGGTTACGCTCATTTTGTACTTAACCTAGGTTTGCGCCGTGACTTCACCTGGCGGTTTATTGTAGCCGACGTTACGAAGGCGATAGTAGGCGTAGATTTTTTATCCTTTTACAATTTAGCTGTAGACATAAGAAATCAACGCCTTATCGATGCAAGCACTATGCTCGCGTCTCCTGGTACGCCTGCTCGCACTAAGGAAGCTGTTTCGTCGGTCAAGGTAATTTCTGGTAATTCTTCGTATCATAACATACTTGCTGAATACCCCGACATTACCCGTCCACACGGAATACATACAACTCCCTGCCACAACACTGTACACCATATACGCACCACACCTGGGCCTCCGGTATCGTGCACACCGCGCCGGCTGGCGCCTGAAAAATTAAAAATTGCAAAGGCCGAGTTTGATGCGATGTTACGTATAGGTACCTGTCGTCCATCGGAGTCAGCATGGGCATCACCGCTTCACCTCGCCCCCAAAAAGGATAATGGATGGCGTCCCTGCGGCGATTACCGTATGCTAAATTTTAGAACTACCCCCGACCGGTACCCAATCAAACACATACACGACTTTGCCCACAGCCTTTCTGGTAGCACGGTATTCACTACCATCGACCTGGTGAAGGCTTATAACCAGATCCCCGTGCATCCGGATGACATCGCGAAGACCGCGATAACAACGCCGTTCGGCCTTTACGAATTTCCGTACATGACGTTCGGGCTTCGTAACGCCGGACAGACGTTCCAGCGCTTCGTCGATGAGATGCTACGGGGCCTAGATTTTACGTACGCCTATCTAGATGATTTTTTGGTATTCTCAAAAGACCAGAAGACCCACGAAGACCACCTTAATCAGTTGTTCAGCAGACTACGTAAGTACGGCATGGTCATCAATACTTCGAAGTGTGTGTTCGGGGCCTCGGAGGTAAAGTTCTTAGGATACCGTATCTCGGCTGCAGGGACTACCCCGCTTCCAGAAAAGGTCGAGGCCATTAAGAACTTTCCCAAACCCAGAACAGTCAAGGAGTTACGCAGGTTTTTGGGAATGATCAATTTTTATAGACGTTTTATCCCTAACGCTGCCCAACATCAAACTCCTCTCCATGCACTGCTTACGGGTTCGGTGAAAGGCTCCCATCCGGTCGATATATCAGGTGAGGCGTCAGAAGCATTTGAAGCCTGCAAAGAAGGTCTCTGTCAGGCCGCCTTGCTGGCTCATCCAAAATGTGACGCTAAGCTGGCGTTGGTGACTGACGCATCGGATAGCGCCATTGGTTCTGTCCTCCAGCAGTACAATGGGGATGCGTGGCAGCCCCTAGCCTTCTATTCCCACAAACTTAGTCCCACCCAGCAGAAGTACTCACCATACGATCGGGAGCTCCTCGCGATTTACGAGAGTGTAAAGTACTTCCGACACATGATCGAAGCCCGCAACTTTGTGATCTATACTGATCACAAACCAATAACGTTTGCCTTTCACAATCGAAGAGAGAACTGCTCTCCCAGGCAGTTTAGACACTTAGACCTGATCGCGCAGTTTACCACCGACATCCGCCACATTTCAGGCAAGGATAATGTCGTAGCTGATACCCTCTCACGGATTGACGAAGTCGTTCAGTCTTTAAATCTGGACCAGCTGGCTATGGCCCAGCAGTCCGATTCCGAGCTGCAACAGATCAGCGAAGAGGGCACCAGCTCACTGCGCATAAGGAAGGTTAAGCTGCCAGGTTCACAGTATGAACTCCTGTGCGACGACACTACCGGGACCATAAGACCATTTGTGCCTAAAATACTTCGAAGAAGAGCTTTTGAAAGCTTACACTGCCTTAGTCACCCAGGCGCTAATGCCACGGCGAAATTGGTCTCAGACAGATTCGTATGGCCGGGCGTCCGGCGGGATTGCCGTGAGTGGGTTCGTACATGCCTAGCGTGTCAGCGCTCTAAAATCACGAGGCACGTGAACTCTCCTATGGGAGCATTCAAACTTCCAGCAGCCAGGTTCAAATTTATCCACATTGACCTGGTCGGCCCACTGCCAATTTCGCAGGGATATCGCTACTGCCTTACAGCGATAGACCGATTTACCAGGTGGCCAGAGGCTATCCCTTTAACCGACATAACCGCGGAAGCCGTAGCCAAAGCTTTAGTCAGTGGATGGATTTCGCGATTTGGTTGTCCAACAGACATCGTGAGTGATCGCGGAGGTCAATTTGAGTCAGCCCTATTTAAAAGTCTTGCGCAGCTTATAGGTTCCCAGCATCGACGGACTACAGCGTACCATCCGTCGTGCAATGGACTCGTGGAAAGATTTCATAGGCAACTAAAGGCTGCCATAATCTGCCACGGGAGCGTGAATTGGGTCGACTCCCTACCTTTAGTCTTGTTGGGCATCCGCAGCTCTTTTAAGGAAGACCTTCAGACTACTCCCGCTGAACTAATCTATGGCGAACCACTTCGTTTGCCAGGCGAATTTTTTGACACTGAGCAAGAGTTTGCCGATACACCAGATTTGACGGAATTTTCGTCAAAGCTGCGTAGTGTCGTCCAAAATTTACGTCCTTTGCCAGCGTCTCGCCACAGCAGTAACAAAAGGGCCACGTTCGTCTTCAAAGACTTAGCCACTTGCAGCCACGTATTCTTGCGTGACTGTACTGTCGGCGGATCTTTGAAGCCGGCGTATACAGGACCATTCGAAGTGGTTCAGCGTGGAGATAAGATCTTTACCTTATTAGTAAGTGGAAAAAAGGTCACGGTATCGGTAGACCGCATTAAACCGGCCTACATACTGACCGACCCAGACACCACTACACTTACACAACCTACACATTATACATCCCAAGCACACAAGAATCACACACAAACACATACTCAACACAGAGATGATCGGAAATTACCGGAAACCGAGGACCACATCCGACGGACTAAATCTGGGCGTAGGGTAAAATTTCCGGACTATTATCGCCCGTAACCCGGTCTCTGGAGGGGGGTGATGTAGCGGAGCTACCTAGTGTAATAACTAAATAATAGATTTGTACCTACTATTAAATTACCTTACTTAAAACTATTAATATCTTATTAACTAGAAAATAAATAACGATCTATTTACAAATGGTATACTTCTACATAATATTTACAAATACTTATTTTACTAAAATATTATATTACACGGTGTACAAAATAATGTGTTCTAAAACAAAAGTACATTCAGCTCATATTAACATTATACCAATGTAATATTTTGTCTGTCCACGGACAGACTTTACTTTAATATATATAGTTGGCAATGACGCGTTGCGTATGCGCTGCTACCTACTGCAGCGCATCCCCCGCGCTCCCGCGCATCCTCCGCGGCGTCCTTCGCGAGCTTTGCTAGGACCGGTCTCCAGTCGACTGTACGTATCGACCTCAAGTGCATGTCGCTTTGATGCAAATAAATCAATCACGTATTACGACGCGCGCATTGCTAACTAGA
Organism: Idaea dimidiata; assembly: GCA_949358125.1. NCBI lineage: Eukaryota > Metazoa > Arthropoda > Insecta > Lepidoptera > Geometridae > Idaea > Idaea dimidiata. Next base: position 441,649 of record OX442342.1, read on the forward strand.
TTAATATTTATTATATCTGTATCTTCGCCTAAGTTCTGTGATCTAAACTTCCTTACTATATTCTTCCGTTCTACTCTTAATCCTACAAACTGTAAAGCTATCTGTGCTTCTGACTATATTTTCTCCTTCAAATAAACTAAGTGAGTGAACCGTGTATTGTATTAATTCTACACTACCACACCCGCTTCAGCCCCTGTTATACAATGATTGTCTCGACTTGACTTTAACTGTGACGACTTGACTGTTTCGATGCAAATTACTTGCAAATATTAATACCTACTTGACAGTGGCTAATGTCCAAATGAAATATAGCCATATAAAAAAGAAGAAGGTAAGGTCAGCATCAAAGATAACTACATCCAGGAGTTTCAAAATCCTGGATGTTGTTATCTTTCATAATCACGACAAAACTTCGGTTGCGATGAATCTTGGTATGCAGATAGCTGGAGATTTCGATTGACACAAGCTCTTTTTATACCGACGTTCCTGCGCGGCGGAATCACTGTCAGTGTAAGTGTTCACTACAAATATATTATTCAAAAACGGTATATTTTCCATGTATTTTTATTAACTATGACTATTTACAAAACACTTCACAATAATTTTAGTAATTTACGAATATTTCGTCTACTTTTTAAAAAAAATATTACCTAGGTACTTTTGTATTTTTTTTTATCTCTGGTCAAGAGGTTAAAACAATATATTGCCATTAAATAATTATAATATAATAGATAGACAGGCTGTAACAGGATGTTTTTTAAAACAACCGCTAGGAGGAGGTATCTCCTGTAGCTATGAGATAAAGTAAAACATTCTTCTATTAGCTTTCTTTAGACCTAAATTCGAAATAATTAAAAAAAAAATAACATCTGCATTTTTTAAATTTGGTATGGTTCCCGGCAACAGTGCTGCTTTTCTCAGCTGTAGGTGATTGTAGTTTAATAGTTGCCTGAAATATAGGTAACCCTTTGATGTATGAAACCTTAGAAACATTTTGTACTATAAAAAATATGAATAAATAAATATTGATGTTGAAATAATGTCAAAACAAATATTGATGTTTTATCAACCATATAAAAATCGTTGCCAGGTTAGAACACATTGTTTTCAGCTTCACAGACGTTATTCAGTTTTGTTCTTCTGCTCCTGTATGCTGCTTCGGACTGTTTTAATGAAGTCCTGTTTAATTTGAGCCCTTTCTTCTGCCTCCGGTAAGAATGGAAGTATGCCTTTAGCTTTCCTATCTCTGTATACTTGACCCTGAAACAATAATAAATAATATTATAGTTGGTAATCAACTAAATTTGTTTGCATTGGTCAGAGAAATGAAACCATAGAACAAGATATTCTGCCTTACCATGATCTCTTATAATAAGTCGTTGCTAAGTTGCTATATTGTTCAGCTAAGTAATAAAATAAAAAATAAAAACAACAAATAATAATAAAAAACCAACTAAATAACTATGTATTTAATTATCAGTGGTTTTTTTTAAATTAATCGGGGTGCTTTTATTAAATATTATCATTTTTTTTAACTTTTAACTTCTACTGGATTTGTCTGTCTTAGTACAGAATCGAATCAGTCTATTATCTTAATATGTAAAAATGAATCCCTTTTTCCCTTTGTCACGGCATCACACATGAACGGCTGGACCGATTTCGATAATTCTTTTTGCATTGTTATGATTAGGAGAAAGATCATACGAAAAAATGCTGAACCGATTTTGATAAATCTTACGCGGGTGAAACCGCGGGGCGCAGCTAGTGTTATTATATTTTAGTTATTGCACAAAAACATTGAAATTAAAAAAAAAACGAAAATTTCTGTGTCTTATATATCGGTTTTTGTTCTGACGCTCCTCAGTTAAAGTATGTACCTATTTACAAATATATAAAGAAAAAAAGATTTATTTGTTTGTAACAAATAGGCTTCAAAACTACTCTGGATGGATTTAAAAAAGTATTTGACCGATTGGTAAAATATTTTTTTGAATCCCACTATTGAATTATAATTGGCTAAAAGAAAGCCAATTATAGGATCTCATCCTATAATTGGCTTTCTTTTGTTACATTATAACTTCTGTTTTACAATAGCTGTTAGATTTCCAAATAAATAAATACTTAAATATTATTGTGGCTACTTTACATTACATAGAGTACTTTTTATCCCGATATTATCGTGGGATCGGGGCTCGAGCAGGTGACCACGGGCAACGAGTAATATAAAAGTATACCGCGGGACACTGCTGGCATTATCTAATATAACAAGTATCTACAGATAAACGATATTTACCCAGAATTTCTTGCAAGTATTGTAGTTTTCGAAGTAGGCCACACATTTCTCTTGCACGTATCCATTTTTGCTCAAACAAGCGTACGATGCCTCTTGTTCCTAAAATATGCAGTTTTAATTAATTTTTGGGGTTTACTTAAATTTTTTAATAATAATAATAATTAATTAATTTTGGGTAATTTTACCTGCAGACAAGGATTCAATCTCTCAGCATCTTTATTAACTGATTTAACCATATTTGTAATTAATTGATGCTTGATTACGGACTGGCTCTTTTTCTTTGTAAGTTATAAGTTATATAAGTTGCAAAAACTATACTGTTTATATGGTTTCGTACTGTTTTTATCTTCTTTCTTTTGAAAACTTACCAAAGCTTTGAAACGAAATCGGACAGAAATCAGCTGGTGCCGGCTGGTGATCTCATTTTTCTTCTTCTCGGCTAATTAAGGCCATTTTGGGTATTAGCCAGTGTCAAGCTGTATTAAAATATTTTGTTTGCAGTTGAGATGAATTAAAGTTTTAAGTTTACAGCACATGGCGGATGGTTTTTATTTTCACTATCCTCTAAGAACAAAATAAACAATTTACCCACATCTTTAAAGATTACACGAAATTGAAAAAACAGCACAATACGTTCCCGCCAAAACTAACGTTTTGTTTTTTTTTTTAAATTTTTGACAGTGATAGTATTGACAGTAAAATCGATGATAAAACGTTCCGTTCCACTATAGGCTCAATTGTAGCTTTGTGGCAGAAGAAGAAGATTATACTTTGCTTTTGATCAAAAAATCAAAATAGTTTATTTCCTATAGATTGTTTTACAACAATTAATACTCATGATCATTTGGCTACGTCTAAGTCTATTGATTTAGGAACGCGCCCTCCGATGAGAAGCAGCCACAAGAAACTCATAGGGATTTTTGTTTAGTTTTGATTAAAAATCAAGTAGAATGTTCAGTCAATTTTCTCTTTATACCTAATTTTAAATTGAATGTAACCATTTCACACTTCTTTCTATATAAAAATTGACAAATATACAAGGCACCAAACGTCAGAATATGGTCCGATTTCTACTAATAATATGCGATAATTGAAACGTAATTGTAACAGTTGTTCGTTTTGTCGAATGACAAATTACTGACCAACCAAAAATGAGCTACATAAGGAATGATACACAGGCTTAAAACCCATTGGCTAAAAAGATGTCAGTGATTACTAATTCAACAAAAATGTCGTAAAAGAAAACGAACTGCAAAGAAATTTCATACGACGCGAATCAAATGGATACCGTCATGTTTTACTAATTTTTGTATTAAAAACAATGTTGCGTTTAAAATAAAGTGCCTACATGTTTTGAGAGAAGTTTATTTAGTGTTAGTGAAAATTATAGGTGTACGAAATGTCGAAAAACAAAATTGCTGCCCGTATAGACAGTCAAAATGTGGAAGTCAAAACTAAGGTATTTCAAATATTTTCTTTATTTCCTCTCGATAATAATGGATACGCGACGCCAAATAGGCCCAACATGTTCTAATTAATATATCTGCTTTTACTGCTGGTAAAATATCATCATTAAAGGCATATATGTACTGCATCACCATGTTCGTATGCTATTCTGAACTTTATGGACGTTAGAGCCAACTTAGGAGCTGCTAATTAAATTTCGTAATGTGTAACGTGTGTTATAATGAAAGTTTTATTATATTCGCAGCGAGAAAGAAATAATAGTACTTTCTATCGTAAAAATTGTTAACAGAAAGGACATGGCAGGAACCTGTTTGTTTGTAGCCTTCAATTCTAGTACACTATTGTTTATTTTATTTCTTTCATTGCACACCTACGATATAATGCTGCAATTACACAGTATACAACTTCTTCCTTAAAAATGGCTTTTCCTTTCGGACATTTGCCAGTGTCAAGTATTATCAATATTTGCAAGTTATTTGCATTGAACTAACAAAACAGTCAAGTCGTCATAGTTAAAGTCAAGTCGAGGGAATCATTGTAAAAAGGGGGCCATTTTTTACAATGTTTGTTCACGGAGCTTTGGAGAAAACACTAAGCTAAGGTACATGTTTTGCACCGGTTTTCACTTTTATTTATACTTGTACACATTCACGAAACTAAATTGATTAATATGCCCCCGAAATTAAACATTTTACACGCATTTGAACTAAGTTTCACAAAAATGAAAATTTAGCAACACATCTCCTTAACGCATTCCCGCCAAAACTCCACAATACATTTGTCAACTAAATTTTCATCATCTGACCAATGCATCCCCCTCGAGCCAAAAAGGAGTTTGGCTAGGATAGATCTACTTAGTAAGACTGCCCTGACTTTAGATTACAATACATATAGCAAAGGGTAGTATAGTACAAGAAAACATAAAATAAGTTTGGGGGCAGTATGTGTAGGTGTTATTTTGTCTTTTTGAAGACAAAACTTGTAAACTACTCCTCCAATTATTGTGATGAAACTTGGAATGTAGCCCAAATGTAGCACATATAACCATAGTGTTCTGGCATTGTTTTTTGTTGAGTTATATCAATGTGTATTACTGTTGGTGTACCTAATTAAATAAATAAATGTAGACATTGCTTTTTGGCCTGAAACTCACTGCAGGGTGCTAGTTAAAATATAGAATTGACAATGTGAATTGCAGGATTTGCAGGTTAGGTGTATCTTTACTTTGGATGACTAACTGTTCAAGTACCTATTAGAAGGAAAACTTATTTATTTAGAACTTCATAAACTCAGTCTAAAATAATGTTAATAACTCAGTACTATACCATACTAATAAATTATTTTATCTACATAAAATAAAAATGTATTTGTTGTTAACAAAGCAAAAGGTTTCTTTATTACTTTAATGTGTTTTCATTCTGAAAGCGATAATTCACAAAAAAAAACTGTTACCTACACTTCCCATCAAAACAATCGAAACACCGAAGAAGTATAAGTTTGAAAGAGTTTAACTTATTCTTAAATTAAAAAAAAAAACTATAATAATGCCAGTTTGTTGTGGATATTATAAAGTAATGTTTAACAAAGATTAATGTTTCAAATTAAAACTTAATTGTTTAGCTATTGTGTTGAGTCCAACAGGTACAATTTTACCCTTACAGAAAATTTAAAAAATGTTTGAAGTAAATACGTTAAAAAAAAGTTAATAAAATGTTTATTCAATACCTCGTATTGCCTCCCCGGGCTCTGATGACTGCTCTCATGCTATACAAGAGGAAATAAAATACCTAACTGTAACTCATCCCATCCAATAGTTATTGTAGTACTGTTTCGATTTTTTGATGAGAAGTGTATATTAAAAAACACTGGTTTTTATTTAAGAATAAACTCTAACAGTTTCATTCAGCTAAAATTAGGGCATTATGTTGGAAAATATACATATAGACCAATAAATGTATACAGTAGAGCACCGATTATCCAAGCTCCGGATAATCAGTGCTGCGGTTTCACTCGCGTAAGTTCTGTTCCCGCGGGAATATTGGAATAAAAATTGGCCTATGTGTTATTCTAGCTACCTATATTTCAAGTTTCACTGCAATCAGTTCTTTCATGAATTTTTGCATGTAAAAGTAACAGAGTCACATGCATACAAACTTTCGCGTTTATAAAATTAAAATCTTTAGTAAGATTTCATTACTTTGACGATTCAACCATGTTACAATAATAGTATCACAAATAAACATTCTAAAAATATAATTATATTTGTTTCAGTTTGATGCAGAATTCCGTCGGTTCTCACTCAATCGCACTGAAAAGCTAAAATACGATGACTTCAAAGCCTTAATAGAGAAACTGCACCGCCTTCACGATGTGACCTTCCTTATTTCATACACGGACCCTCGAGATGGGGACCTGCTTCCGATCAACAATGATGACAACTTAGCGCGAGCTTTGTTGACTGCTAGGCCGCTATTGAGGGTTATTATTCAAAGAAAAGGTGTGTATTCTGTGATATTTTAAGATAGCTGCATTTTACTGGGTCTTAATTGCGCATTATTATTTACCAGCATAGCCCCGCGGTACCTACCCACACATGTAAAGCTCGTTCACGACCTTCAGAATTAAAGTCGGGATACCTACCACTAAACCATCACCGCTCTCATTGTATGGATAGAAATAGGTAATTGACTTGCGAAACTGTTTTCAAAGGATTTACTAACAAAGCCTAGGTAAAAGGAATGATTGCATTGGTTCATTGGTTAAGACGCAGCCAAATGATCATTGTGCATTTATTGTTGGACAAGAATCTCAAGGAAATAAACTTTTTTGACTTTTATGACTTGACTTTTGACTTAGAAACGTAGCCTAAGGAAATGGAAACGTTAATTAATCTCTACGCCTAAATATCATAACCCTCCAATCCCAAGGAAATGAAATTATCTTTTATCATTAAAAATTAATACAATACCTTCCTACAATCGGTTACTAACCTTATTGGCCTCTGATAAGGTCTATATAAGCATAACAAACCTTCAGATAACTATTTTAGGGCACGATGTTCAATTCTAATGTGTCATTGTTAAACAATTGTTAGTAGGTACAGAGGTGATTTTAATTAAAATACGATTGGCAATGGTTTCCTATTCAAAAGTTAGTTTGTCATTCTATACTAGCTGCGCTCTGCGGTTTTACCCGCGTAAGTCCCGATCCCGCGGGAATATCGGGATATGGTTGAAGTACCTTTCGATTGGTGTTTTTTTAAATCAGACTAGTAGTCCCGAAGCCTAGTTATAAACAAACTAGCTGCGCCCCGCGGTTTCACAAGCGTAACTTCCTATCCCGTAACGTTAATGATCCCTCACGTATGTCATACCAAGTGTTGCTTAACGATCATTCAAAGTACTATGTAATATTTATACCTCTAAACCAACCCTGTACCAAGTTTTATGAATATCGGGTCACCCGCTCTTTTTCACCCATCACGTATGTTGTACCAAGTGTTGCTTAACCCGTGCGATCATTCAAAGTCAACCCTGTACCAAATTCCATTCATATCGGTTTACGGGTTGTTGAGTTAGAAATAGAAATACACGACTTTATTTTTCAGAGCTGCCGTCCCGCAGTTTCACTCGCGTAAGTCCCGATCCCGAGGGAATATCGGGATCAAAAGTAGCCTATGTCATATCTGAATAATGTAGCTTTCTATTAGTGAAAGAATTTTTGAAATCGGTCTAGAATTTTCTGAGATTACCTCCAAAATACATACATATATATACATGTTACCAACGTAATCTCTTTATAATATTAATTACCAACATAAAACAAAATATTAAGAATCAAAAGTACAATGAGATATTGCAAAATAATTTTTAAAAAGCACTGCAGTTTGGTGACACAACCGTCTCGCATGGAGCCGACCGATTGAGCCGCGCGGCATGATGCCTTACGGAGTTGACTGGTCACCCTCATCATCGTCGCCCGCTACGTGTATATGCACGCTTGGTACTTAGTAATTATTTATTGTAGAGTTATTTTAAAACTGTAATATCTCGCGAGATATTCATTGAAATCAAGTGATGTTAAGGACAATTATGTTTAAAATTAAATACTTTTAATGAATAACGTATTTATTTGGATAAGGATTAACATAATATTTACAAAATTACGTTCGGAAATAATGCATTGTTCTACAACAAATTTGATTACTCTAAAAGATGTTATATTGAGTCAACCTTAAGAGACAGACATATGCTGTCGCGGACTATTTATTAGATCCTTTTTAGAGGAAGAATTCTGTCATAAATGGTTTTTATGTAACTCTGACCGTTTACTCAGCGCACGCGACAGAATCTCGGAACAGGGTGATTTTTTTCCGGTTTTTGCAATATTTTTCATGGATGCTCCGCTCCTATCAGTCGTAGCGTGATGTAATATAGCCTATAACCTTCCTCGATAAATGGACTATCAAACACAAAAAGAATTTTTGAAATCGGACCGGCAGTTCCTGAGATTAGCGCGTTCAAACAAACAAACAAACAAACAATCAAACAAACTCTTCAGCTTTATAATATTAGTATAGATAAATCAACCTTAAAAATATTAGTTTAGATACATATACTTTGCACAAAATGAGCCCGACCGCGGATGACTGCGAAATTTGATAAAACGTCATTCATGGGACTTGCGTGTATGAGCATAGAACCCTGTTTAATACCCACAAACATACGTACAATGCAATTATAAAGTTAGAAGTTCTTTGCAAAATAATTGACAAAAAAAACCGTTTGGCACACTGTGCGGGATCCCGCAGTAATAATTGAAAATGAAAAAAAAAAACAGTTTGGTACACTGTGCGGGATTGGAAACCCTAGTTGTAATCAATGGCGAAACCTCGGGGCGCGACTAGCATTCACTAATTAAACTTTAGATAGTGTGTCTGTCACGGAGCGGTGGTCAATATAGCGGTACATTTAGCTAAATTAAGCATATCTTTCTTATATTCAAACTTTCATAACTGAGTGAAATTAGATTATTTATTTATAACTAGCTGCGCCCCGCTGTTTCACCCGCGTAAGTCCCGTTCCCGCGGGAATATCGGGATAAAAAGTATCCTATGAGTTAATCCAGGTCCCCCAGCTACCTATATTCCAAATTTCATCGCAATCGGTTTAGTAGTTTTTGCGTGAGAGAGTAACAAACTCACATGCATACATACATACATATATATAAACTTTCACGTTTTATTAGTAAGATAGTTTATGATTTAACTAAAACTATTTTAGTAAACAAACAGACAGACTACGTACAGTACAGTGAAGTCTTGGTAAAAGGGTCCGGTAGATTTCGGTGTACCGCCCCGCTCTCACGGAGTTTGCCTGGAAGATATCGCTTTAAACTATATTGCTTTTGGCCCTAGGTATAAGTTTAAATTTTTCCTTTTAAGGTTTAGATAGAAGAAACAATATATCTATCTAAACCTAAATAGTAAAACTAGGAGTTCGCCCCGAACTGAGACCTCACGACCCCCTATATCCCCAACTCCCCTACCGATCCGGCTCATCTTCGAACTCATAAATTCTATTGACTTAAACTACGCGCATACCAAAATTCATGAAGATCGGAGCTACGATACTCAAGTTATCGTCGAACAAACATACAATGATACAAGCGCCAGGCCCGTCTACACTGGACCTCACTCGCTTCGCTCGTTCGGTCAATAAAACTCGCAGCAAGCATTCGGAAGTGATTTCCGCTTTGAGTACTGATTGTGATGTATCCTCTACCTACAGGCCGTGACCGTGACACGCGCCCGCAAATAGAACTAACCACTTGTTGTTAGGTAGCGCTTTCATTACATGAGCGATAGCGATATGAAACGATAAAACCACGGAGCAAAATAGAGTAGAGATGTTGTATTCAGATTTTTCTATGAAACAACGTGTCACACATTTCGGTTAAGTGTAAGATTTAAGATCCGTCCACTTTTTTATTTTTTATCTACAGCCCAACTAGCAAAATTGAGTTAACAGGCAATTTTTTATTACTAAGTAATGATATTTAGCTTGTATATACGTAACTCTATAACTGCTTTTTGTATATCTGTGTTATAAAACGCTTAAAAGCTGTATAAGGTTAAACAGCTCAATGGCCTTTATACTTAACGACATAAACGTTTTGTCAGCTACTTTATACAACTTATATAACACAGCAATAAATTGAAACTTTTAACTTGAATATAGAACAATTATGTTGCACAATGGGTTCTATGATGCCATTAAAACGCAATAGTAAACTAATATGGCTTTAAGATCACTAAAATCGAGCTAATTATATATTGATCACCACTGTAGCTAACACGTGATATAATGGATGTCATTGTAGCTCTTATATCTCAGATATGATTTATATAAGCATCTATTAACACTAGTGCTAAATATTTGATAAGGGATCTTTAATAACGTTAATAAGTTACAAAGAAGATCTGTGTGCGCTCATATATCTTTATTGACATAAAAACGTTTTTATTTCTAATTTAAACCTAAATAGACACATATATGTTCACAAATATTCATTTACTGGACCTTTCTGCGTTATTGCATAGTTTTTGTCGCCAAATTAACAAAATGTTAATCAGACAACTACTTTAAATTAAGTTTTGTGTTTTTAATCGCTTTTTCCATTTTCTCGGGTACCATTTTTTCCTCATAGAGTGCAGATTAAGAAGACTGAGGAATTTATAAGTTTTATTATGACGGACTTAGTTATTTTCTTGCTTTCAGTTAACCCTAAATATTGTAATGGCTGCAAGATGTTGTAAATCGTTTGTTTAGTAGCAATGATAACACTAATGAATTGTATAATGCTGCTAACAAAATCAATTCATAATTTAAATCATCTTTATTTTAATAAAAAGTATAAATTAGAGAGGCCCACTGAAAAAACACTAATATTGTACCATACATTTATCAACAGCATTCCAAGCGCATGTGATTTTACACTATTTATGATTTTTTAAATACACGCACAAATTTTAAAACAAAATGGACATTCAAATGTAACTTCCAACATTATACAAAAACCTTAACCAAAGTTATTATTGATATTTTTCTGCCAAAATACTAGACAATAATGTATAGTTATTATAGAATCACAATCACCAATATATCATCAAATTACTTGATACATCGGTGTCGCTGTGACCCTATTGCTTCTTTATTGTGTTACAACTGATTTAAGGCCACTGATATAACACCAAAAAGATAAAAATAACACAGATCTATCACTAACATGTATCCGATTAGTCCTAAGTGGAGCTACTGTAGATACATTGTATTACTTTAAAGTGCTAAAAGTGGGGCCATTTTCGCATTGTAGAAATGTGTCTACCACGGATATGCGACTGCTCTGTTCTCGATATATAGCTACATTTGAGGTTGATTTGCTAGTTGGGAGGTCAATAGCAAAACTGCTTGATTCGGCCTATGTTGACTTTACTACGTAGTAAAGGATGCGAGAAGCCGAAAATAGATCTAGGTGGCGTGCAATTGGAGAGGCCTATGTCCAGCAGTGGACTGCAATCGGCTGATGATGATGATGACTACGTAGTAAACTCAGAAACATAGTCAAATTCCATAGTTTAACTACCCCAAACTCTTGTTTAGTAATTTGGCCCTTACTCTAAAATTGTCATGAGGCCTACCCGATAGAGGCATGTTCTCTTTGTATATGGGCCGTGGATAAAACTTACGGGGAAAGTGGTCCGGGAATAGGCTTACCAAACCTGGGGTCCTGGGGTTTTCGGACTTTTAGACCCATCTCAAGTTCGCAAAAATCAGGAACTTACATACGTCGTACCCTTGATGTTAAATGTTTTAGGCATATCTATTAGAAATATCGTAAATAAGCCAGTTGAAATTACTGTCGAATCATGGTGAATATCCTATTCCAAAAAACATTTTTTGGTGTGAAAAGAGTAATTTTAAAATCGTATATTTAGCAATAAGATTGTATACAGATATTCAGTAGGTAGTATTTATACCGAAGGTATGTCCCTGGCCATCCATGGCGTCTTATTGCCTAACGACTCTAAGAGGAGACCCTTGCCCTATAGTGGGACAAGTACTTATAAGCCTATATGTATTTTGTCTCACTATAGAGCCCATAGGCTAGGGTTCTATTAACCGCTACGCTCGTCGCTCCGCTTATGCTTAACCTACATAGTATGTAGAAAGATATGTTCAGTCACGCTCCAACGATTGTAACAAGTGCATCTGTATGCAATACTGTTTCTGTTATAGTAATACAGACTACGGATTGTCCTACTAGCTATCTTGATACTATCTTGATCCCAACTCCTTTAAAAGTAAATAGATAGATTAACACTTTAATTGCACAACCAACAACAATTAAAAGCAGTTTACATTGTAATTAATAAATAATAATAAATATTGCACGACATTACACACAGCGCAATCTAGCCCCAAATTAAGCTCTAGGCTTGTACTATGGGTACTAGACAACGGATATACTTCATATTATACTTTTTTTTTGTAAATACATACATATTATACATAAAAAGACACCCAGACCAGATACAAATATTTATTTTTAAGCATAAATATTTGCACCCGGCGGGAATCGAACCCGCAGCCTTCTGCATTGCGGTCAGGCGTTTGCCCGACGCGCCACAGAGGCGTCAGAGGCATAAGTAAGACAAATACACAGAAAGCTTAAAAGTAAAAAGTTGTACAAATGGGCGGCCTTATCGCTAAAAGCGATTTCTTCCAGGCAACCTTTGGATGAAGAAGGCCAGTAAAGTATTCATTCTGCGGTTTCACCCGCGTGACTCCCGAATTCCCGGGAATATCGGGATAAAAGTATTTCCAGGTCTCCAGCTACCTATATTTCAAGTTTCATAGCAATCGGTTTAGTAGTTTTTGTGTGAAACAGTAACAAAGTCACATACATACATACTTATTACTTGCAAGCTTTGCCGCTTATAATATTAGTTGGATAATGATCTATGTCACAGTGCATAGAAAGGCTGGGGGCGTTTGGTCGAGTCCGAAGTGTCGGCCAAAGTTGGTTCGTAATAGGCCTCCAGTTTCGTGGCAGTTACCATACTGCTCTCTATGTACTGTGTCTATGTGTAACAAACCCACCTGGGCTTTGTTAGAAAATGAATGAACCATGATAAGTACCAGTTTCCAAATAAAGGTAATACCAACATTATCTTTATTTGGAAACAAGTCTGTGTATAAACCGTTAATATTTCATCGTTTTAGCTATTAGTTAAGCCCGCGGTTTCACTCGCGTTTGTCTCGATCCTTTGGAAAACTAAAGAGTTTTTTCTAAGCACATTGGCGGGAATCGAACCCGCAGCCTTCTGCATTGCAGACGGACCATCGCCCGCCGCGCTAGAGAGGCCTTTTTATTGTCTTTTATGCAATACATATTTCGAATCCCGGCGACGCACCAATGTCTTTTTCTTAAAAAAAAATACAGGGTTACAGAAAAAGTCGTGCTAGATCCGTTGAGGGCGTGGAGTACCCATCATTTCTGACTTATTTCACTATGAAACACCCTACCCTAAACTTAACCCTTTTTGAGATATTCGACTTTTAATTTTTTCATTGAAAATTGCCGATATTTAAGCTACTAAATTTATTTTTGTTTATTTTGTGTGTCTTATTATTATTATTATTGCATTTTGACATGCGTAATAAGATGCTTAAAGACGTCAATCATTAAAATAGTACATTAGTTAATTGAATAGACCGTAGCAGACAAGTGAAAGTTAAGAAATAAAAAAATAAATTAGAAAGTTTATTTTTCTCTAAGGGATATCTAAAAAAAACTATATGGCAATTGTTCGGCAGATGTTTTTTAAAATATTTACGTTTCATCAGCTATCTAACGACGTATAACAATCTAGGGATTGTATTACATTTCGTGGAAAAAAGGGACGCTCCAGTAGTAGTAGTAGTTCTAACGGTACCGCGCCTATTGTCCTTCAAGTTAAGACGCACCGTGCGAGCGAGACAAGTGACGATTTATGTAGGTGCGAATGAAAGAAAAAATGTGTAGAGACCGGTTAGGGCTGTGAATACAACAAGGGGTATTGTTTTGGTTGTCAGTCAGTCTGCTTTTGTGCTTCGTACATAGTAGATGTGACATTGTATTGCTCTTTTTCTCGACTTGGCTGTGATTCTGGACTGTTTCTTCTGATTTGTGACTACTGTGCTTGTTAACCAGACTCTGATTTGTACCTGCGATACGGAAGTGTTGAAGATGACGTCCTACACACCTGAAGAATATGCTGATATGCTTATTTGTTACGGATACTGCAATTGTGTGTCTGCGCAAGCTCGCAACGAATACATAACTCGCTACCCCGGTCGTCGAGTGCCGGATGTGGCCGTTTTTGACAGAGTTTATCGAAGACTTCGTGAAACTGGCTCTGTTTTGAGACGAAATACAGACATGGGAAGACCACGAATTGACGACGAAGAACAGGACAATGAGATAGTGCAACGCTTTCGAGCGGATCCGACTACTTCCACTAATATTGTTGCCCGTGATCTGGGACTTTCGCAATGGAGAGTGTGGTTTACCGTGCACACTGCTGGCCTATACCCATACCATTATACGCCGGTACACGTTATTGAAGAAGGAGACCCCGCGAGGAGAATGGACTTTTGCAGATTTATGCTAAATGCTGATGTGGAAGACCCAGATTTTCTAAGAAATATCTTGTGGACGGATGAGTCCAAATTTGATAAAGATGGCATAACTAACTATCACAACGCCTATTACTGGGCCCCAAAAGAACTAAGGAATCCCAATAAGAAAAGAGTGAAGGGGTCCCAACGTAGATTCAGCGTGAATGTGTGGATGGGCATTATCTCCAATCATTTGATTGGACCTTACTTTCTCCCGGATAATTTAAATGGGGAAAGCTACGAAAATTTCCTGAGAGCAGACTTGAGTGATTTGCTGGATGATCTGCCACTCAACCTGATCAGGGACATGTGGTTCCAACACGATGGCTGCCCTGCCCATTTCAGAAGAAGTGTCAGAGACCGGCTGGACACAAATTATCCAAACAAATGGATAGGACGAGGTGGGCCGTTGCCATGGCCAGCAAGAAGTCCGGACATTACCCCCATGGATTTTCATGTGTGGGGGTGCATGAAAAGTCTAGTATACAGCGAGCCGAATCCAGTTTCGTCTGTGGAAGACTTAAGACAAAGGATTGTGGATGCAGCTAACAAAATGAGGACCACATTGACCACTGGAGTAGTGAAGACTGGTCTCCGTAGAAGAATGCGACAATGTATCAGAAATAGAGGCGGCCATGTTGAACATGAACTGTAAACAAGAAAAAGTTGTGTGAAAAGCTTTAATAAATAACATTTCATGCTTACCTATTGTTTTATTTTATTTTTTAGGGCTAAGTATAAATTTTCTTCTCCACTGTCGCCTATGAAACTAATTTTTTTTATAATGTATTTGAATAAAACACTTGATTATTATACCTCGTTAGATAGCTGATGAAACGTAGATATTTTAAAAAACATCTGCCGAACAATTGCCATATAGTTTTTTTAGATATCCCTTAGAGAAAAATAAACTTTCTAATTTATTTTTTTATTTCTTAACTTTCACTTGTCTGCTACGGTCTATTCAATTAACTAATGTACTATTTTAATGATTGACGTCTTTAAGCATCTTATTACGCATGTCAAAATGCAATAATAATAATAATAAGACACACAAAATAAACAAAAATAAATTTAGTAGCTTAAATATCGGCAATTTTCAATGAAAAAATTAAAAGTCGAATATCTCAAAAAGGGTTAAGTTTAGGGTAGGGTGTTTCATAGTGAAATAAGTCAGAAATGATGGGTACTCCACGCCCTCAACGGATCTAGCACGACTTTTTCTGTAACCCTGTATGTGCGCTATTAACATCGCTCTAACGGTGAAGGAAAACATCGCGAGGAAACCCACGGCTTAAAATCACGCGCAAAGGCCCAATAGTAGGGCTAATTGCGGAAACACAGTTAAAAACTTAACTTTATATACTTAGAAACGCTAATTAATGCGCTACATAACTATGCATCGTTTGTCTTTTACTGTCACATGAAGTTTCATAGGTCACATAACTTAGTCATGTGTAAATAATCCTACTAATATTATAAATGTGAAAGTCTGTGTGTTTGGATGTTTGTTACTCAATCACGCAAAAACTACTGAACGCATTGCGATGAAACTTAGAATATAGGTAGCTGGATACCGGGAATAACACATAGGCTACTTTTTATCCCGAAATTCCCACGGCAACGGGACGTACGCGGGTGAAACCGCGGGGCGCCGCTCGTATTTTATAAGTAAGGGAGTTCATTTGAACTTGCAGGTGATAGCTTAGAGGAACTTAACGGCTATGGCACGATGCGACCTCGGAACATAATATCGTCGATACTGAGTGGCACGCCGGCCAAGAACAAAGGGCTTGCCATATCCAACCCGCACGATTTTAGAATGGTGAGTATCTCATACTTAGCTAACCCCTTTCTATTAAGACTGCGGTCCTACTTTAACTACACTAATCCGCGCTCCCATGCTCGTTTGTCCTCTTCGTTCAAATAAATAAAGTAAATTTTAAATAAAAAATACCCTGACTACTTTTAAAAACCACAGACAAATTTAAAAAAAACTTTTTTATTTTTGGTAGTTTGTATTTTTTTTAATTATTGGCGCGACGACTTCGCGACTACTTATAAGACATCATGGTAGGGCCCAATATTAAAAAAAAGTAAGTATTTTTACTTTTTTTATTTTTAATTCATTTGTAGGTAGTGTGTAATTTTAAGCTATTTAGGGCTGATTAAAAAAAAATTTTTTTTGTAAATTTAAATCTAAATAAAAAATTATTTGTTTATTGATAATGAATAGGCTACGAAACAAATTTAAAAAAATCTTTTTTATTTTTGGTAGTTTGTATTTTTTTTAATTATTGGCGCGACGACTTCGCGACTACTTTTAAGACATTAGATTTTCGGGTCTAGATCGCGTTATAACAACAAAATTATTTTAAATTCTGTCTTCCCGGGACCACGGCCGGTGTAATCCGTTTGCCGAAACGTCGGGGTAATTTTAAATTTATTTACTAAATTTAAAATAATTTTGTTGTTATAACGCGATCTAGACCCGAAAATCTAATATTTAATAATAATGAACGGAAATCGTGTAAGTTTAAAAAAAATGTATTATTTATAAGACATCATGGTAGGGCCCAATATTAAAAAAAAGTATTTTTACTTTTTTTTAAATTAAGATTAAGATTATTTTTTAAGATTCATTTGTAGGTAGTGTGTAATTTAAGCTATTTAGGGCTGATTAAAAAAAAAATTTTTTTGGAAATTTAAATCTATATCCAAAATTATTTGTTTATTGATAAAGAATAGGCTACGAAACTACTAGCTAAATCAAATCAAAAACAAAAAATAAAATTTCAAAAAATATTTCACAATACATGATAATTATCGGTCCTGATTCGCTTGCGTAGAAATGATGAAATTGCGTAAAAAAGAAATTAATTTCGACAGACGGACAGCAAAGTGATCTCTTACAAGGGTTCCTTTTTGAGGTACCTACGGAACCATAACACCAATGATTTCTCGCGAACTGTACAATTCTTACTAAAGTCAAAGTCAATTTATTTTATATCATAAAATAATTATCACTGAATCGTTTAAAATAATATAATTACATATAAAATAACATAATTTGTTTTTATTATAATAAACAGCACAGACGTAAATTTTATTTTGAATAAAAAAAAAAAACAAATGCCCCATGCCTTCGGACCGAATCTTTACTGACATTAAAAGTTAAAAGTATTCTGTCTATCGGTCAAAAGAATTGGAAAAAGAAAGAAAAACACAATCGCGTCCACAAACACACAACCCGCCCATCAACATCCTACCTGCCTCCGGAGCTCCGTGATGCCATTTAAGAAGTTACTAAATACATGTAAATGTTCCAGGTTTCAGCCATAATAGACGTGGATATAGTGCCCGAGACGTGTCGGAGGGTGAAGCTAGTGAAACACGGCTCCGATAGACCTTTAGGATTTTTTATTAGGTAAGTAAGGCGACCCCCGGACTGCGACGCAGAAGTTTGCCGGTTCGATTCCCGCCGGGAACAAATATTTCTGCTGACCATTAATGTTTGTTTCTGGTTCTAGGTTTGTTCTATGTATCATATGAATGTAAAAAAAATGTTGTATATCCGTTGTCTAGTATCCATAGTACAAGCCTAGTGCTTAGTTTGGGACTAGATAGCGTTGTGTGTAATGTCGTGCAATAAAAAAAAAGTAGGTAGAAATATTTTAAAAGAAAAATACATTTTCAAATATTCACCCGCGGCGAGGTTTGAACTCCGGATCAGTACTATTCAATATGTATTTTTCCTTTAAAATATTTTATTTCTAGTAGAAATGCCTTGAGCAATAAAAAAGAATGATTGAAACGCAACGACAGCGTGATCTAGTATTGTCGGTTGCGCCATCTAGTAGACAGTAGCGTAAACTACTATTCTTTGGTAAGAGTGCTGGTTTGTGTTTGGTTTACATTATAAAATTGTGTTACAATACTTAAAATGTTTTTATTTAATATTAGGTTTACAATTACAATATGTTTTACCTACTTACTTAATTTTTTTTCCGTTTTTGTTCCGAAACCACACAAAAATTATAATTTTAAGACTCGACGTTTCAAAATGGTAATATATTTTTATATGTTACTTATACGAAATGTGTACAATTCCTAGGAAATATATCCTAAAATCCGTGTGTTGTGAATTGTGAAGAAACCACAAAAAACTCATGGGGGTTATTTCTTGTACGTTACAGAGACGGCACGTCTGTTCGAGTGACGCCAAACGGCGTGGAGCGATCCCCCGGGATCTTCATATCGAGGTTGGTGCCAGGCGGGCTGGCAGAGTCCACGGGCTTGTTGGGGGTCAATGACGAGGTGTTGGAAGTCAATGGCATCGACGTATCTAATAAGACTTTAGATCAGGTCTGTATAAATACATACATTTTGTGAACGCACAGCGCCATCTAGCCCCGATGGTAGCTACTTAGCTTGTGTTACGGTGACTACACAACGGATATACTACCTACTTATACATGGTTATTTCTTTCCTATTCAAAACCTTGCAGAGGGTTGTTTTCTACATCAAAATGAACAACTTTAGTTTTGCAACTTTTGGGAATTCGAAGTAGTTAACGAAAAAAAAACCAAAATATTTTTTATAATTTCCTAATTGGACTCTGAATTGTAAACATTTCCTAGGATTTGAATACAATTGCTACGTTCTATTAATTTCCTGAACATATCCAAGCAATTAAACGTCATGTTACAGGTGACAGACATGATGGTAGCAAACTCGTCGAACCTCATCATAACAGTCCGACCTGCCAACCAGCGCGCCGCGCCGCCGCCAGCGCCGCACTCGCACGTCTCTAGCGAGCCAGACATTGACAGGTAAATACGTCTCTAGCGAGCCCGATATTGACAGGTAGATACGTCTCTAGCGAGCCCGACATTGACAGGTAAATACGTCTCTAGCGAGCCCGATATTGACAGGTAGATACGTCTCTAGCGAGCCCGACATTGACAGGTAAATACGTCTCTAGCGAGCCCGATATTGACAGGTAGATACGTCTCTAGCGAGCCCGACATTGACAGGTAAATACGTCTCTAGCGAGCCCGATATTGACAGGTAAATACGTCTCTAGCGAGCCCGACATTGACAGGCAAATACGTCTCTAGCGAGCCCGACATTGACAGGTGAATACGTCTCAAGCGAGCCTCACATTGACAGGTGAATACGTCTCTAGAGAGCCCGTCATTAACAGGTAAATACGTCTCTAGCGAGCCCGTCATTGACAGGTAAATACGTCTCTGGCGAGCCCGACATTGACAGATAAATACTTCTCTAGCGAGCCCGCCATTGACAGGTAGATACGTCTCTAGCGAGCCCGACATTGACAGGTAAATACGTCTCTGGCGAGCCCGACATTCACAGGTAGATACGTCTCTAGCGAGCCCGACATTGACAGGTAAATACGCCTCTAGCGAGCCCGACATTGACAGGTAGGTACGTCTCTAGCGAGCCCGACATTGATAGGGAAATACGTCTCTCGCGAAAGATCACGCGACGTTAAGCATTGAAAATATGCCAATACCGCAGTGTGATGAACGGCCGTGCTCTCATGTTTTTGCAAATGCATTTTTTCTTACATGTTTTTTATTTATTAATATTCTATTCCTTTCAGATTCGACCAAGACGACCAGGACGAAGTGGTCGACCTCACAGCGGTGACGTTAGAGGAGCAACCCGAGGCGTTCCCTTTACCGAGCAAGGATGACGGGCAAGTGCTGCATCTCTAGTACATACTGGATAGGTTTAGGGGGGGGAGGGATGCGGGCGGCTGACTGGTTACTGTGGGGGGGGGGAAGGGGTGAACGTAGAAACAGTATTAAAGTGCAGTAAGGGATGATTCTCGTCGGGATACCGCAAACATACCTAAGTTGTAGTAGATGGTAAAATACAGAAGCAAGGATTCGACGTATGATTCACCGACGCCGCGCCTTGAGGCTTTTTTAGATTTGTTTCTTTACAATTCTGTCTGTTACAATTGTTATCAGCGTGCCATAGCCGAGGACACGTGGCCACTCAAGGCGAAGCGTCTCGGTGTATCTTTAACCGTTTCCAAAAAAAAATATGCGAAGTCTACTAATAACTAAACCGATTCAAACAAGAAATCTCGAAGAGTATCCAATTAAGCGGCAAAATATATTAAACTGCCCGCCGAAAATAAACTTATCAAGGTTATAGGAAATAAGCTATGTATCATTCAGTTAAGAGGTGCTTCTGTATATTAAAAATCGATACTTAAGAATTTCCTATATTCTTGTATATTCTAACGGGCTCGACACTTAATTACTTGCCTGACTATTTATCTTTTTATTTTATAATTGATAGGTAAGCGTTTGACCACTATCTCACCTGATGGAAAGCGACGATGTGGTCTAAGATGTTGCACGCTTACCTAGGAGATACCTGTTCACTCGTGACTTGAAGACTCCCAAGTTGTAGACATCCGGGAAGACATACTCAGGCAACTGATTCCATTCCCTCGCAGTACGAATAAAGAATGCCGGTCATCTTCCGACGAATCATTTCACTATCGCGATTTAGGTTTACTGTAGCCAAGAAACGCAGCCCGAAGTATTCTCACCCTTATAATAAAGCAATAAGTGTCAAAACAGAATGATAATCTAATCTAGTTAGACCCGGAACCAATGAAGTTTTGGTCGGTTGAAAACTCAAAAGAGCTTGTAGCTTATAAATTGTATGCCTTATTATTTTAATTGTTAAGTGTCAAAATAGTTAAGCGAAAGCGTAAATATTGCTTGAAAACAATTCAATGGCAGAAAGAGAAAATTGTATTTGTTAATCGACTTCAATTTGAGGTTGCACCGGATTCGCGGGAAATTCAAATGATTTTTGTTTTTTTTTTTATACCTTAATTACCAATCAAAATTTCAATGGTCTTTGAAACTTTATTGATTTTACTAAACAATAAAAAATTGGTTTTTGAAGTCGGTCAACAAATACATTTACAGAGCATTTTCATTAAAGTTTAGTTTTAATAATTAGAAAAATCATTTAATAAAACAACTCAAAGTATGTCTATCAATCTGTTGTCAGAATGAAAGGAAATGACAAAATTATATAAATCAATTTTGTAGACATCACACAGCGCCATCTAGCCCACATGGTTAGCAGTTAAGCTTGTGTTGGCGGGAATCGAACCTGCGACATTTTCCCGCATAAATCGTGACCTTGTTTAATACATCAGGATAAAATGTAGCTTATATGCTATTCTAAGTCTTTAGCTATCTAAATGACAAGTTTCACAGCAATCGATTCAGTAGTTTTTGTATGAGATAAGGAATACAAAACAAATCCTATTTTTGTTTGATTTTTAAAACGTATGTATGTTTGATACGCCTTTACCAAAAAAACTACTACAGTGATTGAGATAAAACTCGGAGTATAGATAGCTAGAGTCGTAGAAAACATTTAGATTAGTTTTTATCCCGATATTTCTATGAGATCAGATTTATGCGGGAAAACCGTGGGTAGTGTAGTTTATGGTTATAATCAATGACATTTGACAATCAATGGACATGGCAAAGACGCGCCATTGGGACAGAAATATTGTGCTTAGCTCGATGATAAATCAGTAAGCTAGAATGTCGAAGAGTGCTGTAAAAACAGTGCCTAAAATAATTTTATTACAAAGCAAAACAAGATGGGGTGACCTACCGCCGATAGATTCAATTTAATTGTGAAAGAAACAAACCAAAACAATACTCAATTAAATATCTTTTTTATTTCAAATGTAAAAAAAAGCATAGAGTTATTGTTTGGGTTTTCACCCTCAAAATGTGAGCACAGTTCATGCATGTGTTTCGACCATAGAAATAGTACGGAATTCTAGAAAGCTTACTTCGTCAAAAAACGGTCCTGCTTGATGTTAGAGGGACACCAGTCTGTCCTTTTTTCACTTCAGTGTTCGTCGGTTAGTTAGATAAGGACAGACTGGAACCAACTGGGTTCAACAGGACCGTTTTGATATATCAAAACAAAAACTACATTAACCTTAGAGAAAATGATTGAAATTGATATTTCAAAAGTTGTCAAGTGCACAGTCTTCTAGGAGCGAAGACAACGATGGGACATGTCTCTGGTTTCGACTTTATTTTTGTATCACGTGATTTGTCTATTGATTGCTAAATGTCAATGGTTTTTATATTACATGTAAGATTATTATTTAGTGTCGCTTTTATGAAGCTGACATATCGTTTTGAGAAATGACTTCTGCTCATTCCAAATAGTATTAAAAATTTAAGTATTCGACAATAATTTAAACTAATTTGTAGATTTAAATAAATAAAAAAAATCCATCCATTTTCTTTGTTCATATACATTATACATATCGTGTTTTTTTTAATAACGTTAATGTTTAATAGTTAAAATAAGATGTTAAATGGACTCGAAAAAGTTATATTAACTTGAAAATTCTTACTACAGTGCGATCAAATTATCGGTTTGGGTGTGAAAGACATCCGTGGGATAATAGAAACAATTAGAACTATGTAGAAATCATATAAGTGCCTTGAATCTCCCATAACTTTGCATTCCAATGATGTATATGCTGCATGAATTAGCGGCGATATAAAAAAAAACATATCAATTATGAAAAAATATATAAATTATAGCGGTTTAAATATGTATTTGTTATATTATACTCTGTCTGCCCGATTTTTTTAGGGTTTTTGACAGATTTAAACAGATATTTTCTAATTTTTATTTAACGTATTTTTTAAATGTCTAGTAATGTTCAATTTATCTGTGGGCCAATTTTTAATAGACAGATAAAAGGTCAGTCAACTTTTAAAAAGCTAGCTATAAAGTTGGCGAAAGCTCGGTCTCCAGAAATAATGTCGATATTGAATAAAAAACGCGACTAAAACCCGGTAAATGTTGTGTTTTATCCCGATTAAAGATATCTGTCGAACTCAACCACATTTAAGTCTTCTAATGATTGATTACTTTTTGATTGATTGTGTCGTTTTTATTCGGAGGTGTTACATTTTATTAAATTGTAGATAAAAATTAGCTTCAAATATACTAAAAAAGAAACACCTTATTTACCGGGTTTAATCGCGTTGTATTCGTGATTAAACCCGGTAAATAAAGTGTTTTATTATGCAAAATCGCGAAAACCATAGAAGAAATTATTCAAAAAAAAAAAGCTTTCGTTAACTAATATAGGTACGCGAAAAATCCGACTTTTTAAACAGTTTGTTTTGATTTTGATATTTGTCAAAAACCCCAACTGTCTCGGTCAGACTATAAGGCCTAAATTAGTGCCTTGAAATTACTGCTTATAAATTATTTTTAGGAAAAAATAATGTGCAAAATCTAAGAGCTTTTTAGAATCAGTTTAAATTAAGTTTGTTTCGTTTATTTTGTATGAGTATTATTTTTTATTATTTAAGAGGAACAAATACCGGATGAGGCGAAAATTTCGTTTTATTATTTTTATTAATCGTTACATGTCTCGATATGAAAATGTGAAGTTACTATGGAATAGTATTAAATTATAATTACTATCTTTTATTTTTTTAATTTCGCGGGCATCCGGCATTCTTTCCTCATAATGAAGTTATTGAAAGGCCTATTGCAAATCTAAAATGAATTATGTCTCGATTTTTCTACTATCCTAGTTTTTTTTATAGAATTCTCCTCTATGGTTGGACTTTTAGGTTATTTATTTTTAAGATATTTGAAGAGGATGAGAATTTAGAAATAAAAAACCGTTTAGTTTAAATAACTCAATTTGAAAACTATTTTACTGTCTGTGTTTTACAAAACAGAAACTACAGTAACGTTTTCTAATTCTAAACTATAATCTGACGCTTAGGTTTCTTGTATTTAACTTTTTTTCTTTAGAATGAAGTGTCAAATCGTAGTCTACAATTAAAAAACGAAATACTCTAAAAATAATTAGGTTTTGAAACTGCACTAGTCTCAAACGAAGCTATAATTTGCCACTTGGGTTGGATCGAAATTAAATTCATTTTTTACCTGAAGATGGGACCTGTAAAGGTCTCGAAACGTAGAGCGTTGACATAATATAATACTAAAAATAATGAACATCGCGCGATTTAAATGGTTTTTTTTCGGAATTTCGGTTATTTTGGAAATTACAATACATTCCAATAAAAATTGCGTTCAGTTTCAAAATTTCATAAAAGTTTTAAAGTACACTTGAAAAATTTAAAATTGTACTTACATTGACAGATTACAAAATCATGTCACAATATCGAAGTGGGATATTTTAACGAAAAATAAATTTGAAGTTGAATTTCAAGCGCATCCTGGTTGCATTCCTTTTTTTAGAAAAACTATTTTGATTTATCTTTTTTTATGCTATATTTTTTTTACTTTCGAATTAAATTTAATTTGTATCTAACACTGTACTTAAACATGTTTTTTTTAAGTTGTATTGATTCCCTTGATTTTGCACTGACGTTATCTATCTTTTTAGTGACAATCGTATTGGAATCGGTTCAGTGGTTTCTTGAGATAAGTTCGTAGATACCAACAGAAATATTGGGCTATTTTATTTTATACTTTGTATAGATTAAGAGCAATTGAAAATTGAATTTAGATAATAATATAAAAAAAGAAATCTTTCAAATAGCGGCGATGAATCAGAGTACTAAAGAAATTTCAATTTGGAGAAGGAAAAAAATAATGTCGGCTCTTAAAACTGTATTTATAGTGCGGTTTCGGATCGCGCCCTCCGTAAGAAGAAACCGCAAGAAACTCATGGGAGTTTAAAGAGATTTATCGCCTCTGTATGAGAGTTCCTACAATTGAAGGAACAAAAAAGGTGCCTATAAGACGATCGCTTAAGAAATAAAATTAATTCTTCCATTTTTAAGCAAATCGTCGGCTTTAGATAGATGCATCGCAGAATATGTGTAGTAATAGTTAACATCCGAATACCGAAACGCTACTTAAACTTTGAGGGCTACTCAAATAATTGAGCAGCTTCTAAAATTAGTATAGGAATTATTGAGTTTGAGAGCTGCTTAATTTCTTAAGTGGAACTCGAGTTTTGATTAGCGTTACTGTATTCTGTAAAATAAAAACATTCCTTTTAATATAAAGACATAAGAAAGTGTTTTCATTCCAAGAAAAAATAACAATGAATGTACCTACATTTAAAATACTTTCACCGTTCAGTATTTTTCATTCTAAAACCTGCACCTTGATTGTGTAAAAATGTTGCAAATTTGATTTCAATTAAATGGGTTCTTACAACATTCTTCCACAATCAAGCGGCTGGTTTACACTATTTCAACCAGCACTGGTTTTCAAGTGCTGGACTGGAATAATGTAAACAGTAAACTAAAGGTATATTCTAAAACTGAAATGTCTTAACTATATCTCAGCTTTGTTTTGTCATTGTTTTTAACGAAAAAGGTTTAACAAGTTTTAGGAAGAAATATTTTTAAAGGAAAAATTCATCTTCAAAAATTCACTTGCGGCGAGATTTGAAGATTTGCGATTTTTGAAGATGAATTTTTCCTTTTAAAATATTTCTAGTAAATATGCCTTGAGCAATAAAAACAAATTTAAGAAATATTAAGTTTTAGGAAGTTCGCTAAAGCTTTAAAAGTGCTACTGATTTCATGCGAAATTACTAACAAAAATGCTAAATCGTTTTTGGAAAATGTTGAACCGAGCTGAAGCCATTTTTGTTATAGAATAGACCCCTTAAAATACAGTTAGAAAAAAAATGTACTTAATTAAAATATTTTTTGTAACCAATCGGCTCAAAACTAAGAAATTGCTACAGTCATGTATTTGTAGGTCTATTTATATATACGAGTAAAATAAGCAAGCAGTTTTACTTTATTTAAAATATATTCTTATTTAATGTATAAGGTGTTTTATTTTAGTACTATAGTAAATCCGGTTATAATGACATAGAAGACAAACGACGACACGTCCTAAGTGGAGGTCCTTAACCACTTTATATTTTTAATAACCGGATAATTTTCCTAAACATAGGTTAAAGTGAAAGTTTTAACTTGTATGTTTCCGCAATTAGACCTAGGGAGAACAGATTCCCACTTGTCCCCCCCGCCGTGACAACTTAGAAACACAATTCCCATTTGTCCCCTTTAGCCAACTTTCAAAGGGAACAGTCGCCACGAATTGTCACCACGGGGACAACAGGGAAAATAATTCCCAGCTGTCCCCCCGGGGGACAGGGCTAGAGGGGACAGCTCGGAATAATCGTACTATTGGGCCTTTGTGCGTGATTTTAAGCCGTGGGTTTCCTCACGATGTTCTCCTTCACCGTAAGAGCAATGTTTAATAGCACACATAATTTTTTCCGGGATTCGAAACCACGAGCTTCGGGATGAAAAGTATTCTATGTTACTCTTCATCATTTAAACTATCCCTATGCAAAATTTCATCCAAATCGATCGAGCCGTTTGACCGTGACGAGGGAACAAATAAACAAACAGACTTTCGGATATATAATATTAGTAGGATTAGTAGGACTTGCCCAGGCGTCCACAAGTCATTAGCATGGCAGTTTGGTTTTCCTATTAGTCGGTCGTTAGTGGATTTAAAAAGTCCTTGACCGACTTCTCTTAAATATCGGACTTCGAATGTATTCACAAAAGAAATCACAAGAATAAAATCAATGTTTATCCTAACGAAATGAACTACTACCATCCTAAACAATAGTGGCGCTAGTGTCTACTAAACTAGTAGTTCGCCCCGAACTGAGATCTCACGACCCCCTATCTCCCCAACCCCCCTACCGATCCGGCTCATCTTCGAACTCATAAATTTTATTGACCTAAACTACGCGCATACCAAAATTCATAAAGATCGGAGCTACGATACTCAAGTTATCGTCGAACAAACATATAAAGATACAAAGATACAAGCGCCCCAGGCCCGTCTACACTGGACCTCACTCGCTTCGCTCGTTCGGTCAATAAATTGTCAGCACAGATAAATTTGTTTTGTGAAATGTGTTACAAGTTCATCTAAAAACAGATTTAATGTAAAAATTTTGTGGAAATAGGTTTTATTTTACGCGTCATAGAATGTAGTTTGATTGAAAGGGTCTCGCCGGGCGTTTGTTCCCAACCAGTCACACTGAAACCTGTAACACTGTTACTCGTTAGGAGAACTTTGTAAAATTATTCCCAACCAGTCACACTGTAACACGTTGGGAGACCTTTCCGAAATTATTTCCAACCAGTCGCACTGTGAATCGTTAGGGCCGACCTACTCTTAGGTAGGTATATTTTTAGAATAGTCTGGAGGTATACTGATTACTGTTACGTCTTACTACTCTGCTACTTAATGCTTTAATAACAGAAAGTCATTTTTTTTCCTATTATTACTTACTATCGCTTACGATAAATTAATGTGTGGTACTTAAGTCAAGGGTGACGAAATAAAAGATTAGTGGTAAAATCAAATAAGTTTAATTAGGTATCATTATTAAATCAACATAATAAAAATAATTATCAAAATAAATCAACAATATAAAATAACTTCGCCAAACATGTAAATATTATCATTAAAAGCGCAATACAGACATTCTTGAAAATAAAGATCTACATACATATGTCTTTCTACTTAGATAACAAATCGACAACATTCAAAACATTAGTAACTCCAAAAATATTTTTCAAATCATCACATACAAGAAGATAGCATTTTATAAGAACTATTTATAAAATTACATATATACAAGGTGTAACGGGTAAGCCCTTTTAATCTGAAAGGGGGTTGTTCTAGACGTCTAGGCGAACAACTTTTGTTGTCGTAGTCGTAGAACAAAAGTTGTTCGCCTAGACGTCTAGAACAACCCCCTTTCGGATTAAAAGGGCATACCCGTTACAAATTGTATATATGTACATATTTTTTTATAGTTCCTATAAATACTACATACATGTATAATTACTATTTATCAGTATCCTAAATATTATAATAATCAGTCTCAAAAGTAGTATCACAATAAATCATCATTATGTTAAATATTAATCGTCATATTCATAAAATAATATATATATATATATTTTTAAACATCACAGCTTGGAACATGGCACTGAACCTAGTGAATAGGAATTAAGTCTTAATTATTATTTATTACAAAAAACTATTTTACACATTAAAATCAGTTTCATTAGTAGTATCACAGTAAATCATTATTATATTAATTGTTAGTGCCTTAAAATCTCTAAAGCATGGCCCACTGTCATATGACCTAGCGTCAACAAAACCGACAAACGCACTAACTATTATTGACTTGATTATTTTATTAAAAAGATCAGGTGTTTTATTGCTCTCAACTTGTTTACGTAATTTCCTAGGTAATGTTTTTATCGCCGAATCGTCGAAAAAGCAGCCGAATAGGTATGACAGTCCGAGCTTCTTTATCTCTTAATACAATAGAACACTTATATTATTTTTTCGCAGAAGCTTAACCCAAAGTATCATATTCTCTACCCACTCAAAATTAAGGTTTATATTTGCGGGTAAGTTTGCACTGTACGAACATAAATATGAGTCATCAGGTACCCTGTTAAAGCTCATAAAGAAAGGGATGCAAATATGTGTAGGTTAAATTATGCGTTTAAGTCGACGCTTATCAGTGCACGCCTTGCTACATACCATGGAAGAACCCGCGTCTACTTCGGCAGAACAAAAACATGATTACAAGTTAATTAAAAAGAATGGTGGGACTATTTTGCTACGCGCCGGATATCAATTTTACTCCAGACGAAAACATAAAAGTGGTTTAACAGTTTGGGCGTGCACAAAACGGAAAACTTGCAAAGGGATCCTAAGATTAAAAGTAAGTACCTATTTGATAAATATTTTTCACTATTTTATGTGAGTTTTTAACAGCTACAAAGTCAGTACCAATGTATGTTTGCCAACTGAAAATCAGCAGTTTACTTCGATTATATTCACTTAAATTCACTTTTAACGATTACTTCATAATTATAAACAAGGTAAAAACGTATTATGACGATTTCATAGGAGAATTATTAAAGATCTTTACTAACCTTTGAAACAAGATGGTCGTATATTCTTAAAATTTAAGCCGCCATTTGTTTCCTTGGTCGTATGTTAGTGATGACATGAAATTGTGGGAAATATATATGGCCTTTTACATTTCGGTTGCTGTGTCTTGCCTAGAGCACTTTTTAGGGCCTTAAAATTCTATAACAATTATATTTGAGCCCTCAGTTATAGTGAAGTTAGGTACCAAGCGCACGCGATTATCGCTGCAAAGTGATTCAGCAGGGACTTCGCCGATGCTATATCTAACTAAAAATATTTTAAGCCATCTTGTCTCTAAGTACGTTAATAGTTATATTTCTTTTAACAGGATCAGCAAATCTTAGAAGAAACTGCTCACGTGTGCGTCCCTGACTTTGCAAAGAATCAAATCGAAGAATCTCTACACGAACTTAAGTCTGTATTAATCAAACCGAATTTTCCAAATATACCTCAAAGTTATAATACAATGCTAGGCAATCTCAAAGATGCTGGTATAGACATTGTTTCCGAGATACCAAAGTTTTCAAGTATTAAAAGCACTTTATATAGACAGAGAAACGCAGAGGCCGGGGTTTCTAAAATGCGGCATAAGAAAGTGCTGGAATTCGAAGTGCCACCCCGTGACGAAGATTTTGTGCTAGCAGATTATTCATGTAATATGGATAATATACGGATAGTAGTGTTTTCTTCGTTAAAAGCAAGAGAAATCATGTCTAAAGAAACCAACTTTTATGGCGATGGAACATTCAAAAGTTGTCCTTAACCATTTGTGGAACTTTATACCATTCATGCTGATACAGGTAGCACAATAGAGCAAACCAACATAAAGCCTCTTGTTTACGCTTTAATGAGCGACCGAAAAACAAAAACATATATAATTTTATTTCGTATTATGAAGTCACAGATACCTAACTGGAACCCACTTAAACTGAAGGTTGACTATGAGAAAGCAGTTATAAAAGCCATCGCCGTTGTATTTCCTTCAACTACAGTAAAAGGTTGCTATTATCATTATAATAAGGCGATTTTTAAAAAAGGGAAAGAGCTGAATATGACCACGTCACCCGATCGAAAGGAAGTTCGAATGATCCAACTAAGCGCTTTCCTTCCTTTAATACCAGAACACGAAATAATCCATGGCTGGGTATATATAAATGCTCGTTATGGAGATGGCGACGATACTGGCTCAAAAAAGAAATTTATAGATTATATGGAGAAACAGTGGCTTCGTGAAGACTTTATAAAAGTGTGGTGTGTTTTTGGAGAGACTCATCGTACCACAAATGCCCTCGAAGCATGGCACAGTAAATTAAATAAGGCAATGCGAATAAAAAATCCTAACATAATGCATTTCTTACATGTACTTAAAGACGACTCGTCCCAATGCATAGTAAGAAATATACTGGAACAGCAAAATAAATCACCCAAGAGGAAACGAGCTAAAAAAATTATAAAAAATGATGAATTTATACAAGAAGTACGATTGGAGTTGACGCTAGGTCATATGACAGTGGGCCATGCTTCAGAGATTTTAAGGCACTAACAATTAATATAATAATGATTTACTGTGATACTACTAATGAAACTGATTTTAATGTGTAAAATAGTTTTTTGTAATAAATAATAATTAAGACTTAATTCCTATTCACTAGGTTCAGTGCCATGTTCCAACCTGTGATGTTTAAAAATATATATATAAATATAAATATTATTTTATGAATATGACGATTAATATTAAACTTAATGATGATTTATTGTGATACTACTTTTGAGACTGATTATAACGTGTAAAATAGTTTTTGTGATCATAATTAATAATTTCATATTTACTAAGTTTAGTGCGATGTTCCAATCTGTGATGATTAGTAAAACATTATAAGACATATTTTTTATTTTATAAAAATATATAATAGTACTTTTAGTTATTATAATATTTAGGATACTGATAAATAGTAATTACCTATACATGTATGTAGTATTTATAGGAACTATAAAAAAATATGTACATATATACAATTTGTAACGGGTATGCCCTTTTAATCCGAAAGGGGGTTGTTCTAGACGTCTAGGCGAACAACTTTTGTTCTACGACTACGACAACAAAAGTTGTTCGCCTAGACGTCTAGAACAACCCCCTTTCAGATTAAAAGGGCTTACCCGTTACACCTTGTATATATGTAATTTTATAAATAGTTCTTATAAAATGCTATCTTCTTGTATGTGATGATTTGAAAAATATTTTTGGAGTTACTAATGTTTTGAATGTTGTCGATTTGTTATCTAAGTAGAAAGACATATGTATGTAGATCTTTATTTTCAAGAATGTCTGTATTGCGCTTTTAATGATAATATTTACATGTTTGGCGAAGTTATTTTATATTGTTGATTTATTTTGATAATTATTTTTATTATGTTGATTTAATAATGATACCTAATTAAACTTATTTGATTTTACCACTAATCTTTTATTTCGTCACCCTTGACTTAAGTACCACACATTAATTTATCGTAAGCGATAGTAAGTAATAATAGGAAAAAAAAAAGACTTTCTGTTATTAAAGCATTAAGTAGCAGAGTAGTAAGACGTAACAGTAATCAGTATACCTCCAGACTATTCTAAAAATATACCTACCTAAGAGTAGGTCGGCCCTAACGATTCACAGTGCGACTGGTTGGAAATAATTTAGGAAAAGTCTCCCAACGTGTTACAGTGTGACTGGTTGGGAATAATTTTACAAAGTTCTCCCAACGAGTAACAGTGTGACAGGTTTCAGTGTGACTGGTTGGGAACAAACGTCGCCGGGCGCCGCAAAACAGCGGAGTTTAACCGATTTTGAAAAAATGATATGGCGATAGTTTCATTTTGGATCTAATCCTTTTTCAGAAACTTGGATGTAAACACAGAACATGAAAATGTAAACACAGAACATGAAAATGTAAACACAGAATTGTCAATTATCAAAGCAAAAAGTAGGTAAACAACGAGCTGTCTCGCACATAAACTGTTTTGTCATAAATACGAAAGGCATCCTAAACTTTTTAGGCATAATATTCAAATAACATGATGAGGTACCTACTTTATTTTGCTGTGTGGATACGTATAGGTTCATAATGTCCAAATCCCAGTGTTCAGCTGGTGCAAATTGTCCGTATCCCAAAATTTCCACATCCCAAAATGTCCAAATGTTAGGTAAGTCCTACAAATTGTTCAGATTGTACGTACAGTGTTGAACCTGCCCAAAATAACCTGCCCTCAGAGAAACTCCTATGCTCGGAGTTTCTCTGAGGGATCGCATCAGACATCCCTCAGAGAAACTCCTCTGGTTTTCTGACGGATCACCTCATTAGGTGATCCGTCAGAAAACCAAAGTCTTCGACATAGCTCACCGGACTAGCAAGCTGAAGTGGCAGTGGGCTGGCCATATTAGCCGTAGAACCGACAAATAATTATTATTAATCCCAGAATGTCCAGGATAACACCGACATAGAAAAAGGTTACCCTATCTCTTCCCGTGGGTATTTTAAAAGACGACTAAGGAATCTAGGTGAGACGAGCAAACCTTGGGTTCTCCCCGCGCGGTGGCGGATAAACTTCTTAGTCCCTACGAGGGTTGGTGTCAGGCAGGCGGGCGGCCATAAAAATATTGCAAAATTTATTTGCATAGGTAAGGTAAATGGTGAATATTAGAATTTTAACGCTCCTAACTTGATCTAAAACCAACGAACTCGAATATAAGTATACATATATTCCTCGTAGTCTAAAACCATAGTGTTGGCAACACCGAGTGCAGCTACCGTGAGCGGTAGTGACGTATGCGGCGCCAACGCGGCGAACATGTAGTTGAGCGCTGGCCGGTGGCCCGCGTACGGCATTTTTGCTCCAGACATCAAGCCTTACAGTTGCGTGCCGTTATTAGTGCTCTTTTTATAATCAAGCTGTTCATTTAAAGAGTTAAATTGTAATATTGATCTATTTTTGAATATATTGGTTAATTATACTGTGGTTTTAGCTACCAATTCCTAATATCAAAAGTGACAAATAGTTTTTTATTGTTCATTTTTCCTCACGCCCCTTTCGGAGCAATAACTAAGTTACAGTTCTTTTTCAACAATGGGTAAAAAGGGCAAAAATAGACGCAAACGCAAGGCAAACCGCCCTAGATATACCTCGAGCAGCAGCAGCTCAAGCACGGATAGTACCTAGCAGTGAACCGAGGACACCGCCACTGTCCTCTGACCGTGAGTAGAAATTCAAATACCCTTCATAATAGGGGTTAAAGTATGAAATTGCCGTTTTATTGCAATAGGTTCTTTGAATTGACATAGAATCTTCATGGTTTGAGGTTTTCGAATGAAACTTTTTTCAAATGGTTTCCGTGATGTTCTTTTTTTAAAAAATGTGAAACATTTGAATATCGACTTTCAATTGTTTTTGTTATTCAATTTAGACAAGAAAGATGGATACTGCGAAAATTCGAGTGATTTTTGAATACGAGTTCCGACGCGGAACTAACGCGGCAGAAACAGCCCGCAATATCAATGCTGCGTTTGGAGAGGGGTCTACTAATGAACGCACCGTGCGATTTTGGTTTAAACGCTTTCGTGATGGAAATTTCGACTTAAAGAACGAGCCACGAGGAAGACCGCCCACACAGGTGAATAACGATGAATTAAGAGAGATAGTGGAAGCCGATCCTAGTCAAACTACCCAGGAATTAGCGGCATGGTTTAACGTTACCTTACCCACTTTATTGACTCACTTGCGTCAAATCAATAAAATAAAAAAATACGAAAAATGGGTGCCTCATGATTTGACTGATCTGCAGAAAGAGACGCGTGTTGAAACTTGTGTTGCCTTGTTGAACCGGTACAGAAATGAAGGAATATTGGATCGAATTGTAACATGTGATGAAAAGTGGATTCTTTATGATAACCGGAAAAGAAAAATGCAATGGCTGACCCCAGGTCAAATGCCACAACAGTGTCCTAAAGCAAAACTTACCATTATAAAGGTAATGGTAACTGTTTGGTGGTCTTAGCATGGTGTTATTCACTATAGTTTTCTTCGATCTGGTCAAGCAATTACGGCAGATGTCTATTGTGCCGAACTCCGAACCATGTTGACAAAACTAGCAGTAAAACAGCCCCGACTCATGAATCGATCTTCACCATTATTGCTCCACGACAACGCGAGACCTCACACAGCACGAGAAACCATTTTGACCCTTCAGGAACTGCACTTAGAAACCATTCGTCATCCTCCGTATTCACCAGACCTTGCTCCAACGGACTACCATTTTTTTCGTGATTTGGACAATTATTTACGTGACAAGAAGTTTTCTTCCCAGGAGGCAGTACAAAATGCTTTCACACAGTTTGTGCAGTCTAGATCGTCGAAGTTCTATCGCAAAGGCATTAATAACCTTCCCATTAGATGGCAGCAATGTATAGATAATAATGGCAACTATTTTGATTAAATAAATTTGTTAAAAATTTAAAAAATAAACAATTAAGATTTTCATTACAAATCGGCAATTTCATACTTTAACCCCTAATAATATGATACCTGATTTTGACCCTTTGAAAGACAATGTATTATCGTGGTTAAATGTGATCGAATCTTATGCATCTACCTTCAAATGGTCAGATAGTACTATCCGTTATCAAGCTCTTAATAAGCTCAAGGGGTCTGCTAAAACATGGTACGAGTCTGTATTGCGTAACGATCACGTATGGACAGCTTGGTTGTGGAAAGACTGGAAAGAAATAATTTCTAATACCTTTAAAGTAAAAAGGAATATATTTGAGCTATTAAAAGAAATTATAGATCAAAAACCTGTCGAGAATCAGTCCTGTCGAGAATTTCTTTTTTGAACAAAAACCAAAAATTAGTAATTTAAATTTAAATTTTTCGGAACAAGATATTATGTCTATTATATTGGGAAATATTGGTGATAGTAATATAACAGCGTCTGTAGAGGCTAGCAACTTTACTAGGAGCGATAATTTAGCAGGATTTTTACATAGTCGAGTTTACAAATCAAAACCGAGCAGGCAAACGGTTAATAATCAAACAGTAAATCAAGTGGTTAATCAAAACAACCTAAATAATCGCGAGGTGAATGCAAAAGCATCAACACAACAAAATCAAGTTTCCCAGACAATAACATATAGTAAGCTACCCACAAATTCGTCTCACCAAAACAACACTAACGTAACAGTAGGTCGCACGCAAGGCAATAGATTGCTATTATTGTGGCGGCAACCATAAAAGAATACATTGTACGGTAAAATGTGAATTTTGTGGGAAGAAAGGTCATTGAGAAACTATATGTTATCATAAAAAAGATTCCAAGACAAAATAACAAATATCTATTAGTGGTAGTAGACGCTTTCACAAAAGTTCGTTTTTATATCAGCGGTGCCTAATACAGATTTTACTAACGTAATCAATGAGCTAGATAATATTTCTAAATATTCGAGAACCCACGTAGTTTGTTACGGATGCTGGGTCTGCTTTCACATCGAAAATGTTTAGTGTTTAACTAAAAATATTAGACATCACACAATAGCTACAGGCATGCCGCGGTCCAACGGACAGGCTGAAAGGTTTAATAGAACTATATTAGAAGCTATGAAAACTATGGGGGCTGATGTAGACGAAGATAGTTGGGATGGATGTGTAGCACACTTGCAACAAGCTGTTAACAGTACCTACCATAAAACAATAAAATGAATGAATGAATGAATGAATGAATGAATGAATGAATGAATGAATAAATTCTTTATTATACACACCAAATACAAATACATACAAAGAAAACAAACAAAACTTAAAAATAGGTGGCACAATGGGCGGCCTTATCGCTTAAAGCGATCTCTTCCAGGCAACCTTTGGATGGACCAGAAGTCAAGATAGGTGAAGGTAGGGTGTTTACACAGGAAAAAGGTACTTAAGTGAAATATATATAACTAAAAACAATTAAAACTATAAATTATACATACATATTACTACATATAATATAATAATAATATATATATACCTATATTACATGTAAATAAATAAAATAAATATCTTCTTAGAAATTAACATGATCATTAAATACATTTAAGAATCAATCACAATTCGTAAAGTGACAGATTTAAAGGACTTAACGTTTTCCAGCAATAAGCAGATAATGTTTGTAAACCCTATTTTTGAAAATCGCCAATGATTTCGACTGTCTAATGACGACAGGCAAAGCATTCCACATCTCTACTGCCTTTGCCGTGAAGGAATCTCCATAAAAAGTTGAAGAACGAGAAGGGACTTTAAGCAGAAGAGCTTTTGAAGAACGGACAGCTTGAGAAGGAGGATAAAATCTGTATTGTTGGGCTATAGATTGCGTACAGATAGTGATAGCTTAGGACCCGAGCTTGAAAGCATTGACCATACCACGGATGTGACTAAATTACGTAAATATGCGGCTGAGAACCTAGACTAAAACGCAATAACTCAAAAAAAAAGAGATTCGATCGTAACCGTATCAAAGCAAAAAAATATACCTACCACGAGGGAGATTTAGTATAAGTCAAAATACAAAGCCAAACCAACGATGGACGCAGCAAAAAAAAATGCTACCAGCATATAAGGGTCCGTTTCAAATAAAACAATGTTTGGGTAAGCATAGGTATCTAATCAAAGACATGAGAGGGAACGAGAGGTGTAGCAAACATTACGAAGGAGTGGCCGCAGCGGAGAACATTATAATGCATTTACTTTATTCGATGTTCTTACATTCAATTTCATGCTGGCCAGTATTGACGACTCTTTTAAAGATTCTATTATTTTGGTACAATTAATATTTTGTCAACAAATAAAAAAGTAAAGTTAATTAAGTAAGATAATAATTAGTAAAGATAATTCATTTTGCATAAAATATAGGATGTCCTGATCTGCCCAACGAAGAGGAGTTCATTATCCAGGGTAGTACTGGTGAGCTGACACAGTAATTTCCTAAGCCTAAAGGAATAAACTGTAACAGGCACGAGTCCGGACTAAAGGAGTGAATCTCTAGAATTAAGAGTTTACGAAAACCAATAGATTAGTTTGGGCAGCTCAGTGTACGACGAGCGATGCATCCCAGTTAAAGAGAAAATTAAGATGCATTGATTGAAGCTGTAGGGACAAAACATGTTTTACATCACCTAATACAGTTTTCGATTTTCAGTCGTATACATAGTTGTGGAGCAAGATCTGATCAATCGTGCCTGGGGACATGCACGGTGCAGGAGGGCCGTGTTGGCAACACCGAGTGCAGCTACCGTGAGCGGTAGTGACGTATGCGGCGCCAACGCGGCGAACATGTAGTTGAGCGCTGGCCGGTGGCCCGCGTACGGCACTTTTGCTCCAGACATCAAGCCTTGCAGTTGCGTGCCGTTATTAGTGCTCTTTTTATAATCAAACTGTTCATTTAAAGAGTTAAATTGTAATATTGATCTATTTTTGAATATATTGGTTAATTATACTGTGGTTTTAGCTACCAATTCCTAATAATAGATCGGTACCTAATATCGGAAAGTAGATATAATATTTACAGAAAAAATACATCTCTAAAATTTCGGTTGCGGCGAGGTTTGAACTCGCGTCTCTGGGACAGTAAACTTTTTAAATTCACACGATTTGTTAACATATTTACATTTTACCGGGTCTTAATCGCGTACCTACTGTTTTTTTATTTTCTTATCTTGACGTTTCGATCATGTTACAATGATCTTGGTCTCGAGGGGACGAGCTGCGGCGGGTGTCGTCCACTACATATACCCGCGCGACGGTTATACAAGATGTAATGATGTACAAGATGGCGAACAACTTTTGTTCTACGACTTTTGGAAATTCGAAGTTTGTTTCGAAAATTTTAAGTGTAAAGTTTA
The DNA here is from genome assembly GCA_949358125.1 of Idaea dimidiata. NCBI lineage: Eukaryota > Metazoa > Arthropoda > Insecta > Lepidoptera > Geometridae > Idaea > Idaea dimidiata. The sequence goes on from OX442342.1 coordinate 480,089, forward strand.
CTTGAAGATCAGCTGTTTCTTAGAGTTCGAGGTCATTGACCTTATGTTGTCCTTTCATTTAGTTTGGTCTACTACAATCAAACCTTCAATTACCTTTATTCTCAAAAGCAGCTGTTTTTTCAGTGAAACATAACCACAAAATTTTAAAAAAAAGTTCGTATTTTCAAAAGTTGTTCGCCTAGACGTCAAGAACAACCGCCTTTCGGCTTAAAAGGGCTTACCCGTTACATCTTGTATATACCCATCACCGGACAGTAAACAACGACGCGTCGTTGTCCGGTGGTGGGTAGGTAATGAAATTTTTAAAGTACGTAAGTAACCGCACTACCCACATTTTCTATTACACTAGTTCGTAAACAGTTTAAGGCACGCGTCACACCGCACGAAAGCTAAGGGGCGTGACAAACTACACTCACGATATCAGATGACGCGATTGGAGTTTTTCCGCGACGCTTGCACATTCCTGTTACCGGATTCCACGTAGACGAGAGCTTGTATCCACTTTCCCAGTTGAAATTTCTATGCATCCTAATTTCAACCGCTTCACGAACAATCCTGGAGTAGTATCGTCGTTCAGTGGAAAGGACACGCGGGGCATGCAACTCAATCCAGTGGTTTGTTTATTCTTTCGGAAACTGCGGTTTGTTTAAAATAATATTGCGTAAATTTGAGTGTGTTGTGTGTATTTTTGATTGTTTGACACTATTCTTATAAGTAACCAAATTGGAGTATCTTATTTCTCTAACAGTGTGTACTTCTACAAATTGTAGAAAGTAATATAACCTAATCAGTAAGTTTAACCGCAAACCGCACTCACAGTCATACGCCGAAATGGCAGAACATAGCTGACCAAAATTTGGATTAGCCCTAAATCCTATGTACCTATGTTGCATGAATAAATGATTTGATTTGATTTGATCCTGATAATAGGAGGTGTTCTGCTATCGCAGATTTCTCCACCTGGCAGTTTTGGCTGCAACTATGTGTTCTTAGGTGTCTAAGACATGTGTCTATATCTTTGTCTTGTGTCTTCTATGTGTCTTGTGTTCTGGGACAGTACCCCTGAGTTTTAACGAATTAGACCACGCGAATTTTCAAAGGTAATAAAATCAAATTATGAAATTGCAGGTCTGTGCCAACACACCTTATGTTACTAGAACTAGAATGCTCACGTAGAATTAAAATGTGTTACATTGAGCATGCTGTCCTCTTCTTATAAAAATATTAGAAAGGGACAGAGCGCTACATTGAAGCGGACCACTTTTTAGTTTTGATGGGCATCATTTGGAAGCATAAGAACATACGGAGCGTGGACACTAACGGCACGGTGTGTCCACAAATTCAAAGTCGCTCAGCGGGCTATGGAACGAGCAATGCTCGGCGTTTCTCTGAGAGATCGCATCAGAAATGAGGTGATCAGTCAGAAAACCAAAGTCTTTGACATAGCTCACCGGATTAGCAAGCTGAAGTGGCAGTGGGCTGGCCATATTAGCCGTAGAACCGACAACCGTTGGGGTAAACGAGTTCTAGAATGGAGACCGCGTCTCGGCAAACGTAGTGTAGGACGTCCTCAGGCACGTTGGAGCGACGATTTGCGCAAGACAGCTGCCACAAACTGGATGCGAGAAGCCGAAAATAGATCTAGGTGGCGTGCAATTGGAGAGGCCTATGTCCAGCAGTAGACTGCGACAGGCTGATGATGATGATGACTTTTTAGTTCTAGTTCTAGCTGGTTCTAGTAATATAACTTCTTTGTATAATACAGATTACTTAAGTCAGTTGGATTGACAATTGTGGCCTTATCTGGCTGGTAGACCGACAGCTTGGCGACCATTCAGTTATTCCTCGGAGTAATTCAGTGGCAAGCTGAACTGACGAGTTTCCAAAGAGTTTATGGCCATAATCGGTTCAAGACCGAGAACAAAATAAAAAGTACAAATCGATGAGCCTGGCATGGTTATTAGTTACTAGCTGTTACCCGCGACTTCATCTGCGTAGAAACGATTATGGAGGGCAAATTATCACTTACCTACTCACCTCCAACTTCTTTGCCTGCTAGACGTCTACGCGTTGCACATATTCTATGCCTTATATTATATCATCTGAATCTGGTCGATAAGTTACGCGGGCACCAAAGTCGTTTTGTTTTTTTTTCTCCCAGTTTTTAACGACGAAGGCATTGTATGTATAGTGTTGCTGGTGTCAAGTTTTATTAACGACGATGTAAAATAACTGGTCAGCTAGTACAATACCGAAATAAATAGTTTGTTTTTTTATAGGATGCGTTCACAATAAAAAGATTTTATGATACGTCATATTGATTATCAACAAGTCATCATCATCATTATCAATGGCTGAACGGCCCTTTATGGGCCCGAGCCTCCTTCAACAAGAAGTGGGGTGTGACACCCCACTTCTTATTGAAGTGGGGTGATTTGTGACTTTGTGACTCACAAAGTTAGGCAAATTGTCAAAAAATAACCCCATTTTACCCAGTAGTAAATTATTTTATTTCCGTCGTACAGCTGAGAATGTCCCATTTCGATTTGTGTCATCGTAGGTATAGAGCCACAGAATAAATAGTACTCAGTACTAGTATACAGCTCACGGTCTATTTCTGTTGCAACGACCATTAGATTCGGTTCAACGACACATCTACCTTGCCTGACGTTAGACGGAATCAGGTGAGTAGTCTAGTAGATACTTACGAACAAAATTAAATGAGCGTGCTACATCTTAGGCTGAAATATATAGTACCTACGTACTTTGACTTATAACAATTATTATTTTTGGTGTTTACAAAGCGATCTTCGCCACTATCCAAAGTTTTTGCTTATTAAAGTCGAAGTTTTTTTAGAATGTAAATCGGTCAAAAATAATGACCTAACCTTTGCTTCTCTGTTTGACTATGAAGTTCTTTTTTATTTTATTCGTATTTTACAAAATGAGTTTCGGCTATATTCCAATGCAAAGTTTATGCTTCGTTTTTGCTAAGTTCAGACGTCTGAGCAAAGTCAAAGTCATTCGTTTAAGTCCTAGGGATTCGCACTCGTTTAAGTCCCGATTAACATTTAAGGGATTTTGTAAAACCCATGGTAAAACTCGTCAAATTCAAATTCAACATTCATTCGTTCAGTAAGGTAATGACCTTTACCATGATATCCTTATTGCAAGAGCCAAATAAGACCCAAGTCGTTCAGCTTAAAAAAGAAGTTAATTACAAAAACATTAAATAATAAAAATAAAAAAAACAACTTCATTTTTTAAAGTAGTCGGGGTATTTTTTATCTTGGTTCTCCTAAGTACATAAAAAAAAGAACACATACCCCACATCATCTCTCTAGCTACGAGGAAAACGTAGTTAGTTATTATATTCTCTTTGCATCCCTCGTACAAAGAGAACACACTACGTCCTTTTATTAGGTCGTGTCGTTTGCCATCCTCCCGAGATTATTAAAAAAAAACATGGCATTTTCATCTTTTTGAATTTAGAATTCTAAAACGAAAGATTTTTTCAGATTGGTCGGCAGCTCTCGTATCAGCGGCTAAAAAATTAACATCGCAAAACAACGCCGCCCGCCGTGAGAAAATCGGTTTTTTAAATTAAAATTATAGACAGCCAACGAGCCTACCATACTCGTAGGTTGTCCATTGATCTATCAGTTAGTCACAAAGCATTTTATATATTTGAATAGAAGTAATTAAACCAAATTTGTTGGTTACTCATTTTTCACGCAAAAACTATTGAACCGATTGCGACGAAACTTTGCATGCAGATAGCGGAGATCGGCCTTAACACATAGGCTACTTTTTATCCCGATATTCCTACAGGATCGCGGGTGAAACCGCATAGTCTATTAATTTTAACCGTTTTCCTCATGTTGTTTGCGATGGTAAACACTAATCTACCTACATGTTTAATTATAAATAAACAGACACTAATTCTGTCTTGATCAATGACGTCTTTTCTGTGAACTGCGTTCGTTAGTACTATAGGCTAGCAATAGCAGTACCTATGTATTGTCGTAAAATTTGGTAAGGACAAAGACTTGTAAGATTTTGTAGAATATAGATGGGACTACAATTTGTTGGATTGTAAGTAGATGAGACAGCAAGTAATGTCATTTACAAAGGCTACAAAATGGTTATAAATTAAAATATTCTAAAATATTGCGTCAAAAAATAATGAAAAAATTTCGATGAATTCAACAGGGATTTTAGTTTAGCTCGTATAGGAAGACGCGTCGGATCTTGTTGTACTGCCGGCTTCCATCTTTTAGATGAGCGTGTTACATCTTAGATCATACCTTCACTTACCATCAGGTGGGATATGTGGTCAGACGCCACCCTCATCCATCGTATGTAATTTAAAAAAAATGTTTTCATAAGATTTGAGTTTCTTAAAAAAAAAATTCAAAAATCAGCTGATTTGTTAGGGTTCGAGGCCACATGGATAATTAAATATACGCCGACTTTCATTCCGAAGGTCGTGGTTTCGATCCCGGCCGCACACCAAGAAAAAAAAATGTTCGCTATTAACATCGCTTTTACGGTGAAGAAAAACATCGTGAGGAAACCCACGGCTTAAAATCACGCACTAAGGCCCAGTTGTAAGGTTAATTGCGGAAACACACAGTTAAAACTTTAACTTTTGAAATCCTACCTATTATATAGAGTTAAAATTTTAACATTTTTTGTAAGGAATATTCTGCTTTGGTTTAATGTGTGACCTTGGAAATGCATTTGATGTATTGTAAACAATAGAATGTTTCTTTAGAGAGCTTTTAACGATCTATCGGCGAATAAAAAGCTGTTATTAATTTGTGGGAGTACGTGCCTATACTACTAATTTTCGTGTAGTGAAGTGTCAGATAGGGTTATAGTTGTTAGGTCGCCCTAAGGCCTCTAACTCTAACCTAAAGACTGCTATCAGAGATAACAACCGGACCGTGCCTTTCGAAGCACGGAGAAGCCCGGTAAAGTATTTTAATGGCACAGAAATTAGCAGACACCCATTCAAGTAATGACCGCGCCAAGCGTTGCTTAACCTAGAATAGAATAAAACAAAAAAGAATAGATATGTTACTTAGTCACGACAAATGAGACGATAAAACTTTTCGACAGCCTCTGTGGCGAAAGCCTGCAGAAGGCTGCGGGTTCGATTCCCGTCAGGTGCAAATATTTATGCTTAAAAATAAATATTTGTATCTGGTCTGGGTGTATTCATGTGTGTAATATGTATGTATGCAGTATATCCGTCGTCTAGTACCCATAGTACATTACATGCCTAGTGCTTAGTTTGGGGCTAGATTGCGCTGTGTGTAATGTTGTGCAATATTCATTCATTATTTAATTTATATTGGTAGACTTCTTTCGTTAACACTATGTCATTCATAATTAGTAGGTAGGTACACCAGACACATCGTCACTGCCGAAAATTACTACTTTTACACCAATAGATCTTCAAAACACTTTTTCTAAAGCTTCATCGGCAATCCAAAAAGTCCAATCAAATTTAAATTGACAACATCGTTATAACAAAGCAGTAAGGCTTACAATCGCACGTTGTATTGCCAAACATTGCCTCCAGAAATACATATTACATGCTCCAGAATTTGTGCCAATTTCGCCTGCCCTTACCACGGTCAGTCCATGCGAGTAAATCAAGCCGAATAGACTGCGCGCTCAGTTACGTTTATTTTCTTTTTCTCTATTATCTGTGACGTTGTTTTTTTTTAAATTCAAAATGGACGACGAAGAATACAGGGTGTATACGAGGACAGAAGAAATAACAGAACAAGATGATAAAGCTTTGGCTGGTGCGAAAAAAGAGTTCAGGAATGACCTACAGATTTTTATACCAGAGAATCCTTTTCCGGAAATTGAAGTAGACGCATATCCTCCTTTGAAATTCTCATGGATAATTCCGAAGAAAATAGCTGCTATGGCATTTCCGAGGTGTAAAGAAAATGTGAAGTTTTTAGTGAATATAGGTAAGTTTTTTAATCATTTAGAATATTATCGGGATCAAAAGTAGTCTGTTACTCATAGCTTTCTATCAGTGAATGAATTTTTAAATCGATAAGTATTGTTTGTATCTACTTGTAATGAATAAACGTATTTGTATTTTTGTATCGAGCAGTTTCGGATATTATTGTCACCAATAGGCGGTATTGGTGCAAACAAATACCTACATAGGTGCTTCCTAGCTGGTTTAAGTCCCCATCCCGTGAAAATATCGAGATAATAAACGTACAACATTTTTTGAAACTTCTAAGTAATTTCTTGCCAAAATTCGAAATTAACTTTAACCGTTTACGAGGAAATTCAAACAATGCTGAGGCGATGTAAAGACAATTTAGTTAAAGAATATGTGCCCGGTGCGCGGTGTGTGTAACATAACAAGTGAAAAATGTAAAATAACAGCGTAAGTCGTAAAACAAAGGAAATATTAATGTTTTCAACATCATGAAACTGTTTTTCTTCTATTTTCGCGATTCTGCATTGTGAATAAAACACAATAAATATTAACTCGCATTTTATATTTATTAGGTAACAGGATTGTTGCATAAATAAAACACAAAAACAAATGACATGAATGAAATACACAATGTGTAACGAGGACACCCTGTTAAGCTGAAAGGGGGTTGTTCTAGACGTCTAGGCGAACAACTTTTGTCCTACGACTTTTGGAAATTGTAAGTAGTTTTTGAAAATTTTAAGTTTACTTGAAAATCAGCTGTTTCTTAGATTTAGAGGTAGTTGACCTTAAGTTGTCCTTTCTTATAGTTTGGTCTACTACAATCAAAACATTAATTGTCTTTTTTTTTTCAAAAACAGTTGTTTTTTCAGTGAAATCCTCAGTGACCTCACAATTTAAAATAAAAAAGTCTGAATTTCCAAAAGTCATAAAACAAAAGATGTTCGCCTTAAAACGGTGTCGTCGTGACACCTTGTATACTCAATAACACAGGCAAAGAGTTTTTGGCGGGAATGTGTTGAGGAGATGTGTTGCTGAATTTTCATTTTTGTGAAACTTAGTTCAAATGCGTGTAAATTGTTTAATTTCGGAGGCATATCAATTTAGTATCGTGAAGGTGTACAAGTACAAATAAAAGTGAAAATCGGTGCAAAACATGGACGTTAGCTCAGTGTTCTCTCCAAAGCTCCGTAAACAAACATTGTAAAAAATGGCCTCCTTTTTACAATGATTCCCTCAACTTGAATTTAACTATGACGACTTGACTGTTTCGTTCAATGCAAATAGCTTGCAAATATTGATAATAATAAGTACTTGACACTGGTAAATGTCCGAATGGAAAAGCCATGTTAAAGAAGAAGAAAGAGTTATAATTTCAAAATATGATATTAGTCTTTTATTATGTATAATATTGTTTACATGTGCCCCATTCTAAACACCCTCTGTGTTGCCCTCGTAACATTAGTACTGCAATGGAACTGTTATTTGTTATTATTATTATTTCTTATCGGTTGTGAACCGATTATGGCCATTTGGAAATTAGCCAGTGTCAAGTAGGTAATATTAATATTTGCAAATTATTTGCATCGGAACCTTAAGAGTATTAATTACTCTAAGATCGAAACAGTCAAGTCGTCAATAGTTAAAGTCAAGTCGAGGGAATCATTGTAAAACACGGCGGCCATTTACAATGACTGTTTACGGAGCTTTGGAGACAACGCTAAAGTCCACGTTTTGCACCGATTTTCACTTTTATTATAAAACTAGCTGCGCCCCGCGGTTTCACCCGCGTAACTTTCTATCCCGTAACGTTAATGATCCCTCACGTATGTCATACCAAGTGTTGCTTAACGATCATTCAAAGTACTCCCCGCTCTTTTTCACCCATCACGTATGTTGTACCAAGTGTTGCTTAACCCGTACGATCATTCAAAGTACCCTATATATTATTTCTACCTCTAAACCAACCCTGTACCAAATTTCATTCATATCGGTTTACGGGTTGTTGAGTTAGAAATAGAAATACACGACTTTATTTTTCAGAGCTGCCGTCCCGCAGTTTCACTCGCGTAAGTCCCGATCCCGAGGGAAAATCGGGATCAAAAGTAGCATATGTCATATCTGGATAATGTAGCTTTCTATCAGTGAAAGAATTTTTGAAATCGGTCTAGAAGTTTCTGAGATTACCCCAAATACATACATACATACATGTTACCAACGTAACCTCTTTCTAATATTAATTACCAACATAAAACAAAATATTAAGAATCAAAAGTACAATGAGATATTGCAAAAGAATTTTTGAAAAGCACTGTAGTTTGGTGACACAACCTTCTCGCATGGAGCCGACCGATTGAGCCGCGCGGCATGATGCCTCACAGAGTTGGCTGGCCACCCTCATCATCGTCGCCCGTTACGTATATAATATGCAGGCTTGGTACTTATTATTTTTTTATTGTAGAGTTATTTTAAAACTGTAATATCTCGTGAGATATTCATTGAAATCAAGTGATGTTAAGGACAATTATGTTTAAAATTAAATACTTTTAATGCATAACGTATTTATTTGGATAAGGATTAATATCATATTTACTAAATTACCTTCGGAAACAATGCATTGTTCTACAACAAATTTCATTACTCTAAAAAAGGTTATATTGAGTCAACCTTAAGAGATAGACATATGCTGTCGCGGACTATTTATTAGATCCTTTTTAGAGGAAGAATTCTCTCATATGTGGTTTTTATGTAACTCTGACCGTTTACTCAGCGCACGCGACAGAATCTCGGAACAGGGTGATTTTTTTCCCGTTTTTGCAACATTTTTCATGGATGCTCCGTTCCTATTAGTTGTAGCGTAATGTAATATAGCCTATAACCTGCCTCGATGAATGGACTATCAAACACAAAAAGAATTTTTCAAATCGGACCAGCAGTTCCTGAGATTAGCGCGTTCAAACAAACAAACAAACAATCAAACTCTTCAGCTTTATAATATTAGTATATAGATGTAATTATGTTAACAAATCGTGTAAACTCATGATGAAACCAAAATCTATCCCAAGACCGGATTGCTTGAAAGGAAAGGAGACCTTTGCCCAGCAGTGGGACATTATAGATCAACAAAAAATAAAGTTAATCATACTAGAAATATTTTAAAGGAAAATAACATTTAATTGCGAAAGTTAATTATAGTTTATGCAGGTTTGTTATTTTTTTTGAATAAACTACTTATTCTATTCTACTTTTTATCCCGATATTACCGCGGAAACAGGATTTTACGCAGTTGAGACCACGGGGCGCTGTTAGTGTTGCCATAAATTACTTTGTATTTGTGTTTGATTCTAGGTATAAACCACCTAATAACCCTGACTGCCGGCAAGAAGCCGCCGGTAGACGACATTCCCAGACTCCGCTGGAGCGAGGTTCCGGTGCAGGAGTTTGAGGTACCCTCGTTGGAGCAGATCAAAGCTTTCATCGACGTTTGTAAGAAATCGGAGAAGAATGGGGAGGTGAGTGGTCATCCCTCTTTCTTAGACTATCATAGATTAGCAGCGCTCCGCGGTTTCACTTGCTTAAGCCACGAACCTGCTGGATTATGGGGATAAAGAGTCAAGTTTAATCATTATTTATTTCGAGCAATAGAGAAAAAGCCTATCTACTTATAAATGATAAACATATACAAGATGTAACGGGTAAGCCCTTTTAAGCCAAAAGGGGTTTGTTCTAGACGTCTAGGCGAACAACTTTTGTTCTATGACTTTTAGAAATTCGAAGTACTTCTCGAAAATTTTAAGTGTAAAGTTTACTTGAAGATCAGCTGTTTCTTAGAGTTCGAGGTCATTGACCTTATGTTGTCCTTTCATTTAGCTTGGTCTACTACAATCAAACCTTCAATTACCTTTATTTTCAAAAACAGCTGTTTCTTCAGTGAAACATAATCTCAAAATTTACAAAAAAAAAGTTCGAATTTTCAAAAGTCGTAGAACAAAATGTGTTCGCCTAGACGTCTAGAACAACCCCCTTTCGGATTAAAAGGACTTGCCCGTTACATCTTGTATAATAAATATTGCACGACATTACACACAGCGCAATCTAGCCCCAAACTAAGCACTAGGCTTGTACTATGGGTACTAGACAACGGATGTACTACAAATTATACTTTTTTTTGTAAAATACATTCATGTTATACATAGAAAGATACCCAAACCAGGTACAAATATTTATTTATAATCATGAATATTTGCACTCGACGGGAATCGAACCCGCAGCCTTATGCATTGCAGTCAGGCGTTCGCCCGCTGCGCCACAGCGGCCGTCAATGATTCAGAAATACTTTGTTATTCATTCTAGGTGATAGGGCTCCACTGCCGGCAAGGCCGCAGCCGTTCAGGCGTGATGCTAGCCTGCTACCTGATCCACTTCCACCGGTTCTATCCGGATCAGGCCATGAACGTCGTCCGGATGATCAGACCGGGTATGTATCCACCAAATGATATGACTCTTCCAACGATTCAAGGATTATGACGAAAAGTGGTTGTTATTTTATGGAGAGTTACGTGTTAAATAGGTAACTTAATTTATTTTTGACATTAGTTCAATGTAGAACTTAAATTCGGCTGTAACTACTTCCTCGTTAATATCACCATCAGCCTGTTGCAGCCCACTGCTGGACGTAGGCCTCTCCAATTGCACGCCACTTGGGGCTCGATTCGGTAAGGATATAGCATGCGGAATGCATGAGCATTGCAGAAGTAATCGACTTCTGCAGGAGTAAAAATAATAGCTATTCCATAACTTCTTTTAATACTGATTGGCTGAAGAACAAGGTTAGCTATTTAAATAATTAAGTAGCCCTTAATTTTGAAGGCTACTTAACCAAATAAGTAGTAATTAAGTAAAATAACACTCACAGAATATGAATTAACGTACATCTCCTGTATTCCGCCGGCATTCCTCATGCTTTAGTCCTTACCGAATCGAGCCCCTGGATCTATTTACGGCTTCTCGTAGTGGACCCAGTTGTTCCACTACTTCGTTGATCGACGCCATGTAGAAGAATTTGGCGGTACATTGTCGTGCAATGTGTTTTACATGACTTCAATGAATTAGGTTAAAATATCAAAATTTAACCGCGACATTGCTTTAAAGTTTTCAATGTCAATTTTAAATAATTATTATAAAAATAACGTTTTATTTCCAGGATCCTGCGACTTCGACGACCACGAAGAGGCAGTGGGTAGATACTACGAATATCTTTCAGAAGACAACCCACTCCGGTTTGGAGTAAGCGGAGATTTGATGGAGGAATTCGTACAAGCGGCTCGTGAGGCGACCAAGCTAGTACTCAATTAATCTACTGTGATCTAATGTACCTGATGTTTGTTTGTTAATAATTAAAGTGTGAGGATTTTTATTAATTTTGCATTTTTTCCTTGCCAATGTGACGAAATTTAAGTTTGACATTGTTTCAATGTCGATGTTAAAAATATGTATTTTACATTTTATCAATATAAATGTCTCAAGTCAGTCTTTTTGGAATGCCTGTGGCACTTACGTGTTTAGTTTGACATTTATTCAGCGTCAATATTTAAATCATTGTTTACATTGTTTCGAAATTTCGCCGCCGAGTGCTCGATATCAATGTCATAAATTAACTGTATTACAATTATGACAGTCAAATAAATGTATCCCATAATAGAAAATGTTAAGTGTATTCCACATTTGATATTGTCTATTAAAGCAATAGTTCTTATAAATGCGAACGTTTTGATGTTTGTTTGGATTTTTTTGTTTTAATCTGATTTGTACTGAATCGATTGCGATTAAATTTGGTAAGAAAATAGCAAGAGCCCCCAAAATTCCCGCGGGATCGGGAATACGAGGGTGAAACCGTGGAATTTAATAAAATTAGTAGGTATAAATTTACATAAAACACAGAATACACAATAGTAGGTTACAGTACAGTTTAAATATAGCTTTATTCGATCAAGGTAGGCCTAATTAATACAACTGACACAATTCGGACACACTTAACCCTTTAAATGTCAATTAACCAACCCAACCATGTGCCAATGTATGATGCCAATACATTCCACTTGGCACTTTGCCAACTACGCTGCTTATATGCCAACTACCGAAAATAAATTACAATTTCTATAGTATCACTTTCTCAAGCCGGGGAAGCTAATAAAATATTTTTTAATGAATATGATATTTAAAAAATATCATTCATAAAAATAACTGTCTACTTTCGTGTGAGTGACGTTGTTCTGTGAAAAAAAAACGTAAGTGAAGTCTTTAAAAATAATGAGTTCCGTACCGAACCGTGTAAACATAAAACTTGCAAGATTATTTTACAAATACATGCAAGAACCTGATAAAACCAGAACAGAAGAACCGACCCAAAGCACCAGAGAAGCTGAACTAAGTAAAACGAAGCCGGCAGAAGAAGAAACACCTTCAAACTATGAGAAACCAGAATCTTATCCGCCTTATAACTTCTCCTGGTTTATTGAAAACAAAATAGCGGCCATGGGATGGCCACAAAATGAAGCCAACCTAAATTACCTAGCAGATGTAGGTGTGGATCATTTGATAACGTTGTCTCCGGAAAGATGGCCGCCCCTCGAGCGGTTTCCAAAAAAACTGAAATGGACTGAGATTAGGGTGAAGGAGTTTGGAGCGCCGACTTTGAAGCAGATTTTGAAGTTTATTGAGATCTGTGAGAGGGCTGCTTTGAGAGGCGAGGTAAGGTGTTCGATATTAAATTTAGTCTTTGTAAATAAGTTATGGAAGTCCTCCTGCTGTGGTATCATCTAATTAGCATCCACCGCTACTAGTTGCTATTCACTGTCAAATAACTATTTCGTATTCTACATTGCTGCTTTGAAGTAATCACCGGTAACAACCACGTTACGTCAAAGCAGCAATGTACTGCAACTTAGCAACTACTAGCGGTGGATGCTAATTACATGATACCACAGCTGGTGGGTATGATACATACCTACTAGTGAAACGCTCAATTTAAATGTAGGTAGGTAAGGTCGAGGGCTGATAAGGAAAAGTGACAGATGTTAACATGAAAGTAACGCAAAAGTCATGATTACATAAAATATGCCACTATCTCACCTTATGGTAAGTGGCGTGTTCGGGTCTAAGATGTAACACGTTCATTTAGAACAACAAACACATTCCAACGTATTTGTTGTACATATTACAGGTTACAAGTATTTTATTTAAACGATAAAATTGTTTCTATTCGTGCTTTCAGGTGATAGGCGTGCATTGCAGACACGGTCGAGGGCGAACTGGCACGATGTTGGCGTGCTATCTCGTGCACTTCAAGGACATGGCGCCCGAGCGTGCCGTTCTCACCGTGCGAGTACAAAGGCCGGGTGAGTTAAGTACACACGTCAATAAATAAATAAGTTCTATGAACAATCATCAAACAGCGCCATCTAGCGCCATTGTAAGCTACTGAACTTATGTTACGGTGGCTAAACAAACAACTAAATATATAAAGTTCGATTCCTTAGGCTCTTTCGGCGCGGATCAAATCTGCGTTCACCTGTCGCTAGTTTTATGTACAGTGGCAATTAGTTTGCTACTGAATTACGTAAAAAAATACGTCCATATAGCAGTTTTGATCGTTTCAATCGAGATGTGTTAGCAACAGTCGAGATTTACGTAACAGGTCGCGGGGCCGCTATATACAATCTCGAGTAGGTATATGTATGTACCTAGTTACCAAAAACTGAAGGCTGCGGGTTCGATCCCTATATGTTTAACCATAAATATATGCAGGCTAGATAAAATAAAATAAATAAATAAAATCCTGTGACCAACACACAGCGCCATCTAGCCCCATGGTAAGCTGCTAAGCTTGTGTTACGGTGACAAGACAACGGATATACTACTTATATTTATTTTTCTATTGTAAATACATACATATTATACATAGAAATACACCCAGACCAGATACAAATATTTATTTTTAAGCATAAATATTTGCAACCGGCGGGGATCGAACCTGCAACCTTCTGCATTGCAGCCAAGCGTTCGCCCGACGCGCCACAGAAGTCGTCAAATACCGTCGTCGGTTCATTTATTTATGGTTTATGGTATATTTGTATCTGGTCTGGCCCAGACCAGATACAAATATACCATAAAGACCGTCTGGGTGTCTTTCTATGTATAATATGAATGTACTTATTTACAAAGAATATGTAGTAGGTATATCCGTTGTCTAGTACCTACCCATAGTACAATCCTAGTGCTTAGTTTGGGGCTAGATTACAGATTGCTCTCTGTGTATTTATTTATTAAACTTATTTATAAATCGTGTAATATTTATTTATTTATATGTAGGTATATTACTCGTATATTGTCGTTATATTCATTTACTTATTATAATTGTATTTTTGGTGTCATACTAAAGGGTTAAATAAATAAATAAAAATAAATATTACCTAATTCCAGGTTCCTGCGAAACATACGAACAAGAGAAAATAGTCTGCCACTATCACGACTGCGTCCGCGGTACCATAACCAAGCCGGACTATCGACTGGTTGAAGACAAACTGTACTTCGACTTGTCTATGAAATACGCGTACTCTGATGAAGAGGAAAATGAAAGTGAAGAGACGAAGGTTGTAGAGTTGAGTGCCAGAGAGAATAGTGTCAAATTGAAAGTTCCAAAGAAGAAATCTAACGCTATGGTTATTAATCATAGGATTTATTTTTAAGCCAAAAACAAGGGAGTTAGAAATTAGAGGTTTGAGAACAATATAAAGTACCTATGTAAGTAATCTAATACCCACCTTAATATATTTAATTGTAGGTATAGTTTTCCGTACTTTAATAGGTACGTAAAAAATGAACCCTAACATTCGCTCATCCGTCTATGTGTCCGTTTTTCTGTCTGTTTAATTTGTAACATAAGTTCTATTATGAATTTCTTTTTGGTCGTATTTATTTGCTTTCTGTTAAAATAACTTCCAGTTTATTATTACATACCTATACCCTTTCGAGAAACTTACCTACCTATATAAAAAAAACTCGTACTTAAATTTATTTGAAAGTGACACCTCTTTGTTAACAATTATAATTGACAGCTAATGTGTTTTTAAATTTTTGAAAAAGGGTATATTTTGGATATTATGTTTTGTCGGAACCCCACACCTCCCCCTCATTATCTCTAACTTGTTTACATATCGTTAGGTACTCCATAAACTTTCATTATGACTTTGTTAAGCGTTAAGTACCTATCATTAAGATTATGTTAGTTTTATTTACCTACTTATGTAACGATTCTGTTTATTTACTTAATTACAACAACGACAGTCAACTATAAATACCACTATATACGTAGTTTGAAGTTAGTCTTAGACAGCATGTCTTATAGTAAACCAGGTTCAGAAATTATACCAGTCTTTTAAAAAGACGTTTTTCAAATGGATTGGCGCAGTTCGGTAGGATATAGCTCCGCGTTGCGAACGATATAATCGCGTAAGTCGTGGAAAGACTACAGTAACGCCATCGGACAAACATCGCCGAGACGGATTTCGTAGAAGTTTAATGGACGCCGAACTATTGTGCTACATGGGCTCATCATTAATTTTGTTGTGGTAAGTGGTTAAAAACGTTTTCCTATATTTTCCTTAATCCTAAATCACCAATTCTAAGTCTCATTCCCAAACCCATCATGACAAATGATAAAATATGAAAGAAGATCGGCGTTTTCCTCACGAGCTCAGACCTAGGGGTTAGAGATACATTAAAGGTAAATTTTAAAGGCACAAGAAACACAAGATATGGATTATATATCTCATTTACGTGATCTAAAGCCAAGGTGTAAGTGTTTTCGTTTATTTTCCGCTAAATTAAAAGATATTGTATATTAAAGTTTCACGATCTCCTGACCGTAAGATTTATTA
The DNA here is from genome assembly GCA_949358125.1 of Idaea dimidiata. NCBI lineage: Eukaryota > Metazoa > Arthropoda > Insecta > Lepidoptera > Geometridae > Idaea > Idaea dimidiata. Next base: position 496,007 of record OX442342.1, read on the forward strand.
CGCACCAAACCTAAAAATGGCGGGACAATTTCTCCTAACTTAGGAGAATAGTGTAGTGCTCCTAACTGTGAAACTTTAACATACCTACAATATCTTTAAATTTAGCGAAAATAAAACGAAAATACTTACACAGTGGCTTTAGATCACGTAAATCTATTGAATAATCCATATTCTTCTTTGGGGAATGAAACAATTTCGTATTAAAAGTTGTTTGGAGTGCCAAATTTGGTATCCAATTTGAACGGTCTTCTTGTGAAGTTTTTTATCAATGGGAATTCGAAAACATAATGGAGTTTGTTCATGAAGATGTATGACGTTATTGTTGCAAGAGTCTAAAATTCTATGTATATTTTCTAGGGAAATAGGTTAAACTAGTCCTTTGTTAGGTCTGAAATGACTGGTTGATACTAACTAGTGATATAGGTAGGGTTTTAAAATAAATAACTGAAGGGGGAATCACTCTGGACTTAATGAACAGAATACTGGTTATGATATCGTGCACTTCATGCTGTAGGCTTAAAATTGATTCTAGGATGTCGAAAATAACTTTAGGTATTCGTTTCGTTTAAGTAAATATATTTTTATTTATTATGTTTCCTCGCAAGTGTGTTGAAAAACGTCGTATTACGCCCTCGCCTTCGGCTCAGGCTGAAATTACGAATCATGTGTTATAATTATAACTCGTAACGTTTGATTGAAATTAGTGATTGTAGAAGACACAATTTTGTACTTATTTGTTATTTTAAATTTCCGTTTTTAACAGCTCTTGTTTCTCAAGTTTCTCTGTGCAAGACTCATAGTATTCTGGGTGTACCGATTAGCCATTTCAAGGCGGTTCCGACGCCGTGGAAGAATTCACGCTTAGATCTACTTTTCGAATAAGTGCCTATCTCGAACAGACGCGAACTCATCTTTATGTGGTATGGGAGCTTGGCTTGATCTAGGTTTCTGTAGATAACTAATTTCCAAACTTCTTGAGCAATGACTTCTTGTCTATCGTTTTCGTAAAATAAAGCAGAGTTGGTGATTAATTAAACACTCACTTGATCACTGTACTTATTTATTCACTATGAAAGAACACTCGATCGGGAAGCAACAGGCTCCGACCATACTAAATCATCGGTACACAACGCCAGCGCGATTCAGTGTGCGCACTAGCGCCATCTAGTGGTGAGAGGTACAAACTATTGTTTTCATCAATATTAAGATTAAACATGCCGCCGGCCAAGGACGACTAAAGTCCTTAAAAATAAGGTAAAACAAACAAAATGTAAAGGAAAAACAAAACAAAATATACCCACTAAAGTTACAAGTGAGTTACAGGGTCAGACTCATCCAGGGGCAGAGGACACAATTTTACAATTGGTCTTTGAAATAAGTGATTTTTATATTGTAAAGTAACGACTCTCGTAATGCCATCTTTACCTGGGTGTTTCTGAACTACACGTCCCAAAAGCCATTTTCCAGGTGGAAGTTTGTCATCTTTCACTAATACAATAATATCAATAGGAAGATCAGGTTGATTAGTGTTCCATTTGTAACGGTGTTGCAATGTCGTTAAATATTCGTTTTGCCAACGACGCCATAAGCATTGTACCATACGTTGAATTATATGCCATCGATTCAACGGGCTTAGTTTAACGTCTATCAAAGATGGTTCAGGAACACCGATTAACGGTTCTCCTACCAGAAAGTGACTAGGAGTCAAAGGAGGTTCGTCTAGAGTGGAGTTTACAAGCGTGAGTGGACGAGAGTTAACGCAAGCTTCAACTTGAGATAGAAGAGTAGTTAGCTCTTCGTAAGTGAGGAAAGCTTGACCTATAACCCGCTTCATATGACCTTTTATACTTTTCACTCCGGACTCCCAAATGCCTCCGAAATGAGGAGCTCGAGGTGGGATAAACTTCCATTGTGTGCGATCGTTAGCAAGGAGTTCAGAAATTTCAGTTACAATCTGAGATCGTGAATCCTTAAATGCTTGATCTAGTTCACGTGACGCGCCTACAAAATTAGTTCCATGATCACTCCAAAGTTCTTTGCAGTGACCACGTCGAGCAGTGAAACGCCGAAATGCGGCAATAAACGCAGCAGAGGTAAGGTCAGTTACCAACTCTAAATGAATGGCTTTTGTTACGGTGCACACAAATAAACATACATAGGCTTTACTGGTTCTTTTGCACCGACCAGAATACAATTTCAGTGTGAACGGTCCACAAAAGTCTACTCCACTGGTAGTAAAAGGACGACTAGGGCTTACCCGAAATTTAGGTAAGTGTGACATAAATGGAGTCAGTGGATTAGCCTTTTGTTTGAAACATGGTATACATCTGTGAATAATCGTTTTCACAAGGTTCTTTACTCGTAAAATCCAAAATTTTTGTCGAATGACATTTAAAGTAAGTTGGTGTCCGCCATGCAGGGATTTCAAATGAGCGTTTAGAACGATAAGTCTGGATAGAGCACAATCGCCACTCAGTAGCACAGGGTTTTTCATATCGTTTGGAATCTCTGCATTAGCAAGACGCCCACCAACACGTACAATACCTTCGTTATCGAGAAATGGATGCAACACATATATTTTACTCGAAGGTTGAACTGGTTTAGTTAATGACAAACGTGAGATCTCATCTCGAAATGCAATAGATTGTGACAACTTAATACATCGATTAAAAGCATCATCAAGTTCAATAGAGGTCAGATAAATCGGTTCAGTAAACGGCTGCTTAAATATCCTAGCTTGACTAAGTTTAAAATAACGAATACAGTAAGCAGTCACTCGTATCAATTTCGTTAGTGTAGAAAATCGTTTTAAATAAGAAATAGCATCATCGTTTTCGGCAACATTGACATTGCACGATAGTTTAGATTTAGACTTTATTTCTAAATCTGTGAAAGGTATATCAACTGGAGAATATTCAATTTCAATTGAATCATGTAAAAATTGAGGTCCATTCCACCATAGCTTTGACTGCTGTAGCTCAAATGGATAACATCCACGTGAGGCTATATCAGCAGGATTGTTGTGAGAACTAACATGATGCCACTGGTTACTATTAGTAAGTGTCAAAATTTCGGAAGTGCGATTTGCAACAAATGTAGTCCATGTGTTTGGTGTTTTACGCAGCCACGACAAAACGATAGTGGAATCGGTCCAGGTATACACATCATTATCAGGTATGTTTAAAACAGTCTTAACATGTTGTATCATTTTAGCCAAAAGTACGGCACCACAGAGTTCCAGACGAGGAAGAGATATTTGCTTTACCGGGGCAACCTTAGATTTAGCCATAATTAGAGAGACTTTTATCTCATCATCTTCTCCCAAAACTCTGAGGTACAAAACCGCAGCATAAGCAGTACAAGATGCATCACTGAATCCATGCAGTTCCCGTTTGGTAGTGTCATCGGAAACTCCAAACCACCTTGGAAACTGAATGCCTTCAGCGTGTGGGAACTTATCAAGATAAGCAATCCATTCATCTTTAAGATCAGTGGGTAAATCTTCGTCCCAATCTAAGCCAGCCAACCATAGCTTCTGCATGAATATTTTAAGTAGTATAATGGAAGGAGTGAGCCAACCTAGTGGGTCGAAAGATTTCGCAATAGTAGACAATACATTTCTTTTAGTAATTGTGTCATAACAATGTATTAAATTCAAGTGAAGTTCAAAATCATCCATTTCAGAGTTCCACGTAATACCTAAGGTTTTAATTGTGTCTTCAACTTTAATATTCACCGAACTTTGAGATTCCTTGTCAACATTTGGAATTTGTGACAACACTATTTTACTATTTGAAGACCACTTGTGCAGAGGAAACCCACCACGAGCCAAAAGTTCCGTTAACCTTTTTTGTAACCGAATAGCATTTTCTGATGTAGATGCACCAGTCATCAAATCATCCATGTACAGATCGGTTTTAAGTATATCAGCTTCCGTGGGGAAATCATGCTTTTCATCTTCAGCTAATTGATGAAGTGTGCGGATGGCTAAAAACGGAGCACATGAAGTTCCATACGTAACGGTAAGTAGTCTATATTCTTTTATTCGTTGTGTTGGAGATTCTCGCCAGAGAATTCTCTGATAATCGACATCTTCATTTGCTATTAAAATCTGTCTGTACATCTGTCGAATATCTGCAACTAAGCAAATTTTATGTTGTCTCCATCTAGTGATCAAATCTCTAACATCTTGTTGAAGTGGACAACCAATAAGAAGTTCATCATTTAACGACTTTCCTTTTTCAGGTGCAGCGCTTCCGTCGAAGACGACACGTAGCTTCGTACTTAGACTCGTCGGCCTAAGGACAGCATGGTGAGGTAAGTAATAAACTTTTTGTGTTTCTGTTGTTTCAGGTACCATCATCATATGACCTTGTGATTCATATTGTTCTAAGAACTTGTGATATTCTTCTTTGAAATCAGGCTTACGTGTAAAACGTTTCTCCATCTGTAGTAAGCGGCTGATCGCAAGAGGTTTGGCATCACCAAGGTTTGTGGGGGGATTATCTTTAAATGGTAACCGTAAGACATAACGACCAACTTTGTTGCGAGTGTGTGTATTTTTGAAGTGTTCTTCACATTGTATTTCTAAATCGGTCTTCTGTCGTTTGTGAGGTAAATTCTCTTCTATCTCCCAGAATCGTCTGAGTAACTGATCAGTTTCAATCTTAGTTTGCATCACGACCTTATTGTGTTCGTATGCTGTGAAATCAGTATGTGAAACTCTGCCTGATATTAACCAACCAAGCCGAGAGTTAAGCGCAATAAGAGAATTACACTTGTGTAAGCCTTCCAGTAGAATGTATGCATGCACGTCGGCACCAAGTAAAACATCAATAGACCCTGGCTTGTGAAAGTTGGGATCGGCCAGATCCAACTGCATAGATGTAGGCCAAGTATCTTGTGAAAACTCGCGTGCAGGCAGCAACGAGGTAAGCTTCTTCAAAACATATGCATCCACTTTGAAGGTTGATGCATTGTCGTGTGTGGAGCGGACTGTAAGTGTGACCATGGACTTTGTTGTTACCACTGATGTATTTGAAATTCCAGAGATTTTGCCTGTAACTGGAGTGCGGTTCAGATTCAACATCTGTGCAGCTGCTTCGGAGATGAAAGAACCCTGTGAGCCCTGATCGATGAGAGCTCTCAATGTGTAAGTACCACTATTCTTGGAATCTACATTAATTAAAGCCGTAGCTAAAATAACTAATTCATCATTTGTTTCAGCTTTCAGGTTAACACTGATGTTACAAGATGTCTTCGGTACTGGACTATCTTTCTTTGGGGTATCTTTCTCTTTATCCGTATCAACAGACTTGTCATCCTTAGGAGAATTTAAGTGCAATAGAGTATGATGACGACGTCCACACCTTTTGCAGACGGTACTCTGTCTACAGTGGGATACGGAATGACCTTTTACGAGGCAGTTAAAACATATGTTGTTTTTCTTGATAAATTCTTGACGTTCAGGAACGGAAATTGAGGCAAAAGCTTTACAGTGGCAAATATAATGGTTCTGTGAGCAGTAAGTACAAGTGCTTTCGAATTCAGTAGCAAAACTTTTGACAGTTGTTACTCTGTGTGATTGTGGAGAGGTTTTTGTGCTATTTCTTTGTGGAGGTTGGGATAGATTGACCATTTCCATAGTACGGAATCGCTTTTCTAGAAAACTGTATAAATTCTCATACGAAGGAATACTTGTAGAATTTTCTAGTGATTGCTCCCAAAGTTTGTGTGATTCAAGGTCTAACTTTGAGACTAGAAGATGCACCACGATTGCGTTCCAGGAATCGATCTTCAAGTTTGCAAGAGATGTGAGACATTGGCTGGAGGTATCTAAAAGATCTTTGATACCCTTCGCAGATTCTGTTGTCAATGTCTTTTGATTTAGGAAACGACTAAGGATATTGTTGACAATCATTCTTTTATTTTCATATCGTTCATTTAATTTTATCCAGGCATCATCATAGTTAGCTTCTGTCAGCGAATAATTTTTCAGAAGTTGCTCCGCTTCTCCAGAGAGACTTGTTTTCAAATAATGGTGTTTTTCAATCTTCGTCAAACGACTATCATCATGAATTAAAGAGCGAAACAAATCTCTGAAACTCATCCATTGATTATAATCACCTGAAAATTGAGGTATTGAGATAGGTGGAAGCTTGGGTCTCATTTTTGGTAGGTTCAAAGGAGTATCAGCCATTGAGGTTTCATCGTCTTTATGTTTCAGCTCGTACAACTTATCCTTCAGCCATGCCAATAACTCCAGGTAATTTTCTTCAGTTTCATTAAAGTTTTCCTCCATAACTAGGTCGAATTCTGATTTTAAAATTGCAGCATCGATCGATCCAAAAATCGAATCATAATTTTTGTTATAATGAGCCCAATAATCCTTAAGAATCTCTAAACGTGTATCCAAAAACCCTCTTGTTCGTTTCTCTTTAGCTGATTTTTTCGAATTCGTAAGTAGTTTTTCAATATTTGATGAGTTTTGAAGGATCTGTGTGACATGTTGTTTGGTCTTTTTATCCGCCATGGTATTTGATGTTCACTAAATATGTTGCGGGTAGTTAACAAAATATTCTTATCTTGTAGGTAGTTCCAAAATATTATTGCGGGTAGTTCACAAAATATGTTAATAGTGTGGGTAGTTCAAAATTATTTTGCAGGTAGACCTCAAACTATGTTGTCGGTTGTTTACAAAGTGTTTTTAAGATCACTATGTAGTTATTATTGTTCAGGATATAACTTCAAGTTTCATTTCGTAAAAAATCACAAGTCCAAAATCACTTCCAGAAACTATGTTAATTTTAGATCAAATTATTCTAAGTCTTTTGAAGTTCAATTTTTATAAGTTATTTTACGAAAATTTTACAAGTCTTTTTCAACATAAATTTTTCTAAGTCTTTTTGACGCAAATTTTTCTAAGTGTTTTTTGACCGAAACTTTTCTAAGTGTTTTTAATGTAAATTTTTCTAAGTCTTTTTCAACACGAATTCTACTAAGTCCCAAACACTGAATTTATCTAAGTTCGTAACTAAGCACTTCACTTTTCACTTAAGTTTATATTTGCACTTTACTCACTGTTTATCCGGTTCGATGGTCCATTTGATTAATTAAACACTCACTTGATCACTGTACTTATTTATTCACTATGAAAGAACACTCGATCGGGAAGCAACAGGCTCCGACCATACTAAATCATCGGTACACAACGCCAGCGCGATTCAGTGTGCGCACTAGCGCCATCTAGTGGTGAGAGGTACAAACTATTGTTTTCATCAATATTAAGATTAAACAGTTGGTCGGGATTGGTTCGAAATAGGAGTTTATTGCAACTGTGGTGGCACAGGACTTTGTTAAATAACAACTTGAATTTTTCAAGAAATGGGTTTACTTGAGAGCAAAGGTAATGGCTTCGCTGAAAATGTCGTTCTTATCGGATAAGAGAATTTAAATCTGGATAAGAATATCTTTATTACGATCGTCGAAAAATTGATCGTTAGTTATTTTCAGTTTTCAATTATTGTACAGACCTACTTATAATTGGAGTCTTGTCACTGAAAGTGCTCATAATTTAGTTGAAAGTATTCGTCTGAGTGATCGGTTTTTGTAAAGTCAATCGTTCATGTTTTCATTATTAAGGGACGACATAATTATCGGCATTCCTGTTATTTTTGCCTTGTTTGTAAACGATGGAATATTCGGATTCCTCTAATTTAAGTCTCCATCTAACTAAACACCTACCTGCTTCTGCTGGGATCTTAATGGAACTGAGCCAAGTCAAAGGTGTGTGATCAATTACTATGGTAAATTTCCTACCATACAATTATCTGTAGGCCTTATCAGGCCTGAAATGTTTTACCGCCCAAACAATAGCAAACAATTCTCTTTCTATTGTGGAATAATAATTTTCAACCTTATTGAGCGTTCTAGAAGCGTAAGCTATAGGAAGGTGTTTTCCGAACTCTCCTTGTGAAAGCACTTGTTATATGGTAAAGACCAAAATTGTCTTTTTAAAAACTCAATTGCTTTTGTGGTCATTTTTTGTGGAGAATCTGGGGTTTCGTCTTCATGATCTTCATCCTCTGTTTCGATACATGTTGATGTTGTATTCGTATTTGAATATGACGTCATTGGAATTTCAATTCGCTCTCTTCGACGTAAATTGTCAAAACAGTTGTTGAATACCTGGATGCACCCTGTGGTCCGATGATCGACATCCATTTAGTGGCCGGAATAGATTGACTTTACAGCATTATAATAGTAAGAATAATTAAAGAGTGGAGCGAATGATTAAACTGGCAACGTTCAATATCGCAGAGTGTCTTTCTGTATAAGTTGTTTTTCAGTAGAATCCTGAGGGATTCAAAGTACCTCACTGGACCGAAACATAGTATTTGCTCCCGAGGTAAACATTTTACTTTTTATCGCCCTCTATAAGAAAATGAGAACCATACTTTAACTTTTTAATCCAATGTTCGCGTCCAGCGCCAACTACCATGTTTTCTATTCTATTCCTAGTCTATTTTTATTCAATTCCTAGACTATTCCTAGACTAATCCCAGACTATTCCTAGACTATTCCCAGACTATTCCTAGACTAATCCAATTGTATTCTTAGTCTACTCCTAGTCTGTTTCTAGTCTACACCTAGTCTATTTCTAGTATGACGGTTGTTTTTGATTTTGGCGATATTTTCGTTAATTACTTATTCATCGTAAGATATTTTAACAATGTTTCATTGAAATTGTTGCTAGTTGAGGAAATTATCTGAAGTTGTTGTTTCAGTTTTTCGTTGGTAGAAATTTGTTGTTTTTCGAGTAACTCGATACACTCGTTATAATGTTTAGCGTCTTTTGCGTCTGGCGTACGTATTAGACATTTCAAAACGGTGCTAAGGCCCTTTTAAAACGTCGGTTATTAATATAATATGTAAGTTCCTTAAATCTGGTGTCAATTTTTTTTATTTTATATCGTCAGGAAATCGCCCTAAGACCTTCAGGCCGCTCTCGGGGGAGAGCGGCCCTGTGGGTTCACTCTGACCTTGGATGGTGGGCGGCCAGAGGTATACCCACTAAAACCTGACGGTACCTTACACGCCGCAAGTGCCAGAGCTCGCCGGAACCTTGCGGAGTACATCTGCGAGCTCTGGCGGCGGGTAGTCCTGTGGGACCTCTATCTCCAAAAATCCCATTTCTGGGTAAACCCTCGGGTAATCAAGAGGCGGCGCTGGCACGCGCTGCCGCCATCTCGGGCCCTGTTAAATGGCGACGGACCGTGACTCGTGACGCGGACTCAAATTAGAAGAGCATCGCTTCTAATTTGAGCACTAGCTCAAATTAGAAATTTGTAGGAATGGGATTAATGGGTGGGTTTTCCGTGAATTTGTTCACGTTTGAAAAGCGCTCAATAAGAAAAGACTTCAATATTTCCCAGGAAGTAAACTGTTTACTGTGTACGTCGGAATCACCCGGCTCGACTATATTATTTAGTGCGTTAATTAAAATAACCGGATTTTGATCTAGTGAAACCAGTTGAAAGGCGGAATCACAGGATCTAATAAATCCATCCACTTGTTCTGACTCTTTTGTATCAAACGATACGATGGGATCATTTTGAAAATAGTATTTAAGTCTAGAGAGTCATTTTATTAGTAGGTAATAGATTTCGTTAGAAGTCATTTTCTGGAAGAACAAATAAATTGGTTATAAAAATTAGATGTATAGTACGGTATTTACTCTGTATCTTATTATCTTATCGATGTTTTTATTGGGAAGAGGTTGTTAGCTAATCGATGGGAAAAGTAAATATGGATAAGGATGGTGAACATAACATCTTAACCTATGGACTTACAACAACTATGATTACAACAAATATGTACTTTGAAGCTAATTATACCAAGAATGGCACACAAGGGCGCAAGAGGGGCATGACATAACACACTGCACCAATTACATGTACTGAAGCGTCCGTAGTTAGTATAAACTCACGAACATGTATGTATTGAATATTGAAGAATAGGTGGATTAATTAGGATTTGTTTGCATTAGACGAAAGCTCTTTACTGGGTTTCTCTTCAAATAAATGGAAGGTCCTTTTTTAATCAAACTAGTTAAAATCAAGCTACTACGATAATATCCGGTAGGACCTCAGAAAGTCTTCATGTCTTCGCAAGATTTAGGTTCTGGAGAATTGTGAACTAGAGTCACCTTATCTGGATTAGGTTTAACACCTTCATTAGAAATTATGTGTCCTAAGTAGGTTACTTCATGCCTTAAAAACTCACATTTATCAGGTTGAATTTTTGCTATTTCTTTTTAACGTTCGATTTCTTCGCGAAGTTTCAGTTTGTTCTTGAAGATTAGATGAATTAGATGCAAAAATCACTGTCGTTTAAATAAACAAAACAACGTTCTCCCTGCCACTCACGGAGAATACAATCCATTACGCGCTAAAACGAAGACAGCTTCAATCCAAATAGCATACACAAAAACTTGTAGTGACCATGAGGAGTACTAAACGCGGTTTTAGGTATGTCTTCGTGTTTTAGCTCTATTTGATAAAAACCTGACGCTAGATCTAATGTAGTTAAATAGATTGAACGATCTAAATTATCTAGAAGATCAGTGATATTGGGTAAGGAATAGCTATCACACATCGTAATTTCATTTAACTTTCTATAGTCGATGATCATACGCCACTTTTGTTTACCCGAGGCGTCTACTTTTTTCGGAATAATTCAGATGGGACTAGTCCAGGTCCAACTAGTAGGTCTTATTATATTCTGATTCAAGTAGTTTGTTATATTTGAGATTGGACTACTTACTTGTTCAAGTATTTGAGGAAATCTATAAGTTTTTGTGTGAATTGGCACATTAAATGTTGTTTGTATGGAATGTTTAGTACGACTAGTGACTGTTAACGGGTCTCCTTTAATATAAAATATTTCAGGATAATCGCCGAGAACTTTATTGTAAGAATTGTTTTCTTCTTGGTTAAGATGTTTAAGTCGGACTAATTCATGTACTTGGTCACGTCGATCAGTTATGTTTATCTTATTTGTTGACTTAACATGCATTTGGCACGAATTATCTGGAATTTCATTAAAGGGAATGGTTTTGATAATAGGGAATTGTATGACTTTGTCCTCATTATCGATATCGACCCAAATTATTAGGAATTTGTTATCAATTATCTTAACGAGCGAGTTAGGAATCGTGAGACCATTCTTGAGAGTTTGATTTTGGATAATATTTAGCGTTTCCTGTTATCAGGTCATTAGATAAACATGTTATTATGGTTTCGGTGGGACCTTTGATATTTTGTGTACTATTCTCGACCTCATTGTTGTTTTCTTCAAAACTGAGTAATATGAGCTGAGCTATGTAAATTTTGATACTTGATTGAAACATGAAATTTGGTTACAGAACTATTATTAGATGAAATAGTGGATGGATTCTGCATTCTGTTATTACTGTTAACGTGTTTAATCTGTTTGGAGCAGGTATGCCAGATTCAACGTTGGTTCTAATAATTCGAACTGTCTGGGATGGAATGCATTACTCGAGCGAATATCGAGCTTTATTGTCGAGCTAAAGTTCATATCACGATTTTTTTTTCTTGGTTGGCAAATCCGCCTGCTTTGGCTATACAAACATTAATAGCTGTTTCCTCTGTCATCACTTTTCGACCTAATAAATTGTCGTCTCGAGCTTCTATCGAAAGCTTTTCAATTATTTTACTACGTAGCAAATCTCCGCGGTGGAAAAATTCCTTGATACTTTTTTCCGTCTTTTGAATAGTAGATTTCTATAGACTAGTTCTAACGTGAGATGTACCATGGTTTTAACGTTAGAAAATTAGTTAGTCATAAAGCTTTGCAATTAGACCCAGGTTGAAAATCTCGGGAATGGACATCTGCGGCATGAGACCCAATAATTTTATTTAGAATACATATTAATAGTCTCATGGTCCGCCAGGACCGCTTATATAAAAACTGAATTACACCACCCAACAAACCAAAAACTTGAGAGCTTTGGCTAGTGTCGAATTCAGGTATTAATTTAATGACTAGGTACATCTAGATTTAGTAGTTTTAAAGAATCAGAGGTTGATACTTTATCATTTGTACTCGATCTATATCCTTCATCCCGATTCTTCCCTGTATTCCACTATCCTCCCTGAACAACCGTTTTTAGCCACGAACCCAACAGATCAACAATACACCACCCTCAACTTTTGGGACAACTGCAAGGCGCCCATTCGAGATTGGTCTGCAAAAATCTAACGGTCTACAATGTAATACCCGGCCATCGTGCGAAACGTCAATACTTCTCAGTAACAAAGAGGAACTTTCGAAAATTAAAAATTAACCCCATTCATAGCTCACATTAACACCTGCCAACACAGAAAAAAATAAATGGATCTACATTTTAAGACATTCTACACCTAGTATCCTACAATATGAAGACCGAACTCTACATCAAGTACTGAAAGCTGAAGAAAGGATGTAAACTTTATTCAAGCTTTATCACTCTTATTTTAGTCATCCCATCGCGACAATTGATATAGACGAAAGTTTACGACTGGACAAATTTAATGACTTAAATGTTCCCAAACTTATTCCAATCAAAATGAAAAATGTACTCTGGGACTCTTTCAACGTAATAAAGGACGAATTGAAAGAACAATCAAAGAGACTGGAAGCTTCTTAAAAGCAAGGTCTTCTGGACAACGAGCACATAATATATACAGTGCTTATATAGATGCAGAAGCCATACTTTGAAACGTTTACATTTTGTGTATACAGGGTTTCTAAGAACTGCTTCGACAGAAGTAGACGCTCCCATGTTGCTATTCAAATGACTTCGAAAGCGACGACGACAACAGAAACCTCGGACGACGAAGACCCGGACACATTACAAAGATCGGTCAAAACCTCCCCCTTTACATCTTCGTTCTAAAGGGGGGAGGTCTTGTGTCGGGATCCTTCTAGTGAGGTCCCTAAGCGAAAATTTATTTCACTTCGTGATACCAGCACCAAATTTTAGTATGTCGTTAACCATCTTATTTACTTAACTTAAAAACACCTCTCACCTCTCTCTCATTGTCTCTAACTTGTTTACATATTTATGTCATAGACTAATGATATGTAACTTTTATGACTTTGTTACTCCTTAAGTGTCATTAAGATTATACAATTTGTAACGGGTATGCCCTTTTAATCCGAAAGGGGGTTGTTCTAGACGTCTAGGCGAACACCTTTTGTTCTACGATTTTTGAAACTTCAAACTTTTTTTTTGGAAATTTTGAGATTATGTTTCACTGAAAAAACAGCTGTTTTTGAAAATAAAGGTAATTGCAGTTTTGATTGTAAACTATCAAACTACATAAAAGGACAACATAAGGTCAATGACCTCGAACTCTCAGAAACAGCTGATTTTCAAGTAAACTTTACACCTAATTTTTTCGAAAAGTACTTCGAATTTCCAAAAGTCGTAAAACAAAAGTTGTTCGCCTAGACGTCTAGAACAACCCCCTTTCGGATTAAAAGGGCTTACCTGTTACACCTTGTATAAGTATTATACCTACCCATGTAATTATTCTGTTTATTTACTTTGTTAACGACACCTTACTATAAAGACCACTGTATCGTAGTTGAGTTAGTCTAAGACAGCATCTCTTATAATAAACTCGGTTTAAAAAATATACTAGTTTTTTAATTAGACATTTTCCATTTCCACCACGTAACATATAGTTCATTTGCGTGAGCCTTTTCTTTTTAATCGTATTTGCAAAGTAAAAGAGGGCTGTGTTTACTTTATACCTACCTCTAAACCCTTTTACAGAAACTTAGATCAAAAATTTAAACAGAACTGTCAATTATCTAAAGAAAATGTTAACAAAGAGCTGTCACTTTCAATCAAAATTATAATTATGACTTTTTAGTTTACCTTTTTGATCTATGTTTCTTATAGCTTTGAACCTAATTCAGATAGTCAACCATTAGTATTTAAAGACAATTCGATTAATTATACGGTTATACTAAAGTAAAAAGTGACAGCTAGACTTTTTCGCGGCGTCTAAAACCTCTGACAGGAGAGAGACAAAATGCCGAAGCCACAAAGTAATTACTCGGTTTTTAGCGGAAATGCATTAAGAACATTTTTCATTTTTATGAAACCTAGTTCCAATGCGTGTACATTGTTTAAATTCTGGGGCATATTCATCGATTTAGTTTCGTGAAGTTGTACAAGGGTAATGAAAGTGAAAATCGGTGAAAAAACATGGACTTTAGAGTTGTCTCCAAAGCTCCATGAACAATTATTGTAAATGGCCGCCCGTTTTACAATGATTCCCTCAACTTGACTTTAACTATGACGACTTGACTGTTTCGATGCAAAGAACTTGCAAATATTAATAATACTTGACACTGGCTAATTTTCAAATGGCCATAATCGGTTCACAACCGATAAGAAATAATAAAGTACCTAATTATGTACTCGACTCGACTTTTCCGTAATTACTGGTCTTACTTTTTATCTTCTTGGAAGCAGAGATATGAAGTAATAGACTCATTGCTTGGAAGGATAATTTTGTTAAAATTTTAGGGTACAGGTAAGTAGGGTAATTAAAACAAGGTATACCCAATCAGAATTGATAAATTTATTCACAAAAATACAATTTATACACTTACTTACACACACTTACATATGGAGGTGTTACAGTATAATTAAGTCTTAGTTTAGTTTGTAATGTAATATTCAGATTCGAGCATAACGTAGTACACGCAGTGAGCACCTTGTAAGTCGAATTCATAGTGTAAAGGTGGATTTACACCAAACGACCAAGAGCTAGAGCTAGAACAAGAACATTCTTTTTTTAAATTATTTATATTAGTATTTGACAGAGTGGGGATAGAATGAGCATTCGGTCGTTTGGTGTAAATCCACCTTTTTTTTTTTTTTTTTTTTTTTTTATCCTGTGACGAACACACAGCGCCATCTAGCCCCGTGGTAAGCTGCTAAGCTTGTGTTACGGTGACTAGACAACGGATATACTACTTATATTTATTTTTCTTTTGTAAATACATTACATTACCTTTACATTACAATTGAATGCTAGCAATGAAGAAACAATTTTATGTATCTACTTATATTAAACTTGCAACACATTACCTATTTGATACATAAATAAGCGGTGCAAGTATTTTCGTTAAGATCCTATTCTAAAGAACAATAAAACATAGGTAATAAAACACAATATTTACCAGCTATTACTTGCGTTTTATTAAATAACGACATTATTACAAAAGTACCGGGCTTTCGATAACTTTACAATTAGCTTCTTCAAGATTGATTGGATGTGTTTTATTATGCAAAATCGCGAAAACCTTAGACAAAATTAATATATAGGTACCTATATAAAAAGAAAACACGAAAGAAATAAGATTAAATTGTTTTGTCACGTGGCTAACATTAGAGAAAGGTCTTCATATTGAAATTCTGCTAGCTGATTACATAACCCTAATCTTAATATCTTATTAATAATACTTGCTAACGAATCTCGATTAAAATTATTGTAATTGTTTTAATCACGTTATCATTCATGTTACTCGGATGCAAACAATTTGCCATTGTAATTAAAACTAGCGACCCTAACTGTCAATTGTAAATGTCAAAAAGTCAACAATTTCAATTGTTTCAATCGAGATTTGTTAGTAACAGAGTTACGTAATAACTTAATAAGCTAGCATATTTCTGAAACATAGCAGTTTACCTAAGTCAGCCTGCCTGCTAACCTGAGCTGCGAGTCAGAAAATTTGCATTTAATGTTTTAGTGGAGAATGGACTGGGACGATAGGAATTATATCTTGTGTATACCCAACTGTGGAAACCAAAAGAGGGTCTAATTTAGAAACGCTTAGATTCTCTTTATCAGTTGCATCTTCTAAGACAGGCCAACGTTTGCGACTTGGAGCGTACAAAACAAGCAACGCAAAGATGTAGATGTTCCACATTCCATAAACACCGGTAAAGAACGCCGAAGTGTATTCCAACTCGATGTTGTCGTCCCATTTCCATTGTCCTTCAGCAACTTGTCCGAGAATAAAACCGATAACAGTCAAAGCAGCACAAAGCAAAGTAGCTAGCATCAGAAATTTGAAACGATTGATTATAACTTTGGAATCTAAGCGTTTTTCAGAAGACTTTATCAGTAACGATTCTCTTTTAACCGAAATATTCTTAAAAACTTGCCATATCATGTAGCAAAGGTACGAGAAATAAATTCCACTTAATAATCCAGCCAGGATGCTAAATGTTAGAGCTGAATTAGTCATCAAATCGGTGGTCCAGATTGAAAAGAATGGGTTATGTAGTTTGAAGCCTCTCTTGCACACATCAAATATGAATAGTGGCAAACAGCCAATAGCACCAGCGCTCAATTGACGCCAGTATTTCTTCAAAGAGCTTTGAGCTGATGTATCTTGGATTAACATGTGTTCTCCAGCGAAAATGAGCCAGAACGAAAACAATGTAGCATAGAATATGCCTTGCCTTATATCTCTAAGTAGTAACATGAATGGTAGATCAAAATGTAAAGTCAAGTACTCAATCGGCAAGTTTAGAAGACAAAGAGCAATCCCTAAGCTGAGTAACATATTTTCTAGTAATACAGGCTTCCGTTGCAGCATATGAATGCGTCTCCAAAACCAAACCAATATAGCAATGATAGTAGGGAAGAATACAGTTTTTAATGACAGCCAGACTTTTGTAAAGCTTCCATTTTGATTGATGACAGTGATCCACATGTCTGTAATGTGTCCAATGTTGGTATTCATATCAGGTGAATCAACAGGAAGCCTTACATTTAACAAATAGTAGTCATGGAACAGTGAACCAAGCTCAAATAATGGTATCGCTGAACAATTGCACAGATATTCTTCTAGTTTCCTGTCTATATCACAATCTAGGTGACGCTTTTCGACTGATTGTGTGTATAGTGTCCATTTATCGTCCGGATCTCCTTTGTTTCGATACGCAAGTCGAGCGTCGATCGTTATAACACTGCGTGGTAGAACTTCCATCAGAGAATGGTACGCTACATCGATCTGCAAGACTCCGATGAGGTTCTGTTGCCATCTCGAGTAGTCCAGCACTCGACTCTCCCGAGGCACCGGCATTTGGAAGGCAAACACGATGTCTCGTTCAGAAAGGTCGCGTACAGGCCCGCCAAGAGACACAGTCTTGCAGGAACCGTCCCCACGATTGTAGAACCACTTGCTCGTATCATTTTTCACAGTAGAAGTGTCCTTACAAACCGTTCCGAGAATGTTTTGGGCGTTTGCAGGCATGGGCGCGACCAAACCGCCGATTAGAAAACATGTTAGCTGACACAGTAATAGAAATGAAACTAACACAGCTAGTTTTCTACCACTTATATTTTCGATTATCGTCCCCGTCATCGTGAATCTAACGCGAATTATCTCGAAAAACTGAATATCTAACATTCGGCCAAAAGCTACTCGTAGGTACAGATGGTAAACACTTTGAATCTTAAAATAACTTACCAGACTTATTTGTTTACCTACCTACATGGATGTAAAAAATAGTAATGTTACGAATACTAAAATACTAGCTGCGCCCCTCGGTTTCACCCGCGTAAGTCCCGTTCCCGCGGGAATATCGGGATAAAAAGTAGCCTATGTGTTAATCCAGGTTCCCAGCTACCTATATTCCAAGTTTCATCGCAATTGGTTCATAAGTTTTTGCGTGAAAGAGTAACAACCTCACATACATACAAACTTTCGCGTTTATAATTAATTATTATCTAGTAAGAGTAAGATTCACAGAAGTTAGACAGGTTTCATAAAATTAGAGGCTAGAAGGTTAATGGTCGCTTGACAGTGGAGCATTTCGAATTTGAAATATGACTAGCTGGAGTTTTTGGCGGGAATGCGTTGAGGAGATGTGTTGCTAAATTTTCATTTTTGTGAAACTTAGTTCAAATGCGTGTAAATTGTTTAATTTCGGGGGCATATTAATCAATTTAGTTTCGTAAAGGTGTACAAGAGAAAATTAAAGTGAAAATCGGTGCAAATCATGGACTTTAGCCTAGTGTTCTCTCCAAAGCTCCGTGAACAAACATTGTAAAAATGGCCTCCTTTTTACAATGATTCCCTTGACTTGACTTTAACTATGACGACTTGACTGTTTCGTTCGATGCAAATAACCTGCAATTATTGATAATACTTGACACTGGCAAATGTCCGAAAGGAAAAGCCATTTTAAATAAGAAGAAATATGACTAGGTGGAGTTCCAAATTCACAAATTAATTAATCTTCAGTAGAAGAATTCGATCTAATTTTCAGTACAAGTTTTACCGATAAAATTCGACAAATAAGTAAATTCACGTATTTCAATAAATAAGTTCATCACTGTGTAGAAACATGCTTGTGTGCTAGAATGTAGGGAAACGTAGTGATTATATTGTCTTTGATGCAGGGTACCTAATACCAACACATACATGGTTATTGGAAATTCGTTGGTAGGCATCCATTTAATGAAGAAGTTCAAGAAGTTAATGTTGAAAGTTTGTTACAGTAAAGCTTGTATACAAAGTGTAAGGATACCCTTTTAAGCCAGAAGGGGTTTGTTCTAGACGTCTAGGCGAACAACTTTTGTTCTACCACTTTTGGAAATTCGAAGTGGCTTTCGAAAATTTAAAGATTAAAGTTTCCTTAAAAATAGAGTAGTCTTAGAGTTAGAGGTCATAGTGATAGAACAAAAGTTGTTCGCCTAGACGTCAAAAACAACCCCCTTTCGATTTTACAGGTATTTAATATTGCTATCTAGCCCCATGGTAAGCTGCTAAGCTTGTGTTACGGTGACTAGACAACGGATATACTATTTATGTTTACTTTTGTAAATACATACATATTATACATAGAAATACACCCAGACGAGATAAAAATATTTATTTTTAAGCATAAATATTGCACCCAGCGGGAATCGAACCCACAACCTTCTGCATTGCAGTCAAGCGTTTGCCCGACGCGCCACAGATGGCGTTAATTCCAATAACTCTGTATACAAGGTGTAACGGGTAAGCCCTTTTAAGCCGAAAGGTGGTTGTTCTAGACGTCTAGGCGAACATCTTTTGTTCTACGACTTTTGACAAATCGATCTTTTTTTTTTGAAAATTTGGAGGTTATGTTTCACTGACAAAACAGCTGCTTTTGAAAATAAAGGTGATAGAAGTTTCGATTGTAGGAGACCAAACTAAATGAAAGGACAACATGAGGTCAATGACCTCGAACTCTGAGAAACAGCTGATCTTCAAGTAAACTTTACACTTAAAATTTTCGAAAAGTACTTCGAATTTCCAAAGTCGTAGAACAAAAGTTGTTCACCTAGACGTCTAGAACAACCCCCTTTCGGCTTAAAAGGGCATACCTGTTACATCTTGTATATTAACACACAACTGTGTAAATGTGAAAACATCTAGCCACCTGGTGAGTGCTGCTGGTGATTGATGATGCCGTGTTTTTAAGACGCGTAGGTAACACAGGATGTTTTAAAAGGAGAATAATTTTAAAACATTTTTATAAACAATTTATTTATCAATATTAATATCTGCATAAGATAAATTTTAAAATTAAAATAGGTCTGCTAGTCTTATACTACCTACTTACAAAATGTTTGTTAAACTTTAGTTACATTTAGATTTGTCTCGTTTTCAATACTTTGTTTTGAAATAAAACTCATTTTCCTGTTTACCCTGAGGAAGAAGTCTGTCAGGGTCTGAAACGTAGGAACGGCATTGCAATAATTCTGAAAATAATTAAAACAACGCGATTCAAACCGTAAAATGAGTTTTATTTCAAGCTACATTTTGTTTTGAAAAATATATTTTCCTAAACTCTGTACCTGACAGGATTCGAACCACGGAGACGTGAATGAATGAGTAAAATCCTTAATTTTATCCCGACGCGATGGGCACCTGTGAGCCAAGCGATAGACGTACTACAAAGGATTTGTAGAAGTGCAGGCTCTAATCCTCTATGGTACAGAATTTCCGAAAGCATTTTAACTAAATTTTCAAGTGTGGGAAACACTTAAAAATGAAAATCCTAAAAAGTAGAATATATTAAAATTTAGCTTATGTCTATTAACTAAACCTACTTATAATTTTATCTTAGTTGATTTTCTAATTGTAGTCTACAATTTGACACATCTTCCTGAAGAAATATTTCTCAAATACAAAGACCAAAAACGTCAGATCGCAGACTACAACTAAAAAAAAACAAAATATACAATATGCAAAGTTACGTTAACCCGAGATTAAACTCATTATTTGTGTTTCAATCAGGTAGCTGTGATCTAGGGCCTGTTTATTAATAAACCTATTTAAACAATTTGTAAGGGCAAGGGTAACGAATTAGCAAATATTCTTAAAACATTCCTATCCTCCAATAAATACTAACGCAGCTGTGAAAGTGGTGATATTCCACTTCTCATTGACCTATTCATCAAGCTTTAGAGCAAAAAGCTTGCCTTTCGAAAGCAAAGCTCAAACCGTAGCTAGATGTATGCGTATATGCTGTATCAACAGAGACAGCATGTACACCCTACTTCCGTCTCCTTCATTCGTATTCTGTTATAAGGACAAGTGACATCTCTTCGAGCTTTTTTGTGTTGTGATTATTTAAAGATGGAAGTAACAAACTTGGAAATTTTATTCTGTTATCTCTTCAGAAACACCCCTCGAAGTGAAGCTAACACCCTTCGGGCTTGGATTTAAACCTCAACACCGTTGGGAGTCAGCAACTAGAGTACTACGTCCAGCCGTATTCGTGCTAACGCCGCGTCGTTTATTTTATAATATATAATTATTAGAGATGGGCCGACTATGGCATTTGCCGACTAGCCGACTAGCCGACTAATCGGTTTTCAATTTGCCGATTAATCGGCCGACTAGTCGGCAGTGCCGATCATTTTAATACAGGCTTTTCGGAGGTATTCGGACTATGTCGTCATCACTCGGCTCGCTCGCGCACGCGATCGTGCGACGTGTTGTGACGTGTTTTGTTTACATTTCATTTTCAACTTATCGTTTTAGTTTAATTTTGCGGTTCCGGTATAATCTAATTGAAATAAATATAAAAACTGTGTGTGAGGTGATAAAATGTCGAAAAAGAAGTCACGAGTGTGGACATTCTTCGATGATGTTGAAGGAGAATCGAAAAAAGTTCAATGTAACCAGTGCCAGGCAATTATTTCACGCGGCGGTGAAGGAAGGAAAGCGAATACGACAAGTATGTTCAATCACATAAAATATAAGCACAATGAGTTGATGCCTCAATTGGCAGGTTCTATTAAAAGTAGTTCGAATGAAGTTCCTTTGTCTTCATCTTCTCAATTGCAACCTGAGCCCTTGCCACCGACACCAAGTCCATCAATTCCAGCGAGAGGCGAAGTAAACATACAACAAACTATTCAAGACAGTATAATGGTCCAGTGGTCACTTCAGGACTCCCGATCCAGAGAAATAAGTGTGGCCATAGGAGAAATGATTGCTTTAGATAACCAACCTCTATCTATAGTCGAAAACAGTGGTTTTATCAGCCTTATGAAGAAACTTAAACCAAAATATGTTCTACCTAGCAGAAAGTATATGACAGAAAATATCATTCCTAACATTTACGAAGAAACTAAAACTCAAATACAAAAAGGAGTACTCAGCGCTACAGCGCTTTCCGTAACTACAGACTTGTGGACAAATACAAATAATAAAGAAAGTTTTTTGAGTTTTACAGCACATTGGTTGGATGACAACATGAAATTTCGTCACGCAGTACTCCAGATGAAACATTTTCCTGCATCTCACGACTATCATAACATAAAAGTGTGTCTTGAAGAAATTCCTGCCTCATGGAATATACACGCAGCCAAAATACACGCTGTTGTGCGAGATAATGGGAGGAACATTGCAAAGGCTATCGATGAATCAATTTTTAAAGCAGTTCCGTGTTTTATTCACACTATGCAATTGGCAATCCACGACTCACTTAAAATTGAATATGTGGCACAAATTCTTACAAAATCGAGGCGCATCGTTACTCATTTCAATCACTCTGCACCAGCTCAAAAAAAACTAAGTACTATTCAAGAAGAACTTAATTTACCGTCACATCTGCTTGTTCAAGATGTTTCGACAAGATGGAACTCGTCTTATTACATGCTGTCACGTCTTTTAGAACAAAAACGATCCATTTCTTTGTACATAACAGAAAATACAGTTAATTTTGAAAATTTAACAACCGAGGAGTGGAAGTTACTCGAAAAATTGATTACGCTACTTAAGCCGTTCGAAGAGGTGACGAAGATAATAAGTTCCAGTTGCTCCTCAATATCTGAAGTTATTCCTCATCTAAAAACACTGGAAAAATATCTGGAGAACTATACAGACGAAGACGGAGATGAGCAATTCATGATAATGAAAACTGTACTGCAAAACGGTTTGAAAACTAGATTTCAAAATTTGGAACAAAATAAATTATTTTCACTTGCAACGTTGCTTGATCCAAGGTACAAACTACAGTTTTTTAATAGTGAAAATATTGTTACGGTAAGATCACAATTTTTGTTGGAAGCTTTAAAGACCAGTATGAGTGACGATGATGACAGCGATTCAAATAATGACGAGACCAATATCCAAAATCCTAGTATTGAAATGACAGCTCATCGCAACTTTTGGGGTGTTTACCAAGAAATGACAACGCGAAGAGTGCCTAATATTGACGACGAAACATCTAGTTCAGCTCACGAACTGCACTCTTACTGCGCATTGCCAGTCATAAAACGAAAGGAAGACCCATTTCAATGGTGGCATGAGAACAGTTCTAGATATCCTGAAATGTCTAAAATAGCCAAAGTGTACCTGTGTTGTCCTGCTAGCACAGTTTACAGCGAGCGCCTCTTTTCGGAAGCTGGCAATATATATGAGACGAAAAGGAATCGTTTACTTCCTGATCGCGCAGAAACATTGACATTTTTGCACCATAACTTGCCTCTAATTAAAAACAAAGATGTTTAGGTACTTTTTAAGCGCGTAAAAACAAACATTAAATATATATATATATACATATATATATTATTTAAAAATAAAAACGTAAAATCCTAGTTTTCCGTTAGATCTATAACATTTTCAAAAATTAAGAAAATTGAACTTTGTTTACGGGGAGAAAAACGTTATACCGCTTTTGTATGGAAATTGACAGCCTCACACTCGTCTTAAGGGGACTATATTTTTTGTTGTGCCATTATTTCATTGATTAATGATACTTAACCTAATTACAATTACTGACTGATTCCTAACTAGTTTCGAACTAAGTTTTTAATGGTAGTACTGTATTTCTTTTATTTAAATATGTAAAGATTATTAAAATATTATAATAAAAACAAGTTCCTAAATATAAATAATTGTTTTATTTATAGGTTTTGCGCCGATTATAATCGGCATATTTTGCCGATTAGTCGTCGACTAGTCGCCGACTATAAAAGATGCCGACTAGTCGGCTTTCCCGACTAGTCGGCTACTAGTCGGCCCATCTCTAATAATTATTATTAAAGATCTAATAATGTGGGTATTTTCTATTCTTTTAAAGTTCAAGAGGAAATAAATTATTTAAAATCGCAAAACAATGCGCTTTCTAAAACCGAATTTGAGGACATATCAATAGAACACAAAATGCTATTTACCATGGTAGATGGAAAGGTCTGCAATGCTGCTACGCAAACTAAATCTACGATGAAGTGTTATACCTATTTGTGGTGCCACTTCGTCAGAGTTTAATGATTTAACAAAAACAAGACCGAGTAAAAAAGAACATTTGAGCTTTCGACTCTCCTTACTGCACGCCCGCATCCCATTTTTGAAAGCATATTACATGTGGCGTATAAACTCCCTGTGAAGAAGTGGAACATTCGTCTCACTGCTGAAGAAAAGTTCATTGTAGAGAATAGCAAAATAAAGAAATTCAAGATAATTTCAAACAACAACTAGAGCTTCTAGTTGACTTCCCCAAGGCCAATTTTGGCAATACTAATGGTGGCAACACACGCAGGCGATTCTTCGAATCATATGAAAATCGGCGGAAGTTACCGAAGTGGACAGAAATTTAATTTACAGATTTAAGGTTATTTTAGATACATTATGTTCCGGATTGAGCATAAATGTAAAACTTTGTGTTAGACTGCATGGTTTCTATTCAATGTCGCCAATATTACATAAAATTCTGCGGCATGGGCCGGAAGTTATTAAAGATGCAATATTGTCCATTGGGCAATTATCAAAGAAGCTAGAAATAAGCACATGAGATCTTAAGCTCAATTATACAAGAACAATTTCTTGTGTAAGCCGCAATCAAGATATGCTATTATAAGCTTCTTTTAACTTCAGACCTTCTAATTACAGGGAGTCGGTGCTCAATCCACAAAAAAAACACTTATTTTGTCTACTGTGAAGAACAATGACACTTACGACTTAAAATATTCTTACGAGGACGAATGGATACCTGTACAATCAAAGATTATCCTTAAACGTAAAATTCACTCAGATAATACTGATATAAATGTATCTGAAATAAGTCTAAAACCAGCTTACAATGCTAAACTTCCTATATCAGATATATATATAATATATGGGATGGCCAAGAGGTCGACCGCGGTCTACCGGTCGACCGCGAAGACGATTTAGGTAGCCCGCGAGAGTTAATGAACTAAATAGAAAAATAACATTGTTTTACATTGACATTTTCCCGCCAATTACAATACTAGCCACACCGCGCTTAGGTAGCAGTCGCAGTGCAATGCTACTCCCGTAGCATGTGTGATTGAGTCGATCGTGTAGATGTGGCGTCCCACTCGGTAGCTCACCATCCGCCTACAACTGTCTCTTTTCTTTTCTTTTCGCTATTGCATTGTTTCAACTACTCAGTACTAGTTGTGACTTGAGTGCGAACGGATTACAATTTATTTGTTGTACGGCGATAATATCCAACGAAACTTGTATTTGTAGTAAACTTGATTTTTATTAAATAACAGAATGAGTGGGTCATCGGGTTCGAGTGCGAAAAAAAGTAAGACTTACCATTATCACAGTGAATGGGAAGAGGATTTTTTTTTCATTATGGTCAAGGACAAATGTGTGTGCCTAATTTGTAACTCAAGTGTGGCATTACCGAAAAGAGCAAATGTTGAAAGGCACTTTAAAACTACACATACCAAATACGCTACCGATTTTCCATTTGGCAGTGAAAACCGAAAGATAAAAGTACGTGAATTAAAAAGTGGCTTGAGTGCACAACAATATTTTATTACGAAACCAGACTCGAAATCAAAAGCTGCAACACTGGCGTCATTTGCTGTTACGAAAATATTGATAAAACGAAAGAAACCTTTCGAAGATGGAGAATTGATCAAGGAAGCCATGCAGAGAGCTGGCGAAGCACTTTTCAATGACTTTAAAAATAAAAAAGAAATGATTGGCAAGTTAACTGATACTGAATCAGTTGTTTTATAATTTATATACTTATACTCATGTAACTATGTAACTACTATAGTTTTTATATTAAAATTAAACAGACTCCGTTCATTTATACAAATTGGTTTCACTCATCTGACTCAACGTGTCATAATTACACTATCCTAGGGCTACTACGCCGTAACTGTAAGTCTTACAGTATTAATGGTATTTTTTACCGTGGATGTGCGTTGCACAATAAAAAAAAATTTTGCTTCTTCTTAGGTAAGAGGTTAAACTACAATTATTACAGGCTTAAATAGTCCTAAGCCGTACGAAATGAATAAATTCTTCAATAGCGTATATAAAAAAACTTAAAAGTGGCGTAGTGTAAAATTTAGGAATTTGCAGTTGTGTCACTGTCGCTCCGGATGAGCGATTATAAAATTCCATAAATTATGTATCTGAATACAGACGTGATTGTCTATAAGACAATCACGTCAGTATTCAGAGGACCTTTATTAATATCAACCAAATTTCTCGCAGACTTCGCACTGTCGATGAAGACCATTTTTCTAGAGCTATCAAGAGTTTTGTGTCGTCTCACGTGCAGATTGCCGGAAGTTACTCTATCTAAGACAGCGTTGCAATCTCAATATAAGTTTGTCAACTTTAACAAATATAATGGCTCAAAATAATAGCAAAATGAACTGTTGTAGTTTGTAATCGTTGCACTACCAATCTTAGGAAAAGCAAAGTTCCTCCTCAAGTATTTTGGAATAAGATGGAGGTTACACTTGTTCCAGAAGAATTGGTTAACTTGTCGATTGTTGACCACCGACTACTAACTAGAATAAATCCATTCCTTCATAATTAAAATTCAAAAGAACTGGTGCCAAAGGAGTAATGAATGACGTATGACCAACTTCTTTGATGGAATTGCCTTACTGGCCTTAAAGTCTTTACCAAAGCCTGGACGACCAAAAAAACATTTTTAAAATCTATGTGACCGTAGTAAACGGAGAAAAACTAGAGATTTGCGGGAGCAAATACCTGTCGAGGAGTTGACGTAATATACTGTTGGCATAAGTCAGTGCACTTCAGGAAAGGATTTAATGGCTTCACTTACCAGAGCCACAAAACTAAGAAAAGTTCGTGGTTGGTTGCTTGGAAGAGATCGCCCTTAGGCAATAAGGCCGCCCATTGTACCACACTAGTTTTAAGTTTTATGTTTGTAATATTTGTTTAAATTATTTTTTTGTTTTTGGTGCCATTAAGTACTTATTTATTCATTTCCAAAAGTCAACCAAAGCCCTTGACCTCAAAGGAAGAAGAAAAGGATTACTACTGTCCTTTTTGCGGAGAAAAATATATCCATCCCCTAGGTGGAGAATGAATCACAGAGAATGGTGAAACAAACAATGCACTTCCTATAAAGAAGGAGTATTGGTCTGTGATCGCAACGATCACAGATACATATGATTTAATACAATTAAAAAGTGACAAGTCGGTCAGTCACAAAACCCAACATCAGGGAGGAACGAATAGTATCGACGTCGGACATGATACCATATCGGTCGAACTCCAACAGAACATCGTTATCGGAGTTCGAAATCCCTGAAGATCTCACGGTCGAGACTTTCGCGACATAGGAAAGAAACCTTCCTCTTCATCCAGATCCAAGACGAGGATCAGTCCTTCGGGGCGCGGTCCGAAATAGAGAAGATCCCTAGCTACCTCAAAAGGATCAATGAGCATATTGTTGAGCACCACGGCCCGAAGGACGGGAATAGAGTTGACAAACAGCCAACTCTTAAAGGCGGGAAACATGAAGAAAGAGTGTAAAGTCACCACTCTCCAGCGCTTTCAAAATCCTATATGAAACTACCTTCACCCTCCCAGACTCCAGATCACGTCACATAGAAAATCTGGAACAAAACACGCCAAGGAGCTAGTGCGTGTCAAATGCGCTCAAGAGGGTAAAAAGGACCTAACCCAATCGAAAGAGTAGGCCGAAGAATGGCGCAGATGCATTAGTTGGTGCAAAGTGGAAAATTGATCTCTATTGGCGGGCCTGGTGTTAAATTTATAATCATGAATCGATTAAATTAAGATGAAATTGGAAATTTATTTGGAATTTATAGAATCAGAGGTAGATGTAACAAAAACCCTACACCAAAATCATTTATCAGGATTTCGATCAAATTTATTTAAAAATTAATGAAGTATGATAAAACATACAGCTGATTTTGTTCAACTGTGAACTAATTTCTTAATTGTCTCAGTTCGAAAAGTAAAGTAGATTCTAATCCTTACCGAAGTGCAAACCCAATCAATAAAAAATCCTTAGTCAATCAGACCTTAATCAAAAGCAAAGAAATATTTGGCATATTAAAGAAAATTAGTTACATATAAACTTTAAATGCAGTACAACAACTCTTCGCTGAGGAATTTACAGCAGGCACTGGTGTCAAATTTATGATCACGTATCGATTAAATCAAGATAAATCGGAAACTTGTTTGGAATTTATAGAATCAGAGGTAGATGTAACAAAAACCCTACATCAAAATATTAATACTATGCAGCATCTTACGCAACAGTTTTGTCAGTTTCGCAACAATTTTTATAAAACAAATTGTGAATCAGATCACGAACCGTTAGTTGGAACAAAATTTTTACTTGTGGGGTCAGTATAAAAATGAGGAACAGAAGGAACACCTACAAGAAAATTACTACAGCTTAGGTTTTATAACATTTATATACCGAAGAGATTCGTTCTAAGTGGAACTTCAAAAAATATTTAAGTGTTTTGCCACTGATAACAATGTATACGGTTAGCCGAGGAGCAGAGATTGCTGCCTACGGAAAAGGGTGCCACACACACAGACGTCCTATGACATTGGAGAATAGAGGACAGGTGAGACGATTTCGTTGCCGCAAGTCAAATTTCCGCAACAACACCACCACCACTTAGCCATAAATAGGTGGTTTGAAGATATGCGGCTGTCTATAACACTAGTGTTTCAGATTATGTACTATCACGGTAGTTCCGGCTGTTCGCG
Source organism: Idaea dimidiata (assembly GCA_949358125.1). NCBI lineage: Eukaryota > Metazoa > Arthropoda > Insecta > Lepidoptera > Geometridae > Idaea > Idaea dimidiata. Next base: position 524,594 of record OX442342.1, read on the forward strand.
GCTAAGGGTTGTTGTCGCACGCAGAATGTGACGAGCCATTCAAAGTTTACCCGCCTCTCAGTTTTTGTTGACCAATCAGCGAAAGGACATTGATTTTTAAGCGTCTTTTTTTATTTAGCGTTGTTATAAATCTAAGAATCAGATTTTATTAGTTTGTAATCTGTAGGTAAGTTTATCTAAATAATAATGAATTACATTATTTTTATTCGTTTATGATAGAAAAAAAAAGATAACAAAAACGTAGACTACGTAGACTAACTTTACACTGTTTTTGCACGTTTTTTCTCATTTCCTCGCGTGGATAAAATAGCGTCAAAGATTATGAACAAATTACGTAGTGTATGCTACATAAATTAATTCGATCCCTGTGCTTTTATAGACATAGGAGCTTTTGTCGTGGAATAATTTCAATAACCATGCTTAACAATCTTTAAGTGGGTTCTTCTCACGTGTGCGTTATTTGTAGAAGTTTCGAGTGTCTACTTTCGGCTGACGAAGCCGAAAACTCAAATGTAAAACAAGGAGTGTAGTGTTGATATCGACTTATTTTATAAATATTTACATTCGTTTTAAGTAGGTAACAAATATGAACCTCATAGACCAACCCGCATTATGTTTTGTGAATTCAAAGCAAAAGGACCATGTTTCGGTAAGTTATTGTATCCTACTTAATAATATTATAAAGCTGAAAGTATGTGTGTATGTGTGTTTGTTACTCAATCACGTAAAAAAACTTGGAATATAGGTAGCTGCCGGGAATAACACATTAGCTACTTTTTATCCCGATAATCCCGCGGGAACGGGACTGACGCGGGTAAAACCGCGGGGCGCAGATAGTTATTTATAAAACCATTTGCTTAGGTGTTTTGATTTTCCTAATAATACCTATTATAATGGTAAAAGGAATTGTGTAACGAAAGTGTGTATTTGTTACTCTTTCACGTAGAAATTACTGAACCGATTGCTGTGAAACTTAAGGCGAAGGATTGATAAACTAAATACTCATACTAGTATACTAAAACAGATTTTTTGTTTAATCATAATTATATTGCTAATTATGTAAAGAACAAACCGATTTGAAGTGCAGATTAGTACTAATCAATGCAAGAAAAACCAACGTTTAAATATATCCTGTTTCGTTGTAATATGAAAAACTTTGTTTTTAAAGAGTTGATTTATTTTCTTTTTTGTTTTGCAAAGGTGAACTAATCATGTAAATAAAACTACCAAATTGAAAGCAAAAAAAACGATAAATTTAATATAAAGTAATATGGTAACCGTATTTTCGTAATTCACCCTTACGAAAGAAAGAGCTAACATTGATAATAATAATATTTTCACAGATTGTTCACATGCTGCGTCGGGGGCTCTCGAGAGAGCGAAAAGAGCGAGGTGACACTGTCTACGTATGTAGACACGGATAACGACGTGGACGCCGAGGTCGACTCGGTCAGGCGTGAGACAACGCCGTCGGATAGACCAACGTCGCCGTCGATCATGATCATCATGACGAGTACATGTTCAGCCAATATACTTATGAGCACGTTCGAAGTTACCATTGCCGATTGGTATAATTATTGCAGATACACTACTACTGTTTATGAATTGGAACACGAAACTGAATTACCAACGATCGGCGGTATTGGAAAAATAGTACAAATTGACGAATCAAAGTTTGGGAGAAACCACTACTGTTTATGAATTGGAACACGAAACTGAATCACCAACGATACGCGGTATTGGAAAAATAGTACAAATTGACGAATCAAAGTTTGGGCGAAACCACTACTGTTTATGAATTGGAACACGAAACTGAATCACCAACGATACGCGGTATTGGAAAAATAGTACAAATTGATGAATCAACGTTTGGGAGAAAATACTACTGTTTATGAATTGGAACAAGAAACAGAATTACCAAAGATCCGCGGTATTGGAAAAATAGTACAAACTACTGTTTATGAATTGGAACACGAATCTGAATTACCTACCAACGATCGGCGGTAATAGAAAAATAGTACAAATTGATGAATAAAAGTTTGGCAGAATAAAACACAACAGAGGTCGCCAAGTAGGGACATTCGGTCATCGGGATATAATATCAAATAATCAAATATTCAAATAATTTAGATGCAGTTTTAGAATTAATTAAATGTTTTTATTATTATGTAAATAAAGGGTGTCTCAGAAAGTTTTTCGTTTTTGAATTGACCAATACGCGCCAACCGCAGGTAGCAGGGGGAGAGGAGTGGTCTCAAACGCTTGGCCGGCTTGTTAAGTTTAGTAGCCATGAATCGTTTCACGGGACCGCAGCGCGCGTTTTGCGTGCGAGCTTTTTATAAAAACAACGATTCTTACACTATTGTTCGTCGTCTCTACAGGACACATTTTAAAGTAACAAGCTTAAAACATGTGCCAAGTGCCAATTTAATTAAGCATTGGGTGTGCAAGTTTGAAGAGACTGGGAATACAATGCCGGACAAATCGTCTGTGTGCTTAGTATAAGTTTTGATAGTTTATCGTCTCGATGAAACTGGCAGTTTGATTCCATACATTTTCCATCAGCGCCCCTAGCGGTAACTATAATGAACTAAAATTGGTAGTATGAGTTTTTTCGACTAAAACTATTCGAGCTCGAACGGAAGTTTTCGAACGTCAACTCGATTGAACTCGATGATCCATACAATTTGGCAGTATGAGTTACAAGTTTGACAGTTGACGCATCGAAAAAGTTAACGAAAAGTATCAAACTCATAGTTTTCTTTCTCACTAAATTTTTTACAGTGAATAGAAAAGTTAATTTTGGTTTTTTGTATCAAAATGATGTCTTCGCGTGTGTTTTTTGAGCTCCGCATGGCAGCAGAGGCTGCTCAAGTCGCCCGCCGTCGAAATAGACGTCGGCATCTAGTTTTAAGGAGAAATATGCTGTCGGTTGTGGATATTACAGACACACATTTCATCCAGAGATATCGTCTAACCAAACCGGCTTATTATCATTTATGCAACACTTTAAGTGAATTAACAGAATTACGAAGTTCACAAAGGGTATCATTGGAAACAAAGGTTAGTTTAAAAGTGACCATGTAGACTTCAGTCTAAGATTTATGTTATTTCTAAGGTATTCTATTTCAGGCAGATAACTCTTTATGATGTTATATTTTCAGGTTTTGTGTGCTCTTTTGTTCTATGCTAATGGTGATTACCAAAGGGTAATAGGTCTAGCTAATTGTTTTTCTCAAGAGGCAATTAGTAGATATGTGCATGAAGTTACCCGGGCATTGAACCATCCCAATGTGTTGCGTAGATATATTAGCTTCCCTAGTACATCTGAAGCCAGAGAACATGTAAAACAAAGGTCAGTATTTACCTGTGTAAATGCTAATACACACTGAACACTAAACTGCATTTGATTTTCATTTGTTTGAACATTATTATTTTTAGATACTATGACAAATATGGGATTCCCGGAGTACTGGGTTGTATTGATGGGTCACATTTTCCCATATTTACTCCACCCAAAAACATAGAGCATCATTTTTACTGCAGAAAACATTATCATTCTATAAATGTACAAATGGTAAGCATCTGCAAACTTTGATTTTGAAATAAATATGTAAGTATTATATTACATGGAAGGGGCATTGAATTTTACTCTGCTATATATAAATTTCGTGTTGCAGGTTTGTGATCATGAGACCCGCATCCTAAATGTTAACCCCAAATTTGGTGGAGCAGCTCATGATGCATTCGTATGGGAGAACAGTGACTTAAATGATTATATGCAAATGTTGCACAGAAACGGAGAACATTGCTGGCTCCTAGGTACTGAAATTAAAATCATAATGATTAGTTAATATTAATTTATGCACTTGTTCTTGTAAATTATAAATATAATCAGTTTTTTCCCATGTAGGTCCCCATCCCATGGGGATTGGGATATTCTAGGTTTCCAGGTATCTGCATACCAAATTTCATGGCAATCGGTTCAGTAGTTTTTGACTGAGTAATAAACATACATACTGTTAAACTTTCAGCTTTATAATGTTAGTAGTAATTAGTTATATCACTTAAAGTACCTACCTAACTACTATTATTATTTTATTACTAAAAAAATTATATGTTATTGTTTTGTTGTTATCAGGTGACTCTGGATATCCCCAAAGGCCATGGTTAATGACACCATATAACAATCCAACCCCGGGTTCTTCACAAGAGACCTATAATAAGATTCACAGCAAAACCCGTGTCATTATTGAAAACACTTTTGGAAGAATGAAGAACCGATGGCGATGTCTCTGTAAGCAGCGGGTCTTACATTATAAACCTAAAAAATGTGCACAAATAATAACGGCCTGTGCAGTATTGCATAATTTAACTTTGGACTTTAATGTGCCAGCTCCAAGAGGTATTGTAGGTATGTATCTATCTTTCTACTTAAGCAATCTCTAATTTCACTTTAGCTACAAACTACTATTTTAACATTATTCAACTTTGACTTATCCTTACAATTTTATTCTTGTTTTCAGTTGGTCCAGAGTTTCATCGGCTAGAAGTTCCTGAGCAGGAAGAACCTTCTTTGCTTATATTGGGTCGCGCGACACGTGACACTTTGGCTCGTAGACTTCATGCCGCTAGAGATATATGAAACTAGCACATTAAATACTTTTTGTTTAATTTTATATACAACATAGTATGAAAATAATGTATGTTGTTTTATTATAGAAAAATGCAATTAAAACACAGTATTTACATCAATCCCTTTATTACTTTATACATACCGAAATAACTGAATACCTACCTAAATAATACATTTTATGTATCCTACTAATATTATACCCTTAATATTCAACGAAGGTCATATTTATATAAAGAAAACTAGGTCCACACAGACGGACAAGCATATTATTATGTATGATTCATATAAGGTTTTCATTGTTACCTATTGTTTTATAAATACTATAAGTATAAAAAATATACTATAGTTATATAAAAGAAACCAGCATATGAATCATACATAATTGACAGATGATTAGGTTTAAATGAAAAAGAAGTAAATTGGTAACATTATCCCAAAAATTTATAATAAATTAGTCCAGAAAGCATTGGATTCATTCTATAATAAATATATGTACTATTTACTATGAAATTTATCTAGTACTTTGATACAGTTCTCAAATAGAACTTGCCACCGAGCTTGGACTTCAAGCTCTGCTTGGCGATGGCGCAACTCAGCTTCTCTTAGTCTTAAGGACTCGGTGGCAAATCCTGTGAAGGACTCATTAATTTTTTCCATCAAACCCCGCCATCTGTCGTCGCTTTGAAGGAAGTATGTGGTGGCAGTGTCTGGTTCCACAGCAGCCCTTCGCCGGTTACGCCGTGGTGTTAAGTGGCGATGCCGAGTCGCTTGGCGGGTCTGCGATGTGGTTCCTCCCACATGCTGTGTATGGTGGGATGTAGGTGACATCAGACCACTAGTTTCCTCCACATCTGTACGAAAAGGAGTAGACACTGCTTGGGCACGAGCATCTTGCTCCATTTGTACTGGACCTGGGGGAAACTGGGAGTCTATGACACTTCCTGTCGCCACTTCATGATATTGTACATCTGCAAATAAAGAAACTAAAGTTAATCAACCACTTTAAACATACTATAAGGGAGCAGAAAGATGAATACATCTAAACTGACTTTGACTTATCAGTGCAGTAGTGTTGGGTGCATGTGCTGACAAACTTTCGGCTTTTACAAAATAATGAAGGTCTGGGGTTCACAGGTTTTTGTATAGTTATTAAAATAATTATACATACCTATCTCAACTTCTTCCTGTTGTGACTGGAGCATGGAAGGTATTTCTTGGTGGGTGGATAAATGCTGAACTGAGCCAGAAGTTAGAGGCAACTGAAAAATATAACATATTTAAGCCTACAGAATAATATAAAAACAAGACTTTCGACTATCATCTAATCTTAAATATAAATCAATTATAGACCAAACCTCGACACCCACTTCAGCAACATCAGCCATGCCCGTAGCAGCTACTGGGCCAACCAAGCTTAGGACTCTCTGCTCTAGTGCAGAGAGCACTAATTTGCAGGCTGGCCCACCACCTGTCCCACGCGTGGCTCTATTTATCTTTGCTGCCTTCCTTTTGGTGTTGTTTTTAAAATCACTCCAAACCTGTACAAGCAAAGCATTACAATTTATACATTTAACTACATTGGTACCGTAGTAAGTAGGTACATAGGTACCTACCTTTTTCCACTTTTCCAATGTTTTTTGTTGGCCCGAAGCATCCATATTTAACAATCGGACGAGCTCCGTCCAACGTTCTGCAGCTTGTTGTCGCCCGTGTGGCCCATCCATGGGTTTTAGAAGGTCTCCATGTCTAAAATGTATAAGTATATAACTAATGTAAGCACTGAAAGTTATTTCATTTGTACAAAGTGTAGAAAACATATTGTAATTGGTGCGTTTCTACAAACCTTTCCATAAAATCTACTAATGCAAGGAATTGGCCCTCGCTGGTCTTCATATTCGCTGGTTTCTTTAAATTTACAGTTTGCACTTAAAAACCACTTGAAACTAAACACTCAATTCAAAAAGTGACGCCACGCACGACGAACAACAATTCACAATATCGAAGTTGCCACTTTCTCGAACAAGTTTACTAAAAGCAACATAATTATTTCCCATACTGTGTGTAAATCTTTAGAAATAAGACATTTCTTCTATACAATATAACCATTTTCCTTATTTTAGGAAACTGTGGCATATTTATTTAACTTTTTAATGCATGAAAATAATATATTAGGCCTTTAAAAAAATCTTGAACCCATGAAATATTTCCACACACACAGTTTCACTCAAAACACTGGCAACTTCATTCAGAAAACGAGCTGTGAGACGTCAAAATGTTTGTCTCTTTCTATCTTACCATGTTTGAGTAGTACGAAAAATATTCCGTTACGATTTCGTTGGATCAAACGATTGGATCGATAGTTTACACGATACGTTGAAATAAAAACTTATACTGCCGAGTGTGATGGAAACTGCCAGTATGGAAGTTTAAACTATGATAGTTTATCGAGCTTACGATACGAATTTTCGTTTCGTTTTCTTGTAACTTATACTAACCCTACTGGGCGCAAAAGGACATCAAGAACGAGCATGAACGTCAATCGCGTTCGCCAGTCAGTTATAGACGACCCACGACAGTCGTTGAGATTTCGCGCAGCTTCTCTTAATTTAAACAAATCTACGGTTCATCGCATTATTTCGAAAGACTTACATTTTCACCCCTATAAAATTGTTATTGTTCAAGAAATGAAGCCTGATGATCCTGATAAACTAGTCGAATTCTGTAGGATAATGAAAAACCGTTTTAGGAGTTTCAATAACATCAAGTCAAGGAATAATTGGTCCTTATTTTTTTGAGGATGAACGTGGTCGAACTCAGACTGTTAATTCTGATCGATATTGCCATATTATTATATTGTCATATTATAAGCAAGTAGGAAGCAGCAGCACGCAGGGATTAAATATATCATTGATGTATACTAAATATTGCTTAATAATTACTAAAACAGGCAATAATATTTCTTACAGTTGTATGGGTGAAGAGAAAATACATTATATAGTGAAGTTTATTAGTTGCGATTGTGGTACTTTATATCAGGAGCCAATTTCAATATCAAATAGTAAAGATCAAATATATATATTTGTAGAAGGATTGTCTAGGAAAGGGGATAAAATAAGGCTAAATGATATAGTTGATGACCAAAATTTTAATAATATTGCAAATATTATTTCAGAACATCATAGTGCAAATTATCAGAGTGTAATTCATTCAATACATAAAGGGTTAGATTATCTCATTAACAATCATGGAAAAGACTACAACTTTGAAGGGTGCCCTGGCATCTCTAGGGTTGAATGATGATGAAGCTAACAAGCCTGAAGTAGACTTGAGTGGCATAGTTCCAGAGTCTATAATAGGAACTGACATAAAGAAAGAGATAATAGTACTTGGCATAACACCAGAGTCTTTTGTAAAGAATTATTCTGCTGTTGAGTTTGACTTTGAGTTACTACAGCTAGAATTTGCTAAGCATTGTAAAGATTATGGTGGTACTCTATCAATAGGTACTCCATCTAGGGCACTAGAATTTTCTGCAAAGATCCTATTTGAGGTTGGTCCATACATTAGAAATGAGAAAAAGTCTAAAGGGGACAAAGCAGTAAGATTTAAATTTCCGTACATTAAAGATAATAAAGAGCTATCTATACACACAGTTATAGTGTCAACATTTAGAGAAAATGTATACAATTCTAAGGATAATACAGAAAAGAAAATGGTAATGACATTTAAGCAAGCTGGGATGATAGCCATGATCACATTCAATAAAATGGTGGAGCTTGCTTATAGTAATGATGGAACTATATTAATGACACCATTATGTGGGGCAGTCTATTCTAGAGAGTCAATATCAAAATTGGCAGCAGATATGAAAATGGAAGAAATTGAGACAATAAAGATGTTGAATGCAAGCACTTCAACTGGTGGGCAATACCTAGCAAGTTCAGATCTAGGATGTGCTATAGCTAGTAGGATCTCTACAACTAAAAGGGTGACTAGCAAAGATGTTAGGAATTCTATGATAACTAAGCTTATTAAACAGTATTCAGCAAGGCATAAGCCATATAATCCAATGATTTTCACATCATGTGCTAAGTATGCATTGGGTGGTGTCCCACAGGGGATGGATTCTGAAACATTGATAGAGAATTTTAACAACATACAGATTACTGAAGTCAATCTTAGAGTTCAGGCATTGTCTATTAGTCAATCTATGGAAAAGGTAATAGTAAATGTACATCAACAGCATGAGAATACTCAAGATGTAAATTCAACTGCTGATGCATCTACAGCCACAACTGGAGGATCTGTTACTATTAAGCATAAGCAATTTGTGACTGGTGGTGCATCAGGAAGTGGGGGAGGTGGAAGTCAGCAACATTAACTTTATAATTATTGTAATATTTTTATATAAATTTAATTGTTATAATATAATGGTAGGTTAGGATTAGTATATAGATAATGTATATATTAATATTGATTGCTTATTATAAATTGTGCAGAGGAATAATGTTTAGTACTGCTGCACAATAAGAATAAGTAATTGTTAGTTTTAATATATAGTAAATAAGTAGTGTAAGTAGTGTAAATTATTATGATCCGGACTTTTTTGGCTACAGAAATGCAAAACCAGTATGGCTACAACCGCAACACCTTTTTCAAGCAAGATGGAGCCACTTCTCATGTTACAAATAACTCATTAGCTGCTCTTCACGATTTATTCCCTGGAAGCGCGGGGAGTGTCGAACGTTGATTATCGTTGTTCTCTCTCGCGCTTGCGGTTATTCTGTCCGCTCGTCTCGTTCCGTGTTGACATATCGTTCTCTCTCGAGTACACTTGCGTGCATCGATTTAGGCTTGTTTCGTTATTTGTTTTTAATTGAGTTTTATTAAAGTTTTTGTTAATTATTTGTAAGTGTTATTCGTTTTGTTGTTAAGTTTGTCATAAACTGTTGTAAAATGCCGCGTAGCAACAAAGTTTTGAAAAGACAGGCCAGAAAAATGGTTTATGACGTTTACTGTTATTTTAAACGAGAGTCATCAAGTGAGATGGATATCATACAAAAGACTGCGGACGCAACAAAAATATCTACTAGTACTGTAAGAAGAATATTATCAGAGGCTAAAAACTCTGATCTTCTAACAGTTTTTCGGACACCGGGAAAGAAAAGGACGGGCCAAAAGAAAGTTACCGGTATTGACGACTTCGACCAAAACAATATTAGAAGGACAATCCACAATTTCCATATAACAGAAAAAGAGCTTCCAACAGTTGAAAAACTGCGTAAAAAATCAAAGACCGACATTAATTTTAATGGATCCGAGCGCAGTCTTCGTCGCATTTTAAAAGAATTAAAATTCAGATGGAAAAGGAGTGAAAATAATAGGAAAGTTTTAATAGAAAAAACAAAATTTCTTCTATGGTTTTCGCGATTTTGCATAATAAAACACTTTACTTATCCGGTTTTATGGCGTTTTTATTCATTATTTGAACCGAGCTTTTGCCAACTTTACAGTTGGCTTTTTCAAGGTTGACTGAGATGTAATGTGTAAAGTTGGCGAAAGCTCGGTTCAAATAATGAATAAAAACGCGATAAAACCGGATAAGTAAAGTTTTTTATTAGAAAAAACAAATATAAGACTAATGAAAATTGAATATCTAAAAAAAATTAAAAGATATAGAGAAGAGGGTAGACCTATTGTATACACAGACGAATCCTATGTGGATTCGTCACATACTTCTACTAAGCCTTAGTAGAAGGTTAGTAACTAAGGCATGGACAGATGGGTCAACTTCAGGAATTAAAGCGCCAATTTCAAAAGGCAAGCGAGTAGTGATAGTACACGCCGGCTCAGAAGCCGGATTCGTTGAAAATGCTTTATTATTATTCCAAGCTAGCACGAAATCAGGAGACTATCATGATAACATGAACTATAACAACTATGAAAAATGGTTGCGCACTCAACTCGTACCGAACCTACCACCTAACTCTGTGGTGATAGTTGACAACGCGTCATATCATAATAAACAATATAATCGCGATTCGCGCCCTTAATGCTAATTCAAAAAATCTGATATGCATAAGTGGTTGTCGGAGAAGGGCATCCCATTTGATAACGGAATGCTAAAACCGGAACTTTATAAGTTAGTAAAGATACATAAAGAACGTCACAAAAAATACAACATTGACCAAATACTATTAGAAAATACCCATTTGGTACTTCGGCTGCCACCATATCACCCAGATCTCAACCTAATAGAGATGGCGTGGGCTGCAATTAAAGGGTATGTTAGTAGTAAAAACGTCACCTGGAGTATAAAATCAGTAATGAACCTTATAAATGAAAAAGTGGCTGCAATGGGTACCAGCGAATGGCATAAATTATGTCACAAAGTCAAAGAAATAGAGGAGGAATATATTAAAAATGACCATGTCGTAGACATGTTCACCGAAGAAATTATAATTAATGTTACTGAAGATACTGACTCTGACAGCGAGGACGACAGCGAAAGGGATGAGGAAGAAGATGTGGATACGGTGACATGGAGTCACGAAAATAGGGATGAACCAATTCCGAGTTCGAGCTATGATAGAGATGAATCAGCTCCTGGCACAAGTACTGCAGGTATAAGGGAAGACGACTTAATGGAAGGGGTTTCATTTTTACGAAACTGATTGTAAATAATATGTAGACTGATGTAATATTATTACTTGTTCTATGTGCGACAAATAAAAACAATGGTTAAATTTCATCCATTTTTTATTGACTCCTAACTTCTAGTTTGACTGTGAAAGTCACTATTACAATAGAAAGGGATCGCGACGCTTGAATATAATAAATTAATAATGGTAACATTCTTGTAAGCCCTTACTTGTTGATTAGCCTACTCGGAGGAGGATCGTAAAAGAGGCCCTAATTAAAGTAAAAAATACTAAAGTAGGTACCTACTTTTAATTAAGTACTTAGAATTTTAATTAGAAATTTATATAAACAAGACAAAAGCTTAGTACGAATGATGCCAATTTATTTTGCTCGTAAGTATACTGCGCGAACTTACCCCTTCCACGTCAAATATTTTTCAAGTTGTTTGCCGGCAACTGTACGTCCGCGTCGTTTGGAACAGGGACTCGTTTTGACGAGTACGGATCACGTGAAATATGCAACAAACGTTACAAGCAGGTTGTTGCCGACAGCACGTCCTGGCCGCTATACTACATATGAATTTTATAAAACAAATGATACTTTTGATACCTTTAATTGTTTTTTTGATTGAGTCAGTTGGCAATATAGTTTGTTAAAGTGTAGCTGGTTTTTCTTACATTATTTTTTACTTTTCCTGAAAGTGCTTTAGTGTAGGTCTTGTCTGATTAGTCCTGCCTGAACGACTCTTAAAAGTTAATTACTTGAATAACGGTCTAAAATCAGTGTATTCATATTGGTCTTTAGGTGGTATCAGCAGAAGACCAGTCGCAAATAATCCAGTGCTACTAGTGCCTGGGTTAGTATCAGCAGAAGACCAGTCGCCAATAATTCAGAGCTACTAGAGCCTGGGTTAGTATCAGCAGAAGACCAGTCGCCAATAATCCAGTCCTACAAGGAACTGGGTTAATATCAGCAGAAGACCAGTCGCAAATAATCCAGTGCTACAAATGCCTGGGTAAGTATCAGCAGAAGACCAGTCGCCAATAATCTAGTGCTACAAGTGCCTGGGTAAGTATCAGCAGAAGACCAGTCGCCAATAATTCAGAGCTACTAGTGCCTGGGTTAGTATCAGCAGAAGACCAGTCGCCAATAATCTAGTGCTACAAGTGCCTGGGTAAGTATCATCACAAGACCAGTCGCCAATAATTCAGAGCTACTAGTGCCTGGGTTAGTATCAGCAAATGACCAGTCGCCAACAATCCAGTGCTACAAGTGCTTGGGTTAGTATCAGCAGAAGACCAGTCGCCAAAAATCCAGTCCTACAAGGAACTGGGTTAGTATCAGCAGAAGACCAGTCGCCAATAATCCAGTGCTACAAGTGCCTGGGTAAGTATCAGCAGAAGACCAGTCGCCAATAATTCAGAGCTACTAGTGCCTGGGTTAGTATCAGCAGAAGACCAGTCGCCAATAATCCAGTGCTACAAGTGCTTGTGTTAGTAGCAGCAGAAGACCAGTCGCCAAAAATCTAGTCCTACAAGGAACTGGGTTAGTATCAGCAGAAGACCAGTCGCCAATAATCCAGTGCTACAAGTGCTTGGGTTAGTATCAGCAGAAGACCAGTCGCCAGTAATCCAGTGCTACAAGTGCCTAGGTTACAACTAAAGGGCAGTAAACTGTAAATCAAAACAAAACTGCGGATTCTGTGCTGGTGGTGCCCATGACACTTAAATGTGCGTAAATTGGGTCGAAAACATGGATGGCGTATAGTCCAAAATGCTCAAAATGGGATGCATGCATAGCAAGATGCTCAGAAAAGACAGGACAAGACTCTAAATTTTCTGCTACTTTTAGGGATACAAATGACGTAGAAATTCGAGCTTTTATTAGAATACTGATATTGTCTGCTGCAAGAAAAGATAACCACCTTTGAACAGATGAGATTTTTAACAGCTCTACAGGAAACCGGTATGTGAGTGTTATGAGTCGTGACAGATTTGATTACATAATAAGATGCCTGCGAATGGATGACAAAACCTTACGCCCGTCTATCAGAACAAAAGATCCATTTGTTCCTGTAAGAAAGTTATCTTACTTATCTTACTTAATATTTTAAATCCGAAAGTCTGTTTGTTTGTTTGTTCCCTCTTCACGGTCAAACGGCTCGACCGATTTGAATGAAAATTTGCATAGGGATACTTTAAATGATGGAGAGTAACATAGGATACTTTTGATCCCGAAAATCCCGCGGGATCGGGACTTACGCGGGTGATAACTATTTATTGGATGAAAATTTGCAAAGGGATAGTTTAAATGATGGAGGGTAACATAGGATACTTTTGATCCCGAAAATCCCGCAGGATACTGACATACAATCTTTACCTTACTTCACCTACCTACTGCAGTGCAAAAATCCACACTTAAACAGACGACCAGGGAAGTACTGATGATGCCAGGCGCGGCAGCGCCTGGCTTCAACAGTACTTCAATGGGGGACCGTTTAAGTGTGGAATTTTGCATTGCGGTAGGTAGGTGTTCGAACAACGCGGGATCGCGACTTGCGCGGGTGAAACCGCGGGGCGCAGCTAGTAAAATATATTTATCGATCACTGCATCCATAACTATACTCCCGGGCCTCACCTTACTGTTGATGAGCAGCTACTAGGATTCCGAGGAAGATGTCCATTTAGGATGTATATCCCAAATAAACCTAACAGATATGGTATAAAAATACCTATGATATGTGAGTGGTACAAAATATATGATCAATGCTATGCCTTACATAGGAAGAGCGACAAACACGAATGGTGTACCTCAAGCAGAGTATTATGTAAAGGAGCTGTCGAGACCCGTGCATGGGACCAACAGAAACATAACTACGACATTATTACGCTGTTCAAGGAGACAGACCCAGACGACGTGCCTACGTTTGTGGCGAGGGACCTAAACAAGCTGCCTCCCGTCACTTTCGACCACGTCGATGCTACGAGCCTCCTGAAGGACATCGTCCTCTTAAAGAAGAGTCTCAAGGAAGTGCACGAGAAGCTGGATGCATCTCAAAATACCGTTTCCGAACTACGCAAAGAACTCGATGAGTTGCGCAAGAACGGAGCGGTAATAAGGTCACCAGTATCGGTGACGAACGTCAACTCGCCTCGCGGAGCTGTCCTAGATAATAGCTTCGCGTCAGCGGTTTTGTCGCAGTCGCCGTCGCCTCGTGCGCCGCTTCGCGCCCCCCGCACCCCCGTGGCTCCTCCACGTGCCGCACGACCTACGCTCCCCGCCCCGCTGTCTGAGCCTACAGCCCCGGCGAAATTAAGTTTCGCCAATGTCACCGCGAGCGCCTCCGTCGCTTCTACCATGAAGCATAAGGACCAAACACAGGATGCTGATGGTTTTATTATGGTTAAAAGGAGGAAGAACCGTTCAAGACCAAGCACGAACCGTAGCGGCACAGCTTCGCCAGATTCAACTCTGGGAGTGCGTGCTGCTATGCCGAACACTCCGGTGTACATCTCCCGTCTGCACTACACCGTCGGGGAGAAGGACATCGTCGAGTACGTGCGCCGGAAGTTGGGCTATACGCTGAGGGTGCATATTCTGGACTCGCATCGGAACGTCAATTTCAAGGCGTTTGTGGTGCGAGTCCCGACATGCTACCTGCCTCGCGTCATGGACGAAAACTTCTGGCCGAACGGTGTGGTGTTCCGTCGCTTCCGCGGACAAATTCCACAAGGTTGCACAAAGACCTAGGACAATATTGTGTATTTAGGAAGTGCTACTAACTTTAGTATTAAGTATGCTATTATTAACACATTTGATTATTATAAATTATGTATGTTAGTCTATAAGGTATGTATCTATGGGCCTTGTTGCCTGAAATAAATGAATATTATTATTATTATTATTATTATTATAACTTGTGACAATTGGTTTACGTCGGTTCCTTTAGCAAAATCGTTGCTTCAAAGCCTATATAACTTGACACTAGTAGGAACTATAACAAATAAACGGAAGATTCCAGAACAGTTGAAAAACACTCGTTCTCGTCCTGTCGGCACTTCCATGTTTTGTTACGACGGCCCTTTGACACTTGTGTCTTATAAACCAAAGCCATCGAAAATGGTCTACTTATTATCGTCGTGTGATGAAGAAAGTACGATAAACCATACGTCAGGAAAGCCTGAAATGATAATGTATTATAATCAAACTAAGGGTGGTGTTGATACATTTGATCGAATGTGTTCTTCGATGTCGTGCTCTAGAAAGACCAATAGATGGCCAATGGCTGTTTTATGGCATGCTCAATATAGCATTTGTAAATTCATATGTTATTTATTGCCACAATGTACTGTCTAAACACGAAAAACCACACAACAGAAGGAAGTTCATGAAAAAATTAAGTACAGAGCTAACCTCGCCTTGGATGGAAAAAAGGTTGGAAGCGCCTACTTTGAAAAGGTACTTGCGCGAAGATATCAATGATTTGCTTCCAAAAAATGATGAGACTGCAAATGAGCAGAGAGAAGAAGAGGCTGCGGTAAAAAAAAGAAGATAATGTGCCTACTGTCCATCCAAAATACGAAGAATGTCGAAAATGGAATGTGCTCTCTGCGAAAAACCTGTTTGTGGAAATCACAAAAAAGATATCTGCATCAAATGTGCCTAATACCTAAGAATTTTGAAATTAGTTACCTATTTTGACTGATTAGTATTAGTTATAAGTAAAAAGTAAGAAATAATTAAAATAAAAGACTGTTAATGTTAATTAATATTGCTGTCATATGAAGAAAATACTATTTTTGTTGATTTTTTTAAAGTTTTTTGAATTACATGTTTAATTTTCTAATAAATAAGTATAACTATAAAAAAAATTGATTTTATTTCATAAAATTATATTTGAACTAATATATAAAACCATAAAAATAATAAAAAGTACATACATATTTACAATAGACACTAAAAACTAAGCATACGTCTCAGAGACGTATGATTATCTTTAACCACATCTAAAATATGATTATCTTTCTAGGGTGTTAATTTTTTTTACAAAATAATGTTTTAAACGCATCACTGGTATCCATAGACCTGCAAGTCGACCGCGCAAGCTCCGTCGGGTTCAACTCGACGTTGGCTTGGGATTACGATGCTGTCGATAACGAGGATTCAATTTGGTACTGCGCAAGTCATTGTCTATCGTTTGGACCGCTGTCGAAAACTGAACGAATGAAAAAAAGCCGTCGAGTTCCGGTTCGGTTTACGCAACAAACCTAAAAACATTAAACATTACGACCAAATTACGACTTAAAAAAATATTATTCTTCTTTACAAATATACATATTAAAAGATATAAAAATGATAATTGTTAATTATAGTTTGTTGAGAAATTAAAATTACTGACATTTGAACGTGTTTACAATATATTTCTTTGATATTCATTAAACATGCGTGTGTCTGCAACGGAACGTAACAGTTGTTTATTGACGGTTGTGCATTTGTATTTATTTTGTGCTTTATTTGTTTGATTTTATTTACATTTAAAAAAAAAACAGAAATAAACGCAATAAGTTAATGATTGTGTTGTGGATTGTGATATTTGACTGTAATTTGTAGTTTCTCTTGCTAGTGACTTCATTCCTATGTATTTTGTAGATACCTGCACCAAGAAAAACAAGCGAGCAGCAAATGGAGATTTTAATCACCTTTATGGAGGACCACAGAGTGTGGAGAGAGCTATGCTTGGAGCGGGTGGCTGGTGGATGCAAACGTTAAGTTGTCATTTGTTGTGGAGGCTTTTGTTTAACAGTGAACGTCTTCTGGCCTGATGATGATAACCCTTTCAACATCCACTGCTTGCCATTTCTAATTCATGCCACTGAGCTCAGTGTTATCTCATCACTAACTTTACTAATCTAATACAATTAACTTAAGAGTTTAAATTTATAGTTGTTTCAAACATAGAGTAACATTGTTATTAGCATTGACTGTTCATATTAACGTATTGTATTGTCTGTCATGAGAATTATTTTTGTAAAACTGTAGTATGTACATTTCCTGCCTTTTTATAGCTTGACGAAGAAGTCCCCCAACCGACCCTGGCCATCATCAATGATCCGCCTTCTCCTATCCGCCGCCTACCCCTGCCCGAAGACGCGTCACTCTCCGGCGAAGCCCCATTGCTTGCCGAAGGCCCACAGATGATGTTGCCAGCTCACCCCCAGCCGTCTACTAGCAGAGCCCCTCTAACCGAAGGTATGTCTACAGTTTTTTATGTAATTGGTGTGTAAAAACTAAACTAAGTTTCCTGAATAAACATTTTATTGTTATTTGAAACCTTTCCTTACAATGAGGTGAAGAAACTAGAAGCCATCCTCTTGTGTACGACAATTAATAACAATCGCATGTTAATTTAACAAAATGATAAACAAAAGATTCGGAATTTCTTATTGTCTTCCGAACACCTGGAAAAATTAAAAGAGTTAAACAAAAATCGATAACTGACATTGACAGCTTTGACCAGGGTGTTATAAAAAAAGAAAAATTCACAATTTTCACATTACTGAAAAAGAGTTGCCTACCATAGGCAAGTTGCGAAGGAAGTTACAAGATAACTTAAATTTTCAAGGATCTGTCGAGACTGACGAGTCTCAGGCGAATAATAGAAAACTTGGGTTGTAAATGAAAAAAAAAACAGAAACCAATAGAAAAAAGGTTAATTGAACAGTCACAAATTCGGTTTCAAAGAATTTAATATCTGAGAAAAATAAAAAAATATAGAGAAGAAGGACGACCTATCATTTACACTGATGAGTCATACGTCGATAGTTCCCATACGACTCACCATTCTTGGACAGACGGTCCCACTAAAGGCATTAAAAACCTCTTTCTAAAGGTAGCCGCTTGGTCATAGTGCACGCAGGTGGTGAAGCAGGTTTTGTGCCGAATGCTTTGCTGACGTTCCAAGCCGGTACAAAAAGAGACAACTACCACGACAACATGAATTCGGAGAATTATGAGAGATGGCTCCGTACAAAATTGATGCCGAATTTACCGTCTAATTCAGTCGTGGTGGTCGACAATGCGTCGTACCATAACAAACAACTAGATGCTGCACCAACGTCCAATACCAAGAAAGCAGATATGCAAACCTGGCTCCGCCAAAAAGGAATTGGATTCGAAGAATCGATGCTAAAGCCAGAGTTGTACAATATAATAAAAAAGTAGGTACAAAGATCAATTTAAGAAATTTAGTATCGATGCTATATTAAGCGAAGCAGGCTATTCTGTACTTCGTTTGCCCCCATATCACCCGGACAAACCCTATAGAAATGGCCTGGTCCAAAATAAAGGGATATGTCGCCAGCAAAAATGTAAATTAGAACCTTGAGCGGGAAACTGACCTGGTTAATGAAAAAATAAATTTAATGGGACAGGGACAACAGAATGGGGGAAATTATGCATCAAAGTAAAGGAAATAGAAGCCGATTACTGTAAAAGTGATCATATAGTCGACACGATGATGAAAGCTCAACTGACGACAGGGACGACGATGAAATGGCCACTAGCACCAACACGGCGCGGGCGTCCTCATCGGGTTTTCACGTCACCCACGACAACTTAATGGAAGGAGTTCCGCCATTACCATAATTAGATAGGTATTTGTTTTTTTTACTTAATTAGATTAAACATTCTACACGGAATAAAACATGTTTTAATTATATTGAATGATATTCTATCTAGTATATTTTTCAATGTCTCTCAACATATCTACCAATAACCAATATGCGAAGCCGCGAGCGAAAGGACAAGACTAAAAATAAAATAAATAAAGCAATAGGCCTAATACTTTCGTACGCGAGTGTAGTGTAAGAAGATGCATGTGAGTCAGCTATACATATAAATAGTCACTTTAATAATGTAGGTAAATCATTAGCTGAAAACATAATTAATCGAGGCAACAACACAAGTATGTCTTCTCCTCTTTCACATCCTTCACAGGTTAATTCAATAGGTATAATTGAACCTATTCCAAGTGAAATTGAATCTATTATTGGTAATTTGAAAACTCAATCTGCTGCCGGCTGGGATGAAATTCCCACTAAATTCATAAAAATGGCAAAATTTACTCTAGTTCCTATAATAACCTACCTATGTAAGTTATGCCTACAGCAAGGGATATTTCCCGTAGAATTAAAGCGCTCAATCATACATCCTGTTTTCAAGTCTGGTGATAAATATGACATAAATAACTACAGACCAATATCCGTACTCACAGTACTGTCTAAAATTCTTGAAAAAGTTATAAATGCTCGCATAACAAATTTCTTTAAAGCATACAACATCATATCGAGTTCACAATATGGTTTTAGAGAGAAGATCAGCACTGAGGATGCCATACTAGACTTAACAAGTGAAGTAACTAAACTGCTAGATGAACAAAATAAAACCTTATGCATCTTCTTAGACCTAAAAAAGGCTTTCGACACCGTATCTGTTCCTAACCTCTTAATAAAATTAGAAAAACTGGGTGTCAGAGGAACCTTTCACAATTTGTTAAATGATTACCTACGCGATAGAAGTCAGAGAGTTAAACTCGACAAGGATGTCGTAAGCACCGATGAAACGAGCTCTAAATACGGAGTACCTCAAGGTAGTGTTCTCGGACCTACGCTCTTCCTCGCTTATATAAATGACCTAACAAACTTAAACCTCACAAACGGAAGAGTTTTCTGTTATGCTGACGATACGGCAATTTTGTTCCATGGGAGGACCTGGAAAGAAGTACACAACATAGCAGAAGAGGGGCTCCGTAAAGTTATATTTTGGCTAAATTCAAATCTTCTTTCCTTAAACACTGATAAAACTCAATATATAACATTTTCAATAAGAAATGCACAACAGCCAGACCCTAGAATGACACTAACTGCTCATTTTTGCGAGAAGGGTAACTTAGATAATTGTGATTGCACGAACCTCACAAAAGTAACTACCTATAAATACCTAGGAGTCTTAGTTGACCAGAATCTATCGTGGTACCCTCAACTAGAATTGGTGTCGAATAGAGCCAGAAGATTAATATGGGTATTCAAATATCTACGCGACATAGCAGACCCACAACTTTTAATATACATCTACATTACACTCGCCCAATCAATACTTCTTTACTGCTTACCAATCTGGGGTGGGGCCCTAAAAACCAAATTCTTAGACCTTGAACGTGCCCAAAGACTAATTTTAAAAGTAATGCTACGTAAAAAAAGAATCTATAGTACTAATAAATTATACATAGAGGCAAATGTTCTGACTGTCAGACAGTTGTATATCTTGAAATGCATACTTAAAATACATAAAACTACGTATCACGGTATGAACACAAAAAAACGTAACCAGCGTTCTAACATTAATATACCATCTACTAGAACTATATTTGCATTTAACCAATTTAAAAGCAACTCAAGAAGAATTTACAACAAAATTAATACTAAAATGAAAATAATTAAGTTGACATACCAGCAATGTAAAAACAATGTTACGAGTTGGCTGAAAACACTAACATATGAACAAACTGAAGAATTGCTGACTTCCTAACACCAACTATGTTTACCCATTATGGACCTACATATAGCATATCTATTTATTATTAACTCAGTATAGTGTTTAAGTGTATAAACGCAGTTAAATTTGTTTACAAATCAGTATTTAGATCAATAAAATAAAATAAAAAATTAAATTAAAAACTATTTTTACTTACCGTGAACTGAACATGCACCATAATATCATAACATCACGATTTTTTAAATATTATTTTTGCTACATTACACTACAAATAAAATATCTTTAAATACGTAAAATCATAAAGTGGTAAACAAAACACTTCCTCTTTCTAACTCCGACTATAGCTATGGGCCTGCGATGACGATGATGCGCATACGGTACCTACCTGTTTAATACGTTTTAAACAAGTGATCAACATTGTACGTACTTATTTCGCCCGCTTAATATGCAAACATACATTTAATGAACATACTTATTTGTAAATGATTAAGTACTTTATTGATCCTCAGTTGTCCAAAACTGATTTATATAATACATACTTTCTTCTCGATATCATAATTTAGTATACAGCTAATAATTAATTTACGAACTACCTTCCTCACACAAAAAAAAATATGATTGCCTACTTGGATGTATCAATGTCACCTACTTTTACTCATTTCTTTTTACGTTAGGTGTTATTATTTTAATATTACTTGTTTGTTTGTTGAGTGGAAAAAAAAAAAAAAAAAAAAAACATTGTTATTGAATACGAATCGCAGTAAAGAGGGGACTCCTCTAGCACAAGTTTATAACTTAACAGAGGAGCTCCCACACCTTTTGTTATCATAACCTGTAAGTTTTTCGAATAAATTATTTGTATTTGTATTTGTATTTGTACTCATGCGCAAACACACCCCCCTGCTCTTTCTTCAGCGTTCTTTTTACATGGCGCGACCTGTACAAGATGAATAAGATAGCCCATGTAATTAGGATGGGGAGAAGCCATCAGAATAAGGAAGGAAGCTGAACTAGAATCCAACTTCAATTGACCTCTTCAAATTTAATTCAATATTAATTTTGTATGTATAGTTAAGCGATGTGCAGCTCAGGTACAGTGCACGCCACGGAGACTTTGTGTTTGTGAAGTTAGCAACAAATGACTGCGCAATCAATAGCGGAACAACCGGCGTTATGAATCAATAACGGTACAAAGGTGCGGGCGGAAAGCCGGCTAGCTAGACGCGACCGCGAGTTTAGTAGTTGCTGTCGCTTTCGTCTCGCTCATTCTATTAAAAATACAGTCCAGAAGTTATTTAGTGGTTTATCAATATCAGTGGTTTTTTTTTGTAGATTAATGTTTCTTCTTGAACATTTTAGTGTTAGTTTAATTGTTAGGTTAGTATTGTAAAAATGCCGCGTAGAAATACAGTTTTAAAAGACAGACGAGAAAAATAATATTTAACGTGCATAAGGTTTTTAGTCAAACTCTTGATGGTGTCAAAAATATAAAACAAGTGCACCAAAGAACTGCAAAAGCAACAGGAGTTTCTTTGGGGACTGTGCAGAATATTATTCGCGAGTCAATAAATTGTGAATTGGCCCCGGTATTCCGCACACCTGGTAAAAAAAGGGTGAGATCACAGAAATTGACAGCTTTTGACCAAGGTGTCATAAAAAGATGTGTGCACAATTTTCATCTAACCAATGGTAATTACCAACAATTTACAAATTAAAAGCTAAGTTAGAAGAGGATATCAACTTCAAGGGGTTGTCGACGAGCTTACGGCGCCTTTTAAAGAAGCTTGGGTTTCGCTGGCAGAAGGCCGAAAATAATAGAAAAATCTTAATCGAGATCCGTTTAAAAAGAATAGATTATTTACAGGCGCTGAAGAAATTTCGCGAGGAAGGTCGTTTTATCATTTACATGGATGAGTCTTATGTCCACGCAACTCATTCGAAATCCAAGGCATGGTCTAATGGATCGGATAAAAGACTAAAAAAGCTCAATTCTTATCGTGGTCTAATGGTCTCATGGATCAATTAAAAGATGAAATAAGCCCATATCCAAGGTTCAGAGGGTGGATGAGTCCCACGCAACTCATTCGAAATCCAAGGCATGGTCTCATGGATCAGTTAAAAGACGAAATAAGCCCATATCCAAGTTTCAGAGGGTGGATGAGTCTATGTCCACGCAACTCATTCGAAATCCAAGGCATGGTTTAATGGATCAGTTAAAAGACTAAAAAAGCCCATATCCAAGGTTCAGAGGGTGGTTATAGTACATGCTGGATCTGAGAGAGGTATTGTTCCAGGTGCTCTCCTAATGTTTAAGTCTGGTACAAAATCAGGGGATTATCATGATGACATGAATTTTAATAATTATTTTAAATGGTTAAAAATGAAACTGATCCCCAATTTGCCAGAAAACTCAGTAGTTATGATTGATAAAGCTCCATACCATAATAAATTACAGGATTCGGCGCCCACATCAAACTCTAAGAAGAGTGAAATTACTGCCTGGTTAACAAACAAAGGCATTGAATTCGATGCAACTATGCTTAAGCCGTCTTTATACAAAATGTTATGTTTACACAACGATAAATTCGAAGAGTACAACATTGATTAACTTTTAAAAGATGCTGGACACGATGCACTCCGATTACCACCCTATCATCCAGATTTGAACCCAATGGAAATGGCATGGGCTGCAATAAAAGGGCACGTCGCGCAAAATAATACTCATTTTATTATTAAACGAGTGATGGAGCTTGTTGAAGAAAAATGTTCCATGATGGGCCAAAAAGAGTGGTCTGATTTATGCAACAAGGTTCAAAAAATTGAAGAGGAGTATTTCCGATCTGACCACATTATAGATGAACTCACAGAGCAGTTCATAATTTATACAGGCGATACAGAATCAGACACGTCATCGGAAGTGCAGTCGGACTCTGAATGTGACATGGATGTCGATCCTACAAGTCCCAGGCCAAGCACACGCGGTACACTGCAACAATGTGACAGAATAGAGGGAGTCACATTTTTACAGGATACATGTGATGAAGAACTGCCGTAAAAATTGTCAGTTAGTCACTATTTACTGTAAATAAAATTTATTTAATAATTAAACTGTCATTTTGGTAATTTTCTCAACTTACAAATATAATAAGATTTTTTAAATGATAATTTTGGTACATTGTCGATGTCAAAGCTTTTCTTTTTCATGTATAAATTATACGTAAGTAATAATTACGAATTAATTAATACAAAAAAATACTTCTTTAATTTCTTACAAAGTCCCAGTTACCCCTTAAGCCAAATTTTCACAGTAGATACATAATTCAATAAATTAAAAATCAATGGTATTTTCGTTCGCGTCTGTACGAATGCGCAAACTAATTTCGCAGCAACTTCACAAACACAAAGATCCGTGGCGAGCACTGTAAATAGAATGCTAGGTATCTCGGAAACAGGTCATCTTATTATACCAACGCATTGATGAGATACATCATCAATGCGTTGGTATAATAAGTTGCCCAAGATGTCTGCGATATGTCCAAAAGTAAGTTTAATCAAGATGCACTTGAAAATCTGTTCGGCCTTATACAACAGAGTAGCCCTACAAATCGAAACCCAACCTGCACGCATTTTATTAGTGCACTAAAATCGATCCATATTTCTGGAATGAATGCACCAAATAGCCGAGGGGCTAACTGCGAAGATGACATGAATAAGTTATAAATTGCTAGTTCTATACAAGATCCAGTTTCATGCGATGACAACTTAACATCAGACATTGTAGAACACATTGATCAACTTGAGGAATAGCCTTTGCTGATGAAACCTGAAAATGATTTTGAAGAGCAAGTTGAAACAGATTTAACAAGCATAGAAAATCAGCCTATAGTATATCTGAGTGGCTATGTCGCCTACAGACTGCTGAAGAACAAAAGCTGTCAAATGTGTTCAGATTTGCTAAAAGTAAAGAATGTTACAGATCATCCAATTAAATTGGATGATCTGTATTTAACCGGAGATAGCAAATTGTTTTATGAAAACCTTTTAAAATAAAGAAATTTAAAATTTAGTAATGTGCAAGTAATATACTACTTACAACGTTATGACTTGCATAAATAATAGCACTTAAAACGTTTTGTTCTTTTAATTTCTTTTAGAAAGAAAATATTATTATTTCCTTGTTTTGACAGAGCACAAAAGTTGTGTTAAATTATTAATAATAAATAATAATTTGATTATACATTCTTTTTTTATTACTTTGCTCTCTCTTCTTCCATTAAAAATATTTTTTGTATCTCCTGAAAATTTCACTTTCTGGCACTTAAAACGTTATGGTTTGGCACCCCTCATTTGTGAAAATCATGGTGGAAATTAACCAATCTGGTTAAATATTTTTAGTAGAAATGCGGTAAAATCCCGTATTCTAGCAGCGATGCTGTTATTTCGTAGTTTTTGGTGCATTTTGATTTGTTGCTATTAATTAGAAGGAAGCAAGAATATATAATGTCCTGCCCTTATACAAGAAAAAACGCTTTTCGGCGTTTTTTTTCTTTTACTAGATTCCTATTAGTTTTCCTGCAAGTTTTTTCCAATTAGAAGTTTTTCTTTTTAGAAGAGTTAGATGCGTATTTGAGAATTTTCCACGCGTTTCCACACTAACTTTTGGAGTTTTGAAATGGCCAACGCGACGCTAAGTTAGAGGTATTTTAGAGCCAAGAACTTATGGTCAGTCATTGACTTATTTGTACAGGATGTTTAAAACTACATTTATTTGCATTGGTCACGCAAGCGTAGGGTCAATGTAAGATTCACATAATTGTTCACAAACGCAAACGTAGGGTTTACGATTTTAAACTAACATGGTTATTTTTACTACTAAAATTACTTATTAACGGGGTGTTTACCATGTTTAATAATTTATTCGCGGAGCTCGATATTTCGCTAGTAATTCCAACCAGCTTGTTCACGAGACTGAATTACTAGCGAAATATCGAGCTCCGCGAATAAATTATTAAACATGGTAAACACCCCGTTAATAAGTAATTTTAGTAAACATAGGGTTATTTATATGACGTCAGAGTGGGTTTTTCATCAGTTTCTTTGCTGATGAAAAACCCACTTTGCTTTTCTAGACATCCATGATCTGCTCTAAGAATATGCTAGTGGGCGTATGGGGTATGTCGGTTCAATAACAATTTCTAGGTAGATAAACAGGGGTAGTATAATGAACACTCAATTGCAAGGCTGGTGACCACAATATCACAGAATACGGAACGCGGGACAGTTTCTTCAACCTTTAAGACCAACACCATAAGAAAAAAGACCATCATTAATTGATCATATATTGTTCGTTGCTTCTTCTTCGTTTATATATGGCTTATTCCATTTGGACATTTGCCAGTGTCAAGTATTATTAATTTATGGAAGTTTTTATTTGCATTGCATCGAAACAGTCAAGTCGTCATAGTTAAAGTCAAGTCGAGGGAATCATTGTAAAACGGGGGCCATGTTTTACAACGTTTGTTCATGGAGCCTTCGAGACAACGCTAAAGTCCATGTTTTGCACCGATTTTCACTTTCATTTAAACTTGTACACTTTCACGAAACTAAACTGATTAATATGCCCCCAAAATTAAACAATTTACACGCATTTTAACTAGGTATAACAAAAATGAAAATTTAGCAACACATCTCCTAACCGCGTTCCCGCGAAAAAACCTGTTCGTTGCTTGGTAACCAACCAGTCCTCACGTCGCTGCTGTAGACTCTGTCAAGTGTCATAAAAAACACTGGCGATCCGATTCATTGAGTAAGGAGTTTGAATATCAGACTCAACTCCGACATATATATTATTAACGTGTACAGATCTGTTCACTCACGAAGGCGCGCCCTTCCACACCTTATGAATGTTGTTGTAAACATAATCTGTATATAATTCTATGTGTGCGTAAGACGTAAGACGGCCGTTCAGACAACACGTGCATATTTTTTACGGACGCTCTTTTATGCAACGTACGGTCAGCAGCATGTCACCAAGAAAAAGAAAAGTTATCCGCAGTGAGGTAAATTTATATTTTTTAATATTGTGAATAATTATTGTAAATATTATGTTGTTATTCTTATGTGTCCAGCATCACGGGGATACAGTTTTTTTTTTTTTTTTTCAGGGTAGAAATCTCATAGCCAAAATGTATCATTTTATGAAACATGAAGCAGAAAATGGTGTAAGTCGTTTGACAGATGCTCGTTGGCGTACTGCTCAAGCGGCAGGAGTTTCTGAGCAAACAGTTACTCGAATACTCAGAGAAGAAAAGAATTTGCCTTCTATGTCTTCTAAGTTCACTTCTCCAATGAAAAGGCGAAGAAAAAGATCAACTAAAATTGATGTGGATAATTTTAAACTAGATGTTATACGACGAACAATACAAACGTTCCATGTGGAACATAAACAGTTGCCTACAATTGGGAAGCTAAAGCAAGCTTTAGAAGAAAAGATTGATTTTGATGGCTCAATAAGCACGCTACGGAGATTGCTGCTGAAAATAGGTTATAGATGGCGTAAAACGTGTAATAACCGTAAAGCTTTAGCAGAGAGACATGACATACAAATGTTGCGTCTGAAGTATTTAAGCTTATTAAAACAATATCGATCCGAAGGCAGGCCAATTGTCTACACAGATGAAAGCTATATACATACAGACCACGTGCGCGGTATGACTTGGGGTAATAAAGATATGACTCCGTTCATGAAGAAACTTTCAAAAGGTAATCGTTTTATAATAGTACACGCAGGAACAAAAGATGGTTTCATACCGAATGCTTTGTTGATTTACAAAGCTGACTCTAAAACAGGAGATTACCATTCTAACATGTGTTACGAGAACTATTTGAAATGGCTTAATGATAAATTATTGCCCAATATACCACCAAACTCAGTGATAATAATGGACAATGCTGCATACCACAATGTTCGTGCCTCAAAAATACCGACATCGAATTCAAATAAAGCGGAACTGAAGAAATGGTTACAAGATAACAACATAGATTTCGATGATAAGATGAAAAATATCGAATTATATGATTTAGTAAAGAAAAATAAAGAAAAATTCATAAAATTTAAAATTGATGATGTCATAAAGAGTAAAGGACATGAAATCTTAAGATTACCACCATATCACCCGGAGCTTAATGCGATTGAAAATGTTTGGGGAATTTTGAAGAACTATGTTGCCACAAAAAATATTGATCAAAATATAAACTCTATTATAAAATTAGTTAACGAGCGCGTAAACATGATAGATCACACAATGTGGTCAAATACATGTCGCCACGTCGAAGTGATTGAAAATGAATATTTAAAGTATTTTGATACAGATTTTAGTTTAGTGATAAATTTACAGGTTGATTCAGAATCCTCAGAACTATCAAATTGTGATATGTCTGATTTCTCATCAGACGATTATTCTTGAAAATGTGTATTTCTGTAAATAAATAAATATGTTTTTACACGCCAAGTATTTTAATTCACCTACTCACCTACAATTTTATTTATAACATACTAGCTGCTATACAGAATTTATTAAAACTTTTAACAAAATAAAAATAGAATAATTAACGTAAATTAGTTTTTTTTTGCTGTCTCTACTGATAGTCTTCACCCACACATTAAGAAATCTTGTTAGCACGTGCGACACTCACATTAATGCACAGCGAAAATTTACCCTGGAGGGGCGCGCCTTCGTGAGTGAACAGATCTGTAATTTACCATCATTTTTGTATTAGAAAAGTTAAACTTTATTTTTGGAAATTAGAATTAACTTATAGTGTAGCTTTCTTTCCTAAAACTTAACACAAGGGCAATAAACCATCAAAAGCCTAATATTTTGTTTCATTATGTGAGGTTAACTACCCGTCTTGAGATTAATAGTCCTGCGTTCTACTGACAAGTTTATCCGAGGTTAGTATTATTTTGTATCCACGGTTTTAGGAGACCGCTGGTGGCGCCCGAGATTCCAAATATTTCCTTAGTTTGTTTGTACCTTATAACCATCATTCCCCCAATTTTTTTTTTATATTAATAGTTAACTTTCAAGCCTAAACCAATTGTAATGCAATTTCGATTGTAAATAGAATGAGACTTAGACTAGATTTGTGGCCTAATTTAAATAAGTACGGTTACCAATTCAATAACACGGCGTCCTATATCCTCTGAATGTGGCATCCGAGCAGGCCGGGTTGTGCCCAGGTTCGAGGAACTAAGTCGATGCAAACAACTGTCCTATTTCTCTTGACTTGAAGTCCTATGTTTTGTCCAACAGAATGAGACACAATGTTGGCAATCTGTGACATGTCTTCAAAGTTCTCATGGGTCAGCGTCCCAAACTGTACTATGCGGTCGTTTTCTCGGAGGCCCTGAAAAATTATATTTGAGATCATCAGAGAGTCAAAAACTGAGATTGCATACAATTAGAGCGTTTTTAAGTAACGTGTGAACAGGTGCCTTCTAGATCAGTGTGCTTCGTCTTAGACTGCATCTACACTTACTATCAGGCATTGACAGTGGTCAAATGCTGGCTTATACGGAAAAGCAAATTAAGAAACTGCTTAATTTCTTCCATGGTTTTCGCGATTTTGTATAATAAAACACCGGGTTATTTACCGGGTTTAATCGCTTTATTAACCGGGTAAACTCATGAATAAAACGCGATAAGCCCGGATAAATAAAGTGTTTTATTATGCAAAATCGCGAAAACCATAGAAGAAATTAGTGCATAATAATTATACAAAATAGGTGTTCAGACGTTGCCTTGTGGAAATCAGCCCGACAAACAAATACAAATAAATGCATTGTGTCTGTTCGGTTAACCACTTCTTCGATTATATTGTATAGTCATATTTTATTTACAAATTTTCCCGGG
Source organism: Idaea dimidiata (assembly GCA_949358125.1). Classification (NCBI taxonomy): domain Eukaryota; kingdom Metazoa; phylum Arthropoda; class Insecta; order Lepidoptera; family Geometridae; genus Idaea; species Idaea dimidiata. The sequence continues at coordinate 554,339 of OX442342.1, forward strand.
GCTTAATCGCGTGATTTTAATTTTCCTTATCTTGACGATTTGAAAATGTGTAAATATGAATCCTAATTGTGTTAGATTTCATTGTGTAGTGTTGCGTATCTAGGTTTAAGTTTTCAGGTCAGGTCACGGTCAGGTCATAGGCTTGTATAATTAGGTGGGTGAATAGGTAACAATTAATGTATGTTGACCAATGTAGCTTAAGAATAAAAAAATCAAAACTAACCGCAGAATCTGCCGGAGATCCATCATCAACTCTCGTTACAATGGCAAAAGGTTCCCGCACGCTGTCACCGACATGTCCATTGGATCCGTTGCCGTTGGCAACATGGTGGTGAGAGGTCATAGCAGCCATGGGAGGTTCCCCCGTCGAGCCTCTGAGGTCTGCATGGACCTCTGCAAGGCCTTGCTCTATCCGCTTCATGAGCAATTTGTGGTCATTTTGGAGGCCTAGAAATTAAATATTCCTAATTTAAACATTTGTACAACATGGAACTAAACTGTCAAAGGCACCTTATGAACAGATATTCTTTCACTGGATTGGACTTTCAAAAGCATTCTTTTTACCCTGCTACTGGAAAGCCACAAGTAAAAGGTAATGTTTTGTCATACGGAGTTATTTTTATTTTCATACTAGTACCAGCCCTAATTTCTCAGTTTGGGGCTAGATTGCACTGTGTGCCATTTCCAATTTGTATTTATTTACTATTCATTTTATTATTCATTTTACTGCTACTTATAATACCTAAGCCCAACCATGTGTATATTGGCCGAATACTGAAACTCATCATTTGAGAACTACTTAAACAAAGAAGCAGCTCTCAAACTCCAAAATTGCCATACTAATTTTAAATTTAGAAATTGCTCAATAATTTAAGAACCTCTCAAATTTTAAATGACGTTACTGTATTCGGTTGTATGAAAACCAATGAATGTAAGCAATACAGTTTACAGTAGCTTTTAGAATGTTAAAATAGACAAATTACATCTCAGTCAATCTTGAAAAAGCCAACTGGAAAGTTGGCGAAATATAAAGCGATTAAACCCAGTAAATAAAGTGTTTAATTAATACGTATACATCATCATTATCTCAACTCTTATCCGTCCACTGCTAAATAAAAGCCTTCCCCATTTGAATAGTGAATGTGAGCTACCTTCATCCAACAACTCCCAGCAACAGCTACAATGTTGTCGGTCTACCAGTAAGTAGATTTCCAACACTCCCATTTCGCACTCAGCACTCCAGGAGCTGTCAGTGACTTTGGTTCTCCTACGGATTTTCGTAATAGAAAAACCTACCTTGTAAAATCTAAAGTTAGAGTTACTACTTGAAAAGAAAAAGCAGTCGACTCAAGGATGAGTTGAGCACGTGGTGAGAACGCTGTTACATTGCATCGAAATTGTGAGTCCAAACAAAGTTACAGAATAGGATAGGACAACTTTAACCTTGGTTTTATTTTAACACTAAATAGAATCTAAAATCTGACTTTTATCATAATAACTAATTACAATACTCACAAACGATGCGATGTCTTGCATGTCTCACTTTGTAAACGTCGATATCACTCCTGGGATATCCCTGCTCATCCACCAGGCCATCATGCATGCCGACATGGTTTGCTTCTAAAACAGCGTTTTCATCTCGTATCTCCCTTTCCAACCGGTCTTTCTCTTCCATCAGTTTGAGAACACGGTCGCGTTTGACGCCATCCATGTTAATTCCAACCATTTATAATAAACAGTAAATTTACTCTTTTTTTTTAACAAGAGAAACTTCGTTATATATAACCAAAACTTAACGACTCGATTAAAAACTGCACAGACTAGTGTTCTATGAAGATACTGTGAATTGTAATGTCAAATTCATTATTTCTTGTAATCAATAGTGATGTCAACCAGTGGCGTACGATTAACTCGATGGAGGTTAGATTAGTTAAACTGTAGGTAGACCATCGAGAGTACAAGTACTCTTTGGTAAATTTTCTGTGTTCGAAGTTTACATTACTATTGGGCATTTTAAAAAAAATGTACATACACTTGAAAATATCATGTTTTTTTTTAAGTAGTATGCTTTATTTGGTATGCATATGAAGTATATTTAATGTTCTTTAAGGTAATATTAAAACATAAAGGAATTAAAATGAATTTAATGCTAAAATTATGAAAACTAAATGAAAAGTATCGAAAAATTACTTCACTTGTGTGACTATATTTAGTGGTTGAATAAGTAATAAAATATTAAAATAAGCTTGTAATTGTTTATTGAATTTCTAGGAAATAGTCTCTTTTATGAAAAAAAGATAAATTACTACAAATTTTCCTTATTAAACATACTTAAAAAACAAATAAATCATCTATTGTGTGACTTTGGGTTCTCTAGCCTTATTAAATATTTAAATTTTTAATAAATAGTCATACTTTAGAAGAAAACACTACAATAATAACAATAAGGTACATTACAATTTGGGAAAAACTATTTTTAAGGTAAAAATAAAACAACTAAATGAATAAAAATCCTTTTTAGTTCAACATTTTTAGGGGACAGTCACATAAGTGAACCATAAGGATGCTACATGGCGCATCAGAATAATACTAAATTTAGCAGGTTTAAGCTATTCAACTCCCAGACATTAAAATAGTTTCGTTTTTTAGCGAAATAAATTGCGCGGGAAGAAAATTCTTAGCCAATAATGTTTCAACGAGGGCATATAATTCAAAAGCAGTAGTACTAAACGTCCTTTATTCTACGACTTTTCAAAATTCAAACTTTATTTGTGTAGTCATTAAAGTTTACAAGAAGAAATATTCCCTAAGATCGACGCCGCGGGTAGAGCCATGTAAACCGCTCTTTACGTGTTCAGGCATGTGACTTTTGGTTCCGTTTATATGTGACCATTGAAAAGAAAAAGTCACAAATTGGAAGTCACATGTAACTACCCTCTGGAATTTAAAAAATATTTAATAACCTCTACACTTGTTACTCTGTTTTTCTGTTAACTATACAAGATGTAACGGGCAAGCCCTTTTAAGCCGAAAGGCGGTTGTTCTAGACGTCTAGGCGAACAACTTTTGTTCTACGACTTTTGAAAATTCGAACTTTTTTTTTGAAAATTTTGAGGTTATGTTTCACTGAAAAAACAGCTGCTTTTAAAAATAAAGGTAATTGAAGGTTTGATTGTAGTAGACCAAACTAAATAAAAGGACAACATAAGGTCAATGACCTCAAACTCTAAGAAACAGCTGATCTTCAAGTAAACTTTACACCTAAATTTTTCGAAAAGTACTTCGAATTTCCAAAAGTCGTAGAACAAAAGTTGTTCGCCTAGACGTCTAGAACAATCCCCTTTCGGATTAAAAGGGCTTACCTGTTACACATTGTATAACCAACAAAATAACCCATATAATTTACTAAATACGGTGACATAAATAGCTTAAAAAAACGTGGTCACATATTTTTGAATAAAAGTACGTGGTCCAATCTCGTCGGCAAACACAACTTCCTTTTCTGAGCAATATTTAAACAATGACCAAATAAAAAATCACTCACTGAGAAGTTTCCAGCATGGTGCTGCCAGTTTTGGAAAAATAAATCTTCGGTACATTAATTTTAATTGAAAAATTGGGTCACACATCTGAATGTTCCGGAAGGTTCCAAAATTGAGGTTTTTAGTTTTACTTCAATTTTGAAATAAATTTGTTTATAATGTATATAGTTTAAAATACTATTCTTAATAATTGATATCTAATAAATGGAATCAATTAAAAAAATATATAGCTTTTCAATTGTATTCTTTAGCAATTGTGTTATTTTGGATGGAATCGAGGAGGGGCAGGGTCAAAACATCGTTTTCTCGATATTTAAAATATTCTATATAAATTATTAAAAGAAAAATTGTTTAATAAATATTTTAACTGCATCAATAAATAATATCCATAGAATCACTCTAAATTAATTAAATGGAATAATCATATCCCACTTCATTGATATTCTTGTTTAAATTTGAGGGACACCTGAAATCGGGAGTTGTACATTTACAACATATCGGTTCGGTTGACATAAGTTAACATAAAAATAAAAAAAAATAAAGTTAGAGGGTTGGCTCGAGTGATGTGCATTTTTTTTCGAGTTGTCTTCCATTATTACTTTTTTATTTTTTTTTCTTATCGTTTGTGAACCGATTATGCCATTAGGAAATTTGACAGTGTCAAGTATTATTAATATATTACGCAAGTTATTTGCATCGAAACAGTCAAGTCGTCGTAGTTAAAGTAAATTCGAAGGAATCATTGTAAAAAGCGGGCCTTTTTTTTACAATGTTTGTTCACGGAGCTTTGGAGACAACGCTAAAGTCCATGTTTTGCTCCGATTTACACTTTCATTGGCACTTCACGAAACTAAATTGATTAATACGCCCCCGAAATTAAATAATTTCCACGCATTTAAACTAGGTTTTACAAAAACGAAAATTTAATAACGCGTCTCCTCAATGCGTTCCCGCTAAAACTCCCATGGTTGGGTTGGCAACTTAGCACATCCGTGTATATTATTAAAACTTGACACTGGCAAATTTCCTAATGGCCATCATCAGTTCACAAACTTAAGAAAAAAAGGAAAAAATTAAGTATTGCTAGAATAATGAGAATAATACGTAACGTTATTTAAACCAATTATTGTATTCATAATCGTTTTTGATACCGATATTTTGAGTATTTCGGAGTTGTAGATGAGTTTTGTTGCTTCCGCAGCGGACACATTTAAAATATTGATTTGATTATTATTGCTTAGATATGACCTCACCAGTTATTGGGTTTCACTTTAGTCGGAGCCCATTTTTATCAAGTTTTAAAAACGATGTTTATCCTAATCGATTACTTACGTTACTTACTGTTACTTTCTTGCACGATGAGTTTCACTCCATCGCAAAAGTCATAGGTGTATCGTCTGATAGAATTAAATCTAAAACCAATTATGTAGATTCGCTCATTGCGCTTCTCTGCATCGAGGTCCTCAGGGCTCTTCGCCGCATGAAGAATCGGAAAGCTGTCGGCGCCGATGGAGTCCCCATCAAAGTATGGAAGGCGATAGGTTCTAGTGGTGTGATGTAAGATGCCCTTAACCAACCTTTTTAACCGCATATTTGAGAGGCCGGCAAGATCTTTCAAGATCCAATGCAGGAGTGTGGAAGTTATCGCGGTATAAAGTTATGTTAGTAGGTATAATTTAAGTAGCCCTAAAATCAGCTGGTGTAAATAACGATTTTTTTCCGATCGATAAAACTTATTAAGTGAAATCACTGGGTTTGGTGAATTTAAAATTTAAAGAAATAAAACACAAGAGATTAAATTGTTATTCTTTATTTTATATTCTGAAATCAATGAGATTTTAAACTTTAGCTCTTCAGGTTCCATTATTATTTAATAAAAAAAAGTTGTAAGCTTTAGTAGATTTGCTTCGATTTTACATTTAACACAATATAATATTACAATAATGATTTAAATAAAAATGACCAGATTAATAAGTTTAAAAATCTAATAATAAAAGACTTAATCGTAAAGTCAGATTTGTAATAAAAAATTAACAAATAATGTGAGTCTAGGTTAACATCTTTAAACGAAGAAAGGTTACATTTTAAAGCATTTATTTAAATATCAAAAGTATTCTTAGATTATTAAGTAATGTCTTTTGCGACAAGTGTACTTCAAGTTAGTTCTTATAGTAAAAGTCAGCTATGGAATCGATTTATGAGCAGATTTTGGTAAACTCACGAATTTCTGACGACTCTGGCGATAGCCGCAGAAACACGTGCACTACTAACCAAAACGTATTTCCCATTAAATTGTGCAACATTAACATACAAAATAAAAATATACATAATAATGTACATAGGTACTGAACGAGAAAACTTCTCATCATTTGAACACAAAGAAACTAAAAGAAACGAAAACGAAAACACATGATTTATGAATTACAGAGAAAATACTAGTAAACAACTATTATCACCGTATCATTACAATTGAGAACAGCTTGCTACAGTCTGTCTGCGCGGTAGTCTGGCGTTACTACACGCGAGCCTTCAACCAATAACAAGCGTTTCTCAACTATACACCTAACACAACAAAAATGGTCCCTAAGAAAAATTAAATAAGATCGAAATCACACTTCCGGCCTCCGCAGAGACTAATACGTATTACATACAAAACATACACTAACAATTATGGCAACGTTGACAATAAATAAGGAAAAGGGTATATTCACATCGAGAAATAAATGTTGCTCTTACAATAATTATAAGTAAACATTGACAGCACAAATAAATAAAAAAAATCCGTACGCTAACTTGCACGGGTAGAAAATAAAATAAGTATACAAGGCAACATGTGCAGACTTTAAGTTATAATATACTACCTATTGTTTTAAAAGCCACATTCGCAAATTCGTATGTATAATTTAAGCTTGGCTTAATTCGCGAATTGGTTAATCGTGTTAGTAATAATTTTAATAACATATCGGCACTTAATATTGCGAATGCCTGTCTTTCCATTGAGATAAAAAAATTTGAATTGGATGACAAATTATTATTCCCTTGACAGAAGTAACAGGCACCGCTTAGGTACACATTTAGTTAGCGCTCGAACGTGTCAAGCATGGGTTTTTCGTTTACAATCGGAATGGTTCTCGCTTCTCCGTGGTGGATTTTGTGTTTGCTGGTGTCCCTCTTCGAGAAGTCGGAGTCGCTGGGGCTCCGCTGTCGGACGCGTCTGAAGGCTTTCGGAGCAGTCGAGATACGGCAGTCTGCTGTCCAGACCGCACTGGGGTCGTACTGCCCGATGGGGTTCGTTGCCTAATACGAATAATTATTCATTAATTACATTCTAAATAAATTATAACTGTCATGCTAAGCTTCAATAAACAAAACCGTCTAAAAACAAAACATATTTTGTATTTATCAACCAAAACACCGCCAATTTTTTCTACTTTTTACACCGTATAAAATCTAAAACACACTATTTTTTAAAAAGCACGCTACATTGGAGTTAAAAATTACCTATTTAGGTTACAGTTAGTATGGTGATCCTTAAGAACTGGGATGCGGCTTCGGCCGGGCGTTTGTCCTTCGGTCGAAGCAAACGACCCGCTCCTATGATGATGTTAGCGAGCACACAGAAAGAAAATTAGAGATAAGACAACAAGTATTAGAGAGAAATGTTAAGTAATTTCTTTGAATTGCACGTGAACAAGACTAAAACAAGTGGTCAAAATCCAAGTTTTACTTAGAGATGTGAAAATTAATTTATTTTATGTTTATTCTATTGCATTTGTGCATGTGCAATAAATAGTAGACAAACAAATTAAAACATAAAATTGAGATTGCATAAAATGATTTAATCAAAAATTCTATGCAATTTCATATAAGAGGTGCCCTCACTATTGAGAACCATGACACAAGTTTAGTATGAAAGCTTATTTTAGCGAGAGTTTGACTCGTAACATTTGTCGTAAAGGAACCTCTTAAACACGTAAAAGTCAATCACATAAGCGGAAAGTTTGTTACAAGGCATTTTCAAGCTGTGATTATATTATAATATGCGTGTGAGATGTGATTAAAAGCATGTTTTGTGAATGGATTCAATGGATCGTTGAGTGAGTCGGTCAAACCACAATACCAAACTATCACAAGACTTACCACCAAACAGTAATTAGTGCATCAAGCGTTTTTTGTATAAAAATGATCCCTTCTGTGTCAAAATGATTTACGTACTATGAATGAAGTCAGTGAACGCAAGCATAATGATTAATGATATTCGTTTTTAAAATGACATGTTCATGATTTGGGTAAAAATAGAAAACAATAAACTCAAAAATTCAAAAGAGCTCAAAAATCATCGGGCAAAAACGAAGCTAGCATTCTAGAGACAATGTACCCTTTGACATCTCGTTGTGTCGGCTTAGAAGCTTCACCGCTTGACTCGCTTATATTACTCTCATATTCATTGTCGCTTGTCATTCCCGATATGCTGAATAGCGAAGAGTCATCTTCGGGACTCCTTTGCTCGGACTTCCTCGAGGGATCTTGGGATGTGGGACTTGGTTCCTGGGAAACCTCTCTAGAAGGTCGGGATAGTTTAAATTGTCTTTCGACTGATGGAGTTCTTTGGGAACGGCCGACGTATACAGGGATTTTAGTCGAGCCCTGAAGGAATGCGGGATGAGTGTGTGATATGGATTTTGGATGTTCGGACGCCATAGAAGATGGCTGGGAATGTGTTGAGCTATTTCCGTTGTGTAATCGATGCATGCGGGAAGAAAAAATTAAATTCATTTAGACAGCGAATTTTTCGTGACACAATATTGTTAGTTTCACTCAAATGAAGCGATTAAATTGTTCTAATACATGCTTTACTTGAATCTCAAACCCTTTCTAACCACCACCTCAAACATTTTATACAAAAAAATGGTGATCAATTCAGAATAAGGTGCACCCAAAAATTCGTCGTTGCTACAGTTCCCTACGATCCCGTTCAAGCTGTGTCGTGCTTATCCGACAGTGTATCTGGCAAACAATACGGTCGTAATTTTTAGTAAGTATGGAATACTTTTGCGTATAATTTCAGACTCAATACTCATAAAAGAGACTACAGCATAAAAACAGAATTTTTGAAAAAAATAGACGTTAACACGTTTTTTTATTTAATTAAGAGGAAAGTTTATTAATAAATTTTAATGATGTAGTCTCATAAAATTTCGACCGTAAAGATACACAACAAAACCCCTAGCGTCAAACCCATTGTTTGTACCTCACTAACGCCGGTACAGCTGACAGTGTGGGAATACTTGAAGTGCGGTACATCGCGTTCACTTGATACCTGCCCGTGTGTATTAATCAATCAACTTATAACATAGTCGTAAACAATCAGAAAAATAAATTTAGAAAAGTTGGACCAGAAATTATTATACCTACTTTAAGAAACTAATTTGAAAATCTAGATTATAAATTATTAAAAAAATATATTACTAGTACCTAAGTTTACAATAAAACCAAAAGATTTTCATTTCATAAATTCAAGATTTTGATTCTCCGTCTTATAAAAAACATATAATATGAGTCACATTTAAATGATAACTTTATAGAACAACGGTTTACCTTCCACTAGCAGGTGTAAGTAGACCAGTAGGCGTACGAGGTCTAGAGCTTCCGTTAGGAGTCTGCAGACCGAATTTGGAGGCGGTTGCTGCAGCACGAGCCGTCGATGCTCTTGTATTCTGGACCTTACGCATTGGTATACGTGATGGTGTGGTCGCATCATCTGAGAACATAAATAGATTTCAGTATTAAAAGTAGATTCTTGCAATATGAGCCCTTCGATTCCAACCTACGAAATCGGATTATCAAGAAAATAGGAACACTGAAATGTTGGGTCATTTTAGTATTGATATTTTCGTTTACTGAGTCTGGCGATGATAAGGAGTACAGCTAACACAATTCTATATTTAAAATATCACCGTTACGCTTTAATTGGTCAAGGGATTCCTGTATAAGTACCGTGAAGAGAGACACGTTTTGCTGAAATCTTTTCTAAATAGGACTTACCGGTACTGTCCAACGAGAGATTGGATCCATGTCGTGATGGTGGTTTAGATCCAGTTCTTGATCCAGGCCTCGAACCCGGTCTAGAGCCACCAGGAGTTAACGTCGACCTGGGAGCACTAGGTTTTCTGTATCTGGCACCAAGTCCGCTGGCTGCTTCGTTATCGCTGAGCGAGTCTGGCGTCCCAGCACTAAGTGAGGATCGCGACGCTCTTCCAGCTACTCCACCTCCAGCCGACATCGGCACAGATCGAACTGTTCTTTCCCGCACCTACATTTAACATCATATAATTACAGTGTCGTTTTAATGATTTGAATAATGAATTCACACTAAAACTCAGCCACACATTGGTGAAGTATTCATAGGAAGTTTTAAAAGGTGTCTTAATGGTTAGCAGAGATACTTCGTGAATGGGATTTTATAGTTGAGTAAGTTGTAGAACTATTTGTGCATGCTACTCGCTAACTAATGGACTTTACGGTAAAACCACATTCAATGACTTACACAATGAACAAAGACCTGCAATAAAAGAGTGCATCAACCGCCACACTTTGATATAGCCTATTAGCATTACCCAATGGTATCCTGGAGACGGTTGATATCCGTGGTGGTGTGTATAATGGTGCGCTCCCGGTGTCGTCGAGCCTTGAGATCTTGAGTGGCCGTATATGAAGGCCTGCTTAGTGCCATGCGTGGACCCCACGTGCAGCGGATACGAACAGGGTAGCTCCTCACGTTGCCTCAGCGCCTCAAATATAGGCTTCAGCTGCTCAATCAACTCCTCAGCTAAACGCACGAATACAAAACCGGGATGCATATTAAGGAGGGAAAGGACACACATCAGAACTTAGTATGCCTTCATAGTGCCAATCGTTTTGCCGAAATTCTATCGCGAACCGAGACGATGTTTCGATTAGTGTCCACACGTTAAGTCGCAGTGATAAATTTGACTATATGCGGGTAATGGAAGGATCTACGGGAAGGGAGAACGAAATACGTTACCATAAACATCCAAAGGCGAAGACGTGCCACCTCTCCAATGCAGTGAGTGGATCCAATGATACAATAAACAACACCAAATCACTACATCGATGTGCCTCAATGCATAGCTTGAACACTAATGCAACGACCAACGCTACGAGCTCAAAACATGCTGCACTCTCGAACAGTGCACCTTGCAAATGGATACAGAGATCCATGTACAAGTTGCCAGATAAAAAAACAAGCGAAATTTATTCCCAAACCGATTTGCTCCCTCCAACAACTACTGTGCGCTTTATGATACTTGTGCGATATTAAAACTATGCTAAGTAAACCTGTTGGAAAGAAATGTAGTATTTAAAAAATAAATAATATAGCAAAAAACTTACCTTGGTGATGGGTCCAGTGGATGGTGGTGTGTTTGTGTTAGAGCGGGGCGTACGCGGTCGGAACGCTGCCATGCTCTGTGAAACTCCATCCGCCAATATGAATTGTTCTCGGAGTTCGATGTTCGTGCGTCCCTTCGCTGCATGCAGACGCCGTCCGGTGCGTGGGTTACAAACGGGAGGGAACAGGGAGGGTCAAAGAAAACCGCATGGTAACAGGATGGGTGGCAAAAAGAACACCAAAGTGTTAAAAAAAACGGGAAGCGTGCATTGGTAGTAAGGGAAAGAAAAAAACAACAAACAAATCAGAACAATGTCAAACAAAACAAACATAAGATTTATAAAACAAAATCAAGGGTCAAAATCAATTTGTGCAATTAGGAAAACGGGAACAATAAAATACGATTAGATTATTATTCGCCTCCAATAATATTATGCGGTTAGTATAAATCAAGAGCAAGATTTAGAACTCATATGAATTTAAGTATGATAAATATGAAATAAGTTTGTTTTTAGATTAAATGTTTTTTTATGTAGGTATTGTTATTAGGTTGATTTATTATTCTGCAATCATTGTCCACGATATCTTCAGTTCCATAGTAGGTAGGTATATATTTTATTTTATTCGTAATCTAGAGGAGTGCACAGAATGAAATGTTTATGTACAAGTTTTTTGTGTTGAAACAATACAAATCTTGCACTTGTTTTATACACATATTAGTTTTACTAACTACTTTATTAATAAAAAAAATTATATAAATAAAATCAACGCAAATGAATCACGAAACATGCTATACGTTTGTTAAGCCTGTTAGTCATCACATCACCTCTAATTAACTTAGAAAAATTGTATTTTATTAATAGCCTTACATCTGCTTGGGCATTTTACACATTGACGTTTAATTAATTAATCCAATTTGTTTAAAAAAATATAATCAAAGCAGCCAACGAAGCATCAATCGTGTAAAAGCCTTTTCTATAAAACTTGGCTACAAACTACTACAACATTGCAAAAATAAAGTCTAAGCCACACCAACTACAAACGATACGCAGTGGAACCAATTGCAAAAGAAAATTAAAAAATAAGTAGGTAAACAAGTGCTAAAAAAAATCGATTGAAATCAAAAGGTTCCAAAGTATATCGTGTTGCTTACCGAGCGGGCAACAAGCCTCATGCTGCTCTGGCTTGCTCGGATCAGGCAGCGGTAGCACTAATGATACTACTTATGTAAAGGAATTTTCGAGGATCAAATTAAATAATAAAAATATAAAACAAAAATAAATGTTTAAAAAGGACCACGGGAATTGGAACGGGCAAAGCGAAAACGAATTAGTACATTAGTAGCAACATCAAAATTGTGGACATAATTCGACGTTTACTATAGCCATTACTGTTTTTGAACTAGCCTAATCACATTCACAATGAAGTGTGTGGATTAAAAGTGTTGTTGAGATGAAGTGTGCTGTTTGTTTAATTTGGAAGACATTTTTATCATTAATTTATTCATAAAAATAATAAATGATAAAGCTTAATGAAAAGTAACAAAATAAAACGACGTTATCAAAAAGGTTATTTTTACCGATCGTTAATCGCGTAACCGGTTTCTACGCTGGCAATATCGCTCGCTACACGCATCACTGCGCATGTCAAAACGGTCGCGTCGAAAAAGAAAACAAGAACAATGGAATTTACAACGGGTCGATTTTAGCCAAATGTTACTCAGTTTTTCGATGTAAATCGCGTGTGATTCACGATGACGGGGACGATAATCGAAAATCTAAGTGGTAGAAAACTAGCTGTGTTAGTTTCATTTCTATTACTGTGTCAGCTAACATGTTTTCTAATCGGCGGTTTGGTCGCGCCCATGCCTGCAAACGCCCAAAACATTCTCGGAACGGTTTGTAAGGACACTTCTACTGTGAAAAATGATACGAGCAAGTGGTTCTACAATCGTGGGGACGGTTCCTGCAAGACTGTGTCTCTTGGCGGGCCTGTACACGACCTTTCTGAACGAGACATCGTGTTTGCCTTCCAAATGCCGGTGCCTCGGGAGAGTCGAGTGCTGGACTACTCGAGATGGCAACAGAACCTCATCGGAGTCTTGCAGATCGATGTAGCGTACCATTCTCAGATGGAAGTTCTACCACGCAGTGTTATAACGATCGACGCTCGACTTGCGTATCGAAACAAAGGAGATCCGGACGATAAATGGACACTATACACACAATCAGTCGAAAAGCGTCACCTAGATTGTGATATAGACAGGAAACTAGAAGAATATCTGTACAATTGTTCAGCGATACCATTATTTGAGCTCGGTTCACTGTTCCATGACTACTATTTGTTGAATGTAAGGCTTCCTGTTGATTCATCTGATATGAATACCAACATTGGACACATTACAGACATGTGGATCACTGTCATCAATCAAAACGGAGGCTTCACTAAAGTCTGGCTGTCATTAAAAACTGTATTCTTTCCTAGTATTGTTGCTATATTGGTTTGGTTCTGGAGACGCATTCATATGCTGCAACGGAAGCCTGTATTACTAGAAAAGATGTTACTCAGCTTAGGGATTGCTCTTTGTCTCCTAAACTTGCCGATTGAGTACTTGACTTTACATTTTGATCTGCCTTTTATGTTACTACTTGGAGATATAAGACAGGGCATATTCTATGCTACATTGTTCTCGTTCTGGCTAATTTTTGCTGGAGAACACATGTTAATCCAAGATACATCAGCTCAAAGCTCTATGAAGCAGTACTGGCGTCATTTAAGCGCTGTCGCTATGGGTTGTGTATCACTATTCATATTCGACATGTGTGAGAGAGGGGTGCAATTACGTAACCCATTCTATTCAATCTGGGTGACTGATTTGGGAACGAATTTGGCTCTGACATTCATCATCCTTGCTGGAATATCGACTGGGATTTACTTCCTATTCCTCTGCTACATGATCTGGCAAGTTTTCAAAAATATATCGCAGAAGAGAGAGTCATTACCGACAATGTCCTCAGTAAGGCGGTTGCATTACGAAGGGATAATCTACCGTTTCAAATTTCTGATGCTAGCTACTTTACTTTGTGCTGCTTTGACTGTCATCGGTTTTATTCTCGGACAAGTTGCTGAAGGACAATGGAAATGGGACGACAACATCGAGTTGGAATACACTTCGGCTTTCTTTACCGGTGTGTATGGAATGTGGAACATCTACATCTTTGCATTGCTTGTTTTGTACGCTCCAAGCCACAAACGTTGGCCTGTCTCAGAAAACACATCTGACACACAGAATTTGAGTGAAGAGATGGAATTCAGTCCGCTACCGGAAAGATCTTCGAGTGAAATCTCATCTTTAACCTCTTTTATTAGAAAATCTGCCATTGATTAAGCATTTAACTGTAGTTTGTAAGTATTTACTGCCACAGTATAGCATTAACCACATCCTACACATGCATAAAGATAGATGTGTCTTTCTCTTATCACTAATTGTTAGAAATTACTCAAATCCATTGACATAACAGACAATTTTTTTCGTTAAGTATATAACTCTTAATATTGGTGCCATACTCTTAATTTTATGGCATTTAAAAATAGTTAAAGCAAGTGTAGGACGTTCTGAGAATGTTTGCTGTATGTGTTGCAATCTTAACCTGTTTCTATGTTAGATTACTAGTTCTAAGTCTATGTTTAAACTTAAATATTGAGCTTGAAATGTACTTAATTCCTAATTTAGTCTTAATCTGTAGGTGTTTAGCATTTTTGAACAAACAATTGCCATATTTTTTTAGTAATAGGACTAAGTTGACTCATAAACTTAAATAAACCAGAAACTGGTTGACCTTGGTTTTTAGTGACGAAATGAGGATCTAAGTTTCTGTGTTTTCATAAAAATAAAAAGTACAAAGAATAAAATCAGTTGACAGTCTTGATATTTTTTACATTTAAATTTGCTCTTATTTTTGCTACTGAGAACATTGTATTTTTAATTGTTTAGTTTTTTTTCAATGACACATTTTAGTGGCCATCAAAACCCCACAGATAGTGCTTCCAAAATTAAAAATCTCATTATGTAATGTTCTGTATTATTTTTCTGTGATAGCATTGTAGTATTTCAGTATTAGTGCATTTTTATAATCGATATTGCCAGCGTTATTTATTGTACATTAAATTAACAACATGACTGACACAGCGCCATTATTAAAAAACCCTGAAAACAAGATGGCGATTGGCGCCAGTCTGTTTTTGTTATAAAAAAACGCATTGTAATTTTGTATTTTGTAATGTGTAGTATTTAGTCGATTTGTACGAGTAAATAAAATATTAAAAACGTAATTAATTGTTATTATTGTTATTTTCACACTTTCCTATTGTTAATAACGGCACATGTAACTATTAATTGATTAATAAGTATATACCCTGAGTTAGGGTGGTTATATTGAACATAAATTATCCCGATTATTAGATTGACACTTTGAATATCACCATACCTACTTATTTTTATTAGAACTAAGAAGTAGACAAAAACTTATCCAATACTTTTTTTTGGAGTAAAAAAGCAAGAGTATAAGTTCTAGATTAATTAGGGACTCTAGGATGTGATTGCAAAATTGTAAATTATGTACTTAATTAAAGCAGTTTCAGATACAATAAGAAGGAAGAATGATTTGCTCATGGAAGCAAATGAGGTTCGTTAGAAACAATATGAAATAGTTTTTAATAGATTTGCAATCACATATCTTTACATCATAGGACTATACTTTATAAATATTTCATTTTCTGAAAAACTTAAATTCTTATTAATTTAAATAATTAATATTAAATTCAATATTATCTTTAGTATAAGTTGCTCATGGTTTTGCTACGGGAAATTACGTTTCACCATTAGTTTTTACGTTGGGATTCGAACCCACGACCTTCAGATCACCAGTCTGCCTTTTTTACGGTTAAGGGACTCCATAACGTCTCGAACTGGTAGTGAAGTCAACAACCCAGTTGCAATTACTGGGGAAAATATCGAGCTTCGTAAAAACAACCTTATCTATATGTATCTATGTTTTCTAGATAACAATGTTATCTATACTTAGAGTAATACTAGCTGCGCCCCGCGGTTTCACTCGCGTAAGTCCCGTTCCCACGGAAATATCGGAATAAAAAGTTGCCTATGTGTTATTCCAGGTCTCCAGCTACCTACATTCTAAGTTTTATCGCAATCGATTTAGTAGTTTTATAAATATAAACTTTCGCGTTTAAAATATATATAAGTAAGAAGTAGAAAAAAGAGCAGTGTTGGTCTAGTGGTGGTAGATACCCCGACTTTCATTCTAAAGGACGTGGTTTCGAATCCCGGACGCTCACCAACGTCTTTTTCTTTAAGAATAAAATATGTGCGTTGACATCGCTCTTACGGTGAAGGAAAACATCGTGAGGAAACCCACGGCTTAAAATCACGCACAAAGGCCTAATAGTAATTGCGGAAACACACAGTAAGAAAAAAGTGAGTAGTAAGAAAACATTAAAAAGTCTTTTCACCAACAGAAAGCTATATTACTGCGGAGTGACATAGACTTTTGATCCCGACATTCTAGACCTACGCGGGTGCAACAGCAAGACGCAGCAAGTTAAATAATAATATTTGTAGAAAAAACAAATATGGAAAAGTAAAATCGTATATAAACTTAGTGTTTATTTCCCGTAGCAAACCCTCCGAAACCCATGTCCTATATAAAGTACAGTACATACCTCTGCACGGGTCGTTCTTGACCAGGAACTCGTCCAGGGCGACCCAGCCGCCGCCAACTCGGACCATCACGGTCGAGCGCAGGATGCGGACGAGACGAAGCTTCTGCGAGTCACCGAACTGCGGGGGAGGAAGATAGATTTATACTCATAATAAAGGAAGAGAGGACAAAAGTCTGTACTTGGAAGAAACATAAAAAAAAGTTGTCTAGGGGATTTAGGAACAGTAGTAGAACAAAATTATATAATTTTTAAAATTCATATTTGGTGTGTCTAGGTCTCTGTTTGTTCCTTATACAATTAAAAACTACTAATCCGATTGCAATCTGGTTTTCAATATTGAATAGTTCTATCTTCGAGGAACGTCGTGGTTTACTTTACATCGAAATCTAATTAGTAGAACCCGAGTAATGAACGAAAAAGTCGGCTATGCACTATTTCTACGCAGTCAAAAAATCATGAAATTCGTTTGACGTAATTTTTGGACGGATGGCTCGCTAGGGATGCACCTAACGACATGGCTCATGACGAGATGAAGCTATACGTACCCGGTACTTGCCCTCGCCGACCTGGAACACCCTGAACTTCTGTCTGCAGGTACACAGCATCACGAGACGCTTCACCTCGTCGTGGATCTTGTCTGCGTCCGTCGGCGGCCCGCGACGTTCAACCTGGTAACAAATCAATTAATGTTCGATTTCAAACTCAAATGGTTGTTTTCCTTATAAGAACAATAAATAAATAATTTCTATGCTACTATTTCAAATCTTCACTTGCGCCAGGATGGATTAAAAAGGTAGGTAAACCTCAGGATGGTTATGTATGGTTATTATGACGATTGTAATTTAACACATGATTACAAAAAAAACCCATGAGTTTCTTGTGGCTTCTTCTCATCGGAGGGCGCGTTCCGAAGCTACACTAAAATCAATACACCTAATTAACGTAACCAAATGATCATGTGCATTTAATGTTGTACAAAAATCTAAAGGACAAACTATTTTGATGTGATTTGATTTAATGGTACCTTATTTATATACAATTTGTAACGAGTATGCCCTTTTAATCCGAAAGGGGGTTGTTCTAGACGTCTAGGCGAACAACTTTTGTTCTACGACTTTTGAAAATTCAAACTTTTTTTTGAAAATTTTGAGAATACGTTTCACTGAAAAAACAGCTGCTTTTGAAAATAAAGGTAATTGAAGTAATTGATTGTAAATCGTAAAACTAAATAAAAGGACAACATAAGGTCAATGACTTCGAACTCTTAGAAACAGCTGATTTTCAAGTAAATTTACACCAAATTTTTTCGAAATATACTTCGAATTTCGAAAAGTCGTAGAACAAAAGTTGTTCGCCTAGACGTCTAGAACAATCCCCTTTAGGATTAAAAGGGCTTACCCGATACACCTTGTATACCACAGTATAATAACCATACATTTTGACACTGTTATATTGGTTAAAAACTGGCAGCGCAAATGGGCTTAAGAAAACTTACCCAATCCGGCCTGAGCGCAGCAATAAACTCTTCCCAATCGATGAGCCCGCTGCCGTTTCTGTCGAATAGATCAGCCACGGCGCCCATTTCAAGACGAGAAGTGTCGAATTCTGTAACACAATGCTCATTTAGAACTAGGTTCTAAATACTACGTTACGTATAGCCAAGCTCTATACCACAGTACATAGAGAGGCTGGAGTACAGCAGTATGGAAACTATCTACAAATGTTCGAAAACGGCTCACTCACACAAACACTCGCGCGTCGACGAGCCCCTAAGGGGGTTTCGCGGTGAAGTCAGTACTGCGTGCCGCGTCACGTGTGTGTGCAGTTTCCATACTGCTCCCTCTATGTACTGTGTCTATCTATACTTCCAGAATAGGTCACGTTTTCAAATGATCCAAAATATTATTTAAATATCATTGCAGTCAATATTTATTTCAAACGTTTATTGTCAAAAAACATTTTACCTACAGTTTCGATTGCAGCCTAGTTCCAAGATATTAATATAGTTTAGTTATGAGTGTACATATTGTTTTTTTTAAATTGATTATTGTTTTTTTATAATTATTGTTTTTTTAAAACAATGATGTTTCTTCCAGGTGACCTTTAGATACAGATACGGTAAATATGCGGTATTTAGTACTTACTGGTGTTAACGATCCCGTCAATGAACTCGTTCCTCTGTATAAGTCCGTTGTTGTCTTTGTCCATCTTGCGGAACAAGTCCGTGAGGCGGGACTTCTTGTGGTTCATGAACTTCAAGAACTGTACGGGGATAATAATTATAGATTAAACTTTGACACTGGCTGAATAGAGGCTACTTATTAGGTCACTGTGTTGACCGATAAAGAAGAAAAAATGATTTCAATAACTACAATCTTTTTTTTTGTGTTCTATTTAACTAACTCAAAACTTTTTTAAACAAGTGGGAGTTAGCTCCAAAAATAAGTGATTTTGAAGAAAAAAAAGTCAATTGGTCCGACTCAGTTTTAGGATCATAAAATTGTAGTGGAAATAAACAAGACCGTAGAAGTTAGTAAAATTTCAAGAAAAAGTTTTGATACCTAGCAAGTTGCGTGAAAAATCATTTCTATTTTAATTTTGACCAATTTCCATTATATTAACAATAAATATACCTACTTACTCGTAGCTTGAATTAAAAACCATCCGCAACAATAATATAATTTTTCGTTATTTATTTTCTAACAAGGCAACACTCACCCTCCTCCTCCAATCGTCCCAACTGAAGTTGCTCACGCGCTGCAACTCGTGTAAGTGAGCGAGACGCGCGTCCAGCCGTCTCTGTCTCTCCCACGCGAGCAGCCACACGTTACGCCATTTGTCCCAAAGAGTTTTGACGCGGGGCGATCTGAATTCTGGCTCGGCGCCTTTGCTGTTGGTGTTATAATAGATATTAGTGCTGTGGCTCCTTAGTCGTAACGCAATTAGAATACGGTAAGGCACAGATACGGTGCAGATACTAAAAATATAACAATTTAAATTGTACCTTAAACTCTATGTTATTCGGTTTAAAATAGCGTGCTTAGGCGAGGGCGCGCCGCGCGCTGTGTCGAGAAGCTGTCGTGAGCGAGCGTACACTATTTTCAACCGAATGTCATAGAACTTGAGGTTTAGTTTAAATTGGCTAATTTATTAGTATTATTGGTGGTATACTAACAACGACGTTGGAATTTTGATTCATCTTTTTTAAAGGTGTGTGAGATAGTGAGTAATTATCCGAACAATTTTATTTTGGAACTGGTGAAGCTCGTCCGTTAGAGACGATATTCAAAGTCAAAGATACTATCTCGCTATAATTTTGTCTAAGGTTTTCGCGTTTTTCCTTTTAAAACACAATATTTACCGGGTTTTACTCGCGTTTTTTTAATTACGGCATTTTTACTAAAGACCGAGCCAAACATTTAAAAAGCTAGCTGTAAAGTTAGCGAAAGCTCGGTCTTTAGTAATAATGCCGTACTTAAATAAAACGCGAGTAAAACCCGGTAAATATTATATTTTACTATCTCGTTACTAATTAACGATGTTTACGTGATAAATTGCTAAATAATGGATTGTTTTTTTTGTCGATTGTAGAACCTACCTTTATAGCATTGTAAAAGACAAAACATCGTGTAAATACTAAACGTTTACCATTTCTCAAATAAGTAGGTAACTTAAGTCTAATTTAAACCAATATTTTAATGATTTTTCCAAAACTCAGTGATAACTAATTTACATGCACTCTTTATGTCCAAAAAAAGACGGCTTAAAAACAATACACAGCATAAGCTTATTGCAAAACAAATAGGTACACAAACAAAAAACATCCCACAATGCGCCAAAAATAAAAATATTAAACTACTTACTACCTAGATATGTGTAGTGTAGTCTAATATTGTATTGTACATTTTAATTGTATTGTACAGTATACAAGTTTTTACATATAACTTTGTACAAAGCCGCATCTATACAAATATTATTAAACTATGCAATAAATAAACCATGCCTTCATTCTACATTTTGACCTAAACGACCCTATAACTTTTGCCTACGTGTCATATTCCGAAGGCGTATTTCTAGGCCAATAGTGGGTTGTCCTAGACGTCTAGACGAACAACATAACGATTATTTTAGAAAAGTTAACTTAGAATTAGAGGTTGTTAACCCCCAAGTTGATCTTTTATGAATGTTGGGCAACTACTAGTTTATTGCCTTCATTTACAATTATAGCTTACAAATCAGCTTTATAATATGAGTAGGATAACCAATCTATTATTAAATATCGTCCAGAAAAGTTGACCTTTACCCTAATGCCCTTACCTTCCTTTAGGCGGGAATCTCGGCCCGTAATGCGGCAGGTTCCTGTCAGGCGTCTCTCGGCCCGGACTCACGCGACTAGAGTACACACGCACAATTTGTAATCACATCAACATATAAACACCACGATCGTTAGTTCATTAGTTTCGATACTCGTTAGTTTTTTGTGACTGTTAGTTTTGGTGACGGTAAAAAGGCGCAGTGATGTTAGAGACTAGTGGAACCTATACCCAGTTAGTGCATTAGTTTTGGTACTTTTTTGTATTTTTGACCATGATGTACAAGAAAAGTCTTTTAAATTTCAAGTTTTTATATTTAGGTTCTCAATAAAACCGGAAAAGGTGTTATTCGTTTGTTTTTTTTTTACTCTGCTGTGATTAATGTTAGAATAGTAAAAACTTTACCCGGATACTTAGTACATTAGTTTGATATTCGTTAGTTTTGTGACCGTTAGGTTAAACCCCAATAATGATAAAACGTAATTTTTATAGCGTAAAAGTTTACTAGATTTAGCTATGAAATACATCAATATTTTAGTTTTTTTAAAGCTCAATAGTCATGCTTTTTAGGCTCAATGTAAGGCTCATTTTTAGCCTTAAGCTTGTGCAAATAGAGGAATAACACAACTTGTCAAAACTCGTAGAGCAAAAAATACTAAAAACTTTACTAAAATACTATACTATTAGATTTGTAAACTAAAAACTACTCTATTTTGTGAAGATTATAGTTATTTAAATAACAAAATCAAACATATTCAAGCTTTAACTACAATGCAAAAATCAACACACTCCATTCAAACACTAGCAAAGCATCAAGCTTACGTAAAAACACTACAAAACATTAATAAAAATTAACAAAAAAAACTACAAGTTACGAAAACAAGTTTAAAATACTATAACAAGACTAAAATATAATCAAACCTTCCTCTCCTACTCCGGTTGTGTATTCTGGACCTGTTGTGTCGAAGCGTGAGCGCGAACGAGACAGAAAGCAACATTTACAACGTGTTAGAGCGAGATGGATGGACTACAGTCAAAGAGAGGACAAAAGTATGACCAGTGTAGAGAAAAGTTACAAGTTTTTGTAACTTTCCAAAAAAAAATAAGAAAGAGTGACTTATAAATGGAAAGGAGAAGAAAAAAAAAGTGTCAGTTAATATTGCTAGTTTTAACAATAGTACAATTAAATAATTTCTGGTCACACTTTTGTAACTAAAAGACACCAATTAAACATGTAAAATGCACATGAAAGTTAAATATTTTGAAGAACGTACTTAACAAATGAAAATGACAGTTGATATTTCAGATTCAAATATGTGTCTTTATAAAGGACATTTCGCTAGAATTTCACAATTTTTATGTTACAAACTATAATGTCCTTTCTAAAAACATTTTGTACAGAAAAAAAACATGCCCAATTAAGGACGCAGCGACTTCCATTATATTTTCAATATCTTGTCATATCTTTGTCAAATTTATTTTCCTTGATTTAATGTCTGGTCTGATCCTTAAATTGGGCATGCATCAGGCTAAACTGGCCCAATGTCCTTTCCACAGTACACTTTGCAAAAATAAACCCACCTGTAACGCCTAGAGCCGTAGTAGTCCGGTGAAACGGACCTCTCTCTACTATGAAGGTCGTGCTGCGAACCACGACTGAAGTTGACAGTGACAGACAAGCAACACCATGCAAACGTCACGGATGAACGGTGAACGGTGAACGGAAACAAAAATAATGAAAATGCATAACGTAAATGAAAAAAAAAAAGACCAATTATAAAATCAATAGCTCAATGATATCTATTTTTTTTCCACATAGCAATAAAAATAACTCAAAAGTGTTTTTTTTTTAAATAAAATATAATTGAATTAAAAAAAAATGGTTTTGTGATATTATAAGAACGAAGTTCTTTAACAAGTACTACAAAACATACATAGTACTGCGCGGTTTGTTACGTCACGATTTATACGAATTCAATGCTCGCAAATCGGTTTTAAAAAACTTCATTCTAAAAAAAGGATGAATACCAAACAATGTAGCTTAAAAATGATGATTTAAATTCAGAATCAGACACGCACGGATCAATCGAATGAAAAAAATAAAGCTGTAACTAAATTATTACAAGAGCGAGTGTCAGATAAGTGTGCACAGGGCTGAGGGCGCCACCGTCTAACATGAGGCACAGTTTACCTGATAGTTAGTACGCCTCGTTAACGGACAGCGATTAGTTCCAATTTTGACCACGTGCAGACTAATCTGGACTCACTCTAGTGGGAAATAATGTTTAGATACTTACGCAGGGGTTCCTTTGACGGCACTCTTTGCTGATACCTTCCTTGGAGTACCTTCACGACCTTGCGATTGACTCTTCACCTAGAAAATGTAGAAAATGTTATCGAACAGTGTTGATACATTTGAAAGGAGTTTGAGTGAATTGAAAGCCCTATCGAACTAAATCTTGGTATAGCGTAGTTTCTCTGCATAACTAATTTTCAATGCAATAAAAATTTAAATCTTTACAAAATGAAAAAAATTCAAATTCAAGACATTGGCAAATTTCAATGCTCTTTAGGCATTAAATTCAATAATCTTGGTAAATATAACCTTTTGAATTACAATAATTATAAATATTTTCATTATATTATTTTTGTATTTCATGGTTGTTACCTGGTAAGCCTTGCAGACTCTGTCGACCTCGTTCTGTCGTTTCTGCGTGTGTTCCATCAACTCCTTATGATCCTCAATGAGACCTTCCAGAAGTTCGATCGATTCTGGTAGCGGTTCCGCTTCCAATGCTACATTCAAAGATACGTTTCCAAGTTATATTATTTACTAGCTACGTCCCGCAGTTTCACTCGCGTAAGTCCAGATAATAATAATAATAAATTCTGTGACGAACACACAGCGCCATCTGCCCCGTGGTAAGCTGCTAAGCTTGTGTTACGGTGACTAGACAACGGATATACTACTTGTATTTATTTTTCTTTTGTAAATACATACATGTTATACCTACATAGAAATATGCCCAGACCAGATACAAATATTTATTTTTATACATATTTGCACCCAGCGGGAATCGAACCCGCAACCTTCTGCATTGCAGCCAAGCGTTCGCCCGACGCGCCACAGAGGTCGTCTCAGATGCCGTGGGACTATCGCGATCAAAAGTACTGTAGCTTTATATTAGCGAAAGAATGTTTAAAATCGGTCCAGTAGATTCAGATATTACCCCCACATCTTAACAATATTATAAATGCAAAAGTTTGTATGTATGTCTGTGACTTCGTTACTCAATCTCGCGAAAACTTCTAAACCGATTGCGATAAAACTTGGAATACATGTAGCTCGGAGAATAACACATGGGCTACTAAAACACAATATTTACCGGGTTTTACTCGCGTTGAATATTAAAATAGACGAATCACATCTCAGTCAATCTTGAAAAAGCTAACTGTAAAGTAAGCGAAAGGTTGGTACTTTCGTTATGATGCCGGAAAAGATTAGCTAACTAATAAACATTTTAAAGTCACACGATTTGAACTCATAATTATTTTTTCCGGGTCTAATTATATAATTAGCTAACTAGTTTTGAAAAGATCTGTGTATGGTGCGCTGAAAGAAGTTTTCCCTTCAAAAAACTGGAAGCCTGCAACCTGAATAGCTGTAAGTATAGGTACTTACATATCAAAGTGCTTTCAAGTCCGATAAGCCATTGCAACAGCTCTTCAAGCACCAAGTCGAGATCCTTCAAGCTCTGCATGTGTGTCTCCAGCTTACCGCCGCGCTGCATCGCCCATTGCCATACCTATACACACATTAAAGTTATAAATATGGCAGAATATCTACTTATTTATATCTTCTATATCTATATTTATATTAAAGGAAGAGAGGACAAAAAGTCTGTACTTGGAAGTAAATTTAAAAAAAAGTAGTCTCGAGGGCTTAGAAAAAGTAGTAGAACAAAATTATATAATTTTTAAAAGTCATGTCTGTCCGTCTGTTTTTCTGTCGTTTCCTTATACAATTCAAAACTACTTATCCGATTGAAATCTGAAATCCAATTAGTAGAACCCGAGTAATGAACGAATAAGTGCAACCGCTCGAGAGCCGCTGACTGACAACGCGTTTTTCACTTCCGCGGGTGAAACCGCGGGGCGCAGCTACAATAAACTTCTTTAACTTACACAACTTGAAATCACGTTTACATTTTCCCAAGTCCTATTCGAGTATTGTTATTTCGAATTCTCTGACTGTTTCACATAAATACCAATACAATATTACAATACGCGAATAAAACCCGGAAAAAAACTAAATACCTATATATTTCTGTACAGAAACACCCGAAAATAAAATATAATAAGTAACATCTATATTTGTCCATATAATAACATTAGGTAAATAGGTAACGTCTGTCTAATTTGTTATTAAAATAAGACGCACAACTATTAGGCAGATTTTATTTATTAAAATTCACATAATAAAACTTCACACATTGGACGAAAACATTTAAGTATTTATATTTTTATTGTAGTTTATTTACTTTTTGCTCTTTATTACATGAGTTTATTGATTTTAAATAGTTTGTATTGATATTTTCAGTTCCATAATATTACATGTCCTTTAAGCACATTGTGTCTTACCTGTCCGGGAGTAACTTTACTGAATATCCTTATAACGGGCAACACTGAGGCGACTAAATGCCTCTTTTCCTTATAAGGGCCACTCATTTTTAATTTAGTTGATATTTGACTGTGTGATGTTAAATCTCTAAATCGGAAAATCAAAAATCACTGAAACGAAATCGCAAACACACACGTGTGTGTTTCCAACAGTCAACGGATAAGAAACGGCATTTTCCAAGGAAATATTAAAACTAAATAACCGTAACAATGACCTGAATTATCCTTGATTTTATCTATTAAATTAATTTTATCTTTTATCGATAATTTAGTTACGTAGATTTATATTTTGATTGGTTATCTTTTCTGTTTTGTTCCAATACTTTGAATAATCACGTGAATATGATTATTGCACTGTAATTTAAGAGATTTATAGCGGATTTGATGAAACTCGAGTAAATCTTATTCTAGGCATAAATCAAAGCATATTGTATTCATTTAAAATACTTTTACTATATTTTTATAGAGATAGTTCTTTATGATTTCACTAATTAGCACAATAATAATTTAGGTGTTTGTCGAAAACCGAAGAAGAATCTATACAGGATGTTAATTTTCACGGAGTTTTGGAGACAACGCTAAAGTCCATGTTTTTGCACCGATCACTTTTACTACACTTGTGTACCTTCACTAAATTAAATTGATTAGTATGCCCCCATTTGAACAAGGTTTCATAAAAATGATAATTTAGTGACACATCTCCTCAGCGCGTTCCCGCCAAAACTAACCAATGCTAATTAAAAGTGTAAATATAAGAAGTTACCTCATCCCATCTGCTCTGTATGATGGTGATCCAGTGTTTGATGACAGTGACAGCGTCAGGATGCGCCTTGCCCAGGATCGAGTGCGCGAGGGCTATGGTCTCCTCCTGCGAACCATACAGTACAGTTAAACAAATATAACTAGTACAGTAAAGTGTACAAACTGTTTACATTACATAGCGGTGTTATTTCTGTAATAGAATTGTCCGAAATTTTATTGCTAAGCTAAAAACTTTGTTAACACAATTTTTGGTATTTATAAAGTGATCTTCGCAACTATCCAAAGTTTTTCAAATTAAGAATGTAAACCAATAAAAAATAATGACCTAAACTTTGATTCTCTGTTATGACTATGAAATTCATTTAATTTTATTCGTATATTACAAAATTTCGATTTTCCAATTAAATTCCGATTCAAAGGTTATGTTTAGTTTTTGCTAAGTTCAGTCTGAAGCAAAGTCAAAGTACGCACTATATGTATACAAACGCCAGTTAGACTCGTAGTTCTAATAATAATAATGGACATATTTTTAAGTGTATTTTGGTCAATGTTACGTTTGGCGCGAAAATCATTAATAATATTTCTATTTTTATTGTTGTTGACGCCTCAAGTGTCGTGGCTCCGTAGCCCCGAGATGCTGGAGGTATAACAACGTTACCTTGTCAAGTTGTTTCTCCTTCAGTTCCCGTATGAACTTCTCATGGTCCCTCAGCTGCTGCTGCGTCTCCAGCTCTCCCTCCGGCAGCTGTCCCGCGAACCGCAGCTTGGTCTCCGCGTCCGACAGCCATTCCAGCAGCATGTTCACTGAGCGGTGCAGCTTCTCGGCCTGGGGGCGAAGGTTATACAATTTTAGGCTTTGAAAGTGCCTGAAATATCGCCCAATCCCGAGCTAGGGGTCCTATAACCTGTGTTTTCCTAAAAGGACATGACTACGGTATGCTGCCCATCGTAAAATAAGGATTTGACTGCGGCGTAGGTATTACCAACCACTGGTCTGAGTCGTAACACCAAGCGGACACGTCCGTGTTCTATACGAGCAGTACAGCCACTAAGAAAGACGGGTCGAATCGTGGTGCACCGATTGCCGTCTTTCCCCCTTTTTAAACATGATATAGCCTAGCATTTAACCTCATCTCAAATGCTAGCTTACCTACCTACCTGAATGAGGATGACACTCGAAGACTTCATGGAATTCTGGGCACGCGTGCTACATTCTAGATATCAACGACCAGCAGGTAAGAACCTCACTTCCCGTTAATAATCACTTACCTCTTTAAGCGCGCCCTCCAGCCTGTGAGCCTTCTTCTCCGTGAGTGTGAGCACAGTCTCCCACGCCTGCTTCAGTTCGGCGCCCTGAGCGCGGATGTTGGCGGCGTCCTCCCGCGGGACCGTCGCTTCCAGCTCCTTGCCGGTCTTCATCACAGACGACATCTGTTGCTCGCGCGAGTGCAGCTCCTCTTCGAATTGCTGGACCAAAATGAGGGTTGGAGTGGACCATTTGGAAGATGGTTTAAGGTGGAAAATATAAAACTCTATTTTTCGGGTTTGATCGTGTTGCTTTTGTTATTTTATGCTTGTTTCAGACTGAGTGTACTCGTAATTTATATAATTAAAAGTATATGTGGTAAATTGTCTGTTCGATGCTCGTCGATCTTGTACCGAGGGTAGCATCGTTTGCTTGCGGAACCACGAAATCGGAACAAAATGATCAAAAAAGAGGTGAAGGGTCTTCGTTAGGGAGAATGGACATTGTCAGGGAACAAATTAGAGCGGAGGAAAAAGATATGCTGACCCCCACCCTACATAGTGGAATAAGGGCGGAAAGAAGAGATTATTCCCGTTCTTCTCAGCGATTCCAAGCTGTTCCCAGCAGTACCCAATTATTTCCAACTGTTTCGAGTAGAACCAATCTATTCCCAGCTGTTGCCAGGTGTTCTCAGCTGCAACCTCACCTTGTGTTGTTCGATCAAAGCCATGACAGTATCCAAATCTCCGTGCACAGGCGTGTCTGTTCCGAGCGCCGCTTGCTGCTTCCTGAGCCACTCCAGTAGAGCAGACATCGCGTCTTTGAACTGGCCGGAGTACAGTAACGCCTCTTCTAGGCGACGTTGTCTGTTGGGAAAAGGCAAACTCAAAAATGGGGTTTTGAATACAGATTATCGGAGTTTTCATCTAATCAAAATGTAGAGTTAAAATTTACTTACTATTCAATATCGAACAATAATTCAGAACTGCAAAGACAAAAGGCAAAAACTTTAAGTCTCAATCCAATAAGACTTATGTCTATTAGTGGCTTGGAAGAGATCGTCCATAGGCGTTAAAGCCACCCAATATACCAGTTTAGCTTTAAGTTCTTTTTTGCATAATTTGTGTTTTTGGTCCTTTAAGGCGTTAATTTAATCTATCTATTTTTCCTTACCTCTCAACAGCCTTAGAACAGACGGTCGTCCACTTGGTCTTCATATCGTTGAGCATTGTCTTGAGAGCGGTCTCATCCGTCTTGGGTGCCTTATCCTTCAACTGCTTGCCGGTCTTCATGGTTTGGTCGTAGACTGGCTGTTTCGAGGCCAAGGCCTTTTGGAATTCCCTGTGTTTCGTCAACCTAAGAAAATGATAAAATTTTTTTTAGCGAGAGATACAAAAGGCAAAAGAGCAAGGGTAAAAGACGGGTCGTAGTTCCGTCTACGTAGTTCCATAGCTGTGTTTCTTCTTCTAGATTAGCGTCTTACATCTAAAGACAATATCAACATTTAGCATCAGGTGAGAGAGTAGTCATATGCTCATCTATCGTGTAAAAAATACCTATTTTGATCTATAATGGTTCAATTACCAAAGAAATACAGTTTAGAAATACAATTTTGACCAATAGAGGAATTATATTTGGTATCAAACTTTTAAATAAAGGAAGGAATAAAAAAAATCGTCCATACCATACATTGCCAAAAAACGGTCTAAAAAATCTAAAGTTTATTCGATCTCAAAGCATGAATACGTAAAATGACAGAATAATTTCGCTTGCGCGATCCAGATCATAGAACTCTACAAACAAATAGGCGGTTACCTCTGCTTTATCTTCTCAGGGTCATTGACCGTGGCTTCAGAGTTGAGATTATCGAGCGCTTCCTCGGTGGTATTCAGCCAGTTCATCAAATTGTTCCTGTGAATAATATTTAGTGTTTTAAACCTTATTTTTATTGGGATACAGTTCAAATTAGACGTTTGTCAAACAACATTAATTTACATGTATCGCAAAAAAAACTATTTCGATTGCAGTTCAGTTGCAAGGTCTAGTATCATTTTGAGTGTATTGTTTGCAATCGCATGTTGAAGTTTTGGAAAATTATAATTATATTATATACTTCTTTTGCAAGAAATAAGAGGGGATATCAAGAATCAAGAAAATTTATTGATAAATGTGATATATGAGCGCATCCAACAATTCACCTTCCGTGATGTTTCCCATCCAAAGGTTGTGTGGAAGAGATCGCTTTAGCGACAAGGTCACCGTTTGTTCCACATAGTTTTGTTATGTTTTGAACACCTAGACATGTTGTTCTTGTAATTTTTGTGGTGTGTACAAAAAATAATTATTCAATCAATCATGGATGCAGGCCGCCTCTATGGGCATCAATGAGGGAGGCCTATTTCCAGCAATATGATGATGATGATGATGATGAACGAATCATGCATACTTACCACATATCATTAAACTCCCTAGCCTCCTTGAAGCCATGGTCTAAAGCCCGGGTCCTCTCCGCTGCCTTGCTGACCACCCTCTCCCAGCGATGCTGCACGGACACCAACAAGTTCTTGATGAGGATAACGTCCTGCTTCTGGCTGAAGTACTTGAGGTGGGTGCCTTTCTTGTCCAGGTGGAGCATCGTCTCGCGGTGGGTTGCTACCTCTTTTTGGAAGGACTTGTGTTCTTCGATTTGGGCTATGGAAGGGAGTTTTAATGTTAGGTTAGTGTGTGAATAGAAATGTTTTTTTGTGAGTCTAGGCAAGATTCGAACGGCATCACTCAGTTTTTATGAAAGAATGTCTTAGAGACAGGCTAGTGAGAGTCTTGTCAGCTCCCGTCAGCCAGTCTATATACTTACTGAGTAATGTCCCCATGACTCTAGAGACAGGCTTGGCGTCGGTGAGAGTCTTGTCAGCTCCCGTCAGCCAGTCTATATACTTACTGAGTAATGTCTCCATGACTCTAGAGACAGGCTTGACGTCGGTGAGAGTCTTGTCAGCTCCCGTCAGCCAGTCTATATCCTTACTGAGTAATGTCCCCATGACTCTAGAGACAGGCTTGGCGTCGGTGAGAGTCTTGTCAGCTCCCGTCAGCCAGTCTATATACTTACTGAGTAATGTCTCCATGACTCTAGAGACAGGCTTGACGTCGGTGAGAGTCTTGTCAGCTCCCGTCAGCCAGTCTATATCCTTACTGAGTAATGTCCCCATGACTCTAGAGACAGGCTTGGCGTCGGTGAGAGTCTTGTCAGCTCCCGTCAGCCAGTCTATATACTTACTGAGTAATGTCTCCATGACTCTAGAGACAGGCTTGACGTCGGTGAGAGTCTTGTCAGCTCCCGTCAGCCAGTCTATATCCTTACTGAGTAATGTCCCCATGACTCTAGAGACAGGCTTGGCGTCGGTGAGAGTCTTGTCAGCTCCCGTCAGCCAGTCTATATACTTACTGAGTAATGTCTCCATGACTCTAGAGACAGGCTTGACGTCGGTGAGAGTCTTGTCAGCTCCCGTCAGCCAGTCTATATCCTTACTGAGTAATGTCCCCATGACTCTAGAGACAGGCTTGGCGTCGGTGAGAGTCTTGTCAGCTCCCGTCAGCCAGTCTATATACTTACTGAGTAATGTCTCCATGACTCTAGAGACAGGCTTGACGTCGGTGAGAGTCTTGTCAGCTCCCGTCAGCCAGTCTATATACTTACTGAGTAATGTCTCCATGACTCTAGAGACAGGCTTGACGTCGGTGAGAGTCTTGTCAGCTCCCGTCAGCCAGTCTATATACTTACTGAGTAATGTCTCCATGACTCTAGAGACAGGCTTGGCGTTGGTGAGAGTCTTCTCAGCTCCAGTCAGCCAGTCGACGAACGACTGCAGTGCGTCGTGGAACTCTGTTGCCTCCTTGAGAGCTATCTCCAGCTTTATCTTCTTGTCTGATGCTCTGTTTTAACGGAAATATTACCAGTTCAGTCCAGAGTCGTTATTGGCATAAAAGTTGGTACACAATTGACATAGGTATATATTTGTTCTTATTACATAGCAAGGTACTTGAATTTAGCCAATGTATTGTAATGCAAAATTTAACAGATAGGTCCATTGCGGTTCCATTACATAATATGTACGACATCCTATATACTATAGTAATGACATAGTAGGAGACATAACATTTCTCGCTTTGGTATTGTTGTTGCACAGAATTAAAAAGAAATTAGTGTCATAAAATAACTTCCATGTATTCCGGTTGCCTCCTTTAGGAATCCGGCTAAATAAACTAAATGCTGGACTTTCTAAGATTGAGTGATATTCCCTGGAAGTGAAAAACAAAAGGTTAAAGAAAAAGGGCAAATTTACCTCGCAGTAACATTATCCCATCGGCTCTTCAAGTTCTTCAGGTTGTGATGAAGCTGCGAGGTCGGGTTGGGTTTCTCCTGACGTTTGAGGTACTCCTGCCCTTGTTGAAGCACCGCCTCCACTTTGGGACGGTTCGCTTCGATCTCGTGGTACACTTCCTGCGATTGGAGAAATGAAGGAAACTTTTAGATTTCACACGATTTATTTTCTTCTACGGTTTTCGCGACTTTGCGCTTTATTCATGATTTTTAAACGACCAAGCTTTCCCAACTTTACAATTTGCTTTTGCAAGGTTGACTGAGTGGTCACATTAAAGTGTTTCACACGATTTGTTAACATAAAATAAAAGTTTTAACTGTGTGTTTCCGCAATTAGCCCTACTATTGGGCGTTTGAGCGTGATTTAAGCCGTGGGTTTCCAAACGATGTTTTCCTTCACCGTAAGAGCGATGTGCAAAGCACACATAATTTTTTCTTAAAGAAAAGGACATTGGTGCGCAGCCGGGATTCGAAACCACGAACTTCGGAATGAAAGTCGGGGTATCTACCACTAGACCAACATCGCTCTTAACATAGTTACATTTTACTGGGTTTTAGCGTATAAGTACTTATTTCTTGCCTTGAAGTTTCAACCATGTTACAATGGGCTTATAAAATAAATAATAATATGTGACTATATCGGATACGGTAAAATGTAACAAATAAATAAATACTGCACAACATTACACACAGCGCAATCTAGCTCCAAACTAAGCAACTAGGCTTTTACTATGGGTACTAGACAAAGGATATACTACATAATTTACTTTTTTTTTGTAAATACATACATATCATACATAGAAAGACACCCAGATCAAACAAAGAAAGGAAAGTTTGTTTGTGCAAAAAATACTAAATGTCTTTTTGATACAGTTTACAATTTGATAAAGTGGACAATGTAGGACAGTGGACATTGAGATAATAGGACATTTTAATATTGATATTTTGGTACAGCGGGCACTGTTAGACTAAAGGTGACAAACTAATTGGTATTCACAGTTATATCTCAGTATCATGATGTCTCTGTTGCTTCTGGGCTAAAGAACAAGATTTCAAGCGATATTTCCTGCCCAATACTTGTCTAGTATTGTCTCTATCCCTTAATCACTCACAAGAAAGAGACAAGGCTTTACTTAGACAAAGTAATGATTTCTCGAATCCTTTATGTGCTTTCTCAAATAACTTACCATGAATCTCTCGAGCTGTTCAGATGCAGTTTCAGGCAATCCACCCACCGGTTTGGAAGCCGCAATCACGCTGTCCACTTCAGATAACCACGATAACAAGTCACCGATCTCTGCGTTGAAGCTGTAGATGAGAATCGTGTTGAGAAATAAAGTTTTTTTCAGAAAAAAGATATGGCTGTGGTAAGGTTCTAACCAGCATTCCTATACTACTATTACTAGGTTGCGAATAGGCTAAGCTGGCAAACTATGCTTCTCGGCGGATTATTATAACTTACTAATTGACCGAACGAGCGAAGCGAGTGAGGTCCAGTGTAGACGGGACTGGCGCTTGTATCTTTGTATGTTTGTTCGACGATAACTTGAGTATCGTTGCTTCGATCTTCATGAATTTTGGTATGCGCGTGGTTTAGGTCAATAGAATTTATGAGTTCGAAGATGAACCGGATCGGTAGGGGGGTTGGGGAGATAGGGAGTGCAAAAAGAGAAAAAAATCATGTTCTAAAAATTTGTCAATAGATGGCGCTCAACATTCCTCTTAGATCGCGGTATCGTTGCGTTTGCGTTGTCCAAGATCTGACATTTAATGTTCAAACGTCCATTAATGTTCAATGTAAATAGTTTATTCATGTTTATGTTACAAATTGTGGTCGATTGTCGTAATTATGGAATAATTCTTGTTATGTTATCGTTTTTCTTGTCTTTCGTTACATTATTCGTTTAATAATAATTCTTATTTTGTAAAAAAATAAAGCTGTTGGTGTTAAAATCCTACAAAAAACAAAATCTCTGTAAGTGAATTCTCGTGAGGTCTCAGTTCGGGGCGAACTACTAGTATTATAAACGAGAAAGTTTGCAAGTATGTATGTATGTATGTCTGTGACTTTGTTACTCAAACACGCAAAAACTACTGAACCGATTGCGATAATTGGAATATAGGTAGCTGGATACCGGGAGTAACACATAGGCTACTTTTTATCCCGACATTCCCGCAGGAACGAACTAACGCGAGTGAAACCGCGGGGCGCAGCTAGTCGACCATAAAATTAAAATTGATATTGCAAAACAGTACTAAAAAATGTAGGCAAAAACACTAAAACCATTGTGACGAAACTTACAATGTTTACGCTGATGATACAAAAATATACCTAACATATTAGGTAATCTTACTAATATTATAAACGCGAAAGTTTGTATGTAAGTATGTATATGTATGTATGTGAGGTTGTTACTCTTTCACACAAAAACTACTGAACCGATTGAGATGAAACTTGGAATATAGGTAGCTGGGAACCTGGATTAACACATAGGATACTTTTTATCCCGATATTCCCGCAGGAACGGGACTTACGCGGGTGAAACCGCGGGGCGCAGCTAGTAAGGTAATAAAGCTAAGAATAAAATCGTTTTAAAAAGTGAGCCGTCACGGGACGCCTGACAGATGTCAAACATTTGACATTGACAGATATGTTTTCAAATAGGACTCGCCACGGCCTCGCCACGCCAAAAATCAGGTTTACCCCCGCCTATAGATGTTTCACATAAAAAAACAATAAAACGTACCTCTGAGCCTCTCTAAGCGCATCTTCCAGTTCAGATTGTTTGTCTCGAGCCTTCTGTTGCAATTCTCGCCATTTTCTATTCAGCGTCGCTAATTTCTCGGCCGTTTCTCCCGCTTCATCGGTGCCTATGGATGGTTATTATAGACCGTAATGCTTTGGGATAAGGTTCGTTTTTAAAATACAGTTTTAAGAGTATTTTTATTTGTTCTAAGCGTAATATAACTAGAACATTTTGAATCCGAACTCTGTTTTTGATTCTGGAATTTGATTCTAATTGGAGCTTCTTTATTGTTTGATTAACTTTTTAACTATAAGATTTGTACTCCAATATACATTTTTATTCTCATTGCTTTGTATCTCCTCGCGATCAATAAATACATTTGTGAAAATGTCGAGGTAAAATAATTTAAAAATTACAATATACGCGAATAACAGCCGAATGCAAAAACACTACTCAAAATTTGAAATCTACTTAAACAATTAAGCATTTCTCAAATTCCAAAATTTCTATACTAAATATTTCTTGTTTTTATTGCTCAAGGCATATTTAATAGAAATATTTTCGTAAGAAGATTTTTTTTTTCTAAAATTTTCCATGACAGTTTTCGAACGTGCCCTCGCTTCGAATCCTGTCATGGGATTTTTTTTAAAACGTATGAATCCTTGTGAAAATATTTCTAAGTTCCTATACTAAGTCACTTAAAATTTAGCTTTGAAATGACTAAGTATAGGCTTAATTATTTAAGTAGCCTCTCAATTTTAAGAGGCGTTTCTGCGTACGGCTTAAAAAGACACGGGAAAATGTAAATTTGATTAATAATATTTGGATTAAAAAGAAGACAGAAAAAGTACTCACATACACAAATTGACAACACATAAAGCTTAAAGCATTAGTGCTTTTGCACGAACACTGTGACTGACATCTATAGTGCGTACTTTGACTTTGGTCAAACTGAGTTTAGCAAAAATTAAGAAATTAAACATACATTTTAAATTGGAATTTATAGTCGAGTGATATACGAATAAATTAAAAAGAACTTCATAGCATGAGAGAAGCAAAATTTAGGTCATTATTTTTGATTAGTTTACATCCTAAATTTGAAAAACTTTGGATAGTTGCGAAGGTCGCTTTTTAAATACCAAAAATTGTCTACGTCAAAGTACGGACTATAGATTTCAGCCTATGACCTACCTATCTAATCAATATATATACTATCTACCTGAATGAAGATGTATGTAACTTGAAGGAAAACATATATTTATTGATGATAGAAACAGAATAATGTGCAAATCGATATAGACAGTTAGTCACAACATGGTCATAACAAACAATGAAAAATGTATGACTTTTCGGGCGCAAAAAAGGTATATTTTTGACATAATGATAACATTTGAAAGTTTGTACGATGTTCTACCTATTTTACGATGGAGGTTTTGTTTCGGTTGTAATAGACGTTCAGTCCGTGCATATACGAGGTTGTTTCATTATAAAATAACCCTGTATCTGCACGTATAATCCTATTTTTTTTTTTCAAAAACTTTAAGAATATTTTCGGTCAATGCTTAAATTGGAATAGCTCAAACCAAATAAAGATCAATGACTCTTAACTTTAAGTTCCGTTTCAAATAAACTTTAAACTCAAATTTTCGGGAAACATTAATCTTTTTTTTTTAAAGTGTCTACTTCCAATCGAATCGGATTAGATTTGATCCCTGAATTGGAATCAAATAACCCTGTATTTTAAACAGACAATTGTGTTTTTTACCTCCAAACACAACAATTATCTTTACACATTACCACAAAGCGAAACCTTCGTCGTGAAAATGTTTCATCTGAATAACATCGAACTAATTGAACTGTACTACTAACATTTTTGATCTAAGATTCAGGTAAAGGATACAAATAGGTAATGTAAATGTAAGAAGAAGCTTCAAGCGGCGGCACTCACCCGTACCCTGCGAGACGATCTGCGAGCCGGCGTCGTTGAGCGTGTCGACGCTGGCTTGGTGCGCCGCGATGTCGTTCACCAGCACCTTCAGCTTGGCCAGCTCTACTTCCAGGATTTGTGGGTCGCCCGCCACCTGACCAACAGATTACAAAGCAGTCGTTAGCTCGAGTTACAGGCTATTGATATTATTCTATTATGATATATCATTGATTGATATATCCTCAAAGTTGATGACTTTAATTTTTTTTGGCAAATCTAGTATTTTAACTGAACCACATCGATAAACGAAAAGAAGAAGTATTACTTGAAAACATTTATCCTAAGCGTATCCAACGTATCACGAGCATTCTGTATCCAAGTTAGGATATCCTGCAACGCATGCAGTAGCTGTTCCAGCAGTAGCAGCGCTCTCTCCAGCTGTTGTTGTTTCTTCACTATTCCTCTGTTAGAGGAGCCAACTTACCGGTCTTAGCGTATCCAACGTATCACTAGTATTCTGTATCCAAGTGAGGATATCCTGCAATGCATGCTGCAGCTGTCCCAGCCGTAGCAGAGCTCTCTCCAGCTGTTGTTGTCTCTCCACCATTCCTCGTAGTAGAGCGGACCAGCGGGAGTTGACTTCTGTTAGAGGAGCCTTGATGGCCGCCGCTTGTTCTGATGATGTACGTTCGGTCAGCTCTTGCGCTTGTCTGTGGGATGTTGGACCTTGTTAGTGTGAAGATAGGGTATAAAACGACTGTAGAAATGAATACACCAACACAATACCGGGGCCGATACTGTAGCTAAAGCAAAATGAAGAGTTTTGCCTCAGTTTGCTTATTCGGCGCTCTGTACTGACATTTGTGTAACTTTTTTCCAAAGAAAAATGAAAGATGAAATGAAGATAAAAATCCTTTTAAAATTTCAGCGTTCAAAATTCGAAAATGAACCAAAATTTTAAAGTTGTAAGTTAGCTTTAACTTAATCAAAAATGACTAATCAGACATCAATAGAAGCTTGATCTAATTTTGTCTTAGGTTTTCGCGAGTTTGCATAATAAAACACAATATTTACCAGGTTTTACTCGCGTTTTATTTAATAACGGCATTATCACAAAGTACCGAGCTTTCGCTAACTTTAC
This sequence comes from Idaea dimidiata, assembly GCA_949358125.1. Taxonomy (NCBI): domain Eukaryota; kingdom Metazoa; phylum Arthropoda; class Insecta; order Lepidoptera; family Geometridae; genus Idaea; species Idaea dimidiata. The sequence continues at coordinate 592,225 of OX442342.1, forward strand.
AGTTAGCTTTTTCAAGGTTAACTGAGATGTAATTCGTCTATTGTAATATTCTTAAATAAAACCTGGTAAATATTGTGTTTTATTGATATATCTACTTAAGTTTGTATTAAATAAATGTATAAATACAATAATAAAATAATATATGAACACAAAACAAATAGAAAACCGAACTACGAAACACAATGCTTCAAAAAGATGTCAAACACAAACTGTTATACATACACAAACAAAAAACAAATTTGCATAATTAATTATTGCGTTTCTATAGGACAATTTCTTCCCAAAATATAAACACCTTAGTTTTTAATGGTGTTTGAAAATACTGACCCGATTTCAGTGTTTATGACAAATAAGAACTAAAATGTGCGGTTAAAACACGCTTCGCCAATTTGAACTTCCTTTGTATTTGACGAGTTGGGTACTAAATCAGATTTTTTACAATGTATTTTAACCGATAGATATAATTACTTTGGAACCTTTTGTTATTAAATATTATAATAGAATAATACTCCGGTTCCACTATAGCCATAAATATGCGACAATGTGAATCATACTATGATCATTGTAATAAAATGTAAAAAAATATAATAATATGTATTTTGACGATTGTAAATAAAAACATGATTACAAAAAGAAAACCCCCATGAGTTTCTTGTGGCTTCTTCTCATCGGAGGGCGCGTTCCGAAGCCACACTAGAGTCATAGTTGTAAGAACACTCGAAGTATTTAAGGTGATCAATTCACTTATTACTTTTTTTTTTAATAAAGAAATTTTTGACTTTGACTTTAGCACATAGAGATTTTTGTTTAAATTTCCATAAAGAAACATTCCTGAACTCGGAATATTCCTAACGAATATTAAGGAGTACGGAAATGGCGTAAGGAAAACACGGTGCGGTGATGTTACAAGCACCTAATATTTTACTACTAAAGGAATATTTTAATTGTCGCCAGATTAAAATCCCTATTGCAAAGACGATAAAGTTCAAATTAATTATGCAAACAGAAAACCCAAAGCACATCAATAGTACGTTAGATTCTTGCCTCATTAAACTCCTGCGACGTCCGTGCGAGAAGGGAAGGTAGAAAAAACAATTCATTAGTACATTTTGGTATTTAATTACAAAGGGTTCGTGTAGGATTTCGGAATGAATGGTAGATTAATTATTATTAGAACTTCAGGTCTAAATCACTGAATAGATAAATTTAAATTCGAATAACCTCAACGTTATGGTACGGGTTACATCCGCCATGTTCGCGAGTAGACTCAATAGTTCTAGTAATTATAATGGACTTAAGGGATTTTTTATTAATAAGTCACAAAAATATTTTTTAGAAATCTCAGTAAAAAATAACTAATACTGAAAAAGACAATCCGCGCTACCATGATCGTCTGTCGTCATTTTGTCGTTCAAAAAAATAAAGTAAATTTTAAATAAAAAATACTACTTAGAAATATTTTTAGCAAGGAAATATATTTCCAAATAATACCAGTTGACAGGATTCGAACCTGCGTCCTTTCGCCAACCAGGAGAGTGCTCATGTCATGATATAATTTTCCAGCCATATCTCTCCTTGCTAATTGTTTACCAACTAAGGCTTGGTTTCAGCGTCATCTACCGGTCAAGCTTTGCAGCTTTAAAAAATACTACTTTTAAAAACCACAGACAATCAAAATAAAAACTTATTTTTATAAGTCGGTTCAACTTTATTTTTAAGCTGAACGATCACGATTCGCGACATCACGGTAGGGCGGAACGTTATAGGTATCCAAAACCAAGACACGGTCAAAATAAGTGTAACACCTTCACCGATTATCAAAGAAAGTGTGTAAGATAAGTGGTGACAGTAAGAGACTGACCTGTTCAAAGCTTCGACCTTCACCATATGCGGATCGACCTCCTGCTTGAACGCAGCGAGTTGCGCGATCTGTCGCTTGACGGCGTCAATGTCGGAGCCCAGCGCGCCCATACGGGAGAACTTGTCCTCCGCCTTGTCCAGGAACTGTTGCAGACTCTGTGGGACACGTCAAGAGTAGGCGTCAGAACCTACTACATGGCGTTACTAGTGTCTAGTCCTGAATCGCACAAACGGCTTTCTATATTTAAATTATATTTTGATTTAAAGTGCTTAAGTCCGCACTGGGCGTTCATAGAACTATTTTTAAAGAAAAGATATATACACTAAAACACAGCGCACGGTCTCAATCCAATAAGGGGAATGCGACTTAGGCCTCTTAGTCTACCGAAGCGGTGACTCATACGCCGAATTATCGCTTCAACATCTTTTCCATTCACTACAACTTAAGCATGTTAACGCCAGTTAACACCAATAATATGTTGATGTTGCGATATATGAGGGAATATTCAAAAAACTCCGGCCCGATATCGAAGATCGGGAATCTCCGTATGACTCAGCGCTCACAGAAACAGGCACACTCAATTCTATCGTCAGTTTCGTATCAGCAATGCCCCCGCTAAAACCCATGTTTGTAAAGTAATACACTGTCCTGCAAAGTAATGCCCCTCTGGAAAAACCCATACCTGTAAAGTGTCATGGAATTCCATAGCCTTCTCCATAGCATCGATAAGGTTCTCCTCCCGTCTCGCGTACAGCGCGGTGATATTGTCCCAGGCGGAGTCCAGGTCTTCCATGTGTTTCTTCACTTCCGGCTTGTCCGGTTCCCCGCAGAGCGACATCAGGGTCGAGCCGGTCTTGCGGACTTTCTCCACCTGGAATGTTACAGGTTTTAGAACGGATTAAAAATAATCGATTTATAAGTCTACGCTTCTGTTAATCATCATTTATAAGTCAAGGCTTTTGTGGTGCGAGTCCCGACGTGCTATCTGCCTGGCGTCATGACCGAAGGCTTCTGGCCGAACGGCGTGGTGTTCCGTCGTTTCCGCGGACAAATCCCACAGGAACACACAAAGACTAAAGTGTAGTTTAATGGAAGTGCTACTAACAGCTGGATCTAAACTATCTATTAACACATCATGTTATTATAAAATATCTATGTGTGTTAGTCTATAAGGTATATATTTATGGGCTTTTGTAGCCCGAAATAAATGAATGAATTATTATTATTATAAATAAGATGGTTAGCGATCGTTTCATAAACTGTATGACATTCTATTACTGGATGCGAGAAGCCGAAAATAGATCTAGGTGGCGTGCAATCGGAGAGGCCTATATCCAGCAGGGGACTGCAACAGACTGATGATGATGATGATAACTTTCTGACTCACCTCAGGCTTAGTATGGTCGATCTCCTGCCTGATCTCCTGCAAGGCCAGCTGCTGGTGCTGGATGTCCCTCGGCTGAGCAGCTGGAGGCGGCTGTGCGTGGAGGGCATCCTGCAGGTCGGCGAGGGTGGCCATGACGGCGCCCAGCTGCTGCCAGAACCGGCGCGCCGCCTCCAGCGTCGCGTCCAGCCCGCGACCGCGGGTCGAGCTGCCGTTTTGGACCGAGTCCCATAGTCTAGACGAAGAGAGAATTAAAGTGGTTTATTGGAGTCCATCTTAAGAATGGCTTATATTAATTTTATTTTGGCTGTCTTTCGCAGTTTCATTATAATATGCGTCAGGGTTAAACTTCTTCGTGTCAAAGACTCAATTTCATATGTACTTTGTTCAAAACTTGGCGACGGGTACACCATTACCAGAAGCTGTATTTCGTCGGGTCGATAGAACGATCTACATAATATATCACTAAAAGACCTGACCGACTGATGGATCAACGTGCAGGCTAAACCGTCGAAATTATAGCGATGTTTGGACACAACCGGTCGTCTATAAGTAATGGAGTTATTTATACCAGTATCATAACATTCGAAATATGGAAACAGTGAAGTAAAAAGTCTACAAACTTGTTCAACTTCTCCAGCTTGTTCTTGATATCCCTAACGGCTGGGTCACTCTTGTTGGCCTTGGAGATGACTTCGGAAGCGGCGCGTTGAACTGCGTTGTACGCTTCTGTGCGCTTCTCCAGGTCTTCTATCAGAGCGTTGTTTTCGTCGATTTGGTCCCTGGAAAAGGAGGAACAATTTAGGAATGTAATAGTCATAGAACGCCCTTCTTCCGGCCACTATTATAGCGTGTGCGGTGTAAATCACGGCGTCGATTTGAATGAAATTAACGCCGACGCCGTCGATTTCGACTTTCATCGAAAGCGACGTTCGTCGAGCTGCCGGTTTGACAGTACAAATCGACGGCGTCAGCTTCGATCTAAGGCCTTAATTGTAAAAAACCACTCGCGCAGATATCGTCAGGCGTCGGCTTGAACTTGTGGTCCAACTCGACAGAATCGTTGGGAGGACTTTTATCCAGCAGTAAAGTTCCCCGAGCTGAGACGCCGATGGTTCGAGAACTAGTCTATAGAAGGACTCGACGTACTCGATCTTGGGCGGATGTGCGGAGATGGGGTCGGCGTGCTGCAGCTGGTCGCGTGTGCCGCCCAGCGCACGCAGCATGCCCTCCAGCTTGTCCGAGAACAGCGACGACTCCTGGAGCGCCTGCAGGTTAACACACCGTTTATATTAACAGGTCGACGAGTCTAGCCCACCCTGAAGAGGAGATCGAGGTCTAGAAACATAGGACCCTGAAATCCTACTAATATTATAAATATGAAAGTGCGTGTGTTTGGATATTTGGATGTTTGTTACTCAATCACGCAAAAACTACTGAACCGATTAGCGATTAAACTTAGAATATAAGTAGTTGATTACTGGAAATAACACATATAGGCTACATTTTTTTCCGGTATTCCCGCGGGACTGGTATTTACGCGGGTGAACCCGTGGGGCGCAGCTAGTAAAAATATAAAGTTAAAAAAAAGTGTGATAGAAGTCCAGAAATACATAGCTAAACGGTCAAGGTACAGCCATGATGCACCCCCTGTACTATATTGTACATAAATAGACTTGCAAAACGTTACCCTTCCATTTAGCTTCGCCGTAGTCGGGTAAACATTCTGATAACGATAAACACAACGCATTTAAAACCAAAAAGTTAGTATCAATTCGAAAAACGATTTATCTAAATTTTAGGAAAAGTCGACAACGAAAGGGAGTTCTTTCCAAGATTAATTATAAGTATTCTAAACTTTTTTTTAACTGAAAGTGTTTTATGAAGTTTCACCCTTATAGGGTGATCCAATTTTGAATCAAACTTTTCATGAAATTGGTACACATACAGTAGGCAGTGAGATAATCCTCTTACTATCCCAATTATATTCTAATCCTGTTTGTCGTAGGACACGCAGACGAAGTCGCGGAGAGAGGGTAGTATAATATTATCATCGTACCTGCTCAAGTTCCTGCTGCCGCTTCCTGAGCTCAGCTTTGAGCGCGTGATACCGCTCGGTGTCGTGGTCCACGGTATCCTGGACGCGAGCCGCGTCCTCACGGCCGACCAGCGAGCATAGAGCCTCGCCCGTCTTCACCAGCTTGTCCACCAGAGGCTTGTGGTTGTTGATGGACTGTTGTAGCATCTGTGGAGGGGGGAGGGGGGGGTTCATTGCAGGGGTGGCATTTTAAAATCTTATGAATCATCACAAGGAACCTTTTCACAAGAAGTCATTTTGATACATGATAGGTAAACACTTATGTTTGTGATGCGTCATGTCAATGTTAAAAATTGTAAGTAAATACAAAATTGCAAACCGGATTGCACTGTAAAGTTTTCTTGATAGATGTAGACTCGCAAAAAAACCATACTTTCTTAATTTCGACTTAGTACAAGTACTCGTAGGGAAGTGGTAAACAATTAAATACATCTAAAACCAAAAACAAACATTATGTCAGCATAAATAATTGTTTCCAGCGGGAATCAAACCCGGAACCTTCTGCAGGTTGCAGGTGAAGGTTCACCCGACGCGATGAAACAAGTAATCATCAAATTACTCGTTACTATTCCTAGACTTACCTCGTTTTTGTCTTGCTGCTGAACGATCTGCTCCGGTCTCAGAGCCGGCATCGCCAGCATCTGGATCTGTTTCTCCATGTCGTCCATCCAACTTGACAATCTAGACAAATACGACGGTTAATTAATAAAATTTAGCAAATCATTGCAATTGTACACCCTCACAAAACCGAATCGATTAATATGCCCCCGAAATTAAACAATTTACACGCATTCGGACTAGGTTTCACAAAAATGAAAATTTTACAACAAATCTCCTCAACGCGTTCCCGCCAAATTAATCAATTTAGTTTCGTGAAGGTGTACAAGTGGAATGAAAGTTAAAATCGGTGCAAAACATGAACTTCAGTGTTGTCTCCAAAGCTCCGAGAACAATCTTCGTAAATGGCCGCCGTGTTTACAAATAATTCCCTAGACTCGACTTTAACTATGACGATTTGACTGTTTCGATGCAAATAACTTGCATATTATTAATAAAACTTGACACTGGCTAATTTCCTAATGGCCATAATCGGTTCACAACCGATAAGAAATAAAAAGAGAGTTTTGGCGGGAACGCGGTTAGGAGATGTGTTGCTAATTTTTCATTTTTGTTAAAACTAGTTCAAATGCGTGTGAATTGTATAATGTTGGGGGCATATATATATTTTTATTATGGTTGGGGGTAAGTATAGACGTGACGTGACGTGACGTGACGTGACGTGACGTGACGTGACGTGACGTGACGTGACGTGACGTGACGTGACGTGACGTGACGTGACGTGACGTGACGTGACGTTACCCATGGTGTGTGTCAGCGAAGTGCTCGGCGAGCGGCAGGGCCTGCTCGAGCGCGGCGAGGCGGTCGGCGCTCAGCTGCCCGACCTCCTCCATGGTCTCGCGGAGCTCCGCGCTGCGCTCGCGGATCGCGCCCGTCTCCTCCGACGACTGACATTCGCGGACCACCTGCAGTACACACATACTTACTATTTGCCCGACTCTTTAGCCCGAATATTAGTTTTAGAAAGGCTTAAATAAAGTTAAAGTTCTTTAACTTGTGAAACCACGACTTTCGGTATGAAAGTCGGGGTATCTAACACTAGACCAACACCGCTCTAATAGTAGTTTATGCACCGAGGTACTAAAGCGCTATCTTATATAGCGGGCGTCATATTGAATCCAAAGCGTACGAAGGCCTCTAGAGAGTTAACCCCCGAGCGAAGCGAAGGAGTTATGTACGTAGAGTCCTGAGTGAAGCGTGGGACTCAAGCGCCCAAGATAAAGACGGGCTTTATTACCGAGGTGAATACTCTACTCTACACATCTACTGCGAGACGACAAAAAAGTTACAAAACGAAGCATTTAAGTATCAACAAACCAATATATTAATCATAATCAAATCAAATCAAAATATTTACGACGACGACGAAGTTTTTTGCGACGTGTATGCAATACATTTATAGCTCTATATAAATTAAATTTAACAATATTATCTCAAAATGACGAAACCAAACATCAGCCTCAGCCGATGAAAAAAAAGTTAGGGCTTTATATTAACTAAAACTTTTTGCCTTATCCTTAAGGATAAGGCAAAAAGTTTCGACGGAATTTCGACGGAATAAAATAGACGAAAAATAGCCCAGTTTTTAGTTTTTTATGTGTTATGTCTAGGTGGCCAGTTCGAAATGGTCATATGCTACCAGAACCTTAGTTCCAAATTTAAATTACTTTATGCCCTAGGGTTATAATGAACACTTTATGCACCTAGGGAATAAAGACTCGCTTTACGTTGACCTTTTTGGTCAAATAAAGTAACTTTAAAATTGATTTAGTTAAATATGTTTTAAATGGTTTTATGCAAGTCGCCCTTAGACTTTAAGAAACTTTGAATCCAATTAATTCTGTAAATAATGAACGAATGAATAGATAAAAGCGGACCTTCTTAGCCTGAGTGAGTAGATCCCGCACCCGCACCCGCTGCGCCGCCACCTCGTCGTTGAGCGGGCGCTGCTCCTTCAGCTGCAGCCGCACGTCGCGCGGCTCGCAGCTCGGCGGCGCGGCGCCGCGCAGCGTCGCCTCCACGCTGCGCAGCCATTCCAGCAGCTCCTCCATGTCGCCTACCACTTCCAGTGAACGCTGGTTGCAAATTAAATGTTTGTCGTAAGTACGATTGTAAACTACTATGGTCGTTATCATTACAAATATAGTTTTCATCACATCTATTCGAAAAGAGTTAATCCAATCCCTGTAAACTAGGCTGGAACTAGCCCTTTGCTGGCGCTCACGCTAACTCGCCGGCAAAACGTTTTGCCTCCCTGTTAGCAAGGATTTTACTTTTCCGGCTACTGATTAGCCGGGGGGATTTGAATTTGGAACGTGTATATTTGTAAAAAGTTTCAATCACCAAAGAGTTTCACTAAAAATAGAATAGGAGTAGACTAATATTAGAGTAGGAGACTCAGAATAGACAAGGAATAGTCTTGGAATAGACTAGTAATAGTCTTTGAAACATTTAGGTTAACAAGTTAATGTATTAATGTACTCATTTTCTCATAGAGGGCGATGAAAAGTAGAATGTCTATCTCAGGAGCAAATACTATTTTTAGCTCGAGTGAGGTACTTTGAATCCCTCGATTCGCTCAGAATTCTACTCAAGAATCCTTCGCTTCTCTCTGGATTCAAAAAACACTCTCGCCGTAAATATAGTATTTTCTCCCTTGGTATACAATCTACTATCAATAGTAGATTGTTAGACGAGGGCTGAATGTCGAGCATTTCACCACAGATATTCGAGGGTGAAAAAAATATTCACCCGAGCTAAACATTCTACTTTTCATTTCGACTGTGAGGAAATTAAAATACTACTCGCACATTTAATAAAACAGGTATTTTAAAAATCGATTAAATTTAATCGATCGATCGATTGAAATGTCTTGTCTTTTTTGTCGGTCCGGGCGGAATCACAAGAGGCCCTTCTCGACTAGCGAGCGGGATGAAACTTTGCGAATACTTCGTAACCAGATGACGATGCGACCCAAAGCTATTTTCAGCTTTCCCGAGCACAATTAGAAATAAAAACAATATTTTGATCAATTTATCAAATCTTGGTTTGTATTAAAACAATCATGGCGTATTAAAAATACTATACGGTATTACTTACAAATATCTCAGTGCCTTATTGTTTAGTGTATTACAAGTAAATAATTAATCTACCTTCCAGTCTTCAAGTCTAGAGTAAATAGGTATCTTCTAGGCGAGCACGTTACACCGTCGACCTGATCTTCGCTTTCCAGGTGAAATGAGGTCAAATGCTAGCTTATCCCAGGTTAACAGCATTTCTAATAACCCCTCTATCTACGTACCTTCTTGCTAAGCAGCACTCGTTCTGCCTTCCGCTGTATTTGCTCTGCGATGGTGTCGAACCGTCTGTTGTCGCGGGTCACGATACTCTCGATGTGAGAGCTGCCCTCTCCGGGGGAGATCTGGAGGAACACGATCGACTCAATATTGGGAAACCTAAGAAAAATCTAAGCAATCTTACACTAATAAGTGGTATATTTATAACATTTGAGGCGCTTTTTAACAAGAAGATGGTTCCAAGTGCTTCATCGATCTGTACATATTTCTATAGCCGATACTATTATTAAAAGTTCAGCTAAAAGTTAAATGGGACCGACTATAATAAAAAACCTTTCTAATATTACTTTAAGGAAACTTCAGACGGAAGAAATCCAGTATATTTTTTTTGTGTGCATGATACACACTAAAAAAAAACATACTAGCGACCATAATTATCCTCACACGATTTTTTCTCATTACATTTTTTATAAAAAGTCACTTTTTAGAATGTTAAAATAGACAAATTACATCTCAGTCAACCTTGAAAAAGCCAACTGTAAAGTTGGCGAAAGCTCGGTTCGTTTAAACCATGAATAAAAACTCGATTTAACTCGATAAATAAAGTGTTTTATTATCCTCCCCTTTTTTTAAGTCGGTTAAAAACGAGTCATCGCAGGAAGTCTAACAGATTGAAGTACTAACAGATTGAAGGTTGACAAACCTGGCAAAGTTGCGGTCCAATCAGGTTGATGTTGTCCAGCAGTGGTCGGAACTCCTGCAGCTCGGCCTCCAGACGCAGGATGTCCTCCTCCCGCGGCTCCACCGCCTGCAGGCAGCTCTCCGCGCCCGACATCCACTCCGTCAGTCTGGGGGGGGTGAACGTTGACCAACACACACTCATTTATAAGTACGCGTAAGTCCCGTTCTCGCGGGAATATCGGAATAAAAACTAGCCTATTTGTTATTCCCGGTATCTAGCTACCTATATTCTAAGTTTCATCGCAATAGGTTTAGTAGTTTTAGCGTGATTAAGTAACAAACACACATCCACACAAACATACATACATACACACACCCTCACAAATTTTATTTACAAAACCAAAACACGTAGTATATCCGTTGTCTAGTACCCATAGTACAAGCCTAGGGCTTAGTTTGGAGCTAGATTGCACTCTGTGTAATGTCGTGAAAAATTTATTTATCGTTTGGGCATTTAAAATATCAGAATTTTTTGACTACTTTTTCACTCGCTGCACACAATTTTGAGTTTTCCTTCTCTCTCTTACTCATGGGTTGTACGAGTGGGAGCAGTGCTGAGCATTATTGCTATCGATAAGCAGTATCGATTTTGCGACATGTTCATTGCCCGAACCTTATGGTTAATAACCGGCGGGCAACGAGAAAAAAAATCTATCAAAATTGCATTTACAGAGTCGATTTGAATACTTTTAACGTTATACAGTCTTAATTGTCAGAAATTGGTCACCATTTTGTTGGAACAAGGTATTTCTATAGATACTTTTCTCTCTGATACCCAGACACCAAAGGTTGTGTTACATACAATATAAGCTGTACGAAACCGACCTGCTATGACTATTATAGAACTGCTGCACCAGCGGAAGCGTCTCCGAAGCGATCCTCAGCATATCAGCTCCCTTGCTAGTCAAGTCGTTGTATCGTCTCTGCAAGGCATCAAGCTTGTCCTTCAGCTGCAAGGCCTCGTCTCCAGAGATGTGTTTCATGAGCTCGAGACCGGATTCCACTGTGCTGTCTACGGCTTCTTGCTTTGATGCTATTTCTTCGGTCTTTTCCTGTGGGAGAAGAGATGGTTTATTTATAATAATCACATATTTAAGTGTTGGTGTGGCGGACACCCACAATGCCTACTATATGGCATTACAAGCTACGAGGACTAAATAGAATGGAGTTCTAACTTCCCTATTAAACTCGATAAAAACATGTTCCACGGTCACACAGCAGCAGATGCACACACTGACATGTTCAGTACAGTATTATGTATGATCGACCTTGGATCGATCGATGGCGGACTATCTTTGACAATGTACCTAACATAACGAGTGACAGACTGGCGGTCGAATCATCGTTCTAGGCCCCGCAACCACCGTTCGCATGGAACATTTTTTCATAAGATTGCTAGTTCCATATATATTCGTTGATTGACATTATAAAATTTTATGTAACTGCCGATAAGACATCGTCGAGTCACAACCGAAGATCCTACCTTTGGCGGTATACACTACCTCGTACCTGTAAATTGATGGATCTGGTGAATTTAGCTCGTTTATAATGTGTTTCATGAAGAGCGGTGTCATTCGAAAGTCGGTTTGATTTGGACAAAAGTAGTCCACCTAGAGGTCTAGACTAGAACAACACCATTTCGGTATGTGATCGCCCTGTACGGTACACTTACAGCCAGCTCATCCATCTGCCGCAGCAACTTGTCCATGTGCATGGGGAGCACCTTCCGCCGGGCGAGGAACTGCTCCATGCCGTCCATCCAGGCCGACAGCTCCTGGTACGTCAGCACCAGGTGACGGAGACCCTTCCGGGAACTGTCCAGGAGGGAGCCGATGTCGAGGCTGTGGTCTACTAACGCTTGGTATCTGCGTGGAAAGATAATTAATGTAAATAATAAAAAAAAACTGTAATAAATTTGTTCATCCATTCGTGTGCTACGATGCCACAGACACTTGAAACTTTGTTATAAGCCCTTTTTCGTCGGGAGGGTCACGAAAGTGATTGAGCAACCGTTGCATTGGTTTCTAGAGACTCTAGAGACATGTCACATCGTCGTCTTCGCTCCTAGAAGACTGTGCACTTGACAACTTTTTAAATATCAATTTAAATAATGTTCTCTAATATTAAGGTAGTTTTTGCTTTGATATACCAAAACGGTCCTGTTGAACGCAGCCTGTCTTTATCTAACTAACCGACGAACAATAAAGTGAAGAAAGGACAGACTGGAGTCCTCTTTAACATCGAGCGGGACTGTTTATTTTTAACCGAATTCAAAAAAGGAGGAGGTTCTCAATTCGTCGCGTATATATATATATATTTTTTTTTTTTTTTTTTTTATGTTTGTTCACCGATTACTCGAAGGTGGCTTGACCGATTAAGATGGTTCTTTTTTTAATGGAAAGGTGGAAACACCAAGGTGGTCCCATAAATTTTTTGTGAGGATCTGATGAGGATCTTAGAAGTGAGGACCGGGAATGCTCCTCAAAAACCTGTATTCAATTCACTTGTTCACCGATTACTCGAAGGTGGCTTGACCGATTAAGATGGTTCTTTTTTTAATGGAAAGGTGGAAACCCCGAGGTGGTCCCATAAAAATTTGGTGAGGATCTGATGAGGATCTTCGAAGTAAGGACCGGGAATGCTCCTCAAAAACCTGTATTTAATTCACTTGTTCACCGATTACTCGAAGGTGGCTTGACCGATTGAGATGGTTCTTTTTTTAATGGAAAGGTGGAAGCCCTGTGGTAGTCCCATAAAAATTTGGTCAGGATCTGATGAGTATCTTCGGAATGATGGACAGGATAGCTTCCCAGAATGTAATAAATTACTCGTTTTTGGACTCCTACCAAAAAGAATAGACCCCTAAAGAACTCAGAACAGATTGATGGGCCACCTAAAACCACCTTCTCATCAGCAAACTCCTCAATAATTAAAATTACGGTAACAATAGGTATTGTTAATTTATTTGGCAGTCGGAAGTAGGTAGTTAGGTACTAAAAAGGGTGAAATAAAAAAATAATTTAAAATTAAAAAACCGACTTCAAAATGGAACAAAAAATAAATAAAAATTTAAAACCACCAAAAAAAAAGAATTGATAAAAAAGACGAAAATTACCTCTACATACAGCGCCATCTGAATCATATCATCTGAAGTCGGGCAGCCAAACGAAGTACAATATGGAACCATACAGCCAGTAAAATTGCCCGACTTTAGATGATAAAACAGATTAATTAGTCGGTGGCGCTGTATGTAGAGGTTATTTTCGTCTTTTTTATCAATTCTTTTTTTTTTGGTGGTTATTAAATTTTTATTTATTTTTTGTTCTTTTTTGAAGTCGGTTTTTTAATTTTTAAATTATTTTTTTATTTCTAGTAAAAAGCTTTCTAGTAATTACTGTGCGATTACTAACGACCGTTAGACATTTTCTTATGAAATAGTTTGAAAACTTTCAAACTCTATAGAATTCCACAGTGCCATATGCACTGTGGAATTCTATAGAGGAAGAAGATAAGAGTCTTCATACTGAGACTGTGCCTTTTCGTGCAGCGCATAACTATCATTCTTTGTTGTATGTACTTTGGTATTACATTGTATTTGAAGGGTTCCATACGTCAAAAGGTAAAAAAGGGATCCTTGAAGGATCGCTTTGTTGTCCTTTTATAAATTAAGATTTCTATCCTAAAGAATCCCATTCCTATTTTTATTATTATTCACTCATTTATTTTCATTCTTAAATTTAAGTTTTCATAAAAATAAACTAAATACAAAATACATACATTACCACAAAACCTACAAACAAAATTCTTTACATAAAAATACATTTATAGGCCCTATAAATAATGCACACATTTTGTACAAAACCAGTAAATTACTATAAAAACCTAAACCTAGAAGCCCTATTGCAGCAGGGCAGGGCCCAGGCTACCGATGGTTAGGGCCGCGGAGACAGGAATCTTCTGACGATACGTGCCGTATCAAGGACGACTGCCTTCTGGATTTGACCCTTAACCCAACCGTCAAGCGAGAGCCTCTTGAGGTGTTGGTCGAGGCTTGTTAGGAGCCTGTAGTGTCCCACTGCCTATTCCTATTTCTAGAAGAAATATAATTTCAGTACAAATATATTATAAATACCTGTCAGTAGCGGCCTGTAGTCTGTCAGCCAAAGCAGTGGCTTCGTCGTCGCCAACCAATCCCATGAGAATTGAGGCAGTTTCAGTAAGCTGCTTGAACGCTGGCTGTTTCGATATTATGTCGTCGTGGAGATTCTGTGGAAGGCATTCAATTGGTTATTAAACCCATTGCCTTCAGGATTTCACTCCCGTAAAAGTCGAATTAAGCCAAAATCTTATGGATAAGACATGTTAAGAAGTGGTCACATGGATAGGGCGTAGCCGCATAACAGCTGTTCAATACGAACATAGCTCGTATGACGATGAATAGAAATTGGGGGACTAAATGACAATATAATCTAAACAAAAACTATAAAGAGGTTTAAGCTGGATGTATGTTTGGACAATAGCTTGTTGGAGGTCTTCTAAGGAACTCTCTTGTTCTTTTTCCTTGACTTATCCCAGATTATGGGGAGGGGTCAGCTTTGCGTTAGGTCGTACGATCCTGGGTAATATGGTAAAACTTAGACCATGCAAGTTCAGCAACACCATTAGTATTAGAAATCAAGAACTACAAGTTGGTATTTGCCAAAATTTTAGAAGATGGTCTCTCGATAGTAGTCTCAGCTATATTTCTAACATACCTTATGTTCCCTGATCTTCAGCTGAATCTTCTCCTCATCAGTGGGCACCAGCTGCAACGACTTAACTTTCCGTTCGGCCTGGCCGAGCCATTCGACGAGCGGCTGTAACTCCTCTTGGAATTGTTTCGCGACCTATTCGTTACATAAATATTATTTAACGTAATTAAGTAAAAGAGGCAGAGTGCGTTGTGAGCGAACCGAACTTGAATATTAATTTTAATCTGTTTTTAGTATTTATTGTTATGGCGGCAATAGAAATAAACAGTCTAGCTATCACGGTTAATGAGATACAGCTCGGTGACAGACTAACAACAGACGGACAGTAGTCACTTAGTACATGAGTACCGAATCCTTTGAAGGCTATGTCTTGGAAGACTATCGCAGCGTCCTGAAATTCCATGCAGAATCCGCTAAACTACCATTGTTATAGTGCAAAACAGACTTTATTACAAGTACTTCTCATTATTTGTCCAATCAAGCAGTAAAACCAACCTTCATAGCTTGCTCCAAGTCCAGCATCCGTTGCTGAGCTCCATCAGTCAAGGCATCAAACCGCTGCATCAAGCCCTTCAGTTGCTTCTCGATGGCCTTACGTTCGCCCGGCTCACAGCCGCCCGCGACCTCGTTGCCCATCGCGAATAGGGAAGACATCGAGTTCTGACGGTCCATTAGCATTTTTTTGAGGAACTGTTGGGGGAAAATACATAATTAGTGCCTTCAGTTCACTTTGGGAAGTAATCAGTCAAAATCCGTTGCGCGTTGCGTCGAAAGGAACGTGAAGCAGTCGGACCCGGTTGTTATCTCTGATAGCAGTCGTTAGGTCAAGTTAGGGGCATTAGGGCGACCTGACAACTCTAACAGTAGGTGAAACACTCCACTATCACTAGTCAAAAATACAAATACCGCAATTTTAAAGCGATTCATAAGAAATGTAGTGTTACAAGCAGATTTATTATTATAATTAGATTTAACAATGAGAATTTAACAAGATTATTTGTTGCTGTAAATACAGTTCATGTTACGGCAACAGAACTGTGAATTTATTCCCATTTTAAACTTGTAACGTTCTACTTGTTGTTTGGACGGAATCTAATGAAGAAAGAAGAAAGAAAATAGAATAAGATTCTCTATATCATACCTTCTGTTCTTGCAACTGCGCCTTGACCACCTTGTAATCAGCCGAGGGTGGTTTCTGGTTGTTGACCATGTCTTCCGTATCCGCCAGCCATTTCTCCAGCCCGGCGAGGGCTTCAGCGAACTTGCCAGATTGGAGGAGGCCCACGTCAAGGCGCCGCTCGCGTTCGTTCATCTAGATACGGCATTATCCAATACGTTTTAGACAAAATCCTGACATCGATTAGAAGTCAAGATAACATTTAAGACATTAATTAGGACATAATCAGTTCCTGAAAAAATCGGTGGTGATACACAGATGGATAAGAAACTGGTCTTATTTTATTTATTTATATTTATTTTATTTTATTCGGAAAACATACAGTGAATAAAAACTAGGTAACAATAAATTAATAAACTCAACACCATTTACAAGTCTTCGCATATTACATCTATATTTACTTGATCCTCTGAGAACCAAAAAAAAAAATAGAAATAAATAATAGAAATATATATCATACAATAAACTACAGAAGTACACGTTATCAAATTCAAAATATAAAAAATAAAAATTACAGTGTAACAACACAGAAATGTGGAGAGAGAGAGAAAGCATATAATCATTATGCAAGGAATTAAATAGGATGAAATATAAATAATAATATAATAATAATAATAATATGTCTTATGGACAAGAAAGTGGTTAATTTTTTTCCGGTTGGGATACGGAGCCCGGATAATATATGGGTAAAAAATTGAATGGATTCTTATCCTGTATGTTCAGGAAGATAGTTATAAATCTACAAATATCAGTTAAAAAGTCGGTACCCTTACCTTTTCCTTTAAGGCATTCCATTTATCGTTCATCTTCTCCAGATCCTTCTCGAGGACCTGCGTACTGACTCCCTGCAGTGCCGACCTCACCAACCCTTGCCCGATCTTGTTGCAATGTCCGACGTTGACGCCCAAAGGTTCGAGGGTACGCCGTTTGAGTTCCGTAAAGTCTTTCTGTTGTGTTCGGATCTGTTCCACCTCAGATGAGACCGGTTTCAGGCTGCGGACTTGTTCGGCAGCCTGGGGAAGAAAACGTTTCGATAAATTTGGTGAATTTTAAAATGATAGTAATATCATAAAGGTGTAGAACGTGTCAAAATTAGGGTAACTTTTCTGCTCTTAAATTGGTGAATAAAGAAGACAGTTTGGAAAATGGCGTAGGAGATTTCGATGCGAATGCGCCAAGATAACGAAAACGGTTGTGTTCAGATCATTTTCATGTTTTCCATATCAAATTGATCTGGATGCATATTATATGATTTTGTTCTTGCATATCTATCAATGGAAGGACAAAACGTATTTATCTATAGGTTAGCAGGTTCACTCTTATTTTAACAAGGAAGCGATAAGAAAATGGAGAAGCTCATAGTGGTTCTTATCATGAAATCATCACGAACGTAAAGTCACGAGGTCGATTCGAACCTAACACAACCGAATGTATGACCAGTTCGATGGTTCAACAGCCACAAAGTCTCACAATATCACTATACATAACTGAATTAATATCGGTGGAGACTAATCACTTTATCCAAGTGCAGAACACCCAGTGGCCAACTATACAGTAATTTAATAATTAAATTATTGTGGTCCTATAATGTCCCTTTACAAGATAAAAGGCCTTTCTACTCCCCTTCCCCTTGTAATAATAAAATAACTTAAAACAAGTGTTTACCTCCTGCACATCATCCATGACGCTGTCATAAGCCTTGTAGAACGCCTCCAGCTTGGAGAGAGTATCGTCTAGATCTTGTTCCTTGGACCGCGCTCGTTCGTCCAACTTGCCGAGTTGCTTGCGAAGACCTTCCAACTATAAATAGATACGAGTTTAAATACTAATAGATATTTAACGAGAAAAATATGAAGTCGTATAATGCTGGAGCCTGGATGGCTTAACTGCGTCAGCTGATTTGCTAGTGCGAGTTATTAATCCTTAGGTTAGTGACCGATAATAAATGTGTTGCAAAATGGTTTCTCGAGCTGGTCCGTGCTTCATCGCGCAACGTTAGGCAGTTGGGCACGGTTGCGATCTTTGATAGCAGTCGTTGGGTCAAGCTAGAGGTCTTAAAGCGACATGACAACTCTAACACTAGGTGAGTCGGGTAATAGTATGCAAATTTGCCTGTTCTCTGGAACAGGGTTCCGACAATTAGTATTCAAGTGTCAAATTTCCAACGACTTTCCTACAAATTTTATGACAGATCCTGAGAAACAAATATAAATATTGCACGACATTACACACAGCACTATCTAGCCCCCAAACTAAGCACTAGGCTTGTACTATGGGTACTAGACTACTACTAGTATAATATATTTTTTGTAAATACATACATATGATTCATAGATAACACCGAGAACCAGAAACAAACATTAATGGTGAGCAGAAATATTTGTTCCCGGCGGGAATCGAACCCACAACCTTCTGCGTTGCAGTCCGAGTTTCGCTCGCTGCGCCACGGAGGCCGTCAATTTGAATGAAAGTTGGGCAGGAATCGCCGAGGCGTCAAAGAGGTTATCAGTGGTATAACTTACTTGATCCCTAGCACCAGCACCGTCATTATAGTCTCCCACAGTATCAGCCGCTCGTTCCACGTCACCGATGAGGTCATCAGCCTTCTCCAACCGCTTGTAGAACCGTCCGATGTCGTCCAACTGTTGCTTGACGGTTTTGATGTCCCGGCCTGGAGGCTTCATGCTGTCCAGTTCCTTTTCCAGGTCGGTTAGGTCGTGCGATAGGGATTTTACTTTCTCCTGTGGATTAAGAAGATTTGTTAAAAAAACATGACGAAACTATAAGGGTTTCTTTCTGCGGCCTTAAAAGACTGATCAAGAGAGAAGGTTCTCACTAACTCAATCCTTTACCCCCAGATTAAAACTTAAATCTTAGTCTTTAGATTGTGGAAGGTTTGTAGATTAAATTGCATTCGAAAGTAATTTAAAAACAGTCGCGTAAAACCTACTGCGATTCGTTTAAACTGTGCTAGGTGCATAAAAACCGAACATTACAATAAAAAATATTATAAATCTTGGTGTTCCCAATATTTCTCATTTTCCAAAATTGCTCAAGGCATTCTACTAGAAATATTTTATAAGGAAAAGGCACGATTCATCACCGAATGCATTATTTGAATGAAGTATTCGAATGAAATATTTGTTAAATCCAAGTAACCTGGAAATGCGTCATGGCAGCGGCGGCCCCTGCCAGCCTGGCCTTGGCGTCGGAGGCCCTCTGGTCCAGGTCCTGCAGGTGGTCGGCCAGCGCCTGCAGCTGCTCGTCCAGCACGAGCCGCGCGCGCGCCGCCGTGTCGGGCCCCGCGCACTCCAGCGCGAGGCTCACTATATCGTCGGCTGCTACGTGGACGGACTGTAACATATACACGAATATTTATTTTCATCTCTCCTGTTCTGAAAGTTTACGAGCAGCTAGGTTGAAATTGGCTCATTTCATCCCTAGAGTTGAAAGTGGCTCATTTCATCCCTAGAGTTGAAAGTGGCTCATTTCATCCCTAGGGTTGAAAGTAAACTTTATTTATTTTTAAATGTAACAATAAACAAATATATCTCAGGTGAAATGCTTGACCTTCAGGCCTTGAATAACGATCTACTATTAAGGTACGGTTATTTTTACTTTGGCCAGTATATCACTAGATGGCGCCGATGACAAAAATGAATCGCACTGTTATTGCGTTTCATTATTTTTAATCGAGTTTGTTTGGGACGACTTAAATATCTGTTTGACCATATTTGTTGTTATAGCGCCACCGGGAATACATTAACAATAGAAAAATAAACTGCCAGCTATCACGGTTCATGAGGTAGGTATATCCTGGTGACAGACAGACCGAGACAGCTAGAAATAACCTTATTTGTATAACATACAGAAAATACATATAAATAAATAATGAAGTCTGAGTCATAGGGTTCCGTTTTTACCCCCAGATACGGAACTCTAAAAATAGTTAGACAGAAAAAAAAACAATAGTTTACAACGTGCTGGGTACCCTGTTTTCCAAACTAGGGCGCCCGGTTGCCTGATTCTTTATCTTGGAGACAACAAGCAACGGCAAAAAGACGTCAATGGAGTACATAATAATAATTGAGTTTTGACAGCAGCTGACATTATGTCATTTTGTTGTGGCGCTCGTATTCTTCAAGATAGATTATCGGGCAGCGGGGTGTCAGGCGAAAATCTCCTAAGTGATACTTAGGGACCGTCTCCACGAGCGTTAGAATCGCAGCGATATTATCCTATTTCTATACGACGCACCGCCGCGTTAACATCGCCATGCGGAGACACTTTCATAGAGATATGTGGCTCGACGATAATATCGGCGCGATTGTAACGGTCGTGGCTTTCTCTCCAGCTGTATGACCTGCAAGGGCACCCGCAAGGCCTGTATCTGGTCGAGCACGGCGGCGACGGCGGCGGCGGCGCGCGCGGGCGGCGCGGCGAGCGGCGCGGCGAGCGCGTCGGCGAGCCGCTCGCTGCACCGCGTCAGCGGCGCCTCCACGTTGCGGACGCGCTCGCTGAACTCGCCCAGCTTGCGACCCGTCGACTCCAGGAACTCCACTTGTTGCAACACTTCTGTGGGGGGCGGATGGGAGTATGACAGAAAATATCATCATTTTAATAGTAGATGTACCAAGGGACAAAATACTATTTTTACATCGAGAGTGTTTTTGAATCCAGAGTGAAGCGAAGGATTCTTCAGTAGAATCCTGAGCGAATCGAGGGATTCAAAGTACCTCACTCGAGCTAAAATTGTATTTGCTCCTGAGGTAGACATTCTACTTTCATCGCTTTCTATGAGAAAATGATTACATTAATACATTAACTTGTTAACCCAAATGTTTCAAAGACTGTTCCTAGTCTATTCCAAGACTATTCCTTGTCTATTCCGAGTCTCCTACTCTACTATTAGTCTACTCCTATTCCTAGTGTATTCCTCTTCTATTTCTATTGGAACTCTTTGGTGATTAAAACTTTTTACAAATATACACGTTCCAAATTCAAATCCCCCCGGCCAATCAGTAGCCGGAAAAGTTAAATCCCTGCTAAGAGAGAGGCAAAACGTTTTGCCGGCGAGTTACCGTGAGCGCCAGCAAAGGGCTAGTTACAGTCTAGTTTACAGGGATTGGATTAGCTCTTTTCGAATAGGTGTGATGAAAAACACTTTATTTACCAAGTTTAATCGCGCTTTATTCATGATCCAAAAAGTTACTGTAAACTACTGCCTCATAATTATTTGTAACAAAACGTTTCAGTGTACGCAGACTAAAGAGTTATCGTTATAGTTTTGAATTTAAATTATATTTATTATCATCCCTAGCTAGCTCGAAAGTGTTAAAGTGTTTTATTATGCAAAATCGCAAAATATCGCCATAGAAGAAATTCTGATAATTTTGTCTAAGGTTTTTGCGATTTTGTACTTTATCTATGAACCTGAGTCCCAATAATTCCTAACTTATACGATCTTAGGTGCTTATCATGGTAAACCAAATTCTAGTCCTTACCGTTGTTGATTTTATCCCACTTGTCCTTCATGGAGTCGATCAGCGTGCGAACGACATCCTGATCGACATCGCAGGCGGAGATGAAAGTCTCGCCGAGTGTCTTGTTGTTCTCGTATTCGCCGGATCTGAAAACAATTCCAAAATTTTAGTACTTTTTACTTAGTTTTTTTTTTGCTCTCGACGACTAATTATCATTAAATGCGCAAAACGAGATATCTAGATAGAAGCCTCTTCCACTCCGTGAAGGTGTGACGATACAAATGTTCATCCCAAAAAATGATTTCATCACCATCAAGTTATAGCAATGGATGGTTTCACCCAGCGATCTAAGATTGGACCTTTTAGATGATCGGTGGGTACTACAAAGCATTTCATTGATTACCTACCTTGGCCACCGAAAAACCAACAACAGACTTCTTATTCATCCTGTCGTTATTCCACTATTTGAGCACTATTTGACACATCATGTTCCTTCACTCGACTCTGTGTTCCCTGTCAATGTCTCGCTCACCATTTTTCGTAGGATATGAGAAGGGAGTGAGCGAGCTAACCTAACCTCTCTACGTCTTTTTTCGTCTCCCTCTTGCTCTACGATCATTTACCACCAAGTTCTGTACACTGCTGGTAACATGAGTATCCTCCTCCGTATGAGGTGACCTAATAACAGCAGTCAACTCTTCAACTTATAAGTAAGGGCCACTAATATCATACTTTATCTTACACTCTTTTCAGCAGCATGTATTAGCGCACTGCAGCCTGCCTCTCCGACATTTCTGCACATTTTTTTCTACCAGCAGTCTTTCTGGACCACGCTCATTCCTAAACAACGAAAACAAAGACTCACCTCTTCCAAATATCGTTCCTGATCTGCTGCAGCTGCCGCAGCTGTTTCTCGACCTCCTTCTTGGTGAAGGCGATGGCGGGCAGCTGGGAGAGACGCGCTTCCGTCTCGTGGAGCCACGGGACGAACGACTCTTGTGCCTTGTGGAACTTGCGGCAGTGTTCCTGGATACATCATACAGGATTACAATATGTGGCTGACAGGGTCGTTGATATTGATCGGTCCAAAGGATAGTTGTAGTAAAATACATTCAATTTTCATTTTTCATAGTATAGGAAGGTTTGGTGTACAGGTGTTAAGCTAACAAAAAGAGAAGTTTCTCTATATTGGTCGGTTGCCCTGATATTGCTCAATGTACTTGCAGTAGGTATTTAACTGGTTTTTGGGTATTGACTATAAGTACAGCAAAAAATTTCGATCGCTTGGATTTTCAAGATATTGAAAAGAATTGCTTAATGTTTTTGACTTCTTGGCAATCGGCCAAAATTAGCCAAAGACATTGGGACAAAAAACTTTGCAAAGCAATAAGTCTATCAAAGGCTAAATAAGTTGACATATTCGGTTTTTAAAGACGAATTCAAAGTAACTAAAACATTTATTGTTAGATCGCTGTAGTAGTTACCATAGCAGTCTGCAGCCGAGTGTACCGATCGACAGTCTCTCGCTTCAGTTTGTCCCATTGAGTCTGGATCCTGTCCAGGTCTTTGCGAAGACCCTGGTACGCTGGCTTCTTCTCCATTTCACGACCTGATGATAAAAAAGTTTAGATAAAATCGATAATGATCAAGTGGTAGATACCTCGGCTTTTAATTTCGAAGGTCATGCGTATTCCAACAACAATTTTCTTACAAAACACTTTTGCGCGGTATTAACGTCGCTCGAACGGTAAAACAAAACATCTTTATGAAACCCACAGACTTAGCCAAACGTAGAAACCTGTTCTTTCCTCTGGGCATGTCTGCCTAGACTGGGAGGGTGGTATAAGTGCTGGACCAGCCAACTCCACCGAACCATTATCCGAACTACAGGGCCATAAATAATATGAATTAAAATTTACTTGCGCTGTACAAATCAGCTAAAGTTAAATAGAAATTCAAATAGGTACATGGCGGAGATAGTAGAGTATCGATTGTACCTCAGAAAAATGTAATCAGTGCACGGTATGGTTACAAACCTTTATCCAACAACATGATAATCTCGTGTTCCTTCTGCGTCAAGTCTCGGTAAAGAGGTTCATGTCGCTCCAAGGCCGCCTGCAGACGCGTGGCATCGGCCGACACTTGCAGACGTCCGGGCAGAGCGCCCAGCTCCGTCTGTAGCCAGCCGAGAGTGCGGGCCACGGATTGTTCGAGGTTACGGCCGTCCCTGTTCACAATAATGACAAATGTTTCAATAGAGTTCTTGTGGTGCCAAGCGGACTCGTCCGTGTTCCCATAAGTAGACCGGTGCAGTCATTAAGGAAGTCGGGTCGAATCCCGTTACACTACCTAGTTAAGCACGCTGTCTTTGACCAGAACCAGAAACAAGTATTTATAACCAACATAAATATTTAGTTGCGGCGGGAATCAAACCTGACGGGAATTCGGCTGACGTGCCACAAAGGCCATCAAAGGCTGGTTCATTTTTGTGAAACCTAATTCAATTGCGTGTAAATTGTTTAGTTTCGTGAAGGTCTACAAGTTAAATTAAAGTGAAAACCGGTGCAAAACATAGACTTTAGCGTTGTCTCCAAAGCTCGCGTGAACCGTCATTGTAAAGAGTCACCATTTACAATGACTTTCTTGACTTAACTTTTACTACGACGACTTGACTGGTTTTAATGCAAATTACAAAAATAATAATATTTGACACTGACTACTTTCCAAATGGCCATAATCGGTTCACAACCGATAAGAAATTAGCAGATACTGATAGGATAAAACAGATACTAACTTCAAAGCAGCCTCAATTTCGGCCTTCCTATGGTCCAGCTTCCTCTGCAGGTTGTCGTACTGCCTGGCGACGGCCGCCAGCTTGCTCTGTATGTCTTGCCGCGACGACGGGTCGGAGAGGACTGACGCGAGCGTCGCGCCCGCCGCCTCCAGGTCGGCCAGTAGGGGGCGCTGCCCTTCTAGTTGACGTTCTAGGTTCTGGGGAGGAGGTGGAATGGGTACAGGTCTAGAATGCGTGTTACTCACTGACTTATGGATCGATGCACAGCCTAAACTGCTGATAAAACAGAGCTGAAATTTGGAGTCTCCATATGATTTAGACTTTCGATAAGGATTTTTTGAAATTTCCACGCGAACGACATTTACGCGGGTAAAACAGAGGGACACAGATAATAAATTAATTAAACTGAGGTCGTAAACTGGACCATAAACCCCCTTACTTATAAACGATAATTAATGCGCTGCATAACTATGCATCGTTTGTCTTCCACTGTCACATGAAGTTTCAAAGTTGGCAGACAGAGACAATAGCGTCATATAACTTAGTCATATTGTGTAAATAATATTTTATAAGTAGGAGAGAAAGACTATACCAGACTTTCCTATCAGTCAACACACTGGGCCGATGAATGTCAGATCATAGATACCAGCGAGGTGATTCTTTCCCCTGAGATTTATGTCATATTAGAGATAGGTATGTCGTAAAAACATGGCGGATTTCCAAAGAAAACGCCAAACGCGCGAGAATCTAGGCCCAATTCTAACCCGGAGAGAAAATCTAACTATAACAGTTTATGAAATACAGCTTGGTGACTGACAGACGGACGGAATAATTACCAAGGTATGGAATAATTAGAATCCACATTAGAGATGCTAGATACCATAAGTAACATGTTGCTAATGTTATCGGTTTCACTGTTATATACAATTTGTAACGGGTATGCCCTTTTCATCCAAAAAGGGGTTGTTCTAGACATCTAGGCGAACAACTTTTGTTCTACGACTTTTGATAATTAGAACTTTTTTTTGAATATTTTGAGGTTATGGTTCACTGAAAAAACAGCTGCTTTAGAAAATAAAGTTAATTTAAGTTTTGATTGTAAACCATCAAACTAAATAAAAGGACAACATAAGGTAAATGACATCGAACTCTCAGAAACAGCTGGTTTTCAAGTAAACTTTACACCTAAATTTTTCGAAAAGTAGTTCGAATTTCCTAAAGTCGTAGAACAAAAGTTGTTCGCGTAGAAGTCCAAAACAACCCCCTTTCGGCTTAAAAGGGCTTACCCTTGTACATCTTGTAAATTGTAACTGTTTTTGTCTCAAATAAAATGCAATAAAACCTACCTCAATCTTCCTCAACTGGTCGTCAGGGTCGCTGGTGTCGAGTGCGACGTCGTCCAACTTGTCGGCGATGGCTTGCAGCGCGTCCCGCAGTCGCGTCAGTCCCGCGTCGAACTCTCGCGACGTGTCCGCCGCCGCGCCCAGGCTGTCCGCGCGGGACTCCAGTCTAAGGGCACATCATATTTTTTCATCACATCTATTCGAAAAGAGCTAATCCAATCCCTGTAAACTAGGCTGGAACTAGCCCTTTGCTGGCGCTCACGCTAACTCGCCGGCAAAACGATTTGCCTCCCTCTTTAGCAGGGATTTTACTTTTCCGCCTACTGATTGGCCGGGGGGATTTGAAATTGGAACGTGTATATTTGTAAAAAGTTTCAATCACTAAAGAGTTTCACTAAAAATAGAATATAGGAGTAGAATAGGAGTAGACTAATAGTAGAGTAGAAGACTCGGAATTTACAAGGAATAGTCTTGGAATAGACTAGTAATAGTCTTTGAAACATTTGGGATAACAAGTTAATGTATTAATGTACTCATTTTCTCATAGAGGGCGATGAAAAGTAGAATGTCTACCTCAGGAGCAAATACTATTTTTAGCTCGAGCGAGGTACTTTGAATCCCTCGATTCGCTCAGGATTCTACTCAAGAATCCTTCGCTTCACTCTGGATTCAAAAAACACTCTCGTCGTAAAAATAATCTTTTCTCCCTTGTCTACTATTATTTATTACTACCTGCACCCTG
This sequence comes from Idaea dimidiata, assembly GCA_949358125.1. Lineage (NCBI taxonomy): Eukaryota > Metazoa > Arthropoda > Insecta > Lepidoptera > Geometridae > Idaea > Idaea dimidiata. The sequence goes on from OX442342.1 coordinate 618,513, forward strand.
CAATTTCACCCGCGTAAATGGATATTATTTTTCATAAGAACCTTCTCCTTCTTTTTTTTTAGGGCTAATTGCGGAAACACACAAATTAAAACTTTAACTTTAATAAAACGCAATTAAAACCAAAACATGAAATGGAAATTTTATAAAATGATAAATATCGACTCACTTGTTCAAAAGATCGTTCCACCGGTCAGTGAGGTCTACCACCTTCTGCTTCAGCTTGACGGCATCAGGAGACTTCGAGTCGAGCCGGGCCAACACGGCCGAGCTCACCTCCTCCAGGTGCAGCAGCTGGGGCTGTTGGCTGCGGAACTCTTCGCGGAGGACTTGCACCTGAGGGAAATAAGAAAAAAGTTAGAGTCGAAATATTAGACATGACTTTGAGGCATGACATATTAGGCTTGACCATGACTTTGTATCATCTTGTTCTAGAGTGTTCCTCCTTGTTCCGGTGCGATAAATAGTGGAGCTACTGATAGACTGAAGCTGGATATAAGACACAACGTCCTTTGCTTAGAAAGGAGCTAATAGAAAAAAAGCTACCTTCGACCGCCGTGTTTGTTCAAAATCGGTAGAGCGGTTTAGACGTTTAAGCTATACAAACCGACAGACATTAGACAGAGTTACTTTTGCATTAAAATACTACTATTGCCCCGCGGTTTCACCCGCGTAAGTTCCGTTCCTGCGGGAATATCATGAAAAAAGTAGCCTATGTGTTGTTCCTGGTATCCAGCTACCTATATTCCAAGTTTCATCGCAATCGGTTTAGAAGTTTTTGCGTGACTGAGTAACAAACATACATACATACACACATACTCACAATTTTTCAGCTTTATAATATTAGTAGGATTTTTGATGACAAAATGTCAAAGGAAATTTATAGCAATTGCAACTGATGGTCATATCTTGATTTTAAAGGGACTGATTAACGACATTACCTGTTGCACTTGAGTCTGCACCATCCTGGAGTCAGTGGAGATAGGTCCTAAGGCGGCCATCATCCTCTCCTTAGCACCGAGCCACTGGGACAAGTTGCTGTGGGTGTCGTGGAAGTCTTTCAGATCTTCCATCACTCGGATCCTGGGGACAAGGTGTTCGTTGAAAAACACTAGCTTTGAATATATTTTGAACTAGCTGTGTTGTAAAATTGACTACTATTTCTAAGAACCATGTTCGTATGCCGACGTGGTAGGACTAGAGATGCTTAATTGTGTATACTATCTGTCGTTACCTACATCCACAAACAATAAATAATTGAATTGAAATAAAAATGTGACGAACTTGTCCTTGAAGGCGTCATGCAGCGCCTTCCACCTCGCGGCGACCTCCTCCACCTCCCGCTGCAGCCGCTCGGCGCCGCGCACCGACAGCTTGCGGCGCACCAGCTCCCGGACCTGGGGGGGGGACGAACCGACTATTATTAACCACTAGCTGCGCCCCGCGTAAGTCCCGTTCCCGCGGGAATAACGGGACAAAAAGTATCCTATGTGCGTAATCCAGGTCCCCAGCTACCTATATTCCAAGTTTCATCGCAATCGGTTCGGAAGATTTTGCGTGAAAGAGTAACAACCTCACATACATACATACATACAAACTTTCGCGTTTATAATATTAGTAAGCTAACATATTATGGAAAAATTATAGTATTTAAATTAAACTTATTTTTTATCGTGCCTAGACTGCCTACCCTGAAAAGAGATCTGGAAAAGTCTTAAAACGTCGAAATTGTAAAAAACTACAAATAGAAATGAATAGAAAATCTTTTATTAGCTTAAAACACACGACACATTAGAAAACAGAAAAAAAAACAATAAGATAGTGTTAAAAATAAAGTCGCCATCCAAGAAGCCGGGTGTTGCTAACGAGGATAGCCTCAGTATAGTGCAACCGCAACGCTGGCCTTCCGGCAATATCGTTTCGGTGGCGTTTCGACCCAAAAAACGGTAGAAAGGGTAGAACAAATCGCGATTAAACGCGAAAAGTGAGCTTAATTTCAATGCAACATCGCGAAAATAGAAGAAAAACCTAAGTACTAGTATGCAATAATGCTTGTTTTTTGTTTAAACTGGCTTAGACAAGTCGCGTATCAAAAGAGTTACATTCTCTTAAAACTTATAACACCTTTGTGATGAATAAAAAACCAATTTCGAAAAACAAATTTGTATGAACGATAGGCAAGAATTAGAGTTTGATGATTTTGACAGAAGTACTGGGAATATGGAATCTTACCTGAGTCTTAGTAGAGTCCAAAATGCTCTGTTTCTCGTATATTTCTTCTAGAACAGCGCGCGCTTGTTTGATGATCTTGTCGGCTTCCTCCTTCGTGGTCGGCACCGAGTCTTTAGGCAGTTGTCTCTGGATCTAAGGTGATAGATTGAAAGATTATTATTTTCATAATAAGCAACGCCATCTAGCCCTAAACTAGGTTTGTACTATAGCAACTATTATGATCTTAAAGATGCAACTCTGTGCTTTCTTAATTAACTCAAATTTAAACCAACTTTTCACTTTGGTGGGACAATAGAAAAGGGCACAAAAGTAGAGAACAATTATTATTATTAAATAGAACACTAACACAAATAAATAATATACATTTAAATATTTCACTACATTGTACACAGCGCCATCTAGCCCCAAACTAAGCACTAGGCTTGTACTATGGGTACTAGACAACAGATATACTACATAATGGGCCCTACCATGATGTCTTATAAGTCGTCGCGTTGTCCTTCAACTAAAAAAAATAAAATTAAAAACACATCAAATAATTAAAAAAGAAGAAAAACAAAGTAAAAAAGAGAGATTTTTTTAATTGCCTGTGGTTTTTAAAAGTAGTCGGGGTATTTTTTATTAAATATTTTTTGAACGACAAAACGACGACATAGCGACGACAAACGGAGTATTTACCATGTTCAAATTTGTTATTTAAGGAGCTTGATATTTCACCAGTAATTGGCTTGTTCACGAAACAACCTCGTTAGTTAAAAACCGTATATAGAACAGTTATTGTCACTTTGTTATAAGGCAGAATTCTTTGCAGAATCTGTTAAACTACCGCTTAAGACTGCCTGTCACCAACATACCTTATCCAAGAACGTATTCAACGCCCGAAGACTGTCAAGATGTTTCCTCAGTTCCTCCCTCACGGAGTCGATCTCCGACTGTCTGTCTGTGAGTTTGGTGCCGACCAGGCTGTAGCGGTTGTTGATCTCCGATAGCTGCTGTTGGACTGGGGACAGCTCTGCGAAGGGAACTTGTGATTTAGCCATTAGAAAACACTTTGACAAGAGAAATCGTCCGTTTACTTTGATAGTGTGATTTAGGACTTCATACTAGAAACACAATCTGGTAATTACAACCGCAGTAATTTTGTCATTCAGTGAGAATAGTATACAAGCACGAGAAACATTATTTAGATTGATAAATAATGGTTCGTTACTATTTATTCTACTCTTGCATTAATATTTCCTATAGACTATCAATGCAAGAGCAGTCGAAGAACTTTAGGAAATCATCAGGAACAGACAGAGGAAAAAAGAAGCTTCTCCAAAAAGAGGATTAGCTATCGGTAGCGGCTGAACCTAAAGACACTTCAGGATGAAAACGGTAGCCTTTAAGTTAAGTCCTTTTTACGTATAGGAAAGCGCTTGAACACCATCACACACGATGGTAAGTGATGATGGAATCTAAGATGAAGAACGCTGAGAAAGTACCTGTTCACTCTTGGTTTAAAGACCCGAAATTGGTCAAGACCCCACATAATAAGCTGTTCATATTATTTTTTGTATACCTATTGATATATTGATTCTGTGGGGGGCCGAGAAGTAGGATGGGTGCAGTCGGAAGACCAGCGCTGCTGCTATCTATCTACTTAGGTACTCGTACACTAGCAGCAGCTATTCGCTGAGATTGTGCCTATTCGGCGAGCGCACGACTTCTTTCTGACCTGATTGTATTTGTCAGTCTTTGATTTTGGTTGTATTGTTTGTATTTTCATTGTATATTTGTTTCCCATCTTGTGTACCTTTTTTTTGTTTAGTTGTGTGCTTGTCCGAATAAACTTATTTTTTTTTCTTTCTTTCAGTTTAGCAAGGCCCAAAGTGGCAGTCCTGGCATCGACAGTCGACAGTCGACAGGTATGTGGGGCAGTATATATAATAATAATAATAAATTTATTTATTTCTTCCTCAAACACAACTTATAACTTATATAGGCTTACCTTCGAGATGGAACCCGTCCTGGCTGGACCGCCTGGAGGAGAACCCGCTGGAGGTGGAGTGTGTGGAGGCGGGACTCACCAGCCCGTGGCCCTTGCTGGGGGACGGCGACCGCCCGTCCAGCGTGCGGCCTGCGGCGACACCGTCATCTCTTACTTCTACTTCTGGCCATCATCGGTTGTGAACCGATTATGGCCATTTCCCAAGTAGCCAGTGTCAAGTATTATCAACTTTTGCAAGTTATTAGCAACTAGCTGCGCCCCGCGATTTCACCCGCGTAAGTCGCGTTCCCGCGGGAATATCGGGATAAAATGTAGCCTTTGCGTTATTCCCGGTATCCAACTACTTCTATTCCAAGTTTCATCGCTATCAGTTCAGTAGTTTTTGCGTGATTGAGTAACAAACATCCAAACACACAGACTTTCACATTTATAAATGAATTATATTAGTAGGATTTGCACTAAAACAGTCAATTCGTCGTAGAAAAAGTCAAGTCGAGGAAGTCATCGTAAATGGCGGCACTTTACAATGACGGTTCACGCGAGCTTTAGAGACAACGCTAAAGTCCATGTTTTAAACCGATTTTCAGTTTCATTAAACTTGTACATCTTCACTTCTCTAAGGGACCGTCTCCACGAGCGTTAGAATCGCGGCGATATTATTGTGTTTCTATACAACGCACCGCCGCGTTAACATCGCCGTGTGGAGACACGTTCATAGAGATTGTTTAGAAATAAGTGGCTTGACGATAATATCGCCGCGATTCTAAAGCTCGTGGAGATGGTCCATAAAGGTCTCAATCTCATTATCATCCTTCTTTATCATTTTCATGCGAGCGATCTTAAACTCAATAGGTAAGTCTATAGGAATTTTCCAAACTAAAAAAGTTTTTTTGAAAATTCTCATGTGATTGGGAATAGTAAAATAAGCAACTTACTCGGTGTTTGCCTCTTGGTGGGGCTGTAGAGGCGGCGACGCGGGCTGTCGCCACGCTCGCCACGGTGCAGCGCCTCGTACACTGCGCCCGCTTCGTTCAGCTAGTACAGACAGATATACGTCGAATGAGTTTAGAGAGATTTGGTGTTGTTCTAGTGCTCTTTTATTTAAATCTCAATTAAAAGAAATTAGCAAAAAAAAATGGGGTTGGGTGTTTCCATACAAAACATACGATTCCAGTGTAAGTAGGCCTCTCGTTCAAATAAGCGTTCATACAATGGAAGGGTTATTAACGACCTCTGTGGCGCGTCGGGCAAACGCTGCAATGCAGAAGGTTGCGGGTTCAATTCCCGCTGATAAATATAAATAAATATTTGTATCTAATCTTGGTGTATTTCTATGTATTATATGTATGTATTTAGAAAAGAAAAATAAATATAAGTATTATATCCGTTGTCTAGTCACCGTAACACAAGCTTAGCACCTTACCACGGGGCTAGATAGCGCTGTGTGTTGGTCACAGGATTCATTTTTTTATTTTTATTTATTTATATTTTATATAATTAAGGAACCTTCACCGCACAAGTATGACTTTTCCGTGATCGGTTTTTACTTTCATGAACAAGTGACTTCGTACCTTTTCAATAATGGTCCCATTGTCTCTGTACTCTTTGACTAGTGGCCGAAGCTCCTCCTGCTGAAGTTTTAGCACCTCCAGGTCTACAGCGACCGGCTGTAGACGACTCACTCGATTCTCTATGGATTGCAACCAGTCTAGGACCTAAAGAATAAATAAGTGTTAAAATATTGATTGCTATATATATCGAGAATAAAGTAATAGTGTTTCATCAAAATATGCAAGGTTTACTTAAGAAAATAGAATTACTAGAGGTCTGTATTGATGAATTTGCTGAAGAAGGCACTTATTTAGATTTCATATGTCTAACTGAAATATTTGTTAAAAGGGGGGATGAAGGAAATATAAGACTTAAAAATTTCGAATTGGCTGCGTCCTACACACGAATAAATAAAAAACGCGGAGGCACTTGCATTTTATGTCGAAATTATGTGGAATTCAAGGAAATTATTGACATAAAGAATTTTGCATTACCGTTTGTATTCGAATGTTGTGCTATTGACATTCCTTCCTATAAAATGATTATTGTTAGTATCTATAGAAGACCTAAAGAGGACATTAAACTGTTTTTTAAGAAACTCGATCATCTTCTACACATGCTAAGTAAAAAAAAGAATAGGAAAATAGTTATTAGTGGTGATTTTAACATCAATGTATTAGAGGTCAATAATCACTCTGAAAAACTCATTAGAACTATTAGCAGTTACAAGTACTATTTACATATAAAAGAAAAAACCCGTTTAAATTCTTGTTTGGACTTAATTTTCAGCAATGTTGAGAAGGCTGTGGGTAAAACTCATTCTCTTGGAATTTCTGATCATGACACAGGCCAAACAGTAGCATTACCAATAAAAAATAAAATTATCCCTACTCGATCATGGTTCATTTGGAAACGAGATTTTAGTGATGATAATTTAGAAAAATTTCGGGAGTGCCTACAGAGCTTGTCATGGGTGGAGGTTTTTGAAAAGGACGATTTTAATGAAGCATTTTCTTGCTTTCATGATATGTTGGTATTATTATATAATTTGTGCTTTCCTGTTATTAAAAAAAAGATTACTACGAAGGTTAAAAAATCACGTTGGATTACTAAAGGTATTAGAAAATCATGTATCACGAAACGTAGATTAAGACTTAACTATTACAAGTCTAAAACTCACGAATCTAAAACGAAATACATAACTTATAACAAAACTTTAAAGAAAGCAATAGCACTATCTCAGAAAAATAATAATCTTAAATATATAAGCCAGTCAAAAAATAAATGTAAAGCATCATGGTTGATAATTAATAATAAGACCAATCAATCAATTCAAGCTGATATTAAAATCAATCAAAATGGCAGTATTAAATCTGATCCAGCTGAAGTAGCTGAAATTTTTAATGAATTTTATATTAACTTAGCAGAAAATAATAACACTAGTGACATAGTTAGGACAGATTCACAACCACATAGTATCTTTTTAAAACCTTGTGACCCAAAAGAAGTCATAAATATTATCAAAACATTAAATAAAACAGAAGCTGTTGGTTATGATAATATATCTACTATGATTTTAAAGCGGTGCGACTTTGAATTAGCAATAGTATTGTGTCACTTAATTAACCTATCGTTTGAAACTGGTGTATTCCCCGATAAACTCAAAATATCGATAGTTAAACCTATTTTTAAGAAAAATGATAAGCTCGATCTCAATAACTATCGGCCGATTACCTTGATACCAGTTCTGTCTAAAGTCTTTGAAAAGGCTATGCACTGTAGGTTGATGAAGTACTTAAATAAATACAATATTATTAAAGATAATCAAAATGGCTTTCAAAAGGGTAAATCTACATCATTAGCCGCATTTACGTTAGTTAAATCTATTCTAGCTAACGTGGACAGAGGTAAATTTGTTTCTGCAGTATTTTTTGACATGAGCAAGGCATTTGACTATGTCTCTCATAAAAGACTGTTAACTAAATGCGAAATCTATGGCATCCGGGGTCCAGCTCTCGACTGGATTAAAAGCTATTTAAATCTTAGACTGCAATGTGTCGAGCTGTCTAAATTAAATAGCCATAACGAAATAACTGCATACAGATCTACATTTTCAGTAAATAAGCATGGTGTCCCACAGGGTAGCGTAATGGGTCCCTTGTTATTTTTACTTTATATAAATGACCTGCCCGACGTCATATCTTATAATTGTGTCCTATTTGCAGATGACGTCTCTGTTGTCGTCAACAACGACACAGAGGAAAGACATATAGACGAGCTAAACTCAACTGTTAGCAAGTGTATACATTGGCTTAATGAAAACAATTTGAAAGTAAATGTAAACAAAACAAAATTCCTACAGTTTTATAACAGAAAGAGAAAGAGTAATAAAATTAAGATTGTTTACAATCACGAGCAGATCCATGAGAGTAATAATATCAAATTTCTAGGGATTCAACTTGACAGTAACTGTTCATGGAAGCTTCACTTACAATATGTGAATGGTAGGCTAAACAGTTTTGTATTTGCTTTGTGGAAATTGGCACGAATAACTGACCATAGGACAGCTCTCTTGGCATATCATGGCCATGTAGCGTCGCAACTGCGCTATGGTGTAGTATTATGGGGTAACGCTGTCGATGTTGATGAAATCTTTATTACACAAAAGAAATGTATACGGGCTATTTCCAATGAGCCACCTTGGGCTTCTTGTACACCATATTTTAAGAAATATAGACTCCTTACACTGCCATGCATATACATATTGGAAATTTGCAAATTTGTAAAAAATCACATGCATCTGTTTGTAAGGTTTGAGGATTATTATAAACACAGTGAAAGACATATTAATAAATTAGTAATACCAAAATATGTAAAATCGGCTTTGCAGAATCGTAATTCCTTTATAACAGCTACTAATGTTTATAACAAGTTACCAAAGACTATTAGAGATCTAAATGGTAATCTTTTCAATAAAAAACTGAATGACATGTTGGTTGACAAATGTTTTTATTCTCTCCGGGAGTTTTTAGAATATAAGTTTTGACACATCATAAATAAATGACATTATATTAAACAAACGATGACACTGTATTAAGGAATAGGAATAAGAAATAATAGACATGATTTATTTATTCTGGTAATTACAATTTTGTTTTTTATTTAAAAATTTGCATACCAATTGTTTGGTGAAATATGTGTGACCAATATTAATATTAAGACTTACCCTGTATACCATGTTTCTAAGCAAATAAATCATTTCATTCATTTCATTTCATTTCATTTCATTTCATTTCATTTCATTTCATTCATATAACTGCTGGAATCTAGTGTTCAGTTATATTTCAGTCATTCAGTGAATTAGTCAAGCAACTGAATCTATGTCTTATTCTATACTTCTAATAAAGGAAGAGAGGACAAAAAGTCTGTACTTGGAAGTAAATTTAAAAAAAAGTTGTCTAGGGGACTTAGAATAAGTAGTAGAACAAAATCATGTAATTTTTAAAATTCATATCTGTCTGTCTGTTTGTCGGTTTCTCTGTCTGTTCCCTATCCAGTTAAAAACTACTAATACGATTGAAATCTGGTTTTCATATTGAATATTTCTATTTTCGAGGAAGGTTGTGGTATACTTTGCATCGAAATCCAATTAGTTTTAGCTAATTGGATTTCGATTAGCTAAAACTAATTGGAGCTAGTTTTATATATGTATAGATAAATAAAAATAATAAATTTCTTTATTACTTCCTCAAACACAATTTAAAAATAGAACACTGACAATAAGAAATATGACTAAGTAGAGGAAGCTGGTGTCTGAGGTAGGCATCATGTAGATACCTGTATTACAGATCACCAGGACCCCCTCACCCGGGCAGACATTGGGCACAGCTGACATCAGTATTACTACAATAATAGCGTTTTTACTTATTTATCATATAAAGATAATGTGACGTAAGTACCTGGATCTTAAGACTCTCGTACTGGTTGAGCTGATCAGCCTTCTGCTTGGACAGCTTCACCTTTTCCTCCAGCGTGGTGTTGAAGTCTCGCCACATCGACTCCAGAGACTTGATCCTGTCGTGGACCACGTGGGTGTCTGTCACGTCCTTCTTGGAGATCAGCTGCTTGCCGTTACGTAGGCATTCTTCGAGCAGCGGCATTTGTTTGTCCCTGTTAGAAAAGACAATAATGAAATTCATCTCAAGAGACTTCTTGTTATATTTTAAAGTGTATATACAAGGTGTAACGGGTATGCCCTTTTAAGCCGAAAGAGGGTCGTTCTAGATATCTAAGCAAACAACTTTTGTTTTACGACTTTTGATAATTCGAACTTTTTTTTTTGAAATTTTTAGGTTATGTTTCACTGAAAAAACAGCTGCTTTTGAAAATAAAGGTTGATTGAAGTTTTGATTGTACTGACCAAACAAAATGAAAGGGCAACATAAGGTCAATGACCTCGAACTCTGAGAAACAGCTGACTTTTAAGTAAACTTTACACTTAACTTTTCGAATTTACTAAAGTCGTAGAACAAAAGTGGTTCGTCTAGAAGTCTAGAACCGGCATACCCGCACCTTGTTTATTCCTACACTTGGGTGACTAATTAAAAAAAAATGCTTTCCATAATTTCGCACCCAACGAGACTTGAATCTGCATCTTTGGGGGATAACATTCACTATTTAACTAGTTAAAACCGCAAATTACAAACCCAAACGCCAAACCGAAATATCGTAAATAGCTGGATTAAAATCGAAAACACACGCGTGCGTTTTAAACAATCAAATGCTTATAATAATAAATGCAAAGTGATTAAAACTGGAAAAAAGTAGTTTAAATTCAATCCAACATTGCGGAAAACCGAATAAAATCTATAGGAAATAGATTGCATCGGTCTTCTCATTTTCCGTATATTGGGTGTGTCTCACCAACTGTAACGGCTGAAACGCTACCCAAAATTTAAGTTCTATTTAAACCATTAAACAGCCTGGAAGAGATCGCTTTTAGCGATAAGGCCACCCATTGTACCATTATTGTTTTCTAGTTATATGTTGAATTGTGGTTTTGTTTATTTCTGTGTTTACTTCATGTTTCGTTTAATACTTCTGTAACTTTTTTGTCTAACGTTTTCTGGTGCAATAAAGTGTTACCTAATCTAATCTAAGTATCTATCTAACTTAAATTTTGCCAATCTAATATTAAATTTAGAAGCTGCTCAATCATTTAAGTAGCCATCAAATTTGAAGTATCGTTTCTGTGTTCCGTTATTAAAGTTGTCAGGTCGCCCTAACGCCTCTAACTTGACCTAACAACTGCTATCAGATATAACAATCAGGATCGACTGGTATACATGCCGCGTTGAAGCACAGAGGAGCTCTAGAAAATATATTAGCAACACGTTTAATTATCATTCATCCAACATATCTATGAAATGGGTAGACTATGTATTTCTCTATGTAGTCAGCCACTCATGACTGAGGATCGTGGTCATCATTCGGTAGACTGGCTTTGCTTCTGATTATCAGTCTGCATCGACTTCCGTTCATCACATCTCTGTATATACTTTATGTACTTTATAAGAGCTGCTAACAGTTGAGTGTTAATGCCTCGGTTGACTGTCTTGAACTGGATCTTTTCTACACGTCTACTAATAGTATATGGAGAACTCTGTGTCTGTTGACGACCTCTGTGGCGCGTCGGGCGAACGCTTGGCTGCAATACAGAAGGTTGCGGGTTCGATACCCGCTGGGTGCAAATATTTATGCTTAAAAATAAATATTTGTATCTGGTCTGGGCGGATTTCTTTGTATAATATGTATGTATTTACAAAAGAAAAATATATATAAGTAGTATATCCGTTGTCTAGCCACCGTAACACAAGCTTAGCAGCTTACCACGGGGCTAGATGGCGCTGTGTGTTCGTCACAGGATTTATTTATTATTTATTTATTTAACTTTAGTTAGTCGATGGTTGAAAGCAAACTCTTAACAAACTTGGTTTAATTCGTTTTAGTATGATTATTTTTTTTCTTTTTATTCTCTTTCTTATTATTTGTAACTATATACTTTGTAATGGTTTTTTCTTTCTTGAGTGATGTCTGATGTGACGTCACAGGTGTTTAGTTAATAATATGCGGAGACATTGAAATCGTGTTTAGTTTTAAGATTTGTTTTTATTTAGTTTTAGTCACTGTTTGTCTTCCGAATAAAATAAAACACTTTGGACCTTGACGGTCGTCGACCTTTCGAGCGCTTCCCTAAGATAAATAAATAAATGAGACGCATGTATCTCACCTGTAGAGCTGCAAGTCGTGTATCTTGGCGGGCAGGTCGTGCGCGAGGTCGTGGTGTGCGTGCGAGTGTGCCGCCTCCAGCGCGCCCGCCTGCGACGTGAACGTGCTCAGTTCACTCGACACCTGCTGCAGGAACTCGCCGCGTCTCCCCAGCCGGTCGACCAGCTTCTCGTATCTAGGTGGGGGTGATACAACTTTTCTTAGAGAACTAGTTTCAATCGAGTCTTAGTCGAAAAACAACAGGAATTTTATTGATACATTTTACTACTCAGTTCAGAACTTTTATTTAATCACACACACACACACATATTACAACAAAAAAGCAAACGACAATTTAAATATAACTAATATTTTGCTACTTGAAAAATATTGAGCTAACAAATATATAGGAAGGAGGCTGGCTTACCGTTTAGAGTCACCTAATCAAAACGAACGGTCTAAAAATTTCGCGATCGGCCGCACTGAGCGTTTTGCGCCTAGCTATATATTTTACTAGAATGCAAGCCGCTAGGCACTCGGCGCGAAGCAAGCAGCCTGCCTTTGGGGACTTAACCCTTTTTTTTTTACCTAACGACTACTATCTAAGCCAGTGGTGGGCAAACTGCGGCCCGCGGGCCATCTCCGGCCAGCAAATGGCTTTAATCTGGCCCGCAACCATAAAATGCGTATCCAGTGCAGACTTTGTTGAATAAAAATGTCTCAATCGATCAGTATTATACACTCACGTAGGCACAAGTGGGAACATAGAGATAAATTACAGTAGCCTATATAATATTTCAGGTCTTCAGCTATCTATATATTCTAAGTTTCAACGCAACCGGTTCAGTAGTTTCAGCGTGAAAGTAACAAAGTCACATACAGACATACATACTAGCAAACTTTCGCGTTTATAATTTTAGTAAGATAAGATATAAAATAATAAGATAATAGGATTCAAATACTTGGCCCGCCATATATTATTTGAGTAAATATAAGCACGCGAAGGAAAAAACTTACCCATCCCTGATTTAAGGCAACAAACAAATTTAAAAACTATAAAACTTACTTTGCATAGATTTCTTCAGCGCGTTGTTCCAACTTCTTGGCGATTCTTGCATTAGACGGAGTTAAGGCCGCTTCCCTCGCATTGGACAGGAGTTTGGCCAAAGTCGGCCTTCGGGAGTCTAACTCGGCTTGGTGGATGCGATGCTCGCGGATTTGTTCGTCGAGCCGCTCGCGGATTAGAGATGCCGGTTTGTTTATTAGGTTCCTGGTTGAAAAATAATGATTAGATGGAATAAATGATTAGACCCGTGATTTCACTGCGTAAGGGCCGGTCTCGCGGGAATATCAGGATAACAAGTTGCCTATGTGTTGTTCTAGGTTTCCAGCTACCTATATTCCAATTATCCCAATCGCTTCAGTAGTTTTTGTGTGATTAAGTAACCAAGTCACAGAAATATATACATACTTGCAAACTTTCTCGTTTATAATATCAGTAAGACATAACGTGTAACTATTATGACGTATTCTGTGGCGTTCGGCCACAGATACATTATTTGAGGGTGCGGTACGGGTTCGATCGTCTGTTACGGCAATGCGACTTACTTGGCCCCAGCATCGGCCTGCGCTAACCAGGCAGCCTGCGTCTCCGTAGCGTCCTGCAATCCGACGCAGTGCAACAGCGCTGCATGAAGCGCTGCACAGCGCTCCGCCAGATCATCGCGCGCTTGTTTCCAGCTGGACTCCAGCTGTTGGACCGGAGTTTCCAGCGCTCGCGCTTCTGCTGGCGAGATGCTGCCTTCTAGCGAGCGGATGAGTTGCTCGCAGGCCTGGAGTCGAAAGGAATAGTTAATTGGTCATCATAATCATCATTGTAGTATCTATAGTTTTTTTTTTATTTTTTTTTTTATTAATATAAACTTAAACAAACTGCCATTATTAAAATATGACAACCTTCAAACCTAAACTATTATACTAAAAAAAAACCTAAAATAACACATTTAAATACTAAAGAATTAAAAACAAAACTAAAATTATAACACAAAACACCTATAAATATATTGAGCCATTCTCTTTCCCAACCTTGCACAGGACAGCCAGCGCAAAGTTAAGAAACACAGGACGGCTCTTGTCTTCATTAAAAATCGAAGACAGACTTTGAACTGACAACGCGATACCCAACCTACATTCACAGTTGTACCTTTCCAAAGAAAATTGAGCGCACTCTAAGAGAAGGTGTACTATAGTTTCTATAGTATCCATGGCAACAATAATTGTTTTGCAATGACGTTGTGACTGAAATATCTTTGTCATTGTAACGCCTGTTTGATATAACATAAAGGTTATCTTAAATGTTAATCAAGAACTCCCTTACTTATAAAATATTATTTATTATGTAACGTTTGTCTCTGTCTGTTAACTTTGAAACTTCATGTGACAGTAAAAGACAAACGATGCATAGTTCAAGGAGGTAAATAAATAAATAAATAAATAATATATTGCACGACATTACACACTGCGCAATCTAACCCCAAACTAAGCTCTAGGCTTATACTATGGCTGCTAGACAACGGTTATATGTTATACTTTTTTCTTTCTAAATACATACATATTATAGTGGCCAGGGAAACATACATACTAATTTCTTCTATGGTTTTCGCGATGTTGTATAAATAAATAAATACTTTATTTATCCGGTTGAATTGCGTCTTTATTCATTGTTTTAAACGAACCGAGCTTTCACCAACTTTACAGTTGGCTTTTTCAAGTCAACCTTACATACTCTACTCAACATACATACTCTTAAATTCGCCGCTAGACGTAGAAGCTCGCGCCTTGTTGGTAAGGGCGCCGGGGTATTGACCCGGAGGCGCGAGTTTCAACCTCGCCGCGATATAATTTTTGAAGATGTATTTTTCCTAGTCCAAAACCTAGTTAATAGACCCTAGATCAGAATGCCACTTACATCTTTAGCGTTGTCAATAAGCCGGCCATTGGCAAGCAGCTCGTTGTGTAACGCCTTAGCGTTCTCGAGCTGAGTCTCTACAATGCGCGGTTCCCCTCCCACCGGCTCCGATAGTACTTGACGGATTTGTGGTTCAATCTGTTGGACAAAAGGAGTGAATTAATGTCATTTATTTCCTCATTAAATTGCCATACTCGCGGTATTGGCTGCAGGGATCGGCGCTCGAGGTCACAAACTTGGACTATACATTAGGCTCACATCCTAAACAAGCCTGAATAAAATCACAGCTATTCGATTTAAGGACGCGACTGATGTGAATCTCAAGTTATCGTCGAACAAACATACAAAGATACAAGCGCCAGGCCCGTCTACACTGGACATCACTCGCTTCGCTCGTTCGGTCAACTAGTAGTTCGCCCCGAACTCAGACCTCACGACCCTCTATCTCCCCAACCCCCCTACCGATCTGGCTCATCTTCGAACTCATAAATTCTATTGATCTAAATTACGCGCATACTAATATTCATGAAGATCGGAGCTATGATACTCAAGTTATCGTCGAACAAACATACAAGCGCCAGGCCCGTCTGTACTGGATATTTCTCAGTAATTACAAAACATTCGGAAATAATAGGGGTTAAAGTATGAAATTGCCGTTTTATTGCAATAGGTTCTTTGAATTGACATAGAATCTTCATGGTTTGAGGTTTTCGAATGAAACTTTTTTCAAATGGTTTCTGTGATGTTCTTTTTTTAAAAAATGTGAAACATTTGAATATCGACTTTCAATTGTTTTTGTTATTCAATTTAGACAAGAAAGATGGATACTGCGAAAATTCGAGTGATTTTTGAATACGAGTTCCGACGCGGAACTAACGCGGCAGAAACAGCCCGCAATATCAATGCTGCGTTTGGAGAGGGGTCTACTAATGAACGCACCGTGCGATTTTGGTTTAAACGCTTTCGTGATGGAAATTTCGACTTAAAGAACGAGCCACGAGGAAGACCGCCCACACAGGTGAATAACGATGAATTAAGAGAGATAGTGGAAGCCGATCCTAGTCAAACTACCCAGGAATTAGCGGCATGGTTTAACGTTACCTTACCCACTTTATTGACTCACTTGCGTCAAATCAATAAAATAAAAAAATACGAAAAATGGATGCCTCATGATTTGACTGATCTGCAGAAAGAAACGCGTGTTGAAACTTGTGTTGCCTTGTTGAACCGGTACAGAAATGAAGGAATATTGGATCGAATTGTAACATGTGATGAAAAGTGGATTCTTTATGATAACCGGAAAAGAAAAATGCAATGGCTGACCCCAGGTCAAATGCCACAACAGTGTCCTAAAGCAAAACTTACCAATAAAAAGGTAATGGTTACTGTTTGGTGGTCTCAGCATGGTGTTATTCACTATAGTTTTCTTCGATCTGGTCAAGCAATTACGGCAGATGTCTATTGTGCCGAACTCTGAACCATGTTGACAAAACTAGCAGTAAAACAGCCCCGACTCATGAATCGATCTTCACCATTATTGCTCCACGACAACGCGAGACCTCACACAGCACGAGAAACCATTTTGACCCTTCAGGAACTGCACTTAGAAACCATTCGTCATCCTCCGTATTCACCAGACCTTGCTCCAACGGACTACCATTTTTTTCGTGATTTGGACAATTATCTACGTGACAAGAAGTTTTCTTCCCAGGAGGCAGTACAAAATGCTTTCACACAGTTTGTGCAGTCTAGATCGTCGGAGTTCTATCGCAAAGGCATTAATAACCTTCCCATTAGATGGCAGCAATGTATAGATAATAATGGCAACTATTTTGATTAAATAAATTTGTTAAAATTTTAAAAAATAAACAATTAAGATTTTCAGTACAAATCGGCAATTTCATACTTTAACCCCTAATACTATTTAGGTATTTTATTTTTCATTCTTTTATCTTCGTTTTTTTAGTTTTCTTTATACCATTTGTTAACTTATATAAAACAGTTTTTTTTTATCTAAAACAACTCGTTTAAAACAGAAATTTTCATTTTACAGCTAAACGCGACGTATTTATACCTCTAATTTTTCTGTATTAAAGGAATATTTGCATGTATGTGACTTTGTTACTCTATCATGCAAAAACTAGTAAACCGATTGCGTTGGAACTTGGAATATAGGTAGCTCGATACCGGGACTAACACATAGGCTACTTTCCAGATATTCCCGGACGGGACTTACCTCTCTGATCCACCTCCTCGCTCGGTCCACAGCATCATTGTAGAGGGCCGCCCGGT
Source organism: Idaea dimidiata (assembly GCA_949358125.1). Taxonomy (NCBI): domain Eukaryota; kingdom Metazoa; phylum Arthropoda; class Insecta; order Lepidoptera; family Geometridae; genus Idaea; species Idaea dimidiata. Next base: position 635,810 of record OX442342.1, read on the forward strand.
CCCCGGCCGCCCGCAGCCGGTCGTGCAGGCGCTGGGCGCGGGCCGCGAGGTCGGCGTGGCGCCGCCGTGCTAGAGCTGAGGCCTCGCGCACCGCGCCGGGGGAACTGTCCGGGATGTGCGCCAGCCGGGCCGGGAGCGACGTGCGGTACTCGTTCAGGATTGAGAGGAACTCCTGGAATGGAACAGGTTGATAAACTTTTTAAACTAACACGATTGGAACTCATATTTACACTTTTCCCGGGTCCTAAACGCGTGAAATTCAACTTTTCCTTACCTCGACGTTTCGATCATGTTACAATGACCTCGGTCACGAGGGAACTGGAGCTGCGGCGGGCGTCGTCCTCTATTTATAACCTCGGTGTACCGGTTAATGTTCGTAATTGTGGGTAGCCGGCATACCCTCACTTTTAAAATTCAATATAATAAGACCCAGGAAAAGTGTAAATATGGAACAGGTTGGTTTATAGATATGTTAGTATACTAATGGCTGTATTTACAAACCACCCTGACTTTTGACACCGAAGTTGATTGTCATTTGCAAGAGCAAGACTGGAGTTTTGGCGGTAATGCGTTGAGGAGATGTGTTGCTAAATTTTCATTTTTATGAAACCTAGTTCAAATGCGTGTAAATTGTTTGACTTCGGTGGTATATTAATCAATTTAGTTTCGTGAAGTGTACAAATGTAATTAAAGAGAAAACCAATGTATAACATGGACTTTAGAGTTATTTAGAGAGCTCCGTGAACAATCATTGTAAATGGCCGCCGTTTTACAATGATTTCCTAGTTTACACGGATTGGATTAGCAATTTTAGGTTAGATGTGATGGAAAATACCTTGCTCTCATCAACGAACTTCTGCGCCGACATGGTAATGAACCGGAGGTCGGCTTGGTGTGCGATGACGTCACTGACGAACTCCCGGACGTCGTCGCTATGAGACGGTAACGTGTTCAGCTTCGAGAGTGAAGCTTCTTTCTCTTCGAGCGTGCGGTACGCTCCTTCCATCCACAAATTGAATGTGTTGATTTCGTTGCTGGAATTGTAAATAAAATAAATAAATATATAAATAACACATTACACACAGCGATCTACAATCTAGCCCCAAACTAAGCACTAGGCCTGTACTATGGGTACTAGACAATGGATATACTTTGTCTAGCTAGTAGCTAGTGTTAGTAAAGCAAAGGGCTTCTAATAACCGTATAAAGCAATAATGAAAATATAGGCCAAAACAAAATGATTCCCTATTTAATAGACGTTAAAGTTCGATTTACTCACGTGAACTTCCCGAGTTCGTCCCTCGCGGCTATGATTCGTCGCAGCAACTTGTCGCACTTGTCGCTGCACTTGTCGCATCGTTGTTTCAGTTGTCGCACGCCGCGCTCCAGTGCTGCCACCTGCGGACGTAACACAATATCTTCTTGGGTACATATAAACACGATACCTTCTTGGGTACATTTATACACGATACCATCTTGGGTACATATATACACGATACCTTCTTGGGTACATATATACACGATACCTTTTTGGGTACATACATACACGATACCTTCTTGGGTACATATATACACGATACCTTCTTGGGCACATATATACACGATACCTTCTTGGGTACATACATACACGATACCTTCTTGGGTACATATATACACGATACCTTCTTGGGTACATACATACAGCAATGTCCGCAAATCAAAGTCGTTCGGATGTCTATAATCAAAGACCTGTAATGAACGTTGACGGGCCAACCATCCAATTCGATAACCAACAACCAATAACCTAGGTTATTGGCCTAGGTTATTGGTTGTCGAATTGGAGGGTTGACAACCAATAACCTAGGCTATGTATGTCGTATTGGATGGTAAGCCTGTCAACGTTCATTACAGGTCTTTGATTATGGACGTCCAAACGGCTTTGGTTTGCGGACATTTAGTATGTACAAAATAATATTTGCAGGTAGATGAATTAAGGCGTTGGGGCCGGATTCCCCAAAGATGCAGGTTCAAGTCTTGTCGAGTACAAATTAAACACTTTATTTATCCGGTTTTATCGCGTTTTTATTCATTATTTGACCCGAGCTTTCGCCAACTTTGCAGTTGGCTTTTTCAAGGTTGACTGTAAAGTAAAGTAAGTATTGTAAAGTTGGCGAAAGCTCGGGTCAAATAATGAATAAAAACGCGATAAAACCGGACAAATAAAGTGTTTTATTATGCAAAAGCGCGAAAACCATAGAAGAAATTATGAGTACAAATTATTTTTGGAAAGCATTTATTCATTTCTTCAATATATTTTGCAGTTTTTTTAAATCGAGTTAAATACTATGAGCAGATTATTCCATTTATTTTAAGTGCTTAAGCCTGCACTTAGCTATAATTGAAATATTTTTAAAGAAAGTAATCAGAAGAATGTGTCCTCAATCAAAAAAACACATCCACAATGGTTTCCTGAATCGCTTTTAGCGATAAGGGCGCTCATGTGGAAAATGACGGCACTATGCAGTACATTGCTGCTTTAACGTAACGTGGTTATTACCGGTAATTACTTCAAAGCAGCAATGTACTGCATAGTGCCTGTTATTTTCCACTGTTGTCAGACATGCACTGGATAGATAATCTGGGGGCAGACCGAGCTGGATGTGCTTTATTATTTGGATTTCTTGGACAACTAAAGCATTGATCTATCTATCTGAAGCAAGGCAGTGCAAGGCAGGACTCGTATCCGCATGTGTCGATATTGAAATCCAAGTATTATTACTAAAATTTGTAAAGCAGATTGTTTTATTACCTCGTGAGGAGCAAGCACATCGCCTCCAGACAACAGCAGCTGCTTGGCCTGGTCGGCGCACGCAGACACCTGGCGTTGGTGACTTTCCAGATCATCCTTGATAAGCTGCAAGATGAATTTTGAATTAAAGTACCAGATAAAAACGTATTACAACCGAGAAAAGTCACAAAAGATGAAGGCCACAGATATCTTTGAGATTCTGAGGGACAACCTCCAGGAAGATAAGGCCTATGCGTCTTAAATGTGTCCAATTGACTACGGAAATTGCTAAAGCTGGTCGATTAACATAACGGGTTTGTTTGCATTTTCATTAGCTAACATCAAGGCAGTTAACACGCAACTATTAGAGCTCGAAAGGCATACAAAGAGATGCTGCACATTTTACTCCACAGTTGCACTGAATCCAGCGAAATGAACTGATTCTATAACTTCACAAACCTTCAAGATATTGATCTGGTTTCTCAGCTCGTCGAGGTCCTCCTTCACCGGCTCTTGGTTTGCCAACCGTTCTTCCACGACACCGATCCATTCCATCAACTTGTTGAGCGTCTCATCGCACAGTCTGTACTTCTCTTCTACTGCTTGCTACATTCAGATAAAACTAAGGTTAGAAGGAGAATTGGTTGGAGAAGTTCTCATGCGATTTGAGATATATCCTGCTCGACGTATTATGAAAGAACTCTTGGTGAAAATCTGTCGATTGATGTCGCTATGTCTCTCTCGCAAAATTCATAGGTGCGAAGACAGGACAGAGATAACGTGCAACGTCTTCTTAATACAGTACCATATTTAGATCAATATTAAGAAGACATTAGGACTTGAGAGTTTTTTTCTTGTCTGAATTGAGGTTCTTTCAATAATACGGGCATTATAGTCTTGCCAATAAACGACTCGCTTGACTGAAACGAGATAAATAATAAATTTATAAAAAATGGTACAAGTCAAGATACTCAATGAATTATGAGTAGTAAATAGTTCATCCGCTGTTTAAATTTTGTGTAAAAAATTATTGTAATTATCTCGAATTTTCGCGTAAGTAGTTTATTCCACGACTGTAGTAGCAAATATACAACGCATCTACACTACTGTGTGCAGTCAGTCTTACAAGACGACCTGAATTCGAGCATCGAAATATACAGAGTGATATGCCATGATCTGTACAACGTAACAAACAATGAACATATGACGATCGATTCGCAACCTTATCAATAACTGATTAAGGTTGTAAATGAGGTAAACACTTGTCATGCAGTAGACCTTAAAAGAAAGCGTAGACGGAAGAAACTACGCAAAGAAGAGACAAGTAGACAGGCGACAATACAATGCGACACATGATGATAATGATGAGAAGTTACAACTAATAAAACATAGTTACTATCTAACATGCAAAGCAAATCATGCGAGCTGTGAGAAAAGACAAACGACAAAAATACACGAAGATTTTAAACGCTTGTCTTATGGTATCAACATCTTCATAACCTAGTTAAAATGTTAAGTTAATTGTTAAATAAAAAAAGTCAAAAGTATACCTCTCATTGAAAAAGTAGTAATCTGAAAGAGTATTCATGAGTAAAACAGTATCTTGTACACGTATACAAAAAAATAATGGGACTCCATTTCATCACAAACAAAATAAAGTTAATAAAGAAATCAAAATAGAAACAGATGATGAAATGAAGTTCCATAATCGTATAAAAGACGATAATGAATTAAATAATACCTTAGTGTTTGTGTTTGTTGAAAATGTTTTACCATTTAATGTTATTGTGATAGTGTCTAGTTGTGTTTCCACTCTGGACATCACAATAGCATAGCTTCTGTCATGCATCCAATGTGAGCACGAGGTCCAAGGAATGAGTATATTGGAACTAACAAATCTAAACATAATTATCGTTCCGAAAACGACCAGTTGCCATAAACACTGGTTTTAAATGGGGAAGCGAACACTAAAGCCGGAAATAGGGCTGACGGTGACGTGACCGTCCGCTTCAGCCATATTCGTATCTTAGCGCAAAGTGATTATGATAGGTTAGATATTGGGCGAAACGGTGATGATTCTTTGTATCGTCGTTAATATGATCCCTCACAGGCAAGCATTCACGATTTAGCTCAAAAGGGTTCTTTAGCATCGCAGGCAACGGCTGTAAATAAAAAACAACATACATCGAGCCTTAGTACAATGATTGTAAGCACGCTTGCCAATTGATAGTTTCCTTATAGGAAACTGGCAATTGATGCTGAGCGTTATAACCTAACTTGAGCATCTAGCTAGAGACATCACAGAGGCATTGAGTATCAAATCAAAATTCTACAATAAAATTACTGAAAGCGCAAAAAATTATCACGAACTAAAAAAAAATGAAATTAAGTATACTTTGTATTAACAAATACTGATTACGAGTGTGAAATAAGTGTAGTTTATCTAATACTAATTTCCAATGACAAATTACAGAACAATTTCTACATAATTATTGTGATGAATCTCAACGTGTACGTGACGTCACCCAGAATATTACATAAGAATTATTGACACTTTTTATGAGATTGATTCAGGGGTGTCGTGCCATGCCAATGTTTTAAGCCAAACGCTTAGATATCACCTTCTAAGAAATGGAAATAGGAAACGTAAAGCGACACCTTTTTGCTTGACAGAAGCACAATAAATACACACCGAAAATAACTTACCCTAGTTTCTGCTGGCAGTAAGTATCCCTTTTTCAGAGCTTTGACCAAGTCTAGTTTTATGGATTTCTTTGGATCGATTACGAGCTTGCCTTCGACAGGGTCAACTAGTTTTTGTTCCATAGCTTGAACCAATGGCCATATCTTTCCTGTCTCTGGTTCTTTAACGACAGTACTGGAAGCGTCTACAATTCCTTGGTTTATAGCCTCGCCTAAATTTAACCTCTTTCTATCGATAACGCTTGTTGTAATAAAAGGGTCGTTTAATGCTCCCGTAGTGGGGTTGTAAATACCAAAGTTTATCGTTTCGATTAAGCTAAAGCTTTTCTTTGGCGTCATCAAAAGGCCACTCTCAATAGCAGCGGACATTGTGTTCAGTTTAGATGTTTCAGTGTCTAAAATGTTGCCTTTCTCGGCATCTATTAGACCTTTGCGGAACGCTTCGGGTAGTTTAACTAGCCTCTTCTTGAGATTATCTTTAATGAGCGCAGTGTCTGGATCAATGTAGCCTAATGTGGCAGCGTCTTTAATTGTCAGTACTTCGTTGGATTTAGGATCAGTGAACCGCGCAGTAGCTAAATTCAAACTACCATTTTCGAGTGCTTGCTCAAACGTTAGAGGTTCACGTACGTACACGATTAAACCATTTTCAAAAACGAAACAAAGAGCCTGAGATCTGTTTTGAGTATCGAATGAACCCTTAGCATTTTTATCAATAATACCGTCGGTTATACCTAATTTTAATGGAATGTATTTATTCTTATGAGGATCTTTAATAACAGCAGTTTCTGGATCGATAAATTCGTATTTGATGGCTTCGTCCAAAGTAAACTCCCTAAGGACAGGATCTTTCGAAGCTCCTGTGTCTGCGACGTAACGTTTAGTAACCGTTTCAGAAGTAAGTGGTTGTATGACAGTGACGAGCAGACCTTTGTCAAAAGCGATGTCTAAACTGTATGTTTTCTTAGCTTTAGTATCGAGAACTCTACCTTTCGTAACATCAACATCACCATTTTGGATAGCTTGAGCCAACGGCTTGAATTTATTCGTAAAGTTATCTTTAACAACGGTTGTATCGGGATTTAGCAAACCAACCTCAATTGCTTTATTGATATCAACAAATTCATTAGTACTAGGATCAACAATCCTACCATTGTCAGCTCTAAAGAGTCCATTCTTTATGATTTCTTCAAGACTTAAGTTCTTCTTAGTAGTTACAATGAGACCGCGGTGTTTAGCATCTAACAAGTTGATTTGGTTTCCATTTGGTAAGACGTAAACGTTATTTTCATCATCTATAACACCTGTTTCAATGGCTTCGTCTAATTTAATGTATTTACTAGAAGGAATGTGTTTAACTAACGAAGTTTCGGGGTTTATGAATTCTTCAGCAATAGCGGACTTTAGTGAAATCTTTCTTTCAGAAACTGGGTGAATAAAAACGAGATGAGTGATGTCGTACATGTTCATCGCTAATGTGTCATAGAGTGTAAATCCTGCACTTTCAATATCAACTATTAAACCTAAGCTCATTGCTTCAGATAGTGGTACAACTACATCTGATCCTGGCTCTCGGAACTTGCCACTTCGCCTATCAATTATTTCACTGCGACAGCAATCTGCCAACGACAATGGTTTTTCTGATTTCTTATCAAAGTAGCATAAATATTTAGGACTGATAATAGACCTCCTTATAGCTTCATGTAATGTTATTTTGCGGTTTGAAGCAGGATCAATAATTTTACCATTATTATCGTCATAGAGGCCTTGATGAAGCGCTCTTTGTAAGCTGATTGGAGCTTTGCTATCTACAAGCAAACCAATTTCAAATGCTTTACGTAATGTGATCTCTTCGTTATCACTATTTATGTTTCGTATCTTACCCGTCTGGTCGTCAATAACACCAGTTTCCAAAGACTCCGGTATTGTAATCTTATCCCATTTACCTAGTCTGTTATCCCTAATATGAACTGAGTGCGGATCAATAAGGTTTAATTTAATTGCTTCAGCAAGAGTGTATTTTTTACCGCTTTGAGGGTCCATGAATAGACCAGTGATTTCATTATAAACACCTTTTTCTAAGGCTTCGATAAGAGAAAGTGGTTTGCGAACTTCTACTAATATGCCTCGCTCAAACGCTTCACGGAAATCTATCCTTTCATCACCTAAGATTATAGCTCCTCTTCGACCATCTACAATACCTTTATCGACAGCAAATTCGAAAGGAATTACTTTGCCTGACACATGAACTAATGTCGACTGAGGGTCGATCATACGCTTTTTTATAGCCCTATCAGTTGGTACTTTTTCTTTGCTTTGTGGATGTGAGAATTCGCCAGTTTTTGGATCATAGAATCCTTTGAATACTGCCTCGGGCAGACTAAGTTTTCTTTTAGCGGGGACAATAAGACCACGTTCAGAAGCATCTGTCAGCGAAATCTTATCTCCTTGTATCGGGTCCGTGACTTTGCCTTCTTTTGAATCGACTATGCCTGATTTAATGGCGTCCCCTAGAGAAATGATTTCTCCAGTGACAGAGTTCCTAATAGTTAATGCCTTAGGATCAATATTGCCTAATTTAATGGCGTCTTCTAAAGTCATGGCAATATTGTTTATCGTCAGCAAACCAGTTTCCGGATCATAAATACTTTGCACTAGACCTTCCTGTAGGGTCCAAGGCTTTTTATCGCTAAGTAAATAACCTTTGTCGCTAGCGTCTTTAAGATTTATTAGCGGGGATGTAATAACACCTCTTTCTAAATCGAGAAGACCCGATTTAACTGCTTGATCGAATGGTACTACGGCTTCAGATTTATCGTCTTTAACTTTAACTTCAGATGGGTTAACCAGTTTATTTTTTATGGCTTTGTTAAGAGTTATTAAATCACCAGTTTTTGGATTTAAAATTTTACCCGATTCAGGAGAGTAATAACCTAATTCTATAACATCAAATAAGGAGAATGTTACATCTTTTGTTGCAACCAACCCTTTTTTCAATGCTTCGTCTAATGGAATGTCTTTGCCAGTCTTTTTATCTTTTATTTTAGCAGTCTCGGGATTTATTAATTTCGTATTTAGAGCCTCTGTCAACGGTAGGAATTTGTCCAAAGCAGTATCTTTGATTTCAGATATGGTCGGATGCACAATGTTTCTATCAACAGCATCTTTAACAGTGACTAGCTGTTCTGTCAATTTGTCTTTAATCTTGCCTGATTTTGGTTCGTACATATTATTTTTAATTACAGCTTCTATAGATATCGCTTTACGTATAACAGTTATAGTGCCGCGTTGAATAGCTACTGAAATTTCGATTCTTTCATGAGTTTCAATGATGGTTATTATACCTTCATGTATTTCAACTATACCGAGTTCGATGGCATCTGACAGAGGTATCATTTCGTTAGTTCGCGGATCTCTAATTAAAAGAGATTCGTGATCGATAATTCCCTTTTCGACAGCTTCACCTATCGGAACTATGGCACCTGTATTGACATCTGTTATTTCACCTGTCTTTGGATTGTACAATCCTTGTTCTAAAGCAGATTCAATCGTTACTTGCTCTGGGACAGATACGTCTTCAGGTTTTTCAACTATCCAACCTAACTGAATACATTCTAAGAAAGGCACTCTCTTACCAGTTTTAGGATTGACCATGTGACCTGTAGTTTTGTCAATAATAGGTCTAGCAATAGCATCGTGGAATGAAATATAATCATCAGATTTAGAACCTAAGTCCTTAACTAGAATAGATTCAGGGTCAAATATTTGCAAGCCATAAACGAGCTCTTCAAATGAAATTTTCGCACCCGTTTCTGGGTTCAGGAATATTTGTTTTTCAATGTCATAAACTCCAACTTCAGAAAGTTCTTCGGGAGTGAGCCTGTGGGATATGGCAACAAAATATCGGGGTCTTGACTCCCTAACCACGACGCAGTTCTTCGATATCACATCAACGGGTGTAAATCTACTGATTTGTTCCTGTTCTAATGAATCCTGCACTGTAAGAGGTGATTCGATTCCATTAATAACTATCCTACATACTTTTGGCTCAATTTTACCCTGCGTAATTGCATCTATAAGCGGAATGTTTCCATAAATTGGTTTCACAGGTTCAACAAGTTCTTTAGTGACATTTTGTTCGGTGATTTCATCAATTACTCTCAAAGGTTGCCTTTCAGCATCAATTAGCATCGCAGACACTGTCTTTGCATCATGAGATGTAGGATTTGACAACTGTATTGCTTCATCAGGTTTTGTTATTTCAGAAACTGTTGTTATTTTAGTAATTTCAATAGGACCTGTACTAGATGTTGTTATTATAGTTTGAATTATGTCTTTGTCAACCGGTGTTGTAATTTTAGACGCTTGAACACTAATAGTTTCTTCCAATTTTTTCAGTGTTTCAGGTTTTACTAAACCTTTATCACGTGCCTTATCGAGAGGTACTTTCTCTCCCGTCTTCGGGTCAATCACTACTGCCTTCTTTACTACTTCTATTACTTTTGAAGCAGCCAAAATAGGAGCACCAATCACAGCCAAAGCTCCAAGTTTGGCAGCATCAGCCAGACTGATTTTCTTACCTGACTTATCTTTGATTTCTCCTGTTTTCTTATTCACAACGCCTTTGTTCAAAGCTTCTTTGAGTGTTATGTCCTTACCAGTTTTAGGGTCCTTTATGACAATGTTTTCTGACGGGACAACGCCTTCTTTGACAGCTTCCCACAAATTATCAGATACTCCAGCTGTTGATGAAATGACTACAGAAGTGTTCGGATCGTAAATTACTCCAGGAGCTACCTCAACTGGTTTTGTACCATCACTCTTTTCTGGATGACTAGTAGTTTTAGTTGTTTCAATTTTTCTTTCCAGTTTATTCTCTGCTCTATCAATTTCGTCACCATCAGGAGATTGAACTCTATATTCGGTATATTCGACGTCAGTTATTTGAGGAGCAGAAGATGATACTTCTTCAGTCAATATTTTATAAGATGATGATTCATGTTGGGTAATTTCAACAGTAGTAATTGTAGAAGATGAAGACGTAACAACGGTGTTACTTACTTGTTCCGTCGTGTATTCGCTAGGCTCTGCTTTTGATACAATCTTAGTAACTACTGTGGTCACTTCTCTATCTGGCGTGGCCTCCTCGAATTTGGTAACAACAGTCTCTTTTACGGGTTTTGATTTTTCTGGCGGTTCTTTCCGAACCTTAGACTGAGAAGCAACACTGCTCTCGATAAGTTGTTTGTCCTGAGGCAAAGAAGTCGGTGTCTGGATAGCTGTTTTAGATATAGGTGCTTCTGAAAGAATAGTATCGTATTCGACTGATTTTGATGTGGTCGTTTTAATGACTGTTAAAATTTCTTCACTTTCAGGTGTCGTATCCCTGTATTCTTCACTTCTAGGTTTTGTTTCTACTTGCTTTGGTTCAATTGTAAAACCATCCTGTTTATCATCTTTTGGCATTTTCTTTTCATCTTCAACCTTGTTCTGTGATGCCTCGGTATTTTTAACCAGTTCCGGCTGTTGTTTATCCCGGTTTTTGTCATCTATGACAACTGGTTGAATTTGTTCTTTTTGACTTACTGTTTCTGTTTTAATAATGTCTTTAATTAATGTTTTGTATGAATCAATATCACTCTTAATTGCCTTTTCAGGAACTTTGCTAGTAGATTCAGTTCCTGGTTCTTGTTTAGGCTCTATAAGTTTGCTAGTAACAGCTTTGGCTCCCTTTACTACAGCCATGCCAGCCAAAACTGGGGCAGCAACTACAGCGATCAAACCCATTTTAGCTGCGTTTTTAATATCGATTGATTTGCCTGTCTTAGGTTCTTTAAATTTACCCGACTTTTTATCAATAAGGCCAATGTTAAGCGCTTCCTTCAAAGTAACTGGTTTGCCATCAGTCACGTTATAAATAACTGAATTGGGATCAATAATCTTTTTACCTAAAGCTTCCTTAAATGTTAATACCTTATTAGGATGTTTAGGATCTTTAAACTTTTGTGATTTTTCGTCGAACAGTAGTTCGAATGCTTCATTTAGATCGAGCATTTCAAGTAGTTCTTTTTTCTTAGGTACTTCTTTTGCAGATTCTTTTATGACTTCAGTGTTCAGTACTCCAGAACTTACGGCTTCAGATATAGTTAAAACTTCACCTGTTTTCGGGTGGGTAAACGTACCAGCATCCATGTCGATGTAACCTAAATTTAAAGCATCTTCAAAACTAATATTCGTGTCAGTTAAGAACTGTTCTTTGTTAGTTTGTTCATCTCTGACTATGCCTTGCGCTTTTGCTTCGTCTATTGATATAATTTCACCAGTCTTCGTGTTTTGTACTTTATTAGCACTTACCAACACGTAATCAGCTAATAGTTCTATCATTCTTGTTGTTATTGTGTGTTGAGATGAGAATGTTTCCGTTACCGTAGTAACTACACCACTTGCCTGCATAACTTCAGTGACTGGTTTAACAGCTAACAGACCTTTCTCCAATGCTTTTTCGATGGGGACTACTTCTTTTGAATTCGGATCTGTGAATGTACCTTGCTTCAAGTTCACTGCTCCTTGATCAAGGGCATCCTGTATCATCATTGTCTCAGGAGTTTGAGGGTAAGGAATAGCCATTATAAAATCTCTTGCTACCGCGTGGTTAACAGGTGTCATTTCTCCCGTGAGTGGATGTTTAATTTCTCCAGTATGAGGGTTGATAAGATTTCTTTCTATGGCGATGTTAAGAGTCATACCAGCTGGTGGTATATTTTCAATTGATTTTATTGGTTCTGTTTCGGGGAATACTTGAGCGTTCATGGCAGTTATTAAATCTAATGGACCTTCGTTAGTTTTAACAACATTTTTTTCATTGTCAACAATATTTCTTTCAATAGCTTCAGCTAAAGTTATTTTTTTACCAGGTCCAATGGTAATACTTGACAGAGGATCAACAATTTCACAAATAATGGCCTCTCTCAAGCTTAAAAGATTACCGGTTTCAGGATGAACTATTTTTCCAGTAGCAGGATCTAATAAACCTTGTTCCAGTATTTCAGGAATAGAGAGACTCCTAGCTAATGGAATCAATATTTCATCTTGGCCTTCACCGTCCAAAATACCTCTTTTAAGTGCTTCTTTGAACGAAACTACATCGCCGTGGATAGGATCAACTATTTGACCATGATTTTCATCTATCAGACCAACTTCAATCGCTTTGTCGAAAGTGATAGAATCCCCGTTGCTATTTTTATAAACTTTGACTTTATCTAAAATAATGGCTGTTTCTTTGTTTATAAGACCCTTTTCGACCGCTTCGAGAGATGTAATCACTCGTTTTCTTAGTTTTTGAAGAACAATTGGTTTTGTTTCTAACACATCTACTTCGGGTGTTCTTTCTCGGCCAATATTAATTTTATATTTAGGCTTCAGAATTGCTTCCTTGTTTACGTGCACAACATCATGAGACTTAGGTTTCAGCGACGGTATTTCTATTACTTTTCTATTATCAGATAACAAACTATTCTGTATGGATTCAACAGTAATGAAACCTTCAGAAACTGCTGCACCTACAGAAATCGGTTTAGTTGTTTGAGAGATCGTAGTTGAGCTGGTACCTGGTACAGATTTCGTTACACTAGTCTCAGTTAACAGAGAATTTTTATAAATTTTATATGTGGGTGAGTCTATTAGACCTCTATTATGTGCTTCATCGATAGAAAGGTGTTCCCCAGTATTAGGGTCAATAATAGTAGAAGTAGTTGTCTGTGTAAAAGTTACTGAACTTGAAGTGGGCGTTAAAATATCGAAAGAAGAAATTCTTTCAGGTGTATTGTCCCTAATGGACAGTTCATATTTCTTGTAAGATACAGGATCAATAAGTCCTCTTTCGTATGCAACATCGATGGGTAATTTTTCCCCAGTATTAGGGTCTACGACCACAGTGACAGTTTTTGTTGATGTGGGTGTTGTAGTAATGACATTAGATACTGTGACAGAGCCTAGGCTTTGCGGATGTGTTGTTTGTAAATATTGTTTGTACGTGACAAGATCTATTACACCTCGTTCATATGCCTCTTCAATAGGTATTTCTTCACCGGTTTTAGGATCGACAATACATGTGACAGAAGTTACGCTCGACGGAGAAGTTTTAGTAGTTACTTGAGAGTAAGACGCCTGTCCTTGTAAATCAGTTTCCGGGGTTTTATCGCGAATAGATTCCTCGTATTTTTTATATGTAATTGGATCTACCAATCCTCTTTCGTAAGCGACCTCCATCGGCACTTTTTCCCCAGTTTGAGGGTCTACTACCATGGTGCTTTTAACAACTTGAATTATTTTAGAAGCAGCTACAAGTGGCGCCCCCACAACTACTACTAATCCTATTTTAGCGGCATCAACAAGACTGACTTTTTTACCTGTTTTATCTTTATATTCTCCCGAACGTTGATCTATGATTCCTTTATTTAATGCTTCTTTGAGTGTTATTTGCATTCCTGATTTTGGTTCAATTACTTTGACTGTGTTTGGTGAAACGACGCCACGACCGACTGCTTCCAATATATTTTCTGATACACCTGAAGTTGTTGATATCACTAAAGCAGTTGAAGGATCAAATATAACTCCCGGTGCCACTTGAACTGGTTCTAAAGCTGACTGTTCGTCGCTAGTAGCATCACTAGGCGTGTCGTAAACTTCAGAAATTTCCATTTTATCAGGCATACCGGCCACAGAAGTAATAGTAATCACCTTCTGTGATGATGTAGTAGACGACAGTTGAACAAATTTGATAAATTGACGCTCAATTGCTTCTACCATTGTTAAGATCTCAGCGTTATGCTTGTAATGTCCGATATTGTTTAAAATATGCGTTTCTAAAGCTCTGTTTAGGGGTATCTCTTTTCGAGTCCTAGGATCTATGACTACTACTGATTCTGTATTAATAATATTGAGTTTAACAGCCTCAGCAAGATCTAACACTCTATCAGTACCGGGAATTGTAAATAAACCAGTTGTAGAGTCGAACATGTTTAGTTGAATAGCTTCTTTGAGAGACCAGCCACCTCGGGGGAGCTCAATCGTATTCTTTTTAATTGTCATTGAGGTAACAGACGGTTCAGTTACTGTTGATTGGTTCGTTATAGTCCTTACTTCATGAACTTGAGTTCTCTCAGTTGGAGACACGGTTTCACGAATAGCATAGTCAGGGCTCTTTACAGTTTCAGGTTGGCTGTCCCGCTGAACTTTACTTTCGGGACTTGGTGGTAAATCTTTGAAAAACGATTTCTTAGTAATTTTAAGTTCGACAACTTGACCTGGCACAAGGTCCTTTCGAGCTCCGCGATCGGCAATGTGTACTATACGGGGTTCATTCTTTTCTACGCCGAGAAGGCCTTCATCGAGTGCCTGTTGTATGGGAAATACCGTACCCGTTGTTGGGTCCGTAAACGTTTGTGAATTCTCATCAATCAGTCCTCGTTTAATGGCTTCGGCAAATGTAATTATTGTTTCAGATCTGTGTGAAGCATTCGTGTTTGTAACAGTGACATAGCGTTTCACCGTCTTCGTTACAGTTTGGAGGGTAAGTGTAATATTCAAAAGCGAATTTAATAAAGCAGCACCTTCTGGTGTTATCATGTTAATTTCTACAGCTTTATTGAATGGGATCGGTTTCTTAGTAGCAGCATCTAACAAATGGCCGGTCTTTGGGTCTAAAATATTTTGGAATACAGCATCTAAAACGGACAATTCTTTACCATTGTCATAAATACCTATTTTACGGTTAAACATTTCTAAAACTTCGGGCCTAACAATTGACACTTTGGTGCAGTCTTCTAAGAATACAAAATCTCCGCTTTCAGATTTAAGGAACGTCTCGCCATTGACGTACTTTAAATAACCCTTACTTAATGCAATATTGAATGATACAAACTCGCCTGTTTTGGGATCTCTAAATCCATCGATATCAAAGATAGATCTTTGAGAAACTGACGTTATTAGACCTCTATCTACAGCTTCGGGAATAGAACAGATCTCACCGGTTAAATTATCACGGAATTTGTTATCAGGAAGAATAATTTTAGCACCTAAAGCTTCTGATAAGGTCAGAAGCTGTCCTGTAGTAGTATCAGTAATACATTTAACATTGTCACTGTCTAGTACGCCTACTGATATGGATTCTAGTAGATTCAAAGGCGTTCTCTTTGCAGGGGATAGAATTTTACTGTCATTTGTCATTAAATTGTTATCACAGACGTCTTTCAAGGTCATGGGTTTACAAATATATTTTTTGACTGCCGCTTCTTTGAATGACAGTTTTTCTTTAGTTACATTATGGATATATTTAGAATGTTTAGTATTTATAATATTTTTCTCTATAGCTTCAGCAAGCGTGATTTTGGTGTCGTTTTTAGGGTCAACGACTTCTCGGGCATTAGGGTTGATTAATTCATTTTTGATAGCGACATGTAATTGGAATTTATCGCCAGTATTTCTGTCCAGAATCCAACCACTGTTATCTACAAGTTCTTGACTAATCGCGTCGGATAAAGACAGAGCACTCGACTTAATTTTGATTATCTCTTTGTAAATGAGGTACCCGCGTTCGTAGGCTTCGGCTATAGTGATGTACGTCCCATTTGGTAGTTTGTATAAACCCCTTTGTAGGTCTACTTGTCCGCGATGGAGAGCGTCCGAGATACTCATTCCTTGATCAGGATTAGCGCCTTCCACAGTTACCTTAATTCTCTTTTCCGCTGGATCTGACATCCCTTGCTCCGCGTCATACAACTCTTTCTGAATAGCTTCAAGAAGAGTAACTTCGTTTCCATCTTCGGTCATACCGCAGGGTCCTGTCAGCCTTGCAGCTAACTTCGGATCGATAAGGCCTTCGGTAGCCGCTTGTTCTATAGTCATCGTTTGTCTTGTTTCAGGAGAAGATAGCAATCTTCCCGTTCTGACATCGAGTATTCTCATACTTATAGCTTGACCTACAGTCAAGATTTCTCTCGTTTCAGGGTGGATTATACCTCTAGACTCTATAATATTGGGTCCTTCATACATTCTATGGACTCGTTTGAGTTTCCTAAAGTCTGGACGATCATCGTCGCTAATTATAGTTTTAGTTGTGTAATTAGGCGAGGTTAATTTGCCATTGGCTATTGATTTGACAGGCGATTGACCGTCAAGCTCTGTCGAATGTGATGATCTGACATATCTGTAGTGTTACAGGAAAATAAGAATTAGTTTACTTTATATATTTTTAACAGACTTCCAAAGAAGCCAAAGACCCTTATTATTGAGAACTTTCTCATTTGGGTATGGCAATGGCTATGTATCTTTTTCATAACGAATTAAAAACTAAAATTAACGCCCTCCTTAATTCCTGATTGTAAAACTTCGCAAGCATTAATGACTAGCTACTTGAAATTCAGGGATAAACTTCTAAAGCCAATTTAATCGAGAATATGCTAAAATCTAACTTAATTAAAAATGGCAAAGAACCTTCACGTGTGCGTAGTTTTAGTTTGAACTTGATACAAAGAATTTGCGACGCTATTTCTAGAGTAAAAAAACTTACTTTTCTGAGGTATATTGTGTCGTATACGTCGTTTCTGTCGTTATGTCCTGCATATTAAATTCTTGACGGAAGGATCGCGCCGACCGCGGTGCCATTGCCTCAACGAGGCGCTGGAAATTAACAAAAATAGATCGAAATTAAAAACAATATTACTTATAATAACAGACGTTTAGAAAGACAATTTTCTTCTTTCCAAATGATTCTTTGGTTGAAGTTATGCGAACTATGGTATTAATTGTGCGCCAATCTGTCATTTAAAATGGATTTTTTTAAACATCATAGTTATTACATTTTTTTAAATTCATATTACTTGATTACGGGATTTCCCCGCAGCGAAAGTCCCAATTCTTTCTGAAGGGATCCCAGACATTACAAAAAATCTCATGATTCAAATTTATTGTGCTGTTTAAACCGACTTTGAATACAAGTACGTATAGATTTATCCTACTGTGTTCCACTTCTGAGCAAAGTTCTCCCGAATCTCCTACAAATCTGAAGACTTTATTTGTATCTATAAATGTAAAATTTTCATATTTCCCTTTAGAGATTAAGCAGATTGAATATAGATACTAATCCGCTTAGAAATTTCTCTTGCTTCACTAAAATGTTCATTTTGTACAAATAATACATACTAGGACATTGCTACATTTTGATCTAAATGTCATTGATGCATGCATGATATAGAGAGGTAAATTATTATCTATAAAATTAGATAAATACTAAATAATAATATGAATGAGTTTTTGAATAAGTACTAGCATATTTTAATTAAATCTTGTTTAGTAAATTTAATTTACAACTAAAAGTTGTAGCCTAACTTAAATAATAAAAATAGTTACCTAAAATTGTAAACAAAATAAAAGGACAATATGGAAAAATTCCTAATATTATCATTATAAAAAAGTTTGATTAAAATAGATCAAGTACATAGTTTGTAGAACCTGCTCAACAAAATATAAAATCCAAAGTCCCGACTGATAGAACCATTATATCAACGCACAGTCTAAAATGCTGGTCCTAATTACATGAAACTCGAAGATGAGTTCTTTGAGACGTAGGTACCTACGTATCTACTAATAATTAGATTATCGTAATTTCCACAGGATCTGCGATGATCAGGAAGATGAAACTGGGGGACACTACTAGTATTATATACAACATTAGATAATAATAAAGAAGGTCAAGTCAAGGATAGAAAAATATCCTAAAACTTCTAGACAAAATTCAATAATGGAGTCGCATTCTGTTCGTTGCTAAGTGTGTTTGTGACCTCTAAGTTTGCGTTTTTTAGTTTTATTGTTTTTTTTTTTCATTCCGGGCCTCATCTTAGGAAAGTTAGGCAGTAGGCCGCCACGGGTGCCTACTCCGGAGTCCTAGGAAATGTCGATTTCCTCTGTAATTAAAGGTATCTACATTTTTTAAAAGTATTTTTGTATGAAGTACCTATTTGAGTACATAAAATATACGCACCCGGCATTCGTACGCGAAATCGTACTCGTAATCCTCCATTTTTTCCACAAATCACTCACTCAAAATAGTTTGAAATATACACACACTAACATTGTCATGCGAAATCACTGTATTTTAATTTAAAAAAAAAAGACATGTAAAAGTTACAGGCTGGCAATAATTCACTCAAGAAAAAAAATATAAATTTACAATAAAAACAACGATATTTGTCCGCAATAATTTAAATTAGGAAATAGTTTACGTAATCAAATGCAAATTAAAAACAAAATTAGTTTTTTTTTATTGGTGCGCCATTGTGTTGCGCGGAATTATATTTTTTATTTTAAAATCTAACGACTTTAAAAACCGAACAGCTCATCAATGCGACTGGCTGAAAACTGAATGAACGTCCGGAAACCCGTAAAAAGTGACTATTCTAAATTTAAATCATTTTGTAACACATTTCCGACGCGTCTAGACGTTTTGTTACGTGACCAGTATTAATTATTTCGATAAAAAAGTGTCAATAGTTGCAGCAGATAGTAGAATAAAAGCTGGGTATAGTATCTGCCCATGACAATACTCTCAAAGACGAAATCTCATGTGCTAATAATTTAACCGGCACCCACACCCAATAAAATAATTTGAATCACTATGGACCGCACTACTTAAGATTAGTAAAAATACTAAGAGCAGTACTTCCTGCTTAATACAGTTTAATCTAAATGATACTTAAGATGTACCGACACGAAACAGCTGTTTAGTACAACTAATTTGAGGTTATGATAGAAAGGTGACTGGCTGATTCGATATTGGTTAGGATTTGGATGTTGCGCGCGCATCCGCCTGCGTCGGTCGGTGCGTTGACCGCCTCATCTTGACACTATGACACGATTCACGTAATAATACAATTATGTAAAGCATGCTTTACATTATTTACCTAAGCTAGAGTTTATTTAGTGAAGCCAGAGCTAGGCGTATAACCACTATTAAACAAAATTGCTCGCATAAGAATAATTCTGTGCATATTATGTTTATACATAACGTTATTATTCGTTATTTATTTTAGTCTGGTTGAAACAAGCCTTAGATACAAACAACTCTATTTTGTAAACATAGGTATCACTTTTGTGAAATGAATATAATATAACTTGTCGTTTTATGACTTATTTATTAGAAATACAGTTTTTGGAGATGTTCTACTATGGTAGGTAAGGCATTCAAATTATGATACTCGTTAATTGGCTATTGAATAATTGATAAAATAAAAAAAGATTGTATAGGTACTCGTGGTATATAATTAGCGTCACTAAAAAAACTACGTTTAATCAAATTTTTGTCTATTTCATTTTTAACGACATACCTCCTACTCGTACAATTCTTAATATTCTTAGGTATACGACCTAAGAAAAATAAATCAAACATTTAAAACGTTTATTTTTTCAAAACCAACTAATATGTTTTACTATAAAAAAAATATGACATAAACCACAAACCTTGAACGTTTTGAATGGACTTATTTTGTTAGTGCTGATGTAATAACTATGCTGTGACTAACACTAAGACGTTAATAGAGCACTAGAATATTCCTCATTACTCTTATTGTAACTGAATAAAGTTCAAATTAAAAACGGTTAGGCCTTTGACAATGTCGCTTAATATTTTGGCAAGGTGAACACGATTTTTCGGACTTCTAAATGCTAATCAAAAAGACATTTCCGTTTTATTTTCTATGTTTACAAACAATAATCATAATTTAAAGCATTTCGGAGGATTTTAAATGATTCAAATAAGGTGTTCCATAGGGTTCTATTATTCGACCGGTGTTTTATTAAATAGATATAAAAGATTTCATGAAAGAATTCTCGTTTCACGCTTTCGATTTTCCCGTTACGCACTGATTGTAAAACAATTAATAATAATATTTTTATTCATGCCGTACTACATTTACTGCTTAGGTTTCTCTTTTATTGTATAGATTGACTAATGGAAATAAGTTTATATTTGCATCTGTCTGTTTAACAACGGATTTTGAATAGATTTATATTGTAACATTGAAAATTGATTTCTCCCGATAGGGTTTTATGTATTGTTAACTATGCTAAGTCGGATCATGTTAGTTTTACAAACAAGAGAAAAAAATATCCGATTATAATGGGTTAATAAAAAGTAAAAATGACGCGATTAAGACCCGGTAAAATATGAAATTATGAGTTCCAATCGTGTTGGTTTAAAAAGTTTATAAGTAATGGACTATTTAGTGTCAGAGGTCTTTAAAGGACTTGTCAAAATGATCAACGCCGATCCATTTCAATGCAAAAGTACTTCTAGTTTGATTAGATTATCATAAAATTCAGCAAACGCTTCAGATTTTTACAGAAATAATAATATTGGCTTGTCGTTTTATAAGTTCAGTGACCCAGTTAGATCCGGACGCTTAGTAATAAATTCTTCGTTTTCAGCTAATACTACAAATCTTGTTTCTGTATTATGATTTTTTGCGTAACTATGTTCTATTTTAACTCGTTTTACAGGTTATTCTACGATTATTAAGTGGCATTTAGGTAAATTTATTCTAAATTACCTATCAGCAACATTTTTAAGTCAAACAAAATAAAGATAATAAAAAAAACAACAATAAATTACACAAGCTTTATGCACAAGTCATTAGCGAAAGAAACAAAATCAATATAAGTATGTAAGTCTCATACAATTTAGATTTACAACAGAGAAAACAGAGCTAAGCCTACTGAATAATCCAAGTGTGAAATTAATTTATTAGATAATCTATCTTATAAACACACAGATAAACTAAACAACAACAGATACAGATAAGCAATCTAATACCCATGCAACTACACAGTCACCTTTAGTGAACACCAAACTATTAAAAAATAAAACTCACATAGCAAAAGCAAAAATAGTCCATAGTCCAACGAGTTAATGATGAAAACTGATTAAAATGTTTATAATATACACACTCAACCTTTAGATAAGCAGAAATATAATAGTATTATCAGATAAATTCATTTCTATGCTCGATCCGGTCTAATTAGGTTGTCCGATAAGTCAGTTTTCTTATTGACTTCTTCTTGAAAATGATCGATATAAATTTTCGAACATACTAGCAAATTTTAATTATACAAAGGGCAAAAAATAATCATTAAAAGTATTTGATCATGAATTTGTAATATTTGGAAGACTTTCTTGAACAATATTAACAGAATTTTATAACGAAAATCTGTTCAGTAGCAAAAGGTGTAGTGTGTTGTGATGTTCAGAAAAGTGACTTCTAGGACAGCTCAGCTGGCATCAAAATATGCACGTGGTTGTCACTTGTATCTTTGCCAAATTCTAGTGCAGCGATGTCCTAATCTGTTGATCCTATTGTCTTTAAATTACAATCTGTATTTTCGTTGTATTTTTCGAATAATCGAGTGCCAGTTGAAGTACTTTGCATACGTATCGACCGTATGTTTTTTGGCTTTTGATTTAGGTATTATCGCCTTTTGTTAACAACAACTTTTAGGACTTACTCGCATCCGGTATGCGGGCTCATGAGTATATGTTTTAAAGGAAAACATTTACTATCTTCACTGTCTATGATAATAAAGTCGAGACTTGTTGAAAATCAAACGTGGTATCTTTTAGTACGGGATCCATTAGTGGAAGAAGGTATGGTTGGCCGCCATCCAATATCAATTTGAACTGAGTAATGTCATACCTTTCCAACGTTTTTAGTTCAAGGACAATGTTTGGGATAAGCGTGCTACTTCTTAGACCATAGCGTCGCTTATCTACGTAGTGAGATAGATGGCCAAACGTAAGAATTAATAAATTTCTTGCAACTTTTTAGTACTAAGGGAACTGACGAAACTAAAAGGTTTTGCTGGTCAATAAAGCTGCAAATTGGCGAGCTAAGCTAAACTAATGGCAGAATACAGAAAGTTAATAGTTATATTCAAACAATTAAACCGTTCTCAAACTCAAATAAATAAATATTGCACAACATTACACACAACGCAATCTAGCCCCAAACTAAGCTTCTACTATGGGTACTAGACAACGAATATACTACATATTATACATTTTTTGTAAATACATACATATTATATAGATAGACACCCAGACCCGAAACAAATTTATATTTATTTTTAAGCATAAGTATTTGCACCCAGCGGAAACCACACTAATTTTCAGAATTTTCAGTGACGTTTATGTATTCTGCTGTAACTTAGTCTAGTGTTGAAACGTTCGACGTTTACATAGATACTCCTGCAGTTTAAATATTCAAGAGTCTATATCAACAAAGAAACACGACATCGTGCCAACTGACCTACTGCCATGTCGGTGCTTGTGGACCGACTCGATTGAATTAATAAAGGTGACATTGTACCATAACCGGCCGGTGAATATAATATTTCTGTTTACTTTTTTACATTACTAGAATCTGTAGGTGAAGGCTGCTTTTCCAGCAGAGATGTGCTATGCTACGATGCTATGGATGCGTTTGATTTCCATCCAATCCACCAATCATATTCATTGGTGCACATAGCTTAGCGTAGATTTCACATCTTCACTGCATAGCTCATCTCTGGTGGAAAAGCAGCCTTAAGGGCTTAGCCGGCACAGATGTCATTTTCTTTAAGAGTCATTTATGTATGACTAGCTGCGCCCCGCGGTTTTACCTGCGCAAATCGCGATCCCGCGTTGTTCGAACACCTATTTACCACAATGCGAAAATCCAGTCTTAAACGGTCGCCCATTGAAGAACTATCCATCAGTACATGTGCCTGTGAAAATATGTACCTATACAACAGTAGCGTTTATGAATTAGGTCGAGAACTCTTCGTTGTTTAACTTCAAGTTTAGTTTATGCTGTGTTTAGTTAATAATACTAATTACTAACTAACATATTTTAACAATGATATCAGCTAAACTGCAGTCAAAACACTTCCGTTAGAATTTACAAGGAAAATTGTATTGATTTGGTACAACAATACACCGGCCGTATAAGCCGTACGGCCACTAAGAGTTACCTACAGAATGTAAAAAGTGGAATGATGTCATCTGACTGTAATATTTTCAGTCAATAATACGGTTTAGATAAGAAAAACGCAGTGGAAATCGTGTGTGGTCAATTTAGTTGGAATCGATTTGTTGATCGTAGATATAGTGCGTATGGATCAGATTTTTATTATCTTTCTAATATTATAAAACGCGAAAGTTTGTATGTTTGTGATTTTGTTACTCTTTCACGCAAAAACTACTGAACCGTTTACGATGAAACTTTAAATATAAGTAGCTGGAGACCCGGAATAACACAGGCTACTTTTTATCCCGATAATTCCGCGGGAACGGGACTTACGCGGGTGAAAATGCGAGACGCTGCTAGTTACAAAATACAACAGACATACGGACATGACGAAATTACAAGAGATTTTATTTTGACTACGAAACCCTAAAAATTAAATGAATTAGGAGGGGTATAAAGGGGCGAGTGAATGTGAAATAACAATCGTAGGTATTTATTTCGCTCACTTCTATGCAATCAGACAAGGATATGTTCACATCAATTCGTCGCTTTAAGGACAGGGTTTGTCTAAGCTTAATATCTTTAGTCTTTATCAAATACTAGCGGTATCTAGCGGTTTCACCCGCATATGTCCCGATCCCGTAAGAATATCGGGACCAAAAGTATCCATGCTACTCCTCCTTCTCCTTCTAATGTAGCTTTCGATAGGTGAAAGAATGTATTGAAATCGATTCAGTCGTTTTAAAGTCTATTTATTACAAACCAACATAAGTATATCACATCTATACTATAATATTATAAAGCTGAAGAGTTTGTTTGTTTGTTTGAAAGCGCTATTCTAAGGATCTACTAGTCCGAATAAAAAAAAATGTTTTATAGTCCATTTATCGAGGAAGGTTATAATATAACATCACGCTATGACTATTAGGAGCGGAGCATCCATGAAAAATGTTGCAAAAACGGGGTAAAAATGCCCATTTACAGAGCTTCAGTCGCGTGCACTCAATTTATAATATTAGTATGGAATACATAGAAAATGCATTGCGTGGCGTGGTAAAGTTAGCAGCGAAACAAACAGACCAATAGAGCGACTTTGTACTGTAAATACCTACAGTATTTAAGAGAATTAAATAATCATGAAATTTCATTAATTCGTCATTGCCATTGACTCAATTTACCTACAAATTTTTTAATTGTTTCAAACAATGCCAGCGTATAATTTGAGGAAAGCCTTCAAGTTGAACACAGATGTAGGTATAATTAAACGCAATTTATAGTTGTTGACCATGTGTGTCATAGTCAAACTTGGTGAATTTTGACATCACCGCCTTTTATTTAATGTAGGATGTGAGGGTAGGTATGTTGCAGGATTTTATTTACACCCCCAAATCCCACATTAATATTAATTTTAATTTTTATTAATTAATTTTTATTATTAAAAAACCACTTCTTGCTCCCAAACGGTAGATCGAAGAGGCAACAATAATATCAAAAGGTTCACTGGTGGAGCCTCGTTGGTGGGTCCTAGTGGAATGAGGTAACAAATCAATCTACATTAAAATTTTATTTAATCTTTTCTATCAATCAACTGAATTTAATATTGGAGTGTTAAAATAAACTTATCTGCCTATTAGAACGAATGGCCATTTTTACAGCATAACTCAATCATAATTTTAGCTGTAAACACGCTTCAAAATTATTAATGAATTAAAATGAGTATTCAGTACAACAAAAAATTACGGTAATATTCAGAAAGCAAGCAGGGGAATCCTGCAAAAACATATTGAATAACGGGGTATTTACTATGCTTTTACGTAGCTTGATATTACCAGCAATTGAACTACTGCTACTACTCTAGGGCTGCCCTAGACAACATTCTTATCGGTTAACGAAATCGCCAATCGACACATTTTTTGTATGAAATTGACTAAAGTTCTCGAAAAGTCACGTGACTTTTCGCGATCTTATATGTCGATTTCATACAAAAAATGTGTCGATTGGCTATTTCGTAATTCGATAAGAATGTTGTCTAGGGCTGGTGGTGTGTTAGTTTTATTAGATTTAAGATGCGGTGTGGTTTCTAATCTAATGCAGAGTTGTCCATTATAACAGGATATAATATCAATATGAAAACCTATTATAGTTTCTTCCTTATCTTACTATCTTATCCGTGATACAAGTACGTAATATTGCATGCAATATTTGGTCAAATGCAATCCACCTATTATCTTTATACCTAATGCAGGCGTAATCGATTACAACGCCTATCTGCATATATGTCTTTATCTGACAGATGTGCCTCTATCTTTTACATAGTTAAGTTGTTATTTATTTTTATTAAAATAACTGCCCTTTCTAATATCCTAGCTCACTGTCCTAACTAAGGACTCGCTTAGCGGTTGGACCGCAGGACCTCAGGAGCGTATGATATGAAAATTCGGTTTTATAACGGTTACAAATTAAAATTCAAAATTGATCAGTTGCTCCCGCGGTTCAACCGCTAGTGTGTAAGAGCCTTAATTGTCTTTTACTTATTATCAAAATTAATATATACACATTTTTTTTTAAATTAAAGGGTTGCTAATTGTTCAAATGGCCCTAACTTCGAGTAGCATTATAGTATTTGGGCGTTAGGCTTTTTAAATAAACAAATAGACCTACAATACTTGAGAACAGTTTCAAAATATAGGTCTAAACGAATGTTTTCATCGTCTCAGCCAGTCATTAAAATCAGCAATCCTAATAAAAACATTTTAAAAAATTCAAAGTTAATTTCTTCGACACGTCCGGACGAAGGTCGCGAATTTAAGCTATGTCAATAAAATACCGAATAAATTATAGCCAGTTATCCAATGCTTTAAAAACAAGTTAAGTAAGAACAGATAAAATAAAACAAAAACACACAATTCACTTCAAAACACTATTGTTTTTTTTTGTCACTTAACCTTCACTCATTCATTCAATTTTCGAACGCATATGAACGCGTATTTTCAAATTCGGAATTCGTATCGATCGTGCGCGCGCGTCGATCGCCAGTCGTAGTTCGCGCGCTACTGAAGTCGTTTGCTTAGTTCAGTCCACTTTCAGACTTCAATGTAGATTGTTTGGTGTAAAGATGTTTAATGTTTACAAGTTAAGAGCAACCACTGGTAAAGTGTTGCAAACTGGGTTAACTAACTCGTATCTAAGCAACTGGGCCTGTAATATGGTTACCTATTAACGGACTCAATTTTCCTTATTTCTTTTTGTAAAAAAGAAAAATCTGTAAACATCACACAACGACATCTAGCCCCACTATGTTTAGGAAAACAAGTAGTTTTGCTTTATCTAGAATTGGTAATTAAAACTATGGACCATAGAAAATTTCATAGAGGGTGTCGAACCCACAACCTTCAGCATCACAAGTGATTACTTACTCACCAAGCCATACACTAATCACAAACAACATTTTAAACGATCTCTACATTTTTCTCTACTTTCATTTGTGCCATTACTCCCAAAGATACAATGTATCTTCTTAGTATTAAATTTTATCAAAATCGATCTTGTAGTTTGGGATGTTACTCCCATACACACATCGAACTAATATTAGGGGTTAAAGTATGAAATTGCCGATTTGTACTTAAAATCTTAATTGTTTATTTTTTAAATTTTTAACAAATTTATTTAATCAAAATAGTTGCCATTATTATCTATACATTGCTGCCATCTAATGGGTTATTAATGCCTTTGCGATAGAACTCCGACGATCTAGACTGCACAAACTGTGTGAAAGCATTTTGTACTGCCTCCTGGGAAGAAAACTTCTTGTCACGTAGATAATTGTCCAAATCACGAAAAAAATGGTAGTCCGTTGGAGCAAGGTCTGGTGAATACGGAGGATGACGAATGGTTTCGAAGTGCAGTTCCTGAAGGGCCAAAATGGTTTCTCGTGCTGTGTGAGGTCTCGCGTTGTCGTGGAGCAATAATGGTGAAGATCGATTCATGAGTCGGGGCTGTTTTACTGCTAGTTTTGTCAACATGGTTCGGAGTTCGGCACAATAGACATCTGCCGTAATTGCTTGACCAGATCGAAGAAAACTATAGTGAATAACACCATGCTGAGACCACCAAACAGTTACCATTACCTTTTTATTGGTAAGTTTTGCTTTAGGTCACTGTTGTGGCATTTGACCTGGGGTCAGCCATTGCATTTTTCTTTTCCGGTTATCATAAAGAATCCACTTTTCATCACATGTTACAATTCGATCCAATATTCCTTCATTTCTGTACCGGTTCAACAAGGCAACACAAGTTTCAACACCCGTTTCTTTCTGCAGATCAGTCAAATCATGAGGCACCCATTTTTCGTATTTTTTTATTTTATTGATTTGACGCAAGTGAGTCAATAAAGAGGGTAAGGTAACGTTAAACCATGCCGCTAATTCCTGGGTAGTTTGACTAGGATCGGCTTCCACTATCTCTCTTAATTCATCGTTATTCACCTGTGTGGGCGGTCTTCCTCGTGGCTTGTTCTTTAAGTCGAAATTTCCATCACGAAAGCGTTTAAACCAAAATCGCACGGTGCGTTCATTAGTAGACCCCTCTCCAAACGCAGCATTGATATTGCGGGCTGTTTCTGCCGCGTTAGTTTCGCGTCGGAACTCGTATTCAAAAATCACTCGAATTTTCGCAGTATCCATCTTTCTTGTCTAAATTGAATAACAAAAACAATTGAAAGTCGATATTCAAATGTTTCACATTTTTTAAAAAAAGAACATCACAGAAAACATTTGAAAAAAGTTTCATTCGAAAACCTCAAACCATGAAGATTCTATGTCAATTCAAAGAACCTATTGCAATAAAACGGCAATTTCATACTTTAACCCCTATTATTATAAACGCGAAAGTTTGTATGTATTTACGTATGTATGTGAGTTTGTTACTCTTTCATGCAAAAACTAGTAAACCGATTGCGGTAAAACTTGGAAATACTTGGAATATAGGTAGATACCGGGAATAACACATAGACTACTTTTTATTCCGATAATCCCGCGGGAACGGGACTTACGCGGGTGAAACCGCGGGGCGCAGCTAGTTAGGTATATGTGACCAATGTAACCTCTTTATAATATTAATATAGAAGTATAAATATCTTTGGTTTTGTCTGATCATAACAACAAAATTGGCGCGATTATGCACCGGCTGCGTTCCGGACGGAAGCGTACCATAATTCTAATGTAACCACAGAATATATAATACTTAGTATAACTACTCTACTACTTTAGAATCGATATCAAATGTTTTAGAATTTTTGTATACAGAACAGGGCGTATAGCACGTGTGTTTGATTTAAAATATCATAAATATAAAATAATGTTGCAAGCATTGTTATTGTACTATTATTTTGCAATTTTGCTACGCTAGTGAATTGCTCTCGCTTCGTATGGGTGTAGTGTAGGTACAGTATGAATCAATAATTGTTTTTTTTTTTTTTTTAAATTATTGTTTTTAATTATTGAATTCCGCAGTATTTAGAAAAAGACCAGTTAAGTTAATAAGTTTGAGGTGTTCGTGTATCTATCTGTGGCATCGTAGTGCTCGAACAGTTGAACCGATTTTGATACAGTTCCTGTTTTTTAATCTCATTTTCCCAGTTTCAATCGCGTTGCTTTCATCATTCCAGTCTACTCGTAAAAGATCTGAAAATACCTTTAAACTTTGGGTATTGATAAAATGCTAAATATAATTTAGCGACGTGACAAATTGAAAAAAAAAACAGTTATTTCAATCCTACATCCAGAATGAATAAAAATCTTCGTCGTAATTTACAGAAAATAAAAACAATGCTTCTCCGTACGTTACGATTACGAATCACATATTTTATCCAACCTATTAAATGTCGTACCATACTTTGTATAGAACTCACGTAAATTGAAAGGGGTATGGAATGGAGCATAAACGGTTCAGGTCACGCGAGTACAAGGGTTAGGCTTTTAAAGGTTAGACCAAGGTTACACGAGAATTTTGGTAGTATTTTTCAATTAAGTTTATGTTTCAGAATTTAAAAAAAAACATCCGTATCTATAGATAACCTTCCTTGTTTCGGAAGTCGGTTAGAATCTATAACATCTCAGTTAATACTAAGTCAAAAAGAAGTAGTTTTCTAAACCTATAATCTATCTAAATACTAATCATATAAAAAAAAGTAACTACTATTTCATGTAGGTATACGTATGTTTGTATATTGGAGGTAATCTCTGAAACCACTTGACCGATTTTGATGTAATTTAGTGTAAAGATAAATTGCTTCTTAAATAGTAACTAAATATTTTTTCTTTTTTTCCGCGGGATTGACTTAGGCGGATTAAACCGCGAACGCAGCTAGTATTTTTAATAAAGTTGCAATTAACTAAAATTACTTATTAACGGGGTGTTTACCATGTTTAATAAATTATAAGCAATTTTAGTAGTGAAAATAACCATGTTAGTTTAAAATCGTATAGTTGCAATTAATATCTAAGACGAATGTTACCCACTTCTGTCTGTCTGACTGTGACCTTATTATGTTTATTTCTCAGTACAAATTACGTAATGCTTAAGATTTATTTTAACTTAGTATATTTTGATGATAGCCTAAATCCTTTTGAATTTACTCATCACGATTACATCATGCTTTTAAATTGAATGGATGAGAAAACAACTAATTTTATATGACTTACTCAAAATTAGAGTGGTAAGTTAAGTACCGACTTAAACAATTTAAGAAACTCCCAAACATCTCAGACTACCCGAAAGCATGAGGTCTGAAAAGACGCCATAACGTCCGGAATTGATAAAATGCTAAATACAAAATGAGCAACATCAATTTTGAATTGCGAAGCTGCCCAATTATTTAAGTAGCCCTAAAATTTTAAGCGGCGTAGGAATGTAATTTCTATACGTGATCCAGTTAATTGGCTCTATATTTTTTTTACCGTATCTTTAGAATGTTTGGTAATAACTGTTGGATGCACAAATAAATAAATATTTATACCTACCTGTCTTCTTTAGGCACATTATAGGTTAAAAAGCCGATAGTTTTCAACTTAAAAGTTTTCAAATAATGTATTCCAAAATCGAATTCGCCAATCAAATCGTCCTAATTTAAGAATTCAAACCGCCAATCAAGAAGTTCTATTTGGAAATCGAATTCGCGTGTACGTGTTATGAATTTTATATACCTATAGAACCATAATCTTGTGTATGACATCGCGTGAGAATTATAAATGACTACTTGTGACTTCATTATCTATGACGTAACCATCACGGTCACAGTGTCAAGGCCTTAATGGATATTAAGATATTAAAAAAAAAACTACATTATGAAGTTGCCTACATAAGGGCAAGAATGTCATGACTTTTTTTTTTAATTATTGAAATTTTGTAGTAGGCAAAATAATGTATTTTCGTAAAAAAAATATTGATACTTACTTATTCTATTTTAAAGAGGAAAGTTTGTTTGTAATAGGCTCCAAAACTACTGGACCAATTTCAGAAATTCTTTCATTACTAAAGACCGTGCTTTCGCTAACTTTACAGCTAGCTTTTTCATGGTCCGGTAAATATTGTGTTTTATTTTGACCGAGCGATCGTTAGCGAGCGAAGCGTCTATGCTTCAGGTTGGGCATTTTTTTTCTGTATGTTGTTTCTCCTCTACAGGTCGTATTTCTCAACCGATTTTGATGAAACTCGGTATACAAGTCCTATGGGCATTTTGTTTTTTTTTGTCGTGGGGGATCATTGAAATTAGAGATCATAAGGCAATGTCATATTTTAGATGTTCTTAAGGCGACACGCGTATTTTGATCGTATTTTTGCAAAGGTCAAAGCTGTGATTTATGGTGTAGGTTGATGACCTTGGTCGTAGACTAAGTGGGTCGTTTATGATATCATAAACTACTTAGATAGAGTTTGAGCCACGTTTGTAATTTACAAATTTAATCGAAACGTCCTTAAGTTGTGAACGGTCGGTCGTTACAAATGATAAACAACTTTATTTGGTGCTATTTGACACATACAAATAGGAAAACGAATTTTCTACATATAAAAACCTTTTTTAAAACCCCTAACAAAGTCCGATTTCCGTAATCTTAACCGTAATAATATATCCGTAATCTTCCGTAAACTGACAAAATCAAAATAAACCTCTGTAAGGTAATTAGCACAAGGTTTTTATTTCGTACGTAACCCTAATAACGCTTAAAAAGTCCCTAAAATAAACTTAATTTACATCTACCAGGGGCGCCTTTCTTTATATACAGTTTTCGCATTACATTAACACTACAATTAAACTTTAATGTACAAAAACACTGAAAAATACTTCTACCTACTTCGGTAACTTCCATGTTTTTTTACTAAAGAATCATATATTGTAAAGAAATGAAAACAATCCGTATACTATACTTAAATCTACACGATGACGTCAGGCGCCAGCCATGCATCACGGTTTTTTATATAATCTTCAAAAAATATCGCTGAATTCGAAAGTCATTGACATTGAATTATAGAATGGATAGTTTTAACATAGTAGGTAGATACGGTGAAGGAAAACATCGTGAGGAAACCGACATGGACTAGAACCACAGAGCTGCTAGAACTCATTACAGTCCAAAGGTATGGGACATTCGACCCATGCCTTCCCGCCTGTTGCAAATTTATTATGGTTAAAAATAAATATTTCTTTATGTTCTGGGTATAATATTATGAATGTAGTTACAACAGAAAAATAAACATAAGTTTTATTCCTTATTTGATGTGATCTGAGGAATTATGTCCGTTGTCTAGTCACCGTAACACAAGCTTAGTAACTTTACCATGCGGCTAGAGGGCGCTGTGAGATGTTCACAGAATTTATTATTACTTACATTTATTCGCCAATTCGTCTCTTTAAGAGGAGGCCCTTGCGAGCCTCATTTTTTTAATTTATTTTTTATCTTCGATAAATAAAAATTAGCGTTGAATTTTCTATTTTGACTGGATTCGTCGAATTACGTAGGTACTTGAGGTACCTCAAGACGTTTTAGTACAAATTTACCCATTTTATGGTTAATCAAATTAGTAGTCTTAAAAAAACTAAAGCCACAAGGCGAAATCTCTTGACTACTCCGTATTTGGACCCACCCACTAGATAATTAGCTTACGTGGGCTGCCAAGACTTTGTGAAAATCTTTTGTTTTGACGGCATCTGTGGCGCGTAGAGCGAACGCCCTACTGCAACGCAGAAGGCTGCGGGTTCGGTTGGAGTCTTCAAGTAAAGGGGTGAATAGATTTCTACTAAGCGAGCATGTAAAACCGCTCGCTTGTTTCCCATCAAGTTAAATGACGTCAAATTCTAGCCTATCGCAAGTAAAAAAGTGCGCATTTGCATTTTACAAGCCTTGTTGCTTACTTTGGACCTGTAGTATTTATTGTTGGGAAAATGCCCATTCTCTTGGGAAAATTAACATGTTACATATCCTACCTTATCTATAAATATCTATACAGAAAGTTAAAATTAATGTTTAATGTTCGTGGACGACGTTATTTAGCTTAATTTTTATATCTAAGTACCTATTGTTTCTCGTTTTTTTTAAGTGAACTATGTATAAGTTCTTGAGAAATAAAGTTTCTTTAACCTGAAAATTTTCACAAAGCTTAAAAGAGTACCACTAAAGATTTTTATTAAATTCTCGCAAATCCAAAACTCAATTAGCAATAGCTCTATTATTCCAAGGATTTCTCAATAATCTCATAAAATAGATATTTTACTACACACAGAAATAAATTGAAATAATACAACTTCTTTAGATACCTATAGTAGTTAAGCTATTTAAATTCATCGTAATAAGGTAAACATAATCCGTTGAATTTGGCCTTGGACGGAGTAGACTGGTGAAAATGACATCACAAGCGTGTGGGTGACATCGACGCGACCACTTTGATACTAGGTTTTAAGTTATCTAGCCATTTGGCTTTTTCTCTCTCTATCATGTATTTATTTATGATATTATAGTACGTTAGCTCAAGTTAGTAATCTTAGGGCGACCCGAAAATTGTAACAGTAGGTGAGATCCACCACTACACGGAAAAAGAAAAGTTTATTGTCTATTTAGTTACTTTTAATTCAAGTTTTATTTAATTAAAAATGGTGTTAATATTAATAAAACACTTTATTTATCCGGTTTAATCGCGTTTTTATTCATGGTTTTAAACGAACCGAGCTTTCGCCAACTTTACAGTTGGCTTTTTCAAGGTTGACTGACTGGTTGGTTGAGTCAACCTTGAAAAAGCCAACTGTGAAAATAAAAACGCGATTAAACCGGATAAATAAAGTGTTTTATTATGCAGAATCGCGAAAACCATAGAAGAAATTGTGTTAATATTACTTGGCAATAAGATAACTTTAAAAACTAAGTAGAAGCTAATAGAAACTTTAAATTACTTTGTTAACGAAACTTCTCGAGAAAAATAAATGAGAAGTGGCTTTATGAACTAATAATCTCTTGTTTTCCCCTTTAGCAGTATTTAACGTCAAAAAAATACTATGCAATGTCATTGTGTTCAAAAATAAGATTTTCTCTAGAGTTTTAGATAGATTTTAAATCAATGAGAGAAAAAAAAACAATTTAATGACAGATTGGCAACAAAAACTCCTGGTAGATAGATAGGTATATAGGTGCAAAACAGATAAGTCCAGCTAATCATTAAACTAAATACATTTAACCTCTTTAAATTAGTAAAGTCAATACGACTATAATACACAACAATGATATCATCGACATAGATTATATGCCAGGGCTGGCTATTTCCTTTTTTTCTTTTTATAGGCAAAACATGGCGGACTATAGTGAAGTTTTTCACTCGTTGCAAATCAGATCATTCTCAAGTGTGTTACATCTTAGACCACTTCATCGATTACCAATTTTAGATTTACCCGTTTTTGAGTAAAAAGACAGAAACACGAACAGATACAAGCTATTTCCTATCATTAGATTTCAAACGTAAAAAATACATTAAAAAGAAACACTTACCAACGTAACAATATCCCCAGGGTTGGCAGCGGCGATCCTTCTCAATCTCTCATACATCATGTCCAATAGTCTCTGGTATTTTGCATTTAGATCATCCAATTCCCGCGCCACAGACTCCGAGCCAACCGGAAGTCTTTCCGGATCTACTATCCTATTCCTCTTCCTCAGTTTCTCAGCCATTTCGACGTCCGCTTGACGTTTCAACTGCTTCATATCGAGGGAAGGGTGGACCTCTTCGAGAAGCCATTCCGAGTACCGTTGGCACCGCGATGAGTGTATCTAGT
Source organism: Idaea dimidiata (assembly GCA_949358125.1). Classification (NCBI taxonomy): domain Eukaryota; kingdom Metazoa; phylum Arthropoda; class Insecta; order Lepidoptera; family Geometridae; genus Idaea; species Idaea dimidiata. Next base: position 670,647 of record OX442342.1, read on the forward strand.
TAGTTTAAGCGGGTTAGACTATGTTAGGGTGACAGTGGCAGAATGTGGGCGTATCCCTTTGCCGTTTTGAAAAAGTCGCCAGAAAAAAAAGTTAAACTTTTGAAACCAACACTTGGTACACAAGTGAAACGAAACGTCGAGGTAAGAAAATGAAAAACGTAAAATGTTGGTTGGTCGTAAAATAATCTGTTTCAAAATTTCTTGATGCCATATTATTTTGTCTTTAAAAATGGAATGTTTGATTTCATAGTAGGGTAATGTGGGTACATTCTGCCACTGAATTTAAAAGTTAGATAATCTAAATTAATTTTTATTTAATACCTCTCACAGACCTTCCAAACTTAAAAATATGTATTCTAAAACATCAAACACAATCTTATCATTTGTTCATTTTTTATAATCATTCAGTATTATGACCGTTCATATATCATTCATTAATTTGAAATGTCTGACAAAACTGTCCAGCTTTAGGCGTCCCAGGGAAAAAGTCATGCTGGAAAAAAGCCCAAGTATGTTTTTTAAGCGTGCAACACAGAAAATTGTGCAATTTTTGTAACCCCATAGAATTGGATATTTACAAACCTAACTTTGCTTTCCCGAAAAAAAGCCTAATGCAATAATAAATTGTATGCAAATATTTAACTACAAATAAAATTATTAAACATTGTAGTTAGACAGTACCTTTATCACATGGACCATGGAACTGTGAAGCTCCCGAATCATTATGTTTTTATAACAACACAATTTATAGTAATTTTACTCATTTTAGTTATAAACACATAGGTATTATTTATTTGAAAAATTAATATATTTATTACGACGATTGTACCCACAGTTTTAATCTTATATTATTATTGTATAGCGGGTCAGTTTAACGTTTTAAAATGTGCTTACTTTTTATTATTTCAATTGTAATAAAATGGTAGGTACTCAATTTTCAATTTAACAGTAGAATCTTTAATACATTTTTCGTTTTAGTCACATCAAAATAGCAGTAATATATTGCTGTTTCAAGAAATGAAGACAATCACACATACATTCACACAAAATTAGTAGCAAAAAGCGATTAAAATGGCAAAATCATTACTAAGTAATAAGTAAAAAATATCAAAGCATTCTGGTTTTAAAAGACGCCAAGCTTGATAAAAAAGCATATTAGGAAATAAATGCAAAGCGTTATTGGAATGACGCAAAAGCTTTACAAGACGAAAAATGAATAAAAGGGTCAAGTCACCAATATTGGACACCGGACACCATACCAATCATTGACACAGTGCTACACACATGCCAATAACTGGTCTCAGGGCCAACTATTGGGTATTACCCTACCTCCGCTACAACAAGAGTCCAAAAAACAGAAACAACCAAACAAAAAAACAACAGAGAAAGCAGAAAAAGACTGGACGACTCATCAAAAAACCTTTCTCACAGAAAATATATCAAAATATTGATAGAGAAAACCAAAATAACGTGTCATAAACTTAGTATACTGTACTTAAATTTGGTGACATCTTGCGAATTCACTCGATTTAATTTTATCTAAGGTTTTCGCGAATTTACATAATAAAACCTGTCAACCTTGAAAAAGCCAACAGCCAAAAAAAGTAAAGTTGGCGAAAGCTCGGTCGTTTTAAAATAATAACGTTATTCAATAAAGCGCGAGTAAAACCCGGTATAAATTATGTTTTCACTCGATTTGTTAACATAGTCACATTTTACCGGGCCTCCTCAAGACCAATACCATTGTAACATGGTTGAAATGTCGAGATAAGAGATTAAGACCCTGTAAAATGCAAATGTGCGCGAGTCCGAATAACACTTGGCTTTTTTATTTCGATATAACCTTTGGCGATAAGAAGTCCGCCGGGTAAACAAATCTATATTTAGATTTATAAGAACAGTTTTATCCAGCATTTCTCTTGAAAATACTAGCGAAATTCCGCAAGATGTCACCATTTTCAGTTAGTCGATATTTACCTTGGCCTCCCTTATAAATCTGCCACCATCAACGTTTACTTTCTCAATCTTAGGCGTCCTTTCGACGACGCTTGTCAGTAGATTCTGTGGACCACATACACCCGGGGTTTTAGGATATTATTTCATTAGTACAGTGAACAATGTAGGGTGACTAAGTTGTTGGGATATTAGTGGATTTTCTCCGTAATGTAGTGATCGAATAAGGTATCCACCGTGGAGTTATAAAATTGTTATTGTTTTAAATTCACACTTAAGTATAAAGTGTTGGTTCCACGAAAAACTTGAACGAGCATAAATTTTCACTAAAGTTTATGGTCAAGCAAGACTTTCAAATTGAGAACACTGTGGTAATAACAATTTTACAATGTTGGTACGGTGGATATGCGTTTCTGTCAATTACTATACGTTTTATTTTATCATTTTAATGTACTTATCCAACATGCTAATTATTCATGCATTTAATTTTATCTATTGTTTTTGTTTGTAACTAACTAGTCATTTTATAATTAATACGAGTTTAAAATTCATGCATTTCCTTACTTTAATCTGTAATAATTTTATTTAATTGTTATATTACTAATAATACAATTTATAAAATCAAAAAAAAATCTGTTAAGGTATTGTCAGGTCTTTACATACATTCCGTTAAATAATTAGTATTTAATCGTAATTAAAATGCATAAGTAAATAATACCAAATTATATGGTTCCAAATACGACAAAAAATATCAAAATAGACCGAAAACAACACAAAGTTGACCACACAGTAGGAGATTTCTGTGAATAAACTTATAAAAAAAATATATCAAATAACAAAGATAACTAAAATATATTTGGATTTAAAAAAAACAATTCGTGAAGTCATCGGATAAGACAATTATAAAATTAAACTTTTTTTTCTCTAGTTTGCACGAGCTTGAAAATGAACCCTTTTCAAGAACGCGATTAAAACAGAAAAAAACAAAGCATTCATTATATAAAATTATCCTTGAAAAACCTGCAACATACTCACCCTAGTTGGCTCAAATTGTTCTTTAGGTCGTATCTCAATGGGAGGCTGAGCTTGAAGCTTGCTGTACGCGTCTTCAATCCATTCTGCCTCCTTTTCTAACCCGGCGTTAAAGTTGCGCAGGAGTTGGTAGGCTGCCTCGCAGCTTCGTAGTCTGAGGATTTGGATAAAGCAATGAGAGGAGCTTCATTTTTATCTAATTTCGCTTTGGATTGAATTGTCAAAATAGAGTTGGTCTTAAAACAGCCCAACCCTATTGCGAAAACCAAATTTCAATCTGTTCAGTAAGTTTTAAAATTTTCAGTAACTTATGAGAAACAGAATAGAATTTTGGAACAGAAGCTTTATTACTAAAATACTTAAGACTTAACCTCGTCCTGAGCCTCTCCCTTCCAAATCAATGGAAACACTTCACTAAACTTCATCCCGTGGTTTCCCAGCTCTAAAAGACTGCACTAGACGCTTGCCTTCTCCCTTCCACTCCTTGCTAAGACTACGTACCTCTCACTCAGCTGGGTACAGACACTGTTCCACCTATTGTTCAGCTGGGTGACTTCCTTGTCCAGACGTTCCAGGTCAATGTGCTTCCCGGCCCTCGGGAGCGAGGCATGTGGCAGCGCAGCTCTAGAAGATTCGACCAGACGCCTGCAGTTTTCGGCGTCATCGTTCATTTGGTCGATTTGAATTTGCTGTTTGGATACTGCTACTTGCATTCTCAGGAGATCTTCGTGCATCTGAATTAAAATAATAGATAGATAAATGACGTTAATAAGACGTTTCAGTTATTCCCTGACGCTGCAGTTTCCTGCATACCTCTTCTGGACCGAATTGCTTAAAAAGGTCTCCTTACATTTTTACACGTAGAAGATTTTTCTACGGTTTCCATGATGTTTTGATATTGAATTCATTTTTTAATCGCGTTGCTTTTATTATACTTAGCATTTATCATCGCCCGACTTTTAGAGGGCTTAACAGAGCTCTTGCTCATGAGAATCTATCCATTTGTCAAGTTTGTCACCACCAACCGACATAAATTGTGGTGATCTAAAGCTACAACTTTCAATGCGTAAACCGTTTCTCTATAAAGATTCTACGTACACCCAGCGGCTACGTACGCGAGCAAGCGTTGATTGTTCTGAGGCTTTCGTTGATTGTTCTGATTCTACTTGTGTCGTTTCGGAGTAAAGTATACTTAAGTGACCCAGTCTCATTTTTTTTTAAATTTGTTATACGATAGATAGATTAGACTAGATTTTGCCTATAAAATATTACTTATATTTACTTACATCTTTAAGAAGTTCAACGTCGTTCGGCAAATCATTGAACTGTGCCAACTTAATCTCGAACTCTGTGATCGTCTGATGATTCTCTTCCATGCTGTTCACTACTATTTCGACGAACTTCAACCTGAAAAATTGAAAGCACATTTTAGTTAAAACACAAGTAATGTATCGATACCATACTTTAATTAAATTAAACTCATTTAGTATTTAGATGTCAAAGATCCATAAGTTAGTAACAACTTAGTGGCGCTACTGTATCGTCTTAAGACCTCTAACTTGACCTAAGAACTGCTATAAGAGATAACCAACTATTTCACGTGTCTTCCAAAGCACAGAGGTTTATATTTATGCTTAAAAAAACAAATATTTGTCTCTGGTCTGGGCGTATTTCTATGTATAATATGTATGTATTTACAAAAGAAAAATAAATATAAGTAGTATATCCGTTGTCTAGCCACCGTAACACAAGCTTAGCAGCTTACCACGGGGCTAGATGGCGCTGTGTGTTCGTCACAGGATTTATTTATTTTATTTACAAGAAAATGTTTTTCTTTGTCACACATGCCATTATCGGTACCTATCCAAGTAATGACCGCATCAGGCGTCGCTTAACCCTATTCAAGATTGACAGGCGCACAGGTTAAAGGGGTCGTATAAGGAGTTGTGACAAGAACAGACTCTATTGAGTAACTGAATAATAAACATTACCTCTCAACGAAGAGTTGGCTCTTGGAGTGCATGTCGTTCCATTTTGTCATGACCTTGTCAAGGTTCTTCTTCATGGCAGGAGTCTTGAGGGCGATACCTGGAAATATATACTTGTTTTATACATTTTTTGCGACTATGTAGCGTCTGAGACATTTTAAGTAAGCCTTGATGCTAAGAGACCGTCTCCACGAACGCTAGAATCGCGGTATCTTATTTCTATACAACGCACCGCCAATCGCCGTGTGGAGACACGTTCATAGAGATTGTATAGAAAAATGTGGCTTGACGTTAATATCGCCGCGTTTCTAACGTTCGTGGAGACGATCCCTAAAGCTTGATGTAGCAGCTGGAATCATTATTACTCCGATGCAGCTACTGGCATTTATGAGGACGCCGATGCTCCTCATCTACATGGATAAATGTATACCAGGTATATGGGCTATAGGCTGCAATACATCTCGATGTTTCGGGGTTATATAACCTTATTCAAGCTTGTCTTCACATCGATGTGAATATGGTTGAAAGGACTATAAGTAAAGACGGACCAGTTTTATTATGACGTAGGTGCCTACTTTAATACCTAGACGAGTTGAGTAATTGGTTTGACTGAGACGTTGAAAATCACTTAATTATAACAAACAACCAAAAAGTTTCTTTGTTAAATTCGTATAGGCCAGCGTTTCAACACTATTACACCGGATGGTAATCTATGATAATAGACTTTAAGATGAAGCACGCTGAAGCAGCACGAGTCGCTGACCTAGAAAGTACCTGCAGGGTTACGTTGGTTTAGGAAAAATATTTTTCAGACGCTTCAAAAACTGTCATTCTTCTGACAATTCTCAAGGTACCGTCCAATTTAACCCCCCAAATTGTTGCCAGGGAATCCAAAGAGCTCCTTACGTTCATCAGCTTACCTCTGAAAGTATTCTGCACTTCATCCACATCGTGGGTAAGCGCGTGGACACTAGTCTCCCAGTCCTTGTGCTGGAGCACCAGATGCTCCAGCGAGTCCAGGTCTCGCGGTATATGGCTGGCTATGCGCTCGTGCAGCTGGCGTTCTAGGACGTCCAGCCGTTCCAGCAGGTGGGATGATTGCTCGGTGAAGATGCGGGCTGCGTTTTTGGATTCCTCTGCAAAATGAAAGAAGGAATTTTTGAGAAAACGTGGAATAGACATATTTTTACAAGAAGAAGTGCATCATCGTGTGGCGCAATGGTCAACCCACTCACCCGGCTAACTAGAGGAATGGAATGAACCCCGTCACGGAAGGAATTTTTGATGATGTATTAAATGTTGCCAAATATTCAGTAGAATCTCTTAGACAAAAACAGTCGAAATATTAAAAGGTGGAATACTAAAAATTTACTCTATTTTTGGATGTTTTGAAAAATTGTAAACCTACCTCGGTATGTATGACGTTTTTTTTAAATATGGGGTTAATATCAGAACTCTGTCTCGCCTAATAGGAAGTGATAATAAGGACTCAGTAATAGCACGCTAAGGCAGACCATATCAGTATTTGCTAGTTATAGGAGGAAGCAAAATGAAAGATTTGGACGTTAAAATATCTCCTAAAATACCTGAAAATCTTTGATAAACAAAAGTTCGTTCCACATTTCTTTCTCTATAAACCAATATGATGCACTTTAAAAACATTTCACTAATACCAAAAGAGGTCTAAGTTAAAGCAGGATGGTTAATACATAAAAACAAAAGTTTCCGCAAATTTCTAGATAAAGATCTTAGAAAGATATCCCGCCTGAATAGTTTTAAAAGATCAAGAACACAGTTCAAACTAAATCAGTCAGTAGGTAAACTTCGAATAATTTCGGTTTTAAGTACACTCGAAGGCTAATATACCACAGTATTGCACTCATACTAATTTAGTTCAGTCAAAATACATTTTTGACATTTATTCGATAGCTGTCTTCTTCGCGTTCTCTACATTGTGCACATTAATACATCTCGTCTTAGTTCAAGGTAAATTACCTTGCGATTTACCATGTCTATAAGTACTTCTTTTATATGATTCCTCATCACTGTTCCAAACCTATTAGACTACAGGCCCATGTTCAAAAATGGACGGGTCATATGAACCACCAGATGACGTATATAGTAGGATATAAGACCATGCAATAATACGATTCAGCACTATGCCGTCACTTGTAAGGTGTCCAACTGAGTGCTGGTGAAAATTCAAAAGTGCAGGTAGGAGTGAGTAGATTTTGTTCACATATTTTTGTCCGGCATTTTTACCATCGTTAGATTTATGAAAAATAATAAGAAAACACGCAGTGCCGTAAAAAAATGGTGCGCCACAAAGTAGGGTTTTTTTTTGATTTTCTGGCATTTTCCAGGGTACATTTGGTCACTTTACTCTGTACGGCATCAGTTTCATGCTGTTTCAATACAACTTTTAATCTATTATTCCGCAACCCCGTACAAAAATCGTGCGACAAAGAGAAAAATCAAGGGTTGCAACCCCCTTTCTTTCCGTGCTCCGGGGGGTGATTTGAAAAAGTACGGCTTTGGTTCCAAAACATTACCTAGCACTCAAAAGTACTATTAAAAAAAATGCCATCAAATAATTATTGTTCATTGGAATGTACATTAATAATTATCTTAATTTCATGGTATACTTGATTTATAAAGCTGTAAAATCATTTAACTCTGTACGGCAACTTTTTTTTTAACATGATATTGTAAAATACAACTGTTATATAGTATTGCCGTTCAAAAGAAACTGTTCAAAAAAAATTTATAGAGAAATATAAAAACTGTAATTTTTTAAACTATTGCAAAAGTTTAAATTTTCATATATTAATAAAATATAGCAATTTTCTTCATTCTCCCCTTGTTTTAAATAGTATTAAAATAAATGAATTAGGAAAAAATGATGCCGTACATTTTAATGCAGTCCATATCTTTTAGGCTGATGAAAATGAAACAACTATTTTTTAGATAAATTCGATATATTTAAAGATGATAATACAAAATAAGGTTTTTATTTAAATTAATCAGTATCGGAATCAGCCGCTGAGTTGTTATCGGAGTCAACGTCTTCATCGACGTCCGAATTATCTTCTCTATCATTTTCTGAAACATGAATAAGTTTTTGTCAAAATTAAAGTCTTACGTACAGATTGAAGATGTAAAGATATATTTATTCACCTATGACGTCATCAATTTCTTCGCCTGATTCCTCATCCGGTTCCGTTATGTCACTGACTTTTTGGGGGCATTCCTCGCCGTGGAACCAGTCGAAATCGTACCGACCGTCATTGAACATCCATCCATATCTTATTGGTAACAAGGTCGACGGTATTTGTTTGTAGGCATTACACCAAATCTGTGTTATGTAGGTACTTCTCTTCATATGTTGTTTTAACTCCCGGAAACAAGGGGGAAACGACGTTGCTTCCAATTTCATAGCTTTCTTTTTGAAAGCTTCATTACAGCTTTTCGGTGTATAAATCCTATCGAATATGATACACCTTGCTTCGTTGACCGTTTTTCTTGCTTTTATATTGTATAAAACGCATACATATTCTTGCAGAACATTGAAAGTTTGTTCCATGAGTAGTGGATCTGTAACAAACGCACTATGGCCTATTTGAATAAATGCGTCCTGGAACTTCCTAGATTTCTCCAATACTTTTAATGGTCTTTTTATGTAAATTATATTTATTTCATATTTTTATTACTTTTTTATCTATATGAACTATCAGATTTGTACGGCATTAACTTTTAATAAATTATTGCATTAAGTACAAATAAACTATCTAAATGCCGTATAAAAAAAAATCGTCATAAATTTCACTTAAATTTCGGTTTATGGAATTGTCTTACATTTCGTTCTATGGATTTTTCCTTGAGTTTTTTTTCCCCTACAAACCTTTGGACCAACGAAAATGTACGGCATGTAAAAAAATATTATCTATGCATAAAATACTTTCAAAATAAATTAATTTTATGTTGTTTCAAATCACCCCCCGGAGCACGGAAAGAAAGGGGGTTGCAACCCTTGATTTTTCTCTTTGTCGCACGATTTTTGTACGGGGTTGCGGAATAATAGATTAAAAGTTGTATTGAAACAGCATGAAACTGATGCCGTACAGAGTAATGTGACCAAATGTACCCTGGAAAATGCCAGAAAATCAAAAAAAAATCCCTACTTTGTGGCGCACCATTTTTTTACGGCACTGCGTGTTTTCTTATTATTTTTCATAAATCTAACGATGGTAAAAATGCCGTACAAAAATATGTGAACAAAATCTACTCACTCCTACCTGCACTTTTGAATTTTCACCAGCACTCAGTTGGACACCTTACAAGTGACGGCATAGTGCTGAATCGTATTATTGCATGGTCTTATATCCTACTATATACGTCATCTGGTGGTTCATATGACCCATCCATTTTTGAACATGGGCCTGTAGTCTATATATTTATGAAATAAACTAGCTCAGTCGAACCGGTTTCATCTTCGCTAGTACCGATTCCGTGGCTCTCCAAATTTAATGTCTCTAAGAGCAGCGGTTAAGGCTTTGCGTTGGTGTACAATTTAGTCAGTCAATCAATCAGTCACGACATTTAATTTTATAAGTATTTACCCTTTTACAGAAACATAGATCAAAAATGCAAACACAGTTGAATTTTGACTCATGGCGATTCTGCGTACGATGCAATGTCCAGTGATAAAGAAATTGACGAAGGAGATTGGCCAGTTTCAAATATCAGATAACGTCGTGTAGTCGGATCATGTAAATACAGACTATACAGAATATACAGATACTATACAGAACTGTCAATTATGTAAGGAAAAAGTAAACAAAGAGCTGTCACTTTCAATCAAATACAGGTATGAGTTTTTTGTTAACCTTTTTATCTAAGTTTCTGTAAAAGGGTATATATGATTGATAGATTTATATCGAGCAGTCCCTAAATAAGATACCAATAAAAATGGACCACTAAAGAGCCCGTGAAAACAACATGACCTACTGAACTTGCTCGACTGTGCCACCTACTGTTCTCCACAAATTATAGTGACAGTGTCCCGAGGTCAATGCTAAAACGTTGGACGTTGATGTCATACAGGGTGACCGGTGACATGTAGGTAGTTCGTACAATTGATTTATTTACAATCCCAGTTTTAAAACTTTAGGGTTCCGTAACTATATTGTAAAAACGGGAGCGTTTCACTGAGACTTCACTGTCTTTATGTCACCGGGATCTCACGAACCGTGATAGCTAATCAGTTGGAATTTTTACATATGATGTGTTTCTGATGCCGCAGAATGATCTAAGTATCCCGTACAATAAACGTGTTTTTTTATGATAATGGTACCTAAGGAACCCTTCGTTCATATCGCACTCGCCGGTTTTTTAATAACAGTTGATAGGTAAACGTTTGAATACTGGAAAGACAGTATTTAAACGTTCACCTATCAACAGATGGTACATTTATACCATTTGATGACAATAATTTGGGGTCAGTAAATAAGGCATCATTGACCACAACTACTGCAGTTACATTTGATAATATTCATGACCTGCCTGACGCTAACCCTCCACGGGACCAAGCAGGATACCCGCCACGCGTGGAGAACACGCTATCTTAGTCGAATTTTCCAACAAACACGGGAATAGATCATCTCGGAAGCCATATTCAATGCTAAGACTTCACGGCCCTGCTAAGGCAAATTCCTATTTTTTTTAAATAATTGATAGGTAAGCGTTAGACCACTATCTCACCTGATGGAAAGCGAAGATGTGGTCTAAGATGTTGCACGTTTACGTAGGAGATACCAGTACGTGTAATTCTGCCCTTCAAGTCCGTCAAATTATACCTATCTAAAAGGTACAGCTACTTATGAATTCCCGGTAGCCCTAAAATCTGTTATTGCGTGAGTTCCCGCCTCGTCTCAAATCACTTGTAATTGATGTAATTGCAACTCGAGTAGGTGTCCCTAAACAGCGCGCACGCAAGGTCACCCTAACCCAGACATGGAAGCGATTAGAAGTGACAGCAATTGGTTGAATTATGGCAAGAGATTTCAAAAATAAAATCATTGTTAACTTTTACGACGGCTTTTTTTCGTCCCCTTTTAAAATATTAAAAACTTTTAGAATTTCAAAAACACATAATAAAATCCAATGTTCATTTTACCGTAAATTATTTTTAAATTGAATTAGGTAAGGATTTTGATATTTCAACAGTTTCATGCTTAAAGCTTTAATTATTTGAGTTGCAGATTCCTGTAGCTGTTATAAATATTTTAGGGTGGTTTTGTTCGCGCGTAGTAGTCCCACACTTAATCCCTGGGGGGTGAGGCGTCGCCACGGCCTGTATCGCCACGCTAACAATCAGGTTTACCCGCGCCTATAGATGTTTCACATTAAAACACGAAAAGTTTGTACTTGTAAATTCATTCATTCTATTAATTATTAGGTCTATGGCGTCATTCCTATTGACTATCAGAAGTTGAGATCACCGCACGGACTCTTAACGACTTGACGTGTGGATACCTCAATTTATCTCATATTTGTACCTACACTTGTTTGTCAATTTCTAGGCCACACTTTTGTTACATAATGTACAGCTACAGTACTGTAGGTACAATCGGGAAGTAAAGAGCATTTTCACATTACATTTCTAACAATGCTGTTAATTATTGTTTTCTTTTTAACTCTAATTTGATTAACTCAGTTTCACTCGAGGACTTTTACTCCCTAGTGGTTATCAGTCTTTCGAGGTATCCATTGCTACCCCCTGTCTGCTAATTTATAGAACTATGTTGGTGACTTTGGTTCTATAAAATAAATGTAGGTTACCAAAAATAGAAAGAAGTAAATGACCTTGTAAACACCAGCAAATGTCAATACATTAAGATAAAACAACAATAAACAAAACAGTGATATCTCCAAAACATACCTCCTTTCCCTCTAGAAAATATTCGTTTTATCGTCTTCATTTCGTCGTTCGATTTCCAATCTTAAGTTTAACACATAACTTTCATTTTCACTTGTCACTTCGTAAAGTCACTATAACAGCGCCGAGGCGCCAACTACTAGGTAAACAGTGTCGCTAAACTTTGGCGTTAATAGTGAACGTATAGTTTTTGCATCATGAAAGGAACCGTAAGATTCATTGATTGTAAAAAAAAACCAACTATCTACAACATGAAACGAGAAAGTTAATCGGCTTCAACTTTTCTACATTCCATGGGCATTTCCATTCATTTATGATACACACAAATATAAAGATAGATGTCAAAATACAATTTTAAAATTAAATTAAGACGACTATAATAATTATACAACATATTCATTTTTCTTATATTTAAAACGCGTCAATTGTCTCAAATAGCATTCTTTTCAGATAGTTAATATCAACTAAAGAATTTTGCTTGCTTAATCTATACTATGCATTTTTTTGCAATATCCTTAAGTGATTGTGCTTGATTTAAATTATAAGGTTCTTTAAATAACTGTCAAATATTTCTTTTATATTTTTGTTAATAAGTACCCGTACCCTAATATTAATTAAAAAGTCACTTCACAAGATGCATACACTATAACTAGCTACTTTAATAAAAACGATCTACTTTATAACCATTTTGTATTGACTGAACTGTTTATTTTACTTTTAAATAGAAATATATCTTTTGAACTTTTCAATGATATCGTAAGATCGAACAATCTTTACCACTGCCACGGTTATAATAACAAATATTGTAAAAATATAAATGACTAGCTGCCCCTCGTGGGTTTACCCGCGTTGTTCTTCCCGTTGGAATACCAGGGCTAAAGTATCCTTTAAGGTAATCCAGGTTATAAACTACGTGTGTGCTGAATTTCAGCCAAATCTGTTCAGCGGTTTCTGCGTGATTGACTTCTTTTTGATATGCCTAAGTACCTACCTGTACGTGTGAACATAGTTTTCTATCAATGTATGAAAACGAGACTAAACTTTTGGCCGTTGCAGCCAAGATATAAGCATATGCAAAAGATATATTGCGTACAAACAGACATATTTTCTAAACAGTTATAAATTAATTAGTTTCATTTAATTTTATTATACTTAGTAGGAATTGTCAGTTTATTATCGTGATCTGAACTTGATTTAAAACTAGTTTTGCTGCTAACAAGATGTAAGTCATAAAAATACCAATTTAAAGTGGTTTTAGACTACATCCTGTGATCACATTGCGAATGAAATGTTTTCCATTAATATTATAATTGCGAAAGTTTAGATTGGTATTTGTGTTTCAATCACGCAAAATCTACTGAATTGCGATGAAATTCAGTATTTAGATAGGTGGAGACCTGGATTAACAGATAGGGTATCTCTTTATCCCAATATACCCGCGGGAACGAGACGGTGAAACCCCAGGGCGCTACTAGATTGCTATATTTGCTAAATTCGATAGAAAGTCAAAGGAAAGAGTTTTTTAATTCATATACTAGCATCGATTTCACCTTAATCATTGAAATTTATGAAAAGGCTGGACATTAGGTTGATATGTAGGAAACCGGCATTTACTAATTCACCACGGCTTAATTATCTCTAGACGTATTGACCAGTTGGTTTCTCTGGACAAGGCTGACTTGGCTGGGAGGGTGATATAGATGCTGGGCAAGCCTATCTACTTCATCCATCAATATCAAAGCTTGAAGTACAAGCTGCTGGCGTTGTATGAACCATCTAAAAATTAGATGAAACACACCTATTATTTTTACCGAGGTGAGATTTCAAAGAACAAATAATTGAAAGAAACCGCGTTCCCGCCAGAGATATAAAAGAGTATTTCGTAAATTTGTTTTTATTGCTCAAGACATATTTACTAAAAATATTTTAAAAGCTAAAAAAAAATATATTTTTTAGAATTTTTTTTTTAATCTCGCAAGTGAATTTTTGAAGATGAATTTTTCCTTTTAAAATATTTCTAGTTAAAAGAGTATTAAAATTTATCTTTGGCGTTTGGAACACGGCTTTAGAAACAACGATTGATATTGTATGTTTTTGCATCAACCGATTTTGTTTAGGCTCTATTTTAACGCAGCATTAAAAAAACACTATTTTACGATACTATTCGCATATTAAAAAGGTTTTATTTAGTTTTTTTTTGGGGTTTCGTCGTAGATTCTTGTAATTAACTAACACTTTAAACAATCACTACAGGTAAGTTACAAAATAATCGCACTCGAATTAAATCGAAATCGGTTAAGGCACAGGTGCCTTTCGCGCTGTACTGGCCCAGTAGTAACGTGCTACTAGTAGTACAACTTACGCTAGACTAATTACGATTGGAGTCCCGTAGGACGTGCCACCTTACGATACGCCATCGTTCGGGCATTATCCAAAGTTGCTTCAAGGTAAATAGCTTTTATTGATAGGTGAGCGTTTGGCCATTTGATGTGCAGTGATAAGTCTCGGCGGTGACGAGCGTAATTAAAATGTGAAATTATTTACGACGTGTTTTTAATTTTTATCGGATCTTTCTGCCGTAGGTATTGTTATTGTTCAGTGACCTCGCGACTAGACTATTGTAACATAGTCGAAACGTCGAGGTAAGATAATTTAAAAATGAACATATTCCGATCTATAGATCCGGGAATAATGATATTTTTTACGAGCACAAACTGTTTAAGTATCAAAAAACCTTACAAACATTATAAATGCGAAAGTAACTCTGTCTGTTACGCTTTCACGTCTAAATCGCTGAACCGATTTTAATGAATATTGGTATAGATATAGATGAGATCTCAGAGAAGGATAAAGGCTTTTTATCCCGATATTCCCGCAGGTCTTATGTGGGTGCAACCGCGGGGCGCAGTTAGTCTATAATATAAAACAACGCGATTTAAACCGAAAAACGAGAAAAAAAAACACAACTATTAAAATTGTAGTATTAAACCAAACAAATACACCTAGTCAGAGCTATGATCACGTGACTTCCAAATGCTTCATTTAAAACAATTGGATTGTTTATTTACTCATCTAGGAATGACCTAATCATACCTAGTTGGGGAACACTAAAGTTTTTGATAGTCCATTACACCAATTTACTTTTAATTTTATTCATTTTGTGTACCAATGACGAGTTTATTATCTCTTTTGCTCGATGGCCCCATCGATACTTTTCATCCTACTAATATTATGAAGCTGAAAGTTTTCATGTAAGTGTGTTTATTACTCATTCACGCAAACACTACTGAACCGATTGCGATGACCACATAGGCTATTTATATGCGCCATTAGAAATGGACTGACTAGACTGGATTATAATATTTAGCATCCGCTCAAACCTCTGTGGTTTATTGATGTTAACTAATACCTTGTGAATTTAATTTTATTGTTTATTCTGGTAATTAAATTAAAAAAACATAACACTTCCTTTGGCAGTCGTGTAAAAAACCCTGATATTCCCGCGGGAATGGAACTTACGCGAGTGAAACCCGTTCTCGAAACTCTATTTATATATGTTATAGCGTCCCCACCGTCCCAACTTTCGGTATACCAGCAGGGGCCGCTGTACCCGAGCGTACACCCCTAAGGGCGACGTCAGGGATCGAGTTTAAGACGGATCTAGTCCCCAATGCTAGACTGGTTCTCATAAAGGAGAGTAGCCTCGTGCCCTAGGACACTACCTGGTCGTCCAGACAGGTACCGGAGCAATAAGGCCGCGCGAATAAGGACGCGAGTGAAACCGTGGCGCAGCTGTAATTGTTTTTTTTTTCCATACTTGTTTTCTGTACGTGTGTACGAGTGTATGTGAACTCACCTTCAGCTCGCGCCCTCCGCTCGAACTCATCAAAGAGTCGGTTGACGTCGTCGATCTCCCGGCGCAGTCGGCGCAGCTGCGGGTCGGCCGGGTCTCCTTCAGCCAACAACTTCTCCGCGTCCTCGTTCAGAGCGCGCCGGATCGCTTGACGCTGTTCCGCGCC
Organism: Idaea dimidiata; assembly: GCA_949358125.1. Taxonomy (NCBI): domain Eukaryota; kingdom Metazoa; phylum Arthropoda; class Insecta; order Lepidoptera; family Geometridae; genus Idaea; species Idaea dimidiata. The sequence continues at coordinate 686,576 of OX442342.1, forward strand.
CATCGCTACGAACTGGGGAGTCGAATGTGCCCATTACTTCAAATACCCAGGAACTGATATGAAACGATTTGCCACAAACACATTGTAAACTTTTGATTTTCATACAAAAAGTGCCTCGCATGAAGGGCTACCGCGGATCTCGTCATCGAAATACGCCCTGCGCGAAGGATTAACGTGCGCGGTGCAAACCACGGCATGCATTTTAAGCCGACACCGTCGATTTAAACTGTCATTGAAATCGACGTCTTTTGAGCTGCCGGTTTAAATGACATTTCAAATCGACGGAGCGGGCGTCGGCATCAATCTAAGGTTGTTGATTGTAAAAAATCCGCTGTAGGGAAGCGATGATATGTACGATTTTAAACTTACATGGTTGTTTTCACTACTAAAATTACCTAATAACGGGGTATTTTACATGTTTAATAATTTATCCGCGAAGCTCGATATTTCGCTGGTAATTTCACGTCTCGTGAACAAGCTGGTAATTTTAGTAGTGATGATATGCTTTAGTCTAGAGTTTCATGCGAACTGTTTTGAAGTGAAACTCTTTAATGGAATCGCTGTTCCCCTAAGACCTTGGAGCTGTCAAGTCTAGACTGAATGTATATCCCAAGCAAGCATGTCACATCGACCTCTGTGATGCGTCGTGTTAACGCACGACTGCAATGCAGAAGGTTGAGAGTTAGATTCCCGCCGCAAATATTTCTGCTTAAAAATAAATATTTGTAGCCCACCATGGGGCTAGATAGCGTTGTGTGTTGTTCTCAGAATTTATTTATTTATAAACCATATAGGTATCTTACCTGCGGGAAATCCCATCCCTTAACAACCTTGATGGTCGCAAAGATCATGTTCTGTCGCATCCTCAACTGTTTCCTCTGCCATAGTTGTATCACCTACAACAAACGTATCAAAACTTTAAATAAATTATAAAGACAGCAGAGATCAAAATACCCAAGTCTTGAGTTTTAAATGATTTAAAAACTAAAAACAAAAATGTCAAGGACGGTCAAAGTAGGAAAAAAAGATTGAAATAGAAACAGAAGTCGATCGTAGCAGCTTTTTATTATGAGCCAGCTGTTTGGGTAAAACTACACTGTTCTTAAAATAAAATAACACACGGACCAATGTGTGATTTCCTTCTTTTACCTAAAACACGACTGTTTTAAGATAGGATTATCATTTATTATCATACCTTAAAGAAAATGTAACAAAAAATCCCTACAAAAATCAACACAACATCTTGAAAACTGTTAACAATTTTGCCTGCACACATTATCAATAAGTAAGGTACACACACACTTAATTATAAAATGTTATGACAAATTTATTTTCACGTAAAATCAAGTAAAACTGTCTGTTATTATGTCATTGAGATTTCGAACTGGTGACTAGGTCAAACATAGATGTTTGTATGCATTATCTATTAGGTCATTTGTTTAATTATAGTTCAATGTTTCCTTTTAGATATTTACGTATTTTGCTTAGGGATATAGTACAGACAATACTTACGGAAAGAGTGTGTAATTAATGTCTACTTGACATTCCACTGTCGCATGGCTTAAAAATACCGATTAAGTGAAAGTCGAACTCTCGCACGAAGTACCTTTATCACAAAAAAAATACGGTTTCTGTATGGGTACCTCAGTTAAAGACAGTTAAAACAGAATAAAATATATATTTATTTATTTCATTCTGTTTTAACTGAAACAAACAAAACAAAATACAATTAAATTTTCTGTCAATGAGTCATTCTGTTTTAACTGACTGAAATATCTGTCAGTCTGTCATTTGTTATAGCGGCAATGAATACGAATACCATTTTCTTTGAAACTTCCAACTTCCAACTTCCAACTCTATAACTATTACAGATAATTAGATACAGTCTGGTTACAGATAGACGGACACTTCGTCGAAAATACTCTAGCATGGTAATGATTTAGCGTCCCAACTTACCATCTCGCTGAGTGCTCAGTAGAGCGCCGTCTAGGATCAGACGGCCTCCTGCGCCGGCGGCGGCAGCGCCAGCACTGTCTACTACACTCAGTATAACACACTTATCTCTCCACTTACTACACTTATCTCCCCACTTACCCTGTCATAAGCCTTCCTCAACCCGTCAGCAGCATCGACGGCCTCCTGCGCCGGCGGCGGCAGCGCCAGCACTGTCTACTACACTCAGTATAACACACATATCTCTCCACTTACTACACTTATCTCCCCACTTACCCGGTCATAAGCCTTCCTCAACCCGTCAGCAGCATCGACGGCCTCCTGCGCCGGCGGCGGCAGCGCCAGCACTGTCTACTACACTCAGTATAACACACATATCTCTCCACTTACTACACTTATCTCCCCACTTACCCGGTCATAAGCCTTCCTCAACCCGTCAGCAGCATCGACGGCCTCCTGCGCCGGCGGCGGCAGCGCCAGCACGGCTCCGGGCAGCGCGACCTCCGTGCCCGCCCCGCCCAGTCGCACGCGCCATCGCACGCGCCCGGAGTTGTCTACTACTGTCACTGACGAGCCTTTCTCGATGGCGATCTGAGAGAACGAACAGAGTTAACTAGAGATAGGACTAGGAGTTAGCCCCGAACTGAGACCTCACGACCCCCAATCTCCCCAACCCCCCTACCGATCCGGCTCATCTTCCAACTCATAAATTATATTGACCTAAACTACGCGCATACCAAAATTCATAAAGATCGGAGCTACGATACTCAAGTTATCGTCGAACAAACATACAAAGCGTAAGATACAAGCGCCAGGCCCCAGGTCTACACTGGACCTCACTCGCTTCGCTCGTTCGGACAATTAAATCTTTACATGCCAAGTTTCATTGCAATCAGTTTAGTAGTTTTTGCGTGTTCGAAACAAACAAAAAATGTAAATATAGGTCTTTCTACTTACACAAAAGGTGTAAGTTTAAAAATATTATAACTAAGTCATTTTTAGAAATCTAAAATGTTGATACATTTCTGAAAAATCGAACAACTCAGTCAAAAGTTACGCGTGGTCATACTTAAAAAAATATACGGGTCGACTTGAAAACCTTCCTCTGTTGTTTCGTCGGTTAAAAAGACTTACATTAGCATGCTTATAAGCACAGACAGTCTCGGCCCTTATAGGCCTGGTGATGGGCGATCTCCTCTGCTTCACAGGTCGCACATTCCTGGCTTCCTCCACCAGCCTGGAGATCACGCCTCCATGGGAGTTCAACTCTTCACGAAGGTCCTGCATGCCTTTCAGCAGCCTCTCGCCTTGGTCGAGGGTGAACTCCGACTGGGAGAATGTGGTGTTCAGAGCTTCTTCGCGTCTGGGGAGAGACATAAACAATTACAAACCTACTTAATACATTGCAAAAATGTTCCGTAGTTACCATGAAATATTACGGATGGCAATTTGGCAAAAGTTTTGACAAACAAACAACTTAACTACCTATTTTTTTATTTTTTTATGGCATTTGTTCGAAATTTTCTGTTGATTTTTTTAATTACTTAAAATTTTAAAAGTATTGCTCAACTGTATTAATTTATTATGTAATTTATGTTAAAATATCTAATTTGTTAATGTAGCTTCATAACACATAGCTTGTCTGAGCTAAGCTGCGCCCAGGTTTGTTACCAAAAAAATATAATCTTATAATTATATACACAAAAGAAAGTCATGTTAGTTACACCATTTTTAACTCAAGAATGGTTGAACCGATTTGGCTGAAAATCCAGGTTCCTTTTTTATCCCGATATTCCCATGGGAACGGGACTTACGCGGATGAAACTGCAGGGCGCAGCTAGGTAAAACTAATACTAAAGTTACCTACTTTGCCGGGATATTTGGTGGTAAAATAAAAATGGGGTTTCTTTTATACCTTTTAAAGTACCAACGGAACCCTGAAAAGAAAAAAAATAACTTACTTCTGTATCCACTTCTCAGCTTCCTTAACATCATCGAAGAACGTATGATACTGCGTGGTGTGCTTCAAGTGGGTCTCGAGACACAGAGTCAGTTGCAGGACCCACGCCCATTGCGACTGCATCACCTGCGAATTGCAACCGTGCACTAAGTAACTTAGGGTTCATTATTGATTGAACAATATTGTAAGTTTTCAGGATATTTAAATTCAAAAAGAACTTATCGAAACAGGTTTTAAGTATTTTTCCTTTCTGCAAAAACCAACTCTATTTTCTTACAAATATAGTATAAATTCCAACAAACCTGCAGATGCGACTCAATCGTCTTCGTAGCCGGATGGTGTTGAGCGATCAACGCTTCTCCTCTGTCGATCACGTTGCTGAATTGGAGCTCGCGTTTCTCCAGCGATGACATCAGTTGCTGAAGGAAAGTAATTTAATTAGTATTATGATAGAGTTCAAATTGGCAAAGGCAGTCAGTTGTTTAGGAAATAAAGCAGGAATCTACGAGGAATAAATAGAATAGAGATCTAACTCCCCTATTAAATTCGAAAAAAAACATGTTCCACGGTCACACAGCAGTTTTTTTTCGAATTGCACACACTGACATGTTTCGTACTGTATTACGTATGATCGCCCTTTAGATCAACTAATGGCGGACGATCTTTAGTGACAGACAGGCGATCGAGTCATCGTTCTAGGCCCTGCAACCACCGTTTGCGTGGAACATTTTTTCAAAGGATTGCTACTGCCATATATATTCGAGTTCGTTGGCAGGAATAAATAAATATGAAATATAAATAAATAATATAAATATTTCACGACATTACCCACGGCGCTATCTAGCCCCAAACTAAGCACTAGGTTTGTACTAGTAAATAGTTGAGTTTTGCATACTGAATCATATGTGTGTAATTCTGTTTCTTCTTGCGCCTAGTATTAGGACTAGTCAGATTTCTAACGGCGAATCTCTATTCCAAATTTGAGTTCTACTTTAACAATTGACCAGCTCTCAAACTAATAAATACATAAACTTTTTAAATTTACACGATTTGTTAACACATTTTACCGGGTCTTAATGACCCGGTAAAATGTAAAAGCAACTCGATTATTTAAGTACCTGTCAAATTTTAAAACACTTCTGTATTTGGCTGTCAGGCCTCTTAAATTTTCATTACGATTGTTATCAGACATAACAACCAGGACCATCTGCTTAAAGTGCCTTCCGAAACACAGAGGAGCTCATGAAATGTATCTAATGCCACACACTATATCGAACACCCATCCTAAGTAATGAATGCGTCAGGCGTTGCTTAACCCGCACGACTATACAAGAGTTTCTAATTTGAATTGTCTTACCATCTAACACATAAAACAAGCCCGTTCAAAAAAAATAAAGAGGCAAATCAAACAAAAAGTGAAGTAAATAAAAGAAACGAACCTCGTTGTCGTCTCCAAAGGAATGCTTGTATAAAACAAATCAGTATTTAACATAAAAAAGTTACACAGTACATGCACAGTGTGTAAGCTGGTTTTCGAGTAACAATAACCTAAAAATGTTCGAAACGAAGTCATAAATTCCAATAGTCGTAGAACAAACATAGTTCCCCTAGACCTGTAGAACAACCACTTAACTGGACGGTAATAAAATAACCTACCTCTTTTAAATCTAATCTAACCTAAGGGTAATTTATTCAAGATTAATTCGACTTTACTAGAACATTGTGAATATATCTATTCTTTAAAAATAGTTCATACTGGAATAAGCAACAAATAACAGTTCTCCGCATAAATCGTCGTTTTCCGATTGAACAGCTAAAGTCTCTCGAACAAAAGACTGCTTACATTTAGAATTACTTTTCGTTGCTCATTTCAGTTTGGTCCAATCCCTCCCTCAAAATGTAAGGGGCTACTTTAACAATTATTAAGCAGCTCTCAGACTCAAAAAATGGTTTTCTAATTTTGAATTTCAAGATGCTCACTCAGTTATTTAAGTACCCTTTAAATTTTATGTGACGTTTAAGTATTCGCGCTTTAGACGGACCTTCAGAGGAATTTCCTAAACTATAACCTATGAATTTAGAAACAATGGCCAAAATCTCTTACCTCATAGTAATGTTGTACAGCTGGCAAATTGATATGAGGGTCAGCCCAGTCTCTTGAAAGTTCGACTTGTTCCTTCTCATTCAGCCAGTTGAGCTCCGCTGTCGCTGATTGGAGGAAATCTTGTAACGCGTCGAGGTCTGACATCCTATTGGACAATGGAAAATAGAAGGTTACTTTCTATTGGTCCTGCGAAAATAGATGATTGATCTGGAATGGTTTGGATTTTGACCCTTCAAAGTCGCAAGATGTTTGTTGCCACTTCACCGAGGGCATTTTCCAAGGTTCTACTTTTCGAGGTGTTTACTTTCCTCCTGATCACAGGTAGAGACTGAGATGTAATTTCTAATACTCATTATTATAGAAAAGTTAGCGAATCTTCTTTCGGTATAGTGGTATTTTTCATCTAGTGTTATAGTTGTCAGTTCCCCTTAGGTCTCTTGACCTAACGACTGCTATTAGAGATAGATAATATTTCGGTTTAGGTGCATACTGGTTTTCGGCCCAGAGACCAGATTGCGATTGCAGAAAATGCCCATCGTAGACTGGGACTATAACTGTAGCGTGCAGGGACCAGATTACGATTGTAGGGAAAAAAGTAGTGGTAGACTAGGACCATAAAATTTATTTAAGTGGAAGATTTGAATCTCATACCGTTTCGTGCTGGTAGAAAGCAACTCGGCGTACAACTTCTGCAGCTGACTGAGATGCTGGTTGTAAAGGTTGAGCTCATCGCCGCTGAAGTTGGCGCGGTTGTGGACGCATTGCTCCACCTTCGAGTGGAACTGGTCGATGGTCTTGTGTTCCCGCTGGTGTTTGTCCAGCTCATGCTGCACGGTTTGCAGGTCTGAACCATATTCCGATTCGTGGAGCTTTTTCTGTAAATACGAGAAGATTAAATTATAAACTCAGACCGAGAAAATTGCATTTTTATCAGCTGTTCCTTTTTTGTTTCTGCCAATAGACCTTGGAATATCAAGGCAAGCAGCTAATGTTTAACCTCCTTACTTTAAAACGATGATTAACAGATGCAGGTGTCTACTATTACAAAACAGGATTCAACCACTGTCTCCGCACCAAGAGTCGGAAACCGAAAAGACCAAAAAGAATAGTGTCTTATCATCCGTACGATGTTCCCGTTTGCATCTCTCTTGCAAACCCGGGATCCGCTTTCCTACTTTTACGTCTCCACTTCACACAATCTTCAGCATCCAGTATAGTAAGGCCATTTCTTGGATCTTCCTAATCCTGAAGAAGAAACCTGTCTACTTATCAGTTTCTCCTTACACTACCTAGTGACCACACTAAGCCAGTGGAAGTACGGCGAAGCATCTTGCACTCTCATCTCCAAGACGGTCCGTGTCTCTCGACGTACTGTGGTCTGCTAATAAATCCGAAAAGACCAAGAAGAAAACCGTCAACTCACCAGTTTCTCCTTACACCACCTAGTGGCTTCACTAAGTTGCTGGAAGTACGGTGAGGCGTCATGGACTCTCGTCTCCAAGACGGTCCGTGTCTCTCGGCGGACTGTGGTCTGCTGGACTGGCAGACGGACTGACGACAGTCGGGGTACGAGGCGGCCGGTAAATGAGGTGCGAGCGTTCACCCAGCGGTCGTGGATCTGTTGGACTCTGGAAGATAATAATTGGAAGATATAATAGATATAAAAAGTCATGAACGAAACCTCTTTTTCCTTAAAATTTGAGATATCAGGCATGAGATCGCAGGGTGGACCTCTGTCAGCGTCTGCTGACGAGATTAGGTGATCTAAAAACTAGACAAGTCTCAACAACCAAAATTTTGTTGGCAGGTTAGTCCTGTCTAGTCTTTGTCATTGTAGCTAAAAGCCACATATATGTACATTCCCATGGTAACCGCGGACGTACAAAGGTTACCTGGCAAAGAGCACTGCAAGCGATATGGCCGTGTGTATCTAGAAGATGGCGCCAGATGATGTTAAAACATGATAATGATCCAATTTTTCGCTTCGGGAAATCAAAGCGAGAACTTACCGCCTTTGCAACTCGTTGGCTTGAGGATACCTCCCCTCTCTCAGCACATGCGCATCCTGGAACATCTCTTGTATAGTGTGCTCCATAGTTCTCAACTCTTGCTCTATCTGTTCCGCGGCTTGTTTCGCCTCAGCCGGGTGGACTCCACGTTCCACTCGACGTATCTCGCTTTCTATATGCCTTTCCACGTTGTCTAGACCGCTTTCGGTTTGTTTTATGTCTCTGTGGGAAGATAGATTGGATGATTAGAAATGTTGCTGTGACTTCCGACTGTCTTTTGATCCGATGTCGGAACCACTTTTTGATCACTATCAAATTGATCACTATCAAATTTGCATAAGGTGCATTTGGGCCCTATACCAAAACTAAGGTGAGCCCAGTTGAACGATATCAAATTAGAGACGGGCGTGATTGGCCCTGGTCCGAGGTTTGAAAGAGACCATTTGCCCCCCTAACCAGGTGTAACTTTACTAGATGTCTAGCTGTAGACGTTGTTTGGTTACAAGAGAGGTTTGTTAGCCTGTGCTCTTATTGGCTGAACGATACTGAAGCCAGCAAGCTAGTACCAACTTCTTGTTGTTGCCACTAGTTAACCAACAAATGGCGGAACAGCCATATAAGATCAGTCTTCCATAAATGGATTTAAGTGAGCTGTGCCAATGATTTACCACACGTTGGCGTCATAGGGCCAAGTGCCAACTTGCCGGCGAATATATTATACCAAAACGGATTCGAAACTGTGCAAAAGGCATTCAAGTATGTCAATGCAACTGTGCAATATCCCAGTACAGACCTGTGCAGTTTCTCAGCGAGCCGCTGCAGCCGCTCCAGACGTCGGATCTCGTCGGTGAGGTCACGCTCCCGCTCCTGGTGCGCCATCAGGAGCCGCGACCACGCCTGCTCCAAGGCGTCCGGTCGGAGAGTCGGCTCGATGTCGCATTCTCCTACTGATTCGAAGTATTTCTGGAACATAGATACTTAAACTTGAGACTTCTGCAACAGATTTGTAAAGATGTATAATATAGTTTGTACGGTTTTGATTTTTTCTACTGTTTTTAATGTTTCATCTTTCCCATTTGCATACCATATTTAGGGTTAGCCCTCTTGATACCATTTAGCTTTACCTTTTAGGCTCTGTACGTCCTGTACTATCCCCATCCAGGTCATTTTATTTTTACACACGACAAGATAAAATGGTCTATAATGTAGCTTGCTAATCTAGAAGAAAAATGTCGCCAGTATAACAAGATCTGACCCGGTTAGCGGCGGCATCAGACTTAGGCCTCGGCAAAAGTACCATATTTTTATAGACCCAGTCTACATACTCCACATCCAGGTCCTATCATGATATCAAATCTTCTAACCTCTAATTCCCTGTAATGGTGGAAGAGCTTCTGCTTCTCCCGCTGCCTGAGAGGCACCTCCTCGTTGCGGAACCTCGTACTCTCGCTCAACAGCTTCTTCATCTCGATCAAAGTTGACGGGAAAGCACGGTCCTGTAACACACACGAAAAAACCTTTAAAAAAGAAATCTCCACAAGACACGAGAGGTATGCAATCGTCATTCTCCATGATGAACATTTTCACCTTTTAACTTTCCTACCATTATCGCGGTTCAAAGGCTATTGTAAAATAGTGCTACCCTTTAATATCTACCTCTTAGAGGAGTTAGATAGTTAAGACAAGTTGGGTTCCTCATTTTAAAAGAATTTTAATCATCTTGCCATCAGCATTTAGGCCAGCTAAAATGTTGTCATGACATGTCCCAGCAGCCAGCTGAGCAATATTCAAGCCCAGCTTCGAATTTTGAAGTATCATTAAAATATTATTAAATGGAAAGCTTGTGAGTATTTATAGTTCCTTCACAGATAAATTGCAATGTAGCTCGGCATCTAGATAGCTCAAGACCTGGACTACCACATAGCCTGCTTATTATCCCATTATTCAGAACTTGCCGGTCAAACTACGGGACACTGCCGGTAGTACATAACATACGCTGTGAGGACCAGTGAACGGATATATAAGCATGGAAATGTTTCTTGCGCTTCAAAATGACACCACATAAAATAGCCCGCGATGATTAAAAAGGTTGCACTTCGGTTGTACTCGGATCGGGTCATTCAAAGAACCAATCACGTTAGAGAACAGCGTATTGCCGCCGGGCCGTCCTCGTTGACACCTTACAATTGGTGAAAATATAAACAAAGGTCCAATTGCTTTGCTAGTAACGTGGTGTAGTTTGTGTATGCATACTTCGTATTTGAGTAAGTTTTGGAGCTATTATTTGAGGTGAGTTAGTATGGAAAGACTTCTTCCTTGCTTATATCCGTTCACTGGTCATAAACTAAAATGTATCTCATTTATAGTAAAGTTGATTTTTAGTTTTTATTTCTAAATGTTTATTGTTGTATGGAAGAGCGGAATACTTCTGATACAAGTGTCTTTGTACACTTAATAGAAGGTTCCAACCTTAATATTGTTATGTATTTACTAAGTTAAAGAAATAAACTATTTTTCATTTTCATTTTTTCAAATAGGAGTGTAGATTAGAGGTTTGCTTGTACCAACCTGCATGAGTGCACACTTCTCGTGCAACCAGGCGCGGTGCTGCGCCGCCTGCTCGGTGTACCCGGCGGCGCGGCGCTGGGACTCCGCGTCGAACAGCGGGTGCACCGCCGGCGGCTCCGGGAACGTCTCGTACAGAGACGAGATGTACGTGATCAGGGACTTCTCGTCCGGCTCGTGGGTGTCCACATCTGTTGGGTTCGAGGCAAATTAGACTCGTATTTTAAGCCTTCCTACCGTCTATGCGTCGCGTAGCGTACCTTAAGGGATGATTTATATTAGACTTCGAGCTTCGTTGTCCATTGCTCGGCGAGCAGTCGATCGGTCTGTTGCAACCTAGTGGCGACCGAGCAATGGACAAAGAAGCTCGGACCCGGCCGGCGCTCGTGACGGTCTAATATAAATCATCCCTAAAAAAAGTCTGAAATAGGCTCGGAGACGTCTGATCGGCATTGCAACAATAATGATAATAAAAACAGTAAAATCAGTTTTATTTCGAGCCTTATCAAGAAACGTGGAGTAAGGGCAGAGTAATTTTACCACTTTTTGTTTCTGTCTGCTAAATTTAAAAGTTCTTATCATGGAATAAGACAAAGCATGTTCTTACTACTCCGACCTTACTCCACTTTTATTAATAAGGATAGGAATGATTACTTTAAAATCATCATCATCATCATCATCAGCCTGTTGCAGTCCACAGTTGCAGTTGCAGTTGCAGTTGGAGCGACGATTTGCGCAAGACGGCTGGCACAAACTGGATGCGAGAAGCCGAAAATAGATCTAGGTGGCAGGTAATTGGAGAGGCCTATGTCCAGCAGTGGACTGCAACAGGCTGATGATGATGATACTTTAAAATAATAATTTCTATTATGACGGACTACTCGACACTAGATGGCGTTACTAGTAGGTAGGCAGATAGTATGTGGGTCCATTTTGCTACATATCAGAAACATACAACAAAAAATTCCACACAAACACTTTTCAATCAAATCGCAACTTGCAACTAATATTAAATTAAAAGTCCGGCTGCAAAGCAGAAGACTGCAGGTTCCATTCCCCTAGGGACAAGTATTTTTGCTGACCATAAATGCTTGTTTCTGATTCTAGGTTTTTATAACACATATTTACAAAGAAAGATATTATATTTAATTTATACGTTGTCTTGTACAAGCCTAGTTGCTTAATCTGAGGCTAGATCGCGCCGTGTGCAACGTCCTGCAATATTAATATCTATTTATTTATTTTATTCAATTGCAACCAGTATAAAGACAATAAAATTGCACATGCGTCTAATTTGGCGTGAATACTTGCATCGCCGTCCATTTTGTGTCAAACCAAGCTTAGAACTAATTGCAGTTCTTTGAATAGCGACCTTCCATTTGTAGGTGATATAATGATTATAATTACAATATGTTTTGTGTGTATACATATAGGTACCTACTTAGTTTACCTGTATTCTAACAAACGACGTTCAATTTAATTCATCTTTTTTTAAAGGTCTGAGAAATTAAATAAATAATAAATAAATATTGCACGACATTACAGACAGCGCTATCTAGCCCTATACTAAGCACTAGGCTTGTACTGTGGGCACTAGACAACGTATATACTAAATATTATACTTTTTTTAAAATACATACATTAGGTTTCGAACACTTTAACTTTGGAACTGTTCACAGACTAGTAAGAAGATACTAAGAAATGTTGACGCTCGCCCGTCTGAGACAAGTTTAAAATGCATCACTATCAGGTGACGCATTTCAACTTTTGTACGAAATATCAGCATTAAAACCAATACCCTAAGCCACATCATCCATTGATATCACTAGATCATCACCAAAGATACATTCTGACGTCATCTTCGAACAATGGGTCGTAAAACCGAACCTGCCATCTTTAGATCACCTGTCATATCACAAGTGCACTCGTATAGTCAATGAGACGTGAAATTATAGGGTGAAGCAAGTGCTTTTGATAAACTGATTATGATTCGTTAACATTAATGCAAGACGGACTTGCGTATGTTGAATTCTGTATCATTATCCAATGAGTCTATTAAAGTTTATAGAGACGCCAATAAGGAACAAATCATTATGGGACAGCGGCACAAACTATGCTATACAACCTCATTACTTATTTATTTATTAGGAAGTTCAACAGCTATACATTATATATATTATTAAATTCTTGCATATAATTAAAAAAAGAAATCGACCAAACTTTTGTTATCTCTCTCTAAAATGTAAGACGCAATGCTACTTGGATGACGTTAGAAAGAGATGTAATAATATTATTATTAAAGCGATTAGGGGAAAATGATAAAACGTCATTTTGTGTGAAGGAGTAACAAAAACATATACATACAAACTTTCGCGTTTATAATATTGGTAAGAAGTAAGATTTTGTGATGCCAAAATGTTTTAAGCCAATAAATCACAAAAAAATTCATTCGTTTCTCGCTCATGAAAATTAACGCGTTGAAGTCTTTTACAGGTAAACACAAGATTTGAAGAAAATTATGTTTTTAGCTACGAACTCCAAAGGGAGCCCATTTATACAACGTTAAACATTATATGCTGTCGGTGTGTTTGTCTTAATTTTAACGTTTCTGTGTTAAATTCATACGAGTCATCATCACGGGTTTTTTTAATAATCTCACGTCGACGTTTCGACTACGTTACAACAGTCTTGGCCGCACTATTAAGACCTGGGCAAACATGTAATTATACTAGGAGTTCGCCTCGAACTGAGATCTCACGACTCCCTATCTCCCCAAACCCCTTACCGATCCGGCTCATCATCGAACTCATAAATTCTATTGACCTAAACTACGCGCATTCCAAAATTCATGAAGATCGGAGCTACGATACTCAAGTTATCGTCGAACAAACATACAAAGATACAAGCGCCAGGCCCGTCTACACTGGACCTCACTCGCTTCGCTCGTTCGGTCAATAAGCTACTTACCCTCAGGGTCAAGAAGACGAGTAACGCCATACTCCTTCTCGACCACGTGGAATGCTGTCTCCAAACGCTCGCGGACATGCCTCGATCTGAAAACACACAATTATAGAACATAAGCTCAATAAAAGTATTGAATAACCAAATGGTTTTCAGATAGAAATCAATCGCCCAAAATAACAATGTAATATCCTAAACTTAGAGCAATCAAAGTCTCCAGTCCAGACACGTGTCCATGGAGACATCCCAGCATATTGCTCGACGTCGCCCGATGTCGAGCAATATGCTGGGATGTCTCTTAAGATAGAGACGGAAACAAGACATCGGAAGACGTCGAGCAATATGCTGGAACGTCTTTATTTTAGACGGAAATAGACTCTATAGGGTTTCATAAGTGATTCGGGAATATCTGGCGATGTCTGCCAACGTAGCGTCGTGCGAAGTCGCCTAATAACTGCTTCAGAGATAATAACCGGGACCACAAGCTTACAGCGCCGAAGTACTGAGGATTTCGTAAAAATGTTCTTAAGTCACGCTCATGATAGGGAATACGGACAAGATCTTTTGCGTGTCTCTAAACCAGCGGAGTAACTAAGTATACACGTCCAATTAATGCTATATTATAATCCTCATAACATCGCTCTAATGCTGAAGGAAAACATCGAAGGCCTCACCACGGTCCGAAGGCATGGGACATTTGTCAATCCGGGGTAGGCTCCCGTGGCGTCTTTATGCTTAACGCCTCTAAGAGGAGGCCCTTGCCCTGCAGTGGGACAAACTAACGGGCTAATTATGTTATGTCATAATCCTCACCTGATATTACGCCAGTCAATCAGATCAGGGCGGTTCCTATGTATGAGCGCGTTGAAAGCCAACCCGTCTCTCCATGAGGACGTGAAGTCAGCGACCCTGACTCCAGGGTACTTCGCGGTGGAGCGGCGAGCCCAGCTCAGCAGGGCTTCCCGGGCAGTCACGTTCGGCTCTTGACCGACTACGATGTCCGATATCTGGGGAAAGAAAAGGCATTTTTTAGTTTATGTAGCAAAACCCATTGATATCAACCACATCACATCTCGAATTTAACAGTAGATTTGGCATTAGATGGAAGTCATTAATTGTAAGTTTGTAACAAGCAACTGAAGTCAGTGATACTTTACTTTTAACGTTTCAAACGTCCTTCATCGACTTCATCTTAGCATTGTAATTTTATTATTACAATAGACGTAACAAGATTGTCGGCGCTGTAGCGGCATTTTTTCGCGTAAAAGAAAATTAATTTTTGAGCCTGAGGGTTCACATCTAATACCTTTTTGTTTTTATTGTGTTGTTTTGTAAAACTATGACACACAACTATTTTCTATTTATATATTATAGCTATTTATATTTATTAAATCAAAGATGCACTTCCTCATAGTTTTAAATCTATTACTGAACTGGACCGAAGCCAAAGTCTAGACTTTCTCCTAAACATGAATAGTTTATTGCTAACCGTCTTTTTAGACATTTTGCCTCTTATTAATATTATAATATTATAGAACAAAAGATGAAATAGGTGTAAACCTCGATTTTAGGTCATGTTACCAAATAATAGTTTCGACAGTCGTCGGGTAAACCCTTGTCGACCAAATATTTCTGTATAGGTATACCGAAAGTCAAAAGTAATGATCAAATCAAATAACAAATAGTATTTAATTATAATTTGAACATTGGAAATTAATATTCATGTCCATGGATTGTTTTGTTTAAAATAGGTTGACGTAGTAAAATACATACTGCATAATTTAAGTTTAATATATTTTTGTATCTTGTTATGGACATGCCACATACATAGGTCGTTTATTATATTATAATAATATATTATTAACATTGCATTTACACACCGCAATCTAAGCCACAAAGTTTGTCAGCGGATACTTAATATATAATATATATATATAATACTTTTTTAATAGCCGGTGCTGTTCCACTGCTGGAACAGCACTGCCTCCCCATCTCTTTCCACCTTGCGCGGGTTTTTGCACCCTCGGGCCAATTTGGCTCAAATCGGTTTAGTCAGATCATTTTGCCTGCTCTTTCGCGATCGACCTCGACACAGCCGAGCATCCGCAGTCCAGAATGTATTTGTCCATTGTCCATATACTTTAAAAAATATAATTATAAGTACCCAATTAAATTATTATAAAAAAGAACAAAATGAATCTTAGTGACATTTTTACACTTGTACAACATAGTTAAAGATGATTATCGAAATCAGATGTAAAAGCCAGTAGGTGACCGATCATTGAACTCTATAGTCGCGGAGAATCGATTTGAAAGTGCAATGCCGTTAAACTACTGTTTACTTTGCACTACACTGTGGTAAATTGGATTGTGGAGTATATGCGAACTGTCATTCGTCAAAGCCCATAACACACTATGTTTGTTGCCAGGTTTTCATTTTTATCAGCAAAACTATTGATCGGTACAGTAATATAGGAGGTTTATTTTTTTGCAAAAGGCAAAGTTCGATTCCCGGCAAAGGTAAGAATTTTTTCAATAATCTAATAATGCCATTTTAGATTTTGTCAAAATCGGGGACGAAAATTCTTTCAGCATTTTTCACTATCTCTTATAGTTTAGGATATCCCCCTGAAAGCCCATCGAGATGGTTCACCCTGTATATCAATGTAGAGCCAAAAACGCTGGTCCTATGAGACTGGTATTTAAAAAGTTTGTTCTTTGTAATATGTAGGTTTCCACTAAAAAGTGTTTTAAAAACCACCGCTTGATCGGGACTCACTCGGGTGAAACCGCGGGATACCCTAGCTATACGCTTCACCTTGCCAAGTTCTGTCTAATAAAAAAAGCAAACAAGTTCATGTATGACCTTGCAAGTATGATACATGGGTTCGGTATTTACCTACTTATGTACAGTAACATTAACTATGTACTATCTTAACGCCTCTCTGGTTGTGAGGTATCTTTGTTGAACAACATATTTTAAGTGTTTGTGTAAATAATTTTAATTAAGGTATGTATGAACTCTTTAAATTCGCACGATTTGTTAACATAGTTACAATATTTTTCATAATAATTCATAATTCCTTTATTGCGAATAAGGGTACATTATAATTGATGTTATATAAAAATAGGATCTCCTTACTCCACCAAATTTGGCATGCAACATTGCTGTCAAGCGTTTTTATTTTACCAGGTCTTAATCGGTTGATCTTGTCCAATGACCAAGATCATTGTAACATGATCGAAACGTCGAGGTAAGAAAATAAATAATAATACGCGATTGAGACCCGGTAAAATGTAATTATGTATGGATTTGGATGTGTAGAATTACCCAAAAGCCAAAACTTACTTGAGCGAAAATAACAATCCTAAATTAACCAACTAGACTTGTACTATAGGTTCTTGATGACGTATATTACATAAGTTACATTTATATGAGACCGTTACGAGCGCCGGCCAGGTCCGAGCTTCGTTGTCCATCGCTCGGCCGCCACTCGGTTGCAACAGACCGATCGACTGCTAGCCAAGCAATGGAGAACGAAGCTCGGACCCGTGACGGTCTAATATAAATCATCCCTTAGGCAACGAAAAAGAACTCTATTAGGGTGTCATACTCAGAGGATAAAGATGAGACACTTTTCTCGTCTTTATTTTCTGGGTTTACATTACACCTAGGCTACATTTTATCACGACATTTCCATAGGATCGGGACTAACACGAATAAGACCATTGGACGTTGCTAGTTCGTAACTTAACTGAGGATTTGTAATGCGAATCACATCAATGGAAATAAGGACATTGTATCATCGTCACGTCATGTCTCCACTCCATGGCCAGGCTTACGACATTTAACCTATATTCACGAGAAATGATAGAACAACAATTGCCTTATTAATAAGCAAGGTACGTCCCGATGTTACACCCAAGTTCTTTGTAAGGTACGTAAATTAAATTACTTAAAATGGCCCAGGATAGATAGATAGATTCATTCTATAAAGTAACAAACCAGAATAAAAAGAAAAGACATAATCGTAACGACTTAAATCTAGCTACACTGGGCTGCCTTATCGCTTAAAACGATATATGTGTGATGAAGTAAGTAAGTAATTAATAAGTAACTAAGTACGGAAAAAGCCCAGCGAAACTAACCTGAGCTAACCTAATCGGTGACCAATCGAAGTAACGCGCTCCAATCCTACATATGAAAGTGGTCGCAAGTGAATCAGTCCATGACCACTTTGAAGCTGGTTAGGTACCAAGAGTACTTTCGCTGTTAATGCTACCTACTTGTTGGCCTTACTAAAGTCGACTACTTCCTCTCTGGAAGACATTACAGCAAATATATTTATATCAAATCAAAAATCAAATCAAAAAACATTTATTGTCAACCAGATATATATACCCATTGTAACTTATTTTACAGAAAGAAAACAATTGCACCTTCTTATGTTGCTATTCAATCTTTAAGTATAGCCATAGGTATAGTTAAATAAAAATAAAATAAAATAATAAAATAGAATTAAGTTAAATACCAACTGATTACATAAAGTTATGCATTCAAACATCTAGATGTGCAGAGCGACCAAAGGTATAGGCATCAGCTTCCTGTTGTGGAATCCCAGAAGGGTCTCCACAACGCTGGTCATGTGTCATAAAACCATCTGCCATGACTATATGGGTAGTATTCTTCTTCTTAGATATGAAGTTCTTTGTGGCTTCTGCTTGCCACAAAGCTGCAATAGGCTATTTGACTGATTTTGAAAAATTGTTATAAATTATTCGCTTGTATATAATAATACACCACCAGTATATTTCTGCGGCAGTATTAGCCGTAAAATATTTTGTTAAAATTTAAATTACAATATTCGCGCTAAAACGCTTTTTCTGTAATGGCGGACGCCATATGAAAAAACAAAACATAGCGACATGGTCATAATTGGTCATGGCTGATATAGGTTTTATGGTACAAACCTTATTTGCCCTAACATCTTTATTCAGGGAGGAAACAGTCCACTACGTTGTTCATTGAGCCAAGTGTTGCCGCACCCCAATTATCTCACACAAACTGGCAACATTAAACTGAAGGTGAAAACACAGATTATATGATTTATTTAAATACATGATTAATAACGCCGGATTTGTCACTGGAGGCTAAAATGACGTATGAAGGTAGTTTGTACAGCCATTTACCTCGTGTCAAGGTCCCATTGAGGCGCCATTTACTAGGGTCACTTGTTATATACTAAGTCTAGGGCTGAATTTAATAATTATAAACCTATAATGGTATTTAATAAACTGCAAGTTGTTCATTGACACAGAATCCATAATGTCCTGGCTACATTGGCGGGCTACGGCGAATATTCGTGTTCACGCGATGTATGTGGCCGGGTAGGAGATGATTTATATTAGACCGTCACGAGCGCCGCCCGGCCGGGTCAGAGTTTCGTTGTACATTGCTCGGTCGCCACTCGGTTGCAACAGACCGATCGACAGCTCGCCGAGTAATATACGACGAAGCTCGTGCTCGTGACGGTCTAATATAAATCATCCCCAGATTGTTGCAACGCGTAGTAAATGGGCGAATAAGATGTACTATCGTGGCGCTGTCGGTAAAACGCCCGCCTAAATTGTAGGCAAGAACATCGCGTATATCCGAACACGATGTTTTTGTCGACAACGCGACATGAATTTTCGCACGCTAATGAAGCCTCAACATAACAGTCACTGATCTAAGATGACTTCAGAAGGAAAACCGTTAAAACAAGCCGAACTGAAGTAACGCCATAGCAATAGTACTACAGAGTAACTAGAAAGCTTACTTCAAAAAAAAATGTTAGAGAGACCCCAGTCTGTCCTTTTTCACTTTAGTATTCGTCGGTTAGTTAGATAAGGACAGACTGGATCCAACTGGGTTCAACAGGACCGTTTTGATATATCAAACAACAACAACAGGACCATTTTGATATACCTTAAACTTAGAGAACATGATTGAAATTGATATTTCTAAAGTTATCAAGTGCACAATCTTCTAGGAGCGAAGACGACGATGTGACATGTCTCTGAGTAACGCTAGCTCAATAATTATTCTTATTCTTTTTTTTATTTTATGATCATACGCTGTTTCTCGCATTTTGGTTCTGTCACTTTTCATAGAGACTACTTTGCATAATAGCAGACTTTCTCCTAAATTATTATGTCTGTATTATATTTTTTTTATTTTACTTTCGGTTTAGTACGCCTTTGTGCATAAAGCCAGTGTCAAATAAAAAATTAGTTTAAAAATGCGATAAGACATTTTAACCAATGATGAAGTAGTTATAAATGCCTCGCTCATTTACCCAATTTACCCAGATAAATTGCCCTGAATTTGAAGCAAGCGCTAGATAATTTGTCAATTTAAGTCAGAATAGAAATGACAGCTGACAAATTTTTAATATCAAAATCTGGTCACCATTTTGTAAAAACAAGGTGCATGATAGCTGATGATTATAGTTCTGTGATTTGACATTTGCATATGAGATCTAAGATTTAGCACGCTTTCCTAGAAGATAAATGCTAGGAACAAGTGCAATCATTTCAATACAATGTCCATCAAACTAATAAAACAAGTCACGGTCTACCAGGCTATCATAATACAGATCTAATTATAGACTCGATTTGAACCATATTTCTAGGGGAAATAGAGTTAAAAATCGTTTAACAACTTCGTAATTTAACAATGAAGTACAGTGAACAGCGAAACAGTAAGAACAAGTTGTTAGTTATTGTTTCGTTGTGATTGCAGCAGTTTTTACCGTTATTGTATTCTGTGGAATATGAATTGATTTAGGCACTTTTAAGTAGGACAAGTTGCTAAAAAAGCTTGTTTAAAAGATGTACCTACAATTATTCTTCTTTTTTTAGAGTTCCGTAGGTACCTAAAGGATAATAAAATTAAACAAATGCCTGCCTGGGCCACACACGCAGTATAGGGTTTCGTAGCTTCCTTAAAATCTTACTTCTTACTAGTATTATAAACGCGAAAGTTTGTATGTTTCTACGTATGTCTGTATGTGACTTTGTTACTCTTTCACGCAAAAACTACTGAACCGATTGCTACGAAACTTGAGATTTAGGTAGTTCGGGATCGGGCGCAACTAGTAACATTTAAAATGCAATTTGGAAAAAGTTTTTACCTATGGAATCTTTAAAATGGAATTTGTTAGATTCTTTATTACTCGTAATTTTACTCGATAATATTCTTTAAAACAAGATGGACAATTGTATTTCTTTTTTTTTTAAATGCAAATGGAAAGTGGCTTCGTCGGCCGATAAAAAACAAACTGTCTAAGCCCTCAAGACATCATGAGAAGATTGTCAAAGACTGTATATAAAAGAGACAATAATTACGCGATAGGAACCAATGTCTGCTGATAAGACTACAATGCGACCATTTATCAGGGGATTACAATGGTGTCTTATGTAGCTTCCCATAGCTTAAGACTATCTGGATTTATCTAGCCAGATCATGTAGGTGTAATTATTTTTTCTTCTGGGTCTTGAATCGATTATGGCCATTTAGGATTTAGCCAGTGTCAAGTATTTTATAAAATTTTCAAAATATTTGTAGTAGTTTTAGCGGGAACGCGGTGAGGAGATGTGTTGCTAAATTTTCATTTATGTGAAACCTCGTTCAAATGCATGTAAATTGTTTAATTTCGGGGGCATATTAATTAATTTAGTTTCGTGAAGGTGTACAAGGGTAATGAAAGTGAAAATCAGTGCAAAACATGTTTCTAAAGCTCGCGTAAAGCGTCATTGTAAAAAGCCACCATTTACAATGACCATGTTGTTCGCGATATTCCCGGTTGCATCCCTCTCGGGGAGTTCGTTAAAACATCAAATTACTTGGTAAGTGCGGTTAACAATGGTACAATAATTTTTAGGCGATTTAGTATACAGTAGCGGCAACGGCCGAGTTTGGCACTGGTTTTTATTTAGTCCAAGACATAGTTTTTTTATTCACAAACATATCCTCAAAATTAAAAAAAAAACATATTTTCTACAGCTTAGAATAAAAGTTGTTTTTTTTTCTATTAGATGTTAGCAACTTTTAGTAATCAGTGCGAATAGCACACATTCCTACTATTTATATGCGAATCGGTCTAAAGTAGCATCGTTTTAGTCTCACGACCAATCTCCCTGGTTTGTTTGGCCAACCTAATCGCCTCGTCTTGAAAGTGACAGAACAATTTATATTTCCTTGCTTTCTAATTAACATTTAGCAGTGTGAAGGCAATATTTTTACCCAGTCCCGTTAAGGTACCTACTCGGATCGTGCTTCGAGCGGTTATCAGGTGATCACGACCGGCGAAAATTCACGATTTTCATACTTGTGCAGTTGGTTTAACTTGGTAGCTCAATGTTGTTAGCTTAAAAAAAAATAGAGAGAAAAGCAAGTGTTCTGTTTCAGAGCCCCACTTAAATATTTATTCTAGTCTGTCTGTAGTGTGTAATAGCTATCACGGTTCATAAAATACAACCTAGTGACGGACAGGCAGTCGAACAGTGGAGTCTTAGTAAAACGATTTCTACCCTTTGGGTACAGAACCCCTTAAAAGTACGTTACATTTGTTACTTTACGATTGTCACCTCCTCCAGCGTAATCCGTTTTAACTGAAAAGTACCAGGCAAGCATATTCAACAAAGAGATCACATACTTCCAAAAAAACCATTTGAAACATGCGTTGTTCTAAATTTGAACTGCAATTGAAATTCAATTGAGAGTGCAGTGACCAATGACCTTCTTCCTTACATATTCTACCTACTCACCCCCCCCCCCCCCTCCTAGCGGAAACTGTTTTCAACTGAAAAGTACCAGGCGAGCATACTCCACATAGAGCTCCAACCATGCCTCACAGCTTCTAATAAAACCTCATAAATTATAACCTAATTTGAAACATCGGCGTTCTAAATTCGAACTGCAATCGAAATTCAATCTAGAGTGCAGTGACCTTCCACTTGAACTTCATTTCTGAATGCCTGATCGAAAATAGATGGAATACATCAAATATGAACAGTTTGGTTGAGTGAATGGCCGTATTTCTTTGAGTGCTACTTAGGAGAAAAGATAGTGGGCTCTTACTTACAAATGCACAACATAAAATATCTAAGTAGCATAACGCAAAGTCGATGTTCTTGCCTGTGTGTTACTTTTCTAACTTCCTTTAAATCTCGCATCTGATTTTAATTGGGTTTGATATAAATTTAAAGGTATTTTTCAGGATTATTAAGGTTTTTTTATTAAATCCAACTTTCAACTCTTAATAAGTTGTGGTCTTTTTTCTAGTTAGGTCCTGCTTAATAATAAAAATATGTGAGGTTAAGAACTGAAGAAAAATAAAATCAGACGGACCGACAGACGATCTGAACGATGAAGATGATCTTATAAGGGTTCCTTTTTCACATTTGCAGGTATGGAACCCTAAAAATAAGTCGCTGTAGTGTAACTATAAACCATAGAGTCGTTAGGCGATTAACCGTATTTACAGTTAGTGTGAAATACTTAGAAATGTTGGCTACAGTTACGATGTGAACTAACTTTCGGTGGGAACAAACAAAGTCATTTCTTAAGTTTTTCTTTAAGAAAACACATTAAAATTCCTCAAAAATTATGACCTTTACGACATTTTTAACCGACTTTAAAAAGAGTAAGAAAGAATGGAGTTCTTTATTTTATCTCGAACGGACGCAAGCGGAAGAAGCATTACGAATTAGTCAGCGTTGCAGGTTCATGTCCTATCAGGTGGAGAATTTTAGAAAGCAATTTTTTTTTTTCAGAAAATAACATGAGGAGGTTATAAATTATGTTGTGGCTATTCGATTGTCATTACTAGGCTTCCGGAGGGTAGTATATTACCCATAGTACGCACCTAGTGCTTAGTTTGGAGCTAGATTGCGCTACGAGGATGTGTAATGTCGTGCAATATTTATTTATTTATTTTATTTTAATATATGGAACGCCTAGAGGGCTGCCAAGGGGGGGGCGCTATATCATAAGCATGGTCGATTAGTTGTGGAGGGGGGTTGAACCAGATTCAATCTGCTGTGAACCCCAAAAGGATCGGATTACATTTTTAATTTATCTCGACAAAAATACATTAGAATGCAATAAAATTATACAAAAACGGATGTTCGAGACCGCTTTAACGGTCTTTAAATTAATACATATAACTTTAGCGGACGAAATGACATCATTCGGATATATAACTTACAACATTTACATAAAAAATCTAGAATAGAAGGACAAAGTAAGATATTTTATGTCCATTTTAACGAGTCAAATGTTTCGGTAAAGTCTGATCAATTATTATTAGGGGTTACTATGATCTCGCATTGGCGGAAAAAAACCCGAATGCTTAAAAACATCAACAAATAAAAAAGTGAATTGAGTCCAAATAATTTTGTCTAAGTATTTCGCGATTTTGCATAATAAAACACAGTTTACCGGTCGTTACGTAACGACGACCTAACTTTCGCTAACTTCACAAATGAAATTAAATTTTAATTCTTTTAATTTTATTTTTGAAGTTTTTTTAAGTTTTCTGTAATTTCAATATACTTATTTGTATTAGCAGGAAGATTTAGGTCTTCCAATAAGGAGGAAAACACGGTTACCCCATTATTAATCCTTAATTCTTTAATAATTCAACCATTTTAATATATCTTTGTTTTTATTGCTCAAGGCATATTAAACTTAGAAATAGGCGAGGGGGCGCAAGTTCGAATCCTGTTATGGGGATTTTTTGAAAATATATTTCCTTGCGAAAAAAAATTCCAAGACAAGATTCTCAAAATAATGGAGAAAAAAAACACGACTTAATTTTCTTTCCACAATAAAATAAATCATAAAGATTAAGATTCAATAAATAATAAACTCCCACGGCACAGTATTACGTTTTTTATTTGACGTTTTTGTAACTGTTTTTGCTTGAAAAGTTAGTCGGTCGTATTCGATGACCATAATAATCCGTGTCAACATTGCGCGCGTATGATATCATCGATTTTTATATGTTTAAAACCGTTTGCGTTGAATAATGTTAAATCAATGTTTTTTTAGAAGAATTGTTGTTTACGTAACGCAAGATTATATTTTAAAATGTTCTCATTAACAAATCTTCGTGCTTCGGAAGGTAGGTTAAGCAGAAGGTTCCGGTTGATGTTATCTCTGATAGCAGTCTCTGATAGGTCAAGTTAGGGGCGTTAGAGCGACCTGACAACTTTAACACTGGGTGAGGCACACCACTATATGGTGAGAAGATTTAGACCTCTGCAGATCATCGTTAAGCACACTACGAGCCCTAATCTAAAAATTTTTAAGAGAAAATACATTCTTTGTTAAACCGGTAGCTTAAGCTAATGTTGTGACGAAATATAAATAAGTATACTTTTAATAAAAAACAGGAGCTTAGCTTAGAATGTGTCCCATTGTTTGTATGTACTTATGTGTGTGTTTGTTGTCAATAAATGTTTTCTATTCTTATTCTATTCTTAGATCAAAAATGTAAATAAAGACTTCCATGTCAACCACATTCGTTTGTAAGTGACAGTTCATTATCATTATCAGAACTATGGGTCGCGTTTGTTTTGTGGATCATTTTAGATTTCAATTACTTCAACTTTTCGGCAAACGGGTTACACCGGCCGTGGTAGGTCGTGATAGGACTCGAAATTCGGAAATTACGTAAATTAAAAAAAAAGACGAAAGTTCTTTCTTTACATTTTCGATCTAAAATTCTGAAACTCAGTATAGGTAGGTACTCAACAAATATTTCCCTAGACGAAGCATCAAAAGTGTTGGTCACGCGCTAAATACTTGGCCGTAGAAAGGGCTTGGAAAGTGATAGCACATCTCAGGTGACACCTGGCATTGTACAATACGCACAGATTTCACTGTCTTTGCGGATAATGTGTACGAGATAGCAAAATTTTATTTTGACGCAGTAAGTATAAAAGTATACCCAAACATTATTTCTAAATATGGTAACCCAACTTGCCAATTTTTATTGTTTTTTTTTGTCAAAAGGACTCTACTCTCTGATAGAAAAAAAACGCTCCAGTGTGTTTGCGATTTTGATTCAGCGATTTGCGATTTTGTGGTTCTTCGTTTAAAATGATTTGCGATTTTAACTTTAGCAGTCAAAGGGTTTTTCTTCTGCTTGGTCTTAATCTGATTATGACCATTTCGGAATAAGCCAGTGTCAATTATTTAAAATACCTTGTTTTTTAGATACAAAAGCAACGAGAAAGAAGTTTACGAAGTCAAATTGTACAACAACACTACTACATTTGGAAGCTCTGTGACGTATAACTACGATAAAACTAGGAGTTCGCCCCGAACTGAGACCTCACCCCCTATTTCCCCAATCCCCCTACCGATCCGGCTTAAACTACGCGCATACCAAAATTCAGGAAGATCGGAGCTACGATACTCAAGTTATCGTCGAACAAACATACAAATTTACAAAAATACAACGCCAGGCCCGTCTACACTGGCAAAAAGCGCCGAAAGGGTCTGGAAAATGAACCTTATTTATTTTGCCTCGTTATTAGACAATAATATTTAGTGGCCTTACAGGGTCGTAGAACCACGGTTGAACCGATTATGATGAGCGATGAACTGAGAACATCCTTCTTCGGTTTTTGGTAAGTCGGTTAAAGGGAGATATATCATTGACACTTTCGAAAACCACAAGTAACATATATTCTACTATTACAATGTATAATTGTAAAACACACTAACCATAACAAAGGCAAGTTCTCTTAGACACTACAACTATTCGTAATTTAATTTCTAAGTATACCAAAAGCAAGATGGCGGACCGGATGCACAGGTGCGCCCGCACATGACACTAGGGGGCGCTCAACTAAGCGTGAACGGTCTTAAAGGATTGCTTAAACGGTGCTTATTAAACCAATATTTACCGGGTTTTACTCGCGTTTCTTATTTAGTTAGCTTTTTCAAGGTTGTTTCAAGTCAACAAAGGTTAATTCAAGTCAACCTTGAAAAAAGCTAACTGTAAAGTTGGCGAAAGCTCGGTCTTTAGAAATAATGCCGTTATTAAATAATAAACGCATGTGAAACCCAGTAAATATTGTGTTTTATTATACATAATCGCGAAAACCTTAGACAAAATTATGTAAACCAATATCGTTACTATTTACACACGATACATGACTGTCTCACCAAATAATAAGTGATGGTTAAGAGTCTAAGATGTAACACGCTCGTCTAGAATGAACAAGATCCGATCCATCTTACTTGGTAGCTGCACCGGCCTACGTATCCGAACATGGATACTAGTAAAACAATTTTGTTTACTAGCTTATTGGCTTGTCAAAGTTATACCAGCCGAGTAGCTGCACTGCAGTAACTCGCCTCTTTGAAGGTAACGTGCAAGTGCTATGTATGAGATGACAGCTGAGGCGAACTGAGCTACTGGCGTACGAGTAGCGGTCTACTGGCTAGGCAGGAAATGGAACTCGCACTCGCACTGTGTAAACGAGATATTACTGTCGTTTGCAGGTTTAGGATAAACTAAGCTATTCGCTTACTTTATACTAAGCTACTGGCATAGTTTGCACTAAGCCGCTAGCATAGTTAGCACTAAACCACTGGCATAGTTAGCACTAAGCCACTGTCATTGTTTGCACTAAGCCACTGTCATTGTTTGCACTAAGTCACTGGCATAGTTTGCGCTAAGCTACTGGCATAGTTTGCACTAAGCCACTGTCATAGTTTGCACTAAGTCACTGGCATAGTTTGCACTAAGCTAAGAACTAAGCGCAGTGGAAAGTGACAACGTGTGAATGTCCCATAATGCGGCGCGACTTCGTTACGCGGTGCGATATGGTTCACGGAATATGTAAAGATTTTTTTAAGATTTTAGGCTTCGTTGATTTTACTACAAAGAAAACTACGTTTTATGCCAAAACTTCGTACCACACAAGTTAAAAAATGTATAGTTTATACGGTAAATTAGTATAAATAATAAACAATTGTGGTGTTTATTATAAGCATAGCGAAACTTTGTGCATATTATACAGTTTTCCATACATTTTCGAGTCAACAAAGTTTCGGATGCAGTCTAGTTGCAAGTTATCGTTTAATATTTTAGTAAATTGTTTGCAATTGCAATGATATTGAAAACATTGTTTTTACAATTCTATTACAGACGTAATTCTCCAATATAAGTTAAAAAACACGCTTTTCATGAATCAGAAATAGCCCCACTTAACTCCCAGCACGTAACAGATAAGACGCAAGTTACACAGTTTATCTATCCAATCTGCGCGATCGACTCCTGCGCAGCTACCGTGAAGCTGTGACTAACACGAGAAATCTAGATCTACTGCCGTCTTCAAAGTGTGCATTTGACCGAATTGATGTACCAACTCTCCTATCCTACTTCATACCTATTATTCCTATTAATTTATTTCGAAATAAATAAATTCTGTGACCAACACACAGCGCCATCTAGCCCCATGGTAAGCTGCTAAGCTTGTGTTGCGGTGATTAGGCAACGGATTTATACTACATTATTTTAGTAAATATATACACACACATGATACACAGAAAACACCCAGACCAGAAACAAATATTTGTTCTTAAGCCTAAATATTTGCAGTCGGCGGGAATAGAACCCGCAATCGACATAAAGGGTTCCGTCTATTTTTCTCATTTGACGATAAAAAGAGAGGGACTCGTTGTTTAAACCACGGTTCGATAGTACCTAGTTTATAAACCGAGGTACTAAACCCTTGTATTTTGTAGTGGTAGTTAATATTCAATCCAGAGCGTAACGAAGGACTCTTATAGTTAACTCCTGAGCGTAACGAGGGTGTTAAAAAATTAACTGTTAGTGGGTGTTATGTACCTAGAGCCCTGAGTGAAGCGTAGAATTTAATGAAATGCCTTAAAGGCTAATGATTTGTTTTAAGTTGAATTTTTTGGTCATATAAAGTAACTTTGTAGATCCGTAGATGTGTAAAACCTAAAAAAGTGATTTTCCCACAGCCCTTCCGAAGTGATATATCTGCCTTCAAGAACAATACGCCTTCCTTTCCCAAGGTCCCCATTATTCCACGACGCATAGGGAATTGCATTCAATTGAACGCTCACTGAATTTGCGTTGAAATTCGCGATGGGAGAGCGAAATGCGGAACATAACTGTAATCTTACGTCATTATTCTCAGATCAAAGTAACTTCGGGATAGCTCGGTCATTTTGCGTTTATGCAAAATAAGCTTAGGTCACAGAACTGAACTGTCTCTATTAGAGATTAGAAGGAGAAGGCTTTAAAATTATGGATTTGAAACTCGTCTCTGACGGACGCCGTATGGTAAAAAAAAGCCCTTAAAAATCACCACCGTCCGGGCGCTAACACGATGTCAATAAATCACAATTTAAACGTCAAATGCATCATTGAGTTTGCAGCAACGTTACCGAAGTGACTGTTTCCAACTATCTTCCTTCTTGTCATAATTAAGGTTATATTACGACTACAATTTGTTCTATAAAGAAAATCAAGCGTCAATTAAAAACACAGTGAAAATTCTACATTCGTTGCATTTTCTAATTAATTGCATGAAGCAGGCGTGGCCATTTTATTGCATTTTCCGCGCTGTCCAAACACTTCTAACTGACGTTGAGCACCTCTGTTCACACTGGTCTCTTCTATAGTATTCTGTGGTGTGAACATAGCGACATACCATTTGTAAACAGCTCGGATAATGGAGGAGCGATTGGTTGTTTAATTAACCGTGATATTGAAGCTATGTAGCTACCAGTCATGCAAATTGTTGATTACTTTGCACTTTCGAAGAGGATTTCAAATGTCTCCTTGAAAGACGTGAAAGACTTGTATCAAAGAAAGCAAAAATTCTAAGAACAGAACCGAGTAAATGACACGAGTCTACATCCATAAAATGCCTTGTCCTGTCTGACTGACTGATATGGATCAATGCACAGTCTAAACCGCTCATACTAAATAATTGTGGCCTAAAATTTGGAGAGTGTGAGCTTTATATAATGTCGGCATCCGTTAAGGCGCCATACTCACCTAATGACGTGACAGGGAAGGGCTAGTAAATTTTAGATGTGTAAAAGAAGGACGTAAGATGCGACTATGCAATATTTTAGTGAGTAAACACAAACAATTCCTATTAACAACATCATTATTGTTAATTTAGTAAAACTGTTCTACCAATTTTAAGTGTATGTTATTATGCTTTAATACAGAAAAAATAGAGGTAGTAACATAAAAATTTCGGTTTTAAACGATTTGTTTTAGATAACAAGAAATACTGTTATAAAAGTTAAACAATCGTGTAAAGAAAACTACTAAAATGAAGTTGAGAGAATGAAAAATAAATAACCAAAATAGTATTTCCGAATGTTTTGTAATTACTAAGAAATACTGAGATCCCTGCAGCCAATATCGTGCGTAGTCACTGAAAAGGTTTTTGTTAAATACCATGGGATCAAGACTTACGAGCCGAGGAACATAGCTCATTAAAACCACATTTCTCTCGACTTTTCTTCTGTTTTCCCAATGTTGGATTTAAATCAAACATTTTTCGATTTTAATCGCATTGCTTTTATCATCTTTAACAATTTTATCAAAGCCCTTCCAACACGAAGTTTAATTTGGCAACATTTTCTCATGTCGAATGCTACCACTACCAGTACCTACCTACCTTAACCCAAATAGCAACTTATCATGAACAAGACCTGCCACCAGTCACCACCCAAAACTTCGTCTGACATTCAAATGACATGAGTCTCATCTCATCCCACATTCAGGTCAATCTCTGACATTTCCAAGTGGATGTCATTCCAAACCAAAATGACTCTTAAAATCAGGACATAAATATTAAATTAGGAGTAGCATGAACTAAGTTTTAGAGTCGTGTGCCTAGAATACTAGATTTTATTGTTTTCTATTACTATATATTATTATGTATTTGAATTTTATCTACACACATTTGTGGTCTCTACGTAGTAAACAATGCAACTACGTTAAAACATCAAATCAATGTAGTAATTTTCACGGCACTTTAAAGATTTGTAACTAAAAACTTCACTTAGTTTTTTTTTTCAAAACCCCAATTCTTGTAAGTAGGTACTACTAGGGCTTTCTTTAAATACTTTAAAGAAAAATCAAAAAAATACGTACTTAAGCATTGGGGCACATAACTTAAAAAAAACCAGCTGTTTTTAGATTTACTTACATTAAAACCATACTCAAACATTTTCAATGCATTTCCAAAATGTGCAGCTTCATTATTTTGTGCATAAAAATAAATAAAACATTTGGAAATGCATCCAAAATCACCGGATTTCAAAAAATATTCACCATTTTATATTTTTTTATTTTAACTCTTTGGCTTTTTTGCAGGAATTCCCTGATACCCATAAGGTAAACATAGTCTGTACCCCAGCCTTTTTATGTACTGTGACACATACGTGCAGTCAAAATTGTTTTAGAACAATAATTCATCCGAACACACTATAATTATTTAATTTACGAAAAAAGAACAATTAATAATAAATAACGTAGGCATAATATGCCATTAGGAATCCATATTTGAAATTGTAGGTGTGATTTACATGTAGAGTCACGTCATCAAGGCTCTTCGGGTCAAACACTCTTGCGCAATACCTAGTACTAACTGGTATATATTTGCATACAAAAGTAGTAGCTTTAACTCTTATGTACCTTTGCACTATGTACCATTTTGAGTTAGTTAATTATTATTTGACACTGGCCATATGCTCAAGTCTTACAAAGCCATTACTTGAAGACAACATAATGAAACAATAACCCTTGCAGTTTTTTTCTCGGTCTAAAATCGAATATGGCTAATAGGGAACTAGCCAATGTCAAGTATTTTATAATATTTGCAGATAATTGTACAAAAGCAGTCGAGTCGTAGTTTTAAGTCGAATCGTGGCACTCATAGTAAAACGGCAAGTCACAATTTAATTTGTAGGTATTTTATGGATTAAGTTGGCCATAAAAAGTTCTAATCCAGTGGGCGGCAACCTTTAGAACCGATAGAATCGTGGTCAACCGCTTACTGCTAGACAACCAAGGCTAAACTACAGTATTTACTGTAATGTAACAATGGCATATGGAACGGTCACGAACTCTCTCTCTCTGACAAACAAACAGACGAATGGTACACGAATACATGACCATTTATGGGTGAACTTTCGCTTAGATGATACCTGAACTCGGTTTAGTTAGAATTTAAATTTATTCTTGGTTGAAGAGGATGATAAATGATCATTGGAATGTTTTTATGTTACAGTCACTTTCAGCCAGTGTATATATACCTTTGAGTAAGCTATAGAGCAAGCAAGCAAGCAAGCTATAGAGCGCTGGTATGCGAGTATGAACTGTAAGCAGTATGAACAGTAGAAAAATGACAAAGACGATGTCATCAGTCACCTAGGGTTACGGGAATTGACTGTTTCTCTCGTTAGAATTTATTCTAGTAATAATTATAGTAAAATTTTCAGTGCCGCGGTGTAAAAATGATTCGCGGATCACTATTCAACCTCAACATTTGAATATCTATGTATAGAACATCTGCTTACACTTTGCGCTGTAGGCAAATACCCATAAGCGCGCTCTATATATTGCGTATGTATAGGTTCTCTAAGATCTACAGTAATATTATAAGAATAAGATTAATTAATTTGTAACAAATCGGTTCAGAAACTACTGAATCAATTTCCAAAATACTTTCATCAACAGAAAGCTACATTATCAAGAAGTAACAAAGACTATTTTTGATCCCGATATTCCCAAGGGATCCGGACTTACGCAACCAAAACCGCGGGACGCAGTTATTACAATAAATAAGTCAAAGCCGAGGCGCACTAACTACTAGATAAACTGTGGTCAAAGTAACTGCTAAAAGTGACGTCGCAAAGCAAAAGCTTCAGGACTTAAAGCTTTAAAATTTACTTAAATAATAGAGAAAATTTTAACCGACACTTAAGATATATTGGGTACTAGCTGTTTTCCACTGTTTCCCCCGCGTAAATCTTGACGCCTTGGGAATTAAAAACCCCCTTTCTCATCGGATGCCTACATCATTAAAAGAACACTCTCCAAATTCAGCCCTCTACTGTTTTAGGCTGTGCGTTTAATCAATCAGTTAGTCAGGAAGGACAAAGAACTTTCTAACTGTAAAAACTTTTTAGATAAAAAAAATATGCAAACTAAGTCGTCTATGGGTTGAGATAAAAAAAATATGCAAACTAAGAAGTCTATGGGTTGAGATGAAAAAAATATGCAAACTAAAAAGTCTATGGGTTGAGATGAAAAAAATATGCAAACTAAAAAGTCTATGGGTTGAGATGAAAAAAATTTGGAAACTAAAAAGTCTATGGGTTGAGATGAAAAAAATATGCAAACTAAAAAGTCTATGAGTTGAGACGAAAAAAAAACATAAAACAAGACTTGTAATTGTAACTAATTTTAATTACTTTTCCACAGTATTCAAATAGAAAAATGCACTAAAATCTCATACAGTTCACTAATTACAGTTCCAAATGGCACTGCCATTATTCAGCGTCAAAATGTAATTGCAGAATCCATCGTGATACGGCCATTCGGATATTAAAGTTAAAAGGTTGTTAATTTAGATGGATATGTGTGCTTTTTTCAACTTTTTATTGATTGCGGCTATAAATACTAATTTGGATGATTATTATTGTAACCATAAAAATAGAAACTGTTGTTTTTTGAAGAAAAAACTGAGCTAAAACTCACTTGGACTCACAATACCTACCTATCTATAGATTGAAGAGTTTTTTAAGCAATTGATTTTTTGTAGACAAGTCTGCGGTAAGTAGTGACAATATTTTAAAAATAAGAATAAGTAATTGATTCATTGTCCCACCAAACACTAAAACCAAAAAATGCTCTAGTCATTTGTAAAATAAGGTTGTTTCCATGGGAAAACAATCTATGTGCAATGCCCATGCATTATTTGCATTGTTTTGATTTGAGCATGCATCCCACTGCAGGGCAATGGCGTCCCACTTTTGTTTTCGCTATTCCCTATCTAGTGCCAGATGTTTCCAGCCCTTATAGTATAAATCCAGCTAGTCCCGTCATCTCCTTCTAGACCTACCGAGGTAACCGCGATCAAACATGAACATTCCAGCTAATTAAAATTACCTTAACCCTTCTCGGCAGCGACGAAGCTTCCATCTCCACATGCCGATAATGCTCCGACCGATGCTGCACCGGTCTGCCTCTCAAATCTTCAGCGTTCGCCTGCTCCTCTCCCCTGGTCAACGTCGTCACCTTCCTCACGATCCTGGTCGTAATCCTCCTCTGACCAGCTTCATCCTTCTTCGAGATCTTCGTCGACTCCAACGACGACCCGAGGACCTCGGTCGATAATCTCTTGTTCGTATGAATCGCCTGCAGCTCCGATATACCCCTTCCTCCAGCTGAGGTTGGAACAGCTAACGCGCTTTCCCCATCGTATTCGAAATGGGTTTGGTTCCCGTCGTGGACAACTCTCCCGTTGTAGCTTTCCTCCCTGTACGACCCTGATCGGTAGCTCCGCTCCATCCCGGGGTAATTACCATCATACACCGTCTCTGACTTGGTCAAGCCTTCTCGAAGGCTTCTCGGTACGGATGCGAGGTTCAAGCTAGTTGTAATAGGAGAACCGACAGGAGTAGTTTGTGGGGTTTTCTTCAGGCTGGATTTCCTGGGCTTGGCTTCGTCTTCTAGAGTTCCTTGGACGAATAGACGCTTGTTGTTTCCTTCTTTTACGAAACGATACATGGACATATTGCCTCGCCTTATAGGCCGACCATGCTAAACGATGGCTAGAGGACAAATCTATGTTATTATAGATTCGATACGGAAAAGCTACCGGTGACAACGATAAAGTAGTTTCTTCGGATTTGATTCAGTGCCACACTATATTATGGTTGTTTCTCGTATCATTTAAATAAAATAATTAAATTTCTCGCTACAAACATTTTTGTGTCTAAGTTACCTAATTAACGGTGGAATACTGAAGAGTCACTTAAAATGGCTGAGGGCTACTTAAACAATTATTAATAAAAAGGGAATAAGGTTGGAATAGTCAGAATATGCTTTATGTTTTTTAACAATTGTTATTCAAATTAAAAAAAAAGAAATACTAATTTTGGATTTAGTCAACCCAGCTTTTCATACATGTGCGTCAACTGCAAACTATACCAGATTACTTGTTACGCTAATATGCTTTGGTTACTTGTTTACCCTTCCGATGTGCGTCCACCTTGTCGTGGTGGGAGGGCTTAGTAGCTGCAAGAGGGGCAGTGAAGCCAAGAGGCGCACGAGGTGGGAAGCCGGGCTTGCCCGGCTTCTAACCCGTAAGCCCGCGTCAGCGGGCCCGGGGGCCCTTTCCTTAAGGAGAGGCCGCGTGGAAGAAAACCACTATAAAAAATTACGAGAGGGTGCCGGGCCGTCGTGGTATTTGCCGGGGCCTGGCTGCCAACCGTAAGCCCGCGTCAGCGGGCCCGGGGGCCCTTTCCGCAAGGAGAGGCCGCGTGGAAGAAAACCACTATAAAAAATTACGAGAGGGTGCCGGGCCGTCGTGGTATTTGCCGGGGCCTGGCTGCCAACCGTAAGCCCGCGTCAGCGGGCCCGGGGGCCCTTTCCGCAAGGAGGGGCCGCGTGGAAGAAAACCACTATAAAAAATTACGAGAGGGTGCCGGGCCGTCGTGGTATTTGCCGGGGCCTGGCTGCCAACCGTAAGCCCGCGTCAGCGGGCCCGGGGGCCCTTTCCGGAAGGATGGGCCGCGTGGAAAACAACCACTATAA
Organism: Idaea dimidiata; assembly: GCA_949358125.1. Taxonomy (NCBI): domain Eukaryota; kingdom Metazoa; phylum Arthropoda; class Insecta; order Lepidoptera; family Geometridae; genus Idaea; species Idaea dimidiata. The sequence continues at coordinate 722,015 of OX442342.1, forward strand.
AAAATTACAAGAGGGTGCCGGGCCATCGTGGTATTTGCCGGGGCCTGGCTGCCAATCACCTCGGCCCTTGGTGGTGATCTCGGGGGGGATTCACCACCGGCTTTAGGGGCCCCGAGACGGCGGCGTGTCCGCGCCTCTCGGAGAGGGTATCACACTTCCCACCCTTTTTATTAAAAAAGGGTGTCTGGAAGTGTTTGTGAGAGGGGGCCGACCGCGGCCAACCGCCGTCGGGGTCAACGGTAGTATTATCAGGTCCCGTTGACCCCGACAATTGCGGCGTGAGGGACACCGTGGGTTTTTAGTGGATATACCCCTGGCAAACACCATCTAGACCAGGGGGGACCTCCACTCACCGGGCCGCTCTCCCCCGAGAGCGCCTGATGGTCTTAATCAGATTTTCCCACGAAAAAAAAAAAAAAAAAAAAGGTTACTTGTTTAAAAAACCGGTGCGTTAAGCTAAACTAACTTAGCTTAGCTTAGTTGGCAGTGAAGAGTCGGCTCAAAACCTAGATTACAGGCTGGATTTTATTTTGTGAAATGATCTATTAATATTATAAACGCGAAAGTTTGCAAGTTAGCATGTCTGTGACTTTGTTACTCAATCACGCAAAAGCTTCTGAACCGATTGCGATGGAACTTAGAATATAAGTAGCTGAAAACCTGGAGTAACGCATAAACTACTTTTTATCTTAATATTCCTACGGGGTCAGGACTTACACGGGTGAAACTATGGAAATTTATCAGCTAGTAGTTAATTAATAAAATTCGATATATAACGATGTTTTAGATTTCCCGCTGGCTACCATAAAAGTAAGATAATCAATTCAAAGGTTAAGATGTAGGTAGCAGGTAGATCACACGCAGTGACCTCGACGAGACATTGTAGTTGATGGAATTGGAAAATAGGCTGTTGCGTGCGCGAATACATTGTGAAGACCTTAGACGAGCTTTGGCTTGAATATTCTAACGTATACCCTGATGGCTTATTCGGATAATAAAATGATCTCAAATATGTTTATTGCATTCAATCTATAATTTTGAATTAAAAATTTGATATTCGACCTAATTTCGAAACCACGACCGTCGGAATAAAAGTCGGGGTAACTACCACTAGACGAACACCGCTTTAGTACCTAATCCTACTAATATTATAAAGCTGAAAGTTTGTGAGAATGTGTGTATGTGTGTTTCTAACTCAATCACGCAAAAACTACTGATCCGATTGCGATGAAACTTGGAATATAAGTAGTTGGATCCAGGGAATAACACATAGGCTACATTTTATCTATATATTTTATTTATAGAGAACTCCCCATGCACTAGTGTTCGCTACCACAGATCTACAATATGCTAAACTAAATGTCGTAAGGTAACCATAGAGGGCCGTATAAGGACCTGCCCATTCATGGCCCGAGCAACCATCCGGCGGACGTAACCGGCCCGCCTCACCTATTTTGAAAGGACAACTGATGCAAATAAATATTTAAAATAAGTTGTTTACTTTTACTTTTATGTTTTGTGTTGAGACATTTCCGTACTTACTTAGATTAGATTTTTTGGTAACTTGTCTACAGCGCGAGAGCAAATTTTATCTGTGACTTTAAACTAACTTCGGTCCGCAATTTTGGGGATCAGAAATAATTATTCCTATGTCTTTATGGGATATAATTAAGCGCTTTTCTGTAGTATTAGCGATTTAAAAACTTTAATATTTATAGATACAATTATTATATCAGGTGTCGCCATATTACCAACCCACATACGTATACATGTACCTATTTATTGTTTTTATTTTTAATATATAATTAATAAAATATGCACAACGTTGCACGCTTCGCAATATAGCCTCAAACTAAGTAACCAGTCTTGTACTATGGGTACAAAATCACAGATATACTACAATATCATACTTTATAATATAAGTGCGATAATATACACAAAGAACCAGAAATAAGCATTTATAGCGCCCCAGCAGGAATCAAACCCGCAACCTTGTACATCGCAGCCAGATATTCACCCACGTCTATAGGCCATCACTTATGTATTTCCAGGTAATTCAATCAAATCAATAAATAAACACCTAATCGAAGCATGGACGTTAAAAGCCCTGCAAGTCGTTCGGCCATTAAAACCAGACGATTACATTATAAATGGCATCCCGTATACAGTATAGCAAGGTCAGTGCAAGTAGGCGTCTCAGTGTTGCCATGGATTTCTTCCGACCAACGCAGAAAAATGTACGAGCACGCGCGACCATTACAATTAGATCGGTAAATTTAAAAAAAATGTCTCATCAGAACTACGAACGTGACGAGAGTGTAAAGGGCCCATAAGGCATACCATGCGAAATGCCGGCGGAATACAGGCGACCCGACGTGCAGGGGATGTACGTTAATTCGTATTTTGTAAATGTTATTTTACCTAATTACTACTTAATTAGTTAAATGGCCTTCAAAATTAAGGGCTACTTAATTATTTAAATAGCTCCCCTTGTTCCTCAGCCAATCAGTATTAAAAGAAGTTATACATTAGCTTATTATTATTTTTACTCCGGCAACAAATGGACTTCTGCAATGCTCATGCATCCCGCCTGCTTGGCGCTTGTTTTTAGAGAATCCGGCCCGAGGCCCTAGGAGTTCTAAAAAAGTTCTAGTGAACTGTTATCGTAAACCAAATACAAACCAAATTGATCAGAGTAGTTGCACTTTTACATTTTAATTGTAGAGTAAGGGCCCAGTTACATAAATATCCCAAATTAAGTTTGTTAATATAAATACGTGTCGTTGAGTACGCGTTAAACTATTAACCGTGAAAATTGTATGCTGTTACTAAACAATATAGGTAGCGCACGCACGATCATTGTCTGTTACTTTTTGTTTTAAAGAAGAGAGGACAAAAAATCTGTACTTGGAAGTAAATATAAAAAAAAGTTGTCTAGGGTAGTAGTAAGTCGTACAACAAACTTATATCATTTTTAAAATTCATGTCTGTCTGTCTGTTTCTCTGTTTATCTGTCGGTTCCTTATACAATTAAAAACTACTAATTTCATTGAAATCTGGTTTTCAATATTGGATAGTTCTATTTTCGAGGAAGGTCGTGGTAAAATATCAGTATTTTAAAACAAACTGACAATGATTCTTGTAAAGGTGTTTCAAAATAATTTTATTGTGTTAATATAAAATAATTGACTGACAGTTGCCAAGTAACCACAGTACCAGCCTAGTTGTCAATTTGAGCTGTGTGCAATTTTCCGCAATAGGTATTTATTTTTTAAACATTTTAATTGTTTTTTTTTAACAACAGCTGTTTTTCAACGACCTAAATTAATTGTCCTCAAGCGTCTTATGAAATTATAGTGCGCCCACGTGTTGTTTAATAGATTACCATTAAAATGATGTATAGTATGGACGTATTGTCGAAGATAATGTCAATAAAAACAATCCTGCCTCCGCTGCTGTCGAGTAAAATGCAACTTTATACAACTTAGGTTAAGCAACACTTAACATTATGTCATCAAGTAAGTTGCGTTAACTATAACTTTAAACAAACTTTCGATTTTGTAGAGGCAGAATTTATACGCGGGAATCAAGTTTTCTTCAACACGTTTTTTTTAATAATGGCCGGCTCATAAAGCCAGAGTCAAAAAATAAGAGTTAAAAAAAAAGTGAGTGGTTCACTTTAATAATTTATATTATTGAATAGCTTTATATTTTGTTATTAACTATATCTTACTAAACTAAATAATATAGAACACCGTGTTCCCTAATTCCCGCCAAAAGACCGATAAAACGATTCAATCACAAATAGAAATGTGTAGTGAAGTGAACATCCGTGACCACAATATATTAGTATACTTCCGGGATATCCGGAATTAGTAAACTAAATATATTTATTGGTTTTATAAACAATAGGACGTTTTTAATTTTAATGACTTTATTATATTTATTTTTGATCATTTATAAGAGAGTGTCTTGGAAACAACTTTGGTAAAATAAAGTCAATCAAATGTGTTAAACATTAATTTCAGATCATTTTAGATCAATAAAAAATACAATGAACCTATGTTCCTTGTCAAAACCTAAAAATTACTTCCTATATACTTGTTTACACAACATGAAGCACTGTTACCAACCCACTAACGTAAGAAATTAGCTTAAATTAGCAACACCTAATTGATTTAGAACATTTTCATTCATTGCACGGCTGTATGGGTTGGCTAATCGATGCCATACGTTTTTTTTTTTTTCACATAGAGTTGTCTATGGATGGTTTGGCGTTTTGTTCATGGTAGATTGATTTATAGGAGCTTTGGCGGAAATGCGTTGAGGACATGTGTTGCTAAATTTTCATTTTTGTGAAACTTAGTTCAAATGCGTGTAAATTGTTTAATTTCGGGGGCATATTAATCAATTTAGTTTCGTGAAGGTGTACTAGTGTAAATAAAAGTGAAAATCGGTGCAAAACATGGACTTTAGCTTAGTGTTCTCTCCAAAGCTCCGTGGACAAACATTGTAAAAATGGCCCCCTTTTTACAATGATTCCCTTGACTTGACTTTAACTGTGACGACTTGACTGTTTCGTTCGATGCAAATAACCTGCAAATACTGATAATACTTGACACTGGCAAATGTCCGAAAGGAAAAGCCATTTTAAAGAAGAAGAAGATGATTGATTTGTAGATTTATTTTGCGAAGAAAAAGGTAATATAGAAAGTATTTTTATGACTGAACACGGGCTAACAACCCGTTGCGTTGGAAGGAAAATATTTAATTTCTGTATTGCTAACAATATTAAGTTTGCTAACTAACTAAAGTTAAGGTAAGTTAAGCTAACTAAAAAATAGATTGCCTACTGAACTAATTGAACTTAATAGCAAGCTAACATAGTATTAATTCAAAGGTTATTATTACCTCAAAAGGTAATTATTACACAGTATTTGGCGAATTCTCAATAGCAATTGCTGCACTTCCTAACCATAGCGAGATATTCAACTAAAATTCTCTACCAAATCCACGAGATAAGTAGAACTATTTCCTACATTTTGTTAGCTAATTTAAAATCCTATGTAAACACGGGTATTTCAATTACCAAGACTTGAAAGTTGAATGTCCTGGCTTAACTAAACAACCATAACGCAAAAAAAATTGGCACTGAATCCAAAGAAAAAATAAAACCGTTGTCACCGGCACTAAATAGAAAAAAAACAACCACAACACACCACTGGCACAAAAATTAAAAACACTTCAGTTCGATTTTTGAATTTATTGTTTTAATTTTTTAAAATGACGGGTCGAAGGCGCGCGTTCGTTACGGAAGCATGCAGTTGACTGGCATAAGGTACAGAGTGGAGGTAAAATCGGTGAGGTGTAAAGCCTGGTTTAAAAATTCTATTCAATGTTTACGTGGGATCGCTATGCTATTTCGTTCCGATTAAATTAAGATGTAAACAATGGTGAAGGGGAAAGTTTTTGGGGTAGAGAAACTTGGTTAGGTATTTCAGGTGTTATGGGCCAGCACGAGTTGTGCGATGCCGAATGTCTGATTTTTTAATTCGATATTTTTGGCAATTGGTATTATCCTTTTTATTAATTATGCATAGGTTGTTCTTGAAAATAACATTCTAATTTTAAAAGAACGATTTCATATACGTCGGAACTTTTTACTTTTTAACATTTTTTTCATTGACAGCCAGTTTCATAAATAGTTTTTTTTTTTTAAATTCAAATCACGTCACCTATCGTGAGGTTGGATAACCGATCTATTGTTATTGCTGGCAGTTCAAATGATTGCTAGAAACAGTTCAAGGTTCAGCAGGCGCTAGGCGTCCCGTAGTTTCTTATGGTTTGGTATGGAACCTATATTTTATTTTTACATACTTAATAAAAATATAGGTTAATATTATAAATGCGAAAATAACCCTGTCTGTTAGTTACTCTTTGATGCCTAAACCGCTAAACAGATTTTGATGAATTTATGTATAAGTAGATAGAGATGGGATATCGGAGAAGACCATAGGTTACTTTTGATCGTGATATTCCCGCGGGATTGGGACTTACGCCTGTAAAACTGGGGATGCAGCAGATGGGAAACATTTAGTCATTTTTACTTGTAACCGGCGGGAATCGAACCCGCTACCTTTCTGTGTCGCCGCCGGGGGCTCTCCTACGCGTCACATAAGCCCACACAAAAATATGTAATATATTATCAATAATAAATAGGAAGTAGGAAGGTAGGTACATGATGTAAATATATAGGGCTTGTACATAGCCATATTTGAGCCGCGGCCGGTCAGCCTACATATCAATTTTACATAATAATTATACTTACATATATACATTATTAATTGATTTCCTATTATAATCATTGTTTTTTTTTAAAGGGGGACTGGAGCCTTATTTTTTAACCGCTCGTTGCACATCAGGCGAAATAATTCGATATCTGCTGATTTTCGTTCGATGTCGGATTCCTGCGGCGAGTGGTTGATATCACTCGTTGCGGTCGTTCGATTCACATCGAAAAATTACAGAAATCGAACGAAAATAAGTAGAAATCGAAGTTTTAAAATCGCTCGAAGTGGCGCTAATAATTCAAAAATAGAGCCCCTGATTTGGTAGACATCGTAAAGTAACAGAGGTCTTCCGGTTTCGTTTATCGTAACATTAGGTATACAGGGTTATTTCACCATGGCGGTGAGATACTCAGTATTTTTTGTTGTTGTTTTTTTTGGTGAAAATTTCAAATGTCTGGCTATCACGGTTTATGAGACACACAGTGAAATTTCACAACATTGTCCCGTTTTTACCCTGTGGATACAAAACCCTAATAAGGCAATTTATCAGAAGAATTGTTACTCATTGCTTAGTCTAGTTTGGTCGAATCAAGCCTAACATAAAGTTATCCTCTAGTTATCTTAACATCGTAGGCGATCGTGAAACGACACTCATCTGTCTGTATGTCCTGCAATTAATACATTAGACTTGGTAATAAAGTGTTAAAATATGCATCTTTTATAATTAAAATAACCGTGATGTAGTTTATTGTAAATTATTGTTACAGTTTTATTTATTTGTTTCAATCAATAATAAATATTGAATATATACATAGATAAATATAGAATTCAAAGTCGCTAAAGTAGGAAAGCGAAGCCCCCGGGCTTCCGAGAGAGGCTAACCGGGAACATCGCTCTGTTTTTTTTTTTCAAAATTCCAATTAATATTTCTTTGTTTATATTGCTCAAGGCATATCAAACTTAGAAATATTTTTCGCAAGGAAATATATTTTTAAAAAATCCCCAGTAGACAGGATTTTAACCTGCTCCCCCAGTTAGTTAGTCCAGTAAGGGTTTAATAGAAATATGTGAAAGAGAAAATATATTATCCGAGATATAAATTCTAGCGACATAGTATTGTCAAAATCGCTTACTAACTCTATATTTTTTAAAGAATATGAATAAAATAAACATTAAAATCTTTTACAATCCATGGCCTATAAGGCAAGACCGTAAATATAACATTTATAATTTAAAAAAGCCATAAATATTATGATTGCAGTTTACTTCAAATACAGGCAGCGACATCTATTCAGCTGCGAAGCGCTTCTGCAAAATCGATAAATATTTGCACGTAGCGCCATCTGCTATTGAGTAGTCAGTACTAAGAGCAAAGCAAGCTTGATTATAAATTGATTACATATTGCGGTTTTTGCGCCAATTTTCGACTCTGAACTTACCAACAAGGTCTGCCAGAGGTTTGCATGTGCAGATAAGAATTGTGAGTACAACACTATAGTAGAAGAAATAATGAAAGCGCTGTTTTAGTGTCTATTTGGACTAAAAATGATCTCAATCTTGAAAGAGATTTAACACATCTTTGTCAAGAAAATTCTCAAATATAAAGAACGAAATTGTCAGATCGTAGCCTAGAACTCAAAGAAGTATTGTAATATCATTCTTCTTCTTTTCGTGTACAGTGCAATGTGTTAGAGTTGTCAGGTCGCTCTAAAGACTCTAATTTGACCAATAGTGGTATGGCTCACCTAGTGTTAGTTTTCAGGTCGCCCCAAGTCAAGCCCTCTAACTTGACCTATCGAAGATAAAAGCTTTTATAGTATTGTGTTTTATCTAGGGTTAGAATTTTCAGGTCGCCCCAAGCCCCCTAACTTGACCTAACGACTGCTATCAAAGATAACGACCTTATAGTGGTATGGCTCATCTAGTGTTAGAGTTTTCAGGTCGCCCCAAGCCCTCTAACTTGACCGAAAGACTGCTATCAAAGATAACAATCGGGACCACCTGCCTTACGTGCTACGTTCGAGAAATATCATTTAAAAAGTTGTAATCAAGTTAAAAAACTTATAATCATCAGATAATCATCGTCATCATTAAGGTACCGACATACCAACTCTATGACATCACCGACCTAGAATCAACGCGTGGGTTCGAAGGCTGCCCGACAGATGGCGCGCACCCACGCGGCCTGCGCCTGCGCACCCCAGTTGCGACACTTTCGCGGTACCCTTACTGTGGTGTCTAATATCAAGGTCGCAGTAAGGTCATTAATTATAATTATAAAAGATAATTTTGTTTAATATTTTGGCAATCCGGTTTTCATGTGTGGTGTGACCTAGCTTTTGTCGGTACCTACTACGTTCCTTTTTACAAATTGACACAGCATAGTAGAAAGAAGTAAGTGCCCAATAGTAAGGAAACTTGCTTGTTTTCTAAATACGGGTTTCAACAAATCATTTAATGATACATGACTTATCAAAGCCCTTGCATGACTTGCCTTTTTTAGGGTTCTTTTAAGTTTTTGTCTACAACTTATGTGACCGGTCCCAGGGAACAAATTTTGAATGAAAGTTAAAAGTTGGGCAACTGTAAAAGCGCTGAGAAGCGCCAACTACTAGGTATACTGTGCCCAAAGTAATTATCAAATCATAAAAGTATTACTCAAGTTGTTTAGTCGTTTACATCCCCATTAACCCCGACATCATAAACCAAGGACCCTACCGCGTAACTACCGTCGAGTTTAACTCGACGTCGCGACGTCGAGTTAAACTGCAACGCGTCGTTTTGGGAATACGATGCTGTCGATAACGGGGTTAAAAAAAGCTACCGCGCAAGGAGCGAGCAGAAATTGTTTTAACTTTATTGGCTTTAACGTCGTAACAAAAAGTTGTTTTTTTAATTTGACTTTTTTGATTTTTTTTTTGCTGAACGACTTAGGGCCTGCAATAAGGACATCATTTATTATGTAATTTAAAAAATCCTACTAATATTATAAATGTGAAATCGTGTGTGTTTGGATGTTTGTCACTCAATCACGCTAAAACTACTGAACCGATTGCGATGAAACTTGGAATACAAGTAGTTGGATACCGGGAATAAAACATAGGCCGCATTTTATTCCGATATTCCTGCGGGAACGGGACTTACGCGGGGAGCAGCTAGTGTGTAATAAATTTGACATTCAAATATATATTTTCTTTTAAATGACTAATGCCCATTTAGTCCATTTAACGTAAGCCAGTTAAAGGATTATTCATCTCGGTTGTGGACAGACATACAAGCTTTCCAATAACTGATGAGATCATCTATTTCTTAGTGCAGTGATTCATTCCATTTGACACTAACATCACCCCCCATTTTATAGCCACCCAAATCTTATTTCCCATCCAAATGTTGCATGGAAGAGCTCGAATTTAGAGATAAGGCTGCCCATTGTACCTTTATAATATATTTATTAGCTTTAAGTTTTATTTCTGATAAAAAAATGTATTTGTTTCTCTGTTTTTTTTTGTGTTTCTTTTGTAATAATTTAGTAAAATAAAGCATTAATTAAAGTTAGTCAAAATTTCTCAGTTAGTAAGTGTTTTTTACTTATTCATTTAAGTTTCATCGCAATCGGTTTAGCGTTTTCGGAAACAAGTTTAATAACCTTATAGTAACTACCTAACAAAAAATTTCATACAAAAAAAACATTACCTACCTAAATTATTTTTTAAATTATGAATAAAAAAATGTTATTTACGGCCCACTAGCGCCCTAAAAGCACAAACTCAACACTAACAGTTCCGCTACTCGACGACAGATGGCGTTACGTGTAACACAAACAATACTAGCTATAAAATGAAATTCCCGAGCTAGATCAATTCAAATTGAGTTTATTACGAGAAATAATATTAGAATGACACGAATGTCGTACCAAACCTTGTTCTAGACTGGTTTTATGTATTTTAAGGCAGAATTACATTCATACAGCAGCTGGTCTCAGTCTTATCAGCTTAAAACGTTCTGGTATTGGTACTATTTTTAGTAGTACCCATATTACAAGCCTAACTGCTTGGTTTGGCTCTAAGCGGTGTTATATACAACGTCCAGCAATGTATATTCTTTATAGCGATATCCAGTCTTTCTAGGTACTCAATATAGAGGGAAGACACTGATGAGTTTAAAATATGAGTTTTCTTAGTTTTAGAGCCTGTATAACGCAGTAGCGTGACAGAACTAGTGCTAGCGAATTTCAGATGTGTAAAAGGAGGATGTAAGATGCGACTATGCAAAATTTTAGAGAGTAAAATCAAACAATTACTCATTTAATTTTAACAAACCTTGATTTTTTGAAGTTTTAATCATAATATGACAGAGCCCTTAGTATGAGTTTTGATAGTTCATCGTCTCGATCAAACTGGCAGTTTACTTCCATACATTACTTTAGTTCATAATAGTTACCGCTAGGGGCGCTGATGGAAAATGTATGAAGTAAACTGCCAGTTTCATCGAGACGATAAACTATCAAAACTCATACTAAGGGCTCTGGTATCAAACTTAGTTTAGTCCATGTAAAAAGTTTTATATGTACTTATCTGCTTCGTATTCTTATATATTAAAATTAATCCCTATATCGCGTGGTCACAGCATCACGCGTGAACGGCTGTACCGAATTTGCTAATTCTTTTTTTGTCTTCTTTGTTATTGTCAGGAGACTGTTCTTATGAAAGATAAATCCCGATATTCCTGTGGAAACGGGACTTACGAACTACCCCCATGATTTTTCTATTTAGGAAATTTTTATACTCGACTTCTCACTTGTTTCTTACAACGTTTTATCCTCGATATTATTAGTAAATAACTTCGACTGTACCAGTGTAAAACTAGCTTTTTACCAATGATAGGATCAATTGATTGAACTGGGACCAATTGCTGACATACCTACCTAGTTAGTTTGCTAGTTTGGTACTCGATTCACGAATTGTAGATCGAAGAATTCGATTAGTATATTATGATTGACATTTTAATTATTGCTTACAGTTATTTATTTATTTACGGTTTTTTGTATGTCGTTTTTAATAAATCCCGCTAATATTTTGTGAAGTGACATACAGAAAATACATAGTTACAAGCTTTCGCGTTAATAATATTAGTAAGAAGTAAGATCAACTATATAATATGTACCTATGTTTATAGTTGGACAATTCGGCGGTGTTTTCGTAAATAATGTTCTAAATGTTCTAAATCTATCACTTTTGAAAGTAAAACACCAATACCTAGTAAGTACTTCATTACAAATATAATTAAATGATGAAGTACCTATTTATTTACCATGTTTTAATTTATTTTTACGAAGCTAGATATTGCGCCAGAAATTACAACTGTTCCCGAGACGTGAACATCGAGCTCCGTATAAAAATTAAAACATGGTAAATAAAATACACCGTTATTTAATAATATTCGTAGTGAAAACAACAATCTACTTCACTTTTGAAGTCGATATGAAAGATCGAATTGCAAAATCCCCAACGAAGTGTAACTCCAAAATGTAGTCCATTGCACGACTCGAAAAGGTTACGTCAAATCACGAATTAAGACCACTTTCTCTATTTGACATTTCGTCAAGTATCATCTCAATCATATCACATCATCTACATACTAGAGAGAGCGCCGCGAAGCGCACCAACTATCAGGTAAACTTTGATAACTCAACCACGGTCGCTTTGCACAAAAAAAATCTTACAATAACTTCTATCCCCCTTATTAATACAGAACGTCGACGCCTAACGCAGAGTTTCTTCATCGATAAACGTCAAATTTCGATCCTCTTGTGTTTATATTTCGATTGTCTTTTGTTTCTGCTTCGATCGCCTTTTGTTTCTACTTCGATTGTCTTTTGTTTCGATCGTCTTTTCTTTAAATTTCAAACACGTTTGTGCGTACGTACTGAAATGTTTGTAGTATTGTTCTGTGCCCATACTTTTCATTCCAACGTCAGGCTTCGAATCGGATGGACTAGACCTAGACAGATTCGCCTGTTCAGTTTAGGCTCTTCGTACACGTAGGCATTAACGTAAAGAGAAACAACTTAATAAATCGAAGCACAAACAAATAAATTGCGACAATAACATTCACGATGCACTTAACATGGTTCCATTTGCAAAAGAATAAATAAAAAATATCTTACGTAGTAGATTATGAAGACATAATTGTTGCGGGTGCAAGAATGTGGGTGTAGTGACACACAAACACACAATCATGTCCTTACAAGGTGCGGTTGCAAACAACTAAATGTAATGAGGTTTTTTTTTCAAAAGGTGAGCGCTTTGACCACTTTCAATTCAACACGGTTTATTCTGGTGACTGGCAGCGGTAATTCCCGTATAGAATAATTTATTTCGAAAGACGCTTCCCTAGGAAAACAACACCTATAGTCTGATCAAATTTAAAACAAAGGACGACCGACAAAAAACAAAACAGAAGACGATAGATACAAAAGACGATCGAAGTAGAAATAAAAGACGATCTAAAAAATAACGATCGCAGTTTAAAAAAAAAACTAGCTGGTCTGTAACATTCACGACTACGCGACGTGAAGATGTCACATTTAAAAAAATTTAAAAGGCATATTTACATTTTGATTGATTGATTGATTAATTCTTTACTGCAACACACCAAAAATAAACATAACACAACAAAAGAAAAAATAAACATAAAAAACGTATAACTAAGTGGCACAATGGGCGGCCTTATCGCTTTAAAGCGATCACTTCCAGGCAATTTCAGGCTGGTTCATTTTCCGGGGCTTAATCGCTTATTGTTATTTATTTTCTTACCTCGACGTTTCGATCGTGTTACAATGATCTTAGTCGCGGAGGAATACACCCAGAAAATGTAAATATGTTAAAAAATCGTGTGAATTTAAAAAATGTTAAATGACCGAAACCCTCACATTCAAAACAGCTAGGTCTCTGCTTCCTGAAGAAACTTATAACAGTGGTCTCAATTCACAACTATTTCCATGTACATACCTACTTACTTAAGTAATGTAATGAGTATCGTTACGGGATATGCCGACAAAGGCGCGGGTCGCTGACCCCTGGCCCGCGCGCGCGCAGCCTCCGAAAACTTCCGGCTTCATAACTAGGTATAAGTAGGTTTTGTACTACGAAAAGCACTAAAATTGTATGTCCACCTGGCTTCTGTAACTGTAATCGTTTGAGGTTTAGACAGGGCTATTCATAAACGTGCCCTAAGGTCGTACTAGGTAGACTGTGTTTCGTGTTGCTAAACTATCCCTTTACAGCCGCTGTCATGCGGAGTTAAGAAGATGTCTTTTTACATCTGCAGCATGAGGAACATTTTGTCGAAACCGACATATAGGATTTGTCGAACGAGCTATTGGCCTTTACTATAATCTACTTATTGAAAGAAATAATATAAAAAATACCAACTTAAAAAAAATAAAGTTTGTTTGTATTATTCGTGGTTTTTTATAGTAGCCGAAGGTTTTTATTGTAATTTTTATTTTATTATTTTATTAACTCGACGGGAGTTACCCTGTTCCCGCGCTATATGAGGACGATAAAGTAACGAGAAAAGCTGGTATTATATTGTTTCTCGTGCTGTCATAATAGCTTAGAAGACCGTTAAATAGTAAACTGAGATTAAAACATGGATTTGTCATCTGTAATTTCGGGGCAAAAGTCAAAGAACCGAGTGTTTGACAAAACAAATAAAAGTCTAAAATACGGGCAGGTGATTGAACTTAGACCTTTATGTCGAATCAATATTTAACATTAAAAAATCTTTTAAAGAATTTAGCACTTCGCAAAGATTTTCACCTTTAAACATTTTAAAAATTTGCAATGCTTTAGCTAGCTGGTTAAAGATAGGTATTTAAAATTATCTCAAAAAAAACGGTTCCGTACCCAAAGCGTAAAAACGGGACCTTTTTTACTAAGATTCCACTGTCCGTTCGTCTATCTGTCTATCACTAGACTTTATCTCATGAACCGTGATAGCTACACAGTTTTAAAAATTTCACTGATGTTGTGTTTCTGTTGCCGCTATGACAACAAATATTACAATTAAAATAAATGTTTAAATGGGAGTCCCATACAACAAACGATTCTATTGGTTAACTTAGCTTACATTTCTCTAGAATGGATTTTGATTTAAAAAAATATGCCTTCTTATTAACAAACCGAATTCTGTAAACTGTATGTTATTGAAATAACTGTAGGTTAAATATAAGTAGTATATCCGTTGCCTAGTCACCGTAATAGAAGCTTAGCAGCTTACCATGGGACTAGATGGCGCTGTGTGTTGGTCACAGAATTGATTTACCTATTGGTAGCAATTCTTGTTGTTAATTTACCTTAACTAAACTAAACCCAAAATTGTTTAATTTTAGTTTAGAAATTCCAAAAAGCTATTCTGTTATTACGCTGAGTTGAATTTAATACCACAAAATGAATATTTTAGAACTGTCAGTCTAAATTTGAATTTAGAATGGCACCAAGAGAATATATAGGAATACTGTTTAAACTTAATTTTAGGAATTTTTAGGTTAAATTTCAGGATTTGGTTACAGCAGAATTCCCACTGCAAGTGTTAGACATTTATGGAAGAGCTTCGGTAGACAAGAACAATAATATATCGAAATGTGGGGAACAAATTAACTACCATTTACTGTGTCTAACACAACTTAAAACCTAGAACAAGTATTGTATGTCTAAAGTTAGTCTAGAGTCTAGACTAGGCAAGAAGCATGTTGAACTGTCGACCTCATCGACGCGCTCCACCAGGTGAGATGATCAAATACCCATGGGCACTTTTGAACTCAATGGTCATTCACCTTAGATTATTTATATTAATTATATTGTTAATTATCTTTGTAGTATTTATTTCTTGTGTAAGCTGGATATTCATTAATAAATACCCATGATCTCATCTATAGTATAATTATTATATTATATCCTTAGTAATATTATAAATCCGGCTTTCTTTCTGCCTGTATGTTACGTTTGCACGCCTACACCGATTTTGATAAATTTTGGTGTAGAGATAGATGTGATCTCAGATAAAGACACCGCTACCTGATATCCACGCGGGATCGAGAAAAAGTCGAACGAGGCGCAGCGAGAGTAACTTTCTGTACAAGTTGGATTGCCGTTATTCATTTCAACTTTCGACACCATAATATCTACCCCAAACTATATTTTAAATTAAAAAAAACACGTTTTATTAAGCAACCTGTTTTTGAAACTACAAATCTGCATTCAAAACGGACCAGCATAGCAATTTAGTTTAAATAACGATGTTTTAAGTCAATTGAGGGTATCGTCGACGCGAAATGTGAAGTTGAATTGCTAATTTAATCGTGAGCTGAATTCAGAATTATCGCCAACTAGCCGTGATAGACGAGAAACATAGATGACCGTTAAAAGTGAATATAACGTGTCTAAAAAGACTTCTAACCCCAGCATAAAAAGTCCTTACACTCAGAATCAATGAACTAACATTTTATACACATAGGTATATCAATAAATCGATTTTATATTCGATTTATATTTGAAAAAAAGGTTTGTTGTCTAGTGATCAAGCCAGTTGCAGTATTGCATTACGTGAAGCCATTGCTGGCGAAATAACGAGCTCTATTAAAAAAAACTAAATAAAACATGGTAAATATTCTCTTGTTAGATAAGTTTTGTAGTCAATTTAATATAATATATTTCATTCCCCCTAAAAACTCCACTAACTTAAATTTCAAATTGTTCATACAAAAAATAATAACGACTTACCTAATTATCGTAAAACTTCATTTTCACTTAAAAAAATACACTTAAATCCGCTAAAATAAAACTACATTCCAATTTAAGAACTCTCCAAAACTGTCTACTTCTCCTCAAACCCCTTCAACTTCCCACCACTTACCTGGAAGTGCAAGATGATGGTCCAAATGAGTCCAAGAGTCAGCTTCGGGTTGCCATCGACGATGTCCTCAGCTCGGATGTTGACCAGCTTTATCTTCTTGTAGCGCAGGAAGTCGAGCGCCATCTGCACGTTCTGCAGCATGTGGAATCGCATACGACCTCGTTCTCGCGGCTGGAGTTTGAGAAATATATAGGTTTAGTCGTCTTGTAAGAAACAATTGAAAAACTTAAAAAAATACATAGGAACTTATTCAAACAAGTCCAAGTCTTCGTAACTTAGCAACGAGCCCAAATTGCTGGCAGCATTACCACGCTAAATTGCAATGCTAATTATTTGTGCCAAGTAAACTCCAGCATTCTGATCTCGCGTTGTCTCCACCAAAACTTAATATACATTATATTTTGATAGGCTTCTAACAGAAAAGTCAATGGTACTATGTAGGTAAGTTTTTTAGTACTTTTTGAAGTCGGTTTTTTTTATTTATTTAATGATCCTTTTTAGTGTAGGTGCTTCTACCAAAATGTTAAAAGTACCCAAATGTCCCATATTTTAGCCGAAATATTGGGAAAAATCATGGGAAACAATAAAAAAATATTTAAAAACAAATGAAACCCTGTCAATTGTAACAGTAACTTTAATGATTGAGGAGTTTTTTGATGAGAAGGTGGTTTCAGGTGCTTCATCATCAATCTGTATCTAGTTCTTTGGGGGATGATTCCATTGGTAACTAAAAATAGAGGCTTTCTTAGAGGGAGCGTCATCATTTAGGATTTCTAATTTCACACCTTAGACGTAGTACCTACCACTTCTGCGTAATTTTCACCTGAGATTGTCGCAAACTTGGCACATTTCCTACTAATGGGTAAGTAAGCTGGACTTGGCAGAATCCGATGTTGTCGTCTTCAAATGAAAATAATTTTAAACCAGTATGGTTTTAAGTTGAATTTAACACCGTTCTCAGTGGCTATACCGGCCTAATAGTTGTTAATTATTCGGGTTCTACTAATGGATTTCTATGTAAAGTAAACCACGAGGTTCCTCGAATATAGAACTATCTAATATTGTAAACCAGATTTCAATCGGATTAGCAGTTTTTAATTTTATAAGTATCAAACAGACAGACAGACATGAATTTAAAAATTATATAATTTTGTTCTACTACTTTTCCTAAGTCCCCTAGACCACTTCTTTTTTAATTTACTTCAAAGTACAAACTTTTTGTCCTCTCTTCCTTTATTATAAGTATAGATAGATATAGAAGATTAAAAAGTCTTAAATATGACTCAGCCCTGTTATTTTTTTTAAAGTTTAATAATTCACAAATTTCGCAATTTCTATTTAAAAAAAAAAGATCAACTATTACTAAACCGCCGAGACTTTTTAATTAAAGAATACTTGTAGGTAATTTAAAGGAGGTTAAATACCAATTTCCTCTCGCCCGCTTTAGCACCCTCAAACAAATTGCACCCCTTTCAATTTCGCCCCCAATTAGCTCTGATTGCTTCCTGTAATCTATCAGGCATCAGTAGGTATCTAATCTGTTTCATCACGCAGACCACACCTTAGGGTTTTAGGTCAGTTGCTTTTGGCGTCAAGATTGAAAATTAGCAACGTATAGCAAGAAGAAGAAAAAGCTAAACCGATTGCGGTGAAATTTGGAATATAGGTAGCTGTATACCGGAAATAAGACATAGACTACTTTTTATCCCGATAATCTCCGGGAACGGGACTTAAGCGGGAGAAACCGTGGGGCGCAACTAGTCTTCTTCTAGTATAAAAATGAATCATAAAATTTTAAGAAAAAAAAAACATTTATACTTCTTTCTTCTTTTTTTTCGCTACTAATATAGGTAGGTCTGTACCTGTTATATTAGTTTTATTTTTTACTTTTTAATAAATAAGATATTTAATGTCATATCATTTACATTATTTCGAACTAGAAATTTAAATAATGACTACATTGATAACCACTAAAATGTTCAAAGGTCATACATACATAGGTGAAGATATTTTGACTTTTGACCTTTGACGTTAAAGGCTGTGAATTTGACTGACCTTCGCAGTGACCTTGATATTGAAATTATGCATGTAAATTATGCGTTAATAGTGTTTAATTTTATCGACTTGATTTGACTAGACGTGTATGTTGTTGATCAACAATATTTAAATTAGAAATCAACCTTCATTTTGGATTTCCCGATCGCAGTACCGTCTTCTTATTTTAAATTTAGCAGCTTCTTTGTTTACATTTTATAAATTTTTTCCGGTTTTAAAAGCTGGAAAATGAGTTTTATTTCAATTGAACATTGCAAATACAGAAGAAACATCATCGATTTTAGATTATCAGGTACAATAGTATATAGGATGTTTTAGGATGACGATCATTTAAGCCGACTTTTGGAAATTAGAACTTTTTTTCTCTTAATTTTCGAGATTACGTTTCACTGAAAATCCAGCTGAATAAAACACTCTGTATAAGATGCACAGTAACTAATTTTGTCATTAAAGATATCACTGAAATGTTCAAAAAATCTTTTAATGGTAAAATGTTTTAATTAATGGTTACTATTGTCCCAATATAGACGTTATAATATACGGACTTTCTGTAAACTACGTCATTTTCCTTGATAGACCTTCAGATACGGAGCAATTATAGATTGGTCATCTTTTATCTTCTGAAAGTGGCAATACCTTAGAATACATAGAGTTTCTACAAAAAAAAAAAGGAAAATTCAACGGAATAGGTTCAGTAGTGTGTCTTACCTAGATACTAATAAACAAACAAAAAAACAATTTATCTATTCTATACTTATAATAAAGGAAGAGAGGACAAAAAGTCTGTACTTTGAAGTAAATAAAAAAAAAAGTTGTCTAGAGGACTTAGGAAAAGTAGTAGAACAAACTTATATAATTTTCAAAATTCATGTCTGTTTGGCTGGTTCTCTGTCTGTTCCTTATACAATTAAAAACTACTAATCCGATTGAAATCTGGTTTTCAATATAAAATAGTTCTATTTTCGACTAACGTCGTGGTATACTTTGCATCAAAATCGAATAAGTAGAACCCGAGTAATGAACGAAAAAGTGCAACCGCTCGAGAACCGCTCGGCCGCCCGCGCCCGTGATAATGCGTTTTCACTTCTGCGGGTGAAACCGCAGGGCGCAGCTGGTAAATAATATTCATGGAAAGTAGACGTAATATTAAAACTTGACATGTCATAGTCAATAATTGATGATTTAATGACTTTTTAAAATCATCATTTTGACGACCTCTGTGGCGCGTCGGGCGAACGCTTGGCTGCAATACAGAAGGTTGCGGGTTCGATTCCCGCTGGGTGCAAATATTTAAGCTTAAAAAATAAATATTTGCATCTGGTCTGGGCGTATTTCTATGTATAATATGTATGTATTTACAAAAGAAAAATAAATATAAGTAGTATATCCGTTGTCTAGCCACCGTAACAGAAGCTTAGCAGCTTACCACGGGGCTAGATGGCGCTGTGTGTTCGTCACAGGATTTTATTTATTTAGGATTTATCAATTCATCATAGATCAAAATAAATTGGACATTTAACGACTATTTATCTTATTAATTGCTTCGTAATTATAAGTAACTTACTATAATGAGCAAGTTAACTGGCGCTTGTAATTAAATACCCATTTATGAAGCAGGATAAGTCATTTTCTTAACCATAAAGAGTAATACCATACAACCTAATTTACAAAGTCGCACTCCTACAGTAGATACCAGACAGTTTCCAGTTCAAAGATCTAGTGAAAGAAGTTCTTTATTTAAAACTAAACCATAGAGTAGAAAGAAGTACCTAATAGTATGCCACTCGCCTGATTTTTGAAGTGTCTGTGACAAGCAAAGAAGTTATACAAGATGTTACGGGTAAGCCCTTTTAAGCCGAAAGGTGGTTGTTTAGGCGAACAACTTTTGTTCTACGACTTTTGACAATTCGAAGTACTTTTCGAAAATTTAAAGTTAAAGTAAACTTTACGTTTACAAAATCAGCTGTTTCTCAGAGTTCGAGGTCATTGACTTTTTTTGTCCTTTCATTTAGTTTGGTATACTACAGTCAAAACTTCAATTACCTTTATTTTCAAAAGCAGCTGTTTTTTCAGTGAAACATAACCTCAAAATTTGCATTAAAAAATCGATTTTTAAAAGTCGTAGAACAAAAGTTGTTCGCCTATACAATTTGTAACGGGTATGCCCTTTTAACCCGAAAGGGGGTTATTCTAGACGTCTAGGCGAACACCTTTTGTTCTACGACTTTTGAAAATTCAAACTTTTTTTTGACAATTTAGAGATTATGTATCACTGAAAAAGCAGCTGCTTTTGAAAATAAAGGTAATTGATGTTTTGATTGTAAACCATCAAACTAAATGAAAGGACTACATAAGGTCAATGACCTCGAACTCTCAGAAACAGCTGATTTTCAAGTAAACTATACACCTAAATTTTTCGAAAAGTACTTCGAATTTCCAAAAGTCGTAGAACAAAAGTTGTTCGCCTAGACGTCTAGAACAACCCCCTTTCGGATTAAAAGGGCTTACCCGTTACACCTTGTATAGATGTCTAAAACAACCCCCTTTCGGCTTAAAAGGGCATACCCGTTACACTTTGTATAACTTGAACTAGATTGCACACGTAGAACTAAAAAGTGGTCCGCTTCAATGTAGCGTTCTGTCCCTTTCTAATTGTCTTATTAGATAGGGTACATAGTGTTCTGTTATAAAATATAATAGTAGAATATTGCTCAGGATCCCCCCCTATAGTCCTAAATATGATGATTCACATTGTCATAATATAATATGACAATGTGCATCATGTTATGATCATTGTAAAAAAATGTAAAAATATATATTGATGATTGTAAATAAAAACATGATCACAAAAAAAACCCGTGAGTTTCTTGTGGCTTCTTCTCATCGGAGGGCGCGTTCCGAAGCCACACTAGAGTCTTATTTGTAAGAACACTCGACGTATTTAAAGTGATCGAATACATCCAATTAAATAAAGAATTTTTTGACTTTGACTTTTGAGTCCCTTTCTAATAGTGTTATTAGAAAGCGTCTTTTTAGTTCTAAGTGAGTATCTAGTTCTAGTAATATAACATTATTGGCACAGTCTTTGGTGACAAGTCAGAATCAAGTTTCCTACATTTCCTACAACATGTGACCGGTCCCGAATAACAAATTCGTATGAAAGCTGGGCAACTGTAAGAAGCGCCGAGATACCAACTACTAGGTAAACTGTGATAATACGAATCATATATTATGTTTGGAAATGGCTGGCTCTTGAATGAGCTATCAGCCGTTATTTTATCAGAACTTAAGTCAACGAACTACTACTAGATAATAATATTATAAATGAATGATAATACTTACGAGGTGTTCGCCAGAAAGCACCTCCAGCAGAGAAATGAGGTTGAGTCCATCGCGCAGGTCTTCGAACAGATCGTTCACGTGTCGGTTCACCTAAACACACAACATCATTGATTAATTAACAGGAAATTAGAATAAAATATCAGTTTCATAATATACATTTTATTTGTGTTCTAGGTGCAGGATACGAGGATTGTTATTAATCGTTAATAAAATATTTACCCTTATTTATTATTTTAAAGAGGTAATGCTGCAAGTTTTCTCGACTCCTTTGCGCAGGGGCGGTTTATTTGATTAGATATGTATAAGTATTTGTTTTTAATCTTAATTTTAGTTTGACTCATTTTTTATTGATTTGTTTAAGTGTCATTCATTATAATTTTTTTCCCTTTCATAAATAAAGATAAAAAATAAAACACAACAATTTTGATACTATAGGTAATCGTAAATATGTATATCACTTAATAAAGTAATAATTTGTAACCAATATAAGGGCCTAGAATGAGAAGAATCACGATCAAATAGTATTTAAGATTATAAACCCTTACAATAACAAACAGTGGCCAAGTTGCTCAAAAGCTGAGACTAAACAATCTGAAATCTCCCAACCAACGTTGAAAATGTAACATATCAAATAATAGGAGTGGCAAAAATTTTACAATCCATGAAAACTTTATAATAAAACAGATAATATTTTTATTATTGTTCTATAAGAGATTATTACCATTTAGATATTAGAGAATGAGCAGTAAATTCATGCAAAAAAACGTAGCTCAGTTAAAAATGCTTGCCATACAATCAAAGAAACAACATAAAACAACAATAACTACGTAACTGAACGAAAACAAAATATAACGAAGAAATTGTTAAAAAGCGAATACAACTAAAAGAGGTTAATCGATAAAGTTGATCGATTGATATATCAAAATTAGATCGTACTGGTATCAATATCACATTCATCAAAAATACCTAATACTGAAAACAAGAGCTGAACCTCATTAGACAGAATAGTGTATATAATATCCCTCTGATCAATAGCTTTAAACAGATTTTATACTGTAACATGTAGCGCTTGTTTTTCCTACTAGCTGGATTAATTAAATGCACTCTATGTTCATATTAGTACAAAAAATAGCGTCAATACTAAAAAACAACATCAACACTACAGACTTACTTGTTGCGGCGGACAGCACGGCTGATTATTGATGATTTCACATACATGTAACCGTGTGTAGGTCTGTCCGAGCAGCGTGCGATAAAAATATGTTAACACCTGGGGTTCAATGTAAATTTAGTCAGGAGAAAACAACTTAAAACTACCACTACGGGGATGAAAACAGAAACAAAAACTAGGGGAACGTCAAAGAAAAAGGTGTTTTTATCAAAATCACAATCGTCTCGTGATTATGGTAGTCGACTACCTTGCTATAGATTGCTTGTTAAAGACAAGACGACAAATGCTAGAGAGACGGGTAAAATTATACAAAAATACGAAATCACACCATATTAGTGGGTTCCCTACGCTACTTCGAAACACTATCCATCGAAACACCTTTCGCCGAAGACGATTGACCGAAAGATTACTTTACCGAATAGTTGTTTCACCGATTGTTCGTTTCCCCTATGGTTCGTTTCACCGAAAATTGTTTGACCGAAGCACGCAGTACCGAAGGCTCGTTTTACGTAACAAATGTCATTTCCAAACACGCAACCTCCTTTCATTTACTTTACACATGTGACCATAGAAATAAGAGGTAGTAGTACAACTAAAAATATCACTGAGGCAGTAAAAACGAGCCGAGGGAGATGACTTAAACTTTACACGTCCTTGTCTGAATATAGCGCGAGAGCTAGCGCCAATATTTGGGTAGATATTTGAGGCAAGCTAAAAACTTGTAATATATTTCTCCTAATATACGGATATAAAGACCTGCTCAAATTTCAAGAAAGTTTCTTAATATTAAAGAGCTATTTAAAATAAGAGGGCTACCTAAAATCTCAAATACCTACCCAAATATTGGAGCTAGCTCTCGAGCTATATTCAGACAAGGACGTTTAAAGTTTAAGTCATCTCCCTCGGCTTGTTTACCTCTTATTTCTATGGTCACATGTGTAAAGTAAATGAAAGGAGGTTGCGTGTTTGGAAATGACATTTGTTACGTAAAACGAGCCTTCGGTACTGCGTGCTTCGGTCAAACAATTTTCGGTGAAACGAACCATAGGGGAAACGAACAATCTGCCACAGAGGCCACAGAGGTCGTCAATTTTTGACGACCTCTGTGGCGCGTCGGGCGAACGCTTGGCTGCAATACAGAAGGTTGCGGGTTCGATTCCCGCTGGGTGCAAATATTTATGCTTAAAAATAAATATTTGTATCTGGTCTGGGCGTATTTCTATGTATAATATGTATGTATTTACAAAAGAAAAATAAATATAAGTAGTATATTTATAGTATGTCTAGTCACCGTAACACAAGCTTAGCAGCTTACCACGGGGCTAGATGGCGCTGTGTCTTCGTCACAGGATTTATTATTATTATTATTAATCGGTGAAACAACTATTCGGTAAAGTAATCTTTCGGTCAATCGTCTTCGGCGAAAGGTGTTTCGATGGATAGTGTTTCGAAGTAGCGTAGGGAACCCATATTAGTTATGCCATAGAGTAACTCGGCAGGTTTGTGATTTTGAGTAATTACATTTTTGGATTCACAAAATATTTCATCAAATGTAAATTTCAAAACACGTTATCTTTCGTAATCTTCTGACGCGGATACAATAAGTGACGTTCATTAGGAAATAGACCGCGTTGCTCTAAGACATTAAGCCATCCAAAAACTCCGAAAAACATAGGGAATAGGAAATCTTTAACACTAAAATTCTAGACTGTAACCAACAAAAAAGGCACAAGTAACTAAATTACATAATTATAACAAATACATGACTGACATCAAACAAACTTCCTTAGTGTAAAGTAACAAAAAATGAACTACAAAAACGAGTAGCGAGTAAAAAACGAATTAAAATGTGATTAATGAACTTCGTACTGGCTTTATGAATGTCGGTCGATGGTGCTTGGTGGGAATGATGAGAAAACACGACGTGCTTTGTTCTGTAGTAATTTCTTTGCAGTGGGAATTCGCATTAAATTAAAGGTTTTTGACATAATGTCGTTAAGGTACATCGAGGAGCTCATTTTCCTTGCTGCACTTGCCGATCTTGAGTGGTCGTGCGAGTTATGCAACGCTCAGCGCGGTCATTACTTAGATGGGTGACTGAAAATTGGGTTGGAAAATAATTTTACCGAGCTCGTTTGGGTACATTAGTAAGCTTGGTTTATTTCCGTTGTATATAGCCAAACTTTGATAAAATAATTACTATAACGAGTGTGAGCCAGCGAAGTAAACTGGCACAATACGAAAACAAACTTAGAGAAAAAAAGCGAAGAACCAAAAGAAAGCTAATTTAAAAAAAACGAAGGCAATGAGAACCAACGTGGACCATACAGCCTGACAAGAAAGTAAAAAGGAAATATCATGTGGGAACTATTTCTTATCTTCGACTCGAATTCGAAGATTATCTTCGAATTTAAAGAAATAGTTTATTGTCCACTGTAGGACGCAGGCTTTCATTTAGAGTCGTTTGGCAGTAAGACGCCGGCGCAGGTGTCCGTGAGCTTACTCCAAATTTGACGAATGTCCCAGACCGTAGTGAGTCGTAGGAGATGTGGGATTATCCACAAAATTCCTTGTCAAGCTGTATGCCACAGAATATAAATATAGCAGTGTATACTACACACCTTTAGGTACTTCCAGTGCTGCGTTCCATTATCCAAATGATAAGCGATGAAAGTAAAACATTTTATATATATAGAACGGGAATAAAAAGACCAATCACATAAGCTAAGACGAAGGCGATATGAGTAAGGGATTATTCCTAGAAACAAATCATAACCCCCCTTATACCGTAGTCGGGTAAAAATGTCGTCTTAAGCAGAAGCACTTCAAGCGGGATTTACATTACAATTAATAGCATTTTGGAGTTATTTTTACAAAATAGTTAGAGACAGCAGTACCTACCAATATGATAAAGTTGCCTCCAATATCTGCTGCGAGAATGCTTTTGTGAAATTGGCTATACAAGGTGTAACGGGTAAGTCGTTTTAAGCCGAAAGGGGGTTATTCTAGACATCTAGGCGAACAACTCTTGTTCTACGACTTTTGAAAATTCATACTTTTTTTTTAAATTTTGAGGTTATGGTTCATTGGAAAAACAGCTGTTTTTGAAAATAAACGTTATTTCGATTGTTGTCGACTAAACTAAATGAAAGAATAAGATAAGTTCAATGACCTTGAACTCTAAGATACAGCTGATTTTCAAGTAAACTTTAAACTTAAAATTTTCGAAAACTATTTCGATTTTCCAAAAGTTGTAGAACAAAAGTTGTTCGCCTAGATGTCTAGAACAACCCCCTTTCAGCTTAAAAGGCCTTAGCCGTTACACCTTGTATAATGCATGCCACTAGTTTCGTAATGTAAATCTCGTTTTAAGAAAATAATTTGGTTCTATAAGGCGCTCGCTACGCTTGTGACTGGTCCGTTTTGTTCCCGTTGCGAACCATACAGGTCCAGTCTTAGGCTAAACGTGGGTTGTTAAGTCTTGGTAAAGGCGCCAAAATTCCTTTGAGATAATCACAGAATAAGCGATAGGCACAAGAGGATTTTGCGATAGCCAGGTGACGCGCCTATACCGCCACTTATTAGTGCGCGTATAGCCTTAGTACTCTCTTACTAGTGTACATTACTTTTATCTGTCTGTGTCTCTATACATCAAATATAAAATCTTATTACAAATTACAATAAACCAATTTTGTATACCTTTATCGGTGTCTTACGAGCATAGACTTAGGAATTATTACTACCTCCATGCTTACGAGGCACTTTACTTTTTTTTAACCGACTTCAAAAAAAGGAGGAGGTTATCAATTCGTCTGTATGTATAATATATATTTTTTTTGTATGTTTACCGATTACTCGAAAACGGATTGACGGATTTAGATGATTCTTTTTTTAATGGATAGGTAGGAGCTCCAAGATGGTCCCATAAAAATTTGATGTAGATCTGTTGAGGGTCTTTGGAGTGATGAACGGAAATGCTCCTCAAAACGCATTAATCAATCCAGTTGTTTATCGATTACTCGAAGATGGCTTAACCGATTGACATAGTTCTTTTTTTAATGGAAAGGTGGAAGCTACGTGGTGGTCCCATGAAAGTTTGGTAAGGATCTGATGAGTATCTTCGGAATGATGGACAGGATAGCATCCCAGAATTCAATAAATTACTCATTTTTGGACTTCTACCAAAAAGAATAGACCCCTAAAAAACTAAGTACAGATTGATGGGGCACCTGAAACCACCTTCTCATCAGCAAACTCAGTCGGGCAGTTTTACTGGTTGGTTCCATATTGTACTTAGGTTGGCTGCCCGACTTCAGATGATAAAACAGATTAATTAGTCGGTGGCTCTGTACCTATGTAGAGGTTATTTTGGTCATTTTTATCAATTCTTTTTTTTTTGGTTGTTTTTTAAATTATTTTTTGTTTCTTTTTGAAGTCGGTTTTTTAATTGTTAAATTATTTTTTTTCTATTTTGTTGCGACGGAAGGGTAAGGCAAAAAGTTTTAGTTAAAGTTATAAAGTCCCAATTTTTTTTCGTCGTTTTGATGTTTGATTTCGTCATTTCGATGTAACATTGATATATTTTATTAATAAGGAGCTGTACATATATTTTATACATATGCTAATGCTACATGCATTAAACTATTATTTGTTGTTAATTAAATGATTCTTTTTGTACCCCTTTATTATCTATCTAATAAAGCCTGTCTGTATCTTGGCACATAACTCTTTAGCTTCGTTCAGGAGTCAAGTTTTTAACACCCTCGCTGCGCTCGGGAGTTAACCTCTAGAGTCCTTCGTACGCTTTGGCTGGAGAGAGACATGGCTTTAGTACCTCGGTGCATAAACTACTATTAAATTCGTTTAATTTCAGTCCAACATCACATTGTTTGTAATGTCAAAGTGAAATACAGAGAGTCCGATGTAATGTAAACAAGGGTGCAAGAATTTCTCATACCGATGCCGCTTGTTATTAAAAGTCGTATTTATGGAAAGGGCCCCGCTTCCTTTCAGTTTTCAAAACAATAATCCTTTATTGTAGTGTAATTTTAGATTTGAAACAATGGAGGATCAGAGGTCGATGATCAAGTAAAAGCTTGCTTTTCCGCTAAACATATTTACTTAAACTTTCTGTTTCAAGGTACAGTCGTGGGTAGCGCCAAGGCGCACCAACTGTTTAGTAAACTGTCTTAAAAATAGTCTGTTGAAAAACTTTGCAAGCTTTCCAAAGATTTTGATTTTCAGAGATCTTAAAATGGGGGTGTAAAAATCTTGACCCACAATATATTTTAATGCTTAATTATTTTAATGCTTATTGATGTTTCACATCAATAGGCGCGGGTAAACCTGATAGTTAGTGTCGCGATACAGACCGTGGTGACGAATCGCCTTGGTATATAAACTCATTTTCGATGTTTCACATCTGTCAGGCGTCCCGTGACGACTCACATTTTTTTGTATACCTTTTAAAGGAGGAAACATAATAGAATTTATTACTGTAATCATCTTATGTTATATCTATGCTTTTGGCAAATAAAATACATACACTCACGGCAAAAACATAACACTTCCTTTGGCAGTCGTGTAAAAATACTGATGCAGACACATGAACATTTTCAATGTCAAACCATTATCGAATCAAAAGTGATGTCATAATGTACCCAATAAGCAGATGGTCACCAATAACTTTTATCACCGACATCCAAGCAAAAATGGTCAAAAATACCCCACCACTTTCTGCTATTAACATTCTTTAAAACCAATTTATCTTCAAACCATGACAATGATACTGGTTTGATCAGAAGAATCGCCAGATTTGGGTTCTGGTGGGCGTAAAAATCGACCAAATGCGAGTTGGATATGCGCACGGAGGGTTCCGCACAAAAAAAAGCACATTGTAAGACAGACCCTAGAGATCGGGTTATAAAGCCCGACATAGTTTTGAGTGGTATTGAATCCTACGGCTCACTCAAAACTCTACTTAGAGTTCTTAGATTCCTGAGTGAAGCGAGAACCTACATAACTTAAATTTTAAATTAAAATTTTAACTCACTCGCTACGCTTGGGAGTTAACTCTAGAGTCCTTCGTATGCTCTGGATTCAATATGATGTCCCGTACAAAAGACAGGGCTTTAGCACCTCGGTGCATTAACTACACTATTTATTGTTTTTAGTATTAATTTTTGTAGAGGCAACAGAAATACATCATCTGTTTCAACTGTCAGATTATCACGGTTAATGAGATACGGGCTGGTGACAGACAGGAGTCTTAGTAATAGGGCATAGAACTGCACTGGGCTCTATTAGAGACTTGACGGAAAAAGGTTCGATAGTGATGCATTTCAAACTCGTCTCTGATGGACGAGCTTCACCAGTTCTAAGAAACTGTTCAGGAGATTACTCGCACACCTCTCGCAAATATAAATCAAATTTCGAACGTCGTTGTTAGAATACCAACTATCTAAGTAATCTAAGGAGTCCCGTTCTTACCTTTTGTCTACGGGACTCTAAAAGATTGGTATAAATTGTTAATAAATCCATTACATTTAAGCAACAACCTTATTAGGTGAGAGACAGTGCCGCCTACTGTATATATCTACCTACGTCGAGGTGATTGTGAGCGCAAATATGATCGTTTCCTTTTTGAGTGGTGTTGCCCAACGAATTTCGTAATTATTGTTTTTGAGACTCATTTTTTAAGTTTGTGAATGCAAGCGACCCGGATTCGTACGAATACCTACTTACAATCATTGATTGAAACTCAAGATCTGTTTATACCTTGAATTTTCTGTATCAAATTTGGGACCAAAAATTACCATGACTTTTCTACTTTATACTTTAGTTAGACTACATTTTAAAAGGACTTCTGTATATTGTCTTATCAGAGCCCCGCGGTATTACCAGGGGCTCGATTCGGTAAGGACATAGCATGCGGAATGCCAGCGGAAAGCAGGCGACGTGCAGGGGATGTGCGTTAATTCGTATTCTGTAAGTATTATTTTACTTAATTACTACTTAATTAGTTAAATAGCCTTCAAAATTAAGGGCTTCTTAATTATTTAAATAGCTCCCCTTGTTCCTCAGCCAATTAGTATTAAAAGAAGTTATAGAATAGCTATTATTTTTACTCCTGCAAAAAATCGACTTCTGCAATGCTCATGCATCCCGCCTGTTTGTCGCATGCTATGTTTTTAGAGAATCAGGGCCCTGATGCCGAGGGATTTTCTACCAACCCTTTCTTAGTTGAAACCTAGGTAGGTAACACAAAGAACACACCCTCCAAATTATGTATCTTTGGGACCAGCAGTTGGGATCTGCGTTGGTATAAAGTTCAATCAATCAAACAGTAAGGACTTTGAAGTAGATCACCAAACACTCTAATCCACTTCAAATAAGTACATCTATTAATTTTATTATGAAACAAGACACTCAAGAACCTCCTTTAAACTTTCTCCCCTCTATAAATATACCATTACAAGATTAGATTATGCATAACTGCATTGAGACTAAGATATTTAAAATAAATAGTGGAATAGAGAGTAAGAATAAGAACAATCGAATCCTGTAGAAAGGTGAGTGAGCGAGGGTCTAAAAAATCACACTTGCGGCGTGAAAAGCACCGAGGAGTTTTAGTAGGTGTACCTCTGGCTACCCTACTTACCAGAAAGACAAGTAAGTAAATAAACGAATAAATTATGTACATAAATAAATTCTGTGACCAACACATAGCGCCATCTAGTCCCATGATAAGCTGCTAAGCTTGTGTTACGGTGACTAGACAACGCATATACTACATATATTTATTTTTCTTTTGTAAATACATACATTGAAATACACCCAGACCAGATACAAATATTCATTTTAAGTAAGTACCCACTTGTCTTTCTGTTTGTAAATAAGTCACTGTCTCAAATTCATCCATCACTTTTATTCCTTTACTTCTAACTATCTTACTTATATTATAAACGCGAAAGTTTGTATGTATGTAAGTGAGTTTGTTAGTCTTTCACGCAAAAATTACTGAATCGATTGCGATGCAACTTGGAATATAGGTAGCTGGATACCGGGAATAACACATAGGCTACTTTTTATCCCGATTAAGAGACTTACGCGGGTAAAACCGCAGGGCGCCGCTAGTACAATATAGACTCAGCTAGGGAAGTTCTCTCTACACCTCTATAACAAAAACACCTATCCACCGAGTACAATCAGCATTATTATTATAAAGCTATCGAAGAAGGTTTCAACAAAGGATGTTATCGTAATAATGAAGTGACTCATGATCCAACCATTCGTTGAACTAATGCCTGCAACTGTGCGTTCATTACTCATATCAGGGTTTGTTTTGACTTTTGACTGCCAGGAATTTTGAGGTTACATTCTTTACGAATAGCTGTAGACTATCTAAGTATAGAGGTAGGCTTTTAAGGTGATTATGAGACGCATAAAAAGCTCTCTTGAGGGTTCCGTACCCAAAGGGTAAAAACAGGACCCTATTACTGAGACTTCGCTGTCCGTCCGTCCGTCTGTATATCACCTAGCTGTATCTACAGAACCGTGATAGCTAGACATTTGAAGTTTTCACTGATGATGTATTTATTTCTGTTGCCGCTATAACAAAAAATACTAAAAACAAAACGACGTCGAAAAAAACACCCGACATTTTTACAAAGTACCGAGTTTTCGCTAACTTTACAATTAGCTTCTTCAAGGTTGACATCAATTAGCGAAAGCTCGGAATTTTGTAATAATGCAGTTATTAAATAAAATGCGAGTAAAACTCGATAAATATTGTGTTTTATTAACACTGCAAGTGAGCTTGAGGGGCCGTAGAAGGCCAGAACTGATTTTTCCAGGATGAATTACTACAAAAGTTATTTGAAATAAAAGTTAAATTACTATAATGCTACATACACTTAAATTTATACTACAAATGCCCTTTGTTGCCAATGGTACATAAATGTTTTCTCAGATACTTCATCTCTCAAGTTTGTTTATGCAGTTATTAATCTTAATGCATTTATTGTTGCATGTACATCAAATCTGAGCTAAGTAGTTGCAGATGTTTGTAATTATTTGTTCAGATTCACACATCATTTGCACTCTTGCGCATGTCCTAAGTGCTAAAGGTATTTTAAAAATAAGAATAACAGTTTTTTATCCACTCATATGAAATTCAAAATTTTGACAAATTGATTGATTGATTACGGCCAAATACAGAAACGTTACTCAAAATTTGAGTTCTCCTTAAAAAATAGCAGCTCTCATACTCAATAATTCCCGTAAAAAATTTAAATTTAGAAGCTGTTCAATTATTTAAGTACCCTTCAAATTTTTGAGTAGTTTCTGGATTTAGCCGTAAGTCAGTCAATCAATCTGTCAATCTGCACTAACTGCCTAATCCGCTAACTACTACTTAAAATTTGAGTTCTACTTAAAAAATGAATCAGCTGATAAACTAAAAAAAAACCATAGCAATTTTCTCACGTTTTTATACACTCACAATTCTTGTTTGTTTGTTTTTTAATTTCAAAGCTACTCAATTATTTATCTTGCCCTATTTAAATTTTAAGTCGCGTGTCTGTATTTTGCTGTTGGATTGATAAATTGTTTAAGTAGAACTCAAATTTCGAGTGTCGTTTTTATACACGGAAGTTCTACATAAACCTTTATTACCTTACATAAACGTTTAAAAACCTTTAAAGTATCTCTCAAACTCAAAAATCTCATACTAATTATAAATTTCGAAGCTGCTCAACTAATTAAGTACCCTTCAAATTTTAACTAGAGTTTCTGAATTCGGCTGCAAGACCCGCTAAAATGTAACTACATATATTAATAAAATATTCATGTAGATGTCATAACGTCAATTTGACGTTTGACGTTGGCTATCATTCAAACAGAGATCGTGACCGTGTGGGATATGTCATTGCATAATAATGACGTTTATTATTTCTCGACATACGATTATCGCCTTTATATTTGCGTGATAAAGTTCAGAATGCTGATAGGGAGCAATATGCAATTACCTACCTAGTATGGACATTGAATTGCATTTTCTAATTTAAGTTGGTGCTTGTTTTTTTACGTCCTTCCTGTAAATACATAGCAAGTAACATTTTTTACATATTTCGACTGTCTTTTGTTTACTTAACGATCGTCTATTGTTTTTGAGTCAATCAAATTTAAAAAAAAAAGTCATGGTGCGCGGTAATATATTTTTATAACTGTACGAGAGTGGTGTTACAGTAATAGAATTGCAGAAAAATTTGACTAAAACATTGACTCAATCTGGACTCAATAATATTTTTAGCTTTATTTGATTCCTGACGCCTGTATGTTTTTTGAATCAATCAACTCTTTCTTAATTCAACATTTTAAATAAAGAATTCAAACGAAACTCATACAAAAATGTCTTTCATACGTTTCGTGCAGATGTTCGCAATCAGCCACTTTCTCATATAAACAGGGACGTTGTGATTATGACTCATACAGCCTCATCACATACAGGGTCTGTTCTTTGTCTTTGAGATAAGATACGGTATTATATAGGTCTTTGAAGATGTTTTCATATTATTACGTCATTTTGATAAGTTTTTAAATGTAGGGTAAGGTGTCCTTTTAAGGCCCAAACGTATTAAATGCCTTTGGACCTCATTTAATTTTTTGACTACATTTTATTTTATTTTGTTTCTCTTGACGGCTACAGAAGCTTTTGGGATACGTGTGGTGTGCCTATCTGTAGCAATTTCTATCAGAAATTGTTAAACAGATTAGTTTTAGCATCGGATAGGTCTTTTCAAAATATCAAGCTAATTAATTGAACAATATCTTCATGATTTCTAAAATTTAAAAATAAGGACTCAGAATCTTTGGTAATGTTTCTATGTTGTTAAAAAAATTCATCAACAGCAATTTTTCAATCGACAGAAATACAAAGAGGTTAAAATGTAAGAAAATTCGAAGTAAATTCTTCCTCACGAAAACCAAGTTTTAAGTTACTTAGCAGGTTTTTTTTTCAAAGACAAGGCCAATTACCACAACGACCTAGAGATACCTCGATGGGGTCAATTATCACTTAAACGATAGATGTATTATGTAATCGCGTATATATTACCTTACATTTGTTTCCTGGGTCTTACACGAGTCCATAATTCATAATTCATTTGTTGCGAATAAGGGTACATTATAATAGTTTTGTTATTTTTAAATTATCTTATCTAAAAACCTCATAAAGAATTTATCTATCTATCTTACCTACGGAGTCCCCTCATGACCAAGACTATTTATTGCAAAGTTGAAACGTCGAGATAAAAAAAAAGTAATAATAATACGCGATTAACCATTATTAGGAACTGGTAAAATTAAAAATCTAAGAACAAATCGTGTACTCATTAACTATGTACCTATTTACAAAAGAAAAATAAGTCTCAGTTTTGTATCAGTTGTCTTCCATCGTAACAAGCTTGTGGCTTAGCATGAGGATAGATGCCGCTGTGTGAAGTTCACAGATATTTTTTTTGTAATTACC
The DNA here is from genome assembly GCA_949358125.1 of Idaea dimidiata. NCBI lineage: Eukaryota > Metazoa > Arthropoda > Insecta > Lepidoptera > Geometridae > Idaea > Idaea dimidiata. The sequence goes on from OX442342.1 coordinate 756,321, forward strand.
TAATATTGGTTTGTTGCAATTTGTAACACTTGTTCTAAATTAGACTGTAACACAAGTAAATACGGTACCTTTTTGAGATGTTTGTTGACCCATTTCGTGAACGTCTTCTTTTGAATGGCATCCCTTTCATCTGAAACAAAACAATAAGTATGTTATTATAAAGGAAAAGTCTGGATTCGTCAAAATTCTCGAGAAATGGGTACTAAGTAGCAGGCCAATATATAGCTTTGCACGTGAAGCTTCGGTGGCGCTAAAAGAACAATAACCTTTGGCAGCAACACTGTAGATTAATACGAATTTGCAGTACTTCAGTCGGTCTATCTACCTAACCTATTTTAATAGGTATATATACTAAACTTAGTTTTAGTTACTTTAACGGCCTCTGTGGCGCGGCGGGCGAATGCCCGACTGCAATGCAGAAGATTGCGGGTTGAAATATTTATGCTTAAAAATAACTGTTGGTCTGGATGTGTTTCTATGTATTTACAAAAGAAAACTAAATATAAGTATATCCGTTGTCTAGTCACCGTAACACAAGCTTAGCAGCTTACCATGGGGCTAGATGGCGCTGTGTGTTGGTCACACAATTTGAATAAATGAATGAATGAATAAATTCTTTATTATACACACAAGACATCCAGTCTGGATGGTCAGACTGGATGTCGAAAGCTAGAAATAGAGAAATATGGCATGAAATGGGGGAGGCCTACAGCTACGTCCGAGAGGCGACTACTACGAATAATAAATAAATATATATATTGTACCTATACTTAAGATTTAAAATATATATATATATATATTGTTAGAAAATAAAAATGTATGTAAATAGTAGTAGAAATAAAAGGCTTTATTATTAATATTATTATTATTATACACACAAGAAAACAAACAAAACTTAAAAAATATTTGTTAAATGTTGTTGTTGTTATATTTGTTATTTGTTCTTAATTTGTTTATTTATTTAAAAAAAAAATCTGCCGTATGATCGACTGTAAGATACCAAATGATTTTTCTTCTATTTTCGCGATATTGGATTGACATTTAACTCATTTTCCTGTTTAATTCGCAGTTTTTATTATTTTTAGCATTGTTTTAACGCGATAAAAACTGAAAAAAATGACTTTAATTTCAGATACCATACGATTAAAGATGGTGCATGTCTGTATCACTAATTAGGCCCATAGATATTCCCAGGACCATCTGTTCAAGTTGAATGAACTCCATAGATAACAGTGCGTATATTTTTAGACTGGCCATTCTGTGCGGAGTGCGATGCCAAATTATTTGCGTATCGGAAGTTGCACGAGGTAAGAGTACTTTGTAGTTTTTGCTATTGTTGAGTTTTAAGTCTAGGTAAGTAGTAAAGTTTACATTTTTAGGGTTCCGGACCCAAATGGTAAAAACGGGACCCCGTATTATAAGTATAGATGGAAGATAGAGTATAAATAGATATAATAAGTATAGAATATATACGGCTATTTTTCTTATTATCCAATTATTTTTATAGGTGCTTAGTCTAATGTAAGCAAATATTACATTTCCTAGTAGTCTAAAATAACCTATAAGTAGCTAAAAGGAATTCAAATAAAGAGCTAACGACACATTCCTAGGCACAAACGTCTCAATTAAATCTAGATCTAAATCAAGTCTAAGACCTGAGACCGTTTATCTACATACCGGGGTAGAAAGGGACGGAAAATAGCAGAGACATTCCTCACATCTTGCACGGTCAATACCGTATCAAGCGTCAGGCCAGTCTTCAAGCTTATGGGATGAATATATTGAGAAAATTATGAAATACTAGCTGCGCCCCGCGGTTTCGCCCGCGCAAGTCGCGATCCCGCGTTGTTCGAACACTTACCTACCGCAATGCAAAAATCCACACTTAAACGTTCGCCTATTGAAGCACTTTTTATTCATAAATAGTTATAACCTGCGTAAGTCCCGATCCCGCGGGATTTTCGAGATCAAAAGTATCCTATGTTACTTTCCATAATTTAAACTATCCCTATGTAAATTTTTATCCAAATCGGTCCAGCCGTTTGACCGTGAAGAGGGTCAACAAACATACAAAAAAACTAACAAATAAACAAAGAAACAGACTTTCGGATTTATAATATTAGTAAGATTACTATCACATTTGGGTACGGAATCCTAAAATGAACACTTGATCCGTGAACAAAACACGACCACTATCACTCTATCACTAAATGGCGCCAGCGGTAAAAATAAGAAGCAGTAAAGTTGCGTTTATATTTAAAAAAAAAACATGTCGGTTGTATGGAAGCCCCACTTTTATATTTATTTTATTCTAATTTTAGTATTTGTTGTTATAGCAGCAAAATAAATACATCATTTGTAAAATTTTTAACTGTTTAGCTATTACGGTTCATGAGTGACAGACAGATCAAAATCAAATTAGTTTATTTCCTTTAGATTCTTGTACAACAATAAATGCACATGATCATTTGGCTAACGTCTTATGTGTAATGATTTTAGTGTGGCTTTGGAACGCGCCCTTGTTTTTACTCTTTGGGTTCATAACCCAAAAATGAACAAAATATTAAAATGGACGTCCTTTCATACTATATGTACCTACTTAACAAAACAGGTGATTGTACCGACTATAGGCAAATCAATTTGCAAATGAAACAATTATTTTCAATGGACTTACAGCCCATATGGGCACTCAAACCTCATTAAAACATCACACATTCCACACAAGTACCAGGCCATCATAAATATAAAGGAGATCAAGTGTCAACAACCAGCTTGTGAAGACCTTTGCATCTGCACACTTAGAGCAACTCTTGAAAACTAAAGAGTTCTGGCTAAACTGGTGATGATCGTGACCAAGTTTCCATGTTAATTTACTTGTAGGAAGTTGTAGTGTTAATCAGGAACGCGTGATTATATTGATAAGGGACATGGATTAAATGTTAATTTAACGCGGATTAGATGATTAGATGAACTGCCATAATAGCTGGTCTAACACTACGGAATGCTCACTTTAATCCAAGATAATTGGAGATAGTCGGCTTGGAAAATCTTACTAAATATTAGCTTCAAAGGCACGTTAAGCGGTTGGTCCCAGTTGTTGAAAGCAGTCGTTAGGTCAAGTTGGAGACCTTAGGGCGACTTGAAAACTCTAACACTAGGGAGAAAAAGTTGTTATGTGGTGTAAAATTGCCGTTTTGTACGAGGAAATAGATAGAATTGTACATTGCATACAATCAAGTTTGTATTTTTTGATATAAATTGCAATATTATTTTTTTGTTCTTTTATATAAAATAATAGGGGTTAAAGTATGAAATTGCCGTTTTATTGAAATAGGTTCTTTGAATTGACATAGAATCTTCATGGTTTGAGGTTTTCGAATGAAACTTTTTTCAAATGGTTTCTGTGATGTTCTTTTTTTAAAAAATGTGAAACATTTGAATATCGACTTTCAATTGTTTTTGTTATTCAATTTAGACAAGAAAGATGGATACTGCGAAAATTCGAGTGATTTTTGAATACGAGTTCCGACGCGGAACTAACGCGGCAGAAACAGCCCGCAATATCAATGCTGCGTTTGGAGAGGGGTCTACTAATGAACGCACCGTGCGATTTTGGTTTAAACGCTTTCGTGATGGAAATTTCGACTTAAAGAACGAGCCACGAGGAAGACCGCCCACACAGGTGAATAACGATGAATTAAGAGAGATAGTGGAAGCCGATCCTAGTCAAACTACCCAGGAATTAGCGGCATGGTTTAACGTTACCTTACCCACTTTATTGACTCACTTGCGTCAAATCAATAAAATAAAAAAATACGAAAAATGGGTGCCTCATGATTTGACTGATCTGCAGAAAGAAACGCGTGTCGAAACTTGTGTTGCCTTGTTGAACCGGTACAGAAATGAAGGAATATTGGATCGAATTGTAACATGTGATGAAAAGTGGATTCTTTATGATAACCGGAAAAGAAAAATGCAATGGCTGACCCCAGGTCAAATGCCACAACAGTGTCCTAAAGCAAAACTTACTAATAAAAAGGTAATGGTAACTGTTTGGTGGTCTCAGCATGGTGTTATTCACTATAGTTTTCTTCGATCTGGTCAAGCAATTACGGCAGATGTCTATTTTGCCGAACTCCGAACCATGTTGACAAAACTAGCAGTAACAGCCCCGACTCATGAATCGATCTTCACCATTATTGCTCCACGACAACGCAAGACCTCACACAGCACGAGAAACCATTTTGACCCTTCAGGAACTGCACTTAGAAACCATTCGTCATCCTCCGTATTCACCAGACCTTGCTCCAACGGACTACCATTTTTTTCGTGATTTAGACAATTATCTACGTGACAAGAAGTTTTCTTCCCAGGAGGCAGTACAAAATGCTTTCACACAGTTTGAGCAGTCTAGATCGTCGGAGTTCTATCGCAAAGGCATTAATAACCTTCCCATTAGATGGCAGCAATGTATAGATAATAATGGCAACTATTTTGATTAAATAAATTTGTTAAAAATTTAAAAAATAAACAATTAAGATTTTCAGTACAAATCGGCAATTTCATACTTTAACCCCTAATATCTTCTTATATATAAAAATTAATCCCTATTTCCCTTGGTCACGGCATCACGCACGAACGGCTGGACCGATTTCGATAATTCTTTTTGCTTTGTGTTTGTTATGATCAGGAGAAGGTTCTTATGAAAAAAAAAATCGTGACTTAAGCGAGTAAAACCGCGGGGCGTAGCTAGCTAGTGATAAAAACTACAAAATAAAACTAAAATGTATCCTTGCAAGCATATATTTATTACGGGTTAAAACTTCTATACAGACCAGCCATTCTTCTTTCAAAAACTAAAATCTCATCATCAATTACCATAAAGGGAATGACTCGACAATTCACACCCAAACCATTACACACATACTAACTGTTTCATAATCTACACCCACATAGATTACAACATAGTTAGTATGGAATAGATAAGACAAGCATCTGGTGAGAGTGCAACGGCCTATAGTGTTAATTTGATTGAATTAAACACGGTTTGTTTAAGGTGCACTGGAAATGCAGTACTGTGGTAACGAAGTACGAACTTATGAATCATTTGAGGTTATGATTGGAGTTCTAGTTTATAATAGAACTATAATTTATATCTGTAAAAGGCTATAATATAATTTCTATATACAATTTCTATAATATAATTTGTATACTTATCTATCTATACTTCTAAAAAAAGGAAGAGAGGACAAAAAGTCTGTACTTGGAAGTAAATTAAAAAAGTGGTCTAGGGGACTTAGAATAAGTAGTAGAAAAAATTATATATTTTAAAATTCATGTCTGTCTGTCTGTGTCTCTGTTAATCTGTCGGTTCCTTATGCAATTAAAAACTTCTAATCTGATTGAAATCTTGTTTCAATATTGGATAGTTCTATTTTCGAGGAAGGTCGTGGTATACTTTGCATAAAAATCCAATTAGTAAAACCCGAGTAATAAACAAAAAAGTGCACCCGCTCGACAACCGCTCGGCCGCCCGCACTCGTGATAGCGCGTTTTTCACTTTCGCGGGCGAAACCGCGGGGAGCAGCTAGTCTTGTAATCAAATTACACACAATGTCGTTTTATATCATTGCAGACAGTCTTGACATAATTAAAAGACTTTAATAACATTTGTCATTTTTTAATTAAAAAAACTATCTTTGTAGAACATCGTTTTTAATTTTTCCCACGTTTTGTATATTCTAACTTTTCATGTTTGTTCGTTTGTTTGTTTGTCGGTCCAGGCGGAATCTTGCAAATTCAATTTGAGACACTTCCCGACAAGCTAGCGGGCTGAAACTTTGTGAATAGTTCAGAACCAGATGACAATGCAACCTAAAGCTACAACTTTCAACAAGCACAATTGGAGACAATAAAGGATTGCACGGAACATGAGCGATTCGTCGCAAACGTGGAAGCTTTCATAATTGGTCATTATACATCTTCGATTGGTATCCATTCGCAAGTTATCCTAAAAAGATAAAGATAATTTATTTGGTCAAGAATTTCGTATACATAAGATGTTACAAAAATATAAAGTTACAGAAATTCTGCCTACAGGCGTTCAAATATTTTTGAATAGGTACTACTAATATTACAAAGCTGAAATTTAAAATACATACATTGAAACTAATTTTATCATCTTTACAGTTACAACCAATATTATGCTATAACAAACATGTATTTTAAGTGTCTTTAAAAATGAAGAAACTCGGTCTTCAGAGCCGAGTTTGAAATGCTTTACTACGAAACGAACTTTAACCTGAATATTCTCTTACGAGAGACCTGTCTAAAGTCTTTGCAATAAAATTATATGTAGTTTTTATTTAATTTCTTATCATAAGATATCATATCAGTTTTATATATCTGTCAATTGACAGAGTGTGACGTCACTAGATAAGATACCGTGCCGGCATGTTCTAATGTTTACAACTTACAAGTGGAAATTAGATTAGTCCCTTCCAAACAAAGTCATTTGATTTTATTCTCTCCTAAGTTCTTAACATCCTAACATCCAACACGTCCTACCTAAATAATATGTGGGGATTTTCGAAAAAAATATTTTGTTATCATTAATAATAATAATAATTGACTTTTTCATCTAATTTTAGATGATTTATACAGCACAAGCAACTTTTTAAACTATGTGATTTTTACGGCGCTGTGGTGCCGGGGTCATTTCTAGGTGGAATAGGTTTGCCCAGCATCTATACCACCCTCCCAGCCTAGTGAGCCATGCCCAGAGGAAAGATCTAGTCGAAACGTCTGTAGCTAACTAAGCCGTGAATTTCTTCACGATGTTTTCCTTCACCGTAAGAGCGATGAGCTACATAATAACGGTAAATAGTCGATTACAGATTCCCGTTTTCCAAGTCGGTAAATTAAAATCTAACCACACAAAGCGACATTGGTGTCCGAACGATAATAAAGTGTTTCGTTTTATTTGCATCGCGCTATGTTTATTAATGAGCCGGTCACATCTCGACTGCTTTACTAGTTTATTAATGTTTATGTAACGGCAAGATGTTCTGCATTCTGTAGACATAGCTTTAGAGCCTGCGCATACAGAAAGGTCAGGAGTTCTGGAGTTCGGAGTTCAATTTTCATTTTCATTATAAAAATCGGTCAAGCCGTTTCGGAGAAGTATGAGAACTAGCACTGTGACACGAGAATTTTATATTTAAATAAGATAACTAGCAGGATTTTTGAATATAATTTAAATATTATTAAACTCATCCGTCCGACATACATCACAACCCTTTAGACACTAATGCAAGAACATGACTAGGGTAGAACATTACTAGGGTAAAACATGACTAGGGTAGAACATTACTAGGGTAGAACATGACTAAGGTAGAACATGACTAAGGTAGAACATGACTAAGGTAGAACATGACTAGGGTAGAACATTATACTAGGGTAGAAAATGACTAAGGTAGAACATGATTAGGGTAGAACATTACTAGGGTAGAACGTGACGAAGGTAGAACATGACTACGGTAGAACATATCTAGGGTAGATAATGCCACCCACCGAACAACCCCATATAACCAACATATAACTTTAGTTTGCGTGCTACCAGACTTTGAACAAAAGTTTACTAAAGCAGTTAACATTTATCTACTACATTTAGTACATAGTTGAAGTAGGCGGAGGCATTTACATAACATATATATATCTGCAACATTTACATCAGATTTTACAATAGATAGACTTGCAATTTGTAACTAGTTAATATTCTATTTTGATAACTAGTTACGAATCAGTGAAGAAAAAATCTCCTTTAATAGCCAGTTACGAAAAACAGTTATGAAAATGGACCAAAGGGTTACAATTCGAGGATTCGGAATAAGCTAACTATAAAGTTAGCGAAAGCTGGGTACTTATGTATTTATTTTATTTTATTTTATTTAATAAAGCTCACATAACAGGTTACAATTAAACACTATAGTAAGCTATTACAAAGTATTGTTCTAAATGTCGTTATTAAATAAAACGTAAGTAAAACCCGTTGAATATTGTGTTTTATTACCAAGTATATCCCAACGCAGAGCCCAAACCAGATGTAGAACCAAATAGAAATAAAGAACATAAAATTTAAAGATTGTGATCTTTGTTGTATTGGTATTCGTATATCTATCCACCAAGAAAGGATTTTCCGAAATTTACACCGAATCGAGAACTACGCAGGTGAAATCACGTGACACCGCTAGTCTATTATACTCTATCGAACCATCAGCCGATCGAAAAGTCTTCAGTCAGTGTTTATGCTTGTACTAAACCTCGAGATATGCAAACTAGGCGCTATATCGACCTAGTTTCAGCTTATCTTGCTATTTGATGGAATAAGGAAGTCGGTCTGTTAAGCATATCTTCTGCGGAATTTAGACCTGAAAAGTTTAAACTTAAACCTTAAGGGGATTCAATCAGAGACACAACAAACACAAAGAAAAAAAACAAATTAATACAATAATTACTCACTTACTCCCTTACTTTTGCATAATGACTAAGTTATGTGACGTTTGTCTCTGTCTGTCAACTTTGAAATTTAATGTGAGAGTAAAAGACAGACGATGTATAGTTATTATGCAGGTGAAATTAATTAGCGTTTATGAGTAAGGGGGTATGTTTTAAATTTAACTTATGTCATTTCGATATAAAGCATACCAAGAGGTTCCTCGAAAATAGAACTATCCAATATTGAAAACCAGATTTCAAACAGATTAGTAGTTTTTAATTGAATAAGGAACAGACAGACCGACATGAATTTTATAAATTATATAATTTAATTCTACTACTTTTCCTAAGTCCCCTAGACAACTTTTTTTTTAATTTACTTCCAACAGACTTTTTGCCCTCTCTTAATTTATTATAAGTATAGATATAGATATAACATATAATTATGTAGATGGGGATTCAACGGGGTAATGCCGCCAGTGTGATGGGCACTTTTGGACACAATGGTCATTCTCATTAGATTATTTATATTATATATATATATTGTAAATTATAGTTTTTTGTTTTACATATTATACATAGTAAGATTAGTAAGACAATAGAAAATAGAGTATCCTTGATCCAATGACTTAATCTTTGTGATGATAATTTTGAATGAGGTTTCTTTAAACTAATGAATAAATAAATATGTAGATGATTTAGTGCAAGTAACCTTAAAAATATTTCATCAAAATTAGTCCAGTAAATATGATTACCTCCAATTTACATCCCAGCACATCATTTTAAAGAACATCCAAACTTTACCTCTTTAAAATATTAGTTCAGATTAACAAAATTAATGGAAAAACCGAAAACGATAAAAACATATGTGGTTAAAAAAACATAAAAACACGCTAAAACATGAAAAAAAACACAGCAAAAAAGTTTTTTAATTATAAGTCTCAAATCAATAAAATATTACTTAGCAAAGTTTCAGCAGATTACAGACTTTAATCGGTCGATAGATACAAAAACTATTTTTAGCCCAATCCAATTTATTACAATTAGTCCGGTCCTGTTAGAAAATATTCGTTTAAAATTTTTTTGTATTCTACAAATTCCTATAGTTATTTTGATATTAGATTTTAGAAGTAACATAATTATTTTTACAATTATTTTTGAACGTAAATTGAACTATGTTTATGTTTTTATTTCAATAACCAATCTGCGAGAAGTTCTCGCTAAGCAAAACTTATCAAAATCTTATCTTACTAATATTTTAAACGCGAAAGTTTGTATGTATGTATGTGAGGTTGTTACTCTTTCACGCAAAAACTACCGAACCGATTGCGATGAAACTTGGAATATAGGTAGCTGGGGACCTGGATTAACACATGGGCTATCTCGATATTCCCGCGGGAACGGGACCTAACGGGTGAAACCTAGGGGCGCAGCTAGTAACACATATTTATGGAAACTAGTTATACCTACTCGAATGACTTCGCTGACCTTTCGTTGATGGTAGATCTCTTTAAAAAAGGTATAAATTAATACTTTAACAATTAAATAAAAACAGTTTAGTTACATGGGCACTTGTGTGTCCATATGTGACGATATAGTTGCCAAATTATAAGAAAAAAAAACTCAGCTCCTAATTCCAACTCCATATCTGACCAACTATACTAAAATGCGAAAAGCTTAAATGGTCAGCATAGTAATATATATACTATACTGCCCCCATAGTATCTATCCAGTGGACGTCTGACAACAGTGGAAAATGACGGGTAATATGCAGTACATTGCTGTTTTGAGGTAATCACCGGTAATAACCACGTTAAGTCAAAGCAGCAATGTACTGCATAGTGCCTGTCAATTTCCACTGAAGCCTGACGTCCACTGGGTAGATAATATGGGGGCAGTATAGTATGGGTGCTGGTAAAATGTGAAAAGCTAAATGGACAGATTCGAGAACAGTATGGTTCTTTAAAGTAATAATGCGGATAAAATAATACAAATTAGGTACCCTTATACAATTCGCACTTAACCTGTTTTTACTTTACATTAAACACAATGATAAATTTAAAACCTCCCGTTTAAAGTCTACATACAAATTTAGCACATTTACCACCTTACTTATAAACGATGATTAACAACAGACATGATTATGTCTCTATCTGTCAACTTTGAAACTTGATGTCACAGTAAAAGACAAACGATACATAGTTTATGCAGCTGTTAACTAGCCTTTATGAGTAAGGGGGTTAAGTCTTACTATTTATTTATTGTATGTATGTGTCTTTGTTACTCTTTCACGCAAAAACTACCGAACCGATTGCGATGAAACTTGGAATATAGGTAGCTGGAGACTTGGAATAACACATAGGTTACTTTTTGTCCCGATATTGTGCGGTATTAAATAAAACATTGTCCTTCTAAAACTACATAACTGTTTACAAACCATTTCTAAAAGAAATGTACTTAAGTAAGTAAGTATTTTGTATGTCATCTCTATTACCACACACGAGTTGTAACTCACATTCGCAAGAGCGGATTTCCTGTCGGCGAAAACCTTCATTTCGGATAACGTATTAAATGTTACAATACATTGAAAATAACTATAATACTTTGTTATTTATTATTTAGAGTATTAGCGGGGACGCGTTTAGGAGATGTGTTGCTAAATTTTCATTTTTGTGAAACCTAGTTCAAATGCGTGTAAACATTTTTGATTTCGGGGGCATATTAATCAATTTAGTTTCGTGAAGGTGTACGTACAAGTGTAATGAAAGTAAAAATGGGTGCAGAACATGGACTTTAGCGTTGTCTCTTAACGAACTCGAATATTATTCCTCGTAGGTTGCCTCCAAAGCTCGCATGAACCATCATTGTAAAGAACCACCATTTACAATGACTTCCTTGACTTGACTTTTACTACGAGGGAGTCATCCTTAATGATGGCACTTTACAATGACGGTTCACGCGAGCTTTGAAGATAACGCAAAACTCTATGTTTTGCACGGATTTTCACTTTCATTACACTTGTACACCTTCACGAAACTAAATTGATTAATATGCCCCCAAATTAAACAATTTACACCCATTTGAACTAGGTTTCACGAAAATGAAAATTTAGCAACACATCTCCTCAACGCGTTCCTGCCGTAACTCAAAAACAACTAGTTGTTAATAAAGAAACCTGACAGTTAGTAACTGACATTCGGGAATACAAACATTCACGCTCAAACAAACCAAAGCGTTCAGCTTGCGGGCACGGTGGCGATCAAATCTCTACTTCATAAATGTAAAAGTAATTTATCTGTATGCTACGTTAAAACTGCTGAACCAATTTTGATGAATTTTGGTACAGAGATAGATGAGACTTTTAAGATATTTAAGTACTTTAAGTACGGTACTTAAGTACCGCTGTATCTTGGGAACGCGTGAGGGTAGGCGAGGGGCGAGGGGTTAGTTAGGGATGATTTATATTTAGACCGTTTCCCGGCCATGCCGGATCCGAGCTTCGTTGTCTGTTGCTCGGCCGCCACTCGGTTGCAACAGACCGATCGACTGCTCGCCGAGCAATGGACAACGAAGCTCGGACCCGGCACGGTCTAATATAAATCATTCCTTAATATTAAAACCACATACTGACGTCTATAGTTCCCTAATACGTGTATTGATATCAACGTTCTTAGTGAATCAAAAAGATCTCACTAATATTATAACCGTGAAAGTGTGTTTGTATATTATGTATGTGACTTTGTTCCTTTTTCTCGCAAAAACTACTGAACCGATTGCAATGAAGCTTGGAATATAGGTAGCTGGATACCGGGAATAACACATACGCTACGTTTTATCCCGATATTCCCGCGGGAACGGGATTTACGCGGGTAAAACCGCGGGGCGCAGCTAGTAAAGATATAAATTGAATTCTCAATGGGTATAGAATGGATTGAAATACGCCACCATGCCCGCAAAGTAAGTAAAAAATCTCACCAAGCTGACACTCCACACGCATTCTCTATAACCACCACCAACGAACCTGACTGCTGAATAAAGAACCCCCAACAAGTTGTACCTTTGAACTTGGTCAAGTTTTCCTCGTAGACCTGCTCGTGAGGCTCAGAGCTTCCTCTAGGACGCTTGGCCTGATGACCATCGTAGTAGTTCCCGTTCACACTATCCTGCATTGCCTCCTGAGGGTCAAACCCCAGGCGCTCCTTGTAATACGCTTGCGTGGACATCGTTCACGTCACTCGGTCATACCAATTGCGGGTATTTTTCGCGCACTTATCGATGTCACTTTACTACACAAAAGGAAAGTTGTATCTTGCAATCCCTTGACACAGTGGAGTTTCTTGTCTTGTTCTTGACACCGTTTTTATTCAATAATCAGTATAAATCACTTATTTATTTACGTATGTATGTAATTTGTTAGCGTTTTTATTTGTTATTATGGCAACATTAGAAGCGTTAGTTTTGGAATGTTTTGTTCGTTTCGTTCTGGTTTTTCGGTTGGCATTTGTATTAATAAGTTGGTAACACAGTCTGTGGAAAATAAATAAGGTTTTACATTTCTTGAAGGAAAATTTGGTAAGTAGGTACTTCATTTAACTTCTATGTACCTAACAACCTCTAGAATCTAGACTGGTCTTTGTATAAATGGAATGACAATACGATATGGTTATGTATTTTTTCTTTTTATTGTAATTATTTTATTTATGGTGAGTTGCAATATTTAAAGAAATCATCTATATGTCTATCACATTTTTTTTATGAATATTAATAAAAACAATAAAGAATTCTAAAGCCATGCCAATATCTGGTACAACTTAATTAAATCTGTAAAATATCATGTTCTTATTTTAAAAATAAAAGCAATACATCTAATGCTGGCCATCAAGAAATTAGATTATTTAAAAATTAAAATTAAACAATTTCTGTCTCATTTTTAATTAATTTAAAATAATAAAAAGGCAATAAAAAGCTGGCCATCAAGAAATTACATAAGTTATAAAAATAAAAACAAAACTTTATTCGTCTCATCTTTAATTTCAAACAAAAAAAAAACAGTTTACTGCTGGCCACCAAGAGTTATCTAATTTAAAACTAAAATATATCTTCAGCAGTTGTTTTTTAAACAATAAAATTGAAGTCTAGACCAGTTTCCGCCTGTGAGAACTAGATTAGAGAGGTTGTATTGTTTAAAACCGAGGATTTTGGTGAGACGGCCTTGTTTCGGTTATAATCATGCTATGCCACGTTATGTTTCATGATTTAAAGTTATTTAATAAGTATTTTTGCAAATTTTATTTAACACTTTTATAAGAGTAGGTATCTCTCTTATATTATTAGTTTATATAATGGAACAGGAGTTCTATTTAATTATTTATTAAATTTAAACATTAAGTACAAATACCTACTAACTCATGCAAATGAATGTTTCCCATTGGTCAGATTGTACGTTTGAATACTCTGACGAGTTGGTTTTATTTATCCAGCCAGATTAGTCTTCAAGTAAAAAGTTATATTTAAAGTATTTTAGCTTTTACAACACTCATTTACTTCTAATAACCTATTTAATAACCCATTCATATTTTTTTAATTATAAAAAATAGATTAGGTATAATAAAATTTATTTATTTATTTAATACACGGACGCAAATTATATTTGAATGTATAGTATATCCTACTATTCCGATTGTAGGCTCTGTTACTCTGACCAGAAGGAGTACAATATAACTATTGGTTATATTGTTGTAGTGCGGAGTAGTCTACTAGGACTTTACTCAGATAATCCCTAATAATCCGCGCTACCATGCTCGATTGTCGTTGCTATGTCGTCCTTTTGTCGTTAAAAAAAATAAAGTAAATTTTAAATATAAACAATCCCCGAATGCTTTTAAAAACCACAGACAATTTAAAACATCTTTTTTTAAGTCTGATTTTCTTGTTCTTTTTTTATTATTTGATGTGTTTTTAGCTTAGCGACAACGCGACGATTATAAGACATTATGGTAGGCCCCAATGTCTAATAACTACCTACAAGATCATCACTTAACAATCGAATCGAGATGTGAAAGCAACGGCTTTGCCTACACTATTGATTCTTATAAAGGTAGGTGAACCGATTATTGTCATATGGTCAATAATTGGACCTTTCCACCGTAGGTAATTACTCAACCAATTTGTGTCATGAACGATTCGTCATTAAGACTGTTTAAACATGAATATATCCTTATTTACTCATTCATTAAATGTAAGTCGCGAATGACATCAACTTGCTGAATTACGTATAATTAGAGTTGTAACTTCCAAAGAGTAGACGCATGCAAATGGAGTGTTTTGATTGGTAGATTCCATTTGTCCCATAGAATTGGGATAGAACCCATAGAATATGGTATCGTCCGTGGTCCGGTTTCAGAGATTTCCTGAACCGGACTACGGTGAGACATAATCTTCTGTGGTTATATACCCTTTAAGAAGCCTTTAAGTCCTATTAATAAGCGTGGAGTAAAGTCAGAGTAACAATTTTTGTTCCAGTTTGTCAACTTTGAAAGTTTTTGTCACAGAAAAAGACAAAGCATGTCACTACTACCTTATTCAACGTTCTATAGCTACGGACTACTAAACAGTCGAATGAGTGATATGAAGTAAAAGACGTGTGACATCTTAGACCTTTGTTAAAAATTAAAAAAAACTTTTTCAACTAGGTATAATTGTAAAAAGTTTAATACTATTTATATTAAACGGAAGTCATAAAGACCGAATGATAAAAAAAACGGATGTTTAGCAATATTTTTTTATCCGATACATTCTAGCATGAAAACAAGATCATTTCTCGAGAATCCGGGGCGCGAAGAAGAAAAAGAAATGAAAAAAAACAACAAGACCTCTGTCTATTACGGAAGTCTGTAAGTAATTATATTTAATAATAACATTTAAATAAATTTAATTATTAGTCTGTGGTCGCTACAATACTGTAAGAACCGCTTCGACCTTGGCGTCGAAATTCGCCATTTTGTCCATTTGTCATCAATTCGACCTTAATTTGACCAACTCGATTTCATTGGGTTTTAATTTTCGAACTTTAAAAGGAGATTCTGTATGGCCAGTTCGTTAACAATAATTGTTTTTTTTTACTGAAATCGAGCCGTTTATGATACATTGAATAGTATGAGACGACATTCGAACACAGAAACGTCGTCGCTTCAAATTAGGGTATTTAAATAGTTCAGTAGCTCCTTATGGGATTTATTTTAGTTTAAGAGCTGCTTGATAGCCCTCAGGCTGAGAAGGACAACTTCTGAAAAGGACAACTTCCTAAAACGACAACTTCCGAAAAGGACAACTAGGACTCAGAAAATTTTTGTGAAAAAAAGACTTAGAAAAGTTTTCATAGAAGTCAAATTTTGAGAAGCGTTTCTGTACCTATTCGGCCGTAAAGCACTTAAAAAGGTATAAGTAGAATAAAACGCGATTCAACCCGATAAATAAAGTGTTTTATTATGCAAAATCGTGAAAACCATAGAAGAAATTATTTATGTATAAGTAGGTAGGTAATATGTACTTACTTCGGCATCACATACTTATACTAAAAAGGAATCTTACTACAATTAACAAATTAGTAAAAAAAAAATATATGAAAGTAAATTTTTTTCGCACTTACAATCTTTTCTCTCAAAAGCCTAATTTTGCTTTAAAATATTTTTTATTTAGTTTTAAAATCTGAACAATAAAAATAATGCAATAAGTTAGCTAACACTTGAACGTTACTAAGCATTTACTGCAAAACCCGCATAAAAAAGAACCAGAGCATTAATTTTATTAACTACAAAAAAATACAACTATATGAAAAATAAAAACGATAGTTACTGAAACAAAAGGCGATCGAAATAAAACCCAAAAGGTTCTATTTAGATAAGTACGTATTAAAAAGTATTTCATATTATGAGCGAGAAACCCGATTCTATAACTTTTTGCATCACTCCGAGGGGCCAGCGACCGGCTCAGTTAAATTGACCTTGTCAATACTTTTCTAAGAAATTCTTTCACTAAACTTCCACGCGTGGCGATTTAAAACTAGAAGTTTTATTTTAATTTCATGTTTTTGATTTAATTTCAAGTATTCCGTACACTTGGATGACTAGCTTTTTTTTAAGTTTTTTCGAAATATTTTTTTACTAGCCTGTTTATTTTCATTGCTAGGACTTTACCATTACTTTAAATGAAAGAAGAGGCTTGGCCAAAAAAAATAGTTATTCTAAATTCAAATACCTACTACAAATTATTTGAATGAGAACGCCATCAATTTTACGTCTAAACTAGGCCCATAATTTACTAATAATTAAAGCTTCTAACCAACTTATACAGCAGCTAAGACAATTAAGTGATGTCATATGGTTGTCTTGATCTAATGTTTTTTGCCGCTATTTTTTGTCAATGGCGGCCACTAAATCAAAGAAACCGCTCCAATTACATAGTTTATTATCTAGAATCAAATAAAAAAGTTTAATACACTTTTAAGAGTGGGTCATACAACTAACTCATACAAGCAATAAAAAGTAGACTTTGGTAATTACGAAGTATCTAGTTTTTAGAATTGAATCGATTTCTATTACATTCTAAATAATTCGAAGATCATCACTTCATCATCATCTTTAAAGAGCTAAAAAATATGCGTTCGAAATTACTCGAATATGACACAAAATTGTGTCCCAAATTTTTTTGTAGATATTAAAAAGGTTTTATTTACATTTTATTCATTAATAATAATAACATAAAAATACAAGCACCTACATTAAAATTAGATTTCATTCGGTAATTCAGACGTTTGACCATTACAGTAAGGTAATGTAGTATAAAACTAATTCAATTTTTACATGCCAAAAAATAGAAAAAAAATAAAACTTTTTTCTTCTACTCCGTCACCCGATACATAGAAGAAAAAAATACCTTTTTCTTTAGATAAAGATGAAGGATAAAATCATAAGTAAGGTAATATATAGAATATAGACTGAATAGTCTGCAAGTAGACAAGTCAATAACATTTTTTTCCAATTAGGTAGATATAGGTACAAAAATTGATAATATTAAAATGTCGCTTTTCTCTTGTTTTAACCCAGAAATCCACATTTTCATTGTAAAAACAATGATAGAGAAGCTAGTTAAATAATTTTCTTAAAATTATTGCTAGTGATTCAAGGTCGCGGGGTTAAAAATTAAAGTCCTCTTTAAAAAAAACTTTTTTGTTTCTTTTAAAAAGTCTTTCCGTCACGCGCTATAACACCCAGACACACGGTCCACAGAAATTACAGTAACAAGTAGCTATTGTCCGTAAAACTGGTTGGCACAATGGAATGTCCCCCAAACACTGCGCTGCAAGGTTAGGACCTTCGTTCCGTGGGAATCGTGGAGACAATGGCGATTTGGGCGCTTACACAAGCAGATGTACAACGGAAGATGGGTGTCTGGGAGCATTCCATGGCGAAATTTAAAAAAAAAACCGCAGTTTGTCCTTTCTATATGAAAAAATTCATTCCAAATATTTTCTAAATTAATTTCACGCCTAAATTGCAGAACCCAATTTAATGAGTATGGAGTATGAATAGATATAGATGGATTCAGGAAAAGGACATTTTTCAAAAAGAAAAGGACAAAGGTTACTTTTGACCACGATATACACGCGGTGTCGGAACTTACACGGGTACGTCACCAATTAAACAATTCACACCCTTTTCTTAGTAAAAATTAAAATTCAGCAATACATTTCTTCAACCCGCCAAAATTCCCATGCCTAGTTTTTTAAACGGTTCATATTTAACAATATTACCTACTCGTATCGTAATGGTTTACAACTTTTTTTACGTTCTCACAACATTCGTTACAGAATGTCCGTTTGCATTGACAATAATTGGTATTGGGTGTCAACAATTGGTACCTATTCAATAATAAGTACAAGTTGAAAGTAGTAGCCATTCGAAATCAGCTCGTAGGTGACATTTTTAATGACTTTATTTAAAAAAAATCTTTTTTTTTTAAATAAAATATTTTAAATGGCGATAAAGCAATAACAATGACTAGAAAACAGGAAATATAAAAGCATATAAGCATTTTTGTGAGCTAATCAAGACGATAGAAAAAATGATATTAAATCTAAGAAACCAGATGTGGCTGTAT
The DNA here is from genome assembly GCA_949358125.1 of Idaea dimidiata. Lineage (NCBI taxonomy): Eukaryota > Metazoa > Arthropoda > Insecta > Lepidoptera > Geometridae > Idaea > Idaea dimidiata. The sequence goes on from OX442342.1 coordinate 774,975, forward strand.
AGGCTAAACGTATTTCGCCTTCCGTCTAGGAACTACACAACAGAAAAACAAAATCTAACTATTTTTATCTTGGATTTTGGTACGCTTTAAGCTTGTAAGTACCAATACCATGACACGTATTAAAAATATCACGCACGCCACGGGTTTTGCAACACTATATGTGCTTAGTTTTATGGTGTACCAGAGATAACGAGGTAGGTGATTTACGTCGAAATTATGCCATTGAAGTTTACGCATTAATGGGCGGACAAGATTAAATATTACACAAAAAACCGGCTAAGTGCGATTCTGACTCGTGTACGGAAGGTCCCATATCATTATCACAAAACAATCCGTTTGTATTTCGCAGCAGTAGCTTTATATTTTGGGTTTCCCATCGGCGCCACATGACGGCAATAGTTAAAAAAAACTCACGAGTTTTGGCAGGAATGCTGTGAGGAGATGTTTAGCTAAATTTTCATTTTTGTGAAACCTAGTTCAAATGCGTGTAAATTGTTTAAATTCGGAAGCATATTAATCAATTTAGTTTCGTGAAGGTGTAGGTACAAGTGCAGCGAATGTAAAAATCCGTGCAAAACATTGACTTCAGCGTTGTCAGCAAAGCTCCGTGAACAATCATTGTAAATGGCCGCCGTTTTACAATGTTTCCCTCGATTTGACTTTAACTATGACGACTAGACTGTTACGATGCAAATAACTTATATTAATAATACTTGACACTGGCTAATGTCCAAACGGAAAATAGCCATATAAAAGAAGAAGAGAGAAAAAAAACACGCACGTTGTGTTTAAAATTTAAATATCATGTTTGTTTTATGGGAGCTACTCTGTTTTTAGTAATTTGATGTTATAGTGGCAACAGATATAGGTACACTTACACTAACGAAGAATTTCAGCTATCTAGCTATGTGCAGTTCATGAGAAACAGCCTTGCGACAGACAGGCAGACATGCTGGAGTCTCAGATTTTAACCATTAGTTACGGGACTCTAAAAAGGTAAGATATATCTTCACACGATATATATAACAATATAAAATGCCGAACGTAGGCAATCAAAGTCTAAACAACAAAAAGCTAATAGCAAATTAATTTTTAAAGTCACGCAATGCGAACCTGACCATATAGACGAGTGATGTCATGCTAAAACACCCCTCAGAATTCCACTGTAATTTTTATTTCGACCCTTCTCAGTCTTTCTAACTCTATCATTATCCTTAAGGTGATTTTTATCAGGTAAACTTTTTATAATAAAACACTTTATTTACCGGGTTTAATCGCGTTTTATTCATGATTCTTAAACGACCGAGCTTTCGCCAACTTTGCAGTTGGCTTTTTCAATGTTGACAATGAATGTTGTCAGGTTTATTATGCAAAATAGAGTTTTATACCTCACTAGCTGCACCCCGCGGTTTCACCCGCGTAAGTCCCGTTCCCGCGGGAATATCGGGATAAAAAGTCTATGTGTTAATCCAGGTCCCCAGCTACCTATATTCCAAGTTTCATCGCAATCGGTTCAGTAGTTTTTGCGTGATTGAGTAACAAACACACATATATACAAACATTACACACAAACTTTCAGCTTTATAATATTAGTAGGATTACTTTCATGCTCTTTTGATCGCCTTTTGTCGTTTATTTTTCGATTGTCTTATGTTTTGATCATCTTTTGTTTTAGTTTTATTAACTAGGAAAAACATTGTTAGTCCTGATTCCCGCCGTTCTTGTTTCCCCCCGATATAAGAAGCGGTCATTCACAGTAGGTGTGGTCAATTACGGGGGTTTTAGCGAATTCATAGCTCCCGAGAGGTATGCATGCAACCAGGAACAATGCACACAAAAAGAAAGCAAATTTTTTAAGAAGTAGTACTTTTAAATCATCATCAACATTATTGGTCGCGAACATTAATTTGAAAATCGAATAATCACTTCCATTTTTGAAATTCGAAATTGATTCTTAACCGTTTATTTGTGTAATCGAGAGACGGCGGTAAACCAATCACCTAATTAGGTTAGTCTGTCTGTCTCGTGGTCAATTGAAAAATTGTCTTCGATTTATAGCACTTTAACGCGGTTCGGTTCTGTTTTGTCAACGAATTTAACTCCTACACGATTGTATTAGTGAGTAAGTTGATATAAGTACATTTTGTATGATTGGTTAGGATTAAGTGTATTTGAAAAGAAAAAACTGGCAAATTAACCCTAAAATGAAATATAGTTGTTCAAAGCCCATAACAATTTCAAAATATTCTAAGTAACGATACCTCACATGATAGATAGAAGAAAAACAAAACATTTTACATGTTGAGAAAGGTTGTCTGGAACAGATAGCTTTAGGCAATAAGGTTTCTGAGGCTTCTTACGCCTCGTGTTAATCTAGTTTGAATCTATCTCTCTAATTGGGTACCTATAAGTTTACCCTACAAAACGTTATTTATTGTTTTAATTTCGTTCGTCTTTTGTTTTCGTTTCCATCGTTTTTTGTTTCAATGCCGATGTGGGCCCAGTTTACAGTTAATAAATTAGATAGATAGATAAACACTTTAATTGCACAAGCAACAACAATTAAAATCAGTTTATATTATAATTAATAAGTAAGACGATTGGGTCTTGGTCCAAGTTGACCACTACCAAAGTAAAGTGAAGACGATTCCGATTCGGATTAATGAATGCTTTTTATTTTCATTGGGCCCTGCTAGCTCAATGTGAAATTGTTGTTTTTTTGCAATTACGGGCATACAATTCTACAGTTACACTCACTGGCACTCTCTGGCGCAGACGTACAGGGAGACCCGACACCAGCTAAACTGGGAAGAGGGCTGGACAAATAAGAGATTCCCTGGTTTTAATTGCAAAGACAATTCGTTTGACCATTAAACTAGTTCCCAGTTGAGAAGGTCCCGGTATCGAAAGAGACCATTTGCCCAGAAGCCGACTTTCATAGGCAAGCTAGAACAACTTAAACAACTTTAGAGTTACATAAAATTCAGTAACCGCAAACATTTACCACTAAACATTATTTAGCTCAAACACTAATGGGACCTAACAAATATTGATACAAGAGTCGTCATACTGTTGTAGCATACGTGCAAACATATCGATGACTCTATTTGCAAATTGATTGAGTAATGAAGCGAGTTTTGTACATTTTTCACCATATACGACGTAGTAGGTCACCTTGTGCTGAGAGGGGATACTTAAATCATTAGGAGAGTACAGAACTGGGAAGTAAATGGTCTCAAAGCGAAGACACCGAAAAGTGGTAAAAAGATTGTTGGGGAGATTAGATAGATAAACTCTTAATTGTTACATACCAAAATAAAGGCAGCTGTTGGATGAAGAAGAAGTGAAATGAACGAAGTGAAATGAACGAAGTGAAATAAGGACCTACGACTATCTATGAGTATCTATGGGGAGGATATGGGAGACAAGATATGAGTTCAACAGGGAACAATTTGGAGTGTAGGAGATTAATATGTTGTACCGATCATAGGGCAGGAGGAAATAGGTCGATCTCTAGAAAAAGCAATTCGAGCAAAAACAAGCCACTATTTCCTCCATCATCTCAAAGTATCAATTAAAATGTGTGAGATTTCACGGTAGTACGTTGCCATAGTAACGGGTCTCGGCCATCGGTCACGGATCGCTCAGATTAAATGCAACTTTATCACGCACAATAGACGATTCGTCTTAATATCTATTAGAATTTGGTTCGCACGAGACTTTAGCTTTTAAGTTTGGTTTTTGACTTATAGATTTGGCACATTTGATCGTTTTCCCTCTGTAGGAGCCTGGTCTGCAGCCGACCTCAACAGGGCTACAGACAAAGCAGTAGCCGTTACCTAGTTTTGGGTCAAGTCTCTGTAGGGCAGACTATTTGACGCAGAAGTAGACTTATTCGTAACCAATCTGCAAAACACAGTAGGCAAATGGTGAATAAAGAAGAATGAAGCAGAAGGCACTCCTTCAGCCGCATTAGAAAAAGGGGGTTCTGAAGAGGAGAAAATTTTCTGCGTACGAAACCATTTTTTTTTTAATTTACTAACATGAAATCAACAGTATTTGATTCGTAGGTGGTTCAAAGAAAACGTTTAAAAGAAGGCAATAGGTGAGAGGAATATCCAGTAATAGAGTACACGCATATGATGATGATAAAGTTAAGATTTCTATATGCGTCGCGGTTCCACCAATCCCAGACAATAATAAAATCTTTAAATCTTAGCAATTTATGTATTATAGATAAGGCATTACCTTCGAAACGTATAGCGTTACGTTATCATAATCAGTCGATTCATATGCGATTTGTAAACGTTTATACTAAACACGTTTTAAGCACGATGTTAGAACTCGATGTCCAAGGGTTTCTTTATCTCATGAACTTTTTAGTCGGTCGATTTGAAGTAAAGGTTCAAAACAAGAAAAACTAAAAGGGATTTATTTAGGGTACGTAACTGCAATTTTTTTTTTAATCTTTATCTTGATATTTTGACAAATTATTCCATGTCTTATATGATGTCTACTTATGTGAGCTCTAAGACCTGGCTGGCAGAAGCTGCTATCTGTAGAAATATCTAAGTAATAAAATAACAGAAAGATACTTGTTACTTGACAAAAGCATAGTTTTGATTTGTTTGCTTTCAACAATAAACGATCGACCGATAAAAATATTAGTAACCTGCTCTACCATTTTAAATGATCTTGTTATTGAACTGAGAGAAAAGGTTAAAGGTACCCCAGTGGTATTTGCGAAACTTGTTTTCTTGTATGTAAACTTTATAACGATCCGGTCCTAGTTTAGAGCCTTAAGGGAGAATTAATTAAATTAGCATTAAGAAATCATAGCGAATCTATAATTGAATGATAAAATTTATTAAAATAAACGTATCTTATCTTCTTATTAATTAATTTACATAAAAAACAATTACCTTCTACATATTTAGGACTAATAATTTCAAATCACTTAATCATAAGCCTTTTTATGGTTTAGTTTTAGAAAATTATTGCAGTTCTTATGAAATAGGTCACTATTGTAAAAGAAATGAAAGAATGCTATAGAATCATAGATTTCTTCCCACGGCTATCTAATTGGATAAAAACAGTTAAGTAACATATTACTGAGATGTTTTGGTCTAGTGGGAACCCTGAGTTCTAAAAGTATTATACCTAATCTTCTATATATTATATATATAAAAATAAATCCCTATTTCCCTTGGTCACGGCATCACGCGTGGCTGTGGCTGAATGGCTGGACCGATTACGATAATTCTTTTTTTGTTGTATTTCTTATTGTCAGGAGAAGGTTTATATGAAGAAAAAAAATCTAAATTCCGAAGAAAACTAAAAAAATCGGGATCGCGGGAGAAACCGCGGGGCGCAGCTAGTTCTTAATAAAATGTCAAACGGCCTATCAAAGCTCTATTTCGTAGAAAACTGTCTCATAGATGGACTAAAATAGTTTAATAATTCTTAGATTTGATGAGCAATAATTGATCACAAGTCGTTTCTCAGAATTCTATTGCTTCAAAAATAACTAGATTCTTACTATTTCAATCATAGCGTTCGATGTCTCATGCATTTTCTATTTCAATCAATCAACTTGTTACCTTTTACATTTTACTGCATGATTTATAGAGCATTTATAGAGTAGTCCTTATTATTATTCCATTTTATGTTTCGCTGTAGAGCCTGAAACATAAAATGGCTTCCAGATCCAAATTGTCGATCTAGATAAGTTCCAAAAACTTATCTTGATCGACAATTTTGGATTTTCACGTTTGTAGATGACATTGTTTTTTACATTTTAGTACACATTTTAAACAAGAAATAAATTAAAAACCGACTACAAAACAGCATAAAATTGTATTCGTCCTAATGTCTAAGCTACAGTTGGGCCATCAAATTCGAAAGGGTATAATTGGTCCCTGGTCCCAGTTTCGAGGTGGACGACTTCCCCCTTAACCCAAAATAACCACACCTACATACACCGACTTATCAATAATGTAATCTGAAACAGCCAAACTACAATCTGTACCTACCTACCCGACATAAACAATATACGAGTCGAATTGAGAACCTCCTTCTTTTTTACGGTTCAAAATACCTAAAGGTGTTGAAGCCTTAGCAGATTTTAGTCTATAAAATATATTAAATTCCCAATTCGTCAGCAAATAATCAACAATTTTCACGGAACCCGACGGGGATTTTGAGTCGAGTTGCTATACCCTTTAAATCACGCCTAACCAAAGTTGTGTACAATCTATCGCCGGTCTCGTAGCGTACTTTCATACCCTGAGGGTGTTCCGCCAGCAAGGGACATTGTAATTGAAGTGAAAGGTAGGAATGTGATTTACTGGACTTGAGAAGTGGGTGACATAGATCGGGGCATAAATTCTTAGATTTTAGGTACCTACTCACTTATCTAGTTGAACATTGTGGCCCTTATTTCAAAGCGTAGATTAAGGTGTAAACCTGGTTTAACTTCAGACAATGGAAGGTTTCCAGTAGATAAGATACCCGGAGACATGTTACATCGTCGTCTTCGCTCCTAGAAGACTTGACAAATTTTGAAATATCAATTTCAATCATGGTAGTTTTTGCTTTAATATGAAAATAAAAATTAATATGTAAATGAAAATGGTCCTGTTAAACCCAGTTGGATCCAGTCTGTCCTTATCTAACTAACCGACGAATACTAAAGTGAAAAAAGGACAGACTGGGGACTCTCTAACATCAAGCGGAACCGTAAATAAAGTAAGCTTTCTAGTAATTACTGTACTATTTCTATGGAGATACCTACATGTAAAATGTAAATAAATCCTGTTTTAACTTTTTACTTGTGTGCTTACTACATTTTTTTCACTGGCTTTATTCGTAAATGTTAACGTAACTGACGATAGACCATGGTTTGAGCTTAGACTCAGTTTTGTAATAAAGGGGTGTGAATTTATGTATGAAGTCTGACAGAGAAAGGTTGAGGGTTCGATTGCTGCTCTGAATCCACTTGTTTCAGTTTTTTTTTATATTAAGTACATAACATGCGAGTTTTAAAATAGGGTTCTTAATGTTCAAAAATCGTAATATCCAATTGCCAAACCGCCCAACCTCAAAACGTCAGCTCGCAAAATGTCCAAAACCCAAAACGTCTAAATTTTAAAAATATCGGTCGTCTTTTGTTTTTACATGGGATAGGCTAGCATTAAACTAGTCCAAACTAAAGAAACCTAATTAAATAATACCACATTCTGATAGAACGAGAATGATAATAGAACATTGTCGAATTGGACAGTTTTGAAATCAAATTTTTGAGTGTTAGATTTATCTATTTATATATCCTACTATATCCGTACTGAGACTAGCATATCCAAGAATCTCGAGATAGGTATTCGTCGAGGCGATACCGTTAGGTAACCGGTACGGATGCCGCGAGTGGAACCCGCGACTCTTGCATACAGAAAACATTGCAATCAAATTACTATAGTCATTTAATTGAGTTTGCAAGGTTTCTTTAAGGTCTTTTGATAATATGATTTAGCCCAAATACATGAGCAGTAATTTAAAAATATTTAACAGAACGAGCGAAGCGTCAAGTCTACGGCAAAAAGTTATTTCGTCTGTCAGTGTGTTGATTCTAATCTACAGGTCGTATTTCTTAATCGATCATCACGAAACTAGGTAAGTGAGTTGATTTTATAGTTTTCAATTTTTTTAAGAAGTGCTTCCAAAAATTCCCACCTTTAAAAATTAAGTCAAGTTTATAGCTTTTTTTGTCAAAGGGGATTTTAGTGTATTTCGCCACTTAGCTTATTTTAATTAAACTTATTTTTTCCGATTATAATAGCGTTGATTTTACTATATTATGCATTTTCTCAACGTCCTATTTTCGAAGTGGTTCCAGACCTCATGCTAACTGTTTTTTTTATTTATTTTAAAATCCACTGCCGTTATAGTTTTTTCTCTATGCAAGTGATGATTCTCTGAGGAATCTGGGATTTATTTTGTTTGCTTACAATGTCATACTTATTTATCTAAGGACGCTGATTACATATTATTTAGAGGTACTTACATTAATAGCTTACTTTGCAAATAATTAAAGCATGCTATTTGAACTTTATAAGCGTATTTTAAGTAAATATATTGCAGTAGCAAGTTATTTAGGCTTGTACAATAGGTTCTATACAATGCATATATTTCTAATTACACTAAATTTAATCAGTAAAATCGGATCAACCGTTCACACGATACTTTATAACCAGCTTTGGTATACCTACTTAAGCCAATCGCTTGGAAATTAGCACCGTCTAAAAAGCCCATTACTCTTCAACGTGCTACCCAATTATCACTCATTCCAAATAAGGATTCTATTCACACGAACGCCCTCACAAAACGACATCTCAAAAACAAACTAGAAAATTCCCAAAAACATTGTTACAGCTCAAAAAGGACACAAACAACCAGCGTGCTAATCTATAGAACCTCGATATCTGACATCATGGCGGATTAACTAACACATATAAATAACTTATCTCGTCATATCGGCTATATTACGTCAAAACTGTTCCGCTGTTAAGCGACCTATCAAAATATTATGATTTAAAAGAAAAAACGTGCGCGGAATTAATATTTCTTAAAAAGATTTTTAGGAAGTAAGGACAAAATTGAAGAACGCATAAGGACAAATGTTTAGTTATTTGACGTTATGCGTTTCATGACCAGAGTTGGAAATGACCAATTCATAATGACTTATTTCTCGAATCAATATTTTTCAATTTATTTGCATGGTAAGTAAAATTGAGAAGGTTGGTGTAGATGCTAGGTCAGCCTCTTCAGTCATCTAATATATTTGTAGCACTACAAGCAAGCACTACAGCGCCATTAATATCAAGAATTAAAATCATTTAACATATTTGTCTCAGGCACTATAATATAACATAGAATAAATCATTTATAGATTGGATATAAAAGACTGATTTAATATTATTTTAATAAGTTATAAGATAGTTTCCAGTAGGCTGTCGTAATAAGTTACCTATATCAAAGATAGGTCTATATTATCATCATAATATGATTATAACATCAATAAAGACCATTAATTACATCATTAACCTAATTACATTTGCTATGAATAAGACTGGAAATTTTGCAATGCAAATCTTGATTTTTTTACGCTCTGGAATTTTATCTTTTATTTCTTTCTAAACTCAATTATATACGCTGCCTGGCTATACTTTAACTCAATTATCTCACTGGGACAGCTGAGACCTCCCATTTATCCTAGAGTCTAACCCGTCCGTTAAGGTCTTGAGCTCCACCGGGTTGGATGAGTCTTGTATTTTAAAACGACGAATATCACGTACTATTGCGGTTAGAAAAGCTTTACTGAATTCTTTCGTGGGATTAGGTTAGAAGTAAGAAACCAGGACGCAATATGTAACATGAGCACAACGAGAACTTCGAACAATAAGCACTAAAATATATTTTTCTTGAAACAATCAATGCGTAGCCGAGCTATTATATTAAAATCGTTTTTAATAATTATTTTTTTAAATGTCTTCTTATTTTTATATCCGTAAGATAAGGGAGTATGCGCTCAAATTGATTTGTCTGCTCTCTCTAGGGAAAAAACACTTTTATTTAACAAGCAACGTTTCTGTGAGTCACATTGAAAAGATAACGTCATACATACTTACCTACCTGAGTCGTCCCATATCGAATTCTTATGTCTTGGTATTTTAAACAATATTGAATCAGGTCTGGGCGTCGTTCGTTTGATTCAGATGTTAATTTGTTAGATTTAGTAAAAAAAATATGCAGAATACGAAATGTTATTGACATTTTTTGTCTGAATCTATAACTTAAAAAGAAGATTTGTCCTGACTGACTGTCAATACACGGCTCAAAGAAATTGTGTGTATTAGCATAAAGATAGCTATACCCACATACAGCTCCCGTTTCCCCTACACCTGGATAAGTCCAGATGTAGCGGTCTCACTCAGAAGCACACCGCTGTATCTAGGTTATGAATAACCATTATTGTTCATTATTTATTCTAGTATGCGGTGGGTATCCCGTTAACTAAAAATTGTAAGAAATTCACACGGGATCGGGACTTATGCGGGTGAAACCGCAGGGACAGTATAGTATGATAATAAAATCAATGGAACTAATAAAATCAAAAACAAGTTGTAAACTTTATTAATATTCAAAATGGCGCCTTTATTGCAATTTATCGCTTTATAATTTTGTTCTATAATTTATGGCTTTATAATTTCCGTTTAATAAGAACGACAAACTAGTTTGTTAGGACGACACTAGGTAGTTAGAAACGAGTGTGATTTGGCGAATTGTCTAAGATTTGCAACTTGGACATTTTGCACATTTGTCATTCTGAGACGTAGACGAAACAAGTGGGCCTGGAAAATGGTTTTGCACAGTGGGAGCGTTAATTATTAATACGAAGACATTTTAACAGACTTTAAAAAAGAAGAATTGCGCTGTACTTTTGCATGTATTGCGTGTGAGGTCGCCCTGAGGCGATAAGGCCGCCCATTGGGTCACAAAAAATACACACTCAATTTGTTTTTGATATAAAACAATTTTCTTACTTTCTATTAACCTTAATAGCTACTAGTTAGGTCCATAAAATCTGAGAAGATTTGATAATGATCTTCGTAGTGATAGGTAGATTTTTTCCTAATCTTCTCTTTATCTAAGACGGCTATCTAGCCGAGTAAATCCACGGGAAAGAATTAGCGTATTATTTATTCATTTTCAAACAATGCGTGAGAATGTTTTAAGGAAAAGTTTTTGTCTATTCATAACATATTTACTCGATCAAGTCATATTAAAACAACATACACATCATCGTTATTAAAAGCCATTTATAGTATTAAGAAAAGAGATATTACAAAAAATTAGTGCCTAGAAATTAAACCTAGAACCTAGAATGTGCATCTTTGGTTTACTTAATAAGTTTTTTTGATTTGAAGCTGGAACGCTTAAAGTGTGGGTAAATACTTAAACCACTAACTTAAAGCCATATTTAACTAAAAAAACCGTTAATAATCATTAAATAACGGACTTTTCTCAATAAAACGTCAAAATGCGTTGAACTCTTTTATTTGGGACTCTTTGGGACCTACATACTTGACAGTTCCCGTGTTTTTTTTTCTACTATCAAACTATGAACTTTTATTTGTGCATGCATATAGCCAGTGTCAAATACTGTTTTTAATTCGCTTGTAGTGTAAAGTAAGTAGGTGGGTAAGGCAAAATTGTACTTGAAAGTACAAGATATTTAGGGATTCGTTTATATATAAGTGAAATATATCGTGGCATAGACAAAAACACCTGACCGACTTCGCCTTGAAGACATATTAGCGCGATCAATGCTAGTTCCGATAATTATTTTGCAATTTACATCACCCGGTACGAAAACGTCTCAAGAAAAAGTAGGTAGTGTTTTCCATTTGCTTGACAGCAGGCCTAGTACGTTACCAATAACAAATACCAAAATCCTCTGTTTCGTATAAAAAACTATGTTATTTAGTCACAAACACACATACACTCAACTGACACGTATTTATTTTTATTAACTGCCCGGTGTTTTGAAAAAGGAAAATGGCGTCGGAGCGCTCGTGTCGCGACGCCGAGCATCGGCCAACTGATTCGAACTTCGAACACGGGGCACTGCCAACTGTCAAACTGGCTTAGCGTTATCTGTGTGCGTGGAATGTTGCCACGTTACTCGTTCAGCTCGATGTGGCGCTAGCGTATATGGAAACACCTACTGAATCTTTAGTTCTATTAAAATCCGTTTATTTTAGTTTGTTTGTTGTGCATGTGTGCGTCTGTGAAGGAGGCTTGAATGGAGGTTGCTTGCACACAGCACAATGAGTCAGTATACGTAGGACGTTTTAAAAATACGTTATTATTTTCAATTGCTGCTATCGGATACGTTTTAATATCATTTAATGCCAAGGTTAAACTTTCATACTAGACGGTTTAGCCCCGTTTTTCAGGAATTCCGTTGCAACACGTTTTCTTGTTTACTAATTTTGTCGTGAGAGGGAATTAGGTCTAAGTTTTTTATGTTTTATTTTATATTTATTGGCGTTTTGCTTGTTTACATTTTTCCCAAATATTTGAACCTGTATTCAAATAATTTGTCCACAGTAGGTAGATAATTTGGGAATAGACATTTTGAGCTGATTTAATTAACGATGTACTTAAAATGCGCGGTAAATAATAAATTATCAAGTGAATCTTCAGTTGAGCTTGTTACATCTTACAGCACATTTTATTTTTTATCAATAGGGATAATAAGTTCACCTATTAATTACCTATACAAGGTGTAACGGGTAAGTCCTTTTAATCCGAAAGGGGGTTGTTCTAGACGTCTAGGCGAACAACTTTTGTTCTACGACTTTTGGAAATTCGAAGTACTTTTCGAAAATTTTTGGTGTAAAGTTTACTTGAAAATCAGCTGTTTCCGAGAGTTGGAGGTCATTGACCTTATGTTGTCCTTTTATTTAGTTTGATGGTTTACAATCAAAACTTCAATTAACTTTATTTTCAAAAGTAGCTGTTTTTTCAGTGAAACATAATCTCAAAATTTTCAAAAAAAGTTTGTTTTTTCAAAAGTCGTAGAACAAAAGTTGTTCGCCTAGACGTCTAGAACAACCCCCTTTCGGATTAAAAGGACTTGCTCGTTACAAATTGTATAAGTATAAGAAAGGTAGACGAGAAAAAAGAATAAAAAAATGCACTAAAGTTAAACACACTTAATTGTACTTGTGTGTCTGTTTTGGACTTAAATCTGGAAATTAAAAAACCCTTAAAAACTTTAATGATAAATTAAAAACCGACATTTTTTTTTAAATTGATAGTTTTTTTTAAATTACCTAGTCGTTTATTTTTTATTATTACTTATAATTTATTTAATTAGCGGGGTGATTTCGTTCTAATATCTTTATAAGCATGGTAACCCCCAATATGTGTGTGTTGCAGGCAGGACAATAAGCCATGTTTATAATCATTGGGCCCAAAGGTCATATTTTAATCCGAACCACTGATGACGTGTTGCATGACCCAGTCGCCCTTGGATACTACCTGGACACCCCACACATAAGCTACGATACAGGTAGGTCACCGCGATCTCTCGAATGTTTGCGATATAATTCTGGGAATCAGTATCAGTATCAGTATCTTTATTTGCCAAAAACACAGGTGAATAAATAAGATGGTTACAATATTAAGTTCCATTATGTTCTACCTACCACCATTAAAGAATACCATTTAAGGGCCTATATAATCCTAATAGCGCGACAGGGATAAACTAGCGAATTTCAGATGTGTAAGTGAAGAACGTAAGATGCGACTATGCCAAATTTTATTGCGTAAAATCAAACAATTGCTAGTTTCAAGATAACTAAACGTTAATCTTGAAATACAAAACATTCACTGCCTGTATTGAGTATTAAGTTTAAGTTGTATTAAGTTCAGTATTAAGTTCAGTTCAAGTTGTATTTAAGTGCCTGTATTAAGTTCTTATACAAAGTTTTATTAGTTTCCGTACAATATTGACTGAGTAATATCACTTATTTGTACAATTTAGAGGAAAGTTTGGATTTTTTTCTATCGAGAAAATTTTAGGAATCGTGTTTTTACGACATTCACGTGTTAGTAAATATCCTCGACTTTAATAAGTATGGTTTCAAAAACTTTTATTTCAAATAACTTTTGTAGTAATTCATCCTAGAAATATCAGTTGTGGCCTACTACGGCCCCTTAAGTGTTGGTGTTTTTAAATAATATTGTTGTTTGGACTCGTTCTTATTTAGCTTGTATCAAAACGTTTTATTTGGAATGTTATAATTGTCTAGAACCTTTATTTTGTATGTTTTAATATTAATGTATGTATCAAAACATACAAAATAAATGTTAAAAAAACTACAACTTAATCTATCTAATCAAATCACAGAATTGAAATAAAACATAAATCAGTATTATTAAAACATAAATAATGAAAACCTACATAATATAAATTAAATTTCAATAAAAATAATAAATAAAATGTATTGTCATTGAATGGGATATACAGACTCTTACAAGAAAAACCATCTCATTTCGCGAATAAATTCTTAGGCATTACAAATGGTTCTTTCCCTATAGGTAGTTCTAAGAAAGACCTATTTCGAAATCTAGGTTACGTTAGTCACTTACATTGTAAGTATATTATTATAATTAAATCAAGAATAAAAAAGATCTATCTTTAATAGAACTGCAAATTCACTAAATTTGCAGTTCTATTAAAGATAGATCTTTTTTACGACTAACTGCTAAATCCCAATCCCGCGGGAATATCAGGATAATAGCCGATGTTTTAATCCAGATCTCCAACTATCTGCATAATAAGTTTCATCGCAATCGGTTAGTCATTAGTCGTTTACTTACTTACTAAAGTATAATTTAGTCTATGCTAAATACCCTTTTAAAAAAGTAAAAACTCTTTTACTTAAGTATATAATATTAGTAGCATAGGATTCACAGAAAGACCTATTTAAAAATCTAGGTCAAGTTACAGCCAAATTTAAAAAGTTAAATTCGATGAAGTCATTCTTAATGGAAAACCATATGGTAAGTTAAGGCACACTCATTCATGGTATGACTCAAGCAAGTTTAAATAAACAACTGAATGAACAAAACAAGTGAATAAATTAAAAAACAAAAAAAACAAGTTATTGTCAGACAAATAAACCTTGCATTGTAAGCACTTGTTTTTAAAAATATTTATAAAAAGAAGGTAGTCGAAAAGTTGTTTTAAAGAATTGGGTCATTTTAAGAAGTGGACCTTTTTAATTGTGGTCATTTCGCATTGAGGCCATAAACCGTTGCAAGGAAAAGATAAACTAGGTATCAAGAAATTTAGGCAGGTTTGTCATCATAAGAAACTAAAAGGTTAATGGCCGCTTAAAGCATTTCTGACTGGGCTCAGACAGCCTAGTTTCAATTCCAAAGTCAACTTGTTCGGAAAATTAACACGTGTTTAAAAAAGGCGGAACTAAATTCGAAAATTTGAATGTTCGATTATTAAAAAAATCGATTATTAGAATACCCACTATATGATTATCTGAGCTAGGTCTGTATGTATTTTATACATAACTAGCTGCACCCCGCGGTTTCACCCGCGTAAGTCCCGATCCCGTGGAATTATCGGGATCAAAACTAGCCTATGTTACTCAGGGTGAATTCAGCTTTCTAATGGTGAAATAATTTCTGAAATCAGTTTCTGAGTTTATTCATTACAAACATACAAAAATACAAATCTTTTCTCTTTATAATATTAGTGTAGAAGTGTAGATATTAGTGTAGATGTAGATTTGCACTAAACTTAAAAAAAAAACCTTGACTTTTTAATATTTAGGACATTGATACTGCGTCATTTTTTACACGGACAGAGTAATAATTTTGAAATATTAGTCGGGGGATGATATCGTTTTAAATTAGAGGCTTATTATAACCGGAATATCTAGGTATTTATTATTGATTTTATTTATTATTAACACAGTTACTTATTAAATTAACAATATCACACCAAAACATGTAAAAAGTCATTGTTTCTATCAACGAATCAAAACAATTGGCGTTGACGACTAGCGGGCAGTTTTAAAACAGACTAGCCACCCAGACCCGGCAAAAGCCCATCTCTGTTAAACAGTCTAAACACGAAACAAATACAACCGTAAAAGGTAATCTAGATTGTTGCTAAATGAAGTGATTGATAAATACTAGACTAGCTAGTACTAAGTACTAACTCGGGTTGGCTTGTACGACTGTATGGCAGATCCCCTTGTAACGCTGTATTTGGATATAATTCTGACCCAGAATTCAAATCTATTACAATACGATAGTTCTATACCTCTACACCTATGGATATTCTGCACGTAGACATTTCGCAACTTGGACATTTTGCGACTGCAGTAATTTTTCTATTTGTACATTCTGAAAAAATGGACGACTAAAAATCAAATATTTGTTTTTTTTTTTTTTAATATTTATATATCCAGTACTTACCCATATTTCTATCTGTTGGCGTCTGACAACAGTGGAAAATGACAGGCACTATGCAGTACATTGCTGCTTTGAGGTGATCACCGGTAATAACCACGTTACGTCGAAGCAGCAATGTACTGCATAGTGACTGCCTGTCAATTCCTACTGTTGTCAGACATCCACTGGATAGATGATATGGGCACAGGTCTCTAACTATGTGATTATTGAACTGTCATCGTAATCGAGTAATTATTGTTTGTTACGTGATGATTGAATCACAGGCATCTAACTAAACTGTCGTGTTTATAATATTGGTGGGATTTAGATTTTACTTATAATTATGCGATTTTAGTGGGACACAGTCCGTCTTATAAACATTTTAAACTCACACGATTTGAACTCATAATTATTTTTCCCGGGTCTTATTCGCGTATTATTATTTTTAAATTCTCTTACCTCGACGTTTCGATTATGTTACAATGATCTTGGTCGCGAGGGGAAATAATAATACGCGAATAAGACCCGGGAAAAATAATTACAGTCTATGTCTGTGATATTTTGTGCCTATATCGATCGTATTTTGTTTTCACTTCGATCGATCGTCTTTTGTTTTCAACCAATCTCTTCTATTAACTTTTCTTTTACTGGCAAACTTTACCAAGTCAAAAAGACTTGGTAAATTACTTGAGTGTGTTCTTATTGGGACCAATACACCCCTAGATAATATTTATACGTAGTTTAATCGTCCCAATGTCTAAACGACCATTGGGCCCAGTTGACTATATTATCAAATTCAAAAGGGTATAATTGGTCCCTGGTCCCAGTTTCGAGGTGGACGACTTCCCCCCTAGCCCCTTTATTTACTCAACGAGGAAACAGTCGACAACGTTTGTATGGAAAACGAGTAACTATCCGTTCCTTTTAATTAAGAGGACGAATCGAAGAATTGCCAATTTGGTTGTTAATATATTTTAGTAATTACAATACATAGGGTAAACATATTTTGGTATTTAATTTATCGTTCCTTTGCCTTAAATTTGGTAGTTTTATTTACACGATTAGTTAATTTTTACTACACAATAAACCAAAACCCTTTAAAAACAGAGTTTTCCATTTTACAACGAAACAGCATAAATTTGAACATTTATTTTTCCTATATTGATTAGTAGTATTAGTAATTAAACAAAAATTATACAAAATAGTTAATTTTCACTCTTACATTGATAAATATAACAGAAGATCCTACAGAGCTAAATGAATGAATTTCGTTAATTTGCACGAAATATGGTAACAACAGATGTTATCAATTAATAGGTAAAGTTCAACATATTTCACCAGCACTTAGCATGCAAGTATCAGAAATGAATTATTTACAATCAATCTTAATGTAAATTTAATGATTTTCAATTATAGGTACCTACTAACTATTGTCCTCTGTTCAGTTTATAAAACTTGTGTTAGAGGAGTACCCCTCTGCTGCAGTTCGTAATGTATTAGCATTTTCAATTGGTAGAACAGTTTTACCTAATAGCAATATAACTAAAATTAATCGCTAATCATAATTAGGTGAGAAATAGTGTATTTTCGCTTACGAGATGCGAATGAGTTAGCTACCCACAGTAAACTAGTAAGAGTTTTTAGTTCATCAATCCTTCGCCTTAACAGACACTTTGAAACTGTTAACCACAAGGCGATTGCCTAAGCAATGTTACGCCACGGCTGAGTAAGCTTAACTAAGCAGATATCTAAGCAATTAGCAAGTTCTGTAGGTGTAAGTTACTGGCAGGAAGTTGGGTACATTGTGGTGGCGTTCTTTCACTATGACTCTATTTAGCTACCAGCTGCGCCCCGCGGTATCACCCGCGTAAGTCCTGATCCTGTTAAAATATCGGGGTAAAAGTAGTCTTTAATACTCTCCGCTCCGATAATGTAGCTTTCTATTCGTGAAAGAATTTTTGAAATCGGTTCAGTAGTTTCCGAACCTATTCGTTACAAAAAAAAAACCAAAAAAACAAATCTTTCTCTTTATAATATTAGTTAGATGTAAACTTAGCTAATTTCGAAAGTACCTAGTAAATGACAGCTAACATTTCTAATTTTATTTAGGTTTTATGTAACTAGCCAAAATCGTATCATACGGGTAGCTGCGCAGGAGTGATGATACTGAGCTAAATTATAAATATTGGGGGTTATCTCCTTATTGAAAAAAAAATTACTTTTTAAGTTGTTTTTTTATTATTTAAAGTGTTTTTAATAAGTAAGCGATTTTTTTAAAATAAATATAAGTAGTATATCCGTTGTCTAGGCACCGTAACACAAGCTTAGCAGCTTACAATGGGGCTAGATCACAGATTTTATTTTTATTTTTTTTTCAATTTATTAACTGGACGATTTAGGTCCTGCATTAGGGATCATAGTAACCTTCATTGAAAATATACCCTTTTAAGGAGTTTGATCCGAACGCCACAGCCCTGACTAGGCGCAGTTTATCTTAGGCTACGTGGGCGTCTATCGAGGCGAACTGCTAAACTCCTGTCTCTAGGTGAACAGTAGGTAAATATATCTATACAACACTTGCAGGAGACAACTTTCTTATTTACAAGCTTAGATCTGTGTTATACATATTGAAATTGGTACCTTTATACGTAATTTCTTCCATGGTTTTCGCGATTTTGCATGGCCGTCAGCTTTGAAAAAGCCAACTGTGAAGCTGGCGAAAGCTCGGTCGTTTAAAAATCACGAATAAAGCGCGATTAAACCCGGTAAATAAAGTGTTTTATTACCTTTATACGTTTTAATGAATTTTGCACTTCATGGATAAATGAAAAATCTTAATTTTGTACGATAATTTGTTTTATTGCTCAAGCCATCTTCAAAATAAGCTACACAACTGTTTTTTCAAATAAATGTTAGGTAGGTATATAAATATATACTTACGTCAAAAAAAATTAATAAAGGGACACCGTTCAGATTAATTTTTGTAAGATAATTGACCCGCCGTCTTGCGCAAATCGGCGAAAAGCCGAAAATAGATCTAGGTGGCGTGCAATTGGAGAGGCCTATGTCCAGCAGTGGACTGCAACGGGCTGATGATGAAGATAATTGACCGAACGAGCGAAGCGAGTGAGGTCCAGTGTAGACGGGCCTGGCGCTTGTATCTTTGTATGTTTGTTCGACGATAACTTGAGTATCGTAGCTCCGATCTTCATGAATTTTGGTATGCGCGTAGTTTAGGTCAGTAGAATTTATGAGTTCGAAGATGAGCTGGATGGGTAGTGGGGTTGGGGAGATAGGGGGTCGTGAGGTCTCAGTTCGGGGCGAACTACTAGTTTAAACTTGTTGCCCAATCTCAAGATTGGTACAAAACATGTACATATCTCAGTCGAAAATACGAAAACACGATGTCCTTGATTTCATCTCGATACGATTGGCACCTGTGGCGCAAGCGGATAGACGCATTACAACGAATTTGTAAGGGTTGCAAGTTCAAATCCTGTCAGGTGCAGAATTTTCGAAAGCAATAGTTAAAAACTAAGGATTCTCTTTTTGTACGGGGAGGTCTGTGCAGTGTACGTGCCTCATACATCAGAATTCAGAAACGCCATTTAAAATTTAAGTGGTACTTAAATAATTGAGTAGCTTTATTTTTTTTTATTAGTATGGGAATTTTTAGTTTCAGACTTAATTGTTTAAGTCCAACTCCAATTTCGAGTAGCGTTTCTATATTTTGCCGATAGTCCCCTTAATCAGCGAAAACCCAAGAAAACACCAGACATTTCAATTAAAACAATAAATCTAAAATTAGCATACAACTTGGAAATCTGGACAAATACTACTTTCTCTGTCTGACAGGAATGACAGCTTGTTGTAATTTACAATTACAAGTTGTTGTTTGGGTGAGAGCAATGTCTGGCAACTGGCAACATTTATAATAGGTATCTAAGTAATATAACGCATAAGAAATTAATTTAAGGAAGCATATACAGTATCAGTATATTTCGATCGTCTTTTGTTTTCGATTCGATCGTATTTTGTTATTGTTTCGATCGTGTTTCGTTTTCGTTTCGTTCTCATATTGTTTTTGTTTCGATTCTATTTTTTCTCTGTTCTCGATCGTATTTCGTTTCGAACCTATTTTGTTTTTGTTTTCGAACCTATTTTGTTTTCGTTTTAATCGTATTTTCTTTTCGTTTCAATTGCCTTTATACCAGAATGCCGAAGAAGGGATATGTTTTCGAGCGTACGTATCGATGAATTTCAGCATATACAATTAGGTTTATTTGGTTTATTTAGCATATAATCTAGGTGATATTAGATTGGAAATGACAACACGAGCGTTTTTAGCAATAGGAAAATTAAAACACTTTATTTATCCGGTTTTATCGCTTTTTTATTCATTATTTGACCCGAGCTTTCGCCAACTTTACAGTTGGCTTTTTCAAGGTTGACTGACTTGACTGGTTTGACTGGTTCCAGTCAACCTTGAAAAAGCCAACTGTAAAGTTGGCGAAAGCTCGGGTTAAATAATGAATAAAAACGCGATAAAACCGGATAAATAAAGTGTTTTATTATGCAAAATCGCGAAAACCATAGAAGAAATTATAATAGGAAAATTAATAAAATCATAATTAATATATTTTATTTAAAGTATCAGTAGTATAGAAAAGCCTTTATCTACTAAATTTTGTACAGAATAACCGAAAAGTAATTTTTCTTAATTCCGCAAAAAACTCTCAAATTAACTTCTAATCTACATAGACCACTTAGATACCACCTTAATTCCAAAAATGGGTTTTATAAAACCCAAAAATAAATCAACATGACACTTTTACAAGCAAACCCTTAAATAACAATCGTTATAACTAAAACCAGACCAAACTTGGCCAAGAGTTAGATCACCTCACCCACGAGCAAACCCACGCTGCAACACTATATTAAGTCCTGTTGACAACTAAAGACAACATCGGATAGACCGGTTTTGATGGTGTTTTAGATATTTTTGTTGCTATGTGCCGATGAAA
The DNA here is from genome assembly GCA_949358125.1 of Idaea dimidiata. Taxonomy (NCBI): domain Eukaryota; kingdom Metazoa; phylum Arthropoda; class Insecta; order Lepidoptera; family Geometridae; genus Idaea; species Idaea dimidiata. Next base: position 796,043 of record OX442342.1, read on the forward strand.
TAGATATTTTGCTATCAATACTTATTCTACGTCTACACTAATATTATAAAGCTAAGGAGTTTGTTTCTTTGTTTGTTTGTTTGTTTGAACGCGCTAATCTCAGGAACTACTGGTCCGAATAGAAAAAATATTTTTGTGTTTTGTCCATTTAAGGTTATATATAGGCTACTAGCTGCGCCCCGCGGTTTCACCCGCGTAAGTCCCGTTACCGCGGGATTATCGGAATAAAAAGTAGCCTATGTGTTATTCCAGGTACCTAAATTCCAAGTTTCATCGCATTCGGTTCAGTAGTTTTTGCGTGAAAGAGTAACAAAGTCACATACGTACATACAAACTTTCGCGTTTATAATATTTGTAAGAAGTAAGATATAACATCAAGCTAAGACCAATAGGAGCGCAGCATCCATGAAAAATGTTGCAAAAACGGGAAAAAATGCCCCTGTACAGAGATTCTGTCGCGTGCACCGAACCCGTAGTGTGAGTTTTTTTCGTAAAAAAAAACGCGAACGTGGTAGTTAAGTTAATGCGTATTTTGTATGGAAACTCAAAAAGCGCCCCTAGCGTATATACAACGTATATACTACATATTACACTTTTTTTTTGTAAATACATACATATTATACATAGAAAGACCCAGACCAGATACAAATATTCATTTTTAAGCATTCCCGCCGGATGCAAATATTTGCACCCGGCGGGAATCGACCCCCAGGCCTTCTGCATTGCAGTCAGGCGTTCGTCCGATGCGCCACAAAGGCCGTCAAATAATAATATGTGTATTATGACGATTGTAATTCAACACATGATTACAAAAAAACCCCCCATAAGTTTCTTGTGGCTTCTTCTCATCGGAGGGCGCGTTCCGAAGCCACACTAAAATCAATACACCTAAGACGTAGCCAAATGATCATGTGCATTTAATGTTGTACAAGAATCTAAAGGAAATAAACTATTTTGTTTTTTGAACCTATTTCCTACTCTCTGATAGATATCAGTTGTATGATTTATTATATACGAGTATAACATTGGAAAAGCACATAAGATTGTACTTAGAAGCCAATCAAACAAAAATTATTTTTTGTGTTAAACCACTGCTTACTTAAGTAGACCTCAAATGTTGAGTAGCGTTTTAGTATTCAGCCTTTAGCAAGTACTTTTCAAAACTATGTATATCTAACTTTACATCGCAAAACCAGTACTACTCCGCAGTAAAACTATTCTTCCGCAAACTTAGCACTAAAATCTAAAGCACTAAACATTAAAGTTAGGTTATAAATTCCTACAGAACTACCAACTTGTGGAGATCTTTCACTGACAAATGTTACTTTAACATTGGGTCATGTTATGATGGTTTCCGTTTTATTGATTTCGAGGTCTAAGTTTTGCTTTATAAGTTTTAATCAGTATTGCTTTGAAAGTAAATGAAGTGTGAATAAACATTTCCGCAGGGCGAAAGAAATAAATTTCTTTTATAGTAAGTGGCATACAGGTTTACATAATAAAATAACATTAAATCTAAAACTAAAAGGAAGTAGAAAAGCCGGTTCAAGTCCTGTCGGGTGCACTTATCTATACTAATATTATAAAGCTGAAGAGTTTGTTTGATTGTTTGTTTGTTTGTTTGAACGCGCTAATCTCAGGAACTTCTGGTTCGATTTGAAAAAATATTTTTGTGTTTGATAGTCCATTTATCGAGAAAGGTTATAGGCTACTTTTGATCCCGATATTCTTACGGGATCGGGACTTACGAGAGTAAATCCCGCGGGACGCAGCTATAAAAACGAAAGTCGTGTTAGTTACACTATTTGTATCTCAAGAACGGCGGAACCGATAGGAATGAAATTTAGTACAGGGTTAGTATAGGGGTTTAAATAAAATATAGGGTACTTTAAATGATCGTACGGGTTAAGCAACGCTTGGCGTGACACATACTTGATGGTTCAAAAAGAACGATCGCACCAATTAGAATGAAATTTAGTACAGGGTTAGTTTAAGGCTATATATACAATATAGGGTACTTTAAATGATCGTACGGGTTAAGCAACGCTTGGCGTGACATACGTGATGGGTCAACAGGAACGATCTCGCCAATTAGAATGAAATTTGGTACAGGGTTAGTTTAAGGATATAAATACGATATAGGGTACTTTAAATGATCGTACGGGTTAAGCAACGCTTGGCGTGACACATACGTGATGGGTCAACAGGAACGATCGCACCAATTAGAATGAAATTTGGTGCAGGGATTAATACGATATTTTAAATGATGGGTAAAAATGACGGTTAAATCGATTTGAACGAAATTTGGTACAGGGATAGTTTAGTGGTTGAAATAAGATATATCGTACTTTTAATAATCATACGGGTTAAGCAACGCTTGGTAAGTATGACATATGTGATGCGTCACATACGTTACGGGATAGGAATTTTTGCGGGTGAAACCGCGGGGCACAGCTAGTAAAAATATAAAAGTAGAAAAAAAAAGATTAAATTATACCACGTTCATCTTACGCAAAATCACCCTTATATATAAAATATTATAGACACTTGACTAAGTTATGCGACGTTTGTCTCTGTCTGTCAACTTTGAAACTTCATGTGAGAGTAAAAGACAAACGATGCATAGTTATGCAGCTTTTTTTATATTTTTTTTTTAATATTGTAAATGTTTCTTTTGGTGCAATAAAGCTTTATCTTATCTTATCTTAAGGTAATCATTATAGTATTATAGTACTAGTAGAGGATGCCAGCGCAAGCACCAGACGGGTGATCGGTCATCCCATGTTGGGACCATTTCACTAACCTCCTCAAGACCCGTGTAGGGTTTGAGTTAACTGGTAACTCACGGTTATGGCGACCCACTAAACGGAGGTAGGGCATGGTCATGCATGATTTAGGTTTTATAGCATAAACATTTTGCACTAATATCTTTGTCCAAGGAGAAAACAGTCGACTAGGTACGTTTGTATGGAGAACGAGTATAGGTCAATTCAATTCAATTTCAAATTATCTTTATTTCACTATAAACAATTACAGATTTTAACTATGCTAGTGTACATATTAATCCTGGCAGTTGACGAAAATATTGTTGTATGTTTTTCGGAATGGTATATTATTAAACTAATTTCATTCAAACTTGTGGCAAAGAAAATTTTTGTATAAGCAATGTGTTCTTAATAAATTAGTGATTATGACTACATTTATGAATGACAAGCGGCGCCCCGCGGTTTCTGGATAAAATTTAGCCTATGTGTTATTCCCGGTATCCAACTACTTATATTCCAAGTTTCATCGCAATCCGTTCAGTGGTTTTTGCGTGATTGTATAACAAACATCCAAACATATACACTTTCACATTTATAATATTAGTGGGGTTTAGAGAGATCATTACATTTTATATACCTCTACCTATACCTTAGACGACCTCTGTGGCGCGTCGGGCGAACGCTTGGCTGCAATACAGAAGGTTGCGGCTTCGATTCCCGCTGGGTGCAAATATTTATGCTTAAAAATAAATATTTGTATCTGGTCTGGGCGTATTTCTATGTATAATATGTATGTATTTACAAAAGAAAAATAAATATAAGTAGTATATCCGTTGTCTAGTCACCGTAACACAAGCTTAGCAGCTTACCACGGGGCTAGATGGCGCTGTGTGTTCGTCACAGGATTTATTTATTTATTTTATATACGTAGTTGGTAAATTTAAAACAAGTATAGGTGTATAGGTATATTTTCCACTTTGACTCTTCAGAACGTAAATAGACAATCACCATTCCAAAGGCTCCATCCAACACGGTGACCTAATCAATCACAAAACAGTTAATATTCAACAAAAAAACCAAATGACTGACGAGTTTATTTTTACCGCGTCGACGTCACATAAGTTTGGGAACCTTAAATGGTGCGACAAAGTCGAGCGCAAAAAAGCTGCGCTGATCGACTCAGGATGTAAATTATAACGGTAGTTGGTTCAAATAAATCTATAGGTGGGATCGTATATTAGGTCAAATGTCTAAATCTCGACGCGCAGTACCTCGACGTTTCTAACTCGAAGGAACGTATTATCGACGCGACGGTTATTTACATGTACAGATCAGTACTTCGAAGAGTACCTACGGATGTCGATCAAGCAAAAAACTTTTTGATGAATTAAGGATGTAAATTATAACGGTAGTTGGTTCAAATAAATCTATAGGTGGGATCGTATATTAGGTCAAACGTCTAAATCTCGACGCTCAGTACTTCGACGTTTCTAACTCGAAGGAACGTATTAACGACAGTTATTTACCTCTACAGATCAGCGAAGTTACCGCGCAACTTCCGTCGTAATTGGCATCGAAATCCCCCTGCGCAAAGGAATAACCTGCGCGGTGAAACGACAGCGTAGATTTGCATGCATTTGAGCTGTCATTGAATGCGAGATTTCTTTAGCTGCCAGTTTCAATGACAGTTAAACTCGACAGGGGGCGTCTCCTTCAAATGCATGCAAATTAACGCTATGGTTACAAACGCGCAGGTGATTCCTTTGCGCAATGGGATTTCGATGCCGATTACGAAGTTGCGCGGTCGGGCTCCAGTACCTACTTCTAAAGTTTTCTTCTACTTTAAAGAGTACCTAAGGATGTCGACAAAAAACTTTTTGATCGATGGAGGATGTAAATTATATGGTAGTTGGTTCGAATAGATCGAGTAGATCGTTTTGTATATTAGGATAACGTTTGTAAGTCGATAGTTCGTTACCTCGACAAAGCAATACATAAAACGTACGTATCGTCGATGATTCGTTACCTCGGCAGACCAAAATCAAGAAGGTACTGATAGAGGTTACCAGTAGAAACTTTGAAGGACTCTAAATTCCTCCTACATGGAAGATTTTTTACCTCGATGGTTCGTTTTCTCGATACACCAGTACCTTAAAGGCATATTTAATCGATAAGTAGAGGTGTAGTGTATCAAATATTACCTAACATTCCTTTCAGTTTATGTTAGGTTGGGTATGGATAAATACGAAATAAATATTACAGGGCATTAACCTCAAACCAAGCAACTAAGCTTGCACTATAGTTACTAGACAACGGATATAATACTTTTTTGTAAATATATTCATATGGCACTTATAGAAGCGCCACTAAACGAAGAATTTCTGAGTTTGACCGATAAGTCTCACTCGATCGAAATGTGACGATATGACATCAGTACTCTATATTTGGAGAGGCAGAATAACGCCTCCGCTACACCCACTGAGCAAACAAAGTCAGGGCCTAAAGGCAGTATGTGTTGCTTGTATACCTACCTACTTATGTGTGGAATATCCGGTAGGTTTATTTAATTAGTTGTGGATTTTTATGCTAAATATAAATGTTGGCGGTCGTTACAGGCCTGAATAAATTTTAAACAGTTGGGGAAAATCTCGTAATTTCGATTTTAAACTTGGCCATTTTTACAAATAAACCACAAATTCGAGGGCCGGTTGACTTTTTTATGAACAAATGATTTAGGCTGGACTCTATAGTCCGTACTTTGTCTTTGCTAAGCAAAAACTTTGATTTAAGACTTTTGGTATTCATAAAGCGATCTTCGCAACTATTCAAAGTCTTTGCTTGGTAAAATCAAAGTTTTTCAAATTTAGAATGTAAACTAATCAAAAATAATGAACTAAACTTTGCTTCTCTGATAATAAACTAAGAAGTACTTTTTATTTTATTCGTTTATTACAAAATAAATTTCGACTTCAAAAATTCCAATTCAAAGGTTATGTTAGTTTTTACTAAGCTCAGTCTGAGGCAAAGTCAAAGTACGCACTATAGATTTCAGCTTTAGTTATTTATAAACATAATTCATATTATGTACCTATGATATACACGTATATCATAGGGTATTCATTTAGTTTTGCAAATTGAAGTTACCAAAAACTAGATAATTGACCGAACGAGCGAAGCGAGTGAGGTACAGTGTAGACGGGCCTGGCGCTTTGTATCTTTGTAACTTTGTATCTTTGTATGTTTGTTCGACGATAACATGAGTATCGTAGCTCCGATCTTCATGAATTTTGGTATACGCGTAGTTTAGGCTAATAGAATTTATAAGTTCGAAGATGAGCCGGATCGGTAGAGGGGTTAGGGAGATAGGGGGTCGTGAGGTCTCAGTTCGGGGCGAACTACTAGTAATATCTAGTTCTTGGTTTAACTGACTAACTAAAAGACCCTTTTATTACAAAACTGAGTCTAAGCGAAAACCATGGTTTATCGTCAGTTACGTATCCATTTACGAAAAAAGTTCAACATTTTACTTGATATAATAAGGTCAAAATTACTTAAATACTGCATTAGCGGGCGAAAAATCGTGGTGCGTTGCCCAAACACGACAAAAACATCGTGTTTGGGCATACGCGATGTTCTAGTCTACATTGGGGTCCGAGCTTTGTTGTTCATTGCTCGTCTAGCAGTCAATCTATCTGTTGCAACCGAGTGGCGGCCGAGCAATGAACAACGAATCTCGGTCCCGACCGACGCTCGTGACGGTCTAATATAAATCATCCCTTTAAGCGGGCGCTTTACCGACAGCGCCACGATAGTACCTACATAGTCTTCGTCTTGCAACGATCTACCCGGCCACATACATTCGTGAACACGAGTATTCGCCGTAGCCCGCTAATGTAGCCAGAGCATTAGAAATACTTACTAATTGTAATATTTAAGCCTCACAGTAATTACATTTTCACAGGCTTCCGTGTTAAATGTTTCTCGTAATGGTAATTGCGTTTAGATTATCATTATCCCACCTTAAATATAATAAAATATCATAATTTACAATGGTCTAAAACACTTTCGGAAATTAGGTTGCATCTATTACCCCATTTTGTTTTGGTGTTTAATGATTATAGTTTGTGATCACGCGAATTGAAAACACTGCCATCTAACGGAGAGTAGCATTGTTACAATTAAAACTGTCTTTTTCTTTTCTTGAATGTATATTCGGCCAGTATATTTTCGAAAATATAAATAATAAATATAATTTAATATAAATAAATACATTTGAGAGCTACATAAATAGTATATATTATATAATAGTTGATAAGCGATTCTAAATTCAATATTAGTATTGAAATCTTGAGTTAAAATTTTTGTATTCGACCGTAAGTCTTTTTGAATGGTATATTTGTTTCTATTTAATGTATCCAGATAAGGCATTGGAAGTTTTGATCAACCAATAGATAGAAAAAAATTGGATTACACACACAGATTACACACAGCTTAAATATTAGATAATTATACCTAAATTACCTACTTATAAAACTGATAGATAACTTAGATAAGATAATAATTTTTAAAGACTTCAATTAGCATACAAATTTTAATTACCAAATAATTATTTTTTGATGCAATATTCTACTTACTAACAGAAACAGCAATATGTCCGTATTTTCTGTGAAAATTACCTGAAAAAAAAAACGAAACTGTCATTATTACATAATTTATAAAAGCGCCATCTCTTGCAGTCGATACGAACTGCTTTGCAAAACCTGTATGACATGTCTTACATAGTTTATGTTAAAGACTACAGAATGCGCTACACGTACAATAGAATCAGTAATTTTGTTTTGTAACGCACAGTTTTTACGTTTATTAAAATTTATTACACCGTCACCGGTACGTCAAATTACTGAACCGATTGCGACAAAACTTGAGATGGAGTTCAAGGATACATACACAAGGACATCGGGGATTTTCTATCCAGATTTTCCCACGACATCGAAATTTGCACAAGAAAATAGCAAGACGAAGGCACCAACAATACAATTAAAAAAAAAAGTTTTAATTACAGTATAGTTTTATGACAGCAGCGGTAGGTCTGCAGACCTACCTACCTAATTTTTTATTACAGACGTCTGTAATAAAAAATTACAAAATATGTAAATAATAATTAATTTAATGTTCAGTTTATTACTGTAATAAATAAGAATACCTACCTAGATAAAATTAAAACTATTTAATATGGTTTAGGGTTTTTGAAACCACAGAACATCTTATATAGGTGTTTCGATAAAATTAAAAATTAATTGAAATTACAATATTGAAATTAATTAACATAAATTTACTAGTAAGTACCTACTATCTCATATTTATGTATTCTAGGTCTAAACCTAATTATGAAACTGGTACCTTACCCAGATACTAAAAACTCAAGACCCATGAACGATAGTTGAACCGTGAGAAAAAAAAGTGGTTAATTGGTGTTGTATCCAAACAACGGTGCTTGTCTACAATATTCGTATCTAACACTAGTGTACAATTTCACTGGTGTGTATTGGGTGTGTACTAAACTTTGAAATGAACTAGAGAACAAACAAAAGATTTAAAAAAAAAGCTGCAGCTAATTACGTTGATTTTATTCCAGGCTACGATCTGATGTTTTGGTTTTTCAATCAAGTCTAATCTTCAATTTAAAAAAATAGGTTTGGCGGGAACGCGTTGAGGAGATGTGTTGTAAAACCCAATTTAAATGCGTGTAAATTGTTTTTACAAGCATTTAAACTAGGTAGTTTAATTTAGTTTCGTGAAGGTGTACAAGCGTAATGAAAGTGAAAACCCGAAGTATGTATGTATATGTGACTTTATTATTCTTAAAAGCTATTAAACAAATTGCGATGAAACTTAGAATATAGGCAGATGACTGACTGAGATGGACTTTAACGTTGTCTCAAAAACTCGCGTAAACAGTCATTGTAAAAAGCCACAATTTACAATCACTTACTCGATTTGACTTTCACTACGACGACTTGACTGTTTTGATGCAAATTGAAAATATAGGTTACAAAAATATAAATAACAGGTTCACAACCGATAAGACAAAGGCCAACACATTTGGGGAATTTGGCCAAGTGTACCGAGGTTATTCTAACAGTCCAAATATTGAATTTTACATTGTTTAAGATGTTTAGGTACTTTACTTGGGTACTATGCCCAATTTAAAAGTTGGAGCTTAGTGTTAAATGCAAATACATACATCATAAATACATGAAGTCCACTTCTGCGGAAAAAATAAATGGAGAACACGCAAAGAGATGAGTAGTGCTTACCTATTTGTGTTGTGTACGTATAGAATTATCGCAACAGGAAATGTTTAGCCGATTCATATGCGGTTGTTTTTGCTGTCTATTAACGTGTCAATGCAAAGTACCTATATCTCGTTGTGTAAATACGGCTAAATGCTAGTGAATTTCAATAATCGTATTCACACAAGTAAGAGTATACCTAAATGTTTTTTTTTTAATTTACTTTTTTTTATAACATTAAACAAAAAACCCGACTGCAAAACAAAAATAAAAACTTGTTCGTTAGTAATAAAAAGCAAGAATACCTAATTGTAAATTAAGTTTAACTTAAACCGTTATATTTCCTAAACGGTTCTTTAAAATGAAAAATGGTGAAAGAAACCTAATATTTATTTTCAATACCTAATACCTATTCAACGATACCCATCTTGACATACTTTGACGATTTTGGATTTTTTAATTTTGACAATATGGCGTCTGGTTGTGACAAAAGTTAATTTGGATTACTGTCATGTCTTTAGTCACACTCGCCAGATTAAGACGAATCGATTGACGTAAGAATCATCAAAATCGGTCCACGCGTTTGGCCTCTAGAACGCCACATAGAAACATCCATACATACATACATAGACTGATAAACACATTATCCTCCTTTGCGTCGCGCAGTCGGGTAAAAAACAGTGAGGTTTGTAACTAATTATACTACTATCTAATCAACGGCGACTATTCATCTAAAAAATGTTTACCTACCCATATTTTTTTTTATTGTAGCACTTTTTGGCGTGAACTAAATGTAAACTCATGCAAAGTTACAGCTTCTTAGTACTAACCGTCTCTGAGTGTACGTCCGTCCTTCCATCTTCGCGGTAAGCCGCGGAGATAGAAGGACGAACGGACGGACTGACGGACTGACGGACTGACTGACGGACTGACGGACTGACGGACTTACGGACTGACGGACGGACGGACGGACTGACGGACGGACATGACGAAACTATAAGGGTTTTATGTTGACTACGAAACCCTAAAAATAGGTCTTCAATTTAAATTTAATGTTGTCGGCCCTAATAATTCGAAAGTACGCAATTCTGGTACAATATTACGGCTCGTGTTGCAAGTCTGTGCAAATTAACTTTTAATTATTAGCAAATTAGGAAGTATAGAATAGAAAGTAACAGCTAGTAAATGCATTCAAATACACGTTCCAAATAGGTAATTTTTACGACGACAGACTTCGAAAATTTATTTATTTATTTATTTATTGCTTTCATGAGTAATTGTTACAGGTGACATTAATCATTACAGTACATTCATGATACCCATTGGGTGCAGCATAGGTCGTGTATCGTAATAAAGCCACTTATCTAAAATGTTCAATTCAATTCATAAAAATACATTCACATTAAAATCATTCGTAAGTACATGTCAAACTTAACACGGTATACAATAAAATGTCAAAAATAAATACAAAAACAAAACATCACTAACAATTATTATCATCACTTATTAATTTTTATATTTACAAACAGAATGTCAAAATTAAAATCTAAAATTAAATAAAAAAAAATGTCAACATCTCCACCTTAAATGTGAGTACAAATTAATCATTAAGTAATACAGTCGGGAATAAATTCTTCACATAAAAAGCTGTACACTTGTTTTTTGAATTTATTAATTACCTTTTTAATTAACAGTAAAAGTCGATCGCTACAAAATTTAAAGACTTTAGAATGATAAATGTTTTAAGCAGCAGTAATACTTAACTTTAAGTACATAAATGTTAGCTAAATACTCGTATATTACATTACGCTTCCTCATTTCAGTTGTGGTTATCTAAAGTTTATGATCTTAACACTTGCTTTGTAACAAATAAATAGGTAAATATTAAAATAAATCAATATTGCATTACACACAGCGCAATCTAGCTCCAAACTAAACACTAGGCTTGTGCAAGTATCAATAATTTTCACACATGCGAAAGTTTGCAAGAAAGTATGTATGCGACTTTAATTACTCTTTTACGCAAAAACTACTGAACCGATTGCTATGAAACTTGGAATATAGGTAGCTGGAGACTTGGAATAACACATAGGCTACTTTTTATCCCGATATTCCCGCGGGATCGGGACTTACGCGTCAAAAACCCGGGGCGCAGCTAGACAAATGATAACTTGAGCGCTGACTGTCGCCTCCGACCCCGGCCTTTGGAAATGATGTCATGTCTAATTGAAAAATAATCAGCAGTGATTGCCGTTTAATTGAAATATAGGTAAACAACGTTTTTGCTTCATTCTTTGATGGTTAAGTAAGTTGTTTGTTTGGTTTACCTATTTTAATTTGGTCGCGGTGAAAAAAACAGTAACAATCGTGTATCTGTGGTATAGAATAGAGCTGTCTTATTTCTTCCCATGGGTGTTGTAATAGGCGAATAAGGTATCTAGAGGAGACAAGCTAACCTGGAGTTCTCCTTACGCGGTGGCGTGTAAACTGCTTGGTCCCAAGTAGACCTCGAACCGTTGGGCCCAGTTGACTATTATCAAATTCGAAAGGGTATAATTGGTCCCAGGGAGCCGAAAACGTAATCGGCCAAAACTTCGAAGCCGATCAAATGTTAGTAGGTAATTATCCTTCAGTCTGGACCCCTAATTCTCAATACATTCTTTGTTTTTTGTCTTGAACGTATAGTAATTATTGGTCCAGAACGAACTATTACGTTTGATCGGCTCCAAAGTTTCGGCCCAAGTTGATTCGTATTAGGGTCCCAGGTCCCAGACGTGCCCTCCAATGAGAAGAAACTACTAGAAACTCATGAGGGTTTCAAAGACTGAGCTAGCCATCCACTCGTAGATACTTCTGAGTTTACACTGGACCAAAACTAACGCAAGTGACACCGCGGGAGCCAGCTAGTCTTACACTAAACAGCTAACTAAGCAGGCGATGAAGTTATTAATCTTACCTAATGTATGTATGTGACTTTGTTACTCTTTCACGCAAAAACTACTGAACTTATTGCGATGAAACTCAGACGTAGCTGGTGACCTGAAATAACACATAGGCTACTTTTTTATCCCGATATTCCCGTGGGAACAGGACTTATGCGGGTGAACCGCGTGGCGCTGCTAGTAAAAAATATAACGAGCTATCCGAGTGCATAAAAGAAAGTGTTAAAATGTATAGGCACCTACAATAAAACGCCTCGATGATCCAGAAATAGAAGTCTTCCTGGTTCGTACGAAGTGACTGGGATATATTCTGTGGTCCTCGTCAGCTACTTGGCGTCCTTCTTTGGCGACTTTGACGATTTATGCGTACCTACCTACTGACTTGTGTCGAAGGTGTATCGAGATAACTTTATATGTGGTGTGATGTTTAGTTCGTCTTCGGTTTTGAGATTTTTGTTAATGTGGGTAGATGGAAATGATGCGATTAAATACGATATTATACTCGTATGTATGTACGTACGTCGTACGTGCATTGTTTGTGATATAAATAGTGTAATTGTACTGATTTGATTTCAAACTCAGCACGCCAGACAAATCTTTGTGATTTTTGGCCTGCATTATGTTTTTTAAGTATTATATTCAATTTTATATAAATAACAAATAAAAAAAAACGGTAAGCCACAGATAAACCCACGAGTTTCTTGAACCAATCTTCATTCAAAATGCTACCCTAAAATAGTACCTATTTCCTATTCAGAAAAATTATGGTAGTACTACAACCATGTAAAATAATGTCATCCATTTGTTAATTTAAACTAAATTAAATTTGTAATTTTAGTGTAGTCCCGATGGCAGTGGGCAGCCCAACAAATTAAAATTGCGATCGCGATAAAACTTGGAATAAAGGTAGCTGGATACCGAGAATAACACATAGGCTACTTTTTATCCCGATATTCCCGCGGGAACGAGACTTACGCGGGTGAAACGGGGCGCTGCTAGTTATTAAATAATAAGTAAATAATTGCAACTAATAATAATCTGTTGTTTACAGGAAACTAAAGATAAATCGCTAACATTGCGTCAAGGATAGAATAAAATGATTTTCGTAAGATAATAGGTACCTACTATGCATGCATTTCGTGAATTATGTCAATAACTAGTAGTTCGCCCCGAACTGAGATCTAACGACCCTCTATCTCCCCAACCCCCCGATCCGGCTCATCTTCGAACTCATAAATTCTATTGACCTAAACTACGTGCATACCTAAATTCATGAAGATCGGAGTTACGATACTCAAGTTATCGTCGAACAAATATACAAAGATACAAATATACAAAGATACAAGCGCCAGGCCCGTCTACACTGGACCTCACTCGCTTCGCTCGTTCGGTCAACTATGTACTTACTTAGTACCTACTACAGAGTAGATATAGAATAGAGATGTATTCAGATTTCTCTATGAAACAACGCGTGACAAATTGCGGTTGAGTTGACTGTCAGATTTAAGGTCAACGCAGATTGATCCGAGCCGAACGGATCGAATTTTTGTCGTCCACGGGAAACGGTAGGTACCTTGTATAATTGGAGATAGAGTCCATTATTAGACTTCACGGATCCCAACTCTTAAGAGGCTGGTGCATTCCGAGAAGTTCATATCAAAAACACACATCCACACTTACACTTTTAAGAATTTAAACGCACTTTTTTGTAGGATATCTTTTGCCACTTTCATTTTAAATATTTTGTACTTACTTAGTTTTAATCTTCTCTTTGAAAATATTTACAATCTTGTCCACGGCAAATCATTTGTTTAAACTTAGATTCTACGACTCAGGCTGTGCCTTGTGTAGAATCACCTGGAAACTGTGAAATATGTAACTCTACTTTGGTAAATAAAGAATTTGTATTTGTATATGTACTTCGCTAGCATCGGCCGACTCTGATGACGTCATCGGAAATATAAATGTGTAAATGTAAATGTACTTTATCTCTAATTCTATAAGGTACCGTTTCCCTTGAACGACAAAAATTCGATTCGATCGACTCGGATCAATCTGCGTTCACCTTTAAGATCCCCGTCCACAGTTTTATTCTTCGTCTACAAGTCAATAGCAAAACTGCTTGCTTCGTCCTATGTCGACTTTACTACGTAGTAAAATAAAAAACATAGTCAAGTTCCGTAGTTTAACTACCCCAAACTCTAGTTTAGTAAGTAGGCCCTTACGTCTAAAAGTGTCACGAGGCCTACCTGAGAAAGGCTTGTACTGTGGGTACTAGACAACGGATATACTACATAAAATACTTTTTTTTTTGTAAATACATACATATATACATAGATAGACACCCAGACCAGATACAAATATTTATTTTTAAGCATAAATGTTTGCACCTGACGGGAATCGAACCCGTAGCCTTCTGCATTGCAGTCAGGCGTACGCCCGACGCGCCACAGAGCCCGTCCGTCAGATTTATTCTGTGATTGTTTCCCGTAGTTTTACTGGTTGTTTCCTATTGGTCAAACTTTTTTGAAGTAGGTTAAAAAATGATCATTTCTAAAAATACAATGGGTTGCTAGTACCTTTTTGGCTTAACGTAGACATTAATCACAATAACGCAGTGTCTTGGGAAACAGTTACAAACTGAGTTGATTCGTAACCAGGCGCGCAGGGAATTAAAATTGCGTGAAATTAAATCGACTCGCAGATTTACGATGTTGTCATTTTGTTGTTTTGGAATTAATGAAATTGATAAATATTGCACAATTTTACATACAGCGCTATCTAGCCCCTTGTACTATGGGGATTAGACAACGGATACACTAAGAAATATTTGTGGCCTCTGTGGCGCGTCGGGCGTAGGTACGCCTGACTGCAATGCAGAAGGCTACGGGTTCGATTCCCGTCAGGTCCAAATATTTATGCTTAAAAATAAAAAATAAAAATTTGTATTTGGTCTGGGTGTCTATCTATGCATAATATGTATGTATTTAAAAAAAAGTATTATATGTAGTATAGCCGTTGTCTAGTACCCATATTACAAGCCTAGTGCTTAGTTTGGGGCTAGATTGCGCAGTATGTATGTTGTGCAATAGTTATTTATTTATTTATAAAAGAAAAATAAATGTAAGTTATATGATCCGTTGTCTAGTCACCGTAACACAAGCTTAGAAGGTTACCATGGGGCTAGATGGCGCTGTGTGTTCGTCACAGGATTTATTATTTTTATATTATTTTAACCGAATCGCGAAAACCAAAGTAAAATCTAAAAAAATGAATTTCCAGCGCAACCGGTAACCACATCGATATTAACGATAATTTTCGGTGTCCGCACCTGCGATTGTTACCTTCCTTTTTAGCCTATAACAGTAAATCGGATTTTATGGTCCTTTTAAAGGTGATCGCACACGAATGTGTCGAGCGAATCGAAGCCTGAGAGTTTTAAGACTTTTAAGTTTCGATGCGGGTAGGTGTGCGAGGTTTCATTAGATTTTATTATTAATTTTTGTCGCATTCGGCCGAATATGTGTGCGTTCACCTTCATTTTGCATTCTGTCTTAAGCTGAAATCTAAAGTCCGTACTTTGACTACTTCGCTAGGCACAAACTTCGACTTAAGGCGGCGATAGATGATAATCATCGGTCCTTGTCCGACTGCATATAAATGAGCGAGATGGAATTGCGTGAAAAAATCTACAATTAAAATCAATAATTAACGAAGATTAAAATAATATTTTTATAAAATGCGATGAAGGGGTTCTAGGTATTGTATTTTCTAATATTATGATGCCAAAATGATGATGAAAAATTGATTTATTTTGTAAAACAGGGGTAACTTTGCCTATATAATAGTAGTATTTAAAGTTATTTTTTATTGTTTTTGAAATGAAGGGGACACTTCTTGTATCATGTACAATAACATAATACATTGTTTAAAGATCTATTTGATACTAGTTATGAAGAAAACTATTCAATCGGAAGGGATTTCACAGTCGCGTCCTTAAGACAATTTTTGGTATTTGAAAAGCGATCTTCGCAACTATCGAAAGTTTTTGCTTAGTAAAGTCGAAGTTTTTCAAATTTACAATGTAAAAAATAATGGCCTAAACTTTGCTTCTCTGTTATGAAAGACTATGAAGTTGTTTTTATTTATTCGAATTCGATGATTCGTATACGATTACAAAATGGATTTCGACTATAAGTTCAATTCAAAGTTCAGTTTGCTTAGTTTTTGCTAAGCTCAGACTGAGCAAAGTCAAAGTACGCTCTATAGATGTCAGCCTCAGTATGGGCACGTTAAGCAGGCGGTCCCACTTGTTGTCTCGGATGCTGGGTCAATTTAGAAGCCTTAGCTCGACCAGCATCCGTATTATCGATCCAGTGGACGACTGACAACAGTGGAAATTGACATGAACTTTGCAGTAGGTAATAAGAAGACATAAAAATCACCAAAATTAAGACTATTTGATATGATAAAGTTAAAAATTGAGACACCGAAGCACGTCATGTTGTTTTTTCTTGTTGCCAAAAAAACTGGTTGAGCTTTTATATTGTAAATAAACACTTGAATACGATCGCGATGTTGCCTGATGTCATCAGTCGTATTGCAAGCGCATAAAACTAAGTTATTCTTGGGACTTTGTTTTTAACGCGTTAGTGTCATGTCGTCCTGAATTTTTATTTTTACAAAACATTGTTTTATTGCGTTTATATTGTTTAATTTCGGCGGCATGTTATCAATTTAGTTACGCGAAGTTCAACGAGTGAAGTGAAAATAAAAATACCAGTGCCAAACACGAAATTAACACGTTACAAACAATTGTTCCATAGGGTTGGAGAAAAATCGTCGCCATTTTTTCTACAGCCTTCACGCATTGAAAATTATTTCAAACGAGTTGAATAGTTCACTATTCGTACGAGAAATTGGCTAAATTGTCCTATATTGCTGACAGAAGCCATAACTAAGAAAAAGAAAAAAGAAAAAGTTATTCTTGCAAACGAGTTACTCACACACACACACTTATTACAAAGCTAAGTCTAACCATAAGCCATGGTTTATAGTTAGGTTTAACAATTAATTTTATGGTAGGTATTCTTATCTCTTGATAGACAATCCGCTTGGCGCTACGACTTAAACTAGTTTTGCTATTTTTACTACCAATGTGATATTTATTACTTTATGCGGATTACAACCATTAATCCACAATGTCGATATAAAATGACAATTTACATTAGATTTATCATTTTACCTTGACGATGTTTTAATATCAAATTGTAATTCTAAGAAACAGATTATATTATGTTTTTACTTGGAATAGTGATTTATCTTCTAATCTAATACCTGTATTATCTAATCGTCATAGTTTAATAAATAACTTACTGGATAGATAGGTAGGTAGGTAGCTAGAGTAACACGTGCAAATATAAGGCTAGCTTGAGCTGCTACACCGGACTAACTAATCCGGGATTAGCTAAAACGGATTAGCAAAGGTCAATACAAAATGACGGAACATCCATGACATTTATCGGTAGAAGTACTTTAAGTATTGTAATAAAGAATAAAAATAAATAAATAAATTCTGTGACCAACATACAGAATTGCATACATTATAAGGATAATTTTATTATAACACATTACACACATACATTTATTAATGAGGATTAAAGTTAAGAATAAGGTGGAAGTAATTTTACCACGTTTTATTCCGATTATCCCGAGAGATGGGGATTGTCGCGAGTGAAACCGCGGGACGCAGATAGTAAGGAATAAAAAATGTAAAAGTAAATGTCAGTTTTGTAAAAGTCAAAACGACAAAGAGCGTCAATAAAAACCTCTTCCTTTCTTGGAAGTCGGTCAAAAATGAACTCGCTAGCATTTTGATAATTTTAAAGTGTTTCCAACACTTGTACGGCTAAATAAAATCCAAGTGTTTCCAACACTTGGACGGCTAAATAAAATCCAAGTGTTTCCAACACTTGGACGGCTAAATAAAATCCTTGATTTCAACTCGACGAGACGAGCACCTGTGGCCAAAAGGGATAAGGCGTTGGGGCCGGACTCCCCAAAGCTGCAGGTTCGCGTCCTGTCGGGTGCAAATTTTTGTAAACCATTTCTTTCAATTTATGAACTCGCTAGGTTTGACGAAAATGAAAATTCTGCCACGCTTGTCCTCAACGCGTTCCCGCCAAAAATCTAACATGTTTATATCCTCAATATTTATTTGACAAACAACCTAACACGTACAAATTTAAGGTCAATTGACAAAATAACAAATCTGCCCTACATGATCTAACCTTAAGTAAGCAAGTGACGCCATCCGATGCCTATCTAAATGTTGATTTTTGACTACCTTTAAGGCAGTAGCGAGTTAAAAATAATCAAATTCAAGGTTACTTGTACTAGGCCAACAATTTTCTTTAATATTTCGCCGCTTTTCAGTGATAAAGATCGATCTTAGATCATGTGAATGTAGACTGATAATGAAATAGGGCTTCTGCCGCGGATAGGCCGACTGACTTAGGCATTTTTTTTTCTTATCGATTGTGAACCGATTATGGCCATTTGTAAGGTAGCCAGTGTCAAGTATTTAATATTTTTTGCGAATTATTTGCAGATACAAAAACGGTCAAGTGGTCGTCATAGTTAAGTCGAGGGACTCGTTGTAAATGGCAGCTATTTACAATGACTTATTAGTACTACATGAGGTTGGGAAACAACGCAAAAGTCGATGTTTTGCACTGGTTTTCATTACGCTTGTACACTTTTAACGAAACCAAATAGATTAATATGGATTCGAAAATAAACTAATTGCACGTATTTTAACTAGGTTTCACGAAAATGAAAATTAAGCAACACTTCTCCTCAACATGTTTCTGCCAGGATTCGCAAGATTAGGTTTTTTTTTCTTCTGTCTAAGACCGATATGGAAAACTTAAATTAGGAATTATTCATTAAAAGATTTTGTTGACACTAACAATAAATAAAATTTGTATGATATTTCGTACGTCGTATTTTGTATCGTTTTGCATTTAGGTATTATTTTTAGCATTTTATCAGTGCCCTACCTTTAGAGGTCTTTACAGAATAACATAATAAAAGCAAAGCGATCAAAACCGGAAAAATGAATTAAATTTTATTGACATATTGCGTTTAAAACGTGAAAAAAAAGAAGAAATTTATTTTTTATTTTTTAATCTTTACGAGTCTGTTTAGAGCTAATAAGATGTCCACAATCAAAGTAATATAAAAGTTGTAATAACTTATTTGTAAACCTGTTTTATTTCCAGTTGATATTTAATTTAATAGGTATTGTAAGTACCTATTGAGATTGTCAATAACTGGCCGCCCACTCAGTTTTATTCTTACGAGATTTTTATTGGCACGTCATGAATATCATTTTAGGACCTAAAATGATATCATTTAAAGTCAGTAGGTAAAGAAGTAATATTATGACAGTACCTACGTATCTACCTACTTCAAAGTCACATTAAGCCGCATAATGATGGCCACATACATAAGACAGAGTTTTGGCGGGAACTCGTTGAGGAGATGTGGTGCTAAATTTTCATTTTTGTGAAACCTAGTTCATATGCGTGCAAATTGTTTAATTTCGGGGGCATATTAATCAATTTAGTTTCGTGAAGGTGTACAAGTGGAATGAAAGTGAAAATCGGTGCAAAACATTGACTTAGTGTTGTCTCCAAAGCTCCGTGAAAAATCTTTGTAAACAAATGGCCGCCGTGTTTACAAATGATTCTAACTAGACTTGACTTTAACTATGACGACTTGACTGTTTATGAAGCAAATAACTTGCATAATATATTAATAATAGGTACTTGACACTGGCTAATTTCGTAATGGCCATAATCGGTTCACAACCGATAAGAATTACTTAAATAAAATACATAAGACCTAAACTGAAAATCCCTGTCGGATTCATCGAAAATAATTCTTCAGTAGATTATTTTCTGAGGCAATGTTTTTGAATATTTTCATCCAAAGCGTTTTTGTAGATGGCATTGCTTCCTACATTTCATACGCTTCCTTCATGGTGTAGTTTCAAGGCGCAGACTTCAAGACAAACGGTCTTTATTGTATTTATCTAGCTATCACGGGTCATGAGATACAGACAGACGGACAGTGGTGTCTTAGTAATCCAGATTTTACCCTTTGAGTTCGGAACCCTAAACACTGCTTTTCTATAAAAGGGAAGTAAAGTTCAACCGATTTTCACGTATCATCATATGAACCGTGCAAAATCTCCGTTTGCACCACTTTGCATCATCACCACGCTGTTTTCTGAGAAAGTGTATGTAACGCTCCGTCGAGCGCAGCGCACAGAATGCACATAAAACGTGAACAGAGTCGCGTGAATAATTTATACTTAGAGATACAGTCAGCATCACAAGTCGATGACCACTATTAGATTTTCATAAGTTTTTAAATCAACCAAAAATAACTTATACATCGAAATCGCTTAAGGACGCGACTCATGTGAAATCCCTTCCGATGGAATGGTTTTATTCATAACCGGTATCAAATAGATCTTTAAACAATGTATTATGTTATTGTACATGATACAAGAAGTGTCCCCTTCATTTCAAAAACAATAAAAAATAACTTTAAATACCACTATTATACCGGCAAAGTTACCCCTGTTTTACAAAATAAATCAATTTTTCTTCTAAATCCTTAACCGCTATATTTTCTTATAGGCATCATAATATTAGAAAATACAATAACCTAGAACCCCTTCATCGCATTTTTTCAAAATATTATTTTAATCTTCGTTAATTATTGATTTTACGAGAAATTGTAGATTTTTCACGCAATTCCATCTCGCTCATTTATATGCAATAGGACAAGGACCGTTGCTTATCATCTATCGCCGCCTTAACCCGTTCGTGAGCTATGATGGCACAGACAGATCCGTCAAACTTATAACACTACTATTTTTCTATCGGGGGTTAAAGTCGCTATCTATGCTAATACTAGCAGTGTCCCGCGGTATCACCACCGTAAGTCCTGATCCTGTGGAAAGTTTATCAAAAATTCTTTCATAGCTTGCACACTACAAAGAACACACGCTCCGAATTTTATGCCTCTAGGACCAGGGGTTTAGGCTGTTAAAATAGTTTAATCAGTCATTAAACCACTCGGGATTTTTCTTTTTATATGTATCTAAAGTAACTCTGTCTGTAAAACGTAACATATTACGTTTTCACACCTGAACCGCTGAACCGATTTAAATGAATTTTAGTCTAGGTTGGTACATTTATAGATATACAATTTGTAACGGGTATGCCCTTTTAATCCAAAAGGGTGTTCTAGACGTCTAGGCGAACACCTTTTGTTCTACGACTTTTGAGATTATGTTTCACTGAAAAAACAGCTGCTTTTGAAAATTAAGGTAATTAATTGAAGTTTTGGTTGTAAACCATCAAACTAAATAAAAGGACAACATAAGGTCAATGACCTCGAACTCTCAGAAACAGCTGATTTTCAAGTAAACTTTACACCTAAATTTTTCGAAAAGTTCTTCGTATTTCCAAAAGTTGTTCGCCTAGACGTCTAGAACAACGCCCTTTCGGATTAAAAGGGCTTAACCGTTACACCTTGTATAGATGGGACATAGGCATAGGTGATAGGCCACTTTTTATCTCTAATTTCCCGCGGGATCTGGACTTACGTGGCGTGGGTAAAGCCGCGAAGCGCAGCTAGTGTAGTCAATTACAAAGCTGTGTTAAATACCTGAACGTCAATTACTCTTGATTTCGCTCATAATTCACTGAATTACATCCAAGTTATGAAAGTGAGATGCGTTTGCGCAATCACTTTATTTGTTTGAATTTAGAATGTAGTAATTCGAATTTGGAATGCTGTGAGAATAAACGTTTTTGTGCAAATCAGTGCAATTTTGTTGAATGCATATTAGGTACCTACTTTATATTTTGTGTACGGTACGGTTTGAATTTGAATATAATAAATAATAATAATAATAAATCCTGTGACGAACCTGTGACGAATGAATCGAGTACTAATATTATAAAGCTCAAGAGTTTGATTTTTTGTTTGTTTAAACGCGCTAATCTCAGGAACTACTGGTCCGAATTGAAAAAATCTTTTTGGGTTTGATAGTCCATTTATAGAGTAAAGTTATAGGCTACTTACAAACCCGATATGCTCACGGGATCGGGACTTACGCGGGTGAAACCGCGGGATACGCGATGAATTGAGATCCTCCTCCTTTTTGTGATGTCTGTTACAACAGTTTAAACCAAATGACGAAAGATTTTAAAAAGTTGATTTAAACCAAAGCGTGCAATATACATGGTACAAGCCTATTTGAAAGTGACTGCTCTTTGTTTACTTCCTTTGATAATTGACAGTTTTATGCTTGCATTTTTCATAAGTTTCTGAAAAAGGGTAGGTATAGTTTAGTATTGTAAGTTTTTTTAAATTTTATTTATTAGAAAAAAACAATACGTAAAAAAAAAACAAAGATATTTTAACATCTAAAAAAACACGGAGGTTTGAATTGGTAAATATCCCCATACCACAGTACATAGGATGGCTGGGGCCTGGGGCACAGTATGGAAACTACTTACAAATGTTCGAAAACAGCTCACTTACAAAAATATGTGCGTCCACGAGCCCATAAGTTTCGCGTAGATGTCAGTAAGAATATCGCCTTCGCTGGTACGGTCACGTCTTGCGGAAACCGGCCAGTTACGTAGGGAACAAATGTCTTGCCATGGCGCCCCCGCCTGGCGGCGGCAGACTGGGTAGACCCAAGAAGTCCTGGCTTGACGTCGTAAAGGGTGTTATGCGTGCTAATGGTCTCACTACACGGAATGCCGAAGATCGTGTGAGGTGGAGACGCAAAAGCAGGAAAGCGGACCCCGGGCTCCCAAGAGGGATACAATCGGGAACATTGCGAGCGATGATGATGTCAGTATTGAGTGCTGCGTCACGACGAGTGTGCACGTGTGTGTACAGTTTCCATACTGCTCCCTCTATGTACTGTGCATATAGTATACCCATGATTTGAGAGAAAACGCATAAGTACTACACCTGAGTAGTGTACCTTATTGATAGAAAAAAACATAAATATGTAGACACAATGTTAAAGTTTCATGAACTCTGCGCGTACGCAAGTACCGCCATAATGAATGCCGTAACATTTAAACTGACATGACATCCACATCAATAGAATGTTTAATTTTAACAGCGACCTACGACAATATAATATCACGGGCGCGGCCTCTCAAAGAACATAAAAACGCGCAGAGATGACTGTGATAAAGGTAGGAGGTGGTTCAATCACCTAGTTATTGGTTTACGTTTAGTTTGATCGCTTTTCTGATTCGATCGTCTTTTGTTTTTACCTGGAACTAAATGTGTTCTTTCTTAGAGGAAACCAACACATCCCACCCGGGAATATCGGGGATAACGTAGAAACCTATTTCCTTCTTCCAAAGTCCCATCTGTGTTATACTTTTTATTGAATGAATGAATAATTTCTTTATTATACACACCAAATGCAAATACGTACAAAGAAAACAAACAAAACTTAAAAATAGGTGGCACAATGGGCGGCCTTGTCGCTTAAAGCGATCTCTTCCAGGCAACCTTTATTCCCGGGGACGGGACTAATGCGGGTAAAACCGCGGGGTATAGGTACGTTAGAAGTGCTGTTATACCTAGTATTTGCTACAGCGACTGAAGCACATTTTATTTAAATCGTCAGAAGTTTTATACAGCTCGGCTACATAGAACTAGTGGACTAATCCTGATTAGCTAGCTCGGATTTGTGAGGTCTCGACTTTTTTTAATTATATTTATTGCTAACTAGCTGCGCTCCGCGGTTTCACCGCGTAAGTCCCGATTTTTTTGTTCATAAGAACCTTCTTCTGATCATAACAAACACAAGGAAAAAAGAATTAGCAAAATCGGTCTAGCCGTTTACGCGTGATGCCTCGGGTTTAGGGACGGAGGGATATAAGGATTCATTTTTACGTATAAGAATTCGGAGTAATTAGTTCAATGTAGCTGAGCAAGGCTGTTTAGCTTATATTTGAAACCAATCTCGAACGGTGTGTCACGTCTATTCATTAACATGTGTTGTGGTAGGTCAGTGACACGCGTAGTGGGCGAACTGTTCTCGCTTTTTGCAACGAACAATTTATTTATTCTTACGATTGACCGATAAACGGATTACTTATATTAGTAGATGTCTAAACATACATAGAACTCTAATTGTTTGACTGAACTAAATATCAACGCTGAGTCCAAATAGCTGGTCCTAGAGATATCAAATTTGGAAAACGTTTTCTTTGTATCCACTAATGAATTTTCAAAATTCCCACGGGACTGCGAATTGCGCGGGTGAAACTGTGGGACACTGCTAGTCAATACCTACAGAACCTTAATCTTATAATTGAAACTGCTTCTAAAAGCGACAAAAAAACCAATCACATCGGATCAGCATCGAAGTTTAATAAATCTCAATAACTCACAGTGACTGGCCATATAAGGAAACCGGTCGGTGCCACATTACCTGTGAAAAAGAAATAAGAGTAAAAACTTGTCTATGGACTGATGGAGGTGGCGCTATGAAACAAGTACAAATGCGGCACTAGAATAGTTTAAAAAAAATAAATTGATAAATATCTATTTATAGAAAGTTTTTGGTACCATTTCTTTTACGAAATGCAGGAATCTGTAATAAGTGCGATAATCGCGTAAGTCTCGATCACGTAGAAATCTATATCTATACTTATATGAATTACTTACTTACTTATGCTTACTATGTATAATAAAGAAACAAAGGACAAAAAGTCTGTACTTGGAAGTAAATAGAAAAAAAGTTGCCTAGGGGACTTGGGAAAAGTAGTAGAACAAAATTATATAATTTTTAAAATTCATGCCTGTCTGTTTCTGTTTGTTCCTTAATACAATTAAAAAATACTAATCCGATTGAAATCAGATTAATGTTAATTGTTAATTGAAATCAGGTCAATATTGATAAGTTCTATTTTCGAGGAACGCCGTGGTATACTTTACATCGAAATCCAAATTAGTAGACCCCGAGTAATTAACGAAAAAGTCGGCTATGCACTATTTCTACACAGACAAAGTCGCGGGTAACAGTCTGTAATAAGAGCGAATCGCCAGCGTATGTCTCGTGAGAGTATCTGGATAAAAAAACTGCCTCAAAAATGCCGTAAAAACTTTACCTTAAACACATATGTAGGTTTAACTTGGTTACCCAGGTAATTCAAAGCACATATCACTCACAAAACACTTCCTAAACAATTTTTCAGCCCACTCCGCGCCATTCCACATCCGAAGACCCCCCGGTCCCCGTCTGACACCGGATACATCCTTTTTTTATATCCTACTATTTTAGAGAATGTTTATTAAATAGTTCGCAATATTCTCTACTCCTGTTTTCTCGCCTTTATTTTATAAGCTTTTAATTTTATTACATCAATAACAATTAAATAGTTTGATCAAAACTTTTTCAAACTTTTATGTCGCTCAAAGACTACAAATCTGTCATCGCCACCATTTTCTTTTTTAATTTTCGAATGGCGTGCGGATGGAAGAGCCTTTTAGTTCCAATTTATGGCGGGAAATTCAAATTAGACCAATTATTTGGTAAATTCGTGGCGAGAAATTCTTGTGTTACTTATTTTATTTCTTATTGGTTGTGAACCGATTATGGCCATTAGGAAATTGGCCAGTGTCATGTATTCTAATATATTATGCAAGTTATTTGCATCGAAACAGTCAAGTCGTCATAGTTAAAGTCAAGTCTAGGGAATCATTTGTAAACACGGCGGCCATTTACAAACAATCTTCACGGAGCCTTGGAGACAACACTAAGTCAATGTTTTGCACCGATTTTCACTTTCATTCCACTTGTACACCTTCACAAAACTAAATTGATTAATATGACCCCGAAATTAAACAATTTGCACGCATATGAACTAGGTTTCACAAAAATGAAAATTTACACCACATCTCCTCAACGAGTTCCCGCCAAGACTCCGTGTTATTTATTATTATTGACAATTTGTAATTCGAATTTTAAAGTCATAAAAAGAACAAAACCTAACACATAGTTAAAGTTTTTACGTGATTAAAACACAAACATACAAAAAAACAGACATCTAAACTTTCGACTTTGTAATCTGTGAATTGAAAAATGTTGTCCACATAGGCGAACTATTATTGAGTTAGATTTGCCGCCATTTTCAAATTAAATGCAAGTTAACCACAACCTACTATTGTATTTGTGTTGCATTAGTCTTATAAAATAATTTTTAAAGGTATATAAATAAACGGTGTGTGGGTCTGGGTCGGCCTCCGCTAATTAGATTTACTATTTAAATAATTATACTCCTTTATATTAATTGGCTACACGGTGAAAACGTTTGACAGTACAAAGTTTGTGCGATTTCTACCAATTCAACGCCACCCGCAAGCTGCGCTGCGCTAGTAAAGAAGTTTGTTCGCAAAACAGTCTAGTTTTATAAAAACAGAAAGCTTAATAATGAGGATCACGTGCGCAGATCCCGTTAAGTACTGAAGTTAGTGTTGCAGTATCGCTATGAATGCCGAGTGTAACAGGATGTAAGTACTTAGTTTAAGTAACTTCGTATTCATTTTGAAACAGTACATCTATACTTGAAGCCTAAGAAGCAAAAAAGTTTAGCAGGTTGACACTGGCAGCACAACAATGCCGTAGTTACAATGCTGGAGAGAGAAAAAAAACAAATCTCCTGGCGCCCGGTTGTCATATTATAATATTTGAAAATGGAACCCACTTCTTTTGTTATAAAATGTATGGGAAGTTTTCCAACAATTTTCATTAACAACAAAACAACTTCGGTTCACGATGCTATTAAAACATCTTACTAATATTATAAACGCGAAAGTTTGTATGTAAGTATGTTTGTATGTAGGTATGTATGTGAGGTTGTTACTCTTCAACACAAAAACTGCTAAACCGATTGCGATGAAACTTGGAATATAGGTAGCTGGGGACCTGGATTAACACATAGGCTACTTGTTATCCCGATATTCCCGCGGGAACGAGACTTACGCGGGTGAAACCGCTGGGCGCAGCTAGTTAAAAATAAGTTTTATTTGTAGTACTTTATTTTCTTATCGGTTATGAACAGATTATGACCATTTGGAAATTTGCCAGTGTCAAGTACAATTTTATAATATTTGTAAGTTAAATTTGCATTACCTAGATCGAAGTGATTAAGTCAAGTCAAAGGAGTCATAGTAACTTTGTAAGATGTCACAAAGTTACTGTGACTCCTTTGACTTGTCCTACATTGTCAATGCATAACTGAATGGATGGCTTTTGTTTTTTACGCGTTAGTGAAATGTCGTCCTGAATTTTAATTTTTACATAAACATTGTTTTATTGCGTTTAAATTGTTTAATTTCGGCGGCAAGTTACCAATTTAGTTACGCGAAGTTCAACGAGTTAAGTGAAAATAAAAATACCAGTGCCAAACACGAAATTAGCACGTTACAAACAATTGTCCCATAGGGTTGGAGAAAAATCGTCGCCATTTTTTCTACAGCCTTCACGCATTGAAAATTATTTCAAACGATTACAGTACAATAGTGGTAGTTCGCTATTCGTACGAGAAATTGGCTAAATTGTCCTATATTGCTGACAGAAGCCATAACTAAGAAAAAGAAGAACTGAATGGATAGATGGTTCTATTCAGTCATGCATAGACAATGTAGATCGTTTCTAATGTCAACGCTCCTTGTCGATGGAAAGTGAGCGGTCAAGATGGTCGTCACGGTTACAGGTGAATTAAATAGTTGCGGAGAAAAACAATGGATTACTTAAGCGCTTGTTAACTGAAGGTTTTTCAATGATTCGTTCATTTTTTGGAACCACAACCCACAGATTACCTAGTAGTTGGGTTCTCGTGGCACTCGTAGTTGCCCAACGTTCATTTACATTTGTTTTTACATAAGTTGTAGAAAATTTGGCACATCACTAGTGAGCCCGTTTAAAGTAACTCGCTCGGCCAGTTTGCGTATACTGTTACTTCTTTCTACTATGCGTAGACTTACTGCCAAATACATAATTGCCACTTAAAGTATGAGGGCTCCTCAGGGGCTACTTTATTTAATAATGAATTCCCAACGATTTTGCGAGTTTGGAGTTTAGGAGCGGCTTGCTTGTTTAAGTAGCCTTTCAAGTTTGAGTAGGGTTTCACTGTTTGACCACATAAATCTCGTATCTAACTAAAGATATTTTGCAAGTAATTTCGGCGCATGGTTGAAATGCGTTGTGCTTCAAAAAATAACGAAGACAATAATAAGGAAAAATCGATTATTTTAAATCCGGAACTGCACCATTTGGTTTTACCATCATCTACCCAGGCAAACTGATAAGTGGCAGGCAACGGTTCATGGTAGACATACCCAAGCGTTTCGCATCATCATTCTTTATTCGTACTGCGAGGGAATGGAATCAGTTGCTTGATGGGAGGACATACCCTCCCGGATGTCTACAACTTGTTGGTCTTCAAGCCACGAGTGAACAGGTATCTCCTAGGTAAGCGTGCAACATCTTAGACCACATTGTCGCCTTCCATCAGGCGAGATAGTGGTCAAACGCTTACCTATCAATTATTTAAAAAAAAAAACTGTTTTCTAGTCACCGTAACACAAGCTTAGTAGCGTACCACGGGGCTAGCTGGCGCCATGTGATGTTCACAGAATTTCTTTATTTAATGGTCTAACTAAACTTAGTTTGAGTTCTCTCGTAGACAATACAATTTCCTAGAATTAGTGCGGTGAATGCTCTAAAAAACAGGTTCTATCTCTACCAGGACCGCATAAACATGAGGAGATAAACTTTATAACAAGACCTCGGTAATTGCTTCTGTTGGTTGTTACTTCTCTAGGGATGCGCGTGCGATGCTTTATTTTAGCCGTCTATAGTGAAGCTAAGGAAGGATTATGATTTTGGCTATCTATAATAGACGCATGGTTCATTTTTGAAAAAAAAAAAAAAGTAGTAACTTTTAAATTGAAACGATTTGTTAACATAGTTACATTCTAAGCCCATTTTATGTCTCCTTGTACCTATGACGCGGTAAGAAAATAAATAAGAATTTATATACGATTACGATTAGGCAAAATTTTTATCAATAACAACGCAAATAAATTGTTTGAAAAATCAATGGGACTTAGAATAAGCTAGGCGAGTACAGAACTCTAAAAAATAATATAACAGCGAGCCTCAAAACAGACTTCCTACCTAAAACACATCATCATCATCAGCGTGTTACAGCTTACTGTTGGACATGGGCTTCTCAAATTGCACGCCACCTGGATCTATTTTCAGCTTCTAACACAAAACACAGTAAAAATTATAGTATAAAACTATAGTGAACGTAGTATAGTTAAAACACATAGGGACCGTCTCCACGAGCGTTAGAATCGCGGCGATATTATCCTATTTCTAAACAACGCACCGCCGCGTTAACATCGTCGTGTGGAGACATGTTCATAGAGATTGTATAGAAATATGTGGCTCGACGATAATATCGCCGCGATTCTAACGCTCGTGGAGACGATCCCCAAATAACATTTTTTTTAACCGACTTCCAAAAGTTCTTCTCAACTCGGGAATGTTTTTTTCCCATCCCTGTCCCTATTAGAAATTCAGGTTAGGTAGGTAGGTACTGTAATTGATCGTAAGCCAAGATCAATCAATCTAGATGCAGTTTATCTGAACAATCTATCTTTAATTGTCTATACTTTTTGTGCACTGGCGTCAACTTGACGAGAAGATTCTATTAACGTTTTGGACTGCCATTTGGGTTAACCAAGATTCTGAAGGGTAATCGAGATATACAGTAGCTCATGTGTGTGGAAAAAGTTATGTGCGCTAATAACATCGCTCTTACGGTAAAGGAAAACATCGTGAGGAAACCTTGGACTCGCCACGGTCCGAATACATGGGACATTCGCCAATTCGGGGTAGGGTACCGTGGCGTCTTACTGCCTAACCGCAGTAACCGTCCTCTACGAGGAGGCCCGCGCCCTGCAGTGGGACAAATTAACGGGCTGATTAATTTATGTTGTTATGCGCGTTATTTTAGGTCTCCACTTATTTATATCTAAGTTTCATTGCAATCGGTCTAGTAATTCATGTGTCACAAATCATTTATTCTTATAAAGTTGCATTAAAAATTCATACAACCCATTTTTTAATAACTAGTCATTTTAGCAATTTAATCAAACTTTAACTGGTGACCTAGAATAACACATAAGCTACTTTTTATCCCGATATTGCGGGAATGGGATTTACGCGGTTGAAACCGCGGGGCGCAGCTAGTATTAGTGTAGATAGATATATAACAAGGCGTATGTAAAGTCCCATTCAGAAGCCGAAGGTCCCTGTTGAATCGAGCGGAGCGCTGAAGCGTGAGGGAGTTTTCCCACAACGCGACACGACACACGACGACACGATACTATGGCGGTGACGTGACGACTCCAAAGTCAAAGTGAACCTATTTTATTCAATAAACTTATTAAATCATCGTTTAGAACGCGACCTCCAATGAGATGAAAACACAAGAATCTCATGTTTTTTTTTGCATAATTTTTTTAATCTATTAAAAAGAGCTTTACCAAATAAACGGTAATGTGTCGCTCTGTAAGCCTTGCAAATGATCACGTGATTCACTTTGACGTATATTTAGAGCTATAGTGGAACTGGAGCAAAAATCTACGCTATATACACCGCTACCAGTTGCTATTTACTGTCAAAAAACATATTTTGTATTCTACATTGCTGCTTTGAAGTAATCACCGGTAACAACCACGTTACGTCAAAGCAGCAATGTACACCAAGATAGCCACTAGTAGCGGTGAATGCTAATTAGATGATACCACAGCAGTTCAGGGATACCATTTGTACGATTTAAATTAGATTTCTTTATTTCTTTATATATTTTTACAGTAAGTACATATTTAGTTTCGATCTACTTGTATTACAGTTGATAATACTGAACGATTTTTATTTAGAATTTTCATTGGGTATGTCGGAGTGCGTGCGTATGTGATTGACTGAAATTGTCGCCCGCAGGAAACGTCAAAACGACTGGTCGTGTCTCGTGCATTTTGTAGATCGTGTGTCGTGTCGTGGCTCGTGGGAAAACGCCCTGACGCAAGCAACCCGATGTATGATGTCAAAAGGGAGCGGTCCATTCCACTTGTCCACCACCTGTCGTAGTTTATTAGAAGTGTAATAGCTACGATCGTGACTGGCATACACTTGAACATACTTACTTGTAAGTCCGAAAGTTTGTGTGTAAGTAAGTAAACGAGTATGTTTGTTCTTCTTAACTGAAACGATTGCAATCTTTAAAATCAAAATAGTTTCGTTTAGATTCTTGTACAACAATAAATGCACATGATCATTTGGCTACGACTTAGGTGTAATGATTTTAGTGTGGCTTCGGAACGCGCCCTCCGATGAGAAGCAGCCACAATAAACTTCTTCTTTTCGTGTAAGTCCCACCACTGACTTACAAACTGTTGGTGTTTAGTTCGCCCTTAGGCCTCTAACTGGACCTAACGACTGTTATCAAAGGACCGGGACCATAACGTGTCTTCCGAAGCCCGGAGGAGCTCCACAATATTTTATGCCACACAAATTATCGATCACCCATCCAAGTACCTCATTAGCGCGCCAAGCGTTGCAATGAAATTTGGTACTGAACTTTCTTTTCATCTTGATATTCACGCGGATGAAACCGAAGGACTCAGCTAGTGTTTTTAATAAACTTTTTAAACCAACACGATTTGTATTTTTTTTTCTGTGAGGTTTGGTTCAGGTACTTAGTTTTTATAGAGCCATTTTAAATACGTGGATTTTATGGTTTAAACTATTAGTTTACATAAAAGCAAGGTCGCCATGTTGTGATATAGCCGTTTTGATTTCAAACGATAAGAAACCTCCTTGGTTTTGTTTGTTGATGACCTAAAAAGGTTTTAAGGCGTTTTATGATGCTGACTTAATTCTTTCGTGAGATATCGGGATCAAAAGTCTTTGTACTTTACCTTTATACTAAAATTCAGCAGTTCAGCGGTTCAGGCGTAAAAACGTGACAGACAGGCATTTAAAATCTAAGGAAGTAGGGATATGAGACGAATCGAGCATAAAGCTAGCTTGAAAGACGCGTGCGCGCATCCATATACGCAAGTAAAGTTGAATAGCTTAGTTTCTTAACAAAAACATGTAAATAGTGAACGAGTTTAAATATGTTTGTCTATATAAAAGAAAGTGCGGTCGTGAAGCCGTCACAGTCGAGTGCCGATAGCTGAGTTATCGGTCTAATTCTTGCGTCATCGAACGTTT
This sequence comes from Idaea dimidiata, assembly GCA_949358125.1. NCBI lineage: Eukaryota > Metazoa > Arthropoda > Insecta > Lepidoptera > Geometridae > Idaea > Idaea dimidiata. The sequence goes on from OX442342.1 coordinate 828,462, forward strand.
ACTTTGGAGAAGGGGCATCATTGAGTAATTTTATAGAGTACACTACTTTTATACTGTTAACCCAGGGCTTAGTTAGCTCCAGACGTATCGCTTTGGGCATCGCTGACTAGGATGTGAGTGTGGTATAGGTGCTGGACAAGCCTACTCTACCTAATAATGTCCCGGACACTACAGTTAGCGCCATTAAAAAGCATGGATTAAGAGATAAGAGAGAAAAAAAAATGATTATTTACCCCCTTACTTATAAAAGCTAATTAATGCGCTGCCTAACTTTGCATCGTTTGTCTTTTACTGTCACATAAAGTTTCAAAGTTGACAGACAGAGACAAACGTCACATAACTTAGTCATGTGTAAATAATATTTTATAAGCAAGGGAGAAAGTGAATAGGTTTCTTCTTGGTAAGCATATTACACCACCTCATCGCAGATTCTCATCAGGTGAGATGAGGTCTAAAGCTAGCCTATCCCATATAATAATATTAAAAAAATGTGGGCGTCACTTAAAATTATTCTCAATGCATCCAATAGCGTTCCTTCTATCATTTACTTATCAACAGTCAGTTATTATTAGGTATTTAAGCGCCATTTTTAATTTTTATCTTTATGCTGAAATATTGAGAGCTCTGCAAAGTAATTGTGATAATCTGCGCTACCATGCTCGTTTGTCGTTGCTATTCAAAAAAATAAAGTAAATTTTAAATAAAAAATACCCCTTTTAAAACCACAGTCAATTTTAAAAACCTTTGTTTTAAGTTAGTTTTTTTATTTTTTATTATTTGATCTGTTTTCAATTTTATTTTATTTTATTTTAGCTGAACGACAACGCGACGACTTATAAGACATCATGGTAAGGCCCATTAAGTACCTTATATTTTTAATAGTAAAAAATCACATTAAATAACAAGTGTTAAAAATCATAATGTTGCTCTCAAGACTCCTAAAAAGTTGTGGTTAAAATGTCTCACTACCATTTTTACCATAGCCCCCCATTTGTAAACTAGCCAGTGTCAAGTTTTTAAATAATATTTGCTATTTACCTATTTGCAGATACAAAAACAATAAAATCGTCGTTATTTTAGTTAAATCGAGGGAGTTATAGTAAATGGCGGCTATTTTACAATAACATTATGAGGTTCGTTTTTTCCAGCTAAAAAATCTGACATGTTCCTATGTATTATTTCATTATTTGTTTATTTATTTGTTCTCACGATAAATAATTACTCGTGAAACTGTAATGTAATGTAGTAGTTAATAGTAGAAAGTTTATGCATGAAAATAAACGATCGTGACTTCGATTATACATTCACAACGTAGTGGCAAAGTAAATGATGTTTTATCAATTGTTTTACAATATACCTAGTTTTGCATGTTTCACGCATTCATTATTTAAGTAGCTGTATTCCATGACAGTTGTAACGATCAATTCTTCTCTCTCTATGAACAAAAGCCACGTTAATTCGACTTGACGTTGGGCGCTGACGTCAAACGCAGTAGGTCAGACGTTCTGTGGGGGTCAGACAATGGCGGGCGCCACTATTCTAGGCTATAGGGGTTGTTCTATGCCAAGCTAACGTTTAGTATCAGGTCAAGTTATAAAGAGGTTAAAGCTAAATGCACAGTTACGTAAATCAGCTGTTTTTCTTCTTCTAGGGCCTTCCTTAATCAATAAGAGCCATTTGGGAAGATAGTCCATTTATTTTGTCGAAGATTTCAACAACAAATTGACAAAAAAACAACAAGTAGGCGCCTTCTCTGATTTTTGAAAGTTACCTACGTTTTGGTCCCGCTGATAACATAGAACTTTTTTTATACACTGGCCACATGCGTAAAACGTACAAAACCATAACAAATCTTATAAATACTTATTAAAAAAAATTTATCCCTATTTCGCATGGTAACGGCATCACGCATGAACAGCTGGACCGATTTCTCTAATTCTGTGTTTTTCTTACTATTGTTAGAAAAAGGTTCTTATGATAGAAAAAATGCTGAACCAATTCTTATAGGGTGAAACCGAGGGGCGCAGCTAATTAAGTACAAATTAAAACTATAACTCCTGACACAGGCATCTGCGAATGCCTAAAAGGAGTACCCAATAATAATTGTCTTAAGGCGGCGATAGATGATAATCATCGGTCCTTGTCCGATTGCATATAAATGAGCGAGATGGAATTGCGTGAAAAAATCTACAATTTCTCGTAAAATCAATCATTAACGAAGATTAAAATAATATTTTTATAAAATGCGATGAAGGGGTTCTAGGTATTGTATTTTCTAATATTATGATGCCTATAAGAAAATATAGCGGTTAAGAATTTAGAAGAAAAATTGATTTATTTTGTAAAACAGGGGTAACTTTGCCGGTATAATAGTGGTATTTAAAGTTATTTTTTATTGTTTTTGAAATGAAGGGGACACTTCTTGTATCATGTACAATAACATAAAACATTGTTTAAAGATCTATTTGATACGGGTTATGAATAAAACTATTCAATCGGAAGGGATTTCACATGAGTCGCTAAGAAGTCGCGTTCACATGAGAAATAAAATGTATTATTATTATAATTTATTATAACGTGTTAAAGGCGACGGGCGGCGCCAGAAAAACGCTCTACGAATAATTCGTCCAATAACATTATCCTCGTTTTCACGCCTCAATCGTTACACTCTCATTACACCTACTTGCGATGTGTACAACAATGGTTTATTAACTCGTACGTACGCGGAGAAAGTAATCTGTGGGTACAGGCCACTCAACTTGTGGAAAGTAAGTTATAACTATTCGTTGTACCAACTTTATACTGGCAACATTCAGGGGTTTTAAGGAAAAACAAATAAAACACTTAAGACAAAATGTAAGTAGGTAGGTATATTTATATTACAGGCAACTCAACTTGTTAAAAGTAAGTAGGTATTGTACTAGCAGGACTAAAGCATTATGAAAAAAAAACAACCAAAATGTGTATTTACAGGTAAAGTTAAAACTAATCGTTGTACTGATTCGATTAAATGGTAACACTCAAGGTTTATGAAAAACTGTCAAAAATCCGTATTTACAGGTTACTCTACTTGTGGAAAGTACCTAAGTTAAAACTATTCGTTGTTGTAACATGGTTTTACAAAAAAAACTGCTGTAAAAATGTTGAACTGAGAGTGGCTAAGGATTAGCAACGATATTACAAACGAAGAATCGAAAATAAGATCTAATGAGTACTTAACATAAAAAACATCTATCCCTAATTTTCTTTTTTGTTTGTAACTGTACTTGCTTAAGAATTACTTAACCGATTTTGGTGTGAGGGCAATTCCAATCCTGGGATTTATCGGAGCATAACCATCATAGGATTCATAGGTATTGTTTTGGCCCGCTTCTTCGGACACATTTCACATTTCTTCACATTTCTTCCATAATTATGAAGTCATGGAGTCATCTTGACTCCATGACTTCATATGGGCTAGATTTAATTACTACCTAGATGCAATTGTAACAAACAACAAAATTAAAATTAAGAATAATTAATTTATGAACTACCTTCCTCACATAAAAAAATATGATTGCCTACTTGTATGTATCAATGTCACCTACTTTTACTTATTTCTTTTTACGTTAGGTGTTATTATTGTTTATTATTTTAATATTACTTGTTTGTTTGTTGAGTGGAAAAAAACATTGTTATTGAATACGAATCGCAGTAAAGAGGGGACTCCTCTAGCACAAGTTTATAACTTAACAGAGGAGCTCCCACACCTTTTGTTATTATTATAACCTGTAAGTTTTTTGTATAAATTATTTGTATTTGTATTTAAAAAAGAAAATTAGAAAGTGCAACTCAGATTTAATAAAAAAAAAAACAATCTAAGCACCTTTTATTTTACCCTTTTTTGAAATCGTTGAAAATCTCTATCTCAAACAAAGAGTCCATGACATGACATTGCACTAGCGGCAGCGTTCTAAATTCAAATATTTATAAACAGAACTTTTTTGTATCGATTTAAAAATAGAACCCTCTTTCCTCGCCTATTACAACTAAGCACGAGTTTTGGCGGGAATGCGTTAAGGAGATGTGTTGCTAAATTTTCATTTTTGTGAAACTTAGTTCAAATGCGTGTAAAATGTTTAATTTCGGGGGCATATTAATCAATTTAGTTTCGTGAAGGTGTACAAGTATAAATAAAAGTGAAAACCGGTGCAAAACATGTACTTTAGCTTAGTGTTTTCTCCAAAGCTCCGTGAACAAACATTGTAAAAAATGGCCCCCTTTTTACAATGATTCCCTCGACTTGACTGTTTTGTTTAATGCAAATAACTTGCAAATATTGATAATACTTGACACTGGCAAATGTCCGAAAGGAAAAGCCTTTTTAAAGAAGAAGAACTAAGCACGTTTACGGGCTGTCAATTAATTGTCTAAGCAAGCAAGCACCTTAGTTAGAGCTTAGCGTTAAGGAGATTGTGTTGCTAAATTTTCATTTTCGTTAAACCTAGTTCAAACGCGTGTAATTTGTTTAATTTCAGGGGCATATTCAGAGATATGTTAATAGACTCATTGGGCATATTAATTAATTTAGTTTACACACGTAATGAAAGTGAAAATCGGTGCAAAACATGGATTTTAGCGTCGCGTCGCTCCAAAACTCAGGTTAACCGTCATTGTAAGGAGCCGCCATTCACAATTACTTCCTTGACTTGACTTTTACTAAGTACGAAAACTTGACGGTTGTGAACCGATTAGGGCCATTTGGAAATGAGCCAGTGTCAAGTATTATCAATATACTATGCAAGTTATTTGCATCGAAACAGTCAAGTCGTCATAGTTAAGTCAAGTCTAGGGAATCATTTGTAAACACGGCGGCCATTTACAAATATTGTTCACGGAGCTTTGGAGATAACACTAAGTCCATGTTTTGCACCGATTTTCATATTCATTCCACTTGTACACCTTCACGAAACTAAATTGATTAATTAATATGCCCCCGAAATTAAACAATTTGCACGCATATGAACTAGGTTTCACAAAAATGAAAATTTAGCACATCTCCTCAACGAGTTCCCGCCAAAACTGGCTACTTTCCAAATGTCCATAATCGGTTCACAACCGTAAGAAATAGAAATAAGCAAGCACCTTGCTTGTTTGATAATAATTTTAATGATATTAGTATGCAAAACAGTTCTAAAAATGTGTCGATTCATATTAAAATCGCTTAATTTGCGTCTATTGGCAATGACCTTGGCATCAACATGTGAACAATCAAGACTTATGTAACTATACTAGGCAATGTTATATTCGTCTTGAGTGCTGTATCATTAGTTAAATAACTTTTTAACATTCAAAATGAAGTATTCATTGAAATCGGTCGTTAAAATTGTGGCCTCATTCAGTAGCTTCTTGGTTGTTGATAAAACTCAAGGATATTGCATTTTGTATGTTATTTTATTATATTAAAGTAAGTTTTAATTTTAATCTAAGCTTTGCATGCGGCTCGTTAGATTATGTTGAAATAATGTACTTACATATAATAAACACTTTATTTACCGGGTTTAATCGCGTTTTATTCATGATTTTTAAACGTCTGAGCTTTCGCCAACTTTACAGTTGGCTTTTTCAAGGTTGACATAGCAAGCAAGCTAGCAAGTTTGAACTTATACCATATAATTTCTTCAATGGTTTTCGCGAATTTGCATAATAAAACACTTTATGCTTTCAGCTCGGTTCGTTTAAAACAATGAATAAAAACGCGATTCAACCGGGTAAATAAAGTGTTTTATTATACCATATAAGTACTTACAATACAAGTCAGTGAGGTAATACCGAACGTCAATATACGTCCCGCTTTGGGCGGGACAGTCCCGCTTTTAGGCACTATGTCCTGGTGTCCCCAGCGAGGTCCGAGGTCGACATAGTCCCGCTTTTGGAAACAGTTGAAACGATAATTTAAAAAATATACTTTGATGAAATTAAACCCTTGAATATCTTTTCACATTTAATGCACAAATCTCAACAGAAATAACTCTTCTCGGAACTTAACTAATATATTATGCAACACAATATTATCCGTATCACGTATGTTTAACAATATCTTTCGAAGAGATGCTACTCCATCGAGTTTCCAAAAGCAAGTCCCTCCAAAACGTTGGACATTTAACGTTCGATATTCTATTATTTTTTCCGGAAATACGTTATTTTTCAAACCGAAAATTATTCGTTAACGATCAAGTGGCATCTTTTTTTGATTTGTAAATCACTATGACTACTTAATGCTATAGAAAGAATTACATCAATTCATCTACTAATTAAATATAATTATTAAATTATAGGCAAAATATCAAAATCATTACAATACCTAATATGAATAATCTTTGCTATACGGAAGTCCCGCCTCTTAAAACGTGGTGATTAGTGATATCCTGAAAATCATGTTTGCAAAAGCGGGACCATATATCGACCTCACTGGGGTGGGGACATCGGGACAGACTGAAAGCGGGACTCTCCCGCCTAAAGCGGGACTCTCCCGCCCAAAGCGGGACGTATGGTCACGTTAGATATACCTATAATTTATACCTACTTAACAAACCACGTTTCAAATTTCTAGTCCACGTTGAATTTGGAACAAATCAATAAGCAAACCCAGTTCTAAATTAACTATACAACTAGAACGTTCCAATAAAGGCTTGGCTCCTGAACTATACTGAAATTGCTTTTATGGTACAAACTTACATAGAGGATCAACTTTCAACCCTAAAACCTAGTTTACATCTAAATACAACATTTGTGAACATACAAATGTCTAACTATTATTACTAAAATTACTTATTAACGGGGTGTTTACCATGTTTAATCATTTATTCGCGGAGCTCGATATTTCGTAGCAATTCCAACCAGCTTATTCACGAGACTGGACAATGCGGGTACAGTTAGACGCGTCCATATCGGACTACCTGCTTTCTGACACGAGTTGAACGTCTGGTTATCGGTCCCCTACTATTGTCACTAACTTCATTATTTACTCGGTCCTTAATTACTAAACATGGTAAACACCCCGTTAATAAGTAATTTTAGTAGTGAAAATAACCATGTTAGTTTAAAATCTAACTATCATGTTCGTATTGGTTCATGAGACAAACAGACATACAGACAGTGGAGTCTTAGTAAACATTCCCGTTTTACCCTTATAGAAACGGAACCCTAGAAAGTGCTAAGACCATTATTACAACCTTGAACTTGCGACCTCTCGATTGTTTACCTCTGAGTCGGTTGCAAATCACACTCCTACGCATGTCGAGTGTCGACTTCAACAATTTTGTTTTTATTTCATTTTTATAAATAGTTACGGTACGAAAACTTTATGCGGTCTGAACGTTTAAAGAATGCGAGTCAAATATTTGATGGTCAGCATAAAAACTTGTTGCCGGTGGGAATCGAACCCGCAACCTTCTGCTTAGCAGTCGGTGTTCGCATGACGCGTCACGTAGGCCTAGTCCGTCTCCAAGGTCCTGTCTATCTCTATACTATTCTATCTACTACTCTATCTATCTCTACTCCATGCTAAAATTCATCAAAATCGGTGGAAATTCATACGTCATAGATACTTTCGCATTTATAATACTAGCTGCGCCCCGGTTTCACCCGCGTAGGTCCCGATTCCGGAGAAATATTGGGATAAAAGTTACCTAATTACCTAACATATAGACATACATTTAATTGTTAGCCATTTTAGCCTGAGATACAGGATATTCCTAGTTCAGGCATATGTGTTACTTAGATTTAAATCGAAATTTAGACTTTAAGCAATTTGTACACATTATTTTGGAAATAAATTATTTATTTATTATTTATTTTTTATTTATACATCCTTGCTAACTTTGTAATATTAGTAAGGAATAGTTAGGATAAGGATAATAAGGATAAAGGATAATTTTGTATGAACACAGCCCGTCTCCGCCAGTCACAATCTAAAAAGAATCATCCTTATGGATGCGATTATAAAATGTTTATAAGTTTAAAATACTTACAAATTGATTTAGTGAGCAACGAAATTAATAAGAATTTACTTTATTATATTAATCATCACTGTTGAAGCACAGAACGCCTTGTGTGTTACATGTAAATAAATACTGCAAACTTAGCTACCATTGTCTGGGAGGTTTGCACAAAGCGAGCTTGACTCATTTCGCGGAACTGCCAGTAAATGGTCTCGAAATGTGATGGATAACACGCCGTCGCTTTGTTGTTAAACAACTCTGCACTTATTGAGTAAGTATATTAAATACCGGTAGCTATTTTGGATGTGTATGTTTTGTTAATAGTCGTATTTGTGTGCTAATGATGATAAGGTTAGATGGGCTAGCCCACGGAACACCATTACTTCCAGTGGGCTAGCCGCGCCTGCGGTTTCACCAACGTAAGGGGGATGATTTATATTAGACCGTCACGAGCACGAGTTTCGTTGTCCATCGCTCGGCGAGCAGTCGACCGGTCTGTTGCAACCGAGTATCGGCCGAGCAATGTACAACGAAATTCGGACTCGGCCGGCGCTCGTGACGGTCTCATCCCTAAGTCGCAAGTGCAGCAAGCTAATCCAAAATACTTTCATCCCGATATTCCCACGTGTTGGGCCGCGGGAATATCAGTTTTATCGCAATCGGTTCAGTAGTTTTTTGCGTGAAAAAGTAACAAAGTCTCATACATAGTCAGTTACATAGAACGACGTTTATAATATTAGTAAGAAGTTAAGATTGTTTTAAGTGACCTCAACATGAATAACTGTGCTACCTACAAAATACTAGGAAATAACAAATGGTTAGGTAATGATGGTTGGTCTGGATGTGGATGTGCAAGGAGGATTCCAGGAGGTGGGATAAAGGAACAGGGAATCTGAAACAAACAAAGGATTAATTATATTAGTAGGAGGACCTCAATACTTTAGAGGATTTGATAATAATTTGTAGTAAACTTATTAATTTACTAGCCGCGGTTTTACCCGCGGAAGTGAAAAACGCGTTATCACGGGCGCGGGCGGCCGAGCGTTTCTCGAGCGGTTGCACTTTTTCGTTCAGTACTCGAGTTCTACTAATTGGATTTCGATGCAAAGTATCCCTTTACAACCGACTCATAGTCAAGCGTGCATCTAACTTTTAAAAAATCTGGCGCCTTTTTGAACTTATTTTCCCGAACGCAATCGACATCGATCGCTCGTGCATGATCTCTACCTTCCCTAAAAAATATTACAACAAGTTGGGACCTATCGTCGCGTCACGGTACCTCGTCAGAGATGGCGGCGAATTTTGGCGGACGGAGCGCTCCACGTAAGTTATTGTAATTATTTTGTTTTTAATGGAATATTATAAATAAACTAATTAATTTTAATAGTAATGAATCATTTAGTGATATCATGACGTATTTTTGAAAATATTTTCATTATTGTTCGATTTATACTGCATGAAATTAAAACATGCACGATCGTGCGTGTTAGTAGTTATTTATACTTTTTTATTAGAAATATGGTGCTATTTCATTTGGGTGTAAATTAAATTATATTCGGTTTTATTTGTTTATTTTAGGCGCCTTGCCTGGTGAAGATATATTAGAAGCCCTGGGCGACGGAAATGACTTTGATATCGAACTTTTTAACGACTTCTATGACGAGGAACAGTTCTTCAACCCTAACGTTCTCCAAAATTTAGAAAACCTAGATTTTCCTTAAGATAATGCTGAATACCAAAGAGAAAATCAGGTCGAAGACATTCCTGCACCAGAACAGCCGGCAGCAGCACCATCTTCGGCGGTACAACGTCCGAGTCGCTCTGGTTCCTGCCCTCGCCGCTGGAGAGTAAGAACGTTTGCAGATAAGCAGCATAGCTATCCCAGCAGGCCTATTAAACCGGTGAGACAGCCAATTTAATACCTGCAAGATTATTTCCATGATGAATCATGAAAGAGTCACTAACTGTACGAATTTATATTTACAAAAGACTGGAACATAATTAAAAACTACAAAGACTGAGATACAGAAACTATTTGACAGTCATATTTTGATGGGATGTATCCCATTCCCGAGACTGCCAATGTACTGGCGTAGTGGCATATCCCTAGATAAAATAACTAGCAAAATGAGCCGTGATCGATTCTTACACTACGGAACGGAACGCACTACATGTAGTCGACTCCGATACAGCACCGCCGGACCAACAAACAAACCCACTATGGAAAGTCCAGCCTATAATTGATTGAAAAGTATGTAATCGATGTTACAAGCAGAAAAGGATTCCAGAGTATTACTCCATTGACAAGCAAATGATCCCATGACATGTCCAAGAGACAAGTAGTGAAAAATAAACCACCACCAGTTGAACTCAAAAATTATGTTTTGAGGACAAGTGATGGGCTACTGTTGGATTTCGATATTTATCAGGGAGCTAGAACAATGTTCGGCGAACATGGCGGTGGACAAAACATCGGCGATGGGTACAATCATTTGCCCATATTTGATGACCTAAAATCACCTAGATTTTGCCAGCTAGAAACCTGCAGTAGTCGCTCAAAAATCCGTTGCATCAAATGCAATTATATCTTTGTGTGATTCGGGGGGCAGAATTGCTTCAAAGATTTTCATACCAATTGATCTCTAATCTCTTATTTTGTTCTCAAGAATGTTCCTAAATGTTAGATAATAAGAATAACCACTATTTTATGTTAGTTTTGTATTGTTTACTCCAAAGTTTAATCACAGTCACATAACTGTGATTTATTGATAAAAAAAAGTTTAGTTTATGTTTAAGTTCTAAATATTCCTATTTCTAATGCTCAATAAAAATAATTAGTAAGACTGTTTATTGTGCATCTTATTTTTTCTAAAAATAAATAATGTTGATTCTGAATTCTTGTTTAATTACTGCAATAAACTTAACAATACATAAAGATGCACAAACATGCCTATGACAAATAATTCCTAAGATGCACGATCATGCAGACGATTTTCAGGAAAACTAGGCTTTTCGGAATTTTTCCATTATTTTTTCGGGGTACCTTACAACCCTATAAATTCACCCTATATAATAAATAACATAAAATCGAAACGTTTTTTAGCCGGTTGTAAAGGGACCACGACGTTCCTCGAAAATAGAACTATCCAATATTGAAAACCAGATTTCAATCGAATTAGTAATTTTTAATTGTATAAGGAACAGACAGACAGACGTGAATTTCATAAATTATATAATTTTGTTTTAGTACTTTTCCTGAGTCCTAAAGACAACTTTTTTTTTAATTTACTTCCAAGTACAGACTTTTTGTCCTGTCTTACTTTATTATAATTACCTATACAAGATGTAACAGGTAAGCCCTTTTAATCCGAAAGGGGGTTGTTCTAGACGTTTAGGCGAACAACTTTTGTTTTACGACTTTTGAAAATTCGAAGTAATTTTCGAAAAATTTAGGTGTAAAGTTTACTTGAAAATCAGCTGTTTCTTAGAGTTCGAGGTCATTGACCTTATGTTGTTCTTTCATTTAGTTTGGTCTACTACAATCAAACCTTCAATTACCTTTATTTTCAAAAACAGCTGTTTTTCCAGTGAAACATAATCTCAAAATTTAAAACAAAAAAAGTTCGAATTTTCAAAAGTCGTAGAACAAAAGGTGTTCGCCTAGACGTCTAGAACAACCCCCTTTCGGATTAAAAGGGCTTACCTGTTACATCTGTATGTAGAAGTATAGGCAAATCTGATTGTATTAAATCGGCTACCTACCTATCTAAATAACAAAATCAGCGATTTTCGAGAAATAGTATCCAAATAAAAAAATGGCGATTTCCCGTCGCAATTAAAACTATGGTGAGTCAAACAGGAAATCTACTTCGTATGGTGCTATCATATTAAGAAGTAGATAGTTAAATAATTATTACTAGTGATGGGCCGACTAGTCGGAAAACTGCCGGCCGACTAATCGGCAACTAACTACCAATTATGCAATAAAACGAATATTTCAACTTAAACACAATATTTTCCGGCTTCATACGTTCGTCGGTTAAACTGTTCGGAAATTTACTTACACATGTTTAAAACTGTTTTAACAACGAGGAGTCGTATTATCCACTATCTAGCTAGGTTATTTAAGGGTTTAAACTATAGTACCTATTTTAATTTCAGACTATAATCTAACCTTTTGATTTCTTGTATTTGACATTTTATCTTCAGAAAGAAACGTCAAATCGTAGTCTACAATTAAAAAAACGAAGTTAAGTCGACTAGTCTCCTCAGAGATATGTAAAAACTTCTAGATACGTAATAGGGCAAATTTCTTGGCTACACAAATGCAAGCTATCTAGCCAGAGAAGTCTTAGTTCCATCCCAGCTCACGTCACGATCACCCGCTTGTACCCGCCGCACTTTCACAACATTACTCACAGACAACAATGCCTTCGTGCGTATTTCGGCTATGCACGAATTATACTCCAAAAACTGGTAAAAATATTTCATTTCATACGTAAGTAAAGCTGTATTTATTTATTTTAATTTATTTTCTGAAAACGTTTTTTTCCAAAAACTCAACGAAGTTTTTGACTTTGACGTTCTATCATTCTCTCATAACCGCTATGAGATGTCATAATAATATTATTATGACATCTCTTTCTTACGTCATGCAAGTAGCATTGAGTCTTTATGTTTTAGAAAGAGATAACAATAGTTTCGTCTATTTCTTCTTTAAATTATGTGAATGAATATAAATAATGAGGTTGTATAGCATACAACTGTGCCGCTTTTCAATAATGATTTGTTCTGCAATGGCGTCTCTATAACTTTAATAGACTCATTGAGTCTCCTATACAATTTTTTCAAAGGTTTTCGAGATTTTGCATAATAAAATACAATTTATACCGGGTTTTACTCGCGTTTTATTGTTTACTGTCATTATTTTAAAAACGACAGAGCTTTCACCAACTTTACAGTTGGCTTTTTCAAGGTTGGCTCATAGTCAACCCGGTATAAATTGTGTTTTATTAGTCGCCTATAGTCTTCTTCTTCTTTAAAAATGGCTTTTCCTTTCGGACATTTGCCAGTGTCAAGTATTATCAATATTTGCAAGTTATTTGCATTGAACAAAACAGTCAAGTCGTCATAATTAAAGTCAAGTCGAGGGAATCATTGTAAAAAGGGGGCCATTTTTTACAATGTTTGTTCACGGAGCTTTGGAGACAACTCTAAGCTAAAGTACATGTTTTGCACCGGTTTTCACTTTTATTTACACTTGTACACCTTCACGAAACTAAATTAATTAATATGCCCCCGAAATTAAACAATTTACACGAATTTGAACTAAGTTTCACAAAAATGAAAATTTAGCAACACATTTCCTTAACGCATTCCCGCCAAAACTCTTTGTCGCCTATAGTCGCCAAAATAATATTCGGCACATCTCTAATTATTACTACGAGTAAAGAGGGAGATAGTCGGTCTGTCTGTCGCTATCCTGTGCGCTGTACGTGCCTCGGTTTTAGTGTGAATGAACTCCAAAATTAGCCGCTTCCTATTTAGTTCGAACATAAAACTTGGACGGATCGACTTGTCACCTTTTGTTTTAAGTATCTAGTTACCTAGATTCGACAATTACTCTTTTATCACTAGCCGTGGGCGGCGGTTTCACCCGCGTTAATCCCGATCTCGCGGGATTTTCGATCCGAAATACAAGGAACCAAAACGTCAGATTATAGTCTGAAATTAAAAAAGAACGTACATTGAATAGAACATAAATTCTATTGACCTAAACTACGCGCATACCAAAATTCATGAAGATCGGAGCTACGATACTCAAGTTATCGTCAAACAAACATACAAAGATACAAGCGCCAGGCCCGTCTACACTGGACCTCACTCGCTTCGCTCGTTTGGTCAATTAGTATATTCCTTGTCTAAAGTATAGATAGCATGGATAGTTAATAAAATAACATATGATCTTTGGCTGTGGTATCCTGCATGCCATCTCCAAATAATATCTGAGTCATCAGGAAACCTTATTGATTGAACCTGGACCGGTCTCAGTAGTTTTTTTTTCAAGCATGATTCATTTGATAGTAAACACTATATCACAGAATATAACGTAGTTACTATAAGCATGATCTAATTTCAATTTAACGTCATTTACAGTCGAAATACTGTTTGGCTAATTGATAGAATTAGCGTAATGGGTGCTACAGGTAACTACGCGAAAGGAATTTATAAAAGTATAGAATTTGGTTTTAGTCTAAATTTCTTCATTCTTATTCAAATTCAAAATAGTTTATTGCCTTTAGATTCTTGTACAACAATAAATGTAGGTACATGATCATTTGGATACGTCTTAAATCTATTGATTTTAGTGTGGCTTCGGAACGCGCCCTCCGATGAGAAGAAGCCACAAGATACTCACTTAGCCTTATTAATAAACGTGGAGTAAGGTCGAAGCAATTTTACCACTTCATGTTTCTGTCTGTCAACTTTGAAAGTTCTTCTACAGACCAAGCATGTTCCATGAATGGCATCCATTTACGGGTAGACCGAACACAATCGGTCTATCCGTGAACGAATCGCGAAAACCGAATACAAACTGGATACCTAACTAGACTATGTATTTTTACCCGTTTATCAATACTACCAGACTTTAGGTGCTATTTATTTGCAGTGATTTATATTTAGAAACGAAAAGGTCAGACCACCACGATTACTGTTATCAAAACGGGTCGGCAAAGTGAAGATAAAATTGGCAAAGTTCACGCCTAATTAAAAGACCTACATGGAAAAGCTTTTTGGCTTAGCTTATCGATAAATTGAAGCTGGTTGGATGAACTGATACCGGTCCATAGTGGAGGTAAAGAGGTTTCGTACGTGGCCTGTCCGTACGTCTGTTCATAGTTATATCGCAATTATGGGTAACTGATGAAGCCACACTAAAGTCATAGTTTGTAAGAACATTCGACGTAAGTATTTAAAGTGATCAACACATCCAATGAAATAAAAAACAATGATTTGATTTGATCTGACTGTCACCTGGCTGAGCTTCGTTGTCCATTGCTCGGCGAGCAGTCGATCGGTCTGTTGCAACCGAGTGGCGGCCGAGCAATGGACTACGAAGGTCGGACCCGTCACGGCCGGGAAACGGTCTAATATAAATTATCCCTAAAGCCTCTTGAGCAGCTCATTGGCTCTATCTTATCTACACCTGCCGATCTTGAATGGTCGTGCGGGTTAAGCAACGCTTGCTGCGGTCATTACTTGGTCAGAACTTTCAAAGTTGACTGACAGAAAGCGGAATATGTACTTCGACCTTTCTTCCAAAAAAATCAAAAGAGAGTATTTCCTTTAGATTCTTATGCACATGATCATTTGGCTACGTCTTAGGTGTATTGATTTTAGTGTGGCTTCGGAACGCGCCCTCCGATGAAACAAGAAACTCATGGGTTTTTTTGTGATCATGTGTTAAATTACAATCGTCATAATTAGTAATTAATAGAATTATTAATAAATCCCTTTTATTAATAGTTCTATTAGTATCCTTCTTCGCACTACGAAGGAACGATATCAGATGCCTGAGTTGGTTTTAGATGCTGGACTGATCCCATGCTGATAATTGATGATAACACAAAAAAGTTTTTCTTGAGGCGTGGGTGGGTGTGCTTTCAAGCCGCGAGTGATTAGTTTCGGTAACCGTGCTACATCTCACACCTTACCATTCTTACCATCAGTTGTTATTTATCATCTATAGTTACTAATATAAAGAGCAAAAAGATTTATTTATTTGTGTGTTTATTTATAACGAATAAGCTCCGAAGCCACTGGACCGATTACAAATATTCTTTCACCAATAGAAAGCTACTTTATCGAAAAGTAAACAAGGCTTATTTTGATCCCCATATTCCTACGGGATCAAGACTTATGCGGGTGGAAAAGAGTGCCGCAGCTAGTATGATATAACACTCAAAAGGTCACCTAACAATAATAGCTAAAAAAACGTAAGTCGCGTAAAAGTGGGAAACCCCATTCCAAACTACAACACTATGAATAATTAAAATGCTCATAAAACGGGAACACCAGAACTCACCCTTTGCACAAAGGAATGGTTATCGTATATTTGTTTGTAGCAGATGTATCGTGTCGTGCTGGGGCAGGTGGAACTATGAAATAAATTAGGCACCGGTATTTACTGCGTAGGTAGATTATTTCAGGATATTTCTGGTTACCTACGTACATATTTCCCTTGCGAGCTGCGTGCTAATCGGGAGAAGGCTATCGTAAGTGCGCGTGCGTCGAAAGTTGGGCTTTAAACTGATGCTGGAGTCGCATCGACACGTCTCAATTTTAGGGCATAGTTTTACCCGAAAAGGACAATCCTCGGTTGTCTTTGGCTGCATTTTATAGTGCAGACAGGGATAATGGCCGGCTTGCTGTCCACTTTATTGTTTGCGAGTAAAATTGTTATTGAAAAGGGTCTCTCTACGTGTTGGCTTTGGCTCCACGCCGAAGGTCCGGGGCTCCATAGCCCCGTGATACTGGACGTATAACTGACTTAAATAATTTATTTAATCGTTTAAAACACAGGTCTTATGAACTAGTTATGGACGAAAACTTCGATGGTTATAAAACCCACTTCTTTAATTCGTGAATTTGCAACCAAATTGTAAATTAAAACAAGTAAGTAAGTACTTGAGAACAATTTTATAAATGAAATACTTACCTATGTTTCAACCTCATTTATTTGACTTTCACGGTAATAAAGCAACAATAAATTTACACTCCATACAGCCAAACTACCAACTGTATAGAGGCGTAAAGTCTATGGCGTGTCATGGGAAACTCACACGGGTTTCCAAGAACGGAATAGCCGGTAGGTAAATTACAGTTTTACATACAACTTTTGTTAGTAACCTTGTTTGAAGGAGGTCGCCTTGAACTTTGGCAATTGATATTGCAGATTGGAGTATCGGTCGAACGAAAGGAAAATTGGACGATTGTGCAAAGAAAACTGTCGCAGAGGTATCTTTGGTCTAAAGTCTAAGGGCTTAAGTTCATAGACATAAAAGAAATACGTATCTGTACTATTATTCCGATGCCTGCTTTCCACTGCGAGCAGAACGGACCCATTAATGTGTCAGTTTAACATACCTACAACGATCGTTTCTATCACGAAAAAACCCCAAAATATTCTTATGATCGTTGAAGTTATGTTAAACTGATACTGTTGGTCACAGAATTTATTTATTTAATATAGGTAGGTTATAGGTATATAATATAGGTACAGCCACTAAGAAAGTCAAAATATATAATAATATCATTTATGTAGTACCTAAGTAGGTTTCCAGCTCAGTATCTAAGAAGCAGATACACGACGTTACATCGTCGTCTTCGCTCCTAGAAGACTGTGCACTTGACAACTTTTGAAATATTAATGTTAAGGTAGTTTTTGCTTTGATATATCAAATCGCTCGTGTTGAACCCAGTTGGATCCAGTCTGTCCTTATCTAACTAACCGACGAACACTAAAGTGAAAAAAGGACAAACTGGGATCTCTCTAACATCAATCGTTTTTTTTAATAAGCTTTCTAGTTACTAAGTATAGTACTAGGTATATCTATGCTAAGAAGTTGTTAGTTATAGGTTACCTACGTAGTCATTTTAGCATTGATTGTGGGTACCTACGTAGGTAGTTAGAGTAGTTACGTACGAAAAAAACTATAATTATAGGTAGTTAGGTCTACCTATCGTTGCGCTTAATTAGCAAGACGTGGTTCACAGTTTTTTGACTCATAAAACGAATGTTTAGATTTTGTTATTTTAAATGAAAAAGTAACAACGTCCGGCTGTTTCACTCGCGTAAGTCTCAGCCCGTGGAAATTTTGAAAAATCCTCTCTTAGTGGATTATTATAAATGCGACAGTTACGTCAAAACTACTAAACCGATTGCAATGAAAATTTGTATGCAGATAGAAGGAGATCTAGATTAACAGATGAGCTTTTATTATCCCGTTATTCCCGCGGGATCACGACTTACAAGTGTGAACAGTTGCAGTTAGTAAGACTACATAAATACCTAATAAGGTTAGGTAAGTACCCACCGGCATAGGGTCTTACGTGTATGTGTGGGACCACGAACTACCTAGGTATCTACCTAGGTAGACAAGCGTTCTCTAGGTTCACTTACATGTAGGTAGGTTTACCTAAGTACTAGGTACCCTATGTATTTTTAAAGGCAGCACTGAAAAAGCAATAAAGAGGCCTTTTCTATTCTGCGGCCTAGTTTCAGAGATAATAAAATACGGGCTTACCCAAATGATAGTAAAAAAATAGGCCTAAGTTGACTACCTTTACCTTCTAATACCTACGTTATCAACTTGTGAGCTGTTCTAACTCCGCGCATACTCACCGAGATAGTGTTGATTTTACGCATATTTTTATCGTTTTTTTTTTGACAAATATTAATCACGGTACAGTTTATTATCTTTGTAGACGATAACGTGGCACGATTGCAACAAAACAAGGATTACAAAAGTTACAAACGCCCTGAAAAATTGGGTTTTTTGATCGTTTTTTGTATCAAGGTTTTGTCAGGAAAATCGCAAAAGAAACAATACCTGCTATCCTCAAAACTGCACGGTCTGCCGGATCCAACTGTAGAATAGACAAGGGCTTGTCCTTCGCCCATTCTTTCAAGCTGAAGTCGTTCTCAAATTCCATCTTTTTGTCATCCAAAACACGAAGTTTTACACGAACTGTCGCACATAATTGAATCGATCCACGAGAACCACTAATGCCAGACACAGCACAACACGATCATTTTATTTAAAGCAAAATATAACACGCGATTATAAAGTAAACAAAACACATTTCATTGTACAAATCGATAATGCTTTCTTTTACGGAGGATACGGCGAAATGCGTACCCAGTCAGGTAGGTACACAGAAGTTACTTTGTTTTACCGCACTGTAACAGTAATAACTGGGCTTTTACCGGCCTGAAAGATAAATCGATTGTTTGGGACGCTAAATCAATAGGACGGAGTGATAACAACTGTTTTATAGGTTATCAACAAACACAAAATCGTCATACACCGAGCCGGCGGGCAGACATGATGCGACTGATTAGTTCGAGAAAAGGCCACGTATGTCGCTGATATAGCTCAGCTGTTTTCGCGCATGAACATTGATTATAACGCTTCCAAATTGTGTTTGTTGCGTTCATTCGTAGTTCTTCATTGAACAGTGCAATTGATAACGGTATTGTGGGGTGTTTTAAATTGGTGGTGTAATACTTTTTTTGTTACTTGCACTGCCATCTACCGACGTTGAACGTAAACCTAATTTATTTTTAACCACAGATAAAAAACGTTATGTTATTGCCCTTGTCACGAAAATATATACTACCATCAATACGGATTCTGTGAGAGTTTTGGCGGGAATGCGTTAAGGAGATGTGTTGCTAAATTTTCATTTTTGTGAAACTTAGTTCAAATGCGTGTAAAATGTTTAATTTCGGGGGCAAATTAATCAATTTAGTTTCGTGAAGGTGTACAAGTATAAATAAAAGTGAAAACCGGTGCAAAACATGTACTTTAGCTTAGTGTTTTCTCCAAAGCTCCGTGAACAAACATTGTAAAAATGGCCCCCTTTTTACAATGATTCCCTCGACTTGACTTTAACTATGACGACTTGACTGTTTTGTTCAATGCAAATAACTTGCAAATATTGATAATACTTGACACTGGCAAATATCCGAAAGGAAAAGCCATTTTTAAAGAAGAAGAAGATTCTGTGAAATAGTCAAACAAAGGTGCTACTAACTTCACGGTTTTAGTTTTGGCGGGAACGCTTTGAGGAGATGTGGTGCTAAATTTTTATTTTTGTGAAACCTAGTTCAAATGCGTGCAAATTGTTTAATTTCGGGGGCATATTAATCAATTTAGTTTCGTGAAGGTGTAAAAGTAGAATGAAAGTGAAAATCGATGCAAAACATGGACTTAAGTGTTGTCTCCAAAGCTTCTTGAAAAATCTTTGTAAATGGCCGCCGTGTTTACAATGATTCCCTCGACTTGACTTTAACTATGACGACTTGACTGTTTCGATGCAAATAACTTGCATTATATATGAATAATACTTGACACTGGCTAATTTCCTAATGGCCATAATCGGTTCACAACCGATAATAAATAATCACGGTTCAACGATTTTTAAGTGATAGAGTAACAAACACACATACTATACAATCTATACATGCTCAGAAACTTTTAGTTATTAAAATAATTTGTTAGATAGGATAGCGAAAGTGGGTTTAAAATAATACATTTTTCCTTTTCACTGTTAAGCCTACTGCGATAAAATATTTCCCTTGATTGATTTCGTAAGAAGAAGAAGGAGAAAACAAAAACACGCTAATAATGTCAAAAAAATATTCAAACTCATTAAAATAAGTGTGTTTTAGACGACCGTGATGTTCAACGGATATTCCGATGTTTTTACTACCGGTATCGTGCCGTAACTACACACTTCAAAAAAGTTTAAACAACATTGCATTTTTCCAAAGTTTTCTATGATTTTTATTTTGTAATATAGATTAGGTATTTCCATTACAAATAGTGTTTTAAAACATAAAATGTAACCATTTACCTCAAAGAACTATTCTGAACTGAACAGTTCATTATAAGGAGAAGGGTCTTTAACTTTCCGTTTTTCTTTATTTCTTATTATGAACACGTCTCTGGAGCATGTCCCATTCGTGATCAATGGGATTGAGCTCAGGGTACAGCGCAGGCCATAGTAACACTCGGACGTTTTTAAAATTCGAACTTTTTTATTCTATACTTTTCGATAGCGCAAGTCGACTCAAAATGCATTTATAAATACTTATAGCCGACCACAGCACAGCACTGGATTGAATAATAGCATTTAGCACTTAGCGTTTTCCTTGCTGTAGTGAGGTGAAGATAATATTACGACACCGCTAAGTTACGATTTTATTATAAGTATAGATTTGCGTGCATATCAACACTAAGAACTACAAGCATTTCTTCTTCTTTAAAAATGGCTTTTCCTTTCGGACATTTACCAGTGTCAAGTATTATCAATATTAGCAAGTTATTTGCATTGAACAAAACAGTCAAGTCGTCATAGCTAAAGTCAAGTCGAGGGAATCATTGTAAAAAGAGGGCTCTTTTTTACAATGTTTGTTCACGGAGCTTTGAAGACAACACTAAGCTAAAGTACATGTTTTGCACCGGTTTTCACTTTTATTTACACTTGTACACCTTCACGAACCTAAATTGATTAATAAGCCCCCGAAATTAAACATTTTACACGCATTTGAACTAAGTTTCACAAAAATGAAAATTTAGCAACACATCTCCTTAACGCATTCCCGCCAAAACTCTACAAGCATTTGTTAACCGAATTATATCCTGTCAAAAGTTGCAAGTAAACTCGGAATGATAATAATATATTTTCTTAAATTTTTCTTTCTAAGTCTTTTTTTTTTCTTTTCGTGTCAATAGCATAAAACAGGGGGCAGTAAATTTCTACTAAATACCAAATCGTTTTATTTATATAGCAATACCAATACCAATGTCCATCATCACCATGCATAAATAGTTAAAGACACAATTCATAGATGGCGCTATTTTAATAAAAAATGTTTTGACGTTATGTACGTTACAATGCCAAAAAAAAGGTAAACAATACAAACAAAACATTGGCACAATTGCAACCTTGTGGCAAGCAGAAGCCAATAACTAAGAAGAAGAAGAAGAAGTTCATGCCTCACACAACGTTTTACAAATAATTTTCCCTGAAATACAGAAAACTCTTCAAAAATACATAACAAATGACAGATTTAGAACTATACGCCCTCTTTTTAGAACATGCACAAATTGATGAGAAAATGATAGTAAGAACACAGCTTGAGACTTTGTTTAAATTCTAAGGAAGTTATTATTACAATGAGGAGTGATGTCTCTGTGATACATGGAACTTGCTTATCCTGCCGAATCGAAAGTTTATTGGTCGCTCACAAGACATAAACAACTAAGACCATCAAACGACGCAAACCTGGTCTGCTTTCTTCGGACACCTGCAGAGAGGGGCGCAATATGATTTCCCGAGACAATTACTGGAGGGAAAGATATAGGGCAAGAGGGCCCAGGGTAGGCACAGGCGGACGTGGTTCGACGACTTAAAAGACTGGACTGGCCTCAACTCCAACAATTAATAGCAGCAGCTAAAGATCGAGAATACTTTCAACAATTGACCGCTAACCTTCCTTAGAAGATGGCACGAGATGATGATGACAAGACCTAGACGACCTACTTACTATGCAAAGATAAAGGTAAATTAACTGGTCCAGAATTTAGTAGGTTAGGCTATTTTAGTGGATAGGTAAGTCATCAGGCCGTTTAAAAAGATCTAACCTGCTAAGTACCTATATAAAAAAAGATTAAGGGATATTTCAAGTTGGTTTCTAAGCAATCTTTTGGGCACCTATTTCTGTTCTTACAAAAACGGTGAAATTCAGTGAATCTATATTATTATTAAGCCAATAACGGTAGGTATCTATTTCAGGTCTAATTATTTAAGGTATCTTTTCTCCATACCACTCTATTGACACTAATGATGAACACTAACTGTCTGTTGCACCAAAAGTAATGTTCATTTACAATTCAGTTTTATTTTTTAATACCATGAAGTCGCACATGTATTTTGCACGAAAGACCAAAAAACAGCCAGTAAAAGTATCTGTGAAATTAGTTACTATCAGCATAGTAATTTATTCTTTCAGAGTATGTAGCACCTATGTTTGTTATTTACAATTAATAGCTGCGCTCCGCGGTTTTACCCGCGTAAGTCCCGTCCCGCGGGAATATCGGGATAAAAAGTAGCCTATGTGTTAATCCAGGTCCCCAGCTACCTATATTCCAAGTTTCATCGCAATCGGTTCGGTTTTTGTGTGAAAGAGTAACAACCTCACATACATACATACAAACTTTCGCGTTTATAATATTAGTAAGAAGTAAGATAAGAAGTGATGTGTGCTTACGATAGACAAATATGGCTCACAAATTGTCCGTATAACCTAACCTAAACATAAGACAAAACATTTATTTCCCCCGAGCTAACTTAGCTCACTAATTAAGTTTGATCACGAAGAATAAAGGCGAGATTACTAACTTGTGTATTTAGTACTTACCTACCAGCAATGCCCTGCGGGTTCTACTTTTTAACCTTAACTGCGGGAAAATCGATGTAAAAAGATGAAGAAGATTACTTGACGGGGAAGTTGGTGCGATTTGTTCATACAATAAGGGTTTACTTGATGTTTTTTTAGCAGACTTATAAATAAGACATTATGGTAGGGTGGATTATTCGTGTAATTTTCTCATCTAGAGTTATGCTAAGGTATTGGCTATAAGCTTAGATTTAAGCTAAATCCAATTTTGTAAACGCTAATATTTGTGACGGTACCTATTTATTCCTCCTTCACTGAAAAAAAACAGAAACGATTGCCATGAAACTAGAATAGATAACTGAAATTCTGGAATAGAGTTTAGATAGATAGATAGATAGAGTTTAGCCTCACTTTCTTCCATAATTTCAACTGTTTCATCACAATCGGTTTCTGCATTTTGCGAGAAGGACTTACAAATATCTCCAGAAACTTTCGCGTTTTATGTATAAGTAGGATTTAGCCCAAGGTTTGCAATATCGTCATAACCATCGCGATAATAAGAAATAATGATAAAACGTGTCATGTTCCCGGAATTAAGACATTTAGCCCTATTATTAAACGTTTATAATTAAAACAGTAGCGAATGGAATGGTTTTAATAAAGTTAATTCGTTGTTACAGTAAATAACTACGAGAATTTGGATATAGGTACGAAACTGGTAGCATGCATTTTAGAGACAATTTCACAAAAAAATGGGTATACACGGCTGGGTTATGTATTCCGCGCTACTATGATCGTTTCTCGTTTCTTTGTCGTTGTTCCTTTTGTTGCCCAAAAATATAACAAAGTATACCCCGTCAACTTAAAAAAAACCACAGATTTTTTTAAACTTGTTTTTTATTTTATTTGATGTCATTATAATATATTTTTTTAGCAGTATGATATATTGAGGTGATCCGTCAGAAAACCAAAGTCTTCGACATAGCTCACCGGATTAGCAAGCTGAAGTGGCAGTGGGCTGGCCATATTAGCCGTAGAACCGACAACCGTTGGGGTAAACGAGTTCTAGAGTGGAGACCGCGTCTCGGCAAACGTAGTGTAGGACGTCCTCAGGCACGATGGAGCGACGATTTGTGCAAGACGGCTGGCACAAACTGGATGCGAGAAGCCGAAAATAGATCTAGGTGGCGTGCAATTGGAGAGGCCTATGTCCAGCAGTGGACTGCAACAGGCTGATGATGATGATGATATATTTAGATTATTATTACCAGCAGTGCTGCAATGCCGTCCAATATTTTATTGCTTTTGCAGACAACTTCCTCGGGGTAGGTACACTTCTTTGCAGATACTTACCTTCCTTAGGGTAGACTGAGACACTGTTAATAAAAATAACGCGAACAAAATGGGAAAATTACTTTTATTTCATTATTTGACAAAGTTACTGTATCTGCGAAATTGCTTGTGTGGAATTGGCTCTATAATGCACGTTACTAGTTTATTCAATGTCGGTAAATCTTGCTTAGTATACAAGGTGTAACGGGTAAGCCTTTTTAATGCGAAAGGGGGTTGTTCTAGACGTCAAGGCGAACAACCTTTGTTCTACGACTTTTGGAAATTCGAAGTACTTTTCGAAAAATTTAGGTGTAAAGTTTACTTGAAAATCAACTGTTTCTGAGAGTTCGTTATTTAGTTTGATGGTTTACAATCAAAACTTCAATTACCTTTATTTTCAAAAGCAGCTGTTTTTTCAGTGAAACATAATCTCAAAATTAAAAAAAAAATGTTTGAATTTTCAAAAGTTGTAGAACAAAAGGTGTTCGCCTAGACGTCTAGAACAACCACCTTTCGGATTAAAAGGGCTTACCTACCCGTTACAAATTGTATAATTCGACAGAAAACTTATATTACCTAAGGTAGTGGGCCTGTTGCTAAAAACAAAATAGTGTTAAACAATCCTACGAACAATTGCCTATGTTTAGTCAACTTCATGACATTTTGTAAACCTATTGCGTAGGAAAGTAACTGTTAACTAATCAATATAACTTTACATACTCTACGGTTACCGCTACGTAAACGTTAAATAAGTTTTTCATAAAAATATGTACCTATTATAAAACGGAGACCAAGTTATTATAATAAAAATAACTTAAAAATAGTACTTACGTATTTCTTTTAAAAATTCGTAAAACTGAAGAAAAAAAAATTAGGTAGAACTTACATTATAGAAGTCAATAAAAAATTAACCCAAAATTTTGACTGTGTTTTTGACTTTATACGTGTTTGACTTTATGCGCGTGATCCAATAAAATGAGTTGTTTCAATAAGTTTATTTAGTAGTTTTACCGAAAATTTTAAAATAGTAATACCGGTTTAGAATAAGTAACTTACCATCAGGTGAAATAGTCAAACGCTTATACGCCTACTTATATCGTGTGCAAAACAACAGCGACTTAACCAATAGGTTTTTTAGAAAAAGATAAGAAAATACCAAATCAAAAAATGACAAATACTTATGTACATCTGATCCTGCTGGGAATTTTAATAAAAACAGCAAATTCGAGTAACGTCACAAAGAAATTCGATTTGAAAAACATGGCTAAGCACTATAAAGTGTCAGAGTCAGTTTATCCTTATACCGTGGCTGTCCTGAAAGGCAACACTTTGATTAGCAGCGGAGCTATTTTAGACGAAAATTGGATTCTTACTTCTGCGGATGGATTGTTTCTGTAAGTACCTACCTAATAAACTTTTTAAACTAACACGATTGGAACTCATAATTCCCCTCGAGACAATGATCTTGTCATTGTAAGATGATCGAAACGTCGAGGTGAAAAAGTTAAAATGTAAAAATAACGCGATTACGAGGGTTAAGGGCCCACGCAAAAACCGACCTGCGAGCAAGATGTCAACTTTTTAAAATAAGTAAATGCATGGGTAGATTCGTCCAGAGCAGCTTAGACAAAAGGGCCAGATGTCTCCTACTAAAAACTAAAGGGGTATTTCGGTAATATTGTTTAGTTTCGCAAAATCGTCACTCCAACGTGTTTATTGGTGGAAAACAAAAGACGATCGATAAAGGCACAAATTATCACAAACAGATAGACTCATAGTAATATTTTAACCGGGTCTTGTTGCTTTTAAATTCTCTTACCTCGACGTTTCGATCATGTTACAATGATCTTGGTCGCGAGGGGACTGGAGCTGCGGCGGGCGTCGTCCTCTATATACTATGACTATATTGCTATGAGTACAAATCGTGTGAGTTTATAAAGTTTAACAGATAGACTGTCAAACTTAAGTTACTTAACTCCGAAACTATTGACACTAGCTTAGAGCAATTTGGCCAGTTTCACTTGAGGAGACTATTGACACTAGACCACTACTTTCTTAGCACAAGTGATAGAGCTCTTCGAGATCTTCATTTTGGATGACAGCTGTCAAACTTAAAACGTCAATATCTCTGAAACTACTGAAATTTAAAGGTTCTGTTAAATTCCAATTACACAAAATATGTTTCTCATTTACCCAGCCCAGGCTATGTACCACCAGTACATAATGATTTCGACCTAGTAATGTACCTACGTAACGTCAGTTTGTCTATTTATTGCTATGTATTTTTCCAGGCTAACAGATTTCATTCGCCAATTAAGAATCCGCCTCGGCAGTATAAATTACAAGAAAGGTGGCGTTGTTCGATTTGTAAAGTTATTCGAAATCCATCCTCGTTTCGACGACCAAAGACCTAACTTTGATCTGGCTCTGGTCATGATGTCTACTCCAGTGAAATTCAAGGCCAATGTGAAGCCTATCAAGTTGCAGAAATATCCCATGGATATTATTGTTACACATTTTATTGTTACTTCTTGGCCTAATCCACAGGTAAGATACCATGTTACTCGTAGCATGGGTGTAATCTGTCCGTCTGGAAGTTATTATACAGGATAACTATTTCAATGGGCTTTCAGAGGGATATCGTATAAGAAATGAAAATAATGTTTTCATCCCATCTATTCGAAAAGGACGACTTTGTTCGCCTTTAAGTGCATCCAAAGGTGGTGTTTTCTAAAAGAAACTTTATTAGTGCGCCGCAATTGATTTGAGTGCGCCGGAATAATCTTTTAGTCGTTTTTTAAAATATAATAGGCTAGCACTAGCATTAATTAATTGTGTAAGATTTTGCTAAGGCTACTTAAAAATTAAGTGGCTCTTAATTTTTAAGTCGCCTCAATATTGAACTGGCGATTTTAAAATTGAGGCCACTTAAAACTTGAGGGCTACTTAAAAAAATAAGTAGCTCTCATATTTTGAATGGCCTCAAATTTGAAGTAGATTTAAAATTGATTGAAATTTGAGGCCACTTAAAACTTGAGGGCTACTTAAATAATGAAGTAGCTCTCAAACTTTAAATATGAGACGCCTTTTATTTTCTCATAAAGGGTAATGAGAAGTAGAGTGTATCACTCGAGCGCAAAATATATTTTTGGCTCGGGCGACGTACTTTGAATCCCTCGCTACGTTCAGGATTCTACTAAAGAAGCCCTCGCTGCGCTCGGGATTCTAATCATGGATCCCTCACTTCGCTCTGGATTCAAAAAATCGCCCTCGCCGTAAAAATATTATTTGCTCCCTTGTAATATAATCTACTATTTCAGGATTTGACAGCAACGGGATTTAAGTCAATGGAGCTGATAAAACGACAACGCATTCTCGCTGTGACACATCTGCACCCAACAGACAGCGGAGATTGCGCCGACGAGTTGTCGGCTGTAAACGCTACCGTTGACGGCCTCATGTGTCTGGACCCCAATAATAAGGATCCCTGTGCAGTGAGCATTAACATCTTCGTGTCTGGTTGAATCCTGATGGAACCCGCGGTTTTACCCGCGTAAGTCCCGTTCCCGCGGGAATATCGGGATAAAAATTAGCCTATGTGTTATTCCCGGTATCCAAGTTTCCAAGTTTCATCGCAATCGGTTTAGTAGTTTTTGTGTGATAACAAACATCTAAACATCTAAATACATACACTGGGAACTTCTCGAAATTGGCAATGTTTATTGAAATAAGTATTTACTGTCTCTGTGTATATAAACAAGAGAAGAGTCGAGGGAATCATTGTGAAACGGCGGCCATTTCCAATGATTGTTTACGGAGCTTTGGAGACAACGCTAAAGTCCATGTGGTTTTCACTTTCATTACCTATACTTGTACACCTTCACGAAGAACGTAACTAAATTGATTAAAATGCCTCCGAAATTAAACAATTTACACGTATTTTGAAATAGGTTTCACGAAAAAAAATATCAACACATCATTATAGAATTAAATACAACGTTGAGATGATGCTTTCGATTACCTTGATTTTTTTAGTGTTTCCTACACTTTTTTAAATTATTGACTAATTAATGACTAATTTTTAATAAATGCTTTCGAAAAATTGCACCCTTTAATTCTATGTGCTTAAATAGAATTATGCAAGGTAATCTGTAAAGACACCGGTAGATGTCGCTACGTGCCTCAGTCGTAAAGAACGAAGAGATGCAGTCCATAATTTCACGACGACAGAGCAAGCACCTGTGGCGCAGTTGGCGAGCGCACGATACGGAATATCGGGGTTGCAGGTTCAAGTCCTGTCGGGCTCAATTTCAGGAAAGCATTTCTTCAAAAATTAGTCATCCAAGTGTAGGAACACTATACTTAAAATAAAATCATGTTAGTAATTTCTAGAAACCCATAATCTCTGAACGGTTTTCAGCAGTGGTATTCTATGTAACAGCCTAGAGTTCGACGCTGTTTCAGCGTCTAATCAGAGCGTCGTATTGCTCAGATTCGACGCTGAAACAGCTCTAGGCTGTTACATTAGAGAATAGCACTGCCGGTCTGCATTTTATACATAATTTCACAGAGGGACGTAGGAGCACCAGTAGTCTTAAACGGCATACTCTGGGGCATCGTATCCTCATGGAGACTGGACGACTGTGACGCCGAGAATGCCACTCCAATCTTCGTCTCAGTGGTCTCACATCAGAACACCAGCGCTTGGATCAGGTCCACAATTGAGAAACATTTGTGGAAGTAGAAAACCTTGGCCGTTTTATGCTCAAAAATTAACTTCTCTTTTATTTGTAACTGAAGATATTAATTTTGTTTTCGCGATTTTGCATAATAAAACACAATATTTACCGAGTTTCACTCGCGTTTCATTTAATGACGGCATTATTACAAAATTATCGAGTTGAAAAATCATTAAAATGCATCAAAATTTGTATGACATTAAGGGCGACTTGCATAAAACTATTTAAAAATATATTTAACTAAATCAATTTTTATGGGAAATCGAACATTGGACTCTATTTCATTATATGGACGATTGATAATATGTTGCCACACATTGACAGTTCTTGCAATTCTGACAGATTTTAAACACGTTTAACAGCTTAAACATTTGGTAAATTTGTTTTTATTGCTCAAGGCATATTTACTAGAAATATTTTTAAAGGACCCTGGACCCTGGATCCAGGGACGCGAGTTCAAATCTCGCCGCAAGTGAATTTTTGAAGATGAATTTTTCCTTTAAAAATATTTCTAGCTTAAACATATTTAGGAACCGTTATGTAAGTCGTCCTAAAGCGCTGTACTAATTGACAGTTGTAGATCATTGATGCGTCCCAATGAAAACTAATTACACGATAGAGTTACAACGGATTGGGATTGCACGACCGATATGCTATTAGGAAAGAGCCTAAAAATCCTTATAAGTGCTTACTTAATAAAGTTACCTTTATAGTGATAAAGGAAATATAAAAAATATAATGGCTAAACCAGTCTGATTTCTGTTGTGAAATAAACAGAGTGAATCGGCGCACCTATTGAGTTTAGTATAACAGTAACTTATCCTCAATGATAGTGCACTATTGGAGAATGAATTAGGGCGGCTAGCTAAAAACCTTCCTTTACTTTGACCCTGGCAACTAAATAACTGTAGCATTGTAAGTATTAACCTTTCTCCAATGTGTGGAAAACTTGGGGAAAACAAAAAAGATACCTAATTTAAATTTAACCAGTAGTTGAATATTTTGTGTGCATCAGAATGGCGGGTGTACAAATGCAAATTATCATGAATCTAATATGGTTCAAATCTACCTTAATTCTACCTAATTCTACCAATAAAGAAATTAATAGTACCTCTCTGTACGCATAGAAAACTCAATAAATATGTGAGCCGCCAATCTGACGTCAGGATGGCGGGTGTATACCTTTTCTAGGCGAAATATCATTCGTCAGTATTTATATTCACTGCCATATAAATCTACCTAATTAGTACCTTACAGTATCGTACGAAGTAATCAAATTCAGGCTAAGGCTAGAGAGTAATTTTGAAAATAAAATTTCGCAACTTTAAATTTCTGCAATGTTGGTATTTGGTAATGGCGGGCGTGTCGAGAATCTGGGCTAAAAAAAGATTGTACTTTTTTTATAATTATGGCCGTTTAGAAAGTAGCCAGTGTCAAGTATTATGTTATTATAATTGAATCGAATTATTCTTTGTTATCCATTTGACAAGTACATTTTTCATTTACGAAATAATAAATGAATTCAGCTTTATAGTCAATAGTCTTTATTTCGTAAATGAAAAATGTACTAAAATAAAATAAAATTTCTTATTGACTATAAAGTCAATAGTTTATTATTTCGTAAATGATGATGATAACTTGGCTGTTTCTATAAATAATGCAAATATTATTCTTTGCATTATAGAAACAGCCAAGTTATCGTAGTTAAAAGTGGAGTGAGTGTAATTGGCAGTTAATAACAAAGAATTTTACATGAAGTTTGAGACATCGCGAAAGTCCACGTTTGGTTTTCATTACACATGTACACTTTCAAGGAATTAAATTAGTAAAAGAAATGGGAATAAGATGGATTGAAATTTAAAATGTAGTAGTATTGATAAATTATAGTATTTATCAAGTATAATTAAAAATTATACCTACTATTATTATAATTCATCAATACTACTACTATTTTAAAAATGTACTTGTCAAATGGCTAACATGGAGTAATTCGATTCAATTATAACATATTTCTTGACACTAGCTACTTTCTAAACGGCCATAATTATAAAAAAGTATATTTTTTTTTAGGCCAGATTCTCGACACGCCCGCCATTATTAAATACCAACATTGCAGAAATTAAAAGTTGCGAAATTTTATTTTCAAAATTACTCTCGGTTTGGCGGGAATGCGAATGCTGAGGAGATGTGTTGCTAAATTTTTATTTTTGTGAAACTTGTTCAAATGCGTGTAAATTGTTTAATTTCGGGGGCATATTAATCAATTTAGTTTCGTGAAGGTGTACAAGTGAAAATTAAAGTGAAAATCGGTGCAAATCATGGACTTTAGCTTAGTGTTCTCTCCAAAGCTCCGTGAACAAACATTGTAAAAAATGGCCTCCTTTTTACAATGATTCCCTTGACTTGACTTTAACTATGACGACTTGACTGTTTCGTTCGATGCAAATAACCTGCAATTATTGATAATACTTGACACTGGCAAATGTCCGAAAGGAAAAGCTATTTTAAAGAAGAAGAAGAAGAAAATTACTCTCTAGCCTTTGCCTGAATTTGATTACTACGTACGATACTGTAAGGTACTAATTAGGTAGATTTATATGGCAGTGAATATAAATATTGACGAATGATATTTCGCCCAGAAAAGGAATACACCCGCCATCCTGACGTCAGATTGGCGGCTCACATATTTATTGAGTTTTCTATGCGTACAGAGAGGTACTATTAATTTCTTTATTGGTAGAATTAAGGTAGATTTGAGCCATATTAGATTCATGATAATTTGCATTTGTACACCCGCCATTCTGATGAACACGAATATTAAAATTTTATGTATGAATTATAGTATGTTGAAAAGATAGTTGGTCCTTCTAGGAGAACGACATCAATATAATAACTTAAAGATAAAGGGCATTCTTTAGGTACAAGTCGTAAATTGAGCAATTTACTGTATCTAGAAAATATTTTCTGTTCATCACTTTGAAGATTTTTATTAGATCATCACTAAATTTTTTATGTGACTAAGTGGAGCTTTGCATTTCCTAATGAAACAGATCAAAGTGGAAGAGAAAGATAAGCTGTCTACTTACTTACATTCCACGTGGATTCCACATACTGGGATAGAAGCAGGGAGAAGAAGAGGAATGTAAATGTGATGTGTCAGGAACGTGTGTTTATTTATTTAATTTAAAAAATAAAGTTGTGTTAAAAGGCAAAAAAAGGCATCTAGCTAGAATAAGATAAAATTTATTAAAAGTTGGGAAAAAAAAATGATTAAATAAGTTTCTGTAAGTAAGTAATTATAATTTCTCAAACATTTTTAGCTAAATAACATACTTACACTACCATTTTCAAAAATCTAAACCTGGGCACAAGTTTTTTTTTTTAATTTGGTACATAACGGGATTGTGTCGCCGTGCCATTGTCAAGTATTTTTCCATGTCGATACAACCGATGATGGCTAAACGAAATTGCACATGGTTAGCTAATTTATAATAACCTTTGAAATCTACATCAATATGAACTGCATCAGTACAAACGTGTAGGTGGCTATGAAACTCAGCAGGTTGATCGGCATCATGCCGTCAAAAGTGAATCCACAATAATGTAGCCGCGAGAACTTGGCGTGCGTCAGCCGGGATACGTTCTTGAAGAGTCTGCGCTCTATGCGATCTGAAATTAAAACATGTATGAATTTAGAATTTACCAAACAAAAAAAAAAATGGTGGTGACATACAACAAACATAGAGAAGGACAAAAAAGGGATCATATAAGGGTTCTTTTATTTTCGTTTGTGATACGAAACCCTAAAAAAGAACTGCATACTGAAGTACAGGCAAGAAGATTTGCAAGAAGTGCAAATAATGAACGTAAACAATGTTATTGAATGAACGTAAAATTAAGTTATTTCTTTTCTGTTTCAATGGCGAAAACCGAAGAAAAATCTAAAAAACAATATGTTGAAATAAAGACAAAAATGAATACCTAAAATTAAGAGGGGGCCGACCGCGGACAACGGCCGTCGGGGTATCTGCCGAAGTAATGCTTACAGCTTCCGGCGATGCCCTGGCACAGCGGAACGAAGGGCACCCTGGGTTTTTAGTGGATATACCCCTGGCACACAATAAGACCAGGGGGGACCTCCACTCACCGGGTCGCTCTCCCCCGAGAGGGGCCTAGCGGTCTTAATTAGATTTTCCCAGGATAAAAAAGGGTATGTAGGTATTTCATAATCATAACATAAGTGAAAATACAGTGGAAAGGTATATAAGTATATAATCCTCGGAAATACTTCGTATGAGTGATTCTGAATATAGCAGAAGCCATCTGTCGGTGCTATTCTAGCGAATACAAAAAAGTATATGGTCGTAAGTATTCTTACCTAATCTATAATCATTTTGCAAAGTCACACAGGCAGCCCCCGAATTTTCAATAGCTGTGTAAAATATTTCACAATTTAAGCTTAGAACTATTTGTAGGAGAAGATTCTTTATCAACCAAAGCACAACGGCTATTTGTCCAGCAACCAATTTACGTGAAAGCTAAAATATTTTAAATTATTTAAAAAGTAATTGAACCATAGATGGATATTTTGAATATGACATAAATGAGCTTATTTACTTACCTCAGAGTCAGACGTTTTTATTTTCGTATATGCCGATATCATACCGATAAAAAGAAGGCTGTGGCCTGTAGTTTCTATTAGGTGGTACAGAATCTACAGAAAAAAGACAATTAGGCAAAAATACATCTCAAGAATATGACAGAACAACAGCGGAAGTGGCATACAAAATGTAAAGTATACTTCAGTTCATTAGCAAGAATCGGCTAGGTAGGATCCATAAACAAGAATTTATATGAGAATGCTAATGTCTAGTCACTCATACGCATAGGATTCGTCCTTACCATAATCTGCATACAATCCGCAAAGTCATATGAAGCTTGAAGCAACTGGTGGTACGCATCGAACATCCTTCTTATTTCTACTCTCCTGGTATTTCCATCAATGTCACCATTACAAGCTGCGCGCAGTGAGCAGCTACTTTCTAACATTTTAGACCACGTATTCAAACAGGCCGTCATAATCATTATTAAGACTATAGAATACCACATATTCACGTCAATTATTGAAAAAAGATAAGTGGTTAGAAAATCGTAAATCGTTCCATTCAATTCGAAATATTGCACATAACACATGACACCATAAAAGGCAAACAAAGTAAAACAGATGGAATAACTGCATCTAGAAACACACTTGAAGTTTTCATACTTAGAATTCTCAATGATTTCAAAGACGTTGTGGATTCTGTTGATCAAAACCACATTATTTTTGCTTTGAAAAAGTCTTTGCATAAAATTAATAAGAAACCCGATCAAAAACCAGAAGTAATTGAAAGATCCGATGAAGGTATATATTGAATAGTACCAATGTTCACGTTGATGGGAAGAATTAAAATAGAACATATAAGTTAGAAATGTAACGTATAACATGCAACCAAAGAAGGTTAAAATAATTTCTTTTACTCCATTAGGTGCAATAGTTACCCCAGAAATATGAAACCTAAAGGAAAGAAGCAGGGTCTGCATTATTTTAAATGGATGGATCAATAAAAGGAACTCTTTATTTAATTGTGTTTTATTTGGTATCGATTTATTTGATTTTATTAAAGACTTTATAGCTGTTTTCATGTTGGGAGACCAAGGAAATTTTAATAATCAATTTCATTTATATTCTAATATTCCAAGCTAACAATACGGTTGTGTCTTATTAATTTTGAAAAATGATTGAATTTCCAACGACAATTTTGTTATTTCCGTTTCTGTTATGGATTACATCAATTTAATTATTGTGAATGATGATAGACAGTCCAAACAACACATTGTGTGTGATCACTCGGTCAAATTACCTATGTAGTACGTACAGATTTCTGTATTAGCAGATTATTATCATTACAATCACCTATAAACAATCAGGTGCAAATTGCGATAGTGTAACCTCTTTTGGTACATAATAAAACATAAATGTATGAACATCAAAAATTCGTTACTCATTTGTATTCAATTATAAATAGTAATATGTATTTATTATCTGAGGCTGATCCTTTTTGGAGACAAACGGTACTTACTGCTCTTTTTACGCTAATTTTAATCATATTTGGCATTTGTTGTTCGTGTTTTAATTCTATATTTTATTTTTGACTGATTTGTTCTCTTTATTTTTTACTCAGTTTTGTTCTAAGTTACTGTTTTTTATCTATCTTTTTCTAACTGTTGATTGTGTAATTTGAATATCTGTAGATACTTACCTATACTTACAGGTAGCCTTGACATATTTGTTGACAATGTTTTATGATAATTAAATTGACGCCATCAATAACACAATTTAGGATTAACATTAATAATTGTCAAACGTAGAAACAAAGAGGTGCTATTCCAATTTTAACGTATCTAGGTCCTAATATTATAATTAATGAATATATTGAATCCTAAACTACCTTTACCTTACCTTACTCCGCTGGCTCAGTGCCCCGAAGTGGATCTTGGCCTCCGAAACGTGAATCTTCTATCGTTCACTGTCCTGCGTCATCACTTGCCAATTGTTAGTCTGGATTTTGTGCAGATCAGCTTCCACCGTATCACCCCAGCGACACCTGGGGCGTCGTACAGGCCTTCGACCCGTCTCGGACGACCTATGTACACTTTCCTGGCGCCCCGATCTTCCCCCATTTGCTCTAGATGCCCAAGCCTACAAAGACGTTGCGCCTTTATCTCGCTGATGATGTTTGTCTGTCTCACGAGCTCCTCAATCTCGATGTTTTCCGAATTCTCCCGGACCCATCTTCCGTCATCGATCCGCCCAAGATTTTTCGGAGAATTTTGCGCTTAGCCACCAGCAGTTTGCACTATTCTTCGACTGTCAGTGTCTAAGCTTCACATCCGTACTTTAGTATCGGCCTTATAACCGTCTTATTATACAAGGTGTAAGGGGTATGCCCTTTTAAGCCGAATGTCTAGTACCTAAATTATTTTACTCACGCATATTTTATAATGTCTAAAAACACTTATCATTTATAAAATATATCTACCTACACACTACCTAAAAGTAAATGTACCTACTAGTATATTTAAATCTACTTGAACTCCTGGTTTTTCTCTTTGGTAGTTTTAATTTCTTTATATTAAATATATAGTCATTAATGTTACAACTCGCGTCAGTCGATTCAAATATTTTTAATATAGGCAAAGTAAGATTAATTTTATTCTTTTGTAATATAGTATTAAGAGCTGTGGATTTTGTGAAATAAATAAATAAATAAAAAATAAACTGCAATAACTTTTGTTTTACGAATTTTGAAATTCGAAATAATTTTTGAAAATTTGAAGTGGAAAGTTTACTTGAAAATCAGCTGTTTCTGAGAGTTCGAGGTTATTGACCTTATGTTGACCGTACTTACATTTAGT
Source organism: Idaea dimidiata (assembly GCA_949358125.1). Taxonomy (NCBI): domain Eukaryota; kingdom Metazoa; phylum Arthropoda; class Insecta; order Lepidoptera; family Geometridae; genus Idaea; species Idaea dimidiata. Next base: position 865,163 of record OX442342.1, read on the forward strand.
TTGGTCTACTACAATCAAAACTTCAATTACCTTTATTTTCAAAAGCAGCTCTTTTTTCAGTGAATAATAACCTCACAATTTAGACAAAAGTCGTAGAACAAAAGTTGTTCGCCTAGACGTATAGAACAACCCCCTTTCGGCTTAAAAGGGCATACCCGTTACACCTTGTATATACGGATCTTGGAAATCCTGCTGAGAAGCTTAGACACTAACACTTTATGATGCGCCGCGCTGCATCTCAAGGTGTTCTGAATACGGATGTCGATTTTTTCCACTCGCGTGTTGGTTTCTACTATGGTGCATTCCAGGTAGCTGAATTTATCGATTCCTGTGTACGTCGTCTCCTCAACATGAAGGTCTTCTCGTCTAATGCGTGTGTTCATATAGTGCTTCATTTCACGAAACTCCGTTTTGTCGTGGTAAATTATGAGACCCACGAGTCTAGCATCTTCTTCCAAGGTGCTGGCAGCCCTCCGAACCTCCTCGTAGCTTTCCCCTAATAGGGCCAGATCGTCCGTATACCCTATCACCTTATGCCGGTCTCCTCCTTTACTCCTGTAGTAGGAGTATGCCTTTTTCTCCTACTTCCAGCACTAGCAGTCTTTTAGGACATGTTCCAAAAACCTGGCAACTCTACAAGAACGTGTCCCAACTGACGCGCGCCAAGTTTTCGCGGCTACGTTGTTGTGGGTTCACTTTTGACGGCACGATGCCGATCAACCTGCTGAGTTTCATAGCCACCTACACGTTTGTACTGATGCAGTTCATATTGATGTAGATTTCAAAGGTTATTATAAATTAGCTAACCATGTGCAATTTCGTTTAGCCATCATCGGTTGTATCGACATGGAAAAATACTTGACAATGGCACGGCGACACAATCCCGTTATGTACCAAATTAAAAAAAGTTTCATAACTTACACCTTCTTAATGTTGCTGTTCATATTGATGTAGACTTACAATATAAATGAAATGAAAAACTATAACTTTGATTTTTTTTAGTTCCGTACTACAAAAGGTAAACAAGAACCCTTATAAGTAGATCGCTTTCTTGTCCATCAGAATCTGTCTGTCTGATTTTTCTGTGCGACATAATTCACACTTGACATAATTCACACTTGACATAATTCACACTTGACCTTATCCCACTTTAGGGGAAGCGATGATGAGTTCAAATACTTATATATTCATGACTTAGTTTTGATCTTAGTAGGTATCTGTTTTTTGTCTTTATTTTTCTAGATGTTCATCGTGTAATTTGAATATCTGTAGATACCTATAGGTTTATGTAGCCTACCTTTATGTAGCCTTGACCTTCATATTATTTTAAGCTCGGTTCTACCGCTCTTAGCTCTATCATTTAAGTGTTCGTTGACAGTGTATTAACATAATTAAATAGATGCAATCAATAACACAATATACAAACACCGTAATTATCAAACGTAGATAACACAATCACTTTACGAAACTAATAGAACACAGCTGTCTTGCGAGCTTACAACACTTCCTTCAGTCTTCACAATGAAAACTATAAAGTATTTTTTTAAATCAAATAAATCGTTACCACAAAATAAAATATTATTAAAGAAAGAATTCCTAACATTAATCTATCCGTTTAAAATAATACAGACACTACTGTGTTCCTTTAGGTACAAAATTTCTGGCCAAACTATTTCGCCGAATGGAGTAAAAGAAAACGTTTTAACCTTGCTCGGTTGTATGCTACATATTTCTTTTTTGACCTATCGCTTTTTCTTCGACCCAGTCAATAAAAAGGAACATTGGTATTATTCAATATTTACTTTCGGTGAATTATTTAATTACGTCTCTTACATATCAGGGTTCTTTATTAATTTTATGCAAACACTTTGCCAAAGCAAAAGTAATGTGATTTTGATTACTAGAATCCACGACGTCTTTAAGTTTTTTGATAATTCTAACTACGAAGGCTTCAAGAGTGTTTCGAGATGGAACTATTGTATCGGATCAGCATTATTTGTTTTTTATTGTTTCATATTTTATGTGTTTTATTTCGAATTGTACGCTAAATTGGCAGATATGGTAACTTATTACCTTTTCACTATAATTGACGTGAATATGTGGTACTCTATAATAATAACAATGCTTATGACGGTTTGTTTAAATACGTGGTCCAAAATATTAGAGAGCGATTGTTTAATGCGCGCAGCTTGTGATGGTGACGGCCATGGAAGTACCAGGACAGCAGAACGGAGGAAGATGTTCGAGTCATACCATCAGCTACTTCAAGCTTCGTATGACTTTGCGGATTGTATGCAGATTATGGTGAGATAGACTTCGAGTCTAGTTCTAGACTTCTAGGGGAGTCAAATACGAAGTATGCATACACAAACTACACACCCCGTTACTAGCTAAGCAATTGAACCTTTGTTTATATCTTCACCAATTGTAAGGTGTCAACGAGGGCGGCCCGGCGGCAATACGCTGTTCTCTAATGTGATTGGTTCTTTGAACGACCCGATTCGAGTACGTGTGAGATACGTCGAGATTCGTGTCGCGGCACAATTTTAATCATCGCTGCCTATTTTGCGTGATGTCATTTTGAAGCATAAGGAATACTTCGATGCTTGTATATCCGTTTACTGGCACAGACGTGCGCATGACAATATTACATTTATGAGCTGCTATTCCACTTTAAACGTTATCTAGGTCCTATTAAGGTTTGCTTCCCCAGTTTTAACTTCTGATTTATCCATGTGTACCTACTTCTATCTAGATTTTCTAAACAAATACTGTTTTGTACTTTTTTCGATAGATTTTGTACCACCTCTTTGAAACTGCAAGCCACAGCGTTCTTTTCATTGGTATGTTATCGGCGAGCACAAAATTACACAGGTCTGGGGTAAGTCAACGAACACCTACTTTTGATGAGAAGTTGGAGTGGCTCGGTCACCTTTACATAATAAAGCTTACATAATACAAAATTACATAATATAGCTGCGCCTGCGTATGTCGCGATCCAGCAGGATTATCGACATCAAAAGTAAGTATACTATGTTTTTCTCCATTACTTAAAACTATTCCTATGCAAAATTTCAATCCAAATCAGTGCAAAAAAATTTTAGGGGTTTGACAACCCTTAGGGTGCTATTCCACCAGAGATGTGCTATGCTACGATGCTATGAATAGGTTTGATATCCACCAATCAAATTTATTGGTGCACATAGCTTAGCTTATTTTGTAGCGTAGATTTCGCATCTTCGCAGCATAGCTGCATAGCACGTCTCTGGTGGAAAAGCAGCCTAAGGGGTATGAATAAAAGATAGTAGCCTATTCTCAAACCTACTAAATATGCATATAAAATTTCATAAAAATCCGTGAAGCCAACAATTTTTGCCAGACTGAAGCAGAGACGCTCGCTCGGTCAACTAAAAAGTGTTATTAATTTCAGATGTCTCGTGTAGTAACCGCTGGGAGAGTAGCTGTGGCGTCCTGGTTGACGAAGAATTTCCTCTTACAAATAATTTTGGGCATAAATTGTGAAATGTTTTATAATGCCATCGAAAAATCGGAGACTGCCTGTGTGACATTGCAGAATGATTATAGACAAGGTACCTAATTTATAAAAAAATTAAACTAACAATTGAAACTTACAGTTAATATTTTCCGTTTTCAGTCCCTCGAGGCCAAGATCATGTAACATGATCGAAACGTCGAGGTAAGAAAACTAATATAGAGAATTTATGTCTCCTACTTTCTGGTAAACTCCTAGTGGTCTTTATTCCTTGCAAGGAACAAACGGGAATATTTCTGGGACAAAGGAAACACTTTCATAGTTGGAAAAAGAAAAAGAAAAAAAGAGATCCGAATGATATTTCTAGACGGAAGCTAAAGCCTCATACAAATCCAAAGTCTAAATCCAAACCGGATGGGGAAATTAAAAACGGCGACGGACGTCAGTCATACAATTTCAATAGTTCTACGGTGAAGGATACCAGGGGCTCGATTCGGTAAGGACATAGCAGGCGGAATGCAGGCGACGACGTGCAGGACATGTACGTTAACTAAGTCTTTTTTTTCACAAAAAAATTCTAAGTCCTAGTTGTCCTTTTCGGAAGTTGTCTTTTTCGGAATTTGTCGTTTTAGGAAGTTGTCCTTCTCAGCCTGAGGGGTTAATTCGTATTCTGTAAATGTTATTTTACTTAATTACTACTTAATTAGTTAAGTAGCCTTCAAAATTAAGTACTACTTAATTATATAAATAGCTCCCCTTGTTCCTCAGCCAATCAGTATTAAAAGAAGTTATAGAATAGCTATTATTTTAACTCCTGCAAAAAATCGACTTCTGCAATGCTCATGCATCCCACCGGTTTATCGCATGCTATGTTTTTAGAGAATCAGGGCCCAGTTTGGTAGAACATTCTAATTCATAGCTGTTATCCTTCAATTTCAGATCGCATAGATCGCCAACTCTACAAGAACGTCTCCCGACTGACGCGCGCCAAGTTCTCGCGGCTACGTTGCTGTGGGTTCACTTTTGACGGCATGTTGCCGATCAACCTGCTGAGCTTCATAGCCACTTACACCTTCTTAATGCTGCAGTTCATATTGATGTAGAGTTATATATTACTTAATTAAATAAGAGACTGTTTTTTTTATAAGTCCATGCCTAAAAAAGTAAAAAAGAATCCTTTTAAGATCACTTTCTTGTCTTTCTGTGTGTCCGTGTATGCTTTTCCCTGTGCGAGATGGGCTTACAACTTACACCTGACCTTATCTTTTGACCCGACTGCGCGACCCAAAGGAGGGTAATATGTTTATCGGTCTATGATATGTAAGTATGTATGTATGGATGTTTTCTATATGGCGTTCTTCTTCTTCTTTAAAATGGCTTATCCTTTCGGACATTTGCCAGTGTCAAGTATTATCAGTATTTGCAGGTTATTTGTATCGAACGAAACAGTCAAGTCGTCATAGTTAAAGTCAAGTCGAGGGAATCATTGTAAAAAGGGGACCATTTTTACAATGTTTGTTCACGGAGCTTTGGAGAGAACACTAAGCTAAAGTCCATGTTTTGCACCGATTTTCACTTGTACACCTTCACGAAACTAAATTGAATAATATGCCCCCGAAATTAAACAATTTACACGCATTTGAACTAAGTTTTACAAAAATGAAAATTTAGCATCACATCTCCTCAACGCATTCCCGCCAAAACTCCTATATGGCGTTCTAGATGCCAAACTAGTGGACCGATTTTGATAATTCTTACGTCAATCTTTCTTTTTCTTAGTTATGGCTTCTGTCAGCAATATAGGATAATTTAGCCAATTTCTCGTACGAATAGTGAACTACCACTATTGTACTGAAATCGTTTGAAATAATTTTCAATGCGTGAAGGCTGTAGAAAAAATGGCGACGATTTTTCTCCAACCCTATGGAACAATTGTTTGTAACATGCTAATTTCGTGTTTGGCATTGGTATTTTTATTTTCACTTAACTCGTTGAACTTCGCGTAACTAAATTGGTAACTTGCCGCCGAAATTAAACAATTTAAACGCAATAAAACAATGTTTTGTAAAAATGAAAATTCAGGACGACATTTCACTAACGCATAAAAAACAAAAGTCCTTACGTCAATCGATTTGTTTTAATCTGGCAAGTATCACTAAAGACATGACAGCAATCCAAATTAACTTTTGTCACAACCAGACGCTATATTGTCAAAATTAAAAAATCTTAAATCGTCAAAGCATGTCAAGATGGGTATCGTTGAATAGGTATTTTATCAATGTTAGGTTTCTTTTACCATTTTTCGTTTTAAATAACAGTTGATTGATTGATTAATTCTTTATTGCAACACACCACAATTAAATAATACCAACAGTTATAAATAACTGTTATAGCTCATCCAGACTCTCGCCGATAATACGCGAGAACACCCGAGAAACGAGAATGTGAAGACTTTCTCGCCTTCTCGTTCTCGGGTTCGCCTGTTCTCCGATTGTTGTCGGTATTTTTGCCCGAGACAAAAGGTTTCTCGGGCGAGAAAAGAGAAGGGTCTCCCACTCTCGTTTTGTCTCAGTGCAGATTAGTGAGCGGCGGAGAGTAGACGCATTCGGAAAAATGTAGAATAATGGGTTAGAATTTTGATGTTTCGATGAATTTGCATTACCCACCATCGTCTGGCTTTTCTTTTTTTTTTAAGTACTTTATTTGTCACAACATTTACAAAGTTAAAGTTTGCAATGGTACACAGAGTCAAACTGGCTGCATTTTCTATATATCGTCGTCCATACCGGATGAGAAACAGATCACGAGTGAGAAAAATTGAGAGTGTGGATAGCGCGATAAGTCTTGGCGAACTTTTCGCGAAGTCTCCGCAAACTTCTCGTCCAGACGTCTCGGCGAGAGTCTGGATGAGCTATTATAAATAACAGTTTAGGAAATAGAACGATTTATTCATTTTACCAATTAAATTTTTCCAATGGGTCCCGACCGTGAGTAATTTTTACCCGACTGCGCGGGCGCAAAGGAGGGTAATGTGTTTATTACTCATTTATTATGACGTGTTCTGTGTGTATCTATTACAAAAGTATTTGAATGGTTATTCAGTGTTACTTGGCATAATTTCAAATTAATGGGCTTGTTTTTCTTTTTATTTTTTTTGTTGTTTCTATACGTATTTTTAAATCCAGTTTTTTACGCAGTCGGGTTTTTTGAATTAAAAAAAAATACCGTCAAGTCGTCATAGTTAAAGTAAAGTCTAGGGAATCATTTGTAAACACGGCGGCCATTTACAAAGATTGTTCACGGAGCTTTAGGGACAACACTAAGTTCAGGTTTTGCACCGATTTTCACTTTCATTCCATTTGTACACCTTCACGAAACTAAATTGATTAATATGACCCCGAAATTAAACAATTTGCACGCATTTGAACTAGGTTTCACAATAATGAAAATTTAGCAACACATCTCCTCAACGCGTTCCCGCCAAAACTCTATTATTTATTTAGCACTGTTAATGTATAAGCACAATAATATTCCTTAAACTAGGTCTTAGCCTAAAATATATAGATTCGCGAGCAAACTGAGTCCTCGCACCATCAGCTCGGACCCTTTTATATGACTCCAGGGGTTTATGTTTAGGTCAGGTTATACGGACTATGTGATCCATATTTTTCTTTTGTAAGCAGCACACATCACATCACAGATACTCCACGCTACCATGCTCGTTTGTCGTTGCTGTCGTCCTTTTGTCGTTCAAAAAAATAAGTGAGAAGTGGAGGATATGTTCGATGACATATCGAGGGCCCTACACTTCACCACAAAGACCCAGTACACCGTTGTTATGGGGGACTTCAACGCTAAAGTGGGAGTACATTATTGCAGCGAATCGGTAGTAGGATGCCATGGATTTGGAAGCAGGAATCATAGGGGGCAAATGCTCGTCAACTTCCTCGAACAAGAGGGGCTCTTTTTGATGAACTCCTTCTTCAAGAAACAGCCTTAAAAAAGTGGACATGGCGAAGCCCTGACTCTATGACCAAAAATGAGATCGACTTCATCATGACGGACAAGAAGCATATATTCAGAGACGTCTCCGTGATCAACAGGTTCAATACCGGTAGCGATCACCGACTTGTCCGAGGCTCTCTGAATATCAACTTTAAGGCCGAACGTGTCCGTCTGATGAAGTCCAGACTCCGACCAACTCTGCTCCAAATCATGGCAGGATCTGAAACGTTCCAGTCAAACCTGGTGAACCGATTCGCTGCCGTGGAAACCACAACAGACGTAAACCAGGACCTCGAAAATGTGAATGAATGAATGAATAAATACTTTATTGCACCAGAAACATAAATTTAAACATTACAAATACAAAAAAAAAACTTAAAACTATTGTGGTACAATGGGCGGCCTTATCGCCTAAGGGCGATCTCTTCTAGGCAACCAATGAATGGACAAGATTTAAGGCAGGGGATGGGTCAGGTGGATACTATAAAAGATATATATTATAAAATATAAGCTATATAGATAAAAAGGACAAATAATAAATGTTTTAAAACAAAAATACAAAAAAAATAATAATATGATACAAAATAATAAAAATAATAATATTAAACACATATCTACAAATTATGCATAATTTAATAATACAAGGTGTAACGGGTAAGCCCTTTTAATCCGAAAGGGGGTTGTTCTAGACGTCTAGGCGAACAACTTTTGTTCTACGACTTTTGGAAATTCGGAGTACTTTAGAAAAATTTAGGTGTAAAGTTTACTTGAAAATCAGCTGTTTCTAAGAGTTCGAGGTCATTAACCTTATGTTGTCCTTCTTTTTAGTTTGATGGTTTACAATCAAAACTTCAATTATCTTTTTTTTCAAAAGCAGCTGTTTTTTCAGTGAAACATAATCTCAAAATATTAAAAAAAAAGTTCGAATTTTCAAAAGTCGTAGAACAAAAGTTGTTCACCTAGACGTCTAGAACAACCCCCTTTCGGATTAAAAGGGCTTACCCGTTACATCTTGTATAAATGTAATATTAAATCATACTAATAATCTTTATGACAGTTACATACTGAAATACTGAAATACTGATTTATTTGTAAAAGAAAATTTTACACGTCATTTTATCAATCAATCTAACAATTCATATTAAGTAGCTATTAGTTATCAATTTCATAGTCATATTAAGTTAATTAAAAACATATAATAAATAACAAAAAAATACATTAAAAAAAATGTCCAATAAAATATTAAAAACAAAATAACGAGTAGTCAATTCATACAGAAACAATAAAAGTAAATTTATATATAAGTACCCCGAAACATGTGGGTAGTCTATTTTAGAAACTCATAAACATATATGAACTACAAATTATTATAATAGTTATGCACTTGATTTGCTTACGCGATAGCGAAATAGTGATCATAGAGACTCGACTTAAACACTGCCAACGACTAGGACTGCCGAATGGTAACCGGCAGCGCGTTCCAGAGTTGTACACCACGAGCGGTGAAAGAGTTATTGAAAAAGGTAGAAGAGCGGCTAGGAACAGCGAGAAGAAGGGCCTTGGAAGAACGGACAGATTGAGAGGGAGGGTGAAGAAAATTGAAACGGTCTGTTGCAACCGAGTGGCGGCCGAGCAACAGACAACGAAGCTCGGACCCGGCACGGCCGGGTATAAATCATCCCTAAAGCTGCAGTTCAGTAGTAGGAAACGTACGAAACTTCGTTTTTTATCATTTCGTTATATACTTCCTGGTCCTATCTCTGTTGGCAGGTCAAGTTAGTTAGGGATAGATTACTGACTATCGAACTTAACCTAGGGCGACCGTAAAATAATAAGTACCTAATATACTCGGTGAGGAAGAAAATATTTTTAAAAACCAAATTGAACTCAATTCTACGATTGGCAGGCTAATATCGGCTAGATTATGATAAAAAGTTAACTTATTTATATCAAAAGTGTATCCAATTGGAAGGAAGTCGACAGAAGTCGAACTCGTTCAAGCTTATTGGATGGTTTCGCGGCAATATTGCTATAGTACTGTGTCTAGGAAACCAATAATGATAATAGTAATAGGTTCGGAATCAAGTCTGTAGGTACTCCCGGATTGAGTGAGTAATATGGGTTGGCGTTGGTTTGAACCCCGCCTTGCATCGACCAAGCATTCCGCGCTACCATAACCGTTTGTCGTTGCTTTGACGTCCTTTTGTCGCTCAAAAAAATCAAGTAAACATTCTTCTTCTTCTTCTTTAGTATGGCATTTCCATTTTGACATTTGCCAGTATCGAGTATCCTACTAATGTTATAAATGTCAAAGTGTGTGTGTTTTGATGTTTGTTACTCAATCACGCAAAAACTACTGAATCGATTGCGATGAAACTTGGAATATAAGTAGTTGGATACCGGGAATAACACATGGGCTACATTTTATCCCGATATTTCCACGGGAACGGGACTTACGCGGGTGAAATCGCGGGGCGCAGCTAGTTTTAAATAAAAAATACCCCGAATACTTTTAAAAACCACAGATAAAAATATCTTTATTTTTTTGTCTAGTTGGTTTTTATTATTTTTACTAAGCAATTGATATGTTTTTAATTAATTAATTTTTTAGCTGAACGACAACGCCGCGACTTCGCGACGACTTATTTATAAGACATCATGGTAAGGCGGATTGTTTTTGTAAATGTATTTTTTCATTAAAAAATATTTTCTGGGTTCAGTGTAGTTAGACGAATGACATTGGATTGGGAAAAGGAGCAAAGATTTATTTGTAAGTGATGAATAGGCTCCGAAACTACTGGACCGTTTTATTTAATTTAATTAAAAAAAATACAACAAAAAAAACACCAATTGAAAGCTAGATACATTGGGCCCTACCTTGATGTCTTATAAGTCGTCGCGAAGTCGTCGAGTTGTCGTTCAGCTCATCAAATAATTAAAAAAGGAAGAAAACCTAACTAAAAAATTTTTTTTTTTTTAAATTGTCTGTAGTTTTTAAAAGTAGTCGGGGTTATTTTTTATGTAAAATATACTTTATTTTTTTGAACGACAAAAGGACGACATAGCAGCGATAAACGAGCATGGGATAGCGCGGATTATCGAGGAGAAACATAGATTTTTGATCCCAATCTCAGCTAGGTAATTATAAAAAAAGAAAGAAAAGAACGTGTTTTCAGACAGGCACACGAATCACACAAGAAAAAAGAACACATTCGCAATAGAAACAACAACTGGAATATAATAAAAAAAGAAAGTTTCGTGAAGGGTGCAATTTCCACTACAAATAAAAAAACCATCGCTAGCCAAACATAGATTTTTATTTTAATGGGTTAGCATACTAATGTCGATTTTGAAAAATGACGAGATATTGCTTGTATTTATGATAAATTCAATATTAGCAAAATTGTTAGACTCTCTCAATTGGACATAGCGATTATTCCCAGTTGTCCCCTCTAGCCCTGAACAGCTGGGTATTAGAACCAGAGACATGCCGCGCTATCATGCTCGTTTGTCGTTGCTATGTCGTTCAAAAAAAATAAAGTACATTTTAAATAAAAAATAACCCGACTACTTTTAAAAACCACAGACAAATTAAAAAAAACTTCTTTTTTTAAGTTTATTTTTCTTTTTTTTTAATTATTTGATGTGTTTTTTATTTTATTTTTTTACCTGAACGACAACGTGACGTCTTCGCTACGACTTATAAGACATCATGGTAGTGCCCATGTTACATCGTCGTCTTACTCGTCTTCCCGAGTCGCCTTCACTCCTGTGCACTTTAGAAATATCAATTTCAATCATGTTCGCTAAGGTTAAGGTAGTTTTTGCTTTGATATACCAAAACGGTCCTGTTAAACCCAGTTGGATTCAGTCTGTCCTTATCTAACTAACCGACGAACACTAAAATGAAAAAAAGGACAGACTGGGGTCCCTCTAACATCAAGCCGGACCGTTTTTTTTTGACGAAGTAAGCTTTCTAGTTACTAGTAGATACTATTTCTATGCTTAGAACTGCGACGATAATGTTTTTTTTGTATCTGCAAATACCCATTGCAAATACTTGACACTGCATGGCTAATTCCCAAATGACCATAATTGGTTCATGACCGAGAACAAAAAAAAATTGTTTACCGGTTTTTTGTCTAACGAAAGTTACCATAATTAACAAACTGAAACGAACTGAATCTAACGATAAACCATGGTTTAAACTTTATAGATATGTAGTCTTCGTTTTAGGTCATAGGGGTAGGTCAAACCCCTCCGAACTAGCCTATTTAAACATCCATCTGCCTATACAAACATTCAACTTTACCTCTTCTATATAATATTTGTTTAGAGGGTCGTTTTAGGGTTCCGCAACTTAAGGGTAAAAACGGGATCTTTTGACACTATCACTACTGACTCCACTGTCTGTCTGTCAACAGACCCGTGTCTACCCCGTGTACCGTGATAGTTGACATTTGCCCCCCCCGCCCCCGCTGTGACAACTGAGAAACATAATTCCCATTTGTCCCTTTTAGCCAGCTTTCAAAAGGGACAGTCGCCACGAATTGTCACCCCGGGACAACTGGGAAAATAATTCCGGCTGTTCCCCCGGGGTCAGGGCTAGAGAGGACAACTGGGAATAATCGGAAAATTTCACAGATTCTTGATGTATTTTTGTTGCCGCTATAACAACAAATACTAAAAACAAATGGGGTGATATTTTGTTACAATGGTACGGATTCATGAAACCCTTCATGCGAGAGCCCAACCCACACTTGACCAGTTTTTAACCCTTTCAATTCAAAAACAGAACACGTCCAGAGTACGAAATCACCGTATTTATCAACAAAATTTCAATTCAACAACACGTTGGGCGCCAAACAGGCTAAACATCATTCGCGCCAAAATTGAAAAGAATAATGGCGGCTATTTATTTTGAGAGATCCCAGGAGGCCGGGATATACAATAAAATACCATAACATTTCATCAGGGGCTCATTTAGAACATCCTTTTTAAAATAGTGTCTTTAGTAAAGTGTATGGTTTGATTACATTGAGCACCCTTTTTTCATTCCATAACGAACTGTGTAGGTAATCCTAGTTTTAGGTAGGGTTATGTAAGACGACAAGTGATTAGCGTCAAGATGGCACGACCAGAGTTCTTGTTTTTTAAAATTTGGAAGAAAAACCCTGGTCCAGCCAGCTAAATATATTTTAAACTAAAAAGGTAGTTTCTTTAACTGAGGTACCAAATAGGTACTCATTTGGTACTAAATCTCACAATATAAAGTTTAAATATTGGGGAGTCGCTAATGACAAATGTGTATTTGAAATGAAACTCATTTTGCGGTTTTAATGGCGTTGCTTTTATTATTATCAGCATTATTGCAATACCGTTCTTACGTTTCGGTGCCTTTACAGACTCTTTGTCAGGTTAGACTGAGACGCTTTTTGTTCTAAAAAGTTACTGTTAACTACTGTCTCATTTAATATTTGTATCGAAACGTTAACTGAAGCTGTGTAGGTAGACTTTAGATTGCAAGCAAAATTAATTATGTTTTTCATCTCTCCTGTTCAGTAAGTTTAATTTGCATGGGTAGATAGCCGAGAGATAGCTCATTTCATAACTAGGGTGGTAAGTAGGTTTTTTTTTAATAATACAACCATTTTGACATTTCTTTCTATAGAAAAAAATGTCAAATAGGAGAAACCAAAAAGTCAGATTATAGTCTGAAATTAAATTACATAGGTACTTTTTTTCGTTTGGCAATGATAATCGAATTACTCTTCTCCACTCGCTATCATATCATGATTGCTTTCTACTTTTCGATTATTCCCAGCTGTCCCTTCTAGCCCTGTCCCCCGGGGGGACAGCTGGGAGTTATTTTTCCAGTTCTTTTTTAACGTGTCGGCATGGTCGCTTAGATGCACGTCGCGTCGTGACCAACTCGATTAAATTGTAGCCAATAGATAAGTAAACAGAATTTACATTACGAACTAGTGGCATACAATTTATATTCGTGGTCAGCCACTAACTTGGTAGAAATTGTATGGCGCTGACTTCGGTCACTGACCTAAAGTACATCAGCTCTAACCTTAGGAACATTTCTAAGGTACCTTTACGCTCTTCACTGCTCCAAATAAAAATACCAAAAGCGAAAATCATTTTATTATCAATATCATATCACGCAGGTAAAGGAGTTCTTTTTATCTGTTTCTCTATTTGCACCAAACTCTTGTTCCTAATGTTCGGTACTATAAATAGCGTATACACTGCACCGTACAAGTTTATGCAGGCGAATATATAGAACGTCGTGTAAATTCCGACGTAATCCTCAATGTATTGGAAGGTGAGTACGTGGGCTAGTTTAACTAGTTGGGAGAAGGCGAACACCACTCCTATGATGGTGGCACGTATCTGGAAATGGAAAAGATGAAATGTCGAATAAAAATGTAGTAACTTAACAAATAAAATAAATAATAATTGCACGACATTACACACAACGCAATCTTCCCCAAACTAAGCACTAGGTTTGTACTATGGGTACTAGACAACGGATATCTTACGCGAAAGTTTGTATACATGTATGTATGTATGTATGTGAGGTTGTTACTCTTTCACGCAAAAATGAACCGATTGCGATGAAACTTATTCCTGGTATCCAGCTACCTGTATTCCAAGTTTCATTGCAATCGGTTCAATAGTGTTTGCGTGAAAGAGTAACAACCTCACATACATACAAACTTTCGCGTTTATAATATTAGTAAGATTCTGTGGTCATCAAAGGTTACATAGGTAGAGACGGTTTGGAGTAGTTCGTAAAAAAAAACACTTCAAAATTAAACACCTCCACCAGAACAGCCAAAGGCGAGCCCCAAGAGATGCTGTAGCCAAACACCGGCGCCGCCAGAGTGGCAATGGCCAGCCATTGCAGGGACGTCACAATTATTTAAGTTCCTCTCAAATTTTAAGTGGCGTTTCTATTTCCTGTATGTCGGCTGTCATAGTAGTCAGTAGGTACGGAGAAATTAGTGAAAAGAATGACTTACCTCAAAATTAAACACCTCCACCAGAACAGCCAAAGGTAGGGCCCAAGACATGCCGTAACCAAACACCAACGCCACCAGAGAGACAATGGCCAGCCATTGCAGTGACGTCACGGTCAGATCGACCTGCGTGTAAACTGCTATCACACCCGAAGCTAAAGCCATCGTCGTATAGCCGATGGTTAGCAGGTACTGGAATATAAAGCAGTTTTTTAAGGATCTGCCCCTCAAAAGGGTAAACAAAAAACCCTTTAAAGGTCTTTGCTTGTAAGTCTGTCTGTCACCACCGTTTTCTCAGGAACGAGTGGACTAAGTAAGTCGAAATTTATACCAGATGCTGAGGTCTTTGGTATCCATTAATGAAGCAATGAGGAAAGTTATATCAGCGCAATATACTTTAAAGTAACTTAGGTTAGGCAGGGCGTTATAATACTTTACTACGAGTAAGAAATAACCCATTTCTGCTGCAACACGTATATCGTTTCTGATCTGCCAATTTAATTTAACACTTCGATTTTTTTGAGATCGATCGTCATCCCAATTGGCTGGAGTGCGTCGTACTCCTAAGCTAGAAGGTTATGGAGTGTGACAACGTCCGGGTAAGTTAGGTCAGATTAAGCAACACCTTATTAAGTGACTTTGATCTACGTATCTTTTTCTTCCTTCCTTCTACTATTTCGATCGTAATTTGTTTTGGATTTGATCATTGTCCACTTAGATGTCATTAAAAATAACTGTATGACGTTTTATTAAATACAGCTTGGTGACAGATAGGCTTGGTACAGTGAAGTCTTATTAAAAAGATTCACGGATTTACCCTTTGGGTATGGAACCCTAAAAAGTGGTTCAGATTTGCATCTCGGTACAATACAGGTGAAAAAATAAGCCTATACCTTATAAACTTACTTTGCGATCCAAAATAATGATCCCAAGAAAACCGAATAAGCTCCCAGCAAACATGGAAGACAACACAAGGATATTCTCAGGGTCTCCACTCATCTTCAACTGCATGAGAGTCTTGTCCTGGTCAAGAAATACTATGCTGCCACATAGCACTGTTGTTGTGAATAGAACTCCTGACATTTTAATGGAGTCCCACCAGATTTTGTTCCGATCTGGAATGAAAATCAACAAAATTGTTAATGTAACCTTAACTTAAATTAATGATAAGTTTTCTGATGAGAAGGTGGTTTCAGGTGCTCCTTGAATTTGAACTTAATTCTTAGGGGTCGCCTTTTTTGGTAAAAATCCAAATAATGAGTAATTAACTGCATTCTGAGATGTAATTCTATCCATCATTGCAAAGATACTTATCGGATCCTCACCAATTATGGGACCACGTCGGAGCTGCTAAAAAATCATCTCAATTGGTCAAGCCACCTTTGAGTAATCGGTGAACAAACCCAAAAAATATATGGGACAAATTGACAACCTCCTTTTTATTTTAAGTCTGATTAAACCACATTTGTGCAATAGAAGCGGCATCTGTGGTGCAGAAAAATGCAGAAGGTTGCGGGTTTGACTCCCGCCGAGTGCAAACATTAATGCTGGAAAAAAATATTTTTATCTGGTCTGGGTGTCTCTCTATGTATAATTATGTATGTATATACAAAAGAAAAATTAATATATATAATATCCGTTGTTTACAGAATTTAAGAATAAAAAAAAACTAGGGTGCGTGGAGGCACAAAACTTTTTATTCCCAGCAGTAGGACGATAATGGCCAATTTAATAATTAATTGGTCATTCGAGTGGCAACAAACTTACAAAATGTACAAAAAGTGATTCCATTGCACAATGCTTTTTCCTTTTGATTCTTAAGCGAATCCAGTTCTTTTTCTGCCGCAACGCTGTTTTCTGGCAACATTTTTAGAGAGGCTATTGTCTTCTTAGCTTTCTGAAATAAATAGAATATGAAGTCAGAATATAAAGAATCTTGAAATTATTCTTAACTAGCTGCGCTCCGCGGTTTCACCCGCGTAAGTCCCGGTCCCGCGGAAATAACAGGATAAAAAGTATCCTATGTGTTAATCCAGGTCCCCAGCTACCTATATTCCAAGTTTCATCGCAATCGGTTCAGTAGTTTTTGCGTGAAAGAGTAACAACCTCACATACATACATACATACATACAAACTTTCGCGTTTATAATATTAGTAAGAAGTAAGATAAGATTTAGTGTACTCCAATGTAAATACTTTCCTATATGTTAAGGACCAGCTCCTTATATTTTCTTCAGAGCAAATTCTATTAAAGCGTTACTAGCATAGTATCTAGATGTACAGACTGTTAGCGTACTTGCGAATTAACCTCCATTATAGGAACATGTACCAGGAAGCTCCTACGTTTTATTTAACATCTTATTTGGATAGCACCCCCAACACTATATTTTGCACCCGACAGCATTTGAACCTGCAACCCTTACAAATCCCTATCAACTCATCATTACACCTACCTCTAAGTTACCACTCATCACCAGGTAACTCGGCGTCTCCACAATGTTGATCATCGTCACTAGCTGCGCCATCACCAATGCTGTCATCAGATACATCAGCTCTTCGAAGCCCAGGGCTAACTTCATCATGTATCCCGCGGAAGTCAGGACTAACATCAGTCCTAGACATGGTCCTCGGATCCTGGAAAATATAGAATTTTCTTCGGATTTCACGATATTAGATTAAATTAAATTCATTTTTTCGGTTTTATTCGCATTGTTTAGTATGTTAAGGTCTGTATATAAAGACTTCAAAACGTCGGGCATTAAAAATTTTGTAGGTTGTGTTCCCAAGACACATACAATTGATGACGATATAAAACGATCATGTGATTTTTTATTGAATCAATATAATGTAAATGTAAAATTCTTAATAAATCAAAATAATATTTAAGGATCTAGGTGGCGTGGAATTTTAGAGGCCTATGTCCAGCAGTGGACTGGAACGGGGTGGTGATGAATAATATTTTGAATTTTATTGTCGGGTTTCTGAATTTGACCAGTGTTTGTACCTATGTGTGCATAAATCTGTATAGATGTAGGAATATCCAAACACAATGTTAGATGATTATGATTATTTGAGATAGGTATCCGAACTTTGAATGTAAGGAATTAGCCAACAGGAGCAGGGAGTTGGGGTGGGGAAAAGATGGCGGAGGCAGATAGATTTTGGATGGACAAGGTAAAAAAGAGGACAGAGGAGTGTACCTAAATATATGGATATTTTTGAAATAATTTTAAGAAGTGTATCGAGTGAAATAGATGTCAGTTCAAGATATATTACGCGTAATTATTGAATCCCCTACATAGATATAATATGAGACTCGAGATTTCCACTGGTTTATGCTCTCGGCTTCTGGAAGGTAGGTACCTACAATTAAGTTTTGGATTTTTTTTATTAACTTTATTTCTATATTTATTATTACATTTGAGCGGTGTTGGTCCAGTGGCAGATACCCCAACTTTCATTCCGGAGGTTATGGTTTGAAGTCCTGGCTGACCGCGCACCAATGTCTTTCCTTGCGAAAAAGTTATGTGCGTTAATAACATCGCTCTAACGGTGTACGAAAACATCGTGAGGAAACCCACGGCTTAGTTAGCTCCAGACGTATTGACCAGTTCTTTCCTCTGGGCATGGTTGACTAGGCTGGGAGGGTGGTATATGTGCAGCGCAAGTTTACTCCACCTAACAACGTCCCGAGCACTACAGCGCCATAAATAGCATGGATTAAAAGTTGCTGGCGCTGTATGAATTATCAAAAGTTTTAATTATCCGATTATTATTATTTCTAGATTTAATTATGCCATTCTGTCTACATTGTAATAAAGCTTTCCACGTGGTTTAACCATCGTTAAAGTTAATCACCACATCAGTCATCACTAGCTAGTACTTTCTGTCTTATTCGTACCTTGGTGACGTGGTCTCAGTGATGTAGACCGGCAGAACAGTGAAGATACCCCCAGTTGATGCACCGGCGAGCGCGTGGAAGATTATGGTGTTGGTTGAACTTAGAAGGAACAACGGTATCAGGGATGCCTGTAATAGTAAACCCCTATGAATCTTGTGGTCGTATGGTGGGCCTGTTCAGATACCACACGTCATTTCGTTTTTTAAGACGTTTCAAAATAAAACACAATATTTACTGGGTTTTACACGCGTTTTAGTACATTGTATGCGCTGTAACAACATTGTTAAGTACAATGTACTGAGCTTTCGCTAACTTTACAGTGAAATTTTTCAAGGTTAGCTTTTTCACCTTGACAACCCTGGTCACCGTTAATTAATAAGACACGTGTAAAACCTTATATATTGTGTTTCATTGATGCAAAATCGCGAAAACGTAGGACAAAACTACGTAAATTACCATGTATTTGTACACAGGTTTTAACTAAGTCCCAAGGAGGCTTGGTGTCAAGCAGAAAGCCGACCGTAATATTATTTTCGAAATATATTCGAATATAAATATATCGGTAGGTATGATTAATGAAGACTTACCTACTGAGCCCTTAAGAGTCTTGATAGTTTATCGTCTCGATGAAACTGCCAGTTTACTTCCGTACATTATTTTAGTTCATAATAGTTACCGCTAGGGGCGCTGATGGAAAATGTATGAAGTAAACTGCCAGTTTCATCCGAGACAATAAACTATCAAAACTCATACTAAGGGCTCTGTACTAAGCTGTAGAATTGCTATTGGTTGCTTATCTTGGTCGAATCGAGTCTGAATATTTTTGTTTCAATTTTACATACCCCTTGAACAATACTGATGGCAAACACTGCCACTCTTCTCCCCAACTTGTCCACACTATAGGTGAATATTGGTGCCGCAACCGCCGCAGCCAGGACGAAAGCGGTTGTACTCCATGGCATCTCCTCTTCAGGTAGGAAGTGACCCGAGTGGATTGAAGAGGAGAGGTGAATAGTCTCTATGCCTTGAGTGAAGAATGGGATGCTGGCTGGAAGGAGAGAAGAGGAAACTACATTTTTAAAGAAATACTTTCCAAAAATTAAAACCCGACAGGACTTAATCTGCATCTTTAGGGAGTGCAGTCCATCTTCGCCACAGGTGCTCGTCTAGTCGAGTTGAAATTTAGTATCGCATTTTTTATTTGTTTACGTTTAAGGGACGCAACGCCATCTACCGGCGTCTTTGCAGATTTACCAGCTTGCATTTTTCAATTTACATTGGAATTAATACAACGTTTGGATGTCGCTTTCGATTACCTTTTGATATATTATTATATTTTTAAAGTGTTTTGTACTGACTATAACATACCTACTAGCTGCGCCCCGCGGTTTCACCCGCTAAGTCCCGTTCCTGCGGGAATATCGGGATAAAAAGTAGCCTATGTGTTAATCCAGTTCCCCAGATACCTATATTCCAAGTTTTATCGCAATCGATTCAGTAGTTTTTGCGTGAAAGAGTAACAACCTCACATACATACATAATACATACAAACTTTCGCGTTAAGGCGGCGATAGATGATAATCATCGGTCCTTGTCCGATTGCATATAAATGAGCGAGATGGAATTGCGTGAAAATATCTACAATTTCTCGTAAAATCAATCATTAACGAAGATTTAAATCATATTTTTATAAAATGCGATGAAGGGGTTCTAGGTATTGTATTTTCTAATATTATGATGCCTATAAGAAAATATAGCGGTTAAGAATTTAGAAGAAAAATTGATTTATTTTGTAAAACAGGGGTAACTTTGCCAGTATAATAGTGGTATTTAAAGTTATTTTTTATTGTTTTTGAAATGAAGGGGACACTACTTGTATCATGTACAATAACATTAAACATTGTTTAAAGATCTATTTGATACCGGTTATGAAGAAAACTATTCAATCGGAAGGGATTTCACATGAGTCGCGTCCTTAATAATATTAGTAAGATACGAAGTAAGATAAGATAAGATTCAGTGCCTAGACTACGAACGCAAATGGAGGTAATCTTAGACAATGTTATAAAAATTAAACTACCTAAGTAAGGTACATTAAAATAATCTAACTACCGTCTCGAGTGTTAAAGGAAATGTTAGAAGTAATTTCTTAATTCTATTTGTTCAGCTTTCAAAACAAGATCTTTAAATGTTAAGTAAACAACTCTTGGGAACAGTGGATAACCGACTTTATAATCAACCGATATTGGTAGCGAATTCAAATTCAAATTAAAAAAACTTATTTATTTAATCAATCACACTCACATTAAAAAAAAAAACACAAAATAGTTTATTTTCTTGGATTCTTGTACAACAATAAATGTAGGTAAGTACATGATCACTTGGATATGTCTCAAAAATTTTGTTGTGCAATTCTGTTGTTCATTTTCCTAAACTAAACTTAGTTTAATTTTAGTTTTGAAGTACAAACAAATTAATTGAAATACAACTTAATAATTGGAAACAATTAAAAAAAAACAACACTTGACAAATGGCCCACTCCTAGTCGCCCCCGGTCCAAATGAAGCCAAAATGCAAGACGAATGCAAGACGGCTACCTTTGAACCGCAAGAACGACCCAGAGCGGACATCTAAACCCCGGTCTCTGAGCCGCCTACTAACCTCCTTAATAAAAACTATTAGAAATAAGCTTATAAAAAGCTATTGTATCGTTACACTGAGTTGTGAATAGTTTAGAAATGTCAGTCTAAATTTAAGTTTAGATTGGCACCAAGAGAATGGAAATAACTGTTTAAACTTAATTTTAGGATTTTTAGGTTAAATTTTATGATTTGGTGACAGCAGCTTTGCCACCATTTTATTTAATGGTTTTTGGTAGGTCCGTTAATTTGTCCCACTGCAGGGAAAGGGCCTCCTCTTGTGACGTTAAGCCACGGGAGCCTACACCGGATTGGCGAATGTCCCATATCTTTGGACCGTGCCGATAATTAGCTGATATAACTGTAAGTTCGTCTTTTTCTTATAGTTAGCGCTTTGTCTTACCTAGTATTAGAGTTGTCAGGTCGCCCTAACACCTCTAACTTGACCTAACGCTTGCTATCAGAGATAACATCCGGGACCAACTGCTCAACGTGCTTACCGTAGCACGGAGGGAGAAGCCCGATGTAATGATTTTTTTGCCAAACATAATATTGGTCACCCATCCAAGTAATGACCGCGCCAAACGTTGCTTAATGCGTAGGATCATTGAAGACCGTTTTTTTATTTTTACAATAGGACAAAATAACGTGTTAAGCTAATTCTCTAGTACGTTTTGAGTTTTTTTTACAAAAAGTCCAAATATTTATTTTTCTTAGTTATGGCTTCTGTCAGCAATATTAGACAATTTAGCCATTTCTCGTACTAATAGTGAACTACCACAGTTATACTGTAATCGTTTGAAATAATTTTCGATGCGTGAAGGCTGTAGAAAAATGGTGACGATTTTTCTTCAACCCCATGGAATATGAAATTAAACAATTTAAACGCAATAAAACTATGTTTTGTAAAAATTAAAATTCAGGACGACTTTCCACTAACGCGTCAAAAACAAAAGTCCCCAAATATTTTAAATCGCCTAAGAGTAAATCGGCCGATTTAAAATCTTTGTTCTGCATTTGGGTTTCCCCGGTTTACAATAGGCTGTTATTTGTTTTAAAATAGCTTTGCACAACGACTTTTATATTTTAGGGGACTGTTTTTAATGTAATCAGCTACGTAGTGGATTAGACGACCTCTAAGCTATGTACGCGCAGTGACAAGTCGCGGCGCAAGCGCGTCATCGTAGCGTCGCGTTTAGTAGTTTATTTTACAGAGAATAACCGATAGTCCCAAAGATATCGGGACACTACGAAGTATACATATAATCAATCTTGGTTGATTGATTGATTAAACACTTTATTGCACCAAAAACACAAATAACAACAAATTAGACATAGAAAAACTTGTGGCATAATAGGCGGCCCTATCGCCTATGGGCGATCTCTTCCAGGCGACTAATGAATGGACAAGACTTGAGGAAGGGGATGGGTAATGTGAACTAATGTGTTTTTGAAAAGGGAAAGTTTGGTTGAGAAAAATAATAATAGAGATATAGATCTTACAAATATTATAAACGCGAAAGTTTGTATGTATGTATGTGAGGTTGTTGTTACTCTTTCACACAAAAACTACTGAACCGATTGCGATGAAACTTGGAATATAGGTAGCTGGATACCGGGAGTAACACATAGGCTACTTTTTATCCCGTTATTCTCGCGGGAACGGGACTTACGCGGTTATACCGCGGGGCGCAGCTAGTATATAATAAATAAACAATATACTACCTACATAAATAGGCATAACGTAGACAAACCATAATAGAAATGTAAGTTTAAGATACACAATAGTTAATTAGCGTTCTAACACTACACAAAATAGTATAAATAAATAATATAATTATAATACCTACTAAAAATATAAACAACAAATATTAGAACAATGTGATCTCGAATAGCCGTGCAAGAAGCGTGCAAGTTAAGCAACGTCAGGGTAATTCTTAGATAGGTAGGCAAAGAAATAATTCTTTTTCCCCTCTCCGTGCTTCGGCAGTTGGTCCCAGTTGTTATCTTTGATAGCAGTCGTTAGGTCATGTTAGAGGCGTTAGGGCGAACTGACAACTCCAAAACCAGGGACTGCATATCGGTATAAAATATTTAAATAGTATTTTTAAAATATCAGTACTCAAATTTGTACAATGTTATAATTTCTATAAGTACTTATATATTCCAGTACAGTTATTTAACCGTTATGTAATTTCTGTACCAATACATAATTTAAGATTTAAACCTACCTAATGATAATCAAGAATGATCGACATTAATAATAGGAGTATAGTATATCTGTATCAAAATTTGACGCTACCCAAATATAAAGGTATGAATGTTATTTAAAACAAAAAATATATGTGCTGCTATTTTTGAGTACCGAAATTTAATGGTATGACGTCATACAGAAAAAAAATTTTGTACTGATATTCATATCGGTATACAGTCCCTGTTCAAAGCTATACCCTTTTCCATAAACTTAAATCACAAATGTAAACACAGAACTGTCATTTATCAAAGGAAAGAGTAAACAAGGAGCTGTCACTTTCAAATAATTATAATAATATGAGTTTTTTGTTTACATTTTTGATCTAAGTTTCTGAAAGATGAGACACTCAACTAAACGAGAAGTGCGATGAATATACCTTCAGGGTCACAAAACTCTACTTTAATTCGACGAAAGAACGAAACGAAAAATGTAATTCAGAAAGGAAATTTACGATTTTTCTGACAATTTCCAAGACACCATCCGTCCTTAAAAGTAAACATAAGCTCTGTTGGACAGGCATATTAATTAGACTAGGAGAATGAAGGTTGATGCATTGATGCATTTCAAATCCGTCTTGGATTGACGAGCTTTACCAGTTCCAAAGTCAAACTGTTCGAGAGATAACTTTCACACCTAAAAAGATGACTTTATGTATATTTAAGAACAACCATCTTTGTTAGAATATGCACAATCCTATACTAATATTATGAAGCTAAAGAGTTTGTTTCTTTGTTTCGTTGAACGCGCTAATCTCAGGAAATACTGGTCCGAATTTTAAAATTCTTTTTGTGTTTGATAGTCCATTCATCGAGGAAGGTTATAGGCTACTTATGGTCCCGATACTCCCGCGGGATCGGGACTTACGCGGGTGAAAACGCAGGCGATGCTAGTCTAGGTAATATAGGAGATAGGGATTAAGTTAAAAATAGTTTAACTTACGTATTTAAAATTGTGGGTGAACCCTACAATTCAATGTTAATCAAAACATCAGAAATTGTCTGAAGCCATCAAAATCCTGAACTTCGATCCCAAATCATTGGTAATTGGTTCTATCAACCAATTTACTTTCCAAGGGGTTCAATTAAAGAACTCCAGAACTTTGTAAGGATTATCCTTTAGGGGCCGCATTCTATCGACCTAGATTTTTCTCGTTTTCAAAATGTGGGGGTGAAATTAAAGTAATTTATAAAGAACTGTGCCCGCGGTTTTACCCGTAGAATTATCGATATAAAAAGTCTCAGGTCTCCAGCTCCCTATGATCCAAGTTTCATCGCAATCGGTTCAGTAGTATAGCGCGAAAGAGTAGCATATATAGTGATATACAGACATATTTGTATTTTTTTGTATTGGTGTGTTCACCGATTACTCGAAGATGCCTTGGCCGATTGAGATGAATTTTCAATTGAAAGGTGGGAGCTCCGAGGTAAAAGTAGGTAGGTGGGTATACTAAATAAGGTGAAATAAAGAAATCCTATCCTATCCTACTAATATTATAAAGAAAGTTTGTGTGTATGTTTGTATGAATTTGTGTTTGTTACTCAATCACGCAAAAGCTACTGAACCGATTGCGATGAAACTTGGAATATAGTATAGGTAGCTGGGGACCTGGATACATAGGCTACTTTTTATTCCGCTTTTCCAGCGGGAACGGGACTTACGTGGGTGAAACCGCGGGGCGCTGCTAGTTATTTATAAAATTAAAAACAACCTAAAAAAAGATTAAATAACGTCTTCATACAGTGCCACCGACTTATCTGTTTTGTTATCTGAAGTCTGGCAGTTTTAATGGCTGGGTCCATATTGTAATTTGGCTGCCCGACTTCAGATAACAAACAGATAAGTCGGTGGCAATGTATGTAGACGTTATTTTTGTCTTTTTTTAAAAGTTTGTTTTTGATTATTTTAATTTTAAGTGCTGACTTGTGTCTTGTCTCGTTGAAGGTCGCGTTTCGAGGACAAGTTAGTTTGTTGATGTTTTAAAACGATCATGTGATATTTTAATGAATCTTACTAATATTATAAACGAGAAAGTTTGTATGTATTTATGTATGTTAGTATGTATGTATGTGACTTTGTTACTCTTTCACGCAATAATGACTGAACCGATTGCGATGAAACTGGGAATATAGGTAGCTGGAAACAGGGAATAACACATTGGTACTTTTTATCCCGATATTCCTGAGGGATCGGGACTCACGCGGGTGAAACCGCGGGGCGCAGCTAGTGAAAAATATTTAGAATTTAGAATAGGTGTTCGTTATTCCAAATCTCCAGCTACCTATATTCCGATTTGCGATTAGAATTATGAAGATGGGATAATCTAAAGCTAGGTAAGTACCTAAGTGTTTTATTATGCAAAATCGCGAAAACCATAGAAGAAATAAAATACTTACCTAGTTTAATTAATTTTGTGAGATGTCATTTCCAAAGTGACAAACGAAACAGAATAAGTAGGTACCGCAAAATTTAATCTTTCAAAGTTAAAGGGGTGTCAAGAAATTTTCCAGAACTCGATATCTTGTTTGGATTCGTTTTCTTTCGTGAACTAATAACTGTGGCTTTGGCTTTTAAAAATCATTCTATTGTTATTTTATTTACTTACCAGAAGAGAGGTTCGAAATAGAAAGATAACACAATCAAAACGGGAACGAAAGACGATCGAAATAAAAACATGACAGTGACAGTTGACAACTGTCAGTCAAAGCTAATCTAAGAGTTTTGGCAGGAATGCGTTAAGGAGACGTGTTGCTAAATTTTCATTTTTGTGAAACTTAGTTCAAATGCGTGTAAATGTTTAATTTCGGGGGAATATTAATCAATTTAGTTTCGTAAAGGTGTACAAGTGAAAATTAAAGTGAAAATCGGTGCAAAACATGGACTTTAGCTTAGTGTTCTCTCCAAAGCTTCGTGAACAGACATTGTAAAAATGTCCCCCTTTTTACAATGATTTCCTCGACTTGACTTTGACTGTGACGACTTGACTGTTTCGTTCAATGCAAATTACCTGCAAATATTAATAATACTTGACACTGGCAAATGTCCGAAAGGAAAAGCCATTTTAAAGAAGAAGAAGAAGAAGCTAATCTAACATACTTAGAGGTGAAATTATTATTATTTCTTATCGGTTGTGAACCGATTATGGCCATTAGGAAATTAGCCAGTGTCATGTATTTTAATATATTATGCAAGTTATTTGCATCGAAACAGTCAAGTCGTCATAGTTAAAGTCAAGTCTAGGGAATCATTTGTAAACACGGCGGCCATTTACAAACAATCTTCACTGAGCCTTGGAGACAACACTAAGTCAATGTTTTGCACCGATTTTCACTTTCATTCCACTTGTACACCTTCACGAAACTAAATTGATTAATATGCCCCCGAAATTAAACAATTTGCACGCATATGAACTAGGTTTCACAAAAATAAAAATTTAGCACCACATCTCCTCAACGAGTTCCCGCCAAGACTCGAGGTGAAATTAGCTGGGACTTTTGTTTTTGACGCGTTAGTGGAACGTCGTCCTGAATTTTTATTTTTACAAAACCTAGTTTTATTGCGTTTAAATTGTTTAATTTCGGTGGCATGTTATCAATTTAGTTACGCGAAGATCAACGAGTGAAGTGAAAATAAAAAAAACCAGTGCCAAACACGAAATTAGCACGGTACAAACAAATGTTTCATGGGGTTGGAGAAAAATCGTCGCCATTTTTTAACCGACTTCAAAAAAAAAAGGAGGAGGTTATCAATTCGTCTGTATGTATAATATTTTTTTTTTTTTTTGTATGTTTACCGATTACTCGAAGACGGATTGACGGATTAAGATGATTCTTTTTTTAATGGATAGGTAGGAGCTCCAAGATGGTCCCATAAAAATTTGATGTGGATCTGATGAGGGTCTTCGGAGTGATGAACGGAAATGCTTCTCAAAACGCATTAATCAATCCAGTTGTTTATCGATTACTCGAAGATGGCTTGACCGATTGAGATGATTCTTTTTTTAATCGAAAGGTGGAAGCTCCGAGATGGTCCCATAAAAATTTGATGAGGATCTGATGAGGATCTTCGAAGTGAGGACCGGGAATGCTCCTCAAAACGCTGTATTCAATTCAATTGTTCATCGATTATACGCAGATGGCTTAACCTATTGATATAGTTCTTTTTTTAATGGAAAGGTGGAAGCTACGAGGTGGTCCCATGAAAGTTTGGTAAGGATCTGCTGAGTATCTTCGGAATGATGGACAGGATAGCATCCCAGAATTCAATAAATTACTCATTTTTGGACTTCTACCAAAAAGAATAGACCCTTAAAGAACTAAGTACAGATTGATGGGGCACCTGAAACCACCTTCTCATCAGCAAACTCCTCAATAATGAAATTTACGGTAACAATATTGTTGATTTTGAGGTAGGTAAGTATACTAAAAAGGGTAAAATAAAAAAATAATTTAACAATTAAAAAACCGACTTCAAAAAGACACAAAAAATAATTTAAAAAAGAATTGATAAAAATGACCAAAATAACCTCTACATAGGTACAGAGCCACCGACTAATTAATCTGTTTTATCATCTGAAGTCGGGCAGTTTTACTGGTTGGTTCCATATTGTACTTAGTTTGGCTGCCCGACTTCAGATGATAAAACAGATTAATTAGTCGGTGGCTCTGTACCTATGTAGAGGTTATTTTGGTCATTTTTATCAATTCTTTTTTAAATTATTTTTTGTGTCTTTTTGAAGTCGGTTTTTTAATTGTTAAATTATTTTTTTTCTGTAGCCATCACGCATTGAAAATTATTTCAAACGATTACAGTATACTGAAACTGATACCAGAAACTGGCTAAATTGTCCTATATTGCTGACAGAAAGTCATAACTAAGAAAATGAAATGATATTAAACTTTCAAAAGACAGATCAAAAGTAGCCTAAATTTCTTCTTAATAATGTAGCTATCCATTAGAGAAATAATTTTGGAAATTGGTTTGTTCTGTGTTGGAAATTGGATTATTATTAAATATTAAGAATAGTCGAAATTATTTGAAACAAAGACTGTCCCGCTGGACCTTATTGACAATTTAACAAGAAATTACTAACTAACACTTCAAAATATTTACATTTTACCGGGTCTTAATCGCGTACTATTTTTATTTTCTTACCTCGACGTTTCGATCATGTTACAATGATCTTGGACTCGAGGGGACTGGGATCATTGACCAAGATCATTGTAACATGATCGAAATGTTAACAAATCGTGTGAATTTAAAAAGTTTATTAACACTTCCAAAGCCAAACTTTGCCTACTTTCCTAAAAATATCGCACTGTTTTAGCCAACAAATCTATCAATGCAATGTTGTTAAAACATTTTAGTTACAGAATATATGACGCTTTGTAAGAGATCTTTGCCCAGGGCCCTGATTCTCTAAAAATATAGCAGCGACAAGCAGGCGGGATGTACGAGCATTGCAGAAGTCGATTTGTTTCATGAGCATAAATAAAAGCTATTCCACAACTTCCTTAATACTGATTGGCTGAGGGACATGGGGATCGAGCTATTTAAATAACTAAGTAGCCCTTAAATTTGTAGGTTACTTAAATAATTAAGTAGTAATTAACTAAAATAAATTTACAGAATAGGAAATAACGTACAGCTCCTGCACGTCGCCTGCATTCCGCATGATATGTCCTTAGCGAATCAGGGCCCTGATTCGATAAGGACATAGCATGCAAAATGCCTTTAAATTTAAGGGCTACTTAATTATTTAATTTTTTTTAATTGTTTTATCAATTTAATTATTTAAATAGCTCCAAGGGCAGCTATTTAAATAATTAAGTAGCCTCAGTTAATCAGTATCAAGGAAGTTGTAAAATAGCTTTTATTTTTACTCATGCAACAAATCGACTTCTGCAATGCTTCTGCGTCCCGCCTGCTTGTCCCATGCTATGTTTTTACAGAATCGAGCCACAGTAGTGGGACAGAAATGGCTAATTTATTTAAATAAATAATGTTTCACTCACCAATAAAAGCAATAAATAACTCTTTGAGAACACTTCCAGTTTCCACTTTTTGTCTAACATTATTATTGTTGTTAGTTATTGTATAAACCATTTTAAAGTCTGTTAATTTAGGCAAGAGTAGAATAAGTTGTTTAAAACCTGGTTTTTAATGCCAAATATGGAAACTAACAAGGAAACTAACTAAGTAGGTATGGTTTTGTTTCGATTTTTTAAACTTTTGACTAAGCTACTAAAATATTTTTATATTTTAGTGTAAGATTTTAAATTAAACAGTAATGCTTTATTGTTTATTACTTAGGTACACTAAATAATGATTATTTTAATTAATATAATTTAGAGAATAATAGTTCTCAATAAAAAAATCACACTAATACCTCCACTGAAGTTAAAACAGTCACTAAAAACCGACACTATTTTAATCTCTTTATACTTTAACACTAATTATTTATTCAATTCTTATCATTTAAGCAGCAGGCTTATATTGAACTCTTAGTCCAAGGTCGTAAGATTCAATTTCGTTTGTGTTTGTAACGTTTGAAAGAGACCATGTTGGTGACATCGAAGGCGCGTATGCGAATATACGATAGTATGATGACAGGACGTCTTGTATGGAGTTTAATAGACGGAGGAGCGTTTAGATCGATTTAGTTACTGGGTCAAGTTGAGTTGTTTTATTTTTTTTACCTTATATTTTTCGAATTGAATGTCGAATCGATTCGAAAACATCGGTCAGGATGCAGTCGAATGCATCCTGACCGATGGGCTAAAATCGTCACGCAATGGGTGCCGTAAGACGGACGTCGGAATCGTGGCAGACCCCGAAAACGGTGGCGATGCGTTCCACGGAGATTGGAAATCTAGCCCAGGACCGGACAGCTTGGAAGGATGTTAGGGAGACCTTTGCCCAGCAGTGTGACAATATAGGTTAATAAAAATAAAAAATAAAAAACATTCTCTACTTGATGCGTACATAGCTGAAAATCTGAATTAACCTATTGGCTACTTTTATCGGCGTAGGCGATAATAACGGCGGACGTAGCTAACATTTTACATAAATCCAAT
This sequence comes from Idaea dimidiata, assembly GCA_949358125.1. NCBI lineage: Eukaryota > Metazoa > Arthropoda > Insecta > Lepidoptera > Geometridae > Idaea > Idaea dimidiata. The sequence goes on from OX442342.1 coordinate 895,559, forward strand.
TTTAACGGAAGACTTTGTATTGGTAATTTGGTACCTACATTAATGGATACCTTTTAAAGTGGAGATTTTTCGACCGTGGGGGCCGGGGGTACAGGCAATATATCGGTTTTTATCTGAACGCCTGGTGGAGACAACGCGAGACCAGAATGCTGGAGTTTACTTGGCACAAACAATAAGCATTGCAATTGAGCGTGGCAATGCGGCCAGCTTATTGATAAAATATTTATTCAATAAGATATCACATTATCGATTTGAAATGTTAGCAAACTACCGTGCCTTGAATGAAAAGAAGGCACGAGAAACTCATTGTTTTTGTCGCAATGATCATGTTCACATTGCCGCTCTGTTCCTTACTATATTACATTCAATTGTAACTTTGAAAATTTGTATTTTCTGTATTTGTTAAGTATAAAAAATAGTCAGAAAAATAACTCTCTCTAGCACCACATCTCCTCAACGAGTTCCCGCCAAGACTCTGAACTATCTAAAGAACGTTTGTTTTTGACGCGTTAGTGGAACGTCGTCCTGAATTTTAATTTGTACAAAACCTAGTTTTATTGCGTTTAAATTGTTTAATTTCGGCGGCAATTTAGTTACGCGAATTTCAACGAGTGAAGTGAAAATAAAAATACCAGTGCCAAACATGAAATTAGCACGTTACAAACAAATGTTCCAATGGGTTGGAGAAAAATCGTCGCCATTTTTTCTGCAGCCTTCAAGCATTGAAAATTATTTCAAACGATTACAGTATAATAGTGGTAGTTCACTGGAGAAACTGGCTAAATTGTCCTATATTGCTGACAGAAGCCATAACTAAGAAAAAGAAAAGAACCATCTAAACGCTCCACCAACAATTGCTTCGATCAACTGGTGTGCCGATTACAGACAGTCCACGGTCAATTTCGTTTACCCAATCATTACTTTAGGTTATAGGGACGCTAATTTGTTTCCTTCTACGTTAAAACAATCAAATTTTACAAATAATAAAAAGCAAAGTCTTACAGTTTAATCTTGTGTACAGTCGGTAAAGAAGATTAATTACCTACCAATTAAGGATAAAATGCTTATGATCAAGTTTAAAAAAAATAAATGTTTTTGTAGCAAAATGCCTAAGCTGAATGTTTAAAATTAACACCTAATTAATAGATTTTTGTTTGTTTTCGCGACGGAAGTTGATCTCATTTTCCTGTCAAAACAACGCAATTAAACCTGGAAAATGAGTATACTGTTTGATAATTTTAAAGTTTACTTTTATATACAATATTGGTTCCTCTCCACCATAATTTTTTTGTACGTTATTGCGACGTATAAATGTATATTATTATGTCACCGGAAATTAAGAAGAACCGCAAATTTATAAATTTTCTAGGCAATTTATAAACCGTCGTTGGATTCTAAATGAGAGATAAATTGTATTATTTCTCGCCTACATTTTCGCAAATCAATAAACTTACCGAACTCACGCGTAAAATGATAAGTAAGCAATAACCAAACGCCATGTACGCTCTGATTGAATAAGTCACATGGTATTGTTCGCATCGCCATTGTTAGCCACGGAACATAAACAAACCGGTTGCTCGTGTGTTTTTGTAGTTTTTGAATGTTGTAACAGTGTTGGAACTGTAAAGATCGTTTTATTTTGCTAAGGTTACTAAACTAGAAGCGACCTAGAAGCTGCGGACAGAAAAAAGGGTTAAGATAGTGCGGTAAATTATTGTACCTAATTCTATGGACACAAGCATTGCCACTGTACCATCGTTTGTTACGGCGTACTTATTTCCCTGCGACAAACGTATAATCGAATATTGTTTCTTCGAGAACTTTTCATCGATATCTTTGTACTACGACGCTTTATTAATTCGGAGTATTGTTACTGCGATGTTACGTTACATCGAAAAACTATTCTGCGAACGATTTTACTGCGAGTCGAGTCAACGACTCGACTCGCACGATTTTACTCCGAGTCGTCCACCTTGAAACTGGGACCAGGGACCAATTATACCCTTTTGAATTTGATAATAGTCAACTGGGTCTAAGTGGGTCTAGCTTAAGTTATAAAGCTCTTTTATTATTATTTCTTATCGGTTGTGAACCGATTATGGCCATTAGGAAATTAGCCAGTGTCAAGTATTATTAATATATTATGCAAGTTATTTGAATCGAAACAGTCAAGTCTTGGGAATCATTTGTAAACACGGCGGCCATTTACAAATATTGTTCACGGAGCTTTGGAGACAACACTAAATCAATGTTTTGCACCGATTTTCACTTTCATTCCACTTGCACACCTTCATGAAACTAAATTATTTTAATATGCCCCGGAATTAAACAATTATAGGGCTTTTCGAAATCTTTGATTAAGTTTGACAGCTGTCATCCAACTGCCTGTCAACTATGAAAGTTTTTGTTACGGAAAAAGATAAAGCATGTTTTCACTACCCCGACCTTACTCCACGTTATAAAAAAGGCTATTTTACTGTACATACAGGCGTTTTCATAGGAAAAAATGTGAGCCGTCACCCGACGCCTGACAGATGAGAAACATTTGACATTGACAGATGTTTTTTTTTTCATCTAGCATGGCGTTGCATCGCCACGGCCTGTATCGCCACGCCACCAACCGGGTTCACCCTTCTTATACACGTTTCACATCAAAAATATCTTGTCGTCTATCCCCTTTCCTTACCTCAATTCATCGTCAATAACGAACCCAATTACAACCCTCATACGTTCAGCGATGAGACCTCGTTAGAACATAAATGCACCATCAAGGCTAGAGCCTGCTTCGAGGTAACCTCGTTACGTACTTTCCGGTCGCGAATCTGATACCTTAATGCATTTAAGCAAGTAATCTCGCTAAATTGGTTAGAATGTCATTTCTGGGACATATTTTCTGGGGGACTCTTAAAGCGTTATTTTTCGACCGTTTTGTGAAGATGGTTTTTTTGGCGGGAACGCCTTGACACATCATTCAGTCTTTACAGATGGTGTTCAGTAGTTTTTGCGTGTAAGAGTAACAAAAGCTCATACATACATACATAGTAACTTTCGCGTTTATAATATTAGTAGGATATAAAAATTAGAAGACATAAAGATAAATAGTTTCAAACAGTCCTGTTATGCAGTTTCAAACAGTCCTGGTATATCCGAGCAGCAGAATAATATTTTCTATATTTTCACAAACTGAAACCTGCAAGAAAGGAAGCACCCTCTCCCCGTGGTCGTCACTACACAGCTGACTGGTTTTTAGATGCCAATTATCACGCCCAGATAGTTCCTTCCTTTCGATGAAATGGTGGCGTAGTACAAATGTAGGTAGGTACATTCAGTCTGCAGACGCTTTCCAAAGATAGTTGTTGGTTGTTCGCAAATTATAGAAACAAAGCGAAGGAAATTTCACAAACAATCTTTGTTTAAATATTTCTGCAATCTTTGTCTACTAGAAATATTTTAAAGGAAAAATTCATCTTCAAAATTTCACTCGCGACGAGATTTGAACTCGCATCTCTTTGATTTTTCCTTTAAAATATTTCTAGTGGTCTTGAGTAATAAAACATGTTACGAAATAAATATATCTACTTCATCTTCTTCTTCCTTACATCACTTCGACTCGCACTTAATTTTTTACAGCAAAATAAATAATTGAAGTTGAATACGAGTTAAATATAGGTTGAAAAATATAGGTTGAGTTTCATGGTCGTTTTTTAGTCGTTTCGTTTTGCACGTATGTAATGCAAACTTTTTCGTTTATCAAGTTGTACAGCTAAACTTATTTTATGATATCGTAAAACTCACTGGCTGAATGAAGTGAGAAAATTTACATAAAATTAAAAAAAATGATCTTTGTAATTTTTCTTTCACCTTCGAGGCCAGTCACTTTTGTAATGCAAACTTTGTCATGATGTCAGATTGAAATAAGTTTGTCTAACTTGAAAACTCACTGGGTGAATGAAGTGAGAAAAATTGCCAATAAATTAAAAACAATATAAACCTACGCGTCGAACTAAGAACCTCCTCATTTTTTGAAGTCGGTTAAAGGTAAATTGATTGCTTTTTACTAATTTTTATGCAAGATATTTGGCCAGTCATTTTGTAATGCAAACTTCTTCGTGGTATTGAATAGAAAAGACTATTCTTTTTAGTTCTGATTACGATTATTCCCCTTCTCATAGTAGGGTACCACTACTAATGGCTTATAGAGATAGAGGTGTCTTTGAAGAGGGACATAGGCTCTTGGTCCCGATATTCCCGTGCGGGTCAGTACTTTTCGGGTGAAACCGGGCGCAGCTAGTAAGTACTTATGATAAAGCAAGAGAGAACAAAAATTAAAAACGGCCAAGTGGGAGGCGGATGCGCGCACGCTGGTTCCGTAACATCTTACTCATATTATAAACGCGAAAGTTTGTATGTATTGTGAGGTTGTTACTCTTTCACACAAAAACTACTGAACCGATTGCGATGAAACTTGGAATATAGGTAACTGGGGACCTGGATTAAACCATAGGCTACTTTTTATCCCGATATTCCCTTGGGAACAGGACTCACGCGGGTGAAACCGCGGGGCGCAGCTAGTTAATATATATATAAATAAATATTGCACTACTGCCCACTTATTTTATTCCATTTTGAGTATTTTTTAGTTATAACGGTAACGCAACCACATTAGCTGTAAAAAATCAACTGAGTTATCTCAGTCTTACAGTTCATGAGAGACAGAAAAACAGTGAAGTCTTAAAACGGTCTCGTTTTTACCCCTAAATATTACTGAAATTTTCATCAGAGATTTTAATAAAAAGCAAAACACTATCAGTACCTATGCTACGAAGTTTCACCTGGTGGATCAAAAAGTTACCACTCGATGGGATATTACCACCGAGTGGGTAAAGTTACGTCATTGTATTGAAAGTAAGGAACCGATATCGAACTTCAGCACAAGTTTCGATATGAACTATATTATATTTTATCTAAACGGAACAGCCAAAAAGAAACTGGTCTCTATTAGAGACCAGAAGGAAAAAGACCGCCTGATAGTTATTTCAAACTCGTCTATGACGGACGAGCTTCAACAGTCCCAAAATCTGTTTGGGGATCTCACTCATTTCTTAAACAGTTTTAAAAAAGATAAAATAAATAAAAACATAAATAAATAAATATTGCACGACTAATACACACAGCGCTATTTAGCCCCAAACTTAGCACTAGGCTTGTGCTATGGGTACTGGACAACGGATATACTACATAATTATTATCCTTTTTTTAAAGATAAATCAAAATTGGAAATTCTGTACGATACAAGGCATTCTACCTGGGATTCATACTTCTAAAAAAATCTGAATTCATTTTCATTCACCTATCGCACGGTTATTTTTTGATCTTATTTTCCTTGACTACTTGTTTAACAGAACTATAAAATAATTAACTAAAAAGATAAAACGTTGAATCATATTTTAATGACGAGGTATTTTATTAAGGTGTTGCTATAGGCTTTTACAGTAGTTCTGTTCGCGTTAAATTATTTGTTGAAGAAATTCTTTCCAAAAATTCGCACCCATCAGGACTTGAACCTGCAACTCTGGGGATCTGTCCCAACGCCTTATCCAATTTCACCATAGGTACTCATCGAGTCGAATTGATGACATATTACATCGTCGTCTTCGCTCCTGGAAGATTGTGCACATGAAAACTTTTGAAATATCAATTTCAATCATGTTCTCTAAGGTTAAGGTAGTTTTTTCTTTGATATATCAAAACGGTAATGTTGAACCCAGTTGGTTCCAGTCTGTCCTTATCTAACTAATCGACGAACCCTAAAGTGAGAAAAGGACAGACTGGGGTCTCTCTAACATCAAGCGGGACCGTGTTTTTGACGAAGTAGTAAATAAGTTGGGTCCTGACAACATAGAACATTTTATATTGTTTTTTTTTAACTAATTAGCTGTTTTTAAATAACTAGGTGAACTTGTGCGCTTGTGCTGTTTGATTGTTTCATTGGCTAACAAACATATATAGTACATTTTTTATAAATGTATTAGTGTATATGTAATCTACGTACTTACTTACTCATTATAATGAGGTTTATTGATATGTATGTTGATTCATAGATATAAAGAGCACATTGTCTCTGTCACGTCTGTTTAATTTTGTTTATTGTTTGTAGATATTTTATATTCAATCTTAAGCCAGAAGGCGGTTATAGAAATAATTAACCCTAGAAAGATAATTTTCATCACATCTATTCGAAAAGAGCTAATCCAACCCCTGTAAACTAGGCTGGAACTAGCCCTTTGCTGGCGCTCACGCTAACTCGCCGGCAAAACGTTTTGCCTCTCTCTTAGCAGGGATTTTACTTTTTCGGCTACTGATTCTGGCTACAGTTCCAATAGAAATAGAATGTAAATAGAAGATGAATACACTAGAAATAGAAACAGGAGTAGACTAATAGTAGAGTAGGAGACTCGGAATAGACAAGGAATAGTCTTGGAATAGACTAGGAATAGTCTTTGAAACATTGGGTTAACAAGTTAAAGGTTGTTTTTGTTATATTTTTAAAGTGTTTCCTACACTTGGATTCCAAAAACGTAAAAACAATAAGAAATGCAATCCTTAATTTCGACTCGATTGAACATGCATCCGTGGCCAAAATTGGAAAGGCGCTGGAACGGATTCCCAGAGATGCAGGTTCAAGTCCTGTCGGGTGCGAAAAATTTTTGGAAAGCATTTCTTTAAGTATAGTTATCCAAGTGTAGGAAACACTTTAAAAATATAACAAAAACGGTTAATCGGAAGCAACATCTCAACGTTGAATTTAATTCTATGGAAAATAGAATAGTTCAAGCTGGCAGTCTGCAAATATTGTCAGTAGATGGCGCTACGTGCCTCCAAAAACGTAAAAACAATAAGAAATGCAATCCTTAATTTCGACTCGATTGAACATGCATCCGTGGCCAAAATTGGAAAGGCGCTGGAACGGATTCCCAGAGATGCAGGTTCAAGTCCTGTCGGGTGCGAAAAATTTTTGGAAAGCATTTCTTTAAGTAAAGTTAAAGGTTCTCATTTTCTCATAGAGGGCGATGAAAAGTAGAATGTCTACCTCAGGAGCAAATACTATTTGTAGCTCCAGTGAGGTACTTTGAATCCCTCGATTTGCTCAGGATTCTACTCCAGAATCCTTCGCTTCTCTCTGGATTAAAAAAATACTCTCGCCGTAAAAATAGTATTTTCTCCCTTGGTATACAATCTACTATTACGTCATCGAGACGTAAATTATGAAATATTGGTATATTTTTACCAGTTAAATGTAGCAGGTTCAAACTTCTCAGTAGCCGGTCCGAGTCCACTCAATACGGAGTTATTAACTATTTAAAATTAAAAATCTAGAATACATTATTGCAAAGCAGCAAATGTGCCAAATACCTAAGAATTTTGAAATTAGTTATAATCTATATGATTAGTCATAATTATAAGTAAACATAAGAAATAATTAGAATAAAAGACTGTTTTAGTGCTTATAATTTCGGTCATAAGAAGACACTGCTATTTTATTTGTTGATTTTTTATGGTGTTTTTTAATTTGATGTTTTATTTTCTATAAATAAGTATAATTGTAAATTTGTTAATAACGGTTTTCGTAAAATAATATTTAAAGTAACATAATAAAATCAAAAATAAATAAAAAAGTATTTAAATAATAAAGTGATAACGGATAAATAAAGTGTTTTATTATGCAAAATCGCGAAAACCATAGAAGAAATTAAGTATTTAAATATTTAAAATAGACACTAAAAACAACGCAACACGTCTCAGCGACGACGTATGATCTTTAACCGCTTTTAAAATAACATTATTTTTCTAGGGTTAACGAAAAGTGAGTAATAAAGTAGGTAAGTAATATTTTTAAGGCCTCTTCACTAAAGCCCAGAACTGATTTTTCTATATATTTTAAAGTTAAGGGGACATTCGCGCTCAGACAAACAAATAAACAGATAAACAAAGGAACATTACATCTCACCCTAAATGCCAACAACTGCTTCATTCATCTTGATTGATTGATTGATTAATTCTTTATTGCAACACACCACAATTAAATAATTACAATAAGAGGAAAATACATAAACAACTTAAAAATTAGGTGGCACAATGGGCGGCCTTATCGCTTAAAGCGATCTCTTCCAGGCAACCTTTGGATGGACCAGAAGCGTAAGATAGATGAAAGGTAGGGTGTTAAGACAAGAGAAAAACAAAAACGACTTGAATAATAATACAATAACAGTATGACACATACAAAAAATTAACGGAAAAAATAAATAAAAATACTACCAACACATACATATATATACACACATAAATATACATATAAACATAGATAAATACGCACATATCACATAAAATATACATACATAATAATACATCCATACCCACATACAATAAAGGTACATTTACATGGACCGTCTTACAATCTAACGTTTTTCAGCAATTTCAATATAGTATTTGTAAACGCTACTCTTGAACACCGCTAAAGACTTCGACTGTCGAATTGAAGTAGGCAAAGCATTCCACAGCTCCACAGCCCTAGCTGTAAAGGAATCACCATAAAAGGTGGAAGAACGCGAAGGGAGTTTAAGAAGAAGGGCTTTTGAAGAGCGAACAGGTTGAGAAAGGGGATGTTGAAATTGAAACCGAGACTGGAGATATAGGGGAGAGGTAGGCAGAAATAAAATTCTGTAAAGAAGTGTTAAAATGTGAAAGTTTCTACGCAGACGTATCGGCAACCATTTGAGCTCACTGCGAAATTCCGACACGTGATCAAACTTTCGAAGACCAAAAACGAACCGAATGGCAAGATTCTGGAGCCTCTCAAGCTTGTTCAGTTGTACCTCAGTGAGATCAAGGAAGCACTCATCCGCGTAGTCAAGGACGGGAAACATTAGAGATTGAGCTAACATAACTTTGGTGGCTGTTGGTAAGAAATTCCGCAACCGCCTTAGCGAGGCATTGGACGCGAACATCCTTTGACTCACCCCTGACAGCTGCGGGTCCCATGTGAGGTTACTATCCATGGTGACACCAAGATTTTTGACTTCTTTGCTGTACGGTACCGTAGTCCCGTCAAAAACAACTCGTGGTAGTAGAGAGAATTCATCTTGGTAAATATTAAAAAGAATTTCAATTCAAGCACCAATGAAACTTGATCCCAAAATCGCACTTATTCCCGATATTACGGTCAATACAGTTTAGGGGTCAAGTTTTATAAGCCATCATCTTGCGGTACAAAATACTTTTGTGTGCGAAACCTTCGATGAGCTAATTTGATTCATATTTGACCGGCTATTCAAATCCAAGAGAACATTTTTCCTTTCAAAATCATTGAAAACGGTAGCTTTTTATACGCTCTCGGCAGTGTTTATTCTATAAAATTTGAACATCACTTCACTAGTCACTTCGTCTTCAGTCATATTCTGATTATAATTCAAAAGGACCTTGGATTCTCTCTTTCTTGTTCTGGCTCTGGCGTTATTTGCGTATTGTTATTTTTATATGCGTCGACGCTTTAACAATATTTTATTGGATTAGTGGGAGTAGACAGTATTGTAAATATTGTAAATTAAAAAATATTAAGTAAGTATGTTTAATACTGTATCCGTCATCAAGTACCTACCGATAGTACAAGCCTAGTTGCAACGCGACGACTTGTAATATTTATACTTTTTAATGCCACTAAAAGTCATTGCGGAATCCATTGTGAGAAACAGTGATTTCTCTACAGAATCGACTGGTTGTTCACGTTAAGCTCACGTGTAGACACCATAAACCCACGTTATCTTTCACGTCAATATTACATCTGTGGCGTGGTTCCAAGGAGTTTTAGTAGCAGTTTGTCCAAACTGAGTACACAAGTAGTTTCTTTTATCATTTATTAAGATATTACATATGTTTTTATAAACTTTTTAAACTTACACCCGGGAAAATGTGTAAATATGAGTTCCAATCAACTCATATTTACACATTTTCCCGGGTCTTTATCGCGTGACTTTAACTTTTTAATTTTCCCTCGACGTTTTGATCATGTTACAATGATCTTAGCCTCAAGGGGGCGATTAAGACCCTGGAAAATGTGTATACATATGTATTTCATATACAAATTTACAAAAAAATGCCAGCTCTTATAGTACAAGCCTATTTGCTTATTTTGGTGCAAGATTGCGCTGTGTGTAACGTCTGGCAATTTTTATATAGGTAGGTATGTCACTTCAAAAATCGCGGAATCCGTCGTGAGATAGCCGAGAGTTTTATACAGAATCGACTAGTTGTTCACGTTAATGCCACGTGTAGACACCATAAACTTTACATCTTATCTTGCACGTAAATATTACAACTGTGTCGTTGGTTACTCGGAGTTTTAGTAGCAGTTTGTTCAGTCAGAGTAAACAAGTCGGTCGCATTTGCGCAGCGTCCTTTAAGATAATTCCTACCGAGTTACCTTCAAAGGGCATAAAAATAAATAAAAAATAATTAAGTTAAAAAATAAATAAAAGTATGCTACTAAGTTTATATTATGGTGACTAGACTACGCATATCTTCTTCTATAGGTACTTATAATAAAGGAATAGAGGACAAAAAGTCTGTACCTACTTAGAAATAAATTAAAAAAAAAGTGGTCTAGGGGACTTATGATAATTAGTAGAACAAAATTATATTATTTTAAAAATTAATGTCTGTTTGTCTGTTTCTCTGTTTATCTGTCGGTTCCTTATACAATTAAAAACTACTTATCCAATTGAAATCTGGTTTTCAAAATTGTATAGTTCTATTTTCGAGGAAGGTCGTAGTATACTTGGCATCGAAACCCAATTAGTAGAACCCGAGTAATAAAGGAAGAAGTGGAATCGCTCGAGAACCGCTCGGCCGCCCGCGCCCGTGTTAGCACGTTTTCACTTCTGCGGGTGAAACCGCGGGGCGCAGCTAGTATTATAATATTATGAATACAACCAGACCAGAAACAAATATCTGAGCGTAGGGAAACCCGTTGTATCCTGGACCCTTTTTTTAGGGTTTCGTAGTCAACATGAAACCTTTATGGTTTCGTCATGTCCGTCCGTCAGTCCGTCCGTCAGTCCGTCAGTCCGTCAGTCCGTCAGTCCGTCAGTCCGTCAGTTCGTCAGTCCGTCAGTCCGTCAGTTCGTCAGTCCGTCAGTCCGTCAGTCCGGCAGTCCGTCCGGCAGTCCGTCCGTCCGTCCGTCCGTCCGTCCGTCCGTCCGTCCGTCCGTCCGCGGCTTTCCTCAGAGACGGTTAGTACTGAGAAGCTGTAATTTGGCATGAGTAAATATACAAGATGTAACGGGCATGCCCTTTTAAGCCGAATGGGGGTTGTTATAGACATCTAGGCAAACAACTTTTGTTCAACGACTTTTAAATATTCGAACTTTTTTTTGAAATTTTTGAGGTTATGGTTCACTGAAAAAACAGCTGCTTTTGAAAATAAACGTAATTGTAGTTTCGATTGTTGTCGACTAAACTAAATGAAAGGACAAGATAAGGTCAATGACCTCGAACTCTGAGAAACAGCTGATTTTCAAGTAAACTTTAAACTTAAAATTTTCGAAAACTACTTCGAATTTCCAAAAGTTACAGAACAATTGGAAGTTGTTCGCCTAGACGTCTAGCTAGAACAACCCCCTTTCGGCTCAAAAGGGCTTACCCGTTACACCTTGTATACCTATTGTTCACGCCAAAATGCAAATTTGCAAATGCTGCAATAAAGACATTGTATAAACCATTTTTAGGGTACCTCCCCCACATGTAACATGGGGGATGATTTTTAGTTTTTAATTTTTATTTCAAAATCGACCGTCCACCGCGCCGTTTGAAGTATCAAAAATATGAAATATGTATGTTTCTACGATCATCCATGTTTTTACACAATTACTATATTTAAAGTCAAGAGTTAAAAGTGCGCTGTTGGTCTAGTCTAGTGGTAGATACCCCGACTTTCATTCCGAAGGTCGTGGTTATGAATCCCAGCTGACCGCGCACCAATGTATTTTTCCTTGCGGAAAAGTTATGTGCGTTAATAACATCGCTCATGCGGTGAAGGAAAACATCGTGAGGAAACCCACGGCTTAGTTAGCTCCAGACGTATTGACCAGTTCTGTCCTCTGGGCATAACTGACTAGGCTGGGAGGGTGGTGTAGGTGCTGGGCAAGCCTACTCCACCTAACAACGTCCCGGGCAAACAACGCCATAATATAGCATGGATTAAAAAGTTGCTTGCGCTAATAGTTTTTTTTAGTTATGCTGTAAGCAACAATTCATAGATTGCGCATCAAACAGTATTAGTAGTATTGAAAAAAAAAAAGCCCGAAGTACTATTTTTTAATCGTTTCAAAATTTCGTCATCAAAAAATCGTTTCAGTCGACTAATCTTTTCAAACTCATTTTTCCGGTTTAAATCTAATTATTCACAATCCCCTCTAACCCTGTCCCCCGCTGACAACCGGAACCCTTAGTCTGAATTTTTTCGTAAAAAAAAAACGCGAACGTGATGGTTAAGTTAACGCCGATTTTGTATGGAAACTCAAAAAGCGCCCCCCCCCCCCCTAGCGGACGATATGGAAGTTACCAGTTTCCGTACAAAATACGAGTTAACTTAACCATCACGTTCGCGTTTTTTTAACGAAAAAACGTAAAACGTTTTTATCCCGATATTCCCGCGGGAACGGGACTTACGCGAGTGAAACTGCGGAGCGCAGCTATTTTTGTATATTTGACTACCTCTAACTAACCGCTCATTATTTAATGCTGAAAGATACTGCCTTCCTTCCCGTATGAACAAATAATTAATGCTGCACCACGTCCCGAGTGCAATGCCAGCGTTAGTGCGGGAACTGACAATTAATCGCTGTTATAGTTTGCATTCAATATTAACTACTTCCATAATAATTCCATACTATTATACACGAATTAAACCTAGGGTCCAGTGGCCCGATTCTGTAAAAACATAGCATGCGATAAGCAGGCGGGATGCACGAGCATTGCATAAGTTGATTTGTTTCATGAGTGATAATAAACGCTATTCTATAATTTCCTTTAACCTCTCCGCTGCCAGCGCTAGCGCCCCCCTTACCTCACGTCTGGCTAGCCGAAAAAAAAAACTGACTAACAATTTGGGACTGTCTGTTAAATTTAACGTACATCTCCTGCACGTCGCCTGCATTCCGCATGCTTTGTCCTTACCGAATCGAGCCCCTGTGCATTTAATCTAAAAAAAAATACGTTTGATGTAGTAGTTCTGAAGTTTTATGTACAATCCCCGTTCATTCTGAAATTATGAAGAATGGTAGTCTTCGCTCCTAAAAGACTGTGCACTTGACAGCTTTTGAAATGAATCAATTTCAATCATGTTCTCTAAGGTTAAGGTAGTTTTTGCTTTGATATATATCAAAAAGGTCCTGTTGAACCCAGCCTGTCCTTGTCTAACTACCCGACGAACGCTAAAGTGAAAAAAGGACAGACTGAGGTCTCTCTAACATCAAGCGGGACAGTTTATTTGACGAAGTAAGCTTTCTAGTAATTACTGTACTATTTCTTTGCCTCAACTCAACGTTAGATTTTCTTTTAAATTTGTGGCCATTTTGCTCAAATAAACTTTTTGAATTCACATGATTCGTGTGAATACGTGATTAAGACCTGGTAAAATGTAAATATTATGTCAAATATTTACCTTTTACCGGTTGTTATTTATTTTCTCAAACATGCATGGAAATTAGAGCATTATTTTGACAAGCTTCTTCGAGATAAATCGAACTTGCTGTACTAGTCGAGCAGCGGCCGGCAATAGTTATATGAAAGTCCATATCTGTCGTGTTTAGCGGCGAAATAAATATTACTATGTAAAATCATATTTGTCGTGTAATTTAAAAATGGAACGATCTTCTACTCCGCAAAATGTCGATCAAAGAGTTTAATTTAAATTTCGAACTGGCTTGCACATAGTAATAAGCTATAATAAAAAGAAATAGGTACTTAAATTTTAAGAATTGTACATTCAATAATTCTATTTTTAAATAAAAGTTCTGAATTGGACTACTTAGTTTAATTTCAGCGCATTATTTGAGAAAAATACTAAGTATACAAGCCTTGGCCGCAACTAGGAATTGATAGACTTATGTGTGCCTCGGCTTCTGAGTTTTACAAACGCCTTTCAGCCTGACATTATGAAGAAGTTTGCATTATAAAACTGACTGTTTAAAAATAAAAATAAAAATATTAATTTTACAATTTTTATAATAAAAACACTTTATTTATCGGGTCTTATCGCGCTTTAATCATGGTTTTAAACGAACCGAGCTTTCGCCAACTTTACAGTAGGCTTTTTCAAGGTGGACTGAGATGTAATTGTGTTATGCAAAATCGAGAAAACCGTAGAAGAAATTTTTATTATATTCAAATATTAAATTTTACCCGCGCAAATATTTATTTTATTCCGTCTTTACTTTATTTATTGTAATAAGGGCAACAGAGAAACATATTTTGTAAAAAAAAATAATTGTGTAGCTATCACTGTTCATGAATCATGCATGAGATACAGCGTGACGGACAGATAGACAGACGAATATTATTTTAGTTATTGGGTACTGAACCCTAATAAAAATAGTGCAATGGTGCAAACAACCTAACTTCACGCGACACATCACACGCCACGCATTTAGTATGACACGCCACGCAGCATATAATCGTTTGGTGTGACCCTCCCTATAAACCAAGTTACAAAACCCGAACGTATGAGGGAAACTAATTTTGATTCAACTTGTATGTATATTCATGAACGATTACCATAATAATTACGTTTTGAGGTTAGAACGTGGAATTTTACGTTACTTTTGACGTAGTCATATTAAACACTTCAAAGGGGTAATATTAGTGTACGAGAATTGGACCGTGTAAATTTTTTTTAATTTTTTTTTTTTAATTTTTTTTTATTTAAAAAAAAAATGTTTTCTGATAATGTCATATTAAATTAAGTTAATTCACGCGGCAGACCGCATAATACGTAGTGATACTAGTCAGGTATCGGGACAAAACTAAATATTAATTTTTAATATAGTTGATATGGAGTTCCGAAAAGTAACGCCTAATACAATCAATTATTAAGTTAATTAATAAAAAATGAAAGTTTGCTATTGAGATTGAATTTATTAAGATTTGGAAACATCTATTTTATTACTTTACACATCTACTGCTCTTCAAAGTTACTTTTTTTGACCAAAAAGGTCCACGTAAAGCTAGTCTTCATTCCCTAGGTGCATAAAGTGCTCATTATACAAAACGTATAAGCGTAAAACGTAAGCCACTTTATTAGAATTATTATTATTATTAGAAATTTCAGTTACTAGTATAAAATTAAAATTAAAATGGAAATAGTGTCAGCAATGGAGGATATTATAAAAATCGACCTAACGGCAAAAGTTTTGCAATTTATGACCTAAAATAGAACTGCAGTGGTGTCCAGAAATGGACACAATTTATTGACTGCTTCACTAGTGATGTCACTTAGAGGACAAGACTAGTCCTTTTCTGAGATAGTCCTAAACATTTCAGTAACTTAATTTTTCTATTTAAAGTCCGCAATAGAGTTAACTTTCTTACATTTTCTCTTTAAAAATAACAAAGGAAGAAAGAATCCGTCTAACAAAAATAATTATTTTTCTTTCTTTATGTATGGTGTTTACGCATTAACACACGGTGGTCGACAGAAACTTAGATGTACCTAGTTTTACATCAATGTCTTAAATAATAGGGGTTAAAGTATGAAATTGCCGTTTTATTGCAATAGGTTCTTTGAATTGACATAGAATCTTCATGGTTTGAGGTTTTCGAATGAAACTTTTTTCAAATGGTTTCTGTGATGTTCTTTTTTTAAAAAATGTGAAACATTTGAATATCGACTTTCAATTGTTTTTGTTATTCAATTTAGACAAGAAAGATGGATACTGCGAAAATTCGAGTGATTTTTGAATACGAGTTCCGACGCGGAACTAACGCGGCAGAAACAGCCCGCAATATCAATGCTGCGTTTGGAGAGGGGTCTACTAATGAACGCACCGTGCGATTTTGGTTTAAACGCTTTCGTGATGGAAATTTCGACTTAAAGAACGAGCCACGAGGAAGACCGCCCACACAGGTGAATAACGATGAATTAAGAGAGATAGTGGAAGCCGATCCTAGTCAAACTACCCAGGAATTAGCGGCATGGTTTAACGTTACCTTACCCACTTTATTGACTCACTTGCGTCAAATCAATAAAATAAAAAAATACGAAAAATGGGTGCCTCATGATTTGACTGATCTGCAGAAAGAAACGCGTGTTGAAACTTGTGTTGCCTTGTTGAACCGGTACAGAAATGAAGGAATATTGGATCGAATTGTAACATGTGATGAAAAGTGGATTCTTTATGATAACCGGAAAAGAAAAATGCAATGGCTGACCCCAGGTCAAATGTCACAACAGTGTCCTAAAGCAAAACTTACCAATAAAAAGGTAATGGTAACTGTTTGGTGGTCTCAGCATGGTGTTGTTCACTATAGTTTTCTTCGATCTGGTCAAGCAATTACGGCAGATGTCTATTGTGCCGAACTCCGAACCATGTTGACAAAATTAGCAGTAAAACAGCTCCGACTCATGAATCGATCTTCACCATTATTGCTCCACGACAACGCGAGACCTCACACAGCACGAGAAACCATTTTGACCTTTCAGGAACTGCACTTAGAAACCATTCGTCATCCTCCGTATTCACCAGACCTTGCTCCAACGGACTACCATTTTTTCCGTGATTTGGACAATTATCTACGTG
Source organism: Idaea dimidiata (assembly GCA_949358125.1). Taxonomy (NCBI): domain Eukaryota; kingdom Metazoa; phylum Arthropoda; class Insecta; order Lepidoptera; family Geometridae; genus Idaea; species Idaea dimidiata. The sequence goes on from OX442342.1 coordinate 912,409, forward strand.
ACAAGAAGTTTTCTTCCCAGGAGGCAGTACAAAATGCTTTCACACAGTTTGTGCAGTCTAGATCGTCGGAGTTCTATCGCAAAGGCATTAATAACCTTCCCATTAGATGGCAGCAATGTATAGATAATAATGGCAACTATTTTGATTAAATAAATTTGTTAAAATTTTTAAAAATAAACAATTAAGATTTTCAGTACAAATCGGCAATTTCATACTTTAACCCCTAACTCAACTAGCTACGCAACGTGGAAGACCGGAATCAAAAGCAGCTATGTCCTTCTACGAGGTCCCATCTATATCAATCAAAAAAAAAAAAGGCTGCGCCCCGCGGTTTCACCCACGTAAGTCTTTATTCAAAATTGAAAAAAATCCTTCTCCTGTTCATGGCAAACACAACAAAAAAAGAATTAGCAAAATCGGTCCAGCCGTTTACGCGTGAGGGATCATTTTTATATATAAAGAAAAAATAATATTTCTCAAATTTAGGTGTGAAAACGTAACAGACACATTATAGTTACTTTAGCATTTACAATATTAGTAAGGATAAATCTATAGAAGAGCATGGAACGATATTTTAGTTTACAGACTAAAATAAACGAGACCATAAAGAATAACGTTTATTAAATAACAAAATACTTAGAAAAAACTTTAATAAAGAACCTTGGACCGGGCATTCCACTATTGAAGCATAAAGTTTATTTACATAATACAAGACTATATACTATATAAAATATCAATATTAAAATTATGAGATTCACGCCTTATAACTAAGGTGAATGACCATTGCGTCCAGCGGCCCTAGCCAAAATTCATCGAAAAATCAAGCGTGACTTTTCGCGAACTTATGTCAATTTCATACAAAAAAATCTGTCGATTGGCGCTTTCGTTATTCGACAAGAATTTTGGCTAGGGCCGCTGAAGTGGCCCTCAAACTTGCACGAGACTATTCAAGACTCCGTGTCACATCTCTAATGTTGACCATTCAGATACTTATGGATCTAAATGTTGGTACATTGAATATCTGGAATGGACTCTGGTCGACGTAAATAGCTAAACTACTTCTCTACTTCGTTGATTATTGACTAGCTTTGGACCGGGGTTTCACTTGATTTAAGAATGCTTCTTTCTGCATTTTGATGAGGTATTTATGCTCATTATTCCGAATATTCTCATCAGACGGCCTTTGTGGCGCAGCGGGGGAAGCTTGGACTGCATCGCAGAAGGTTGCGGGTTCGATTCCCGCCAGGAACAAATATTTCTGCTGACCATAAATGTTTGTTTCTGGTTCTGGGTGTATTTATGTATTTACAAAAAAAAGTATCATATGTTGTAGGTATATCCGTTGTCCAGTACCCATAGTACAAGCCTAGTGCTTAGTTTGGGGCCAGATAGCGCTGTGTGTAATGTCGTGAAACATTGAAAAAAAATAGTTTCAGCATTTTTATGGACCGAATTTAAAAAAAATTTAATAATCATCTCAATCGGCTAACGTCTTCAAATAATCGGTAAACATACTTAATAAAACGCTACGAATTGATAACCTACTCTACCTTTTGGGAGATCGGTTAAATGAAAATACTTATAAACTATCAGCGATAATCCGAATTTAAAATTATAAATCCGAAAGTCTATTTGTTTATCCTCTCTTAACTCTCAAACGGTTCGACCGATTTGCACGAAATTTTTAATAGTGATAGTTTAAGTGATGCAGCGTGAAATAGGATCTTTTGATCCTGATCGTTTTGCGGAATGTGGACTTATGCGAGTAAAACCGGGTGATGCTAGTGAAGTAATAAACCAGTATGACGCTGCGTCGCGTCGCTTTGAAAGTACGCCTCAAAGCGGCTATTACTGTAAATGGGATCAAACTCACGATAATCGGATGAGAATGAATGGCGCAGTTTCTCTCTCTTTCTCTCGCAGGATGGATTTGCTCTGACGATCATTATCTTGTCTAGAGCATTTGACCTAGTCAGCTACGATCTACTTTGGCAGAAAATGAAAGACACGGGAGTGCCAACAGAGTTGATTCAGGTCTTTAATTTTTGGTACTTAAACCAGGTGAATGTGGTGAAATGGGCTGGTTCCTTCTCGGAACCATATAGATTGGAGTGCGGCGTGAGGCAGGGGGGGCTTACGTCGCCTAAGCTCTTCAATCTATATGTGAACGCGCTGTTGGGGGAGCTCAGTAGTACACGTGTCGGCTGCTATATTGACGGAGTCTGTTTAAACAATATCAGCTACGCAGACGATATGGTGCTGCTGAGTGCCTCACCGTGTGGTTTGTCGAAGTTGCTACGCATATGTGAGAGGTATGTCAGCAGTCATGGGCTTGCTTACAATGTCCAAAAAAGCGAATGCATGGTCTTTCAAGTCAAGGGGAAGTGTGAGATACCAGTTCCCCCTATTAAACTGAGTGGGGCTGAGCTGCGTACGGTCGAACAATTTAAATATCTTGGACACATCATAACCACTGACTTGAAGGACGATGCTGACATAGAAAGGGAGCGTAGGGCATTGTCGGTTCGTGCGAACATGATTGCCCGTAGGTTTGCCCGTTGCACTTTGAATGTTAAAATTACCCTCTTCAGGGCGTACTGTACGTCTTTTTACACGAGCAGCCTGTGGGCCAGTTACACGAAGCGATCATTCAAAAAGATGTGTACTCAGTATAACAATGCGTTCAGGATTCTAGTGGGCTTGCCGCGTTTCTGCAGCGCTTCGGGAATGTTTGCCGAGCTGCAGGTGGACAGTTTTTACTCTACGATGCGAAAACGGTGTGCATCTTTGGTGCGCAGGGTGCAGGGTAGCTCCAACGGAGTCCTGAACGTATTTGGGACTAGATTTGACTGCTTCTATTTGAGCCGTTGCAACATGGCGCAGGCAATCTCAAATCGGGACCTCTAGCTTACGACATTTTTAATCTAATTTAATTAATTTATTTATAATATGTATATGTATGTTCTTATGTGTTGATTTAATTTTGTAATAGGACATTAAGTAAATTTTAAATATGGATTTGTAATTAATTATCCGAAATAAATGATTGATTGATTAATAACAGACTTGAAAAAATAATTTTAAACCGACTTCAAAAAGGTGAAAAATATCCTCTGAAGTCTGGCGCTCTAATGCTACGAACAAACGAAAAAAAACTGTAATTTTTCGTAAAATTAAATTACGGCGCTGAAATCCTAGAGTTTTACGTAGGGGGATCTGTTTGTAATTCATCTCCCTCCGATTTCAAACTTCGAAGATTTTAATCAAAATCTAGGATAATCCAGTGAAAATTCAATACTGATAATCGTCACTTATTCATTATACATGTTTCCATGCCCAATATAGGATATTAGTCCGACCTGAGAATTTCATTATAAGCTCATATATTTGTATATATAACTTGCGACAAAAAAATCCATATATGGTTTTTTTTGTCGTGCGGATTTTTTATTGGTGGGGTATTTCTCCCACAAAAGGGTGTTTGAATACTTGTGTTTTAAATACATACTCATTTTTTAAAAAAAGTTTGTGTTCGCATGGTGCTCGCGAGGTCTACTGTTTGCAGAACTACTAGTAATATATAAGTAAGATTAGTACAGAAGTATAGATTCCATAGCCAGTCAATACATCCCATTTATCTCATGAAATTTGTTGCGTTGACGGGACAAATTCGTAAGTTACGATGCCACAGATATGCAAAGACACCTCAAATTTATATCACCCCTCTCGTTTCTGTCAGGGGTTAAAAATTCAAACCTTTTCCGCTGTAAAAATTCCCCTTTTGACACGGTTACATCATAGGTTGATACTTGAAACCACGTTGAAACTGAAGGTCACAGTAGAGCGATCGACGTTTACTAGATTTCGGAAGAATGTTTGAGGTCGATCGCTCAAAGATGTAGCCAAAAATTCTGTTATATTTTTAGGTATTGAAACCTGGTAGTGGTTTCACCCATGTAAGACCTGCATGATTTTGCTGGAATATCAGGATAAAAGGAGTCGATACATTTTTTTTGCAAAGATGCGTGCGACACTAGTTCCGTAACGAAAACACGGCTTTAAGATCTCCAGCTATTTGCATACCAAGTTCAACAAACATACGCGTTTACTTAGGCTGAAATCTATAATGCGAACTTTGACTTTGCTCAGACTGCGCTTAGCAAAAACTAAGAATAAACTTAGAATTGGAATTTAAGTCGAAATTTTGTAATATGCGAATTAAATAAAAAGAATTTTATAGTCATAACATAACAGAGAAGCATAGTTTAGGTCATTATTTTTGATTGGTTTACATTCTAAATTTAAAAAACTTCGACTTTTGTAAGCAAAAACTTTGGAAACGATCTTCGCCGCTTTATAAATTTATACCGACAATTGTCTGAAGTCAAAGTCTTTGCTTAGCAAAGTCAAAGTACGGACTACAGATTTCAACCTTAGACACAATAACTCTCATATTTGTAATATTATTCCCTGATGATGGAAAATATACTAGTACAAAATTGGCTATCATATCAGATAGGTGCCGCATGTCTGGGATGGATTTAGATTAACAGGCCGGAGCAGCCGGACGTCAAAAGCCCGCCACCGTTGTCTGTGAGCCTTTGGTAAGTAATATATCTTGCTCATAGATAGTGAGTATTCTAACAACAACGCAACGTTCGAATTTTGTTCCGACATTTTTAAGGTGTATGAGTAAATTTCCGAGCAATTTGAATTTGGAACTGATGAAGATCGTGCGTTAGAGCCGAGTTTGATAGGCTTCACTGTCAAGCGCCCATTAACTTTCTAGTCTCATGAAAGAGAACTGTCTAAATTCTTTGATATCAATTCAATTCAATTCATTTATTTCACCATAAAATTACATTGCATAATATTGGCATGTCAATTAACAAAATCATAATAATGAGGTCAATCAATTCAATTCAATTAAATATTAATAAATTTTGTCAAATGCAGCAGGTATAATAATTAAATAGTCAAATATAAACACAATAGAAATAAATGAGTTAGATGTCTAGTTAGTCATACAAATCAAGAAATGAACAAGTCATAAATTCCGAAACGTGATAGAATGGATTTGTTTTAAAAAAAGATTCGATTTTATTTTTAAATTCATTAAAAGGTAGTTGTCTTATAAAATTTAAGGAAGTCTGTTATACATCTCAATTTTAAAATTAATGTTTAAATGTATCTAGTCAGTGTTGTCTGACGTTTTGTCGCTGTCGAACCGTGCTCCATTGTGCGTTGGCTTCCAGCGTGAGAGTCGATGGGTGCTTCTGCAATCAGCCGCCTTTGTGTGACAGAGTGCATTTTTCTGGTACCTTCTACCTTTTGGATATAAAATCGAATAATTTCAGAACTGCAATTCTACAGATGACAACTTTTAGGTAGGGAGTTTTAGGGACCGTCTCCACGAGCGTTAGAATCGCGGCGATATTATCGTCGAGCCACTTATTTCTATACAATCTCTATGAACGGCGACGTTAACGCGGTGCATCGCTGTGTGGAGCGTTGTATAGATATTAGATAATATCGGCGCGATTCTAACGGTCGTGGAGACGGTCCCTTAGCGGGAACGCATTGAGAAAAGTGTTGTTGAATTTTCATTTTTTTATCATACTATATAGATGATATACTTACCATATTTAGACGCCCAAAGCCGTAACCTTTGCCCTTCAACTTTTACGAATTTTTACCAAACTTTGAACTAAATTATCTAAACATTTATTAAATAGTTAGTTCTTCTAATTTCTAATTCGCGTGGCAAATCTGCTTTAAAGCAAACCAATTTTGGTGGTCATAGTTCATTTCACTTTTACACTTTTGGGCTTTAGATTCAGGTCGGTTTTTAGTTCTAAAATAAATAAAAAGTTAAAATAAGTATTCATTGTAAAAACTGTTGCGAATTGTTGCAAAAAACTGGATGCGAGAAGCCGAAAATAGATCGATAGGTGGCGTGGAATTAGAGAGGCCTATCTCCAGCAGTGGACTGCAACAGGCTGAAGATGAAGATGATGTTTTTACTGTTTTAAAACTGTAAAGACTGTTTTTAAAGGAAATATATATCCACAAAAGACAAGCCTAGTAACTCAGTTTTAGATTACGCTGTGTGCAACTTTTTACAATGAGTTATATTTTTTTATTTACCGGGCGTTCATAAAACTGTTTTAAAGTAAAGATATTAATATATCCACAAAAACACAGCGCACGGCCGACGTCGCGTTTTATTCATAATTTTTAAACGAACCGAACCAACCAACCTTGAAAAAGCCAACTGTAAAGTTGGCGAAAGCTCGGTTCGTTTAAAAATCATGAATTAAACCGCGATTAAACCCGGTAAATAAAGTGTTTTATTATGCAAAATCGATAAACCAAATAAGAAATTACTGACCTTATTTACCTGCTCGCAAGTGTATATAGCATTCCTCGTCACAATTTTATTTCGTAACACTCACCTAGGTACCCACCTAAATATCTGTGTTGCTTGTAAAGGTATCAGATTTTAGGTAGGTATTTTGTTATCTTAAGTTTATTAAATATGTAATAACGCAATAGGTTAAAACTGTAATGCTCTTATCTGTATTATATAAATAAATAAAATGAATACCGACCTTATTTACCTGCTGGCAAGTGTATATTGCATTAGTCGTCACAATTAGAAGTAAATTAGCTTACATTCGGGGCACGCACATGGTAATTTGCTTTAAGATGCGATGCATTCTGATTGAGTGTGTTTAGTTCTGCGAGAAAATCCCTATTAAATATTCTATGGACATGTCTATGCCTGGCTCTGTTACTGTATCACGAAAAACTCTATCACGAAAACTTTGACACGAAAAACTTTATCACGAAAAAACTTTTTCACGAAAGAGTTTTATCACGAAAAACTTTTTCACGAATCGACTTCTTCACGAAAAAACTTTTTCACGAGTTTATCACGTAAAACTTTTTCACGAAAGAGTTTATCACGTAAAACTTTTTCACGAAAGAGTTTATCACGAAAAACTTTTCACGAATCGACTTCTTCACGAAAAAACTTTTTCACAAGAGTTTATCACGTAAAACTTTTTCACGAATCGACTTCTTCACGAAAGAGTTTATCACGTAAAACTTTTTCACGAATAGAGTTTATCAGGAAAAATGAAAAATAATATTGTTAATTGAAATTTTTCTTTTTCACAATTTTCCTGTCAATCGATTAAGGGGGGGATTAAGGAATGGTACCCCCACCTAAGGTTGAGGTAAGGGTATAGGAAGGTGGGGAATGGAAGTGGGTTATTTATCATTTTTCGTGATAAAATCTATTCGTGGAAAAATCTTTCGTGATAAAGTCTTTCGTAAAAAAGTTTCGTGATTTAGTAACTGAGTCTCGATGCCTGATTCTCTGTACAAAGAGGTTAAAAAGAAAACACCCTCTCTCCTCCCCCCCCCCCTTTAACACTATTTAATTCCGAAAAATAAACTCCGATATATTTTTATGTTAATACATTCATAGGATACGTAATAAATAAAACATCCAACATCAACTCGAAACAAAATAAATAAATAACACAATCTAGCCCAAAACTAAACCCTATCCGTTGTCTAGTACTCATAGAAGTACTAGACAACGGATATACTACATATTATAGTTTTTCTTTGTAAATACATCTATATTATACATAGAAAACACCCATAACCAGAAACAAACATTTATTTATGGTAAGTAGAAATATTTGTTCCCGACGGGAATCGAACCCGCAACCTTCTGCATTACAGGCAGGTGTCCATCTACAGAGATCTCTAAACCTGGCACCTTTCCTGTGGGTCGATTCTGTAAAAACATAGCATGCGACAAGCAGGCGGTATGCATGAGCATTGCTGAAGTCGATTTGTTGCAGGAGTAAAAATAATAGCTTTTCTATAACTTCTTTAAATACATATTGACTGATTAACAGTTACAAGAGGAGCTCTTTAAATAATTAAGTACCCCTTAATTTTGAAGGCTACCATACTAATTAAGTAGTAATTAAGTAAAATAAAATTTACTTACTAATTTACTTATAATTAACGCACATCTTCTGCACGTCGTCGCCTGCAGTTCGCCGGCATTCCGCATGCTATGTCCTTACCGAATCGAGGCCCTGGCACCTATTTAATAACTAAAAATGAAGCCATATTGTCTTCGAAGAGTGTTCCTTGCAGAGCCATATTTGCATTTTACAAGGAAAGTTACTTCGCCATGGATACTGCAGTACCCAACTCAACTAAACTAAAGTTTAAAGTGAGTATAAATGTTTTTGGTCTATCCTCAGAGATTATAAAGATTTTTTTACAGTTTCAGGTGAGCGACGTGTTTTAATTCGAGGCACGTATTTTAAAACTAAATCTTTTCACGTCGCTTCAGCAACGTATGATTTTTCTCAAAAACGGTTTAGTAAGTTTGCAAGAGTTTTGCAAGCTTTTGAATTGTTAGTACCTAAAAGAAGTTGCTAACATTTCGAAAGCTTGCGACACTACAAAATTTTAAAAAGTAACCATTATTTAAAGAAAATGCTTCTTCTGTTTTCGTGATGTTGAGTTGAAATTATACTAATTTCCAGGCTTTAATCGCGTTGCTTTTATTAAGTATTATTAGCATTTTATCAATGCTCTGCGTTTTGTTCCGATTTTTTTTATTTTGTAAATAAAAAAAATGTGTTTTGACGTTTTGGTGTTACCTTTATCACACCTAATAGTAAATGTAGGTGCAGTCTAACATGAAGGCGACGTTGAAGGTACTCGTTCTCGTTCGATTTTTATTTATTATTTATTTACCTATAAAACAAACACTTTCAGACTTACAGCATTTAAACACAGAAACGTCTGCAAGCCATTTTATCATAATTACAAATAATTATTGAATATATTTTTTTAAATCGCATAAATTAGACTTAAGTAAAACTAGGTAGGCATCAAAATGAATCAGCTAATACCAGAATAGAGACAGATCTCAAACAATATTTATTTTTATTTTACTAGCTGCGTCCCGCAATTTACCCGCGGAAGCCTGGATCTTGCCGAAATTTCGGGATCAAAAGTAGCCTATGCTACTTCCCGATAATGTAGCTATATATTGGTGAAAGAATTTTCGAAATCGGTCCATTAGTTTTGGAGCCTATTAATTACAAATAAATATTTCCTTTTTACAATATTATAAAATCCAAGTAAATCCCGTCCCCGCAGGAGTATCGGAAGACAAAGTAGCCTATGTATTCTTCCAGGTTTCCAGCTACCATATTCCAAGTTTCATCGCTATCAGTTAAGTAATTTTAGAGTAACAAAGTATTAGACATATACATTCAAACTTTCGCGTTTATAATATTAGTAAGAAGTAAGATATTATATTATAGTAAAGATTTATTGCGGGTAAAACCACAGGACACTCTAGTACCCACTTAGATACCGTTTTTATACTTATTCCTTCGCACAAATAGTAAAAGTATCCGGTTACAATTTTATCGTTTCCTCCCTTTCGAAGGGTTATCCATCAAAACAACCTTTTTATGTTAAGTAGGAATAAAACAGGATGACGATATTCCTTCTTGCAAACATTTATAGTTATCGAAGGAATAAATCTACAAAATCACTCGTGTATAATTCTTATTTGACCTTTCTTGCTAACAAGTTCAATGGTTACTCGTTATATTAGTTGGAGTTTTTAAGGTTCCGTAATCTAAAACCCTTTTCTGTTCATTATTATTACTAGATTTTTAATCAGTACACATATTATTTTAAATTTAATTCATAAATTCTTACACCGACGTTTCGTCAAACAGATTACACCGACCGTGGTTACTGGAAGACTGAGTCTTTAGTCTTCAAATTCTATTAAATTTAAGACGGCGAAAGATGATAATTGTCGGTCCTTGTCCGACGGCATAGAAGTGATGATGGAATGATGGAACGAGATGGAATTGCATGAAAAAAAAATGTAATTTCTCGTAAAATCAATCATTAATGATGATTAAAATAATAATCTAAAAATAATAAAATGTTTTGAAATGCGATGAGGAGGTTTTAGGTATGGTATTTCCTAATATTATGATGCCTATAAGAAAATATAGCGGTTAAGGATTTAGAAGAAATGGGTAATGACAGGGGTAACTCTGCCTGTATAATAGTGGTATTTAAAGTTATTTTTTATTGTTTTTGAAATGAAGGGGGCACTTCTTGTATCATGTACAATAACATAATATATTGTTTAAAGACAATATTTGATACCGGTTATGAAGAAAATTATTCAATCGGAAGGGATTTCAGCTCGATTCACATCAGTCGCGTCCTTAAAATAATATGTCTACCTATTAGCGCGATCTAGAATCAAAAATCTAATAATAATAAAACCATTTTACTAACATTATACTCAAATTTCTTCAACGGCAAGTTAACAATTTAAACAGTTCAGGTATAAATTCGCCATCTACGGGAGGTGGAAGAGCACCGGCTGGAGCTCCGCCAGGCCACCATGGCAGAGTGGGAAGCGCGACTGACGCGTCCGCAGGCAGGATACCTCACGATAGAGGCCATACGCCCCGTGCTGGAAGAGTGGATGGCTAGGCAGCATGGCGTGCTAACCTATAGACTGACACAGATACTTTCCGGACATGGCTGTTTCGGAAAGTATCTGTGTCAAATAGCCCAAAAAGAGCAGGACTATCGTTGCCACCACTGCCCAGGCGACGTAGATACTGCCACTCACACGCTTGAAGACTGCGTGGCGTGGAGTAATGAGCGGGACGAACTAAGGGCGGTGGTGGGGATCGACCTAACGCTGCCAGCCGTTGTGTTGGCAATGGTGGGGGATGATGATGCGTGGGCAGCTGTTCTCCGCTTCGCCGAGTCCGTGATGGTAGCAAAAGAAAGTACTACAAGGGCCCGTGCGGGGCGCATGTGGTTTCCCGTGCGTCTCCTCAGAGGCGTGGAGGCTAACCTCTGCACAGGAGAGAGATCTGAAGCAGATCAACGCCATCGGACTACTGGAAGATTACGAACGTGCACCCCGTAGTTCCGACAAAATGGTGAGAGAGAAACCGGTCTGTTTATTTAACAAACGTTAACAAATGTTATTTATTTGTGATAATAGGACGGAACCTTTCGTGCGAGAGTTCGAGTCGCGCTTGCCCAGTTTATCTTTATTATTATGTTCACGCAAAGTAAAAATCATAGGTCACACCTACACGGTTTTTAGTTTGGTGATTGACTGACAAGACGCTGGTTTAACTACAGAGTTACTTACTAGTTACTAACTACTTTGGTTATACGAACGAATGAACGGAAATTTCAGCCGATCGACAAACGAAGTTTCGTTTGGGTTTGTTTGTTTGAACGCGCTAATCTCAGGAACTGCTGGTCTGATGTGAAAAAATCTTGTTGTGTTTGATAATGCATTTATCGAGAAAGGTTAAATATAACAAAAACAGAGCGAAGCAAATATAAAAAATGTTGTAGAAACGAGAAGGAAATACCTCTTTTCAGAACTTCTGTCGCGTGCGCTGAGTAAAATACTAATACGCGGGTGCAGTCGCGGGCACATCTAGTCTTGATACAACTTGTAACATAAATGCTCTTCATTTGTATAAAATGTTACATTACACGTGACGCCCTGTGAGTCAGACGGGTAGGTATCTAGTATTGTAATCAACGCTCAAAGTCGAATCTAAAATGTTACATTACAAGTGAGAGAGCACCTTTAGCTTCCACGAAAATGAAAATTCAGTAACACATTTCCTCAGCACGTTTCCACCAAAACTCCTAACAGGGTAAGATATTAATTAATGGATAGAAAACCAGCTAAACACCCGGTGGAAGTTGAAAGTTCATTTGAAACTTGAGTGAAATGAAATCAAAAATTTCATTTATTAATTTCAGTTTTTAATTTATGACCTCTGTAATAATTTAACATCGCTCTTACTTTGAAGAAACCGAAATGACCTAGAACTCACTTCGGTCCGAAAGGTTTCCGTGGCGTCCTTACTGCCTAACGTCTTTAATCACAAAAAAAAGCACGTTTGTTGTATGTTTAGCACGTTTGGGAACCACACTAAAACATATGGTGGGTGATGTAACAACGATGCGACTGACGACGGTTGAATTTCAAATCTTTTTTAAAGATGTGTAAGTAAATTTTCGACTTGACTTTAACTATGACGACTTGACTGTTTTGTTCAATGCAAATAACTTGGAAATATTGATAATACTTGACACTGGCAAATGTCCGAAAGGAAAAGCCATTTTTAAAGAAGAAGAAGTAAATTTCCGAACAGTTTGTTTGACATTGGAACTGGTGAAGTTCGTCCGTCATAAACGAGTTTAAATTTTGTATTTTTTTGTGTTTACAATCTTACTAATATTAAACGCGAAAGTTTGTATGTAAGTGAGTGAGGTTGTTCCTCTTTCACGCAATAACTACTGAACCAATTGCGATGAAACTTGGAATATAGGTAGCTGGGGACCTGGATTAACACATAGGCTACTTTTTATCCCGTTATTCCCGCGGGAACGGGACTTACGCGGGTGGAACCGCGGAGCGCAGCTAGTTACATTATAAATGTAATTAGAAACCAATACTTCTTTTAAGCATAAACTTGCACCCGGTGCGAATCGCACCGGCAACCTTCTGTTTTGCAGTCGGACCTTCGCACTACACTCTACAGAGGACATCAACTCGGATTTACATATCAACTCATGGTAGAGATACTGAATACTTGTATCAGCTCATGTTAGAGGTACAGTATCCAAGTAAAAGTTCGTACTCGGCAGAGTGGTTCAACATTTTTCCTCCCTTGGGAGTACGTAGAAGTTGGAGCACTTTACGTCGGCGGGCGGTAATGTTATGTGTCACTGAGCAAGGGTTGACTTGACACGAGTGGTTGAAGAAGGTTGTGCCACTGATGTTTACCTAAGTATATTATTTACGTATTGATACAACTATTATTTACGTATAGATACGACAATATTCAAACTTTATTTAATTGTTTTCATCGTGACATGTAAGTAGGTATTATTTAATTTAATCTATACTCATTAATTTAATTTAATTTTATCTGTGACATTGTATTCATTGAAATCAAATAGTTTAATAGTATATAATATAACTAGCTGTGCCCCGCGGTTTCACCCGCATAAATTTCTATGCCGTAACGTATGTGACGCATCACGTATGTCATACCAAGCGTTGCTCAACCCGTGTGATTAAATTAAAGTACCCTATATCTTATTTCAACTACTAAACTATCCCTGTACCAAATTTCGTTCAAATCGATTTAACCGTCATTTTTACCCATCTTGTATGTCATACCAAGCGTTGCTTAACCTGTACGATCATTTAAAGTATCGTCTTTATACCCTTAAACTTATCCCTGTACCAAATTTCTTTCTAATTGGTGCGATCGTTCCTGTTGACCCATCACGTATGTGTCACGCCAAGCGTTGCTTAACCCGTACGATCATTTAAAGTACCCTATATCTTATTTATACCCCTATACTAACGCTGTACCAAATTTCATTCCTATCGGTTCCGCCGTTATCAAAAAAGAATTTTTCAATCGGACCAGCAGTTCCTGAGATTAGCGAGTTCAAACAAATAAACAATCAAACAAACTCTTTAGCTTTATAATATTAGTATAGATTGGGATTTTTGGCGGGAACTCGTTGAGGAGATGTGGTGCTAAATTTTCATTTTTGTGGAACCTAGTTCAAATGCGTGCAAATTGTTTAATTTCGGGGGCATATTAATCAATTTAGTTTCGTGAAGGTGTACAAGTGGAATAAAAGTGAAAATCGGTGCAAAACATTGACTTAGTGTTGTCTCCAAAGCTCCGTGAACAATCTTTGTAAATGGCCGCCGTGTTTACAAATGATTCCCTAGACTTGTCTTTAACTATGACGACTTGACTGTTTCGTTGCAAATAACTTGCGTAATAGGTATATAAATAATACTTGACACTGGCTAATTTCCTAATGGGCATAATCGGTTCACGACCGATAAGAAATATAATATGATTGAAAATCATTACTGATCCGGAGACGCGCGTTCAAACCTCGCGGCGGGTGAATTTTTGAAGATGTTTTTTCTATAAATGATTTCTAATGCCTAGACAATAATATCACGCCCAATGCAAAAGCCCAATAGTAGGGCTAATTGTGGACACACAGAGTTAAAACTTTAACTTTACCTAGACAGTAAGTAGACCTAGACATGCCATGAGAAATAAAAATAAGAAATTGCGTAATCTTACTTCTTACTAATAATTATTATAAACGCGAAAGTTTGTACCCATGTAAGTATGTATGTATGAATGTGAGGTTGTTACTCTTTCACGCAAAAACTACTGAACCGATTGCGATAAAACTTGGAATATAGGTAGCTGGGGACCTGGATTAACACATAGGCTACTTTTTATCCCGATATTCTCGCGGGAACGGGACTTACGAGGGTGAAACCGCGGGGCGCAGCTCGTTATAAATAGTTTTTTGATAGTCGCCAAGAATTTTGAATTAAGCGCGCGGAGATGTCTCCTCAATAATAATTTTACCTCAATATGTATAGTTTGGTAGAGTTAGAGTTAGAGGTATGTTTATATTTTGTACTCAAGTTTACATTCTAAAAATATAAATGTTTATTGCTGGAAGTCTCCTCATTAAAATCGGCTTACAAAATAAAAAATCTAATATTTCATAATTATAATTACACGACTTACCAAAGGAAGTGTTATGTTTTTGCCGTGAGTGTATGTATGTATGTATGTATGTATGTATGTATGGATGTATGTGACCTATTTTTGTGCCGTCGTAGGGCCTAAACGGCTGGGCCGATAAACGATACGTCGTTAGATTCGTCATGACCGTGAGAGTGACATAGGGTACATTAAAATAATAAATAAATAAAAATAAAGATTTAAAACGCTATAAAGCAAGATTTGTCGACCTCTGTGGCGCGTCGGGCGAACGCTTGGCTGCAATACAGAAGGTTGCGGGTTCGATTCCCGCTGGGTGCAAATATTTATGCTTAAAAATAAATATTTGTATCTAGTCTGGGCGTATTTCTATGTATAATATGTATGTATTTACAAAAGAAAAATAAATATAAGTAGTATATCCGTTGTCTAGCCACCGTAACACAAGCTTAGAAGCTTACCACGGGGCTAGATGGCGCTGTGTGTTCGTCATAGGATTTATTTATTTATTTATTTATTTATTTATTATTTGTCTTGACCATAAAAACCGAGCAAAGACAACGGAACGTTACTTAAAAACTTTTCGATTTGACTTTGACGCCGAGTTTCAACGTTTGAAGGAATTTGAATGTTTAATTTGTCAGTTTGTCAGAGATAACTTAAATAACAATTACTATGTTTACAATAAGTAATTAACTAAAAATTTGAAATGTCGCGCTATGGATAATGGATAGCAAGGCTAATCCGCTAGGACAAGAAACCGCCAGCCTTTGTATCACCAGTCGCGACGAAGTTTTCGGATTTGGTAATTATATTTTAAGATGAATACCTGCCTACTTCATAGCCATCTCAGCAAAACTCAAAAAGAATAGCTATTATAATATTGAAGGCTTTTAGATAGCCTATCTTTAACCGATTTCGAGTCCTCGCTACTGGAGTATACACATCCAGAGTTAATGAGTTTCTCTGGTGTGATTGTATCTAATCTCTAATAACTAAAAAGCGTTAAATAAAAAAAATATTTAAAAAAAATAAAAAACCCGACTGCCGTTAAAACTGAAAAGTAAAAAACAAGACGATACCTAAAGGTAAAGAAACCTTAAAAATCGTTCGACGCATCTAAAAGCCTTAAAAAATTGTGGATGCAGTCGGGTGGGACTCCTTTTAAAGGAAAAGTATAATGACACCAAATTGTGTTGAAGTCCCACCCGACTGCATCCACAATTTTTTAAGGCTTTTAGATGCGTCAAACGATTTTTAAGGTTTCTTTACCTTTAGGTATCGTCTTGTTTTTTACTTTTCAGTTTTAACGGCAGTCGGGTTTTTTATTTTTTTTTAATATTTTTTTTATTTTAAATATTATCATTATAATAATAATTTAACTTTGGTTTCAACATCGTAAGTTCCGATTTCGCAGGAATACGAGGATCAAATTAAAAATGGGTGGAAATCCAGATTAAGTTCAACGACGGCCTCTGTGGCACAGATGGCCAAGACCCGACTGCAATGCAGAAGGTTGCGGGTTTGATTCCCGTTGGGTGCAAATATTTATGCTTAAAAATAAATATTTGTATCTGGTCTGGGTGTATTTCTATGTATAATATGTATGTAATAGGGGTTAAAGTATGAAATTGCCGTTTTATTGCAATAGGTTCTTTGAATTGACATAGAATCTTCATGGTTTGAGGTTTTCGAATGAAACTTTTTTCAAATGGTTTCTGTGATGTTCTTTTTCTAAAAAATGTGAAACATTTGAATATCGACTTTCAATTGTTTTTGTTATTCAATTTAGACAAGAAAGATGGATACTTCGAAAATTCGAGTGATTTTTGAATACGAGTTCCGACGCGGAACTAACGCGGCAGAAACAGCCCGCAATATCAATGCTGCGTTTGGAGAGGGGTCTACTAATGAACGCACCGTGCGATTTTGGTTTAAACGCTTTCGTGATGGAAATTTCGACTTAAAGAACGAGCCACGAGGAAGACCGCCCACACAGGTGAATAACGATGAATTAAGAGAGATAGTGGAAGCCGATCCTAGTCAAACTACCCAGGAATTAGCGGCATGGTTTAACGTTACCTTACCCACTTTATTGACTCACTTAAGTCAAATCAATAAAATAAAAAAATACGAAAAATGGGTTCCTCATGATTTGACTGATCTGCAGAAAGAAACGCGTGTTGATACTTGTGTTGCCTTGTTGAACCGGTACAGAAATGAAGGAATTCTTTATGATAACCGGAAAAGAAAAATGCAATGGCTGACCCCAGGTCAAATGCCACAACAGTGTCCTAAAGCAAAACTTACCAATAAAAAGGTAATGGTAACTGTTTGGTGGTCTCAGCATGGTGTTATTCACTATAGTTTTCTTCGATCTGGTCAAGCAATTACGGCAGATGTCTATTGTGCCGAAGTCCGAACCATGTTGACAAAACTAGCAGTAAAACAGCCCCGACTCATGAATCGATCTTCACCATTATTGCTCCACGACAACGCGAGACCTCACACAGCACGAGAAACCATTTTGACCCTTCAGGAACTGCACTTAGAAACCATTCGTCATCCTCCGTATTCACCAGACCTTGCTCCAACGGAATACCATTTTTTTCGTGATTTGGACAATTATCTACGTGACAAGAAGTTATCTTCCCAGAAGGCAGTACAAAATGCTTTCACACAGTTTGTGCAGTCTAGATCGTCGGAGTTCTATCGCAAAGGCATTAATAACCTTCCCATTAGATGGCAGCAATGTATAGATAATAATGGCAACTATTTTGATTAAATAAATTTGTTAAAAATTTAAAAAAATACACAAATAAGATTGTCAGTACAAATCGGCAATTTCATACTTTAACCCCTAATATTTACAAAAGAAAAATAAATAGTATAAGTAGTATATCCGTTGTCTAGTCACCGTAACACAAGCTTAGCAGCTTACCACGGGGCTAGATGGCGCTGTGTGTTGGTCACTAATTTATTTTTAAAAATTAGAATTCGGCCAGTGATTTTTACGAAGCGTTATATAAGCGAATTATCCCGAAGGAGTTTGACTGCACAACTTAAAAAATTGGGCAGGTGCGTGCCTTGTTGGGCACACAGTGTAAGGTTTCGTAGTTTCCAATAACAGGGATTGCAATCTATATTCGCCCGACGCGCCGCTGATGTCGTTTCCTAAGATTTCCTTTTTTCCCCTAATATCGAAGTAAAAACATTTCGAATAGTAGGTATGGAGGGTAGAGGACCATGAACTAGCTAGAAAATCACTATTTTCACCCTATCTGGAATAGAATCGTATGTTTTATTACATTTAGTATAGGCAACATGTTATTTTGACTATGAAAATGTTTCTGAAGCTTAGTAACTTGGAATAGGCCATTCACAAGTTGCCGATATGCGAGCCACTAAGCCAAGTCAGCCAATTCAAAACGCCAAAAGCTATTTCTACAATTAAAAGTCTTTACACACTGCTCTATAAAGTTACTTTATTTGACCAAAAAGTTTAACCTAAAGCGAGTCTTTATTCCCTAGGTGCATAAAGTGCTCATTATACACGTAGGGCATAAAGTAATTTAAATTTGGAACTATGGTTCTGGTAGTATACAGCCATTTCGACCTGGCCACCTAGACAAAACACAAAAAAAATAAAAACTGGGCTATTTTTATTGTATTTTTATTTCGACGGAAGGGTAAGGCAAAAAGTTTTAGTTAATAATAGGGGTTAAAGTATGAAATTGCCGTTTTATTGCAATAGGTTCTTTGAATTGACATAGAATCTTCATGGTTTGAGGTTTTCGAATGAAACTTTTTTCAAATTATTTCTGTGATGTTCTTTTTTTAAAAAATGTGAAACATTTGAATATCGACTTTCAATTGTTTTTGTTATTCAATTTAGACAAGAAAGATGGATACTGCGAAAATTCGAGTGATTTTTGAATACGAGTTCCGACGCGGAACTAACGCGGCAGAAACAGCCCGCAATATCAATGCTGCGTTTGGAGAGGGGTCTACTAATGAACGCACCGTGCGATTTTGGTTTAAACGCTTTCGTGATGGAAATTTCGACTTAAAGAACGAGCCACGAGGAAGACCGCCCACACAGGTGAATAACGATGAATTAAGAGAGATAGTGGAAGCCGATCCTAGTCAAACTACCCAGGAATTAGCGGCATGGTTTAACGTTACCTTACCCACTTTATTGACTCACTTAAGTCAAATCAATAAAATAAAAAAATACGAAAAATGGGTTCCTCATGATTTGACTGATCTGCAGAAAGAAACGCGTGTTGATACTTGTGTTGCCTTGTTGAACCGGTACAGAAATGAAGGAATTCTTTATGATAACCGGAAAAGAAAAATGCAATGGCTGACCCCAGGTCAAATGCCACAACAGTGTCCTAAAGCAAAACTTACCAATAAAAAGGTAATGGTAACTGTTTGGTGGTCTCAGCATGGTGTTATTCACTATAGTTTTCTTCGATCTGGTCAAGCAATTACGGCAGATGTCTATTGTGCCGAAGTCCGAACCATGTTGACAAAACTAGCAGTAAAACAGCCCCGACTCATGAATCGATCTTCACCATTATTGCTCCACGACAACGCGAGACCTCACACAGCACGAGAAACCATTTTGACCCTTCAGGAACTGCACTTAGAAACCATTCGTCATCCTCCGTATTCACCAGACCTTGCTCCAACGGAATACCATTTTTTTCGTGATTTGGACAATTATCTACGTGACAAGAAGTTATCTTCCCAGAAGGCAGTACAAAATGCTTTCACACAGTTTGTGCAGTCTAGATCGTCGGAGTTCTATCGCAAAGGCATTAATAACCTTCCCATTAGATGGCAGCAATGTATAGATAATAATGGCAACTATTTTGATTAAATAAATTTGTTAAAAATTTAAAAAAATACACAAATAAGATTGTCAGTACAAATCGGCAATTTCATACTTTAACCCCTAATATTTACAAAAGAAAAATAAATAGTATAAGTAGTATATCCGTTGTCTAGTCACCGTAACACAAGCTTAGCAGCTTACCACGGGGCTAGATGGCGCTGTGTGTTGGTCACTAATTTATTTTTAAAAATTAGAATTCGGCCAGTGATTTTTACGAAGCGTTATATAAGCGAATTATCCCGAAGGAGTTTGACTGCACAACTTAAAAAATTGGGCAGGTGCGTGCCTTGTTGGGCACACAGTGTAAGGTTTCGTAGTTTCCAATAACAGGGATTGCAATCTATATTCGCCCGACGCGCCGCTGATGTCGTTTCCTAAGATTTCCTTTTTTCCCCTAATATCGAAGTAAAAACATTTCGAATAGTAGGTATGGAGGGTAGAGGACCATGAACTAGCTAGAAAATCACTATTTTCACCCTATCTGGAATAGAATCGTATGTTTTATTACATTTAGTATAGGCAACATGTTATTTTGACTATGAAAATGTTTCTGAAGCTTAGTAACTTGGAATAGGCCATTCACAAGTTGCCGATATGCGAGCCACTAAGCCAAGTCAGCCAATTCAAAACGCCAAAAGCTATTTCTACAATTAAAAGTCTTTACACACTGCTCTATAAAGTTACTTTATTTGACCAAAAAGTTTAACCTAAAGCGAGTCTTTATTCCCTAGGTGCATAAAGTGCTCATTATACACGTAGGGCATAAAGTAATTTAAATTTGGAACTATGGTTCTGGTAGTATACAGCCATTTCGACCTGGCCACCTAGACAAAACACAAAAAAAATAAAAACTGGGCTATTTTTATTGTATTTTTATTTCGACGGAAGGGTAAGGCAAAAAGTTTTAGTTAATAATAGGGGTTAAAGTATGAAATTGCCGTTTTATTGCAATAGGTTCTTTGAATTGACATAGAATCTTCATGGTTTGAGGTTTTCGAATGAAACTTTTTTCAAATTATTTCTGTGATGTTCTTTTTTTAAAAAATGTGAAACATTTGAATATCGACTTTCAATTGTTTTTGTTATTCAATTTAGACAAGAAAGATGGATACTGCGAAAATTCGAGTGATTTTTGAATACGAGTTCCGACGCGGAACTAACGCGGCAGAAACAGCCCGCAATATCAATGCTGCGTTTGGAGAGGGGTCTACTAATGAACGCACCGTGCGATTTTGGTTTAAACGCTTTCGTGATGGAAATTTCGACTTAAAGAACGAGCCACGAGGAAGACCGCCCACACAGGTGAATAACGATGAATTAAGAGAGATAGTGGAAGCCGATCCTAGTCAAACTACCCAGGAATTAGCGGCATGGTTTAACGTTACCATACCCACTTTATTGACTCACTTGCGTCAAATCAATAAAATAAAAAAATACGAAAAATGGGTGCCTCATGATTTGACTGATCTGCAGAAAGAAACGCGTGTTGAAACTTGTGTTGCCTTGTTGAACCGGTACAGAAATGAAGGAATATTGGATCGAATTGTAACATGTGATGAAAAGTGGATTCTTTATGATAACCGGAAAAGAAAAATGCAATGGCTGACCCCAGGTCAAATGCCACAACAGTGTCCTAAAGCAAAACTTACCAATGAAAAGGTAATGGTAACTGTTTGGTGGTCTCAGCATGGTGTTATTCACTATAGTTTTCTTCGATCTGGTCAAGCAACTACGGCAGATGTCTATTGTGCCGAACTCCGAACCATGTTGACAAAACTAGCAGTAAAACAGCCCCGACTCATGAATCGATCTTCACCATTATTGCTCCACGACAACGCGAGACCTCACACAGCACGAGAAACCATTTTGACCCTTCAGGAACTGCACTTAGAAACCATTCGTCATCCTCCGTATTCACCAGACCTTGCTCCAACGGACTACCATTTTTTTCGTGATTTGGACAATTATCTACGTGACAAGAAGTTTGCTTCCCAGGAGGCAGTACAAAATGCTTTCACACAGTTTGTGCAGTCTAGATCGTCGGAGTTCTATCGCAAAGGCAATAATAACCTTCCCATTAGATGGCAGCAATGTATAGATAATAATGGCAACTATTTTGATTAAATAAATTTATTAAAAATTTAAAAAATAAACAATTAAGATTTTCAGTACAAATCGGCAATTTCATACTTTAACCCCTAATAATATATAAAGCCCCAACTTTTTTTTTTCATCAGCTAAGGCCGATGTATGGTTTCGTCATTTTGATGTAACATTGTTAAATTAAATTAATATAGAGCTCTAAATATATTTCATACACGTTGCATTAATCTATTGTTTTGTTTTGTTGTTACTTAAATGCTTATTTTTGTAGCCCTTTTCCTGTCTCGCAGTAGACCGTTTACCCGAACGGTAAAAAATAATTAATCTCCCCCTTAACACTAGATACCTTTGGTAACATGGAACATAGTTAACTTTACAAGCAACTGAAGTAATTCAACGATATTTTTTACTGATTTTGATTTTTGAAATTCTTTATTTTCATAAAATAATTAACATTATAAATACTAACTTCTAAGTAGTTATAGATAACATAAAATAAGTACACTTTCTTAGACTAACAGCGCCTTTTAAAGTTTACTCACAGGAATGATTTGTTACTCATAATAACAGTATTTTAATTTAATTGATACTTAATAACATTAGGTGCAAGACTTTTGTAGAAATCGTAGCTTTTTGCAATGTAGGAAAATAAGGGTAGAAATGGGTGTTATAAATAAAATAGTCGCAGTACAAAGTAGGTACATTATGCACCAGTGTCGGTGCAGCGACGCGCGCTGCCCTGCCCCCCGCACGCCCACGTGAAGTGGACGCGCGAGGGGAAGCCGCAGCGGCTTGCAGGTCGAGCTTAACTGGTGGTGGTACGCTCACTCACCGCTCGCGCTGGTCGTGTCGTCACCGGGTGGGAACAACAGGTAGTGATGGGGCAGTCGATAGCTGTTGTATCTGTCGATATACGGCAAGTCCAACAATGAAGTTACACAAATATTTGAAATGAGTCGATTTGCATGTGTTTTTTTTTTTGAATAAAATTGTTTTGTAAGTTTTAGAATATATTGCATAATTGTAGGAAAGTCTATTTCGTAGTGGAGAGTTGTCAAATTGGTTCTAAATTTTGTGTTGAAAGAAATTTTAAGTGCCTTATTTTGCAAAATCTGTAGAAGGTTGTAATTTGTCATACATGTGCTACTCCACACAGGACATGCATAAGTTACACAGGGTCTAACGAGTGTTGAATAAATTCGCATCTTAGTATGGGCACTGAGGTTGCTTTGTCGATTCATTATCGGACTTAAAGCCCCCAATGCCTGAGCGCCTTTGACTCGTAAGTTTGACACGTGTTTAGTCCAGTTCAGCTTGGAATCCATAGTAACTCCAAGGTATTTAACCGAGTTACTCCACGGTATATTATGATCACCGATTTTTAGGGTACGTTTAGGTGGTTGACGCTTGCGAGTAAACATAATAGCTTCAGTTTTGGAGTTATTAAGTTTTAGCTTCCACTTTTTGAAGTATTCCTGTAATAAGTCGATCGATAGTTGTAGCCGACCTATTACAAGATCTATGTCATTTGAAGAAGTGTATGAGGCTGTGTCGTCTGCGAAGCATGCAATTTCAGTCCGTGGCTGCTTGGGGATATCGTTAATATACAAAATAAAAAGATATGGACCCAATACCGAACCCTGCGGGACGCCCGCTGGCACCGCTTGGCTCGAGGACTTATGATTTGAAATAAAAACACTGAATTTGCGTTTATCGAGGTACGATTTCACTAGTTTAATTAAGTTAAGCGACATGTTTAGATTTACTAATTTATTTATAAGGCCCTCGTGCCAGACGGTGTCGAAGGCTTTTTCAATATCAAGCAGGAACATACCGGTAGATTGGTGAAGGTTAAGGTGATGTGAAACATGTTCCGAAACTCTGGCTAATTGATCTACTGTTGAGTGACATGAGCGAAATCCAAACTGCTCGTTAATAATGACCTGATTAGATGTTCCAAGTAGTCGAGAGTAAATTATTTTCTCAAACAACTTGCTTAATGATGAGAGTAGACTAATCGGTCGATAGCTGAAAGGTAACGAATCTTTTTTTCCGGGTTTTTTAAGCGGTATAACTTTAGCTATTTTCCAAGTCTCGGGAAAGTAACCAAGGGCCAAGCAACCATTAAATATGAGTGTGATATAAACGATTACTTTGCGTGAGTAGTTTTTGAGTAAGATGTTGGTAATATCATCGATACCAGGTGACTTTCGAGTACGGAGTGATTTAATTTTTCTATGTATTTCCGCTGGTCTCACAGGATTCGGTATGTCGTTAATTAAATGTTCGTCTACAGTACGAATTGATGTTCTGATTTCTGGGTCAAGTTGTAGGTTTGAAGGATCCAATGTACGGCACATATTTTTACGGAAAGCGGAGGCTAGCACTTCACATTTCTCGATTTCAGTTGTAGCCAAGGAACCGTCATCACACAGGAGTGGTGGAATGTCATGTTTCTTTGGTTTCAAAGTTTGGGCCAGGCGCCACACATCGTTTGAAGGATTATCAACCTTGGAAAGTCTGACATTCCACTCATTGTCTTTATGAACTTTGATCAGAGAAGATATTTTTGAGTATAGGCTGTTAATAACAAAGCGAAGATTTCTTTTATGTACACCGATGCCTAGTTTTTGGTCGATCCTACGTAAGTGGTTTTTGAACTGAATTAGCTTTTTTATGTAATGGGGCAGTTTATTCAGTTCACCACACTTAATAGATTTTCTTAATGGGATTGCGGTATCTCTTGCCTTAATTGTGACACCCTGCAAGTGATCGACAGCACGATCAATGTCAGCAGTTGATTTGAAGTTGGTAGGTACAAGAACAATGTTGTCATCCAGAACGGAACGGTAAACTTTCCAGTTTGCTTTATTATAGCAGAAACGATGCACTTTGTCCCTGAACTGCAAATTACCACCGATGGTGAAGTACAAAGGGTAGTGGTTGGAAGAAAGTGCAACCAATGCCTCTACATGACTAACATTGGTGACGTTTTGGCAGAGGACCAGGTCAGGAGTAGTAGCGTT
This sequence comes from Idaea dimidiata, assembly GCA_949358125.1. Classification (NCBI taxonomy): domain Eukaryota; kingdom Metazoa; phylum Arthropoda; class Insecta; order Lepidoptera; family Geometridae; genus Idaea; species Idaea dimidiata. Next base: position 937,137 of record OX442342.1, read on the forward strand.
GCGATCTGGGTCGTAATTAATTTGTGTGTGTTTATCAGGCGCGTGAATGGTATAATCATTAAGTGACATGTGTTGAAATAGGACTCTTCCGCGAGTGTTTGTATAACTGCTGCGCCAACAGCTATGGTTGGCATTAAAATTACCTGCTATAATTAGATGTGGAGACAAACTGAACAGGATATCCAGATCGCTTCTTAAAAGTGGTAGGTTTGGTGACTGATAGGCACTTACTATGACATGTTCAACGCCAGAAATTTTGACACTTATTCCGATTGCTTCGATGTTAGTTGTGGGCGGGATGTTAATGACGGAATGTTTTATGCTTTGTTTAATCAATAGGGCGACACCCTGACCTCTACCATTAATATGCTTATCCTGACGATAACAGTTAAATCCCGGAGTAGACATTGAATGACGACTCGAGAGTTTGGTTTCGCTGATCGTAATTATATCGATAGATACAGTATCCGTTGCAAGGTCAAGTAGTTCGCAAATTCTATTACGCACGCCGTCAGCGTTCCAGGAGAGTAAACGCACCGTCTTGTAGTTATACATAGCAACCAAGGTGGGTTATAATCAATGTTACTTTCTCCAGCTGAGATTTACATAATATAAATTGCGATTTTAATTTCTGAAGAACTAATAGAATGTTTAACATTTCTTTTGTTACCGCATCTTCCACTGCAGCTGGTTCCGTTGATTGCATGTTGGTTGATAAGTTTGGCACGTTATCACAGGAGCTCGGTCGAAACTGGGCGTTACCTGAAGATTCGGATAAAATGTTGTTGGGGTACGGTTGCTTCTTTACAATCGAAGACCAAGATTTAGTAGACAGTCTGTCTGCTGGATTGACGACACTGCTTTGGTGTGGTGAGAGGAGTATCGATGGCAATTTTCTCTTTTGTGACTCTTTCTTCTTATGTATTTTCTCCAGATAGGCAATTCTTGCGCTGCAACTTTTATAGTTGGCCGGGTGTTCGCCTTGGCAGTTACAGCAGCGTGCAGATGTAAGTCTATCTTTCTTGGGGCACTTTGAAGTCAGATGTGGTGATATGCATTTTACACAGCGTGCGGGTAAGTTGCAATTTTGAGATGAGTGTCCAAAACCCTGGCATCGAAAACATTGCGTACCTTGTGATCGGTTAGGTTTGAATTTCTCGATAGTGATGACACAGTTGAACAAGAATTTAATTTGTCGAAACTGTGCAATATCAGATCCCGCCGCAAGATGCACAAGAAAAGGAGGACAAGGTGAAAATACACCGCCTTTAGACTTTAGCTTGGTTACTGACACTATCTTGAACCCTTGAATATTTTTTACTGACCTTCTAGATCAGCATCGTATAAACGACCCATTACTTGTTTTTAAGCTTCATTGATTCAATTTTCATTCCCAATTTGATATGAAATTAGAAAAGTTTGAACAAACATTGAGGTTTGGGAGAATTGAGTTTGAGAGACCGACATATCCGCGTCAATAACTTTCGCTTATGTTTTAGATTTAGTTTATTGATAATCAGTTACTGTATTTCGTAATTTGTATTGTGTTGTGTTTGTAATACTAGAAATATTTTAAAGGAAAAGACGCGGAGACGCGAGTTCATATAGAGTCGCGAGTGAATTTTTGAAGATGAATTTTTCCTTTATAATATTTCTATCGGTTACTGCTTTCAACAGCTGCAAGAAGGGGACTTTCTATTTTATACTATTTTATTTTCTGTTTACACCCGATAAATAAGCGTCAGTCCACGATCCTACTCGGTGAAGCGATGATATGGTCTGAGATGTAACACGCTCATCTAGAAGAAGGAAGGCGGCAGTAGAACAAGATCCGACCCGTCTACCTTAGTGGCTGCACCGTTCAATCCTCATGGGTTACGTTTTTTTTGTTGTGGGGGACTTTTGATTGGTGGGGTATTTTTGTCGTGGAGGACTTTTTATTGGTGGGGTATTTTTGTCGCGGGGTACTTTTGATTGGTGGGGCATTTTCCCCACAAAGAGAGGTGCTAGATATCTCCGCACTATGAGGTCAGATTTTGATAAAACAGATTTTCTTGTCGTAAGGGATTTTTGATTAGTGCAATAAGTGGGATATTTCTCCTATAAAAAGGGTATTTCTTCTTCTTCAGTCAGTCAGTCAAACAGTCAAGTCGTCATAGTTATTTTTTTTTTTTACAATGTTTGTTTACGTAGCTTTGGAGACAACGCTAAAGTTCATGTTTTGCACCAATTTTTACTTTTAATTATACTGGTACAGCTTCACGAAACTAAATTGATTAATATGCCCCCGAAATTAAACAATTTACATGCATTTGAACTAGGTTAGACAAAAATGCAAATTTAGCAGCACATCTCCTCACCGCGTTCCCGCCAAAACTCAAAAGGGTATTTGAATACTATTGTTCAATCAATCAATCAATCATTTATTGCTTGCTTGCTAAGTGTTGGCTTAAAATTAATTTGACACTTTACAACTTAGCGCCTTTCAGGACATTGCAAGGACTTAAATACAAATATAACTATACTAAACTAATCTAATACAAAATTACCTCTCTTTTAATTCTAAATATTCCTTTACGGAATAGAACCCTTTCTCTATGAGGTATTTTTTTTAGTTTCTTTCTAAAGTTAGCAACAGTTTTCTCGACCTATATATCCTTTGTTTTAAAGTATATCAAAATAAAGTTACCAAATACTTTTCTAATGCAATACCGCTTGCGAAAACAGATAACTGGCCGGATGAGGAAAAAGCTAAAACACTTCCGGTCTGAAAATCCTGAATTGTGACGTCATAACCATAAAAAGCCCGTTATTCTTGGAGTTTATGATTTATTTGACAGCCTGACCTATGCGGACTTATTTACTAGCTGTGACTGGCGAATTCACTCGTGATAACGCCCTACGCAATAATAAATTCTATAAATTCCGCGAACAACACACAGCGCCATCTAGCCTCACGGTAAGCTGCTAAGCTTGTGCAACGGTGACTAGATAACGGATATACTACTTTATATTTATTTTTCTTTTGTAAACACATACATTATTTATTACACATAGAAATACACCCAGACCAGATACAAATATTTATTTTTAAGCATAAATATTTGCACCCAGCGGGAATCGAACCCGCAACCTTCTGACGCTCTACAGAGGTCGTCAATATGATGTATAAAATTTTTACTTAGTAAAGTCGAACTTTTTCAAATTTCGAATGTAAACCAATCAAAAATAACGACCTAAACTTTGCTTCTCTGTTGAAGTTTTTTTTATTTTATTTGTATATAACAAAATGGATTTCGACTATAAATTCCAATTCGAAGCTTGCTTAGTTCTTGCTAAGCTCAGTCTGAGCAAAGTCAAAGTACGCACTATAGATTTCAGCTTAAGGTGCCATATTCGCGATATTAGGCTGCAGGGATCAATATTTCTCAGTAGATAATTACAAAACATTCGGAAATACTATTTCGGTATTTTATTTTTCATTATTTTATCTTCATTTTTCTTTACACGATTGGTTAACTTTTATAACAGAAAAAAATGATCTAAAACACCTCGTTTAAAACCGAAATTTTCATTGTACAGCTAAACGACACGTATTTAAACCTCTATTTTTTCTGTATTAAAGCATAATAACATACACTTGAAATTGGTGAAACAGTTTTACTAAATTAGCAATAGTTATCTTGTTATTAGTAATTGTTTGATTTTACTCACTAAAATATTGCATAGTCGTATCTTACGTCCTTCTTTTGCACATCAGAAATTTGCTAGCCCTATCCCTGTCACGTCATTGAGTGACGTCACTGTGAGAATGGGGCCTTAAGAGCAAAGTCGAACTTGCAACATGAAACTAGTGGCATACATTATAGAGTCAATTTTACAAAAGCAGTCTCGCACCAGTAAACTGGAAGCAATTTTATCAAATAAATAAATAGTACCGCTGGGTCTACGCAATTTATTTGTGCAAATGACTATAAATTCCATACCACTAGCTCCTTTATGTAAATCTCGCTTACGTTTTAAGTCGTAGTCCAATTCTAATCCTGGAGTACCTAACACGAACAAACCGCAGGAATCAACTAGTGTACTAATAACAATATAAATAAACACTTCATTCAATATCGGGAAGTTTGTCTGTTCGACGTCAATCGACACGCAGTACAAAATGCACGACAGGAAAAACCATTAAAGACGTAAACACTAGACTCGAAAACATAAACATCCATCGATTAAAAAACAAAAATATCTATTAGAGAATGCAAAAGAAATGTTTGCCGTTCCGTTGTTATTATAGGTACACAGAGATATGTAAGTAAGTATAGAGACGAATTGTTCTAACAAAATGGTGAACAAATTTCACGTTGAAATTCGGAATATCTTGCTTTTTCGCTTTCATTTAGGCCGGCTTGCAAAACGGTTCCTAAACATTTTTAAGCTGGTTCGAATCCTGTCATGGGGATTTTTTGGAAATATATTTCCTTGCTAAATATATTTCCTAAACGTCTTTAAAATCTGTCAGAATTTCAAGAACTGTCCATGTGTGGCAACATATTATCAATCGTCCACTTAATTAAATAGAGTCCAATGTTCGATTTCCCATAAATTATTTTAAAATTGAGTTAGTTAAATATGTTTTTAAATGTTTTTATGCAAGTCGCCCTTAAAATGACATAAGTAAATCTTGCTCTTGCTTCGAACTTAAATTACGTAATTAATTACACTCACTTTTATAGCCATAAAACCAACGAGTCTATTAAAGATAAAGAGACGCCATTGCAGAACAAATCATTATTGAAAAGCGGCACAAAGTATGCTATACGACCTCATTATTTATATTCATTCACATAATTTAAAGTAAGAAATAGATGAAACTATTGTTATCTCTTTCTAAAACATAAGACTCAATGCTAATTGCATGACGTAAGAAAGAGATGTCATAATATTATTATTAAAGCGGTTAGGAGAGAATGATAAAACGTCAAAGTCAAAAACTTCGTTGAGTTTTTGGAAAAAAAACTTTCAAAAAATAAACTAAAATAAATAAATACAGCTTTACTTACGTATAAAATGAAATATTTTTGCCAGTTTTGGAGTATAATTCGTGCATCGCCTAAATACGCACGAAGGCATTGTTGTCTGTGAATAATGTTGTGAAAGTGAACTAAATGTACTGTGTGTTAACAAGCGGGTGATCATAACGTGAGCTGGGATGGAACTAAGACTTCTTTGGCTAGCTAGCTTAGATTTGTGTTGCCAAGAAATTCGCCCTATTACGTATCTAGAAGTTTTTACATATCTCTGCATAAAACAATCAAAGAAGTGCCTCTATTTGTTTTTTACGACCTTTCGATCGTCTTTTCTTTCCCTTTCAATCGTCTTTTGTTACAATGTCGATTGTATTTTGTTTCAATTTTTGTTTTTACATGAAAATATTTTTACCACGCACATTGGACCTAAATGGACCTGCTTATAAAATAAATTTTAATAAAAAATCGCAGTCTACTTTAAAAATCTTCAAATACTACTTACAAATTTAGAAAGATTTTGGTCCTGAATTAAGGCTGAAATCCGTACGTAGTCCGTACTTTGATTTAGATAATTTTTGGTATTTATAAAGCGATCTTCGCACTATCCAAAGTTGTTGCTCAAACTCTTCCTAGAACCTTGGACGTGCGATGAACTAAGACGAACAGTACCAGTTTGCAGTCTACATTCCTTAACAATTTTACAAATATCCATTTCTCTACCATACAACTCCGGAATAGTCAGATATCTGAACTTGACCAACTATTATTGTCGTTTTCATAACCTAAAAAAACCTTCATTACATTAAAAAAACTTGATTATAATCAGCTTTTTTTTGTTTTATCACAATGATAATAGAGCAAGATCAGTCCGTAAACGCAGCCGTAAATTGTCGATTTCAAAAACACTCGAAAAACATAAAACACAACAAATAAATCCCAACCAAAGCAGACGCGATGCCATTAGGTAAACACACACACGGATGCACAACCCGAAAATGTTTCTCCCCAATATGCCCCTTTAAAATATTTAAAAAAAAATTGACAAAAGTTATCAAAATATAACTCACTTTTTCTGTTTATTCTTGCTACACTTCAGTTAAAACTCTTACGAAAAACTCATTTTTTTAAAAAGCAAACCAAAATGAAAAGAACATTTTATTATTAGGCCCTCATAAAATACCAACACAGGTATATATCTCCCTGAATCTAGGGAGAAATCTCTAAGTTGACAACCCTGAAAAAAATATACCACAGATAAAATATCTATGGAAATCGATTTGTCATATTGACTATCTTATCGATTTTAATTTACATCGTATCGATTCTGCTTTCTTTGTCGTTCTTTAACATAAAACTGTAATTATTAATTTTATTTCCCTGGCTTTATTTATATTCCATATTTCTAAATTAAAAATTAAGAACGTACACTTTTCTTTTTGTTTTTATTGCTCAAGGCATTTTAAACTTAGAAATATTTTTAGCAAAGAAATATATTTCCAAAAAATCCCCATGACAGGATTCGAACCTGCGTCCTTTCGCTAACCAGGCGACTGCTCTAACCACTAAGCTACACAGGAATCACGTGACATGTTTTAATTTTTCGGCCATATCTCTCCCTGCCAATTGTTTACCAACTAAGGCTTGGTTTCAGCGCCATCTGCCGGTCAAGCTTTCAAGCTTATTGACTGACTCAGGTGGTTCACTTTACAGTAAACACACCCAACATGAGATGCGCTTTCACTCCATTCTAATATTTCTTTTTGTTTTTATTGCTCAAGGCATTTTAAACTTAGAAATATTTTTAGAATAGAATAGAATAGAATATAGAATAGAATAGCGTTTATTTGCATTAAATATGGTACATACATACAGTGGTGTTACGAAATAGGATACAGTCTCGTCATATTTAGCAATCAAATTGCATACAAATGTTTTGGAAGGTGATTCCTTGTCAACAAAATCAAATTACGCACCAACATTTAAAATTCGTTGAAATATCTTCTGAAATGCAATTAATTATGAAAACAAAATATCATTCAAAAATTAAAATGTCAACTTCCATAATAATATCAAGTACAATGCTACGTTATATAAAAGGCAATTTTTTATGTCATAATAGAGTTGTCAAATAAAATACTAGGTACTATGGTGAAAAATGTTGGTTAGAGAATTATAAATTACAATGTCAATTAAGTCCTTAAAAAAATATTATCGTTTGCGTGGATATCTTTTAGCAGTAAACATGAAAAATTGAGTTACAGTATAAAAATTGTTTTGTAATAGCCATTCCTTAAGTTCCTTTACAAATTTATTGATTGGGAGGGCCGTCATCTGTTCAGGCAAAGCGTTATAAATTTCACCACACTTATAATAACTGTTTTTATGATACAGTATCATGTTCGGTTTTCTGGGTAAGACAATTCTATTACAATTTCTACTGCTTCTCACATATAGATCCTTTGCCACAGTAAATAACCATGGGTGTTCCCTAACAAATTAGCAAGGAAATATATTGAAATATTTTTAGCAAGGAAATATATTTCCAAAAAATCCCCATGACAGGATTCGAACCTGCGTCCTTTCGCTAACCAGGCGACTGCTCTAACCACTGAGCTACACAGGAATCACGTGACACGGTATAATTTTTCGGCCATATCTTTCCTCGCTAATTGTTTTACCAACTAAGGCTTGGTTTCTGCGCCATCTACCGGTCAAGCTTTGCAGCTTTTATTAACTGGTTCAGGTGGTTTACTTTACAGTAAACATACCCAACATGAGATGCGCTTTCTCTCCAATTTAATATTTCTTTTTGTTTTATTGCTCAAGGCATTTTAAACATAGAAATATTTTTAGCAAGGAAATATATTTCCAGTCAATAAAAGCTGCAAAGCTTGACCGGTAGATGGCGCAGAAACCAAGCCTTAGTTGGTAAAACAATTAGCGAGGAAAGATATGGCCGAAAAATTATACCGTGTCATGTGATTCCTGTGTAGCTCAGTGGTTAGAGCAGTCGCCTGGTTAGCGAAAGGACGCAGGTTCGAATCCTGTCATGGGGATTTTTTGGAAATATATTTCCTTGCTAAAAATATTTCTATGTTTAAAATTCCTTGAGCAATAAAACAAAAAGAAATATTAAATTGGAGAGAAAGCGCATCTCATGTTGGGTATGTTTACTGTAAAGTAAACCACCTGAACCAGTCAATAAAAGCTGCAAAGCTTGACCGGTAGATGGCGCAGAAACCAAGCCTTAGTTGGTAAAACAATTAGCGAGGAAAGATATGGCCGAAAAATTATACCGTGTCACGTGATTCCTGTGTAGCTCAGTGGTTAGAGCAGTCGCCTGGTTAGCGAAAGGACGCAGGTTCGAATCCTGTCATGGGGATTTTTTGGAAATATATTTCCTTGCTAAAAATATTTCTATGTTTAAAATGCCTTGAGCAATAAAACAAAAAGAAATAAGGAAATATATTTCCAAAAAATCCCCATGACATGATTTGAACCTGCGTCCTTTCGCTAACCAGGCGACTGCTCTAACCACTGAGCTACATAGGAATCACGTGACAAGTTTTAATTTTTCGGCCATATCTCTCCCTGCCAATTGTTTACCAACTAAGGCTTGGTTTCAGCGCCATCTGCCGGTCAAGCTTTGCAGCTTATTGACTGACTCAGGTGGTTCACTTTACAGTAAACACACCCAACATTATCGCGGTCACCCATCCGAATAATGACCTCGCCAGGCGTTGTTTGCCTCGTACGAGTAAACAAGATGGCCGCCGCCGCTATTATAGGCCCGGTGGTTTAACCCATTTAAAGAAGCCTCATAAGTAATCGTAAGTTCTATATTAATATTCTGAAACCTATACAATTCCTTTAAACTAAGTTGGCAAAACTTTGTCTAATTATTTGACGTTATTCGAATGAGGTATGTACCTATTTATTAAGCGACTTCTAAAAGAGGAGTAGGTATGTTCCTACTAATTATAAATGCAAAAGCAAGTCTGCCTGTCACGTTTTAACGCTTAAACGACTTTAGTATAAAAATGGCTTAGGTTTTTTAAGGCCTAAAACGCTGAACCGATTTTTTAAAATGTTGGTACAAATTTAACCAAAATTCATCAATGATACAGTGATAGATGGGACCTTGGGAAAGACCATAGGGTAATTTTGATCCCGATATTCCCACGAGAACGGGACTTAAGCGGGACGCAGCTAGTAATTATTAACTTGAAATTTGTTTATGTGAGTAAACAAGTATGCATGTTTGTTACTCCGTCACGCAAAAAATACTGACCGATTGCGATGAAACTTGGTATGTAAGTGGTACATACTTGGAGGTCCAGACCTCAACCCCCTTTCGGCTTAAAAGGGCATACCCGTTACATCTTGTACAATACAGAAATCTTGGCAAAGTAAGGCCAATGCAAGATTGTGCCATGTCTCCAACCCACATAACAGACTGAAGTGTGATGCGTTTGACAGTTCAATTATTTGTCGTTAATTAAACATCAGTCCTCCGAACTATAGATATGAAGGGTCCTTAGAAAATTCCTTAATTCCTTATGTTAAATTTTAATAATAAATCCTATCCTATCCTGCTAATATTATAAAGCTGAAAATTTGTGAGCATGTGTGTGTATATGTGTTTGTTACTCAATCACGCAAAAACTACTGAACCGATTGCGATGAAACTTGGAATATAGGTAGCTAGAGACTTAAAATAATAATACATGGATTTTTTATCCCGTTATTCCTGAGGGAACCAACCGGTTCAGTAGTTTTTGCGTGAAAGTGTAACAAAAGTCACATACATTCATAGAAACTTTCGCGTTGTAATATTAGTAAGATTATTTGAAGTTGTTTTAAGTAGTCGTGGTTTTTTTACTATATGTATAGCCAGACGACTGCAATAAAAACCCTAAGAAATAAGAAAGAATATAAGAAATTTTTTGGAAATATATTTTCTTGCTAAAAATATTTCTATGCCATTTCTATACTACTTTTATAAAAAGGAAAAATTAATTTGTTTATAACGAATCGGCTCCGAAACAATTGTATTCAAAAAATTTTTTTACCAACAGAGAAGGTGAAGCGTCACGCCTCCATCTTTCTTAAACGCACTGCCAAAAAGTGGAATTCTCGGCTTGTTCGCTGTTTAAACTACAACTTTGGAGTCAACAGTGAATAGGTATCTTCTAGGTAAGCATGCTACATCGTCAACCTCATCGTTGCTTCCCATCAGGGGCTCGATTCGGTAAAGACACAGCATGCGGAATGCCGGCGGAATGCAGGCGACGTGCAGGAGATGTACGTTAATTCGTATTCTGTAAGTGTTGTTTTACTTAATTACTACTTAATTAGTTAAGTAGTCTTCAAAATTAGGGGCTACTTAATTATTTAAATAGCTCCCCTTGTTCCTCAGCAAATCAGTATTTAAAGAAGTTATAGAATAGCTATTATTTTTACTCCGGCAACAAATCGACTTCTGCAATGCTCATGCATCCCGCCTGCTTGACACATGCTATGTTTTTAGAGAATAAAGGCCCAGATGAGGTGCAGTCAAATGCTAGACTATTAAAATAAAAATACAATAAAGAGTTCATTATCAAGGAGTAACATAATCTACTTTGCTTTATCGCGCGCAGCTATTATAGTTTGCTATATTTCAATTCATTAATCATTTATTGGAAATAAGGGTACATAGTTGATCTTACATAAATATATTATTAGTTCACATTACTTAGCCTTATACACATAGCATGCAATAGTATAGTTATGTCTAACATGGGCTAATTACAATATTCAAATAAATATACCTAATTATTATTCTAAGGTCTGATTTTTCAAATCCCTAGATAGAGATAACTGCCAAATAAAATGTAACACCACCGAATAAAACACGTCAAAGGTATTTAAAAAAAATAAAAAATGAGGGCTTTTAAATTTGGTTTTGTTCGAAAAATCGGCCCTAAGATAAATATATTTATTTATTTGTTTATTTAATTAGGTACACCAACAGTAATACACATTGATATAACTCAACAAAAAACAATGCCAGAACACTATGGTTATATGTGTTTACCAGTTATAGGTATACACAACTTTGCCTTAAAGATACTATTATTAAAGTAAAAGACCTATGCTAAAACTAAATAGAACATACACTATAAACAGGCCTTACAAAGATGTTTCAGCACTTTTCTTTTAAAACTGGCCATCGAGTCATAGAAAACGTCAATATCAGGAATTTTAGAATTAATTTCGTTATATGTATAAATCAATATAATATAATTCAATATATACACTCTTATCCAAAGAAGTGTTTCCAAATCCATACACAGGAAACCCTAACTCTATGTTTGTGTGGATTAATTACAATTGTAACAAGAAATAGATCCCAACATACAATTCCCTCCACATGTGTGTATTATATGCTGACGTGACATTAGGTATAATTCTACCTCAGCGACTCCACTGATTTGGAAAGCCATTGTCGTCCCGTCTTACCTTTGTCAGTCGTTTAATCGATTCCAATACGAGTTATCTAAGGGTTAGGGATGGTTACGTACATAGGGCTCTATTTTTGAACCAAATGAGGCATTTCGAGCGATTTTAATACCTCGATTTCTACTGATTTTCGTTCAATTTCTGTAATTTTTCTACGTGAATCGCACGTCCACAACGAGTGGTATCAGCCACTCGCTGCAGGAGTCCGGCATCAAACTATAGTCAGCAGATATCGAATTATTTAAATCGCCTGAAGTGCAACGAGCGATTCAAAAATAAGGCTCCTAGTGTGTTGTTGAACTTTACTTTTGATATAGGTATATTCCGTAAACGTGATTCAGTGAACGAATATAAGCATTGAAGAAGCCTCTCCATACTAACTCACGTCAAATAATAGCGCCAAAACTCACTCGAATACGACGTATGCATACACAAACTACCTACCACACTACTAGCTAACCAATTGGACCTTTGTTTACCAGTTCATAATTTTCACCAATTGTGTGTTGACAGCGAGGACGGCCCGGCGGCAATACGCTGTTCTCTAACGTGATTGGTTCTTTGAATGACCCGATCCGAGTACAACCGAAGTGACGGATTCGTGTCGCGGCACACTTCTTAATCATCGCGACCTATTTTACGTGGCGTCATTTTGAAGCGTAAGGTTTACTTCCATGCTTGTTATATCTGTTCACTGGTGTAATTGTGCTTACGTATATACACAATACATCTTTTTCCTTGCAAAAAGTTATGTTAGTTAATAACATCGCTTTTTCATCGTGAGGAAACTCATGGTTCCAGACCCAGACGCCTAGGCTCCAGATGTATATTGACAAGTTCTTTCCTCTGGACACTGCTGACTAGCCTGGGAGGGAGGTGTAGGTGATGGGCAAGCTTTACTCAACCTAACAATGTCCCGGGCACTACAGGCAGCGCCATAAATAGCATGGATTTATTTCGCTTGCGCTGCATAAATTATCTAAAATTGGATGAAAAGGCGAATTATTAATATACATAATATCATTCTAATATTAATGGGCCCTACCATGATGTCTTATAAGTCGTCGCGTTGTCGTTCAGCAAGAAAAAGATAATTAAAAAGAAAGAAAAAAAATGATTATTTGTTTGTAATAAATAGGCTCTGGAATTACTGGACCGGTTTCACAAAAAATTTCACCAACCTAGAGCTATATTATCGAGGAGTAACGTAGGCTACTTTTCATCCCGATATAAAGAAATGATTGAAATCGGTTCAGTAGTTTCGGTGCCTATTCGTTACAAACAAATAAAGTGAGCCATTTAAATAAAATATAATAACAAATAAATTCTGTGACCAACACACAGCGCCATCTAGCCCCATGGTAAGCTGCTAAGCTTGTGTTACGGTGACTAGACAACGGATATACTACTTATACTATTTATTTTTCTTTTGTAAATACATACATATTATACATAGAAATACACCCAGACCAGATACAAATATTTATTTTTAAGCATAAATATTTGCACCCAGCGGGAATCGAACCCGCAACCTTCTGCATTGCAGCCAAGCGTTCGCCCGACGCGCCACAGAGGTCGTCAGCCATTTGATATTATATTTTTAGATTTTTGTAATTTCTATAACGAGTGTACCATGAATAGGTAGTTTCGCAAATTTGTCGGAGCAAACTTACTATGATGGACTGTGTTAATCCATCCACCTCCATCATCACCCACCATGCACTTATTCGGTGGATCGATGACATTGTAGCGGTCGCGGGGAGTCGTTGGATGGAGGTCGTGTGCGGTGTTCACGACGTCACACGATGATGATGATGATGATGATGGACTGTTAATCTATCTCTCTATTTATACCTAGGTTAAAACGGTAATCAAAATCCCCATTACTGACCTGCCACCCACCCGTGTAACATTAATTTCAATAAGCCAACACCGAATCGACAGAGTTTGATAAATCGACCCGACAGATTCCAACACTCAGTATAGAGTTTCCAATAGTTCATTCTCTAGATGACGTGGCGGTTTCGTCAGCTGAGGAATGTTTTTAGGGCTTTTGTGCCCCTTTTTTTAAGTAATAATATTTGGTAGGCTTGTAAAAACAGGTAAGTACACAAATTGAATTTTGGAAGTAAAAAGCGTATTTTCGAAAATCTATAAATTGTGTTTAGTGGCCCGATTCTGTAAAAACATAGCATGCGACAAGCAGGCAAGCATGAGCATTGCAGAACTCGATTTGTTGCCGGAGTAAAAATAATAGCTATTCTATAACTTCTTTAAATACTTATTTGTTCAGGGACAAGGGGAGCTTTTTAAATAATTATGTGGCCTTTAATTTTGTAGGCTACTTAACTAATTAAGTAAAATGACATTTACAGAATACGAATTAATGTACATCTCCTTCACGTCGCCTGCACACCGCCGGCATTCCGCATGCTATATCCTTACCGAATCGAGTCCAAGTGGCTCAATGCTGTAAAAACATAGCATGCGAAATGCCGGCGAACTGCAGGCGACGTGCAGAAGATGTGCGTTAATTGGTATTATGTAAATGTTATTTTACTTAATTACTACTTATTTAGTTAAATAGCCTTCAAAATTAAGGGCTACTTAATTATTCAAATTGCTCCTTGTTCCTCAGCCAATCAGTATTAAAAGAAGTTATAGAATATTTATCGTAATTATTTATTATTAATAAAAAATGGAACTTTATTTGATCAAACACAAAAATATTACAAAAACATCACATTTAAAAATGAAATATTAAACTAAAAAAGAAATACAATTTAAAAAACCAAAATAAAAACTAAAACTAAAATAATCCATCCCCAAGCGTCCCCGCCGCAAAACTGCCCAAAATGCTAGCAGCATTTCCGCGCTGAACCGCAATGGACAATCGTTGCAGCAGGAACGCTCCGGAACGGACATCAAGCCCCCTCCCCCTCAACCGGCACCCAATCTCCCTCACAAAGGCCAAGCCCTCATGCCCCCAACTCCCCGACGTCTCCACGAAGTTATAGAATAGCTATTATTTTTACTCTTGCAACAAATTGACTTCTGCAATGCTCATGCATACCGCCTACTTGTCGCATGCTAAGTTTTTACAGAATCAACCTACAGGTTCTTTCGTTTTTACAGGTAGGTACTTGCTTGCATTTACTTACTTAAGTAAGTGTGTTTGCTATTGTTTCATTCAAAAACTACGGCACTGATTGCAATGAAATTTCGTATGTAGATAGCTGGAGATCTGAACTAACAAATGATTGCAACTAAGTAGTAAGCTTGTACCTACGGATATACAAAAGATTGTTAAAAAAAGTTAAGTACATACATTAAGTACATGGAATATCATACGTATCAACACTCAGACCAAAAACAGATACTTAGCAGATATTAGATTTCTAATTTATACTCTTTTTACTTGTTAGGTTTTTTCGTAACACAGTAACATGCCATCTGTAAAACCATTTTTTTAACCCGAAACGTCAAATTAGCACCCATACTCTGACCGCACTATAACATCCATTGCAAATATTATCACTGTAATAATAACAATTATCATGGACAAACACTCGTGACAGACAGATTATCTGTAGATAGCTTAGCGGCGAGTTATTGAGGACGTGATTCGGCATGTCGGATTAGTGATTGTGCTCTATTTGTAGTCGAAGTACTGAGTATCGAATATTGGTAAAGATAAGAAGGTTATAGTTTAGGTTATCTAGATGGTAGGTATTCCAACGACGTTCGAATTTTGATACATCTTTTACTTGGAGTTCGCCCCGAACTGAGACCTCCCCAACCCCCCTACCGATCCGGCTCATCTTGGAACTCACAAATTCTATTGACCTAAACTACGCGCATACCACAATTCATGAAGATCGGAGCTACGATACTCGAGTTATCGTCGAACAAACATTCAAACATACAAAGATACAAGCGCCAGACTCGTCTACATCTACACTGGACCTCACTCGCTTCGCTCCTTCGGTCAATAAAGGTGTTTGAGTCAAACTGTTCAAAAGATTTCCTTCAACAAATTGACTTTGGAATAGGTGTAGCTCGTCCATCAGAGGAGAGTTGGAATTGCATAATACCGATTCTGTAGGAGTATCGGGATTAAAAGTATGTGTCCTTTTCCAAGACCCAATCAGTCACAATTCATAAAAATCGGTTCAGCGGTGAAAATGTAAAAGATGTAGCGTTATTAGGATGTGCGGTGAGACTTCCTTAATCTCTATTTGTGAAGGTGGTGATCTGTTCTTCCGTACTCGAAACGAATTCGAACATCACTTTTCCATTAAAGTAACTTTTGCGTTTATTATTTTAATTAGGAAGTTAGATGTTAAAGTTTGTGTTTGATAGGTAGGTACTCCTTCACACAAAAACTCCCAAACCGATTAAAACTTAAACTACTTACTGAAACTTAGTAATGCATAATATAATTTAAAAAAAGAAAATAGGCTACTTATAATGCCGAAATTCCCGTGGGATCAGCACTTACGAGGGTAAAACTGTAGCGCGCAGCCAGTAGACTGATAATAAAGATGACGATTTCACGGTATGCAATATAATACTTTTAGTTTTTGAGAACGGGTTGGCCAAGAATTTAAAGTAACAGTAATGCTAACCTAGAAGAGCAAAAAGCAGCAAATGTAATTAAAAAAAACAGCACAAAACAGTAAAATAGTAACTTCAAAATATCAAATTTGCTGTCAGACAAATAATTTTACAGAATTGATAACAACTTTTGCCAGTTTAACCGCAAATTGCCGGTTTTTTAAGGAATTTCTGTGAATTGTAGAATAAGAATAAGAATAATTTATTGTTCAAACTATGTAGGTACATTGGTCTTAAATATGTACCATATTAGTGCACAGTCTACTCATTTCGAGCATACAATAATGTAGTATAAAATTACATTAGGTACTTAAATTTATGTAAGAAATCCAATATTTATACCAGCACAACAATATTTGGTATTTATTTTTCATTATGGTCAAAATACTCAGATAGGTTATAAAAGACCTTGCTGATTAACCAAGACTTTAGTTTTTTTTGGAAAAGGGAACTATTCAGTATTTTTAAATTTACAGGTAAAAAAAAAATAATTTAACAATTAAAAAACCGACTTCAAAAAGAAACAAAAAATAATTTAAAAAACAACCAAAAAAAAAAGAATTGATAAAAATGACCAAAATAACCTCTACATAGGTACAGAGCCACCGACTAATTAATCTGTTTTATCATCTGAAGTCGGGCAGCCAACCTAAGTACAATATGGAACCAACCAGTAAAACTGCCCGACTTCAGATGATAAAACAGATTAATTAGTCGGTGGCTCTGTACCTATGTAGAGGTTATTTTGGTCATTTTTATCAATTCTTTTTTTTTTGGTTGTTTTTTAAATTATTTTTTGTTTCTTTTTGAAGTCGGTTTTTTAATTGTTAAATTATTTTTTTATTTTGCCCTTTTTAGTATACTTACCTACCTAAAAATCAACAATATTGTTACCGTAATTTTCATTATTGAGGAGTTTGCTGATGAGAAGGTGGTTTCAGGTGCCCCATCAATCTGTACTTAGTACTTAGGGGTCTATTCTTTTTGGTAGAAGTCCAAAAATGAGTAATTTATTGAATTCTGGGATGCTATCCTGTCCATCATTCCGAAGATACTCATCCACCTCGTAGCTTCCACCTTTCCATTAAAAAAAGAACTATATCAATCGGTTAAGCCATCTTCGTATAATCGATGAACAATTGAATTGAATACAGCGTTTTGAGGAGCATTCCCGGTCCTCACTTCGAAGATCCTCATCAGATCCTCATCAAATTTTTATGGGACCATCTCGGAGCTTCCACCTTTCCATTAAAAAAATAATCATCAAAATCGGTCAAGCCATCTTCGAGTAATCGATAAACAACTGGATTGATTAATGCGTTTTGAGGAGCATTTCCGTTCATCACTCCGAAGACCCTCATCAGATCCACATCAAATTTTTATGGGACCATCTTGGAGCTCCTACCTATCCATTAAAAAAAGAATCATCTTAATCCGTCAATCCGTCTTCGAGTAATCGGTAAACATACAAAAAAAAAAAAATATTATACATACAGACGAATTGATAACCTCCTCCTTTTTTTTGAAGTCGGTTAATTATACATTTTTATAGCTGTGTAAAAGGAGCTCTTATAAAATAAATTGTTATTAACTTGGGGTATGACTATGTTATATTTATGCTTGTTACGTTGACTTTCAGATCTAGATGAGGTAATACTAAAGAAATAATCTTGGTTATTTTTGACGAATAGACATATTTCTAAAATATATATAGATGTCAAGGTTAGGAATTTTTCATTTTTAAATACACTACGTAATGACGAGTAAATATAGTGAAACTGCAAAGCAGCCAGGGCCTAAATCTGTTGTTGTTTAACTACGAATCATTTCTTTTTCTGTAACTTTTCTTCCTATGAGGGGTTTTGTCAAAATCTGTACCAATTCACCACCAACTCATTGTAGAAACATTTTTAGAGAATAAATTTATGTTACTAGATTCAGAAATTAATATTTTGGCACCGTTTTTCGACAATCTGTTATTGTCAAACGTAATTTTTTCGGCAAAGTTCATAAATTCGGATACATCACCTGAAACAGTAGAAATAGGAAAAAAAACAGGGACATCAAGGCGAAAACCTGGCGAAAACAGTAAATCTGGTTTTGAAAGAGTAGGGTTTTTAACATTACACAAACACAACAGTACGGCTAATTGCGGAATTAATAATTGTTAAAAAACTTTTACACCTACCGATCAATATTCACTTCATAAATTCCAGCTGACTCTTCCTAAATTCGAGTGACAAAAAGCCTTTGTTAATATTATGTATTAAAGGTATATAACAAAAATGTGCCGACAATAATGAGAACCAGGTGATGTGTGACCGAACACTGAAATATTGAAGGGAAAGTGCATAGAGGAATATCTTAGGACTTGAACTTTTAAACCAATACGAAGTAAAAGTAAATTTAAAAAAATGCTCTCCTAACTTTGCGGTTTATTTTTAATTCTAATTAAATACAGATTAGTTCTACAGTTCCTGATGCTTTTTAGAAATAGTTCAGGTGTTTGCGACTTCTAACTTCTGGATTTAACTCACATTTAAGTGTCAACACAGCATACAACACCCAAGTCAACGAAAAGTAAAAAAAAATGAAAAAGCCAAAAAGTGGAATTCTCTGCCAGCTTCGCTGTTTCCCCAAAGCTATAACCTTGGAGTCTTCAAATCCAGAGTGAATAGGTACCTTCGAGGTAAGTATGCTTCATCGTCGACCTCTTCCTCGCTTCCCATCAGGTGAGATGAGGTCAAATAGCCTATTACGTATTAAAAAAAAACTAATGTCGTCGGTTCAATAGTGTTTCCACATTATGTTTTTATTATTTTATATTTTTACTTTACTATTTATTTATCTCGACATTTCGATTGTGTTACAATAATCTTGGTTGAAAGGAGATATAGGAGAACAGAAAACTATTCTACCATAGTCGATTCCATAATAAAAATAAAGCGATTGAAATTTAGAATAAGTAAATAAAAATAAATAAATGCTGCACGACATTACACTCAGCGCAATTTAGCCCCAAACTAAGCACTAGGCTTGTACTATGGGTACTAGACAACGGATATATTACATACCTAATACACACGCACATACACAACAAAAAAAACTTAGATACGAGAAATATATTTTTTGCTACAAAACCGGCCATATTGTTATAGGGATTCGATTGTCATGTAAATTCTTTGAAAAACGGGTAGAATTTGGACTGTAAATCCTTCGAGAGGAATCTTTTCATACAATGATCAAATGTTAATTCTGGGATGATGGGTGGATTACAGTCGACGAAATGAAAGGCCAGCTAAAACTAAATGGTTCCACAATTCATACGTTTTAGGACTAAGGCTACGCCCCAAAGGTGTAGAAAAATTCATTTCTTATCGGTTGTGAACCGATTATGGCCATCTGAAAAGTAGCCAGTGTCAAAAGTATTATTTTTATTTTCCAAGTTATTTGCAATTTGCATCAAAACAGTCAAGTCGCAATAGTAAAAGGCAGGTTAAGGAAGTCATTGTAAATGGTGTTTCTTTAAAATGACACTACACGCGAGCTTTGGAAACAACGCTAAAGTCCATGTTTTGCACTAATTTTCACTTAAATACACTTGTACACCTTCACAAAACTAAATTAATTAATATGCTCCTGAAATTAAACAATTTACATGCATTTGTACTAGGTTCAATTAACAAAATGAAAACACATCTCCTCAACGCGTTCCCGCCAAAACTCCGAGAGAAAAATTAAAAACAAATCAATGTCTTTTTAATTTTGTGGCTATTTTTCTCACTTCATCCAGCCAGTTACTTTTACTGATGAATATTATTAAATAAGGAGGTATTTACCATGTTTATTTTTATTTACCAGGAGCTCGATTTTCGTAGTGAAAATACCCATGTAAGTTTAAAATCGTATAGTTTTACTGATGTTTTACAAACTCCTTTTAGTAAGTTTGCATTACACAATGAAATCGTATGTTACTAATATTTGAAACGCGAAATTTGTATGTTTGTAAGTATGTGACTTTGTTACTCTTTTACGTAAAAACTACTGAACCGATTGCATTGGAACTTGGAGTATAGGTAGCTGGAGACCTGGAATAACACATAGGCTACTTTTATCCCGATATTCCCGCGGGAACGGAAAGTTAGTGATTCTATAAACGTGAAAGTTTATTACATCTTCACTTCTACTGAACCGATTGCGATGAAACTTGGTATGCAGATAGCTAGAAACTAGAGGCAGATCTTTAGTTGCATCTGCATACTTACCATTAGAAAATCTAGAGATCCAGATTGGCTATATTTCATATTCTTATGGAATACCGACCGTTGGGTTTGGTTAGTTATATGTATTGTCTTTTTCCTTTCGGAAAAGTTATGTGCGTTAATAACATCGCTCATACGGTGAAGGGAAACATCGTGAGGAAACCCACGGCTTAGTTAGCTCCAGACGTATCGACCAGTGCTATTCTCTGGGCATGGCTGACTAAGCTGGGAGGGTGGTATAGGTGTTGGGCAAATCCACTCCACCTAACAACCTTTCGGGCACTACAGCGCCATAAAACATAAAGCATGGATTAAAAGATGCTTGCGCTGTATAAATCATCTAAAATTACATGAAAAAGCAATGGGTCTCACATAATTTAAAGAAGAAATAGACGAAACTATTGTTATCTCTTTCTAAAACATAAGACTCAATGCTACTTGCATGACGGAAGAAAGAGATGTCATAATATTATTATTAAATCGGTTAGGAGAGAATGATAAAACGTCAAAGTCAAAAACTTCGTTGAGTTTTTGGAAAAAAAACTTTCAAAAAATAAACTAAAATAAATAAATACAGCTTTACTTACGTATAAAATGAAATATTTTTGCCAGTTTTTGGAGTATAATTCGTGCATCGCCTAAATACGCACGAAGGCATTGTTGTCTGTGAATGATGTTGTGAAAGTGAACTAAATGTACTGTGTGTTAACAAGCGGGTGATCGTGACGTGAGCTGGGATGGAACTAAGACTTCTTTGGCTAGCTGGCTTAGATTTGTGTTGCCAAGAAATTCGCCCTATTACGTATCTAGAAGTTTTTACATATCTCTGTGAAAAAGGCCAATTATTATGTATTGTCAACATCTGACTTTTCGTAGTCTTTACAGGCCTATTGATCACGAGTAGACTGATAAAATTAAACTTAATTAAACAGCCTACAATAAAACTTCAAGGCAAAGCGACACGAAATCAAAATATTACGGTCCTTGGATACCAATCTCGTACCCAAATAGAGAATTTAACCTCAATACGGGTTCGTGAAACGATGATATTTGGTGGAACTCGGGGGAACATTGAATTTTACTACCTACTACCAGTTCCGAGATGGCTTCATCTCAGGTAGAGTTTCGTCATAGACATAGATACAATTAACTGGTTTTAATTGCGTATCACCTCGATGTTTCGACTATGTTACCTGCCATAGCCTTGATTGCGAGGGGCTATTGTAACATGCATAGTCGAGACGTCGAGGTAAGAGTCGAGGTTTATTTTATTTTATTTTATTTTATTTTATTTTATTTTATTTTATTTTATTTTATTTTATTTTATTTTATTTTATTTTATTTTATTTTATTTTAGATTTTAATTTTGACATTCTGTTGGTATTGAAATTAATAAGTGATAATAATTATTAGTGATGTTTTGTTTTTGTATTTTTGACATTTTATTGTATACTGTTTTTTTTTTTTTTTGTTAAGTTTGACATGTACTTGCGAATGATTTTAATATTGATGTATTTTTATGAATTGTGTTTTAGATAAATTTTAAATAAGTAGCTTTATTACAATACACGACCTATGCTGCACCCAATGGGTATCATGAATGTACTGTAAAGATTAATGTCACCTGTAATAATTACTCATGAAAGCAATAAATAAATAAATAAAAGAATATAAATGACATTATGCGATTAAGACTTGGTAAAAGTAAATATGTTGACAAATATATAAATATTGCAAGACATTACATTACACACAACGTAATCTAGCCCCAAACTAAGCACTGGGCTTGTACTATGGGTACTAGACAACGAACAAATCGTGTAAATTTAAAAGTTTATTAGTTTGGTAAAAGTTTTGTCTCTAAAGGTAGTGCTTATTGTACAGTTTTTCGCTCGCTGCATACCGTACAGGTGGTGCAGAGAGAGTATTTAACTTTACTTCCACTCATTCTGATCGATAAGCGGTATTTGATGTTGCAACATTATCACCTCATATACATGATTTAACGGGCAAGTCCTTTTAAGCCGAAAGGAGGTTGTTCTAGACGTCTAGCCGAACAACTTTTGTTCTACAACTTTAGAAAATTCGAACTTTTGTTTTTAAATTTTGTGGTTATGTTTCACTGAAAAAACAGCTGCTTTTGAAAATAAAAGTAATTGAAGTTTTAATTGTAGTAGACCAAACTAAATGAAAGGACAACATAAGGTCAATGACCTCGAACTCTAAGAAACAGCTGATCTTCAAGTAAACTTTACACTAAAATTTTTCGAAAAATACTTCGAATTTTCAAAAGTCGTAGAACAAAAGTTGGTCGCCTAGGCGTCTAGAACAACCCTCTTTCGGATAAAAAGGACTTACCCGTTACATCTTGTATATTCTCATACATATTATCTTATATATCAAGGTTAGAGACCTTACTGTGCCTTAAAAACGTAAACAATAAGAAATGCAATCCTTAATTTCGACTTGACTATACATGCATCCGTGGCAAAATTGGAAAAGGCGTTGGGACGGATCCCCAGCGATGCAGGTTCAAGCCCTGTCGGGTGCGAAATTTTTGGAAAGCATTTCTTTAAGTATACTTTAAAAAGGACGAAATCAAAATAGTTTCTACAATACAAAAAGTCGGTGGCACTGTAAGTAGAAGATATTTTGTCCTTTTTTATTGAAAGTCGGTTTTTAATTAGAGTTAAATTAAATAAAACTACTGCCCTTGTTCCCTGAAAATTAATTATCACAATTTTCCCACGAAATGTAGCACACGCAAATTGCAGGACCCGAGCTAGCCACGGAATTTGTATCTTTTTCTCTCTTTACAATATTAAAGATACGAAACGTCCAGTAATTAATTGTAAAAGCATATTCATTTTGTTGAAACCACTGTATGGAACCTACATTTGGAGGAAAGCTTAATTTATTTTGTGGCTTGAGCGACGAAAGGGGTTTGAAATACGTCGGGGGATTATTACGTATTTTATAGTAATTGTTATTATCAGTGCATAAAAATTATTTGTTACTTACACGGCGCCATTCTGTGTCGTCATCAAAAATAGGTTTGACACTGGCAGCAATACAATGCCCTCCTGACATCTGGTGGAAAAAAAAAAATATTTCTTCTTCTTCTTCTTTATATTGGCTTTTCCATTCCGACATTTGCCAGTGTCAAGTATTATCAATATTTGCAAGTTATTTGCATCGAACAAAACAGTCAAGTCGTCATAGTTAAAGTCAAGTCGAGGGAATCATTGTAAAAAGGGGGCCATTTTTTACAATGTTTGTTCACGGAGCTTTGGAGAGAACACTAAGCTAAAGTCCATGTTTTGCACCGATTTTCACTTTTATTTTTACTTGTACACCTTCACGAAACTAAATTAATTAATATGCCCCCGAAATTAAACAACTTACACGCATTTGAACTAAGTTTCACAAAAATGAAAATTTAGCAACACATCTCCTCAACGCATTCCCGCCAAAACTCTTATTTCCTCTTGGTTGTGAACCGATTATGGCCATTTGGAAAGTAGCCAGTGTCAAGTATTATTAATTTTTGCAAGTTATTTGCAATTTGCATAAAAACCTTCAAGTTGTCGTAGTAAAAGTCAAGTCAAAGAAGTATTTACAATGACGGTTCACGCGAACTTTTTAGACAACGCTGAAGTCCATGTTTTGCACCGATTTTCACTTTCATTACACTTGTACACCTTCATGAAACTAAATTGATTAATATGCCCCCGAAATTAAATAATTTGCACGCATTTGTACTAGGTTTCACAAAAATGAAAATTTAGCAACACATCTCCTCAACCCGTTCCCGCTAAAAACTCAACAATCTTCTTGATGCCCGGTTTTCATATTTTTGAAATTGGAATCCAGTTCGTTTGTTTTAAAATGTATGAGAAAAAAAAAAAGATTTCTCCGACCATTTCAGTAATTTAAATTAAGATTAAAGATTTTACATAAATTATAAAATCTTGTAAAATAATACCTAAACTCTGATTTTGAGAAAAATTCTGTGAAGAAAAAAGGAAATCTGTTATTATAGCAGGCATTATGTACGAAAATAAAATTTTCGTAAACAATTAAGTTATTCCGTGATTTTCAAGTCTATAGTGAATAGGTACATAATTATTATCTTTTAGGTAAGCGTGCTGCATCGTCGAACTCATCGTCCCTTCCCATCAGGTGAAATGAGGTCGAATGCAGAGCTAACAGAGAGACTAAAAGGGGAAAGGTTGCTTGGCAGTGTTGCATTTTAAAATCGGCTCTGACGGATGGATGAGCTTCATCAGTTCCAAATTGAAATTGTTGGGCATTTTGTAGTTAGATTAGAACGTCTCAAGAGGATGAGAGCGTTGATAGATATTTCCGCTTTGTGATACTATAGCTAATTAGGGAACGAATGTATATCCAACCCTAAAAGAACTACTAGATATAATATTTTGGTTTGTACTTGGTATCTATTGTTAAAACATTGCTTCCCTCTGCCTACCATCGCGATCTGGCAACTTGCCAAATGATTTCTGCGTCATCGTTGCATTGGTTTTTATATTTTACCTGCCAGCTCATATGCACAGATTAAAAAGTGATTCGATGATGTGAAGCGATGTTTTTATAATGAGTATTGACTGATGAGAAAAAAAAATTAAACCCTCATTCAAAATATCCGTAAAGAAAGCCTGAAGTCGTGCAGTCGTGCAGTTTTAAGTAGGAGTTTCTGTTTAAGGTGGCGATAGATGATAATTATCGGTCCTTGTCCGATGGCATATAAATAAGCGAGGTGGAATTGCATGAAAAAATATACAATTTCTCGAAAAATTAATCATTAACGAAGATTAAAATACTTAATATTTTTATAAAATGCGATGAAGAGGTTCTATATTGTATTTTCTAATATTATGATGCCTATAAGAAAATATAGCGGTTAAGGATTAAGAAGAAAGATTGATTTATTTTGTAAAACAGGGGTAACTTTTGTATAATAGTGGTATTTAAAGTTATTTTTTATTGTTTTTGAAATGAAGGGGACGCTTCTTGTATCATGTACAATAACATAATACATTGTTTAAAGATCTATTTAATACCGGTTATGAATAAAACTATTCAATCGGAAGGGATTTTACATGAGTCGCGTCCTTAAGATATTTTATCTGAATTAAGTCTAAGTACTTAAGTCGAAGCGACAATGGGACTCGTGAGAGTTTTGGCGGGAACTCGTTGAGGAGATGTGGTGCTAAATCTTAATTTTTGTGAAACCTAGTTCAAATGCGTGCAAATTGTTTAATTTCGGGGGCATATTAATCAATGTAGTTTCGTGAAGGTGTACAAGTGGAATAAAAGTGAAAATCAGTGCAAAACATGGACTTGTTGTCTCCAAAGCTCCGTGAAAAATCTTTGTAAATAAATGGCCGCCCTGTTTACAAATGATTCCCTAGACTTGATTTTAACTATGACGACTTGACTTTTTCGATACAATTTAAATAACTTGCATAATATATCAATAATACTTGACACTGGCCAATTTACAAAAATGGCCATAATCGGTTCACAACTGATAAGAAATAATAATAATAGGTCTCGTCCGGGTTCTAATACGTAGACTAGAAGATGCAGCTTGCCGCCAGGTTCGCTTGTCTCTCCTAGATCACTTATATTTATTTACTTACTTGAAAATAAAACTGATAAGTTACTTACTTTAAAAAAATGAAAATAAAAAACAAAAAAAACTAACGATTTCAAACCGAAAAAAAACACAAAATAGCAAATAATTTTCAGTTCCGTATTTTTATAGTTAGCAACAAAAACTGGAATGGAACATTTTCCAAAAGCTTTTTCGATTTTCCACATTTTTCCAACAAATATTTCAGAGTTTTAGCTTCCACTGATCTTTTTGAGGCAGGAAAAATACAAAATGGTACCGAAAAAACACAGATAACGAATTGAAAGACTATTATTTCTTCCGTTTGAAATGTGGATAAACAGTTTTAGATACAAATATTTGTACTGACTACAAAGAATTTATAATAGAACGGACGACAAACAAATTATTAGTTTTTTGAACATCCTTCGTCGGCTGATATTGCGTTGCATCGGCACATCTTGATGAATGATGACGATCAAATAGAGTTTTTGGATAATAAATGAAACAGGGTTATCTCGAGCTCTCTTATAACGAAAAAAAGTGAAATGTAATACGACTATGTGTGGATGTTTGTAGGTATTTTTGTGGAAGATGGATCTGGGGTGTCCTATATTGCAACATTGGACCAAAGTTCACTTAGATCATTATGGGTCCAAACCTAGATTTAGATTAAGACGAAACACTTAATTATTTATTATTCATTTTATTTTATGTTTTATTTATTTAATTTTAATTTAATTATCATTTATATTTCAGGTTTGTGATGAAATTATTATAATTATGGACATAGTCTGAAATAAATGAATTATTATTATTAATATTCTTTTATTGTTATAAGAATTCATAAGATGTATCTTATACAATAATAACCGTTCTTTTAATAATTATCTAAATTCACTTTTATTATTGTGATCAAACTCTGTTCTGCTTTTTGACTTAGTCTATTTGAAGGGACCTGCAAGAGACCATAACCACATCGGTAAGATTTTAAAGTGTTGCTGAAGAAAAATGGTAATTTCGTGATTTCACACCTATAGCAAAAGGGGTTAATAGTGTGTTAACTTTTTCTATGAAAATGATCTTAATGTCCGCTCTAAAGAGAACTCAATATTTTCATTACATTCTTTGTACTTAAATGTATCCCGATTTCTTGTTGGATTAAAATTACGACTTCAAGAGAAAAACATACAGATGTTTGCTTTAAGAACTAGTTGTATGTTTCTACGCATTGCTTTGGGATTTATCTGTTCACAAGCTGTGTCCTGCGGTTTCAATCTCATAGGCTGGAATCTATACTGCGTACTTTGACTTTGCTCAGATTGAGCTTAGCAAAAACTAAGCATAAATTTTAAATTGGAACTTATAGTCGAAATTTAATTTGTAATATACGAATAAAATAAAAAGAACTAGATAGTCATTAGAAAGAAGCAAAGTTTGGATCATTATTTTTGTTCTGTTTATATTCTAAATTTAAAAAATTTCGACTTTACTCAGCATAAACTTTGAATAGTTGCAAAGATCGCTTTTTAAATACTTACCAAAAATTGTCTTAAGTCAAAGTTTTTGCTTAACATATTCAAAGTACGGATTATATAGACTGATTTCAGCCATAATTCTGAGGTCGAGGTAGGGATACAACTAGTAGTTCTGCAATTCGCGAACTGGTCAATACGTCTGGAACTAAGTCGTGGGCCGTGGGGTTCCTTACGATGTTTTCAAAAATCGATAAAATACCCCGACTACTTACTTTAAAACACCACAGATAATAAAATATTTTTTTTTTCTCGTTGTGCGCTTAGATGAACGTCGTTATGACCAACTCGATTATACAATTGTAGCCAAAAGATAAGTTTTTCGAAAAAATGTTGGCAGTAATAGTGTACCTATATTTTAACTTTTGTTTAATATCTAGGTATTAAAAACAATTGAATTCGAATTTTACAAATTGTTCTAAATTTACTTGATATTGTGATTGATTTTCAATATGCCTGTTCTATTAAATATGAGAGTAGTATTTTCATTTCTTCACAATCGATATGAAAAGTAGAGTGTTTAACTCGGGTACTCATTTAAGGTGAAATGCTTGACTTTCAGCCCTTGTCTAACAATCTACTATTTTTTAGAAGTTGTTTGTTTTATTTTTAGCTGAACGATGTAGAGCGACTTAGCGACGACTTATAAGAGATCATGGTAAGGCAGAATGTCGTCTGCGTAAAAACTCTCATATTCTATCTCTTCTCTACAGAATTCTTTTTTTACCTAACTCTCCTCTCTATCTGAAATCTCGTTTCAATTTTCTTCACCCTCCCTCTCAATCTGTCCGTTCTTCCAAGGCCCTTCTTCTCGCTGTTCCTAGCCGCTCTTCTACGTTTTTCAGTAACTCTTTCACCGCTCGTAGTGTACAACTCTGGAACGCGCTGCCGGTTACCATTCGGCAGTCCAAGTCGTTGGCAGTGTTTAAGTCGAGTCTCTATAATCACTATCTCGCTATCGCGGAAGCAAATCAAGTGCATAACTATTATAATAATTTGTAGTTCATGTATGTTTATGTAACTGTCATAAAGATTATTAGTATGATTTAATATTACATTTATATTATTAATTTTATGCATAATTCGTAGATATGTGTTTAATATTATTATTTTTATTATTTTGTCATATTTTTATTTTTTGTATTTTTGTTATCCTTTTTATCTATATAGCTTATATTTTATAGTATATATCTTTTATAGTATACACCTTACCCATCCCCTTCCTTAAATCTTGTCCATTCATTGGTTGCCTGGAAGAGATCGCCCTTAGGCGATAAGGCCGCCCATTGTACCACACTAGTTTTTAAGTTTCTTTTTTTTGTGTTTGTAATATTTATTAATTTATGTTTCTGGTGCAATAAAGTATGTATTCATTCATTCATTCATTCAATGTCTCGGGCAATACAGCGAGGCGCCATCAATATCAATATGGATTCAAGTTGCTTGTGATTTATAAAATCCTGTAGAAATTAAATAAAAAGTTAAATGAATATGAAAATATTTTTTTTTATTTTTAGAACTCTCAAGCGCATAAAAAGGTACATAGTTTAAAACTCTTCCTTTAACAAAATATCACCTGCCTGAAGTTAAATCAATCCCAATTTGACACAAAATATTGTTATTCCATGGATACTAATAAAATAAGGAATAAAAGGAAGATGTACCTAAGTCTGATTCAAAAGGATCATCAAAATAAAGAGACAGACTTTAACTTTTATAGCAAAGCTTTATCCTATATGTATATATTAGTCTATGAATAACTCGATGTTCATCTATTTTTACGATAACTCAACAATAAAGCTTCAATAGCAATGAATATCTATTGGTATGTCTGTCGGTGTTTACTTAATACATCCTTTATAGCTATTAGTTTATTAGTTCCCGTTCAAAAGGTAGTCTATGATTAATGTGCATGACTTTACTTTTTGACTGTATGTAGGCTTAACAAAAAGTAAATAAACATTCAGGTAGATTCTATCCTCGAAATATACGTACGTACATGGAGTTTGAAAATCATGGTCATAAAGATAATTACTAAATATTAATACATACCTAACACATTGGCGCAAGTATGTCCTATGAAATTGATAGCAAGCTGTTTTGAATTTAAGCTATTTTAAAAAATAATACATATGTGGAAAAACGAATACATAGTTGAAATTAGAAAATATTATAATTTCGTTTTAATATGGTTGTTTTTCATGTGATTCTACATCATATCCTACTAACATTATAAACGCGAAAGTTTGTATGTATTGGTATGTAAACATTTTAAACTCACACGATTTGAACTCTTAATTATTTTTCCCGGGTCTTATTCGCGTATTATTATTTTTAAATTCTGTTACCTCGACGTTTCGATCATGTTACAATGATCTTGGTCGCGAGAGGACTGACCCGGGAAAAATAATTATGAATATTATGTATGTCTGTATGTATGTGACTTTGTTACGCAATCACGGAAAAAATACTTAACCGATTACGATAAAGCTTAGAATATTGATAGCGGGGGACCTGGAATTACATATAAGTTACTTTTTATCCCGCAGTATTAGAATATACGTAGGTAAAACCGCGGGGCGCAGATAGTACAAACATAGAAACTGTTTTTCAACTCTATTTTAAATTGGTTATTTTTTTGATGTAACAAAAACATTTTTTTAATAAATATTATTAACTAGTTTCACCCGCGTCAGACCCGTTCCCGCGGGAATTTCGAGACAAAAAGTAGCCTATGTGTTATTTCAGGTCCCCAGTTACCTACATTCCAAATTTCATCCAAATCCGTTGAGCCGTTTTTGCGTGATTAATTAACAAACACACATACACACAAACTTCCAGATTTATAATATTAAGCTGCGCCCTGCGGTTTCACTCGCGTTAGTCCCGTTCTCGTGGGAATATCGGGATAAAAAGTAGCCTATGTGTTAATCCAGGTCCCCAGCTACCTATATTTCAAGTTTCATCGCAGTCGGTTCAGGAGTTTTTGAGTGGAAGAGTAACAACCTCACATCCATACGCGTTTAAAATATTAGTAAGATTAATCCAGGTCCCCAGCTATCTATATTCCAAGTTTCATCAGCAGTTTTTGTGTGAAAGAGTAACAACCTCACATACATATATACATACAAACTTTCGCGTTTATAATATTAGTAAGATTAGGACTAGGATATCGCATTCGATGTTCCCATTTTTCCTCCTCTTAAAGGTTAGTTAATTTAAGATACCACTCATATTTTATCCATTAGTTGTAGCATCCTAAATCACAATATCCACGTCCACTGCCATGTTGGATGTCAGCCAAATCTTTAGGTACTTAATTTGTCTCTCATTTTATGAAGTGTAACTTCTGGCATCTGAACTGAAATCTATTGTTTTGTCGCTGTTACTGTTCTCGTTATTATTTGAATAGATACATTTGTATTTTTCTGTTTATTTATGACCAAGAGGCGTAGAATTAAATTTGTATTGAAAAGTTTATGACTAGATTAAGCTACCTACTCAAAAATATTTGGGCGCCTGTAGGCAGAATTTCTGTTACTTCATATTTTTGTAACACCTTATGTATTCGAAATTCTTGACCAAATAAATTATCTTTATCTTACTATTAAATCTATATTATTTATTCAATTAAACATAAAATTACAAAATCAAATTAAAATACAACCAACACACAACAATAACTTAAAATTAAAAACAAAACTAAACTTATAAACTAACCACATCTACCTATTTCTTTATCTTTATGCTCGCCATTTTAGTGTGTATCAAAAACGCAACTCCTTTCAGCATTTTTCAAATTCAAATTGGGCGTTTCGTGTAGAACGGCTGCAGTGTCGAAGCGGTGTGTTTGTTGTTTGGCGCACGGATGGTCATTTGTTTTCATACAAAGTGCACGGTGCAACAGTACGGCCTCAGTACTGCGAACGGTCGACGACAAGACGGCAACGTCACAAGCACCATGTGACATGTACAGGCACCTAAGATGCCTGTACTTACATGCAAATAAGCCCACTCAAAGGGCTAGACGAAGATTTTTTACCGTAGTTTCATATTGCACTAGATCTCGTTGCCCCCAATGCATACGGTTTAATAAAAACATTTTTACGATCGTTTCGCTGTACTTAAATCGATCTGAAAATACAACAACTATTGGATCTCGAAAGCTTTTATCTGAGGGCTGATTTTTCAAATCCCTAGGCTTAGATAAATTAAATGTAACACCACAAATAAAAACGTCACTATGATATATTTAAAAAGTATAAGTCTAAATTTAAAGATCATAACAGAAAAGTGAAAAACAAGATGCTTCTAGTAGCTTTAGGAATGGTGGATGCAGTCGGGTGGGACTCCAAATAACACTAGTAGTTCGCCCCGAACTGAGACCTCACGAGAATCCATTTACAGAGATTTTAACACCAACAGCATTATTTTATTACAAAATAAGAATTATTATTAAACGAATAAATATAACGAGAGACAAGAAAAAAAATATTTAAAAAAAAATAAAAAACCCGACTGCCGTTAAAACTGAAAAGTAAAAAACAAGACGATACCTAAAGGTAAAGAAACCTTAAAAATCGTTCGACGCAGGAGCCTTAAAAAATTGTGGATGGACTCGGGTGGGACTTCAACACAATTTGGTGTTATTATACTTTTCCTTTAAAAGGAGTCCCACCCGACTGTATCCACAATTTTTTAAGGCTCCTAGATGCGTCGAACGATTTTTAAGGTTTCTTTACCTTTAGGTATCGTCTTGTTTTTTACTTTTCAGTTTTAACGGCAGTCGGGTTTTTTATTTTTTTTAAAATATTTTTTTTATTTTACGCTTTTTAGTTATTAGAGATTAGATACAATTACACCAGAGAAACTCATTAACTCTGGATGTGTATACTCCAGTAGCGAGGACTCGAAATCGGTTAAAGATAGGCTATCTAAAAGCCTTCAATATTATAATAGCGATTCTTTTTGAGTTTTGCTGAGATGGCTATGAAGTGGGATACCTACTTCTCTGCGACAAACGTTCAATCGAATTTTGTTTCTTCGAGAACTTTCATCGATACCTCTGTACTGCGACGCTTTATTGAATCGACGTAATGTTACTGCGATGTTACGTTACATCGAAAAATTATACTGCGAACGATTTTACTGCGAAAATACCAAACTGCGAAGGGCTAGGGGGGAAGTCGTCCACCTTCAAACTGGGACCAGGGACCAATTATACCCTTTCGAAGTTGATAATAGTCAACTGGGTCTAAGCCCACTAAGTTATAGAGCTATTCGATATCTTCATTTTGGATGACAGCTGTCAAACTTAAAACGTCAACATCTCAGAAACTATTGACGCTAGACCACTACTATCTTGGCATAAGTTATAAAGCTTCTTAAGATCTTCATTTTGGATGACAGCTGTCAAACTTAAAACGTCAATATCTCGGAAACTATTGACGATAGATCACTACTATCTTAGCATAAGTTATAGAGCTCTTCGATATCTTCATTTTGGATGACAGCTGTCAAACTTAAAACGTCAATATCTCGGAAACTATTGACGCTAGACCACTACTATCTTAGCATAAGTGATAGAGCTTCTTAAGATCTTCATTTTGGATGACAGCTGTGAAACGTAAAACGTCAATATCTCGGAAACTATTGACGATAGACCACTACTATCTTAACATAAGTGATAGAGCTTCTTAAGATCTTCATTTTGAATGACAGCTGTCAAACTTAAAAAAAAATGAAAAAAAAACCAAAATGAAGATTTTAAGAAGCTCTATATCTTAGCATAAGTAGTAGTGACCTAGCGTCAATAGTTTCCGAGATATTGACGTTTTAAGTTTGACAGCTGTCATCCAAAATGAAGATCTTAAGAAGCTCTATCACTTATGCTAAGATAGTAGTGGTCTATCGTCAATAGTTTCCGAGATATTGACGTTTTAAGTTTGACAGCTGTCATCCAAAATGAAGATCTTAAGAAGCTCTATCACTTATGCTAAGATAGTAGTGGTTTATCGTCAATAGTTTCCGAGATATTGACGTTTTAAGTTTGACAGCTGTCATCCAAAATGAAGATCTTAAGAAGCTTTATAACTTATGCCAAGATAGTAGTGGTCTAGCGTCAATAGTTTCTAAAATGTTGACGTTTTAAGTTTGACAGCTGTCATCCAAAATGAAGATATCGAATAGCTCTATAACTTAGTGGGCTTAGACCCAGTTGACTATTATCAACTTCGAAAGGGTATAATTGGTCTCTGGTCCCAGTTTGAAGGTGGACGACTACCCCCCTAGCCCTTCGCAGTTTGGTATTTTCGCAGTAAAATCGTTCGCAGTATAGTTTTTCGATGTAACGTAACATCGCAGTAACATTACGTCGATTTAATAAAGCGTCGCAGTACAGAGGTATCGATGAAAAGTTCTCGAAGAAACAAAATTCGATTGAACGTTTGTCGCAGAGAAGTAGGTATCCCCTATGAAGTAGGCAGGTATTCATCTTAAAATATAATTACCAAATCCGAAAACTTCGTCGCGACTGGTGATACAAAGGCTGGCGGTTTCTTGTCCTAGCGGATTAGCCTTGCTATCCATTATCTATAGCGCGACATTTCAAATTTTTTGCTTTTTTTGCTTACTCAGGGTGAAATTGATCAATATGCCCCCGAAATTAAACAATTTACACGCATTTGAACTAAGTTTCACAAAAATTATAATTTAGCAACACATCTCCTCAACGCATTCCCGCCAAAACTCCAAGAAGATACTTAAGTATAAAACGTAGTGATTATAAAATATTCTCTTTGCTTAAGTATTTTATGTCATGTCATCTCTGCCAATTCCTTCAAACTCGGCGTCAAAGTCAAATCCATAGATGAGATAAATATTTATACGAGTCAAATCGAAAAGTTTTTAATTAACGTTCCGTTGTTCTTGCGAAAATTACCTGCGTAATCATAATGTCATGTAGTAGCAACATAACTTTCGAAGTTAACCAGTAGAATTACTATTACAATACATTATTCACACGCGGATTGTTTTCGCATGCGAATATTGAAATCCAGAGGTAGTGCTAAGCCATAAATTGAAGTAAGTAAAAAGAATATATAAACGTCATTAAAGACAAGACAACCGAGCCGAAGGCAGGAGTTTTGGCGGGAATGCGTTGAGGAGATGTGTAGCTAAATTTTCATTTTTGTGAAACATAGTTCAAATGCGTATAAATTGTTTAATTTCGGGGGCATATTAATCAATTTAATTTCGTGAAGGTGTACAAGTGAAAATTAAAGTGAAAATCGGTGCAAATCATGGACTTAGTGTTCTCTCCAAAGCTCCGTGAACAAACATTGTAAAAAATGGCCTCCTTTTTACAATGATTCCCTTGACTTGACTTTAACTATGACGACTTGACTGTTTCGTTCGATGTAAATAACCTGCAAATATTGATAATACTTGACACTGGCAAATGTCCGAAAGGAAAAGCCATTTTAAAGAAGAAGAAGAAGAAGAGCCGAAGGCAAGTCACATATTAATGAAGACAACCTACTTAAACGAATTCCGATAATTTTATAATTAATTATTTTAAAATTTAATTGTAAAACTTTACAAGCAATACTTTTCAAATGTAAATTTACGAAATAATAAAACATATCGTTTGAGTGAACAATGTTACGCGTTTTCTCTGTTTTTTATGGTCTTTACAAATCTTGGTTAATAGCGTTTTACATCATTATTTTTATTTATTTATTATTTTAATGTACCCTATGTCACTCTCACGGTCATGACGAATCTAACGACGTATCGTTTATTTAAATCGGCCCAGCCGTTTAGGCCCTACGACGGCACAAAAATAGGTCACATACATACATACATACACTCACGGCAAAAACATAACACTTCCTTTGGCAGTCGTGTAAAAATTGGAATGCTTTAAAATTTGGTTGGGTTCGACCTTATTCGACAGATATATTTTATCCGCGGAATGAAATCCTTGAATGAATGAATTCTTGAAATAAAGTTGTTGATAAACTTTTTGAACCTAACATGATTGAAGCTCATAATTTCATGGTTTTCCCGGTTTTGGTATAGTATTAGATACCTCGACTTCCGAATAAAAGAAATCTAACGAAATACTTGTGAAACTGCTTCAACGATCCACCACTTACATAGTCTGCCTACTTTAGTTTTTTTCTGATAACTGCCACTTTACTGACACTCGTCTAAGATGAATCGATTAACTTAAAAATCGTTGAAATCGGTCCATCCACTTCATAAATCCCCTTTAGTGATCGAAGCAGGCACAAAAGACAATCAAATTGAAAACAAAAATCGATCGAAATATACAAATAAAAGATGATCAAAATAAAAACAAAAGACGATCGAAACGGTAAGAAAAGCACATCGAGAATACCTCGTTGGAAAGACAGAAGACAGAAACTGAACAAAAAAAATTAGTGGAAAAAAAATTCGGAATTTAACACTGCAGGATCGAGAATAACTCGTAGGTCCCAGTTTACAGCCCATAGCTGTAATAGTTACACTTTCGGGCACTTGGACCGCATTCACTGGCCGTGACATGGCCACTACAACTATACAACATTAAACCCCCATTGTAAAGTGGTGATGTACAATGGTGATCGAAACAAAAACAAATGACAAAAACGAATAACGATCGAAATATAGAATCGAATTAAGATCGAAATAAAAACAAAGGGCGATCGAAATGGAAACGGAAACAAAGGACGATCGAAGTTACAACAAAAGCATGTGGTTTTCAATCGAGAATACTTCGTAGGCACCAGTTTACAACAGTTACACCATTCAGGGCACTAGGACCGCATTCACTGGCCGTGACGTGGCCACTCGAACGATACCACTTTATATCCCCCATTGTGTTGGAAGGAATTACTGACGTTTAAACTACAAACTTAGAAATGTTCAATTGTTCAGTCATTCTACCTTTTTACTTGAACTTATTGCAATGTTACTTCTTGCATAGTAAAGAGAAGTCATATACAAGGTGTAATGGTATGCCCTTTTAAGCCGAAAAGGGGTTGTTCTAGACGTCTAGGCGAACAACTTTTGTTCTACGACTTTTGGAAATTCGAAGTACTTTTCGAAAATTTTAAGTGTAAAGTTTACTTGAAAATCAGCTGTTTCTGAGAATTCGAGGTCATTGACCTTATGTTGTCCTTTCATTTATT
Organism: Idaea dimidiata; assembly: GCA_949358125.1. Taxonomy (NCBI): domain Eukaryota; kingdom Metazoa; phylum Arthropoda; class Insecta; order Lepidoptera; family Geometridae; genus Idaea; species Idaea dimidiata. The sequence goes on from OX442342.1 coordinate 973,914, forward strand.
TTGGGTGTTTTCAATCAAAACTTCAATTACCTTTATTTCAAAAGCAGCTGTTTTTTCAATGAAACATAAACTCAAAATTTTCAAACAAAAGATCGAGTTTTCAAAAGTTCGTAAAACAAAAGGTGTTCGCCTAGACGTCTAGAACAACCCCATTTCGGATTAAAAGGGCATGTCCGTTACAAATTGTATAGTATTGCAAACTTGTTTGTTTTCTGAGAACGGAGTTTGGCAAGTCATGTATCAAACCCAGAATGTTTGTAACCCGTATTTTCGATTTATAGAAGTAAACGTGCGATGCGGACTCGTACTCGGGTGTGACGTCATCTCACACTCGGCCAGTCCGCTCGCGCTCCATGAGTCGATGTCACAGTACATGTCGTCCAACGCTTTGATTAGCGGAGCGTTGTAAAAGATGTCATGTGACTGTTAGCGAGACTCAATATTTATCGTAAGTTTAAATGCCTGTAAAAACAAAACTAATGGGTATTTTTGTCTACAATAAAAACTAATGTATTTATATACATACAAGCTTTACTGTAACAACTTTCAATTGATTTGGCATACCTTTATTAACATTATTCATTCTGCGCGCGGCAATATAGCGCCACCAAGCGGAAATAACTGTAAGCAAGATATCAAAACGACAACTATCAAAATAAAAGAATATCGAAATGGAAACAAAAGACGATCTAAACAGAAATACTCACATAACATTTATGAAATATTATTAAGATTTAGGTTCGACTTACTGTAAATTTAAATTGTAATTAAGTAATATTTCTTTTTTGTTTTTATTGCTCAAGGCATAAAGCTGCAAAGCTTGACCGGTAGATGGCGCAGAAACCAAGCCTTAGCTGGTAAAACAATTGGCGAGGAAAGATATGGCCGAAAAATTATACCGTGTCACGTGATTCCTGTGTAGCTCAGTGGTTAGAGCATTCGCCTGGTTAGCGAAAGGACGCAGGTTCGAATCCTGTCATGGGGATTTTATGGAACTATATTTCCTTGCTAAAAATATTTCTATGTAATTAAGTAAATAAAAATCTATCCAATTGTAAATGATAATCTAACTTCTACTAATATTATAAACGCAAAAGTTTCTATGTATGTATGTGTGTTTGACTTTGTTACACTTTCACGCAAAAACTATCAATGAATCAATTAATGTTACCGAACCGATTGCGATGAAACTACTGAACCGATTGCAATGAAACTTGGAATATAGATAGCTGGATACCGGGAATAACACATGGGGTTTTTATCGCGATTTTCCCTCGGGAACGGAACTTACGCGGATGAAACTGCGTAATAATTAAGTGTTCTATCTATCTATCGGAACACGACAAAGATATTATTATACGACCGCTTCCGAGTAAATACGCTTAGCAAAAATATGCCTTATCTACTTTTAAAAAAATTATCAAAACAAAGCATCTAAGAGCATTTTTCTGTATTAAGTAGGTATTTCGGCCTGAATTTTTAAGTAAAATTATTCTCCTTCAAAAATCTGTATCTTTGAATAATGGGCGCAGTTCACAATGAACTTGTGACATCTGTATAAAGAGAAAAGATATACAAGATGTAACGGGTAAGCCCTTTCAAGCCGAAAGGCGGTTGTTCTAGATGTCTAGGCGAACAACTTTTGTTCTACAACTTTTGAAAATTCGAACTTTTTTTTTAATTTTGAGGTTATGTTTTACTGAAAAAACAGATGCTTTTGAAAATAAAGGTTATTGAATGATTATAGTAGATTTTGATTTGATTGTAGTAGACCCAACTAAATGAAAGTACAACATAAGGTCAATGACCTCGAAATTTCAGAAACAGCTAATTTTCAAGTAAACTTTACACCTAAATTTTTCGAAAAGTACTCATCTCGAATAGAGGAGAACCTTGTAGTTTTGTATTGGTGTAACCTTGGCTACATTCCCCAATATTTCCAGCTCGTATCCTACTATTTATTATCCTCCTTCATACCCTACTAATATTATAAGGCTGAAAGTTTAAATTGTGAGTATGTGTGTTTGTTACTCAATCACGCAAGAACTACTGAACCGGTTGCGATGAAACTGGGGATATAGGTAGCTGGGTACCGGGAATAACACAAAGGCTACGTTTTATCCCGATATTCCCGCGGGAACGGGACTTACGCGGGTGGAACCGCGGAGCGCAGCTGCTATTAGTAGCCAATCCTACTAATATTATAAAGCTGAAACTAACACGATTGGAACTCATAATTTGGTTGTCTGAAGGAGATCGCTTTTAGCGATAAGGCCGCCCATTGTACCTTTATTATAATTAGCTGTAAGTATTTGTTTATGTATTTTTTTTTTGTAATATTTTGGTACAATAAAATTTTATCTTATCTGATAATTACACATTTTCCCGGGGTTTAATCGCGTGATTTTAACTTTTTAATTTACCTTACGTCGACGTTTTGATCATGTTACAATGATCTTGGTCTCGAGGAAACTGAACGCGCGATTAAGACCCGGGAAGATGTGTAAACTGGTATTTAGTTTTGAAGAGAAAAAAACAATGTCTCTGACTTCCTAACAACTAAACACACTGTCGCATACAGCTCGAATGTGTTGTGTTCGTTGATTTTGATTGGCAGATCCAGATGGACTTTTTCATTGATGGACATTCTTATACAATTTTTCAAATAAAGAATGAAATTGCTTTTTTAATAAATAAAAAAGACCTTTTGGCTTTATTTATTTTCAATATTGCGTTACCAAACAAAATAACTGATCTAGCCTTTTGTTATTCCTAGGTGAGACCTTACTTTCGGATTTAAATAACTCGGATTTGAATTGGTTCTGCAATAGAGTTCTATTCTAACTTCCCTTTTAAACTTGATAAAAACATGTTCCACGGTCACACAGTCGCAGATGCACACACTGACATGTTCCGTACTGTATTAGGTGCGTATGATCGACCAATGGCGGACGATCTTTCAAAATGTACCTCAAATAGCGAGTGACTGGCGGTCGAATCACCGTTCTAGGCCCCGCAACCACCGTTTGCGTGGAACATTTTTTCAAAGGATTGCTACTTCATCATATATTACAGTTTGTTGACTCTGCATTTGAATTATTTACATTTTTCATGTTACTTTTGAGGTGTTCATACATTGCGAGCATTCATTTCTAATGTACCTAACATTATACAAGGTGTAACAGGTAAGCCCTTTTAAGCCAAAAGGGGGTTGTTCTAGACATCTAGGCGAACAACTTTTGTTCTACAACTTTTGGAAATTCGAAGTAGTTTTCGAAAATTTTAAGTTTAAAGTTTACTTGAAAATCAGCTGTTTCTCAGAGTTCGAGGTCACTGTACTTATCTTGTCCTTTCATTTAGTTTAGTCGACAACCATCGAAACTACAATTATTCGACTTTGAGCGTTACATTACAATACTACCTGCCTGACTGACAGCACTCGCGTGTAATATAACATTTTATTACAAGTGAAGGGCATTGATGTTACAAGTTGTATCAAGATATAACACATTTTATCATTACAAGATACGCTATGTGTAATGTTCAATCTGTTACATTACATTACAAGCTACTAGGAGCACCTTCAAACAAAGTCTTTTATCAAAGAAAGTAAGTACAGACCACGTATAATAATAGACGCATTAATCTTTATTTACGTGGCTCGTGTGGTAAATTAATAGATGTAAACCTAATATAATGTATAGGGGCATACGTATACAGGTAGTCAGTTGTAGCTGAAGACAATAAAACCAATTGACTGCGCATACCACGATTTTTCTAACACTCAACTCACCGTTGTAGGCGGGGATTGAGGTAGTAATCTCAAACTTCTGATTGGCCATAGCGTTACTAATATATGCTTAGACTATTTCTGATTGGCCGATGGGACAGCTATCTACTTATAAATATAAATAAAATAATATTTAAGGCTACGAAGGCCCATAAAACATAACGAATAAATAAATATTGCACGACAAATTGCACTAAATAAAGCTGCGCCCCGCGGTTTTACTCGCGAAAGTGAAAAACGCGTTTTAACGGGCGCGGGCCGCCGAGCTGTTCTCAAGCGATTGCACTTATTCGTTCATTACTCGGGTTCCACTAATTGGATTTCAATGCAAAGTACCTATACCACAACCTTCCTCGAAAATAGAACTATCCAATATTGCAAACCAGATTTCAATCGGATTAGTAGTTTTTAATTGTATAAGGAACCGACAGAGAAACAGAGAAACAGACTGACAGTCATGAATTTTAAAATTATATATTTTTTTCTACTACTTTTTCTAAGTCCCCTAGACCACTTTTTTAAATTAACTTCTAAGTACAGGCTTATGTCCTCTCTTCCTTTATTATAAGTATAAGTATAAAAGATAATTTATGTATTTATTATACAAGATGTAACGGGTAAGCCCTTTTAATCCGAAAGGGGGTTGTTCTAGACGTTTAGGCGAACAACTTTTGTTCTACGCCTTTTGAAAATTCGAAGTACTTTTCGAAAAATTTAGGTGTAAAGTTTACTTGAAAATCAGCTGTTTCTTAAAGTTCGAGGTCATTGACCTTATGTTGTTCTTTCATTTAGTTTGGTCTACTACAATCAAACCTTCAAAAAGGCTTACCTGTTACATCTTGTATATTATTATAAAAAAATATTATACGTAGGTATGTTAATACATAATAAAATGTTATAGTAATTAAATCACCTACAACAGCACTTTTGGCCACTTTTGGACTATTTATTTATTTACACACAACAAAAATTGAACATAACACATAATAATGGAGAGTCGAACCTTCGTATAACTCAAGCCTTTACGGTTGGCCGTTTGCGCACGAGAGTGCTACTAATAAGACGTACTTTTTTTGTGGGAAGACTTATGGGCAGTCAACTGGTTTTATTGTCTTTGGTTGTAGCTAAATTAAAGTCTAAACACCTAAGAGTGGTTACGACGCGTGTACTGAACGTACGAAGCAATTTCCTGCAGAATCTTTGAGGGTTCATTTATAATGAAGTAGGTATTATTGAACTGATAATTAACATCTTAGAAAATAATGAGAGATATATGTTTTTCTCCTGGTTTCGCGTTGATGGAAGAAAATTACAAAATTTATTGAAATGAAAAAGAAAAATCATTAAAAATAAATTTAAAAAATCATTTTTTTATATTTATTATCTTACTTCTTTCTCATATTATAAACGCGAAAGTTTGTACGTAAGTATGTATGTGACTTTGTTACTCTTTCACGCAAAAACTACTGAACCGATTGCGATGAAACTTGGAATAAGTAAGTATATGGAATAACAAATAGGCATACTTTTTATCCCGATAATCCCGCGAGAACGGGACTCCAAATAGCCATAATCGGTTGACAACCGATAAGAAAAAAAATAAAAATACAAATAAGTATGTTTGTAGTTGGGGATCTGTATTAAATCACAGGCTATTTTTTATTCCGATATTCCCACCACATCAGGACTTAGGCGACTGAAATCGCAAGACGCAGCTAGTTGTGATAATAACATGGGAAAAAAAGTTTAACAGAGCTCTGCGCAAAGTCCATTATTTTGTCTCGAACAGTCAGCTTAAACTAAGTTTAATAATTTAACTGCCCACTGTGCAACTGTCAGCCACTCCACGATTGCCCAGTGGGCACTTTGTACTCGACAGTTGCCATATCTCTTATTTTTCATATTTATATCAAAGATTTGCAAAGCGCGTGGTTTTACCCGCATAAATTTCGATCCCGTAGAGATTTCAGGATAATAATAGCTTATGTGTTAATTCAGATCTGCAAATCAAGTTTCATTGCAATCGGTTTAGTAGTTTTGTGTGAAAGAGTAACAAATATCCTCTTACACACAAACTTTTACATTTACATCCACATAAGTCTCGATCTCGCAGAAATATCGGGATGTGAAATAGTCATTGTCTTAATTCAGATCTTCTGCTATGAGTGTAGCAAGTTTTATTAAAATCGGTTCAGTAGTTTTAGCGTTAAGGAGTAACAAAAAGTGTTCCGTTAAACTGAGCAATCTGTCCCTTTTTACCCGACTGCGTGACGCAAAGGAGGGTAATGTGTTTATCGGTCTATGTATGTATGTATGGATGTTTCTATGTGGCGTTCTAGAGGCCAAACGCGTGGACCGATTTTGATGATTCTTACGTCAATCGATTCGTCTTAATCTGGCGAGTGTGACTAAAGACATGACAGTAATCCAAATTAACTTTTGTCACAACCAAACGCCATATTTTCAAAATTAAAAAATCCAAAATCGACTGTGAGTAATTTTTTACTCATTTATTATGTATTCTGTGTGTATCGATTACAAAACTATTATTACTTAGCGTAATTTCAAATTACTGGGCTTGTTTTTTTTCTTTTTGGTTTTTTTGTTGTTTCTATGCGTATTTTTTAATCAAGTTTTTTACGCAGTCGGGTTTTTTTTTTATATTTTTTTTTTTTAATAGCTTTATTTGAAAGGGACAGAACGCAACATTGTAGCATGCTGCCCTTTTCTAATCCTACTAATATTATAAAGCTCAAAGTTGGTGAGTATGTGTGTTTGTTACTCAATTACGTAAAAACCGCTGAACCGATTGCGGTGAAACTTGGAATATAGGTAGCTGGATACCGGGAATAACAAATAGGCTACTTTTTATCCCGATAATCCTGTGGGAACGGGACTTACGAGGGTGAACCCGCAGAATGAGACTAATAGTGTTAGAAAGGGACAGCATGCTCGATGCAGCCGAAAACTTTTTAGTTCTACGTTGGCATTCTAGTTCTAGGAAGTAATAAAACTTCTTTGGTACTTACAGATAAACTTTCACATTTATAATATTATTAAGATAAAATTAACGAATCCGCTGGGACACATCATGAAAATGTCAAGGAAAATTAGCTCATCTTTGTTTTTCGTGATTTGAATATGAAATTAGGTGTAGAGAAGTAAGGTAATATAGTATTTTTTGAAAAATATCGAAATCAATGGTACTTACGTATTTTGTGACGCAATCTTTATGTTGGTCAACCGCTGACCTAAAAAAGGAGGGATAGTGATTTTGACAACAATGTTTTGGCCCTAACCATGATTCAGTCAAAGAAGTTATTCAGGTACTAGATTGTTCACGTAAAACTTAAAAGTGTTCTGCTACATCGAGCATGTTGTCCCTTTCTAATTACACTATTAGATAAAGACAGAACGCTACATGAAAGCGGACCACTTTTTAGTTTTACGTCAGCATTCTAGTTCTAGTAATGTTACTTCTTTGGATTCAGCTAATGATAGTTTAGCGTTTATAAGTAAGGAGGTAAATCTGTATCTTTAAATCTTAATTTAATATGACTCAAATAAATAATTTTTTTCTATGGTTTTCGCGATTTTACATAATAAAACACTTTATTTACCGGGTTAAAACGCGTTTTATTCCTGATTTTTTTAACGAACCGAGCTTTTGCCAATTTTAAAGTTTGCCTTTTTAAGATAATTTCTTCTATGGTTTTCGCGATTTTGCATAATAAAACACTTTATTTATCCGGTTGAATCGCGTTTTTATTCATGGTTTAAACGAACCGAGCTATCGTCAACTTTACAGTTGGCTTTTTCAATGTTTACTGAGATGTAATTTGTCTATTTTAAGTTGGCGAAAGCTCGTTCAAAACCATGAATAAAAACGCGATTCAACCGGATAAATAAAGTGCTTTTTCAAGGTCAAATAAATTAAGATTGAAATACACAGTTATGTAATTTCCTCAACAAAGCAGTTACTAACACATTTCTACGATCCAAACTTCAAACAGTACTGCCAAGATGGCTGGAGTTTTCGAATAGTTTACGTTATAAACTAAACCTGAAACGAGCGGTTGGTATTTTACATAAAATGTTATTAATATTCGCTTGCTATTGAACTAAAAGTTAAAATTAATTTATTCGATACGACATTTACATTATCGTTTTGAAACGTCAGCAAAGAAGATCGGCGTTTTTCCTCAGAGCTCAGACCTAAGGGGTCCTAAAACACAAGATATGGATTATTCAACTGATTTACGTGATCTAAAGCCACGCTGTTAGTGAGGTCCAGTGTAGACGGGCCTGGCGCTTGTATCTTTGTATGTTTGTTCGACGATAACTTGAGTATCGTAGCTCTGATCTTCATGAATTTTGGTATGCGCGTATAGTTTAGGTCAATAGAATTTATGAGTTCGAAGATGAGCCGGATCGGTAGGGGGATTGGGAGATAGGGGGTCGTGAGGTCTCAGTTTGTGGCGAACTTAGTTTACTTCTAAGTACAGACTTTTTGTCAATATAAGTTAAAAGTAGAAATAGATATAGGTAGGTAATTAATTTCACTTGCGTGAGTCCCGATCCCTCGGGAATATCGGGATTAGAAGTATGTATTATGCTACTCCTCAATAATATAATATGTAGTTTATATTTAGCCTTGTCCCACCGTTGGGCAAAGGCCTCCCCCAAATTGAACACATTGAAAAGTTTTGGCCGGACAAGGCACGCACTTGGCAAGTTTTTTTATTATTACACACATGCCTGTTTTTTTTTAATTTTTATATTTTTCATCATTAACTTACATATTACTTCTTATAGGTACTCTTTTACAGAGACTTAGATCAAAATGTAAACATAGAACTGTCAATAATAATTATTATCAAAAGAAAAAGTAAACAAAGAACTGTCGCTTTTGAATAAATGTATGAGTAGTTTGTTTACATTTTTTATCTAAGTTTCTAAAAAAGTGTGAATATTTTAGAGTATTTAAAGCACCATATTTTCAAAGATAAGGGCGAAATTCTTTCCCTATTTTGTGGTAGACCTACCTTCAATGTATTTTTGTTTCTTTAGCTTTTACACGTTGTTTTTGCTTCCTTCATATTATTTATGGACATGTTCCGTGATAGAATAAATAATAATAACGCCTGCTCTTCTTTGGCTTTGATAAAAAGAAAGATAAGTACAAAAGTTTTTTCTTTTCGTAAGAAATAAGCTGTGCTTTTTGGTATAGCAGTGGAATCGGTTTTGGAATATTCTGTAATTATACTTTTCTGTAATTATTCTGTAATTTAACTTCTTTTATAATTCTTACTAATATTATTATAAAGCTGAAAGTTTGTATGTTGTATACATATAGGTCTGATATAATAATAACTAAATGAAGGAACCGATTACAATAAAACTTGGATTATAGGTAGCTCGAGATGTGGAATCACAATTAACAACAAAGAATTAATATTTCGTAAATTTGTTTTTATTGCTCAAGGCATATTACTAGAAATATTTTTAAAGGAAAAATTCATCTTGGGGAACTTGCGTGGCCGAGCGGTATAGGCACTGGAATATTGATCCAGGGACGCGAGTTCAAATCTCGCCGCAAATGAATTTTTGAAGATGAATTTTTCCTTTAAAAATATTTCTAACAAAGAATTATTTTAAAATGTAGGTAATCAAAGATTGCTAAATCTGTTTGCAATACGTATGGTTAATAATGACTTACCAACTGTACCAACCCCTAATAATTTGGGGGTTTAGCACACCCCGGGCTCCAGAGAGAGATGCAAACGGGAACATCGCTCAGATGAACAGAATTACCATAAACTGAACATAAAATAATTTAAATAAATAAAAACTCTCAGTCTACAATCCTCAAGCAAAAATCAACATTTCTCTGTATCTACAGTATATTTTTTGTCACTGCCTCCCAGACTATTTGTTAAATGAAGCATTTTATCAAATATTTGGTCTCGGCCTAAGCGACACACGACATAGCGCACATTGAGTGACAAAAATACAAAGGATTTTTATGATTAATTTGATTGGTGATCATGATCAAACATTGAGTAGAAGACAAGAGAAAAACCTTCCATTGCACAAATATACACTTTTTTTTTCTTACAGCTTCGTTGCCAGTAATTTTATAATGCAAACTTCTTTCATTCTTTTTCTTCACCTCAGTAAAACACAGTGGCTGAATAAGGTTCAAAATATTGCTACCAAATTAAAAATAAATTAAAATTCTTTTTTATTTTTCTTCAAACTTCCAGCTTCAGAGTCGATCATTTTGTAGTGCAAACTTCTTCATAACGTCTCAGATTGAAAGGAGTTCGTAAAACACCATAACTCACTGGCTGAACAAAGTAAAAAAAAATGCGATAAAATTAAAAAGAAAATGATTCTTCTTCTTCTTCTTCTTTAAAATGGCTTTTCCATTCGGACATTTGCCAGTGTCAAGTATTATCAATATTTGCAAGTTATTTGCATTGAACGAAACAGTCAAGTCGTCATAGTTAAAGTCAAGTCGAGGGAATCATTGTAAAAAGGGGGCCATTTTTTACAATGTTTGTTCACGGAGCTTTGGAGACAACACTAAGCTAAAGTCCTTGTTTTGTACCGATCCTTCACCTTCCTCCTGCTGCACCTTCACGAAACTAAATTGATTAATATGAATGCGTTGAGGAGATGTATTACTAAATTTTCATTTTTGTGATACTTAGTTCAAATGCATGTGAATTGTTTGATTTCGGGGGCACATTAATCAATTTAGTTTCGTGAAAGTGTACAAGTGTCATGAAAGTGAAAACCAACGCATAACATGGACTTTAGCGTTGTCTCCAAAGCTCCGTGAACAATCATTGTAAATCGCCGCCTAAATGGTCGCTTTACAATTATTCCCTCGACTTGACTTTAACTGTTAATAACATTAATAATACCTACTTGACTTAATTCATAGTATTAATATTACTTGACACTGGCTATTGTCCAAATGGAATATAGCCATATAAAAAAAAGCGTAATTCGTGTAAGTTACTTTATAACATAGGCAAAAGTTAGTTTATAACACCAATTCTTATATTGTCAAGACGCACAACGCTCAACTGTGCGTTGTTTATAAAACCTTTAGTAAGCATTTCAACATATCAATCCATAATGGAAATACGACGTGATTTTTAAAGAAAAAAAAACATTCTAAATCGCGTTTTTGTGATCGAAATAATGATCTCTCTAAACGAAATTGGGTTCGCTGATCAAATCAAAAAAATTGACGAGTTAAGCAAAAAGATTCTATGTTATTTTCAGTTCATTTTTGGTAGGTATACTGTGTAGGTACACTCCTAGTTTAGATTCCGTGTGGATTTTGAAAAACCTTTCTAATTAGATTAATTACCTACACCTTCTATAGATCAAATTCTCCAAATTTCAATCCGATCAGTAGTTTTATAGTTCTAGACACATATTTATTTCTATAAGAAAAATACATTGATCTATGGCCGGGATGTTAAACCACGACCTTCAAAATCAAAGGCGGAGTATCTAACACTAGACCAACAACGCTCTACTCAAACAATCTCGATTAACACAGTCAAGTTAGAATGTAAAATATTCGAACTCGACCATCCTTAGAATGTTATTCTAAGCAGGTAACTTTACTTACCTACTTTGAGTACAGAATACATAACAGTACAGTACAAGTCAACGAACGGATATTTAAGCATGGAAGTATTCCTTAAGCATCAAAATGACACCACGTAGAACAGGCCGCGTTGATTAAAAACTATGCTGCGACACGAATCTGTCACTTCGGTTGTACTCGGATCGAGTCAATCAAATAACCAATCACGTTAGAGAAGGCCGCCCTCGTTATCAACACACAATTGGTGAAAATATAAACAAAGGTCCAATTGCTTAGCTAGTAGCGTGGTGTGTAGTTTGTGTATGAATATTCGTTTTTGAGTAAGTGTTTGCGATATTATTTGGTGTGAGGTAATATGGCAAAGCTTATTCCATGCTTATATCCGTTCACTGATACGAGTATATAAACTGCAATATCAAGCAACTGCAGTTTAAACTATTATTTAGAATATCTACAAGCAACCTCAAAGTTTGATAGAATTAGAACGGAGTAACTTTTAAGTTGGTCAAGATATTGGCCTCGATTCTAAGTTATTCTAAGTTAGGTACACTTGGCATCCTAACAATATAATGTAAGTTATAGATAGGTACTGTACTCAATCGGGAAGTTCTATTGGGGTTAAAACTTGGGAAGTATCGCCCGTGCTCCGTCTCCGGTGATATGTCACATAAATTACCACAGTTAAGTTAAAAACCTTAAGGGCCTATATAACCCTAATAGCGTGACAGGGATAAAGCTAGCGAATTTCAGATGTGTAATTCACTTACGTAAGATGCGACTATGCAAAATTTTATTGCGTAAAATCAAATAATTGCTAGTTTCAAGATAACTAAACGTTAATGATTGATTGATTGATTAATACTTTATTGCAACACACGATTAAATAATTACAATAACAAAAAAGGAAATAAACAACATAAAAATAGGTGGTACAATGGGCGGCCTTATCGCTTAAAGCGATCTCTTAATCTTGAAATTCAAAACATTCACTGCCTGTATTGAGCTAAGTTCAGTTCTTATACAAAGTTTTATTAGTTTTCGTACAATATTGACTGAGTAATATCACTTATTTGTACAATTTAGAGAGGAGTTTGGTTTTTTTTTCAATCGAGAAAATTTTCAGGAATCGTTTTTTCACGACATTCACGTGTTAGTAAATATCCTCGACTTTAATAAATATGGTTTCAAAAACTTTTATTTAAAATAACTTTTGTAGTAATTCATCCTAGAAACATCAGTTCTGGCCTACTACGGCCCCTTAAGCACAATATTTCTTTTTGTTTTTATTGCTCAAAACATTTTAAACTTAGAAATATTTTTTAAATCCTGTCATGGGGATTTTTTGGAAATATATTTCCTTGCTAAAAATATTTATAAGTTTAAAATGCCTTGAGCAATAAAAACAATAAGAAATATTAAATTGGAATGACAGCGCATCTCATGTTAGGTATGTTTACTGTAAAGTGAACCACCTCAGCCAGTCAATGAAGCTGCAAAGCTTGACCGGTAGATGGCGTTGAAACCTTAGTTGGTAAACAATTAGCAGGGAGAGATATGGCCGAAAAATTATATCATGACACGTGATTCCTGTGTAGCTCAGTGGTTAGAGCAGTCGCCTGGTTAGCGAAAGGACGCAGGTTCAAATCTTGTTATGGGGATTTTTTGGAAATATATTTCTTTGCTAAAAATAATTGACCGAACCAGCGAAGCGAGTGAGGTCCAGTTTAGACGGGCCTGGCGCTTGTATCTTTGTAACTTTGTATCTTTGTATGTTTGTTCGACGATAACTTGAGTATCGTAGCTCCGATCTTCATGAATTTTGGTATGCGCGTAGTTTATGTCAATAGAATTTATGAGTTCGCCCCGAACTGAGACCTCACGATCACCTATCTCCCCAACCCCCCTACCCATCCGGCTCATCTTCGAACTCATAAATTCAACGGACCTAAACTACGCGCATACCAAAATTCATAAAGATTGGAGCTACGATACTCAAGTTATCGTCGAACAATCGACGTCGAAGATGAGCCGGATCGGTAAGGGCGTTGGGGAGATAGGGGGTCGTGAGGTCTCAGTTCGGGGCGAACTACTAGTTATATCAAATTAGTAGAATCCCGTGAAGTCACCAACATTTTTCCCGTCCCGGCGGGAATTGAACCAGCAATCTATACCTTTCTGCACCAGCGTGTTTACATCACACCCGCCGCGTCACTAAAGTCGTAATACCAAGTACTTTATAATCCACCAACTTAATGCTACAGGATGTTCAAACTTTAACGAGGTGCTTCGACTTAATACGACTGAAACGTGTCTCGGAGATCCCGCCTTGTGTGTTTGAACAATATCACTATTTCTGGAATGATATTGTTAGATAAAGAGATAATGGTGCTTACCACAATCGTTTCTCAAAGACAAAGTCAATTTTTTTTTATTTAATTGGACGTATTGATCACTTTAGATACGTCGAGTGCTCTTACAACTATGACCTAGTGTGGCTTCGGAACGCGCCCTCCGATGAGAAGAAGCCACAAGAAACTCATGGGTGTTTATTTTGTGATCATGTTTTTATTTACAATCGTCAAAATACATATATTTTTCTACATCTCGTTTTTAGGGTTACGTACGCAAAGAGTAAAAACGGGACCCTACGTCCCCTACCATCACGTAAAAACCGCTGAACCGCTTACCATGAAACTCGGTATGTATTAGCTGGAGACCTAGAATAACACAGGCTTTTTATCCCGATATTCCCAAGAGATCGGGATTTACGCGGGCGAAACCGCGGGGCGCAGCTAGTACTACATATTATACTTATTTATTTTTTGTAAATACATAGGTACATAATTGATTGTATTAGGCGTTACTTTTCGGAACTCCATATCAACGTACGTAGTGATACTAGTCAGGTATCGGGACTAAAAACTAAATATTATTTTTTAATATAGTTTACATAGGTACATATTTTACATTGAAAACCACCCAAAAATTTGCAAAGTATATAAAACTTTATGTAATTTAATACCAATTTGTACTAAGTATTGGTACTTTATGCAAATAAATGTATTTTATACACGTTGCATTAATATATTGGTTTGTTGTTACTTAAATGCTTACTTTTGTAACTTTTTTGTTGTCTCGCAGTAGATGTGTAAAGTAAAGTATGCTTACTTTTGTAACTTTTTTGTTGTCTCGCAGTAGATGTGTAAAGTAAAGTATTCACCTCGGTAATAAAGCCTGTCTTTATCTTGGGCGTTTGAATCCCACGCTTCACTCAGGACTCTAGGTACATATCTCCTTCGCTTCGCTCAGGAGTTAAGTTTTTAACACCCTCGCTGCGCACGGGAGTTAACTCTCTAGAGTCCTTCGTACGCTTTGGATTCAATATGACGCCCGCATTATAAGACAGGGCTCTAGTACCTCGGTGCATAAACTACTATTATCTTTTATCTTTATCTCTATCAGACCAGATACAAAAATATACATATATTTTTTTTGATTGAATGATTAATTCTTTATTGCACCACGCCACAAATTAAATTATCACAATAAAAGAAAAATAATTAAATAACTTAAAAACTAGGTGGCAGAATGGGAGACGCGGTCTTATCGATTAAAGCGATGTCTTCCCGGCAACCTTTATTAAGGTTAGGTGCTTTTCCTCCAACAACGGTATATTTACTTCACCCTGTATATTTTAATGTCGTTTAAACATAGACAAGAACTATAAAATGGAATCAGTGTTTTATAGCAATACAACAGGCGAGTGAATCTACTGAGTAGAGCTGCTAGTAAAACAATATTTATTATCTCGAATAAAAACAAATACGATGTCTTATATGTTATTAGCCAGGTACATAGAAACTTTTCTAAGTCTATGAAACGCCGACAATGATTTAAAAGAAAAATAAACAGAGGTTTGGATTTAAGGCGAAGGATTGATAAACTAATCTTAATAATATTATAAGTATGTAAGTGTGTATTTATGTATGTTTGTGAGGTTGTTACTCTTTCACGCAAAAACTACTGAACCGATTGCTATGAAACTTGGAATATAGATAGCTGGATACGGGGAATAACACATATGCTACTTTTTATCCCGATATTCCCGCGGGAACGGGACTTACGCGGGTGAAACCGCGGGGCGCAGCTAGTTTTACGTAAATTGTATTTTAATCGCATCATTGCATTGTGGGAGTTATTGAGCATTATTTTTAGTAGATTTTGAACTTACATGGTTGTTTTCACTACTAAAATTACTAAATAACGTAGTGTTTACCATGTACCGGTCTCGTGAACAAGCTGGTTGAAATTACCAGCGAAATATCGAGCTCCGCGGATAAATAATTAATTAAACATGGTAAATACCCCGTTACTAAGTAATTTTAGTATTATTTAGTAGGTTGCGGTCTTTTTACCCGGCTGCAAGGCTTCCCTTACAATTTTTTGAATTTACGTTTGTATATTTGTATGTTTGTAATACACTTTCTCAGCACTTATCTTCCAAACCACTCGATGGATTTCTTTAGTGATGGTATCCTTAAATCCGTTTCATTTATCCAATGGTTCTTAGATAGGTGATAAAAAAACAAAACAAAATGGCGGCCATCAGGCGCCATATTGTTTAAAAGAAAAAAAATGAAAGTGGAACTGATTTTGTCGAGTGGGTATCGTTGAATAGGTATTTAAAAATCATTCTTAGGTTTCTTCAATAATTTTTTACCTATAAACATAGGTTCTGTAAGGCTACCTCCGCATAGGTAAGCTGGCTTGGCGCATAGAGGCTAGCGAGTTACCTCACTAAAACGAACGGCCTAGAAAGATTGACGCCTAGCGCCGTATCATTTTTTTTTTAAATTGTATGTAAGCTTTTGACCACTATATCTCATACCTATACGATTATAAACTTACATGGTTGTTTTCACTACTAAAATTACTTAATAATGGGGTATTTACCATGTTTAATAATTTATTCGCGCAGCTCGATATTAAACATCGTAAATTGCCCGTTATTAAGTAATTTTATATCCCACCTGATGAAAAGCGACGATGTGGTCAAATATGTTGCACGCTTACCTAGGAGATACCTGTTCCCCGGGGGTCCGTAATTATTATGAGAAAGTCGGATGATCGAATAACGATTGATCGACTGAACGATTGTTTGAAGGAATTTTATTGCGAAACAATCTTTTATCGACAAACGCTGCATCGATTGAACGATTGATCGAATATTTATTGATCGATGGCCTGCTCTTTCGAAAACCTTTAGGCGCAGAACGGTAAAAGAGCAAAATGGAAAAGGGGTCGCAAAATGGTAAAGGAGCAAAATGATCATAACGTCAAAAGTAATGGGCATAATGGTTACCTATCTATCACATTGGTAGAGTTTTGCGGGAACTCGTTGAGGAGATGTGGTGCTAAATTTTCATTTTTGTGAAACCTAGTTCAAATGCGTGCAAATTGTTTAATTTCGGGGGCATATTAATCAATATAGATTCGTGAAGATGTACAAGTGGAATGAAAGTGAAAATCGGTGCAAAACATTGCCTTAGGGTTGACTCTAAAGCTCCGTGAAGAATGTTTGTAAATGGCCGCCGTGTTTACAAATGATTCCCTAGACTTGACTTTAACTATGACGACTTGACTGTTTTGATGCAAATAACTTGCATAATATAATAATAATACTTGACACTGGCTAATTTCCTAATGGCCATAAACGGTTCACAACCGATAAGTTTTTTTTTTTATCACATTGGTAATAGAAGTGATAGAGCTCTTCGATATCTTCTTTTTGGATGACAGCTGTCAAACTTAAAACGTCAATATCTCGGAAACTGCAATGCAAGCCACTAGGCGTCGCCGGCGTGTGCGGCTTAGCCTTACCGAAAAATGCGTACCGGGTGTTCATCTTCCAAGCCGATAGAAGACGGGGTCACAAAAATACTAAAACTAAACTAAAATCCAAACATAAACTGATTTAGCTCGACTAATAAAAGCTAAACCTAACCTAAGTTTATCTGGGCGATTATTTTCACTAAATCCGAGAGGGAAACTTGTACTGTTCGCAGATAAAGCTAAACTGAATATAAAATGAATAATAGGTAATCAAAAATTATATAGTTGTTATTACATATGCATTATATATGAAGTTTAAAGTTAGTTGTCTATTTCCGAGAGAGAGACGAGTAATCTTCTTCCTAATCTTACTTATCTTATCCTATCCTATCCTATTCCTACTAATATTACAAAGCTGAAAGTTTATGTGTGTATGTGTGTTTGTTACTCAATCAAGTAAAAACCGCTGAACCGATTACCATGAAACTTGGAATATAGTTAAGTAGCAGGAGACCTGAAATAACACAAAGGCTATTATTTAACCCGAACCCGCGGGAAAACCGCGGGGCGCAGCTATTTAATATTAAAAACGCTAAAGTTTGTACGTTCAATGGCTGTATGTATGTGACTTTGTTACTCAAACACGCAAAAACTACTGAACCGATTGCGATGAAACTTGGTAGCTGAGGACCTGGAATAATACAAGGGCTACTTTTTATTCCAATATTCCGCCACGCTTTCTACCGGGTGGTCTCTTTCCTTGGATTATCACCTGAATCATTGAATATCAAGCTGAAACAGATCCTATTCATCATTTTGCATTCGGATAAGGGCATATATTCATCTCAGACCTTATCCGTCCACTGCTGAACACAGACCTCACCCATACGACGACGCTACAAAAAGCGATCGCGAGCCACCTCCATCCAACGACTCCCCGCTACATTAGTGTCAAGATGTCGGGACCAACTCTCCAATATTAAAACTTTATATTATCAGATTTAGTACCAAATTGGTACTGTTTGGTACCTCAGTTGAAAGAATTAGTACCTCTTTAGTTTAATAGTAGTTTATGCACCGAGGTACTAAAGTCCTGTTTTATACAAGATGTAACAGGTAAGCCCTTTTAATCCGAAAGGGGGTTGTTCTAGACGTTTAGGCGAACAACTTTTGTTCTACGACTTTTAAAAATTCGAAGTACTTTTCGAAAAATTTAGGTGTAAAGTTTACTTGAAAATCAGCTGTTTCTTAGAGTTCGAGGTCATTGACCTTATGTTGTTCTTTTATTTAGTTTGGTCTTCTACAATCAAACCTTCAATTACCTTTATTTTCAAAAACAGCTGTTTTTCCAGTGAAAGATAATCTCAAAATTTTCAAAAAAAAAGTTCGAATTTACAAAAGTCGTAGAACAAAAGGTGTTCGCCTAGACGTCTAGAACAACCTCCTTTCGGATTAAAAGGGCTTACCTGTTACATCTTGTATAGCGGGCGTCATATTGAATCCAAAGCGTACGAAGGACTCTAGAGTGTTAACTCCCGAGCGCAGCGAGGGTGTTAAAAACTTACCTAGAGTCCTGAGTGAAGCGTGGGATTCAAGCGCCCAAGATAAAGACAGACTTTAGTACCGAGGTGAATACTTTACTTTACACATCTACTGCGAGACAATAAAAGGGCTACAAAAAGAAGCATTTAACTAACAACAAAAAAATAGATTAATGCAACGTATATGAAATATATTGACAGCTCATTAGCTAATTAAATTTAACAATGTAACATCAAAATGACGAAACCACACATCGGCCTTAGCTGATGAAAAAAAAAAAGTTGAGGCTTTATACCAACCAAAACTTTTTGCTTTTTTTTTTGTTTTTTTTTTTATGTGTTATATCTAGGTGGCCAGTTCGAAATGGCCGTATGCTACCAGAACCTTAGTTCCAAATTTAAATTACTTTATGCCCTAGGTGCATAATGAGCACATTATGCACCTAGGGAATAAAACATCGCTTTACGTTGACCTTTTTGGTCAAATAAAGTAACTTTGTAGATCAGTAGGTGTGTAAAAGATATTTAACAAAAACCCTGGTCCCTAAATCTGACAATATAAAGTTTTAATATTGAAAGAAAGAAAGAAAGAAAGAAAATACGTTTATTCAGACAGGCACACAACTTACACAGTAGGTACAATAAACACAACATACTAAATTATAATAATATATACAAATTAAATAATGCCAAACACATAAAAAAACAAACAAAAAAACAAATAATTTAGAAATCAACAAAAACAAATTATTATAAATAACACCAAGCTACAAATTTAATAAAAATAAAAATATATCTAAGAAGCCGTGTGCCCCCGAAAAGGTTACGCCTCAGCAAAAAATAACTGCAACAGAACAAAATCCGCCGCAGCGCTGGTCTTCCGGCAAAACCCTATGGATGGTGACTCCTCGAGTCATGAGCGAAATATAGTTTTAAAAGAAAATAGGCATATGTATAAATATAAATTATATTATAATAAGTGCTCACAATGAATAAAGATAATAAAACATATACAGATAGATTCCACATTTTACATAAATACCTATAAATTATAATAAGGGATGAAAGGGGAACAAGGGAAACCATAGATAGGTAGAAATAATAGATAAAAAGCACATTTACAGCACTATTAACGCGTTCCCGCCAAAACCCCAAACAACAAACAAAGCCAGTCCTACTGTTTGACACGCAGAGAAAACTGTCAATGTCAAAGAGACAGCACAAAAAGCAAAAACGTCGCTTAAGTATAGTCAACGAAAAGTATTTTAATTTTAAATCGTGATTTATAGCGAGTATTACTATTCGTTACTCATTGTACCCTATAAGCACGGAGCACTGATATTGGAGAGTTGGTCCCGCCATCTTGACGCTAGTCCCGCTACCGCTACAATGCCGTCGGTCCACCGAGTAGGTAGTCTTCCAACAGTCCGTGCAGCATTGCGTCGTGGTCACCTACTCGAGGAATTATACTCATCTACGATTGGCCTGCTCATTGCCACTTAAGTCTACTAATTTTGAGAGCTGTCGGTGACTGTTTCTCCTACGGATTTCCGTATATCGTATTACCAAGCATACCTCTCTATATTCCTTGATATTAAAAATAAGATAAAAAGTTTTTTGTTGACGATACCACAATATTGCGTCGCTGAAACCGTTAAATTGCATTTTTTCCATCCCTCCCTCCCTCGGGAGAGTTTAAATAACGTTACGTTATCAAATGCAATTAGTTCTAGGTAACTGCGTTACACGGCTTCTCTTGCTATTAACGACAGAGTTATTTTTATTTATATTTCTCCGTAGATTGCAACTTACGAGAGGCTGGACCTCTCGTAAGTTGCAATCCCGGATCCCGGATATCAGGATAAAAAGGGATTTTTTTGTTTTATAGGTATATCATACCTTTGAGGCAGTTGTGCTATTTAGGCTTTGGACATTTTAGACGACCTGCACCCGTATCTATCCAGTGGATGTCGGGCAACAGTGGAAATTGACAGGCACTATGTAGTACATTGACGTAACGTTGTTGTTACAGGTGATTACCTCAAAGCAGCAATGTAGGTATTGCATAGTGCCTGTCATTTTTCCACTATTGTCAAGTCGTCTACTAGATAGATAATATGGGTGCTGATCGTAAGTTTTAAGTAGCCAATGTGTTAGTCTTGATTTCGAGCTATGTGCGTACAACGTTTTATGGCAAACAGTTTAGAAGTTAATGCGTGTTTGAAACACGAACAAAGAAACGAAACCTTCGCATTTATTATATGTGTGTTGGGATTTCTTATTATTGTGTAGGTATTTACATGTCATTTAGTACATACGCACAGTAATAAATAAGTCGCTGTGTCTCTGCTTTGGCAAAAGACTTCTGCTTTTTCTGGTAAAAAATTCATACAATTTTGGTAAAGGTAGGTAGATATCTTCGGAGTGATGCAGAGAAATGATAAAAATAAAGAAAGTTGCCTTTTTTAGAATGCTCCCAATATAATAAACCCTTTAGTCTTATTAATTTAAGAGAGTAAGGTCAGAGTAGTTATTCCACATTTAGTTTCTGTCTGTCAACTTTGATTTATTAAAAGGGGAATAAGGTTGGAGTAGTTATTCCTCTGATTATTGAAAGCTGTGTCTCACTACTCCGCCTACTCCACGTTTACCTTGCAACTTGCAACTTTCTTCCCATGTCGTTTTTGTGACAGAAAATTCAGATCTGGGACTGATTTTATATTAAATCTATTGTAATTAATTTCCCAGAAATTATTAAATAATCTTTGAAACAACCAATTTACACATTTCCTAAATAAACTCGGAATCGTATACCTTTCCTAGAAATCGTATACAATTCTTAAGTTTTATACTTACATGATTGTCGTATTATGATAACGTAGGAAAATCTAAGAACGGAAATAAATGAGTGAATAAAACTCAAAAGAAGCTTTTAACTTTATGTTGTACCTACCTATAAAAAATCAGTCCGCCATACAATCCCCGACTTCATAAAAGAGAATTTCAATTCCTAAGCATCTAATTACTAACTAGAAAGAACATAAAGTGGCTCTAGTACAAAGACAATATAAGCATCTGACTGCTCATACCGCGAATTTATCTTCTAAACAAAACGGGGTAAGCTAATAATAATCAAACTTTGTGATTGGCCATTACGTTAAATGTATATACTTACTGCCGTACACAAAGACATTTATTATAAAATATAATCAGCCCGTTAATTTGTGCCACTGCAGGGCAGGGAAAGGATTCCTTTTAGAGGGGTTAGGGAATAAGACGCCACGGGAGCCTACCCTGGATTGTGCCGCCAATCCAGGGCAAAGCATGCTTTCAGACCGTAGTAAGTCGTTGGAAACGTTGGTTTCCTCACGATGTTTTCCTTCACCGTAAGAGCTACCGTATCTACCACTAGACCAACAACACCAACAGAGACATTTAATGGTTAATTAAACTGTCACAAGTAAAGTTTTTTCATGCAAAATCTTTTATTAATAATAGTTTAATCAACCATTAAACGTCTCTGTATGCTGCCGTTAGATTCTTTGTGATAGGCCGATGCCTTACCTATCTATACCAAGACTCTTTGTGTTTGGCTGTTCTTGTAGAGTGCTCTTAAAAAGACGTACTCTTTTCGTGATGGGAAATACTCATGATCAGTTAATTAGTTTTATCGTCTTTGTTCTATTATTATGCTATTACCTAGCTTCCTGCACGGAACGCAGTTGAGCTACAATAGGTCATATTGTTTCAATAATAAGATTTAATATAGAATGGTTCGTATTGTAATTGAAAGCTGGAGATGATAACCACACGACCGCAAAAGCACTTTAAAAGCATAGATAAGGGTAGAAGTAAACAGCAAACCTTTGTAAAATATACTGAAATTTTAATGTAAATGATATTATCACAAATAAAAACCTATGTTTTTTTTACTGAACTAATGCTGACTTCTATGAGATACCTAATCAATAAAATAATAATCCACTACCATTCCATTTTATTACAAGCTTTTATTTAGTTTCATTAGCTTAAGTCGTTTTTATCCGTAGTTCATTTCGATCCAGTGGTTCTCCTTGGCTGCATTTTATAGTGCAGACAGGGATAATCGTCGGCTTGGTGTCCACTTCATAGTTTGCGAGTCAAATTGTTATTGAATCCCCTACGTGTTGATTTCGGCTCCACGCACGCCCTCCAAAGGTCTGGGGCTCCATAGTGCCGTGATACTGGACGTGTAACAGACAAATTAAATAATGCCGGACGTTACTCACTGGGTAATGTAGCCCTAAACAAAGCAACTAGGTTTGTACTATGGGTAGTAGATAATGGATTACATATTAAACTACTTTTCTTTTATTATGCATATAGAAAACACCCAAAACCAAAACGAACATTCATAGTCAGCATAAATAGGTACTTGTCCCACTACACTACAGGTACAGATGATTTTAAGGTGTGGAAAAGAGCTTTTCTTTTTGACTTCTTTGCGTGAAGAAACACTCACGGCAAAAACATAACACTTCCTTTGGCAGTCGTGTAAAAAGGCGTCAGCGTAAAAGACACTCTTTCCGGTTTTCAATCGCTTTGTTTTAATTATTTTCAGCATTGTTGCAATGCCGTTCCAACTTTTTGGAGCCCTTTAGACTTCTTCTTCTTATTAGAGTCTATAAAAGATAAATTGATACATTCCTTGTTTAATACTCGTCTAAAAGCAAAATAAGCATAAATTAATTACCAAAATAGAGTTTTGGTTTGTTTTTAATACTCAGTACTGAACCAAATCTACAATGTCTTCGATTCGTCCTCCTAAATATTAGGGGTTAAAGTATGAAATTGCCGATTTGTACTGAAAATCTTAATTGTTTATTTTTTAAATTTTTAACAAATTTATTTAATCAAAATAGTTGCCATTATTATCTATACATTGCTGCCATCTAATGGGAAGGTTATTAATGCCTTTGCGATAGAACTCCGACGATCTAGACTGCACAAACTGTGTGAAAGCATTTTGTACTGCCTCCTGGGAAGAAAACTTCTTGTCACGTAGATAATTGTCCAAATCACGAAAAAAATGGTAGTCTGTTGGAGCAAGGTCTGGTGAATACGGAGGATGACGAATGGTTTCTAAGTGCAGTTCCTGAAGGGTCAAAATGGTTTCTCGTGCTGTGTGAGGTCTCGCGTTGTCGTGGAGCAATAATGGTGAAGATCGATTCATGTTCGGGGCTGTTTTACTGCTAGTTTTGTCAACATGGTTCGGAGTTCGGCACAATAGACATCTGCCGTAATTGCTTGACCAGATCGAAGAAAACTATAGTGAATAACACCATGCTGAGACCACCAAACTGTTACCATTACCTTTTTATTGGTAAGTTTTGCTTTAGGACACTGTTGTGGCATTTGACCTGGGGTCAGC
Source organism: Idaea dimidiata (assembly GCA_949358125.1). Lineage (NCBI taxonomy): Eukaryota > Metazoa > Arthropoda > Insecta > Lepidoptera > Geometridae > Idaea > Idaea dimidiata. The sequence goes on from OX442342.1 coordinate 998,120, forward strand.
CATTGCATTTTTCTTTTCCGGTTATCATAAAGAATCCACTTTTCATCACATGTTACAATTCGATCCAATATTCCTTCATTTCTGTACCGGTTCAACAAGGCAACACAAGTTTCAACACGCGTTTCTTTCTGCAGATCAGTCAAATCATGAGGTACCCATTTTTCGTATTTTTTTATTTTATTGATTTGACGCAAGTGAGTCAATAAAGTGGGTAAGGTAACGTTAAACCATGCCGCTAAATCCTGGGTAGTTTGACTAGGATCGGCTTCCACTATCTCTCTTAATTCATCGTTATTCACCTGTGTGGGCGGTCTTCCTCGTGGCTCGTTCTTTAAGTCGAAATTTCCATCACGAAAGCGTTTAAACCAAAATCGCACGGTGCGTTCATTAGTAGACCCCTCTCCAAACGCAGCATTGATATTGCGGGCTGTTTCTGCCGCGTTAGTTCCGCGTCGGAACTCGTATTCAAAAATCACTCGAATTTTCGCAGTATCCATCTTTCTTGTCTAAATTGAATAACAAAAACAATTGAAAGTCGATATTCAAATGTTTCACATTTTTTTAGATAAAGAACATCACAGAAACCATTTGAAAAAAGTTTCATTCGAAAACCTCAAACCATGAAGATTCTATGTCAATTCAAAGAACCTATTGCAATAAAACGGCAATTTCATACTTTAACCCCTATTATTTCGTTATTTGTTTTTATTGCTCAATGCAAAAATTTTCGCCTGGCCGCAAGTGAATTTTTGAAGATGTTTTTTTCCTTTTAAATATTTCTAGTCGTCCTCTTAAATTGAAAAACTACCGTATATTAATTGTAATCCGGAAGTCCCACTACACACATGCAACGTTTCCCCGCAGATGTTCCGTGGGTATTATTTACGGCAGTTTCTACACGACGAACTTTAATAATTGCTTTACAAATTAAAGTTTGTGTGAATCTTTAGAGTTATGAGAACGTGTTGTGGTTTGTTATCAACTTTTGTTTTGAACTAGTTGTGTCCCACGGTTTCTCACGCGTGTCCCGACCTACTGTCTCTAGCAGCCACATAGCTGTAGTATTTATGTAGGGTTATGTAAAAACCGGTCAAGTACGCCTCGGATTCGCGCACGAAGGGTTCCGTATCACAACTGAGTACCGAACCCTAAAATAAACACTGGACCAAGTGAAATCCCAGAACGCAACTGACGCCGGTTTATCACTAGATGGCACCAGTGGTAAAAATAAGTCGCGGTATAGTTACGTTTATGTTGGTTGTACGGGAACGCCCCTTAAATATTTGTTACATTTTGTTTTTAGTATTTTTTTTTATAGCGGCAACAGAAATAGATCATAATATGTGAAAATTCTTAACTGTCGAGCTATCACGGCTCATGGGATACAAGCCTGGTGACAGACGGACGGACAGAAGGATAGACAGCGAGGATCACGTGTCATGTTGTTCGAGAATTACAACATGACACGTGGTTCCCGTGTAGCTCAGTGGTTAGAGCACTCGCCTTGGAAATTCTTGAAAATATATCTCCTTGCGAAAACTAATACTAAATTTAAATTGTTTTAAACGAGATTTGTTAACAGCAAAGTAACATAATCTGCTGGCAGAACTAATGAAGCAGAAAATAGCTTCATTTGTTAAATTATTCGTTATAAAGACGTCGTTAATCGAGAGACGTCGATTTCTGTCAATACTTCGAACTTTCAGTTCCTGTCACCTACTAACTTTTTCTTTCTTACTTATCAAATAGTTCTTTGACTTGCTCGTGAAAGTTATACAAGCAACTACTAATCATTTTATATTAAACTAGCTGGATCCCGCGGTCTCACCCGCGTAAGTCCCGATCTCATTCGAATATCGGGATAAAAGTACTCTATGTTACTCCTCAATAATGTAGCTATTGGTGAAAGAGTTATTGAAATCGGTCCACTAGTTTTGGAGGGTTCATTACCAACAAACAAAGAAATAAATCTTTCCTCCTTATTATAATACTAGTTGCGCCCCGTGGTTTCGACCGCGTAAATCTCCTTCCCGCGGGAATATCGGATTAAAATGTGTTATTCCCGGTATCCAGCTACCTATATTCCAATTTTCACCGCAATCAGTTCAGAAGTTTTTGCGTGATTGAGTAACAAACATCTAAACATCCAAACACACACACTTTCTCATTTATAATATTAGTAGGGCTAGTAGGACTAGCTGAGCCCTGCGGTTTTTCGCGCGTAAGTCCCGTTCCCGCGGGAATATCGGGATAAAAAGTAGCCTATGTGTTATTCCAGGTCCCCAGCTACCTATATTCCAAGTTTCATCGCAATCGGTTCAGTAATTTTTTGCAAGATTGAGTAACAAACATCCGAACACACTTTCACATTTATAATATTAGTAGGATTAGTATAGACATAGATAAATAATAATAATCATCATCATCATCAGCCTGTTGCAGCCCACTGCTGGACATAGGCCTCTCCAATTGCACGCCACCTAGATCTATCGGCAAACGTAGGGTAGGACGTCCTCAGGCACGTTGGAGCGACGATTTGCGCAAGACGGCTGGCACAAACTGGATGCGAGAAGCCGAAAATAGATCTAGGTGGCGTGCAATTGGAGAGGCCTTTGAATTAATAATACCGGTAATTAATAAATTTTCTTAGAGAGTTGTCGACACGTCTTATCGAGGCGTCTGGTGATCCCAGGGCTGTTGGCTTCTTGTCCCAGCGGATTAGCCTAGCAATTTTGGGTACAATGCCGCGGGAGGGTGGTGTCGACAGTTTCCTGTTACTTTAGGTTCTGGTTTTTTTAATGTATCTATTACTCGTTTGACTATTAACGTGTAATTTCGTGAATTAATGATTATCCGATGATAATAAATGCATTCTGTGAACATCACACAGTGCCATCTAGTGTCATAGTAAACTACTAAGCTTATTTTATGGTTACCAGACAAAGTAAATATTGTAGCAGCGGGCCTCCTCACAGACGCGGGTAACTTAAGTCATCTTTATAATAATAATAATATACCATCACGTCACTATAGCCCATTTTGTTTTCATCCGTAGATTTGTCAATAGTTCTATCCGATCCGGTGGTTGTCCTTTGCTGCATTTTATACTGCAGACAGGGATAATCGTCGGCTTGGTGTCTACTTCATTGATTGCGAGTAAAATTGTTATTGAAAAGGGCCTCTACGTGTTGGCTTCGGCTTAACGCACGCCTTCCAAAGGTCCGGGGCTCCATAGCCCCGTGATTTTTGACAACTTTTGTTCTACGACTTTTGAAAATTCAAACTTTTTTTTTGAAAATTGTGTTTATGTTTCACTGAAAAAACAGCTGCTTTTGAAAATAAAGATATTTGAAGTTTTGATTGTAAACCATCAATGTTAATAAAAGGACAACATAAGGTCATTGACCTCGAACTCTCAGAAACAGCTGATTTTCAAGTAAACTTTTCACCTATATTTTTCGAAAAGTACTTCGAATTTCCAAAAGTCGTAGAACAAAAGATGTTCGCCTAGACGTCTAGAACAACCCCCTTGCGGATTAAAAGGGCTTACCCGTTACACCTTGTATAGTAATATTTGTCCATACCTACTGCAAATAGATTTGGCAAAAAAAATGCGTGCGTCACCAACTCTTTTAGTACACCGCGCAGGGAGAACTCCTTAGTGTTTACTACTCTCCCACAAGATTATTTGGTCACCTTTTAGTCGTAAAAGGCGACTAACCTTAGCGACCACCCCCGGAAGGGATAGGGTAACCTCATCGAACTCAGAACAAACCAGAAGCCGCGGTCCGATTTATTCTAATGCATTGCAGCGTGTCCAAAAACTAAGCGTACGGCCCGCGCCTAACCCCGCTTCCCACCCGCGTAAAACCCCACTTCCCACCCGCGTAATGTTGCTAAATCTTGAGAACTCCCACTTTTTGGGATAAAATATTTTTGAAGATGAACCAGCACTTGTCAAAAGTATGTGGACACCTTGGCGAGCCATAGACGACTAGTAACTTCAATAGAAAACTACGCCTGCACGGTGTAGTTTTTGTCTTCAGTTTGTTAAGCGCGCGCGGATTTTAGTTTGTTTTGAGTTCGATGGGTAACCTATTCTATGCCGGGAATACACGAATAAAGTAAAGTAGATCAACTGCAAACCTTTAACTCAGTCCTCATACCGAACTGAGGTCGCGTTCGTCATTCGAAAGCACATTTCACACGGGTCATTAAATTCCCTAATGGCGTATGAGTTCGAAATTACAAATGAATATGGAACGCTTTAGAGTTTACACTTGAGAATAAGTTCGAATGTTGATGTCGGTATTTTAATACAATTTCCAATGTGCAGGTGGGTTTGGAAGTGGTTTCCCACAGAACGAAATTTTTCCACCAATGGTTGCACCTTGGCTAACCAATTTTGAAAATCTCTAGAAGATATAAACGACTATAGGCAAACAGTAGAACCAAATATCAAAAAGTGTAAAGGGGTCTTGTCATCTTTATATGTTTCGTCACGAAGTTGTACCCTTGGAGAAAGTTTCGACGCGCTGTTTCCAGTTGTCAGATAACCAATTGTCGCAGGTTCGAATCCCGCCGGGCACCAATCATTTTTTTTAAATCAGAAACCATATTAATTTCTTCTATGGTTTTCGCGATTTTGCATAATAAAACACTTTATTTATCCGGTTTTATCGCGTTTTTATTCATTATTTGACCCGAGCTTTCGCCAACTTTACAGTTAGCTTTTTAAGGTTGAAACGCGATAAAACCGGATAAATAAAGTGTTTTATTAGAAACCATATTTTTATACAAAAAAACTAACTCTGATTTCTCGATTCGATTCTCGAACACACCACAATTAACAATCAATAAAAAAGATATAAACAACTTAAAATTAGGTGGTAAAATGGGCGGCCTTATCGCTTAAAGCGTTCTTTTCCAGGAAACAGGAAATAACATAATATTATTAGTACAGTTTATTTTGTTTTCTATACTTAGATTGTTCCTTAATTAACAAGATAATTGATGTTATTGAACCCAGGATCTTCAGTCCACTGAATATTATATTCTGATAATAGTTTTATCTTCACATTATTTCAGAAAATCCTACGCACAAACGTAGGTACAGGATGTCCCTGTACTTCTATTTTCGCTAATGATAACACGTGGACATTTAAAAACAGGCCAAGTGCAACTGGGACTCGCACACGAAGTGTTCCGTACTTTTATATAAAAAAATATTACGTTGTAAGTTGACTGACAGTAAAGTTGTATGGGAGCCTTATTATTTTTATTTTTTTACTAGGAGTTCGCCCCGAACTGAGACCTCACGACCCCCTATCTCCCCAACTCCCCTACCGATCCGGCTCATCTTCGAACTCATAAATTCTATTGACCTAAACTACGCGCATACCAAAATTCATGAAGATCGGAGCTACGATACTCAAGTTATCGTCGAACAAACATACAAAGATACAAAGTTACAAAGATACAAAGTACAAAGATACAAAGATACAAAGTTACAAAGATACAAGCGCCAGGCCCGTCTACACTGGATTATGCTTTTAGTATTTACAGAAATAGGTATTACGTTTATTGATCGAACGAGCGAAGCGAGTGAGGTCCAGTGAAGACGGGCCTGGCGCTTGTATCTTTGTAACTTTGTATCTTTGTATGTTGGTTCGACGATAACTTGAGTATCGTAGCTCCTATCTTCATGAATTTTGGTAAGCGCGTAGTTTAGGTCAATAGAATTTATGAGTTCGAAGATGAGCCGGATCCGTAGGGGGGTTGGGGAGATAGGGGGTCGTGAGGTCTCAGTTCGGGGCGAACTACTAGTTATATGATAATTCTAACTGTTCAGCTATCACGGTTCATGAGATACAGCTTGGTGACAGACGGACGGACAGTCTTAGTAAAATGGAACCCTTTACAAAAATCCTTAACAACAGAAATAAAAGTTTAATCTAATTTTGATGTTAAGTTGCTGTTCAACCCATTGAAATAGTAGGTACTACTTCGTAACTAAAAGACTTACTTGGTCAAAAAAACTTAACAAAAAAAAGACTTCTCTAAAAACTAGCACTTTGTAGATAAATATTTTAAAACGGAATGAATAAATGAATGAAAAACTTCTTTATTATACAGTATACACACTAAATACAAATACGTACAAAGAAAACGAACACAACTTAAAATTAGGTGGCACAATGGGCGGCCTTATCGCTTAAAGGGCGGCCTTATCGCTTAAAGCGATCTCTTCCAGGCAACCTTCGGATGCGTAAAAACCCTAAAATGAAAAATATTTTTTTGTGTTCGTTTAAAACCATGAATAAAAAAAAATATTTTTCTTGCCGCTACAATACTAATAACAAAATTAAACAAATATGAAGGAACATCTATACCTCCAGTACTATCCATAGTATATGAAACCTTTAGCTTATCTCAGAAAGAAAGTTGATATCGTGATCTAGGATTTCATACTAGTAACGCCATCTAGTAGGTGACGTCACACCTTCAACACGTTACACTGAGTTCACTTGTTAACGCGGGTAGTCGGGCGGGAAAATAACAAAAGATAATTTCACTCAGGGTTTATTAAACATAAAAATACAACGTGATCCACATCAATTAATCTTCTAACTATCCAAATAAATTAACACTCCACCGAACACGTGATGTGACAGCGCGATGCTAATGGATTCGTAAATCAGAACGTAATGGACGGCTATTACGCTGAATTATTGGCGCTGAAGTGCACTGCGCGCGCGGCGATCGACGGCGGTCGCCGCGCGCGCAGTGCACTTCAGCGCCCGGTGTCGCGTCAGAGTGGAAGTGACGTCACAACCTTTCTAAATAATCGAAGCACCTTCAAATATCTAAATAAATAAATAATCCTGTAACGAACACACAGCGCCATCTAGTTCCGTGGTAAGCTGCCAAGCTTGTGTTACAGTAACTAGACAACGGATATACTACTTAAATTTATTTTTCTTTTGTAAATACATACATAATATACATAGAAATACGCCCAGACCAGATACAAATATTTATTTTTAAGCGTAAATATTTGCACACAGCGGGAATGGAACCCGCAACCTTCTGCATTGCAGCCAAGAGGTCGTCAAATAGGGCTCCCATACAACAAACGTCAATTTCTTAATATTAATAATAACGGTGAAAGACGCTTAAAATATACAGACCCCATCGTGCGCGAGCCCAAATTTTTTTCAGTTAATTTTTATTTAGTAAAAAAAGAAAAATTAGTACATCCAAAATGTTCCCTCTATAACTAGAGCCCCACAACATACACTTTCCTATTTTATTATACTTATTGAATCTCTCGTATAGATTTTTGGAGTGCTTCTTCACAAGGCGTTATTAGATGTTTCAGGTTTCCATATAAAATGGATTTGATAATAAAATTCAATTTTGATAATATTAATTTACGATTTACCTTGCCTTACAGGTCGTTGCATTGGTTTTAGGTCTTTTATAATAACGTAGCAGCAAAGCTTTCCTTACATAATTCCCATTACTGAATTTCGAGGAAAAACAACAAAGTATATCATTTTCGTTCGTTTTTCTGTCAGCATTAAAGGACAATTTCAGCCAGTTTCACGTGTTTAATAGTTAAACACGTTCCGTGTTAATTGTCTATCAAATCGTTTAAAACAATTTTATTAATAACAAGCAGCCGAAATCAAACAATTTACACGCTTTAAAACTAGGTTCCGCGAAAATGAAACGTTCCACTAACGCGTTAAAAACAATAGTCACAAAATATGTCAAGAAGAAGACATATAAAATTTAACTTTTTTGTTAGAAAGTGACATAATTATAATTGTTGAATTGTCACTTGTATTAAATAGGCCGCGGGCAAAGAAGTTATATTACTAGAAATAGAATGGTCACGTAGAACTAAAAAGTGTTTTGCTACATTGTGCATGGTGTCCCTTTCGCAATAACACTATTAGAAAGAGACAGCGTGTTTCCCTTACAAGCCTGTAGCGTCCTGTCCCTCAATGTAGCGAAACACTTTTTAGTTCTACGTGACCATTTTAATTCTAGTAATTTAAATTCTTTGCTTGCGGCCTATTTAACACAAGTGACAATTTTACAATTGTAATTATGTTACTTTCTTACAAAATAGTCCAATTTTAATATATGGCTACTTCTTCCCAAGAAAGTTCTAGTAATATAACATCTTTATCTGGGGCCTATTTCATAAACGTGACAATTTAACAAATATATCACTTTCCGACTAAAAAGTTAATGTTGCGAAACACTTTTTAGTTCTACGTCAGCATTCTAGTTCTAGTATTATAACTACTTTGGCCCAGGCGTGTTGTAAATTGGTTTGCTCGTAGGTGTACTATTTTTCTTTCTGATACAATAAAATGTTGGTTGACATTTCGACATTGACGTCAGTTGTGTTTATATATTATTTAATAATTTCTTCTATGGTTTTTAGATGGTTTTCGCGATTTTGCATAATAAAACACTTTATATATCGGGTTAAATCGCGTTTTATTCATGGTTTTAAACGAACCGAGCTTTTGCCAATTTTACGCTTTTCGCTTTTTATGAGGCGGTAGTTTACTGTAACTTTTTAGACTGTTAAAATAGACTAATTAAACCTCAGTCAACCTTGAAAAAGCTCGGTTCGTTTAAACCATGAATAAAACACGATTTAACCCGATATATAGGTAAAGTGTTTTTATTATTATTTAATATACAGGGTGTTACGACGACGATCATTTAAGCAGAAAGAGGGTTGTTCTAGACGTCTTGGTGAACAACTTTTATTTTACAACTTTTAGCAATTCCAATATTTTTCTCTCGATAATTTGAAATTATGCTTTACTAAAAACAGCTGTTTTTGAAGTTTGTTTTTTTTATTGTAGAAGACCAAACTAAATAAAAGGACAACTGAAGGTCAATGACCTCTATCTCTAAGAAACAACTGATTTTCAAGTAAACTTTGAACTTAAAGTTTTCGAAAACTACTTCGAATTTTCAAAATGTGGTAGAACAAAAGTTGTTCGCGTAGACGTCTAGAACAACTCCATTCGGCGTAAATGGTCGTCGTCGGAACACCCTATATTGTAGGTTTACTTTAGGTATTTAAATAGTAGGGGAAAGAGAAACAAAACTAGCTCTATTAGGTACCAGGCTTTCTTTGTTCTTGTAGAATAAAAATATAAAAAAGTGTGTTTGTTTGGCATCCGATAAGAAAGGGTTTAAACTTAGAAATATTTTCGCAAAGAGATATTATATCAAACCTCAGTTGGTTAACAATTAGCAGGGAAAAAGTCAAAGTCAATTTTTATTTATTTAATTGGATGTGTTGATCACTTTAAATACGTCGAATGTTCTGACAACTATGACTCTAGTGTGGCTTCGGAACGCGCCCTCCGATGAGAAGAAGCCACAAGAAACTCATGGGGTTTTTTTTTGTGATGTTTTACAATCGTCAAAATACATTTTTTTTTTAATCTTATTACAATGATCATAATATGATTCACATTGTCGCATATTTATGGCAATAGTGGAACCGGAGCAATATTCTACTATAATATTTAATAACAAAAGGTTCCAAAGTAATTCTATGTATCTATATGTTCGATAACTACACCATGACACGTGATTCCCGTGTAGCTCAATGGTAAAAGCACTCGCCTGGATTGCGAGGGTGCACAGGTTAAATCCTATCATGGGAATTTTTTGAAATATATCTCTTTGCGAAAATATTTTTAAGTTTATGAATATGTCTTGAGCAATAAAAACAAGAAAGGGTTTTCCAAAATATTTCCAGGATCGGGGCGCTTTTAATAAACTTTATCAGGCTAGAAAAAAATTGCATCGAAAAAGCGTTATAGACCTACTTAGATAATCCAAATTTAGACAAACATTTTGATGTGAAACATCTAATAGGCATTCATTCATTCATTTATTTATTTTCATAGAAAGAGGTACAATATGGTGTTACAAATATTAGGTCCAACAATTTCTACCAATCATGGTGTGCAAATATTTACAATGCTTATAATAAAATTATAAGCTATCTCAAAACAAAATTAAGTTTTATATTAATACAATAACCAATTGTCAAAATAATATAATAATTAGTTACAATTCAATAGTATTCAATAGTTCTATAGGAAACGCAAGTACAGTATGTCAATTAATAGAGAAAATTAAATTTTTGTCAATACATTTGTTAATTATTAATTATATAAAATAAGAGAGAAAAAAAATTTTATTATTAGATATCCAGTCATTTACCTGTCATGATATTTATAAAATCTTAAAGATATGTTGTTCAGAAATTCTTTAACACTATAGAAGCTGTGATCAATTAACCAAACTTTCATTTCCCTACAAAATTTGTTTTATGGAAATTCAAGAATTTCCTTAGGCAGAGAGTTAAAGATCAAAGGGATCATATGAACAATTAGCTCTAAACAACTCCAAACGCGGGCAGGGCATTTTTAGTTGAATTTGTGTCTTTAGGCGTTTAGTAGTGTCATTGCTTTTTTCAAACATTGAGGGATTATTTCTAACAAATTTAGCTACTTCAAATATATAAATACTAGGTACTGTTAAAATATTTTCTTTTTTAAAAACTGGTACGCATGAATTCCTCCGTCTCAAACCATAAATTGCCCTGATACATTTTTTTTGGGCTTTTAGAACCTTTTCAACCTCAGAAGAATTTCCCCATAAAATTATACCGTAACAGATTATAGAATAAATGTAAGCATGGTAAACAGTTGTGGCTGTCTGCTGTGATGAACAATCCTTAAGCCTTCTCAGGGCATACACGAACCGATCAATGCGCTTAGATATACCCTCTATGTGATCCTTCCACGTCACGTGTTCGTCAATGGTTATACCTAAAAGTGAGTGACAGCTCGTTTGCTCAACATTAAGGTTATTGTACGACAATGATATTTTTAATTTTTGCCTCTGTATAGTTTTAAACGAGGCGGAGGTAAACCTGATTTTGTCGAGTCCTATATGAAAACAGAGTTTTTGGCGGGAACGCATTGAGGAGATGTGAGGCTAAATTTTCATTTTTGTGAAACCTGGTTCAAATGCGTGTAAATTGTTTAATTTCGGGGGCATATTAATCAATTTTGGTATCATGAAGGTGTACAAGTGGAATGAAAGTGAAAATCGGTGCAAAACATGGACTTAGTGTTGTCTCCAAAGCTCCGTGAATAACCTTTATACATGGCTGTTTCGATGCAAATAACTTGCATAATATATTAATAATACTTGACGCTGGCCAATTTCCTAATGGCCATAATCGGTTCACAACCGATAAGAAATAAATTATATGTAAACATATCTGTCAATGTCAAATATTTCACATCTGTCAGGCGTCCCGTGACGGCTCACTTTTTTTTAGCTTTCTTTTTATTATTTTCTAATGTGGGAGTATAATCATTAATATTGGAATATTTATTGCCGACGGGGTATCGCTATTCAAAGAAGTCTAGACAAACTTAAGTGGTGTAATTTAGTTTATTTCTTAACACTTTCACCCGCACGGCAAAAAAAAATGGCAAGAAAGATGGATACTGCGAAAATTCGAGTGATTTTTGAATACGAGTTCCGACGCGGAACTAACGCGGCAGAAACAGCCCGCAATATCAATGCTGCGTTTGGAGAGGGGTCTACTAATGAACGCACCGTGCGATTTTGGTTTAAACGCTTTCGTGATGGAAATTTCGACTTAAAGAACGAGCCACGAAGAAGACCGCCCACACAGGTGAATAAAGATGAATTAAGAGAGATAGTGGAAGCCGATCCTAGTCAAACTACCCAGGAATTAGCGGCATGGTTTAACGTTACCTTACCCACTTTATTGACTCACTTGCGTCAAATCAATAAAATAAAAAAATACGAAAAATGGGTGCCTCATGATTTGACTGATCTGCAGAAAGAAACGCGTGTTGAAACTTGTGTTGCCTTGTTGAACCGGTACAGAAATGAAGGAATATTGGATCGAATTGTAACATGTGATGAAAAGTGGATTCTTTATGATAACCGGAAAAGAAAAATGCAATGGCTGACCCCAGGTCAAATGCCACAACAGTGTCCTAAAGCAAAACTTACCAATAAAAAGGTAATGGTAACTGTTTGGTGGTCTCAGCATGGTGTTATTCACTATAGTTTTCTTTGATCTGGTCAAGCAATTACGGCAGATGTCTATTGTGCCGAACTCCGAACCATGTTGACAAAACTAGCAGTAAAACAGCCCCGACTCATGAATCGATCTTCACCATTATTGCTCCACGACAACGCGAGACCTCACACAGCACGAGAAACCATTTTGACCCTTCAGGAACTGCACTTAGAAACCATTCGTCATCCTCCGTATTCACCAGACCTTGCTCCAACGGACTACCATTTTTTTCGTGATTTGGACAATTATCTACGTGACAAGACGTTTTCTTCCCAGGAGGCAGTACAAAATGCTTTCACACAGTTTGTGCAGTCTAGATCGTCGGAGTTCTATCGTAAAGGCATAAATAACCTTCCCATTAGATGGCAGCAATGTATAGATAATAATGGCAACTATTTTGATTAAATAAATTTGTTAAAAATTTAAAAAATAAACAATTAAGATTTTCAGTACAAATCGGCAATTTCATACTTTAACCCCTAATATTTTGTCTATGGACCATACTTTAAATACGATTAATATTCCGTAAGTTTATATTTAATGTTCTACTAGACTACCTACTAGAAATATTTTTAAAGAAAAAACAAATTCAAAAATCCACTCGCGGGAGGCGAGGCTTGAAATCACGTCTCTGCATCTGCTCTTTTCTTGTTTACTGCGAAACCATAATAAAAAAACCTGGTGAAGTGTGAGTCGAATTCGCACACGAAAGGTTCCGTACTATTATCACAAATTCGCACCGAACCTAATAAACACTCTACCAAGCGAAATCACTGAACGCATCTTTCTTCAAATGAAAACTAGATGGCGCCAGTGGTAAAAATACATCGTGGTATCGTTGCGTTTATATTTAAAAAAAAACACGTTTGTTGTATGAGAGCCCATTTAAACATTTGTTTACTTTTGTTTATAGTATTGGTTGTTATAATAGTTTTTTTTTAACATCATCTGTGAAATTTTTAAATGCCTTGCTATCACGGCCCAGTGTAGTGACAGACGGACGGACAGCGAAGTCTCAGTAATTAAATAGGATCCCGTTTTAACCGTTCGATTACGGAATCCTAAAAAACGGTACGCTAGCCATACTTAGACACAGTACTTAAATTTTGTTACACAAGTACTAGGTAAACAGAAGTTTGCAAGAGGCTCGAAAAGGCAAAAGGCAAATACATATTTTAGAAGCTGAACTTAAAAATTTACCAACGAACTGTAGAGTTTTTTCGTTCGACACTCTTTGCTGAGCAAACACTTGTGTTCAGAGGAATATTCTCAAGTTATTTTTATATTATACTAGCTGCGCCCCGCGGATTCACCCGCGCAAGTGCGACCCCGCGTTGTTCGAACACCTACTACCTACCGCAAAAATCCACACTAAACGGTCGCCCATTGAAGTACTGTTGAAGCCAGGCGCTTAAAGTAAGGTAGAGTTTGTATGTCAGTAAGTGACGACGATGAATGACGATCGATGACGATGAATGACGATAAATGGCGATAGATGACGGTCAATGACGATCAGTGACGATGGATGACGATGACCAAGATGATGATGCCACTCTACATCACTTACCCTATATCACTGTGTCAATTTTTATTCATTAATAGTTATCACCCGCTTAAGTTCCGATCCCGCGAGATATTCGGGATCAGAAGTATCATATGTTAAGCTCCATCATTTAAACTATCTCTATGCAATTTTTTATCCAAATCGGTCAAGCCGTACAAACAAACAAATACACAAACAAACAGACTTTCGGATTTATAATATTAGTAAGATAACATTATGTACTGTATTTAGACGAAGTGTTTTTTGTGTTTTGTAAAAAGCATAGAAACCAATGTGTTTTATTCACTAGATGAATGCATAGGGACGACTTGTAAAATTTTGATTCATTATTTATTACTTAGGTACCTAACTAAAATATTCATTTATTTTTTTAAATTGAATTGATTTATATACATTATTTAAATTAAATTGATTATAAATTGAATTTGTATTGATATTTGTATATATCATTAATTAATTACTCTCCGACACTAAATAGCGCTTACAGCTAGTTTACACAGTGCGACTTGGCGTGCGAGTCAATCTCCCACTCGTAGACTGACTCGCACGCTACTAGCGCGAGTGCTAGTTACTGTAGGGTAGCAACTTAGCTACCCTGCAGTAACTCGCACTGATTGAACGTAACTTTTGAGTGAGCAACTCGTACGTGCGAGTGCTATGTACCTATAACATGACACTAAAGGTGCTTCCTCACGGCGATTACACTACCAGCCTAACTGACATCATTCACGTGGAATGTTACATTTCATTACAAGTGTATCAAGATATTACACATTGTATCATTACAAGGTGCGCTGTACTGTATGTAATGCTCGAATCTGTTACGTTACATCGCACCTTATGACGAGTCAAGCTACTAGCGTACGAGTAACTAATATATCTACTAGCAAGGCAGCAACTCGCACTGTGTAAACGAGGTATAAATTCGTAAAATGGTATTTACCCGGATTTTGTAATAAATTACAAATCAACTTTATTCATTGTGTAACTTTCTGAAATTCAATAAAACAGTCGAATTGAATGTTTCGAAGTCCTTTTTAGGGGTTTTAATAGTGAATTTGATTTTGGAACTTTACGTTCTCTGAATAAAGTTTAGTAGATCATTTACATGGTATGATTTTTACGTAGTGTAGGACGTCCTCAGGCGCGTTGGAGCGACGATTTGCGCAAGACGGCTGCCACAAACTGGATGCGAGAAGCCGAAAATAGATCTTGGTGGCGTGCATTTGGAGAGGCCTATGTCCAGCAGTGGACTGCAACAGGCTGATGACAAGGTGAGCCACACACATTATAAAGTAGATATATCACGTATGTCTGTCTGTCACTTAGTCTTAATTAACCTGTCCAGTTTTAATCCTTTTATAAGATACGGAATCCAATAAAAGAATTTCTAACTTTACACTTATGTGCCAAATATTAATTCACTGAATAGACACAACGCAATTTAATTTCGATTATTAAAACAACTTGTCCATTGTCAGCCCTACACACACGTCCATCTATACAAAAAGTTTGCTACTGTTTGTCCGCATTGACAATGGAGTTCTTTCTACTCGGTAGGTAGGGGTACGCTTGTGAATAACTGAACAGGGATTTTAGTTTCAGCTCTAAATAACTTTGTGTTAGACAGTTTAAGAAGCCACGGGAGCCTACTCCAGATAGACGAATGTGCCATTGATTATTAATTGAGACAGCCATTCAAGATGCCGCATCGACCAGTAATCATCTTCATCTCAGGTCTTATCTGTTCACTGCTGAACGTAGGTCTTCCCTATACGGCGCGGGCGCCACAAATAGCGATCACGAGCTACCTCCATGGAACGACTCGTCGCGACCGCCACAATGTCGTCGGTCCACCAAGTGGGTGGTCGCCACGCAACATTCCATTTCGCATTGCATCTTGGTCGCCACTCCAGGAGGCAGTAAGACGCCACGGAAGCCTACTCCGGATTGACAAACGCCTCATGTCTTCGGACCGTGTTGAGTCTTTGGACATATTAGTTTCCTCACGATGTTTTCCTGAAGGAACAGCTATTAACATCGCTGTTACGGTGAACCGTGAATATCAGCGACCGTAATGAATCAGAGAGATACAAATCGTTTTGTTTTGTTTTTTATTTGTGTAATTTATTTTCTTTTATGTTTTTGAATGAATGTTATTATTTATACCTACTTTTATGTATAATTTATAATGTTATGACTTGTAATTTGTTGTCACGAATACATGAGTATTTGAGTATTTTAAGTTGTGTGTGTGTTTTTTTTCTATTCTTCTTGTAGTATGTACTTATTTATACTGTAAGTACTTAACCTATTTTACATAACGAATTCCACGATTATGAATCTTAACCTAAATGGAACACCTAAAATATACGGTTTTCCTTATAAATGGCCACCGAAAAATTGTTTTGCGTTTTTCTATAGGCCAATGACAATGCAATGCTAAATTGGGACATTTTGTTAAAGCAAGCGTTCCTCAAGATACGATGCGGACGTTCCATGAATTCTTATCAATTCGTCCCTCCCGGATGAGTTATTATTTCGAGGCCCAAATATGTATAAAACCGCTCAAGTGCAAGTCTTACTTACGCACCAAGAGTTCCGTACTTTTATCACAAAGTTTAGCATACGATCTCATTTTTACGCTTCAGCCACTGAACCCTAACTCTAGTACCAAACTCAAATGAATACTGAACCAAGCAAAAACGTTAGCGCAATTTATTTTTATCACTGGTGCCATCTAGTGTAATATGGATATAAAATTGAAAAATCATGTTTGACTTCACAGGCTACTGTTTTTTTTGTTTTTTTTTAATTTTTCTTGTTATTGCGACAGAACCAAAATACACTTTCTATGAAAATTTCCACTATCCAGCTATTACAGTTCAGGAGATAAATATAGTTCTTGCCTGGTGACAGTCAGACAGTGATACGTATAGTAAATTCGTAGTAAAGGGGATTTTACCCTTCGAGTTCAGAATCCTAAAAATACATTTTCGTGTTTTTTTTCGCGTTTTAGCTTGTTATCCTTCACTGGACGAGAAAATGTGGGATTTCTTAGAAAAGAAACTGACACATTCCGATCGTCTAAGCTGTTTTTTTGGTGGAAACGTAAACCTACCTTCAGTCATATCAAATCTTTCCTTTCTGAAAATATCTTTAATTAAAAAAAACATTTCCTCGAAATAAGCACTGGAAAGTGATTCTGTAGATGGAACTCAATCGAGCCCTAGTCGAATATAATATAATAGACAGAAACATTCATATTCTTAAATTCGCTGCTCGAGATGGGAACTTGTGTGGCCGAAGCGGTTGGTTAAGGCACTGGGGTACACTGACCCAGGGACGCGAGTTCAAATCTCGTTGAATTTTTGAAGATGAATTTTTCATTTATAATATTTCTAGTAAATATGCCTTGAGCAATAAAAACAAAATACCAAATAAATATTTCCTCTCTACTACTGGTCCGAATAGTTTTTTTTTGTGTTTTATAGTCCACTAGCTGTGCCCCGCGGTTTCACCCGTGCAAGTTGCGATCCCGAAGCTAGGGTGTTCAAACACCTACCTACCGCAACGCAAAAATCCACACGTAAACGGACGACCAGGGAAGTACTTCAATGTAGGTAGGTGAAGTAAGGTAAAGAGTTTGTATGTCAGTAAGTGATGATGACGATGGATGACGATCGATGACGATGGATGACGATAAATGATGATGGATGACGATCAATGACGATGGATGACGATCAATGACGATGATGCCACTCTACATCACTTACCCTAACCCTGTATTGATTTTCATTCATAAATAGTTATCACCCGCGTAAGTCCCGATCCCGCGGGATTATCGGGATCACATTGAAAATGATTTAATGAATATAGTTTTGTCATTAAATCATTTAGTCATGACTTAGAATTTTATTTGCGAAAGATTAAAAGCAAAAGTTATCCATATTCGCTCAATTGGAGCCACTTAGGGTTCTTTTATTAAATTAGTATAACTCTCTTTGGGAACAAGTTCCGAAGCAGAAGTTTCGTCGAAAGCTGGCTTTAACCAACAGTTGGTAATGGCTAATAAATTATGACAATTACACATTTATTTAACCTTAGGTATAATTAAATGGATTTAAGGGGTGTATGCAGAAAAAATAATCTTTACAAATGCGTTGATAATTTCCTTCACATTATAAAACGGAGTTTAGTAGTAATATTACACTAGATGGCACCAGTGATAAAAATAAATTGCTCATTTTGTAAAAATAACCCTCAATGTGAAAAAAGCCCTATTAATTTTTTTTAAATTAACGTCTTATTCAATCCTCAGAATAAAACGGAGGTCAGTGGTAAACTAATTGTGAAAAAAACCCTATAAAAAAAATGAAAAATTAGCCTCTTATTCAATCATCAAAATTGGGTAAGAAGAAGAAAGAAATAAAGAGTAAGTAAGGAAAGAAAAGGTTAAGACTTGGCCATGTGACTTAAAAAAAGCTTTTTTCACTAAATAACAACATCCACTTATAGGAAAAATATATACATTAGTTAGGTATCCAAAATAAACGATTAAACCTAGCTCTTTGAGCAAGGCAATTACAGAAAAAAACACTGGAATCGGATGATGGTGGTGAAATAGTAGATTATTAACCAAGTGGATAAAGCAGTGCCTGCTCTCGCGGGTGACGACTTAAATCGCGAGCGCAACGAAGGACTCGAGGTTTACTCCCGAGCGTAGCGAGGGTGTTAAATATTTTAATCATGATCGGAGCGAGGGATTTACGACGAGTGCTAAGTGTAATACGCGGTTTAAGTTCACCCAAGACTAAGACAGCTTTATCACCGAAGAAAATACTCTACTCTTCGTACCATTTGCAAAAAAATAAAAAACAGATAATGTCTGTATATTATCTGTATGTAGCATCGTAGCTCCCTAAAGTATGAAGCGATTGTGTTAGGTATAGTTGTTTCACACAATTTTTATTTTAAATGCTTAAGGGGTAAACAAGACCTAAACTAAAAATCCTTGTCGGATTTATTGAAAATTATTCCTTTTCGTACTATTTCTTATCGGTTGTGAACCGATTATGGCCATTAGGACATTAGCCAGTGTCATGTATTTTAATATATTATGCAAGTTATTTGCATCGAAACAGTCAAGTCGTCATATTTAAAGTCAAGTCTAGGGAATCATTTGTAAACACGGCGGCCATTTACAAACAATCTTCACGGAGCCTTGGAGACAACACTAAGTCAATGTTTTGCACCGATTTTCACTTTCATTCCACTTGTACACCTTCACGAAACTAAATTGATTAATATGCCCCCGAAATTAAACAATTTGCACGCATATGAACTAGGTTTCACAAAAATGAAAATTTAGCACCACATCTCCTCAACGAGTTCCCGCCAAGACTCCTATTCCTTTTCGTTCAGAGCGTTTGTAAATGACATTTACATTTTGTTTTCTACATTTTAGTGTAGTTTCAAGACAAAAACTTTTCTATTGTTTCAAAGCCTTAGCTTTTATTACACATTTTAGTCAAAAAATGACTTTTTTGCCTGAATTGTGTTAAAGCTTCCGAACAAGAACAACTACAAACGCTTGGAACAAAAAAATTCAAAAACTGATCTACTCCAGAATATTATAATATCCTATATATATGTAGTATATCTGTTGTCTAGTACCCATAGAACAAGCCTAGTGCTTAGTTTGGGGCCTAGATTGCGCTGTGTGCAATGTAGTGAAATTTATTTTTATTTTAAATTTTTTTTTATTTATAACCGACAATTTTTGATGAACCTGACAGGGTTTTGAGTTAAGGTCTTATATACCCCTTAACCTCTGCGAGTAACAAAAATCTTATTTCCTCGTTTGCACAATAAAATCAAATAATTGAACCTGATAGTAAAAAGTTTACAGCCTCCATTTTACGATCGTAGCAGAAACAGTTGACAAATGAAAACTGATGTCAAATTGGTTTGGGGGAGGTTTAGCCCACTTAGGGACTGTTTGCACGCCTCATCGATAGTCCCTTAGAGCCTTGCTTGCTGATTTTGTAACTCTATTGCTCATGCAAATCTAAATTATTATGTCCAGTGGGTCTGTTCTTCTTTGATTCTTCTAAATGATTAATTACAATCCAATTTATTACGAGAAGAGTTTTGGCGGGAACGCGTTGAGAAGATGTGTTGCTAAATTTTCATTTTTGTAAAACTTAGTTCAAATGCGTGTAAATTGTTTAATTTCGGGGGAATATAAATCATTTTAGTTTCGTGAAGGTGTACAAGTGTAAATAAAATTGAAAATCGGTGCAAAACATGGACTTTAGCTTAGTGTTGTCTCGAAAGCTCCGTGAACAAACATTGTAAAAATTGGCCCCCTTTTTACAATGATTCCCTCGACTTGACTTTAACTATGACGACTTGACTGTTTCGCTCAATGCAAATAACTTGCAAATATTGATAATATTTGACACTGGTAAATGTCCGAATGGAAAAGCCATTTTTAAGAAGAAGAATAATTTATTACGATACGATTAGAGTGACATATTAGAAGCAAATTAATTGCAAACAATTCTTGCTACCATGGCAACAGTACTTACACAAACAAACCGTATACGTGTTCGAAGAGGTGAGAATAAAAAATCACTTTTGTTGTACGGGCCCCGACTAATAATTAAAATCATCCAAAGACCCTTTCCGTTGCCTAGCAACCGACTGTAAACAGATAGGAATTTTTAGAATTTTTCGTGTGTTGTAGTAGAGCTCCCCTTAAATAATTATTTTATTTTGTTTTTATTAGTATTTGTTGTGGTATCAGCAACAGATATACATCATCTTTCGCGGTTTATGAGATACGACGGAGGGTCAGCGAAGTCTCAGTTATAAGGTCTCGCAAAAACTGTTGTTAGTTTATTCAAGCCAGACATGTCCCAAACGTAAAATTAAAACTGTACATATTCTATCCAAATTTTTCATTAGCGGAATAAACTATTCTTTTTTAATTTAATAGGATACCTACCTGTGTGTTTCAAGTAATTGCATTTTCATATTTTAGCAGGGCATTATCTCATTTTGAAGGTTTTCTCTCGAGGACTGGAAATTTTTACTTTTATTCTCCTACTAGCTGCGCCCCGTGGTTTCACCTGCGTAAGTCCCGATCCTGCGGGGTTTTCGAGATCAAAAGTATCCTATGTTACTCTCCATTTCATTTAAACTATCTCTCAGCAAATTTTCATCCAATAAATAGTTATCACCCGCGTAAGTCCCGATCCCGCGGGGTTTTCGGGATCAAATGTATCCTATGTTACTCTCCATCATTTAAACTATCCCTATGCAAATTTTCATCCAAATCGGTCAAGCTGTTTGACCGTGAAGAGGGAACAAACAAACAAACAGACTTTCGGATTTTTCATATTACTAGCTGTGCCCCGCGGTTTCACCCGCTCAAGTCGCGATCCCGCATTGTTTGAACACCTACCTACCGCAATGCAAAAATCCACACTTAAACGGTCGCACATTGAAATACTGTTGAAGCCAGGCGCTACCGCGCCTGGGATCATCAGTACTTCCCTGGCCGTCCGTTTAAGTGTGGATTTTTGCACTGCGGCAGGTAGGTGAAGTAAGGTAAAGTTTGTATTTCAGTAAGTGACGTTGACGATGACGAAGGATGATGGGATTTTCGGGGTCAAAAGTATCCCATGTTACTCTCCATCATTTAAACTATCTCTCTGCAAATTTTCATCCAAATCGGTCTAGCTGTTTGACCGTGAAGAGGGAACAAACAAACAGACTTTCGGATTTATCATATTACTAGCTGTGCCCCGCGGTTTCACCCGCGTAAGTACCGTTCCCGCGGGATTATCGGGATAAAAAGTAACCTATGTGTTATTCCCGATATCCAGTCACCTACATTCCAAGTTTCATCGCAATTAGTTCAGTAGTTTTTGCGTGAAAGAGTAACAACCTCACATACATACATACAAACTTTTGCGTTTATAATATTAGTAAAAAGTAAGATATATAGTAAGAAGTAAGATGACTTGGTCATTTTAGATTTCCGTACCCAATTGGTGAAAACGGGCCTCTTTGATAAGATGTCCGTTTCTTTGTCTGTCTGTCTGTCTGTTTAGGTTATAGAACATTTAGTATCTTACTATTTTTATAAAAACTCGGGACTCGATCGCGTTTATGTACTTTTTTATTTATTTAAATATAAATTTATGATTACCCCGACGTTTCGGCAAACGGGTTACACCGGCCACCGGCCGGTGGCGGAAATGCCATTTTCACTTTTTTACCAGGAGATATACCACTTTTGATGATGCAGTTCTTCTTGTGATTTTTTTTCCATTTTTTTAACTTGTTAGTTAGTATATTTCGCGCACATCCGGCCAGACACCTCAACGAAATAAACTAAAACAGCTTAGCGATGCTCCGGGTAATTCCCCGTGGAATCTCCCGACATGATATGTTGCTTCCTAAGCTAAGATTACAGCGCTTTGGTCCGTGATAAAATGGTGTAACGTGTATCTTAGCGAGGGTAACTAACATATTAAACTGTGCTTTAAGACTAGAGTGGGTATTAGGACGGTTTCTGTTTAAAAACCACGGCGTCATTCGCAACGTGAATACAAGTTTGCGTTGTGTTCCTCCACACTTGCAAAGCTTATGCTAAGGGACCATCTTATATTATCGACGATATTATCTTATTTCCACACAATAAGATAATATTGCCGCGATTCTAACGCTCGTGGAGACGGTCCATTAGACTGCTCGTATTCAATATCTACTCACCCACGAAAAAAGTTTTGACGAAAAACTTTTTCACGAATAATTTTCGTGAAAACTTTTTCGCGAAAACCTAACAGCACCCCGACTAGGAAAGGTTTAGGTTAATGTTAGAACATGAATACACGCAGCCTAATACTACTTATTGGAGGGCCTCTGTGACGGGTTCAATTCCCGTCAGGTGCAAATATTTATGCTTAAAAATAAATATTTGTATCTGGTCTGCGTGTCTTTCTATGTATAATAATGTATGTATTTACAAATAAAATAAAAAAATGTATATCCGTTGTCTAGTACCCATAGTACAAGCCTAGTGCTTAGTTTGGGGCTAGACACGCTGTGTGCAATGTAGCGCAATATTTATTTATTTATAAATATTCGTCAAAAAGACAGACGGATAGACCGAAGTCTCAGAAATAGGGTCCTATTTTCCCTAAAATAGACATATTTATTAGTTAGAGAGTAGTTGTCCAGTCTATTTCCAGATGTATTAAATTCTTTGTAGGGGTTACGGAATAATTGTTTCTGGGGGGAACTTGATAACTTTATTAGTTTCTTTTGTAAGTGCTATTTATAGCGGACGAAGGTTATTTCTCTGTAGCTAAATGTTGTGAGTTTTCTTTAAAATATAAAACTCGATGATATTTAAAATACTTACACAAGTCATTCATATCATTTCATTTTCTTAGTTATGGTTTTCTGTCAGCAATATAGGACAATTTAGCCAGTTACTCGTACTAATAGTGAACTACCACTATTATACTGTAATCGTTTGAAATAATTTTCAATGCTGGAAGGCTGCAAAAAAATGGCGACGATTTTTCTCCAACCCCATGGATTTCGTGTTTGGCACTGGTGTTTTTATTTTCACTTCACTCGACGACGACGTTCCACTAACGCGTCAAAAACAAAAATCCATTACACAAGTCTCGATAGAATCTACACGACTTAAAAGTGACCACCCGACAAACCTATTTCTTATCGGCTGTAAACCGATTATGGCCGTTTGGAAAATAGCCAGTGTCAAATATCTTTTATTTGCTAGTTATTTACATCAAAACAGTCAAATCGTAATAGTTTTTTTTAAAATCTATATTAAGTAAGAGGGTTTTATCCTTATGGACAATGTCACTCTCGACAAAGTTACACAAAAAGTTTATAAAATTAGCAATTAAACCTACGACCTAAAGCTAAAGAGACTATTTTGATTAATTCTACTGCCTCCTCACCCAGGGGGATGAGTATTCTAAATTATTAATCAATCAATCAATCAATCAAATCATTTATTGCGAATAAAGGTATACAATGATCTTGTAATAAATTAAATATTTTCACCGATGGTTAAAAAGAGCAATTAGGTTTAGGTTTTTCTATGTACGATCCTCAATCCTCGACTTCTATTAAGTCGTCATAGTTAAAGTCAAGTCGGGGAAATCATTGTAAAACGGCGGCTATTTACAATGATTGTTCACGCGAGCATTGGAGACAACGCTAAAGTCCATGTTTTGCACCGGTTTCCACTTTCACCTTCATGAAACTAAATTGATTAATATGCCTCCGAAATTAAACAGTTTACACACATTTAAACTAGGGTTCAATCAAATGAAAATTTAGCAACACATCTTCTCAACGCGTTCCCGTCAAAACAAATAATAGGAAACCGGTCAAGTGCTAGTGAGCCCTTCGTACTCGTAATATACTATTAGGAAACAAGTTCGTTGTATGAGAGCCACTAGAGAACAGAAATCACCTGCGATAATAACGCCAAGTCATAGAAAAGTGCACATTCTGATACTGAAATATGGACATTCTGGGACATGGACATACTGGGATTTGGACATTCTGGGATTTGGAAATTTTGGGATTTTGACATTTTGGGATGTGAACATTCTGGGATATGGACAATTTGCACCCCCTGGACACTTTGGGATTTGGACATTATGATCATTTGCCGTGTGAAAATTTGACCCAACTATCGCGGTTCATGAGATTAGGTAAAAAGAAAAATAAAACATCAAAATTATTTCATAGATTTGATTTTTATTTCATAATAATTTATTTCCCTTATTATAATTAGGGCTACTACACACATAGGCGGGGCACAAT
Source organism: Idaea dimidiata (assembly GCA_949358125.1). Lineage (NCBI taxonomy): Eukaryota > Metazoa > Arthropoda > Insecta > Lepidoptera > Geometridae > Idaea > Idaea dimidiata. The sequence continues at coordinate 1,022,755 of OX442342.1, forward strand.
GCCCTGCGGCCTGTAATAAAGGCAAAGGCCACCGGCCTAGTGTGGAAGAGCCTGTAGAAGGTACAACAATAGAAAATACTGATATCTTATTTTCGTACTTAAAAACATTTCGAAGAAATAATACTTAAAAACAGGGTATTATGACCATGTTTTAATTATATTTTTTACGTAGTTCGATATTTCGCCAGTATAAAAACAAAAAAATTATGGTTATCATAATAAGTACCCTGTTTTTAAATAGTTATAAATTGTAGGTTCATTAAGGAATTTTAATTCCAAATAAGGGTTACCCCACACAGCCGGCATTTCCGAATCGAAATCAAAACAGATAGAAAATATCAAAGTGTACAGGAATTTGTTTCGATGCTGTTTGTAAGTTTTAATCAAACTAAAACTAAATGTTATTTTTAAGTTGGAGGCGTTGTTTTGAACTCAAAGCGAAGCGAAGTATTCGAAAGTTGAATCCCGGGTGCTGCGAAGGATTCGTCGCCTGTTAGTTAAATTAATCAAATTTTAATGTCAATTTCCGGCCGTGTGTTCGGGCAGGTATTCACAGGCAAGTATTTATGTTGACAATTAATGTTTATTCCTGATTCTGCAGTGCTATTCTCTAATGTAACAGCCTAGAGCAGCGTCGAATAAGAGTGAGCGTCCAATCAGCTGTGAATCAGCCTAGAGCTAGGCTGTTACATTAGAGAATACTACTGCTGGGTGTTTTGTATAGTAGTATAAAGTATTTCCAAAAAACACTTAAATATACAAGATGTAACGGGTAAGCCCTTTTAAGCCGAAAGGGGGTTGTTCTAGACGTCTAGGCAAACAACTTTTGTTCTACGACTTTTGGAAATTCAAAGTACTTTTCAAAAATTTTAAGTGTAAAGTTTACTTGAAGATCAGCTGTTTCTTAGAGTTCGAGGTCATTGACCTTATGTTGTCCTTTCATTTAGTTTGGTCTACTACAATCAAACCTTAATTTACCTTTATTTAAAAAAAAAACAGCTGTTTTTTCAGTGAAACATAATCTCAAATTTTTCAAAAAAAAAGTTCGAATTTTCAAAAGTCTTAGAACAAAAGGTGTTCGCCTAGACGTCTAGAACAACCCACTTTCGGATTAATTAACATACCCGTTACATCTTGTAAATCCGTTGTCCAGTACCCTGAATACAAGCCTAGTTGCTTAGTTTAGGGCTAGATGGCTACTGCATTTCCTTGTCATTTTTTCATTTTTGTTTTGTCTCACTCATGTGTGAGTGAAATGTGAGGGAAAGACAATATTCCTTAACTAGAGGTACCCTTAGTAACATTTATAAGTACGACCGTGAGTTTATTACATTAAAATTATATTAAATAGAAAGTTATTTACAATATCTACATTGGAATGGAGTAAAAAAGAGATAAAATGTATTTAAACCAGGGACTTCATATCGGTATAAAATACTTTAATAGGACTTGTAAAATGTGGGTACTCAAATATGTATGTAAAATATTATAAGTACAGAAATTCTCACAGTACATTTTCCTGTACAGTTATTTAACTCTTACCTATTCAATTACTGTACCAATAAATAATTTATAATTTCAACATAAAGACAATCAAGAATGATCGAAATACATTTATAACAGGAGTATCAATAATCTTCTTATATATATATAAAAGAAAGTCGTGTTAGTTACACCATTTATAACTCAAGAACGGCTAAATCGATTTGTCTGAAAATTGGTGGGGAGGTAGCTTAGAACCAGGAGAAGGACATAGAATACTTTTAATCCCGCGGGAACTGAAACGGGAACAGGACTTACGCGGGTGAAACTGCGGGGCGCAGCTAGTATCTGTATAAAAATTTGACGCCACCCAAATATAAGGGTATTAATGTTATTTGAAACAAAAAATATCTGTACTGCTATTTTTGAGTACCGGAATTTAAGGTATGACGTCAGAAAAATACAGAAAAATATTGTACTGATATTCATACCGGTATAGTCCTTGATTTAAACTGTAAAAAGTAGGTCCCTGGCCATTTTGTTAGACACACTATGAGTTTTTATCCTTAATTGAATTTAAAATATAATGATGACTTTTAAGGCGGCATCCATGAGACTATTTAATATGTATTTAGCTAAATCAATTTACAATGTAATTTTCAGAAAATCGTACGTTGAATTCAATAAATCAATAATTGCTATATTACTTTAAATTTATTAGCAAAATTTGTTTTTAAAATTCCCTTTATATAGCACGTCTTATCAAATGGCCAGTGACTGTTTACATAGTAGATTGTGCATATGACTTAGGGACAAACAAATATTTCTAAAGCGAATGCGATAGTTTGCATTCAGAGCGAAGAGAAAGATTCTAAAGTAGAATCCCGAGCGCAGCGTAGAATACGTCGCCCAAAGTAAAAATAATCTTGAGAACGAAATATTCACTCTTTAATTCCAAAAAGAAAATATATAAGATTCAACTTAGATAAAATCGTATTTTAAAACATAATAATTTAAATAAATTCTTTGGGTTTTTAATTTATTACCTAAACTAATTTTACCACTATTTCTTTTTTTACAAATATTATTTTAAAACGGGGTATTTACCTTGTTTTAAATAGTTTTTAACGGTGCTCGATATTTCACCAGTACTTAAATGAGAGTGGTATATAAGTATCCCGTTTTTAAATGACATTTGTAGTGAATACAACCATGTTAGTATTAAATCGTATATCATATTTTGTGTTGTCTAATTGTCAAGATAAATTAAGTGAGATTACAGATTTCGATAAGTCTAGATACCTTTATAATTTCTGGGTATCTGGTATTACGTGGATAATTTTTTTTTGACAAGGTAGGTACGCTTTTGAGAATGAGAACTTTTTATTTCTTATCGGTTGTGAATCGATTATGGCCATTAGGAAATTAGCCAGTGTCAAGTATTATATATTGTGCAAGTTATTTGCATTGAAACAGTCAAGTCGTAATAGTTAAAGTCAAGTCTAGGAAATCATTTGTAAACACGGCGGCCATTTACAAAGATTGTTCACGGAGCTTTGGAGACAACTGAGTCCATGTTTTGCACCGATTTTCACTTTCATTCCACTTGTAAACATCGTGAGGAAACCCACGGCTTAGTTAGCTCCAGACGTATTGACCAGTTCTTTCTTCTGTGCATGGCTGACTAGGCTGGGAGGGTGGTATAGGTGCTGGGCAAGCCTACTCCACCTAACAACGTTCCGGGCAAACAGCGCCATAAAATAGCATGGATTAAAAGTTGCTTGCACTGTATAAATCATCTAAGAATTAGATGAAAAGGCCTTTCTTCTTTTCCACTTGTACACGTTCCCGAAACTAAATTGATTAATATGCCTCCGAAATTAAACAATTTGCACGCATTTCAACTAGGTTTCACAAAAATGAAAATTTTGCACCACATCTCCTCAACGCGTTCCCGCCAAAACTCCAATGAGAACTTTGGCATTATGCGTTTTTGACAATGTGCGTTCTGCGTACTGCCATCGTTACCACGTTATTGTTTTTTCCGTGGCTTTTACAAACAAGCAAGTTTCATTACAAGCTATGACCTGTCAGGTTTAGGTTATTGGCCCTAAAATGTATGGATGACCAAAGATGATGACGTGTCGTTTTCAGTTTAGTTGCAATTGAAACAAAACGATATTGTAATCAAACTTATTAAATGAAATTTTAGATACATTTTAATTAAGAAAATAGAGCCTTATGAGGATGAGTGAAATTATTATTTAATATTATCTGATTATTAGCCCCTAATAGAGCTTTGGTTTCCTCCAACAGCGGTACCGGTTATATGGCGGACGTATACCTACCCTGTTGTCCATACAAATGTAGTGGGCTGTTTTCTTTGGATAAAGACAATAGAGCAAACATGTTCACATTTGCCATAAAACCTATATCAGACATGACCAGGCCTTTCTTTTCTAATTAGAAAATGAATGAAAAAAGTGATACGTATAGTATATAATGTCTGTCTGCATGTGACATTGTTACTTTATCACGCAAAAACTCGTGAACTGATTGTGATGAAACTTGAATTATAGGTCGCTGGGCTACTTTTTATCCCTAAAATCCCGCGGGAACGGGCACTGCTAGTTACATTATATAGTCTACCTTTTATCACGATATTAAAAGGATTCATTATCCCGCAGGATCGAGATTTACTGTTTCTTGTCTTGTCTTGTCTTGAAATAATGATATTTTCTGTGCTTATTACCTTTTTGTTAGTGTAGGTAGGTACCTAATAAATAAAGTGAAATAGAGGCGTTACGACCGTCATACAACAACACCTGGGCCCTAATTCTATAAGGACAAAGCATGCGGAATGCCGGCGGAACGCATGCGACGTCCATTTTGTGTTCTGTAAATGTTATTTTATTTAATTACTACTTAATTACTTAAGTAGCCATCAAATTTAAGGGCTACTTAATTATTTAAATAGCTCCCCTATTTCCTCAGCCAATCAGAATTAAAGGAAATTATAGAATAGCTTTTATTTTTACTCATGCAACAAATCGACTAATGCAATGCTCGCCTGCTTCTCGCATGCTAAGTTTTTACAGAATCGGCCCACTGGATGGTAGACGTACGAACTTTACGTACGCGGTTTATAAGATCGCGAATTTACTCAGCACCACGTCGGTGACACACGAGAATAAATTTTCAAAGTTTTCAAACCGGTTGTATCGCCGGCGAACTTGCGCGGCAGTTTTAAACTAGGCATGCGTCCTTAAGGTGACACACAGGCAAGAAAGGTCATCGAGTTACAAGTCCGCGTACTTACTCGCACGTCTATCCCCGTGTAGAAAACACAAAACTCAATACACAATCCTAACCTTATCCTTATCAAACTGACTATTAAAACTGCGATTAAACCTAACTTTAAAGTTAAACCCGTTTCCATCGTCGGCGCAACCCCTGTAGTCCGCTGTATCGCTATGCCTCTCGTCAGCACAACTTTCGACCTTGAAGCAATCGTAATAAGGCTTACAATCGATGCTGTTCATGCTGCGAGGTAGGGCTGTCATTTGACACGGACATTTCAGTTGTCAATCGGTCCTGTCGGTTGTCAAAGTGAATCTGGTGGCTTCGCTTAGAGAATCGTCTCGAAGTTTCGGTCTGCGATTCCCATTTATCTGCTCTATGAAAGAAGTGTTTGTGTTCCTTACGTAGTCTCTGTGAATGTTCTGGTTGGATGGTGATAAGTGGGTTAGTCTATAGCTTACGCAAGAGTCATTTCGTCTCACTACAGTTCGGGTTGTTGCTCGGGAATTGCTTCCTATTGGGGCGAAGGAAGCGCCGTTTTGTTCCGTGGTAGATGAGTTTAGACAACAGCAGAAGCATTTGAAGTATGAGCGATGGAATTCTCGGCGAAATTTCCCTGTAACAATAGAAAGGGGGAGTTTAGTTTTGGGGGGTTTGGGTTGATTGAAACATGCTGTGTTTTAAGTACGGTGGTTTTTGGTTTTGGGGTGGTTATGCGTGCCTGTGTGTGTGGTTGAAATATAGGAAATACACAATAATTGTAGGATATAATTGTGGTGAGTACAAAATTCATTTGGTGCTGGATGTACTTTCGTCTACGACAGTACGTACGTAACAAGGCATCTAGTTTAACTCTACTAACGAACGAACGAAAAGAAGCTCTCATACAGAAAGGTATTATGACTATTTATGACAGATTATCTTTTTGGATGCAAGTATTTTTTTCGGTTCGTTAGTACTAGAATTAAAGTAGAAGCCCAGAGTATGTTCAAAAGCCAAAGTTGCTTGGTTTGGGTAATTTAGTTCTTAACTAAAAAATAGGCTTCTACTATTGGGTTCTAAACAACTTATTTATCAAGTACTGGTGTTCAACTACCCCCTTACTTATAAACGCTGGTAAACAGCTGCATAACTATGTATCGTTTGTCTTTTATTGTGACATGAAGTTTCAATGTTGCCAAATAGACACAAACGTTATACAATTTGTAACGGGTAACCACTTTTAATCCGAAAGGGGTTGTTCTAGACGTCTAGGCGAACTACTTTTGTTATACGACTTTTAAAAATTCAAACTTTTTTTTAGAAATTTTGACGTTATGTTTTACTGACAAAACAGCTGCTTTTGAAAATACATGTAATTGAAGTTTTGATTGCAGTAGACCAAACTAAACGAAAGAACAAAATAAGGTCAATGACCTCGAACTCTGATAAACAGCTGATTTTCAAGTAAACTTTACATTTATTTAAAGTACTTTTAATTTTCAAAAGTAGAACAAAAGTTGTTCGCCTAGAAGTCCAAAACAACCTCCTTTCGGCTTAAAAGGGCTTACCCGTTACATCTTGTATAAGTAAGGGGGCTAGTGTTAGAGTTGTCAGGTCGGACCTAACGACTGCTATTAGAGATAAAAACCAGGACTGACTGCTTAATATGCCTTCCGAAGCTCGAGAAAATGTCTCAGCCAGGTATAATATCAACCTACTGGTGGAGCGACGACATTGCGACATTGTTCACCCGTGAGAGTACCTGCATGTAGCTATTCGTCGATATTGTTACTCAATTTATCTGATAGTTTAAGTGTTTTTTAATTAATTAATGTAATTGGTGTATACCGTATTAATTAAACAAATAAATAAATTGCAGCGGTCGCTGGAAGTCGTTGGATGGAGGTGGCTCGCGATCGCTGTGGGGGAGGCCTATGTTTAGGAGTAGAGATGATGGTGAGGATATGGATCACTCCCCTAAATAATAACAGTGCCGCATGACTGTCAAAAAAAAATAAATTGCAACTCAAAATCTACTCAGTCAAGGCTCTGTCTAACTAATCAAGTTAATTGTAAACCAAGGACTGTATACCGGTATGAATATCAGTACAATATTTTTCTGTATGACGTCATACCATTAAATTCCGGTACTCAAAAATAGCAGTACAGATTTCTTTGTTTTAAATAACTTACTAATATTATAAACGCGAAAGTTTGTATGCATGTATGTGAGGTTGTTACTCTTTCACGCAAAGACTACTAAACCGATTGCGATGAAACTTGGAATATAGGTAGCTGGTTACCTGGATTAACACATAGGCTACTTTTTATCCCGATATTCCCGCGGGAACGGGACTTACGCGGGTGAAACCGCGGGGCGCAGCTAGTACCTTTATACTTGGGAAGCGTAACATTTTGAGACAGATACTCCTATTATTAATGAATTTCGATCTTTATGTTTAAATTATAAATTAGTTATTGGTACAGAAATTAAATAACGGTTGTTTAATTAACCCTTATTTAATTTCTGCAAAATTTTTATCTTATTTTTTTTGATGTTCTTTTTATTTAAATATTCTTGCTTTAATTTCTTCTGATTTTTGCATACTGGAAAATATAAGTACAGAAATTCTCACAGTATAATTAATATTTTGAGTAGGTACTGATTTTATATGCAGTACCTGGGACTGCTATAAAAATTTGAGTACTGATATTTTGAAATACTATTTAAATATTTTATACCGCGCACATGCGGTCCCAGTGTCTTACTAATCAAGTAATGTAAACTTGTATTTATTTGCCCAATCTCGACAGTTTAAAGGTCCTAAAGTTCTATCCAAACAAAGTCTGCAAACTGAGAGCACTAAACCGGTTAATGGCGCGTACAAACGAGGTTTATCTTTAAGTTTGATGTGTGATACAAATTTTGGAACCATGCATTTGAAAATGCAATTAGGGCAAAGCAGTAAAAAGCTGTCCTTCATTTCAATCTGTTATTTCCGTTGCTCGTTTAGCTATTTTGGTTTTGGCTGATTTGGCTGAAAATTTGCATAGGGGTAGTTTAAGTGATGGAGAGTAGGTAACATACGATACGTTTGTATTAAGACGGCGATAGATGATAATTATCGGTCTTTGTCCGTTTGCATATACATGAGCGAGATGGAATTGCATGAAAAAATCTACAATTTCTCGTAAAATCAATCATTAACGAAGATTAAAATAATATTTTAATAAAATGCGATGAAGAGGTTCTAGTTATTGTGTTTTCTAATATTATGATGCCTATAAGAAAATATGGCGGTTAAGGATTTAGAAGAAAAATTGATTTATTTTGTATAACAGTGGTAACTTGGCCTGTATAATAGTGGTATTTATAGTTATTTTTTATTGTTTTTGAAATAAAGGGGATACTAAACTTCTTGTAGCATGGACAATGGACATGAACATAATACATTGTTTAAAGATTTATTTGATACCGGTTATGAAGAAAAATATTCAATCGGAAGGGATTTCACATGAGTCGCGTCCTTAAGTAAAAACGCTTATTCGGTAGATTAGATCATTTTTGTGTCGTGTTAAATGATTTCAACGATACGAATGTTTTTTTATACTTATTTAAATATATTTTTTTAATTGTTTTACCCGATAATACTGCGGAATCGGGACTTATTTGGGTGAAACCGCGGGGCATAGGTAGTTGTAAAATAATTCAGATCTCGGTGTTAATCGCATTATTTATGTTATTTTTACATAATTTAAGCATTTCTTGACTGAGATGTCAGATGTCATCACAGCCAACCTTACTGTAAAGTTAGCGAAAGCTCGGTACTTTTGTAATAATGTCGTTATTAAATAAACCGCGAATAAAACCCGGTAAATATTGTGCTTCTTTTTATTATGCAAATTGCGAAAACCTTAGACAAAATTAAAACTGGAAAGTTAATTTTATATCATCATCGTTAGAACCGAAATAAAATCTTCAGGTAGGTATGTATTTTATTTAAACTATGTATGTTTGTATGGAGAAAGGAAATAAATAATATTTTATAATTTATATTAACTTGGTTTATATTTTATTATTATTTTGACATTTTGATAGGTTAATTTGGTTTTAGTCAATAAATAATTTTCATTTTTAGATTTAATTATGTAAACTGATTGTTTTGAATTAGATATATAATTAAACCAATAGAAAATATAATAGCTAGATAATAATTTGTCACATGCATTTTATTAATTTTAATATGTATACTCTAATAAATAAATTATTTATATTTTATTAAGTGGTTTAGATTCGTGCCAATACTAAATCCCATATGCAAATACTTCCGGATGGACAGTAAAACTTCTCATAAACACTAAAATAGTAAATTTTCATACGTGCAGCATTACGTGTGAATAATTCTAAAACAAATTCGTCACTCAAAAGTGCACGGTTAAGAAAATCGAGTGTCGAAGTGGTAAAATTAACGGTGCGATAGTAAAATTGTGAAGCATTAACTTGGGGTTTTATTTTTTATTTATTTGAGGGAAGAAACGATTTGAGTTCTCGAAGCGTTCTCAATCTTAGATAAGAAATACGTTTTATCTCTGAGGCTTGATTCAGCCAAACTGGAATCAGCAATGAATAACAATAATTCTCGGCATAAATCATAATTTTTTTGATAGAACAGCTCGGAAGAATCTAGAACTGAGGTCGATTTATGACGTAGAATTAATAAGTTGCTAATCCAGTTTGGTCGAATCAAGTCTAAGGCCGGCTTGCATAACGGTTCCTAAACATGTTTAAGCTGTTAATCGTATTTAAAATCTGTCAAACTGTCAATGTGTGGCAATTATCAATCGTCCACTTAATGAAATAGAGTCCAATGTTCGATTTCCCATAAATTATTTTAAAATTGATCTAGTTAAATATGTTTTTAAATAGTGTTATGCAAGTCGCCCTAAGTTATTTAACTTTTCAAGATTAAAGGCTGCATCGGAGTTTTGGCGGGAACGCGTTGAGGAGTTGTGTTGCAAAATTTTCATTTTCGTGAAACCTAGTTCAAATGCGTGTAAATTGTTTAATTTCGGGGGCATATTAATCAATTTTAGTATCGTGAAGGTGTACAAGTGGAATGAAAGTGAAAATCAGTGCAAAACATGGACTTAGTGTTGTCTCCAAAGATAAGTAAAAATTTTTGTTAATAAATGGCCGCCGTGTTTACAAATGATTCCCTAGACTTGACTTTAACTATGACGACTTGACTGTTTCGATGCAAATAACTTGCATAATACTTGACACTGGCTTATTTCCGGTAATGAAATCGGTGAAAAACATGGGCTTTAGCGTTGTCTCCAAATCTCGCGTGAACCGTCATTGTAAAGAGCCACCATTTATAATGACTTCCTTGACTTTTACTACGATGACTTGAGTGTTTTGATGCAAATTGCAAATAACTTGCAATCTTACTAATATTATAAACGCGAAGATTTGTATGTATGTATGTGAGGTTGTTACTCTTTCACACAAAAACTACTGACCCGATTGCGATGAAACTTGGAATATAGGTAGCTGGGGACCTGGATTAACACGTAGGCTACTTTTTATCCCGATATTCCCGCGGGAACGGGACTTACGCGGGTGAAACTGCGGGGCGCAGCTAGTAATTAATAACACTTTACAATGGCTACTTTCCAAATGGCCATTATCGGTTCACAACCGATAAGAAATAAAGGGTTGCATCATGGATCTCAACCTTTTTTTTCTTCAAATTTATTTAGCGTAAAAGAAAATCATATTATTATGTACTTATATGGAATACGTTTGAGACATAGCTTCTAGTACTAGTGCATAAACCGCCCTACAATGATCGTTTCCCGTTGTTCAGTCGTCCTTTTGTCGCTCAACGAAATAAGGAAATTTTCAATAAAAATACACCAACTACTTTTGAAAACCACATACAATGTAAACTAACTCTTTTTTTTAGTTGTTTTTGTTAAATAATTTGTTTATTATAATCACTAATTTATTTCCTTACTCAAATTTAGGTTGTTATAAAAATAAACTAAACACAAAATATACAATTTGTAATGGGTAAGTCCTTTTAATCCGAAAGGGGGTTGTTCTAGACGTCTAGGCGAACCTTTTGTTCTACGACTTTTGAATATTAGAACTTTTTTTTCGAAAATTTTGAAATTTCTTTTTCACTGAAAAACAGCTGCTTTTGAAAATAAAGGAAATTCAAGTTTTGATTGTAGTAAACCAAATTAAATAAAAGGACATCATAAGGTCAATGACCTCGAACTCTCAGAAACAGCTGATTTTAAAGTAAACTTAACACCAATGTTTTTCAAAAGTACTTCGAATTTCCAAAAGTCGTAGAACAAAAGTTGTTCGCCTAGACGTCTAGAACAACCCCCTTTCGGATAAAAAGGGCATACCCGTTACACATTGTATAGGTACCTACATTACCTACTTACAAAACCTACAAACAAAAAAATCGACAGTTCCTATAAATAATAATATTAATAATTGTTATTATTTTATTAATTATATTTTATACATGTGTTTTTTTTTTAGTTTATCTGTATAGCGGTGTCTTAGTGACGACTTATTATAACAAAAAATATTTAAAAAAGAAATAAAAGACCCGACTGCCGTTAAAACTGAAAAGTAAAAAACAAGAAGATACCTAAAGGTAAAGAAACCTTAAAAATCGTTCGACGCATCTAGGAGCCTTAAACAATTGTGGATGGACTCGGGTGGGACTTCAACACAATTTGGTGTCATTATACTTTACCTTTAAAAGGAGTCCCACCCGACTGCATCCACAATTTTTTAAGGCTCCTAGATGCGTCGAACGATTTTTAAGGTTTCTTTACCTTTAGGTATCTTCTTGTTTTTTACTTTTCAGTTTTAACGGCAGTCGGGTCTTTTATTTCTTTTTTAAATATTTTTTTTATTTAACGCTTTTTAGTTATTAGAGATTAAATACAATTACACCAGAGAAACTCATTAACTCACTCCAGTAGCGAGGACTCGAAATCGGTTAAAGATAGGCTATCTAAAAGCCTTCAATATTATAATAGCTATTCTTTTTGAGTTTTGCTGAGATGGCTATGAAGTAGGCAGGTATTCATCTTAAAATATAATTACCAAATCCGAAAACTTCGTCGCGACTGGTGATACAAAGGCTGGCGGTTTCTTGTCCTAGCGGATTAGCCTTGCTATCCATTATCTATAGCGCGACATTTCAAATTTTTAGTTAATTACTTATTGTAAACATAGTAATTGTTATTTAGGTATGTTATCTCTGACAAACTGACAAATCAAACATTCAAATTCCTTCAAAAGTTGAAACTCGGCGTCAAAGTCAAATCGAAAAGTTTTTAAGTAACGTTCCGTTGTCTTTGCTCGGTTTTTATGGTCAAGACAAATCTTGCTTTATAGCGTTTTAAATCTTTATTTTTATTTATTTATTATTTTAATGTACCCTATGACGTATCGTTTATCTAAATCGGCCCAGCCGTTTAGGCCCTACGACGGCACAAAAATAGGTCACATACATACATACATACACTCACGGCAAAAACATAACACTTCCTTTGGCAGTCGTGTAAAAAGATCACGGTAGGGCTGAATATCTTAAAGAGTTGGATCATCAAAACTTAAGTAAATAATGATGTAGCCATAAATTTAATCCTGAAACGATGGGCACCAGTGGCGCAAGCGGTTAAATGCATTGCAACGGTATTGCAAAGGTTGCAGGTTCAAATACTGCCGGTTGTAGTATTTTGGAAAGCACTTTTCATAAAATATCTTTACCAAGCGTAGGAACCTTTTGATTTTGGAAAAGGTGTCTCTTTGAAAATAATTTTAGCAAGGGAATATATTTCCAAAAAATCCCCATGACAGGATTCATGTTCTAGGACAGGATCTATGTTTAAAATGCCTTGAGCAATAAAAACAAAAAAGAAATATATAAAGGTGTCTCTTGTTCAAAAAAGTTTGATAATTTACAATTGGAAATTACTATTGGCACTGCAGACGAGCCCGCGAGCGGAAGCTAGTCGGTAATAAAATACCAACCATAAATAATAAAATTAATACTTACCACCAAATAATTAATCTAAAACATAAGTACCCAATTCATATTGAATTATAACTTTAACACCGGAATTGTTAAATAAAACGTCAAACAATTCCCCAAAGTCACGTAAAAGGCGATTAAAATCCCTATAAAAGAATAGACGTTGATTAAACCTGTTAATTAACTTCTGTGACTTCGCCTCACAATTACCTCGAAAATTAACTTTTACCCATGACTTTTTTCAAAACTGATTAAAATAAATAAGAGCACCCTAAACAGAGTTGCATAGGTAAATAGACATACAAAAAATACATCGTCAAAAATCCGTCACTTCTGTCCTCGGCTTTTGCGTCTACACTTGATAAAGAAAACATTTCGATTTACTATTAACGCCCCATACTCCCCTAATGACGTGACAGGGATAGGGCTAGCAAATTTCAGATGTGGAAAAGGAGGACGTAAGATGCGATTATGCAAAATTTTAGAACAAACAATTCTTAATAACAAGATAACTATTGCTAATTTAGTAAAACTGTTCTACCAATTTCAAGTGTATGTTATTATGCTTTAACACAGACAAAATAGAGGTTTAAATACGTCACGTTTAGCTGTACAATGAAATTTCGACAAGAATTTAGACAAGCATTCACCAACTTTAAGTTCGTATCCTTTCACAGGATTATAATCGCCTTTTATTTCGACTTTGGGAGCTTTTGAAGATATTTAAAACAATGGTTTTTAGAGAAGTTGAATTTATTAATATCTGCGTTAGTATTATTATGCAAATCTAGCCGGTAAATAAGGCTATAAATTTAAGCCGTTACCTTTACAATTATTTAAAATACAGGTGAAATTTCAACAACAATCTTATAAAGGTGAAGAAATTATCTACATTTTGCACACTTATAGCCGTAATAGACGTACGAACTAGCACCTCACCGTACCGTTAAATTAGGTACCTACCGACTATTATTAATTCCGTGGACGAACAACATAGAATACTTTATTATAATAGTTTTACATTTATTGTTCTTCTCATCTGAGCGATGTTCCCAGTTGTATCCCTCTCGGAAGCCCGGGGCTCACTAATATCCCAAGTTACTTTTGGGGTCGGCACATTTATAATATAATTAGCTGCGCCCGCGGTTTCACCCGCATAAGTCCCGTTCTCGCGGGAATATCAGGATAAAAAGTAGCCTATGTGTTATTCCCGGTATCCAGCTACCTATAATCCAAATTTCATCGAAATCATCGTTTTGCGTGATTGAGTAACAAACACACATACACACTTATATGTATACATACACACATTTTCACAAACTTTCAGCTTTATAATATTAGTAGGATTGTTCCACATTACTCTACTTCCTATCCTAATAATATTATAAAGCTGAAAGTTTGTGAAAATGTGTGTATGTATACATATAAGTGTGTATGTGTGTTTGTTACTCAATCACGCAAAAACTACTGAACCGATTACAATTAAACTTGGATAAAAGTAACCTATATGTTACCGGGAGTAACATATAGGGCGACGAAACTTAGTATATACATAGCTCGAGACCTGGAATAAGACATAGGCTACTTTTTATCCCTGCTGGTACGGGACTTACGCGGGTTACTAAATGTCAGTGGCGCGACGGTGCGGTTCGATCGTCTGCTACGACTATTACTCTGAAGATCTCGTACACCTACAGATTACTACGTGAACCCGTTGAACTTCTGAAGCGTCTTAATCAAGCACTATATATAAATATTCAAACTGGACAAGTTAATCACAACTCCGTGAGTACACAGTTTGCATATCATTCAGTATGTATATTGCACTCCCAGCCCTAACTAAAGAAGCCCGGTCCTCGCTAATTAGACTTCGGGCCGATATTTCATTCGTCAGATAAAAGATATCTGTGGAATAATTTCGAACCCAACCAAATTTAAAATCTGTCATTATGTTTCTTTTTAATATCATAGTGACGTATTTATCCGATGGTGTTACATTTCATTTGTCAGATATCTCTATGGATTTGAAAAATCAGCTCTTAGTTGAACATGAGATACATTGGGGTTATTTTATTTATTTCTTATCGGTTGTGAACCGATTATGGCCATTTGGAAATTAGCCAGTGTCAAGTATTATTAAATTATATTATGCAAGTCATTTGCATCAAAAGAATCAAAGATAAAGTCAAGTCTAGGGAATCATTTGTAAACACGGCGGCCATTTACGAACGTTCTTCACGGAGCTTTGGAGACAACGCTAACTAACGTTCATGTTTTGCACTGATTTTCACTTTTATTCCACTTGTACACCTTCACGAAACTAAATTGATTAATATGCCTTCGAAATTAAACAATTTGCACGCATTTGAACTAGGTTTCACAAAAATGAAAATTTAGCAACAAATCTCCTCAACGCGTTCCCGCCAAAACTCCACATTAGGGTTACCATGATCTTTTTATTGCAGGACCAGCTGTGGTATTATCTAATTAGCATCCACCGCTATATAGTAATTGCTAAGTTGCAGTACATTGCAGCTTTGACGTAACGTGGTTGTTACCGGTGATTACTTCAAAGCAGCAATGTAGAATACAAAATATGTTTTTTGACAGTAAATAGCAACTAGTAACGGTGGATGCTGATTAAATGATACCACAGCTGGGACCCTATCGTGTAACTTCAGTGGAGTTGAACTCGACGTCGATTTGGGAATACGATGCTGTCGATAACGGGGTTGAAAAAAGCTACCGCGTAAGGAGCGAGCAGAAATTGTCGGCGTTAAAGCCATAGATAATTTCTGCTCGCTCCTTGCGCGGTATTCCCAGCAAACCGACGTCAAGTTAAACTCGACGCGAGTTAAGCGGTAGGGTCCCTGGAGGGCTATTACAAAACGTACCGACCGATTCGACCGAACAACAGTAGGTAGTTAATGTTCGTTCTGAACCAATAATTAACGGAAACGTTCAACACGAAAAAAAAACAATGAATTTATGTTAAGAACTAGCTGGGCCCCGCGGTTACACCAGCGTAAGTCCCGTTCCCGCGGGAACATCGGGATAAAATGTAGCCTATGTGTTATTCCCGGTATCCAACTACTTATATTCCCAGTTACATCGCAATCGGTTTAGTAGTTTTTGCGTGATTGAGGAACAAACATCTAAATATCCAAACACACACTTTCACATTTATAATTGACCGAACGAGCGAAGCGAGTGAGGTGCAGTGTAGACGGGTCTGGCGCTTGTATCTTTGTATGTTTGTTCGACGATAACTTTAGTATCGTAGCTCCGATCTTCATGAATTTTGGTATGCGCGTAGTTTAGGTCTATGAGTTCGGATCGGTAGGGGGGTTGGGGGTCGTGAGGTCTCAGTTCAGGGCGAACTCCTAGTATTAGTAGGAAGTAGGATAGTAGGATTATTGGATCCTGTTTAGGTACTGTTAATAAGTAGATCATGGTAACCTCCATTATCTCGATACACAAAAAATGTTCTTTTTTTCGTCGATTGAGAGAAGGCGACGGAACATATCTGTCAATTGGACAAAGATTTTTTTAGATAGGACATAAATCAACCACGAAAACAGCTATATTTAAATTCGGTTATTTATTCAGATATCTGTGAGTCATTTTATTTCTGTGTGTCAAGTTTTTGACGCAAATTATTGAACCTTTAGTTTTTCACTCGCTGCACACGCGGTATAGTGAGTTTAGAGCAGTCACCGTTATAAGTCAGGGATTTAATAACTTTCTGGAACAAAGAATAGTACAGTTTTTCACTCACTGCACACGGTGCATAAGTAAGTTTAAAGCGGTCGCAGGGAGCCGGTTTTAATATCGATAGGGACCTTATCAATAGCAATATTGCTCAGCACTGCACCGGACAATAACATCCATGAGTGGGAGTGTGAGATAAATATTTCCTGCACTGCTCCTACGCTGTATGTAGCGAATGAAAAACTGAACTGTAACAGCTTGCATTACACTAAAATACAAAACAACATCAAGAAAACAACAAAGCTGAAATAAATTAAAGTTTCAACATACAAAATGCAAAAACATATTGTTTAATTAAAAACTATAGTTTAAAAAACTGCCAGTGTTTTGAAGGGGTTTGAAAACTTTTAAATACGAAAATCGAGCTAGGCTTTTTAATTAAAATTCTGCTTATTATGACGATAGGACTGAATCTCAAAATACCTTATATCCGATAAGCCTGTATGCTAAAAATACTTTTCCCAAAATGCCCGAAAACCACTATTTAAGACTGAATCCTATTACTCATATGATTGAAATGAATAATAATGGAGGATTGAAATAGGATATTATAATAATTAATTAACTACTACTATTACAAACACTCAAATTTAATTAAGATTTGAGTGTTTTATATTAAATGAATTAATTACAAGTTAAACAATATTTCCGAAATAACCCTTTAGTTCTTATAAGGAGTCATCTGGCCCGTTTGTCTAGAAGCTGTTCTAGACGAATTTACCCATGCACATTTTAAAAAGTTGACATCTTGCCCGCAGGCTAGTTTTTGCGTGGGCTAGATGTCCCTTAACCCTCAAAAAACATGGTTACAATACAGTAAATAAATAATAAATATATTACTTTTATAAAGTCCCAAATATTGTATAATATTTAGGAAGTGCTACTAAAGTCGTATGTTAGTGTTTATACAAATAAACAAAGTAGGTAATTATTTCTAAAGTTATGTATTATTTAGTCTTAAGTAAGCTATTTTATTAAAACATTTAATTATGTATCTACGGGCCTTGTCTGCAATAAAACGATTTATTTATTTATATTAAAAATACAGAAGATCCTAATGATCGGCCGGCCATTATACCACCTATTTTTATGTTGTTTATTTCCTTTTTTGTTATTGTAATTATTTAATCGTGTGTTCCAATAAAGTATTAATCAATCAATCAATCAATCATGATCTAGTAGCAAAACGTTCCATTATCAAAATGACACAAGATAAAAATGACATTAATGCCATCCTACTAATAAAAATTGTCATGGCTCTACAGTTAGGGACTTTTGTGTCGTTTATGTCTCAGCATTTTATTTAAAGTAGCTTTAAATATCCTTTAGGCATTTTCAGACTTGCGTGCAGCGTACAAAAAACAGAGCGTAGTTTTCAAGAAAATTCTTTTCAAACCCTTTCAAAAACGTGATTCACAAAAAACGATAGAAATGAAATGTTAAGCATGGCAAACCCAACGTTGCGAAACCAAGGTGGCCACTGACCTGAAAACCCTGGGAATCCTGAAAGAAAAATTATAAAATGGTTGATGCATTTTTAGAGACACACAAACATCAAGCGAAGGTAAAGCAGCCAGTTTCTATAAAATCTAAACTTACTAACTTTATAAAGATTTATTTGTTGATTTGCAATGACTAGCTCCCTTACTTACAAAATATTATTCATTCATGACTAAGTTATGTGACGTTTGTCTCTGTCTGTCAACTTTGAAACTTCATGTGACAGTAAAAGACAAACGAAGCATAGTCATGCAGCGCATTAATTAGCGTTTATAAGTAAAGGGGTAGATGATAAGCTCCGAAACTACTGGACCGATTTCAGAAATTCTTTCACAAATAGAAAGCTAATTATCGAGGTAGTAAAATAGGCTACTTTTGATCCCGATATTCCGACAGGATCGGGACTTTTGGGGGTTAAATCGTGAGACGCAGCTAGTTTATGCGTTTATAATTGTTAACCGAATTTAAAAAAAAGGAGAAGATTCTCAATTTGTTGGGATATTTTTAAAATGTATGATTGAAAACTCGAAGAAGCCTGGATTCATTTAGAAAACACATTCGTCTAGAGATGTCGCTCTTTTACCTATAAAATATTTCGTAATTTGTTTTCATTGCTCAAAAATACATCTTCGAAAAAAAATGGCTTAAATCGATTTATTAGTCTTTTAATATTTTTAGTAGATATGTCAAGCCTTGAGCAATAAAAACAAATTAACAAAATAATTCTTTTTTTTACTATTTATTAATTTTCCAACTTTTTCTCGGTATAGAGATCTCAAAAAGTTGGGTATTGATAAAATGTTACATCAAAACGGTTCTGTTGAACCCTGTTGGTTCCAGTCTGTTCTTATCTAACTTACCGACGAATACTAAAGTGAAAAAAGGACAGACTGGAGTCTCTCTAACATCAAGTGGAACCATATTTTTGACGAAGTAAGCTTTCTAGTAAATACCTATTCTAGTAAGTATCTATTTCTATGCAAAGACCCAACAGGGATTTTGAGTAATTGAATCGAGGAATGTTATTCTAGCACTCTAACAATATAACATACTTGTAGTTGGTATATTTGACAATGTTATAATATGCTTGCAAATTCAACCACTCAGATTCGAAGTTTGTTTTATCCTAACCAAATATAGTGATGTATATAGAATAAGGGTTAAGGCTATGGTAAATTCAATTTCTTAGGAAACGCGAGTTACACACTTATTATTATTATTATATTAGCCTGAATCGTCCCACTGCTCGGCAAAGGCCTCCCTCCAACTATTCCATTCGGGTCTATTTTGGGCTATGGTTCGCCACTCGGGCTTAAATTTGTCGATCTCATCCCGCCATCTCCGCTTTGGTCTGCCGAGTCGCCGCTTAGAGTTTGGGATCCAGTCTGTTGTGACTTATGCCCAAGACTCCCCCGGTATGCGGCAGACGTGTCCCGCCCAGTCCCATTTTTTAGACACGTGTTTCTAATAACAATAATCCTAATTATAGTACTTGTTTTTTTTATATCCTTTGTTTCAAAATGTTGAAGAGGACGAATCGAATTTGAAGATTCAGTTGTCAATGTATGAAAAAACGGAAAAAAATATCACGTTTGTTGTATTGGATATTGTGAAATTTAGTTTTTTGTAGGTATTTATTGTTATATCGGCAACAGAAATACTCATCTGTGAAAATTTCAACGGTTTAGCTATCTTAAGAAGTCTTAGTAAAAAGGTCCCGTTTTCACCTTTTAGATACAGAACTATAATAAAACAATAATAATGAAATATTTCACGATTTTTATTTCTCAGGGCGTATTCAAACTTAGAAATATTTTCGCAAGGATATAATATATTTACAAAAATTTCCCTTGATAGGATTCGAACCTGTGCCCCTCGCTATCCAGGCGAGTGCTCTAACCACTGAGCCACACGGAATCATGTGGCATAGTGAAATTGTGGAACATATTCTCCCCGCTAATTGTTTACCAACACCACAAACAAATTTTTGAAAATATTACTTGCGAAAATATAAGTTTACAACAATAATGGACAGAAATCGTGAAGTTTATGAAGTGTAAAAGTTTTTTTGCGATAGTAACAACAGAAACACAATGTAACGTTGTGTAAGTTGTAGCCACGAATTAAGTTAAGGTAAGTATACTTCACTGGGATAGTTTCTGCTCAAGAAATGTCTAAATGGGATGAAGTTTTGTTAAAGAACTTTGTAGAGCGTTATAACATCGTTGAAATGTTGTTTGTTTCTGCAATGTCATGTTACAAGTATTTAGCGACAAATGAGAAGTATGTTTTGAGGTTCTATTTTCTATTTCTTATCGGTTGTGAACCGATTATGGCCATTAGGGAATTAGCCAGTGTCAAGTATTATTAATATATTATGCAAGTTATTTGCATCGAAACAGTCAAGTCGTCATAGTTAAAGTCAAGTCTAGGGAATCATTTGTAAACACGGCAGCCATTTACAAACATTCTTCACGGAGCTTTGGAGACAACACTAAGTCAATGATTTGCACCGATTTTCACTTTCATTCCACTTGTACACCTTCACGAAACTAAATTGATTAATATGCCCCCGAAGTTAAACAATTTGCACGCATTTGAACTGGGTTTCACAAAAATGAAAATTTAGCACCACATCTACTCAACGAGTTCCCGCCAAAACTCTTGAGGTTCTGTATTTTAAAAGATAAAAAAAAACAAAGCCTTAGGGATCGTCTCCACGAGCGTTAAAACCGCGGCGATATTATCGTCGAGCGACTTATTTATATACAATCGTTATGAACGTGTCTCCACACGGCGATGTGAACGCGGCGGTGCGTTGTATGCAAATACGATAATATCGCCGCGATTCTAACGCTCGTGCAGACGGCCCCTTAGTCGCAACGCAAATAGAATACGGAAAGGCACGGATACGGCGCAGAAACTAAAAATAACAATTTAAATTAAACCTTAAGTGTTACGGCATTCGGTTGAAAATAGTGTGCTTTGGTGTGGCGCGCGGCTCGCTCCGCGTCGACAAGCTGTTATGAGCGAGCGTACACTATTATCAACCGAATAATACAGTAAATAAGGTTTAGATTAAATTGCCTTATTTTCAGTATCTTGGCCGCGCCGCGCTCTGTGCGCTGCGCTATACATTTTTAATTCCGTGCCTTAAAAGGCGAATAAAGGAACCCCCTTTAGTAGGAACGTTTTTTTATATTTCTTATCGGTTGTGAACCGATTATGGTCACTTGGAAATTAGCCAGTGTCAAGTATTATTTTTATGCAAGTTATTTACATCGAAACAGTCAAGTCGTCATAGTTAAAGTCAAGTCTAGGGAATCATTTGTAAACACGGCGGCCATTTACAAAGATTGTTCACGGAGCTTTGGAGACAACGCTAAAGTCCTAGTTTTGCACCGATTTTCACTTTCATTGCACTTGTACACCTTCACGAAACTAAATTGATTAATATGCCCCCGAAATTAAATAATTTACACGCATTTGATCTAGGTTTTACAAAAATGAAAATTTAGCAACACATCTCATTAACGCGTTCCCGCAAAAACTCCGAACCGTTTAAAAAAAGTTAAATTAAGAACTCCTAAGACTACCTACCTACATATTACAAAAAAAACATTACACTTAATCTTGCTAGCATTCCATACCCAACGGTTAAACGGGACCCTACTACTAAGACTTCGCTATCCGTCCGTCCGTTCCGTCTGCCACCAGGCTGCATCTCATGAACCGTGATAGCTAGACAGTTGGAATTTTCACACATTATGTATTTCTGTTGTCGCTATTACAACAAATACTAAAACAAAATTAATCAAATATTTAAGGGTCCCATACAACAAACGTGATTTATAAACTTCAAACGCATCTCTACCGCGATCCTGCGTGGTTCCTTTATAATATTGGCACGATGGATATTTCTACAGTCATGGTGTGGTCTTGTTTTGTTTTTTCATCGATATATAAATCTTATTTGTATTTATATTTAATGTTTCGCTGATCATAGTATTAGCGTTCTACAAACCTTTTAAGCCGAAAGGGTGTTGTTTTAGACGTCTAGGCAAACAACTTTTGTTCTAAGACTTTTGTAAATCCGAAGTATTTTACGAAAATTTTAAGTGTAATGTTTACTTGAGAATCAGCTGTTTCTCAGAGTTTGAGGTCATTGTCCTTTCAATTAGGTTGGTTTTCTACAAATAAAACTTCAATTACCTTTATTTTAAGCTAATTTATTAGTGAAACATAACCTTAAAATTTTTAAAAAAGTTCTAATTTTTAATTTCGAACCCTATTTCTAACGCATCTCAAACGCATATTATTTGTAATTAATTAGGTAATTTGGTCAATGGCTTTCAGACGTTTTGGTGTTTAAATGCTGTAAGTCTGAAAGTGTTTGTTATATAAATAAATAATTATATAAATAAATAAACTACTAAAATTACTTAATAACGGGGTATTTACCATGTTTAATAATTTATTCGCGGAGCTCGATATTTCGCTAGTAATTCCAACCAGCTTGTTCACGAGACTGGAGAATGCGGGTAGGTGATGACAGTTAGAGGCGTCCATATCGGACTACCTGCTTTCTGACACGAGTTGAACGTCTGGTTATCGGTCCCCTACTATTGTCACTAACTTCATTATTTACTCGGTCCTGCATTCGACAGACCACACTCACGGTATCTGTTCGCAAACTTTTTGTAGTGTTCTTCATGGGTTTGCATAATTTAACTACCGGATTCCAGGCTTTCGACAATTGAAACCCATCTTCCCTGTTGAAATTACTATACTTAGTAATTTCAATGGCTTCACGTACCATACGGGGTGTGTAATGGCGTTGTGTCGAAAGTACCTGCGGCTTGTGAAACTCAATCCAATGATTTGGTCCGGCATCTAAAAGGTGTTCCGCTATAGCCGACTTCTGGATATCATTGTTTCTCACCGCCTTTATATGTTCCTTAATCCGACAGGCCACCGTGCGTTTTGTCTGTCCAATATAGGCCTTTCCACAACTACAATCAATTTTATACACACCGGGATTTTCCAAGGGAAAAGTATCCTTGGGCGTGCGCAGCATTTGTCCTAGACCTAGGGCTTAGGTTATACCGACACTATCGTGTTGACGATTTATGGTTGTCCTAGTTTCATTGTGTTTATGGAAGATTAACACTTAAATATTAAATCCAACTACATTTTGTAATGATTCCCGCTTAGTTCCAAATAAATCCGCACTAGTTTAGACACAACTTATGTTAGGATAGTGAGCCCTCTACGACGGTATTCTTACTTCCGAATTTTAGTATATAAGGGCCGTCCGGCCATTTTGCTTTCTTTTCCATCGGAGCCTTACTTCTCCTAACTTAATAAATTAAATCCAGTTTAATTATAAAAAAAGTGCCCGTTTGACTTAGCGGTGAGTTTTCTCTTCATTTATGTGTACTTATTGTTCCTGTTCAATTTTATTTTAACGTAATTTAAAGCTAGATTTCATTCCATTTCTACGTATTTGAATCCACGTCATATGTACTTAATTACATATTTCATTTCATTAACTTCATTATTGCTATAAAATATAATGCAGATTGTTCCGCTTGCGATCTACTTGTGTCGTATTTCGCCGAACGCTTAGCATTACATTTTCATTTGTTAATTTTTCAGCATTCTACCTAATCATGTACTTGGTCTGACCTTTGCTCAGCCACGTGTTTTTCACTCGCAATCTACTATGCCTTGCTTTCGATTAGCATGAATTTTGAATGTTTTATATTACGTACCTGCTATCTATCTTAAATTAATTTATATTTTGTGGCCATAATATTTCGAGGCTGGTGCTATGGTGCCGTAATATTGTTCTAGTGCTGTGCTGCCACGCTACCTTGACACGCACATGATGGCTTACTGGCACGGATCACTTTTTATTTTCAGAGGTTTTTAATCTTTGAAATTGAGGTGGCCAATTTCATCATCATCTCCGCTATTTTTTTACCCTGTTTGCGTGTTTGCCATCTCATTGCACCACCTCCTAGCGCGCTTGGGTTTGCAGCCACGTGCTGATTGCGCCATGCCGTATGCCGGGCACCACACCCACTTGACCTCCACGTGTCGCGGCCGCGTGGCAATCATGCTTGAACAGGAACAGACCTCGTAGCAGTAACCTACCCTCCTCGCTTTTAATAATTTTTTTCCTACGCATTCTTCAGAGTTTTTTGGTTTTTTTCAGGGCACTTTTTCCCCGGGCACCTGCACACCTTCCTCGGAACCTCCGACCACCTTCCGCACTTCGGCACACAGTTTCCTTCCGGCGGCGCTCTCCCAGACAGCGGCCGGCTCCGAACGTACTCCGTCATAGAAGCTAAGTAGATTTCTGGGATTTAAGTGCAAGAACCCTGGTCGTATATCGAACCCACGTTGCTAATTTAATTTAACGTCATTGTTTTAATCTAGAGTCATTGTTTAAATTAGAGTCATTGTTTAATTTAGAATCACTGTTTAATTTAGAGTCATTGTATCAACTTAGTCTGTTGCATTTGTAATCAGAGTCAATTTTCGTAAATAAATCTTTGTAATTGTCGTAACGTGTTTTTACTTAGCTAACGATAGGTAGGTTCTGACCTCCCCAGGTAGGCCACCTAACCCTAGCTCTAACCTTCTGACCCTTAGGGGTACTAAACCCCCTAAGCGTTTCAGTAAATCTATATGGTCTTCGTCACACAGGTCATGTGCACGGTTGGTCAGTGACGTCACTACAGCGTTCAGGTGTCGTGGATGGTGGTGGGAGTCAGCATGTAGATATCGGTCAGTGTGTGTCGGTTTTCTGTACACAGTATGGCTCAAAGATCCATCCACACGAACTCCGACCCTGACATCCAAGAAAGCCAATGTCCAATCCCTTTCCACTTCGCAGGTGAACCGCATTTTGTTGTGAATGTTGTTGAGGTGGTGTAGACATTCCTGGGCGTCCTCATCGTCCCCTTTTATGATGGCAAAAACGTCATCCACGTACCTTCTCCACAACTTAATTGGTATGGCCGCAGGAACAGTCGAAATCGCTATATCCTCAAAATACTCCATCCAGATATTAGCGACCACAGGAGCAACCGGGCTACCCATCGCCACACCATCAATTTGTATGTAGTATTCACCCTGGTACACAAAATAGCTGGTCTCTAGGCAATGGCGCAGCAATTCGATATATTCAGCCGGCACATTATTCTGCTGCAACTTCACCTTGATGACATCCAAACATTCGACCATTGGCACATTCGTAAATAAGGACTCGACGTCAAAACTGACCAACAAGTCATCAGTGTCAACCTTAGTCGAACGCAAGACGTCCACAAAATGGCGAGAATCTTTGACATAAGACGCCGTGCGGCCCACCAACGGCTGTAACACTCTTGATACGTGTTTTGCCAATTCGTAGGTGGGCGAACCAATCTGACTTACTATCGGCCTTAGCGGAACATTCAGTTTGTGCACTTTCGGTAATCCGTACAACTTGGGCGGCTGGATGTTTCTCGGCCGAAGCAGATATTTGGCTTTCTCATGCCCTATCACCGTCTCACATGCCCTAATCAAAGCGGTGGTGGCACGGTTTGTTCTTGCCGTCGGGTTATAGCTCACTCTCCGGTAGGTATTTTCGTCACTCAACATGCTTCGTAATAACCATGTTAGTTTAAAATCGTATATTAAATAAATAAATTTATTAATAATTTCGTACCTACCAGTTTTTTTATTTCTAATGTTTAGATATTGCTCAAGACATTCTACTAAAAATATTTCAAAAATCCTGCGTGACAGGATTCGTACTTGTACCCTTCGCTTGCCAGCCGAGTGCGTTAACCATTACACCACACGGGAACCGATGTGACACGGTAAATTATTGATTATGCATCATCTCCTTGTTATTTGTCGTCTAAGACTCGATTTAGCTTAGTTGAATTTTTGAATAAGTAATTAAATAAATAGCTGTTTTTTTTTCAACGGATTAGACTAAAGTTGTCTAGGGCAGAGTGTAGAAGAAAAAGTAGTAGAACAAAATAAAATATTTTCTTAAATTCATGTCTGTCTGTCTGTTTCTCTGTTTGTTGCAAACAATTAAAACTTTTTAAACAAGCAAACAAACAATTAAAACCAATCCGATTGAAATCTGAAATTGTTTTCAATATTGGATAGTTCTATTTTCGAGGAACCTCGTGGTACTTTATATCGAAATCCAATTAGTAGAACCCGACTAATTACCGAAAAAGTCGGCTATGCGCCCTATTTCTACGCAGATGAAGTCGCAAATGACAGCTAGTAAAGGATACAGAAGATTAGTATTTAAATTTTAAAATTCATGTCTGTCTGTCTGTTTCTCTTTTTGTTCGATAAACAACTGATAACTACTAATCCGATTGAAATCTGGTTTTTAATATTGGATAGCTCTATTTTCTAGGAACCTCGTGGTATACTTTACATCGAAATCCAATTAGCAGAACCTGAGTAAGGGATAATTTATATTAGAACGTCACGGATCCGAGCTTCGTTGTCTATTGCTCGGCGAGCAGTCGATTGGTCTGTTGCAACCGAGTGTGGCCGAGCAATGGACAACAAATCCAGATTTCAATCGGATTAAAAGATTAGTAGTAATATAAACGAAAAAGTCGGCTATGCACTATTTCTAAGCAGACGAAGCTAGTAGTAGATAATGTAAAGGAATATCTCACCGCTCATGAAGTTGTAAATCAAGGGGTTGACAGCGGAGTTGGCGTAGCACATCACGTGTGAGATGAGCGCGATGCAAGTCATCACGTCGCTCTGCTGCACGTCGTAAGCCACCCTGGGGACAATAGGTTTTGATACTTACTACTTTCAAGTATACTGATAAATCTAGTACACTTATTTAGTTTTATAATAGCTGAACAACCAGTATTACATTAAAAAAAAACTTGACACTGGCACTGGCTACTTTATGCTCAAGCTCATTCACATTGAAGAACAAAAAAATCATTTTTGAATTTCGGTTGTGAAACGATTATGCCCATTTAGAAAGTAGCCAGTCTCAAATATTATTAATTTTTCCAAGTCATTTGCAATTTGTAACAACAGCCAAGTCGTCGTGGTAAAAGTCAAGTCAAGGAAGTGGTGGCTCTTAACAATGACGCAGTATGTTTTGTACCAGTTATCACTTTCATTCCACTTGTACACATTCACGAAACTAAATTGATTAATATGCCCCCGAAATTAAACAATTTGCACGCATTTGAACTAGGTTCACAAAAATGAAAATTCAACAACCCATCTCCTCAAAGCGTTCCCGCCAAAACTCCAAACGGAGGTTATTGTAATGCTGCCAATGTCAAGTTCTTTTTTTTTTTCGATATTTATAAACGAAGCCACACACCAAGGACCAGCAACACTAATTGCGGTACCTAGCATAGTAGTAAAAAGTGCCGCAAGGCATACTAACTATTAGATAAACTGTGGTTATGGTTAGGTTATATAAGATGGCGTACCTCAAAACCGACAGCAAATGAACAGGGAAGTAGCAGACTGCAAACATAGCGACGACCGCCACGAGCATCTTAGCTGCCTTCCGGCGAGATCTGAGCTGTCCTTCTGTAGACGCGTTGGTGTGAATTGATGGAGTGGTCCGTCTGCTGGCTGCAGACCCTGGAGGAAAATAATTTTGGTTAATCTTCGGACTATATAATAATTTTCAAAACCGCACTTTTAAAAGCAAAGTTTACTAAAGGAATGAATTATACCTGTACGTTTCTGAGCTCAATAGGCAACCAGCTGCTACTCGTGTGCTTCGTTCTAACTATTTGGAGTTGGGACTACGAGGAATAAATATTAAGGGTTAAAGTATGAAATTGCCGATTTGTACTGAAAATCTTAATTGTTTATTTTTTAAATTTTAAACAAATTTATTTAATCAAAATAGTTGCCATTATTATCTATACATTGCTGCCATCTAATGGGAAGGTTATTAATGCCTTTGCGATAGAACTCCGACGATCTAGACTGCACAAACTGTGTGAAAGCATTTTGTACTGCCTGCTGGGAAGAAAACTTCTTGTCACGTAGATAATTGTCCAAATCACGAAAAAAATGGTAGTCCGTTGGAGCAAGGTCTGGTGAATACGGAGGATGACGAATGGTTTCTAAGTGCAGTTCCTGAAGGGTCAAAATGGTTTCTCGTGCTGTGTGAGGTATCGCGTTGTCGTGGAGCAATAATGGTGAAGATCGATTCATGAGTCGGGGCTGTTTTACTGCTAGTTTTGTCAACATGGTTCGGAGTTCGGCACAATAGACATCTGCCGTAATTGCTTGACCAGATCGAAGAAAACTATAGTGAATAACACCATGCTGAGACCACCAAACAGTTACCATTACCTTTTTATTGGTAAGTTTTGCTTTAGGACACTGTTGTGGCATTTGACCTGGGGTCAGCCATTGCATTTTTCTTTTCCGGTTATCATAAAGAATCCACTTTTCATCGCATGTTACAATTCGATCCAATATTCCTTCATTTCTGTACCGGTTCAACAAGGCAACACAAGTTTCAACACGCGTTTCTTTCTGCAGATCAGTCAAATCATGAGGCACCCATTTTTCGTATTTTTTTATTTTATTGATTTTACGCAAGTGAGTCAATAAAGTGGGTAAGGTAACGTTAAACCATGCCGCTAATTCCTGGGTAGTTTGACTAGGATCGGCTTCCACTATCTCTCTTAATTCATCGTTATTCACCTGTGTGGGCGGTCTTCCTCGTGGCTCGTTCTTTAAGTCGAAATTTCCATCACGAAAGCGTTTAAACCAAAATCGTAATGAACGGTGCGTTCATTAGTAGACCCCTCTCCAAACGCAGCATTGATATTGCGGGCTGTTTCTGCCGCGTTAGTTCCGCGTCGGAACTCGTATTCAAAAATCACTCGAATTTTCGCAGTATCCATCTTTCTTGTCTAAATTGAATAACAAAAACAATTGAAAGTCGATATTCAAATGTTTCAAATTTTTAAAAAAAAGAACATCACAGAAACCATTTGAAAAAAGTTTCATTCGAAAACCTCAAACCATGAAGATTCTATGTCAATTCAAAGAACCTATTGCAATAAAACGGCAATTTCATACTTTAACCCCTATTAGAATGGAGATCTAACTTCAGTGTTAAATTCGAAAAAAACCCTTTGCACGACTAATTTCCAAAAATAAAAACGTCCCAAAAGACGAATGTCCAAAGGCATGTCCAAGTGATAAAATTACCCAACCATAAAAATGTCCAATGATAAAATTGCCCATATATAAAAATTACCATAATTTAATATAGCCCAATTTAAAAAATGACCTATAGTAAAAATGACAAAACTTAAAAATGACCAGTAATAATATTACCTAATACTAGAAATGTCGAATGATAAATATGGCCAATAATAAAATTGTCCTACGATACGAATGTCCAAAGTAGCGAACTAAACTGACAAAACGGTGAGACAGTATGTGCTTTCTTTAATGTTTAGGCTACATATTAATAAAAGGCATATATCAAATATAAAACAATTATTATTACTTAAGCATTAGTCAACAATGTCCATTAAACTTCAAATATTGCACCTTATAATAAAATAAAACAAAAACAATCCTCTTAATATAAGTGAAAATAAGTATGCAGAACATAAAAGGAAGGGGGTTAGGTAATAATTATGTTAACATGCACTCTGATCGCTAGAGTCGCTTTTTTCGTTTGAATTTAACGAAAATCGTAAATGTATGATTTTTTTAATCATTTGCAGATCTGTAATTTCGTTATTATGCAGTAATTTCAAATATTTCGCATATTTTCGATCGAATGCAATATCAGACTTTCGCCGATTTTTTTGGGTTGAATAAAAAACGCTGTTTTTCATTTTATAATCGTATCTGATTGATTCTTTTCTCATATTATACAAAAATTTACATAAATTGGGATTTTTGGGAATTTTTACTGATAGGCGACGATGCCATCCTTCTAGGAGATTTGTCGTTCGGTGTTTATCATCCGAACAACTCAATAAAACGGTTGAAATTTTCGAAATCCACTGCTTTTCAAAATAATTTTTGAACATTCTGAACTGATCACAGTCGGGTGCCATGTTCAGTATTGTCAACCAGCAGTCTTTGATATAGTTTTCTGGTAATAACGGCAAGTTTCTAACTAGTTTTAAAACCTTTTTGCAGTCTTTTATTTCTATAAGTCCCAGCTGTTCTGCTTTTCTTGTAATTGCCTTTTGATAATGAAAGAAACATCCCTTAACCTGGACTTCTGGGAATACCTGCTGCACCGCATTGATAACAGCTAGCTCGAAATCACATTTAAATGTCTTCATATGAATGTTCAACCATGTCATCAGCAATTCAAAGAATCTTACATATGTACTTTGGGATTTGTTTGGTAATAAACCGTAGATTACCGGAACAACATTGTTTGTTTTTTCGTCAGACCCTAAATCTAAATGGAGAGTATAAAATTGGTAAAACGGTGGCGGAGCAGTGTTAAATGTGCCATCTCCCAAATAGAAACCGGCCTTTTCATTTTCTATAAATTTTCTTGCATCATCGCACACTAAAAAGTTATTTGCCAGAATTTTTGGTACATAAACTTCTGACAACTTAGAAAATGATATCTTATTACATTCCAGGTAACGTTTTCGCAGTTTGTTCAGTCCATCTTCAACATTTTTGAAATCTGGCAAAACATCTACGTAAGAACTATTACTGGCCTTTAAAGGATCAGTGTGCTTTTCATACAAGCTTTGCACAGAACCCAGATCTTCACATACATCCTTTTTTAAAGCAACCATAGCCTTAAAGACTTCTTGTTTTTTCGGATCTATAGCACAAGTATGTTGAGAAGATCGTAGCACCCTATTTCTTTCGTGGTTTATGGTTACCGATGCACTACATTCCGAGCGATTTATACATCGCCATAAAGTGCTGCGTGATTTTGGATTTGTCACATTAAGGTTGTAACGCGATGCTCCCAGTAATAGGGTTTCCTTACCTTTTTGGTTTTTTAAAAATAATATTTCTTCGTCACTCATTATTAATACGGTGATTATTTTTATTTTAATACTAATTTCAGAGACGTCTCATGTGGCATACGTGACACATTGCAATTTGTATATCATTTCTGTAAATCAAGCAATACTTCATACAAGTGGCCAGTATCTATCACTATCACTCTAAAGAGTTTTTATATATAAATGTATAATACCGAAGTAGATTCGAGTCTATTTATTTATTGGACATTTTTATAACTGGACGTTATTATAGCTGGTCATGTATCTAGTCCGGTATATCTAAAGTTGGACATTTTTATAACTGGACGTTATTATAGCTGGTCATGTATCTAGTCCGGTATATCTAAAGTTGGACATTTTTATAACTGGACGTTATTATAGCTGGTCATGTATCTGGTCGGTTGTTTCGATAGTTGGACATTTTTATGGCTGGGCAAATTTCTGATTGGACATTTTTGAAGGCTTGGACCTTTTTATTTTTGGAAATTAGTCGTGCAAAGGAAAATTGCTTAAAGTTTCTTTATTGCTGAATCATGCATGAGTAATAGTTACAGATAGTGACATTATAAATAGTTTCATCATGACATCCGTTTGGGAATTGCAATGAGTTATAAGGATTAAAACAATGTTTTACAATAATATTTGGTACCTTAATGAACGTGTTTTAGACCCTATTTATTTGATAATTATTATGACTCCACCCCATCGGTGTGCATTTTCAACTGAACTTGTGTTTTATTATGGTTTATGGATCAATATTATGGTCATTTTATTAATTAAATAACTAGTTGTCCTGTTTTATTCTTTGAGTACGGAACTATAAAAAACATTGCAATAGGACCTCAAACGGAGTCGACATTCGGCAACATACACACAAAATATAGATTATTATATGTACAAGATGTAACGGGTAAGCCCTTTTAAGCCGAAAGGCGGTTGTTCTAGACGTCTAGGCGAACAACTTTTGATCTACAACTTTTGAAAATTGTAACTTTTTTTGTAAATTTTGAGGTTGTTTCACTGAAAAAACAGCTGCTTTTGAAAATAAAGGTAATTGAAGGTTTGATTGTAGTAGACCAAACTAAATGAAAGGACATCTTAAGGTCAATAACCTCGAACTCTAAGAAACAGCTGATCTTCAAGTAAATTTTACACTTAAAATTTTCGAAAAGTACTTCTATTTACCAAAAGTCGGAGAACAAAAGTTGTTCGCCTAGACGTCTAGAACAACCCCCTTTCGGCTTAAAAGGGTATACCCGTTACATCTTGTATATATTCTTCTTTTTTGAAATCGGTTAAAATATTAACATCCATCTTTTTAGAAGTTGATGTTTATTTTCTTCAGCAACACTACAATTTCGATTACATTTTATTTACCCCTTTGAAGTGAATGTATCATCTTCCAAAGTGAACTGCGTGTTCAGAATCGTACCAAAGTCATTTATTATTTGCCAAGATAAATTAAAAAATCTCAGTTTGTTTGGATAAAAACTTGAAATACGAAAAGTTTTTTGTTTTATGATCTTCGCTTTGCTAGCTATGCCCTGCGGTTTCAGTAGCGTAAGATTTCGAAATAAAAGCAGTATAGTATAAGAAAAGATTACATAAAGAAAACCTTCCGCACTGTATCGAACTGTGACATTTAGATCACGTACTTACTGTATTTTTAATACCTTATATCACAGGCATCAACTCTCACCAAGACAACATTAATACCATAGTACATAGAGGGAGCAGTATGGAAACTGCACACACACGTGCACACTCGTCGTGACGCGGCATTCAGTACTGACATCTACGCGGAACCCCCTTAAGGCCCCTATACGAGATAAATAAATATTGCACAACAATCGTCGACGCGCATCACGCGCATGTTTGTGTGAGTGAGCCGTTTTCAAGCATTTGCAGGTTGTGTTTCCATACTGCTGTGTCCCAAGCCCCAGCCTTTCTATGTGTACTGTTTTAATACGCTCACCTATGAGATGGAAGCTGTGGTGGAATCTTAAATAGATTTCGAAGTCATGTCGCACATTTTTATCAAGAAAATTATTACTTGAGATTTGATATCATTTGTGATTTTACGGTACAAAGTCGCGACGCGCCTCGCTTTCGCTCCGCCGAGACTTATCACTGCGTTTCACTTTAAACCTAATTTACATTGCGAAACTAGTCTAATGTCAGATTCGATTTCACAAAAGCTGTCTCCAGCAGTTACAAGAAGCAATTTAGAAGGTCTCGCTGCATAAATTGCATGCATAGGTTCGTAATGTAAATCTTTCTTTGTGTTGTTATTAATTCCCCAAATATTAGTGGTTATTTATGTAAAAGCTCAGCAATAAAGGCTTATTTTTAATTTAGTTATGAAACAAACACATAAATAA
The DNA here is from genome assembly GCA_949358125.1 of Idaea dimidiata. Classification (NCBI taxonomy): domain Eukaryota; kingdom Metazoa; phylum Arthropoda; class Insecta; order Lepidoptera; family Geometridae; genus Idaea; species Idaea dimidiata. The sequence goes on from OX442342.1 coordinate 1,056,286, forward strand.
TAATATTTATTGAACCTATAACACCAAAACTCAAAGAAACATAACACTTAAGGGATGATTTATATTAGACCGTTAACGGGCCGTGCCGTGTCCGAGCTTCGTTGTCCATTGCTCGGCGAGAAGTCGAGCGGTCTGTTGCAACCGAGTGGCGGCCGAGCAATGGACAACGAAGCTCGGACACGGCACGGCCCGTTAACGGTGTAATATAAATCATCCCTTAAGTGTAGGCCCTTAGAGTTATACAGGTATAGCCCTAATAGCGTGACAGGGATAAAGCTAGCGAATTTCAGATGTGTAAGTGAAGGACGTAAGATGCGACCTTGCAAAATTTTATTGCGTAAAATCAAACGATTGCTAGTTTCAAGATAACTAAACGTTAATCTTCGTGAAATTTAAAACATTCACTGCCTGTATTGAGCTAAGTTCAGTTCTTATACAAAGTTTTATTAGTTTTCGTACAATATTATATAATAACTGAGTATAATATCACTTATTTGTACAATTTAGAGGGAAGTCTGAATTTTTTTTCTATCGAGAAAATTTTCAGGAATCGTTTTTTTCACGACATTTACGTGTTAGTAAATATCCTCGACTTTAATAAATAATGGTTTCAAAAACTTTTATTTCAAATAACTTTTGTAGTAATTCACCCTAGAAATATCAGTTCTGGCCTACTACGGCCTCTTAAGCGTAATCAACGCAGAATTATACCAAAAAAAACTTCCAACACTTAATCTAACAATCCTAACACTTTCAGACGCGACAACGTTCCGCGATGATAAATATCTTCCGAACGAGCGATCAACAGACAGCCGAGTCTTTGTCTTCGCTAAATGTGATAAAGTTCTAACATCCTAGCCCTTTGTCACTGCTTTACAACCTTGTTACATTATATTTTGGTTGTTTAGATAAGTTATAGTAAAACAAGACAGCCTATTTGTAATTCAAAAGTCTTTGCTCTTATTTTTTTGGTATCCTAATTTACATTACGGAACTAGTGCCATGTATTATAGAGTCAATTTAACCAAAGCAGTTCCGCAGCAGATACTAGAAGAAACATTATTAATTAGACTAGCAGCACCCGCGGTTTCACCCGTGTAAGTCCCGATCCCGCGGGGATATCGGGATTATAAGTAATTGATAACCTTCCTCGATAAATGGACTATCAAACACAGAAATAATTTAGCGCATTCAAGAGATTAGCGCGATTCAAGAATTGTTTCTTCAACAATCAAACAATGTAATTGATAATAATTAAATAAATTAGCGCATTCAAACAAACAATGAAACAACAAACATTGTTTGTTTGAATGCGCTAAATTATTTCTGTGTTTGATAGTCCATTTATCGAGGAAGGTTATCAATTACTTTTTAATTAATTATTTTTTATTTAATTATTATCAATTACATCGTTTGATTGTTGAAGAAACAAACTCTTTAGATTTATAATATTAGTATTGATAAATGGTACCACTGTTTACGCAATTTTTTGAATTAAAACTCGTTTACCCAACGAACGGTTGTCGGTTCCACGACTAATATGGCCAGCCCACTGCCACTGACAATATGTAAAATGCAACAATGTTGAAAATAAAAACACCGGGAAAAAAATCGTAAATTACTTTTATTCCAATATAAGAAAGTCTCGGAAATAGATGAAAAATCGAATAAAAATCTATTTTCGTATCGTAGATTTCGTAAACAGAAAGAGATGCAATAAATAATTATTTCGACTCGACGAGACTAGCACCTATGGCCAAATTGGATAATGGGTGGGACGAATCCTCAAAGATGCAGGGTCAAATCCTGTTGGGTGCTAATTTTTGGAAAACATTTATTTAAAAAATCTATAGAGATCATTGTAATGTCAGTGGTGCCCTTTGTTTGGGAAACCTGTCATGTTTATTTTCAACATAAAGAGATATTCCCAGTTTTTCCCCTCATTTGACTAACGGTTGTTGTTTTAGCTGTGAATGGGGTCTTTATGGTAATATTTCAGGGGACATCTACATAATCTAATAAATGTTATGTTAAACGTGAATGGATAGCTTTACGTTATAAATCTTATACTGTGGAGAAAAACTTAACGAAACATAGTTAGATAGATAGATGAGTTATTTATTGGTGAAACACGCCACAATTAAATAATTACAATAAAAATACCTAAACAAGTTTTTTTTATGGAATAGTTGGGGCTTTTTAGTTTGAGTAACTTAGGTACAGAATAGGTACAAAGCGAGCTAACTTATTGTTTCATTGAAAATATTTCATTTATTTTATTTATGTCTTATCGGTTGTGAAATTAGCCAGTGTCTAGTACACGGGTAACACCGCGGGGCGCAGCTAGTCGTTTATAAGTAAGGGGGCTACTGTCTAAATGATTTGTCCGTTGTCTAAATAATGTGAATACCTACCTGACCATCCGTGTCACCCAAAGACGGTAAAACCAGTTGACTGCTCATAGGTATTACCCCCCCCCCCCCCCTCACGAAAATAGTACGGTTTCGTTCAGTAGCACTCTAGTGAAAGAACGACGACCAAGAGAGGAAACCTATTTCCCTGCGAAAAACTTTTCATCGAATTTTGTTTCTTCGATAACTTTTATCGATATATTATACCATCTGTACTGCGACGCTTTGTTAATTCGACATATAATTACTGCGATGTTAGGTTACATCGAAAAACTATACTGCGAACGATTTTATATACTGCGAAGACCCGTTCAAACGTCATCTTGTTACTACAAACTTAGCTAAAATTTATTACAATGTTATGTAACAATACGTCCAATTAATAAAGCTTCGCAGTTTAGATGATATAATATATTAGTATCGATGAAAAGTTATTGAAGAAACAAAATTAGATAAAACGTTTTTCGTAGGGAAATAGATATCGCAAATAGAATAGATATAAATAGGTAACGCATCGGCTAACCACAAAGAGTCTAAACACTTTTTCAGAATCTTAAATAAAAAAATATATAAACAAAAAACTCAGATAATTAAGTATTTAAAAGTGAATTTGAAAGTTTTTTGTTACCCGGCTCCAATGAAAGGGTTTTTTACTTTTCCTCTGATAATTGACAGTTCTTTGTTTACATTTTTGATCTAAGTTTATAAAAAAGTCAATCACAAAGTTTGATTTTTACCCTTGCCCGCAACAATGAGTTGTGTTTTGTTGAAAATGCGATATGCTCCGTCAATTGACTTTATTGTCTATGGTCTCAGCGGAAAGATTTTCAATCAGATATTGATAGATCTAACACATATTCGTCACCTCCCGCCCGACAAACTGTCTGTCTGTCTGTCAACACCTATATAAGTAACCTCCCCGCTCATGACGCCACAAATCTAATATCCCTGTAGAATTTCTGTAAAAAAATGTTCTTGCTATTTTCTTTTTCCCGACGCCATTTTTCAGGACAAGGAATTCCTGAATTATATCCAGTGTCTGAATTTAAATCCGTTAGTTTCAAAGATGTCCTGTTAAATTTTGTTAGATAAGTTAGTGGCACTGTATGTAGACGTATTTGGCCTTTTTGTAAGACCGTTTTTAAATTTTTGAATGTCGGTTTTTTTTTACAGTTTAGTTTTTTTGACCTTTAGGTACTTTTTAGTCTTTCAAAGAAAAATACATATCTTCAAAGTTAATTTGGAAATTTCTATGTTTTTCCTTGGAAAACTGTCTTATTAATTTTTTCTAGAAAATATTTCTAGCAGATATGTCTAAAGCATTAAAAAAACAAATAACGAAATAGTAAAGAAATGTAAACTTACAATTATGTCCAGAGTTGGGCGTAGTACACAGCTTGTGAGACTCAGTGTGACCCGGGATATTGTCCGATCTCCACAGGACCCTGATGATCTGACAGTACGCTATCATCATCAGGAGTAAGGGAAATCTGTGGAAAAAGCGCATCTTATGAAGATATTTGAGCACTTAGCAATTTCTAAATATTTTTTAAGTTTAAGTAGAAATATATGCATAAAGAAATGCATCATGCATCCTATAGAATCCTTGGTCTTTAGGGATCGTCTCCACAAGCGTTAGAATCGCGGCGATATTATCGTCGAGCCACATATTTCTATACAGTCTCTATGAACGTGTCTCCACACGGCGATGTTAACGCGGCGATGCGTTGAATAGATATAAGATAATCCGCGCTACCATGATCGTTTTTCGTTGCTATGTCGTCCTTTTGTCGTTCAAAAAAATAAAGTAAACATTAAATAAAAAATACCCCGACTACTTTTAAAAACCACAGACAATTAAAAAATATATATTATTTTTTTAAGTGTCATTTTCTTTGTTATTTAATTATTTGATGTGTTTTTAATTTTTTTTTAGCTGAACGACAACGCGACGACTTCGCGACGACTAATAGGGTCTAATATCGCCGCGATTCTAACGCTCGTAGAGACGGTCCCTTATTCAAGAGGCGTAGTCAAAAAAAACAACATGGGAGATGTATAATCATTAATTCACCGTGTCTTGTGGGTTCCCGTGAACGGAACCCACAAGACCCGGTGAAAGACACGGTCCCGGAACGGGTTCAAACCCCGTCCCGGGAGAGTTTTTACACGACTGCCAAAGGAAGTGTTATTCTTGATGCGTTTCACCTAATTTCATATCATAGGCTCTTCCTTCTCCCTTTCGTGAAGTGGTGTGTCACACACACCTATAGTGTTAGGCAACGTCTGCATGAACGGGCGGCTTCCTTAGCGCCTAGCGCTTAGTGGCTTTCAGTCGGACAAGATACAATGATCCTGTGTTTAGATTATACAGAGCTCACAATGACATAAGTAGAGAACTAGACATCTTCACTAATTTACCACAATATTACAAAAGTGTAGTTAAAAATATTGTAAATTAGGATTTATAGCATAACGATTTTTGTATGTGAATGTTGTGCATGCTATCATCGAAGCATGAATTTAGTTATTAATAAGTGTACTGGTTTTCATGATTATTTTTTGGTTTATGTTTTGTTGTGCCTTTTAATAAATAAATAAAAAAATATATATACGCGACGAATTGAGAACCTCCTCCTTTTTTGAAGTCGGTTAAAAAAAACAAAGATACGGCGGGAGTTTTTGCGAGAAGATGAGAAGGGATGTGTAGCTAAATTTTCATTTTTGTGAAACCTAGTTCAAATGCGTAAGAATGGTTTAATTTCGGGGGCATATTAATCAATTTAGTTTTGTGAAGGTGTACAAGTGCAATAAAAGTGAAAATCGGTGCAAAACGGTGTCTCTAAAACTCCGTGAACAATCTTTGTAAATGGCCGCCGTGTTTACAAATGATTCCCTAGACTTGACTTTAACTATGACGAATTGACTGTTTCGATGCAAATAACTTGCATTTATTAAAATACTTGACACTGGCTAGTTTCCAAATGGCCATAATCGGTTCACAACCGATAAAATATAACTATAAAAGAAGGATACGGCGCTAGCCGCCAAGCGCTCAGTGCGGTCGGTCGCTAACTTTCTAGACCGTTCGTTTTAGTTCGCCTCCTGCCTATGCGGATACAACCTTAGGCTAAAATCTATAGTCCGTACTTTGACTTGGTTAAGCAAAAACTTTGACTTAAGACAATTTTTGCTATTTATAAAGCGATCTTCGCAAGTATCCAAAGTAAAGTCGAAGTTTTTCAAATTTAGAATGTAAATCAATCAAAAATAATGACCTAAACTTCTCTTCCTTCTTTGTTATGACTTTGAAGTTTTTTTTTTTATTCGTATATTACAAAACGAATTTTACTATAAATTCCAATTCAAAGTTTATGCTTAGCTTTGGTCAGCTCAGTCTGAGCAAAGTCAAAGTACGCACTATAGATTACAGCTTAGAGTTGTCAGGTCACCCTAAAGCTTCTAACACGACGTTTTGTGAATGTGTTAAAAACAGAATTGTTTGCAGCCTTTTAAACTTGGATTACTTAAATGGTGGGTATTGTAACAACGACTACGTTCGAATTTTAAAACATCTTTTTCAACAACGTCAGGTTCGAATTTTAAAACATCTTTTTCAACAACGTCAGGTTCGAATTTTAAAACATCTTTTTCAACAACGTCAGGTTCGAATTTAAAAACATCTTTTTCAACGACGCCACGTTCGAATTTTAGACATATTTTTATTTTAAGGTGTGTTAGTAATCTTCTGAATAGTTTGACTTTGGAACTGGTTAAGCCAACTACCAATTTGGCCGTCAGAGACGAGTTTGAAATGCATAACTATCAGGACACCTTTCTCCTTCTAGTCTATAATAGAGACCAGCCCAGTTCTAATCTGTTCTTATTTTACGAGAAGCTCGTCATTTTTCCTGAATACAACTTTTCCCTGAAGGATCACTAAAGAGACACTAAAAAATAAAATCCTCAAACTTAGAGAGGTCTGCACAAAATACTTCTTTTATTATTCAGCGTCTTGAGTGTAGGTCCATTTGGAGGGCAAAGATCTCTGAAGCTGTACTTCTAAGCTTACGTTAACTCCAAAGACTATAAAACCAGGTGATTGCTCATAAGTATTTCCCCCTCTCACGAAAATAGTACGCCTTTTAGGTAGCACTCTCGTGCAAGAACGGCCAATCATAAAGAATCTCAGTGAGGATAGGTAACGCTTCGGCCAATCATGAAGAGTCTAAGTATAGAAAGGTAACGCATCGGCCAATCACAAAGTGTCTAAGTATACATAGGTAATAAATTGGCCAATCCCAAGGAGTCTAAGTATACATAGGTAATGCATCGGCCAATCATAAAGAGTCTAAGTATAGAAAGGTATCGCATCGGCCAATCACAAAATTTCTAAGTACAGATAGGTAACGCATCGGCCAATCACAAAGAGTCTAAGTACAGATAAGTTACGCATCGGCCAAGAACAAAGAGTCTAAGTACAAATAAGTTACGCATTCGCCAAGAACAAAGAGTTTAAGTATAGATAAGTAACGCATCGGCCAATCACAAAATTTCTAAGTACAGATAGGTAACGCATTGGCAAATCACAAAGAGTCTAAGTACAGATAAGTTACGCATCGGCCAAGAACAAAGAGTTTAAGTATAGACAGGTAACACATATGGTCAATCACAAAGTTTGATTATTACCTCATCCCCTGCCGGCTACGGTGGTATTAGCACTATGAGCAGTCAACTGATTTTATCGTCTTTGCGTTACTCCCATGAGATACGGAATTATGAGGGTAAAAAAGCGCTTATACTGTAAATCTACTGCTTAAGCTTCTTGATCTTATAATTTGTTTCTAATGTTTCGTATTGAACCTACTATTGATAAGATGCCGATTTACTAGCTATTAAAAAAATATTCTATGTTCTACGAGTATAAATAGCTTGAAAAAGCCAACTGTAAAGTTGGCGAAAGCTCGGGTCAAATAATGAATAAAAACGCGATAAAACCGGATAAATAAAGTGTTTTATTATGCAAAATCGCGAAAACCATAGAAGAAATTATATAAATAGATTTCTATATAATATAGATTCTTCTATATTCCCTACTAGCTGGGCCCCGTGGTGTCATCAGCGTCAAGTCCCGTTCCCGCAGTAACATCGGGATAAAAAGTAGCCTATGTGTTATTCCAGCTCTCCAGCTACCTATATTTCAAGTTTCATCGTAATCGGTTCAGGGAAATGTTTCAGATTGAAAGCGAAATCAATCTGTACTTAGTTCTTTAGGGGTCTATTCTTTTTGGTAGAAGTCCATAAATGAGTAATTTATTGAATTCTGGGATGCTATCCTGTCCATCATTCCGAAAATACTCATCAGATCCTTACCAAACTTTTATGGGACCACCTCGGAGCTTCCACCTTTCCGTTAAAAAAAAATCATTTCAATCGGTCAAGCCATCTTCGAGTAATCGATAAACAATTGGATTGATTAATGCGTTTTGAGGAGCATTTCCGTTCTTCACTTCGAAGACCCATCAGATCCACATCAAATTTTTATGGGACCATCTTGGAGCTCCCGCCTATTCATTAAAAAAATAATCATCTTAATCGGTCAAGCCGTCTTCAAGTAATCGGTGAACATACAAAAAAATATTATACATACAGACAGAATTGAGAACCTCCTCCTTTTTTTTTGAAATCGGTTAAAAAAGATACGCGGGTTCCCTACGCTACTTCGAAACACTGACCATCGAAACACCTTTCACCGAAGACGATTGACCGATAGATTGTTTTACCGAATAGTTCTTTCCCCGATTGTTCATTTCCCCTATGGTTCGTTTCACCGAAAATCGTTCAGACCACATAACTATACGCAGATGAAACCGCAGAGCACTGTTAGTGCCTTAAGTAAAAACCAGATGATTTTTAATGCTTTTTAGTTGTTTCATGTTGTTCCCGCTTGTAGGGAGATTCAAATAAAATCCAAAAATCGAGTTCTTCATAGGTTTACTTCAATTTTAATTACGAGCTAGTTTCACAAGATGTTGACGTGTTGACATTTCTAATAGGAGACAGTTTTTGACTGAAGAGAAAAAAGAATAGCACACGCGAGATCAATTTGCTTTGATAAAACTACTAGGCGTTAACATACTGCCCCCGTTGAAGGGCTTCAGCCTTCAACCTTGCAATTCTTCTGCAGTAGGAAGAGAGCACAATCGGACGAGAGCACGACGAATAATTCCTCTGGAAGTTTTCACGTCAGCAACTCGAGGTATTCTGTCGTTGGGTCCGTAGAATAACTTAGAAATGCGTCCAAGCCTCCAACAAAGCGGGGGAACGTTATCTTCTTGAATTAGGACTAGATCTCCTACTTTAGGGTTTGAAGAATCAGTCTTCCATTTGTGGCGATGCTGTAACTCTGAGATATACTCGCGTTGCCATCGTTTCCAAAAATGTTGGTATATCTGTTGAAGTCGTTCATGTCGTCGAAGATTATTAGGGTTGTGGTCTTCTAAATTCGGTTCCGGGAGAGCGGTGAGAGCACGACCAATGAGAAAATTCCCGGGAGTTAAACAAAGGAGGTCATCGGGGGAAGAGGATAGTGGACACAATGGACGGCTGTTTAATACTGACTCTACATGTGCGAAGAGGGTGGATAATTCCTCAAAAGTCAAGTGGGAATTACCCATTACGCGTTTGATATGAAATTTGGCACTCTTGACCGCACTTTCAAAGATTCCGCCGAAGTGAGGAGCGCGTGCGGGAGAAAAGTTAAACTTGATCCCTTCTTCACTTGCGAAATCAGATAAAGCGTTAGCGTTCTTCTTAAGGAAATAACTAATTTCTTTAGCCCCAGCTACAATATTGCATCCGTTGTCTGAAAAAACCACAGTGGGTCGACCGCGACGTGCTACAAATCTGCGAAAGGTCATGAGGAATCCTTCCTTTGTTAAATTTGAACAAGCTTCTAAATGCACGCATTTGTAACGAACGCAAACAAAAATCATTAGGTAGCACTTTTCGAGCCTAGCACCCCTTCCTTTTTTATTTAAAATCATAAATGCGCCGGTAAAATCCAGTCCAACTGATTGAAACGGAAAGCTTGGCGTGACGCGTTCGGCGGGTAAATCACCCATCTTTGGTTGCATGGTCTTTCCTTGCAATCGTCTACATATAAAACAACTACGAAACGTACGTCGAGCCAATAATCTACCGTTAATAGGCCACAAATAATCACGAATCGTTGCTAATAACAATTGTGGGCCGGCATGCAATTTATTTTTGTGTTCGTACTCGAAAATCAATTTAGTAAAATGGTGACTAGAATGCAACAAAACTGGATGCTTTTTGTCATAGCTGTAGTCGGATGCGTCTAAACGACCACCAACTCGAATAACATTGTCTTTACTATAAAATGGACTCAGAGATAAAAGCTGAGACCTCGGACTCACTTGTCTTTTCTTCGATAATACTTCAAATTCAACAGGAAATGACTCCTGTTGGGCCAAGCGACACAAAGCTAAAAAGGAATTATTTAACTCATCGACAGAGAGGGAACCATCAAATCGAGAGCTAGGTTTTCTTGAATTATGTAAAAATCTTAGAACGTAAGCAAAGGTTCTTTTTAATTTTCTTAGGTTAGAATATTTTGTAAATTGTAGAACAGGTGTATCATTAGTTGTTAAATTGGCTATAGTTGTAGGTTTAGTTATAAGTTTAGTTTCAGGCAAGGTATCCATAATATCAATTTTATTGTTTAGTATAGGCCAAGTGTCTTCTGACTTGTATAAGTAAGGTGGGCCTGACCACCACAGATCAGTATCACATAGATGTTCAGGACTAATGCCTCTAGAGATTAAATCAGCCGGGTTAACAGATGTGGGCACATAACGCCACGAGGAAGAGTCTGTTAGCTCACTAATCTCTACTACTCTATTTGCGACAAAAGTCTTGAGACTTTGAAAACTACTACGGAGCCATGCAAGTACAATAGTGGAATCACACCAATGCACTTCCTCCTGTATGTGGTATCTTAGCGATTCCCTAACAGCCTTACATAATTTAGCTGCCAACAAAGCGGCACAAAGCTCAAGTCGGGGAATCGTTGTAGCTTTAATTGGAGCCACCTTAGATTTGGAACAAAGCAGTCTCACCGTAACTTCGTTATTGGAATTCACAGATCGCAGATAGACACAGGCACCTAGACCCTTCTGGGATGCGTCACTGTATGCATGTAAAGTTACGGACACTGGCTCGTCGCAAAGAACACGACGAGGTATTTCGAGTTTCAAAAGACTAGGCACAGCTGAAACAAATTTGTTCCAATCTTTTTTAATTTCATCGGGAACGGGATCGTCCCAGTACAGCTGATGCATCCACAACTGCTGCAACATCATTTTCACCTTAATTACGCAGGGGCTCAACAAACCCAAAGGGTCAAAAATGGTAAATAAAGATGAAAGAATGGAGCGTTTCGTTACGATATTGTGATTTGCTGGGAGTGGAATCTTAAATGGAAAATGAAGTTGGTCATTCTTTGGATTCCAGCCCATGCCTAGAGTGGAAGTAGACTCACTCACAATCAAATTATCTTCTGACTTATTTGCAACAGCCCTTAGTAATGCGGATGAATTAGACTTGAATTTTCTCAAATTTAGGCAGCCTTTTAAAAGAGTATCAGTGACAGACTGCTGAATCTCAATCAATGTATTTTCATCATCGGATCCGGTTATTAGATCATCCACAAAAAAATCATGTTGTATGATTTCCCTGATAGAAGGATCTTGGCATTCTTCTCCTAGTTGCCATAGGCATCGTGTACTTAAATAGCTAGAACTTGCCATTCCATAAGTAATAGTATTCAATCGTAACGTTTGCATAGGTTGTGACTCGTCTTCTCTCCACAATATCAGTTGCAGATCACGATCCTGCTCATGAATAAGTGTTTGGCGATATAATTTCTCGACGTCACCGCAAAGCAGATATTTATATTGACGAGCTCTGATAAGAATGGAGAAGAGAGAATCCTGAATATTGGGGCCAACTAGAAGAATGTCATTTATGGAATAACCCGAGGTCGATTTCGCGGACCCGTCGAATACGACTCTAATTTTTGTAGACTCGCTGCTGTCTTTAAATACAGCATGATGACTTAAAAAATACGAATTATTCGGTATAGATACTAAAGATTCTGATAAATGCCCTAGATCGGCATACTCTCGTATAAAATTGACATATTGTTGTTTGACGATTGGTTGTCTTTTGAATCGCCTTTCTAAACTGAGTAATTTGTTCCTTGCCTGGGTGTAGGAATCACCGAGACAATCGGGGAAATCTTTTAGAGGCAGTCCTACCGAGAACCTACCTGAATCTAGGCGGAAGGTGCGTGATAAAAAATTCGCTTCGCATGCCTTCTCGCTCTCACTAAATCTCGATTTTAGGGGAACTTCTTCCAGCTCCCAGAACTTAGTGAGTTCTTTATGGATGTTGATATCGTCATCACTTGCTGACTGGTTGGCAGTGATGGCATGATTACATTGCATTTTGTTATTCGACATACTTGCTATTATGGGACCTGAAATTATCCAACCAAACTGGGAGCTTATTAACTTCGGACTTTGGGAACCGAGAGAACGCTGCTCGCGGCCAATCACATCCCAGAATAAATCGGCGCCAATTAGGACATCTGTCGACGCTGGCTGGTAAAACATTGGGTCAGCAAGTTTAAAATCTGTCGGTATTTCTAATACGTCTTTATCGATGGGAATTTTCGGAATACGGCCAGTCAATTTAGGAAGCACAAGAAAACCAGATGTGACCTTGAACGAATTCACTAGAGAGTTAAGTTGAGCCACACAAGCTTCAGTGACCTGAGCCGTCTGATGATTGCCGATGCCCATGACATTTACATTGCAATCTGAGTTGGAATGTAACGACAGCCTATCTTTTAATGACCTCGTTATAAAAGAAGACTGGCTTCCGCAGTCTAATAGGGCACGAACCCTTTCGGCCTGGTTCGTCCGAGGATTGGTCACCTCAATAAAAGCGGTTGACAGAAGAACCTCCTTCGAAGTTTGTTTCGAAAAATTGGCCATAATATCGTCAGTGTTTTCAGCCATGGCCGTCTCAACACTGGAAGAAGAAAATTTGGTATTGTCTAATTTGCACGTTAGACGATTATGCCCTCTTTTTTTACAAATTGAACATGGTCCCAAACGGCAGGACGAAAATTTGTGACCTGCCCGTAAGCAGTTTACGCAAATATTGAGCCTATTTACGTCGGCTATGCGCTCGTCTACTGACTTGGAATTAAAAATGGGACAGTCATAAATGCGGTGCTTAGCATCGTTGCAGACAACACAACTATAATTATTATTCGTGGCTTGCGTTTCCGAGCAAGCAAATGATTTAATTTTAGTGCTAGGTGCGGGTGCAGCCTTAGCAGCAGGTTGGTAATTTGACCTTGTAGAATTTCGGTTTATTGACTCGAGAACGTCAGCACGATCAATCAAAAATTTATAAAATAATTCTAAGGTAGGTAACTCTTCCGACGCGCCACGGCATTCCTCCCATTTCAATAGAGTGTGGTTGTCCAACTTAGTTGTCATAATATGGATTATCAAAACGTGCCATTTGTCTGTGGGTAGTCCGAGGCTAGATAGCGCACGAAGATTTTTAGAAATGTGATCTACCATAAATCGCAATGAACCATGAGACTCACGGTTCGCCTGCTGAATATTTAACAAGGAATTCAAATGGTGGTTAATCAACTGACGTTTGTTATCATAGCGATCACATAATATTTTCCATGCTGATAAATAGTTAGAGTCGGACACTTCGAAATTAGAAATAATGCGTGCCGCATCACCCGTTAGATACGATATCAAATAATGAAACTTGTGTATCGAAGCTATGCGGTCATTTTTGTGTATAAGAGAAACAAACGTATCACGGAATTCGAGCCACTTAAAGTATGATCCGTCAAACTTTGCAATTTGTATCTGAGGCAATTTAAATCCCACCGGGCTATGATGCTCGACATTGCATTGAGCTGTTGACGTCGAATGACTAGCATTCAAATCTCGGTAAATACTTTCATCATTTTTGTTTGGATTAAATTTTTGAATTAGGCACTGAGCAGAACAAATGTTAGAAATAAATAACTGCTCAATGTCATCTCGCTCATCAATTTCACCCGATAAATTATTGGCATTCACCACATCAATCTGATTTTGCAATTCGTCGTATCGATTTGAAAGAGACTCAAATTTACCCAGTTTAAGTGTTAATTCGGCAAACTCAATTGGCGTCAACATTTCCTTAGACCGTGATTTATTTAGGTAGTTCTTAAACTTGGTAATTTGGCCTTTTATTGAGCTACGTTTAGTTAAAAGATCAAGTAAAACTTGTGAAACTTGCGCATCTTTTGTACTAGTCTCACCTCCCATTGTTCACTATATACAAATACTTATTTCACTTAGAAATTGTGGGATAAATTCGTGAAACTTCGTACAATATTCAACGCAATTTTGCTTTGCAAATGATGAATGTAAGTAATAAAAAATCGCTCACGCTCCTCGTCTTGGCGTAACCTTAATCAGTGCCTGGCCTGCGTTGTACTCGCTGTACCAGTATGCTGGACTATTTCGGATGTAGTTATCACTCACAGGTACCGTATGCGAAGCGCCTTGTCACTGAAATGTTCGGCAAATAAGGTTGAAAAAGATGAACTTAAATTACCTTGTAAACGTTTAGGAAAGGTAATTATTGTGAAACGGATTGACGTAATTACCTCCCACTAGTAAATTATTACTTTATTTTAATGTAAATCGTTATAATTTTGTAGAAAAAAGTAATTGCAAAAATATTTTATTTTATTAAGACGATGTGGGTAGATGTGATTAAAATTTATCATTTATCTTTTTCGCAATTTTCGTTATTAATTTAGTTTAGAATATCAATATTGTTATAAAATTATAGAAATATAGACTGTATCTAGGTAGTTATCACAAGTATGAGTTCAATATCAACTGCAAAATAGGTGATAATCAATGGAATGTTAGGTATGTAGGTTTCACGGAATCTGCTTAGGAAGGGAAACTTATCTGCATTGGCCTGTGCTGCGGTCCGTTCTTATTTATCAATGATCGGCCGGCGGTGACTGCAATGGATATATTTCAATAATATAGCTTCAAGATCTCCGTAATTATTGATGTTCTTTGGGACGTTGGTAGACTGCGGCGAGAATCGTCTTCGTCGATATTGTTCAGCTTACGTTGTCCAATGTTTTGTTGTTTTCCAAAGATTACAAGTCCTGTCACGGTCGCCAAATATTCCCGCTTGTAGGGAGATTCAAATAAAATCCAAAAATCGAGTTCTTCATAGGTTTACTTCAATTTTAATTACGAGCTAGTTTCACAAGATGTTGACGTGTTGACATTTCTAATAGGAGACAGTTTTTGACTGAAGAGAAAAAAGAATAGCACACGCGAGATCAATTTGCTTTGATAAAACTACTAGGCGTTAACACATGTATAATTCTTTGCCAACTTTTTTTCATGAAAAGCCTTAATCAACGAAACACAATTTTAAATTCAAATTCTTTCCAAGAATTTCATATCAAAGAAGGGTAATTTCCTTTGAAATTCGCTAATAAATTCGTGAAAATTCTCCTTCTTTGGTTGGAAGAGAAAATGCATAAGTTTTCTACAGTTTTACTCAATTTGCAAGACAACAAACGGTTTAAGTATTAAACCCCGGTTCTTAGAAACAGCGCACAATGGTTACTGTCGACAACGACAAAGTAGAACTTAAGACGGCGATAGATGATAATTATCGGTCCTTGTCCGATTGCATATAAATGAGCGAGATGGAATTGCATGAAAAAAATCTATAATTTCACGTAAAATCAATCATTAACGATGATTAAAATAATATTTTTATAAAATGCGATGAAGAGGTTCTAGGTATTGTATTTTCTCATATTATGATGTCTATAAGAAAATATAGCGGTTAAGGGTTTAGAAGAAAAATTGTTTTATTTTGTAAAACAGGGGTAACTTTGCCTTTATAATAGTGGTAATTAAAGTATTTTTTTATTGTTTTTGAAACGAAGGGGACACTTCTTGTAATAACAATAACATAGTATTTTGTTTAAAAATGTATTTGATACCGGTTATGAACAAAATATTCAATCGGAAGGGATTTCAGCTCGATTCACATTAGTCGCGTCCTTAAATCCAATTCATCCGCGACATAATACAACTTACTAGCAACATTGATATAAGCAAACAAGTGAAGATAGATTATTTTTCCCGGGTCTTATTCGCGTATTATTATTTTTATGTCATTCAAGATCATTGTAACATGATCGAAACGTCGAGGTATAAGAGAATTTAAAAATAATAATACGCGAATAAGACCCGGGAAAAATAATTATGAGTTCAAATCGTGTGAGTTTAAAATGTTTATGAAGAATGTTTATAATTTCTTCTATGGTTTTCGCGATTTTGCATAATAAAACACTTTATTTATCCGGTTTTATCGCGTTTTTATTCATTATTATATCATCATATCATCAAAAACGCTATAAAACCGGATTAATAAAGTGTTTATGTTTAATACATAGTAAATACGCGAATAAGACCCGGGAAAAATAATTATGAGTTCAAATCGTGTGAGTTTAAAATGTTTATGAAGAATGTTTATAATTTCTTCTATGGTTTTCGCGATTTTGCATAATAAAACACTTTATTTATCCGGTTTTATCGCGTTTTTATTCATTATTATATCATCATATCATCAAAAACGCTATAAAACCGGATTAATAAAGTGTTTATGTTTAATACATAGTAAATACGCGAATAAGACCCGGGAAAAATAATTATGAGTTCAAATCGTGTGAGTTTAAAATGTTTATGAAGAATGTTTATAATTTCTTCTATGGTTTTCGCGATTTTGCATAATAAAACACTTTATTTATCCGGTTTTATCGCGTTTTTATTCATTATTATATCATCATATCATCAAAAACGCTATAAAACCGGATTAATAAAGTGTTTATGTTTAATACATAGTAAATACGCGAATAAGACCCGGGAAAAATAATTATGAGTTCAAATCGTGTGAGTTTAAAATGTTTATGAAGAATGTTTATAATTTCTTCTATGGTTTTCGCGATTTTGCATAATAAAACACTTTATTTATCCGGTTTTATCGCGTTTTTATTCATTATTATATCATCATATCATCAAAAACGCTATAAAACCGGATTAATAAAGTGTTTATGTTTAATACATAGTAAATACGCGAATAAGACCCGGGAAAAATAATTATGAGTTCAAATCGTGTGAGTTTAAAATGTTTATGAAGAATGTTTATAATTTCTTCTATGGTTTTCGCGATTTTGCATAATAAAACACTTTATTTATCCGGTTTTATCGCGTTTTTATTCATTATTATATCATCATATCATCAAAAACGCTATAAAACCGGATTAATAAAGTGTTTATGTTTAATACATAGTAAATACGCGAATAAGACCCGGGAAAAATAATTATGAGTTCAAATCGTGTGAGTTTAAAATGTTTATGAAGAATGTTTATAATTTCTTCTATGGTTTTCGCGATTTTGCATAATAAAACACTTTATTTATCCGGTTTTATCGCGTTTTTATTCATTATTATATCATCATATCATCAAAAACGCTATAAAACCGGATTAATAAAGTGTTTATGTTTAATACATAGTAAATACGCGAATAAGACCCGGGAAAAAAAATGATGAGTTCAAATCGTGTGAGTTTAAAATGTTTATGAAGAATGTTTATAATTTCTTCTATGGTTTTCGCGATTTTGTATAATAAAACACTTTATTTATCCGGTTTTATCGCGTTTTTATTCATTATTATATCATCATATCATCAAAAACGCTATAAAACCGGATTAATAAAGTGTTTATGTTTAATACATAGTAAATACGCGAATAAGACCCGGGAAAAAAAATGATGAGTTCAAATCGTGTGAGTTTAAAATGTTTATGAAGAATGTTTATAATTTCTTCTATGGTTTTCGCGATTTTGTATAATAAAACACTTTATTTATCCGGTTTTATCGCGTTTTTATTCATTATTATATCATCATATCATCAAAAACGCTATAAAACCAGATTAATAAAGTGTTTATGTTTAATACATAGTAAATACGCGAATAAGACCCGGGAAAAAAAATGATGAGTTCAAATCGTGTGAGTTTAAAATGTTAATGAAGATAGGTACGTCAATGGTCACTACCAATTTTAATGATACGACAAAACTGTGACGAGCCGGCACACTGGCATCATTTGGTTGTGGAAAGTTATATAGTTGCTATCTCGTTCGCGCTGCAGTCTGGAACGTCCTACTATCTCTGTCGCTCGCTATTGTCACCGTGCGTGCCAGATAAGGGTGCACTCGACTGGGGGCGCCACTGACTAACATTAGGCACAATTTACCTAATACAGTGATTAGTTCCGATTTTGACCACTTGCATGTAGTGTTTAGCTCATTTATCGAATAGGACATGTTAGACCGTAATGTATTTTCACTTGTTTGCTTATTTATTTTAATAACTAGCTATTAAGGCCGGCTTGCATAACGGTTCCTAAACATGTTTAAGCTGTTAAACGTGTTTAAAATCTGTCAGAATTGCAAGAACTGTCAATGTGATTTATGCAAGTCATTTTGTCAGGTCAATTCGTCAAGTCAATTTATGCAAGTCGCCCTAGGGCGACTTACATAAAAAAAATTAAAAACATATTTAACTATTTCAATTTTAAAATAATTTATGGGAAATTGAACATTGGACTCTATTTCATTAAGTGGACGATTGATAATATGTTGCCACACATTGACAGTTCTTAAAACTCTGACAGAATTACTAGTTTACTTAGTTTTAAATAATATTAGTATTGCCTGTCTGTGTGTAGCTTCAAATATATGATTAAACTAGCTGCCCCCCGCGGTTTCGCCGCACGATCCAATGTGCATACCTAGGGATGTTCGAACATCCCTAGGTACGCACATTTTCATCCGAATCGGTCGAACCGTTTGACCGTAAATATACAAACTTTCGGCTTTATAATGTTAGTAAGATTTATGTAGTTCTAGCTGCGTCCCGCGGTTTCACCTGCGTACCTCTCGATCCTGTGAGAATATCGAAATAAAAACAAGCCTATGTTTTAATCCAGATCTTCAATTATCTGCGTAACAAGTTTTATGGCAATTGGTTTAGTAGTTTTTGCGAGATTGAAACACAAACAAACATCTAAACTATCACATTTATTATATTAATGGGATAGTTGCGTCCCGCTGTTTCACCCGCGCAAAGAATAAGAATAAGAAGATTTTATTGTTCAAACTATGTAGGTACATTGGTCTTAAATATGTACTATATTAGTGCACAGTCTACTCATTTCGAGCATACAATAATGTAGTATAAAATTACATTAGGTACTTAAATTTATGTAAGAAATCCAATATTTATACCAGCACAACAATATTCGGTATTTATTTTTCATTATGGTCAAAATACTCAGATAGGTTATAAAGACCTTGCTGATTAACCAAGACTTTAGTTTTTTTTGGAAAAGGGGACCATTAAGTATTTTTAAATTTACAGGTAAAAAATTATATATTTTTATAGCTGTGTAAAAGGAACTCTTATAAAATAAATTGTTATCCCAATCCCAAAGCCCAATCCCTTGGGAATATCGGGATCAAAAGAAGCGTATATTACTCCTAGATAAATTTATATACATTTTGACTTTGGAACTGATGAAGCTCGGGCGTCAGAGCCGAGTTTGAAATGCTTCACTGTCCACCATTAACCTATAGTCTGTTATAGGAGATATGTCTAAATTATTTGACAGCACACTTACGTGTAAAGGAAAAGCGCCTTTATAATGTGCCACTTAAGGTCGCTCTCGTCTGACCAGGTGGAGGTACATTGCATGAAGTATTGCACGTTGAATCTCAGCTGCATTTTCCTTTGTACTTGGAGTACTACGAATTCTGGGACATCTGTTAACAAAATCATTGAAATTATATTAAACATTATTTCTTCTATGGTTTTCGCGATTTTACATAATAAAACACTTTATTTATCGGCCATTTACAAAGATCGTTCACGGAGCTTTGGAGACAACACTAAGTCCATGTTTTGCACCGATTTTCACTTGCATTCCACTTGTACACCTTCACGAAACTAAAACGAATAATATGCCCCCGAAATTAAACAGTTTGCACGCATTTGAACTAGGTTTCATAAAAATGAAAATTTAGCAACACGTCTCCTCAATGCGTTCCCGCCAAATCTCCAAAAAAAAAGAGATAAAAACCTGCTAATTCATGTACACTCAGAAAAGGACTGAGGGTACCAGGTGCATAATTTAAATTTTTATTTTTTTCAATAATGGTTCAGCTATTATTTATTATTATGCTTGATATCACTTAACAGTGCAGTGTTAGTTATTTGATGCAGAATACCAATAATTACTTACAACAAAAAAAAAAGCTTTAAAATATGCACCTTGTACCCTCAGTCCTTTGCCGACTGTACCAGTTAACGGTTCATTTTGGAAATAAAAAACAACGTTCATTAAACCGTTTGGGTGCTGAATATTTAAGCAGACTACGTGTATTTCGACTGTGAAAATACAAAGTTGCAGAGAAAAGAATAAAACTGAAAATAGCTGAGTTAACAAAGGACAGATTCATTTGGATTTTGTTTTAACATTTAGTTGAGTTAATTCTGAACTTTATAAACCACTAGTTGCGTCCCGTAGTTTCGACCACATAAGTCCTGATGAACATGGGGATATAACGTAAATCGTTTACGCGATTCAACCGGATAAATAAAGTGTTTTATTATGCAAAATCGCGAAAATCATAGAAGAAATTACGTAAATCCTTGATAAAATAGTTTTCTATAGGTGAAAGAATTTCTGAAATCGTTCTAGTAGTCTCGGATATATCAATTTACATAGATATATACAATATAACATAGTAAAAAAGTAAGTCGTTTACCGCAGTCTGTTTGATCTTTGGTGAAACTGCGGGGCGCAGCTCTAGTACATGACATACATTATGTTACCAACAATACCTCTTTATACTATCAGTAGCAGCTATACTCTATACTTATAATAAACAAAGAGAGGACAAAACATCGGTACTTGGAAGTAAATCCTACTAATTCTATTAATATTATAAACTAGCTTCGCCCCGTGGTTTCACCAGTGCAAGTTGTCTATGCAAATATCCACCTTAACGGTCGCCCAATAAAGTACTGTGCATCAGTACTTCCCTGGTCGTCCGTTTAAGTGTGGATTTTTGCATTGCGGTAGGTAAGTGAAGTAGGGTAGTTTGTATGTAAGTAAGTGATGATGACGATGGATGACGATGAATGACGGATGACGATGGATGACGATGACAATGATGCCACTCGACATCACTTACCCTACTCCTGTGTCGATTTAAATTTGAATTATAACCAGCGTAAGTCCCGATCCTGCGGGATTTTCGGGATCAAAAGTATCCTTATGTTACTCTCTATCCTTTAAACTATCCATATGCTAATTTTCACATAAATCAGTTGAACCGTTTGACCGTGAAGAGGGAACAAACAAACAAATAAACAGACTTTGGGATTTATAATATTAAGTAAGGATAAGGATGTGAAAGTGTGTGTGTTCGGATGTTTGTTACTCAATTCTGTAGGTTACTTACTAAATGTTAAAGAGAGCAGCCATATAATCAAGATAGCAGTCTTCGCCCGCCCGGTGGTAGACTTGAACTTGAGTGGGAAGCAGATCGCGTACCACCGGTCCACCGAGATGAACGTCAATGTGAGCACTGACACCGTCACTGATACAGACTGGAACAAAATAATACAGTCAAATTACCTCTCCCACTTATTAGTACTATTCTTATTTATCTACTTATTTGATACTAAACTAACACTTATTTATAACTAGCTACGCCCCGCGGTTTCACCCGCGTAAGTCCCGCGGGAATATCGGGATTAAAAGTATCCTATGTTTTATTCCCGGTATCGGTAGCTACCTATATTCCAAGTTTCATCGCAATCTGTTTAGTAGTTTTTGCGTGATTGAGTAACAAACATCCAAACACACACACTCTCACATTTATAATATTAGTAGGATTTACCATTATTTACTATTTACTAATATTTACAAATTGTATCTTAATTTTATAAACCACGAAAGTTTTTATGTATGTATGTATGCGATTTTGTTACTCTTTCACGCAAAAACTACTGAACGGATTGCGATGAAACTTGGAATATAGGTAGCTGGAGACCTGTACCCATATATCTATCTGTTGACATCCACTGGATACATGATATGGGTACTGTAATAACACATATGCATATTTTTATACCTAACGAAAGCATTTGTTTTTATTGTTTTTTGCTTAGCTTCGTGGTCGGTCAGTTATTTTGTACGTAAGTCATGCAAACTTTTTCGTTTAGGTATCAAGTTGTGAAGCCAAACTCCTTTACGAAATCGTAAAACTCACTGGCCGGATGAAGTGAAAAATAAGTTGACAAAATTAAAAAGAAATTATGTTTTTAACGAGGTCTACTCAAAAAGTGGGGGCTCTTACTTAGGTGATTTTATTTTCATGCTTAGCAACCATAGGTTTTGAGTGTAAACCGTCAAGATGTTCCCCCACGATTTAAGTGGCCCCTCGCTTGGCCCCGCAGCAGGGTTATTTCACTTTTTAGGACATTTAAAAACGTAGGTTTTCAGATCTAAAACAATATTTCTTTAGCATTAGGTTACATTGTCATCTGGTTCTGAACTATTGCCAAAGTTACAGCCCGCTAGTTGGTCGGGAAGTGCCTTAAATTGAAATTGCCAGATTCCCCCCGAGGCCCGGACAGACAAACAAACAAACAAGAAAAGTAACAGTATAAAAAAGTGAGAATAAGACTCTAAATTATCACCAGCTATTTAGGTACAAGTGAATTATACACTGAGTCATGGCCCATTGTCCTGCTGCAACACATACATATTGTTGTACTAGCTGCGCCCCGCGGTTTCACCCGCGTAAGTCCCGTTCCCGCGGGAACATCGGGATATAAAGTAGCCTATGTGTTAATCCAGGTTCCCAGCTACATATATTCCAAGTTTCATCGCAATCGGTTCAGTAGTTTTTGCGTGAAAGAGTAACAACCTCACATACATAAAAAGTTTTGCGTTATAATATTAGTAAGAGTAAGATTTGGTCTTAGACGTTACCTACCTACATTTTAAGGTTTATTTATTTATTTTCGGTTGTGAACCGATTATGGCCATTAGGAAATTAGCCAGTGTCAAGTATTATTCATATATTATGCAAGTTATTTGCATTGAAACAGTCAAGTCGTCATAGTTAAAGTCTAGTCTAGGAAATCATTTGTAAACACGGCGGCCATATACAAAGATTTTTCACGGAGCTTTGGAGCCAACAGTAAAGTCCATGTTTTGCACCGATTTTCACTTTCATTCCACTTGTACACCTTCACGAAACTAAATTGAATAATATGCCTCCGAAATTGAACAATTTGCACGCATTTGAACTAGGATTCACAAATTGAAAATTTAGCAACACATCTCCTCTAAGCGTTCCCGCCAAAACTCTCATTTTAAGGTTCATATTTTATGTTTTTGTACGACTATGTGTGTGTAACTTTAGAACAAATAAACTTTTTTCTATTCAATTCTATTCCACCTATTTAAAAATAAAAAACAAAATTTAGAGAAATTTCACAAAAAGCTTTACAAAGAAGCTTTTCATAATAGATTTTTTTTCTAAATAAATGTTTTTGCAGTACCTAACTATGAACGACCGTTTTTATAAAGGTACCAACGAGTTTTCATTACATTAAAAAGGAATTTTCATTAACACTTGGGGTAGATTTTCAAAGAAAGTTTGTATTTTAATCTAGATATTATAAGCGTTATTGAGCGGCAATTTTTTAATAGTCACTGTCACTGATGAAGTATTCTATAATTAAAATGTTTTAACAATGTTTCAGCATTGTTAACATTTTTATTGGAAATAATCGTTATCTCTGTAGCATATAGCTGTCATTATAAATAAATATTGCTCATAAATATTACACACAGCGCAATCTAGCCCCAAACTAAGCACTAGGCTTGTACTATGGTTACTAGACAACGGATATACTACATATTATACTTAAACCATTGGGTCAAGACTTTAAAACTAAAACACTGGGTGAACCACACCACCACACGAAAAAGAAGAAATAAAAATTGAAAAAGGTAAAGTCAAAACATAAGACTTCCTTTGGCATTCGTGTAAAAATTACTATCACTTCAAAACTCTTAGCTATACTTGAAACAAAAAACCTGGAAGTAAAAGTTTTAAAGAAAATTCTAACAATGCTGAGACATTTTTTAAATGATTTTAGCTATAGGGTAACAACACTAACAACTGAATGAAAGCAAATTAAAATTTCTCTTCAACTACTATCTCACTACTCACGAGATGTGTGGCGACTGTAGTTACGACTGCCTCGTTTGTTTCGATAGAATCTAAAACGTAGCACTCTTCCCTAAATTCGAACGAAGACCGGTTGGATGAAATCCGCTGTCGGAGTTCCGATCGCAATGATTATTTTTCCATTAGAAAGTTTCGAAAGGAGTTCGCCCCGAACTGAGACCTCACGACCCCCTATCTCCCAAACCCCTTTACCGATCCGGCTCATCTTCGAACTCATAAATTCTATTGACCAAAACTACGCGCACACCAAATTCATAAAGATCGAAGCTACGATACTCAAGTTATCGTCGAACAAACATACAAAGATACAAAGTTACAAATATACAAGTGCCAGGCCCGTCTACACTGGACCTCACTCGCTTCGCTCGTTCGGTCAATTATAGCTTCTATTTGAGCCCATAAAAAGTTGGTTAAAATCTGATAAGAACCTTTAGAATGATGAGCACAATAGCATCCCACAATGCAGTAAATTACTAATTTTTGCCCTTCTAATTTCTACCTATAGAATCGGCTCCTACTGATGACGAAGTTTCTTGAACTCTGTTCCATTCCATTAATTAAACTGCAGTTTGAAATTGCCACACTATAATATTATAGTTTGCATCAAATAGTATTAAATTTTTAGCTAAATAAGCACTAAGTTTATTACTGAAACAAAACTAATATTATTTCTGCAAAGCGCTAATTAGAAAACTTGTAGATTCAGTTTTTTAATTAACTTGTTATGTTTATCTTGAAGAAAACTAGAAAAAACTTATTAGAAATTATGATAATCTTGGATTGGGTGCAATGAAGCTTCTTCTAATATTCATACTAACTTGGTATACATAGCTAAAAAGACCTGGAATAACACATAGGCCAAGAGTGGTGTTGGTTTAATGGTAGATATCCCGACTTTCATTCCGAAGGTCATGTCTTTTTCTTTAAGAAAACTATGTGCGCTATTAACATCGCTCTTACGGTTAACGAAAACACAGTGAGGAAACCCACGGCTTATAACGCACAAATGCCCAATAGTAAGGCTAATTGCGGAAACACGCAGTTAAAACTAGGCATAGCATAGGTATTCTCACCTGAAAATACAGCACAATTCTGCACATAGCAGTCCCAAAGAACCACGTCTCAGTCACATCCCACAGCACAGTCGGCGGCAAACACAGCAAAATGACCATAAAATCCGCCACAGCCAGATTCACTATGAAATAGTTCGTTACAGTCCTCATAGAATGGTTCCTATACACCGCCACACACACTAAAGCGTTCCCTATCAGACCAATGACGAATACTATCGCATGAGTGGCTATGAGCACCCATTCATATGGCTGCGGAAATATATAGTCGTTCAGCATATCTATATAGTCTTCTCTTGTCATATTGCAGAACTGACGATCCCCTACACATTCCTCTTCAGTATAATTGGCGAATTCTGTTGTATCTTCTATTGAATCTATAAGTCTACCTAAGTCTAGAGTGCTGTTGCTAACATCAACATTGCTGTTGTCATTTCTGTCTTCATCTACATTGTTGTCGTCTATTATTGTTGATAAAGAGTCCAATTTGTTGCTATCTACATAGTTGATTGTCGTGTTGTCTATTTCTTCTGTTGCACAGTGCTTGATTATTAAGATTAAGGTAAAAGTTCTTAGGTTTTTTAGAGCCATTCTTTTCGTTTAGTGCTTCATTTGTGTTGATTGAAACTGTCTGGAGATTTTGTGTTCACATCTGAAACAAAAGAAAGAGGAACATATAAATTATCCTTTATACATGTTTTACAGACATCATACTTAATTTACGTTACGAAACTCGTGTCATGCATTATAAGTAGGTAGAGACAATTTCACATAAGCAGTCTCGCAGCTGAAAGCAATTTTATCAAATACATTTCTACGCAATATTTTTGTGAAAATGACTTTAAATTGCATGACACTAGTTTCGGAATGTAAATCTCGCTTTCATCCTCTTAACATCTCCTCAGCATTGTTCATTAGATTAGGGTTCAAAAACGGGTAATACTTGTTAGCAATTTGGCAATAAATGATTATTTTTTTTATGGCAATTTATGATTTGCACTTTTATACAAGCTTTCATGGGCGTACGCAGCATTAGCTTTTAACTGTGGCAAAAGTAAGAAAACTCCGAAAGTACTTAAAAAATATTTGAAAATAGGGCCCAATAACCAATTCGGATTTAGAAAGTCGAATTAATTTTGTTCTACAGTTTTTTTTCGAAACCTTTGAAATCCAGACGGATGTAGCAGCGAATGAAAATTGCTGTATCGACGAACGATTCTCCGAAAACTATTTCTTTCGAAGTAAACTCATTCGGAAGATCTCTTCTATGAAATAAAGAGGTTCGACGTGCGATACATAAATTGGTTTATATGAGAATTGGCTGGAGTATTTGATGTGGTGTTATCGTCCTTATCTCTAAACTACCGTTGGGCCCAGTTCTCTATTATCAAATTAGAAACGGTTGGTCCTTGCTCCCAGTTTCGAGGCGGACGACTTGCCCCCTAACCTAAAAAAATAGCTTTGCTGAAGCGATGGTGGAACGATTGAGTCACAGAATACGTGGAAGTGAAACCGCAGAATAATCTATTGAAATATAATACATATTACTCAGAAATATCTACATAGGTAGGTAGATACGTAAAATGATTGATGATACACCTCGGGCTATTTTAACAAAAAAATGTTTGATAGTGATTCATGAATTGCGTTTTCTATACTAATATTATAAAGAGGAAATATTTGTTAGTTTGTTACGCATAAACTCCAAAACTACTGGACCGATTTGGAAAATTCTTTCAGCAATAGAAAGCTACATTATCCTGGAGTAACATTAGCTACTTTCGATTCCGACATTCCCACGGGATCAGGACTTAAGCGGGTGAAACCGCGTGATGCGGCGTTTATGATATAATATATTTCTGCCCCACTTATTTGTCTAATGCATGGTATTTTACTTAAAACATATTAACCTATTAATTATATTAATGTGTTGTGTTGTGTATGTGTGTGTTAAAATCAGTATTAATGGGTTATTACCACGCGAATGAGTTGCGTAACTCACACGGATTCGCGCACGAAGGGTTCCGTACACTTCAAACGTAACATTTCAAATAAAATAAACTCATTCATTTTTAATTATTCATATTTGGGTACCGGACCCTGAAATAAACACTGGGCCAAGCGAAATCCTAGAACGCAACTTTGACTAGTAGATCACTAGATAATAATAATAATAATAATAATAAATCCTGTGACGAACAGCGCCATCTAGCCCCGTGGTAAGCTGTTAAGCTTGTGTTACGGTGACTAGACAACGGATATACTACTTATATTTATTTTTCTTTTGTAAATACATACATATTATACATAGAAATACGCCCAGACCAGATACAAATATTTATTTTTAAGCATAAATATTTGCACCCAGCGGGAATCGAACCCGCAACCTTCTGCATTGCAGCCAAGCGTTCGCCCGACGCGCCACAGAGGCTGTCATAATACTGCAGGATATTGGGTCCTAACATGATGTCTTATAAGTCGTGGCGTTGTCGTTCAGCTAAAAAAATTAAAATTAGATGGCTCCAGTGGTAATAGATAGTGATATTGTAGTTGAGTTTATTTTTTTTAAATCACGTCGTTGTATGGGAGCACCTTTTAAATATTTGTTTAATTTAGTTTTTTAGTTTTTGATGTTATAGCGGCAACAGAAAATACATAAGCTGTGAAAATTGTCTAGTCTGTCTCGCTAGATAGCGAAGTCTCAGTAATAGAACAACAACAATTGGATTGGATACAATTATAAAATTAAAATTGAGCAATAAGCAAGGAGATCTTCAATGGTCGTGCGGGTTAAGCAACGCTTGGCGCAGTCATTACTTCGATGGTTGACCAGAAATTTTTGTCAATTTTTCGAGCTCCGTGCTTCAGAAGGCATGTTATTTTTTTGATAAACATTGCAATCTTGACAGTACAGCTGTGGATTTTTATAATTATTTCGCTTACAATGACCATAATTTCGTTACTAAAATAAAGTCGATTTTCGCTGTCTTAGATGTTTGTATGTATTTATGCTTAGATCTTTAAAACTTCGCAACGGATTTTGATGCAGGTTTTTGATTAGATAGAGTGATTCGTGATATTCTCGCGGGATTGGGATTTTATTACGTAAAACGAGCCTTCGGTACTGTAAGCTTTGGTCAAACAATTTTCGATAAAACGAACCATATGGGAAATAAATAATCGGGGAAATAATGTATCGGTCATTCGAAGTAAGACCGATAGATTACATCGATGTTTCGAAGTAGCGTAGGGTACCCATTTAAAACTAGTTTCACCCGCGTTAGTCCCGTTCCCGCTTGAAAATCGGGATAAAAAGTCGCCTATGTGTTATTCCAGGTGGCCAGCTAAGTATAATCGCTTCAGTAGTTTTTGCGTGAAATACACTTTCCACAAAGTCACATACAGACGTACAAACTTTCACGTTTATAATATTAGTAAGAAGTAAGATTAGGATCCGATATGGCGACACAAACACAGAAATATTTCTAGCGAATTAAATAACAAATAAATACATTCTGTGACCTGCGAATGAAATGCTTGACATTCAGCCCTTGACAATCTACTATTTTTTGTTAAGATTTGCGTACGACCATGTCTTGTATGTACTTATAGCTAAGTACTACTAGGCATATAATATCAATGATTAAAAACAGTATTTAAATTTCACTAGAATATCATGGCGACCCAACTGAGTCACAGCTTCACATATAACAATGGTTTCATTTGTCTCAATGTGTAAATAGATACCTACCTACTTCCTATACAAATAAAAAAAAATAAACTTCTATAGTTACCCTAGAAAGGCCATTAAGCTTTTCTTAAAATTAGTAAGTGCACTATGACCAGTGCAGCTAAGGAAGACGCGTTCGATTTCGTCCCACCATCGTCTACTTTTAATAAGATGGCCTTTTCATCTAAATTTAGATGATTTATACAGCGCAAGCAACTTTTTAAGCCATGCTATTTTATGGCGCTGTTTGCCCGGGACGTTGTTAGGTGGAGCAGGCTTGCCCAGCACCTATACCACCCTCCCAGCCTAGTCAGCCATGCCCAGAGGAAAGAACTGGTCAATACGTCTGGAGCTAACTAAGCCGTGGGTTTCCTTACGATGTTATCCTGCACCGTATGAGCGGTGTTGGTCTAGTGGTAGATACCCCGACTTTCATTCCGAAGGTCGTGGTTTCGAATCCTGGCTGACCGCGCACCAATGTCTTTTTCGTTGCGGAAAAGTTATGTGCGTTAATAAGATGAGCGTGTTACATTTTAGACTATATTATCACTAACCATCAGTTAAAATAATGGTCAAACTCATTTCATCAGACAAAACGCATTACTTAGCCAAAGTAATTACTCGACTTGTCCATAAATAAAACTATACACAAAAAAACCATTGATAAAATGTCATTCGTTAAACTGAAGCATCGATGTAATATGCTTTTGTTGAAATTAAGCTTAGTTCAATTTAGCTTAAGGTTTAAAATGTAATAAGGTGAAGCGTGTTTTGATCTGGCGTAGGCATAGAAATAGTACAGTAATTACTAGAAAGCTTACTTCGTCAAAAAAACGGTCGCGCTTGATGTTAGAGACAACCCAGTCTGTCCTTTTTTCACTTTAGTGTTCGTCGGTTAGTTAGATAAGGTCAGATTGGAACCAACTGGGTTAAACAGGACCGTTTTGAAATTGACATTTCAAAAGTTGTCAAGTCCACAGTCTTCTATGAGTGAAGACGACGATGTAACATGTCTTTGGGCGTAGGGCGTGATGTTAGAATTGTCCTGTCTATTTTCAATAAATATCCAAAACTCTTTGATACCATACCGTATTATAATTCCATAGAATAGGCACGCTTGATTATTAATTGTAGCAGGAACGGGGCGGGTTGGATTCAATCGCCGACATCACTGTGGTGAAGTAATTAATGGTATTTCAGGGGTAGTATGTGAGTTAAAAGGTTTACCCAACTATTTTTGTATTATGTGGGTAACGAAAGTGGGTATGTTACGTAGTGGGAAGTCATTAGTTCTAGGTGCGGAGAGTCGAAATTTTTGTAGTTGAAAAGTAGTTGGCTATCAAATTTTTAGGTATTTAGGTATAATACTAACTGCGTCCGGCGGTTCCACCCGCGTAAGTCTATCACTTATATTTCTCTCTGTGTGTTTTTTATTTTTGATAGAGAATATGGAGAGCTAATATTCAAAATTAGTTAATTTTCCTGTTAACGAAATAAACATTATCTGAGTACAAAAGTTAACTACTGTACTATATTAGGAAGTTAAACTTATATTAGTAATTTTTTTTTACACGGGTCTTACGATCCGTAATAAAAAATAGTAGGTAAGAAA
The DNA here is from genome assembly GCA_949358125.1 of Idaea dimidiata. Lineage (NCBI taxonomy): Eukaryota > Metazoa > Arthropoda > Insecta > Lepidoptera > Geometridae > Idaea > Idaea dimidiata. Next base: position 1,086,665 of record OX442342.1, read on the forward strand.
ATTAAAATGTAAAAAAAAAATTTAAACAATGTTTATTTCCTTAACTATTATAAACACAAACAATACTTTTATTAAGATCTTCTTTTAAGCATGAAAATGCTTGTGCCAGAAGATCCCAAACCGTATTACGCGGTTAAATTTAAATTTTGGGTTTTTTGGTTGTCATAATTAATATTTTATTAAAAAACGAGACAAATAAAGTCAGGAGAAGAAATCAGAGCGAGCGTGCAGCGCAATACGTGAATGCGCGTGTTTTGCTCGTATGTATGTTTTTGTACAACTTTTGAATCTTTCTGTTAATTAGATTACCGTTAGGGCTATGTTTTTGCTTACTAGTAATTAGTGGTAGGAATACTGATACCTCAAGGCACAGGCTCTTTGCCTAGTTTGAGGGTCAGGAGTACTCCTTAAAAGCACTTTTACTTATTTAAACAAGTTTTTAGATATAATTATAATTAAAATTGCAATTGTAATATTTGTGCAAACTTTGGTCTTATTAATAAGCATTATATTATTTATTAAGTCGTAGGCTACAATAATAATACACATCAAATGAAAAATACAAACAAATTAAATTAAAATACAAACTAATTAAATCTAAATACACATAAAATTAAAAAAAAAAACAAATAAAAATATACAAATAAATAAAAACAAAACAAATAAAACATTAGAAACAAATAAAAATAAATATATAAAACAACACTAAACAAAAGACCACTCCTAGAAGCCCCCGGTCCGAAAGAAGCCAAAATGCAAGCCGCGTTGCCCCGCTGAATGGCTATGGCAAGCCTTTGGACCAAGAACGACCCAGAGCAGACATCTAACCCCCGGTCTCTGAGCCGCCTACCAATCTCTTTAACAAACTCTATAGCCTCACCACCCCCCCAAGCGCCACAGGTGTCTACAGCTACTGGTACCGTTACGACTTAATAAATATATACCTTTCGATTATATTATTTTATTATTTATCAGACGCACAGCGCAGCCCGTACTGCGGCCGGTCGAGGTCGGTCGAGACAATGCGAGTGTGTGCGTAAAATTTCCGCGCGTACACAGCGCCCGCTGCTCACGCATACATTGAAACCGCGGCAGCCACTTTATATCAAGTGAAACTACTGTTCTTACTCTACTGTGGTAAAATCACATATTGATCAAATTGCTTACGACATGTCTAATTCTCTATATCTTAATCATTAGGTAGATGGCACAGTCACGGTAATTTAATCTAAAAACAAAACATAACGAAGGCCTTAATTGAAATAAAACAAACAAAATACGCTCAAAACACGGAGTTAATTAAAGGAAACATCGTTTCGATACGGTAGCCGGTGTCGTGTACAAAAATTAACTTTTACTGCAGTAGGTAGGAATTTGGAAGTTGTTTTTTAAATAAAAATTAAAGGTGAGTGTATGACTTTTAACATCACATTGATATAAGCAAAAAAGTGAAGATACGTTACGGTCTAACATTTCCAATTTAATAAATAAGCTAGAAACACTTAGGTACATGCAAGTGGTCAAATCGGAACTAACAACTGTATTTATTTATTTATAAAAAAAAATGTATGTTATGTTATGTATTAGGTAAATTGTGCCTTATATTAGGCAAAATAAGCTTAATTTTCAAAATTGACTTAATGATATTAAGCTTCCTTTTCCTGACGACAGTGATCACTGCATTGCAACAAATCTGTTAATAAATAATAAATAGAACGCAAATTAGCACCGGGGAAATATTGTGTTTTATTACGTAGGTGCCTTGTTAGTTGAAAAACCAACATAATAATTATAATCATTAACTCCCTCACACACAAACTTTCACATTTACAATAAATGGTACCTAGGTATGCTGACATTTAGAAGTGTTTAAATATATATAACTCCTTAGAATGCACCCCGTGGCTAATCGGGCGGTCAATTCGGGGCCACGGTGATCATCACATCATCATCATCATCATCAGCCTGTTGCAGTCTACTGCTGGACATAGGCCTCTCCAATTACACGCCACCTAGATCTATTTTCGGCTTCTCGCATCCAGTTTGTGCCAGCCGGTCTAACCTGTGACCATCGGTTGTGTACAAATACCATGCAAAAAAGACCACTAGACTGAGTCTCAGGCAAGTCTGCACGTGGTCAAAGTCGGAACTAATCAATGTCCACTAGCGAGGCTCACCGACTATAAGGTAAACTGTGCCTAATGTTAGCCAGTGGCGCCCCCACCCGTGTGCACACTTATCTAGCACACACTACAGCCTGTATTTCAGAACGTGCGTGAATTTGACCTCATTTTAAAACAAAAGTTGTCCGAATTTTTCTATTTGCATATCAGATATAGTGGCTGTTAACTTTAGATCTAGGTTATTTGAAATTAAACAACTTCGGCTTGATTTTACGGACAATACTGTAAAATATTTTCACCCATTGAATGTACAGGGTCCCTGGGGTCTAGGTACGGAAAATGATACTGGTTTTTCAAAACAAAATGGATCCGGGTAGGCATCGTGAAAAATGCTTATTTTAAGCATTATTTTACATTTAGCGATATATAATTGTGACATAATTGTGTTGGGCTTGAAATTTCTGATACACTAAATTTAGCTAAAACAACTGAATTTATTTACCTGTTGCTCTAATTATGATGACAATTCCAGATGTCCATTTTTTCTATCTGCTGCAACGCTGCTGCAACGGGTTTCTCACATCATATTTCCATATTTTACGAACAACCACTCAAACCACACACTTATTTCCCTTACAATATTCACCTCTAATCATATTACTAACTATGCTACCCTCAATTCACAATAAATCACTTAGAAATAAACTTAAAACAAAACACAATCGCGAAATCGACATCCGCCATTATTCCGGCTCAAAAGTTGTCGGCTTTTTTCACTAATTATTTCACAATTATTCGACAAAATAACACTATACACATAAACTACTGTCTTTTTCTGGTATTTTTATGAAAGAAAAGTCACCGATTTGTCCTTCTAAACATTTTTTTCACTTTTTATTACTTTCCACTTTCACCTCACAATGTGAAAAAAATGGCGGACACAGAAACACTAATGAAGCGTCGTTTATTTTTCTTTTATTTCCGTTTGTAGTTCCAATTTACGCAAATTATCTATGGGACTTATTAAACAATGATGGGACTGACGTATATACATCAATTACTACCTTCATGCAAAAAAGAAACGTTCACAATCATAGACAAAAGTAGACCACTTTAATGTTACACACGGGTACGTGTAGAAAACACGTCACGCGCATTTTAATTCTACACTAACGTATGTGTAGAATACACTTCGAGGGTTAATAGATGTCGCTACTGTGTGTGGGTAGATACGATATGGGGAACTCCCTGAATCTCTAACCGAGAATGTCAGCGGTCGGCAACCTTTTTCCAACGAGGAATCAATAAAATGGAGATGTAACTTTTTTACTAAATTCGAAAAAAACATGTTCCACGGCCACACTGCAGCAGACGACACACTGACATGTTCCGTACAGTATTACGTATGATCGACCTTTGGATTGACCAATGGCGGACGATCTTTAGTGACAGACTGGGCCCCGCAATCATCGTTCTAGGCCCCGCAACCACCGTTTGCGTGGAACATTTTTTCAAAGGATTGCTACTTCCATATTCGAATTCGTTGCTTATAACGGACAAGAACTACGAAATGAGGTAGATACACACACACACATAATTTTGAGGATACCTTAGGTGATCAAGAACTTTTTTTAGGGTTTCGTAGTCCACAAGAAACAAATGAAATAATCAACCGTCTTATACATCACTCTGACTAAAAAATAAAAAACAAAAATTGTTTTTTAAATCCTAATTTTACTACTACTGCCTACTAGGCTTGATAATGGGCCCTACCATGTGTCTTATAAGTCGTCGCGAAGTCGTCGCGTTGTCGTTCAGCTACAAAAAAAAACACATCATATAAAATATAAAAAATAAAATCAAACTAAAAAAATTTTTTATAAATTGTCTGTGGTTTTCAAAATTAGTCGGGTATTTTTTATTTAAAACTTACTTTATTTTTTTGAACGACAAACGAGCATGGTAGCGCGGCAGTTTCTATTATCTTGTTTAAGTTTTTAAGCAGACAGGTTTTTAAATTTTTTTATGGTAACACAATAACGCAACGATTTTTTTGTATTAAAACTGTATATTTTTATGACCATTTTTTGTTAGTCTTCTGTATAATTACTGTAAACATACTTACATGTTTACTGTATACATAGTGACTGCAGTAGGTATGTTTAGTATTACAAAGTTTTCATAACAGCAAGCCCGGAATGTCGATGGCATTTCTGCGTTTGCTTTTAAAAAAATATTTTAAAATTAGTTACAAAAAAATATATAATCAAAGCTAGAAAGCACTCTTCACGAGCTTCATCAGTTCCATAGTCAAACTGTTCTGGAAATTTCTCACACACGTTTAAAAAAGATAATTCGTAATTCAAACGTTCGTTGAATACCCACCTACGGAGTTTTGGCGAGAACACGTTGAGATGTTGCTAAATTTACATTTTTGTGAAACCTAGTTCTAATGCGTGCAAATTGTTTAATTTCAATGGCATATTAATTTATTTAGTTTCGTACATGTGTACAAGTGTAATGAAAGTGAAAATCGGTACAAAACATGGACTTTAGCGTTGTCTCCAAAGCTCGCGTGAACCGTCATTGTAAAAAGCTACCATTTACAATGACTTCCTTGACTTGACTTTTACTACGACGACCTGACTGTTCTGATACAAATAGCAAATAACTTGCAAAAATTAATAATATCTACTTAGCATTGGCTACTTTCCAAATAGCCACCATAATCGGTTCAGAAATTTAAAAAATACCTACCTACTTAGTGAAATAACTTTAAAAATAAAAAATCTATATAATGATTGATTATTCATTGACAAACGAGTTTATTGGTCTTATTACTTACCTAGTTTATTGGTCAATAATCATTCGTTTATTCAAAAATAAACTAGGTTAATTAGTATTTAAGCACGTAAACAAAGAAATATTTTGATTATAAAACTGTCATGGCCGCCCGTTGCTGACCGCTGCTTTGGATATTTATCCCAGTCAGTGCTTTAGTGTCGATGTGGATGACACGTGACGTACAGAATTACTTAATTCATATTTTGTACTTGTTGTTACAAGTTCAAGTGTTGTGAAAAGTGTAGACAAAGTCCCCCTGGTTGAAATGCCGGATTTCATAGTCAAATTTTTTATGCTGATTATAGGATACATATTAAACGAGGTAGGTAGCATCAGTGATATGTAAAAACTTCTAGATACGTAATAGGGAACATTTCTTGGCAACACAAATCTAAGCTAACTAGCCAAAGAAGTCTTAGTTCCATCCCAGCTCACGTCACGTCAACAAAATTATGACATCTCTTTCTTACGTAATGCAAGTAGCACTGAGTCTTATGTTTTAGAAAGAGATAACAATAGTTTCGTCTATTTCTTCTTTAAATTATGTGAATGAATATAAATAATGAGGTTGTATAGCATAGTTTGTGCCGCTTTTCAATGATGATTTGTTCTGCAATGGCGTCTCTATAACTTTAACAGACTCATTGTTAATACATAATGTTAAATTTCATTAAAAAACTGTCACGTACGAGTCCAACTCGCGTGCTGAGGGTTCCGTACAATTACAATCTATATGGATCTGTAATTATTGACCAGAAATTAAAGACCCTTTTATTGGATAGGTGCCCATTTGAATGAGAGGCCTACTTACAGTGGTTGTAGGTTAAAAAGCTTTGTTCTGTGTGGCTGAAAGAATTTGGAGAGTGGATTATTAACATTATGACTAGCTGCACCCCGTGGTTTCACCCGCGTAAGTCCCGATCCCGCGAGAATATCTGTATAAAAAGTAGCCTATTGTTATTCTACGTCTCCAACTATCTGTAATTATTCCAAGTTTCATTGCAATTGGTTCAGTACTAGTTTGTGCCTAACAGTAACAAATTCACATACATGCTTGCAACTTTCACGTTTAAAATATTAATAGTAGGATGTTATGCGAGCAACGGATATGAAAATGTCGTTCAAAATCGGGGACTATTCGGGTGAAATCACGAGACTGAGCCACTGGTAATTAAATTGAATAGTCTGTATTTTTTGTATGTTTTACAGGGGATACAATATTGGCAAAGGGATCAATTGAAGAGAAAAATAAACAGAATATTCACGACTATAAACGAAGTTAGAGCGTGGGACCACCAATATGTAAGGATCCCTCATCCCGCGAGCGCTCACTTATAATGTAACGTTACAGAATCGAGCTTTACATACAGCGCAACTTATAATGATACACTCCCTTACTTATAAAATATTATTTACACATTGATGTATTTATTAATAAAACAAATAGTAGCTTACAGTATACACCAACACGCACACTATTTTAAATTACAACTAAGGTATAATCTAAGATTTCTATTAACTAAAAACAGTTTATCATCAAATATGTCGTGACTTAGTTAAGTGACGTTTGTCTCTGTCTGTCAACTTTAAAACTTCATGTGACAGTAAAAAACAGACGATGCATAGTTATGCAGCGCATGAATTAGCGTTTGTAAGTAAGGGGGTAATGTGTAATATCTTCATACAACTTGTAACATCAATGCGCTTCACTTGTTATAAAATGTAACATTTAGTGAACGCCCGCGGTGAGGGTGAGGAAAAATCGCTTAGATTAAGGTCGACTTTTTGCGTAATTTCGTTGTATTTTAACCATCGTCATCGCAATCGTCATTCATCGTCATCGATCGTTATCCATCGTCATTATCACTTACTAACATACAAATTCTGCCTTACTTCACCTACCTACCGCAATGCAAAAATCCACACTTAAACGGTCGCCCATTGAACTACCTACTGTTGAAGCCAGGCGCTACACTAACCCCTAACTAACTAACGTGCTAACTCACTAGCCCGGGGCTAAGTCAAAGCAGCACAAATAAACCCAAAGGGCATGTACGAGCTAAATCGTATCGTATTCCTAAAACGACGTCGAGTTGAACCCGACGGGAGTAACGCGGTAGGGATCTTTGAGTCTCTAGGTATAGATTTATTTTCAAAGGGAGATTTTAATTTGGTGAGGTATTTATCCCCCCCATGGACTCGTTCCTTCCGATAAATAAAGTGCTCAGGAGGTCTACTGTTCGCAACATTGCTTGTTTTTAATGCGACAATGTAAACCACAATGATGACATGAATTAATTAAAAAAACAAACAATTTTAAATAATCCGGACAGGAATTTTGAATTTAGCTCGCATAAGTCTCCACTATTTTTAGGACCTTTTAGCAGTATCGTGGTTAATGAAAAAAAAAACACTTCCCAGGCTGGGTCAATGAATCCAAAACAGCGTCAAGACCTACGTTGCAGATTAAATGCGGACGCAGAGAAGCTGTTATTTGTATCTGATCCACAACTGCGACGTCTGCGCAGAGAAATCGACGATATCAACAGACTTTTCGACGATTTTGATCGAAGAGCGCCAGCTATGGGGTGAGATGGTAGTTTTTGTTACAAATAAATTTTTACAAGCAAGCGACAGAAGCTCGGTAAAGGAGCATTTTTTTCCTATCATCATTTTTCATAGATCAAATCAAAATCAAATCAAATATTTATTTATTAATATGAATTAATCACAAACATTAATCAAATTACATTAGAAATCGGTTCTAGATGCTTCGCTCCGATTTTTTTCTTTTTTATAAAATTGATAATTAAGCGTTCGACCACTATGTCACCTGATGGAAAGCGACGATGTGGTCTAAGATGTTGCACGCTTACCTAAGAGATACCTGTTCACCCGTGACTTGAAGACTCCCAAGTTGTAGACATCCGGGAAGACATACTCAGGCAAATGATTCCATTTCCTCGCAGTACGAATAAAGAATGACGATGCGAAACGCTTGGTTTCGGGTGACTGTTTTTCTACCATAAAGCGGTGCTGATATCGGTCAGCATATAACAGCGATAAGACCGCCCATTTGTGCAATTTAAGTTTTAAGCTTTGTCTTCACTTTATGTAATGAAAATAATTGTGTTTTGTTCTAATGTTTTATGTTGTACAAATAAACTTATTATCCATCTATCTATGTATCTATATCTAACCTTCCTCGATAAATAGACTACTCGTATTAACACGAAAAATCCAGTATCCGCTGCCAGTTAGCCATTTTCATCTTTAAAAAAAGTTCCCTGTGGGTTAAATATTTTGTAATGCATGCAGATTTTTTTTTATAGAGATACAGAAAACTTTTAATGGAGGAAGAGAGGACAAAAAGTCCAAAAATTAAAATAAAGGGGTCTAGGGGACTTAGGACTTATCCTAAGTCCCCTAGACCACTTTGTTTTTAATTAGTAAGTTGTAGAACAAAATTATATAATTTTTAAAATTCATGTATGTCTGTCTGTTTGTCCGTTTCTCCGTCTGTTCCTTATACAATTAAAAACTACTAATCCGATTGAAATCTAGTTTTCGATATTGAATAGTTCTATTTTCGAGGAACGTCGTAGCATACTTTGCATCGAAATCTAATTAGTAGAACCCGAGTAATGAACGAAAAAGTGCAACCGCTCGGCCGCCCACGCCCGTGATAACGCGTTTTCACTTCTGCGGGTGAAACCGCGGGTCGCAGCTAGTCCTTACTAATATTATAAATGCGGGAGTAACTCTATCTGCCTGTCTGTCTGTCAGTATATTATGTAGGTTCGCTTTCACGTCGAAACTCGCTAAATTGATTTTAGTGAATTTTGGTACAGCCATAGCCATAGGAACCTTGGTGACGGACAAAAGCGACTTTGGACCCGATATCCCGCGAGAACGGGACTTATGCGGGTGAAACCGCAAGGCGCAGCTAGTACAATCTAACCTAATCTAATTTTGTCCGCTGAGCCGATTTTGATTAATGATAATATATAGATAGATGGGACCTTGGGGAAGGGAATATATTGCAGGCTTCTTTTGATCCCAATATTCCCGCTGCAAATATAATATGAAATAATTTGTAAATAACTATTCTCTATTCTATTTCTTTATATTTAGTTTTAGTTTGTGTGTGTAAAATTTATAGTTTTTATATAATTATATATTTATTTATACCCACCCTTTTCAAGTGTAGACACCCTACCTCTCACCTTTTTTAGCTTCCTTTCCATCCAAAGGTTGCCTATAAGAGCTCGCTTTCTGCGATAAGGCCGCCCATTGTGCCTCCTAAATTTAAGCTGTATTTGTTTCTATCTGTATATATTGTAATTTTATATGGTGTGTTCAATAAATAATCTATTCATTCATTCTCATTTTTATAGGGTATATCATCCCGACACACCTCCGAATGCTGCCATTGATTATCCCAGAAAACATGACGATGTGGTGCCACTACTTGACGTCATAACAAAATGACCTTGTTTGCTTTGTCACTTTTGAAGTATTAAATATTTTTTATCTAATAAAACACTTTACTTAATCGCGTTTTATTCATGTTTTTTTAAAACCGAACTGAGCTTTCGCCAACTTTATTTACAGTTGGCCTTTTCAAGGTTGACTAACTCGGTAAATAAAGTATGTCCAGTATTTTGTTTATCATACAAAATCGCGAAAACCATAAAAGAAATTATAGTTTTTATCTGTGTAAATTTTGGTGTTTATTATCCTCACTAAGCTTGTTTTCCACTGGATAACTAAATAAAATTTAGTTTAAAATTAAAATGTCAACCAACTAACTAAGTAACACGGTTCGTAAGATACCTACAGACTGGTCAAAAACAGACTGAAGAGTCTAAGGCTGAAATCTATATTGCGTACTTAGACTTCGCTCAGACTGAGCTTAGCAGAAACTAAGCATAGACTTTGAATTGTAATTTATTGTCGAGATTCATTTTGTAATATTATACATTTTGTAACGGGTAAGTCCTTTTAATCCGAAAGGGGGTTGTTCTAGACGTCTAGGCGAACAACTTTTGTTCTACGACTTTTAAAAATTCAAACTTTTTTTGAACATTTTGAGATTATGTTTTACTGAAAAAACAGCTGCTTGGAAAATAAAGGTACTTGAAGTTTTGATTGTAAACCATCAAACTAAATGAAAGGACAACATAAGGTCAATGACCTAGAACTCTCAGAAACAGCTGATTTTCAAGTAAACCTTACACCTAAAATTTTCGAAAAGTACTTCGAATTTCCAAGTCGTAGAACAAAAGTTGCTCGCCTAGACGTCTAGAACAACCCCCTTTCGGATTAAAAGGACTTACCCGTTACAAAATGTATAATATTACACCCGTCACACCTTGTATACGAATAAAATTAATTGAACTTCATTTATAACAGAGAAGCAAAGTTTAGGTCCTTATTTTTAATTGGTCTATTCTATTCTATTCTATTCTTTCTATTCTATCACTTATGAATAATACCAAAAAAAATTTCAAGTCAAAATACGGACAGTAGATTTCAGCATTAGTAATATCGACCTGATTTACCCTTTGGCCACAGAACCCAAAAAACGACCATCAATTTTCTCGGACGCTAAAATTCGTTTTTTCTAACAAAGTCTGCAGATTGAGAGAGATCTTTCGAACATTCGATTGTCCCTTTTTATTCCTCAAGGTCTGTTTGAGAATGAATTATTCAGCGATCATGTTACCTAATGCCTTTTAGGCAGTTGAAAAGATTTTCGTTCATCTTTTTTGCTCATACATTTAATTTTACTTATTATATATTATGACGGAGTCCCTTAGAGAGTCTATGTTTTTCAGACGTTTCAGATATTCTAGGTGGGCGTAAGTGGGTATAATAGTACAAATTCTTTAATCAAGTTTTATATTACACACAATCTGGTTGTACAATATAGTTTGTCTTCCACTAAATAGGAGTATTGATGTTACATTATAATCACTAAACGATCTATTCAGAAATTTAAAGTAAGTATGCTATAAATAGACTATCAGGTAGGACTGAAACGGAGAAGCAGTCCCGTAACGTAACGAGTGCGCCCAGGACAAAATCTATCACCAATCTGTGGGAATGTATGCACCACGTTACTCTCTTAGGCGACATTCGATGATGTCACGATTCTGCCGAATTGCTTTATGTGTAACTCATTGTTCTTGAAGCAATTTCCGTCTCACATGAATTGATGTGGCTGCGACATATATACCTGTAGATAAGTAAGTAGCTTATATATTACTTTGATGGGCGATTTTGCTTGCTAACAGGGCCCGGTCTAAACATCTATTCATGTTCAACAAACAAAAAATAGCCCCGATAATTTAGTAAGAAGGAACTAATTTTAAATAAGGTTTTAAAACACAAAAATGACCTGGTTACCAGGTACTCGTGTTTGTACAGCTGAGAGGAGACCGAAGTCCAATCCAGCAACTTTTTAAACATAAAAAAAGGGCAATGGGATTTAACATGTCACATTGTGCTTCTAAAAGGTAAATAGTAGCAGTTAATAAACGGCTACCAAATGAATTACCAAAATAGGTACCCAAGGTTATCAATTTCTTCTATGGTTTTCGCGATATGGCATAAAAAACACTTTATTTACCGGGAAAGTAGTTTTTAATTGTATAAGAAGAGAAACAGACAAATAGATAGACAGACATGAATTTTAAAAAATATATAATGTTGTTCTACTACTTATTCTAAGTCCCCTAGACTACTTTTTTTTAAATTAACATCCAAGTACAGACTTTTTGTCCTCTCTTACTTTATTATAAGTATAGATGGCCTTACATGTACCACGCTTATTCAATAAAAGGAAGACGGAGTGGAACGAGATCCGACCCGACTTCCTGAAAAATACTTTTACAGCCTAGAAGAAAAAAAAACTGTCTATTTCCAACGAATTCAATTAAAAAAACTCCATAGATCACATAAAATCCCAGTAAATTCATTTGGGGAAAATCGTTTTGTCCATCCGGTCGACAAAGACATAGTAAATGGGATACGTCAATCAGAAGTTTTAAATAAAACCGGTCGAGTACGAGTCGTACCAGCGCATGAAGGGTTCTGGCTGTATGGGACTCCATGTATTTTTATTCTGTTTTCAATATTTGTTGTTATTGTGGTAACAGAAATACATAATTTGAAAATAATTGATTGTATTAAGCGTTACTTTTCGGAACTCCATATCAACCATATCCATATAATTTTAAAATGTCAACTGTAAGCTTACTGTAACTGTAGCTATAACAATGAGTACGTTGTAATCGTCTTCGGCGTAAGGTATTTCGATGGATAGTGTTTCGAAGTAGCGTAGGGAACCCGTACGAAAAATGGAGTAAATTGTATGAAAAGTAGAGTATTTTCCTCGATGATTTAGTTGTCTTAGTCTTAAGTCTTGAACTTAAACCGCGAGCTACACTCAGGACTTGTCTTAAATCCCTGGCTTCGCTCTTGATTTAAATATATAACACCCTCGCTATGCTCGGGAGTAAACCTCGAGTCCTTCCCCGTAACACAAGACGCTGCTTTATCCCCTTGGTTAATAATCTACTATTATTTTCATACCTCGACGTTCTTAACTATAACATCAAATCATGTGAATTTAAAAAGTTTATTTCATTACGGAACCCTAAAAAAATAAACTGTGGTTAAAACGGTCTTTTGTTTTCGTGTCCATGGAATAATTAAAACTAGTTATACCAGTTACTTGGAATTTAGTAAGGGAATTTCTATTTTTATACTTTTTTTAAAACAACGTTGATTTTTAATCTGTTCGTAAGTACAACAATGAACATCGAGTTACACTGGTCTCTATTAGAGACTCTATAGTCTCTCTTCTTCTAAGGAGAAGAGCAACCTTTTATTAAAGGTTTTATCTCGGCCCTGACGGCCGAGTATAATACGTTCTACTGTTAAGGCCCCTATACGAGCTAAACTGAAAATCCCTATCGGATTCATGGAAACAAGTTGATTATTTTTTGACGCAATGTTTTAGTATATTTCCGTTTGTAGCGTTTGCAAATGACATTGTTCCCTACATTGTGGTGTACATTTTAAATAATAATGTCTTTAAAGTGAAAGTATGCAAGTGTAATGAAAGTGAACAAAGGTACAGAACATGGAAATTAGCGTTGTCTCCAAAGCTCGCGTGAAGAGTCATTGTAAAGAGCCACCATTTACAATGACTTCCTCGACTTGACTTTTATTACGACGACTTGGCTGTTTTGATGCAACTTGCAAATATAATTAATAATTGACACTGGCTACTTTCTAAAATGGCCATTATCGGTTCACAACCGATAAAAAAGAAAATTATTTAGTTTTAGGGCTAAATTTCAAGCAAAAGTTATGATTTTTTTCATTTAGATTTTTCTCACGGAATCGAGATTTGCAAAGATACCACGATGTGCCAAACATACACGCAACGTAGTTTGATAGAATGCTTTTAGAAAAGAATCTCTGTTTATCTTGGAACATGTCAAAATACACAGTTATTCAACACGAGATTACATTTAGATTATTGAAAGTGTGTAACACGCGTGACGAGTGGGAGAGTCGCGTAGCAGGTTCGTAGCAATTCTACGACGTAGTAGGTCGTAGTGCGGGTCGTGTAGGTCGTAGCCCTTCCGTAGCACCTCGTAGCGCAGCCGAGTCCGTAGCGGAGGGGGAATACCTCGTAGACCGTGGCTCTGGAACCTCGTAGCAGCTGGCGTAGACTCGTAGCAGAGGGGAGGGGTGAACGGGGGGAAGTGAAAGACGTACTATGTCTTAGAAGTATATTACCAAGTACATATACCTAGGTAACATACTACGGGTGGACAGGGGTTTCGACTTGCGGTAGTATGCCTGGAAGGAAGCTGAAGGACACCCAGAACTCCATACGGTAGTAACGGGAGTGCACATACAGAAACCTAAGCAATAGTACCGAGTGAGTACCCTGGTGGAGCATGACAAACAAAATCCTCGACCTAAGGTCATTCTACGGGGTGCGACAACGATAGCGCGATCTACAATGAATTTTACAACGCCATCTAGTAATGAATGGCACATACTAAATACGGTTCCACAATAATACCGCGATCTAGAAGTCACGTTGTGACTGTGCCATCTAGTCTGGAATAGTGGTTACTAAACGGGTACATTATTACAATATCGCGATCTAAGGCAAGAACACTAACGCCATCTATTGTAGGTAGTACGGAACTAAGCGTTTACTAAAATAATAAAAGTACGCAGTGCTACACTCCCCCTTCTAACTCCGAAGTCGTCCCGACGAGGTATCTTGTCTTGAGGTCTTCAGTGTTGTTTCCGTGGGCGGCCGCGTCCTCTTCGTGTAGGAGCGGGACCGTCAGTAGTTACAGCTGGATCCTTACGGGGTCTACCTCTTCGCCTGAGTGGTTGCACTGGCTGAGGGACAGTAACGTCTTGGCTTGTGTAGGGAAACAAAGCAGAAGTGTGATAGGTGCCAGAGGCTTCCGTAGGGCTTAATGGATTGGCAATGACATAAGAAGCTGGTCCACGTTGTTTCATAATTACATATGGGCCATCTCTTCGTGGAGAGAATTTAGAGCTGTACCCTCGAGTCGCATTGCTTATTGGATGTGATTCAACAAGAACGAGATCACCAGGTTTATAATTCGGACTGGGTCGTCGTCGTTTGTCCACGTATTCTTTTCGTTTTATTTCTTTTACTTCTTGAATTTCTTGTGCCCTTTCTAAAATGTCGGCTATCTGTAGTAGCTTAGGCGTAATCTCAGCTATAAAATTTTCAGATTTCACAATAGCTCGGTAGTCCTCTTCAGTATCTTTCAGGGTTCGAAGTTCTCGTCCAAACGTGAGGAAGGCAGGGGTGCGTTCAGTTGAGGAACAAGTGGAACTATTCATTGCGAATCTTATACTTGGCAGGAACTCAGGCCAACGACGGTGATCGTCGTCTACTAGGATCGCTAGTTATGTCTTCAAATCTCTATTCCTACGCTCTACAGGATTAGCTTCGGGATGATATACGGGTGTGAAGGTGTGGGTAATGCTTAGGCAGTAAGTGACTTGTTGCAATATGGCACTTGTGAACTGTGGACCATTGTCACTTATTAATTTTCTTGGAAAACCATACCTTAGGAATATTTCATCTATCAGCTTTTTAGCACAAGCCTCAGCTGTGGCTTGCTCCAATGGGAAAAGTTCGACCCATCTGGTGGCTATATCTTCCACTATAAGTATGCAAGTCATCCCATCAGTTGATGTTGGCAAAGGTCCAAACAAATCAAAAGAGATTACTTCAAATCTTTTGTTCATTGGAGTAGTTTGTAGTAGTCCGGCGGGTTTTAGGTTGGATGGCTTGTAACGTTGACAAGCTAGACAATTCTGGACGTAACTCTCTATATAACGTCGCATTCCTTGCCAATAGTATCTGTTCGAGATACGGTTATATGTTTTCTCAGCTCCAAAGTGTCCAGATGTAGGTTCATCATGGTAGGCTCTAAGTGTGTTAACCCATTCTTGGCTAGGTACCACTAATTGTGCATCTTCGGTTTCGGTTTTGGGGTCATGTCGGTACAATATTCCGTTATTCATAAGATATCCTTTCGCACTCCAATATGCTGCATTTTCTTGGCAATCAGGGCTTTCTAGCGACTTGATAATCTTTGCTATATTCTCATCTATTAACTGTTCTGCTCGAATGACAGCAGGACTTTTTGTAGGCATATCGATGCCAACCGCAAAGACACCATAATCTGTTTCATTTTTAACAGGGCATGGTGGGCGTGAGAGAGTATCAGCCACCACGTTCGTTCGACCGGGAATGTATTTCACTGTAAGGTCGTAAGCTTGAAGCTGTAGTGCCCAACGTGCTAATCTGCCCGTGGGGGACTTCATGCCTAATAACCAGCGCAAGGCTTGGTGATCAGTTACGATTTCAGTGGGTAAGCCTTCAATATAACTTCTGAACTTCTTAACTGCCCAGACCACAGCTAGTGCTTCTTTCTCGGTCGTGGAATAATTCCTCTCTGCGGCAGTTAACAGTCTGCTAGCGTATTCGACTGGGTGTTCATCGTTACCATCTCCTTGTACTAGCACGGCTCCTAATGCATAGTCACTGGCATCAGTCTTTATTCGATAAGGTTTATGTCCATCAGCTTGGCCCAGTATAGGGGAAGAAGTCAGACAGTTCTTTAAGTGTTGGAATGCATTATCTTGCTTTTCAGTCCAACTCCAAGGTGTATTTTTTCGCATAAGTTTGGTTAATGGTTCAGCGGTATGCGAGAAATCTTTTATAAATCTTCGATACCAGGAGCATGTTTGTAAAAATGACATAAGTTGCTTAAGATTTGTTGGGGTAGGTAAAGCTGCTATGGCTTTAGTCTTCTCGAGGTCAACTTGCAGACCCGATGGGGTGATAAGATGTCCCAAGTATCGGACTTCAGTTCGACAAAATTTACATTTCTTCAAGTTTGCGGTTAAATTGTGAAGTGGTATGGTACAGCAGTAGATAAAAATATAAACGGCGAGAATTGTGACTAAATTGTTTATTAATCGCTGTAGACTACACACTTGCAAACGTCCACATATGACACACGGATAACAGTGTGGACAAGCACAGAAGGAGAGATTAACACAGGAAGAAAACAGTTTATATTAGGAAGATAGACTTAGCATACGGGTCGCGGAAATAAGAGGTATAGCGGGTCGGAGCAAGCGGCATGCGTCTCGCGTCGTATCGTCTAACCGACTGCCGGAGCCACCGCTCGCGGTGCAGCGGGGGCTTACGCGCCGGTACATCGCTTCGGGTGCGTTCGGCAAACGTCGGCCGCGATCGGTCGGCGCGAGCGCCGCCCGCATACCTATGCCGCGACGACGTCACAGGCTGTGTTATCTAATAGTAATCGCGGTCGGTTTGTCCACGCGTAAACATTTGCTTGTACAGTTATAATTATTCTTTTATAAATATTTTGGTACATATATTAGTTTTGATAATTTGTAAATAGATTAGGTACTTAGGTAAATTATATAAATAGCTCCGCTACACCACCCCCCTCCTGAGACCGTCGCTACGGGCGATAATAGTCTGGGAATCTGACTGTACGTCCCGATCTGGTTATTTTGGTACCGTGACTATGTGTTTGTGTTGTTGATTGAATAGGTGTAGGTGTGTTTGTGTTGTGTGAAGATTGATTATGTGATGTATTCGTGTCAGAGCGTGATGTGTGTGTGTTTGTTTGTGTATCCCGAAGTATGTAAGCAGGTTTAATTCTATCGATCGATACTGTGACCGGTTTGTTACTGTAGACTATTTTAAAAAACTTGTCCCCTCTTATGAGAACCTCGTATGGTCCAGTGTAAGCAGGTTCACGGGAGCCAGCTACGGTGTCATCGCGGAGGAACACATGAGTACACGTAGCCAGATCCTTAAAAACAAATGGTGAACGATGACCTCCGTGACGTGAAGCCGGAGGCGGCTTGAGTTTGTTCACGAAAGAACGTAATCGAGCCGCATAATCTGTCACGTCAACGGGTTCTTCTTTTGTGGGTAAAAGAAAGTCACCAGGAAGGCGTAAGGTTTCTCCATAAAGAAGTTCTGCCGAGGAACATTTAAGGTCATCCTTGAATGAAGACCTAATGCCAAGTAACACAAGGGGAAGTGACTCAACCCAAGAAGCATCGGAGTGGCAGGTGATGGCGGCTTTGAGCTGCCGGTGGAACCTCTCCACTAGGCCATTTGCTGCTGGGTGGTATGCGGTGGTACGGCTATGAGCGAAACCGGCTATCTGAGACAGCGTTTTGAACAACGCCGACTCAAACTGCCTACCTCTGTCCGTCACTATTTTGACCGGACTACCGAAACGGGCTATCCAGCCACTAAGCAGTGCTTTGGCAACGGTCTCAGCTGTCATATCAGGTATTGGTATTGCCTCAGGCCAACGCGTGAAGCGGTCGATGGCAGTGGGGCAATATCGGTATCCCTGAGATAGTGGTAGGGGGCCGATCAGGTCAATGTGTACCACCTGAAATCGTCCACGTGGTAAAGAGTAGGTAGCGAGGGGTGCAGAGACGTGTCTCGTGATCTTGCATTTTTGACACGCAAGGCAACTGCGTACCCACTCGCGACAGTCTCTACGTACTCCTGGCCAAACATAACGATCTGTGACCATTTTTATAGTCGTTCTAGCTCCGGGGTGGTTCAGGGAATGTAGACTGTCAAAGACTTGTCGCCGGTAGGCTTGCACGACAAATGGTCGTGGAGCTAGGCCACTTACGTCGCAGAAAAGTTCGATGTTAGACCCAGGCATTTTTACCTTACTTAATTGCAGCGCAGTGTGTCCACCGAGTAGCATTTTTAATTCAGGGTCCTGGTTTTGCGCGGTTCCTAACCTTCCTGGGTCAACGGGTTTAGTGATCTCATCGACCCGTGACAAGGTATCGGCAACCACGTTATTCTTACCCGCAATGTGCCTCACATCGGTGGTAAATTGCGAAATAAAGTCCAAGTGTCGAAACTGCCTGGGTGAACAGTTTTCTTTCCGTGAACTGAAGGCGAACGTAAGTGGCTTGTGATCAGTGTAAATTACGAAGTCACGCGCCTCCACCATATGGCGGAAGTGCTTGATGGCTTCGTAGATAGCTAAAAGCTCGCGATCGTAGGGGGAGTATTTTGACTGAGCGGGGCTTAGCTTTCTGGAAAAGAAAGCAAGGGGCTGCCAACTTCCACCTTTCAGCTGTTGAATGACGGCCCCGATGGCGGTATCGGATGCGTCCGTGACCAATGCCATCTGGGCATTGCTGTCTGGGTGCGCTAGCATGGCTGCCTTGCAAAGATCTGCCTTGCATGCCTCGAACGCCTCTCTCTCTGTTACGCTGAAATTTACTGGGTGGGAACCCTTGGCCGTGCCGCTTAATAAAACGTTTAACGGTGCCTGGTGTGATGCTGCTTGTGGTATAAACCTCCTATAAAAGTTTACCATTCCCAGGAACCTCCGCAACTCTCTGATGGTCTTGGGTGCTGAAAAATTGCCAATAGCTTGAACTTTTTCAGGCAGAGGCTTCGTACCAGCCGCTGAAATGCGGTACCCAAGGAAAGTCACCTCTGGCGCTCCGAAAACGCACTTGCTCGGGTTTAAAACCATCCCATATTGTCTGAGGCGACTGAAAACTTCATGCAAATGTTTTTCATGACTAGCCTTGTCCGCTGAAAAGACCAAAATGTCGTCCAAATATGGGTATACGAAGTCAAGCCCCCGCAAAATCTCATCCACGAAGCGCTGAAAGGTCTGACCGGCGTTACGAAGACCGAACGTCATGTAGGGAAATTCGTACAAGCCGAACGGCGTCGTGATGGCAGTTTTGGCGATATCAGGTGGGTTTACAGGAACTTGATTATATGCCTTTGTGAGGTCTAGCGTGCTGAAAATAGTACAGTTGGATAAGTTGTGGGAAAAGTCCTGTATATTACGTAGCGGATACTTATCCGGAATAGTCCGTGCATTCAATCGGCGGTAATCGCCGCAGGGACGCCATCCATTCTTTTTGGGAGCAAGATGAAGTGGAGATGCCCAAGGTGACTCAGAAGGGCGACAAGTACCTACCTGCAACATTGCCTCAAATTCTGCCTTCGCAATTCTTAATCTGTCCGGGGCGAGTCTGCGTGGTGCACAAGACTCGGGCGGTCCGGGTGTGGTGCGAATAAAATGTAGAGTGTTGTGATTGGCTGATGAAGAGTGTATGCCTGATGGGCGAGTAATGTCTGGGTATTGTGTTAGTATGTCCTGATACACAGAACAACCGAACAAAACTTTCACCGATGATACACACTCTGACAACTGGGCGAGTGAAGCCGGGGCGGTGAGTGTAGTATTACCGTCGATAAGACGTTGGTTTCTGATGTCGACTATTAAATTATAATATGATAAAAAATCTACGCCTATTATCGCCTTGGTAACGTCAGCTACAATAAATTGCCAAGGAAAGTCGCGGCGCAAACCTATGTTTAAAATTAAATTTGCATAGCCGTAGGTACTGATAACTGAACCGTTGGCGGCACACAAGTCAAAATCAGTTTTGCTACGACGTTCCTTGACATAGGAGCGGGGGAAAACACACAAATCACTGCCAGTATCTATTAAAAATTGTATTTTAGTACGTTTATCTGTTATAAACAAGCGACCGGATAATGGACAGGCGTCGGTCGCCATAACACTCTGCCCTACAGGTTTCCCGCCGTCTTCCCGTAATCACAGGGGGCAATACAACGACTGGCCCTGGACCCATATTTATAATGGTACCAGCATACCGGGAACCGTTTGTACTGGGACTGCGTACGGGAACTTCGCGATCTTCCACGATGCTCTCGGGACTCACTCCTGGTTCGCGCACGGGACATTCGTTCCATTTTGGACGATAGCGCCGCCACCTGTCGAGTCAGCTCCGCAATTTGACCGGTCAGGACCGTGTCGCTGGACGTGGAAGCTGCTGCCACCTGAGGGGTACGCACTATGTCCTGCAGTTTGTCCGCCAACTCAGCCAGTTCGTCCCGCGTAGCTCGGGGTTGTGAAGTGAGAATCGCCTGCGTGCTGCCCGGAAGCCGCTCCGTCCAGATGGTCATCAGGAACTCTTCGGGGACGCCCGGTCCGGCGAGCGATTGTAGGTGGCGGAGGAATTGGGACGGTTTCCTGTCCCCAAGCTCCTCGCGCGACAACAGCTGCTTCAACGTCTGCACACGCGACGCCGACAACCGTTTAATTAACTCCGTCTTTAGCCGCTCGTACTTGTTAGAAGGAGGAGGGTTGGTAATAATGTCCTCGACTTCTGCTGCATAGGCTGGCTCGAGGTGCCCGATAGCATAATGATATCGGGTGGTGTCCGTACTGATTCCGGCGAGGATAAACTGGCTTTCCAGCTGGGCGAACCATAGTGCCGGTTTATCGGGATAAAATGGGGGTACTCTCACGCCAACTCTATGTATTTCCGAAGGAACTGATTCTGCAGCCATAGGATCCTTCTCTTCCTGTTCTGACATCTTGTTCCGGAGGGTCACCAGTGAAGTGGTATGGTACAGCAGTAGATAAAAATATAAACGGCGAGAATTGTGACTAAATTGTTTATTAATCGCTGCAGACTACACACTTGCAAACGTCCACATATGACACACGGATAACAGTGTGGACAAGCACAGAAGGAGAGATTAACACAGGAAGAAAACAGTTTATATTAGGAAGATAGACTTAGCATACGGGTCGCGGAAATAAGAGGTATAGCGGGTCGGAGCAAGCGGCATGCGTCTCGCGTCGTATCGTCTAACCGACTGCCGGAGCCACCGCTCGCGGTGCAGCGGGGGCTTACGCGCCGGTACATCGCTTCGGGTGCGTTCGGCAAACGTCGGCCGCGATCGGGCGGCGCGAGCGCCGCCCGCATACCTATGCCGCGACGACGTCACAGGCTATGTTATCTAATAGTAATCGCGGTCGGTTTGTCCACGCGTAAACATTTGCTTGTACAGTTATAATTATTCTTTTATAAATATTTTGGTACATATATTAGTTTTGATAATTTGTAAATAGATTAGGTACTTAGGTAAATTATATAAATAGCTCCGCTACAATTGTATTCTATGAGTTTGTTGAATAAAGCTTCAAGATCCTTTAAATGACTTTCAAATGAAGTTGAAAACAGTATGACGTCATCCAAATATGCCAGTATCTTTATATTACTGTCGAGTTCAACTCGAAGGCGATCGATGAATCTCTGGAATGTCGCTGGTGCGTTTCGTAAACCAAAAGGCATTCTGTTGAAAGTATAAATTCCGAAAGGTGTTATAAAACCAGTCTTCTCTTTATCTTGGTCTCTTAGCTTTATCTGCCAATATCCAGATTTTAAGTCTAATGTAGACATATACAGAGTGGGTTTTGCCTCATGAAGGAGATCGTCGATCCTTGGCATAGGATAAGTATCTGGTGTAGTAATCGAGTTGAGCTTTCTATAGTCGATACATACACGCATCTCGCCGTTTTGTTTAGGTACTAAAACAACGGGAGCAGCCCATGGTCTTATGCTAGGTTCTATCACGCCAGCGGATAACATTTTGTCGATTTCTTGCCGTAGTATGTCTCTGCGAGGAGGAGATAGTCTATATGGTGGACATGCGATAGGCGCGTGATCCTTAGTATCTATGCAATGCTCGATATTACGTGCAGGTTCACCGTCCTCAATAAAAACATGTTCGTACGATTTGAGTAATTTATTTAACATAGTGGCCTGATCATCAGGCAAATCAATATCTATAGCACAGAAATCATTGGATGAAGTGAAATTGTCCGGGAAAAGGGCTTCTGACCGAGGAGACAACTTCATATCGCTGTTGTTCATAGCTTGTTGCGCGTCGGATATCATATAGTCTGCGTATGGTTCGTAACCGTCGAAAACGCTAACTGTCCGTTTTGGTGGGGGCGGGAGCTCAATTGGAATCAGTTTGTACGACCTATCAGTAGGTAAGGCAGCCTCTGATATGGCTCTTTTCCTGCCAGTAAGTGCAGACTCTATAATTGGTAGTGGTGCAGATGTGGGTAACGCTGGTTCTGGCTCCTCGAAGCGTACAAAATGTTCATCGTACAGCTCATAGTCGATGTGTGGCTGGTCGTTGAAGTGCCAGATAAATTGGGGCAAGTCTAATATAATACCAGCCTTCTCTAAAAATCCGACTCCCAGTAGGGTTCTGGTGGTTTTAGTGGGCAAAACAATAAATGTTGTTGGTATCTTCCGATTCGCTAGCAACACAGGTACTCGGAACGTGAGCACATCTTGTTTGCCTGGCATGCCGTCGGCGAGAGTGACGGTTACATTTTCTTTCCCGAATCGGCAGCCTTTCTTCTTCATCTTCTCATACAAATTTCGGGATGCGATGCTGGTTTTTGCGCAAGTATCGACGTAGGCGTAATCTGTTGTACCTTCAATTGTAATTGGTACGACTGGGCGTGCTCGAACCTCAGCCCAGATATCAAAACAGCAGAAACCCAGCTCTTCTGGTTTCTTGAGTTGTTTCTTAGCTGCGCAAGTCGGGCAGTTTGTGCGTACTACGCCGGGGGTTCCACAGCCGTAACACGTTATTGCAGGACGTCCAGGGGATGGTACTTGCGTCTGTGCCTCGAAGCGAGTATGTCTGGGTTGCGACGTCATCTTTCTAGTTCTTTTACGACAGTCGTCGGAGGTGTGGCCAAGCGATTTACAGTAACTGCACCGTGGGAAGTTAGTGCCGCGTCGCTGTTGCTTCTCCATAGTAGGCGTGTTGAATTGTGACTGCAAATGTTCGACTTCTACTGCAGCTCTTAGGAGTTGGTCGTAGGTGTTAATTAAAGGAATGACGCGTCACCTTTTCTCTGAGTTTTACAGTCAGTAGCAGATATATGAAATCTAACTGTGTTTCTTCGTTGACTTCGGGAAGAAGCATGGAGTACAGCATCCGTTTTTTAGCGATGAAATCTTCAGCTGTTTGCTGGGGTTGTTGCTTAACTCTCATCAGTTCATCGCAGAGGAGATATTTGGGTTTCTTTGGGGTAAAATTATCCCTGATTTGGTCTTGGAAATCTTTCCAAGATTTTGTTTGCGTCCCAATGCCTTGCCACCATACGGCAGCGTCACCGCGTAACAGGGCTGGAAGACTGGCCAGCGCCTCAGCATCGATGATGGCTTGAGTGATTTTATAGGAATTCACCGTCGCGAGAAAAGCTTCAAGTATCTTTGGATCTTTTTCGCCGTGATAAGTGACCTGTAACGTAGCCAGATTGCCACGCTTTCCTGCTGATACCGCCTTCAAAAGTTGCTGTAATTGTTCGTTGGATAACGTAACCGACATTTTTTCAAGTTTCTTAGCAACTTCGATAGTCTTAACTCGTCCTGCTTTTGTCACAACGTACTCGGTTGTTGTGGGGTCTTCCTGTTGTGCGTTCGCCTCTTGAAAAGTTGACGAAGTTCCTCGATGTTCAGGAATTTTCACGGTTTTTCAGGAACAGCCGTACGTTGAGCGCCAAATTGTAACACGCGTGACGAGTGGGAGAGTCGCGTAGCAGGTTCGTAGCAATTCTACGACGTAGTTGGTCGTAGTGCGGGTCGTGTAGTTCGTAGCCCTTCCGTAGCACCTCGTAGCGCAGCCGAGTCCGTAGCGGAGGGGGAATACCTCGTAGACCGTGGCTCTGGAACCTCGTAGCAGCTGGCGTAGACTCGTAGCAGAGGGGAGGGGTGAACGGGGGGAAGTGAAAGACGTACTATGTCTTAGAAGTATATTACCAAGTACATATACCTAGGTAACATACTACGGGTGGACAGGGGTTTCGACTTGCGGTAGTATGCCTGGAAGGAAGCTGAAGGACACCCAGAACTCCATACGGTAGTAACGGGAGTGCACATACAGAAACCTAAGCAATAGTACCGAGTGAGTACCCTGGTGGAGCATGACAAACAAAATCCTCGACCTAAGGTCATTCTACGGGGTGCGACAACGATAGCGCGATCTACAATGAATTTTACAACGCCATCTAGTAATGAATGGCACATACTAAATACGGTTCCACAATAATACCGCGATCTAGAAGTCACGTTGTGACTGTGCCATCTAGTCTGGAATAGTGGTTACTAAACGGGTACATTATTACAATATCGCGATCTAAGGCAAGAACACTAACGCCATCTATTGTAGGTAGTACGGAACTAAGCGTTTACTAAAATAATAAAAGTACGCAGTGCTACACTCCCCCTTCTAACTCCGAAGTCGTCCCGACGAGGTATCTTGTCTTGAGGTCTTCAGTGTTGTTTCCGTGGGCGGCCGCGTCCTCTTCGTGTAGGAGCGGGACCGTCAGTAGTTACAGCTGGATCCTTACGGGGTCTGTCGGGTATTTTATTTTTTTATTTATTTTAATAGTGTTTCCTACACAATTGGTGAGCGCACGGTATGCATTACGGGGTTGCTTAGGTATGTTTTGGAAAGCATTTCTTCAAAAATCCCATCCTATCCTACTAATATTATAAAGCTTAAAGTTTGGGAGTATGTGTGTATGTGTGTTTGTTACTCAATCACGTAAAAACCGCTGAACCGATTGCGATGAATATTGAAATATAGGTAGCTGAATACCGGGCTACTTTTTATCCAGATAATCCCACGGGAACGGGACTTACGCGGGTAAAACCGTGTAAGCCCAGACCGCCAATCTTGTGCCTATTCCCATACGAGTAAAAAAATTCTACGCTTCTGTATTATGCCTAAAGGCCTAATTTACCTCGGTTTAACACACTATGTTTGTTTCCAGGATTTGATCTCTATCAGCAATACTATAGATCGGTACAATAATATAGGATGTTTAGTTTTTTTTCCAAAAAAACAAGGTTCGAATCCTAGCTAGAGTAATACATTTTTGAAATATCTAATAACGCCATTTTAGTTTTTGTCAAATTCGGGGAAACAACTCCTTTCAGCATTTTTCGCTCTGTTATAGGTTTCGGATATCCCCCTGAAAGTGCATCGAAATAGTTCACCCTGTATAGGTACCAATATTTTTTGTCCTTCACGAAAACATTTTGTTTTATCGCAATTTTAATTACTTACTTTAACTTATTTAACTTTGACAATTGTCTTACTGAGCTGTAAGTAATTATGCCCATAGGTAGAGACATAATATATCTAACTGCGCAATAGAGAACTAAATATAAATAGTAATATTTAAAAGCACATCATTTCAATAAAGCATGGTTCCTAGATAGTTGTGTACCACTCTTTAAATCCTGTAAAATCTTGCCATTACCTTGCATGTGCATTAGGGAAGGGAATGAATGTATGAATGAATGTCATTTATTTGCACGAAATATGGTTACAACAGATGTTATCAAGTAGTAGGTATAGTTCAACATATTTCACTAGCACTTAACTTAGCATGCAAATATCAGAATCAAGTAAGTACTTATTTTAAATCAATCTTAATGTCAACTTAATGATTTTACAAATATACCTACTGACTACCTATTAAAACTACTAAATTTCAAAGAATACAATGTCACAGATAAAATTAAATTAATGAATACAGATTAATAAAACAATGTCAAACAAAATTAAATACCAACCTACATTGCCTTTTTTTAGTGTGCCTTTTTGTAAAAAAATAACATTAACTATTTCAACAACTACATAGACGTCCGTTCTCGGCAAAAAAGAGGCATATTCTTAGATCTGATCTTCCAATCTCGCTGCGAGAAAGATATTTATAAAAGGAATGTCTATAATTGGTGTATTTCATTTTACAATATTTTACCCCGCGACCTTAAATCATTAGAAGGCAATAATTTGAAGAAAGAATTATTTGACTGGCTTCTCCATCATGTGTTTTCCATCATTGTTTTTACTTTTTATCCCGATATTCCCGCGGGAACGGGACTTACGCGTGTGAAACCGCGGGGCACATCTATTATAAATATATGTGAAATTTAAAACGTAGGTTTTTTGATTTTTAAAATTTTTTCACAATATTAATATTTATTTATTTGAAAATAATAATAAGTTGTCAATGTCAAGAATATCTAAAATAAAAATAAAAAAACACAAAAATAATAACAGACAATAACATTAATACAAATAAACATCACACAAAATAAAAATAAAAACCTAAAACCAGATAGATAATTTATCCCCAAGCGTTTCCGCCGCAAAACTGGCCAAAATGCTAGCAGCATTTCCGCGCTGAACCGCAATGGTCAATCTTTGCAGCAGGAACGCTCCGGAATGGACATCAAGCCCCCTCCTCCTACCCCTTTTTAAATCTATAACAAATTTTTTTAGATGTCACTTTGTTACTCTTTCTCACAAAAACTACTGAACCGATGGCGATGATACTTGGAATTTAGGTAGCTGGATACTTATATTACTTTAGGCTACTTTTTATCCCGATATTCCCGTGGGAACGAAACTTATGCGTACTGATATATAAGATATACGACCTCGACCTCTGTGGCGCGTCGGGCGAACGCTTGGCTGCAATACAGAAGGTTGCGGGTTCGATTCCCGCTGGGTGCAAATATTTAAGCTTAAAAAATAAATATTTGCATCTGGTCTGGGCGTATTTCTATGTATAATGTGTATGTATTTACAAAAGAAAAATAAATATAAGTAGTATATCCGTTGTCTAGCCACCGTAACACAAGCTTAGCAGCTTACCACGGGGCTAGATGGCGCTGTGTGTTCGTCACAGGATTTATTTATTTATTTATTTATATATCAAACTGCGGGGCGCAGCTAGTAGATAAATAAACCTTTTATATCTCTGCGATTCTGCCCTAAAACTTTCTGTCCCTATCTCCTTGAGGTCACTTACTTTAATTAGATTTTATTACACTTTGTTCCCTCGTGTTTTTTTGACTTATTTCTCTTTGTAACGACTTAATGTTGTCTCAAGTTGTTACGCAGTCCCTTTGCAAGTAAAGATCGATGTTCATCATAACGTTACTTAACATTAGGACCATTTAACCGTAACCGTTTTTTTGAATGAATGATTGAATGAATGAATAAATTCTTTATTATCCACACCAAATACAAATACGTACAAAGAAAACAAACACAACTTAAAAATAGGTAGCACAATAGGCGGTCATATCGCTTAAAGCGATCTCTTTCAGGCAGCCTTTGGATGGACCAGAAGTCAAGATAGGTGAAGGGTAGGGTGTTTACACAGGGTGGTTGTTTTTGTTGTAGTTTATCGTAAGTTATGGCAAATATCTTAGGTCGACATCTATACTTTGCTAAGCATAAACAATGACTCAAGATAATTTTTGGTATTTATAAAGCGATCTTCGCAACTATCCAAAGTATTTGCTTAGTAAAGTCGAAGTACTTCAAATTGAGAATATAAACCAATAAAAATATTGACCTAAACTTTGCTTCTCTGTTATGACTATGAAGATCATTTATTTGTATATTACATACAAAAGGAATTTCGACTATAAAATCCAATTCAAAGTTTAGACTTGTCTTAGTTTTTACTAAGCTCAGTCTGAGCAAAATTAAAGTACGCTCTATAGAGTTCAGCCTAAGGTTGAAACCTATAGTGCGTACTTAGGCTTACTCAGACTAAGCTTTCTAAAAACTTAGCAAAGTTTATGCTAAGCAAAAATTTTAAATTGTAATTTATAGTCGAAATTCATTTTGTAATACAAATAAAATAAAAAGATCTTCATAGTCATAATAGAGGAACTAAGTTTAAGTCATTTTATTTGATTGATTTACCTTCTCAATCTGATATACTTAGACCCCAAATATACGGAACAATGTCATATACAAACGCTGCAAACGCAAAAATGTTCTTTAACATTGCGGCAGTAAATAATCAACAATTTTCGATGAATCATTTCATATTAGCTGGTAAGGGTAGTAAGCTGGTAACTTCCTACATAACGTCATTGTATAGCCAACAGTCACATTGATTGATGGTGATAGTAACCACGCTTTATTTGTAAAGTAAACCAAATACCTAAAGAATACCTATTAATGTGTCCCGCCTTGACGCCCACGCGCTTGGACACCCTAATAAATATTACGCCAGAAGGTCAACGATTGCGGAGGAGTTTCAGCGGGAACTAAATTTTCATTTTCGTGAAACCTAGTTCAAATATGCGTGTGAATTGTGTAATTTCTGGGGCTTCCATTAATTACCTAGCTGCGTCCCGCGGTCTCGCCCGCGTATGTCTCGATTCTGTGGGAATATGGGGATCAACGGTAAAATATAACCTTCTGTGATAAATGGACTATCAAACACAAATAAAGTTTTTTCTTTTCGGACCAGTACTTTCTGAGATTAGCGCGTTCAACCAAACAAACAATAGTAGATTGTCGGACAAGGGCTGAATGTCAGGCATTTCACCTAAGATATTTCCGCTCATACGAAGTGAGAGCGTCAATCGTTCGAGGGTGTAATGCGTGACATTCACCCTAGCTATACACTCTACTTTTCATTTCGACTGCGAGGAAATTAAAATACTACACGCACATTTAATAAAAATATCTTGAGAATCAGTTTGTAAAATAAGGATTGATTATTTTTGTTCGATTTAAAAAAAAGTTAAAATGTACGCTTACTGCCAACATTAGAATTTTTTCGAAAAACCTATCTATTGGCGATATAATCGAGTTGAGTTGTTGTTGAGTTGTTATATAATCGAGTTGGTCACGACGTGCATCTAAGCAACCATGCCGACATGTGAAAATACATTGTAGCGAGTGGCGGAATAGAAGAGTAGGTCAGTAATTCAATTATCATAGCCAAATGAAAAATATATGTTGTGCGTTTTTATAATTTCAAACTATAATCTGACGTTATGGTTACTTGTATTTGACAATTTTTCTATAGAAAGAAGTGTCAATTGTTTATAATAATTGTTTATATTATTTAAAAAGTGAAGTATACTTTCCACCCTAGGGATGAAATGAGCTACTTTCCACCCGGCTATCTACCCATGAAAATTATACTTTCCTTTATCTATTCATGAAAGTTAAACTTTCCGAACAGCGGTCCTAGCCAAAATTAATATAGAAAATATAGACCTTATGTCAATTTCATAAAAAACAATCTGTCGATTGGCGTTTTCGTTATTCGATAAGTATTTTGGCTAGTGCCGCAGGAGAGATGAAAATTAAACTTTCCTATGGGCTTTGCCATAGCAAGTAAAAAAAAAAACATTAATTTTCTTAGCGTAGCCACGTAAATAGTACAACTTACTTAGCTTAATATACGCGCACTAATAATTCGTGGCGGCCATAGATTTATTATGTACAACGTTGGCGGATATCCGAATAAAGAAAATACTCTACCAAAAGTAAAATATATTAGAAACCGAAGTGCTCTTCCTCACTGATGAAAACATATCTTTATTTAGAATCCTACTTATATACTACAGCCATTAACGAACATGACGGGAGGCTGTTGTATATGTTTACTTTCTATACGTTACAAAACACAAAAGTATAAATATTTAGCTTTGTAATATTGCATATGGGAAACTTTTTGTTGGCCGACAAACTCAGGCAACAAGGCGTGATAATTATTTTTGCGTTGTGTTTGTCATGATCAGGAGAAAGAACTTATGCCAGAAATGTTTAATACCTAACACAGAAAGAAAGTTGATATCGCGATTCAGGATTTCTTACTAGTAACGCCATCTAGTAGGTGCTGTGGGCGACCGCCACGAACCGTAAAAATGCGTTCATGTTATAATTTAGTAGAGATACCTGTCTACACACTTCAATTATCACAATCTATAAAGCTCTTTGACTTCTGAGGTAGGAATCGGAGAATCGAATGCAAACTCGTAAAATTTCAAATAGTTGAATAAAAGTCGCAAACTTAAAATGTGTGTTTTCAATAGTAAAAAAGGAAGAAAAAAGAAGATCGGCCGACAAAAAGTCTGCGGTCTAAAGGTTTGCGGTCTGCGGTTTTCTGTAAGTGAATTTTATCATTATAATGTATTTTCAGGCTTCGTTTCCGTACATATTTGTTTATTTAACAATTCAAGATCTCGGCCCAAATATTATGGAAGAACGTTTTCGCATTATCGGACCTGTTTTTTTTTGGGTTGTTTTAGGGTTCCGTACACCGAAAGGTAAAAAAAGAACCTTATTATTATTATTTATTAGTTAAAGTTTAAAAACAACAAAAAGCAACCCTTCTTCAGAAGGTTAAGAAATCTTCCAAATACACGAACCAACGAAGTCTTTGTTCGATGACTTTTGTGGCACGTTGTGCGAAAGTCCGACTGCAACGCAGAGTGTAACGTGGTTGCGGGTTCCCTTCCCGTTCCGGTTGAGCACAAAATCTATTCCGATAGCCCGTACCTTTAAAGCTATGTGTAACACATTTATTCATATTCATATTATTTATTGGTAATAAATTCATTACAAGTCATAAACATCATAAATCATAGTAAATTATTTTATTAATCTTAATTAATAAAATAATCATGAAAAAGAAGATAACAAAAAATGTATCAAAAATACATTTCGAATGTTAAATAAAATAATAAAAAAAGTAGCACAAAAGTGACCTAAAATAATACAATCAAAATAAAATGTCAACGATTGGTATTTATGAAAAAACTCCTTTAATATAGTAAGTATGACCATAGCTTAGAACCTCCATAGTACAAGCCTATTTGCTTAGTTTGGGGCTAGATTGTGTTGTGCGTAACTTCTTGTAATATAATTTCTTCTATGGTTTTCGCGATTTTGCATAATAAAACACTTTATTTATCGGGTTGAATCGTGTTTTATTCATGGTTTTAAACGAACCGAGCTTTCGCCAACTTTACAGTTGGCTTTTTCAAGGTTGACACGAACCGAACTGTAAAGTTGGCGAAAGCTCGGTTCGTCTTGTTATATTTTTGTAACGGTAAAACTTTAATTCGTTGTAATTATAATGAGGAAAAATCACTATAATTTTGAAGAGTAATATATATTAATATTTATTTATTTGCCATAAATATTACAATGCCAGCTTATACATTATAAAGTTTACATTAAAAATTAAAAAACCGACTTAAAAAAAGAACAACAAATAATTTAAAAATTTAAAAACCACCAAAAAAAAAGAATTGATAAAAAAGACCAAAATAATCTCTACATACAGCGCCACCGACTAATTAATCTGTTTTATCATCTGAAGTCGGGCAGTTTTACTGGCTGTATGGTTCCATATTGTACTTAGTTTGCCTGCCCGACTTCAGATGATAAAACAAATTAATTAGTCGGTGGCGCTGTATGTAGAGGTTAATTTGGTCATTTTTATCAATTCTTTTTTTTTGGTGGTTTTTAAATTTTAAAATTATTTGTTGTTCTTTTTTTAAGTCGGTTTTTTAATTTTTAAATTCTTTTTTTATTTCACCCTTTTTAGTACCTACCTACCTACTTCCGACTGCCAAATAAATTAACAATACCTATTGTTACCGTAATTTTATTTATTGAGGAGTTTGCTGATGAGAAGGTGATTTTAGGTGGCCCATCAATCTGTTCTTAGTTCTTTAGGGGTCTATTCTTTTTGGTAGAAGTCCTAAAACGAGTAATTTAATTATTACATTCTGGGAAGCTATCCTGTCCATCATTCCGAAGATACTCATCAGATCCTGATCAAATTTTTATGGGACCACCACGGGGCTTTCACCTTTCCATTAAAAAAAAAAACCATCTCAATCGGTCAAGCCACCTTTGAGTAATCGGTGAACAAGTGAATTGAATACAGGTTTTTGAGGAGCATTCCCGGTCCTTACTTCGGAGATCCTCACCAAATTTTTATGGGACCACCTCGGGGCTTCCACCTTTCCATTAAAAAAAGAACCATCTTAATCGGTCAAGCCACCTTCGAGTAATCAGTGAACAAGTGAATTGAATACAGGTTTTTGAGGAGCATTCCCGGTCCTCACTTCGAAGATCCTCATCAGATCCTCACCAAATTTTTATGGGACCACTTCGGGGCTTCCACCTTTTCATTAAAAAAAGAACCATCTTAATCGGTCAAGCCACCTTCGAGTAATCGGCGAACAAACATAAAAAAAAAAAAAAAAAAAAAAAAAAAATATACGCGACGAATTGAGAACCTCCTCCTTTTTTGAAGTCGGTTAAAAAATAAATTAATATATTGCTAAAGAGTAACTAGCGGTCCCTGCAGTAAGCAATGCTTGTTTCGCAGGCGACCAAATACAGAGATTACAAGAAAAGATATCCTCGGATTAGCTCTTCATATTCTCTGTCAAAAATTAAAAAAAATACTAGTAAAAGAATTACTTCGATACGTTGATTCGTTTCTGATTTAAAGAAGTGAACGTGCGATGCGGACTCGTACTCGGGTGTGACGTCATCTCACACTCGCCCAGTCCACTCGCGCTCTATGTGTCGATGTCAAAGTACATGTCGTCTAACGTTTTGATTAGCGGAGCGTTGTAAATGACGTCACGTGACTGTTAGCGAGACTCAATATTTATCGTAAGTTTAAATGCCTGTAAAATCAAAACTAATAGGTATTTTTGACTACAACAAAAGCTAGTTTATTTGTATTCGTACAAGCTTTACTGTAACAAACTTTTAATCGATTTGACACACTTATTAACATTCTTCTGTCAAAGAAATCCATTGAGTGGTTGGGAAGGTAAGTATATCAGATAATAAAGTATATTAATAATAATAATAATTCATTTATTTCAGGTAGTAGCAACCCATAAGTAACATTAAATGCAAAGTTATAAAGTTAAATTTTAAAATAAATAGGTAGGTACTAAAAATAAATTAAATTAAACAATATTATTAATTAAATGTCATAAAAATATAAAATAAGATAGGTAGATGGTATAGGTAGGTAAGTATATTCGGTAGGTCAAAATAAAAAATGTCACATTACAATTTCAATCAAAATTTTGACCACAAGTTAATAAAAATGTAATAAATTATTAGGAACGAACATACAAGATAGGCGGTAAAAACATAACCCTCCTTTGGCTGTCGGGTAAAAACGCTACCTAGACGTCTAAACAAGTCTAATCGTTGTAAAATACATAAAAACTATATAAATGATGCTTCGATGTCGTGAGATAGTAGTAACTTAGCTGCCATTTCTTTTGAACTACGTAAGTTGAGAATGGTGGTTGGTCACGACAGAAAGAAAAACAAACAAATGTACAAAGGCTTATGTCTGTCCATTGCAGTAAAATTTGGTGGCCTATTCTCGTATTAAAATTGTATTAAATGTAATTTCAATATCATTGCAAAACATTTATTTTTATTGCTTACTAGCTGCGTTTCACCCGTGTAAGTCCCGCTTACGCGGGTATATCGCGGTAAAAAAGTAGCCTATATCCTTTTTCAACGTTCTATCAAATTCTCAGCGGTCATAATTAAAAATCAGTTCAGCGGTTTAGATGTGAAAGCTTAACAGACAGACATACAAAGTTACTTTCGCATTTATTAATTTTAGTAAGTATGCAATTTCAAGTATTAGTATTAGTACCTAGAAATATTTTTAGCCAGGAAATATATTTTCGAAAAATCCCTAAGACAGGATTCGAACCTGCGTCCTTTCGCATTAGTATTTTAATTAAATATTTCGATTAAAGTTTTTTGAAGATAACATTTTTGAGTCAATAAAATTTCGAATACAATTCAGTTAAAAGTAACGGTTTCATCGTATTGTTTGCAATTGTAATGATGTTCAAATTGAAACTTTGGACAATTCCAATACTACTTTCTTAATAAGAATTCTAAAAAAACGTCAATTTTGAAAAAAAAGATTGACTGCAATGATATTGAAAATATGTTCTGGATAAAATTGTTACGAGAATAGGTCATCTAGTAAACTGGGATCTCAAGGGACCCTGAATTTTTTATCACTTACAGAAAAGGCTTTTTATTAACCCAGGGTCCCAAATAGGCAGGTTTGAAATGACAACAGTTTTATATAAAAGGGAATAGCTACATGGTATTTTGAAGCATACAGCAGCTAGGAAAAAAAGTGGCAAATTTTATTTATTTAGCTAGTGAATTTTACAAACTCCTTTCAATCTGACATTACGAAGAAGTTTGCATTACAAAATGACTGGCCATGAAGCTAAAAGAAAAATTAAACAGAAATCGCTTACTTTTTAATTTTGTGGCAGTTTCTCTCACTTCATACAGCCAGTAAGTTTTAGGTAAGTACTGAAGTTATACAAACTTCTTTTAATATGACATTATCAAGAAGTGTGCATCACAAAATGACTGGCCTCGAAGCTACAAGGAAAATTAAAAAGAAAACCAATTTCTTTTTAATTTGGTAGCAATTTTTCTAACTTCACTCTGCCAGTGATTTTTACTGAAGCTTTACAAACTCCTTTCAAATTAACATTACTAAGAAGTTTAAATTACGAAATTACTAAAAAAACAGCTAATTTCAATTAAATTGTTTTAAAATTGTTTCTAGACTAGTCTACACTATTAAAATTTATTAAAAAAAACCGTTCACGAAATTGTTTTTGCAACGAGACCGATTCTTCGTTGAAAATATCTCAATATCGTGGAACTGGCGTGGGGTGTTTACTTGGGACTAAAAAGACAAAGGTCGAATGATAGTGATGCATTTCAAACCCGTCTCTGACGGACGAGATTCATCAGTTCCAAAGTTAAATATTAAAAAAAAACTCGCACCATCATTATGATGTACATTATGAGCATGGAAGTAGTCCCCTATATATGTTAAAATATATTGTTTTTAGTATATATTATTATGGCGGCCATAGATTACATCGTCTGTGATAATTCCAACTGTCTAGCTATCACGGTTCATGAGATACAGCCTGGTGGCAGACGGAACAGACGGACGAACGGACAGCGGAGTCTTAGTAATAGAGTCCTGTTTTTACGCTTTCGAGGACGAAACCCTAAAAGATGGATTTAAATTCGAATGTCATTGTTAGAATACCCACAAAGAATACTAATCTATACCAATACCATTGTATTTAATTTAAAAAAAACTCCCTCGAAACTGTTTAATTGCCAAAAGATCAGAAACACCTCAATAATATCAAATTATTCGTTTAATTTGCATAAAAAGAATGTCAAAAAGAAGGAGTTTATTTTATCCAACAGTACGACTGTTCATTCGAATAATAATTGGGATCGAATTGTCCCGAATCGATCCCCAATTTAGAATACCTCGAGCCCCTAATCGAGTGAAACTCGTTCCGAATGAACATCGATTCTTCTGATGATTACCTAATTGGGTTTCGATTATTCGCCTTTTTCCAATCAGAAAAGTTTTTTGTGGGTTTCTATTAAGTACAGTTTGAATTGGATGAAGTTTTTAATTATTTGTGTTTAAAAAAAATGTATTTTTTTTATATAAAATAAAATAAATAAATTCTGTGACCAACACACAGCGCCATCTAGCCCAATGGTAAGCTGCTAAGCTTGTGTTACGGTGATACACTACACACACACACTACTTATATTTATTTTTCTTTTGTAAATACATACATATTTTACATAGAAATACACTCAGACCAAATACAAATATTTATTTTTTAAGCATCAATATTTGCATCCAGCGGGAATCGAACCCGCACCTTCTGTATTGCAGCCAAGCGTTCGCCCGACGCGCCACAGAGGTCGTCGTATTCTTTCTAAATTACTATTTATTTATATAATTACTAAAATTTGGACACGGCGCTTCTGTGGTTACATTTTCTCAGGAATTAATCAATAAAAGACAACATTCGACACGTTATTTGTTCAAATATTGCCATTGCGTCAATAGCGGGTAAAACCGTAACACTTACGGTCTTACCGTACTATTTACGGCGTAAGTAGAACCATAATAAAGAAAGAATAGTAATCTAACTGCGAGGCCGATCGGCGAGTTAATCACCTACTCCTGCCTTGACGCCTAGGGTTGTCCCTTTTATTTTTATTTAAATATTATTTGCGTATTATTAGACACTACGGTAAATTTTGTCTTTTTTGGAAGTCATCCTACTAATATTATAAATGTGAAAGTGTGTGTGTTCGGATGTTTGTTACTCAATCACGCAAAAACTACTGAACCGATTGCAATGAAACTTGGAATATAAGTAGTTGGATTCCGGGAATAACACATAGGTTACATTTTATCCTGATATGCCCGCGGGAACGGGACTTACGCTGGTAAAATCGCGGGGCGCAGTTATTAATTAATATTTTAATTAAAACAAATAAAGTCAGGGGAAGAAATCAGAGCGGGCGTGCAGCGCTATTGCGTTGCGACGGTATTTCGTACTGCGGCCAGTCGAGGTCAGGCGAGACTACGAGAGTGTGTGCATGAAACTTCCGTACGTACCCGGCGCCCGCTCATGCATGCATTGAAACCGCGGCGGCCACTTTGTATGAAGTGAAACTACTGTTCTTACTCTACTGTGGTAGTACCTAGAATAGTTTCATCCCAGCCAGCTTACACAGCCAGACACACAGACCTTATTACCATAGTAGTAGTTGTTTGTTTGTTTGTCACAATGTAAACATTTGAACACTAGATAAATTTACAAAGGAGTCAAAGAGTAAGTTTAAAGTTAGTGGTCAAATTGTTTGGGGAAGGGTTTGGTTAGATTTCAAGCGGATTCTAACCGAACCCTTCAACTTTTGACCTTTGAGAATATTATCAAATCATTATTATCACGTCATCATCTGTCTGTCGCAGTCCACTGCTGGACATAGGCCTCTCCAATTGCACGCTACCTGGATCTATTTTCGGCTTCTCGCATCCATTTTGAGAATGAAATAGAGAGTAGTACCAAATTTGTTATTACAAACAAAACCTATACTAGATTATAACCTATTAGAATTAGCGGTCGAACTGTTTGGGGAAAGGTTAGGTTAGAGTTCTAGCTGATTTAAACCTTTGAGAATATAAAAGATTAGAATAAAACGTGAACGTTTCTTGTGTACTGAATTAATTAAATAAGTAAATAAACAAAAAAGTACACAGACAAAAAGAGAAGAGAAAAATAAATAATAAAAATACACAAGACACACGCAAAAATAGAGGTATAAAATAAATAAGGAATAGGTAAGGAATAAATAAATAAATAAATCCTGTGACCAACACACAGCGCCATCTAGCCCCATGGTTAGCTGCTAAGCTTGTGTTACGGTGACTAGACAACGGATATACTACTTATATTTATTTTTCTTTTGTAAATACATACATATTATACATAGAAATACGCCCAGACCAAATACAAATATTTTTTTTTTAAGCAATATTTGAATAACAAGGAATAAACCGAAACTGCCTTTCGGATTCATCGAAAAATCGTTGATTATTTTCTGACGCAATGTTTCAAAATATTTTCGTTTGTCGCGTTTGTAAATGACATTGTGTCCGACATTTACTACAGATTTTGGGCTAAAAGTAATAAAAATGCTTTGACACTTAGGGACCGTCTCCACGGGCGTTAGAATCGCGGCGATATTATTATGTTTCTATACAACGCACCGCCGCGTTAACATCGCCGTGTGGAGACACGTTCATGGAGATTGTATAGAAATATGTGGCTCGACGATAATATCGCCGCGATTCCAACGCTCGTGAAGCCAGTCCCTTACTCTCAAACTCCCGCTTCTAGTAAACACTCTAACCCCCCCTTGACAGCTCATTTTAATGTCACCCCGCACCGCCCATTTGCTGTTCTTTCCAAGATTACTTACAACCTTGTCACTCTTACCGTTCCCTGTTGATCCTTAGGTTTATTAAATGGTTACTTCTAGTTTTATTTAGACAAGGTTGTTTGATGACAAAGTCACTTTGTCGGTACAGTATATTAACTGTGAGCTAGTTTAATATAGTTAAGTTTACCCTTACAAAGTCTAATAAAACAGAATATTTACCGGGTTTTACTCCCGGCTTATTTAATAACAGCGTTATTACAAAAGTACCAAGCTTACGCTTACTTTACAGTTAGATTTTTTTAAGTTTGACAAACTCTAGCAAAAAATGGTTTATTCCTTTTTATAATGAACCTAGTCGTGTCCCGGGGTTGAATTTTGAAAAACATTTTTATTGCATGTCTACCTAATAATATACAGGATAATCCATTTCGATGGGCTTTTAGAGAGATATGCTAAACTATAAAATATAGCGAAAAATGCTGAAAGGAGTTGCGTCCCCGATTTTTAGAAAAACTAAAATGACATAAGTATATTAGGTTTTTGAAAAAATTGTTACCCTGGCCAAGAATAGGACCTTCCTAATTATCTTTTTTTAAAAAAATAAAAATAAACATCCTATATTATTGTACCGATCGATAGTGTTGCTGATTGAGATCAAATCCTTTAAACAAACATAGTGTGTGAATTTCTTCTATGGTTTTCGCGATTTTGCATAATAAAACACTTTATTTATCCGGTTATATCGCGTTTTTATTCATTA
Organism: Idaea dimidiata; assembly: GCA_949358125.1. NCBI lineage: Eukaryota > Metazoa > Arthropoda > Insecta > Lepidoptera > Geometridae > Idaea > Idaea dimidiata. The sequence goes on from OX442342.1 coordinate 1,125,597, forward strand.
TTTGAACCGAGCTTTCGCCAGCTTTACAGTTGGCTTTTTCAAGGTTGACACCTTGAACCTGGCTCGGTCAACCTTGAAAAAGCCAACTGTAAAGTTGGCGAAAGCTCGGTTCAAATAATGAATAAAAACGCGATATAACCGGATAAATAAAGTGTTTTATAGTGTGTGAAATCAGAAGAAATGTAATTTATTTGATAAAACAATTCAATTTGACCATAAAATGATCAAAATGATAACCGTCCAAGCTTTCATCAAGGATCAAAACTTATGCTTGGAACTGAGTACAAATATTTTGAAATTGGAACATGATCTGTAATAATGAGAAACCTAGTGCATTATTTTAAATCGAGGAGGGAGTTTTGGCATTAACGCGTTGAGGAGATGTGTTGCTAAATCTAGATTTTTGTGAACCCTAGTTCAAATGCTTGTAAATTGTTTAATTTCGGGGGCATATTAATCAATTTAGTTCCGTGAAGGTGTACAAGTGGAATGAATGTGAAAATTGGAGAAAAACATAGTCTTTTGCGTTGTCTCCAAAGCTCCGTGAACAATCATTGTAAATGCCCGCCGTTTTATAGTGATTCACTCGACTTGACTTTAACTATGACGACTTGACTGTTTTGATGCAAATAACTTGCAAATATTAATAATACTTGACACTGGCTAATGTCCAAATGGAATATAGCCATATAAAAGAAGAAGAAATCGAGTATTTCATATTACAATTTATTACTATATTATAAAGAAGAAAGATTTAAGTATTGCATTTATTTGTTTATTTCAAACGAATACGCTCCGAAACTGCTGGACCGATTTCAAACGTTCTTTCACTAATAGAAAGCTACAATATCCTGAAGTAACTTTTAATACCAATAATCCTGCGGGAAATGTAAATTTCCCTAAATTTCAGAAAACTAGGTTATTTGACAGGCAAGTATAAGCATAGAAATATTTTTGAGGATGGAAATAATATATTTCCAAAAAATCTCCATGACAGGATTCGAACCTGCGTCCTTTCGCTAACCAGGCGACTGCTCTAACCACTGAGCTACACAGGGAATCAAATAAAAAAAAATCTAAGTTTAAAATGCCTTGAGCAAAAAACAAAAAGAAATATTAAGTATCGGTAAGCATAGTTACATTTTACTGAGTCTTAAGGGCCTTTATAACCCTAATAGCGTGACAGGGATAAAAACTAGCTAATTTCAGATGTGTAAGTGAAGGACGTAAGCGACTATGCAAAATTTAATTGCGTAAAATCAAACGATTGCTAGTTTCAAGATAACTAAACGTTAATCTTGAAATTCAAAACATCATACAAAGTATTATTAGTTTTCGTACAATATTGACTGAGTAATATCACTTATTTGTACAATTTAGAGGGAAGTTTGGATTTTTTTCTATTGAGAAAATTTGCAGGAATCGTGTTTTCACGACATTCACGTGTTAGTAAATATCCTCGACTTTAATAAATATGGTTTCAAAAACTTTTATTTAAAATAACTTTTGTAGTAATTCACCCTAGAAACATCAGTTCTGGCCTACTACGGCCCCTTAATCGCGGATTATTATTTATAATCCCCTCGCGACCAAGATTATTGTAACATGATCGAAACGTCGAAGTAGGAAAATACATAATAATAGGCGATTAAGACCCGGTAAAATGTATGTAACCATGTTAACAAATCGTGTGAATTTAAAAAGTTTATAAGTATAAGCATATTTCTCCATACAACAAGATTAAAATAAAAAGAAAAACCTGGACGTGCTACATCAAAGATCGTTTCATCACGTACCATCAAGCATTTGACCAATATCAGACGTACATGTATAAAAAAAAACCGGCCAAGTGCCAGTGGGACTCGCGCACGAACGGTTCCGTATATTATTACAAATAAAAACGACAAAAAAACACATAAAAAAAGAAAAAAATATATATGTTAATTTATACTTAAAGAAATGCTTGCCAAAAATTTCGCACCCGACAGGACTTGAACCTGCATCTCTGGGGATCCGTCCTAACGTCAACCTAGTCATCCAAGTGTAGGAAACACTTAAAAATATATCAAAAATGTGTTAATTTATTTTTAGTATTTGTTGTAATAGCGGCAACAGAAATACATCATTTGTAAGAAATTCAGACAGACAGACGGACGGACGGACAGCGAAGTCTAAGTAATAGAGTCCCGTTTTTACCCTAAAAATGGCCAATAGTAAAATGAAATCCCATTCTCCAATCCAGCTACGCGTTCTATGAATAAAATAACTCACGCATGATTATATTGGCATACGTAATACCTACCTACATATACTCGTACGAATAGGTCGCAGTAAGTACACGAAACGTGATCGCGTCACGTGCCCTCACGTCTTTGAATCCTACACGAAATTGATTAAATTCCTATACAAGATGTAACGGGCAAGCCCTTTTAAGCCGAAAGGCGGTTGTTCTAGACGTCTAGGTGAACAACTTTTGTTCTACGACTTTTGAAAATTCGAACTTTTTTTTTAAAATTTTGAGGTTTTGTTTCACTGAAAAAACAGCTGCTTTTGAAAATAAAGGTAATTGAAGGTTTAATTGTAGTAGACCAAACTAAATGAAAGGACAACATAAGGTCAGTGACCGCAAACTCTAAGAAACAGCTGATTTTCAAGTAAACTTTACACTTAAAATTTTCGAAAAGTACTTCGAATTTTCAAAACTCGTAGAACAAAAGTGGTTCGCCTAGACGTATAGATCAACCCCCTTTCGGCTTAAAAGGGCTTGCCCGTTACATCTTGTATATTTAGTGGGGGCTGTTTCTTGAGATAACATTTTTAGTTTTTGATGTACTAGCTGCGCCCTGCGGTTAAACCCGCGTAAGTCCCGTTCCCGCGGAATTATCGGGATAAAAAGTAGCCTATGTGATATTTCCTGTATCCTATACTCCAAGTTTCATCGCAATCGGTTCAGTAGTTTTTGCGTAACTCACATACATACATACATACATACATACATACAAACTTTCGCGTTTATAATATTAGTAAGAATAAGAAGCAAGAATTTTTTTTTTTTTAAATATTTAATTTTTTATATGTAGATTGTAAGTAGTTAGGTATTTTTGCCATCGTTGTTTTGAATTAATTTAATTTTATAATATATTTTTTTATATATAGTATAAACATCTATATTTTATTATAGAGGCGTCTTTTTCTAATAATGCAGTGACAAAAATTTTACGTTATTTCGACAGCTGTCTTGTTCGCTCTCATGGAAAATGACGTGATTACATCTCTATCTTGCTTCAAACTAATTTATGGTAAATCACCTAATTGTAATAAAGGTAGTAACCACAATGGGCTATTTAGCTTATCGCTACATGCGACTCTTTTCCGGGCAACCTAAGTAAAAATGTGTGATTGATAATCGGGCACCAAAATGTTAATTTTCCATTAGAATGTAACGAGTACTTTGAGTACAATGTTCCAGTGGAGGCTGCCAGTGTCATATTTTTGTTGTTCGCGATACAAAGTTCGGATACGGGTCCAGGTGGGAAGCGATGCCAGCGAAGTTGTTGACCTCTATGTTTATCTAGGCCAAACGGTCGAACTAAGGAAGTCCAACTTCGACAAAGAGCCCGTTCTTGATATATTTCAAAGTGTTCCCTACACTTGGATGACTATACTTAAAGAAATGCTTTCCAAAAATTTCGCACTCGACAGGACTTGAACCTGCATCTCTAGGGATCCGTCCCAATGCCTTTTTCTAATTTGCATCCGCATATGCAATATGCATCCGTGGCCAAATTGGAAAAAGGCGTTGGGACGGATCCCCAGAGATGCACGTTCAAGTCCTGTCGGGTGCGAAATTTTTGGAAAGCATTTCTTCGACAAAGAGGTCAGTTGATGAATCCAACTCGGATAGGTGGCGTTCAGGAAGCTTCTAGAAATCTTCTCTCACAAATAGCTACCACAGAGCCTGAAGACTTAAGTCTTCAATCAGAGTATGTTGCCAAAGATACGCGGATCCGAGACTTGATCGCTACCTATTGATCGTGGCCATCAATGTGATGCGAAACGGAGTGTTGGAAGCCCACCTGCTCGGTGAACCGACGACATTTATTTATTTACATTTATTTATTTATTGACATTGTGGCGGTCGCCGGGAGTCGTTGAATGAGGGTGGCTCACGATCGCTGTTTGTGGCGTCGTATGAGGGAGGCCTATGTGCAGCAGTGGACGGTTAAGAGCTGAGATGATGATGATGATGATACGAAGCGGAAGAGGTCAACTTTGAACTAGTAATGTAAGATATATTTATATATTACCTTTTGTATAGAGATGTCGTACAAAAACAAGCTGCATTATGAAAACACAATAAGCAAGCATCCAATTTTTAATACTCCACAATGCATCGTTTTTGCGATAAAACGCGAAGCAATAACTCTACTACAATACCTACCTTAATCCAAAAGCTTAAAGTAGAAATTAGGTTGCTAACAAATGACGTCAACGCATAATGACTAAATGTCATATCTTGAAAAACGCATTGAGATTTCAACCGTACCTCGGAAGAATAGAGTCCAAATACCTTTGGCAAAAAGCGTCAGAAATCTAGTTTGAAGCAGATGTATTTCCGACTTTATAGATATGGTGATAAGGTTGGTTTTGGATTGTTATCTGCTTAAAACTCATGACGAATCGCTTATCTTTGGGCATAAAGAGTCAATACGCTAGGGCTGTCACTGACAATAGGTTTATTTGATTAATTAGGCTTGGATTGTTTGCAGTTAGGTGTAATGTCTATTTGTAGGGTAGGTGTAGGTTGGATGTCTAATTTCCCCTAATTGGTGAATCAATTAGGGACAATTTGTAGGTGGGAATTAAGGGGAATATAGAGCAGAAGTCTAAAGTTATATAGAACGGGGTATGGTTCTAGGTGTTTTATGTTTGTGCCATCCAGTTGGGAAAATGTATCAATTTTTTTTTTAATTTGAAATTTCCTAAAGGTTTTTTTAGCTAGTGATGAGACGACTTGTCTGCAAATTGGGCCGATTAGTAATATATTTTATTGAATTAGTAGTACAGTTAGTAGATATTTTTATGTATTTTTAAGCCGAAAGGGGGTTGTTCTAGACGTCAAGGTCAACTACTTTTATGGTACGACTTATGAAAGTACGTATTTATTTTAAATTTTTTAGTAATGTTTCACTGAAAAAACCAGCTGTTTTTTTTTAATAAATGAAATTAATTTTGAAGTTTTGACTGTAGTAGACTAAACTAAATAAAAGAACGACTTAAGTTCAATGACCTTTAACTCAACGAAACAGCTGATTTTCAAGTAAACTTTAAAGTTTAAATTTTCAAATCTTCGCTTCGCTCAGGAGTTAAGTTTTTAACACCCTCGTTGCGCTCGGGAGTTAACTCTCTAGAGTCCTTCGTACGCAATGGATTCAATATGACGCCCGCTATATAAAACAGGGCTTTAGTACCTCGGTGCGTAAACTACTATTAGACCCGGGCAAGGTAAAAAAGGCTTTTAAAAAATTACCATTTTTTGATTCAGTAGAAGGAGGATTTAAAATATTGTTCGTCGAAATCAGATTTATTTTTAACTAAATATGCTTTGCGGTTTCACTTGTTTTCCCGATCCATATTGTGGTAAGTAAAAGCGCTAAAGGTAACCAGTAAAAGCGCCAAACCATAAACGCGCCATGTTCTAACAAATTGGTGACAAAAAGATGACATCAATTCTGAATTTCTTTTCTTTTTCGACTCTCACTTAAAATGATAAAAACACATATCGCTTTTTCTTCACAGTCCAGGTAATTAACGGATAATTTTTCTGAGCTTTTTGTAGCCATGAAAAATTAAAAAAAGCGCATCTTAAACTTCGTTTATATGACAAATCATAAGTTAACTTTCACAATAAGTTGCCTATAATTTCGTGATGTCCAATTTGTCCGCGGCTTTTTTATATTAGTAGAAAGACAAGGAAAACTGCAAAGCCCTAAGAAAAAAACTTTGATTGATTGCTTGGAATAAAATAAAATAAATGAATTTGAGAGCTTTTCCCTGAAATTAAAGTTGTTCCTGAAAAATGACCTCTTTCTTATTACTTAGATTGAATCGTTTCTTTTTCTTTTACTGTTTTTTGTATTATTCTAGAATACTGCTCCTGTTCCACTTTAGCCCTAAATATACGACAATGTGAACCACATGATCATTGCAACAAAAAATAACTCCATGAGTTCCTTGTGTCTTCTCATTGCAGGTCGCGTTCTGAAAACAGGATAGTTTGCTTGACGTTTCTCAAAAAATATGTAGGTTAATAATATTTAAAAAAAACGTTTTTAAATATTATATTTAAAAGAATTAAAAAAAATAATTTTTTTAATTAATTGAATTTCTTAAATACAAAACTTACCTAATATGAACATGGACTGACGACTTTTCGATCGGCCGATACCGATTGGGCTTAAAAATTTTTTAGATGTTTTTTGTCGTTTAGTCCTGGCCTAGAATAGGTAGCGCCAGCCTACCCACCTTGCAATCAAGCATTTTACTCGCCACCGCGCGGGGAGAACTCCAGGCTTGCTAGTCTACCCCGATTGGCAATTGGAGCACTTTCTTCGCGCTTTTCAAAAGAAACGCACCTATATTGTAATTTTAAGTAGGTAAGAACGGAAAAGACAGATTTTGAATGAATGTCGATTTTTCGTGGCAGTTTTGTTAAAACAAGGTGCTTTTATAGTTAAATTTCTCTGATTAAGTACTACATACCATAATAATGTCAAATTAAAGTTTGAAACATTTTACTGACTACACATAATAATTAGGAAATTAATTTCAAATTTTTGTCGCCGTTCTGTTAGAACAAAGCGCTTCTATGATAACATTTCTCTGACTACACACATAATTTAACGAGAGCAGTAAATATTCCTAAGCATTGTTTGATGCGTGTTGTTCCAACGAAAACTTTCCGTTATCTTATGGTAACAACAAGCTGAATCATCAATTTATCATTTACAAAATTACAAACCGAGCGAACGACTTGAGCGACTCGATTGGGTACCGTACGCGCGGGAAATTTAAATAGAACAAATAAACTTCCTAACGTCAACTATTTGAATGTAATTTCACAAAAACACAACTCACAAAGGACGCGCCGCAAACATGCCTAAATTGAGTAGATGGTAAAATGTAGAAGCAAAGATTCGACGTTATGAGTCACCGACGCGACACCGCACCGGAAGCCCATTGCAGGCTTGAGTGTTTAAAATTAAAATAGAACCTATGGTAACCTTTGAAACACAGCGTCGTATAAAGTGAAATACTAACTTTTTTTAAATACCTGTCCTAACTTCTTAAATATTGTAACTTTCGATTTCCAAATGTTGTACTTAATGGTTGTCAGACATAGATCGCATTACGGCGATCTGCTGTGATATCATCTAATTAGCATCCACCGCTACTAGTTGCTGTTTTATTTTACATTAATAAATAAATAAATAAACATTTCACTACATTACACACATCGCAATCTAACCCTAAACTAAGCACTCGGGTTGCACTATAGGTACTAGACAACGGATATACTATATGTTTTACTGTTTTACATTGCTGCTTTAAAGTAATAACCGGTAACAACCATGTTACGTCGAAGCAGCAATGTACTGCAAGTTAGCCACTAGTAGCGGTGGATGCTAATTAGATGATACCACAGCTGACTCATAACACTAGGTGAGCCAAACCACTTCAAGATAAAAAGATAACGATTGGGGTACTCATCCATGAAAATATTATAAACGGCTATGATATCTAAATAAATAAATAATGCACGACATTAGTTCTAGTCCCAAACGAAGCACTAGGCTCCTTCTATGGATACTAGACAATGGATATACCTACCACACATTATAATTGTTTTTGTTGTTGTAAATACATGCATAATAATACATAGAAAGACACCCAGACAAGATAAAAATACTTATTTTTAAGTAAAAATATTTGCACCCGGCGACAAACGAATCCGCAACCTTCCGCATTGCAGTCGAGCGTTCGCACAACGCACCACATAGGTCGTCGTTATTTATCGGTAGGTAGTATATTATTAAAAAAATAATTGTTTATAGTAAGTAAAAAGACATCTGCACTGTGCAGTAAATCTGTAGATTGAACTTATAGACTTCATACAATTAATTAGAATAAAATGAAGCCCACCATCCATAAGTTTAATTTTATATCGCCATCGCGAAAATTTAGTTAAATTTGTGATTAAAAGCTACCTCGTCAATATCTGATTATTTTCATGCGTAATTTTTAAGAACCGAGTATATTCCTCTTTTTACATTTTTCAAACGTTACGGAAATTAACCAAGATCCAAGTCTAAGTTCTCAAATTTCGCGCGCCCCCAATACAAAATCCTCTAAACAACTTGGTTTTCTTTGTTTTTGCTCAAAATTATACGCTGATTAACACATTTTTGAAACAATTTAAAATAGAACTCTGTGACCTACTTTTGTATTAATTTGGCATGAGTCATCATGACATAATATTAATAATATATTTTGCTTGTCAATTTTCATGTCATGTCATCGGTAGATTAGATAGGGATCGTCGCGTCCTGTAACTTACATGACATTATGAAATTGGCATCGTTTCCTATGTTCAGAGACGAAACAAATTAATTTATGTCCCCTTTGCACGCGAGTTGTGTTGAATCATGTTTCTAACTGTCAAATATGGAATCAAATCAATTGTTTTATTGCATTAGATGGTGATAATGAAGAATGTTAATAGGTATGCCAAATCGGTTGAACGTTTGTTACAGTAAAGCTTGTATGTATACAAATACACTAGTTTTTGTTGTAGTCAAAAATACCTATCAGTTTTGATTTTACAGGCTTTTAAACTTACGATAAATATTGAGTCCCGCTAACAGTCACGTGACGTCATTTACAACGCTCCGCTAATCAAAACGTTAGACGACATGATGTACGAAAAGAAGAGGAATCCTAAAAATTAAGCCATTAAAAAAAACATTGCGATAGGGTTTCACAATGCGGAGATATCCGATAATACCCCATACAAATAAACCAGAATCGACAACCTCCGCATTTTTTGGAAGTTGGTTAAAACGCATCAGTATTTTCATTCCATCTAAAACTAATACAAAGATGTAATGTAACCGATAAAGAAACCAGGACAAGTTTTCGTCGCCAATCTGACCTTATTCGGTGGAAATAGTTCCACTGACCTTTCTGTCTGGTGGAAATATAATAGCTTACTATTGGTATTTGTAGATTTGAGTTTGTTGAAGACATTACAATGGATTTCTTTTATTTGATTGTCTTTAAGTGGAAAGGGTTTTCTTGCAAAATATTTTCATAAAGAAAACCAAATAACTATGGATGAGATCTGATAAAATTGATTATTTATTTATGAGTTTTTCAAAATTTATGAAATAATTGTGACTATAATACGTACCTAGGTACTTAAGATGGCGATAGATGATAATTATCGGTCCTTGTCCGATTGCATAGAAATGAGCGAGATGGAATTCCATAAAAAATCTATCATTTCTCGTAAAATCAATCATTAACGATTAAGTATTAAAATAATATTTTTTTAATATGCGATGAGGAGGTTCTAGGTATTGTGTATCCTAATATTATGATATCTATAAGATAATACGACGGTTAAGGATTTAGAAAAAAAATTGTTTTATTTTGTAAAACAGGGGTAACTTTGCCGGTATAATAGTGGTATTGTAAGTTATTTTTGAAATGAAATGGGCACTTCTTGTATTATGTACAATAACATAATATATTGTTAAAAGATGTATTTGATACCGGTTATGAAAAAAAAAAAAAATTGGAAGGGATTTCAGCTCGATTCACATCAGTCGCGTCCTTAAGCAGTTTTACTCTATTTGTAATTTTGGAAAATTTAGTTTGGTCCGACAAAAACATTTCTTTTAAGGTAAGTAGTATGAGCTTTTACTTTATCAATCCTTCGCCTTAACACCGCTATCATTTTCAGAGAGAAAGAAGTTATAAAATATCTACGTAGGCATTCTAACCTCAAAAAGGTTGGTAACGAAGTACCTAATCTTGAGCAATTTATAGCTCTTCGCCCAAAAACCACTTGTGGTTGGAAATATCGCAATTGAATCTTTTCAGTGATTTATTCGTACGTGAGTAAGGAATATTTATGATTATGTCAGATAGGTAGGTATATGAGTACCTACTTTACATTGCGTATGTGAGAACTGGCAGTGACCTGTGGTTTTACCTGCATAAGACCAGTTTCTACGAATTTTTTTCAGTGAAAACTGGTCTTATGGTTTTTTTTAATTTCGCGTTTATTTTATTATTCTAACTAATAAAATAAACGCGAAAGTTTATTTGTATATTTCTTTGTTACTCTAACACACAAAAACTACTGAACCGATTGCGATGAAACTTAGAATATTGGTAGCTGGAAACCTGGAATAACACATAGGCTACTTTATCCCGATGATCCCGCGGGAACGGGCCTTACGCGGGCGAAACTGAGGTAAAGAAACCTACAGCTTCTCCCTTTTTATTTCTTATTCCTTTATCCGCTGATGAGGATCAAAACAAACGATCATAAGTATTATGAGTATTAGATTACGATTGTTTTGTAAGGCCAATAACTACGGGAATAATAAATCCGAACAACAATATAATAACAAAGAAATACTAACGAAACATAATTGATGAGGTAAATATGAGGTAAACAGAACCTGTAGGGGTCCTGTTACAGGGTACCCGATGCTGAGTGGTGAGTTGGTATGTATGTATGTGATTGATCGCTTAATGATGTTACGTTTACTTATATTTTTACGTAGGTTTAGGCAGTGAACGGATAAGCATGGAAGTATTCCTTACGCTTCTTAATGACACCACGTAAAACAGGCCGCGATGATTTAGAAGTGTGCCGCGACACGAATATCTGTCACTTCAGTTATTCGGTTGTACTCGGATCGGCAAGCCTAATAAGTAAAATTCTGTAGTAACGACAGCGACAGCAACGTGACAGCAATCGCTACGTTTCTGTTAGCTAATACGAAAGTGAAGCCTATTATGTATTTTTTTTTACCAAACCAGTTACAACCTTTAAGAAGGAAAAATTAGCCTTACATAACTCAAATTGTCAATCACATTCTATTTATTTAGTACATATTTTATCTTTACCATCTGTAATTTACCACTTAAGATACAAATGTAAATTATTGACATGAATAAAAGATTTTATTATTATTATTATTTTGGATTCACGGGGCTGTGGAGCACCCGGACCTTTGAAAGGCGTGCGTGGGGTCGAAGCCAACACGTAGAGGCCCGTTTTAGTAACATTTTAATTTCAAAATATGTGATGGACACCAAACCGGCAATTATCCCTGTCTGCACTATAAAATGCAGCCAAGGACAACCCCCGGGTCGGATAGAACTATGTATAAACTACGGGTGACAACTACTTGGGCTATGGAATTGGGTTGGTAGTGGATCGGGTACTGGGGGAAACTATGCGGAATATGGCGCCTGCCGTAACAATGTTCAACAAACATGTAAAAATATTGCAGACGGAGACTCGCCATCTCACCAACTATTATTATTATAATTTTGTAGTAGCGATAGCGACAGCAACGCGACAGCAATCGCTACGTTGCTGTTAGCTAATACGAAAGTGACGTTTGACAGCGACAATCGCGAAATTTACGCCTGTTGCAAACCTGTCGCGAGAACCGTAATCAGGCTGCGGGTGATTCAAAGAACCAATTACGTTAGAGAACAGCGTATTGCCGCCGGGCCGTCCTCGTCAACACACAAACGGTGACAATATAAACAAAGGTCCAATTGCTTAGCTAGTAGCGTGGTGTGTAGTTTGTATATGTTTTGGCGCTATTTTTTGAGGTGAGTTAGTATGGAAAGGCTTCTTCCATGTTTATCCGTTCACTGGGTTTAGGTAATATATACTTACTATCACAGTTTAATTACCCGGCTGCTAAGTAGTTGGCACCTCGGTGCTTTAGACACTGTATGCCTAGTTGTAACAAAGGGGGTCTACTGTAACAATGGGGGTCTACTGTAACATTGGGGGTTCCTCAAGGATCCATATTAGGACCATTTCTATTTATCGTTTATATAAATAACCTACCTTACTTAGTAAGGGACAACCACGAGATTGTATGGTTCGCAGAAGATACCTCATTGGTATTTAAAGTTAAAATACGCGAACTAAATATTGGCGGCAAGGCGTAAACAATGCCACCCCTAAAATAGTGCATTGGTTTAATACCAATAATCTCTTACTTAATGTATCCAAAACTAAATGTAATAAATTCACACTTCCTAATGTCAAACATGTGAAAACTACGGTAAAAATTAATAACGAAGAGGTGGAACTAGTTGAAAATGGCTAGACAGCCGTCTTTATCAATCAATCATTTATTTTATTAACCGACTTCAAAAAAGGAGGAGGTTCTCAATTCGTCGCGTATATATATATTTTTTATGTTCACCGATTACTCGAAGGTGGCTTGACCGATTAAGATGGTTGTTTTTTTAATAGAAAGGTGGAAGCCCCGAGGTGGTCCCATAAAAATTTGGTGAGGATCTGATGAGGATCTTCGAAGTGAGGACCGGGAATGCTTCTCAAAAACCTGTATTCAATTCACTTGTTCACCGATTACTCGAAGGTGGCTTGACCGATTAAGATGGTTCTTTTTGTAATTGAAAGGTGGAAGCTCCGAGGTAGTCCCATAAAAATTTGGTGAGGATCTGATGAGGATCATCGAAGTGAGGACCGGGAATACTTCTCAAAAACCTGTATTCAATTCACTTGTTCACCGATTACTCGAAGGTGGCTTGACCGATTAAGATGGTTCTTTTTGTAATAGAAAGGTGGAAGCCCCGAGGTAGTCCCATAAAAATTTGGTGAGGATCTGATGAGGATCTTCGAAGTGAGGACCGGGAATGCTTCTCAAAAACCTGTATTCAATTCACTTGTTCACCGATTACTCGAAGGTGGCTTGACCGATTAAGATGGTTCTCTTTGTAATAAAAAGGTGGAAGCCCCGAGGTGGTCCCATAAAAATTTGGTCAGGATCTGATGAGTATCTTCGGAATGATGGACAGGATAGCTTCCCAGAATGTAATAAATTACTCGTTTTTGGACTTCTACCAAAAAGAATAAACCCCTAAAGAACTAAGTACAGATTGATGGGCCACCTAAAACCACCTTCTCATCAGCAAACTCCTCAATAATTAAAATTACGTTAACAATAGGTATTGTTAATTTATTTGGCAGTCGAAAGTAGGTAGGTACTAAAAAGGGTGAAATAAAAAAATAACACTTCAGATAACGACTTCAGATGATAAAACAGATTAATTAGTCGGTGGCGCTGTATGTAGAGTTTATTTTGGTCTTTTTTATCAATTCTTTTTTTTGTGGTTTTTAAATTTTTAAATTATTTTTTGTTGTTTTTTTAAGTCGGTTTTTTAATTTTTAAATTATTTTTTAAATATAGGTGTACATACAAATGCTAGTGTTAAAAATTATATACATTTTGAACTCTATATTTGGCCTATTTGGTATTTGAAATTACTTATAAAGTTTTACCTGAAAATAAATGTCAATTATATATTAAAACTAGCTGGACCCCGCGGTTTCACCAGCGTATGTTTTATTAAAATCGGTTTAGCATTTTTTCTTTCATAATAACCTTCTCCTGATCATAACAGACACAACGTAAAAATAATTATCGAAATCGGTCAAGCGGTTCATGCGTGATGCCATGACCACGCGAAATAGGGATTCATTTTTATATATAAGAAGATTAAGAAGATTATACATTACTCACTGGAAAAAACTATCAACACTCATGAAAATTAACCAAATAACAAAATGAAATGAATTCAAAAATGTCAATTTAAATAATATAACTACTTTCGTTTAAAAACTCGTCAACCGAATAGTACGCTTTGTCAACAAGACAATTTTTTAACTGATTAAATTCACTGAATGGTAACACTCTAATAGAAATTGGAAGTTTATTGAATATCGTAGGTCCCATACAAAAAACAGTGTTTTCCTTTTTTTTTGTTCTACGCACATTAGGTTTTTATTTTACATTCATGACGTTTACTCTTTAGCATTTCATAGTTTGGCAGGTATAACTCTAGGCTCTGGGCTTCAATAGGCCCACAGGTGGTGCCTCGTCCGATAGACTCAATTCTGCAGCTTACGCTATTAAAATTTGTGAATACATAACATTACTAGCTGCGCCCCGCGGTTTCACCCGCGTGAGTCCCGTTCCCGCTGGAATATCGGGATAAAAAGTAGCCTATGTGTTAATCCAGGTACCTATATTCCAAGTTTCATCGCAATTGGTTTAGTAGTTTTTGTGTGAAAGAGTAACAACCTCACATACATACATTCATACATACTTACATACAACCCTTCGCGTTTATAATATTAGTAAGATAATAATGAGACGGTAGTTTACAGTAACTTTTTAGAACATTAAAACAGACGAATTGACGGTTGACTGACATGTATGTCAGTCAACCTTAAAAAAGCCAATTGTAAAGCTGGCAAAAGCTCGGTCGTTAATAAAATGACGTTATTGTTACATAACATAACATCTGGTTTGTTGGTTTTAAAAACTGGTTTTTATAAGTAATCACATCAAATAAAAAACTTAAAAAAAGATGTTTTAAAAATATCAGTGGTTTTTAAAAGTAGTCACGGTATTTTTACCCGACTGCGCGACTCAAAGGAGGGTAAATTGTTTATCGGTCTATGTATGTATGGATGTTTCTATGTGGCGTTCTAGAGGCCAAACGCGTGGACCGATTTTGATGATTCTTACGTCAATCGATTCGTCTTAATCTGGCGAGTGTGACGGCATGTAAAGACATGACAGTAATCCAAATTAACTTTTGTCACTTTTGACGCCATATTGTCAAAATTAAAAAATCCAAAATCGTCAAAGTATGTCAAGATGGGTTTCGTTTATTAGGTATTTATAAATCAACTTTAGGTTTCTTTTACCATTTTTCATTTTAAATAACAGTTTAGGAAATAGAACGGTTTAAAGTTAATTAACAAATAGGTATTCTTGCTTTTTATTACTAACGAACAAGTTTTTATTATTATTATTTTTTTAATTTAAAATTTACTTTATTTCTTGAGCCACAAACAGACGACAAAGCAACGACAAAAGATCGTGGTGGCGCGGATTATCGCTCTGTACTGTTATACCTTTACCCAAATATTTAAACAAATAACACGAAAACACAAACAGTAAATATTTGATGGTACATAATTCCATTAGAACTATTTTCCTTTGACTTATATTTGCTAAGCTTTTTTCGATATCTACGTCCATTAGCTTTAAAAGCTCAGCATGTATCTAAGCTTTTAGCTCATAAAATGTAATATAGAAGCGGTATTAGGTAAACTGTGCTTATGAAGCTAAGAACTCAAGTATGTACTTCGATCGTCTTTTGTTTTTGTATCGACAGTCCTCGTTTCTGTTAAGATCGTCTTTTGTTCCCGTTGAAATTAAAAAAAATAATAATAAATAAATATTGCACTACATTGCACACAGCGAAATCTAGCCCCAAACTAAGCACTAGGCTTGTACTATGGGTACTAGACAACGGATATACTACACAAGACACAAATCCGTTGATTGTTTCGTAATTTGTGGTTTTTTTGTTACACAAATGCTTGTGCTATTAGAAATATTTTAAAGGAAAAACCCATCAAGTATTTTTTTTTATAAAATGTGTTATAAATATTTAAGTAGTTTTTAGTTTTAAATGTGTTGTTTTTGTAATATTTTTGCGATTGATCAAATAAAGTATTTTATCTATCTATCTAAATATTTTGCTTTTAATAGATTTCAAAAAAGGTGGGGGTTTCAATTCGTATGTAACTTTTTTATTATTAAAGAAGCTGCAGCCTGCGGTTTCACCCGCGTAAGTCCCGTTTCCGCAAATTATACCTACCTACATATTATAAGACAGAAACCTACTACCAAAAGAATCAGAACTTTGGCCTAGCTGCCCCTGCCAATATTAAATGGTCGAGTGAGTTAAGCAACGCTTGACGTGGTCATTACTTTGATGGGTGACCGAAAATTTGTGTTTCAATAATTATCTGTAATGCTGCTAGCATTTTGGGCAGCGGCGGGAAAGCTTGGGGGTGGTTTTTTTTTATTTTTTTTATTTTTTTATTTTGTGTGATGTTAATTTGTATTATCTATGTTATTTTTTGTTTATATATATTGTTTTTATTTTTTTTATTGCGTGTGTTTTTTTAGGATAGGTATTTTTGACATCGTTGTGTTGACTTGTAATAAAATATGTATTTTTGATATACTTAATAAAATGACATAAATGTTATTTTATTTCGGAGGATAATGAACTCTACAACGTGTAACAGGCTAGCCCAGTAGTACTCGCCAGGCTTTCGTTTTGTGCTCGGAAGGTCACGCCTTTGAAACAATAATTTAGAAAAGCTTATGAAAATATTTTCATACAAAAAAAATAATTCAAGAATCCGTTGCATGACGTGACAACCCTAGGAAGATACGTATAACTAACTACATGCGCTGCGCAATCTCATAATATGTACCTATTCTGAGGCGTTGAGTGACACCGGTGCGGTGCTCCCGCCCCGCGTCCTGCGCCGGATACCTACCTAGCTACCTTACCTACCACATGTGGACATAGGTACAAATTAATAACCAGGCTCAGGGGCGCCGAGTCCGTGGGTGCTCGGGTGCTCCAGCACCCACGAGAGGTAAATAGTAGGTACCGAGCACCTTTCCATTAAAAAAATAATCATCTCAATCGGTTAAGCTATCTTCGAGTACTTACCTAATTGATGAACAATTGAATTGAATACATCGTTTTGAGAAGCATTTCCGTTCATCACTTCACCAAATTTTCATGAGACCACCTCGGGGCTTTCCAATAAAAAAGAACCATCTCAATCGGTCAAGTCATCATGGAGTAATCGGTGAACAAACATTAAAAAAACTATGTAGGTACGCGATGAATAGAGGATCTCGTTCTTTTTTTGAAGTCTGTTAAAAAAAGCTGGAGCACCCACGGGGATTGTAAAAAAAACCCGTGGCCTCTGACCAGGCTAGAAAATTGCTGCTACAGACATTGATCGGTCAATTGTTGATTCACGAGTTCAAAAAAAAAAAGTAGGTACCTATTACTCACTCGCGTAGTTTATTCCACTTCATCCATTTTAAGTAATCCATATTTCACATTGGTTTCACAAACACAAAATTAACACAACAAAACATTCTCACATTATCGCTCGTTGCGATATGGTTCGATGTCAGACTTGCTAATGCAAAGAATGCCGCGTGACCCAACGCCCGACACTACGTTTTTCATGACGCTGCACGGGTATCACTCATTTAAGTTACGAAAGAGGCAACACTACGCACGAGACCTTCTTTCGCAACTTCTAGCACGAGACTGACCGATGGTAGCTATAGGTAAGTAGTTAGGCCGCCTACATTAAGGGATGTTAATAAAATAATATCGACCGATGGTATCGATTTTTTTCTCCGTTTTATCGATGTATGGTCACCGTGTAGGCGGTCGGCTAATATGTATTTGCTAGGAACCTACTTCTATTTCCTCTTTTCGTGTTAGTGGTGTGGCTCACATAGTGTTAGGGATTCAGGTCGCCCTAAGGCCGCTAACTTGATGTAACGACTTTTATCAGAGATAACAATCGGGACCAACTGCTTGACCGCACCAAACGTTGCTTAACCCGCACGATCATTCGACATCGGCAGGTGTAACTAGACTAATAGCACAGTACATAGAGGAAATAGGCTCCTCAATAAGTAGCTACTATAAACTAACATACTACTAGTCCAAAAGTAAGGTAAATACTATGGTAAGTACTTCCAAATTTTAGTAATTACGTTACTTGCATCATTTTGAACTTTTCTGTTCATCACTCGGAACATCTTTATCAAATGACCATGTTTTTATCTACATACTTGTAGAACTTGCATTCAGTTCAAAAATGCGACCTGTAAAGAAGTATCAACAAACCCACAAACTGCCAGAAAAACGCAAATTCACTTGGTCAAAAAAAAATATTTTTTATCGAAAATATCGACAATTTTATCGAAAGTTACCTTTCTTTTGGGCGGTTTTTCTAAAATGGCTTGCGTCGAATCATAACTCAGCTCGAGGCGGGCGACTTCTTTGTCGGCGCCGCTGACCAATGACACGAATCGTCGGCAAAACGGCATAGGAGTCAAAGAGCGCCGCCCGCGAATGATAGACAAGCGGCGTCGCTTGGAGTCGCTTGGCGGCGCGCCGCAAAGGACGCCGCCCGCGCGTGCGGTACACAAATTTTAAGGTTCCACAAAAGAGCAGTGAAACTCTAATGGGTTATACTTCGAAAATATCACTGATTTCTGTATTTAATACGTAAGTGCATATTCGTTGAACACTAATTTCTAAGGGTACCTCTTGTTACGTAATAATGTTTAGTCGTGTTAATAATAAATAAATATTGCACGACCTTACCATGCGCAATCTAGCCCCAAACTAAGCACTGGGCTTGTACTATGGGTACTAAACAACGGAAAATTACATACAATACTTTTTTTTTTGTAAAAATTTATACACAGAAAAACACCCAAACCAGGTAAAAATATTTATTGTTAAACATAAATATTTTTTTACCCGGCGGGAATCGAACCCGCAGCCTTCTGCATTGCAGTCGGGCGTTCGCCCGACACGACACACAGGATGCTCTCTCTCAAGGAATCGAAACATTTTATTTATAAGTATAATTAAAATATTATTTTATTGTACGGAACCTTGCTTTCATATTCTAAATTTTATCTATTTTGGGTGAATCCCCGGCACAGTCCGTGGTAAGTAAGTATACGACCGGAAGCCAATCCAATTAGCACTTACGTTATGAATTCCCTTTGGTAGGTACATCAGTTTTTAACATTGGCAAAGATTGGTATTTTAGCACTGCTGAAAGGAACTTGTAAGCACTAGTAGTGAAGGAACGAAAAAGGGGACATATTAACATCACGAGCTAAGTAGCCAACGACAAAAGAGCAAATTAGGTACCAACCTCTACTGCTAAAGAACTGTACGGTTACGGTTTTAATAATATGCTCCGTTATGGTGGGCGAATATCTTTAGTAGGTACTTTAACCGTAGGAGTAAGAATCGTATCATCTAAAACTGATGACGTAGTCCATGTTAGCAACTCGTTTAAAACGCATCTAGAAACTCTTCTAAATGCATCTTAAAACGTAAATGTAATCGTCCTGTGATTCCGGCTTAGGCGAAACAGCTGATTTTCTAGGTCAACAGCCGCTATTAGGGTTGCATCACTAAGTGATCCCTAGGTTTTTTGCGTGAACTTTGAAATTGAATAACTCTTAAATTGTAAGAGCTATTTAGATGCGGTTTTTACCAAAGGATTCAGGACATCACCCGCAAGCCCTGGACTTCGGATTAAAGGGGTCTCCCTGTTACAAATTGTATAATTTAACAGATAAATTTATCTGTTAAATTATAGAGTTCATTATCCTCTTGATGGTAGACTACTTGTGACCTTACAGAGGTTCTAGGCTTAGTTGTACAGTCGGGCGAGTTAAGCAACGCCTATCTCGGTCATTATTTCGATGGGTGACCGATCGATAACGAATAACAAACATTATTGGGCAAGCCTTCTTCTACAAATAAACTCTAGTAATTTACCTCATACCATTTCTTATCCGTGTCATCTTTTTAGGGTTCCCTTATCCAAAGATAAAAACGGGACCCTATTAATAAATAAATAAATAAATTCTGTGACCAACACACGCCATCTAGCCCCATGGTAAGCTGGTGTTACGGTGACTAGACAACGGATATACTACTTATATTTATTTTTCTTTTGTAAATACATACATATTATACATAGATATAGAAATACACCCAGACCACACACAAATATTTTTTTAAGCATAAATTTTTGCACCCGGGGGGAATCGCACCCGCAACCTTCTGCATTGCAGTCAAACGTTCGCCAGACGCGCCACAGAGGTCGTCATATTAGATACTGAGAATTCTGTTCGTCCGTTCGGTTCGTCTGTCGTCTAAGCTTCTCATGAACCGTTATAGCTAGACGGTTGAAATTTTCACAGATGATGACTAATCTGCCTACCAAGAGTTTGCCCTGAAAAAGGGCAATTTTAATACACTTCATAATCAACTAATTATTATCACAAAGTATAGGCCTTTTGTTTCTATTCTTTTATAAGTTACTAGCTGCGCCCCGCGATTTCACCCGCGTAAGTCCCGTTCCCGCGGGAATATCGGGATAAAAAGTAGCCTGTGTGTTAATCCAGGTCCCCAGCCACCTATATTCCAAGTTTCATCGCAATCGGTTCAGTAGTTTTTGTGTGAAAGAGTAACAACCTCACATACATCCAAACATACTTATATACAAACTTTCGCGTTTATAATATTAGTAAGAAGTAATATTTTTTAAGTGCTGTTTGTGTCTCGAAAATAAATAATTAATGTGGTAATTAATATTAAAAAAATAATTTAACAATTAAAAAACCGACTTCAAAAAGAAACAAAAATAATTTAAAAAACAACAAATAAAAAAAAGAATTGATAAAAATGACCAAAATAACCTCTACATAGGTACAGAGCTACCGACTAATTAATCTGTTTTATCATCTGAAGTCGGGCAGCCAAACTAAGTACAATATGGAACCAACCAGTAAAACTGCCCGACTTCAGATGATAAAACAGATTAATTAGTCGGTGGCTCTGTACCTATGTAGAGGTTATTTTGGTCATTTTTATCAATTCTTTTTTTTATTTGTTGTTTTTTAAATTATTTTTGTTTCTTTTTGAAGTCGGTTTTTTAATTGTTAAATTATTTTTTTATTTTACCCTTTTTAGTATACTTACCTACCTAAAATCAACAATATTGTTAACGTAATTTTCATTATTGAGGAGTTTGCTGATGAGAAGGTGGTTTCAGGTGCCCCATCAATCTGTACTTAGTTCTTTAGGGGTCTATTCTTTTTGGTAGAAGTCCAAAAATGAGTAATTTATTGAATTCTGGGATGCTATTCTGTCCATCATTCCGAAGATACTCATCAGATCCTTACTAAACTTTCAAGGGACCACCTCGTAGCTTCCACCTTTCCATTAAAAAAAGAACTATATCAATCGGTCAAGCCATCTTCGTGTAATCGATGAACAATTGAATTGAATACAGCGTTTTGAGGAGCATTCCCGGTCCTCACTTCGAAGATCCTCATCAGATCCACATCAATTTTTTATGGGACCATCTCGGAGCTTCCACCTTTCCATTAAAAAAAGAATCATCTCAATCCGTCAAGCCATCTTCGAGTAATCGATAAACGACTGGATTGATTAATGCGTTTTGAGGAGCATTTCCGTTCATCACTCCGAAGACCCTCATCAGATCCACATCAAATTTTTATGGGACCATCTTGGAGCTCCTACCTATCTATTAAAAAAAGAATCATCTTAATCAGTCAATCTGTCTTCGAGTAATCGGTAAACATACAAAAAAAAAAAAAATATTATACATACAGACGAATTGATAAC
The DNA here is from genome assembly GCA_949358125.1 of Idaea dimidiata. NCBI lineage: Eukaryota > Metazoa > Arthropoda > Insecta > Lepidoptera > Geometridae > Idaea > Idaea dimidiata. The sequence continues at coordinate 1,147,266 of OX442342.1, forward strand.
CTCCTCCTTTTTTTTGAAGTCGGTTAAAAATGCGAAAGTTCATTCGTGTGCGTCGCAATTAACTTAATCTATTGACGTAGAGATGCTATGTAAAAGTTTGCAGGCCAAAATTCGGTAGCCAGACTATATATTTCTGGCGCCGCTATTATAACAAATAACAAATACTTATTAGAAAACAAATTTAAATATATATTTATGGGAAGTTTCTATCCAAAAAAACGTGATTTATCAAATATAAACGCAACAATACCGCGATGTATTTTTACCAATGGCGTCATCTAGTAATGAATGAGCGTAAGTTGCGTTCAGGGATTAACGATCGTTGCAGTGTTTATTTTAGGGTTCGGTTTATTGTGATAATAGTACGGAACCCTTCGTGCGCGAATCCGACTCGCACTTGACAGGTTTTTATAGCCTCAGGGTAAATAAGTCCAGTTATATACACAAAGCCAATTCGTAGCAATAAATGCACAGTACATAATATCAATCGTAAATCTAGATTGAGTTTCCTTCGTTTGTGCCACAGAGTATCTAATCGTTTAGAGCCACAGTTTCTTACAACTTTTGAAATATTAATTTTAATCATGTCTTCTGAGTTTAAGGTCGTTTTTGCTGTGTTATATCAAAACGGTCCTGTTGAACCCAGTTGGTTCCAGTCTATCCTTATCTAACTAACCGACGAACACTGAAGTGAAAAAAGGACAGACTGGGGTCTCTCTAACATCAATCGGGACCGTTTTTTTGATGTTCATACTAGACCGTAAACGACGAATTATATGCATGACCGCTGTGTATATACATTTTTTTGTGAAAATTACTATAAAATGTAAGCCGCTAGTTTCATAATTCGTAGCTTCTATGAAGGATGTGAAGCCTGGACAGTTGAGGAGGAGCTCAAAAAGCGTATAGAGGCGTTCAAGATGTGGACCTACAAACGCACGATGTCAATTTCATGTACGCAAAATGTTACAAAAGATGAGGTTCTACGACATGTCAACCAAAAACGCAAGCTACTGCAGACCATCAGGCAAAGGAAATTTGCTTGGACATCTGTTGAGAAACCCGAGAAATGGATTACTGCAATGCAAGTAATGATGGGAAATGTTTGCAGGGAAAAGAAAAGATCTACCAAACGCAAGCTTCTGCCAATTTGCTTTACGTGTGTAGCCGTTTAATAGTGCCGCCTTACTATTCAGCCTCGCGAGAGATCGAATTAAATATGTTGAACTGACTACCAACCTTTATTAGTTGGAGTGGCACCCTGAGACGAAAAAAAAAGAAGTTTCGTAATGTAAATCCCCTTTACGCTATGCTTCTACGAAGCTATTTCTCTGTACGACTCGATGCTTGTTCTTTGCATTGTGTGTGTGCTCAATTGTCCGAATTAAGACTCTATTGTGTGAGTTGTAAAGTGGAAATTGCAGTCTTATTATGTTGAATGTTGCGTAAATTTGCGGCTTCCTTTAGAGCGATTGGCAAAATGGTACAGAATATGGAATAGTTGTTGGGACGTGCAGTTTAAGAGCATTCAAAGGTTCGCTTGTTTATAGTATGGATACTTTAGCTGATTAAACTACAGGTACGAATTTAATTTTGAAGCCTTTACAGACTCCTTCCTCAGGGTAGACATTCATAACATTTATCTGTAAATTTCACACTTGTACCATCCCACTAATATTATCAATTTTTACTATAGAAACGCCTTTTCAAGCAAACTGTATATAGGTATATAAAGCCGGCCGATGGCCTCTATGGCGTAGCTTGCGAAGCTCGGATTGCAACGCAGAAGGTTGCGGGTTCGATTCCTGCCTGGAACAATTATTTTTGCTGACCATAAATGTTTGTTTCCCGTTCTGGGTGTTTTCTATGTAATAGGGGTTAAAGTATGAAATTGCCGTTTTATTGCAATAGGTTCTTTGAATTGACATAGAATCTTCATGGTTTGAGGTTTTCGAATGAAACTTTTTTCAAATGGTTTCTTTTGTTCTTTTTTTTAAAAATGTGAAACATTTGAATATCGACTTTCAATTGTTTTTGTTATTCAATTTAGACAAGAAAGATGGATACTGCGAAAATTCGAGTGATTTTTGAATACGAGTTCCGACGCGGAACTAACGCGGCAGAAACAGCCCGCAATATCAATGCTGCGTTTGGAGAGGGGTCTACTAATGAACGCACCGTGCGATTTTGGTTTAAACGCTTTCGTGATGGAAATTTCGACTTAAAGAACGAGCCACGAGGAAGACCGCCCACACAGGTGAATAACGATGAATTAAGAGAGATAGTGGAAGCCGATCCTAGTCAAACTACCCAGGAATTAGCGGCATGGTTTAACGTTACCTTACCCACTTTATTGACTCACTTGCGTCAAATCAATAAAATAAAAAAATACGAAAAATGGGTGCCTCATGATTTGACTGATCTGCAGAAAGAAACGCGTGTTGAAACTTGTGTTGCCTTGTTGAACCGGTACAGAAATGAAGGAATATTGGATCGAATTGTAACATGTGATGAAAAGTGGATTCTTTATGATAACCGGAAAAGAAAAATGCAATGGCTGACCCCAGGTCAAATGCCACAACAGTGTCCTAAAGCAAAACTTACCAATAAAAAGGTAATGGTAACTGTTTGGTGGTCTCAGCATGGTAGCACCATTATTGCTCCACGACAACGCGAGACCTCACACAGCACGAGAAACCATTTTGACCCTTCAGGAACTGCACTTAGAAACCATTCGTCATCCTCCGTATTCACCAGACCTTGCTCCAACGGACTACCATTTTTTTCGTGATTTGAACAATTATCTACGTGACAAGAAGTTTTCTTCCCAGGAGGCAGTACAAAATGCTTTCACACAGTTTGTGCAGTCTAGATCGTCGGAGTTCTATCGCAAAGGCATTAATAACCTTCCCATTAGATGGCAGCAATGTATAGATAATAATGGCAACTATTTTGATTAAATAAATTTGTTAAAAATTAAAAAAATAAACAATTAAGATTTTCAGTACAAATCGGCAATTTCATACTTTAACCCCTAATATAATATGTAAGTATTTTCAAAAAAATTATATAATAATGTAGTGAATCCCTTGTCTAGTACCCATAGTACAAGCCTAGTGCTATAATATTGGTTGCTTAGTTTAAGGCTAGATAGCGCTGTGTAATATCGTGCAATATTTATTTATTTATTTAAAATACATTTTAAATTTAGAGATACTTATGGTAAATTGTTATTAAAGTTAGATGTCAGTCTAGAGTTGTTTATTTATAAATGAGGACCTAAAGACATCTTAATAATATTAAATCTAGGTACATCCAAATCTTAGAATTAATTTGCTAGACTAACACTCCATTCAGTGGCGTAGCGCGGGTGGGGTGGAGGGGGCGGTAAAATGTCGCCGGTGAAGAAGGTAGAGTAAAGATCATATATTTCATGACAGAACGTTCAACAAGTCAGATATTATATCAGATATGTCAGGGGCAAAGGACCACTGGTGCTTAAAAACGAAACAAATTGCGTATTATTCATATTTCGATAGAATATTTCACTATAATATCTAGGTACGGAAACTTTCTCTTGTTCATCCAAAAACTTATACTAGGAATTTCGGTACCAAATATGGTCAACTTAATTCATACTTATATATTTAATTTTGCTAATTAGTGTCGCTAGTTGTGAGATAAGTTTTTCGAGTTGAAGCCAATCAACAATTACCTCAGATCCACTATGAGCTCCACTAGCGTATCAAACTTTTCTATATTGTCGATTGAACAAAAATTGTCTGCTAATATTGATTTTGACAAAGTTATTTCTGATTTCGCTGCATGCTTGTGAAGCTCGTAGAATCCATATTTGCACTTTTCCCGGGTCTTAATCGCGTGAAATTCAACTTTTCCTTACCACGACGTTTCAATCATGTTACAATGATCTTGATCTCGAGGGGACTGAGAAACGTCGAGGTGAGGAAAAGTTGAATATCACGCGATTAAGACCCGGGAAAAGTGTAAATATGAGTTCAAATCGCGTTAGTTTAAAAAGTTTACTCGTAGAATCTGTTTGTGAAAACGCTGATCCTGTTATACCTTCAATAAAAGATACCTCCATTGCCTTTGAAATGATGTCTCGAAATATAATTTTAATTTTAATTATGTATTGAATGGGGCGGCAAATAGGTCTCCTGCCGAGATGGCAACCTACGCCACCGACTCCATTACTAGGTAGGTACAAATTATAGACATATGTGGATTATCCCCCATATGTCGTCTGATACCTAAGCAAAGTCGAGAGATAATAATCATTCCCGTTACATTATGCATGAAGGGTTTAATATACGGCAGACAGATATGGCAGAGTAAATGGTCGGCCGATTGCTGTTCGACTGGTTACTTAAAGTTGAAATGGTCTTATCAATCTGTTCTGTATATGTAACACAATAGATGTCCAATTGAACCTTAATAGTTGGACAGTTTTTAGGGTTCCGTAGATCGTACCCAAAGAAACCCTAAAAACTGTCCGTCCGTCTGTCACCAGGCTGTATCTCATGAACCGTGATAGCTAGACAGTTGAAATTTTCACAGATGATGAGTTTCTGTTGCTACTATAACAACAAATACTAAAAACAAAATTAAACAAATAAATAAATAATAATAATTAAATTAAATTTATATTTGAAATGTCACGTCCCATACAACAAACGTGATATTTCAAATATTTCAAACAATAGCACGATATAGTTTAACCATTGGCGCCATCAATACTTCGTTTTTTAAATGTACCTAGACTACGATTTAACACTCTTTTCTGAACAAAAAATGTTAAATACAAGGAACCAAAACCAATATAGGCTGAAACTAAAATATGTACGATCGTGATAAATCTAGAGTTCTCGATCGATGCAAAGACACGGTATTTTGCTGACGTTTCTAAACAGTCATGTGATAGAATCGGAATAAAATATTTTGACTTTGACGTTGGGTGACACGGCTCGGCCGAACCCTGCCAGCTATCATCTTCATTTTCTTAGTTATGGCTTTCTTTCAGCAATATAGGACAATTCAGCCAGTTTCACGTACTAATAGTGTACTACCACTATTATACTGTAATCGTTTGAAATAATTTTCAATGCGTGAAGGCTGCAAAAAAAATGGTGACGATTTTTCTCCAACCCCATGGAACATTTGTTTGTAACGTGCTAATTTCGTGTTTGGCACTGGTATTTTACTTTCACTACACTCGTTGAACTTCGCGTAACTAACTTGATAACATGCCGCCGAAATTATACAATTTACACGCAATAAAACTAGGTTTTGCAAAAATAAAATTCAGGACAACGTTCCACTAACGCGTCAAAAACAAAAGTCGCTGCCAGCTATCGGCAGAGTTCAAATCATCGATGTGTTACCTCCATCTCTTCTTTGACAGGCAGACGACGTATTATCATTACCTGGTACCTTTAATATACCAATATGTACACAGTATCAGCCAGATTACGTTCTTGGCAATTAAAACTGTCTTAATTAATATTTTGTACAATATAGTAATCCAAAAAAGGGTTTTACACACCTACTGCTCTACAAAGTAACTTTATTTGACCAAAAAGGTCAACGTAAAGCGAGTCTTTATTCCCTACGTAATTCAAATTTGGAACTAAGGTTCTGATAGCATACGGCTATTTCGAACTGGACACCTAGACAAAACACATAAAAAAATAAAAACGTGCAATTTTTCTTTTATGTTATTTCGACGGAAGGGTAAAGCAAAAAGTTTTAGTTAATATGAAGCCCCAACTTTTATCCATCAGCTAATAAGGCCGATGTGTGGTTTTGTCGTTTTGATGTAACATTGTTAAAAATTAATATAGAGCTGTAAATATCCTACTAATCTTACTTCTTACTAATATTATAAAAGCGAAAGTTTGTTTGTATGTATGTATGTATGTGAGTTCATAACTCATAACGAGTCCGAAGATGAGCCGGATCGGTAGGGGGGTTGGGGAGATAGGGGGGTCGTGAGGTCTCAGTTCGGGGCGAACTCCTAGTAATTCTTATATTGTAAAAAAATGAAGCTGTTGGTGTTAAAATCCTACTAAAAACAAAATCTCTGTAAATAGATTCTCGTGAGGTCTCAGTTCGGGGCGAACTACTAGTAGTAAATACATAGAATAAATCTTGAATAGCGTACCCTGTAATGTCACAAAAGGTCGTTAAGAGTGAGACACTTTTGACAAAGCAGTTTATACTGAAATAGAATTATACTAACAACTTCGGACTAGTTGAATTAAAGTTAGGATACACAGGGATGGACTAAGGTTGGAGGTTTAATTGACCGAACGAGCGAAGCGAGTGAGGTCCAGTGTACACAGGTCTGGCGCTTGTATCTTTGTTCGACGATAACTTGAGTATCGTAGCTCCGATCTTCATGAGTTTTTGTATACGCGTAGTGTAGTAGGTCAATAGAATTTATGAGTTCGAAGATGAGCCGAAACGGTAGAGGGGTTGGGAAGATAGGTGTCGTGAGGTCTCAGTTCGGAGCGAACTCCTAGTTATGTTACGAGAAGTTATGACGCAAAAGGGATTAGATATGGACCCTTGAAAACGCGTGGGTACGCGGTTTTACGCAAATCCCTATCCCGTGGGATTTCTTATCGTATGTCTACATCATAACTAAACCATTTAGAAACCTGGTAAAAGCATTTTCTCAAGCTTTCGACACGTTAAGGTCGAATATAATAATAAGTTTGGGTTTTATTCTTGACAACAGTAGTTATCTTGATTTTTATTTTTATAGTGTTTCCCACACTTGAATGAATATTTTTTTAAAAAATGCTTTTCAAAAATTACTCACACCCCGATATTCCGTATCGTGTGGTTGCCAATTGCCAACAGGTGTTCGGTCTGCGGTCGTAAAATTATGGACTGCATTTCTTCGTTCTTTGCGACGACTGAGGCGCACTTGCATTTTCCAACTCCCTCACCGATCCGGCTCATCTTCGAACTCAAAAATTCTATTGACCTAAACTACGCGTTTACTAAAATTCATGAAGATCGGAGCTACGATACTCAAGTTATCGTCGAACAAACATACAAAGATACAAGCGCCAGACCCGTCTAAACTGGACCTCACTCGCTTCGCTCGTTCGGTCAATAAGGACCTCCATTAGCCAATTTGGGTCCAAGCCAAAATCCGGCCCTCCTACATAAAACTTCACTCTGTCCCTTCGTGCGGCGTCTTTGAAGCCCTTTCACGACTTCTGTTAATTTACTGCCAGTTTTCAGGGAAATATATTTACTTAACTATATGGTAAGGTTAGGACAGAGAAATGTTATGTTATGATGAGATAGAAACGTAGTAAAATGGCGCAGTTTTAACTGCCTTTTCCCTCTCATTTAAAATGGCATAAGTACAAGTACTTCTTGCTTGAATCCCTCACTTACCCTAACTTTTTGCAGCCATAAAACAAAAGACGGCGCATCAAACTATTTGTTTCAATATAGTGTCAAATCACTAAGTGAGAAACCTGAACCTGTATGATGCAATAGGCTTTTAATATTTTGATAGCCATTCATGGACTACAACTTAGCTCCCGCAGCAATATTAATCTTATTTTTAAAATAGATGTAACAATTTTATTATTGCCAGCACTGTATGGCAAATAATATTATCTATTTCGCGTAAAAGTAACTATGGAATACGTTTTAGACAGGTAAGTATGTACCTTTTAGAACTTAATAATCCACGCTACCATGATCGTTTGTCGTTTCTATGTCGTCATTTTGTAGTTCAAAAAAATAAAGTACTTAATTTTAAACATAGAAATATTTTTATCAAGGAAATATATTTCCAAAAAATCCCCAAGACAAGATTCGAACCTGGTCCTTTCGCTAACCAGGCGAATGCTCTAACCACTGAGCTACACAGGAATCACGTGACATAGCATAATTTTTCAGCCATATCTTTCCTCGCCAATTGTTTTGCTAAAAATATTTCTATGTTTAAAATGCCTTGAGCAATAAAAACAAAAATGAATATTACTTAATTTTAAATTAAAAATACCCCGATATTATTATTTGATGTGTTTTTAATTTTATTTATTTTAGCTGAACGACAACGCAACGACTTCGCGACGACTTATAAGACATCATGGTAGGGCCCAATATCTCAATAGTAGATAGATAGTCCATGATCGATTCCCGTTGCTTTATCGTCCTTTTGTCGCTTAAAATTAAATAATAAAAATAAACTTTTTTTTAACTTGGTTTTTTTTAGTATATTTGATGATTCTTTAATATATTTTTTAACTTAACGAATAGCGGACGATAGATAAGTAGTCAGTAGGTAGAAGGTACCTACCTATATATTTTATTTGTCTTTGTTTGATAAGTACATCCAGAAAAATGTCACATCGTCGTCTTCGCTCCTAGAAGACTGTGCACTTGACAACTTTTGAAATATCAATTTCAACCATGTTCTCTAAAGTTAAGGTCGTTTTTGCTTTGATACTTATATCAAAACGGTCCTGTTGAACCCAGTTGGTTCCAGTCTGTCCTTATCTAACTTACCGACGAACACTGAAGTGAAAAAGAGACAGTCAGGGGTTTTTTTAGTCAGGGTTTTTTTGACGAAGTAAGCTTTCTAGTTACTAAGTTGTACTATTTCCATTTCCATGAGTACTTCAAACTTCAAACAGAAACAAGTATGTAAATACATCATACAAAATCAAATAAAACAAGTTTTGAATATGGCATCACAAATCCTTACCCAAATCAACTTTATTCTCAAAGATTTTACTCTTGTTTCGCACTACAGAATTGTCACAAAGAGATTCTTTGCCCCAAACAAGGGCCACTCGGAAAATAAACTTTTGTACAAGGAAAATGGTAACAAAAGCTACAAAAAAGCTTGACTCGACCATTTTGGAGGTTGTTTGTTTTTTTTTGGCGTTTATAAAAACTTCCGGACTGAGTGGAGTGAGTGGTAATTTTTGCTTACTTCATTTTTCTCACAAATGATCAGATGAACACGAAATGTTCTGTCTTGAAAACGTGTTTGAAATATGCAAATTCTAGTTTTTTATTATCGGTTGTGAACCGATTATGGCCATTAGGAAATTAGCCAGTGTCAAGTATTATTCATATATTATGCAAGTTATGCATCGAAACAGTCAAGTCGTCATAGTTAAAGTCAAGTCTAGGGAATCATTTGTAAACATGGCGGCCATTTACAAAGATTTTTCACGGAGCTTTGGAGCCAACACTAAAGTCCATGTTTTGCACAGACTTTCACTTTCATTCCACTTGTACAACTTCAGCAACATAGAGTAGTAATATTTTAACCGGCTCTTACTCGCGTATTGTTACTTTTAAATTCTCTTACCTCGACGTTTCGATCATGTTACAATGATCTTGGTCGCGAGGAGACACTCCCGTCCCCTCGCGTCACTTGTGTCCCCTCGCGACCAAGATCATTGTAACATGATCGAAAAGTCGAGGTAAGAGAATTTAAAAGTAACAATACGCGAATAAGACCCGGTTAAAATATTACTATGAGTACAAATCGTGTGAGTTTAAAGTTTATCTTTGTTTCTTTTTTTACTTTCGCTAACTGTAAAGTTAGCGAAAACTCGGTACTTTTGTTACACTGCTGTTATTTACTGAAACGTGTGTGAACCCCAGTAAATATAAATATTGTGTGAAATTATGTTGAAATCCAGGAATAACCCCCCTCCAACCCAGTACCTACACACTGACTGCTGACTTTGCCATGCGTGTATCAAACTAATAGAGTTTTCCAAGATTATTAAACAACGTGTCATGTGCAGGATACAAGTAAACAGAAACTTATAAACAAGGTGTCTCGACCGTCTATCTAACAGGTGTACATCTTCGAGCTCTTGAAATGGATTTTTGACACAAGTTTAATATTAGTTTCAATAGTTCTGTTGTATTTTCCTTTGTTGTTGTAGTTTTATAAGTGTTTCCACTCGGCTGTATCCCGTGGGAATATCAAGATTTGTAGTTTACTAGCTGGGTCCTGCGGTTTCACCCTCGTAAGTCCCGTTCCCACAGGAATTTCGGGATAAAAAGTAGCCTTTGTGTTATTCCCGGTATCCAGCTACCTGTATTCCAAGTTTCGTCGCAATCGGTTCAGTAGTATTTGAGTGACACGATAACAAAGTCACATACATACTTTCGCGTTTATAATATTAGTAAGATTAGCTGGGTTCTACGGTTTCACCCGTATAAGAACGGATCCCGCAAGAATATCGGGATAAAAAGTAGCTTATTTGTTTTTCTAGGGTTTTAAGTATCTGCATACCAAATTTCATCGCAATCGGTTCAGTAGTTTTTACGTGATTGAGTAACATATATTATACTTACCTACATAGCTACTCATATACTTTCAGCTTGAATATTTGTAGGATAATGATATTTAGTAGCCTATGTGCGGGCTGCGACGCTGTAGCCACAGTACATAAAGGGAGCAGTATGGAAACTGCACACATACACACAAACAAAAGTGCACAGTACTCGTGATGCGGCACTCAGTCAGTACGAACTGCACTCCGAAGAATACTTACGCCGAAATCTATAGTGCGTACTTTGACTTGGCTCAGACTTAGCATAGTAAAAACTTGGCAAAGTTAATGCTAAGCAAAAACTTTGAATTGGAATCTTTAGTCGAAATTCATTTTATAATACGCATAAAATAAAAAGATCTTCATGGTAATAACAGAGCAGCAAAGTTAAGGTCATTATTTTTTAAGGTCATTGATTTAACTGTGGACAGTTGCAGAGATCGCTTTATAAATACCAAAATTGTCTTAATTCAAAGTTATTGCTTAGCAAAGTCTAAGCACGCTCTGTAGATTTCAGACTTAGACTTAGGGGACTCGTCGACGCGCATATTTGTGTGAGTGAGCCGTTTCGACCATTTGTGGGTAGTTGGAGTTTCCTTACTGCTGTGCCCCAGCTTTAGCCTTTCTATGTACTGTAGCGTGGTGTTGCGAAATCCTTATATTGTATTTATACACAGAATAAACGATAGTCACAAAGAAATTCGCGACGCAACGGCGACGCAGTTTTCTCCGAGAAAAACGATTGCGCTATGAAAAGGAAAACTTATCTGAAATAAACTCACAAACTTTCGCACTTTTATTATTAGTAGAGTAGTTAAATTGATATCATAAATTTTAATATCGGTTTTCAATTGTTTAATTAAAATTTCGTGGCAATAAAATTGATAGGGTTCACTTTGCAAATAACTTATATTAATTTGCTTTCAATTACATTAATTTGGGAGTTGTCAGTTAAATTATTAGATCAACGACTATTAGATAAATGTTACCCCTTTTTTGGGTTCAGTACCTAGAGTGCAAAAACAGGACCCTATTGCTAAGACTTCGCTGTCCGTCTGTCTGTCACAGGCTGTAGGTCTCCCATAAATTGTGATAGCTATACAGTTAAAATTTTCACATAATCTTTAATCTTATATATATATACCTAAAAATGAATCCCTATTTTGCGTTGTCACGGCATCACGCATAAACGGCTGGACCGATTTCGATAATTCTTTTTTTGTTTAGTTCGTTATGATCTGCAGAAGGATCTTATGCCAGAAAATTTTAAATTTTGAATAAAGATTTACGCGGGTGAAACCACGGGGCGCAGCTAGTCATGCATATAAACCCATTACCCTCCTTCCTCTACAAACCCCATGAGTTTCTTGTGGCTTCTTCTCATAGGAGGGCGCGTTCCGAAGCCACACTAAAATCAATACACCTAAGACGTAGCCAAATGATCATGTGCATTTAATGTTGTACAAGAATCTAAAGGAAATAGGTAACCTATTTTGACTTTGGGTTAAAGTCGGGTAAAATCCCTATTTTGCGTGGTCACGGCGTCACTCTTAAATTTTAATTTCTTCTATGGTTTTCGCGATTTTGCATAATAAAATTAATAAAACACTTTATTTACCGGATTTAATCGCCCTTTAGTCATGATTTTTTTTAAACTACCGATCTTTCACCAACTATACAGTTGGCTTTTTCAAGGTTGACAACCTTGAAAACCAACCTTGTAAAAGCCAACTGTGAAGTTGGTGAAAGCTCAGTCGTTTAAAAATCATGAATAAAGCGCGATTAAACCCGGTAAATAAAGTGTGTTTTTTTCTTAAATTTTAGACCGATTTTGCTAATTCTTTTCTGTTTATTTATTTATTTGTTGTAGGTATTGTTATGATCAGGAGCAGGTTTTTATGAAAGACAAATAATGCTGAACCAATTTTGATAAATCTTACGCGGGTTAAACCGAGGGGCACAGCTAGTAAGATACATATTATGTGGCCACTATAACAACAAAATACAAAAAAAAATTCAAATGCGGCTCTCATATAAGTAGTTGTTTTTGTTATAAAATTGTTTTTTTTTCTATACTAAATGTGGCACGGAACCCTAATTGCGCGAGTACGATTTTTTTTCACCATAAGCTAGTACCTAACTATGTAATGTTAGTACATACTTATACAAGATGTAACGGGTAAGTCCTTTTAATCCGAAAGGGGGTTGTTCTAGACGTCTAGGCGAAAACTTTTGTTCTATGACTTTTGGAAATTCGAAGCACTTTTCGAAAATTTTAAGTGTAAAGTTTACTTGAAGATCAGCTGTTTTTTAGAGTTCGAGGTCATTGACCTTATGTTGTCCTTTCATTTAGTTTGGTCTACTACAATCAAACCTTCAATTACCTTTATTCTCAAAAACAGCTATTTTTCAGTAAAACATATTCTCAAAATTTTCAATTAAAAAGTTCGAATTTTCAAAAGTCATAGAACAAAAGGTAGACGTATAGAACAACGCCCTTTTGGATTAAAAGGACTTACCCGTTACATCTTGTAGAAGCGTAGGTGTTGACCTTTATGACCAACTAGCTGCGCCCAACGGTTTCACCCGTAAGTCCCGTTCCCGCGGGAATATCAGGATAAAAAGTAGCATATGTGTTATTCCATTGCAATCGATTCAGTAGTTTTTGCGTGAAAGAGTAACAAACTCACATACTTTTGCGTTTCTTAATATTAGTAAGAAGTAAGATATCACCTAACTAAGTACATCTTAAGTACTTAAGTAGATGCGGTTCATAATTTCGAAGGAATCTTACTTAAAATCTCTTCTGCCTACGCTTAGACCTGCTTACTTTGTCCCTTAAGTACATATTTGACCGAAGAATTTAATTAAATACCAAGGTTGATTTATTAATGGTCAAATCAAGGTGAAATGAAGGAAATTTTAAAGGTTTGAAAATCAGAGACATGTTACATCGTCGTCTTAGCTCTGAGAAGACTGTGCACATGACAATTTTTGAAATGTCAATGTCAATTTCAATCAAAGAGAGTCTTGGCGGGAACTCCTTGAGGAGATGTGGTGCTAAATTTTCATTTTTGTGAAACCTAGTTCATATGCGGTCAAATTGTTTAATTTCAGAGGCATATTAATCAATTTAGTTTCGTGAAGGTGTACAAGTGGTATAAAAGTGAAAATCGGTGCAAAACATTTACTTAGTGTTGTCTCCAAGGCTCCGTGAAGATTGTTTGATTGACTTTAACTATGACGACTTGACTATTTCGATGCAAATAACTTGCATAATATATTAATAATACTCGACACTGGCTAATTTCCTAATGGCCATAATCGGTTCACAATCGATAAGAAATAAAAAAATAATATGGTGGGTTTTTGCTTTGATATATCGAAATGGTGCTGTTGAATCCAGTTGGTTCCAGTCTGTCCTTATCTAACTAACCGACGAACACAAAAGTGAAAAAAGAACAGCCTATGGGGTATCTCTAACTAACATCAAGCGGGACCGTTTTTTTGACGAAGTAAGCTTTATAGTTACTAGTACTATTTCTAAGGTGAAGTGAGATTAGGTATTTCTGAGCTTTTGGCGTTGCTAATTATTTTTTGTGAAACGTAATTCAAATGCCCCCTTACTTATAAACGCCAGTTAACAGCTGCATAACTATGTATCGATTTTATGTTTATTCTTTTTGTTATTTTTAGTAAGTATTCACATATAATAGTATTGTAACGAAGGGGACTGCTCGGAAGCAGGGAGGGGACGAAATGAACTCTCCGGGATGATAATGAAATGCGTATATTGGAGTTGTTACAGGACTACGAACACGTCGTAGAGGCCGCGGAACCGTCCGCCTACGAGAATCGTAAGTTAATAGGTTTCCGTAGTAGGACCAGGGTACTGTTCGCTACTACGAAACGCTACAGAAGGCTTTGAGGGACGCTACAGATACTACGATCTCAGCCTGTGGTGATTCGATACAGAACAAAATCTTAGTTGCGTACTTATGCAAAGTGCTCGACGCAACGATACCGCGATCTAGAAAACTGCATTCGTACTACTAGCGCCATCTAGTTTGATTCTTCGGAACTATAGTTCTTTGGCTAAATAATGTTCATGGTGTTACAGTATAATATATATGTATAATACCTATATTTTGTTTTTGTGTACCGTTTTTTTTTTATTTTTGTTTTTATTGTTCTTATTATATTTGGTTGTATTTAGATAGGATTTTTTTATGTTGTGTCTAAAAGTAATGTATTTATTGTACCTAAGTCGTGTGCTTGTCAGAATAAACGTGTTTTCTTTTTTTTCTTTCTAAATGCGTGAAGGTAAATTGTTTAATTTTCAGGCCATATTAATAAATTTAGTTTCGTGAAGGTGTACAAGTGTAATGAAAGTGAAAACCGGTGCAAAACATGGACTTTAGCATTTTCTCCCGTCATTGTAAAGAGCCACCATTTACACAGACTTCCTCAGCTTGACTTTTACTACGACTGTTTTGATTTTTGCAATTTATTTACAATTTGCATCAAAACAGTCAAGTCGTCGTAGTAAAAGTCAAGTCAAGGAAGTCATTGTAAACGGTGGCTCTTTACAATGACGGTTCCATGTTTTGCACCGATTTTCACTTTCATTACCCTTGTACACCTTCACGAAAGTAATTGACCGAACGAGCGAAGCGAGTGAGGTCCAGTGTAGACAGGCCTGGCGCTTGTATCTTTGTATCTTTGTTATGTTTGTTCGACGATAACTTGAGTATCGTAGCTCCGATCTTCATGAATTTTGGTATGTGCGTAGTTTAGGTCAATAGAATTTATGAGTTCGAAGATGAGCCGGATCGGTAGGGGGGTTGGGGAGATAGGGGGTCGTGAGGTCTCAGTTCGGGGCGAACTCCTAGTTAGATTGTTATGCCCCCTAAATTATAGTACACTAGGAGTTCGCCCCGAACTGAGACCTCACGACCCCCTATCTCCCCAACCCCTCTACCGATCCGGCTCATCTTCGAACTCATAAATTCTATTGACCTAAACTAGTAGTTCGCCCCGAACTGAGACCTCACGAGAATCCATTTACAGAGATTATGTTTTTTTGTAGGATTTTAACACCAACAGCTTTATTTTTTACAAAATAAGAATTATTATTAATTAAACGAATAAATATAACGAAAGACAAGAAAAACGATAACATAACAAGAATTATTTCTTAGTTACGACAATCGACCACAATTTGTAACATTCCCTACAAAAATGTCAGATCTTGGAGTATATATCGCAAGCAAACGCAACGATACCGCGATCTAGGATGTATGTTGAGCGCCATCTATTGACAAATTTTTAGAACTTGAATATTTTCTCTTTTTGCACCCCCTATCTCCCTAACCCCCCTACTGATCCGGCTCATCTTCGAACTCATAAATTCTATGGACCTAAACTACGCGCATACCAAAATTCATGAAGATCGAAGCAACGATACTCAAGTTATCGTCGAACAAACATACAAAGATACAAAGATACAAGCGCCAGGCCCGTCTACACTGGACCTCACTCGCTTCGCTCGTTCGGTCAACTACGCGCATACCGAAATTCATAAAGATCGGAGCTACGATATTCAAGTTATCGTCGAACAAACATACAAAGATACAAGCGCCAGGCCCGTCTACACTGGACCTCAGTCGCTTCGCTCGTTTGGTCAATTACTGCAGCGGCCGGCAAGAGAGGCATTGATGGACGAACGTGTGCATGTGGACCGAGACGAAGCCGAGGCACACATACGTAAGTCCATCAATGCCTAGTTGCGGCCAAGGCTTGTATAGTACTTTTTTCAAATAATGCGCGGAAATTAAACTAAGTATAGTACAATTCAGAACTTTTATTTGAAAATAGAATTATGAAATGTACAATTCTTAAAATTAAAGTTTTTTTTTCACACAACAGCTTTCTATGTGCAAGCCAGTTCGAAATTTAAATTAAACCTTTGATAAGTTACCTCTTTGATCGCTATTTTGCGGAGTAGAAGATCGTTCCATTTTTAAGGATTTAGAAGAAAAATTGATTTATTTTGTAAAACAGAGGTAACTTTGCCATTATAATAGTGTTATTTAAAGTTATTTTTTAATGTTTTTGAAATGAAGGGATAACATAATATATTGTGAAAAGATGTATTTGATACCGGTTATGAAGAAAAATATTCAATCGGAAAGGATTTTAGCTCGATTCACATCAGTCGCTTCCTTAACACATGACCACAAAAAACGAGTTTCGTGTGGCTTCCGAAGCCACAGTAAAAGATTTAGATTTAAGACGTATCCAAGTAATCATGTATCCTTTGGTACCTTTGTATTGCAGAAGCATCCTGTGGAAACAAATAATTTTGACTTGTGTCTTCTACCGAATTGACAATTGACTAGGAGTTCGCCCCGAACTAAGACCTCACGACCCCCTATCTCCACAACCCCCCTACCGATCCGGCTCATCTTAGAACTCCTAAATTCTATTGACCTAAACTACGCGCATACCAAAACTCATGAAGATCGGAGCTACGATAATCAAGTTATCGTCGAACAAACATACAAAGATACAAGCGCCAGGCCCGTCTACACTGGGAGTAAAACTAGTAGTTCGCCCCGAACTGAGACCTCACGAGAATTCATTTACAGAGATTTTGTTTTTTGTAGGATTTTAACACCAACAGCTTTATTTTTTTACAAAATAAGAATTATTATTAAACGAATTTAACGAATAATAATATAACGAAAGACAAGAAAAACGATAACATAACAAGAATTATTCCTTAATTACGACAATCGACCACAATTTGCAACATTCCCTACAAAAATGTCAGATCTTGGAGTAAACGCAACGATACCGCGATCTAGGAGGTATGTTGAGCGCCATCTATTGACAAATTTTTAGAACTTGATTATTTTCTCTTTTTGCACCCCCTATCTCCCCAACCCCCCTACCAATCCGGCTCATCTTCGAACTCATAAATTCTATGGACCTAAACTACGCGCATACCAAAATTCATGAAGATCGAAGCAACGATACTCAAGTTATCGTCGAACAAACATACTAAGATACAAAGATACAAGCGCCAGGCCCGTCTACACTGGACCTCACTCGCTTCGCTCGTTCGGTCAATTATACAACTAGGAGTTCGCCCCGAACTCGTCGAACAAACATACGAACATACAAAGATACAAAGTTACAAAGATACAAGCGCCAGGCCAGTCTACACTGGACCTCACTCGCTTCGCTCGTTCGGTCAACAATATACTAAATATTTTAGCATAACTCAAATTTATAAAAAAAAACTGGCATAAATTCTACGATACTTTCTTTTTCTATGCCTAGTCTAACTACCGACGTTCTTTGCTTGTTTAATTTTAAATAGCAAACGATGAATGTTTTTTAAATACTTACAGATAACGATTGTTATCACATCATAAGCGACATTTGTGTCTTTGTCGATAATAAAGTTCATTGGAGTTTTGGCGGGGACTCGTTGAGGAGATTGTGGTGCTAAATTTTCATTTCTGTGAAACCTACCTAATTCAAATGCGTGCAAATTGTTTAATTTCGGGTGCATATTAATCAATGAAGTTTCGTGAAGGTGTACAAGTGGAATGAAAGTGAAAATCAGTGCAAAACATGGACATGAAACATGGAGTGTTGTCTCCAGAGCTTCGTGAAAAATCTTTGTAAATAAATGGCCGACGTGTTTACAAATGATTCCCTAGACTAGACTTTGACTATGACGACTTCACTGTTTCGATGCAAATAACTTGCATTATAACTTGATTAGTTGCCGGGGAGAGATCGCCCATAGGCGGTAAGACCGCCCTTTGTACCACTTCAGTTTTTAAGTTCTAAAATGTAACTTGTAATAATTTGTGTTTTTTGGTACAATAAAGTGTTAATCAATCAATCAAACTTGCATATATTAATAATACTTGACACAGGCTAATTTCCTAATGGCCATAATCGGTTCACAACCGATAAGAAATAACTTGCAAATATTAATAATACTTGACACTGACTAATTTCCTAATGGCCATAATCGGTTCACAACCGATACGAAAAAAAAAAAAAAATAAGTTCCTTAAACCTAATAATTGACTTCGCAGAGTGCTCGCAGGAACTGCATGAGCTTGTTCCCCCTTGCCCCTTTTACTATAAGACCAAGAGGAGTACGGTTGATCGCCATCCACATTATTATGGTCCTTTACAGTTTCAATTCCGCGTACCTACAAAGCGCCACGCAACCACCTTTCTTTGCGCACTTCCAAAATGTGGAATCCTCTGCCCGCTCCACTGTTTCCTCTTAAGACGGCGATAGGTGATAAATTATCGGTCCGTGTCCGATTGCATATAAATGAGCGGGTTGGAATTGCAAGGAAAAAACTACAATTTCTCGTAAAATCAATCATTAACGAAGATTAAAATAATATTTTTATAAAATGCGATGAAGGGGTTCTAGGTATTGTATTTACTAGTATTATGATGCCTATAAGAAAATATAGCGGTTAAGGATTTAGAAGAAAAAATGATTTATTTTGTAAAACAGGGGTAACTTTGCCTGTATAATAGTGGTATTTAAAGTTATTTTATATTGTTTTTGAAATGAAGGGGACACTTCTTGTATCATGTACAATAACATAATACATTGTTTAAAGATCTATTTGATACCGGTTATGAAAAAAACTATTCAATCGGAAGGGATTTCACATCAGTCGCGTCCTTAACTATAACCTTGAAATCTTCAAGTCAAGAGTGAATAGGTATCTTCCAGGTATGCGTGCTACATCGTCGACCTCATCGTCACTTCCCATCACGTGAAATTACGTCCAATGATTGTAATAGTAAACCAAACGCAATCATTAATAGAAGAAACAAAACGCAGTTTGTACAGACGGTACAGACTGACGTAAGTCACACCTATGATATTAGGATAACCTCAAAATGTATGGCAATTGCGTGTGGTCGACTACAGACGTGAGGAAAAGGATTGTGTAACTTCAGATCACTCGGACGCGTCCCCCTGTCATTAGATGTTAGAGGTTGGAGAGTAAGAATTCAAGAAATTATAAAATAAACTTCCAAGTGCTTTACCATCATAGTTTTATTTAAAAACGATTACAAGAACATTACAATGATAGCTTATTATACGTATAAAAAAATATAACCTTCCTATTATCTATATCTATATACTTATAATAAAGGAAGAGAGGACAAAAAGTCTGTAGGTACTTGAAGTAAATAAAAAAAAAGTTGTCTAGAAGGCTTAGAAATAGTAGTAGAATAAAATTATATAATTTTTAAAATTCATTGTTGTCTGCAGAGATATGTAAAAACTTCTAGATACGTAATAGGGCAAATTTCTTGGCTACACAAATGCAAGCTAACTAGCCAGAGAAGTCTTAGTTCCATCCCAGCTCACGTCACGATCACCCGCTTGTTATCACACAGTACATTTAGTTCACTTTCACAACATTATTCACAAACAACAATGCCTTTGTGCGTCTTTAGGCGATGCACGAATTGTACTTCAAAAACTGGCAAAAATATTTCATTTTATACCTAAGTAAAGCTGTATTTTTTTATTTTAGTTTAATATTTGAAAGTTTTTTTCCAAAAACTCTACGAAGTTTTTGACTTTGACGTTTTATCCTTCTCTCCTAACCGCTTTAATAATAATATTATGACATCTCTTTCTTACGTCATGCAAGTAGCATTGAGTCTTATGTTTTAGAAAGAGATAACAATAGTTTCGTCTATTTCTTCTTTAAATTATGTGAATGAATATATATAATGAGGTTGTATAGCATACTTTGTGCTGCTTTTCAATAATGATTTGTTCTGCAATGGCGTCTCTATAACTTAATAGACTCATTGTTTGTCTGTCTGTTTATCTGTCGGTTCCTTAAACAATTGAAAACTACTTATCCGATTGAAATCTGGTTTTCAATATTGGAAAGTTCTATTTTCGAGGAATCCAATTAGTAGAACCCGAGTAATGAACGAAAAAGTGCTACCGCTCGAGAACCGCTCGGCCGCCCGCGCCCGTGATAACACGTTTTCATTTCTGCGGGTGAAACCGCTTAGCAAAGCTAGTATATCATATAGTTTAAATTGCATTTTAAAAGATCAAAGTAAAATAAAATGTTATATTAAATCAAAAATTATGAATCAAGTTCTGCTGATTGCTTTATCCTAAGTAAATATACCTAGCTAACTTATTCAAACAGAGTTAAATTTAGTCGTAGTCCGCATTCTGTTAGTTACTTCATAGAAAAAGTCACGTCCTGATATTGTTTTTCAGATTCTAAATTCAAATCAGATTCTAAATTCAAAATTTGTATTAATTTGTAAAAAAAAACAGTTTAGGAGCTGTTGTAAGTAGGTGTGGTCACCGTGGTATTCAGCCGAATAAAGTATTAGATACTTTACCTCAAAAATTCTAAAGTTAAGTGGTTAAAAAATTTAACTGTGTGTTTCCGCAATTAGCCCCATAACTGGGCCTTTGTGCGTGACTTTAAGGGCCTATATAACCCTAATAGCTTGACAGGGATGAAGCTAGCGAATTTCAGATGTGTAAGTGAAGGACGTAAGATGCGACTATGCAAAATTTTATCGCGTAAAATCAAACAACTGCTAGTTTCAAGGGAACTAAACGTTAATCTTGAAATTCAAAACATTCACTGCTTGTATCGAGCTAAGTTCAGTTCTTAATCAAAGTTTTATTCGTTTTCGTACAATATTGACTGAGTAATATCACTTATTTGTACAATTTAGAGGAAGTTTGGATTTTTTTTCAATCGATAAAATTTTCAGGAATCGTGTTTTCACGACATTCACGTGTTAGTAAATATCCTCGACTTTAATAAATATGGTTTCAAAAACTTTTGGAAACGGAAACCTTCGAAATGAAGGCGGGGTATCTACCACTAGACCAACACCGCTCTTAAGTTAAGTAGTAATCAATTAGGTACTGAAAAAAATGTTTTAGAAAATAAAGGCCATTTAATGTTTAGATTGTAGCAGTCCACATTAAATGTTAGATCCTCCACGAAGTCCAACTCTAAAATGGAGTCTTGGCGGGAACTCGTTGAGGAGATGTGGTGCTAAATTTTCATTTTTGTGAAACTTAGTTCAAATATGCGTGCAAATTGTTTAATTTCGGGGGCATATTAATCAATTCAGTTTTGTGAAGGTGTACAAGTGGAATGAAAGTGAAAATCGGTGCAAAACATTGACTTAGTGTTGTCTCCAAGGCTCCGTGAAGATTGTTTGTAAATGGCCGCCGTGTTTACAAATGATTCCCTAGACTTGACTTTAACTATGACGACTTGACTGTTTCGATGCAAATAACTTGCATAAAATATTAATAATACTCGACACTGGCTAATTTCCTAATGGCCATAATCGGTTTACAACCGATAAGAAATAACTCTAAAAAACAGTCAATTTTCAAGAAAGTTTAAACTCAAAATTTCCATTAAAAGTTAAACTCTTTCAAACTTAATTACTTAAAATTATATTAAATGAAAAAATATTACAACTAAAACAAAAACTACTTATATGAAGTTAAATTAATTTAAAACTAAACTATATCTAAATCAGCAAAAAAAACCCGGCTGCTCTGGAGCTGTACAGAGGTAGCTAAACGTTTGGTGAAGGCATCGGGTGACCGGAGTGCTGGCCTGTATTTTGCCCAGAAAATAAGTATTTGCATACAGCGAGGCAATGCAGCCAGCATTCTGGCCACTTTTCCCTCCACTAAGGGTTTATTTACCATTATTGAATTTCCAAAAGTCGCAGACCAAAAGTTGTTCGCCTATACGTCTAAAATAACCAATTTTCTGCTTCAATAATCGGCCCCATAACACATAATAGACTGAATCCGGGCTCTGCTAATCTCACTGGACAATATTGGTAAATGTAACTCTACTATGTCTTGAATTAGGTGTGTACCAACTTAATTGTCTTTGGCGACCATAGGTTACTTAAGTACAACGCCTAAAGGATGATTTATACCTGACCGTCACGGGTCCGAGCTTCGTTGTCCATCGCTCGGCGAGCAGTCGACAAGCCTGTTGCATTGCAACCGAGTTGCGGCCCAGCAATGCACAACGAAGCTCGGACACCGCACGGCCGGGAAACGGTCTAATATATAATAAATCATCCCTTAGTGAGACAGTTGCCATGTTAGATATATAGTTACCGTGTTTGAGATATACCAACTTATAAACGCTGATTAATGCGCTGCATAACTTTGCATCGTTTGTCCTTTACTGTCACATGAAGTTTCAAAGTTGACAGACAGATACAAACGTCACATAACTTAATCATGTGTAAATAATCTTACTAATATTATCATCCCTTAGGGTCTGACAACTGAGACCCAAACGTTTAAATGGATATTTAGATTTATAACACCCAGGCACCCGTAGTTACCTATACCACAGATCACATCCTATACCTAGACGGGTCTAGGTTATTTATAAACTTTAGGTAGATACAATAGTATAGCATTATTATTTACTATTTGCGCCCCAACGCGACGCGGGATGCGCGTAAGTTCCGTTCCCGAGGGAAGTTCGGGATATAAAGTAGCCTATGTGTTATTCTAGGTCTCCAGCTACTTATATTCCAAGTTTTATCGCAATTGGTTTTGTAGTTTTTGCGTGATTGAGTAACAAAGTCACTTATACCGACATACACACCAACTTTCACCCGCTTAAGTCCAGTTCCCGCGGGAATATCGGGATAAAAATTCTATGTCCTTCTCCTGGTTCTAAGCTACCACCTCACCAATTTTCAGCCAAATCGGCTCAGCCGTTTCGATTGGCCATTGATTTTCAGCCAAATCGGCTCAGCCGTTTCGATTGGCCATTGATTTTCAGCCAAATCGGCTCAGCCGTTTCGATTGGCCATTGATTTTCAGCCAAATCGGCTCAGCCGTTTCGATTGGCCATTGATTTTCAGCCAAATCGGCTCAGCCGTTTCGATTGGCCATTGATTTTCAGCCAAATCGGCTCAGCCGTTTCGATTGGCCATTGATTTTCAGCCAAATCGGCTCAGCCGTTTCGATTGGCCATTGATTTTCAGCCAAATCGGCTCAGCCGTTTCGATTGGCCATTGATTTTCCCACGTTATTATACTCTTAATATTCTTGTTTGTTTATTTTCTATTATCACTTTTGACGTGACCATGTGTTCCAGAAAATAACTTGGTATTGTAGTGCTCCTAAGCTATGGTCTGAATAAATATGAGTAGAATTTTATGAATATGAATACTATGTATTTATGAAAGAACTATAATTTAATAGGCATATATCTTAAGTGAAATTAAACATTTTACCTGAATTCGTTGAATTTCTGTGTAAATATTATTAAAATAAATCTAATTTGTTTCACAACACACAATCAATCTTTATTACTCAGGAATGATTTAAAGCGGTGCGCACACTTACTGCGAAAACGGAGCGTTCCCTGAGCGGAATTGTAAATCTCTCGGAGACAAGATGTTTGGGTATTCTAATTTCAGTGTAAAAATGTACAGAAATGTAATGTGTAAGTCGTCGCTAAACCGCCGCTATATCGTTCTGTAAAAAAAATCTAATCTAAAAAAATAGTAAATTTTAAATATCTGTGGTTTTTTAAAGTACCTACCTTGACCTAAAGAATTACTTTATTTTTTTTAAGCGGGAAAACAACGTCATGGTACGGCAGAACTGTTGTAGCATAGGATACGTCACTACTAATGAGTAGAGCTGTGTTATCATCTAATTAGCATCCACCGCTACTGTTGATATTTACTGTAAAAAAAAAACATATTTCGTATTCTACATTGCTGCTTTGAAGTAATCACCGGTAACAACCACGTTACGTCAAAGCAGCGATGTACTGTAACTTAGCAACTACTAGCGATGGATGCTAATTAGATGATCAACGTGCTAGCCGTCACGCTACCGCCTCCGCACCGCGCGCTCGGCGTGTGTGATGTACGCCTTATGATATGTACATAAAACAAGCATATTTATTTTCTCAATAGTGACTGATTGATGTTAACCACTTAACGTGTTTTTTTTAAAGAATTGCTATAGCTGAGGAAAGTAACCGGTTCTTGCGGAAAACTTTTGGATTCTCGTACCTATTTAATATTATTATGTACCTACTGAGTAGTGTTTTGGCTAGTAATACATTTTTGAAAGTTTAAAATTATTTTGAACTGTACCTAATGGTTTATACAAAACTAGCTGCGCCCCGAGGTTTCACCCGCGGAAATGAAAACGCGTTATAACGGGCGCGGGCGGCCGAGCTGTTCTCGAGCGGTTGCACTTTTTCGTTCATTACTCGGGTTCTTCTAATTGGATTTCGATGCAAATTAAACCACGACCTTCCTCGAAAATAGAACTATACAATATTGAGCACCAGATTCAATCGGATAAGTAGTTTTTAATTGTATAAGGAACCGACAGATAAACAGACAAACAGACAGCCAGACAGACAGACAGACATGAAATTAAAAAATATATTATATTTTTTCTAAGCCCTCTAGATAACTTTTTTTTTAATTAACTTCCAAGTACAGACTTTTTGTCCTCTCTTCCTTTATTATAAGTATAGATATTTATTTTTTTCTTTACTGCATCTGACTGGATTAAAACCTGCAACCCCTACCAATCCGTTGTAATGCGTATTATTTGCAACCTCAGTTTGCAACTTAATTTTTAACTCGTCAAATTGACTTCAGGATTAACCTTGAAGACAAACAAATACTCAACGAGCCTCTGTTTCATTAGGGTTGAAGGGAGCTTAACTAAAACTTTTTGTATCTAATCAGAGATGGCTGACCGAACGGCCGCAGACAACCTCGTTGAACAACGTTTTCAAATTAGATCATTTTGGACGGATAAATACAGATTGGAACAATTCACAAGTTTATACTGATATGTGTTATACAATTTGTAACGGGTATGCCCTTTTAAGCCGAAAGGGTTGTTCTAGACGTCTAGGCGAACAACTTTTGTTCTTTACTTTTCGAAAATTTTAAGTGTAAAGTTTACTTGAAGATCAGCTGTTTCTTAGAGTTCGAGGTCATTGATCTTATGCTGTCCTTTCATTTAGTTTCTACTACAATCAAAATTTCAATTACTTTTATACCTCAAAATTTAAAAAAAAAAGTTCGAATTTTCAAAAGTCTTAAAACAAAAATTGTTCGCCTAGACGTCTAGAACAACCACCTTTCGGCTTAAAAGGGCATACCCGTTACACTTCGTATATGTTGTACAAATTAAATTGACACTCATAATTATTTTTCCGGGTCTTATTCGCGTACTATTTCTTTTAAATTCTCTTACCTCGACGTTTCGATCATGTTACAATGATCTTGGTCGCGAGGGGACAAATCTTGTGAGTTTAAAATTTTTATTAGTTAACCGATACGGGCCGGAGTTAGCTACTAAAGTACGTAATCTAGAATCTTTACGGAAGAAAAAAGTGCGCCTCGAAAAAACTGTCCCCTCGCGACCAAGATCATTGTAACATGATCGAAACATCGAGGTAAGAGAATTTAAAAATAATAAATAGTACGCGAATAAGACCCGGGAAAAATAATTATGACCCTGTATAGTAAATATAATGCAATAATGACAACAGCAATAATAACTATTATGTTTACAAAAGACTTCCTCGATGCAAATACCTGCGCCTGCGCAAGTGACGCGCACACGCATTCGAAGACTGCAAGGTTGGAAGTCAAAGATCAGAAATAGCAACCATTATTGCAGGTAACTACGTTCTATTTGTGGTTTAATTGTTTGGTGATGAATGGAAAAGATATAGGTAAGTATTTTGTAATAAAACCTTTTTTTTTTTCGGTTTTAATCGGTGTAGTTTTATCATGCATTTTCCAACGCCCGATGTTTCGAGGTCGTTTCTTGCTCACGTACTCGGTTATTTTGTATTTTACTCGTTTCTTTCTATAAGTAATTTGGTTTCTCCAACGCCCGATGTTTCGAGGTCTTTACAAGCCTCTAGCTCACGTGTAGACTCGGGTATTTTGTATTTTACTCGTTTCTTTCTATAAGTAATTTGGTTTCTCCAACGCCCGATGTTTCGAGGTCTTTACAAGCCTCTAGCTCACGTGTAGACTCGGGTATTTTGTGTTTTACTCGTTTCTTTCTATAAGTAATTTGGTTTCTCCAACGCCCGATGTTTCGAGGTCTTTACAAGCCTCTAGCTCACGTGTAGACTCGGGTATTTTGTATTTTACTCGTTTCTTTCTATAAGTAATTTGGTTTCTCCAACGCCCGATGTTTCGAGGTCTTTACAAGCCTCTAGCTCACGTGTAGACTCGGGTATTTCTATTTTACTCGTTTCTTTCTATATTTTAGCTTTTATAAAAATAAGTAAGTACTTAATTATGATGTTGGACACGAAACGAAACATGTCAACGAACGATGACCGTCATTGTAAAGAGCCACCATTTACAATGACTTCTTTGACTTGACTTTTACTTACTAAGACGACTTGACTGTTTTGATGCAAATTACAAATAAATAAATAAATATCAATAATACTTCACACTGGCTAATCGATTGACCACCGATAAACAATATAAATTACAAGTTATTTATGTCAAAACAGTTAAAGGCGCCATAGTTAAAAAGTTAAGTCGAGTGACTGTTTAAGACAACGCTAAAGTCCATGTTTTGCACCGATTTTCACTGTCACCACACTTGTACACCTTCACGAAACTAAATTGATTAATATGCCCCCGGAGCGGAGCTCGATATTTCGCTAGTATGCAGGACTGAGTAAATAATGAAGTTAGTGACAATAGTAGGGGACCGATAACCAGACGTTCAACTCGTGTCAGAAAGCAGGTAGTCCGATATGGACGCGTCTAACTGTACCCGCATTGTCCAGTCTCGTGAATAAGCTGGTTGGAATTGCTACGAAATATCGAGCTCCGCGAATAAATTATTAAACATGGTAAACACAATGTTAATAAGTAATTAACACGCATTTGAACTAGGTTCACAAAAATGAAAATTTAGCAACACGTCTCCTCAACGCATTCCCGCCAAAACTCCCAGATTCGATCGTGGTGTAACATGGATTCTACTTAGTACAGGCGAAAAGTCACAGTCACAGTAAAATTAAATAACGTACAATATTGAGATGAAATATTAAATCAAATTGCCAAATTAGAATTTTAATTACCTACCTATATTTCAAAATAAATAATTGTTTCCGTCGAGCCGATATCTTCCACTAAAATTAAGAAAATCACTTTCACTTACAATATTACTTTTTTACTAGCTTCTGTCCGCGGCTTCGCCCGCATGTCCTAAATAAAATCTGATTTGGATAGTATATATTAGTTTTTCACCCTACCATAATGGATGTCTTAAAAGTCGGTCGCGAAGTAGCCGCGTTGTCGTTGAGCTAAAAAAAAAACATAAAATTAAAAAAAAAACCTTAAAGAATCTGTGGTTGTAAAAGCAGTCGGAGTATCGTAATGCGGACTATCCCGCCTCCTACTGTGTGTGAACCAATTTTCATGTCTATCGATTGAGAGAATAAAAATTTTCATATAAAATTAGACACCAATTCGCCGCTTTAGGGGTAGACTTTCGAAAAACTTTTCCGTACTAAAATACCTACAAACACAAGGAATACCTACCTACATTCTTCAAATTGTATGTCTTTACTTTATCCCGCGGAATTATCGGGATCAAAAGTATGCTAGGTATGCTCCATCACTATGGGGTATGAAAAATAGACAGTAATAAAAAAATAGATAGCCTATTCTACCTACTGAATATGCAAAAAAAAATTCATAAAAATCGGTCAAGCCGTTTCGGAGGAGTATGAAAACGAACGTAAGTCCCGGTCCCGCGGGAATATCGCGATCAAAAGTAGCCTATATCTTTTTTCAAGGTCCCAACCATTTCTATACCTAAATTCATTAAAATCCGTTCAGCGGTTTAGACGTCAAAGCGTAACACACAGACAGAGTAACTTTCGCATTTATAATATTAGTAAGTACAGAAGATACCCTTGTTAGAGTAAATAAAATTATTCTGTCGTTTTCAAAATTCGAATCGACTGAACGCCTCGTTCGTTTACAAAGGAAGTTCTTATTTAAATTCAGGTACTGACTGAAAAGAAAATCAACTTTAGCGAGTAAATAACAATTTATTTGAAAACGGCCATTTTGATTAATATCGGACAATTTTCTGTAATGACAATCTTGTTTCCTTCTATTTTAATAAACAAAGTTATTATTACAAATAGTAAGTATTTGTACTATATTAAGTATTAAATATTGAAGGTATTACAGTACCGGATATTTGATTCACTTTATTTTTAACTAGCTAATATACTAATTGTTGTAAATAATAAATAATAACTAATAAATATACTAATATACTACGTATTTTCCTAGTTTCATCGCAATCGTTCAGTAGTTTTTGCGTGATTGAGTTACAAAATCCAAACATCTAAACATCCAAACCCACACCCTTTCACATTTATAATATATATTAGTAGGAAGTAGGATAGTAGAACTAGAAAGCTCACTTAGAACTAAAAAAACGGTGTTCCGCTATTGTGCATGCTGTCCCTTTCTAATAACACTGTTAGAAAGGGACAGAACTCTACATTGAAGCCCACGTTTTAGTTCCACGTGACCATTCTCTAGTTCTAGGAATATAACTTCTTTGATTCACACATACTACGTTTGGCATAACATACCTAAACATAAAAGGGATTTTAACATAAAGAAAAACTCACGACAATACGTAAAAGATTTCCCTCGAGACGCTTGAGTAGTCTAGTTTTTTGACAATTCGATATTGGTGTTAAATTATTTATCAGAGTTTTGGCGGGAACGCGTTGAGGAGATGTGTTGCTAAATTTTTATTTTTGTGAAACCTAGTTCGAATGCGTATAAAATGTTTTTCTCAAACATGCTTGGATATTTGAGCATTATTTATCGATAAATCGAACTTGCTGTACTAGTCGAGCAGCGCCCGGCAATAGTTGTAAGAAAATCCATAACTGTCGTGTTTAGAGGCGAAATAAAATTAAATGTGCAATAAATAATTACTATGTAAAATCATATTTGTCGTGTAATTTAACCGCTATATTTTTGTACAGGCATCATGATATTATAAAATACAATACCTAGGGCCTCCTCATCGCATTTAAGCGTAAGTCCCGTTCCCGCGGGAATCTTGAGATAAAAAGTAGCCTATGTGTTATTCCAGGTCCCCAGCTACCTATATTCCAAGTTTCATTGCAATCGGTTCAGTAGTTTTTGTGTGAAAGAGTAACAACCTCACATACATACATTGATGCATACATACTTACATACAAACTTTCGCGTTTATAATATTAGTAAGAAGTAAGATAGTAAGAAGTAAGATTAAAAGTAAGATAAGAAATTTACATTCTTTAAAAAACAAAAACAATTAATTAATTGATTAAAACCATAGATAAATTATTAGGTCTTTGTTAAAACTAAGGTGAATGACCATTGAGCCCAAAAGTGCCCATCACACTGGCGGTATTACCTCGTTGAATCGCCAACTACATATTCTGGGCTAAAAAGAGCCCCGACCGGGGAAAAAAAATAAAAAAAGATTGAAAAGATTCTTTTAAAAAGATAATGTCGTGTTACGTCATTTGTAAGCTGTCTTTTGAAACAGATGACTTGAGATTCGAATCTTAAGTCTGGCATAAAACATTTCATACAATGTAAGTACCTAAATACCTATTTTATTTATCTACTTAAATGAAATTTGCAAACATATTCTGAAATTTGTTTTTTTTTTGTTTTAATAGTATTTTCATGGTTATGGCCTAATAGTTAACATTTATTATTGGCAGTCAAGTCAAACCAGAAGAATAGGCCAAGCTGAACTTTTACGCAAGCATGTCCAACCGTCGACCCCATCATCGCTTTCCATCAGCGGAGATGAGGTCAAATGCTAGCCTATGCCATGTAAAAAATAGGGGTATTTAGGCCAGTTTCACATGCTCAATAGTTTATAATTATTAAATGGTTAGTTTAGAATTTTAGCAATGTGAAAGGTTGCAATAAGAATGGCGGTGAATGTACATTGATAATTATAAACTATTGAGCACGTGAAACTGGCCCGAATTCCCCTATTTTTTACATGGGATATGCTAGCATTTAACCTCATCTCCGCTGATGGTAAGCGATGATGGGCTCGACGGTATGACATGCTTGCCTAAAAGTTCCGCTTGGCCTAATCTTCTGGTTTGACTTGACTGCCAATAATAAATGTTATTGGGCCCTACCATGATGTCTTATAAGTCGTCGCGAAGTCGTTGCGTTGTCGTTCAGCTAAAAACAATAAAATTAAAAACACATCAAATAATTAAAAAAAAAAACAAACTTCAAAAAAATAAAAATATTTTTTTAAATTGTCTGTGGTTTTTAAAAGTAGTCGGGGTATTTTTTATTTAATATTTACTTTGTTTTTTTGAACGACAAAAGGACGACATAGCAACGACAAACGAGCATGGTAGGGCCCATTATATGCAACGCAGTTGGCGCATTTGTTAGTAACGCGCTAATTCCGTGTTTGGCGTTGTTTTTTTTTTTAACTTCACCGCACTCGATTTACACACATTGAGACAAGGTTTCACGATGTAGAACTGGACTGGTCTCTCTATTAGAGTAAAGAAGGAGAAAAAGAAAGTGAAGGTGAAGCTATTTTATTTCGGAGCGGGTTTCGTACGTTCCAAAGTTAAGGCATATTTTTAAAGATGCCTTTAAATTCGAACGTTTTGGTTCAATTAGGTACCATCTATAGGATAGATTCTTCTTAGATTAAATCCTATTATAGGATACCTAATCTAAGACCTCATTGACCTAGTTGGGTTAAGCAACGCCTGGCGTGGTCATTACTCGGAAAACTTGTGTGGCAAAAAATATTATCTCGAACTCATCGGGTTGGTCCCGGTTGTTATCTCCGAAAAAAAAAAATATTGCACGACATTACACACAGCGCAATCTAGCCCTAAACTAAGCACTAGGCTTGAACTATGGGTACTAGACAACGGATATACTTCATATTATACTTTAGCAGTCTTTAGGTCCAGTTAAAGGCCTTAGGGCAAGTCTTTTTTTAACTTGAGAGTGGGACCACTTCACCCCTAGCGAAAATTAAATGTAGTCAACTCGTCTCAATGTCTAAACTACCTTTGGGCCCAGTTCACTACTATCAAATTTGAAAGGGGTCAAGTCCCGGTCCCAGTTTCGAGGGGGACGACTTCACCTGAAAACTCCAATACACACAAAAAAAATAGGATTATTTAAATTTTATCCTAAAAATAAAAAAATATAAAAAAATGGCCGACGAAACGCCTTAGACATTTAAAGATTCTTGTTTAATAGGAATATTCAAATTTCGAACAGTACTTAACAATAATACAGAGAAACGATTATTTAGAAAATGAATTCAGAATTAATTGACAACGTTCTAGCGACGCGACGCCATCTTGCATACTAATGTCAAAAAATGATGTCCCAATTAGTAACTTCTTTCAAATTTTATCGGAATTTTTAAAAAAAAAACATGGCTTTTTAAAGCTATTTTTTAGGGACACAAAAAGTGGCGTAAGTAGGTAGTATCTGAAAAAAATAACGATTATTTTTTAAGATATTTTTAGTAGATTTATAGGTACTTATTTTCCTTTTTCTATTAGGTATGACTTAATTTAGCAGTTTTAATTCGTTTTTGCGGTGTTTTAACTAGTTTTAAGGTTTCTTAATCAACAAGAAAGCTTATATAGGTTCGTAGGTACTAAGAAAATGTAATTTCGCATATTATAAGTAGGTGATTCGGTATACCTACTTAGTACATCAAGTCGACAAAATCGTACAATTAAAAGAAATTAAAAATATATCTAAGGCCTAGTTTCATAGTTTGAGCTATATGAAACTGCGTGCAATATTTAATATTTATTTGTTATGGTAGTATCTGAAAAGCTTAATAAAATTAAATGTGTGTTTCGCAAATAAACATAACTTACACATCCATTTTCATGAATTGGGTACATAATATCGATAAATTTTAAGAAACATTGTACGCAAATGTATTGTAGGTACAATAATAATTTTAATCTAAATCGATTTAGCCGAGACGAAACATTCAAACACTGGTAGGTATTTATGATAATAGTTATGATTAAAACAAAATACTTACATTTAGCCGAAACTGGAAATAGTTCAAAAATGTGCTGAACACTTCAAAAACCACAAACACTCCACCACAAAAAAAAACAACGTCAACACAAAAAAAAACACTTTTCCGACGCATTAAATGCAACGAGGCCACTGAAAAAAGTCCGATCTTTAATAAAACAAGTTCCAAATTCAAAATTTAAATTCTGTTTCACGATTGATCAGTTTCACAGTATTTTTTTACGAGTTGAGTTTTACACGTTCGATTTTTAAAATGATTCCGCGTTCGGAATTTTGTGTTCGTTTTTCAAAAGTTTCGTGGTAGAGCGCGCGCGTTACACTACCGACGCAGTTAGTTGGTGGGAAAGCACTGACTGAACGTACGCTACGGGAAAAGACGCGCGTTTGTTGCATCCGTAGCAAATTACGACTTAGAAAATGTTATTTTTATAAATTAAATGTAGTTATTGTAAAAGATATATTATTTAAATGCAATAATATGATAAAGTAAATCACTTTTAAAATCGACAGTATTTTTCGCGGTAGCACCTACTAGATTTATTTTAATTTCGTGTACTTACTCATATTTTTTTCATTCACCAACTTACTAGAAAAAGATTA
The DNA here is from genome assembly GCA_949358125.1 of Idaea dimidiata. Lineage (NCBI taxonomy): Eukaryota > Metazoa > Arthropoda > Insecta > Lepidoptera > Geometridae > Idaea > Idaea dimidiata. The sequence goes on from OX442342.1 coordinate 1,180,466, forward strand.
AATTTTATTTTAAACATGTTTTATTTATGTTAATAAGACTGATCATTATTATGTCTTAGGTTTTCGCGATTTTGCATAATATAACAATATTTTAAATACCTAAATATACATTTCAAGCACAGTGACAACCCTCATGAGTTTCTTCGTGGCTTCTTCTCGTGTAAAGGCGCGTTCCGAAGCCATGGTAGTTTTTTGAGTTAACTAGAAATAGTAAAAATTACTTATTATAAATTAAATTCAAAACTATTACAATAATGCTAATAATGCAAAATCCACTTTTGCACGCAGATTTCAGGTGATAAAGAGAATCTTTCCCAGGTTGTGAGGTGAAAAATCATTATGAAAATAAATTATTTCTTTTCTTCTTTTATAAGGCTAATATTCCATTTGGACATTAGCCAGTGTCAAATATTATTTAATATTTGCAAGTTATTTGCATCGAAACAGTCAAGTCGTCATAGTTAAAGTCAAGTCGAGGGAGTCATTGTAAAACGGCGGCTATTTACAATGATTGTTCACGGAGCTTTGGAGACAACGCTAAAGTCCATGTTTTGCACCGATTTTCACTTTTACTACACTTGTACACCTTCACGAAACTAAATTGAATAAAATGCCCCCGAAATTAAACTATTTACCGCCAAAACTCCCTACCGGAAAAAAGTGGCATGCAATTATTCATGGCATTATAGAGAGTGGCAGAATAGAAGAGTAACTCAATTATCATGACAAAGCGTAAAAATAAAAAATAAAATACATTCCACCATGAGCACCTTTCCATTCGTGTCATCGAAATCATTTGTAAAATTAAAATGAAATTGTGTGCTAATTTAACTGACTTTGCCCGTAAAAAGGAGATTAAACTTATCATTCGATCACGTGACCTCGTTTGTTTGACACGACATGACAGTAACAATGAAGTGATTTAGGGAAATAAATGGAGGGAAAAAAGCTTAGGAATATTTGACTGTGGGTTGGATGAGTAACTAGCCGCGCCCTGGTTCCACCTGTTTTAGTTTTTATTCAGTGAAAAACTCAGATAGAATTATTAATTTTTCTATCTTGACATTTTCTTGTTTTTTTTTTTTTATTTTTTTTATATAAGAATCAAACAGCTTAATTTATTACAAAAGAAATTTAGAACAATAGTTAAAACATAAGCCAAAACAGTTTCCAACGATAGCAACTACATGACAAATACAAACAACGAAACACACTTAATGATAATTAATATATAATATGGGTAAATAAATAGTAATTTTGAGTCTTTGTAGACAGATGATAATAGTACTACTTGTATATATATAAATAAACAAATATAAAATAATAATATCTTTTTTCAAAATAAAATAAAAATGCAACAGTAACGAGATAGGCGCTTAGATTAGGTATCATTGTAATCAACCCTTTTAACGGCTAAACGAAATTCACTTAAACTACAATTAAAAATATCAATATGATGGTAACGAGCATTATATTTCTTGCAAGCAATTTTAATTTCACTTGACATTGTTTACCCTTTTATTTAATTATTTCAAAGTGTATCATTATTCTCTTTTCTTATTATTGACATTGTAATCATTGAACTCAAATAATTCTATATAGTTTTATTTTTATTAAGTTGACATTAAGATTGATAAATTAAATTTATTTTATTATTAATATTTGCATGCCAAGTTAAGTGCTGGTGAAATATGTTGAACTTTATTCTTTTATAACAACTGTTGTGACCATATTTCGTGCAAATAAATTACATTCATTCATTCATTCAATGAAAGGTGAATAAGGTCGGAGTAATTATTCCGCGTTTTGTTTCTGTCTTTCAACTTTGATAGTTCTTAAATTGTCACGGAACAGACATGAGCATGTTTCACTACGCCGACATTACTCCATGTTTATTAATAAGGCTAAGAAGTTATCACGGGCGGGTGGCTGGGTCAGTGTTTCGTTGGTTACTCGGGTTCTAATTGTTGGATCTCAGTATAAGTATAACTATACAAGGTGTAACGGGTAAGCCCTTTTAATCCGAAAGGGGGTTGTTCTAGACGTCTAGGCGAACTTTTGTTCTACGACTTTTGAAATATCAATTTTTTTTTTTAATTTTGAGATTATGTTTCACTGAAAAAACAGCTGCTTTCGAAAAAAAGGTAATTGAAGTTTTGATTGTAAACTCGAACTCTCAGAAACAGCTGATTTTCAAGTAAACGTTACACCTAAATTTCTCGAAAAGTACCTACTTCCAATTTCCAAAAGTCGTAGAACAAAAGTTGTTTGCCTAGACGTCTAGAACAACCCGATTCAACAGAACAACTCGGATTAAAAGGGTCTTACCCGTGACACCTTGTATATTAAGTTTAAGACGTAGAAAAAGGTTACCCTATTTCTTCCCATGAGTGTCGTAAATTGCGACTGAGGGATTAGGTAGAAACTAGCCAACCTTTAGTTCTCGCCATGCGGTGGCGAGTAAACTCCTCGGTCCAATGGGTTGGTGTTAAGCAGGCGGCCGGCCATAAAACATTTCAAAATCCATTTCCACCGGGTATGGTCAATGAAGACTTACTAAATGTGAAAAACTTAGCTACTAATTGTGTGGGGGAAAAAAACCCCCATGAGTTTCTTGTGTCTTCTTCTCATTGGAGGTCGCGTTCCGAAGACACGATAGTTTACTTGACGTTTCTAAAAAATATGTAATTGACCGAACGAGCGAAGCGAGTGAGGTCCAGTGTAGACGGGCCTGGCGCTTGTATCTTTGTATCTTTGTATGTTTGTTCGACGATAAGTTGAGTATCGTTGCTTCGATCTTCATGAATTTTGGTATGCGCGTAGTTTAGGTCCATAGAATTTATGAGTTCGAAGATGAGCTGGATCGGTAGGGGGGTTGGGGAGATAGGGGTGCAAAAAGAGAAAATAATCAAGTTCTAAAAATTTGTCAATAGATGGCGCTCAACATACCTCCTAGATCGCGGTATCGTTGCGTTTGCTTGCGATATATACTCCAAGATCTGACATTTTTGTATGGAATGTTACAAATTGTGGTCGATTGTCGTAATCCTACTAATATTATAAATCCGAAAATCTGTTTGTTTGTTTGTTTGTTTGTTTGTTTGTTTGTTTGTTTGTTTGTTTGTTTGTTCCCTCTTCACGGTCAAACGGCTCGACCGATTTAGATGAAAATTTGCATAGGGATAGTTTAAATGATGGAGAGTAACATAGGATACTTTTGATCCCGAAAATCCCGCGGGATCGGGACTTACGCGGGTGATAACTATTTATTAGATGAAAATTTGAATAGGGATAGTTTAAATGATGGAGAGTAACATAGGATACTTATGATCCCGTAAATCCCGCGGGATTTGATCCCAAAAATCCTGCGGGATCGGGACTTTCGCGGGTGACAACTATTTATTAAAATTAAATGAAAATTTGCATAGGGATAGTTTAAATGATGGAGAGTAATATAGGATACTTATGATCCCGAAAATCCCGCGGGATCGGGACTTACGCGGGTGATAACTATTTATTAAATGAAAATTTGCACAGGGATAGTTTAAATGATGGAGAGTAATATAGGATACTTTTGATCCCGAAAATCCCGCGGGATCGGGACTTACGCGGGTGATAACTATTTATTGTATGAAAATTTGCATAGGGATAGTTTAAATGATGGAGAGTAACATAGGATACTTTTGATCCCGAAAATCCCGGAGGATCGGGACTTACGCGGGTGATAACTATTCAATGAATGAAAATCGACACAGGGGTAGGGTAAGTGATGTAGAGTGGCGTCATCATCATCGTCATCGTCATCCATCGTCATCCATTGGCATCGTCATCCTTCGTCATCGTTATCGTCACTTACTGATACAAAACAAACTTTACCTTACTTCACCTACCTACCGCAGTGCAAAACTCCACACTTAAACGGACGACCAGGGAAGTACTGATGATGCCAGGCGCGGCAGCGCCTGGCTTCCCTGGTCGTCCGTTTAAGTGTGGATTATTGCATTGCGGTAGGTAGGTGTTCGAACAACGCGGGATCGCGACTTGCGCGGGTGAAACCGCGGGGCGCAGCTAGTTAAGGAATAATTCTTGTTATGTTATCGTTTTTCTTGTCTTTCGTTATATTTATTCGTTTAATAATAATTCTTATTTTGTAAAAAAATAAAGCTGTTGGTGTTAAAATCTCTGTAAATGGATTCTTGTGAGATCTCAGTTCGGGGCGAACTACTAGTTGACCGAACGAGCGAAGCGAGTGAGGTCCAGTGTAGACGGGCCTGGCGCTTGTATCTTTGTAACTTTGTATCTTTGTATGTTTGTTCGACGATAACTTGAGTATCGTAGCTCTGATCTTCATGAATTTTAAGCATAGTTAAGGTCAGTAGAATTTATGAGTTCGAAGATGAGCCGGATCGGTAGGGGGGTTCGGGAGATAGGGGGTCGTGATGTCTCAGTTCGTGGCGAACTCCTAGTAATATTTAGGGCTGATTTTTGAAATCCCTAGATACCTAGAGAAGTCTGACAAATAAAATCTAACACCACCGAATAAAAAACGTCCCTAAGATATTAAAAATAGGTCACATACATACATACATACATACACTCACGGCAAAAACATAACACTTCCTTTGGCAGTCGTGTAAAAAGAAAATAAATCTACATTTAGAAGATCAAAATTTGAAGGTTTTTAAATTTGGTTTGGTTTGAACGTATTCGACAGATACCTATTATTTGTAGACTGAAAAATCAGGCCTGAAAGGCATAAAAATATTTTGATTTGATTCCATTTGTGCCGACTCCAATTAGTTTTGAAATTTTAGCAGATCCCTAGCTCCCGAGCGAGAGGGATGGATGGATTATCGGTCAGGGATGAGTAAGAGGGATGATAAAGTGCTATATTATGTAAACAGGAACTGTAAAAAACACCATCTGATACTTAAAAACAAAAACTCCTAAGGGCGCTTGCACAGCCATAACTTTTTTGTTCGAAATAAACCGGCCATCCAAAAAATGTTTACAGCTTAAATAATAAATAATAGGGCAAAAAGATCAAATTAAACTACAAAATACAACACCAATGCATCCACAGACAAAAAACAAACTATATAGTCAATTCAATGGTCAATCAAAGCATAGCAGTTTTGGCGGGAATGTGTTGGGGAGATGTGTTGCTAAATTTTCATTTTTGTGAAACTTAGTTCAAATGAGTGTAAATTGTTTAATTTCGGGGGCATATTAATCAATTTAGTTTCGTGAAGGTGTACAAGTGAAAATAAAAGTGAAAATCGGTGCAAAACATGGACTTTAGCTTAGTGTTCTCTCCAAAGCTCCGTGAACAAACATGGTAAAAAATGGTTCCCTTTTTACAATGATTCCCTCGACTTAACTTTAACTGTGACGACTTGACTGTTTTGTTCGATGCAAATAAACTGTAAACAATAAACAAACTGGCAAATGTCCGAATGGAAAAGCCATTATAAAGAAGATGAAGAAGAAGAATCAAAGCATAGATTAAAAAACAACTAACATTTCGTTCAAAAAATTGATAATTTAAATTTACACTTAAAAAATAAAAAATTATGTCATATGTTGGAATATTTTTTTTTTTTTTTAGAAGACAGATCGGTTTTCTTCCATTGTTTTCTCACGATATCTTACTAATATTTAAAATAGACGTGTAAATTTGTAAGTACGTATGTATGTCTATATTATGTGACTTTGTTACTCTTTCACGCAAAAACTATTAAATTGATTGCGACGAAACTTGGAATATAGGTAGCTGGAGATTAGAAACTACAATACTAAGGCTACTTTTTTTACTTTTTTCCAATTTTCTCTCGGGAACGGAACTTGCGTGGGTGAAACTTTCTTTCCTCATTAGAAAGACGGAGCTAGTTAATTATCTCCTATACTTATAATAAATCTGTAGAGAGGTCAATTCTGTACATTGATTATATTTTCAAATAACTATCAGGGGGTGATTAGTTATCGATACTGATGCCAAAAATACAATCAGAAAAAAAATTGTCTCTCTGTTTGTCTGTATGTTCGTTATAGAAACAAAAACTACAACTTGGTACAATTAATACTTCACACTCCAGCTGTGGTATCATCTAATTAGCATCCACCACTTTCAGTTGCTATTTACTGTCAAAAAGCATAATTTGTATTGTACATTGCTGTTTGAAGTAATCACTGGTAACAACCACGTTACGTCAAAGCAGCAATGTACTGCAACTTAGCCACTAGTAACGGTGGATGCTAATTACATAATACCACAGCTGGGCAGGTTATTAGAATACTTTTCATCACACTACGATCGATAGGAACAGAGCAGTGAAGAAAAATGTTATAAAAACGGGAAAAGAACTCCATTTTTGAAGCTTCCATCGCGTGTGCAGCCTGAATGGTTAAAGCTACACAGAAATCATATATGTCGGCATTTGTTCCGCTTAACATGACATAAAAAATATTCTGCGACAGCATAATGTGTCTATATTTTATGGTTGACTTACAATAGCACTTTATACAACCCCTGATTTCTTAGCAAGAAGTTGCACGCGGACGAAGTCGCGGGCACAGCTAGTTTATAATAGTTTATAGATAAATATAAATTAATCAACAATCACCCTTGTTTATTAAATATTATTTACACATGACTAAGTTATGTGACGCTGTCTCTGTCTGTCAACTTTGAAACTTCACGTGACAGTTAAAGACAAACGATGCATAGTTATGCAGCGCATTAATTAGCGTTTATAAAAAATGGGGTTAGTGTTTCAACCATTCTTGTTCCATTTACTCCGAAATTTTGCTAGTAGGTAGGTATAATTAAAGCCCGGACTGCGACGCAGAAGGTTGCGGATTCGATTCCCGCCGGGGACAACTATTTCTGATTACCAGAAATGTTTGTTTCTAGTTCTGGGCGTTTTCAATGTTTCTTATGTATGTACTAGCTGCGCCCCGCGGTTTCACCCGCGTAAGTCCCGTTCCCTCGGGAATATCGGGATAAAAAATAGCCTATGTGTTAATCCAGGTCCCCAGCTACCTATATTCCAAGTTTCATCGCAATCGGTTTAGTAGTTTTTGTGTGAAAGAGTAACAACCTCACATACATAGATAATATTATATACATACTTACATACAAACTTTCGCGTTTATAATATTAAGTAAGATTTACAAAAGAGTATAATATGTAGTATATCCGTGGTCTAGTACCCATGGTACAAGCCTGTGTTTATTGTCGTGCAATATTTTTATTAATATTTATTTATTAATAGGTATATATGTTACCTACTAGCGGTATATATTTATATAACCATTGACTAGGTTTATGAGGTTTATTAATTCTTTCTTATTTCTGCCGCAGGTTCCGATATAAAACCACTTCTCCATGCAAATACCCCGGTAGATCTTCCGGCATTGATTGATGCACGAAAGGGGATCCCCAACTGATGGCCCATTTTTCATTCGATCTTTATTAATTGCGGCAGCTTTAGTATTCTAGATCATTTATAAACCTAAAAAGCCTTTTAATTTATTAAGGTCCCGGCCCATTACGGCGTAAATATTGGTACCTACGTAAAATGCATTTTTTTATTGCTAGTTCTATTTCTTATCGGTTGTGAACCGATTATGGCCATTAGAAAATTAGCCAGTGTCATGTATTTTAATATATTATGCAAGTTATTTGCATCGAAACAGTCAAGTCGTCATAGTTAAAGTCAAGTCTAGGGAATCATTTGTAAACACGGCGGCCATTTACAAACAATCTTCACGGAGCCTTGGAGACAACACTAAGTCAATGTTTTGCACCGATTTTCACTTTAATTCCACTTGTACACCTTCACGAAACTAAATTGATTAATATGCCCCCGAAATTAAACAATTTGCACGCATATGAACTAGGTTTCACAAAAATGAAAATTTAGCACCACATCTCCTCAACGAGTTCCCGCCAAGACCCATTTTTTTATTGGTAGTTGCGTCCCACAATCTTACCACAGTTTATCTAGTACCTATTGATTTTATTTGTATACTAGCTGTGCCCCGCGTTGTTCTTACACCTAGGGAAGTACTTCCCTGGTCGTCCGTTTAAGTGTGGATTTTTGCACTGCAGTAGGTAGGTGAAGTAAGGCAAAATTTGTATGTCAGTAAAGTGATGATGACGATGGATGCCGATGGTTCAAAAACAACGAAATTAAACAATTTTTATTTTTTATCCGGATATCCGGACTTGATATCCGGATAAAAAGTAGCCTATATGTTAATCGAAGTCTTAAGCTATCTGCATACCAAATTTCATTGTAATCGGTCCAGCCGTTTCCGAGATTAGCGCGCACAAACGCACAGACAAACAGACAAACGGACAAACAGACAAAAAGTTAATCACGGAAATGGGGTCTGTGACGTTAGTACATACCCCTAAAAATAGTTTTTTCAAAATATCTTTCAAAAACAGACACCGCTAAGTTACGATTTTATTATAAGTAGGTATAGAAAATATCCCTATCTAACATTATAAAGCTAAAAGCTTGTGAGTAGGTATGTTTGTATGTATGTGTGTTTGTTACTCAATCACGCAAAAACTGCTGAACCGATTGCGATGAAACTTGGGATATAGATATACCTAGGTAGCTGGGGACCTGGATTAACACATAGGCTACTTTTTATCCCGATATTCCCTCGGGAACGGGACTTACACGGGTGAAACCGCTGGGCGCAGCTAGTTTATAATATTAGTAAGATTTTAAAAATTACGTTCTATTAATCATCTTCCATCCGGATACCAAACATCACCACAAACGGCCACTATTTACTCACCTTCTTAGTTTTAACACAATGGGCCTTACCATGGTGTCTTATAAATCTTCGCGTTGTTGTTCAGCTAAAAAAAAAAAAAAAAATTAAAAAAAAAAAAAAAATAAGTTATTTTTTTTTAATTGTCTATGGTTTTTAAGAGTAGTCGGGGTATTTTTTATTTAAAATTTACTTTATTTTTTTGAACGACAAAAGGACGACATAGCAACGACAAACAATCATGGTAGCGCGGAATATATGATGTAATTGAGTAAGCAAAGATCATAATTTTTGCACACGCACGCGTCTATACGTCACACGATCTGAAGATTTTATTAATTGTCACGTATAGAAGTACTAACTACCTACTTGCGTAATAAAAAATAGGTTTTTAATACGTAAAGATGTTTGTATTTAGTAAATTTGGAAACAAGCACGTTCGTTTTTCCCTAGTTTAATATGTAAACTAAAAGTTTTTTACCTAATATTATCGGTTCAACTGTTTAAAATAGGTGCGTGCATACTTCATACTAATATTTACTGCAAAATTGTACCAGTATTGTAAAAATGATGTGCAGTGTTATTTATGACGACCTCTGTGGCGCGTCGGGTGAACGTTTGGCAGAAATGCAGAAGGTTGCGGGTTCGATTCCCGCTGGGTGCAAATATTTATGCTTAAAAATAAATATTTGTATCTGATCTAGGCGTATTTCTATGTATAATATGTATGTATTTACAAAAGAAAAATAAATATAAGTAGTATATCCGTTGTCTAGTCTTTGTAACACAAGCTTAGCAGCTTACCATTGGGCTAGATGGCGCTGTGTGTTGGTCACATGATTTATTTATTTATTTATTTGTTATAATATTGGTGCAATATTATGCAGGTATGCCAGTTGGTATTGAGTACCGCCACATCGTGGATGCTTAGTGCTAACTGTTATAGCGTTCAAATTATTGGTGTTTGTTTTGTTCTTTAATAAATCGAAATCTATATCGTCTTCTATATCTATACTCATAATAAAATCGTAACTTAGCGGTGTCTGTTTTTGAAAGATATTTTGAAAAAACTTTTTTTAGGGGTATGTACTAACGTAACAGACCCCATTTCCGTGTTTAACTTTTTGTCTGTTTGTCCGTTTTGTCCGTTAGTCTGTTTTTCTGTGCGTTTGTGCGCGCTAATCTCGGAAACGGCTGGACCGATTTCAATGAAATTTGGTATGCAGATAGCTTAAGACTTCGATTAACATATAGGCTACTTTTTATCCGGATATCAAGCCCAGATATCCGGATATCCGGATAAAACATAAAAATTGCGTATTTTTTTTGTTTTTGAATCATTGGCATCCATCGTCATCTATCGTCATCCATCGTCATCGATCGTCATTCATCGTCATCATCACTTACTGACATACAAATTTTGCCTTACTAAACCTACCTTTTTTTTTTTTTTTGTTTTATACGTAATAGGCCAGCATTTGACCTCATCTCACCTGATGGGAAGCGAGGATGAGGTCGACGATGAAGCATGCTTACCTAGAAGGTACCTATTCACTCTGGATTTGAAGACCCCAAGGTTATAGGTTTGGGGAAACAGTGAAGCTGGCAGAGAATTCCACTTATTGGCAGTGCGTACAAGAAAGGTAAAGGCGTGACGCTTAGTACGCGAAATTGGAACGTTTACCATATGAGGATGGCGACCAACCGTACCCCTCGTGGTCTTATAATAAAAAGGGCAAGGAGGAACAAGCTCATGCAATTCCTGCGAGCACTCTCCGAAGTGAATTCGATAGAAGACCGAAAGGCTAGCGACCTCGCGACGATGTCCCAAACTCGAAAGGCGCGACTCGACAAGTGAGTCATCACCTATCAGTCTCCTGGCTCGTCGATCGATGGAGTCAAGAGCATCAAGTTGGCATTTAGCTGTTCCATCCCAAAGGTGACAACAGTACTCCATGCACGACCGGACCTGTGCTTGGTACAGATTCAGAAGCTGTCCTGGTGTGAAGTACTGCCTAACCTTGCCAAGGATTCCTAACTTTTTAGATGCCAACTGGGCTCTCGACTCAACAAAAGGCCCAAAGTTCAGGTCCGCTGTGAGGGTAACACCAAGTAATTCCAACCTGTCAGTCAATGGTATCGACAAAGGAACATCCGAGAATGGAATAAAATACTCCATTCCCTGACGTATTACCTCTGTCACAGCGTAGGGTCTGCAGAAGAAAAGCAAATTTGCCTCCAGGGATAAGATGCAAAAAATGATCGCATCTCGTCGCAGTCCGCTGACATGGAACGCCATAGTCGCCGAGTGCCTTGAGGGCTTGGTTCTGATGGCGAGTAGACTGACACCGATTTCACCAAACAGTGATCGGATTTCCCCAGAGGTGACGATACCGACACTGAATACCGGTCAGGATCAGATGTCAGCAGGAGGTCCAAGCAATAGGCAGTGTGGCCATCGACATTCGGAACTCTTGTAGACGTTTGGACCAGCTGAGAGAGGCTCAGTGTCAGAGCCAACTTATAAGTCTCCCTTCCTGCGTGATCAGTGTCCTTGTAAGGATAGAGCCATTCACCATGGTGGCCATTAAAGTCACCAAGGAACACTAGCTGAGCGGAAGGGTATCTCTGCTGCGCCACGTCAGCCGTCTCACTGAGGTAGTCCATGAGCCTGGTAGTCTCCGTGTCACCAGTGTGTGACCGGTATACACAAGCGTACAGGATTTTCTCTAGTCCAGCACACACCAGTACCCAAAGTACGGAAAAGCTAGAGTCCTCAAGGTCACGGAGACGTCGATAGCAGATGTCATCGCGAGCGTACATACACACCCCTGCATGAGCTTTGAACTTATGCTCAAGGCTGTAACTCGGATAGGCAAGGTATGAAGCATCAGCTGGACATCTGATTTGCGTCTCAGTGAGAAAAAATAAGTGAGGCTTAGCGGTCTCAAGATGATGATGGACCGGGTTGAGGTTGGCGTGCAAACCTCGAACGTTAGTGAGGTGCACGTGAAGTGAAAGGACGTGCATCCGCTGTTTAACTGTACCTTTGCTTCTTTTTTTCATATTTAGTGGAGTGAGAGAAGGTAAGACAGTGGAAGTGGGGCAGAAAGAGCTACAGCCTGACAAGGTAAAACTGCTCCAAGAACCACAATGAAGCGGGGGCCAGAAACGGAGACCGCGGGGACGCCCGAGCCCCCCCAAGAGTGTCTAGTGGGTCCTTTCCTCCGGTCGTCAACCGGCACACCAACGCACTCTCGGGATTTTTCGCAAGATGGCGGGGCAGCCTTTCACGTGTGGCTGGCACATTACTTGGGCCCCCAACTATCTGCGGTCGGCCAGCGGAACACCGTGCCTCGGATCCCGCTGCTCTCCGATTCCTGACAAGCAAATACGGCATCTGAGCAGCGTAACCAAACCGTCATTAGCTATAACATTTCAGCACCCGACCCACTCTCTGAAAACGACATGCCTAAACAACAAAATGGAACGCGACGAATCACTTGGCATCATGACTTTGTCAAGGGGGTGGTATTAAATGCCGTCGGCCTATGCCTACCACCACTTGGTTGTCTGCTCCTTTGGCGCCACCCAGGGGTCACGTGTGAGACATCGAGGGCTAAATCCCACGGACGCGAGCAGACATGAACCCCCAATACCTACTGCAGTGCAAAAATCACACTTAAACGGACGACCAGGGAAGTACTGATGCCAGGCGCGATAGCGCCTGGCTTTAACAGTACTTCAACGGGCATTGCGGTAGGTAGGTGTAAGAACAACGCGGGATCGCGACTTGCGCGGGTAAAACCGCGGGGCGCAGCTAGTGTAAGAATTACCTGCCGTACACTAGCTTTTGTTATAAGTATATTTTGTATTTCTTTTCGTAATTTTTAAATAATATATAATAGATAATATGTAAATTCTTTTAGAGAAATAAACGCCATAAACCATAAGTTTTAACTGCCCAATACTGCGTGACTTTAGTCCTTGGGTTTCCCTACGATGTTTTCCTTCACCGTAAGAGCGATGTTAATAGCGCATATAATTTTATCTTAAAGAAAAAAACATTGGTGTGCGGCCGTGATTCGAAACTACGACATTCGGAATGAAAGTCGGGGTATCTACCACTATCAACACAGTTCTCCTAGACCATTTAAAACTATTTGACCATTTAAGCGGCTATAGTAGGCCAAAACTGATGTTTCTAGGATGAATTACTACAAAAGTTTTTGAAACCATACTTCTTAAAGTCGAGGATATTTACTAACACGTGATTCCTGAAAATTTTCTCGATAGAAAAAAATCCCAAACTTCGCTCTAAATTGTACAAATAAGTGATTACTCAGTCAATATTGCCCATAAACTAATAAAACTTTGTATAAGAACTGAACTTAGCTTACTTAATACAGGTCCTGAATGATTTGAATTTCAAGCATTCAAACTAGCAATTGTTTGGTTTTACGCACTTAAGCCCCTTACTTATAAACGCTAATTAATGCGCTGCATAAGTATGCATGATTTATTTACATTTTACCGGGTCTTAATCGCGTAATAGTACGCGTTCAAATGTAAATAATAGGGGTTAAAGTATGAAATTGCCGTTTTATTGCAATAGGTTCTTTGAAATAGACAAGAAAAATGGATACTGCGAAAATTCGAGTGATTTTTGAATACGAGTTCCGACGCGGAAGTAACGCGGCAGAAACAGCCCGCAATATCAATGCTGCGTTTGGAGAGGGGTCTACTAATGAACGCACCGTGCGATTTTGGTTTAAACGCTTTCGTGATGGAAATTTCGACTTAAAGAACGAGCCACGAGGAAGACCGCCCACACAGGTGAATAACGATGAATTAAGAGAGATAGTGGAAGCCGATCCTAGTCATACTACCCAGGAATTAGCGGCATGGTTTAACGTTACCTTACCCACTTTATTGACTCACTTGCGTCAAATCAATAAAATAAAAAAATACGAAAAATGGGTGCCTCATGATTTGACTGATCTGCAGAAAGAAACGCGTGTTGAAACTTGTGTTGCCTTGTTGAACCGGAACCGGTACAGAAATGAAGGAATATTGGATCGAATTGTAACATGTGATGAAAAGTGGATTCTTTATGATAACCGGAAAAGAAAAATGCAATGGCTGACCCCAGGTCAAATGCCACAACAGTGTCCTAAAGCAAAACTTACCAATAAAAAGGTAATGGTAACTGTTTGGTGGTCTCAGCATGGTGTTATTCACTATAGTTTTCTTCGATCTGGTCAAGCAATTACGGCAGATGTCTATTGTGCCGAACTCCGAACCATTTTGACAAAACTAGCAGTAAAACAGCCCCGACTCATGAATCGATCTTCACCATTATTGCTCCACGACAACGCGAGACCTCACACAGCACGAGAAACCATTTTGACCCTTCAGGAACTGCACTTAGAAACCATTCGTCATCCTCCGTATTCACCAGACCTTGCTCCAACGGACTACCATTTTTTTCGTGATTTGGACAATTATCTACGTGACAAGAAGTTTTCTTCCCAGGAGGCAGTACAAAATGCTTTCACACAGTTTGTGCAGTCTAGATCGTCGGAGTTCTATCGCAAAGGCATTAATAACCTTCCCATTAGATGGCAGCAATGTATAGATAATAATGGCAACTATTTTGATTAAATAAATTTGTTATAAATTTAAAAAATAAACAATTAAGATTTTCAGTACAAATCGGCAATTTCATACTTTAACCCCTAATATATTAACAAATCGTGGGAATTTAAAAAGTTTATAATGCATGATTTGTCTTTTACTGTCACATGAAGTTTCAAAGTTGACAGACAGAGACAAATGTCACATAACTTAGTCATGTGTAAATAATACTTTATCAGTAAGGGAGCAAAATAAGTAATATACTTAAGTAAAATTTAGCATAGTCGCATCTAACGTCCTTCACTTACACATCTGAAATTCGCTAGCTTTATCCCTGTCACGCTATTAGAGTTAAATAGGCCCTTAAAAAGAGGCTTGCTGGAGCTACATTAGCGGCCAAAGCTTCGTGTCACGTTGGCGAGCTAAAACATCACATACAGGTGTAGTCATCCAAGCGAATTCCGTCGCGACAAATTCTATTGCACGCCCCAGTTTAGAGGAGTGCAACGATGGTACAATCAGCTTCAAAAGTCGGTGACTACATTTAGACTTTCGGAATCGCTATAGGTACATCATTAGAATGTCAAGACAAAACAAGACAGATTTTCTGAAAATAATAGTACTTAATTTATGCACCGAGGTACTAAAGCCATGTCTTATATATAGCGGGCGTCATATTGAATCCAAAGCGTACGAAGGACTCTAAAGAGTTAACTCCCGAGCGCAGCGAGGGCGTTAAAAACTTAACTCCTAAGCGAAGCTAAGGAGTTGCGGAGGGGCGAAGAAGCTGGAGACCTGGGATAACACACAGGCTACTTTTTATCTCGATATTCCCGCGGGAACGAGACTTACGCGGGTGAAACCGCGGGGCGCAGCTACTTTTGAATGAATGAAAGTTTTACAAATGCGCTGCGACCGCATAGGCAGGAAGCTTTGCTTAGCGGCATGAGACTATAGCCAGTCCCTAACTAATACGAACAGTTTAGAAAATTCCCGACCGGCTGCAGTGAGCGCTTGGCACCTAGTCCAGTGTAGACGGACCTGGCGCTTGTATCTTTGTAACTTTGTTTGTTAGCATGTTTGTTCGACGATAACTTGAGTATCGTAGCTCCGATCTTCATGAATTTTGGTATGCGCGTAGTTTAGGTCAATAGAATTTATTAGTTTGATAGTAGTATAAGATGAGCCGGATCGGTTGGGGAGATAGGTGGTCATGAGGTCTCAGTTCTAGCCCAAACGCAAGCCAATAGGCGCTAGGCGCTAAGCACGCCTATAAAGCGCCAAGGCACCAAAGACAACTACCTGTGGAGGTCCGTAGCCTTCCAACGTATAACTTTTTGCATGTTGCATTACCTACTAAAATCGGTCTAGACTAGATGTTTTATACTTAACGTGATAAATAATTTTATTTACCGTGAATTTAAGAAGCCGGCGGGGGAAATGGAGAAGCTTAAATTTACTTAAATTATGAAAATGAAATATAAAAACTAACATTATTTTCGTTATTCTCTTTTATTTATTACTAGCTGCGTCCAGCGGTTTTACCCGCGTAATATTTATCGAAATTGGTTCAGCATTTTTTCTTTGTTAAGAACCTTCCCGTGATAAAAGCAAACTCAACAAAAAAAGAATTAGCGAAATAGGTCCACCCGTTCACGCGTGATGCAGTGACCATGGGATTCATTTTTATACCTATATTTAAGATAATCCTTTATAATAAATATAATATGTAGGTACTCGTGTAGTAAAATTAGTTATCCACGATGCACGGAGACTTAGAAACGCGAGTTCTAGCCTCGCTATTGGATACTTTGGAAATGTAGTTTAAAAAAAAAATACAATTTTTGAATTATAAACATCTGCCTAATTGTGCACTCCCAACCCACTCCCACCATGTGCAATGAATTTTGCAAAAGCAACAAGGCGGTTTTTTTGGCGCATTAGCCGAATGGCCGACTGCGATGTAGAAGAAGGTTGTGAGTTGGTAATAATAGTTTATGCACCGAGGTACTACAGTCCTGTCTTATATAGCGGGCGTCATATTGAATCCAAAGCGTACGAAGGACTCTAGAGGGTTAACTCCCGAGCGCAGCGAGGGTGTTAAAAACTTAACTCCTGAGCGAAACGAAGGAGTACAAAAGTAACGAAGGGCTACAAAAAAAAGCATTTAACTAACAACAAAAAAATAGATTAATGCAACGTATATGAAATATATTGACAGCTCTATATTAATTATATTAAACAATGTTACATTAAAATGACGATACCACACATCAGCCTTAGCTGATGAAAAAAAAAAGTTGGGGCTTTATACTAACCAAAACTTTTTTCTTTACCATTCCGTCCGTAAAAATTGAAAAAATGAGCCCAGTTTTTTTTTTTTTATGTGTTATGTCTAGGTGGCCAGTTCAAATTGGCCGTATGCTACCAGAACCTTAGTTCCAAATTTAAATTACTTTATGCCCTAGGTGCATAATGAGCACTTTATGTACCTAGAGGATAAAGACTCGCTTTACGTTGACCTTTTTGGTCAAATAAAGTAACTTTGTAGAACAGTCGGTGTGTAAAATAAATTATTTATTTTTGATCTCTTGTTATATAATAATATGCTATGTATTAACAAAAGAAAAATAAATTTAAGTACCTATTATATTCGTCGTCTATACCATAATACAAGGTTAGTAGCTTACCATAGGGATAGATTACGCTGAGTGTCACGTCCTGCAATATTCATCAAATTACGTACCGATAATTGGGTTTATTTGTAAAGCTAAAGCACCCACCGGTATTGAACATCTGAGACCAATTCCCACCGGGTGCAATTAATTAAAAAAAAAACAACATTTTTATTTTACCGCCGGTCTCTTAAAAGGTTTCTATTTGTAACTGCTATTCATATGAACAACATTCAAAATAATTTATGACGTCGTTAGAAATATCATTGAAACATTTTGCGATCATAAATAGGACATAGTTCCACGTAGTTCGGTATTTCAAATGCTATTTAATGATGGTACAATATTAACATAGAGTCTTAGCTCGAATTTGTCATCTAATATCTGTCTATATTTAAATAATACTAATAAGCATTGCATTAACAACAAACAATATATTAATGCTACGTGTATGAACTATATTACAGCTCTTTGTTAATTAAAGTTATCAATGTTACATCCAAATGACGAAACTAGACATCGGCTTTAGCCAATGAAAAAATAAGTTAGGGCTTTATATTAAGTATTTTTTTTGCCTTACCCTTCCGTCGAAATGAATACAGCAGAAAAAAATACCAGTTTTCTTTTTTTACGTGATATGACTAGGAGCAAGTTGGAAATGGCCGTATGCTACCAGAAGCATAGTTCCAAATTTAAATTAGGTATAATAAGCCCTAGGTCTACAATGCGCACTTTATGCACCTAGAGAATAAAGTCAAATAAAGTAACTTTGTAGAGCCTGGATAGGTGTAATAGTAGATTGTTTTTACAACAGCTGAAGGTCATGCATTTCACCTGAGATATTCTGATATATCTAAATGCTAATAGTGCTATAAAGCTATAAATATATGCTAACCAATAGGTCGAGGGTGAAATGCGTGACATTCACCCGAGTTAAACACTCTACTTTTCATTTCGACTGTGAGGAAATTAAAATACTACTAGCACATTTCATAAAACAAGTATATTGAGAATCAGTTAAAATTTCAAGTAAATTTAGAGCAATCTGTTATATCTAAATTAGGTCATTTCATAGATTAAAAAAACAATACAAATACTCTTTCTGCCAACATTAGAAAATTGTTAAAAACCAATGTATGTAGGTATAAAAACCAATATACATAGATACACCATAGGTGTACCTAATACATACATACATACATACATACATACATACATACATACATACATACATACATCCTACCTAATAATGACAGACTCTCTACCATAGAAATAGTACAGTAATTACTAGAAAGCTTACTTCTTCAAAAAACGGTCCCGCTTGATGTTAGAGAGACCCCAGTCTGTCCTTTTTTCACTTTAGTGTTCGTCGGTTAGTTAGATAAGGACAGACTGGAACCAACTGGGTTCAACATTACCGTTTTGATATATCAAAGCAAAAACTACCTTAACCTTAGAGAACATGATTGAAATTGATATTTCGAAAGTTGTCAAGTGCACAGTCTTCTAGGAGCTAAGACGACGATGTGACATATCTCTGCTCCATACATAGCAAGCATCTCAACTACCCACTTTGCATAGCACACGTCTCGCATGCAAAAACACCGGAAGATATCATTAAGACGCAATACCACCCGCTTTTTGCGTTCTGATCTTGGAATAGCAATAAATAAATTTAAATTAATTTGCAATGATATTTTATAAGGCGCTGAATAGTCAAAACTGTCCATAGTTAAATTTTCCCATATACTTTATGTGCACCTGGTAGGTATTCTTCTTCTTTTCGAATAGTGGTGTGGCTCACCTGGTGTTAGAGTTTTTAGGTCACCTTAAGACCTCTAAATTGGCCTAACGACTGCTATCAGAGATAGCAACCCGGGACTAATTGCTTAACGTGCCGCGAAGAAATAATAAATATCAAGTTTTTTTTCGATATGACCGATCAATGGCAATACAAAAAGCCAAGACCCATTGCTAAAATCTTCTATATATAAAAGAAAGTCGTGTTAGTTACACCATTTATAACTCAAGAACGGCTAAATCGATTTGTCTGAAAATTGGTGGGGAGGTAGCTTTGAACCAGGAGAAGGACATAGAATACTTTTAATCCCCGCGGGAACGGGAACGGGACTTACGCGGGTGAAACCGCGGGGCGCAGCTATAAATTTATAAAAGGCGAACCAATTCAAGCAAAATTTCAATAATGCAACAAAATGTAATTAATTCACGTAATCATTTGAAATCAATGTCAAACCATTTGAGAGTAATCTAATTAATCAAATCATTTTCAAGTCGCTTCTTATTTAAGATTTTAACTAAAGTTATATTGAAATGTTTCGACTTTGTTTTACAGACTGGAAACTACGAGTACCTATACAAGGTGTAACGGGTAAGCCCTTTTAATCCGAAAGGGGGTTGTTCTAGACGTCTAGGCGAACACCTTTTGTTCTACGACTTTTGAAAATTCGAACTTTTTTTTGAAAATTTTGAGATTATGTTTCACTGGAAAAACAGCTGTTTTTGAAAATAAAGGTAATTGAAGGTTTGATTGTAGTAGACCAAACTAAATGAAAGAACAACATAAGGTCAATGACCTCGAACTCTAAGAAACAGCTGATTTTCAAGTAAACTTTACACCTAAATTTTTCGAAAAGTACTTCGAATTTTCAAAAGTCGTAGAACAAAAGTTGTTCGCCTAAACGTCTAGAACAACCCCCTTTCGGATTAAAACGGCTTACCTGTTGCATCTTGTATAATGCAAGTCATTTGCATCGAAACAGTCAAGTCGTCATAGTTAAAGTCAAGTTTAGGGATTCATTTGTAAATACGGCGCCCATTTACAAAGATTTTTCACGGAGCTTTGGTGACAACACTTAAGTCCATGTTTTGCACCGATTTTCACTTTCATTCCACTTGTACACCTTCACTAAACTAAATTGATTAATAAATTAAATTGATCCGAAATTAAACAATTTTCGCGCATTCGAACTAGGTTTCACAAAAATGAAAATTTAGCAACACATCTCCTCAAAGCGTTTCCGCCAAAAAACTCGTGCAAATGACTTGCATATTTTAATAAAACTTGACACTGGCTAATTTCCAAATGAAAATAAACGGTTCACAACCGAAAAAAAAATAGTCCAAAACGTGCTTGACGTTTGAACTGTATAGTATCGCCCGCCACGCCGTCGTCGTGCCGATAGTAAGTTTTTCATTAAAATAGTTAATTTACAAACTTTACGGTCCAGTGCGGTTTTCAATATAGACACCTAGTTGGAAGATTGATAGGAAAATTGATAATTAAACTTTTATTAACGACTAGCAGCGCCCCGCGGTTTCACCCGCGTAAGTCCCGTTCCCGCGGAAATCTCGAGATAAAAAGTAGCCTATGTGTTATTCCAGGTCCCCAGCTACCTATATTCCAAGTTTCATCGCAATCAGTTCAGTAGTTTTTGTGTGAAAGAGTAACAACCTCACATACATACATACAAACTTTCGCGTTTATAATATTACTAGCTGCGTCCCGCGGTTTCACCCGCATAAGTCCCGTTTCCGCGAGAATACTGGGGATAAAAAGTAGCATATGTGTTAATCCAGGTCTCCAGCTACCTATATTCAAAGTTTCATCGCAATCAGTTCAGTAGTTTTTGTGTGAAAGAGTAACAACCTCACATACATACATACAAACTTTCGCGTTTATAATATTACTAGCTGCGTCCCGCGGTTTCACCCGCATAAGTCCCGTTTCCGCGAGAATACTGGGGATAAAAAGTAGCCTATGTGTTAATCCAGGTCTCCAGCTACCTATATTCAAAGTTTCATCGAAATCGGTTCAGTAGTTTTTGCGTGAAAGGGTAACAACCTCACATACATACATACAAACTTTCGCGTTTATAAAATTGGTAAGATAGTAAGATAAGATAGTAAGAAGATAATTATTATTAAATATCGGTTTTATTTATTTTATTTTATTTAATAAAGCTCACAGAGCAGGTTACAATTCTTTTTAACACTAGAGTACGCTATTACAAAATTTTGTTCTAAATTATAACCCTATACTGTGAACATAGCAAGATTAATGTTGCAAGCATCTAAAGAAAAATTACCCTAGTAACAAATTATTACTAAAGTTAATAAGCTAGTTAAATTATATTAAATTTTTAACAAGTTTGAACACACAACTTTTAAATTTGTTTTTATTACAATCGAAAATATCTATAGTTATGGAATCCATACATTGATTTTTAGACGAAGTAAGTTGGTTTTGTAGTTTAAGCGTGATTGAAACACAAAAACCCAAACAAACAATAATCTAATCCTTCTTATTTATAATATTAGCAGGATAGAGAATAAATAACTGCAAATTTAATTAACTGCTAGAATTGTCGGTGTAGGAACTGTCGTCCGATCAAATAATCGTTCGTCAACAAAGGTTCCCGAACAAAACTTTGTTAGATTGAATAAAAGCAACACTCTGTCTCCTCAATAGGTAAATAAGTAACATTAAGTTTGACAAAGTTTTGAGTACATGGATAAAGTTATGAATATTGAAGGTTTTAAACGAGCAGGTTTAAATAGGTAAATAAGTGTGGAACATGTATTTAGATGATGCAATCAAAGAAGTTTTTTATTGGAACTAGAATGCTGACGTAGAATTATAAAGTGGGCCGCTTTAGTGTAGCATTCTATCCCTTTCTAATTACACTATTAGAATGGGACAGAACTACATTAAACATACATACATACATAGTTTTTAATTCTTCGTGAGAATTCTAGTTATAGTAATATAATTTATTTGGATGCAACAAACAAACTATAATGAATGACCGATGACGAAAGTTCGGTCTTATCGAAAAAAAAAACTTGACACTGACAGCACTATAACATTATGTACGACAGATTAAAAAAAGATCGAAGAAAAAAGAGGAGTTTTGGCGGTATCGCGTTGAGGAGATGTGTTGCTAAATTGTCATTTTTGTGAAACCTAGTTCAAATGCTTATAAATTGTTTAATTTCGGGGGCATATTAATCAATTAGTTTCGTAAAGATGTGTAAATGAAAGTGAAAATGCACATGAACTTTAGCGTTGTCTCCAAAGCTCCGTAAACAAACATTGTAAAGAAATTGCCCCCTTTTTACAATGATTCCGTCGACTTGACTTTAGCTACGGCGACTTGACTGTTTCGATGCAAATAACTTGCAAATATTAATAATTGGTAGGTACTTGACACTGGTAAATGTCCGAATGGAAAAGCCATATTAAAGAAGAAGAAGAAAAAAGAACAAAAATCTTTGTGGCCTGATTTCAAAGTCTTGAAAATGGAACCAAGTTCTTTCAGGAAACAGGCAAGTTTACTGTTTACTACTAGGCATTACTTTCTACGCTGAATTTTCAAGTACCTGGAGACGACAATTTAAGCAGTTTCTAATACAACATTCCGCGAACCAACGAGTTCCCGTAACAAATGTTAGGTACGTACCTCCATTTTTTACCCTAAATACCAACTTGAAGCACCTAAATGAGACTAATAAATCCCTCACTGAACATTCTCCTAGAATAGTGCCACGTTATATTGACATCAATCTATTACTTGATTCATCTTTTCATTTCTTGAAAAATCTTTTCAGATCTTTATGTTTTTTGATCTCTTTTTATATTTTCAGTTGTTTATGTATTTTTTCTAAATTGTTCTGTGGACGTCGTTTCTTGGTTCTTTCGAATTCTTTCGATATTTTTATTTTTATTTTTTTTTTCTTTTGCGTGGCTATTCTTTGTTTCTTTTATCTTTTACAATGTATTTTAACCGATAGATAGAATTACTTTGGAACCTTTTGTTATTAAATATTATAGTAGAATATTGCTCCGGTTCCACTATAGCCATAAATATGCGACAATGTGAATCATATTATGACCATTGGTAAAAAAATGTAAAAAAATATATGTATTTTGACGATTGTAAAACATGATCACAAAAAAACCCCATGAGTTTCTTGTGGCTTCTTCTCATCGGAGGGCGCGTTCCGAAGAGTCATAGTTGTAAGGACATTCGACGTATTTAAAGTGATCAATACATCCTATTAAATAAGATTATTTTTTTTTACTTTCACTTTGTGCCCCCAAACTATAGCATGTATAGCATACCATATAAAGAAAGACTCGAAGTGCTCCTTGCACTTCGTTATTATTTATTGGTGGTGTGTTGCAAATAGTTGCAATAAATAATTAATTCAACTATCTAGTCTTCGATCGTCTAAATATTTCCTTCTTTCAAATTTCTAGAAATAATTAATGCTTTTTGCTAGCAACGCTATATAATTTTACCCGTGTTAGTCCCCATCTGGTTTGAATATCAAGACAAAACGTAGGTACCTATATACCTACTATGTTTTAAATCAGTTTCAAGATTAATCCCAATCGGTTCAGTGGTTTTTGCGTAAACTAGTCCTCACAGACCGGTGTTGGTCTAGTGGTAAATCCCCCAACTTTTATTCCAAAGTTCGTGGTTTCGAATCTACTACTAAAATTATAAATGTAAAAGTTTATGTAGAAAAGTAATTAATTAAATGAGTAAAGTTAAAGATTTTAACTGTGCGTTTACGCAATTAGCCCTTCTATTGGGCCTTTGTGCGCGATTTTAAGCCGTAAGGGTTTCCTCACGATGTTTTCCTTCACCGTAAGAGCGATGTTAATAGCGCACATAATTTTTTCTTAAAGAAAAATACATTAGTGCGCGGCCGGGATTCGCAACCACGATCTTCATAATGAAAGTCGGGATATCTACCACTAGACCAACAGCGCTCTAATGAATAATAAATGAGTAATTTTATTACTCACTTACGCAAAAACTACTGAATCGATTGTAATGAAACTTGGCATGCAGATAGCTGAACATCTATCTTAACAACTAAACTACTATTTTTCCCGATATTCGCCCGGGATCAGGACTTACGCGAATCGATTCGCGGGTGCTGCTCGTAAAAAAATATACTAAGCTATTTGTTCTACCTAAGTAATAAAGTCCGTACCAATTGATGCGACTAAAAGCCTACGCGGTTGAAACAAATCGAGTTATCCACTTACGGACCTTTCACACCGCAATATCTATAATTTAAACCTATTTCTAAAACCAGCTGGACTAAAGTGTTCACACCGATATAGAGAAATTACTTATTTTTAAGAGCGCCCAATATCCATTTTTGCTGCGAAAAACTTGCGATAAATTCGACATTCATAGTAAGTACGTACGTATGCCGAGGCAGATCCTTGTTGGCAGCAGACACGCGGCTCCTTGGACGTTTTTAATTGGACTATGTTTATGTTTTTGTTGTTATCCATTGTTTTTTATGTGAATTGTTGTTTTTTTTTATTTATTTTGAGTCTTTGGTGTTCTTCTGTGTGTTTGCTGCCAATAAATGTTTTCTATTCTATCTTCTTCTTCTTCTTCAACAGCATGTATTGGCCCACTGCAGGGCATATCCTCTCCCATGTCTCATGTAATACATACCTAATCTTATCTTACTTCCTACTAATCCTACTAATAATATAAATTCGAAAGTATGTTTGTTTGTTCCCTCTTTACGGTCAAACAGCTCGACCGATTCGCATAGGGATAGTTTAAATGAATATCGTTAAAAACATCGCGAGGAAACCCACGGCTTAGTTAGCTCCAGACGTATTGACCAGTTCTTTCCTCTGGGCATGGCTGACTAAGCTGGGAGGGTGGTATAGGTGCTGGGCAAGCCTACTCCACCTAACAACGTCCCGGGCAAACAGCGCCATAAAATAGCATGGATTAAAAAGTTGCTTGCGCTGTGTAAATCATCTAAATTTAGATGAAAAAGGACAATTATTATTATTAGTTTAAATGAAACCCACAGCTTAAAATCACGCACAAAGACCCAATAGTCGGGCTGATTGCGGAAACTCACAATTTAAACGATACCTTTATCAATCTACTACGCTTCAAGATCTTTACAGACCTTAGGCGTAGATTAACCCTGAGAAAAAACTCTAGAATTAACAGAGTGACACCGCAGAATCCAAGTAGTAAACAACTACTTAGTATTTACAAAGTTATATTTAGTTTTCGAATATTTTGTACCTTAAGGCACATAATGTTTCCAAGTTGTAACCCATACATATTCGTTGGACAGCATTTTTGAAGGAAAATCACCAATCCATCAGAATTCCTGTTGAATTATGCATGTGGGTATAAACGAGGATCGATGGGCGCTTGTACATTGAGGCAAGGGCGTTTGTTGGTACACTACAATTCTTAGAACAATTATTTTTACACATCAACGGCTCCACAAAGTTACTTTATTTGACCAAAAAGGTCAACGTAAAGCGACTCTTTATTCCCTAGGTGCATAAAGTGCCAATTATACACACCTAGGGCATAATAGTAGTTTATGCACCGAGGTACTAAAGTCCTGTCTTATATAGCGGGCATCATATTGAATCCAAAGCGTACGAAGGACTCTAGAGGGTTAACGAACTGAGCGAAGCGAAGGAGTTATGTACCTAGAGTCCTGAGTGAAGCGTGGGATTCAAGCGCCCAAGATAAAGACAGACTTTAGTACCGAGGTGAATACTCTACTTTACACATCTACTGCGAGACAATAAAAGGGCTACAAAAATAAGTATTTAACTAACAACAAAAAAATAGAATAATGCAACGTATATGAAATATATTGACAGCTTTATATTAATTAAATTTAACAATGTTACATCAAAATGACGAAACCACACATCGGCCTTAGCTGATAAAAAAAAAAGTTGGGGCTTTATACTAACCAAAACTTTTTGCTTTACCCTTCCGTCCATGAAAATAGAAAAAATTTGCCCAGTTTTTATTTTTTTTATGTGTTATGTCTAGGTGGCCAGTTCGAAATGGCCGTATGCTACCAGAACCTTAGTTCCAAATTTAAATTACTTTATGCCCTAGGTGCATAATGTGCACTTTATGCACCTAGGGAATAAAGAGTCGCTTTACGTTGACCTTTTTGGTCAAATAAAGTAACTTTGTAGAGCAGTAGGTGTGTAAAGTAATTTAAATTTGTAACTAAGGTTCTGGTAGCACACGGCCATTTCGAACTGGCCAAAACGCATTAAAAAAAATAAAAGTTGGGCTATTTTTCTTCTATTTTATTTCGACGGAAGGGTAAGGCAAAAAGTTTTAATTAATATAAAGCTCTAACTTTTTTATTTCATCAGCTAAGGCCGATGTATGGTTTCATGATTTAGATGTGAGATTGTTAAATTTAATTAATATAACTATATATGTATACTATAGAGTATGAAATATATTTATAAATAAATATATTTCGTACACGTTGCATTAATCTATTGTTTTGTTGTTAGTTAAATGCTTATTTTTGTAGCCCTTTTATTGTCTCGCAGTAGATGTGTAAAGTAGAGTATTCACCTCGGTAATAAAGCTTGTCTTTATCTTGGGCGCTTCAATCCTACGCTTCACTCAGTACTCTAGGTACATGACTTCTTTGCTTTGCTCAGAAGTTAAGTTTTTAACAACCTCGCTGTGCTCGGGAGTTAATCTCTAGAGTCCTTCGTACGCTTTGGATTAAATATGACGCTCGCTATATAAGACAGCGCTTTAGTACTTCAGGCATACACACAAAAAATATCCATCCGAGTAGAAACCTCCTACTTTTTGGAAGTCAATTAAAAATAGCAGACGGAGACTCGCCAACTTACGAACTGGGCAGCACCAATCTTTTCTTTAACTTTTTTATACTTCAAAATTTACAAAGTCTTTTTTTACTTGAGTATCTTCTTATTGGGACCACTTAACCCCTAGATAAATTAATATTATGTAGTTTAATCGTCCCAATGTCAAAACAACCGACAACCGTTGAAGTAAACGAGTTCTAGAGTAGAGATTCGACCGCGTCTCAGCAAAGGTAGTGTAGGACGTCCTCAGGTACGTTGTCATGACGATTTGCGCAAAATGGCTGGCACAAACTGGATGTGAGAAGCCGAAAATAGATCTAGGTAGCGTGCAATTGGTGAGGCCTAGGTCCACCAGTGGACTGCAACAGGTTGATAATGATGAATGTCAAAACTAAAATTAGGTCTAGTTGACTATTATCAAATTCGAAAGGGTATAATTGGTATCTGGTCCCAGTCAGGGTTAGGGGGGAAGTCGTCCACCTAGTGGACGACTTCCCCCCTAATGACCTAATGACCTAAACCCGCCTAATGACCTAAACAATCAATTAAGCTTTACTAAAAATATTTTAAAGGAAAAAATCATCTTTAAAAATTCACTTGCGGCGAGATTTAACGATTAATTTTTCTTTTAAAATTTTTCTAATAAAATATGCCTTGAGCAATAAAAACAAATCACGAAATAACCAATTAAGCTTATTAATTAATACTTATTTCTTTACGCCTACACAAGTACCCAATTTGGGTAAACATTTTTGAAAAGGTCACTTTTAAGCAGTTAAGCTGTTCAAATCTTAAGACATTGTAATCCAGAATTAGAGTCAAGTGGATTTCGAGGCGTTCAGGGTCATTACTAAAGGCGGATAGAAGATTTTTAGTCTGCCGATAATGAGTCGATTTTTCTGAGTCGAAGGCGCGGCCTAAGTTTAAGTAAAATACTCAAAGTTACAGTTTCTAAATACAGACAGATACAGACAGACATGACGAGACTAGAAGGCTGAAATCTATAGTCCATCCATACCTTAACTTTGCTAAACAAAAACCAATTTTTGGTATTTATAAAGCGATCTTCGCAACTATACAAAGTTTTAGCTTTTCAAATTTGAATGTAAAACAATCCAAAATATTGGCCTTAACTTTGCTTCTCTGTTATGAGTTATGACTATGAAGTTCGTTTATTTTGTTCGTGCTTAACAAAATTAATTTTGACTTTAAATTCCAAATTTAAGTTTATGTTTAGCTTTTGCTACGCTCAGTCTGAACAAAGTCAAAGTACGCACTATAAATTTCAGCCTTAGAGTATTTTGTTGGCTACAAAATCCTAAAATAATAGGAAGACATGGTCGCGGCTTGTCAGTTGCTTGTCAGTGTCCTATCCTACTAAAATGTAGACTCCTTTTCACGAAGAAGTCCCGTGGTAATAAACAGAACTAAGGTTAGTTCTTCAAAGAGATTTGAAGTTGGTTAAATTTAACTAATATAACTATATATGTATACTATAGAGTATCAAATATATTTATAAGTAAATATATTTCATACACGTTGCATTAATCTATTGTTTTGTTGTTAGTTAAATGCTTATTTTTGTAGCCCTTTTATTGTCTCGCAGTAGATGTGTAAAGTAGAGTATTCACCTCGGTACTAAAGCCTGTCTTTAGTACCGAGGTGAATCTTGGGCACTTGAATCTCACGCTTCACTCAGGACCCTAGGTACATAACTCCTTCGCTTCGCTCAGGAGTTACGTTAGTATCCTTCCTAGGTATTTTTATACGTAATGTGGGGATAAATAATGATTAAAACAATATTTTTCCACCACCGTCGTCGGTGTTCGTTTATTTTCGTCTTTCTTTACAAAATTCTTCTTAAAAACGTCTTCATTCGCCATTGATCTCCTTAATTGTCCCTTTTTCCTCCATTCATCCTCTTTCTCCCTCCCGCATCGCACCTTTTCACTATCTTTCCTCTCGCTCACGCTTTAGTATCTCTTTCTCTCTTGCCCATCTATCGTCATCTCGCTCACGCCTCGGTCTTTCATACGGCATCGCACGATTCAGACTCATCTATACTCTATACTACTACTATATACTATACTATACTATACTATACTACTACTACTAATATTATAAAGCTGAAGAGTTTGTTTGATTGTTTGTTTGTTTGTTTGAACGCGCTAATCTCAGGAACTGCTGGTCCGATTTGAAAAATTCTTTTTGTGTTTGATAGTCCATTTATCGAGGAAGGTTATAGGCTATATTACATCACGCTACGACTGATAGGAGCGGAGCATCCATGAAATATGTAGCAAAAACGGGAAAAAAAATCCCCCTTTTCCGAGATACTGTCGCGTGCGCTGAGTACACGGTCAAAGTTACATAAAAACCATTTATGAGAGAATTCTTCCTCTAAATAGGATCTAATAAATAGTCCGCGACAGCATATGTCTAACTCTTAAGGTTGACTCAATATAACATCTTTTAGAGTAATAAAATTTATTGTAGAACAATGCATTGTTTCCGAAGGTTCTTTTGTAAATATGATATTAATCCTTATCCAAATAAATACGTTATTCATTAAAAGTATTTAATTTTAAACATAATTGTCCTTAACATCACTTGATTTCAATGAATATCTCACGAGATATTACAGTTTTAAAATAACTCCACAATAAATAATTAATAAGTACCAAGCGTGCATATACATATACACGTAGCGGGCGACGATGATGAGGGTGGCCAGCCAGCTCTGTGAGGCCTCATGCCGCGCGGCTCAATCGGTCGGCTCCATGCGAGACGGTAGTGTCACCAAACTGCAGTGCTTTTTAATAATTATTTTGCAATATCTCATTGTACTTTTGATTCTTAATATTTTGTTTTATGTTGATAATTAATATTTTAAAGAGGTTACGTTGGTAACATGTATGTATGTATGTATTTTGGGGGTCATCTCAGAAACTTCTAGACCTATTTCAAAAATTCTTTCACTAATAGAAAACTACATTATCCAGATGTGACACAGTCTACTTTTGATCCTAATATTCCCTCGGAATCGGGACTTACGCAAGTGAAACCGCGGGACGGCAGCTCTGAAAAATAAAGTCGTGTATTTCTATTTCTAACTCAACAACCCGTAAACCGATATGAATGAAATTTGGTACAGGGTAGAAATAATATATAGGGTACTTTGAATGATCGTACGGGTTAAGCAACACTTGGTACAAAATACGTGATGGGTGAAAAAGAGCAGGTGACCCGATATTCATAAACTTGGTACAGGGTTGGTTTAGAGGTAGAAATATTATATAGTACTTTGAATGATCGTTAAGCAACACCTGGTATGACATACGTGAGGGATCATTAACGTTACGGGATAGGAAGTTACGCGGGTGAAACCGCGGGGCGCAGCTAGTCAATCATACAACTTAAGCATAACCTTTCATGCTT
The DNA here is from genome assembly GCA_949358125.1 of Idaea dimidiata. Lineage (NCBI taxonomy): Eukaryota > Metazoa > Arthropoda > Insecta > Lepidoptera > Geometridae > Idaea > Idaea dimidiata. Next base: position 1,210,703 of record OX442342.1, read on the forward strand.
TTCATATCAAATTACATCCATCAAACCGAAACATTCCGCCTTACGTTCCATTCCATTCATAAACTTACGTTCCGTATCCTTTCACAATCCCACAGTAATAGGCTAGCATTTGACCTCATCTCACCTGATGGGAAGCGGGGATGAGGTCGACAATGAAGCATGCTTACCTCGAAGGTATCTATTCACTCTCCAAGGTTATAGGTTTTGAGGAAACAGCGAAGCTGGCAGAGAATTCCACTTTTTGGCAGTGCGCACAAGAAAGGTAGTATTTCTTACAACTACTTATTTCGTCTTGATTCAAACACGAATTTCATGATTTCATTTCAAAAATAGCTAAGTGTTTTTTTTATTTATATTTTATTAAAAAATACACTTTGAGTACATTCTACCCCGCGACTAGTAGGTACATCGCATCTAAGGGACTTCTTTTGGGAAAAGGAGTCTAGGTAAATAAGTAACAATTTTTTTTTTCAAATGGCAAAAAACCATTAAACCGATTGTGATAAAACATATTATGCAGATAGCAGAAGACTTTAATTAACACATTGGATTTTTATCCCGATTTTCTACGGTATTGGGACTGACGCAGGTACAAATAGCAGGCTTTTGTATACAAGGTGTAACGGGTATGCCCTTTTAAGCCGAAAGAGGGTTATTCTAAACATCTAGGCGAACAACTTTTGTTCTACGACTTTTGGAAATTCGAAGTACTTTTCGAAAATTTTAAATGTAAAGTTTACTTGAAAATCAGCTGTTTCTGAGAGTTCGAGGTCATTGACCTTATGTTGTCCTTTCTTTTAGTTTGATGTAATACAATCAGCTTTATTTTCAACAGCAGCTGTTTTTTCAGTGAAACATAATCTCATTATTTAAAAAAAAAAAGTTTGAATTTTCAAAAGTCGTAGACCAAAAGGTGTTCGCCTATTCGGATTAAAAGGGGTTACCCGTTACAAATTGTATAATTAAAGTAGGGGGCATAATATAAATTAACACTGAGGTAGGTACCGAAGTCTAATCCTATCCTATCCTATCCTACTATTATTATAAAGCTGAATGAGTATGTGTGTATGTTCGTATGTGTGTTTGTTACTCAATCACGTAAAAACCGCTGAACCGATTACGATGAATGGAATATAGGTAGCTGAACGGGACTTACGCGGGTAAACCCGCGGGGCGCAGCTACTAGAAATATAATACACACGGTAAAAAAAAAAAAAAAAAAACCCGACTGCCGTTAAAACTGAAAAGTAAAAAACAAGACGATACCTAAAGGTAAAGAAACCTTAAAAATCGTTCGACGCATCTAAAAGCCTTAAAAAATTGTGGATGCAGTCGGGTGGGACTTCAACACAATTTGGTGTCATTATACTTTTCCTTTAAAAGGAGTCCCACCCGACTGCATCCACAATTTTTTAAGGCTTTTAGATGCGTCGAACGATTTTTAAGGTTTCTTTACCTTTAGGTATCGTCTTGTTTTTTACTTTTCAGTTTTAACGGCAGTCGGGTTTTTTTATTTTTTTTAAATATTTTTTTTATTTAACGCTTTTTAGTTATTAGAGATTAGATACAATCACACCAGAGAAACTCATTAACTCTGGATGTGTATACTCCAGTAGCGAGGACTCGAAATCGGTTAAAGATAGGCTATCTAAAAGCCTTCAATATTATAATAGCTATTCTTTTTGAGTTTTGCTGAGATGGCTATGAAGTAGGCAGGTATTCATCTTAAAATATAATTACCAAATCCGAAAACTTCGTCGCGACTGGTGATACAAAGGCTGGCGGTTTCTTGTCCTAGCGGATTAGCCTTGCTATCCATTATCCATAGCGCGACATTTCAAATTTTTAGTTAATTACTTATTGTAAACATAGTAATTGTTATTTAAGTTATCTCTGACAAACTGACAAATTAAACATTCAAATTCCTTCAAACGTTGAAACTCGGCGTCAAAGTCAAATCGAAAAGTTTTTAAGTAACGTTCCGTTGTCTTTGCTCGGTTTTTATGGTCAAGACAAATCTTGCTTTATAGCGTTTTAAATCTTTATTTTTATTTATTTATTATTTTAATGTACCCTATGTCACTCTCACGGTCATGACGAATCTAACGACGTATCGTTTATCTAAATCGGCCCAGCCGTTTAGGCCCTACGACGGCACAAAAATAGGTCACATACATACATACATACATACATACATACACTCACGGCAAAAACATAACACTTCCTTTGGCAGTCGTGTAAAAAGGTTTTTATTTAAGTAAACTAAGTACCATATTTGTCATTTTGCGTGTGAAAACAAACATTTTTAGCTTCAAATGAACCTGCTGCCAACCTACTGAATAATTAACTGATAGACCAACGACTAATAGTCGGGCGATGGCTAAAAGACTATGATATCAAGCAACACTCAACTGTTACATCTTTGACCATTTCATCCCTCATCATCAGGTGGGACAGTGGTCCAACGCTCAATTGTCTTTTAGAATAAAAAAAGTAGCTAGGTAATACTAAATCGACCTTGAAAAAGCCAACTGTAAAGTTAGCGAAAGCTAGATCGTCAATAATAATGACGTTATTGAATAAAACACGAGTAAAACCCGGTAAAGTAAATTCGTTAGAGATGGCCAATCGAAATATTTCTCAACACGTTTGCTAGACGAAGCTGTGCGGCAGTTAATTCGCTTCAATCAATTGCCGGGAGTAACATGTAGTCAAAATTCTTCGCGAAAATTTATTCAAAAGGAAGTAAATTCGATTTGATTTTATGAAGTATTGCTAAAGATTTAGAGTGTATCATCTTATAACACCATATCTATTTTGATTACTTGTGTTTTTGTTGTGTTTCTTGTATCATTCATTTATCAAAGGACATTCTAAACTCAAAATGGCGACCGCTTCCCTTTTGTTTACTTCTAATATTAACTATGGCCTTCTCACCCGTAAAAAAAGGAGAGATGGCCATATCAAGTCTGGTTAAGATGGCCGCATTTGTTTATATTATTTTACACATAAAATGTTTGATTTTTGTTTAGTTTTAATAAAGAAAATATAGGTAGGAGAACGTAGGTTGATTTTTAATCATAAAACTTCGGGTAGATTAAAAACAAATTCACCTAACGTTCAAAAATAGAATGTCGTTGCAGTCACTTCAGAGTTGCGACGCGGGTTAGTTCGCTTTTAACCCCGTGGCGTCATTTTGCTTTCAAACACTTCGGAAGGCTAGAATCTATCGTAGGGAAGCACCAATTCAGTGTTCGCGTTCGATAATCGCGTTTGCCCGCGGATTTGGACGAGGTCTGTCGGCTGCTGGAGAAGGAGCCGCTTGGAGTCCTGTTGGTTTGTGCAACGATCGTGGGTAAGAACGGACCGACGGTGAGTTGACAATCCCTAGGGAAGTTCGAAGGTCGCGTTTCGTGTGCACCCTGCGAGAGGAGACTCCAAATAGTCTGGGTAAGTGGATTCTTCTGTTAGCACCCCGACAGATAGTACCTTTCGCTCGACCTTTGATCGCGGTACCCATTTGTGCAAAGAACATTTGATTAGCGTGCTTTCCTAATCATAACCAATAATTACAGTCCGCTTTTATATTGTACATTGTTTTTGGCCCTTCGGCCGCATATTAGTTGATAGGCGTGCCTAGGAGATGATAAATTTTTCGTTGAAATTATCGTTAATTGTTGATTTTCGTATTGAAGGTCAAATTGAAAAAAGTGTGGTTGACATTTTTGCGTTTCGTTTTTCGTAGTCTCGTTTTTATTTGAATGAATAGCATTCAAATTACATTCGGTCGGTCTCGTTCAATATTGTCTTTGACATTTGTCGTTTCGTCTCGTTGCTTTTACGTCAAAGTCATATTGACAGAACGATCACTTGTCAACTGTCACTTGTCAATTTTTACCTCCAATTGTTTATTTTGTTTGGTGAATTTGTTTTGATATCGTTTTTTATTAATTAAATTGAATTATTATCGTAAACAAATAGTAGAATAATGACGGAACATAGGCAGGAAGCCATGGATGCCGGTAGAAGTTTGAATGATAGTTGTGCGGATGAGTTTAGAGTAAATCGCGACTATGCCTTCATGCGAATGGAACACATCGAGGCATCCGACCTAAGAGGAGTAACTGAAAAGGAATTAGAATCATTGTCAACCGAATTCCATAGTGCACAAAAGTCATTAATACTTAGTCTTGGTGCGTCCGATAGGAAAGGTGAGCTTCCCCTAACTGTTGCTTTCGACGAAAAGTTTCGTTCAGTGTTAGAAAAGTTACTATGTAGCAAAAAGCCGGTTAGTTCTATTGTGAACACTGTGAATAACACTGTCACTAATCTACCGAAAATTGCGATAACTCCATTCGATGGGACCCAGGAGAATTGGGTTTCGTTCAAACATTTGTTCGACTCTTTGATACATAATAGAGATTTGCCTGATGTAGAAAAAATGCATTACTTGCTTACCAGTGTAAAGGGCAGTGCTTATGCTTTAATTAAAAGCTATCCCATAACTAATGAGAACTATACATTAGCTTATAATGTATTGCTAAAGCATTATGATAGGAAGCGGGACATTGCACTAACATATTATGGCAGGATCTTAGATTGTGTTAGAAGCCGAAATACATCAGACTTAGGTAGGGTGTGTCGAACATTTAGTGAAAATTTGGATATATTAAGTAGGTATCAATTGCCTGATAGTAACTTTATGTTATTTCAATTGTTGTGGTCCAAGCTGGACTCTGGTACTAGGGAAGCCTATGATATGTATGCTGATACTGGTGTTGACATTCCAAGGTACGAAGACTTATTGTTGTTTGTTGAAAAAATGGCTCGTGCTATGGGGAACTCGGTCGACAGGCACCCTAGTCAAAGTAAGTTTGTCAGTTCTAAGGGCAAGACCGCGCTTATTGTCACATCGAGTGAAGAGTGTGCGTTATGCTCAAATGTTGGACATTCAATTGGGCAGTGTCCTAAGTTTTTAGAAAAAACACCCAGGGATAGGTATGCAGAGGTTAAGGAAAAAGGACTTTGCATTCTGTGTTTACAGCCATCACATACAGTAAGGTTTTGCCATTCAAAGACTAAATGTAGCAAGTGCCGGACCAGTGGTCATCATAGTTTGCTACATTTTGAGAAAGCGTTACCAGGACCTTCAGTTTGTGACCAAGCCTTAGCAGCATATAGTCAGTGTGGACAGATGTCTATGGCACTTTTCTCGACGGCTGTTGCTTTGGTCAAGAATAGATTTGGTAAATTAGTGCCGGTTCGGCTTCTCTTAGATAGTGCAAGTGGTTGCAACTTTATTTCTGAAGCTTGTGCTCTGCGCTTGGGTTTGAGTTTCGTTAGTCATGGACATTCGGTCAATGGCATTGGTGAAGTGTCTACAAACACTTTAGGCTCGGTCAAATTAGATTTAATACCAAAGAGTAGGGATATTAAACATGTAGTTTCGGTGGAGGCATCGGTTCTTCCTCGGATATGCTCAGACATGCCAGTAGGTGTTGTTGATGTGGCACAGTGGCACCATCTTAAAGATTTAGACCTAGCTGATCCTCAATTTGATAGACCGAGGCCAGTAGACCTGTTACTAAATGTTAACATACTCGCATCGATTTTGAAACCTGGACTGGTAAAGGGAGATGCTGGTCAGCCTGTGGCCTTATCCACTGTCTTTGGATGGATAGTGATGGGTGAGTGCTCGTTATCGTACGAGCCAAAAAATAAAAATTGTTTCTTTGTTTCGAACCTGGCTTTGGACAGCTCGATTAAACGGTTTTGGGAGTTAGAAAAGGTAGATCCTCCGAGAGCTATCGTGCGCTCGAAGGTGGAAATCGAGTGTGAGGGTTTCATGGAGAATTCGTATAGTCGATCTCCAGGGGGCAGATTGGTCGTCCCGTTGACCTTCGCTGATCCTCACGAGAAGCCAACTTTTAGAAATTCGAGGGAAATAGCTTTAAGGCGTTTTTTTAATCTAGAGAAAAAGTTTAAAGTTAATCCAATCTTGCCTACGTTGATTTTATGAGGGATTACTTGGATAAGGGTCACATGGAGAGAGTCGACCCTCCTTCCTCCTCCGTAGGTGCGTTTTATTATATTCCACATCATGGCGTTTTGCGTCCGGACTCTGTTACTACTCCTATGCGCACAGTATTTGACGCTAGCGCTGTGGATGGAGATGGTCGTTCACTAAACGACACATTGTTGCCGGGTCCAAAACTACAAAACAGTATTTTCGAATTGTTGATTCGGTTTCGTTGGCACGCTGTTGTCTTCACGGGGGACATCAAGCAGATGTATCGCCAATTTCTCGTATCCCCGGAAGACACCGACTATCAGCGGATCCTATGGCGATCGTCACCTGAGCTGCCTGTGCAGGATTATCGTCTTCTGACTGTCACTTATGGTGTCTCTTGTGCCCCTTATCAGGCACTCTGGTGCATTGCTCGCCTGGCAAAAGAGTTTGTCGATCGTGCGCCCTTAGGTGCTGTCGTTCTTCAGCGCGACAGTTACGTCGATGATGTTGTATCCGGTGCTGAAACTGTCAAGGATGCTGTCGCTGTCCGTAACGACATCCTTCACATGCTGTCTTCGGCTGGCTTACATCTTCGAAAGTGGACATCCAATTGCAAGGATTTCTTCGTGGAACTGCCGTCGTCAGATTTGTACGTCGAGCAGTTTCACAATTTTGAGGACATCCAAGACGTGTCGCTGAAGATTTTAGGCATGACGTGGTTGCCTTTGGCTGATCATCTTACTTTCAGGACGGCTGCCATCAACGGTCGCTGCACGAAGAGGTCTATTTTGTCGGACATAGCCCGGATATTCGATCCACTTGGGTTACTGTCACCTGTCGTTTTCCTCGCTAAGTACCTCATGCAGCTTCTGTGGTTGTCAGGAGTAGACTGGGACGATGATGCTCCTGTTGATATTTCTCGTGAGTGGTTCGAGTTTAAGGCTCAACTGTCGTCGTTGAGCTCTATCTCGTTGTCTCGTAGAGTCACTCCCTCGTTCGTGACCCTCCAGTTTCATGGCTTTTGCGACGCGTCAGAACGCGGTTACTGCGCAGTCGTATACTGCCGTGCACTTTGTAGGGATCAATCTATTGTCGTGCGCCTATATTGCGCTAAATCGAAAGTTGCGCCTCTACGCAAACGTTCGATCCCGCGCCTCGAATTGATGGCTGCGGTTTTGCTGGGTGAGCTCATGTCGTCGGTAGCTCATTCATTGTCGGGGATCCATCGTATTGAGCATTTGGTTGCTTGGTCGGATTCCAGTGTCGCGTTAACTTGGATCAAGTGTTGTCCATCTCGTTGGAAAACTTTTGTCGCCAATCGGGTGACTGAGATCCAAGATAACATACCTCCTGATTGTTGGCATCACGTGTCCACGAAAGATAATCCAGCAGACTACGGATCGCGTGGGTTACTGCCTAGTGACCTTGCCTCGTGTGAATCATGGTGGTCGGGACCTTCCTGGCTTTCACGTCCGCAAGACACGTGGCCTAAACCATGTTTCGGCACAGACAACTTAGCCTTGGACGAGCAGAAGATTCACTGTCTGCTGACACAGAAAAACATTGGTTTCGTTGATGAAATTTTGGCTAGGTATTCTTCGTTTCGGAAAGTAGTAAACGTTTTGTCGTTCTGCTTTCGTGCTATGCACAACCTTAGATATTCGAAGTCAAGGATCGTCGGTTCATTATCGTGTTCTGAATCGAACGATGCTACTCGTTTTCTCGTTCGTCATGTCCAGGAGAGTGTTTTCGGGTCAGAGATCCGTGCGCTAACTAGCAGTCGCCGGAACAAACTCCCCAAAGCTCCAGGAAACTTTGTCCTTTTGTCGATCCCCAGGGTTTGCTCAGGGTGGGCGGTCGCCTCGCCCAAAGTCAGCTCGGTTATGACCAAAAGCATCCGCTGTTGCTTCCTAAAAGCCATCGGTTGACGATGCTGATCATAGAGGAATATCATAGGAAATTCATGCATCCGGGGTTGCAAACTCTGCAGAATTTATTAGTTCAGGATTTCTGGATCCTTTCTGCAAAGCAAGCAATTCGGACTGTACTGTCGTCGTGTATCCGTTGCTTTCGGGTCAAACCCAGATTGGCTGCTGCTCCCTTGATGGGTAACCTACCAGCTTATCGTATAAACCAGCTGAAACCTTTCTCTTCAGCTGTCGACTATGCCGGCCCCTTTGACATAGCTCTCGGTCGTGGTAGAGGCGTCCGAACGTTCAAGGGTTACGTGTGCGTATTCGTGTGCACTGCTACAAAAGCTGTGCACTTGGAGCTCGCTTCGGAGCTCACATCGGAAGCTTATCTTGCTTGTCTCCGTCGTTTCATGGCTCGTCGAGGTCGATGCTCAAAGTTAGTTTCTGACCAAGGTCGGAACTTTGTCGGAGCCTGTAATTTGTTGAAGGATCTCATGTCCAAGGCCGCGGCGGCGGAACGGGTAGATTTTGCTTTCAACCCTCCTGGAAGTCCACATTTCTCGGGATTAGTGGAGGCTGGCGTCAAGTCTATGAAGACACATCTCGTTCGTGTCGTTGGTTCGCAACGGCTCACTTATGAAGAGTTCAGTACCTTCCTGACGCAGATTGAGGCCTTGTTGAATTCGCGTCCTCTTTCACCATTGAGTTCGGATCCAAATGACCTCACGGTACTCACACCGGGTCATTTTTTGACCATGGAACCACTCACTATGCTACCTGAAGCACCTCTTCTCGATACTGGTGTTAGTGTGCTTCAGCGTTGGAAAATGATCCAGAAGATGCATCAAGACTTCTGGCGTAAATGGCATCTTGAGTACGTCCACACTCTTCAGCAGCGTCATAAATGGTCTGACTTTCAACCGAATATAGAGGTCGGGACTTTAGTTCTAATAGTTAACGAACAATGTAGTCCTATGAAATGGAGGTTGGGTCGAGTGATAGAACTCCATCTTGGGCTGGATGGTATTTGTAGAGTAGCAACTCTTCGCACTAGTGCTGGAGAATGCAAACGTCCGGTCGTTAAGCTCTGCCCTCTACCCTTGCCTATAGTTGATAAAGACTCGGTGGTGCCTGGGACAACTTTGTGATCCTGCCCCATCGAACAACCTAGTTTTAAGTTTTAGTTTTCGTATCGTTTCGCAACATTCCCGCTACGCTATTGTATAAAATCGATCGTTAATTTTTGAAAAATACTCTGTATTTTGGTGGTCGGAATGTTTAGTTTTAATAAAGAAAATATAGGTAGGAGAACGTAGGTTGATTTTTAATCATAAAACTTCGGGTAGATTAAAAACAAATTCACCTAACGTTCAAAAATAGAATGTCGTTGCAGTCACTTCAGAGTTGCGACGCGGGTTAGTTCGCTTTTAACCCCGTGGCGTCGTTTTGCTTTCAAACACTTCGGAAGGCTAGAATCTATCGTAGGGAAGCACCAATTCAGTGTTCGCGTTCGATAATCGCGTTTGCCCGCGGATTTGGACGAGGTCTGTCGGCTGCTGGAGAAGGAGCCGCTTGGAGTCCTGTTGGTTTGTGCAACGAGCGTGGGTAAGAACGGACCGACGGTGAGTTGACAATCCCTAGGGAAGTTCGAAGGTCGCGTTTCGTGTGCACCCTGCGAGAGGAGACTCCAAATAGTCTGGGTAAGTGGATTCTTCTGTTAGCACCCCGACAGATAGTACCTTTCGCTCGACCTTTGATCGCGGTACCCATTTGTGCAAAGAACATTTGATTAGCGTGCTTTCCTAATCATAACCAATAATTACAGTCCGCTTTTATATTGTACATTTGTTATTGATGTCAAATAAATACCAAAGAAAAGCTATCGCAACACGCGCCAACTGGAGCGAAGAATCGTTTAAAGAAGCCTAAATTGTCTAAGATAATGGAGAAATGTCTGTGTACATAGCATCTATCGTCTATGGCATACTTCGAAAAACGCTTAAGAGAAAAAGAGTTTGAGAGGTACATGAAATTGTACAAAATTTGACGACATGTGTCCAGAAGGAGAAGAAGGAATTAAAGCAAGAAGAAATTACAGAAAAAGGGAAAGGGATGGGGAAATTTAGCAAGAAATAGCACTGGTCATCTGACCCGTACTAATGCGGCCAACTTACCCTGATTTGCCGGGTGAGATGGCCACTCATGTTTTTTTTTAAATTCATTTTCTTGGTGTTTTTTTCTTTTAAAATAGTCTATTTGATGTTGATTCTAAGAAGACTGATCATTAATGAATATAACTTAAATAAAAGTTTTATAAAAAACTTAATATTTTTTGTTTTATTAACCTTTAAAAAAACTATGGCCATCTCTAACGAATTTACCCTATTGTGTTTTATTATGCAAAATCGCCAAGGTTGACTGAGATGTAATTTGTCTATTTTAACATTTTAAAAAGTTACAGTAAACTACCGCCTCATAATTATTTGTAACAAAACGTTCCAGTGTACGCAGACTATAGAGTTATTGTAATAGTTTTCAATTTAAATTATAATTATTTTTATCCCTAGCTAGCTCAAAAAACTACCATGGCTTCGGAACGCGCCCTCACATGAGAAGAAGCCACGAAGAAACTCATGGGGGTTCTCATTTTACTCGGAACGGGTAATAAGTTACAGTTCATGTCAGTTCGCGTTCGAGAAAGGTGAACTAATTGCTATTGAGCGATAGTTGTTGTCGGCCGACTTTATGTCTGCAGTCTACATTACCTCCAAGGGTAGGTTTTTGCTTAGCGTGTCGGAGGTTCTTTACCTTTTGTAAACGTTTTAATGGTGGATGATAAGGAAGGGGCAGTTCCTAAGTGCCTGACGATTCGAATATTAGTAAAGTAAAAAATGGTTATTTAAAAATTAATAAGTAGGTACCTAAGACATAAATGGCCTCATATCTATTGTGACTATTATATAATAATAATAATCATTTATTTCAGATAATATTACATACTAGTCCTTACATAATAATATCCATATTCAAAATCAAACAAATAATTAATTAGGTATAATAAGAAAGATTGCATTAGGTAATATTTGCATTAGGTTAAGGTTGCATTTAATTGAGTTTCCTTGTATTTAAAAATACTTAAATAAATTACATTAAACGAAATAAATTATTAAAAATAATATTTTAATTGAATTAAAAAGACCACAGTAAAATTAGGGGAAATCAATATCTCTTTCTTTTAAACTTTCTTTTTTCAATTAAGATATTGATTTCCCCTAATTTTACTGTGGTAGGTAAGTACATACCAAACCCTTACTGGCTACGGACTGCGGTACACGCTGGGACCGTCTCCAGGAACGTTAGAATCGCGGCGACATTGGGCCCTAATGATGTCTGATAAGTCGTCGCGTTATCGTATTGCTAAAAAAAACACATCAAATACCTAATTTAAAAATAAAAGAAAATAAGATAATCCACGCTACGTCGTCCTTTTATCGTTAAAAAAAATAAAGTACATTTAAAAAAAAACCCACATACAATTTTAAAAAATCTTCTTTACACACCTACTGCTCTACAAAGTTACTTTATTTGACCAAAAAGGTCAACGTAAAGCGACTCTTTATTCCCTAGGTGCATAAAGTGCTCATTATGCACCTAGGGCATAAAGTAATTTAAATTTGGAACGAAGGTTCTGGTAGCATACGGCCATTTCGAACTGGCCACCTAGACATAACACATAAAAAAAATAAAAACTGGGCGATTTTTTTCTATTTTCATGGACGGAAGGGTAAAGCAAAACGTTTTGGTTAGTATAAAGCCCCAACTTTTTTTTTTCATTAGCTAAAGCCGATGTGTGGTTTCGTCATTTTGATGTAACATTGTTAAATTTAATTAGCTAAAATTAATTAGTTAATGAGCTGTCAAAATATTTCATATACGATGCATTAATATATTTTTTTGTTGTTAGTTAAATGATTATTTTTGTAGCCCTTTGATTGTCTCGCAGTAGATGTGTAAAGTAGAGTATTCACCTCGGTACTAAAGTCTGTCTTTATCTTGGGCGCTTGAATCCCACGCTTCACTCAGGACTCTAGGTACATAACCCCTTCGCTTCGCTCAGGAGTTAAGTTTTTAACACCCTCGCTGCGCTCGGGAGTTAACCCTCTAGAGTCCTTCGTACGCTTTGGATTCAATATGACGCCCGCTATATAAGACAGGACTTTAGTACCTCGGTGCATAAACTACTATTTTTAAGTTTGTTTGTTTTTTTTTTTAATTATTTGAAGGGTTATTAATTTAGTTTTTTTAGCTGAACGACAACGCGACGACTTATAAGACATCATGGTAGGGCTCTATATCTTGTAATAGGGCCCATTTAGCCCTTGCTATAAATAATAATTAGATATCACATAACATAACACAGGAGGTAAATGTTAGACACTAATAATAAAATAAAAATATGAAACAGTTAGGTAGTCATAGACTGAAATCTATAGTGCGTACTTTGACTTTGCTCAGACTGAGCTTAGCAAAAGCTGAACATAAACTTTGAATTGGAATTTATAGTCGAAATTCATAAATAAAAAGAACTTCATAGTCATTACAAAGAAGTTTAGGTAATTATTTTTAAATATTTTACATTCTAAATTTGAAAAACTTCGACTTTACTAAGAAAAAACTTTGGATAGTTGCGAAGATCGCTTTATAAATACCAAAAAATTGGTTTTTGCTTAGCAAAGTCAAAGTACGGACTATAGATTTCAGCCATAGTCGAAAAACGTGGACAATATGTTTTTTTCTATATTAATATTATAAAACAAAGTCATCTGGCACCTGGCACGTCTGTTTGTCTGTCTGTACCTTACTAATGAACTCAAAAATACTGTTTACAGTTTTTAATATAGCGATACAAAGTAGTGCCGGATCCGCTAGAATAAATAGGACTACCTCATTGACTTAGCTGCAGCTGCCGATCTTGACGGTCGTGCGGGTTAAGCAACGCTTGGCGCAGTCATTACTTGGATGGTTTACCATTAAGTTATGTGGTAAAAATCACTTTCTCGCGTTCTTGCATGCTTCGAAAGGCAAGTTAAGCAGTTGGTCCCGATTGTTATCTCGACCTGCTACCAAATCATCTATGCAGTGGATGTCTGAAAACAGTGGAAAATAACAGGCACAATGCAGTACATTGCTGCTATGACGTAACGCGGTTACTACCGGTAATTGACGACGAAAAAAAACGATTAAATGACTAATGACTACCTCTGTGGCGCGTCGGGCAAACGCTTGGCTGCAATACAGAAGGTTGCGGGTTCGATTCCCGCTGGGTGCAAATATTTATGCTTAAAAATAAATATTTGTATCTGGTCTGGGCGTATTTCTATGTATAATATGTATGTATTTACAAATGAAAATAAGTAATTATAAGTAGTATCGGATATACTACTTATATTTATTTTTCTGTTGTCTAGCCACCGTAACACAAGCTTAGCAGCTTACCACGGGGCTAGATGGCGCTGTGTGTTCGTCACAGGATTTATTTATTTATTTAATAATCTCAAAGCAGCAATGTACTGCATATATAGTTCCGCCATTTTTCACGGTTTTTAGACGTCCACTAGATAGACTGACAGCTCTAAGGCTGAAATCTATATAGCGTACTTAGACTTGGCTTAGCAAAAACTTAATTAAAATAAAAAGATCTTTATAGTCTTAACAGAGATGCAAAGTTTAGGTCATTATTTTTGATTAGATCACATTCTAAATTTGAAAACAGAATTTGCTAAGCAAAAACTTTGGATAGTTACGAAGATCGCTTTATAAATACCAAAATTATTGTAAGTCAAAGTTTAGTCTTAACAAAGTTTAAGCGAGCTTATACAAGATGTAACAGGTTAGCCCTTTTAAGCCGAAAGGGGGTTGTTCTAGACGTCTAGGCGAACAACTTTTGTTCTATGACTTTTGAAAATTCGAAGTACTTTTCGAAAATTTTAAGTGTAAAGTTTACTTGAAGATCAGCTGTTTCTTAGAGTTCGAGGTCATTGACCTTATGTTGCCCTTTCATTTAGCTTGGTCTACTACAATCAAACCTTCAATTACCTTTATTTTCAAAAACAGCTGTTTTTTCTGTGAAACATTATCCCAAAATTTAAAAAAAAAAGTTCGAATTTTCAAAAGTCGTAGAACAAAAGTTGTTCGCCTAGACGAAAAAAAAAACCCCGTTTCGGCTTAAAAGGGCTAACCTGTTACATCTTGTAGATTTCAGCCTAACACTAGGTGAGACACATCACCTATACGAAAAAGAAAAAGAGTTCAAAAATGGGACGCAATAACACAACACTGCACATGTGTATTATTGTGTAGGTATGTGGCACAACCCTACAATTGACATATCACATAAGCGGATATATTAAAACCACTAAAATGTCGTCAAATTTAGTACAAGCACAGAAGACTCGGAGCAATTAAGGTATATTACTACATAATGGGAAGCTTTCATGCCTTATTGAATGAGAGCTATAATGTCATAAGAACAGGGGAGTTATTCTGTAACTAAACTGTCTCAACATCGCGTCAGCATCGGTAGATTTTGAGTTTGACTTTTCCGTTTCAACCCTGGTAAAAATCTTGTATATGGAAACGAATCACTATTTCGATTGCATCGATTTCGCTTATTCTTTCTTTCTTGTGTTTCCTATTTCCCATTGTTCCTATGCAAGAAAAAATGCTAAACCGATTTTAATTGGGACTTACGCGGTTAAAACCCGGCTAGTTTGTTTTAAAATTCCTAAACTTGACTATTACAGTTTTGTATCTGCTTACAAATATTATACTTGACACTGGCTACTTTGAAAATGACCATAATCGGATCCAGGCTGAAAAAAAAAATGAACTTAATGGCGGTCGTGCTACATCCACGCATCGTAAGACGTGTAGTTGACCAGAATTTTTACACTGTTACTCTAACCTTTTTTTTAATCGAAGATAAATCCGACCTTATGGACTACTTGTCCCAAGTTGGGAGAAGTAGTGGGGATGTGTGTGGGGCTCTCTACTGGCCTATGGTGCTAAGCGGTCAGAGGTTTACCCACTAAGACTCCTCTGTGCCCCTCTCTTTACCGTTTTCCAGTGGTGGCAGGGGGCTCCTCAAACCCCGTATCAACAGGGAAAATCCCTCACGAGAGGGGGCGCAAAACACGCCGCACTGTGTTCTAATTTTCGAGCTTCCCTTTAATAGGAATTTAGAAAAAAAAAGTTTAGGAAAAAAAACCTATAGGAGCTTTTACTGAGTGTATAATAAATCTGCGTAACATACTTGGTTCCCCCCCCCCCCCCCCCCCCGATTGGACGCCCAAAGTGACTGAGTTAACTTGAGACCTTTTGTCAAGTAAATTGTTTGAATATAGGTCTCAAGTAAATTAATTTGTTTTCTTTTGCGGTTTTTTCCAGGTTTTTTCTAACTTTTTAAGAAATTTAGAACACAGTGCGCCGCCGTCATCTTCGGTAACTTAACCTAACCTGTGCGCGTGACACTTCTGTATAGACTCACATAGTTACCTATATCAACTCACTAACACATATTTGGGACAAAGCTGTTAAAGCGTGACGCACACAACATCAGAGTCTGTAATTATATTGCGGAAATTAATTTATACGGTGAATGGCTGCTCGGAGTGGGTCCTACGTGTTAGGTACCGAATATGGCGTACTTTAACTGTGGAAAAGGGATGAATCATATGAAACCGACACCCGGCCGTGCCGGGTCCAAACTTCGTTATCCATTGCTCGGCCGCCACTCGGTTTCAACAGACCGATCGACTGCTCGCCGAGCAATAGACTCGACACAACCGGGATACGGTCTAATATGATTCATCCAAAGACATGTTACATCATCGTCTTCGCTCCTAGAAGACTGTGCAATTGACAACTTTTGAAATATCAATTTCAATCTTGTTCTCTAAGGTTAAGGTAGTTCTCGCTTTGATATATCAAAACGGTCCTGTTGAACCCAGTTGGTTCCAGTCTGTCCTTATCTAACTAACCGACGAACACTAAAGTAAAAAAAGGACAGACTGGGGTCTCGCTAACATCAAGCACGATCGTTTTTTTTGACGAAGTAAGCTTTCTAGTTACTTGAACTATTTGTATGGATTCATCCCTGAGTTGATGGGATGATCAAAATAATAAAAATGTGTACTAAAAAATAAGACAGAAATATTTTTTTATTCATACATCAACATAAACAAACAATTAGTGCCATTAGCATGGAACTGGACGAATAGTCGACTTACAGATATGCATTTCAAACTCGTCTCTGACGGACAAGCTTCACCAGTTTCTAAGTCAAACTGTTCGGGACATAACTCACACACCTAAAGATGTATAAAAAATCAGGAGTTTTAACGGGAACGCGTTGAGATTTGTTGCTAAATTTTAGTTTTTGTGAAACCTAGTTCAAATTGTTTAATTTCGGGGACATGTTCATTAAATTAGTTTCGTGAAGATGCCCAAGTGTAATGAAAAATCGGTGCAAAATATGGACTTTAGCGTTGTCTCCAAAGCTTGTGAGAACCGTCATTGTAAAGAGCCACCATTTACATTGACTTCTTTGACTTTACTTTTACTACGACGACATAACTGTTTGATGCAATAACTTGCAAAAATTAATAATACTTGACACTGGCTACTTTTTAAATGGCCCTAATCGGTCCACAATTAACCGATTTGAAAAAAAAAACCATCCACCATACGCGAATATGACGCGAATAACACCTAAGTTTTTTAAGTACGAGTATTTTCTAGGTACATAATGGGCCCTACCATGATGTCTTATAAATCGTCGCGAAGTCTTAAAAAAAAGAAAAACAAACTTCAAAACAAAAAAAAGATTGGTGGTTTTTAAAAGTAGTCGGGGTATTTTCTATTTAAATTTTACTTTATATTTTTGAACGACAAAAGGACGACATAGCAACGACAAACGATCATGGTAGCGCGGATTATTATACTTTCTTTTAGATGTGGTCAAATATCAGCTTATCTTATGTAAATAAGTCTTCGAAACAACAACAAAAATATAAAACAATTTAATAACCCAAGCACTCGTGCGCTTGGAGTAGTGTCTAATGAATTCTGTTTTATGTAGCCACATGGCAGGAAGCCAACCAAGTTTCGACGGACGATGCATCTGTGTCATTTCTATAGTTATTAGGGTCCCGTACCACACAACCCTCAGACGAAACTAATATAACATATATATTATGTTACTAGCTGTGCCACGCGGTTTCACCCGCGTAAGTCCCGTACCCGCAGGATTATCGGGATAAAAAGTAGGCTATGTGTTAATCCAGGTCCCCAGCAACCTATATCCCAAGTTTTATCGCAATCGGTTCAGTAGTTTTTGCGTTATTGAGTATACCATTCTCACAAACTTTCAGCTTTATAATATTTAGGATAGCCTGGTGACAGACTCACAGTAGAGTCTTCAAAAGAGTCCCGTTTTTACTCTTTCGATACGGATCTGTAAAACCTAGATTGAAAACTATCAATTTTAACTCCCTTTATACCGCATGAATACGAGTTATGTATCGATGTATCGTTAGATTCTATCGATTACGCGGTTCTTTGTAGGTAAAGACTTTTAAATATTGGTTAACATAGACCGGACATCCATCATTTGTTACTAGTTAGGAACAAAATTTCTGATTTTGAAAAGCGTACTTTTAAAAAAAAACTAACAGACAGACAGACTTTTAACCGAGTAGTATATGTATATGAGGTGTGGAACATATAAACTTATTCATAAAACTTTCTGTTGTTTTTTGAAATATGCTTCTTGGCTTGGCTGATTTCGATTTCGTGACAGAGCGATGTAAGACGCTGAAACAGAATACCAGTAATGAGTTTTCAGTGAGACGAGTTTGCCCTTCTTAAATATTTGTTTTAATATATTTTGTTATTATAAAGGCCACTTAAACACATCACCGGTAAAAATTTCAACGCCGTGAGATTTATGTCACATTAGAGAAATGACCAAAAACATAAAATGTGTTATTTATGGACATCCGCTGTTTTTTCGATATATCTCTAAAATGACATAAATTTAAGAACGCGACAATCGCGGTATTGGTGACAGACAGACAGACAGACATACCTACAGGCAGGTGGACAGCTGATTCTCATTAATAGGGTCCCCTTTTTACCCTTCCGATACAAGACTCTGCCTACTTCCATTCGACAGTCAAAGTCTCTGGCAAGTTTCAAAAGAAGCGTGTACAAGAACTATCTCGATATTGCTGAAAATCGTTATGTAATAAGTTGATCATAGTATTATTATAGGTAAGTATCTTTATTGTATGTCGGTATATATGTACTTTTAAGTATGTGTATTTTATATTGTATATGTTTAAATATGTATAAGTATATGTTATTTATTGCTATTTGTATGTATTTATTCATAATTTTGTTATGTATTTCTTTACTATTTGTGTGTGTCACACTATTATGACATTTCTGATGCAGAGACTGTCGATTGCCATCCAGCGTGGCAACGCAGCTAGTTTGCTTCGCAGTTTTGTATCGGGGACGTTGGGTGCCGGCTAGTTTGGCAAATTTTTTTTTTTAATTAGATTTGATTTGATTTTGTTTTAAATTGTTTTTATTTCCTTTTTTAAGTTTTGTTATTGTAATACTTATCATTTTTCTCTTGTCTGAACATTTTTCACTTCTTTTCCATCCAAAGGTTGTCTGGAAGTGATTGCTTTAAAGCGATAAGGCCGCCCATTGTGCCACTTATTTTGAAGTTTTTATGTTTATTTTTTCTTTTGCTGTATTATGTTTATTTTTGGTGTGTGAATTAATCAATCAATCAACTCTTAATTATACTTCTGTCACTTCTCTAGTTGGTAGGTCAGGTATTAGGACGCCCTATAAAAAATCTATCTAAATATATCTATCAAAAGAAGAACTTGTCAGTATTGTGAGATGTAAATCGTCTTACTGTCTGCTCTACAATTGAAAGTTTGAATTCTTTGTACGCAGGTTTTCAATCCAATCGAGAATTCAATCTAGTCCATGATTGTACCCAATCAGTCACTTAGAATAGTACCTTCTTTAAAAACTTAATTCTGCTCTTGCTCGCTAAGCTAGGCTATATTTATTTGTGACGGCCTCTGTGGCACAGTGGGCGAAGTTCGGACTGCAACGCAGAAGGTTGCGAGTTCGATTCCCGCCAGGAACAAATATTTCTGCTGACCATAAATGTTTGTGTCTGGTTCTGGGTGTATTATTGACCGAACGAGCGAAGCGAGTGAGGTCCAGTGTAGACAGGCCTGGCGCTTGTATCTTTGTATGTTTGTTCGACGATAACTTGAGTATCGTAGCTCCGATCTTCATGAATTTTGGTATGCGCGTAGTTTAGGTCAATAGAATTTATGAGAACGAAGATGAGCCGGATCGGTAGGGGGGTTGGGGAGATAGGGGGTCGTGAGGTCTCAGTTCGGGGCGAACTACTAGTTATGCAGTTTTAAAAAAAACGTATAGTACGAGTTGTCTAGTACCCATAGTACAAGCCTAGTGCTTATTTTGGGGCTAGATAGCGCTGTGTGCATTATTTATTATTTGGCATCAATAAAAGGTTACCTGAAAAATTACTGATTTGCCGATTTTGGTGAATTTTGGTACTTAATGAGATAGATGGCACCTTGGAGAAGGACATAGGTACTATTCATGTCATGTTAACACAGTCATGTTATATTTATACTGAAAATAAAGGCAAAAGCAACAAAACGTAACATAATTAGATATATAGATATAGATAATACTTTATTTGATCAACCACAAAAAAATTACAAAAACAACACATTTAAAATAAAATAAAATCATCAATCTAATTAGGAATCTCGTTGCGAGTGAATTTATGAAGATGAATTTTTTCTTCAAAATATTTCTAGTAGATATGCCTTGAGCAATAAAAACAAATTACTAAATAAAATTCGGTATTAAATAAAAAAAAACTGTGACCAACACACAGCGCCATCTAGCCCCATGGTAAGCTGCTAAGCTTGTGTTACGATGTCTAGACAACGGATATAAGTACTACTTAAGTATACAAGATGTAACAGGTAAGCCCTTTTAATCCGAAAGGGGGTTGTTCTAGACGTTTAGGCGAACAACTTTTGTTCTACGACTTTTGAAAATTCGAAGTACCTTTCGAAAAATTTAGGTGTAAAGTTTACTTGAAAATCAGCTGTTTCTTAGAGTTCGAGGTCATTGACCTTATGTTGTTATTTCATTTAGTTTGGTCTACTACAATCAAACCTTCAATTACCTTTATTTTCAAAAACAGCTGTTTTCCAGTGAAACATAATCTCAAAATTTTCAAAAAAAAAGTTCGAATTTTCAAAAGTCGTAGAACAAAAGGTGTTCGCCTAGACGTCTAGAACAACCCCCTTTCGGATTAAAAGGGCTTACCTGTTACATCTTGTATTTATTTTTCTTTTGTAAATACATACATATTATACATAGAAATGCATCCAGACCGGATACAAATATTTATTTTTAAGCATAATTATTTGCATCCAGCGGGAATCGAACCCGCAACCTTCTGTATTGCAGTCAAGCGTTCGCCCGACGCGCCACAGAGGTCGTCAAACCTTTTCACCATTCTAAGGGTTTCGTAGTTAACAAGAAACCCTTTAAGTTAAAGCAAGTTAATGCGATTTTAGTGATGGAATAATAGCTGCGCCCTGCGGTTTTACCCGCGTAAGTCCCGTTCCCGCGGGAATATCGGGATAAAAAGTAGCCTATGTATTATTCCAGGTCTCCAGCTACCTATATTCCAAGTTTCATCGCAATCGATTAAGTAGTTTTTGCGTGAAAGAGTAACAAACTCACATACATACATACTTACATACTTTCAAACTTTCGCGTTTATAATATTAGTAAGAAGTAAGATAACTTCAGGATGAGCGTATAACTCACGCATGTTTAATGAGCTGTGTGCTGAGCAAATGTGTTGAAAAAAATATACTTAACAATTTAAATTAGACCTTAATCTCTATGTCATTCGGTTAAAAATACCGTGCTTCGGTGAGGGGCGCCCCGCGTCGTGCGTCGACAAGCTGTCATGAGCGAGCGTACACTATTTTCGACCGAGAGTCATAGGACATAAAGTTTAGTTTAAATTGCGGGCCGCGCTCTATAGCCACCTAAGGTAGACAGATCAGACTTTGTTCCATTACCGTCTCCAATCATCTAAATGAGCATGCTACATCTTAGACCATAATAAAACTTACTATCAAGTGAGATAGTTGTTCAACGCTCATCTATAGTTTACAAAAAAATCGGCGACCATCCAGAAAAAACAACTTACAACAAAATCGAGACTTCTCCTTTTTTGAAGTCGGTCAAAAAAAGGAAGTACAACAGCTAATCCTACATTTCACAGTAATAAATAGTTTTCTCCAAGCACCCGTCCTATTTATTTATCTCGTATGTTTCACCAGGTGGGCCAAGCCGCCATTTTGTTCGCTTCAACCACGTTCTTGCTAGATAATGGGGGTTATTTTTTAAAGGATTAAGGTGCTACGTTCCGTTACACGCTTTGTTATATTGAGGAAATTGTGTAGTGCTAGCTGCGACGCGCGGTTTTACTCGCACAAGTCCCGTTCCCGCGGGATTATCGGGATAAGAAGTAACCTATGTGTTAATCCAGCTACCTATATTCCAAGTTCCATCGCATTCGGTTCAGAAGTTTTTGTGTTAAAGAGTAACAACCTCACATACATACTTACATACAAACTTTCGCGTTTATAATATTAGTAATACAAGATGTAACGGGCAAGCCCTTTTAAGCCGAAAGGTGGTTGTTCTAGACGTCTAGGCGAACAACTTTTGTTCTACGACTTTTGAAAATTCGAAGTACTTTTCGAAAAATTTAGGTGTAAAGTTTACTTGAAAATCAGCTGTTTCTTAGAGTTCGAGGTCATTGACCTTATGTTGTTCTTTCATTTAGTTTGGTCTACTACAATCAAACCTTCAATTACCTTTATTTTCAAAAACAGCTGTTTTTCCAGTGAAACATAATCTCAAAATTTTCAAAAAAAGTTCGAATTTTCAAAAGTCGTAGAACAAAAGTTGTTCGCCTAAACGTCTAGAACAACCCCCTTTCGGATTAAAAGGGCTTGCCCGTTACATCTTGTATATGCAAATCGAAAAATTGTGTGATTAAGTAACAAATTCACACACGCAAACTTCCACGTTTATTATATCAGTAAGATAGTAAGTAGGAAGTGAGATTTTCTGAAGGAAATAAGTTTACGTGCCTTTCCTCTCATGGGTTGGGATAATCTTGATGATTGACTAGCGACCGTTCCTGGCTTTGAACGAGTTTGTAATGAACATAATTGTACAGCGTATTGCAAAGATGGTGATTTAAGACGAATGAAGGTTGTTCTAGATGTCTAGGCGCACCGTATTTGTTCTACGTCTTTTTTTTTTCTTATCGGTTGTGAGCCGATTATCATCATCATCATCATCATCAACCTGTTGCAGTCCACTGCTGGACATAGGCCTCTCCAATTGCACGCCACCTAGATCTATTTTCGGCTTCTCGCATCCAGTTTGTGTCAACCGTCTTGCGCAAATCGTCGCTCCAACGTGCCTGAGGACGTCCTAACTAACGTTTGCCGAGACGCGGTCTCCACTCTAGAACTCGTTTACCCCAACGGTTGTCGGTTCTACGGCTAATATGGCCAGCCTACTGCCACTTCAGCTTGCTAATCCAATGTCGGTCATTTACTTACAGAGATTGTGCACGGAGCTTTGGAGACAACGCTAAAGTCCATGTTTTGCACTTTCATTGCACTTGTACCCACACCTTCACGAAACTAAATTGATTAATATGCCATGAAATTAACTAATTTACACGCATTCGAACTAGGTTTCCAAAAAAAAAAGTAAATTTAGCAACACATCTCCTCAACGCGTTCCCGCCAAAACACCGTTTTTTAATAATGTTAAATAGACAGCTGTTTCGATCTTCATTTGTTCAGTATTCGTGTTTGACCTTCAACGTAATTATGATCCCATATCGACCATTTACGAGGTTGGAATTTGGCGTTCTTTACGACATACGTGTTTGACAATCTGCGTTTTAGACATTTTGTGCAACTTAACATCTTCTTGTCATTTCGTTAATTTGTTTTTATTGCTCAAGGCATATAAGCGTTAACTGTAAAGTTAATCATTGGCGCAGGTAAATCACTGGAAAGTGATCCTGTAGATGGCGTCTCAATCGAGCCGTAGTCGAACAATAGACAGGGAAACATTCATATTCTTAAATTCGCTGCTCGAGATGGGAACTTGCGTGGCCGAGCGGTATAGGCACTGGAATATTGATCCAGGGACGCGAGTTCAACTCTCGCCGCAAGTGAATTTTTGAAGATGAATTATTCCTTTAAAAAATATTTCTATCTTCTTGTCATTTCGAATGTTTGACTTTTTACGTGTTTGACTTTATGCTTGTTTGACCTTTGACGTATGATTCGGTAAATCGACAATAGGTAGTATACAAGATGTAACGGGCATGCCCTTTTAAGCCGAAAGGGGGTTGTTCCAGACATCTAGGCGAACAACTTTTGTTCTACGACTTTCGAAAATTCGAACTTTTTTTTTGAAAATTTTGAAGTTATAGTTCACTGAAAAAACAGCTGTTTTTGAAAATAAAGGTAATTGTAGTTTCGATTATTGTCGACTAAACTAAATGAAAGGATAAGGTAAGTTCAATGACCTCGAACTCTGAGAAACAGCTGATTTTCAAGTAAACTTTAAACTTAAAATTTTCGAAAACTACTTCGAATTTCCAAAAGTTGTAGAACAAAAGTTGTTCGCCTAGACGTCTAGAACAACCCCCTTTCGGATTAAAAGGGCTTACCTGTTACACCTTGTATAGGTAAGTTTAAAATAGTTCACATGAAAATAGTTGTTACTAGCTGTAATTATCGGGATAAAAAGTAGCCAATGTGTTATTCTAGATCTACTTATTACTACTATTTACTACTACTTATTATTCTGATATTCCCGCGGGAACGGGACTTACGCGGGTAAAACAGCAGGGCGCAGCTAGTCGGTTATAAATGTATTTAATTGTATAAAAACACACACATATTACAACGAAAAAGCAAACGACAATTTAAATAAACAAACAAATACAAAAACAAACACTTAACTAAAAAAGAGGAAGCCATCGTCGACGCCTTCACGAGGCATAGTTCCCAAGATGCTGGCAGCATTTCCCTCTGTATAGCGAGACTAACTCGCTGAGAAAGGAACCCGCCAGCCCTGGGATCACCGGTCGTCTCGATCAGACGTCGCGACAATTTCCTCAAAAACCTGATGGCACCGATGGTCGGTTATAAATTGATTATCCTACAAAATATATTTAATGGCACGTCAGGGGTATCTGCCTTCACGAGGCATAGTTCCCAAGATGCTGGTAGCATTTCCCTCTGTATAGCGAGACTAACTCGCTGAGAAAGGAACCCGCCAGCCCTGGGATCACCGGTCGTCTCGATCAGACGTCGCGACAATTTCCTCAAAAACCTGATGGCACCGATGGTCGGTTATAAATTGATTATCCTACAAAATATATTTAATGGCACGTCAGGGGTATCTGCTGTTATTTCTATAGGTACCTACTCTAGTTAGGTATATTTTTGCAACCGTTATCCGTTTTTCTAGACACCATAACACAAGCTTTAGTAGCTTACCATGGGGCTAGACGGTGTTGTGTGGTATTTATAGAATTCGTATTTCATCTATTTTATGAATTCAAATCTCAAATCTCGCTTTTCATGACGATCAAAACAGGAGGAAGCTTCATCCCAGTTATTATGTGAAAAGATTAAAGTCATATAGGTACATAAGTATATTATAGCGTTCGTTGGTTCAACAACTTTTTTAATTTCCTCTTTCACCGTTTTATCATATTCTTTTATCACTTTTATGAGAGCAAAAATAGATTGAGGTTACCCACACACTTTTATGTTTTATCATTTCATTGGCATACAAACTCATACTTCATAGGTAAGTACTTCTTTCCTACTAATCCTACTCTTCTTACTTTTATAAAAAACGCGAAAATTTGCATGCGAGTATATTATGTTTTCACCCGCCCCGCGGTTTCACCCGCGCAAGTCGCGATCCCGCGTTGTTCTTACACCTACCTACCGCAATGCAAAAATCCACACTTAAACGGACGACCAGGGAAGTACTGATGATGCCAGGCGCGTCAAACGCGCGTGACACTGTTTTTGAAACTTAGTTGTAAACAACAATTCATAAATGTCCCATAAAACAGTATTACTATTATTGCCAAAAAATGTGCAAAGTATGTTTTTTTTATTACGACCACAGTGTCACTGGGTTCACAGTACAACAGGTTCCCCTATCTCTTTATAATCGTACTCCATCTTAGACCGCAGTAAATATGTGGAGTGCGCAGTGAAGCTATCATTCAATCAGTTACCAATATAATTAGAGAAATGTCTAACCAAATTCAGTGTCTATTGAACCATATTGTGGTCACTCCTTCTAGTACCTACGAAAAGGCCTATTTACACGGTGCACAATGCCAGTGAGTCAGGTAAAATAATAATTATGCACTGGTCCACGATGACGAAACTAAATGGTTTCTTGTTGATTACGAAACCTTAAGGGCCTATATAACCCTAATAGCGTGACAGGGATAAAGCTACCGAATTGCAGATGTGTAAGTGAAGGACGTAAGATGCGACTATGCAAAATTTTATTGCGTAAAATCTAACAATTGCTGGTTTCAAGATAACTAAACGTTAATCTTGAAATTCAAAACATTCACGGCTTGTATCGAGCTAAGTTCAGTTCTTATACAAAGTTTTATTAGTTTTCGTACAATATTGACAGAGTAATATCACTTGTTTGTACAATTTAGAGGGAAGTTTGAAATTATTTTCTATCGAGAAATTTTTCAGGAATCGTGTTTTCACGACATTCACGTGATAGTAAATATCCTCGACTTTAATAAATATGGTTTTAAAAACTTTTATTTCAAATAACTTTTGTAGTAATTCACCCTAGAAACATCAGTTCTGGCCTTCTACGGCCCCTTAAGGGACCGTCTCTACGAGCGTTAGGATCGCGGCGATATTATAGTCGAGCCACTTATTTCTACACAATCTCTAAGAACGTGTCTCCACACGGCGATGTTAATGCGGCGGTGCGTTGTATAGAAACACAATAATATCGCCGCGATTCTAACGCTCGTGGAGACGGTCCCAAAGGCTACGTCCGCATAAACAGACTTGTTTAGCGCCTAGTGCAATGACTTGCTTTCTGACAAGATACGGCGCTAGGCGCCAAGTGCTTAGTGCGGCCGGTCGCGAACTTCCATGACTGTTCGTTTAGTTAGATGACTCATAACCTCCAGGCGGCGCTAAACAAGCCTGCAGCATATGCGGACATCAAAAAGAAATTACAAAGGCTACGTAGCTTTTGTAATTTCTTTTTGATTACGAAACCATGTGATTTCTGGTTTGTTTTCGCATTCAAAATCACAATTAAAGATCGTCATTTCATATGCGATAATGTCAATCACATTATCATCGAAAAACTTTTATCTATGATTTTCTTGTCTCTTCTTTACATTGGAGGTTGCGTTCCTAAGGGTGACTTGCATAAAAAAAATTAAAAAACATACTAACTAAATCAATTTTAAAATAATTTATGGGAAATCGAACATTCGAATCTATTTCATTATCTGGACGATTGATAATATGTTGCCACACATTGACAGTTCTTGCAATTCTGACAGATTTTAAACACGTTTAACAGCTTAAACGTGTTTAGGAACCGTTATGCAAGCCGACCTAAGACACGGTACTTTGTTGACATTTATAAACGATTACGTGATTAAATCTTATGGAATAAAATATTCTGGCTTCGACATTGTTTTATTCGACAATTATGATGTGTAGTGGATTTTACTGTGGTCACGACTTTTCATGACCACATTAAAATCCACTACATATTGCATTCATAATAAAATACCCACAACACAAGCCTAATTGCTCAGTTTAGGATAATTACTCGATCGGATGCTAGACTGCTGAGTGACAATTGTGTGCCTACACTCAGGGGGACCCCCTATGAATCACAAAATAATGTAGATGACGAAAAGTTTTGTTGTAAACTTTTATTTCTGTTATCCTTTTAATTTTTAATGTACCTACAAGATGAGCAGCTAGATGTGAAGATAATTATTTTTTTACTTTTTTGGAAGTTCACCATAATTTTACGAAGCAGTTTCTAGAAGGAAGTAGGTACGCTAACACCAACAACAATTTACTCTACAATTTATACTTTTTGAGTTTTGGCGGGAATGCGTTGAAGAGATGTGTTGCTAAATTTTATTTTTTTTGAAACTTAGTTCAAATGCGTGTGAATTGTTTAATTTCGGGGGCATGTTAATTAATTTAGTTTCGTGAAGGCCTACAAGTGTAAATAAAAGTGAAAATCGGTGCAAAACATGGACTTTAGCTTAGTGTTGCTCCAAAGCTCCGTGAACAAACATTGTTATAAATGGCCCCCTTTTTACAATGATTCCCTCGACTTGACTTTAACTATGACAACTTGACTGTTTCGCTCAATGCAAATAACTTGCAAATATTGATAATACTTGACACTGGCAAATGTCTGAATGGAAAAGCCATTTTAAAGAATAAAAATTTATACTTTTTTTAAAGTGTTTATATTGCCACTGTCCCCTAGTGCGCGGGAATTCCAAACGCAGCGCGTTCACCCTATTCTATAAAGGACTATAGGAGTATCATGTCTTGCAATATAAATTAATCCACCGTGAGTTCTTCAGCACCTTATAAACGGTACCTTTACAAGACCACACAAGTACCGTAGTGGCTTCAAAATCCAAAGTCCATTTCAACTATGAAAAGCTTTAGTTAGACCATTGAAGCATCTGTCTACTATAGGTACCTACAACTTTACAACTAGCGTCCAATTAGTTGGTGAACGTGATATCGAGCCGGTGATCGATTATATACACTTTTATGGGAATGGACTTAGGGATGATTTATATATGACCGATATTAGACTCGTTTCGTTGTCCATTGCTCGGCCGCCACTCAGTTACAACAGACAGATCGACTGCTCGCCGAGCAATTGACAACGAAGCTCGTGCTCGTGAAAATCAAATTGCTAGTTTCAAGATGACTAAACGTTAATCTGGAAATTCAAAAAATTTACTGCCTGTATTGAGTTAAGGCGGCGATAGATGATAATCAACAGTCCTTGTCCGATTGCATATAAATGAGCGAGATGGAATTGCGTGAAAAAATCTACAATTTCTCGTAAAATCAATAATTAACGAAGATTAAAATAATATTTTTATAAAATGCGATGAAGGGGTTCTAGGTATTGTATTTTCTAATATTATGATGCCTTTAAAAAAATATAGCGGCTAAGGATTTAGAAGAAAAATTGATTTATTTTGTAAAACAGGGGTAACTTTGCCCGTATAATAGTGGTATTTAAAGTTATTTTTTATTGTTTTTGAAATGAAGGGGACACTTCTTGTATCATGTACAATAACATTAAACATTGTTCAAAGATCTATTTGATACCGGTTATGAATAAAACTATTCAATCGAAAGGAATTTCACATGAGTCGCGTCCTTAAGTTCAGTTCTTATACAAAGTTTTATTAGTTTTCGTACAATATTGACTGAGTAATATCACTTATTTGTACAATTTAGGAATTGTGTTAAGACGACATTCACGTGTTAGTGTTATCCTTAACTTTATTAATAAATATGGTTTCAAAAACTTTTCAAATAACTGTTGTAGTAATTCACTCTAGAAACATCAGTTCTGGCCTACTACGGCCCCTTAACGTATCGAAGTATAATTCTTTCACTTGCATTTTTTATTTTTGACAGAGAATATGGAGGGCATATTTTTAAGATTAGTTAATTTTCCACATTATTGAAAAACTGAATAGACTAAATCCGTCCCTGTACTAGGTATCAGACCTTTAATCAAAAGAGTCTAGATCAGATGAGACCTAGGTACTGACTGCGGCTTAATTAAGTAAGTAATAGATACCTTCTCTTTTTCAAACGTCCAGGAGCCTTATTTTTGAATCGCTCGTTGCACATCAGGCGATTTAATTAATTCGATATCTGCTGATTATCGTTTGATACCGGACTCCTGCTGCGAGTGGTTGATACCACTCGCAGCAGGAGTTGAGGACGTGCGATTCACGTAGAAAAATTACAGAAATTGTACGAAAACCAGTAGAAATCGAGGTATTAAAATCGCTCGAAATGCCTCATTTTGGTTCAAAAATAAAGCCCCAGGTGGCCCAAAGCAGATGGCAGGTAGTAATTCGCCTAAGACATTTTTAACGTTCGTGGACTTCGTGGGTGATTAAAAAACTACGATTGAAAAATAATATTCGGTTTCACCCGCGTAAGTCCCGACTTACGCGGGTGAAACCGGATATTATTTTCGGAACGGAAACATTCTCGGGATAAAAAGTAGCCTATGTGTTATTCCCGGTATCCAGCTACCTATATTCCAAGTTTCATCGCAATCGGTTCTGTAGTTTTTGCGTAATTGAGTAACAAACATACATACATATATACTCACATACTTTCAGCTTTATAATATTAGTAGGAATTAGCATAGTAGGATGTCACTGAAAGATATAAATTTCCTAGGAATTTTACAAACTTTCGTAGGATTCTAAAGGAGAAATAAATTTTATTATTTTTCGCCCACATTTCCGCATATTTACCAATTTTGCGACGTTTCGTGGTGAATTTATAAACTAACGGATAACTTTTCGTAAGATTCTAAACGGTTCGACCAATCACAAAAGAGCTTTTAATTTTATCACAACATGTATGTCTAGCTATATAATATGTATATATTTACAAAAAAAAAGTAAAATATGTAGTGCCTCCGTTGTCTAGTACCCATACTCGTAGTACAAGCTTAGTGCTTAGTTTGGAGCTAGATTACGCTGTGTGTAATGTTGTGCAATATTTATATTTATTTATTTTAGTATATTTATGTTGTTTGAAATGATCAGAGACCACACCTCTATTGGCTACTTTCTACTAAGCTTGTGTTATGGTGCCTAGACAACGGATTTAATAATTATGTACTTTGATTTGATTAATATAAATATTATCGTACCAACATCGTTCGTATTTTTTTCGACTTTTTTAATGGTATTATGAGTGAACAAATTTACTTTGAAACTGATAAAGCTCGGCCGTCTGAGCCGAGTTTGATATACTTACTTCACTGTCTAAATTATTTGATATTACCACAGGATAAAATATAATAACGTATAGTTTACTTTTATATCGGAATTTCCAGTACCTTTCTAATAATTAATAATGGTCAAACAAATATTTCTTCAGTGGCGGGATCCGAACCTGCATATATTCACCCCGCGTCTTCCTTGTCGGAATAGGTAAACCTATGTAAAAATCTTTCTAATAATTAGTAGACAATCATAAGATGACGAATTGAATAATTTGTAGAATTGGATCTCAATGGTACCAAATCCGGTGTGTATATATACTTACACTAAACTAAACCTAAACTGTTTAATTTTAGTTAAAAATTCCAATGAGCTATTCTGCTCTTATGCTGGGTTTAATTTAGTACCACAAAATAAATAGTTTAGAACTGTCTAAATTGAAGTTTAGGATGGCACCAAGAGAAGAGTACTGTCTAAACTTAATTTTAGGAATTTTTAGGTTGAATTTCTGGATTTGGTGACGGCAGGATTGCCACCAAATATATCTCAGTGATCACAAAACATACGGAAACCACATTTGGTATTAAATTTATCTTTCTTTTGCCTTCATTTTGGTAGTTTCGTTAACACAATTAGTTACTTTTACAATACAATACGTATTATGTTTTACTCGTTTAAAACTATAATTTCATTTTAAGCAATTCAGCGTGGCAATGCGGCCAGAATTTTGGGCTTCCTGCCAAGTTACGAAGACTTGGACTTGTTTGAATAAGTTCTATGAATGAAAAATGAAAAATAGTTTATTTCCTTAACTTAGTAAATACATAACAATATTAAGGTTGGAACCTTCTATTAAGTGTACAAATTTACTTGCATCAGAATTATTCCGTGTATTTTATTAGTATGTATTTTAACTATGTTTTTGTGTGTTTTTATTAAAGTCTTTATTTTACAACGAAACGAACACTGTTTTTTCTTTATTGATTAGTACCCAACTAGCAAATCAACCTCAAATGTAGCTATATATCTAGAACAGAGCAGTCGCATATGCGTGGTAAACACGTTTCTGCAATGCGAAAATGGCCCCACTTTTAGCACTTTAAAGTAATACAATGTATCTACAGTAGCTCCACTTAGGACTAATCGGATACATGTTGGTGATAGATCTCTGTTATTTTTATCTTGTTGGTGTTATATCAGTGGCCTTAAATCAGTTGTAACACAATAAAGAAGCAATAGGGTCACAGCGACACCGATGTATCAAGTTATTTGATGATATATTGGTAATTGTGATTCTATAATAACTATACATTGTTAGCTAGTATTTTGGCAGAAAAATATCAATAATAACTTTGGTTTAAGTTTTTATATAATGTTGTAAGTTACATTTCAATGTCCATTTTGTTTTTAGTTTTAACTTAGGTATTTAATATTTTTTGTAATGTATAATATGGGTTGCCTTTTATTTTGTTAGGCATATGACCTGAAATAAAGACATTTATTATTATTATTTTACTTATCGTAATACGTATCTCCTTTTTAGGGGGGTTTTAGAAAGCACGGGCCAAAGCCAAGTGCGTTGGTGTTGCAAATTAGATTTACTTATACAGAGTCGTCATTATTTAGAAACTTACGGGTGAGACGGCAGGTATTAAGAATGGCAGCTTTTTGTAATTGTATATAAACTAAAGGATTTATGTTTAATGTACTTAGGCCAGTTTGAAGTGTTTTGGGTATGACACCAGTGGTAGAAACAATAATCGGTACGGTTCGTGTGCTATTTACTTGCCACTGTGTTCTCAGTTCTACTGATAATTCTGTGTACTTAGCTATTTTTTCTGAGTGAGTGGTAACTAAGTTGTGGG
The DNA here is from genome assembly GCA_949358125.1 of Idaea dimidiata. Classification (NCBI taxonomy): domain Eukaryota; kingdom Metazoa; phylum Arthropoda; class Insecta; order Lepidoptera; family Geometridae; genus Idaea; species Idaea dimidiata. Next base: position 1,242,812 of record OX442342.1, read on the forward strand.
TATTGCATACAGCGATATCTATAAGGTATACGGATTTATTTTGCTTATCAAGAAGTGTTATATCAGGTCTATTGTTATGTATGGTTTTATCGGTTATTATGGTCCTGTCCCAGTAGAGTTTATGATTAGAATTTTCTAGTACTGCGTCTGGTATATATTTATAATATGCAACTTTTTCTTTAATTAATTTGCATTGAAAGGCTAGGTGTTGGTGAACTATTGAAGCAACTTGATCGTGGCGGTGCTTATAGTCAGTTTGGGCTATTGATCTACATGCACCGGTGATGTGTTGAATGGTTTCTGGGGCAGAATGGCATCGCCTACAAGAATCGGAGGTGTTGGGTCGACGAATTATAAACTTTTGGTAGTTTGCGGTGTCTATCACTTGATCTTGTATTCCAATCATAAAGCCTTCGGTTTCTGGGAATAATTCACCACGTTGCAACCATGCATTTGAAGCCTTTAAGTCAACATGGGATTGTTGAAGATCAAGTCGATGTCTACCGTATAATGATTTGTTTGTCCATAGAGCTATTTTATCTTTATCACTTACTAATGTGCCAATCGATTCTTCAGTTTGTGAGTTTAATGTATTTAGTTTAAGCGGTGTAAAGTTATGGTCTATCTGTATTATTAATTTGTGCAAAGTTGAGTGTTGTACTTTTTCAGATAAATATTTTCTTAAATTGGTTATTTGTTTGGTATGAAGGTTTGCGATGTCTATAAAACCACGGCCACCTTCCTCCCTTGGTAGGGTCATTCTTTGGAAACAAGATCTCGGATGGTGTTTACGATGGACTGTCATTGATGTATTAATAATTCGTTGCAATTTTATTAGATCCGACTTAGACCAGTTAATAATGCCAAAAGAATAGGTGAGAATAGAGACTGCATACGTGTTTATGGATTTAACTAAGTTTCGTGATAACAGCTGTGATTTTAGTAGGGTTTTGATTCTATGTTCTATTTTATTATTATTATTGTTGTTACCATTTTTGGATTCTCGGGGCTATGGAGCACCCGGACCTTTAGAAGGCGTGCGTGGGGCCGAAGCCAACACGTAGAGGCCCGTTTTAGTAACATTTAATTTCAAAATTTGAGATGGACACCAAACCGGCGATTATCCCTGTCTGCACTATAAAATGCAGCCAAGGACAACCCCCGGGTCGGATAGAACTATGAATAAACTACGAGTGAAAACTACTTGGGCTATGGAAATGAGTTGGTAGTGGATCGGGTACTGGGGGGAACTATGGGGAATATGGCGCCTGCCGTCACAATGTTCAACAAACACGTAAAAATGGCAGACGGAGACTCGCCAACTCACAAACTGGGCCACCCTAATTAAGCCGAGCAAATTACAGCCAGGGGGCAACAGGGGCGTGAGAGGCTGAAGGATGGAGAGACCTCACTGGATTTTAAACCATCCTAGGTTGAGATCCTGTGGAGCGGGCCAACTCATCACTGACGTGAAGTATCCATCCTCCGAGCATTTCTGCTCTCGCGACTCCACTCTGACCGGCCGGTGAAGGCAAGCCAAAGGCGGGGGACCACTTCCTCGTCAGTGTTCACTCCGACCAGCCAACTAAGGCAAGCCGGAGGTGAGGAACGGTGACTTCCCCCTGGAGCACTCGGGAAGCCGCGGGGTCGCTACTCCCCGACACCTCGCCTCAAGGTGCCCTGCGGGCTTATTATTATTATTAAAATTTGTGCGTGTATTTAAAAAGTCATAAATAGTGTAAAATCACATGCGCTTGGAATTCTGTTGATAAATGAATGGTACAATATTAGTGTCTTTTCAGTGGGCCTCTCTAATTTATACTTTTTAATAAAATAAAGATGATTTAAATTATGAATTGATATTGTAAGCAGCATTATACAATTCATTAGTGTTATCATTGCTACTAAACAAACGATTTACAACATCTTGCAGCCATTACAATATTTAGGGTTATCTGAAAGCAAGAAAATAATTAAGTCCGTCCTAATAAAACTTATAAATTCCTCAGTCTTTTTAATCTGCACTCAATCAGAAAAAAATGGTACCCGAGTAAATAGAAAATGCGATTAAAAACCCAAAACTTATTATAAAGTAGTCGTCTGATTAATATTGTGTTAATTTGGCGACAAAAACTATGCAATAACGCAGAAAGGTCCAGTAAATGAATTTCTGTGAATATATAATGTGTCTTTTTAGGTTTAAATTAGAAATAAAAACTTTTTATGTCAATAAAGATATATGAGCGCACACAGATCTTCCTTGTAACTTATTAACGTTATTAAAGGTCCCTTATCAAATATTTAGCACTAGTGTTAATAGATGCTTATATAAATCATATCTGAGATATAAGAGCTACAATGACATCCATTATATCACGTGTTAGCTACAGTGGTGATCAATATATAATTAGCTCGATTTTAGTGATCTTAAAGCCATATTAATTTACTATTGCGTTTTAATGGCATCATAGAACCCATTGTGCAACATAATTGTTCTTTATTCAAGTTAAAAGTTTCAATTTACAGCTGTGTTATATAAGTTGTATATAGTAGCTGACAAAACGTTTATGTCGTTAAGTATAGAGGCAATTGACAGCTTTTAAGCGTTTTATAACACAGATATACAAAATGCAGTTATAGAGTTACGTATATACAAGCTAAATATCATTACTTAGTAATAAAAACTTACCTGTTAACTCAATTTTGCTAGTTGGGTAGAAATTTGCACCTTAAATTGGTAGTTCAATTTTACTTAATTAGCAATGTTATTCATAATACCTTTTTAGCTCCTTTGAATTTTGTTTATACTTAATTTATCAATGTTACACCTTAAGCAGATAATCGGATAATAAACCTATCTCAACGTGGATTTGTATTGGCAGATTGTTAGAATATTAAAGCAGGTAGGCTATAGATAATAATATTAATATTAATTATATACTGCGCACTAATGTATTTTTCCTTGCGGAAAAGTTATGTGCATTATACGTGAGGAAACCCACGGCTTAGTTAGCTCCAGACGTATTGACCAGTTCTTTCCTCTGGGCATGGCTGACTAGGCTGGGAGGGTGGTATAGGTGCTGGGCAAGCCTGCTCCACCTAACAACGTCCCGGGCAAACAGCGCCATAAAATAGCATGGATTAATAGTTGCTTGCACAGTATAATTAATCATCTAAAGTTAGATATAAGGCCATTTTATTTTATTTAGAACTAGCTGCGCCCCGCGGTTTCACCCGCGAAAAAGTGCAACCGCTCGAGAATCCGTGACAACTGACAACGCGTTTTTCATTTCCGCGGGTGAAACCGCGGGCCACAGCTAGTCTATAATATTAGTAGGATTAGTAAAATTAGTACGAAAACCGTATTAGGTTAGTTATAGTTTCCACGACGCGACATTGTTCCAATGTCATTCTATTAATTACAAGTAACAATTTACCCTCTAATTACAGAGATTAATATTGTTGCCATGTTGTTCAACTAATCCATTAGCGGATACCTGCCTAGCCGTATTTAGGGTTGCCAGGTATCAAGAAGGCGCCACACGTGCTTTTGCTTTAGCAATACTTTTAAAAGTTGGTTGATATTAAAATCATCTTTCCGTTTTAAATGCTTTGTGAAAAATGTTGATGTTGTTGATAAGTATCTCTTATGAAGAATGGTCCTGATCCTTGGGACCTCGCTAGTTCTAGGACCTCGCTAGTCGTGTATAGGTATTACGCCGGAATGGCAAAATATAGCTAAACAAAATATGTATTAGCAGCCATAACATCTGTACTTACGTGTTTATTTGTACGTGTACCTATTTCTATTCCAAGAATGAATAATTTGAATTGAAGGACTTTCCGAAATTCTAATTGGTAACCTTTTTAACTTACTTGGTAGGTACATCTACAGTGAACGTGTCCCCGCGTTCGACTCCGACATAAAGGCGTGCGAGGAACCGGTGGAGTTGTTTAGTGGGTAAACCACTGGCCATTTACCACCCTTAGGCCAGCTGGAAGCCCCACACATCCCCGCCGCGCCGGGACGGTGCATAAAGTTACGGAAATGGGTTCTGTTACGTTAGTACCTACCTACCCCTTAAAATAGTTTTTTCAAAATATCTTTCAAAAACAGACACCGCTAAGTTACGATTTCATTATAAGTATAGATATAGATAGAAGATATTGTTTTTTGTCATGAATTAATGTGAATATGGATCTCGTTAATCGTTATCTGAAATAAATGAATTTTAGTTATTTTTTTAATTCTTCAATGGATTCGAAACGGCGCACTCTTAAATAAGGTTTAATCTTTACTTTGACTTTTAATTAGGGATTTAATTTATGTGTCAGAGAGCCTCACAAAATCCCGATATATTTTACCGGACACTCAAATATTTACCGGTATGCGGACGACCGTAAAATTCGGGGTATCCGGAAAATCTTGACCGACCAACCCTAACCTTAATTCCATAATGTACTGTCGGCAAAATCATATGAGTGTAATAAAAATATTTTATTTATGTCGTACTCGTAAAATATAAACGGTTTGTTGTACTCACTCTACACTACTATAGTATAAATAAACTGAGAGCGTTCTTGCTGCTTTTATTTTAATTAAGAATTTTATTTGTTTTCCTATTAAATCTAATTATCTACTAGCTAGCTAGCTAGCTAATTTAGATCAGTTCGGGATCGGAAGTAACGTAAGTAACCATGTTACCACCGCGCACCGCGGGACACTACTAGTTTATTTAAAACACTCGGTCATACAATACGTCTTATCTTCTATATCTATTCTATACCTATAATAAAGGAAGACAGGACAGACAGATAGTTACTCTTTCACGCAAAATCTACAATTGCAGTGAAATTTAGTATGCAGATAACTAAAGATATAGATTAGCATATTAGCTATTTTTTATCTCGATTTTCCTACGAGTTAAGTACCACACTGCACAGCTAATGCCAACTTAACAAGCTTAGAATGTTTTTCTATCTAGCGAATCTATCCTATTTTTAATCTAGATCTATATCTATACCTACTTATAATAAAACGTAACTTAGTGGTGTCTGTTTTTGAAAGATATTTTGAAAAAAAAATTTTTTTTGGGGTATTTACCTCTACTAACGTAACAGACCCCATTTCCGTGTTTAACTTTTTGTCTGTTTGTCCGTTTGTCCGTTTGTCTGTGTGTTTTTGCGCGCTAATTTCGAGAACGGCTGGACCGATTTCAATGAAAATTGGTATGTAGATAGCTTAAGACATCGATTAACATAAAGGCTACTTTTTATCTGGATAAAAAATAAAAATTGCGTAATTTCGTTGTTTTTGAACCATCGGCATACATCGTCATCTATCGTCATCCATCGTCATTCATCGTCATCGATCGTCATGCATCGTCATCATCACTTACTGACATACAAATTTTGCTTTACTTCACCTACCTACTGCAGTGATTTTTGCATTGCGGTAGGTAGGTGTAAGAACAACGCGGGATCGCGACTCGCGCGGGTGAAACCGCGGGGCGCAGCTAGTCTATACATAATAAATCTAAATTTACATAGCAAAAATAATTTAAAAAACAACCAAAAAAAAAAAAGGAATTAATAAAAATGACCAAAATAACCTCTACATAGGTACAGTGCCACCGACTAATTAATCTGTTTTATCATCTGAAGTCGGGCAGCCAAACTAAGTACAATATGGAAACAACCAGTAAAACTGTCGGTGTCTATCGGTATAGTCGATGGCACTGTACCTATGTAGAGGTTATTTTGGTCATTTTTATCAATTCCTTTTTTTTTTTTTGTTGTTTTTTTAAAATATTTTTTGTTTCTTTTTGAAGTCGATTTTTTAATTTTTTAATTATTTTTTTATTTTACCCTTTTTAGTATACCTACCTACCTAAAAATCAACAATATTGTTAACGTAATTTTAATTATTGAGGAGTTTGCTGATGAGAAGGTGGTTTCAGGTGCTCCATCAATCTGTACTTAGTTCTTTAGGGGTCTATTCTTTTTGGTAGAAGTCCAAAAATGAGTAATTTATTGAGTTCTGGGATGCTATCCTGTCCATCATTCCGAAGATACTCATCAGATCCTTACCAAACTTTCATGGGACTACCTCGCAGCTTTCACCTTTCCATTAAAAAAAATAATCATTTCAATCGGTCAAGCCATCTTCGAGTAATCGATAAACAACTGGATTGATTAATGCGTTTTGAGGAGCATTTCCGTTCATCACTCCGAAGACCCTCATCAGATCCACATCAAATTTTTATGGGACCATCTTGGAGCTCCTACCTATCCATTAAAAAAAGAATTATCTTAATCGGTCAAGCCGTCTTCGAGTAATCGGTGAACATACAAAAAAAAAAAAATTATACATACAGACGAATTGATAACCTCCTTCTTTTTTTGAAGTCGGAAGCAAAGATTGGTGTTAATTGTCGAAGTACACGCAAAATAAGGTGTTAAGTTGGTTGGTTATTTCTCTTTGTCACGCAACGCTACGAAAGGTTATTCGGGGGATATTGGGATAAAAACTAGCCTATGTGTTAATCTAGTAGGTACTCTATCAATGTGCATAGTCAAAGTCAAAGTCAAAAATTTATTTATTTAATTGGATGCGTTGATCACTGTAAATACGTCGAGTGATCTTACAGCTAAGACTTTAGTGTGGCTTCGGAACGCGCCCTCCGATGAGAAGAAGCCGCAAGAAACTCATGGGAGTTTTTTTTTGATCATGTTTATTTATTTACAATCGTCGGAAAAAAAATATTTCTAAAAAAAATTTTCTTTTTACAATGATCATAATATAATTCACATTGTTGTATATTTAGGGCTATAGTGGAACCGGAGCAATATACTATTATTATTATTTCTAGTAGGGGACGCCAACGCAAGCACCAGACAGATGATCGATCCTCTCCTGAGGGACCATTTCCCTCAGTTCCGGGTTTGAGTTAACTGGTACCTCACGATGATGGTGACCCACTAAATATACCTGTTACTTTGCAGAATTTTAATCCGCTGCAGGGCTGACAATATAATATACGTCTGTCGTAAATACGAAATGAGTATCGCTGCGGGTGCTACGAAGTCGATGAAAGACGATTAAAACGCAGCTAATAAAACCTATAAATAACTACATACATTTTAACATAGGTTCTTCTGTAAACCTAAGCACTTACGTGTCTTGCTTCAGTAGACAGTTAGTAATGTGTATACTTTCCGCTACAAATGTATCTTCCAGCACTGCACCTGGGAGGTTATTCCTATAATGTAAATGTCCAAAATTTCTATTCCATTTCATTGCAATTGCAATTTGAACTATATCTACTAATTACACACTAATTTGTTTATTTTTGAACACAGTCAGTTTAACACCAAAACATGTTAAAAGTCATTGTATTGAACTTACATTTACTATCCTACTAATATATTAATTAAGCTGAAAGTTTGTGGGTATGTGTTTATGTATGTGTGTTTGTTACTCAATCACGCAAAAACTACTGAACCGATTGCGATGAAACTTTGAATATAAGTAGCTGGGGACCTGGATTAACACATAGGCTACTTTTTATTCCGAAATTCCCGCGGGAACGGTACTTACGCGCGGGAAACCGCGAGGCGCAGCTAGTCTAACATAAAAGTTTAAAAACTTATAGGAATAATAATTATAAATTTCTCTCTTATTATTACAAAAGATATCAGCAACTTTTGACTAATAAGCTCATTAAGTATTGTCAGAGCTTGCGTGGTGGGCTAATGTAATGGGCAGGCCCTTAGAGTATACATAAGCAAACTATAGAGCGCTGGTATGCGAGTATGAACTGTAAGCATCGGTATGAACAGTCAAAAATGACAAATACGATGTCATCAGTCACCTAGGGTCACAGGAATTGACTGTTTCTCTCGTTAGAATTTATTCTAGTAATAATTATGGTGAAGTGTTCAGTGCCGCGGTGTAAAAATGATTTGCTGATCACTATTCCACCTCAACATTTGAATATCTATGTATAGAGCATCTGCTTACACTTTGCGCAGTAGGCAAATACCCATAGGCGCGCTCTATAGTTTGCTTATGTATACTCTAAGAGCAGGCCATAATAACTGGAAGAACAGATAACCATTGAGGGGTAATAGTCTAACTAGAAGAACCCCATTGAGGGGTATAGTCCTCGAGTGGCGACCACGATGTAATGCGAAACGGAGTGTTGGAAGGCCACCTACTCGGTGACATTGTGGCGATGACATTGTGGCGGTCGCAAGGAGTCGTTGGATAGAGGTAGCTCGATCGCTATTTGTGGTGTCGTATGGAGGAGGCCTATGTTCAGCAGCGGACGAATAAGGGCTGATGATGATGACTACACACTTAGAAATATTTTTAGCAAGGAAATATATTTCCAAAAAATTCCCATGACAGGATTCGAACCTGCGTCCTTTCGCTAACAAGGCCAATGCTCTAACCACTGAGCTACACAGGAATCACGTGACATGGTATAATTTTTCGGCCATATCTTTCCTCGCTAATTGTTTTACCAACTAAGGCTTGGTTTCAGCGCCATCTACCGGTCAAGCTTTGCAGCTTTGCAACTACACACTTCAAAAACTTTCCCTAAAATTCTGCAAAATTTCCCGGAAATTGCTGAACAATTTTCGAGCAAAATCTTACTATATGAGACGATTTACTTACAGAATACGCGCCTCGGTTGAAGCTGCACAAATCACTGTCGCATTTCTCAGTGCAACGTGGAAGCTTCCACCTGCTGTTTACTTGATGGTAGACTGATGTCTACTTGTTTATTAAACTACTGCATTATCGTAGTTTCCTGTGGGAACATCTGGATCAAAATCAAAATAGTTTATTTCCTTTAAATCCTTGTACAAAAATAAATGCACATGATCATTTGGCTACGTATAAATAAATATATAAATTCTGTGACCAACACACAGCGCCATCTAGCCCCGAGGTAAGCTTGTGTTACGGTGACTAGACAACGGATATACTACTTATATTTACTTTTCTTTTGTAAATACATACATATTATACATAGAAATACACCCATACCAGACACAAATATTTATTTTTAAGCATAAATATTTGCACCCGGCGGGAATCGAACCCGCAACCTTCTGCATTGCAGCCAAGCGTTCGCCCGACGCGTCACAGAGGTCGTCGAAGTCACGTCTTAGGGGTATTGATTTTAGTGTGGCTTCGGAACGCGCCCTCCGATGAGAAGAAGCCACAAGAAACTCATGGGGATATAAGGTAGCATATGTGTTGATCCTAATTAGGGTTCCGTACCCAAAGGGTAAAAACGGGACCCTATTCTAAGTCTTCACTGTCCGTCCGTCCGTCTGTAAACATGCTGTGTCCTATGAACCGTGATAGCTAGACTTTTGAAATTTCCACAGATGATGTAATTCTGTAGCCGCTATAACAACAAATACTAAAAACAAAATTAATCAAATATTTTAGACAGGTCCCATACAACAAACGGGATTTTTCAAATATAAACGCAATGATATCGTGATGTATTTTTACCACTGGCGTCATCTAGTGATAAATTATCGTAAGTTGTGTTGTACGTGAATTTGACTTGCACTTGACCGTTCCATTTTTTGACCATCCTTTGCTTTTTCTCTTTAACTAACTAGAGTCACGCCTCGCCAATTAACACTATACGCCTCCGCCCGTATAGTGTTACAAAATATCATCTATTCTGTAGTTATATGAAAGGAATTATGAACAGTCTCAGTTGGCTTATACTCATAGGCTAACTTCCTAAGTTTAAGTTAAACTGTTTTACTAAGTCTCCACTATCCGTCTGTCACCCAGCCTGTACTATACGTCACGAACCGTATTAGACAGACTGTCGAAATTTTCAAAAACGATGTATTTCTGTTGCCACTAATATTTATTATAGTTTTATTGTGTACCATAAAGTTTCCAAGTACTTTATCATTGTAGGAAACCTATTTACTCACAAAAACAAGATACATACAAAATCCTGAACAAATGTTCTCACTGTCTCATTTTTAGTACCTCTCATAGAGATATAGGTAGCAAAACATCAACAAAAAATCATTCTAACATTACATCGAAGCTATTTGTCAAGTACTTGCCCATCTCGACAGGACATCAACTCTCAATATACCTCACAGATAGCACACAATGCAGTAAACATCTGCGACAGCGACAGAATCATTCGAATATTAACATCAAAGCTATTTGACAAAGTACTTGCCCATCTCGACAGGACATCAACTCTCAATATACCTCACAGATAGCACACAATGCAGTAAACATCTGCGACAGCGACAGAATCATTCGAATATTAACATCAAAGCTATTTGACAAAGTACTTGCCCATCTCGACAGGACATCAACTCTCAATATACCTCACAGATAGCACACAATGCAGTAAACATCTGCGACAGCGACAGAATCATTCGAATATTAACATCAAAGCTATTTGACAAAGTACTTGCCCATCTTGATAGGACATCAACTCTCAATATACCTCACAGATAGCACACAATGCAGTAAACAACTGCGACAGCGACAGAATCATTCGAATATTAACATCAAAGCTATTTGTCAAGTACTTGCCCATCTCGACAGGACATCAACTCTCAATATACCTCACAGATAGCACACAATGCAGTAAACAACTGCGACAGCGACAGAATCATTCGAATATTAACATCAAAGCTATTTGTCAAGTACTTGCCCATCTCGACAGAACATCAACTCTCAATATACCTCACAGATAGCACACAATGCAGTAAACAACTGCGACAGCGACAGAATCATTCGAATATTAACATCAAAGCTATTTGTCAAGTACTTGCCCATCTCGACAGAACATCAACTCTCAATATACCTCACAGATAGCACACAATGCAGTAAACAACTGCGACAGCGACAGAATCATTCGAATATTAACATCAAAGCTATTTGTCAAGTACTTGCCCATCTCGACAGGACATCAACGCTCAATATACCTCACAGATAGCACACAATGACATCTGCACCAGCAACAGAATCGTTCTAACATAACATCAAAGCTATGTGTCAAGTACTTGCCAAATAGCTTAACTTAAAAGCTTAAGCTTAAGCTTAGCTTATTTATTCATTCTTAGCTTTAAAATAAACATTTCCTTCCTTCAAAGTTGAGTAAAATTAAAGTTTTAGACTATTTTTTGCTACGATAATTTATTAAAAATATAATAAACTTAATACATACATTAAGCTACTTCTACTTAAATGTGTGATTTATAGTATCCTTATTTAATATTAATTTATTAAGTTTCAAATCGATTTACCTTTATTATATTTATGTGGTGTTTCAATATTTATATTTCTATATCACATTGGAAAGATTCCTACCCATGACACGAGTGCAAGACCAAGAATCCTAAAATACAGGATTTAACTTAGCCTCCAATCCTATAAGTAATACCACAGATCACATATTTTATTACTAAGGCTGAAATTTATAGTGCGTACTTTGACTTTGCTCAGACTGAGCTTAGCAAAAACTAAGCATCGACTTTGAATTGGAATTTATAGTTGAAATTAATTTTGTAATATTCGAGTAAAATTTGTTTTGGTCATTATTTTTGATTGGTTTACAATTACATTCTAAATTTAAAAACCTTTGACTTAACTAATGAAATGAAATGAAATGAAATATTTTGTTTGCATAAACTGTAGGTACATAATATTAGGGGTTAAAGTATGAAATTGCCGATTTGTACTGAAAATCTTAAGTGTTTATTTTTTAAATTTTTAACAAATTTATTTAATCAAAATAGTTGCCATTATTATCTATACATTGCTGCCATCTAATGGGAAGGTTATTAATGCCTTTGCGATAGAACTCCGACGATCTAGACTGCACAAACTGTGTGAAAGCATTTTGTACTGCCTCCTGGGAAGAAAACTTCTTGTCACGTAGATAATTGTCCAAATCACGAAAAAAATGGTAGTCCGTTGGAGCAAGGTCTGGTGAATACGGAGGATGACCAATGGTTTCTAAGTGCAGTTCCTGAAGGGTCAAAATGGTTTCTCGTGCTGTGTGAGGTCTCGCGTTGTCGTGGAGCAATAATGGTGAAGATCGATTCATGAGTCGGGGCTGTTTTACTGCTAGTTTTGTCAACATGGTTCGGAGTTCGGCACAATAGACATCTGCCGTAATTGCTTGACCAGATCGAAGAAAACTATAGTGAATAACACCATGCTGAGACCACCAAACAGTTACCATTACCTTTTTATTGGTAGGTTTTGCTTTAGGACACTGTTGTGGCATTTGACCTGGGGTCAGCCATTGCATTTTTCTTTTCCGGTTATCATGATGAATCCACTTTTCATCACATGTTACAATTCGATCCAATATTCCTTCATTTCTGTACCGGTTCAACAAGGCAACACAAGTTTCAACACGCGTTTCTTTCTGCAGATCAGTCAAATCATGAGGCACCCATTTTTCGTATTTTTTTATTTTATTGATTTGACGCAAGTGAGTCAATAAAGTGGGTAAGGTAACGTTAAACCATGCCGCTAATTCCTGGGTAGTTTGACTAGGATCGGCTTCCACTATCTCTCTTAATTCATCGTTATTCACCTGTGTGGGCGGTCTTCCTCGTGGCTCGTTCTTTAAGTCGAAATTTCCATCACGAAAGCGTTTAAACCAAAATCGCACGGTGCGTTCATTAGAAGACCCCTCTCCAAACGCAGCATTGATATTGCGGGCTGTTTCTGCCGCGTTAGTTCCGCGTCGGAACTCGTATTCAAAAATCACTCGAATTTTCGCAGTATCCATCTTTCTTGTCTAAATTGAATAACAAAAACAATTGAAAGTCGATATTCAAATGTTTCACATTTTTTAAAAAAAGAACATCACTGAAACCATTTGAAAAAAGTTTCATTCGAAAACCTCAAACCATGAAGATGCTATGTCAATTCAAAGAACCTATTGCAATAAAACGGCAATTTCATACTTTAACCCCTATTAGTTTGGTGTTACAAGTTTAGTTCAGGACCTTGTACAGTTTACCGCAGTCGCAGCATGCAAATTCGCAATAATACATTATCTAAAAAAATTAAATGAAACGGTTACACTTAGATAAATTAAATTAATTAGGTCCGTACATACAATGTAGTCAATTTTAAATAAAAATATGTCAAATATTAAGACGCTACAATTACCAAACAGGTCATATGAGGTAGTTTTTTTTCACTAGTTGCGACACAGAATAAAACGCTTTTTCCAGAAGCCAAAGTTTGAGACGTTTTACAAATAGAGTACTAGGCAATTGCTTTATATTATCCGGAATAGCATAGTATACATAGCCGCACATGGCATGACAATTCTTATGGTACATTACTGTTTTCGGAATTTTCGATAGCACTATTCGGTTTCCATTTCGAGAACCCCTTGGAAAACGTTCGTTAGCCTTCATAAATAAATTAGGATTAGATTTAACAAACTTAGCTGCTTCTAGAATATACATACTTGGCAAGGTGAGTATCCGAAATTTCCTAAACAAAGGTTTACACGACTCCCAAGGTGGTGCACCTTCTATCACTCTGACACATCTCTTTTGAGCTAATAGGACTCGCTCAACATTAGTGGAGTAAGCAATTCGCTAAGCAAGATCGCTTTATAAATACCAAAAATTGTCTAAACTTAAAGTTTTTGCTTAGCAAAGTCAAAGGACGGACTATAGATTTCAGACTTAGTCTTCTACATGTCCAGTCCCACAAATAAACTTAAGTCTTCTGATATATTTTTTTTTATATATAAACAAACATTTATTTTACTAAACTTAATGTTTGTTTGTGGAAGATAATGAATAAATAAATCCTGTGATGAACACACAGCGCCATCTAGCCCCATGGTAACCTGTTAAGCTGTGTAACGGTGACTAGACAACGGATATACTACTAAAAAAACGGTATTTATTTTTATGTTTATGAAACACATAATAATATTTAATTGTCGTTTTCTACACACCTCACGCTCCATTGTGGACAGTTCAGTACAAAGTATGTAATAAAAATAATAGAGACATTAACCACGGTTTATTTTATCACCCGAGACGGAAAAGGGAGCATAAAAAGTTATGCGTTTTGGCGATGCAGAATTGGTTTAGGATTATTTCGTATTATGTACTTAAAATGATTGGTCTTATCTAAAAATTTGGACCCTTTTCGGTTTTAAGAAGTAAAGATAAAAGCAGGAAATTTCTGTTTCCTGCTTTTAGCGTTATTGGAAATAGACAATCTGTTTGGTTTTTGTAGTTGGTTCGATGTTTTTTGTAGCTTCATGAATATTTAAAAAAATGGCAAATTTTGTTGGGCTGGTTTGCTTTGGCTTTTGACTTCAAGCCAATAAGATTATATTGTACTAAAAACACAAATAACAGCAAATTAAACAAATGAAACTTAATAGTAAACTGGTAGATTAGGCGGCCTTACCGCCTATCGGAATAAGGTCTGAAATCAGCCCCGTATGCAATGAGTCTATTAAAGTTATAGAGACGCCATTGCAGAACAAATCATTATTGAAAAGCGGCACAAAGTATGCTATACAACCTCATTATTTATATTCATTCACATAATTTAAAGAAGAAATAGACGAAACTATTGTTATCTCTTTCTAAAACATAAAGACTCAATGCTACTTGCATGACGTAAGAAAGAGATGTCATAATATTATTATGACATCTCTTTCTATAATATTATGTCATAATATTATTATGACATCTCATAGCGGTTAGGAGAGAATGATAAAACGTCAAAGTCAAAAACTTCGTTGAGTTTTTGGAAAAAAAAACTTTTTCAAAAATAAACTTAAATAAATAAATACAGCTTTAGTTACGTATGAAATGAAATATTTTTGCCAGTTTTTGGAGTATAATTCGTGCATCGCCTAAATTCGCACGAAGGCATTGTTGTCTGTGAGTAATGTTGTGAAAGTGAACTAAATGTACTGTGTGTCAACAAGCGGGTGATCGTGACGTGAGCTGGGATGGAACTAAGACTTCTCTGGCTAGATAGCTTGCATTTGTGTAGCCAAGTAATTTGCCCTATTACGTATCTAGAAGTTTTTACATATCTCTGACCGTATGAAGTTATTTTAGTGTCTTTCGTGTGTGGGGTGTCATAGATCTCAAACAAGCAGACTATGTATGTACCTACCTAAATATATTCAACCTACATATTATTATATAATCTATTTGTACCTACATAATGTCCGACAACCGTTGGGGTAAACGAGTTCTAGATTGGAGACCGCGTCTCGGGAAACGTAGTGTAGGACGTCCTCAGGCACGTTGGAGCGACGATTTGCGCAAGACGGCTGCCACAAACTGGATGCGAGAAGCCGAAAATAGATCTAGGTGGCGTGCAATTGGAGAGGCCTTTGTCCAGCAGTGGACTGCAACAGGCTGATGATGATGATGACGATTATGGTGACATATGTTCTACCGTAGCGCCTAAACTACTGAACCGATTTTAATGAATGATGTGCCAATAATAGACTCGTAATAGGAACACAAGCATAGCCCGATAGCTCTGACATCTGACATCCCATAAATATTATAAAAGCAAAAGTTGAAACTTTTGTTTGTTTTAATATTTGTGTTTCAGTCATGTGAAAGTTACTGAACCAAACTGCGAACACAACTTGGTAGTCAGATAGCTAGGGATCCGGATCAACTCATACGTTTGCGGGTAAATCCGCGGGGCACTGCTTGTTCCTAGCCAATATTTTTACATTTATGATTTTTCTTAAAATAGCGACATCTGTTTAATTTTCTCGAAACAAAATTGAATCATGATATTTCAAAGGTTCAACTTTTCAAAGGGAAAACTGAAATGTAAGATTGTGAAATAGTTGCTGAAAAACTCTACAGATGGCGACAGGTGTATCATGAGGTGAGACAAATTTGAATGATGTACGTTTGTTGAAGGAAATATCTAGATCTACTAGGCTGATTTTGATTAAATTTAATATGAGTGTCCATTGTATTTTCTTTCGTTTAATTTACTTAATTTGAGAATCCATTGTAACATAAATTGAACCCCAGATTTCCACGGGATCTGAACTCGCGCGGTTAAAACCACGGGAAGCAAATCAAATAAAATAAATTTAGTACTTTTAATTATTACTACCTACCTACATATTTTTTCGAAACGTCAAAAAAACGTTAAGGCGGCGATAGATGACAATTATCGGTCCTTATTGTCTATTGCATACTCATATAAATGAACGAGATGGAATTGCGTGAAAAAATCTACAATTTCTCGTAAAATCAATCATTAACGAAGATTAAAATAATATTTTTATAAAATACGATGAAGGGGTTCTAGGTATTGTATTTTCTAATATTATGATGACTATAAGAAAATACAGCGGTTAAGGATTTAGAAGAAAAATTGATTTATTTTGTAAAACAGGGGTAACTTTGCCTGTAAAATAGTGGTATTTAAAGTTATTTTTTATTGTTTTTGAAATGAAGGGGACACTTCTTGTATCATGTACAATAACATAATACATTGTTTAAAGATCTATTTGATACCGGTTATGAAGAAAACTATTCAATCGGAAGGGATTTCACATCAGTCGCGTCCTTAAGTCTTCGGAACGCGACCTCCAATGAGAAGAAGCCACAAGAAACTCATGGGGTTATTTGATTTTTGTTTTCTTTGTTGTTGTAATTTTCATGACATGTGATCATGCAAATTACGTTGGAACAAGGATGCAGTTAGTAGGTTTATTAAACTATAATAAAACACTTATAAAAGTAACCAAAATACCTATTTATTTTTTCAATATACTTAAATACGTTTTCTAAAAACTAAATTCGATTACTTACGTAAATGCAATAAAATAGGATATCAAAAGTTAACCTAAGGATATTTTTTACAGTTTAGGTACACTTCTAGGCAACAAAAATAGTTATTAATCACTATAAAGTTTTACAATTATTCACTGTAAAAAGACATAAGTACATAAAACTCTTAAAGTTATAGTTTACAGTGAGAAATTGAAACAGAGTTCCATAATATTCTATATTACCTAACAAAAAAGTATCAAAATAACTTCAGCATTGTTAGATTTTTTTAGAAAACGATCAGCAATTTACGCTGAACTGGAATTGTTCTAGATGTCTAGGCGAACAACTTTGGTTCTACGGCTTTCGTAATTTCGAAGTAGTTTTCGAAATTTTTGAGCTTTACGTTTGCTTTTAAATCAGCTGTTTCTTAGAGTTCGAGGTCATTGACCTTAAGTTGACCTTTTATTTAAAAATAAATAGGTTAATAAATATTGCACGACATTACACACATCTCACAGCCCTATCTAGCCCCAAACTAGGCATATAGTATGGACAACGGATATACTACAATTTTTTTTGTAAAATATACATAATGATAGTTTGTTTGGACTACAACGTAATAATTAATAACCTTTGTTTTCAAAAACAGTTGTTTTTCTTTTCAGTTAGTTAACCTTTCTAATAAAAAGTTCGAATTTCCAAAAGTTAATAAACATTTCTAACTCACACGATTTGAACTCATAATTACTTTTTCCGGGCCTTATTCGCGTATTATTATTTTTAAATTCTCTTACTTCGACGTTTCGATCATTGTCTCCTCCCGACAAAGATCATAGTAACATGATCGAAACGTCGAGGTAAGAGAAAAAAAAAATATACGCAAATAAGACCCGGGAATAATAATTATGTTTACAAAAGTTGTAGAACAAAAGTTGTTCGCCTAGACTTCTAGAACAATTCACATTAGGCTTTTAAACCCTTGATAACTCGTCTACGACAAACAACTTCTCGATTGCGATTTATTTACTCAAATTACACAACTTTAAGAAATTATTATGCAATTACAGTACTCAATACTTATCAATAGAAATTAAAATTATTAATAATCTCTCATAATTAATAATAATTACACTGATAAAAATCTAGTTTATTGTAGATTTTTTAAATCAAATGACTAGACAGTTTTCGATGTGATCACAGGTTTTCAAAACGATAAGCTGAATCATATCTATTGGGGTTTTCCAGATCTTAAAAATTGATAAAAGTAATTATAAACGTTGATGATTATTGATAGCAATCGCTATCATTTTTCAAAATGTTTCTTTGCTAATGTTTTGAAGGGGAAAGATTAGTTTTTTTTGTTTGTAATTAACAGGCGCCGATACTACTGGACCGATTTCAAAAATTCTTTCACTTATAGATAGCTACATTGGGCCCTACCATGATGTCTTATAAGTCGTCGCGAAGTCGTCGCGTTGTCGTTCAGCTAAAAAAAAAAATTAAAAACACATCAAATAATTAAAAAATAAAAGAAAAACAAACTTCAACTTTTTAACAAACTTTTTAAAAGTAGTCTGGGTATATCATTTATTTAAAATTTACTTTATTTTTTTGAAATACAAAAGGACGACATAGCAACGACAAACGAGCATGGTAGCGCGGATTATTGAGGAGTAAAATGTGATTTATTTCACACAATTCCGGGCCACTTCAAACACAGTATACATTTCTTAGGCATACAATAACAGATTTAATACATTTTCTGTAACATCTTATCTTACTAATATTATAAACGCGAGAGTATGTATGTACCTATGTATGTATGTGAGTTTGTTACTCTTTCACGCAAAAACTACTGATCCGATTGCGATGAAACTTGGAATATAGTTAGCTGGATACTCGGAAAAACACATAGGCTATTTTTATCCCGATATTCACGCGGGTATGGGACTTACGCGGGTGAAACCGCGGGGCGCAGCTAGTATAAAATTACAATCTTGGAAACAATATTTTACCTACACATTTCTTAAATAGACGCGGTATTGTATACATTTTCTTGGTATTGTATACAATTCCTAAGTTTCATACACTACCTGCGACAGAACGGAACTCGGGCGAATCCACTTGGCGCTACGACTTAGACCAAAGTGGGAACAAACCGAAATAATGCTGTATAGATAAATATAGATAAAAAAAACACTTTTCCTTTAAAAGATTGTGTCGGTCGTCGTGTTTTTAGTGAGAGATCGTGTTTTTTCCTTAAAGAGAACGTGGGGCGTTTTAATGTTGTGAACTTTTTTATTTCATTTTTTGAAATTTTTTCTTTTCACTTTTCTTTTAAAAGAAAGCTGTGTTACAATTGTTGTTATAGGATTGTGTTGGTCGTCGTGTTTTTAGTGAGAGATCGTGTTTTTTCTTTGAAGAGAACGTGAGGCGAGTTAATGTTGTGAAATTTTCCGGAACGGGGT
The DNA here is from genome assembly GCA_949358125.1 of Idaea dimidiata. Taxonomy (NCBI): domain Eukaryota; kingdom Metazoa; phylum Arthropoda; class Insecta; order Lepidoptera; family Geometridae; genus Idaea; species Idaea dimidiata. The sequence continues at coordinate 1,262,119 of OX442342.1, forward strand.
TCGAACAGCAGAACGCTCGCCGGAATTCTCGACGGAATTTACCTGAAAAATTGATAAGTATAAAGAATAAATATTTATTTATTATTAATAACTTATTTATTTATTCATCGAATCAACTGTAACAACTCTTAGAGTATAAAAGTAAACAGTAAAATTGATCTTAACGCCAATTACAGATTCGCACTCAAACTATATAAACCAAAAACGTATACCGAACTAATATTTTGTCGATGACTATTGTATAATATTATATATAGTTAAATATAACTGTAGCGAAGGGGAGTTCCCGGTGAGGGGGGAGGAGGTAGAGAAACTACGGTTGAGGGACGAAGGGGGTTTATTGTCGTAGAGGGGTTACAGGGGTCGTAGGGGTGGCTACGAGCTTCTCGTAGATGTCCGGGAAACCGTACGCTCTACGAGAAGGCAACGAATGCAGGCTACAGGTACTACGTATAGGAAGGTCCAGGGAACCGTACTCAACATATACGCAGTACCAAAGCCAGTATTGGATTCGATACAAAACAAAATCTTAGCAGCCTACTTAAGCAGAATGCTCGACGCAACGATACCGCGATCCAGAAAATTGCATTCACCTCACTAGCGCCATCTCTTATAATTTTTCGGAACTAAAGTTTCTTTGCAATTTCTTTGATAATTGTATTCGCTTGATCATTCCGTGTGTTGTTCTCATTTGTTTTGTTGTGATTATTATATATTTATGTTACATAACTATATATTAGAATATAGTTTATAAGTGATTTTTATTTACTATATACAAGATGTAACAGGTAAGCCCTTTTAATCCGAAAGGGGGTTGTTCTAGACGTCTAGGCGAACACCTTTTGTTCTACGACTTTTGAAAATTCGAACTTTTTTTTTGAAAATTTTGAGATTATGTTTCACTGGAAAAACAGCTGTTTTTGAAAATAGAGGTAATTGAAGGTTTGATTGTAGTAGACCAAACTAAATGAAAGAACAACATAAGGTCAATGACCTCGAACTCTAAGAAACAGCTGATTTTCAAGTAAACTTTACACCAAAATTTTTCGAAAAGTACTTTGAATTTTCAAAAGTCGTAGAACAAAAGTTATTCGCCTAAACGTCTAGAACAACCCTCTTTCGGATTAAAAGGGCTTACCTGTTACATCTTGTATAATGTAATATGCGAAGACTTGTAAATGGTGTTGAGTTTATTAATTTATTGTTACTTAGTTTTTATTCACTGTATGTTTTCCAAATAAAATAAAATAAAATAAATAAATAAATAAATATTTACAATAATATTAAAAACTATATTATAGTTGGACAAAAGTCTGTACTTGGAGGTAAATTAAAAAAAAGTGGTCTAGGGGACTTAGGATAAGTAGTAGAACAAAATTAGGTACATAATCTTTAAAATTCATGTCTGTCTGTTTGTCTGTTTCTCTGTTTATCTGTCGGTTCTTATACAATTAAAAACTCTTATCCGATTGAAATCTGGATTTCAATATTGGATAGTTCTATTTTCGAGGAACGTCGTGGTATACTTTGCATCGAAATCCAATTAAGGCGGCGATAGATGATAATTATCGATCCTTGTCCGATTGCATATTAATGAGCGAGATGGAATTGCATGAAAAAATCTACAATTTCTCGTAAAATCAATCATCAACGAAGATTAAAATAATATTTTTATAAAATGCGATGAAGAGGTTCTAGATATTGTATTTTCTAATATTATGAAGCCTATAAGCAAATATAGCGGTTATTATTTAGGATTTAGGAGAAATATTGATTTATTTTGTAATAGTGGTATTTAAAGTTATTTTTTATTGTTTTTGAAATGAAGGGGACACTTCTTGTATTATGTACAATAACATAATACATTGTATAAAGATCTATTTGATACCGGTAATGAAGAAAAATATTCAATCGGAAGGGATTTCACATCAGTCGCGTCCTTCATAGAACTTCGAACATAGAACTTTTTTTTCGCCGCGGGTAGTTGGACACAATAAGTAACGAATTTTTACGCCCAGTAATTATTTATTAAATAAATATAATTACTTACAGTTTTATGATAAATTCCTATATAATTGTGTAAACAAGTCACCCTGCACCCGCCGCAATAATTTTCCTTGTTAAATTCACCTTTGAACACAAACATTAAAAAGACAAATGGATCTCTACTTGAAACTCTCTAACAACATGGAGGAAATATCCAAATCTCTTCATACCAGGATGACACGTTATGAGGATGACCTGAAATGTCTGCACCAGTCAAACCAGGCTCCACATAAAGACTTGGACACACTGTCTCGAGAATTCACCGACTTCAAATTACTGGTATGGAAATCACTCTCTATGTTGAAATCTCAGATGGAGCTCCTTGTTCAGGGTTTGGATGGACTGGAAACTGCGTCTAGGAGAAAGGTTCTTCTCTTTCATGGCATACCTGACTCCAATACGGACAATATCTCAGGTTCACTTATCCAAGTTTTGTCGAACCAAATGAAGATTTCTATCAAAATGGAGGATCTGTCTGCCTGTCATCGTTTGGGAGGGAGCACAGGTAAACCCAGACCCATATTGGTTCGTTTTGCGCAGCAGAGACATCGCAACTCAGTTTGGGAAAGCAAATCACTACTGAAAAACACCGGTATCACAGTATCTGAGTTTCTAACAAAGGCAAGACACGATGTTTTTGTGGCAGCTCGTAAACACTTCGGCATTACTAGAAGCTGGACGTCGGACGGCAGGATTCTTATCTTGTTGCCGGGGAACACTCGTTGTAAGATCACAACTATGGCTGAGCTCAAACGGCTAATTGTTGAACACCCGAGAGCGGCGGAGGGGCCGCCATCGTCGGCCAAACAATCCACAGCAGCAGCTCCGAGCCACGTACTGACGCAGGGCAAACCTTCCACTTCAAAGCCAAAATCTACGAGCCAAAAAGTAGGTACCAGCACGGCAGGCATCGCCGGAAGATTACGGAAAGTTAAGAACGGTAAAGTGGACGAAGATCTGTAGTTGTATTGAATTATTTTTCCAATCGCGTTATCCGTTGAACGGCGGCGGTGGTTTTCTATCTGTAGTTGTAATCTACCCAACACTTTTTCATAATATTTATAATTATTTTTTCCTAACGTTTTGGGAGGTAAACAAATAGCAGTCTTGCTTCTTCGTGACTTTGACAGTTATACACGAGTGGCGCTGTCATGCTGCGGCACTGGCTGGCTCTTACATACCGCCAGGTTTTCATTTATAATATTCTCTTATTTATTTTCTCAAGTGTTCGTGACTTCATGTTAATTATTATTTTTTTGTTTTTCTTTGTTTCGGAAATTACGCTGAGAATATGTTGTAAAAATTCTGTTTTCTTTTCTATAAGTTTAAAATGTGTAAATCTTTGATTATGTTTACATTATATTTATTCTCAGTTTGTCGGCGGGTGTAGGAAGGGTGATGTGTATTCGACTTATCTGCTAGATACCTATTGTATTATTTTTCATTTATGTATTTAGTCTACATTTATTAATTTTATTTATATTTAAATTATTTTTATTGTATTGCTATATTATTTAAGTATAATATTTATTATTACTATAATTACAAATTTAAAATGTCTGATTTGAATATCAGCGACAGCTTCTTTTCTTGCGATTCTTCAGGTTCTTTGGATACTGATTATCATAGCGCCGTTGATGATGACACGGATCTGCTGCGTGACCAATTACATGCTAGATTCAGCAAATTATCCAAAAATTTTAACGTGGTCCACATAAATGCGCAGAGCATCCCTAGCCACTATGACGACTTCCTCTCCTCTTTCGATAGCGATGTGACTGATGCCGTCCTCATTTCGGAGAGCTTTCTCAAGCCTTCTATGCCTTCACGGCAATACTCTGTCCCGGGTTACAAACTCATTCGGAATGATAGGGTTAACAAAGGCTACGGTGGAGTGGCAATCTATCTGCGGCAGGATATCCCGTACAAGGTGGTGGACAAGTCTCCCAGTGAATACTCAGGCTTCGCAGAACACCTTTTCATAGAGGTCACGGTTAATTTCTCTAGGATTCTGTTGGGTGTCTATTATCCGCCAAACATGAATGTGGACTACTTCGCATCTTTGGACTCCAAATTGGAAAAGCTGGTACCTATTTATGACCATTCCATTCTACTTGGAGACTTTAATACCTGCCTTTTAAAAAATGATAGCCGCAGTCACAAACTTTTATCACTTCTATCCGCCTTTAACATGCATGCTTTACCTTTATCGGCTACCCATCATGCTCCCGGCTATAGACCATCTCTTCTTGACCTTATACTTGTCTCGGATACTGACAAAGTTGCGCTTCACGGACAATTGTCGGCCCCATTCTCCCATCATGATCTCATCTTTCTCTCGTACAAAATTCGCAGTCCTAGACGCACTCCCAAAATTCTTCTACTTCGTAGTTTCAAGGGCATTGACCAGGATCGTTTGGTGACTGATGTGAGGGAAATCGATTGGTCTCCTGTCACATCGGCAGAGACAATGGATGGCAAAGTTGAGGCCTTTAACAGTATTTTAACAAACTTATACGACACCCATGCGCCTGTAAAACGAGTGAAAGTGAAACATAGCCCAGCCCCGTGGCTCACTCAAACAATAAAAAAGGTCATGTCTAGCAGAGACAAAGCGAAGCGTCGGTTCAGAGCTAGTCCGACCCCCGAAAACTTTGACGAATACAAAAGACTTCGCAACCGTTGCAGCAAGATGTGTCGAGACTCCAAACGACGCCACATATTTGGTAAACTTAAAAACTGCAATTCCGGCCAGATGTGGAGGTTCTTAAAAACCATTGGGGTAGGTAAGGTTGCGGAGGACTGCAAAATCACTTTAGACCTAAATTTGATTAATAAACATTTCTCTAAATCTCCGACTATTTTGAACTACAGTACCAAAACAACTACTATAGACAGAATAAGCAGTTTGTCCAGACCGAACTGCCCTCAGTTTGAATTTACCAAAATCTCGACTAGTCAAATCATAAAATCCATTAAATCCATCACCACCAAGGCAGTCGGCACAGATAATATTCATCTTGACATGATCAAACCCATTTGCAAGGAGCTGGCCCCAATTATTTCACATATTGTAAACTTCTCTATCTCGTCCTGCTCATTTCCATCTGCCTGGAAATCTGCCATTGTCATACCGCTCCCTAAAATTTCGGACCCGTCTTCTGTGACTCACTTTCGCCCTATCTCTATTCTCCCCATTCTGTCCAAGGTAATCGAAGACGCAGTTCAACTTCAAATTTCTTGCTTTTTGAAGCAAAATGGGCTTCTAAACCCACTTCAATCGGGATTTCGTCACGGCCACAGCACCGTGAGTGCACTTACAAAGGTGACTGATGACATTCGCCGTGCCATTGATAACCAGCAAATGACTATTTTAGCGCTTTTAGATTTCAGTAGTGCCTTTAATTCGGTAGATTACGAAATACTTTCTTCAATTTTTTTGTCTATGAATTTTTCTCAGCCGGTTATCACATGGCTCAACTCCTACCTCTCAGGCCGCACGCAGTGTGTTCGTACGGACGAGTCACAATCTGACTGGTGTGACATCACGGCGGGCGTTCCTCAGGGCGCAGTACTCTCACCCCTTCTTTTTTCCATCTTCATCGATTCGATTACTAAAGTCATCACTTCAAATTACCATCTTTATGCGGATGATCTTCAGATTTATAACCATTTTAAAGCCAGCGATCTTCTGGATGGGGTTGAGCGCATCAATAGAGATCTATGCAGTATTAATACTTGGGCTAAGGAGCATGGTCTGCTTGTCAACCCTTCAAAAACACAAATCCTTTTGATTGGCAATTCCCACACATTGGCGGTAGCGAGTAGGCTGTCTCCTACACCATCAGTCATCTTCGATAATATTCCCATTCCTTTCTCTGAACACGCCAAAAACCTGGGGGTAGTGTTTGACAGACAGTTATCTTGGAAAAATCATATTAATCGAATTAGTCAGAGGGTGAATTACTCGTTTCAGTCGCTAAAGCGCCTCCAGAAGTTTCTGCCCCTTGAAACTAAAATTTATCTTGCGCAGTCTCTCCTTCTTCCTATCATCGACTATGCTGACGTCTGTTTTCTTAATATCAATGAGGATCTCCTGAATAAGCTAGAACGTCTCCAAAATCTTTGTATTAGATTTATCTTTGGACTTCGTAAGTTTGATCACGTGTCAGAGTTCCGACAACAACTAAAATGGCTTCCAATCAGACAACGGATTAACTTTCACGTACTCACCTTTTTATATAAAATTCTTTTCTACCCTCATTATCCTTTATACCTACGGGAACAATTTAAATTCCTAGCCCCCAACGACGGCTCATCTAGAACACTAAAAACGTTTATATTAGCATGTCCTTCTCACAATGCTGCAAAATTTGGCGACGCTTTCGTGGTACGTGCGGTTAGGCTTTGGAATGAGCTTCCTCATCCCATTCGCGCTAGCAAAACCTTGGAAACATTTAAATCCAAAGTAAAAGAACACTATCTGTCTATGTGATCCTTCAGATATGTATACATAACCATAAAATATATTATTATATTATGTACGTGTAAATATTTATACCTTTATTATTTAAGTACCTACATTTATTTTGTCTTACATAAGTATACAGATATTGTATTTATATACATATACCTATTATTATTTTATACTATATATTATATTATATAATATATGTATGATAAATTATATTATTATAAATATTCATTTATTTTAATTTCGTTTGCTTACACACCAATTACCTGCACAACTATCACCTTTCCTGTGCCTCAAGGTTTGCTGGAAGAGAACTCTTGTTAGGGTTAAGCTCGCCTATGTACATGTTTTATCTATAGTTATCTCTCTATGTATTTATGGTGTGTACATTAAAGAATTAAAGAACTTCGTAATGAACGAAAAAGTGCAACCGCTCGAGAACCGCTCGGCCGCCCGCGCCCGTGATAACGCGTTTTTCACTTCCGCGGGTGAAACCGCGGGGCGCAGCTGGTATGTAATATTAATCTAGTGTTTAATAAGGTAAGCTTACCGTTCATAAAGTTGTATATAAGTGGATTAATGGCGGAATTGGCGTAACATAGAACATGTGAGACGAGAGCAAGGCAAGTTACTGCATCGTTCTGTTCCATGTCTGATGAGTATCTGGAAGTAATTAAAAATAAATAGTATAATATAATAAAACACAGTATTAGTAACCACAGTAAACAAGGTTGACCTTGAAAAAGCCAACTGTAAAATTGGCGAAAGCTCGGTTCGTTTAAATCACGAAGAAAATCGCAATTAAACCCGGTAAATAAAGTGTTTTAATAACTATTATTGTTATAATGGAATAACGTGCTACTATTATGAAGTATTCTGTGGCGTTTGGACACAGAATACATAATAGTCGTTACTGGGTGTCTTTCTATGTATAATATGTATGTATTTACAAAATGTACATTTCTATGTATAATATGTATGTATTTACATTTATTTATAGCTTATCAGTAATAATAAATATTTCTTCCCGAAACATAGCAAAAGTTGCATACTATGGGTATGTTTATCCTCATTTAACCTATGGCATAATTTTCTGGGGTAACTCCGTGGAAGTGAAATCTGTATTTACTTTGCAAAAAAGGTGTATAAGAAGAATGTACAACATGCAAGATAGAGAGTCATTACGTAGTGTATTTAAAAATGAAAAATTCCTAACCTTGATATATATTTTAGAAATATTATGTCTATTCGTCAAAAATAACCAAGATTATTTCTTTAGTATTACCTCATCTAGATCTGAAAGTCAACGTAACAAGCATAAATATAACATAGTCATACCCCAAGTTAATAACAATTTATTTTATAAGAGTTTCTTTTACACAGCTATAAAAATTTATAATTTTTTACCTGTAAATTTAAAAATACTTAATAGTCCTCTTTTCCAAAAAAAACTAAAGTCTTTGTTAACCAGCAAGGTCTTTTATAACCTATCTGAGTATTTTGACCATAATGAAAAATAAATACCGAATATTGTTGTGCTGGTATAAATATTGGATTTCTTACATAAATTTAAGTACCTACCTAATGTAATTTTATACTACATTATTGTATGCTCGAAATGAGTAGACTGTGCACTAATTTAGTACATATTTAAGACCAATGTACCTACATAGTTTGAACAATAAATTCTTCTTATTCTTATAAAAAAAAAGTATAATATGTAGTTTATCCGTTCTCTAATACCCATAGTACAAGTCTAGTGGTTAGTTTGGGGCTAGATTGCGCTGTGTGTAATGTGTAGTGAAATATTTATTTTTATTTATTTATTTATACAATTTGTAACAGGTATGCCCTTTTAATCTGAAAGGGGGTTGTTCTAGACGTCTAGGCGAACAATTTTTGTTTTACGACTTTTGAAAATTCATACTTTTTTTTTTAAATTTCGAGATTATGTTTCACTGAAAAAACAACTGTTTTTGAAAATAAAGGTAATTGAAGTTTTGATTGTAAACCATCAAACTAAATAAAAGGACAACATAAGGTCAATGACCTCGAACTCTCAGAAACAGCTGATTTTCAAGTAAACTTTACACCTAAATTTTTCGAAAAGTACTTCGAATTTCCAAAAGTCGTAGAACAAAAGTTGTTCGCCTAGACGTCTAGAACAACCCCCTTTTGGATTAAAAGGGCTTACCCGGTACACCTTGTATAATTTGACGGCACAGTGCCGTCTAAGTTCGATCGCCTGGTTATGGCTATTATAACCAACAAAAACCTATATGTTGATGGCTCATCAGCTAAATATCTACAAATTCTATGAATTTTGAAATAAGCTACTAAGCAAACAAAATTGGACTAAGCCGGATAATAATTTCACACGTGACGACAAACTAACTAATTAAATTACACACGAGATGGGAATGAATATCAACTACATTCGATGTGTGAAATAAATATTTACTTTCTAAACAAAAAGTTTTTACCTTTAGACCACACTTTAGACTCTAGAATGGACAATTCTAATTTGGTGTTTTCATTCGTGGCTTAGGAGCTATCATTCGGTGGTAACATTCATTCATTCTTAGTTATGGATTTCTGTCAGCAATATAGGACAATTTAGCCAGTTTCACGTATTAATAGTGTACCACTATTATATTGTAATCGTTTGAAATAATTTTCAATGCGTGAAGGCTGCAGAAAAAATGGCGACGTTTTTTCTCCAACCCCGTGGAACATTTGTTTGTAACGTGCTAATTTTAGTTTTTATTTAGTAGATAGTGATTCCATAGGAAGGTTTAAATGTATAACACAACACATCTTGATATTCCGACTTACGAATCAAGGGGAGCAGCAATCAGTAAGTCAAAAAGAAATAGTCAGTCTGGAATAGTTAACATTTTCCAAATAAAAAAGTATCAGCTGACATATGAGAGCGGTGTTGATCTAGTGGTAGATATTTCATTCCGAGGGTTGTAGTTTCGAATCCCTGCCAACCGCGCACATAAAAGTCTGTTTCCAACGTTATCGATGACATCAATAATTCACACTAATTCTTTTATTAGTGTTTAGTCAACAAATATCAAACGGTAGCTCATTTACATTTGTAATTTATTCTTACGCGTAAGGTCCAGCGGGGAAATCTCGACTTCCAGAAATTTCGACTATTCCTAATAATGAACAAACATTAAAAAAAATATATACGCGAAGAGTTGAGAACCTCCTCCTTTTTTTGAAGTCGGTTAAAAATAAATTCTTATTTCCCTTGGTCACGGCATCACGCGGACTGATTTTACTAATTCTTTATGTTATTGTTAAGAGAAGGTTGTTATGGAAGAAAAATATCGACATTCCCGCGGGATCGGGACTTACGCGGGTGAAACCGTGGGGTTTTTTGCACTATCCGACCACAGATGTCAATTTTTAAAATAAATAAAAATGCAGAAGTTATTAAGAATAGTCGAGATTGCCCCGCTTGACATTATCATATTTTTATTATTACGTCTTCTATGGAATTAAGTACCCAACCTATATTGCATTAGTTAATAAACTGTATTTCTTGTTAAACTGCCATTTTCCTTCTTCTCCGTGCTGCGGATGAGACCATATCACCAATAACGATCAGATGAGATAGAACTCTATCTCTACGAATATTATAAATGCGAGAGTCGAGTAACTTTGTCTGTCGGTTGTGTTTTCAAACCAAAATCGCAGAACCGATTTTGTAAATTTGCGTTTAGAGGTAGATATACAGACAGTGTTCCATCAAGCCGAAAGGGGGCGCAAGACGGCTGGCACAAACTGGATGCGAGAAGCCGAAAATAGATCTATTTGGCGTGCAATTGAAGAGGCCTATATCCAGCAGTGGACTGCAAAAGGCTGATGATGATGATGACGATGTATGATGATGAAAGGGGGTTCTTCTAGACGTCTTTCTGCTTTAAATGGTCGTCGTCGGCACATTCAACCTTGGGGAAGGACATACCCTACTTTTGATCCTGATATCTTTGGATCGGGACTTACGCGGGTAAAACGCCGGGACAGGGATCTATAACTAGACAGTTAAAATTTTCTCAAACCATAAAATGAGTCCTTCTATTTCTTATCGATTGTGAACCGATTATGGCCATTAGAAAATTAGCCAGTGTCAAGTATTATTAATATATTATGCAAGTTATTTGCATCGAAACAGTCAAGTCGTCATAGTTAAAGTCAAGTCTAGGGATTCATTTGTAAACCCGGCGGCCCATTTACAAAGATTGTTCACGGAGCTTTGGAGACAACACTTATAGTCCCTGTTTTGCACTGATTTTCACTTTCATTCTACTTGTACACCTTCACGATTAGTTTTGATTAATATGCCCCCGAAATTAAACAATTTGCACGCATTTGAACTAGGTTTGACAAAAAATGAAAATTTAGCACCACTGTTTCGATGCAATGCAAATAACTTCCATATATATAATATTATTAATACTCGACACTGGCTAATGTCCAAATGGAATAAGCCATATAAACGAAAAAAAAAACTCCTCAAAGCGTTCCCACCAAAACTCAAAATGAGTCCTTATCATTAAATTGAAAACTGACAAGTATTGAATGAATGAATGAATCTCGTACCATTCACTCATTCATGCCATATTCAACCTATGACGTCTCATCCCAAGCATTATTTTTTCCTCACTCAACTCATTTACCTACAAATATAATATACGACACAATGAATGTATTCTGTGATTAAAGTTATTTTTAGTTCGCTTAGAGCCTCTAACTTGACAAAGATCGTGATTGACAGGATATCCGGAATACGGAATAGTATCGACAATTCACCTTACTTGATCCAGAATTCCCAATCCCACTGATCCAATTTACTAAGCTTACGTCGAGCTTTCCTGTGCGTAGGACTAACTGAATGATTGGAGATCGATCAATTAAGGTAGTTATTACGGAGTAGATTTTTAGATTTGTTTATACGGTGAGTGAACGGTAAAGCATTGAAGAAGCCTTTCCGTACTAACTCACCTCAAATAATACCGCCAAAAGTTACTCAAATACGAAGTATGCATACACAAACTACACACCACGCTACTAGCTAAGCAACTGGACCTTTGTTTATATTGTCACCGATTGTGTGTTGACAACGTGGGCGGCCCGGCGGCAATACGCTGTTCTCTAACGTGATTGGTTCTTCGAATGACCCGATCAGAGAACAGATTCGTGTCGCGGCACACTTTTAATCATCGCTGCCTATTTTACGTGGTGTCATTTCGAAGCGTAAGGAATACTTCCATGCTTATCCGTTCACTGGTTAATACCATGTAAATAAGCATACATTTTAGGCGATTTATGAATGAATATAAGGGAACTTTAAAATATTCACTTTCAATGATACTTTTGACAATTTAATCGACATTCATTCATTCCATCTTACCACCCAAGCGGCCCATTTCATTTTGACAATACCTAGACGTAACAATATTATCATTGTTGCTATGGCTTTCTACATTTGTTTCGCGTAAAAGGAACTTGAGACTTGAGAACTCGAAAGTCGGATCCCAACACTCTTGATTACCCTACTTACGATTCTAAACTCATGTGAATGTCTTCTATATCTACATATATCTTTACTTATAATAAAATCGTAACTTAGCGGTGTCTGTTTTTGAAAGATATTTTGAAAAACGATTGTTAGGGGTATGTACTAACGTAACAGACCCCATTTCCGTGTTTAACTTTTTGTCTGTTTGTCCTTTTGGATGTCTGTCCGTTTGTCTGTGCGTTTGTGCGCGCTAATCTCGGAAACGATTTCAATGAAATTTGGTATGCAGATAGCTTAAGACTTCGATTAACATATAGGCTACTTTTTATCCGGATATAAAGAATTGTGCAATTGGAGAGACCTATTTCCAGCAGTGGACTGCAACAGGCTGATGATGATGATGATGGAATTTGTTAGACATCACTCATAGTACTAGTACATAATTGCAATGAATTACCTCAACATGGAGAGCAGGTGAACTGGGAAGTAGCAAACTGCGAACATGATCACCACCGCTGCTAACATCTTGGCGGCTTTCCGACGCGACCGCAGTTGAACTAGAAATATAACAATAAAATTAGAGTTAAAAGTTATAGTTTTAACCAGAGATATGTAAAAACTTCTAGATACGTAATAGGGCAAATTTCTTGGCGACACAAAACTAACCTAACTAGCCAAAGAAGTCTTAGTTCCATCCCAGCTCACGTCACGATCGCTTCAGAAATAAAATTACATCTTTTTCTTACGTAATGCAAGTAGCATTGAGTCTTATGTTTTAGAAAGAGATAACAATAGTTTCGTTGTATAGCATAGTTTGTGCCGCTTTTCAATGATGATTTGTTCTGCAATGGCGTCTCTATAACTTTAATAAATAATAATAATAATCATTTATTTCAGATAAGTGACATCCATTAGGTACATAATTAAATTAAATTAAATCAAGATCAAATTATATTAAATTAAATAAACCACAAAACAAAATCAACATTAAAACCAGTTCAAACACCACTAGTCAGAATATGAATCATACAACAATGATTCAAGTACTGACAGTCAAATCTATTCGAAAATGTTATCAGAATGCTGTTGGGACTGGCCCGAACCCTGCGCAACAAGGACGTGCACCGTTTTCGCATGGTTGCATAAAACAGTCAACACGCGCCTCGGCAAACATCCCTGACGCGCTACAGTACCGAGGCAGTCCCACCAGCACCCTGAACGCGTTATTGTATTGAACTCGAAGAGCGCTGTACTGCTTAATAGACTCATTGGTTTTAACTGTGTGTTTCGGCAATTAGCCCTATAAGCCTATAACAGGAAGTCTATTACGAAATGAAAAAATACGAAGTTACTACGAACTGAGATCGGTCGGTCCGCTTGAGTTCCGACCGAACTTCATTTGTGGGGCACCGAACGAATTTGCCGAATCCGAACTTATTTCGGATCGGGCAAACCATTACATACTATACAAGTAGGTACTTAAGATTACACACCAAAAAAAAATATTTCATAAACCCACAAGGCAAGTTAAAACTTTAAAATTTGCGCCAAATACCTAAATTAGTATTCTGACTGTACTTCTATGTACTAAAACCAAATGAATGTCCTTGGACGAACTGTTCAGCTGTCTGTAGATACAAAGCTTTTTACGAGATCCGCAATCGGGCTAATAAAAGAAAATGGATGGCGAATAAAAACTGATCGTAAATTAGTTAAATTACAGATGAATCAATTCATGTACCGAACTACAAATATAATTTCAGTGTATTTCTTTCACGCGGTGTGCATTCTTCGGAGTTATTATTACATAAAAATATCAGTGCGTAGGTAGAATGCAATGTACGTTAGTCTACCTCTATAGGTACCTATGTACTTACTATATACAAGGAGTAACGGGTAAGCCCTTTTAATCCGAAAGGGGGTTGTTCTAGACGTCTAGGCGAACAACTTTTGTTCTACGACTTTTGGAAATTCGAAGTACTTTTCGAAAAATTTAGGTGTAAAGTTTACTTGAAAATCAGCTGTTTCTGAGAGTTCGAGGTCATTGACCTTATGTTGTCCTTTTATTTAGTTTGATGGTTTACAATGAAAACTTCTATTAACTTTATTTTCAAAAGCAGCTGTTTTTTCAGTGAAACAGAATCTCAAAATTTTCAAAAAAAAAGTTTTAATTTTCAAAAGTTGTTCGCCTAGACGTCTAGAACAACCCCCTTTCGGATTAAAAGGACTTACCCGTTACAAATTGTATACTTATAATAAAGAAAGAGATGACAAAAAGTCTATACTTGGAAGTAAATTAAAAAAGTGGTCTAGGGGACTTAGGATAAGTAATAGAACAATATTATATAATTTTTAAAATTCATATCTGTCTGTTTGTCTGTTTCTCTGTCTGTTCCTTATACAATTAAAAACTTCTAATCCGATTGAAATTTGGTTTTCAATTTTGGATAGTTCATTTTTCGAGGAAGGTCGTGGTATACTTTGCATCGAAATCCAATTAGTAGAACCCGAGTACTGAACGAAACAGTGCAACCGCTCGAGAACCGCTCGGCCGCCCGCTCCCGTGATAACGCTGGTGAAACCGAGGGGTGCAGTTAGTATTTAATAAATATGAAGTTAAGTAAGTGTATATAATTATAAGAGCGGTGTAGGTCTAGTGGTAGATACCCCGACTTTCATTCCGAAGGTCTTGGTTTCAAATCCCGGCCGCCACCAATGTGTTTTTCTTTAAGAAAAAATTATGTGCGCTATTAACATCGCTCTTACGGTGAAGGAAAACATCGTGAGAAAACCCACGCCTTAAAATCACAAACAAGGGCCCAATAGTAGGGCTAATTGCGGAAACACTCAAGTTAAAACTTTAACTTTAAAGTATAAAGATGTAACTTGTGACCAAAAGGCTTCAACGCCTTGAACATAGTCGTAGGGTTGCAAGCTTGTCGGTCTTTTATCGGATACATTTCTGGGAGTGTGCCATTTGGTTTTACCATCTCTCTTCTGCCATCGAACATCGAGGCAAACTGATAAGCGGCACCAGCTGTGGTATCATCTAATTAGCATCCACCGCTAGTAGAGTTGCTATTAACTGTTAAAAAAACATATTTCGTATTCTACATGCTTTCGCTCATGTGCTGACGGTTATACCTATGGACGTCTTACCGAAACG
This sequence comes from Idaea dimidiata, assembly GCA_949358125.1. Classification (NCBI taxonomy): domain Eukaryota; kingdom Metazoa; phylum Arthropoda; class Insecta; order Lepidoptera; family Geometridae; genus Idaea; species Idaea dimidiata. The sequence continues at coordinate 1,277,341 of OX442342.1, forward strand.
GTTCCAACGGAAGACCAGCGCTTGTCGAATGACTAGCATTTATGCTGAGTTGAGGGCCGTTTCGCAACAATTTGTATGTTTAATGTTTGTGTTTTGTTTTTGTGTTTGTTGTTGCGAATAAAAAGTTATTCTATTCTATTCTATTCTACATTGCTGTATTGAAGTAATCACCGGTAACAACCACGTTACGTCAAAGCAGCAATGTACTGCAACTTAGCAACTACTAGCGGTAGATGCTAATTACTTGATACCACAGCTGTTCATAGTAGTACCAGTCATCCGAACTAAGCGTTTCGCATTGACATTGTGATTGAAGAACAAAGTCACATAATTGAGAACTTCCTCCTTTTTCGAAGTCAGTTAATAGACACGTAAGCTATTTCTTTTCTGATTCGAACATAGGTAGGTAGGTACGTAAATAAACGTGTACCTTGAAGAATATTTTATTTTTATTTTGTCACAACAAAACGTTCTAAGCTATTATCATTTTCATCTCCGACATTCAATAAGCTCTCGTGATCTCTGAAAAATAGGTATATTATATTTGTAGATATATACAGGGTGTGGGAGTGTGGGAGTTTATGTAGCAGCTGTTTATACAGCAACGAGGATACCCATTTAAGCCGAAAGGATGTTGTTCTAGACGTCTAGGCGAACTACTATTGTTCTACAACTTTTGGAAATACGAAGCAGTTTTCAAAAATTTTAAGTTAGTTTAAAGTTTACTTGAAAATCAGTTGTTTCTTAGTTTACTACAATCAAAACTTTAATTGCGTTTATTGTCAAAAATTTAATGCCATTTACTAGCCGCGCCCCGCGGTTTCACCCGTGTAATTCTTTATCCAAACTTAAAAAAATGCCATAAGATCCTTCTCCTGATCATAACAAACACAACGCAAAAAGAATTATAGAAATCGGTACAGCCGTTTACAGTAGTTTTTGCGTGATTAAATAACAAACATCCAAACACACACACTTTCACATTTATAATATTAGTAGGATAAGTAATAGCTGCGCCCCCGCTGTTTCACTCACGTAAATCCCGTTCCCGCGGGAATATCCGGATAAAAAGTAACTTATATGTTATTCCCGGTATCCAGCTAGCTATATTTCAAGTTTCACCGCAATCGGTTCAGTAGTTTTTACGTGATTTAGTAACAAACACACATACATATACACAAACACACATACTCACAAAATTTCAGCTTTATAAATTTAATATTTGTAGGATAGGATAAGAAGAAGATTTATTTATTTATTTATCAGAAGTTGCTGTAATGTAATGCTAAAATCTGTAACGTTACATACGCGAACGCTCGCGATGAGTCAACATAACCTCCAATAACAAACTTAAACTTACAACTTACTTTAAACTTACACGATTTACACTCATAGTAATATTTGTGTCCCCTCGCAACCAAGATCATTGTAACATGAATTCAAAAGTAAAGTTAAAGTTTTAACTGTGTGTTTCCGCAATTAGCCCTTCTATTTGGCCTTTGTGCGTGATTTTAAGCCGTGGGTTTCCTCACGATGTTTTCCTTCACCGTAAGAGCGATGTTTAATAGCGCACATACATTTTTCTTAAAGAAAAAGACATTGGGATTCGAAACCACGACCTTCGGAATAAAAGTCGGGGTATCTAACACTAGACATCATGTGTATGAATGTGGCATTAATTCTTGGTATTTATATGCGAAAGCATCTAAGTGGTGTATAGGTATTATTTTTGTTAAATTCTCTGTTATTGTTACCGTTTGCTTTCCGAATAAATTAAAATTAAATTAATTAAATTAAATTAGACCAACACCGCTCTCAAATTAAAAGTAAAACATACGCGAATAAGACCCGGGTAAAATCTTACTAATATTTATGTGCCAACTAACTTATAGGTATATTATGTGCTAGCTAACTAACTACAACCTCACATACATACATTACATGTACGACATACATACATTACATGTATGTATGTGAGGTTGTTACTCTTTCACGCAAAAACTACAGAACTGATTGCGATGAAACTTGGAATATAGGTAGCTGGGGACCTGGATTAACACATAGGCTACTTTTTATCCCGATATTCCTGCGGGAACAGGACTTACGCGGGTGAAACCGCGGGGCGCTAGTATTACTATAACCTCTAACACCCTGTATACTTACGTTTGTACGTTTTCCATCTCTTTATCCAATTATTTAACAATTCAACGAACTGTTACTAACCTTGTCAACTTCTTTGTTGTATTTTCTTATTTTTTTATAAAAGAAATAGAGCGCGAGATATGTTCAGACAGGTAAGTAGCTTAGTTTACCTAGAATACCTAGATGGTGGGTAATTCTAACGATCTATTCCTTCGTAATACCAAACACTAATAATAAAATAAATAAATAAAATAATATTATAAATGTGAAAGTGTGTGTGTTTGGGTGTTTGTTACGCAATCACTCAAAAACTACTGAACCGATTGCGATGAACCTTGGAATATAGGTAGCTGGAGACCTGGAATAACAAATAGACTACTTTTATCCCGTTATTCCTGCGGGAACGGGACTAACGCGGGTAAAATCGCGGGGCACAGCTGGTCTGCTATAAATATTTTAAAGGAAAAATTTATCTTCGAAAATTTACTATTTTTGAAGATGAGTTTTCCTTTAAAATATTTCTAACAACGGTATTTGTTAAAAATTACCATTGCAATGTATTTAATTTAAAAAAATACGTTTGTTGTATGGGAGCCCCCTTAAATGTTTTTGAATTTTTGTTTTTAGTATTTAATTTTGTTGTTGTAGCGGCAACAAAAATACCTACATCATCTGTGAAATTCCAACCGTCTAGCTATCACGGTTCATGAGATACAGCCTGGTTACAGACAGACGGACAGCGAAGTCTTAATAATAAGTCCCGTTTTTGCCCTTTGGGTAAAAACCCAAAAACACAACCCTAAAATGTTATAACAAAACAGTTCACTTTTTAAACTCATATTTACATAAAAATATTTTAAAGGAAAAATTCATCTCCAAAAATTCACTTGCGGCGATATTTGAACTCGCGTCCCTGGATCAGTACCCCAGTGCCTCAACCACCTCAACCTCAAAATATTTCTAATAAATATGCCTTGAGCAATAAAAACAAATTACGATATTTTTCATATTTACATTTTTACAAAACACGGACAAGGCCTGCGAAAAATGTAAAGATAATGTAAACAGTTCGCAATTTTTTAATATATTACAATATTAATGTACATATAAAATAAAATTAAATTGGGTTTATTACAACCCTTAGGGACCGTCTCCACGAGCGGTAGAATCGCGGCGATATTTTATAAAACGCACCGCCCCGCCGCGTTAACATCGCCGTGTGGAGACACGTTCATAGAGATTGTATAGAAATAAGTAACAAATAAATAAATAAAATTATCTGACCAACACACAGCGCCATCTAGCCCCATGGTAAGCTGATAAGCTTGTGTTACGGTGACTAGACAACGGATATACTACTTATATTTATTTTCTTCTATAAATACATACATATTATAAATATAGAAATACACCCAGACCAGATACAAATATTTCTTTTGAAGCATAAATATTTGCACGCAGCGGGAATCGAACCGGCAACCTTCTGCGTTGCAGCGAAGCGTTCGCCCGACGCGCCACAGAGGTCGTCAAATAATATCGCCGCGATTCTAACGCTCGTGGAGACGGTTCCTTAGGTACTTATTGATTATCTACTTACTTTTCTCAGCCGGGGCCAGTTTGTCGGTTTCCGCCTGTCCGGGAATCTTGTGCGACCGCCATAGAACCTTCACGATCTGGTAGTAGGCCACCGTCATCAGCAGTAGTGGAATACTGGAACGGTAGCAGTTTAGTAGCATTAGGTAGCTGTTTTGCTAAATACCCTATTGATAACTTTTAGCGTAACAGAGGGGTGTTAGTCTACTGGTAAACGCCTCGACTTTAATAAAGAATGTCAATACGTATGTTAAATCGCTTGAAAGTTTGTTACGGTAAAGCTTGTATGTATACAAATACACCTAGTTTTTGTTGTAGTCAAAAATACCTATTAGTTTTGATTTTACACGCATTTAAACTTACGATAAATATTGAGTCTCGCTAACAGTCACGTGACGTCATTTACAACGCTCCGCTAATCAAAACGTTAGACGACATGTACTTTGACATCGACACATAGAGCGCGAGTGGACTGGGCGAGTGTGAGATGACGTCACACCCGAGTACTAGTCCGAGTACGTTTACTTCTTTAAATCGGAAACGAATTAGAGTTTCGTAATTCTTTCACTTGTACTTTTTATTTTTGACAAAGAATATGGAGAGCCGATTTCGTTTCTTTGTGATTGCTTAATATTGTCTGGAGAAGTCCCGTTGTCACTCTTAACTATTCTGTGGTTCAGTCGAAGATATTAAGTTGTTGTTACTCTCAACTATTCCGTGGTTCAGTCAAAGATACTTTACTTACCTTCTCGATCCAAAGCTTGCCTGGAAGAAATCGCTTTTAGCGATAGGGTCGCCCATTTGTACAACTTTTTACTTTTAAGCTTTCTGTGTAATTTTTCTCACTTATTAATTATTAATTAATATCGGGATAAAAAGTAGCCTATGTGTTATTCCCGGTATCCAGCTACCTATATTCCAAGTTTCATCGCAATCGGTTCAGTAGTTTTTGCGTGAAAGAGTAACAAACTCACATACATACATACATACATACAAACTTTCGCGTTTATAATATTAGTAAGATAATGTTAACTACTAAAATTACTTAATAACGGGGTATTTACCATGTTTAATAATTTATTCGCGGAGCTCGATATTTCGCTAGTAATTCCAACCAGCTTGTTCACGAGACTGGAGAATGCGGGTAGGTGATGACAGTTAGAGGCGTCCATATCGGACTACCTGCTTTCTGACACGAGTTGGACGTCTGGTTATCGGTCCCCTACTATTGTCACTAACTTCATTATTTACTCGGTCCTGCATTCGACAGACCACACTCACGGTATCTGTTCGCAAACTTTTTGTAGTGTTCTTCATGGGTTTGCATAATTTAATTACCGGATTCCAGGCTTTCGACAATTGAAACCCATCTTCCCTGTTGAAATTACTATACTTAGTAATTTCAATGGCTTCACTTACCATACGGGGTGTGTAATGGCGTTGTGTCGAAAGTACCTGCGGCTTGTGAAACTCAATCCAATGATTTGGTCCGGCATCTAAAAGGTGTTCCGCTATAGCCGACTTCTGGATATCATTGTTTTTCACCGCCTTAATATGTTCCTTAATCCGACAGGCCACCGTGCGTTTTGTCTGTCCAATATAGGCCTTTCCACAACTACAATCAATTTTATACACACCGGGATTTTCCAAGGGAAAAGTATCCTTGGGCGTGCGCAGCATTTGTCCAATCTTCTTAAAAGGAGTAAAAATGGTCTTTACGGCATACTTATCCAAGATTTTAGCGACCTTGTCTGTTACTCCCTTTATGTATGGCATAAACGCTGGTTGCCTCTCAACCCTGTACTGCCTGAGTTTCTTTTTAGAACTAGTAATTCTGTCCCGTACTTTGAACCCGTTCCACTGCAGGACTTTTTTAACATGCACGTGAACAAGTCTCGTGAACAAGCTGGTTGGAATTACTAGCGAAATATCGAGCTCCGCGAATAAATTATTAAACATGGTAAATACCCCGTTATTAAGTAATTTTAGTAGTGAAAATAACCATGTTAGTTTAAAATCGTATAATGTTAACTGATCTTAATTGTTGTTGGTTGCGCAAATAAAGTGTTAATCTATCTATCTATCTAAGATATTTCGTTAACGCTTCCCGCCATTAATCACTGCGCATTGCACCCAAGTAGACTTACGTGTAAATGAACAGCAGTTTGAGTATATGCCACACCAGGTCGCTCTGCGGTGACCAGGTCGCAATGCACTGCACTAGAAACTCCAGCTCGAAACGTAGTGGCACGGATTTCTCCGTAGTTAACACTACAAGTTCTGGTGCATCTGAGGAAAGAATATGAAGTTTAATTCGAAAGGTTATATTGGTCCCTGGTCCCAGTTTCAAGGTGGACGACTTCCGACTTCCGAAACATGAGTTTCTTGGACCTTCTTCTCATCGGAGGGCGCGTTCCGAAGCCACACTAAAATCAATACACCTAAGACGTAGCCAAATGATCATGTGCATTTAATGTTGTACAAAACACGGACAAGGCCTGCGAAAAATGTAAAGATAATGTAAACGGGCGTGACTATTCCTATTCTCTTTCGTATTGTTCGAATATTTATTTATTCTTGTAATCTACTATCTATAAGTACCAGTAATCCTATCCTATCCTACTAATATTATAAAGGGAGTTTTGGCGGGAGCGCTATGTGTTGCTAAATTTTCATTTTTGTGAAACCTAGTTCAAATGCGTGATTTTTTTTTAATTTCGGGGGCATATTAATCGGTGAAGGAATGAAAGTAAAAATTGGTGCAAAACATGGACTTAAGCATTGTCTCCAAGGCTCTGTGAACAATCTTTGTAAATGGCCGCCGTGTTTACAAATGATTCCCTAGACTTGACTTTAACCATGACGACTTGACTGTTTCGATGCAAATAGCTTGCATTATAAATTAATAATACTTGACACTGGCTAATTTCTTAATGGCCATTATCGGTTCACCACCGATAATAAATAAATACTATAAAGCTGAAAATTTGTGAGTATGTGTGTATGTATATGTGTTTGTTACTCAATCACGATAAAACCGCTAAACTGATTGCGATGAAACTTGGAATATAGGTAGCTGGAAACCTGGAATAACACATAGGTTACTGTTTATCCCGTTCCCGTAAGTCCCGGGAACGGGACTTACGCAGGTGAAACCGCGGGGCGCAGCTAGTAAATCATATAACTTTTGGACTTTTGGAAATTTGAACTTTTTTTTGAAAATTTTGGGGGTGTTTTACACTGAAGAAATAGCTGTTTTTTTTAAATAAAGGCAATTAAAGTTTCAATTGTAGTTGACCAAAATAAATGAAATGACAAGTTATGATTCTAGAGTGTAGGAAGGAGAGGAGCGATGTTTTGGGCGGGTTGGGTCGGATGTGGTTGGGCGGGTTGTGTGTTTGTGGATTGGTACTTTTTCTTGTCGCTTCTCTTATTTTTTATTTTTCTTTCCGTATCTATTCTTTGTTTCTTTTATCTTTTACAAATCGGATTACTTTGAAATCTTTTGTGTTTTAAAATATTATAGTAGAATATTGCTCCGGTTCCACTATAGGCCTAAATATGCGACAGTGGGAATCATATGATCATTGTAGTTTCATTTTTTTTTTATTTTTTTTTTTTACAAAAATATATATTTTGACGTTTGTAAATAAGAACATGATCACAAAAAAAAACCCATGAGTTTCTTGTGGCTTCTTCTCTTAGGAGGGCGCGTTCCGAAGCCACGGCTTGGAAAACAAAACATGGACTAAAATATTTATGACTACGTAATGTAATTTTATCATTTTATGAAAAAAAAAAACATTAAAATTTTATGAAAAGAATATACATTTTTTTTTGCACTGATTTCTCAGTGATCGGTCGGTAATAATAAGTTCATACATTTTAGGTATTTAATCAACCGCCCAAAAGCCAGCTGCCAAATTAGACAGTGAACTCTAATTTGGCGAGCCAAACCTAAATGAAATTCCAATAAACTCAATTTCGGAAAATATGAACGGGAAATAAGGTTGGTCAAAGTTTGATATTTTTTTAGAATATGCATTTAGGTACTTTAGTGTGTCGTATATCTGCGTATACGTCGTCGTATGTCTATAGTCGCTTATACAAGGTGTAACGGGTAAGCCCTTATAATCCAAAAGGGGTTGTTCTAGACGTCTAAGCGAACAACTTTAGAAAAATCAAACTAGTTTATTAAATTTTTGAAGTTATGTTTCACTGAATAAACAGCTGCTTTTAAAAATAAAGGTAATTGAAGTTTTAATTGTAATAGACCAAACTAAATGAAAGGACAACATAAGGTCAATGACCTCGAACTCTCAGAAACAGCTGATCTTCAAAGTAAACTTTACACTTAAAATTTTCGAAATGTACTTCGAATTTCCAAAAGTCGTAGAACAAAAGTTGTTCGCCTAGACGTCTAGAACAACCCCCTTTCGGCTTAAAAGGGCATACCCGTTACACCTTGTATACATGTATCACGAAATCTCAGAAACTACAAATAGTAGAAGTCTGAAATATTGCATACGGGATCCTTTTACGACGTAGGTGCTGGATAAGAACGGATTTTTCAAAATTCATTCCCTAAGCGTGGAGAATGGGGGTCGAAGTGTTGTATGAAACTGTTCTTAGTTTTCCGAGTTAGACACAAGAAAATTGGGTATTTACTTACTGAAAGTGAGGGAGACAAGCCAAATGATGATGATAGCAATATTCGCCCTTCCTGGTGTAGACTTGAATTTCTTGAACTTGAAGGGGAGGCAGATCGCAAACCACCGGTCCACCGAGATGAACGTCAATGTGAGCACTGATACCGTCACTGATACAGACTGAAACAAGAAAACTTATAGGTATAAACAAAACTAGCTGCCGCCCCGCGGTTTCACCCGCGTAAGTCCCGATTTCGTCTGAATTTTTACCAAATACAAGATGTAACGGGTAAGCCCTATTAAGCCGAAAGGGGGTTGTTTTGGACTTCTAGGCGAAAAACTTTTGTTCTACGACTTTTGGAAATTCCAAGTACTTTTCGAAAATTTTAATTATAAAGTTTACTTGATAATCAACTGTTTCTCAGAGTTCGAGGTCATTGACCTTATTTTGTCCTTTCATTTAGTTTGGCCTATTACAATCAAAACTTCAATTACCTTTATTTTCAAAAGCAGCTGTTTTTTCAGTGAAACACAACTTCAAAATTTTCAAATAAAAAGTTAGATTTTTCAAAAGTCGTAGAACAAAAGTTGTTCCCCTAGATGTCTAGATCAACCCCCTTTCGGCTTAAAAGGGCATACCCGCTACACTTTGTATAATACGTACACCAGATACAAATTTTCAAGCATAAATACTTGCGCCCAGCGAGAACCGAACCCACAACCTTCGGCATTGCAATCGGGCCTTCCCACGTCAAAATCCATCTATCAAGTCAAAATTACTAAATTGCTCCAACCTTAAAAAAGCCAACTGTAAAGTTGGCGAAAGCTCGATTCGTTTAAATAATGAATAAAAACGCGAACCATCCGGATAAATAAAGTGTTTTATTATGCAAAATCACGAAAACCATAGAACAAATTATACTAAATTGCTTTTAATTCATTGTTATTTCGGTAATCAATCAGTTTATTATTGTTTGCCTTCCGAATGAGACGAATTAATCACAATTGTGCAAACAATATAAGTGTTTTTGTAGCTGCCATACCTTTTACCTATATTACTAGCTGCGCCCCTCGGTTTCGCCCGCATAAGTCCCGTTCCGTAAGATAAAAAGTCTTATGTCCTTCTCCTGGTTCTAAGCTACCTCCCCACCAATTTTCAACCAAATCGGTTCACCCGTTCTTGAGTTATAAATGGTGTAACTAACACGACTTTTATACATATACAGGATTATGGGATTCCAATCCAAAACTGTACAGGGGGTTGTTCTCCACATCAAAACGAATAGCTTTTGTTGACCGAACGAGCGAAGCGAGTGAGGTCCAGTGTAGACGGGTTTGGCGCTTGTATCTTTGTAACTTTGTATCTTTGTATGTTTGTTCGACGATAACTTGAGTATCGTAGCTCCGATCTTCATGAATTTTGGTATGCACGTAGTTTAGGTCAATAGAATTTATGAGTTCGAAGATGAGCTAGATCGGTAGGGGGGTTGGGGAGATAGGGGGTCGTGAGGTCTCAGTTCGGGGCGAACTACTAGTATAGGACTTTTTCACCGAACGAGCGAAGCGAGTGAGACGGCGTAGACGGGCCTGGCGCTTGTATCTTTGTAACTTTGTATGTTTATATGTTTGTTCGACGATAACTTGAGTATCGTAACTCCGATCTTCATGAATTTTGGTATGCGCGTAGTTTAGGTCAATAGAATTTATGAGTTCGAAGATGAGCCGGATCGGTAGGGGGGTTGGGGAGATAGGGGGTCGTGAGGTCTCGGGGCGAACTACTAGTTATGATAAGTCGAGTTTTTAAATTATGATTTTAAGTACTATGGTTTCGGAACACGCACGCCGAAGAGAAAAGAAACCACAAGACCTCATAGGGAGACTCATTAGCTAGTTCAAAGAACTATTATTTACATCGAAGATTCAACTTTAAAGGAAGCAATGTAAGGTCGATAGTTGGTGTTAATTAATTAATCATATCCCGTGATAGAATAATATCTAATCAATATGTGGTACTCAAAGGTGGTACTTATCAACATTACTCTGATTATGCCTATCATACACAGGGAGGCAATTATTTCTGGTTAATTAGTTTCAGAATACATAGATTTATGTAAATTGTGCCAATAATTAGTATATAGTTTGGCACATTTCATATTAATATGTACGAGGGTGACACTGAAAGTTTTGTTAAGAACCGAGATAGACATGTTTTTAATTTAAGAAATAAAGATGATCCAACTGTGCCCTGGAGTAGGCTCCAGAAAATAAACAGGTCATTTATCTCATCAATGCGTTGGTATAATAAATTGTCCAAGGATGTCTGCGATATGTCCATAATAATAATAATAATTGGCCTTTTTCATCTAATTTTAGATGATTTATACAGCGCAAGCAACTTTTAATCCATGCTATTTTATGGCGCTGTAGTGCCCGGGACGTTGTTAGATGGAGTAGGCTTGCCCAGCACCTATACCACACTCCCAGCCTAGTTAGCCATGCCCAGAGGAAAAAACTGGTCAGTACGTCTGGAGCTAACTAAGCCGTGGGTTTCCTCACGATGTTTTTCTTCATGTCCATAACTAAGTTTAAAAATTTTATAAAAATCAAATTATACAGGCTGGCGTATTATGATATGTTTTCTTATTTCAACTATAAGAGTCCTTGGAAGTGATTCATTTATCCTTTTGATGTATATACTTTTTAACGAATAGTCGTGTTCGCGGACGCATGTTTCGTCCGGTTTTGTTCGGCTCGGCCTGGGACGTGCGCCTGGAGTTCTGTGAAAAGTTGCTGGCAAAATTAAGGGAAAGAGTAGTATATACGAGTAGATGGTCCTACCAACGAATTTTATACTAAAATTCTAGAGTGTAGGAAAGGAGAGGAACGATGTTTTCATGGAGTTCCGGGGTCGGGTACCGGGATGGGTTGGATGTGGTTGGGCGGGTTGTGTGTTTGTGGATGCGGTTGTGTACTTTTTCTTGTCTCTTCTCTTCTTTTTTTGTTTTTATTTTTCTTTCCGTGTCTATTCTTTGTTTTTTTTATCTTTTATAATGTATTTTAACCGATAGATATAATTACTTTGAAACCTTTTGTTATTAAATATTATAGTAGAATATTGCTCCGGTTCCACTATAGCCATAAATATGCGACAATGTGAATCATACTATGATCATTGTAATAAAATGTAAAAAATATATGTATTTTGACGATTGTAGAACATGATCACAAAAAAACCCCATGAGTTTCTTGTGGCTTCTGGTCATCGGAGGGCGCGTTACGAAGCCACACTGGAGTCATTGTTGTAAGAACACTCGACGTATTTAAAGTGATCAATCAACACATCCTATTAAATAACAAAAATTTTGACTTTGACTTTGACTTTAAGAAAATCAATAACTGAGCAAACCGCAGTTTTTAGTTTTATTATATGTTTTAGAAAAAGAGTCTAATTAAATATATATTTTATATCGTTGCATCCGATAGAACCACTGAGAAAAGCACTTTGCCCACTCGTTCTTAGAAGAGTTTCTGGGCCTCTGTCAAATGGTTTTCAGATGAATTTTTAAATGAACAAAATCAATGAAATTAATGCAAAAATAACCGAAACAGAGTTTTTTTTTTTTTCAAAATCAATAACACGTATTCGTGCAACTCTTAACTGTGTTTCAAATGAAATATATAATAATAAGAAATCAAATTAATTATTCAATAGGAAAAGTCGGAGAAAATCAGGTCAGTGGTTTTGTAAGAAAATATTCTGGAAAACAAAAACCTTAAGCCGCGTTTTCAACCGCAAGCGAAACTGAGTCATTAATGAAATCCTACCAATACATCACATTAAAAAGATTGTTCTCATAAAGACGGAATCTCAAAAAGACAGATTCTGTGTTCCAATTTCAGTTTTTTTTCACTATAAATAAAAGACGGTAAAAACAAATGACGTCTTCGCGACGATCACGCAAAAACCACTGAACCGATTGCGATGAAACTTGGACCATTTTATCCCGATATTCCTGCGGGAACGGGATTTACGTGGGTAAAACCGCGGGGCGCGGTTAGCATAAAGTGAAATTTTTGTATATGTTACTAAGATAATAAGTAAACGAGTATGTTCGTTACTTTTTCACGAAAAAATTGAACCGATTGCGATGAAACTAAACATGAAAGCTGGCAGCTGGAGACTTGGAATCGATCGTTGTAAGTTGAACTGACACGACGCGACGACTCCGCTCCGCTAGCGGTGGAAACCCGGTCTTAAAGTGGAAAACAAAAGTTCTGCGTATTAGCACAACATACCTCATAGTTAGTACGTGTCACCTTTTAGTAAATTAGATGGTTTCCTTTTCGTTTTTATAAAGCAATTAAAATGTTTTCCTCAGAAAAACACCAAGCCTTTTTTCCGTAACAAAAGAAGCTCCATTAGGTTACACGAAGCGGAAACACCGACCGTAGAGTAGACAACCTATTACTTGGTTACTGGTTTGAAAAACGTTACTCAGAGGAAAAAGAAAAACGGAAAGTTACTTAAGCGGCTATAGTAGCCCTGAATTACTACAAAATTTATTCGAAACAAAAGTTTTTGAAACCATATTTATTAAAGTCGAGGATATTTACTAACACGTGAATGTCGTGAAAACACGATTCCTGAAAATTTTCTCGATAGGAAAAAATCTCAAACTTTCCTCTAAATTGTACAAATAAGTGATATTACTCAGTCAATATTGTCTGTAAACTAATAAAACTTTGTATAAGAACTGAACTTAGCTCAATACAGGCAGTCAATGTTTTGAATTTCAAGACTAACGTTTAGTTATCTTGAAACTAGCAATTGTTTGATTTTACGCACTAATGATATTATTATCAAAGATGCACCTCCCGATCAGAGGGATTATATATATATTTTTTAAACTATCTAAGTATGTCCAACAAACATACTATAGTCAAATGTAAATAAACTTTATAAAAAAAAACCTTTTGATTTTTTATATAAATGCGGAGAATCTTTTTCCCAACCCAATACATCTATTCAAAGGAAAACTAGTACAAATCGTTACATGAAGAACGGAGAGCCTCAGGCAGAAATACCCCGGTACTTTCAGTACCCAATAAATAGGTCAAAAAGCACCAACAATGACTCAATATTTTTATACAATAGCAAAACAATAGGTATAGAGGTGTCTGTGTAATGAAGAACAGCCGTTGCTTGTAAAAGACGTGACGCTACAAACAGATCGTGTTTCTCTTGGAAAATAGATCTAACTAGCATCGCGACGCGGTTTCAGAAGCGTAAGTTCCGACTGAATATTGGGATAAAAAGTAACCTATGTGTTTTAATTTCTTCTATGGTTTTCGCGAATTTGCATAATAAAACACTTTATTTACCGGATTTAATCGCGTTTTATTCATGATTAACGAACCAAGCTATGTGTTGTTCCAGGTTGTTCGGTTAAAGCCTGATTTTTCCATTCTAAAGATAAAAGATATCTATCGAATAAGTTGGAACCCAACCAAATTTAAAAGTCTTAAATTTTTTATCTTCTAAATTTAGTGTCATGTTATAATTTTTCGGCCATATCTCTCCTTGCTAATTGTTAACCAACTAAGGCTTGGTTTCAACGCCATCTACCGGTCAAGATCGGTGGGGATTCTAAATTTAAAGTTTTTTTTTTTTAATATCTTAGTGACGTTTTTTATTCGGTGGTATTACAATTTATTTGTCAGTTACCTCTATCTAGGGATTTGAAAAATCAGCCCTTAGAAAATAGTTTTTGCATGAAGGGCTAATGTTTACTAAAAATGTTCACCTTACAACAATTTCACTTAGAAAAAATTGATTAAAAACAAAAACAAATTGTTTTAATCGAAATTTGTTACAGAATCGGCTAGCAGATGAGAATGCGGATTTAAAGTTTATCGGTTAAAGACAAACAGACGCGGCAGAGGACTTTGTTTTATAATATTATGTAAAGCGAGATGTAGAGATAAATATAAGTATTCTCACCTGAAAATACAAGATAATCTTGCACATAGCTCTCCCAAAGAACCACGTCTCGGTCACATCCCACAGCACAGTCGGCGGCAAGCATATCAGAATCACCATAAAGTCCGCCACAGCCAGATTCACTATGAAATAGTTCGTCACAGTCCTCATTGTGTGATTCCTGTACACGGCCACACACACCAACGCGTTACCAACCAATCCAACCACAAATACCACTGTGTGAGTGCCTATCAGCACCCACTCGTACATTTGTGGGTAGACGTAATTTGTTAACATTTCTACGTATTCTTCTCTTGTCAGATTGCAATACTGAGCTTCACCTACACACGTTTCGTTCTCATTACTGCTTTCATTGACTTGTTTGTCTTTGGTTTCTGAATCAGCTGATCTTTTTCTTAGAGTTCTTTGTGGGATATTAAATCGTAAGTCTTTAACGCTAAAGTCTAAATTTAGAGTGTCTGGTGGGTGTTCATTGTTGCTGTGATTTTTATCTTCTGTTACAGAAATTGATCTCTTTCTTAGAGTTCTTTGTGGGATATTGAATCTTAAATCTTGATAGTTAAAATCTAAATTTAAAGTATCTGCGGGGTTCTCGTCATCTCTGCGGTATTTATCTTCTGCTTCAGAAATTAATCTCGGTCTTATAGTATTCAGTGGAATATTCGATTTTAAGTCTTGGTTGTTAAAATCTAAACTTAGTGAGTTTGGTGGATTTTCATTAGTGTTCTGGTTTATTAGTTCTACTTTAATTTCTGTATTAGGCGTTTGATCGATACTGTGTCTTAAGTCTTTGTAAATAAAGTTTACAGTAAAATCATCTATTGAGTTCTCACTGAGGATCTCATTGATTTTTTTATCTTCATCTTCAGTGTCAGGAATAGATTTCTTCTTCAAGGATCTTTGTTGGATATTACTTAAGTCTTGAGAGGTAAAGTCTAAAGTTAAGGTATTTGAGAATAGGTACGCAGTGAAGACTAGAATCTTGACTAAGTTTCGATGCATTTCGGGAGATTTATCTGAAACAAAGAGAAGAATGAATGAAATACATTTAAGTACACTAAGACAGGTCTTCTAAGTTTAGTACAATCAATAGATTTTATATACAGCTCCTAAGAATGGATGTTGTTCCACTGCTGTCTTCTTATAGTCGCACTAGTTTAGTATTTGAACTAATTTGAACTAATTTAGTTTAGTATTTGTCGAATTTCTAAAAGTTCTTCGTTTTGATGTGGACAATCATCCTCTATACAGTTTTGGATTGGAATCCCAAATAACCCTGTATATTTATATCTATGATTAGATGTCATTATCATTCGATAACATCCCGTAATCACCGACCAATACTGTAAGCTTAGTGCTTACATACGTTCCTAAGTGTGACCAATTACTAACATGTAAATCACCCCGAATCACCCCGAACAAAACACAATGCACAATCAATAACCTAAACAATGTTCGCAAACAACATTCCCAAAAAACGATTATTAATGGATGTTCGTAAATCATAACAAAAAGTGTTTGTTTCACTTGTTTGTCTGTCTGTAATTGATGGCGGATTAGGCATCGAGTTAATTGTTTGGAAAACTACCAACTTTATACGGTCAATGACAGAAGATATGAATTAATTCGTTTGGAAAAAGTTCTGTGTAGATAATATAGATATACTTACCTATTGTACTTATAGCAGACAGTTATTTTCGCACATGGCAAGGTTTATATAGCAAGGTATATGGTACACATAGCTAGGTATATAGTACCTATAGATTATTGCTCCAGCTCCACTATTCTCTCACTAATATTATAAACGCGAAAGTTTGTTTGTATGCATGTGACTTTGTTACTTTGTCACACAAAAACTATCAAAGTGATTGCTATAAAATTTGGAATATAGGTAGCTAGGGACCTGGAATAAAACATAGTTTATTTTTATCCCGATGTTCCCGCGGGATCGGGACCTACGCGGGTGAAACCGCGGGGAGCAGCTAGTAGTTCTAAATCAGTGTAAATCACATGATCTTTGCAAAAAAAATATCTTCTTCCCATTGGAGGTCGTGTTCAAAGACACGAAGACTTCTGAAGACCTATATAGAGCCTTATTTTTGAATCACTCGTTGCACGTCAAGCGATTTAAATAATTCGATATCTGTTAATTTTCGTTCGATACCCGATTATTGCGACGTGTGGTTGATACCACTCGTTGCGGTCGTGCGAATTACATTGAAAATTTTCAGAAATCGAACGACTATCAGTAGGAATCGAGATATTAAAACCGCTCGAAGTGGCTCATGTGATTCAAAAATAGAGCCCCTGACTGATTGATTGAACTAGATAATATTAACGCAGAGCAAGAATGTTATTATTAGGTACCTATGCCAAATCGGTGGAAAGTTTATTACACTAAAACTTGTTTTTATACAAATAAGCTAGTCTTTGTTGTAATCAAAAATACCTATTGTAGATTTAGGTTGCTTACCCAGGAATTCAAGCACATATATCACTCAGAAAACACTAGCAAAACCTTTTTTTCTCACTCCTCTACGCGCCATCCATCCAAAAAAACCCCCCGAGCGACCATCTTCTCCCTCACCGGATACGATCTTTTTCTACTTTTTTGGAGAATGTTTATTAAATAGTTTGCAATATTCTCTACTCGTGTTTTCTCGTCTTTTATTTAATAAGCCTTTAATTTTATTATAGTAATGTCAATTAAATTGTTTGATCTAAACTTTTTCAAACTTTTATGTCGCTCAAAGACTACAAAAAATCCATCCGCCACCATCTTCTTCTTTTTTTTTTTTTAGGCCAAGGAGTCTATAGTGCCAACTTATGGCGGGAAATTCACATAAGACCTATTTTTTGGTAATTTTGTGGCGGGAAAATCTTGTGTTACATATTTTGACAATTTGTAGTTCGAATTTTAAAGTTAAAAGAAACAAAACCTAACAGTCGGCCAAACTGACAACAATGTATGTCCTCATACATTGACAAAATAAAACCTAACAGTCGGATTAGTCAATAAAATCTATTCTAAACTGTTACCCAGCTATTTATCCCTCTCACAAATTATCATTTGAAATCAGAATCACATCTGATTATCTTATCAGAATCACATCTGATTATCATTATCAGAATCTCATCTGATCTTATCAGCATCTCATCTGATCATATTAT
This sequence comes from Idaea dimidiata, assembly GCA_949358125.1. Taxonomy (NCBI): domain Eukaryota; kingdom Metazoa; phylum Arthropoda; class Insecta; order Lepidoptera; family Geometridae; genus Idaea; species Idaea dimidiata. The sequence goes on from OX442342.1 coordinate 1,294,897, forward strand.
TACAGAATCACATCTGATCTTCATATCAGAATCACATCTGATCTTCATATCAGATTCACATCTGACTATGTCAGACTTACATCTGATCATATCAGAATCACATCTGATCATATCAGAATCACATCTGATCATATCAGAATCACATCTGATCTTCATATCAGAATCACATCTGATCTTCATATCAGAATCTCATCTGATAATATCAGAATCACATCTGATCTTCATAGCAGAATCTCATCTGATAATATCAGAATCACATCTGATCTTCATATCAGAATCACATCTGATTATCATGTCAGAATCACATCTGATCATATCAGAATCGCATCTGATAATCATATCAGAATCTCATTTGATCAAATATTTCGTTTTAATTAATAACCTATAAGCAGATTTGAGAATGAGAGAAAAATAAGAAAAATAAAAACTACGCTTTTTAGTTTAATGAGTTTAATAAGAGAGAAAGAAAAAAAAAAGAAATTCTATTTACTAACAACATTGTACTACAAAACTATCTTATAATTAAGAAATTGAAGTAAATATCTAACTCCAATTACAAGGCAAAAGAAAAAACTTTTTTTTTTAGTAATATAAAGAAAAAAACAAATGAAATCTAATTCATAAATTAACCATATCTTTACGTTTAAACGTTAATTTAATATGGGGAATTATTAAGTTAAATAGAAGGACTTATTAACTTTTACGTTATATCATCGATACTAATTTTAATTACATGGTAGAAATTTTAGCAGCTGACCTAGTCATTATTTGAATTAGTGTCGCTGTCATTAGCGCTAGAGTCATCATCGTCTCCAGCATCTAGAGCTGCTATATGAATCCACGGCATCATTCTGCAAGCTGATACCGTAGTCTTGCGTTTGTTTTTAGAACTAATCATGCCGGGCACTGCAGCAACCTGATAACGATCGTTACCTAAAACTGTGATCACTTTATAGGGTCCTATAAATGGTGGTATAAGTTTCTTACTTTGTCCATCATTCTTATAGGAAGTCCTGGTAATTTTCACTAAATCGCCTTCATTATACATTCGAGCCGGACGCCTATTTTTGTCATAGTATTGTTTCTGTTTGAGTTGTTCGCTATCTATTTTATTCTTTACTTCTTGTCGTAAGGTAGCTAATCCTACCTTATCGTTACGAGTTTCTTGACGTACTTCATTAAGCATGGGATTAACCTCGCTGTTCATTTGTGAGCCAAATAAAGGTTCTCGATCGCTGTTGCGTGTGTGAAGTCGTGTCCGTGTGTGATTGCGCAGTGATTTGAAAATATGGCAAATGTACCGCAAATATCAACAGCGAAAAAAGCAGACAATCAGTGGGAGCCGGGAAGACTTGTTACTTCAAAGACGAGGAGTGGTAAAGAAAAGAGGACTAAGGAGGAAATACAGGAGCGAGATGCTATTGAAAGCGAGCTACCGGAGCTACAAAGTCTAAATAAGACATTGCAGGGTTTTCGAGCGGAGATGACGGCTATGAGAAAACTGCTGTACACCATAAAAGAAGATCACGACGCGAGATTCCTGTCTATGCAAAAGGACATGGCAGAGCTAACAAAAGAGATAAAGAGTATAAAAAAGAGTAGCGAAGAAGTGGAAAAGTCAATCGATTATCTGAGCAATAAATATGATGAAATTGCTAAATTTAACGAAGAAGCTATAGAATATCGGAAAAAAGAAGAAAATCGGTATAGCGATTTGTTACAAAAAAATACCTACATACTCAAGTGTAATAAGGCACTAGAAGAAAGAATAATTCATATTGAGCAGAAAGAGTTGGAAAAAAACATTGAGATAGTGAATGTTGGGAAGGAACAGGGAGAGAACTTAGGTGATGTAGTTAAAGTTTTAGCGAAGCAGTTAAAAATAAAAAATAATATTTTCGAAAGGGCATGGAGGGTACCGTCAACTAAGAAAGACCCAGCCCCAATAATAATAACTTTGCCTTCAAGAGAAGTTAAGAACGAATGGCTGAGAGCTCGTAGCAATAAAATAACTAATAGTTGTATATACAATAACAATGACACTACACGGATTTATATAAATGAGCATCTTTCGCGACCGTTACGTCAGCTTTTCTGGGAAGCAAAAACTAAACTAAAGGACCAGTACAAGTACATATGGATTCAAAACGCAAAAATCTTACTTCGTAAAGATGACACTGAGCGGAAGATACATCAAATAAGATCCGTTTCGGAAATAGATGCATATTGTACTATAAGAGACTAGCACCTATTCCCTTTCTCTAACAATTACTATATTTAATCACAGCTTAAAGAAATATTCAACAAAAATGGCGTTTGACACCGATATTAGCGATATAACCTACACTAAATACACTGATTGTCAAGAATGGGATGAGTTCTTAAATTCCAACAGGTCATCACTGCAAATTATTCACATGAATGTACGATCTGTTAGAAAACACTTCAACAAATTAATAGTGATTATAAAAAACTCCCTACAAAACATAGACGCAATTTGCCTAACAGAAATAAATATTAAGGAGGATGAAGTTTGTTTATATGATATAGATGGTTTTGATACCTACTCGTTAACACGATCTAAGAGAAAAGGTGGAGGTATATTGTTTTACATTAAACAAGGGCTGGAATACTTACCCTGTAGTTTGTCAGGCTCGACATATCACTGTGAACTATTGGTTGGCCAGTTGACTAAAAACAACTTTAAAATGAATGTAGTATGTACCTATAAACCACCTATCACAAATGCGAGCCGCTACGTAGATGAGTTGAAGCAGATATTATCGAATATACCAGCTCAAAATAACTTATTAATTATAGGCGATAGTAATATCAATATCTTGTTCGGCAGCGATCTGGACACGAACTCTCGGAAGTACTTGGATGCTTTGAGCGAAATAGGTCTGCAGTGCGGTATTCAAGATATTACAAGGGAGGAGGTAGCAGCTGGAAAGTTATCGACGACATGCATCGATCATGTTTTCGTACGGTGTAGCGCGGGCGCAGCGGGGGCCGGAGCGTGCGACGGCAGCAGATTGAGCCGAGCGACTGAGCTTTATACCTACACGCTAGCATCGAAAGTCGCCGACCACTATTTAACCGGTTTCACAGCTGTTATTGATAATGATAATTCCTCGCATAGGGCTGGGTTGGAATATTCGTACAACAATTCTAGAATTACGGACTTATTAAATAAAATAGACTGGTTACAATTATTGGAATTAACGGATCCCATTGAACTTTATTGTGGGATTCACAATTACTTTAAGGATATTTATAAAACAAATAGACATAAGAAGTTAAATACTACATCAAAGAGGGAAACACACCCGTGGGTCTCAACTAAATTAGAAAATATGATAAAAACTAAAGATAGCTTATTTAGGCAATGGAAAACCAACCCAGGCGATAATAATATGAGATTAGTATATACGAAATTTAGAAATAAGACACATAAAGCTATCTACAAGGCAAAAAATCAATACAGACTAGGGATAATAGACGATTGTAAAGGGGATATGCGAAAAATATGGCAAAATGTAAATAGTTGGTTAGGGAGAAATAAAAGTAATGTAGATAAAGTAGTAGAAAGGTATTTAGGTAAAAAGTACTCGCCTCAAGAAATAACTGACATCTTTTGCGAAACCTTCACAAACGAAATAGACAGCATTAAACACAAATGTTATGAAAAGTTTTTACCCAGAAGCTCTTATGCAAAAGAAGCGGCATTAAGTTTTAGGTTTAAAAAGGTAACAGCTAAGGATGTCAGTATAATAATTAAAAAAATGTCCAGCAGCAAATCTTCTGGGTCTGATGGTATCAGGATGCGAGACTTGAAAGATCTTAATGAGAAAATCAGTCCGGTCATTGCACATTTCGTTAATTTGAGTGTCAAATGTGGTTATTATCCTAATGAATTAAAGATGGCTATAATTAGACCAATATATAAGCAAGGATGTCACCTGGAATTTTCTAACTATAGGCCAATTGCAATCCTTAATACAATTAATAAAATTGTCGAAAAACTAGTAGTTGGCCAAATAACGAAATTTCTAGAAGAGCATGCTATTTTAAGTGATGCGCAACATGGGTTTAGACCGGGTAGAAGCACTGCCACAGTATTAAGTAAATTCGCAGATGACATCAATAACTCACTTAACGACAAGAAGCTAGTTATGGCTGTATTTATTGATTTCAAAAAAGCATTTGATACTTTGGACCATGGGGGTTTGCTGCAGGCTATGAAAGAGTGCGGAATTAGAGGCCCAGTGAATGACTGGTTTCAAGCCTATCTAGAAAGTAGGTGTCTCAAAGTCAAAGTTTGTAACTCAGAAAGCCATATTGGTTACGTAAAGTATGGAGTACCTACAGGCTCTGTTTACGGTCCATTGGGCTACATAATGCACGTTAATAGTATGCCCAATTTGCTGAAGAACAGCAGCTGTTACATGTACGCAGATGACACATGTTTAGTGATTAGCGGTAAAGATCATAGGAGTATGGAGTGCTTAATGCAACATGAATTTGACATGGTCGTCAAATGGGCACACGATAACGGTATAATTATAAACCTAAGTAAAACAAAGGGTATGCTAATATATTCTCCATACAATACCAAGTACAAACAAGTAAATGTTACTATTAAGGGTCATACATTTGATTGCTTGCATAACAAAAAAGGACAATGTAAATGTGAGTCAATAGAATTTGTAAAATCTTATAAATATCTGGGTCTCACAATAGACAACACTTTTGCTTGGGATCTGCATGTAGCAACTGTGTGTAGTAGGCTGCGGTCAGTTTTAGGTAAATTGTACAACCTCAAGTATGTTGTGGGCAGAAGGATAATGTACGTTTTGTATTATGCGCTGGCGGATGCAATTGTAGAATACGGGCTAGGGGCATATGGAACCACGTTCAAAACGTACACTAATAAGATAAGGAATCAACAAATCAGATTGTTAAAGCTACTGATAAGTCCCTCTCGAAAACTACAATTAAACAAAGAGTATGATAGAATTTTTAAAATCTGTAATGTTTTACCAATAGAACTTAAAGTGAAAAAATGTATAATAACCGAACAATTTGATTGTAATGACCACAAAATTGACAGGATATTTAAATTCCCAACACGGAACTCTAAAAAGAAAGTGCTTTCTGTGCCTCAAATGACTAACTATTTTGGGAAGCGAACAAGAAGATACCTCACACCTGTGCTATCTAATGAATTGCCCCCTGAGATGGTCGATAATGTAAAGCATAAAAAGTATCTTAAAAAACTCCTAAAAAAACATTATTTGTCATTATGTCCATAACCATGTAATAGTAAGTAATGCCATGATATGATGTTATATATATATATATATATATTTTTTTTCTTTAATCGTGGAACTATTGATGCCTACCTACTGGTTTATTAAGTAAAGATAAATATAATAAAACTAGCGATTGTATAACTTAAAGAGAATATGTAACAATAATAGAAGCACCGAGAACTACTGCCGACAAACTGCTGTGCAGTTTGGCAGAGCTATGTATGTGTTATTTTAAGTGTTTTTTTAGTAAAAATAAATTAAAAAAAAAAAAAAAAAAAAAAAACTTCCGCCGGAGTATGTCCTGTTGTCTTTTGTTTAGTGTTGTTTAATCCCCATTGAACCTTCCCCACATTTTGGTCCCAGTCCTTCTCGTTTACATTGATGTTTAGTGCCGTCAGAGATGCAAGTATGGTTCGGTTGTATCTTTCCACTTGTCCGTTTGATTGTGGGCTAGCCACCGCATTCAGGATATGTTTTATTTTCCTTTCTTTACAAAACCCTTTGAATAAATTTGACGTAAAAGATGATCCTCTATCACTAATAAGTCGATCTGGCGTTCGGAAGGTATCAAATATTTCTTCAAGAATCTTAATCGCCGTTTTCGAATTTGTATTCCGACAAGGTTTGATGAAAACAAACTTTGTGAATGCATCCACAATTACCATCAAGTAACTATTTCCCGTTTTAGAACGTACAAAGGGACCGAGATGGTCTACATGCACAGTATGAAAGGGTATTTCAACTTTGGTGATCGGGTGTAAATGTCCTTCAGCAACACTAGATTTCTTTGCGTATGCACATTCTAAGCAGGAACTAACATATTTCTTAACAAATTTTGTCATTTTTGCAAACCAATAACTTCTTTTAATTCGATCTAATGTTTTCTCGAGCCCCAGGTGTCCAATATCATCATGGTTTAACTTTAGTAATTGCCACCTGGCACCTTTAGGCACCACCCATCTTAACTTTTCCTTGTCACCGTCTAAGAATTTGTACAGTTTATTGTCTTTTATTAAATAATTATCTCTAATGTAGCTTAGTTTGTCAGCATCAAATTCTATTGTTAGTATGTCTCGAATTCTACGTAGTTCCGTATCACCTAATTGTAAAGTGTGTAACCAGTCATCTCCACTTACTAATGTCATTATAGTGGGATACTCGCACAAATCAGGGCTTTCGTCATCTATTGGGTTTCGTGAAAGTGCGTCAACATGGCTCATTTTGCTACCTTGTCTATATTCGATCGTGCACTGGAATTCTTGAAGTAGTAGCCACCACCTCGCTATTCGTGGAATTATGTCTCGTTTGTTAAAAGTAGCTCGTAACGCCGAACAATCAGTTACGACTTTGAATTCCCGTCCCAGTAGGTACACCCTGAATTTTTTTAGTGTGCAAACCACGGCTAAGGTTTCTAGCTCGTACGAATGGAATACCTTTTCTTCTGGCGAAGTCTGCCGACTAAAATAGGCTACTACCCGAAAAGATTCTTCACCGTTGTTTCGTTGCAACAGGATCCCACCTATACCTATCTTGCTAGCGTCGGTGTGTACCTCTGTTTCAGCTTCAGGGTTGTACACAGCTAAGATCGGTCTGCTTACAAGTCTTTCTTTTAATTCTAGAAAAGCTTTTTCATGATGGTCACTCCAATGAAATTCACTGTTCTTTTTTAATAATTGACTTAATGGATTGGCTAAATGAGCGAAATTTTGGAAAAAATTTCTGAAATAGCTGACTAGGCCAAGGAACTGGCGAACATTATGCTGAGTGTTGGGCCTTGGTAATTCGTTAAGTGAAAAAGCTAAGCATTTCCTATGTTTTTGCAGCAAGTTTAATAATCTATCCCTTTGAGCTTGTGTGACTTCACTGCCTATTTTGATCTTGTCAATTTCAACTCTCACGGCGTCATGTTCTTCCTTTGTAGGAATGGTAGCTATTTTATTGACAACATTAACCTTGGTAGCTCGTCCTACGGTGTAACCTTCTTGTAATTGACAAAATGATTGAACTGGTACTAAATATATGTATGTGTGTCCACTTTCAATCTTGTATACGCCACCCTGAACCAGCACTTCATTTCCTGGCCTACCGATCATACTGCTTTTAAGTAGAAAGTGTCCTTCATATTGCGGTTTAGTTATCACTTTAACTGAAGCTTGACCTTCTATCAGCACGTTCTTGTAAACATTAATTTTAATTCCAAAATTCTCGAGCACATCAACTTCATGGCTTTTATAAAAAGGAATTTCGTTACCTACTTCATAAAACCTTAATTCGTTAGCTGTTTTGTATGCTACAACATGTTGCAGCTCAGTAAAAGTCTGCCCTACTAATAAGGGAAACTCCAAAAATCTATCTTCAACGATTCTACACACCACTGTCGCCTCGACATCATCAATAATCAGATTAACCGTAACACTCCCTTCAGACGGCACTAACTCATTCCCGAAACCTTTTAAAGTTAAGGGATTAACATCAACTTGTAACCGAAGTTTTATTGCAATTGACTCTCTAATAAGTGTAACGTCGCTACCGAAATCAATGAAGGCCTTTAGTTTGCAATCGTTTACCATAACTTCCTTTTTGTATTTTGAACTTGAACTAGTACTCAAAATTCTAAAGGTCTTTTGAGTATTCGCTTCCTTAAACTTCTGACTTGTATGAGTTTTACAAGTTTCTGATGCATGCCCATACCTTCTACAAGAATCACATTTCAGTAGAGGTTTGTGGCATTTCTTAAAAGAATGTCCTCTCTCATTACAGTTAAAACATATTAAGTTTTGTATATTATTTGTTTTTGACTGAAATCTACTTGGCTGTTTATTACCTAACTTATTTTGAAAACAATCGTTTGAAGATGAAGTGTTCTGATTATTAACTAAAAATTGTAATAACTGATCAGGATGTGTGCACTGCAGTGCCAACGCGCCTGACTTTGTGGTCCTGTCCATGATGCCATGGATTATACAGTCAACTGCTCTCTTGCCAAATATATCACATTGATTGAGTAAGGATAACTTTTCATAAAAGTAGACATCAATTTTATCATTAAATTTGCATTTTCTTTTAAGCATTTCTTCAAGTAATTGGCCATAGTTTTGTTCATTGGGAAAAGCTGCAGTCAATTTTTCTTGCCATTCCCTCCAACTAAATAGAATAGAATCTAGCCCTTCGAACCAAACCCTGGCCAATCCTTGTAATTTCTGCAGCGCATAGTGTGAAGTAGCTCTGTCGTCCCAACCATAGACTGCAGCACATTCGTTGACTTTTCGCAGCCATACTTCGATACGTTGGTTATGCATAGAAGGATCAAAAATAGGTATAATATTATGCGTGTCGTTACCTCTGTGGCTATGTGTCAATGGCTGAGATTTCAGGTTATTTATCAAAACAGCAACATCATTAGACGTAAACCTTCCTTCTTTATCACCTCTAGAGGAGTTCCTACTCCTACTTCTTTGTGCTCTAAGTTCCTTGTCCCTTACTTCGGCTTCGTAGCTGCGCGACAGATCTCTTTGACGTTCATGGTACAACTCCGATTCCTTTAAACGTGTATGGCCTGATCTTCGAAAGCCATTACTTCGGCTTCGACTGCGAGTTCGTCTGCGATCACTAGCCTCAGCACAATGTTCACGTTGTTGACTAGTTGTTTGGCTTATTTCTCTCCTCACTCTCTTATTATTTGATGATGGATGCCAGTCCGGAGTCACCAGACGTCGTCGACTACTCTCATGTTGCATTTCTGGAATGGTAGAACATCGCCTATAGGGTAAACTTCCCATAGGACAATCAGCAGTTCCTATCTGGGTTGTTCATTATACAAGTCCGCGGGACTTAAAAATTTTGTCCGAGGAAAATAAGATAACAATTAACCATTATTAAAAGTGCATAATTATGCATTCATACATTGGACTCCCATCCTTTGCATGTGCATTTTAACTGTTCAGTATTATGGTGATATTCTTTTTACCATAACTCAAAGGTACAGACATAGGTTGAATGTGGTAACTATACACAAAAATAACCACTTCAAACAACTATGTTACATACCTAACATTCACAAATAGACTGCCTTCTCTTTTAAACAACAATGTCAGCAATATTTTAAAATATGTAAAACAAATTCTATGTCAGGAATTGATGTTTCTAAACTCCTTCATTTTGTAACTTTAGCATTATTTATTTTTTGTAAATTCAAACCATTCAAACTTACCGGCTAAAATTATAATAAATGACTATTATTGTCAACTGGGTGAATTAATCAATGACCAAGAATTTTTCAGCAGATCAACTTGTTTTATACTCAAATAGGTAGGTAGTTCAGCAGGCACCTAAACAATGGAGAAATATCAATATACAACCTGCCTCTCCGTCATGGTATTGTCCGGGTTCTGTAACCATGTCCCTAATATGTCAGGTCAGCAAACAAAAAATTAACCATTAGATGTCACATGTCCTTCACTTCTGTATAACACTATACTTATGCTTAGTTAATATCTGAAGAACATCTTGTTTTACACGGAAAGGTCTGGTACAATAAATTTTCATATTATACGCTACCATAAAAACAGCTACCAACTCAATATAAACTTGAAGACACATTTCAACACGGTGATTTTGATTGTCTGCTTAGCAGTTAAAGTAGGTAGTAAGTAACCTTAGTGTCTCACAATGTTAGTTGTACAATAACATTGTTTAAAAATGTTGGTAAGTATTTTAATGTATTACCCATCAAGTGAATGTCTTGCGATGCATCAAAAACTAGCTTGGAGCTGCATATTTGCAACTGAATATGTAGACAGGTACGAGACATCATTAACTAGTGTACAAATACTAAGTACCTAGTTACAGTAAAATATTTTCTTTCGGCCTATTCATTTTGTTTTAGTGAACAAAATACTTACAGAGATATTCTGGAAAGTTTAACCGCCGATCTTTTAACAGAGTTATGCATTTACAGCTGAATTTATTTAGCATCTAGTACCTAGTACCTTTGACTGAGAAAACTTTGTTTCAAACAATATCGTGTAAGTTTGGATTCATTTAGGTTACTAGTTTTCACCGTAATTGCTCATATTTCAGGATAATAATAAAAGCACGTGACTTACCACTTCTGAAGTGTAGATTTAGGTTGCTTACCCAGGAATTCAAGCACATATATCACTCAGAAAACACTAGCAAAACCTTTTTTTCTCACTCCTCTACGCGCCATCCATCCAAAAAACCCCCCCGAGCGACCATCTTCTCCCTCACCGGATACGATCTTTTTCTACTTTTTTGGAGAATGTTTATTAAATAGTTTGCAATATTCTCTACTCGTGTTTTCTCGTCTTTTATTTAATAAGCCTTTAATTTTATTATAGTAATGTCAATTAAATTGTTTGATCTAAACTTTTTCAAACTTTTATGTCGCTCAAAGACTACAAAAAATCCATCCGCCACCATCTTCTTCTTTTTTTTTTTTTAGGCCAAGGAGTCTATAGTGCCAACTTATGGCGGGAAATTCACATAAGACCTATTTTTTGGTAATTTTGTGGCGGGAAAATCTTGTGTTACATATTTTGACAATTTGTAGTTCGAATTTTAAAGTTAAAAGAAACAAAACCTAACACTATTAATTTTTTATTTCACAGGCGTTTAAACTTACGATAAATATTGAGTCTCGCTAACAGTCACGTGACGTCATTTATAACGCTCATCATGTACTGAAGTACGACACAGAACGCGAACGGACTGGGCGAGTGTGAGAGTACGAGTCCGCATCGCACGTTTACTTCTATAAATCGGAAACGAATTAACATAATATCGAAGTAATTATTTCACTTGTATTTTTTATTTTTGACAGAGAATATGGGAAGCTAATAAATCAATTATTTCTCCTCATTGCGGTCGACCGAAAATTGTATTTTGAAAAAATAACCGAAAAGTGACCATTTTAAATTGGATTCGAAGTTATTGATTCGAAAAAGAATAATAGTAAGAACATTTTATTTTAAACGGTCTGCTAAAATTTTCCTTCGTTCGTTTGCCTAACCAAAGTAGGCCGCCGCGTGTCCAAACAAACCCACAAGTTTACTTCCACCAATCAATCAAGGAAAAAAAAAGCGATGAAAAATTACCTATCCATTCTTCCGAACCACAACGTCTAAGCAAACGCCACGCGTGAGATAATCATGAATCCATCTGTACGCGTGTTTTTAGAGTTCCGTACCCAAAGAATAAAAACGGAATTTACATTTCGAAATTAGGCCAATTTATAGTCATTCATTAATCATTACCAATAAAAATTGCGTAGGCACTGCGGTACTATTTATCTATTTAAATGCTTCCAGTAACTGCTGCGCTGCTTTTGTAAAATTGACTCTATGATGTATGACACTAGGTTCGTAATATTAATTAGGCTTTATTGACGCTCCACTGACTGGCAGTCTGTCACTAGACTGTATCTGATATATTTCTGTAGCCGCCATAACAACAAATATACGGTAAAGTGTACAACTGTAGCGAACACCGGTTAAAATTCATGAAGTTTTGCGCGTTGCTTCCAAATTTTAAGAAGTTTTTGTTAAATTCTTAGTCGCCATTTTTCTATAAATAAATAAATATAAATATTGCACGACATTATACACTCAGCGCAATCTAGCCCCAAATTCAGCTCTAGGCTTGTACTATGGGTACTAGACAACGGATATACCTACTACATATTATACTTTTTTTTGACTCTGAACTCTGAATAAATATATAAGTGGAACTCCCATACAACAAACGTGGTTCTTAAGGGGTATATACGAGCTAAACTGAAAATCCCTGCCGGATTCATCGAAAATTGTTAATAAAGAAAAAAGTCATTTTTGACCATTTTTTGACTAAAATGTGCTAACACTTTTCGATATATATATATATTTAAAATCAACATCAAAACGTCAGAAACAATGTTATTTACAAAAGCTTTATAATAAAATTTCTAATTTCTATTGCGTCAGAAAATAATCAACATTTTTTGATGAATTCGACAGGAATTTTCAGTAGGTACAAAAGGAAAACGCAACGTTAAAAGTGCAATTTATATTCCCCACTAGCGCTATCTAGTGATAAACTGGCGTCAGTGTTGAAAATAAATCGAGTAATAAATCGCTCCTTTAGAATTATAGAGACTTGGGTGGCTTTCTATGTATAATAAATAAATAAATCTTGTGACTAACACACAGCGCCATCTAGTGGTAAGCTGCTAAGCTTGTGTTACGGTGACTAGACAACGGATATACTACCTATATTTATTTTTCTTTTGTAAATACATACATATTATACATAGAAATACACCCAGACCAGATACAAATATTTATTTTTAAGCATAAATATTTGCACCCAGCGAGAATCGAACCTGCAACCATCTGTATTGCAGCCAAGCGTTCGCCCGACGCGCCACAGAGGTCGTCATAATATGTATGTATTTACAAAAAAAACGGTTTAATATGTAGTATATCCGTTGTCTAGTACCCATAGTACAAACCTAGAGCTTAATTTGGAGTAGTTAGATTGCGCTGTGTGTAATGTAGTGCAATATTTTTTTTATTTCAAAAATACTGTAGTTGCATAATTCGTATGGTTTTTTTTTAATAAGTCCCTATAATTCTAAAGGAGCGAAATGCTAACGTGCGTGGTTTGTGCGATTCACATTCTTCACGGATTTCGATAGGTCTAGTGTTTATTTTACCCGTACCTAATTGTAATAATGGAACCCTTAGTGCCCGAGTCCTACTCGCAAATAAGCGTTATTTTGTTACATTTACGATGTACAATTATTTTTAATATTTTTATAATAACTCTGGTCTCGATTTATAAATAAAAATATCGAAAAGTGTAGCACATTTTGGCCAAAAAATGGTCAAAAATAACTTTTTCCTAATTAACAATTTTCGATGAATCAGGCAGGCATTTTCAGTTTAGCTCGTAAATACCCCTTAAGAATCACGTTTGTTGTATGGGAGTTCCACTTATATATTTATTCAGAGTCTTCCCGCGACCACGGCCGGTGTAACCCGTTTGCCGAAACGTCGCGTCGGGGTAATTATAAATTTATATTTAAATTTATAATAAAAAGTGCATAAACGCGATCGAGACCCGAGTTTTTATAAAAATAGTAATGAGCAGAAATCGTGTGAGTTTAAAACGTGTGTTACAATCATTTTTGTGTTCGCTTTGGATGACTCATTTTTTTTAAATAATGGACGACATTACGCACAGCGCTATCTAGCTCCAAACTAAGCAATAGGCTTGTACTATGAGTAAGTACTAAACAACGGATATACTACATATTGTAGTTTTTTTTGTAAATACATACATATTTTACATAGAAAACACCCAGAAACAAACATTTATGGTCAGCAGAAATATTTGTTCCCGGCGGGAATCAAACCCGCAACCTTCTGCGTTGCAACCCGAGCTTCGTCCGTTGCACCACAGAGGCCGTCATTGGTCATTGCTTGTTGTGACAATGCTACTGAACCCTTGGTACGCGATTCCCACTCGCCCTTGCCCGGTATTTTGTTTACAATTTACGGTGTACAATAATTTTTGCGTTCGCTTCGAGTGACTCATTGCTTGTTGTATGTCTTAATTTACGATTACCATAAACGTTTTATTGTTTAGGGCGCGGTTTCAGCATCTACAAACCATTATCCCCTCCCAAATTCCTAAATAGAAGAACGAGTATTTTTTTCTAGAAATATTAGAAATATTTTAAAGGAATAATTCATCTTCAAAAATTAAATTGCGAAGAGATTTGAACTTGCGTCTCTGCATAAGTACCGCAGCGTCTTAACCAACTAGGCCACACGAATTCCTATCTCGAACGGTGAATTTAAGACTTAAATAAATAAAAACATTTTAAACTCACACGATTTGAACTCATAATTATTCACGCTAAAACTTTGTTAATCTTTCACGCTAAAACTACTGAACCGATTGCGATGATGCTTGGAATTTAAGTAGCTGGATTCATGCGTGATGCTGTGACCAAGGGAAAAAGGGATTCATTTTTATATATTAGAAGATTTGTTTCTAATGATTAGGCTCCGAAATTACTGGACCGATTTCATAGTTAAAGTCAAGTCGACAGAATCATTGTAAAAAGGGGGCCATTTTTTACAATGTTTGTTCACGGAGCTTTGGGGACAACACTAAGCTAAAGTAAATAAATAAATAAATCCTGTGACGAACGTGTTGTGTCCATGTTTTGCACGGATTTTCACTTTTATTTACACTTGTACACTTTCACGAAACTCAATTGATTAATATGCCCCCGAAATTAAACATTTTACACGCATTTGAACTAAGTTTCACAAAAATGAAAATTTAGCAACACATCTCCTCAACGCATTCCCGCCAAAACTCTCAAAATACAATTCGAAAAGTGAAGTTGGAATCATATCCGGCAATCTGTCAAACTTTAGATTTAGCAATTATACATTTTGTCAACAATTGTCAAAAAGTTAGATGGCCGCCTTTAAAACTAATCGACTCATAGGTTACTTTTGATTTCACCATTCCAACCAATGAGTCTATTAAAGTTATAGAGACGCCATTGCAGAACAAATCATTATTGAAAAGCGGCACAAATTGTATGCTATACAACCTCATTATTTATATTCATTCACATAATTTAAAGAAGAAATAGACGAAACTATTGTTATCTCTTTCTAAAACATAAAGACTCAATGCTACTTGCATGACGTAAGAAAGAGATGTCATAATATTATTATGACATCTCATAGCGGTTAGGAGAGAATGATAAAACGTCAAAGTCAAAAACTTCGTTGAGTTTTTGGAAAAAAAACTTTTTCAAAAAATAAACTAAAATAAATAAATACAGCTTTACTTACGTATGAAATTAAATATTTTTGCCAGTTTTTGGTGTATAATTCGTGCATCGCCTAAATACGCACGAAGGCATTGTTGTCTGTGAATAATGTTGTGAAAGTGAACTGAATGTACTGTATGTCAACAAGCGGGTGATCGTGACGTGAGCTGGGATGGAACTAAGACTTCTCTGGCTAGATAGCTTGCATTTGTGTAGCCAAGAAATTTGCCCTATTACGTATCTAGAAATTTTTACATATCTCTGATTCCAACGGAATCGAGAGTCCGGTTGAAACCACGGGACGCAGCTAGTTTAACATATTAAACCAAAAGAATTACTACCCAAAAGTACCGAATCCACCATAACAGAGTTATCCTATTTTTAACCGACAGACTCAAACACATTAGCAATAGACATAAATTGTACAATAATCGTTGGAACTGAAGAAAAACAGTAAAAATATTTACATTTTAATACGAATTGCGGTCTTCAGTGGGCAGAGATTTGTGGTTAGAATACGTATATAAGCAATTCTGTACTTTATTGCGTTGAAATATGGAGTAATATGGTGTGTATTATTGTTTGGAGATGAGTGATGGGATACGATTAAAAACCGACTTCGAAAAAAATGAGACAAATTAATAATTGCTACATCCATAGTTGCTTACATAATCATAGATACCTATTTACATTTTACCGGGTCTTAATCGCGCGCGTATCGGTTACTCACGTACTTTAAAAATCTCTTTACCTACCCACCACCGGACAGTAAACAACGACGGTTATAAATAGAGGACGACACCCGCCGCAGCTCCAGTCCCCTCGAGACCAAGATCATTGTAACATGATCGAAACGTCGAGGTAAGAAAATATAAAATAGTACGCGATTAAGACCCGGTAAAATGTAAATATGTTAACAAATCGTGTGAATTTAAAAAGTTTATCATAGATACCTACCTAAAATAAGGCAGTGGTTTTTTGATGTGAAACATCTATAAGGTGTAACGGGTATGCCCTTTCAAGCCGAAAGAGGGTTTACGATTTTAAACTAACATGGTTATTTTCACTACTAAAATTACTTAATTACGGGGTATTTACCATGTTTAATAATTTATTCGCGGAGCTCGATATTTCGCTAGTAATTCCAACCAGCTTGTTCACGACACTGGGGAATGCGGGTAGGTGATGACAGTTAGAGGCGTCCATATCGGACTACCTGCTTTCTGACACGAGTTGGACGTCTGGTTATCGGTCCCCTACTAAACATGGTAAATACCCCGTTATTAAGTAATTTTAGTAGCGAAAGAGGGTTGTTCTAGATGTCTAGGCGAACAACTTTTGTTCTATGACTTTTGAAAATTCGAACTTTTTTTTTAAAACTTTGAGGCTGTTTCACTGAAAAACAACTGCTTTTGAAAATAAAGGTAATTGAAGTTTTGATTGTAGTAGACCAACCTAAATGACAACATAAGGTCAATGACCTCGAACTCTGAGAAACAGCTGATTTTCAAGTAAACTTTACACTTGTAATTTTCGAAAAGCACAGCGAATTTATAAAAGTCGTAGAACAAAAGTTGTTCGCCTAGACGTCTAGAACAACCCCCTTTGGGCTTAAAAGGGCATAGGTACCCGTTACACCTTGTTTAGGCGAGGGAAAAACTTGATTGTTGGGGTGGCGATACAGGCCGTGGCGAAACATGGCCACGCTTTAAGAATAAATTTCGATGGTTCACATCTGCAGGCGTCCCGTGACGGCTTGCATTTTTAAGGGGTAGTAAAAGTCCTCGAGTGGCGACCACGATTCAACGCCAAACTGGGTGAACCGATGACATTGTAGCGGTTGTCGAGAGTCTTCGTACGGTTCCCCCATGAACGGAAATAAGCATGGAAGAATAAATAAATAAATAAATCCTGTGTCAAACACACAGCGCCATCTAGCCCCGAGGTAAGCTGCTAAGCTTGTGTTACGGTGACTAGACAACGGATATACTACTTACTAGCTGCGCCCCGCGGTTTCAGCCACGCAAGTCGCGATCCCGCGTTGTTCTTACACCTACCTACCGCAATGCAAAAGTCCACACTTAAACGGACGACAAGGGAAGTACTGATGATGCCAGGCGCGGCAGCGCCTAGCTTCAACAGTACTTCAATGGGTAGGTGAAGTAAGACAAAATTTGTATGTCAGTAAGTGATGATGACGATGGATGACGATCGATGACGATAGTTAAAAAATAACGAAATTACGCAATTTTTATTATTATCCGGATATCCTGATAAAAAGTAGCCTATATCGATCCTTAAAACAACAAAGGCTGTAAAAGCCAAATAGCCACTTTTCAGGAGAGCCAAAAAACTAAAATGGGTAACTTTGTTTTCACAATATCTTCTAAAGTATTAAAGCTATAATAACAAATTAAAGTTCTATTTTATTATAATTGCCATGTGAACAATATTACAAGCCTAAAATGGCGGAGTCTACGCTAGTTTCCGAGATAGCATGGCTTTTACTACAAAAATATTTGGTCTTCACTGGCCTTTACGCCCTAAATTTCGTACCAGGTTAAGGTTTGCAGGTTAAGCAGGTAACGCCAACTTGGAGTAAAAGACTTTAAGAATATTTATATTAAGGTTTTTTTGAAATAAAGGACAAAGATAATTAACGAAAGTTAAAATTATTGTAATAAATGTGACACATTTTTTTAAATCTACCTGTAAATTTAACATTTAGCATGAATTAACTCATCTAAAGTATGGTAAGAACTATAATTTTTAAGAACTTAAAAAACAACTACAAATTACAACTACAAAAACAGCATCAACTAAATCAACATCAAAAAAAATTGAAAGTATTCATCGAAAGTATAAATTTTTGCAAGAAAAGAAGTTAAATTTTAGAAAATTAAGTTTTAATTGACCGAACGAGCGAAGCGAGTGAGGTCCAGTGCAGACGGGCCTGGCGCTTGTATCTTTGTAACTTTGTATCTTTGTTCGACGATAACTTGAGTATCGTAGCTCCGATCCTCATGAATTTTAGTATGCGCGTAGTTTAGGTCAATAGAATTTATGAGTTCGAAGATGAGCCGGATCAGTAGGGAGTTGGGGAGATAGGAGGTCGTGAGGTCGTTAGAAAATTATGCAGTAATTGACCGAACGAGCGGAGCGAGTGAGATCCAGTGTAGACGGGACTAGTGCTTGTATCTTTATAACTTTGTATATTTGTTCGACATTAACTTGAGTATCGTCCCTCCGATCTTCTTGAATTTTGGTATGCGCTTAATTTAGGTCAATAGAATTTACTAGTAGTTCGCCCCGAACTAAGACCTCACAACACCCTATCTCCCTAACCCCCGACCGATCCGGTTAATCTTCGAACTCATAAATTCTATTGATTTAAACTACGCGCATACCAAAATTAATGAAGATCGCAGCTACGATACTCAAGTTATCGTCGAACAAACATACAAAGATACAAGCGCCAGGCTCGTCTACACTGGACCTCATTCGCTTCGCTCGTTCGGTCAATCAATTTTGTTAAGGTGCTTTTTCTTGAAAGTAGCTACCCTAACTAGAAGTTCGCTTCGAACTGAAACCTCACAACCCCCTACCTCCCCAATCCCCCTACCGATCCGGCTCATCTTCGAACTCATAAATTCTATTGATCTAAACTTGGGGTTCACCCTGAACTGAGACCTCACGACCACCTATCTCCCCAACCCCCCAACCCCCCAACCGATCCGGCTCATCTTCGAACTCATGAATTCTATTGACCTGAACTACGCACACACCAAAATTCAAGAAGATCAGAGCAACGATACTCAAGTTATCGTCGAACAAACACACAAAGATACAAGCGCCAGGCCCGTCAACACTGGACTTCACTCGCTTCGCTCGTTCGGTCAACTACGCGCATACCAAAATTCACGAAGATCGGAGCTACGATACTCAAGTTATCGTCGAACAAACATACAAAGATACAAGCGCCAGGCTCGTCTACACACTACGTCTCCCAATCAATTTTGTTAAGGTGCTTTTTATTGAAAGTAGTTACCCTAACTAGAAGTTCGCTTCGAACTGACACCTTACGACCCCCTACCTTCCCAACCCCCCTACCGATCCGGCTCATCTTCAATCTCATAAATTCTATTGATCTAAACTAGGGGTTCGCCCCGAACTAAGACCTCACGACCCCCTATCTCCCCAACCTCCTACCGATCCGGCTTATCTTCGAACTCATGGTCCAGTGTAGACGGGCCTGGCGCTTGTAACTTTGTATGTTTGTATCTTTGTAACTTTGTATCTTTGTATGTTTGTTCGATGATAACTTGAGTATCGTAGCTCCGATCTTCATGAATTTTGGTATGCGCGTAGTTTACGTCAATAGAAAATTTAAGAGTTCGAAGATGAGCTGGATCGGTAGGGGGGTTGGGGACATAGGGGTCGTGAAGTCTCAGTTCGGGGCGAACTACTAGTAAATTCTATTGACCTAAACTACGCGCACACCAAAATTCAAAAAGATCGGAGCAACGATACTCAAGTTATTGTCGAACAAATATACAAAGTTATAAAGATACAAGCACTAGTCCCGTCTACACTGGATCTCACTTGCTCCGCTCGTTCGGTCAATTATTGCATAATTTTCTAACGACCTCACGACCCCCTATCTCCCCAACTCCCTACTGATCCGGCTCATCTTCGAACTCATAAATTCTATTGACCTGAACTACGCGTACACCAAAATTCATGAAGATCGGAGCTACAATACTCAAGTTATCGTAGAACAAACATACAAAGTTACAAACATACAAAGATACAAATATACAACTCACTCGCTTCGCTCGTTCGGTCAAAAATCTGTGTGCTCTAAAACATTAACATAATACGGTTTAATGAAATATTGTCCTTTACGACATTATAAACGTTTTTGATTTGTAAAACCAATTCTATAAAATTGTAGTAAAAGCCTTTTTTAAAAAGTCTTGGATATTGAGGCAAGTTGTCTTAGATATTACTTACTTCGATATAATCGTAAAATGTAGTATTAACCACATTACTAACAATTTGTGTCTTTTACGCCCTTAATTTGCAGGTTTCGATTTCGATATTGGTTTTAACGTCATAAATTATAAAAATATTTTAACAAAAACTAAAAAAATATTGGACGTAAATGCCATTTTTTTGCGAATTTGCCCATTTCAATTATACAGATCGATAGAGCTTCAAAAACTGAACAAAACTGCATTTAAAAGTCATTTTGACCAAAATGGCTTTTACGACATTTGTTGTTTTAAGGATCGATATGTTTATCAAAGTCTTAAGCTATCTATATACCAAATTTCATTGTAATCGGTCCAGCCGTTTCCGAGATTAGCGCGCACAAACGCACAGACAAACAGACAAACGGACAAACAGACAAAAAGTTAAACACGGAAATGGGTTCTGTTACGTTAGTACCCCTAAAAATAGTTTTTTCAAAATATCTTTCAAATACAGACACCGCTAAGTTATGATTTTATTATAAGTATAGATAGATATACAAATACAAATAAATACAAATAATTTATTCAAAAAACTTACAGGTTATAATAACAAAAATAATTAGATATTTATACATTGTATCCAATTATTTTAACATATAACTAGATATTAAAATAATTAGATACAAAATATAGATTAGATATTGATATATTCCAGTAAATGGATGATTCTCATTAAAACGAGATGTGGACAGGCGGAAGCGGGGCGGGATAATGTTGTGTGTAGACAGCTGTTATTTTGCTTGTCATCAGTGCACCATCCATGCCGCGTCCGTACTGTTTCATACAAAATGCGGCGGATTTTGTGTGAAAACAGCCAAGCCTAGTCTCCGCCAATCATCCCTAAAATGGAAGAACCTCCTCGTTTTTTGAAGTCGGTTTATAACGAGTTTATTGTTAGACCACTAAGCGTTTCTCGTCAAAAGACCCTTAAGTTTAATTTCCAAAGGAATCGGTTGGGATTTTGTGTACATATTTAGATATACGCACCCAATTTCGAGGGTTGTGCTTTGCAAAGTTTAAAGTGATGTGTACTCACACTCTATATACTATAGACTACAGAGGAGACGGGTACATCTCTGCATACAAAATAAATAATAATCTTTATCAGCCCGCGCCGGTTTGAAATCTTTGAATCTCTTCGTGTATCACTGACGGCGAGCCGGAGTAAGTTGGGGGTCTTATAAATAATAAAATAAAAATAATAAATGAATCCTGTGACCAACACACAGAGCCATCTAGCCCCATGTTAAGCTGCTAAGCTTGTGTTACGGTGACTAGACAACGGATATACTACTTATATTTATTTTTTTCTTTTGTAAATACATACATATTATACATAGAAATACACCCAGACCAGATACAAATATTTATTTTTAAGCATAAATATTTGCACCCAGCGGGAATCGAACCCGCAAACTCCTGCATTGCAGTCAAGCGTACGCCCGACGCGCCACAGAGGTCGTCAAATACGCGTTATAAACCGCGTATAAGCGTACGTTTAGCACCATATCTTCTATCTGTCTGTCCGTCTGTCCGCGGCTTAACTCAGAAACGCTTAGTACTAGAAAACTTTTATTTTTCATGAGTATAAATAAATAATAAATAAATAAACCTGTGACGAACACACAGCGCCATCTAGCCCCGTGGTAAGCTGCTAAGCTTGTGTTACGGGGGCTAGACAACGGATATACTACTTATATTTATTTTTCTTTTGTAAATACATACATATTATACATAGAAATACGCCCAGACCAGATACAAATATTTATTTTTTAAGCTTAAATATTTGCACCCAGCGGGAATCGAACCCGCAACCTTCTGTATTGCAGCCAAGCGTTCGCCCGACGCGCCACAGAGGTCGTCAAACCGTTCCAAGTATACATACGCCGAGAAAAGAGTACAATACTAATGAATAATTTTTAGGGTGTAAAATGTAAAATGGGTAGGGAATGACTTTTTTCTAATTTACCCCATCGAGTGGGTTTATTCCCCATATTCGACACGTTAGTGTCGAACCTTGAAATCTTTTCACCCAGGTGATATCATCCAGCTGTGGTACCTATCATCTAATTAGCATTAACCGATACTTGTGGCTAACTTGCAGTACATTGCTGCTTTGACGTAACGTGGTTGTTACCGGTGATTACTTCAAAGCAGCAATGTAGAATACGAAATATGTTTTTGACAGTAAATATTAACTGGTAGCGGTGGATGCTAATTAGATGATACCACAGCAGGTGAAATAAGTCGACTAAAGCGGTGTCTTCTCATATCACCTTGGAATTGTTTCACCCAGGTGAGGAAATGTTAGATGGCTTCATTTAAAACCATAACTTTTGGATTTTGAATTTTGTGATATTTTTTGGAAACACTACACTGAGCAAGATCCGACGGCACGCAGTTTTACATACATTTAAGTAGTTCGCGCAACGCGTAAAAGCAACATGTAAAAAAAAATAAAAAAAATAGTTTATTTCCTTTATTTTCTTGTACAACATTAAATGCACATGATCATTTGGCTACGTCTTAGGTGTATTGATTTTAGTGTGGCTTCGGAACGCGGCGCGCCCTCCTATGAGAAGAAGCCACAAGAAACTCATGGGTTTTTTTTTGTGATCATGAGTTTTAAATTACAATCGTAATAATACAGATTTTATCTATAATTAGAGCAGGATCAATCAATGCCTACGCATTTTTACACAATTTATGTGTATTTTTTTTTATTCTTGTGATGGACATGTCACATACGTCTTTAGGTAGTTAACAATAATAATAAGAAGCCCGCAGGGCACCTTGAGGCGAGGTGTCGGGGAGTAGCGACCCCGCGGGTTCCCGAGTGCTCCAGGGGGGAAGTCACCGTTCCTCACCTCCAGCTTGCCTTAGTTGGCTGGTCGGAGTGAACACTGACGAGGAAGCGGTCCCCCGCCTTTGGCTTGCCTTTACCGGCCGGTCAGACTGGAGTCGCGAGAGCAGAAATGCTCGAAGGATGGACATTGGACACCTCACGTCAGTGATGAGTTGGCCCGCTCCACAGGATCTCGACCTAGGATGGTTTAAAATCCAGTGAGATCTCTCCACCCTTCAGCCTCTCACGCCCCTGTTGCCCCCTGGCTGTAATTTGCTCGGCTTATTTAGGGTGGCCCAGTTTGTGAGTGGCGAGTCTCCGTCTGCCATTTTACGTGTTTGTTGAACATTGTTACGGCAGGCGCCATAATCCCCATAGTTACCCCCAGTATCCAGTCCACTACCATCCCATTTCCATAGCCCAAGTAGTTTTCACCCGTAGTTTATACATAGTTCTATCCGACCCGGGGGTTGTCCTTGGCTGCATTTTATAGTGCAGACAGGGATAATCGTCTGTTTGGTGTCCATCACAAATCTTTAAATTAAAATGTTACTAAAACGGGCCTCTACGGCTTTGGCTTCGGCCCCACGCACGCCTCCCAAAGGTCCGGGTGCTCCATAGCCCCGAGTATCAGAAATGGTAACAACAAATAATAATAATGACGGCTGTTCACTCTCACCGAAACACCCCGAGACATGCCGAGTGCGATAGTGTACAGCCGCCATTATTTGTTTGAGACATCACCTCTAGCAAAAGTTAAGTATATCTCTCAACTCAACGTCTCCTAAACAAAAACCCTGGGGCAACTGTAATGTAGGTGTCAATCAAACCTTCCCCAAGCGACATCTCTCGACAGAGACTTTTGACGAGAACGCGTTTCGGAAATGTGTTGCTGAATTTACAATTTCGTGCGAAACCTAGTTAAAATTAGAGCCGATTTTGATATGCTGCACTGGCAAGCGACTTTTAACTTTCTAGATCTAGTCTCTTTCAAGAGATCTGTCCAAAATTATTTGCTACAACAGAGCAATGTCACAATTTCATACATCGCGGCACTAAAATCGATCACGAAAACATTTTCAGTGTTAAAACTTTATTACCAGAATAAATATAATAATTTCAAATTACGATTAAACATAATAAAATAATAAATCCACTATAAAACAGCCATTAAAATAACAACTTCCTGTACTAACTAACTATGTTTCGGTGTTTATTTATATTACTCAAGCGCATTCGCTTTAACACACAGATTTATTTGAACGTTGAAAACATTATTGATATCATTTAGTATCACTCCCAGTGCTCCCGGGTAAAGTAAACATTTTATTTTAGTAGACTGACAAGGTATGTGTGTACTTCGGGATAATAATACAGATGTTAAAATGATTGGCAATAGTACTCAGTTAGTATTCCTTACATAAAATAAGCAATAACAATACCATACAATTACAATAACTCTATAGTCTGCGTACACTGGAACGTTTTGTTACAAATAATAATGAGGCGGTAGTTTACAGTACCTAACTTTTTAGAATGTTAAAATAGACAAACTACATCTCAGTCAACCTTGAAAAAGCCAACTGTAAAGTTGGAGAAAGTTTTAACCCGGTAAATAAAGTGTTTTATTATGCGAAATCGCGAAAATTATAGAAGAAATTAGAAAATAAGCATCCCTAATGACCTTATGCACGCATCCAACTTGTGGATGGTGGACTGACGACACTATGGCGGTCGCGGGGAGTCGTTGGATGGAGGTTGGATGGCTCGCGGTCGCTATTTGTGGCGTAGTACCCCCCTACTAGACCTATGTTCAGCTGTGGACGGCTGAGGGTTGAGATCATAGACCAATGAAACTAACGGAGTGATTTCCAACCTTAATGGCTGAGATGAATGATTTATTTATTACACTATAAAAAAACATAACACTTAATTTGGCAGTCGTGTAAAAATTAGGTCCGTCAAAGCCGTGCGTCAATGTATAACCAACGAACGAAAAGAACTTAATAGTACGCAATTTGCCTGTTTTTAAAAAATGGTGTTTGACAAGTCATCTATGTCAAACCTACATAGATTTCCTACAATTTATGCGACATTTTTTACCACTTATGTGATCTGTTTCCAGCCAGCCAAACCTTTCCTATAACCCGCCTGATCTCTCCTACAATCCCGGGAAACAACTTGCATGAAAGTTGGTCACCTGCCTATTTTGTTAAAACTTTCACAAGTCACGTGTCAAATTTCCTATATTTCCTACAACTTATGTAGTCAAATTTGTATGAAAGCTAGGCAACAGTAAGAGCGCCGCGAGTTGCCAACTACTAGTTAATCTGTGGTACAAGGCCTAAGACGAGCCGAGCACTGCCTTACGAGTTGCTGTCTACTAGCTAGGTAGCAGCTCGCACACCATCTCGCACTACGTACGCGCTAGTGTTCAAGAGTTACCTATATATACGAGCTAAACTCAAAATCCCTGTCGGCTTCATCGTAAACGGTTGATTGTATCATAACGGAATGTTGTTGAGTATTTATGCCAAAAATACCCATCTCCACTGATGGTAGGGGACTATTTACCTCATTCAATCTCCTAATTTCAGGTTCGCCGCTCTCTGTAGAACGTTTATATAACAAATTTATAATTAGAATTCGCTTAGGTATTTATGTAAATACAGTGAAGAGATAACTTATTTAATTTATATGCCGACTTTGATGGTGATTTTGTTGACAAAGATAAGGTTCTGGGTAATCCGGCGGCGGCTTGTGATAATTAGTTTGTTAACATTAGCTGTATGAAGTCATACGAAATGAGCTTTTGGTGGCAATTAGAGCTTGTTTAGATCCTAAGCACCCAACTGTGCTATAATCGCTACAGTAGCCGGCAAACAAGTTGGATAATAACTGACGTGGACGGGTAACTTCGCGCAGTCTACTGCGAGCATCGTAAATCGAAACGTGTGACAGAACGAGACGAATGGATCAAATAACGAATGAATGAATGAATGAATGAATGAATGAATTTATTTGCTAACGGTACGTGCGAAGGAGATAAATAATGATCTATCAACCACGCGGTCGATACTTTACTAGGGTTGTTGAGAATGTCAGCATCCGCAGACTTCGGTATAAATACTTACACCTACATAATGTAGCTTATAGATGCGTAGCCCGGCTTAGGACACCCCATCTCTTCCCGTGGCTGCTGTAAAACACGGCCAAGGGATCGTCACGAGCGTTAGAATGGCGGCGATATTATCGTCGAGCCACTTATTTCTATACAATCTCTATGAACGTGTCTCCACACGGCGATGTTAACGCGGCGGTGCGTTGTATAGAAATAAGTTAATATAGCTGCGATTCTAACGCTCTTGGAGACGGTTCCTAAGGGATGTAAGGGAGACTATCCAGTACTCCCCACACTAAACTGCTTTGTCCGAAGAGGGCTAGACTAGAACGCAGGCGACCGTAAAAACATCGTAAATTTTTCAGCTGTAGCGTATGGCGATAGGACTACTGAGTTTTAGTGAACCTCGTTTCTGAGAAGGATGCAATCGGGAAAATCAATTAGGTAAATTTATTTAAAATTTAATTTAACCTACGAGCTAAACTGAAAATCGTCGTCAAATTTTTGGTCATTATTTTGTGACGCAATGTTTAAGGCCGGCTTGCATAACGGTATTTAAAAATATATTTAACTAAATCAATTTTAAAATAATTTATGGGAAATCGAACATTGGACTCTATTTCATTAAGTGGACGATTGATAATATGTTGCCACACATGGACAGTTCTTGACATTCTGACAGATTTTAAACACGTTTAACAGCTTAAACATGTTTAGGAAGTTATGCAAGCCGGCCTTAGAGTATTTTCGATATAAGCATTATTGTAAATGACATTGGGCCCTACCATGATGTCTTATAAGTCGTCGCGTTGTCGTTCAGCTAAAAAAAAAAACACATTAAGTAATTAAAAAAAAAAGAAAAACAAACTACAAAAAAAGATTTTTTAAAATTGTGGATTTTAAAAGTAGTCGGGGTATTGTTTATATTATAAAATAAGCTTTATTTTTTTGAACGACAAAAGGACGACATAGCAACGACAAACGAGCATGGTAGCGCGGATTGTTTCCGAGGTTTAAATGTAGATTTAAAATTAAAATGTCGAAAGGTTTTGAAGCCTTAGCACAATTCAGGCAGAAAAGTAATTTTTTTTTTACTGAAATGTGGTGAGGCTTCGAAACAATACTAAAATGTAGGGAACAATGTCATTTACAAACGCTTTTATCGAAAATATTCTAAAACATTAGGTCAGACAATAATCAACAATTTTCTATTAATCCGACAAGGATTACCTCGTATACATATGTATACAAGATGTAACGGACAAGTCCTTTTAATCCGAAAGGTGGTTGTTCTAGACGTCTAGGCGAACACCTTTTGTTCAACGACTTTTGAAAATTCGAACTTTTTTTTTGAAAATTTTGAGATTATGTTTCACTGGAAAAACAGCTGTTTTTGAAAATAAAGCTAATTGAAGGTTTGATTGTAGTAGACCAAACTAAATGAAAGGACAACATAAGGTCAATGACCTCGAACTGTAAGAAACAGCTGATCTTCAAGTAAACTTTACACTTAAAATTTCCATTTTCCAAAAGTCGTAGAACAAAAGTTGTTCGCCTAGACGTCTAGAACAACCCCCTTTCGGATTAAAAGGACTTGCCCGTTACATCTTGTATATACCCCTTAAGTATGTTTCGGTTATCTTTAGATTTTTGTTCTGTTGTCTCGATGTTGGATTAAAAAGCTCCGAAACATATAGGAATAGGAAAGGCATTGCAACAATGCTGAAAATAATAAAACTAACGCGATTAAAGCTAAAAATGAGTTTCGTTTCTGTAATATTATGTTTAATTCTGAGGACCGCCTCTGTGGCACGTCGGGCGTACGCCTGACTGCAATTCAGAAGGCTGCGGGTTCGATTCTCGTCAGGTGCAAATATTTATGCTTAAAAATAAATATTTGTATCTGGTCTGGGTGTCTATCTATGTATAATATGTATGATTTACAAAAAAAAGTATGATATGTAGTATATCCGTTGTCTAGTACCCATAGTACAAGACTAGTGCTTAGTTTGGGGCTAGATTGCGCTGTGTGTAATGTTGTGTGATATTTATTTATTCATTTATTTTATTTATTTTAGTATATTTAATTTATTTATTTGGTAGGATAAAGTATGAAATATTTCATGTATTTATTTATTAAACGCTATATTGCACCAGAATAATAAGCGTATAAACTTAATTATACAAACATTAACAAGAAATTCTTAAACCTAATGTGGCACAATTGACGGCTTTATAGCCTAAGGGCTCATCTTCTAATGATCTATCTAACATTTTCAGGATCAGAACGAGTCAAAGGGGAGGCTGAGAAGCAGTCGAAAGGGTTGACGTCATGGCTTTTCACCTCTATTTACAATAACACTCTTGGATCGACCCTTCGCCTTCCAAATCGACTGCCATAAAATGCCCATGAAACTTAATGTTTTAACCGTGTTAATGCACCGTGGTTTATTGTCCGAAGAAACGACTGGAATCGTAGAAGGGTCGCCGTTCATGACACCTTGCCTATTGACCTTATAGCGGGATTTACATTACGAAACTTATAGTGGCATGCAACTTGAAGCCATTTTCGCAAATAAAAACACACACACACACACTTACACACTTTTTAAACTCACACGATTTCTGCTCATTACTATTTTTATAAAAACTCGGGTCCAGTCTTCCCGCGACCACGGCCAGTGTAACCCGTTTGCCGAAACGTCGGGGTAATTTTAAATTTATATTAAAATTTATAAAAAATGCATAAACGCGATAGAAACCCGAGTTTTTATAAAAATAGTAATAATAAAAATAAATGATGTCCATGCACTTTATATTAATTTTATAGTAAAATTGCTTCCAGAAACTGCTGCGAGACTTGCTTCAGTCAGACGGGATTCGATTGAATTGATTGAATTACATCAATAATCGCGTCCTAGTTTGATTTAATTCAATGCCGTCAGATGGCGTTAACATGCCTAAGCTGTAGTGAATGGAAAAGATTTGAAGCAATAATTCGGCGTATGAGTCACTGCGTCGGTAGACTAAGAGGGCTAAGTCGCATTCCCCGGATTAGATTGAGATGCGTTGGTTCGAATCCCGCCTGACGTAGACCGCAGTTTTTGTGGATATATATATTCTTTAAAAAAATAATACCTACTATATTTTAAGAAAAATGTGTTGGCAACACTGGAATTAGCATTTTGGGCTCGCTGCGAAGTGACGAAGACGTGGACTTGATTGAAAAAGTTCTATTTTAATTATTATATTTTTATTCCCAAATTGTAAGTATGCGGGGGTTGTTGTACTAATACAAATTACAGCCTACACAAATCGAAAGAATGTTTAAAATAAACAAATACATTATCACTGTTGGAAACATAACACATACCTTAAGTATGTGTGTAAAGTATTTGCAAATGAGAAATTATAGACTGCTTGGTGTTATGGCGAATGTGGGCGGATACTGGTGGCTTACTCATGTCTTATTTCTTTATATTTGTTTGTTACCCGATTGCGCGACGCAAGGGTTATATGTTTACCAGTATTTTTTACAAAATTCCCTTTACTTAGACATATCTATGGTACCTATTTAATAAGTTTAAATTTGTTTCTAAATGATAACTGATAATTTCAGTTTCTACTGTTAGCTATTTTAGCCTGAGATACAGGATATTCCTAGTATCTTGGAATTTTGTACACAATATTTTGAAAATAAATTATTTATTCATATATAATAATAAGTATAAATAAATACATTATGTGACCAACACACAGCGCCATCTAGCCCCGTGGTAAGCTGCTAAGCTTGTGTTACGGTGACTAGATAACGGATATACTACTTATACTTATTTTTATTTTGTAAATAGATACATATTATACAAAGGAATTATGAGTTACTTAAATTCAAATCAAATTAGACTTTAAGCAATTTTGTACACAATATTTTGGAAATAAATTATTTATTCATTAATTACATTCGACAATGTATTAGTTTGTATTATATATTTTGACTGTATTTAATCTATTCTTATAAATAAAATATAGAGAAATATCATGTTTTGTCCTGTTTAACGATTGACATTTTGCACAATGAATTTTTTATTTATTTTAGTATTTTTGGGGTTCCGTACCCAAAGGGTAAAAATGGGATAAAGTATAAATCTCTATTTCTATGACTACGCTGTCCGTCCGTCTGTCTAGCGTCTGTCACCAAGCTGTATCTCATAAACCGTGAAAGCTATACAGTTGGTTTTTTTACAGATGATTTATTTCTCTGTTGCCTTTATAACAACAAATACGAAAATCGAAATTAAACAAATATATAGAGGAGGCTCCCATACAACAAACGTGATGTAAAAAATATAAACTTAACGATGCGATACGACTATTCTTAATAACTTGTGTAAAAAATAATGAAACAATGCCATCTATGTAGAAATTTATAAAAGTGCTTTTGCACTATTCGATCATAGATGGCTCTCTTTTAAATAAAGTAAAATGCAGAAATTATTAAGAATAGTCGAAATTTCCAGAAGTCGATTTTGCCCCACTGCCGCCGGAGTTTATAAAAATCAAGAGTCTGTGTCCACACGATAAAAAGATTTGGGTAAATTAACAATTTTTGCACAAACTGGTACCCTAAAAACCAAAATGAACCTTAATTATCATTTCTTTTTTTAATTTTCCCTTTACTTGTGCTGTAAGACCTTGGTTTTCACAAAAAAATACAAATAGACTCAATATTTTTTCGGTCGAAAGCTTAAATGGTACTTCCCGTTGACCTGGGACTACGGAATTCGGCAAAAAGCAAGGTTTTGGTGCAGAAATAAAGCAAAAAAAAAAACAAAAAAAAAGGGACAAGGGTATCCTTATATAAAATCATTGTAAGTAGGCCTCCGGTTGGAATTAGCTCTCTTACAAATTCATTCAATAGGAGGGTCTTTTATTTCTGGTTATCAATTACAGACTCACGTACAGAGTACAAAACCAAATTCGCCCGGTTTTTTTTTTCAATATCAAAGTCTAGTAAATAAATCAAAATGAAAGAACCCTAAAAAGAGCAATGAATTTGGACAAGTCTCTTAAAGTATGAGACTAGAAAGTTAATAGAAATTTAACAGTGAAGCATTTCGAACTCGGCTCAGACGGCCGAGGTAAATCAGTTCCAAAGTCAAATCGTACGGAAAATGATTCGCACACTTTTAAAAAAGTCGGAAAAATGAGAAAATCTAAGAGAAAGAGTTTTGTTCTTTTGAACACGTATTTTTCTAACCCGTATTTTTAACTAAAAGTTGAAAGGGAACAAAGTAGATACCTGAGGCTGAAATCTATAGTCCGTACTTTGACTTTGCTCAGACTGAGCTTAGCAAAAACTAATAATAAACTTTGAATTGGAATTTATAGTCGAAATTCAATTTATATTATACGAATAAATTAAAAGGAACTTTAAAGTGAATAAATACCAAGAAGCAAGTCATTATTTAGGTCATTATTTTTGATCGGTTTACATTCTAAATTTGAAAAACTTTAACTTTACTAAGCAAAAACTTTGGATAGTTGCGAAGGTCGCTTTATAAATACCTACCAAAAATTGTCTTAAGTCAAAGTTTTTGCTTAGCAAAGACAAAGTACGGACTATAGATTCCAGCCCTAAGTGAAGTAATTTATTGTTTCTTTGAAGTTAAAAACTTTCTTTAGGTTCTCAAATTCTCTTTTTGACAAGTTTGATCGTCCTTGACTGTTGAAATATTCCGTTTTTTACCTATTTAGGTTTTCCGATGAATATATTATACTTACAACATTTGTGCAGACGGCTGCAGATTCGATTCACGCCGGATGCAAATATTTATACTTAAAAACAAATGTTTGTTTCTAGTCTGGTTGTTTTCTATGTAATTCATAATTGGATCATGAGTAATAAATAATATTTACAAAAAATAAGTATTACATGTCGTAAATATCCGCTGTCTAGTACCCATAATGCAAGCCTAGTGCTTAGTTTATTGCTAATGTTGTGCCATATTTATTTATTATTGTTTAATAAAAAAACATGGAATTATTTATTTTCAATTTCAATGTGTGGCAAAAGATGCAATTATTATTTTTGCCTTTTTTTGAAGTAAATAAAAAATAAAAGTCGGTCGGTCAAGTCGGTTTTTTTTAATGTAAATTATTTTCCTTACTTACATTTTTTTTAAGAAATCAGGGGTTCAGGTCAGGGTTCCGACTGTAATGAATGACTGATTTATTTATTTATTGGTTTTATTTAATTTTCTTTTCAGTTTTAAATTATCTTTTAAGCTAATAAATAAAGTTTAATTTGATACTTTTTTTTCTGTTAATTTTAACTTAATAAAACACTAAACTTTATTTATCCGGTTGTATCGCGTTTTTATTTATTATCCGAGCTTTCCGCCAACTTTACAGTTGGCTTTTCAAGGTTGACTTAGCCGGATAAATAAAGTGTTTTATTATGTAAAATCGCGAAAACCATGACTTGACATTAATTTTAACTTTAATTTAAAAAACTAACTTACCAAAAATATTCGAAAAATCCAAACTTCAAACTTAAGAAACAACATACATAGCTAAATTAAATTTAAAAAAAACACTACGTAATTCAATTTTACACAAAAAGTTTTCACTTCTCACTAACAGCCGCCAATTTGTTTTTCTTAATCTGGCACCGTGCGTCTGCACCATACAGCCGCTCGCATTTAACTGAAAGTTGATCCCAAAATTGTTTGAACTATGAATGTGTACTAATGCCTTGTTTTACCAAAGACGTTGGGTATTTGTATTACTTTTACTAATTGACAAAATTACCGAATTACCTAACATTATTTTTGTAAAAAGATGAACGTTTGACTACTAAAAGTAAACCACAGATAAGTGACGTTATGGTCTAAGGTATGCAAAAGAGTATGCCGTTGGTAGACGATCAACTGTTAAATATTTTCGATTAGGCCTTGTTGCAATTGCTTAAATTAAAAACTATAATGATTCAGCTAAAAATTAGTTGAGTAAATTGCAGGATGGGAGCAATGGGGACGTGAATGGCTGAAGGACTGAGATACCTCCCATTTTAATTTTAATTTAATCCAGTTTTAAGGCTCCATACTCACTTAATGACGTAACAGGGATAGGGCTAGCAAATTTCAGATGTGTAAAAGAAGGACGTAAGATGCGACTATCCAATATTTTAGTGAGTAAAATCAAACAATTCCTAATAACAAGATAACTATTGCTAATTTAGTAAAACTGTTCTACCAATTTTAAGTGTATGTTATTATTATGCTTTAATACAAAATAACTAGAGGTTTTAAAACTTGAAGTTTACCGAAATGAAGATAAGAGAATTATAATTAAAATACCAAAATAGTATTTTCGACTGTTTTGTAATTACTAAGAAATATTGAGATTCCTGTCACCTTTAGTTTATGCTCTTAACGGGCCGTAGTAGGCCAAAACTGATGTTTCTAGGGTGAATTACTACAAAAGTTTTTAAAACCATATTTATTAAAGTCGGGGATATTTACTAACAAGCGAATGTCGTGAAAACACGATTCCTGAAAATTTTCTCGATAGAAAAAAAATCCAAACTTCCCTCTAAATTGTACAAATAAGTGATATTACTCAGTCAATATTGTATAAAAACGAATAAAACTTTGTATAAGAACTGAACTTAGCTCAATACAGGCAGTGAATGTTTTGAATTTCAAGATTAACGTTTAGTTATCTTGAAACTAGCAATTGTTTGATTTTACGCAATAAAATTTTGCATAGTCGCATCTTACGTCCTTCACTTACACATCTGAAATTCGCTAGCTTTATCCCTGTCCGCTATTAGGGTTATATAGGCTCTTAACCTTATTATTATTGTTTTTTTTAAATTTATATTACCTCCTTGGATTTAATTTAACACTGGTATGCCAGTGAGCTCGCCAAACTCAGTGTTCGTCCATTCTCCGAGCATTAGTGAGATTATTATTGTAATTATTGTTCGAATATAAACGTTTTTATATAAACACGATAAACCTTTCGATTATGCCAGTTCTCGTCCAAACACAAGAGGTTCAAGGTGAATTCAATTAGTATGTCATTTAACGCGTGCTTGTATGATAGCTAATGCTATGCTAAGCTATGAAAGCTGTAAAAATTGAATTTTATTCAATCTTACTAATATTATAAACGCAAAAGTTTGTATGTAAGTATGTAATGTATGTGAGGTTGTTACTCTTTCACGCAAAAACTACTGAACCGATTGCAATGAAACTTGGAATATAGGTAGCTGGGTACCTGGATTAACACATAGGCTTTTTACCCCGATATTCCCGAGGGAACGGGACTTGCGCGGGTGAGACCGCGGGGCGCAGCTAGTAATATTATAAATTTGTAAGTAAATAAACAAGCGTGTTTCTTACTTCTTCACGCTAAAAATACTGAAGCCATTGCGATGAAACTTGCTTTGCAGAATAGCTGAATGCTCAGATTAATACATAACATGGGCTAGGTATCTTTTATCCCGGTATTACCGCTGGATCGAGACTTTTGAAGCAAAATATACGGGACGCATAGTAAAAAAAGAATAGTATTCTGAGGCCGATCGGCGAGTTAATTACCTACTCCTGCGTTGACGCCTAGGGTTGGCATTTTTTTATTTTTAGTTAAATATTATTTGCGTCATAATAGGCACTATAATAAATGTTGGCTTTTATGAAAATCATCCTACTAATATTATAAATGTGAAAGTGTGTGTGTTTGGATGTTTGTTACTCAATCACGCAAAAACTACTCAACCGATTGCGATGAAACTTGGAATATGAATAGTTGGATACCGGGAATAACACATAGGCTACATTTTATCCCGATATTCCCGCGGGAACGGGATATCGCGGGTGAAACCGCGGGGCGCAGCTAGTAATTAATATGTTAATTGAAACAAATAAAATCAGAAGAAATCAGAGCGGGTGTGCAGCGCAATACGTAAGTGCACGCGTTCAGACGCACGGCGCAGCCCGTACTGCGGCCGGTCGAGATTATGCGAGTGTGTGCTTGAAACTTCCGTGCGTATACAGCGCCCACTGCTCACGCAAACATTGAAACCGCGGCAGCCACTTTGTATGAAGTAAAACTACTGTCCTTACTCTACTGTGCTACTAGTGATTTGCCTACTGCGTTTGACTGTAAAAAGGTTAAACTTTATTACCAATTTGAAATGCAGATTCCTAAGTACTAATCAAAACAGGAAAAAACAATCCGCGCTACCATGATCGTTTGTCGTTGCTATGTCGTCCTTTTGCCGTTCAAAAAAATAAAGTAAACTTTAAATAAAAAATAACCCGACTATTTTTAAAAACCATAGACAATTTAAACACTTCTTTTTTTTAAAAGTATGTTTTTTTTTGATTATTTGATGTGTTTTTTATTTTATTTATTTTAGCTGAACGACAACGCGGCGACTTGTAAGACATCACGGTAGGGTGGATTATTGAGCAACTATTCAATATCATGCCAATTGAGCTTCTGACGATAATGAACTGTGAAACAGCCTCTATAAAACAACCCCGACAATACACCTTTCAAGGGATGATTGATGGCGACCAAATTACCTACCCTCAGATGACGTCGGCATCGCTTACGGGGCGGGAACCGGTAGTTCTGATAGCAACAGGAGCGTTATTAATACACGCAACTAGACTTACAGACAAATACAGAAATACAACATTTCTTCTATGGTTTTCACGATTTTGCATAATGAAATTAAATTGAAATTGAAAACTACTAGTAGTTCGCCCCGAACTGAGACCTCACGAGAATCCATTTACAGAGATTTTGTGTTTTGTAGGATTTTAACACCAATAGCTTTATTTTTTTACAAAATAAGAATTATTATTAAACGAATAAATATAACGAAAGACAAGAAAAACGATAACATAACAAGAATTATTCCTTAATTACGACACTCGACCACAATTTGTAACGTTCCCTACAAAAATGTCAGATTTTGGAGTATATATCGCAAGCAAACGCAACGATACCGCGATCTAGGAAGGATGTTGAGCGCCATCTATTGACAAATTTTTAGAACTTGATTTTTTTCTCTTTTTGCACCCCCTATCTCCCCGATCCGGCTCATCTTCGAACTCATAAATTCTATGGACCTAAACTACGCGCATACCAAAATTCATGAAGATCGAAGCAACGATACTCAAGTTATCGTCGAACAAACATACAAAGATACAAGCGCCAGGCCCGTCTACACTGGACCTCACTCGCTTCGCTCGTTCGGTCAATTACAATAACTCTATAGTCTGCGCACACTGTAGCGTTTTTTTACAAATAATTATGAGGTTTACTGTAACTTTTTAGAATGTTAAAATAGACAAATTACATCTCAGTCAACCTTGAAAAAGCCAACTGTAAAGTTGGCGAAAGCTCGGTTCGTTTAAAACCATGAATAAAAACGCGATTAAACCGGATAAATAAAGTGTTTTATTACAGAAATACAACTTAAAATTTGAAGGAAACTCGAATAATTAAACAGCTACTAAATCACAACTTAGGAGTTAGCTGTAGCCTCTTAATTAAAAGTACTATTCATTTTTTCATTTTTCAGTAAGGATTTTTTTGAGTTTGAGAACTGATCAATTTTTTAAGTAGCACTCAATTTTTAAGTGGCGTTAGAGCATGATGTTCTGCTACGAAACTGCTACGAAACACCGCTACGGAGTGCTACGAAAAGATCTTTCTTTTTGAAAATAATTCTGTCGCTTGGCGATTTCGTTAAATGGAATCTACCATTTTAAAGATTTTTAAAGAAATAAAAGAAAAATTTAAGAAGAGAAGAAAGGAATGAAACTTTAAAGAAATTGTAAGAAAAAAATTTTTTTTGTTGGTTAAATTTTAAAGAAATGATTTGGAAAAACTCTGTGGGATGCAAATTTTTGGAAAGCATTTCTTTAAATTTTTAAATAGTTTTTTATCACATAGAAGATATAAAACATTAGTGTTGATAAAAATACTTTATTATTACTAAAATTAACATAATTAAAAATCAAGATCATCGTCTCCAATTAAGTGGCAATTTAGCCATTTTAGCCATAAGTTTCAATAACACAAAATATCCCGTATCTTCGACCACTAAGTCTTAGCTATTTATTTCCGTATCAGGTCATTAAGAAGAATCCAGTAGTATAGATTTCAAAACTTCATCAGCCAATCTATAAACTCATAAAACTCAAGGGGTCCCATCATCTCCTCTTCGTCTCCCTCTCTTCTCCAGATCAGCATAAATATCTTCAAGTTTCCTCATCTTGGTCTCCGGAACGAAGACCACCAGGTAAAAGACGTTGGCAATGAAGATGCCGCTGCAGATCCAGAAGGTGGAGTGGTAGCCGATGAGGTTCACTAGTGGCATGAAAAGGCGAAGGATTCCAAAGTCGATTCCGAGGGAGATTGCGTTGATTAGGGTGGCTGCTGTGCCTCGGAACTGTTGGAGAAAAGAAATTCAATTTTTATAACAGAACTAACTACGGTTTTTACCCTTATGTGCTCATGCGTTATTCCAGGTCTTCAGCTATCCATCCAGTTTCCTTGTAATCAGTTTAGTGGCTTTTGCGTGAGTGAGTGACAAATCCAAATATTAAACAAATATTTCAGCATCATTTGTATAAAGGGATTTTCTAAAAATCTCTTTCTTCTTTGGATTCCCACTACGAACCACAAAAAACATACTCTCCAAATTTCACGTTAGTAGGACGTCTGTGTTGATATAATTGAGTCATTCAGTCAGTCAATCAGTCAGGATTTTGGATTTCATACAAAGTAGGTTTAATAGTGGAATTAGAACTGACCTGGAAGCCAAACATTTCAGTCATGATAACGAAGGGCAGCGGCTGTAGCCCCGACGCGTCCGCAAATATACACACACAGAGCGCTGCGATGGGCACCCATCCCGGGAGTAACACTCCGATATGCTGGAGATAGAACCATGTCCCTAAGATGCACATGCTGATCCCAGCTACTGTACTGGTTACTGCTAGAAGAGGCTGGGGAGAGATAGGACGGATGTAAAACCTCATTGATGCAAACATATCACACACAGAGAGCGCCGCAATAGGCACCCAGGAGTAGTATAGCGGCAGCCTGAAGGTAGAACCATGTCCCTAGCACATACATGCTGGTTATTGCTAGCAGAGGCTGGCGACCTCATTGGTTCGTAGGTACTTAATATTTAAATAAGGTTGGCTCTTACAAGCTTAGAGACGAAACAAAGACTTGCTTTCATAGAGATGGGTATCACGATTGATTATTGTTATCCATCCTTTTCAAATTTCGTATTGAAAGGAGAACTAAAGCGACGCCATTTAAAGCCAGAATTTATCTCAAACTTGATTTTAGCTACAATAGAAGGTTGAATAAATTGGTAGCGAAATTTAACACCTTTAAAAGTATAATAGGATGATGTCTGAATTTATTTTGTAAACTTTCAATTGTATAGCCACTATTTATAAACGATTCCCTACTTATCAAAAACATTTCACTGAAAATCTCTTCTCAAACGACCAAACCGTTTTGTGAAATGTGAATTACGAAAAAGAGTTTTATTTGTTTCCGAATCTTGATTTCTTTGAATCGTCAGGACTCTAGTAGTCACTTTATAAAGAACCATTGATGACTGACGATTCAATACAATAATGTTTCATTGAATAAATATATTTTTTAATTTGAATTTGTCTTACTTTTCTCCCAGTCCGATCAACCAACTTGTTAGCAACAAAGAAGCCCATAAGTCTGAACAGAAGCCAGCAATGTTGACTGCTGGCTCGATGACAGAGGTATGCCAGTGTCAGGGTTACTTCTGCTGTACTCAACTTTACATTCTCATAGAAAGGGGATGAAAAGTAGAGTAGGTATATGACTCGAGTGTAAATTATTTTTCTCTCGGGCTATGTATTTTAAATCCCTCGCTGCACTCAGGAATCCTTCGCTTCGCTCGTGATTGAAAGCAGCGCCCGCGCCGTCAAAATACTACTTTGCTCCCTTGTCATTCAATCTACTATTGTATTTGAATTTAACATGGCCTTACCTTTCTCCCAGCCCGATCAACTAACTGACTAGCGACAAAAGACCCCACGATCTGGACTGAAGCCAGTAAAGTTGACTGCTGGTTTGGAGACAAAGATATGGCGGTCTCAGGGTTACTGCTGGCCTGGGCGAAGATCTGTGAGGCGTAGACGAGGACCGCTATGCATCCACCGAACTCTCGCGCCAGGTTCACTATCAGAGCCACCCAGAACGCTTTGCGGGGTAGTTTGTCTGCAACTGTGGGGGAGAGATGTTAGAGTAATGTTTAGGGTTTCTGTACCTCAATAGCTTCGTTGCTATTAGCTAACTAACTAACTAACTAGTACTAGTACTATTAGCAGTTCGATGGCGGAACTACTGATGTTTTTTGTAATCACTTGTTCCATTTAATTAAAAGGAACTGTTAAAAGTAGAATGGCAACGAAGCCCTCAAAAGGCAAAAACCGAAGACTTATACCTTTTTGATTTAAGACTAAAACACGGAACATCATCGCTTGAATAAGGGATATCGAAATTTCGGATTGATAGGAGAGAAGTCCAGTCTAAGAGCTTGTTCATACGAAGACGAATCGTGATTCTTCACGAATCGGGTTTTTATTCAGGTTTCGGTATTTTTTTGACTGAAGCAATGCTTTTAAAATATACCCATGTACACACGCTTCACGAATCGTGAAAAATAACGGATACGGATACGTCTTTTAACATCACGATTAAAAAAAAATTGCTGCC
Source organism: Idaea dimidiata (assembly GCA_949358125.1). NCBI lineage: Eukaryota > Metazoa > Arthropoda > Insecta > Lepidoptera > Geometridae > Idaea > Idaea dimidiata. The sequence goes on from OX442342.1 coordinate 1,334,873, forward strand.
AATATCGTGAGTATGTCAACTTAAGTATAATAAACAAGGGTACTTACAAAGTAATCTGGGTGAGAATTTAGGTGAAGTGTTGGACTGTTCGGCGGTGAGGGAATGAACTTCTTCGTTGATACGTTTATCATCGGCCGGGAGGGACCGAAGCCAGCCCAGGACCTTGGCCGCTTCCTGACGAGAAAACAAAATGCATTTGTAATTGACCGAGCTCGCGAAGCGTCTCTGCTTTGAATCTCGACAAAATTATTTTTCGTCTGTTGTTCCCTTTTTTCTCCTATTGTCATATAGGTTTTCTTCTTTATGTGGAATTTTTCAATTGATTCTTCGCGAAACATGGCTAAAGATAATTTAAAGGTAATCATTGGCGTGGGGATTTTTGATTGGTGGGGTTTTTGCCCATTCTTCTCTTCTTCGCCTGGCCATAAGGCCATTATGGTATTGGATTTATCCCACTTTAATTGGGGTCGTACCCAATCACGTCTCTCCAGAATTATCGGTTCTAAATCTTTTCTGGTTTTTTTTTTCGGGTTTTTGGCCCACTTAGAAAGCCAAAGGTTTGCTAAGTCTACTGTTAGCAAAATTCCTAGTTCCCATCTTTAAGTAGAATTATTTCAAAGAAAAAAGACATCCACAAAAACAGAGCGCACGGCCGACGTCAAGCGGGATTCGAACCAACAACGCATCTCAACTCAATACGGGAGTAGCGATATACTAATTCGTCCACCGACGCTGTATTTTTGCTTCTGTAATTTTACTACCTATAATACAACTTTTAACCATGTAAGGCTGGAATCTATAGTGCGGACGTTGACTTTGCTCAGACTGAGCTTAGCAAAAACTAAGCATAAACTTTGAATTGAAATTTATAGTCGTAATTCATTTTCAAATCATAACAGAGAAGCAAAGGCTAGGTCATTATTTTTGATTGATTTACATTCTAAATTTGAAAAACTTCGACTTTACTAAGCAAAAATTTCGAATAGTTGCAAAGATCGCTTTATAAATACTAAAAATTGTTTTTAAGTCAAAGTTTTTGCTTAGCAAAGTCAATGAACGTACTATAGATTTCAGCCTTTGAGCCTTCGAGATAAATAGCTAAACCTAGGACTTATAAGTGTAGTAAAACAAACACATACCTCGCTTTTCCCCCTTTTAATCAAATAAGACGGCGTCTCAGGCAAGAACAGCAGTATACAGAAGTGTACAACCGGGATTGCTAACAGAATCCACAGCACGGAGTAGAAGGGCAGGATGTCACCGAGCATGAACACTAGCAGGTTACCGATAGTCTGGGGAGAATATGAGATAAAACACTTTATTTATCCGATTGAATCGCGTTTTTATTTTTGGTTAAACGAACCGAGCCGAGCTGACAGGTCTTGGTTGGCAGGTTGGTTGGTTGGAGGTTGAATAGGAGATGTTGCAGATTCAGGTCTTTTCTTCTTCTTCAACAGCTTGTATTGGCCCACTGCAGGGCATATGCCTCTCCCATGTCCCTCCACATCTTCCTATCACAGGTCTTTCTGGACCAGGTTGCCAGGTTATTGCAGATTTAGGTACTGGTAGCAATTCTGTTATCATTTTTTTTAACTAAACCATCGTAAACTAAACCTATATTCTTGATTGTTTGTCGTTCCGGGCGGAATCTTGCAACTACAATTTGAAGCACTTCCCGACTAGCTAGCGGGCTGAAACTTTGGGAATAATTCAGAACCAGATGACAATGCAACCTAAAGCTACTTTCAACTTTCCACAAGCACAAGTGGAAACAATAAAGAATTGCACGGAACATAAGCGCAAACGTGGTAGCTTTTATGAGGACGGCCATAGATTTAACGCTATTATCAAAACTGTTTTAGTTTAGAAATTCTAAAATAATGACCGGTTTAAATAACCTTATACCGGCTCCAGACTCAGTGCGAGAAGGACTCATTACTATACTCCGCTAGGAGTAATAGTGTTCCGTGGAGAAGGTTCGCCGAGACTACTCGTCAGAACATGCTGTTATCCACTCTCTGTTTTTTTCTCTTTCGTCCAGAAAAGTCCTTGGTCTCCGCCCGGTATTTTTAGCCGAGATCAAAGATTTTTCTGAACCAAACACCAAACGGAGAACAGGCAAACGCGAGAACGAAAAGGCGAGAAACTCCCCACATTCAAGCTCCTCTGGTGTTCTCGGAGTTTCTCGACGTGAGTCTGGAGGGGCCTTTAGCACCAAGAGAATAGGAATACTGTCAAAACTTAATTTTAGGAATTTTTAGGTCGAATTTTGCTAAGTTTTTGAATTTGGTGACATTAGAATTGCTACCACTGTTTGTTTCGGCAAATGGTAACGGAGTCGAAGAGAGGTTGTTCTAGACGTGAAAGTTTAAAGAAACAGTTACACCCACGCTAACAGAAACACCCTCTCTTTCATCTTTCTTCAGTTCTTTTATATCCAAAGGTTGCATGGAAGAGTTCGATTTAAGCGATAAGCACGCTCATTGTGCTACCTAATTTAAGTTGTTCGTGTTTAAGGGTTTCGTACCATTGTCACAAAAAAACATTGTTTATTGTATGGAAGCCCCAAATGTTTATTTTGATTTTCTTTATAGTGTTTGTTGTTAAAGTGGCAATAAAAATACATCGTCTATAAAAAACTTGATGGTCTAGCTATCACAGTTTATGAGATATCGACGACCAACATACTTACTGTTACTCAAGCAATATAGCAAGACTATACTTGATACTCCCCTAATGACGTGACAGGGATAGGGCTAGCAAATTTCAGATGTGTAAAAGAAGGACGTAAGATGCGACTATGCAATATTTTAGTAAATAAAATCAAACAATTCCTAATAACAAGATAACTATTGCTAACTTAGTAAAACTGTTCTACCAATTTCAAGTGTAAGTTATTATGCTTTATTACAGAAAAAGTGGAGGTTTAAATACGTTTAGCTGTAAAGAAAATCTGTTTTAAAGGAATTGTTTTAGATTTTTTATCTGTTATAAAAGTTAACCAATCGTGTAAAGAAAACTACTAAAATGAAGATAATAATAATAATAATATTTTCTTTCAAAAATAAAATAAAAAATGTTCAGCTACTTTGGCCAACGAATTGGTATAGCAATTCAAAGAGGCACGCATTTTTGGATTTTTAATTTTATTTAAATGTTATATTGGATTATATGTACTTATAGGTTATGTTTAGTTTTAATTTAAGCTTTCTGTTATTTATTTAATAAAAATAAAGTACCGAAATATTTTATATTTCCGAATGTTTTGTAATTACTGAAATATATTAAGGTCATTGCAGCCAATATCGTGAGTATGTGACCTTAAGGGGCCGTAGTAGGCCAGAACTGATGTTTCTAAGGTGAATTACTACAAAAGTTTTTGAAACCATCTTATTAAAGTCGAGGATATTTACTAACACGTGAATGTCGTAAAAACACGATTCCTAAAAAAAAATTATCTATAGAAAAAAATCCAAACTTCCCTCTAAATTGTACAAATAAGTGAAATTACTAAGTCAATTTTGTACGAAAACTTATAAAACTTTGTATGAGAACTGAACTTAGCTCAATACAGGCAGTGAATGTTTTGAATTTCGAGATTAACGTTTAGTTATCTTGAAACTAGCAATTGTTGGATTTTACGCAATAAAATTTTGCATAGTCGCATCTTACGTCCTTCACTTATACACATCTAAAATTCGCGAGCTTTATCCGTCACGTTATTAGGGTTAAATAGGCCCTTAAGAGCATGCATTCCTTACGTGTCAATAATGCACCAAAAGTAACCTTTCCACTAGGAATTCTCACAGAAAACTTTATCGTCCTTAATTAAATTAATCTGATTGATTACATTACACCGTATTAGATGGCAGATTAGATAGTAAATTGTCATTTACATTTATGTAATCTAATCTTGTACATACAAAGATAACTAGGAGATTAATTTCACTAATTGGTTGTGAAAGATGTGTATTTGGCATGCCGAGTCATGCGAAAGGTAAAGTTACGTAGATAATAGCACTGCCTCGCGGTTTACCGCGCATAATTCCCGATAATCGGGATATTTTTTGTCTGTGGATACATTGGTGTTGTGTTTTGTCTTATACTTTGTTTGTATGATAATATGTTACTATAATTTCCTCTATGGTTTTCGCGATTTTGCATATTAAAACACTTTATTTATCGGCTTGAATTGCGTTTTATTTATGGTTTTAAACGAACCGAGCTTTCGCCAGCTTTACGGTTGGCTTTTTCAAGGTTGACTGAGATGTAATTTGTCTATTTTAACATTCTAAAAAGTTACAGTAAACTACCGCCTCATAGTTATTTGTAACAAAACGTTCCAGTGTACGCAGACTATAGAGTTATTGTAATAGTTTTCAATTTAAATTATAATGATTTTTATCCCTAGCTAGCTCAAAGTGAATGAATAATAACGCGATTCAACCCGATAAATAAAGTGTTAAAGTGTTACTAATTATTAATTTAAATGCTTAGAATTAGATGATTTAAGACAGTAAACATCAAACTTAGGATGTGATAACTCAGACACCTTCTAGATAGAATATAGCCGGAGAACAAATACACTCTCTCATCTAATGTAAATTTGTAAACAACCTATATTCCTGAATAAATGAATTATTATTGTTATTATTAAAAATTGATCTATACCTAATGGTAATTCAAATCTCCAGCTACCTGCATTATCAAGTTTCATGGAAATCGATTCAGTAGTTTTTGTATGATTGACACACAAACAAATAAACACCTAGACAAACTTACGTATCTAAAATTAAATTTAATATTATAGGGGATGTTAACTGTGGAGGTAACTAAGCGATCCAGTCAGGGGAAGACGCATATTCATAAATTGGGATCGCAATTTATGATGATGCGACTATTATCGTGGTAAGCACACTCGCCCGGCAAGTAGGATATGGCACGGGTTCGAATCCTGTCACTGGGGGATTTTTGGTTATTCATTTTTTATTTCGTAAATTTGTTTTATTGCTCAAGGCATATTTACTAGAAATATTTTTAAAGGAAAAAATCATCTTCAAAAATTCACTTGCGGCGAGATTTGAACTCGCGTCCTGGATCAATATTCCAGTGCCTATACCGCTCGGCCACGCAAGTTCGGGAACTTGCGTGGCCGAGCGGTATAGGCAATTTGAATTTTTGAAGATGAATTTTTCCTTTAAAAATATTTCTATTCATTTTTTTCTTTCAAATACATTAATCCTAATAACATCGCAATAAATTTTAAATCTAGACCTGGCCAGTGACTTATTAGACAATGTAATCTATTCTTTCGGCAAATTTATGAAAGAAGATCCGGGTTTTTTTCTTAGAGTTTGGAACTATAAGAAAAAAACGCTGTGGAATGCTCTGCCTACTTCCATTCGACAGTCAAAGTCTCTGGCAATTTTCAAAAGAAGCGTGTTTAAGAACTATCTCGATATTTCTGAAAATCGTTAAGTAATAAGTTGATCATAGTATTATTATAGGTAAGTATCTTTATTGTATGTCGGTATATATGTACTTGTATGTATTTTATATATTGTCTATGTTTAAATATGTATTAGTATGTGTTATTTATTGGTATTTGTTTGTATTTATTCATATTTTTGTTATGTATTTCTTTACTATTTTATGTGTCACACTATTATTGTAATACTTATCGAGTATTTTTCTCCTGTTAGAACACCCTACCTTTCATAATTCTTCACTTCTTTTCCATCCAAAGGTTGCCTGGAAGACATCGCTTTAAAGCGATAAGGCCGCCCATTGTGCCACCTAGTTTTAAGTTTTTTATGTTTATTTTTTTTCTTTTGTTGTATTATCTTTATTTTTGGTGTGTTGCAATAAAGAATTAATCAATCAATCATGCAATCAATCAACTAGGGGGTAGAAGTAGGTACATTAATTAAATTTTAAAGGCCGTTCTAAAATACAAGTTATGCTTTATTCAACTGATTTACGTGATCTAAAGCCACGGTGTTAGTATTTTAGTTTTATTTCTGCTAAATTAAAAGATATTATTGTATATTAAAGTTTCTCAGTTAGGAGCACCAAACCTAAAAAATGGCGGTTCAATCTCTTCTAACTTAGGAGAATACTGTGTAGTGCTTCTAACTGTGAAACTTTAACAATACAATATCTTTAAATTAAGCGAAAATAAAACGAAAATACTAACACAGTAGCTTAAGTAGGTAGCGCGCCGCGCTGTTTAAAAAAGTAAAACGGTGGAAAAGCATTGTGCATCACAGTTTTATGGTTGAGTTTATTTAAAAAGTCTAATGTCATATTTTTTTATTCTGTTTCCTCGCAAGTGTGTTGAAAAACGTTGTACGATATACGTGTGTATTAGACACACTCGGCTCTATTACACTCGGCTCGGGTTAAAATTCCGCCTCGTGTGTTATAAGCATCATAACGCACTTTTATCGTAATATACCTACTATAACTATTATGATTATTATTTTTAAGTTAAATTGATTATACGATTCTCATGCTTAATTTTTTAGACATTTGACTTGTAATAATTTATTACCCATAAAAGATATGAATAAGTATTCATGAGATATTTAATACTTTCTTGATGATTCGTGACATGTGACGGATGAGTTAGCATCAGGTGGATTCAATCATATTTTGCTTATTTCACTCAAAATTTTACCTTCATCAATCAAATATGCCATTAAGGGTGTGTTGAACCGGAAACGCGCCTGATTTCATCGTAAAAAGGTCCAGTCCATCACGCTATTTATAATTGACGAATTAATGTTTCCCCTCCGTTTTTCGATCATTTTTAACGACCTTTAAACATTTTGTTATGAAATACTCGTAGTTTAAGGACTTTATATTAGATGCCGCTGTGAAATTCTATAGAATTTCACTGTGAAGCATAAAAAATCCAATCCATTTTTTTTTTTAATGAAATCTTACCGGTTGCTTAAATGATAAAAGACGAGCCTTAATAAAACTGATGAATATACTACCATGCTATTTTATTACTACACGATTGCTACGAGATGGAGTGAAACTATTCAAAATATTAATTTTAATTTATTTCCAAGGCCGACTTGCAATTGCCAGTTAGTTATTAATGTTGGTTTTAGATACATACAATTATGCAAAAAGCAACCGCGGGAGTTACTCTATAACCCAGAACGACGCAAGCTAGCCTAATTACATAAAAATGAAAAAATGTGCTCTTTACAAACGCCATCCATAGGAGTAGATAGTAATTGGATCATAGTTACTAAAACTAGTCTTTCATACTTTTTTTGCTCTTAAATTTCCTGGACATCAGGTAACATAGCCTTACTAAGTACATATTAAAAAGCTGTACGTAGAGGTAATAATACACACCTGTGAGAAAATAACGAAGGTCCCAGTCATGCCTCTAATGCTGTCTTCGCTGATCTCCTTCACGTAGAGAGGGACGACAACAAACGCGCCTCCGGCACCAAATCCTATCAGGGATCTCGCGGTTATCAGGCCTATGGAACTTCTTGATACCAGCTTTACACACCAACCAAGCTGTCGAATATAGGCAAATTTTTATTACTATTATTTATAAAAAGCAGTTTAGCTCGATTCGACCCAACTGGAATTAGCAACGAATAGCAATACTACGCAAAGGTCGTAAATAGAGCTTGAGCTGTTCTATTAAAAAAATTGCGGTAGTCCTCTTAGATGGCAATAACTGCATTTTCCTTTCAATAACAATTAGTCAGAATCTGACCGCTACACCAAATAGTAAGACAATTCAGAGATACCTAGGGCAACCCTCCGTCGAAGTAATCTATCATGCTTATGATATAGCGTCTCACACTTGGCAGTCTTTAGGCATTCCGGTCCCCATATAATTATATCTATCCAGTGAACAGCAATGTACTGCATAGTACCTGTCATTTTTCCTTATTGTCAGACGTCCACTGAATAGTTTATATGGGGGCTGGCAGGGTCTGCTATACGCAAGGCACCCCGAAGATCATCATCAGGGATAAGTTATTTAGTTTATCAGTTAGTCAGAGAGATCGTGTCCTCAAAGCTAGAACTCGGTTCCCTATAAAGGAAAGCTGCCTCGTACTCAACTGACACTACCAGCTGCGGCTATGCCAGAAACACAATTTTCAGACCGTTGGTCGTCTTTTGTTTTCGGACCCCATTGTGTAAGTGATCAATGATCATAAATAGATTTAAAACACCATAATTTGATACTTACAGCCATAGGCACTGTACAACACAACTGAGCATTCTTCCTCCCATATCTATCAGCTGCCGCACCGAAGATAAACACAGATATAGGCGCAAAGATGAACATTATAGACCCAAGCCGGGATACTTGGCTTTCCGTCAGTGGTGTATCCAAAGGGCTATCTTCACTCATAAGCAGGTCGGAGTTTGGAGATATCCAGCCCATTGAAGTACCGTATGTTAGGACTGGCATGCATACTGAGGACAGAGAGAAATAATGTTAGGAAGGATTTGGGTGACATAAATTGACAGCCAATCGGGCTGGAGAAAGTTTAATTCCAACTGGAATTTTGTTATTCGTCTTCTCAGGATTCCTCTCCAACTAGTGAAGGTCAGCAGACAGTTCAGCATAATATCGAATTCGATCTTTCGCGATAGTTTAACGGCGCTCGCTATTCCTGTTTCTCCCTGATGTTTCGTAGCCACGACTTTTACCTACGACCAACTTTTGTTTTCCACTTTGGAAATTTGTTGGAAAAGGATAACTGTCGACTTAATGAATAAGCATTCCATTCCACTTTATGACATACTTACTAATAAATTTTAATTGACTGTCATTTAAGATGTAATTTCCAAACGTTATTTCAGGGAAGTATTTAACTTTTTCCAATGAAATAACGTGACTTGCACTTCGCGAAATGTTTTTTGTCAATACTGTTAGGCTATTATTAGTTCTTTGAAAACTTTGTGTACTGTGTTTGCACTTTTTGGAAAACTTATTTTGTTAGGTACCTACCTACGTCAGTAAATAACCATTTAATTTTTATTGCGTTTAAATACTGCTTAAAAATAAATAAATATCACCATTTTATTATATTAAATTATAAGCCATTTTGAAAAATTTTCTTTGTAAAATGGCTAATTAATTTAAAAAAAAAAATTATGATAAATCGACAATAGTTTTATGTTCCATAAAAAATCTGATTTCTTCTCAGTAACTCGGTTCTAAGAAATGTTAATGTGTTATTACTTTATATTATGCAATTCTCGAACTAATTTACTGCTTACTACGCAGTAAAATTGTGCTTTCGATAAAAAAGTGATCGGCCATCTTGATTTAAGTAAGTAATTATAATTTCACCGAAAATTCATATAAAATACGAAATATCCTTGTAATTGTTGAATGGTCTTCTAGATAAATATTTACACTCGACTTTTTTACTAGGTACTACGCATATAGTTCTATTTCTTTTTGATACGTGATCAGCCATCTTGTTTAAGTTACACAAGTCGGCCATTTTGAAAACCATTTGCTCTAAAGAAAAATGGTTGACTTGCTTATCAGGACTTAATTAAAATCCACTGAAAATTGAATTTTTTTATAGAAAGTAGTTTAGTAGACTTTTTATGGATATTTTAAAATTCTGCCATGCATGCGGGTGCATGGCCTGCATGCCTGTTTCCTGCCGAGTTCCTTGTCGCTACTTGTGTCTACGCGAGTCGATATTTTGGGATTACGGATAGGCCCAAACTGTTAACGTTACAATGCACGTATTTACGTATCAACTAATTGTACCTAATCAGTGGTACTGTTCTGCGTTCTGTGATTGGATTAAGGATAGATTAATAAAACCAAGAACCAGAAAGGCTAAAACATGCAAATGAGCCTTAAGTTTCAAAATTGAATTATATAATAAGCTTCCTTTTCCTGTTCGAGAAGTTCCATTCAATGAATTTAAAAATAGAATTCAGATCATTTTTAAAACAAAATCTATTTTATAAAATCTCAGAATGTTGTATGACTTGCTCGTTTTTTGACTTATACCTAAATTAAATCATCTGTGACATCGTTTTACCCAACCATGGATGGATAATGTTTTATTTTAGTTTTAATTTAATTATATTTAATTTTTAACTCGTTTGTGTTATTATGACATGCCTATGTTATGTAATACTAATAATATTGTGGCGAAATAAATGAATTACTGATTGTAAACATACATTCATTTTCATCAACATCATGTCAGCCCTTATCCGTCCACTGCCTCACATACTCACATACGAAGGCCCCATACGACGCCACAAACAGCGATCCTGAGCAACCTCCATTCCAGGACTCTCCTCGATAGAGCTACAATGTCGTCGTCGGTCATTTAACTAAAACTAGGTTACACATTATATCCAAATAATACTCACCAACAATAGACATCAGTATTTGATTGAGTTTGCTCCCTCTCTGCTTCTCACTATCAAAAACGGTACTTATATGTTTAGTCTTCATTTTTCCAAAAAATACAATCACAGAGCAAATTTATAAATTTTAATTAAACTTGTTCTTATTTAAATTACTTCGAAAAAGAGATTTCCAATCTTTGTAACCAATTTTTTTAAAATCTAATTTTCTTTTTGCAATTTAAAATGGGGCAGTTAATTATTCGCACTTCAAATTCAAATGGCATTTAGTTGTGAGAAACCAGGGTTTTTATATTACATACCATAATCTTTTATCTGTTTGGGTGAATCAGTACTAGTGCATGATTTTGATTACAAATCGATTTGTTTGGGTAAGTAAGTGTAGGTATTTATAAGATTTAATTGTCATGATTTATAAAAGATACTTACCTACTTAGTTAGATAATAGTCTGTAATCGTGTAATGTAGTATTATATATATTTAGCGACAAGTAAGCGAAAATACTTTGAAATATTTATTACCAGAAGACAAGCGCTACGGGGGATATTTTGCAACGGCAGGTCCCGTGGGAATTTCTAAAAACTCTTTCTTATCGGGATGGTACGGGAACTTGGAGTCAAATGGTTTTGTTCTTTTATATGGCTATATTACATTTGGACATTAGCCATTGTCAAGTTTTATTAATATTTGCATCGAAACAATCAAGTCGTCACAGTTAAAGTCAAGTCAAGGAAATCATTGTAAGACGGCGGCTATTTACAATGATTGTTCACGGAGCTTTGGAGACCACGCTAAATCACGTCCACGTCCATGTTGTTCACCGATTTTCACTTTCACTTCACGTACATCTTCACGAAACTGAATTGATTAAACCCCCGAAATTAAACAATTTACACGCATTTGAACTAGGTTTCTCAAAAATGAAAATTCAGCAACACATCTCCTCACCGTGTTCCCGCCAAAACTCCCTTCAGATGGTTTTTATTTATTTCCTATCGGTTGTAGACCGATTTTGGCCATTTGGAAATTAACCAGTGTCAAGTATTATTCATATATGCAAGTTATTTGCATCGAAACAGTTGAGTTGTCATAGTTAAAGTCAAGTCTAGGGAATCATTTGTAAACACGGCGGCCATTTACAACGATTGTTCACGGACAACACTTAGTCCATGTTTTGCACTAAATTGATTAATATGCCTCCTAAATTTTACAATTCGCACGCATCTGAACTAGGTTTCACAAAAATGAAAATTTAGCACCACATCTCCTCAACGAGTTCCCGCCAAAACTCCCTTCAGTTGGTTTAAAAGGTTCTTCTTTCGAATTACTTTTTGACAATAACTGGGCCCTGATTCGCTTAGGACATACCATGCGAAATGCCGGCGGAATGCAGGCGACGTGCAGGAGTTGTACGTTATTTCGTATTCTGTAAATCTTATTCAACTTAATTACTACTTATTTATTTAAGTAGCCTTCAAATTTAAGGGCTACTTAATTATTTAAATAGCTCCTTTTGTGCCTCAGCTAATCAGCATTAAGGAAGTTATAAAATAGCTTTTATTTTTACTCATGCAACAAATCGACTTATGCAATGCACCTGCGCCCCGCCTGCATGTCGCATGCTATGTTTTACAGAATCGGACCACTGGGCACAAAACGGTATTCGAGTCTACAATCTACATATTATTAGTAATAATTTTATATCTCGAACTGAGTTCTAAAACGATACCGAAAATGAATTTCCTAAGCCTACCTAAAGGATGATTTATACTAGACCGTGCTAGGTCCGAGTTTCGTGTCTGTTGCTCGGCCGCCACTCGGTTGTAACAGACCGATCGACTGCTCGCCGAGCAATGGACAATGAAGCTCGGACACGGCACGGCCGTGTGACGGTCTAGTATAAATCATCCCTAAAACATGCCTATTATATTAGGCTTGCTATAGAAGATGTTTTACATTTCAATTTTAGAGTTTCGTTACCTCAGGAATTGAACGTCTGTACCCTTAGTGTGAGTTTTTTCGTAAAAAAAACGCGAACGTGATGGTTAAGTTAACACGTATTTTGTATGGAAACTGGTAACTTCGATGTCGTCCGCTAGGGGCGCTTTTTGAGTTTCCATACAAAATACGCGTTAACTTAACCATCACGTTCGCGTTTTTTTTTACGAAAAATCTCACACTACCCATACTGGTCGTCCAGGGAACATGAAGGGCAATATGCCTAGAGTGAGGCACTCACTTGATGGACTGATCAAAACAAGGCTGCTGTAGACCGGGAAGTCTACTGAAGCATTGCTTCTAAAGGACTTGTTTTTGATATATGTTGAAGTGTTTCCTACACTTGGATGACTATACTTAAAGAAATGCTTTCCAAAAATTTCGCACCCGACAGGACTTGAACCTGCATCTCTGAGGATCCGTCCCAACGCCTTTTTCCAATTTGGCCACGGATGCATGTTCAATCGAGTCGAAATTAAGGATTGCATTTCTTATTGTTTACGTTTCTAAAGGACTTATCAAATATTTTATTAGGAGTCCTTGTTTTTCTGAAGGACTGACCTTTTGAAAGAAAGCGGCAGAATGACCTTCCAGTTTGGTGATGGAGTGATCATCACTTGGAGGTCATTCTAAAGCGCGTATCGGATATTGTCAATTTTTGAGAAAGTATTGTTACAAGTTCCAACACATTGTTGATATCGTACTTCCTATTAATATTATAAAGCTGAAAGTTTTTGAGTGTGTGTCTGTTACTCAATCAAGTAAAAACCGCTGCACCGATTGCGATGAAACTTGGAATATAGGTAGCTGGATACCGGGAATAACACATATGCTACTTTTTATAACAAACTAACGCGGGAACTAAGCACTGAGCTTGTACTATGGGTACTAGACAACGGATATCTACATATTATCCTTTTTAAAATACACGTATATGACACATAGAAACATACCTATGGACAGTACCTAGTTTATACTTAGGTTATACTTAGGTAATACCTTGGTACTGTCTATCGTTTCTCTACTTGGTACCTACTTGATGATAACGACTGCTTTTTTATAAGCTAAAGGCTTATTATAAAGAGCGAGAGGAAAAACACCCTTAAAATATTTTGACTCGGTTGTCCGTCTGTCAATTTCATTTGTTTTGATTATGTATATTATAAACTATATAAGTACCTAAGTAGGTACCTTCCTACGCAACTAATCTATATGATAAAGATCTGGCTAGACGTGTATCGCGGTAGAATCGATTGATTCTACTACCCAAACAAAAACTAATTAGTTGTAAATTTATAAACTGTTTAAATTAATATTTCTTTTTTTTATTGCTCAAGGCATATTTTAAACTGAGAAATATGATAAGAATCCGTCATGGTTTTTTTTTTAATATATCTATTGGCAAAAAATATTGATTAAATTGGTTGTAAATGTATAATGCACGTATAGATGGGACTCCGAGCTTTGGCGCGGCACGTGAAGCAGTTGGTCCCGTTTGTTATCTCTGATAGCAGTCGTTAGGAGTTACAGGCCTTTGTTTACGAGATTAAGGATTTTTTTTAATTTTTTTACTATCGATTGGGAACCGATTATGGCCATTAGGAAATTAGCCAGTGTCAAGTATTTATTAATATAATATGCAAGTTATTTGCATCGAAACAGTAAAGTCGTCATAGTTAAAGTCAAGTCTAGGGAATCATTAGTAAACACGGCGGCCATTTACAAAGATTATTCACGTAGCTTTGGAGACAACACTAAGTCCATGTTTTGCACCGATTTTCACTTTCATTCCACTTGTACACCTTCACGAAACTAAATTGATTAATATGCCCCCGAAATAAACAATTTGCACATATTTGAACTAGGTTTCACAAAAATGAAAATTTAGCACCACATCTCCTCAATGCGTTCCCGCCAAAAACTCTCGAGATTCAGGGTAGGTGATGACAGCGAGGTATCCGTATACCTACTTTGGTCCACCTCCTTTCGTATGCGTCTGCTACGAGTCGTCGGTCTCCATTCTTGTCACTACTCCTGAGTAACTCGACATCTTCACAATTTTTTTAAATATTTGGAGTGATAACAAATGTAAAAGTTTATGTGTAAACAAGTAAGATAACGAGAATATGTACCTATGTAGTATAAGGTCTTTTATAATAACAGACAATAAGGTAGCATGACAGTGAATCAATTCACACTCGGCTCTGACGGCGAGCTTCATCAGTTCCAAAGTAAAATTGTTTGGTAAATCTCAAAAAGAACATCGCTAAAAAAGTCGAAACAAAATTCGAACGTTGTTAGAATACTTACCATCTATTACAATTTAATGGCCACTTTTTATCCCTATATTCCCATAGGATCGGGACTTAAGCTAGTGAAAGTCTTCAAAGCGTTGAACATCGTCGTAGGGTTACAAGCTTGTCGGTCTTTTATCGGATACATTTCGGGGAGTGTGCCACGGAACTGCACCATTTGGTTTTACCATCTCCCTTCTACCATCGGACATACAGGCAAACTGATAAGCGGCACCGGTTTATGGTAGAAATACCCCTCACCCGAACCGAGCGTTTCGCATCGTCATTCTTTATTCGTACTGTTAGGGAATCAGTTGCCTGAGTATGTCTTCCCGGATGTCTACAACTTGGGAGTCTTCAAGTCACAAGTGAACGGGTATCTCTTAGGTAAGCTTGTAACATCTTTGACCACATCGTCGCTTTCCATAAGGTGAGATAGTGGTCAAAATACGCGGGTTGCTGGTATTATAGTCAAATATACAACGATGTTCAATTAATAACTTACGTAAAGAAACCAACATATTGCACAATATCAAGCAATATGTAGTAAGTACTTAATTAAATTTCGTCACTTGCATATACCGGATATATTAATTACCTATTTACTATAGACTAGCTGCGTCCCGAGGTTTCCCCCGCGTAAGTCTCAAGCCCGTGGGTCATAATAATTAACAAAGATAATTATTTTGATTCTTATGTCAGTGTTAATAAAAAGAAATTAATGTTTTTGGATTATTTTTGGGAATAACCTGTCAATATGATTTAGTTAGTAAACCTACTTATAGACATCCACTTAAACCTAATCCTATCCACCTTAATCCGAGGTTTTATTAAATATCGTTATAATCAGTTATTTTTTTAAAACCTACCTTGGCACGGGAATCCTTTTATTTTTACCTACTTTTTTACCTACCGATTTTACTGTCGGCGACAATTTTGTCGCTAAAAAAAAACAGAAAATTTTAAATATAAAATACCAGCGCCTGGCTTCAATAGTACTTCAATGGGCGACCGTTTAAGTGTGGACTTTTGAATTGAGGTAGGTAGGTGAATTAAGGTAAAGATTGTATGTCAGTCTCCTGCGGGATTTTCGGGATCAAAAGTAACCTATGTTACTCTCCATCATTTAAAGTATCTCTATGCATATTTTCATCCAATAAATAGTTATCACCTGCGTAAGTCCCGATCCCGCGGGATTTTCGGGATTAAAAGTATCCTATGTTACTCTCTATCATTCAAACTAATCCCTTTAGGAATTTTCATCCAATAAATAGTTATCACCCGCGTAAGTCCCGATCCCGCGAGATTTTCGGGATCAAAAGTATCCTATGTTACTCTCCATCATTTAAACTATCCCTTTGCAAATTTTCATTCAATAAATAGTTATCACCCGCGTAAGTCCTGATCCCGCGGGATTTTCGGGATCAAAAATATTCTATGTTACTCTCCATCATTTAAACTATCCCTTTGCAAATTTTCATCCAAATCGGTTGAGCCGTTTGACCGTGAAGAGGGAACAAACAAACAAATAAATAAACAAACAAACAGACTTTCGGATTTATAATATTACTAGCTGCGCCCCGCGGTTTCACCCGCGCAAGTCGCGATCCCGCGTTGTTCGAACACCTACCTACCGCAATGCAATAATCCACACTTAAACGGTCGCCCATTGAAGTACTGTTGAAGCCAGGCGCTACCGCGCCTGGCATCATCAGTACTTCCCTGGTCGTCCGTAAGTGTGGATTTTTGCACTGCGGTAGGTAGGTGAAGTAAGTTAAAGTTTGTATTTCGTCAGTAAGTGACGATGGATGACGATGATGATGATGCCACTCTACATCACTTATCCTACCCCTGTGTCGATTTTCATTCATTGAATGGTTATCACCCGCGTAAGTCCCGATCCTGTGGGATTTTCGGGATCAAAAGTATCCTATGTTACTCTCCATCATTTAAACTATCCCTATGCAAATTTTCATCCAATAAATATTATCACCCGCGTAAGTCCCGATCCCGCGGGATTTTCGGGATCCAAAGTATCCTATGTTACTCTCTATCACTTAAACTATCACTATCCAAATTTTCATCTAATAAATAGTAATCACCTGCGTAAGTCCCGATCCCGCGGGATTTTCGGGATCAAAAGTATCCTATGATACTCTCCATCATTTCAACTATCCCTATGCAAATTTTCATCCATTAATATTATCACCCGCTTAAGTCCCGATCCCGCGGGATTTTCGGGATCAAAAGTATCCTATGTTACTCTCTATCACTTAAACTATCCCTATGCTAATTTTCATCTAAGAAATAGTTATCACCTGCGTAAGTCCCGATCCCGCGGGATTTTCGGGATCAAAAGTATCCTATGTTACTCTCCATCATTTAAACTATCCCTATGCAAATTTTCATCCAAATCGGTCGAGCCGTTTGACCGTGAAGAGGGAACAAACAAACAAACAAACAAACAAACAAACAAACAAACAGATTTTCGGATTTATAATATTAGTAGGATATATAAAAGTTATACTTATAATATTTTTTAAGTTGGTTTTTTTGTTATATAAATTCGTCTTAGTGACTTGGCAGCGAGCCCAAAATGCTAAAAGCCGCATTGCCACGCTGAATGGCAATGCTTATTTTTTGTGCCAAGTAAATTCCAGCATTAAAAGCAGCATTGTTTTTAATTTTATTCTTTTCAAGCTGAACGACGACGCGGCGGCTTCGCGACGACTTACTCGTATAAGACATCATCGTAGGGCGGATTGTTTTAAATATTTAATAGTTGATTGTCAGCACTAAATGACGATTGGCTAATTTTTTATCTGTTAAAGTTTAGAATTGTTTTTATTTATTCTGTTTACCGTATTTACAGAATAAATAAAAACAGTATTTAAGCTCATACCTACATTGTTTTTCTACATTGTTTTTTTGTTCGTGAGATCCTTAATTTATACTTCTGTAATAGCTGTTGGATTTCCTAAATAATAAATAAATTGCAGAAGCTACCTCGTTTAGTTGTAAGTAAACATATTTTTATTTTTCCCAGGTTATTGGTTACAATTCTGTACTTAGTCGAAACATCGAGGTAAGAGAATTAATAGAAGAATACGCGAATAAGACCCAGGAAAAAAGAGAAATAGAGCGGTGTTGGTCTAGTGGTTGTGACCTCGACTTTCTTTGCGAAGGTCGTGGTTTCAAATCACGGCCACGCACTAATGTCTATTTCTTTAAGAAAACATGTGCACTATTAACATCGCTCTTACGGTGAAGGAAAACATCGTGAGAAAACCCACGGCTTAAAATCACGCCCAAAGACCCACATAGTAGGGCTGATTGCGGAAACACATAGGTAAAACTTTAACTTTTTAACTTTGAGACCCGGGAAAAAGCGTACAAATTGTGTAAGTTTAAAAAGTTAGTAGGTATAATTAGATAATGTGTTTAGACAGGTCTGTCTGTAACTGATTAACTCAAAAACTTCTGCACGGATTTTTCTGTGATTTTCGTCTAGATTTTCCACACGCTTTTAGATAATTTTAAAGGGTAAACATGGTTGTTTTCACTAGAAATATTACATCTCTAATAACGAGTACGGGTAAAAAAATAAATGTTTTATTTGGTAAATTCCGATTAGTAATTTTCCGATAGGTAATTTTACCTAAAATGTTTGAACAAACGAACAGCAAAGTTACCGCGCAACTTCCGCCGTAATCGGCATCGAAAATACTCTGTGCAAAGAAATAACCTGCGCAGTGAAAACGCAGCGTTGGTTTGCATGCATTTGAAGCCGGCACCGTCGAGTTGAGTAGTCATTGAAAGCGAGATCTCTTTAGCTGCCGGTTTCAAAGACAGTTGAACTTGACGGCGGACGTCGTCTTCAAATGCATGCAGATTAACGCTATGGTTTGAACTGCGCAGGTTATTTCTTTGCGCAGTGGGATTTCGATGCCGATTACGACGGAAGATGTACGGTCGAGCCCCTGTTCTATTTTCAAACTTATGGTAACCAGGCACCAAAATGTTTTATTTTTTCTCCAGTTATGGAACGAGGGCATTGTGGTGCTGCCAATGTCACGTTTTTTTTTTTAGTGTCAGCGGTGAGGCTCTCTGAGAATAACCCTCACTCTAAATCTGCAACTGAATCTAGAAATTATCCGCCGTCCTTTCTCTATATGCTTACGTGCTGACGCATACGCTTACGCAAATCGCAGATTACTTATGGCAATGACATCTGAAAGAATATCACACTGAAATTAGCCATATCTACGGGTATAATTATATTGATTAAGTATTTGATACAGAAAGCAGCCTGACTATCGACAATTGTGTTTATACAAGGTGTAACGGGTAAGCCCTTTTAATCCAAAAGGGGGTTGTTCTAGACGTCTAGGCGAACAACTTTTATTCTACGACTTTTGGAAATTCGAAGTAGTTTTCGAAAATTTTAAATTTAAAGTTTACATGTAAATCAGCTGTTTCTCAGAGTTCGAGGTCATTGACCTTATCTTGTCCTTTCATTTAGTTTAGTCGACAACAATCGAAACTACAATTACGTTTATTTTCAAAAGCAGCTGTTTTTTTCAGTTAACCATAACCTCAAAATTTTCAAAAATAAAGTTCGTATTTCCAAAAGTCGTAGAACAAAAGTTGTTTGCCTAGATGTCTAGAACAACCCCCTTTCGGCTTAAAAGGGCATGCTTGTTACATCCTGTATAAGTATATAATTTAACAACATTAAAACCGATAGGCCAAAATACTTAAGATACCTACAGTGCAATATTTTGGCTAAGTTTTCGCAATTTTTCATTTAAAAAAAAAACACAATATTTACCGGCTTTTACTCGCCTTATATTTAATAACGGAATTATTACAAAAGTACCGAGCTTTTGCTAACTTTACAGTTAGCTTTAAAAGCTTTTAAAAACTAAATGTTAAATTAGTGAAGTTTTATGATACAGTGCAAGTCAATAAATTAATAATTTCTGAAATGCTATTCCGCTCATTCGAAGTTTCTCAAGAGGTTATGACACCTATTATAAATAAAATAAATAAATATACAAGATGTAACGGGCAAGCCCTTTTAATCCGAAAGGGGGTTGTTCTAGACGTCTAGGCGAACACCTTTTGTTCTACGACTTTTGAAAATTCGAACTTTTTTTTGAAAATTTTGAGTTTATGTTTCACTGAAAAAACAGCTGTTTTGAAAATTAAGGTAATTGAAGGTTTGATTGTAGTAGACCAAACTAAATAAAAGGACAACATAAGGTCAATGACCTCGAACTGTAAGAAACAGCTGATCTTCAAGTAAACTTTACACTTAAATTTTTGGAAAAGTACTTCGAATTTTCAAAAGTCGTAGAACAAAAGTTGTTCGCCTAGACCTCTAGAACAACCCCCTTTCGGCTTAAAAGGGCTAACCCGTTACATCTTGTATATTAGGGTAAATAAAACCACTTGACCTAAATCAGAGGGACAAGCTAGTTTATAAGTTACGTGCGATAACAAATGATCAAATTGACACATTATTGATCACCAGTCTTGATTTTAATAAAAATTAAAAAACCGACTTAAAAAAAGAACTAAAATAATTTAAAAAACACCAAAAAAAAAAAGTATTGATAAAAAAGACCAAAATAACTTCTACATACAGCGCCACCGACTAATTAATCTGTTTTATCATCTGAAGTCGGGCAGCCAAACTAAGTACAATATGGAACCATACAGCCAGTAAAACTGCCCGACTTCAGATGATATAAAAAAAAAAAAAAAAAAAAAAAAAAAAAAAATATATACGCGACGAATTGAGAACCTCCTCCTTTTTTGAAGTCGGTTAAAAACAGATTAATTAGTCGGTGGCGCTGTATGTAGAGGTTATTTTGGTCTTTTTTATCAATTCTTTTTTTTTTTGGTGGTTTTTAAATTATTTTAGTTCTTTTTTTAAGTCGGTTTTTTAATTTTTAAATTATTTTTTTATTTCACCCTTTTTAGTACCTACCTACCTACTTTCGACTGCCAAATAAATTAACAATACCTATTGTTACCGTAATTTTAATTATTGAGGAGTTTGCTGATGAGAAGGTGGTTTTTGGTGGCCCATCAATCTGTACTTAGTTCTTTAGGGGTCTTTTCTTTTTGGTAGAAGTCCAAAAACGAGTAATTTATTACATTCTGGGAAGCTATCCTGTCCATCATTACGAAGATACTCATCAGATCCTGACCAAATTTTTATGGGACCACCACGAGGCTTCCACCTTTCCATTAAAAAAAGAACCATCTCAATTGGTCAAGCCACCTTTGAGTAATCGGTGAACAAGTGAATTGAATACAGGTTTTTGAGGAGCATTCCCGGTCCTCACTTCGAAGATCCTTATCAGATCCTCACCAAATTTTTATGGGACCACCAAGGGGCTTCTACCTTTCCATTATAAAAAGAACCATCTCAATCGGTCAAGCCACCTTCGAGTAATCGGTGAACAAGTGAATTGAATACAGCTTTTTGAGGAGCATTTCCGGTCCTCACTTCGAAGATCCTCATCAGATCCTCACCAAATTTTTATGGGACCACCTCGGGGCTTTCACCTTTCCATTAAAAAAAGAACCATCTTAATCAGTCAAGCCACCTTCGAGTAATCGGTGAACAAACATAAAAAAAAAAAAAAAAAAAAAAAAAAAAAAAAATATACGCGACGAATTGAGAACCTCCTCCTTTTTTGAAGTCGGTTAAAAATATCATTTCACGGTAAATATATATCTGACCATCGAGATAATAAATCAAAATATAGCTTAATTAGTGTGTCTTATAGATAACATTAATAATATAAGTGATTAATAGGTACCTAATATTATCTAAAAGCAATCATAATATCGATCACGTCTGGGCAGAATGTGCAAAAACCCCAACTATGTTACTTATCTGCGTTACTCAGCGAGCTCGAATAATAATATATTAAAAGTAGCAATCCTAATAATATGTGGGAAGTAGCAATCCTTTTAAAAAATGTTCCATACAAACGGTGATTGAGAAGGCGTGGCTGCATCGATGATTCGATTGCCCGCTAGTTGCTGCTCAGCTCAATAAATAGATGGAGCTGTTTAACATCCTTATTTAAAACTAGTAGAGCTCCGCGGTTTCACCAGCACATATCCTGATTCCGCGGGAATATCGGGATAAAAAGTCTACGTGTTAGCTGAATAATCTAAGTCTTCAGCTATCTGCATACTTACCAAGTTTCATCGCAATTGATTTTTGCATGATTTAAACACAAATACGAAGTAAAAATTTAAATTTAAATTAAATGTTCGTAATAATTTGATTTAAGTTCAAAATAAAATAAATCACTGACCCCTACAGTATATAACTATCTGGAACTGGACCTTAAAATATAATATCTGGGTAAAAAAAGGAACGAAAAGTTCCTTTTAGTTCTAAAAGGTAGAACTATCTGCCACCGCGTGACTCTCCGATCCGCCATCGCCCCCGCCGTGTTTGGTACATTGTCAAAGATCGTCAGCTATTGGTCAATCGTAATACTGTACGGAACATGTCATTATGTGCGTGCTTCTACTGCTGTGTGACCGTGGAACATGTTTTTATCGAGTTTAATAGGGAAGTTAGAACTCCACTCTATTTATTCCTCGTAGACGCTACTATGAGGAATGGCATGACACAACAGACATTTTGTTACTAAAAGGCGATAAGGGATCTAAGAACCCTTAACTGAATACAATATTTATAAATGTTATAGCGTCCCCACAAGTCGGCTAACGGGTGAGCTCCGTCGGGGATCAGTTATAGACTGATTTAGTCCCCCATGCTAAATTGGTCCTCGATAAAGGAGAATAGCCTCGTGCCCAAGTGACACTACTTGGTTATCCAGACAGGACTTGCGCGGGTGAAACCGCAGGGCGAAGAAAGGGAATTTCGTGATTTGCTTTTGATGTGTTTTTTCGATTAACCTACAAATTTGTTCTACTTTATTTTGATGTAGTAGTGTGTCTCTAGTGTTAGAGTTGTCAGGTCGCCCTAACGCCTATAACTTGACCTAACTACTGCTGTCAGAGATGACAACCGGGACCAACTGCCAACAGCAGCACGGAGGAGCTCGAGATAATTTTTAGCTACATACATCCAAAGAAAGGCCTCGCCAAGCGTTGATTAACTCGCAGTACACTAGATTGGCCAAACACAGTTAGGGTATCGAACTTCTTAGGATGTTCTTTGATTGCATTACGAAGACTTACCTCATTTGTAATGACATTGTGCATCTGCTTTCATGTCCACCGCCCTGCCACCTGTACAAGGAAAGATCTCTTGAAGCCCACAGATGCCGCCTAGACTGTGGCTGGTTTCTGTGGCTCGACCGCGCCACTGTACTGTACTGCGCGTCGTCGCCTTCAGATGCATGCAAAACAACTCGATGGTTCTCGCCGCGCAGGTTTTTCCTTTGCACAGTGTGAATCCCAAAGCGACATCGAGTTCAACCCGACGGAGCTTGCGCGGTCGAGCCCCTGGTCTGACAAAGTTTAATTTACCCTCTCTAACAACAGCCATTAAAACGATAGGAAGAAGAAGACCGTTTTCATCTAGATGATGACATCTTCATCCGTTCGATGATCCCGGTTCCTGTTCGAGTGTCCGGGTCCTGTTCTTACGTCTCCACTTCGCACGATCTTCAGTACCCCGGGTAGTGAAGTCATTTGCAGCCATTATCTGCCCTTTAGACGTCAAACCAGCATAATATCTTGGGTCATACTTTTTAAATTCACACGATTTCTGCTTATTACTATTTTCACCCGTGTCTTCCCGCGACCACGGCCGGTGTAACCCGTTTGCCGAAACGTCGGGGTAATTATAAATTTATTTAAAATTTATAAAAAGGGCATAATTCGAGTTTTTAAAAATAGTAATGATCTTGGGTCATCCCAGTCTTAATGATGACTAATAAATTGTTTGGAATGAAATAATAATAAATGTTAACTAACGCCTTTAATTAATAATAAAGCCATTTTTCGTCTTAGTTTGCTATTAAAAAGTAATAGGAGTCGAGATCGAGAAAATTTAAAACGTAACCTCCTTTTTGACGTAGTCTGTTAGAAACTTGATTTGTAGAGGTATAGTTATTCCGATCTAGTCAATTTGTGCAGGAATGTGCAGGGAATATGAATGTGCGGATGGACGGAAAAAAAATATGAATTAAACTAGCAGCACCCCGCGGTTGCCACCGGCGTAGGTCCCGTTCCTGCGGGAATATCGGGATAAAAAGTAGCCTATATGTTATTCTAGGTCTCCAGCTACCTATATTCCAAGTTTTATCTTGATCATTGATTTACTTTAGCATTTTTACGGAATTTAGTAACTTACTTTCATACCTATACAAGATGTAACGGGTAAGCCCTTTTAAGCCTAAAGGCGGTTGTTCTAGACGTCTAGGCGAACAACTTTTGAAAATCCGAACTTTTTTTTGAAAATTTTGAGGTTATGTTTCACTGAAAAAACAGCTGCTTTTGAAAATGAAGATAATTGAAGGTTTGATTGTAGTAGACCAAACTAAATGGACTAAAGGACAACATAAGGTCAATGACCTCGAACTCTAAGAAACAGCTGATCTTCAAGTAAACTTTACACTGAAAATTTTCAAAAAGTACTTCGAATTTCCAAAAGTCATACAACAAAAGTTGTTCGCCTAGCCGTCTAGAGCAACCCCCTTTCGGCTTAAAAGGACTTACCCGTTACATCTTGTATACATACTCACAAACTTTCAGCTTTATAATATTAGTAGGATAATAATATTATTTATCCTACATATTATGAAGGATAAAGGATAAGTACCAACCTCCTATCAGGGTAATTATTGTGAGTGCCTATAAACTTGTTTTGAAACATACCTATTTGTAATGTACCTACATTTATTTTATGCTTACGTTCACTAGCTAGTAATAAAGCTGGAACTACTGCCGACTGGCAGAAAATATGTAAAATATTATTTTAAGACGGCGATAGATGATAATCATCGGTCCTTGTCCGATTGCATAAATGAGCGAGATGGAATTGCATGAAAAAAACTACAATTTCTCGTAAAATCAATCATTAACGAAGATTAAAAAAATATTTTGATAAAATGCGATGAAGAGGTTCTAGGTATTGTATTTTCTAATATTATGATGCCTATAAGAAAATATAGCGGTTAAGGATTTAGAAGAAAAACTGATTTATTTTGTAAAACATGGGTAACTTTGCCTGTATAATAGTGGTATTTATAGTTATTTTTTATTGTTTTTGAAATGAAGGGGACTCTTCTTGTATCATGTACAATAACATAATACATTTTAAAGTTTAAAGATCTATTTGATACCGGTTATGAAGAAAAATATTCAATCGGAAGGGATTTCACATCAGTCGCGTCCTTAAGTGTTTGTGTTAATAAAATAAATAAATAAGTAAATAAAAAAATACACTAGTTTTTGTTGTAGTCAAAAATAGCTACCTGTTAGTTTTGATTATACAGGCAATTAAAAAACTTACGATAAATATTGAGTCTCGCTTACAGTCACGTGACGTCATTTACAACGCTCCCCTAATCAAAACGTTAGACGACATGTACTGTGACATCGACACATAGAGCGCGAGTGGACTGGGCGTGTGTGAGATGACGTCATAAAATTGGAAACGAATTAACGTATCGAAGTAGGTACCTACCTATAGAGCGCTGGTATGCGAGTATGAACTGTAAGCACCGGTATGAACAGTCAAAAATGACAAAAACGATGTCATCAGTCACACCTAGTGTTACGGGAATTGACTGTTTCTCTCGTTAGAATTTATTCTAGTAATAATTATGGTGAAATGTTCAGTGCCGCGGTGTAAAATGATTCGCGGATCACTATTCAACATCAGCATTTGAATATCTATGTATAGAGCATCTGCTTACACTTTGCGCAGTAGGGAAATACCCATAGGCGCGCTCTATAGTTTGCTTTATGTATACTCTAAGTTACTTAGATAATTCTTTCACTTGTATTATTTTTGACAGAGAATATGAAATGCTAATATTCAAAATTAGTTTTTTTTCGTCATTATCGATAGGTAAGTATAGGTACTTAATTAAAAAGTCAAATGTGCCAATTCGATTGAACATTATAACAATTAAATTCACCTTTTTCCTTGAGGAAACTACAGGTAATTCACCGGGATTCACTTACCTAGACCGGCAAAAAAAACTTTACAATAATCGAGATAGAAGACGTCAACGTTACTGGAAGACGAGAAGATGGATAATGAATAGGAGCGTGCTACAACTAAGATCACTTCATCACTAATAAAGAGCAAATCTGTATTATTTAAATAAATTTCTACAAAATGCTTTAAAAAGCTTTTAGTAATTAGGAGAGGACCTAAAACTTTACACGTCCTTGTCTTGATAGGGTGCTTTGGCAAGCGTGCGAAAGGGACAACCGAAGATAAAGTCCTCTGTCGATACCGGTTTTGTATTTGTTATTTGTATTGTTTCACTGTGATGTATTAAAAATATATACAAACTAGGAGTTCGCCCCGAACTGAGACCTCACGACCCCCTATCTCCCCAACCCCTTACCGATCCGATCCGATCCGATCCGATCCGGTTGGAGAGATAGGTGGTCGTGAGGTCTCCGTTAGGGGCAAACTACTAGTAGGTATTTATAGAAATTCGGGAATTAATTCCGAAGGAATCCCCGTTCGCTATATATTTATATCGATACACTATTAACCCCTTGTCTTAAAGATATATTGACTTTACCCGAGTCATTTGTACAAGGGAGTTTACTGTTATCATTACCTATATGAACTCTAAACGATAATTTTTATGTTAATTTGATTCTTTGATTTTGAAGACCTTTAGGTCAAATTTACATTACGAAACTAGTGGCATACATTATAGAGTCAATTCCACAAAAGCAGTCGCGCAGCAGTTTCTGGAAGCAATTTTATCAAATAGACTAGCTGCGCCCCGCGGTTTCACCCGCGTAACTTCCTATCCCGTAACGTTAATGATCCCTCACGTATGTCATACCAGGTGTAGCTTAACGATCATTCAAAGTACTATATAATATTTTTACCTCTAAACCAACCCTGTACCAAGTTTATGAATATCGGGTCACCTGCTCTTTTTCACCCATCACGTATGTTGTACCAAGTGTTGCTTAACCCGTACGATCATTCAAAGTACCCTATATATTATTTCTACCCTGTACCAAATTTCATTCATATCGGTTTACGGGTTGTTGAGTTAGAAATAGAAATACACGACTTTATTTTTCAGATCTGCCGTCCCGCGGTTTCACTTGCGTAAGTCCCGATCCCGAGGAAATATCGGGATCAAAAGTAGCCTATGTCACATCTGTATAATGTAGTTTTCTATTAGTGAAAGAATTTTTGAAATAGGTCTAGAAGTTTCTGAGATGACCCCCAAAATACATACATACATACATGTTACCAACGTAACCTCTTTAAAATATTAATTACCAACATAAAACAAAATATTAAGAATCAAAAGTACAATGAGATATTGCAAAATAATTATTAAAAAGCACTGCAGTTTGGTGACACTACCGTCTCGCATGGAGCCGACCGATTGAGCCGCGCGGCATGATGCCTCACAGAGCTGGCTGGCCACCCTCATCATCGTCGCCCGCTACGTATACGTATCTATATGTACGCTTGGTACTTATTAATTATTTATTGTGGAGTTATTTTAAAACTGTAATATCTCGTGAGATATTCATTGAAATCAAGTGATGTTAAGGACAATTATATTTAAAATTAAATACTTTTATTGAATAACGTATTTATTTGGATAAGGATTAATATCATATTTACAAAATTACCTTCGGAAACAATGAATTGTTCTACAATAAATTTCATTACTCTAAAAGATGTTATATTGAGTCAACCTTAAGAGTTAGACATATGCTGTCGCGGACTATTTATAAGATCCTATTTAAAGGAAGAATTCTCTCATAAATGGTTTTTATGTAACTTTGACCGTTTACTCAGCGCACGCGACAGAATCTCGGAAAAGGGGGATATTTTTCCCGTTTTTGCAACATATTTCATGGATGCTCCGCTCCTATCAGTCGTAGCGTGATGTAATATAGCCTATAACCTTCCTCGATAAATGGACTATCAAACACAAAAAGAATTTTTCAAATCGGACCAGCAGTTCCTGAGATTAGTGCGTTCAAACAAACAAACAAACAATCAATCAAACAAACAATCAAACAAACTCTTCAGCTTTATAATATTAATAATAAATAATAATAATAATAAGTAAATAAGTAAATAGTAATAGTAATAGTAATAGTAATAGTAATAGTAATAGTAATAGTAAGTATAGATATAGATAAATAGGAACGCCGTGTCTTCGCAATTTTTTTGTCAAAATGTCTGTAAATTGCATGCCACTAGTTTATTTATTTATAAAAAGACAATATTATGGGTTTAAATACTTATTATTATTATTATATTAGCCTGGATTGTCCCATTGCTGGACAAAGGCCTTTTCCGTTCGGGTCTATTTTGGGCTATGGTCGCCACTCAGGCTTAAATTTGTCGATTTCATCACGCCATCTCCGCTTCGGTCTGCCGATTCGCAGCTTAGAATTTGGGATTCCAGTAAGCCTTTAAATACTTAGGTGAGGACAAAATATTGTGGGTTTAAATACATAGGTGAGGAGTTGAGGACATACGTTTGCTATAAAGAGAACTGGGCCCTGATTCTCTAAAAACATAGCATGCGACAAGCAGGCGGGATGCATGAGCATTGCAAGGACTAGGAATAGCTATTATTTTTTCATTCGAAGGACTAGGGGCTGACGGACTAGGGGCTCGAAGTGCTGACGGGTCACTGGGACACACTGTGTTTAGGAAATCCACGCATACGGATAGGTATCTCAACGGTCGGTCGCACCACCATCCTTCACAGTTAGCTACTGTTGGTAAAACTTTGTTGCAGAGAGCATATGGCATCTGTGACGGGGCCCACCTGGCGGAGGAGGTCAAGCACGTCAAACAAGTCCTACGTCGCAACAACCTCCAAGTGCCGTGCCACGTTCACAGGAGCCGCCCCAAACCACCTATAGTTGATCGAGTCCCGGCTATCCTTCCATACATCAAGGGAGTCACAGACAAAATTGGAGGAATCTTGAAACGAGCTTCGATTAAAACTAACTATAAGCCACACAGAAAGATCCAACAATTGTTAAGACCAGTCAAGTGTAAGATACCCCTGGAGGAAGCAGGCATTTACAAGATCGATTGAGTGTGGCGCCTGTTACATAGGGCAAACCCAACGAAGTGTTGCCACTCGTCTAAGAGAGCACATGGCTGATGTGAAGCACAGGCGGTATCAGAAGTCTGCAGTTTGTGAACACACGCTGGACAAGTCTAACCATTTCCTTCGCTTCGATAAAGCACAGGTACTGGCTACAGAGAAGCGGTATGTACCCAGGATGCTTCGGGAAGCTATTGAAATTCAGAAACACCCTAATAATTTCAATAGGGATGATGGCTGGAAAGTGTCACCTGTCTGGGACCCTGTACTTCATTTGATTAAGTCCCAGGCCCAGCCAACAACAGCTGCAAGACCACAAGATACCGTTAGCCATTTTTGTAGGACTTAGTATTTAGTATAGTATAAGAGAACCCCCATGAGTTTCTTCGTGGCTTCTTCTCATGTGAGGGCGCGTTCCGAAGCCATGGTAGTTTTTTGAGCTAGTTAGGGATAAAAATAATTATAATTTAATTTAAAACTATTACAATAACTCTATAGTCTGCGTACACTGGAACGTTTTTATTGCAAACAATTATGAGGAGGTAGTTTACTGTAACTTTTTAGAATGTTAAAATGGACAAATTACATCTCAGTCAACCTTGAAAAAGCCAACTGTAAAGTTGGCGAAAGCTGAAATGAATAAAAACGCGATAAAACCGGATAAATAAAGTGTTTTATTAATTAATTAATAAAACACTTTATTTATCCGGTATCCGGTACTTAATTAAGTATAGCTCTTAATTTTGAAGGCTACTCAACAAACTAAGTAGTAATTAAGTAAAATAACATTTACAGAATACGAAATAACGTACATCTCCTGCACGTCGCCTGCATTCCGCTGGCATTCCACATGCTATGTCCTTACCGAATCGAGCCCCTGGACACAGCGTAACACAAAATGTTTTAAAAACGAAATGTTCCGGTTATATTCCGTCAGTTGCGTTCTAGGATTTCGCTTGGCCCTGTGTTTATTTTAGAGTTCGATACCCAATTATTGTGATAATGGCACGGAACCCTTTGAGCGCGGATCCGACTCACACTTGACCGAGTTTTTTTAATTCAGATATTCCCCCAGGAAATCGCGGGTAGGTATATATGCTAAGTATTTACAAAAATGTTTGTTGTAACTTAAATGCGTTGCCTAGTACCCATAGTAAAAGCCTAGTCACGTCTTTCAAACATTTTATTATTCACGGAGATGAAATCTAGAAATCCCCTTTAAGATGATAAGAATAAGTACCTACCTACCTACCTACCGTGTTTGTTGTCACGATTTCTTCAAAACTAACTATTTAAAACACGACAATACAATACAGTATGTCAATATAAAAGCACTGGCCACTTATAAAACATGCTGTAATCACATCTCTTTACAACCTAACGTACGCATCACACGCGAACTGGCCGCATAGCGCAGCGGCTCTAAGCCTACGCGGAAGAATAATAAAACTGCACACTGTAAATTAAAAAAAATAAAAATATTTGCGTTTAGAAAGAAACAGTTAATAAAAGAGATTTCTAGTGACATATTAAGTGATTTTTTTAGTGATGATCATCTACGTCAAAATAAAATATACCTAAGTCCTACTTCTATACGTATAACAAAGGAATTATAAAATATAAAGATACAAAATAGAAATCATTTACCTATCTTAATACATTTTGTGCTATAGAAACTAAAAACTTTTGTAAGAAACCGTTTATTTACCTCAAAATCATTTTAAAAAGCACGAGCCCAAAAAGTTACTACCAAAAATTAATAAGTAAATTCTTATATATTACCTACAAACATATTACGTACCTATTTTTTCTGATATCCTGGTAAATAATCAAATAACTAAAATCAAAAACATGGTGAATAAATCTTATAAAGTTAGTTCCAATAAAAAGGAAGATGGAAGCAAAGTGAATCAGGTGTTAATGTCCATTGTAGGTAAGTGAAGTTTGTCCTGTATTAAAGTTTTTTTTTCAAATAAATGCTGTCACCAACACACACAGCGCCATCTAGCCCCATGGTAAGCTGCTAAGCTTGTGTTACGGTGACTAGACAACGGACTACTACTTATATTAATTTTTCTTTTGTAAGTACATACAAATTGTACATAGAAATACACCCAGACCAGATACAAAAAAATATTTTTTAGCATAAATATTTGCACCCAGTGGGAACTGAACCCGCAACCTTCTGCGTTGCAGTAAGTTTTAATAAGGGTTGCTGTAAACTACAGACTAATACCTACTAACAAACAAATCCTGTGAACATAATTATTCTAAAGTTATGTTTATGCTCTACGTACAAAAACATAACTTTAGAATAGAACTTAGTTTAGGTATTATAAGTTGATAAAATGTTAGCTAAAATCATGTATTGTTAACTTAGATTCTTCTGAAATTCTTGGTAAATAAATTATGAATCGCAAAGTAACCAAACTTTGAAATAGGTTAATTAAAGAGGAGAAAGTTTGTATTATAATAAATCATTAGTCATTACCAACGGCAGTCTGGTAAGATTTATATCGACTTACTTTATGTAAACTACCACCTGGGACCCCATTATAGATCGATTTCCCATATTATGTAGAATGCGTTCGCCCAAAAGGTCGATTCTAACATCTCACATTAAAAGTGGTTACATGAATAATGTAGAGGTTTGTTTCAATTCGAAACTCCTGTGGGTTTGACTCAAAGACAATGAAGCCAATTCACTGCTCATGCTGCGATTTTTCTACAAAACACAACCCAGCAGGGCAATTGTGAGTAATAAATAAATAAATATTGCATCACATTACACACAGCTAAGCACTAGACTTGTTCTATGGATACTAGACAACGGATATGAGTTCTACACAATAATGTAGTATCATTATTATACTTATTAGTATTATTATACTTTTTTTATGTAAATACAAATACATATTTTACAATGAAAGACACCCAGATAAAATACAAATATTTATTTTTAAGCTAAATATTTTCACCCGACGGGAATCAAACCCGCAGCCTTCTACATTGCAGTCAGGTGTTCGCCCGACAAGCCACAGGGGCCGTCAATAATAATTAAACTTTGTGATAAGCTACTATTATTGGCGTTACCTATCCTATACCTCAGTCTTATCAATAAACGATGAGTAGGGTCGAAGTAATTTTATATTATTATCACTATTTGCTTCTATCTGTTAACTGTGAACGTTTTTGCCACGGAAAAAGACAAAGCATGTTCTCACTACTTCCAACCTTACGCCATGCTATTTGTGATTGGTCGATAGTAAAGCACAAATAGTTTTGGTTGGTTTAAGTAAAAAGTATAATGGTTTTACCTATCTATAACTAGACTCTTTGTGATTGAACGTTTATATAGGTACACGAGAGTGCTACTAAAAAGACGTACTATTTTCGTGTGGGAGGAATACCTACTGATGATCAATCAACTGGTTTTATCATCTTTGATTGGACCCGACTAAATAAGATTCTAAATTATGTACCTATATTTCATTAAGGTACCTAAATACGAGATAAATTAGACTTTCAAATCTAGGCTATTTAGACTGGACCGTATGAGTTTATTGCGTGAATATAATGTGGAATAATACATTTACCATTTTCCCAGTCAGATATCCAATTAGATAAATAAATGTCGCACGACATTACACACGGCGCAATCTAGCTTCAAACTAAGCACTAGGCTTGTACTATAGGTAGTTATGCTGCATAGATATTACACTTTTTTGTTAATACGTAGGTAAGTACATTATGAATTATAATGTATAAACTGATTTTAATTGTTGTTTGTTGTGCAAATAAAGTGTTAATCTATCTATCTATACTATACATTTTGATGATACATAAAAACACCCAGGGCCCCGGGGCTCGATTCGGTAAGGACATAGCATGCTGAATGCCGGCAGAATGCAGGCGACGTGCAGGAGATCTACGTTAATTCGTATTCTATAAATGTTATTTTACTTAATTACTACTTAATTAATTAAGTAGCCTTCAAAATTAAGGGCTACTTATTTATTTAAATAGCTCCCATTTTTCCTCAGTAAAATAATAGCTATTCTATAACTTCTTTTAATACTGATTGGCAAGGAACAAGAGGAGCTATGTAAATAATTAAGTAACTCTTAATTTTGAAGGCTACTTAACTAATTAAGTAGTAATTAAGTAAAATAACACTTACAGAATACGAATTAAAGTACATCTCTGGCATTGCACGTCGCCTGCATTTCGCGGGAATTCCGCATGCTATGTCCTTACCGAATCGAGCCCCGGGGCCCTGGGTGTTTTTATGTAACATCATAATGTATATAGATAGATAGATTAACACTTTATTTGCTCAACCAACAACAATTCAAATCAGTTTACATTATAATTCATAATGTACTTACCAAATATTTATTTTTAGGCATAAATATTTGCATCCGACGGGAATCGAACCCGCAACCTTCTGTCGGGTGTTCGCCATAGAGGCCTTTAAAATAAATGATCCTTGTTTGGTCCACAGTATGCATGCCAATCCTAGCATACGGAACAGCTATGGGTTGGATCTCCCCCAACAAAGCGCTCCTGATGGGTGACTATAGCCCATCCAACTCGCCTCTCTCGGAGGAAGACGTGTCTTGGATGGCGTCCATCATGTTCATATTTGCGCCGGTTGCGGTCTTTGTTTACGGCGTGGCCGCTGATAAGTTTGGCAGGAAGAACGCTCTGTTATGCGCTTCTGTACCTATTGCGGTGAGCAACTAATTAGTTTTTACATATTTAGCCTCAGATCAGTCAAATATTAGTAGAACAAAATTATATAATTTTTAAAATTAATGCCTGTCTGTTTCTCCGTTCCGAAGCCACACTAAAATCAATACACCTAAGACGTAGCCAAATGATCATGTGCATTAAGATAAGATAAGATAAGATAAGATAAAACTTTATTTTACCAAAATATTACAAAAACAAATACATAAACAAATACTTACAGCTAATTATAATAAAGGTACAATGGGCATTTAATGTTGTACAAGAATCTAAAGGAAATAAACTATTTTGATTTTGATCGTGGTATACTTTACATAGAAATCCAATTAGTAGAACTCGAGTAATGAACGAAAAAGTCGGCTATGCACTATTTCTACGCAGACGAAGTCGTGGGTAACAGTTAGACGTCTTATATAAATTTTTCTTTTCCTAGATCGGTTGGGCAGTAAAGCTGATATGCGTGAACTCGATCGCCCTCATCGCTGCCCGAGCGCTCATCGGGTTCGGCTCCGGAGGAGCGTTTGTTGTCGTCCCTCTCTATGTGAAGGAGATCAGCGAAGACAGCATCAGAGGCATGACTGGGACCTTCGTTATATTCTCACAGGTAAGAAAAGTGAAAACAGTAGAAATATTTTCTTCTTTCTTGTTCTTAGTTATGGCTTCTGTCAGCAATCTAGGACAATTTAGCCAGTTTCTCGTACTAATAGTGAACTACCACTATTATACTATAATCGTTTGAAATAATTTTCAATGCGTGAAGGCTGCATAAAAAATGGCGACGATTTTTCTCCAACCCCATGGAACATTTGTTTGTAACGTGCTAATTTCGTGTTTGGCAATGGTATTTTTATAAGAATAAGAAGAATTTATTGTTCAAACTATGTAGGTACATTGGTCTTAAATATTTACTATATTAGTGCACAGTCTACTCATTTCGAGCATACAATAATGTAGTATAAAATTACATTAGGTACTTAAATTTATGTAAGAAATTCAATATTTATACCAGCACAACAATATTTGGTATTTATTTTTTATTATGGTCAAAATACTCAGATAGGTTATAAAAGACCTTGCTGATTAACCAAGACTTTAGTTTTTTTTTGAAAAAGGGGAGTTTTAAGTATTTTTAAATTTACAGGTAAAAAATTATAAATTTTTATAGCTAATAGAATAAAAATAATGTAAAAGGAACTCTTATAAAATAAATTGTTATTAACTTGGGGTATGATTATGTTATATTTATGCTTGTTACGTTGACTTTCAGATCTAGATGAGGTAATACTAAAGACATAATCTTGGTTATTTTTGACGAATAGACATATTTCTAAAATATATATAGATATCAAGGTTTGGAATTTTTCATTTTTAAATACACTACGTAATGACTCTCTATCTTGCATGTTGTACATTCTTCTTAAACACCTTTTTTGCAAAGTAAATACAGATTTCACTTCCACGGAGTTACCCCAGAAAATTATGCCATAGGTTAAATGAGAATAAACGTACCCATAGTATGCAACTTTTGCTATGTTTCGGGAAGAAATATTTATTATACTGATAAGCTATAACAATACTTGGATAGTATATTGTTAAACTTTTTTATCTGTGATTTCCAACTTAAATGGCAGTCAATTATATCCCCAAGAAATTTCGTTTCTTTTACTTCAATAATGTTAACATTATCATGTATGACATTTATTTTTGGCGGTTTTGCTCTATAATTTTTAAATTGCATGAACATGGTTTTTTGAATATTTACTTTTAAGTTTAGTTTACTTAGCCAACTTATTATTAAATTAAGTGTATTTTATTTTCAGTTAACTCGTTGAACTTCGCGTAACTAAATTGATAACATGCCGCCGAAGTTAAACAATCTAAACGCAATAAAACTTGATTTTGCAAAAATAAAAATTCATGACGACGTTCCACTAACGCGTCAAAAACAAAAGTCCTAGAAATATTTTAAAGGTACCGGATTAACGGATAACGGGGATTCGTCATGTCTGTCTGTCCGTATGTCACGACCACTTTTTTCCGTAACTTAAATTAAGAATTAAACTGTTGAAACTTTTTTTTTTATCGGTTGTAAACCGATTATGGCCATTTGGAAAGTAGCCAGTGTCAAGTATTTATATTTTTTGCAATTTACAACAAAACAAGTCAAAACAAAACTAATCGAAACAATTCGTCGCAGTAAAAGTCAAGTCAAGGAAGTCATTGTAAATGGTGGCTCTTTACAATGACGGTTCACGCGAGCTTTGGAGACAAGCCTAAAGTCCATATGTTTTGCACCGATTTTCACTTTTCGTGTGGTGTATCGTGTGGGGTACCTATATCTATGTATGGGTCTTCAAAAATTATATTGAGGTTTCTAATTTAATTTTTTTTTTCCAAACTGAATTTGCGCGAGGGCCACTTCCAAAGTGGTGAATTGCGTCCAAAATAACTTCTAAAAAAAAAAAAAATATATACGCGACGAATTGAGACCCTCCTCCTTTTTTGAAGTCGGTTAATAAGAGAATGATCAGACTAAAATAAATATATACCTATATATGTATCTACATTACCATGCAAACTTCTAGATGGTCTTTGCTTCTAGGCATAGATAAATTATTATTAATGGTCTTTGCTTCTAGGTAATTGCAGAAACCCAGTTGTTCAAATTCTAAGAATAACTTTAAAATTTACCTGTCTCAAGTCTACGGGGAACACCTGAAAATTTCTTAATACGCACACCTACTACTTGTAACTAGTAAGATGTTGATTTTAGCTTAATTTTCCTCCTTTTGATGTAAGAACTGCTGCTAGGTACTAAGAATTGGATTATTAGGTAGGTACTTTTTAAAGTAACACGATTGGTGGAACTCATATTTACACATTTTCCCGGGTCTTAATCGCGTGAAACTTCAACTTGAATGTGAAAATATTGGTACTTTTTGTTTACAACTAGGTGCGCCCCGCGGTTTCCCCAGCTACCTATATTCCTTTCTTTGGTTTCTTTGGTCCCCAGCTATCCATATTCCAAGTTTCATCGCAATCGGTTCAGTAGTTTTTGTGTGAAAGAGTAACAACCTCACATACATATACATACATACTTACATACAAACTTTCGCGTTTATAATATTAGTAAGATTTATTACAGGCCGCGGATCAACAGCGATTTTTTACTCAAGAAAGTCAGCACTTGATTTTTAATTTGTTAGTCGCGGGCCGGATTCAAGCCGTTCGCGGGCCGTAGTTTGCCCATCACTGGTCTAGCTATCACGGTTCATAAGATACAGCCTGGTGACAGACGGACGGACAGCGAAGACTCAGTAATATCCCGTTTTTACCCTTTGGGTACGGAACTCTAAAAACACCCCGTCAGCTTCTATTACACTCGCTTGTATGAGAAATCCCGAGCTTTTGTCACTTAAAATATGGGCACAAAATATATTTTCAATTCAAAGGGGTTGCGCCCTTGTCCGACCCTAATCAAACTTCCTCTACTTTTGCTCATAAATAAAAAATATAATTTCTCATTCATTTTCCAAAGTGTTCATAATAAACTAGCTGCGCCCCACGGTTTCACCCGCGTAAGTCCCGTTCCCTAAGTAGCCTATGTGTTATTCCCGGTATCCAGCTACCTATATTCCAAGTTTCAGTTTATTCGGTTCAGTATTTTTGCGTACTTAAAAGAAAAACGAATTCACATATTATCTACGTTTATACATACAAACTTTCGCGTTTATAATATAAGGAAGGAATAATATCATTATTTAACCTGTCAAATACATTTTTTAGGCACAAATAAACTATAGTGACGTAAATTACTTTTTACGAAGGTACAATAATTTCTTTGGAAAAGGATTTTAAGTGTTAGCCAGAAACAGAAAATATTTATTGCTATAAATATATATCTGATTGTAATATTGTAGTATAATATAAATACGTTTATTTTGTTTTTGTTCACTGTTTCTTCTGTTATTTTTTTTTAGATAATAATTTAATTATGATGTGTATTTAATGTGTTTATTGTACGTACTGTGTAAGTCGTGTGCCAGTCTGAATAAACGAGTTTTCTTTCTTTCTTCTACTTTCTAACTGGGTTCAGACAGGTAGCTGATAATGTAACTCTATTGCAAAAAAAAACTCGATTGAAACAATTGAAATTGTTGATTTCACGTCCTTTTTGCGATTACAGATAGGTAGGTATACAATTTGTAAGTTACAAATGCTAATTTTAAGTGCAATTTGTTTGATTTAGTGAAAAATTAAACAATCCTAAAGCCGTTAGTTTAAATGGGTAGAATAATTATGTATACAAGATGTAACGGGTACCTATGCCCTTCTAAGCCGAAAGGGGGTTGTTCTAGACGTCTAGGGGAACAACTTTTGTTCTACGATTTTTGGAAATTCGAACATAACATCCTGATTTCGTATAAATATGTTGAAATTCAAATTTTTATTGCACTCAGGTAGGTACTTACATTAATTTTAACAAAGATTCCGCAATGGGAGTTGAAGAGTTCAAAGTTTTTGTCAAAGTAAAGGTACACTAGTAAAAAAAAATTCAAATTAGCTTGCAACATCTACATCATTAATCGGATGTTCGGAATGAAAGTCGGGGTATCTACCACTAGACCAACACCGCTCGACTAAGCATCCTTATCTTGGGGCTAGATGGCGCTGTGTGACGTTCACAGGATTTATATATTTCCTAGCTGCGCCCCGCGAAGTGAAAAACGCGTTGTCAGTTGTCACGGGCGCAGGCGGCCTAGCGGTTCTCGAGCGGTTGCACTTATTCGTTCATTACTCGAGTTCTACTAATTGGATTTCGATGTAAAGTATTCCACGACCTTCCTCGAAAATAAAACTATACAATATTGAAAATCAGATTTCAATCGGATTAGTAGTTTTTAATTGTATAAGGAACAGACATAGAAACAGATATACTGACGTAAATTTTAAAAATTATATAATTTTGTTCTACTTTTTTTTAAGTCCCCTAGAAAACTTTCTTTTAAATTTACTTCCAAGTAGGTACAGACTTTTTGTCCTCTCTTCCTTTACTATAAGTATAGATTCCTAACCCTATGATCGAAAAGAAGTTTGTTCTGAGCTTTAACCTGCTTTATTTCCCTTCACAGACAGTGGGCAACCTTCTAGTCTTCATTCTGGGTGACCTCCTAGAATTCTACACAGTCCTATGGATCCTACTTGCCATTCCGCTGGTACATTTCGGTATCCTGCTTCGACTGCCAGAAACACCGTCCTATCTCATTAAATGTGGGAGGAAAGAGGTAAGTGTTTCTTTTAAATATTATTATTCCTGCAACCAGCGCTTTCACCCACGTAAGTCCCGTTCCCGCGGGAACATCAGGATGAAAAGCTTGTGTTAGTCCAGTGGCCCGATTCTGTAAAAACATAGCATGCGACAAGCAGGCGGAATGCACGAGCATTGCATAAGTCGATTTGTTGCATGAGTAAAAATAAAAGCTATTCTATAATTTTCATTAATACTGATTGGCTGAGAAACAAGGGATGCTATTTAAATAAAAAAGTAGCCCTTAAATTTGAAGGCTACAGTAATGAAGTAGTAATTTAATAAAAGAATATTTACACGCCGGCATTTCGCATGCTTGTCCTTACCAAATCGAGCCCCTGGGCCCTGATTAATTAATTTATTATTTAAGTAGCCTTCAAATTTAAGGGCTATACTTAATTATTTAAATAGCTCTCCTTGTTTCTCAGCTAATCAGTAATCAGTATTAAAGGAAGTTATAGAATAGCTTTTATATTTTTACTCATGCAACAAATCGACTTCTGCAATGCTATGTTTTACAGAATCGGGCCACTGTCTCGCGTTGTCTACTTACCGAGTTTCATCGCAAAGGGTTCAGCGATTTTAGCTTGAAGTAGCAACCTTTTTAACCTAAGTAATTAAAGATAATACGGGTACCTACTGATGTTTATGAGTAGACTAGCTGCGCCCGCGTGTAAGTCCCGTTCCCGCTTGATTATCGGTATAAAAAGTAACCTATGTATTTTTCCAGGCCTCCAGCTACCTATATTCCAATTTTCAGCATAATTGGTTTAGTAGTTTCTGCGTGAAAGAGTAACAAAGTAACATACATACATACAAACTTTCGCTTTTATAATATTAGAAAGATGTGAGACGGGCGAAGCTGGGGCATGTCGCTAGTAAGTAGGTAATATTGAAATTTGAATGGGTACAAATACGACAGTCGTGCGTGATATTCATCTCGTTACAAACATGTGTACATAAAGTTAATTAACATCTGAAAGGAGTTGAGAGATAATTTCTTGTTTTCTGTAGTTAGATGTCTATGTATAGGTACTTAGAGCCTATACATAGACATCTATTGGTATCATCTATATCATAGATGTATTAATGTTTGTTTACTCGTATTATAATTATGTTACCGGAAAATAACAAGAACCGCAAATTTATAAATGTTCTAGGAAGTTTATAAACCTTCGTAGGATTCTAAACGAGAGATTAATTGTTTTATTTTACGCCCACATTTTCGCAAATTGATAAACTTACACGTAAAATAATAAGTGAGCAATAGCCAAAAGCCATGTGCGCTCGCTTCAGTTGGAAGCAGGAGTAAGATGTACCTGGTCTGCCTGTTTGTGTCGTTTTAAGTTAAGGCTAAAAGACAAAGATTTTATTTTTTAAGATTATGTTTTTGGTGTGATACTGTTAATGTAATAACTAACTGTGTTAATAAATAAGTAAATAAATAAAGGTTTTGTTATAAACAAGGCGCTTCTGTTACATTTCTCTGGTAGCTTTACAGAGCAGTTAATGACCCGATTTAAGAGAGCTATCAAAATACAAAAAACAATACTTATATTAAGTATTTTGATAGCCCTCTCAAATCAAGATCAAGAAAGAAATCAAGATGCTTGTAAAATACAAAAGATTTTAATATATTTTAAAGTGTTTCCTACACTTGGATGACTACACTTAAAGAAATGCTTTCCAAAAATATCGCACCCGACAGGACTTGAACCTGCAAAAAGGCGACCTGGGAAAAAAGGCGTTGGGACGGATCCCCAGAGATGCAGGTTCAAGTCCTGTCGGGTGCGAAATTTTTGGAAAGTATTTCTTTAAGTATAAATACAAAAGTACCTACATGATCACTTGGATACGATTTATTTGATGAAATATTTCGTTATTTTACATTGTAGGAGGCAGCGAAGATCCTAGGCTGGCTGCGGTCCCTCCCCGTTGATGACAAACGTATAAGAGAAGAAGTCGATGCCCTCACTATAGAGCAGACAGTTGATCCCAAATTCTCACCCAAATTACTATGTAAGTAAATTAGGAATCTATAATCTATAGTCCGTACCGTACTTTGACTTTGCTGAGCAAAAACTTAGACATAAGGCAATGTTTGGTATTTACAAAGCGATCCTCGCAACTATCCAAAGTTTTTGCTTAGTAAAGTCGAAGTTTTTCAAATTTAGAATGTAAACCAATCAAAAATAATGACCTAAACTTTGTTTCTTTGTTATGATTATGAAGTTATTTTATTTTATGATATGATAAGATATTAATTAATATGAAATTAAGTAATTTGGTTTATTTATTACTATGAATCTTACTTAACATTTATCAAATTACATTAGAAATCGGCTCTACACTAAGCACAAGCTTGTACCTATTGCAGGAACTGAGATACTAATATATAATAATGTAAAAATATTTGATAATAATAAAAATTGTAAATATATACAAGATGTAACAGGTAAGCCCTTTTAATCCGAAAGGGGGTTGTTCTAGACGTCTAGGCGAACACCTTTTGTTCTACGACTTTTGAAAATTCGAACTTTTTTTTTGAAAATTTTGAGATTATGTTTCACTGGAAAAACAGCTGTTTTTGAAAATAAAGGTAATTGAAGGTTTGATTGTAGTAGACCAAACTAAATGAAAGAACAACATAAGGTCAATGACCTCGAACTCTAAGAAACAGCTGATTTTCAAGTAAACTTTACACCTAAATTTTTCGAAAAGTACTTCGAATTTTCAAAAGTCGTAGAACAAAAGTTGTTCGCCTAAACGTCTAGAACAACCCCTTTTCGGATTAAAAGGGTTTACCTGTTACATCTTGTATAGATCTTTAGAGTTTTCTATCTTCTTATCTTAGAGTATACAAGGTGTAACAGGTAAGCCCTTTTAAGCCGAAAG
Source organism: Idaea dimidiata (assembly GCA_949358125.1). Classification (NCBI taxonomy): domain Eukaryota; kingdom Metazoa; phylum Arthropoda; class Insecta; order Lepidoptera; family Geometridae; genus Idaea; species Idaea dimidiata. The sequence goes on from OX442342.1 coordinate 1,376,824, forward strand.
GGGGTTGTTCTAGACTTCTAGGCGAACAACTTTTGTTCTACAACTTTTGGAGGTTCGAAGTAGTTTTCGAAAATTTTAAGTTTAAAGTTTACTTGAAAATCAGCCGTTTTTCAGAGTTCGAGGTCATTGAACTTATCTTGTCCTTTCATTTAGTTTAGTCGACAACAATCGAAACTACAATTACCTTTATTTTCAAAAACAGCTGTTTTTTCAGTGAACTATAACTTCAAAATTTTCAAAAAAAAAGTTCGAATTTTCAAAAGTCGTAGAACAAAAGTTGTTTGCCTAGATGTCTGGAACAACCCCCTTTCGGCTTAAAAGGGCATGCCCGTTACATCTTGTATATTACTACAAGTAGTACTTTTTATATTTTATTCGTATTTTAAAAAAAGAATTTCGACTATAAATTCCAATTCAAAGTTTATTTTACTTAGTTTTTGCTAAGCTCAGTCTGAGCGAAGTCAAAGTAAGAACTATAGATTTCATGCTTAGATTTTTTCTTATTTTTTCGCGGTAAATCAAACTCATTTCAATCACACTCAAAAGTGCATAAACGCGATCGAGACCCGAGTTTTTATAAAAATAGTAATGAGCAGAAATCGTGTGAGTTTAAAAGTGTGTCAGTTCCACTTATTTTTAGATTCCTTTAAAAATGGAACAAGTGATTACAAGAAACATCAGTAGATCCATCATGGAAGTGTTAATAGTACTAGTGGAAACGAAGCGCCATATCTACTGTTAAGGTTGAAATCAATGTCTGTTACCTACTAATAAAACGAGGAAGCAAAACAAACAAACAGATATATTGATATTAATTGAATACCATTCGGGTGTCCTTGCACAGCACATCATAAATTTTCATTTAAACTAATTCATTTGCATCTATCGATGTCTCGGGTTAAAAGTCAATTGACAGGCGAGAGGGTTAAATGAAGGGGTTTTAACCTCTAAATAGGGGTTAAGTAAACTATTTATAGTGTTTTGGCGATTCGGCAAGCTTTCTTTTAGTGGTTGATTTGTTACCATTTGTAGGTAATAAATACCTAACTAATAATGGTCATGAGGATCATAGAATATCTAACTACTTAGGTATATGGTCAACTGGGGGAATTAGGGCTTTGGGAAAACGTGACGATCATTTTTTTTAATCTGTCATTTTGTGGTGATTAGAATAGAATGGAATAGAATAGAATTTATTTATTAATATGAAATCTTACCAAACATTTAATAAATTACATTAGAAATCGGCCCTACACTAAACAGAAGCTTGTATTGCAGGAACTGAGATACTAATACTGATTAATTTAAAGTTGGGCGTAAAATCGGCTCTGATTCTTTTTTTCCGACCTCATCGCGAGACCCGACCGGTGGGAAAGAAAGGGGTTTTTTATTCACTCGTCACAAATACTTACTTAAAAATAAAATAATAAGGAACGGCCGCTTGCTTATTGCCGCGATTGATGCACGATATTACCCTCCGAGTTATGCGAAAAATTAACTCGCCAAAACATAAAGGTCAAACTTCGAGAACATTTTATAGATAATCTTTAATAAGTAGGTATGAAGTGTCCTACTTCACATTGTTTTGAGTGGATGAATTGTTAGTAGGTTCGTATTAATTTCAAGTAAAATTTATTATAACATTGTTTAATATTGTACTGATTTAAACTTATACTTAGCATCGGTATAACCTCCGTGGCTTTTAGATGTTAAGTTTAACTATTGTTATACCTATTTATTTTTTATGTATCCTGTAAATAAATTTAAAAAAAAAGTATCCTGTGACCAACACACAGCGCCATCTAGCCCCACGGTAAGCTGCTAAGCTTGTGTTACGGTGACTAGACATCGGATTTGCTACTTACCTATATTTAATTTTCTTTTATACTTAGTAGCATTATGTTGCTCACTCATGAATAAAATGAAGTCCCCAAGCAATCATGAACCTTAAAGATAGCTTAGGTAGCACCAAAATTTCAGCGCTACATTGCGCTGTATTAAAGCGCTACAGTTGACACAGCAATCACCCACTCCACACATACACTTAACAGTTTATAAACTTACTATTTTTATAAAAATTCGGGTCTCGATCGCGTTTATGCACTTTTTATAAAACGCTATCGAGTTTTGATAAAAATAGAATGAGCAGAAATCGTGTGAGTTTAAAAAGTGAGTTTATAAAATTGCCAGAGCCCTTAGTATGAATTTTGATAGTTTATCGTCTCGATGAAACTGGCAGTTTACTTCCATACATTACTTTAGTTCATCATAGTTACCGCTAGGGGCGCTGATGGAAAATGTATGAAGTAAACTGCCAGTTTCATCGAGACGATAAACTATTAAAACTCATACTAAGGCTTCAGGTAATAAATCCGTTTCCGTTCGGTTACGTTCGACCAAATATTCTGTTTATTATAAAGAAGCTTCACTTCCCTTCCAGTCGCTGACAAAACCGCAGTGAAAGCATTCTGGGTGGCTCTCATAGTGAACCTAACTCGCGAGTTCTGTGGCTGCATAGCCGTCTTAGTCTACGCGTCCCATATCTTCGCTGAGGCGTCGAAGGACCCTGGATCCAGTATCGCACTGTCTCCCAACAAGCAGTCGATTCTGTTAGCCGCCGTGCAGATTGTGGGCTCTTTCCTGGCTTGCCAGTTGGTGGACCGGGCTGGGCGAAAGGTGAGAATTTTGTCTACTATAGTATACTTAATGTCAGAGAATTGCTCCCAGATTATCTATCCAGTTAAATATAATAAATAAATAAATCTATTCAGTGGATGCCTGACAACAGTGGAAATTGACAGGGATTATGCAGTACATTGCTGCTTTGACGTAACGTGGTTATTACCGGTGATCACCTCAAAGCAACAATGTACTGCATGGTGCCTGTCATTTTCCACTCGACAGTAATTGTCGGACGTCAACAGATAGATGATATGGTTGCTGGACTGGTCTCTATTAGAGACTAGTGACTTGAAGGTTAATGGTCGCTTGATGATAGTTTATTTCATTTTCGTCTCTGACGAGCTTCATCAGTTCCAAATTCAAATTGTTTGTTCGTCGTACCTACTCATGTTCACCACTGAGTACGACGGGAATTTTTCACCTGTTTGTACCCGTTAACATCGGGTGAGTAGGTACAAATGGGAAACAAATGGATGGGTACAGATGGGAAACAAAATTTCTTGTTAAAGCGGTATGCGACATGTTACAGAAATTCATGTTAGACAATTTCTTAGATTAATCAATTAAAATGTGATAAAACAATAAAATTAAACACGAAAGAAACAAATATAATATAGATTACTAGCTGCGCCACGCGGTTTCACCCGCGTTATTCCCGTTCCCGCGAGAATAACGGGATAAAAAGTAGCCTATGTGTTAATCCAGGTCCCCAGCGACCTATATTTCAAGTTTCATTGCAATCGGTTCAGTAGTTTTTGCGTGAAAGAGTAACAACCTCACATACATATATACAAACTTTCGCGTTTATAATATTAGTAATATATAATACTAATGAAATATCTCACTCACAGCATCACCTCGCTGCAACGCGATAGCAATTATAAAAATATCAGTTAAATAAAGTTTTAATTATTACAGTAATAGTTTAACTAAGCGTGTTTCATGACAGTTAGTTCATAAACTTATCCATTTTAGTGTAGGTATGTGTATGTCTGTGTATATTACCGTACTTGTTGGTTAGGTTAGGTAACCATATCTCGGAATATAATCAGCAATAGTTATTTGTTATGCAAGGCGTCAAAGTTGGTTTTGGTGCGAGTACCTACTTGTATTTAAAAACCTTCACTACGCTCAAGTTTCAATCGGCAGCATACGCTACGTGCTTAACGCATTTATTCAGTCAGTGCGAATATTCAAAGAAATGAGGTTGACGCTCTGACATGAAATAAGTATTTAATGCATTTTCATTGGGAGACTTGACTTTAACTATGACGACTTCACTGTTTCGATGCAAATAACTTGGATATTATTATTATATTATTAATACTTGACACTGGCTAATTTCCTAATGGCCATAATCGGTTCACAACCGATAAGAAATAATAATAATTTTCATTGGACTTGCAGTATAGAAAAGTATGGATTTGAAATGTTCTATTTTTAAAAACTTTTTTCCCAAAATTCCAGCCACTCCTAGCCGTGACGAGCGTGGTGGCCGGGTTCAGCATGTGTCTACTGGGAGTGTGGTTCTACCTCCAGTCTACCGGAGTATTACTCCCGGGCTGGGTGCCCATCGCAGCGCTCTGTGTGTGTATATTTGCGGACGCGTCGGGGCTGCAGCCGTTGCCATTTGTTATCATGACTGAGATGTTTGGCTTTCAGGTGAGATTTTATAGATACTACCTACTTGAACAATCTCAGTTGACCCACTCGCTACGCTCGTGATTCAATAATTATGAATCACTGCCTACGTTCGTGATTAAGTCGTTAAATCCTTTACTGCTCATGATTTATCTATGGTACTCGCTTTAAATTCGTGTTTTATTCACTAATTGTAATATACTTACCTACTATTTATTTCAACAGAAAAACAATCTAAGAATTATTTTGTTTATTTTCTTCACAGCTCCGAGGCACAGTAGCAACCCTAATAATGGCGATATCCCTCGGCACTGACTTCGCTCTACTCAAACTATTCGCTCCACTCAACCGCTGGATCGGCTACCACTCAACTTTCTGGCTCTTCAGCTTCATATGTCTGAGTAATGTCTTCTATCTCATGTTTTATGTACCAGAGACTAAGATGAGGAAGTTAGAAGATATATATGCCGATTTGGAAGGTACGAAGAAGAAGAAGAAGGAAAGTGCTGAAGGTAGTGCTTGATGGTTTGAGACAATTGAAAGAGGGAGAAAGAGATAGTGTTGAGCAAATGAACTGAAGTGACTTGTGTGAATTAAATGATAGTGTGTGAGCGTATACTTCATTTTTCAATTGTAGAATACGATTTGACACATCTTTCTGTAGAAAAAAATGTTAAATACAAGGAACTAAAACGTCAGATTAGTCTGAGTCCGTCCGAATGTGACTAGTGTTGCCGATAGACTATCGATAGATAAATACGCGAATAAGACCCGGGAAAAATGTTAATACCATAGGAATTATAGCCGTACTATGAATAGTAATTTCAATTTTCAGCTTCAATAGTGTCTGCAACACTAGTATTGCATTTTACTATTTTACCAATGAGAACTACAATACTATCGACCGGCCTATCTAGAGCGAACGGTGACGCTACCGTGGCAGGTCTAAGAATGTGTAAAATAGTGCATTTAAACTAGAACATTACAAAAGTCCTGCCCTCAGAACTCTCTTGGTTCTCGCGGTAGTGTGTTCAGCCCTAAAAGGACAAACAATATTTAAACTGAAATTGTTTAAGACAATATCGACATTTTCACCTCACAACTTCGGAAAGATTCTGATTGTAATTAGAAAACTGTGGGTAAAAGTTCATTTTGTCCGTTAACGTGGAAAGAGATTTTAAAATTCGATCATTTATATTCCACATTTTCTATAACGCAAGTGTATAAATAATAAAAAAAGAAAAGCAAAGTTATTTGGCATCTCGTACCTTTGATTTTATGTTTAGGTTTTGATTATACCTAATCAAATCATCCCTTCTGTAAATAATAGATCTGTTTTAAAGTAATTTTCCTGGGGCTCTATTTTTGAACCAAATGCGCCACTTGGAGTGATTTAAATACCTCGATTTCTGCTGACATTCGTTCGATTTCTGTTATTTTTCAATGTGAATCGCACCACCGCAACGAGTGGTGTCAACCACTCGCCGCAGCTGCGCAGGAGTCAGACATCGAACGAAAATCAGCAGATATCGAATTATTTAAATCGTCTAAAGTCTAACGAGCGATTCAAAAATATGGCTCCAGATCGTTCCCTTGCAATACCAAGTTCCACGGTAACAAAAAAGTTTTTATTTAATTTGTCACCAATGGGAATTAAGGATTTTCCCATTTGCCGTAACTAGCTAGGAGGGGACGGATGGGAATACAGACTTGCCGTTTGTGTCGTAAAAAATAAAGGTTATATTGTTAAACTCAGTTAATAGTTAAGATAACATTGTGATATGTAAATTAAACAATTTTACAATAAATATGTTTTTCTTGAATACTAATGGTAATCCGTACAAACCTAATTCCGACTTAACCTAACTTATTAAAAGTTAAAACTTTTCAACGAGATTGCTATTATGTGTGTACCACCTACCTTAAGGGCTAATTTTTCAAAATCCCATAATAGAGATATGGTTTTATTGCTCAAGGCATATATTTTACTACAAATATTTTAAAGGAAAATTCGTCTTCAAAAATTCACTAGCGGAGAGATTTGATTCGCGTCCCTAGATCAGAAAACTGTGCTTAAAATATTTCTAGTAAAAATGCCTTGAGAAATTAAAACAAATTACGAAATATTTATTAGGAAAAAGAGCGACATCTCTTGGCGAACGTGTCAAATGTAAAGTTAATCATTGGCGCAGGTAAATCACTGGAAAGTGATCCTGTAGATGGAAATAGAAATAGAAATAGAAATAGAAAATATTTTATTCGCAACAAAAAAAAAAATACATAAGCATAGAAAAACTATAAAAGGTACTTAAATGCAAGCTATACTAATTTGTTGCGAAACGGTCTTCAACTCAGCATATTGCTAGTCTTACGACTAGCGCTGGTCTTCCGTTGGGACCGTCCCGGCGACGTCAGTAACAGTCGGTACACGTCGAATTACATTACATCCTACACATTAATTAAATAATAACCTAAATATAATAAAAATACATACTAAAATACATGTAATATTGAGACATAAGTATAACCGAGCAACGGACAATATGAAAAACTAAATACATAAAATATTATCTTTACACACAAGTAGATTCAACAACACAGCCAAATAAAAAGATAAATGTAACTAAAACCAAACTAAAGTGCACTGGTTTCGAGCAACAGCGTTTCCTGCGACTTTTGATGGCGGAAAATAAATTTCTTTAAACCTAGTCTAAAGCCATGAATACTTCGCAGGTTTCTCAGGGGTGGTGGGATATTGTTCCAGCATTTAGTCGCAGCGTAACGGAAACTCCCTCTAAACGCAGCAGATCCGCGACGCTGGGACATAAGTTGATCCGCACATTGCCGACTTCTACAAGACCTCGAACCAGATACCCAAGATAATTTGTCGTACAAATATAAGGGAGCCTTATATTTTATAACGCCGAACAAAAGACACGCCAGATGCAGCTTTTGTCGATGTCTCATTTTTAAAATCGAATGTTCGTTCAAAAATGGAGTTACATGAGACCTAAAGGGAACTCGGAAGCAAAATCGTGCACACGCATTCTGAACGCGCTGGACGAGTTTTTGAGTTTTAGCTAATAGTCGTGGACCAAACACAGCATCCATATAATTTAGCTTTGACAGCACTAGGGACTCCACCAACTGTATACGCAATTCTTCTTTCAAAAAAGGTCTCATACTGTAAAGAACTTTCAGTTTATAGAAACAATTTTTTACCACGTCTGCAATATGTTTCTCGAATCGAAGGTGACAGTCCATGACCAGTCCCAGATTGCGCGCCTCTTGTACACGTTCGATAGTCTCGCCCATTAGCACCACACTCAGAGAGGGATCTAATTTTGTTAGCTGCTGCTGTGTTCCAAATATCATATATTTTGTCTTAGTTGGGTTGAGTAGTAAACAATTTTTTTTAGACCAGTCAGCTATTCGTGAAAGATCCTCATTCAGTTTGTAGATCGCCTCATCTATATGAGGTGGCTTGCATGAGATGTATATCTGTATATCATCGGCATAGATATGGTAATTACAGTGTGTTACAGCAGTTTTAATATCTGCAGAGTATAAAATAAAAAGTATGGGCCCCAGGATAGATCCCTGGGGAACTCCTCTACTTACTGGCATTTTGTCAGATATAACACACGAGCCATCATTCCTACCCAATTTTACATACTGATAACGGTTAGTGAGATAGCTATCAAACCATCGCACGGCTTCCTTGTCAAATCCGTAATAACTGAGTTTTGATAGCAACAAAGGGATATTTATAGAGTCAAAAGCCCTGGAAAAATCTAATAGAACCAGCAAAGTAACCATACCCTGATCCTGGAAGCATAAGATGTCGTCTGTGACATCCAATAGGGCAGTAACTGTACTACGCCCCTTCCTGAAACCGGACTGTACATCAGGTAATATATTATTGTCTTCAAGAAACTTCGTAACTTGTGCACAGACCGCTTTCTCCAAAACTTTGGACAGACAGGGCAGAATACTAACCGGCCTCAAGTCTTTAAGTTCAGTAGGATTAGCATTCTTCGGTAATGGACGTACTATTGCTGTTTTCCATTCATCTGGAAAAGTGCATGAGGTAATTGAAGTATTAATAAGTTTATAAATACTTTCTATCGTGCTAGGAAATGTCATTACAAGCATGTCTAAGGTAACGGCATCACAACCCTCAGAATTAGACTTTATACTCTCTAAAATTTTAGTCATCGAAAATAAAGTAATCGGTTCTATGTGAAAGACGGCATCACTAAATCTATGGAACTCAAAGTATGTCAGACTGGATATCTCGACTTCTGAGTTCCCAGCAATATTTAAAAAATGTGTATTAATAACAATAGGGTCATCAAAAATTGGAGGCAATTCGCTATTATTTTTGGGTAAAAGGGTGTTCTTTAAATTTCTCCACAACAATTTAGGATTATGTACATTACTATTTATGTTAAATCTAAAGTATGCAGATTTTTCATGGTAAATAGCTGTAGTTACAGTTGATTTCAAGGCTTTGTAATATTCCTTTTTACTCTCAGATTTGGATTTATGATACTCAGCAGCTGCCTCATCGCGAAGTCTCATCATAAATTTGATTGTTTCAGTAATCCAAGGATGTGAGCGCTCTCTAATTACTATTGTTTTTTTAGGTGCGTGCACATTGAACAAAGCCTGGATTCCATAGTTCAGAGCATTCACCATGTCATTGACATTACTAAGAGTAGGTATAAAATCCCATGGTATTGAATGCAAATCTCTATTAAAACTATCAAGATATATATTCTTTAATGGTCTATGAGTTATGGTAAGCGGCTGAGGTTTCTCACGCTTTATGTGGAATTCACAAGCGACTAGACAATGCCCATATAAGGTTCCTAAAAGCTCTAAATTAATTTTTTTAACGTTTAAGTCAGTGCATACAACGTCAATAAGAGTTTGACTGTCTTCGGTGAAATGAGTTGGATCCGTGACCACCTGACTAAGGCCAAAACAAGACAAAAATGATTTTAATTTCGGCAACTTGTAATCATTTTTTTTATCTAAAATATTTACATTGAAATCGCCTAATAAAATTAAATGGTCATAATTTGGAATTGAACTAATAGTATCTGTAATCGCGTCAATAAACAAGTCTATATTTACCCATTGCGGACGGTATGCGGTGCCGATCACTAACTTCCTCCCATTAAGCGTCAGAGTAAGCCACATTTGCTCGACCATGTTATGATCCGGGTTGATTGGATGGGGCAAGGATCGCAAGCCAGTTAGGGTATTTCGTTTAACATAAAAAGCGACACCACCACCTCGCTTGCGCCTACCTGGGACCCTAGCAATATGGCGTAATCTGTAACCAGGAATATCAGGAGCACCACTGGTATCACCCTCTCTCATCCACGTTTCATTTATGGCTATCAGGTCGAGGCCATTGCGAAGCACTGCGGTTACAAAGTTATCCCGATTCGTGTTGAGAGAACCTGCGTTATATAAACCGATTTTCATACATTTTTTATTAACCATTTTGATAGATTCCGAGGTACAGATTACATGAACAAATAAATAAACAAAAAATGTCAACCCAGTGTCGCACTATACGCATTTTTCGTAAACTCAAATTGAAAAATAAACCATAAAATAGAGTAATCAAAAATAGACTAAGAAGTAAAACTAATTCAATATAAGAAAATGTAAAAGTATTAATTGTAACAAATTGCTGTCTCTTTGTTTGCTCTTTTATATTAGAAATCAAACTATAATAAAATATCAAAGAAATTAATTCTAAGTAATTGAACCTATTTTTTAAATATATTATGAATATCATCATCAATGCGAACAAGAAATACTCGCTTTCCATCTCCTTCCTTTGCATATATACGGCCTCTTCTAATCCATACGTAGCGCCACTTGTGTTGACGGCACTCCTCTCGAACACGCTGAAAGAGCTGGCGGTTCGAACGAGTCAGCCGCTCGTTGACGTAAATACGACGCGGAGCACCCTCTATGCCCATGTCAGCCGTGGTAAAATTACGGCGGACCCGGGCGGCGCTCATCAGCTGGTCGCGCAGGCTGCGTCTAGCAAAACGAACAACGACACGGCGCGGGCGGCCTCCCGCCGCCGCAACAGCATCGCCGCCCTCACCCGCGTCGCACGCTCCACCCCCACCACCAGCGCCGCCGCCGCCAACCGCGCCAACCCGCTCAGCGAATACGATTTCCCGCTCCTCTATAGTTACTCCCATCTTCGCGCCCAGAACGGTGACCAAGTGCAGAACATTCTCTCCCTTACACTCGGGCAAATGACCGATATCCAGGTCGCTCAACAAACTCTCCTGATCCCGATCATTCAATTCAAGCTGGAGTCGGCTCACAGTTTGCTGCAATTCGACCACCTCCTCGGACTGAGCAGGGGTCCCGACCTCCCTCTTCTCTACAGCTTCGAGTCTTCGTTCTATGCCATCGACGCGAACTGTTATGGCCGCCAAGGCGGCACGAATTTCATTCCGGAACTCTCTCTGCTCCGCCATGTACACTGCGAGCTCACGACGCATAGCTCGAACATCCCCGCCCTCCGCTGTAGATTCGGGAGTCAAGGAGGCCCCGCCGGCCTTCGTGAGGGCGCCACTGCCGTCACCCTTGCGCTGCTTCTTCTTGCATTCCGGGCAAGCCCAGTTGGAGGGCACCACCGCGGATTTGGATAAATTCACACATTCATTATGAAATTGCAAAGAGCACAACGTACAGGCAGCGCCACCTGGTGTCATGAATTTACAACAAGCTCCGCATTTCGCCATTGTTGCTAACAACTCAGGGTTCCGACTTTGTTACTGTAGATATCGACACAGTTAGGTTACTCGACGGTAGATGGCGCTGTTATAAATTTGTTTTTGACAGTTGGAGTCCGTTTGATAGACCACACAGTGATGAATAACCCACCCACACTGACAAAAAAATAAATAAGAAAAGTACCTGTTGTTTATCAATAATCAAGTCCTGATATCACACCAATTAGAGCGAGATAACGTCCGCAAACATTCACACAGGTGAGTTAGGCACCGATCTACACGCAGCGAAACTTTTACAGCGATACAATACTATTAGGATTTTATTTACGTAAAAAATATGGAGACGTGTACCGACAGAAAGACGTACGTGACGTCAACAGAAAGACGTACGTGACGTCACAGAAAGACGTACGTGACGTCATCAGAAAGACGTACGTGACGTCACAGAAAGACGTACGTGACGTCACAGAAAGACGTACGTGACGTCAACAGAAAGACGTACGTGACGTCATGACGACGATGGCGTCTCAATCGAGCCGTAGTCGAAAATAGTAGACAGGGAAACATTCATATTCATAAATTCGCTGCTCGAGATGGGAACTTGCGTGGCCGAGCGGTAAAGGTACTGGGGCACTGATCCGGGGACGCGAGTTCAAATCTCAAATCAAGTGAATTTTTGAAGATAAATTTTTCCTTTAAAATATTTCTAGAGATATCTGACAAATAAAATGTAACACCACCGAATAAAAAACGTCACTATGATAGGTATTTAAAAAGAAAATAAATCTAAATTTAAAGATCAAAATTTGAAGGCTTTTAAATTTGGTTGGGTTCGAACTTATTCGACAGTTACCTTTTATCTGTAGAAAAAAATCTAAAAGGAATATAATAAAAAATAAAACACAATCAAAATCAGTTTAGGAAGATTTACTTATCATAATAAATAACCAGCTTAATACAAAAAGCTTATTTTTTTTATTTATTTTTTTCGTTTTTTTAGAAATCTGAAACTTAATTCAATCTCACGTTAACATTGTATGAAACTTAAAGTTTAAATTAAATTATATTACCCCTTTTTTGATATTGGGTAAGGACTAGTCAAACAATATCGTGGAATTTTACCCTCTTATCCATAAACGCTTAAATATACCTTATTTAGTTATTTAATATATTACTAAAATATATTAATTGTCAATTGGATCTGTCTTCTTCAAAATATGTTTAATTTTCGGATTTTATTATATTAAGCGTTTTTCAATGCCCGGTGTTTTGAAGATCTTTTCAGTCTCCCTGTTCACGAGTAAACACCGCAAAATTTGGTCAATTTCATATCCAAGAAAACCAAAGAAAAATCTAAATATGTTTATTAAACGTTTATTAATAAGAGGATTACGTATACAGGGTGGTAAGTAAAAGTATCCATATTTATGTGTACTTATAATAATAAAAAATGAGTAAAAATCTGTACTTAAAAGCAAATTAAAATGTACAGGGGTCTGTGGTTTTTTTTCTTGTAGTCACTACAAGTGAAATATTTTAAACAAAAAATACATCTTCAAAAATCGCATTTTTTTGTAATATTTTTTTTACATCGCCGCGAGTTAATTTCTGTAGATATATTTTTCCTTTAAAATATTTTCATGTACAGGGTTATTGATAACATACCTACTAATATTCTACGACTTTTGGAAATTTAAACTTTTTTTTTAAATTGGAGTTATGTTTACTCAAAAATCAGCTGTGTCTCAAGTAACTTGATTTTTGGTCATTGCGTTGTTTTAAGTTATTCATATTCGTTTTTTTTTATAAATAACCCTGGTACAGGATGTACTCGCATTTAACGGCTTATCGGTTCTGTTACACCCTGTAGATAAAAATAGAGGAAAGTAAAAAGTAAAAACTGCCCAGCAGTGTAGAAACATATTAAAATTAGAAATAGTTACCACCCTGTACTTTAAAAATTAAGTGCATTTCGGAAATGATTTTTTCTTTCTCTTTTCGATAAATGGTAATATATTTATCTATTACATAGGTACAGAATGATGAAACCATTTCGGCGCGCAGCGCAGTTGAATATATGCATAAAGCTTTTACAAACAGTAAAAAGAATTTACAAGAAAATGCATTTTCTTAAACTAACGTGTTTAAAATGGAAGGACTCGATAGAAACTGCATTTTTTTTATTGCACCAACGCGCCGACATGATTTCAAACAATTCTCTTATTTAAATGTACTTTTTTTCTTTTAAAAGAACTGCTCAATCAACACCTCATATTTGAATACCTCACACGCTCACTAGCAACCATGCGCCAACTTGAGTCCAAACACCTATAAAGTGTATTCCTTTTAATTCTGATATTTTTTGAAAATATTGTCACATTACGTAAATACTAATAATCTATTCATACAGTCAATATTAAAATAAAAAATTGATTTCACAGATTTGTAGGTCATTTTTTAATATATTTGGCAAAAAAAGCATGTAAGGGAAGAAATCAAAATTTCATAATTAATATTTTTTTCTACAATGTTTAGGCGAAATTTTAACCGAAAGTTCTAGACGTCTAGACAAACATACGATCTACAAGTTTTGAATAAAAAAAGAGGACTGACTTAGGGGGTGTAGAATAATTTTAAGTAGCTTGTTTTTAAATTGAATACTGGTTTAGAGGTTGTGTTTATGAAATCTGTTAAACAAAAACGGCATAGTAAAATTTGAAAAAAAAAAAAAAAAAAAGATCTGTTGATTTTCTGGATTTTCCATACTTCCAAGGCAAAAAAGAAACCCCTCAAATATAAGATTACTTTTTTGTCTGTCAAAGATTGGAATTCACAAACTCAAACTATTCAAATAAAAGTTTTTTTTCAGAGTTTAGGTAATCCGCAGGGCGCAACTAGTTATAAATAAAAAAAAACATCAACACGATGAGATCTCAACCAAAACATAAATATAATTAATTTATGATAATAAAGCTTAAATAAATGTTAATTTCTTCTATGGTTTTCGCGATTTTGCATAATGAAACACTTTATTTATCCGGTTTAATGTTTTATTTTCAAGGTTGACCAACCTTGAAAAAGCCAACTGTAATGTTGGCGAAAGCTCGGTTCGTTTAAAACCATGAATAAAAACGCGAAAAATAAAGTGTTTTATTAAATAAATGTTGCCATAAAAGTAAGCAAAAAATATTTCGAGTATTACCAGCATATTTTTGATCGATGCGACAATGTCACGTTGACTTTATGTTAGTATTTTAATCATTTGTTATAGTAATCTCTTATATGGTTTTCGCGATTTTGCATAATAAAACACTTTATTTATCCGGTTTAATCGCGTTTTTATTTATGGTTCGTTTAAAACCATAAATAAAAACGCGATTCAACCGGATAAATAGTGTTTTATTATTTGTTATAGTTTTCGCGAACTTAATTCATAGTTTACATTTTACGTTGATCGCTTTAAACTAACAATTTCGTACATTGACCTTTGTCTTTGTCACTTATCTCCGCAGTTGGATTAATTTTGTCTAAACTTTTCGCGATTTTGCATAATAAAACACAATATTTACGGGGTTTTTCTCGCGTCTTATTTAATAACAGCATTATTGCAAAAGTACCGAGCTTCCGCTAACGATTGCGATGAAACTTGAAATGTAGGTAGCTGGATACCGGGACTATTTTTTATCCCGATAATCCCGCGGGAACGGGACTTACGCGGGTGAAACCGCGGGACAGCTAGTACGATATAGAGCAACAGTGATTCTTCATACGAATAATTGACAGAGACATAGATATAGGGGTCAATGAGACTAAGTCATCGTAAAAGCGACCGAAGTGTAATTACTATACAAGATGTAACGGGCAAGTCCTTTTAATCCGAAAGGGGGTTGTTCTAGACGTCTAGGTGAACACCTTTTGTTCTACGACTTCTGAAAATTCGAACTCTTTTTTTTAAATTTTGAGATTATGTTTCGCTGAAATCACAGCTGTTTTTGAAAATAAAGGTAATTGAAGGTTTGATTGTAGTAGACCAAACTAAATGAAAGAACAACATAAGGTCAATGACCTCGAACTCTAAGAAACAGCTGATTTTCAAGTAAACTTTACACCTAAATTTTTCGAAAAGTACTTCGAATTTTCAAAAGTCGTAGAACAAAAGTTGTTCGACTAGATGTCTAGAACAACCCCCTTTCGGCTTAAAAGGGCTTACCCGTTACATCTTGTAGTACAGTTTTTACTCGCTGCACATGCACGTGGGAGCGGTGCAGTGAGTATTTCGCGCTTTCTCCCACTCATTATGCCGTTAAAGGAAGGCGGAGTGCTGCGCATTATTGCTATAGATAAGCAATATCGATAATGCAACATTCTCACAGCTCTTTTCATGATATTATTCGTCTATTTCACAGAACGGCGGCACGACGAAGTTTACAATAATATGATTTATGACTAGTGTGCAGCGAGCGAAAAACTGTACTATGATTAAAAAAAACAACACACAGTTTTGGACGAACATTGAAAATAGCAACTAAATCGAGCGACACAATAATTTACAAATTTCTTTTAAAAAATAACATAATTCTTTAAGTCTATTTATGTACGTATTTATTAGTTTCAGTGTTTTTAAGGCCCCTATACGAGCTAAACTGAAAATCGGATTCATTGAAAACTGTTGATTATACAAGATGTAACGGGTATGCCCTTTTAAGCCGAAAGGGGGTTGTTTTGGACTTCTACGCGAACAATTTTTGTTCTACGACTTTTGAAAATTTTAAGTGTAAAGGTTACTTGAAAATCAGCTGTTTCTCAGAGTTCGAGGTCATTGACCTTATTTTGTCCTTCCATTTAGTTTGGTCTACTACAATCAAAACTTTAATTACCTTTAAAAGGGCATACCCTTTACACTTTGTATTCTGACGCAACGTTTTCGTTTGTAAATGACATTGTTCCCTACATTTAGACGTGGATTTTAAATAAAAATGTAGACAGGTGTAAAAATTCGAAACAATAGGAATTTTTTGTCTTGTACTACACTAAAACGTAGGAAACAAGTCATTTACAAACGCTACAAGCGAAAATATTCTAAAACATTGCGTCAGAAAATAATCAACAATTTTCGATCAACGTTTAGCTCGTATAGGGGCGTTAAGATGTCGTAGAAGAAAATTGTCTATTTACTATAATGTTATTAGAACTACTACGGGATAGGTCCGTTGTAGATAATCTAGGCATCATACGTTAAAGGTTTAACACGTAAAACGTCAAACACGCTTAAAGTCAAACACGCATAAAGTCGAACACGTCAAAAGTCAAACACGAACACGACACACTTGATTGACAGGGCCAATCATTCATTGATTTTTTATTTTGACAGCTATCAAATATCAGATTTTTTCTGTTGTTGTTGTTGTTTTCTATTGCGATTGTCGGTTTCGATCGTCTTTTGTTAAAATCTCCGGTCGACTTTTGTTTTTTTTCCCGTTCTTTTTTTTTAGATCTTCTATTGTTTTATTTGTTCAATCTGTTTCTGTTGCCGGTTGTCTTTTGTTTCCGTTTCGAACCTCATTGTTTCACGGAACGTGTTTGACCTTCAACGTAATTACGATCCCTTATTTTGACCATTTACGAGCTTGACATTTGGCATTCTTGACAATATGCGTTTTTTGTCATTTTGCGAAAACTTACAATAATTCTTATCATTTTTAGTGTAATCGAATCCTAGATTTAGATTACGTATAATAAAAATACTCGCAAACACGGCCGGTGTAACTCGTAGCCGAAACTTCGGTTTATTTGCACACCATAGATAAGCGTTTGACCAATATCTCACTTAATATTAAGCGATTTTATGGTCTTAAGATGGAGCACGCTCATCTAGAGAGAAAGTAAGACGGCATTGGAACAAGATACAACCCGTAAATCTTAATCTAGAATTATCTACAACGCGTTTACGGCCGAATACAAAAATGTCACTCAAAATTTAAGAGGTACCTAAATAATTGAGCAGCTCCTAAATTTCGTAAATTTGTTTTTATTGCTCAAGGCATATTTACTAGAAATATTTTTAAAGGAAAAAGGGGAACTTGGGTGGCCGAGTGGTATAGGCACTGGAATATTGATCCAGGGACGCGAGTTCAAATCTCGCCGCAAGTAAATTTTTGAAGATGAATTTTTCCTTTAAAAATATTTCCAGCTTCTAAATATTAAATTGTATTGGAATTATTGAGTTTGGGAGCTGCTTGTTTAAGTTGAACTCAAATTTTTAGTAATGTTTCTGAATTCGCTCGTTAGACCCTTAGTTCTTATAATAATGGTGGACAGATATCTTGTAAGTTTAAAAAGAAAAATGTGACTCAGATCGTTTTAACTTCGAAAAAAGGAAATGGTTAACTATTCAGATGAATTTTCTTAAAAAAATATATCGAAAACACTTTATTTACATAACTACAATTGATTTAATGATTTCATTATATTTTTTACATTACGTTTTGAAATAACCTTAATAGTGTTTCTAGAACATTTAGTTCGTTTCTTTTTTAATAGTTAGAATTAGTAACTATTTATTTTACTAATAATTAGTTAGCATTAGCAGCCGGTTTCAGAATCTTAAACAAGACTGTAAATTTAAAAAAACTTTACTAATCTTCTAGTGTTTCATTTATGTTGCTTATTTCATTTAGTTATATTAGTTAACTAATTTACACAAGTTAACTAAATTTGTAAATACAATAGTTTTTAGCAGTGAACGGATATAAGCAGGGAAGAAAGCCTCTCCATACCAACTCACCTCAAATAATAGCGCCAAAAGTTACTCAAACATATGCATACACAAACTACACACCACGCTACTAGCTAAGCAATTGGACCTTTGTTTATATTATTGTCACCAAATGTGTGTTGACAACGTGGGCGGCCCGGCGGCAATAGGTACGCTGTTCTCTAACGTGATTGGTTCTTTGAATGACCCGATCCGAGTACAACTGAAGTGACAGATTCGTATCGCGGCACACTTTCTAATCATCGCGGCCTATTTTAAGTGGTGTCATTTTGAAGCGTAAGGATTACTTCCATGCTTATGTTTTTATGGTGTTTTTAGTGTCATGTGGATTTTCTCACGAACGCAGGATTTTCATACAAATTTCTCCGTATGAGTGGAGGACACTTAACGCCTTTTGTGTGGAATTAGTTTACTAATTTTAGTTAACTCATACAAATCAGTTAACTAAATTCGCAGCGAAATCAGTTGTCAGTGTGGAATTTTGTAACTATTTTAAACAAATTAGTTTATTTAGTCAAAATAGTTGACTTAGTCAAATTAGTTAACTAATTCAAAACGAATTTAGGTTTTCACTGTGGAATTTAATTTGTTTTAAACTAATTCAAAACGAATTTAGGTTTTCACTGTGGAATTTAATTTGTTTTAATGTATAATTCAGAGAATACAAATAGGAATAGTACCTAAAGTAGACATAATTCCTACAACATACACACAGCCAAAGTTTTAGAAACCTTTAACTTTAGACTATAAGAGGTTAACCGCGGTTTATTCTAAATATACTAAAGATGGCGGAGTTTAAACCATTCATAAAAAGTTTACTAAACTTGAAGCTTAAAAAAACCGATTGAGAATAATCGGCAGCGGCAGTATTTGAAATTACAACCGCAGCAGTGTTAAAGCCAGCAAGCTGATTATGTAACTCTATTTGATAACAAATCTCGATTGAAACAATTGGAATCGAAATATTTTTAGCAAGGAAATATATTTTCAAAAAATCCCCATGACAGGATTCGAACCTGCGCCTCCTCGCTAACCAGGCGAGTGCTTTAACCACTGAGCTACAGAGGAATCACGTGTCATGTTATAATTTCTCGACCTTGCTAATCGAATAATCGATATTGGAATTGTTGATTTTTATGGTTCCGTAGCCAAAGGGTAAAAACGGGACCTACTGAGACTTCACTCTCCGTCCGTCACCAGGCTGTATCTCGAGAACCGTGATAGCTAGACAGTTGAAATTTTCACAGATTATGTATTTCTGTTGCCGCTATAACAACAAATACTAAAAAAATTACAAATGTTTAAGGGAGGCTCCCAGGCAACAAACGTGCTTTTTGCCGTTTTTTTTTTTGCAATAGCAATTTTAATGACGTGAAAAATGTCGAGATTAAAACAATTTCAATTATTTCAATCCAGATTTGTTAGCAACAGTTTGCAACATTTGTTAGCAACAGTTAATTGTTAGAGTTAGTTATTTACATTACGAAACTCAAACTCTGTCTCAGAATCTCAGATTAAAATTGTGAACATAGAACTGTGAAGATCAAAGAAAAGCATAAACATAGAGCTGTCATTGTCAAAAAAATGTATGAGTTTTTGTATACATTTTTGAAGGAATGCTTTCCAAAAATTTGCACCCGACAGGACTTGAACCTGCATCTTTGGGGAGACCGGCCCCAATGCCTTATCCATTTTGGACATAATTTTTTTTTAATACATTTTTGATCTAAAATTCTGAAGCAAATTATAGTGGCATAGATTATAGAGTTGATTTCACAAAAGCAGTCTCGCAGTAGTTAATGGAAGCCATTTTATCGAATAGGTAGGTAGATAGTACCGCTTTGTCTACGCAACTTCTTTGCGGAATAGACTCTAAAATGTATGCAACTACTTTCGTAATGTAAATCTCGCTTAGATCTGGTGTAAACGCAACCTTCAAACAGATTCGTGTTTTCAAAGAGCACCGCTAAAATTAAGCGGTACTTTGATTTTAAAAAATGAAGCGGTCAAAAAAAACTAAATCTTTATTTTTGAAAAACTTTCAAAATTATAATAATAATAAACTCCTACTGGATACATTTATCTTAACAATCATAAGTCATAAGTTTCGTATGATTTTAACTTTATATAATTTAACATTAATATTAATTTTATTTAATAAAGGGTGTCCCAATCAGTTACATTTTATTTTATTTATTTTTTATTTCGTAATTTCGAAAAAAGGCATCTACTAGAAATATTAAAGGAAAAAATCATCTTCAAAAATTCATTCGCGACGAGATTTCAACTCGCGTCTCGGCGATATGTGTCTGTTTATTTATTTATTTTTAGTATTTCCTTGTTTTTGCAATGCTGGATTGAAATTAAACTCATTTTCCGGTTTTAATCTCGTTTCGTTTAATTAATTTTATTTATTCTAAATTTATTGTGTTTATCAAGATTTCATCAAAAGACATATAAACATATAATTTATGATGTTTTCCATACATAATGTTTTTACAATACAGAGGTTAATAGCAAATTACTTAGCATCCAGTCACTGGGTGTTCTACACGACTAGACAACTAACTCTTGATGTATTTTGTAAAAAAAAATAATACAAAAAACAATCGAATTTCCAAAAGTACAACTTTGATACAACTTTGATAGAATAACTCCTCAAGCTTAATTTGATGCTTACACTTTCCCAATAACGACAAAAACTTTTTTTTAATTAAAAAACCCTTTATTTTTCGGTTCTGTACGCAAAGGGCATCCTTACAAGATTACTCGGTTAAAGAAAAAAAGTAGTTTTAGTTAAACAAATAGGTAGTTAAATATTTTCGAATTATAAATTAATATCTGTATTATGACGATTGTAATTTAACACATGATTACAAAAAAAAAACCCCATGAGTTTTTTGTGGCTTCTTCTCATCGGAGGGCGCGTTCCGAAGCCACACTAAAATCAATACACCTAAGACGTAGCCAAATGATGATGTTGTACAAGAATCTAAAGGAAATAAACTATTTTGAATTGAATCCCAACTTTTAGGACACCCTATATCAAGAATAAGAAAATAAATATTAATATTTTACCGGTCAAGCATCCTGTATGCTCTCTGGGACGGTTTGCGTCGTGGGTGCCTCTTCTGTCTCCTTCTTCTCTTCCCTCTGCGTGTTCTTGTCCTCTTCACTCTTGTCCGAGGGCTTCGAGTCGTTGGATATAGTGCTCGATGTTAGGCTGTTAGGTTGAGAGTCTTTGGTCGGTTCTTGCGAGCTGCGTTCTGAGGCGGATTTCTCTCTTGACTCTAGAATTTAATCAGGGGAAATTGGATAAGAAATAAATTATATAAGTACAAGGTGTACGGGTAAGCCCTTTTAATCCGAAAGAGGGTTGTTCTAGACGTCTAGGCGAACAACTTTTGTTCTACGACTTTTGGAAATTCGGAGTACTTTTCGAAAAATTTAGGTGTAAAGTTTACTTGAAAATCAGCTGTTTCCGAGAGTTCGAGGTCATTGACCTTATGATGTCCTTTTATTTAGTTTGTTGGTTTACAATCAAAACTTCAATTACCTTTATTTTCAAAAGCAGCTGTTTTTTCAGTGAAACAACCTCAAAAATGTTATAAAAAAAGTTCGAATTTTCAAAAGTCGTAGAACAAAAGTTGTTCGCCTAGACGTCTAGAACATTCACCTTTCGGCTTAAAAGGGCTTACCCGTTACACTTTGTATATTAGAAAAATACTCTAAGTATACAAGGTGTAACGGATATGCCCTTTTAAGCCGAAAGGCGGTTGTTCTAGACGTCTAGGCGAACAACTTTTGTTTAACGACTTTTGGAAGAATTTTAAACGACGACATCTAAAATTCTCCCGTGACCGGTTTCAAACCTATGCTCCTCGCTTGCTGGGCGTTCAAACACAACGGGGTTCTCGTTTGGCCTAGTGGTTAGAGCACTAAAGCTAACAAGCAAGGTGCACGGGTTCGAACTCTGTCATAGGATTTTTTATTGCATTTTGAAATGAAATTCTTTTTATTTTTTATAGAATGCTAACTACCTATCTACTTTTCGATTTCTCAGTTACTACCTATATATTAATTATTATCATTTCTTCAACTGTTGTTCTAGCTTTAACTTTAATTTAAGGAGAAATACATCATTACATCATTTTCAACTGACTTCCAAAAAGGAATAGGTTTACAATAGTAATTTTAATAGAAGATTATTAATTGATATTTAACAAAAAAAATAAATAACTGACTTAAAAAAGTTGAACTTCATTTCCGACACAAATAAAGTAGAAGTACATTTTAAAAAAAAGTGCAACTAACTGAAGCCAAAAAGCAAATGTTTTAAGACGTATTTCTTCTTGAAATTTCTAATAATTACATTTTTACTGGTGATAATCTAGTCTAGTTCTTTATACATGTTTCAGACAAGTACTATCTATCGTGGCATGATAGAACTAATCAACAAGAAAAAAACTAATTTAAATTACGTTTCTTCTACTTTCGCAATGTCATTTACAAATGCTACAAACGAAAATATTCTAAAACATTGCGTCAGAAAATAATCAACAATTTTCTATGAATCCGACAGGGATTTTCAGTTTAGCTTGTAAATAAATACCCCTTAATGAAATTGAACTGAATTGTGCTGTACTGTATAAAACTATCCAGAGAATAAATCAAATGGAACTGAACTGTGCTGTACTGTATAAAACTATCCAAAGAATAAATCACTAACATAAGATAAAAAACAAACTAATTGTGGCCCTTAATGGCTAAATTAAAATCCTCCTTATTCGTTCCTTATGCGTTCCTTAAAGTTCCTTAGTATTGCGGGAAATTCCGGCGTTCCAGATACATCGCAATAACGACAACTTCATTTCCAATATCATGCGGTAATCTTTGGGAAGTTTGAAAAATATAGGATTAGGGTGGTATTTAGGATAGTATTGCAAAGGGAAAATAGAATATATTTATAGAAAAAATACATCTTCAAAAATTAATTAACGACGAAGTTTGAACTTGCACTTCCAGAGTAGGTACTAGAGATCTACTGTTGAAACGCTCGCGGCACTTGCGAGTGATTTTAATAAATCTATTTCAGCTGATTTTCTTTCGTTTTCTGTAATTTTTCTTTGTGAATCGCTCGTGGTATCAAGCACTCGCCTCAGGAGTCCGAAACATCGACATCGAACGAAAATCAGCAGATATCGAATTATTAAAATCGCCAGACGAGCAACGAGCAATTCTAAAATAAGGTTCCTAATTCGGAAAGCGCGAGTGAATTTTTGAAAGACGTATTTTTGCTTTAAAATATTCCTAGTAAAAATGCCTTGAGCAATTGGAAAACTTTTGAAATTGTTGTACAACAATTTCAAACGTTTTTCTATTCACGTCATTCAGTAGCAAACAAATCGCCATTTCACTCAAAACTACCGACTGTAATTGTCAAATTGTACATCCTTAAGGTGAACGCAGATTAATCCGAGCCGAACGAATCAAATTTTTGTCGTCCACGGGAAACGGGACCTTATACTATTAGAGATAAAATCCATTACATTTACACTTCGCCAGCGTCGGCCGACTCTGATGACGTCATCGGAAATATACTCCCTTACTTATAAATTATTATTAACACATGACTAAGTTCTGTGACGTTTGTCTCTGTCTGTCAACTTTGAAACTTCATGTGACAGTTAAAGACAAACGATGCATGGTTATGCAGCGCATTAATTAGCGTTCATAAGTAAAGGGGATAAATGTATAAATGGACTGTATCTCTATTTATATTAGGGGTTAAAGTATGAAATTGCCGATTTGTACTGAAAATCTTAATTGTTTATTTTTCAAATTTTTAAAAAATTTATTTAATCATAATAGTTGCCATTATTATCTATACATTGCTGCCATCTAATGGGAAGGTTATTAATGCCTTTGCGATAGAACTCCGACGATCTAGACTGCACAAACTGTGTGAAAGCATTTTGTACTGCCTCCTGGGAAGAAAACTTCTTGTCACGTAGATAATTGTCCAAATCACGAAAAAAATGGTAGTCCGTTGGAGCAAGGTCTGGTGAATACGGAGGATGACGAATGGTTTCTAAGTGCAGTTCCTGAAGGGTCAAAATGGTTTCTCGTGCTGTGTGAGGTCTCGCGTTGTCGTGGAGCAATAATGGTGAAGATCGATTCATGAGTCGGGGCTGTTTTACTGCTAGTTTTGTCAACATGGTTCGGAGTTCGGCACAATAGACATCTGCCGTAATTGCTTGACCAGATCGAAGAAAACTATAGTGAATAACACCATGCTGAGACCACCAAACAGTTACCATTACCTTTTTATTGGTAAGTTTTGCTTTAGGACACTGTTGTGGCATTTGACCTGGGGTCAGCCATTGCATTTTTCTTTTCCGGTTATCATAAAGAATCCACTTTTCATCACATGTTACAATTCGATCCAATATTCCTTCATTTCTGTACCGGTTCAACAAGGCAACACAAGTTTCAACACGCGTTTCTTTCTGCAGATCAGTCAAATCATGAGGCACCCATTTTTCGTATTTTTTTATTTTATTGATTTGACGCAAGTGAGTCAATAAAGTGGGTAAGGTAACGTTAAACCATGCCGCTAATTCCTGAGTAGTTTGACTAGGATCGGCTTCCACTATCTCTCTTAATTCATCGTTATTCACCTGTGTGGGCGGTCTTCCTCGTGGCTCGTTCTTTAAGTCGAAATTTCCATCACGAAATCGTTTAAACCAAAATCGCACGGTGCGTTCATTAGTAGACCCCTCTCCAAACGCAGCATTGATATTGCGGGCTGTTTCTGCCGCGTTAGTTCCGCGTCGGAACTCGAATTCAAAAATCACTCGAATTTTCGCAGTATCCATCTTTCTTGTCTAAATTGAA
Organism: Idaea dimidiata; assembly: GCA_949358125.1. NCBI lineage: Eukaryota > Metazoa > Arthropoda > Insecta > Lepidoptera > Geometridae > Idaea > Idaea dimidiata. Next base: position 1,401,598 of record OX442342.1, read on the forward strand.
TAACAAAAACAATTGAAAGTCGATATTCAAATGTTTCACATTTTTTAAAAAAAGAACATCACAGAAACCATTTGAAAAAAGTTTCATTCGAAAACCTCAATCCATGAAGATTCTATGTCAATTCAAAGAACCTATTGCAATAAAACGGCAATTTCATACTTTAACCCCTATTATAAGGTACCGTTTCCCGTGGACGACAAAATTCGTTCGTTCGGCTCGGATCAATCTGCGTACACCTTTAATCGCAAAAAAAACAACAATTTAATTAGTTTAAATCGCGATTTGTTATAAATAGAGTAACATAATCAGCAAGAAGGTAGCATATTTATGTGGTGACATACCCCACACAGACGCGTTATTTTCAGCGTTTATTTCGTAGCCGTTCTAATACGAAATGTATTAATAGGTATTCCAAAAAAGCATAATAGTTTTTGTAGTAAAATCGCAGCTGTGTGGGGAGGGGCTTAATATAGGAAGGTAAGGTGCAGATACTAAAAATAAGACAATTAAAACTAAACCTCAAGTTCTATGGCATTCGGTTGAAAATAGTATACGCTCGACGCGGCACGCCCGATACTTAAGCACGCTATTTTCAACCGAATAGCATAGTACTTAAGGTTTTATTTAAATTGTTATAGCCGTATTCTGTTTGCGTTGCGACTAAATTGGACAACAACTCACCGGCTCCCTGCGCCGGCCATGGTTTCCTCACGAACATGTTCTCGACGATCCTGTCTATGTTATCTCTCTCAGTTGAGTTCGCAGGTCTGGGATAGAGAAAAAAATTGTCGATTATTTGTCATCGACTTTACAATGTTGATAATATAACATGTGTTGCGTGTTTCTGTAGCTCTTAGAAACTAGCACCCAACCGTTTAGTTTTAATTTCGTTAAAATTAAATGTCAATCGATAACTGGTCGCTAATGCGAGCACAATAAACTAAACGCATCCTTAGAGGAGGAAAAACAATACGCAGGATCGGCTACGACAGTGCTGCCACCTAAGTTCGACTCTAATGTCACTCTCCGAAAAATGGCCAACGGGCTAAAACACCTACCGACAAAGTGTTCCGCGAAAAAAACCCTAAATTCTCATCATCAAACTACCAAAAGAATTAGAACGTGTAATACAATACAGACGCGAATATAGAAACCAGGAGCAGGGGGCCCCCCTCAAACGCGGTGTTCCTGAATGCTGGTGAGTGTTCATTTGCTTAATATCTTACTAATATTATAAACGCGAAAGTTTGTATGTAAGTATGCATATGTATGTGAGGTTGTTACTCATTCACACAAAAACTACTGAACCGATTGCGATGAAACTTGAAATATAGGTAGCTGGGGACCTGGATTAACACATAGGCTACTTTTTATCCCGATATTTTATATTTTTTAACGAGCTCCTCCGTGCTTCGGAAGGCACGTTAAGCAGTCGGTCCCGGTTGTTATCTCTGATAACAGTCGTTAGGTCAAGTTAGAGGCCTTAGGGCGATCTGAAAACTCTAACACCAGGTGAGGTACACCACTATACGAAAAGAAGAAGATCCCGATATTCCCGCGAGAACGGGACTTACGCGGGTGCAACCGTGGGGCGCAGCTAGAGTATTTATAAAAGACAGGATTTAACAGGAGCGGTTAGAGTGAGTAATGGTGAGTGTATGTATACCTCGTCACATGAAGGGAAGAACTATCATCTGACATACAGTTAACGCTAGTTCAGGGTTCATAATTATTTGTGAACATTTAATTATTGCAATAAATGATTTATTATTATTATTATTTGTTGTTACCATTTCGGATTCTCGGGGCTATGGAGCACCCGGACCTTTGGAAGGCGTGCGTGGGGCCGGAGCCAACACGTAGAGGCCCGGTGAAAACTACTTAGGCTATGGAAATGGGATGGTAGTGGACTGGATACTGGGGGAAACTATGGGGATTATGGCGCCTGCCGTAACAATGTTAAAAACACGTAAAAATGGCAGACGGAGACTCGCCAACTCACAAACTGGGCCACCCTAAATAAGCCGAGCAAATTACAGCCAGGGGGCAACAGGGGCGTGAGAGGCTGAAGGATGGAGGGGCCTCACTGGATTTTAAACCATCCTAGGTAATCCTGTGGAGCGGGCCAACTCATCACTGACGTGAGGTGTCCATCCTTCGAGCATTTCTGCTCTCGCGACTCCACTCTGACCGGCCGGTGAAGGCAAGCCAGAGGCGGGGGACCGCTTCCTCGTCAGTGTTCACTCCGACCAGCCAACTAAGGCAAGCCGAGAGGCAAGCCGGGAGGTGAGGAACGGTGACTTCCCCCTGGACACTCGGGAACCCGCGGGGTCGCTACTCCCCGACACCTCGCCTCAAGGTGCCCTGCGGGCTTATTATTATTATTTTATTTATCGTAATACGTATCTCCTTTTTAGGGGGGTTTTAGAAAGCACAGGCCAAAGCCAAGTGCGTTGGTGTTACAAATTAGATTTACTTATACAGAGTCGTCATTATTTAGAAACTTACGGGTGAGACGGCAGGTATTAAGAATGGCAGCTTTTTGTAATCCTACTATCCTACTTCCTACTAATATTATAAATCCGAAAATCTGTTTGTTTGTTTGTTCCCTCTTCACGGTCAAACGGTTCGACCGATTTGGATGAAAATTTGCATAGGGATAGTTTAAATGATGGAGAGTAACATAGGATACTTTTGATCCCGAAAATCCCGCGGGATCGGGACTTACGCGGGTGATAATATTTATTACATGAAAATTTGCATAGGGATAGTTTAAATGATGGAGAGTAACATAGGATACTTTTGATCCCGAAAATCCCGCGGGATCGGGACTTACGCAGGTGATAACTATTTCTTTGATGAAAATTTGCATAGGGATAGTTTAAGTGATAGAGAGTAACATAGGATACTTTTGATCCCGAAAATCCCGCGGGATCGGGACTTACGCGGGTGATAATATTAATGGATAAAAATTTATACATTAATATTATCACTATACATTAACATTATAGAGTAACATAGGATACTTTTGATCCCGAAAATCCCGCAGGATCGGGACTTACGCGGGTGATAACTATTCAATGAACGAAAATCGACACAGGGGTAGGATAAGTGATGTAGAGTTACATCATCATCATCGTCATCCATCTTCATCGTCATCCTTCGTCATCGTCATCGTCACCAACGGACGACCAAACAAAAAAAAAGTCATCAAACGGACGACCAGGGAAGTACTGATGATGCCAGGCGCGGTAGCGCCTGGCTTCAACAGTACTTCAATGGGCGACCGTTTAAGTGTGGATTATTGCATTGCGGTAGGTAAGTGTTCGAACAACGCGGGATCGCGACTTGCGCGGGTGAAACCGCGGGGCGCAGCTAGTTGTATACAAGGTGTAACAGGTAAGCCCTTTTAATCCGAAAGGGGGTTGTTCTAGACGTCTAGGCGAACAACTTTTGTTCTACGACTTTTGGAAATTCGAAGTACTTTTCAAAAAAATTAGGTGTAAAGTTTACTTGAAAATCAGCTGTTTCTAAGAGTTCGAGGTCATTGACCTTATGTTGTCCTTTTATTTAGTTTGATAGTTTACAATCAAAACTGCAATTACCTTTATTTTCAAAAACAGCTGTTTTTTCAGTGAAACATAATCACAAAATTTTCAAAAAAAAAGTTTGAAATTTCAACAAAAGGTGTTCGCCTAGACGTCTAGAACAACCCCCTTTCGGATTAAAAGGGCATCCCCGTTACAAATTGTATAAACTAAAGGATTTATGTTTAATGTACTTAGGCCAGTTTGAAGTGTTTTGGGTATGACACCAGTGGTAGAAACAATAATCGGTACGGTTCGTGTGCTATTTACTTGCCACTGTGTTCTCAGTTCTACTGATAATTCTGTGTACTTAGCTATTTTTTCTGAGTGAGTGGTAACTAAGTTGTGGGTATTGCATACAGCGATATCTATAAGGTATACGGATTTATTTTGCTTATCAAGAAGTGTTATATGAGGTCTATTGTTACGTATGGTTTTATCGGTTATTATAATTATGATTACCTATCCGGCGGCTGCGGCTTCAGTATCGGTATGGCGGCGGTGGGGCGGCGCGGCGCGCGCGGCGCGTCCCGCTCGCGCTCGGCGCAGCTGAAGTACGTGACGCCGCCGGCTTGCGTCTGCGCCTGCGCCGGTACAACATTTTTATTTTAACGACCTCTGTGCCGCGTCGGCCGAACGCTCGGCTGCAATACAGAAGGTTGCGGGTTCGATTCCCGCTGGGTGCTAATATTTATGCTTAAAATATATATTTGTATCTGGTCTGGGCGTATTTCTATGTATAATAATGTATGTATTTACTAAAGAAAAATAAATATAAGTAGTATATCCGTTGTCTAGTCTCCGTGACACGAGCTTAGCAGCTTACCACGGGGCTAGATGGCGCTGTGTGTTCGTCACAAGATTTATTTATTTATTTATTTTGCCAGTCTCGGTATACATACATGTTAAGGACGCGACTTATGCGAAATCCCTTCCGATTGAATAGTTTTCTTCGTAACCGGTATCAAATAGATCTTTGAACAATGCTTCATGTTATTGTTCATAATACAAAAAGTGTCCCCTTCATATCAAAAACAATAAAAAATAACTTTAAATACTACTATTATACCGGCAAAGTTACCCCTGTTTTACAAAATAAATCAATTTTTCTTCTAAATCCTTAACCGCTATATTTTGTTATAGGCATCATAATATTAGAAAATACAATACCTAGAACCCCTTCATCGCATTTTATAAAAATATTATTTTAATCTTCGTTAATGATTGATTTTACGAGAAATTGTAGATTTTTTCACGCAATTCCATCTCGCTCATTTATATGCAATCGGACAAGGACCGATGATTATAATCTATCGCCGCCTTAAAGGGGCCGTAGTAGGCTTGAACTGATGTTTCTACGATGAATTACTACAAAAGTTATTTGAAATAAAAGTTTTTGAAACCATATCTATTAAAGTCGAGGATATTTACTAACACGTGAATGTCGTGAAAACACGATTCCTGAACATTTTCTCGATAGAAAAAAAAATCCAAACTTCCCTCTAAATTGTACGAATAAGTGATATTACTCAGTCATTATTGTACGAAAACTAATAAAGCTTTGTATAAGAACTGAACTTAGCTCAATACAGGCAGTGAATGTTTTTAATTTCAAGAATAACATTTAGTTATCTTGAAACTAGCAATCGTTTGATTTTACGCACAATAATTTTGCAAGGTCGCATCTTACGTCCTTACACATCTGAAATTCGCTAGCTTTATCCCTGTCACGCTATTAGGGTCGTAAAGGCCCTTAATATAAAAAAATACAGCTCTCCAGACCGCATGATACGTAGTGATACTAGTCAGGTATCGGGACTAAAAACTAAATATTAATTTTTAATATAGTTGATATGGAGTTCCGAAAAGTAACGCCTAATACAATCAATTATCTTAATAGTGGAAGATAATACGTTTGTTAGGACAGGCGTATTATCTTCCACTTTGGTTAAAAGTGGAATTGACACCAAAACTTTGGCTAGAATGTAATAGAGTTAATTAAAGTATGATAAAAAATGAAGAATTCATCTATGTATCTATGTACTTACAGCCGCCACGTAGTTGTGATGCGGGTAGATCTGGCCGTGTGCGTGCGTGTAGGGAGCGTGTTGGTACATCGCCGCCTGCCCGTACACCGGCACGGAGGGCGGGTGGCTGCCGCCCACCACGCCCACGCCCACGCCCACGCCCACACCGCTCTATGGAAAATATACCATAGTAAGGAGAAGATAGCTGTATTAGTCTAGACCACTAGACGTTAGCGAAACGCGACTCAAATATAAAATTTGTAACGGGTATGCCCTTTTAATCCAAAAGGGGGTTGTTCTAGACGTCTAGGCGAACACCTTTTGTTCTACGACTTTAGAAAATTTTAACTTTTTTTTTGAAAATTTTGAGATTATGTTTCACTGAGAAACAGCTGCTTTTGAAAATAAAGGTAATTGAAGTTTTGATTGTAAAATATCAAACTAAATGAAAGGACAGACCTCGAACTCTCAGAAACAGCTGATTTTCAAGAAAACTTTACACTTAAAATTTTCGAAAAGTACTTCGAATTTTCAAAAGTCGTAGAACAAAAATTGATCGCTTAGACGGATAGAACAACCCCCTTTCGGCTTAAAAGGGCATACCCGTTACACCTTGTATATGAAAGTTGGCAATCCTTTGAAAAAATGTTCCACGCAAACAAAATTGGGGATGAAACTCCTTAAGAAATTTTCTCCAGTTGCAGTGTAGGAAATTAAGGCCGGTTTAAATAATTCCCCAGTATACAATATACATACAGAGTAGTAGACATCATCCTCTGCGATAAGACTGCCCATTTTGTATAATGTGTTTGTTGTATTTCCAATCTATACCGGGTGAACCATCTATACCCTGGGGGGGGGGGGGGGGGGGGGTTTATCCTAAGCTATAAAAGATAGCGAAAAATGCTGAAAGGAGTTGCGTACTCGATTTTGACAGAAACAAAAATGGCATTATTAAATATTGATTAAAAAATAGACATTTTGTCGATTTACCAGACTATGTTTGTTTTCAGCATTTCACCACTATCAGCAACACTATCGATCGGTGCAATAATATAGGGTGTAAATTTTTTGTAACAACACAAGGTTCAATTCCTAGCTAGGGTTATAAATTTTTCAAAAATCTAATAATGCCATTTTTGTTTTTGCCACATTCGGAGACACAAATCGTTTCAGATTTTTTGATATCTCTTATAGTTTAGGACATCCATCCCCCTGAAAGCCCATCGAAATTGTTCACTCTGTGTATTGTACAAATGTACAAAACTATCTAAATAAATTTTGTAAAACGGATTGCATATCCGACAGCGATTTGTAGTAAATTTTAAATTACCTGCATATATTGGGCTGGCATCATGGCCGGTGGCGCATAGCCTTGTGAAGGTTGCAATTGTCCTGCAAGCAAACAAACGAACATACAAAATTACACACGCAGATGAAAACATCCCTACATCATTCAACAAAGAACACACTATCAGCTCTCCACTATCATTGGTCGTCTTATTAATTTCTATGTAAATAAAAAAATGCAAGCTGCCAGTCAGCAAAGATGGCTGGTAGATGGCGCCGCTTGTCAGAAGCGTAAACAAGAGATATAATCCTTTATCGACTCCAAATGACGAGCACCTGTGGCCAAAATGGATAAGACATTAGGGCCGGACTCCTAAAAGATGCAGGTTCAAGTCCTGTCGGGTGCAAATTTAGATACAAAAGCAACATCTACCAGCTAAAAATACAATTTAGTTCTACATAACTTACCAATGTGCTGTTGCTGAATGTTGTGCATGGAGTGATGTTGGTGAGACACGAGCTGTTGTTGGTCCAACAATAGTTGTTGCTGTTGTTGTTGTTGTTGCCGGACTTGCTGTAACAACAACATGATTATTCTTATTTATTTCCTACATATAGATACAAATAGTTTGATTTTTTGACTGGTGACGTTGAAATCGCAACACACTCAAAACTGAAATATCTTAAATCAAGATTGTAAACGATATAATATATAGTGTGTGTGTGTGATTTCAATAGTCAACTGGCTAAAGAACTTTTTTTTAAACATTTACAAAAATTACAATGAAGCAGATCGAAGGCTGGGGTTCTAGAGTGTGTATGTGTATGTATATGTATATGTTTTCTGTATGTCGTCGTGTGTAACGTACCCGTATGTTGTGTGTGACGTACCTTTGTGTGTTGTGTGTGACGTATCTGTATGGTATGTGTGACGTACCTGTGTGTTATGAGTGACGTGTGTGTGGTGTGTTACGTACCAGGGTGTATGTGTGTGTGTGTTGTGTGTGTATGTGTATGTATGTATGACGTACATGTGTGTTGTGTGTGACGTACCTGTGTGTTGTATGTGACGTACCTGTGTGTTGTGTGTCTGCGCGGTAGGCGGCGCGGGCGCGGCGCCCGGCCCCGGCCCCGCCCCGCCCCGCACTACTTGCTGGAAATGTCACACAAATAATTATGACCAGCTGTACTCACTATGAATGTAACTTAAATCTTACTTCTTACTAATATTATAAACGCGAAAGTTTGTGTGTATGTGTGTTTGTTACTCATCCCGCAAAAACTACTAAGCCGATTACGGTAAAACTTGGAATATATGTAGCTGGAATAACACATAGGCTACTTTTTATCCCGATATTCCTGCAGGAACGGGACTCACACGGGTAAAACCGCAGAACGCAGCTAGTATAAGTATATTACGGTCGTTGTGTAGTCACCGTAACACAAGCTTAGTACTTTACCATGGGGCTAGATGGCGCTGTGTGTTCTTTACAGAATTTGTTTATCACGCCTGCGTCCCGCAGTTTCAACCGCGTAATTCGTTCAACCCGAACTGACTTTCGGTCGATATTAGTTCGAATTCCATTTACCTATTTATTGACTTACCTGATGCATAATGTGCTGGTGCTGTGGATGAGCGGGGCTCCCTTGATGTGTAGAATTGAATTCACTATTGTTACCTGTCGCTGTGGACAAATAAAAACAATTAATTATAAGTAGGTTTAATTCATATTGCGCATTACGCACAATTAACAGCAGTATTGCATAATATATAAATACATAATAAAACACTTTATTTATCAGGTTTGATCGCGCTTTATTTTGCTTAACCGAGCTTTCGCCAACTTTACAGTTGGCGAAAGCTCGGTTCGTGAATGCCATGTATAAAGCGCGATTCAACCCGATAAATAAAGAGTTTTATTATGTATTTATATATACTCACATAAATCTTCCAACTAACAGTGTTTCGAGTATTTTCACTTAAGCCGAAAAAGGGTTGTGCTAGACGTCTAGCGAAACAACTTTTGTTCTACTGCTTTTTTAATTTTTGATGTTACCACACTATGTATGATTCCAGAATTTGCGCATTATCAGCAACACTATCGTTCGGTACAATTTTATAGGATGTTAATTTTTTTTAGCAAGTCTCGCTCCCGCGGGAATATCGGGATAAAAAGTAGCCTATGTGTTATTCCGGTATCCAACTACTTATATTCCAAGTTTCATCGCAATCGGTTCAGTAGTTTTTGCGTGGTTAAGTAACAAACATCCAAACACACACACTTTCACATTTATAATATTAGTAGGATTAGTAGGATAAAAAACGCTTTAAAACATCACAAATAGCAAAATAAACCTATAAAACTATGCCTATCGGTGTATAGCTATATCCAAAAACAAACAATGATACTAACCAGCATGATATCTGAGTTGTTGTTGTTGTTGCGGCTGCTGTATTTGTTGTTGTTGCGATGGTTGTTGTTGTTGTTGCGGCGGTTGTTGTTGTTGTTGTTGCGGCGTGTAGTTGTCAGCTAAAGGCCGTTGTCTCAGACTGCTGTAACGTTTGCTTCCGCCGCGCTGTTCGCCACCTTGTTACAGTAACAAATTCATATTATGCATGATGAGATTGAGATTTACTCCCGTACTTATAAAATATTATTTACACATGACTAAGTGACGTTTGTCTCTGTCTGTCAACTTTGAATCTTCATGTGACAGTAAAAGACAAACGATGCATGGTTGTGCAGCGCATTAATTGGCGTTTATAAGTATTATTATTGTTAACAATTAAATAAATAATAAATAAATATTGCACGACATTACACACAGCGATGTCTAGTCCCAAACTAAGCACTAGGCTATAGTTTGAGTTTTTTTTGTAAATACATACATATTCAACATAGAAAACATCCAGAACCAGAAACAAACATTTATGGTCAGCAGAAATATTTGTTCCCAGCGGGAGTCGAACCCGCAAACTTCTGCGTGCAATCCGAGCTTCGCCCGCTGCGCCACAGAGGTCGTCAAATTCCCAAACTAAGCACTAGACTATAGTTTGAGTTTTTTTTGTAAATACATACATATTCAACATAGAAAACATCCAGAACCAGAAACAAACATTTATGGTCAGCAGAAATATTTGTTCCCAGCGGGAGTCGAACCCGCAAACTTCTGCGTGCAATCCGAGCTTCGCCCGCTGCGCCACAGAGGTCGTCAAATTCGTACTTTCGTACGTCAATTTTATTGTAATTAATTTAGAAAAAAGTTTTTTTCTTGGTCTTATGTTTTCGCGATTTTGCAAAATAATTAATAAAACACAATTTTTTTTTTTTTTTTTTACAATTTTATAGTAATTGACTGTTTTTGTGCATAATGTGTGCATTATTTATAGGGCCTATAAATTTATTTTCATGTAAAGATTTTTTATAAAAACTTAAATTTAAGAATGAAAATACATGAGTGAAAATAAAACACAATTTACCGGGTAATATTTACCGGGTTTTACTCGCGTTTTATTAAATAACGGCATTACTTCAGAACGCTCGGCACTTTGGCTAACAGCTCGGTACTTTTGTAAGCGTAAGTCCCGTTCCCGCGGGAATATCGGGATAAAAAGCCTATGTGTTATTCCCGGTATCCAGCTACCTACATTCCAAGTTTCATAGCAATCTGTTCAGTAGTTTTAGCGTGAAAGAATAACAAAGTCACATACATACATACAAACTTTCGCGTTTATAATATTAGAAAGATAAGAAGTAAGACGTATGTAAGTTAAGAAAGATGTAAAAAAATTTAAGTAAAGTTCGAACTCTTAAATTATCGAAAACATAAACAACAAACAATTCTCGTTTAGAACTTTTAAAACAACCCCGTTTCGGCATTAATTACCGCCCCCAACACGCAATCCTACTAATATTATAAAGCTGAAAGTTTGTGAGTATGTGTGTATATATTAATGTGTGTTTGTTACTCAATCACGCAAAAACTACAAGAACCTATTGCGATGAAACTTGGAATATAAGTAGTTGGATACCGGGAATAAAACATAGGCTCCATTTGATCCCGATATTCCCGCGGGAACGGGACTTACGCGGGTGAAACCGCGGGGCGCAGCTAGTGTATTATACAAGTGAAATGTTCTCACATTCACTCCGTTATAAAAATCCACGATGTTTTCCTTCACCGCTTATAAGCGTGTGATAAAAACACAAACGAAGCGTACTGAGAATGTCTATCTACGATGAAAACACAACGCTTGCGCGATCTAACGCGAATAGTGGCGCCATCTAGTTATAAATAGGTTCAACTCTTGACGGACTGTGGCGCGTCTACCAGACTGCAACGCGACGCAGGTTGCGGGTTTGATTCCCGTCGGGTGTATTTATTATGATAACCATAAATGTTTGTTTCTGGTTTTGGTGTTTTTTTAAACAATTATTATACTATACAAAGTGTAACTAGGATACCCATTTGACCCGAAAGGGAGTCGTTCTAGACGTCTAGGCGAACAACTTTTGTTTTACCACTTTTTGTAATAAGAACATTATTTTTGATTTTTTTTTAGGAGAATAGTGTAGTGCTCCTAACTGTGAAACTTTAACATACAATATCTTTTAATTTAGCGGAAAAAAAGGAATTTCTCTAATCGTCAATCTAATAATATTTTATTTATCTATCTACCTTTAACTAATTTAATAAATGTTGGTTTTATTCCACAATTATTGTTAGTTGACTTAGTTTGTACCTAGATGGCGTTGCGTTAAAACTTTCTTCAATTTGTTAAGTTTTTACCTGGTTGTTGTTGTTGCGAATGCTGTTGTTGTTGTTGTTGAGTTTGTTGTTTCGGTTGTTGTTGTTGTTGTTGTTGTTGCGGCTTCGGACTGTTGTTCGATGGTTGAGGTTGCTGTAAAATTATACAGGGTGTTTTTTTTTTTTTTGATATTCTATGACATTTCTAAATATGCGAAAGAAACATCAGGGTTACTTTTGTTTCCGAAAATCGTATTTTCTTTTATTTTATTTCGGTGCCTTTTTTTATTTCTTATTGGTTGTGAACCCATTATGGCCATTTGGAAAGTAGCCAGTGTCAAGTATTATTAATATTTGCAAATATTTCTTTTTGTTTTTATTGCTCAAGGCATTTTAAACATAGTAATATTTTTAGCAAGGAAATATATTTCCAAAAAATCAACATGACAGGATTCAAAAACGAAAAGAAAAACAAAAAGAAATATTAAATTGGAGAGAAAGCGCATCTCATGTTGGGTGTGTTTACTGTAAAGTAAACCACCTGAGCCAGTCAATAAAAAATGCAAAGCTTGACCGGTAGATGGCGCTGAAACCAAGCCTTAGTTGGTAAAACAATTAGCGAGGAAAGATATGGCCGAAAAATTATACCATGTCACGTGATTCCTGTGTAGCTCAGTGGTTAGAGCATTCGCCTGGTTAGCGAAAGGACGCAGGTTCGAATCCTGTCATGGGGATTTTTTGGAAATATATTTCCTTGCTAAAAATATTTATATGTAATATTTGCAAGTTATTTGCATCGAAACAGTCAAGTCGTCATAGTTAAAATCAAGTCGAGGCGGCCATTTACAATGATTGTTCACGGAGCTTTGGAGACAACACTAAGTCCATGTTTTGCACCGATTTTCACTTTCATTCCACTTGTACACCTTTACGAAACTAAATTGATTAATATGCCCCCGAAACTAAACAATTTACACGAATTTCAACTAGGTTTCACAAAAATGAAAATTTAGCAACACATCTCCTCATCGCGTTCCTGTCAAAACTCTTAGGGGCTCGTCGATGCATGTTTATGTGAGTGAGCCGTTTCCGACTATTTGTAGATAGTTTCCTTACTCTGTACCCCCGGTCCCAGCCTAAATCAAAATAAAAAATTAAAATAGTTATTTCCTTTAGATTCTTGTACAATATTAAATGCACATGATCATTTGGCTACATCTTAGGTGTATTGATTTTAGTGTGGCTTCGGAACGCACCCCCCGATGAGAAGAAGCCACAAGAAACTCATGGGGTTTTTTTCGTGATCATGTGTTAAATTACAATCGTCAGCCTTTCTATGTACTGTGGCTATACTGTGGTAGTACATTACCTGTTCAGTGTTAACCTTCCGCGTGTGCTCTGTGGGCACGGGACGCTGCTGTGCGACGCTAGCGACACCCGCCGGGGTCACGCGCCGCCCGGGACCCTCCCTGGAAGGTTGAATGAATCACATTCATTAACGAAATATGGTTAAAGAGATGTCTTCCATAAATCTTCCAACTTACAGTGTTTCAAGTATTTCCACTTAAGCCGAAAAGGGGTTGTTCTAGACGTCTATCCAAATAACTTTTGATCTACTGCTTTTTTAATTTTTGATGTTACCACACTATGTTTGATTCCAGAATTTGATCATTATCAGCAACACGGTACAATTTTATAGGATGTTCATTTTTTTTCGCAAAAAGGACAAGGCTCGATTTCTTTCTAGGGTAATAATTTTCAAAAATCATAATGTCATTTTAGTTTTTTTTTTTTTTTCAAATTTGGAGACGCCGACACTCCTCACAACATTTTTGGCTATTTCTAATAGTTTAGGATATCCCTCTACAAGCCAATTGAAATGGTTCACCTTGTACACATCAAAAAAGTCTAAGCAACATTGCATTTTTTAAAACTTTTATATGACTTTTATAAAATCCTACTATATAAAGTACTATTATAATATTATACTATTATAAAGCTGGAAGTTTGTGAGTATGTGTGTATGTACATATGTATGTATGTATTATGTATATGTGTTTGTTACTCAATCACGCAAAAACTACTGAACCGATTGCCATGAAACTTGGAATATAGGTAGCTGGATACCGGGAATAACACATAGGCTACTTTTTATCCCGATATAACCGCGGGAACGGGACTTATGCGGGTGAAACTGCGGGGCGGGCCCAGTTTCATCGCAATCGGTTCAGTAGTTTTTCGTGAAAGAGTACATGCATACATACATAACTACATACAAACTTTCGCGTTTATAATATATGTAGTAATACAACAAAAAAGTTAAAATAACTCACCTATTATTAACCGAAGCGGTAATCGTCAAATTCTCAATAGCGGGCATCTTCCTGTCGTCCTTTTTCGGCGTTATTTTCGCGGGCGTTTTGACAGCTACATTGTTTTTGATAGCGGGCTTCAGCGCGGGCTTCTTGCCGGTCTTGATGGATGCGTTACGACGTAGAGGCGTCCCGTTCTCGAGGGAGTCGTTCGATGTCGGTTGGGATTTAGAACGGGGACGTGCCACGTACGCGGGGGTTCGACTCTTTCTACTGTTGTTTAAAAAAAAACCGCATAATAAATACCTATAACATTTAAACACTTCATTTATCGGGTTCAATCGCGTTTTTATTCATGATTTTTAAACGAACCGAGCTTTCGCTACTTTACAGTTGGCCTTTTCAAGGTTGACTGAGATGTAATTTGTCTATTTTAATTAACATTATAATAACATTATGCTCGGTTCGATTGAAAATCTATATTTATAATAAAGGAAGAGAGGACAAAAGTCTGCACTTGGAAGTAAATAAAAGAAAACTGGTCTAGGGGACTTAGGATAAGTAATTATTTATACAAAATTATGTATGTTTGTCTGTTTCTCTGTTTATTTGTCTGTTCCTTATACAATTGAGAACTACTAATCCAATTGAAATTTGGTTTTCAATATTAGATAGTTGACCGAACGAGCGAAGCGAGTGAGGTTCAGTGTCGACGGGCCTGACGCTTGTATCTTTGTATGTTTGTTCGACGATAACTTGAGTATCGTAGGCCCGATCTTCATGAATTTTGGTATGCGCGTAGTTTAGGTCAATAGAATTGACGAGTTCGAGGATGATGCGGATCGGTAGGGGGGTTGGGGAGATAGGGGGTCAGGAGGTCTCAGTTCTCTCGAACTCTTAGTAAACTAGTAGTTTGCCCCGAACTGAGACCTCACGACCCCTATCTCCCCAACCCCCCTACCGATCCGGCTCATCTTCGAACTCATAAATTCTATTGACCTAAACTACGCGTATACCAAAATGAATGAAGATCGGAGCAACGATACTCAAGTTATCGTCGAACAAACATATAAATATCCAAAGTTACAAAGATACAAGCGCCAGGCCCGTCTACACTGGACCTCACTCGCTTCGCTCGTTCGGTCAATAAATGTGTGGTTTGATTTCGACTCACGGCTGTCTCCTGGTGGCGTCGAGCTCCGGGAAGTCGTTGGGCCCGGGCGGGGTGCGGGGGGTAGTGGGGACGGCGGTGGGGACGGCGGTGGGGGCGGCGCCGCCCGCGCGCCGGTACGCCTCCTCGTCCTCCCACGTGCGGGTGTACTTGTTGGGCCCGCGGCTGTGGGGTACACGAGTATACACTCAGTTCACATTATAGTACACTAGATGGCGTTACTACTATCGACTCCTGGAGGTCTATTACGAAACGTAATGTTCGGTTCCGACCGAACGTCATTAAGACACTATCTAGAAGTATTTGATTTACAAGAGTTTATGAAATATCTCTAGGAAGTAAATATGTATAGTCAGATTTATTTCAAATATAAGGATTGAAAATCCAACAACAAATGGACACTGGACGTGACGACGAATGTCGATAACAGAGATAATTTTCGATTATATTACTTGTTTTTTGGCCAGCCTGAATATCACTTATCGACTTTCGCGTTTGTGCAACGTTGGATTTTAACACTATTTGGGTTTACTTAACGCATTGTATAGTATGTTGTATTGAGTTGTACAAAGAAAGCGCTAATCTATGTTACTTACTATCTAATTTTCTTTCAAAGATGAGCTAAGCTTTTGGTTCAGCCATTTACAATGTTAAAAGACGACAGAATGTAAAAAAAATCTTAAGTACATATTTAACGCAAGCGTAGTTTGTATTTTAAAGGCATTCGAAATCTAAATATTGTAAAAATATCAAATAAGGCTCACTTGCAGAACATGCTAGTCCGAACAACCCCCCTTACTTACAAACAATGATTTACAGCTGCATAAACTATGTATCGTTTGTCTTCATGCCTTGTACTGTGACATGAAGTTTCAAAGATGACAAACAAAAACAAAGGCCACGTAACTTGGTCATCTGTTAATCATCGTTTATAAGTAAGAGGGTTAGTAAGTGATCCTCCAATAATTTATTTAATTTAACAATATTTAACGTCAAAATCTGTTGAGAAAAAATAATAAAACCCATTGAATGGTGGTTGTTATGTTCGTGGTTTTATATTTTTATGACCAGGAGGGCTATTACGAAACATAACTTCCGACCCGACCGAACTTCAGTAGGTAGTTATTGTACGTTCTAAACCAATAATAAAAAACAAAGAATACATTGAGAATTATTGGTTCAGACTTCAGAACGTACAATAACTACCAACAGCTGACGTTCGGTCGAATCCGAAGTCTAGAGTCTTTACCCCAAAAAAGTCTAAAGAGCTATAACGAATAATAGCCCTCTAGACTTTTTTGGGGTAAAGTTAGCATGGGACTAGTTCCTTAGTCCTCAAAATAGCGAGCTCTATGAGCCTAACATTACTACAGATTAAACAAAACTGAGTATTACAAAAAGTCATGCACCTAACTAATTTCCGGTAAGTGTTTACAAAAAAAAAATATAAAATTAACAGTTGTGTTTTACAGATATGAAAACATAATGCAAAGTCCAGCTTTTCATGCAACACGAGTAAGCTTTATAATTTAGTTGTAGTTACTAACCGCCAATGCCGAATTCTCCATTTGAAAGTTGGTAGAAAATTAACAACAACAAACATTATTTAATACAATGTGTAAATTATAGTAAATAAGAATGTTTTGCAAGTTTTGTTTACTTCTTCTTTTATATGGCTATATTCCATTTGGCAATTACCCAGTGTCAAGTATCTTTCATAATTGCAAGTTATTTGCATCGAAACAGTCAAGTCGTCATTGTTAAGTCAAATCGGGGGAATCATTGTAAAACGACGGCCATTTACAATTATTGTTCACGGAGCTTTGGTGGCGACGCTAGAGTAAATGAGTTGCTAAATTTTTAGTTACGTGAAACCCTAATTCAAATGCGTGTAAATTGTTTAATTTCGGGGGCATATTCATCAATTTAGTTTCGTGAAGGTGTACACTTCAATGAAAGTGAAACATGAACATGGCGTTGTTTTCGAAGCTCGCGTGAACAGTCATTGTGAAGAGCCACCATATACAATGACTCCCTCGACTTGACTGTTTTGAAGCCAATATAACTTACAAATATTAATAATACTTGACACTGGGTACTTTCCATACGGCCATAATCGGTTCACAACCGATAAGAAATAATAATAACACAATGAAATACTCACCCATATCGTCTGTTCCGTCGAGCGTGCGGCGGCGCGTTCTCGTTCCTTATATCGTATCCATAAATCGCTACTAATTCTTCTCGAGTTTTCGGCAACTAAAACACAATGCACATACTTCTGATAATCAATCACCTTTACAAGCTGTAACAAGGACACCCATTTAAGCCCAAAAAGGGTTGTTCTAGAAGTCTAGGCGAACTTTTGTTCTACAACTTTTCGAAATACGAAGTAGTTTTCGAAAAGTTTACTTGAAAATGAGCAGTTTCGTAGAGTTACAGGTCATTGACCTTAAGTTGTCCTTTCATTTAGTTTGGTCTACTACAATTAAAACTTTAATTGCCTTTATTCTCAAAAACAGCTGTTTTTTCGGGTTAGGGGCAGTCGAACATAACCTTAAACTTTGAAAACAAAGAACAATTCCCTTTCGGCTTAAATAATGTTTCTCGTGCTCTTGCCCTCCCCCCGTTCTCCCCCTTACCTGTTCGTTCTCGTTGTACTTGTCGTGCGACCACTTGTTGATGACGTCACTCTTTCGCGGCGCGCGGCGTCGCTCCCCACGCTCCCCCACACCCCCCTCGCTCCCCTCCTTCTTCTCGCTAGATAACTCTGTTGTGGTGTTCGATGATTCTTCTCCGCTGAAACGTCAGAAGAAACTATTGATCTGTTCACATGACGCAGTATCAGTCACGCACTAGATGGCGCCACTAGTATTAAAACCTGAATCGCACATGTAACATTATTTAGAAGCTTAACTTACATACCTTTGTTCTTTAGAAAAGAAAATAGACAAAACTGTGTATCGCAGCTTTATAATAATTTGATTAACAACATGATGTCACAAATGTAAGTGTGACTTGCTACGTCTTCGATCGTGAGATAGTGCTGTTAAGCAGTCGACACTGTATATAACAGTCGTTAGGTCAAGTTAGAGGCCTTAGGGCGACCTGAGAACTTTGACACTAGGTGAGACACAACCAGTGAACGAAAAGAAGCAGTGTTTGAAGAAACACTCACTTCGATAGATAAATAAGCGTATAAAAACAAAAAACACATCCAACTATTTTGCGGTTCAATTTCCCGTACAATATCATTTACAATTGCGCAAAAAAAAAAACTTACATCACTTGCATAATTCACGTGTCTAATCAACTAGAACTGGCTTGCGAAAATGCAACCGTAAAAACAAGCACCTAAGGCGGAATTTCAAGCGTCAGTGTGTAACGGTAATGACCGTTATAACCATTCACGCGTTTTGTGAAAGTGTATAATACATATTACTGAAAAATTGGTTGCTATTTAGAACTGTTTCAGCTATTTGTTATATAAAATTTATAGGTGAGACTTTGGTTGTGATCTGTCCGGTACTTAGGCTAGTGCAGACATTAAGGTTGGTATACCCCCCTTGGAAACTTGTAAACCTATATTTGACGAGCTAAAACTGTTAACTCTGCCCTCTATGTACATCTTAGAAACTGCAAAGTTTGTAAAACAAAATATTCACTTGCGCACGGGATAGGTATCCTAGATGTGTAAGAGATCCCGACAGAATTGTTCTACCAAGGTTTCCTAAAACAGCATTGTACCAAAAATTTGTCATACTATGTGTGGGACAATTTTTAATAAAATTGTTTACCCATGTGTTTACTCAAATGTTTACCCATTAATTTATTTATAAAAAAGCTGCGGACTTGGCTAATTGATAAACGTTTTTACTCCGTACAACAACTATTAAATTTAAAATGACATTAATTACAATTACCTTATTATTTGTATTTTTAAATAGGTATGTTGTTTGTTGTAACAAAGGTACCGGCTCTGTTCGGAATTTCATTCTAAGAGCAAATAGCGATGGCGGGTGACGAAGTGAAGTTAAGAGAGCCCAATAATATTTTATGTAGGTAGGTATATTTAAGTTTATTAATTATCTTTTTGTATTTATTATATATTATTTTATTTGTTATGAATAGCGATACTGACCTGCCTTTCTGGTCCTGTTCTGACGATTCTATTAGTGACAATGACAGTTTTTCCAGCTTACCCACTTTACCTGAGTCTATTGAATCGCATTTTGGGGATGTTCAGGGAAATTTCAACTTGGTTCACATCAACGCGCAAAGCATTCCAAAGCACCACCCAGCCATGCTGGCGTCGTTCGCCAGTAAGAACATACATGCCATTCTTGTTTCCGAGACTTTTCTCAAGCCGTGCTTATCAAGTAATACCTACGCTATACCCGGATATGTGCTTATCCGGAATGATCGTACAAGTAGAGGCTGTGGCGGTGTTGCCATTTATTTAAAATCACACATTCCTTTTACTGTTGTCAGCACGTCGCGACAGCCACCTCCAGAAAAAGCCGGTGAACACCTATTTCTGGAGGTTACGCTTTCTAGAACAAAAATTCTTTTGGGCGTCTACTATAGTCCAAATAAGAGTGTGGACTATTTTGCATCGCTTGAGAAACTGATCGAAAATATCTTACCCTCCTATAACCACTTCATTATGATGGGCGACTTTAATACCTGTCTACTCAAACAGGACATCCGAACAAACAAGTTAAAACAACTAGCAAATTCTTTAAATCTAACTATTTTGTCTCTCAGTTCCACTCATCATTTCCCTAACTGTATTCCGTCACTTCTAGATCTTATTCTCGTTTCTTCTCCTAACAACGTTGCAAAACATGGACAGTGTTCTGCAGACGCTTTCTCCTACCATGACCTAGTATTTCTTTCATATAAAGTTCGCCCTCCTAAAGCTAAACCACAAATACTTCTTCGCCGTAACTTTGGTTGCATGGATGTGGAGTCTCTTCGTAGTGACGCCCGTGATATTGACTGGTCTGAGCTAAGCAGTGCAGATAACATTGATAAAATGGTACAATTGTTTAATAAAAATATTATTAATTTGTATGACAAACATGCTCCAATCCGTAGCGTTAAAATTAAGCAAAATCCCGCTCCCTGGCTCACGGATGAAATTAGATCCCTGATGCATAAGAAAGCGTCTGCCAAGTGTAGGTATAAGTGCAAGCCTACTGAGGATAATAAAGAAAGGTATCACAAATCACGTAATCGCTGCAACAGAGTGTGTAGGGACGCACTTCGCCGCTATATTCACAATTCTGTCGAACAAGAAGATTCTTCTAAAGTCTGGAAATTTCTAAGGTCTCTTGGGGTTGGCAAATCACGTCCAAATACTAACCTACCTCAAAATTTAGATATTAATCTTCTTAATCAGCATTTCTCGAGTTCTTCTAATCTCGATGATTTAACAAAATCTCAAACACTTTCGTATCTTTCATCAATAAAGCCACCTGACATTTCTCCCTTTTATTTCGAGCAATTTACTGATGTTGACGTTAGGAAGAGCATAAAATCCATTACCTCAAATGCAGTAGGCAACGATAGCATTAGTCGGAATATGATCATGCCTATTCTCGACGAGGTTGTGCATGTCATATCCCTAATGTTGAACGCGTCCATATCCTCTGGTTGTTTTCCAGTGGCTTGGAAAGAGGCCCAAATTATCCCACTCCCCAAAAAACCGAATCCTTCTGCCTTTTCCGAGTACCGTCCCATTTCCATTCTGCCATTCCTATCCAAAGTACTTGAACGCCTTGTTCACTAACAACTAAGTGCATTCCTTACCAGAAACTCCCTAATGAATCCTTTCCAATCTGGCTTCCGCCCAGGTCATAGTACCACAACTGCCTTAGTCAAGATTACCGATGATATAAGGCTTGGTATGGACAGCAGACAGCTTACTGTACTCTCTCTGCTCGATTTCAGCAACGCCTTCAACAATGTCGACTTCGACTTACTTCTTGGAGTCCTGAGCTCTCTTAACATATGTCCATCAGTAATTGCCTGGTTTCGTAGCTATCTGTGTGGACGCCGGCAACGTATTTGCATTGAACAGACTCATTCCAACTGGAATGCTATATCTGCCGGTGTTCCTCAAGGCGGCGTGCTTTCTCCTCTCCTATTTGCTGTGTTTATTAACACTATTTCTCAAAATATTTCTTCTTCTTACCACCTGTATGCAGATGATTTACAGATATACACACAGGCCCCACTTCATCAATTAAACTATGCGATTAGTTCTATGAACATTGATTTGGACAACATTTGTCAATGGAGTAGGTGCTATGGCCTTAAAGTCAACCCAACTAAAACGCAGACAATCATAATAGGAAGTTCCAGGTTGACTTGCAAAATTAATTTTAATCAGTTACCTAAAATCATCTTCGACGGCATTTCGGTGCCGTACAGTAAAGAGGTCAGGAATCTCGGCGTCACTATAGATAGTAATTTCACGTGGGATCGGCACCTTACTGGGCTGAGTCAAAAGATGTTTGCGTCTAATGCCTCGCTCAGGAGGTTGCGGAATTTTCTTCCTACCGCCACCAAAGTTATGTTAGCTCAATCTCTTATGCTTCCCATCCTCGACTACGCAGATGAGTGCTTCCTTGATCTCACTGAGGAACAACTGGACAAGCTTGAGAGGCTCCAGAATCTTGCCATACGGTTTGTTTATGGTCTTCGCAAGTTTGACCACGTGTCAGAATTTCGCAGTGAGCTGAAATGGTTGCCTATTCGTCTGCGTAGAGACTCTCACATTTTATCACTTCTTTACAGAATTTTATTTCTGCCTTCATCTCCATCTTATCTCAAGTCTCGATTTCAATTTCAACACCCTCCTTCTGATGCTGTCCGTTCTTTAAAAGCTCTTCTCCTTAGAGTTCCTTCTCGCTCTTCCTCTTTCTATGGAGATTCCTTTACTGCTAGAGCTGTGGAGTTGTGGAATGCTTTGCCTGCCTTTATACGACAGTCTAAATCCTTGGACATTTTTAAAAACTGCGTGTATAAACACTTTCTGCTGATTGCTGAAAAGCGTCGAGTCCTATGAATGTATCATTTTTGTATTGTTAGGTCTTGGTCCTTTCATGATTCTATAGGTATGTATTTGTATGTAGATTGATAAGTAATAATGTGTAAAATACTTATATTTGGTTTTAGTTTATGTATGTATAATTTATGGTTTTTATATAATTATATATTTCAAGTGTAGACACCCTACCTCTCACCTTTCTTAGCTTCCTTTCCATCCAAAGGTTGCCTGGAAGAGATCGCTTTCAGCGATAAGGCCGCCCATTGTGCTTCCTCAATTTAAGCTGTATTTGTTTCTTTTTATTTTTCTTGTAATTTATATGGTGTGTACAATAAAGAATTTATTCATTCATTCATTCATTCATTATTATTTAATTCTGATTTATAACTTATTATTAATTCTTATCGATAACTATTTATTTTTGTGACTCAATGTACCAAATGTAATGTATGACTATATTATGTAATTTTTAATTTGCAGGCCAATATCTTTATTTATTTATATTTATTTATATTTTTAAGGAATATGGGTTATAAACCTGTTTCACTACCACATTCTTATACATTTGGGTATTTTGGCAAAAAGCTGGGGCCAGCAAACATACTTATCCACAGCGCATTTTTTTCCGGCCAGGACCACCTTTTTATCTGTTTCGTCGAATCAATTTTGATGAATTTTGGTATAGAGATAGACGAAACCTTGGAGGAGGATATAGGCTTCTTTAGATCCTGATATTCCCGCGGTATCGGGACTTACACAGGTGAAACCGTGGGCACAGCTAGTTTATAATGTTAGTAAGGATTATATGATGGGTAGTCTGTTGTACTTACCTACCTCCATTTGGGGGTGGGTTTGATAAATTATTTGTTATCATCACACATTGTTAGGCGACATATGTACTAATGTATACGTAGAATATTTATGTATAATAAAATGATCACTTTAGGTTAAGTTGAATATTATTATGTGTATTAGTTTAGTCGACGACAAGATGCTCGTTAAAACTCAAATGAGTTTATGTTAGTGTCTTCTTTTCATTATGTAATCCTTTCTTTCTTTTTTAATGATAATAATAAATAAAATAGTAGAGATTAGGTATAATTACCTGGCAGCTGTCCTGTCATCGTGTTCGTAGAAAGTACCTCGTTTCGGTATATATTGAGGATTGCTTCTGTCTTCATCGTCGTCGACACGCCGTTCTGTCTCCTTAAACACAAGTTTATGTTATAGCTGATTTTAACTTATTATTAAATGTATTTAATTCCTAGGAATCGGAATGGTATACATTTCCTAGGAATTGTATACAGTGCCTACGTTTCATACATTTTTTGTAATATAGATATAGGTTTACTTTTAAATCTGTTTTTTTAACCGACTTCAAAAAAAAGGAGGAGGTTATCAATTCGTCTGTATGTATAATTTTTTGTTTTGTTTTGTATGTTCACCGATTACTCGAAGACGGCTTGACGGATTAGGATGATTCTTCTTTTAATGGATAGGTGGGAGCTCCAAGATGGTCCCATAAAAATTTGATGAGGATCTGATGAGGATCTTCGAAGTGAGGACCGGGAATGCTCCTCAAAACGCTGTATTCAATTCAATTGTTCATCGGTTACACGAAGATGGCTTGACTAATTGATATAGTTCTTTTTTTAATGGAATGGTGGAAGCTACAAGGTGGTCCCATGAAAGTTTGGTAAGGATTTGATGAGTATCTTCGGAATGATGGACAGGATAGCATCCCAGAATTCAATAAATTACTCATATTTGGACTTCTACCAAAAAGAATAGACCCCTAAAGAACTAAGTACAGATTGATGGGGCACCTGAAACCACCTTCTCATCAGCAAACTCCTCAATAATTAAAATTACGGTAACAATATTGTTGATTTTTAGGTAGGTAAAAATACTAAAAAGGGTAAAATAAAAAAATAATTTTAAAATTAAAAAACCGACTTCAAAAAGAAACAAAAAATAATTTAAAAAACAACCAAAAAAAAAAATTGATAAAAATGACCAAAATAACCTCTACATAGGTACATTGCCACCGACTAATTAATCTGTTTTATCATCTGAAGTCGGGCAGTTTTACTGGTTGGTTCCATATTGTACTTTGTTTGGCTGCCCGACTTCAGATGATAAAACAGATTAATTAGTCGGTGGCAATGTACCTATGTAGAGGTTATTTTGGTCATTTTTATCAATTATTTTTTGTTTCTTTTTGAAGTCGGTTTTTTTATCTCCCTTCTACCATAGGACATCCAGGCAAACTGATAAGCGGCACCGTTTCAAGGTGGAAATACTCGTCACCCGAACCAAACGTTTCGCGTCATCATTTGATATTTGTATAATACAAGATGTAACGGGTAAGTCCTTTTAATCCGAAAGGGGGTTGTTCTAGACGTCTAGCGACCGCGCCAGGCGTTTTGTTCTGCGACTTTTGAAAATTCGAACTTTTTTTTGAAATTTTTGAGATTATGTTTCACTGAAAAAACAGCTGTTTTTGAAAATAAAGGTAATTGAAGGTTTGATTGTAGTAGACCAAACTAAATAAAAGGACAACATAAGGTCAATAACCCCGAACTCTTAAGAAACAGTTGATCTTTAAGTAAACTTTACACTTAAAATTTTCGAAAAGTACTTCTAATTTCCAAAAGTCATAGAACAAAAGTTGTTCGCCTAGACGTCTAGAACAACCCCCTTTCGGATTAAAAGGACTTACCCGTTACATCTTGTATAATATAATATAATAATTTATTTCCAAAATATTGTGTACAAATTGCTTAAAGTCTAAATTTCGATTTAAATCTACGTAACACATATGCCTGAACTAGGAATATCCTGTATCTCAGGCTAAAATGGCTAACAGTAGTAACTAAAATTATCACTTATAATTAGAAACAAATTAAAACTTGTTAAAACGAGGGAATGGAGTCGGTTGCCTGTGTTCCTGTCTTCACGTCTTATGATTTTGTAAAATAATTTATTTGATTTTATTTATTATATTAAATATGCATATTATGCATGCAGTATTATTGGATTAGGGTATTTTATATTTATAAATTAAG
The DNA here is from genome assembly GCA_949358125.1 of Idaea dimidiata. NCBI lineage: Eukaryota > Metazoa > Arthropoda > Insecta > Lepidoptera > Geometridae > Idaea > Idaea dimidiata. The sequence continues at coordinate 1,426,859 of OX442342.1, forward strand.
TTATGTCGGGTCAAACGCTTACCTATCAATTATTAAAAAAAAATCTACCTATCTACTGAGTTTCAACACTATCATCCTTTTCTAACAATCGTTACTTACATAGGTAAAACCGTTAACGTCCACTTGTCATAAATAAAACATGAAAGAAGAAAGACGCCAATAGAATCTGCATGTGTTTTGAAAGTAAGAAGGGCGCGCTCAAGGTCTGTATCTAAAAACACGTGCCGTTGAAGTTCAAGGACTATTTTGTTTGTCTGTTGTAAGATCACATTCTTAACTGCTTTTAGAGTTCCGTACTAGAAAGGGGCGTAAAATATGCGTGCAAAATGGCCACACTGCACGGGGCGCCGATGATCGAGCGAAGTGGAGACGTAGGAAAGCGGATCCCAGGCTCCCGAGAGGGATGCAACTGGCAACATCGTGAAAATTACCTCGAAAGGTAAGTACGAATCGGACTCACAGCAGGAAGGGTTCCATACCATAATCACAAAAAAAACGTGTTTGGTAATATATAAACAATTATATTACCAAAACATAAAACAGTTATGAATTAAAACCAGTTTTCTTTTGGTTGGTAAGGTCACGTATCTCAATGTACAAATAATTAGAGTAAGGTTAAATAAAATTATAATAACCCGTAACAAACGGTCTCTGAGACTCTTTGGGCGCACACACGACACATACGCAGAAGATTGCGGGTTCGATTGTTGTCGGGGACAAGTATCACTGACAATAAAATGTTTGTTTCAGGAGGGCCCGGAGTTTTTTATTACGAAAAAATTTCGGCCGAAACTTCAGGTGCGAGTTTCGGAAGTTACGTTTCGTAATAGCCCTCCTGGTTCTGGGTGTTTTCTACAAAGCAAAAATTACATATATCACAAAAAATATACATATAAATCTATACCAATACTTAATGTAGTACATATATTATATTGAATGTTTTTGAAGGAGTTGTCGGGAGGCATCCGCCTCCATCACCTCCATCACCAGCTCTGGGGTCACCGGTTGGTGAACCCAGAGCTGGGGAGGTCCCTCTGTATAGGGAGACAGCGAGTTAGTCTCCCTATAGATAGGGAATGCTGTCAGTATCTTGGGGACGATGTCTGGAGTCAACAATGGATTCCACTTAATTTAGTTTAAGTGCATGTTATGTATTTTAATTGTACTGTAATCTTTGTGTTATTAATGAATAAATGGGGGTACTATATTCATTGTCTATTGTAGTATCTATAGCAGAAGCCTAGTTGCTTATTTGAATCAAAAGTTTACTTAGGTATTTACTTTTAAGTTATTTGTCTATTACACCATTGGTTTATTATTTGTACTGGCAATAGAATCCAGCTTTACATGGATTTTAGTGTAAGTACTTATATTATATACTTATATGATAAATCTTCAGCCTATACCTAAATTTAAGTAGATCATTTCACCTTTAATTCATCTCTCAAAGAATCATCTCAATCGGCCAAACCGTCTTCGAGTAATTGGTAAACATCAACCCCTTTACTTATAAACGCTATTTAATGCGCTGCATAACTATGCATCGTTTTTCTTTTACTGTCACATAAAGTTTCAAAGTTGACAGACAGAGACAAACGTCACATAACTTAGTCATAGTAATTGACCGAACGAGCGTAGCGAGTGAGGTCCAGTTTATTCGGGCCTGTATCTTTGTATGTTTGTTCGACGACAACTTGAGTATCGTAGCTCCGATCTTCATGAATTTTGGTATGCGCGTAGTTTAGGTCAATAGAATTTATGAGTTCGAAGATGAGCCGGATCGGTAGGGGGGTCTTAGATCGGGCCAAATTCCTAGTAATACCTAAGTAAGAAAGTAAATAACTTAACAACCACTATGTTGCATATCCCTACATACAATAAAACCAAGTCCTCTACCTGATTTCTGTGCTGGTCAGTCTGTAATTGGTTAACACAAAAACTACTTAATGAATTTTCATGCGGGACAATTTAGGTAAGTATTAATTATATAATATACGTGTGAGTAAATTGATTAAAATGTGACGATTATTGAATGGCTTTAGAAATAATTTTCTCATACATTTTGTAACAAACTGAGTATAATTTTCAAACACAAAAATAACTGGGTACCAAAACTGTTTTAATTTAATAAATTTTAAAAATTCTTTTACAAATAAAAATCTACATTATCAAGGACTTTTGATCTCGATATTCCAACGGGATCGTGGATTTCGCTGGTGGAACCGCGGGACGCAGCAAGTGGCTAATAAATTTAAACGGCATGTCCGTTTAATTTTATTGTTATAGTTTTGAGAAAGTAAGCAATAAAGCTTATTAAATCACGAAATCGTTAGATTTGTAAGATAGTACTGTCATTGTTTATGTGCATTTTCTGTTTCAGTTATAAATAATTCACTTTCATTTCAGATGCATAATGAAATGGCTGTGTAATATACCTAGCTTTTTATAGTGACTTTGTACATACTGTCAAAGTAGAAAGAATTACAACTTTAGCAACTTGTCAGTTGCTTCTAAAATGGGCTTATATAAGTCATATCTTAAATTTCCTATAACTAATGTGATCTTTCCTACAAATGATTAGCTGCGCCCCGCGGTTTCACCCGCGTAAGTCTTGACGCCGCGGGAATATCAGGATGTGTAACACATATTTATAAAAATCTACCAAAAGCAACAGCAACAAAATTTTGAAAAAACAAACATAAAGCACACAGCCAGTGGGAAGTGACTTTTTTTTACTATGTAATATGTAATTATATGACTGGTCCTTGGAAACAAATTTATATGAAAGATAACTAGGGACCTAGAAAAACACATACTTTTATCCCCATGTCCCTGCTAGATTAGGACCTAAGCGGGTGACACCATAGGGTGCTTCAGTTGTTGTTTAAGTCAGAGCAACTCACTTTAGCATTTTCTGCTATCTATATTACTTCAGGAAATGCTGCTGAAGGCCAGTGTCAATGGTTCATACTGTATCTATAGACTACTTTTAAACAAACTTATAAAAGAGGTTCCCAAAATTTTGATTCCAGGAATTGTACTCACAGACCACTTTTACAAAATATGCAATTTATGCTACAATATTTTTAAGCAGGACCGCGTAAGTCCCAATCCCACGTGAATATCATGATAAAAAGCCTAAGTTTCAATTCAGATCTCCAGCTACCTGCATAGCAAGTTGCATCTCAATTGGTTCAGTGGTATTTGAGTGATTTAACACAAACATCCAATCTTCGAAACTTTCTCATTTATAATATTAGTGTGATACACATAATACCAGCTAAGTTAGAAAGCAATACTAAATTCCTACTTAGTGAGGTATATAAAAATATTAACATTTAGTAAACAGCAAGTACTACTTCTACTAACGTAAACAAATGGAAAGTAGGTCATACTGGAGTTAACTTAATAAAATATGAATTATATTGGATTGTTTGCTCACCTGGCTATCGGGATCTCTCTCGGAATGATCTGACTCGCTACCCTGCGAGTCGTAATCGGACTCTGCGGGCCCTCCATCCTGTAAGCAACCATCAACCTTCAGCAACTGCATCCTCAACACTACGTGGCGACTTCAATGTCCACAAAACTCTAGGAATACTTGGTCCAAACACTTCGGCAACGTTTCGGTGAGAGGCACCCGTCAGTGACCTCAATCCGAAAGAAATGAACATACCGACACGCGAGCGCGCCGGAGAAAGTACCCAGTATTACGTTTAGCGCCAAAACGAAAGTTTATTGTTCACCAAACTGATGGACGGTATTGTGTACTCACGATTCCAGAGTTATTATGTTCGATATCTTGCGATCCGTCCGAATAATCGCCGGAATCTTCGTGCCTCCTAGCTATGGACGTCATATTGGCGACCTCACGAGTCACCTGTAATATTTCCAGGTTGGCGGTTTGTTGCTCTATCAGTTTACAATGCAAGGCGTAATCGCACTCGATAAACGATTGGTAATAGAAAAATCCCCTCTCAAACCAGAAAGATCAAAAAGGAAAAACGTCAAAACAAGCAAGCAAGAGAGCGGCCATCAAAATTTTACGTTTCGATAAACGTAAACTAGAAATGTTAACAATTTCGTTAGCTAATAGCTTATCTGACATTCATTAATAAGCTTAGTAGAAATGCCATTGATAGCTAAAATTTCTTAATAGATTACAGTAAAATAAATACAATCTAATAATAATAAATTTAAAAAATGATCATACATTGACTACGTAAGTGGGAACGTAAAACTAGTTGAATCGCACACGAGCTGTTCATGTCAACAATGGCCGGAAATGCCCGGCTCACCGTTAAACAACGAAAATAATAGGGGTTAAAGTATGAAATTGCCGTTTTATTGCAATAGGTTCTTTGAATTGACATAGAATCTTCATGGTTTGAGGTTTTCGAATGAAACTTTTTTAAAATGGTTTCTGTGATGTTCTTTTTTTAAAAAATGTGAAACATTTGAATATCGACTTTCAATTGTTTTTGTTATTCAATTTAGACAAGAAAGATGGATACTGCGAAAATTCGAGTGATTTTTGAATACGAGTTCCGACGCGGAACTAACGCCGCAGAAACAGCCCGCAATATCAATGCTGCGTTTGGAGAGGGGTCTACTAATGAACGCACCGTGCGATTTTGGTTTAAACGCTTTCGTGATGGAAATTTCGACTTAAAGAACGAGCCACGAGGAAGACGGGCGGTCTTCCTCGTGGCGCACGGTGCGCACACAGGTGAATAACGATGAATTAAGAGAGATAGTGGAAGCCGATCCTAGTCAAACTACCCAGGAATTAGCGGCATGGTTTAACGTTACCTTACCCACTTTATTGACTCACTTGCGTCAAATCAATAAAATTAAAAAATACGAAAAATGGGTGCCTCATGATTTGACTGATCTGCAGAAAGAAACGCGTGTTGAAACTTGTGTTGCCTTGTTGAACCGGTACAGAAATGAAGGAATATTGGATCGAATTGTAACATGTGATGAAAAGTGGATTCTTTATGATAACCGGAAAAGAAAAATGCAATGGCTGACCCCAGGTCAAATGCCACAACAGTGTCCTAAAGCAAAACTTACCAATAAAAAGGTAATGGTAACTGTTTGGTGGTCTCAGCATGGTGTTATTCACTATAGTTTTCTTCGATCTGGTCAAGCAATTACGGCAGATGTCTATTGTGCCGAACTCCGAACCATGTTGACAAAACTAGCAGTAAAACAGCCCCGACTCATGAATCGATCTTCATCATTATTGCTCGACGACAACGCGAGACCTCACACAGCACGAGAAACCATTTTGACCCTTCAGTAACTGCACATAGAAACCATTCGTCATCCTCCGTATTCACCAGACCTTGCTCCAACGGACTACCATTTTTTTCGTGATTTGGACAATTATCTACGTGACAAGAAGTTTTCTTCCCAGGAGGCAGTACAAAATGCTTTCACACAGTTTGTGCAGTCTAGATCGTCGGAGTTCTATCGCAAAGGCATTAATAACCTTCCCATTAGATGACAGCAATGTATAGATAATAATGGCAACTATATTGATTAAATAAATTTGTTAAAAATTTAAAAAATAAACAATTAAGATTTTCAGTACAAATCGGCAATTTCATACTTTAACCCCTAATATTTCTAAATTTTCTTGCAAAAAAAAAAACCTGTCCGGTCTCGGATAATAAACCGGATGTATCCATTACTGTTAATTAATGTCAAAAACACGTGTGTCAAAAATTAATTTGACTTTGACGATTTTAACATTTTCTGCAATGTTTCGTTTCTTTCACCAAACTATTTCGTTTTGTTGCCTGCTTATGTTCTAAACGAAGAAAATCTTGAAAAAAATCTAAGAAAACTCGTTGAAATTGCAAACTATCCACAAAATGGGCGATAGTCCCAATGAGCCTGAGAAGTAAGAAGTCTCAAAATTTTATAAAAACGCTCAGAAAACGAAAATTTTGACATGGTTTTACTAACTCTAAATAACTATCTTTCAGGCCGAAAACCCCAACTCCTGAAGACGTTAAGACAGTTCAGTTATTAGCTAAGGGCCTGTTAGAACTCTACGAACCGCCGTTGACCACAATAAACACGCATCTAAAAGAATTAACGTAAGTTATCTAAACTTACAACTGACCTAAACATGGTTTTGTACTCATGGCTTGAACTATCACACGGTGTAAGTTTTGCATAACTTACTAGTCTCATTAAATAGGTTACATTAATGCAATACATTCCATGCCGAGTTTTAGGCCAAGATACTGTAGTATAGGTAGACCAATTGATACTAGAAATATTTTTTAAAGGAAAAATTCATCTTCAAAAATTCACTTGCGGCGAGATTTGAACTCGCGTCCCTGGATCAATATTCCAGTGCCTATACCGCTCGGCCACGCAAGTTCCCCACGCAAGGGAACTTGCGTGGCCGAGTGGTATAGGCAAAACTCGCTGCAAGTGAATTTTTGAAGATGAATTTTTCCTTTAAAAGATATTTCTAGTAAATATGCCTTGAGCAATAAAAACAAATTTACGAAATTTCCAATTGATACTGTTTACATGAAGAAAAATGGGAGACTTTTGTTAAATCAGTTATATCGAGACCAAATGAGACCCACATATTTGAATTTACAATCAAATACCAGCTAGCTACCATGAAGTGACAATAATAAATGTATATATCCTTGGAAATATTAAAACGATGGTTTTTATTTTCATATTTCAGTGAGAAACAAGAGGCTGTACATAATATGATAACTTCTGAACGACGTCGTCTTGATGACATACAAAATGATGCAATGCTTGATGCCTTGGTAAGACACGTAAAAAGAACAGTGCCCCAATCCAAATCATTTAAAAACTGAAAGTTTATGAGTATATAATATGTTACTCAATCATGTAAAAACCACTGTGACAATAACACAGGCCACTTTTTATCCTGTTTTATTTCTGTGGAAACTCAACATGTTAAAAGTCCCCATACAAAAGTTTAATACCTCCGATTTGTCCCATAAAAATTAACCCTCGCTGCAAGTCCCCAAATAACAAACAAACCAATATGATAAGTTCAGGACACTAGAGCCATTCAAGTTTGCAATTTTTTTTAAATTCAAAGCATCTTTAATAATGAACATGAGAACTTTAGCTTAAATTTTTGTTAGTGGTTGTGGGTACACAGACCTGGCTTGTATCCCATAGGGTACACTGAACTGTTATTATGTTAAGCTGTTGAGGGTGCAGCTAGTTCCCTATAGACAGGCCAGCCTGTCACAATATGATGTGATGATGAGCTCCCATAGGCCAGTGAATGGTAGCAGTAGCAGTTTTTTTTAAGCTAAACTTTTTTTTCACTTAATGTTACAGTTAGCAGACATTGCTACAAACAGAGAGAAGTTGGTGTCCATATCAAATTCAATGATGAGTCTACACAAAAGGGTGCAATCATTGTCTGTGAGTATTATTGACTACATGTTAGTAGGTAGGTTAGTTTAGTTATTTGTTAGTGGTATTAATTTTAACTCTAGACATTTACCCCCTTATTTATGAACACTAATTAATGCGCTGCATAACTGTGCATCGTTTGTCTTTTACTGTCACATGAAGTTTCTAAGTTGACAGACAGAGACAAACGTCACATAGTTTAGTCATGTGTTATTAATATTTTTTATATAAGGGTGTTAATGATTAAAACGTATGTCAGCATTATTGAGTTTGCGGTTACGTTACCATGGTGACTGTTTACATTTTCCTTAAACTATAAACCTTTTTTTTAGTTTAAAACATTTTTATTAAATTTGTCTTATTTTTTTTCAGACGCGAGCATCAAATGTTGAGAAGGCAGCTAAACTGAAAGCCAGCCAAAGTAGCAGTAGTCCGGGGAAGTCATCTAATAGTTAGTAAGAAATTGTTTACAGCGCCATCTAGCCCCAAACTGAGTTCTTCAGACCAGAATTCCCATCAGATCGGGACTAAGATTGAGTTAATCCCGATCTGATGGGCATTTCGAAAAACCCTAATCAGATGCCTACATCACATCATCAGAACTCAAAACACTCCAAATTTCAGCTTTCTACTATCAACGCACACTGTGTTGATAGATCACTGTGGTGAATTTCAAGTTTGTAGGTCAAGCTGGGAACAAATTTCATTTATTTATTTATTTATTTGAAGTTTGCAGATCGAGGGGTGAACCAATTCCCATGTAGACTTTCATCCCCTATTTAACACCCTTAGAGGTTTTCCCTTTTTCCTCCCCTTGGAGGTACAATTTCGGAAAATAAGGAACATTTCAACTCTACTATCAGCGGTTTAGGTTGTGCATTGATCCCTCAGTGAGTGGGTGAGTCAGCATGATATACTTATACCTTTTAGCTTTGTCTTCACTCTATGTAATGCAAATATTTGTGTTTTGTTGTATTGTTTCGTGTTGTACAAATAAAGTTATTATCTATCTAAATCTACATGACGTTCTACAAAGCTTCTTCTGCAAAGCATTTTATAGATAAAGGTATATGGAATACAGTCTCAGAAACCTCTAGGAACCTTCTAGGTCGCAGGTGGATATTTGCCCACCGCGCCACAGAAGTCGGCAGGTGAATTAAATATTATATTCTTTATATTTATACAAAAAACAAATTACGTTATGAAAATGAAACAAATATATTTATTTTTCATTACTTTATTTACTTAAATATAAATTGTAAGTACAATTAAATAAATATTGTTATTGCATTGATTATATAGCTTTAGGCTGGGTTTACACTATACTAGTGCATTTGAAAGAAGTCACATCTTAAAGACTTTTCACGGCTGACTTAATGTAAAGATCACCCTGCAAGATCTTTCGGCAACAGCAGCTATAATGTAAAGTACATTATAGCAAAATATCTCTCGTTATATCTTTCCATAGGAATGGTCGGAACAACACACACGACTCCTATAAAATATATTATTTTTGTTTTGTAGTAATGTACTGTACATTAACATACATTATAGTATGGACATTCAATATACATTGTCGTGTGGGAAGCCCTTAATTCAGTTGTCAAATTACGGTAAACTGTTGTCTGTTTTGCAGTGTGAACATCACTTTGACAGTTACAGTCGGTGGTTTCAATTCTCATGACATTTTATTAGTGACTGTAATACTGTAAATATTATTCCGTAATCCAAAATTATTAGATAGCAACAATTGCGTTCATTTCAATGTAGATTTGGTAGGTAGCAATATAATTACATAATCTGCTACAAGCATGACTTAATAAAATACTACGCCAGGTATGCCATTCTTGTATCAACAGATGACGTCATCAATCGAAATATTAGAAAATGACGTCATCTGCTGATACCCGAATGGCAAACCTAGGGTAGTTTTTTATTGTATTTTGCTCATGTGAAACGTGTAGAATATATTCCGAGCAGACTCGTAAACATATAAACTCTACTACTTACACAGTGCACTCGTATAGTGTAAACCCCGCTTTAGTATTAATTTAAATACCTTAATTAGTTCCATGTGCATTCCATGATAAATTGAACTCTAAATTCTTTAGTTAGACCAAAAATAAAAAACAAATTATTTCGTTATGGCAAATCTGGCAGTGAAAACAGATTAATCGATTTTTTAACCACGACGCCACACACAATTAGACATATATACAGCACACTTATAAATAAATCCGCGTAAAAATGCTACTATTTTGTTTCGATGTATGCTGTAGGTGTAGTCTTAAGCTAAGCCGCCGACGCCTGGCATCAAACGGATCGAATTATTCTTTGTATAGAAAATCACACAAGTGCATTCACCAATCCGCATCGTGCGGATCGCTCGAAACTATTCGTCTGCAATGTTGACGCCGTTGCTTCGTGCCGATGACGTCATTCGGTTGCTTAGTTGGCTTGGTAGTTACGTTGACAAATTATGCGATCGCTGCCGATCAGGTGGACGCATTGTGAATCCCTTTGATGCCGAAAGGTGGACGCTTAGCTTTAGTGTCAGTGTCGTCGTGTATTCAAAGCTTTAGAAGCTGGTTGCAAAACTTGACATCGGCCTTATAATCAGGAGAAAAAAGTAGGTAAGGAGGAGTTTTTGACTGCAAAGTCGTTTGGTAAATCTGTTTTCACCCTAAAACTTGTACCACTTGAAGGCTTTAGGTTAAATGTTACTATTATTTAAAATAAGAAATTACAATTTTCAAGATTTTTTTTCTAATTCTATGACAGTCTAAGACTAGTTTACTTTTTTAATTATATCATACAAAGATTGATGTTTGATGTCATACAAAGTTTTGCAAATAAAGAAAAATAAAGTACCTAATAACAGACACCATTAATTTACCCACAGAAGTGTTTTTTTATCTGTTACATTTTTTTTGATCCAGGAAACTCGATAATAGCCAATTAATTTTTTTAGTGTTACTCACACTTCAGTGATAAACAGTGACTAAAAAAATAACCTTAATTTTATATGACATCAAATAAAACTATTTGTAATAGTTTAAATGGCAGTTGCAATGAGATGTTACTTATAATAAAAAATATACTTATACTTTTATTTAAAAAAAAACAAAGTCTTATTCAAATAAACTAAAAATGAAAATGTGATTCTTCATATAGCGTGCATCACTTACTTATATTAAATAATAACAAAAAATGTTTTTGTTTTTTACCCCTGAACAGGTTAAATTTAATTACAAGTTTAAGCAGTTATTCGTATATTTTACTAAAATTCGACGACCAAAATTTTGTTAGTGTGATTTAGGACTTTATAGATGGAAATCCACAAACTACCGTTTCCACAAAAACGTCAAATATATTTCGTCTTCTGCTCAGTACTTTTTTTTTTTTCAGGGACTTTAACTTTTTTTTTCTAATTTAATCGTATAGCAAAATACAATGATGGTAATATACATAATACTTAAGCGTAATTCTTAGTTACGATTGTGGATAACTAAGTTAAACCTTATTACAATATAATAAAGTTTATTTTACATTCTGTTGGAGATCGTATTCTAAGCAAAAGTGTAGGGTACTAGAGATTTTGGGTGCGTTAATCATACTTTAATAAAAACAACAAATTAAATGAATATCCTGTTTTTAAATAATAGTTGTTGACGTACTTATATAACATTTAAAATAATAAGTATAAGTAACTTTTTGATATATTTTAAAATGTTTCCTAAACTTGTATCGTGTTAAATAAATTGTATGTATGTTATTCCAAAATTCACATCCTACAGGACTTGAACATCTGTGGGAATTTTGTTTACGCCTCAGGCACGTAGCGTCATCCTACCGGCTGAGGTGCAAACAAAAAAGAGATGCGAACCTTAAATTTCTACTCGACTATGGCCCTATCGCCGAACTGGTTAAGGCATTGGGACAGATTCCCTAAAGATGTAGGTTCAAGTGTTGTTGGTTACGAATTTTTGGAAAGCATTTCTTTAAAAATAAGTAAGTATATGTAAGTACCTACATTTTATTATTTAAATGTTCAATACTTCATGAAAATGGTTGGCTGTCAACAACATTACCTAATGTATTTCTATTTTTATTACCTACCTAATTTAACAACGCTAGAAAGTAATTGTTATAAAAACAATGACTTCTAAAAGAGATGGGTCGATTATTGCATCGTTTACCTTAAAATTTACACATAAATTTGGGTAAAATACAGAGGCAAAAATTGAAGGTGTTAACGCGTTTTTTGTTTTCTGTCTTCTAAAAAAGAGTAGGTCGATTATTGGAGCATGTACTCTAATAGAAGAGGAGGGCATTTGCCCTATAACTATCACCCAAAATCCCTAGTGCTATTCACAAGAACCACACCATATTTCGTCCGTATCACCCTAGAGGTGACACAGTACGGTGTGATGATGTGTCCCGTGTACTATTTCCTCTGGTAGGCCTCCGTCACCTCCGCTAGGACTGTGACGACGAAGGACTCTATTCCTGATTCATTGACGCCGCGGGCGATGCGGAAGTACCCGTTCTCTCCCCATTCTGTGCCCCAGCTGTTGGCTATCAGCTGTAAAATTACATAATTATAACAAATAATTAGATATTTATTTTTGTTTTTATTGCTCAAGGCATTTTAAGCTTATGTCATGGGGATTTTTTGAAAATATATTTCCTTGCTAAAAATAATTCTAAATAATTAGATATTTAATTTTGTCTAAGGTTTTCGCGATTTTGCATAATAAAACACAACATAGGTATACCGGGTTTTGTAGCCAAACGATTGTTGTACAAGAATCTAAAGGAAATAAAGTACCTACCTATTATGATTTTGTTTTTATAAATAATGTCATTAATCAATCAATAAAACGGTATATATTGTGTTTTATAATTAGATATTTCCTTACAGCTTACTATTACTACGTAAGCTTTTCGATGCATTTATTTTTAACTAGCTGCGCCCCGCGGTTTTGACCGGGTAAGTCCCGTTCCCGTTCCCGCGGGAATATCGGGATGAATAGAAATCCTATGTCCTTCTCCTGCTTCTAAGCTACCTCCCCACCAATTTTCAGCAAAATCGGTTCAGCCGTTCTTGAGTTATAAATGGTGTAACTAACACGACTTTCGTTTAAATATGAATATAGATTTGTCAATATTTACATTTATAAATGGCGTAACAGAATAACAGCGTAAATATACACTGAATTACGTTCCAATAGACTTAGGCGCCCATGATTAGGTTTAAGAATTTTATGTTTTTTATTATTGTTAGGTTTATTGAACAAATCTATTTTCTTTCTTCGTTTCGCAAATCGCTTTCACTGTTGACGTTGAAAACGAAAAATCCGAAATAATCACAAATCATAATCGCAAACACTCACGTGTATGTAATTCTTATGTGTTTTCAGCAGTCAACGGATAAAGCTTTTTCAACGCCCTGATGTTTCAGGGAATTTATGGATATCTACTAATAAACTCTGTCTTAGTGGGCATCCCTCAGTTATATAAAGATTTTATGTCTCTAAGACCAGCAACAGTGTCTATACGATAGATATATCAGTCTGTCAGAGCTTCCAATTTGATATTTATAATCGTGGCTTGTCTCAAACTGGATACTTAGGGATCGTCTCCACGAGCGTTAGAATCGCGGCGATATTATCTTATTTCTATACAACGCACCGCCGCGTTAACATCTCTATGAACGTGTCTCCACGTTCATAGAGATTGTATAGAATTATGTGGCTCGACGATAATAAATAAATAAATATTGCACGAAATTTCACACAGTGCAATCTAGCCCCCAACTAAGTCAAAAAGTCAAACAAGATCGGATATAATATCCTATTTTTTTGTGAATATTGTACATATTATAAAGACACCCAGACCAGATACAAATATTTATTTTAAAGCATAAATATTTGCACCTGGCGAGAATCGAAACCGCAACCTTCCGCAATGCAGCGGGGCATTCGCACGACGCGCCACAGAGGTCGTCAAAATGTCGTCATAATATCGCCGCGATTCTAACGCTCGTGGAGACGGTCCCCTAGACTTCAACGGAGCGTCACAGAGGTGGTCAACTTACCCAATACTTGTCCCCCCTCTCCTCCCCCCAGCCCACGATCCTGACGCTGTGCAGTCCCTTCAGCTGGTTGTTGCCGAGCCCCGACCGGCGGTACACTCCGCCTTGGTAGTGGAAGAAGTCTTGGTACACTGTCATTATGGCTGCGAAAACACAGACGAAAGTGACCTTAGTCAATTATCCTGACGTAGACGATACATATAGACCTTTATTTTATATTAATACTAGCTTCTGCCCTTCAGTCCTTCTGTGCAAACGGAAGTTTCTTACGCTCGTCCGGTGGGGACGGGTGTAAGTCCCCATCCCATTAAAATTTCGAAAAATTCAGTTTTCCGGGTGCCTTTTTTAAAGAGTTAATTACCTATTTAAATATTAAATCAGTGTCATGGTGTTTTTCCTATTTTATTCCGCTTTCATAAGACATCTGTTCTCAAAAACAATGTAGCGCAACAAAGCCTTCAGCAAATAGTATTAATCTTTATCAAAACATGTCCTGTTTTAGTATTTGCGTAGTCAAGGACGGTACCTATTTGATAAAAAATACACAGATTTTTATCAGCCTGATTACCTGTTTAACCTTTGGGCGAGTGTTACAACACTTTTCAATTAGATAGACGCCCCTAGGTACCTAATACCTACATAGAAGAAAAATGGTAAAAAAGTACCCTATTTTTTGTAGTCGGGTAAGGGATGATTTATAATAGACCACCACGAGCACGAGCTTCGTTGTCCATTGCTTGGCGAGCAGTCGATTGGTCTGTTGCAACCTTGAGGCGGCCATGCAATGAATTACGAAATTCAGACCCGGCTGGCGCTCGTGACGGTCTAATATAAATCATCCCTAAAAAGCGTTCACTCACTACATACACTAGCAGCGTCTATTTCACCTACCTACGTAATCTCCAATCCTATGGGAATTCGAAAAATTCATTCTTTATAATAGAATACACCAACACATCAAACAGATCATATGATCTGTATGATATTAGTGTTGAATTAGCAACACATCTCAACGCGTTCCCGCCCAAACTCCCTTTGTTAATTATCCTGACATAGACGATACATATAGATCTTTATTTAATAGTAATACTAGCTTCTTCCCGCGGCTTCGCCCGCATATCCCTCAGGCTATACAAGATGTAACGGGCAAGTCCTTTTGTTCTTCGACTTTTGAAAATTCATACTTTTTTTATGAAAATTTTGAGATTATTTTTCTATATATAATTAGGATAGAATTATCATGTGTTAAATTTGATGGGTACCTATACAAGGTGTAACGGGTAAGCCCTTTTAATCCGAAAGGGGGTTGTTTTAGACGTCTAGGCGAACAACTTTTGTTCTACGACTTTTGGAAATTCGAAGTACTTTTCGAAAATTTTAAGTGTAAAGTTTACTTGAAAATCAGCTGTTTCTGAGAGTTCGAGGTCATTGACCTTATGTTGTCCTTTAATTTAGTTTAATGGTTTACAATCAAAATTTCAATTACCTTTATTTTCAAAAACAGCTGTTTTTTCAGTGAAACATAATCACAAAAATTTCAAAAAAAAAGTTCGAATTTTCAAAAGTCGTAGAACAAAAGTTGTTCGCCTAGACGTCTAGAACAACCCCCTTTCGGATTAAAAGGGCTTGCCCGTTACATCTTGTATAGGTACCCATCAAATTTCATATCCCTAAGACCAGTGATTTGGGCTCTGCATTGAGTTTAGTTCAGTCAATCAATCAGCCAGGATTTTAGGTAAGTATAACAAGTCCAGAACAAAATTCTGCACTAGAATAACATACGTAGAAACTCAGAATAAGATTATTATACTAGATTTTTTGTTCGTAAAAGTGTTTACCTTGAACCGGTCCAGATTCCATGATATCATACATGATGTCCCTCTCATTCTGGAGGCGTCCGGGAGGCCCGACGCGGTACCGTGAAGTCCTCTGGGTCACAGGCGGTCTGCAGCCGTCGTCGAGCAGGGTCCCGCTTGGTCGGAACGGGCACTTGGTCTTCAGCGCCTTGTACGGGAAACATTGAAGATCTACCAGTCTGGAGTGAGAAGAAAACTCTTTGATTATTAATTACACTTTAAACCGGGAAAGCATTGCGGTGCAGCACGCCTGAATCTCAATTTAAGGTCAAACATCAATGCAGTCAGCGGATAGTCTCTATCATGGAGCTGCGATGACAAATTAGCAGGTGTGTGCAAAAACCGCCTAACGTAAGTGGTGGCATACACTGAATGCATTTAGGGAATTGAGCTAATCGAGCTACCCACTGGATTTATAAGGGCAACTTTAAAAGTGTCTTCGAGGTAGACCAATAAAATGCAGTAGCGTAATGGTCACATCATTGCATTTGAGGAAAAGTGGCTACAACTGAATAACGTGAAAGGAAATAGAGGAAAAGACCTTGTCCAAATTTCCACTGCTAAACATAAGCGATACTATGCCACAAACAGCGATCCTGAGCCACCCCCATCCAATGACTCCTCGCGATCCCTGTAATATATTCTCGGTCCACCGAGTAAGTAAGTGATCTTCCAACACTCCCTATTGCATTGAATCGTGATCGCCACTTGAGGACTTCGAGGACTTCTTCGAAAAATAGATACTTAACCTATATGCAGCCTGTAGCCGCCTATAGACTTATACCCCAATTTATCGAGTTACCCCAATCTTAAGAAAACCGGCTATTGACGTGGAGAATAAATGTATTGCCATGGCGCATCCGCCCGGCCGTGGCAGATTGGGAAGACCCAAGAAATGCTGGCGTTACGTCGTAAGTTGATATCGATGGTTCTCTGCCCGCAGCCATCGGTGGTTGTCTGCACAGCAGCCGTAGACAACATTCTTATCGAATAACGAAATCGCCAATCGACAGATTTTTTGTATGAAATTGACATATGAATGAAATCGAATATTCATAAGATAATAATGTTGTCTAGGGCTGCTGAATGGAGACGCAGAAGTAGGAACGGACCCGGGCTCCCGAGAGGGATGTAACCGGGAACATCGCGAGCGATGATGACGAGGGGGAGCCTCGGCGTTACGTCAGTAGGTTAAATAGTGGTTGGAGTATAAATAAATAGGTACCTATAAACCCGCTTACCCATGTTTAATGGCGAAGTTCCATGCGACATCAATGTTTCCACCGTCGCAGCCGCGCTGGTTCCTGTTGTTGCAAGACAGCAGGGTTTGTGGGCTGAGTACCATGTTCTCGGCGCCATTGGATTGGATTGCGAATCTGGAATACAGGTGGAGCTTTGTAGAGTTAAAAAGGTAAAGGTATAGCCGAGGTTACAAGTGTAGGTAGGTACAACATTTTGTAAAAATAGTTTCTGCCCGCGGCTTTGCCCGCGGTCCTACAGGAAACAGGATTAAGATAAAATTAGGATAGGATTACGGATCAGAATTATCCCGCCGCCTACTGTATGTGTAGCAATTTTCAAGTATATCGATTAAGAGAGTAAAAAAAAATACAAAATTGCCGCCCCCCCCCGTCCCCTTTTCGGGGGTTACCTTCTGAACAGGAAACTGAAAGCCGGGACTGAAACCGACACGGGGAACGATAAAATACCCGAAAACAAATTCGTAAAAAATACCATAAATACTTTCATCCCCAATTTAACACCCTTAGGGGTTCAATAAAAACAATCTCAAAAATTGAATACCTACTCCCAGCGGGTTTTAAAACATAATGGCTTAAAGTCAATTTTTTTTTTTTTTTTTTTTTTTAATTTATTTAATAACTATTAAAACTTATAAAACATTATTAACACACCAAAAATCACTAAGATTTGTCTGGTGCGCAAGTAAGTACTTATAGTTCGAAGACTGCATGCATAGTCGTACAATATAAGATGGTATGGTCGGACGCTATACAAAACTGTGTGAGAAGGATAGTGGATGCAGTTAACAGCAGGCGAGCGAGAGTGACAGGCGCACGGCGCACGCGCAATCTCGAGCGGTCGCATTCTGGTCGGGGAGCCGGAGCCACCCAGAACAATACGCTTATCTACTAAAAATCTACAAGGTGTCTAGGAAGTGAGATTTTAACTTAGATTTAATATTTTTAATTGTGACGCTTTTTTTTAAAGTTAGATCTAAACTGTTTAACAAACGTGGGACTAAAAATTCTGTGATTCTTTCTCCGTATGTATTATTCTGACAGGTGGTTATTTGAAGTAATTGTTTTGCTACCTGACGCGTGTTAAATTTATGTTGTTTTTTATGTTGGATGTCATCATTAAAAAATTGCTCCTTTAATATACTGTATTTAAATTTAGATTTAATTGGCAATACTCGACAGTGTTTATACAAATTTTCGTCGTTATCTTTGAATTTGTTTTTCATTTTTGGTGAGACTATTCGTTTTAGTATCCTAGTTTGTAGTTTTTGTATACTATCGAGGTACGTTTTGAAAGTTCGCCCATAGCTAGTAATTCCGTAAGAAATAATTGAGTCAGCTAAGGCATTATGCAACATAATTAAGATTTTGTAGGGTATTCTATTTCTAATAATAATTGAGTAGGTACGACAAATACTTACTTATTTAAAATTTGATCAAACATCAGCCAACTTGTTTACCATATCTTTGGTCTACCGGGTGCCATTTTTTGGTTAAAATCTGACTTACGCTGATGATAATTGCTTATCCTTAGGGGCCGTCTCCACGAGCGTTAAAATCGCGGCGATATTATCGTCGAGCCATTTATACAATCTCTATGAACACACGGCGCGGCGAAGTTAACGCGGAGGGCGGTGCGTTGCATAGAAATAAAGCAATGTCGCCGCGATTCTAACGCTCGTGGAGACGGTCCCTTAGACTAAGTTCTTTATCTTAGCTACGAGTACCTACGTATGCCAAAAGAAATAGAACATCCTATTTCTGTGTACCTGTTTACTCACAAATTCTACCTATTTTTAGGAATTTGCTTAAGTATGACGTCAGAACCAAACCAAACTTAGTACCTATTAACACAAATATGGTAATTGATGAATGAAGCCTCTATAGCTACTTATCTGGATGACGCTATACCAATGACAACGAACTTGGCGCCTACGCTGGCTAAATGATGCCAAGGCTAAGTAAGTAAATAACTAAGTATGATGTATGACCTAACTTAGGTCTTAATTTATTTAAGTATTGTCTTTTGATATGTCAGTAGGTACGATCAGCATCAAAAGTTAATGCACATATTTTGTTTTTTTTATATCGTGCCAAAACTGTAAGTAAACACCTAAGTATGGTGTATGCCTGACTTAGGTCTTAATTTATTTAAGTACTAGTCCAGTTCCCGCGGGAAATTCAGGATAAAAACTAGTCTATGTGTTATTCCAGGTCCCCAGTTACCTACATTCCAAATTTCATCTAAATCCGTTCAGCTTTTATTGTGTGATTGAGTAACAAACATCTAAACATCCAAACACACACACTTTCACATTTATAGTATTAGTAGGATTGTCTTTTGATGTGTCAGGTACAGTTAGCACTTATAGTCGATGACCATTTTCAAATTGATTTTATTTTAAAGCGTTTTAAACACTTCAAAAACAAAAACACACGATTGATTCCCGGTCGTCCCCACCTTGTCGTCCCCACTGGGGACGAGTGGGAAAAATAAAGTTTCACTCGTCCCCAGTGGGGACGATTGAAACTTTTTATTTCCCACTCGTTCCCGCTATAGTCCGAGAGGCAAAATTAGGTACATGGGGTTTTTAATAAGAGATTTCACGGATTGTTAAAATGATTTAATAAAGATCTTCAGAGCAAGATTGAACAATGATTTTGATTGAAAATAATTTTAAAAGACTGATGTAATCAATCAGTTAACGAATTTTCAATAATTCTTGCAGTTTTGATAGAGACATTGGCATTTATTCAGAACATTCTCTTAAATTATTGTATATTAGGTTGAATACGTGTATTGTGGTGTCTATTATACGAGTTATGGTACTCAATGCCGACTTTCGTTACTTTGCCATCTTTTCCAAAACTTCGAATATTCATTCCCGTATCGCCGACTTTTTCATTTTTTTAATATTTCTTCCTAAGATGCCGACTTCTCAACAATCTTTTACAATGGACATCAAAACTGCAAGAATTATTGAAAATTCGTTAACTGATTACATCAGTCTTTATTTTCAATTAAAAACATTGTTCAATCTTGCTCTGAAGATCTTCCTTAAATCTTTTTAACAATCCGTGAAATCTCTTATTAAAAACCCCAAGTACCTAATTTTGCCTCTCGGACTATAGCGGGAACGAGTGGGAAATAAAAAGTTTCAATCGTCCCCACTGGGGATGAGTGAAACTTTATTTTTCCCACTCGTCCCCAGTGAGGACGACAAGGTGGGGACGACCGGGAATAAATCAAACACACCTACACTTGACAAAAAATTGATTTTGAACAAAAGTTTTGCGAGAGGATTTCAAACTGTAACCCTTACAAATTCTTTGTAATGTGTCTCTTTCATGTTCAGATTTTTATCAAAACAATGAACCAAAAAATAACTACATCATAATAAATTATATCAAAACAATAGGTATTATACAAGGTGTAACGGGTATACCCTTTTAAGCCGAAAGAGGGATTGTTCTAAACATCTAGGCGAAATCTTGTTGTTTGTAATTCAACAAACTTTGCAACTCTGATAAATAAATAAATAAATCCTGTGACCAACACACAGCGCCATCGAGCCCCATGAGAAGCTGCTAAGCTTGTGTTACGGTGACTAGACAACGGATAAACTACTTCATCCTTACTTATAAAATATTATTTACACATGACTTAGTTATGTGACGTTTGTCTCTGTCTATCAACGTTGAAACTTCATGTGACAGTAAAAGATAAACGATGCATTGTTATGTAGCGCATTAATTAGCGTTTATAAGTGAGGAGGCTTATATTTATTTTTCTTTTGTAAATACATAGATATTATACATAGATGATGTGATGCTCTACCGATTGAGCACTTTTGAATTTTGTAAGTATAAAGCATTTTCTTTTTCATAAAACTTATATCTATGAACAAAAGTTAAGTAAGAGGTGAGGCGCACCAAATATTAGGTAAACAGTAGTATTACCTACCTGCCTAATTAGCCTTATTATTAATAAATATGGAGTACGGTCGAAATAGTGAGAACATGGAGGTAAGATTAAAACACTGAGAATATGCTTTGTTTTTTTCTTTGACAAGAACTTTTAAACTTGACGGACAGAATAAAAAGTAGTAAAATTACTCCGACCTTCACGTTTAATAATTAATTTCAATTAAAAATATTTATTAATTATTAACATTTTACTTTTTTGAAAGAAACCAGCATTTTACGAAACCGCATTGCATTTTCTCCAAGTCCCACTACATCACACCACAAACGTCCAAGTGTCACATTTCAAGTGTGGCTGAGTGTCGAGAACTTGTCGAGCCTGCGCCTGCTATTTTTAGTACCATCTCGAGTTAATGAAAAAAAAAACTTTAGTTGGATTGCTTTTGGTTCTTTTATTGTGCCATACTTTAGTATCTTCTTACTAGTCTGTGATTGAGCCTGCCTTTCTTTATCCAAGGGAATGTAAATTATATACCTAGTAGGTAGAACCTGGAACCTTACCGCGCATATTCCGTCATAATCGGCATCGAAATCCCTCTGCGTAATGGAATAACCTGCGCGTTTCAAACCGTAGCGTTAAGGCGGCGATAGATGATAATCATCGGTCCTTGTCCGATTGCATATAAATGAGCGAGATGGAATTGCGTGAAAAAATCTACTATTTCTCGTAAAATCAATTATTAACGAAGATTAAAATAATATTTTTATAAAATAAGATGAAGGGGTTCTATGTATTGTATTTTCTAATATTATGATGCCTTTAAGAAAATATAGCGGTTAAGGATTTAGAAGAAAAATTGATTTATTTTGTAAAACAGGGGTAACTTTGCCCGTATAATAGTGGTATTTAAAGTTATTTTTTATTGTTTTTGAAATCAAGGGGACACTTCTTGTATCATGTACAATAACATTAAACATTGTTCAAAGATCTATTTGATACCGGTTATGAATAAAACTATTCAATCGGAAGGGATTTCACATGAGTCGCGTCCTTAATTTGCATTCGAATTCAACCGTCATTGAAACCGAAACGATGAAAGTTGCGCGGTAACTTCGTCTTTCTATAGTAGGTAGGTAGGTAAGTACAAGATTTTAACCGTTGATATTCGGTAGGCAATCTTTTATTGATTGGAGATAATGCATACCTTATACAACGATATTGACGTTGAATGGATGTTACACCATTCCTGCTTTACCTCGCGTCAAATTCATTATCAATTCTCATTTGTCAGAAGTCGGCCCCTACCTACAGCAATAGGAACGACCAGTCGGACATAGACTAGTCTAGTTCGGCAAAGCTTCCTAGCGCTAATTTACTGTGTATCCTGACTCGTCAGAAGCCCCTGCCTACAACAATAAGAACCTCTTCTCTTGGTCAACGCGTTAACTGTAAAGTTAATCATTGGCGCAGGTAAATCACTGGAAAGTGATCCTGTAGATGGCGTCTCAATCGAGCCGTAGTCGAAAAATAGTAGACAGGGAAACATTCATATTCTTAAATTCGCTGCTCGAGATGGGAACTTGCGTGGCCGAGCGGTTTAAGGCACTGGGGTACTGATCCAGGGACGCGAGTTCAAATCTCGCCGCAAGTGAATTTTTGAAGATGAATTTTTCCTTTCAAATATTTCTAGTAAATATGCCTTGAGCAATAAAAACAAATTTGCGAAATATTTAAGAGGAAAAAGAGCGACATCTCTTGGTCAACGCGTTAACTGTAAAGTTAATCATTGGCGCAGGTAAATCACTGGAAAGTGATCCTGTAGATGGCGTCTCAATCGAGCCGTAGTCGAAAAATAGTAGACAGGGAAACATTCATATTCTTAAATTCGCTGCTCGAGATGGGAACTTGCGTGGCCGAGCGGTTTAAGGCACTGGGGTACTGATCCAGGGACGCGAGTTCAAATCTCGCCGCAAGTGAATTTTTGAAGATGAATTTTTCCTTTCAAATATTTCTAGTAAATATGCCTTGAGCAATAAAAACAAATTTGCGAAATATTTAAGAGGAAAAAGAGCGACATCTCTTGGTCAACGCGTTAACTGTAAAGTTAATCATTGGCGCAGGTAAATCACTGGAAAGTGATCCTGTAGATGGCGTCTCAATCGAGCCGTAGTCGAAAAATAGTAGACAGGGAAACATTCATATTCTTAAATTCGCTGCTCGAGATGGGAACTTGCGTGGCCGAGCGGTTTAAGGCACTGGGGTACTGATCCAGGGACGCGAGTTCAAATCTCGCCGCAAGTGAATTTTTGAAGATGAATTTTTCCTTTCAAATATTTCTAGTAAATATGCCTTGAGCAATAAAAACAAATTTGCGAAATATTTAAGAGGAAAAAGAGCGACATCTCTTGGTCAACGCGTTAACTGTAAAGTTAATCATTGGCGCAGGTAAATCACTGGAAAGTGATCCTGTAGATGGCGTCTCAATCGAGCCGTAGTCGAAAAATAGTAGACAGGGAAACATTCATATTCTTAAATTCGCTGCTCGAGATGGGAACTTGCGTGGCCGAGCGGTTTAAGGCACTGGGGTACTGATCCAGGGACGCGAGTTCAAATCTCGCCGCAAGTGAATTTTTGAAGATGAATTTTTCCTTTCAAATATTTCTAGTAAATATGCCTTGAGCAATAAAAACAAATTTGCGAAATATTTAAGAGGAAAAAGAGCGACATCTCTTGGTCAACGCGTTAACTGTAAAGTTAATCATTGGCGCAGGTAAATCACTGGAAAGTGATCCTGTAGATGGCGTCTCAATCGAGCCGTAGTCGAAAAATAGTAGACAGGGAAACATTCATATTCTTAAATTCGCTGCTCGAGATGGGAACTTGCGTGGCCGAGCGGTTTAAGGCACTGGGGTACTGATCCAGGGACGCGAGTTCAAATCTCGCCGCAAGTGAATTTTTGAAGATGAATTTTTCCTTTCAAATATTTCTAGTAAATATGCCTTGAGCAATAAAAACAAATTTGCGAAATATTTAAGAGGAAAAAGAGCGACATCTCTTGGTCAACGCGTTAACTGTAAAGTTAATCATTGGCGCAGGTAAATCACTGGAAAGTGATCCTGTAGATGGCGTCTCAATCGAGCCGTAGTCGAAAAATAGTAGACAGGGAAACATTCATATTCTTAAATTCGCTGCTCGAGATGGGAACTTGCGTGGCCGAGCGGTTTAAGGCACTGGGGTACTGATCCAGGGACGCGAGTTCAAATCTCGCCGCAAGTGAATTTTTGAAGATGAATTTTTCCTTTCAAATATTTCTAGTAAATATGCCTTGAGCAATAAAAACAAATTTGCGAAATATTTAAGAGGAAAAAGAGCGACATCTCTTGGTCAACGCGTTAACTGTAAAGTTAATCATTGGCGCAGGTAAATCACTGGAAAGTGATCCTGTAGATGGCGTCTCAATCGAGCCGTAGTCGAAAAATAGTAGACAGGGAAACATTCATATTCTTAAATTCGCTGCTCGAGATGGGAACTTGCGTGGCCGAGCGGTTTAAGGCACTGGGGTACTGATCCAGGGACGCGAGTTCAAATCTCGCCGCAAGTGAATTTTTGAAGATGAATTTTTCCTTTCAAATATTTCTAGTAAATATGCCTTGAGCAATAAAAACGAATTTGCGAAATATTTAAGAGGAAAAAGAGCGACATCTCTTGGTCAACGCGTTAACTGTAAAGTTAATCATTGGCGCAGGTAAATCACTGGAAAGTGATCCTGTAGATGGCGTCTCAATCGAGCCGTAGTCGAAAAATAGTAGACAGGGAAACATTCATATTCTTAAATTCGCTGCTCGAGATGGGAACTTGCGTGGCCGAGCGGTTTAAGGCACTGGGGTACTGATCCAGGGACGCGAGTTCAAATCTCGCCGCAAGTGAATTTTTGAAGATGAATTTTTCCTTTCAAATATTTCTAGTAAATATGCCTTGAGCAATAAAAACAAATTTGCGAAATATTTAAGAGGAAAAAGAGCGACATCTCTTGGTCAACGCGTTAACTGTAAAGTTAATCATTGGCGCAGGTAAATCACTGGAAAGTGATCCTGTAGATGGCGTCTCAATCGAGCCGTAGTCGAAAAATAGTAGACAGGGAAACATTCATATTCTTAAATTCGCTGCTCGAGATGGGAACTTGCGTGGCCGAGCGGTTTAAGGCACTGGGGTACTGATCCAGGGACGCGAGTTCAAATCTCGCCGCAAGTGAATTTTTGAAGATGAATTTTTCCTTTCAAATATTTCTAATAAGAACCTGTCCAACATGCACCCGCCTAGTTAAGCAAAGTTTCCTCGCGTCAAAGTCTCTCTTTTATTCTCACCTGTCAGAAGCTACTCCAGCTATAGAGACGGCCCAGTCCGACCCGCACCAGCCTTGATCGATAATAGGTGATATGTAGTTGGGCCAACGTTTCCTCGCGTCAAATTCCCTGCCATATTCGATGTTTTTGTCGTATCTGATGGCTCCCATTCGCTTGGTCAGAGGGTTCAGTTCGAGGGTTCCTGTAAGGAAGTGATACTTAGATAAACCACAACTTACTTAATAAATAGATGATATGAGATGATAGAAATAGCTAATAGAACTAGAACTATTTAGACGTAACTGGCTGTGTTTGTGGTTTTACCCGCATAGGTACCGGATTCCTGCATCATTTATAAGGAACACACTCTAAATTTCATTTCCTTACTACCAGCGGTTTATGAAATGAAATGAAATGAAATTTATTGTTTGTGGATCTAGGTATAAAGAGATATGGATACAAAATTAAAGAATCTCTAGTCCTACCACGTGGGCATACAAACATGGTTCTTAAATTTCGTCACAGGATTTATTTATTTATTTATTTATACATAACTTCCTAATCGATTTGAATAAATGGCTGTGTCCTTACTGATTAACTAATCAACGCACAGACTAAACCGCTGATGACAGAAGCGCGCTGATAATCTGTGGAGCTGCACACTAAACGTCCGATAAGAATGTTTGAGAATTTTTGATAAGGATTTTTGAGAATTTCAATGGGATCGGAACTGACGTTGGTAAAACCGCGAAACCTAACTAGAATTCTATTTTAAGTACCTACAACTGTTTATCTCAAATCGAATGCTTAACCTTTGCCGACCGATCTGAATGCTGAAATCGTGAGGTTTACAACAAAACAATAGTGAAAGGGAGACACCTAGATATTGTCAGGTTAGACACAGCTATAAACGAAAGTTTATAGTGACACCCTGCGGGTCTTATGAGGCTTTCACACGGTGGCAAGTTCTGTGCACACTAAGCTAGGATAGTAAGCCAGCGCAAAACGGTTAAGCTAGTAATATAGGAACTTCTATTCTTACGATGTACGGACGTTGATGGCAGACATTTTACTCGTACTACGAACTATTTGATGACGTAAAAAGCCACCAACAAATAAAAAAAAACAATCTAGTCTAGTAGGTATAACGTTTATGGAAGAACTGGACTGGTTGACAAAATGAACCATCACACAAAAAATACCCCAATTTGAGAAGGTCTATTGAGGGAAAACGAGCCCGATGAAGGTGTCGGCCGCTTTGTGGATTCAGCTTTGGCGTATTAGGGTAGGGCCTGTTTTGTATAATACTTGATGTTATATGGATATACACACTGTCACTGACGTCACTAGTAGGTACGGCTCCAAAGGAAAACCAGCGCTGGTCGAAAGGCTAAAAATTATACTGAGTTGGGGACCGTTTCCAGACAGGGATACCTATTTCCCTGCGACAAACGTACAATCGAATTTTGTTTCTTCGAGAACTTTTCATCGATATCTTTGTACTGCGACGCTTTATTAATTCGAAGTATTGTTACTGCGATGTTACGTTACATCGAAAAAATATACTTACTGCGAAATAAAATTCATTGCTACCTCTTATCAATGCCCTACGTTTCGAAGTTTTCACAGACCTCTTTCTCAGGGGTAGACTGAGGGAAAACATGGAATTTTCTATACCTCAGGGAGAAACTTGTAACTATATTTTTTGCAGCTTTGTTGGGAATCGATTTCTAACCTATTAGAAGATTAGCTTCTATTCAAGACTGAAACGAGTCATAGCTAAGTATTGTAACATAGAAACCTAGCATATATATCTACCTAATATAAACTACATTTTGCTAACCGAGCTCCGTTTTCAGAGACTACGTAGATCAATCATCATATAACTCACACATATGTCAAGAAGACGATTTAATGTCCATGTTGTATGCTAATTAGGTACAGACATCACAATATAAACTTCGGCTTGATTTATTGGTTCCATTTTTTTTTACCTTGGACGTTGGATTCGATTTATCTGCCGCGGATAGTGGTTTAAAAAGTAACCAATTTAAATCCGTGTGAATTCTATTAAAACTTTGTGAATTTTATAATTTTAAAGCAATTTAAAATTGTAAAATGAGCAATTTAAAATTTTAAAAATTTAAATTGCTCTAAAATTGTAATTTTAAATCGAACCTATTATGGGTAAGTAAATATTTATGTACCTAAGTATAAAAAGTTCGATTTTCTTTTAATAAGCGTTTTTTAAGGATCCTTAGGTATCCAAATGGTAAAAACGGGACTTTAATTACCTATGTTATTTGTCTGTTACCAGCGAAATAAGATAATGTTATGAGGAGGTTAAAACGACGTTTTCAATTATTGACTTGAAAGTTGTTTTTTTTTAGGATTGTTAGCCGATTAGATGTCAACTCGGAGATGGCTTCACCGATTAAAATGATTCTTTTTTTACAATTGACAGGTAAGAACTTCAAGTTGCTCCCACAAACTTGTTAGGATCTGAAGAAGATCTTCGGAGTGATGAGCGGGGTGGCACCCTTTTTCATTTGACAGGTTTAATAAGTAAAGTATTTACTTCTTAGAAAACTTTGAACTCGGTCGGTAACTAGGCCGGGATTTTTCTTCCGTTTTGTTGAAATTTAAATTCAAACTCATTAACCGACTTCAAAAAAAGGAGGTGGTTCTCTATTCGTCGAGTCGGTATATATTTTCTATGGTTATAATGATGTTGTTTTAATTATTCGTTGCAAAGTCATTACTACGTTTTGGAGCCTTAACAGACTCCTTCCTCAGATTAGAAATAAGTTTCATTTTGACTAGGTACTTAGCCTTAACTTTTTGCTAGGCGTTGTTAAATTTATCCCATAACTCTATACCTAATGAAATAATTTATTACTTACTAGCTGCGCCCCGCGGTTTCACCCGCGGAAGTGAAAAACGCGTTGTCAGTTGTCACGGGCGCGGGCGGCCGAGCGGTTCTCGAGAGGTTGCACTTATTCGTTCATTACTCGGGTTTTACTAATTGGATTTCGATGCAAAGTTTACCACGACCTTGCTCGAAAATAGAACTATCCAATATTGAAAATCAGATTTCAATCGGATTAGTAGTTTTTAATTGTATAAGGAACAGAGAAACAGACAGACAGACATGAATTTCAAAAAAAAAATATTTTGTCCTACTACTTATTCTAAGTCCTCTAAGTAAGTTTTTTTTTCAATTTATTACTTCCAAGAACAGACTGTTTGTCCTCTCTTCCTTTATTATGTATAGATACCTACATATATAAACCATAAATAATTCGGTTTAAACTATACTATTTTGGAACAATGGCGCCCTTTTAATAGTTTTATTATGTTTTTAATTTCGTGAAGGATGTTTTAAATTTTTTAGAGTTGAGTCATCGTTTGTTTATCATCTTATCATGACGTGTGCGGTTTTATTTGTCTTCGTATTTTCTATAGTTTACTAGCTGTTATACCTCGCATACATGTATGTAACATACAAACTTTCGCGTTTATAATAAATATAATAAAGGCAATGAGTCTATTAAAGTTATAGAGACGCCATTGCAGAACAAATCATCATTGAAAAGCGGCACAAAGTATGCTAAACAACGAAACTATTGTTATCTCTTTATTACAACAAAAGACTCAATGCTACTTGCATTACGTAAGAAAGAGATGTCATAATTTTATTGCTAAAGCGATCGTGACGTGAGCTGGGATGGAACTAAGACTTCTCTGGCTAGTTAGCTTAGATTTGTATTGTCAAGAACGTATTACGTATCTAGAAGTTTTTACATCTCTGAAAAAGAGGTTTGGTTTTTAAAAACCCTAGATAGAGATATCTGACAAATAAAATGCAACACCACCAAATAAAAAACGTCACTATTATATTAAAAAGAAACAAAATGTGAGGACTTTTAAATTTGGTTGGGTTCGAACTTATTCGACAGATATCTTTTATCTGAGGAATGAAAAATCGGCTCTAATGCCCGGTTTCTGAACATCTTACTTAATATTATAAACGCGAAAGCTTGTATATATGTATGTGAGGTTGTTACTCTTTCACACAAAAACTACTGAACGGATTGCGATGAAACTTGGAATATAGGTAGCTGGGGACCTGGATTAACACATAGGCTACTTTTTATCCCAATATTCCCGCTGGAACGGGACTTACGCGGGTGAAACCGCGGGGCGCAGCTAGTCTGACATAAACTCTCACTACCTATTGATTCAATAAAGATATCCTTGAGATAAACTCCAGTTACCTGTCTCCGTTTTTCCATGCATGTGACAAGCCGTCACTGTCACTCCGCTGTTCGGAAACGCATTGACGCTAGTTATCGAACCAATAGCGATATCGAATAGATAAATCACCGACAAACAGACTTCAGAAACCGCGGGCATTAGTTAAGATAAGATGTTTTGTTTATTTTTTCTTCGGAAATGTCCCTCACCTAGTTTATAAGTAAGTCCATCTTTAAGTTTCTTCCCGTAGAACTGCGTATAGTTGAAAGCCCTCCAACTGGAGTATGAATTTCTGACTCCTTCCAGGATCTCTTGGCTGATGATGCACTGGTCCCGCTCGCAAGTCCAGTCTGCCGTCTTTGTAGCGGCATTGTATACGCATTCGCTGGAACAAACAAATTCAGGTTACAAAAGAAGATCGGCGTTTTTCCTCAGAGCTCAGACCTCAGGGGTAGAGGTACATTAATGAAATTTAAGGCATTGATAAAACACATGAAATGGATTTTTCAACGGATTTACGTGAAAGCCCCGGTGTTAGTATTTTCGTTTATTTTCCGCTAGATTAAAATATTTTGTATTTTTAAGTTTGACAGGTGGCTCAATCTCTGCTAACTTAGGAGAATAGTGTAGTGCTCCTAACCGTGAAACTTTAACATACAATTTCTTTTAATTTAGCGGAAATAAAACGTAAATATTAACACAGTAGCTTTAGATTACGTAAACATATTGAATAATCCATATTACTTCTTTTAAAAATGAAAAAAATTCGTTGTTCGTAAAAGTTGTTTGACGTGCAAAATGTGTTATTTGTGGAACATAGCTGGTCCATTTTGAACGGACTTCTTATGACAACGACAATTTCATTGAAATCGGCCTTGATAGAGACCAAAGGGCACTGAGCTGCTGAAAAGGTTGCCTGGAAGAAGTCGCTATTAGCTATAAGACCGCCCCTTGTTCTTCTTATAGTTAGCTATAAGTTTTGTTTATGTTAGTAACTTGTTTTAAAATTTTTGGGTAAGCACATTTTTTTTTTAATCTAATCTAGAGTCTTATTCTGGGCGACGTTCCCGGTTGCGTAGGTACCTTTCGGGAGCCCGGGGTCCGCTTAAACCCCAGTTAGAATTGTTCTCATAAAGACAGAAATGGTACAGTTCCACACAACATATTTATGTGTTCCAGGTCAAGTTCCTACTTTACTATAACTTGCTTTGTTATTTTTAATTTTAAAGAAGTGCTTAAATTAAGTACCTAAGTACCTCTACTCTATATTGTATGTCCGGGATGGACAAACTGTTGATACCTTTAATAATTTAATGTCACCTTAATTAATGTACACAGTTATTCAATAAATTTTCTTGATTCTTGAAGTTTTTTTTTTCAGTAAGTATAAATAAAAGACGGTAAAAACAAAAGACGATCGCAAATAAAATATGATCATTTAGGACGTGGTACCTATAAATAAAAAACAAAAGACGATTATCCTTTGGAAGGATTGAGATTAGAATCATATGTATGATGATTGAAGATTGATTGAAGAATCATAATATGTATGATGATTGAGATTAGAATCATATGTAGTGAGATTAGAATCATCTATATGAATCATATCGAAGCCGAAGTTTACTAGTATTATATTTTAATTATTAATTGTTATTATTTAGTATAATGAATAAATATTACATACTTTATACACAAGTAGGTATAATTAAATTGACTTGTAACTTATTGTTATAAATAAATAATTTGTATTTGCATTTGTAGATCTATATCATAAATGCGAAATAACCAGGTATTCACCTATGTCTGTCCGTCTGTTACGTTTTAACCTAAACAGCTAAACCGATATTAATGAATTTTGGTCTCTTTAACAAAAATCATCAAAATCGGTTAAGCGGTTTAGGGTAAAACGAAACGGACATAATTACGTCTGATGTTTTCGAGATTCTGCATAATAAATAAAACACAATATATTTACGTAACAGACACATAGAAATACGTGGATAGGGATATTGGCTACTGATCCTGGTGACAATACATTCTAGAAAATTTACAAAATTTCCGAAATCCCGAGAAACAACTAGCATAACTGTGACTTCATATAGTACCTAGTGTATATTATATAAGTAGGTATTGATATGGGTAGGTACAGTTGCGCACGCGCACCCCATCAATCAAACCAAGGTCACTTTACATTGTCGAGTCAGATTTCAATGCAATTCGATCATTAAGAATGACATCAGATTAGATGGACATTCCAGACTTGCTCTGAATTAGTTTTATAGGTAGGTACTCAAATTAGTTTGGTCTGATTGCCTTACTTCCCTGAAACGGCTCGGTCGTTAGAAATTCTTTATTTGCACTCGTTTTAATTCAAAGTCCTGACTTCAATATTTTATAGGCCATGTATATCAATGTACAGTCTAAACCGCTGATAGTAGACTTGTCTACTTTTTCTTGTCTCTTCTCTTCTTTTTTTTTATTTTTCATTTATCTTTCCGTGTCTTTTTTTGTTTCTTTTATCTTTTACAATGTAATATTTTGAAGGAAAAATTCATTTTCAAAAATTCACTTGCGGCGAGATTTGCAAGATTTCACGAGATTTCACTTGCGTGGCCGAGCGGTATAGGCACTGAAATATTGATCCAGGGACGCGAGTCCAAATCTCGCCGCAAGTGAATTTTTCTTTTAAAGTATTTCTAGTAACTATGCCTTGAGCAATAAAACAAAATTACGAAATATTTTACAATGTATTTAACCCGATAGATAGAATTACTTTGGAACCTTTTGTAATTTAATATTATAGAAGAATATTGCTCCGGTATAGCCATAAATATGCGACAATGTGAATCAAATTATGATCATTGTAAAAAAAATTTAAAAAAATATATGTATGTATTTTGACGATTGCAAAACGTGATCACAAAAAAAAAACCCTATGAGTTTCTTGTGGCTTCTTCTCATCGGAGGGCGCGTTCCGAAGCCACACTAGAGTCATAGTTGTAAGAACATTCGACGTATTTAATTAAAGTGATCAACACATCCAATTCAATTAAAAAAATTAAACTAAATGTTTAATAAAAACGCCACATAAACTAAATGAAATGAATATAAATATTCCACACAGCGCAATCTAGCCCCAAACTAAGCACTATAGGCTTGTACCATGGGTACTAGACAATGGATATTTCAAGTGTGTAGTTGACTTACTGGTATCTGTAGTAACTATACAAGATGTAACGGGTAAGCCCTTTTAAGCCGAAAGGGGGTTGTTCTAGACGTCTATGCGAACAACTCTTGTTCTATGACTTTTGGAAATTCGAAGTACGTTTCGAAAATTTTAAGTGTAAAGTTTACTTGAAGATCAGCTGTTTCTTAGAGTTCGAGGTCATTGACCTTATCTTGTCCTTTCATTTAGCTTGGTCTACTACAATCAAACCTTCAATCACCTTTATTTTCAAAAACAGATGTTTTTTCAGTGAAACATAAGCTCAAAATTTTCAATAAAAAAGTTCGAATTTTCAAAAGTCGTAGAACAAAAGGTGTTCGCCTAGACGTCTAGAACAACCCCCTTTCGGATTAAAAGGACTTGCCCGTTACATCTTGTATACTACATATTATTATACTTTTTTATTGTAAATACATTATATATTTATTTATACATAGCTAGACACCAGTCAACCACACACTTGAAAATGCTAACTGTAAAGTTAACGAAAGTTCGGTACTTTGTAATAATGACGTTATTAAATAAAACGCGAGTAAAACTCGGTATATGTATATTGTGTTTTATTATGCAAAATCGCGAAAACCTTAGACCAAATTAGTCTTGTATTGTCTTTGCTATACAAAGTGTAACGGACAAGTCCTTTTAATCCGAAAAGGGGTTGTTCTAGACGTCTAGGCGAACAACTTTTGTTCTACGACTTTTGCAAATTCGAAGTACTCTTCGAAAAATTTAGGTGTAAAGTTTACTTGAAAATCAGCTGTTTCTGAGAGTTCGAGGTCATTGACCTTATGTTGTCCTTTTATTTAGTTTGATGGTTTACAATCAGAACTTTAATTATTTTTATTTTCAAAATCAGCTGTTTTTTCAGTGAAACATTATCTCAAAATTTACAAAAAAAAAGTTTGAATTTTCAAAAGTTGTAGAACAAAAGTTGTTCGCCTATACGTCTAGAACAACCCCCTTTCGGATTAAAAGGACTTACCCGTTACAAATTGTATAGTTGATATGACATTAGAATGAAGACATTTGTAAACAGACACTGCGGTAACGCTACCGCAAACTCAATGATGTTTTTGACGTTTTAATCGTCATTCATCGACTTCATCTTATCGCCCGCAGCGATGCTTTGAAAAACATTATTTGTTTTCTATTTGTTTCCTATTTATTTATTTCCTACTACATGCGCCCCGCAGTTTCGGCGAATTTCGGAATAAACAGTAGCCTGTGTATTATTCCTGGTATCCAGCTACCTATATTCCACGTTTCATCGCAATCGGTTGTGTAGTTTCGGCGTGTATGAGTAACAAAGTCACATACTTAAATAGAATACATACAAACTTTCGCGTTTATAATATTAGTAAGAAGTAAGATTTAGATTAATTACATAATATCATTTAATAGACTACAATTAAAAAAAAAACTAAATTATGTTTTTGACGAGTAGGTACGGATTTCGAAAAGGCTGATATTTTCGTAGCAGTTATGTTGTTCGCGTAACGATGGAACAGCAGTAAGATAATGTGGAAATAATTAAAACAACGCGATTAAAACCAGAAAAGTAATTTAATATCAAAACAAACTGATATTAAGTTGCATACTTAAATCGTGTTTGCCAATTTTAAATCAAGTTAACGTCCCACCATGTTTCAAACGACTTTCAAAAGTGACCAAAACATTTTTGAATGCGGTAGAAGCTTGTAAAGTCCTTGCCATTTTTGTAGTTGACACTGGAGCGTTGTATGGGTCCACACTCCACAGTCCACACCTACGTTTATGATCTTTGAAATGCAATTGTGTTTGAATTCATTCGTGAGGGCATTGACTTTTTAGACTGCTTGTAAATTAATCTTCTATGCTTATATAGTACTACTTATAATAAAGGAAGAGAGGACATAAAGTCCGTACTTGGAAGTATTCTTACTGTAGACGATAGAATGTTTTAGTATTGTGTTTTGAATTTCCCTCACTTTTATTTAAATAAAAGTTATGAGAACGTAATGCGGGTATGTTCGTGCAGTACTACTTTTCTCTAAACTATTGAAGGTAGTTTCATTATATTTTGTATTTATTGAAGGTAGTAAATTCTGAGCATACCGCCTACCTCTTTTTTTTCGCGCGTTCGTACGTGACACACCTCGCAAGACTCTCTCTTCATATTTTCGATCTAAAACTGGTGTTTTAATTTCGCGAGTCCTCCTAACCCGCAGTTCATACCTAACAAATAGTGGTCTTCGAGCGGATCTGAACCCGCGGACCACGGATCGCAATGTTTAACACGCCAAGACCATCGAAAATCACGACGCGTGCTCAACGCATGTTGCACGCGGTCGAGGTTGCGTCAGCACCTATTCCTACGACGGCAGCAATCCCTAGTCACGGACCGCAAGAAAATCAGTCCGTAAAGTCGGAAATGCCGCAGAAAACAAAATATTCATCGAGCGCGACAGCGAAATCAGGAGCGCGATCGAAAAAGTCAACGTCATCATCTCTCGCGCGACGCAAACAGCTAGAACTAGAAGCCGCCCAAGCTAAGGCTGCTATTCAGATGAAGCTAATCGACAAGCAGCTTGAAGCGAACCTAGCGACCTTAGAAGCCGAGGAGAATGGTGATGATGTTACCGAACGAAGCCAATCTGTCAACGGCGAGCAAGCGGAGGCAGCGCTGAAAAACGTTGAGGCGTGGTTGGAGACCAGCCAGGTACAGCCCTGTGCAGCTACCGAGCTCCCTGCTCGGAACCCTCCCCCGCTCAACACTACCGGTCAGCAGCACGGCCACTGTGATGAACCAACGTCAGATGTGAAGCAATTGGCACTAGTGTTGAAGGAAATGATGAGTCATACCCATTCACAGCAAGAGAATCGACTATTGAGCCGATTATCGGCACCTCGAGACTTACCCTGTTTTAGTGGTGACTATGTGGAGTGGATTCATTTTAAAAGCGCGTACTACGAGTCAACTCAAATATGCAATTTTAGTGATACTGAAAACCTGTGGCGATTACGAAGGTCACTCCGTGGAGAGGCCAAGGAAGCTGTGACCGACCTTCTCATTGGGAACACGCCACCCTCGAATATCATGAACACTCTCGAGTTATGGTATGGTCGTGCAGATATTATAATAACAAAGATTACGTCACAGCTTAAGAGGCTACCACCTTTACCTCAGTATTACCAGACCAGTTTGATAGATTTTTCTACAAAAATCAACAATTGTGTTGCTACAATACGTGCACTAGAAAAACCAGATTATTTGCGAAGCCCGGAACTCATAAATTCTATTATATCTAAGCTACCGAGTGCATTGCTTAGCAAATGGACAGATTATGCCTACGCTAAACACGACATAACAGATATATCTAAGCTCGAGTTGCTTGCCGATTTCTTAAAATACGAATCTGAGATGTTATTAACGGTCGGAGCTATCGTGCCGCAGGACACGTTCGCTAAGCGATCGCACGATCATAGCAAACAACATCTAGAAAATAAGACACGAGAACGTCACAACGTGTTTACTACGACTGCACTAGATGATAAAGAAAAATGCAAGTTCTGTAAGAAAGCAGTACATTTGTTATCTGATTGCCGTCAGTTTCGTCGTGCCCTACGCAAGGACAGATGGAGTTTTGTTAAATCACAGCGCCTTTGTTTTGGTTGTTTACTACCCCGGCACGAAAACGTCGCATGCAGCGTTCCAGTATGTAATATCGATAACTGTGGACTTCAACATAACCAGTTATTACACTACAATAAGCCGGTGCAGCAGATAGTCGCCGCGATCGACGCGTTCATGCCGCGGTCGCACGCGCAGACCGCGCAGGAGCAGCAGGAGCAGCCGTCGTCGTCGTCTACGTCTACAGTCGGCACCGTAGCCCATGTATCTACTAATGATAACAAACATTCGCCTACTGTGTCTGAACAAGTGATGTTAAAAGTCGTTCAAGTAAAATTACGCGGTCCTAAGGACAGTGAAGTGATAACGTACGCCTTGTTGGATGATGGTGCGTCGGTTTCGATCATAGACTCCGAGCTAGCTAATCAATTAGGTCTACAACCGGAACAATCGTGCGCCGTAAAGTTTGTAGATGCGTTCGGTATCGAGGTATTTCAATCGGACACCCCAAAGGTGACGTTAGATATAAGTAGTACGGACCCTAACGACTGTAAGTACAAAATTCAATTACGTAAAGTGTCAAAGTTGAATTTACCTACTCAGAATCTGTCGATTATTAACGATTTACAATGTAAATATTTATTGCATTTAAAAGACAATGTTTGTAAAGGTATTGTTAAACCGCGCCTCATAATAGGTGAGGACAACTATCATTTGTTAGCTCCTTTGCAAATAATTCATGGCAACAAAAATGAACCATACGCTACTAAATGTAAACTAGGTTGGTGTATACATGGCCATAGTGGTCGCACTCACTCTCACAGCGACCACCATATATTTTACTTAAGTTGCTCTGAGCCTACTGATAACGATATGTTCGAATTAAATAACTTGATTAAAGATTCTTTTGCCGTCGACTCCATAGGAATTTCACCGTTAAAGCGTGAGAATACGGCCCATTTTCGTGCGCTTAGTATTTTGGATAATTCGATTCGCAACGTAAACAATCAATGGGAGATTGGTTTACCATTTAAAAACGATACTTTTGTTATGCCTGATTCGTACGATTATGCTTTATCTCGTATGCGTTCACTTTCCAGGAAGTTTAGCAAGGACAAAGAGTATGCTGAGAGGTACCGTAAGGAGATGGCTAAGTTATTTACCGAAGGTTACGCGAGAGAAATTACAGATGGCGAGAAGTTCCCTACCCACACCTGGTACCTACCTCATTTTGGCGTACAAAATCCTAATAAACCAGGCAAGTTAAGATTGGTTTTCGACGCAGCAGCAAGGGTAAGTGGTTTATGTTTAAATGATTTTCTTTTGACTGGACCTGATTTGTATAATTCGTTATTCGGTATAATGTTGAGATTTCGCACTAATCCCGTTGTAATAATCGGAGACATTAAAGATATGTTTTTACGTATAAAAATCCGCCACACGGACCAAAATGTGTTACGCTTTCTGTGGCAGGATCCTAGTTGTGATGTAGAAGCTCCAATTAAAGTTTGTGCTATGCAAAGTTTAATCTTTGGCGCGACATGTTCCCCGTTCGTAGCTCAATATGTTAAAAATAAAAATGCATTAAAATTCGAAGATTTACATCCCGAAGCTGTAAAAGTAATATTAAATAATCATTACATGGACGACTGTTTATATTCTACTTCTTCTAGCGATAATGCAATTAAACTTATTAAAGAAATTACTAAAATTCATAAAACCGCTGGGTTTGAAATGCGAAGTTGGATGAGTAATTGTAAACGGGTCATAGAATCCATACCTATAGATTCGTTAGCACAAAGTGCAATAAAACTTAAAGACGGAGCTACGAATATAATAGAACGAACGCTCGGTTTGATGTGGCATCCGACT
Organism: Idaea dimidiata; assembly: GCA_949358125.1. Lineage (NCBI taxonomy): Eukaryota > Metazoa > Arthropoda > Insecta > Lepidoptera > Geometridae > Idaea > Idaea dimidiata. The sequence goes on from OX442342.1 coordinate 1,464,741, forward strand.
GAGGACGCGTTCACCTTTAGTTTATCGTTGAATCGTTTACCAAATGAGATTCTCAACGGTACTGAGCCCCCGACTAAAGCAAAAATGCTTAGTATTATAATGTCTATTTATGACTTACAAGGTTTTTTATCCCCTATAACTATCAAAAGTAAAATTATTCTACAAAATGTACATAGGAGTGGTGTAGGATGGAATAGCCGCATCCAACCTTTCGATCATGAATGCTTCATGCAATGGCTCGATGATTTGAAGCAACTGACATACCTACGTATTCCACGTTGGTACTTTAGTACAGGTTCGTGGACCGAATGTTATCAGTATCCCGATAAAGTATCAGATAATGATAACATAATTAGCATAGAAATGCACATATTTTGCGATGCTTCGATTAAAGCATACGTAGCTGTGATTTATTGGCGCTTTATACGTAGTGACGGTAAAGTGCAAGTTTGTTTTGTCGCTAGCAAAAGTCGAGTGACCCCTTTGCGTCCCGTATCCGTGCCGCGCCTGGAGCTGCAGGCAGCACTATTAGCTGCACGTTTGGCCGATACGGTCCAAAGGGAACATAATGATATTTTAACGACTAAACGCTACTTTTGGTCTGATTCGAAAACTGTTTTACAGTGGATTCGAAGCGATCCGCGTACTTTTAAGCCTTTCGTTGCTCACAGGTTAGGTGAATTAGATGAGCTGACCCGTGTACCCGAGTGGAGGTACGTACCTACCGGCTCGAACGTAGCCGATATAGCCACCAGAGATGACGCACCGCCACTGAAAATTGATAGTACGTGGTTTCAGGGGCCGGCTTTTCTGCGTCTTCCTGAGTCGAGCTGGCCGAAGGACATCGGCAACGATGAAAAGGTAACAAAAGATGTTATTTTCGAGCGTAAAACTGTTCATAGCATTATGATGTATGCAACAGTCGATTATTCTTCGTGCTTACCAGATAGTAACCGATTTTCATCTTGGTTGCGCTTGCTTCGATCGACTGCTCGAGTACTTATGTTTGTTGACAAATGTCGTCATCGTGATGTTCAATTAAATGTCGATCTTATGACTAGAGCAGAAACGCTATTATTGCACAAGGCACAACAAGATTGTTTTGCAGCCGAAATCGATTGTTTGAAACGAAATAAACCGCTATTAAATAATAGCAAACTATTGAAACTTACACCTTACTTAGATGAAATGAATATGTTACGTTTAGGAGGCCGTATCGATAAGACTGACGGTATAGGTCAAGCTACGTGTAGGCCGATTATTGTTGACGGACGTCACAAAATAATTCAGCTTTTAGTTGAGTACTACCATAGACGAGCGCTACACGGAGCTAACGAGATGGTGGTCAATGAACTACGTCAAAGATACTGGGTAATCAGGTTGCGTCCTACTGTTCGTAGCGTTTCAGCGCGCTGTCTTTTCTGCAAGCATCGACGCGCCGCTCCGCAACCGCAACGCATGGCCGACTTGCCACCGGCCCGCCTCCAGCATCACAGACGTCCATTTTCCATTACAGGTGTAGATTTTTTTGGACCGATAGAGGTCACTGAAGGTCGTAAGCGCATCAAACAATATGGTGTTTTGTTTACATGTCTAACCATCAGAGCAGTACATATTGAGATTTCTGAAAGTCTGTCGACTGATGCCACTATCATGGCTTTGAGACGCATGATAGCTCGCAGAGGTACTCCGGAGGTTATATACTCGGATAATGGGACCAATTTCAGGGGCGCTGATGCAGAACTCAGCCGAAGTCTTCAGAATCTGAACTTTGAAAAGCTGCGGGATGATGGTACGGTGAGAGGTCTAGAGTGGCGCTTTATTCCCCCAGGAGCTCCAGAAATGGGTGGCGCTTGGGAGCGCATGGTGCGAAGCGTTAAGACTGCTCTAAAAGTTGTCTTGAAGGAGCGAGCTCCTCATCGAGATACATTGTCTACGTTTCTTACAGAAGTAGAAGCTTTAGTTAATGGTCGTCCCATTACTCACGTCTCGACTGACCCCAACTACCCCGAGGCTTTGACCCCAAACCATTTTTTGATAGGTTCGTCATCAAACGGTTCGCCCTACGGTAAATATGACGATTCTGACCTAACTAATTTACGTAAACGTTGGCGCGTAGCGCAACGACTGACGGATATGTATTGGAGTCGTTGGCTAAAAGAATATCTTCCCACGTTATTAACTAGGCAGAAGTGGTTTAAAGAAGGTAAATCTTTATCTGTAGGCGATTATGTAATAATAATTGACCCGAATGTTGAGCGTGGTTCGTGGAGACACGGGATAGTGAGTGCGACACACACAGGCAAAGATAGTCGCGTGCGCATTGTAGATGTACGCACACGCACAGGTGTACTTAGGCGTCCGGTGACCCGGGTTGCCTTGCTTGAGGTACAATAATGTACTTACCTACTTACTTTAAGATGTAATCATATTGGTACTTATTTACAGATGTTAAATATACATATTATTATTATATTTTATTATTTAAGAAGAAATAATTAAGTAAACAATGAAAACTTTTGTTAGAAGTTTACCGGCGCATTACGCGTCTATGTAATTGTAAAACTAATTTGATTATAAAAAGCAGTTAGTTTAAATGTTAAACGAGTGTAGTGCTGAATTTTTATTCAGCACTAGGGGGTGGATATTGTAGACGATAGAATGTTTTAGTATTGTGTTTTGAATTTCCCTCACTTTTATTTAAATAAAAGTTATGAGAACGTAATGCGGGTATGTTCGTGCAGTACTACTTTTCTCTAAACTATTGAAGGTAGTTTCATTATATTTTGTATTTATTGAAGGTAGTAAATTCTGAGCATACCGCCTACCTCTTTTTTTTCGCGCGTTCGTACGTGACACACCTCGCAAGACTCTCTCTTCATATTTTCGATCTAAAACTGGTGTTTTAATTTCGCGAGTCCTCCTAACCCGCAGTTCATACCTAACACTTACTGTACTTTAAAAAAATGTGGTCTAGGGGACTTACCAGGGTACCTCTAGCGGTTATAAGGGACAAATCTAACACTCTATTATTGCTAATGTAAATGTAAGACACTATAAAAAAAGACACAGTTCAAGGCCTGTTTATAATATCAACAAGACTTACCTATCTAACGAAAAGTTTCTTGAACTTCAAAGCCTTAAAATTAACAGATAAGTGAGTTGTTTACTTAGATTTTTATGATAATCTAGCCGTTTAGCGTAATCCTAGTAGATATTAGGTATTACGTGTGTTTGTTCATTGTCTAGGTATGGGAATGTCAAATATTTGGACATTTATAGTGGTTGAGGTAACCTAAGTATTAATTTTTCATTATCATGTTGACGCGTGGCTGCATAATGTAATAAAATATCTGCACATCTTGCCTCAAAAAACGTAAAATTAAATTACTTAAAAATTTTAGCAAAAACCACAGTGTACTAAAAACTGCTGTCAAATTGTAATGTCAAAAACGTTCACCATTTGTTAGAACAAGGTACTTCCATGTTGTTCACTGTGTACGAGTTTTATTTAAGGACGCGACTGATGTGAAATCCCCTCCGATTGAATAGTTTTCTTTATAACCGGTATCAAATAGATCTTTAAACAATGTATCATGTTATTGTACATGATACAAGAAGTGTCCCCTTCATTTTAAAAACAATAAAAAATAACTTTAAATACCACTATTATACAGGCAAAGTTACCCCTGTTTTACAAAAAAAATATTTTTTTCTTCTAAATCCTTTACCGCTATATTTTCTAATAGGCATCATAATAATAATATTAGAAAATACAATACCTAGAACCTCTTCATCGCATTTTATAAAAATATTATTTTAATCTTCGTTAATGATTGATTTTACGAGAAATTGTAGATTTTTTCATGCAATTCCATCTCGCTCATTTTTATGCAATCGGACAAGGACCGATAATTATCATCTATTGCCGTCTAAACAAACTTACAATAGTTTTAAAGTACACCATCATAAATCTAAATAAAATCAAAAAGGGGTATACGTGTTACGTATGGTACCCAAAAGGTTGGTTTGCCTCTTTGAAATGCTATACCTACCTACGATTCGTTGGTCAAAGTAGCTGTCAACCCTTTGGTCACGCGAAGCTACAATTAATAAATTTGATTTACAATTCTCTGAATATTATAATCTATATCTAGATGATAAAGAGATGACTAATCAACTTTATTCGTAGAAAATAACTCCTTGTAATCAAAAATATGTATCATTTAATCTTATACAAACATAGGTTATAAATTCCCAACTTCCGCTACCTACTATAAGCGTGACCTTATCATTACATTGTCAAACCGATGACCGAATCGCCAATGTTGTTTACATTTCTCATCAAATTGTTGTTTATTTGTTCAACTGTTAAATTAAATATACTTAAGGATCGGCACTGACCGGCGCGGGCGTTACAGCGCGTAATGTACTTTTACAGCGAGCATGATACCATGGTTTACCCAAGAGGATTTAAATAAGTACATACTTCGATTTCTACTGATTTCTGTTGTTTTCCTGTGTGAATCGCCCGAAAATTCAAGCTATTTGAATCGACCTATATCGCAGAACCCAAGCAGCATTGGGATAGCTGTATAACAGGTACCTATATTTCTAGTTATTTTTATTCTACAAGCTGTATTTCAAGCTGCATTAAGGCTGTTTAAGCGCTTATACAGCCCTTATAAGTTCAAATAAGGATCCTATTATGAGCTCCGCTACGTGCGCCTTATTTTCCAGTACTGGCTGCACGAATGCGTAATGTAGCACGTTGCATTACGCGCCGGCTGTTACATCGGTCGTCGCTCGGTCAGTAGTCAGTACACCTTTTTAGGGTCGGCCTTTATGACGTCATATGCTAAACAACCTTCAGTCTGACTCATGTTGTCCGATATTTATTTTTATTACAAAACAGTTATCATTTATTTTAAAATTTTAGGTGACATCATAAAATCGTACCTACCTACCTCAGTTTATTATTAGTAAGACAGAATTAAAATGGTTGCGATTTCTCTAGGTATATTGTGTTTTTAAAGCCTCCGTCCACCACACTAGTCACAAAGTTTATAGATCTATCAACTGGGGTTTGATGGGGGGGGACGCTGTCCCAACTACTGGGTTTGGTACTGCGCATAGGTTGTGTACGGTTCCCTGGACCTTCCTATACGTAGTACCTGTAGCCTGCATTCGTTGCCTTCTCGTAGAGCGTACGGTTTCCCGGACATCTACGAGAAGCTCGTAGCCACCCCTAAGACCCCTGTAACCCCTCTACGATAATAAACCCCCTTCGTCCCTCAACCGTACCTTCACTACCTCCTCCCCCCTCACCGGAAACCCCCCGCGCTACACTGGCAGCCCAACGTCGTCGGTCCCGAATCCACGGAGCGCGAAGACAAGCAACAACAAGAGTCGTCGGAGGAGCCACCGGTAGAGCCAACCCAGAGCCGAGGTGGAGTCGACGGTGGAGCCGAAGTAGAGCCGAGGTAGAGTCAACAGTAGTTGACGTAGTATCGACGGTAGAGCCAACCTAGAGTCGACGGTAGAGTCAAAGTACAAAGTAGAGTTGACGGGAGAGTCAAAGTAGAGTTGACGGGAGAGTCAAAGGTAGAGTCACCATAGAGTCAACGGGAGAGTCACCGTAGTGTCGACGAGAGAGTCGAATTAATGAATTCATGATCAACGTAATGATGACGTCGGAGCAGCAGCTGCAACAGATAGTAAGATTGATCACAGCAGCCGTAGAGTCTGCAACCAACCGCGCGCTGACGGTGCAGCACGATGCGCGGGACGACAAGGGTGCAGGCTTTATCTCCACAGTTTTATTATCTCAGTTCTGGAGTAGTTTCGTGCAGGGGGAGCGGAAGGAGATTCCTATCCACCCAGTCAGTACAGAGACGAGGACGCCTTTATCGGCGGCCACAGCAACGCCTGCGACGATACGAAAGCCCTTACCAACAGCAAACAGGGTCGTGTGCCACACCTGTAGAGCTCGGGAAGGTTATCCGCAGCAATCGCGACTGTCGACGGCACGGCGACGATCCACGAGAACTGTAGATATAAACCCCATTCCACGAAGACACAACCGTCTTCATGAGACCAAACAAATAACACTACTATTGATAGAAAGTACCTTGACGCTTGTTTGCAGCATATCATGCAAGGAGAGCGAGTGAGAGTCCGAACAACACCAACCATACCCTCCTTTTTTACTGTCCTGTTCGTCGGGGCGCCTTCACGGACAGAGGGGGAGTATGTAACATAAATAAATAATAATCATAACAAAACAAATGAGAACAACACACGGAATGAGCAAGCGAATACAATCGTCTAAGGAATTGCAAAGAAACTTTAGTTCCAAATAAATATAAGAGATGGCGCTAGTGAGGTGAACGCAATTTTCTGGATCGCGGTATCGTTGCGTCGAGCACTCTGCTTAAGTAGTCTGCTAAGAATTTGTTTTGTATCGAATCGAATCGATCAATTGTATCGAATCCACTACTGGCTTTGGTACTGCGTATATGTTGTGTACGGTTCCCTGGACCTTCCTATACGTAGTACCTGTAGCCTGCATTCGTTGCCTTCTCGTAGAGCGTACGGTTTCCCGGACATCTACGAGAAGCTCGTAGCCACCCCTACGACCCCTGTAACCCCTCTACGACAATAAACCCCCTTCGTCCCTCAACCGTAGTTTCACTACCTCCTCCCCCCGCACCGGTAACCCCTCGCTACACTGGCAGCCCAACGTCGTCGGTCCCGAATCCACGGAGCCCGGAGACAATAAAACAACAAGAGTCGTCGGAGGAGCCACCGGTAGAGCCAACCCAGAGTCGAGGTAGAGTCGACGGTAGAGCCGAAGTAGAGTCGACAGTAGAGCAGAGGTAGAGTCAACAGTATAGTCGATGGTAGAGTCGAGGTAGTATCGACGGTAGAGCCAACCTAGAGTCGACGGTAGAATCGATGGTGGTAGAGTCGAAGTAGTATCGACGGTAGAGCCAACCTAGAGTCGACGGTAGAGCCAACCTAGAATTGACGGTACAGTCAAAGTAGAGTCGAAGGTAAAGTCGACGGTAGAGTCACCATAGAATCGATGGAAGAGTCACCGTAGTGTCGACGGGAGAGTCCAATAATTGACATTCATGATCAACGTGATTATGACATCGGAGCAGCAGCTGCAACAGATAGTTAGATTTATCACAGCAGCCGTAGAGTCTGTAACCAACCGCGCGCTGCCGGTGCAGCACGATGCGCGCGACGACAAGGGTGCAGACTTTTTCTCCACAGAATATTTTGAAGATGTTTTCAACTCATCGGAGTCTGCAAGTGCCTCCGCAATAAGGATATCGAGCTTTGCTTTATCATCGCAGTTCTGGAGTAGTTTCATGCAGGGGAAGCGGAAGGAGATTCCCATCCACCCAGTCAGTACAGAAACGAGGACGCCTATATCGGCGGCAACAGCAACGCTTGCGACGATACGAATGCCCTTACCAACAGCAAACAGGGTCGTGTGCCACACCTGTAGAGCTCGGGAGGGTTATCCGCAGCAATCGCGACCGTCGACGGCACGGCGACGACGCTCCACGAGAACTGTAGTTATAAACCCCATTCCACGAAGACACAACCGTCTTCATGAGACCAATCAAATAGCGAACACTAATATGGATAGAAAGTACCTATACGCTTATTTGGAGCACATCATGCAAGGGGAGCGAGTGAGAGTCCGAACAACACCAACCATACCCTCCTTTTTTACTGTCCTGTTCGTCGGGACGCCTTCACGGACAGAGGGGGAGTATGTAACATAAATAAATAATAATCATAACAAAACAAATGAGAACAAGACACGGAATGAACACGAGAATACAATCATTTAAGAAATTGCAAAGAAACTTTAGTTCCGAATAACTATAAGAGATGGCGCTAGTGAGGTGAACGCAATTTTCTGGATCGCGGTATCGTTGCGTCGAGCACTCTGCTTATGTAGTCTGCTAAGATTTTGTTGTGTATCGAATCGAATCAAATAGATCGATCAGATCGAATCCACTACTGGCTTTGGTACTGCGTATATGTTGTGTACGGTTCCCTGGACCTTCCTATACGTAGTACCTGTAGCCTGCATTCGTTGCCTTCTCGTAGAGCGTACGGTTTCCCGGACATCTACGAGAAGCTCGTAGCCACCCCTAAGACCCCTGTAGACCCTCTACGAAAATAAACTCCCTTCGTCCCTCAACCGGAGTTTCACTACCTCCTCCCCCCTCACCGGTAACACTCCCCGCGCTACACTAAAGTTGATGTGTACGTGTATGTGAAGTTGACCCTTCGTCCCCCAGTAACTGGGGGGGAGTCAACCCCACGTTGGGCGCCATTGTAGCGAGGGGAGTTACCGGTGAGGGGGGAGGAGGTAGTGAAACTACGGTTGAGGGACGAAGGGAGTTTATTTTCGTAGAGGGGTTACAGGGGTCGTAGGGGAGGCTACGAGCTTCTCGTAGATGTCCGGGAAACCGTACGCTCTACGAGAAGGCAACGAATGCAGGCTACAGGTACTACGTATAGGAAGGTCCTGGGAACCGTACACAACATATACGCAGTACCAAAGCCAGTAGTGGATTCGATACAATTGATCGATTTGATTCGATACAAAACAAAATCTTAGCAGACTACTTAAGCAGAGTGCTCGACACAACGATACCGCGATCCAGAAAACTGCATTCACCTCACTAGCGCCATCTCTTATAATTATTCGGAACTAAAGTTTCTTTGCAATTTCTTAGATGATTGTATTCGCGTGTTCATTCTGTGTGTTGTTCTCATTTGTTTTGTTATGATTATTATTTATTTATGTTACATACTCCCCCTCTGTCCGTGATGGCGTCCCGACGAACAGAACAGTAAAAAGGAGGGTATGGTTGATGTTGTTCGGACTCTCACTCGCTCCCCTTGCATGATGTGCTCCAAATAAGCGTCTAGGTACTTTCTATCTATAATAGTGTTCGCTATTTGCTTGGTCTCATGAAGACAGTTGTGTCTTCGTGGAATGGGGTTTATATCTACAGTTGTCGTGGATCGTCGCCGTGCCGTCGACAGTCGCGATTGCTGCGGATAACCCTCCCGAGCTCACAGGTGTGGCACACGACCCTGTTGGCTGTTGGTAAGGGCTTTCGTATCGTCGCAGGCGTTGCTGTGGCCGCCGATATAGGCGTCCTCGTCTCTGTACTGACTGGGTGGATGGGAATCTCCTCCCGCTCCCCCTGCACGAATCTACTCCAGAACTGCGATGATAAAGCAAACCTCGATATCCTTATTGCGGAGGCACTTGCAGGCTCCGATGAGTAGGAAGCAATTTTGGCGTGTACTGCGGAGATAAAATTTACACCCTTGTCGTCGCGCGCATCATCTGCATCAGTGGCGCGGCTAGTTACAAATTATCCGGCTTTTGTGATCAATCCTACTATCTCTTGTATGTAGCAGCTGCTTGACGTCATCATTACGTTGGTCATGAATGTCACTAATTTGACTATACTATAACTCTCCCGTCAACTCTACCTTGACTCTCCCGTCAACTCTACTTTGACTCTCCCGTCAACTCTACTTTGACTCTCCCGTCAGCTCTAGGTTGGCTCTACCGTCGATACTACCTCGACTCTACCGATGACTCCTCCGACGACTCTTCTTGTTCACGGTTTCGTGGATTCGGGTCCGACGACGTTGGACGCCAATGTAGCGAAGGGGAGTACCGTATGATGATGTAAGCTGCTGGTTCTCCCGTCGACTCTACTGTCGACTCTACCGTCGACTCTACTGTCGACTCTACTGTCGACTCTACTTCGGCTCTACTGTCGACTCTACCTCGACTCTGGCTGGCTCTACCGGTGGCTCCTCCGACGACTCTTGTTGTTTTATAGTCTCCGGGCTCCGAGGATTCGGGACCGACGACGTTGGGCGCCAGTGTAGCGAAGGGGAGTACCCGGAGCGGGGGGAGGAGGTAGAGAAACTCCGGTTGAGGGACGAAGGGGGTTTATTGTCGTAGAGGGGTTACAGGGGTCGTAGGGGTGGCTACGAGCTTCTCGTAGATGTCCGGGAAACCGTACGCTCTACGAGAAGGCAACGAATGCAGGCTACAGGTACTACGTATAGGAAGGTCCAGGGAACCGTACACAACATATACGCAGTACCAAAGCCAGTAGTGGATTCGATACAATTCGATCGATTCGATTCGATTCGATACAAAACAAAATCTTAGCAGACTACTTAAGCAGAGTGCTCGACACAACGATACCGCGATCCAGAAAACTGCATTCACCTCACTAGCGCCATCTCTTATAATTATTCGGAACTAAAGTTTCTTTGCAATTTCTTAGATGATTGTATTCGCGTGTTCATTCTGTGTGTTGTTCTCATTTGTTTTGTTATGATTATTATTTATTTATGTTACTTGGCTACTTTTATCCCGATATTTCCGCGGGAACGGGACTTACGCGGGTAAAACCGCGGGGCGCAGCTAGTTTTCCTATAAATGCATACTTCATTCGAGCGAGCGAGAGTTTCAACTTGCTTACTAAAAATCCCGACAGTGAGCTGGACCTTTTCTATAGTGGTACTAGATTGGCACGGACATTATTGAGCAACCAGTTTTTTACTGAGGACTAAAATAAATATGCTATCCCTTCATTAGCGGCATCCCTAAGTTAGTGTTGAGTGCATAGTTCGAACTCTTATACAAGCATAGTTATAATATACTTAATATTCATTTAAGTCTTATTTTAGCTCCTAAGCATCTGCAATGTTATTTACACTGTTTCTAGTTGTGGATACCTATTATTGGCTCTACTATTTCTATTCTATTGTTAGTATGTATTGATAGCTGTTGGTTTCCCTAAAATGTAAAAATAAAATAAATAAATAAATCTATCTAAACCCTGTTCCAATTTATTTATTTAGGAATACCTACCCACAGCACGACACACAATAAATGATTAAAAAAAAATAAAAACTAAAACTAGGTACCTATTTAATTGACTGGCCCGTGTAACTAACAAAATCTTACTAATATTATAAACGCGAAAGTTTGTATGTAAGTATGTATGTATGTGAGGTTGTTACTCTTTCACACAAAAACTATTGAACCGATTGCGATGAAACTTGGAATATAGGTAGCTGGGGATCTGGATTAACACATAGGCTACTTTTATCCCGATATTTCCGCGGGAACGGGACTTACGCGGGTAAAACCGCGGGGCGCAGCTAGTTTTCCTATAAAAAAATCCTATTTTCCTTTTTTTAAAATATTGTAAGTAAAATACAAGGTCCCCGGTCTTATTAACCGTAGGCTAAACGAAATTCAAAAACATTTATAGCTATGATCTTAGAATGATTTAGTTTACCTATTTTAATAATTACTTACAAATTGAGTTAATTATTCTTATATATTCGCAGATTAGATCACGGATTATTAATTAGTTTTTAAATTGATCTATTATACTTAATTTTATTACGAAAAACATAAATCTAAAGAGTTATTTAAAGAAGTATCTACTTCTAAATATTCAGTTTCCGTGATGATTTAGAGATGTATGTATTGTATAGGTAGAGTACCTATCATGTTTTATATTTTAAATAATACAATATGTAGCTATTTGCGCCACACCATGAACGTTTCTCGTTGCTGGCTTTATCGTTAAAAAAAGTAAAGTAAATTATAAATAACAAAATAGGAGTTTTGGCGGGAATGCGTTAAGGAGATGTGTTGCTTAATTTTCATTTTTGTGAAACTTAGTTCAAATGCGTGTAAAATGTTTAATTTCGGGGGCATATTAATCAATTTAGTTTCGTAAAGGTGTACAAGTGAAAATAAAAGTGAAAATCGGTGCAAAACATGGACTTTAGCTTAGTGTTCTCTCCAAAGCTCCGTGAACAAACATTGTAAAAATGTGCCCCCTTTTTACAATGATTTCCTCGACTTGACTTTGACTGTGACGACTTGACTGTTTGTTTCGTTCAATGCAAATAACCTGCAAATATTGATAATACTTGACACTGGGAAATGTCCGAAAGGAAAAGCCATTTTAAAGAAGAAGAAGAAGAAGAAAAAACAAAATAACCCAACAAAAAAATAATTTTATTTTTAAGTTGTTTTTTTTTCATCATTTTCTGTGTTTTTTTTTAGCTGAACGCTAAAGCGACGACTTATAGAGAGATCATGGAGGGCGAAATAATTGCAGATACATAATTCGAATTCGGGCAGGCAACATACAGATTTATTTTTCCCTTTTCAAATCTTATCATAGTGACGTTTTTCATTCGGTGGTGTTACATACATTTTATCTGTCAGATATCTCTATCTAGGGATTTGAAAAATCAGCCCTAAATCGAATAATCATGCGAATAATCATGACTAGTGCAATCAGGCCTTAATTTTAAATCTGCTAAAAATACAGTTAGCTGTCATCATTCCGCCAGTGTCACTTGCATACCAAACGACTTATTAAAAAAAAACAATGATGTCAACTTGTCACCTCATCTCATTATTTTTATCCTCTATCCGTGTTTTAGTGATGTGAATGTGTCAAGGTTATCGATGATTAAGATAAATTGTTTTTTTTTCTACACGTGCACAGAAATGCACACTTTATTTATGAACTCAAGGTGTGATGCTATCGTTTCGATAAAGAAAAATATACAATCGGTCTAGGTTTCTGTTTATACAGATAGTTTTAGACACTATATTTGACCGAACGAGCGAAGCGAGTGAGGTCCAGTGTAGACGGGCCTGGCGCTTGTATCTTTGTATGTTTGTTCGACGATAACTTGAGTATCGTAGCTCCGATCGTCATGAATTTTGGTATCGCGTAGTTCAGGTCAGTAGAATTTATGAGTTCGAAGATGAGCTGGATCGGTAGGGGGGTTGGGGAGATAGGGGGTCGTGAGGTCTCAGTTCGGGGCGAACTACTAGTTATTTAGATACTAAATAGGTAGAGTACCTACCTACACAGGTTACTCAAAACTTTGAAGTAAGTAAATCTGTTTTGTCATTTAAAAGTTTATCAGGCGTTTACTGTCAAAGTCGAGGTAGTTTTAAGTCGTTTGACTGACTGCAATTTTAGATAAAGTAATGCATTTTTATTATCAACTATACTATCTCGCATACACTTCTGAATATTATCAACAGATAATATTCGGGATTGTATATTTTTATTTTGCAAAAAATATATGCGTAACCAGAGATATGTAAAAACTTCTAGATACGTAATAGGGCAAATTTCTTGGCTACACAAATGCAAGCTATCTAGCCAGAGAAGTCTTAGTTCCATCCCAGCTCACGTCACGATCACCCGCTTGTTGACACACAGTACATTTAGTTCACTTTCACAACATTATTCACAGACAACAATGCCTTCGTGCGTATTTAGGCGATGCACGAATTATACTCCAAAAACTGGCAAAAATATTTCACTTCATACGTAAGTAAAGCTGTATTTATTTATTTTAGTTTATTTATTGAAAAAGTTTTTTTTCCAAAAACTCAACGAAGTTTTTGACTTTGACGTTTTATCATTCTCTCCGTTAGGAGAGAATGATAAAACGTTCCGGATATTATTATGACATCTCATAGCGGTTACGCTATGAGATGTCATAATAATATTATGACATCTCTTTCTTACGTCATGCAAGTAGCATTGAGTCTTTATGTTTTAGAAAGAGACAACAATAGTTTCGTCTATTTCTTCTTTAAATTATGTGAATGAATATAAATAATGAGGTTGTATAGCATACAATTGTGCCGCTTTTCAATAATGATTTGTTCTGCAATGGCGTCTCTATAACTTTAATAGACTCATTGTGCGTAACACAGATAACGAAGGACGTCATAATATTAGGGGTTAAAGTATGAAATTGCCGATTTGTACTGAAAATCTTAATTGTTTATTTTTTAAATTTTTAACAAATTTATTTGTTGTTTTTTATTAAAACAACTAATTAAAATTCAAAGAACCTATTGCAATAAAACGGCAATTTCATACTTTAACCCCTATTATCTTACCTACTACCTACCTGAATTAAAAAGGAAAATAAAATATCAATAACGAATTCCGGACCTCCTCCTTTTTTTAAGGCTGTTAACATTACACAAATGATTATGTGTTATAAATTACACATAATTAACTGACAAATTCTTGTAGTGTATGTCGGTGGTTATAAATAATTTATGTTCGGCACCTACCCGCAGTTTCTTAATAAATCAGTCTGTATTCTATGTTCATGTGTTTAATTTCGGATACTACAACTGATCCTATCATCGTCCCCAGTTATAATATCTGAAATTAAACACACGGAAATTCAATACAGACTGATTTTAAAAGAAACTGCGGGCCTACCCGCAGTTTCTCGCAGTTCTCGGCGCCTCCGCCGAACATATTATTTAAAACTAATACCATAAGTACAATCAAAAGAACTCAAAACTACAATCGCGAGGTTTGAGTAGGCGCTATCTATATATTTTTAAGTTGCAAAATATTATATTGTACCAAACTATTTTACATAAGAATATAATTAAAAAAAACCGCATTTAACATAATATTATTGACTAAATTCTATTCGTTTAAATTAATTAATAAGATACTTATTTATTTATTTATTCAGCATTATTGGTACTTATGTTGTATTATTGTCTATGGGTTGTAATTATTTTCTACGACTCTCAACAATATTATGCTAATATAAACCGATTTAATAATAACAGTATAAGTAACACAATAGATTATGTTTATATTAAACAGGATTTTCCTTTTTTTTTAATTCAGAACGATGTTACGACGTGATTTAAACACTGAACGATTTACCAAACAATAAAAAGAAATTAAACATTCTGCGAGCATATCACGTTTTATTAGATCCGTCCAACTTAGTGTTACTTGTACGAAACGGTACGAAAGTTGAATTTTTATCGACAACATGTCGACATCGATAAGTTATCTACGCCGCAACACTGAATTTTGAATTTGAAATTGGAAAACACTATCCGACAAAATAGAAAAGGATGACCACAGTTTTGGCGGGAATGCGCTGAGGAGATGTGTTGCTAAATTTTCATTTTTGTGAAACTTAGTTCAAATGCGTGTAAATTGTTTAATTTCGGGGGCATATTAATCAATTTAGTTTCGTGAAGGTGTACAAGTGAAAATTAAAGTGAAAATCGGTGCAAATCATGGACTTTAGCTTAGTGTTCTCTCCAAAGCTCCGTGAACAAACATTGTAAAAAATGGCCTCCTTTTTACAATGATTCCCTTGACTTGACTTTAACTATGACGACTTGACTGTTTCGTTCGATGCAAATAACCTGCAATTATTGATAATACTTGACACTGGCAAATGTCCGAAAGGAAAAGCCATTTTAAAGAAGAAGAAAAGGATGACCACCCAAGGTAGAAAGGGTTATTTCCAGAGGGGTCCATAAACCTTAGTGTGATTTTTTTCGTAAAAAAAAAACGCGATCGTGATGGTTAAGATAACGCGTATTTTGTATGGAAACTCAAAAAGCGGCAGTTTTACTGGCTGGTTCTATATTGTACTTAGTTTGGCTGCCCGACTTCAGATAATAATAAATAAAATAAAATAAAACATTTTTTGGAAATTTTGCCATTTCGCTAAAGATCTTGGATAGGTGCCAAATTTCTTGCAAAATTACCATCATTGTTACATTATTACATTATTGCTGAACCGAGCTGGATAAAAATCTAAAAGTGCTGAAGAGATATTGAGGCGATTTAGTTATAGAATACAAGCCCATTTGTGCATCCACAATGTTAGTGAACACGTGTCTCTAATCATGGGCAGCAAACGGCATTGATTTACAATAGAGACTAATCAGAAAGTCAATTTTAATGCTCTACATTCCTTCTGGGTCAAGACCAAGTCGCTTCTTCAGAATTAGGAACGCCTGAAATTAGGGTTATTTGCTTTTACAATGTGCAAAGTAGAAACCTTTGTAATTTCGGTAGGTAGGTAATAGGCACTGACAAAACATAGCCACAACCGAATTGAGAACCTAATTCTTTTTTTGAAGTCGATAAAAAAGAAATTAATTCGATTATTCTTCTGTTTTCTGTTTTTTAATAACCGGTTTTAATTGCGTTGTTTTTTTTTAAATATACTAAGCATTATACTAAGCATGTACTTTATAAGAGCTGCTAACTGTGTTAATGCCTTGGTTGACTGTCCTGAGCTGGATCTTTTCAACACGTCTACTAATAGAATTAGGAGAACTTTAGTTAGTCGATGGTTGAATGCAAACTCTTAACAAACTTGGTTTTTAGTTTTTGTATGTTATTATTAAGTATTATTTTTATCTTTTTTTGTTATTGTTAGTAGCTAGTTATTTCTGCCTTCCTTTTTTTTTATCTTTATTAATGTTTATAATACTTTGTAATGTTTTTTCTTTCTTCTTTCTTGAGTGATGTCTGATGTGACGTCGCAGGTGTTTAGTTATTTATATGCGGAGACATTTAAATGGTGTTTAGTTTTAAGATTTATTTTTATTTAGTTTTAGTCACTGTTTGCCTTCCGAATAAAATAAAATAAAATATTCCTATTCGGTTCTCTTGCACATTGGCAGATTACCTGGGAGTCTACCCGTGAGCAAGGGGTCTGAAAAGAGTACAATGAGATTAGTTTCAAGAAATTCATGTAAGTGTGATGTCGTAGTTTCAAAATTTACTGATGTCGAAATAAATTCCATAAAACTGAAATAAAATAGTTTAAGAAAAATTTATGTGCGCTATTAACATCGCTCTTACGGTGAAGGAAAACATCGTGAGGAAACCCACGGCTTTAAATCGCGCACAAAGGCCCAATAGTAGGGCTAATTTCGGAAACAAACAGTTAAGACTGTAACTTTAAAATAGCTTCCATTTTTACGGTACCTTTAAGTATAAAAACTGATAAGTACTTATTCTCCAAAAGCCTCGATTCTCCAAGAACCCCGAATTCTAAACACCTCAAAAACGCCTATTACAATTTCACGCAAAAATGCGGTTTTTATAGCTCATAAAATTATCGACTAGGTTACACAAAATTATCCACTTTATTTCGGCTATTAGATCTCAATAAAGCTTTTTAAAAGTCAGTAAAGTATTCACTGAAAATATCGTAAGTAATGAAAATTCCTAACCTAAATATTTTTCGTGAAGTACCTACGCAGTATATAGGCAGACATATTTATGTTCTTGTTGGTGTATTAATGTAATGTGTGGCACAGATGAGTACAGGAGTAGGTGCAGGTTTACATTGTCTCTTGTGACTCAGTTTTATTCGTGAACGTTTCATCCGCAAAAGTGAAAAACGCGTTATCACAGGCGTCGGCGGCCGAGCGGTTCCGAGCGGTTGCACTTTTTCGTTCATCACTCGGGTTCTACTAATTGGATTTTGATGCAAAGTATGCCTGCCTCGAAAATAGAACTATCAAATATTGAAAACCAGATTTCAATCGGATTAGAGGTTTTTAATTGTGTAAGGAACAGACAGACATAAATTTTTAAAATTATATAATTTTGTCCTACTACTTATCATAAGTCCCCTAGACCACTTTTTTTATTGACTTCCAAGTACAGAGTTTTTGTCCTCTCTTCCTTTATTATAAGTAGTATAGATAGATAGATATACCTATACGTAGTGAAAGTAATTTATAGATACATTTAGATTGACTGACTGAACTATACAAGACGTAACGGGTAAGCCCTTTTAATCCGAAAGGGGGCTGTTCTAGACGTTTAGGCAAACAACTTTTGTTCTACGACTTTTGAAAATTCGAAGTACTTTTCGAAAATTTTAAGTGTAAAGTTTACTTGAAAATCAGCTGTTTCTTAAGAGTTCGAGGTTATTGACCTTATGTTGTTCTTTCATTTAGTTTGGTCTACTACAATCAAACCTTCAATTACCTTTATTTTCAAAAACAGCTGTTTTTCCAGTGATAATCTCAAAATTTTCAAAAAAAAAGTTCGAATTTTCAAAAGTCGTAGAACAAAAGGTGTTTGCCTAGACGTCTAGAACAACCCCCTTTCGGATTAAAAGGGCTTACCTGTTACATCTTGTATAAGTATGTCAATTGTCAACGGATAGCCCATCGCCCTGGAGAGCGTGTTCTTTACGAGTTTTGGCTTAGGCTGAAATCTATACAGCGAGCGTGCTCAGACTTTGCTTAGACTAAACTTTGATTTAGACAGTTTTCGTATTTATAAAGCGATCTTCGCAACTAAGTATACAACGTTTTTGAAATCGTTAAAAATCATAAAATATTTAGAAGTAAATAGTATTAAGTACCTATAGAATTAATTCTTTAGAATCCATTCGTCATCAGTCATCATCATATCTCCCAATCATCCATAATCAAAACAAATATCTCAAAGAGATTACTACGAAGCTGAAACACATCTATAAATCATAATAAAACCACTTTAAAAATAAAACTAATTGAAAACAAAATTCCTGGCGTTCTTTAGCGTTATAGTTGTGAAGAACATCTTAATCTTAAGTAATGGAATAAACGTAAATTACAAGATGAATGTTTTAGACAGGCACTAGCTACGCTCCGCGGTTTTACCCGCGTCCCGATCTTGTGGGAATTTCGAGATAAAAGTAGCTCATGGACTAGGAGTTCGCCCCGAACTGAGACCTCACGACCCCCTATCTCCCCAACCACACTACCGATCCGGTTCATCGTCGAACTTATAAATTCTATTGACCTAAACTACGCGCATACCAAAATTCATGAAGATTGGAGCTACGATACTCAAGTTATCGTCGAACAAACATACAAAGATACAAGCGCCAGGCCCGTCTACACTGGACCTCACTCGCTTCGCTCGTTCGGTCAATTAATCCAGATCTCCAGACATCTGTTAACTCCAAAGTTTTTTACCTACGTGAAAGGGTAATTGACCGACGAGCGAAGCGAGTGAGGTCCAGTGTAGACGGGCCTGGCGCTTGTATCTTTGTATGTGTGTTCGACGATAACTTGAGTATCGTAGCTCCGATCTTTATGAATTTTGGTATGCGCGTAGGTTAGGTAGGTTAGGGAGATAGGGGGTCGTGAGGTCTCAGTTCGGGGCGAACTCCTAGTTTAGGTAGGTAAGCATAAACCTAAATATGCGACAATGTGCGACAGTGTAACGCAGCAGATGTATATTAAGACAGAACAAGAAAATCTTACTAATACCTATTATGAATGAAAGTTTGTAAACAATAAAGAAGTAAAGAGTTTAACCTGTAGAGCGCCAATTCCGAAGGACCCCGCCTCGAGGGACCCGAAATCTAAGCTCGAAAAAGATGATTTGATGTAAAAAGAAACGTCTGAACAATTTCGATGACAAGTAATATAATAAGTAACTAGTTTTCTTTTGTTGCTAAATAAACTAGTAGTTCGCCCCGAACTGAGACCTCACGAGAATCCATTTACAGAGATTTTGTTTTTTGTAGGATTTTAACACCAACAGCTTTAATTTTTTACAAAATAAGAAATATTATTAAACGAATAATATAACGAAAGACAAGTAAAAACGATAACACAACAAGAATTATTCCTTAATTACGACAATCGACCACAATTTGTAACATAAACATGAATTATTTACATTGAACACTAATAGACATTTACATTCCCTACAAAAATGTCAGATCTTGGAGTATATATCGCAAGCAAACGCAACGATACCGCGATCTAAGAGTGATGTCGAGCGCCATCTATTGACAAATTTTTAGAACTTGATTTTTTTCTCTTTTTGCACCCCCTATCTCCCCAACCCCCCTACCGATCTGGCTCATCTTCGAACTCATAAATTCTATTGACTTAAACTACGCGCATACCAAAATTCATGAAGATCGGAGCTACGATACTCAAGTTATCGTCGAACAAACATACAAAGATACAAAGTTACAAAGATACAAGCGCCAGGCCCGTCTAAACTGGACCTCACTCGCTTCGCTCGTTCGGTCAACTAGTAGTTCGCCCCGAACTGAGACCTCACGACCCCCTATCTCCCCAACCCCCCTACCGATCTGGCTCATCTTCGAACTCATAAATTCTATTGACCTAAACTACGCGCATACCAAAATTCATGAAGATTGGAGCTACGATACTCAAGTTATTGTCGAACAAACATACAAAGTTACAAAGATACAAGCGCCAGGCCCGTCTACACTGGACCTCACTCGCTTCGCTCGTTCGGTCATTAAAGGAAGAGAGAACAAAAAGTTTGTACTTGCAAGTAGATTTAAACTAGGAGTTCGCCCCGAACTGAGACCTCACGACCCCCTATATCGCTAACCCCCCTAGCGATCCGGCTCATCTTCGAACTCATAAATTATATTGGCTTAAACTACGCGCATACCAAAATTCATGAAGATCGGAGCTACGATACTCAAGTTATCGTCGAACAAATATACAAAGATACAAAGTTACAAAGATGCAAGCGCCAGGCCCGTCTACACTGGACCTCACTCGCTTCGCTCGTTCGGTCAACGAGTAGATTTAAAAAAAAGTAGTAGAACAAAATTATATAATTTTTAAAATTCATGTCTATCTGTTTATTTCTCTGTTTATCTGTCAGTTCCTTATACAATTAAAAACTACTAATCCGATTGAAATCTGGTTTTTCGAGGAAGGTCGTGGTATACTTTGCACGAAAATCCAATTAGTACAACCCGAGTAATGAACGAAAAAGTGCACCCGCGTTTTAACGCGTTTTTCTCTTTCGCGGGTAAAACCGCGGGGCGCAGCTAGTCCTAAGTATGTTCTTTTATTTAGTAAACTAAAACTAAAAGAAATTAAAACAGTTCACCAACGGAAATACAGTAACACCCAATTTAGTTGTCAATTTATATCGGACAAAATGTGTAAGATAAAGTATTGAGATGGCGACACGCCAAGGGTCGGCGTAGGCAGACTACAGCTCACCTGGGCCACGCACGACTAAATATAAATATTGCATTATACAATGTAGTTCTTTCGTGGAAATATGCAAGTGATGAGCTGTAGATGTCATTTGAAAATATAGACTGTGTGAGTAACTTTCAAGTAGGAGTTTTAGTGGTGATGAGATGAGATTACGATCATGTGTGTGTTGTCATTGAACGAGCGAAAGTTGGTCTTTTTTTTTTTTTTTCAAAAAGAAAATTACCTAGATAGTAATCTAAATTCCTTTAGAAAACTTTATTTTTGTTGTACCTAATCTTAATTTCTTTATGTGAAGATATTATGTACCTACTTACTTTAATAGAGGTGATGTCTCAAACACATATATGTTCTTTTACTCGAAATTAATATGAATGACGGATGTGTTTTCATATGGCATGTCGATGTGTCGCCACGGCCTGTATCGCCACGACAACAATTAGATCTACCTCCCTACCAATAGATGTTTCACAACGAAAGACGCTGCAACGCTGACAATATTGTTATTTGTTACATCTATTGTAAAAATGAAATATTAATGTGTGCTGTGGGTATGAAATGAGTAAGTAAAATGAATGACGTTGATGAATGACGACTAAAACGTCAAACGCATCATTGAGTTTGTGTTACCGCAGTAAGTAGCAATTGGAGTTTTGACGGCAACTCGTTGAGGAGATGTGGTGCTATTTTTTTATTTTTGTGAAACCTAGTTCAAATGCGTGCAAATTGTTTAATTTCGGGGTGCAAATTGTTTAATTTCGGGGGCATATGAATCAATTTAGTTTCGTAAAGGTGTACAAGTGGAATTAAAGTGAAAATCGGTGCAAAACATGGATTTAGTGTTGTCTCCAAAGCTCCGTAAACAATCTTTCTAAATGGCCGCCGTGTTTTTGTTAATGATTCCCTAGACTTGACTTTAACTATGACGACTTGACTGTTTCGATGCAAATAACTTGCATAATAAGTTAATAATACTTGACACTGGCTAATTTCCTAATGGCCATAAGCGGTTCACAACCGATAAGAAATAAAATAATAACTACCTTCCTTCTCGACTCACTTAGACATTGGCAGAATTGCGTCTTAACGTCAGCAATAACCATACAAAAGGAGCCTTGGCGGGAACTCCTTGAGGAGATGTGGTGCTAAATTTTCATTTTTGTGAAACCTAGTTCATATGCGTGCAAATTGTTTAATTTCGGAGGCATATTAATCAATTTAGTTTCGTGAAGGTGTACAAGTGGAATGAAAGTGAAAATCGGTGCAAAACATTGACTTAGTGTTGTCTCCAAGGCTCCGTGAAGATTGTTTGTAAATGGCCGCCGTGTTTACAAATGATTCCCTAGACTTGACTTTAACTATGACGACTTGACTGTTTCGATGCAAATAACTTGCATAATAAATTAGAATACATGACACTGGCTAATTTCCTAATGGCCATAATCGGTTCACAACCGATAAGAAATAAAAAAAAACCATACAAAAGAAGTTGAACTACCTTCCTTCTGATGTCATCTACTGGTAAGGTGGAGATCAATGGGCTTAGCACATAAATCGTAGAGACCACCGAAATCATTTTAGTAATCTTCTTTATAAGCATCTGCGCCTTTAGTCTAACTAATACATACCAATTGACACATTACAAATATTGTGTCACCGACTCAATTGGGACAATTGCCCGAAATAAAAACAAACTACTTTTTCATGGGCTCAGTGATTTGAGTCATAAATCATATCGTTGCTAAGTTTTTGCGCTAAAAATAGATTTTTATTTTGTTATCAGCTGCGCCCCGCGGTTTTACCGCTTAAGTCCTGATCCCGCAGGATTATCGGGATCAAAACTATGTTACTCTACATCACTTACACTTATTCCTTTTGCTTATGCAAATTTTAATCCAAATCGGTCCAAAAAAATAATAAAAAATGTTATTGGTATAAATAATAAATAGTATATTAAGTTGGATTCAATAGTATATTCAGTAGTAGTATGCTGATGAATATGCGTACAAAATTTCATAAAAATCGGTCAAGCCATTTTGGTTGCAGGAGTATGTGTACTAACACTGTGACACGAGAATTTTACCTTTATGTAAGATTTAACCTTTTTAGATGACCTATCCTAGGTTACATATTACCATAGATAGACGAATCAATATTAACAATAGGTACTTAAGTCGAAATTTGGCGGGAACGCGTTGAGGAGATGTGTTGCTAAATTTTCATTTTTGTGAAACCTAGTTCAAATGCGTGTAAATTGTTTAATTTCGGAGATAGATTAATCAATTTAGTTTCGTGAAGGTGTACAAGTGTAATAGGAGTGAAAATAGGTGCAAAACATGGACGTATGCAAAACATAGCGTTGTCTCCAAGAACCGCATTGTAAAGAGCCACCAGTTACAATGAGTTCCTTGTCTTGACTTTTACTACGACGACTTGACTGTTTTGGTGTAAATTGCAAATAACTTGCAAAAATTAATATTAAGTACTTGACACTGGCTACTGTCCAAATGGCCATAATCGGTCCACAACTGATAAGAAAACCCATTAAGAAAACAAACTTAAGGTACTTCAGTCTTAGATAACCTAGCTAGTGGGTATTCTAACAATGACGTTCGAAATATGATTCATCTTTTTAAAGGTGTGTGAGTAGTTTCCGGTTGATATTGTGTTTTAGTATGCAAAAATCGCGAAAACCTTAGACAAAATTAAGAAGAAGTTAGTAAACGATTCCTGTTTATTCTTTGCTTTATACTATTTTAAAACGAAAACATACTGTAGGTATTTATCCCCTCAAGAGACGTGTCCTGAAATGGTACGCGACTAACCTGGGTATGCATTTCTTTGAATTGTCTTGGTAATTGGCATAAAATAACCAATGAGCCTATTAAAGTTATAGAGACGCCATTGCAGAACAAATCATTATTGAAAAGCGGCACAGTTGTATGCTATACAACCTCATTATTTATATTCATTCACATAATTTAAAGAAGAAATAGACGAAACTATTGTTATCTCTTTCTAAAACATAAAGACTCAATGCTACTTGCATGACGTAACAAAGAGATGTCATAATATTATTATGACATCTCATAGCGGTTAGGAGAGAATGATAAAACGTCAAAGTCAAAAACTTCGTTGAGTTTTTGGAAAAAAACCTTTTTCAGAAAATAAACTAAAATAAATAAATACAGCTTTACTTACGTACTTAATGAAATATTTTTGCCAGTTTTTGGAGTATAATTCGTGCATCGCCTAAATACGCACGAAGGCATTGTTGTTTGTGAGTAATGTTGTGAAAGTGAACTAAATGTACTGTGTGATAACAAGCGGGTGATCGTGACGTGAGCTGGGATGGAACTAAGACTTCTCTGGCTAGATAGCTTGCATTTGTGTAGACAAGAAATTTGCCCTATTACGTATCTAGAAGTTTTTACATATCTCTGAAAATAACGAATATTTCTACCACTATGTTATTCAGTCGTCGCAAAGGCCACGCGTTGTTGTTAGGCTAAAATAAAACTACACCATAATAGGTAATAAAAAAACCGAACTTAAGAAAAATATAGAATTTAAAAGTAGTTGGAGTATTTTAAATTTACTTTAGATTTTTGAGCGACAAAATGACGACCAAGCAACGAGAAACGATCATGGTAGAATTATCTTACTATCAATGTCAAAATCAATCATTAAAATAGCAAAACTATTATGTATACTTCGATAATTATACAACATTGTAACTAAGGTGCTGTCAAACGAAAAACGTGTATCAAATTAGCACCTCAGTCTACTACAACGTTATCGCTTAGTAAACAATTTAAAGCCACTTAAGATTACGATTTATCTATATGCCTCCACACATACTTGCGAATATTACCTGTCCATACTAACTAGTCGTTATTCTAATAACATCTCTTGCGTTTCACGCTCGCTTCAACGCTAATAGCCCGAGTGGGAAAGAGACAAAAATTACACACCTTTTGTTAATATCAACGCAATCTTGATTCTCTTTATCATTTGTTGTGACTATTTATTTGTTTTTATTTTTAGTACTTAAATTATTTGTCTAGGCGAATGCATTCCTGAAATGCTCCCGCCTTAGAATTTCATCATCGACGCACCAGGTGTTTGTTTAGACTGTTATTTTAGGAAAATTGCAATGATTTCAGTTTTGAATGAGCTTGTTATTCGCGTCTAGGAATGCTAAAACGATTGACGTCCGTTTATTAAACAATTTTCGGTAGGCTAAATGTCAGAGTTATATGTTTCTTGTCAAGCGGGTGCCATTTTGTAGAGAGAAATGACCCTCTATTTGACAGTTGTGTGGTTAAATCGATTTATTAGTTGTTAATGCGTTTGACACGAAAGTAAATAGACATTTAACGTCAAATTTAAAAAAGTGGATTTGACAAATGTAAATTTGAATAAATAAAACTCATTTTCCCAATTTTCTCAGAAGTTTGTTTTAAAAGATTTTCCTACACCTGGAAAATAATTGTTTTTTAATGCTTTCGAAACGTTTGCTTAGGAAGGGGTGGATTGATAGTTTTCTTTTTTTTTCCTATTTTTTTTCCGCAACAGCGTGTGTCGCAACAACAGCAATCGAAACTACGTAGGGGACCTGTGGCACACAATTCAGATACGATATTTTCCAATCGAGATTTTCTGTTTACTTAACTATGTAGTCTACTAGCTGCGCCCCGCGGTTTCACCTGCGTAAATCCCGTTCCCGCGGGAATATCGGGATAATATGTAGCCTATGTGTTATTCCCGGTATTCAACTACTTATATTCCAAGTTTCATCGCAATCGGTTTAGTAGTTTTTAAGTGATTGAGTAACAAACATCCAAACACACACCCTTTCACATAATTTATAATATTAGTCGTATAGTATTAAAACGCAATCAATGCGTATTGAGTAGAAATTTAGGTATCATTATTAAATTTCTACGAATTTCCGACAAAACTGTCTGTCTATAAAAACAAAGAAATATTCGTCGTTCACACAAAAGAAAGTAGAAAATACTAATAAATAACTAAACCATTCACTCTACATTTAAAATGTATGATAATGTGACTTCAAAATGATAAACAATGGCAGCGTAGATCGCAAATTAGAAAGATTAGTCATTTCAATACACATTTGAAGAAAGAGGTCGAAAAACGCATAAATTTTGTGTTGAGATTCTTATAAGACAAATCGTGTGCTATTTGGGACATTCAAAATAGGATTAGTAGGATGTCCCTATTATTTGTATTTAATAGTAAGTTCATTACGAAACGATAATAATAAAACTGTCGGTTAATTAGCAAAAGATAATCCTATAGATAGCTATTAGAGGATTAAGGTTAGATTAATTATTAAGCATTCTGAAATACTTCACCAATTTTATTTGTTGTTATTATTATTATTTTATTCGGTTCCTTTGCGCCGGGTACGATTCGGGGTGAGTCGTTTATTTACTTTTAAATTTTTACTTTGTTTGTATTATGTGTTATATATTAATTGGATTATATTATTATATATTTATAGGTTATGTTTAGTTTTATAATTATTTTAATTTAAGCTTTCTGTTATTTATTCAATGAAATCGAATGTAAACCAATCAAAACTAATGACCTTAACTTTGCTTCTCTGTTATTTTATTTGAAATGCTACAAAATATATTTGTGATGACTGCGGGGTTAAAAATGCGCTGAGCCATTTTAAAGAATAAGAATTTATTTATTTGTTTTGTTATGTCGTGCCTGTTTTGCTCGACTTGGCGGAGGCACTGCCGTGGCTCCAGATTTAATATTAAATTTAATAGTAAGGTGCCCCGGGGCAAATGCAACTAGAAAAAATAAGGGTTCAACTTTGATTTTGTGTAGTTTCATTATTATTGTAAATTTTGTTTATTTGATGAATGTACACAATTCACAATTTCAGTGACATTACGTATAACTTAGTTCTATAAAGAAAGTATCTGAAGAATTGAAATAAACAAACAGTTTTCTATTAAAGGAAGTAAAAGTTGCATTTCCCCCGTTATGGGGCAAAGGCAACTAAAGACAATAGTTTTGAAACTGTTTGTCTATCATTAATATAAATAGATGGTTGTGTGTGTCATGTGATAACGTAGCCAAATTAGAACCTTATTTTTACGTATCTAAGCTCAATTCGGAATAACATATAGTTTTTCTAACTTCAGGGGTAATTGCAACTATTTTGCTAACAGTTAGTGTTGTGAATTTACTTTTATAATGTCGATAATTGAATGTTTGATAAGAGGAAAATAACAATAAAAGCAGAATATATGGCACAGCGTTTTAATAAGAAAACCATTTAAAAATCACAGGAAAATCAAACAAAATAAGGAACTTCTTAATTTTAAGGAACATTGAGTTAAATTTTAATTCAGTACCGACGTATAACGTATCAATAAAAAAGTAACAATAAACATAAACTATACAATCACAGTAAAAAATAAAACAAACTTAGAAACTTCTTATTTTAAGGAAAATTAAGTTACATTTTATTCAGGATCTACAAATAATAAAACAATAAAAAAGGAACAATTACTTAACTTATTTACTTATACTCAACCACATCAATGTCGCTAGAAAATTTTACCACTTCTTTTGAATTAATTTTGATAAAGGTGGGGTTTGGGAGGCAAACTATAACGTCACTTTTATCAATAATAGAAATGTCATTATTAATAATTTTGTATTCTTTCTTACTTTTTTGTGACTTATATCCCTGAACTACAAATTTTTCATCAGTGACACTCTCAACTAAGCATACATATTTGTAAGTCTTTTTTCCCTTAGATGACTGGAATTTCGCCAAAACAAATTCTCCTACTTTTGGGTAAAGATTAGGTGAATATTGTTTGCTAGACGTTGATGGTTCAGAATCTAAGAGTATTCTTTCAGTTATTGTTCTTTTTGGGTTTGATCTTTTTTATTTATTTCTTGGTTTTTTTCCTTTTTGATACCGGCAATAACACCTGCTTTTTTCTTATCAACAACATTTTCTTTATTTGAAATATATTTCTTTTCTGCTAGTTCAATTCTTTCTTTCTCCAATAAACGTTCTTCTTTCAGATTATCCATTACATTCTGGTTATGATTAGTATCAATTATAGTCAAGGGGCCAAAACTATCGTCAGCAGATTGTTCTTTTTCCAAAATGTTGTGGCGCCAGGTATCAATGTCTTCCAATTCTGAAGAGCTATTAGAAGTATAGGAGCACACACTGTCACTATCCAATATTTCACGTTCAGTTCTTTTCCTGGTAATTTTTGTTTTCTTTTGTTTTCGTGGGTTTATTTTGGGATTCTTAAATTTGGTAGTTTTATTCAGTATTTTCTGTGCTTTTTTTAATTTCTCTTTTTCTTTTTCTTCTTTTTCTTTTCGAATACGGCTCATTACATCTTTAGAAGTTAATATTTCAGCACCATTAATGCGTTTTCTTGGATTTTTGGGAGGATCATTTCGAGCTATTGTTTTTAAAATTAATTCTTCAAAAGATACTTGTTCCTCCACACTCTTTTGGTTTTCCAATTGTGGTGGCTTAACTACTTTGCATTTCAGTATTTGTACTTCCGATGACCAGGTTGTGTTGTTTGTGTAGTTTATTTTAGGTGGCAATGTAAAAGCTTTAGGATCTTTTACAGTCCATGACCCTAAAGCTTTTACATTGCCACCTAAAATACATTGTCTATAAGGAGCTTTAAAATTTTCTAGGTGATTTTCAATGATTTTTTTGTTTAATACTTTTAAAGCTAAACTTGCAAGGCTTGGCAATTGGGTGACGACATTTGGTATCTGTTCTTCTGGTCGCTCTTCTACTTGATCTGGTTTTAAAGACTGTTGCTGTAGATGATCTTCCCATTTAGACCAAGACAGTGCATCAAAATTTTCTTTCGAGATGGCGTTTGGGTTAGCAGGAAATGTACCTGTCTTAATAAAACCATTTTCGATAATTACGGGGTTTAAATTGTCCCATATGTTTGTAAGAATTCTAGCGAATTCTGATTTAGGCAATTTAGCCCCTACATGAAGTCTTTGCCATTTGATAAGCTCACTCTCCCAACGATCTTTTAAAGGCTTCATTGTGCTGCAATCCAAAGGTTGTAGTATATGGGATGAGTGGGGTGGTAATTTAAGAATCGTTATCTCATTTGCTGCAGCAAGTTCTATCACACTTGGATCACAATGAGTTGAATGTCCATCATATATTAGAAGTACTGGTCTTTCAGAGCCGATAGCGGGAATAAAAACGTCTTTAATATACTTTTCAAATATAGATGTTTTCATCCATCCTTTTCTGCTCACTGCATATGCTGTTTTGACTGTTTCATCTTTGTATACCCATTCACTCCAAAGGTGTTTACCTTGAAAAATGATTAAGGGTGGAATCTTTCCACCCTTAGCGTTAGCAGCCAAAAGCACTGTGGTATTGTCTCTACCAGGTGAGCTAGTAGTTCTTGTCGAACGGTATCCAACCTGTCCCATTACTTTAGCTTTTGATGGATCACAGCAAAAGCTGGTCTCATCTAAGTTATATATATTTTGGGGTTTTGCAGTTAGTTCTAATTCTTGCTGCGTCTTCAGTAATAAATCGTAGTAGGTATATACAATGAAAGGATTGCATGCCTTTCGTCTTGCGGTCTCCACCGATTGGGGTTTTTTTAAAGAGAGATTATTTCTGGTCCTAAACCCCTTGCACCAGTCATCGCCCGGCATATCATTCTTGAAAGGCGTAATAAAGCCATTTCTTTTGACATAATCACATATCAAAAGTCTTACTTCTTGAACCGTTAACGGAAAACCTGTTTTTTCGAGTATGTGGATATATCCGGCTATTTTGGTTTCGGTTTCTTTCGTGAAAACAGTAGGCCTGCCACGATATGATTTTTTTACTCCTCGTGATCCGCGTATTCGGTGAACCAAAGTAGACCTCGGGATTCCGTAAACGTCTGCTGCTTGATAGGTGTTTAGTTTATTTTTCCTAACATCGTCTATAGCTTTTAATAAGTCGTCCTGCGTATATTGCGTTTCTGTTTTTTTTTTATAATTCCGCACCATCTAAAACAATAAAGTAATAATTTTATTAATGAAATCACAATAAACTAAATGTATACAACAGATTAAATTAAAATAATTATAGTTCATTTCACAGAATCAAAATATCGACACGGCACATCACTATTGTTTCATGATTTCATACAAAGCGACACGGGGTAAATGTAACTAACCTCAAAATTGCCATTACCCCGTTTTAGGTTATTATTCGGGAAAATGTAACTAAACACATATCTTGTTGAAACTTAACCGAATCTTTAAGAAAATATAAGTAATAGTTACTTACGGTTGTCGACTATGCGCTCCACTCGAAACACCGGCGAAAACCCACTTAAAAACATTATTTTTTTTACTTTTTGTCACGCCGTGTGTTCCTACCAACTTGCAAAAAAATGGCGGTTTCACAAATGAACTTGTGCATCCTTCATTTTTAGCTGCATTGCTGCCATCTATTATTTTTATGGAACTATATGGTAAGCTTAATAATCCAAAGATGGCGCTTATATTAAAAATCCTATAGTAACTGAGATATTTAAATTAGTTGCCATAACCCCAGTGTTGCAATTGCCCCAGGGCACCCTACCGCTGTATTTACGCATTTTTTGTCACTCTTTCTAATAATATTATAAACGCGAAAGTTTGCACGTAAGTTTGTATGTGACTTTGTTACGCTTTCACGCTACTACTGAACCGATTGCGATGAAACTTGGAATATACCTAGGTAGCTGGATACCGGGAACAACACATAGGTTACTTTTTATCCCGATATTCCAGCGGAAACGGGACTTACGCGGGTAAAACTGCGAAACGTAGCTAGTAATAAATATAAAAAAAAACAATCACATTTATTTAGGTACTTACCAAGAACCCTTGAAAAAGCCAACTGTAAAGATGGCGAAAGCTCGGTTCGTTTAAAATCATGAATAAAACGCGATTGAACCCGACATACCTATAAAGTGTTTTATTACTTATTAACTTTTGATATTTAACTTTTGACGATCTTTGTATTTCTTATTTTTTTTATTTTTAGTCACATTTTGTGCTTTAATTTTGTTAGGTATTCTTGACCCTTGTATTTTTGATTATTGATTAAGTAGGTATTGTATTTTTATACAACTAAGTACCTATTTCATTCATGACATTTTATTAAGTATGTTTTTTCTATTGTTATATTGTTTTTATTATCTTTAATTTATTATGATTTGTATGTTTTTATTTTACCTTTAATTTTTTTTTGACATTTGCCGTGTAATTAATTTCTAACCAATAAATTATGTGAATATGAATATGAATACTTACCAAGAGTTGCAATTCTCCATCCTGGTATCCCCAGGGATGTAGTACTGTCCGTTGTGCTTGCAACCCTGCTTCGTTTCTTCCACGTCTGGTATCTTCTGGCCGAGGCAGACGGGCTCGTAGTCCGGACAGCAATCATCATGGGAACCTTCCCGTTTGCAGAACTGATCGCAGTAGCAGAGCGAGTCTGAAGGTAGAAAACGGAAATTATTGATGTTCCTTCTATTTTTGTGATGGTGAAGTATAGATATACTAGCTGCGCCCCGCGGTTTCACCAGCGTACCCGGGATATAGGGATATAAAGCCTATGTGTTATTCCAGGTCCCCAGCTACCTATATTCCAAGTTTCATTGCAATCGGTTCAGTAGTTTTTGCGTGAAAGAGTAACAAAGTCACATACATACTTAACGGATCGGGACTTACGCGGGGCGCTGCTAGTAGATATTATATATTAACGCATTATTGTCCCTACCCAAAAACTCATAATTCATATTATACAAAGAATCACCTAAAACTAAAGTGGCAGAATGGCCGGCCTAATCGCCTATGGGCGATCTGTTCCAGGCAATCAATAAATTAATAAGACTCTTAGGTCGACTTATACTGCTATACTTAGTCAGGGCTAACTAAATAACTAACGTGCTAACTCTTCTTCTTTTTTAAAATGGCTTTTCCATTCGGACATTTGCCAGTGTCAAGTATTATCAATATTTACAAGTTATTTGCATTGAACGAAACAGTCAAGTCGTCATAGTTAAAGTCAAGTCGAGGGAATCATTGTAAAAAGGGGGCCATTTTTTACAATGTTTGTTCACGGAGCTTTGAAGACAACACTAAGCTAAAGTCCATGTTGTGCACCGATTTTCACTTTTATTTAGGTACACTTGTACACCTTCACGAAACTAAATTGATTAATATGCCCCCGAAATTAAACAATTTTAAGTTTCACAAAAATGAAAATTTAGCACATCTCCTCAACGCATTCCCGCCAAAACTCGTGCTAACTCTTGTGATTGGTTGTGTACTGACATTTGTGGCATTTGTGTCAGTGCTAGACCAATCACAAGAGTTAGCATGTTTGTTATTTAGTTAGCCCTGGCTAAGTGGGGTCCCTACGCTACTTCGAAACACTATCCATCGAAACACCTTTCGTCGAAGACGATTGACCGATAGATTGTTTTACCGAATAGTTGTTTCCCCGATTGTTCATTTCCCTTATGGTTCGTTTCACCGAAAATTGTTTGACCGAAGCTCGCAGTACCGAAGGCTCGTTTTACGTAACAAATGTAATTTCTAAACACGCAACCTTCTTTCATTTACTTGACACATGTGACCATAGAAATAAGAGGTAGTAGTACAACTAGAAAGTTCACTGCGGCAGCAAAAACGAGCCAAGGAAGAGGACTTAAACTTTACACGTGCTTGTTTGAATATTAGGCAAGCTGAAAACTAGGCAGGTCTTCATATCCGTATATTAGGAGAGGTATATTACAAATTTTCAGCTTGCCTCAAATACTTAGCCAAATATTGACGCTAGCTCTCGAGCTATATTGAAACGAACCATAGGGGAAATGAACAATCGGGGAAACAACTATTCGGTAAAACAATCTATCGGTCAATCGTCTTCGGCGAAAGGTGTTTCGATGGATAGTGTTTCGAAGTAGCGTAGGGAACCCGGCTAAGTATAATATGTAGCAGCGTAAATCAACCTTAGGGAAAGGGATGGGTGATGTGTTTTAAATTTACTTTTACTGTTGTTATCTCATTGCTTTTATTATGCAACAATGCATTTTATTTACGTGTAGAGATATTTCCAGACGTCTGCCTCACGGGTGGAGTGATATATTTAATGCTATGTGATTAAATCCGGAAAAATGTTAAGAAAAACTATAATAAGGGAGCATAAATGCTTATTTTAGTGGAAATCGACCCTTAATCGCTACCTTCCCACATCGGGCATCCAACTCAACGAACCACAGAGATCCGTAGAGGTTTCTTCCCAAAATGAAAGGTGTTTTATTTATACAAAATCCAATCGCACTATCTAACAGTCTAAAGAAACGAGGGTCGCCTGCGCCATTGTGCTAAACTTGGCACTGTGTATGCTCTAAATATCTGTTCACTGATTTACTGTTTACAAATAAAGTTGAACTTGGCATTAGACTGTTACCATTAAGGTTACTGTAGGTAAGCACTCTATACTGTGTGTGTACCACGGACCATCATAGATATTGTACAGTAAGAAGTTCGGCGTTTTTCCTAAGAGCTCAGACGTAGGGGGTAGAGGTACATTAATTAAATTTTAAAGGCATTCCTAAAACAGAAGATATGGATTATTCAACAGATTTACGTGATCTAAAGCCACGGTGTTAGTATTAGGGGTTAAAGTATGAAATTGCCGATTTGTACTGAAAATCTTAATTGTTTATTTTTAAAAATTTTAACAAATTTATTTAATCAAAATAGTTGCCATTATTATCTATACATTGCTGCCATCTAATGGGAAGGTTATTAATGCCTTTGCGATAGAACTCCGACGATCTACACTGCACAAACTGTGTGAAAGCATTTTGTACTGCCTCCTGGGAAGAAAACTTCTTGTCACGTAGATAATTGTCCAAATCACGAAAAAAATGGTAGTCCGTTGGAGCAAGGTCTGGTGAATACGGAGGATGACGAATGGTTTCTAAGTGCAGTTCCTGAACGGTCAAAATGGTTTCTCGTGCTGTGTGAGGTCTCGCGTTGTCGTGGAGCAATAATGGTGAAGATCGATTCATGAGTCGGGGCTGTTTTACTGCTAGTTTTGTCAACATGGTTCGGAGTTCGGCACAATAGACATCTGCCGTAATTGCTTGACCAGATCGAAGAAAACTATAGTGAATAACACCATGCTGAGAGCACCAAACAGTTACCATTACCTTTTTATTGGTAAGTTTTGCTTTAGGACACTGTTGTGGCATTTGACCTGGGGTCAGCCATTGCATTTTTCTTTTCCAGTTATCATAAAGAATCCACTTTTCATCACATGTTACAATTCGATCCAATATTCCTTCATTTCTGTACCGGTTCAACAAGGCAACACAAGTTTCAACACGCGTTTCTTTCTGCAGATCAGTCAAATCATGAGGCACCCATTTTTCGTATTTTTTTATTTTATTGATTTGACGCAAGTGCGTCAATAAAGTGGGTAAGGTAACGTTAAACCATGCCGCTAATTCCTGGGTAGTTTGACTAGGATCGGCTTCCACTATCTCTCTTAATTCATCGTTATTCACCTGTGTGGGCGGTCTTCCTCGTGGCTCGTTCTTTAAGTCGATATTTCCATCACGAAAGCGTTTAAACCAAAATCGCACGGTGCGTTCATTAGTAGACCCCTCTCCAAACGCAGCATTGATATTGCGGGCTGTTTCTGCCGCGTTAGTTCCGCGTCGGAACTCGTATTCAAAAATCACTCGAATTTTCGCAGTATCCATCTTTCTTGTCTAAATTGAATAACAAAAACAATTGAAAGTCGATATTCAAATGTTTCACATTTTTTAAAAAAAGAACATCACAGAAACCATTTGAAAAAAGTTTCATTCGAAAACCTCAAACCATGAAGATTCTATGTCAATTCAAAGAACCTATTGCAATAAAACGGCAATTTCATACTTTAACCCCTATTATTTACGTTTATTTTCCGCTAGATTAAAATATTTGTTTCAAAGTAAAGAGCTTCAAACCTATATAAAAAATGGCGACTCAATCTCTCCTAACTTAGGAGAATAGTGTAGTGCTCCTAACTGTGAAACTTGAACATACAATATCTTTTAATTTAGCGGAAATAAAACGAAAATTCTAACACAGTGGCTATAGATCACGTAAGCCTATTGAATAATCCATATTTCTTCTTTTAGGAATGAAAAAATTTGTTGTTGTTTGAAGTGCAAAATGTGGTATCTGTGGAACATAGCTGGTCCATTTTGAATGGTCTTCTTACTAGAAAGCTTACTTCGTCAAAAAACGGTCTCGCTTGATGTTGGAGAGCCCCCAGGTGGTCCCATAAAAATTTGGTGAGAATCTGATGAGTATCTTCGACATCAGCATAATAACATTTGTTATAGGTATCCAATAAAGCAAAGAAATAGAGTTTAATACTTGTTCATAATGTTATTTTGTTCCTAAAAATACATATTATTTCGATTTAACATAGCACTTGGTAATCATTTAGATATCAATTATTTTTGCGGTGAAGTTCACAGCTGACCATAATTTTTGTATTGAACTTGGCTTTCCTTTTTATACATTTATGTTTTTGGTGGGATAAGGGATTCGTATTTCAGGCAGTGGTCGAATAAAGGCCGAGATGATAAATAGATAGATAGGTTAACGGCCTCTATGGCGGTATAATTACTGGAAAATTATAATAAAATAAATAATAATAAAAAAGAAATAGAAAGAAAAAACTTTACAGCAAAGAGGAACGATGGGCGGCCTCATCGCCTAGTGATTGCGATCGCGTTTTGGAAGCTGATAATAAAAAACGCAACTCTTACTAAGTATCTCGTGGGAACATTCGTCTTGTCTGTTGTCGCAGCATATGTTCTGCTTGCCGCAGTAGGGGCCAGGAGGCAGGTCTGGACCCCAGTACGCTGTCACTGAGCTCAGCGCCAGTATGGCTACTAAGAACAATCTGAAACAATAAGAAGTTCATATAAGTATAGATTATATCACATATTACACTTAGAGCGGTGTTGGCCTAGTGTAGATCCCCCCAACTTTCATTCCGAAGGTCGTCAATGGTTTTGAATCCCGGCTGACGCGCACCAATGTGTTTTTCCTTTCGGAAAAGTTATGTCCGTTAATAACATCGCTTATACGGTGAAGGAAAACATCGTGAGGAAACCCACGGCTTAGTTAGCTCCAGACGTATTGACCAGTTCTTTCCTCTGGACATGGCTGACTAAGCTGGGAAGGTGGTTTAAGTGCTGGGCAAGCCTACTTCACAACGTCCCGGGCACTACAGCGTAAAACAGCATGGATTAAAGTTGCTTGCGCTGTATGAATGATCTAAAATTAGATGAAAAAGCCAATTACACTTAGGGAGAAGCATTTTTGAATCGGGTTGTGATCGACTTGTGATATTTAAGTTTCACACTTTTTTCCGACATGTATGATTTGCCTTCCTTATATACCACCCTAAGGGAAATAACACTGCATTCCAGCGGTGGTAGCATACAAGACGAGCTTCAGAAACATTTTGCCGATCGAGAAAAATGCATGCTCCATCTCTTTGCCTCGTCATTTGAAAATAAAGATGTAACATTTTTCTCGATCGACGAAATGTTTCTCGTGTGCTGATGCTACCACTGCAGGAGGGACCTATAGGATCGATACTAAAATGCCCGGAAAAAAATCAGGATCGTTAGATGCCCTTGGGATGATTCCCCGTTTCAGATTCAGATTCAGATTCGTTTATTGCTTTCATGAGTATTACAGATGACATATGATTAGATCAAGTACATACATGATACCCGTAGGGCTTAGCAAACAATATTGTTGTCGTAATTAGTATTTTCGATTTTAGATAATGAGCGTGAAGCGGTTTCTGTGCTCTGTGCTTTTATAACCACTTGAAGCCACGTGGTCGAACAATGCAACTAAATAGTAAAGACGGAACGTTATCAAGAAACAGAAGCTGAGTCAATGAACTGTTGGCGAGAATATAGAGCGTATAGAATGGACATTATAATAAAAAAAACATAGATTTAACACTGTACGTACATGCAATTTGTAGGCCTTAACTAACAAAACAATAGTTGTACAGCCCCAAAAAGGCTGCGTCCTCAGCTTAATGCTAAAGCAAACCTTCAGCGCTGATTTTAAGGATGAACATTTCTGGTAGGTAGGTAACAATATTTGCATAATTAATGTTATAGATAGTCTTATAAAACGCTCGGCTGCGATGTGGAGGGCTGCGGGTTCGATTCCCGTCGGGTGCAAATATTTATGCTTAAAAATAAAATATTTGTATCTGGTCTGGGTGTCTCTCTATGTACTTATAATATGTATGTATACCTATTTACAAAAAAAGTATCATATGTAGTATATCCGTTGTCTAGTACCCATAGTACAAGCCTAGTGCTTAGTATGGGGCTAGATTGCGCTGTGTGTAATGTCGTGCAATATTTATTTATTTATTCTTTATACAGCAGATGCCAGTCCAGCTATTGGCATTAAGGAATGGTTTTCTTTAGAATGGGCCGTGAGAACGTATTTTTTTTGTATGAAGATCGCCCCGGCACGAACACGGCCCAACGTGAATCATCCCTAAGTATGTTTCAAAATTATGTCGGTTGAAAAACCGCTTACTCTGGTCAGAGATATGTAAAAACTTCTAGATACGTAATAGGGCAAATTTCTTGGCTACACAAATGCAATCTAGCCAGAGAAGTCTTAGTTCCATACCAGCTCACGTCACGATCACCCGCTTGTTGACATACAGTACATTCAGTTCACTTTCACAACATTATTCACAGACAACAATGCCTTCGTGCGTATTTAGGCGATGCACGAATTATACACCAAAAACTGGCAAAAATATTTAATTTCATACGTAAGTAAAGCTGTATTTATTTATTTTAGTTTATTTTTTGAAAAAGTTTTTTTTCCAAAAACTCAACGAAGTTTTTGACTTTGACGTTTTATCATTCCCTCCTAACCGCTATAAGATGTTATAATAATATTATGACATCTCTTTCTTACGTCATGCAAGTAGCATTGAGTCTTTATGTTTTAGAAAGAGATAACAATAGTTTCGTCTATTTCTTCTTTAAATTATGTGAATGAATATAAATAATGAGGTTGTATAGCATACAATTTGTGCCGCTTTTCAATAATGATTTGTTCTGCAATGGCGTCTCTATAACTTTAATAGACTCATTGACTCTGGTATTAATTTTTTTTAATAATTCACTGTCTGTTTGACTGCTGAAAACACAAATGTTGTGTTTGCAATTTGGATTCAGTCATTTGCCATTTTTTTACTAGATTATCCAGTGAGCTTGTCTGGGGTAAGTGCAAGTTGGGCTTAGTTTGACGTCACAAAACCTAAACCTGCTAAAGATACCGTTGCCTTAGTTGGTACATTATGTTTATTAGGTAGGTAGTTTAAATGCTAAGAGAATGATAACCTCTTCTGTGGTCAAAATCTTAACTTTCCTTTTAATTCTACTAAGAGTTTTGGCGGGAACGCGTTGAGGAGATGTGTTGCTAAATTTTCATTTTTGTGCAACCTAGTTCAAATGCGTGTAAATTGTTTAATCGGGGACGTATTAATCAATTTAGTTTCGTGAAGGTGTACAAGTGTAATGAAAATGAAAACCAATGCATGACATGGACTTTAGCGTTGTCTCCAAAGCTCCGTAAACAATCATTGTAAATTGCGGCCGTGTTGCAATATGTTCCTCGACTTTTCTTTAACTATGACGAATTGACTGTTTCGATGCAAATAATTTGCAAATATTAAAAATAGAAATAATTTTTAAAGGAAAAATTCATCTTCAAAGATGAATTTGAATTTGAATTTTTCCTTTAAAAAATATTTCTAGTAAAATATGCCTTGAGCAATAAAAACAAATTTACGAAATAATATTAAAAATACTTGACACTAGCTATTTTCCAAATGGCCATAATGAATGTTTATAACTATGTATAGGTAGCTTAGGACCAGAAAAACACAAATTCCCGCGAGATCGGGACTTAAAAGCGGGTGAAATCAAGTGACACAGATTTAGGTACGTATAAAATCAAAGTAAGCATTACATTTTAATTTGATTTTAGTCGTATAGGTAATCATTAATACAATAAACTTTATTTCATTTTGGCGAAGACAAGCAAAATACTATCACATTCAAACTTTTCGAAATCTAGACCAAATCGAAACGTTTAGTTTTAATTATGTCTGTACGTGAGATGATAAATTAAACAATAATTGGTCTAACGAAGAGATGTAAATCCTTGCCAACTTCTATAAATTTATGAGGTACTAAACGTTGTAATAAATGAGTTTATAGCTTTGTAATAGTTAGGTACATTTCAATAGAAAACGTTTGCGGGTACTCTTCTAGGTATTTTACGGCCATTTGTAATTATGATTTGTATTGTGCGGTTTATTGTTTCAGAAACATATAACAATTTTTAGGAGTTATTGATTAGTATTGATTTCCTGTCTATGAATAAGTAAGCCACAATATTCATGACAATATAAAAATGGCATTGTGTAAACAACACTTTTTTAGTCTGAGTTTGCGTATTTTATGACGAATAATTAATTTGTCCAATATCGTGCAACCAAACATACAGTGAGTTACTAAGAACTTTGAGGCCTACTTAAAAAAATAAGAAGCTCTTAAGAAACTCAAAAATTCTCATAAGTAAACATTTTAAACAAAGTTTAAAGGTTATACCTTTACACTGTAAGTAGCGTTTCTTTAGGTAGGTATTCGGGTGTGGAAATCTATTCTATTTTCATTTATTTATTCTTTGACAAAAATCTAATCACCAACTAGACTGTGCTAATGGGTTTTGCTATTATTTTCACTCAGATTACGCAACAGAGATTAAATCATTTTTATGATTAAAGCTTAAGTAGGTATTGAGTTTTTTTGCTAAAAATATGGAAATCCATATAAAAACTAAATTATAAAAAACTAACTGCGCCCCGCGGTTTCACCCGCGTAAGTCCCGTTCCTGCGAGAATATCGGGATAAAAAGTAGCCTATGTGTTATTCCCGTATCCAGCTACCTATATTCCAAGTGTCATCGCAATCGGTTCAGCGGTTTTTACGTGATTGAGTAACAAACACACATACTCACAAACTTTCAGCTTTATAATATTAATAGGACTAGCTGCGCCCCGTGGTTTCACCCGCGTAAATCCCGTTCCCGCCGGAATATCGGGATAAAAAGTAGCTTATGTGTATTTCCCGGTATCCAGCTACCTATATTCCAAGTTTTATCGCAATCGGCTTAGTAGTTTTTGCGTGATTGAGTAACAAACACACACACACATACATACATACATACATACACAATATTACTGTGTTTTATGGCTATATAATTATATTTTAGATTTAATTTCAGTTTTAATATTGTAGTTTTAAATTTGATTTATGAAATATTTAGTATTTTATTAGTAATCATTACATCATGTTATTCAAATATCTACCTACATAGTAAAAGTAGGATAAAAAATATACGCAACGATTTTTGAAGTTGTTTTAAAGAAGTTAAAAATCTTATAATCTTATAATTTTGTAATTGAATTCAAAATATATAATTTTGTACTTAAATTCCAAAAATCTTAAAAAGACATTTGCATACCAAGTTTAGTGCTGGTGAAATATGTTGGAATATTATTTAAGTGGCATCTCTGTAACCATATTTCGAGCAAATAAATGACATTCATTCATTCATTCAAAAAAAAAAGTTTATACCTATTACATTTTCTAGGTTTATCTAGCAAATAAAACATGTATCTAGAACAAAACGGTATTAGGTATATCTAGGTAAGCTAAGCGTAAAACAATACGGCCTAGAATACAAATTGGAACTAAGAGTCTAAATTAAAGTTCAAAGTGGTTTGCGTTTCAAGGTTGATTGTTTTCATATCGGCTTACATTACACGTGTGTCTGTTTGTCTACTTTTTTTTTATTGTGATATTAATCCGCGCTACTATGCTCGTTTGTCGTTGCTATGTCGTCCTTTTGTCGTTCAAAAAATAAAGTTAATTTCTTCTTCTTCTTCTTCTTTAAAAATGGCTTTTCCTTTCGGACATTTGCCAGTGTCAAGTATTATCAATATTTGCAGGTTATTTGCATTGAACAAAACAGTCAAGTCGTCATAGTTAAAGTCAAGTCGAGGGAATCATTGTAAAAAGGGGGCCATTTTTTACAATGTTTGTTCACGGAGATGTTTTGCACCGGTTTTCACTTTTATTTACACTTGTACACCTTCACGAAACTAAATTGATTAATATGCCCTCGAAATTAAACATTTTACACGCATTTGAACTAAGTTTCACAAAAATGAAAATTTAGCAACACATCTCCTTAACGCATTCCCGCCAAAACTCCATAAAGTTAATTTAAAATAAAAAATACCCCGACTACTTTTAAAAACCACAGACAATTTATAAAAATCTTTATTTTTTTTAAATTTTGTTTCTTTTTTTTAGCCGAACGACAACGTGACGACTTCCCCAAGAAACAAAAATATGTCACATATAAGCTCTATAAGCGAGTTGACGCCTCTAAATAGGCCATTGAATCAGCTCTATATTAATATTAGGAGTTAAAGTATGAAATTGCCGATTGGTACTGAAAATCTTAATTGTTTATTTTTTAAATTTTTAACAGATTTATTTAATCAAAATAGTTGCCATTATTATCTATACATTGCTGCCATCTAATGGGAAGGTTATTAATGCCTTTGCGATAGAACTCCGACGATCTAGACTGCACAAACTGTGTGAAAGCATTTTGTACTGCCTCCTGGGAAGAAAACTTCTTGTCACGTAGATAATTGTCCAAATCACGAAAAAAATGGCAGTCCGTTGGAGCAAGGTCTGGTGAATACGGGGGATGACGAATGGTTTCTAAGTGCAGTTCCTGAAGGGTCAAAATGGTTTCTCGTGCTGTGTGAGGTCTCGCGTTGTCGTGGAGCAATAATGGTGAAGATCGATTCATGAGTCGGGGCTGTTTTACTGCTAGTTTTGTCAACATGGTTCGGAGTTCGGCACAATAGACATCTGCCGTAATTGCTTGACCAGATCGAAGAAAACTATAGTGAATAACACCATGCTGAGACCACCAAACAGTTACCATTACCTTTTTATTGGTAAGTTTTGCTTTAGGACACTGTTGTGGCATTTGACCTGGGGTCAGCCATTGCATTTTTCTTTTCCGGTTATCATAAATAATCCACTTTTCATCACATGTTACAATTCGATCCAATATTCCTTAATTTCTGTACCGGTTCAACAAGGCAACACAAGTTTCAACACGCGTTTCGTTCTGCAGATCAGTCAAATCATGAGGCACCCATTTTTCGTATTTTTTTATTTTATTGATTTGACGCAAGTGAGTCAATAAAGTGGGTAAGGTAACGTTAAACCATGCCGCTAATTCCTGGGTAGTTTGACTAGGATCGGCTTCCACTATCTCTTTTAATTCATCGTTATTCACCTGTGTGGGCGGTCTTCCTCGTGGCTCGTTCTTTAAGTCGAAATTTCCATCACGAAAGCGTTTAAACCAAAATCGCACGGTGCGTTCATTAGTAGACCCCTCTCCAAACGCAGCATTGATATTGCGGGCTGTTTCTGCCGCGTTAGTTCCGCGTCGGAACTCGTATTCAAAAATCACTCGAATTTTCGCAGTATCCATCTTTCTTGTCTAAATTGAATAACAAAAACAATTGAAAGTCGATATTCAAATGTATCACATTTTTTAAAAAAAGAACATCACAGAAACCATTTGAAAAAAGTTTCATTCGAAAACCTCAAACCATGAAGATTCTATGTCAATTCAAAGAACCTATTGCTATAAAACGGCAATTTCATACTTTAACCCCTATTACTATAAGCGCTTATATCATCGAGAAAAGGCGCACATTACGTGGCTAATTAGTGATGTTGTGGCGATATATTAGCTCTGTTGAATTACATCTAGTTTCTATAATAGAGATAAACAGTCACAGCTTCCCACTTCTCTGTGATAAAACAATGATGAAATTGTCTTTATATCGCAAAATAGCGTTGTACTGGTCACCGAGACCAAATTACAGAGCTACTTGGCTTTGAACCAGTGTCAAAAACATCAATATGGGAAAAGAAAGATTGAAGTGACAGGAGTGTTTACCACGGTGAGTGTTGTGTTTTT
This sequence comes from Idaea dimidiata, assembly GCA_949358125.1. Taxonomy (NCBI): domain Eukaryota; kingdom Metazoa; phylum Arthropoda; class Insecta; order Lepidoptera; family Geometridae; genus Idaea; species Idaea dimidiata. The sequence continues at coordinate 1,507,963 of OX442342.1, forward strand.
ATTTATGTAAAATGGTGTGCGCTAGTTGTAAAAAATTAAGTATGTGTTAATTCACCATTGTAAAGTGATAGAACATGCGGTGTGAATTTCACTGAGTAACTATTAAGTAGTTTATGCTAAATTTTTAATGCGCCTCTATTTTGGCACTGTTTTATTACAAAATTTAATTAAAAATTTATAATTTTTACCATTGAACACATTTATATCACTGGTTGGTGATATATGTGATTGCTTTGTCACTAATAGCGGCCATGATAATAACGTGTTTTGGGAATTGGGGTTCCCTAGAGAAAAGCAGTACCGACAAATTTTACCCTTGTCATAATTGTATTTTACTGTTTATTTCCTCTCCTTTCTCCCTTCCTGTTTTGTCCTTTTCTAACCGAGCACTTTTTTCAGGAGACTGACACATTTGGAACTATCAAATGCGTATATCATCACCACCGCATTTAAGAATGCAACAAATTCTTGTTCGAGAGGCACAGAAAATCCACGGAACCCCTAAGCTGCCGGCACACCGTAGAGTTCACGCATCCGCCCCCGTATCGTTTGAAATCACGTCACCCAACGTATCAGACTGCATGTGAACTCCTGAAGACTGATTTCAACACTACCATAAGATGGGCGCAAGAGCGGAACGCAAAAACTCCTAAAGCTTGGGCATCATCATAAACCCTACACTAAGCCACCCTAAGCCCGTTGGGTTTACGCTGCCGAGGCGGGAATGCGAACGGAGTAATGCCTTCCTATCTACGTGTGGCTGGAGGGATTCGTCAGAATGTGAGTGTGGAGCTCCTATCCAGGACATTGAGCACATTGTGGTGGAATGCCCCCTCACAAAATACTATGGCAACCCAGCAGACCTGTACTCCATGGAAAATGACGCCATCTCCTGGATTAGATTGTTGAGGGATAAAATTATATAATAGATTTTATATTTAAGCTTTACTTTTTAATGATGTAATACATTGTGAACGGCTGTATTAAAATTATGCCATACGAATAAATAAATATATCCTTTAATATACAATTATAATAAATAATTATGTTAGAATCAAATTTTTCACTGTAATAAAAAAGATAACTTAAAACAAGGCATACTTGGATACTGTATTGCACCTAACAACGCGGGAACCGATTGGTATGAAATTTGGAACAGGGTCAGTTTAGAGGTAGAAATAAGAAATAGGGTACTTTAAATGATCCTACGGTTTGAGCAACGGTTGATATGATATAGTGATGGGTCAAAAACAACGGCTGGATCAATATGAATGAAATTTGGTACAGGGTTAGTTGAGAGATAGAAATAAGATATAAGATACTTCAAATGATTGTACGGGTTAAGCAACGCTTCATATGACATAGGTAATGGGTCAAAAAAAACTGGAAGGAGCTTGTTATTTATTTCTAATAATCTCTTGACGGCTTGCTGAGATACGTTGAATTTATTGGAATCAGTCACGACAATATAATATTCTTCAGAAATTTTATTACTTTTGTCTTCACTAGAATAAAAAAAAACATTGCATTTTCTACGGAACCCTCAATGAACACTTATTTCTTTGACTCAATTTTCCAACATGCGTAATGGAGGCAACAGATAATAAAAGGTACAGAAAAAGTTGATATAACACGGATAAGCTCTATAAATAATGAACTTACCAACAATCTATTACAGTTTAGCACCATAATTTCAATTATAAATTCATTTGGTCACTATAAAAATCTTGAACTATAAGTGTTCTGTACTCGCTCTTAGGAAGCTACTTAATACTATAAAGAAGTTAAAATGTCTGATATATAATGCCTGAACTATACAAGTAAAACAACGGAATATTATTTAATCAATTAGAAACAAAAGGTGACGTGATAACATGTTATAGTGCCAATCTGCTCTGCACCGCCGTCAATACATCACTAAACTATAAAAGTTACATAACTGTAATAATTTTGCTATTTAGGCCTATAGCTGCGTAACTGGACAGCAGTTATAGAGATAAGTAGTAATAAAACGGTATTATTGAAATCATTATAACGCAGCTTCAAAACTGTAACTTTATTATTGACATACAGCACTATATCACTAATTATGTTACTAATTGGCTTATAGAGCTAAACAGCAATAAGAATTCAGATATATCGCAGAAAGGCGAGATAAAAAACCTTATAGAGTATTTTTGTCACAATTTAGCGATATAATTTTGGATTTATAACACTCTTTGTTACTTGGGATCCCGATGCCTTATAATAAGACATCATGGTAGGACCCAATAACTAGTTGTGCTCCGGGGTTTTGCGGGTCCTAAGCCCTTAGTATGAGTTTTGATAGTTGATCGTCTCGATGAAACTGGCAGTTTACTTCTATACATTATTTTAGTTCATGATAGTTACCGCTAGGAGCGTTGATAGAAAATGTATGAAGTAAACTGCCAGTTTCATCGAGACGATCAACTATCAAAACTCATACTAAGGGCTCTGGAGCTTCATTTTCGAATCGTTCGTCGCTCGTCAGGCGATTTAAATAATTCGATATCTGCTGATTTTCTTTCGATATCGGAATCCTGTGGCGAGTGGTTTATATCACTTATTGAGGTCGTGCAATTTAGGTAATTTTTTTTTATCGATATTGACCTATAAACTGCAGAAATAGAGGTATTAATAAAATCACTCGAAGTGGCGCTACTGATTGGAAACCCACTAATTTCGGTATTTCGTGAAAATGTGCGAACCAGTGTAGTGGAAATGGAAGATCTTTTTTTCTCCCCTTGAGTTTCTTGTGATTTTTTCTCATCGGAGGGCCGCGTTCCGAAGCCACACTAAAATCTTCAGATTTAAGTAATATATTCAAGTGATCATGTATGTACCTTTGTATTGCACAAGCATCCTTTGGAAATAAGTAATTTTAACTTCGACTTTTACTCGTCGTCGCTTCCAAATCTCCTATAGCGCAATGGAATGGACACACCACTCTCTACTCGACTATTTATATATGTTATAGCGTCCCCACCGACAGCCAAATGCAGGTATTCCGTGCGGGGTCCGCTATACCCGAGCGAACACCCCGAAAGGCGGCGGCGGCGTTGGGGATCGAGTGGACTGGACACCCGTCCTGCTCAATCTATTTATATATTATGTTATAGCGTCCCCACCGACCCACCATTTCGGCATAGCAGCAGGGGCCGCTGTACCCGAGCGAACACTCCTAAGGGCGACGGATCTAGTCCCCAATGCTAGACTGGTTCTCATAAAGGAGAGTAGCCTCGTGCCCAAGAAAACTACCTGGTTATCCAGACAGGTACCGGAGCAAGAAGGCCGCTCACCACCCGCACCTCAATGAGGAGCTCGAGCTAACGACAACCTCGCTGGGGCCGGCAGTGTGGTCCCACATCTCCAGTGTGGTATCGGAGCTATTAAGGCTCGCACACGTTCGTGTGCCTACCAAAGTGACCTACATCCTGGTACGGACCGGACACATCTAGCCTAGTGTCTGGAATGGAATGGACAATGGTTTGTCATAAATTCAGTCAAATTCGGTCCAATTTCATTCATTCATTCAGTCAAATTCAGTCCGAATTAAATAATAGACGATAGCTTTAATAATAATTGACGAGAAAGGCCGATAATGGGCACATCGGACCGTATTGTTTTCGTAAGTCCTCCAAAGACTAACTCAATCCCAATCGTAGCATGTTCAAGGACTGACCTCTTAATATAGATTTAAGAGGTATATACTTTGAAATACTTACCTCTTAATCACTCCGATTCCGATCGAACATGCGCGGGAGTGCCCATAACGCCCAAAGCTACCTCTTGATCGATACTTCACCGAAATCATTAATTTAAAATTAGAATAACACCTTCCAATTTCAAACATAACCAATTATCGGCCAAAGAAATCTACATCTTAAATCCATCGTCTTAGAGCTCATATTTCAAATCTAACGGTGCCCAAAATGTGGGTTTCAGGCTTTGAAATAGAGACGTCTTAAAAAAACAAAGTTAATATTTCACTCGAGGTAGCGTTAGTTTCTATTCACAGTCGTAAATTATCTATGTAAATTTGTAGTTGTCAATTTTGGCCACCGGAATAGCGACGATGGGCGGCGGTTTAATTTATTGTTCTAACTAATCGAGTGATTTATTTGTTTTGTCAAATGACTGGTATAATGTCGTGTTAGTAGGGGGGTGATCAATCTCTTTAGTCTCTTGTCTGATTGATCAATCATGTAGGAGGGAACATACCTACCTTTTAGATAGACATAGGTAGCGAGCGTGTAAAAGGCCTTTTACTCGCTACCTATGTCTATGCTGTGCTTCAGATGGCTTCAGTAACCACTTTCTAACACGACAAACATTATTTTCAATTTAATACTTAGTGCGTATAAAATTAATGTCTTTTAGTTATAACGCGAGGGGCTCGCACAGCGAAGAGTTTGAGATAAAAAGGAGTTTTCAGTTGCGTCATCTGTCTGTACCTTGTCGTACGAGAGAAAGAAAGAAAGAAAAGTAATATTAAGTACATTTCCACAAATATAAGTTGGCGGTGGCCATTTTACGAACTAAACACTAGCTAAGATTATTTATCGAATTTCAACTATTTTTTATAGAAAAGCTGCTGTAAAAATGTTTGAAGTCATCTTTTCTTGTTTGTTTTTTCTCGCTAACTTATCTAAAGCCGGGAACAGTCAAACAAACAGTCCTTAAGCTGAACACAGTGGCGCACGGTCGCGCCAACTTTTATGGCACTGCTTGTAAGTATTTCTAAAAACAGGCTTTGACAAGCCATCTGTCAAATTTTCTTGACTTTGAACTTGTTGACTTGACAATGACTTGACTTTCTATTCTTGACTTGACTTTGACTTATAAATAATAATAAATAAATAAATCCTGTGACGAACACACAGCGCCATCTAGCCCCGTGGTAAGCTGCTAAGCTTGTGTTACGGTGACTAGACAACGGATATACTACTTATATTTATTTTTCTTTTGTAAATGCATACATATTATACATAGAAATACGCCCAGACCAGATACAAATATTTATTTTAAGCATAAGTATTTGCAACCAGCGGGAATCGAACCCGCAACCTTCTGTATTGCAGCCAAGCGTTCGCCCGACGCGCCACATAGGTCGTCTATCACCTATGACTGTTGATAGGTGATACCGTTGACTTAGATCTTCAGATCAATTTGAAACTACTAATTTCAATGGCGGATATGTTGATTAGCCCCCTTTGTAGGAGAATTACGCCACCGATCAAAAGTCCCCAACGACTAAACAATCTATATAGATAATTTCTTCTATGGTTTTCGCGATTTTGCATAATAAAGTACTTTACACACCTACTGCTCTACAAAGTTACTTTATTGGACCAAAAAGGTCAACGTAAAGCGACTCTTTATTCCCTAGGTGCATAAAGTGCTCATTATGCACCTAGGGCATAAAGTAATTTAAATTTGGAACTAAGGTTCTGGTAGCATACGGCCATTTCGACCTGGCCACCTAGACACAACACATAAAAAAAAAAAACTGGGCTATTTTTTTCTATTTTCATGGACGGAAGGGTAACGTAAAAAGTTTTGGTTAATATAAAGCCCCAACTTTTTTTTTTTCATCAGCTAAGGCCGATGTGTGGTTTCGTCATTTTGATGTAACATTGTTAAGTTTAATTAATAAAGAGCTGTCAATATATTTCATATACGTTGCATTAATTTATTTTTTTGTTTAAATGCTTATTTTTGCAGCCCTTTTATTGTCTCGCAGTAGATGTGTAAAGTAGAGTATTCACCTCGGGACTAAAGTCTGTCTTTATCTTGGGCGCTTGAATCCCACGCTTCACTCAGGACTCTAGGTACATAACTCCTTCGCTTCGCTCAGGAGTTAGGTTTTTAACACCCTCGCTGCGCTCGGGAGTTAACCCTCTAGAGTCCTTCGTACGCTTTGGATTCAATATGACGCCCGCTATATAAGACAGGACTTTAGTACCTCGGTGCATAAACTACTATTATTTACCGGGTTTGGTCGCGTTTTATTCATGATTTTTAAAAGCTCAAGATTTATCAAAGATGCTAAAAGTTCATGATTTTTTAGCTTGTTTCGTTTTAAAAATCATGAATAAAACGCGATTAAATCCGGTAAATAAATTGTTTTATTAATCTATAGAGATCTATAGAATCTTACCGATCTTCCAAGTTTTAAAGTAAGTAGGTAGTTTCCAAGAAAAATATGACTATTTTTCTTGGAAACTACTTACTGGTCAGACAGGCCAGGCGATTTTAAGTGTTTGATTTTATTTGAGAAATCCTTTCTCTGTAGATTGAAAATTCAACCCTAAACGAATTTAATTTTCGGTATGCAAAAGCCCTTGTAAATTAATAAATCAACTCATGAAGCTCCACTACGAATCACTTAATATAAATTCAAGATGATTTTGAACCTTACTGTTTCATAATAACGATATTTTTTATTATGAAAACGCATCTATTAATATTTGTTGAATAAAATGGAGTTGCTTAGGTTACTGTATCGATTTCGATGGTATTTTTTATCAAATGAAGATGCGGGCTGTACAATTTATGACAAGAAAGTTTGCTTTAGGACCTAAAGTTTAGTACCTACACAATGGTATGATAGACAAAAGGGTTATTTGTTTTTAACTTCAAAATGAAATATAAAAACGGCCAACTGCGAGTAGGATTCGCGCACAAAGGGTTCCGTTCCGTACCTTTATTATGAAAAGTATCAAACTTGTTGTTTAAGAGCCCCAATAATATATAATTATTTTTGTGTTTTTTGTGTGTTATTTGTGAAATGAACTTATTTTGACTATTTGTACTTGTTTTTTGATATATTTTGTGATTTTCCAAGTGTTTCCTACACTTGGATGACTATACATAAAGAAATGCTTTCCAAAAATATCGCACCCGACCGGACTTGAGTATACTTTTATTATGGCAGGAACCGTGATAGCTAGACAGTTAAAATTGTCTCAGATGATTTGTATTTGTGATCTGTGAAAATTTCAAATGTGATAATTTCTATCACGGTTCACGCGATACCGACAGTCCGTTATCACGTTTATGGTTTACGTTGTTGGGTAGGTACGGAACCCTAACATCGCAAACCTAAGAGCTAATCTTTTTTTTTCGTAAAATAGTCAAAAATAGAAGCTCAATCCCACCTGAATATTTTGGTCCCATCAATGGTCCATTCCGACCCGACGCTGCACGAAGGCCTGTTTTTTTTTTCAGTAGAGCATTTAAAAAAATGCTGCTTTCAGACTTCACATAAAGCAAAACGTTATCAATTTAATAGATTAGAAATAATACATGCGCTGTTCATGAAACGTATTTAAAGATGATAAATTGGTATTTTATATGAATTAATGGCGTATCGATGTTCAATGCACTCCCATTATGGCGGATTTATTTTAGGTTAATGGTAAATGTACGTATTTATGTGCAACTAGTAGCCTCCCGCGGTTTCTCTCGTGTATTTTTCGGGAATATCGGGATAAAAAGATTTCAAGCAATCAGCATGCCAAGTTTTATCGAAATAGGTTTAGTACAAATGTAATGAAATAAAAATCGGTGCAAAACATGGACTTTAGCGTTGTCTCCAAAGCTCGTGTGAGCCGTCATTGTAAAAAGCCACCATTTACAAAGACTTCCTTGACTTGACTTTTACTACGAGACGACTTGACAGTTTTGATGCAAATTGCAAATAACTTGCAAAAAAAAAAATACTTGACACTGGCTACTTTCCAAATGGCTATAATCAGTTCACAACCGATAAGAAATAATTAAAAAAAAATGACGTCATACCTGTGGAAATACGAAGAACAAAAGAAGTCGGCTAAATGCCCGGTACGGCTAGGGTTGCCAACCGTACTATAATATATAGTATTGTACTATATTTCAGGTCTACGTACTATATTATACTTTAAAAAAAACATAAAGTACGCAATAATACTACATTTTTAACGTACAATTTTTTTCAAAGTAACTTTTAATATTCTGGCTTTGTGTGAACTCATCTTGATTACACTATAATAAAAATATGTGTATTGGAGAGAAGAAAGAAAAAGGGCAAACATCAATTTTAATAAAAATGAGCTGCTTATTACTATAATTTTAAATATAGGAGGTAAAGAAGCATTAGAAACATTAAAAAAGACGCTACTTATTGAAAAGTGCCAGAAGTGGATACCACCAAATATAGTTTTTATGGAAATAAATAGGTTTAATACAAAAATTATGTCGGGTTTTCTTGGACATTTTGTGTTTTTATCTTTTAGCAAAAATACTATATTTTTGTTGGATATACTTTATTTTTTAGCTGCAAATAATATATTAGTGGAAAAAAGTGTTGGCAACCCTAGGTACGGCGCTTCTGAGAAAGGTAACCATTTCAATAATGTGTTTAGTCTCGACTTGATTGAAGTGGTATTCAATTACCTACCACGGGGATAAGTTACAATGTTTATTGACCGAACGAGCGAAGCGAGTGAGGTCCAGTGTAGACGGGCCTGGCGCTTGTATCTTTGTATCTTTGAATGTTTGTTCGACGATAACTTGAGTATCGTAGCTCCGATCTTCATGAATTTTGGTATGCGCATAGTTTAGGTCAATAGAATTTATGAGTTCGAAGATGAGCCGGATCGGTAGGGGGGTTGGGGAGATAAGGGGTCGTGAGGTCTCAGTTCGGGGCGAACTCCTAGTAAACTTTAATTCAGAATGTCCATAATTAAGATTTCAAGGTTTATCAATAAAATAATAAACTAAATAATATTATATTTATAAATACCGTAAAACGTTTTGCTCGTACTTATCAAAATCACATCACACACATCACCACTTATCAACAGCTGAGACGATAGACGCTAAACACACGAGTAGGTGCGACCTTGGAATACCATGGCGAACGACTTACCTACAACGAATTTGGGACGAATTTTTCAACAATGAACTGAATTAAAGTTTTATGGACATTTTAGTATAGGTAGGTACTAAAAGCGATACAAAGATTTGTATTTTTTAATGGTTTCCCTTTAAATGGAATAACATACCTAGTTAGGACGTATTTTAAACTTATTTACTATTTATGATAAAACATAATACAATTTGTAACGGGTAAGTCCTTTTAATCCGAAAGGGGGTTGTTCTAGACGTCTAGGCGAACAACTTTTGTTCTACGACTTTTGAAAATTCAAACCTTTTTATGAATATTTTGAGATTACTGAAAAAACAGCCGCTTTTGAAAATAAAGTTAATTGAAGTTTTGATTGTAAACCATCAAACTAAATAAAAGGACAACATAAGGTCAATGACCTCGAACTCTCAGAAACAGCTGATTTTCAAGTAAACTTTACACCTAAATTTTTCGAAAAGTACTTCGAATTTCCAAAAGTCGTAGAACAAAAGTTGTTCGCCGAGACGTCTAGAACAACCCTCTTTCGGATTAAAAGAACTCACCCGTTACACCTTGTATTTACCGTTTTTAAAACGAGTAAAACCGGTACATAGATATTATGTTTTATTATGCAAAATCGCAAAACCTTAGACAAAATTTTCTTTACTATCTAAGATGATCATTTTTGATACCTATCAAAAAGCAAAAGAAATAATTTATCGAGATATCATGGCTCCATCAAATATTATAGGTATTATTAAATTAAAAACAATATAAGAGAGACAACATTGTAGGAGAGACAGAAAATTAATACCTAACACAGTTAGAATCCTAACTTTACATACCTTAGATAAAAAGGACTTTCATATTTTTTTAAAAGATATTAATTTTAAATTCATCCTATAAAATGTTTGTAAAAATCAGCGGCCCTAGCCAAAATTCTTATCGAATAACGAAAACGCCAATCGACAGATTTATTTGTATTAAATTGACTTAGGGTCACGCTTGATTTTTCGCGAGCTTATGTCAATTTCATACAAAAAAACCTGTTGATTGCAATGAGTCTATTAAAGTTATAGAGACGCCATTGCAGAACAAATAATCATTGAAAAGCGGCACAAATTATGCTATACAACGAAACTATTGTTATCTCTTTCTAAAACATAAGGCTCAATGCTACTTGCATTACGTAAGAAAGAGATGTCATAATTTTATTACTAAAGCGATCATCGTGACGTGAGCTGGGATGGAACTAAGACTTCTTTGGCTAGTTAGCTTAGATTTGTGTTGCCAAGAAATGTGCCCTATTGTGTATCTAGAAGTATTTACATATCTCTGGTTGATTGGCGTTTTCGTTATAAGATAAGAATTTTGACTAGGGCCGCTGATCAGTATAAGCGTTACGTACCTATTATGGTTTTAAAATCTATTTTAAAATTTAACTGCAGGATACGAGAATACCACAACAAAATAAAACAACACTGGCGCCAAGACGTTTAACATTTTGACATAAAGGCGAACCGTTAATTAATTAACACAAAAAAACTCGGTCAACTCCTTGGGCAACATTAAAAAATAATCGTATAAGTTTTATAGCTTGGTTTTGTTGGTGGTACAGTTAGACATAACTAATGCTAGCTATGTCCCGCGGTTTTACTCACGTAAGTCCCGCCTATGTCCTTCTCAGAGGTCCCAACTATCGCTATAACAAAATTACGTTACAGGGGATCTATTCGGTAAGGACATAGCTTGCGGAATGCAGGCGAACGTGCAGGAGATGTACGTTAATTCGTATTCTGTCAGTGTTATTTTACTTAATTACTACTTAATTAGTTAAGTAGTCTTCAAAATTAAGGGCTACAATTTTTTGAATAGCTGCCCTTGTTCCTCAGCCAATCAGTATTAAAAGAAGTTATAGAATAGCTATTATTTTTACTCCTGCAACAAATCGACTTCTGCAATGCTCATGCATCCCGCCTGCTTATCGCATGCTGTTTTTAGAAAATCAGGGCCCTGACAGACAGAGTTACTTCTCGCATTTATTATATTAGTTTAGTAGATAAATAGACAGAGTAAGGATTATTTAGGTCCGCTTGCTTTTCTACTCCTAACGCATGAAGACATTAAGACTTCCGAAAATTCTTTTATTTATTTTGTGTTTCAATAATATGGTGTCAGAAAATTATTTGAAACAAATTGTAACTATAATGTTGTCCGTAAATCCATAGACTGTAAGAGGTACCTAGGGGCTTATTTTTTTTTTAATTCACTTACCAAGTGCACGATTAAATAAAATGTTGTCAGTTCCGTTAATCCGATGGCGCCAGATTATATCAGACGCGTTATTCAAATTGAGTCCGTTTCTCTTTATTGTACGTCTTGTCTCTTGGTTGTCTCTTTTGATTTGTCTCTTTTGAACTGAGATGTGCTAAACTTAATAACTTGTAGGTATCAAATATTCCAACCAACTTGATGACGATCAATGATTTGATTAATGACGATGGATGACGATGGAAGCCGACGAAATTACGCAATTTTTATTTTTATCCGGATAAAAAGTAGCCTATATGTTAATCGAAGTCTTAAGCTATCTGCATACCAAATTTCATTGAAATCGCTTTAGATTAGCTACTGTAGTTCAGAGTTTCAGCTGTCTGAACTGTCTGTAGCAATCGTAGCCACAGTATAAATAAAGGGAGACAACGGGCTTTGGATTTTGGAAACGAGTTAAGTACCTACTTTATTTTCAGGGTTTTGTAGTCAACAACAAATACCCTTATAGCTTCGTCACGTCCGTCTATCCGTTAATACTCGTACTACAATATTTTTAAAGGGATTTTAAATATACGGGGGGGCACGTTAAGCAGTTGGTCCCGGTTGTTATCTATGATAGCAGTCGTTAGGTCAAGTTAGAGGCCTTGGGGCGACCTGAAAACTCTAACACTAGGTGTGTCACACCAGTACATGAAAAGAAGAAAGGGATTTTAAACTACGTACTAACAAGTTAAACATTAAAGTGTATAGGTACCTACTTAGTTTGTAACCACATGAATAAACAATATATTATAACTACGCTGGGTATCCTCATAATGACCCATAGTATTGACATAACCTCAATATCATTGGGCATTGATTGACCCCAATATACACATAATATGGGGTTTTCAGGGTAAATATTACTTACTTATTATGCTATTGAATTATGAATTTAACGATCGAAATCAATAAAAAAACAAATTTAATATCTAAAAGGGCTCCCCCTCACTCGGGATATTTAAGTGTAATGTAACGTCACAGATTCCAGAATTACATACATACATAAAATGTGTAATATCTTGATACAACATGTAACATCAATGCGCTTCACTAGTAATTAATTGTCACATTACACGCAAATACTCGTCAGTCAGAAAGGTAGTAATGTAACGTAATGCTCAAGTCGAATCTATAATGTAACATTACAAATGAACGGTCCCAGTGAACGAGCACCTTAAAACGTCTACCATTCTTAACATATCAATAAAGCGTTCCCTATGAAACAGATCCATAGACAAACAAGACAATAAATCTTTTATTAATTTTAAATCGAACCAAGGTTGTTGTATATTGTCTGTGCCCGATATTTTAAAACTATTATAATGTACCACTTGACCGAATAAAAGTGGCTAAAATTATATTTGGATTGAACTACTTTTGAGGTTTGGCGGGAACGGGTCGAGGAGATGTGGTGCTAAATTTTCATTTTTGTAAAACTTAGTTCAAATGCTTGCAAATTGTTTAATTTCGGGAGCATATTAATCAATTTAGTTTCGTGAAGGTGTACGAGTAGAATGAAAGTGAAAATCGGTGCAAAACATAGACTTAGTGTTGTCTCCAAAGCTCCGTGAGCAATCTTTGTAAATGGGCGCCGGGTTTACAAATGATTCCCTAGACTAGACTTTAACTATGACGACTTGACTGTTTCGATCCAAATAATTTGCATAATATATTATTAATACTTGACACTGGCTAATTTCCTAATGGCCATAATCGGTTCACAACCGATAAAAAAAAAAAAAAGTTTTGCAAATATGTTATAACTTCCTAGTAGGTACCTAGTATTTGCATATTTTGTATTGTTTTTGTAAAATCTGATGTTTCGAGGATTTTACACGTTTTGTAATGGTCATGTCATGCTGTCTGTGACCATGAAACTGTAAGTTTTTCTACAAAACGAACTAAATACTGCTGTCAAGTAGTTTCTCGCGTCTCTATGTCATTGTCTATCAGAATTATTTAGTCTATCAATAATTAGGTATTTTGGAGTACTAGAGTCACTAGTACACAGCACCAAAGTCACCACACTAGAGTCAAAGTTGTAAGAACATTCGACGTTTTTAAAGTGATCAACACATCTACTTTAATTAAAAAAAATTAGACTTTGACTTTTGTCTTTGACTTGGAGTTTTGATGGGAACGCGTTGAGGAGATGTGTTGCTAAATTTTCTGTGAAACCTAGTTGAAATGCGTGTAAATTGATTATTTTCTGGGGCGTATTAATCAATTTAGTGTCCTGAAGGTGTACAAGTGTAATGAAAGTGAGCATCGGTGCAAAACATGAACTATAGCGTTGTATCCAAAGCTCGCGTAAACTGTCATTGTAAAGAGCCACCATTTAATTGACTTTTACTACGAGCGACGACTTGACTGTTTTGATGCAAATTTCAAATAGCTTGCAAATTAATAAAAATTAATAATACTTGACACTGGCAACTTTCCAAACGGCTAAAATGTGTTCACAACCGATAAGTAATAATAAAAAAGTAGGTTAGGTAAGTATTTAGTCTTTGAATGCAATACGTTTGATGCTAAATCCCAGACCGGATCTTCTAAGTCGTCTTAAACTTGAGACAGCAAATTCATTGACTTTTGCCCTAAGATTTTTAACGAGTGTTAAGTAGATAGGTTATGCTAATATTAGTTTTATCGCCGATTATTTTCAGTTTATTACACTTGAAATGCAATTTAAATCAACCTAATAAAAATCTTTTCTACGTGATATTTCAACTTTATGTAAATTAGATTTATAATTATGCCATATTTTCTTTGCAAAAGTATTTTATTTTTGTTTATGGTTGATTAAAACTAAAACTAGATAAACTTACACAGATGAAATACTGTGTAAGTTCGCAGCCTTTAGCAATATTTAGATGAGAATTAAAATTTTCAATAGACGAATTATATCTCAGTCAACCTTGAAAAAGCTAACTGTTTAATTAGCGAAAGCTAGGTACTTTTGTAACAATGTCGTTATTAAATAAAACGCTAGTAAAACCCGGTAAATATTGAATCTAATAAATACTAGTCTTATAATAGCCATTTTTTATCGTGACCTTATAAAATTAAATGGTTTTCTCTTCCATATCATATTAATGTCATATTTATCTACTTGTGTACTCTAATTTATTAATTATTAAGTATTAAAATACTCGATCGAATTTTGAAGTTGAGTATAATAAAAATGAGGAAGTTTTGCTAATAGCTATAAACCCCTTTATATAAGTAATTACAAATAGACATAGGTAATTGAATTTCGAATTGTAAAGAAAACTGGTAATCTGTGATATTAAAATATATCAAATAAAAAGTAAAACTTAACCACCATCCACTATTCATTGCGGGATTCAAACTCCATACAAATTTGCCTTTCTCCTTTAAAAAAGTAGCCCAAGTTTTTTTTTTTAATTTATGAGGTATTCTGTTATTCTAGATTCTAGCTATGATTAAACATTGAGAAGGATTTTTTTTAACACACATCCTTGGAACGTCAACATTTTTGGTGAAATCCTACTATATCCCACTAATATTGTAAAGCTGTAAGTTTGTGAGTATGTATGTGTATGTGTGTTTGTTACACAATCACGCAAAAACTACTGAACCGATTGCAATGGTACTTGGAATATAGGTAGCTGGAGAACTGGAATAATAGAATACTATATATCCCGATAATCCCGCGGGAACGGGACTTACACGGATGAAACCGCGGGGCACCGCTAGTACCTAATAGTTAGAAATTAATTTTCCTCTGAAGCGGACCTCGGCCTCTAGAAAGGAATGCAAACAGGAACATCGCTTAGACGATAATGATGATGAAACGAAGCGCTTGCTTTATTAGAATAAGTACAGGAGCCTTATTTTTACACGACTGCCAAAGGAAGTGTTATGTTTTTGAATCGCTCATTGCATTTCAGTCGATTTTAAAAAATAGTTCTCTGTTGATTTTCACTCGATGTCGGACTCCTGCGGCGAAAGGTTGATACCGCTCGTTGCGGTCGTACGATTCACATAGAAAAAAATACAGAAATCCAACGAAAATCGGAAGATATCTAGGTTATTAAATCGCTCGAAGTGGCGCATTTTATTCAAAAATAGAGCCCCACATTACCCACTGCAGTGCTATTCTCTAATGTAACAGCCTAGAGCTCGACGCTGTTTCAGCGTCGAATCTGAGCAATACGACGCTCTGATTGGACGCTAACTCTGATTCGACGCTGTTTTAGCGTCGAGCTCTAGGCTGTTACATTAGAGAATACCACTGCTGGAAGAAAATTGGCAATTCTTTTGTAATGCGAATACTCATTTAAATCTTATTGTTAACTTAAGTCAAGGCGTTATCCAGTAACGAAGTTATCAATTGTCATGTTAATATACCTGCCTAGATAGTAGGTACCAACTACCAACCTACTTAAATTGAAATGTTTCGTGATACCTACACACAACTGTTTAAACTAGGACTTGAAGAAATCTTCACAAATAATGTATGTACCTACCTATGTCTTGAGAAAGTAACTATATCATACTAGCTGCGCCCCGCGGTTTCACCCGCGTAAGTCCCGTTCCCGCGGGAATGTCAGGATAAAAAGTAGCCTATATGTTAAGAGGGCGCGATAGATGATAATTATCGGTCCTTGTCCGATTGCATATAAATGAGCGAGATGGAATTGCGTGTAAAAATCTACAATTTCTCGTAAAATCAATCATTAACGAAGATTAAAATAATATTTTTATTAAATGCGATGAAGAGGTTCTAGGTATTGTATTTTCTAATATTATGATGCCTATAAGAAAATATGGCGGTTAAGGATTTAGAAGAAAAATTGATTTATTTTGTAAAACAGGGGTAACTTTGCCAGTATAATAGTGGTATTTAAAGTTATTTTTTATTGTTTTTGAAATGAAGGGGACACTTCTTGTATCATGTACAATAACATAATACATTGTTTAAAGATCTATTTGATACCGGTTATGAAGAAAACTATTGAATCGGAAGGGATTTCACATGAGTCGCGTCCTTAATCCAAGTCCCCAGCTACCTATATTCCAAGTTTCATCGCATTCGGTTCAGCAGTTTTTGTGTGAAAGAGTAACAACCTCACATACATACTTACATACAAACTTTCGCGTTTTTAATATTAGTAAGATTAGGATTTATACTAGTACGTAGACCGTAACCGGCTGTGCCGTGTCCGAGCTTCGTTGTCCATCGCTCGGCGAGCAGTCGATCGGTCTTGCAACCGAGTGGCGGCCCAGCAATGGACAACGAAGCTCGGACCCGGCACGGCCGGGTGACGGTCTAGTATAAATAATATAAATGAATATTTCACTACAGTGCGCAATCTAGCCCCAAACTAAGCACTAGGCTTGTACTATGGGTACTAGACAACGGATATACTACATATTATACTTTTTTTTTGTAAATACATACGTACATATTATACATAGAAAGACACCCAGACCAGAAAAAAATATTTCTTTTTAAGCATAAATATCTGCACCCGACGGGAATCGAACCCGCAGCCTCCTGCATTGCAGTCGAGCGTCCGCCCGACGCGCCACAGAAGCCGTCATCATCATCTCTTATAAGTTTCTGATTAGTAGAGTTCTAAATTTGCTTAAAAAATTCGTACTTTAATTTGATGTTGCGCTTAATTTGCGTTTCTCTAAATTTGTCATGCTTTCAGATAAAATTGTAATTTTCTTGTTTTAAATATATTTCCGGTAAATATCCATTTTTATTATCTGTCTGTACTGTACTTACGTACCCATTGACTTATTTATTTCCAAAAGTATCGAAACCTATCCGTACCTAAGTATATTACCTACTAGTTATTATTTATTCTGATGCCTAGGTGGTTATAAATGTTATACTAATTTAACTACGTTTGTAATTTATTTAGGTAACTTAAAAATATTATTATATCTAATTATAATACCTAAGTTACAAATTATAATAAAAAAACTGTCAATAAACTTACATATTATTCGCCATGACTCCCTAAACACTTTTCAAAGTTCAAAAAGTAACTAAAACAACTCGAAAAAAAATTCAATAAGGTCCCATACAACGCACAGATTAAATTAAATTCACATAAAAATAAAACTAACTGGCCATTGTTTAAAACTTTTGCAACGAAAAGAATAAAACGTTCGAAATTCAAATTTAAAATACGAAGATCGCGACGCGATTTGAGCGCGCGTCGTTTCAGCGCGGGAGTTACGAGTGTACTGCGCGAAGTTAGAATTTGCGCACGATTTTAATAACGCACAAAAATATAGGTAAAGTATTTATAAAATGTAACAATCGTGAATTAATTCAGGTTTTATGCCGACTTCTAAAAAGGAGGATGACAATCCGTCTGAATGTTTAATTTTGGTGTATGCATGAGTTTGCCGATGTCTTTCGTAGCAATCTTCGTTTAAGATACAATCGCGCTGATTATTTTTTTAGAAAAGTACACAAGTACCTTAAGCTTTTTTTTTCTTTTTTTAATTTTATTTATCAGAAAAAAAATATTAACCACGGAGGTTCGAATTGATGTTAAGTATTAAGTTTACATCAGTCACTTACTAGTCGGTAGGTAGGTACAAATAAACACAAGATCGTAAGTACAAAGCTTGTGCTTAGATTTGATACGAATAAGGTACCTAAGTTTCTTGATATAATAATTGCTAAAACCGCTCTTTCACGTCAATTTTTAAAGTTGTTTAAAACGTTTAGGAAAATTGGCATTGTTCTTAATTATCTAATAAATTATCGTGAGTCTATAATCAAATTCCTCTGAGTTCTAAATAGTACTCTACCTACCGTGTGTTTAGTGAATCTTGGAAAATATAGGGGAGAGGAGGGGTGTATAGGGGGGGATTCTTGAACACACCCTTTGCGACATCACATGTTCATCATATCGAACATTTTAGAAGGAAAGCCTGAAGGAAAACGAGGTTGGCCCTAGTAGGATACCTAGCTATGGTCATTTCAAGTTATTTGTTTCTAACCTTGTCTAAATTTAAATTCTTTAAATGAAAATGCTTATTGTCACCCGTATTTTGTAGTCTTTCATTGCTATGTATTTAAAATTTAATTAAAATTGAAAACTGTTTTGGCTAGCGTAATATTTATATTATAACTTTATCTATAAGTTAAATAAGAAGCTGTAAGTTTTCTTTGAATAAATAAATAAGTTATCTGCAAGTTATAGAAAACTGGCTGCGCCCCGCGGTTTCACCCGCTAAGTCCCGTGCCCGCGGGAATATCGGGATAAAAAGCCTATGTGTTAATCCAGGTCCCCAGCTACCTATATTCCAAGTTTCATCGCAATCGGTTCAGTAGTTTTTGCGTGAAAGAGTAACAACCTCACATACATACATACAAACTTTCGCGTTAATAATATTAGTAAGAAGTAAGATGTTCAAAGGCCCTTTTTAGTCCCTTTGCCGGTATGAGTGTTTGTTTTTTTTATTTTATTTTTGTATATAAACATTACAAAAACATCTTACTAATAAAAAGAACTATAGTATGAACACTCATTAATGAGGTTTATGTATTGATACTTGACACTCACTTTTACAAATATTAAATACTAGCTGCGCCCCGCAGTTTCACCCGCGTAAGTCCCGTTCCCGCGGGAATATCGGGATAAAAAGTAGCCTATCTGTTATTCCCGGTATCCAGCTACCCGATATTCTAAGTTTCATCGCAATCGGTTCAGTAGTGTTTGCGTGATTGAGTAACAAACACACATACATACATTTTATCCCGATATTCCCGCGGGAACGCGGGGCGCAGCTAGTAAGCTATATTATGAACATTGAAGAATATTTAAGTACTCCGATGACATCACTACAAAGTTATTACCCAGTTAGAAACAACGTCACATTTTGGTATGCAGAGGTTGAGATTGACTGTTATCATGACTATTTATCATTTTATCATACCCATACCTAACTTCTATGTAATATTATCTAATCAGAATAAACAGTATCAAACTCTAAGGCCACCAGGTAACCAGAGGTTAAGGTATTAACGCAATTTATCTTGTCATATACAAGGCCTGCGGAAGTTGGTATACCTATTGGTCGGATGTTGTAGATAGGGCGAGTTGTGTGTTTGTGGATGTGATTGTGTTTTTATTCTTTTACAATTTTTACTAATTTATTTTAACAGACAGACTTTAAATCTTAGTAACGACTATACAAGGTGTAACGGGTATGCCCTTTCAAGCCGAAAGGGGGTTGTTCTAAACGTCTAGGCGAACAACATTTGTTCTACGACTTTTGAAAATTCGAACTTTTGTTTTAAAAATTTTGAGGTATGTTTCACTGAAAATACAGCTGCTTTTGAAAATAAAGGTAATTGAAGTTTTGATTGTAGTAGACCACACTAAATGAAAGGACAACAAAAGGTCAATGATCTCGAACTCTGAACAACAGCTGATTTTCAAGTTAACTTTACACTTAAAATTTTTGAATTTCCAAAAATCGTAGAACAAAAGTTGTTCGCCCAGACGTATAGAACAACCCCCTTTCGGATTAAAAGGGCTTACCCGTTACAAATTGTATAGTATAAATTTGCTAATAATATTGGTAATGTTTTACTGTAGTTCTAAATAGGTATGCGACAATGTGAATCACATTGCAAATAAAATATCTTTCTTTGCTCGTGTCTTCTTCTTATATTGGAGGTTGTGTTCTTTGCTGTCGTTTCAATAAGATAATGTTATATGTTCATCTTAATAAAATACTTTATTTACAGTGTTTAATGTCCAGTGTTTAAATACAGTGTTTATTTCAATGAGTCTATTAAAGTTATAGAGACGCCATTGCAGAACAAATCATCATTGAAAAGCGCCACAAATTATGATATACAAACTCATTATTTATATTCATTCACATAACTTAAAGAAGAAATAGACGAAACTATTGTTATCTCTTTCTAAAACATAAGACACAATGCTACTTGCATGACGTAAGAAAGAGATGTCATAATATTATTATTACATCTCATAGAGGTTAGGAGAGAATGATAAAACGTCAAAGTCAAAAACTTCGTTGAGTTTTTGGAAAAAAAACTTTTTCACAAAATAACAAGCGGGTGATCGTGACGTGAGCTGGGATGGAACTAAGACTTCTCTGGCTAGCTAGCTTGCATTTGTGTTGCCAAGAAATTTGCCCTATTACGTATCTAGAAGTTTTTTACATATCTCTGGTTTATTTTGTTATTATGAATTATTGTTATTATGCAAAATCGCGAAAACCATAGAATAAATTATTTTTCTATAGCTTAGGTATCTATACTTATAATAAGGAAGAGAGGACAAAAAGTCTGTACTCGGAAGTAAATTAAAAAAAAGTGGTCTAGGGGACTTTAGGATAAGTAGTAAAACAAAATTATATAATTATTAAAATTCATGTCTCTCTGTCTGTTCCTTATACAATTGAAAACTACTAATCCGATTGAAATCAGGTTTTCAATATTGGATAGTTCTATTTTCAAGAAACGTCGTGGTATACTTTGCATCGAAATCGAATCAGTGTAACCCGAGTAATGAACGAATAAGTGCAACCGCACGAGAACCGCTCGGCCGCCCGCGCCCGTGACAACTGATAACGCGTTTTTCACTTCCGCGGGTGAAACCGCGGGGCGGAGCTGGTAATGAATATAGTTAAACATATTATTATTTTGAACTTGATTTTTTTAGAATGAAAGTCTGAACTGAAATGAAAGGCTGAAATCTATAGCCCGTACTTTGACTTTGCTAAGCAAAAATTTGACTTAAGACAATTTTTGGTAAGTATTCATTAAGCGATCTTCGCAAATAACTATGCAAAGTTCTTGCTTAGTAGGTAAAGTAAGTTAGAATGTAAACCAATCAAAAATAATGACCTAATTTTTGCTTCTCTGTTATGACTTCAGATTCAGAATTCAGACTGAATTTGATTCATTGATTCATTTTTCATTGATTCATTTATTGATTGCTTTCATGAGTATTACAGATCATATTTATATAAATATAGCACATACATGATGCCCGTTGGGCTTAGCAACTTTTAATTAATTACATTTTACGTTTATATTATTGTGGGATTGAAATTTTATAAAAGGCATTTTTTAATTATTTCCAGTTTGAATTGTTGATCGTGAAACTTTCTAGTAGTCAAAAAATTTCGAATAAAAATTCCAATTCAAAGTTTAATTTGTTTATATTACTTATGTCAAAGTACGCACTATAAACAGCAACCTAACACCGCTCTTCTTCATTTCTTGAAGCAGGCAATATACCTAGCTAATACAGGTATTTCAGATGAAGTAGAAACCTATCTACATAATTGTTTTTGAAATCAAGAGTTAGTTACCTTGCGGGAGAATGAGGTATTTCATAGCCAAAAATACCTCGTGAATAGATCAACAATCCACTTTTATTTACGTACCTATTGGAATGCAATCATGTGATATATTCTCAGACTGCGTCAAGAAGCAAGGTTAGATCTACCTCACCTTAGGTTTGGTCTCACTTAGACATAAACTAAAATTACTTATTAACAGGGATAAGTAATTTTAGTAGTGAAAATAACCATGTTAGTTTAATATCGTAAAATAGGTAGGCACAAGTTCGCTTTATTTGTTCAACAATACAACATGTAACGGGTAAGTCCTTTTAATCCGAAAGGGGGTTGTTCTAGACGTCTAGGCGAACACCTTTTGTTCTATTACTTTTGGAAATTCGAAGTACTTTTCGAAAATTTTAAGTGTAAAGTTTACTTGAAGATCAGCTGTTTCTTAGAGTTCGAGGTCATTGACCTTATGTTGTCCTTTCATTTAGTTTGGTCTACTACAATCAAACCTTCGATCACCTTTATTTTCAAAAACAGCTGTTTTTTCAGTGAAACATAATCTAAAAAATTTCAAAAAAAAGTTCGAATTTTCAAAGGTTGTAGAACAAAAGGTGTTCGCCTAGACGTCTAGAACAACCCCCTTACGGATTAAAAGGACTTACCCGTTACATTTTGTATATATTTTAACACAATAAAATTAAAAAACAATAAGTAATACCTACTAAGTATATTACTAAATTAACTACTAAATAAAAACTAAAATGAAATATAGGAAAGACTAAAATATATTTTTGTTATTTCTTTTATTGATCAAGACCACAGGTCAATACATATTATCTCCATCCAAAGGATGTCTGGAAGAAATCGCTTTTAGCGTCGCCCATTTGTACCTACAACTTTTTACTTTTAAGCTTTCTGTGTATTTGTCTTACTTATAGATTATAATGTAAACTGATTGTAATTGATGTTGGTTGTGCAAATAAAGTGTTAATCTATCTATCTACTCGAAGTATTTTAAAGAAAAAAATCATCTCCGTAAAAATTCACTCGCGGCGAAGTTTGAACTCGCGTCTCCGCGTCAGTAACGCAGCGCCTCGTGTAGCCTAGTTGGATAACGCACTGCGGTACTGACGCAGAGACGCAAGTTCAATCAAACAAGGTTCGGTGGTAACCAGAGACATGTCACATCGTCGTCTTCGCTCCTAAAAGACTGTGCACTTGACAAATTTTGAAATATCAATTTCAATAATGTTCTCTAAGGTTAAGGTAGTTTTTGCTTTGATATATCAAAATGGTCCTGTTGAACCCAGTTCAAATCAAATATTTATTTATTAATATGAATCTTATCAAACATTAATCAAACTACATTAGAAATCGGTTCTACACTAAGCACAAGCTTGTATCGCAGCAACCTAGATACTAATATAATAGTTTAAATAACATTTAATAATAATTC
This sequence comes from Idaea dimidiata, assembly GCA_949358125.1. Lineage (NCBI taxonomy): Eukaryota > Metazoa > Arthropoda > Insecta > Lepidoptera > Geometridae > Idaea > Idaea dimidiata. Next base: position 1,530,978 of record OX442342.1, read on the forward strand.
AAATTGTAAATACATACCTTACAGACTAACATACATACAATATACATATATTAGGGGTAAAGTATGAAATTGCCGATTTGTACTGAAAATCTTAATTGTTTATTTTTTAAATTTTTAACAAATTTATTTAATCAAAATAGTTGCCATTATTATCTATTCATTGCTGCCATCTAGTGGGAAGGTTATTAATGCCTTTGCGATAGAACTCCGACGATCTAGACTGCACAAACTGTGTGAAAGCATTTTGTACTGCCTCCTGGGAAGAAAACTTCTTGTCACGTAGATAATTGTCCAAATCACGAAAAAAATGGTAGTCCGTTGGAGCAAGGTCTGGTGAATACGGAGGATGACGAATGGTTTCTAAGTGCAGTTCCTGAAGGGTCAAAATGGTTTCTCGTGCTGTGTGAGGTCTCGCGTTGTCGTGGAGCAATAATGGTGAAGATCGATTCATGAGTCGGGGCTGTTTTACTGCTAGTTTTGTCAACATGGTTCGGAGTTCGGCACAATAGACATCTGCCGTAATTGCTTGACCAGATCGAAGAAAACTATAGTGAATAACACCATGCTGAGACCACCAAACAGTTACCATTACCTTTTTATTGGTAAGTTTTGCTTTAGGACACTGTTGTGGCATTTGACCTGGGGTCAGCCATTGCATTTTTCTTTTCCGGTTATCATAAAGAATCCACTTTTCATCACATGTTACAATTCGATCCAATATTCCTTCATTTCTGTACCGGTTCAACACGCGTTTCTTTCTGCAGATCAGTCAAATCATGAGGCACCCATTTTTCGTATTTTTTTATTTTATTGATTTGACGCAAGTGAGTCAATAATGGGTAAGGTTACGTTAAACCATGCCGCTAATTCCTGGGTAGTTTGACTAGGATCGGCTTCCACTATCTCTCTTAATTCATCGTTATTCACCTGTGTGGGCGGTCTTCCTCGTGGCTCGTTCTTTAAGTCGAAATTTCCATCACGAAAGCGTTTAAACCAAAATCGCACGGTGCGTTCATTAGTAGACCCCTCTCCAAACGCAGCATTGATATTGCGGGCTGTTTCTGCCGCGTTAGTTCCGCGTCGGAACTCGTATTCAAAAATCACTCGAATTTTCGCAGTATCCATCTTTATTGTCTAAATTGAATAACAAAAACAATTGAAAGTCGATATACAAATGTTTCACATTTTTTAAAAAAAGAACATCACAGAAACCATTTAAAAAGTTTCATTCGAAAACCTCAAACCATGAAGATTCTATGTCAATTCAAAGAACCTATTGCAATAAAACGGCAATTTCATACTTTAACCCCTATTATATATATCAATGAATAAGTTGTTAAAAAACAAAAATGTATAAAATACAACTAAATTTACAAAACAAACCAATTTACATGTGCCTGATCTAGGTCAACCTTTGTTTCAGACAAAAAGTGCTGATGTGATAAAATTCACTTAGGTACAAATTAAAAATAACAAGTCCAGTCTGTCCTTATCTAACTAACCGACGAACACTAAAGTGAAAAAAAGAAAGACTGGGGTCTTGTGGCGACATCGTCGCACAATAATTACCGATTGTTACGTCACTAGCGTTTGCTAAGACGTTTTGTAAAACCGGAGGTGGCAACACTAAAGCGTCTCTTGCCATCTCCCTCACACACTCCTCTCCCGCGCACAGCCCGAAATGGCGTCATGTCGCGTTATTTTAGTGTTAAATTATCATAGTTAGTAACAATCTCTGTGCCTGTTCTGTGATTCTGTGTAATGAATAAACTTCTAATCTTTCATCTTCACTAAGTGTTTCATTCACCACATTCCGCATAACATGGGGACATAATCCCCAAAGTGGTGACCACCGACGCTACAGAAACGCGTCTCGAACTGAAAAACGTGTGAAAAAAACGTCCAGTTCTCTGCACATCGCTTCTACAGCTCGTTCGCGGTGACTTTTAAGCGATTCTCTTACGTGCCTCCACAAAAGTTGAAGACAACGTCTGTCAGCATTCTCGACGTATCAAACACGTCGCTTGCGCTCAGGCACGTGGCACAGTGGCACCTACGAGGGATCATTTCGCATCAACGAGTCGTACTTCTGCGCCGACGGGGCAAATCCCCGTTTTTCTCGAGAAAACATCGTCTAGTCGACAGTAAAAACGACGTCCACAATCCGACTGTACCTACTCGGCGGCGTCGCATCGTTATATTCCACAATAGAAACCGATTGGAGACTGTCGTCCACTACCTGACGATCCCTGGCAGCATCGTGCATCGGAATTAACAGTGACACTACATTGGTATGTACACTTCTATATTTCATGAAAAAAGTGAACTTTCTCAAGTGTTGAAGTAATACCTAATTGCTACCTAGTGAATCTAGAATCCAGAACATTAATAACAACCTAACTAACCTATAACAAGAACATTCTTCTCCGTGTTAGACATAAGTTTATTTTGCATCACCCGTATTAACAATTACAGTTTTACATTGCCTCGCTGAATGTGTGTTAACAACATTTATAAACTTGCATTACTATTTTCTGTGTATTTTAATTGCATTTTTACTGTGTCTTTTGTGCATTTACATGTTTTTATGCCATTGTTTTATTTTGCATTTCTACTGTATAACATTGGTACAGCTGCTAAACACTTACTTGCACATTTTGGTACAGCTGTTAAATACATACTTGCATATTTTGGTATAGGTGTAGAACACTTACTTGCATATTTTGGTACTGGTATAAAACAATTTCTAGGCTTATTCGGTTAACATAATTTCTTGCATAATTTACTGTGGGTGTTTAACAAAATTTTATTTTGCTTGTGTGTGTTTTACTAACAAATTTTTACTTTGTTTTACAACTTGTGTTTGTTTATTTATATGTACACTGTGTGTCGATTTTGCCACATACTGCTAATATTTGCACGGGTTTTAATATTTGTTTTAACGGTTTTGTTTTGTGTCTCGCTCGCTTTCTTAACAATACAATATGGCTGAAAGCAAAGAATTACAGGCTCATATAGAGCGGTTGGAGGGTGAAAAGGCTGCTCTTCTGTCCCAATTGGACAGCAATACTAAACCTGAGGTGTGTAGGGTAACGGTAAAGTTACCTCCATTTTGGTCCGACAAACCTGCGGTATGGTTCGGTCAGGTCGAAGCCCAATTTGACATTGCTGGTATAACATCTGACACCACAATGTTCAACTATGTTGTATCACAGCTGGACCAACGCCTTGTGGGGGAGGTCGAAGACCTCATAACATCACCCCCACCCAAGGGAACAAGATACATACGACTAAAAGAAGAACTTATTAGAAGGCTTTCTATGTCGGAGGAGCAAAGAGTGCGGCAGCTCATAAGTGAAGAAGAACTTGGTGACCGTCGCCCCTCACAATTTCTCCGGCATCTTCGTTCACTATCTGGTCAAGCATTATCAGATGACAACATCCTTCGGCAACTATGGCTACGCCGTCTACCACAACAAGTACAAGCTATTCTAGCTTCTCAACCAGAACTCAACTTGGACAAATTGTCAGACCTTGCTGACAAGGTGATGGAAATAGCCGGTCCCAAAAGTCAAGTCTTTTCTTGTGCCGTCCCATCTACTCCAACCACATTTCTGGAATCTCTTGTTCAACGAATAGAAGAATTAGGTAGACAAGTTGCTGCTATTTCTACAGATCATCGTTCTAGCCGCCCTCGCAGTCGCTCTGCTTCATCTAACCGCAACCGCTCACGCACTACCTCACCAGCCTCTGATGACAAGATATGCTGGTACCACAGGAAATTCGACAGCAAAGCAACCAAATGCACCAAACCCTGTGCCTGGCGTCCCACTCAGCAGGGAAACGCCAACAACAATCAGTAGAGGCGGCTTCTGATTGTTCTCATCCCGGCCGCCGACTTTTTGTCACTGATCAGAAATCTAAGCATCAGTATTTGATAGATACTGGATCAGACCTCTGTTGCTTCCCCCGGCGTCTACTAAAAGGTCGCTTTGATAGCAGCAATTTTGACCTCAGCGCCGCTAATGGTAGCACAATCAAAACATACGGTACCGTAGCTCTCCATCTCAACTTAGGACTACGCCGGGACTTTTATTGGAACTTCGTTGTTGCTGATGTTAGCACGCCCATCATCGGTTCAGACTTCCTGAGCCATTATAACCTGCTCCCTGACTGTAGGAATAAGCGCCTCTTTGATGGAAACTCCAAACTTTTCGTCAGCGCCACCTCAGTCCAGGTCTCCCAGGTCAGCGTCAAAGCGGTGGCTACTGGAAATTCAGTTTTCGCACAGTTGCTCTCTGAATTTCCTGACATTACGCGCCCACCAGGCTTACCCAAAGAAGTCAAACACAACACGGTGCATCACATCAAGACAACTGAAGGCCCACCTGTTTCGTGTCGTTCTCGCCGCCTAGCACCCAACAAACTAGTTGCTGCTACAAAGGAATTCGAGGACATGATGCGTTGCGGTATAACCAGGCCATCTAAGAGTGCCTGGTCATCACCACTGCAAATGGTTCTCAAGAAAGACGGCCTGTGGAGACCATGCGGCGACTACCGCAGTCTTAACGCCAGGACCGTTCCTGACAGATACCCTGTGAGAAACATCAACGACTTTGCTCACGGCCTATCTGGAGCCAAGATCTTCAGCACCTGTGACCTGGTAAAAGCCTATCATCAAATTCCCGTTTTTGAAGGAGATATTTCGAAGACAGCCATCGTTACCCCGTTTGGCCTCTTCGAATTCCCGTTCATGACCTTCGGGCTCCGAAACGCGGGTCAAACATTTCAACGTTTCATCGATGAGGTCACGCGGGGCCTCGATTTCTGTTTTCCTTACGTAGACGATGTTTTGGTGTTCTCTCCTGACGAAACTACACACCAGGAACACCTCCGCACGCTATTCAAGCGTTTCCAAGAATATGGAGTCGTCATAAATCCTTCGAAATGCGTTCTCGGTGCCAAAGAAGTCATTTTCCTAGGCCACCTCATCAACGCCGAAGGTACTCAACCACCTGAAGAGCGAGTACGTGCCCTATTAGATTTCCCTCCACCTGAAACAGTACAAGGCATGAGGCGTTTTCTCGGTATGATAAACTACTACCGTCGCTTCATACCACATGCTGCAAAGTTTCAGGCTCCTTTAATCAACGCCGTCGCCTCCACTAACAGCAAAGGTGCGAAACCATTTCCATGGACGCCCGAGCTACACGTGGCTTTTAACGCTTGTAAACAGAGTTTATCCACTTCTACGCTTCTTCAACATCCGGTCAATAACGCTCCTTTGGCCTTGTTCACGGATGCATCCAGCGTACACATAGGCTCCTGTCTGCAACAGCAAATCAACGGTCAATGGTACCCACTCGCATTCTTCAGCAAGAAACTCACACCACGTCAGTCCGAGTGGCCTGCATACTATCGGGAACTCCTAGCGGTGTACGAAAGCGTACAGCATTTCCGCTATCTTCTCGAAGTTCAACACGTCACTATTTACACGGACCACAAACCGCTATTGTACGCTTTCGCACAGCGTCGTGAGAAACTTCCACCGTCACAGCTCAATCAGCTGTCATTCATCAGCCAATTTTCTACTGATATCAAATATATCAAGGGCGAAGAAAATATCGTAGCTGATACCATGTCCCGGATAGAGGCGATCTCGCTTGAGCAAGAAATCGAAGCACTCGCCAAATCTCAAGACATAGACAAAGAACTTGCAGAACTCATGCACAAGGGAACAACGAGCCTCGACCTCTCAAAGGTCGACATTCCTACTACGGGACTGTCGTTGATTTGCGACACCTCCACTGGAAAAGCTCGACCCTACGTCACACCTGAGTTCCGTCGAACTATTTTCGATAAGCTTCACGGTATGAGCCACCCCGGTGCCAGGGCAACTACTCACCTTGTCACCGAGCGCTACGTCTGGCCTTCCATTAATAAAGATTGCCGAAATTGGTCACGAGCTTGCCTAACGTGTCAACGCAGCAAGATTTCTCGACACAATTCCGCTCCCCTGGGCAATTTCAACACCCCGTCTGGTCGCTTCATGCACGTCCATATGGACATTGTAGGACCGCTGCCCGTCTGTAACGACTACCGTTACTGCCTAACGGCTATCGACAGGGTGACCAGGTGGCCTGAAGTATGGCCTATGCGGACAGCAACGGCAGAGGAAGTCGCAGACACATTTACCAGAGAATGGATCTCTCGCTACGGGGTACCCCTCGTTCTGACAACAGATCGTGGCGCTCAGTTTGAGTCCGATTTGTTCCGACGATTGCTCCAAAACTTCGCCACTCAACGCATACGAACCACCGCCTATCACCCAGCCGCAAACGGCATGATAGAGCGCGTTCATCGTCAGCTAAAAGCCTCTCTAATGTGCCACGGAAATTCGTGGATCCAAGCGCTTCCCTTCGTACTCCTGGGAATGCGCACAGCATTTAAAGAGGATCTCAAAGCTTCAACCGCTGAACTGGTCTACGGAGAAACCTTGCGTCTCCCGGGTGAATTGCTCGTTCCAGTCCCCGGTCCTGAAAAGATTGAAGACGCTACCGACCTTGTCGTTAGGTTACGCCGTCATATGTCGAATATCCGACCCATCGGTGCTTCCAGACATACTCAGCGTGCATCCTTTATTTTCAAAGAGTTGCCCAACGCCACACATGTTTTTCTGAGAGATGACACTGTACGTCGTCCCTTGCAACCTCCATATACAGGTCCACATGCTGTGATCGATCGATCCAAGGATGGCAAAACCTTCACCATCGATTTTAAAGGCAAACCTGTCGTGGTAACCGTCGATCGACTCAAACCTGCATTTGTCGAACAGCTTTCGGACGGGCCCAACCAGACCCAGGCGAACCCTGAGCCGCCCCTAGCTGCAGCTCCGTCGTCTCAACCGGACCTCTCGCCGCCCGTTCAGCTTCCACCGTCTCCTACACTGCTTCGTACGGACCCTCCTGCACAACCTCGGAAGGCTCCATACGTTACTAGAGCAGGCAGACACGTGCGTTTCAAAAATTTTGATTAGTTACCTCTCTCCGTGGGGGGGTGGTGTGGCGACATCGTCGCACAATAATTACCGATTGTTACGTCACTAGCGTTTGCTAAGACGTTTTGTAAAACCGGAGGTGGCAACACTAAAGCGTCTCTTGCCATCTCCCTCACACACTCCTCTCCCGCGCACAGCCCGAAATGGCGTCATGTCGCGTTATTTTAGTGTTAAATTATCATAGTTAGTAACAATCTCTGTGCCTGTTCTGTGATTCTGTGTAATGAATAAACTTCTAATCTTTCATCTTCACTAAGTGTTTCATTCACCACATTCCGCATAACATGGGGACATAATCCCCAAAGTCTCTCTAACATCAAGCCGGGCCGTTTTTGACGAAGTAAACTTTCTAGTTAGTCTGTAGTACTATTTCCATGGTGGTAACATACCCGTAGAAATGATGCAGACAGGACGCTCAAAACACTTACAGGCGCTTTTTACGACGTCCTCACTCATCGTATCGCCATAAACAACTCCATAAAAACCAACTCTCAGGCACTTCAAGGATATTTAGCCGGTAAGCATCAACAGTCCTGTACTAAAAACCCAGTAACAAAACACAAGCTTTAAAGGTCGCCGTCCTATACTATCCTCGCCCCGCCCAATAGTAGGTATTATAAAATCACGTAATGCCCATGAGCACTTTGGAAGCCCAGAAAAATAATAATTAATATGAAAATCCAAAGAACCTGTCCTTTTTTCTTGGCATACTCGAATTTCGTTTTATTTTTTACTAGCGGCGCCCCGCGGTTTCACCCGCGTAAGTCCCGTTCCAGCGGGAATATCGGGATAAAAAGTAGCCTATATGTTAATCCAGGTCCCCAGCTACCTATATTCCAAGTTTCATGGTAATCGGTTCAGTAGTTTTTGTGTGAAAAAGTAACATACATACATAACTTACATACAAACTTTCGCGTTTATAATAATAGGGGTTAAAGTATGAAATTGCCGTTTTATTGCAATAGGTTCTTTGAATTGACATAGAATCTTCATGGTTTGAGGTTTTCGAATGAAACTTTTTTCAAATGGTTTCTGTGATGTTCTTTTTTTAAAAAATGTGAATCATTTGAATATCGACTTTCAATTGTTTTTGTTATTCAATTTAGACAAGAAAGATGGATACTGCGAAAATTCGAGTGATTTTTGAATACGAGTTCCGACGCGGAACTAACGCGGCAGAAACAGTCCGCAATATCAATGCTGCGTTTGGAGAGGGGTCTACTAATGAACGCACCGTGCGATTTTGGTTTAAACGCTTTCGTGATGGAAATTTCGACTTAAAGAACGAGCCACGAGGAAGACCGCCCACACAGGTGAATAACGATGAATTAAGAGAGATAGTGGAAGCCGATCCTAGTCAAACTACCGAGGAATTAGCGGCATGGTTTAACGTTACCTTACCCACTTTATTGACTCACTTGCGTCAAATCAATAAAATAAAAAAATACGAAAAATGGGTGCCTCATGATTTGACTGATCTGCAGAAAGAAACGCGTGTTGAAACTTGTGTTGCCTTGTTGAACCGGTACAGAAATGAAGGAATATTGGATCGAATTGTAACATGTGATGAAAAGTGGATTCTTTATGATAACCGGAAAAGAAAAGTGCAATGGCTGACCCCAGGTCAAACGCCACAACAGTGTCCTAAAGCAAAACTTACCAATAAAAAGGTAATGGTAACTGTTTGGTGGTCTCAGCATGGTGTTATTCACTATAGTTTTCTTCGATCTGGTCAAGCAATTACGGCAGATGTCTATTGTGCCGAACTCCGAACCATGTTGACAAAACTAGCAGTAAAACAGCCCCGACTCATGAATCGATCTTCACCATTATTGCTCCACGACAACGCGAGACCTCACACAGCACGAGAAACCATTTTGACCCTTCAGGTACTGCACTTAGAAACCATTCGTCATCCTCCGTATTCACCAGACCTTGCTCCAACGGACTACCATTTTTTTCGTGATTTGGACAATTATCTACGTGACAAGAAGTGTCTCCCAGGAGGCAGTACAAAATGCTTTCACACAGTTTGTGCAGTCTAGATCGTCGGAGTTCTATCGCAAAGGCATTAATAACCTTCCCATTAGATGGCAGCAATGTATAGATAATAATAGCAACTATTTTGATTAAATAAATTTGTTAAAAATTTAAAAAATAAACAATTAAGATTTTCAGTACAAATCGGCAATTTCATATTTTAACCCCTAATATTAGTAAGAAGTAAGATAAGACTACGACCCGTTTTCTAACCATTTATCGTGATTGGTTGAAATATTATCCAATCGGTGAATCAATGTGAATTGACATTTGACAATTTGTTCATATGTCAGATGCCCATCGAAACTTCAGCCACTCACCGTACCTCAATCTTAACTCTTAGCTGCTAACGTTATACAACTACTAAGCCACTCACCGTACCCTAATCCTAACTATTCGCTGCTGTCTCCTCACGTGAAACTGGCCAAATTGCTCAGAGCTGCTGTCAGAATGCCACATAGAAGAATCTGAACTAGAAACATGACGTCAAAGTCCTACCATTTTTTACACGAATTTCTCTGGGCAGGAACTACTATAAAGATAGATAGAGATACTATAGAGTAAGCAAATACTCGGTACTTACTTTGTAATAATATCGTTATTAAATAAAACGCGAGTAAAACTATAAATAATGAGTTTTAAATTTTTTGTAGATGTTTCCTATTTAATCTTAGCTTGTGTTTAGTTTCTAAAATCACCAACTAGTTCCTAAATTGCCTTATTCACAAACACAAACCCTATATACATGTGAACTCAGCCGTTTGTGAATAAAGCTGATGACAGTCAACTTTATGAAGTACTGAAGTAGTGTCGGAGCATCCTTATGCGTTGTCGGAAAGACTATAAGTAGGTACGAGTGTGGACGGAGATCTTTATTCCAAGGATTTATTCCTGTCCTAAAAACCCAATAATCCAGGCCAATCGAGGTCCTCACAGAAATAACAAGAAATTAAGGCCAAATGATGCATTATTTATACAATTTGACCTGAAAACTTGAAGTCTTGACTCATTTTATTTTTGAGTGTTTAATTCGAGGAGTAAGTAGGTCTACCTACTAATGTACGTATATGCACTTGCACTTTGGATATAAAATAAAATTGAATTACAGCGATTCGTGGTAATTGAATGGATTTGCCGTGTAGCTCCGGCATAGGGTTAGGTATAGGGTTAGGGATGATTTATATTAGACTAGCTAGACGGTCACGAGCTCCGGCCGGGTCCGAGCTTCGTTGTCTATTGCTCGGCCGCCACTCGGTTGCAACAGACCGATCGACTGTTCGTCGAGCGATGGACAGCGAAGCTCGGATCCGCGACGGTCTAATATAAATCATCACGCACTCCATCTCTTCCCGTGGACGTGGTTGTCGTAAAAGGCGATAAAGGAATTATTTATATTTAAATAAGACCGTCACCCAGCTGAGCTTCGTTGTCCATCACTCGACAAGCAGTCGATCGGTCTGTTGCAACCGAGTGGCGGCCGAGCAATGGACAACGAAGCTCGAACCCGGCACGGCCGGGAAACGGTCTAATATAAGTCATCCCTAAGGGATTTAGCAAATCCTAGGAATTCAACACGCTTCTTGGCCCGACGAAAGTTAGTCTCAGGCAGGTCTCTCTTTATTTACAGTAAATAAGTATCGGAATTTGTAGTTTCAACAAACCCCGCGGGCTCCCGAGAGGGATGCAACCGGGAACTTCGCTCAAATAATCTTACTAATATTATAAACGCGAAAGTTTGTATGTAAGTTATGTATGTATGTGAAGTTGTTACTCTTTCACACAAAAACTACTGAACCGATTGAGATGAAACTTGGAATATAGGTAGCTGAGGACCTGGATTAACACATAGGATACTTTTTATCCCGATATTCCCGCGGGAACGGGACTTACGCGGGTGAAACCGCGGGGCGCAGGTAGTAAAACAATAAAGAGGGTTTAGAATTCGTTCAGTTTTTATCGCCCTAACGCCTCTAACTACAGAGAAGCTCAATATTTATCGTAAGTTTAAATGCCTGTAAAATCAAAACTAATAGGTATTTTTGACTACAACAAAAACTAGTATATATATTTGTATACATACAAGCTTTACTGTAACAAACTTTCAACCGATTTAGCTTACCTATAAACATTCTTTGTTATGTGTAGGTAAAACGATTTTGAAAATGTGAATGTACCTACTTGGTCATTTACTTCTGATTCTGAGTGTACCTTTGAAGAAAAGCGAAATAAAAAGTCAACTGTAATGGTATTGTTTTAATTAATTATGCTTCTTACTACGATATTTATTTTGCACCAAGGTCGTTCGTGGGAATTTTGTCAATTACTAGTGCAATAATTTAAATGTAGGTCAAGTTGATTTTGAGACGTTTTAATAAAGTTATGTTTTTTTTACATGTGCTAGACAGATTGCGATCCTTCGATGGAATGCTAGTCTATCTTACTATATAGTAAGTAAGGGGATACCTACGTAGTTTCGATTGCCTTAAATATCTATCTATCTGTAGTTTTATTGGCACAAAGAATAAGCATTGCCATTCAGCGTGGCAATGCGGCCATCATTTTGGGCTCGCTGCCATAAATATTGTCCTATGTATTGTAATTACATTTTTGAGTGTTTATAATAAAGAAGCTTGATAGCTTTGTCTTAGGTTTTAGGGATTTTACATAATTAAACACAATATTTACCGGGTTATACTCGCGTTTTAATAAATTGGCATTGTTAAACACCGAGCTTAACCCGGTAAATATTGTGTTTTATTTAGGTACTTTAATCAATATAAATGTTTGTGTATTATTGTGTTTTACGTAAAAACTACTCTAGATCGATAAAGATAACACAAATTAAAGTTAAATAAATCATCATGATAAATCAAATTATTGATTTGCAATAAAAAAAAGCAACTTGAGTTCCTCTGTGCATCGGAAGACATGATAAGCAGTTGATTTCGGTTGTTGTTGTCTCCAACCAGTCGTTAAAGCAAGTTAAGAGACCTTATGTCAAAGTAAAAACTCTAACACTAGGTGAGCCACACTACACGAAAAGAAGATGAACTTGATTTATAAAAAAAAACAATACTTTTTACTTCATTTTTCATTGGTTTAACGTGGTTTTACGTTTTAAACTCTATCAATAACACACAAACTTCACCCACCCAACACTAGGTGAGCTACACTACACGAAAAGAAGATGAACTTGATTTATAAAAAAAAACAATACTTTTTACTTCATTTTTCATTGGTTTAACGTGGTTTTACGTTTTAAACTCTATCAATAACACACAAACTTCACCCACCCAACACTAGGTGAGCTACACTACACGAAAAGAAGATGAACTTGATTTATAAAAAAAAACAATACTTTTTACTTCATTTTTCATTGGTTTAACGTGGTTTTACGTTTTAAACTCTATCAATAACACACAAACTTCACCCACCCAACACTAGGTGAGCTACACTACACGAAAAGAAGATGAACTTGATTTATAAAAAAAAACAATGCTTTTTACTTCATTTTTCATTAGTTTAACGTGGTTTTACGTTTTAAAACTCTATCAATAACACACAAACTTCACCCACCCAACACTAGGTGAGCTACACTACACGAAAAGAAGATGAACTTGATTTATAAAAGAAAACAATACTTTTTACTTCATTTTTCATTGGTTTAACGTGGTTTTACGTTTTAAACTCTATCAATAACACACAAACTTCACCCACCCAACACTAGGTGAGCTACACTACACGAAAAGAAGATGAACTTGATTTATAAAAAAAAAAAAAAACTTTTTACTTCATTTTTCATTAGTTTAACGTGGTTTTACGTTTTAAACTCTATCAATAACACACAAACTTCACCCACCCAACACTAGGTGAGCTACACTACACGAAAAGAAGATAAACTTGATTTATAAAAAAAAACAATACTTTTTACTTCATTTTTCATTGGTTTAACGTGGTTTTACGTTTTAAACTCTATCAATAACACACAAACTTCACCCGGTAGGTATCAGCTGTGGTAAAGTTAAAAGTATTACTTAGTTTTTTTACTTTGATTTAAAATAAAATATTTCTACATTCTAATATATCATTTATATTATTATATATTATTATCTATGTAAAAATTGTGTTGTTCGTATGTATCTTCTTATGTGTGTGTTTGTTGTCAATAAAAGATTTTCTTTTTTTCTTTCTTTCGTTCTTTAACAAAAGCTAATAAATAAAACATTTTAACCAAAAGCTAAAAACCTATTATTGAACTAAATTTACGAAACCACTTTGGTTACCGACTGTACATCCTATACTTATCTTATCCTATTAATCAAGAAACTCATGGGGTTATTTTTTGTCTCTTTTTCTTCCAATGATCCATGTGATTTACCTACTGTGATTTACACTGTCGCATATTTAGGGCTTTAGTGGAACTCCTATTCCTATTAATTCTACTAATATTATAAAGCTTATAAAGTGTGTATGTCTGTTTGTTACTCAATCACGCAAAAACTACTGAACCGATTGCGATTAAACTTGGTATATAGATAGCTGGGGTCCTGGATTAACACATAGGCTACTTTTTATCCCGATATTCCCGCAGGAACGGGACTTACGCGGGTGAAACCGCGGGGCGCAGCTAGTTTTAATATAAATTAGGTAGGTATCCACAATATAAACTATTTTTGTACAAATTTCAACTGAACTAGCCTAATTGTTTGATTAATACAACACAATAGTTTGGCCTTCAGTGATCAAAAGTACCGCGGACGGACGAGTCAGAAAATATCCACCTATTTTTTCTAGTATCAATATTATTAGAACTTCAAACATATTTAAAACACAATACTTACCGGGTTTTACTCGCGTTTTTTTAATACTAGCTACGCCCCGCGTAAGTCCCGTTCCCGTTTCAGTTCCCGCGGGATTAAAAGTATTCTATGTCCTTCTCCTGGTTCTAAGCTACCTCCCCACCAATTTTCAGACAAATCGGTTCAGCCGTTCTTGAGTTATAAATAACACGACTTTCTTTTATATATACAAGATGTAACAGGTAAGCCCTTTTAATCCGAAAGGGGGTTGTTCTAGACGTTTAGGCGAACAACTTTTGTTCTACGACTTTTGAAAATTCGAAGTACTTTTCGAAAAATTTAGGTGTAAAGTTTACTTGAAAATCAGCTGTTTCTTAGAGTTCGAGGTCATTGACATTATGTTGTTCTTTCATTTAGTTTGGTCTACTACAATCAAACCTTCAATTACCTTTATTTTCAAAAACAGCTGTTTTTCCAGTGAAACATAATCTCAAAATTTTCAAAAAAAAAGTTCGAATTTTCAAAAGTCGTAGAACAAAAGGTGTTCGCCTAGACGTCTAGAACAACCCCCTTTCGGATTAAAAGGGCTTACTTGTTACATCTTGTATAGATAAGATTTATTTTATATTGTTTTAATATGCAAAATTATATACAGGTTTTAATATATAAGTATATTAAAACCTGTATTTAATATACTTAATCTAATTTTCACTTCTTATTCCGAGTATCTCTCAGAAACAAACCCGTGAATCATTTAAGAATGTTCAACGTAAACTTCTGATACAAAATACACTTTGGTATAATATAAACAAAAATATCACGTGCTAGTGATGGCCCGAAAAATTTCATTCGGTTTCGGCTTGAAAATAAACTCCCATTTTTAAAAGGTAAATTACGATATAAGTGCGTTATGATGATGGATAAAAGTTTTAAAAACACACGAGACGTTTTATAAGTCACGCATGTTTACAAATTGCTAATTTTGTACAAAATTAGCAAATAAAAATTAAAATGTACCTAAAAATTTTGTACAAATTAATTTTAATTAATTTTATTCATATATCAGTATGTTTGTTTTAGATTAGACTTACATTAAATAAATAAGAATGAAAATTATAATAAATTGTACTTAATAATAGATGAAGCATCTCGTCTCACATTTGTTACGAATTGATAATATACTACTCAAAACTTTGAACGAACTGCTAACAAATCACTTATTGTACGAATTCAGAATTTAAACGGATGGCGATGCTCCCTTTATGAGGTGGTTAATATATTTTAAAACGGTAAAATTACACCCATTTATCGAGCAAGTGTGTTGAAAACTTTTTAAATCCATTTTTTTTTTGTTAATAGGTTCATTTTACAGGGAATTAGCGCTTTTTTAAGTATATATTTTCTTACCTCGAAGTCTCTTCGCGACCTA
Source organism: Idaea dimidiata (assembly GCA_949358125.1). Taxonomy (NCBI): domain Eukaryota; kingdom Metazoa; phylum Arthropoda; class Insecta; order Lepidoptera; family Geometridae; genus Idaea; species Idaea dimidiata. The sequence goes on from OX442342.1 coordinate 1,546,303, forward strand.
GACCATCTTACCTTGGCTAAATCGTCGAGGTAAGAAAATCCTACTAATGTTATAAAGCTAAAAGTATGTATTGTTTGTATGCCTGTTTTAAGAAACAGTAAGCTCAATAACGATTGATTGCAGAGTAAGCTCAATAACGCAAAAACTACTTACCATCTTTTTATCACAAATTTCCACGGGAACTAGACTTACTCGGGTAAATCCACTCGGCGCAATTAGCTATACAAGATGTAACGGGCATGCCCTTTTAAGCCGAAAGGGCGTTGTTCTAGACGTCTAGGCGAACAACTTTTGAAAAATCGAACTTTTTTTTTAAATTTTAATGTTATGGTTAACTGAAAAAACAGCTGCTTTTGAAAATAAACGTAATTGTAGTTTCGATTGTTGTCGACTAAACTAAATGAAAGGACAAGATTAGGTCAATAACCTCGAACTCTGAGAAACAGCTGATTTTCAAGTAAACTTTAAACTTAAAATTTTCGAAAACTACTTCGAATTTCCAAAAGTTGTAGAACAAAAATGTTCGCCTAGACGTCTAGAACAACCCCCTTTCGGCTTAAAAGGGCATACCCTTGTATACATAATAGGGGTTAAAGTATGAAATTGCCGTTTTATTGCAATAGGTTCTTTGAATTGACATAGAATCTTCATGGTTTGAGGTTTTCGAATGAAACTTTTTTCAAATGGTTTCTGTGATGTTCTTTTTTTAAAAAATGTGAATCATTTGAATATCGACTTTCAATTGTTTTTGTTATTCAATTTAGACAAGAAAGATGGATACTGCGAAAATTCGAGTGATTTTTGAATACGAGTTCCGACGCGGAACTAACGCGGCAGAAACAGCCCGCAATATCAATGCTGCGTTTGGAGAGAGGTCTACTAATGAACGCACCGTGCGATTTTGGTTTAAACGCTTTCGTGATGGAAATTTCGACTTAAAGAACGAGCCACGAGGAAGACCGCCCACACAGGTGAATAACGATGAATTAAGAGAGATAGTGGAAGCCGATCCTAGTCAAACTACCCAGGAATTAGCGGCATGGTTTAACGTTACCTTACCCACTTTATTGACTCACTTGCGTCAAATCGATAAAATAAAAAAATACGAAAAATGGGTGCCTCATGATTTGACTGATCTGCAGAAAGAAACGCGTGTTGAAACTTGTGTTGCCTTGTTGAACCGGTACAGAAATGAAGGAATATTGGATCGAATTGTAACATGTGATGAAAAGTGGATTCTTTATGATAACCGGAAAAGAAAAATGCAATGGCTGACCCCAGGTCAAATGCCACAACAGTGTCCTAAAGCAAAACTTACCAATAAAAAGGTAATGGTAACTGTTTGGTGGTCTCAGCATGGTGTTATTCACTATAGTTTTCTTCGATCTGGTCAAGCAATTACGGCAGATGTCTATTGTGCCGAACTCCGAACCATGTTGACAAAACTAGCAGTAAAACAGCCCCGACTCATGAATCGATCTTCACCATTATTGCTCCACGACAACGCGAGACCTCACACAGCACGAGAAACCATTTTGACCCTTCAGGAACTGCACTTAGAAACCATTCGTCATCCTCCGTATTCACCAGACCTTGCTCCAACGGACTACCATTTTTTTCGTAATTTGGACAATTATCTACGTGACAAGAAGTTTTCTTCCCAGGAGGCAGTACAAAATGCTTTCACACAGTTTGTGCAGTCTAGATCGTCGGAGTTCTATCGCAAAGGCATTAATAACCTTCCCATTAGATGGCAGCAATGTATAGATAATAATGGCAACTATTTTGATTAAATAAATTTGTTAAAAATTTAAAAAATAAACAATTAAGATTTTCAGTACAAATCGGCAATTTCATACTTTAACCCCTAATACTTGTTACACCTTGTATATTAAGTATCGATCTCGTAGAGTCTATGTCTACGAGGCGTCGTAGACCGACCGGCTGTACCGAAGCCGATCTCTCATTTTCGGTTTCGGTTTCAAGTTTCGGTTTATGTCCGTCCTCCACCATGCCCTACATAAAGATTTATCTTCTTATTTCCGTGTTTTGAGGTTAAAACCAGGTGTTGACGTGAATATGTACCTGCAAGGGATTCATATCCGCATCTGGTTTCATTTGTGATACACTATTTTAAGTGTAGATACAGTATTTCAAGATCAAGGTAAGTAGGTAGGTTTTTTAAAGATTTTAGTCTATAAACAATTGCTATAGTTTCAGTTTCTTTATTTGCATAAAAGTTGGTGCGATGGACATAAGTGTTCTTATAAAATAGAAAGTTTCTCAACTTTAGTCAAAGTCAAAGTCATTTTTTTTTATTATTTAATTGGATGTGTTGATCACTTTAAATACGTCGAATGTTCTTACAACTATGACTCTAGTCCTCCGATGAGAAGCCATAAGAAACTCATGAGTGTTTTTTTTTGTAATCACGTTTTACAATCGTCAAAATACATATATTTTTAACACTTTATTACAATGATCATAATATGATTCACATTGTCGCATATTTATGGCTATAGTGGAACCGGAGCAATATTCTACTATAATATTTCAATGTACCTATTGACATGCAAAATTTTACAGGTTGTCACAATAAAAATATTGAAATTGTTTAAAATTAAATCATTGTTTAATCATCAAGAAAAAAGAATTTTCATACGAATTAGGACGTCAAAGTTATTAAAATTATAATATAAATATCGAAATAGTAACATGTCATATTATAATTACTCACATAAAAGATCAAGTTAGGTATATATACACTTTTTTTTCTTTTTCATTTTACTTCAGTTTACAAGCAGTTTACCTAGTATAATATACTTTTTACTACAGTATATCTAGTAGTTGCCAAACTTTCATACAAATTCCGGGCGGGTCCCGTCAAATGGCGTAGCAAAGGAGGAAAGGTCACATAAATTATAGAATACTAGCTGCGCCCCGCGGTTTCACCCGCGTAAGTCCTGTTCCCGGGGGAGTATCGGGATAAAAAGTAGCCTATGTGTTATTCCAGGTCTTTAGCTACCTATACTCCAAGTTTCCTTGCAATCGGTTCAGTAGTTTTTGCGTGAAAGAGTAACAAACATATACATGCAAACGAAACATGGCATTATATTCTCGAGCCATCAGCTCTATTAGTAGGTACTAGTATTTACATGATATTTCAATGGTAATTAACAGTAATTGTTAATTTGTTTGTAACTGACTCATTTAAGTAATAAATAGCTGTAGGTAAACTTTAGGTTTTAAAGGAAAATTATGCACATGGTTTGTTTTATTCATTACAAATATTACCAAGAAATAAACAGTAATTCATATAATTTGAAATTGATTAACTTATTTTTGAACAATTTATTCATTTACTAGCTGCGCCCCGCGGTTTCACCCGCTAAATCCCGCTCTGGGAATATCGAGATAAAAAGTAGCCTATGTGTTTATCCAGGTCCCCAGCTACCTATATTCCAAGTTTCGTCGCAATCGGTTCAGTAGTTTTTGCGTGAAAGAGTAACAACCTCACATACATACATACATACAAACTTTCGCGTTTATTATTAGTAAGATAGACATATCTATGGCTTTAACGTCGACAATTTCTGCCCGCTGCTTGCGCGGCAGATTTTTTCAACTCCGTATCGTATTCATCGTATTCCCAAAACGACGTCGAGTTGAACACGACGAGTTCAACTCGACGTCGTTACTCGGTAGGGTCCCAGATCAAAAAAACAAATTTTAATGTAATCTAAACTTATTAAAGTCAGGTAAATTCGCTGCTCGAGATGGGAACTCATGTGGCCGAGTGGTTGAGGCACTGGAGTATTGATCAAGGGACGCGAATCCAAATCTCGCCGCGAGTGAATTTTTTAAGATGATTTTTCCTTTAAATAAAATAATATTTTTATTAAAGTCGGTTAAAATTCAATATCATTCCAATGTATTGATAACTTGACCACCAATACACGAACAATAAAGCTGCCGTTTAAAAGTTGAAAGGTCGCTGAAATTCAACTGAAGACATCAGTAGTGACCCAGATTCTATGTTTTTATCAAATCATTCAAATTGACCTCATTTCATTAAGGGCCTATACAACCCTAATAGCGTGACAGGGATAAAGCCAGCGAATTTTAGATGTGTAAGTGAAGGACGTAAGATGCGACCTTGCAAAATATTTATAATCAAACAATAGCTAGTTTCAAGATAACTAAATGTTATTCTTGAAATTCAAAACATTCACTGCCTGTATTGAGCTAAGTTCAGTTCTTATACAAAGTTTTATTAGTTTTCGTACAATATTGACTGAGTAATATCACTTATTTGTACAATTTAGAGGGAAGTTTGGAACAAAAATTTAACGATAAAATTTTCAGGAATCGTGTTTTCACGACATTCACGTGTTAGTAAATATCCTCGACTTTAATAAATATGGTTTCAAAAACTTTTATTTCAAATAACTTTCGTAGTAATTCTAGAAACATCAGTTCTGGCCTACTACGACCCCTTAAGGCTTCTCGAACTCGAATGGTTAGTTTGTCCCGAATAGCCCTTTTGTCCTTAGTAGTCCCGATAACTTGATCCCTAGTAGCTTTATTAATAAGGGAGTAAGGTCGGAGTAGTTATTCCGCTTTTTGTTTCTGTCTGTTAACTTTGAATGTTCTGGTCACGGAAAAAGACACAGCATGTTATTACTACTCCGACCTTACTCCACGTTTATTTATAAAGCTATAAGTGATGGTGAAGGCCAAATAAATGTAGCCGCGTTCCGAATAGAAATGACTCTTACATCTCTTTCGCTTTATAAAAACCTAAAAAAATATAGAGTCGTTCGTGCTACGACCGAATAAAAAACGCTAAGTACCTACCAAAAAATTTGAGTTCTACTTATAGAATTAAGCAGCTCTAAAACTCAAAAATTCCCACACTGATTTTAAATTTAGAATCTTCTCAATTATTTAACTTGCCCTCAAATTTTACGTGGCGTTTCGGTATTCGGATGGAAGAGTATCTGTTTGAACAGTTGCGTAATGTTAATTAAGCCATACCTATATCCATTACCCAACTTCTTGCAAACAAATTTTCATCGCAATTGGTTCAGCAGTTTTCCGTTAAGGAGTAACAAACATACTTATTTGTCATGATTAAATAATACTATATTGTATGTAATCATAATCATTCATTTATTTATTGCTTCATGACAGTTAACTTAGTGACTAGGTTTTAAAATTAGGTATTTACAACGTCATGAACCCGGTAGGGCAATGCAACAGTTTTGTACAATTAGGTAATCTTAATTTCTATTTATAATAAAATCTATTCTTATTATATGAATGGTCTTCGAAGAAGTTTTCTAAATTGTAGTATGCTTTGTTTTAAGGTATGTATATAAACAATGTATTTATTCTATTCTTTTTTTATGTGTTCAGGAATTTTATTATATATTTTGATACACATTACATATGGGCCAGAAGAGTGTATGGTCAGGTTTGAGTTCGGTAAGGCTAGTTGGTCATTATGCCTTAAATTACGGGAAACAGTGAATTTGTCTTCTGATTGATTAAAAATGATGAATTATTTTTGACGAAGAGTGACGTTTCATACATGTCTAGGCAAGGTAGGGTTAGTATATTTAATTCTATAAAGTGAGGTTTACATGTATCTGTATTTTGTATATTCGTTACAATTCTAATGCATCTCTTTTGTAACTTAAAAATTTTTTCGGCTTCTGTGCTATTTCCCCAAAGTATTATACCATATCGTATCCACGAATGGGCATAGGAATGATATGCGGCTAATGTGGTTTTGGTGTCAGTTGATTTCTTTAATTCTAGTAAAGCGTAAGTGAATCTAGATAGTTTGCTACTAAGCTCATTAATGTGGGATTTCCAATTTATATTTGTGTCTATATTTAGTCCTAATAGTTTGAAGCTACATATACACTCTGTAGTAATGCCCTGAAAGGTAAAATTAAAATTTAACGGTACTTTCTGGTATGGATGGAATTGCATGAATTTAGTTTTTTAAGGTTAAGTTGTAAATTATGATCTTCTAGCCATTACACTACGTTATTCAAAGTACCTACTGTTTAGTTTTGAGTTTAAGTTTAAGGAGTTTTTACATGGTAAGACTATCAAATAATTAAACATTTAAGTAATGGGTACATTTTCTTATATATTATATATAATGAAGTCGGTTAAAAATGAATCCCTATTTCGCGTGGTCACGGCATCACGCTTAAACGGCTGGACCGATTTCGATAACTCATTTTGTGTTGTGTTTGTTATGATCAGGAGAAGGTTCTTATGAAAGAAAAAATGCTGAACCGATTTTGATAAATCTTACGCGGGTGAAACCGCGGGGCGCAGCTAGTACCTAATAATTATTGTTTGTCATATTTTATTAAAAACTGATTCCTAAAATACAAGCTTGTCTTAGTTTAGGAATCAGTAAGTATATGTATTATCACAAAAATCTAAAAATGTATTTTGAAGCAAAATGTTTATACCTACCTATTGAGTACGTTTGATGTGTACTTATTTATTACAATAAATTTTTATTTATTTATTATTTACTTGTTTACTTAATTAACTTACATACAAACTTTCACATAAGTAGGTTGCCTGCAAGAAATCTCTTTAAGCGATATTTGTAGGATTTATTTCGTCATTGAACAAACACGACGTGTAAGTAAATATTTACTCATATTTTACGTAGTTTACCTACTAATTATATTTTAGATCGATTTATATAAAATTATATGATTCATTCATACGTAGTAAATATCAGTAATATTTTATTCAAATAAATTCATCTCAGAATTCTTAGTCATAGTACATAACCTACTCTTAATAAAATTATTCATTCATAATCTAGACTACCTACCTATATTTATACAAAACATTACTAAGTAGGTACCTAATAGAAAACTGTATTGTATTTTTTTTTAAATCCGTTATTTCAAATTTCAACATACCTAGTTAGGCTGAACTGAAATCTATGGTACGCGTAATCTATTGACTTTGCTATTATTATTATTTCTTATCGGTTGTGAACCGATTATGGCCATTAGGAAATTAGCCAGTGTCATGTATTTTAATATATTATGCAAGTTATTTGCATCGAAACAGTCAAGTCGTCATAGTTAAAGTCAAGTCTAGGGAATCATTTGTAAACACGGCGGCCATTTACAGACAATCTTCACGGAGCCTTGGAGACAACACTAAGTCAATGTTTTGCACCGATTTTCACTTTCATTCCACTTGTACACCTTCACGAAACTAAATTGATTAATATGCCCCCGAAATTAAACAATTTGCACGCATATGAACTAGGTTTCACAAAAATGAAAATTTAGCACCACAACTCCTCAACGAGTTCCCGCCAAGACTCCTCGCTTTGACTTTGCTAAGCAAAAACAATTTTGGCATTTATAAAGTCGAAGTTTTTCAAATTTAGAATGTAAATCAATTAAAAATAATGACTTAAACTTTGCTTCTCTGTTATGACTATGAAGTTCTTTTTATTTAATTCGTATATTTGACAATGAATTTCGACTACAAATTCCAATTCAAAGCGTACCTATGCCTATGTTTTGCTAAGCTCAGTCTGAGCAAAATCAAAGTACCTACGTACTATAGATTTCAGCCACACGTTACTGGGTCGTACCGAATAATACGCGATTAAATTTTACTTTTCCGGCTACTGATTGGCCGGAGGGATTTGAATTTGGAACATGTATATTTGTAAAAAGTTTAAATCACCAAAGAGTTCCAATAGAAACAGAAGAGGAATACACTAGGAATAGAACAGGAGTATACTAATAGTAGAGTAGGAGACTCGGAATAGACAAAGAATAGTCTTGGAATAGACTAGTAATAGTCTTTGAAACATTTGGGTTAACAAGTTAAATATACTCATTTTCTCATAGAGGGCGATGAAAAGTAGAATGTCTACCTCAGGAGCAAATACTATTTTTAGCTCGAGTGAGGTCTTTGAATCCCTCGATTCGCTCAGGATTCTACTCTAGAATCCTTCGCTTCTCTCTGGATTCAAAAAACACTCTCGCCGTAAAAATAGTCTTTTCTTCCTTGGTATTATACAATCTATTATTTAGTTAAGTATTTATTATTCTTCCTTACTTATGCATGAATAGCTACATTTTTATACTTTCGTTATATCCGTCTATCTGTCTGTAACTTGCCTGAGTACCTATACATATTTATCACGCCAAGAAAATAATACCTAACATAAGAGATCCACCAGGAATATCGGGATAAAAAGTAGTCTTTGTGTTAGTCCAGATCTCTAGCTATCTACGGTCAAAGTTTCATTGCAATCGGTTCAGCAGTTTTTGCCTGAAAGGGTAACAAAGTCACATACATCTTATTAATATTATAAACGCGAAAGTTTGTATGTAAGTATGTATGTATGTGAGGTTGTTACTCTTTCACACAAAAACTACTGAACCGATTGCGATGAAACTTGGAATATAGGTAGCAGGGGACCTGGATAAACACATAGGCTACTTTTTATCCCGATATTCCCCGCGGGAACGGGACTTACGCGGGTGAAACCGCGGGGCGCATCTAGTACATACATAATACTCACAAACTTTCAGTTTTATAATTTTACTTAGTCAGATTGTGTAACCATCTGCGTATCATCAAGGCAATGGATCGGTCAGAGACGTATTACCTATGATAATATGAACGAAGATATTTTAGATTACCTACGTGGGTGGGTACCACGAATCGATTCTTAATGGACCAAATATTTCAAGTGGCGTATTGTTCATCATTTGTTTTGTTAGATGCTCGCTTTGTTCATGGTTTGGTCGATTTTACATGGTTCCTCCATAGTAAAAAGAATACACTCCTACATACAGCAGAATACCTACTTATTCGGTACCTAGCAGTTTTGGCGGAAATGGACTTTCAGCAACACCGTCCCTCAAAAACTCTAGTAGGTAAAGTTCTACAAACTCCTTTGACCTTATGTATGAAGTTTACATTAGGTACCTGTGTCATTAAAAAATGCCTGGCCCTTAACATTAAAAGCCCTAAAGCTTGAAGAGAAATTAAAGATGAAATCAATTTCTTTTTTATTTTTCTTTATTCTTCTTCTTCGTTTATATGGCTTATTCCATTTGGACATTAGCCAGTGTCAAGTATTATTAATTGATGATGAATTTATGGAAGTTATTTGCATTGCATCGAAACAGTCCAGTCGTCAGAGTTAAAGTCAAGTCGAGGGAATCATTGTAAAAAGGGGGCCGTTTTTTACAACGTTTGTTCACGGAGCTATGGAGACACCGCTAAAGTTTATGTTTTGCCCCGATTTTCATTCTCATTTAAATTTGTACACTTTCACGAAACTAAACTGATTAATATGCCCCTGAAATTAAACAATTTACACGCAGTTGAACTAGGTTTAACAAAAATGAAAATTTAACAACACATCTCATAACGCGTTCCCGCCAAAACTCCTTTTCTTCATTTAGCTAAAGAGATGCGCTGCAGTTTCACAAACTCCTTTAAATCTAAAGAAGTTTGCATTACAAAATGACTGGCCCCGAAAAAAAAAAACCTTTTGTTTTTCCTACTTTATTCAGCCAGTGAGTTTTCCTGAAGTTTTAAAAACTCCTGTAGCGGCTCATCATAATCACACAAGTTTATCTTCAACAAACAGAGATTAGTCGCATTGAAAAGTGCACCTTTACATAAAGAAACAAGACGGTTACACTACTTACTCAGTCCTCAAGAAACCTAATATTTATAATACTCACTAGCTGCGGCCCGCAGTTTCACCCGCGGAAGTCCCGTTCCCGCGGGAATACCGGGATAAAAATTCAGCAACCTATATTCCAAGTTTCACCGCAATGGTTTAGTAGTTTTGATTACAACTTCCGTTGTAATCTGCATCGAAATCCCACTGCGCAAAGGAATAACCTGCGCGGTGGTAACGACAGCGTTGATTTGCATGCATTTGAAGGCACCGTCGAGTTGAGCTGTCATTGAAAGCGAGGTCTCTTATTTTATTTCTTATCGGTTGTGAACCGATTATGGCCATTAGGAAATTAGCCAGTGTCATGTATTTTAATATATTATGCAAGTTATTTGCATCGAAACAGTCAAGTCGTCATAGTTAAAGTCAAGTCTAGGGAATCATTTGTAAACACGGCGGCCACAAACAATCTTCACGGAGCCTTGGAGACAACACTAAGTCAATGTTTTGCACCGATTTTCACTTTCATTCCACTTGTACACCTTCACGAAACTAAATTGATAAATATGCCCCCGAAATTAAACAATTTGCACGCATATGAACTAGGTTTCACAAAAATGAAAATTTAGCACCACATCTCCTCAACGAGTTCCCGCCAAGACTCGAGGTCTCTTGAGCTGCCGGTATTAGTGACAGTTGAACTCGACGGCGTCGCCTTCAAATGCATGCAAATTAACGCTTTGGTTTGAACCGGGCTGATTATTCCTTTGCGCAGTGGGAGTACGAGGGATGTTGCGCGATTGCCTTGCTGTTTGATTAGTCTGCATGCAATCAAATGAGTCAGTCGCCACTTCCCAGCTAATATAGAAAGAATTTGGTTATAAATGCATTGCATTGTTATTACCAACTACTCATCGAGCTAAATCGAGAGCCGTGATGCCGTGAACAATTGATAATCTAGTGCTAAATAGGATAATCTTAAATTACCTAGATGGTGGGTATTCTAACAACGATGTTCGAGTTGTGATTCATATTTTTTAAATGTATGCGCGTAGTTTCTCGAACAATTTTGACGGACTCTGTCGCGCGTCGGGCGGAGGCCCGACTGCAATGCAGAAGGATGCGGGTTCAATTCCGAATTTGCAGAAGGCCGGATGCAAATAATTATGCTAAAATATTTGTATCTGGTCTGGGTGTCTCCTATTATGTATTTACAAAAAAAAGTATATCATGTAGTAGGTATATCCGTTGTCTAGTACCCATAGTACAAGCCTAGTGCTTAGTTTGGGGCTAGATTGCGCTGTGTCTAATGTCGTGTAATATTTATTTATTTATATCTAGTCTGTATGTTATGTTGTATTTACAAAAAAAAAAGTACATGTAGCATATCCGTTGTCTAGTACCCATAGTACAAGCCTAGTGCTAAGTTTTAAGTTAATTTTGGTCCGATAGAAAATAGTCATTCTACCTAAATGGCAACAACGATGAAAGACTCAAACCGGCTACGAATAAATTAAAATAGTTGCAAAACTTCCGAATTATACTATATACCGGGCCATGGAGCTATTTATAAAAAACTGGGCAAGTGCGTGCCTTGTCCAGCCACGCGCAGTGTAGGGTTTCGTAGAGTTACCAAAAATAAGAGATTTCAATCTGGAAGTCTTTACAACTAACACTTACCTTACCCAGTACCTAAGTAATATTTAACAACGGAATTTGTTCAAAATTTGGCTTTTTATTTCTTTCAATTACAAGTACTCGTTAATTTGAAAAGACAGCTCAGCTGTGATAAGATTCCTTTAAACTTCATTATATTTACTACAATTGTGAATACATATAACGTATCCAAGGATAAACGTTTGGCTGTTAGAGGGGAGGTACACATAACTCTTAAAAACTAAAACTCTACTTAAAAACTCAATATTTCGAAAACGGAACCCTAAAATTAAAAAATTGCTTTTGAAAACTGATGACTACATGATATGAAAACTTTGCTTTCGATGATTTTAAAAGAGCTAATTAACGATACCCCACACGATGGAGTAAGCAAGAAAAAAAAACATCCCACATGTTACATGTGGGGGAGGTACTCTAAAAAAGGGTTATATTTTTTTTATTGTAGCACTTTTTTTGGCATGAATAATATGTATAGGTACTCATGCAAAATTGCAGCTTCTTAGTACTAACCGTCTCTGAGGAAAGCCGCGGACGGACAGACTGACGGACTGACGGACGGACTGACGGACGGACGGACGGACTGACGGACGGACATGACGAAACTATAAGGGTTTCTTGTTGACTACGAAACCCTTAAAATAGAGTAATAATCAACAAACTCGAATATATATAGAAGTAGCAATCCTTTGAGAAAATGTTTCACGCAAACGATGGTTGCAGGGCCTAGAACGATGATTCGACCGTCAGTCTGTCACAAAAGATCGTCCACCATTGGTCGATCCAAAGGTCGATCATACGTAATACTGTACGGAACATGCCAGTGTGTGCATCTGGTGCTGTGTCACCGTGGAACATGTTTTATTCGAATTTAATAGAGAAGTTAGATCTCCATTCTATTTATTCCTCGTAGGTCATTAATAAATGAGTATTTATAAATAATCATTAACTTTATTGACTTATAAAAGTTAAAGTTACACTTAAACTTGGTACAAATAAATAATATATTTATTTACATGTCACTGTAACGTTAATTTAATGTGTAAAATCTAAGGACACAGCGAGTCAGAAGTTATAAATAAATTAAAAAATGTAGTTTAATCAGACAATTCTTCCGTCTTCTTTTTTCTATTTCTGTAAAAAGAAAAAAAACATGATTATTTTTCTGTCAAAGTAACAGACTAATTACTTTTGTAATTTGAGGGCTACTTAAATAATTAAGTTAGTTTTATGCAAATTTATGAATTCCTTGATATATGACATTAGGTTTTCCCACGTCACCACGCGGTGAATTATACTGTAATCACGTCCTGTGATACAGTATAACTCACCGCGGTGAGTGCGGCAGCTCGAGATGTGCGGTCCTGTGATACAGTATAACTCACCGCGGTGAGTGCGGCAGCTCGAGATGTGCGGTCCTGTGATACAGTATAACTCACCGTGGTGAGTGCGGCAGTTCGAGATGTGCGGTCCTGTGATACAGTATAACTCACCGTGGTGAGTGCGGCAGTTCGAGATGTGCGGTCCTGTGATACAGTATAACTCACCGTGGCGGGTGCGGCAGCTTGAGATGTGCGGTCCTGTGATACAGTATAACTTACCGTGGAGGGTGCGGCAGCTCGAGATGTGCGGTCCTGTGATACAGTATAACTCACCGTGGTGGGTGCGGCAGCTTGAGATGTGCGGTCCTGTTATGCAGCCACAAGCCGGCGCTGTGTGTATACCGCTTGTCGCACAGAGGGCACGCATATGGCTTCTCGCCTGTATGAGTCTATAATACAACAAAACGCTTAGATAACATTTAATAAATATATTAATAATTATGGAAACGCAATCACTCGAGAGGCTAGGTCGATTTAAATGGTTCAATTTGTTAAAACTCGTATCCGTCTTGCTAGAATAATATTATTAAGGGGCCGTAGTAGGCCAGAACTGATGTTTCTAAGGTGAAGTACTACAAAAGTTATTTGAAATAAAAGTTTTTGAAACCATATTTATTAAAGTCGAGGATATTTACTAACACGCGAATGTCGTGAAAACACGATTCCTGAAAATTTTCTCAATAGAAAAAAAAAAACAAAACTTCCCTCTAAATTGTACAAATAAGTGATATTACTCAGTCAATATTGTACAAAAACTAATAAACTTTTGTAAAAGAACTGAACTTAGCTCAATACAGGCAGTGAATGTTTTGAATTTCAAGATTAACGTTTAGTTATCTTGGAACTCGCAATTGTTTGATTTTACGCAATAAAATTTTGCCTAGTCGCATCTTACGTCCTTCACTTACACATTTGAAATTCGCTAGCTTTATCCCTGTCACGCTATTAGGGTTATATAGGCCCTTAAGAGCTGATTTTTCATGCCTCAGATAAAAGATATCTGTCGAATAAGTTCGAACCCAACAAAATTTAAAAGACCCCCAAATTTTTTTTTTTTTTATAAATATCATAGTGACGTTTTTCATTCGGTGGCGTTACATTTTGTCTGTCATATATCAGTAATTTAATTTCAATTGGTAATCTTGGTGTGAATGTCAATGTAAATTTTAATAACCTATTTATTTTATTTAGAAAATTGTATAAAGGGGGGGGGGGGGGCAATTGAATGGGTTTTTATGCCTGGAATAAATGATTTGATTAGATAATATATGTCTATCTTGAAAAATCAGCCCTAAATCTATTGAAATTGAAGGGAAAATAAATTAAACAAGATACTTAATTTTCTCGTACATTTTGTAGGGAGCATAAATATTTGCACCCGAACAGAGGCCGTCAAAGCTTGGTACTCACAACTTGATGTCTGTCGCGTGTCCCTTTAGTAGTGAACTGCATCCCGCAAGTGTCGCACGAGAAGAGAACCGCTCGCGTGTGTTGGTTCATGTGGCTCGATATACTCGTCGCCTGATATATACAAATTACCATATTGATTTTTGTTTTTATTGCTCAAGGTATTTTAAACACATTTTAGGCATTTTTAGTACTTACTTGCGCACCAGACGAATCTTAGTGATTTTTGGTGTGTTATTAATGTTTTATAAGTTTTAATAGTTATTAAATAAATTAAAAAAAAAAAACCGATGACAGGATTCGAGCCTGCGTCCTTTCGAAAGGACGCAGGTTCGAATCCTGTCATGGGGATTTATGGAAATATATTTCTAGGGTAAAAATATTTTTAAGTTTAAAATGCTTTGAGTATTATAATAATCCTGACTGTCGATACTTTAAATAGTACGACTGAAACACTTGTGAAACACACGTGCTTGTAGTATGGAGCACTGACCGAGAGCGAGGCGCCGCATATCTCACAGACGCGTCTATCGTTCGGATCTCGCGGCATCCCTCGATGTTCCTTCACGTGATGCTTCATACAATCCGTCACTTTCGTGAAATGTTGACCGCACTGTAACGACAAATACAAATGTAGGAATGAAAATAAAAATCAAGGTACAGTTACTCTGTTCATCATTAACACAGGTTGTGGAACAAAATTACTCATGTTTCAAGATGTTTAACTATCTTGTAGATAAACTTAATCTATACAGCGTGTTCCGACGACGACCATTTAAGCCGAAAGTGTGTTGTTCTAGACGTCTAGGCGAACAACTTTTGTTCTACGACTTTTGAAAATTCGAAGTACTTTTCAAAAATTTTAAGTCTAAAGTTTACTTGAAGATCAGCTGTTTCTTAGAGTTCGAGGCCATTGACCTTATGTTGTCCTTTCATTTAGTTTAGTCGAAAACAATCGAAACTACAATTACGTTTATTTTCAAACAACAGCTGTTTTTTCAGTGAAAAATAAACTCAAAATTTAAAAAAAAAAAACGAATTTTCAAAAGTTGTAGAACAAAAGTTGCTCGCCTAGACGTCTAGAACAACCCCATTTCGGCTTAAAACATGAGAAATTTCTTAATTTGTTTTTATTGCTCTATGCATGTTATCTACTAGATCTAAATATTAGAAGACCTTCCCTTTGAAGGTCACCACCTCATACCTCCAATTACCCTTTAACATTGGATTGGCATTCGCAAATTTAATCTCCATGCATAAAATTCCATGCATTCGGCATGAATATTCCATATTTCTTGAACATTCCATCTCGTCGCGAATAAATTTTTGAAGATTAAGTTTTCCTTTAAAAATATTTCTATGGGAAATTTTCTCAATCGAGCCTTAGTCGAAAAATATAAGACAGGGAAAAATTCATAATAAGTAATATATTCTTAAATTCGCTGCTCGAGATGGGAACTTGCGTGGCCGAGCGGTTTAGGCACTGGGGTACTGATCTAGGGACGCGAGTTCAAATCCCGCCGCAAGTGAATTTTTGAAGATAAATTTTTCCTTTAAAATATTTCTAGTAAAATGTTTATGTCTTAAGCAATAAAAACAAATTACAAAAGGAAAAATGAGTAATTTTGTTCCAAAGCCTGTGCCAAAATTACTCACTTTTATACAAACGAACAGAGTAACTTTACCTTGATTTTTGATAGTGTTTCCTACATTTGATGACTACTAAAGAAATGACTTGAACCTGCAACCCCGATATTATATTCCGTATCGTGCGCTCACCAATTGCGCCACAGGTGCTTGCTCTGTCGTCGTGAAATTATGGACTGCATCTCTACCAGGAGATGCATGCATAATTTCACAACCATGTCGGTACAAAACATGGACTTTAGCGTTGTCTCCAAAGCTCCGTGAACAATCATTGTAATGGCCGCCGTTTTACAATTATTCCCTCGACTTGACGACTTGTCTGTTTCGATGCAAATAACTTGAACTCATTTTATAATATCTCAGAATATATTATGACTTGCTCGTTTTTTTGAGTAATAAATAACTAAATTCAATCATACTGTGACATCGTTTTTACCCAATCATGGATGTATAATGTATTTTAGTTTTGATTTTTAATATTTATAATCTTTGATTTTTAACTTTTTAGTTTTATAATGACATGCCTATGTTATGTAATATAATATTTCCTACAATTGGATGACAATTTTTTGAAGAAATGCTTTCCCACATGTTCCCAATTTATTTCGTCTTTTTTGTTTTGTTCTTTGGACATTTTTGGAATACATTTCTACAAAAATTAGGGTAACTTCATTTTAAAGCAAGATAAAATAAAAAATCTTACAATTTTACAGGTGGTAGCTTTCTCGTTGTATTTGAATCGCGGCCCATACGGCTCTTGAGGCCTTTTTGAAACTCTCTTTATACGCTGTTTGCCGCTGTGAACAGAAAATTATAGTTTAGGGTACTAATCATTTCTAATATTAATTAACATATAAATATTAACTTATAAATAATAATATTTATTTATCTTCTTCTATACACCCTATACACTTATAATAGTTATAATAAAGGAAGAGAGGACAAAAAGTAAGTACTTGGAAGTAAATTAAAAAAAAAGTGGTCTCCTATACCACGACCACGATAACTTGAGTATCGTAACTCCGATCTTCATGAATTTTGGTATGCGCGTAGTTTAGGTCAATAGAATTTATGAGTTCAAAGATGAGCCGGATCGGTCGGGGGGTTGGGGAGATAGGGGGTCGTGAGGTCTCAGTTCGGGGCGAACTCCTAGTTATAAGTTTAGATTTTTTTTCTTCCTTTTATTACCAATTTAAAAACTTAAAAAAACATTAAATACTTAACCTAGTATTGTAAACCACTAAGGTTTTTAATTAACTAGGCATATTCACATCGATCTGTCAATATAGTATAGACATAATAATAAATATTTATTTATCTTATGCAAGTAATATTATAATTTAATCATGTGTTACGAAGGCAACTAAAAAAGTGTGCTTTAAGTCCATATTTTATGTACTTACTTGACAAACCAGCCTTTAGATCCGAAGGTAGTTTATCAATAAGACGAGGAATAATATACTCAGACGTTCTCCTACCGTAGTCATTGTTCACGCACATCGAGACACAAGTCAGCTGACGCTCGCCCCGAGCTACTGACCTGATAGATATACTGATAGATAGATAGATTACCTGACGTCATGCTTCATAGAGTTGACGAGATGTGAGGAGTACGCCGCTCGCGTGCGGAATGTGACGTCACACTTGTCGCAGTGCAGGTTGTGGCGGGACTTCGTGGGGTCATCCTCCACTTGCACTGGTACCTACGGAAACAAAAATAAACCAAAAAAGCATACGCCGAATTATTGAAGCGATAATTCGGCCTCTTAGTCACCGCGTCGGTAGACTAAGAGGCCTAAGTCGCATTCCCCGGATTGGATTTAGATGCGCCGGTTCGAATCCCGCCTGACGCTTGTGTTTTTGTGGATATATTTTTTCTTTAAAAGTAGTTCTATGAACGCCCAGTGCGGGCTTAAGCACTTAAAAAATTAAATAAATATATAGATAAATAAATAACAATACACAATGTTTTATACATTATTGTATTAGTATCTCAGTTCCTGCAATACAAGCTTGTGCTTAGTGTAGAGCCGATTTCTAATGTAATTTGATAAATGTTTGGTAAGATTCATATTAATAAATAAATTCAATTCAATTCAATCATAATAATAGAACACTTTATTTATAGGGTTTAATCGCGTTTTATTCATGGTTTTAAACGAACCGAGCTTTCGCCAACTTTACAGTTGGCTTTTTCAAGGTTGACTGAGATGTAAAACCATGAATAAAACTTGATTAAACCCGATAAATAAAGTGTTTTATTATGCAAAATCGCCAAAACCGTAGAAGAAATTAATAATAATAGGCCCAATAGTAGGGCTAATTGTGGAAACACACAAATTAAAACTTTAACTTTTAGATAAATCAATATTAAAACACAATATATTATACCGGGTTTTTCTCGCGTTTTATTGTTTACTGACATTAAACTACCGTCAAGTTAACCTTGAAAAAGCCAACTTAAAAGTTGGCGAAAACTCGGTCGTTTAAATATAATGTCAGTAAACAATAAAACGCGAGTAAAACCCGGTATATACAAGATGTAACGGGTAAGTCCTTTTAAGCCGAAAGGGGGTTGTTTTGGACTTTTAGGCGAACAACTTTTGTTCTACGACTTTTGAAAATTCGAAACAAGTACTTTTTGAAAATTTTAAGTGTAAAGATTACTTGAAAATCAGCTGTTTCTCAGAGTTCGAGGTCATTGACCTTATGTTGTCCTTTCATTTAGTTTGGTCTACTACAATCAAAACTTCAATTACCTTTATTTTCAAAAGCAGCTGTTTTTTCAGTGAAACATAAAATCAATTTTTTCACAAAAAAAGTTAAAATTTTCAAAAGTCGTAGAACAAAAGTTGTTCCCCTAGATGTCTAGAACAACCCCCTTTCGGCTTAAAAGGGTATACCCGTTACACTTTGTATTGTGTTTTATTATGCTAAATCGCGAAAACCGCAGAGAAACTTACGTACCTCGCCGACGCCGACGTCGATATGAGTAATCGTCTTGTGCTTGGCGAGACCCAACTCACTGACAAAGGACGCCCCGCAGATATCGCAGAGATGTTCGCTGCGATGCGCGAGGCGGATGTGGGTGTAGTATGTTGATTGGTGACTGTAGGAAATTCGTAACTAATAGTAGTTTATGCACCGAGGTACTAAAGCCCTGCCTTATATAGCGGGCGTCATATTGAATCCAAAGCGTACGAAGGAGTCTAGAGAGTTAACTCCCGAGCGGAGCGAGGGTGCTAAAAACTTAGAGTCCTGAGTGAAGCGTGGGATTCAAGCGCCCAAGATATAGACAGGCTTTATTACTGAGGTGAATACTCTACTTTACACATCTACTACGAGACAATGAAAAAGGGACGAAAAGAAGCATTTAATGAAGAACAAAAGAATAGATTAATGCTACGTGTATGAAATATATTAAAGCTCTTTATTAATTAAATTTATCAAAAATACATCAAAACGACGAAACCTGTCCAGTAATAAAGCCTGTCTTTATCTTGGGCGCTATTATTTGAAATAATTAAACTATTTATTGAAATAATAGTAGATTATACACCAAGGTACTAAATCCCTGTCTTATATTGCGGGCGTCATATTGAATACAATCCTGAGCGAAGCGAAGGAGTCTATTTAGTACCTCGATGCATAAACTACTATTGTGGAGCTGTTGATGTATAAAACTAATTTTACAAAATACTTACTGAAACGTTTTCAAACAAAATTTGCATTCTTTAATTACTCCATTGTGATACTCATCGTGTAGTGATGCTGAAAATCTGAAAACAGAAACAACAGCAGATTTAACTACTATTATAAAAGTTGATGATTGAATGAATGAATGAATGAATAAATTCTTTATTGTACACACCATATAAATTACAAGATAAATAGATAGAAACAAATACAGCTTAAATTTAGGAAGCACAATGGGCGGCCTTATCGCTGAAAGCGATCTCTTCCAGGCAGCCAATGATTATGTGTAAGTAAATGAACATGTATGTTTGTTACTCCTTCACGCAAAACCTACATTGCAACGAAACTTGGTATGTAAATAGCTGGTGGATAAAACCATGTGGAGCAGCTAGTAAATAAATTACTTCTACTTACTACATCAACTGTTGATGTATAAATCAAGAAAGGACCTAAAAGCTAAATGATCTCTACATATTAAAACGACACAAGATCAAAATGACCTAGTAGCAAAACGTCGTATTATAGGAATGACACAAGATAAAATATAAATAAATTCAGTGACCAACACACAGCGCCATCTAGCACCATGGTAAGCTGCTAAGCTTGTGTTACGGTGACTAGACAATGGACAGATCAAAATAGTCTGATGGCAAAACAACCTGCTTTTAAGTGTTTTGTTCCTTCGATTTCCGCATTAACTTAATGAAGTGTTTGTACTGCAATAACGATTCTGTTCCTACTCTACATATAGAATATTTCGTTAATAGGTCGTTTTGCAATCAGGGCAAATGCCTTATATAAATTGATCTGATGTCATTCCGATAATAGGATGTTTTGCTACTAGGTCATTTAGATCTTGGGTCGTTTTAATATGTAGGCGTTTTGCTTTTAGGTCCTTCTGATATGTAAGAAAATGTACTCACAAGCTGGTAAACTTCATCTTACACCTGAGACAGATGAATATAGTAAAATGCTGTACGATGTGCCTCGCCACCAGTCCTTTCTGATGAAAACGTATGTGGCAGAAACGGCATTCTAACTGACCGCGACTCTAGAATATTTAAAAAGTAATTAGTATGATAAAACTTAAACTGTAAAGTTGGCGAAAGCTCGGTCGGAAAGTTTGGCAGAAGGTTGCGGGTTCGATTCCTGTTGGGCGCAAATATTTATGCTTAAAAATAAATATTTGTATCTGGTCTGGGTGTATTTATAAGTATAATATGTATGTATTTACAAAAGAAAAATAAATATAAGTAGTATATCCGTTGTCTAGTCACTGTAACACAAGGTTAGCAGCCTAACATGGGGCTAGATGGCGCTGTGTGTTGTTGACAGAATTTATTTAAGTATTTATTATTTATTTATTGTGTCAAAAAAAAAATACATGTGATAAATACTGGTAGAAATTTGGTTTAAGACTGAATCTGAAGCAGAGTCTATTCTCGTTCAGCTATATGTATACACTGTTGTTGTATAGTGATTAAAATAAACTGAACCCCACAATACTCCAGGATGTGTGTGAAAATGGTTTTAGATCTAAGTTGCGAAAGTAAGTAAAGCATGTTTACTGCATATCCAAATAACAATAATCTTACCTCATCATGTAACAGCTTCACATGCCTGGCCAATTTATCCGCTGTAGAAAATCCTTTCAGACATTTTTTACATTGAAATTTCGCATTCTTATATTTATTACTTAACTCTTTTTTTTTAAACTCCTCTATGGCTTCTTCTTCTGATAGTTTGATTTGTTCCCAAAACTCAGGAACTAAATGCTGTTTCTTTTGTTTTGTAAATTTAAACTTTTTAGGACCAGACTTTTGGGATTCTATATCGTTTTCTATTACAGCCATAGAACCAGGGGCATATTTTCTAGGTCTACCCTTTGTCTTCTTTATAGTTCTTTCCTGTGAAACTAAATAATCTTTGTTTTCTTTTCTCCCTGTTTCTTTTATTTTTTTGGTCTGTGGTTTTTTGATTTCTTCACTCACTTCTATTTTGATATTTTTAGTTTCTCCACTTAATGTTTTTTTAATTTGGTCTAAGAATATGCTATCTTCATCACTGGAAATAGCATTACCAAAGAAATCATCATCATTAACTCTAATATTAATATTGTATATAGATTTGTTTTGTTCGCTCATTACTGTTTTACATTTTTCATTATCTTCACTCTCTTGTTTAATTGTTTTGTCTGTGAATATAGTCTCTTCATTATCTGATATTGCATTACCGAAGAATTCATCATCAGCTGTATTACCAATGTCATTATCATGAATAGCAATGTCATTTATATGAACATGAATACTATTTGTTTGTCTATTTTCAGTGAGATCAATGGTATTTAGTTTGGGATCAATATCAATGGCAGTTTCTACTTCAGTTTTGTTTAAATCAAAGTCATTATCAATTACAAAGGGAACAATTGGTTCAATTGCATGCTCTTCTATTGCAAAAATCGTTTCAACATTTGGATGTTCATACATTTCTATTTTCATTTCATTTACTTCACATTCTTCAGTTTCAATCATGTCATCTTCAGAAGTTGAATTACTTGTGTAACCTTTTTCAGATTCATTATTTGTTTTGTGATTACTATGTTGTGCTGTGTAGGTTTTGATATAACTACTTGTTACTGGATAGCTCAGAGTGGAGTTAAGTTTTTCTTTGTTACGGTCTATGAGGTCTACAGTTTTAAAAGTTATCTGAAAGCATATTTTGTTAATGTGAAGAAAGTTGTTTATTGCATACTTTGGTCTTACTTCTAGGAAAATATATTTAAATCTCTACATTTGACAGGGCAAGCTTCCCTAGGACGAGGTTAAAAATTAACTCATAGGAATTCATAACAAGGTATTAATTAAAAATTTTGTGCCATGTATGTGTCTAAAAAGACAAGACAATACATAATTTAATTTTAATGTGGAGCTCATTACCCTAGCTGTTCCTGGCAATCCTGTATAGTAGTGAGGGCGAGTCAATGCCTTTAAGTTCTGAAGCACAGATGCCTCAAGCTCATCTGTGCTTCAGAACTTTAAGTTGTTGTTGGTCCATGTTGTTCAATCTGATGGCAGTTGTTAGATCAAGTTGGAGGCGTTAGGACAACCTGACAACTTTAACACTATGTGAGACACACCAATAGCCAAGGAGGAATTTTAAATGTAACTCAGGTTGAAGTATGTGAGTTTTCTTACCTGTCCACTCCGCAGTATCCTCTCCAGTACTTTCTGTCCGTTGCTACATTTATCTCTAAACTTATGATATTTCCTCACCAAAGATGCACACTCGAAACATAACCATTTTGGTAATTCATCTCGTACACCTATCTGTGTGAATAAGAAGTTTAAAACTTAGGCCTTTTACCTATACTCTTACCAAATAATGAGTGCAGATAGTAAACAACATTGGGTTTATGTGTATTTGGCATTTTTCTTATCATCATTTTTCCAATCTCGAGAGAACGGGATCCGTTTTTAGAGTATCTTAGTCAACAAGAAACGCTTATTATACCTACTTTTGTGTCTCCACTTCGCTTGATCATCGGCAATGTTTTTGGTATTTTCCATTGATCATTTTCGAGTTCAAACTTTACAAAACTTAGTTTTTTTAGCCAGATATGTTCAGTAAATAACGTATTTTTATATAATATGCGAAATAAAGAGGACAACCAGCAGAAAAACACAAAAGTTAACTCACAATTGTACGGGTTACTTCTTCGTAGTTCCGCTTCAGAGTTTTGGTCAGTTTTTCGCCTTTGACGCCATGTTTCAGGCATATTCGGCAAATATTAAGGTCACACATAGTTTACATACTACTTATTCATAAAATAATATACAAAAACACGAAGAAATAAGCAAAACCACTGATTTTCAATATTCTTCAATATAAATAAATGACAATATTATTATTATTTCTTATCGGTAGTGACCGCTTATCAGGCGGAGGACACTTCGTAGAATTTGACGTTTAAGAAATTGATTTTTGACGTAATTGAGTTGACATTTAATTTCCAAGTTCCGGGTTCATAACAGAGATGGCCAAAATGACACAGTCAGTAAAACAGTGATTAAAATACTGTTTTACTGACTGACTCATTTGATAGACGGGCACCGTCCACTCGAGGGAAGGGAAAACCCACAGACTATTGAAAATCGATATGATTTAAAAAAAAAGTTCAAAATAATTAGAACAAATATAATATTATTGTCAATTATGCTGAATATTTAAAAATAAATACAAAAAATATCAATATCGTCTTTAGTAGCGTGGCGGAACGTCATCATGGCCTGTTTCGCCACGCCAACAATCAGGTTACCCTTGCCTTTGATGTTTTGCATCAAAACTATTCGAAATCGCGGCAGCTTCTCAAGAAGCACAATGGCCACCTTAAGAATCTAGCTAGAGCTTTTACATCTTTTTTAGGGTTTCGTAGTCTACAAGAAACCCTTATAGTTTCGTCATGTCCGTCCGTCCGTCCGCGGCTTTGCTCAGAGACGGTTAGTACTAAGAAGCTGAAATTTTGCATGGGTATACACTTAGTATACATAATGGTTAAGCCAAAAAAGTCCTACAATTTACATGTAACATGTGGGTTGATTTTTTCTTTCTTGCTTTTCCCATCGTGTTGGGTATGGTTAAATAGCTCTTAAAAAATCATTGTGAGTTTTCATAGACAATTTTTTAGTTTAGGGTTCCGTTTTCGAAATATTGAGCTTTAAAGTGTTTTGTTTTTAGGAGTTTTAGTTTTTAGAGTTTTGTGTACCCCCCTCTTACAGCCAATCGTTTATAGTTGGATACGTTATAAGTATTCACAATTGTAGCAAATATAATGAAGTTTAAAGGAAAATTATCACAGCTGAGCTATCTTTTCAAATTTACGAGTACTTGTATTTGAAAGAAATAAAAAGCAAAATTTCGAACAAATTCCCTTGTTAAATATTACTTAGGTACTGGATAAGGTAAGTGTTAGTTTTAAAGACTTTCCTAATTGTAAACTCTGATATTTTTTAAACCTACGAAACCCTACACTGCGCGTGGCCGGACAAGGTACGCACTTGTTTTTTTTCTTCATATAAACATGTAATTATCGATTCAAAGTCTAAAAGATCAATAATCAATAATCGAATTGGTCTATTACCGATTAAACACCTACCCCATCCTTATAAAAGACCTGTCATTGAAACATTTGACAAAACATGAGGCAATATTTTTATTTTTGTTGTTTTCCGTATTATTTTAGTATTGTTCAGCTGTGAAAAATCCAGAAGGTGCGTCAAGTTGAGCCTCAGCTCCTTTGCCTTTCTCTTGATTAAATTTTTTGTGCTACTAGTGGTGTTTTTATTGTGAAATATGAAGTAGAGTGAAAAATTTATATTTTAACAAAAATGCTTACGTTGTGACTCAAATACCTAAATAAAGAACCACAATTTATTAAAATCGTTTTATTTTTAATATAATTTTCAGTGCAAACTTTAAAGTTTGCCTAAAATAATTTCAAGCGCTTCATAAGCCGAGGAGGAGGAGAGTTCTATATACCCCTCCCCCTACCCCGTGCCCCTCGCCCTCCTCCCTTCGGGAATCAACAATCAGATGTCGGTAGTTACGCTTGTTGACACAAATTCACCAAAAGAGGGCACTCTTTTCCCGTACTATTATACTACTCTTTGCCGCTTATGACCGTTTGAAAAGTAGCCAGTGTCAAGTCAAGTATTTTTAACAAATGTGGACTTGGTGTTTTAGCGGGAACACGTTAGGGAGATGTAATGCCAAATTTTCATTTTTGTGAAGCCTATTTCAAATGCGTGCAAATTGTTTAATTCCGAGGGCATATTAATCAATTTAGTTTCGTGAAGGTGTACAAGTGGAATGAAGGTAAAAATCGGTGCAAAACATGGCCTTAGTGTTGTCTCCAAAGCTCCGTGAACAATATTTGTAAATGGCCGCAGTGTTTACAAATGATTCTCTAGACTTGACTATGACGACTTGACTGTTTCGATGCAAGTAACTTGCATAATAAATTAATAATACTTGACACTGGCTAATTTCCCAATGGCCATAATCGGTTCACAACCGATAAGAAATAAAAATAATATTGTGGAGTTTTTGGCGGGAACGCGTTTAGAAGATGTGTTACATGTTCATTTTTGTGAAAACTAGTTTAAATGCGTGTAAATTGTTTAATTTCGGGGGCATATTGATTAATATTTAGTTTTGTAAAGGTGCACAAGTGCAATAAAAGTGAAAATTAGTGCAAAACATGGACTTTAGCGTTGTCTCCAAAGCTCCGTGAACAATCTTTGATACCCTAGACTTGACTTTAACTATATGACGACTTTACTGTTTCGATCCAATGAGTCTATTAAAGTTATTCGATCTTGCAAAATATTAATATTACTTGATGATGTTCTATACAGCGCCAGCAACTTCTAATCAGTATTTTTTTAACGCTGCCTGCAGTGACTGGGACATTGCTAATTTTTTTCAAATTTAAGTAAAAAAAGGCAAAAGAAGTAACATTTATTTAAAGTAAGGTACCTTTGTGATTTAAAAAATAAAATTACTGACTTACTTATTTTTTTTTTAATACTTACCTAATCTGCTCACTAAACATACTTATAACAAATACAAACTTTATGGAGGGTGGAGTAGGGAGGTATGTACTTTCTTATTTCTAGTTTAGGAACAGGGAATCACTGCCGAAGACTATAGGTGATAAAATTAAGCTACTGGATTATTAATGGATAGGGAAATATCAAACAAACTCTCATTTACAAGATATGTTTATTAGGTAAGGTACTTACTAAATCAACAAATATCAATCAATAAAGGAACACAAAAATTTTCATCAAGGTAACACATTATTTCGTAAATCTTTAAGCGTAATAAACTCTAAAATTCGCGCTATTCTCTCCACCTCTCGGTACCTATAGTAGTATAGATTTTTTATGTTGCAGGCTCACGCAACATAAAAAGTCTATATACTTGTAATAAAGAAGAGAACAAAAATTCTGTACTTGGAAGTAAATTAAAAAAAAAGTTGTCTAGGGGTCTTATAAAAAGTAGTAGAACAAAACTATATAATTTTTAAAAATCATGTCTGACTGTCTATCTGTTTCTCTGTTTGTTCCTTATACAATTAAAAACTACTAATCCGATTGAAATTTGGTTTTCAATTTCGGGTAGTTCTATTTTGGAGGAACCTCGTGGTTTACTTTACTTCGAAATCCAATAAGTAGAACCCGAGTAATGAACGAAAAAGTCGGCTAAGCACTATTTCTACGCAGACGAAGTCGCTGGTAGCAGCTAGTATCGAGAAAATTCTCAGCTGTTTGATTTTCACGGAAATGCAGAAACTTCTTCCGTCTTCTTTTTTCTATTACTGTAAATGTGAGAGTGATATTATTTTATGGGAGTCCATAGTTGTAGGAAATGCCACATAAGTTGTAGGAAAGGTCACATAAGTTGTAGGAAAGGTCACATAAGTTGTAGGAAAGGTCACATAAGTTGTAGGAAAGGTCACATAAGTTGTAGGAAAGGTCACATAAGTTGTAGTAAAGGTCACATAAGTTGTAGTAAAGGTCACATAAGTTATAGGAATGTCCATAAATTGTAGGAGAGGGCACATAAGTTGTAGGAAAGGTCACACAAGCTGTAGAAAAGGTCACATAAATTTTCAGAATACTAGCCTGCAGCCCTAGACACCATTGTTATCGGTTAACGAAATCGCCAATCGACAGATTTTTTTGTATGAAATTGACATAAGTTCTCGAAAAGTCACGTGACTTTGCGAACTTATATGTCAATTTCATACAAAAAAATTAGTAGGTAGCCTTTCGTCTGTGGGCTGTCAAAATTACAAAGATGTCTAATGTGGTGCCGCCGCCAGGCGGTAACCCACAGACAGGGGTGGGAGAGTGGAATAGTTCTAATATAATTGGAATATATCAGATTATAATTATAACTCTAGCCATATATTATTATTACAAGATCCTATATAAACTTCTTTCTCAATCTCTTTTAATTTTCTGATATCATTACTAATAAATTGTTGGTAATATACACGGTTCAATATGAACTACTTAAATATTTAACACATTTTTGTAATTATTTTCAAAATGAAACACCTTTAATATAACACATGTGGTTTTATTCATACTTTAGGTTATTTGGAAAACTAAAATAACAAACCCCACATTATCACCATTCATTTTTTATCAGAACACTTGATTTTAAAAGTAGGTAAAATAGTCAGTCACCCTCTGTCCCATCTGAAGTGGGTGTCTTAATTCATCACAGTTTTTATTGACGCTTTGCTACAGGGCCAAATAATTTATGTTTACAGCAACTTAAACATAACAGGATCAAGTTACCAAGGCGGCAACAGTCGCACGATAATATAAACATTGATAAAAGTTGAACAAAGTAAGGTCCTCAAACTTGGTACAAAAACAGTAGGTACCTGTTAAAAGTTAAGGTTTTTTGTTTTTCTAACACTACTATCAGAAAATATTAAATTTATCCAAAATCTACATAGAATAAGGTACTTACCAGATTCAAACATAAAAAAGATATGCTTCTTAAAAATATTATGAGAAACAGACTGTTCAAAATAGTTAAAAAACAGCAAAGTCAATCACAAAGATGTAAGAAAAATATGGATAAGACCTTTTTTAAGTTTCTTTTACAAGTTTTATTTTGGTAACATCGGTGTTCTTTTAGGGTTCCAGTTCACTTCACTTTCACTTACTTCCCAAAAGACCACACATTATTTTTAAATACATTAAATTAAAAAAAACTGTTTTTTTTTTGGATAGAGATAATAATTTCTTAGAAACTATTGACCACTTGCAAACGTCCTTAATACTAAGTTAATCTTAAACTGTTAAATTATTACGTATAATGCTACACGAGATGGGCGCGCGTTCACGGCTAAGAAGTTTATTGTTTATTTTTCATATAAAATATGTAAGTAAAGTTTTTGTCAATTGTGAAATTTCTACAATAATTATAATCACACTAAATTAAAAAACAAAAATTATTGAAAATGGAAAAGTTTTTTAGAAATTGTGAAGTTTCTACTAGTCTAACCCATGTTAGTTTCTAGGAGTGATTTGTTGCCTAATCGGAACTAGGTATATCGAATTGTAAAAAAAAAAACGAAAATGTGCATTTTTCACTGCACCTGTACCGAATTATCAATTTATATCAGGCTGATACTCATTAAAACTCCTAATACATGATATTGATTGAAATTAAATTAAATCATGCATTACTAAAATAAACCATGATATTATATCCCGGACAAAGTATCCACCCTGTATACAATCAAATTGAGAATCTCCTCCTTTTATGCGAAATCGGTAATAAACATCGACTTTATCGCACCTACGACGAATACATTTAGTGTCGTAAGACAGTCGTATCCATATTATGTTCGCTTCTAAAAATCACCTGTCAAATACTGTCTGTGGGAACACCGAATTTGGTAGTAGGACTACAAGACATCGAATTTTCACCAAAAGAAATAATTTCTGACTGAATGTAGGTATTAATGGTAGATCTAGATAAAATTCAATAATTAGGTGACTAGTTGATGATATAAAACTATGTTTCCAGGCGTGTTTGAAATAAAATAAAACAATAACAAAATCGTGCCGCCATTTAGACACAGGTTAGGCTTCTACTTTTAGGCCAAATTTTGCTAATAAAACAACGTAAAATACGTTACAAATGAAATAAATTAAAGCTAATATACATTTCACTGCGTTCCCTAACTTTCCTCGACGTAAAACTTTATTTAAAACACTAAAATCGTGTTTGGATTTTTGCAAAGTGCGTTCACCGGCGTACGAAAACGTGAAGTTGGTGGACTAACGTTTGAATGATGTAGAATGATGAAAAAACTGACGTAACAGACTTAGAGCGTGGTTCTATATCTATACTCTTCTTTCACATACGTTAGAGAGGGTAATAAATATAGACAGTATGCGTATTATCGTAACCAAAGAACCGCTTCAATGAGACATTTCTGTACCGCCCGGCGGCACGCCACAGATGCGACAATAAAAAATATACCGCTCGGCGGTATTTCACAGACGAGAGGGTAGTAAAAAAATTAATAGGGCTGCAGTTCTTATTCTATTACTTGTTTCGATTATAACACTACTAGCTGCGCCCCGCGGTTTCACCCGCGCAAGTCGCGATCCCGCGTTGTTCGAACACCTACCTACCGCAAAGCAATAATCCACACTTAAACGGTCGCCCATTGAAGTACTGTTGAAGCCAGGCGCTACCGCGCCTGGCATCATCAGTACTTCCCTGGTCGTCCGTTTAAGTGTGGATTTTTGCACTGCGGTAGGTAGGTGAAGTAAGTTAAAGTTTGTATTTCGTCAGTAAGTGACGATGACGATGACGAAGGATGACGATGACGATGGATGACGATGATGATGATGCCAGTCTATCTACATCACTTATCCTACCCCTGTGTCGATTTTCATTCATTGAATGGTTATCACCAGCCATAAGCCAGGCGCTACCGCGCCTGGCATCATCAGTACTTCCCTGGTCGTCCGTTTAAGTGTGGATTTTTGCACTGCGGTAGGTAGGTGAAGTAAGTTAAAGTTTGTATTTCGTCAGTAAGTGACGATGACGATGACGAAGGATGACGATGACGATGGATGACGATGATGATGATGCCAGTCTATCTACATCACTTATCCTACCCCTGTGTCGATTTTCATTCATTGAATGGTTATCACCCGCGTAAATCCCGATCCTGCGGGATTTTCGGGATCAAAAGTATCCTATGTTACTCTCCATCATTTAAACTATCCCTATGCAAATTTTCATCCAATAAATATTATCACCCGCGTAAGTCCCGATCCCGCGGGATTTTCGGGATCAAAAGAATCCTATGTTACTCTCTATCACTTAAACTATCACTATGCAAATTTTCATCTAATAAATAGTTATCACCTGCGTAAGTCCCGATCCTGCGGGATTTTCGGGATCAAAAGTATCCTATGATACTCTCCATCATTTAAACTATCCCTATGCAAATTTTCATCCATTAATATTATCACCCGCGTAAGTCCCGATCCCGCGGGATTTTCGGGATCAAAAGTATCCTATGTGACTCTCCATCATTTAAACTATCCCTATGCAAATTTTCATCGAATAAATATTATCACCCGCGTAAGTCCCGATCCCGCGGGATTTTCGGGATCAAAAGTATCCTATGTTACTCTCCATCATTTAAACTATCCCTATGCAAATTTTCATTTAATAAATAGTTATCACCCGCGAAAGTCCCGATCCCGCAGGATTTTTGGGATCAAATCCCGCGGGATTTACGGGATCATAAGTATCCTATGTTACTCTCCATCATTTAAACTATCCCTATTCAAATTTTCATCTAATAAATAGTTATCACCCGCGTAAGTCCCGATCCCGCGGGATTTTCGGGATCAAAAGTATCCTATGTTACTCTCCATCATTTAAACTATCCCTATGCAAATTTTCATCCAAATCGGTCGAGCCGTTTGACCGTGAAGAGGGAACAAACAAACAAACAAACAGATTTTCGGATTTATAATATTAAGTAGGATACTCACCGTTGCGGGTACGGCTGCTTGAGATGCGCGGTCCGATGATGTAACAACACTCCCCCTCGTTGTGTGAACCGCTTGTCACACAGAGGGCAAGCGTATGGCTTCTCGCCGGTGTGAGTCTGAAATAGTAATTTATAGTAGAAGCATACTTTAACTCTGGGCACGTCCGCGTGGATGTGTAATAGCGTGACAGGGATAAAGCTAGCGAATTTCAGATGTGCAAGTGAAGGACGTAAGATGCGACCTTGCAAAATTTTAGTAAAATCAAACAAATTGCTAGTTTCAAGATAACTAAACGTTATTGCCTGTATTGAGCTAAGTTCAGTTCTTATACAAAGTTTTATTAGTTTTCATACAATATTGACTGAGTATCACTTATTTGTACAATTTAGAGGGAAGTTGGGTTTTTTTTTCTATCGAGAAAATTTTCAGGAATCGTGTTTTCACGACATTCACGTGTTAGTAAATATCCTCGACTTTAATAAATATGGTTTCAAAAACTTTTATTTCAAATAACTTTTGTAGTAGTTCACTCTAGAAACATCAGTTCTGGCCTACTACGGCCCCTAAGTGTGTGATATAAGAGTTATTTCTGAGCAAATTGTCGACATGACAATAACATAGATATACTTACAACTTGATGTCTGTCGTGAGCACCTTTGGTAGTGAACTGCATCCCGCACGTGACGCAGCAGTGCTTGGAGCCGAGGTGCAGGTTCATGTGACTCTTGAGGCTCGCTAACTACAATACAACACACAACTTAACATTCAATATACAATTGATTGTATTAGACGTTACTTTTCGGAACTCCATATCAACTATATTAAAAACTAGCTGCGCCCCGCGGTTTTACCCGCGTTAGTCCCGTTCCTGCGGGAATATCTGGATAAAAAGTAGCCTATGCGTTAATCCAGGTCCCCAGCTACCTATATTCCAAGTTTCATCGCAATCGGTTCAGTAGTTTTTTGTGTGAAAGAGTAAAAACCTCCCATACATACTTACATACAAACTTTCGCGTTTATAATATTACGCGTGCGAAGAACGCGGCAGAGCGCATGATACGTAGTGATACTAGTCGGTTATCGGGACTAAAAACTAAACATTAATTTTTAATATAGTTTATATTCAACATACATATTTACCTGAAAAATTTAGTCAACTAAGTTTCTTTGTAGAATATTTTGCTCACAATAAAGACAAAAGAGCTAAAATACCGCAATTTTTTGACAAAACACATCTCACCGTTCCGGGCAGGGAGTGAGGTGTTAATCAGGCTTTGTAATTGGCCATTGCGTTACTATTTATACCGAGACACTTTGTGATTGGCCGATGCCTTACTATCAATACTTATACTCTTTGTGATTGGCCGATGCGTTACTATCTATACAAAGACTCTTTGTGATTGGCCGATGCGTTACTATCTATACCGAGACACTTTGTGATTGGCCGATGCGTTACTATCTATACAAAGACTCTTTGTGATTGGCCGATGCGTTACTATCTATACCGAGACACTTTGTGATTGGCCGATGCGTTACTATCTATACCGAGACACTTTGTGATTGGCCGATGCGTTACTATCTATACCGAGACACTTTGTGATTGGCCGATGCGTTACTATCTATACCAAGACTCTTTGTGATTGGCCGATGCGTTACTATCTATACCAAGACTCTTTGTGATTGGCCGATGCGTTGCCTATTTAGACCAAGACTTTTTGTGATTGGCCGATGCGTTCTCGCACGAGAGTGCTATTAAAAAGACGTACTATTTTCAAGGGGGAATGACTTACGAGTCAGCTGGTCTTATCGTCTTTGGTCTAGAGGGAGGAACGGGTCGATATATCAGGCTGTGTTTCCTCGCGATGTTTATTTGACCGGCGGAGCGATGTAGGATACTCACAGCGATGGACACCCCGCAGAGCTCACAGACGTGTCGCGGGCCGAGCGCGGGCGGCGCCGCGTGCGGGTGTCGCGCGAGGTGGTGCTTGTAGCACGCGGACGAGGTGAGGAACCACGACCCGCACTACATTACATCATTTACTCATCTATTTATAAGGAAATCCAACGGCTATAACTTAAAAAATAGACAACACAACACCACCTTACCCATCCTATTCGATAAGTCTTGTCCATTCACTGGTTGCCTGGAAGAGATCGCCTTTAGGCGATAAGGCCGCCCATTGTGCCACCATATTTTAAGATATTTTCTGTATTATTTTGTCATGTTTGTGTGTGTACAATAAAGAGTTAATCAATCAATCAATCAACACAAATTAACAACTGAAAGCCAATTAAAGGATTTTAACACACGACTCGACTACGAAAAATACTAGGACACGACTAAAAAAATACTAATACGTAAAATAGGTTTTGTGTGAGCTTAACAAATACTAACAGAAGCAAATTATACATATTATGTAAAAACTCAAAGGTAACATCGAATTAACAAATTCAACTACTAATTACAATTAAATTTAATCCAAAGCAACATTAAAAAACATGTTGCTCAACCGCCGCCTCGCCGATGCCACGCTAGTACAGAATGAGTCCGATTCAGCTAAATCGCTGAGATTATTAAAAGATCATGATTCAGTAAAACACCAACATAATATTAGAGTGGTTATTGAATAAATAAATCCTGTGACGAACACACAGCGCCATCTAGCCCCATGGTAAGCTGCTAAGCTTGTGTTACGGTGACTAGACAACGGATATACTACTTATATTTATTTTTCTTTTGTAAATACATACATATTATACATAGAAATACACCCAGACCGGATACAAATATTTATTTTTAAGCATAAATATTTGCACCCAGCGGGAATCGAACCAGCAACCTTCTGTATTGCAGCCAAGCGTTCGCCCGACGCGCCACAGAGGTCGTCAATTGAAGTTCTATATTAATGATTTTAACTTACATAGGAGCAGATGACATTATCCCGTTTCTTCGGTGTCTTTTTCTGTTTGTCTTTGAAGTTTGATGGATCACTGGAATATGCATTATGTTGTCATAGATTTTTTTAAATTATGAATTAGATTATGTACAAACTTAAAAAGAATATTGTAGCATTAATCCCCTTACTTATAAACGCTAATTAATGTGCTGCATAACTATGCATCGTTTGTCTTTTACTGTCACATGAAGTTTCAAAGTTGACAGACAGAGACATACGTTACATAACATGACATAACACATGACTGTAAATAATATTTTATAAGTAACTCTGTTAGGTATAGTTAGCTACATATGTTTTCTGCAACTATTTACAAATAAATACTAGCTGCGCCCCGCGGTTTCACCCGCGTAAGTCCCGATCCCGCGATATTATCGGGATAAGCAGTAACCTATGTGTTATTCCAGGTTTCCAGCTACCTATATTCCAAGTTTCATGGTAATCGGTTCAGCGGTTTTTACGTTGATTAAGTAACAAACACACATGTACACATACACACATACGAAATTTCAGCTTTATAATATTAGTAGGATTTTTACCACGTCTTTAACCTTTTCTCCGAAAAATAATAAAATTAGAGCTTTTTCTACCGCTCTTCGAACTAAGCACCGTTGGTCTCAAACCACACCGTGTCAAAATTGACGAACCTTTTGAAATGCCAAGTGATACTAGCTCCGCCCCGCGGTTTCACCCGCGGAAGTGAAAACGCGTTATCACGGGCGCGGGCGGCCGAGCGGTTCTCGAGCGGTTGCACTTTTTCGTTCATTACTTGGGTTCTACTGATTGGATTTAGATGCAAAGTATACCACGACTACGACCTTCCTCGAAAATAGAACTATTCAATATGCAAAACCAGATTTCAATCGGATTAGAAGTTTCTAAATGTATAAGGAACAGACAGACAGACATGAATTTTAAAAATTATAGAATATTGTTCTAGTACTTACTTATCCTAAAGTCCCCTAGACTACTTTTTTTTTAATTTACTTCTAAGTACAGACTTTTTGTCCTCTCTTCCTTTATTATAAGTATAGATATAGAAGATGAGTATAGAAGATTAGTTTTTATAAGAAAAATTTGCATGCCCATGGGACGGCAAAGTATATACAACTTTAAGTGATTTAAGACCAATTTATTCTATGCTTTATGCGAATAAATATCTTTATCTTTATGCATGTAGCGCCATCTGCCGGTGGAACTTACAAACTTACTCATTGTTATCGACGTGTAGTTTTGAGTTGATTAGATGTTCGTCGTAGGCAGCCCGTGTCAGGAACGTCACGTCACATTTGTCGCAGTAATTGTCACGCGATTCTGACACCTGCGATATACAGACATTATTATAGACCTTGCGAGCACTAATTATTGGACAGGACTTTTGTTTTTGACGCGTTAGTGGAATGTCGTCTTGAATTTTTATTTTTACAAAACCAAGTTTAATTGCGTGTAAATTGTTTTATTTCGGCGGCATGTTATCAATTTAGTTACGCGAAGTTCAACGAGTGAAGTGAAAATAAAAATACCAGTGCCAAATACGAAATTAGCACGTTACAAACAAATTTTCCATGGGGTTCAAACGATTACAGTATAATAGTGGTAGTTCACTATTAGTACGAGAAACTAGCTAAATTGTCCTATATTGCTGACAGAAGCCATAACTAAGAAAAAGAAAGAAGAATTATTGGACGTACACATGTGTCACTATAAAAAAGTAAGATTTTAAAGTAAGGAGTTTCTTATGGAAAGGTGGTTTCAAGAGATCGAAATCAATATAATACTTAAAGTTAAAGGGCATTCTATAAGTACGAATCAAAAATTATGCAATTTACTGTAAATTTTTTTTTGTTTTTATTGCTCAATGCATATTAAACTTATAAATATTTTTCGCAAGGATATATATTTTCAAAAAATCCCCATGACAGGATTCGAACCTGCGCCCCCTCGCTAACCAGGTGAATGCTCTAACCACTGAGCTATACAGGAATCACGTGTCATGTTATAATTTCTCGACCATTTCTCTCCTTGCTAATCGTTTACCATCTAAGGCTTGGTTTCAGCGCCATCTACCAGTTAAGTATATATATTGCATATATTGCACAAGATTACACACAGCGCTATCTAGCCCCAAACTAAGCACTAGGCTTGTACTATGGGTACTAGACAACGGATATACTACATAAATTATACTTTTTTTTTGTAAATACATACCTACATATTATACATAGAAAGACACCAGACCAGATACAAATATTTATTTTAAAGCATAAATATTTGCACCTGGCGGGAATCGAACCCGCAGCCTTTTGCATTGCAGTCGAGCGTCCGCCCGACGCGCCACAGAGGCCGTCAAAATGTTTTGCAACTTGACTGGCTCGGGTGGTTCACTTTACAGTAAACACTCCCAACGTGATTCCTGTGTAGCTCAGTGGTTAGCGCGCCTGGTTAGCGAGGGGGCGCAGGTTCGAATCCTGTCATGGGGATTTTTTTGGAAAAATATTTGCTAGCGAAAAATATTTCAAAATAACTGTACTTATCTTGAAAAACTATTCCGTTCATGTCTATGAGGACAATCCGCGCTACTATGATCGTTTGACATTACTAAGTCGTCCTTTTGTCGTTTAAAAAAATAAGGTAAATTTTAAGTAAAAAATACCCCGACTACTTTTAAAAACCACAGACATTTTAAAAACATCTTTTTTTATATATTTGTTTTTCTAGAAATTTTTTAAAGGCAAAATTCATCTTCAAAAACTCACTTGCGGCGAGATTTGAACTCGCGTCCCAGATGAATTTTTCCTTTTAAATTTTTTCTAGTAAATATGACTATTGCTTAAGGCATAAAAACTAATTCTGAAATATTTGTTTTACTTTTTTTTTATTATTTGATGTGTTTTTAATTTATTTTTTTCAGCTGAACGACAACGCGACGACTTATAAGACATCATGGTAGGGCCCAATGTATCCACACTTACAGTGTGGGGTATGTCCGGTGCCACAACATGTGTGATACGCTTGTGCTGCGCCAGCCCTGCCTCGCTGACGAACGATGCGCCGCACATGTCACACACGTGGCTACTGCGGTGTTTCATGCGGATGTGGGTGTAGTACGATGAATTGTGCCTGAAGAGGGATAATCAAACACAATAAAGCTAATAATACACAATAGTAAAATCCGGTAAATATTGTGTTTTATTTTGCAAACAAAATCCTTGGACAAAATTACAATAAAGCTAATTGACAGCTAATACTTCGTTGTTTCTACAAACCACAACTCACCGTTGAAGGTAGGGGGTTGAGGTAATCAAACTGTCTATCTATACTTAGACTCTTTGTGATTAGCTGATGCGTTACCTAACTATACTTATACTCTTTGTGATTGGCCGATGGGTTGTCTATCTATACTTAGACTCTTTGTGATTGGCCGATGCGTTGTCTATCTATACTTAGACTCTTTGTGATTGGCCGATGCGTTGTCTATCTATACTTAGACTCTTTGTGATTGGCCGATGCGTTGTCTATCTATACTAAGACTCTTTGTAATTGGCCGATGCGTTGTCTATCTATACTTAGACTCTTTGTAATTGGCCGATGCGTTGTCTATCTATACTTAGACTCTTTGTGATTAGCTGATGCGTTATCTAACTATACTTATACTCTTTGTGATTGGCCGATGCGTTGTCTATCTATACTTAGACTCTTTGTGATTGGCCGATGCGTTGTCTATCTATACTTAGACTCTTTGTGATTGGCCGATGCGTTGTCTATCTATACTAAGACTCTTTGTAATTGGCCGATGCGTTGTCTATCTATACTTAGACTCTTTGTAATTGGCCGATGCGTTGTCTATCTATACTTGGACTCTTTGTGATTGGCCGATGCGTTGTCTATCTATACTTAGACTCTTTGTAATTAGCCGATGCGTTACCTATCTATACTTAGGCTGTTTGTGATTGCCCGATGCATTGTCTATCTATACTTAGACTCTTTGTGATTGGCCGATACGTTGTCTATCTATACTTAGACTCTTTGTGATTGGCCGATGCGTTGTCTATCTATACTTAGACTCGTTGTGATTGGCCGATGCGTTACCTATCTATACTTAGACTCTTTGTGATTGCCCGATGCGTTGTCTATCTATACTTAGACTCTTTGTGATTGGCCGATGCGTTGTCTATCTATACTTAGACTCTTTGTAATTGACCGATGCGTTGTCTATCTATACTTAGACTCTTTGTAATTGGCCGATGCGTTGTCTATCTATACTTAGACTCTTTGTGATTGGCCGATGCGTTATCTATCTATACTTAGACTCTTTGTAATTGGCCGATGCGTTGTCTATCTATACTTAGACTCTTCGTGATTAGCCGATGCGTTGTCTATCTATACTTAGACTCTTTGTGATTGGCCGATGCGTTGTCTATCTATACTTAGACTCTTTGTGATTGGCCGGTGCGTTGTCTATCTATTCTTAGACTCTTTGTAATTGGCCGATGCGTTTACTATCTATACTTACGACTCTTTGTGATTGGCCGATGCGTTGCCTATCTATACTTAGACTCTTTGTGATTGGTTGATGCGTTGCCTATCTATACTTAGATTCTTTGCTATTGACCGTTTCTGCACGACAGTGCTACTAAAAACATATTCGAAAGATGGAAAACCTAGCTGGCATACAAATGCGTGCCCGGAGTATAACAGAGTTAAAAAAAACAAATAAATATAGCAGGATGTTTAACAAGTATGCTTGTACTAATAAATATTAGATTCTCGGGTCTAGATCGCGTTGGTAGGTACAACAAATTTTTTTTTTAATTAATAAATAAATTCAAAATTACCCCGACGTTTCGGCAAACGGGTTACACCGGCCGTGGTCCCGGGAAGACTGGAGTGGCGAGCTTCGTTTACCGTCGACTGGGTAGATATTTTTATACAGCTACCCCCAATCTCACAAAAAGTTATTAGGGCCGCGGCACACTACACTAACACATCCCGCGATATATCAGGCGTTCGTACACGATTCTTACAAACATTTATCACTGGATTCCACACAGATGAGAGTTTAAAACTACTTTTCCGGTCGAAATTCCTGTTTCTTGATTTCAACCGCTTCACGTACAATACGGTACAATGGTGCATGTAACTCTATCTAGTGGTTTGGTTTGACCCGAAAATCTAATCTTACTAATATTATAAACGCGAAAGTTTGTATGTAAGTATGTATGGATGTGAGGTTGTTACTCTTTCACACAAAAACTACTGAACCGATTGCGATGAAACTTGGAATATAGGTAGCTGAGGACCTGGATTAACACATAGGTTATTTTTATCCCGATAATCCCGCGGGAACGAGACTTACGCGGGTGAAACCGCGGGGCGCAGCTAGTATTTAATATTAATGAACGGAACTAGTGTCAGATTAAAAAATGTATGCTTGTACTGTTGGTACAAGACAATGGATAATGTGGGGTAACACACTCTTCGATAGGTCGCTGTTAGAAAATTATAAGATTGATTAGATCTGAAGGACCACCAACTCACGTTGGTTTAAGATTGATTAGATTCTAGAAAACGGAACTGCACCCCTGAAATCACCCTTACACATTTAAACTGGTAGAAAAACACAACAGAATGCCCACTAACCTGAGCTGCCTCCACGTTGCGTTTATCCTTCCGGTACCGGGGATTATTCACTGGCACAATAGTCCTCTAGTTTAGACTTAGGTATCACCTCGCACTATGAAGCACTAGTAATTAGATGTACTTAGCACTACAATTGCATCCGAAATTAGATTGTTCGGGGCGAAAGATAATAAGCGTGCCTATGCTCGCCGAGATCGTTTCCGTAAGTGCGTGTCCCTGGCCGCTTCTCGGCTTGCAGGCATCTATATAAGTTTTACTACCCTCATCCAAAAATGCATAAGGGCGCGAACATACCCCCCACCGAAATCATTATGATGATTTCCCGTAAAATCTACAGTTGCTCTATCAGGTAGAGTTGGTAGAGGAGGTAGAGTCTCGAAAGACCAAGTAGAGCAAGTACTCTAGTAAGTACTAATAAGGTTATACTATAGTGATTAGATATAGGGTTTAAATAAGATAGCTATTAAATTAGTCTTGGGATAATAAGATAACTATAAGATTAATCTAAGAATAAATAAGTAAGAATGTAGAGATATAAGATTTGTCTAATTAGAATAGGGTAAAGGACAGATTTTGTTAACCGGTCGCTTCAGAATACCATTTCGAGTCCTCAGAGATACGACACGCACAATATTATCTGGTCCCGGGTAGAGTCGCTCTACTCGGGCCAAAGTCCACTGAAGTGGTCGCGTTAGCTCCGACTTGATCAAAACTAGGTCATCTACCTTTACGTTAGATGAAGAAGTGAACCATTTTGCTCTTTGTTGTAAAGTGTGGAGATAGTCTCGAGACCAAAGTTTCCAGAACGTCTGATAAACCTTTTGTAAATATTGCCAATTTGACATTCTATTCACAGGCACGTCTCCGATACTGTACTCCGGAACGGACAATAGGCTTCGACCAATTAAAAAATGTCCAGCAGTTAAGACTTCGTTATCATTCGGATTGTTAGACATAGGACATAGCGGTCGCGAATTAAGTATCGCTTCAATTTTACAAAATACAGTTGAAAGCTCTTCAAACGTCAATGCCTTTTCACCTATGGCTCGAAGCAGAAGCCTCTTAGCTTGTTTTATGCCTGCTTCCCAAAGGCCACCCATGTTAGGAGCACTAGGTGCATTGAAACTCCAAGTAATATTTCTTTCGACACAACTGTCGGCAATGAAGGTGTTATTGTCGCTAAAGAACCTACAAACTTCCTTTAAATGTTTAGCGGCCGCAACAAAATTAGTTCCGCAGTCAGAATGTAAAACGGAACACAAACCGCGTCGCGCTACGAACCTATCTAAAGTAGCAAGAAAACAGTCCATAGATAAACTAGTTAGAACCTCTATATGTACCGCCTTTGTTGAAAAACATATAAATAGACACATATAACATTTAATAATTTTTGCATTTCTCAACAGACCGCTCTTTATAAGAAAAGGACCCCCTATGTCACAACCAACTTTGTCAAAAACTTTACCCGGGATCAATCGCTGGGTTGGCAATTGACCCATGGCCGGCTGCTTTGCAGTCGGACTACACTTAAAACAAGTTATACATTTAGATAAGATTGATCGAATTTTTCCCCGGGCATTGATTTTCCAATAGTTTTTGCACAAAATGCCTTGTAGGGTCCTCGGTCCTACATGTAGATACTTTTTATGATAAAATTCTATAAGAATATTTGTCACATGACAGTTTTTAGGTATCAACAAAGGATATTTAGTATCATAAGGTAAGTTTGACTGAGATAACCTACCCCCCACCCTTAAGAGGCCAAGTGTATCGATAAAGGGTGATATTTTACGAAGGGATGATACCAATTTATTTTGTTGTATAAGATTAATTTCAACTGCAAAGTATTTATTTTGGTAAAACTTTATAATTGTGTCATGTGACCTTTTAAGTTCGCTAGTCGTAAGTGTGCCGACACAGCGAGTACCTTTCGTTTGTTTACAATTAAATATAAAGCGCAAACACCACGCTATAGTTCGCTGTAGCGTGCGGAATGATGAGATTCGTAATAAGTTTTGTTCAAAGCTATTAGATTCGACGCTTTGTGTGGTAAAAGAAAAGGTATCTATATTAGATTTAAGTTCTAGAATGTCAATTTCCTTTGTTACGTAGAAAGTACTGATCGGCCACCTTTGGGGATCGTCAAGTAGCCAATCTGGACCGCGTAGCCAATACTCAGATGAGTCCACGAAATGAGAGGGCATCAATCCGCGCGAGCAGATGTCTGCGATATTATTTTCAGATCGTATGTGAAACCAGCAATTAGATGGGATAATTTCAATTACCTGAGCTACGCGGCTTGCCACATAAGTTTTTAATTTGTAGGGTGACGTTTGCAGCCACGCCAGCACAACGCTTGAATCAGTTAATGCAATTAGTTTGTAATTGAGGTTTTGTAAATTTTGTTTTATAAATAAGATAAGTTTAGATAACAACACGGTACCCATAAGCTCTAACCTGGGTATAGATGTTGGCTTTATCGGCGCAACTTTGGTTTTACTCGCTAGTAGTCTGACCTTAACACGTCCACTTGCATCTACGCTTCGTATATATATGCATGCACCATACCCCCGACTTGACGCGTCACACATTGCAACGATGTACACGTTTTGAAACTGTGGTATAAGCAAATGTCTTTCAATACGAATAGACGATATGCACGATAATGATTCTATATAGGTTACCCATTTATCACGTAATTCAACCGGGAGCGGTTCGTCCCAGGCAAGATTTTGTTTCCATACGTCCTGCATAATACATTTAGCTATAAAAATGCAGGGCGATAGAAAGCCAATTGGGTCATAGATACTAGCTAATAATTTTAGAATAGATCTCTTTGTAAGCGTGTCATCTTTAAAATTGTATTTAAAGTAAAAGTAATCATCGACAGGCGAGAAATGCAAGCCTAACACTTTTAATGGTGTTGATGAGTCACTAGTATTATTTGTAAGATTCATGTCAACAACATGACTGGGATCGACGTCACGAAGGAATTCGCGTGAATTACTTTTCCACTTTCGTAAATCGAAACCGCCTAACTTTAGCAGGGCTATTAGTTCGTCCCGCAACTCGCAGGCCTCAGATACTTTCTGGGTAGACCATAAAAGGTCATCAACCCAGAATCCATTCAATAAGATTGATGCAGCTCGCGGGTATTTATCTTTTTCATCAGATGCCAGCTGGTGTAATGTACGAATGGCAATAAATGGTGCACTGCGTAATCCGTAGGTATTTGTAAGTAGTTCATAAGTACCAACAGGTTCCAATTCATTTTTTCTAAATAAGATATGTTGATATGCACACTCCTCGGGTTCAATTAAGGTTTGCCTATACATCTTAGAAATATCGCCTGAAAAGCACACATCGTACAATCTAAAATTCAAAAGAATTTTTAAAATATCTGGGTGTAATTTCGGTCCCGTTAGTAATATATCATTTAACGAGGTACCATTTGACGTGGAACAACTACCATCAAACACCACACGCACCGGCGTAGTTGTCGAGTCGCGCACAATACATTGATAAGGTATTATGTACTTACTCGGCTCCGACCCGGTGTAAATACGCATATGACCCAATCTTTCGTATTCATTCATAAAGTCAAAATATGCAGCCTTCAACGAAGGCATCTTTGATAAGCGACGTTCTAAACACAAATACCTACGCATAGCTATATTATAAGAATCCCCTAGGGCTGTACCGTAAGGGTTTAAAAGAATAGGTGAAACATATCTACCACTTGAAGTGCGATAATGTTTTTTAGTAAATATCTCCTCGGCCATTTTGTCTTCTGGGCTAATAGGGTTGGCACACGGTGCCTCCTCTATTTCCCAAAAAGCTTTAAGTTGTATGTCGAGGGATTCATTTTGAGTTGTATAAGATATCATATTGCAGCATAATGCAGCATTATTATTAGATTGTTGTATGGAAGCACACGGTACCTCCACCTTTCCACAAAGAATATAGCCAAATACACTATTTAGAGCAGTGGGCCATGTGGAACCAAAATTTAGCTTTTCGCCATCAAAAACGTGAGGGAAAATGTCCCCAGCTAAGATAATATCAACAGGAGATTTTTTGTAAAAATAAGGATCTGCAAGTACTAAGTTTTTATATTTTAGTGAAACGCTTTCAGGTATTTCGATTGTCGGTAAATCAGATGTTATTTTAGAAAGAATAATTGCATCAATTTCGAAGGTAGGTCTATCACAATGGCGCGGTCTAACTGTACATGACGTCATACCTTGAGTTTTGACGTTATTTCCCGATAAACCAAAAATATTAAGAGGACATTTCCTATGTGACAACCCTAGCCTTTGTAAACAAGCTGATGTAATAAAATTCGATTGTGCTCCACTATCAATCAACGC
Organism: Idaea dimidiata; assembly: GCA_949358125.1. Taxonomy (NCBI): domain Eukaryota; kingdom Metazoa; phylum Arthropoda; class Insecta; order Lepidoptera; family Geometridae; genus Idaea; species Idaea dimidiata. The sequence continues at coordinate 1,590,403 of OX442342.1, forward strand.
ACGGCATTGCTGTTGGTTACCGAATTCATCCGTTATGTTTACAATGGCAGTGCTTAGCAAAACTACCTTTGCCTTTTCAGTGTCGCTATATAACATAGACGAGTTGTTATGAGTTTCTTTTCGAGTATATTGGATAGATTCCGGTAAGACACTTGGCTGACTACTCGGGGTCACGTGGACTAGTAAATGATGAGATTTGTTACAGAGAAAACAAGTAACGTCACTCTTACAGTCAGCTGTTACGTGTGTATTACGTAAGCAATTTTTGCACAGCTTTAATTGATTTACACGGATGACTCTTTGTTCTGGTGTCATTTTTCGAAACTCATCACAACGATAAATCAGATGATTTTTTTTACAATGTAAACAAACAAACTTATTAGAATTTTGTTCAGACAAATTATTAAAAGATTTTCGTTGGTAATTTTCATTAGATTTTTTGTTATTAGAATAGTTGAGTTTATTCTGATTAGTATTATTAGATACATTAGACGACTTAAGACTGTAGTACTGAGAATGATTTAATATCTTTATCTGATTTTGTATGTGAATAATCAAGTTTTCATAAGAAGGTATTTCAGTTTGGTCAATACTTTGCTCAAATGACTTTCTAGTATTAGAATCTAGTGCCCGTAAAGCAATATGACAAAAAAGAAAACTCGAAAGCTTGTCAATATTTAGATTTTCAATTGCCTTATATGAATGATTAAATGTTTCAAGAAATTGATTTAAATTGGCGGGAGTCTCAGTTTTTATAGGAGAGAAATCAAGCATCTTATCCAAGTAATTACCTGCAAGCGTTCTTTTGTCATGATATTTATCTACCAGCGCAGCCCACACGACGTCATAGTTACTTGCCGTGACTGGCATGCTTTTGACAATGTTTTGCGCAGAACCTTTTGTACAACTTAAGAGGTAATGGTATTTGTCTATTTTAGGTATGTCTATCTGATCATGCACTAAAGAGCAAAATGTTTCAAAGAATGTCATAAAATTTTCAATGTTACCATCGAATGTAAATAGTTCAAGCGGTTTCAACCTCGCCCTATAGTCTGTCCCGCTCGCACATGCGTGTTTCTCGGACTTCACATGAGATGCGCTTTGATCGACTGTAGGAGTTTGGTACTTAGACGCAATGATTTTTACATGAAAATATAATTCATCAAATGTTTTTAGCTCATCGGAAGAATATTCCAAATCAGGTTCTGTTATTCTTTGAGCTGTATAAGTTTCTACACATATCTCTTCATAGTTTTTACGAAGTGACGTTATCTCTGAGGCACGTAAAACAAACAAATCCTTAACCGTCAAATCAGATTCAAGTTTTTTAGACAAATCGTAAACCTCCTGCATTTTACTGAATATTATTTGTTTTTGAGCGATGCATCTGCTTAACGTACGCACTGCATCTTGTTCTCGCTTGTTCGCCATTTTGATTACGTGAATTAGCACTTTTCGTGACCAATATTTAAGCGAAGTTAGAATAATTAGATGAGTTCAGTACTTATCTAAGTACAACAAGGGTGTTTTCAAGCACGGCTTGTGAGAAAATAACAAGAAGCTACTAGATTTTAAAGGATACAATCCTTTAATCCGGCTCCGAAGGCCAAACAATGTGGGGTAACACACTCTTCGATAGGTCGCTGTTAGAAAATTATAAGATTGATTAGATCTGAAGGACCACCAACTCACGTTGGTTTAAGATTGATTAGATTCTAGAAAACGGAACTGCACCCCTGAAATCACCCTTACACATTTAAACTGGTAGAAAAACACAACAGAATGCCCACTAACCTGAGCTGCCTCCACGTTGCGTTTATCCTTCCGGTACCGGGGATTATTCACTGGCACAATAGTCCTCTAGTTTAGACTTAGGTATCACCTCGCACTATGAAGCACTAGTAATTAGATGTACTTAGCACTACAATTGCATCCGAAATTAGATTGTTCGGGGCGAAAGATAATAAGCGTGCCTATGCTCGCCGAGATCGTTTCCGTAAGTGCGTGTCCCTGGCCGCTTCTCGGCTTGCAGGCATCTATATAAGTTTTACTACCCTCATCCAAAAATGCATAAGGGCGCGAACAGATAACAATAATATTAAGTTGCATTTGCAACAATGAAAGCGAATGACGTCATTTTCGAGTTAACACAAATATCTTATTTGGAGTTATTATTGGTATGTAGCCACACTAAATAAACGTGCACCACCTGTGTATTTATAAATATAATAATAAATGTTTATTTATTCAGGCAACGTGGCCCACATACATGACATTACGATTACAAACTCACAATAGAAACAAAAATAAATAATAGGCAACATAATAAAATTAGGAAATTATTCATTAAAACTCCATAAAATACAAATACAATGTCAAAAATAATAATAGAAATCAAAAATAAAATTAATTAATAAATATCAATTGGTCATCAAGTTAAATAAATGTCAATTTTAAAATTTCCTTTCCTGCATTGGTACACTTACATGCCTATTACAACAGTGCTGAACATAACAACAATCCAGCCTCGCAGCAATCATCGCCAGAACGGTGTTGGAGCTGGCCCTCACTCTACCCACCATGGACGCGGCGCGTTTACGCATGGTCGCGTGAAAGCAGTCTATGCGCGCCTCCGCAAACATACCTGAGGCGCTGCAGTATCGGGGCAGCCCCATCACCGCTCTAAACGCGTTGTTGAACTGAACACGGAGAGCGCTGTAGCTCTTTTTAGTGTAATTGGCCCATAAGCTGCAAGAGTAGAGTGACGTACAAAACGCTCTAAAGAGCGTTACTTTTACTCCATCTGAGCATCGAGCAAACCTACGAGCTATCATGTTCGCTCTGACCGACAGCGCTCTCCGTTCCCTCTCCATATCAGCATGGTCATTGAGGTCACCGGTCAATATGTGTCCCAAGTACTTAAACTGTTCAACTCTTTTCAGAGGGACACAGGCCAGTTTAACCTGAGGTATGACATGAGGACACCTCGCCCCGGCAGCCTCAAAAACCATTAACTGACTCTTGCTGACATTGTAAAGTAAACCATGATCACAGGCATAATCCTCGCATATCCGAATCAGCTTTCTTAGACCACAAATCGACGCGCTGAGCAGCACCATGTCGTCCGCATAACTAAGATTGTTAACACACACCCCGTCAACATGGCATCCGACATGGCAACTGCTCAGCAATACAAGCAGGCCATTGACATACAAGTTAAACAGGGTAGGAGAAGTTAAGCCACCCTGTCTAACCCCACACTCAAGCCGATACGGATCTGACATTGTTCCCGCCCATCTGACGGTGTTGGTCTGGTGTCCGTACCAATATTGGAACATGCTGATGAGTTCTTGGGGCAGGTTTATGCCTCTCAGCTTTTCCCACAGAATATCGTATACCACTCGATCAAAAGCTTTGGATAAGTCGAGGAAGCATGCATATACGGACGTTCTTCTATCAGTGTAGTATTTAACGGTCTGCTTCAAACACAATATGGCGCTTTCAGTGGACAACTGCGAACGAAATCCAAATTGGTTGTCATGGAGCTTAACGTAATTATTCAACTGCGTGTTGAGCAGACCGTCAAACACCTTCGCAATAACCGTAGCCAAAGAAATAGGCCTATAGTTATTTCTATCGGTAAGATCACCAGTTTTATTCTTAACTATAGGCACTACCACAGTTTTCATAAAATCTTCAGGCAAATAGGAGTGGCCTACACATAAGGAAAAGAACATGGCTAGGACTCTTGCGATATGCGGGCCGGCATTCTGCAAATGCTCAATGCTGAGCCCGTCGTGCCCTGGGGATTTGCCTCTTGACATCGATCTTATGATGTTTGTAACATCTTTCGCAAGAAATCGTATATGAACCCCCTGGCCGTCGACCTCATCACCGTGCGTCTCCTTTGGATCTAGCAATGCCCTAACTGCAAAATGGTCCTTAAAGAGATTAGCGATTCCCCTGGAATCACTCACACCATCGACGCTCACGGGAAGGCCAGGACGAATATTCATCTTGTTCGTATTTTGCCAAAAACCTCGAAAATTTCCCTTACTGTGCTGAACAGCGGCACTTTATAAATTAAGTCAGTAACACAAATTAGTTTATGAAATAGTACCTATATGATATAAATGATATTTTGGCGGAATAAAACCTAATAAAGTATACAATAATTATAGTAACTTACGTAAATTCTTTCCCACAATGTTCGCATTTCTTTGTAACACCGTTGTGAAATTGTTCATGGTACATTGCAGATGAGCTGCAACATAAAAAAAACAATGCTAAAACAGGGATCTGTTATTATTTACCCAGATCAAAGGTAGGTAGTATTACAGAGAAACATGCATGTTCAATCATCAATCAAAACTATGGAGATTGTATGGTCAACATAGTGGAAAGGGCACTTGTCCTCAGCCGAGTCTCATTACAGTATTTATATTATATTACATCTATATTTTGAAGGATATATTAGGTATATTAGAAGGTATTTGCTGAAGATATATCGAGACAGACCGACAGTGATGTTTTGACGACCCCTGTGGCGCGTCGGGCGAACGCTTTACTGCAATGCAGAAGGTTGCGGGTTCGATTTCCGCTGGGTGCAAATATTTATGCTTAAAAATAAATGTTTGTATCTGGTCTGGGTGTATTTCTATGTATAGAGGGGGCTAGATGGCGCTGTGTGTTGGTCACAGGATTTATTTATTTTTTTAGTAAAATGGTCCCGTTTTTACTCTTTGGGTACAGAACCTAAGATTTTTTTTAAGTACACTACTTACAATACAGTAAATTTCCTATCGCATCTGAGACAGTTGTAGACAGTGAAATGTTCCATCATGTGGTACGCTAGCTTGCATTTGACGCGGAAACGCATGCGGCAGAAACGACATTCGAATGTACCTTTTTTCTGAAACAATAAAATGTTAACACTTGCAAGCGAAACAATAAAGATGTCACTGATTTTCGGATATTTTTAACTATTTTTCGTCGAAAACCAGTTGGTGTTTCCAAAACTCCTTCTCAAAAGTTGTTTGTCTAGAAGTGTAGAATCTAGAACAAACCCCGATTTCGCTCAAATTACTGTCCTGAAAAATAGGTAAGTTTTTTACTAACCTCATCATGTCTCAACTTCATATGCCGCTCCATGATATCAAAGTTAGAAAATGTTTTGTAGCATTTATCACATTTATACTCAGCATTGATATATTTACTATCACTCTGCCTCTTTTTAAATTCAGCAATTGCTTCATCTTCTGGCAGCTTCACTTGATCCCAAAACTTTGGAGTGAGAAACTCTTTCTTTTTCTTTGCATATTTTTTTATTTTACCAGTGCCTTTTGTTTTATCATTATTCTGTATTGATTTTGTATTTTTCGCACCAATTTTAAGTGCAATTTCGTTATTTATTTTCGAATATGATTCATTTTGATTGAAAATATTGTCAGTGTTTTTAACATTAAGGGATGTATTTTTTGTTTCTATATCATCTGAATTGATATTTTTATTAGTAAACATATCATTGTGGTCGTTTTTTCTTTTGGATCTATTTAATATTATACTTTTATTGCTCAGTGGTATATCATCTTCACTATCAGAACTTATTGCCTCTGCTTCTTTATATTTATCATTTTTAAGTATTATGTTATTCAAGTGCTCAGCTTTGATTTCAGATATATCATTTCTTACACATATATCATTATCATTCACATGATAATCATTATCATTAAATGTATCGTCATCATTTTCAGATTCTATTTTGATTGTACTATTCGTAACTTCAGGAGGTATGTATTCTTCAATAAATTCGAAAGGATATTTGTGTTTGCTTAGTTTGACTGATTTTTTATTCTTTTTTCTATTTAATTTTGTACCTTTATGTCTTATATTATATGTTTTAATACATGTATTTATTGAAGCTACTGCTAGATTTGATTCTAAGTTTTCTTTATGCCGATTTAGAGTACTTACAAGTTTATAAGTTATCTGTAAAAAACAATATCTCTTAAACTATTCAAACAATTGATTTATTGCCCTGTCATCAAAGAAACTTACACATGTTCTAATAATATATAAATCCATCAAGGAAAGGTTAGAACATTAGGGCAGTAGGCAGTAGTATTCAGAGAGCTTTAATCTAATTCAATGTCTGAAATGATATTTCCATCTCACTTAGCATGATTAAAAAAGACAGAGACAGACATGCAAGTCGATCTTCGGTATCAGACTGATCTTTGAATAGGGATATTCAAAACTCGGTCCTAGCTGACGCGGCACAACAGACGGTTGTGACAGACAGACAAAACGGTTTTTCACTGGATCAAGACTAGCTGGTTGCAACTATTCGAATAATAAGATATAAATACAATAAAGGATAATAGAATGTACCTGCTCTTTTTGTAGTATTTGTTCTAAAATATTTTTTCCCCTAAAACATTTCTCTCGAAATTTGTGAAATTTGAGTAGTAATGTTGCACATTCATAGCACACCCAGGTTGGTAATTTATCTTTTAAATCTACCTGAAAACAGCAAATAAAATAAATCAAATATAATTAGAACTATCATTTGTCCCACTGCAGGGTGTGGGCACATCTCAGAGGCGGTAGGCAGTAAGACCCCATTGGAGCCTACCACGGAATGTCCTATGACATTGGACAGTAGTGGATCCTAAGATAATACATTCTTATAAATGGATCTTATATTTATCCTGATTGCTAATCATTATTGATAGTAATGCATACAAATCACAAATAATAATTAATCAGTACTGTAATAATTAACCATGACAATAATTATCACATCACAAAATACGTCTGATCCGGGTGAACAAAGTATAAGAAGTGAGCCCAAGACTTGCTCCCACTTTCACTTTTATACACGCTCGCTTGGTCCTGAATTATCAGTAGAGAGTTCAGCTGTGGTATCATCTAATTAGCATCCACCGCTTGTAGTTGCTAAGTTGCAGTACATTGCTGCTCTGACGTAATGTGGTTGTTACCGGTGATTACTTCAAATCAGCAATGTAGAATACGAAATATGTTTTTTGACAGTAAATAGCAACTAGTAGCGGTGGATGCTAATTAGATGATACCACAGCAGGTAAGCATATAATATATTTGTGGTAATAATGCCAGCTAGATGGTCCGATAACATAAAGTCAAATGTTAGACTTGACATCGGAAAACCAGTGACAGAACTGTATGAAAGAGATTTGAGAGGCATATAACCTGCAGTGGCAAATACATAATACATGCTGTTGTAGAAAAAAAGATCATTCAATCGGTTAAGCGGTATTTGTGTGAAGGAGCGACAACTATATATGTAATTTAGGTACCCAAACTTAAATATATTAGGTTTCATTTTCAATAGGATTGGTAGACATCTAAGCCACATTATTTAAATGAATTAAATTGAAAACATCTACAGATACGGGTAATTTTAAGAATTATAATCAAGAATTACTATTGAAATTAATTATAAATATACTCACTTGGTAATTCAATAATAGTTCATAAAATTGTTTGAGTTTGTTGGACAATTCGTAACCCCTCACGTTAGAAATCAGACAGATGCGGCAGATATTCAAATCATACATCGTGTATGAATCTTACAAGAACTTGGCTAAAAAACGTATAGTGATTATATTCTCTTTGAATTTACTAAAATCGACGACAGAGGAATAGCATTTTGTAAACAAACCCTTTTTTTCTGTCATTATAGATCTTCTTCTTCTTCTTCTTCTTTAAAATGGCTTTTTCTTTCGGATATTTGCCAGTGTCAAGTATTATCAATATTTGCAGGTTATTTGCATCGAACGAAACAGTCAAGTCGTCATAGTTAAAGTCAAGTCGAGGGAATCATTGTAAAAAGGGGGCCATTTTTTACAATGTTTGTTCACGTAGCTTTGGAGAGAACACTAAGCTAAAGTCCATGTTTTGCACCGATTTTCACTTTTATATCCACTTGTACACCTTCACGAAACTAAATTGATTAATATGCCCCCAAAATTAAACAATTTTCACGCATTTGAACTAAGTTTCACAAAAATGAAAATTTAGCAACACATCTCCTCAACGCATTCCCGCCAAAACTCCCCAATAAAGATCTAGCGATTTATTTATTTCTTTGCGGTTGTGAACCGATTATGGCCATTAGGAAATTACCCAGTGTCAAGTATTTTAATATATTGAGCAAGTTATTTGTTGTTGCGTTGAGAAGATAATATGTTGCTAAATTTTCATTGGGATACTCATTTATGTGAAACAGCTTGCTTGTAAATTTGAAAATGTTGAAATAAAAAAAAGATTATTATTATTTCATTTTTGTTTTTATTGCTCAAGGCATTTTAAACATAGGTTCGAATCCTGTCATGGGGATTTTTTGGAAATATAAATTCTCCTTGCTAAAAATATTTCTAAGATTATTATTATTATTTGTTGTTACCATTTTGGATTCTCGGGGCTATGGAGCACCTCGACCTTTGGAAGGCGTGCGTGGGGCCGAAGCCAACACGTAGAGGCCTGTTTTAGTAACATTTTAATTTCAAAATATGTGATGGACACCATTATTTTTATTATTATTATAAAAAGTCTGTACTTACTTACTTGGAAGTAAATTAAAAAAAAAGTTGTCTAGATTCTAGAGGACTTAGGAAAAGTAGTATAACCAATTTATATAATTTTTAAAATCATTGACTGTCTGTCTGTTTGTCTGTTTCTCTGTCTGTTCCTTAAACAATTAAAAACTACTAATCCAATTGAAATCTGGTTTTCCATATTGGATAGTTCTATTTTCGAGGAACATCGTGGTATACTTTGCATCGAAATCCAATTAGCAGAACCTGAGTAATGAACAAAAAAGTGCAACCGCTCGAGAACCGCTCGGCTGCCCGGGCTCGTGATAACGCGTTTTTCACTTTCGCGGATGAAACCGAGGGGTGTAGCTAGTATAATATATTACTCTATTGGCCAATTTGCATCAATATGTAGTGATATATTAAAATGCAGATGGTGGGCTATATGCTGACAGTAAATAATTTTGCCTGCTCTTGAAAATAAGCTTTATTTTAAAACCTTTTCTACTATACGTCAAACGTGGTCTGTCAACTAGAAAAAAATGTTTGTATCGTTTGTTTTCCTCAATAACTAGATTTTTAGAAATAACGCTAATGATTCTTCGTGTTTTTCTGATATTATTATAGTGTGTAGAATATGTGCAACCTTGACATTTGTAGAATATGCCTGGTACATGGCGTGAAAGGCGAAAAACTGACCAAAACTCTGGTTCTGTACTACGAAGAACTAACCAGTACAACTGTAAGTGATTTTCTACTGTTCACGCCTGTAAACTTCTTTGATGTAACTTATAACTTCTTCTTACTTTGATATCAAAACACATAAGCAAATAAATATTTATAATTAAATAGTAAATTACTTGATTCAGTACTAAAACACTCAGTCACCTAAAGTCCAGCTAAACATACGTCCAGATGCAGGTTCAAGTCCTGTCGGGTGCGAAATTTTTGGAAAGCATATCTTTAAGTATAAACTTACGTTAGTTAAACATACATACGGCTTGTATGGAAGCTGAGTAGGTGTCCTTTCCCCTTATCTTACTAACATACACTAAACCTGCCCAAAAGTTTCTTCTATAGATGAAGACATTAATGCCTGGTTTCTGAAGTCTGTCGTCAATGCGTTTCCAAACAGCGGAGTGACAGTGACGGCTTGTCACATGCATGGAAAAACGGAGACAGATAACTGGAATTTATCTCAAGGATATCTTTATTGAATCAATAGGTAGTGAGAGTTTATGTCAGATGTTCAGAAACCGGGCATAAAGCAAATATTTTTATGCCATAAAACCTATATCTTCCATGACCATGCCCCTATATTTATCATTACTTTTCGAGTTTTATCTCATTACAAAGCTGCAAAAAAGAAATAAAAGTCTGTAAATCCTCTATTTTTACAGATAGATTTACGAGATGAATTACCAAAATGGTTATGTTTTGAGTGTGCATCATTGCTGAAGAAATATCATAAGTTTAGAGATAAATGTAGCAACGGACAGAAAGTACTCGAGAAGATTTTGTGGAAGGGGCAGGTAAGAAACATCACAACAAAGATAAAGATAGATAAAATCATTTATTTGCCAGAATACAATACATAAAGATGTTAAGATAATAATAGAACATGTATTCAGTCTGCAAGCAGATGTGCAAATATTAAGTCAACTACGGTATTAAAATTAATTATGTGATCAAAATGTCACTTATATCTAGATTTAGCACAGTAATCCTTATATTCTTTTTCATTAAAATAATTCTCTCTTGAAATTATTGCCTTCTAATGATTTAAGATACTACAAATGTAGTACATCATGTTGTCACTCTCACATATTCATCTGTATCTTATGAGAGAGCTCGCGCCCCTGTATCACGCGCAAATTAGCGCGCGAGTGAATTTTTCCTTTAAAACTATTTCTAGTGAAGTATCTACGTACAAATTATGAAATGTGACGAAACTTTAATAAGGTTTTGTTAAGCATTTTCAATTATTAGCATCAGTCATACTTGGGCCATGATTTTAAGATGCTAGGATCTTTGTGATGTTTTCTTTCACTGTAAATGAGATGTTAAGACTAGAATTACACCCAAATAAACTTGGTAATAAGCTAATGCAGGAGAGAACCTCGTCTAAAAAGAACAGCTTCAAAGGACCTCTTGGACTAAAATGAAAGAATAATATGGGTTCGTCACTGGACAGTAGGAGTCACGTCACTCCATGTAGGACACCAAACTCATCCTTCAAATCAGTTGCCGAATTTCTCAGTGACCAATTGCAATGAAAACAAGAAAAAAAACAGAGATATTTCGTAATGTGTTTTAATTGCTCAAGGCATATTTACTAGAAATATTTTGAAGAAAATTCATCTTTAAAAATACACTCGCGGCGAGATTTTATCCAGGGACGCGAGGTAAAATCTCGCCGTGAATGAATTATTGAAGATGAATTTTTCCTTTAAAATATTTCTAGTAAAAAGAGAGATGTTAATTGAAGACATTTTCTAAAAAAAAATAACTTTGTGTGTTAGCTGCCGAGATTCAAAATCACAACCCTCAGAAGGAAAGTTCGAGTGTCAATAGGCCAAACACTTCTCTAATATACTTACTTAAACAGTGAAATCAAACTATTCTTCCAGTTTTAATCACATTGCTCATGTTAGTTGTCCATAAAGTGAGTTCGTATAGGGCTTGCTATTTTAAAAACAATGTGATTAAAACTGGAAAAATGAGTTTAATTTCAATCCAACCTCCCTGAAAACAGAAGAAAAATAAATAAATAAATAAATCCTGTGACGAACACACAGCGCCATCTAGCCCCGTGGTAAGCTGCTAAGCTTGTGTTACGGTGACTAGACAACGGATATACTACTTACATTTATTTTTCTTTTGTAAATACATACATATTATACATAGAAATACGCCCAGACCAGATACAAATATTTATTTTAAGCATGAATATTTGCACCCAGCGGGAATCGAACCCGCAACCTTCTGTATTGCAGCCAAGCGTTCGCCCAACGCGCCACAGAGGTCGAAAATCCATTTAAATAGTGCCTTATTAATTGAAATAATATGCTTACAGATTACTTTTGAAACTGTAGATCTCATAGATCGATGGAAAGAAAAACTTAATTCTACCCTCAGCTATCCTTCAATAAATAACCATATTAGAACCTACACAGCCAAACATAGTAAACACAGAACAGATAAAGAAACTTTCGAATTAGACAAAAAATATGGTAAATTGGTTTACACTGATGTTAATAATGAGAATGAAAAACACGAAATAAAAGTAGAAAAATATAAGCCTCCTATTATCGAAGCAATTTTTATCGATAAAAATCATGTAAATCTCGAAGCGAAGTTATTTCCAACAATTGGACTAGTCGAAAATGATACTGAAATAAACAATCCAGAAATTAATACTTCTTATGATGTTAAAGATAACATACCTAATTTTATTGATCTTACTGACAACAAACATACAGCTAATGTAGATAATCATGATAATGACATTGATATTCATCATAATGACATTGATAATCACGATAACGGAGCTGATAATGACAATTTCATTGATAATACAGTATCTAGTGATGATGAAAACATATTCTTAGATATAGTAAAAAAAGCAGTGAGTGGGGAAAACAAATTAGTATTCATAGATGATATTAAAAAGAAAAAAAGTCCGAAAAGTAAGAGGAAAAGGAGAAAATATTCTTACAGCTCGTTGGCTAAGAAATCTGATAGTGAATTACTAAAGTCCGATGCTAAAAAGTTAAGATTTTTGAGGCAGAAGAAAGAGTATTTGGTTCCGGAGTTTTGGGAGCAGATCAAGTTGTCGGAAGAGGAAGCTGTAGAGGAGTTCAAAAAGAAAGAGTTTAGCAGTAAATATGTGAATGCCAAATTTAAATGTGAGAAATGTCTGAAGGGATTTTCTAAATGGGATATTTTGGACAGACATATAAAGTTGCAGCACAATGAGGTAAGATGAGATGAGGTTAGAGTATAAATCTATTTTTCTATACTAATATTATAAGGAGCTGAATACTTTGTGTTGTTGGTTTGTAATGACTGTAAACCACTGGACCAGCGTCCAAAGTGGAGGGCGCAGAGTCCATTTCAGGAGGGCCCGGGAACCTATGTTGAGTTGAGTATAAAACGTATCAATTAAACATGTGTCATTCTTGCAACTGAAATTATGCTGAAATGAAATTTTCCTTAACTTCATTACGAGATTTAAGCCACTGAATGCGATTTCTATCGTTCGGACCAGTCTTCAGTCATCTTGGGACTGTCATATTTTCCTGACTTAGGTCCTTCAGTGTGGACCCATTGTATGTGAGTGTTGTCTGTGATGTTATTCCAGCCAAGCCATGGATAAGCCAAGACTTGTTAACCTTCTTAAATCTATACAAAACCACAACCCTCAGAAGGAAAGTTCTAGTGTCAATAGGCCAAACACTTCTCTAATATACTTACTTAAACAGTGAAATCAAATTATTCTTCCAGTTTTAATCACATTGTATGACAATAAGCAATAAAACTACTTATTTTAAGACATTTCTATTCTGATTTACAAAAAGTCTAAAGACTAAAGGATGGGGGGCGCGGATTTCTTGTTATGTTCGAAAGGGGGCGTGTCTCCAATAAGCTTGGGAACCTCTGCACTGGGCCGATTATACAGTAATAGAACAGTAGAAAACTACATTATCAAAGAATAACATAGGCTACCTACTTTTAGTAATAATAATATTTAATATTATAGAGTCGTGGCCAGGTTGAATGCCGTTTCTGCCACCTGCGATTCCGCATGAAATGTGAGTTGGGCAAGCATATTGCAACTCACTATAATGTCTACAACTGTCTTAGATGCGACATGAAATTCACTAACATGTAAGTCTTAGATCATGAGTGTGTGTATACAACAACAATATTTAATTTTGATCCAAAAAAATTTGAATGTTAGGAAGTAATTTCCTAAACAATCTGACTTTGGCACTGATGAAGCTTGGTTGCCTGAGCCGAGTTTGAAATGCTCCACCGTCAAGCGACTTCTAACCCTCTAGTCTGTTATATATAAGAGACCTGTCTAGATTATTTGATTTGACCCAATGACTGCTATCAGTCGGGACTAACTGCCTAAATGTCACTATGCTTTAGATTTAGTTTAAAGATACATTAAAATACATTACATAATATGTACATTACATTATATTATAATATACATTCATCATTTTAAATATTTTTTTCTTTTACATGTATATATATGTATCTATTATATAACTATCATGTAGCTTACCATGGGGCTAAATGGCGCTGTGTGTTGGTCTCAGAATTTATTTGTAATTTATTGTTTGTTCAGAAATTCAGCAACACTACACGACGAGTATCATAATGGTGTCATAAGAAAGTGCAGATTTTGTGGACAGACTTTTGCGTAAGTATTCTGTTTAAAGTGGCTATAGCTATAGGTCATTAATAAAAAAATTATTTATTTTATTTAAAATAGACAATCAGGAAAAAAATATTTGACACTGACAACATTCAAACAACACCGTAATTTAAAATTATAAATACTTAAAATATGTTCTTTGACACTGGCAGTATTAAAATGCCCTCGTTACAAATCCTGAAGAGAAAAAATCCATATTATTTTTTATTGGTTGTTAACCGATTATGGCAATTTGGAAAGTAACCAGTGTCTAGTATTATCAATTTTTGCAAGTTACTATCAATTTGCATCAAAACAGTCAAGTCGTCGTAGTAAAAGTCAAGTCAAGGAAGTCATTGTAAACGGTGGCTCTTTACAATGACGGTTCACGCGAGCTTTGGAGACAGCGCTAACGTCCATGTTTTGCACCGATTTTCACTCATTACACTAGTAGTAAACCTTTACGAAACTAAACTGATTAATATGCCCCTGAAATTACACAATTTACACGCATATCAACTAGGTTTCACAAAGCAAAAATTTTACAACACGTCTCCTCAATCCGTTCCCACCAAAACTCCAAAAAACATAGCAAAATAAATGAATCCTGTGACCAACACACAGCGCCATCTAGCTCCTTGGTAAGCTGCTAAACTTGTGTTACGGTGACTAGACAACGGATATACTACTTATATTTATTTTTCTTTTGTAAATACATACATATTATACATAGAAATACACCCAGACCAGATACAAATATTGATTTTTAAGCATAAATATTTGCATCCAGCGGAAATCGGACCCGCAACCTTCTGTATTGCAGCCAAGCGTTCGCCCGACGCACCACAGAGGTCGTAAAATAATAGTAATATTAATGTGATCGCAGTCACCAATCGACGTATTACACCCACATCCGAATGGCGCATCGCAGCGAGTACCTGTGTACAGTGTGCGGGGACTCGTTCGTCAGTGAGGCGGGGATCGCGCAGCACAAGAGGATCAAACATGTCGGACTTACCACGGTACGTATGTAGGCGGCAGTCAACGGATATAAGCATGGAACAAACCTTTCCATACTCACTCACTTGACGGCCTCTATGGCGCATCGGGCGGACGCTTGACTTCAATGCAGAAGGCTGCGGGTTCGATTCCCGTCGGATGCAAACATTTATTCTTAAAAATAAATATTTGTATCTAGTCTGGGTGTCTTTTTATGTATATTATTTATGTATTTACAAAAAAAAATAGTATAATATGTAGTATATCCGTTGTCTTGTACCCATAGTACAGGCCTAGTGCTTAGTTTGGGGCTAGATTGCGCTGTGTGCAATGTAGTGCAATATTTATTATTAATATTATTACGTGTGCCATACTTACACGTTGCCATACTTTCCATACTCACTTAAATTGCGTATTTAGTAATTAACACATTCACTAACAACGAATTTGCTACTTGAATCATCCTGTATATATCTCAATTCTAAACTGGTATGACGGTATGCACTTGCAAACAGACATGCTAAATATCAGTGCGGTATGATCAATCTCAAATACAACTACACGCCATGTTAGGTAACCAATTGGACTTTTGTTTAACGTTTCATTATTTTCACCAATGCGTGTTGACAACGAGGACGGTCCGGCGGCAATACGCAGTTCTCTAACGGGATTGGTTCTATCACGGCTCATTGGTTGCTCGTGATGCAGCGTATTTGTTGCCGCGATATATTTAAGCCCATCGCGGACTATTTTCCGTGGTGTCATTTTGAAGCGTAAATAATACTTCCATGCTTATATATCCGTTCACTGACAGGCGATGGGAATCGGATCCGCTACCTTCTGCATGGCAATCGGGTTTTCCCCCGCCGTCCCACAGAGGCCGTCAAATTAAAATGTATTTATTTAAAAAAAAAAAAAAAAGAATTTTTGTATGTATTTTGCTTTTCAGGATGTACCGACGGAGTCTAAGGAGCATTACTGTGAGAAATGTGACGTGTCGTTCTTGACACGTGCGGCGTACACCGAACATCTCGCCAACTCCATGATGCATGAGGACCAACCCAAGTATGTATACAGACAGACAATACTATTATAGATAGATAGATAGATTAATACTTTATTTGCACAACCAACAACAATACAATCAGTTTACATTTAAAGTAAGACAAATACACAGAAAGCTTAAAAGTATAAGTTGTACAAATGGGCGACCTTATCGCTAAAAGCGATTTCAGCGATAAGGTATTTTTATTATTTATACTATCTTTATATACTATCTCCCTTATAAATTACTAGCTGCTCCCCGCGGTTTCACCCGCGTAAGTCCCGTTCCCGCGGGAATATCGGGATAAAAAGTAGCCTATGTGTTAATCCAGGTCCCCAGCTACCTATATTCCAAGTTTCATCGCAATCGGTTCAGTAGTTTTTGTGTGAAAGAGTAACAACCTCACATACATACATACATACTTAGATACAAACTTTCGCGTTTATAATATTAGTAAGATTATTTAAACATGACTAAGTTATGTGACGTTTGTCTCTGTCTATCATCTTCGAAACTTCATATGACAGTGAAAGACAAACGATGCATAGTAATTATGCAGCGCATTAAATCTCTCTGCCTAATTGACAATTTTCTTTTTTTAAAATAAAATAAATAATAAAGAAATGCTTCCCAAAAAATACAGGACTTGAACCTGCATCTCTGGGTAAAATTGTCGGTAGATGGCGCTGTTTGCCTTAAAAACGTAAACAATAAGAAATGCAATCCTTAATTTCGACTCGATTGAACCTGCATATTGGCCAAATTGGAAAAAGGCGTTGGGACGGATCCCTAGAGATGCAGGTTCAAGTCCTGTCGGATGCGATATTTTTGGAAAGCATTTCTTTAAGTATTGTCATCCAAGTGTAGGAAACACTTTAAAATATCAAAGTCGAAAAATAAATAATAAATCGTTTATTGCCAAAAATTACAATTTGAAGTTCGTATTTACAACGGACCCCGAACTGGGTTCTAACATGTATCTCGGGTATTAGTTTTAGGTATATTTTTGTATTACATTGTATTTTTTTTATATGTATGTGTACTTGATTTTCTGATTTTATAGAAAACCTATAGAACAAACATATTAAAAACTTTTAATTCATAAAACCCAAATTTCGCTCTAACTACGATTTTTTCAACTCAAACCTCGTTTGCATTCTTTTAAAATTAAATCTGTCATCATATTTGACACTATTGTTTGTGTCTTTAGCAAGATCTATGTCTTTAGACCGATATATATCTTTGGAAGGATGCGCATCTCTTAGAGGGACCACTTTGACTTCGTCAGGCGATGTGCTATCTAAAACTAACACTTCTTGGCTGCTATTGCCGACTCCTTTAATGAAATTCTCGTTTTCATTTTCTAAGCTTGCTTTTGCTTCGTTTCTTGTTTTTGCTTTGGTTGTTTTTTCTTTTTCACCGTTTCTGTTGCGATTGTTTACTTCAACTTTTGCGTCTTCTTTTCCGTTTACTTTAGCGTCTACGGTTAAAAATATTTATTTATTCGGAGATCCATCCAATAAAACATTGTATAGCAACAGAAAGCTAATAACAGAATCTCACGGTAAGAAAATGATGTAAATAATAAAAAATTAGGCGTGAGCGCAAACCAACTATCGCTGTAAACTTTTTTAAGTAGAATAAAATATATTAAAGAAATAAAAATAGAATATTTAACATACAATCGAAAATAAAACTGAGCATACTATCGTCATTCGCCAAAATATATCCATTTTTTTAATAAAGTCAATGAACTTTCAACTACATTTAATGAGCCAGTTGTAAAATAGAAGCAACTAAATTGGAACCGAATTGTAATTTTGTACAAATCCTATATGGGAATCAGGGGCCTGACGCGACCGCGCAACTTTCGGCGTAATCGGCATCGAAATTCCACTGCGCAAAGTAATAACCTGCGCGGTGAAAACTATAGCGTTTTGCATGCATTTGAATCCGACACCGTCAAGTTGAGCTGTCATTGAATGCGAGGTCTCTTAAGCTGCCGGTTTTTTTTTCTTATCGGTTGTGAACCGATTATGGCCATTTGGAAATTAGCCAGTGTCAAGTATTATTAATATTTGCAAGTTATTTGCATCGAAACAGTCAAGTCGTCATAGTTAAAGTCAAGTCTAGGGAATCATTTGTAAACACGGCGGCCATTTACAAACAATCTTCACGGGGCCTTGGAGACAACACTAAGTCAATGTTTTGCACCGATTTTCACTTTCATTCCACTTGTACACCTTCACGAAACTAAATTGATTAATATGCCCCCGAAATTAAGCAATTTGCACGCATTTGAACTATCTTTCACAAAAATGAAAATTTAGCAACACATCTCCTCAACGCGTTCCCGCCAAAACTGATAATGACAGTTGAACTGACAGTTAAAATGACATGATGAAACTATAAGGGTTTTTTGTTGACCACGAAACCCTAAAAAGAAAGTTAACTTACAAGATCCTGTACTAATGCTATCCTCAGGATGGTAAGGATTAAACATATGTCCGCTAGTGGAAGCTGACCTCCTCATCAGCTGCACAGCGAAGTTTTGCAAAGATTCCGAATTTAACACACTACCAATCAAACTTACGAGATCTTTTGAATCTATTTCTATCTTTATGTTTTTGGCTTTCGTTGCATTTATTAAGAGAAAAACTGTTAGTAATTTGTAAGGATCGGTCTTGGCCATTTTTTAAAAAATAAATAATGTACTAAATAATATTTGGTTTCATCGTTTTTTTATCCTACTTATATATCTATACTAATATTATAAAGCTGAAGAGTTTGTTTGATTGTTTGTTTGATTGTTTGTTTGTTTGTTTGAACGCGCTAATCTCAGGAACTGCTGGTCCGATTTGAAAAATTCTTTTTGTGTTTGATAGTCCATTTATCGAGGAAGGTTATAGGCTATATTACATCACGCTACGACTGATAGGAGCGGAGCATCCATGAAATATGTTGCAAAAACGGGAAAAAATCCCCCTTTTCCGAGATTCTGTCGCGTGCGCTGAGTAAACGGTCAGAGTTACATAAAAACCATTTATGAGAGAATTCTTCCTTTAAATAGGATCTAATAAATAGTCCGCGACAGCATATGTCTAACTCTTAAGGTTGACTCAATGTAACATCTTTTAGAGTAATGAAATTTATTGTAGAACAATTTATTGTTTCCGAAGGTAATTTTGTAAATATGATATTAATCCTTATCCAAATAAATACGTTATTCATTAAAAGTATTTAATTTTAAACATAATTGTCCTTAACATCACTTGATTTCAATGAATATCTCACGAGATATTACAGTTTTAAAATAACTCCACAATAAATAATTAATAAGTACCAAGCGTACATATAGATACGTATACGTAGCGGGCGACGATGATGAGGGTGGCCAGCCAGCTCTGTGAGGCATCATGCCGCGCGGCTCAATCGGTCGGCTCCATGCGAGACGGTAGTGTCACCAAACTGCAGTGCTTTTTAATAATTATTTTGCAATATCTCATTGTACTTTTGATTCTTAATATTTTGTTTTATGTTGATAATTAATATTTTAAAGAGGTTACGTTGGTAACATGTATGTATGTATGTATTTTGGGGGTCATCTCAGAAACTTCTAGACCTATTTCAAAAATTCTTTCACTAATAGAAAACTACATTATACAGATGTGACATAGGCTACTTTTGATCCCGATATTCCCTCGGGATCGGGACTTACGCAAGTGAAACCGCGGGACGGCAGCTCTGAAAAATAAAGTCGTGTATTTCTATTTGTAACTAAACAACCCGTAAACCGATATGAATGAAATTTGGTACAGGGTAGAAATAATATATAGGGTACTTTGAATGATCGTACGGGTTAAGCAACACTTGGTACAACATACGTGATGGGTGAAAAAGAGCAGGTGCCTCGATATTCATAAACTTGGTACAGGGTTGGTTTAGAGGTAGAAATATTATATAGTACTTTGAATGATCGTTAAGCAACACCTGGTATGACATACGTGAGGGATCATTAACGTTACGGGATAGGAAGTTACGCGGGTGAAACCGCGGGGCGCAGCTAGTATAATATAAAAATATTATAAATGTAAAAGTGTGTATGTAAATATATTTGGATGTTTGTTACTCAATCACGTAAAAACTACTGAACCGATTGCGATGAAACTTGGAATATAGGTATAGCTAGATACCAGGAATAACACATAGGCTACTTTTTATCCCGAGAATCCCGCGGGATCGAGACTTACGCGGGTAAAACCGCGGTGCACGGCTAGTAAGTAATAAAATGTTCAGGTGTGAAATTACTTTTTACTGCAGAATAAAAGGTAAGGAACTTTTTATTGTCATACATATTTGCGCTTGCGCACGTGTTTTCAAAATTCATACTCTGTAAACATTGACTTGTTTTTACCCGACTGCGCGACGCAAAGGAGGGTAATGTGTTTATCGGTCTATGTATGTATGTTTCGATATGGCGTTCTAGAGGCCAAACGCGTGGACCGATTTTGATGATTCTTGACGCCAATCGATTCGTCTTAATCTGGCTAGTGTCACTCAGTCAGTAATTCAAATTAACTTTTGTCACACCCAGACGCCATATTGTCAAAATTAAAAAATCCAAAATCGTCAAAGTATGTATCCCCAAGAAGGGTATCGTTGAATAGGTATTTAAAAATCAATGTTAGGTTTCTTTTACCATTTTTCGTTTTAAATAACAGTTTAGGAAATAGAACGATTTAAAGTTAATTAAGAATTAGATGTTCTTGCTTTTTATTACACATATAAATGTTATTTCTTCTATGGTTTTCGCGATTTTGCATAATAAAACACTTTATTTATCAAATTTTATCGCGTTTTATACATGGTTTTAAACGAACCAAGTTTTCACCAACTTTACAGATGGCTTTTTCAAGGTTGACTAAGATGTAATTTGTCTATTTTGTATTTTTGAATGTTAAAATAGACAAATTACATCTCAGTCAACCTTGAAAAAGCCAACTGTAAAGTTGGCGAAAGCTCGTTTCGTTTTAAACCATGACCCGACAAATAAAGTGTTTTATTATATAAATGTTATTGATATATTTTAAAGTGTTCCTACACTTGGATGACGCGACGACGCACTTGGTAAAGTAAAACAATAAGAAATACAATCCTTAATTTCGACTCGATTGAACATGCATCCGTGGCCAAATTGGAAAAGGTGTTGGGACGGATCCCCAGAGATGCAGGTTCAAATCCTGTCGGGTGCAAAAAATTAAAAAAAATTTTTTTTGGATAGCATTTCTTTATTGACCTGTTTGTTCCAGCGGCAAGCGGGTGAAGAGAGCGTTCAGAGTGGTGGGGAGAAAGGCAAGCATACCAACCACTTGCAAACATGTAAGTCAGTTCATTATTGGAATTTCTTTCTGTTTTCGTTAGACAAGGTGTAACGGGTAAGCCCTTTTAAGCCGAAAGGCGGTTGTTCAAGACGTCTAGGCGAACAACTTTTGAAAATTTAGACTTTTTTTTTGAAAATTTTAAGGTTATATTTCACTGAAAAAACAGCTGCTTTTGAAAATAAAGGTAATTGAAGGTTTGATTGTAAACCATCAAACTAAATAAAAGGACAACGTAAGGTCAATGACCTCGAACTCTCAGAAACAGCTGATTTTCAAGTAAACTTTACACTTAAATTTTTCGAAAAGATCTTCGAATTTCCAAAATTTGTTCGCCTAGACGTCTAGAACAACCCCCTTTCGGATTAAAAGGGCTTACCCGTTACACCTTGTATACGGTGTCTTTCTATGTATAATACTAGCTGCGCCCCGCGGTTTCACCTGCGTAAGTTCCGTTCCCGCAGGAATTTCGGTAAAAAGTAGCCTATGTGTTATTTCCGGTATCCAGCTACCTATATTCCAAGTTTCATAGCAATCGGTTCAGTAGTTTTTGCGTGATAGAGTAACAAACATCCAAACACACACACTTTCACATTTATTGACCGAACGAGCGAAGCGAGTGAGGTCCAGTGTAGTCGGGCCTGGCGCTTGTATCTTTGTTCGATGATAACTTGAGTATCGTAGCTCCGATCTTCATGAATTTAGTTATAGAATTTATGAATTCGAAGATGAGTCGGATCGGTAGGGAGATTGGGGGTCGTGAGGTCTCAGTTCGGGGCGAACTCCTAGTATAATAATAATTTAACTTTGATGTTAGCCTTGAAAGTCCATATCCATAATAACAAAGCCAATGAACTAACTATTCGAAATAATATAACTAACTTTGACGGCCTCTGTAGCGCGTCGGGCGAACGCTTGGCTGCAATGCAGAAGGTTGCAGGTTCGATTCCCGCTGGGTGCAAATATTTATGCCTAAAATAAATAATTGTATCTGGTCAGGGTGTATTTCTATGTATAATAATATGTATATATTTACAAAAGAAAAATAAATATAAGTAGTATATCCGTTGTCTAGTCACCGTAACACAAGCTTAGCAGCTTACCATGGGGCTAGTTGGCACTGTGTGTTGGTCACAGGATTTATTTATTATTTATTCTAGTGCGGCAAACATTTCCTGACAGCGAGTGCGTGCATGAAGCACCACACCGCGGAGCACCCGCGGCTGATGCGACATCTGTCGCACGAACGGCACATCTGCGAGATATGCGGCGCCTCACTCTCGGTCAGTGCACCATACTGCATGCTACAAGCTATAGAACATACGGGAATGGAACTAATTTCGATTATCGAAACTAAATACCATGCTAATTCTTAAGGTTAATCTTACTAATTATTATAAACGCGAAAGTTTGTATGTATGTATGTATGTGAGGTTGTTACCTTTCACACAAAAACTACTGAACCGATTGCGATGAAACTTGGAATATAGGTAGCTGGGGACCTGGATTAACACATAGGCTACTTTTTATCCCGATATTCCCGCGGGAAAAGGACTTACGCGAGTGAAACCGGGGGATCGCAGCTAGTAAAACATAAATAGAACTTCATCATAGTCATAACAGAGAAGCAAAGTTTACGTCCTTATTTTTGATTGGTTGACATTATAAATTTGAAAAACTTCGACTTTACTAAGCGAAAACTTTGGATAGTTGCGAAGATCGCTTTTTAAATGCCAAAAATTGTCTTTTTTAAATCTATGTTTTTGTTCAGCAAAATCTAAGTCTTTTCAGACTTTGACTTTGCTAAGCAAAAACTTTGACTTAAGACAAATTTTGGTATTTATAAAGCGATCTTCGCAACTATCCAAAGTTTTTGCTTAGTAAAGTCGAAGTTTTACAAATTTAGAATGTAAACCAATCAAAAACAATGACATAAACTTTGCTTCTCTGTTATGACTATGAAGTTCATTTTATTTATTCGCATACTAGCTGCGCCGATAAAAAGCCTAAGTAGCCTATGTGTTATTCCCGGTATCCAGCTACCTATATTCCAAGTTTCATCGCAATCGGTTCAATAGTTTTTGCGTAATTGAGTAACAAACATCCAAACATACACTTTCACACTTAAAATATTAGGGGTTAAAGTATGAAATTGCCGATTTGTACTGAAAATCTTATTGTTTATTTTTTAAATTTTTAACAAATTTATTTAATCAAAATAGTTGCCATTATTATCTATACATTGCTGCCATCTAATGGGAAGGTTATTAATGCCTTTGCGATAGAACTCAGACGATCTAGACTGCACAAACTGTGTGAAAGCATTTTGTACTGCCTCCTGAGAAGAAAACTTCTTGTCACGTAGATAATTGTCCAAATCACGAAAAAAATGGTAGTCCGTTGGAGCAAGGTCTGGTGAATACGGAGAATGACGAATGGTTTCTAAGTGCAGTTCCTGAAGGGTCAAAATGGTTTCTCGTGCTGTGTGAGGTCTCGCGTTGTCGTGGAGCAATAATGGTGAAGATCGATTCATGAGTCGGGGCTGTTTTACTGCTAGTTTTGTCAACATGGTTCGGAGTTTGGCACAATAGACATCTGCCGTAATTGCTTGACCAGATCGAAGAAAACTATAGTGAATAACACCATGCTGAGACCACCAAACAGTTACCATTACCTTTTTATTGGTAAGTTTCGCTTTAGGACACTGTTGTGGCATTTGACCTGGGGTCAGCCATTGCATTTTTCTTTTCCGGTTATCACAAAGAATCCACTTTTCATCACATGTTACAATTCGATTCAATATTCCTTCATTTCTGTACCGGTTCAACAAGGCAACACAAGTTTCAAAACGCGTTTCTTTCTGCAGATCATTCAAATCATGAGGCACCCATTTTTCGTATTTTTTTATTTTATTGATTTGACGCAAGTGAGTCAATAAAGTGGGTAAGGTAACGTTAAACCATGCCGCTAATTCCTGGGTAGTTTGACTAGGATCGGCTTCCACTATCTCTCTTAATTCATCGTTATTCACCTGTGTGGGCGGTCTTCCTCGTGGCTCGTTCTTTAAGTCGAAATTTCCATCACGAAAGCGTTTAAACCAAAATCGCACGGTGCGTTCATTAGTAGACCCCTCTCCAAACGCAGCATTGATATTGCGGGCTGTTTCTGCCGCGTTAGTTCCGCGTCGGAACTCGTATTCAAAAATCACTCGAATTTTCGCAGTATCCATCTTTCTTGTATAAATTGAATAACAAAAACAATTGAAAGTCGATATTCAAATGTTTCACATTTTTTAAAAAAAGAACATCACAGAAACCATTTGAAAAAAGTTTCATTCGAAAACCTCAAACCATGAAGATTCTATGTCAATTCAAAGAACCTATTGCAATAAAACGGCAATTTCATACTTTAACCCCTATTATTAGTAGGATGTATTTCGACTATACATTGCAATTCGAAGTTTATGCTTAGTGTTTGCTAAGCTCAGAGCCCTTAGAATGCGTTTTGATAGTTTGTCGTCTCGATGAAACTGGCAGTTTACTTCATACATTTCCCATCAGCGCCCCTAGCGGTAACTGTTATGAACTAAAATAATTTATGGAAGTAAACTGCCAGTTTCATCGAGACGACTAACTATCAAAACTCATACTAAGGGCTCTGTGTGAGCAAAGTAAAAGTATAGATGCGAGTGTAGTGTAAGATCCCCTGTATGTATATATACTGTGTGTGTGTGAGTCAGGCGGTGAGTATAGCGAGCCACATGAACACACACACGCGCGCGGTGCTGTTCGCCTGCGACGTCTGCGGGATGCAGTTCACCAGCAAGAGCAGTCACAACAGGCATCAGCTGGTGAGACCTCCTACTCCCTTCTTACACCTATTTCTAAAAAACAGATATATTAATAATTATTTTTCCCGGGTCTTATTCGCGTATAATTATTTTTAAATTCTCTTACCACGACGTTTCGATCATGTTACAAAGATCTCGGTCGCAAGGGGACCCTCGCCTTTAAAAATAATTATACGCGAATAAGACCCGGGAAAAATAATTATGAGTTCAAATCGTGTGAGTTTTAAAAGATATATTTATTTATTAATTAGGAAACCTAACAGCTAAAAAACAAAAACGTGAAAAACAGCGTAAAAACGGAAAGCCCGTATAAGGTTTCACGGCTAAAAAATAACTTAAAAAAAAACACAACAAGTGCAAGTCTACTCTAAGGTCTGCATAATTTCCACTGCATACCTAAATGTAAATAAACAAACTAAAGAATTAAATAAATCCACAAAAATACAGGCGTCGGGCGGGATTCGAACCGACGCATCTAAATCCGATCCGGGAAATGCGACTTAGGCCTCTTAGTCACGTGACATTAACCCAGCTAGATTTTGAAAAAAAAACCTGAAATTTGAAGGGTATGTATGTTATTTATGATGAGTAAAATAGACTTTTGTTTTTGACGCGTTAGTGAAACGTCGGCCTGAATTTTTATTTTTACAAAACCTAGTTTTATTGCGTGTAAATTGTTTAATTTCGGCGGCATGTTATCAATTTAGTTACGAGAAGTTCAACGAGTGAAGTGAAAATAAAAATACCAGTGCCAAACACGAAATTAGCACGTTACAAACAAATGTTCCATGGAGTTGGAGAAAAATCGTCGCCATTTATTCTGCAGCCTTCACGCATTGAAAATTATTTCCAACGATTACATTACAATAGTGGTAGTTCACTATTAGTACGAGAAACTGGCTAAATTGTCCTATATTGCTGACAGAAAGCCATAACTAAGAAAATGAATGATTAATAAACATTTTAAACTCACACGATTTGAACTCATAATAGAATGAGTAAAATGAGTACTCTCGTCGTGGTAAGAGAATTTAAAAATAATTATACGCGAATAAGACCCGGGAAAAATAATTATGAATGAATGATTAGTAAATGAATATAATGTGTGTATAATATAATGTATATACCAGACTCACACGGGAGAGCGACCGCACGGCTGCCCGCTGTGCGACAAACGCTTCACACAGAAGAACAGTATGACGCTGCATTACCGTACCGCGCATCTCAAACAACCCTACCCCAAACGGTAACTAAATCCCTTATTTATAAAACACTAGCTGCGCCCCGCGGTTTCACCCGCGTAAGTCCCGTTCCCGCGGGAATATCGGGATAAAATGTAGCCCTTAGGCTACATCTATACTATCTATACTTCTATACTATAATATTATAAAGCTGAAGAGTTTGTTTGATTGTTTGTTTGATTGTTTGTTTGTTTGTTTGAACGCGCTAATCTCAGGAACTGCTGGTCCGATTTGAAAAATTCTTTTTGTGTTTGATAGTCCATTTATCGTGGAAGGTTATAGGCTATATTACATCACGCTACGACTGATAGGAGCGGAGCATCCATGAAATATTTTGCAAAAACGGGAAAAAAATCCCCCTTTTCCGAGATACTGTCGCGTGCGCTGAGTAAACGGTCAAAGTTACATAAAAACCATTTATGAGAGAATTCTTCCTCTAAATAGGATCTAATAAATAGTCCGCGACAGCATATGTCTAACTCTTAAGGTTGACTCAATATAACATCTTTTAGAGTAATAACATTTGTTGTAGAACAATTCATTGTTTCCGAAGGTAATTTTGTAAATATGATATTAATCCTTATCCAAATAAATACGTTATTCATTAAAAGTATTTAATTTTAAACATAATTGTCCTTAACATCACTTGATTTCAATGAATATCTCACGAGATATTACAGTTTTAAAATAACTCCACAATAAATAATTAATAAGTACCAAGCGTACATATTATACACGTAGCGGGCGACGATGATGAGGGTGGCCAGCCAGCTCTGTGAGGCATCATGCCGCGCGGCTCAATCGGTCGGCTCCATGCGAGACGGTAGTGTCACCAAACTGCAGTGCTTTTTAATAATTATTTTGCAATATCTCATTGTACTTTTGATTCTTAATATTTTGTTTTATGTTGGTAATTAATATTTTAATGAGGTTACGTTGGTAACATGTATGTATGTATGTATTTTGGGGTCATCTCAGAAACTTCTAGACCTATTTTAAAAATTCTTTCACTAATAGAAAACTACATTATCCAGATGTGACATAGGCTACTTTTGATCCCGATATTCCTTCGGGATCGGGACTTACGCAAGTGAAACTGCGGGACGGCAGCTCTGAAAAATAAAGTCGTGTATTTCTATTTCTAACTCAACAACCCGTAAACCGATATGAATGAAATTTGGCAAAGGGTAGAAATAATATATAGGGTACTTTGAATGATCGTACGGGTTAAGCAACACTTGGTACAAAATACGTGAAGGGTGAAAAAGAGCAGGTGACCCGATATTCATAAACTTGGTACAGGGTTGGTTTAGAGGTAGAAATATTATATAGTACTTTGAATGATCGTTAAGCAACACCTGGTATGACATACGTGAGGGATCATTAACGTTACGGAATAGGAAGTTACGCGGGTGAAACCGCGGGGCGCAGCTAGTAATATTATAAAGCTGAAGAGTTTGTTTGAACGCGCCAATCTCAGGAACTGCTGTCAGATTTGAAAAATTCTTTTTGTGTTTGATAGTCCATTTATCGAGGAAGGTTATAGGCTACTTTTGATCCCGATATTCTTACGGGGTCGGGACTTACGAGGGTAAATCCCGCGGGACGCAGCTCTAAAACGAAAGTCGTGTTAGTTGACACTATTTATATCTCAAAAACGGCGGAACCGATAGGAATTAAATTTGGTACAGGGTTAGTATATGGGGTTTAAATAAAATATAGGGTACTTTAAATGATCGTACGGGCTAAGCAACGCTTGGCGTGACACATACGTGATGGGTCATCAGGAACGATCGCACCAATTAGAATTAAATTTGATACGGGGTATAAATACGATACTTTAAATGATCGTGCGGGTTAAGCAACGCTTGGTATGACATACGTGATGGGTAACCTCAAAATTTACTAAAAAAAATTTGAATTTTTAAAAGTTGTAGAACAAAAGTTGTTCGCCTAAACGTCTAGAACAACCGCCTTTCGGCTTAAAAGGGCTTACCCGTTTCATCTTGTATAATACATAATATATTATTCCCAGTATCCAACTACTTATATTCCAAGTTTCATCGCAATCGGGTTTGTAGTTTTTGCGTGATTGAGTAACAAACATCTAAATATCCAAATATCTTTCTTTTAATACTATAATATTAGTAGGATTATTTACAAATGACTAAGTTATGGGACGTTTGTCTCTGTCTGTCACCTTTGTAACTTTATGTGACAGTAAAAGACAAACGATGCAAAGTTATGCACCGCATTAATTAGCGTTTATAAGTAAGGGGGTATATCTCAAACACCGTAACTGTATATCTAACATGTCAACTGTATCACTAAGGCCGGCTTGCATAACGGTTCCCAAACATGTTACAGCTGTTAAACGTGTTTAAAATCTGTCAGAATTTCAAGAACTGTCTATGTGTGGCAACATATTATCGTCCACTTCATGAAATAGAGTCCAATGTTCGATTTCACATAAATTATTTTAAAATTGATTTAGTTAAACATGTTTTTAAATGGTTTTATGCAAGTCGCCTTAAGGGATGATTTATATTAGACCGTTTCCCGGCCGTGCCGTGTCCGAGCTTCGTTGTGCATTGCTCGGCCGCAACTCGGTTGCAACAGGCTTGTCCACTGCTCGCCGAGCGATGGACGACGAAGCTCGGACCCGTGACGGTCTAATATAAATCATCCCTAACACGGTGACTGTATCTCTAACACGGTAACTGTACATCTAACATAGAAACTGTATTTCCGTCATAACTGTATGTATGCAACCGTAAGTGTGAGGAAAACTTTAAAATGAGTTTTACTTCACCATTTTTGTTTCTTTCCTACAGTAATAGAAGAAAGAAGACAGATGAAGTGCCGCTGGTGGAGTCGTTCCGGGATCGAACCGACGACCCGCCGCCCGCAGCGCGGTGGCGCTAGGTGCGTGCACCATACCACAAGCATTGGACAACACACACACACACAACTAATATGTTTGTCTTCTAGTCTAGTTTGGCTATGTAAACGAAATGTGCCATTTAAATTATTGACTTGTTAAATTGTCATTAGGTAAATAGGAATTAGGAATGATGTTTCTTTTCAGGAAGTTCAGGTGCATTTAATCAAATATCCGGTTTTGAATTTTAAATAAAATAGCTTATTCTTTTGTTCTTGCGACTAAAATCATTTTATTTCAATACAAAGTCGCGCGTTTAATTTTTGTGTCAATAGTTTTTTATACAAGGGTAACAGGTAAGCCCTTTTAAGTCGAAAGGAAGTTGTTCTAGACGTCTAGGCAAACAACTTTTGTTCTACGACTTTTGAAAATTCAAAAGACTACGAAAATTTGCCGTTTCTCAGAGTTCGAGGTCATTGACCTAATGTTGTCTTTTCATTTAGTTTATCCTACTACAATCAAAACTTCAATCACCTTTTTCTCCAAAGGCAGCTGTTTTTTTCAGTGAAGCTAAACCTCAAAATTTAAAAAAAAGTTCGAATTTTCAAAAGTCGTAGAACAAAAGTTGTTTGCCTAGACGTCAAGAACTACCCCCTACCCTGGGGAGTCTTGGCGGGAACTCGTTGAGGAGATGTGGTGCTAAATTTTCATTTTTGTGAAACCTAGTTCATATGCGTGCAAATTGTTTAATTTCGGGGGCATATTAATCAATTTAGTTTCGTGAAGGTGTACAAGCGGAATGAAAGTGAAAATCGGTGCAAAACATTAACTTAGTGTTGTCTCCAAGGCTCCGTGAAGATTGTTTGTAAATGGCCGCCGTGTTTACAAATGATTCCCTAGACTTGACTTTAACTATGACGACTTGACTGTTTCGATGCAAATAACTTGCATAATATATTAGAATACATGACACTGGCTAATTTCCTAATGGCCATAATCGGTTCACAACCGATAAGAAATTAAAAAAAAAAAAAAAAAAAAATACCCCCTACCCCCTTTCGGCTTAAAAGGGCATACTCGTTACACTTTGTATATGCTGTAAAGTTGTATATTTTGTTCATAACTCATCTGCAACTGTATCATATATTCTCTTATACATACAATTTTCGCCTCACAGTATTAAAATCATTTTACGGTCGAGTTTTATTTTAAAATAAACACTTCCATTGTAAATATTATTTAGTAACGGGCTATTTAACCATGTGTTGAGTAACTGTAACTTAACATAGCGTATGGCATTATTATATTATTAAGCACTAGCTGCGCCCCGCGGTTTTACCCTCGAAAGTCAAAAACCCGTTATCACGGGCGCGGGCGCCCGAGCGGTTGCACTTTTTCGTTCATTACTCGGGTTCTACTGATTTGATTTCGATGCAAAGTATACCACGACCTTCCTCGAAAATAGAACTATCCAATATTGAAAACCAGATTTCAACCGGATGAGTAGTTTTTAATTCAATAAGGAACAGACAGAGAAACAGACAAGACAGACATGAATTTTAAAAATTATATAATTTTGTTCTACTTATCCTAAATCCCATATGCAGAGTCGTTTCCTCAACTCGACTCGACCTCGACTCAACTTCAAGGATAGAATTCTTGAGGAAATTCGTCAGTCGAGTCGAAGAATTATAATTGTCAAACTCAAACCTTGAAAAAGCCAACTGTAAAGTTGGCGAAAGCTCGGTTCTTTAGCACAATGAATAAAAACGCGATTCAACCGGATAAATAAAGTGTTTTATTATGCAAAATCGCGAAAACCATAGAAGAAATTAAACTCAAGGTACGTCGCGATCTACCTTAAGGTATCCTCGAATCTATCGATACCGATATCATACCGATTCTACGAGTATCATTCAAGTTGAGTCGAGGTCGAGTCGAGTGGAGGAAACGACTCTGCATTATGGGTGTTAGTCCTCTAGAAAACTTTTTTTTAAATTTACTTCCAAGTACAAAATGTTGTCCTCTCTTCCTTAATTATAAGTATAGATTTCGGACGAAAATGGAAATGAAAAACAAAATTTTCCGAATAGGAAATTTCCTGCAGTGTGTCACAGGCAGAATTCGGAAGAGTATGTACACAACACAACAAATTGAATGTGTTTAAACTATTTTAAAAATAAGTAGAACGATTTAGTACCACGTGTTACAGCGAGGGTAACATAAATGAAAAGGGGTCGTTTTGGACGTCCAGGCTTTGGAAATTGGAACTTATTTTGTGTTGTATCCGGACATGCACTCAGTATCGAAAATTCCCTTCGACCGCTTTCGAAACCAGTTCTTAAATAAGAATTTTTTTTCCTTCGAAATTGATTTCGGTAAAATAATAACATTTCTTATCTCAAACTTCGTTTCAAGCTTAGAATATGGTTTCGTCTTTCGAAATTATCAAACCGTAATCTAATACAATCTCCAAAAACAGAGATTTACACTACCTAGCGAAAGCTAACTGTTAAGTTGGCGAAGCTTGGTACCATGTAATAATGCCGTTAATACTTTACTAACGTTCACATGCCACTAGGCGAAGCATAGTTTTACCATTTTTTAATTATTATGACCATTGTTTTACCTATGTTTATGGACGAATAAATGAATCTGAATCTGAATAAATAAAACGCGACCTACCTATACCCGGTAAATATTACTGACAGAGTTAGAACTAAGGCATAAGCTAGTACTTTTTTGGTTTAGGCGTTACCCTCACTGAAATACGTTGTATTTATTGTACCGTAGAAGTGTTTGTATGCGATCGGCCAATTCGCGTATTTAAATTAACCGAAATTTCATTTCAATAATTCAGTGCCTCCAGTCAAAAAGGGCATAACTCGTGTTATGCCTTTTTATTTTTTTAACGCCATTGTAATCTACGCGTTGTGTTACATAACATATCAAAAGGACATAGCTCTAAGTGAACCCTAACCTACTTTTTTCAATTACATCAAAGGTATAACTCGACTGTTTTAAAAGGCACATCTTTAGTTGTCAAGTAATTTTTACAGCTTAAACGGCACAACCACATATAATCCAAAAATGCTATCAGACATAATGGCATAACGCGAGTTATGTTAACT
The DNA here is from genome assembly GCA_949358125.1 of Idaea dimidiata. Classification (NCBI taxonomy): domain Eukaryota; kingdom Metazoa; phylum Arthropoda; class Insecta; order Lepidoptera; family Geometridae; genus Idaea; species Idaea dimidiata. Next base: position 1,622,932 of record OX442342.1, read on the forward strand.
ACAAAAAGATACAATCCATGTTGATCTAATGCATTCTACAGATAAACGGAAATAAATGCAGTTAATCCATTTTGTAATATGTTCACAAGGGAACAACTCCATTTGTTGCATTTGCTTCAGATCGTTTTAAGCGATATATTTCATGTTATTGCTTAATTTCTATTGGTTGATTCGCGCGCAGCGTGCTGTTGAAACGGATTAAATCGTTTCGTTACTTTTTATACAATTTTTTTTTACACAATAAAATAAAGTTATTATAGTGATTGTTATGTGTATGTAAGTTATTTTGTATTTCCAGATATATATTTTTTGAATGTTACTTGGCAGCCACCAACAACAAATAGACGTGTTTCCAATTCTGACACTGATGATAATGGAGACGCCATAGAACCTCTACAAGCAACTAATAATATGACAAATTTAAGAGAAATCGTCAATAAACCTACGAAGTCTAAACCAAGATCATCTAAAATAATACGCAGATGTGACGTGCGTAATAATAAATTATTAAGGAATACTGGACAGGAATATATTTCAAGAGGCAAGACAAGATCAAAACGCCAAATGAAAAAACTTAATATTTGTAGATTCTCCTGTAAAACCAGAATACCTGAGGACGAGAGAAAAGATTTATTTGAAAGTTACTGGCAATTGGGAACTTATGAGAAAAGAGTGAATTAATGAGTTCATTAATTACAATAGAGGAAAAAAAAAATCTTCAAAACGCATCCTAAAAACACAGAAGTTGTTCCTTTGCTTATCATATTCATTAGGGCAAAGAAGTACACGAAAAGGTTTGCAAAAATTGCTTCATGACAATTTTTGATGAAAGCCACAAATTTGTTTCATTGCAAGCTACAAAGAAAAAGATTCGTTATGCGGTGTCGTACCAGTTAGCACACGAGGCAATGCTTCAAACCCCAAGTGGTCTGAAGAAGATCTGGAAAAAGTACGCCAGCATGTGTTATCTTTTCCGCAATACGAAATTAAAACATCAAAAAAGTTTTTATCGAGTCATCTTAATTTAGATTAAATGTATAATTTGTATTACGATGAGCAACCAGAAAACCAACGTGTGTGTAAAACCATATACACAAAATCAAATATCAAAAAACTGAATGATCACCAAGAAGATGCTGCACGTGCATACGATGAAAAAAAAAAAGATAAAATGTTGTCAGAAGCTGATGAATCTTTAATAGTTCTGACGTTCGATCTTCAACAATGTCTCTCGACACCGGTTCTATCTGCTGGAATGGCCTTTAACAAAAGAAGTCTTTGGACTTATAATTTGCTTCTGAAGCTAAAGCTGAAGCAGAAGCTTCTGGAAAACGTGGCGGAAAACAAATTGCTTCATGTCTATACGATTTTATAAAAAATCTACCGACGACAATCAATAAAATTATTCTGTACTCGGACACTTGTGGTGGCCTAAACAAAAATTCATTCGTGAGTGCTATGTTTTTGACAATTATGTAACAATGCCCACACATCCAATGCATTGATCACAAGTTTCTTGTTCCGGGACATACGCATATGGAATATGACTATGATCACTCAGTAATTGAAAAGGCAAAAAAGAAAGTTGTAGCTATTCACCTTCCAGAGATTATTATCAAATAAGATCTGCCGGCAAAAAAAGTCAATTCACGGTGAAAAAAATGACCATAGACCATTTTTACAATTTTGTAAAACTGCTCAAAGGGTCCCTGATTTTAAGGAAAATTAATACGAACAAAGAAAAAGTACACTGGCCAGATATAAGATGGTTCCAATACACACAAACTGATTCGCTAGTAGTCAACTACAAAACCAATTTGAGCAACGAAAATGACTTTCAACTACTTTCATTCCAAAGACATAAAGCCAGAAATCCAGTCATTTTTTTGAGCGTAATTTCCGATAAACCTCTTCCAATAAGCGTAGAGAAAAAGCGAGATATTATGACCCTTCTACCGTTTATTGACACAGAATGTCACGATTTCTACAAGAACTTGCTGACTTCTGAATCAGAAAGTGCAGAGGAGGATCCCGATTTGAGTTTTGTCCTTCAAAATGAAGAGGATACCGAGGATGATTAAAAATACGGTATAAATGATTAAAAGTATGAAAACACGAAGTGCTTACTGTAATAATAATATTACTTTGATTTAAGTGTTGATTTTTTAAAATATATCTCGATTTTCCTAGAATCTTGTTTTACTATCCAATATTTTGTTATTTAATTTTTGTAGTGAAAAGAGATAAGTCGTTTCTAACAAATATACAAATTGGAATAACTCATAATTTTCCTTTCAACACGAGTAGACTTATTAGTACAAGTAACGTTGTTCCATTACACCTTTGTTAACATAGGCACAACTCAAGAAAATAAAAAAAAAATATAGTAATGGTGAACCTACAGTAAAGTGATTTCCAATAGATTAAAGAGCTATTTTTTATCTACAATTATCAATTAATAAAAGTTCTGATTTTGATTGCGAAATACCATAAATCATTACAAATGTGGTTTTTTGCCTCTCCTGTAAAGTGTCGATTTTGAATTATGTCTTTTTTGACTAGAGGCACTGAATTATTAATGCCGATCTTTAATTTGTTTGTCGTTTTTCACATATTAACATTGTCATTTTTGGATAAAATGTTCTTAGAGAATGAATACCTTTATTTAAGCTATTTATTTAGTTTCATCTGTTTGTTTTTAATAAGGACATTAAGAGTCAATACAATTTGTAACGGGTATGCCCTTTTAATCCGAAAGGGGGTTGTTCTAGACGTCTAGGCGAATACCTTCTGCACTACAACTTTTGAAAATTCGAACTTTTTTTTTGAAAATTTTGAGATTATGTTTCATTGGAAAAACAGCTGTTTTTGAAAATAAAGGTAATTGAAGGTTTGATTGTAGTAGACCAAACTAAATGAAAGAACAACATAAGGTCAATGACCTCGAACTCTAAGAAACAGCTGATTTTTCAAGTAAACTTTACACCTAAATTTTTCGAAAAGTACTTCGAATTTTTAAAAGTCGTAGAACAAAAGTTGTTCGCCTAAACGTCTAGAACAACCCCCTTTCGGATTAAAAGGGCTTACCCGTTACATCTTGTATAGTTTGGATTAAAATTTAGTTGCTAATAAAAACTAGAAATATACTAGGTTTATCCTATAAAATATTATAGGATATTCCTAGTTCAGGCAAATGTGTTACTTAGATTTTAATCGAAATTTAGACTTTAAGCAATTTGTACACAATATTTTGGTAATAAATTTTTTATTTTAGTCTAAATGTATAGTTTGCAATTGTAATTACTTTAAAATGAAATTTTGGTCAATTTTGATACGAGATTCAGGGCCCTGTGTGAACCTGTGACATTAAAAAGTATTTATTGAAATAATATAGTATTTCGCTAGATGGACGTGTTGTGTTTTATTTTCCCAAACCCGTGCTACAGCTAAAACCTAAGAGTAGAAAAACAATAAAATAAATAAAACAACTTTTTTAATTTACAAGTATATAATTTATTTTTAAAACTTATAGGTATAAATTAAATAGATGTTTGAATATACAGGGTAACCATTTCGGTGTTTATTTTTTTTTTCAAAAAGACAAGGAGCTCTATTTTTGAATCGCTCGATGCACTTTAGGCGATATAAATAATTCGATATCTGCTGGTTTTCGTTTGATGTTGGAGTTCTGCGGCGGGTGGTTGATACCAGTCGTTGTGGTCGGGCGATTCACATAGCAAAATTACAGGAATTGACCGAAAATCAGTAGAAATCGAGGTAAGCATTTAAATCGCTCGAAGTGGCGCATTCGATTCAAAAATAGAGCTCAAGGTTCGATTCCTGGAAAGGGATCCATTTTTAAAAAAAACGAATAATAACATTTTAGTTTTTGTTAAAATCGGGGACGGCAACTCCTTTCAGCATTTTTCGGTATCTCTTAACGTTTAGGAAATCCCCTTGAAAGCCCATCGAAATGGTTTACCCAGTATACAGATAATATACTTTTTTTTTGTTTCATATATGTATCTATACTGCTATACTAATATTACAAAGAGGAAAGATTTATTTGTTTGTTTATTTGTAATGAATAGGCTGCGAAACTACTGGACCGATTTTAAAAAAACTTTCACCAATAGATAGCTACATTAACAAGAAGTAACATATGCTACTTTTGATCCCGATATCGGGACTTACGCTGGTCAATCCGCAGGACGCAGCTAGTATAATTATAATAATTAAAATCTACCCACTAAACACCCGTGTTTAAAGTAGATTAAAACCTATTTTTCTAACAAACATCAAAAAAAGTTTAGCCACTATTTTGCATTTCCTTGATTTATATTTACAGTGTTGGAAACATTTAACAGATGCTTCCTTAAAATTTGCACCAGACAGTACTTGAACCTGCACTCCTGACATTCGAGTCAACGCGCTCAACAATTACGCCACAGGTGACCGTCATGTTGTGATGAAATTATGAACATTTTTTTAATTTTAAGGTTCTTTCACATAAAAGACGGCTGCTTTTAAAAACAAAGGTAATTAATTTTATTGAAGTTTTGATTGTAGTAGATCAAACTAAATGAAAGGACAACATAAGGTCAATGCCCTCGAACTCTATAAACAGCTGATTTTCAAGTAAACACTTAAAATTTTCGAAAACTACTTCGAATTTCTATACTATAGACTCGTCTATACAAGGTGTAACGGGTATGCCCTTTTAAGCCGAAAGGCTGTTGTTCTAGACGTCTAGGCGAACAACTTTTGTTCTACGACTTTTAAAAATTCGAACTATTTTTTTGAAAATTTTGAGGTTGTTTCACTGAAAAAACAGCTGCTTTTGAAAATAAAAGTAATTGAAGTTTTGATTGTAGTAGACCAAACTAAAAGAAAGGACATCATAAGGTCAATGACCTCGAACTCTTAAGAAACAGCTGATCTTCAAGTAAACTTTACACTTAAAAATTTCGAAAAGTACTTCCAAAAGTCGAAGAACAAAAGTTGTTCGCCTAGAGACGTCTAGAACAACTCCCTTTCGGCTTAAAAGGGCATTACATCTTGTATATACGGCAGTCAAACATATTACATGTTTCTTTCACGCTAAGTAAATATGAAAATCCGCTGCAGCGCGCAGCAATATTGTAACGTCTATTAAAAATCAAATGACAATCGCTTAAAATCCGATTAAGGGCTGATTATTCAAATCCCTAGAATAGAGATATCTGACAAATAAAATGTAACACCACCGAATAAAAAACGTCACTATGATATTAAAATGAAACAAAATTTGTGGGCTATATAAACTATGCTTTAAGGTTTTGACATTTGCGTTACACCGTTTCAGAATCTAAGATCAAAAACTGACAATTATTAAAGGAAAAAGTTCTTCTTTATAGGGTTTAATGGCTTTGTGTGATCACAAATTCTGCCAATGACACGTAGTGAAGAAAGTACAGGATTTAAAGTTTTGTTCCTCGTTTTTATCTTATTTCTTTCCCCCCCTTGTTGAGAAACAAAGAGCTGTCGCTTTAAAATAAATGTATACATTGTTTGTTTACATTTTTGATTTAAGATTCTGAAACAATTTCCGCGAGTTGTACACAAGAAATCCCGTGCGTGTAGTATGGTGCTGCTACGCTAGTATCACGCTGTATGCAGTTAACTCTTGTTGTCTTCTTTCCGCTTTTCTTCGGGACGCCGCCCTAACAAGTCGCGTGCGCAGCACTGGTCTGCCTGTTGGGGGAAAGGGAAGGCTCTACTAGTATTATTCACTTAACTTTCTTCTGAATTCTGATGTCAATTATCAAAGGAAAAAGTAAACAAAGAGATGTCACTTTGTTAATAAAAGATGTAACGGGTAAGTCCTTTTAATCCGAAAGGGGGTTGTTCTAGACATTTAGGCGAACAACTTTTGTTTTACGACTTTTAAAAATTCGAACTTTTTTTTTGAAAATTTTGAGATTATGTTTCACTGGAAAAACAGCTGTTTTTGAAAATAACGGTAATGGAAGGTTTGATTGTAGTAGACCAAACTAAATGAAAGGACAACATAAGGTCAATGACCTCGAACTCTAAGAAACAGCTGATCTTCAAGTAAACTTTACACTTGATTTTTTCGAAATACTTCGAATTTCCAAAAGTCATAGAACAAAAGTTGTTCGCCTAGACGTCTAGAACAACCCCCTTTCGGATTAAAAGGACTTACCCGTCACATCTTGTATATCCCAGCTTATAATTATTTTTCCCGGGTCTTATTCGCGTATTATTATTTTTAAATTCTCTTATACCTCGACGTTTCGACCATGTTACAATGACCTTGGTCGCGAGGGTAACATGATCGAAACGTCTAGGTATAAGAGAATTTAATAATAATAATACGCGAATAAGACCCGGGAAAAGTAATTATGAGTTCAAATCGTGTGAGTTTAAAATGTTTATATCCCAGCTCCCTATAAAGCGATCCATTGTCCAAGCGAAGTCACGCCACTTTGTATGTCGCAATAATCACAGGCGAAAAGTGCTGAAGTGCAGTGACCACGATCGCAGTAGCCGCGTACCGTCATGTATCGAGCATTCCTACACCTCACATCGGTTAGGTCTCACCTTAGGTTAATTGACCGAACGAGCGAAGCGAGTGAGGTCCAGTGTAGACGGGCCTGGCGCTTGTATCTTTGTATCTTTGTAACTTTGTATCTTTGTATGTTTGTTCGACGATAACTTGAGTATCGTAGCTCCGATCTTCATGAATTTTGGTATGCGCGTAGTTTAGGTCAATAGATTTTATGAGTTCGAAGATGAGCTGGATCGGTAGGGGGTTGGGGAGATAGGGGGTGCAAAAAGAGAAAAAATCTAGTTCTAAAAATTTGTCAATAGATGGCGCTCGACATCAATCTTAGATCGCGGTATCGTTGCGTTTGCTTGCGATGTATACTCCAAGATCTGACATTTTTGTATGGAATGTAAACGTCTATTATTGTTCAATGTAAATAATTCATGTTTATGTTACAAATGGTCGATTGTCGTAAATAAGGAATATTTCTTGTTTTGTTATCGTTTTTACTTGTCTTTCGTTATATTATTCGTTTAATAATAATTCTTATTTTGTAAAAAACTAAAGCTGTTGGTGTTAAAATCCTACAAAAAACAAAATCTCTGTAAATGGATTCTCGTTAGGTCTCGGGTTCGGGGCGAACTACTAGTTATAAGTAATTGAACGAACGAGCGAAGCGAGTGAGGTCCAGTGTAGACGGGCCTGGCGCTTGTATCTTTGTATCTTTGTATGTTCATATGTTTGTATGTTTGTTCGACGATAACTTGAGTATCGTTGCTTCGATCTTCATGAATTTTGGTATGCGTAGTTTAGGTCAATAGAATTTATGAGTTCGAAGATGAGCCGGATCGGTAGGGGGGTTGGGGAGATGGGGGGTCGTGAGGTCTCAGTTCGGAGTGAACTCCTAGTTATGTAAAATAGTTTTAGGATTTAACTCAATAACTGAGTTTAAGCTCGGTTCGTTTAAAAATCATGAATAAAACCCGGTAAATAAAGTGATTCATTACGCAAAATCGAGAAATTCGGATACAAATATTTATTTTTAAGCATAAATATTTGCACCCAGCGGGAATCGAGCCCGCAACCTTCTGCATTGCAGGCGAGCGTCCCTACACTGCCCCTACACTTACCGCGTCGTTATCGCTGGAGTCGTCGGTGTCGGAGTTGTCGCTGGTGTCGGTGTCGTACGGCCCCAGTCCGGGTAGGACCCCCACGCAGCGCAGCGCGCCGCGACCCGGGGCCGACCCGGACGTCTCCACACCGGCCGCGGTCTGGGCCCTACACACATAATAATAATTATTATTAAGCCTTTATTGCTGATTCGTTTACAAAACATTAATATTAAATATATAGATCTAGTTTGGTTGAATCGGCGTGTCTGACACATAGGCCTCTTCCGACTCCTTCCACTCGAATCTGTCAATCAATCGATCGATCATCATTGGTCCCCGCGCTGCTGTGCCCCGCGGTTTCACCCGCGTAACTCCCGTTATCCCTATCAATATCGGGATAAAAAGTAGCCTATGTGTTATTCCCGGTATCCAGCTACCTATATTCCAAGTTTCATCGCAATCGGTTCAGTAGTTTTTGCGTGAAAGAGTAACGACCTCACATACATACATACAAACTTTCGCGTTTATAATATTCGTAAGTTCCCTATAACTGGGTTTTTTCCATGACTTTAAGCCATGCGCAATATAATTATAAACTTTGGATAAGTAGAATATGTTAATTGTACAATAGAAGTACATACCCATTGTTATCAACGCCATTACTCTTGGCAGGTGGCGCGTCTTTATCTTTCTCTCCTTCTAACTCACTCGCCTTACGTTTTCTGACAACAACCTGTAAAAAACAACAAAAAAAAACAATGTAAAAGTTTCACGTAATTTGTTTTTATTGTTCAAGGCCATGTCTACTAGAAATATTTTAATGGAAAAAACCATCTTTTGAAATTCACTCGCGACGATATTTGAACTGGAGTCTCTTTGTAATAAATAAGTAAATAAATCCTGTGACGAACACACAGCGCCATCTAGCCCCATGGTAAGCTGCTAAACTTGTGTTACGGTGACTAGACAACGGATATACTACTTATATTTATTTTCTTTTGTAAATACATATTTGACGGCCCCTGTGGCGCGTGAGGCGGACGCTCGACTGCAATGCAGAAGGTTGCGGGTTCGATTCCCGCCGGGTGCAAATATTTATGCTTAAAAATAAATTCGTGGTTCGAATTCAAGGTTCGAACAACACGGGATTGCTACTTGCGCGGGTGAAACCGCGGGGCGCAGCTAGTATTAAATATTTGTATCTGGTCTAGGTGTATTTACAAAAAAAAAGTATTATATGTTAGTATATCCGTTGTCTAGTACCCATAGTACAAGCCTAGTGTTTAGTTTGGGGCTAGATTGCGCTGTGTGCAATGTAGTGCAATATTTACATTTCCTTCCATTTATATACTTAAGTGAAGTTGTACAATTTGTTAAAGAAAATTTACATTTATTTCAAAAATTTAGTGAGAACAGAAGGAATAAATTTGATCTTCATACAATCGTACGCAAGACTCGTATGATGAGTATTAGTGTGTTCAGTATGGCTCCCACAATATACAACGGAATCCCATTGTCATTGAGGATGATTGAATCTCCCAGGGAGTTTAAGCGTGCTGTCAATAATTATCTTATCGAAAAGTCTTATTATTCCATTGAACAATTTTTTAATGATAAAAATTGTACTAAATAAATGTATTATTTGACATTTCATATTATTTATATACAATATTCTGACATTATTTAATTGACACGCGAAATGTAGGTAGGTATTTAATTTTGTTTGACATTGTTATTAATCTGTATTCATTAATTTAATTTTATCTGTGACATTGTATTCTTTGAAATTTAGTAGTTTTAATAGGTATATTTAGTAGGTATATTTGTAAAATCATTAAGTTGACATTAGGATTGATTTAAAATAAGTACTTACTTGATTCTGATATTTGCATGCTAAGTTAAGTGCTGGTGAAATATGTTGAACTATACCTACTACTTGATAACATCTGTTGTAACCATATTTCGTGCATATAAATGACATTCATTCATTCATTCATTTATTTATTATTATATATAGAAATACACCCAGACCAGATACAAATATTTAATACTAGCTGCGCCACGCGGTTTCACCCGCGCAAGTAGCGATCCCGTGTTGTTCGAACACATACCTACCGCAATGCAAAATCCAAACTTGAACGGTCGCCCATAGAAGTACTGTTGAAGCCAGGTGCTGCCGCGCCTGGCACCATCAGCACTTCCCTGGTCGTCCGTTTAAGTGTGGATTGTTGCACTGCGGTAGGTAGTTGCAGTAAGGTAAAGTTTGTATTTCATTAGTAAGTGACGATGACGATGGATGACGATCAATGACGATGGATGTCGATGACGATCATGATGATGCCACTCTACATCACTTACCGTACCCCCGTGTCGATTTTCATTCATTGAATAGTTATCACCCGCATAAGTCCCGATCCTGCGGGGTTTTCGGAATCAAAAGTATTCTATGTTACTCTCCATCATTTAAACTATCCCTATGCAAATTTTCATCTAATAAATAGTTATCACCCGCGTAGGTCCCGATCCCGCGGGATTTTCGGAATCAAAAGTATCCTATGTTACTCTCCATCATTTAAACTATCCCTATGCAAATATTCATCCAAATCTAGACCGTTTGACCGTGAAGAGGGAACAAACAAACAAACAAACAAACAAACAAACAAACAAACAAACAGACTTTCGGATTTATAATATTAGTAGGATAGGATTTCTAATGTAAAAGTTATTATAACATCGCCTCAATTACTCCACCCGTAGGCAGGTGGTGATGTCTATTATCATCTAAACGGCCTCTGTGGCGCCTCGGGTGAACGCCCTACTGCAATGCAGAAGGTTGCGGGTTCGATTCCCGCTGGGTGCAAATATTTATGCTCAAAAATAAATAATTTCTTCTATGGTTTTCACGATTTTGCATAATAAAACACTCTATTTATCCGGTTTAATCGCGTTTTTATTCATGGTTTTTCCAAAAAAGAAAAAGCCAACTGTAAAGTTAGCGAAAGCTCGGTTCGTTTAAAACCATGAATAAAAACGCGATTAAACCGGATAAAAAAAGCGTTTTATTAAAAATAATTATTTGTATCTGGTCCGGGTGTCTATCTATGTATAATATGTATGTATTTACAGAACAGGCACAGTAGGCAGATCATTATTGACTATCACTACGACAAATGGATTTGGCAATATTTTTACGGCCTGACTCCAATCTTTCTATGGACCGAGAAGTTTATCTGCCACTGAACGGGGAAAACTCAAGGTTTGTAGTACTTTTTGTCTGAATCTTTTTTCTCCAACTTGTTGACCGACCGAGCGAAGCGAGTAAGATCCAGTGTAGACGGGCCTGGCGCTTGTATCTTTGTATGTTTGTTCGACAATAACTTGAGTATCGTAGCTCCGATTTTGGTATGCGCGTAGTTTAGGTCAATAGAATTGATGAGTTCGAAGATGAGCCGGATCGGTAGGGGGGTTGGGGAGATAGGGGGTCGTGAGGTCTCAGTTCGGGGCGAACTCCTAGTATAATTAATAACTTAATGAGTATTTGCCCAGCAGTAGGACAGTAGGACTACAAAAATAGCCTAGTATAGAGGTATCCTTTACCCCCACTAGTTTATGCTTCTGTGAGACGGTAGTAGAGGCGGTGCGCGGCGCGGCCGGCGCGAGCTGTGCCCTCAGCCGCGTCATCTCCTCACTCTCCGCCAGGTTTGATACTCGCTCTCTGGAATTATGACCATTTTACCTGAGTTATACGTACAATCCTACCCTTTGTAATGCCATAGTAAAACTGTTTGACTATGGGGCGTTACAATTTTATACAGCTTGACTCTTCGACAAAGACTAATTATGTAATGACGTTAAAATCGCAAGTCGCAAAAAGAAACGTATAACCGAAAAAATCGCAAAAAACTGAACAAAAGTAGCAAACACAATGTGTGTGTTTTCAACAGTCAGACTTATTATGTTAATCTAAGCATAGATGCATAGACAATTGGGCACCCTCCACATCCCCTCACAACTCGGAGGACTATTTCATTTAATGTAAAGTGTACCACAGCCATCCTTCTAGTAGCAATCTAATAGTGAAAAACAAATTTTATAACAAGTTTTTAAATGCAAAGAAAAAGACACAAGATAATTTATAAACAAAAATTCACTAGCTAAAGTGTTACTATGTGACAAAAATTCACTAGCTAAAGTGGTACTATGTGGGGTGGCCTTATTGCCTGTAGGAGACCTGTTTCAAGCAACCAATCCTGAAAGAGATCACCCATAATCAAGTATGGATAGAAGATTCTCACCTAAACTCTTGCATTTCTTTCTTCTCCTCCATGGATATCATCTGTGCAGCCTTCGCCTTAGTCTGCTCCACCAGGTCCAGGAAACCTACTTCATCATCGTCTAGACCTCGGATCATGTTTTCTGGATAAACAGAATAGATTACTAATTAATGTCACATAATAGTCACTGCTATAATAAGTGTATGGTGGCTTAATCCCTGCATTGGAGTCAGTATGTCATTATGAATATTATGCTAAAACTAAATCATTGGAAATATAAAATTGTGAATTCTGGTAAGTCCAAAAACTTAATTTAATAACATTTGCATATTAACTATTACAAAATAATATTGGAGTTTATTACATAATCAGAAATCAGAAATATTGGTGCAAAGACGTCTGCAATGTAATGCTTGTGTTTTAGTATTCCATGCACTATAAGCAATTCAAGAATTGCAGACACATTTCCATGTTATTGACAAAGCTAGATGATAGAAAATTGGAAACAAACTAATGATCATTAAAACACCCCAAAAAATATCAAAGTACATATAATAATTTTAATATTATCCTAAAATTAGGTAAATGTTTTGTTAATAAGACTGATTTTAGTAGTGAAAATGGTTGTGCGTATAGGACACCATCAAACATAACTTCAATTGTTATGTTTAAAAAATACATGGTTTATATATTAAAGTGTTGATACTCAATGACGGAAAACTGCTGAAAAAATTGTGCTGGAACTTGGAATATAAAAAGCTGGAGACCTCGAATAACACATAGGTTTTTTGTTATCTCAATATTACCACAGAAAAGGGACTTATGTGGGTGAAACCATAGGGTGCAGCTAAAAAGTCAGTATGTCAAACAAGTGAGCATAGTTGACATGGTTTGCGACAGACGGACATGAATGTTGGGCTCGAGAGGATAATACCGCCTATTATCTGCCTATCACTGAAGGTTGGAAAATTGTGAAAAATATTAAAATATCCGGCATACACTAACTTAGTTTATGTGCTTCTTCATATTCGGCGTCTTTTTTCATCTTCTGCTCTTCAAGCCGCTGGTAGAGAGGCCTTGTATCATAGGCTTCTTCTGGGGCGTCTGCAAACAAAAATAACATGATGAGAAATTGTTTTATAAAATTGCCTTGACCTTGGGACTGATAGGACTCTAACTGAGTGTAACGACTAAAATCAAATATAGATAGCATCAGCAACCGTTGCTGATTGTTGTTGATTGCATAAAACTCTAATATTTTGATGTTAAACTGACAACAACAGATCACCTTTTGGTTGGTCCTCTGTGCGTACTTTTTCCCATTCTTCTTGACGCCGGCGTCTTTGCTCCAATATTTCTGATTCGGTAATAAACCCTGAACTCATTTTGTAATAGTTAAAACGCGAATATTATTATTAAATCGGACTTAGATTCACAATTCACATGCACGAAACTCGGTCGTTTTGTTTTTGATGGTGACAGCTGCTGTCACTGTCAAAAATATAAAACGTCAATGTGACTTTTAGTCGGGTAAGAACTTCTAGGATCTTCTTACTAGTCTGTGGTTCTTTCTTTCTAGTGCCCCGGCCTGTGTTCGTTCAATAGTGCCAATTTATTTCTGTGCTTCAAAAAATAAAAAAAAACGACAATAATTGTCAATGTCGAATGACAAAAAGTTTGTTTACATTTTCTGTTTTTCTTTCGTATTTTTGTGATATTGGAGTTTTTATGGTTTCCCAAATAGAATTGGAAATAGAGTTAGTTTCAGACTAGAGATGTCTTCTCTAAAAATCTGTCGAATATGTCTACGTACTGAGGTCAAGGGATACAAACTCGATCATCATCAGCTAAAAAGTTATTACGAAGAAGTTACAGCTTTAAAAGTAAGTTCATCTATTAAACATTTGACTCTACTCTATAAAACGTGAATATTCCAACATATTAAAGTTAAACTTGGAAGATACTGACTGTTTACTTCTAAATAAACAAAATTTATGCTACTAAAAACACGATTGTGTTTGGTGCTTTGGTGTGGACAGTAATATTACCGCATACCCAATGGGTTTTCTCTGCCGCAAACGGCAAAGTAGGGTGCAGCAGTGCAGCTACCTTGGTACCTTATAAGATAATCAGTAGATATGTAATTAATCAATTTTCTAATTGACAATTTTTTTAAGAACCATGTTTGTATGCCCACGTGGTAGGACTAGAGATTCTTTAATTTTGTATCCATCTTTTTATACCTAGATCCACAAACAATAAATTTCATTTCATTTCATTTCTATTTCCATTCAAGGTAAATAATGATGATGGTCTACCTCAATGGTTTTGCTATGAATGTGCAACAATATTGAACAAATACCACAAGTTTAAGGAAAAATGTTATAATGGACAAAAAATACTAAAAGAATTGCTTATAAATGGACCAGTGAGTTTTAATCTTTTTCTCAATAAATTATGTATTTATTTGACTCTGCACATACTTACATAATAGGTATGATATCATAAAAAAAGGTCAAATGTGGTGCAGATTGTTTCCCAGAGAGATCCATTCCATACCATTATTACAAAAAAACTATGTTTTTTGTACGGGCACCTCAATTATATATTTATTATATTATGTTTTAGCTTTGTTGTTATAGCATTTGTTGTAACATAAATAAATCATTTCTTTTGAGAAAATTTGTACTGTCTGGCTATCATGAATCATGAGATTATATGCTGGTGACAGACCAACAGACACTAAAAGGATTCCATCCTATCCTTTGGGTACAGAACAGAAAAGTCATAAAGTTATAATACACATTGATTGAGTATCATATTTTACTAAACAACATTAATTTTCAGATAACATACGAACTTATATACAAATGTGAATACCCAAATGAACTCATTATGCTAAAACCTATCACACACACTGACCGCATCAAAACCTATACAGTAAAGTATGATACAAATGAAAAACCAAACACAGATAATAAACTAGACAAACCAAATAACATTTCATTTAAAGCACCTGATACAATAGAAGTAAGAGAAGATAAAAATCAATTATTAAAATCAACAGAAGGAATTGATGACATATTAAATGTAACACAACCAAAGAGCCCTCAACAATTAATAATAATTGACAATAAAATTACACAACTTGAAAATGAATCATTTAAAGAAATGAAAACTAAAGATTTAAATGTAAATTTGACTTCTCAAACGAAGATGACTTTAAATGAAGAGTACTGGAAAAGAACAGAGATGAATGAAGAGGAAGCCTTAAAAGAGTTCAGATTGAAAGCGGAAAACAAAAAGTATTTAGAAGCTATTTATAAATGTAAAGACTGCTTTGTATTTTATTCAAAAAAGGAAACTTTAGATAGACATCTATTGATGAGACATAATGAGGTAATTTTGCTGTCTTTTATGCTGTCTTTTTTTTTTTTTTCTTATAGTGGTGTGTCCAAGGAACTCGAATCGAATATCTAGAAGTAGCAATTCTTTGAAAAAAATTTGTAATTCTGTAATGTAATAATTTTTTTTTGAAAAAAAAAAAAAACATCAGTGGTGTGTGGCCTAGAATGATGATTCGACCGCAAGTGTGTCACTAAAGATCGTCCGCCGTTGGCCAAATCCAAGGTCGATCATACGTTTTACTGTACGGAACATGTCTGTGTGCATCTGCTGCTGTGTGACTGTCATGTTTTTTTTCTAATTTAATAGAGAAGTTAGATCTCAATTCTATTCATTCCTTTTAGGAACCCACCAAGTGTTAGAGTTGTCAGATCACCTTAAGACCTCTAACTTGACCTAACAATTACTAGTATAACAACCAAAATCAACTGCCTTCTGGCTTACGGAGGAGTGAGAGACTACGCATTTTGGCACACAAAAAGTAGTCATCTAAGTAATGACCGCGCCATGTATTGCTTAGCACTTCACTTTACAATCACTTCATGGCAAATTAATAAATATTTCAAGATGATTCACATACAGTATTCTGCATGAACACAATATTTACCGGGTTTTACTCGCGTTTTATTTAATAACGGCATTATTACTAAAGAGCGAGTTTACGCTAACTTTACAGTTAGATTTTTCATGGTTTACTTGTTGACAGTCAACAAATCGACCGAGTTTCGGCCAAAAATCGAATTGGCGGCAGTTTCGGCCGAAATTGGCCGAAACTGAAACTGATTTCAGAAGTTGTCGTGCACCCTCGCATAACTTCATCATCATCATCAGCCTATTGCAGTCCACTGCTGGACATAGGCCTCTCCAATTGCACGCTACCTAGATCTATTTTCGGCTTCTCGCATCCAGTTTGTGCCAGCCGTCTTGCGCAAATCGTCGCTCCAACGTGCCTGAGGACGTCCTACAAGCATAACTTCATTTGAACTTAATTTTAAAAAATAACAGGAGGTCGGGACTTACGCTAGTGCATTATAAATGTGAAAGTTTTATTTTTCATGTTACAGTCAATAGGTGAACATGAGTGTCGTATTTGCCGGATAAGGTTCAAATGGAAGAGCCATCTCCGTAAGCATATTGCGGTTCACTACACAAAGTATGAGTGTCTGAGGTGTCGGCTTGTGTTTCATTTAGAGTGAGTGTTTACTTTCCTCTTATTATTTTCGTATAGTGATGTGTCTCACCTAGTGTTAGAGTTATTAGAATCTTATTTCCTAAAAAACCTTTAAGTAGGTAACATTATTTAATATAATTTAATCATGTTGGATGATATTTTACAAATATGATTGTGTCTGTATGGCATTGAATAACATGCAACTATACCAACCTATAAGTACCTGCCTGGTTTCTCTATTCTATCGATCTTGTGTTTATTTGTACCTACCGACTAGTAAGTGACTGATGTAAACTTAATACTTAACATCAATTCGAACCTCCGTGGTTTTTTAGATGTTAAAATACCTGTTTTTTAATACGCATTGTTTTTTCTGATAAATAAATTAAAAAAAAAAAAAAAGTTGTCAGGTCATCCTTACGCCTCTAACTTGACTTAACGACTGCTTACAGCCCCGCTGGATAGTATAGTTTCTTACATTGAAAAAATGGAACTATAATTATTAAAACAATTGCTTAGTAAAATGTTTTTTCAAGAGAAAATGTTTTATAAAAATCCTTCCATGACGGGGTTCGAACCAGAGCCCTTCGCTCGCTGGGTGAGTGCGCTGACCGCCACTCAAGAACCCACATGACTTAGTGAATGATTAATAATAAAATTAATCACAGTAATAATTAATTATTATTAACTACAACAAGCTTAGCAGCTTACCATGGGGCTAGATGGCGCTGTGTGTTGGTTACAGAATTGATTAAATTATTTTATTATCATAATTTCTTCTATGGTTTTCGCGATTTTGCATAATAAAATACTTTAACCAGTAAACCTTGAAAAAGCCAAATGTAAAGTTGGCGAAAACTCGGTTCGTTTTAAAACCATGAATAAAAACGCGATTAAACCGGATAAATAAAGTGTTTTATTATTTTATTATCATCCAAAATTTCCCTTGATTGACTAAGGTTCAATTTGAACATTTGATTTAGATGGGGTTTTCCCAAAGTGTCTACCCGTGAGCAAGTGGTCTGGAAATACCTCGAAACATGGGGCGTTAAAAATCCTTCATGTAAAACAATGTAATAAAAAAAAAGCACGGACAGACAGACAGAGGAAAAACAGAGTGATCTTATAAGGGTAATAAAGGTTTCCTTTTTTACTTACCTCCATTTTTACCTTTCGAGGTATGGAACCCTATTAATGAGTATTATTTCAAAACTAAATAACTTACTTTGCCACTAACTAACGGATTTATAAATTAAAATATTATAATTTCTTGTATGGTTTTCGCGATTTTGCATAATAAAACACTTAATTTATTTAACGCTTTATTATGACACCAAAATACAATTATAATAGGTAAATAAAAAACTTAAATCTAGAGTGACACAATAGGCGGCCTTACCTATGAGCGCGGTTATCGGGTGTATTTATCGGGTTGAATCGCGTTTTACTCATGGTTTTAAACGAACCGAGCTTGTCAACCTTGAAAAAGCCAACTGTAAAGCTGGCGAAAGCTCGGTTCGTCTAAAACCATGAATAAAACGCGATTCAATTCGTTATATAAAGTGTTTTAAAATAATATGTTAAAATATTTTCAGAAATTCAGCAATTCTACATGAACAATACCACAGTGGAGAGAAAAGGAAATGTCCACATTGTGGCGAAGAATTTAGGTAAGTTATTTAATATTATTATATTGACAGTTCAATTAAAATTTGAACAACGTTTTTTTTTTAAAATACAATTAATTTAAATCTTTTTCATCGGTTTTTGCAGAAATTTCTATTGAAGCTATATAAACAAATTTAACTAATATTTAAAGCTAGCTGCGCCCCGCGGTTTCACCCGGGACGGGTTAGCGAAAGCTCGGTATTTTTGTTATAATGCCGTTACTGAATAAAACGCAAGTAAAACTCCGTAAATATTGTTTTTATTATACAAAATCGCGAAAACCTTTTAGAAAGATAAGAAGTAAGATATTACGTTACGACCTTACGACCCTATTAACAGTTAGGTAAGTATATAAAATAAATAAATAATAAAACACTTTATTTATTCGGTTTAATCGCGTTTTTATTCATGGTTTAAACGAACCGAGCTTTCGCCAACTTTACAGTTGGCTTTTTCAAGGTTGACTGAAATGGTTTATTATGCAAAATCGCGAAAACCATAGAAGAAATTAAATAAATAAATAATATAAAAAATAAATATTGCACGACATTACACACAGCGCATTCTAGCCCCAAACTCAGCACTAGGCTTGTACTATGGGTACTAGACAACGGATATACTACATGATATACTATTTTTTTTTGTAAATACATACATATCATACATAGAAAGACACCCAAACCAGATACAAACTATGCACTAGGCACCACTTTTTAAGCATAAATATTTGCACCCAGCATTTCAATCGAACCCGCAACCTTCTGCATTGTAGCCAAGCGTTCGCCCGACGCGCCACAGAGGTCGTCAAATATTACTTATAATAAAATTTGAATTGAATTTAAATAAATAAATTTGACATGTTGTAGTCACACGACAACATTCTACACGCACCTGCGCACGCACCGCTCGAGCGCGGTGTGTCGCGCGTGCGGCGCCGCCTTCGTCAGTCGCGCGGGGCTCGCGAGGCACGAGGCCAGGATGCACACTCATAGCGTAAGTTCACCCCCACACCAGTTCACACACACACCACACTAATGACGTTAGTTCACACACAAACTAATGTCGTAAGTTCACACACACACCATACTAATGATGTAAGTT
The DNA here is from genome assembly GCA_949358125.1 of Idaea dimidiata. Classification (NCBI taxonomy): domain Eukaryota; kingdom Metazoa; phylum Arthropoda; class Insecta; order Lepidoptera; family Geometridae; genus Idaea; species Idaea dimidiata. Next base: position 1,642,213 of record OX442342.1, read on the forward strand.
CACACACACACCACACTAATGACGTAAGTTTACACACAAACTAATGTCGAAAGTTCACACACACACCACACTAATAATGTAAGTTCACACACACACACACCACACTAATGACGTAAGTTTACACACAAACTAATGTCGTAAGTCACACAGACTCTAACGTCGTAAGTTCACACATACACTAATGCCGAAGTTCACGTAAGTCTTGATCCCGTGGGATTATCGGGATAAAAAGTAGCCTATGTGTTATTCCCGGTATTCAGCTACCTATGTTCCAAGTTTTACCGCAATCGGTTCAGCGGTTTTTACGTCATTGAGTAACAAACACACATACACACAGACTCGCAAACGTTCAGCTTTATAATATTAATAGGATGAATATTTCCAGGAAACATATGAAGCCGCCACTACGGCCGCCGACGACGATGTGTCCACACACTGCAGTCGTTGCGACATGACGTTCGACTCTCGGACTGCGTACACAGTACACTTGTTCCACTCGGACAAACATACTGACTTTCATGTGTAAGATACATTCTTTGCAATATTCCAACCGGGGGCTCGACCGCGCAAGCGTCGAATTCGACTCGACGGAGCTCCTGCGCAAAGGAAAAACCTGCGCGTCGAGTTCATTGCGTTGTTTTGCATACATTTGAAGGCGACGACGCGTAGTACAGTACAGTTGCGTTGCGTGCACCGTCGAGTTCAATGCGACGTCCCTTGAGCTGTCGTATTCAATGACAGCTGAATTCTTTTCTTTCTTTCTTTTTCTTAGTTATGGCTTCTGTCAGCAATATAGGACAATTTAGCCAAATTCTCGTACTAATAGTAAACTACCACTATTATACTGTAATCGTTTGAAATAATTATCAATGCGTGAAGGCTGTAGAAAAAATGGCGACAATTTTTCTCCAACCCTATGCAACATTTGTTTGTAACGTGCTAATTTCGTGTTTGGCACTGGTATTTTTATTTTCACTTAACTCGTTGAACTTCGCGTAACTAAATTGGTAACTTGCCGCCGAAATTAAACAATTTAAACGCAATAAAACAATGTTTTGTAAAAATGAAAATTCAGGACGACATTTCACTAACGCGTCAAAAACAAAAGTCCGACAGCTGAATTCGACGGCAACTGCACTGTACTGCGTTACCTGAATAATGTTTGACTTTGACATTTATGTAATTTTGAAACGAATGAAATTGATAACTTCTCTGTGGTTGTTATGTATGACTTGTGTATTTTCTGATTGTTGACATTTCCCTTTATTATTTTTGTTCGATTCCTGCTGGGTGCAAATATTTATGCTGAAAAATTAATATTTGTATCTGACCTGGTTGTATTTCTATGTAAAATATGAATGTATTTACAAAAGAAAAGTAAATATAAGTAGTATATCGGTTGTCTAGTCACCGTAAAACAAGCTTTAGCAGCTTACCATGGGGCTAGATCGCGCTGTGTGTTGGTCACAGAACTTGTTTATTTACCGCGGTTTCACCCGCGTAAGTCCCGTTCCCGCGAGAATATCAGGATAAAAAGTAGCCTATGTGTTAATCTAGGACCCCAGCTACCCTATATTCTAAGTTTCATCGCAATCGGTTCAGTAGTTTTTGCGTGAAAGAGTAACAAACATCCAAACAGACACTTTCACATTTATAATATTAGTAGGATTGTAAATGATACAAGAAATTTAAAAAATAATAATAAATAACTTTAAATACCATTAATAAACAGGCAGAGTTACCCCTGTTTTACAAAATTAAACAATTTTTCTTCTAAATCCTTAACCGCTATATTTTCTTATAGGCATCGTATATTAGAAAATTCAATACCTAGAACCTCCTCGTCGCATTTAAAAAAGATATTATTTTAATCATCGTTAATGATTGATTTTACGAGAAATTGTAGATTTTTTCATGCAATTCCATCTCGCTCATTTCTATGCAATCGGACAAGGACCGATAATTATCATCTATCGCTGCCTTAACAATCTCCATAATTTATTTCAGAACAGACAAACAAAAATCAAATGGCATATTGTCGAGGAAGATCTTAGGTAAGAGATTGCAAGAAAAAATACGGCAAAGGCAAGAAAAGGACAACGATATGCCGCCGTTCCCTAAAGCGAAAACGAGACGGAAAGTCAAGAGAAGACATCGGATACCTACCACATGTCATCAGGTATTATTGACCGAACGAGCGAAGCGAGTGAGGTCCAGTGTAGACGGGCCTGGTGCTTGTATCTTTGTATGTTTGTTCGACGATAACTTGAGTATCGTAGCTCCGATCTTCATGAATTTTGGTATGCGCGTAGTTTAAGTCAATAGAATTTATGAGTTCGAAAATGAGCCGGATCGGTAGGGGGGTTGGGAAGATAGGGGGTCGTGAGGTCTCAGTTCGGAGCGAACTTCTAGTTATTTTTAGTTATAACAAAAACACGTCCGCCATCTTTGTTCCATGCGCCATCTTGTTTTAATGTTTTTTTTTTCTTTTAAATTGTAGTGCGGGGCAGAGTTCTCGACGCAACGTGCGTGCATGCAGCACCACGTGCTCGCTCACCCGAGAACGTCGTTCTACTCACAGACGGACAGACATATCTGTGAGCTGTGTGGGGTGTCACTCGCGGTATGTCTCTAATACTACATGCGGATGAATTAATCAATGCTTTTTTATTTATTTAATTATCTATCTAAAAATACTTACACAAGAATTAAATACTACAAAGATAAATGACGGCCTCCTGTGGCGCAGCGGGCGAAGCTCGGATTGCAACGCAGAAGGTTGCGGGTTCGATTCCCGCCGGGAACAAATATTTCTGCTGACCATAAATGTTTATTTCATACATACATACATTCATACAAACTTACATACTAACTTTCGCGTCTATAATATTAGTAACATAGATTTAAACAAATAAATAAATATTGCACGACATTACACACAGCGCTATTCAGCCCCAAATTAAGCACTAGGCTTGTACTATGGGTACTAGACAACGGATGTACTCCTTTTTTACACGACTGCCAAAGGAAGTGTTATGTTTTTTGTTAATACATCCATATGATACATAGAAAAGACTCAGAACCAGAAACAAACGTTTATGATCACCAGAAATATTTGTTTCCGGCGGGAATCGAATCCGCAACCTTCTGGATAATATTGGAGTGTTAAAATAAACTTATCTGCTGACATCGTACTGCAAAGTGACGGGACTTGCTAGAAGTCTACCCTCACTATAAAAAAAAATGTATTTTTTCTAATTGACAATTTTTTTAAGAACCATGTTTGTATGCCCACGTGGTAGGACTAGAGATTCTTTAATTTTGTATCCATCTTTTTATACCTAGATCCACAAACAATAAATTTCATTTCATTTCTGCGTTGCAGTCCGGGAATAAAACAGGTTACATTTTATCCCGATATTCCCGCGGGAACGGGACTTTCGCGGGTGAAACCGCGGGGCGCATCTTGTAATATTATATATATGTGCGTATGTGTGTTTGTTACTCTTTCACGCAAAAACTACTGAACCGATTGCGATGAAACTTAGAATATAGGTAGCTGGGGACCTGGATTAACACATAGGCTACTTTTTATCCCGATATACCCGCGGGAACGGGACTTACGCGGGTGAAACCGCGGGGCGCAGCTAGTTACCCCGACGTTTCGGAATACGGGTTACACCGGCCGTGGTCGCGGGAAGACACTACCAGTGCATAAACGCGATCGAGACCCGAGTTTTTATAAAAATAGTAATATCGCATATATTTTTGACGACCTCTGTGGCGCGTCGGGCGAAAGCTTGGCTGCAATGCAGAAGGTTGCGGGTTCGATTCCCGCCGGGTGCAAATATTTATGCTTAAAAATTAATATTTGTATCTGGTCTGGGCGTATTTCTATGTTTATCATGTATGTATTTACAAAAGAAAAATAAATATAAGTAATATCCGTTGTCTAGTCACCGTGACACAAGCTTTAGCAGCTTACCATGGGGCTAGATGGCGCTGTGTGTTGGTCACGGGATTTATTTATTTATTTTATTCCAGCCGGGCAGTGTGGCGGTACACCGCAATATGCACTCCCGACAACAACTCCACACGTGCCCCACTTGCTCGAGGCAGTTCCATTCCGGAGTCGGCCTCAAGCGGCACATGCTGGTTCGTTTATAGTCAAATTCAAACTTAAAAATTTATTTATTTAATTGGATGTGTTGATCACTTTAAATACGTCGAATGTTCTTACAACTATGACTCTAGTGTGGCTTCGGAACGCGCCCTCCGATGAGAAGAAGCCACAAGAAACTCATGGGGTTTTTTTTGTGATCATGTTTTTATTTACATTCGTCAAAATACATTTATATTTTTTTACATTTTTTTAACAATGATCATAGTATGATTCACATTGTCGCATATTTAGGGCTATAGTGGAACCTGAGCAATATTCTTCTGTAATAATTAATATTTAATATACAGGTTGAAACATTTTGATGGCCTTTCAGGGGGATATCCTAAACTATAAAAGATTAAAGTTAAAAAAGTTTGAAGTTTTAACTGTGTGTTTCCGCAATTAGCCCTACTATTGGGCCTTTGTGCGTGATTTTAAGCCGTGGGTTTCCTCACGATGTTTTCCTTCATCGTAAGAGCGATGTTAATAGCGCACATAATTTCTTCTTAAAGAAAAATACATTGGTGCGCGGCCGGGATTCGAATCCACGACCTTCGGAATGAAGGGTTATCTACCACTAGACCAACAGCACTCTCTAACTATAAGAGATAGCAAAATGTGCTGAAAGGAGAAGCGGCCTTGATTTTGACAATAACTAATATGGCATTATTAGATTTTTGAAAAATTTATTTGAACTTTAGCGTTGTCTCCAAATTTAGCGTGAACCGTCATTGTTAAGAGCCACCATTTACAATGACTTCCTTGACTTGACTTTTACTACGGCAAATTGAGTGTTTTGGTGCATATTGCAAATAAATTGCAAATTTAATAATACTTGCCATAAGCGGTTCACAACAAAATTACTTGAAAATTGCATAAAAATAGTCAAATCGTCGTAGTAAAAGTCAAGGAAGTCATTGTAAAACGGCGGCTATTTACAATGATTGTTCACGGAGCTTTGGAGACAACGCTGAAGTCCATGTTTTGCACCGATTTACACTTGTACACCTTCACGAAACTAAATTGATTAATATGCCCTCGAAATTAAACAATTTACACGCATTCGAATTATTTATCACAAAAAATGAAAATTTAGCAACACATCTCCTCACCGCGTTTCCGGAAAATCTCCATAACTCGAATTCGTTTGGAATACAGACCCATACAGGAGAGAAGCCGTTTTCGTGTCCTTCCTGCGAGAAGCGATTTACTCAAAGCAACAGTATGAAGCTCCACTACCGTACCGCACATCTCAAGTTACCGTATCCTGACAGATATACCAACACTACACACAGGTTAGTCACTTATATTACTAGTTAATTAGTAGTTCGCCCCGAACTGAGACCTCACGACCCCCTATCTCCCCAACCCTCCTAGCGATCCGGCTCATCTTCGAACTCATAAATTCTATTGACCTAAACTACGCGCATATCAAAATTCATGAAGATCGAAGCAACGATACTCAAGTTATCGTCGAACAAACATACAAAGATACAAGCGCCAGGCCCGTCTACACTGGACCTCACTCGCTTCGCTCGTTCGGATTGAGAATATGAGAAAACTGCATTGTGAGAAATACTGCACCTTTCTCAGAATGCAGTTTTCTCATATGCACCTTTCCTTACTCCTTCACGCTAAAACTACTAAAAAAATGCAACAAACCTTAGAATGTAGGTAGCTGGAGACCTAACTGGAATAATACATAGGCCTATGTAGCCTATTACTTCCTCCAAGGTCCCATCTATTTCTCTACCAAAATTCATCAAAATTGGTTTAGTAATTTTAGCGTAAAGGATACAAATATACTCGTTTACTTATTAAAGTAAAGTAAATTGTCAAATACTTTATTTACACTTAAAGCGCCCTGCGGTTTCACCCGCGTAAATCCCGCGCCTATAATAACACAAAATCTATTTTACACAGGAAGAAGAAGAAAACAAAGAAGGTAGTCCAAGAGGTACCGGATAGCGGTATGACATCGAGTGTGGAGCAGCCAGCTCCTGCACTAGATCCGGTTGACACACAACCGACTTTAGATGACGAAGTGCATTATCTTACACTTGATTGATTCCGCTCTACCATGACCTCTTAAAAGTCACCGCTTCATCATTATAAAACACTTTATTTATCCGGTTTAATCGCGTCTTTATTCATGGTTTTAAACGAACCGAGCTTTCGCCAACTTTACAGTTGGCTTTTTCAAGGTTGGTTGGTTAAGTTGGCGAAAGCTCGCTTCGTTTAAAACCGCAATGAATAAAAACGCGATTAAACCGGATAAATAAAGTGTTTTATTATGCAAAATCGCGAAAACCATAGGAGAAATTATGAATTAATAAAAAATAATTTAACCTAGTACCTAATTTATTTTCTTCTCTTTTGAGCTAGCTAGGGATAATAATTATTATTATTTAAATTCAAAAATATTACAATAACTCTATTGTCTGCGTACACTGGAACGTTTTGTTACAAATAATTGTAAGGCGATAGTTTACAGTAACTTTTTAGAATGTTAAAATAGACAAATTACATCTCAGTCAACCTTGAAAAAGCCAACTGTAAAGTTGACGAAAGCTCGGTTCGTTAAAAACCATGAATAAAACGCGATTAAACCCGGATAATAAACTGTTTTATTAACCTTGTACCTACCTAATTTCATAAAAACTAGAAATACATTGTACTCTCAAAAGCGTGAATCATGTAAACGTAAGATTTTCTGTATTCCATCTGCAAAATTACTAAAATTACTTAAGAGGCAGTAGTAGGCCAGAAATGATGTTTCTAGGGTGAATTACTAGAAAAATTATTTGAAATAAAAGTGTTTGAAACCATATTTATTAAAGTCGATGATATTTACTAACACGTGAATGTCGTGAAAACACGATTCCTGAAAATTATCTCGATAGAAAAAAAAACCAAACTTCCCTCTAAATTGTACAAATAAGTGATATTACTCAGTCAATATTGTACGAAAACTAATAAAACTTTGTAAAAGAACTGAACTTAGCTCAATACAGGCTTACGTCATCTCACACTCGGCCAGTCCGCTCGCGTTCTATGTGTCGATGTCACAGTACATGTCGTCTAACGTTTTGATTAGCGGAGCGTTTTAAGTGACGTCACGTGACTGTTAGCGGGACTCAATATTTATCGTAAGTTTAAATGCGTGTAAAATCAAAACTAATAGGTATTTTTGACTACAACAAAAACTAATGTATTTGTATACATACAAGCTTTACTGTAACAAACTTTCAACCGATTTAGCTTACCTATAAACATTCTTCATTGTAAACATTTGCCTAGCTAGAGTAGGTATCAGAGGCATATTCGCGTATTGTTATAAAAAGTCAGTCAGTCTCGAGACTAAGATCATTGTAACATGATCGAAACGTCGGAGGTAAGAAAATAAATAATAATACGCGGTTAAGGGCGACTTGCAAAACACTATTTAAAAATTATTTAACTAAATCAATTTTAAAATAATTTATGGAAAATCGAACATTGGACTCTATTTCATTAAGTGGACGATTCATAATAATATGTTGCCACACATTGACAGTTTGACAGATTTTAAATACGATTAACAGTTTAAACATGTTTAGGAACCGTTATGCAAGCCGGCCTAAGACCCGGTAAAATGTACCTACTTTTGTTAACAAATCATGTGAACATAATTTCTTCTATGGTTTTCGCGATTTTGCATAATAAAACACTTTATTTATCCGGTTTTAAGTCCGGTCAGTCAACCTTGAAAAAGCCAACTGTAAAGTTAGCGAAAGCTCGGGTCAAAATAATGAATAAAAACGCGATAAAACCGGATAAATAAAGTGTTTTATTAAATCATGTGAATTTATAATTTTATTGTTTGATTCATTGTTTGGGATATTAAAAGAAATCTAATACATAAGTTTTTAGTTATTATTTAACCTATGTAAGGCTTTTACCGCTTAAGGTCCTCTACTAACCTAATTTAACCTAACATGGCGGACTATCAAATTTTATAGAACATTACTACAGCGGCCGGCAAGACGAACATGTGAAGTAAATCCATCAATGCCTAGTTGCGGCCAAGGCTTGTCTAGTACTTTTCTCAAATAATACGCTGAAATTAAACTAAGTAGTACAATTCAGAACTTTTATTTGAAAATACAATTATGGAATGTACAATTCAAGTTTTTTTTTATTAAACAGCTTTCTATGTGCAAGCCAGTTCGAAATTTAAATTAAACCTATGATAATTTACCTGTTTGGTCGCCATTTTGCGGTTGAAGATCGTTCCATTTTCAAATTACTCGACAAATATTCATCTTCAAAAATTCACTTGCGGCGAGATTTGAATCTGAAATCCAGGGACGCGAGTTCAAATCTCGCCGCAAGTGAATTTTTGAAGATGAATTTTTCCTTTCAAATATTTCTAGTAAATATGCCTTGAGCAATAAAAACAAATTTGCGAAATATTTAAGAGGAAAAAGAGCGACATCTCTTGGTCAACGCGTTAACTGTAAAGTTAATCATTGGCGCAGGTAAATCACTGGAAAGTGATCCTGTAGATGGCGTCTCAATCGAGCCGTAGTCGAAAAATAGTAGACAGGGAAACATTCATATTCTTAAATTCGCTGCTCGAGATGGGAACTTGCGTGGCCGAGCGGTTTAAGGCACTGGGGTACTGATCCAGGGACGCGAGTTCAAATCTCGCCGCAAGTGAATTTTTGAAGATGAATTTTTCCTTTCAAATATTTCTAGTAAATATGCCTTGAGCAATAAAAACAAATTTGCGAAATATTTAAGAGGAAAAAGAGCGACATCTCTTGGTCAACGCGTTAACTGTAAAGTTAATCATTGGCGCAGGTAAATCACTGGAAAGTGATCCTGTAGATGGCGTCTCAATCGAGCCGTAGTCGAAAAATAGTAGACAGGGAAACATTCATATTCTTAAATTCGCTGCTCGAGATGGGAACTTGCGTGGCCGAGCGGTTTAAGGCACTGGGGTACTGATCCAGGGACGCGAGTTCAAATCTCGCCGCAAGTGAATTTTTGAAGATGAATTTTTCCTTTCAAATATTTCTAGTAAATATGCCTTGAGCAATAAAAACAAATTTGCGAAATATTTAAGAGGAAAAAGAGCGACATCTCTTGGTCAACGCGTTAACTGTAAAGTTAATCATTGGCGCAGGTAAATCACTGGAAAGTGATCCTGTAGATGGCGTCTCAATCGAGCCGTAGTCGAAAAATAGTAGACAGGGAAACATTCATATTCTTAAATTCGCTGCTCGAGATGGGAACTTGCGTGGCCGAGCGGTTTAAGGCACTGGGGTACTGATCCAGGGACGCGAGTTCAAATCTCGCCGCAAGTGAATTTTTGAAGATGAATTTTTCCTTTCAAATATTTCTAGTAAATATGCCTTGAGCAATAAAAACAAATTTGCGAAATATTTAAGAGGAAAAAGAGCGACATCTCTTGGTCAACGCGTTAACTGTAAAGTTAATCATTGGCGCAGGTAAATCACTGGAAAGTGATCCTGTAGATGGCGTCTCAATCGAGCCGTAGTCGAAAAATAGTAGACAGGGAAACATTCATATTCTTAAATTCGCTGCTCGAGATGGGAACTTGCGTGGCCGAGCGGTTTAAGGCACTGGGGTACTGATCCAGGGACGCGAGTTCAAATCTCGCCGCAAGTGAATTTTTGAAGATGAATTTTTCCTTTCAAATATTTCTAGTAAATATGCCTTGAGCAATAAAAACAAATTTGCGAAATATTTAAGAGGAAAAAGAGCGACATCTCTTGGTCAACGCGTTAACTGTAAAGTTAATCATTGGCGCAGGTAAATCACTGGAAAGTGATCCTGTAGATGGCGTCTCAATCGAGCCGTAGTCGAAAAATAGTAGACAGGGAAACATTCATATTCTTAAATTCGCTGCTCGAGATGGGAACTTGCGTGGCCGAGCGGTTTAAGGCACTGGGGTACTGATCCAGGGACGCGAGTTCAAATCTCGCCGCAAGTGAATTTTTGAAGATGAATTTTTCCTTTCAAATATTTCTAGTAAATATGCCTTGAGCAATAAAAACAAATTTGCGAAATATTTAAGAGGAAAAAGAGCGACATCTCTTGGTCAACGCGTTAACTGTAAAGTTAATCATTGGCGCAGGTAAATCACTGGAAAGTGATCCTGTAGATGGCGTCTCAATCGAGCCGTAGTCGAAAAATAGTAGACAGGGAAACATTCATATTCTTAAATTCGCTGCTCGAGATGGGAACTTGCGTGGCCGAGCGGTTTAAGGCACTGGGGTACTGATCCAGGGACGCGAGTTCAAATCTCGCCGCAAGTGAATTTTTGAAGATGAATTTTTCCTTTCAAATATTTCTAGTAAATATGCCTTGAGCAATAAAAACAAATTTGCGAAATATTTAAGAGGAAAAAGAGCGACATCTCTTGGTCAACGCGTTAACTGTAAAGTTAATCATTGGCGCAGGTAAATCACTGGAAAGTGATCCTGTAGATGGCGTCTCAATCGAGCCGTAGTCGAAAAATAGTAGACAGGGAAACATTCATATTCTTAAATTCGCTGCTCGAGATGGGAACTTGCGTGGCCGAGCGGTTTAAGGCACTGGGGTACTGATCCAGGGACGCGAGTTCAAATCTCGCCGCAAGTGAATTTTTGAAGATGAATTTTTCCTTTCAAATATTTCTAGTAAATATGCCTTGAGCAATAAAAACAAATTTGCGAAATATTTAAGAGGAAAAAGAGCGACATCTCTTGGTCAACGCGTTAACTGTAAAGTTAATCATTGGCGCAGGTAAATCACTGGAAAGTGATCCTGTAGATGGCGTCTCAATCGAGCCGTAGTCGAAAAATAGTAGACAGGGAAACATTCATATTCTTAAATTCGCTGCTCGAGATGGGAACTTGCGTGGCCGAGCGGTTTAAGGCACTGGGGTACTGATCCAGGGACGCGAGTTCAAATCTCGCCGCAAGTGAATTTTTGAAGATGAATTTTTCCTTTCAAATATTTCTAATATATATTTTTATCAAAAACATCAATGTCGCTTTAAAAGTACCTGATTCATTTTTAAAGTAACCTTTTTAATAAATTTAAAATATCTTTGTGATTTTCAAATCAAGTCTATTCTAATAAATAACAATAATAAATAAATCCTGTGACCAACACACAGCGCCATCTAGCCCCATGGTAAGCTGCTAAGTTTGTGTAAGTAAGTGACTAGACAACGGATATACTAATTATATTTATTTTTCTTTTGTAAATACATACATATTATACATAGAAATACATCCAAGATAAAAGCTTTCAGACAGCTACTTGCTAAGTACCTAAATATCAATTAATTAAAGTGTGTATTGGTAATCAATTAATTAGTTATATACAGGGTTACAGAAAAAGTCGTGCTAGATCCGTTGAGGGCGTGGAGTACCCATCATTTCTGACTTATTTCACTATGAAACACCCTACCTTAAACTTAACCCTTTTTGAGATATTCGACTTTTAATTTTTTCATTGAAAATTGCCGATATTTAAGCTACTAAATTTATTTTTGTTTACTTTGTGTGTCTTATTATTATTATTATTGCATTTTGACATGCGTAATAAGATGCTTAAAGACGTCAATCATTAAAATAGTACATTAGTTAATTGAATAGACCGTAGCAGACAAGTGAAAGTTAAGAAATAAAAAAATAAATTAGAAAGTTTATTTTTCTCTAAGGGATATCTAAAAAAAACTATATGGCAATTGTTCGGCAGATGTTTTTTAAAATATTTACGTTTCATCAGCTATCTAACGACGTATAACAATCTAGGGATTGTATTACATTTCGTGGAAAAAAGGGACGCTCCAGTAGTAGTAGTAGTTCTAACGGTACCGCGCCTATTGTCCTTCAAGTTAAGACGCACCGTGCGAGCGAGACAAGTGACGATTTATGTAGGTGCGAATGAAAGAAAAAATGTGTAGAGACCGGTTAGGGCTGTGAATACAACAAGGGGTATTGTTTTGGTTGTCAGTCAGTCTGCTTTTGTGCTTCGTACATAGTAGATGTGACATTGTATTGCTCTTTTTCTCGACTTGGCTGTGATTCTGGACTGTTTCTTCTGATTTGTGACTACTGTGCTTGTTAACCGGACTCTGATTTGTACCTGCGATACGGAAGTGTTGAAGATGACGTCCTACACACCTGAAGAATATGCTGATATGCTTATTTGTTACGGATACTGCAATTTATTGTGTGTCTGCGCAAGCTCGCAACGAATACATAACTCGCTACCCCGGTCGTCGAGTGCCGGATGTGGCCGTTTTTGACAGAGTTTATCGAAGACTTCGTGAAACTGGCTCTGTTTTGAGACGAAATACAGACATGGGAAGACCACGAATTGACGACGAAGAACAGGACAATGAGATAGTGCAACGCTTTCGAGCGGATCCGACTACTTCCACTAATATTGTTGCCCGTGATCTGGGACTTTCGCAATGGAGAGTGTGGTTTACCGTGCACACTGCTGGCCTATACCCATACCATTATACGCCGGTACACGTTATTGAAGAAGGAGACCCCGCGAGGAGAATGGACTTTTGCAGATTTATGCTAAATGCTGATGTGGAAGACCCAGATTTTCTAAGAAATATCTTGTGGACGGATGAGTCCAAATTTGATAAAGATGGCATAACTAACTATCACAACGCCCATTACTGGGCCCCAAAAGAACTAAGGAATCCCAATAAGAAAAGAGTGAAGGGGTCCCAACGTAGATTCAGCGTGAATGTGTGGATGGGCATTATCTCCAATCATTTGATTGGACCTTACTTTCTCCCGGATAATTTAAATGGGGAAAGCTACGAAAATTTCCTGAGAGCAGACTTGAGTGATTTGCTGGATGATCTGCCACTCAACCTGATCAGGGACATGTGGTTCCAACACGATGGCTGCCCTGCCCATTTCAGAAGAAGTGTCAGAGACTGGCTGGACACAAATTATCCAAACAAATGGATAGGACGAGGTGGGCCGTTGCCATGGCCAGCAAGAAGTCCGGACATTACCCCCATGGATTTTCATGTGTGGGGGTGCATGAAAAGTCTAGTATACAGCGAGCCGAATCCAGTTTCGTCTGTGGAAGACTTAAGACAAAGGATTGTGGATGCAGCTAACAAAATGAGGACCACATTGACCACTGGAGTAGTGAAGACTGGTCTCCGTAGAAGAATGCGACAATGTATCAGAAATAGAGGCGGCCATGTTGAACATGAACTGTAAACAAGAAAAAGTTGTGTGAAAAGCTTTAATAAATAACATTTCATGCTTACCTATTGTTTTATTTTATTTTTTAGGGCTAAGTATAAATTTTCTTCTCCACTGTCGCCTATGAAACTAATTTTTTTTATAATGTATTTGAATAAAACACTTGATTATTATACCTCGTTAGATAGCTGATGAAACGTAGATATTTTAAAAAACATCTGCCGAACAATTGCCATATAGTTTTTTTTAGATATCCCTTAGAGAAAAATAAACTTTCTAATTTATTTTTTTATTTCTTAACTTTCACTTGTCTGCTACGGTCTATTCAATTAACTAATGTACTATTTTAATGATTGACGTCTTTAAGCATCTTATTACGCATGTCAAAATGCAATAATAATAATAATAAGACACACAAAGTAAACAAAAATAAATTTAGTAGCTTAAATATCGGCAATTTTCAATGAAAAAATTAAAAGTCGAATATCTCTAAAAGGGTTAAGTTTAGGGTAGGGTGTTTCATAGTGAAATAAGTCAGAAATGATGGGTACTCCACGCCCTCAACGGATCTAGCACGACTTTTTCTGTAACCCTGTATACTTACCTATATTGTTTTAACATACTTACCTACATAAGAATTCGATTCGGCGAAGACCACTCAGATATATGAAATACTAGCTGCGCCCCGCGGTTTCACCCGCGTAAGTCCCGTTCCCGCGGGAATAACGGGATAAAAAGTAGCCTATGTGTTAATCCAGGTCCCCAGCTACCTATGTTCCAAGTTTCAATGCAATCGGTTCTGTAGTTTTTGCGTGAAAGAGTAACAACCTCACATACATACAAACTTTCGCGTTTATAATTATTAGTAAGATTGAAAGTCTATTTAATGACAGTTTGAAATTAATTTTCTATGTACAAGTACATACTGTGAAGTCGTATTGTTTTGGTGCCCACATCATTTAAATATGACCTATGCACCACAGCTCCAGAAACAAGGCACTAATTAAATTTGCTTCCTCTAAGTAAATTAACTAAATTAAATTTAAACTCCTAATACCCCCAAAAAATGAATAAAGATCTTCAAAATTTCCTTAAACCACTAAACTTCTTACAAGTTTTATTCTTCTGCCCGAAATATCGAATCAAAAATGGCGTTCTAACAAAGAATGGAAGAAAAGAAATTGGATTTTGTATTGTTGGCAATTTATTTATTCTGACAATTTGGATTTACAAAACAATTTTTCATACAATAAAACCTGAAATATATATACAGAACAGAGCATACGCTGAGTTATATGATGTTGTAGTTAAAATGACTTTTTTAATTTGTTCTTTCGGCTTCATCATTAACTTGTTCACGAACATCATTCAAAGCAGTAACAACTTCAAGCTTGTATCCACAATACACCTTATTTTAAACACTGTCAAGATTGAAAAAAAAGATTTTTCCAAGCTCATTTTTTGGAATTGGGTGTGGATTATTGTTATAAGCGTTGAACATATCATTTTTCATATAGGACTGATTATTTACAGTCGGGGTTTTAACTTAGTAGATCTTCTGTGCAATATTCCGATTCTATGTTTCGAGATGAATATGGTATACTTGACCAGGATTTTAGTATTAATTGTAAGAATTGTTGAAACCTGGAAGAAAATGGTGAAAAACAACTTTTTTATAGCCGATGATGACTTCTGTAAGAATATGTTTGACACGTATTTGATGGTTAAAAGTTGTAGTGGTTTGTTAAAAAATGTTTTTCAAGATATGGTAAGTCCAATTACTTAGTTAAATATGAAATTTTCGATCGTTTTTAAAGGCTTTTATTTAGCTTCCCCTGTCCCGATGTGGGTATTCAAATCTTGCAAGTTGAATTTGAACCATATTTGAACCACTTTCCTTTGAGTTTTTTTACACTTTTGTACTAACTTCGAGTTAATAAAAATGTTTCATAATGATAAAACAAGACAGTAACCGACATATAAATAAAAATCACAGATTTAATAAGTAGAGTATAAAAAGGGTAGAGGTATCATTACCTAACACAGATAAAAATATATTATAATATAAACAGTAGTTCAGTTTAATGCGAGTCGTAATTGAATTGCGATTTTTAAACGCATTATAGAGGATTGTAGCAAAACACTTTGATGTAGGGTAGACTGGGTACGGTTGTAACAAATTTGCTTTGTTTGCCGGTTGCTCAGTTATTTTTATCCCAAAGGACAAAAATGGTGGTTGGTAATATAAAATAATCATTTTTCTACAAGTTATCACTATAAATGGATATTTAAGTCAAATTAATTTGGAGTTATGACCATTTTCATAAACCACTTGCCGTTGTTACAACCGTACCCATACCAGGGGCGGTTGTAACAGCGGATGGGGTCAATTGTAACACATGAAATAATGCACAATAAAATAGTTTTTATCACTCTTTTATTAATTAATTTATTTATTTATTTTTGTACAGTTGTTACACCAGTCTCGTCGTCATTATATATAATCTTGAGGTTCGAAATGGTGTCGGTCCATTACTTTTTGTAGATTATCATAAAATGCGCTGAATCTGTTGAAGCTGGTAGCCCTTGATAAGCTTAAAAAACACAATATATACTGGGTTTTACTCACGTTTTATTGTTTAATGGCATTATTATTAAACGACCGAGCTTTCGCCAACTTTACAGTTAGCTTTATCAAAACAAAATTACTTGATAAGCTTCTCGCTAATGCAGCGCCTGCTGATAATTTGGGCTTACTCTTCATAAATGATCTAAACCATTCTTCTCCGGCCATTCTTTGTTCAAATTATTGAACAAAGAATGGCCATTAACAGTTAGCTCGTAAGGTAAGTTTCTAAACTTTTTTGCAGGAAGACCACAATATAAATCCGCACAACGTATATAATATTTTTATTTTATTTAAATAATTAAATATTTTTCTAACGCCCTTTCATGCTTTTATGTAAATATCTTCTTGTGAGCTACATAGTTCATGCGAATGCTATTCGGTGCGATAGCATCCTCCTGCTGCATCACGTTTCCGTATATAACGAAATAAAGATAGTTTACCTTGTTATTTTTTGCTACTCTTCTTATTGATGTACCAGCCTTTATCTCATCATAGGCATTCTCGTAATTTACGAGGTCACTTTGGCCTCTGGATGACTTTCTATTACGTTTTCTAGGCACCTGTAATGAACAATCAAAAAATAAAAAATGTTACAACCGACCCCATAAAAATGTTACAACCGTACCCAATTACTGATTTAATATTCAAAAGCTTCTATAGGTTTTTTTATTTAACATAAACAAAAACAAATAGCGCTAAATAAATCTCTCATTATCAACTTTTTTACAAAACACACTTAAATGAGACAGAGTATTCTATTTTTAAAGTTATTACAAAATAAAAACGATCAAAAATACTTACTTTTGATGTACAAAACACAATGACCCCTTCTCCTACTGTGTGTGCCGTTCGAAGAGCGACGCGTTACTACGGAACAGGTTAAGAATGACCTTCCGCGTATCCCTCCCCTTGGTTGCCTCACCGTCCCGCTTATAGTTTCTCGAATATTCGACTTGTTACAACCGTACCCTGTTACAACCGTACCCAGTCTCCCCTACCTACCTATCTACGCATGCAATCCTTCGAGAACAACGCGCGACGTTCCTAGAAGCGGCGGGAAGGTGCGGGAGGCGCGAGTGGTGCGGGCGGCGCGGACGCATCCCTACCGCTCGCTATATAAGGAGACTCGCCGCCCGTAGTAAATCAGTTAGCTTAGGACCTTCTTCTGAGATAGTCGCAAGACATTCCAGAGAATTCCCCTAAAGCAGTAAGCGAGGTAGTCGCAAGACAGCCCACTTAACTCCCCAGTAACTCCCTCTCGAGCACAGATCGAGGTAGTCGCAAGACAGCCCGTTCTTCCGCTCTAGTTCGCTTCCTGAAACTGTGTGTAGACTAAAAGTTGCTACTGAATAAAAGGTATCTACAAACCACCTGCTGTTTAGTATCAAAACCCACCTACAGGATTTATTTTTGATATTAGGCAGATAATAGTAGTTTATGCACCGAGGTACTAAAGCCCTGTCTTATATAGCGGGCGTCATATTGAATCCAAAGCGTACGAAGGACTCTAGAGGTTAGCTCTCGAGCGCAGCGAGGGTGTTAAAAACTTAACCTATGTCCTATGTCTAGTATGTACCTAGAGTCCTGAGTGAAGCGTGGGATTCAAGCGCCCAAGATAAAGACAGGCTTTATTACCGAGGTGAATACTCTACTTTACACATAAAAAGAAGCATTAGATGTGTAAATACTTTAAACTGATTTCAGATAATATACGTACTAATAGTGGTGGTATTCCATACATTACTGACTATTCAGAACTGGATTTCAATGTCGATGTCTATCTACGCCGTTACCCGCTCTTATGTAAGCGTGACTGTTGTTGGGTTATCTTCCTTCAGGGGCCGATATGTGGCCCGATTCTGTAAAAACATAGCATGCGACAAGCAGGCGGGATGCACGAGCATTGCATAAGTCGATTTGTTGCACAAGTAAAAATAAATGCTATTCTATAATTTCCTTTAATACTGAATAGCTTAGGGACAAGGGGAGCTATTTAAATAATTAAGTAGCCCTTAATTTTGAAGGCTACTTAACTGGTTAAGTAGTAATTCTTTTAATCAGTATTAAAAGAAGTTATAGATTAGCTATTATTTTTACTCCGGCAACAAATCGACTTCTGCAATGCTCATGCATCCCGCCTGCTTGTCGCATGCTATGTTTTTATAGAATCAGGGCCCTGTAGTGGCCTATCTGGCTGACGCCCCAGATACAGCGAAATGTACTGCAGCCTGTATGTAGCCTGGGATCGTCTCCACGAGCGTTAGAATCGCGGCGATACTCGTATTATCGCCGAGCCATTTATTTCTAACAATCTCTATGAACGTGTACTCCACACGGCGATGTTAACGCGGCGGTCGCGGTGCGTTGTATCGAAATAAGATAATATCGCCGCGATTCTAACGCTCGTGGAGACGGTCCCTCAGGGTGATTCTGAGATGGATCTGTGGGAGAGACGGACCATCTTCAAAAATCTTTTTTTTTTCTAAGTATGGACATGGAGAGTCGAAGATCCGTCTCCATTTCTTGTTCCTCCAAAGGTTGCTTGCCTTCACCGTTTATGCCATCTTTTTTAAGTTGCGATAAAACTTGGTATTGCCAGTCGTTTTTAAATACAATGTGTAACGATAATACCCAATCGAGCCGAAAGGGGGATGTTCTAGACGTCTAGGTGAACAACTTTTGTTCTACAATTTTTAGAAATTAGACCTTTTTTTTCCAAAAATTTGAGATTTTTCACTAAAGAATAGCTGTTTTTGAAAATAAAAGCAAGTTTTGCTTGCCTAAACCAAACGAAAGGACAAATTAAGGTCAATGACCTCTAACTTTAAGTAACAGCTGAATTTCATGTAAAACTTGAACTTAAAATTTTCGATAACTAATTTTAAAAAGTTGTTGATCAAAAGTTGTTCGTATAGACGCCTAGAACAACTTTCTTTCGGCTTAAATGGTCGTCGTCGAAGCACCCTGTAATAAAGGATATTGGGCCCTACCACGATGTCTTTATAAGTCATTGCGAAGTCGTTCAGCTAAAAAAAAAAAAACACATAAAATAATTAAAAAAAAAAAGAAAAAACTAAAAAAAAAACAGATTTTTTTAAATTGTCTATGGTTTTTAAAAGTAGTCGGGGTATTTTTTAATTTAAAAATAAATTATTTTTTTGAACGACCAAAGGACGACATAGCAACGACAAACAAGCGTAGTAGCGTGGATTATTTACAGATGGTGGCACAGAAATCTTTGTGTTTATTATTGAGTTGGGCCACAAGGAGGGTGCTGATTGTACTCATTGTTTGTATTCAAGCTGAAAAGCTTTATTCTGAGATACAAGCCACTCAAGCTGCTTTGTCCATTTTGGTAGCAAATCCTATGTCAACAGGTTAGTAGTTCTTTTTATTGTTAACTAGCTGCGCCCCGCGGTTTCACCCGTGTAAGTCCCAAATTTTTCTTCTCCTGATCATAACACAACCGACACAAAACGAAAAAATTCCGTGACCACGCGAAATAGGGATTTTTATACATAAGATAGGAAAGTACCTAAATAAATATTTCAGGACGTTACACACTGCGCACTATAGCCGCAAACTAAGCAACTAGGCTTGTACTATGGTTACTAGACAACGGAGTAATAATGCGTTTCTTATATTCAACCCTGTATCTTGGCACAGTTGGTTAGCACGCCCCGTTACAAAAGGGGAAGTCATGGGTTTAAGTCTCGCAGGGAGCATTTAAATTTGGAACAAAAAGCGGTACAAAACTTATAACTACAATATAATTAAGTATATATACTATATAAATACTATATAACCGCCACAACAACAACGCGCAACAACGCGCAACAGTTTCACCCGCATAAATTCCTATC
This sequence comes from Idaea dimidiata, assembly GCA_949358125.1. Classification (NCBI taxonomy): domain Eukaryota; kingdom Metazoa; phylum Arthropoda; class Insecta; order Lepidoptera; family Geometridae; genus Idaea; species Idaea dimidiata. The sequence goes on from OX442342.1 coordinate 1,662,112, forward strand.
CCGTAACGTATGTGACGCATATGATATGATTCATATATGAGTTAGTTATGTAAAGAACAAACGAAGCGAAGTTTATGCATCTGTTATTAATAATGAATAAGGGATTAACTATTAGATTAACATTATAATGAGGTATAATGTTGGTAACATGATGTATGTTGTATGTTGTATTTACAGCCATGCTTGGCTGAACCGATTTGAATGTACTTTTGTACAGGGTTAGTTTAGGAGTGGGAATAAGACAGAGTACTTTAAGTGATCGTTAGGAGTAGGAATAAGACGTAGAGTAGTCACTTTAAATGATCGTACAGGTTAAGCAACGCTTGGTATGACATACGTGATGGGTCAAAAAGAACGGCTAAACCGATTTGAATGAACTTTTGTACGGGGTTAATTTAGGAATAGGACGTAGAGTACTTTAAATCATCGTACTGGTTAAGCAACGCTTGGGCGATACCAAGCGTTGCTTAACCAGTACGATGATTTTTATCTAACTCTATATTTTTATTCACAACATTTTGGTACTAAAAGGCTGTTGTAGTTGACTAGTCATTTTGCCAAACTGGTCATTTAGGTAAACTAGTCATTTTGGGACACTAGAATTTTTAGGACTGGTCATTATGGTACACTAGACATTATCTAACTGAACGTACGTTTAAGATATTTCACCCTCTAACCACCTCTATGACTATGGTATCCCATAGTCGGACAAAATGGGAAGGGGGCAGGATAGTGGCGACGATGGGAGCAAGTAATCCGAAATTAACTGTCTGTCTGCTGTTACGCTTTTACGCATAAACGGCTGGGTCGATTTTAATGAAACTTGTTATGGAAGTAGATACAACTTTAAGGCAGCACATAGGACATGTTTTAATCCGATATTTCCACGGGATAGGAATTTAGAGATGATTTAAATTAAACGACGGTCGGTTTTTCTCGGCGAGCAGTCGGTCGGTCTGTTGCAACCGAGTGGCGGCCGAGCAATGGACAACGAAGCTCGGACCCGGCCGGAGCTCGTGACCGTCTGATATAAATCATCCCTAATGAAAAGGCGGGGCATAAATACTAACAACAATTTATCAGTTTCAGATAAACGACTTTACAAGAACGTTCGTCGGATAAACAACGCCGCTCCTTCGACGATTGACGTTAGAACACTTTTCAACTTGGACGCGTATCTGCCGATAAAACTGATTGTTTTAATAACTAGCCATGCTATTACACTTCTACAGCTTGCTCTTTCCTATTAAGGGGCCGTAGTAGGCCCAGAACTGATGTTTCTAGGGTAAATTACCTACTACAAAAGTTATTTGAAATAAAAGTTTTTGAAACTATTTTTATTAGAGTCGAGGATATTTACTAACATGTGAATGTCGTGAAAACACGATTCCTGATAATTTTCTCGATAGAAAAAAAATCCAAAATTCCCTCTAAATTGTACAAAATAAGTGATATTACTCAGTCAATATTGTACGAAAACGAATAAAACTTTGTATAAGAACTGAACTTAGCTCAATACAGGCAGTGAATGTTTTGAATTTCAAGATTAACGTTTAGTTATCTTGAAACTAGAAATTGTTTGATTTTACGCAATAAAATTTTGCATAGTCGCATCTTACGTCCTTCACTTACACATCTGAAATTCGCTAGCTTTATCCCTGTCACGCTGTTAGGGTTATATAGGCCCTTAACGTATTTTCTTGTACTCAATAATGAAGCGAAACCCTTAGTGCGCAGTACTTAGCGGTTTAGCCGGAAAATAGATAACTTTTAGATAATTTTAGGTACCAAAAGAAGAAAAAGTTTCAGAATCTTAGATCAAAAAAAAAAATAGAATAAATAGAGCTGCCGCTTTCAAATAAATGTAAGAGTTTTTTGTTGTGTACATATTTGATGTAATATTCTGAGATAGAGTAGAGGTATATTTTCTAAGGCTACGTGCCTCGTAAGTCCAGATTCCTTAAGAATATCGGGATCAAAAGTAGCCTACGTTACTCCTCGATCATGTAGCTTTCTATTGGTGAAAGGCTTTTCAAAATCGGTCTAGTATTTTTGGAGATTACCTCTAATACACATGCATATTATGTACATGTTATTATAATATCAACCTCTTTATAATATAAGATTATTTAATATCCAGCTACACCTGCCCGACTAGCGAGTGGCATAGGTTCAAACCTCATAACAGAGAATTTGTTGATTTCTGTAACATATAGGTTCCTGTTTATCGAAAAGTTACTCGAAGTCGATTAAATATGATGTAGGTAGGATGAGGTAGGTAGGTAAAAATAATTTAATTATAGGTTGAAATTAAGTTAATTGTCTTTCCAATATAGTAGGTAATTTAAAGCTGGTATACGAGTTGGTACCTAAAAAGTAATTTATCATTTGGTGACACAGCTCTTTACAACATTGCAGCATACGTAAAACATAAAGAAAAGTTAAAAGTAACTGTGTCGTGTCATTTCTGGAAAATGAATTATTCCATTTCTACTAATTTATCGAGAAAATTAATAAAATGTCTAAGTTCCTCGGAAACTCGAACTAGGATGCTGAAAAAAGAACTTCAAAGTTTCTTAAGACCTTTAAACTTGGTGCAGATTCTTTTCTTTTGTCCAAAATTTCAAATTAGAAATGGCGTTATTTCTTGCAACCAAAAAAAAGCGTCTGTATTTTGTTTAGTTGGTAACTTGATCGTGATTTCATTGTGGATGATGAGAATTATTGTTTTGAAGACAGAATTATCTACTTACTACAAATGGCCGAAGGATAGTAGTTCTTTCATAGTGCTTTATCTTTTCTCCGTGTTTAAATATTGTATATGCGGTATTGGTTTCTTTTTCAATCTTAGTACAAACATTGTACAAAGTAATAATAATTTTAAGTTTATTTCCATTGTGCAAACGTTGTTAGACATTGTCAAAATCGACGACACCACTTTCAAAAGTCTTGTTTTTTGGAATTGGGTCTATGTTATCGTCTTGTTCGTATGCCACTTAGTTCTCCATGTTGGGGCTACTAATATTTCGGCGGAATTTAACTTTTTAAGGGTCATAAGTGATATTCCAATGCTTAGTTTCGACATTAACATGTTATTTGCCATCAGAATGGTTGTTTTGTTAAGATATATTGTCACAAAAATTCATGATACAAGATGCGATATTATTTTGGATGAAGTGTTATGTAAACAGGTGCAAGATTCGTATTTGATTATCGCGCGTGCTTGTGATCTTTGCAATCAAGTTTTTCAAGATCTGGTATAATTTTATTAGAGCTATTCTATTGCTGTCCATAGCCACATAACACTACGACACTGTGTGTGGGTACTCTTCTTTCCTTTGTTCTTCTTTGTAGTGATGTGTCTCACCTAGTGTTAGGGTTGTCAGGTCGCCCTAACGCCTTTAACTTGACCTAACGACTGGTATCAGAGATTTCAACCATATGTCCTGTCTATTATGTGGGTTGCATGCAGTGTCGATATCCCAGTATCGCAAACGAGTCAGCATACAAATAGCCGAATTCGCGAAATTTATAGCCGTTTTATCACATTTTGTTGTCTTTGATTTTATAATTATTCATTACGTACCCACAAGAACAAGGCAACCCATTAAGCCACGATTAGAAACGTTCATGAATACGATCGTTAGTCTTTATGCGTGGACAGCAATGGACTAGAAGCTTTATGTCGAATTATAACATTAAAGGTCGAATTATAACCTAGTCTAGTAATAAGGTGTTTTCCAGATATTATACTATGTGGTAGCTGTGTTCTTTCAATCGTTGTTTAATACCCAGTTGTGGATCGGCACGACGTTGTATATTCTCAACATTGCTACAACTTCTACTGTAAGGATTTTACTATTCAGTAATTGTTTGTCTCTTATTTTATTACTTTATTACCTTCAGTTGTAGTTTTAACTGAAGGTAATAAAGTATTTACTTTTATAAAAATAAAATAAAATAAAAAGCCTTTTTAATTGTTAATTGCCCTAAAACGTTTTGTTTAGTGGGTTAGTACTTAAGTAGGAATTTGATTTTTGTTAGTGTTTGTTAGTATGTACATTGTATTTATTTAATTTATTGAATAGGAACCCCCGTGCGGGTAAAGGCCTCCTCCTAAAGTATTTACTTTTACTTGGACTTATTTGTCCAAGTAAATACTTGAATTTTAGCTATTTTTTTTTGTCGTGCACGATAGTTTCGTCAATCCAAATAATATCAAGATGAACTCCATTTTTTTCAGGCGTTAAATGACTTATCGAGTTTCAACGTCGATGTTTTGGAAATCCTAGGTACGTTTGCATTGACTTGGACTATACGAAAAGTATTTATAATAATAGTACTAGCTCTAGAAGTAGAGAAACTTTATGCTGCCATTCAGAATGTTCAGACAGAATTGGTGATAGTCATCGGCATCAAGGAGCCTACAGGTTTGATTGTTGCCACTTATAATAATTTGATATTACTTGGGAGGACTCTCACCGAAAAATTTTGATAAAAACGTGGCACGAAAAACCTTTTGTATCTATTGTCTATTCCATGTAGACTTTCACAGAAGAGATTTTTCTGCGAATGTCCTCTCAAAGTATATTATTATAAAAGGTATTCTTATATATGCTTTTTAAAACTCACACGATTTGTAATATTTTAACCGGGTCTTACTCTCGTATTGTTACTTTAAAATTCTATTACCTCGACGTTTCGGTCATATTACAATGATCAAAACGAGGTAAGTGAATTTAAAAGTAACAATAGGCGAGTAAGACCCGGTATTCTTATGTGCCTGCCTAGCCATACATATTTGATCTTTTGATAAGTGTATGTTTAATAGCGGTCCAAGTATAACACCTTGTGGGACCCCGAGAACAAAACTCCCCAATTTTAAATCAGAAGCGGCGGTAACCGGCACAATGCTATAAATGATAAAAGCAACATGATTGAAACAAAAAAATGATTTTAATTTCATATCAGCATCTAGAAAACAGAAGAAAAATACCTACAAATAGACAAAATTGTTTCAGTCCCAGAAAGACGTCTTTTTAAAAACTTTCGACGACTGAATAAGGTGATGTCTACAAAGATCTGTGTAAGACAACTCTTCATTATGGATGCTACACTACCTTTGCAGATGGTATCCTTAATAACTACATATGCCATTGTTTTTGTGCAAATGTATTACTTTGAGTATATGCCTATTTCTACTCATTCATAGACGTGTCTTCAGTTAAATTATATGTATAGTTTTTTCTATGGTGTTCGCGATTTTGCATAATAAAACACTTTATTTACCGGGTTTAATTGCGTTTTATTCATGATTTTTAAACGAACCGAGCTTTCGCCAACAGCCGAGCTTTTTACAGTTGGCGAAAGTTAGTTTAAAATTATCTGCTAATCGTAATCCTACTATAGGATTTTCAAAGGCTAAACTAATTTAAAAGGTGAAAGTTTGTGTAATAAGTAAATTTGTAACTCTTTGACGCAAAAGTTGCTGAACCAATTGCAATGAAACTTCATATGAAGATAGCTACTTTTTATCCCTATATTCCCGCGGGATTGGGTTTTACGCGGATGAAACCGCAGAGTGCAGCTTATACCTAAAGAACTTAAATATTTGTAAAAGTTGCTAAGTTTAAAATAAATAAATAACTTTCATAATTTATTTAGTTATTATTTTGGAGAAATAATTTGTTTAGATTGATAAAAACACTAGGAAGGTATCAGCTACTGCTGACCACATTCAATCATATAAGGTAATAAAGAAAAAGACTCAATTAAAACAATAACATATAGAAAGCTAGACCAAAATATATAGAAGATTTTGATCAAAGAAGCGCAAATTGTAGCAGAAGAGTGACGTAGCAGGTAATTAAAACAATCAACTTCATGGGTAGACTCGAATCGACGAAGAACAGGCCTCTAAGACTGATTCTACTTGACATGACGAGGTTTACGCGACGGGCGTTCTTGAAGAACCTTTTGGTGCACCCTGAAACATTTTCACATCAATTTTCTCAATTGTTTCGTAATTTGATTTTTTAATGCTCAAGGTTACGAGGAATAAATGGAATGGAAATCTAACTTCATTATTAAATTCGAAATAAAATGTACCTACAGTAATTACGTATGATCGATTTAGTGACAGACTGGCGGTCGATTCATATTTTTTGGCCCCGCAACCACCATTTGCGTGGAACATTTTTTCAAAGGATTGCTCTAGGTTTATCTACTAGGAATATTTTTAAGGAGTAAAACATATTCAAAATTTTACTCGTGGCGACGCTCGAAGTTGCATCAGTTTCCCAGCGTCTTAACGAACTAGACCTCGAGTTCCGACCCCGAGCGATGAACTTGTTAAGTATTTGTATGTTTTCTGTTTTAACGAGCCTAAATCGAAAATGGTGGACAGGAAACATTCCCTTTGGCTGATATAACAGAAGTCATGCACAAGGACCTAATTCTAATTGCAATTGCATTGTGTACCTATACGTACGTACGTGAATATAATCCGTCGATAAGTAACTTGTTCACATCCGTCTCAGCTTCTTGCAATACTGATAAAAGTTTCTCAACTTCAAGGGATAGTATTGTAATTATTAAGACTCGCTTTACAGTCAAGCTGAGGTTCAGGCACAGCATCTTCTCATTTGGTAGCTGCAAAAATGAAGTCCCGCCTAGGTACCTATTATTGAATTCCAACTTAAATTATAAAAGCAAATGGTTAGACGTTTGTTTGGCATAGGTACCTACACGCAAAATACAGCTATACAGATTCCATAGCTTGTAACCTAGATTAACTCTTAGAATACTTTTATCCCGGGTTTCCAACAGAAACGGGAACTAAGCGAGTAGAACACGGGTCATATTGTATAATTTTGAACTTACAAAGGGATCATCAATATCAAATGCCGTTACCACCAATGCAATCCAGTTTTTAATAGCGAGTAAAGAATTGAAAAAAGAAACCACCACGAAGTATAATATCTGAAATTAAAGCATATTATTATGTTAACATGTTTACGTTATGTTTTTGAATTGTATTGTAATTTATGTGTTTTTAATGAATAAATTTTCTGTATTAATTAAACAAGAGCACCATAAACAAAATTTTTAATATTAATGTTACTTACCAAGTCTTGGAAAACCTTGTTATACAGAACGCAAGCGCTTTTAAAAAAAAAGAAAGACTCATACATCTGTTTATGAAATATTTTGTCTTCAACAGAGAACAATCTGTTTCTGACAATTTTGATCCAACTCACAATCATGTTTCTAATAAGAACAGCAATCCTGATCGCATATAGTACGTTAATGTCGAAGCTAAGTATGAAGAGTTCACAAATAAGATCCACGAAATTGAAGCCGCGTATAATAGACGTCACTGCGAAATAAAAGATAAAATGCCAAAAACACAAAGTGAAAACATAAATCCAGTTCCAAAAAACAAGGTTATCAAAAATGTTTTTGTCAATTTTTATAAAGTTTAAAACCTTCTGAAGCGTCAACACTAATTTAACATTATTAGAACGCTGACTAATGTTGCAAAATAAATTGTTAACGAAGCCAAGACAAAGGACACCGAAGTGAATTTTAGAAATTATAGCAAATAATTTGGCATATACACTGTATTTAACAAACTTTTCTGTTTCTGTGGGCATGATTGTTATTTTTATGACCCACACGGAAATGATGAGTAAGTTTCCCAATAAACAAAACGTTATTCTTTTTGGTCCATTGCGGTTTATTGCATTGTTTTTAATAAAGTACTTAGGACAGAATAATATAGTTTGTATGATGTTTAATGGTCGAAGAAAACGCTCGAATTCCTCAGCTAAGACGTTTGAAAGATTTGATTGTGATCTTGGTATTAAAAATTTAGATTTTAATTCTATCAGAGGCATGGTCGAACCGACTTGAGCTCTGTCGTTTCAAAAGTGAATGCAATACTTCATTCTTTATAAAATCAATCAATAAATACTGCGTTCGCCTGGAGTGTAATAAATTAAAAGTTTTCCGACGACCTCATTAAAATAAAATGTTTTGGTTAGAATAGAGTAAACTCATGAGCGTCTAAAACCCTCGTGTTTGTATTTGTTTAACAAGAGTGTGTCATCAAAATGTTTTGAAGAATGGAACATTAATTTGTAATCACTGAACATGATTAAAGAGCGAACTGGAAGAGTACAACAGTGTAACTACTAATTAAAGCAGTCAATTTTATTGGAAAAGTTGAGTCAGCGTTGAAAAATCTTCTAATATTCATCTTTGTAGGAATCGTTCTATTCAATCGACGAATATTCTTGTAGAGCCTTCTGTCGGAAGCTGAAATGTGAAAAATCATTTTGGAGTTATGCAAACCTCGTACATAATATCATGAATCATGATGGACGTTAAATTGCGATTAAATTTAGTTACCCAAAGGTTTAGGAAAACATCTACGATACTTTTGGTTCAGATATTCTCACAAGATTAGGACTTAAATGGACGTTACCACATTGCGCAGCTAGTAAATGATGGCTTACCTGTTGATGGGTCTGTTACTAAAATCGATAAAACATCCTGAGTATCTTGTAATTCAGTGTATAGTTTGTCAGCTTGAATACAAAGTACTAATATCAGTAGCAACTTCTTTATGGTAAATATCAATACGTAACTTAAAGAAGCTCGAGCAACCATCTGTATGATAAATTATAACGATAATAATAATAATTAGTACACAAGAAATCTAAAATGTTTGTAAAGTATTTAGACAAAAATTTACGTAATTTCGAGTAATGGCGAAGACAGATATCGTGGTTGAAATCCAATTTTGAATAGTGAATAATGAAATAAATAACACAGTCACCACCGCGCATAATATCTGTAAAAAAAAATCCTTTTAGGAATCAAAGTATAATTACTTATATGTAGGTATACTTATAGATAGACTAAAGGTAAAATTAAATGTTGATGTCTTACCAAATCTTGAAAAACAATATTTAACAAATAACAGCTATTTTTGATCGCCGAAAAAGTGTCAATCATTTTCTTAGACAATTCTTCGTCGGCTATGAAATAGTTGCTTCTAACCATTCTCTTCCAATTCTGAACTAGTCTGGTAATCAGAACTAACATCCTAGTCACATACACTAAGTTCATTTCAAAACTGAGCAATGGTATATCGGAGACTAAAGCAATAAACTGGAAACCATAACTATAAGCAGCTAGTCCCACGTGACAGATGCTATGCTGGATGCATATAAAAATAATCCAAGTCCAGTTCCAAAACACAAGCTTGTCAAAAACATTTTCGTCTATCTTGACGATATCTAAAATGTTTTGTATCATTATTACCAGTTTGACGTTGTTACTTCGTTGAGTGATGTTAGTGAACAAATTTATGATGAAGCCAAAACAGCAGACTATAAAATTGAACTTAACAATAACTTCATACAACTCCGAAGGAACACTGTTAATTTTTAATATTTCTATCGGTGTAACTGTAGTAAATAGTATTCGGTAGAACCACATCGATATAACAAATAAATTTCCAAAAACACAGAAAGCATTTTCTTTTCCTGGGTTTTGTATTATAACATCATTTTTAATTCGATATTTTGGACAGAAGGTTATAATTTGTAAAATATTTAGTGGTCTGAAAAACTTTTGGAGCCTTTTGCTTATCATTTTAAGATTTTAAGGTTAGGTTTGCACCAATAAATTAATCGTGACTATTTACTTCATATTTTGTTTCTATTTTACCCGAAAATATACTAACTTCGACTGTTTCAGATCAATGAGTGTAGTGCTCGGGTAAATTAATTGTCTTGACTTTATTGATTATTTTGTTAATACCCTTTATATTAAATAGGCTGATGTACACAGGCTAAGTAATGACATTTTACCAAATCATTGTATTATATTCTATCCATTAGTGTAATTAATTAAAGTAAGGTTTCATTAATAAAATAAAATAGGGCTGATTTTTCATTCATTAAAATCTAATCGTAAAGTTTAGATAAAAGATGGTTGTTGAGTAAAATCGAACACCATAATTAATATATAGACCGTAAATAGAACCTATTCGGTAGTACGTTAGAGTATATATTTAATTCCAGTTTTAGTATCTTCTTACTAGTCTGTGATACCAGTAGCCATATCCTCCAAAGGTAGAACCACGTCGATGTAACAAATACATTTCCAAAACCACAAAATGATTTAATTTTCCTGTATTTTGTACTACAATGTCATTTTTAACCGACTTCAAAAAAAGGAGGAGACTATCAATTCGTCTGTATGTAAAATATATTTTTTTTTGTATGTTCACCGATTACTCGAAGACGGCTTGACCGATTAAGATGATTCTTTTTTTAATGGATAGGTGGGAGCTCCAAGATGGTCCCATAAAAGTTTGATGTGGATCTGATGAGGGTCTTCGGAGTGATGAACGGAAATGCTCCTCAAAACGCATTAATCAATCCAATTGTTTATCGATTACTCAAAGATGGCTTGACCGATTGAGATGATTCTTTTTTTAATGGAAAGGTGGAAGCTCCGAGATAGTCCCATAAAAATTTGATGAGGATCTGATGAGGGTCTTCGAAGTGAGGACCGGGAATGCTCCTCAAAACGCTGTATTCCATTCAATTGTTCATCGAATACACGAAGATGGCTTGACCGATTGATATAGTTCTTTTTTTAATGGAAAGGTGGAAGCTCCGAGGTAGTCCCATAAAAGTTTGGTAAAGATTGGGCACCTGAAACCACCTTCTCATCAGCAAACTCCTCAGTAATTAAAATTACGGTAACAATATTGTTGATTTTTAGGTAGGTAGGTATACTAAAAAGGGTAAAATAAAAAGATAATTTAAAAATTAAAAAACCGACTTCAAAAAAGAAACAACAAATAATTTAAAAAGTAACAAAAAAAATAATTAATAAAAAAATACCAAAATAACCTCTACATAGGTACAGTGCCACCGACTAATTAATCTGTTTTATCATCTGAAGTCGGGCAGTTTTACTGGTTGGTTCCATATTATACTTAGTTTGGCTGCCCGACTTCAGATGATAAAACAGATTAATTAGTCGGTGGCACTGTACCTATGTAGAGGTTATTTTGGTATTTTTTTATTAATTCTTTTTTTTTTTGTTGCTTTTTAAATTATTTTTTGTTTCTTTTTTGAAGTCGGTTTTTTAATTTTTAAATTATTTTTTTATTAATTCGATTTTTCGGAAAATATTTACCAGAAAATACACAGACTCCGAATCTTTCAGATCGACGAGTGTAGTGCTAACGGGTAAAATTATAATCTTTACATCATTGATTACCTTATTTATTATTATCACCACGGTTCGTACCCTTTATAATTAAAGAGACTGTTGAAGGCACTATGGTCCACAGGCTAAGTAATGATATTTTATTAAATTAATATAATTATATTCTATCCATTTGTGTGATAAATTAATGTAGGTAGGTAGGTATATGTATCAAAACTCTTTATATTAAACTAAATAAAAGAACCGAAAGTATTCTTAAAATTTTAATAAAAATCACAGATCATTTTCTATTCCCTTTCTTTAGCAGTCTTAACTGTATTTCGTCGACGGCAAGCCCTTTGGTCTCCGGCAAAAATATTATACAGAAGATCCCTGTGAGAACTCCAACTGCTCCGAAGATGTAGAAGACTGGACCGAGGCCAATTGCTTTGAGGAGAGGGTTAAAGATGAATAGTACGACGGAGTTGCAGAACCAGGCCCATTCTATCACTATCATGGAGACGTAGCTCTTTATCTGGTGACAGAAAGATTGAAGACATCGATGTGAACCCAGGATACTAATGTATTGTTTTACCTTAATATGGGGTGTCATTTAAAATTAAGTATCAGACGTTTATTCAGATTTCTATAGCATTTATAGGAGTATTAGCCAAGCCATACAAAATATTTGGTATATATACCAAATATTTGGTATATATAAAAAAATACAATAATTTGGTATATGTATACCAAATTATTGTATTTTTTTTCTCATTATAAATCTACAGGTATACTGATATTTTACTGTTCACGTCTTTTGAAGACTTTCGACAATTCCAGCTGGTACAAACATTAAAATTACATCACTACTGTGGTTGGAAAATTGGCTATCGTCAAAATATTGGCCACTTAAATTGTAACGGGAGTTATGTACAAGCATTTTCAATACCCCTTGATACCATACTTGCATGGCAGTAAGATGCTTACCTGAGGTAGGAACACTTCAGCCATAAAAACGTATGGTATCGTGCCACTGCCAATCGCGAACATGACCATGAACAAGTAAACATTGACTCCGACCAGCCAAGTCGGGCCCCAACGGAGATGAAGTTGAAGACCGAGGAGCAAGCAGATAACGGCGATAACGAACGACGAAATGATCATCAGGGGCTGGAAATAAAAAAGGTTTTTTCAAATATTTAGAGGATATTGAGTACTCAAACTCAATTTTGTCTGTGCCAAATATCATGTGTGTGTATCGATGCGAGTGATGAGCGGCTTTATTGCCCCGGTACCAGTCTGGACAATCACTTCTTGTCCAGACAGATTGACAGATTTGTGTGATTGAATATGTAATAATTAATGCTAAGAAAGCGTAAATTCTGTCATTCGAGCACCTGAACATTACTTTGGAAACTGATTTGCTCTAACTTCAAGTCAGTAACGTGAATAGGTACCTACATAAAACAATGTATGCGTCTACAAAGGATAATTGTGAAAACCAATGGCACTAGCAGTACTGCACTTGCTCTGTGGTTTCACCAGGAAATCATAAGTTTGCAGGAGCTCACCCTGCGTCCCAACTTCTCCGTCAAGTAAGCCGCAGCTAATCCGGATACAATAGTAATTACTGCTAGAAGAACGCTGGCTGTGTTGGCTGGCATGCTCGGCATTGCTTCTTCGAACAAGGGTTCAGCGTACACTTGTAGTACCACTGGCCCTTGGAATATTGAGGCAGTTACAATTATCATTGTGACGAAAAATGCGCGACGGGAAGACCGAGATTTCTCTGTAATAAAATATAATACTTAATTAAATTTTGTCCTTTATGATTTTGGTTCAAATTTGATAAGGTTGATCTTCTTTTTATCTCGAAACCAACGTTATTCTTTATAAATTGCTCTTGTTCTACTTCCTAATTATTTATTTATTCGTCACAGGATTTATTTATTATTTATTTATATTATCGTACATACTGATTGATATTATCGTACATAAAGATAATTTGTCTCTTGCAATTTTTTTTTTATTCTCTTGCCTTGTAGTGTTTGAGTAATTCAATAACATTACATAACTCACTTAAAAATGCCCAAAACGAAATATTTTCTGTGGTTACCGCCTCTGGATTCAATTTCTCCGTTTCCAATGGAGTATCTGAAATTCAAACGTCAAGTGTTTATTGTTATTTTTTACTCTGGACAATGTAATTTAAAATGTTTTCTTCTATACCTTCAACATCAGGTCTAAGTGCTCTCCTGAGCATGCTCAATTCTGCCTGAACTTCTTTCGAGTCCGGTTTTATTCTTCTGTAGAAAGCTATTGATTTCGCCGCTTCCTAAAATCATTTTTTAATTAGACACAGATCCAAAACTATACTTTTGGAAAAATTTAAAGACTATGTTGTCGATATCATGAATAGTAGTAACCTATAGGATCATATTAAAACAATAATCATAAATAATGTTAGTTAAATAAGCAATTTTCTTCGGTATATAATGGAGGTTTTGAATATTTAAAAAAACCGATGCCGATACGACCGAAATGAAAATGCTGAGATGGGCGGGAGCCCATCTGGAGTAGGAGTAACACGACTGGATAAAGTGCGAAATGAGTATCTACGTCAGAGGATTACTAAGGTAGCCCCGATCGCCAAAAAACTAAAGAGAGCCGACTGGGCTGGTACGGTCATAATAAAATCTTGAGACGCGAAGACAACCACTCTGTCAAAAAAGCCCTAAATATTCCCGACCGAACGAGAAGATAAGGAGGACGACCCGCCACCTGGTAGATATACATGCGGAAAGAGATCCAGAGCGAGAACCTGGGTGAACAGACAAGCCAGAACAGAGCTCTCTGGCGTAACCGTACAAGGAGACCCGACCCCAGCTAAACTGGGAAGAGGGATATGCCGATACGACTATCGACTAGTTTTATTAATATTTGATTTGATCTCACTCACCTCCTCGCGCCCTTTCGCCATCAAATGAGTCGGCGATTCTTTTAGCATCACGAGAGACACCGTCATGGCAATAGATATAGAGAGACAGACGTAGTTCATCACGTGGTAATCTAGCCAGCCTCCCATCAGGTAGGATAGCAGCATGCCGATACCATAGCCGACGATCTGGAATGACGTCATGGCTCCTCTGATGGAATCCTGGAAGAATAAATAATGATGATATATCATCGACCAAGACAAGACAAAGAAGCAAGCCGAAACCACACTAAAATCATAGCTTTAAGGGACCGTCTCCACGAGCGTTAGAATCGCGGCGATATTATCTTATTTCTATACAACGCGAGAGAAAAGAAAAGAGTAAAGGAGACTGTAAAGAAATAAGTGGCTCGAAGCTCGTGGAGGCGCTCCCTAAGACGTTTCAACGTGATCGTGTAGGTTCATGTATTGTGTACAAGATTTAAGTTAAAGTTTGAGTAAAAAAAATTGAAGTAAAAATTTCATTTAAATGAAAATTTGACTTTGAAGCCAACAAATAAATAGACAGACTAGCTTATTTTGATAGGGTGGTACCTGACATATCTCGCTGATGTAGACCGGAACAATGAGGTAAGCTGCGCCGTAGAGACCAGCCACAAACATCGACGTTAGGACCACTTCTACAGAGTTCGATGTCGATATCAAAGTCCATGCTAGCTGTAAAGATTTTAGAATTATCGAATTATTAGAGAATTCAATAGGACTTTCAGAATAACATACTTTAAACTTCGATCGGTTTGTTTGAGGATTTACAGCACGTTATAAAATAGAGGCTGTGACTAGACGATGTTAGGTATCCTACTGCTGCTTCGAGAAACGGCATACCACCAGAGAATACTACCGGTGTCAACTGTGAACGACGAGCCCTTAAATTAACTACTTATTTATAAGAAATTTAACGCCGGAAAGTTACTTACCACGCCAAACAAAGAGAACAATATTGCACAATTCTTTCTCCCCAATCTGTCAAGCAGTAGCCCCACAACTGGGGTCCCAATTAGGGCTCCGATTGAAGACATACTGCCAAAGAGGGCCAGTTCAGACTCCGTCATCGGCCGATGGAGAGTTGTGTTCTTGGACTCGAACAGTCGGAGTGTGGAGGATGGCCAAGCGAAGACTATGCCAAGACATAGGCAGAGGCAACCAACTGTGGAGTGGACGGACTTTTAAAAGAGGCTTAGCGGACGTTCAAATGGAGCATAAGGCCAAAAACAAACAGGAAGATGATGTATCATAGTACGCCTTTTTACACAAATTATGTTTAATATATTTTTTTAATCTCGTAATGGACAGCGAGCAGCAGGACTAGCGAACCTAATGTCCTTCCCAACGAATAAACTGCTTGGTCCCAAGGATGGTTGGTGTTAAGGGAAGTGGCTAGCCATAAAAACATTCCCAACTTAGTAGCTGTATGGTCAATAAGATTTTGCTACTGTATTTAAGCGGACCACGGCGCAGTACCTACTGCTTTATTCTGGGTCCGGGATGTCAAAAGGGATACAACCAGGAACATCTCTCGGATGACAAGTAAGAGAAAGAAATCCCATCTTCCCAAGAATACTTTGTTGATAATTCATCGTGGTAGAGTCACAGTACATAGAGGGAGCAGTATGGTAATTGCACACTCGTCGTGACCCGGCACTCAGTACTCAAATTTTAAGTCACTCAAATTTTAAGTGGCGATTTAAAATTTGAGGCTATTTAAAATTTGACGGCTACCAAAATAATTAAGTAAAATTGAGAAATATCGCTACTTAGGTTAAAAATTTCTGAGACTATGCTAAGCTTGAACTAAGCAAGTAGCAAAGATCGCGTTATAAATACCAAAATTGTCTTAAGTCAAAGTTTTTGTCGAAGCTAAAGTACGGACTATAGATTTCAGTCTTACTACAACGCGTAACGCCCTTAGGGACTCGTCGACGCGCTTGTTTCTGTGAGTGAGTCGTTTTCGAGTATTTGTAGGTAGTTTCCATACTGCTGTGCCCCAGGTCCCAGGCCGATCTATGTACTGTGGTAGAGTTGTAAAACTCACGTTCTATTAATATTTACACGAGTAGTTATAAATAAATCTCAGCGCTGTAATCTGTTTGTCATTGATAATATTTATTTGCAATCTTAGTTTGTAATGTTAGAGTTATTGTACCTAAATCATTTATTGAAGTTTTGCCTTAAAATATCCAAAAAATAAAGCGTATTTTATTATTACCATTGTTGCAATACCGATCTGACGTTTCGTAGTCTATTTCAGGCTCCTTTTTGAAGGTAGACTCTCTTAAAATATCTATTTCAGTAACATTTTTATTAGGAAGTAGCTAAAACACTCTAGCAGATTGGCATCTTTGAATATTTGTAAGTACGAAGTTTTTTCTTCGCTTTTAATTTTTTTTCACTAACTTTTAAAGACATCAAAACTTAGCTTTTTTCACAATAATAATTATGTTTTCGCGAGATGTCGGATTTAAATTAAACTTACCGCCTCAGCTTTGTACCTATACCCCTGAGGAAGAGGCCTAAAGGTATCTCAATAAAAAGCGTTGACAAACAAAATAAGGCGATTAAAATCAGAAAATGACTTTCATTCCTTATTATCTAGTCAAAACTTACTCAGCAAACTTCCTAGAACTTGAATTGCTACACCCATTTTCACGTTTTCGTTTAAAGTTCAATCAAAAATATACTTAAGTAATTAATAATTGCGCCGTCTAAAGTAAAACGCAGTCTTTCTGTAACTGAACCGATTTGATTATCTTGTCATAAGTATAGTCATATATTAGAGTAATCTCATAATTTCTAATTAAACAATGAATAAAAATATTATGTTACGTTTTATATGAATTTACAGCATGTTACCTACGTTTGGTTTCGTCTCGTTTGGCAGATTTTGTGGCTGTAAAATTATAGTAATCTATTGTTACGGTCAAGTTCTAAGTCGGCACTGTGCGAAATGCCTGCGTTATAAGTATGGGCATAGATAAATTATTCGGGGTCTTTGTTTGGTAATGGGTTATGTAATCCGAAAGGGGGTTGTTCTAGTTAGACGTCTAGCTAGGCGAACGTCGTTTGTTAATTTTGGAAATTCGAACTTTGAAATTAATTTAAATTTTTCGGTTTTATATTAAGGCTAGGTTTTCGTTGGGATTTCCGAAATCGACCTTTGTTTGATTTAATGGTAATTTAAGTACACCTAATCGCAAATTCATTTTTTTGGTCGGTTAAAAATATAAGTCGTAGTTCTAAAAACCTCATGAGGAAACATTCGGTTAAAAACACGATTTAAGCAACTTTGATCAATTTTTTTTTGTATTATCTGTCTGTATTCATTTGGTTAACAATTCTAAAATAATATTTCGTAAATTTGTTTTTTATTGCTCAAGGCATATTTACTAACTTGCGAACTTGCGTGGCCGAGCGGTATAGGCACTGGAATATTGATCCAGGGACGCGAGTTCAAATCTCGCCGCAAGTGAATTTTTGAAGATGAATGTTTCCTTTAAAAGTATTTCTAATTCTAAAATATAAAATACTAGCTGCGCCCCGCGATTTCACCCGTGTAAATCCCTATCCCGTGGTAATATCGGGATAAAAAGTAGCCTACGTGCATCCAGCTACCTATATTTCAAGTTACATCGCTTTTACATAGGTAATGCCTAACCCTCCAAGATATTGGTATCAAATTGACTGTAACACAAAAAAATGTTTCCGTCATTGTGAACTGCGGTGTAAAATAAGTAGGTAAGTATCCATACCCACCTATATTACGGTTCATTGTGCAAGATTCCTTGCAAATCTCCTCAAATAAGATTAGAAAAATGTTACGACTTATCAGCGTGAGTTTAAATTTTAATTCACATCGCGAAAATAAAATCGCATTGACGTTGCGATAGTTTACCCAGTGAATAGATATATAAGCAATAATAAGCACGGAAGAAGCCTCAACTTATAGCGCCAAAATTTACTCAAATACAAAGTATGCAAACACAAATTACACGCCACCACCACTACCACCACGCTACTCGCTAAGTAATTGGACCTTTGCTTAAATTTTCACCAATTGTGTGTTGACAACGAGGACGGCCCGGCAGCAATACCTAAATAAATAAATATAATAAATATTGCACAACATTGCACATAGCACAATCTAGCTCCAAACTAAGCATAGGCTTGTATTATGGGTACTAAACAACGGATATACTACATACTATACTTTTTTTTGTAAATACATACATATTATACATAGAAAGACACCCAGACCACATACAAATATTTATTTAAAAGCATAAATATTTGCACCCAACGGGAATCGAACCCGCAGCCTTCTGCATTGCAGTCGGGCGTTAGCACGACGCGCCACCGAGGCCGTCAAATACGCTGTTCTCTAACGTGATTGGTTCTTTGAATGACCCGATCCGAGTTCAACCGAAGTGACAGATTCGTGTCGTGACACACTTTTTAATAATCGCGGCCTATTTACGTGGTGTCATTTCGAAGCGTAAGGAATACTTCCATGCTTATAATATTCGTTCACTGAGTTTACCTAGCTATATCTTAAAGCTGCATCCCGCGGTTTCAGCCGTGTAAATCCCGATCTCGCGGGAAAATCGGGATAAAAAAGCCTGTGGGACGATATTAGGTAGCTTTCTATCTGATATTTTTTGAAATCGTTTCTGGAGAGGCTATTACGAAATGTACCTTACTTCCGAATGTTCGGTCCCGAGCGAAAGTTTCGATTATTGCCCTAATCGAAACAAGTTCGTCGGGGCCATGGACTATTTATAATATTGATATAGTAAAAACAACAACCTTCAAATGAAGTTAGTAAAAAAATAAAGTAAATTTAAATAAAAAAAAACCTATTCAAACTACTTTTAAAAATCACAGATAAGTACCTACTTTTTTTTTAAAATTATTTCATGTGTTTTTAATTTTTTTAACTAACTTCGCTTCTTCTTTTCGATGACATGGTAGGCCGGACTCTCACTAGTCTCTAACAGAGACCAGTCCAGTTCTATGATATTTCATAATGTTTGTTTAATATATACCTACCATGTTTTTCTTTTAGGCTGCATGTTAATCGAGTTATCTGTTTATCTAACGAGTAAACAAATACATCGTTGTAAAATTAAACCGAGACGTAATTGTTTACAAATAACAAACATTCAGCGTAAAAACCAGATTATTTTTAACGCAAGTCTACTCGTAGACAACATGACTGAACATCGATTTAAGGCTCCTTAGGTTACCTCAAAAGGAGTTTTAACATTTTGATTTGAAATATTTCTACGCTGAAGAAGTCGTGGGTAAAAACTAAAAAAATAAAAGTCAAAATAGTTTATTTCGTTTAGATTCTTGTACAACAATAAATGCACATGATCATTTTGGCTACGTCTTAGGTGTAGTAGTGATTTTAGTGTGGCTTCGGAACGCGCCCGTTCGGAACCGGAACCGCTCCGATGAGAAGGAGCCACAAAAAACTCATGAGGTTACCTCACTAGTCAAGTCATCGACATAATCGTGGGGTTAAAGCAAGTCACAGGATGGAAATTAAGGAACCCTAAGATCACTTCTCCTTCTTTTTCTTAGTTATGGCTTCTGTCAGCAATATAGGACAATTTAGCTAATTTCTCGTACTAATAGTGAACTACCACTATTATACTGTAATCGTTTGAAATAATTTTCAATGCGTGAAGGCTGCAGAAAAAATGGCGACGATTTTTCTCCAACCCCATGAAACATTTGTTTGTAACGTGCTAATTTCGTGTTTGGCACTGGTATTTTTATTTCCACTTCACTCGCGGTAATCGAAGTGATCTTGGACTTTTGTTTTTGACGCGTTAGTGGAACCAACTACTGCTGTTACCAACTGTTACCAACTATAGACAGAATACTTATCTGCTGCGAGCATGTACGACCTTTAATAATTTATGTGGAATTGCTGATTTAGACCTATTTTGCACTAGCGTAGCATTAGCAAGACGGCGGCTAAGTAATATTTTCTTTGATCCTGGATTTGATTAGGCCTAATTTATTTATTTTTTGTTTCTTCTTAATGTGAAGTGTGTTCTTAATGTGTTAATTTGATTATTTTTTTTTTGTTGCATTTAAGGTTCTTTTGTTTAAATCGATTCCTGTTCGTGAAGTTCTGTAATTGGCTTCCTATTGTTACCATATGTTTTATAAGTGTATATGTATAGCTGTTGAACTTCCTAATAAATAAATAAATAAATAAAGATCACTTCGATTACCGCGGTCTCTTGAGCTGCCAGTTTCAATGACAGTTGAACTCGACGGCGTCAAATGCATGCAAATTAACGGTATGGTTTGAACAGCGCAGGTCTTTGCGCAGTGGAATTTCGATGCCCCGCTTACGATGGAAGATGCGCGGTAGCCTCGTGGAGGAGTAGGTATGGGGAGAGATGTGAGGCAGTTTAGGGATAAGGGCTAATTGTATTAGAATAATACGAGAAAAATTTTTAAAAACAATATACCTAGTTTTATTTACAAATGTCGAACGAGCACAACACACGAAAGTTTTAATATTTACTTATTATTTACTTAAACCTAATCTAATAAAAATATTTACATAACTACACAATCATTAACTTGAGTGTATTTTATTAACTCTATGGTAAATTTGTCTGTAGGTTTATGCTATTTGTTTTTAAATGTTGAAATCACCACGCGTTCAAAGGCATTAGACATTCGCCAATTAGTTCAGCTTCTTAGTTATTGTCTTTCTGCTAGCAATAAAGAGCAATTTAGACTAGTTTCACGTGTTTAATAGTGTACTATCAAATCGTTTGAAACATTTCTAGATGAGTAGGTAAGGAAGCAATAAGACGCCGGCGATTTTATTGCAAACCCATGCCATGGCAGCATCTGTAGGTAACGCGCTAGTTCCTTGTTAGTCACTGTTTTTTTGTAATTTCGCGAAACTAAATTGTTAATATGCCACCGACATTAAACAATTTACACGCAAAAACTAGAACTTTTACGAAAATTGAAAATGAAAAATTAGGACCACTTTCCACTAACGCGTTGCAAACAAAAGTCCATGTCTAACCTATGCACCATAAAGTTTTAGATACACGATGGACATTGACGTTTAACACATGTCTACACCTAACAACACCTAGTGTCGATGGCGTTCATATTTTAAGCAATATTTTGTGTCGACATTTTATTTATTATAGTCGACTTGATTGACGTGAAATCGATTTTTACATTTCTCTGTTGGTATCAGGTACCTACAGTTCAGTTTTTATCTCAAAAATTACTAAATCGATTTTATAACAGTTTTGTAGGTAGGTATAGAGTCCAAATCTGTTTTTATTTCTTATATTATCTATTATAAATCATCATTATCTCTCTTCCTTCTATCTGGTCTGGGAACACAGCTGAGTATCTTAAAGTCCCTTCCGAAAAGTTCTCCATCCCCCAGAGTCTGTGGCAGAGGCTGGTTCAGGGTCTCCGGGAGGAACAGCGAGGTGATGCCTCCCATCACGCTGAGGACGCCCATGATTGTGAGGGGGAGGGCCCGGGAGTACACTGCCTGAAAAAAAAAAACATTTTTGATTCATTTTAAAGTGTTTCGTACATTTGGATGTGTAAATATTATTTAAGAAATTATTTCCAAAAACCCAACAGGGCTTGAACCTGCATCTCCGGGAATCGTTTTTGCAAAGTCCTAAGAAACGTTAGATCTAAAAATCATAATGAACAGGTGTCAATCGTTTCGCTTGCAATCTTTGTAGATACACGGCCGAAGGTAAGGGTCCCTTAATAGCGCCATTGGGTGTCGGGAAAGTTGATACCAAATAGCCCCGTTACTAAAAATATAATGTTAAAAAATAGCAAGAGCAAAACGAACAGTCTGGCTTCGCCGCGCCGCACTCTACGCATCGGAACATGAACTTGGCAATACAAAGCCGCAGCAACTACCAATAATAATGACCTGGCACATCATCCAGTGAAAAACACATTATTCGATAACCATAGATGCAAAGTGTTACCAATCGCTCTATAACTCTTTGGAGTATGTTTAAGATCATGAACGTTCTGTGGGTGATATGCTGTTGGTGATAGTGCAAAGGCTTACTTTACAATGGTCGCTTACCAAGTGTACAATGTAAGGAACAGCCAGCAATCCCAAGCCGGATATAAAGGAGGCAGCACCCATAGCTTGGGCTCGCAGCACAGTCGGAAGCAACTCGCCGATCAGCACGTAGAAGACGGCGAAGGACGCGGCTGCGCACAGACGGCCCAGCATGGCGAGACAGACGGTTATCCAGGGCCACGCTAGACGGTAAACAAGATGTTTTAGTTGGCTGTGAGCGATTATAACGGATTTTATTAACAATGAGCAACAAAGTTATAGCTACACATATATGTTATAGCGTCCAACTAGACGGCCAGCCCGGCATTCCTGGCGGGGTCCCCTATGCCCAGCAGGACATCCGAGGTTTTAAATATTTTTTAGAGTAAAGGTTTGTGTTATAAATCTTTCAGACATTTCTGGATCAATAACCTAATCAATAAAAATTAGCCTTTAAGAAACTTACAGTCAGGTATGAGTACGCAACTGAGACAGGCCAACCCTCCGATACACATGAAAACACAAAGCACCCAACGTCGGCCGAACCGCTCCATGCAGCGCCACGCGAGGAAATATGATGGAAGCTCTACTGCACCACCTGCAAGATAGTCAACTAAATGTAATATAATCTAATTGAAGTACCTATTTTTGTTTGTTAGTCTGCTAATTTGTGCCACTGTAGGTGAAATGCCTCATCTTAGAGAGGTTAGACAGTAAACCAAGTGAGCCATTCCCGTGATGTATTACCATCATTTGATGGTTGGCAAATGTCCCATGCTTTTGAACAGCGGTGAGTTTTTGATCATGTGGATTTTCTCACGATGTTTTCCTTCACCGGCTTATTTATTCTTAACTAACAAATAACGAACTAATCTCGAAGAGCTATGTCGTTCTTCCTACCACCGATCGCGGTGGTTTGAAATCATTATTTTTATTACTTTATGCGTGTGATCTATGTACTCTCGGGACTTTGGGGTTTTGGAAACTCATAAACATAGTAGTCTTAAAATGAAGGCACGAATACTTACCAATGAAAAATGCCAAATAATCATCCACCCCCAAATTAGGAGTATTGTAACTTAAGCTATTATACACAACTCCCAAAGCCACCCAATCAAACGTCAGTATAAAGAACTTCCTTCTTATATTGGGATATCTAAACACATCTAAAGGAGAAGCTTTGCAATCTCCTTCGGAGTTTTGATCATCAATCTTTTTATTCTCCATTATATCCTCTTCACCTTCTCCATTAATAAATATTTTTGTTACTAGTTGTATGGATTTTCTTCTTAAAGTATTAGATGCAGACTTTGGGAAGTCAGTTTGAGTAGATTTCTGGAGACTTTCTCCATTTAAACACTCTTCTTCATCTTCAACTTCAAGTCTTTTACATTTTTTATTAACAATCTCTGCTACTTCTAAAGCGATGATCCTTTCGAGACTGTCTTTTGTTTCTTCTGGTTCAGTGACTTTGATTTCTGGTTTAAAAGTCAGCATGTTGCTGATTCTTCTATCGTACTCTTCGTTATTTCTGTCTCGGGCTGTGTGTCCGTTCATATTTGATAGCATGGCTACTTCCGCTGTTTCTTCTTCTTCTTTTATTCTTTTCTGGAAGAAAATGCATGAGAACATGTCTTTTAGGAGTTTTAGGAGCATGAGTCTTAGCTTTGTTTTTCCTCAAATATGCTACTTACATGAAGTTCCAATAAAAATCCTCTGTGTAATTCTATGCCATTCTTTTTCCCGAGATTCCTTAGGACCTTCTCTGCTTCAGCTACGCGACCTCTTCCTACCAACCACCGAGGAGATTCGGGTATCAACCAAAAATAGCTGAAATAGCAACATTTATAAGTTTAGGCACGTTATATTTTTCTGTATGAACAGTAGAAATTAATAAGAACTTTGCAGTGCATGCTAATTTGACTTAACGTGGTTATTACCAGTGATTACCTCAAAGCAGCAATGTACTGCATAGTGCTTATGAACTGAGTTTTCAGCTGAGAGAACATCATTGAATTGTAAGAAACAAGACTTTCTGTAACTAATACTTTTATGTGATGACTAATCCTATGTTTTTATGTAATGATGATGACTAGCCTACCAGGTTCCCATAGCTAACCAAGATATTACAGTTAAATATTCACCTGTATAGTGCTAAGAAAGGTAGACTGGTAGCCAAAGAGAGATGGTACCAGTCTCGAAGTAAGTAAGCCAGTAGAGACAGCAGACACATCCCTGCAGCGAACAGCATACCCACCACAATACCTGGAATGAAGATACAGCTGTACTTAACCAGTCAGTGTGGTCTTCAAGGAAAATTTGCTTTGAAGAGTTATTTTTGCTGCTACTTTTAGTACAAGTTAAAACATTCAGATGCACAACCACTGTTTCGTCATCGTTAGAAAAATCAGAGTCACAGAGCTTGGTTCACTGATATTTCAAACTAACTTCAGGATGTTTTGGTCTTAAATTTTAGGAATAAGTATACATCTTTCCTTTGGTCCGATACCGGCGGAGCTCGGAATTGTATGTTTGTTTATAATATACCCTCCATAGTGACGGAAACGCTAAATGCATTATTTCTACCTACCTGCATGGGTTCTTTGATGTGGAGGCATCAGCTCAAGAGCCAAAATAAAAGGCAACTGGTACAGAGCTGGGAAGAACAGCCCTCCAGCTACGCGAAGAGCCGCGTAACTCCAGTACGAGCTAGTGAAGGAAGCAGCAATAGCGAGGGGAACTTCTAGAGTTATCATCAGGAGAATTGTTGGCCGGCGCCCGTATCTGGCAAAGTTATAAAATCTTCATAGTACCTTCATAAAAAATAATTATTGTACAACGTCTCACATAGCAATTAGGCTTGGTATATAGATAATAGATCGTGCAACCAAAAATAAATCATGGTTAAATTGTATTGTAGGAATACTCGGAATGAAAGGGAAGGAACATTTTAGTATGAACCTATCTATTTAATATTTTTTTATATTTATTACTTAAGGCATTGTACTAGAAATATTTTACAAGTAGAAATGAACGAGCGCGCTAACCACTACGCCACTGGGCATTGCTGTCCTGTCCTGGGTTTAAATCCTGTCACGGAGGAATTTTTGATGATGAATTTCTTCTAGTAAGATATTTTTAGTATGCTCCTACCTGTCTGACATCCATCCGAAGAACAAATTCCCAAATATAGACCCCACCCAGAAGAGAGTGTTGCTCATCCGAGGGATCCAATCTTTGTCGCAATATAATGAAAACTGCAACAAATATTTTTATTTTATTAAAGGTTACATACCTGCATTATAATTTTAAACGTTATGTATGACATAGGTGACCTGTTTTTTTTAATCATTATGTATTCCTAACATGTCTCTGCAACGCCTGAACAAGGTGCATTTCGAATAGGGTCTTGTTTGTATACTAGCTCTAAGTGACATATGATATTATGAGAAATAAATAAATATATTATACGTTGTTCTAGACAACTGTGTGCCGGCAGAAAAATCCAGAAAGGGCTTAGGGGAAAACTGGCACGCTCAGATTCTGGCACTAGTGCGAGCTTACCACTTTTTCTAATTGCTCTTTGGTGTCGGTTTAGACCACGGAAAATTATTGATGAGACTATTTAGGCATCAGTCTCACGGACACAAACAATATAAAATCACAAATAACAAATCCAATTTCTATCTAATTTATATAGAGCTTAAACAACTTCAAACAATGTGTTGTACCCGGGATAATATTAGATGGCGTAGGATTGTCTAACACCTATACCTGTTACCCTTCCAACCTTGTCAGCCATGCGTAGAAGAAAGAACAGCGGCCCAACCGCGAATTTTTGTCGAAATCTCACTGCGCAAAGAAATAACGACACCGCTGTCGTCGAGTTCAACCGTCATTGAAACCGGCAGCTCAAGAGACCTTGCTTTCAATGACAGCTCAACTCGAGGGTGCCGGCTTAAAAAGCATGCAAATCAACGCTGTCGTTTTCACCGAGCAGGTTATTGTCTTGCGCAGTGGGATTTTGATACCGACTACGACGGAAATTGCGCGGTAAGGTCTCAAGGTCAATACGTCTAGGGCTAATTAATTATATGCTTTCCTCATGATGTTTTCCATTATATTTATCAATCTTTACCTCTGTAACAAGGGTTTTCGTATAGTGTTCGTTGCTGAACCTCCATCCGTAGACGCACGGCTTTGGTTCCTTACTCCTTGCTGACAGAATGGCTTCGATCACGTGCTCAATCTGAAATTGACAAACACCCAGTGAATGGATTTATAAGCATGGAAGTATTCTTTACGCTTCAAAATGACACGTAAAATATGCCGCGATGATTAAAGCGTGGTGTGTAGTTTGTGTATTCATACTTCGTATTTGAGTAAATTTTGACGCTATTAATATATTTGAGATGAGTTAGTATGGAAAGGATTCTTCCATGCTTATATCCGTTCACTGCAAATACCATAAAATTTATTCTAAATTAACAAATTGTATTTTCAAAGTATTAGGTAAGGACCAAATAAAGATATAATTATAAGCACAAGACTCTCTATAAATATCACATACGCATCCAAAGCCAAAGTGTACCTATACAAGAAAATCCATGTCAGCCCGATGTAACTGACTATGTGACTGACTGACTGTGTGTTTGACGGCCTCTATGGCGCGTCGGGCGGACGCTCGACTGCAATGCAGAAGGCTGCGGGTTCAATTCCCGCCGGGTGCAAATACATATTATTATGCTTAAAAATAAATATTTGTATTCTGGGTGTATTTCTATGTATAATAAGTATGTATTTACAAAAAAAGTATAACATGTAGTATATCCGTTGTCTAGTACCCATAGTACAAGAATAGTGCTTAGTTTGGGGCTAGATTGCGCTGTGTGCAATATTGTATGAAATATTTATTTATTTATTTATATTTAACTCTGTGAGTGACGAGTGCCCCATGCCTTTGAACCGTAGAGCTTCCTGAGACATAACGGTTACCTCACGATGTTACCCTATACGAGAAAATATGATGATAATACATGTAGTTAGATTACCTACTTGGTGTTTTCGTGTTTGCTGTCCGGTAGCTGGCATGAGTTGGTTTATCTTCTCCGTACGAACTAGTACGCCGAATTCGAATGATTCTGATCTGAAAGTAAATAGTTACATTTCTCACTTATGGAGTTCGACTTATAAATTAGATGGTATTGACGAAAAAACGGAGGAAAGTTCTCTAGTCGAAAGATTTTTTTTTAATGTATGACCACGCATAACTTTTTACAGAGTTGTTCGTTTTGATAATTCTTTTTACGTATACGATCAGAACTTGAGGACAAATCGCGGGGCGCAACTTTTCATTTTAAATAAAACTACAGACCTTTCTTCCCCATAACTATCGAGAGCATCTTGTAACGCGATGGTGTCAATGCTGTAAGCTCTGCAAGACTCATACACTCCATGCTCTCCTGGTACCGTCAGGTTCTTTATCAGATCGTCTGGAAGGCCTAGGGCTTCTACTTCTGGTGCTGGGGCACACCAGTGTTCCGGAGTTGCGTTCGTGAACACCTGAAACAGGTTTTGAGTAGGTAACTAAGTGTTAGGTAGAACTAAAATCGGTTCAGTACTTTAGGCGTTACGGTGGGACATATTATACAGACATACATTAGACTGCCCTTTCTTTTCGCTTCGACGTAGTGGAGTAAAAAACTAAAACCTATTTTTAACCGACAAGAGGAAAAATTGAAATGAGGAAATGAGGACGTTATGTTTTAAAAATTAAATTTTTGAAATAATAAATAATCTAACTATCATTTTCATTGCTTGTTTCTCTTTTTATCTCGATATTTTCGCAGGATTGGGGCCTGAATCTACGGTAGCTAATTCTTTGACATAATACCTTTGCCTTCCTTGCATCTTAACAGTCAAGTCGTCATGGTTAAAGACAAGTCGAGGGAATAATTGTAAACACGGCGGCTATTTACAATGATTGTTCACGGAGCTTTGGCGACAACGCTAAGTCCATGTTTTGCACCGATTTTCACTTTCATTACACTTGTACACCTTCACGAAACTAAATTGATTAATCTACCTCCGAAATTAAACAATTTACACGCATTTGAGCTAGGTTTCACAAAAATGTAAATTTAGCAACACATCTTCTAAACGCGTTCCCGCCAAAACTCTAAGCTAATAACTTGCAAAAATTAATAATTTGACACTAGCTACTTTCCAAATTACCGGAATCGGTCCACTGTCGATAAGATATAAAAAAAAAACAAGTAATTGAATCCATTTATTACCTAATCGATGTACGATGTAAACTACATCGTCTTATTAATCATTAATCAATCAATCACGAATACTTATACTTAGTAAAGTGCACTTATGAGTTTATTATGAAATATAGCTCTTATAACTTGTATTTATAGCCCAGAATCAGTGATGCGTCGTATTAAAGAAGTAGCTGTTGTCCTTTCAATTTTCATGGTTTCAATAACGAATTTATCCTAATTACTTTATGTTTGAAGCAAGGGCGATATTTATTTATGTCATTTTAAGGCGTGAGCGAAAATAACACTTTATTAAAACATAGTGTGCTTTTTACTGGGCTGGTAATGGGTTATCTTTTTCGCGCGTTGGTATCTTGTATGTATGTTTGTTTGTAATTATTGTAATATACTTCCTTAGCTCGTATCTTCCAAACCACTCGATAGATTGCTTTATTTGGTTACATTTTTCTGGTCAGAAAAAAGATTATTTGCGAAGGGAAAAACCGGTTCCATCAATCATTTCTCTGCTAGTCACATTGAAAGTTAATATGTCAATTGTTATTCACCTTAGTTATAAGGTGAATCTTATAATTTGAATATTGATATGGACTTTTGTTTTTTACGCGTTAGTGAAATGTCGTCCTGAATTTTCATTCATACAAAACATTGTTTTATTGCGTTTAAATTGTTTAATTACGGCGGCAAGTTACCAAATTTAGTTACGCGAAGTTCAACGAGTTAAGTGAAAATAAAAATACCAGTGCCAAACACGAATCTAGCACGTTACAAACAATTGTTCCATAGGGTTGGAGAAAAATCGTCGCCATTTTTTCTACAGCCTTCACGCATTGAAAATTATTTCAAACGATTACAGTATAATAGTGGTAGTTCACCATTAGTACGAGAAATTGGCTAAATTGTCATATATTGCTGACAGAAGCCATAACTTTTTAATAACCATAACCATAACAAGTTTGTTTTTTTTTCTATCGAGAAAATTTTCAAGAATCGTGTTTGCACGACATTCACGTGTTAGTAAATATCCTCGACTTTAATAAATATGGTTTCAAAAACTTTTATTTCAAATACCTTTTGTAGTAATTCATCCTAGAAAAATCAGTTCTGGCCTACTACGGCCCCTTACGATTGAGAATCAATGGTTGGTCTGTGTATTCTATTCTATTATTATTATTTCTTATCGGTTGTAAACCGATTATGGCCATTAGGAAATTAGCCAGTGTCGAGTATTATTAATATAGTATGCAAGTTATTTGCATCGAAACAGTCAAGTCGTCATAGTTAAAGTCAAGTCTAGGGAATCATTTGTAAACACGGCGGCCATTTACAAACATTCTTCACGGAGCTTTGGAGACAACACTAAGTCAATGTTTTGCACCGATTTTCACTTTCATTCCACTTGTACACCTTCACGAAACTAAATTGATTAATATGCCCCCGAAATTAAACAATTTGCACGCATTTGAACTAGGTTTCACAAAAATGAAAATTTAGCACCACATCTCCTCAACGAGTTCCCGCAAAACTCCTCTATTCTATTCTATAGTATAATAAATATCGTGACTGATCTAGCTCTGAAGTATGAATATAGAATAGTTTACTTACGTCAAACCTACATACATACATTAATACGTACTTATTGCAAATATTAAAATTTATCCCCACGATATTTACGTGTAGTATAGGTACTTCTATCTAACCAAATGATTTCCCTACTAATAATATAAAAACAAAGTAAATAAACGAGTATAAACTTTTTAAACTCACACGATTTGTACTCATAGTAATATCCCCCAGCACCAGCGTCAGTCCCCTCGCGACCAAGATCATTGTAACATGATCGAAACGTCGTGGTAAGAGAATTTAAAAGTAACAATATGCGAATAATACCCGAGTAAAAACCCGGGTGTTTTATTATGCAAAATCGTAAAAAACTAAGACAAAATTTGATTACCTACTAGAAATATTTTAAAGGAAAAATTCATCTTCACAAATTCGCTTGCGACGAGATTCGAACTCGCGTCTTTGCGTCTCTTTTTTGAACATGATTTTTTCCTTTAAAATATTTCTAGTAGATATTATGGCTTGAGCAATAAAAACAAATTACGAAATACAAAATTATAACCACAGAACCACAGGTTAGAATTTAATAAACATGATTGAAACGATTTCCTACAGTATTCGTGTGTTAGCGTTCATAAATTAGAATTTAGGGCAATCGTAAACAAACTGTTGTTTTAGTAATCCCAGAATAGACTAGGTTTATGTGGGTACTTGTACTCACCAAACATAATAACAATTTCATGTAATTTAATTTTCTGGAAATTATAAAATACGTATTTAAGTGTTATTTGACGGCCCGCCGGGTGCAAATATTTATGGTTAAAAATAAATATTTGCTTCTGGTCTGATAATACATACATATTATACATAGAAAGATACCAGTCTTTCTATGTATAATATATAATATTATAATGTTTAATATAATATTATTATATATAATAGTCTTTCTATTTTACAAAAAAATGTACTTATAATATGTATATGCGTTGTCTAGTACCTATAGTACATACGACGATTGATCACAGCAAAAAAAAAGAGTTATCATGTGGCTCTTCTCATCGGAGGGACCGTTCCCATGTTATGTTATAAAGCTGAAGAGTTTGTTCTATTGTTTGTTTGTTTGTTTGTGTGAACGCGCTAATCTCAGGAACTACTGGTCCAAATTCAAAAATTCTTTTTACGTTTGATAGTCAATTTATCGAGAAAGGTTATAGGCTATATTACATCACGCTACGACTAGTAGGAGCGGAGCATCCATGAAAAATGTTGTAAACACGGAAAAAAATTGCCCCTTTTCCGAGATTCTGCGCGTGGGCTGAGTAAACGGTCAAAGTTACATAAAAACCATGTATGACAGAATTCTTCCTCTAGAAAGGATCTAATAAATAGTCCGCGACAGCATATGTCTATCTCTTAAGGTTGACTCAATGTAATATTTTTTATAGTAATCAAATTTGTTGTAGAACAATGCATTGTTTCCGAAGGTAATATTGTAAATATGATATTATTCCTTATAAATACGTTATTCATTAAAAGTATTTAATTTTAAACATAATTGACATACGTGAACGGTAATAATGACGGTTAAACCGATTTGAATAAAATTTGCTACAGGGGTACTTTGAATAATCATAAGGGTTAAGCAACGCTTAGTATGACATACGTGATGAGTCACATACGTTACGGGATAGGAATTTATGCGGATGAAACCGCGGGGCACAGCTAGTAGAAGATAAACACAGAAACCAACTAATTTGTTATTGTCTAGCCGTCGGTCTCGCTGAACTTGTTTTCGTAATTTTTTGTCCTACTTTTAAAAGTAGCTAATGGATTTTATCTTGACAGTTGACAAGTAACGGACGGAGAGTAAAAAATACTTGAATATTATTTAGTATATATTTCAATCTATATCCATACTAAACTATATGTATACTATATACAGGGTTATGGGTTTCGAATCCAAAACCGTTCAGGGGGTGATTCTTCACATCAAAACGAATAAGTATTGTTCTACGACTTTTTGAAATTCAAAGTAGTTTTCGAAAATTTTAAGTGTAAAGTTTACTTGAAAATCAGCTGTTTCATAGAGTTAGAGGTCATTGACCTTAAGATGTCCTTTCTTTTAGTTTGGTCTACTACAATAAAAACTTAAATTGAATTTATTTTCAAAAACAGTCGTCTTTTTTCAGTGAGATATAACCTTAAAATTTGCAAAAAAAAAAACGAATTTCCAAAAATCGTCGAACAAAAGTTATTCGTTTTGATATGGAAAATCACCCCCTGAACGGTTTTGGATTCGAAACCCATAACCCTGTATAAAATATATAGTATACATAAGCAAGCTATAGAGCGCTGGTATGCGAGTATAAACAATAGAAAAATGACAAAGACAATGTCATCAATACTTTGCATCGAAATCCAATTAGTAGAACCCGAGTAATGAACGAAAAAGTGCAACCGCTCGAGAACCGCTCGGCCGCCCGCGCCCGTGATAACGCGTTTTCACTTTTGCGGGTGAAACCGCGGGGCGAAGCTATAATTATAAAGAGGTAACATGTATGGTAATTTCTTCTATGGTTTTCGCGATTTTGCATAATAAAACACTTTATTTACCGGGTTTGATCGCGTATTATTCATCGACGATCATGATTTTTAAGCAACATTTATCAATGTAGGTAGGTATGTATGTATGTAAGAGTGAAGTTAAAAGTTAAAGTTTTTATTGTTAGGTATAGTTTTTATTTTTGTATACTAAAGTACCTTTTTGGATACAACAGGACCTTTTTGGATACAACAGCACCTTATTGGATACAACAGGACCTTTTTCGATACAACAGCACCTTATTGGATACAACAGGACTTTTTTGCGTGACTTTAAGTCGTGGGTTTCGTCACGTTCCTTCACGTCCTCACTCAAGGTTTGATAGTCTGCCCTAGCCTAGCTAGATCCCTTAGTCGCCTTACACAACCCCGGGAAGAAATAGGGAGATCCCGGGGCTACCGCAGGAATATCGGGATAAAAAGCCTATGTGTTATTCTAGGTCCCCGCAGCTACCTATATTCTAAGGTTCATCGCCATCGGTTCAGTAGTTTTTGCGTGATTGAGTAACAAACTCACAGACATACACACATACAAACTTTCACGTTTATAATATTAGTAAGATATTTAGACTTTATAAACTAACCTGCGAGAAGACAAGAAAAGAGGTCGGTACCGCAGCCAGCCCACATAGCAGGTAGAAAAGCACTATATGCCAGTACCCGCTCCTAGTAGCGAGTACTGATGCCTCATCCAACTCCTTTGTCCACGTCATCTCACCACCTTTCAGCTCATGATTGCCTGGTACCGAAGGGGCAAATGTCGTTGAAGTTTTAGAGGCTTCGGCCGCTGCTGACCATCGCTGGTCTAAGTCGTAGCGTTAATAGGACTAGACCGTGTTCCGATACGTAGGCCGGTGCAGTTTCTTGTCTTCTAGTCGAGTACCACTTTAGATTTCACTAATGTCATTTGTTGATTTTTTAATTTTTCGGGTTCTGTACCCAAAAGGTAAACGAGACTCCTTTATTTAGAGATTTTTTTACATAAGTCTTTTTTTAATGATTATTCGAATTACCCGACGACTACGGAAAAAATAAGGTTAAAGTTTTTACAGCGATGTATGTTTTCCTTTTTTGTTTTTTCATAGTTATATAATAAAAAAAAACTTTATGGTACTCCACTTTTTGCTTTACAGTTTTCAAAATCAAAGAAAATTCGAGCACTTACTTTACCTAGATTCTATACTAATAACTGACTAATAATAATAAAAAAGATGACAAAATGTCTCTAATTGGACGCCAATAAAAAAATGAGTATAAGTCACTTGGAAACGCAGAAAATAAATTTATAATATTTATCGGAAATAAAATAACTCGCTTCGATTGAATAATTTGCCGATTGGAGTGACACGTCCGATAATCGCGAGTGTAGGGCCGAAACTGCGTGTGTCCACTATCTAGGTAGGTACTAGTGTAGATAAAATAGGAATGCCTTGAAATAAACAAGGTACCTGTATCTGTAATATTTAACAAAGATCAGTACTCACTTTCCAATGCCTTTGAAATGAACTAGAATATTATTAGTCTGGGATCTGGAATTAAACGAAAACGAAGTAACTGAAACACCGAGTGTCGTCTTCTTTTAAGTTATTTAGAAAACATCTGTAACTAATATGTTGTCCTAGTACACAGCTACATTTCATACTACGAGCTGTGCTACGAATTAGGAAGAGCGTAGGATGCAGTTTGCCTCTGTTAACAATATTTCGTTAACTGACATGATGTCCTAGTACTTGGATGCTTTCATACCAGTCATTTTCAGTTAATTATTTATGGGATGGAGCTCGGTAATTGCGTGTGAATTAACCACACCTCTGTAAACGCCGCACCTTGTAAATTACTTTCAATTTGTTTCACATTAGAACCGTTAGTTAGATTAACGATTATTATTTAGCAAAAGCTATGGGCAACTTCATGCGTCTTGCTCTAAGGAATGATAATTTACGTTAGTGAAAATGTGACAAAAGCTGTGGTTACGCAGAGTTGTCACCACAAGGATAAAGGGTAATTTGGGGCACTACAATCCCAGTTTAAAGAAAAGCTAATGCAAGGACCACCCAAGAAGTTTGTTGTTAGTTTCATGTAGTAGACGGATATCCTGGCTGCGTATTTTCTTATCAGTACATTTTCCAACGCACTTAATGTATTTCTTATCTATCACTCATAATCTAGCATTACACCGATTACACCTAATTAATTTAAACTAATTAGATAACAAAGACATAAAATTTCAATTAGGGTTTTGCACAATTATCTATTCAGACTATATTTTATTTACTTAGTACTAGGAGTTCATATCTTCTAGAAGAAAACTTTTGAAGTAAGTACTAATGGACTTTGTCTGTACAATACACATATAATATTATGTCACCGTAATGTAATAAGAAACGTAAATTTATAATTTTTCTAGGAAATTTATAAATTCTCATAGGATTCTAAACGAGAGATAAATTGTAATATTTTACTAACACATTTTCGTAAATTTATAAACTTACGACGTCTCGTAGTAAATTTATAAACCAACGGATATCCATTCGTAAGATTCTAAACGGCTCGACCAATAACAGAAGAGCTTTTAATTTTACGCTTCTTTAAAACACGGAAAATTACACACTGCTCTCTGATTGGTCGATGTTAACAGGGGTATACGTATTAGAATATCTAAAACCACGAAAAAAAACTATACGGAGCATCCCGACTAAGATAGGTTAGGTTTATATTAGAACAGCTAATTCTGTAAAAAAGGCGATGTATGAGAAAAGAGAAGGAACACGTGACTTGTTAAACCAATCAGAGCGCACTTGATGCTCACTTTTTATTTGACGCATGAGGTCGGTAAGTTTATAAATTTGTGAAAATGTGGTCGTAAAATAATACAATTCATCTCTCGTTGAGAATTCTACGAAAGTTTATAAATTTCCTAGGAAATTTAAAGTTGAATATTTAGTACGTTATTTAGTTTATATTCTTCAAGTAAACTTACTGTCCTTGTCATTTTCCGGTGATATATCCCAGTATTTTATTAGGATGGGCTCATTCCTAAATGACTAGGAGGAACATACGAAGAAACAATACATCCGTTCACTGCGACCAACTTCTTGTGTTTATTATTATTCTTGTGTTCTATGTATATGTATGTATTTATTAACAAAAAAAAAGTATTATATGTAGCACATCCGTTGTCTAGTACCCATAGTACAAGTCTAGCGCTTAGTTTGGGGTTAGATTGCGCTGTGTGTAACTTCGTGCAATATTTATTTATTTTTATTAGCTATTAGTATCGATATTATTCAGAGTTAAAGAGTAACAAACAACCCAATCACACACATTTTCAATAAATTTTAGTAGAGGAATTTCCTGTACAACTTACTTGTACTGGTACCAGGATTTCATATCCACTAAGGGTTCTTTACCTCCACCGTAGTGGGTCAGCCGATCGACACGAGTGCCGAACATCGACCAAGCACGAGCATACCAGGATGTTTTACCGTTTAGAACAGTCAAGACAATTGTAAGTAATCGTTTCCAAGAGGGTCTTTGGACCTATGCTAGCCTGGGAATGTAGGAGAGTTAATATTACTATTTATATGATAGATACACTTTGACACATAGACGAGTACTATAGGCCTAAGTTTGGGACTGACGTACGCTCTTCTAATAGAGTTACATGGGCTGAAATATAGATTGTTTTAGAGTCATGACTTCAAAAGGAATACAGCAGTAGATATACTGTATACAGATTAATGTTCATTGTATATTGTGGAATATATATCATATGAAAAAAAACTGTATTTGTTAATTGAATTTGGAAGAAAAAGCTGGCGATCTGGCAGTCAGCTCAATGTTGTCGGGGTGTTTCAAACATATTTTGTTATTTTGTGACTTTATAGTGGGCGTTTTCCCTAAAACAAGTCAGAGAACCGGCTTTAATGATTTATGTAGATACAATTTCTTACAATGTTGATTCCAATGTTTTATTTGTTGTTTCCAATGTTTTATTTGTATTGGTTTAATTTGTTTGTATTTTAATTTAATTCTTTGTGTTTTGTTGATTTAATTTTTTATGTATTTAGATTTAATTTATTTGTATTTAGTTTTAATATATTTGTATTTTAATGTAATTTATCCAATAAATAGTGAACTTTTGCATTTCTTACAAACAAAAGATACATTAGATTTAAGACTTACCGTTTCCTCCAAATATATACAGATAACCTTTTTTTTGTAATACTGTATGCCACTATGTAGGCATCTAATACTGTAACTGAATTGAATATTGGAGTGTTAAAATAAACTTATCTGCCGACATCGTACTGCAAAGTGACGGGACTTGCTAGTAGTCTACCCTCACTATAAAAAAATGTGTTTTTTTAGTTGACGATTATTTTTAAGAACCATGTCTGTATGCCCACGTGGTAGGACTAGAGATTCTTAATTTAATTATGTATAATTGATGTTATTTTTTTAAAGGTGACCTAATTGAGCGTGTTTATAGCTATGTTTAAAGAAAATCGGTTGAGCCGTTTAAAAGTTCTTAACGTTTATGTTTGTTGTGTTTATTTATTGTGTAAGTATAGAATAAACGTATGCCTTTCTGAATAAACGTTTTTTCTTTATTTCTTTTACAAAAAAAAATTATCATTCTTACCCAACAAAAAATGCAGTCAATCACGATACTTAAACTCAGAAACAAAACAAAATAGTTTAAATACCCTAAGTTGCTCCCACACCGCGCACATTCACTTGTATTGTAACGTAACAGATTCGAGCATTACATACATCGCGCACCTTGTAATGATACAATGTGCAATAGCTCTATTCAACTTGTAACATCAATGCGCTCCACTTGTAATAAAATTGTTATTTATTTATTTATTGGGAAGTTTAACAGCTATACATACACTTATAAAAACATATGGTACCAATAGAAAGCCAATTACTGAACTTCGCGAACAGTTGTGGTATCATCTAATTAGCATCCACCGCTACCAGTTGCAATTTACTGTCAAAAAACATATTTCTACATTGCTGTTTGAAGTAATCACCAGTAACAACCACGTTACGTCAAAGCAGCAATGTACTGCAACTTAGCAATTACTAGCGGTGGATGCTAATTAGATGATAACACAGCAGGGACCGATTTAAACAAAAGAATCTTAAGTGCAACAAATAATTCAAATTAACACTTCACATGAAAAGTTGATGTGAAGTCATCATAGTTACATTATACGTGAGTGCTCGCCAGTCAAACAGGTAGTATTGTAATGTAATGTTCAAAGATGAATTCATAATGTTACATTACAAGTGCTTGCGGTGAAGGACCACCTTAAGGACGCGACTCATGTGAAATCCCTTCCGATGGAATGGTTTTATTCATAACCGGTATCAAATAGATCTTTAAACAATGTATTATGTTATTGTACATGATACAAGAAGTGTCCCCTTCATTTCAATAACAATAAAAAATAACTTTAAATACCACTATTATACAGGCAAAGTTACCCCTGTTTTACAAAATAAATCAATTTTTCTTCTAAATCCTTAACCGCTATATTTTCTTATAGGCATCTTACCACGGGGCTAGATGGCGCTGTGTGTTCGTCACAGGATTTATTTATTTATTTATTTATTTTATTTATTTTATAATATTAGAAAATACAATACCTAGAACCCCTTCATCGCATTTTTTCAAAATATTATTTTAATCTCCGTTAATTATTGATTTTACGAGAAATTGTAGATTTTTCCATCTCGCTCATTTATATGCAATAGGACAAGGACCGTTGCTTATCATCTATCGCCGCCTTAAAACAAATAAAATAGCCCTGTTTGAAATCTGTATCAAATCTCTGAACTGAGTCAGATATT
Source organism: Idaea dimidiata (assembly GCA_949358125.1). Lineage (NCBI taxonomy): Eukaryota > Metazoa > Arthropoda > Insecta > Lepidoptera > Geometridae > Idaea > Idaea dimidiata. Next base: position 1,700,747 of record OX442342.1, read on the forward strand.
ATTTTCAGTAAACATTTTGATTTATTTTATGATAAGATAAATAAGAGAATCAAAACCTTTATCTAATCAGCAGATGCCTTTCGAAAAATGTCTTCAAATCAGTTGTGCTATTCTATAAAATTCACACTTCACTTTATCTCTCATCTGGGCGATCCCAAATTATTTGGCGTCGTTAGTAAAGTAGGTACATAAGTCATTATTGACCATAGCTACTGCAAATAGATTTCGGTTTCCATGGCGCGTCGGGCAAACGCTCGACTGCAATGCAGAAAGCTGCAGGTTCGATTCCCGCCGGGTGCAAATATTTATGTAGGTATAAAAAAAATATTTGTATGTGGTCGGGGTGTTTATCTATGTTTAATATGGATGTATTTACAGGGAAAAAAAAGCAGTATATCCGTTGTCTAGTACCCATAGTACAAGCCTAGTGCTTAGTTTGAGGCTAGATTGCGCTGTGTGTAATTTCATGCAACAATAATTTATTTATTTAAAAATAACATTATTTAAGATCAATTTAGCAATGTTAATACCGGCTGCTTAACTAACACCAATCCTTATTGGGATCAAGTAGTCGACCCGCCACCGCGCGGAGAGACCAGAGAACTCCAGGTTCAGTCGTCTTCCCTTAGTTACCTTTTACGACACTTACAGGAAAAAAATAGGATAGACCTGGGCCTCGATTCGGTAAGGATATAGCATGCGAAATGCCGGCGGAATGCAGGCGAGACGTCAGGAGATGTACGTTATTTCGTATTCTGTAAATGTTATTTTACTTAATTACTACTTATTTAGTTAAGTAGCCTTCAAAATTAAGGGTACTTAGTTCCTCAGCCAATCAGTGTTAAAAATAAATAAACAAATAAATCATGTGACGAACACACAGCGCCATCTAGCCCCGTGGTAAGCTGCTAAGCTTGTGTTACGGTGACTAGACAGCGGGTATACTACGTATATTTATTGTTCATTTGTAAATACATACATATTATACATAGAAATACGCCAAGACCAGATACAAATATTTATTTTTAAGCATAAATATTTGCCCACCCAGCGGGAATCGAACCCGCAAACTTCGGCATTGCAGCTAAGCGTTAGCCCGACGCGCCACAGAGGTCGTCAAAAAAAAAGAGAATAATTAAAAGAACAAAAGAAAGGAAGGTCATTAAAAGAAGTTATAGAATGGCTATTTTTTTACTCCTGCAACAAATCGACTTCTGCAATGCTAATGCATCCCGCCTGTTTGTCGCATGCTATATTGTTTTTAGAGAATCAGGGCTCTGGTTTTTTCTTCTATTGTCGCGGCATTGTATTCTAAATAAAACTCATTTTCTAGTTTTAATCGCGTTGTTTTTATTATCAGCATTGTTGCAATGGTGTTCCGAAGTGCGTTAGCCTCGAAGTTCGTTATTTCGTTTGTTAGAACTAATCTATACCAAGGATACACGGCGAAGAATCAAATATCACTTTAGTGGCGACTTTTATCTCCTGCTCGCTTTAGCTTTAGTTCAAGTAGCCACTCTAGCGCGCATTCGATTTATCTAAATTTAGGTATAGACTGCTTATTTGTAAGCTCATCGCGGAATCCAGAGTGAGATTATCTACGTGAGTTCTTTACAGAATTGTCATGCATAATCTATTGTTTTTCAATAGGCATTTCCACAAACAGTTAATCTCTGAGAAAGTCAAGATATAGCGTCTTCGAAATCACAAGACATTTAAGCGATAACCAAAGGTTTTAAAGGGTTTCAATGAATCGCAATTGGTTTACTAGTTTTTGCGTGAAAGAGTAACAAAGGCGCATACATACTTGCAAACTTTCGCGTTTATAATATTGGTAAGAATTAAAGCATGAATGTAATACATACTTACTTACATCTATATTAAGCCACTAGCTGCGCCCCGCGGTTTGACCCGCGCAAGCGATCCCGCGTTGTTCTTACACCTACCAACCGCAATGCAAAAATCCATACTTAAACGGACGACCAGGGAAGTATTGACTGTACTTCAATAGGTAGGTGAAGTAGGTAGGGCAAAATTTGTATGTCAGTAAGTGATGATGACGATAGATGACGATGGTTAAAAAACGACGAAATACGCAATTTTTATTTTTTTATCCGGACTTGATATCCGGATAAAAATAGCCTATATGTTAATCGAAGTCTTAAGATCTGCATAAGAAATTTCATTGAAATCGGTCCAGCCGTTTCCGAGATTAGCCCGCACAAACGCACAGACAAACGGACAAAAAGTTAAACACAGAAATGAGTTCTGTTACGTTAGGACATACCCTAAATATATTTTTCAAAATATCTTTCAAAAACAGACACCGCTAAGTTACGATTTTATTATAAGTATATTGATATAATAATAATAATAATAATAAACCCGCAGGGCACCTTGAGGCGAGGTGTCGGGGAGTAGCGACCCCGCGGGTTCCCAAGTGCTCCAGGGGGAAGTCACCGTTCCTCACCTCCGGCTTGCCTTAGTTGGCTGGTCGGAGTGAACACTGACGAGGAAGCGGTCCCCCGCCTTTGGCTTGCCTTCACCGGCTGGTCAGAGTGGAGTCGCGAGAGCAGTAATGCTCGGAGGATGGACGCCTCACGTCAGTGATGAGTTGGCCCGCTCCACAGGATCTCGACCTAGGATGGTTTAAAATCCAGTGAGGTCCCTCCATCCTTCAGCCTCTCACGCCCCTGTTGCCCCCTGGCTGTAATTTGCTCGGCTTAATTAGGGTGGCCCAGTTTGTGAGTTGGCGAGTCTCCGTCTGCCATTTTTACGTGTTTGTTGAACATTGTGACGGCAGGCGCCATATTCCCCATAGTTCCCCCCAATACCCGATCCACTACCAACCCAATTCCATAGCCCTAGTAGTTTTCACCCGTAGTTTATTCATAGTTCTATCCGACCCGGGGGTTGTCTTTGGCTGCATTATATAGTGCAGACAGGGATATTTGCCGGTTTGGTGTCCATCACATATTTTGAAATTAAAATGTTACTAAAACGGGCCTCTACGTGTTGGCTTCGGCCCCACGCACGCCTTCCAAAGGTCCGGGTGCTCCATAGCCCCGAGAATCCAAAATGGTAACAACAAATAATAATAATAATAATAATAAATTTATTGATCAAAGAAGAGAAAAAACACATGCAAGGTCTCTAAAATAAACAAATTAGATAATTACGCAGTTTACAGATAAATATTTATAAGAGTAGAAGACTGCGTTCAGCAGTATGTCTATTCAAATTCTTCCTCTCTAAAACTAAGCTTTATAAACTTGTGGGCATAGAGATTCAGATTCTACTACAACACATGCTGCCCGCATTAACCCACTCCCATACCAATCTTACTTATGAACTTAAATGTAGACCTTACATTAAAGTTTGCAGTACCAGATCTCTATGTTAAGCTGTATGCTTGTTCTTATAGAGAACTGGGTAGGTATTTAGATACTATAACAATAAAAGTTTAAATACTAACGGAGTTGCAATAGAGCGTATGCGTAAGTGTTCAGGTAATGATTGCGCATGATGTGTGTATGTATGTGTGTGTATATGTGCAGTGTAAGTCGTAGGCCGTGCCCCGGTCACCAGCCTCTTAAGAGTTGGGTAGGGGAAGACTACATTCTCTTTTTGTATTCTGTGAGTGTGATGTATGTGTAAATGGGTGATGATGATATACGTGAGTAAGTGTAAGTTAGCGAGGGTGATTGAAGTGTCCGAGTGTGTTAATGGGTGTACAAAAATCAATGATATTGATGATGATTGATGATATTGATTGATTGATGATTTCCGAGCAGTTCATTGTCCGAGCTTCGTTGTCTGTTGCTCGGCCGCCACTCGGTTGCAACAGACCGATCGACTGCTCGCCGAGCAATGGACAATGAAGCTCGGACCCGGCACGGTCTAGTATAAATAATCCATTATAGATATTACCGAAAGCAACTTAAAAAAATATTGTAAGTAAATAGAAGAATTTTCTTAAGTAGGTATTCATATCTCAGATTATTACATGATAATATCTACAAATCTGAAGTAAGCCTATATTATCCTAATCTACTTACGAATTGGTTCCAAGAAAAGATTAATATTTGACTAGCTATGTCTAGCAGTTTCACCCGCGTAAGTCCCGATCCCGCGGGAATATCGGGATAAAAAGTACCGTAATTTGGGAATACTTTGTGACAAACTGGGGAAACTTTGTGACAAGTTTTTTCGAAGATATAAATTTCGTTTCGCTAACTTAAATCGAAATAAATAATTAGCGTTTTTATCCTTAGGTGCATAAAGTGCTCGTTATAAACCTAGGGCATAAAGTAATTTCAATTTGGAACTAAGGTTCTGTACGGTCATTTCGAACTGGCCACCACTAGACATAACATGGACATAACACATTGAAAAAATGCTGGGTTTATTTCTTCTATTTTTACTTCGACGGAAGGGTAAGGCAAAACGTTTAAATTAATATAAAGCCTCAATTGTTTTTCGTCGGTTTGATGTTTGGTTTCGTCATTTTGATGTAATATTGATTAAAATTAATAAAGAGCTGTAAATATATTTCATACCCGTTTTTTTGTTAATTAAATGCTTCCTTTTGTACCCTTTTTTTGGTCTCGCGGTAGATGATTAAAGCCTGTCTTTATCTTGGGCGCTTGAATCCCACGCTCCACTCAGGACTCTAGGAACATATAGATACTCTACTCTAGATACAATAGCTTGATTATTACCTTTTAATTTTTTTACCTCGACGTTTCAACGATCTTGGTCGCTAAGGGCGATACTAAACAATAGCAATTAAGACCCGGGAAAATATGAAATAAATTGTTACAAATAAACAAACCTATTTAATTGACATTGTATGTAAAATGAAATACTTTTTCTTGACGTAATATGAAATTATATAATTATGTTTGCCTGATTATTTATTTTTTGACATATAAATTACTTATTACTAGCTGCGCCCCGCGGTTTACCCGCGTAAGTCCCGTTCCCGCGGGAATATCGGGATAAAAAGTAGTCTATGTGTTAATCCAGGTCCCCAGCTACCTATATTCCAAGTTTCATCGCAATCGGTTTAGTCGTTTTTGTGTGAAAGAGTAACTACCTCACATACATACAAACTTTCGCGTTTATAATATTAGTAAGATAAATAGTAATTGAATAATGTTTTACCTATAATGTTTGTGTGCTAATTAAGGCGAGGTCTAGTGGACTGTAAACAGCACAATATCTAATGATATTTAAGCCTAGACATACAAACAAATAAATGATTTTATTCGATTTGATTTGATTAATGCTAGTGAAGGTAGATATAGTATCTATCTATACCTATAATAAAGGAAGTGAGGACAAAAAGTCTGTACTTGGAAGGAAATTAAAATAAAAGTGGTATAGGGGACTTAGAATAAGTAGTAGAACAAAATTATATAATTTTTTAAATTTATGTCTGTCTGTCTGTTTCTCTGTTCCTTATGCAATTAAAAACTTCTTATCCAATTTATATCTGGTTTTCATTATTGGATAGTTCTATTTTCGAGAAACCTCGTAGTAAACTTTGCTTCGAAATCCAATTAGAAGAACCCGAGTAATGAACGAAAAAGTGCAACCGTTCGAGAACCGCTCGGCCGCCCGCGCCCGTTATAACGCGTTTTCACTTCTGCGGGTGGAACCGCGGGGCGCAGCTAGTAGATAAATAAATAGATAAGTAGATTACGTAGGTAACGTACCTACTCTTTAGACACGGTTCACAAGAGATAGAGGTCCGACAAGTACACGGTCTATCGCGCGCGCGTCATTAGGTTCCAAGATCACTACGAAAATAAATATGGCATGAATCTTGAGTATGTACGTAGGTAGATTTTACAAGGTGTAACAGAGATGCCCATTTAAGCAGAAAGAGGTTGTTCCAGAAGTCTAGGGGAACAACTTTTGTTCTACGACTTTTGAAAACCCGAAGTAGTTTTCGAAAATTTTAAGTGCAAAGTTTTCGCAAACTACTTGCAGAAAACGGTTGCAGGAGTAAAAATAATAGCTATTCTATAACTTCTTTAAATACTGGTTGGCTGAGGAACAAGGGGAGCCATTTAAATAATTAAGTAGGCCTTAATTTTGGAGGCAATTTAATAAGTTAGTTGTAATTAACAGAATTTACAGAATACGAATTAACGTACATCTTCTGCACGTCGCCTGCATTCCGCCGGTATTTCGCACGCTTTGTCCTTACCGAATCGAGTCCCAAACCCAATCGAATCTTACGAAGTCTTACCTCAACGGATTATGTATGCAAATATTAGCAAATAATTTAAGCTTGAAATGAAAAAAAAAACTAGCTAAGGGCGAGTCGGATTCGCGCACGCATTTTCGTTTCATTATCATTAAACAAATACCTACGTTTGTTGGATGGAAGCTTCCTTAAATATATATTACTAGCTGCGCCCCGCGGTTTCACCCGCGTAAGTCCCGTTCCCGTTTCAGTTCCCGCGGGATTAAAAGTATCCTATGTCCTTCTCCTGGTTCTAAGCTAACTCCCCACGAATTTTCAGACAAATCGATTTAGCCGTTCTTGAGTTATAAATGGTGTAACTAACACGACTTTCTTTTATAAATATATATATTATTTTATTTTGTTTTTAGTACGTATTTGTCTTAAAGTGGTTCCTACTCTTGGATGACTAATTTTTTAAAGAAATGCTTTCCAATAATTTGCACCCGACAGGATTTGAACCCGCCCCAACGCTTTAACCAATTTGGCCACAGGTGCTTGTCTAGTCGAGTTGAAATTAAGGCATTTGGAATATGATATGATGAAATTTGATATTTATTAATAAATATGAATCTTACTAAAAAATATCAAATTACATGCCCTACACTAAGCACAAGCTTGTATTGCAGGAACCGAGATACTAATAAAATAATATATATATAAAACATTTATCAAATAAATCAAATTGTTAGTATACAAGATGTAACGGGCAAGCCCTTTTAAGCCGAAAAGGGGTTGTTCTATACGTCTAGGCGAACAACTTTTGTTCTACGACTTTTGAAAATTCGAAGTACTTTTCGAAAATTTAAAGTGTAAAGTTTACTTGAAGATCAGCTGTTTCTTAGAGTTCTAGGTCATTGACCTTATGTTGTCCTTTAATTTTGTGTGGTCTACTACAATCAAACCTTCAATTACCTTTATTTTCAAAAGCAGCTGTTTTTTCAGTGAAACATAACCACAAAATTTTCAAAAAAAAGTTCGAATTTTAAAAGTGGTAGAACAAAAGTTGTTCGCCTAGACGTCTAGAACAACCACCTTTCGGCTTAAAAGGGCTTGCCCGTTACATCTTGTATATTTTTTTACATACTAACATAATCTTACATACATAATCTATACTTATAACCCCATCTAGCCCCATGGTAAGCTTAGCAGCTTACCATGGGGCTAGATGACGCTGTGTGTTGGTCACAAATTAAAAAAAAAAAAAAAAAGATCTAAAATTAAGTTTTAAGGTTTTCCATCTACGGTCGCGCTTCCAAAGCGTCTAATGTACCTATTTGTTGTTACAGCCCGCGCTACAGAAATATCTACATGATCTGTATCAATTTCAACTGTACTAGACAACCTATCACGGTTTATGAGATACAGTCCGGAGACAGACGGACGGAAGGACAGCGGAGTCTCAGTAATAACGTCCCGTTTTTACCGTTTGGGTACGGAACCCTAAAAAACCGATTGTCATGACTTTGATAAGACATCTATACCAATTATAATTCGACGCAACACCTTCAAATGACAACCAATAAATAAATGATTAAACATTTTAAACTCACACGATTTGAACTCATTATTGTTTTTCCCGGGTCTTATTCGCGTATAATTATTTTAAAAAACGCGTATAATTTTTATTTTTATTTTCGCGTATAAATAGAAGACGACGCCCGCCGCAGCTCCAGTCCCCTCGCGACCAAGATCATTGTAACATGATCGAAACGTCGAGGTAAGAGAATTTAAAAATAATTATACGCGAATAAGACCCGGGAAAAATAATAATAAATTATTAAAATCTAATATGTTGGTATTTTTTACAATGCGCGGTTTTACTCGCGTAACTTCTGATTTCGGGGATTTTCAAAAGACTATTTTTAGTGGATACCAATACACAAGAGAAAACACACTCATCTCTCCAGGACCAGTGGTTTCGTCTGTGAGTTGACATTAATATTGTCCTACCAGCGGCCCTAGCCAACATTCTTATCGAATAACGAAAGCGCCAATCGACAGTTTTTTTTGTATGAAATTAACATAAGCTTGCGAAAAATCAAGCGTGACCTTAAGTCAAGTTCATACAAAAAATATATTTTTTTTTCTCTTAGTTTTGGCTTCTGTCAGCAATATAGGATAATTTAGCCAGTTTCTCGTACTAATAGTGAACGACCACTATTATACTGTAATCGTTTGAAATAATTTTCAATGCGTGACGGCTGCAGATAAAATGGCGACGATTATCCTCCAACCCCATGGAACATTTGTCTGTAACGTGCTAATTTCGTGTTTGGCACTGATATTTTTATTTTCACTTCACTCGTTGAACTTCGCGTACCTAAATTGATAACATGCCGCCAAAATTAAACAATTTAAGCGCAATAAAACTAGGTTTTGTAAAAATAAAAATTCAGGATGCGACGTTCCACTAACGCGTAAAAAACAAAAGTCACAAAAAAAAACTGTCGATTGGCGATTTCGTTATTCGATAAGAATGTTGGCTAGGACCGCTAATCAGTTATTTTACTACTAAATAAGGGTGTGATTTTACTTTAAAACCATGTCTTGGCTCCTCAATCCTTAGGGATATTATCCATCAGTCAGTACTTCGAATTTTATCTTACTTATATTATAAACGCGAAAGTTTGTATGTAGGTATGTATGTATGTGAGGTTGTTACTATTTCACACAAATACTACTGAACCTTGGAACTTGGAATATAGGTAGCTGGGGACCTGGATTAACACATAGGCTACTTTTTATCCCGATATTAATAAATAATAAATAAATAAATAAATCCTGTGACGAACACACAGCGCCATCTAGCCCCGTGGTAAGCTGCTAAGCTTGTGTTACGGTGACTAGACAACGGATATACTACGTATATTTATTTTTCTTTTGTAAATACATACATATTATACATAGAAATACGCCCAGACTAAATACAAATATTTATTTTAAGCATAAATATTTGCACCCAGCGGGAATCGAACCCGCAACCTTCTGTATTGCAGCCAAACGTTCGCCCGACGCGCCACAGAGGTCGTCAATATTCCCGCGGGAACGGGACTTACGCGGGTGAAACCGCGGGGCGCAGCTAGTATAATATGTAATAGCTGTGGTATTGAGGTTCCTTACTACCTATATTACCTAAAACCAATTTTTGCAGTCTGTGTTGATCGATCGTTATCGATTACCAAATTACTTAGAAAAACTATAGTCAAAACAAAGCTTTTTTTCGCGTTGGCAACTTACGCAAACTACATAATAAATTATTCAAATTTTAATTTGGATATAATTGCAGTCAATCTTTAATTTCAATTTAGGCGTTTACAAATAAAGTAGGTAAAATTAAACTTTATTCGATAAAAAAATCTCTGGTGATTACGGCTGCGCTTACACATACGATTGCAGTCTAGTTGCAAATTATGTTTTCGTTTTATTTGTATAGTTTGCAATTGCAATGATGTTAAAATTAAAATTTCAACCAATTTATCAGGTAGGTACTAATATAAATTTAGGGACTTAAATCCAAGATGGCCGCTGCCTCAAAATGGCGTACAGGTACTTTTGATTATATTTTTATCTTCAAACTCCTGTTGCAGTGTCAGGCGGAACTGTACATTGTACCACATCGAAGTTGATTGTTCCGCGTGCATACATCGATTGGTTAATGAAGGTAGATTGACGTTAATAGGCCTTGCGTCTACTTTAGACCTAGGTAGTAAGTATTTAGAGTTTCAACGGTTTAACTCAATGTTTTGTTTACCTTTTCTTTCTTTGATATTTTTAGGGTTTTGTACCCAAAGGATTTATTAAGACTCTACGTACGGTGGTCGCCATTTTGTTTTTATTTTTTATGTCACCTATCTAAGAACCATTCGAGAAATGAGACGAATCTAACGATATCTTAATTAAAGAAAACCAAATCGAGTGGTTTGGAAGATACAAGCTGAGAAATAACATTACAAACAAATAAGATAGACGTGCAAAAAACAGCCTAAAAATGTTTGCATTCACTTTGCATGCATATTCTCAGAGCGATAAATTTTGAACTTTTCGCAAAGATGATATCAGAGCCATCTAGTAACGTATTAACAAAGCTACACTGTACAGTTCTGGGTAGTGAAATTCTTTGAAACTATGTAGTTTTGATTCAATATAGCTCAATAGATGTCGCAAGTAGTGGCTTTTGTAATCGAAATTATTTTATTAGTGAACGAAAAACTTGTTTTAACTATTTTTATACACCAAGGAAAATATAGTATTTAAATCTTTTTCCGCACTTGTTTTGTACTTGGGAAAAAGGACTTCTTCGTTTTTGTCGCTTTGAACAATTTCTTGCAATGCAAGCGCCACCATAAGCTTCTCTGATTCGTCACTATTGTGCTCATCAAGAATTGTATCTGTTATAAGGTTGTTTAAGTTTATTTCGTCCATAGTTTGGTCGTCAATGGTACTGGAATTTGGTTCTTGAGTTACGGCGTTTAGTCTTCTTGTATTATAAAACCCAGATTCCTTGAGTTTTTTCTTAGCCAATTCAAGAAATGAAGACGATTTTAATGTCTCTCGGAGCCAGTTTTTTATTTTATTCTTTTTATCTTCAACGCGAGCTTTGAACCTAGAAAGCAAAGTTCAAATTAAACTAAATAGGTACCATGCAACGCTGCCATGTCTATTTGTTAAATATGCTACATTCTCATCTAGTTTTACTCAAGTACTTAACGGATTTTGATGTGATGTGACTTTTGTTACTTTGACTCTGTTAAAAATATAGAAATCTTATTATATTTCTTAATCTACTTACTTCTGAAGTTCTCTTTCTCTCAGCCTCGCCTTTTCGATTTTTGGTTTCAATTCGGGGACCTCAAATGCCTCATTGTGTGTGATTGTATCTTCGACCCAGTCCGTGATCTCAGAGACCCTGGAGTAGACCCCGGGCGATCGAGGGTCACCACATTGCTTCCCCCCAAAGGATACTATTCCCAATAGGACTCCGTCTCTCACCGCTGGACCCCCTGAATCGTGCTGAAGTACCAGGAGTTCATATGAATACAGGGTTATGAATCAATATTAGAATTCCAACTCAAGGGGATCGAGGATCCTCGGTTGAAATACCTCAGCTTCTTCACCACTAGACCCTTGAATCGTACTAAGAATTTCGTATTAATGTAGAAATGGAAATATATTCTAGTTTAAGAGCAAATTCCAAATTTTAGGCCATAAAGGTCCTATTACGGTTCCCTCTCTATTCCAAAGATTTACCCTCTGAATCACCTGAAGTACCAGGAGATCATACTTTAATAGAGGAACGTAAATTAGAATCCAAGTCTGATCATCAGACTCCGCCTCCATTTTAGGCTCGATGTACGGAAATTGCAATACAAGAGTTTATTATAGAGATAACGAATATTATTAAGGAAGGATTATTAAGAAACCTCAATAATTATTTTTTTGCTTTTGCTGTTTACTTTGACAAGGTTCTATCCCATTCTCTTTGCTTGCCGTCATTATTACAACAAGAATTCCTTACATTGCAAGCATCTTTCCCCCCGGTAGCGTAGCCAGCACACAACATCCTGGGTGTGATGAAGAATCTATATGACTTCTGACATTCTTCAAGCCTCATGATTGGCACTGGGACGAAGCGAACTCGGTCTGGGATGTGGCCGTAGCCAGATTCCTGGCAATTGATAAATAGATATTTCACGGCGTTACACACAGCGCATTCTAGCCCCAAACTAATTTAATTAATAAGGAATTTTCTGTGCCCCAGAGTTTTACCCGCGTAGTATCGGGTAGCCTATGTGGTTATTCAGATCACCAGCTATCGGCATAGCATTTTCGTGGAAGAGTAGCAAGGTTACTAGTTGACTTCAAAGTCTTTACTGACTAAACTATAATCGACGAATGTTTTCTTTGCCATGTATGTAAGTACTGAGTAGGTATTGAAGTAAGCCGGACACCCTTACCCTAAAGTCTCGCGGGTTTTCGTCGCTGCTGTCAGTGTCAGTTGGCAGCACTATCTTTGCGGTCGCCGCGAGAACTATTTTAACCGCGTAAAACGCGCGTCGCGTCGCTTTTCTTGGAGAGGGACTTTTTATATGGCCGACGCGTGTGCTCTCGTTATACTTTTCTTTTCAACTTTGTATCACTAACTATTTATCTTTGCCTAACAGTATTTGTGAAATCTAACTTAACTTATTTATACCTACCCTGAGATTAATAAATTTATTCTATTTCGTTTACATAAACTTCGTATTTTCTTTTCAAAACTAGCTAGCCGGAACAATCTTACTAGAGTATCTATTATTTATTTATTCGTATGGCATTACAGTTTGTTATATTAAGAAAGAAATTAGAGATCTATTCTAAGTTGTTTCAGTAGGTATTCTATTAATAAATATTTATTTAAAATTCTTATGTAATCGGGAATTATTCAGGGAAACAGCGGGACTCTTCTAGTAGCCTAATAAAAAACAACTGATGAGATAAATTTATAGTTAGCGGGTTTTCACGGAAAAGTGAAATGATGTACTGAACAATAACTACTGAACCGATTGCGATAAAACTTGGTATGCAGATAGCTAGAGATCGGAATTAAAATATAATCGTAAGCTACCTGATATTACTTTTATCCCGTGTTTTTTTCAATGTTTAATGACTTTGTGTGATCACAAATTCTGCCAATGACACGTAGTGAAGAAAGTTCAAAATATTTTAGGTTGGTTCTTTCCTTTATCCCGGTATTCTGGATGAGAATAAAAAATAATACATTTTGCACTCACGTCAGTACTTCCCCATCCGGTGACAATCAGAATATCTTCCTCTTTACTGCCGTACTCCTTGGAAGGCAAGTTCAGAACGGCAATGTTTCTTCCTATAGGCATGGGGCGGTCCAGTCGAAGTAAGGAATAGTCGTAGTCTGCGTTACCGGGGATGTATTTATTTGGGAAATATACCTGAAAGAATATAAAAATATGGAACAGAACAGAACAGATGAAACGGGGCAAAATTAAGTTTTTGTTCTTTTTTTTCTTCTAGTTACCTTATTGACTCTGGCTTGGTATCCACCTCGGTTGTGGAACGAGCTTCCTGCTCTAATTATGAATGGCTGAAGCTTCTTCTTGTCGCCATCGTGGGCTCTGGAAGACATGATATTCAAATGTTTATAGGGTTAATTTTATTTATTATTTTTTTTCAGAGTGTTTTATTATTATTATAATTTATTTATTTTCTTTTATTATTCTTATAAGTTATTTTTTGTTATTTAATTTCTTGTTTTAATTTTTTTCAGAGTGTTTTGTTATTAAAGAAGTAGAAAAATAATTACTCGACAAATGGCATCTCAAGAATCCGGGGCCATAAGAAAAAAAAGAAGAAAAAAGTAGAAAGAAGAACCTGTGGTGAGGAAGAAGTGAAACAAAAATTGTGCACAAGTACTAGGAAAGTAGAAGTTGTGAAGAGTTTGCATTTTGATGCTGAAGCCGACGAAAATAGATCCCAGAAGTGGGTAATGGATATAATCAATACATTTCTAACAAAACAATTACCAAATTACCCAATACACTGCAGAAAAGATCCGATTTAGAAAACCTAGGAGCACTATTCGAAAGAATATGACGATGTTTTATTTTTCGTAATTTGTTATCGTTGTGTGTTGTTTTAATCATAAAAATAGAAATTACCGAATCAAACTTTCCTAGTACTGTAATTAGTGTACAAAGATTTCCCGTAATAAATAAATAAATAAATTCTGTGACCAACACACAACGCCTAGATGGCGATGTGTGTTGGTCACAGAATTTAGGCCCCACAGGCCCCATGGTAAGCTGCTAAGCTTGTATTACGGTGACTAGACAACTGCTAATATATTTATTAATTTATTAATAAATAAATATATTACTTATATTTATTTTTCTTTTGTAAATACCATACCTATTATACATAGTAAGTGATGTGTGAAAACTAAGTAGAAATCTTGGAAAATGAAATAACAGCAAACTTATAAACACCAGGCAACTATAAACAGTTATGAGATCAATCCTCTTTACTCACGCTTCTAAACAATGTCCAGCAGTAAGCACCCACTGTTCATCGATAATGGAGCCGCCACACCAATGCTTCCCATTCCTTGCTATAGCGACGTTGTAAGGGTACATGCTGATGCTGGTTTCCATCCCCCCGACTATTCTTCGAACTGCATTCAGGGATCGGAAGGCCCAGGCTATCTCATGGTCGTTACCAGTTTCTGGAAGTACTAAGGTAGCAGAACAGTTAGGAACTGTTTGATCCAGAGCGTAAAGACCGCTTTCATCAATCGTGCATTTGTTTTTAGTGTATGTTGGTACTCCTGTACTGCAGGTCGTATTTCCCAACCGAACTCGGTGAAACTTGGTATAATTTTTATGTACAATTTTATAAAAAAATGTGGTTTTCGAAGTGATGAGCGGAAATAGCTCTCCTAAATACAGTATATTGCTCACTTTTCGACAACTACCTACCTATAGAATAGGCCTTTTATCTACAAAGTATTTGTATTTGTAATCAAAAAAGTTATATGGTGGTCAAACTACCGTCTAGAAACGTTCACTCAAAATATACCAACTGTTTTTTTTTTCGTAATAACTCTCTGTTTTATCCACAAGGCGAGAAATGTAGCACCATTTTAGACCCCACTGACTAAAGCATACCATTTCGTGAAAAAGCGGTCAAGCGTCGACTAATCAATTATGAAAAAAAAAAGCTCATACTACTAGGATAACGAAATCGATAAGGAGGTAAAAGTAGAGGTAAAATGTCAAGGTTGTTTCAATATTTGAACGCTACGGTTCCGACCTGCAACCACCTTGGAGGACGACTTAATCAAAGAGTTATTAGTTTCATTTGTAATTACAGTAGATACACAAACAGTAAAGTTAATCCAGGTTTAACTCGATTTTCTAAAAATTGGGTCTTAGCATGATCTTAGTTTCCGTAAGTTTCTAACCCTAGGTAGTGGTGTTTCGTACCTAGCGTTAGAGTTGCCTCTAATTTGACCTAACGACTGCTACCAGAGATAACAACCAGGACCGACTATTACACGTGCCGCGTCAAAGCACGGCGGCGGGCGGGGCCGCATAGAATGTTAATAAATAAATATACTTGCAAACTTTCGCGTTTATAATTTTAGTAAGATAGTAAGAAAATAAATGAAAATACTTTATACTAAATCATTGAAATATATAATTTCTTAATTTACCTGGATAACGTTTCCCATGACTACCAGTCACAGCAACACGATACCTCTTCGTCATCTCATCATTTTTAAACTTGTATTTTTCTTCTAAAATTGTTTTAATGTCTTCACTGTCCTCCATATCATCAGATCCCGTCAAGATCGGTACCTCTTCTGAATCAAACTCTTCATATACATGATGCATTTGCGCTAAATTGAAGCGCGAAGTTTTATCACGAAAAACCACTCCATCATCACTTTGTTCTAATCTACCTGCACTAGAAACTAGGAATATGTTTACAAAAATCTTTACTAAAAGGTAAATCTTTCGATTCATCTTTGTATCAGGTCGTACATTTTTTAATTAGATTTTGAAGTTAGTTTTTAATTATGCTTCAAGATTTATGATCGGTTTTTATGGCTTTTAGTTTGAAAGGCATTTGCCGATTAGATATTTCAGAGAGGTATTGTGTATTGTCTGGAAGATCCTTAGTATGGGTGCATTAATTAAAGTTTTTTTTTTCTATATTTCGTTTCAATTTCACCACATCTTATCTTACTTCTTACTAATATTATAAACGCGAAAATTTGTTTGTAGGTATCTAAGTGACTTGAGTTACTCTTTCACGCCAAAACTATTGAACCGATTGCGATGATACTTTAAATATAGCTGGATATATTCGCGGGAACGGGCCCTACGCGGTTGAAACGCAGGGCGCAGCTAGTATTACATAATTCAAAACGAGATATTTATAAACCATATTTAGATTTCATAAACGAGCTCCTTTAAAAACAAAGTAAAACATTTTAAATAGGTACACCTTGTTAGTTTAAAATTGTTTTCATTTTTAAATTTTGCCCTCTGTGTAGTCCGGGACTAAAATAATATTCGTATTATGTCTACGGGGAGGGGGGTTGATGATGGGTCTCAGTGGTGTTCATTTTGCTAGGAGGTGAACACCTAAAAAAAGCTGAGCAATGCCTACTAGTGACCACTTCAGCGAATGCAAGGCAGAAGTGGTTGCACATCAACCAAATCTCACACACAACGTCCACGCCACCTCTGGTATAGCCGCGCTTTCGCACGCCATGTGGGCTCACATTCACGTGTGGGTCGTCCCTCCCGGGCAATGTTGCCATTATGGGTCTTGCATTATATCACCCTCCCTGTAATGGTAATAGCCAAGTGTGTGAGATGCGGGCGAGCCCTTGGCGCCTTAAAACCGAGTCTCTAGCCAAGGGAGTCAACCCTGAGATAAAAAATCAAACCAGACAGTCATGTCACTACAAACACAAACCATAAAAATGAATGCACACCTAAACAGAGATATACCCCAGGAGGGTACTGACGGCTCCGCCGTCAGAGAATCCCTCCCTGAGCATAGCTCGGGCTGCCCCACGTATTCTGGGGGGGGCGAAGATGTGCAACACAAGGATAAACAAAAAACTACCAAGAATCTAACCCAACAAATATTTCACAAGGGCTTATTTGGCAGCCGTACCCGGGCGAATTCCCTCAGTGCCTTGGATAAAACTAACCACGATATAACTCAAGAAGCTAAGGAAGACTCCTCAACCATACTACAGTTAGAACGAAACCAAGACTGGCAAAAAGATGCAGTACCAGATAAAAGAAAACGGAAACGCAATGAATTAAGTCCAACTCAAGTTAGCGGAAATAAAAAACCCAGCTTGTCTTACTCTATACCTACCCAAAATCAATTTGAAGTTTTAGGTGACAATGAAGATGAAGAACCAGCTGTGAAGCCGAAAGAATATATCCCTCGACCAGAGCCGATATTCATAACTGGTGTGGTGAGCATTGAACCACTCAAGGAAATTTTGAATAAGGTGACCGACGTAAACAAATACACAATGACAACCTTACGATCAGGACACATCATAAAGCTATTCCCAGCAGACATCGACACCTACAAATGCATTAGAAACAATCTAATACAAAATGATATTAGCCACTACACCTACAGACTAAAAAGCGAACGGGCATATAGAGCAGTCATTAGAGGACTACATGCAACCGAAGACATAACACTGATTAAAAATGAACTGAACTCGAATGGACATGAAGTACGACAAATTATTAACATACTCCATCGCAGCACAAAGGAAAAACTGCCCCTATATTTTGTAGATCTAGAGCCAAAACCAAATAACAAAGAGATATTCAAATTGAAAAACATACTCCACCAAAAAATAACTGTAGAACCGCCCTACAAGAAGACTGAAGTCTTACAATGCAAAAGATGCCAAAGATTTGGGCACTCCAAAAACCAATGTTTTAGACCATTCAGGTGTGTCAAATGCGGTAATGACCATCCCATCCCACAGCTTCGTGTAAGAAATCTCCTGACACCGAAGCAACTTGTGTAAACTGCCAAGGCAAACACCCGGCAAGCTATAAAGGATGCACAAAATATCAACAGTACAAAGAAAAAATACTTAAAATAAAACCTAAAGTTGTCAGCATAACACATGAACCGCGTGACAGTCCTATCGATAAAGCAAAGACAACAATGAACACCAACCAAAAGCTACCTGCAATACCAAACAAAAGCTACTCAGATGTTCTAAAAACGAAAAGAGATACGCCATCTTATTATCATAATAATACACAACGCGATTCGATGACTGAATCAGGACAAATGGAGAAACTACTAGATAACATGTTTAACAGATTTGAATCAATTATGAAAAACATGATGGACAGCATGATGGATCGTATGATCCATCTAATTACACAGCTTGTGAACCAAAAGGCCTCCTAAGTATTAAGTTAGTTACGTGGAATGCCAACGGACTAAAAGATAGATGTCGAGAGCTTGAACTGTTCATGAACATGGAAAATATCGATGTTGCTCTTATTTCCGAAACTAGATTTACACCTCAGACACACATAGACATACCGAACTACGCAATATATAGAACCGAACACCCTTCTGGGAACACACACGGTGGAACGGCTGTCATTCTAAGGAGTAATATAAAGCACTTTGTACTAGAAGAGTATAAAACAGACAAAATACAAGCAAAATCCGTCTGCATACAACAAAAAAGCCTCGACACAGTGTTGTCTGCTGTCTATTGTCCACCGCGTGGCAAAATAACGTCTGATGACTTCAGACAATATTTTGACCAATTAGGAACCCGTTACATCTGTGGAGGTGACTGGAATGCCAAGCACACACAATGGGGATCGCGACTAATCAGCACCAGAGGCCGACAGTTATTTAGGACAATGACAAACCTAAATCTTAAATGCCTATCTCAAGGTCGTCCAACACATTGGCCTACAGACATAAATAAAATACCAGACGTTCTCGACTTTTACATTACCAACAATATAAACGAAAACTATGTAAATATAGAAGCACTAGCTGCGCCCCGCGGTTTCACCCGCGCAAGTCGCGATCCCGCGTTGTTCGAACACCTACCTACCGCAATGCAATAATCCACACTTAAACGGTCGCCCATTGAAGTACTGTTGAAGCCAGGCGCTGACGCGCCTGGCATCATCAGTACTTCCCTGGTCGTCCGTTTAAGTGTGGATTTTTGCACTGCGGTAGGTAGGTGAAGTAAGTTAAAGTTTGTATTTCGTCAGTAAGTGACGATGACGATGACGAAGGATGACGATGACGATGGATGACGATGATGATGATGATGACGCCACTCTACATCACTTATCCTACCCCTGTGTCGATTTTCATTCATTGAATGGTAATCACCCGCGTAAGTCCCGACCCTGCGGGATTTTCGAGATCAAAAGTATCCTATGTTACTCTCCATCATTTAAACTATCCCTATGCAAATTTTCATCCAATAAATATTATCACCCGCGTAAGTCCCGATCCCGCGGGATTTTCGGGATCAAAAGTATCCTATGTTACTCTCTATCACTTAAACTATCACTATGCAAATTTTCATCTATTAAATAGTTATCACCTGCGTAAGTCCCGATCCCGCGGGATTTTCGGGATCAAAAGTATCCTATGATACTCTCCATCATTTAAACTATCCCTATGCAAATTTTCATCCATTAATATTATCACCCGCGTAAGTCCCGATCCCGCGGGATTTTCGGGATCAAAAGTATCCTATGTTACTCTCCATCATTTAAACTATCCCTATGCAAATTTTCATCCAATAAATATTATCACCCGCGTAAGTCCCGATCCCGCGGGATTTTCGGGATCAAAAGTATCCTATGTTACTCTCTATCACTTAAACTATCACTATGCAAATTTTCATCTATTAAATAGTTATCACCTGCGTAAGTCCCGATCCCGCGGGATTTTCGGGATCAAAAGTATTCTATGTTACTCTCCATCATTTAAACTATCCCTATGCAAATTTTCATCTAATAAATATTATCACCCGCGTAAGTCCCGATCCCGCGGGATTTTCGGGATCAAAAGTATCCTATGATACTCTCCATCATTTAAACTATCCCTATGCAAATTTTCATCCATTAATATTATCACCCGCGTAAGTCCCGATCCCGCGGGATTTTCGGGATCAAAAGTATCCTATGTTACTCTCTATCACTTAAACTATCCCTATGCAAATTTTCATCTAAGAAATAGTTATCACCTGCGTAAGTCCCGATCCCGCGGGATTTTCGGGATCAAAAGTATCCTATGTTACTCTCCATCATTTAAACTATCCCTATGCAAATTTTCATCTAATAAATATTATCACCCGCGTAAGTCCCGATCCCGCGGGATTTTCGGGATCAAAAGTATCCTATGTTACTCTCCATCATTTAAACTATCCCTATGCAAATTTTCATCTAATAAATATTATCACCCGCGTAAGTCCCGATCCCGCGGGATTTTCGGGATCAAAAGTATCCTATGTTACTCTCCATAATTTAAACTATCCCTATGCAAATTTTCATCCAAATCGGTCGAGCCGTTTGACCGTGAAAACAAACAAACAGATTTTCGGATTTATAATATTAGTAAGATGTGCTGATTTGTCATCAGACCACACACCAATAGCTATAACTATGAGCCAATCTGTAGTTGTGATAGATCCACCAACTAAAACTTACAATAGGAAAACTAATTGGGAACAATATAAAGATTACATCACAAACAACTTGGACTTAAAAATCAAACTCAAAACTCCAGACGACATAGAGGTCAGCATTGAAAATTTGAACAATATCATACACACCGCAGCCTACATAAGTACACCTAAATTAAAAACATGTAATTCAAAACTAAAAGAATACACTAAACTAATAAAGACCAAAGTTATTGAGAGACGTAGAGCAAGGAAAGCCTGGCAAGAGTCGAGATATCCACACGATAAAAAGAGATTCAACAAAATCTCAGATGAACTTAAATCAATGTTAAGAGATTATGAAAATCAATCTCTTCAGAATACCCTGACACACCTTACCGCGCACAAAGACACAAATTATTCCTTATGGCGGGCAACTAAAATCCTGAAAAGGCCAAAACAACATATTCCACCTTTGAGGATGGAAAACAGTGATTGGGCTAGATCAGACAAAGACAAAGCAACGACATTCGCTAAACACCTTCAAGGTGTTTTTAAACCGTTTACTAGCACCAACCCAGAAAAAGACATCGAGGTTGTAGAATACTTGCAGTCCCCACTTCAACTTTGCCTACCTCTAAAGTCAGTCAGTCCAAAAGAGCTAAGTGACATAATAAAAGCACTAAAAGCTGGGAAAGCACCTGGATACGATCAAATAGACTCCACGTTACTTAAAAATCTGCCAAGGAAAGGAGTAGTACGCTTGGCCCACATCTTCAACGCCTGCTTGCGATCTTCGCACTTTCCTTGCCAATGGAAACTCGCTCAAGTTGTGATGATCCTAAAACCTGGCAAGCCAGCTCAGGAAGTCTCGTCTTACAGACCAATCAGTCTGCTTCCTGTAATTAGCAAGCTTTTCGAAAAAGTCATTTTGAGTCGATTACGGGATCATCTGAAAGATGTACTTCCGGAACACCAATTCGGTTTTAGACATGGGCATGGAACGATTGAGCAGGTACATAGACTGACAAACATAATAGGACAAACAATGGAACAAAAAAAGTATTGCTCTGCGGTGTTTCTGGATATTGGACAAGCTTTTGACAAAGTCTGGCAGGATGGCCTCCTTTATAAAATAAAGCAATCTTTACCACACTCATTCTATCCCATTCTGGCGAGCTACCTAGAGAAAAGATGCTTCGAAGTGAAATACAACGGAGAACTATCAGACCTTCACCAAATACAGTCAGGAGTGCCGCAGGGTAGTATATTGGGCCCTGTCTTGTACCTCATATTTACTGCAGATATACCTACTAACAACAACACTACCATCGCAACATATGCAGACGACACGGCAATATTGGCAGTTAACGAGATTTGTTCCATTGCCTCACAACATCTACAAGACCATCTTAATGACGTTGGAATTTGGCTAAGACAGTGGAGAATAAAGGCGAACCAAAGCAAATCTGCACACGTCACCTTCACTCTTAAACAAAAGGATTGTCCACCTGTCCTCTTACACGGAGAACCAATACCACAGAATGATAGTGCGAAATACCTCGGTATGCATTTGGACCGAAGAATGACGTGGAGAAAACATATCTGGAGCAAACGAATGCAACTGGACGCTAAGCTTAGAAATATGCAATGGCTCATTGGGAAAACATCTCACATGTCCAACGAAAGCAAAATGGCTGTATACAAAGCAATACTTAAACCGGTCTGGACATATGGCATCGAACTATGGGGAACCGCAAGCAACAGCAACATAGAGATCCTAGAAAGATTTCAGACCAAAGCAATGCGATGTATGTTCAACATTCCAAACTGTATCAGCAACAATTATATACTACGCGATCTAAGGTTGAAGACCGTTAAAGAGTAAATCTCTCAGAGGGGCACTCACTACCAGTCCAAGCTAACAAGTCATATCAACGCATTAGCCAATAAGCTATCAGGATCTGGTAGCATTAGTTTCAAAAGACTGAGGAGAAACAGTGTTCCATGCCTCATCAACCGATTTGTCAACTGATATAGGGGGAATCAGTGGATGACTCCTGTACGCACAGACGCCAAAAACAGGAAAATGACCAGACACAGAAACAGCTAAATGTGATAACAGATTGCTGAGCGTCGCAGAAAACAAACGAAAAAAAAAAAAAAAAAAAAAAAAAAAATTATGTCTACGGTATCCCAAGCTAAAAGTAAAGTAAGCAAATAAAAGGCGACCAAAATGCTGCTTGGGCCGGCCCACCGGCCTAAGTCGTAGCATCTACCGGACCTTTTGCATATCTAGGAATGCCGTTTGGATTTTTGATTTTAATTATTTTACTCTCAAACCATACTATCCTTAGAGTACCTATGGTAATTTCTACTCTAAGCATACTATCACTTACCACTAGGTGAGATAGTGGCCAAACGCTCATCTATCCTGTACCTACTAACGTTATAGACTAATGTCTTAGACTAATGTACTAACCTAACGTGTTTACATTTTATAAAATGTAAATATGTTAACAAATCGTGTGAATTTAAAAAGTTTATTAACCTAACGTGTTGCAAATATTGTAAAATACTTGACAGTGGCTAAATGTCACTGGCTTCCAAGTGGCCAAAATCAGTTCAAGACCTAGAAAAAAAAAGTCAGATGTCAAAGAAAAGAACTTGAAATCGATTTTACTTTTTTTTAAAACTTATTTAAATTTAATAATATTAAATAAATATAAAGGGTATGAAAACTACGCAACCTACACCGTCTATGTCCCGGGCTCTACAGCAGCGCCATAAATAGCAGTGATTTATTGAAGTGATTTGAACTGTTAATAATCTAGATTTGATACATCTATGTCTTAGGTACTACAGCACCGTAAATAACATTGTTTAAGTTGTTAACTGACGAAAACAACATCGAAAAAACGAAGGAACAAACGAATAACTTTTTACCATAGAAATAGTAGAGACAGTAATTACTAGAAAGCTTACTTCGTCTAAAAAACAGTCCCGCTTGATATTAGAGAGACCCCAGTCTGTCCTTTTTACACTTTAGTGGTCGTCGGTTAGTTAATTATGGACAGACAGGGACCTGGGGCTCGATTCGGTAAGAATATAGCATGCGGAATGCAGGCGACGTGCAGGAGATGTACGTTAATTCGTATTATGTGTTATTTTACTTAATTACTACTTAATTAGTTAAGTAGCCTTAAAAATTAAGGGCTACTTAATCATTTAAATAGCTCCCCTTGTTCCTCAGCCAATCAGTATTAAAATAAGTTATTGAAAGCTATTATTTTCGGCGGGTCATGCCTGCAGGATGCCTCCATCGGGCGGGTCATGTCTGTAGGATGCCTCCTGTCCATTTTTCGGACAAATACATCTACATTCTGGACTCCGGACGCTCGACGGTGCCGAGGTCGGCCGCGAAAGCGTTGGCGAGACGATCTCAACCGCTTTGAGCCGACTTGGCCGAAGGTTGCAGAAAATCGAGAAAGGTGGAATGGGGGAGGCCTTTGCCTAGCAGTAGGCCAGCGCAGACTAATAAAAAAATATACATTTTTACTCCTGCAACAAATCGACTTCTGCAATGCTCATGCATCCCACTGGGAACTGGGTTCAACAGGACCGTTTTGATATATATCAAAGCAAAAACTACCTTAACTTTAGAGAACACGATTGAAATTGATATATCAAAAGTTGTCAAGTGCAGTGGTCTTCTAGGAGCGAAGACGACGATGTAACTTGTCTCTGCTTGTTACAGAGTTGTTCGATTTTAATCACGGATTTTGATAATTCTTTTTTAATTAATATATAAATTTGCTATGTACCTTGCCAAAGATGACTAGTACCATAGCTTTGGTTGTATCATTATCTTTATTGATTAATGGCCTGAAATTATTTTCTTATGGTGAGTTACTTATGGCACAGTTTACTTAATAATTAGTACGCCTCGAGTTGGCTGTAGTTTTAACATAGGTAGGTAGTTTAATTATTTTCTATCTATACTTATAATAAAGGAAGAGAGGACAAACAGTCTGTACTTGGAAGGAAATTAAAAAAAAAAGTGGTTTTGGAGGTACGAGGTGGTGTATACCTCCAAAGGGAAGATCTTCCACCGGGCAGGTGTTTTTGCCCGGTAGGCCGCGGCCCGACGATGTCTCGTCGGTAGTTGTATATGAGCTTATCTTGGAAAGAATGTTGATATCGCGATCCAGGATTTCATACTAGTAACGCCATCTAGTAGGTGCTGTGGGCGACCGCCACAGTGGTCTAGGGGACTTCAGAAAAGTAGTATATAATTTTTAAAATTCATGTCTGTCTGTCTGTTTCTCTGTCTGTCCCTTATACAATTAAGAACTACTAAACTGATGGAAATCTGGTTTTCAATATTGGATAGTTCTAGTTTCGAGGAACGTCGTGGTATACTTTGCATCGAAATCCAATTAGTAGGACCCGAGTAATGAACGAAAAAGTGCAACCGGGGCGCAACTAGTTCTTAATATAAGTACGACAATGAATCACTTGATCATTGAAAACTTTGATCATATTAATACAGTATAGAGTATACATATTAATCACGGCAAGAAAAGAATACAATAAAAAAACATAGGTTTTTAGGCATTTTTAGGGTACCTGTACCGTATGTACATTTGTAAAATGATATTTTTTTATCATTAGATCTATTGAAATCATGTATTGTATTGTTTCAATAGGTTTCAAAAACTATTTTACATCTCAGAATATTGAGTTTTAAAAGTCAGTTTCATTGAGTTACTAACTGCGCCCCGCGGTTTCACCTGCGTTGGTCCCGTTCCCGCGGGAATTACGGGATAAAGAGTAGTCTATGTTTTAATCCCGGTATCCAGCTACCTATATTCCAAGTTTCATCGCAATCAGTTCAGTAGTTTTTGCGTGAAAGAGTAACAAACTCACAAACATACATACAAACTTTCGCGCTTATAATATTTTAGTAAGAAGTAAAATTAAGAATAATTTATTGTTCAAACTATGTAGGTACATTGGTCTTAAATATGTACTATATTAGTGCACAGTCTACTCATTTCGAGCATACAAAATAATGTAGTAAATTACATTACTTAAATTTATTGCACAGTCTACTCATTTCGAGCATACAATAATGTAGTATAAAATTACATTACTTAAATTGATGTAAGAAATCCAATATTTATACCAGCACAACAATATTTGGTATTTAGTTTAGTAAGTTACGTATTAGTAAGTAGTAAGATTAGTAAGATAAGAGGTAAGATGGTAGGATTAGTAGGAAGTAGGATGGGTACCCCCCTCTAACAGCCAAATGGTTAACTTGGATACGTCATAGTAATAATAATAATAATAAAGCCCCTTTATTTCCCATACCTTAAATAACATTTATGTTCTTAAAAACTGACTAACACTCTTACTAGGTACTAGGTTCTAACATTTAATTTAATTTACTTATTCTAGTTTGTTTTGTTCTTGTATAGGAACCCCTCTTTGGGTATAGGCCTCCTCCAGTTTATTCCATTCTTCCCGATTCTTGGCCTTCTGCATCCACTGTCACCCAGCGGTTTTAGCAATATCGTCAGCCCATCGTTTTCTTGGCTGTCCCGGTTTTCGCTTACCGCTCAGTGGCCCTTTCCACATGGTTGCCACTACAGTCCATCTCTTGTCCTTACAACGCGCGACGTGACCAGCCCATCGCCACTTTAGCTTCAAAGCGTAGTGTAAAGCATCTGTAACTTTTGTTTTCTTTCTTATAAGTTCACTTCTTACTTTGTGTATTTTTCTTAAGTTTAAAATGCTACGTCATAGTATTCTTTAAGTATTTATTTTGATCGCGTCGTGTTTATTCCAGACGTTTCTAGACCTTTACAGAGCTAAAAGTAATAAATACCAGACGATTATAACGAAAAAATGTGTTAAATTTAAAAAATACATTACCTAAACTTCACTTGCGTCGCGTTTCCGTCGCAGCGCAACGTCTTCAACAACTAGACTAAACGAGTTCTAACCCCAGCTTTATTTCAGGAAGTTCTTCAAAAACTAAGGACTATCTGACGCCTTCAAGTCTGGTGTTCACTCTGGCTACGTGTTTGTTACTCAGTGAAATAAATATTTTCCCGCTCTTTTTGAGAAGAAAATACAAAATTTTATGCTCAGTGTTCGAGGTAAGTTACGGGTTAAAAACCCCCATGAGTTTCTTGTGGCTTCTTCTCCACCACACGCCACACTAAAATCAATACACCTAAGACGTAGCCAAATAATCATGTGCATTTAATGTTGTACAAGAATCTAAAGGAAATAAACTTCTTTTTTTTTTTGGTGTACAGTTTGGCCCAGCCTGGCGTATTGGGCCATTTGTTGGAACAAATATTGGCTGGTCTGATTTTTTTGTAATTTAATATTTTTCTACGGTTTTCGCAATGTTGATTTCCTTTGATCAGAAGGTACCGTAAAGCCCTAAAAACGTTATTTGCTGTTAAATTTTTTTTAAAAAATAATCAGCTCTTTTTTTAATGTAGTTTTAAGTAAGTACCTATAATTTTTCGAAATTAGAAAAAGGAAAAGATTAAGGAGAAAAAAGATAACTAAAGATAAATATATAAATAGATTTTTAGATGTAAGGCGGAAAACATTTCTATCTTAATCAATATCAGGCTTTCGCAATACAGGCTATGCCTAGTGTGAAAGCCGCTATATAATCGTTAAAGATTAAGCCTATGGACAATGTTAAGGAAAGTAAAAGAGGTTTTTCTGTTTACACTCGCTGCAAGGAGAACTATAGCTGCGCCCCGCGGTTTCACCCGCGTAAGTCACGTTCGCGCGGGAATATTAGGATAAAAAGTAGCCTGATATCCATCTAACTGTATCAAGTTTCATCGCAATCGGTTTAGTAACTATTGCGTGATTGAAACACAAATATCCAAACATCTAAACTTTCGCATTTATAATAGTATATTGGTAATACTAGCTGCGCCCCGCGGTTTCACCCGCGTAAGTCCCGTTCCCGCGGGAATATCAGGATAAAATGGACCCTATGTATTATTACCGGTATCCAACTACTTATATTCCAAGGTTTATCGCAATCGGTTCAGTAGTTTTTGCGTGATTGAGTAACAAACATCTAAACACAAACACCAAAGGTTTCCTGGAAGAAATCGCTTTTAGCGATAAGGTCGCCCATTTGTAAAACTTATACTTTTAAGCTTTCTGTGTATTTGTCTTAATTTAAATGTAAACTGATTGTATTGTTGTTGTTTGTGCAAATAAAATTTTAATCTATGTGTAGATTAATCTATCTAAACATCTAAACACACACACTTTCACATTTATAATATTAGTGAGATTACGCTTGAACTCGCACGACAAAATAGTCCTCTTATGGACTTTTAAGTTGAAGTAGGATTTCGAAAAGCTAAATTCTTATTTCCAAGGAACGTTGGTTAAACATTTGAATTCGTTTTAGCTACAATTTTTGTAGAACTAGTTAGAATTATCAAAACGGACACTATTCATTAGCTATGATGGCCAAGCCTTAATTTCAGCCAACATGTTGGCCCAATGTGTTGGGCCAATAAAGGTACAGCGGGTTACATAACCTTTAAATAAATCACGTCGTACAGTTGTGCGTAAAGTTGTTTCATTAAAATATCCATGAATTAAGAAGTTAAAACATTCGGGAAAACTTACGTACAGGCCTAATTCAATTTGTTAGGGAGCCTGGTATGAACAGAACACAAGGAAATCTACTAAAACTCGCGACGATATTTGAACTCGCGTCTCTGGCCTTTGCGTACTTTGCAGTACATTGCGGTTTTGGCGTCACGTGTAATTCTTAATGCCTATTTCGATTCATCGAAATAAAAATCAAAATTCAGAAGCATAAGACTGCTCTCCTAATTACTATTACTGAAAAAATATGTATTTAGAATGATTCCTGAAATATGAGACGGCTTCTGTGGTGCGTCGGGCGAGGGCCCAACTGCAACGCAGAAGGATGCAGGTTCGATTCCCGCCGGGTGCAAATAATAATTCTTAAAATAAACATTTGTATTTGGTCTGGGTGTCTCTATGTATAATTTGTATGTATTTACAAAAGAAAAATAAATGTAGGTACTCTATCCTTCATCACCGTAACACAAGCTTAGTAGCTTACCATGTGGCCAGATGGCGCTGTGTTACTTTTGAATTTTTATTTTCTACATTTTCCCGCCTACATGAAGCGTTTAGCGTCTTCTTTATCATTACAAAAGTACACGAAACCTTTAATAAATAACAGTAAAGCTCGAAAGAAATGATCTCATTATTTCCAGTTCCCGGTATCATTACTCGTGTTAGAAGCGACAGAACACAAGGAAATCTACTAAAACTCGCGACGATATTTGAACTCGCGTCTCTGGCCTTTGCGTACTTTGCAGTACATTGCGGTTTTGGCGTCACGTGTAATTCTTAATGCCTATTTCGATTCATCGAAATAAAAATCAAAATTCAGAAGCATAAGACTGCTCTCCTAATTACTATTACTGAAAAAATATGTATTTAGAATGATTCCTGAAATATGAGACGGCTTCTGTGGTGCGTCGGGCGAGGGCCCAACTGCAACGCAGAAGGATGCAGGTTCGATTCCCGCCGGGTGCAAATAATAATTCTTAAAATAAACATTTGTATTTGGTCTGGGTGTCTCTATGTATAATTTGTATGTATTTACAAAAGAAAAATAAATGTAGGTACTCTATCCTTCATCACCGTAACACAAGCTTAGTAGCTTACCATGTGGCCAGATGGCGCTGTGTTACTTTTGAATTTTTATTTTCTACATTTTCCCGCCTACATGAAGCGTTTAGCGTCTTCTTTATCATTACAAAAGTACACGAAACCTTTAATAAATAACAGTAAAGCTCGAAAGAAATGATCTCATTATTTCCAGTTCCCGGTATCATTACTCGTGTTAGAAGCGTCCCTAATCTTCGTATGGAAGCACGTAGAAGATTACGTTATCCTTCACGCTGATGATATCCTGGTAACTTTGTGTGATGACCTGAGCTTGGATTGGCTGGCGTGCCAGCTTTGTTGCGGTCACGACGACTGCTCGGCTGCTTTTGCTGCCCTGGTACATAGGGTGTTAAGTTTTGGTATGTTGTTCGTTGTTTGTTATTTTTATTTACAGAAATAAATTTATTTGGAAACGGGATAAAGTTCTTTTCTTTTAAAGCTTCACCTTAATAAAAAAATTGTCATTTTTTTCATTCATCATGGTAATGCCATGGACATAAATAAATGGCCATGGACCTACCACTTGCAGTAAATTTAACAAATAACACTTCCTTTGGCAGTCAAAAGCAGGCAAAAATAGCAGATTGTTAGACAAGGACTGAATGTCCGATATTCACCTGAGCTAAACAAGTAAACACACTTTTCATTTCGACTGTAAAGAAATTAAAATATTACTCACACATTTAATAAAACAGGTACTTATATTTTGAGAATCAGTTAAAATATCAATTAAAATTAGTACAGTTTGTAAAACACAAATTCAATTTTTTTTACTAGATTTAAAAAAGTTTAAATACATAAAAAAGTTGGTAGCAATTATAGCATAGCAAGTGGCAGAATAGAGGAGTAATTCCAGCCGAACGAAAATTATTCAGACTATAATCTGACATTTTAGTTCCTTGTATTTGTCAATTTTTCTATTGAAAAAGTGTCAAATGGTTGAAATAATTAGTAGATGAAGTAAGGATTCCGTAGTCTGACTATCTGTCTGTTACCAGGCTGTATTTCATACATAAACTGATAAACCGAAAGTGATAGCTAGACAATTTCACAGATCATGTATTTCTGTTGCCGCTATAACAACAACATATAGAATAACTTATATATTAGGGGTTAAAGTATGAAATTGCCGATTTGTACTGAAAATCTTAATTGTTTATTTTTTAAATTTTTAACAAATTTATTTAATCAAAATAGTTGCCATTATTATCTATACATTGCTGCCATCTAATGGGAAGGTTATTAATGCTTTTGCGATAGAACTCCGACGATCTAGACTGCACAAACTGTGTGAAAGCATTTTGTACTGCCTCCTGGGAAGAAAACTTCTTGTCACGTAGATAATTGTCCAAATCACGAAAAAAATGGTAGTCCGTTGGAGCAAGGTCTGGTGAATACGGAGGATGACGAATGGTTTCTAAGTGCAGTTCCTGAAGGGTCAAAATGGTTTCTCGTGCTGTGTGAGGTCTCGCGTTGTCGTGGAGCAATAATGGTGAAGATCGATTCATGAGTCGGGGCTGTTTTACTGCTAGTTTTGTCAACATGGTTCGGAGTTCGGCACAATAGACATCTGCCGTAATTGCTTGACCAGATCGAAGAAAACTATAGTGAATAACACCATGCTGAGACCACCAAACAGTTACCATTACCTTTTTATTGGTAAGTTTTGCTTTAGGACACTGTTGTCGCATTTGACCTGGGGTCAGCCATTGCATTTTTCTTTTTCGGTTATCATAAAGAATCCACTTTTCATCACATGTTACAATTCGATCCAATATTCCTTCATTTCTGTACCGGTTCAACAAGGCAATACAAGTTTCAACACGCGTTTCTTTCTGCAGATCAGTCAAATCATGAGGCACCCATTTTTCGTATTTTTTTATTTTATTGATTTGACGCAAGTGAGTCAATAAAGTGGGTAAGGTAAAGTTAAACCATGCCGCTAATTCCTGGGTAGTTTGACTATGATCGGCTTCCACTATCTCTCTTAATTCATCGTTATTCACCTGTGTGGGCGGTCTTCCTCGTGGCTCGTTCTTTAAGTCGAAATTTCCATCACGAAAGCGTTTAAACCAAAATCGCACGGTGCGTTCATTAGTAGACCCCTCTCCAAACGCAGCATTGATATTGCTGGCTGTTTCTACCGCGTTAGTTCCGCGTCGGAACTCGTATTCAAAAATAACTCGAATTTTCGCAGTATCCATCTTTCTTGTCTAAATTGAATAACAAAAACAATTGAAAGTCGATATTCAAATGTTTCACATTTTTTAAAAAAAGAACATCACAGAAACCATTTGAAAAAAGTTTCATTCGAAAACCTCAAACCATGAAGATTCTATGTCAATTCAAAGAACCTATTGCAATAAAACGGCAATTTCATACTTTAACCCCTATTATTTTAATGAGGTTCCCACGCCTACAAGAAACTTGATATTTTCCGTGAGCGAGTCCGACTCGCAATAGGCCAGTTTTTTAAACTTCTATACCTACTACTTATAATAAAGGAAGAGAGGACAAAAAGTCTGAGAGGGCTTAGCAAAAGTACCTAGTAGAACAAAATTATATAATTCTTAAAATTCATGTCTGTCTGTCTGTCTGTTTCTCTGTATGTTCCTTATACAATTAAAAACTACTAATCCGATTGAAATATTAGATAGTTCTATTTTCGAGGAACGTCGTGGTATACTTTACATCGAAATCCAATTGGTAGAACCCGAGTAATAAACGAAAAAGTGCAACCGCTCGAGAACCGCTCGGCCACCCGCGCCCGTAATGCCTTTTTTCACTTCCGTGGTTGAAACCGCGGGGCGCAGCTAGTCTGAAATAAATGTCTATACGAAACAGCGAACAAAATAGTCCATCAAGAATTCCTAAAAGCTATAATTACTACAAAATGATCATTCAGTAGGTAGAGCATTCCATCCCAAAGGACGGCCAAGCCTTAACCCCTATTAATGTTATGGACGCCTGGTACTTTTGTGGCCAATTTCACTTTCATTTGCGCAGTTAGGGGCCGCTACAGCCCAATTTTCTAAGAGATTTAAAAATGCTTTTTTACTAGTAACGTCCTGTGGTTACACCCGCTGATATTATTATCGAGCGATGCGATGTTCCCGTTTGCATCCCTCTTCGGGAGTCCGGTTTCCGCTTTCCTACTTTCTTGCACGATCTTCAGCATCCAGCATTTTGGGATAAAATAGATCCACATACATAAATTATTATCCTTAAATATTTGTATCTGGTCTAGGTGTCTCTCTATGTATAATATGTAAGTATTTTACAATAAAAACTATAATGTAGTAGATCCGTTGTCTAGTACCCATAGTACAAGCCAGTTTGGGGCTAGATAGCGCTGTGTGATGTTCTGCAATATTTATTATTGTCATTTCTCCAGATTTGGGAGATTCAAATTCGAGTTTTGTTACATAGTAAATTAACAATATTGAATTTACAATTATTATTTTTAACCGCAAACTTTACTTACATCAATTTACAGAAACTAAATTAAATCGATTAACTAACTAAATGAGATAAGAGGAAATTTCGAGACTATAAAATACGGATATCGAGTACTACCTACCCCAACTTTAATAAAAATAATGTAGGTAGTTACCTAAACATTGGGCCCTACCATGATGTCTTATAAGTCGTCGCGAAGTCGTCGCGAAGTTGTCGCGTTCTTCTTCTTCTTCCTTAAAATGGCTTTTCCCTTCGGGCATTTGCCAGTGTCAAGTATTATTAATATTTGCAGGTTATTTGCATCGAACGAAACAGTCAAGTCGTCATAGTTAAAGTCAAGTCGAAGGAATCATTGTAAAAAGGGGGCCATTTTTTACAACGTTTGTTCACGGAGCTTTGGAGAGAACAAAGTCAATGTTTTGCACCGATTTTCACTTGTACACCTTCACAAAACTAAATTGATTAATATGCCCCCGAAATTAAACAATTTACACGCATTTGAACTAAGTTTCACAAAAATGAAAATTTAGCAACACATCTCCTCAACGCATTCCCGCCAAAATTCCAAGTTGTCGCGTTGTTCAGCTAAAAATAAAAAAATTAAGTACATCCTCATACAATTTAAAAAAAAACAGTATATTTGAAATTGTCTGTGGTTTTAAAAGTAGTCTGGGTATTTTTTATTCAAAATTTACTTTATTTTTTGAACGACAAAAGGACGACATAGCAACGACAAACGATCTGGTAGCGCGGATTATCTCGGCAATTGGTCTCGACAATTGTCGCCTGAATAGTAGAACATATTGCTATCTCTGATAGCATTCAGTTAGGGACGTTAGGGTATTTAGGTCTAGTGAACAAGCCAGTTGAAATTACTGGCGAAATATCGAGCTCCATACAG
Source organism: Idaea dimidiata (assembly GCA_949358125.1). NCBI lineage: Eukaryota > Metazoa > Arthropoda > Insecta > Lepidoptera > Geometridae > Idaea > Idaea dimidiata. The sequence goes on from OX442342.1 coordinate 1,734,362, forward strand.
AAAAAATCAAAATCATGATAAATATCCCGATATGTAACAATAATTGTTTTATTTTTTTGTTTAATCAATTATCTATTAAACAAGAAACAAAACAATAAAAAAGGTAATAGCTAAAATTAAAACTAATTATAAAACTAAAATTAAAATTAAATATAACCTACTTATAAATAAAAAATATTAAATAACAATCAGTGTAATGAAACCAACCCAAGTAAGTTTAAAATCGTATATTTAACACTATGTTAGATCGTGAGATACCAATACACATTTCTCTGTCTAATAAATTGGAAGCAGAAAGATTTTCCGAAGTAAATTGCAAAAAAAAATACTTTGAAAAATGTCAATTTAAAATAGGCTTTATAACGTCCAGTATAAAAACCATATTTCATTGTTAAGTAGCATCAGTTTAAAAGCCACCCAGCCTCCGATTAAAATGTGGCTGAATTAAAATGTCACCGTTAAATACAGGGATAGAAAATATTCATAACGTTTTAAATTGGTTGGTTTACCTTTAGAGATACGGTGTTGCTATGTTAGAGGAAAATCTACGATATTTTGTGTGAATTTTAATTGAGGAGCTCTTAGCTTGGTTGCTCCAGCCTTCCAGCCGATCTCGAAATGGTTGTGAGGGTTAAGCAACGCTTGGCGCGATCATTGCTTGCATGGGTGGTCGAAGTGTGACAAAAATAATTTTCACTCCGTGGTGTTATCCGATAGCAGTCGTTAGGTCAAGTTAGAGGCGTTAGGGCGACCTGAAAACTATTATTCTGCTGAATACTTTACTGGAGAGGCTGGATAATCCTTTGATTATGCATTGGAATCAGGTGCACATGATGTCTAATGCAAGTAAAAATATAGATAATTTGTTTAATAATAAATATGAATGTAATTATTCGGCGATAATCTAATTCACTAACATAGCTTGAGATATAATTATAAATATAAGTAGTATATCCGTTGTCTAGTCACCGTAACACATGCTTAGCAGCTTACCACGGGGCTAGATGGCGCTGTGTGTTCGTCACAGAATTTATTTATATAATTAATATTAGGGGTTAAAGTATGAAATTGCCGATTTGTACTGAAAATCTTAAAAGTTTATTTTTTTAAAAATTAACAAATTTATTTAATCAAAATAGTTGCCATTATTATCTATACATTGCTGTCATCTAATGGGAAGGTTATTAATGCCTTTGCGATAGAACTCCGACGATCTAGACTGCACAAACTGTGTGAAAACATTTTGTACTGCCTCCTGGGAAGAAAACTTCTTGTCACGTAGATAATTGTCCAAATCACGAAAAAAATGGTAGTCCGTTGGAGGAAGGTCTGGTGAATACGGAGGATGACGAATGGTTTCTAAGTGCAGTTCCTGAAGGGTCAAAATGGTTTCTCGTGCTGTGTGAGGTCTCGCGTTGTCGTTGAGCAATAATGGTGAAGATCGATTCATGAGTCGGGGCTGTTTTACTGCTAGTTTTGTCAATATGGTTCGGAGTTCGGCACAATAGACATCTGCCGTAATTGCTTGACCAGATCGAAGAAAACTATAGTGAATAACACCATGCTGAGACCACCAAACAGTTACCATTACCTTTTTATTGGTAAGTTTTGCTTTAGGACACTGTTGTGGCATTTGACCGGGGGTCAGCCATTGCATTTTTCTTTTCCGGTTATCATAAAGAATCCACTTTTCATCACATGTTACAATTCGATCCAATATTCCTTCATTTCTGTACCGGTTCAACAAGGCAACACGAGTTTCAACACGCGTTTCTTTCTGCAGATCAGTCAAATCATGAGGCACCCATTTTTCGTATTTTTTTATTTTATTGATTTGACGCAAGTGAGTCAATAAAGTGGGTAAGGTAACGTTAAACCATGCCGCTAATTCCTGGGTAGTTTGACTAGGATCGGCTTCCACTATCTCTCTTAATTCATCGTTATTCACCTGTGTGGGCGGTCTTCCTCGTGGCTCGTTCTTTAAGTCGAAATTTCCATCACGAAAGCGTTTAAACCAAAATCGCACGGTGCGTTCATTAGTAGACCCCTCTCCAAACGCAGCATTGATATTGCGGGCTGTTTCTGCCGCGTTAGTTCCGCGTCGGAACTCGTATTCAAAAATCACTCGAATTTTCGCAGTATTCATCTTTCTTGTCTAAATTGAATAACAAAAACAATTGAAAGTCGATATTCAAATGTTTCACATTTTTTAAAAAAAGAACATCACAGAAACCATTTGAAAAAAGTTTCATTCGAATACCTCAAACCATGAAGATTCTATGTCAATTCAAAGAACCTATTGCAATAAAACGGCAATTTCATACTTTAACCCCTATTATAATGGATTGTATTTTTATCTGAATAATAAATTGAATTGTGTCAAAGACTCTAACACTAGATAAGACACACCAAACAAAACACGAAAATAAGAGGAAGAATTCAATTTTCGAAGTGCGGGTTCGAACCCCGTCACGGGAGATGATTTGAACATGCTATTTTCCTTGTAAAATATTTCTAGTAAATTTTGAATGACAATATTTGTCGTTAAAATAATAACGGCCTAATAAAGTAGGTAATATTTATTAGGACTATGCAATGAAGAATTACTTGAATTAAGGGTGACTATAAAATTCTCCCTGGCAACACCAGCAAACTGTTGCTGGGCGGGCGGGAGAGCGAGGGGATATAAACGTATCGTATACTACAGTTGGTACATTGTATCTTTGTAGAGACGATATCACCATTTCGCGTTTATAATATTAGTCAGATTATAAACGCAAAAGTATTTCAAACTCAGCACGCCAGACAAATCTTTGTGATTTTTGGCCTGCATTATGTTTTTTAAGTATTATCTTCAATTTTAAATAAATAAATAAAATAATAATAAATGTGTGTTTGTATGTATGTGACTTTGTTACTGTTTCACGTAAAAACTACTTAACCGATTGCAATGAAACTTGGAATATAGGTACTTTTTATCCCGATATTCACGCGACTTACGCGGGTGAAACCGCGGGGCGCAGTTAGTAATATTGTAAACTCGAAATTTTGTAAGTATGTATGTAACTTTGATTGCAATACTCTTTCAGGCAAAACAGCTGAACCGAGTGAATCTTGAAATAAAGGGACCTGGAATAACACATACACTACTTTCTATCCAGCGGAAACGTAAGTTGAGCGGGACAAACCGCGGGACGCAGCTAATCTAAAATTAATCAAAGTACTGAATGACTGACCTTTATTTTAAAACACAACCTAAACCGCTATATGTATACTAGTTATAAGGACATGAAATTTGGACTGTGTGTTCTATGTTATGTGTAGATATCTATTAGGATTTTTCGTAATTCTTACAGGATTGAGACTCTTACACAGATGGGTAAGTACTTTACTTTACACTATACCTCGGTCGATTTGCACGGGGAAAATATGAAATATATTTATTTACCAATTAAAACTATGCTATTACACATTTGTCTGTGCCCTCACACTAGACAATTGTCTGTATCGTGAAGTGTCAGGAAAAAAAAAGATTTAGAGAGATAAATGAAGCCGTTCGCTTGATTTCTTGCATAAGTACTAGATAACATAATTTCGTACATTTACTCCTATTATCTCTGTGATCGCTTTTACTCCCAAAATATATTGACGAAAATGCGATTGACATACAAATAGAGTGGTAAATCTGCAAAAATTAAATAATGTCGTTTAATAAGACTGCTGTCTATTTAATATGTAATTATTTCATTTATTTATTACTAATAATCTCATAGTATTTTATGTTAATTTGTTATCAAAGTACCTATTTATTTTACAGGGAGGAAAAGTAGAAATTCAAGTAAAATGAAGAATATTCCAACGTGAAACTCCGTGTTAGCATCTCCGTAGAAATCCGCCCGCCCTCAGCCAACAGGCGTCAGTGTGCCTTCGACCGCGGCAGTGAATCAACCTGCGGAACCACGCGGGCCATGAACAGGTACGGGCTGTTTATTTATTGCCATAAGGAACCCTGAATATAACAGAAACCGTATAAGAAATTACTATTTTTCTTTGGCATTTCTTTGTGATGAACACAAATTATCTTAAATGAGCTCCTAATCTTTATTAAATCTTAGTAAATTGTTGCTTGTGTACTAGGAGCACATGCGTTGATTAGAGATTGAGATTAAATTAGAAGGCTGATTAGACGATACGGTTGACTTTCCTTTTTTTTCTTCTTTTAAACAAGCCTTTTGAAGTCTGACTCTACAAAGAAAACGAGGAAAATTATGTGATTTCTATTTTCTGTCTGAACTGAAGAACATGAATTATCTAGCTAGATCGACTAGGATATTATACTTCAATCAGACCTTTTTTTTATATAAAATATGAAACTCTAACCCTTTGATCAATTATAAACAAAATTAAGAAAATATTTATTTGTAAAGATGTTTTATTTATACTTTTTTATGGCTATTAAAAACAGAATGAATAAAACTTATGAGAGACCTACTTGAGCAATCTAGACCTACTTGGATATCATACTTCATCAAGAGCTCTATTTTACTATGCTATTCATGTGATGGATTTTATGGTTGATTAGATTTTATGTTATAGGCGAGGGTACCTTGTATCTACTCGTTTTATCTATTTCATTCTCTTGTTTAATGATGAAAGATCGCATCACTGGTCTACTGGTGCTAAAACTATATTTTAGACCGCTTTATCATTCACCATTTGATAAGTTAAGTAGTGGTCAAATGATAATTGATTTAGGTATCTTTAAAAATCTTAAAAACAGTTTCGTTGACTGCTTGTATTTGCGTCTGCCAAGTGGAGTTGCGTTTATGTTAAGGGACAGTCCACGAGTTTTTTTCAAAGAACTTCTTCAAGAACATCTTTATTATCCGATTAATTTTGCAAATAACTCTCTTTTTATGGGACATTTGAACCATAACTAGTAGTTTTGCGTAAAGTTGAATAAACTTTAGCAATGATCTTGACTAAGATTTATCCAAAATCAAAACATAGGGTCATTAATCAGCTGAGCTAAGTAGGAATTTTCAAAATTCCTCTCGTAAGAATTTTGAAAAACGCTTTCTTATCGGACACATTTTCCAAATTTGAGATCTTTATTATCAGCGTTAATTGAGTTCGTTGATCCACCAGTCTATCAGCTGATTATCAGCTGTTTCTTAGAGTTAGAGGTCATTGACCTCTAGTTGTCCTTTCATTTAGTTTGGTCCACAATCGACACTTTGATTGCCTTTATTTTCATTAACTTGAAATTTGTTTTTGAAAACAACCATTTCAAAAAGACGAATTTCTAAGTGTAGTAGTACGCAAGTTGTTCGCCTAGATGTCTAAAATAACACCCTTTCGGCTTAAATGTCCATCTTCGGAACACCCTGTATAGATTGAGAATTTTGTGATGAAAAGATTAAGTAGGTATGTCAGGTGTGCCATCAATCTGTATCTTGTAGTATTCATTCATATTCATATTTATTCTGTTGGTGAAAATCTGAGAGGGAGCAATTTACTAACATTTTAATGAGCTATTCTGTTCATCACTCCAAAGATTCTCATCAGATCTCCACTAAATATTAATGATACCAATTTGAAGTTTTCAACTTTGAAATAATAAGAGAGAATTGTTGAAATTAGGTGCCATAATATCAGAAGTAGGTCATTTATAGCTACGATTTTTTCGGCGTCATTATTACTAAGTAAGTCCGGCGGGGCAATCTCGACTTCAGGAAATTTCGACTATTCTTAATAACTTCTGCATTTTACTTTATTTTAAAAAGTGCCATCTGTGGTCGCACAAAAACAATTTTATAAATATTTACATAGATAGCACTGTGTCTTCAAATTCTACATAAGTTATTAAGAATCAATCGAAGTGTATACACAGCCCGGACAGACAGACAAATAGAAAAAACGAAACTTTAATAAGGACTTTTGTTTTTGAGGGGTTAGTGAAACGTCGTCTTGAATTTTTATTTTTGCAAAACCTAGTTTTATTGCGTGTAAATTGTTTAATTTCGACGGCATGTTATCAAATTAGATAAGCGAAGTTCAACGAGTGTAATGAAAATAAAAATACCAGTGCCAAACACGAAATTAGCACGTTACAAACAAATGTTCTATGGGGTTGGAGAAAAATTGTCGCCATTTTTTCTGCAGCCTTCACGCATTGAAAATTATTTCAAACGATTATAGTATAATAGTGGTAGTTCACTATTATACGAGAAACTGGCTAAATTGACGTATATTGCTGACAGAAAACCATAACTAAGAAATTGAAATGAACTTTAATAATACAGGGCCCGCGGTGCCTTACTGTATAAATAAATACACGTGGAATAAGGTCGGAATAGTGAGAACTTGCTTTGTCTTTTCCGTGACAAGAACTTTCAAAGTTGACAGACAGAAACAAAAAGCAGTAAAATTACTCCGACCTTACTCAACGTTTCGTGTTGACTACTGAACCCTAAAAAAGTACAACATTTCAATATCATCTACCAGGATAACATAAACCGTAAGAGAAGTAAATAGAAAATGATTACACCACAATACCACAGCATTTATTATCAACCGTATCCGATACAAGCCTTGTTCAATTTGATACGATTCGATTCTATCTGAATGATTCTCGAATCGATTTGTTTTCACCACTTCAGATTTCTTGATCGAATTCAATCACAGTAGTATCAATCTTCTACGATTTTTTAAACCTCACACTTTTCTCTATACAGATTTGAAATATTTGCCTGCATGTTTGCAAAAATTGTGTTTTTCTTTCAATTTAATTTTGTCGAATGTATACGAGATGTCCCAAATTGCTCTTACTTAGAACAGAATTGCGTTTTTTACGTAGTATTCCTTTTTGTATTGACATTTTGGAATAATAATTTATTGTTTCTTACTTTATGCTCGAGGAATTCTACTAGAAATATTTTACAAGGAGAAATAAGTTATTAAAAATCCTCCCGTGACAAAATTTGAACCCGTGCCCCTCGCTTACTGGGCGAGTGATCTAACAATTACCTACGCCACACGTGCTTTTTATTTATTACAAACTAACTGACCCTGCGATTTTATTTTGGTTTTAGTTATTTATTATTAAAACGGCAACAGAAATACATCATCTGTGAATTTTAACTGTCTAACTATTACAACCTAGAAGAAGGATCCCTTTTTAACCTTTGGGTACGAAATTCTAAAAATATGAACTAACCCGTGTGAAGCCGGGGCAACGGACTGGCTTTAGGTCATTTTCCTGCTCCCAATTTCATCCTATTTCCATCGGAAAATTTCATTACAGCTCCACGGAGTGGCCGTGAGTTGTTTTCACGAAAAACTCTATTTTACTAAGTAATTTTACTGAGTTAGGTGCTCTATTCTGTTGTCTCTACTTAGTCGGAGTAAGTTATCGTGTTCTGCTGACTGTACTTAGACAGGCGACTTAAATAAGTTATCTTGTTTTGTTGTCTTTACGAACAGATGTTTTTATAAACTGACTCCCTTTTTAAATGCGAAAGTTAAGATTGTTGTAAGTCAATTACGCAAAAACAGATAACCGTTAAATTTGCAATGTTTGCGCCCGTGGGATTGAGTTCTTACAATGAAGAATGTTAATAGGTATGCCAAATCGGTTGAAAGTTTGTTACAGTCAAGCTTGTATGTATACAAATACACTAGTTTCTATTTTAGCCAAAAATACCTATTAGTTTCGATTTTACGGGCATTTAAAATTACGATAAATATTGAGTCTCGCTAACAGTCACGTGACGTCATTTACAACTAATAAAACGAAGAGGACACCGTGCTGACAGCGCGAGTGGACTAAGCGAGTGCTGTGTGATGACGTCACACCCAAGTACGATTCCGCATCGCACGTTTACTTCTATAAATCGGAAACGAATTAACGTATCGAAGTAATTCCTTAGCTGGTATTTTTTATTTTTAACAGAGAATATGGAGAATTAATAATCATATTTTTTTTATTTTTCCTCATTGCCAAACTAGTTACATATTCCTATTTTTAATGAAAAGATATATTCACAAAAACACAGCGCACGGTCTACGTCAGGCGGGATTCGAACCAACGCATCTCAATCCAATCCGGGGAATGCGACTTAAACCTTTAGTCCACCGACGCGGTGACTCATACGCCGAATCATCGCTTCAATATCTTTTCAACTTGGCATGTTTACGTTAGTTACATATTTTCGAAAAACCTTGGTTGAAACCTAACTCTCAGCTCTGTTCATTGTTTATAATGTTTCTAAACTATTTTTGACTTTTTAATAGTACTTACCTATAGGTGCCGAACGGCTTGTGCGTTTTTCAAACAAAATTAAAAAGGTACGGTCCTTTCGACTACGTATCACCAAAAAGAAAAAACAATCAATAAAAAAATAAACTTTGTCGATTAAATGCTCGGAAAGATGAAAAACAAACCTAAACCAACTTGGCTAATTAAGTACGTGCTTTTGTGAAGAATTTGCTGCCGACAATAAAAAGTTTCCGGTCCTAAACGCGGTTCTCAAGCAGATATTTTGATGAAAAGTAGGTATCCCTTTGTGTGCCTTTGTGCAAGTCGCAAGTTTGACCAATTTTTGGTGTATGTGGGAAGCTTTGGTGAATAATTACAGGGTTTTCTTATTGTGGCTTTGGGTCGCTTGTGTGTGTATATTGCCAGTGTCATGTTATTATTTTATTAACCCTTGATGGAAAATGAGGGGTGTTTTGGCGCGGAAACGCCTCGAGATGTGTTACTGAATTTTCAATTTGGTAAAACTGAAACGCGTAATAATTGTTTAATTTCGGTGGCTTTTAATTAATTTAGATTCGTGGAAGTTTACAAGTGTAGTAAAACACCATTCACTTGACTCTCACACGCCACATTCCGTCGATTTCACTTGCTCACACAATTGTCAATTGCGATAAGGCCGCCCGTTTGTGCAATTTACGTTAAATCTATGTCTTTACTTCATGTAATGTAAATATTTGTGTTTTGTTGTATGTTGTACAAATAAAGTTGTTATCTATCTATCTTGTCGCCTTGACTTGTCATGCAATTTATTTTTACCGCGAGTTGGTCCAAATAAATGTTACTTATTTATCTTTCCTTCTTATTACACGACTGCCAAAGGAAGTGTTATGTTTTTGCCGTGAGTGTATGTATGTATGTATGTGACCTATTTTTTGTCTATCGCAGATACGATTAAAAAGGTTTCTACCTTTTGTAACCTAGCTAATTTACAAGTACCTATTATAAAATAGAGTCTAATTTCCAGTAGGTAAATAAATGCTCATAATGGGTACTCATAACCGATAAGAAAATAAACAAATCACTACTGATTACAATCTAAGTATTATAATAGGGGTTAAAGTATGAAATTGCCGTTTTATTGCAATAGGTTCTTTGAATTGACATAGAATCTTCATGGTTTGAGGTTTTCGAATGAAACTTTTTTCAAATGGTTTCTGTGATGTTCTTTTTTTAAAAAATGTGAAACATTTGAATATCGACTTTCAATTGTTTTTGTTATTCAATTTAGACAAGAAAGATGGATACTGCGAAAATTCGAGTGATTTTTGAATACGAGTTCCGACGCGGAACTAACGCGGCAGAAACAGCCCGCAATATCAATGCTGCGTTTGGAGAGGGGTCTACTAATGAACGCACCGTGCGATTTTGGTTTAAACGCTTTCGTGATGGAAATTTCGACTTAAAGAACGAGCCACGAGGAAGACCGCCCACACAGGTGAATAACGATGAATTAAGAGAGATAGTGGAAGCCGATCCTAGTCAAACTACCCAGGAATTAGCGGCATGGTTTAACGTTACCTTACCCACTTTATTGACTCACTTGCGTCAAATCAATAAAATAAAAAAATACGAAAAATGGGTGCCTCATGATTTGACTGATCTGCAGAAAGAAACGCGTGTTGAAACTTGTGTTGCCTTGTTGAACCGGTACAGAAATGAAGGAATATTGGATCGAATTGTAACATGTGATGAAAAGTGGATTCTTTATGATAACCGGAAAAGAAAAATGCAATGGCTGACCCCAGGTCAAATGCCACAACAGTGTCCTAAAGCAAAACTTACCAATAAAAAGGTAATGGTAACTGTTTGGTGGTCTCAGCATGGTGTTATTCACTATAGTTTTCTTCGATCTGGTCAAGCAATTACGGCAGATGTCTATTGTGCCGAACTCCGAACCATGTTGACAAAACTAGCAGTAAAACAGCCCCGACTCATGAATCGATCTTCACCATTATTGCTCCGCGACAACGCGAGACCTCACACAGCACGAGAAAAATTTTGACCCTTCAGGAACTGCACTTAGAAACCATTCGTCATCCTCCGTATTCACCAGACCTTGCTCCAACGGACTACAATTTTTTCGTGATTTGGACAATTATCTACGTGACAAGAAGTTTTCTTCCCAGGAGGCAGTACAAAATGCTTTCACACAGTTTGTGCAGTCTAGATCGTCGGAGTTCTATCGCAAAGGCATTAATAACCTTCCCATTAGATGGCAGCAATGTATAGATAATAATGGCAACTATTTTGATTAAATAAATTTGTTAAAAATTTAAAAAATAAACAATTAAGATTTTCAGTACAAATCGGCAATTTCATACTTTAACCCCTAATACAAGGTGTAACGGGTAAGCCCTTTTAATCCGAAAGGGGGTTGTTCAAGACGTCTAGGCGAACAACTTTTGTTGTACGACTTTTGGAAATTCGAAGTACTTTTCGTAAAATTTAGATGTAAAGTTTCCTTGAAAATCACCTGTTTCTGAGAGTTCGAGGTCATTGACCTTATGTTGTCCTTTTATTTAGTTTGATGGTTTACAATCAAAACTACAATTACCTTTATTTTCAAAAGGAGCTGTTTTTTCAGTATTACATAATCTTAAAATTAAAAAAAAAAAGTTTGGTTTTTCAAAAGTCGTAGAACAAAAGGTGTTCGCCTAGACGTCTAGAACAACCCCCTTTCGGATTATAAGGGCTTACCCGTTACAAATTGTATATAACGTCAAAGCGGCAATACCTACTGCATAATGTCTATCAAATTGAGTTACCAACTAGACAGATAATAGGATCCTGAGCTGCCTTTACTAAAATAATTTAAAACCAAACTATCCCGTCTTTTTAATTAATACTTACATTATTATACCAGGAACTCATAAAACTCAAGGGACCCTTGGTGAAACTTTAACAAGATACCTTCAAGTTTGAGCAACTATCAAGACATAACTTGTCCCGCTGAGACCGAGACTTCTTCCTGAATGCTAAGTTCCTGGTACATTAACCTACAATGCCTGCATAACTTTTCTATGAATTATGCGAATACAATTCATGGAAAAGTAAAATTCGCTAAAAAAAATGGCGCCTTCATCAGATCCAGACAGGTTGGCGTTTATTTTTCCAGATTTTTATTTTTATTTATCTCTTTAAATGGTATTGGTTTGGAGCGGGATGGGTTGATTGCTTAATGCCTGAGAGGGAGCAAGATGAAGTAATTCTCCTTCTAATACAAAGAAGTACTTTCGTGTATCAAATTGAATTCATAAGTTTTCAGTTGAAATATCGCTGTTTTACATTTACACGAGCACACTCGATCCAAATACTTTCTTAATCCGTCTACGAGTCATGATGAGATACATCCTAGCGTTCAACAAACAGGCAGACAGAGGGACAGTGGAGTTTTAGTTCAAGAATACCGTTTTTACCTTTTGCGTATGGAACCCTAAAAATAAGTGAAAGAGGAGCTAAGTTATAAATAAAAGTCAAGTGACTGTTCTATTGAAGTGGATGTAATGTGTTTGCAGAGGCGGTATTAGATAGCTTGTTCCGCTTCGTACCACTTAACTCGACATTTTTCACAGTGCTAAGTGCCTGGTATTTTGTCTTTTATTGAAGTAATTTTTTGTGATACACACAAGTTTAATAAAAACCGGCCAAGTCCGAGTCGGACTTACTTACCTTTATTCTAATTTGGTATGAAAACCTAAAAATGAGTGAAAGTCGATGTAAGTTAAAACTAAAAGTCAAGTGTTTGTATATGAGTTTTGGCGGGAATGCGTTGAGGAGATGTGTTGCTAAATTTTCATTTTTGTGAAACTTAGTTCAAATGCGTGTAAAATGTTTAATTTCGAAGGCATATTAATCAATTTAGTTTCGTAAAGGTGTACAAGTGAAAATCGGTGCAAAACATGGACTTTAGCTTAGTGTTCTCTCCAAAGCTCCGTGAACAAACATTGTAAAAATGGCCCCCTTTTTACAATGATTTCCTCGACTTGACTTTGTCTGTGACGACTTGACTGTTTCGTTCAATGCAAATAACCTGCAAATATTGATAATACTTGACACTGGGAAATGTCCGAAAGGAAAAGCCATTTTAAAGAAGAAGAAGAAGTGTTTGTATGGGGATAACTATTTCGCTTCAAAAAACGTTTCATGGAATTATATTTCTTCGATAACAGCTTTTCATCGATATCTCTGTATACATACATGTAGCTTATTATTATTATTTTTTATCGGTTGTAAACCGATTATGGCCATTAGGAAATTAGCCAGTGTCAAGTATTTTAATATATTATTATGCAAGTTATTTGCATCGAAACAGTCAAGTGTAGGGAATCATTTGGGAGTTTTGGCGGGAACTCGTTGAGGAGGTATGGTGCTAAATTTTCATTTTTGTGAAACCTAGTTCAAATGCGTGCAAATTGTTTAATTCCGGGGGCATAATTATCAATTTAGTTACGTGAAGGTGTACAAGTGGAATGAAAGTGAAAATCAGTGCAAAACATAGACTTAGCGTTGTCTCCAAAGCTTCGTAAATTTTTTTTGTAAATAAATGGCCGCCGTGTTTACAAATTATCCCCTTCCCCTAGACTTGACTTTAACTATGACGACTTGACTGTTTCGATGCAAATAATTTGCATAATATATTAATAATACTTGACACTGGCTAATTTCCTAATGGCCATAATCGGCGCACAACCGATAAGAAATAGAAAATAGAGAATCATTTGTAAACACGGCGGCCATTTACAAAGATTGTTCACGGAGCTTTGGAGACAACATTCAGTCCATGTTTTGCACCGATTTTCACTTCCATTCCTTTTATTCCATTCATTCAAAACTCAAACAAGTGTCATTGATTGCAACGACACTTTAAATCGATTATGAATGTAAATAGATGGTGAAAAAGAACACGTTCTAAAAAGAGATAGAATAACATTTAGTATGACATAACCGGACAAATCTCTGTGATTTATTGGTTATGTTTTTGTTATAAAAAAAATTTCAATTTTTTTTTTTTTTTTTTTTTTGTTGTAATTATGATAAATAAATAAAAAAAATAAAAAAAAAATTGTAAGAGAAAAATACATTATACGAAAGAGACGGAGATACTAAAAACAAGAAGAAATGCAAAGATCGCTTTTGTTTTTACCAGGCACTTAGCACCGTGATGTCGAGTTAAGTGGTTTAAACTTTGAAGCGGAACAAGCTATCCGATACCGCCTCTGATGCAACCTACATACGATCACATTACATCTACATACCTAGATATTGTATGAAAGAGATGTATGATGGAATAAAAAAAAAAATCTAAACATCTTATAGAAAATATCACATAATATTATGCATGATGTATATTTACAACAGATATACCTAATAAATATAAATATAATTAATATTTATTATCTACTAGCTGCGCCCCGCGTTTTCATAAATATGGATATTTTTCTTTTATAAGAACCTTGTCCTGACAGCATACAATACAAAAATAGAATTAGCGAAATCGGTCCAGCCATTTACGCGTGATGCCAAGGGATTTTTTACTAAATTTATTTTTATACTAGCTGCGCCCCGCGGTTTCACCCGCGTAAGATTTATCAAAATCGGTTTAGCCTTTTTTTCTTTCATAAGAACCTTCTCCTGATCATAACAAACATAACGCAAAAAGAATTATCGAAATGACCACGCGAAATAGGGATTCATTTTTATATAATTACTAGCTGCGCCCCGCGGTTTCACCTGCGTAACTTCCTATCCCGTAACGTTAATAATCCCTCACGTATGTCATACCAAGTATTGCCTAACGATTATTCAAAGTACTATATAATATTTCTACCTCTAAACCAACCCTGTACCAAGTTTTATGAATATCGGGTCACCCGCTCTTTTACACCCATCACGTATGTTGTACCAAGTGTTGCTTAACCCGTACGATCATTCAAAGTACCCTATATATTATTTCGACCTCTAAACCAACCCTGTACAAATTTCATTCATATCGGTTCACGGGTTGTTGAGTTATAAATAGAAATACACGACTTTATTTTTCATAGCTGCCGTCCCGCAGTTTCACTCGCGTAAGTCCCGATCCCGAGGGAATATCGGGATCAAAAGTAGCCTATGTCATATCTGGATAATGTAGCTTTCTATTAGTAAAAGAATTTTTGAAATAGGTCTAGAAGTTTCTGAGATGACCCCCAAAATACATACATACATACATACATGTTACCAACGTAACCTCTTTATAATATTAATTATACCAACATAAAACAAAATATTAAGAATCAAAAGTACAATGAGATATTGCAAAATAATTATTAAAAAGCACTGCAGTTTGGTGACACTACCTGTTGGGGGTGCTATCCACTTTAGGTGTTAAATGAAAGTTAAGAGCTTCCTGGTACATGTTCCTTTAATTGAGGCTAATTCGCAAGTACGCTAACAAAAAATATATATATCTACCTGTACATCTAGATACTATGCTAGTAACGCTACAATAGGGTTTGCTCTAAAGATATTATGAGGAGCTGGTCCTTAACATGCCCCCAGCCGTTGAAAGGTCGCCTTTCAACCAGAAGCTTCCACGAGAGGACAGATCTTCGCGAAGGCACGTCGCACGACGCCTGATGCTGTCTTGATATCTGCCACCCTGGAGACTCCGTCTTTGCCTGGATAAAGGCACACTACGCGACCCAACTTCCACTTCAGTGGAGGAATGTTGTCTTCTTTGATAACAACGAGAGTGTTGATCTTCAGGATATCCTTACACGCTCGCCACTTAACACGTTGTTGCAACTCGGAGACGTATTCTTTGCTCCACCTCGTCCAAAAATGTTGACGTAGTTGCTCAATTCTTTGAAAGCGTGTGCGGTATTGACGAGAGGCGTCGTGGTGATCCACTGGAAGAGAAGTAAACGCTCGTCCTATGATAAAATGCGCTGGTGTCAGCGGCGACAGGTCATCTGGGTCCGATGATAACGAAGTGAGTGGTCTCGAGTTCAAAATCGCTTCTATCTGGATTAAGACCGTGTTAAGCTCTTCATAGGTTAAATTACAATTGCCCAGCACTCGGACTAAATGGTACTTAGTCGACTTCACACCAGCCTCCCAAAGACCACCAAAGTGCGGAGCATAGGCAGGTATAAAATGAAAATTAATTCCTTCATTAGCTAGCTCCTCAGGAACCGAGCTGGTAATGCTCTTTAGAAAGTTGGAAATGTCATTATATGCACCTACAAACGTTGTCCCATTGTCTGAATAAATATTACCTGGTTTCCCCCGTCTAGCTATGAATCGACGCAAGGCTTGTTGATAGCTATTACTCGTTAAATCGCCTACCAACTCTAAATGAATAGCCTTGGTCGTAAAACACACAAAAAGTGCTACGTATACTTTGACAAGTTTGCATCCGCGACCTTGACGACTTGCAGCACTAATGGGGCCTGCATAATCAACGCCTACATTCTGGAAGGGGTAAGCAGCTGGCGAAAACCGGTCGGATGGTAAATTGCCCATCTGGGGAACAACAGTTTGACCCTTAATACGACGACATAGAACACAATTATGATAAGTAGCTTTGGCTAAATTACGACCGCCTAATGGCCAGTACGATTCACGAATGGTAGCCAAAAGCAGCGAAGGTCCCGCGTGCATATGTTTTAGGTGCTCAGATCTAAATAAAAGCTTAGTAAAAGCATGAATGGACTGTATTACTATAGGATGTTTTTTCTCATACGTAAAGTCTGAATTACATAAACGACCACCGACACGCATTATGTTGTCGTTATCGAGAAAAACATTTAATTTTAAAAGTGAACTCTTATTAGGTAGGTCTTGGTTTTTAAGCAACATATTATATTCTGGAAATGATTCCCTTTGCGACTGAATAATTATCCATTTTAATGCATTCTGTAGCTCGTCCGTGGTCAAGTGACTGGACGAAACGCTCTGCTTTTTGCAAGCTTGAATGAAGCGAAATATATAGGCTACAGATCGTTGAAGTCGCAATAACTTAGAAAACCGTTGAAATTCAACAATAGCATTTTTATTTGTTGCATTATTACAAAACTCCGCGTGTATGGATATCTCAATTTTAGTTTCAGGTAAATCTAATAATTTGTCTTGAGAAGTACGAGGCCATGAATTTTCATCGCATCGGAGAAAGGATGGACCAGACCACCATTGGTCTAACGATTGCATTATCTTAGCACTTACACCTCGTGATATCAGATCTGCGGGATTATGTTGTGTAGGGACGTGTCTCCAAGTGCCAGTGCTGGTTGTTTCTAGTATTTCTGCTACGCGATTACGCACAAAAGTGTTCAGTTTGATTGGTAACATTCTCAGCCAACCTAGCACTACCATGGAGTCTGTCCAGAATATGACTTTTGAGATCTGATCTCGTAGAGATTTTTTAACCTTATCATAAAGGCGAGCTCCTACTAAAGCGGCGCAAAGCTCAAGCCGCGGTATTGTTACGGGCTTGATAGGTGCGACACGACTTTTAGCAATAAGCAACTGCACTTGCACCTCATTCTGTTCATTGATGCTACGAACGAAAATACAGCTACCATAGGCTCGTTCAGAACTATCACAGAACACGTGCAGTTCCAGCAGCCTAAAGGAGTTACACACTACGTGACGAGGAACCTGCAAATCATTAAGTGCGGGTAGAGATTCCATGATGGTATCCCATTCTCTAACAATATGCTTATGGTTTATCGACAGATCCTCATCCCACGATACCTTCTCAAGCCACAGGGCTTGCATCATAATTTTCATACGAATAACACAAGGTGATAATAATCCCATAGGATCGAATATACGAGCAATAACTGCAAGCATATCACGCTTGGTATTCGCAGCTTCCTGTGGAATGTCAATAGGAAAGCACAAACTGTCTGAGTGCGTGTACCAACTTAGACCCAGTGTTTTGCTCACTTCCCTCTCTCCAATGTTTAAATTGAGAGGGGGCAGAGCGGGGTCTTCAGATCCTAAGGCTGGCTCATTGGACTTCCACTTCCTTAGTGTTAAGCAAGCAGACGCAAGAGCATTGGTGACAGTCTCACGTAAAAGTAGCGCTTGATCAAGGTCATTTTCGCCGCTCAGAAGGTCATCCACGTAAAAATCATGTAGTATTACCTCTGAGGCTCTTTGATCCTTACACTCAAGGCCAACCTGCTTTAAGCATCGCGTCGCTAAAAAGGGAGCGCTTGCTGTCCCGTACGTCACCGTATTCAGTTGATATGCCTTAAGACTGGTACCTGAATCGTCACGCCAGACGATCTGCTGCAGATGCCTATCTGAAACATCTATTAAAACCTGACGGTAAAACATTGCTATGTCTGCGGAGAGTACATACGTATACATTCTAAAACGGAGTAAAATCGACAGTAAATCATCTTGAACGGTGGGTCCTACCATCTGGATATTATTAAATGAAGAACCAGAGCTGGTAGGGGCGCTTGCATTGAAAACTACGCGTAATTTGGTAGTAGAACTACTTTCACGCAGCACACCATGATGAGAAATAAATAAACATTTATTTTCCGTTTCTATGTCACACTCAGTCATATGAGCCAATGACATATACTCTGCCATGAACGCTTTGTACATTTTACTTAAAATAGGCTGATTCTGAAGTCTCCGTTCCATGGAGAGAAAACAACGTTTCGCGCGTTGTAACGAATCACCTAATACGTCCACGGATTCCTTTAATGGAATTTTAACACAAAACCTTCCGTTTTGCAATCGGGTTGTGTTTCTCACAAAATGTTCTTCACATCGTAACTCCTCCTCAGAATAAGTCGATGACGGACGGCATACTTCTTCAAGCTGCCAAAACCGCGTTAATTGGGTTCGAATGTCATCGATATCGTTCGATGATGAAGTAACATTATTCCCGCATTCTGTAATTTTAATAAAATTACATTTTATAGGTGTGAAAGGAAATGACACATGGCCGCTGTTAATTGGGCCACAAACTAACCAGCCAAGTCTAGTTTGATAAAGTGTTGGATTTCCGTAACCTAATGAAATCTTTTCTGATCCTAATAAATCCCAAAACACGTCAGCTCCTATAATAATATCGATTGCGGAGGGCGTGTGAAAGTTCGGATCACATAAATTAATACTAGACGGAATATTTAAATTTCGCACGTCTATTTGTTTGACTGGTATGTTATCAGTAATCGTAGGCAAAACAAAGCAATTAAGTTCGGTACTGTAGTTTTCATTCAATGATCTAATGTGTACTCGACACATTTTACCGATGTGAGATATAGTATTATTGATGCCTTGAATTGACTTATCTACCTGAATGTACGGTAAGTTTAATTTATTATGCAATCTCTCAGTCATTAAACATGACGAGCTCCCGGAATCAAGCAATGCGCGCGCCATATGCTCACGATTATTATAATCGTATAACTTGATTATCGCAGTCGATAACAAAACATCGCCAGAATGGTTCGAATGGGAGTCGGGCATAATATTTGCTGAAAGTGTTAAAGCATCACCGCCGCTCGAGACCAGGCACGCGTTGGTACTGGATTGACTCGGCCGGACTGCAGCGGGAGGCGTGACCTTGACATTGTTGTTTACGCGCTGATCGCCCAATGATGAGTTGTTCTTCGTGCTATTTGCATTCGATTCGGACCTATGAACGAGCGTATGGTGCTTTCGTTTACATATTTTACACCCGGGTTTTCTACACTGATTAGAGTAGTGGCCAGCTTTAAAACAATTATAGCAGACTTTAAAATTAGGTAATATAGACATTCTGTCTGTAGTACTCAACGCTAAGAATTGAGAACAATTATTAAGCGTGTGGTGATTGTTACACTTCGGACACGAGGTTGGAGAAGTGTGCTTATTGTCTACTGACATAAATGTTTTAAGTTTATTGCTATTCTTTGGTGAGGAATGAGAATGATGTGAAAACTCCAATGTCTCAAGAAAATCAGCACGATTTTGCATAAATTCAATAAACTGTTTGAATGTTACAGATTTCGCTTTATCTAAATTCCCTTTATATGCTTCCCACTCACGAAACGTCCTTGTGTCCAGCTTACGACTGATTATGTAAATAAGTAAAGTATCCCAGCTGCAGACAGGTTCATCCAATGCACTTAAGGCCCTAATATTTTTATTAATTCTATCTATAGCATGTTTTAACAAGGATGAGGACTCCTTCGTGATTGGTTCCATGTTAAATAAATCTGAAACATGATTGTGAATGAGCAATCTTTTATTATTGAACCTTTCACAAAGAAGGTCCCATGCCATGATATAGTTTCGAGCAGAAAATTCGATAGACTGGATTACGACAGCCGCTGACCCCTCCAGAGATGATCTTAAATAGTGAAATTTGTTGATATCGTCGATATCGTCATTATCGTGCACAAGACTTGAAAATGTGTCTTTGAACTCTAACCAATTTTCATAAAACCCACTAAATTTCGGTAATTGAATAATAGGTAATTTAATTGATGCTTGATGGGAATTACGACGACTTGATGACGAACTGTGTTCCGACCTTTCAGTATTGGAGTAAGTTTTGATAATATCTTTAGCTTTAGCGACCAAAGAATAAAATTGAGTCTCAATTTTTATTCTTTCTGAGATTTCGGCAGACAATATAGCTTTATCAGACTGGTCTAAGTACATTTCTATTTGCGTTTGAATTTGATCAAAATCAATATCAAAAAGACTTTCCAACTTACTAGTTCGCATTTCCAACTCGATTACCTGGGCAGATGTCATCTTAGTAGAATCTATTGTAGACATGTAGGTGTTGAAATTGGTTAATCTGGTTTTATACGTGCCTCGCTTTTGTTTAAGATCCTTTAATTCTGTATTAGTGGTCATTTTGAGAAACTTGTGCGGACGACCTGGAATTTATACAATAACAAAATGAATCTCTACTGTGGTACAATACAAATTACTAACAATCTTGACGATTGATCAAATTATGAAAGTAATTAGTTGATTACTTATTGTTTGACTTGCGTATATAATATATATCGAGTATTATACAGTTATTTACTTGTTTATCCACTAAATTACGCTTTATGTAACTATGGAATGGCAGTACAGGTTAATCGAGGTTTGATTCAGCTAATTATAACTAATTAATGTAATATTAAATTACTACACTGTATTTTAAGTGTGAATTAGTATAATTCAACTGATAATTAGCCTGTAATCCAAAAATAACTAAGTAAATTATAAGAAATTACACTGAAACACTGATACTAACCTTTAAATGTACCATTTGGTTTTACATGTATTTATTTTACCTGTTTTAAAGTGCTGGGTGCTAATAAATACCTTGATTATAATGCTTAACACCTTATTTACTGTGTATTTTAGCGATTTTCACCACTGTTATCGAAGAAATTCTTCTATTGCGTCGCAATGATATGACGCCAACGTGTCTTACGTATTTTTGCAATCCTTGGAGAATTCCTTGTTATTTTGCAGTGATTTTCACCATAGGACTAGTTCTCGTGTTCTTGATTGTAAATCCGGCGCTGGAGGCCCATGTTGGGGGTGCTATCCACTTTAGGTGTTAAATGAAAGTTAAGAGCTTCCTGGTACATGTTCCTTTAATTGAGGCTAATTCGCAAGTACGCTAACAAAAAATATATATATCTACCTGTACATCTAGATACTATGCTAGTAACGCTACAATAGGGTTTGCTCTAAAGATATTATGAGGAGCTGGTCCTTAACACTACCGTCTCGCATGGAGCCGACCGATTGTGCCGCGCGGCATGATGCCTCACAGAGCTGGCTGGCCACCCTCATCATCGTCGCCCGCTACGTGTATAATATGTACGCTTGGTACTTGTTAATTATTTATTGTGGAGTTATTTTAAAACTGTAATATCTCGTGAGATATTCATTGAAATCAAGTGATGTTAAGGACAATTATGTTTAAAATTAAATACTTTTAATGAATAACGTATTTATTTGGATAAGGATTAATATCATATTTACAAAATTACCTTCGGAAACAATGCATTGTTCTACAATAAATTTCATTACTCTAAAAGATGTTATATTGAGTCAACCTTAAGAGTTAGACATATACTGTCGCGGACTATTTATTAGATCCTATTTAGAGGAAGAATTCTCTCATAAATGGTTTTTATGTAACTTTGACCGTTTACTCAGCGCACGCGACAGAATCTCGGAAAAGGGGGATTTTTTTCCCGTTTTTGCAACATATTTCATGGATGCTCCGCTCCTATCAGTCGTAGCGTGATGTAATATAGCCTATAACCTTCCTCGATAAATGGACTATCAAACACAAAAAGAATTTTTCAAATCGGACCAGCAGTTCCTGAGATTAGCGCGTTCAAACAAACAAACAAACAATCAAACAAACAATCAAACAAACTCTTCAGCTTTATAATATTAGTAGTAATAGTAATATAGTATAGATGTTATACCTATCTGATACAAACACTTTACAATTGTATGAAAGAGACAGATGATGGAAGAGAAGAAGATACTTACATACTTATAAATTTTTTTTCAATGTTAAAAGAAAGACCCTTTTTCTTTCTAAACTTCCGTTTCCAGAAGAACGCTACAATAAAAGACAAAAGTACCAGGCACTTATATAGTATCGTAAAAGATGTCAAGTTGAGTGTTTCGTTCGAAGCCGAACAAGCTATCCGATACCGCCTCTTTATCAACCTACGTACAGGAATTTTGGCGGGAACGCGTTGAGAAGATGTTTTGCTAAGTTTTCATTTTTGTGAAACCTAGTCCAAATGCGTCTAATTTTTTTAATTTCGGAGGCATATTAATCAATTTAGTTTCTTGCAGGTGTAGAAGTGTAATAAAAGTGAAAATCGGTACAAAACATGGACTTTAGCGCTGTCTCCAAAGCTCCGTGAACAATTATTTTATATGGCCGCCGTTTTATAATGATTTCCTCGACTTGACTTTAACTATGACGACTTGACTGTTTCGATACAAATAGCTTGTAAATTTAATAATAATTGACACTGGCTAATGTCCAAATGGAATTTAGCCTTATATAAGAAAAAGAAAAAGAATGCTGATAGCTGAAGAATTGAATTAACACACAACTATAGGCTACTTTTTAATCCCGATATTAATCGGGGAACTTACGCGGGTGAAACCTGCGGGTCGCCACTAGTCCTACTAATATTATAAAGCTTAAAGTTTGTGAGTATGTATGTGTGTTACATACACACATACATACTCACAAACCTCACAAACTACGTTTGTTACTCAATCACGTAAAAACCGCTGAACCTATAGCGATGAAACTTGAAATATGCTGGAGACCTGGATTAAAACATAGACTTCTTTTTATCCCGATATTCCCGCGGGAACGGGATTTACGCGAGTAAAGGCTGAGTTTTAAAATCCCTAGAATAGAGATCTGACAAATAAAATGTAACACCACGGAATAAAAAAAGTCACTATGATATTTAAAAAGAAAGTAATTTAAATTTAGAAGATCAAAATTTGATGGCTTCTAAATTTGGTTGGGTTAGGTTAAATCAACTAGGGTACTAGGGTAGTATTTGGGCCGCTACTAGTTATTCACAAATCTGAATTCCGTTCTAACACCAAAAAAATTCAATCTGAAATACAAATTGTTTTAATATAAAATGCTTACGTTATATAAAATGCTTCAGTTAAAGACAACGGGCGGCGTCTTCAAGTCTAGTCAATAATTCAGGTAGCTCGCTTGGGTGATTCTATGTTTATATTTTCTAAATAATTCGGTATTGTATCAAGGAATATGTGGATCTTTCGCTTTTATGCTTATTTCTCTGAGGAACAAAAACGTACATACGTTATAGTTATCTACTTATTGTTATGCGGGCCTAGTACTGAGGCCTAATAAAATCGATGAATATTTTGGTTTCTTTTTGTGTTGGTAAAATGTGGCTTCTAGTTCCACTATAGCCGACAATGTGAATCACATGATCATTGCAAAAAAAAGTAAACAAAAAAAATAACTCCATGACTTTCTTGTATCTTCTTATCATTGGAAACCTCCAATGAGAAGAAGACATGATAGTTTACATGACGTTTCAAAAAAATATGTAATAATATTTCAAAAAAAAAATATTTTGAATTAGAATTTGAACTACGAAACCCTACGCTGCGCGTGGCCCAACAAGGCGAGTACTTGTCCAATTTTTTAATGAATGTTCATGAAATATGTAAAACTCAGTAGGTAAATACTACTTCTAAAAGTACTATTTGTTGTCCCGCTTCCGCTAAAACTCCTAGAAAACATCTTTTAAAAATAGTAAAACGGCAGTTTCCGTTTTGTTCTATGCAATTTGGAAAATTCTCGAAGGTTCTCGACTGCCATTTTAAGTTATTTATTATCTACAGAAAAATGTGAAATATCTTAAACCGTGGGTACTTATATCTTTTACTGAATACTGTATCTGCACCCCGCGGTTTCACCCGCGTAAGTCCCGTTCCCGCGGGAATATCAGGATAAAAAGTCCTTCTCCTGGTTCTAAGCTACCTCCCCACCAATTTTCAGCCAAACTAGTTCAGCCGTTCTTGAGTTATACTTAAATAGTGTAACTAACACGACTTTCTTTTATATATTATATAGATATAGATTTAATAAAACCAAGAGTTGAGAGGAACGGCTTCGCGAATTTAAATCGGCTTGAGCCGGATTAATTACTTAGGAGAAAATCTTCTTAAATTACGTAGTGAAATACGAGATAATACCCGGTCGAAGCCCGGTCGGTATACAAGATGTAACGGGTTAGCCCTTTTAAGCCGAAAGGGGGTTGTTCTAGACGTCTAGGCGAACAACTTTTGTTCTACGACTTTTGGAAATTCGAAGTACTTTTCGAAAAATTTAAGTGTAAAGTTTACTTGAAGATCAGCTGTTTCTTACAGTTCGAGGTCATTGACCTTATGTTGTCCTTTTATTTAGTTTGGTCTACTACAATCAAACCTTCAATTACCTTTATTTTCAAAACAGCTGTTTTTTCAGTGAAACATAAACTCAAAATTTTCAAAAAAAAAGTTCGAATTTTCAAAAGTCGTAGAACAAAAGGTGTTCGCCTAGACGTCTAGAACAACCCCCTTTCGGATTAAAAGGGCTTGCCCGTTACATCTTGTATAGTTGGTGTATGAACGTTTCTCTTTTACGAAATTCGTCTCAAATATCTTATTAAAATATGATGTCCTAGTACCAGACTTCTACAAATTAGAGGTGGGAAATTGCAGTGAACCTTGTGGAATTTGAACCGTAAGGGTTCCGTTTCCAAAATGTTAAACACCTAACGTAAATCATTTACTGTACCCACTGTTCTTCTATCTGTCGGCTGCATCCCATGAACCGTGGATAACTAGACCTAGTTGGAGTTTTGGCGGGAACGCCTTGAGGAGATGTGTTGCTAAATTTTCATTTTTGTGAAACCTAGTTCAAATGCGTGTAAATTGTTTAATTTCGGAGGCATATTAATCAACTTAGTTTCGTGAAGGTGTAGTGGAATTAAAGAGAAAATCGGTGCAAAACATGGACTTAGTGTTGTCTCCAAAGCTCCGTGAACAATAATTGTAAATAGCAGCCGTATTTACAAATGATTCCGTAGACTTGACTTTAACTATGACGACTTAACTGATTCGATGCAAATAACTTGCATAATATATTTAATTGACACTGGCAAATTTCCTAATGGCCATATTCGGTTCACAACCGATAAGAAAAAAAAATACAATTTTATATAAATAGCGATACGCGGATAGGGAGAGATAACTTATACTTCGACTTCAATTCGTCTTGCTCTCTATTTTTTTTTTATACCTACTTTTACTTGTTTGTTCATTTGTCGGCCCGGACGGAATCTTGCAACTTCACTTTGAGGCACTTCCCGACTAGCTAGCTACTGGGCTGAAACTTTGGGAATAGTTCAGAACCAGATGAGAAGATCACAGAAGCAGACAATGCAACCTAAAGTTACTTTCAACTTTCCACAAACACTTTTTTTTATATTTTTTTATGTCATTTTTTTAGCAATCAACCCATCCCACTGTAATAATAATTATTAATTGAGACCCTATCTAATAGTTTCGGTTAGAAATTAATTCGACATCTCGTTCTTTGATTATGTATCTTTCGAAATAAATAGCGCGGACCCATTGCTAAGTCACGTGTATCTATTTTTTGATACGAAAACTATAAAAGAATTACTTCTTAATTTTTTTCCTATAATGTCTAAAACGTTATCAACATCATACCTACACCAGATTTGTACTTTATTATTATTTAATTACAATTACTTTATTAAATAATAATAACCGATTAGCAATTTAAACCCGTAGTTATTCAATTTATTTTTAGCAATTTTCACACAATTTTCTCAGCAAAAGCTTCTGAAACAAAGAGAAAGATATTTCTCCTTTGTGATCTTTTAGGGTTCCCAAACGCGATAGATATTTTTCCACATTTACCTCGGTTCGTTTGAAGTATTTATTTGCAGAAAAGTTCATATTCGAAAATATTGTCACGTAGGTACTTATACAGGAAGGAAGGATATATAGGAAATACAGGAAAAAGGTACTTTGGGACATCAAACTACCCGGAACTCATAAAAACAAACAATAAAACAGAACTTCGTATAGTCTGGCTAGCGAATGTTGGCCCTGGAATTATTCGCAAACTTTTTACATAGCAACTCTATACGAACGTCAACGTCAGTGAAGATGACGAATTTCTTAGGTTTTTTCGACCATAGTTTTTGATACTTTCCTTAGCTCAAATATCGTGTCGGATCCCACCAGGTGGCGGTCTGGTTTCGACTTAGACCGCAGATCCTGGTCACGCCTGAACCGAGTTCGTTCCAATTATGGGAGAACAAATCACTATCTCCGCAATTGGGGACTAATTGAGTCACTACAGTGTCATTGTAGAGCACCTGACCAGACCCTGTCCCATGTGGTATGTAAACGAAAGCCCACTTCGTTGTTTTCCCGGGGGAATTATGACGGGGGTTCATAAATTTACGCCTGCTGCCTCTAGCTGACTAAAAAACCTAGATATAGAGGTCTGATCCACACAGGAGGAACCCCATACGAAATGATGATGATCGGGATCAAAAGTAGGTATCCTGTGTCACTTTCCATTACCTAAACTACCATTATGCAAACTTTTGTCGAATTTGGTCAAGCCGTTTGACCGTGAAAAAGATAGACATAAAAAGCGAACTCTCGCATTTTTAATATTAATTAACACATAAATATACTTACACATAATAATTAGTTAATTAAACAAGTATCAGAATAGGTTATACCAATTATTTCACAGTTATTTTGATATACGGTTATAAACTAACATGGTTATTTTCACTACTAAAATTACTTATTAACGGGGTGTTTACCATGTTTAATAATTTATTCGCGGAGCTCGATATTTCGCTAGCAATTTCAACAAGCTTGTTCACGAGACTGGAGAATGCGGGTAGGTGACGACAGTTAGAGGCGTCCATATCGGACTACCTGCTTTCTGACACGAGTTGAACGTCTGGTTATCGGTCTCCTACGCGAGCTCGAGCTCCGCGAATAATTATTAAACATGGTAAACACTCCGTTTAATAAGTAATGTTAGTGGTTATTTTGATGTTGCCATACGTAGATTTTTTAAATTTGCCGCCCTTTTTCAGGGCCAACATTCGCTAGCCAGACTATAGTAGCACACCTACGAACTCGTTGCCCGTAGCGCGTAGATGACATCCAAAATGGCGGATAAAATTCCGTAGTGTTTTTAGCACTTTTAGTGCTGACAATAGCAGCTTTCGGTGCGGTTTCGTACATTTTATTGCTTTTAGTTCAAACGTCACGTTTGTTGTACGTGACAAATAAAACAGTAGTAGAAAGGATATAGGTGTGGGTCTACGAAAGAAGACAGTTCAAAATGGACCAGCTAAGTTCCACAGATACCAAATTTAGCACTTCAAATAACTTTTAATACCTATTGTGAAATATGAAATTGTTTCATTCCTAAAAGAATAAATATGGATTATTCAATAGTTTTACGTGATCTAAAGCCACTGTGTTAGTATTTTCGTTTTATTTCCGCTAAATTAAAAAATATAGTATGTTAAACTTTCACAGTTAGGAGCACTACACTATTCTCCCAAGTTAGGAGAGATTGAGACGCCATTTTTAGGTTTGGTGCTCTTGACCGTGAAACTTTAACAAAAAAAACTTATAATTTAGCGGAAATAAATGAAAATACTAACACCGTGGCTTTAGATCACGTAAATCAGTTGGATAATCCATATCTTGTTTTTAGGAATGCCTTTGAAATTTCATTAATGTACATCTACCCCCTAGGTCTGAGCTCTGAGAAAAAACGCCGATCTTCCTATTGACTTTTCACTCCTTAGTTAGACGTTCTAACTAAGGAGTGACGTTAGAGGAGAGATCTTAATAACTCATGATTGTCTGGTACATTTGTACCATATTTAGTTCAGGTATTTTAAAATGTTGAACCAATGTCTATTGAACTCTGTATGTGGATACCTACATACCATAGGTACCTAACCTATAAAATACATAGAATACATAATATTCCAAATAGTAATTTTTTTTAGCATTTTGGTTATTCAACTTTTAAGGATGATGAGACGCCTAAAACGAAAAACTGCTTTAAAAATAATAATTTAAAAATAAAAAAAACCGACTTCAAAAAAGAAACAAAAAAATAATTTAAAAAAACAACAAAAAAAAAGAATTGATAAAAAAGACCAAAGTAACCTCTACATAGGTACAGTGCCACCGACTAATTAATCTGTTTTATCATCTGAAGTCGTGCAGCCAAACTAATTACCTACAATATAGAACCAACCAGTAAAACCAGTATTTTACCCTTTTTAGTATACCTACCTAAAAATCAACAATATTGTTACCGTAATTTTAATTATTGAGGAGTTTGCTGATGAGAAGGTGGTTTCAGGTGCCCAATCAATCTGTACTTAGTTCTTTAGGGGTCTATTCTTTTTGGTAGAAGTCCAAAAATGAGTAATTTATTGAATTCTGGGATGCTATCCTGTCCATCATTCCGAAGATACTCATCAGATCCTTACCAGACTTTTATGGGACCACTTCGAAGCTTCCACCTTTCCATTAAAAAAAGAACTATATCGATCGGTCAAGCCATCTTCGTGTAATCGATGAACAATTGAAATGAATACAGCGTTTTGAGGAGCATTACCGGTCCTCACTTCGAAGATCCTCATCAGATCCTCATCAAATTTTTATGGGACCATCTAGGAGCTCCCATCTATCCATTACAAAAAGAATCATCTTAATCGGTCGAGCCGTCTTCGAGTAATCGGTGAACATACAAAAAAAAAAATATACATACAGACGAACTGATAACCTCCTCATTTTTTTTTGAAGACGGTTAAAAAACCGACGTTGTAGGTAACTGACTTGTAACTGAAAAGTAAAAAACAAGATTAACAACCTTCGCATTGAAGTGAACCAATCATAGTCAAGCTGGAGCCTTATTTTTGATTTAAAAAATCGATATCTGCTGATTTTCGTTCGATGTCGGACTCCTGCGGCGAATAGTTGATACCGCTCGTTGCGGTCGTGCGATTTACATAGAAAATAATTAAGATATCAAACGAAAATCGGCAGAATTTAAGGTATTTAAGACGCTTTAAAATGGCATATTTGATTCAAAAATAGAGCCCCTGGTCTCATGTTATTCCTCTGATCTCGTAGCTTAGGAATACCTAAACGTAAAGCAATCTTAAAAATCGTTTGAGGCTTCTAGGAGCCTTAATAGCAGGGGCTCGATTTAGTAAGGACATAGCATGCGAAATGCCGGCGGAATGCAGGCGACGTTCCGGAGATGTACGTTAATTCGTATTCTGTAAGTGTTATTTTACTTAATTAGTTAAGTAGCCTTTAAAATTAAGGGCTACTTAATTATTTAAACACCTTGTTTCTCAGCCAATCATTATTAAACGAAGTTATAGAATAGCTATTATTTTTACGGCGATTTGTTGCCGGAGTAAAAATAATAGTTAATCTATAACTTCTTTTAATACTGATTGGCTGAGGAACAAAGGGAGCTATTTAAATAATGAAGAAGCCCTTAATTTTGAAGGCTACTTAAATAATTAAGAAGTAATTAGGTAAAATAACATTTACAGAATATCAAATAACGTACATCTCCTGCACGTCGCCTGTACTTCGCCGGCATTTCGCATGCTATGTCCGTACCTACCGAATCGAGGCCTAGGTAATCATGAAGTAGTCCAAGAATTTCTACAACTAAGTTAGTTGACGTGAAAGTGACATGTCAGCAGCCACTACGAGACGTTATCTCGGACTATTGTTGAAAACCGGCCAAGGCCGATCAAGTGGAGCATAGACAGAACTTTGATTCGGTAAAACAAATATATAAGTTCAAGTTAAAGTTTTAACTGTGTGTTTCCGCAATTAGTAGGGCAATTATTGGGCTTTTGTGCGTGATTTAAGCCGTGGGTTTCCTCACGATTTTTTCCTTAGGAGAGTAAGAGCGATGTTAATAGCGCACATATTTTTTCTTAAAGAAAACGACATTGGTGCGCGGCCGGGATTTGAAACCACGACCTTCGGAATGAAATTCAGGGTATCTACCACTAGACCAACACCGCTAATAAAATAACAACAAACAAATATAAATAAAATAAATATTACACACAGCGCAATCTAGGCCCAAACTAAGCATTAGGGTTGTACAATGGGTACTAGACAACGGATATACTACATATTATATTTTTTTGTAAATACATACATGTTATACATAGAAAGACACCCAGACCAGATACAAATATTTATTTTTAGACATAAATATTTGCACCCACGGGAATCAAATTGGGTTTTAAAGCGACGAACTGAGAACCTTGTCCTTTTTTTAAAGTCGGTTAAAAATTGGCAAGTGCGTGCCTTGTCCGGCCACGCGCAGGGTAGGGTTTCGTAGTTGCCAAAACTAGGTATTAGAGATTAGAATCTAGAAAAGTCTTTACAACTAACACCTTACCCTGGGCCCTGATTCGATAAGGACAAAGCCTGCGGAATGCCGGCGGAATGCAGGCGACGACGTGCAGGAGATGTACGTTATTTATCGTATTCTGTAAATGTTATTTTATTTAATTACTACTTAATTACTTAAGTAGCCTTCAAATTTAAGGGCTACTTAATTATTTAAATAGCACCCCTTGTGTCTCAGCCAATCAGTATTAAAGGAAATTATAGAATAGCTATTATTTTTACTCCTGCAACAAATCGACTTATGCGATGCTCGTGCATCCCGCCTGCTTGTCGCATGCTATGTTTTTACTGAATCGGGCCAGAGTACATAAGTAATATTCAACAACGGAATTTGTTCGAAATTTTGCTTTTTATTTCTTTTAATTACAAGTACTCGTAAATTTGAAAAGACAGCTCAGATGTGATAATATTCCTTTAAACTTCATAATATATTTACTACAATTGTGAATACATATAACGTATCCAAGGATAAACGTCTGCCTGTTAGAGGGGAGTACACATAACTCTAAAAACAAACTCTAAAACACTTTAAAGCTCAATATTTCGAAAACGGAACCCTAAAATTAAAAATTGTTGTTGAAAACTCACAATGATTTTAAAAGAGCTATCTACCGACACCCCACACGATGGAGTAAGCAAAAAAAAATGTGGGGGATAAATAAGGGTTAATTTTTTTTTTATTGTAGCACTTTTTTGGCGTGAATAATATGTATACTTATGCAAAATTTCAGCTTCTTAGTACTAAACGTTCTCTGAGGAAAGCCGCGGACGGACGGACTGACGGACGGACGGACTGACGGACTGACGAATTGACGGACTGATGGACTGACGGACTGACGGACTGACGGACGGACATGACCGAACTATAAGGGTTTCTAGTTGACTACGAAACCCTAAAAGTGGACAGATCTTAAACCTCACACTTAAGGACGCGACTGATGTGAAATCCCTTCTGATTGAATATTTTTCTTCATAACCGGTATCAAATAGATCTCTAAACAATGTATTATGTTATTGTACATGATACAAGAAGTGTCCCCTTCATTTCAAAACAATAAAAAATAACTTTAAATACCACTATTATACCGGCAAAGTTACCCCTGTTTTACAAAATAAATCAATTTTTCCTCTAAATCCATAACCGCTATATTGTCTTATAGGCATAGGCAACATAGTATTAGAAAATACAATACCTAGAACCTCTTCATCGCATTTTATAAAAATATTATTTTAATCTTCGTTAATGATTGATTTTACGAGAAATTGTAGATTTTTTCATGCAATTCCATCTCGCTCATTTATATGCAATCGGACAAGGACCGATAATTATCATCTATCGCCGTCTTAACTGAAATTCGTCACTCGTTGTTTCACAGAGGAATCTGAATACAACATCTCTACTCTATATCTGCTCTGCTTTGTGGGGTAGCCTTATTCCATGCCGGGGCTACATTATGCATACGGCAACAGTAAACTGTCCGTAGCTTAAACGAATCGTTATTTATAGTAACCCAGCCGTGATCGAGTTTTCAATACAGTAACAAACAAACGCGCTGACCATAAAATGAATAATTTATGTTTTCAATGAAACGTTCATTGTGACCGGGCACGTTTTGGTGTTTGCATTTTGGTTATTCGAAACTGAGTTCGGTTTTATTTACAATTAATTATTATTCTTTTGGAAGAATATTAATGAAATCTTTGTATCATATTCATAACACAAGTAGCTTTAAATAATTTAAAAATATTGGTTACCTACTTGAAAGAAATCGCCCTAGGCGATTAGGCCGCCCGTTGTACCACTTTAGTTTTAGGATTGTCTACCTGTTATTTGTAATAATTTGTGGTTTTTGGCGTCAATCAATTAATATACAAGATGTAACAGGCATGCCCTTTTAAGCCGAAAGGGGGTTGTTCTAGACATCTAGGCGAACAACTTTTGTTCTACGACTTTTGAAAATTCGAACTTTTTTTGTATAAATTTTGAGGTTATGATTCACTGAAAAAACAGCTGCTTTTGAAAATAAACGTGATTGTAGTTTCGATTGTTGTCGACTAAACTAAATGAAAGGACAAGATAAGGTCAATGACCTCAAACTCTGAGAAACAGCTGATTTTCAAGTAAATTTTAAACTTCATATTTTCGAAAACTACCTACTTAGAATTTCCAAAAGTTGTAGAACAAAATTTGTTCGCCTAGACGTCTAGAACAACCCCCTTTTGGCTTAAAAGGGCTTACCCGTTACACCTTGTATAAAAACATATAACATTCTATATTTAATGTCAAACGGCTAAATTCTTAAAATATTTAATTTCCAAAATGTGGTTGTTACATGTTGAATTCTAAAAAGGTAAATTTTGCAAATGTTCAATGCCCAAAATCCTAAATTCCCAAAAGGATAAATAATTAAATTCCCAAAATGTTGCGTTAAATAATTAGAGAATTTCACAAAATGTAGAATAAACCACACAAAATGATAAAAATCTTAAATTGTTCAATTTCCAAGTTTTATTATAAGTAACTGACAACCCTATTTGTCACGGGTTAATTAGCGTCATTATACATTTATTTCCTCTGAATTTACGATAAAAAAACTTGAAGAAAAAAGTTCACCAATTTCCGATAATTTGGTTACCGTAGCGTTTACCAATCGCTCTTTCTTGTGAAAAGGTTTTGAAATGGAAGCGGAGTGAAGTGCTCTCGAAATATACACATCTATCTACACATACAGGGTTACAGGAAAATAATTCTCATTCAAAATAGGCACAATCGGCGGCCTTATCGCTTAAAGCGATCTCTTCCAGGCAACCTTTGGATGGACCAGAAGTCAAGAAATACATTGAAATACATTGGTTCTAAGGAAATTTCTATCTCTCAGCACGGTCTAAGGTTCCCGGTCTTCCTGAACTGGGCAAATCTATACTTCTATACTTAATCTATACTATATCTATACTAATATACTAATACTAATACTAATACTAATACTAATATACTAATACTAATACTAATAATATTATAAAGCTGAAGAGTTTGTTTGATTGTTTGTTTGATTGATTGTTTGTTTGTTTGTTTGAACGCACTAATCTCAGGAACTGCTGGTCCGATTTGAAAAAATCTTTTTGTGTTTGATAGTCCATTTATCGAGGAAGGTTATAGGCTATATTACATTACGCTACGACTGATAGGAGCGGAGCATCCATGAAATATGTTGCAAAAACGGGAAAAATATCCCCCTTTTCCGAGATTCTGTCGCGTGCGCTGAGTAAACGGTCAAAGTTACATAAAAACCATTTATGAGAGAATTCTTCCTTTAAATAGGATCTAATAAATAGTCCGCGACAGCATATGTCTAACTCTTAAGGTTGACTCAATATAACATCTTTTAGAGTAATGAAATTTATTGTAGAACAATTCATTGTTTTCGAAGGTAATTTTGTAAATATGATATTAATCCTTATCCAAATAAATACGTTATTCATTAAAAGTATTTAATTTTAAACATAATTGTCCTTAACATCACTTGATTTCAATGAATATCTCACGAGATATTACAGTTTTAAAATAACTCCACAATAAATAATTAATAAGTACCAAGCGTACATATAGATACGTATACGTAGCGGGCGACGATGATGAGGGTGGCCAGCCAGCTCTGTGAGGCATCATGCCGTGCCAATCGGTCGGCTCCATGCGAGACGGTAGTGTCACCAAACTGCAGTGCATTTTAATAATTATTTTGCAATATCTCATTGTACTTTTGATTCTTAATATTTTGTTTTATGTTGGTAATTAATATTTTAAAGAGGTTACGTTGGTAACATGTATGTATGTATGTATTTTGGGGGTCATCTCAGAAACTTCTAGACCTATTTCAAAAATTCTTTCACTAATAGAAAACTACATTATACAGATGTGACATAGGCTACTTTTGATCCCGATATTTCCTCGGGATCGGGACTTACGCAAGTGAAACCGCGGGACGGCAGATCTGAAAAATAAAGTCGTGTATTTCTATTTCTAACTCAACAACCCGTAAACCGATATGAATGAAATTTGGTACAGGGTAGAAATAATATATAGGGTACTTTGAATGATCGTACGGGTTAAGCAACACTTGGTACAACATACGTGATGGGTGAAAAAGAGCAGGTGACCCGATATTCATAAACTTGGTACAGGGTTGGTTTAGAGGTAAAAATATTATATAGTACTTTGAATGATCGTTAAGCAACACCTGGTATGACATACGTGAGGGATCATTAACGTTACGGGATAGGAAGTTACGCGGGTGAAACCGCGGGGCGCAGCTAGTTAATTAATATTATAAAGCTGAAGAGTTTGTTTGTTTGATTGTTTGTTTGTTTGTTTGAACGCGCTAATCTCAGGAACTGCTGGTCCGATTTGAAAAATTCTTTTTGTGTTTGATAGTCCATTTATCGAGGAAGGTTATAGGCTATATTACATCACGCTACGACTGATAGGAGCGGAGCATCCATGAAATATGTTGCAAAAACGGGAAAAAAATCCCTCTTTTCCGAGATTCTGTCGCGTGCGCTGAGTAAACGGTCAAAGTTACATAAAAACCATGTATGAGAGAATTGTTCCTCTAAATAGGATCTAATAAATAGTCCGCGACAGCATATGCCTAACTCTTAAGGTTGACTCAATATAACATCTTTTAGAGTAATGAAATTTATTGTGGAACAATGCATTGTTTCCGAAGGTAATTTTGTAAATATGATATTAATCCTTATCCAAATAAATACGTTATTCATTAAAAGTATTTAATTTTAAACATAATTGTCCTTAACATCACTTGATTTCAATGAATATCTCACGAGATATTACAGTTTTAAAATAACTCCACAATAAATAATTAATAAGTACCAAGCGTGCATATACTTATACACGTAGCGGGCGACGATGATGAGGGTGGCCAGCCAGCTCTGTGAGGCATCATGCCGCGCGGCTCAATCGGTCGGCTCCATGCGAGACGGTAGTGTCACCAAACTGCAGTGCTTTTTAAAAATTCTTTTGCAATATCTCATTGTACTTTTGATTCCTAATATTTTGTTTTATGTTGGTATAATTAATATTTTAAAGAGATTACGTTGGTAACATGTATGTATGTATGTATTTTGGGGTCATCTCAGAAACTTCTAGACCTATTTCAAAAATTCTTTCACTAATAGAAAACTACATTATCCAGATGTGACATAGGCTACTTTTGATCCCGATATTCCCTCGGGATCGGGACTTACGCAAGTGAAACTGCGGGACGGCAGCTCTGAAAAATAAAATGGTGTATTTCTATTTCTAACTCAACAACCCGTAAACCGATATGAATGAAATTTGGTAAAGGGTAGAAATAATATATAGGGTACTTTGAATGATCGTACGGGTTAAGCAACACTTGGTACAACATACGTGATGGGTGAAAAAGAGAAGGTGACCCGATTTTCATAAACTTGGTACAGGGTTGGTTTAGAGGTAGAAATATTATATATAGTACTTTGAATGATCGTTAAGCAACACCTGGTATGACATACGTGAGAGATCATTAACGTTACGGGATAGGAAGTTACGCGGGTGAAACCGCGGGGCGCAGCTAGTATATTATAAAGCTGAAGAGTTTGATTGTTTGAACGCGCTAATCTCAGGAACTGCTGGTCCGATTTCAAAAGTTCTTTTTGTGTTTGATAGTACAGTTATCGAGGAAGGTTATAGGCTACCGATTTTGATCCCGATATTCTTACGGGGTCGGAACTTACGGTAAATCCCGCGGGACGCAGCTATAAAAACGAAAGTCGTTTCACTATTTATATCTCAAGAATGGCGGAACCGATAGGAATGAAATTTGGTACAGGGTTAGTATAGGGTTTAAATAAAATATAGGGTACTTTAAATGATCGTACGGGTTAAGCAACGCTCGGTATGAAATACGTGATGGGTCACGTACGTTACGGGATATTAATTTATGCGGGTGAAACCGCGGGGCACAGCTAGTTGAATATAAAGCGAAATTGAATATAACGCACCTGAGTTGCCTCGTTGTAATGTCCTGGATTTCACTCCTCGAGTAGGTGTAGGTACACGTCGTTGGTTCATGATCATGATACACTAAAGTTTTGGATGCACTCACGAGCGGCGCCGCATACTATGTTTAAACGTAGAGGATGACGTTTGCACTTTGGTTTTATGACTTATTACGAGAAAAAAAATAGATTTTGTTCGGACTCAACCATTAGAAGCGTAGAAAATTAGTAGATTGTAATGTAGGTAGGTGTCACTCACAGTTACGGTAGGCTCTCGGTTTTAACCAATGCGAGCGCTTTACGTCAAAATAGACGAATTCTGATTGGCCCAGCCTCGAGTTGACCAGGCGCCTTAGTGTCTGAGAGATTTGATTGGTGGCGCCGGATATGGCGCGATATTTAAAATTGCCGCGAAGATGGTACAGAGTCGTTTTACTAGTCTACTAGCTGGATCCTCCGGTTTGACCCGCGCAAGTCCTGATCCCGTGGCAATATCGGGATCAAAAGTATTCTTTATCTTAAGTTGGAACAAAACACACATCGTCATTTATATTAATATAGGGGCAAATACGAGCCAAATTCAAAATCCCTGTCGGGGTCATCGAAAATAGTTGATTGTTACATTACGGAATGTTTATTTTTATTTCTTATCGGTTGTGAGCCGATTATGGCCATTAGGAAATTAGCCAGTGTCAAGTAAATTATAATATATTTTGCAAGTTATTTGCATCGAAACAGTCAAGTCGTCATTGTTAAAGTCAAGGGGGCCATTTTTTACAATGTTTGTTCACGGAGCTTTGGAGACAACACTAAGCTAAAGTCCATGTTTTGCACCGATTTTCACTTTTATTTACACTTGTACACCTTCACGAAACTAAATTGATTAATATGCCCCCAGAATTAAACAATTTACACGCATTTGAACTAAGTTTCACAAAGATGAATATTTAGCAACACATATCCTAACGCATTCCCGCAATAATAATACAAGATATAACATCTTGTATTATTATTCCGGTTGCCTGGAAGACATCGCTTTCAGCGATAAGGCCGCCCATTGTGCTTCCTAAATTTAAGCTGTATTTGTTTCTATCTATTTATCTTGTAATTTATATGGTGTGTAAAATAAAGAATTTATTCATTCATTCAAGATGTAACATCTTATTCTGTATTATTATTCCGGATACCGAAACGCCAAATAAAATTGACAGCTCCTAAATTTAAAAAAGGCTTCTTGGAGTTTTAGCGGGAATGCGTTGAGGATATGTGTTGGTAAATTTTCATTTTTGTGAAACTTAGTTCAAATGCGTGTAAATTGTTTAATTTCGGGGTCATATTAATCAATTTAGTTTCGTGAAGGTGTAAAAGTGTAAATAAAAGTGAAAATCGGTGCAAAACATGGACTTTAGCTTAGTGTTGTCTCCAAAGCTCCGTGAACAAACATTGTAAAAAATGCCCCCCTTTTTACAATGATTCCCTCGACTTGACTTTAACTATAACGACTTGACTGTTTCGTTCAATGCAAATAGCTTGCAAATATTGATAATACTTGACACTGGCAAATGTCCGAATGGAAAAGCCATTTTAAAGAAGAAGAAGAAGAATAAAAGAGGCTTCTAAATTCAAAAATACCTCATTAGTTTCTTGTGTCTTCTTTTCATTGGAGGTCGCGTTACGAAGACGCGGTAGATTTTGACGTTTCAAAACGATAATGTTTTGTAATGTTTCACTCGCGTAAGTCCCGGTCCCGCGGAAATATCAGGATGTATAATAAATATAAACCTTCCTATTGAATCACTCTATCTACTAAAAAAACCTTATCAAAATCCATTGTTTTTAAAGATCTAATTAAGCATAGATAACCCTGTATGTATTATATCTAGCTAAGTATGCCCCTGAGAGAAAAGAAACAACATCAAAATGACTACTTGCTTTGAGGCGTTAGTTTTTCAAAAAGGCTTGGCAAACGTCCCGGCTCTTTTATTTTATTAAGTATCTTAACCTAATTAAGTTATATTTTCAGGTCTTAATTGCCTATTAGATATTATTTAATTTCTTAATTCGACGTTTCGACTATGTTACAATAGTCTTGGTCGTGAAGTGTATTTTAACAACAACATTAAAGATGTGGGGGTTATGTCCCAAAAATTTAACTTTGGAACTGATAAAACTCGACCGTCTGAGCTAAGTTTGAAATGCTTCACTGTCAAGCGACCATTAAACTTCTTGTATCTTTTAATTTGACTATAATAATTGTAACATAGCAAAAATTGATTAGTTCTTTTCACGACAGAAAAAGAATTTTAGAATTAACGATTTAGAACGTTCTCTCTGGCAATATGGCTGCGTTTGGGGTTTAGCGTCAAGATGGCGGGACCAACTCCCCATCATAATTATAAACTTTATACTGTCAGATTTAGTATTAGGTAATTAGATTTAGTATATTAGAATTAACGATTTAGAACATTCTCTCTGGCAATATGGCTGCGTTTGGGGTTTAGCGTCAAGATGGCGGGACCAACTCCCCATCATAATTTTATTATAAACAGCTAGTGTATGATAAAATCTTTGTTTAACAATCCAACTGTCTAGATACGAAAGTATCAGAATACCCATCCATTATCCTGTAATTGAGTGAGAAATGACTCCCGAGGGAATAAATCCGACCTTAATAGGGTATTTAGAAAATATATTGCGACATGTGATCTCACACAGGATTTTATGTTAATTTTTGTTTACAGCTAGCGCGTGTAGGAGGGAGGTTATACCTACCCGCTAATTCTGCCGAATTTAGACGGCGTCTGTGGCGCGTCGGGCGAACGCCTGACTGCAATGCAGAAGGCTGCAGGCTCGATTCCCGCCGGGTGCAAATATTTATGCTTAAAAATAAATATTTGTATCTGGTCTGGGTGTCTTTCTATGTATAATATGTATGTATTTACAAAAAAAAAGTATAATATGTAGTATATCCGTTGTCTAGTACCCATAGTACAAGCCTAGAGCTTAATTTGGGGCTAGATTACGCTGTGTGTAATGTCGTGCAATATTTATATTTATTTATTAAAGTATTGTTACACGATTCGAGACTAGTTGCGCCCCGTGGGGGGTTTACCCTCGTAAGTCCCGTTCCCGCAAACGGGACCTCTACATACAGTGCCACCGACTTATCTGTTTCGTCATGTGAAGTCAAACAGTTTTACTGACTCGGTCCATTTTGTCGTTTAGCTGCCGACTTTTGATGACGCGAAACAGATAAGTCGATGGCACTGCATGTAGAGGTTATTTTTGTTCCTTTCTTAAGTTGTTTTTTAACTTTTTTAATATTGTAGGTTTTATATTGATTTTATGTATTTAAAAACTGAATGCAAAATTAAAATAGTCTTGCATAAAAAGCAGTCGTGCTGCCAAAGAAAAAAAAACATAAATCAAGAAATTCCTAGATTAGCAAGACACAGAAATTCAAAGCACCAGAGTTGTATATTAGGCAAGGAGACTTTTATTACGTGTCACATAAAAATACGTGACGGATCATATCCATACGTGTTATGGCAGCCTGGTACTAAATGCCCTTGATGTATGAGGTTTTCTTTCTTTTAACGAAACCCTAAAAAGAAATTTAACAAAACGTGCCCTTTGTTTCTATTTTATATTTAAAAAAGAAAACATTAAAGCAGGCTACACATAGCTTTAGATTTAACTGTGCAGTTTTAACTGTACTGATTTATATGCAATAAAAGTTGTAATAATAACTCAATTAATAAATAACAAACTTATGACACCCCTTTTTTCAGCCGGGGGTTAAAAATTAAAAAAAACGATTAGAAAAAAAAATACTTGGCTCTTTTTATCTGGGTAAGTCTGGAACCCTCGGGAGTTTTAAAAACCCCTTTTATTAATAAAACACTTTATTTATCCGGTTTTATCGCGTTTTTTATTCATTATTTGACCCGAGCTTTCGCCAACTTTACAGTTGGCTTTTTAAGGCTTTTTCAAGTCAACCTTGAAAAAGCCAACTGTAAAGTTGGCGAAAGCTCGGGTCAAATAATGAATAAAAACGCGATAAAACCGGATAAATAAAGTGTTTTATTA
The DNA here is from genome assembly GCA_949358125.1 of Idaea dimidiata. Lineage (NCBI taxonomy): Eukaryota > Metazoa > Arthropoda > Insecta > Lepidoptera > Geometridae > Idaea > Idaea dimidiata. The sequence goes on from OX442342.1 coordinate 1,774,878, forward strand.
TGCAAAATCGCGAAAACCATAGAAGAAATTACCCCTTTTATTATCGGATTCTTACATAGGGAATGCAGTCCTGAATCGAGATAGTAAATCCGAGATCCCGCGGGATTAGGAATATCAATTCCGTGCGATTCCTATATTTTCGGGATCTCGACTGCTTGTTTGTGATAGTGGGGTTAATTAAACAAAAATTATTTGAAAGAAAACAAAAGCCTTTATCCTTTAATGGTCTGGGTGTATTTCTATGTAAGTATTATAATTATGTATGGATTTACAAAAAAAAATAGTATATCCTATAGGACCCATAGTACAAGCCTAGTGCTTTGTTCGGGGATAGATTGCGCTATGTGTAATGTCGTGCAAAATTTATATTTTTTTAATGTCCGTTGCAATTGACCCAGCCGCTGCCTGAGAATGCCCCCTCCGACTCAACACAACTTTGGCAACAGCATGACTAAGAAATTATATGCAAACTGCAAAAACCTTGGTCCTGCACACTCAACCAAGTCCATTTCTTTTTTAACTGACTCTAATAAAATATATCTAAGCTTAAAAGGACTTTTAGACGCTCGCAGAGTTTTTTCTAATACCTCTTGAAGTGATGTTTTAGTTTGTATGGAAGTAGATTAAAATTCAACTCCTCTGCGATCATAGAAGTGGCAAGTCATCATCGTTTTATACTGTCGCATTAATCTGTACTTGGTTTGGTTCTTTACGATATATTTGTGTGAATATCTGGTCGCGTCCCGAGTGGATATGTGTAGCATCGCTGACTATTGCTCCCTAACCAATCCCAATCTCGAACGGGATCTCATCATATTATGCTCCGGGATTGATACCCAGAAATTACACGGAATCTCGCGAGATCGGGATTGCATTCCCTATGCCTACATCATGACGAAGAACACACTGTCCAAACAGCAATCTAGCCCCCAAACTAAGGTTTAAGCTTGTATCTACTATGGATACTAGGCAACCATTATATTTTTTGTAAGTATGTTTATAATTCCGAAATAAAGGGCCAATTTCATCTATGTTCCTTACATTGATTAAAACAGAAAAAGGCAATCGTAATCAAAATCATCGTTATTTTTCCAGATTATTCAATTTCAACAACAAAATTGCGTTAAAAGAAATTGCTTGAAAGGGTTCGAAATACAATTAAATGTTCAATATGCTATCCCTTTTTAATTTATTCCTGTCTCGACTATATTTTGTTTACACTGTGAACCGGGTGAAATCAACATTGAAGTACCAGGTAGTCAGAGACCCTGAATCGTTTCAATTTTCTACACGAACGCAGAGTGATTTCCCCTCTTGTAAACGGATATTGAAGTTTGCGCTGCGAATTTATGTTTACCTAGTACCTACCTAGTTGTAATGTTTTTAGGACTATGCTAAAGAAATTCAATTTACTTGTTTTTAGAGGTCCGTACCCAAAGGCTAAAAACGGAACCATTTTACTACAAACAGTAGATCTCGCGAGGAACATGCAAACATAGCCTTTTTTGAAACCTTTTTGTGGGAGAAATATCTCACCAATCAAACATCCCCCACTAGAAAAAAACCATTTGCTTCATAGAACTTGGTTGAGAAATACGACCTGTAGAGGACAACCAACATACAGAACAAAGAAAATATGCATTTTTTTTGTTATTTTATTGTTTACGGTTTTTTATGTAAGTGTTTAATTTAGGGGTATATTAATCAAATTAGTTAAAACGCGCGCGTTCCTGCCAAAACTCCTGCAAATAACTTGCGAATATTAATGATACTTGACACTGGCTACTTTCCAAACGGCCCTAAAAACCCTAACCAAAAACGATAAAAAGTGAAGGATCACCTTAAATCCAATAATCAACACCTCGACATAAACGCCCGCCCGCGCTCTGTGAATTTAATAGAACCCTCACTCCATCGAGAACAAAGTTAATTGTTACCAATTCTGCTACGAGTAATTCAAACTTAATTCGACCCAGTAATGGTTTAATTTCAAACGGCAATTTGCTAAGTTACTGCTAAATAGTTTTGTAATACCTACTCTTATTACACTAGCTGCGCCCCGCGGTTTCACCCGCGTAAGTCCCGTTCCCGTTTCCGCGGGAAAAAGAGTTTATTTTCATATCACCATAGCGAAAACCGAAAACAATCTTTGTAAAAGTTTATTTACAATTGTCTATAGGATCATGGATGGCACAAATAAAATACCGAAATCGGAAATTGTTGAAAAAAGATGTTATTTCTTACTAGCTGCGCCCCGTGTTTCACTCGCGGAAGTGAAAAACGCGTTGTCAGTTCTCATGGGCGCGGGCGGCCGAGCGGTTTCCCGAGCGGTTGCACTTTTTTGTTCATTACTCGGGTTCTACTAATTTGATTTCGTTGCAAAGTATACCACGACCTTCCTCGAAAATAAAACTATCCAATATTGAAAACCAGATTTTAATCGGATTAGTAGTTTTTAATTGTATAAGGAACAGACAGAGAAATAGACAAACAGACAGACATGAATTTTAAAAATTATATTTTTTTTTTCCACTACTTATCCCCTAGACCACTTTATTTACTTCCAAGTGCAGACTTTTTGTCCTCTCTTTCTTTATTATAAGTATAGATTACGCTCGTTGTACACTTACGAAGAGTTACGCGTTGATTCGCCCGTCAAATACCCCTCTTAATCATGTCCTTTTATAGTCAAAGTATAAAGAAATTGGTTGGTTGGGAAATGGAGTTTCGTAGGAAATAAATAGTAGTTTATTTATGAGGTGCTTCCGTATGTAAATGAAGACGTTGGCTTGAATATTGGCCACCTGCAGCAAATAAATTGACTATACCCTTTTACAGAAATCAGATCAAAAATGTAAACTGTCAATTATCTAAGGAAAAAGTAAACAAAGAGCTGTCATTTTTAATCAAATTTATGAGGTCTTTGTGTATTTTTTTGATCTAAGTTTCTTTAAGGGCCTATACAACCCTAATAGCGTGACAGGGATAAATCTAGCGAATTTCAGATTTGTAAGTGAAGGACGTAAGATGCGACCTTACTAAATTTTCGTGCGTAAAATCAAACAATTGCAACTAAATGTTATTCTTGAAATTCAAAACATCCACTGCCTGTATTGAGCTAAGTTCAGTTCTTATACAACGTTTTATTATTTTTCGTACAATATTGACTGCGTAATATCACTTATTTGTACAATTTAGAGTATTTTAGAGGGAAGCTTGGTTTTTTTTTCTATCAAGAAAATTTTCAGGAATCGTGTTTTCACGTCATTCACGTGTTAGTAAATATCCTCGACTTTAATAAATATGGTTTCAAAAACTTTAATTTCAAATAACTTTTGTAGTAATTCACCCTAGAAAAATCAGTTCTGGCCTACTACGGCCCCTTAATTGCCAAATAACAATGACGATCAATCGCCAAGCAAACAGTCGCACCTAGCTAATGAAGGCTATTCACGTATTTGTTTGCGTCATTGATAGCTTTCTTCCTGTGCCATTACATTACACAAGGTGTAACGATGATGCCCATTTAATCCGAAAGGGGGTTGTTCTAAACGTCTAGGCGAACAACTTTTGTTATACGACTTTTGGAAACAGTAACTTTTTTAAAATTTTGAGGTTATATTTCACTGTTTTTTAAAATAAATTCGATTAAAATTTTGATGTTATTAGACCCAAAGTAAATGAAAGGAAAACTTAAGATCAATTACCTCTAACTCTAAGAAACAGCTGATTTTCAAGTAAACTTTACACACCTACAAAGTCACTTTATTTGACTAAAAAGGTCAACGTAAAGCGACTCTTTATTCCCTAGGTGCATAATGTGCTCATTATACACCTAGGGCATAACGTAATTTAAATTTGGAACTAAGGTTCTGGTAGCATACGGCCATTTCGAACTGGCCACCTAGACAAAACACATAAAAAAAATTAAAACTGGGCTATTTTTCTTCTATTTTATTTCGACGGAAGTTTAAGGCAAAAAGTTTTAGCTAATATAAAGCTCCAACTTTTTTACCGATATTGATGTTACATTGTTAAATTTAATTAATATAGAGCTGTAAATATATTTCATACACGTTGCATTAATCTATTGTTTGGTTGTTAGTTAAATGCTTATTTTTGTAGCCCTTTTATTGTCTCGTAGTAGATGTGTAAAGTAAAGTATTCACCTCGATCTAAAGCCTGTCTTTTGGGCGCTTGAATCCCACGCTTCACTCAGGACTCTAGGTACATAACTCCTTCGCTTCGCTCAGGAGTTAAGTTTTTAAGACCCTCACTGCGCTCGGGAGTTGACTCTCTAGAGTCCTTCGTACGCTTTGGAGTCAATGACGCCCGCTATACATATAAGACAGGGCTTTAGTACCTCGGTGCATAAACTACTATTAAACTTCAAATTTTCGAAAACTATTTTAAATTTGCTAGAGTTAAAAATAAATAATAAAAAATATTGCACGCCATTACACACAGCGCAATCTAGCCCCAAACTAAGCACTAGACTTTTTAATATAGGTACTAGACAACGGATTTACTACATAATATACTTTTCTTTTTTGTGAAGACATACATATTGTACATAGAAAAACACCGAGACCAGATACAAATAAGTATTTATTTTTAGGCATAAATATTTGCACTCGACGAGAATCGAACCAGCAGCCTTCTGCATTGCAGCCGAGCGTTCGCCCGACGCGCCACAGAGGCTGTCAAAGTTGTAGAACAAAAGTTGTTCGCATAGACGTTTAGAACAACCCCCTTTTAAGTTTAATTGGACATCCTCGTTACACCTTGTTTAGGTTCGATCAATCACTGGAAGTAAATAATTGATAGTTAACTAATTGATGGGCTGGTTTTACAATTTCTAATGAATAACTCTTGTTTTATGAAGTTGCTGGTTGCGACCCAAGGTATTAATTACCCTTGTAAGCAGAGACTGCATACCGGTATAAAATATTTAAATAGTATATTTCAAAAATATTATTACTCAAATTTTGGTAACAGCCCAGAAAGTGCATATCGGTATAAGATATATTAATAGAACCAGTAAAATATCAGTATTTAAATATGTACCTATACTGTGAGAATTTCTGTAGGTGCTTATATTTTCCAGCACAGTTATTTTACCCCTTTTAATTTCTGTATCAATAAATAATTTATAATTTAAACATATAGACAATAAAGAATGATTTAAATAAATTAATAATAGGAGTACCTATCAATCATCATCACATAAAGATAGTATAAAATAAATAATACTACAAAAACAAAATCTATAATTTATGTCCACCACCAGCGACCAGCAGATACCAACCAACTAAATCGGTTCGTACTTGGACGGTTTTAAATTTAAAGCGACCGCAGCTACAATAATAGACATCAGGGTCCTAATTCTGTAGGAAAAACTATTCGATTAGATTAGACAAAACTTTGTACCGAAAAACAAATTAAATAAACAATAATAATAATAAAGGTACAATGGGCGGCCTTGTCGCTAAAAGCGATCTCTTCCAGGCAACCTTTCTATGTACCTAACTAAACCTATGTAGAAACTGCACGATTTTCACCTATGGAATTCACTTTGTAAGGTTGAAAGTTTCAACATAGTATCGAGTTATCCTCGAAAGTCACGTGACTTTAGAGTTTGTTGAAGAACAGTGAAGTAGAATAATAATGATAATTTAATAACTACCTACCAATCTTTACTGACCTTCTCCATCCAAAGGTTGCCTGAAAGAAATCGCTTTTAGGGATAAGGTCGCCCATTTGTACAACTTTTTACTTTTAAGCTTTCTGTGTAATTTGTCTCACTTATTAATTTTTATGTAAACTGATTTTAATTGTTGTTGGTTGTGCAAATAAAGTGTTAATCTTATATATATAATTGATCGTGTGCCGATTGACTTGGTCGTGCGCGGTCGTGTTGCTGTTTCGCGCCGATTTATTTATTGTTGATTTTTGTGATTGGTCAAACGCGTAAAATCCGATTCTTTGTCGCTCCAGTGTGTGTTGAGTGACATTGCTCCACCTTTTGGGCGTTGTCAGAGTGCGATAGACATATTTATATGAGTTTATATTAGAAAAAAAGTTTTACGGTTGGTCAGGCTCGATCTCGGTGTCGTCTGCGTGGGGATCGAGTGTTCGCGCCACTAATCCAACGAATCTTTAGAATTGTGTGCGAAATAAGCTAAGACAGTGTGCTACGATAACCTTATCGTCTACGGACTACGCAGTGCTACAGTTGCTACGAGCTGCTACGGAGAGCTGTATCGCTACAGTTATCGCGTTCGGAACTGCGAAGGGGAGCGGTATTGTTTCTACAGTAATAGACACTATGATGCCGAAATTTGGTTGTGCGTCTTCCAGCGCCCTTGACCTTGACTCCAGCGACGCCCAACTTTACGGTGACCGCGGGGGGAGTTCCCGAGGTCCTGAAACTAAGGTCTCGGAGGGTTGTGTTTCCGTGTCGGCTGCTGGATGTATGGCTACAGACACTTCGCAGTTGACGGCATTCCCAGCAAAAATGCACATTGATGCGTCGGTCTCGGGACCGGAAAATGATAGCGATCGTGAGGATTGCCCCAGCTTGACTCCGTGCACTCTTGATTGCCCTGCTGTGTCCATGAATCTACACAGAGGGCTAATGAGATTTTACTCCGAGGCAAGGGATACCTTGAGACGTCGGGTAATTTTAATAAGAAGCACAGAGAGAGCACAACGGCCTGTTTGCAGGAACTATATTCTCTGGTGCTTTCAGTCTCTGATTCTCGAACACGACACAGGTGTAATTTGGAGGCAGAACGTGCCAAAGCTGCGAGGGAGCTAGTCTGCGTCGAGAAAGCTCACACCAGAGAGATTGGGTCGTTACAGCAAAATCATGCTATAAAGCTTTTGGAGACCCAGGGTATGCTGTCGGAGACAAAAAGCTTAGTAGAGGCCATACGATCTTGGCTAAACTTCGAACTTGACGAACCAATAAAAATAGTTAAAACCGTCGGAGCACAGTTTGATGACCTTCGTTGCAAGTTGGTTGAAATCAAACATACTAAGATGGATTATGGGAGTTTTTCTGCGGAAATCCAAGGGTTGGGTGGTCAGCTTGGGATATTACGGACCGAACTAGCTAATGCGCAGGCATCGTTGAACTCATTACTCCGCTGCAAGACAGACGTCGAGGCATTACGCGCCCATGCTATTGCGGAGCCACTGTTTGTGCCTCCGGTACAAGTAACGGACTATGAGGAAACACTAAAACCAGTCGTAACCGAGATTCGTGCACTTCGTGATGAGGTCATCAAGCGTGACAAAGACATGGCGCATCGTGAGCATCTAACAAGGCGAGATATAAATGAGGTAGTGAAAGAAGAGGTTGCTCCCCCGACGAGGAAGATCTTTACCATCTTTGAAACAGTGAAAGAGATCAAGGAAACACAAGCGGCGCAACTAATTGCCAGGCAGGAGCAAAATTCTAGTCTACAAGCAGAGATCGCCTTGGAGGGGGCCAGGGAGACTATGTCTAGGGTAGAGGCATCAGTGGTAGCAGCGCTGGGCAAGTTCAGTGACAGAATGGAAACTCCGGCAACAGATAGGCTGTTGGCTCCTGAACAAGTGATTAAATCGTACGCGCAAGTTACTGAGACGCCGCGTCATTCGATGCTCCTTGAATCGGCAGACCCTCGGAAAACTAGCGACGACATTTTGCGTCAAGTCAAGGCTGACGTAAACATTATTAGTCTTGGTGTCGCGGTTAACAAAGTTTCAAAAGTTAGTAAGCAGAGAGTGGTATTAAGTTGCTCATCCAAGGAGGATTGCCTTAAACTTCAGACGGCTATTAAAAATAAATGTGATAAAATCTCAGCAACTCTGACCAAGGATAAGCTCCCTCTTATAAAATTAATAGGTGTTGTAAATGATACTTCCAATGCCGAAGTTGAAATCGGTCTGATCAGACAAAATAGCAGACTTTCTGGCTTGCCAAGTAGCGAGACAAAGGTCAAAGTCATAAGAAGGACCAAAGGAAGGATCAGAGAACTATCAAATGTAATTATGGAAGTCTCACCCGTTTTGTGGAAAGAACTCAAGGACACACGAGTTCATATCGGACTGCAGATAGTTCCAGCGGTGGACCAATCTCCTGTGAAGCAGTGCTTTAAATGTCTTGGTTTCGGCCATATAGCAAAAGACTGTAATGAATCTGTAAGGTGTGGTCACTGTTCTGAAAACCATGACACTCGTGATTGTTTTAAAAGAGATAGTGTAGCTAAATGTTTTAACTGTGTTAAGTTTTGTAAAGGTAGCTTTGCCCATTCAGCCTATGCGTCTGAATGTCCAGTCTGGCGTAAGTGGGACAATTTAGCTAGAGCAGCTGTCCGATATTGCTAAGGGCTCTGTTAATGTAACCCAACAGTCTGTATTCGTGGGTGGTCAGCCTAGAGTTGTTAATAGAGGTTTAGATAAGTTAAAAATTGTTCAATACAACATGCGTAAGGGCAAATTAATCACTCAAGAGTGCCTTAGAGAGGCTTCGAAGCGTGGGTATTCCTTGATTATGGCTCAAGAACCATATGTAGGTACTGAGGCTCATGTAACTATAGCACATGGCTATAGAATATTTCAAAAAGTCACTCGTGATATCAATAAGCCCGTTAGGGCTGCTATTATTGTCTTGGATCCGAATATTCAGGTTAGGTCGAATCCGGATTTAATATCTGAGGATATTGTAGGACTGACAATTGTAATCGGAAATAGAAGGATAGGTATAATTAGTTTTTATTTTGATAAGCATAGGGATATTACACTTGACGTAGCCAACACCAAGGGGATAATAGCCGGTATGAACATCAGGGATGTTTTGGTTGGGGGAGATTCTAATGCCTATAGTGTATGGTGGAACAGTGAGGTGAACAATAGTCGGGGTACCATGTTGTCGGAGTCACTATCAGAAATGAATCTAGAGTTGTTAAATAAGGGAAAAGAACCCACTTTTTACGTGCTTAGAAACGGAGTCGAGTGTACTAGTATGATCGATATCACGCTGTGTACTCCTTCTATCCTGCATTTGATCGGTGATTGGAGGGTAGATAAGAATTTTTGTACACTGTCTGACCATAGGCCTATACTCTTTTCAGTCAACCTAGTCAAGTCAAGTTTAGCTCCAGTGGTTACGTCTATAACTAGAGTATACAATACAAAGGACGTTAAATGGTCGGTATTTAAGGAATTGTTTGTTAGCGAACTTCAGGGTGGAAACATAAACCAGTCCACCATGGAGTCCATAGTCGACTGCGAAGGCATTGAAGAGATTTCTAAATCTTATACTGATTGCATTGTAACAGCAGCTGACCAGACTATGCCTCGCATACCCAACAAGCGTGTTTCTTTGTCATGTAAATGGTGGACTAAGGAGCTTGACGACAAAAAGGCAACTATGATTAGGCTTAGAAACAGGGTCAGAAAGGCTAATCCGATCAGAAAGCCGTTTGTCGTGGTTGAGTATCTGCAAGCTTTTGAAGAATATAAGCAAGCTATCCGTGACACATCGTTTAGTAGTTGGAAGAAGGAGGTTTTGTACAAAAGAGGATAAAGAGCATCTTTGGAGTAGATCCTATAGGATTCTCAGGAAGTGCTCTCTCAACAGTGGAGAAGGCAGTTTGTTGCGATCTTCATGTGGTCAAATTCTGGATGAAGAAAAGTCGGCACAATTACTCGCTGATACTTTCTTTCCAGATGACTGCACTGAAGACGATACTAATTAGCAGGCAGACTTGCGAATTAAGGTGAGAGAAACATTTGCTCAAATAAATGATGATCGGAATACAATGGAGTCGGTCCAACTTTTCACCCATTTAGAGCTGCAAACTATAATGGACAGCATGAGCCCAAAAAAGGCTCCGGGACGGGATGGTCTAACCTTGGATATCTGCCTCTGTGCCTATACAGCTAGTCCGTGTACATTACTCGCGCTGTTTAATCTTTGCTTGAGGAAGGGTTATTTTCCAAAAATTTGGAAGCAGGCAACTGTGAAAGTGATTCCAAAAGCCGGTAAGGATGACTACGCTGAGCCTCGATCTTACAGACCAATCGGGTTATTACCGATCTTAGGGAAGGTGTTAGAAAAGTTGTTTGTAAATCGTATCCAGTGGCAACTTGGCTGCGAGGCCAAGTTAAATGGTAGACAGTATGGCTTTACTCCGCATTCCACTGAAGATGCTTTGTATGATGCGGTCACCGTGATAAAGCAAGGGTTAGATCACAAGAAAATTGTTGTTACGATCTCACTTGATATTGAGGGAGCATTTGATAACGCTTGGTGGCCGGGCATCCTTCACGAATTGGCAGTAAACGCCGTGGATGTTCATATGCTTCGACTGGTACATAGTTATCTTGCTTGCAGATCGATTGCCCTTCGGTATGCTGGATCAGAGGTTATACGTCAGACAAATAAGGGGTGCATTCAAGGGTCCACCGGGGGACCAATGTTTTGGAACATTCTTTTGGATTCACTACTACGGAAGTTCGATGGCCAAGAGGTTCATATTCAGGCTTTCGCTGATGATGTCCTAATAATTGCTCAGGCTCATACTGCTAAGGAACTGGAGGATGTTTTGAATCCTGCCCTCAAGCTTGTGGCCGAGTGGGGAGTTCAGTACAAAATGAAATTTGCAGCCCATAAGACTCAGGCTATCATTAATACTCGTAAGCGGAAATATGATATACCATGCCTCATATTGAATCACACTCATCTCCAGTTCTCTGATAGCCTTAAAGTTTTAGGTTTAAGGATAGATAGAAAGTTCAACTTCATACCTCATATCGATGAGGTTGGTAAAAGGGTGGTCAGGTTCTATCAGTCAATTTGTAGGGCCGCTAAGGCACAATGGGGTCTTAATTCGGATATTTTGAGAGCTATCTATACTACAGTTGTTGAGCCAATCATGCTTTATGCAGCACCAGTGTGGGCAGATATCTGTAAGTATAGATATGCTAAAACTAGGCTTAATAAGATCACAAGGCAGTTCGCAATAAAAATATCAAAATCTCATCGAACAGTATCTTTGGTGTCTTGTGTATTGCTGGCCAGAGTTCTACCACTAGATCTTCGGGCTTTAGAGATGAAAAAATTATATGAGGTTAAGAGAGGTAAAGCTCTCCCTGGTCTTTTCGGTAAGAAATTGCAGGAGCGGTTGAGCCCATTTTGCCTGCCACATCCCGCATCCCGGGTGAGGCTGTCGATGGAATTTATTAATACCGTTGACGACATAAGCAGCATTGATAGCACTTGGATGCAGTTTTATACCGACGGTAGCAAAATTGAGGGTAGAGTTGGAGCGGAGGTTTCTTGCTGGAGAGATGGAGTTGAGGTTCATTTTACTAGCTTTAGTTTGGAGAGTTTTTGTTCGGTCTTCCAGGCAGAACTGGCAGCAATTTTGAGGGCGACGGATTTTTTGCTCACTGAGTTCACAGCTAGTGCCTGTATTTTGAGTGATTCGCGGTCGGGTTTAGAGTCTATAACTGATCCAAACTCTGTCAATCCGATTAGTGCTGCAATCAGGTACAATTTGAATAAGATCAATGTGAGAGGGTCAGGTGTAAAGCTTTACTGGATTAAAGCTCATATAGGGATACCTGGAAATGAGAGGGCGGATGAGTTGGCGAAGAATGGGGCTTTAGGTAATCAGCCAAGACCAGTGTATGACAGGTTCCCCTTATCGTTCGCCAAGCGTTCCATCAGGCACTCAACTATTGAGGTATGGAAGTCTCGTTACATTAACGCTTCTTCAGGACAAGTTACAAAGATGTTTTTCCCTGATGTTGGTTTGGCTTTTATTACTTTGGCTAAGGTAGAGATGAATAATCAGTTAGCTCAACTGTTTACGGGTCATGGTGGTATCCGGGCCTACCTTCACAAGTTCGGGTTAGGGGACACTCCTTTTTGTACATGCGGTGATTCCGCCGCCCAAACTATAGTACACCTTCTCTTAGAGTGCGCTCAATTTTCTTTGGAAAGGTACAACTGTGAATGTAGGTTGGGTATCGCGTTGTCAGTTCAAAGTCTGTCTTCGATTTTTAATGAAGACAAGAGCCGTCCTGTGTTTCTTAACTTTGCGCTGGCTGTCCTGTGCAAGGTTGGGAAAGAGAATGGCTCAATATATTTATAGGTGTTTTGTGTTATAATTTTAGTTTTGTTTTTAATTCTTTAGTATTTAAATGTGTTATTTTAGGTTTTTTTTAGTATAATAGTTTAGGTTTGAAGGTTGTCATATTTTAATAATGGCAGTTTGTTTAAGTTTATAATAATAAAAAAAAATATATATATAATAAAGTGGCAACACATAGCCGTTTCTGTACGAACTGGCACAGACTTGGTAAATACAGTGGAGAGAATGTGATAATTTGTATGACGTAGTTGGCTTCGTTAAATTTACAGGTTTCAACCAAGTTTCCACATTATTTTAGAATAGTTGACAGGAGTCTACAGGGGAGCTACGTGGTTACATTCTTACAGAATTAGTCCCCAGATGTAGGTTAAACATAGTTCTGTTACATAAACATATATCTATTGTTTAAGAATAGATATTCCACCCTCTTCGTAGTTGTTCATCCTCGGGTTATGAATTAATAAAATGTTCGATCGATTATGAACGCGTGTTATGTTAATCGATCGGTCGTTACTGTACGTATCCCGTGGTTTCACTCGCGTGATAAGCACCTGATCCCGTGGGAATGTCTGTAAATCCCTCGCTACACTTGGCTGGTTTTCATTGGATAGTCAACCTTTTTTTTTAATGCTTTTGCTTGTTAGCCAAGTTACAATTCAAGTAAACATTCAATTAAACTTGTAACTTGGCTAAAAAGGAATTTAGACAGGTCTCTTATACAGGGTGAACCATTTCAATGGGCTTTCAGGGGAATATCCTAAACTATAAGTATTAGCGAAAAATGCTGAAAGAGTTTTCCCTGTCCAGTTGCGGGGAAAATTTATATTTTAATATTATACTAGCTGCGTCACGCGGTTTCACCAGCGTAAGTCCCGTTCCCGCGGGAATATCGGTATAAAAAATAAATGTGTTAATCCAGGTCCCCAGCTACCTACATTCCAAGTTTCATCGCAATGTTTTTGCGTGATTGAGTAAAAAACACACATACATACATACATACTTACTCACAAACTTTCAGCTTTATAATATTAGTAGGATAGGATTACGATTTAGGATAACCCGAATATCCAAAAAGCCCATCGAAATGCTTCACCCTGTATTTAAGAGAGTAAAAAGTTACCTTATGGTCGCTGGACAGTGAAGCATTTCACACTCGTCTCTGAAGGACGAGTTTCACAAGTTGCAAAGTCTGTTTTCAGGTTTAATGACGTGGTATAATTATTACTTACTTTTGTTTCCTTGCTCTACATTTGGAGACCATTCAAGTCACTTAGGTCACTTAGGTTTTTAGGATAGACTAAAAATTAATTTGTGATTTCAATCCAACATCGCGAAAACTGAAGACTTAAAAAGAGGAGTTTTAAATTTTGGAGATGTCCTTAAATTCGTATTGGTAAATTCTAATACTGCAATCGAATTTGGTCTTCTCGCTTTCTTACTTATTCCGCGTAAGAAATAAAATAAAACTTGCGATGAAAAGCCGATCTCATTGATATTCAATGTGTTATTCCGATAAATTCGGTTAAGTGGTACTTTAATTTATTTGCATTTTGTTGATAAAGGCAGCAAAATGTCGTTTAGAAATACATCGTACCCATACTTTGCTTTGTTCCAATGAGATTTATGAAAATACCTACCTAAGCGAGTTTAGACTGATTTTAAGGGACGAATCGAAAAATTTATTCATTTAGTCTCCAACGGTAGCAATTCTAAAGTAAACTAAACTACAGATCACATATTACTTTACCAACGACTAAATTTAACCTAAAAGTGTTTAATTTTAGTTAAGAAATTCCAAAAAGCTATTCTGTTGTTACGCTGAGTTAAATTTAGTACCACAAAATCAATAGTTTAGAACTGTCAGTTTAATTTAAGGACGCGACTCATGTGAAATCCCTTTCGATTGAATAGTTTTCTTCATAACCGGTATCAAATAGATCTTTAAACAATGTTTAATGTTATTGTACATGATACAAGAAGTGTCCCCTTCATTTCAAAAACAATAAAAAATAACTTTAAATACCACTATTATACAGGCAAAGTTACCCCTGTTTTACAAAATAAATCATTTTTTCTTCTAAATCCTTAATCGCTATATTTTCTTATAGGCATCATAATATTAGTATATAAAATACAATACCTAGGACCCCTTTATCGCATTTTATAAAAATATTATTTTAATCTTCGTTAATGATTGATTTTACGAGAAATTGTAGATTTTTCCACGCAATTCCATCTTGCTCATTTATATGCAATCGGACAAGGACCGATGATTATCATCTATCGCCGCCGCCTTAAGTTAGGATTACACCAAGAGAATAGGAATACTGTCTAAACTTCATTTTAGGTTTTTTTTTTCCACCAATTAATCTCAGTAATAACAAAACATACGGAAACCATATTTTAGTATTTAATTTATCCTTCTTTTGCCTTCAATTTGGTGGTTTTGTTTACATGATAAGGTAACTTTTTTAACATAAAAAAATATAATTAAAACTACCCTTTAATGAAACAGTTTTCCATTTTACAACGGAACGGGAAAAACTTGAACTTTATGTTTTCCTGTATTGATTAGTTCTAATCTGCCTGCACTTCAAATTGGTGGTATAGCTTTACCTAATTAGCAATATAACTAATATTAAACGAGACATAAGTACTGTTTCGGTGCTTACGAGACAACGCGATTCTGTGCTGATTTGAAATAAGGTCAATCCGGGGTAATTATTGTAAAATGGCGGCTAACTTAACAACAACTCTTTACGAGGAAGAACTCTCTCTTTTTTTCTTTTAGCTTAAGAAGTTAATTAACTCTTTACCTACTAGATTTGAAAGCAGTGGAAATGTCTATGTTGGTCACTTGTTTTCAATTTCACCACACCATGCACACTTTCCACGAAACTAAAATAATATATATAATTACCACCACAAAATAATACTCAGTAAGTTCTGCAACACTTTTTTTCTTCGCGTCACCTTTAATATTCGTACTTATTTTATTTCTTAATGTTTTTTTTCAAATATTTCTTATTGTTTATGAATCGATTATGGCCGTTTGTAAAGTTGCCAGTGTCCAGTATTATGTAATATATTTTATTCGCAAGTTATTTGCTTCACATCAAATTTAGCAACACATTTCCTTAATTAACTTTCCTGACAAAACTCCATTTTTCCCGATTTACGTTTCTGATGACAGCTGTCAAATAGATTTTTTAATATTACCGAATTTCGGCTGGTTGCTTAGCGGGAACGCGGTGAGGAGATGTGTAGCTAAATTTTCATTTCAGGTTTTACACTTGTAATAAAATTGAAAAATGAAAGCAAAACATGGACTTTAGTAATTGTAACTGGCCGCTCCGTTTTACAAGGATTCCCTCGACTTGACTTTAACAATGACGACTTGACTGTTTTGATGCAAATAACTTGCAAATATTAATTAATACCTACTTGACACTGGCTAATGTCCAAAAGGAATATAGGCGCATAAAAGAAGAAGAATTTCGGACATACTTTAGTATCTTCTTACCCATGCTTCTTACTAGTCTGTGTTTCGAACGTGTTTCGGACTTTTGTTTTTGACGCGTTAGTGGAACGTTGTCCAGAATTTTTATTTTTGCAAAACCTAGTTTTATTGGCGGCATGTAATCAATTTATTTACGCGAAGTTCAACGAGTGTAGTGAAAATAAAAATACCAGTGCCAAACACGAATTTAAGACGTTACAAACAAATGTTCCATGGGGTTGGAGAAAAATCGTCGCCATTTTTTTGCAGTTTTCACGCATTAAAAATTATTTCAAACGATTACAGTATAATGGTGGTGGTACACTATTAGTAGGTACGTGAATTTGGTTAAATTGTCCCATATTGCTGACAGAAAGCCATAACTTAGAAAATGATATGAAAAATGAAGAATTTCGGTTCCACTCTCGGCCTGCATTTCCAAAACAGCCCTACGTAAGGTGAGGCTTATCAGACCACGTGTCGGATTAGATGGAGCCATGCAGTCAAATAAAACGCCTAGATAAACTGCTTATTGAAGCAAGTCACGTAAGACAACTGATATCATCAAAGTAGGTATCGCTATGCATTGGTAGCCTTATTAATAAACGTGGAGTTAGGTCGGAATAGTGAAAACATGCTTCGTCTTTTTCTGTGACAAGGACTTTTGAAATTGACAGACAGAAACAGAGAGTAGTCAAATTATTCCATCATTATTCCACGTCAAAAGGCTATTGGAAATTTTAAAGTTAATTTCTTTCCTCGGCGTTTCGATATCCTCGATGTATTAAAGTCAAAACGTAAGAAACTAGATTTTTAAGCAAAAATACATCTTCGAAAATTCACTTCGCCCGGAGTGAATTTTTAAAAATAATTTTTCCTTTTAAATATTTCTAATAGAAATGCCTTGACATATAACAAATTTAAGTAAGAAACAAAGATATGGATACCACGATACCGTAACCATTTTTGAACTCGACTGTTGTACAATAATTGACCGAACGAGCGAAGCGAGTGAGGTCCAGTGTAGACGGGCCTGGCGCTTGTATCTTTGTATCTTTGTAACTTTGTATCTTTGTATGTTTGTTCGACGATAACTTGAGTATCGTAGCTCCGATCTTCATGAATTTTGGTATGCGCGTAGTTTAGGTCAATAGAATTTATGAGTTCGAAGATGAGCCGGATCGGTAGGGGGGTTGGGGAGATAAGGGGTGCATAAAGAGAAAAAACCAAGTTCTAAAAATTTGTCAATAGATGGCGCTCAACATCTATTCTAGATCGCGGTATCGTTGCGTTTGCTTGCGATATATACTCCAAGATCTGACATTTTTGTAGGGAATGTTGACGTGCATTAATGTTCAATGTAAATTCATGTTTATGTTAGAAATTGTGGTCGATTGTCGTAATTAAGGAATAATTCTTGTTGTGTTATCGTTTTTCTTGTCTTTCGTTATATTATTTGTTTAATAATAATTCTTTTTGTAAAAAAATAAAGCTGTTGTTGTTAAAATCCTACAAAAAACAAAATCTCTGTAAATGGATTCTCGTGAGGTCTCAGTTCGGGCCGAACTACTAGTTGACCGAATGAGCGAAGCGAGTGAGGTCCAGTGTAGACGGGTCTGGCGCTTGTATCTTTGTAACTTTGTATGTTTGTTCGACGATAACTTGAGTATCGTAGCTCCGATCTTCATGAATTTTGGCATGCGCGTAGTTTAGGTCAATGGAATTTATGAGTTCGAAGATGAGCTGGATCGGTAGGGGGGTTAGGGAGATAGGGGGTCGTGAGGTCTCAGTTCGGGGCGAACTCTTAGTTCTTTGTAACTTTGTATGTTTGTTCGACGATAACTTGAGTATCGTAGCTCCAATCTTCATGAATTTTGGCATGCGCATAGTTTAGGTCAGTGGAATTTATGAGTTCGAAGATGAGCTGGATCGGTAGGGGGGTTAGGGAGATAGGGGGTCGTGAGGTCTCAGTTCGGGGCGAACTCTTAGTTATTTTAAAGTGAAATATTTTAAGCAAGGAAATATATATTTCCAAAAAAAAAAAGGATTGCGTCCTAACCAGCGAAAGGACGCAGGTTCGAATCCTGTCATGGGGATTATTTTGGAATATTTCTAAGTTTAAAATGCCTTGAGCAATAAAAACAAAAAGAAATTTTATTTTAAACTGATTTAATGATTTTTAGATAAAAAATTATACATATCTAGTTGGTTGTCTAATACGAGTAAGTGGTATAAAGTTGTGTGTAACATCGGCGGATGTCTTGATGACAGGTGGCAATCTAACATTGAGTCTTCTAGTGCGAGCGCCAACAGTAAGCATAGCTATCAATGTGTCTGTAAGAAGCAATAGCAATAGCTCCATTAATCCAGCCTCGCTCAGCGCAGATCCCTTAAAAACAGCTTGACAGGCTATTCGATTTAACTACACAGATTTAAACTGTACAGTTTCTCGTAATGATATTTCGCTTAGATCGCCAATTGTGCAGTTTCTATGTTTACCTACACACGTACGATTTATCTGGATAGATCAGTAACCTGCTTAACGTACACATCCATAGCAACGTATCTTCGCATATCTCTGGTGTAAACGCAGCCAACATAAATAGATGGATTATCGCTTTGTTTAGGAGTAAACCACTGACGTGTACTATCGACGTTATCGAGTCGATATTGGCATCTGATCCACGATCCTGGAGCATTAATCCAATCTAGCTAATGCTAGTCTACAATCTTTTACTGCAGACGGTGTGTCGAGAGGATGATGATGAGGTCCACCCGTGATACGCTGCGCGGACGATAGTTTATGATGCGCACACGGGTGTTCTCGCTCAAAAGCGGCGAGTCAATGTCAGTGGTTTGTTCGATATTCAAACTTTATGGATTGTACAAGTTGTGTTTTCTTACCAAAGGTAGTCTCAATTGTAATGATAAAAATATTCAAACGAAAACAATCTGTTCCACTACGGAACACGCCAAAACACAAATTTAAATAATACAAAGAAAAACTTTAATTATAATAAAACACTTTATTTATCCGGTTTTATCGCGTTTTTTATTCATTGTTCTAAACGAACCGAGCTTTCGCCAACTTTACAGTTGGCTTTTTTAAGGTTGACTGAGATCAGATCTCAGATAACGATAAAACCGGATAAATAAAGTGTTTTATTATGCAAAATCGCGAAAACCATAGAAGAAATTAACTATAATTATACTAAAATGGCACTGTGGGCGGCTTTATCGCTTATTATGGACGATCTTTTCTAGAAAGACCAAGTGTGTCCATAAAGTGGCGTAATAGGCGTATTCACGCGCTTGTCATGTCACGTCACGCCAGGAGTTTTGGTGTGACCCAGCTTTCAAACTTTCCTGTCATGCGATACGTTTTCTAAGAAAGTAGAGGTCAAGTTAGATGGTGCATTTCCCTTTTGCTGTTCCAACACGAAAGGATAAACTAAGGTTTTAATTTGTTAACTTTGCATACGGATTATGTATTCAAAGTGCTCGCATGCAATCTCATGCATTATGCATGAGGAACTTCCATGTTCAAGTAAAAACAACCGTATTTAGTTCAATTTTGGTTGTGTTGGGGGTTGGTATTTTCATTTTGTGGTTTTGGTTGGTGACACTGGCTGTATAAGTAATTTGTGCGATGCCACAATTTCAAACTGACCAAGTGCACGTCGGAATTCAATCACAAAATAATTACGTTAGTTGTGTGGCGTTTTAGTACTTATTTGTCATCATCATCATAGAGGCAACAGAAATTCATCATCTGTGAATTTTTCAACTGTCTCATCTTGGTCTCATCACGGAATGTTAGTGAAAGGGTCCCATTTTTACCTTTCAAGTACCTACGGAACTCTAAAAACTTAAACTTAAACTTGTAAGTTCGCGCATTATTTACGTCCTCAAGTACCAGGCTAACAGCGATAAACGGTGGTACGCAATAAAAATAGAATTACCGCCCCGTTTAAACTAGACCGCTAGTTTTCTTCTAAATAATGCACAGATCACGCAAACCTTATGTACAGTTAGCAGCGACGAGTTACTTTCAAAATGTGATATATAGGTACCACTAAGATATTATTATGTCCTAGTATTAGAGTTGAAGTCTTAAACATATTTACGCGAAAATAGCAGCTGCAGCGCTAAATAATTATTGTTACGTCTATCGTAAAAATGAGACAACGCGTGGACTAAGTCAATGGTCAATGATACGTTTGTATCAAAAGTATCATTGAATTTGATGTTTAGGCTTTTTACAAAGGTCTTCATACTGTTGCCATATCTACTGTGAGATCAATAAGTAATAATGTGTATACTTACCTAAGTTGCAGCCGACTTAGGCCGTACCTAGGCTAAAAGCGTCAAATTTATTGAGACACGTGGACCGTAGCTAAAAATACACTATGCGTTGTATTTTGTAGATTATCCCCCTTACTATGCATCGTTTGTCTTTTACTATCACATGAAGTTTCAAAGTTGACAGACAGAGACAAAAGTCACATCAAAGTCTTGTGTAAATAATATTTTATAAGTAAGAAAGGGAGTTAGTTTCTATATGCTTTTTCCATTTAAAATATTTCTACTTATTCTAAACTAGCTGCGTCCCGTAGTGCCACCCGCGTAAGTGCCGGTCTCGTGTGAATGTCGACATCAAAAGTTGCCTTTGTTATTCCTCGATAATGTAGCTTTCTATGAAAGTATTTTTAAAATCGGTTCAGTAGTTTCAGTATAACTCCCAATATACATACTTACATACATACATATTACCAACGTTACCTCTTATTAATTTTAGTATAGATATAGATGAACACTAGTAACGCCCCGCGGTCTCACCATAAACTCGCCGGCATATCGTGAAAAAAAGTATTCCAGCTTACTGTATACTTTACTTAGGTACCACCTACCAAGTTTAATTGTAATCAGTGCTTTTGCGTCAAGGAGTAACAAACATACTCTAGAAATCGAACTAGAAAGTGTATTCGGAATTCGTATTATTTTGACTGTACATGGGGATGACGAATGGCATGTTTGGCGAATTTCATAACTTGTCAAAAAGAGGACTTGACGAATTATCAATTTGACCTATGACAGACATGACCATTGTCGTGCCACTCGTTTATTTATTTAAGTACTTACTCACACAAATACTTTCACATTTATAATATTACTGTTGGTGACTGAATAAAGAAAACATACTAAGCAAACTGGAAAAGGTAGGCAATTTAACTTTCAAGTTTGTTAAATAAGACGACATGTTTTTATGTCAACCCTACTCTACTAAATTAGCGTTAGCACCGAATAATCGTTTCAAAACATAAAAAGCCAGCATTATTTGAGTCGTGAGCCAGAAGAATTCTTTATTAAACACGTATTTTACATTAATGGACGAAAGGATCATGTTTTGTTTTTGGCAGTTTAATTTTGTTTCTTAAAGAATTATTAAGGCAATGTTTATTTTTCTAGTGGCGCCTCGCGGTTTCACCCTTATAAGTCTCAATCGTTACATACCAAGTTTCAACGCAATTGATTTACTTAGCAGTTTTAGCTTGACTGCTAAGTAAATCAATTGCGTTGAAAGTTAGCTTGAAGGACAAATTACTTACCATTTACAATACAATCTTAGTAGGATAATCAGCGACAGCCCCGACTGAAAGAAAATTCAGTAAGATTATTGGGCAAATTTATCAAGGTTTTTTTTTGTTTCATTTTCTGCTTTTAATTAGCTGAAAAACAATCCCTATTTTCGAAAACTAGTTGCCAAGTACCAGGACTCCATAAAAGAGAACAGTACCTATCAATTTCCTTTCGAAACAAGAATGGACATAGAGAGAGATCGACCCGCACAACCTTCGGTAATTTTCCTATACAATAATGTCCGAAGCGTGCCGAAGCTAAAAGAAAAAATAGGTCTGAAATTACTGTCTAATAATTATACTCTATCAGTCTATCTATAGAATCGGCTAATGACTTTTAATATACCATTTAAGCCAATTAGTCAGATATTGAAGCAAAAATTACCGCACCTGAACGTATATGAAAAAGTCCCAGTTGTTACTGGTGGGAACAGTGGAAATGGGAATCGAATCCTATTCCCATAGGTATTTTTTCCCATTGGTTCTTCTCCCGTTGAATAAAATTGTAGAATTTATTTCAGCCTATCTACTAGGCGTGTATAAATAAATCGATAGTAGGCAGTTTACTTGACAAATTCGTGGACTGGACATTTTAGGACAATGGATAGAATTACTTTGGAACCTTTTGTTATTAAATATTATAGTAGAATATTGCTTCGGTTCCACTATAGCCATAAATATGCGACTGTGAATCATATTATGATCATTGTAATACAATGTGAAAAAATATATGTATTTTGACGATAGTAAAACATGATCACAAAAAAAACCCATGAGTTTTTTGTTGCTTCTTCTCATCGGAGGGCGCGTTCCGAAGCCACACTAGAGTCATAAAAGTAAAAACATTCGACGTATTTAAAGTGATCAACACATCCAATTAATTAAAAAAAAATGACTTTGACTTTGATGGCCATTCGGGTAAACTAGGTATTTTAATACATTAGACTTTTTAAGACTGATCACTTTAGAACACTAGACATTTTGACATACTGGTTATTATTATAGTACACTAGACACAGAGCAGAACGTGTATATCGTTTATGTATCGGCTGTGCAAAGAATTCTCATTTTAGCCTTTAGGTTGTATATTTTATACAACTCGAAATCGATAATTCATCGAAATTCAACGTCACATTTCTTTTCATGACTATTTTTGTATTAGTTCTAGTTGCGCCCCGCGGTTTCACCTGCGTAAGTTCCGTTCCCGTGGGATTATCGGGATAAAAATAAGCCTATATGTTATTCCAGGTCTCCAGCTACCTATATTCCAAGTTTTATCGCAATCGATTCATTAGTTTTTGCGTGAAACAGTAACAAAAATAATGAGCTCCGCGAATAAATTATTAAACATGCTAGGTAAATACACCGTTAAAGACGCGACTCATGTAATATCCCTTCCGATTGAATAGTTTTCTTCATAACCGGTATCAAATAGATCTTTAAACAATGTTTTATGTTATTGTACATGTTGCAAGAAGTGTCCCCATTTCTTCATCATTTCATTTCAAAAACAATAAAAATAACTTTAAATACCACTATTATGCAGGCAAAGTTACCCCTGTTCTACAAAATAAATCAATTTTTCTTCTAAATCCTTAACCGCTATATTTTCTTATAGGCATCATAATATTAGAAAATACAATACCTAGAACCTCTTCATCGCATTTTATAAAAATATTATTTTAATCTTCGTTAATGATTGATTTTACGAGAAATTGTAGATTTTTCACGCAATTCCATCTCGCTCATTTATATGCAATCAGACAGGGACTGATAATTATCATCTATCGCCGCCTTAATAAGTAATTTTAGAAAAGTAACAAAGTCACAAACATACATACACCTTTCGCGTTTATAATATTAGTAAGAAAAGGCTTCAACGGAAAACCAGCGCTAGTCGAAAGGCTCGCATTATGCTGAGTTGAAGACCTTTTCGCATCAAAAATGTTGCAGTTTTGCATATAGATATTGATAGTTTCGAAGTTTGTTTTATTTTTGTAACTTTTTCGTTGCGAATAAATGATTTCTTTCTTTCTTTCTCTCTTTTCTTAGAAGTAAGATAAGATGCCTCACCTGTATTATGTGTATTTCGATATTCGTATGTGTGCAATATGCTGAGGCTACATCAGCAGGCGAATATTCGTGTCGGTCGTGTAGTCGTGACAAAAATATCTTGTTCGGGCTTACGCGATGTCTAAGTAAATTAGGCGGGGGCTCTACTGACAGCCACCCGATAGTACATCATTCGTCTCAATACATTGCGTGAACACGTAGTTCGCTATTGTTTTAGTCTAATGAGGGTTTTGCCGGAAGACCAGCGCTGCGGCGGATTTTGTTCTGCTGCAGTTTTTTTGTTGCTGAGGCTTAACCTTTTCGGGGGCTTCTTAGAAATAATTATATTTTTCATTATTTTTGTTAACTTTGTAGTATGCTGTTATTTACATAACCTACCTATAATATGTTTTTGTTGAGTTCCAAAATTGTTTATTTTTATTATTTGTTTGGCATTAATTTAATTTTATATACTTATTATTAATTTATTATGTTGCGTTTATTGTACTTACTGTGTAAGTTGTGTGCCTGTCTGAATAAACGTATTTCTTTCTTCTTTCTTTCTTCTAATATAGCCAAAGCATTAATGCTACGGCTACACTATCGCGATAACGCGAAGATTTGCGTTGTTGCGATACGTCTGGCCTAACAATACATCCTATCGTGATTCACAATTGCGAATACAAACGCCCTTCGCGCCTCGCCGTCCGTAAATTGCCACACATTAAAGGGTTTATCGCGACAGAGTTCGTGCGTTTGGCTCCACACAGTTTTAATTGGACTAATGAGAGATTATTGAACCTAATTCAAAATTACAAACCGGTTTTATAGAACTCCCAAGAGCCAAATCACAAGATAAAACATAATATACTGAGCAGTTCGCTGGTACGGTCACGGCTTGCGAAAACCGGCCAGTTACGTATTGAACAAATGTCTTGCAATTGCGCCTCCGTCTGGCCGCGGCAGACTGGGTAGAAGTCCAAGAAGTCCTGGCTTGACGTCGTAAAGGGTGATATGCGTGCCAATGGTCTCACTACACGGAATGCCGAAGATCGTGCGAAATGGAGACGCGAAAGCAGGAAAGCGGACCCCGGGCTCCCGAGAGGGATGCAACCGGGAACATCGCTCGGATGATGATGATGACTTAGCGCAAACGTCTCTTCCATGTTTTCCACGCAAAATATACCAGTAGTTCGCCCCGAACTGAGACCTCACGACCCCCTATCTCTCCAACCCCCCTACCGATCCGGCTCATCTTCGAACTCATAAATTCTACTGACCTGAACTACGCGCATACCAAAATTCATGAAGATCGGAGCTACAATACTCAAGTTATCGTCGAACAAACATACAAAGATACAAAGTTACAAAGATACAAGCGCCAGGCCCGTCTACACTGGTCCTCACTCGCTTCGCTCGTTCGGTCAATCACGACGCGACGGGAGGCAATGACGTGGACAAGCCAAGGGGCAAGCAATGAAGACAGCTATCATAGCATTTGCTACGACAGTGTAGCCGGATACGAAATTCGCAACAGCAGCAGTTTAAGCATGAGTGATGTATCGTAACTTTACCGAATACATCGACTATCGAATAACGATAATCTACGTCTCAAGAGTATCGATATATCGACATAAAGCAATATTCACGTTAATTTACCTGAATTTACGATGTTAGAAAAGTTTTCGTATCCGATTACTAGGAGATCATAAATCATTTATAGGTGCGTGAAACGAAATGTATGGATTTGATTGAGACATAAAACAGTATTCTACCCTCGGAATCTACCTATATTTCAGTAAACGCTACTATAGCTGTGCCTCGGGTTTCACCTGCGTAAGTCCCGATCTCGCGGAAATATCGAGTTAATAAGTAGCTGTAATGTGTGCATTTATTCAGTTTCAAAGCAATCGGTTTTGTAGTTTTTACGTGAAGGAGTAATAAATCTTTTCGTCTCTCCTGTTCGGAAAGTTTAATGTTCATAGGTTCTAGCCGGGTTAAAAGTGGCTCATTTCATCCCTAGGGTGGAAAGTATACTTTATTTTTAATGAATGCAACCATTTGACACTTCTGAAATGAAATTTATTTATTTATATGCATTAAATATGGTTCATAATGTTCTTACTTTAAAATATAGTTTCTTCATCTCTAGCAATAAGATTGCGCACAAATATTTAGTAAGTAGCTCATCATTCTTTAGAAAAATTATTAAATACAAGGAACCAAAACGTAAGATTATAGTCTGAAATAAAAAAAAACGTACTATACTTTTATTTTCGTTTGGCTATGATAATCGAATAACTCTTCTTTTCTGCCACTTGCTATAATGCCATGATTGCTTCCTACTTTTTTTTTCACGTGTCGGCATGGCCTCTTAGATGCACGGCGTGACCAACTCGATTGTATTGTGGCCAATAGAATACCTAAGTTTTTAATTTTTTAATGCTGGCAGTAAGTGTGTATTTCAACTGTTTTTTAATGTAAAAAAATGAGTTTTACAAACTGTTTATTATAACTTTGTAATATTCGATAATAAATATTGTAATATTCGTATGATGTAGGCATCAGATAGGAGTCTTTTGAAATTCTGAAGGGATCGGGACGTACATGGACCGTGGGTGATACTGCGGGATACATAATAACATAAGTCAAAGCCAAAATAGTTTATTTCCCTTAGGTTCTTGTACAACATTAAATGCACATGATCATTTGGCTACGTCTTAGGTGTATTGATTTTAATATAAATCTTTCCTCGTAGTTGAGTAAAATGTCTCATAGCTAGATCCACAGATTTTTGGTTTGAAAAACAAAGCTGTTTCTTACAAAGGCATATTGTTACAGGAACCGCATTGAAAGGACAGCGTCTAAGAAATGGAGGGGTTCATTGAGAAGAGTCTTGGCTGCAGCTGTCTGTAAGCTATGTTTGCCTAGTACCTACCTTCAAACTTCGGATCTCTGAAACAGGGTCGCGGGTTCGATTCCCGTCAGGACCAAGTATTAAGTATACCTAACGCTTAAAGATAAAGTTAAATATTTCGTAATTTGTTTTTATTGCTCAAGGCATATTCAGTACCTCAACCACACGGCCAACTCGGGAACTCGTGTGGCCGAGTGGTTGAGGCACTGGAGTATTGATCCAGGGACGCGAGTTCAAACCTCGCTCGTGGGTTTCCTCACGATGTTTTTATTCACCGGAAGAATAATGTTAAGAGCGCGCATAATTTTTTCTTTAATAAGAAAAAGACGCAGAGATTCGAAACCACAACCTTCGGAATGAAAGTCGGGGTATCTACCACTAGACCAACACAGCTTAATGCTTGAAGATATTTGTTTCTGGTCTAGGTTTCTCTCTATGTTTTAATTGTATGTATTTACAAACACAATAATAGTTTTTCCAGGTGCTCCTGAAATATATAGTTATCTAGGAGACGATTCTATTGGTAGAAGTTCAAAAATTAGTAATTCTGGAATGCTATTCTGCTTATCATTCCGAAGGTTCTCATCTGATCTTCACCAACTTTTTTGTCGAACCAATTAGAAGTTATTACCACAACTACCTTACTAATAAGAAAAATAAATATTGCGATCGGATCTCTGACGACAAAGAAATTCCGTAACATATATCATCGACTCAAACAAAAACCCGACAATTCATAACCTTCTAGTTTGCAAGTCGGTTAATAGTGGTTTATGCACCGAGGTACTAAAGCCCTGTCTTATATAGCGGACGTTATAAATAAATAATAAATAAATCATGTGACGAACACACAGCGCCATCTAGCCCCGTGGTAAGCTGCTCAGCTTGTGTTACGGTGACTAGACAACGGTTATACTACTTATATTTATTTTTCTTTTGTAAATACATACATATTATACATAGAAATACGCCCAGACCAGATACAAACCCCCTCGCTAACACCCTCGCTGCGCTCGGGAGTTAACTCTCTAGAGTCCTTCGTACGCTTTGGATTCAATATGAGACGCCCGCTATATACGATAGGACTTTAGTAGCTCGGTGCATAAACTACATAATATTTTTGAGCGACAAAAGTACGACAAACCAACGTTGGTTTGTTCATAAAACACGATCAAACGATCATTGGTAGCGCGGAATATTCTATTTCTTAAATTCCGAAACACTGGGCCGAGTTACTGACAATAATAATATTACAAAAACATGTCTGAACATATCTGCTAAATAACCTACATTCTTTTGCTCTGGGAATTTCGGGTAGCTTAGGAAAGTCTCAAGAAACTCCTCGAAATGTATAAACTTTGGTACAGGCCGAGACATAAACTTTTGGCATATCCGAATACAAGATTCATACAAAAACATAATAATATTATTCGACAAAAGCGTTTTCGAGGTCAATACTGCCAAGTGGGAGTCGAACTCGTGCACGACGGGGTCCCGTACCATTTATCACAATTCGGTATAGCTGTGCCTCGCGGTTTCATCCGCATACCTATACCTATTCATATTCCGTAACGTATGTGACGCACCACATTATGTCATACCAAGCATTGTGATTATTCAAAGTACCCTATATCTTTTTTTAAACCACAAAAGAATAATAAAGAAGAAAACCGCCACCACCCCGGTCGTAGTTAATTATAAATACCAGGAGTACAGACAAATTAGGCAATCGTTTTAAAATACAATAAAGACTTACGAAGGGAAGAAAGAAACTCATTACGAAGCTGTTGTTGCCGTCTTTTTACCGACTAATAATTTATCTTTTAAACACCGCCCTTTTGTTATGGGACCCGGATAATTAAGAAAGTTAGAAGAAGTACAATATTGAATAAAATTTGGGTTTTAGGGTTCTGAATCCGAATCCTGTAGCTAAAGAACCGCGAGCGTCAGCGAGCGAAGCGTCTATGCTTCGGGTTGGCTAAATTTTCTTTTTTCTGTATGTTGGTTCTCCTCTACAGGTCGTATTTCTCAACCGATTTTAATGAAACTTGGTTTACAAGTTCTATGAGCTTGATTTTTTTTGTTGTTAGGGATTTTTGATTGGTAGGGTTTTAAATACACACTAATTGTTTCAAAAAAGTCTGTGCTCGCATGTGCTCGCGAGGTCTACTGTTCGCAGAACTACTAATTATTAATTGTTACCTACTTACCATGCCATCTCCTTGCCTGTGATACCAAACCAACTTTTAATTCTACTAAATACATACACACACACAATTGGAGTTTTTTCAATGTGTGTAAATATAATTATTCCACGCTCGGTTCAAGCGAATCTTGCGGCTGTCTGTATACCCACATAATTATGTTCCTGATAGTACTCTGTTCCTGCTATAACAAAAAACACTAAAAACATACAACCAACGTGTCTTTTTATCCGGGCTGCAAGAAAATAATTGTTTTTCACGCCTATCCTTGTTTATTTGTAATGTTCTGTATTTGATAAATAGTACGAAACCCTTCGAGCGCGAGTGCAGCTCCCACTTGACCGGTATGTTTTTTAAATACTAATAACATCTTTATTTTCTTCCATAGACAATCTATCATGCTTCACTCACGGCTGCAGCACGGGGTGGGTGTCCGGAGTTCTAGGCAACGAAGCTTTGGCAGGAGGCGCCTGGCTGGCAGCTCTGCCGTGCCTCGTGGCGTTACCAGCTGCGCCATTCTTCGCGGTACTGGCTGATGCGAGGGGGAGGAAAGCGGGCGCTTTCTGTATATGTATCAGTTTCATTGTAAGTCACCAGTGCAGCATTTTATGTGTTAAAATAATGATAAGCAACATTTTAACGACCAAAGTTGTCGTCCATTTGGAACGGCGTTTGTTGGAATAGCTCTTTGATGGTCATACTTTCCTGGTACTATCAGGTTCTACATCGTCAGACTAGTCCGTCAGGCTGATCGGACTAGTCTTACGAAGAAGTCGTCTAAACAAAAGACGATGGAAACAAAACAAAAGACGATCAAAGTTCCATATTATGTGTCCCATGCATGATGTCCCAAACAAAGTCTGAGTTTCTATTACGCGAAATCTATCTTCTTCTTCTATCTATCTATCTATCTATATATATAAAAGAAAGTCGTGTTAGTTACACCATTTATAACTCAAGAACGGCTAAATCGATTTGTCTGAAAATTGGTGGGGAGGTAGCTTAGAACCAGGAGAAGGACATAGAATACTTTTAATCCCGCGGGAACTGAAACGGGAACAGGACTTACGCGGGTGAAACTGCGGGGCGCAGCTAGTTAATAATATAAGCCGCTGCAGCGCTGACTGTCGCAAAAATGTCGTCTCAGTCTGTTTCTGTGTTCTGATTTCATATCTATCGGCTACTGTTGAGGTTAAATTCAATACTGTGTGTAAAGATTTTCGGAACATAATAATAAAAATTATCTCACTTATTGTAGCATGAGACAATATTTTCGTCCTTCGCTTTATCTTATCAGTTTGTTTTACGACAGGTCGTGAGGGTAATGTCCTATTAAGCCTTTCTAATACGGTATTGTTTCAAAGGGTTAGTTACCCTTTTACTTAACAACAATGGTATGCCTTAGTCTGTGCTTTAGTTATCAATAAGTTCTAATTTAATTCCCTAGCTTTCCGACTGATTAACCTTTTCATATTGATGGTTTACTGGTACATTTCCAACTTATAAAGATATGTTCAGTTAAAACTTCGCAGTTGAATAGAATGTCTGGGGCCTGCCTAATGTTACCACAAGAAAACAGCGAAGTAGAACTGTATCAAAGAGGTGATTATTTGTTTCGTTCCAGATCAGCTGGTCTTTAGCCGCGTGGTGCGGTCCCCGCGGGGTCTGGGCCGCTAGGGTCGCCGCGGGGGCTGGCGGGGCGGGGGCTTTGGCCTTAGCTCCTCTTTACTGTGCGGAGATAGCTCCCAGGACACGGGGCCTGGCGGCTATGCCGGCTTTGACTTGCAGGTGTGATACTTGTATTGATTTATAGTAGCCTGGTATGTCGTGTAGTGCGATATCTCTTAATGGCTACACTAACGTATACAGAAGCCATATTTTTGAACCACTGCATTTAAATTCGTATACGAAAGCTCGAGTACCGCACACTTGCTCTCGCTCGTTGTGTAAATGCGTAAGCGTGACCGCGCACCCATTCATTAGCATTTCGCATACGAATGAGTTTTCTGACGGTTCAAAATATACTTCTCCAGGGCTGCGTTCGTAAACGTCGTCGGACGACGCTCGGTGACATAGAACGCGTTCGAAAACCACCCGGGTGATCACCCGACGATCAGTAATGGCCGTTCGTAAACGTCGCCCGACGACGCACCGGTCGCCCTACGAAATAGGTGGACGAAAATCGCCCTGACGTTTATTTGACAGTTGACACGTCTTGTTTGTTTACATTTTCTAAGAAGACCGTTCAAAATGGACCAGGCATGTTCCACAGATAACACATTTTTCACTTCAAACAACTATTACTAAATAAAGAAATATAGATTATTCAATAGATTAACGTGATCTTAAGCCATAGTGTTAGTATTTTCGTTTTATTTTCGCTAAATTAAAAGATATTGTATGTTAAAGTTTCACAGTTAGCAAAAATTACGTCAAATCGATTGTGACAGTAACAGTAACGCAGTGTCGTTCGTAAACGTCCGATGACGAACGTTCGCGCGCCTTAGAGTGATGATCCGTCGTCGGACGAGCTTTACGAACGCAGCCCAGAGCTCTGCTACTGCATACTGCTGTATTTTCCTTTTTTTTCTTTTGACCCTATGCAGGCTTCGACTTACAGGTGTGACACTTGTATTGATTTATAGTAGCTTGGTATATTGTACAGAGAGATTTTCTATAGTGGCTGCACCGACCTACGTATACAGAGCTTTGCTCTACTGCGCTATGCTCTTGTAGCCCTATAGCTATGATTCCCAAAGAAAATTAGCTTTGATGTACACACACATACTGTTGTTTACCTCTGTTGATTTTTAGTAGCCTGGTATATATTGTAATGTGTGATCTTCCTTAGTGGCTGAACTTTCCTCATACAGCTCTGCTCTAACTGTTCTATGACTAATTTTTGGGATTCCATACCCAAAGGGACATTTACTAAGATTCCACTGTCTATCTGCCTGTCACTGGGGAATTTTAAGATCTGTACTGTAAACGTAAGGTCTCAAATTCCCTCACATATTTCAGTTGCGGCATTCTGTTCGCGTACGCTGCCGGCGGTATACTATCCGCACACGCGCTGTCGCTTTCGATGGCCGTGCCGCCGGCAGTGCTGCTGGTATCCTTGCTGTGGCTGCCGGAGACTCCTGCCTTTCTCATCAGTATTGGCAGGATACAGGTACGCTTTGGTTATATATGAACGAGTTTTACGCGGGAGCAACTTTTATGTATCTCGTAAAAAACAGTTTTGGATTTTTATTACGACGCACATACTCAACCTATTGCAACATTTAAAAAGATAAATCATCAAATTTATCTGCATAAAAATTTAGTTTTTGTATCTGATTATCCGGTCATTGAAAAATACAATAATTTTAAACCTCTGTACAATGTACATGTCTTTTTTACCCAGAAAACGAACCTAACCTAACTTTTGATTTTCAGGATGCTGCCAAAATAATTTGCTGGTTCGACGGTTCAGATTTCAGAGAAGACTTAACAGATGTCATCGAGCAGCAAGAAGTTCGAATAAGGTACTGAACGAGAATTAGGTACTGGGACAAGAATATTTTGTAGCTTGAAAATTTTAACATCAAAATACAAAGTGGTAATGCCAAGCATCTTCCGATACACAAATCAATGCAGCCACTAAGGAAAACAGACCAATCCACTGCCGTGGTTTAGGTATCTTCTAGGTGAACATGTTTATCGCCGCTTATGCCGCGGGTTACATAATGATCAATTCTTCACCCGAGAAGTAAAAAAACCTTTTCAACTAATCCTAGTTTAAGTCCCACCTCTCGATTTTTAGCGTCGATGTCACTATCCAATTTGCAGAGTAAAGACCAATTCCTATTCACTTTTTGTCACTATTTCTTCTACGTCTATGAATTTATATCTCTCTCTGAAGTCTTCTCCTCAGGCTTTATTTATCCACTGCTGTGCATAGACCTCCCCATAAGACCTAGGAACGATTTACCGGATCTTAATCGCGTATTATTTTAGTCCCTTCGCGATCAAGACCATTGTACCATGGTTGAAACGTCGAGGTACGAAAATAATAGACAATTAAGACCCGGTAAAATGTAACTATGTTTACAAATCGTGTGAATTTAAAAACTCCTCATAAGACGCCATGCACGAATAGCGATCCTTAAATACCTTCATCCAACCACTCCCCACGACCACTACAAAGTCGTAGACCCACATAGTAGGTGGTCTTCTAACACTTCGTTTCGCATCGCATCGTGACGTCACTACCATATGACTTTGCAATTTGGATAATGAGACCGTCGCTACTCTGACATCTCAGGACTTCTGACTTCTACGGCAGGAGGAAGGAGATCAGACGTCAGGACTCCGACATGTTCCAGCCGATGTTAAAGCGGAGTAGCGGACTGGATTCCACTTCCAATTCAGAGAAGAAGGCTGAGAAGACAGAGGCTTCTGCGTGTAGAGAATTGTGTGAGTGGTAATATTGGAACAAACTCAAACTCAAAGGCCAATTATTATTATCTGTGTTTTTTTTTGCATTTGCGAAACAAAATATATTATCTAGATCTGCCTACTGTAGTTATTATCGGTGATCATTTATAATTTATGTGATTCCGGGAATTGAATACGGGACCTTCTGCGTATTTAGATCGTCAAAAAGGAAAACATCGTGAGGAAACCTAAGTCAAAGGCCTAATTGTAGGGCTAATTGGGGAAAACACACAGATAAAAACTTTAACTTTGTTTTCAGTTCGTCACCGTCGCAGTCGTCGTGCTCTCGTCTCCTGCGCAGTGGTAGTGTTAGCTGCAGCTGGTACAGGCGCAGGCGCAGTCAACAGCTTTGCTGCGGCTCTAGTCCGGCATTCGACTCATGCTGTGCCACATCTCAACCTTACTGCTTATAACTTTACTTTGTACAATGGGTAAGATTATGACGTAAACAGAAGACAAATACTTAAATACCTACAGAACGCCATTTAAAATTTGTAGACAGCTCCTTAGCCAAAAAAAAAAAGAATTTTGAAGCTGCTGAATTACAAAGTAACATTTTATCCATCCAGGTAGGGTCAGTAGCTAGTAATATATCAGAAAGAAGAATTCATTGTTTTGCGTCGGTATAAACACAAATTTGAGTGGCATCCCCTTGTGTTTCTTATCCTCGAAGTGCTCCCATTGTCATCAATTACAGAACATTACCACGACCACTGTTCGAGACTTCAGAAGCTGGCGCCATCCTTTGCGGAACAGCATTGGTTTTAGGAGCAGCTGTCGCCACTTTCACTGTCGACAAGCTTGGAAGAAAGGTAAAATTATGTTATGAAGGTCTGTCTTAAAGAATCCTTGCAATGCATCATCACATTTTCGATGGAATACTTAATGGTGAATGTCTCACTAAGCAGCTCACATAAGAAACGATGTGATCTAACATCTAGCACGTTAATTTAAAAGATATTTGTTGATTTGTGAATTATTCATTGCAAATACGGCAGTTTCAAGTCGCTTTCTTTAGTGATTCCAACAGTCTTACAGCTGAATGCAGCAACGGTACTTAAAACTTGAGGACTTTATATTAATTGAACAGCTTTTAAATTTGTTTGAGGTTGTTTGAGTTTGACGGCTACATAATTGTTTAAGTTGAACTCAAATTTTGAGTAGCGTTTTAGTATTCAGCCGTATTTATTGGAAAACGGCGATTTAATAATAATAATAGTTATTATTTTATTAATTTTAAAGACGTGGCCATTTAGTTTGTCAAGTAATCTTAAACGTTTGACCTTTGACTTCCCAGACGCTGCTGCTCTGGTCCTGTGTCGGCATCACATGCTGCCTCGCACTCCTCGGCGTCTACTGCGACCCCCACGTCCACATACACTCCTGGTACCACCACCGATTGTGGCCTTACAAAAAAACGCACAATACGAAGGAAAAATACCTTGTTACGACCACGCCTCAAAATTTGACAGCAGAGTACTTTAACAGTGATTTAGTTTTGAGGAATTTGAGTGATATATCAGTATTTCGAGTGAGTGAGAATGTGAGTGATGTGACCCAGTGGGTGAACGTCACGGAGTACAGTGAAGATAAGACGATGGTGACTCCGACGGTGTTGCTGTCGCTTGTGCTGTTCCTGTACAATATCGGGCTGGGGTCGGTGCCTTATGTGCTGATGTCGGAGATGTTTTCTATAAATGTAAGTATTTCCTTAATACTCTGTGGTCTGCTCCTCGGCAGAGTAGCAAGTTAACTTACAACAATGCTATTGACGGCAGTACGATAGCACTTGTTTCGTTTCTTTCCATACCTCGCGATATTTAGCTGTGCAGGGCCTCAGCTATGAATATCTACTTCGAATACAGCTGTGACTCATTTTACCCATATGCCTAAGTTTATTCGGTCACACATGGTCAGTTCAATCTCACTCAATACGGGCGATCTTTTCACCCACTTTGGCGGTGTAATTCTATGATAGGATCTGTTTTAATCAAAATTAGCATAAGTACCTATTTAATATCTATTTGAAATTCTCTTCCTAACATGCATAGTACGGTTTTTTGTGCAAAAGAACTCGTGAATAAAACTAGTTTCAGAAATGAATCGTTCTGGGTTATCCCATTGGTGAGCAATCATCTTTCCAATCCGGTCCTCTCTTCTTTCTCTTTTGAGTCGTCATCTTCATTGCTGAAGGTCGTGTCTAAGATGAACTGTCGATCACCTGGTGCATCATGCGTCTCCACGATTCCCTGTCCTCGGCGGCCCTAAAAGCTCCGATAATTGGTAGGCCTGTGAGCGTCTTGACTAAATCAGTCCAACGGGTGGGTGAGCGACCTCGTGGTCTTTTCCGGCGACCTGACCAACCACCATGAGCTTCTCGAGACTATTAGGGTTTCTACGAGCGACGTGACCGAAATACCCATCCGTTCCAATCCGGTCCTAAACCAGGTTAATTAATCAGTATCTGTCAAACATATCGCGATCATCATCATGCCATCGTTTACAAGGTCTTTTTGATAAATTTTGCAACTCATAACTCTCCCTACCATCTACCATCTAACCTCATCGTCAGGGGTTCTGTCTGCCTTTGAAGAAAGAGGTCTGTAACGATCTTTAAATGTATGGTTGTCGACCTTGAAAAAGCCAACTGTAAAGGTGGCGAAAGCTCGGTTCGTTTAAAATCATGAATTAAACGCAATTAAACCCGATAAATAAAGTGTTTTATTCAGAAAAAATAGTTTAATTTCTACTTTAATCTCGATTCCAGGTCCGAAGCCTAGCATCCAGCTTACTCATATCCTGGATGTGGCTCTGCAGCTTCCTGCTTCTCCGCTACTACGGCCTCTTAGCTTTAGCCGTCGGGCTCCACGGAACCTACTACATATCCGCCACCATCACTCTCTTAGGGGCTTTGTACATTTTCCTTACGATCCCTGAAACTAAGGGCAAGTCGCAAGAACAAATAGACTTGATTCTTGACGGCCCCTTGTTGGTGGTTGGTAGGAGGTTGAAGAATCGACGATGACATATTGACAATAATGTTTCTTTTTTAATTTGAGAGTAGGGAGGTAAGATTAAAATGACATAACAAACATATTCAGCCCGTTAATTTGTCCCACTGCTGGGCAAGGGCCTCCTCTTAGAGGGGATAGGCAGTAAGACGCCACGGGATCCTACCCCGGATTGGCGAATTTCAATGGCCCATGATAACAATGATTAGTTATAATAATTAGTTATTTATGCATAAAAAAATGCTTTATTTATCCGGTTTTATCGCGCTTTTTTGAGCTAACTAGGGATAAAACTAGTAGTTCGCCCCGAACTGAGACCTTACGACCCCCTATCTCCCCAACCCCCCTACCGATCCGGCTCATCTTCGAACTCATAAATTCTATTGGCCTAAACTACGCGCATACCAAAATTCGGAGATCGGAGCTACGATACTCAAGTTATCGTCGAACAAACATACGAACATACAAAGTTACAAAGAAAAAGCGCCAGGCCACTCTACACTGGACCTCACTCGCTTCGCTCGTTCGGTCAATAATTTAAATTGAAAACTACTCGGAGTTCGCCCCGAACTGAGACCTCACGACCCCCTATCTCCCCAACCCCCCTACCGATCCCAATCATCTTCGAACTCATAAATTCTATTGACCTAAACTACGCGCATACCAAAATTCATGAAGATCGGAGCTACGATACTCAAGTTATCGTCGAACAAACATACAAAAATACAAGCGCCAGGCCCGTCTACACTGGACCTCACTCGCTTCGCTCGTTCGGTCAATTACAATAACCTTATAGTCTGCGTACACTGGAACGTTTTGTTACAAATAATTATGAGGCGGTAGTTTACTGTAACTTTTTAGAATGTTAAAATAGACAAATTACATCTCAGTCAACCTTGAAAAAGCCAACTGTAAAGTTGGCGAAGCTCGGTTCGTTTTAAAACCATGAATAAAAAGCGCGATAAAACCGGATAAATAAAGTGTTTTATTATGCAAAATCGCGAAAACCATTGAAGAAATTAATTAGTTATGCCTCAACAGACGACAGTAACATAGCTATAGTTTACCGAGTTTATTATATATTTATTTAAAAAGTTTGTTAAATGAGAGTATATAAGATCTAGAAACATCTTACTAATATTATAAACGCGAAAGTTTGTATGTAAGTCTGTATGTGAGTTTGTTACTCTTTCACGCAAAAACTACTGAACCGATTGCGATGAAACTTGGATTATAGGTAGCTGGATACCGGGAATAACACAAAGGCTACTTTTTATCCCGATATTTCCGCGGGAACGGGACTTACGCGGGTGAAACCGCGGGGCGCAGCTAGTAACTCATACATAAAATAGCAAAGTTTGAACTTTTTTTTTGTTAATTTTCTTGTGGGTCTAACATGGTCGATTTTTAATACATTGGTAATCGTATTTTATTATACGAAGACAGTTTCGCCTTAGTTTTCAAATTAATATCTAAGTAGAGTTTGGGCGGGAACGCGTTGAGGAGATGTGGTGCTAAATTTTCATTTTTATGAAACCCATTTCAAATGCGTGCAAATTGTTTAACTTCGGGGGCATATTAATCAATTTAGTTTCGTGAAGGTGTACAAGTGGAATGAAAGTGAAAATCGGTGCAAAACATGGACTTAGTGTTGTCTCCAAAGCTCCGTGAACAATCTTTGTAAATGGCCGCCGTGTTTACAAATGATTCCCTAGATTTGACTTTAACTTTGACGACTTGACTGTTTCGATGCAAATATCTTGCATAATATATTATTAAATCCTTGACCGTTATTTGAGGCTTAATTGTTTGAGATAGGGTCTTCCGTTTCCGCCCGCTGATGCCCGTCTCTTTCTACCAATGTACATCTATCCCTCTCGCACATCCCCACTACCCCCGCCAGGCAGGCCCCAAATCTTTCGAGTTGAGAGTTGGGCTACCTTTCCTCATTGGCGTCTTGTATTCCGCCGCTTTCGGTTGTCAACCAACCTTGTGGTAAGAATTAATAATACTTAACAGAATCTACTTAAACTATTTTCGACATCTAAATAATAAAGTGTTCTTTACCACAAGTGAACGAGTTTTTCCGGTAAGTTGCACATTTATTTTACTTTGAAATTCGTATTAGCGAATGGTTTTACCATTCGTGTTAATTTTAAAGTTTTTTCTTTCTACCGACACCGTTAACGGTCATCACATTTTTGTTGTTTTTGAAACATACAACTATTACCTGCTGTGTTTTAAGGTTAGTTTTAACAGTTTGGTCTGTTCGAAAGCTTATTTGCTATAGTAGCAGCGCACTTTATAATAAAAGTTAATAATTTCTTAAGGTTTAAGAAAAAAGTGGTCAGACTGCAGTTTATTTTTACATCTACCCTAACATTATTAACCTGCCTTTTACGTATCTTAGTTTGGAAGAATGGAGGTTCCAGCTGGTGAAGACGTCGGTCCACGTGCTCCACAAGAGCCACAGCCGACACCAACACCTGCCCCGACAGAGCGCAAGTCAAGCGCTCCATCTACTGGTGCACGGACGTCGGGAGTTCGAAAGCGTTACAGGTCAGAGAGTTCAAGTTCGTATTCAAGTAGTTCGTCTTCAGATTCGTCCTCGTCTTCGTCCTCTGGTACGGTAAGGCGCAAAAAGCGATCGCATCGCCGCCGTCGCAACCGCCGGTACCATAAAAAAAG
Organism: Idaea dimidiata; assembly: GCA_949358125.1. Classification (NCBI taxonomy): domain Eukaryota; kingdom Metazoa; phylum Arthropoda; class Insecta; order Lepidoptera; family Geometridae; genus Idaea; species Idaea dimidiata. Next base: position 1,813,519 of record OX442342.1, read on the forward strand.
GGGGGCCAAGCATAGTCGCGAACAGGACGATGATATTACTCATCTTAAAAAACAGGTCAGCGAACTCAATAGACAATTAGCTGTACGAATGGATGTGCCTACTCCTCATATTCTTAAGGACGTTCAAAGTGATAAAAATTGTCTTGATTGCCGTAACAATCAAGATAATGGATCGATTATAGACTGTAACGTCAGTGGATCGTTATATTCCGACGGTGACGATGAATCTCGGAACCGAGAGGTTATGCAGGAGGGATTAAAAGTTAATTTAGATCTTGGTACAACTCTAAAGGAACCCGCTGTCCCTAAGGCTCCACAGGAGTTTGTGGATATGCTCGCAGCTATCCAGCATTTTGATAAGACAGAGTGGTCTCAGGTTCGTTATGCCGATGTACAAAAGCAATATAACCAAAGCCCGGGTTTTGTTGATCTCGAACCTAACGAGGAGGTTCGCACCTACGACCATTTACGCCACCTCGCATATGCGGACAAAGCCTTTGCCGCACTTTCCTTATGTATACTCAAGCAAAGGGCAGCGTTACAAACTGACTTGCAAAATCTTTTGGCTTGGTCTAGCGAAGAGAATAATTCAAATACGGAGAAATTACACAGTAAACTCTTTGAAATATTTTCAAACGGTGAGTACTCACGAGTTTCTGCAGACTTACTACAAATGGTTTGTGGTCACCGGGCAGAAACAATTCAGATGCGCCGGGATGGAATCACAAATTATATTCGTGATCCATTAGTGAAATCTGCCATTCGTAAAGTCCCTCCATCAGATTGTAACTTGTTCAGCTCTGAACCATTTACAGCTGCGCTTGAAAAAGCTGGCGGTGTAAAAAAGGCTTTTAGGCCGCTTGGCAAGCCAAGTTATAATGACAATGCTTCGCAAGCAAAGGTTAATAAGACTGTTCGTTACCCCTCGCAGGGGTCGACGGCTTGTGTTTATGGCCCTTCGCAGGGTGCCAACCATTCATGCGGCGCCCAGCAACCTAGCTACCAGCCTAAGCACTATTACACACAGGGGTGCTCACAATACCATCCCTCGCAGGGATGTGGACCTTCAAAAGGTCATTCTCATGCCGGCCGCCACACGGAACAGGCTTCAAGAGAGCCCTTTCGACCAAGAAAGGACAGGCAAAATAGATTCCAGGACCAGAAAAGGGGTAATAATTACAAACGCAACAGTGGGACTTCCCAAGTTAACCACGCCAGCAAAAGACGCAAATATTGACTCAAAACTATCGTTCAGGGCATGTCGTCTAAAGCGCTTTCGAAAACGATGGAAAATTTGGGGAGCCCCGAGTTATATTTTACGAATTCTAAAAGGGTATCGCATACCTTTCATTCAAAAACCACCATTAATTACACCAAATCTAAAACAAAGTCCTTACATCACGAGAGAATCCAAAACTATGACGGCAACAATCAGGCAAATGAAGAATCAAGGTGTGCTGGAGGAAGCACGCAGCTCCCCAAGTTTTGTCTCCACCATGTTTCTAGTACCAAAGGGCGACGGCACGGATCGCCCAATATTCAATTTAAAAGCCCTGAACGAATACGTGCACAAGGAGCATTTCAAACTAATAAATCATTTTCGGGTCCCCGAATTCATTCAGCCAAGGGATTGGCTTTGCAAAGTCGACCTTTCGCAAGCATATTTTCACCAGCCTATCGCCAAATCCCACAGGAGGTTTCTACGAGTCGTATATCAGGGCGAACTGCTTCAGATGACGTGCCTTCCTTTTGGTCTCAGTACAGCCCCAAAAGTTTTCGCATCTCTTACCAACTGGGTTGCAGAAGTGTTGAGATCACAAGGCGTCCGGATAGTCGTATTTCTCGACGATTTTTTGCTTGCCAATCAGGACTACCGAGTCCTACAGAAGCACGTTCAGCTCGTGCTGAATCATCTTCGATATCTCGGATGGCAGGTAAATGCCGAGAAGTCCATATCTACGCCACAGAAAAGCCTCGTCTTTCTGGGCATCTTGTGGAATCCTTGGGAAAACAAAAAATCCCTTCCAGAAGACAAAATAATCAACCTCGTGGAGAGGGTTCGATCCATGTCGAGCTACAAAGTAGCAGACTTGAAGATGTTGCAGAGTTTGGTGGGTCGACTAAACTTCGCAAGCTTTGTCATCCCAACAGGGAGACTGCACTTTCGAGCGCTACAGAGGTGTCTAAATTACCTGCTAAGGTCCCGCAGCAGGTCAGTCGCTTTGCCGCCGCAGGCTCTGAACGAGTTGACATGGTGGCTACAAAACTGCCACCAATCCTCGACTATACATTTACCGCCTCCCAGTCACTACCTGACGACAGACGCCTCAGACTTAGCTTGGGGTGCTCAATTGGACGGCTGTCCACTATCCGGGGAATGGCTTGCTCAGGAGAAGCATTTACATTGCAACGCAAAAGAAATGCTGGCCATTCTGAGAGTCCTCGAATCCAGAGGCCATCTGCTGAGTCGTTCCTCGACCTTAGTACAGTGCGACAATCGCACAGTGGTAGCTTATTTACGGAACGAGGGTGGAACAAAGTCGTTAACCCTAATGGCACTCACACTGAAGGTCTTTCATATCCTAGAACGGCATCAAATAAACCTTATTCCTCAGCACATTCCGGGCATATACAACTCTCATGCCGATCACCTGTCCCGTCACCGAATGACGCCAGAATGGCATCTCCTGCCTCACTGTACGGACATGATCTTTCGGAAGTTCGGGACTCCGGTTGTGGATCTTTTTGCGTCAGAACATGCACATGTAGTGAACAATTATGTATCGTTGGATCTCAACGACACGCAGGCCTTATTCCACGATGCTTTTTCCAATCCATGGTATTACCACCTCGCATGGATATTCCCACCGCCATATCTGATCCCCAAAGTGCTGTCACACCTCAACCAAGCGAAAGGGGTCTTTCTATTGGTAGTACCCAGATGGAACAAAGTATTCTGGCGAGCCGATCTGAGGTCTCGAGCGCTCGCAGCGCCGGTAACGATACACAACCTGGAACTGAACCTAATGGATGTAGTGACAGGCCTACCACCTCCCAAAGTTCAGAAAATGGTAATGGAGGTTTGGATGTGTGGGGGTGGTCAGGGAGTTTAATTGAATGGAACGATAATCAATTAAACTTGCTCCATAATTCCTGGCGCCAGTCCACTCGTAGAACCTACGAGGCAGCATGGAGAAGATGGCATAACTGGGCCAAAAACCATAGCATTAATCATCTACAGCCAACTGGGTCTATTTTAGCTCGTTACCTTGCAGATTTATTCCTGGTGGAAAAACTATCATACAATACTATCCTACTACATAAGTCCGTAGTATCTACCTTATGTAACTCTGAAGACTCGGGTCGATTAAGTTCTCATGTTCTCGTTAAGCATATTTTAAAATCCATTGCTTTGAAAAAGCCGCCGTCTAGAAAATCTTGTATATGGGACATTGACACTCTGGCGGCTTACCTATCCATAAACAGTCCTGACGAAAATGACGAGTTTAGTGTGTCTAGGCATACTGCTACTCTTTTATTGTTATGTTCCGGGAGGCGAGTACATGATTTAACTCTGTTAGCAGTGGGCCCAAATAATTTGATCATAGAGAGTGACAATCTTACATTTTGGCCTGTTTTCGGTTCCAAAACCGATAACGTTAATCATAGACAGTCAGGATGGAGGTTGTTCACAAACCCTGCCAACAGAAATTTAGATCCTGTTTTTTGGGTGAAGCAAACTATTCAGCTTTTAGATAGCAGGCGCAGATTAGCTAAATCTACAAACTTATTTATGACAGTTCGAAACGAACCAAAGAATGCTTCGCGTACAATTATATCTGGTTGGATCAAAACCATCTTGTCAGAGGCAGGAATCTCGAGTACCCCAGGTAGCTTACGTTCTGCAGTAGCCTCAAAGAATTGGTCAGACAATCTTTCTTTAGATGAAATTTTATCAAGAGGAAATTGGAGATCTGGCAATACATTTGCTCGATTTTATAGAAGAGAAGTCTTAAGAGCTAATGACAACACTGTCACAAGACTATTTTCTTCAGCGGATTAACATAAAATACTTAGAATTGATAAGTTCATTTCCTTATACCTAGTAATTCTTGTAATGGGGTTATTGTTAGAAATACTTTTTTATGTTTATATATCTGATCTTTACAGATAAGATTTATCATTGTGATCTAATATAATGCTTTATGTTACAATAACATGCTGTTTTTATTCATATAAAACAAAATTATTTTATACACATCCCCTAAGCCTTATAAAAGTCTCTTAAAGTAGCAAAAATGTAGATAAAATGTTTACAGAAATATATTATTTTTCCTTTATTTCACATTGGCGTCCCCTACCACCAGGCGATAACAAACACGTCTCAAACAATTAAGCCTCAAATAACGGTCAAGGATTTAATAGCAGTGTTTTACCTGAAAATAAAACACATATTAAATACTTACCTTATTTGAGGCTTACATTTTAATTTCTGCCTGGTGTTTTCGACTCAATGAGGAAAGGTAGCCCAACTCTCAACTCGAAAGATTTGGGGCCTGCCTGGCGGGGGTAGTGGGGATGTGCGAGAGGGATAGATGTACATTGGTAGAAAGAGACGGGCATCAGCGGGCGGAAACGGAAGACCCTATCTCAAACAATTAAGCCTCAAATAAGGTAAGTATTTAATATGTGTTTTATTTTCAGGTAAAACACTGCTAATAATACTTGACACTGGCTAATTTCCTAATGGCCATAATTGGTTCATAACCGATAAGAAATAAATAAATATCTAATTACAAAGGAAAACTAAACCAATCAAATCGTCTAGCTATTTAATTTTGTCATCCAATGTTCAAGTTTTTATCGCAGTACTTTATATAGGTGTTTTAATCCATGTTTATCTCAATCTTACTTCTTACTAATATTATAAACGCGAAAGTTTGTATGTATGTGAGGTTGTTACTCTTTCACACAAAAACTACTGAACCGATTGCGATGAAACTTGGAATATCGGTAGCTGGGGACCTGGATTAACACATAGGCTTACATACTTTTTATCCCGATATTCCCGCGGGAACAAGGCTTACGCGGGTGAAACCGCGGGGCGCAGCTAGCTTAACATAATTTTATAAGAATAAAATAAAATATCACTAATATTTATCTTTTGATAGGATTTAGTTATACATACTTATAGTTAGGGAGCCATATATATATATATATATATATATATGTGTGTGTTATTTTAAGACAATTACCTTTTGGACCAAATATTTTGAAAAAAATAAAAAAACTGACTTCTACTGTGTAAATATAATTATGTGTAAAAAAACAACGTATACTTATTTCGTTTTTTTATTTGTAGACTAGGTACGATTTAACACTTCATTTTGAAGAAAAAAAAGTAGAATATATAAAAACAAAAAGTCAGATTATAGTCTGAAATTAAAAAACGTATAAATATGAATTAAGTATACTTAAAGAAATGCTTTCCAAAAAATTCGCACCCGACAGGACTTGAACCTGCATCTCTGGGGATCCGTCCCAACGCCTTTTCCAATTTGGCGGGTGAGAAAATTTTTGGAAAGCATTTCTTTAAGTATAGTCATCCAAGTGTAGGAAACACTTTAAAATATATCAAAAATACGAATTAAGTGTCCGAAGGAAATGGTTTCTGACACAAAATAATTGGTGTTTGAGAATAGGTTCACTTAAAACTGCCAAAGTACTTAGAACAACTCTGGTGGTATGATAACCCACATATTTGCAGAAACACCAATGATATGTAGTCGTTTGTATAACCTAATGGCCTTAGAGTAACAATTACCTACTAGGCTTATGGTGGAACACAGAAACAGTAAAATACTCAAAATATGCATCGTTTGTCTTCTACTGTTACATGAAGTTTCAAAGTTGATAGACAGAGACAAACGTCACATACTTGGTCATCGGTTAACAACAGAGACATGTCACATCATCGTCTTCGCTCCTAGAAGACTGTGCACTTGACAACTTTTGAAATATCAATTTCAATCATATTCTAAGGTTAAGGTAGTTTTTGCTTTTATATATCAAAACGGTTCTGTTGAACCCGGTTGGATCCAGTCTGTCCTTATCTAACTAACCGGCGAACAGTAAAGTGGAAAAAGGACAGACTGTGATCTCTCTAACATCAAGCCGGACCGTTTTTTTGACGGAGTAAGCTTTCTAGTTACTCTGTACTACTATTTACACCAACCTAGCCACCTTTAGCTATCTATTAACACATTCATTTTATTATAAAATACCTATGTATGTTAGTATATAAGGTATATATTTTTATGGATTTATTAGGCGTCTATCTATATTGCATTATATCGGTTCCTCGGTTACTGCGATACAAGCTTGTGCTTAGTGTAGAATCGATGTTTGATATTGTAATTTGAGAAATGTCTAATAGGTGTCATAGTTAATAAATAAATATTTGATTTGATTTGATTTTTTGATTTGATTTACTACAGAGTAATTAGATTGCACTATTTATAAGCAAAAACTACCTTAACCTTAGATAACAGTTGTCAAGTGCACAGTCTTCTAGGAGCGAAGACGACGATGTAACATGTCTCTGGTTTTGTATGAAATAACAGTAGAAGAAAGTCTACGAACGATGATGTTTACTCGAAAAACTTGGGAAAATCTGCAAATATGGGGTTACCTACCAGTCATTATGTAGGTATGGATTTAATCATGGTCGCACAAATAAAATGTAATTCTTAGCTAGGAACTACTACATATTGATGTTATCCTAGTAGCTCGAGAAATGTTATTGTGTAAAAGTAAAATTATTTTAGCCAAATTTTTATTAGTCATAAATTAATAAAGCCTGGCACAGGCAGTAAAACTTTTTGTGTGTTGGAACTTTGTATGAATGAAATAAAGTGCTTTATGTGTCAATATTTGTTTTTTTTTTTTTTCGTTTTCATTCAGCGGTATCTAATAATTCTTACTTCGTCAAAAATATACAGATTACCTATTTGCTTTTTACTAGACTTATTCTTTGTCTTTGAATATGTACCACAGTTTACCCAATCGGTGCTCAAATCTGAACATTTAGATATATTTTGCTTAGGCTATGGCCGCAAAGGCAGGAGACTCGGTTAGCGCCTGGAGGCTAGCGAGTCACCTATCGAAAACGAACGGTCTAGAGTTCGCGACCGGCCGCACTGACCGCTTGGCGCCTAGCTCTGTAACTTGTCAGAAAGCAACTAGGCGCTAGGCGCAAAGCAAGCCGTCTACCTATGCGGACGTAGCCTTAGAGAATAAAAACACATTTTTGTAAAAAAACTCAATATTTTTTAATCAAAAGAATAACATAATAATTCAAAATACACAGCTCTATCTATCTTAACCTAATTTATTTGTTATCATCACAATTTTCTCAACAAGAAAGTACACAAAAAATCACATGAGATTCTCAACATTTTTGTTTTTGGTCCCTTTGTAGATTTTTTAAAGTGTTTGGAATTCTTTTTAAAATGCTTAGGTACCTACGTAAGGTAAGGAAATGCCGATATTTTGCGTTTTTTACTTTAAACGTATTTGACTTCATGCGTGTTTGACTTTATGCGTTTTTTACATTATGCGTTTTAGACTTTATAAATACGTGTTTGACTTTATGCGTGTGATCCAATTTTTCAACAACGACTGTCAAAGAACTTTGTAATTAAAAAAAAAAGTTTGATTTGGCAGAAGAACTTAATTTGCACTGAAGTTGCACTTATAATATCATTTTTGTAGCATTTGAATATTTTAAATGCCTGTTTGGTCTTTGCAAATGCGACTTTGAATCTTACTTCTAACATAACTTAGGCACAATCAACGAACTCGAATATATATGGAAGTAGAAATCCTTTGAAAAAATGTTCCACGCAAACGGTGGTTGCGGGGCCTAGATCGATGATTCGACCGCCAGTCTGTGACTAAAGATCGTCCGCCATTGGTCGATCCAAAGGTCGATCATACATAATACTGTACGGAACATGTCATCTGCTGCTGTGTGACCGTGGAACATGTTTTTTTCGAGTTTAATAGGGAAGTTAGAACTCCGTTTTATTTATTCCTCGTAGGGTAAAGTGAAGAAAAATCATACAATATCACAGCCTTACCAAACCCTGATTAATATCATCATACAATTTTTGCGTTAAGACCACATACTCTCCTGACTTCTGATCTAGGAAGTACATGGGATCTTCGTGGGCGCTTATTTTGAAGCCTTGCTCCATTAACTCCTTCTTTTTGAGTTTAAAAGTGGCGGTTAAAGGAGGTTCTGGAAGGATCCTGATAAATAGTGGCCTGGCGTACACTGGGAGGGATGTTTTGAGGCCCCGTGCTAACAGGGACAGGTCTAGTTTCTTTTCAGGATCTGCAATTGCTGCCATTCCGGCTTTGCCTTCGACGTGTGGTACCTGCGAAGAGATGTTTGTTATGGTCGACTGATGTAAGCCAACGGAGAAAATCTAAACTTGGATTTTTGAAGAAAAAATGCGTATTTTTTCAAAGCAGCAGGAGCTTTAATGGCTGGATAACCGTTTGTCTCCTGAATGGTCTTGTGGTGTAGTGGTAGATGCATTGGAACGATGATCCGAGGGTTGCACTTTCGACCTCTGCTGGGACCAGAATTTTGGAAAGGTTTTTCAAGAAACTAAATTGCAAACCGTGTAACCGGGCCCTATTCCCATAACGAAGTTAACTAAATTTAAGTTTATTTAACGATATTTTTTTCTTTGAAGAAATGTCAAATGTTATTTTATAACAACCGTCAAATTTGAGATAGAATATTGACTGCGATAAAATTGAAATGAAGCTGAAGTGAAATTTTAATTAATTCAATACCGAAATATGGGCTTTAATGTATCGTTATGTATAAGTTGTTGTTTTTTTTAAGAACTTTGCAATTCATAATCATTATGCTGATTCCTCCGTGTTCCAATACGTAGGCCAGTGCAGCCGGACGAGTCATAAAGGCGGGTTGTATGAACTTACCGCGACTCCAAAAACGACAGCATCTTTGAGCCCTGCAAGGCTACTGATAACCCCTTCTATTTCTGTAGTCGACACATTTTCACCGCGCCATCTGCACCAAACAATCATTTCATTTAATCTATCTATACTATTTATATATAATCTTACTAATATTATAAACGCGAAAGTTTGTATGTATGTACCTATGTATGTATGTATGTATGTATGCAAGGTTGTTACTCTTTCACACAAAAACTACTGAACCGATTGCGATGAAACTTGGAATATACTTCACCCGCGTAATCCCCTTTCCCGCAGGAATATCGGGATAAAAAATAATCATATGTCCTTCTCCTGGTTCTAAGCTACTTCCCCACAAATTTTTAGCCAAATCAGTTAAGTCGTTCTTGAGTTATAAATAGTGTAACTAACACCACTTTCTTTATATATTTACTACTACTAGCTGCGTCCCGCGGTTTCACCCGCTAAGTCCCGTTTCCGCGGGAATATCGGGATAAAAAGTAGCCTATGTGTTAATCCAGGTCCCCAGCTACTTAAATTCCAAGATTCATCGCAATTGGTTCAGTAGTTTTTGCGTGATTGAGTAACAAACATCCAAACACACACACTTTCACATTTATAATATTAGTAGGATTATTAGTCAGATGCATAGAATAAGATTAGCGATTTCTTCCAGGCAACAAATGTAAGGTCAAAACTTAAAGAAAGGGATAGGAAACTAACCTGAAAGTGTCTCCAGTCCGATCTTTGAAGTAGAAGTATCCGAAATGATCCATAACCATGATATCTCCAGTATTGAAGTAGCAATCACCTACGTTCCTCACGTTCCTCACCATTTTCTTCTCGGAGGCGGTCTTGTCTGCGTATCCAGCGAATGTGAGGATCGCCTTCTTGGGGTCTATTTTACCTAGAAGTAGACCTGTGGGAAAACGTTTTAAGGAAACTATGAATATACTGTTCTCTTTGAGATCTGTGGGAAAACGTTTTAAGGAAACTATGAATATACTGTTCTCTTTGAGATCTGTGGGAAAACGTTTTAAGGAAACTATGAATATACTGTTTTCTTTGGGACCTGTGGGAAAACGTTTTAAGGAAACTATGAATATACTGTTCTCTTTGAGATCTGTGGGAAAACGTTTTAAGGAAACTATGAATATACTGTTCTCTTTGAGATCTGTGGGAAAACGTTTTAAGGAAACTATGAATATACTGTTTTCTTTGGGACCTGTGGGAAAACGTTTTAAGGAAACTATGAATATACTGTTCTCTTTGAGATCTGTGGGAAAACGTTTTAAGGAAACTATGAATATACTGTTCTCTTTGAGACCTGTGGGAAAACGTTTTAAGGTGAGACCTGTGGGAAAACGTTTTAAGGTGAGACCTGTGAGAAAACGTTTTAAGGAAACTATGAATATACTGTTCTCTTTGAGATCTGTGGGAAAAAGTTTTAAGGAAACTATGAATATACTGTTCTCTTTGAGATCTGTGGGAAAACGTTTTAAGGAAACTATGAATATACTGTTTTCTTTGGGACCTGTGGGAAAACGTTTTAAGGAAACTATGAATATACGGTTCTCTTTGAGACCTGTGGGAAAACGTTTTAAGGTGAGACCTGTGGGAAAACGTTTTAAGGTGAGACCTGTGGGAAAACGTTTTAAGGAAACTATGAATATACTGTTCTCTTTGAGATCTGTGGGAAAAAGTTTTAAGGAAACTATGAATATACTGTTCTCTTTGAGATCTGTGGGAAAACGTTTTAAGGAAACTATGAATATACTGTTTTCTTTGGGACCTGTGGGAAAACGTTTTAAGGAAACTATGAATATACGGTTCTCTTTGAGACCTGTGGGAAAACGTTTTAAGGTGAGACCTGTGGGAAAACGTTTTAAGGTGAGACCTGTGGGAAAACGTTTTAAGGAAACTATGAATATACTGTTCTCTTTGAGATCTGTGGGAAAAAGTTTTAAGGAAACTATGAATATACTGCTGGCCTAGACAAGTGGCTTTCTATTATCGTTAACGCTTGTAGAATAGAATGGTAAATGTATGTGGTTGACATTCGAGCTATCGAAATTTCACGTGGTCTAGCGTAACGAACTTTAAAATTGGTAGCCAACCGTTTATTCATTTTCTATTCCATCTAACGATACGTAAGCCGTGCGATTAGCGCCATGTATAGTGTAGCCAAGTAGCATATTTGACAAACGAAAACGCTCCGTGAGCGCTTCTATCGTACGCTTTCAAAGCGAACGCCAACACCTTGTAGAAAACTAAAAAAACAAGGCGATTTTTTAATCAGCTGGGGAAGATTCGTCGTGTCGAGTTTTTGTTAAATAGATTATTGACGATTTGTTTGTGAAAATACACACCCTAAGACTTTTGGGTTACTGCGGAAGCAGGATACGCGTAAACGCGTATGCGTTACGAGCTCTGCGCTTCATACTAACTATTGCTTACTCTGTGAAAAAATATGCCGCCGCGAAGGTAGCATATCCTCATAATTTCTAAGCAAAGCAATCATTTGTGTCGTAGGGATTTACTGTTTTAATACTGTAAGGCGTTGTTATTTCTAAAATAAAATTAATTACGAAAAATATATAGTCTAGGTTGGTAGTAGGTTTTTAACTATGTACTTATGTGCCCAATTTCAAAGGTAACTCAAAGGGAATCGAGTTGTATGGACTCTACGCGCCTGCTTTCAGTTGTCAAATTGAATTTGACGTTTGCGATAGAAACCATAGACAAAACTTTAGATTTTATCGAATGAATAAATAGAATGAGCGTTCGCCAGGTAATTGTACATTTGGCTACAAATTGAATATCGTTAACGCTAAAGTGTTATCGTTTTAAGAAAACGAAACGCTTGGAAGCGTTTGCCACTTGTCTAGGCCTGCTGTTCTCTATGAATATAGTGTTGTTCACTTTCAGTTCTATTCTCTTTGTACACTTTACTTCCTTAAAATATATTCTTTCCTTTCAATTAAGGTCTGTCGGGAGAAAACTCTTACTGGGTTAGACTCACCTTAGTATAAATTTGTATAACATCTGTTTTGTAAAGTATTTCACTTGTGTACTGAATAAATTAAATAAATAAATAAACGGGTAAATTGTGTTATTTAAGCAAATCACTGTATCTTTAAGGCTTTATAATATAATATTGTGATCACGAAATCCGGAGGTGGGAACCTGGTGTTCTGTCAAACAGGTTAGTCCTCATTTCAGGCACCAGTTTCTCACAATAATTATTCTTAACAACAAGACTTTAAATAATTCATAAATAATTTACCTAGAAATGAAATGAAATAAAATTTATTGTTTGTGGATTTAGGTATAAAAAGATGGATACAAAATACAAACATGGTTCTTAAAAATAATGGTCAATAAGAAAAAATATTTTTTTTTATGGTTAGGGTAGACTAACAAGTCCCGTCACTTTGCAGTAAGTACGATGTCGGCAGATAAGTTTATTTTAACACTCCAATATTAAATTCAGTTACAGTATTAGATGCCTACATAGTGTCATAAAGTATTAGTTCACAACTAATAGTTTATCTGTAATACTTTAGTAATACTTACCTTAAGTTTAAGTACCTTACCTACTTCAAATATTTATAATACACAATTCGCATTTAATATTTTGCGCCAATTTTGCCAAACCTTGAAAAAGCTAAGACTGAAATCTATAGTTTCTTTGACTTTGCTAAGCAAAAACTTTGACTTAAGACAATTTTTGGTATTTATAAAGCGATCTTCGCAACTATCTAAAGTTTTTGCTTAGTAAAGTCGAAGTTTTTCAAATTTATAATGTAAATCAATCAAAAATAATGACCTGCTTCTCTGTTATGACTACGAAGTTCTAATTATTTTATTCGTAATTTACAAAATGGATTTCGACTCTAAATTCCAATTTAAAGTTTATGCTTAGTTTTGCTAAGCTCAGTCTGAGCAAAGTCAAAGTACGCACTATACATTTCAATCTAACTGTAAAGTTAGCGAAATCTCGGCACATTATAATAACGCCGATAATAAACAAAAACGCTAGTAAAACCCGATAAATATTGTGTTTAATTAGTTTTAACAAAGTTCTATACCTTTGTAGATAATATGGATCATTTTACAACAGACAAAGACATTTAAAATACCATATAAATAAAATAAAGCCATTTTGTGGCAGAAGAGATAATAAAAGCTTCGTAAATTAGGCTTGATATTATTATTATTATTTATTATTTCTAGTAGGGGACGCCAGCGCAAGCACCAGACGGGTGATCTGTCCTCTCATGTTGGGACCATTTCACCCAGTTCCCCAAGGCTTGATATTAGTAAATTAGGATGCAAGATTGTGGCAAGGAATGCCAAAAAAGGTAGGTAGGTAGGCCAAACAGGTATCTCCCAGATAAGCGTGCAACATCTTAGACCACATCGTCGCTTTTCATTGGGTTGATAGTGGTCAACGCTTACCTATCAACTATTTAAAAAAAAAAGTATCATTTTATCTTACCAGGTTCGTGTGGTCCGCAGCTAATACATCTTCCATTGCTATCTCTAAGAATTTCTCCGGTGATTTCATCGCATCTGAAAAATGCGTTTTAGCATTAGGAAAAGATATTGAAAATTAATAAATAAATGTATATTTTATATCACCGTCAAGCAATAAGCAATCGTTCAAGTCGTACCTGGCATTCAAGCAATGCCCCGACGAACAGAGCATTGGCCTTGATTAATGCGTTTTTGCAAGAATTCCAACAGATTGACATATTTGATGATAAACTGTTTTTAGTTAATAGAAATCTTAGATTATACCTTAGTTGTAATTTAAAATAGTGTGCGTGTTGGTGTATACTGTAAGCTATTATTTGTCTTAAATAAATAAAGTAATAAGACAAGTAAATTTAGAAATTTCCTAGGAAATTTATAAACTTTTGTAGGATTCCAAACGAGAGTAAAATTGTATTATTTTACGAACATGTTTTCGTAAATTTATAAACTTATGACGTCTCGTAGTTAATTTATAAACTAACGGATATCCCATTCGTAAGATTCTAAACGGTTCGATCAATAACAAAAGAGCTTTTAATTTTACGCTTCTTTAAAATACGGAATATTACACAATGCTCTCTAATTGGTCGATGTTGACAAGGGTATACGTATTAGAATACCTAAAACCACGAAAAAAACTATACGGAGCACCCCGATTAAGACAGGTAAGGTTTATGTGAAACCATGATTACATGAAGCGCCTAATTCTGTAAAAAAGGCGTAATGTATGAGAAAGAACAAGGAACACGTGACTTGTTCAATCAATCAGAGCGGACTTGACACTTACTTATTATTTTACGCATGAGGTTACTAAGTTTATAAATTTGCGAAAATGTGGTCGTATAATAACACAATTTATCTCTCGTTTAGAATCCTACGAATCCTGTTCTTGTTATTTTCCGGTAACATATACTCGTATATGTAATGATTTTTAATTATACTTACTTGACTAAAGTTAGGGGATAAATTGAAGATACTAGTCGACTTAAAAACCCAATGGCTCCAACTTTGGAATCCAGATTAACTACAACAAAAAGAAAACGCATTTAAATGGGGAATTATTATAAGTCAAGCCGCAGATTTTATGTTCTCTGAATTCTTTAATGTTATAACTCAGCCAATCGGAAAAATGAGAAGGGATCTAATAATCGAAATATGCAAACAAAATGATTAAACACTTTATATAATAAAAAATAACCATTAAAATGGCCGTGAGACTCCAAACTTTGAGAATCAGAGTCATTTGATTTAAAAAGTTGGTTAAAGACAAAGACACCTTAGGAGTTTTGGCGGGAACGCATTGAGGAGATGTGTTGCTAAATTTTTTATTTTTGTGAAAACTAGTTCAAATGCGTGCAAATTGTTTAATTTCGGGGGCATATTAATCAATTTAGTTTCGTGAATGTGTACAAGTGGAATGAAAGTGAAAATCGGTGCAAAACATGGACTTATGTTGTCTCCAAAGCTCCGTGAACAATCTTTGTAAATGGCCGCCGTGTTTACAAATGATTCCCTAGACTTGACTTTAACTATGACGACTTGACTGTTTTGATGCGAATCACATGCAAATATTAATAATACTTGACACTGGCGTTCCTAATGGCCATAATCGGTTCACAACCGATAAGAAATAAAGAGACCTTAGACAAAAATACCAAGCAACTATAAAAACCAGAAGCAAATCATACCAAGATTACTGTTCCCCTCAGTAGCTCCATAGAACTCCAGGACTCGCTTGATATTGAATCTTTGAACGAACTCCTTCCAGATCTGCGGCCTTAGTCCATTACCAAATATGACCTTCACATTGTGAGCGCGGTCGTTGGGACCAGGAGGCACAGAGAGCAGGTAACGGCAGATTTCGCCTATGTATTGAGTAGCCTGAAAATATCACAAAAATACTTATAGGTAGGTCCTTTTTTATTTAATTGAAGACTATGATTTGATACTTCTTTCTATAGAAAATATGTAAGGAACCAAATAAGTACGTCAGATTATAGTTTGAAAATATATATAGACTGATAAAGGCATTGGATAGGTGACCGAAAACTTGCGTAGTATAGAACATTTCCCGAGCTGCTCTGTGCTTCGGATGGAGGAGTCTGCTTAGCTCCAGCTAAAACTTGCCCCAAATAAGGAACTAAAGGCATATCACGGACGCAAGCCGGAACCCCTAATGGCCGAATACAGAACGCTACTTAACATTTGGGGGCAACTCAAACAAGTACTTCTTAAACTCAAAAAAATCTCATTTCAATTTTGAATTTAGAAGCTGCTCAGTTATATACATGGTATAAAAGTAGTACTCAAATTTTATGTCGTGTTTCTGTATTGGGCTGTTTAATAACTGCTTAGTTGTACCAGGCACGCATAACAATCAAGGAAGTTCCTAACCAATCAGTTTGCTATTTACAATTAAACAATTTGCACGCATTTTAACTAGGTTTCACAAAAATGAAAATTTAGCACCACATCTCCTCAACGAGTTCCCGCCAAAACTCCCTGCCATGCTTAACAGCGTCGTTCCAGTAGTTGCTGGCACAGGACTTCTTCCTTAAGACCTCAGTTACCAGGCACACATAACATTTAAAGAAGTCACTCTTCAGTAATTTCTTCTATGGTTTTCGCGATTTTGCATAATAAAACACTTTATTTATCCGGTTTTATCGCGTTTTTATTCATTATTTGAACCGAGCTTTCGCCAACTTTACAGTTGGCTTTTTCAAGGTTGACTGAGATGTGCATCTCAGTCAACCTTGAAAAAGCCACTGTTTTACACTGTTTTATTTCACTCTTCAGTGTCAATTTCAATTTGATATTTACCGTGCAGCCATGGTTAGCAGCGTCACTCCAGTAGTTGCTGGCAGAGAACTTCTTCCTCAAGACCACAGTGCAGCCGAGGATGATGGCCTGCCCTGCGCCGAGCACTCCACCGGCTGTGTGATGCAGTGGCAGCGGGTCGTAGATCACGTCAGAGGAGGTGAGGGACGCAGAGTTGTGGACTCCGAGGGGGATTAGGAGGTATCTGGAAGAATTAAGACACGTTTCAACAGGAAACTGGTTCAACTACTGGAATACTCAAACCAATTGTGGTAAGGCATTTTCGACTTCAGCTCTAAGCCTCTTCAATGTCAATTTTAGCCACCCCAGAGAAGTCCTGGGATGGCTGATCAAGCTTATCGGCTGGCAAGTCACTGTCAATGATGAAAGAATGCCCTTTCTTGCTTTTGGTTTTCAATTGGCAACTTAAGTTTATGGCTTCGGACAAACCTAAGCCAAAGCCAGAATGCAGTGATTACAGTTCTTTATCACCATCATAGGTCCAGGTCTGGGTCAACTAATGATTTAATCCTATGGATAGATAAGAGCTTGCAACACGAACTGAAAACCAAAAATTTGTCAAACATTTTGAGAGTTTGGCTTGTATTTAATCTCATCCAGATATAATTTATTCTTGTTTTTTTAATTAAGTGACTGTTTTTGACCCTTCTTTCTGTAGAAGAATTGTCAAATACAAGGAAACAAAATTCAGAGAACACTTTGCACTAGACTTGAATACCCCAAAATTCTCACCTGATATTCGTAATTATAGCAGCCTTAGGAAACCCAGTCGTCCCACTCGTATAGATATACAACAGTGTGTCTCTCGGCTTGGCCTGCACCACTTCCGTGAACGGTTCTGACGTCATCAGCTTCAGCTCCGACCCCAAAGGTATGGTGTCTAGTAGAGAAGTAGCGCCGTCCCGTTCTGGTAAGTTGTACTGGAACAGCGGCATGTCTGGTATCTCTTTCTGAATTTCTTTTATGGCTGGAAGTTTAAAAGGAAGTGTTATGTCGCAACTTACAGCATTGAAGGATACTTATTGGAAACTGAGAACGAACAAGAGAGAAAGATAAGGTCGGAATTTCGCGTTGGAAAGTTTTTGTTTCCATAGTTTATTTAAATACCTACATGTGAATAAGAAAATGCGTTTATTAGTTTACAATATATTATTTAATTTTTCTATTGTAATATTTACTTAATTTGTCAGTTTAACATATTTCCATTTTATCGGTTCTTAATCGTGTGTTATTAATTATTTTCTTACCTCGACGTTTCGATCATGTGACAAAGACAAGATCTTTGTCACATGACATGGTCGCGAGGGGAATTGAGGGTGTTGTCTGATTATTTTATGATTTCTTGTTTTAATTTCTTCTATGGTTTTCGCGATTAATGAAACACTTTGTTTACCGGTTTAATCGCGTTTTATTCATGATTTTAAAAGTTGATCAACCTTGAAAAAGCCAACTGTAAAGTTGCTCGGTTCGTTTAAAAATCATGAATAAAACGCGATTAAACCCGGTAAATAAAGTGTTTTATTATTTCTTGTTTATATAATAATTTGGTACAGTAAAGAGTTTATCTATCTATTTATCTATCAATCATGATCTGTGAAAATTTCAACGGTCTAGCTATCATGTAACATGTTACAGCTTAGTGGTCCACTATTCGTCTACAAAAGGTTAACTTTGTCCACTTTAAGTAAGGAACTCTAAAAAACCAGTTCTAATGACTCCAGCCAGTCCCCAATGAATTTCTTGCGGCTTCTTTTCATCAGAGGGCGCGTTCCGAAGCCACACTAAAATCTTTAGACCTTAAGGGATGATTTATATTAGACCGTCACCCGGCCGAGCTTCGTTGTCCATTGTTCGGCGAGCAGTCGATCGGTCTGTTGTAGTCGAGTGGCGGCCGAGCAATGGACAAAAAAGCTCGGACCCGGCCGGCTGGCCGAGTGACGGTCTGATATAAATCACCCCTAAGACGTATCCAAGTGATCATGTAGCATCCTATAGAATTTGTATTTTATAGCATCCTATGGAAATAAATAAGTTTGTGTAAACTGAGAATTGTTCGAATTGCGATGATGCTCCCATTGTGACTTGACTTGACTTTTGGACCGTCGTGAGTCTTAATACATGGCAACTAGCCAGTATAAATCCAACTCACCATCAGCCAACTCATCCCCAAACACGACAGCCTTGCACCCAGCAATCCTCAGACAGTGCACCAACTGCGCGCCTCTCAAGTTGGTATTCACCAACGCCGTCGTCACCTTCAGCTTGGCCAGCCCCAACCAGATGCAGAGGTACTCTGGAGCTGTCTCCATGAACAGAGCTATTACTTCGCCAGGCTTGAACCCTTGGCGTTTGAAGTACCAAGCTATTCGGTCGCTTAGCTCGTTGCACTGAAAACCATAGCAGAAGTTGGAAGTTAAATTTCTAGACAAACTGATAGAAAACTTTTAAAAATAGGATTAGACGGATTAGTTAAATAATTGAGCAGGTTCAAAATTTAGTTTAAAGGAATTTCTGAACTAATTTTGTCCTAGGTTTTCTAGATTTTAAATAATACAACACAATATTGACAGGGTTAAATCGCGTTTTATTTAATAACGGCATTTTTACAAAAGTACCGAACTTTTGCTAACTTTTCAAGGTTTGGGTGGATTGTCAACCTTGAAAAGTTAACTGTAATGTTAACCAAAACACGGTACTTTTGTATTGGTACTTTGTTAAATAAAACCCCCCGCGGTTTCCCGCGGGAATATCGAAATATAAAGTAGCCTATGTGTTATTCTCGGTATCCAGCTACCAATATTCAAAGTTTCTTTGCAATCGGTTTTGTAGTTTTTGTGTGAAAGAGTAACAAAGTCCCTTACATACATATCGACGCTTAAAAGGTAATAGGGGCTAAGCGACAAAAACCAAATTGTCCAGGAGAGCAGTTTAAAGTTTTAAATTTCAGAAAAATGGCCATAACTTTTAAATTAATTGTCATATCTGTAAGATGGAAACAGTTTTGAAATCTAGAGAAAGACAAGCATTAATTGGCATTTTCTTTAATTTGATAAACCATTGTATTACCTGGTTTGATGGCGCTTAAATCAAATGGTCTTGATTTTCATTTGAGGTAATACGGCATAAATTACATCTACCCAGAAAAAATCAAAGAGTACAGAAGCCTTAGTATCATTTGATATCCACATACGATAAGGTAACAGGGCATAAGTCACATGACTGTAGAGTAGCTTAAATGGGTAAAGAAGGATACGAGACTATTCGCATTATTATGCCACAGGGTAATAAAGGACAAACTACAGTGCTTAGCAAAAATATTTTAAGGAAGTTAGACATCAATGACACTGTAAGTGGCTTAATTAATAAGGTAATGTGGTACATCCGCACATTAAAATTTCTATACCAAGAGGAAAAGAGGGATATCTTACATACGACATTATCAGGGCATATGGTAATGTGGGTTAAACGTTAAGTCTTAAAAACACTAGACTCACAAGCAACATTATTCTTCCTTAAAATTACACCTAACCCAGATACACCTACTGTCCTATATAACGCTGCCGACACTCCCTCCGTACTTGGAAAAATCCAAGGATGGAGAAGTAGGTGTTATAGGTGTTACCTAATTATTAAAGTTTATTTTTAAACTTTTGTTTTTATTAATTATTAATAAAAACAAAAGTACGTTTTTACTAATATTTTTAAAGAAAAGTACCTAAAGACACGGATACCGGCTTAAGAAATGCCGCGGGTACCGGCTTTAGAATGCCGTGGGAGACGTAGGACTCGTCTGAGGGACAAACACTAGAAGATTGGCAGCAGTGTTTTCCGGCGTATTACATCGCATCATTTACTGCGCTCGCCAACCCGCCTGCCAAGCGTGGCGAGTACTGGCAACCCCCTTCATAATTATGCAGACAAAAAACAGGCCCCGAGTCCCCGGCGGACTCGCTATTCCTGAATACGGTAGTGGCCATGGTAAAGGCGGGACTAGGGGTGCTAACAATCTCCGGCAGATGCCGCGCTATCACCCCCAACCGAGACCACTAGCCCTGGCAACACACAACATCCGCACTTTGAGGGAAGGCGAAAAGATAGATGAGCTGGAAAAAGAAATGAGTAGGTTAAAATAAAACATTTTAGGTTTATCGGAAGTCCGGCGAGAGGGAGGGGATACGATAATCTTAGAGTCCGGCAACCTGTTCTTCTACAGGGAAGGAGACCTAAAATCCCAAAATGGGATAGGGTTTCTCGTTGACAAATCCCTCGTTGGCAACATTATTACCATCGAAAGTGTATCGAGCAGGGTCGCATACCTAACACTTCGAATATCCAAAAGATATTCCCTTAAAGTTGTTCAGGTATATGCACCGACCTCGACACACTCAGATGAGGAAGTTGAGACCATGTATGAGGACATGATGATAGGGTTACCATATCGTTAAAACTCACTTCACTGTTGTTATGGGGGATTTCAAACTCAAACCTGGGTAAGAGAAGCGATGATGAGTTGACAGTAGGGCAATTTGGTTATGAGCAGCGCAACCATACGGACACAGGCTGGCCCATTTTCTGGAGAAGGTGGGACTCTTTATGATGAACTCGTTCTTCCAGAAGCCGCCTCACAGGAAATGGACCTGGATGAGTCCCGATGGTTCCACGAAAAATGAGATTGACTTCATCATGACCAACAAGAAACGGATAATTATTCAATGATTTATCTGTGATCCACAGAGTGAAAACCAGCAGCACATTGAATATGAACGGTCTCGGTTGATGAAGTCCTCGCTCCGTCCTACTTGTGCCCATATCCAAAACCTCAAAAGCTTTCAACTTGAGCTTTCCAACCGCTTCGACTGCCTAGCTGATGTTGCATTGGTGAACGATATAAATAGCAAGTTTGTAGAAACTGTCCCTACGGTGGGGTCTAAGTACTTTAAGACCCGCCGTACAAATAGGCCTCAGAAACTCTCTGATCACACCCTTAACCTCATGGCTGAGCGGAGATCACTGCGACTGCAGTCTCCCGATGATGTGGACTCACATAGGCGGCTCAATAGACGAATTTGGAAATCCTTGCGTCACGATATCGGTTCCTTAATACCTTGCGTATTAAGGATACGATCGAGTGAAACAAGGGCTCCAAAGTGTTCGCAAGGGATATGTCTATGGGACAAAGCCAGAAGATGAAGCTGAAAAAAGATGACGGCAGCGTAGCCTCCACTAAAGCCGAAGTGTTGAGGGAAATCGAAAGGTTCTATGGATAGCTATACGATTCGTTCGCTAAACCTGCTAGCAGTTTAGCTAGAGACCCGCGAGTCAAAATGACCCGACACTACACCGAGAATATCCCGGACATTAGTCTGTACGAGATTAGAATAAAAACAGATAAAAACAGAGCTTCTGAATGGAGCGCGTGGATCACCGGTACTTAAAGTCCTTCAGAAACTCTTCAATGCCGTCTTGCTTGATGGTACAACGCCAGAAGAATGGAACAAAAGCGTGGTGGTTTTGTTATTTAAGAAAGGTGACAACACCTTATTAAAGAACTAAAGACCCATCTCGCTTTTGAGCCATGTTTATAAGTTGTTTTCAAGGGTCATCGCGAATCGTCTCGAGCGCAGGCTTGATGACGTCCAGCCGCCCGAACAAGCCGGGTTCCGAAAAGGCTAGAGTGTCATAGACCATATCCATACGCTTCGGTAAGTTATACAGAGGACCGAAGAGTATAACTTGCCACTTTGCTTAGCGTTTGTGGACTATGAGAAGCCTTTGATTCGATCGAGACATGGGCTGTGCTCGAATCTCTCCAGCGATGCCTAATTGACTATCGACACATCGAAGTATTGAAGTGCTTGTATAAAAACGCCATCATGCCAATCCGAGTACAGGAACAGACTTCGAAGGCCATTCCCGTAAAGAGACGCGTCAGACAAGGAGATGTCATATCTCCGAAACTGTTTACGGCCGCTCTGGAAGACGCCTTCAAGCTCATAGACTGGAAAGGACTTGGCATCAACATTAACGGCGAATACATCACTTGTCTTCGGTTTGCCGACGATATCGTAGTCATGGCAAAGACGATGGAAGAGCTCGGCAATATGCTAGAAGGCCTTAATCGAGTCTCCTAAAGGGTAGACCTTAGGATGAACATGGACAAGACGAAAGTCATGTCAAATGACCATGTTGCTGGACCTATCTAGCTGGACAAGAAAGAGGAAGACGAGAAAGAGGTCAATCGTCAAATCTAACTCGGATGAGCAGCGTTCGGGAAACTTCCAACATCTTTTCATCCAAAATAATTCAGTGCCCGAAGACAAAGGTCTTCAATTTGTGTGTGTTACCAGTGATGACATACGGATCTGAGACGTGGTGTTTCACCATAGATAGGCCTTATGTACAGGCTCAAAGTCGTTCAACGTGCAATGGAGAGGGCTATGCTTGGTATTTCTCTAGGGGATCGAATCAGAATTGAGGAGATACGTGGAGAAACAAGGGTCACCGACATAGTCCAACGCATTAGCTGGCTGAGGTGGCAATGGGTAGGTAAAATAGCGCGGAGAACGGATGGCCGATGGGGCTGAAAAGTTCTCGAGTGGAGACCACGGACCGGAACACGAAGCGTAGGACGTCTACCGACGCGATGGACGAATGACCTGGTTAAGACCGCGAGCCAGCGGTGGATGCAGGTTGCATTCAACCGCCTTGGCTGGAAATCGATAAGGGAGGCCTATGTTCAACAGTGGATGTCTTACAGGTGATATGATGATGATGATGACCTAAAGACAATTATAAAAAGTAGTTACAGAGTTACAAAAATAAAGTTTTAGAAATAACATAATGTACCTACTCAGGCGTATCTTCTTAAAAGGTACTTCAGAAAAGGAGTGGACACGCATGCATGTTTGCGTAATTACCAATTAGCGAATGATCATTTCGAGGTAGTATAGCAATAGCGACAGTGTTGTATTATAATAGTAATTGGTAGTAGGGTATAACCGACACTTCAATATTAAATTATATTTTAGTAATAGTGGATAAACGTCGACGGTGTTGTAACGTTGCCAGTGGTAGTAAGGTATAAGTGACAGGTCATACTAAATTCGATTTTGGTAGTTATGTATAAGCGGCAACTATATTGTAAACTTATGAATGGTAGTAAGGTATAACCGATGCTTAATACTTTTGATGACAAAGGTAAAGAGGTATAAGTTCTAACTTTTCAAACACATGTTTATGGTAGCGAAACATAAGCACCCCGAATCTCTACATCGGTAAAAAGTAAAGAGACATTACCGACTACAAGTCAAAAATAGTGCTATTTTTACGATGGTACAAGCACCTTTATAGTAAAAAAGGCCTAAAATACGGTCGGTAATACCAAAATGACATTTAAAAGTGCTTGGATTCAAGCGACAAAAAGATCAACGTAGAGCCACGGGAGTGAGCGCATTCGATAGAGCGGAAAATTTCAAGTAAGACTGCATTTAAAAGTCGTTTTGGACCAAAGTGTCGCTTATCCCCTATTACCTTTTAAGCGTCGATATGCATATACATACACACTTTCACGTTTATAATATTAGTAAGATTAGTAAGACAAGATAGTTACAATTAACGTGGACGTTATAAATGATTGTTTCAAGCCACGGACCATAATATGTTCCAAGCTTACCTCTCTAAAGGTAAGCGCCCTGTCCCCCATAATAAACGCCTTCTTATCAGGGTACATGTTGACAACCTGTGCCCATCTACTGACTACGGTGATCCCCTGCTTCTCCCATATCCAGATCCTGAACATCGTAGCTAGCAGGACTCGTAGACCTCTGGAGAAGAGAACAATTGTCTATCATTAAAGTATTATCTTTCATCCCCTATTTTACCCCCTTGGAAGTAGAATTTATTAAATTCCTTTCTTAGCGGATGCTTACGTTAGAACATCTACCTGCATGCCAAATTTTATCCTGATCCATCCAGTGGTTTGAGCTGTGCGTTGATAGATTACTATCTCAGTGTATATGCACAAACCACTATTAATAACTACTCCGATATACCAGATGCACTTTTGCAAGCAGATTTCTAATGACAAACAGAAACTTTCTGAGGATTGAAGCAAAATTAGATATTTTATTAAGAAAAAAGGAGGGTTTAGTTGAATTAAAATCCCCATTAAAATTGGAACATTTCTTTTCTTCAGAGTAATATACAAAAGAGCGGTGTTGGTCTAGTGGTAGATAGACTTTCATTCCGAAGGTCGTGGTTTCAAATCCCGACCGCGCACCAATGTATTTTTCTTTAAGAAAAAATATGTGCGCTATAAACATCGCTCTTACGATGAAGGAAACCATCGTGAGAAAACCCACGGCTTAAAATCACGCACAAAGGCCCAATAGTAGGGCTAATTGCTGAAACACACAAGTTAAAACTTAACTTTTAACTTTATTCAAAATGGCGTCAATTTCTTATTATGCTTCTTCTTTAATATGGCGTTAATATGACATTTGCCAGTGTCAAGTATTATATTATATGCAAGTTACTTGCATCGAAACAGTCAAGTCGTCATAGTTAAAGTCAAGTGGAGGGAATCAACGGGCGGCCATTTTTTACAATGTTTGTTCACGGAGCTTTGGAGACAACGCAAAAGTCCATTTTTTGTACCAATTTTCACTTTTATTTACACTTGTACACCTTCACGAAACTAAATTGATTAATATACTCCCCAAATTAAACAATTTACACTCATTTGAACTTGGTTTTACAAAAATGGAAATTTAGCACCACATCTCAACGCGTTCCCGCCAAAACTCTGTCGCAAATATCGACCAATCAAATCTCAAGGAGTTATTTGCACAAAGAATTTGTATGTCGAGAGTATCTTTTGCGCAAGGAGTTTGTCTGTCTAAGCATTGAGATAGGAGTCGAATATATTGGTGTGTTCTAAATTCAAACACCAATTTTGATGATGGATTTTTCCTTGCCAAATATTTTATAGTAAGTATCTTTTTACTAGTCTGTGGGTAGACCAAAGAGTAGTATAATGTAGACTAAAGAGTAATAAATGTATAACAGTCAGAGATATGTAAAAACTTCTAGATACGTAATAGGCCGAATTCCTTGGCGACACAAATCTAAGCTAGCTAGCCAAAGAAGTCTTAGTTCCATCCCAGCTCACGTCACGATCACCCGCTTGTTAACACACAGTACATTTAGTTCATATATTTTCACAACATCTTCCTCAATGCCTTCGTGCGTATTTAGGCGATGCACGAATTATACTCCAAAAACTGGCAAAGATATTTCATTTTATACGTAAGTAAAGCTGTATTTATATATTATTAGTTTATTTTTTGAAAAAGTTTTTTTTTCCAAAAACTCAACGACGTTTTTGACTTTGACGTTTTATTATTCTCTCCTAACCGCTTTAATAATCATATTATGACATCTCTTTCTTACGTCATGCAAGTAGCATCGAGTCTTATGTTTTAGAAAGAGATAACAATAGTTTCGTCTATTTCTTCCTCAGATTATGTGAATGAATATAAATAATGAGGTTGTATAGCATACTTTGTGCCGCTTTTCAATTATGATTTGTTCTGCAATGGCGTCTCTATAACTTTAATAGACTCATTGATAACAGTATAGCTCGTATGCCTAGAATTAAAAATAAAATTCCGAAGTAATGCTCAAAATTGATCGAATGTCTGTTAGAGAAAAATTCCACAAGAGTCCTCCAAAATAAACCAAGGGGGTTATACAACGTTTTGACGTAGTACCTACAATCATTCAATCATTGAGACCTTTACACTTGCGTCTACAATGATGAGCTGCTTCCGGCTGCGGCGTCACTCATGGTCAATGGAAACCATTGGGATCGAGGAATATATTCAATATTAGGACCACATATATTTTATAAGAAAAATACACATTTAAAAACTACGAATGGAGAACACTAAGCAGCTAGCTGAACAATTTGCCATTACAATTAAAACTAGCGGTTCTAACTGTCAAATTTTCTACCCGTAATCGTAAAACTCAAGAATTTTAATTATTTTAATCGTTATTTCGAGATTTGTTAGCAACAGAGTTACTTAATAATCAAATCAGCTATAGCAATTTAGTAAGAGTTTAGTTATATCATAATACTTGTAGAGTCAGAATATAAGTCATCCTTGCATCAACCACCGTGATGCGGACTCGTCTACTTGGCGCTACGACTTAGACCAATAGATCATGAGTCTGGGTGGCGTCAAGTCGCGGCCGAAACCTCCTTCGGTACCCCCCCCCCCTCCCCCCTTTGTGGGACTAATCCTAAAGAACAAGAACAAAATAATTTTATTAGTACCAGGCGCACATAACATTCAAAGAGGTATCAAGAACACGTATTATCTGATCTTTAGATACATGCAAGTCCACCTGACAGGACACGCATCCCGTACCAATCGGTCCAAGGTCCAAGGAACTGCTAACGACTGAATAGAGGTGGAATATAATATCATTGCGTCCGGTGATATAGATTCACACCTATTACTCTGTAGATCGTCATCAAAAGCTTTTATTGTGAGTTCTTTAGTGCTCGTTGATTATGTATAGAGAAATACTTTAATCTTTTTGTTTAGTTGATGGTTATGTGGCATTTCTCTAAATTAACAGAAACCGTAGTTATTTTGGCTGTTTCATAAATTCTAAAAAATAACGTTTGATTTAATTTTGCAACTCTTCTTAGACTCGGCTCGGAAGATGAAAAAGATTTTTATCGAAAATAATAATTGTGTTTTACACCTAAAAAAAGTTGTATGTCAGCGTTTTTCACGCATGCGGAATTTTGATACAAACTCATTACGCACGCGGTGGAGTTCGTATGGAAATCAAACACACATGACACAACCTTAAATTTTCTTTAGAACCAATTCACTTTTAAGCAGGGCCCTGATTCGGTAAGAACAAAGCATGCGGAAAGCCGGCGGAATGCAGGCGACGTGCAGGAGATGTACGTTATTTCGTATTCTGTACATGTTATTTCATTTAATTACTAATTAATTAGTTAAAGCCTTCAAAATTAAGGCCTACTTAATTATTTAAATAGCTCCCCTTGTTCCTCAGGCAATCAGTATTTAAAGAAGTTATAGAATAGCTAATATTTTTACTCCTGCAACAAATCGACTTCTGTAATGCTTATGCATCCTGCCTGCTTGTCGCATGCTATGTTTTGAGAGAATCAGGGCCCTTTTTCAGGGCATCAGGGCATTTTTAAACAAATAAGGTCTTAATTTTGAACAGAGACATGTTACATCGCCGTCTTCGCTCCTAGAAGACTGTGCCCCTGACAGTTTTGGAAATATCCGTTTCAATCATATTCTCTAAGGTTAGGTAGTTTCTGCTTTAATATATTAAAACGGTCCTGTCTGTCTTTATATAACTAACCGACGAACTCTAAAGTGAAAAAAGGACAGACTGACATCAAGCGGGACCGTTGTTTAGACGAAGTAAGCTTTCTAGTAATTACTGTAGATACTATTTTTATGATTTTGAACGCATTTCAAAGGAGTTTAATACATACCTAGGTAATAAAAAGATAAACAGATTAGATAGGTGTCTACCTCTCGATGTACGCAATAGCCTAACCCCCAATAATATTAAATATAAACTTAAATCGCACTATCTAAACAATTTACGCAATGTTTATAATATTGATGCATTTTTGGTGTAAATCTTATGTACCTATGTATCTACCCAGCGCCTCGCAGTGTTATCTTTATGTACCCACCTGTTAGACTTAAATTGTGTATGTACCTACCGAATTATTTTTAAATACTTACCCTACCTTTCTTATGTTGATCGGCGTAGACTTAATTCTTAGCGTATTTCTTACAAACCTTAGTGGTTTAATTATGCTAAGTGAATCAATGTTTTCTAAGTTATTTTATATTTGGTAATAAATAAAATAAAAAAAGGTAATACCTACCTATCTAATTCTAAAATATATATTTCTAATTAAATTATGTACTATACCTATAAATTTCTTATTTATTTCACAACTAGCTGTGCCCCGCGGTTCTCCGTAAGCCCCGTTCCCGTTCCCGCGGGAATATCGCGATAAAAAGAATCCTATGTCCTTCTCCTGGTTCTAAGCTACCTCCCCACCAATATTCAGGCAAATCGGTTCGGTATAAAATAGATGCCTTTTATCTTTTGTGAGTACTTACCTATTGTAATTGAGGTTGTATTTAATTTTAAATTATTACAATTATATGTTTGGATGTCGCTACTACCAAGATATTTAAATATTCAGTTACCTACATACCAGGAAATCATATCCTGGGTTTCGGTCAAATATACTACTAAACTACGCTTTACGTATTATGAATTAAATTACGTAGGCGAATTTTAACTCAAGTAACAGGCGGATACACAAAAACAAACAAACGGGATACTCTTCTAAAAACAAAGTATTATGAATGAAAGTAAAAATATAGTAAGTAGGTACTTTGAACTCTCTCTTCGTACTAAATCATAACATCCTAGTACTTTCATTGTTGTTTGAAGAATGTTGGACTTCGACCCGAGTACCAGGGTACCATAATACGATAGGTTATGTGACACCCGACCTATAATATGATAACTCCAACTTCCGATATTCGAGTGTTTGCGGTCAACGTATGGATTATTACCTTTTTATTTTAGGTTATTACTAGAGAAATGTGAGAATTGTTTGATAAGATATTATTATAAAGTGAAATTCACATTACGAGACTGGTGGCATGAAATTTCCAGCCATTTTCACTAAAAAGTGCGAAGACAGCGTTACTATTTATCTATTTTTGATAAGAAATTTCTTCCAGTAAGTAACTGCTTCGAGACAGCTTATGTATTCTTTTTATATAGCACAACGGGAAGGAAAGACGAAAATGAGTCGGATCTTGTTCCACTGCGTCTTCTAGACGTACGTGTTACAACTTAGACCATATCATCACTTACCATCAGGTGAGATAGTGGTCAAACGCTCATCTATCGTGTGTAAAAAAATATACTAGTGTTGTAATGTAATGGCAAATAAGTATTAGTGGAAATCTCGTTTTAAGGGTTTTGTATGAACTGAATGCATTAATTGAATAAATTGGACATATTATATAAATTTGCACACTTAAAGGGTAGAATAAGGAGGACATATTATTATTACAGAATCGGGCCACTGTTAATGTATTTGATATTGTGTCGTGAGTAAATTCATAATTTGTTTTCGTACGTATGCACAATATTGCAAAATCACAATGGACAATAATTATCAATGTAAATTGTAACACCCCTTTACATGTGAGTTAATACGGAATAAATGATTTGATTTGATTTGACGCTATCGAGGAATTCATTGTAAATCATGGCTTTACTACGGATGGCTTGACTGTTTTGATGCTAATTTGCAAAAATTAATAATACTTGACACTGGCTACTTTCCAAATGGCCATTATCGGTACAAAACCGATAAGAAATAAAAATATTAACTAAACGTGTCGATTAAGTATCTGCATGTTATTTGTATTATATAATACCGATTATATTGTTACTAGGTTTATTTCTTAATTATATCTAATCATCGTAGCATTTTTTATTAAATAGATTATCTCTCGCTCGACTCGACTCGACTGCCCTGTATTTCAGTTTCTGTTTTATCAATTATGAGCTGCGCCCCGCGGTTTCACCTTCATTAGTCCCGATATTCAATAATTTTCATTTTTTCTGATCATAACGAACACACCAAAAAAATAACTAGGAGTTCGCCCGGAACTGAGACCTCACGACCCCCTATCCCCCCTACCGATCCGGCTCATCTTCGAACTCATAAATTCTATTGACCTAAGCCTAAATTCATCAAGATCGGAGCTACGATACTCAAGTTATCGTCGAATAAACAAAAACATACAAAGATGCAAGCGCCAGGCCCGTCTACACTGGACCTCACTCGCTTCGCTAGTTCGGTCAATAAGACTAGCTGCGCCCCGCAGCTTCACTCGCATAAGTCCCGCGGGATAAAAAGTAGCCTATGTGTTGTTCCCGGTATCCAGCTACTTATATTCCAAGTTTCATCGGTTCAGTAGTTTTAGCGTGAAAGAGTAACAAAGTCATACATAATTTGTTACTCATACATACATACATACAAACTTTCGCGTTTATAATATTATAGTAAGATTATTATAATCACTCGCTGAGACTTATAAGGTTCTCTATACTTTACATTACGTTACGCTATGTTACATTACGCTGTGTTATGTTTCGCTATGTTACATTACGTCATAATACATTACAATACGTTATGTTACATGACGCTAAATGCGATACGTCAATGATAAATTGGACTACCTACTGTGCGGATTCCAAACAATTTAGGGTATAAGAGAAATAGATAGAACGCTGATTATACCCCCCGAAATAATATCTTATCTTACTTCTTACTAATATTATAAACGCGAAGTTTATATTGCAAATTTATTTGCAATGCAAATAAATTTGCAAGTTATTTGCATTGCATCGAAACAGTCAAGTCGTCATAGTTAAAGTCTAGTCGAGGGAATCATTGTAAAACGAGGGCCTTTTTTTACAATGTTTGTTCACGGAGCTTTCGAGACAACGCTAAAGTCCATGTTTTGCACCGATTTTTACTTCCATTTAAACTTGTACACTTTCACGAAACTAAATTGATTAATATGCCCCCGAAATTACACGCATTTGAACTAGATTTAACAAAAATGAAAATTTAGCACCACATCTCCAAACCGCGTTCCCGCCAAAACTCTTCGCTTAGATTATGTTTGTATGATACAGCGCCTTATGGGGCCGTCTCCACGAGCGTTAGAATCGCGGCGATATTATAGTCGAGCCACTTATTTCTATACAATCTTTATGAACGTGTCTCCACACGGCGATGTTAAAGACGCGCCTGATGTGAAATCCCTTCCGATTGAATAGTTTTCTTCATAACCGGTATCAAATAGATCTTTAAACAATGTATTATGTTATTGTACATGATACAAGAAGTGTCCCCTTTATTTTAAAAACAATAAAAAATAACTTTAAATACCACTATTATACAGGCATAGTTACCCCTGTTTTACAAAATAAATCAATTTTTCTTCTAAATCCTTAACCGCTATATTTTCTTATAGGCATCATAGTATTAGAAAATACAATACCTAGAACCTCTTCATCGCATTTTTAAAAAATATTATTTTAATCTTCGTTAATGATTGATTGTACGTGAAATTGTAGATTTTTGCATGCAATTCCATCTCGCTCATTTATATGCAATCGGACAAGGACCGATGATTATCATCTATTGCCGTCTTAACGCGGCGGTGCGTTGTTTAGAAATAAGATAATATCGGCGCGATTCTAACGCTCGTGGAGACGGTCCCTAAGAATTTAAGTAGGTGCGTCCACTATCTACTTACCTAAGTTTTATCTTTAAAGATACGATAAAATTACCTAATTGTTTTCATTATATACTTACTTAGGTAGGTACATAATGGTTGTGTTTGTTTATGTAAAGCAACAACAAAAAATATTTATCTACTTAATAACTATGTCATGTTATGCATGTAACATTGTATTCTTTGGAATAATAACTAACCGACTTCAAAAAAGGAGGAGGTTCCCAATTCGTCGCGTATGTATTTTTTTTTACCTGCGTTTGAATGAGGTTTGTAGGTTTTTTTTCGAAAAATTTACTGCATATACAAGATGTAACGGTAAGTCCTTTTAAGCCGAAAGGGGGTTGTTCTAGACGTCTAGGCGAACAACTTTTGTTCTACGACTTTTGGAAATTCGAAGTACTTTTCGAAAAATTTCAGTGTATAGTTTACTTGAAGATCAGCTGTTTGTTAGAGTTCAAGGTCATTGACCTCATGTTGTCCTTTCATTTAGTTTGGTCTACTACAATCAAACCTTCAATTACCTTTATTTTCAAAAGCAGCTGTTTTTTCAGTGAAAATACCCTCAAAATTTTCAAAAAGAAAGATCGAATTTTCAAAAGTTGTAGAACAAAAGTTATTCGCCTAGACGTCTAGAACAACCGCCTTTCGGCTTAAAAGGGCTTACCCGTTACATCTTGTATTTAAAAAATTTAATGACATATTATTTAAATTCCCAAACAACGTAAAAATAGGAAAGCTGGTCTCGAAATTGCCACTAGCTGCCCCCCGCAGTTTCGTTCCCGCGGGAATATCGGGATAAAAAGTAGCATATGTGTTATTCCAGGTCTCCACCTCCAGCTACCTAAACGAGGAACCTGTATTAAATGAGGTTATCAACTCGACACGTATATTGTTCGTGTGGTTGTACGTTTGTGTATAATATGTTTTTATTCTCTATGCATATCTACTAGAAATACTTATTTTATTGGAAAAAGGGGACATCTATCTACGTTCCAAGTTTCATCGCAATCGGTTCAGTAGTTTTGTGTGAAAGAGTAACAATTAACAAAGTCACATACATACAAACATTCGCGTTTAGAATATTATAAAGAAAACGCGGCGTCAGGCGAACCCGCGGGCAAGAGCTAGTGTTAATAGTATTATTAGCATTTGTCACAAAATGTGTTTAAATGCTTCAAAAAATCGATTTCTTCTAGGCAACCTTTTTATAGGTAGAAGATGAATTCAACCTGTCGAGGCACACTACCCTATAACTCGATAAAACGCAACGATACCGCGATCTAGAAACTGACAGTGTCGGTACTAACTATCAAGTATTCTGTGGCTTACAACCGTGAAAGTTTGTAGAATGGTATTATGTTTGTTGCTCCTTCACGTAAAAACTACTGAACCGATTGCAATGAAACTTGTAAGATAGATAGTTGGAGGTCTTGAAAATCATATAGGCTATTTTTTATCTCGTTTGTCTTATAGGATCGGGACTTATGAAGATGAGAATTAAAGGGAAAAAATTGGAAATATGGGTCTAGTATTAATTTGGGCAGTTCCTCGTCAGCCTTGTCAAAGCTTCCTTCGAACTCTTTAACTTCTCTGATATCCTGGTACTTTAGATTTCCGTTTTAGGTTAAAGTGGTGAGAAGCATTCGCTTCCCTCAGGATTTCAATATTTGAACCACTAGCGGAACAATGTCAATTGCGTCGGAAAATAACCAACAATTTTCACATTTCAGTTGAAATTAACTATTTAATTTACATTCCTTATCTGGGTGCCGCTTCTATTCGTTTAATCTTCTAAACTTTAACACCACCCAGATCCATTTACCTATATGAATATCCTGCTCTAAAAATATATAGGTTATAGGTCTACCATGTAAGATACCATTTTATTTGTTTCTTATCGGTTGTGAACCGATTATGGCCATTTAGAAATTATCCAGTGTCAAGTATTTTAATTATTTTATGCAAGTTATTTGCATCGAAACAGTCAAGTCGTCATAGTTAAAGTCAAGTCTATCTAGGGAATCATTTGTAAACACGGCGGCCATTTACAAAGATTGTACACGGAGCTTAGGAGACAACGCTAACTAAAGTCCATGTTTTGCACCGATTTTCACTTTCATTTCACTTGTAAACCTTCACGTAACTAAATTATTGATTAATATACCCCCGAAATTAAACGATTTGCACGCATTTGAACTATGTTTCACAAAAATGAAAATTTAGCACCACATCTCCTCAACGCGTTCCCGCCAAAACTCCCTTCCCTCGAGTTGACTGTTTCGTAATACTTGACACTGGCTAATGTCCAAATGGAATATAGCTATATAAAACAAGAAGAGGAAGAAAATATATTTAACGCAGAGCCCAAACCGCAGAGACATGATATTTGGAGAATATGTTCTTAGTGGTGTGTAGGTGAAGAAAAAGAGACTAAAAAGGGGTACCTATTAGAAAATTTCGCGAGTTCGGACATACCCTGGACGTTTTTAAGTATAAAAGTACTTACAGAAAGTCTCTATTATGCGTCTTTTTCCATATATAAATCCACTGGTATCTATCCCCCGTCATGAGATACGCTGCTGAGACCGCCACGGCTCCCAGCATTGTAGGGGAGTTCCTTGCCAGCCATCCCAGGGCCCCGCAAGCCACAGCCACTGACGTCAGAATGAGACCCTTCCGACGTTCCGCCTCTTCGAAACGAACTCCTTGCTTCTCTGACATCCTGGTAGTTTTGGATTTTACTGCATTCTTTCTGGACCTATTTTTTGGACAATATATTTAAAAATACTCAGGTAAATGACATATTTTTCTGGTGCATAGCTTGAAAAAAAAACAACGAACTAATATTTGTTTTCTTTACTGAAGTCGTTTAAGATAAAGTCAACGGATAGAATTCAATTAAGGTTAACAGATAAAAAAAAACAATTATGTCACCTATTATAATTATATAATGGTAATCAAACAAACATTAGGAGCTGAACAATAATCAGAACCGGCCAAGCGCGAGTCGAACTCGCGCACAAAGGGTTCCGCGTACCATTATCACAAATATAGGTTTGTTTTATATGAGGCCTACTAAAATATCTATTTTATTATTGTAATTTTGTTATTTTTTAAATTGATGTAAAATATTATTTTAAATTTCCGAGCATAACGAGAACCCCCATGAGTTTCTTCGTGGCTTCTTCCCATGTGAGGGCGCGTTCCGAAGCCATGGTAGTTTTTTGAGCTAGCTAGGGTTAATAATAATTATCATTTAAATTCAAAACTATTACAATAACTTTATAGTCTGCGTGCACTGGAACGTATTGTTACAAATAATTATTAGGCGGTAGTTTATAGTTACTTTTTAGAATGTTAAAATAGACGAATTACATCTCAGTCAACCTTGAAAAAGCCAACTGTAAAGTTGGCAAAAGCTCGGTCGTTTAAAAATCATGAATAAAACGCGATTAAACCCGGTAAATAAAGTGTTTTATTATTTTGTTCGGTTTTTATTATTATGAGTTGTTATAGGGCCAACGGAAATACATCATCTGCGAAAATTTCAACATTCTAGCTACCACAGTTCATGAGATATACATTTTATTAATAGGGTTCCTTATTAACTTTTTGGGTATGGAACCCGAAAAGTCACTCGATTTTTTTTTTTTTTTATCAGTTATCAGAACTCTCCAATGCCAGAAATTCAATTAAAAAAAGATACAAAAATTGTAGGTAGGTTAACAGCCAAATACAGAAACGACATTTAAAATTTGAGGGGTACTTAAATTTTTGAGCAGTTTCTAAATTTAAAATTAGCATGGCAATTTTGGAGTTTGAGAGCTGCTTCTTTGTTTAAGTAGTTCTCAAATGTTGAGTAGCGTTTCTGTATTTGGCCGTTATTCAGAGAGAGGAGTGACTTACCTTGACCAAATAAGATAGGTACAACTTATCTATTACACAATTTTAACAACCAAAACAAACCTACAAAAGAACCGACAATGCCGGTTTTATCACTCACTTTAATTACACTTTTATAGTACACTCCAAAAACAACGCATTAGACTACGTATGCCACGGCCCAGTACTAAATGAGCTAAGTGACTGCGTCCGTCGTATGACAATATAATACTGGCTATACGTTCATGAGATCCTAGTACCCCTACTACGTTTCAAAGAGATTATTTCAATCGGTTTTTATATCAATTACATCCTACTATATTTTTATTTTATTTCTTATCGGTTGTGAACGAACCGATTATGACCATTTAGAAAGTTGCTATTGTCAAGTATTATAATATATAACCAAATTATTTGCAAGTGTAACAAAATCATTTGTAAACACAGTGGCTATTTACGAAGATTGTTCACGGAGCTTTGGAGACAACGCTAAAGTCCATGTTCTGCACCGTTTTTCACTTTACACCTTAACGAAACTTAATTGATTATATTATTTATACCTCTAAAATTAAACAACTTTACTGATAGAAAACTACAACACATGGTTACTGTGTTGCAATTACAAGGGCAAATTTTAGTGCAAATACGATTTATGTGGCTATTTTTTTATGTAAAACATCTTTAGGTGCTGGTTTTGTTCGCGTGGCGATATAGGCCGTGGCGACGCATCGCCGTGTTACATGAAAACACATCTATTAATGTCAAATGTTTCCCATCTGTCAGGCGTCTTGTGACGGCTCACTTTTTTTTGTAAGTAAGCATTCTATTATTTATTGAACAGTCAGGTAATTTGAATATTTGCAATAAATTTGCATATTAAAAAATCATTTACAGTCAGTTATCAACCCTTCACTCATTGAAATCCTGTATCCTGTGGATAAAAAGCCTACGTATACCTGCTAAGTTTTATTAATCACATCACCACTTCAGCTGTTTTGCCTTTGTAATAACAGTATACAAGATGTAACGGGTAAGCCCTTTTAAGCCGGAAGGGGGTTGTTCTAGACGTCTAGGCGAACAACTTTTGTTCTATGACTTTTGGAAATTCGAAGTACTTTTCGAAAATTTTAAGTGTAAAGTTTACTTGAAGATCAGCTGTTTCTTAGAGTTCGAGGTCATTGACCTTATGTTGTCCTTTCATTTAGTTTGGTCTACTACTATCAAACCTTCAATCACCTTTATTTTCAAAAACAGCTGTTTTTTCAGTAAAACATAGTGATGCGCTACAATAAACGGTATCCGAAAATATGGTTTATGAAAAAAAAAAACGATTTGTTTTGCTTTGGGGCAAAAAAGAACGAACCTTTTTTTGGTGTTCTACACCACCTATAAGCCTTTTATAGAAACAGATGAAAAATGTAAACAACTGAACTGAACTGTCAATTGTCTAAGGAAAAAGTAAACAAAGAGCTGTCACTTTTAATCAAATACTTATATGAGTTTTTTTGTTACAGTATAGTTAGTTAATTATCACTTATTACTTCCAAGTACAGACATTTTGTCCTCTCTTCCTTTATTATAAGTATAGATTAGTTAAATAATTTTAAAATGTTCAATAAGTTTGTAAAGTCATAAATATGGTATTTGTTTGAGAAAAATAACTGACCCAGTTTGACTGACTGGCTGACTTCAGATGACGAAACAGATAAGTCAGTGACACTGTATGTGGGGGTTATTTTTGTTATTTTTTTAAACTCTGTTTTAAATAATTTTTTAATCTACAAGTTACTTTTTTCCCAACACTTATTTCACACGAATTGGTAAAAGTATCGTCACTTACGCCCTTTTACAAGACCGTGTAACACAAACTACCAAAGAAATTATATTACTAAAACTAGAATACTTACTTATATGCTCACGTAAAACTAAAAAGTGTTCCGCTACATTGAGCATGCTGTCCCTTTCTACTTACACTATTAGAAAGGGACAGAACGCTACATTCAAGCATGCTGTCCCTTTCGAATAGTGTTGTTATACTCTTTTCCAGAAACATAAATCAAAAATGTAAACACAGAACTGTCAATTATCTAAGGAAAAAGTAATCAAAGAGCTGTCACTTTCAATCAAATATATGGCGTTTTGTGAAACCTAGTTCAAATGCGTGTCAATTTACACGCATTTGAACTAGGTTTAATTTCGGGGGCACATTAATCAATTTAGTTTCAAGAAGGTGTACAAGTGCAATAAAAGTGAAAATCGGTGCAAAACATGGACTTTAGCGTTGTCTCCAAAGCTCCGTGAACAATCTTTGTAAATGGCCGCCGTGTTTACAAATGATTCCCTAAACCAGCGGCCGGCGTCTAGACCTTTACTATGACCACTCGACTGTTTTCATGCAAATAACTTGCATAATAATAATACTTGACACTGGCTAATTTCCTAATGGCCACAACCGATAAGAAATAATTACAATCAAATATATATGTTTTTAATTTCGTAATTTGTTGGTTTTGCTCAAGGCATATTTACTAAAAATATTTTAAAGGAAAAAATCATCTTCTTTCCAGTGATTTACCGGCGGCCGCAGCGTCAGGCTAGGTAAATCACTGGAAAATGATCCTGTAGATGGCGACTCAGTCGAGCCTTAGTCGAAAATGGTAAACAGCGGAACATTCATATTCTTAAATTCACTGCTCGAGATGGGAACTCGTGTGGCCGAGTGGTTGAGGCACTTGAGTATTGATCCAGGGACGCGAATTCAAATCACGCCGCGAAGTGTTTTTTACCCGACTGCGCGACGCAAAGGAGGGTTATGTGTTTATCGGTCTATGTATGTATGTATGTATGGATGTTTCTATGTGGCGTTCTAGAGGCCAAACGCGTGGACCGATTTTGATAATTCTTACGTCAATCGATTCGTCTTAATCTGGCGAGTGTGACTAAAGACATGACAGTAATCCAAATTAACTTTTGTCACAACCAGACGCCATATTGTCAAAATTCCAATCCATCGTTGAATAGGTATTTAAAAATCAATGAAAGGCTTTTTTACCATTTTTCATTTTAAATAACAGTTTAGGAAATAGAACGGCTTAAAGTTAATTACCAATTAGTTTTTTTTGCTAACGAACAAGTTTTTATTTTTATTACGTAGTTACGCTTAGAACTACCAAACTATAAGCCGTGATGGTACAGGTGACAGAAATTTATTGAAATAAACTAAAACAATATTTACATATATTCTACCTACCAACTTAATAAAAGCCTAATAACATTTAGGTACTTAGGTGCTAAAAACGTAAAAAGAATAATAATAAATTTAAACAATAAATACCTAAAACCTAACTGAAATCTTACTAATATTATAAACGCGAAAGTTTTGTGTATGCATGTTTGTATGTATGTGAGGTTGTTACTCTTTCACGCAAAAACTTTTGAACCGAATGCGATGAAACTTGGAATATAGGTAGCTGGGGACCTGGATAACATAGGCCTGGAAAACATAGGCTACTTTTTATCCCGATATTCCCGCGGGAACAGGACTTACGCGGGTGAAACCGCGGGGCGCAGCTAGTATAATATATAAATAAATAAAGTAGGAACATAAGTACCTTCCTACTTAATTATAATATTAGTTATCTACTGAATAATCCACATGATATTAACTCCCTTAATGAAATGAATAGATTACGAGACTTACCGTCAATAAATGAAATTAACTAAAAAGCGGCAAATAAAAAAAATAATTTAAAAAAAAACCGACTGCGTAAAAAAACTCGATGTACAAATAGTAGTAGATGTACAAAAGTATTACTTAGCATAATTTCAAATTACTGGGCTTGTTTTTTTTCTTTTTAGTTTTTTTTGTTGTTTCTGTACGTATTTGTAAATCGAGTTTTTTTACGCAGTCGGTTTTTTTTTTAATTAATTTTTTTTTTCAGTTTGAAATTGAAATCCTTTATTCTCAGACATTTACAGCCATTCTCAGACATTTTCTTCATTTTTATTAAAAAAAATATTTAGGTTTCTGTATAAGGGTATAGAAAGGGACAGAATGCTCAATGTAGCAAAACACTTTATTGCTCACGTAGAACACATTCTAGTTTTGGTAATTTAACTTCTTTGCAAACTACCTACAACGGCAACTTGTGTACAAATGTCTTATCTGCCAATGTATTGCACTATTTATCTTTGTTTTAACTGCTCTTTTTATTTAGTTTTAAATGTAAAGGTCATTGGACGATAAATACACGAGTCATGTACTGATTTAACCGATTTGGTTAAAAGTTGACACCTTATTTCTCACCATTCGCTGTATTTATATAAATAAATATAAATATTGCACGATATTACACACAGCGCAATCTAGCCCCAAACTAAGCACTAGGCTTGTTCTATGGGTACTAGACAACGGATATACTTACTACATATTATACTCTTTTATTTTTGTAAATACATACATATTATACATAGATAGACACCCAGACCAGATACAATTAATTATTTTTAAGCATAAATATTTGCACCCAGCGGGAATCGAATCCGCAACCTTCTGCATTGCATTCAAGCGTTCGCCCGACGCGCCACAGAGGTCTTTATAACAACAAAAAAGGACTAAAAGAAAATTAAGTGAAATTTGGCGCCCCAATGCAACAACCATTTCTTTTTTGTGAAAAAGGTAAAGTCAAGACCAGAGACATGTTACATCATCGTCTTCGCTCCTAGAAGACTGTGCACTTGATAACTTTTGAAATATTAATTTCAATCATGTTCTCTAGGGTTAAGGTAGTTTTTGCTTTGATATATCAAAACGGTTCTGTTGAACCCGGTTGGATCCAGTCTGTCCTTATCTAACTAACCGACGAACAGTAAAGTGGAAAAAGGACAGACTGGGATCTCTCTAACATCCAACCGGGCCGTTTTTTGACGAAGTAAGCTTTCTGGTTACTAAGTAGTACTATGGTCTATGGTCAAGACACATGATCTATTTTATATAAATCACAAATGTTACTTTTGGCCATTGTTGTGTTCACCTTTATTTGGCGTTTCAGAAAAGACAGCAAATTATTTGTGTACCTATTATTTAGTTTATACCAAGTGTGTAACGCCGTTGGTGTTCGTTCTACGACTTTTGGAAATTCGAAGTACTTTTCGAAAAATTTAGGTGTAAAGTTTACTTGAAAATCAGCTGTTTCTGAGAGTTAGAGGTCATTGGCCTTATGTTGTCCTTTTATTTAGTTTGATGGTTTACAATCAAAACCTCAATTATTTTTATTTACAAAATCAGCTGTTTTTTCAGTGAAACATGAATTTTCAAAAGTCGTAGAACAAAAGTTGTTTGCCTAGACGTCTAGAAGAACCCCCTTTCGGATAAAAAGGACTTACCCGTTACAAATTGTATACTTATAATAAAGGAAAAGAGGACAAACAGTCTATACTTGGAAGTAAATTTAAAAAATGTGGTCGAGGGGACTAAGGATAAAAAGTAGAACAAAAATATATAATTTTTAAACTTCATGTCAGTTTGTCTGTTCCTTAAACAATTAAAAACCACTAATCCGATTGAAATCTGGTTTTCAATATTGGATAGTTCTATTTTCGAGAAACGTCGTGGTTTTTACATCGAAATCCAATTAGTAGAACCCGAGTAATGAACGAAAAAGTGCAACCGCTCGA
This sequence comes from Idaea dimidiata, assembly GCA_949358125.1. Classification (NCBI taxonomy): domain Eukaryota; kingdom Metazoa; phylum Arthropoda; class Insecta; order Lepidoptera; family Geometridae; genus Idaea; species Idaea dimidiata. Next base: position 1,854,897 of record OX442342.1, read on the forward strand.
GAACCGCTCGGTCGCCCGCGCCCGTGATAACGCGTTTTTCACTTCCGCGGGTGAAACCGCGGGGCGCAGCTAGTAAATAAATAAATAACTAGGATGGAAAAAAAATCTGATAAATTGCGCCTGATAATTTTCTGCAAACACGCATTCATACCTAGGTTATTTCGCTAATACATAATAGTAGGCGTGGTTGTATATATTATCTTACCAACATTATAAACGCGAAAGTTTGTAGGTATATGATTTGTTACTCTTTAAAGCAAAAACTAATGAACCGATTGCGTTGAAACTTGGAATATAGGTAGCTGGAGACCTTTTCCTCCAAATTTTCCCTCAGAAACGGGACTTACGCGTGTGAAATCGCGGGGCGAAGCTAGTTTAATTATAAATTTTAAACTTTATCTTTTATTAACTAAAGTTTATATTAAGGCGGCGATAGATGATAAGCAACGGTCCTTGTCCTATTGCATATAAATGAGCGAGATGGAATTGCGTGAAAAATCTACAATTTCTCGTAAAATCAATAATTAACGAAGATTAAAATAATATTTTGAAAAAATGCGATGAAGGGGTTCTAGGTATTGTATTTTCTAATATTATGATGCCTATAAGAAAATATAGCGGTTAAGGATTTAGAAGAAAAATTGATTTATTTTGTAAAACAGGGGTAACTTTGCCTGTATAATAGTGGTATTTAAAGTTATTTTCTATTGTTTTTGAAATGAAGGGGACACTTCTTGTATCATGTACAATAACATAATACATTGTTTAAAGATCTATTTAATACCGGTTATGAATAAAACCATTCCATCGGAAGGGATTTCACATGAGTCGCGTCCTTAAATAGACAGAGCTATTTAACTAATTATTTAATTTTAATTGTAGTTAGTTTATTTTCTGGTTAACTAGGTAAATAATATGCTATGTGGTTTGTTAGGTATACGTCTTATAGTTATCTTTTTTAGAGCAATATATATTTTGAGTTCGAGGTTTTTAACCTCCGAATGAACAAAGAGAGTCTAAAAATGGAAGTCTATCTTATTGCAAGTTCCCGCAAACTATTATGAATGTCTATGTAGGTATCATAAAATAGCAAATTTCATTGAAATCGGTCCAGCCGTTTCCGAGATTAGCGCGTACAAACGCACAGACAAACGGACAAAAAGCTAAACACGAAAACGTTAGGTTACGTTACGTTATATCTTTCAAAAACAGACACCGCTAAGTTACGATTTTATTATAAGTATTTATTGATTAATTTCTTATTCTTCTTAAAAAATAACAAAGAGGAATAAGCCAAAATTTAAAACATTTAATCTCATGTACCAAAATGTTAGGGGATTACGTACAAAACTAGATACTTGCAAAAAAGGTATTTTGAATGAATCAGCTGATCTGTTTGCGTTTACCGAGACCTTTCTACTTGGAGGTGTGAGCGACAGCGCAGTATTTCCCCCCGGCTACGTAGTTTTGCGCAAGGACCGGTTTGGTGACGCGGGACACGGGGGTGTTCTGTTGGCTGCTCGCGACCACTTCAAAGTACAGCAGATAACTGATATGGAAGGTGATTATCCGCATGTTGAGGTAGTTATGGCTATTATTACTTTAAAATATAAGAAAATACTTTTTTGCGTTGTTTATGTGACACCTAATTCGAAGGACTATAAATACTTGGACACGTTTCAATTATTAGAGAATGTTGTTGCTAAGCACCGTAAATTGGATGTAGTTATGGTCGGAGATTTTAATTTGAACTCTTGCAGCGATAATGTACTATTGCAATTTAATTATTTGTTAACCTATTGTAAGTTGACCCAGTTCAACACAGTTAGGAATCAGAATGGACAAGGTAATATATTAGATTTAGTGTTGAGTACATTAGGTGGTGAGTGTGTGAATGTGTTCGGAGACATCGACCCTGTAGTCCCCGTGGACGCTTATCATCCACCATTAAGCGTGTGTGTGAGGGTACCGCGGCCGCCGCAGCGTAGCAGAGTACTCGAGCGCAGGCCTCCACTCCCCCCTTTATCGGCGTACCCCGCATGGAACTTTCGTAAAGCTGACTTTTTGTCATTATATGCTTCTTTCGCAGAAATTGACTGGGTCGAGGTGTTGGAGTGCAGTGATGTAAATGACGCGACTCGTCTATTTTATAAAAAACTGTACAATTGTCTTGACTCCTATGTTCCCCCTAAAAAACGTAGTCCGTACCTAAAAAATCAATATCCCGTTTGGTATACCTCCGAAATAATTAACTTGCTAAAGCAGAAGTATTTTAACTTAAAAAAATACAGAGAATTAGGTAAACCTTATAATTGGGAGATGTTTAAATTTTATAGGAGTCGAGCCAAACAACTTATCGATTTATGTTATAAGGATTATATAAGTAGGACCGAAAATAACATATGTACTGATCCGAAAAGTTTCTGGACGTTTATCAGAGAGCAGCGGGCGTCGTTACAGTCTTGTGAGCAGTTTCAATATCAAGGCTCTGAGGTACCACTTGCAGAAGTAGCAGATGCCTTTGCTCAACATTTTGAATCAGTATTTTTAAAAGAGTCGCAGGTAAACGTTAGTTCTAGTGAAAATCCATTGAGCCCGCCTACTATTATGCTTGACTAGCTGCGCCCCGCGGTTTCACCCGCGCAAGCGCAAGTTGCGATCCCGCGTTGTTCTTACACCAACCTATCGCAATGCAAAAATCCACACTTAAACGGTCGCCCATTGAAGTACTGATGATGCCAGGCGCTGCCGCGCCTGTAATCATCAATACTTCCCTGGTCGTCCGTTTAAGTGTGGATTTTTGCATTGCGGTAGGTAGGTGAAGTAAGGCCAAATTTGTTCATGACGATTGGTGATGATCGATGACGATGGATAACGATGGTTAAAAAACAACAAAATTACGCAATTTCTATTTTTTATCCGGATATCAGGATAAACAACAAAATTACAATTTCTATTTTTTATCCGGATATCCGGATAAAAAGTAGCCTATATGTTAATCGAAAGTCTTAAGCTATCTGCATACTAAATTTCATTGAAATCAGTCTAGCCGTTTCCGAGATTAGCGCGCACAAACGCACAGACAAACGGACAAACAGACAAAAAGTTAAACACGGAAATGGGGTCTGTCACGTTAGTACATATCCCTAAAAATAGTTTTTTCAAAATATCTTTCAAAAACAGACACCGCTAAGTTACGATTTTATTTTAAGTATTGATTGATTGATTGATTGTGAGTCAACCATAAAAGATATACATAATATGCTGTTGCAGGATATTTTTCATTTACATATTTATTTTTTATTTTATTGCATGTTAAGCTGTACAAATCCGTCATACATAATTTCTGTGTAACTTTAAACCATTCAGGCTGCACACGCGACGGAAGCTTAAAAAATGAAGTAACTTTTCCCGTTTTTGAAACTTTTCTCTTCACTGCTCCGTTCCTATCTATCGTAGCGTAATGAAAAGTGTTCTATAACCTGCCCAGGAGTATAAAGTATAATCGTACCAAGTTTCGTTAAAATCCGTCCAGTAGTTTTTGTTTCTATAACGAATATACAGACAGACAGACAGACAGACAGACAGACAGACAGACAGACAGAAAAAAAATTTATTGATTGCATTTTTGGCATCAGTATCGATTACTAATCACCCCCTGATAGTTATTTTGAAAATATATTCAATGTACAGAATTGACCTCTCTACAGATTTATTATAAGTATAGATAACATTAGTGAAACCGATATAAATAAGGCAGTTAAAAGACTAAAGACCACCTCTTCGGTGGGCCCAGATGGGATTCCGTCGTTTATAATTAAAGATTGCGTTAAAATATTTGTAGCTCCACTTTTACATATATTTAATTTAGTGCTTAAAAAGAATACGTACCCCGATATGTGGAAGATCTCAAGAGTAACACCTATACCCAAAGATGATTCCAAGTCGCAGGTTGAAAACTACAGACCAATCGCTGTGTTATCAGGATTTGGCAAGGTTCTTGAATCAATCTTAAATAGATTTATTTGTAGTCGGATTAAACCACTATTGAGTGATTGTCAGCACGGATTCAGGGCAGGAAAGTCTACAACGACTAATCTTGTACAATTTGTCGACTATGCAACCGCTAAACTGGACCGTTGCAAGCAAGTAGATGTTGCATACTTTGATTACAAAAAAGCTTTTGATCGTGTGGATATAAATGTCCTTCTTGGTAAATTTTCAGCCATAGGTTTTTCCCCTAAATTGGTAAAATTATTCAAAAGCTATTTCTCGAATCGTCTGCAGTATGTTCAGTTCGGAGAATATCAATCTGAACCATATCTGACGACTTCCGGGGTAACTCAGGGTAGTACTCTTGGTCCGACGCAGTTCATTATAATGATCAACGACCTTCCAAATGCTGTTGCTACGGCTGGGTGTCTCTTGTTTGCCGACGACTTGAAAATATTCTTAGGTGTGAATGCAATTTCGGACTGTGTAGCGCTTCAGCGCGATATTGATAGTGTCGCACAATGGAGCCAGCAGAATCGTCTCGAATTTAACACCTCGAAATGCAAAACTATGTCCTTCACACGGTCGTATACTCCTATTGAATATACATATCAAATATCTGGCGCACCAATTGAGCGTGTTTATGAAATTAGAGATCTTGGACTGTATTTGGACACCAAATTAACTTTTAACCACCACATTACAGAAATGTGTAAAAAATCATTCAAAGCATTGGGTTTTGTGATGTGGCAATCAGGCAGATTTCATAATAAAAACGCCATTCTTCTGCTATATTACGCTTTCGTTCGCAGCAAACTTGAATTTAATTCCTTAGTTTGGGATCCGCACGAAGACAAGTACAGAACTATGATCGAGCGGGTACAAAAGAAATTTGGTCGTTATTTATACAAAAAAATGTACGGTTACTATCCATACTTATACCCCTCACTTTTTGTCTCAGGTATGATAGGTTTGGATACGTTAGCATTAAGACGAAAACTTGCACTCCTATTGCACTACTACCTCATATTCAACGGGAAGATAGATAACCCTAGCGCATTATGTCAATGTTCACTATACGTTCCAAATAACTATCTGCGTAACATACGACCGAATCGGATGCATAATTTGTTTGCGCGGGTAGCTGCACGCACATTGACGACGCGGTACGCTCCCACCTCGCATGCACTCACACTGATAAATCGACTGATTACAGACAGGTCTGAGGTTGACGTTTTTTGCATGGCTCAGCCATTATTTGTTGATTTGTCCATGGATTGGTTGAGCCAAGGCACAAATATTGTTTGAGATCTTTCTCTATTCTAGTATTAGCTGATTGATTTTGATGCCTACCTAGTTTTAGTTAAATGTAATTTATGTGATTAAAAAAATATTTTTAATAATTATTTGTAATTATGGTAAAATGGCTTTCAGACGTTTTGGTGTTTAAATGCTGTAAGTCTGAAAGTGTTTGTTATATAAATAAATAAATAAATAAATAAATAAATAGTATATACAAAAGAAAATTAAATTCGAGACTCCTTTTCTAGGTATGACTATAGACAACAAGCTAACATGGAAACCACACATAGAAGATTTAGTGAAGCGTCTGAACCAATTTTCCTATGCTCTCTCTATATTAAGAAAAGTCACAAATGTTAAGACTTTATTAACAGCCTACAATGGTTATGTGGCATCGATTTTGAGATACGGTATCATGTTCTGGGGTAACACAACAGATAAAGACAAAGTCTTTAAAGCCCAAAAAAGATGCATCAGATCAATGTTCTGTCTTCAACAGGATGACTCATGTAAACCATTTTTTATTAAGTATAAAATCCTTACTCTGCCATGTATGTACATAAGTGAGATTGCAAACTTTGTTAAAAACAATCCAAATTCTTTTAAAGTCTATCCCAATGGTAGTCGTCTTGAAGGCACTCTAAAGGCAACCCGTAGTCTAGGCCTTCTTGGTAGAATGAGTGTGAATAGTATGGCACCTAATATTTTCAATAAAATTCCTAAATCAATTCGTGACATAACTGAAAATACCCAATTTAAATCTAGACTCAATGGCTTTCTTGCTGAAAGATCGTACCGTGACATTGGGGAATATTTCAATGATAAGATGAACATCATATAATTATATTAATTTGTATATTTCATTTCCGAAAATTTTAATTTTTTGACATTTTTATTATTGTTATTTTTTACTTGACATTTAAAATTATTTAATTTAATTTTTATTTTTGTGATTGTTTTAAATATTAATCTGATGACTGTTCTTAAATACCTAATCTACTAACGTTCACATGCCACTAGGCGAAGCATAGTTGTACCATATTTTAATTATTAAGACCATTGTTTTACCTATGTTTATGGACGAATAAATGAATCTGAATCTGAATCTGAATCCTTTCAGCATATTTCGCTATCTCTTTATAGTTTAGGATATCCCCCTGAAAGCCCATCGAAATGGTTCATCCTGTACCTATATAAAAATTAACCCCTATTTCGCGTGTTCATAGCATCGCGCTTGAACGGCTGGACCGATTTCGATAAATCTTTTTGTGTTGTGTTTGTTAATAAGAGTAGGTTCTTTTGAAAAAAAAAAACTAAATATCTGGACTTACGCGGGTGAAACCGCAGGGCGCAGCTAGTTATTTATATTTTGCTTATTAAATGCGATTCGAAACTCAAGGGGTATGTATATTGAAGAACGGAATGGGTATATTCGTATTGGCTATTGTATACTTACTTACTCATTGACTTCTTAGTGCCAATCTTTTTGAAATTCTTAACCATAATCTCATCATATTGCCATCGCCATAGAAAATTCTGAATTAGACTTCTTTAACTAGAACTAGAATGTTCACGTTGAACTAAAAAGTGTTCCGCTACATCGAACATGCTGTCCCTTTCTAATGACACTATAAGAAAGGAACAGCATGCTTCAATGTAGCGTTCTGTCCCTTTCTATAGTGTTCAATGTAGCGGAATACTTTTTAGTTCTACGTGACCATTCTAGTTTTATTAATATACTTAACTTTTTTGTTGACAACACAGATGAGTTTTCTTTTTTATACGGTAGTATACAGATAGGTGACTATCCGCCGCCCATTAATACCCACCAAGTGAAGTAAGTAAGAACACCCCAAGCTCACTGTACAACACTCAGACGCATTGTAAATCAAATAACTTTATCAGCTGATGTAAGACGCTAAGTACTTGACATTTGTATGACGATTTGCGTTTGATGAGTTTGTAGTGTCAAAGGATTGTATTTGCACGGCTTCTGTGTTTCAAACGCAGAGAGATATGAACTATTTTTGTTTTAGTAGCGTTAAGGTACAGATACACATGACATCTAGTGGCACGCAAGCATGCCACTAGGTAGCATATGCTACTTGTGTGATTATGTACACGGTTTGCGAATAAGTAGGTGACATGCTTAGAAAGCTCGTCCGACGACGCATTCATCACTTCAAGGCGCGCGAGCGTTTTTTTTTATTATGTTTTTTTTATCGGTTGTGAACCGATTATGGCCATTAGGAAAATGGCCAGTGTCATGTATTATTAATATACGCAAGTTATTTGCATCGAAACAGTCAAGTTGTCATAGTTAAAGTCAAGTCCAGGGAATCATTTGTAAACACGGCGGCCATTTACAAAGATTGTTCACGGAGCTTTGGAGACAACGCTAAAGTCCATGTTTTGCACCGATTTTCATTTTCATTGCACTTGTAAACCTTCACGAAACTAAATTGATTAATATGCCGAAATTAAACAATTTGCACGCATCTGAACGTCCCAGTGTGCGGCATGTTAATAAGCATGCTTAATTAGTAACATGTGTATCAGGACCTTTACACTTACGTAATTATGTTCAAATATTGATGATACAACCGTTTTAAAACATGTAATTCATGATGTACAGACATAAAGACTACAAGGTTGGGGGTAAATCGACTCGGGCAATGAGTTTCATTTTGTAGCAGTACGTATGGGAAAGGTGGAGGTTCTCAATTCGTATCTTCTATCTAGGTATATCTATAATAATAATAATTGACCTTTTCATCTAAATTTAGATTATTTATACAGCGCAAGCAACTTTTTAATCCATGCTATTTTATGGCGCTGTAATGCCCGGGACGTTGTTAGGTGGAGTAGATTTGCCCAACACCTATACCACCCTCCCAGCTTAGTCAGCCATGCCCAGAGGAAAGAACTGGTCAATACGTCTGGAGCTAACTAAGCCGTGGGTTTCCTCACGATGTTTTCCTTAACCGTATAAGCAATGTTATTAACGCTCATAACTTTTCCGCGAGGAAAATGACATTGGTGCGCGGTCAGCCGGGATTCGAATCCACGACCTTCGGAATGAAAGTCGGGGTATCTACCACTAGACCAACATCGCTCATCTATATCTATACTTATAATAATATCTATTCTATACTTATAATAAAGGAAGAGAGGAGAAAAAGTCTGCACTTGGAAGTAAATTAAAAAAAAGGGGTCTTAAAGGGGACTTAGGATAAGTAGTAGAACAAAATTTTACAATTTTTAAAATTCTAGTCTGTCTGTCTGTTTCTTATATCCTTATACAATAAATACTTATCCGATTGAAATCTGGTTTTTAATATTGGATAGTTCTATTTTCGAGGAAGGTCGTGGTATACTTTGCATTGAAATCCAATTAGTAGAACCTGAGTAATAAACGAAAAAGTGCAACCGCTCGAGAACCGCTCGGACGCCCCCGCCCGTGATAACGAGTTTTCAGCTAGTGTATAATATTTTGTAGCAGTACGAATGGGATAGGTGGATACAAAGCACAGTACAAAGGTAGACCTCGCGAGCACTAATTATTCGAAGAGATTGAGAACTGCTCAGTTGTTTAAGTAGAACTCAAATGTTGATTAACGTAACGTAACCGTAAGTGGAAGTTATTACCTTGTAAATTAAAAAAATCTTCAAAATCGGAGTTACTACTTATACAAGATGTAACGGGTCAGCCCTTTTAAGCCGAAAGGGGGTTGTTCTAGACGTCTAGGCGAACAACTTTTGTTCTACGACTTTTGAAAATTCGAAGTACTTTTCGAAAAATAAAGTTTACTTGAAGATCAGCTGTTTCTTACAGTTCGAGGTCATTGACCTTATGTTGTCCTTTTATTTAGTTTGGTCTACTACAATCAAACCTTCAATTACCTTAATTTTGAAAACAGCTGTTTTTTCAGTGAAACATAAACTCAAAATTTTCAAAAAAAAAGTTCGAATTTTCAAAAGTCGTAGAACAAAAGGTGTTCGCCTACACGTCTAGAACAACCCCCTTTCGGATTAAAAGGGCTTGCCCGTTACATCTTGTATAGAGATGCCCCCTTTGTGGAAGAAAACCTCACGACAAAAAAACTATATTTTTTATGCTCATAGAACTTTTATACCAAGTTGTATCAAAATCTGTTTTCGGTCGTGTTCAAGAAATACGACCTGTGGCCCGATTCTGTAAAAACATAGCATGCGACAAGCAGGCGCGGGACACCTTCAAACTCCTTCAACAAATAGACTTCTGCAATGCTCATGCATCCCGCCTGTTTGTCGCATGCTATGTTTTAGAGAATCAGGGCCCTGTAGAGGAGTACCAATATACGAAGAAAAGAAAATTTTGCCAGTCTTGAAGCAGACTTCGCTTACTCGGTCAATTAGCAGTATAAGGATGGTTTTTTTAGCGAAATGAGACCATGAATGAAATATTGAATTTTACTACGTGAAAACACGTGAATCCAAGTTAGATGGTATATCTTCCTTAAGGACTATAAAACTGAAACGATTAGATACAACGATAAAAACCAGATCTAAGTATTATCATTTGGACATTGCACAGATACAAAAATAGAGACAAAAAATTGTATTTCATTCTATTCCTTACAAACAAACATATCTTTCCTCTGTATAATATCAGTATGGGTAGATAAATTTCTTGAAGATTATCTGATTCTGTACTATCTATCAACTGAGAGATAACTTTGAGTGTGAGTAGGTATTTCCAACAGATACATTTAGTTTCAACATTGTAAAACCGGAGATATATTTACGCATGTTAAAAGATTCCCTGATAGCAGTCCTTAGGTCAAGTTAGAAGTCTTGGAGTGACCCTGATTCAAACAAACAAACATACATGATCCTGATTTCTGTTTTCTGATCATGGCCCTGATTCTCTAAAACATAGCATGCGACAAGCAGGCGGGAAGCATGAGCATTGCAGAAGTCGATTTGTTGCAGGAGTAAAAATTATAGCTATTCTATAACTTCTTTTAATACTGATTGGCTGAGGAACCAGGGGAGCTATTTAAATAATTAAATAGCTCCCCTTGTTAAATAAGTAGCCCTTAAATTTGTAGGCTATTTAAATAATTAAGTAGTAATTAAATAAAATAACATTTACAGAATACGAAATAACGTACATCTCCTGCACGTCACCTGCATTCCGCCGGCATTTCGCATGCTATGTCCTTACCGAATCGAGCCTCTGGACAACTTTATGCAGACACACAACTAATTATGCAAATTAAAACTAATTAATTTAACTTCAACTAATTACCTATATGCAAGACGCAGAACTAATTTATAATAAGAAGAATGAGAATTTGAAAAAAAGGTATTTTTTTCGTCTTATTCGCGTACCTACCTATTGTTTTTAAATTTCTTACCTCGACGTAGAAGAGTCCCCACGCAATTTTGTTTGTTTGTTTGTGTAAAACAGGCTCTGAAACGACTGGACCGATTTCAAAAATTATTTCACTATTAGAAAGATCGAGGATGAATTATATTAGGACCGTCTCATGAGCGCTGGCCGTCCGAGCTTCGTTGTCCATTGCTCGGCGAGCAGTCGATCGGTCTATTGCAACCGAGTGGCGGCCGAGCAATAGCTAGATTCGAACTTATTCGATAGTTTATCTTTAACCCGTAGAATGAAAAATCGACTCTTACAGAACTTTAAAGACAGAATCTCGCTATATCCATATATTACATTAATAGTACAAACTATATAAATTACCTTTGGGCCCAGTTGACTACTATAGAATTCGAAAGGGATCAAGTGGTCCCTGGTCCCAGTTTCGAGGGGGACGACTTCACCCCTACCTAACCCACATCAACACGCACGTGGTCGATTTTTTGCACTTATTACGAATAATGAAATCATATAAAACAATATAAAAATCACAAGGAAACTGACCAAATCTATCTATTTTGTTCGTCTAAGAAACTCTTGAGAAACCTGTCAGATAATAATGAATGAGAATTTATCTTTTATTCAATACAATGCTAAGCCAAGTTGAGGAGTTTGTATGTTGATATTAGTAATATGAGTTTCGTCATTCTATATTTGTACCTAATTGAATTCTCGCACTGTATCATTATATTACTATAAAGTTATAATTTTTGACACTTTGTTTATAAAAGGCAAAAATGTTAAAGCTGCATCAAAAAGATTTCGAAAGAAAGGCAGCAGTTTTTCAAAGGTTTGTATCCACTCAACATTAGTATAAATTTCCTCAAATTTTACACGTTATTTAGTTGACAATTTCTTGCAGTCTCCATATGACTATTGTTTTTTTAATTTTACAAAGTTAATTCTGTATATTTTTAGAATTAAGTGAGCTAAATGAAAATGTAACAAATCAGTGTGTTACCATTCAAATATTGTTATCAAACTTAAAATATTTGTTCAAAGCTTAACGTTAAAGCAAACTGTATTATACTTTATGTTGTAAAACAGTCGAAATTTTGTTACAGTGTCTTATGACATTTCAGTGTAGGTAGATGTAGAATTGTAAATATTTCTAGTGTAAAATTAACTTTAATTAGTTATATTAATTAATTTAGTGAAAATGAGTGGGAAATTGTTTCAAGCGCATGCGGCCGTTGCAGGTTGGTAATAAGTACTTCTTTATTAAATTCATTCAGGACAAAATGCTCTTGAATTTTGTAATTTTTGACTCAATAAAAGTATACCTACCTAACAACTAATTTAGTTAGTTACATGAGGTCAGTGACAATAGTTAGTACCTACCTACCATCATCGAATTTCTGAGATCGATGCCTACCATAGACTTTCGACTAAGTCAGTCACTTTAAATATTAGAGACACTGACTTTTTCCACTGAACTAACCCAAATCAGCTCTTGAATTTATTACAAAGTCTTAACCCTTATTAATTATTAAAAGGTGAATAAAGTCTGAGTATTGACTTATATAATATGTATAATAATGTATAATATGTATGTATTTACAACAAAAAAGTATGATATGTAGTATATCCGTTGCCTAGTACCCATAGTACAAGCCTAGTGCTTAGTTTGGGGCTAAATTGCGCTGTGTGGAATGTTGTGCAATATTTATTTATTTATTTATTTATTGAGAAAATGCTAATTCTTTTTCCGTGACAATATAACTACATAAATAACTACTCAGACCTTATTCCCTTTTTATTAATAAGGTTATCAATGTTTGGAGGTGTCATTCCACTAGTCGTACTTTCTAAATGAGAATGAAAGCTGATGTTACATGCACAATAGGTCAATTACCTAAGTCAAACCGAGTCCAAACTATTCGTAAGTTTCAGCATTTTTAAATGCTAAAAATTACGATCATTCCGAAGGTTCTCCTCTAATTTTACTATTATTAAAGGAAACAATTAATTGATACCTTTCTATAAAAAGTTCAAATCACTAACTTATCGAATTTAATTCTAATTAAATTAAATTTAAACTTAAAGTTAATTTCATCGGATTGAAATTAAATAATGCTTTCTTATATTTATTTACGACTCAAATCGTAGGACTCAAAAGTTTTATTTCAACCCAATGAAATTATAGGCTATGGTACTATTTTATAGAAAAGTAAGTTTTAGTTGTGTCCATAGAGAATTGAAAAGATTTAATGAGTCTTTGGAATGAATAGCACTCCAAATACAGAAAATTACGATACTTGGAGGAGTCAAGTCTAGAGTGAATAGGTACTTTCTATGTAAGCATGCTTCATCGTCGACCTCATCCTCGCTCCCCATCACGTGAGACGAGGTCAAATGCTAGCCTATTATGACGACCTCTATGGCGCGTCGGGCGAACGCTTGGCTGCAATGCAGAAGGTTGCGGGTTCGATTCCCGCTGGGTGCAAATATTTATGCTTAAAAATAAATATTTGTATCAGGTCTGGGTGTATATCTATGTATAATATGTATGTATTTACAAAAGAAAAATAAATATAAGTAGATGTATAATATGTATGTATTTACAAAAGAAAAATAAAATATAAGTAGTATATCCGTTGTCTAGTCACCGTAACACAAGCTTAGCAGCTTACCATGGGGCTAGATGGCGCTGTGTGTTGGTCACAGAATTTATTTATTATTATGTATTAAAAAAAAACTTTTAAAAGAACCTAGGACTTCTAGCAATCGGCTCTCAGAGAACTACATACAGATGGATGAATCACTTAGTACATAATACTTCCACTTTCTGGTTCCACAGGCAGCTTCGGTCAGCTGGTCATGGGGCTGCTCAACGTCTGGCCCTCGTACACCACACACATCTACACAACGAACTCTACTTCCCTCCCTCTGTCGCAGCCCATGACGTCAGCCGAGATATCCCTGCTAGGAAGTCTGCCGTCTCTTGGCGCTATGCTGGGTACAGCCCTCGCGGGACCTTTGATCAATAAGTTTGGAAGAATACGGGGTGGAGTTATACTGTCTTTGCTTTATGTGGTGAGTGCTGCCTTTATGAGGGTGATGGATATGCGAGTAGTACGCGGGCTTGTTGCTCGACTACCATTTTCGGCTTTGTGTCACCTTCGACGGGAAGCTGAATAAGTTCGCGATCTTATAAATTGCGTACTTACGTAGAGTCCTTTACCCCTGTGGGTACCCAGTGGTTTTTCATCAAAAACAAAAGAAGGCACGCGCTCCCAAATTTTTTTGCAAAAAATTGCGGCATGCTACGTATACATATACGTACACATGTGAGCAGGCTTGCGGCTCACGGCTTGATAAGTCCTCTTTTAAAAGTCGATTAAAAGTGATTTAGTTCTGATTTTTTTGCAACATAATAAGATCACAAAATTTACAAATAAGAACCAGTAGTTAAGCAGTATTTTACCAATAGATAGTAATAAATTGAACTGAACTTAATACAATAGGTTTGGTTATCATTATTGTTTGATTTTACGCTTTAATATTTAATACCTAGGCGCATCTTACGTCTTTCTACGCATCCGAAATTATCTAGCGCTATCGATGCCAAGCTGTTGGGATTGTGTGGGCCCTTATTCCTTTAATCATTTCTTCCAGGTATCTTGGGCCATGATCAGCGTGACCACATCGTCCACGGTGGTTCTCGCAGCGAGGTTCCTCGGCGGAGTGAGCGGCGGCGGCGCGCTCATGCTCGCTCCTATTCTCATATCGGAGGTCGCTGAGGATGACTTTAGAGGGACCTTAGCTTCGTGTAAGTGGTCTATTTCTATAAATCAAATATCCACATATGTACACCTAGAATATATAATAAATTTTATGTTCCAGGTCCAATCCTCCTCTACTGTGTAGGAACACTACTCTCCTACATCCTGGGTTGGCTGCTGACCTACCGGGTGATCATCTGGATCAACCTCATTGCAAGCGCCGCGTTCACCTTGCTCATCTACTCCGTAAAAGAAACTCCTGTGTTTTTGGTTAGGCAGAAGAGAGATGATGTTAGTACCAGCTACTGTAAAACTTATTTTATAACTTTTAAAAGCATCCGTTCAAGTATGGGCATATCGGTCATGTTTGATAGATAGATAAACACAATGGGCGACCTTATTGCTTAAAGCGATCTCTTTCAGGCAACCTTTAAATGGTTGATGTACGTGGAAAGAACGCTCTGCTCGGAATGTGAGATACACAGCTGTCATACACAAACAAGTGCATACGGCTGTGTATGAATCCAAGACGTCGGTTGTGGTATAATTTTGATTCGTTTAAAAACGCTTGGTCCACAACAATCCTAGTCTAATTAACGCGATTATTGAAAGAATGGTACAAAAAGGCTTTAGAGCTTCATTGAATTTTGTGGTATAAACTTATGAAATGTCACCAGGATGCACGAGCCTCCATAGCTCACTACCGCGGCGTGTCCCGTTCCTCGGTCCAGGTGATAGATGAGCTGTCCAGGCTGAAGCAGCAGCTTATGCCACCTGTCGAACTCATCACTGTTACTGGAGGTAAGTCATCTTCCATGAATTTCTTAGGATACGGATGTGATATGAATTTCCTAGTTGCATTCTGACAAGCTAGGCGCCAAGCGCTCAGTGCGTCCTGTTGTGAACTTAACGTTAAGCAAGCCTCCAAGTTTATGCGGACGTAGCTTCCTATACTTATTATGTTTATCAGATTAGTATTCATAAACTTGACACAGGAGAGCACGTGATTTTAGATATGATAACTTGACAAGATAAGCCTGACATTAATTTTTGTTTAAATAATTATAATTGTTCTATATTTAACTAAAATTAAACAAGACAAATCTTAAATATTTTTATTAAATTGTTTTCAATTCTGCAAACAGAAAACGTTAACAGTGGAATAATTATAAAAACAAAGCGATGATTAAAATAGAAGATGCTCACCATGATGATTCAGTTTATTATATAGCTTCTTTTATCAACAATATGTAACAGGAAATTGTTTACATAGACTGTAGACTACAAACTAAATAAATTGAATTAATGTTATTCCATTTCAAACCAATTTTCAATGTAATTTTGTATTTTGCGATTGTACATTGTACCCTTTCATATAAGCTAAGCTGCGAACAGACTGACAGACATGACGTAACTATAAAAGAATATATATAAAATATTCTTGTTGACTACGAAACCCTAAAAATAAGAAGCAGACACCGACGTATGGAGGCATGATTTTGGTCACTGAAATAAGTTGATTTGTTCTTTGAAAACCATTGCTTTGTCATTAAATACAAACGAACAAGTTAACTGTATTTTACAATCAATGTTTGCAACGGTGGAACGTGGACCTCAATTTTCATTTTCGAACAATTTTTTAGTACTCTATTAAACACGTAAATCTAGTCTAATTGCTATTTATTGCTAACAAAATATCCATAACTAAGAAACTGAGCAAAATACGACATCTCCTTCTATTTTATAAAATACACCGACCTAAAAATGTCCTGGACATTTTACAATTCCAGAAGCTGAAACAAAAGCGGAAGAGGCTGAAAAGGAAAAACTCAACCCTGAAAAGACGGAAAATGAAAGTCATATTCAACCTGAAGAACAGAAGAAAATGGCACCTATTAAACTTTTGTGTGAGTACCTATTTGATTCGTAGCATAATATTATATAAAAGTTTTTTTTGGGTTTATTAGGATTATGAACCACGAAAGGTAATAAAGGTTATAAGATCATTTTCTTGTCCGTCTGTTTGAATGAATTTTAACATAAAGTTAAAGTTTTTAATCTAAAGTTAAAGATATTTTATGCTACCTTTATGTTATCTCAGTATTCTTGGAGGATTCAAAACGGCATTCAATAAATCAGGTAAAATTATTTGTACATTGTTCAGTAGTTTCGAAGATTACCTCCACAATAGTAAACATATACAAAGTTACATACATATTACCATTGTTATATCATATCTTTATAATATTAGTTGTATTGAGGTAATGATTTTCTCCTTTTCAGTTGTATCGCCAACATCACGTCGAGCGTTCACTGTCGTCACAATAGTTATATCCGTGCAGGTACGTTGAATGAAGATATCACTATGTTTCTAGACACGATTGTTTCACTTCTGCGTTTTCTGTCTGTCTATCACGCCGTGAGTCACATTAATTGTGCTTTCAGTGGCCACTGTCACGCTTCTACTTCACGAGTCCTAGAATAAGTATGTCGATGTCGATTTCCTCATGATGTTTTTTCCTACAATAAACCAGTTTAAACAAAACTAGTGTTCTGTGAAACAAAATGTTACCAGAAATGGGTAGCTGAACTTTTCCCCACCGTCAATTTAATTCAATCATTTAATTATAATATAAACAGACGATGGTAAGTCAACAAATAAGTGAAACTTCCTCTCTATCGACGTTCCAGGTGATGATGGGTATGGTACCAGTGCAGGTGTACGCGAAGTCAGTGTTCGCGGAGTCAGATCCTGAACAGGCTGACCTGTACACAGTCGTGTTCGCTCTCGTTCTCATGTGTGGCAGTCTAGTCACTACTCTCATAGCTGACAAGGCAGGGAGGCGGGTGAGTTGTTTGACCTTGGGAATTCTGAGTTTGTCTAGAAAGTGGTTTACTTGAAAATGGAAACAATAATCCGTAAAGGAACCAATACAGCTCTCAATATTAGCAAATTGAAGTGGTAATGGGCAAGCCAATTAGCTCGAACGACTGGTAACCTGGGTCCTCTGGGAGCGACCATGATGCAATGAAAATCGAAGTGTTGGGAGATCACCTATTCGAAATATTAGCGGTCGCAGGGAGACGTTGGATGAAAGTGGCTCAGGATAGCTATTTGTGGCGTCGTATGATGGAGGCAGGCCTTCAGCAATAGACGGATTCTGAGATGATGATGTGGTTTATTTAAGTCCTTGAGTAAACGACGCAGTAAGACACTTCGATAAACCAAAGCTAATTCTTTGGTACAATTTCAGATTCTCATAATAGCATCATCAGTCCTGGTAGCAGTGTCCATGGCCGCCCTCGGCTACCTGCTGCAGAGCCGAGTGGCGCCGCCCTTCGTCACGGTTCTGATCATCATGATGTACTGCTTCTCGTTCATGTTCGGCGCTGGTTCTGTTCCTTACGTGCTGTTGGCGGAGGTGTTTATATCAGAGGTGAGATCCTTAATTAGAAATCTCCTAAGTGACATAATTATCAGGTAACCGATAGAGACGGAAGAAACTTGCCAGATTGCATACCAGAGGTCATGATCCTCATCAATGGAGAACGACGATGGAGGATATAATTATCATCATACAGTCTTATTTGCTGGTCCTAGATACAATTTGAGAATGTGTTCTTTGTAAGGATCCTTATCCATATTCCGATACCTAGGCTGGTACTCCAAAATAAGTACCGTATTAGAATTTTCCCGCTTTAACTGTTAGAGTTTTCAAGTCTCGTTATGGCCTGTAACTTTGACCTAACGAATGCTATCAGAGATAACAATCGGGACTAGGTACCTTAACATGCCCTCAGAGTAATGTTGGAGAAAATGTTTTCGTGGCACACATATTTTACAAATTCTACTGATCTTTTACAGATCCAAGACCTGGCCTCAATGATAATCATCGAATGGGTATGGTTCCTCAACTTCGCCATTCTAGCTGTGTTCCCGATACTGAACAACCTTATAGGCATCTACGGCTCTTTCTATTGCTTCGCTGTATTCGCCCTTTGCAACGCTGTGATCAGCTACTACATAGTCCCAGAGACCAAGGGTCTTTCCAACGAGCAGATACAGGAAAAATTCTTGGGAAAAACAAAAGGGTAGATTAGATAGTCTAAAAAAAAAGCTGGTTTGTAACCAAAAACTAAAACTTAGGTGTGTATGGACATAATAAGTTGACCAACGCTGATGGTATACTAGCGCATCTGCGAGACGGAACTGCGCAAAAAAGCGAAGGTACGTGCGCAGTTCCACCACAGCCCATAGATACACCACAAGCCACAGCTGATAGGTTAGCGCTGGCAAACAGATTTCTGATTGTATTTATAAATGATGAGCCATGGGAACTGTAAAGTTCCGAAGGGCTATTAATGTTCGGAGCGCTATTATATGTTGGGAGCGGAACGGTATACCTTGCTCTGAGCTACGCTGCCATCTAGGCCGGTCGAGCGGGCGAGGAGGGAACTGCGCATCTAATAGCGATACGTTAGTTTCCGCTTTCTACTCCCGCTTCGCCCTCCCTTTATTTTTTCTTCACAATTTATTAAATGCATTTCGTAATTTGTTTTTATTGCTCAAGGCATATCTACTAGAAATATTTTTAAGGAAAAATTCATCTTCAAAATTCACTTGCAACGTAGAGTTCAAATCTCGTCGCGAGTTAATTTTTGAAGATTATTTTTTCCTTGAAAATATTTTTATTAAATGCAGTCAGTATCTGTTTATCGGCACTATCCTGTCAGCTCAGCTGATTTGAGCTGAGCTGATTCGAATCGTAAGATTTTTACAAAAAAATATAATGGTCAGCGGGAATTGTATCAAAAATACTCTCCTCTCAAAAGTTTGTAATTTTTATTTTTATGATAAGTAAGTAGAAGTAGGTATACCTAATTGTGATTTATAACTAACTTAGTTTAGTCGTCTAACTCCAATTTAAGTAAGTTAGTTTATAGCTGAGCTCCACATAGTCAGTCTTTAATATAGATTACCGTCCAGCTCAAACTATGTTAGCTATGCTTGTTTGAAACACTGGCGGGCTAAGCTAATCTATGGCTAAACTGACTTAGTTTGGTTGATAGTGAACGGTCGGCTTAAGATTTAATAATATTTTATTGTAAGTACTTTGTTAAGATACCGTTTTGTTGTAAGTATAAAATTGTACATACTGATGTTGTTATTAATTTGTTGATGTTGTTTTTTAAATGATTATATATTGATAATATTTTTTACCGTTATATTTATTTAATTGGTTTAACACCCTATATATATCTACACTAATAATAACAAAGCCATTTATTCATTATTTTAAATTATAACTGGAATTCATTTGCAATATCTTTTACTCTTTTCTTTTTTTTTCTAAAAGAGAAAACTAAACACATAGGTTCTAATACTATACCTAACATCCCATAACACCGATAAAATCACGGAGGATATTAATAGTTTAGAGGTCTGTGGATACAATAGATCAACATTAAACAGTTTATATTGTAAGTATTATGTATTATTTTACACACCTACTGCTCTACAAAGTTACTTTATTTGACCAAAAAGGTCAACGTAAAGCGAGTATTTATTCTCTAGGTGCAAAAACTGCACATAGAGCTTAATAGTAGTTTATGCACCGAGGAACTAAAGCCCTGTCTTATATAGCGGGCGTCATATTGAATCCAAAGCGTACGAAGGACTCTAGAGAGTTAACTCCCGAGCGCAGCGAGGGTGTTAAAACATAACTCCTGAGCGAAGCGAAGGAGTTAGTTAGTCTTGAGTGAAGCGCGGGATTCAAGTGCCCAAGATAAAGGCTTTATTACTGAGGTGAATACTCTACTTTACACATCTACTGCGAGACAATAAAAGGATTACAAACATAAGTATTTAACTATCAACAAAATAATAGATTAATGCAAAGTGTATGAAATATATTTACAGCACTATATTAATTAAATTTAATGTTACATCAAAATGACGAAACCACACATCGGCATTAGCTATAAAAAGTTGGGCCTTTATACAAGATGTAACGGGCAAGCCCTTTTAAGCCGAAAAGGGGTTATTCTATACGTCTAGGCGAACAACTTTTGTTCTACGACTTTTGAAAATTCGAAGTACTTTTCGAAAATTTTAAGTGTAAAGTTTATTTGAAGATCAGCTGTTTCTTAGAGTTCTAGGTCATTGACCTTATGTTGTCCTTTAATTTAGTGTGGTCTACTACAATCAAACCTTCAATTACCTTTATTTTCAAAAGCAGCTGTTTTTTCAGTGAAACATTACCTCAAAATTTTCAAAAAAAAAGTTTGAATTTTCAAAAGTCGTAGAACAAAAGTTGTTCGCCTAGACGTCTACAACAACCACCTTTCGGCTTAAAAGGGCTTGCCCGTTACATCTTGTATAATTAAAACTTTTTGCCTTACCCTTACGTCGAAATAAAATAGAAGAAAAATAGCTGTTTTTATTTTTTTTCTGTGTTTTGTCTAGGTGGCCAGTTCGAAATGGCCGTATGCTACCAGAACCTTTGTACCAAATTTAAATTACTTTATGCCCTAGGTGTACAATGAGCACTTTATGCACCTAGGGAATAAAGACTCGCTTTACGATGACCTTTTTGGTCAAATAAAGTAACTTTGTAGAGCAGTAGGTGTGTAAAGTAATTTAAATTTGGAACTATGTCTCTATACGACCATTTCGAACTGGCCACCTAGACATAACACATAAAAAAGAACAACTGACGTTCTTTTCTTCTATTTTTATTTCGATAATTTGGAGGTATAAATAACATATTTTCCTGAATAAACAGCTGTTATAAAAAGTAAGTAAATGCAATTAATTTTAAAATTGTTGACCGAACGAGCGAAGCGAGTGAGGTCCAGTGTAGACGGGCCTGGCGCTTGTATCTTTGTATGTTTGTATGTTTGTTCGACGATAACTTGAGTATCGTAGCTCCGATCTTTATGAATTTAAGTATGCGCATAGTTTAGGTCAGTAGAATTTATGAGTTCGAAGATGAGCCGGATCGGTAGGGGGGTTGGGGAGATAGGGGGTCGTGAGGTCTCAGTTCGGGGCGAACTCCTAGTAGTAGTTTAATTAAAATGTAGGGACAACTTAGGGCCAATCACCTCTGTCTCTAAAATACAGCTGATTTTGAAGTAAACTTTAAAATCAATATTTTCGAAAACTACTTCGAATTAACAAAGTCAACATTAAACTGTATGAATGACTTTAACGCGTTCGCGCATTAGGTACTGCTCGTGAGCGACCGCAACCATGACTTTGTGGTCCTGAATTTTCATTTCCGTGAAAGCTAGATTTAATGCGTGTAAGTTGTTTAATTTTGGTAGCATATTAACAATTTAGTTCCGCACAAGTTAACAAATGTAGTTAAAATAAAATTTGCCGCCATCTTTATAGCTTTCTTACGCATTGTTGACCGACGAACGAAGCGAGTGAGGTCCAGTGTAGACGGGCCTGGCGCTTGTATCTTTGTATGTTTGTTCGACGATAACTTGAGTATCGTAGCTCCGATCTTCATGAATTTTGGTATGCGCGTAGTTTACCAAAATTCATGAAGATCGGAGCGGATCGGAGATAGTTTAGGTCAATAGAATTTATGAGTTCGAAGATAAACCGGATCGGTAGGGGGGTTGGGGAGATAGGGGGTGCAAAAAGAGAAAAAAAATCAAATTCTAAAAATGATGTCAATAGATGTCAATAGATGGCGCTCGACATCCCTCTTAGATCGCGGTATCGTTGCGTTTGCTTGCGATATATACTCTAAGATCTGACATTTTTGTAGGGAATGTAAACGTCCATTAATGTTCAACGTAAATAATTCATGTTTATGTTAAAAATTGTGGTCGATTGTCGTAATTAAGGAATAATTCTTGTTATGTTATCGTTTTTATTGTCTTTCGTTATATTATTCGTTTAATAATAATTCTTATTTTGTAAAAAAATAAAGCTGTTGGTGTTAAAATCCTACAAAAAACAAAATCTCTGTAAATGGATTCTCGTGAGGTCTCAGTTCGGGGCAAACTAGTTAAAATCGTTTTTAATTGATTACCTGATTTGTGAAGCTAGCCTAAATAAAACTAAGAAACCGCCGACGATCATTGTCCGAAGGTTAATAAAGACATTCATATCAAATGATACTGAGGGCGAAAACTCTATTTTGTTTGTTCTACTTCCCAGTTTTGACTAGCCTAACAAACTAGCTAACCTTGTCCTTTACGCCTAATCAAATTGACTGAGCAACGGGAACGATGTTCTACTGTCTATTGAATAAAATAATGTGGAATCATGCGGAAGCTTAGTATTTTATTTACAAAATAAAATTTTACTTCTCAAAACTTGTTTATTCTTACTTAGAACAAACTTATTACAAAATAATCTCATTTGATGTACCTACAATGACCTACATTACAAGTAAAATACTATTTGGCATATCTCTTACACAAAATACTAATCTAAAATCTAGACAAACCAGCGAATTACCTATCTACCAAGAGCCAGTGAACCCCAGATCTTCGATATTTTGTAAAAGCTGTAAGTTTGAGCGCATGCTCTCAATACAGGTAAGCACGATGGACCATTATGAAGTTCATGCGTACGCAGATCATATTTGGTCCTTTACGAAACTATGACCCTTTTATAATAAATTTTTTGTGGCTGTAAAGTACTTAGGTTTATTTTTTGTAGGCTGTAAAGGAATCCTATTTTATTCAATAATTAACTTAAGCTTATATTATTATTTTTTAATGATAGATCAAGAAAAAATAACTAGGGTTGCCCTTAACGTTATTAATGTAGCAGTTTTTATGACAAAAACATAAGACATCAAATTTTTAATTTTTTTTTTCTAGCTCTACCGTACAATCGTGTTTTGTCCTTTACGACAATTGAAATTTCCGGTATCGATATATTACTAACGTACGGGTAACATTAAGGGTGTCTGGCAAGCGGTTACGGTGTAAGGGATGATTTATATTAAACCGTCACTCGGCCGGCCGAGTCCGAGCTTCGTTGTCCATTGCTCGGCCGCCACTTGGTTGCAACAGACCGATCGGCTACTCGCCGAGCAATGGACAACGAAGCTCGGACCCGTGACGGTCTAATAAATCATCTCTAACCCAAACTTAATAATGGTCCATCGCGTTCTCACCTGTATTGGGAGCATACGCTGACAAACTTTAGCTTTTGATTGATTGATTAATTCTTTATTGCAACACACCACAATTAAATATTTACAATAAAAGGGAAATACTTAATTTAAAATTTGGTGGCACAATGGGCGGCCTTATCGCTTAAAGCGATCCAGGCAAATAAGGTCTGGGGTTCACGGACTCGTGACAATAAGATCATTGAAATCGTGTCGATTTTTCCGACCTCAAATATCTAGGAATTCCATAAATCTACAATTTCTAAAGTCATCTTTATTTTCTCTTCTCCTTCAAGAACGCCTTCTGTATATCTGTGACAGCTAATCCATTCGTCTCAGGCAAGCAGAACTTGGTGTAGGCGGCGCCGATGAAGCAGATGCCGGAAAATAAGTAAAAAACCGGCCCGAGCCCTATGCTTTCTACCAAGGGATTGAACACCACCAGAGTCACGAAGTTGAAAATCCATACAAATGCCATCACCATGCTGTTGCAGAAGCTTCTCACCTGGAAAGATTAGTAGAATTTGAAAAAGAAAAAGAACTCGTGACGAATGTGAGAAACTCGTCAGGAAGTCTGTAAAGACCTGGAAACCCCAGGAATTTCTTAGGAAGAAGAAAAGAGGAATTGATAAGTAGTCAAGGTTACAAAGACTATTAAACATTGAGAATTACACCTAAAATGTACAGTAATGGGTTGGAGTATGATGATTCAAAATGGTTGTTACAAACCTCAGGCAAGAAGACCTCAGCAGCCAGTACAAAAGGTATGGTTGCAACACCAGAAGTGAAGACGAAGCTATACGCGTAGATAAGGAACGCCGTGAACCAGTGCGGGGCCCAGTGGAGCTGGAGTTGTGTCCCGAGGAGTAGGGTGCATACTCCGGAGAGGATCGAGGTTACTATGCAGGTTGCCTGGAAACAAACAGTATAGGATGATCAATTTTAACTTCTAATTATTTAATTATTTTCAGTAATTAGAGAGATAGATTAATGCTAATTACGAAAAACACAAATAATATCAAAATATTGATAATTGGATAAGATAATAGAAATCTGCCGGTTTCCGCAAGACTTTTATACCTACTCGAACAATATTGGGTCAACGTCATCCAGGTCTACCTTGAAAGAAAACAGTGTTCAGTGTTTCGGTGTTCAGATATGACTGACTAGTCAGAATAAAAGAATAAAGAATAGTACTAGTATAGTTAGATAGAATTGTCAGTCATAGCTGAAGAATAGGGCATCTTAGAGGAAATAGGAAAGAGATTAAAAGACATGGAATAGGAAATCTCAAAGGCTTTTCCAATCATCTTCAAACAAACAGTTCTCATTTAACAACAAAGTAACTACTAACCTTCCGTCCAAACCTATCAATGGCCAACAAGCACACAATGCTTGCAGCCATGAAGTCGAGTGCCAAGAAAATGGCACATTGGTTCGGATGCATGGATGGTACCGCCTCCATGAACAATGGCTCTGCGTAGACTTGCAGCACTATGCAGCCCATCATGATGCTGAGCGACATTATGATGAGACACGTGGCTAAAGCGCGCTTTGACGACTTGGATTTTACTGGAATAAAATATAGATTAAATTACATGGGGAATATACGTCTTGCTGGGCGCCTCCGAACCTATTACGCTGCTTTGATATGGCCTCGATGCCGAAGAGGCTGACATACGTGCCAATGGTCTCACTTCACGGGATGCTAAAGATCGTGCGAAGTAGAGACGTAAGAGCAGGAAAACGGACCCCGGGCTCCCGATAGGGATGCAACCGAGAACATTGCATGGATCATGCATGATGATGGCGAAGTACGATAGGCATTCATCTAATTTCAAACTAAGCAACTAATAAATATGATCAGTAAGGTTATTGGCAGCTTTTTTGAACAGAAATCAATTTTAGAAAAACTTGGTCTCGCTGTTGAACAGCTCCTCAACAAATGGTTAATTCCTACCCATCGATGACTTTGATAAACATACGACTTTTTCGCACTATGAAACCGATTATGATGTATGTTTTTCGACGCGCGAAAGAGGCGAAAGAGTCATTTCTCTTGGGTGATCGGAACGTGGCTTTCGAACTTAAAGACGCGCACAAACATTTTTTCAAATATAAAAACTTATTACAGAAAAATCTCCAGGCTGGTTCAGGTGGTGGCATATCAGCGGCGTCTCTTGTTGTAAGCAGTTCATTTCCGGCTTCAGTGTCTAGAATAAAAACAAATTAAATTAAAAATACTTTTAACTGCAATAGAACATTTTCTGTTGGAGTAGTGTAACAGTGATCAGTGTTGGTCTAGTGGTAGATATCTCGACTTTAATTTCGAGGGTTGTGGGTTCGAATTTAGAGCGACCACACCAATATCTTTACCAATAATATCTTTTTTTTTAAAGAAAAAGTTATGTGCGCTAATAACATCGCTCTTACGGTGAAGGAAAACATTGTGAGGAAACCGACATATCCTAGAACTCACCACGGTCCGAAGACATGGGACATTTGCCAATCCGAGATTGGCTTCCGTGGCGTCTTACTGCCTAACCCCTCCAAGAGGAAGCCCTTTCCCAGCAGTGGGACAAATTACGGAGTTGATTATTAAAGTTATGTGAGACATTTACGGTAGCCATCTTTGACAAATATATTTTTAGAAATATTTTTAAAGGAAAAATTCATCTTCAAAAATTCACTTGCGTGGCCGAGCGGTATAGGCACTAGAATATTGATCCAGGGACGCGAGTTCAAATCTCGCCGCAAGTGAATTTTTGAAGATGAATTTTTCCTTTAAAAATATTTCTAGTAAATATGCCTTGAGCAATAAAAACAAATTTACGAAATATTTTTTTTTTAATTTATGTAGTTGGCGAAAATTGTTAAGGAATCTTAAATCTATCAATCTAAAAGCATGATCATCTGATCCTTTTTAAATCCATAGTCGAATATTTCTTAACTTACGTTTTTAACCATTTTTATGCTTCCGTACGCAAATTATCTCATGAACCGTAATAACAAGACAGTTAAAAATTCCACAGTCAATCCCTTACCATTAACTGCAGCATCCAACATCTTCTCCAACCTGGGATCGATCTCCAACTTTATCTTTGCTAGTTCCGCTTCAATCTCTTTGCTTTTCAAATCAATTCTTCTGTAGAATCTAATTGCCTTCTTCGCCTCATCTTCTTTCCCTACCATCACGAGGTACACTGGAGACTCCTTGAGCAGCATCAGAAGACCGATCGCGACTACAGAGAGAGTTAGGTTTGTGTAGGCCACTTGCATGTAGCTCAAGTAGCCCCCCATAGTACTGCTTGCTAGGATTCCGATAAAGTATCCCGTAGCTGAAAAATTAAGAGGAAATGTTCAAGAATAACACCGCTCACATTATGGCCATTATAAAATTAGACAGTGTCAAGTATTATTAATATTTGCAAGTTATTTCCATCGAAACCGTCAAGTAGTCAAAGTTAAAAGTCAAGTCGAGGGAACATTGTAAAATGGCGGCCATTTACAATGATTGTTCACGGAGCTTTAGAAATGATAAATTAAAATGACATAAGTATAGTTACATGACATTATGAATATAATTTATGTCAAGCAATATTTATATTTATTTATTGGTTAAAGTAGGTCTTCAAAGAATTGTGATCGAAATAATAAACTCTTAGAGTATACATAAGCAAGCTATAGAGCGCGCGTATGGGTATTTGCCTACTGCTCAAAGTGTAAGTGCTCTATACATAGATATTCAAATGTTGAGAGTGCATAGTGATTTGCGAATCATTTTTACACCGCGGTACTGAACATTTTACCATAATTATTACTAGATTAAATTCTAACTAGAGAAACAGCCAATTCCCGTAACCCTAGGTGACTGATGACTGAAAAATGACTGACATCGTCTTTGTCATTTTTTGACTGTTCATACCGGTGCTTACAGTTCATACTCGCATACCAGCGCTCTTTAGCTTGCTTATGTATACTCAAAGAATAAACTTATTTTAATGCAGCGTTCTGCAATGATTTTTTATTCTTTCTAGATGATAGATACTTAAAGCATCCAGTCTAAAATTGATGCAAGTTAGATGTCTGTGTGTGCAATGTGTGCTGTGCTGAGCGTATATGTTTATGTGTGATGTTGATAAATAGTTGCTTGCGAGGCTATTTAGAAAACAGTAGCTTTTGGTAATTTGGTTTTAATATCTTTGCTTGATCGAGTCGATGGTGTATGTTTCCTCCTACGCTATCCAGCTGATACCTTCTTATAGGTATCAGCTGGATCGGTCCTTTTTTTTAAATGGATATTGAAGGTTTATTAAAAAGATTGCATCTATACCACTCACCAGAACAAGCAGTGAGTGCTCCTCTGATTGCATCATGAGAGATCTCCGCGATGTATATGAGGGCGACGTTTTGACCTGCAATACCGACTCCTGCGATGGTGACAGCGAGCAAAACCAGCGGGATGCTGGTGGTGACGCTGATGATGGCCCAAGTTATCTGAAACGCAGACGTTAGGATTGGAATAACGGCTAGATTCTTAAATTACCTAGGTAGATGGTGGATATTGGAACAACGACGTTCGAATGAGCCATCCTTTTTACAGGACTGCCCGAGGAAGCGTTATGTTTTTAAAGGTGTGTTAGCAAATTTCCGATATGACTTTGGAAATTGTTTTTTTTTTCATTTTAAGTTGAAATAACTTTATTTTTTCGGTATTGACCGTCAAAACCGAAATAAAAAAGTTTCACTACCAGGCGGCCTCTCCTTCTTATCTCTAATAGAGACCATGTAAAGTTATGTGGGCTACATTCTTCACATCGGATTTGGTGGGATACTTTATCTTGCTCTAATAAATTGTATATTCGACTTTAGGTATGGAACTTTAATCGAAAGGTCAAATTTATTACCTCCAATCACAGGTTATTTTCAAATAAACTTTGATCTCATTTTTTTTTATTGTTCGTATAATATCTGAAAGTTTTAGAACAAAAAGTTGTTTGTCTACATATCCAGAACAACCCTCTTTCGGCTTCTTCAAAACACGTTGTATAGTAGGAAGTTATTCTGAATATTCAGCGTGGCAACGTGGCCAGCATTTTGGGTCACCTGCCAAGAGTACGAGTGAGCGTGTATTTTTCACTTTTTTTTTATTTAATATTTAAATAAATTTAAGAGTAGGTACCTAACTATCTTATCTACGTAAGAACCTAGTAAACCATGTGCTTACCTAATACATTGTAAATAATAATCTATTTCGTCAAAATACACAACTGACGAAAAGTATTTTAAATTGCTGAATTTTACAATCTTTTTATTGTTTTATAATGAGGACCTTAGATTTTAAGATGTATGTTTTACACGTTGTTTAAATTGTTAATAATATGAATAGATAAGAATTTTATTATTAAACAAAAAATATTAAATATGCAGACTTTGAAACTGCTTTTTTACACGCTACATCGAGTATGCTGTTCCTTTCAAAAAACACTATTAGAAAGGGACAGGATGCTCGATCCGAGTTCAAATCTCGTCGCGAGTGAATTTTTGAAGATGAAATTTTCATAATTTCTTCTATGGTTTTCGCGATTTAGCATAATAAAAATGATGATGATCTAAGTAAGTATTACTGCTGCAGCTGTTACTTACCATATATGGTAGACCAAACATCATTGTAGCTTTCTTCCTACCGAACTTACTGAAAGCATAACTGCAGAATGGGCAGACCAGTAGCCCTCCAATATTGGGCAGACTGCCCAGGAGTGAGATCTGAAGGGAATTCATCGGCTGTGACAAGACTGTTGTGTTCGATTTGAACATTGCTGTCGTGAAGGATGGCCATGCCATCACTAGACCGGTTTGGACGGCGAGAAAACATACTGGAACAGAGGGAAAGGGAATGTTTAATCAATTTGTTGTAATCCTTATCCTTACTTATTAATATTATAAATCCAAAATGTTTGTTGTTTGTTTGTTCCCTCTTCACGGTTAAATGTTTAAATGATGGAGAGTAACATAGAATACTTTTGATCCCGAAAATCCTGCGGGATCGGGACTTACGTGGGTGATAACTATTTATGAATAAAAATCGACACGGGTAGGGTAAGTGATGTAGAGTGCCATCATCATCATCGTCATCGTCATTGATCGTCATCTTTACTTTACAAACTTTACCTTACTTCACCTACCAAATGCAGTGCAAAAATCCACACTTTAACGGACGACCAGGGAAGTACTGACGATGCCTGGCTTCATCAGTACTTCAATGTGCAACCGTTTAAGTGTGGATTTTTACATTGCGGTAGATAGGTCTTCGAACAATGCGGGACTTGCGCGAAGGAAAGCTAGTCCTACTAATATTATAAATCCGAAAATCTGTTTGTTTGTTTGTTTGTTTGTTTGTTTGTTCCCTCTTCACGGTCAAACGGCTCGGCCGATTTGGATGAAAATTTGCATAGGGATAGTTTAAATGATGGAAAGTAACATAGGATACTTTTGATCCCGAAAATCCCGCGGGATCGGGACTTAAGCGGGTGATAATATTTATTAGATGAAAATTTGCATAGGGATAGTTTAAATGATGGAGAGTAACATAGGATACTTTTGATCCCGAAAATCCCGCGGGATCGGGACTTACGCGGATGAAAATATTAATGGATGAAAGTTTGCATAGGGATAGTTTAAATGATGGAGAGTATCATAGGATACTTTTGATCCCGAAAATCCCGCAGGATCGGGACTTACGCGGGTGATAACCATTCAATGAATGAAAATCGACACAGGGATAGGATAAGTTTAGTGATGTAGAGTGGCATCATCATCATCGTCATCCATCGTCATCGTCATCCTTCGTCATCGTCACTTACTGACGAAATACAAACTTTAACTTACTTCACCTACCTACCGCAGTGCAAAAATCCACACTTAAACGGACGACCAGGGAAGTACTGATGATGCCAGGCGCGGCAGCGCCTGGCTTCAACAGTACTTCAATGGGCGACCGTTTAAGTGTGGATTATTGCATTGCGGTAGGTAGGTGTTCGAACAACGCGGGATCGCGACTTGCGCGGGTGAAACCGCGGGGCGCAGCTAGTATAGTAATATAACAGACTTAAAAATATACAAGATGTAACGGGCAAGCCCTTTTAAGCCGAAGGGGGGTTGTTCTATACGTCTAGGCGAACAACTTTTGTTCTACGACTTTTGAAAATTCGAAGTACTTTTCGAAAATTTTAAGTGTAAAGTTTACTTGAAGATCAGCTGTTTCTTAGAGTTCGAGGTCATTGACCTTATGTTGTCCTTTCATTTAGTTTGGTCTACTACAATCAAACCTTCAATTACCTTTATTTTCAAAAGCAGCTGTTTTTTCAGTGAAATATAACCTCAAAATTTTCAAAAAAAAAGAACGATATTTCAAAAGTCTTAAAACAAAAGTGGTTCGCCTAGACGTCTAGAACAACCGCCTTTCGGCTTAAAAGGGCTTGCCCGTTACATATTGTATTTCATAATCGCTTTATCCTTTCGTGACTGCTACGATGCCACAGGCTCACAGACAACTTAGTTTGAGTTGGGATCTTAAAAGTTTTAAACATCCCACTTTTTTTCGTCGGGGGTTAAAGGGTTTTCTTTCTATTTTTATCCGACTTCAAAAAAAGCGGCAAGTTGACTTTTTTTAGACTGAATGATTTATTATTTAAAATGACATTATAGTTATGTAGTTATTACCTACTTAAAAATCAAATACAAAATTATTTATTGATAAGAAAAGACACAAACAAAATACACTACTTACTACACATTGCCGCCCCGGCTTGTATCAAAAACTCGGATACCTTCACTTTTTCCGACATTTTTAAAAGCCAACAGTCAATTATTCAATAAAAAATATTAACTTAGATTAGCCACTACCTAGTAATTATAATATAAGTTAAATAAATTTAATTTTTCATCCAAGAAGATGAACATAAACTTTTAACACACTTGACAATATGGCGCACAGCACTTGACAAACTCAACAATTATTAAGAAGAAGAATAAGAAAAGTTAAAAGCATGTATCAACCAACAATCACCACGATCTAGACAAAGTTTTCTCGCTTCTATCACAGTTGTGATTAACAACAATACAATCTGTATGTGTGTCTATATAATACTTGCCTGTATAATCTAGGTGATACTGTATTTAAGTAGTATTTGTTTAATGCCACGTTTCGTTCTGCCATTAGATGTGTAGGGTACATGTACAGTTAATAACCAGCTTAAATTTTCGTTTTTTTTATTTTATTTACAATTTTTTAGGTATCTATACTTTTACATTTGTAAGATGTAACTTTATTATAAACACTCAAAAACTTAATCTGGGAACAATGCCTCGTCAGGACGTCCTCGAGGACATTTTTTATTTATAGGTCATATTATATAATTTTAATTTTAGTTTTTAACTTTTTTTTATTGTTTTGTTCAATAAATATAAGGTTGGATTTGGTTTGGTTCCAGAATATATCGTTGGCGATTCAACGGGGTAATGCCGCCAGTGTGATGGGCACTTTTGGACTTAATGGTCATTCTCATTAGATTATTTATATTATATATATATTGTAAATTATAGTTTTTTGTTTTACATATTATACATAGTAAGATTAGTAAGACAATAGAAAATAGAGTATCCTTGATCCAATGACTTAATCTTTGTGATGATAATTTTGAATGAGGTTTCTTTAAACTAATGAATAAATAACTATTGCAATAATATAAGGTTATTAAAACATAATTAAAATACATAGGATAATACCTACTTATTCAAACAACAAGTCTTCGTATCTTGGCAGCCTGCCTAAAATGCTGGCCGCATTGCCACGGTGAATGGCAATGCTATTCTTTGTGCCAAGTAAATTCCAGCATTTTGGTCTCGCGTTGTCTCCGCCAGGCGTTGATAATAAAATAAGAAAATAATCACTCATTTTACAGTTTTAATCGTGAAGTTTCTATTATTATCAGCAATGTTCATGCAACGTTTTGGAGCCTATTACAGACTCCCTTTTCCCTTTCCTTTTCCCTTCCCTTTTTAAGAAGTCAACGTATTAAATTCACACGAATTGTGAACATTGTTACAAAATATGCACCTACTAACTATGTTCACAATTCGTGATATTATTTATTACAGAAGAAAATATAAATGTTGCTTAATTAAAGACTTTAAAGAGTAAGTTACATTAAAATTGTAACATTAATATTGTCTAGAAATATTTTAAAGGAAAAATTCAAATTCAAAAATTCACTCGTGGCGACATTTGAACACGCGTCCTTGGATTTTTCATATTTCTAGTATATATCCCTTGAGCAATAAAATAAATTACGAAATATTAATTTATTAACATTACATAAAATAAAAAATTATATTTTCTTCATGTCCATCTCATCGATTATTCACACGATACCAGTTATCAAGCTATTCCACTAAACCTCATTTGCTCATTTGCATATTGCTCAAGGCATTTCTATACTAGAAATAGTTTTAAAGGAAAAACACTGGGCATGGCTGAGGGTGGTATAAGCAGGGCAAGCCTACTTCACCTAAAATTGTCCCGAGCACTACAGCACGATAAAAAATCATGTACGGCAAAGTGGCTTGCGGCGTATAAAATCATCTTGAAAATTAGATCATAAAGGCCAATTAAAAGGCTGTTAACAAATAAACATTTAAAACCATAATACATCAAATTATTATTAATATATTTTAATTGTAGTATCAACTTTTTTTTATTGTAATAATTTAAATTGTACCAGGTTAAAACACTTTATTTATCCGGTTTTATCGCGGAAAAATAGACAAATTACATCTCAGTCAACCTTGAAAAAGCCAACTGTAAAGTTGGCGAAAGCTCGGGTCAAATAATGAATAAAAACGCGATAAAACCGGATAAATAAAGTGTTTTATTATGCAAAATCGCGAAAACCATAGAAGAAATTTGTACCAGGTTGCTTGAATATGAAGAATATCTTTAATAACTGCGCCCCACGGTTTCACTCGTTTAAATCCCGTTTATGCCCTTGGGGGTAGAATTTAACAAAATTCATTTCTTAGCGGATGCCTACGTCATAACATCTACCTGCATGCCAAATTTCAGCCCGATCCGTCCAGTGGTTTGGGCTGTGCGTTAATAGATCACTATGTCAGTCAGTCAGTCACCTTTGAGTTATATTATATTTAGAAATTTAGAAACTATTATAAAAAGTGATCCAAACATTGAGACGTTACCCTATTAATAAACAGTACTAGAATCCTCAACAAATAACATGAACAAATATAGTAACCGTATCAGTTAACTTGTGTACAGTGGAAGTTTAACAGTGAGGCAAGTGTTTATTTAAAGAAAGAAAAAACTGTGACCAACACACAGCGTCATCTAGCCCCATGGTAAGCTGCTAAGCTGCTAAGCTTGTGTTACGGTGACTAGACAACGGATATACTACTTGTATTTATTTATTTTTTGTAAATACATACATAATATTATACATTTTGAAATACACTTAGACGAGATACGAGACACCCAGCGGGAATCGAACCCGCAAACTTGCATTGCAGTCAAGCGTTCGCCCGACGCGCCACAGAGGTCGTCAGCAAAAATGTTTTAGTAATTTGATTTTTAGCCGAATTCAAACAAATGAGGAGGTTCCTAACTCGACACGTATATTGTTCGTGTGTTTGTATGTTTGTGTATATATGTTTTCATTCTCTATGCATATCTACTAGAAATACTTATTTAATTGGAAAAAGGGGACATCTGTCCAAGTTCCAAATTTCATCGCAATTGGTTTGCGTGAAAGAGTAACAAAGTTACATACATACATACAATCTTTCGCGTATATAATATTTGTAAGATAAGACTAACTGATGCGCCCCGCGTAAGTCCTGTTCCCGCGACTATAGCCAATGTATGTATGTATAGCCACGTATAGCCAATGTATAGAAAGTAGCCTATGTGTTTTCAGGTCTCCAACTACCTATATTTCAAGTTTCACCGCAATCGGTTTTATTAAGTCGATTTTGCGTGATTGAGCTTTGCAAACTTTCGCGTTTATAATATTAGGGGTTAAAGTATGAAATTGCCGATTTGTACTGAAAATCTTAATTGTTTATTTTTTAAATTTTTAACAAATTTATATAATCAAAATAGTTGCCATTATTATCTATACATTGCTGCCATCTAATGGGAAGGTTATTAATGCCTTTGCGATATAACTCCGACGATCTAGACTGCACAAACTGTGTGAAAGCATTTTGTACTGCCTCCTGGGAAGAAAACTTCTTGTCACGTAGATAATTGTCCAAATCACGAAAAAAATGGTAGTCCGTTGGAGCAAGGTCTGGTGAATACGGAGGATGACGAATGGTTTCTAAGTGCAGTTCCTGAAGGGTCAAAATGGTTTCTCGTGCTGTGTGAGGTCTCGCGTTGTCGTGGAGCAATAATGGTGAAGACCCCTATTATTAGTAAGATTAAGAGAGAAATACTGTTGGGGCGTGTACCAGAAGTCGCAACTCTTGCTTGTAAACTAAGCTTGCCATAGTAAACTAAGTAAACTAAATATGTAAAAGTTTTTAGCTAATCAATCGTTCATTCTTAACACCAACCCTCTTCTGAGATAGTCTTTACCCTCTGTCTACCTATAAACTGTGACAATAAGTTTTCTTTGACAAGCGTCTCGACACAACTTACATCATTCTAACTAATTATTGTACCTAAATTCTTAATTTATCTAAACATATATTACATTTTATTGAAATAATCCGCGAAATAAAAATATCTACGTGTCACTTGTAGAACTATGATACGTGTAAGAAGGCAGTAAACTCATAAATCTATAGTTATCATGGAGCACCTTTTTCAGTAGCTTTACTTGCTCTTGATTGGGTTAAGCAACGCTTGGCGCGGTCATTACTTGGATGGGTGACCGAAAATTTGTGTGACAAAAAATCATATTCTGGAGCTCCTCCGTGCTTCGGAAGGCACGTTAAGCAGTTGGTCCCGGTTGTATCTGTGATAGCAGTCGTTAGGTCAAGTTAGAGGCCTTAGGGCGACCTGAAAACTCTAACACTAGGTGTGTCACACCACTACACGAAAAGAAGAAGAAGTAGCTTTACTGTATTTATTATTATGTCTGTTATTAGTCCAGATCACGGAGCTATGGAGCCCCGGACCTTTGGCAAGCGTTCGTAGACCCGAAGCCAACACGTAGAAGCCAGTGTCAATACCAAGCTGACGATTGTCTCCTAATTGCCATTTGTCCCCTTTAGCCAGCTTTCAAAGGGGACAGTCGCCACGAATTGTCACCCCGGAGACAACTGGAAAAATAATTCCCAGCTGTCCACCCGGACGACATGACAGGGCTAGAGGGGACAATTGGGAATAATCGCTCATTGTCCCTGTCTGAAAAAAAATGAAAATGAAAAATATTTATTTACCAATTAAAACTATGCTATTACACATTTGTCTGTGACCCTCACACTAGACAATTGTCTGTATTGTGAAGTGTCAGGAAAAAAAAAGATTTACAGAGGTAAATTAATAAAGTGTTGGGTACGAGTACGATTCTGCACTATAAAATACAACCAAGGACAACCACCGGATCGGATAGAACTATTAAGAAATCTACGGATGAAATCGAATGGGCTAGTAGTGATGTGATGGTAGTGGATCGGCTACTGAGAGAACTATGGTGATTATGGCGCCTGCCGTAACAATGTCCAACAAACACGTAAAAATGGCAGACCGAGACTCGCCAACTCACAAAACTTAATTTTTTAATTAAAAATTTGTCCAAAAGTCTTATTTTGAGATTAAAAAGTGCCATTAATCATAATTTTGTTTGTCGTGACACCCACATTTTTTGTTTTTGACTTTTTGAAAAGCTTTACAGAATTGTATTAATTATTGTTCTCGTTTTACAGACCCGTGACAATAATTTATGGGCTATTTGAACCACCAGAAGACCTATTTAGGAAGAAAGAAGGACATTAAATAATAAGATTCCAGCACTATGTATGCCGTCGCTGTACAAGCTGTACGTTCAGGTGATAATTTAAAAGTACAGATATTTTTAGGGTAAATTCGGTCATTTAAATTGATTCTGTACGGCATCGGTTCCGTACAGTTTCCATATTTCTTCTAATTCATTATTTCGCAATGCCGTAAATCAAAAAATCAAGGCTTGCATCTCCCTTCCCTTCATAGATAAGTTTTCCACATGCCGTACATTTTTGTTGTCCATCTTTTACATTGAATATAAGTTCTATCGACCACAGGGGTGGCAGGTGGCACAATCGATGGCCGATGGGAATTTATAGTTTTTTGTAAGGATCAAAACTAATCAAGACAATTTAATTTAATAAGTACGTTTATTAAATAAGGGTATTTATACAGATATTTTTTATTATATTTATTACTCACTATTGTTGGCCTTAATTATATTTACACAAAATTAACATCGGAATACCTACAAGTTATCGCCGACGCATTTTGAAAACGTCATTTTGCTACAACAGGAGACAAATTAGACGAATTGTAGCAAATAATAATTTGTGGTTGTTGGCGCAAACTATAATAATATGATAAAAAATATGCAGATACTAAAATAAAAGTAAATTAATTGTACATAAAATAGTAGCCATAGAAAATACATATAAAACAACATTTTGGTGAGTTTAACATTTTTAGGAATTAGACAAGCATGTTTGTCCTAAAGGTAAATTTTCTAAATCTGGTATTCATTTGTTGTATTGTTGTTTTTAACCTCGAAGTTTTGAATGTGTTGCAGCTGAGGTTGCAGCTATCGTGGCCACGAGGAGACACGATTGTCTTGGTAAAATAATACTTTACGTGTTAGGTTAGGTTAGAGTATTTTCACTAAGATTGTAAAATTGCCTATGGTATCTAAAACAGGAATTCTCTGCATAGCATTTTAATTTAAAATACATGTTATGTATGTTTTTTCACTCGTTGCACACCAGTTATAAATAACTGGGTTATTGCAGTACCTAATCAAATTTCAATATCAATATTGCTTATTGAAAGCGATGGGCAACACTGCGCCCAAGAGTAAGAGAGAAAGCAAAATATCTTTATGTACGTTTTATGACCCGGTGTGTGCAACGAGTGAAAAATTGTACTAAAGTATGACTATAGTATATTGTTTTATACGAAATTATAATAAAAAACTGACCTATTGAAGCCTCTATCTAAACTTAAATTAAACATAAATAATATTACTTTGTAACTTGGCAGTATTATGTTTATCACATTTCTAAAATTACAAGCTTGTAGTTTAAAATACTATATAACTTAAAATAAACGCGACATCGATTAATCCATCAAGCCTGAAGCATGATACTGGACAAGTCTCAAAAGTGGTCCCTATAAATATTTCTCATTTTAGTAGCGTGTTCGGTATCATGCCTGACGCTTGATTGTGGATAAAAAGATTAATTTACGTGAACTTGACAGATCCTCGAGATCGGTGCCATAAATAAGACACGATAATACTGCTCGCCAGAGACCCTAGAAGCACCATAGCAGACCCCCATACAGCAACCGTAGGTGTCACACAAAGACCACTAGGTTCTGGCAAATCTTCAGCGAATACCACCCTTAAACCCTTGCTTATAGTGGTCATAGGATCAGCTGTCCTGTTCCCGTAGTGGATAATATCTCTTCTTCGCCTTTTAGGCTCCAAACCTGTCGGGTTAGGGCAAACATCGCAATCAGTCTTGCAAAGTTCCACATCACATTGAATAATCAAATCCATTTCATCAGGGAACTTGAACGCGTTAAAGAAAGCAAACGCAATGATGGAAGCTCCAGTATTTCCTGTGTCCCTGGTCTTTTGGAAGGAGCCGAAAAGCTTAGGCTTGAGGACACAACCGTTGCTGTCAGTCAAAGGCACCACATGACGGCTTTCTGCATCTCTAGCTATGCATTCTCGTACAAGGATGTCAAATCCAGGATCACCAGTTACAGATACGACAAGAGTCATGGTTTCCCCGATCTTGATTAAGCCATTTGCTTCGGGAGCGAAGGGACCTCTTCCAGTTTGAATATCTAATCTAGCCATGGCTGTATCACCGCTGAAGTTGCTTGTAATCTGGTTCAGCATACCAACGCTGAGAGAAGAAACTAGTTGTTTGGTCAAATTTCCCTCCCACAAGCATCTGACTCTTCGGATATGATCCCAGACTTCCTGAATTCCTGGTTCGTTTTGTAGAACCAGCACATTCTCTAAGTAAGCTTGGCCTTCGTTCTGGAAGTCGCTGAAGAATCTTGTTCCACAGGTATTTAAGCTGACAGTGAAAGAATATTTGACCTGGTTGGAATTCTCTCTGACGTATACGCAAGCAGGTTCATTGAAATGATCTTGTGAGTAAATGATGCCGTTGTAAGGTTTGTTGAACTCGATATTTATGGTCATCATTTCTTTGCCGCAGTCGACTGTTATGGCGTGAATATGGGGAGGGTGGCGATCTTCATCTTCATCTGCGGACCCAATAAGGGTAGTTTGTGATGATGAAGCGGATTCGCTGCCTTCGGAATTGACGTAAGGAGGTTGCTGGGTTATATCTAGTTGGGGCTGTGGTTGGTAGGTGGGTTGGGAAGGAGATGGTTGATATTCAGGCTGGGTTGGCTGGCTCGGTTGGTAGGACGGCTGGCTGGGCTGATAAGGAGTTTCGGTTGGCTGACTCGGTTGGTAAGAAGGTTGGTATGCAGGTTGGGTAGGTTGAGGTTGAGTCGGTTGCGGCTGACTGGGTTGATAAGATGGCTGACTAGGCTGGTACTCAGGCTGTTGCTCGGGCACTGTCGGGCTGGGTTGGTAGACGGGGTTGGTAGATGGACCTTCGCTGTAAGATGGCGTAGGTCGAGACCCAGCTTGTGGGTAGCCTGTCACTGGATGTGGTGGAAGATACGTTGCAGCTTCGAAAGGTCGCGGCTTCTCTGGCTTGCCTCCGTAGTATTGGCGAGCTGTAAACAAAACAGATGATTTTGAAAACTAAGATTTTTTGCAGGGCTTTTTTGTCTACCGTTTACCGAAGCATATACGAGTGTAAAGTGCTGCATGCGTTATAGATATGATATTGATATTAAAACATGTAGATAATTTGTTTAACAATAAATCATGCTTTTATACCCTTGTAAAAATACAGTTCTATTTACAAGTAAGTAAGTAGGTAAAGTATAGTTCGTATAGTTGGACAGTCAATGAAAGGGCAGTTGCGTATGAGTGGTTATGGTTTATGTTCTATAGTCGTTTTTGGTTATAATGTCCTAGTACTCTAATAAATGGTTAGTGTCATTTTGAAACCAAATTAAATTAATATTAATATAAACTAAGGAGTGTCAGTTTGTTCGACTTAAAACTGTCCAATACAATCCAAACCTTTCCGATTCCTTTGTTGTATAGTAGCTTGTATCCATTGCAGCAGGTTTCCGACCATCTCATCGACTTCCGCCTGCCGGCCCGCCAGATCAGCTGGAAACCAGGCCTTCATCAGGATAGCATCTCTCAAGATGGAAGACTACCACACCACGAGTTAGGAATAATCACAAAGGATTTGAAAGTTAGATAGACCCAGCGTTATTGTTAGACCAGAGTGGTCGCCAGATTGCAGATTGCTTCAATCAAAAACTATTATACTGGTTTCTTGAACTTGAACCTCTTCTAGTTTTCTGTTATTCCGGTACTTACTAGCGTGTCTGGTAAGGGCTTTATGTAAGAATGTGGTGTTGTTAGATATTATTTACATATAAAGTTTTAATTTTATTATTATTATTTTAAACAAGCACTAGCTGTGTGCCCCAGTTTACCTGCGTAAGTTCCGATCCCGCAAAAATATGGAGATAAAAAGCAACATAGTAAGTGATATTCCAGACTTCATTGTAATCAGTTCAGTAGTTTTTGCGTAAAGGAGTAACAAACATACTTACTAACACAAAAATTTCATTGAATGATACCTTTACAAAGCGTTTACAAGTACATCAAATTCAAGTCACCCGTCATAAGTCGATTATCAAAGTGTTAGTCACAGACATCTTCGTCAATATAATACCCTGGTACTATAATATAATTATTAATTACGAAACAACCAAATGGGCAATTAAGATAAATAAGAGCCATTTATGTCGTTTCAAAGCAAAATAAACCATAAATTGAAGTTAAATAATCAAAATATGTACGTAATTATTGTACAGTTAAAATTACATAAGGAATTAACATACAAATCGCGAAGAGCGAGGTCAAATCGTTGAAACTAGAAAGCTAATTGAAAGTATGAATTTTTAACAGTAAGTTACATTGTAATTGTTAATGAAATTATGCAATAAGTAAGACTTTTTTTAGAGGCATTTTGCTCTCACGTTAATTTATTTCCATGTAACTCAACGAATACGCATAACTCATATACAACTTACGAAATTTGGTAAAACTTATTGACGCTCACAGTTTTTGCTTGCCTGGTAGGTGCTTTATCTATGTAATAGATAGTTAAATAATAATACGATTTTTTAAAAAGTGGGTCAAAAATTTGCATTTATTAAAGAATATAAATTAATTGAGTCTTAAATGTAGCACAAAAGTTCAGAATATGCTCTGGGTTTATTAAAGAATATATAAAGCGAGTCTAAAATGTAACACATTCATTTAGAAGATAGGCTTTTATTTTTGACAATAACACAGAGTGCAGAGTGCGAGCGACTGAAACTTCTAGTTATTGCACTTTATTTATTCTATTCCGAAACCATAGTGGACACCGTGGTAAAACCGGGTGTGTCAGATTGTGCAAGAGCAAAGCAAAAAAAAACTACAGCAAAGCTACTAGGAAGACATAACTACGAAGAACTGCTAACTACAAGCAGTATAAAGAAGCTGAAAAATACAATACTAATTACATTGTTCTGGAATTTCGAAGATAGAAACCGAAAAGTTTTAAGTTAATTATAATTAGTCTTATAAGAGTTATAAGGGTTAGTTATTGGATAAAGATAGGAGTAAGAAAGTCATATATATGTCATAATAATTGTTTGTATCTTCGAAAATCAGTCTAGTTTGGTCAAATTTTACACGAGTACTTACAATTTCGAGTTCTTGGTTTTCTTGGTTCTGTAATGTCAGATTGTTTAGTGTTAGTTTGTCGTTAAATTAGTCAGTACAGTATTAGTCATAAGTCTAAGAGGTAAAAAAAGCATAGTTAAATATAAGTAGATGTTTTATTTTTATAGATCTTTATTAATTTTGTATTGTAAGTCAAATAACTTCATCGACATGATTAAAGTCATAAGTACCCCTTTTTAATACAATGAAGTCCTACTGTAAACCATAGTTTAAAAAAAGTTAATGATTATTTCATTTAAAGCCTTCCGTAATTAATTTAAACTAGGTTTATACTTAGACTTACTTTGTGTAAATAGGGGGAAAGTGTCAAGTCAACGCATAATGGGGGATACCCTTATTTTAAGTATTATTAAATTTAGATAATAATATAATCTATGCTAATTAAATATCTTTGCAATACCTTATTAAGTAGTTACAGAAATGAATAATATGATGATTATGACGATAATTATTTGCATACTGTAGTTAATTGTTTAGAATTTTTTTATTCAATACTTCCGGTAACATATTTTTTTTAAAACAATGATGAAGTGATCTTGAATTTTTCGAAGTTAGGTAGATAATGTTCAAGTTCCCATAAAAATTAAAATGTACTTGGATTTTGTCCATTATAAGTCAATGTTAGTTCCCGTTTTAGTATTTTTTTAGTAAATTTAAAGAATACTCAAATAATGTTAATACTGATCCTTATTAATTTGGTTATTCAATTATGTGTGATTTTGTTAACTAAAATTATATTAATGAGCAACTATGTTAAAATACATATTAAAGCTTTAGACAAACCTTTAAAGGAACTATGGAGTATAGAAAAATAATGCCAGCAATGAAACGCCTTGATTTTATGAGTATTAAAATTTAAAGTGTAGTAAAATTTGTTACACACTTGTAAATTTGTTTTTGTAATAATGCTTCTTTAAATTCTGTAGCCGACAGGTTTTGAACCTGCAACCCTTACGTGCCTCAGTCAAAAACACGAAGTAATGCAATCTTTAATTTCATCTCGATGAGATAGGCACGTTTGGCACAAGCTGATAAACTCATTACAACGAATTTTGAATGGTTGCAAGCTCAAATCCTGTTGGGTCAACATATCTGAAAGCTATTTTATTTTAATTAACAATTAAACATTAAACTAAACTACTAATTCGTACAAAATACAATTATTTACGAGTACCTACTTACTCATAATTATCCTAACTATTTAATCGTCAAAAGTGATCATTTTCATGACCATTGTAAGCCTTCGCGTGCTGGTAAGAGTTTTATATAGGTTCGCTATAAATTTAGCACTTTTAATTATCATGATTTCGTTAAATTTAATTGATAAGTGACACACTAACTGTCAATTAATCTGTGTAAGCTGTCATAAATGTCGAAACAGACTCTGACAAGCATGCATTTGTGTTTTTATCTGAAAAAATCTTTATTAACTTTAATTATAGGACTTAACGACCTTTTAAGACCGGTACAGCACAATAGCTAGAGTGACTAAGGACGTTTTTTTACGTCTTAAAATAGTCATTAATAAATCATTTAACACTAATTAGTATTCGTACTTAGTCATAATTGACTGCTGAAAAAGTTATCTAGAACCCAGTATTCAAAACTGTTAGAAAGACCTATATATTTTGTAAATACAGGTGTTGCGAGAATGGTCATTTGAGCCTAAAGAGGGATGTACTAGAGTCTAAGTGATCAACTTTTGTTTTACGATGTTTGGTTATTCGAAGTTTTTTTTTTTGTCAAAATTGTCATTTCTTGTTTCACTGAAAATTAAAGTTTTGATTGTAGTAGGTAGGTAGACCAAACACTGTAGAACTCTAAGGAGTTCTACTAAGAAACAGCTGATTTTGCAGCAGCAGCAAATGAACGTTGAACTAAAATAAAAATATACTTCGATTTTTCAAAAGTAGTAGAACAAAAGATAGGCCTAGACGTCTGAACAACCCCCTTTCGGCTTAAATGGCCACACTCGGAACACCCTTTTAATATATAACTACTGAGTGGGTACTAGGCTCTCATGAAACGCAAGATACTTACGAAATCTGGAGCCGGACTCGGCTGCAGCTATACTGGCGACGACCGCGCAGAGCGTCAGCAGGCTACACCACCGCACCATCTGGAAATAGAGAAATGTTACCTGTCAAATATCTGTACAAAACTCTGTACATTTTATGGTTACCTAGTACTTGCTGAATATTTTAAAGAAATCTAGTTTTTTCACTCTATCTTTTAAGCAAACCATAAAGATGTCATCAGAAATGTAGCATATTCTCCCAAGAAACAAGGTGTAGTAAACAAATTATAAGTTTTGACCGACCTACGTATTTTAACATTGATTAAGCCGCTTAGTAAGATATCATTATTACCTATGGGAAAAAATGGTAAATTTTAAATCAATAACTCCCACAATCAAATACAATAATACATTAAAAGAAACTGTCAAGTGCGACTCGAACTCGAGAATTGATGGTTCTGTATTATTTTCACAAAAAATCATATTTGTTGTATGGGGGCTACCATATTAAAGGTAACTTAAAAGTATAGGTATTTATTTTATTCTATTTTCGTATACGTATCATCACTGAAAATTTCAACTGTCTAGATATCACGGTTTAAAAAACACAGCCTGATGACAATCGGATAGATAGTGGAGTCTTATTAAAACGGCACCGTTTTTCCCCTTTACCTACGGAACCCCAACAAACAACAAAATCCAAAGAATCACAAAACAAAACGCTTCCTCAAAACACAATAGCAAAACATTTACCGCCATTTTGTTAACAATGACAGAAAATTCCCGAAAAATGTTGTCCTGGCATATCTACCATCTTCAATGACCAAAAAACTGGTTCCGTGTCAAGGATACCCTTTATAGATTAATGTCTATTGTCTAGAGATAAAGCACATGTGAATCGAACAGAACTGAGTAAGTATACAATAAGCAATTACAAGCTGGGCTTGCGCAACCTAACTAATGTATGAGGAAAAACATTAGTAATCGATATAGATTTTTCTATTTTCTTTTTTGGTGTAAATAATTACTAAGACTACTGACTCGACACTACCATGATCGTTTCTCGTTAGTTTACCGTCCTTTTCTCGCTCAAAAAAATCATAATAAATTGTAAATAAAACTTAGGTACCCCGACGACTTAAAAAAAAAGGTTTTAAAGT
Organism: Idaea dimidiata; assembly: GCA_949358125.1. NCBI lineage: Eukaryota > Metazoa > Arthropoda > Insecta > Lepidoptera > Geometridae > Idaea > Idaea dimidiata. The sequence goes on from OX442342.1 coordinate 1,899,814, forward strand.
TGTTTTTTTTACATTATTTAATGGTTTTTTATTATATATTTTTTTAGCTAAACGCGTCGCGTCCGATTTATTCTAACCCTTACCATAATTCTGATTATAGTAAGGGTCAATATCTCTTACACCAGTGTTTAAAGACAAGTCAAGTAATTATTATTTTGGCTAAGTATTATATTTTTTGAGGTTTTAACTTCTGCGAAAATGTGACAGAGATTTTACTTGGCCAGAGTATTTACTCGAATTGTCTTGAAGAAGTTTGCATTACAAAATAACCGACCGAATAAAAAGAAAAATTAAAAAGAAATCAATTCCTTTTTTTTTGACCATTTTCCTCACTTCATTCAGCCAGTTAGTTTTACTGAGTATTATTATACTCCTTTCAAACAGACTTTATGAAGGAGTTTGCATTACAAAATGACTGGCCAAAGCTAAACAATTGCTAATGAGGAAAAGTAATAATTTTAGATATTGGCTCTCCATACTCCCTATCATAAATAAAATATACAAGTGAAAGAATTACTTCGATACGTTAATTCGTTTCCGATTTAAAGAAGTAAACGTGCGATGCGGAATCGTACTCGGGTGTGACGTCATCTCACACTCGCCCAGTACGCTCGCACTCTCAGCACAGTGTCACAGTCACGTCACAGTAAATGTCGTCTTCATTTTCACTAGCGGAGAGCTTTGTAAATGACGTCATGTGACTGTTAGCGGATCTCAATATTTATCGTAAATAATTTAAATGCCTGTAAAATCAAAACTAATAGATATTTTTGACTACAACAAAAAAACCGACTTAAAAAATGAACAAAAAATAATTTAAAAACCACCAATAAAAAAAAAGAATTGATAAAAAAGACCAAAATAACCTCTACATACAGCGCCACCGACTAATTAATCTGTTTTATCATCTGACGTCGGGCAGCCAAACTAAGTAGAATATGGAACCATACAGCCAGTAAAACTGCCCGACTTCAGATGATAAAACAGATTAATTAGTCGGTGGCGCTGTATGTAGAGGTTATTTTGGTCTTTTTTATCAATTCTTTTTTTTTATTGGTGGTTTTTAAATTATTTTTTGTTCATTTTTTAAGTCGGTTTTTTAATTTTTAAATTATTTTTTTATATAACCCTTTTAAGTGTACCTACCTACATACTTTCGACTGCCAAATAAATTAACAATACCTATTGTTACCGTAATTTTAATTATTGAGGAGTTTGCTGATGAGAAGGTGGTTTCAGGTGGCCCTTCAATCTGTACTTAGTTCTTTAGGGGTCTATTCTTTTTGGTAGAAGTCCAAAAACGAGTAATTTATCACATTCTGGGAAGCTATCCTGTCCATCATTCCAAAGATACTCATCAGATCCTCACCAAATTTTATGGGACCACCTCAGGGCTCCCACCTTTCCATTAAAAAAAGAACCATCTCAATCGGTCAAGCCACCTTCGAGTAATCGGTGTACAAGTGAATTGAATACAGCTTTTTGAGGAGCATTCCCGGTCCTCACTTCGAAGATCCTCATCAGATCCTCACAAAATGTTTATGGGACCACCTCGGGGCTCCCACCTTTCCATTAAAAAAAGAACCATCTCAAACGGTCAAGCCACCATCGAGTAATCGGTGTACAAGTGAATTGAATACAGCTTTTTGAGGAGCATTCCCGGTCCTCACTTCGAAGATCCTAATCAGATCCTCACAAAATTTTTATGGGACCACCTCGGAGCTCCCACCTTTCCATTAAAAAAAGAACCATCTCAATCGGTCAAGCCACCTTCGAGTAATCGGTGAACAAACATAAAAAAAAAACAAACCTTCAACCGATTCTAACCGATACCTGTTCTTCATTATGAAGTTTAAGTTATATGGTAAATTTGACTAATTTCAGTTGAAATACAAAGGTTTAAAATATGTGTTCGTGCCAGCTTTAGTTACCCGATCAGTACCTATTACGAAGTTGAAGTTAAAAGCATGAAATAAGCTAACATGTTTTGTTAAACATAATAACAAATAATGCCAACTTTAATATATTTGTCACGTTCTAAGCTAACACGAATGTTGCTTAACTTTAGAACCTACCTAATTACTTAGGTATACTTCTATAAGTAGGTACCGAATTTTGTATTAGCAATCTTAATTTTTTGTGTTTTGGCGGGATCGCGTTGAGGAGATGTGTAGCAAAATTTTCATTTTTGTGAAACCTAGTTCAAATGCGTGTAAATTGTTTCATTTTGGGGGCATATTAATCAATTTAGTTTCATGAAGGTGTACTAGTGTACTGAACCGTCGTTATAGGTAAAAAGCCACCATTTACAATGACTTCCTTGACTTGACTTTTACTACGACGACTTGCATTTGATGCAAAAAACTTGTAAAAACTAATAATACTTGACACTGGCAACTTTCCTGCTGCTTTGTGGCGAGCAAAAAAAGAAGAAATCTAAATTTTAAAATCTTTAAAAGCGCCAATATGTAACTCTAAATCGGAGTTACATGTTTGAACCTTTTGAAGTGGAAACTTTGGGACCGTGGTCCGGGGGCACAAGCAATATGTCGGTTTTTGTCTGAATGCCTGGTGGAGACAACGCGAGACCAAAATGCTGAAGTTATTTATTTCTTATCGGTTGTGAACCGATTATGGCCGTTTGGAAAATACCAGTGTCAAGTATTATTAATATATAATGCAAGTTATTTGCATCGAAACAGTCAAGTCGTCATAGTTAAAGTCAAGTCTAGGGAATCATTTGTGAACCCGGCGGCCATTTACAAAGATTGTTCACGGAGCTTTGGAGACAACACTAAGTGCCTGCATGTTTTGCACCGATTTTCACTTTCATTCAACTTGTACAATGTACACCTTCACGAAACTAAATTGATTAATATGCCCTCGAAATTAAACAATTTGCACGCATTTGAACTAGGTTTCACAAAAATGAAAATTAAGCAACAAATTTCCGCAATACGTTCCAGCCAAAACTCATGCTGGAGTTTACTTGGCACAAAGTTATTTTATTTTGTCTATTTGTTATTATAGCGGCAACAGAAATACATCATCTGAATATCAGCAGGAACCGTATAAAACAAGCGTACGATGTAAACGGTCTAATTCGAGCTAGGAGCTGACCAACGAACTGAGCTGACGGACGAACTAAAAGAACGAACTAGTTTGTTTAGAAACGGCGAACTAAAATGATCGATCTCAGTTGTGAACTATTATATCCAAGACTATTGTTAATCAAAACCGGTCAAGTGCACGAAGGGTTTCGTACTAAGTATTATCACAATTTAGTACCAAAAACCCTAAAAGAGACACTGGACCAAACGAAATCAAACAAAAAAATACATCACAGTAACGTTGCGTTTGTTCCCTTTTAATCGTTTTTAGTATTAGTTGTTATAGCGGCAGGCAACAATAAATAAATAAATACTGCACGACATTACACACAGCTCAATCTAGCCCCAAACTAAGCACTAGGCTTGTATTATGGGTACCTACTAGACAACGGATTTACTACATAAATATTGTACTTTTTTTTGTAAATACATACATATTATATATAGAAAGACACCCAGACCAGATACAATTTTTTTATTTTTAGCCTGCACTGTCCTACTTATGGGCAAAGGCCTCCCCCATCTCTTTCCACCTTTCTCGATTTTCTGCAACCTCCGGCCAAGTCGGCTCAAAGCGGTTGAGATCGTCTCGCCAACGCTCTCGCGACCGACCGCGGCACCGGTGAGCGTTATTTTTAAACATAAATATTTGTACCTGACGGGAATCGAACCCGCAGCCTTCTGCATGACAATCGGGCGTTAGCCCGACGCACCAAAGCAAGGTGCGCATTGTTTCTTCTTCTTCTTTAAAACAATGCATCGTCTGTGAAAATTTCAACTGTCCAACTATCACGGTTCATGAGATACAGCCTGGTAACAGACGGACGGACAGCGAAGTCTCAGTAATATGTTCTTATTTTTACCCTTTGAGTACGCAACCCTAAAAACTAAACTTCACACCATAAGGAACTAAACAAAAAGCAGCCTTCAATCTTGAAGATAAAATTCAAATTACAATAACAACAAGAGGTAATGTTTTAGTAAACCGAATGCAATAATTATAAAACATTAACTTACAGTTTCCCATTGTTTACACATTTGACGCCTTATGCAAAGTAGGGTGTTACAGACGAGCGTCTAATGTACGTAAAACGTTAAGCGATTTTTAATATTTTTTTACCAAAATCTATCGGGTTAAGGGACATCTGCTGCATCATCATATTTGTATCTGGGGTTCGATTCGGTAAGGATGCGGAAATTTATTGAAGGGAGTTTTGGCAGGAACGCCGTGAGGAGATGTGTTGCTAAATTTTCATTTTTGTGAGACCCAGTTCAAATGCGTGTAAATTGTTTAATTTCGGGGGCATATTAATCAATTTAGTTTGGTGAAGGTGTACAAGTGTAGTGAAAGTGGTGCAAAACATGGACTTTAGCATTGTCTCCAAAGATCCGTGAACAATCATTGTAAATGGCCGTCGTTTTACAATGATTCCCTCAACTTGACTTTAACTATGACGACTTGACTGTTTCGATGCAAATAACTTGCAATTATCAAAAATACTTGACACTGGCTTTAATGTCAAAATGGAATATAGCCATATAAAAGAAGAAGAAATTTATTGAACAAATGTACTATGGATTGTTTAATATGCGTCTTTTAAACGCTCGCTGCTACAAACAAAACCCACTCGTTTAGACCGTTCTTTACAAATTCTCCAAGTAGAAGATGAGTTGTCGCATACTTGCCGTATACCATACAATGTAATGTCAAATTACATAATTTATGTAACTTTACATTACATTAGCGCGACCTGTGAACTGTGCCGAATTTTGCAATGACGTTGCATATTTACAGTAACAGCTAACTGAATTAGCGGTGAGGTTCGGATCGAACTCTTAGCTGTTATGTTGTCCTGGTACTTTTCAAAATAAGTTTTGAAATTTTAGAGTATTTTTTTCAAAAGATAGATAGATAGATACAACAATCAGTGTGACATCGTTGAAAGGAGATTTAAGGAAAAAAGTTTGCATATTGCAGATAGAAGAGATAATAATACAATTATTATTGGCTACTTTTCATCCCGATGAAAAGTTAAAACAGGATGTCCGCGGTGTTTTGCTTAAGTAATATATTTGGTAAGTATACAATAGTCTAGTTTTCAAGTATCTCTACTTGACATATGTGCTCCTAGTACCTAATCCTTTGTACTGACATAGTCTTAACCTATTGGCATTGTCTAGTCAAGGTATTGCACGCGAGCACTAACTCTTCGTGACTTGCAAAGTCCACCAAACTTGGTAGAGAAAGCCGTCAGGTCCAAAATTAGAGTATTATTACCTAATGCACATAAATCAATCTGGGTTTTTTAATATGCATTGATGTGTTTTACAAAGTAGGTACGTTGATGCAAATTGATGTGTTTTCGATAACCGCAGTTTGGTCACGTTTCGACCTTTTTATTAACAGCTCAGTCTATTTATATTAGCCTGGTACTTATTTATTATATTGATATAAGTAAATAAAATTATACCAAAATGCCCCGCTATTTTGGCAAATACAAAAACAAGGAACCAAAACAGTCTGAAATTGAAAAACGTACTATTTTTTTTAAATTTATAAATGCAGGATAATTGTAATACTCTTATGTTCTGCCACTTACTCACTATGATTGCTAGGTACCTACTTTTTTTTGACATGTCAGCATGTTCGCTTAGATCTGTGGCTTAGACGCACGTCGGGCGTGACCAACTCAATTATATTGTGGCCAATAGATAGGTAGGTACCTACCTAAGTTTTTATTTTTTTAATGTTCGCAGTAAGTGTATAGTAAACTTTTTTTTTAAATCTAGTAAAATATTTTTTTTTTTCACAAACTGTCCTAATTTAACTTAATATTTTAACTGATTCTCAATAAATACCTGTTTTATTAAATGTGTGGGTAGTGTTTTAATTTCCTTACAGTCGAAATGAAAAGTAGTGTGTTTAGCTCGGGTGAACATCAAGAATTTCACCCTCGAACTATTAGTTGGCCCGGTTGTTATCTTCGATAGCAGTCGTAAGGTCAAGTTAGAGGCCCATAAGGCGACCTGAAAACTTGAAAACTAGGTGTACCACACCACTACACGAAAGAAAAAGACTGCTAAACATTATACCATACATTAAATTGCTTACAAACCTTATGCAACCTACCCCAAGACCAAACCCACACGCAAGTGCTAATAAAATTGCAATTTCATAATATTTAAACCGACTTGTGGTACATACATACAGCCCATAGTAGATCATCAATAAAATCGAACCGTCTCTGGGAAGTAGGTAAGGTACCTTACGTAATTTAGTATTAAGATCAAATATGTATTTTGTACATCATTCGATAGCTTAGCACATTCTGAAGTGCACTATTCGTATTGCAAAATAGGAAACCGCATGATTTTAAACGTGTGTTAAAAGATGAGTACGGCGCATTTGGTCTTGTTCGCATTTGGTCACATTTAAGAAAACATTTTTATGAATATGGTGACTAGAAATTTAAATGCAGATCTTTTGCTATTTGTGTTTGGGTCCATTTGCTTTTGTGGCTTTGTGTAAATGGTCCGAAAATTACAGCCACGGTTGTTAATCTCAACCATACACAGCCATTACCACACACAAAAATAATGCAAACATTGAGTCTCACTTGCACTGTTTCACACAAGTACAATGTAAATACGCATTACAAAATAAAGCTTATTTGTAAATACATGGAAAAACATTTACATTTGTCCAACCAACATTATGTCGTAAAGAAAGTTTGTTTAGTTTATGTAAAGATGGTTGGCCAGTGGCAAGCATAAATACAAACATCAATATGTACTTACTTAATTTGGGTTTTGCAAAATGCAAAGCTCTTATTGTTTATTTTTTAATATTTATTATAACATTATTTTAAAAGTGTTTTAAAGAAATTCTAAGTGCTATGTTTATCTTATTTCAAAATACTGCTGTAATGTCCTTCCTTTTACTCGTATCTTGTTTATTAATTGGTTGCCAGGAAAAAATCGCTCATAGTGCAATTTTAGGTTTTTAGTTTTTCTTTGATTAATTCGACCAACAACACAAATATTATATTTGTGATATTGGTCGAATCAAGAGCAAAATTACACAAAATTTATCGTATGCGTAAAATGAATATTTAAAATTGCTTTCAATTGAGATATTGGATTGTAATCAAGGATACCATTTACCATATACCATTTCGAATCGGCTGATACCTACTACCTATGTAATAGTTTTTGTTTTTTTTTCCTAGTAATCTTACAGTTACTAGTAGAAAACAAACACAAAACTATTGACTTTCATCTCTGTACCTTGGTACGGAAGCGCGTGACCTTTCCATTCGCGTGCGCCCGCGCACCCTACCTAGTGTAAATACGACAGTTATTGTATGCCGTACTTAGCTTACGTAATATGTCAGAAAGAATCATTTGAATCATTTGCGATCTTAATGTGTGATGAAAATGCACTTCCACTACCGCGATGTGTTGTGTCGTCGTTTTAGGTTTCCGTAGTGAAATATGAAAAACGAATGATACGGATTTTTCTTATTGATTTTATATGGCTGTCTATTTACTCTAAAATCTGTTATTATGTTTGCAAGTTATCGATGTTTAGATGGTTGTTATCTCTGATAGCAGTCGTTTGGTCAAGTTAGAGACGCATACGGTGACCTGAAATACTCTAACACTAGTTGAGCCACACGACTATACTGATAGAAGAAGAAGGTGTAGAATGGTAGTCTAAAATCGGCAAAGTAAATGACATCTAACTCCAAAAAATTGCATATTAGAAAATACAAGTGAACATAAAATATACTATTTTTTTTTGAAAACTGTTCAAGTTTTTTAAAGTCTCAGATCAAAAATAATGATGATGTACGTACCGTGTACAAGCATGCAAGCCAAGTGCGGGGTGTAGTCAATAACCCTGTATGGCTAATATCAATGACTAAAATTTAACAGGCCATAAATAAATATACATTTTACATAATAATTAAATACACTGTACACAACCTAAGGTCTCTGTAATACAAAGAATAACATATTCTATACCTACCTATTTGCAAAAGAATTTACCTAACCTTGCTATTTTGTCCAATATAATTGCAATCTAAGATTCTCATGTCATAAAATCAAACATTTTGAGTAAACAAAAATGTCAAGTGTCGCAACATAACCAACGTATAGACAGAAAAAAAGAGGTGGCAATGAAATATATTTTAGTTTTTTTTACTAGTAATAAATAAATAAATAAACAAGCAACAGGAAAAAACAGAAATAGAGAATTCCAAAACGGTATTAAACTTTAAACAAGTTTGTGTTTTTCTTTTTTTTTCAGCATTCTCATAAATACATATTGTATCACGAAAGGGATGGTACATTTTGGAAAAAGTATAGATTTATAATGCAAAAGTATTTTGGTAAAAGACTTTTGATTTTTTAAACTTTTCGTAAATTTGTTTTTATTCCTCAAGGCATTTTAAAGATGAATTTTTCCTTTAAAAATATCTTTAAACTTTTACAATTTGTAATAAAATTTTTATTTCTGAGTATTACTTTAAAATAAATTGCTTTTATTTTACTAACGCTACTTCATTCATAAACTCAAATTAACAAACACGTGCTATATTGATAATAAGATATGTTACGGTGTTACGACAAAGTTGGTACTCTGTTTTTTTAAGTAGCATTTAGCCACAGGTGAAAATTTTGATATTGAACATTTATGCAAAAAAATACATTACCGAATTTAGAACCTCCTCCTTTTTTGAAATCTGTTAAAATATATAATTTGTTTAAATAAATGTTTTCCAAAAGTACTAGGTAAAAATAAGATTTATTCCGTTAAAAAATAATATGTGTATTATAGGTGTACGTATCCACTTGATTTGATTACCAATACGTTCAAACTCTTGATGACAAGAAATAACGATGATGACAACTGAATTATCTATTATCTTGCTGATGACAAATAAATTATCATTACGGTAAGTAATTGGACGTACAGTAGCAATAAATTTGTTGATAGATATAGTGACCGTTCGAACAAATACTTGACAAGTCATTTTAAACTTTGAATATTCATATTTGTCCTCCTGACTTCTAATGAATGAGTTTCTTTATTAGATCTAAATGTGTATTCGCAATTAGCTATTAAGGCTTTATGCGTTGGCACTTTTTGCGTCAATCAATGTTAAAATACCCATCTAGACACATAAAATACTATGTCTTAGATATAATATATCAAGGCAGAGCCCAAACTGCTACTGGTCCTAGGGACATAAAATTTGATTTTTAAAAAAGGATTTTTCTAAATTCCAACGGGGACGGCACTTACGCGAATGAAACTGCGAAACGTTGCCAGTTTCAAATAAGCCAATGCGCGTATTAGTCATTATGCGTCAAAGGGAGTCAAATTGTGCCTTTCGCGCACGAGCCTGTCTTACATAGTAACACTAAAACAAAAAATGAAAAACTTATCACAATACTAAATATTTACGTCTATTACAACGGACTTACGACCGATAATTACTCTAAGGTACGGTTACGACACACTTACAGCTTACATAATCATCCGAGATTCACTCTCATCAAGAGGCTGTATTTGACATGAGGTCATGAGGCACTTGTACCTCATTCAATAGCAAGATTGTGAGCGCTGTTGGTCTAAGACTAAAGTTTCGACCTGATTTTGAACCGACCTCGTTCGTCTGATTTGTTCGATCCATATACTACTTTAGGTTTAAAGACATTTATTCTCATAAGACACAAAAGTCACATACAATGAGATATAAATAAAATCATATAAAGGATAAATAACATATTTGCTTCTGGGCTCTGTTCCAAGTCGTTACGTTTGGAAGTAAGTTGTGGAAAAGAAAAATCATCACAGCCCGGCAATGTGCATTTTTAACTTGCTTTTAAAGATATTCAAACTAGTACTATCTTTTTTTTTTTTTTTTTTTTTTTCTTCTATGGTTTTCGCGATTTTGCATAATAAAACACTTTATTTATCCGGTTTTATCGCGTTTTTATTCATTATTTGACCCGAGCTTTCGCCAACTTTACAGTTGGCTTTTTCAAGGTTGACTGTCAACCTTGAAAAAGCCAACTGTAAAGTTGGCGAAAGCTCGGGTCAAATAATGAATAAAAACGCGATAAAACCGGATAAATAAAGTGTTTTATTAGTACTATCTTTTATAATGTCAGGCAGATTGTTAAATAGATTCACTCCATCAAACATAATTGTTGTCCTTCCGTAAGTTGTTCTTGGTGGTCTTGGTACAAGTTTTGTTTTATTTCGTAATCGCTGAGTGTTTGTTTTCTTTCGCAGTTTTATATTAGAACATATACTATTAGAGGCAATATTTTTTACAAGTATACACATTTTATATTTAAACAGTCTAGCTATATTAAAGAGTTCCGTTTTTTTGTATAATTCATCTTTCCCAAACGTGTTGACACGTTCTTTCCTTTAGACATGGCTGTTAGAGGCATAGGTGCTGAGCAACCCTCACTTCGCAGACACTACATCGCCATTAATAGCTGGACAACTTACACTTACAATGGAGTAACTTATACTTATATAACATAACATAATCAGCCCGTTAATTAGTCCCACCGCAGCCAGGGCAAGGGCCTCCTCTTAGAGGGTTAATTTAGTAAGACGCCACGAGAGCCTAACTCGGATTGGCAAATGTCTCATGTCCTAGGAACCGTGATGAATCCTAGGACATTCGGTTTCGTCACGATGTTTTCCTTCACCGTAAGAGCAATGTTACTAGCTCACACGAGTTTTAAGTTAGGTTACTTGCGCTGTATAAGTCATCTAAAATTAGACGAAAAAGGCTAATCATTATTATCACACCTTTTTGGGCTCCGTACTCAACGGTACCCTTTAGTCCGGACAGACGATCGGCTTTGCCCGGATAAAACATACGAAACGCCAGAAGACAAGTTATAACTTCGACCTAGTGTTGTGAATAAAGTTATCTCATGGTAGTTATTACCATCGACCGTGAGATAGTGACGTTTTTACCATCAAATCATCATTAATCACTGCACAATACATAACATTCCAAGTCGGTCTCTTATGTAGGTATATGGGTTAATATTTAGATCGACATTGTCGTATTATAACTTTAACTATCGTTTTTAGCCTAGTTTCCTTTAAGGACACCCACGGGAAGCGACGGGGTAGCTCTATGGGCTAACCAACGTAAGTTTGAATTGTGTATTTCCGCAATTAGCCCTACAACTGGACCTTTTTGACTTCAAGCCCCGGGTTTACTCACGACGTTTTCCTTCACCGTAACAGCGATGTTAATAGCACACATAATTTTTTGTTTAAGAAAAATACATTTGTGCGGTCAGCCGGGATTCGATACCACAACCTTCGGAATGAAAGTCGGGGTATCTACCACTAGACCAACATCAACACGGGCAACGTAGACAACTATATTTAACGTATATTTCTTTTACTTCCCATGTCTTTAACTGGGGTTAGTGCCATAAACATTTTTCGGTTGTGACCTGCTTTTAATTCTTGATTTTTGTCTACCTCTTGTTTACGGGTAATAATTACCTGCTATTTTTATCTTTTTTCTTTGCAAAATTTTCTGTCTAGATTTTTTTTTTAAATAAAATAATGTTTTAACTAAGCGGGCTACATCTTTGTCTGTCTGTGGGAAATAGAGGTCGAAAGCATGTCCCATATAAAAATGGCGAAGATTAAAAACAAGGCAGTGTCAAATCTAGGAAAATATTATGTTAATATTCTAATAACTATTTTAGTTTTTTTTATGCCAATTTCGTAACAAAACTGTGATACTTAAACAATTGAGTGTATAAATAAAATAATAAAAATTAACCTAATTATAATTTACAGCTCTATTATATGGCGGTGAGATTCGGTCGATTTTGTAATATGAAAAATGCATTTGAAACCGTATCTTGATATAAAATACGATATCATGTACAATTGTTCGCGCCAGAACCTACATAGACAGACATACGAACTTTAATGAATGCATTTGCATAATTCGTAACTCGTGGGAGAACGTGCGCGCGCGCTCGTTTCGCGGACTTTTTTATGTCACCACGGTGACTGATACATTGATCTTCGTTCTTCGTTCGATTGTTTTAATTAGATTCTTACTTGATTAATATTAAATTTGGTTCTTGTAAATGTCCTATACACCTAACTAGTCGTTTAATTAAATACCCGAAAAATGAGTTATATGTGCTTGTTATCTGAAATAAACATACCTATGTTGTTAACTAATATGGTTAATTGAGTTAATTATTTATATTAATCTCCAACGCCTGTTATCTTAACTTATATAGCGCACGAAGATTTGTAAGGAAATTACAAGAATTGAAAGCACCAAATTGTCAATCAACAATTGGAGAAATGCATATTTGACATTTTGCGAAAAAATACACGCAGTGTCATTATAGTAATTTGTCCTAATGCGTATTTGACCTATAAATCGTACATTTCTGCAAATACATTACAGAAGCCCATAAAGAACATAAAGTAAACCAACTCTCTTAGCATCGATTATCTAATCACAGATTATACTGTGGCTTTTCATTCCGTAGCTGCCAAGAAAAGAAAAGAAAAGTTGTTCTTTTGGAAGAAAAGTTCAAATTGTAAGTTCAAATGTTGGGTAAGGTTCCATAATTGGTAATTGGTAGATAATTGCAATGAAATCGTTCAATTTAGAAATCTTGCGTTTGTAAATTTAGTTTTTTTTTTTAATCTGTAATTCGAATTTGAGATATTTATTATCTTACAACTGCCGCTTGCCCCGCGTAGGTCCCGACTCTTCGAGAATATCGGGATAAAAAGTAGCCTATGGTAGCTCTACAGCTATCTTTATCAAGTTTCAATGCAATCGGTTTAGCAGTTTATATTGGATTTACCTAAAGATGAAATCAAAAGTGGCTACTAGTCACAAAACTTTAAACTTTATAAATACTTACAGATTAAAATAACCACATGCTTAACATAACAATTAAACAGAATATCAAGTTAAATCATGAAATATTGCCTGCTCTATAACGTGACATGACTTTCCTCGCGTCCTCACGATGTTCACGTCAATTATTTTCATAGATTTGCAGCAGTATTAGTTTAGTTACCTTACTTGGATATTACGGATTTCTATTCACATGCTTATTTCACTTCCTATTTCCTGGTACGATTTTGGTGAGGTTCGTCTACCTACTAAAAAGGATAGGTAGGTAGTTAATTTTAACTTGTAATGTCACACTAATTATTTTTTCTTAATATTATTTTATTATATCTTAATAGATGTATATGACCTGTACCTGACCAGAGATGTATATTTTTAATATACATTTATATGTACTTATATTAAAATATACATTTCTCATTACAAATGTATATTTTTAATATACATTTTTATGTATATTAAAAATATACATTTCTCCTGATTTAACACACTATGTTTGTTTCCAGGATTTGATTCCTATCAGCAACATTATCAGTCAGTACAATAATATAGGATGCTATTTTTTTGCAAAAAGACAACGTTTCCTGGTTAGGGTGTATTATTTTTTTCAAAAATCTAAAATACTATTTTAGTTTTTGTCAAAATCGGGAACGCAACTCTTTACAGCATTTTTCGCTATCTCTTATAGTTTAGGATATCCCCCTGAAAGCCTAACGAAATGGTGCACCCAGTTCATCAACGCAGTCTAAATAAACCGTAGTCGATCCTAGTGACACGAAAGGAAGATATTCTTTATAATTTTGTCTATAGTTTTCGCTATTTTGCATAATAAAACACAAAATTTACCGGGTTTACTCGCACTTTTAACTAAATAAAGGCATTGCGCTGCGCTGCGTGCCTTAAAAACGTAAACAATAAGAGAGGCAATCCTTAATTTCGACTCGATTGAACATGCATCCGTGGATAAATTGGAAAAAGGCGTTGGGACGGATCCCCAGAGATGCAGATTCAAGTCCTGTCGGGTGCGCAATTATTGGAAAGCATTTCTTTCAGTAAAGTCATTATTTCTAAAGACCGAGCTTCCGCCAACTTTACTGGCGAATAAAAATGGCGTTATAAAATAAAAACGCAAGTAAAACCCGGTAGGTAAATATTGTGTTTTATTTACGACTAGCTGCGCCCCGCGGTTTCACCCGCGCAAGTTGCGAACCCGCGTTGTTCGAACACCTACCTACCGCAATTTATGCGGTATTATTATTTAATTATTATTACAATTATTATTTAAGGTTGGTAGGTGAAGTAAAGTAAAGTTTGTATTTCATTAGTAAGTGACGATGACGATGACGAAGGATGACGATGATCATGATGCCACTCTACATAACTTACCCTACCCCTGTGTCGATTTTCATTTATTGAATAGTTATCACCCGCGTAAGTCCCGATCATGCGGGATTTTCGGGATCAAAAGTATCCTATGTCACTCTCTATCATTTAAACTATCGATGTGCAAATTTTCATCCAATAAATAGTTATCACCCGCGTAACTCCCGATCCCGCGGGATTTTCGGGATCAAAAGTATTCTATGTTACTCTCCATCATTTAAACTATCCCTATGCAAATTTTCATCTATTAGGTAGTTATCACCCGCGTAAGTCCCGATCCCGCGGGATTTTCGGGATCAAAAGTATCCTATGTTACTCTCCATCATTTAAACTATCCCTATGCAAATTTTCATCCAAATCGGTTGAGCCGTTTGACCGTGAAGAGGGAACAAACAAACAAATAAACAAACAAACAAACAGACTTTCGGATTTATAATATTAGTAGGATATTCATTGTGATGTTTATGCATATTTTTATAATTGTTCGAAATTCCCAAAGGATCGTAACTTACGCGGGTAAAACCGCAAGACACAGCTTGTAATAAATAATTCTGCTCGTAACAAATCACGTACAAGAAAATCTACTAGACAATCTATAGGTAACTAGATATATTTCCATTTAAATCATTGCATGGCTGGGAAGCTCCAAGTTTCACTACCAGGAGGTCATAGGTCAGAGAGGAAAGTGAAGACAGGGTGAAGGCTGGACTGGTTTTAGTGGGCAGGTATGCTGAGTATAGTCTAGGAGTGCTAGCGTAATGTTAGGTGGCAATGAACTTTGTTTTAAACCGGATAGTAAGAGTCATCGATTCGTGATCGTTCAGCAACGCCTGGTGCAGTCATATCGGTGACCGATAATGTGTTTAGCAAATGTACAAACATTAAAAAAAACGTAAAAAAAATTAGCGACGAATTGAGAACCTCCTCCTTTTTTGAAGTCGCTTAAAAATTGATTTCCCTGAGGTTGAGAAGGCAGGTTAAGCAGTAGGTCGGTTATCTCTGATAGCAGTTGGTTAGTCTTAGAGGCTTTAGAGTGAACTGAATTCTAACACTAAAGGATCGTCTCCACGAGCGTTAGAATCGCGGCGATATTACCGTCGAGCCATTTATTTCTATACAATCTCTATGAACGTGTCTCCACACGGCGATGTTAACGCGGCGGTGCGTTGTATAGGAATAAGATAATATCGCCGCGATTCTAACGCTCGTGGAGACGTTCCCTAGGTGAGTGATACCACACGAAATCAAGAAGTTTCGTGGGTAACAAATGTCTTGCTATGGCGGATTTGCTTAGCCGTGGCAGATTGGGAAGTCCAAAGTGCTGGATTGACGTCGTAAGGGATGACATAAAATATAAAATATAAGTAGTATATCCGTTGTCTAGTCACCGTAACACAAGCTTAGCAGCTTACCACGGGGCTAGATGGCGCTGTGTGTTCGTCACAGAATTTATTTATTTATTTATTTACATGCGAGCAAAATGGCCCCACTACCCCGGGCTCCCGAGAGGAATGCAACCGGGAACGTAGTAGCCTGGATAAATGATTTTTGTGAGTTCTAAATGCTTAGATATTTTTTTTAAATACATTTATTTCTTAGGTACCTACTACGGCAAGAATAATGTGCGTAACGTAATTTCGTGGGTATTTTATTTTAATTATAGTTATATGCTTAATTATTATACTAACTGTTACCCGCGACTTCGCCTGCGTAGAAATAGTTCATCGCCGACTTTGTCGTTTATTACTCGGGTTCTACTAATTGGATTTCGATGTAAAGTATACGACGAGGTTCCTCGAAAATAGAACTATCCGAAATTGAAAACCAGATTTCAACCAGATTAGTTTTTAATTGTATAAGGAACAAACAAACTAAACTGATATGAATTTTAAAAATTATGAAATTTTGTTTTACTTCTTTTCCTAAGTCCCCTAGACAACTATTTATTTCTTTTACTTCCAAGTGCAGACTTTTTGTCCTCTCTTCCTTTATTATAAGTATAGGATAGATAAAAATGGAAAATAAAACCGCCAATTTGTAACGGGTAAGCCCTTTTATTCCGAAAGGGGGTTGTTCTAGACGTCTAGGCGAACACCTTTTGTTCTACGACTTTTGAAAATTCGAACTTTTTTTAAAAAAAAAATGAGATTATTTTTCACTGAAATAAAAGCTGTTTTTGAAAATAAAGGTAAATGAAGGTTTGATTATAGTAGAACAAACTAAATGAAAGGATAACATAAGGTCAATGACCTCGAACTCTCAGAAACAGCTGATTTTCAAGTAAACTTTACATCTCAATTTTACGAAAAGTACTTCAAATTTCCAAAAGTCGTAGAACAAAAGATGTTCGCGTAGACGTCTAGAACAACCCCCTTTTGGATTAAAAGGGCTTACCCGTTACAACTTGTGCAGATGTCTAGGTAATCGACACCATCTAACAAGTCTATTTGGTATCTTTAGTGTTATATGGTATTACGCCACAAAGTTCTAGTCGATTATGTAAATAATAATTAATTAATCATTGTTATTTAATAGTTATCTATCTATAATTTACTTATAACAAAAGAAAAGAGGACAAAAAGTTGTATGTACTTGGACGTAAATTAAAAAAAACTGTCTAGGTGACTTAGGAAAAGTAGTAGAACAAAATTATATGATTTTTCAAATTCATGTCTGTTTGTCTGTTTCTCTGTTTGTTCCTTATACAAAAGCTACTAATCCTATTTTCGAGGAATCTCTTGGTGTAGGTACCTACTTTACATCGAAATCCAATTAGTAGAATCCGAGTAATGAACGAAAAAGTCGGCTATGCACTATTTCTTCGCAGACAAAGTCGCGGGTAACGGCTAGGTAACTAACAAACTTGTCAAGGTCGACTAACCGACCCGACAAAAGCTAACTGCAAAATTAGCGAAAGCTCGGTACTTTTGTAATAATGCCGTTGTTAAATAAAACGCGAGTAAAACCCGGTAAATATTGTGAACTATTATTTTGCATTTTTTTACTAATTTTTTTTTTTTTTTTTTGGAAATATATTTCCTTGCTAAAAATATTTCTAAACTATTATTTTGTTATGCAAAATCGCAAAAACCTAAGACAAAATTAAGTAATTTGTTTGTTTGTTTGTAATAAATAGGCTCCAAAACTACTGGACCGATTTCCAAAATTATTCACCAAAAGAAAGCTACATTATCGAGAAATAACATAGGCTACTTTTGATCCCGATATTTCTACGGGATCGGGACTTACACGGGTGAAACAGCTGGGCGCAGTTAGTTTATTATAATTACTAGCAGCAAAAATATCGGGATAAAGCCTATGTGTTATTCCTAGTCTCCAGCTACCAACATTCCAAGTTTCATCGCAATCGGTTCAATAGTTTTTGCGTGGAAGAGTAACAAAGTCACATCCATACATACAAACTTTCGCGTTTATAATATTAGTAAGATATATATTTTTTTTTAATTTTGAAAGGATTTTTTTTTATCATCCACGTATAGAAAACACTTTAAAATATATCAAAAACAAGATTATTGATGTTTAAAAATTTCATAATAATCATCATCATCGAAAATTGTAGATTGTGTTTTGTGATCGATGCCTGCGGCTGCGCAGCGTAATGATGTCATATTGATCAATGTGCTAAAATGTCATACCACATGTTTTGTTGTCGGTGTAATCGTTGATTAGCTGTCAAATCAACTTGATAGGTAGTTATTTCGTACCATTCTCACTGGATCGAGTGGCGTGACTGATTTTACAATCTTACTAATATTAATAAACGTGAAAGTTTGTATGTTACTTTGTTACTCTTTCACGCAAAGACTACTAAACCGGTAGCGATGAAACTTAAAGTAGATAGGTAAGTATATAGGTACACTAAAATGGGGGAAAACAGTCAAGTCGTCATAGTTAAAGTCAAGTCGAGGGAATCATTGCAAAACGGCAGCCATTTACAATGATCGTTCACGGAGCTTTGGAGACAACGCTAAAGTTCATGTTTTGCACCGATTCTCACTTTCATTACACTTGTACTGTACACCTTCACGAAACTAAATTGATTAAAATGCCTCCAAAATTAAACAATTTACACGCATTTGAACTAGGTTTCACAAAAATTAAAATTTAGCAACACATGTGACCGCGTTCCCGCCAAAACTCGAAGACAAATTCGGCAATCTTGAGTAGACTTTCATGTCGTCTACTGGCAAAAGAAGAAAGGAGGTTTTTGCCCTACAGTGGGACGAATTCCCACCCTTCCCGATCGAACAAAGAGTATAACAATTCAAACACATTCCGAGAGTTTTGGCGGGAAAGCTTTGAGGAGATGTGTCGCTAAATTTTCATTTTTGTGAAACTTAGTTCAAATGCGAGTAAATTGTTTAATTTCGGGGTCATTTTAATAAATTTAGTTTCGTGAAGGTGTACGAGTGAAATGAAAGTGAAAATCGGTGCAAAACATAAACTTTAGCGTTGTCTCCAAAGCTCCGTGAACAATCATTGTAAATGACCGCCTAAACACGGTGGCCTACACACGTTACAAATGATTCCTTAGACTTGACTTTAACTATGACGAATTGACTGTTTCGATGCAAATAACTTGCATATATTAATAATACTTGACACTGGTTAATTTTAGAATGGCCATAATCGGTTCACAACCGATAAGAAAAAAATAAAATAATTCAATTACATTCCTATAAACCAGCACAGTTGAGTAAAAAGCTACACACGAATGGGTAATAAATTTTGAGCGACAGATGAATGCTTTGTTGAAAAACTGTTGGGTCTTTGTTTATGTATTGCTTTGGCCTTTTTATTAATTAGGTACTTAGGTAAAGAAAATACATAGGTCCCTATTTAAGTGCTGTATATTATGTAAAGATTAATTAATATACGCCTTTGACATAACTCCTTAATAATTATAAAAAAATGATACTATTAAAAAACTTCTAATAAGTAATTATTTTTCAAATTTATATTTTCAGGTTTATGTCTAATGATAATCGTCAATAATAGAAGTTATTTGAAATTCTATTAAATCAAAATAATAAAAGTTTTCATTAAGTTTGTACTTCGATAAAATTTTGATTAAGTATAAGTTTAATTCTAAGTCCTTCCGTGCGAGAGTTAAAAATTAATTACCTTAAAATAATAACAAACAAAACAAAATGTACAAAAAAAGTTACTCACGTTAAAGATATCCTTTTCCAAAAAAAAACAAGGCACCACAGAAACTAAAATTAAAAAAAAACAACGATAATAATTAAAAATCCACAACACAAACACTGGCAAGTCGTAATAAAAACTCACAATTTAAAAAAAATATCAAATTTGAAAATAGAATGCGTCTTCTTTCACTGTACTAAGATGAATGCACGCGTGCGAACCATACACCACGCTTTTAACCTCTTCCCATACTAGAAAACCTCACTAAACCGACCTCCAACTAGAAGCAATATCTACTAAAAGAAAGACCAAGTTACACTAGCCAACTTACCATCTCAAGTCGGCTTAGTCGAACTAGAAAACCAGTATAACTCGAGCTGTATTTAGGAACAAATTCTTCCTTAACACAGCTCTTACATTTTGGGTGTAAGTTAAAGCATTACTGGGTAAATTAATGAATATTCGTATATTAGAATATGGTACATCTTAACTTGCTTGCGTAAATAAGACAATAGAATTCGCAAGGCTGTCTATTGAGACGTCTTGGTTTAAGTTATTTAGAAGCTTAAAGTCGCATTAAGGCGAAGTGTTTGTGATATGTTTGTTTGGACACGAGACGAGGTCGGTTTGGACACAATCCGCTACCATGATCGCTTTGTCGTTGCTTTGTCGTCCTATTGTCGCTAAAAAAATAAAGTAAATCCTACTTCTTTCTAATATTATAAACTAGCTGCTTCCCGCGGTTTCACCCGCGTAAGTCCCGTTCCCGCTAGAATATCAGGATAAAAAGTAGCCTATGTGTTATTCCCGGTCTCCAACTATCTACATACCGAGTTTCATGGTAATCAGTTCAGCGGTTTTTACGTGATTAAGTAACAAACATACACACATACAGACATACTTTCAGCGTTATAATATTAGTAGGATGGAATGTGAAAGTGTGTTTGGATGTTTGTAACTCAATCACGCAAAACCTACTGAACCGATTGCGATGAAACTTGGAATATAAGTAGTTGGATACCGGGAATAACACATGGGCTACATTTTATCCCGATATTCCCGCTGAAACGGGACTTACGCGGGTGAAACCGCGGGGCGCAGCTAGTTTTAAATAAAAATTACCCCGACTACTTTTATCAAGGGCGTGTGGATAATTGAGGAGCATTGCCATTATTGGCATATGGCAAAAAAACACGTTTGTTGCATGGGAGCCCCACCTTAAATATTTGTGTATTTTTGTTTTCAGTATTTGTTGGTATAGCGGCAACAGAAATATCAACTGTGATAATTTCAACTGCCTAGTTATCACGGTTCATGAGATACAGCCTGGTGACAGACGGACGGACAGCGAAGTCTTAGTAATAGGGTTCCGTTTTTCCTTTGGGTGGGTACGGAACACCACAGATAATTTAAAACAATCTTTTTTTTAAAGTTTTATTTTTTTTATTATTCTATGTGTTTTTTTTTAGCTAAGCCATAATATAACAACGACTTAGAAGAGATCATGGTAGGGCGGATTAGTGACGAAAACATCGTGAATTTGTTTATTTTAGGATGGCAAGCTTAACACCAACATTAGAAAAAGCACGGCGAAAGCTCGGTTCGTTTAAAACCATGAATAAAAACGCGATTAAACCGAATATTTATGTTGTGTTTTATTATGCAAAATCGCGAAAACCATAGAAGAAATTACCAATCTTATTTGAGTTTTGGCGGAAACGCATTGAGGAGATGCGTTGCTAAATTTTGAATTATGATACAAAATTAAAAAATTTAGGTATACATCTCCTAGTTTCCACATCTCCTAGTTCAAATGCGTGCAAATTGTTTAATTTCGGAGGCATATTAATCAGTTTAGTTTCGTGAAGGTGTACAAGTGGAATGAAAGTGAAAATCGGTACAAAACATGGACTTTAGTGTTGTCTCCAAACCTCTGTGAAAAATCTTTGTTAATGTCCGCCGTGTTTACAAATGATTCCCTAGACTTGACTTAATTATGACGACTTGACTGTTTGAAAGCAAATAACTTGGATAATAAATAAATAATACTTGACACTGGCTAATTTCCTAATGGCCATAATCGGTTCACAACCGATAAGAAATAAAAAATTAAAGCTTGACACCAATATTTTTTTTCTCAAATTGTAATAATCTAGTTAATTCTATGTTTTCTATGTATAATATGTAATGTATTTACAAAAAAAAAACTATAATATGTTATTTATCCGTTGTCTAGTACCCATAGTACAAGCCTAGTGCTTAGTTTGAGGCTAGATAGCGCTGTGTGTAATGTCGAACAATATTTATTTATTAGCTAACTTTAAATAATTATTAATAACTTAACTTATTGAGTGCTTAAGCCTGCCCTGAACGACTTGGTTAAGTCGGTTACTCCCGGATTGAGGAAAGGACGTTGTTGGTTCAAATCCCGCCCCGCGTCGACCGTTTTTTGTGTTTTTGTAGATGTTATTTATCCTTTTAAATCTTATTCAATCACTTACTGAAACGCTAATGGCTGGAGGCTATAATAGGTAGGTATCTATCTTAAAAAAAAAACCCGACTGCCGTTAAAACTGAAAAGTAAAAAACAAGAAGATACTTAGAGGTAAAGAAACCTTAAAAATCGTTCGACGCATCTAGGAGCCTTAAAAATGGTGGATGGAGTCGGGTGGGACTTCAACACAATTTGGTGTTATTATACTTTACCTTTAAAAGGAGGCCCACCCGACTGCATCCACCATTTTTAAGGCTCCTAGATGCGTCGAACGATTTTTAAGGTTTCTTTACCTTTAAGTATCTTCTTGTTTTTTACTTTTCAGTTTTAACGGCAGTCGGGTTTTTTTTTTTTTTTTTATTTAACGCTCTTTAGTTATTAGAGATTAGATACAATTGCACTAGAGAAACTCCTTAAATCTGGATGTATATACTCCAGTAGCGAGGACTCGAAATCAGTTAAAGGTAGGCTATCTAAAAGCCTTCAATATTATAATAGCTATTCCTTTTGAGTTTTGCTGAGATGCCTATGAAGTAGGCAGGTATTCATCTTAAAATATAATCACCAAATCCGAAAACGTCGTCGCGTCTGGTGATACAAGGGCTGGCGGTTTTTATCCTTGCTATGCATTATCCATAGCGCGACATTTAAAATTTTTAGTTAATTACTTATTGTAAACATAGTAGGTAATTGTT
This sequence comes from Idaea dimidiata, assembly GCA_949358125.1. Classification (NCBI taxonomy): domain Eukaryota; kingdom Metazoa; phylum Arthropoda; class Insecta; order Lepidoptera; family Geometridae; genus Idaea; species Idaea dimidiata. The sequence goes on from OX442342.1 coordinate 1,922,621, forward strand.
ATTTATGTTATCTCTGACAAACTGACAAATCAAGCATTAAATTTCCTTCAAAAGTTCAAACTCGGCGTCAAAGTCAAATCGAAAAGTTTTTAATTAACGTTCCGTTGTCTTTGCGGAAATTACCTTCGTTACACAAAAATGCAGCTGCAATGCAATATAACTTTAGAATAATTACAAAGTCCGCAAAAAAGTGACCATTAGAAAACACTTTTCATACGCGGATTGTTTTCGCATGCGAATATTATATTCTTGTGCGAAAATTCAGAAATACCAAACCAGTGTTCGTGCTAAGCCATAAATTGAAAAAAAAACCACATTATTTAAGACAAGACAACCGAGCCGCAGCCGATTGACATAGACCTACTTTAACGACTTCCTGTAGTTTTAATAATTATTATATTTAAAATATCATCACAAACTTTATCAGTTAATATTAATAGTCGATAATTTACGAAAGAATAAAACATATCGTTTGAATAAACAATGTTGCGCGTTTTCCCGGATTTTATGGTTAAGACAAATCTTGCTTTATAGCGTTTTAAATCTTTATTTTTATTTATTTATTATTTTAATGTACCCTATGTCACTTTAACGGTCATGACGAATCTAACGACGTATCGTTTATCGAAATCGGCCCAGCCGTTTAGGCCCTACGACGGCACAAAAATAGGTCACATACATACATACTTACATACATACATACATACACTCACGGCAAAAACATAACACTTCCTTTGGCAGTCGTGTAATAATTGGGCAGCACTTGCCTCTGAAGCCTACGTTAAGATCAAATAAAATAACTCCTTAACTTGAAAATCTATACTTATAATAAAATCGTAACTTAGCGGTGTCTGTTTTTGAAAGATATTTTGAAAAAACTATTTTTAGGGGTATGTACTAACGTAACAGACCCCATTTCCGTGTTTAACTTTTTGTTTGTTTGTCCGTTTGGATGTTTGTCCGTTTGTCTGTTTCTCTGTGCGTTTGTGCGCGCTAATCTCGGAAACGGCTGGACCGATTTCAATGAAATTTGGTTATTTTTTATCCGGATATCAAGTCCGGATTATGATATAACATAAAATTTTTGTTGTTTTTGAATTATCGGCATCCATCGTCATCTATCGTCATCCATCGTCATTCATCGTCATCTATCGTCATTATCACTTACTGACATACAATTTTTTCCTAACTTCACCTATCTACTGCAGTGCAAAAATCCACACTTAAACGGACGACCAGGGAAGTACATGCGCGGGTGAAACCGCGGGGCGCAGCTATAAGCATAATAATTTAAATTTAAGAAACGTTAAAAACCACGTATAAAAACTGTTTCAAAAATATTGTTCTAACTAGCAACGGTTTCACCCGCGTAAGTCCCGTTCCCGCGGGATTATCGGGACAAAAGTAGCTTATATGTTATTCCAGGTCGCCAGCTACATATATTCCAAGTTTCATCGCAATCGGTTCAGTAGTTTTGGTAACTATTGGCAATCACAACAGGGTTTTGAGGCTTTGAGGTAAGGATTTCCACGTTTAGGTCTTTGTCGTTTTCTTCTTCTTTTATATGGCTTTATTCTATTTGGATATTAGCCAGTGTCAAGTATTATTAATATTTGCAAGTTATTTACATCAAAACAGTCAAGTCGTCATAGTTAAAATCAAGTCGAGGGAATCATTGTAAAGCGGCGGCCATTTACAATGATTGTTCACGGAGCTTTGGAGACAACACTTAAGTCCATGTTTGCACCGAATTCCACTTTCACTACACTTGTACACCTTCGCGAAACTAAATTGATTAATATAGGTACGATTTTAAACTTACCTACATGGTTGTTTTCACTACCTACTAAAATTACATAAAACCGGAGTTTTTACCATGTTTAATAATTTATTCGCGGAGCTCAATATTTCGCTGGTAATTTCAACCAGCTTGTTCACGAGACTGGAGAATGCGGGTAGGTGATGACAGTTAGAGGCGTCCATATCGAACTACCTGCTTCCTGATACGAGTGGAACGACATTCAATTCATGTCAGCTACTTTAGTAGTAAATTGATTAATATAACCTCAAAATTAAACAATTTACATGCATTTACCACCCTCCCAGCTGCTGGGCAAGCCTACTCCACCTAACAACGTCCCGGGCAAACAGCGCCAAAAAATAACATGGATTAAAAAGTGGCTTGCGCTGTATATATCATCTAAAATTTAGATGAAAAAGGCCAATTAGATGCATTTGAACTGAGTTTCACAAAAATGAAAATTTAGCAACACATCTCACCGCGTCCCCGCCAAAACTCCATTTGTCGTTTTAGTTAGACGATATTAAAACAACAAAACGTTATTAATTTCATTCAAGGAATTGATCGTATAGCTTCTGCGCTACGCGTTTTCACCCGCCTAAGTCCCGATCCCGCGGGAATATCGGGATCAAAAGTAAAAGAATTTTTGATATTGGTCCAGTGGTATCAGAGTATCACAGCAATCTTTTCTCTTTTATTATGTCCAAACCGGCCGCCGGCACAAGAAACCGTATTCGTTGTCTCCAAAGCTCGCGTGAACCGTCATTGCAAAAAGCCACTATTTACAATGACTTCCTCGACTTGACTCTGTTGATGCAAATTGCAAATAACTTTCCAAATGGCCATAATCGGTTCACAGCCGATAAGAAAAAAAATTGTTAATGCAGCTGGCCAGCTGGTAATCATCGTTTGAGAGTTTTGGCGGGAATGCGTTAAAGAGATGTGTTGCTAAATTTTCATTTTTGTGAAACTTAGTTCAAATGCGTGTAAATTGTTTAATATCGGGGGCATATTAATCAATTTAGTTTCGTGAAGGTGTACAAGTGAAAATCGGTGCAAAACATGGACTTTAGCTTAGTGTTGTCTCAAAAGCTCCGTGAACAAACATTGTAAAAAATGGCCCCCTTCTTACAATGATTCCCTCGACTTGACTTTAACTATGACGACTTGACTGTTTCGTTCGATGCAAATAATCTGCAAATATTGATAATACTTGACACTGGCAAATGTCCGAATGGAAAAGCCATTTTAAAGAAGAAGAAGAATCATCGTTTATAGGTAAGGGGGTAGGTAACACATTACGACCCCGCTTCGTTTGCGGCGGGAACCCGGCTAAATAACGCCATAAATATGCAAAGCAAAGTCAGTTAAGAGTGTTCTGTAGCCAGTAATTAAGTACTAGACGAAATAGATAGTTTCGCCTCTTTCCGGGTAATTTTAGAGATGCTACGTGTTACGTGTGTGGTGGCACCTACGTAAATACGTGATGAAACTGAAAAAGACAAATTGACGACGGAATTCGTTGTGAAAGTTTGTATGTACCTATGTTTGTTACTCAATCACGTAAACACCTTTCAAACAAAAAAAAACTGCATCAAAATCGCTTCATTCATTCGACGGCCTTAGGGCGCGTCGGGCGAAGGTCGGACTGCAATTCAGAAGGTTGCAGGTTCAATTCTCGTAGGGTGCAGGTTTCTGATCTGGGTGTGTTCTATGAATCATTAAATTTGTATGTATTTAAAAAAAAAACCCGCCTGCTTAAAAAAACAATAAAACAAGTCCAGTAGTGACGGAATACAGCTACTTTAACAGTCGGAGCCCATGACATCTTATCTAACGATACCTTAATTAAACAAATCCCTCGAGTAGTTTGAAAGATACGAGCGAATTAAGAATATTACAAGCATACAAGATAGGCGGGAAAAACAAACCCTTGCCTTGCAGCCGGGTAAAATAGTAGATTGTGTGCCAAGGGAGAAAAGACTATTTTTACGGCGAGAGTTTTTTTGAATCTAGAGTGAAGCGAAGGATTCTAGAGTAGAAGTAGTTCTTGGGTAGAATCCTGAGCGAATCGAGGGATTCAAAGTACCTCACTCGAAGTTAAAATAGTATTCGAAGTTAAAATAGCCCTCTATGAGAAAATGAGTACATTTAACTTGTTAACCCAAATATTTCAAAGACTATTCCTAGTCTATTCCAAGACTATTCCTTGTCTATTCCGAGTCTCCTACTCTACTATTAGTCTACTCCTATTCTAATCCTGTTCTATTCCTAGTGTATTCCTCTTCTATTTCTATTGGAACTCTTTGGTGATTGAAACTTTTTTATAAATAAACAGGTACTAAATTCAAACCGCCCCAGCCAATCAGTAGCCGGAAAAGTAAAATCCCTGCTAAGAGGGAGGCAAAACGTTTTGCCGGCGAATTAGCGTGAGCGCCAGCAAAGGGCTAGTTTCAGCCTAGTTTACAGGAATTGGATTAGCTCTTTTCGAATAGATGTGATGAAAAGTTTAATATGAGTAAATCCGTTGTCTAGTAGGTACCCATAGTAAAAGCCTAGTGTTAGTTTGGGGCTAGTTTGCGCTTCACCTACACGTCGTCGTGCAAGATTTATTTTTTGTTTCCACAAACGTAACTCTGGGTAGGTACTTAATATTATTAGTAGTTCATGCGAAATGCACTTTTGAATTGACTTAGACTAAAAACAATTACCTACCTACATAATACTATTTTTGCACAACCACAAATTAATATGGACACTAAGAAATTAAAAATCTAGCCACAGAATATTTACACAACATAACCTAAATAGATTGACACTAAACGAGAAGAAAAATCTCACAGCATTACGTAAAATAAAACTAATGAAATAAGTTAACTAATTCTTTATTCAGTCGCTTATTTTTTTATGCATGTTTTGTTTTTACTATCATATTATTTCTAATTATTACCTTCTCTTTTCATAATAATATACTTAGTGGTGTTGCTCACTTACCCCCTTACTTATAAAAGCTGATTAACAGCTGCATAACTATGTATCGTTTGTCTTTTGGATTAAGGACGTGACTCATGTGAAATCCCTTCCGATTGAATAGTTTTCTTCATAACCGGTATCAAATAGATCTTTAAACAATGTTTAATGTTGTTGTACATGATAGAAGAAGTGTCCCCTTCATTTCAAAAGCAATAAAAAATGACTATAAATACCACTATTATACAGGCAAAGTTACCCCTGTTTTACAAAATAAATCAATTTTTCTTCTAAATCCTTAACCGTTATATTTTCTTAAAGGCATCATAATATTAGAAAATACAATACCTAGAACCTCTTCATCGCATTTTATAAAAATATTATTTTAATCTTCGTTAATGATTGATTTTACGAGAAATTGTAGATTTTTTCATGCAATTCCATCTCGCTCATTTATATGCAATCGGACAAGGACCGATAATTATCATATATCGCCGTCTTAATCTAGCTGGCGACTAGTCGATTAATTTGAATAGTTATGTGCTTTAGCAACGCTTGGCGCAGTCGTTATTTGGATGGGTGACCAAAAATGTGCATGGCAAAAATCATGTTCTCAAGCTTCCCATGCTTCGGAAGGCACTTAAGCAGATGGTCCTGGTTGTTATCTCAGACAGCATTCATTATATATTTCGTAATTTGTTTTTATTGCTCAAGGCATATCGCCTCAAGGCATATCGTCTCGCCGCAAGTGAATTTTTGAAGATGAATTTTTCCTTTAAAATATTTCTAGCATTCGTTAGGTCAAGTTAGGGGAATTCGGACGACCTGAAAACTCTAACACTAACCCACTTACTAATTATTTTTTATTTATTATCGGTTGTAGACCGATAATGGCCATTTGGAAATTAGCCAGTGTCAATTATTATTAATATTTGTATTTATTTGCAGCGAAACAGTCAAGTCGTCATAGTTAAAGTTAAGTCGAGGGAATCATTTGTAAACACGGCGGCCATTTACAAAGATTGTCCACAGATGTTCAAAGACAACGCTAAAGTCCATGTATTGCACCGATTTTCACTTTCATTGCACTTGTATACCTTCACGAAACTAAATTGATTAAAATAGGTCTCCGAAATTAAACAATTTGCACGCATTTGAAATAGGTTTCACAAAAACGAAAAATTAGCAACATATCTCAACGCGTTCCCGCTAAAACTACCCCCTTACTTATAAACGATGATTAACAACTGACCAAGTTATGTGACGTTTGTCTCTGTCTGTCAACTTTAAAACTTCACGTCACAGTTAAATAAATATATATTGCACGACATTACACACAGCGCAATCTAGCCCCAAACTAAGCACTAGGCTTGTACTATGGGTACTAGACAACGGATATACTACATATTTTCCTTCTTTTTTTTGTTAATACATACATTTATGATACATAGAAAACACCCAGAACCAGAAACAAACATTTATGGTCTGCAGAAATATTTTTTCCCGGCGGGTATCGAACCCTCAACCTTCTGCGTCGCAGTCCGGGCATCGCCCGCCGCGCCACAGAGTCCGTTTTTTAATCCTTTTTAGAATATGGAATGACGAAGAAAATTTCGTAGAAACGTTACCTTTACCAACTGTATTATCTATATCTATACTATATCTAATACTAATATTATAAAACTGAAGAGTTTGTTTGAACGCGCTAATCTCAGGAACTGCTGGTCCGTTTTGAAAAAATCTTTTTGTGTTTGATAGTCCATTTATCGAGGAAGGTTATAGGCTACTTTGATCCCGATATTCTTACGGGGTCGGGACTTACGAGGGTAAATCTCGCGGGACGCAGCTATAAAAACGAAAGTCGTGTTAATTACACTATTTATATCTCAAGAACGGCGGAACCGATAGGAATGAAATTTGGTACAGGGTTATTATAGGGGTATAAATAAGTTATAGGGTACTTCAAGTGATCGTACGGGTTAAGCAACGCTTGGCGTGACACATACATGATCTAACCACTTCTTAAATTCAGTTTTAAATTACGTATGTACGTAATAATTATGAAATAAGTACAAAATTCAACAATTTAAATGCGTGAATGAAACTGTATTAAAACATTTAAATTAGTAAGGTAATTTGATAATTTAGCGTTAAATACCTTTATGAATTATTCTATTTATTACTAAACCCTTTCGAATAAACCTATTATCCAAGTAATAACTTTCCAAAATAATATTTTTTTAAGAAAATAATTTTGTTATGTAATGGACTAATGACTTGGTAGGTAGGTATGTATATCTACTATTGCACCTAATAAAAAAAACAATCAGGCTGACGAAGGAATCTTTGTAGGTGGTGATGTTGTGTTATTTTTATAGGTGTGTGAGGAATATCCCGAACAGCTTTGAAACTGGTAAAGCTCGTCCGTCAGAGATGAGTTTGAAATGCAGCACTATCACTGACCTTTCTTTTTCTATACCAGTTCAGGGACTCTATTTTTGAATCACATGCGCCATTTCAAGCGGTTTTAATACCTCGATTTCTACGTACAGTCGTTCGACTTCTGTAATTTTTCTACGTAAATCGCAGAACCGCAACGAGTGGTATCAACCACTCGCCGCAAGAGTCGGAGATCGATAAATCGGCAGATATCGGATTATTTAAATCGCTCCAAGTGCAACGAGTGATTTAAAAATAAGGCCCCAGTTCTATAACTAAACGAAAAAACTCGACGGTAAAAACCAAACTGTTCGGAAGTACAGCATATTACAAGCGTAACATCGTGTTATTATGTTCATAATGACAGGACAAGCGCGGAACCAAGTGATTAGCTGTATAATCTGAGACTAATTGCCTTTAATGTTATTTTATGACTCGTGAGTTCGGTCCAAAAACCGGCGCGAATTCGTTTGCAAGGAGATTTGTGAGACGCCGCGGTGATGCGTTCATGTCTTTTGTTTCTAACTCTGTTTTACCCGCGTAAGTCCTGCGACCCTAGCCAAAATTCTTATCAAACAACGAAAACGCCAATCGATAGATTTTTTTGTATGGAATTGACATATGCACGCGAAAAATCAAGCGTGACCTTATGTCAATTTCATACAAAAAAAAAAAAAAAAAAAAAAAACCTACTTAAAAAATAACAAAAAATAATTTAAAAAAGAATTGATAAAAAAGACCAAAATAACCTCTACATAGGTACAATGCCACCGACTAATTAATCTATTTTATCATCTGAAGTCGGGTAGCCCTTTACGGGTTCGGGTCGGGTTACCCTTTTTAGTATACCTACCTACCTACCTAAAAATCAACAATATTGTTACCGTAATTTTAATTATTGAGGAGTTTGCTGATGAGAAGGTGGTTTCAGGTGCCCCATCAATCTGTACTTAGTTCTTTAGGGGTCTATTCTTTTTGGTAGAAGTCCAAAAATGAGTAATTTATTGAATTCTGGGATACTATCCTGTCCATCATTCCGAAGATACTCATCAGATCCTTACCTTTTATGGGACCACCTAGGAGCTTCCACCTATCCATTAAAAAAAGAATCATCTCAATCGGTAAAGCCATCTTCGAGTAATCGATAAATAATTGGATTGATTAATGCGTTTTGAGGAGCATTTCCGTTCATCACTCCGAAGACCCTCATGAGATCCATATCAAATTTTTATGGGACCATCTTGGAGCTCCCACCTATCCATTAAAAAAGAATCATCTTAATCGGTCAAGCCGTCTTCGAGTAATCGGTGAACATACAAAAAAAAAAAAAATTATACATACAGACGAATTGAGAACCTCCTCCTTTTTTTTAAGTCGGTTAAAAATCTGTCGATAGGCGTTTTCGTTATTCGATAAGAATTTTGGCTAGGGCCGCTGTTCTCGTGGGATTATCAGGTCAACGATGTAGCATGCAAACCTAGAAAATACCTATTCTTGAAGACTCCAAGGTCGTAGATTAGGGGAAACAGTGGAGCGACCAGCGAATTCCACTTTTATGAGCAGTGCGCATAAGTAAGGTGGAGGCGTGACGCTTTGTACGTGAAATTGGAACGTTTACCATATGTGGATGGTGATTGACCGAACCCTTCGTGGTCCTATAGTAAAAGTGGGAAGGGGGAACAAGCTCATGCAGTTCCTGCGAACACTCTCCGAAGTGAATTCGGTAGAAGACCGACCGTGACCGTGCCCCAAATTAACTGAAAAGGCGCGACTCGACAAGTAAGTCATCCATCACCAATCAGTCTCCTGGCCCGTCGGTCGATGGAGTCAAGAGCAAAGTTGGTATTTAGCTGTTCCATCTCAAAGGTGACAACAGTACTCTATGCACAACCGGACCTGTGCTTGGTACAGATTCAGAAGATGTCCTGGTGTGAAGTACTGCCTAACCTTGCCAAGGATTCTAGGCTTCTTCTATTTCGACATTTTATGACTAAAGCCGGCTTGCATAACGGCTCCTAAACATGTTTAAGCTATTAAACATGTTTAAAATCTGTCAGAATTTCAAGAACTGTCCATGTGTGGCAACATATTATCAATCGTCCATTTAATGAAATAGAGTCCAATGTTCGATTTCCCATAAATTATTTTAAAATTGATTTAGTTAAATATGTTTTTAATAACATAAAAAATAAATAAAAGGGTGTAGTAGGGTTCTGAAGTTTACATAAACGCGGATTACAATTTCGAAAAAAGATAGGTATCTTCGGAATGATGGACAGGATAGTTTCCCAGAATGTAATAAATAACTCGTTATTGGACTTCTACCAAAAAGAATAGACCCCTAAAGAACTAAGTACAGATTAATGGGTCACCTAAAACCACCTTCTCATCAGCAAACTCCTCAATAATTACAATTACGGTACAATAGGTATTGGTAATTTATTTGGCAGTCAAAAGTAGGTAGGTAGGTACTAAAAAGGGTAAAATAAACAGCCGGGCAGCCAAACTAAGTACAATATGGAACCATATAGCCAGTAAAACTGCCCGACTTCAGATGATAAAACAGATTAATTAGTCGGTGGCGCTGTATGTAGGTAGAGAGGGGTAGAGGTTATTTTGGTCTTTTTTTATCAATTCTTTTTTTTTGTGGTTTTTAAATTTTTAAATTATTTTTTGTTCTTTTTTTAAGTCGGTTTTTTAATTTTTAAATTATTTGTTTATTTTACCCTTTTTAGTACCTACCTACCTACCTACTTTTGACTGCCAAATAAATTACCAATACCTATTGTACCGTAATTTTAATTATTGAGGAGTTTGCTGATGAGAAGGTGGTTTTAGGTGACCCATTAATCTGTACTTAGTTCTTTAGGGGTCTATTCTTTTTGGTAGAAGTCCAAAAACGAGTAATTTATTACATTCTGGGAAACTATCCTGTCCATCATTCCGAAGATACTCATCAGATCCTGACCAAATTTTTATGGGACCACCACGGGGCTTCCACCTTTTCATTAATAAAAGAACCATCTCAATCGGTCAAGCCACCTTCGAGTAATCGGTGAACAAGTGAATTGAATACAGGTTTTTGAGGAGCATTCCCGGTCCTTACTTCGAAGATCCTCATCAGATCCTCACCAAATTTTTATGGGACCACCTCGGGGCTTCCACCTTTCTATTAAAAAAAAGAACCATCTTAATCGGTCAAGCCACCTTCGAGTAATCGATGAACAAGTGAATTGAATACAGGTTTTTGAGGAGCATTCCCGGTCCTCACTTCGAAGATCCTCATCAGATCCTCACCAAATTTTTATGGGACCACCTCGGGGCTTTCACCTTTACATTAAAAAAAGAACCATCTTAATCGGTCAAGCCACCTTCGAGTAATCGGTGAACAAACATATAAAAAAAAAAAAAAAAAAAAAAAAAAAAAATACGCGACGAATTGAGAACCTCCTCCTTTTTTGAAGTCGGTTAAAAAAGATAGATAGATTTTTTTTAATTGTACCAAAAACAAAAATGAAACAAAAAATTTCAGACATGCAATTTCCATTCAATTTCTAAGGGAAAACCTTGAAAAAAACCTACACAATTTATTCTAAGAAATTCTAAGTCAATAATGTGGCTGGCGATATGGCGAACTGTTCGACCTTGACCATCTCGTATTGGGCAACCGTGGTGAATCAAATGCCTATAATCTTTTATTTCACAAATTAATAGCTTTTTATCGTGATTGTATGCAATGTACTAGATGTGTCCTGCGGTTTTACACGCGTAAAAATCTCTAAATTATATTGGTAAATATATAATAAACATAGTTTCCGATGTTTTGTAAATACTTACTAAGATAATTATAAATTGACATTCAAATCAACAAATTCTTCAATTCGCCGTCTTAATCGTCTTATTCCAGAGACTTAACTCTACCAAGTTTCAACACAATCGGTTCAGTTGTACCTAACATTTGAACAAGATGTTTCCCTTGATTAACCAATCAATCAATCAATCCTGTGGAAATTCACAAAAAATCTCTCTTACCTATTGCTATACTTGCGTTGCGCATTAAAAAGTCGCGAAATCTTGCTTTTCTATGGTCTATTTTTGTAGTAACCTATGTAAAGGGAATACACGACGCTACGACAACGCACCGCCACTGCGACTTTTCAATGCGATTCAATTCAAATTTATTCCTAAGTCAAAATTGCCAATCAGCATGCTAAATATTAGCACAGTCCGTCCATTTATTGTTGACAGTAGAAATGACTTTTACACACCTACTGCTCTACAAAGTTACTTTATTTGACCAAAAAGGTCAACGTAAAGCGACTCTTTATTCCCTAGGTGCATAAAGTGCACATTATGCACCTAGGGCATAAAGTAATTTAAATTTGGAACTAAGGTTCTGGTAGCATACGGCCATTTCGAACTGGCCACCTAGACATAACACATAAAAAAAATAAAAACTGGGCAAATTTTTTTTATTTTCATGGACGGAAGGGTAAAGCAAAAAGTTTTGGTTAGTATAAAGCCCCAACTTTTTTTTTTCATCAGCTAAGGCCGATGTGTGGTTTCATCATTTTGATGTAACATTGTTAAATTTAATTAATACAAAGCTGTCAATATATTTCATATACGTTGCATTATTCTATTTTTTTGTTGTTAGTTAAATACTTATTTTTGTAGCCCTTTTATTGTCTCGCAGTAGATGTGTAAAGTAGAGTATTCACCTCGGTACTAAAGTCTGTCTTTATCTTGGGCGCTTGAATCCCACGCTTCACTCAGGACCTTAGGTACATAACTCCTTCGCTTCGCTCAGGAGTTAAGTTTTTAACACCCTCGCTGCGCTCGGGAGTTAACTCTCTAGAGTCCTCCGTACGCTTTGGATTCAATATGACGCCCGCTATATAAGACAGGACTTTAGTACCTCGGTGCATAAACTACTATTAAGTACTTATACTAAGTAAAAGGTACATAAGTAGGTGGGTAAAGGTTGTCTGGAAGAAATCACTTTTAGCGTTAAGATCGTCCATTTGTACAACTTTTTTTCTTTTAAGTTTCCTGTGTACTTGTCTCAATTTAAATGTAAATTGATTGTAATTGTTGTTGGTTGTGCAAATAAAGTATTAATCTATTTAGCAGAGTTCCGCGGGGTTTTCAAAAACCTTTAGAGGGTACTGCCTAGCCTACACACCACAAAGAACACATTCTCCAAATGGCATGTCTCTAAGACTAACAGTTTGGGCTCTGCGTTGATTTACAAAGGTGTAACGGGGTCCTCTTTTAAGGCGAAATGGTTGTACTAGAAATCTACGCGAACACCTTTTGTTCTACGACTTTTGAAAATTAAGACTTTATTTTTGAAAATTTTGAGGATTTCAAAGGACAACATAAGGTCAATGACTTCGGACTCTAAGAAACAGCTGATTTTCAAGTAAACTTTAAACTTAAAATTTTCGAACATTACTTCGAATTTCTAAAAGTCGTAGAAAAAAAGTTGTTTGCCTAGATGTCTAGAACAACCGCCTTTCGGCTTAAATGGGAATCCCCGTTACACCTTGCGTAATTCAGTCATTCAATCAGTCGGGACTATAAATAAAAAAAACTTTATACTTTATATGTACCTAGGTACTAGCTGCGCCCTGCGGTTTTACCCGCGTAAGTCCCGTTCCCGCGGGAACATTAAGATAAAAAGTAGCCTATGTGTGATTCCAGGTCTCCAACTACCTATATTCCAAGTTTCATCGCAATCGATTCAGTAGTTTTTTGCGTAAAAGAGTAACAAACTCACATACGTACTTACATACTTACAAACTTTCGCGTTTATAATATTAGTAAGAGTAAGATATTAAGAGGTAAATTTATTAAGTATCATATACCTACCTACAACTTCTCAAACATGTGTTTTAGTTAGGGTTGCCAACACTTTTTTCCAAAAATATATTATTTACAGCTAAAAAATAAAGTTCATCCAAAAAAAATATAGTATTTTTACCGACTTTTGCCAAAGGTAAAAATACAAAAATTTAAAGGTGTTTGTGTAGATTAAGCTAAAGAAAACCCGACATACTATTTGTATTAAACCTATTAATTTCCATAAAAATTATATTTGGTTGTATCCACTTCTGGCACGTTTCGGTTCTTTATCCTATATTTACATTTATAGTAATAAGCGGCTCATTTTTATTAAATTGATGTTTGCCCTATTTCTTTCTTCTCAACAATACACATTTTTATTAGAGTGTATCCAAGATGCGTTCACACAAAGCCAGAATATTAAAAATATAGTATTTTTCCGTACTTTATGTTTTTTAAAAAGTATACATATAGTACGTAGACCTGAAATATAGTACAATACTATATTATGTATTACGGTTGGCAACCCTAGTTTCAGTAGCATATGTAGGTATACTTATGTATAATATTGCCCAATGATTTTAAAATAAAGAAAATTTGAGAAAGCAATTAGTTGTTGTACCTACAGTTTAAGATTAAGAATACTCTATATTGCATTGGAACCATTTTCTAAAAATCGGTTTAGTTTAGCGCTACGGTATAAAACATAGACCTCCAAAATATGAAATTCCAAAAAAGTGTTGCTCAAAATGAATTTTCAAAATGTTACACAACCATCTTACCTACGTAATTAGAAGTAATATAAAACAATAGGTAGCCATTGATATCTTCAGTATTTCGTAATAAAGAGATAATATATGCACTCCATTGCCAATAAAAATACGATAAACCGCCAAAGGCATTGCAAATTATTTTTGCATAAACATAAAAATACCAAAATAAAAAGGCTTGGAATGTTTTGTTTACCTAGGTAGGTACGCGTTATCTGATTATTCTACTTAACTCTAAAAAAACCTTCGAATTTTATCAAAAAACAGTTTTATAAAGTAACTAGCTGCGCCCCGCGGTTTCACCCGCGCAAGTTCGCGATTCATTGAAGTACTGTGGAAGCCAGGCGCTGCCGCGCCTGGCATCAACAGTACTTCCCTGGTCGTCCGTTTAAGTGTGGATTTTTGCATTGCAGTAGGTAGGTGAAGTAAGGGAAAATTTGTATGTCAGTAAGTGATAATGACGATGAATGATTGATGATGATGATTTATGGTTTTTATATAAGTATATATTTCAAGTGTAGACACCCTACCTCTCACCTTTCTTAGCTTCCTTTCCATCCAAAGGTTGCCTGGAAGAGATCGCTTTCAGCGATAAGGCCGCCCATTGTGCTTCCTAAATTTAAGCTGTATTTGTTTCTATTTATTTATCTTGTAATTTATATGGTGTGTACAATAAAGAATTTATTCATTCATTCATTCATGAATAACGATGGATGCCGATGGTTCAAAAACAACGAAATTACGCAATTTTTATTTTTTATCCGGATATCCGGATAAAAAGTAGCCTATATGTTAATCGAAGTCTTAAGCTATCTGCATACCAAATTTCATTGAAATCGGTCCAGCCGTTTCCAAAATTAGCGCGCACAAACGCACAGACAAACGGACAAACAGACAAAAAGTTAAACACGGAAATGGGGTCTGTTACGTTAGTACATACCCCTTAGTTTTTTTCAAAATATCTTTCAAAAACAGACACCGCTAAGTTACGATTTTATTATAAGTATATAGATATTTTATAAAATAATTATTAGCCCCTTAATTTGTCCCACTGCACTGCGCGTGCGTTGGCGTCTTAAAGGTGTAGGTACCTAAAAGTGAAATAAAATTAAATTGTGACAGGGTCATCGATAGCGATTTTCAGATGTGTATAAGAAGGACGTAAGATGCGACTATGCGAAATAATAGAGAAAAAAAATCAATATTTCCTAATTAGATACAAGTTAACTGACCAGTTTATCAAAACCGATTTTATGCATTTTGTTTTGAGCATGTTCAAGAACTAAGTAGTTAATACCGACATAATTAAAAAAAATAATTATGATTTCAGATATTTCAATTTTTTTACTATTTGGTACCCATGAATGCAAATGACGAATTGGGTACTTATGTAAGATTTTTTAAAGGTGTGAAAATAAATAAACCATTTGGAGATATTTTGGTAAGATGCTGTACCTATTTTCTTATTTTGAGCTCGAAATAGTAAAAGATTAGAAAAATATATCGAAAAAACCATTGACGAGGATATGACGTAAGATGGTTGCAGCGACCATTAATGTACAACCAGATATAGCACGACCCCATACTTACAGCATGTTGTTTCAGGTCGTACATTATCTGTCCCCCAAATTATCTATCCAGTGGACGTCAGACAACAGTAGAAATTGACAGGCACTTTGCATTGCATAGCTGCTTTGACTTAACGTATGTACGGGGTGTTAAAAGGAGACCCTGGACTCCAATTAACAGATCGTACATTATCAGGGGTATGATTTATCTGGCCGTACGATACCTGGTTGTACATTTTTTGACCATATGAACAACAACAACATATTTTCAAAAAAAGTATATAAAAATAACTACCTACCGATCTAAATTACAAAAGAACGAAATTATTTTCTTAAAATAACATATTCTTTCATACAAAAATATAAACAAGATACTTTATTTGTCTTTACATAGTACCTCGTGGTGGTACGAATTATAGACGCAATGCGTACTTTATAAGAGCTGCTAACAGTGTTAAGGACGCGACTCATGTGAAATCCCTTCCGATTGAATAGTTTTCTTCATAACCGGTATTAAATAGACCTTTAAACAATGTATTATGTTATTGTACATGATACAAGAAGTGTCCCCTTCATTTCAAAAACAATAAAAAACAACTTTAAATACCACTATTATACGGGCAAAGTTACCACTGTTTTACAAAATAAATCAATTTTTCTTCTAAATCCTTAACCGTTATATTTTCTTATAGGCATCATAATATTAGAAAATACAATACCTAGAACCTCTTCATCGCATTTTATAAAAAAAGAATTGATAAAAATGACCAAAATAACCTCTACAAATAGGTACAGAGCCACCGACTAATTAATCTGTTTTATCATCTGAAGTCGGGCAGTTTTACTGGTTGGTTCCATATTGTACTTAGGTTGGCTGCCCGACTTCAGATGATAAAACAGATTAATTAGTCGGTGGCTCTGTACCTATGTAGAGGTTATTTTGGTCATTTTTATCAATTCTTTTTTTTTTGGTTGTTTTTTAAATTATTTTTTGTTTCTTTTTGAAGTCGGTTTTTTAATTGTTAAATTATTTTTCATTTTACCCTTTTTAGTGTACTTACCTACCTAAAAATCAACAATATTGTTACCGTAATTTTCATTATTGAGGAGTTTGCTGATGAGAAGGTGGTTTCAGGTGCCCCATCAATCTGTACTTAGTACTTAGGGGTCTATTCTTTTTGGTAGAAGTCCAAAAATGAGTAATTTATTGAATTCTGGGATGCTATCCTGTCCATCATTCCGAAGATACTCATTAGATCCTTACCAAACTTTCATGGGACCACCTCGTAGCTTTCACCCTTTCCATTAAAAAAAGAACTATATCAATCGGTTAAGCCATCTTCGTATAATCGATGAACAATTGAATTGAATACAGCGTTTTGAGGAGCATTCCCGGTCCTCACTTCGAAGATCCTCATCAGATCCTCATCAAATTTATGGGACCATCTCGGAGCTTCCACCTTTCCATTAAAAAAATAATCATCAAAATCGGTCAAGCCATCTTCGAGTAATCGGTAAACATACAAAAAAAAAAAAAATTATACATACAGACGAATTGATAACCTCCTCCTTTTTTTTGAAGTCGGTTAAAAAATATTATTTTAATCTTCGTTAATGATTGATTTTACGAGAAATTGTAGATTTTTTCACGCAATTCCATCTCGCTCATTTATATGCAATCGGACAAAAACCGATAATTATCATCTATCGCCGCCTTAATGCCTTGGTTGACTGTACTGAGCTGGATCTTTTCAACACGTCTACTAATAGTATTAGGAGAACTTTAGTTACTCGATGGTTGAATGCAAACTCTTAACAAACTTGGTTTTTAGTTTTTGTATGTTATTATTATTACTATTTTCTGTTTTTTTTTATTATTATTTGTAACTAGTTATTTCTGTCTTCCTTTTTTTATCTTTATTAATGTTTATAATATACTTTGTAATGTGTTTTTTTTTCTTGAGTGATGTCTGATGTGACGTCGCAGGTGTTTAGTTATTTATATGCGGAGACATTTAAATGGTGTTTACTTTTAAGATTTGTTTTTATTTAGTTTTAGTCACTGTTTGTCTTCCGAATAAAATAAAATAAAATAAAATAGGTACCCAATTATTCGCAAGTTTATCAGAGCACTTTTCTCTACTCGAGAGCATTATTGAAGAGAGGATGCGAGAAGCCGAAAATAGATCTAGGTGGCGTGCAATTGGAGAGGCCTATGTCCAGCAGTGGACTGCAACAGGCTGATGATGATTATTATTCGTTAGGCAGACACCAACAACCGGGAGCTTACGGTAGCTTCTCTAGATTGGCTAATGTTCCATATCTTCGGACCGTGGTGAATCCAGTCAGAAAAGGACTGAGGGTACCAGGTGCACATTTAAAAGTTTTGTGATTTTCAATAATGATTCAGTTATTATTGATAATTGTGCTTGATATCAGTAAAACGTCCTAATTGTTAGTAATTCCATGTAGAATATCCAAAAAATACTAATCCGCTATTGATATTAATCAAAACTTTAAAATATGCATCTGGTATCCTAAGTCTCTTTGCTGACCGTACATGATATCGGTTTACTTACGAGGTTTTCCTCCATCATAAAAGTGATGATATCTTATTTAAAAATGATTTTTTTTTAGTGTTACACATAAAATATAGGTACCTATTTATAGTATTAGTTTAGAACTTCGGCTAGTTTTTGTCGGAAATGACCCCCGCACCGCGCCGCTGATTAAAAAAGTAAATCGGCAGGAAAGCAATTTAAGTGCATCACAGTTTTATGGTTGAGATTATTTAAAAAAAAACAGTTATAGTATAATATCATGATTTTTTATTCTGTATGCTTGCAAGTGTGTTGAAAAACGTCGTACGATATAGGTGCTTATTAATTACACTCGGCTCTACTTCTACAACGCCCTCGCCTACGGCTTGAGTTGAAATTCTGCCTCGTGTGTTATAATAACGCAAGTATATCGTAATGTACTATATTATCTTATTGTTTGTAATAAACAAGTTCTTCATAATAAGAAGCGCCTTGATCGATTACATATCAAATTGTTGTGAGAACTCCACCTTATCTCAAACATTGTTCCAACGCTTCCGTTTTATAGTTCAGTCGCTAGACGATTGTTAAATTAGCACTTGTTTCATTGTTTTAGGTAATGATATAGGTATGTGAGTACTAAGCTTAGATCATGAATGTCTACAAATCGGAGGGTTAGGTGAGGCAAGACTAAACCGCGAGCGTAGCAAAGTACCCACCACCAAACGATCGTTTTCATACCCTGAAAGAATCCGAAAGAAACGCATGACTATGAATACGACATAGTTGGATGTCATGACTATGAGGGTTCGCTCCGCGCGTGATCCGGGACCCCGGCTTCAGACTCGTCGCATACTACAGATTTTACCTAGCCGATGACACAATCTATCTGCCAATAGTTTTATTATAGTACTAGCTGTGCCCCGCGGTTTCACCCGCGTAAATTCCTATCTCGTAATGTATGTGACGCATCACGTATGTCATACCAAGCGTTGCTCAACCCGTATGATTATTCAAAGTACCCTATATCTTATTACAACCACTAAACTATCCCTGTACCAAATTTCGTTCAAATCGATTTAACCGTCATTTTTACCCATCACGTATGTCATACCAAGCGTTGCTTATCCCGTACGATCATTTAAAGTATCGTATTTATACCCTTAAACTAATCCCTGTACCAAATTTCATTCTAATTGGTGCGATCGTTCCTGTTGACCCATCACTAATATGTGTCACGCCAAGCGTTGCTTAACCCGTACGATCATTTAAAGTACCATATATCGTTTTTATATACCCATAAACTAACCCTGTACCAAATTTCACTCTGATTGGTGCAATCGTTCCTGTTGACACATCACGTATGTCACGCCAAGCGTTGCTTAACCCGTACGATCATATTTTAAAGTACCCTATATCGTATCTATACTTACCCTTAAACTAACCCTGTACCAAATTTCATTCTAATTGGTGCGATCGTTTCTGTTGACCCATCACGTATGTGTCACGCAAAGCGTTGCTTAACTCATATGATCATTTAAAGTACCCTATATCGTATCTATACCCTTAAACTAACCCTGTACCAAATTTCATTCTAATTGGTGCGATCGTTCCTGTTGACCCATCACGTATGTGTCACGCAAAGCGTTGCTTAACCCGTACGATCATTTAAAGTACCCTATATCGTATCTATACCCTTAAACTAACCCTGTACCAAATTTCATTCTAATTGGTGCGATCGTTTCTGTTGACACATCACGTATGTGTCACGCCAAGCGTTGCTTAACCCGTACGATCATTTAAAGTATCCTATATTTTATTTAAACCCCTATACTAACCCTGTACCAAATTTCATTCCTATCGGTTCCGCCGTTCTTGAGATATAAATAGTGTAACTAACACGACTTTCGTTTTTATAGCTGCGTCCCGCGGGATTTACCCTCGTAAGTCCCGACCCCGTAAGAATATCGGGATCATATGAAGCCTATAACCTTCCTCGATAAATGGACTATCAAACACAAAAATAATTTTTCAAATCGGACCAGCAGTCCCTGAGATTAGCGCGTTCAAACAAACAAACAATCAAACAAACTCTTCAGCTTTATATTATTAGTATAGAAGTATAGATGAACTGGTTTTCGAGGGGGCTGGGACCGGGACCAATTATACCCTTTCGAATTTGATAATAGTCAACTGGGCCCAAAGGTTGTTTAGACATTGGGACGATTAAACTACATATCGGTTGTAAACCGATTATGGCCATTAGGAAATTAGCCAGTGTCATGTATTTTAATATATTATGCAAGTTATTTGCATCGAAACAGTCAAGTCGTCATAGTTAAAGTCAAGTCTAGGGAATCATTTGTAAACACGGCGGCCATTTACAAACATTCTTCACGGAGCTTTGGAGACAACACTAAGTCAATGTTTTGCACCGATTTTCACTTTCATTCCACTTGTACACCTTCACGAAACTAAATTGATTAATATGCCCCCGAAATTAAACAATTTGCACGCATTTGAACTAGGTTTCACAAAAATGAAAATTTAGCAACACATCTCCTCAACGAGTTCCCGCCAAAACTCCTAAGTTACCTAACTCTGAGACTATTGACACTAGACCACTACTTATAAACATTTCAAACTCACGATTTGAACTCATAATTATTTTTTTGACTGGGGACTGAGCCCCTTTGCGACCAAGATCATTGTAACATGATCGAAACGTCGAGGTAACAGAAGTTAAAAATATTAATACGCGAATAAGACCCGGGAAAAATAATTATGAGTACTACTTACTTTCTAACATAAGTGATAGAGCTTCTGAAGATGCTTCTACCTAAAAGGTACTACTAGAATCTGTTGACCGTCAAACTAAACTATTGCCCCACACCCATTCAATCAGACATTGACATGGCAGCCGCGACCTGCGCATTGACACCAAACAAATTACACTTTATGGCACTCGCCGATTATACATTGTGACAGGGGTTTTATTTATTTAGCGAATAAACATTTAATTCTATTGATTTTTCGACTCTTGCTCAATTTTATAGAATAGGTATTCCATGAATTCAAGTGAATTAATCACACTATGGAGGTAATTAACGTACCTAACTATCTATTTATTATTGCTGATGTAGGTAGGTCTATTCATACATAGGTATATAAATGTTTTGTGTAAGTAAATAAAGGTTATAGGTACGAGGTTATTTAAAAATAAGGTAAGGGATTGGTCACGTATTTTGTCAAGAATCATAAGAATATTTTATTGTTAAGTACCATAAGGCTGAAATCTATAGAGCGTACTTTGACTTTGCTTAGACTGAGCTTAGCAAAAACTAAGCATAAACTTTGAATTGGAATTTATAATCGAAATTCATTTTAATGAATGATTGAAATAGAAAGATTTTTATAGTCATAAAAGAGAAGCAAAGTTTAGGCCATTATTTTTGATTGGTTTATTTTAAAAACTTCGGCTTTACTAACAAAACTATGGATAGTTGCGAAGATCGCTTTTTAGATACTTAAAATTGTCATAGGTCAAAGTTTTCGCTTAGCATAGTACGGACTAGGTCAAGTTAGAGGCCTTAGGGCGACCTGAAAACTCTAACACTAGGTGTGTCACACCACTACACGAAAAGAAGAAGAAGAAGTACGGACCATACATTTCAGCTTTAGAGAAGGCCCTAAAATGGAACAAGGCATTGTTAGATTTACCTCGAAAGTGGTTTAGTATTTGTAGGTTATTTTGCAAAAACACTGCTAAAGCATTTTGCAACTATTGATATTATCTAGTTATGCAGACATGTGAATGAATGACATAAACAGCGAAAAGGAGGAACTCGATATAACACCATTCACTTTCATAGCCCCAAACTAAATAATAAATAGGTATCTACTTTACACGTAACATCACCATGTAAGTAAGAAGTACGTGACATTTGACCTAAGTACAGTTCGACAAAGTGCCTCGAACACTTTGTGATGGCGCTAGCTTCTATGCATAGCACTACTTTTTTGGTACAAAATTTTAGTTCAATAAAAATCTGTCTGCAAAAGAAAAGTTGTTTTAAAATGGAAGTGAGAGTATAATATAGAACCTTATTTTGGTAATGATAGCAGTGGTTTTAGCTTGGCTTTTTGTTAAGAGTTTGAGATAGTTTGCACTATTCTGCTAATGAACATTGATTGATTGGTGTATTGTTACGAAAATTGTGTCAATAAGACAGAATCAGAATGGACCCGTTCTGCAATAGTCGACGAAAATATTACAACTGCATGATAATTGTTATTTTAAGAAATAAAAAACTTTTTTTATTTTCCGAATCCTTCTTGTTCTCATTTTCTGTGTAACCACCTTTTTTTATAAATTCATAATGTTAAAAAGTTTACTATAAGCTTTATAAATGTAATACAGTATTATTTGATGTCCACTTTATTCAACTTCATCGAAATTGGCGCAGGCAGACGCTTAGACCGTTAGAAATAAGAGGCATTATCATCATTCGCCCTAGCATGATCGTTTCTAGTTGCTTTGTCGTCATTTTGTCGCTCAAATCTTATCTTACTTCTTACTAATATTATAAACGCGAAAGTTTGTATGTATGTATGTGAGGTTGTTACTCTTTTACGCAAAAACTACTGAACCGATTGCGATGAAACTTGGAATATAGGTAGCTGGGGACCTGGATTAACACATAGGCTACTTTTTATCCCGATATTCCCGCGGGAAGTAGACTTACGAGGGTGAAACCGCGGGGCGCAGCTAGTAAATAAATACTTATATCTATAAAGAAAAGCCAGTCAAGAACGGCTGAACCGATTTGGCAAAAAATTGGTGGGTAGCTTAGAACCAGGAGAAGGACACAGAATACTTTTTAAACGATATCCCGCGGGAACGGGACTTACGCGGGTGAAACCGCGGGGCGCAGCTAGTTTTACGTAAAAAATACCCCGATAACACTTAAAAACCAAGTTGTTTTTTTAGCTGAACGACATAGCGGCGACTTTTAAGAAATCATGGTTGGGGGCATATAAGCCGTAGGACGTCCACTGCTGGACATAAACCCTCTCTTTGATGGATCACTTCAGCATACTGGAAGTAAGGCTCCCAGGCTTTGTTATTTCGTGGTTATTTCCTTTACGCCTTAAATTTATTTAATAGCAATAGCATAATTAGTCAGAAATATAGAATTCTATTAGGTAACGCCACAGAATACCTACAAAATAGTACAAATTGATATTTTTAAATAAAAGTTCATACAAATATTTTAGGTAAAATATTAAATTAAACGTATATTGTAAAATATAAAGACAAAAAGGAATAAGAAGCAAAAAGCTATGTTTCCGCCCGGGATCGAACCGGGGGCCTTCTGCGTGTTAGGCAGATGTGATAACCGCTACACCACGGAAACGATAGTCATAGTGTTGAAATTAATGATCACTTACTAGTATCATTTTACATCAAGGAGAAAGAAATGCTAAAGCGCCTAAAATACGCAGTACATAGAGGTAGCAGTATGGAAACTGCACACAAACACGTGCACACTCATCGTGACGCGGCATTCATTACTGACATCTACTCGAAACCCCCTTAGGGCCTCGTCGACGCGCATGTTTGTGTTAGTGAGCCATTTTCGAACATTTGTACGTAGTTTCCATATTGCTGTGCCCCCGGCCCTAGCCTTTCTATGTCTCTTCTTCTTCTTCAGCAGCATGTATTTGCCCACTGCAGGGCATATGCCTCTCCAATATCTCTTCACGCCCTTCTATCGCCAGTTTTCCTGGACAACGCTGCACCGGCATGAGTTTTTAAATCGTCGGACCATCTGGCAGGTGGTCGGCCCCCGCTTCTCTTTCCTACTCTCGATCTCCACTCTAGAATGTCTTTGCTCCACCTTCCGTCATCCCTTCGGCGCACATGTCCGGCCCACAACCACTTTAGCTTAGCGACGCGGTATCCCACATCTATCACTTTGGTGCGATTCCTGATTATAGTGTTGCGCACTTTGTCGCGTAGTGATATTCCTAACATGATGCGTTCCATAGCTCTTTGTGTGACTTTCAATCTACGGATTAGTTTGCCTTTCTATGTACTGTGCTGAATACTATAGCGATGTACAGCAAAGACTATAATAATATTACGGTAGCTAGCCGTGTGATGTAGTCTAGGTCACGGAATACGAGTACATGAATACATAATCCACGAGTACCACGCTCGTTTGTCGTTGCTATGTCGTCATTTTGTCGTTCAAAAAAATAAAGTAAATTTTAAATAAAAAATACCCGATTAGGTTACATACTTTTTAAAACCACAAATAAAAAAAATCTTTTTTTTTAAGGTTGTTATTCTTTCTTTTTAAATTAAGTATTGGATGTGTTTTTAATTTTATTTTTTTTAGCTGAACGACAACGCGACGACTTCCCGACGACTTATAAAACATCATGGTAGGGCAAAATGTGTGTAATTGACCGAACGAGCGAAGCGAGTGAGGTCCAATGTAGACGGGCCTGGCGCTTGTATCTTTGTATGTTTGTTTGACGATAACTTGAGTATCGTAGCTCCGATCATGATTATATTCTCTTTGGCTCCGATCTTAATGAATTTTGATATGCGCGTAGTTTAGGTCAGTAGAATTTATGAGTTGGAAGATGAGCCGGATCGGTAGGGGGGTTGGGGAGATAGGGGGTCGTGAAGTCTCAGTTCGGGGCGAACTCCTAGTGTATATACATTTGACTGAACTAAGTATTATTGACCGAACGAGCGAAGCGAGTGAGGTTCAGTGTAGACGGGCCTGGCGCTTGTATCTTTGTATGTTTGTTCGACGATAACTTGAGTATCGTAGCTACGATCTTCATGAATTTTGGTATGCGCGTAGTGCCCCGAACTGAGACTTCACGACCCCCTATCTCCCCAACCCCCCTACCGATCCGGCTCATCTTCGAACTTATAAATTCTATTGACCTAAACTACGCGCACACCAAAATTCATGGAGATCGGAGCTACGATACTCAAGTTATCGTCGAACAAACATACAAAGATACAAGCTCTAGGCCCGTCTACACTGCACTTCACTCGCTTCGCTCGTTCGGTCAATTATTCCGCCCCACCAACCATGTCTTATAAATAAACTAGGAGTTTGCCCCGAACTGAAACCTCACGACCCCTTATCTCCCCAACCCCCATACCGATCCGGCTCATCTTCCAACTCATAAATTTTACTGACCTAAACTACGCGCATACCAAAATTCATGAAGATCGGAGCTACGATACTTAAGTTATCGTCGAATAAACATACAAAGATACAAGCTCCAGGCCCGTCTACACTGCAATAAGCTACGTCTACAATAAGTCGTCGCATAATCGACGCGTTGTCGTTCAGCTAAAAAACATATATTTTAAAAACTATATTTACTCACTTGCTTTTTTTTATGAACGACAAAGTAACGACAAACGATCATGGTAGCGCGAATTATCTTAGGTTTTAAAAATACGATTAACGAAATAAATAGAAAGTACCTACTTGAAAAAAATATATTTATTTAAAAAAAAATACTTAAATAAAACTTACCTACCTACTCTTTAACTAAAAAACACATAATGTACTTATAAAAACATAACCCTTTCCTTGCGGCCAGGCCAGTAGGTACTCGTAGTAGAAGCCAATCAATAAACAGAATCTGTGTAAGGTAAATATTTAATACAACAATTAATTATTATATAATTGTATACCTACTGAATTACTACCTTTTGAAACTGAGCCATCTAGCCCCATGATAAGCGGCTAAGCTTGTGTTACGGTGGCTAGACAACGGATATAATAATAACATTTATATTTCTTTTAAAAATACATATTATATTGTTATACATAAATACATATTATTCATAAATAGAATCGTCCAGCTAATAAAAAACCACAGACTGCTTAAAAAAACTTCAAATGATACGAAAAAAAGTGAATTAAAAACGAACTATTTTTAGCAGATTTTTAATTTGAATTCTATTTATTAGCTGGACGATATTAAGGAAACCATGGTAATCCTTATAAATAACTTTTGTCGCTTTGTATATTTGGATCTTTGAATACATAATTTTTTTACGTTTCAAGTTTCAATCAGAGATATGTAAAAACTTCTAGATAAGTAATAGGGCAAATTTCTTGACAACACAAATCTAAGCTAACTAGCCAAAGAAGTCTTAGTTCCATCCCAACTCACGTCACGATCGCTTTAGTAATAAAATTATGACATCTCTTTCTTACGTAATGCAAGTAGCATTGAGTCTTATGTTTTAGAAAGAGATAACAATAGTTTCGTTGTAAAGCATAGTTTGTGCCGCTTTTCAATGATGATTTGTTCTGCAATGGCGTCTCTATAACTTTAATAGACTCATTGGTTTCAATCCTATGTCTTACTAATATTATAAACGCGAAAGTTTGTATGTATGTATGCATGTGACTTTATTACTCTTTCACGCTAAAACTACTGATTGAACCGATTGCGATGAAACTTGGAATATAGCTAGGAGACCCGGAATAACACATAGGTTACTTTTTATCCCGATATTCCCGCGGGAACGGGACTTTCGCAGGTGAAACCGCTTAGCGCAGCGAGTAGCAACATTAGTAGGTATGTATAAGCTTGAATAACCTTTTTATAAGTAAACTAAGTTCCTTTAGTTGTATCTGACTGACAATAAATTGATTTTATTTCATTTCGTTAGACAAAACAAGAGTAAAGAATAAGCATTTACCTACTTCATAATTATTTGCTTACATCGCAAAGGAATGAAACAAGTGTTGTTCAAATATTATCAAGTAAGTAAATCTTTCGTACAGTTTGATTTTTATTGGTCAAGGCATTTCTACTTAAAATATTTTAAAGGAAAAATAGAACTTAAAAAACACTAGCGGTGCGGCGCATAGCCTAGTTGGTTAGGGCACCGGAGTAGGTACCTATCCGAAGGCTCGAGTTCTAACCTCGCCGCCAGTGAATCTTGGAAAATGTATTTTTCCTTTAAAATATTCAAAGTAAATTTATTTAAATAAATATTGCGGGATGCTGCACTCAGGGCAGTTTAATCCCAAATTAAGCATCGAGGCTTGTACTATGAACAATAGAAATATAGTACCCATAGTACAAGCCTAGTTTTTAAGTTTGGTGTTAGATAGCGTTTGTGCAAAAACCTGCATTATTAATTAATTTATTAAAATCTTTCTTTTTCACAGAAAATACAATATTTTATACACTTTACATAATTATAGATTATAAATTTATAATGCTCCTTTTACAATATTTTCTTATTATTTAGTTATTTGAAGTTTTTTTTTTTCAGAACAAAATTTTGTAATAGGGCTCTATACAGACCTGCGCTGCGGGATTAAATGAAAGTTTAGCAGACTCTGCAAGCAATTCTAGTTTTTGACAGTTACAGGTCTGTTATGTAGATTCAAAAGCCGTTGTTGCTTAAATAACTATGACAGATGCAGTCCAGTATGAAGGGGCTGTGGAGCCCCAGACTTATGGAAGGAGTGCATGGAGTCAAACCCAACACATCCGGCATTAAGAACAATTATTTTACTCACAAACTATTTCAGTGGCTTTGAGTTTAAATAACCTAAACAAAGAAAGTGCATCAGCCAGATGAATGGGCGAAACGAGTTTAACAGATGGTATGTGGTCCAAGTGATAAACTGTAAGTTTAGTAAGTTATAGGTAATAGCATTATTTCTTAGTAATAAAATATTACGAACTATAAGTGTTTCCTGTGTTGGTTTTTTATCATTATTATTTGAGGGTTATATACTCAAATGGAACCGTAATCTTTTGTTGTATCATATATAACTATAACAGTTTATAGGAAACTTTAATCGTACTTTACTTTTTATGGTAACATTGTGTACACCTATAATTAGTAAGCGCACTTGTCCATTTTTAGAAAAATGTTACTTTCTGTATTAGCTTTAGTGTATCTTACTGTTGGTGAACCTAATAAATAAATAAATAGAAAAAAAGGACTCTATTATTTAAAGTCATCTCAGAACTCCGCTGTTCGTCTGTCATAGTTATTGTGACAGTGACATTGACATGTAACATATTGTGACAGCAGAATCTCTTGCAGAATCTACTAAACCGCCTTTTTAACACGTTCACAGTCCCCTATACTAATGGTTTAAATCACTGGTACTTTCAATACATTTCATACCTATGTTTATTTTGTTGAATAGTAATATGTTTGTATGGCAAGTTCGTTCATTTGTTTTATTGTAGTTCTATATCGCAATGCCCAGAGGAAAGAACTGGTCAATACGTCTGGAGCTAACTAAGCTGTGGGTTTCCTCACGATTTTTCCTTCACCGTATGAGCGATGTTATTACGATGTTAGCGATTGGCTGACTAAGCTGGGAGGGTAGTGTAGGTGCTGGGCAAGCCTACTCCTCCTAACAACGTCCCGTGTAATTAAAAGTTGTTTGTGCTGTATAAATCATCTACGATAAGATGAAAAGGCCATCTCAATGGCTAGTTTCGTTGTTTTTTGGATATAATATCTGTAAGTTACACGTACAAAACTTGACATAAAAGTAAATTAGTGTACAATATAGAGTACACAGACTTGCCGGAACCCATCCGCGTGTACAGGATAGCGTACACTGGACTGTGAATGTGTTAAGGTTGCTGATTTCTATTTATTTTTCTAATTCTCCTGTAGGACCCTACTTAATGCTACATAGCTCTGTTTTGTTGCTATATCATACCAACCAACAGGCCCGGCGTCACAATCAGCACAGCTCAGGTATTTACAGTTGTCCACCTCGTGTGTAAAGCCGATGTTCTCAAATATATACATGTTCTCCACATGGTAAAAGTGTTTCATTGTTTCTTTCTGTATTTCTCCGTTGTTGACATTTTGTTGATGGATTTCGGGAAGTTCCTTCTGTAATAGTCGTGTAGTTTATTTAATTAAAAGCTTATAAAGAAATACATCATTTTGATTTGTCAACTTTTAACTATAATTTTAGTGTGATTTTAGAATGTGCCCTTCAGAGAAGAAATCACAACTAACTCATGGGGTTTTTTTTCATCACATGTTAAGTAAAACACTTTATTTATTGGGTTGAATCGCATTTTATTCATGGTTTTAAACAAATCGAGCTTTCGCCAAACTTTACAGTTGGCTTTTTCAAGGTTGACTCAGGATGGGGTGGTTTCAGTGTTTTACTATGCAAGGTCGCGAAAACCATAGAAGAAATTATCACACGTTAAATTACAATTACCGTAAGATATAAGGTCCAGAAGGGCATTTTTGACTTTGGGGAAATTTCAACTATTCTTATTAACTTCTGCATTTTGATAATACTACTAATATTATAAATGTGAAAGTGTGTGTGTTTGAATGTTTAGATGTTTGTTACTCAATCACGCAAAAACTACTGAACCGATTGCAATGAAACTTGGGATATAAGTAGTTGGATACCGGGAATAACACATAGGCTACATTTCAATTTTGGAAATTAAATGAATGCATGATTCTTTAAACAGTAATGTGCGAGTGGGCACAAGGAAATAAGTGATTAAACTGCACTGCTCTACTTCGTTTTTAATTAAAACGCTAATTAAGTACATGAGTAATGAGTAATCTCAGTAGATTAATATTGTTCTAAATTCCAGCTAACTTTACTCCGTTATTTGGGTGTATAAGCATTGAGATAAGCTATGGTTGAACCTACCTCGACCATAATAAAAGTTCCAGCTTGTTTCTCCAGCATTTTAGACCCACAAAACTTACACCGCAAGCTCAATTTGTTCTTTCCTTCTTCGACATAATCTTTGTACTCTAAGTCCTCGTAACCATTGACCAGATCTGTTTTCTCGGTTTCTGACATTGTAGGATTATTTACTACAAATTCTGCAGATGCATTAGCTAATTATAAACGACCCAAACGAATTTTACGCTAATAAAAATGTAAAGTAAATCGGCAATCGGCAATTGTCAAAATCCCTAGTTTTTGACATTGACAATTGACTAGAAATATTTTTAAAGGAAAATATTAATAATACTTGACACTGGCTAATTTCCTAATGGCCATAATCAGTTCACGTACAATAAAACGTCATATATTTTTTTAATAGTTGCCAGACCTTTGGATTTGTGATTTTTGTTTTAACTTTTGTTCTTCTCATGCACCACGAACTCCTATGCTTAATTTTATTTTAAAGTTATGTATATTATATACTTAACTTTAAAATGTATATTATATACTTACCAATAACACATACAGTCCTTGGAATGTATGTGCTACAAATAAATGTTGCGGCGCGTGTTGAATCCGAATCTGAATTATATGTACTAATAGTACATATATACATTTTTTATTGTAGCCTGCCGAAATTCACAAAAATGGCATTTAGATGCATTGAAAATAATTAGTTTTGAGTTATTAGTTTTTTATATTATATAAGTATTAAGTTAGTTATGTCACTGCATTGGCTTAGCTGTAAGAGTGGTGTAACTTAATTTTTAATAAATAAATAAATATAATTCGAATTCGTTGTAGTAAATCACCGATCTTATAACCGAAAGATACCGCAACGCTTCTGTTTAGCCTGGGACGCAGTTCACCATTCATAGAGGTATGGCCAGGTAGCGGGGGCGTTTATAATTGCTAAACATCGATTGAACAACATATTTTTATCGATGTTTTGTGTTATAATAAGAAAGTTTTGAAAAGTTTATAAAAGTACCTATTATATGTCACCTTCTAGCTTCATCATCAGTCCCTGGTGACCATCGAGCACTAAAGTACTCGTCAAGACGAATCAAAAGAGCCCAAGCTCGATGCGGTTATAGAAAGTTTAAATTACTTACCGGTGGAAAGTTATCCCATCTTTTTGGTAGTTAGATGTCTTATATCGTTCTTCCCACACCATTTTTTTTTATTGCTCAGTTAACCATAATAAGCTATAGTTAAGGAGTTCTCGCGTTAAAAACACAAAATAATAAAAAAAAAAACTGAGCCAAAGACTGCACAGCTGTTTGGCTTACACTGAAGTTGTATTTGAATTGAAACGGCTCTTTTAAATGACATCTAAACGTAGCTTGTGTGGTGAACACTACATATCCTTCATGAGGAGTCTATTGGTAGGTAGGTATGTGTGGTATAAATAAAATGACTTATTATTATTTTGTTTGGATAGCATAAAGGGCCAAACAAAAACACTTCCTTTATAATATCTAAGTATCTAAGGATTATTATAATCAATTTCAAATTTAGAGATAACAGTTGCGTGCGCGACAGTACCGATGCGCAGCTATCCCTTCCACGTTTCGTTCAGCGTTAGACTTACGTGCCGCTACTCCTAAAATATGTGTACTATTTAGGCATGTCTGTAATTGGTCTTCTATAAATCCATCTAATAAAGGAAAACACTTTTACGTTTACTACTTTATATATTCATATCATATTATTATGAGAGAGACATTTTGATACCAATGACAGAGAACTTCGTTATTCGAATCCATAGAGTAATAGGTACTTAACTAAAGAGTATATATTCTAACAGCTACCCATAGTTTAGAAACAGCAACGACTTTTCATTTAGCTTTCTTGCAATTTGCAATGGCAACATTTCTTCTTTTAGCTTGGTAGAAGTGGCACACCACGAATTTCGTCAAAAAAATATCTTTAAAAATTTGATGAAACACTAAGAAAATAACACTACACTACACTAACACAAATGGCATCTCCAAATGAGATACTAATCAATGGTAAGTCTTCATATTACTCTACAACGAGTAAAATCGTCTTGTTAACGTTCCCCATCCCAGCGACTGCGTTATTTGCACTGTAAAGGAAGTAGGACGATGAATACAATCCCAAACACACACCCATCTAAAGGCCACATCAAAAACATGCAATGTAGGTTGGCATTGGTGTTGCGAATAAAGTCCTGCATAATTTTTGTTTGTCATTATATATGTGGCGGTAACAGTTCCCTTGTGCTCCCTGTAGCTAGACGATGAACATAATTTGAGGTAAATAAGCCCGAGTACGCACTAGTTTCGGCTTCTTTTCGTGTAGTGGTGTGCCATACCCAGTGTTGGAGTTGTCAGGTCGCCCTAAGGCTCTAAAGGTAGGTAAAAACCGGGACCAACAACTTAACGTACTTATCTTCTGAAGCACGGAAGTTTCGGCTGCGGTTCCACAACGTACAAATGCGTAGTCAGTGCATACACAGCTTTTATATTTTGTAAGTCATGTCATATTCACTTTCCATCTGGTGCCAGAATGTTGATATCTATCTTACTGTAAACAGAGCTGATAAAACAGGACCTCTACTCTGCTTTAAATTGTCCGAGACAACAACATTTAGCACGACAAACAACTCAGTTTAAGGCTAGCTTATCAACTTCATTGATCTTAGATAGTTAAACTTATATGTTGGTTTTAGTTGCACTGTTGCACATTGGATGTTGAAAAATACTTAGCATACTAAAAGCAACATGATTAAATCCAAAAATTGAGTTGGTTTTCATATCTGCATTGAGAAACTGAATATCAAAAGAAAGTTGTTATGATATTGTCACAGTTGGTAAAAAAATTGAAAATACCTTTAATTTCTAGATCTCCATCATGAGATACTACCTAACAAACCTTCTGAAATGGAGAAAGAAACCACAGAGAATATGAAATCTGAAGTGACAGCGGAACCTTGTCTCGAAGATAGACAAGATGATGGTAGTAATCCTGAAAGTGAAATGTATAATATAGACAGACAGGGAGAAGGTAACTCTATAATTTATATTGTCAAGATTATCATTGTAATGTAATTAATTACGGGCTCGTTTTCTGCAAACAGACCGCCTTAGATTTGGGTCCTTTTTGCGTGATGGTTCATTAAGTTAGTGGGAGAACCAGCCCAGCTCTTCCATAAATTTTGCCACAAGATGTGGCGTCTTGAAAATTTGTGGGAGGCTTTTTACGTCACCAATAATTCCGAGTCTAATTTCCGCCATTGCAGGACATAAGATTATCATAGATACCTGTTTTTGATATATTTTAAAGAGTTTCTTACACTTGGATGACCATACTTAAAGAAATGCTTTCCAAAGTTTCGCACCTGACAGGACTTGAACCTGCATCTCTGGGGATCGGTCCTAATGCCTTTGCCAATTTGGCCACGGATGCACGGATCATAGATATCTAACAACAGTTTGAGTTTTGTCCAGACTCCTGAATCTGGGTATGCGAATGATTTTTCAACAATTTGACTTTGAAACTTATGAAGTTTGTCCATCAGAACCTAGTTTAAAATGCTTAACTGTTAAACGCCCTTTAAAATTCTTCTCTTTTAAAAGTGACATGTCCAGAGGTATCAACTGTTTAAGCGCAGATCCTGCAAAAAATTTGGATAAAAAGCAGTCTATGTGTTATGTAGTTCTCCAGCTATCTATAGTTCAATAAACTTCTTAAACTAATATAATTTGTACTAATATTTACAATTTTCAAGGGTTTTTCATTTACTTATTCACATTGTTCATTCATATTGTTATTTTTTAATTCTCTTACCTTGAAATTTCATCGATGTCACAATAGTCTTGGTCGATTTGGATACTGGCATTAGGCTGACTTGAGCAACTATCTTGGTAACCAGGCACAGTCCCAGGTTAACAGAAAACTATGTTTTCAACAATGAATTGTTTACAGATAGCGAAGACTGGATAGTCCCAGAGATTGGTAGCTCCAAGAAATCCTCCTCATTCCTAGACCCGACAAAGTGGAGTCGCACCACTCTCACTGAAGAGGAGGCTCTGAAGAAGTTCTTCAGCCGAGCGCAGGCTCCTAAATACGTGAATGCGAGGTTCAAATGTGCGAGCTGTTTCACTAACTTTGCCAGAAGGGATAAGCTCGAACAACATTTCCGAGTGAATCATGATGAGGTAAGATGTTTTTGTACAATTCTTTGTCCAATGTATATCTATAACCACTGAGTTTTTAGTAATATTTGTATCTAAAAATAGAAATAAATATTGCAGAATGGTACACGCAGCGCAATGTAGTCCCAAACTAAGCAACTAGGCTTGTTGTATGGGTACTAAACAACAAAATATACACATGTATGCTGTTCATAAACATTTATTTCTAATTGTGGGTTTTTTTCTGTATGTATTTTTAAAAAAAGTATATCATTATCGCGTAACCAATAGTACAAGTCTGTTTGCTTAATTTGGGGCTATATTTTGTGCTATGTGTAATATATGAGCAATGAATAAATATCGTGCAATATTTATTCATTGCTTACCTCGCGGTTTCACCTGTACACAGGTGAAACCGCGAGGTAAGAAAGCAGTAAAAAGAAGAAAAATGCAGTAGCCAAAAGTAAACTATTGCCTTCTCTTAAAAAAAAAAATCTGTATCTTATTTATTATTTTCTTAATTGACATGATATCGAAAGCTCATACAAAGCATTATAAATAAATAAATACATAACTTACAGCCAATAACAGATTCCTAATTAATATATTTGCCTGAAGCAAAAGTGATATATTATCTTTGTATATTTGAAGCAAAAAAAGTTTTAGGGTAAATGTGTGGAGGCCATCTTTACTAAAATTTATATAAATCGGTTTAGGCCTAAAAAAAAACCAGACTGGCAAACAGAGTTTCTTTCTCTCTTTACAATAATAGTAAAGAAGTATGGATTATTTAAACAAAGCTCACTTTTGTCCGCAGGAACAAGGCCAGCACATGTGTAGACTTTGCAAGCGACGATTCCAAAAGCCGTGCAAGTTGCGGGTGCACCTCAAGAAACATTACCTCTTGATACAGTGTTTGCGGTGCGATGCCAGCTTCAATGGAGAGTAAGTTTCTATTTAAACGGAGGACCTTAATATTTCGTCGGCATAGGGTTCTCTCTTCCCGTGCGGGTCGTAAAAGGCGACTAAGGGGTCTAGGGGATACTACCAAACCTTGCAGTGGCAGATAAACTTCTCGGTCCTGAGGAAGGTTGGTGTTAGGCATTCGGCCAGCAGTAAAAATATTGCCAATCTATGTGCAGTATTTGGATGGTTAATCATAAGTGATAAATTATTATGCCGACCCCAAATAATGTGAAGTTTTATTGAACCCTAGAAACATCGACTAGAAATTTTTAGAAGGAGAAATTCATGATCCAAAAATCTTCCCCTGACATGATTCGAACCCGTGCCCATAGTTTGCCGGGCGAGTGCGCTAACCACTGTAAAAATGAATTAATACATATACATACAAAAAAATTATGCTTTAGGAGCCGTGACCCAAATACGATGTTTTTTGGTCTGCGACTTTTAACAACCTATACAAGGTGTAACGGGTAAGCCCTTTTAATCCAAAAGGGGTTGTTCTAGGCGTCTAGGGGAACAACTTTTGAAAATACGAAGTACTTTTCGAAAAATTAAAGTGTAAAGTTTACTTGAAAATCAGCTGTTTCTGAGAGTTCGAGGTCATTGACCTTATGTTGTCCTTTTATTTAGTTTGATAGTTTACAATCAAAACTTCAATTACCTTTATTTTCAAAAGCAGCTGTTTTTTCAGTGAACCATAACCTCAAAATTTTCAAAAAAAAAGTTCGAATTTTCAAAAGTCGTAGAACAAAAGTTGTTCGACTAGACGTCTAGAACAACCACCTTTCGGCTTAAAAGGGCTTACCCGTTACATCTTGTATAGGTCTGTGCTAGGGTATGTTAATATGCTAATATCAAACCGGTTTAATAATAATAGTGTTTGACGCGAAAAAGGTCACAGCATGCACATGCTTGTTAGTTTATTGTAATATACAAGGTGTAACGGGTATGCCCTTTTAAGCTGAAAGGGGATTGTTCTAGACATGGGGCGGGTAGTGGTTTTGCCGGGTACTTGCTGAACGGGTACCCGACACATTCTGCGCCGGGTACTCGTGGGTACCCGGCGGGTACCCGGCAGCGGTAACGCGTCGTGACGCATGTGTCTTCCTTGCCCGCTCAGGCGCAACTGAAGTGAAATAGAGGTGGCGCTGGCGTCTTTGATAGCTCGAATCGCCGCGTACCGGCTGGCTAGCGCATGTTCCCGCGGGGTGCGAAAAGTATCGGCGAAATATCAATGCACACTAGTTCTGTATTATACAGCGAACGCCTGTTCTCAGAAGCAGGGCTAATTTATGACAAGAAACGCAGTCGCCTAAATTCTAACCGCGCATAAAAATTGGCGTTTTTACATCACAACTTACCTATCTTAAATTACCAATAATAAAATAAAATATATATTTAGTTTTTTTAGTTCTTTCTGATAAATTAGTGAGCAAAATATAATTATAATGATTACCGTTAGTGTTCAGCATAATAAATAATTTAAAAAGTGTAATATGTTTCATTATTTTTGGTCTATCAAATTACCCGGCAGAACCGGATACCCGGCACCATTACCCGGTACCCGGCCGGATCCTAAAAAAAGTGCCGGATCCGCCGGGTACCGGATCCAAACCGGGTACCCGCCCCATGTCTAGATTGTTCTAGATGTTAGGCGAACAACTTTTGTTCTACGACTTTTGTAGATTCGAAGAACTTTTCGAAATTTTTAAGTGTAAAGTTTACTTGAAAATCAGCTGTTTCTCAGAGTTCGAGGTCATTGACCTTATGTTGTCCTTTCATTTAGTTTGGTCTACTACAATTAAAACTGCAATTACCTTTATCTTCAAAAGCAGTGTCTTTTCAGTGAAACACAACCTCAAATTTTCAAAAAAAAGGTCGAATTTCAAAAGTCGTAGTACAAAAGTTGTTCGCCTAGATGTCTAGAACAACCCCCTTTCGGCTTAAAAGGGCTTACCTGGTACATCTTGTATATTATGTACACAAATATTTAAAAATGAATGAATTTATAATTGATGTCATTGTCTTTATGCCAGTAATGAACTGTGTTTATTCCCAGAGGTTTGGCGTTCCAACACGAAGAGTTCCACAGAGGAGTATCATTCAGCTGTAAATTCTGTGCCCAGCAGTTCAGGTAGGCGAATAAACCGGTACTGTTCGTAATGTCTTAACTTACTATCCTAACTTATTGTCTTAACTAACTGTTTCATCTTACTATCCTAACTAACTGACTTATTTACTATCCTAACTCACTGTCTTAACTTACTATCCTAACTTACTATCCTAAGCCTAACTATCTTCTTTACTATCCTAACTCACTGTCTTAACTTACTATCCTAACTAACTGACTTATTTACTATCCTAACTCACTGTCTTAACTTACTATCCTAAGCCTAACTATCTTCTTTACTATCCTAACTCACTGTCTTAACTTACTATCCTAACTTACTATCCTAACTGACTTATTTACTATCCTAACTCACTGTCTTAACTTACTATCCTAACTTACTATCCTAAGCCTAACTATCTTCTTTACTATCCTAACTTACTATCCTAACTTACTATCTTAACTTACTATCCTAACTTACTATCCTAACTAACTGTCTTCTTTACTATCCTAACTCACTGTCTTAACTTACTATCCTAACTTATTGTCTTAATTGTTTCATCTTACTATCCTAAGCCTAACTGTCTTTTTTACTATTCTAACTCACTGTCCTAACTTGCTATCCTAACTAACTGTTTTAACTTACTATCTTAATCCCGTTACAGTAAAGTTATGAAAATACGTCCCGTAAAGTTTATAAATTTCCTAGGGAATTTATTAACTTTCGTAGGATTCTAAACGAGAGATAAATTAATTTATTCTATGGTTTTCGCGATTTGGCATAATAAAACACTTAAGAGTTTATTTAGAAGAGATTTATTTGAGAGATTAATTTTTCTATTTAACGACCACATTTTCGCAAATTTATAAACTTACCGACCTCGTGCGTTAAATAATAAGTGAGTGTCAAGTGCGCTCTGATTGGTTGAACAAGAACGCCCTTTTTTTTAACAGTATTAGGCGCGTGTAATCATGTTCTAACATAAACCTAACCTATCTTAGTAGGGGTGCTCCGTATAGTTCTTTTCGTGGTTTTAGATATTCTAATACGTACCCCTGTCGACATCGACCAATTAGAGAGCAGTGTGTAATATTCCGTATTTTAAAGAATCTTAAAATTAAAAGCTCTTCTGTTATCTGTCGAACCGTTTAGAATCTTACGAATGAATATCCGTTAGTTTATAAATTTACTACGAGACGTCGTCAGTTTATAAATTTACTAAAATCTGTTCGTAAAATAATACAATTTATGTCTCGCTTAGAATCCTACGAAACCCTTCTTACTATTATTCTTGATCCTCTCTTATTACTTTACGGTGACATATTTTATTATTTATAGTTACGGGTGTATTTCTGTGTATAATATGTATGTATTATAAGTAGTATATCCGTTGTCTAGTCATCGTAACACAAGCTTAGCAGCTTACCATGGGGTTAGACGGCGCTGTGTGTTGGTCACAGAATTTATTTATTTATTATTTACTTATCCATCTCCCGTCAGACACAAGTCGACATACTACCAGCACGTGCGCACGAGGCACCGCTCGTCGCACGTGTGCGCCGAGTGCGGAGCGTCCTTCGGCTCGCCAGCGGGACTCAACGTGCACAAGAAGCGGAGACATTACCGACAGGTACAGTAGTCACCATACTACTAGCAGAGTACGGAGGGTCCTTCGGCTCGCCAGCGGGACTCAACGTGCCGTTGTTAATTTATGTTTCTGTTGCAATAAAGTATCAAGGTGTAGCCGAAAGGGGGTTGTTCTAGACGTCAAGGCGAACAACTTTTGTTCTACGACTTTTGTAAATTCGAAGTACTTTTCGAAAATTTTAAGTGGAAAGTTTACTTGAAAATCAGCTGATTCTCAGAGTTCGAGGTCATTGACCTTATGTTGTCCTTTCATTTAGGTTGGTCTGCTACAATCAAAACTTCAATTACCTTTATTTTCAAAAGCAGCTGCTTTTTCAGTGACACATAACCTCAAAATTTTCTAAAAAAAAAAAGGTCGGCTTTTCAAAAATTGTAAAACAAAATTTGTTCGCCTAGATGTCTAGAACAACCCCCTTTCGGCTGAAAAGGTCATACCCGTTACACCTTGTGTATTCATTCATTCATTCGGTTATCTGTCTTTCGAGCTATCTCCATTGCAACTTAAGTCTACTTAATTTTGAAAGCAGCACCCCGCGGGATCACCCGCGTAAGTTCCGATCCCGCGGGAATATCGGGATAAAAAGTAGCCTATGTGTTATTCCAAGTCTCCAACAGTCTACGTTTATAGTTTAATCGCAATCGGTTCACTAGTTTTTGCGAGAAATAGTAACATCATCTGTGGCTAATTCATTTAACTGTCTAGGTATCACGGTTCACGAAATACAGCCTTTGACAGCAAAGTTTCAGTATTAGGGTCCCGTTTTTACCTTTTCGGTACGGAATTCTAATAAATGCATAATTTTATTGCTCAAGGCATATTTTACTAGAAATATTTTTAAAGGAAAAATGCATCTTCAAATGCAAATCTTCACATGCGGCGAGATTTGATTCAGGGACGCGAGTTGAAATCTCTGCGCTAGTGAATTTTTGAAGATGAATATTTACTTTCAAAATATTCCTTAATTTTGTCTAAGGGTTTCGCGATTTTGCATAATAAACCTAAGCAGTACCTAAGCCAGAATTGGATTCGATACAATTCGATCGATTTGATTCGATACAAAACAAAATCTTAGCAACCTACTTAAGCAGAGTGCTCGGCGCAACGATACCGCGATCAAGAAAATTGTGTTCACCTTACTAGCGCCATCTCTTATAATTATTCTGAACTAAAGTTTCTTTGCAATTTCTTAGATGATTGTATTGGCGTGTTCATTCCGTGTGCTGTTCTCATTTGTTTTGTTATGATTATTATTTATTTATGTGACAACTACAACACAATATATACTGGGTTCGCGTTTTATTGATAAACGTCATTATTTTTTAAACAACCGAGCTTTGCCAACTTGAAGTCTTCTTTCTTCTGTCTTCATTCCAGGACCCGGCAGGCCCTCAAGACAACATCTACTGCAAGCGATGCGACATCAAGTTCTCCAGTGTGGAGGCGTTCCACGAACATTACCGGCACTCCGCGATGCATGGCGACGATAACAACGAGTGAGTTAACCATAGGCTACGTATACAAATCACTAAATACATACATACATATATATACAAGATACATACATATACAAAATGTAACGGGTAAGCCCTTTTAAGCCGAAAGGGGGTTATTCTAGACGTCTAGGCGAACAACTTTTGTTCTACGACTTTTGAAAATTACAACTTTTTTTTGAAGATTTTAAGATTATGTTTCACTAAAAAAACAGCTGCTTTTGAAAATATCGGTAATTGAAGTTTTGATTGTAGTAGACCACACTCTTGAGTCCTTCGTACGGTTTGGATTAAATATGGCGCCCGCTATATAAGACAGGGCTTTAGTACCTCGGTGCATAAACTATTATTATACCCTAGGTGTATAATGAGCACTTTATGCACCTAGGGAATAAAGACTCGCTTTACGATGTCCTTTTTGGTCAATTAAAGTAACTTTGTAGAGCCGTAGATGTGTAAACTACTATTATTTCAGTGTTTTCTTAATGTTTCGATTACAGGGAGAGCAACAGTAACGTGACCGAGTGCGACGTGAGTCTCAGTAACGCGAGGTTCAAGCAACGCAGCCGACATCCGATGCAGTGCGAAATTGTGAGTATCATTTGTATTTTTATACTTATTTTTGATTGCTGAAGGCGTTTCTACTACAAATATTTTCCTCTCTCCAGCGGCCCTAGCCAACATTCTTATTGAATAACGAAATCGCCAATCGACAGATATTTTTCGTATGAAATTTACATAATCTCGCGAAAAATCAAGCGTGACCTTATGTTAATTTCATACAAAAAAATCTGTCGATTGGCGATTTCGTTATTCGATAAGAATGTTGGCTAAGGCCGGTGTTCGAAAAGTGTAATTTTCATGGGTAGATAGCCGGGTTGAAAGTGGCTCATTTCATCCCTAGGGTGGAAAGTGTACTTTATTTTTTAATTAGTGCAACCATTTGCAACCACTTCTTTCTATAGAAAAATTGTCAAATACTGAGAACCAAAATGTTAGCTTATAGTCTGTAATATATATTTTTTAAAGTTTGGTTAGGATAATTGAATTACTCTTTTATTCTGTTACTTGCTATAATGCCATGATTGGTTCCTACTATTTGTCACGTGTCGGCATGGCCGCTAGATGCACGGCGTGACCAATTCGATTATATTGTGGCCAATAGATACCCAATAAACATTTTAAAGTCACACGATTTGAACTCATAATTATTTTTCCCGGGTCTTATTCGCGTATTATTATTTTTAAATTGTCTTACCTCGACGTTACGTCGACGAAAAATAATTATGAATAGATGTAAGTAAGTAGACATAAGTTTTTAATTTTCTAATGTTGGCAGTAAGCGTATAATATACTGTTTCTATTTTAACCTGTTTCAATTAAATGTATGACGAAATGAAAAGTAGAGTGTTTAGCTCGGGTGAATATCAAGCATTTCACCCTCCAAGATCTGTGGCGAAATGCTTGACATGCAGCCGTTGTCTGACAATCTACTCTTATGTTGTCCAGTGCAAGCGCACATTCGGATCGTTCTCGGCGTGTATGAAGCACCACACGGCGGCGCACGCGTTGTCCCCGCTCCCGGAACCGGGGGCGGGGGCGGGGGGCGGGGGACCCGACCCGCGGGTACATTGTGAACTGTGTGGGGCCTATATCAAGGTTAGTGTCAAGATATTGAAGCGATACTTCGGCGTATGAGTCACCGCGTCGGTAGACTAAGAGGCCTAAGTCGCATTCCCCAGATTGGATTTAGATGCGCCGGTTCGAATCCCGCCTGACGCCTGTGTTTTTGTGGATATATTTTTTCTTTAAAAATAGTTTTTGAACGCCCAGTGCGGGCTTAAGCACTTTAAATAAAAAACAATGTGTAACGGGTGTGCCCCTTTAAGCCAAAAGGGGGTAGTTCTAGACGTCTAGCCAAACAACTTTTGTTCTACGACTTTTGTAAATTCAAAGTACTTTTCGAAAATTTTAAGTGTTGACTTGAAAATCAGCTGTTTCTCAGAGTTCGAGGTCATTGACCTTTTTCAGAAGTCGTAGAACAAAAGTTGTTTGCCTAGATGTCTGAAACAACCCCCTTTCAGCTTAAAAAAGCATGCCCGTTACAACTTGTATTATTCAAGGTTAGTATTATTTCTTTCTTTTTCTTAATTATGGCTTCTGTCAGCAATATAGGACAATTTAGCCAATTTCTCGTACGAATAGTGAACTACCACTATTATACTGTAATCGTTTGAAATAAATTTCAATGCGTGAAGGCTGTAGAAAAAATGGCGACGAATTTTCTTCAAACCTATGGAACAATTGTTTGTAACGTGCTAATTTCGTGTTTGGCACTGGTATTTTTATTTTCACTTAACTCGTTGAACTTCGCGTAACTAAATTGGTAACTTGCCGCCGAAATTAAACAATTTAAACGCAATAAAACAATGTTTTGTAAAAATGAAAATTAAGGACAACATTTCACTAACGCGTCAAAAACAATAGTTCAGGTTAGTATTCGTATCACTTTCTCATAGTGATCAGACTCGAGTGACAAAAAGTCAAAAGTTAAAATTATTTATTTCCTTAGGATGCTTTTAAAATACGATCACTTGGTCCTCCGATGAGAAGACTTTTTCGGACTCAAGTCACTTGCTTCTAAAATACAAGTTACTCGAGTGGATAGGTAGGTAGGTACACTCGAGTCAAACAAAAATCACTCTGAACTCGAGGAATATTTTTTCTAAAATGTAAGTACTACAATACAAATCTTGAAGTTAAAAGTCATCAACCTGCCCAGGAGTATGAAGTATAATTGTACCAAGTTTCGTTAAAATCCGTCTAGTATTTTTGTTTCTATAAGTTTTATTTCGTAAATTTGTTTTTATTGCTCAAGGCATATTTACTAGAAATATTTTTAAACGAAAAATTCACTTGCGGCGAGATTTGAACTCGCGTCCCTGGTACTCCAGTGCCTATACCGAATGAATTTTTCCTTTAAAAATATTTTTGTTTGTTTTTTTCTTCTTGTTTGTTTGTTAGTTTGTTTTTCTCTTTTTTTTTAGTTTGAATTCTTTTTCTTTTAATGTACACACCACAATGTGTTTTTAATTTTATTTTTTTTAGCTAGACGACAACGCGATGACTTCGCGACGACTTATAAGACATCATGGTAGGGCCCATTATATTCAATGTACAGAATTGACTCCTCTACAGATTAATTTTAAGTATAAATAGATATACTTAGATAGATTTTCGATATTTTTTGTATTATTTTGGCAGAAACAATTAAATTCCAGACTCTTTAACCGTGTCATTTATTATTTACGAGTCTTCCATATTCCATTTATTTATTTAACAATCGTGATATTAAATGTGTAATGTGTATATCCACCGTAGGAGTCCAGTATGTACACCCACATGAACGCCCACACGCGACACAAACTGTACACCTGTGAGATATGCAGCATGCAGTTCCCATATCCCACCTCGCTCAACCGACACAGAGTGGTACGTATTACTTATAACCAGCACCTACTAGATGGCGTTACTAGTATGAATCCTGAATCGCACTATCAACATTATATGTGATAATCTCGTGTTATATTCAAGAGTAATACATTTTGACGACCTCTGTGGCGCTTCGGGCGTACGCTTGACTGTAATGCAGGAGGTTGCGGGTTCGATTCCCGCTGGGTGCAAATATTTATGTTTTAAAAATAAATATTTGTATCTGGTCTAGGTGTATTTCTATGTATAATATGTATGTATTTACAAAAGAAAAAAATGTATGAGTAGTATATCCGTGGTCTAGTCACCGTAACACAAGCTTAGCAGCTTACCATGGGGCTAGATGACGCTGTGTGTTGGTCACAGAATTTATTATTATAATTTATTCAACCTCGCACAACAGAGTGGTATAAATTACTTATAACTAAAACCTACTAGATGGCGTTACTAGTATGAGTCCTGAATCGCACAATCAACATTCTTTGTGATAACCTTATACAGGGTTACAGAAAAAGTCGTGCTAGATCCGTTGAGGGCGTGGAGTACCCATCATTTCTGACTTATTTCACTATGAAACACCCTACCCTAAACTTAACCCTTTTTGAGATATTCGACTTTTAATTTTTTCATTGAAAATTGCCGATATTTAAGCTACTAAATTTATTTTTGTTTATTTTGTGTGTCTTATTATTATTATTATTGCATTTTGACATGCGTAATAAGATGCTTAAA
Organism: Idaea dimidiata; assembly: GCA_949358125.1. Classification (NCBI taxonomy): domain Eukaryota; kingdom Metazoa; phylum Arthropoda; class Insecta; order Lepidoptera; family Geometridae; genus Idaea; species Idaea dimidiata. The sequence goes on from OX442342.1 coordinate 1,966,908, forward strand.
GACGTCAATCATTAAAATAGTACATTAGTTAATTGAATAGACCGTAGCAGACAAGTGAAAGTTAAGAAATAAAAAAATAAATTAGAAAGTTTATTTTTCTCTAAGGGATATCTAAAAAAAACTATTTGGCAATTGTTCGGCAGATGTTTTTTAAAATATCTACGTTTCATCAGCTATCTAACGAGGTATAATAATCAAGTGTTTTATTCAAATACATTATAAAAAAATTAGTTTCATAGGCGACAGTGGAGAAGAAAATTTATACTTAGCCCTAAAAAATAAAATAAAACAATAGGTAAGCATGAAATGTTATTTATTAAAGCTTTTCACACAACTTTTTCTTGTTTACAGTTCATGTTCAACATGGCCGCCTCTATTTCTGATACATTGTCGCATTCTTCTACGGAGACCAGTCTTCACTACTCCAGTGGTCAATGTGGTCCTCATTTTGTTAGCTGCATCCACAATCCTTTGTCTTAAGTCTTCCACAGACGAAACTGGATTCGGCTCGCTGTATACTAGACTTTTCATGCACCCCCACACATGAAAATCCATGGGGGTAATGTCCGGACTTCTTGCTGGCCATGGCAACGGCCCACCTCGTCCTATCCATTTGTTTGGATAATTTGTGTCCAGCCAGTCTCTGACACTTCTTCTGAAATGGGCAGGGCAGCCATCGTGTTGGAACCACATGTCCCTGATCAGGTTGAGTGGCAGATCATCCAGCAAATCACTCAAGTCTGCTCTCAGGAAATTTTCGTAGCTTTCCCCATTTAAATTATCCGGGAGAAAGTAAGGTCCAATCAAATGATTGGAGATAATGCCCATCCACACATTCACGCTGAATCTACGTTGGGACCCCTTCACTCTTTTCTTATTGGGATTCCTTAGTTCTTTTGGGGCCCAGTAATGGGCGTTGTGATAGTTAGTTATGCCATCTTTATCAAATTTGGACTCATCCGTCCACAAGATATTTCTTAGAAAATCTGGGTCTTCCACATCAGCATTTAGCATAAATCTGCAAAAGTCCATTCTCCTCGCGGGGTCTCCTTCTTCAATAACGTGTACCGGCGTATAATGGTATGGGTATAGGCCAGCAGTGTGCACGGTAAACCACACTCTCCATTGCGAAAGTCCCAGATCACGGGCAACAATATTAGTGGAAGTAGTCGGATCCGCTCGAAAGCGTTGCACTATCTCATTGTCCTGTTCTTCGTCGTCAATTCGTGGTCTTCCCATGTCTGTATTTCGTCTCAAAACAGAGCCAGTTTCACGAAGTCTTCGATAAACTCTGTCAAAAACGGCCACATCCGGCACTCGACGACCGGGGTAGCGAGTTATGTATTCGTTGCGAGCTTGCGCAGACACACAATTGCAGTATCCGTAACAAATAAGCATATCAGCATATTCTTCAGGTGTGTAGGACGTCATCTTCAACACTTCCGTATCGCAGGTACAAATCAGAGTCCGGTTAACAAGCACAGTAGTCACAAATCAGAAGAAACAGTCCAGAATCACAGCCAAGTCGAGAAAAAGAGCAATACAATGTCACATCTACTATGTACGAAGCACAAAAGCAGACTGACTGACAACCAAAACAATACCCCTTGTTGTATTCACAGCCCTAACCGGTCTCTACACATTTTTTCTTTCATTCGCACCTACATAAATCGTCACTTGTCTCGCTCGCACGGTGCGTCTTAACTTGAAGGACAATAGGCGCGGTACCGTTAGAACTACTACTACTACTGGAGCGTCCCTTTTTTCCACGAAATGTAATACAATCCCTAGATTGTTATACGTCGTTAGATAGCTGATGAAACGTAAATATTTTAAAAAACATCTGCCGAACAATTGCCATATAGTTTTTTTTAGATATCCCTTAGAGAAAAATAAACTTTCTAATTAATTTTTTTATTTCTTAACTTTCACTTGTCTGCTACGGTCTATTCAATTAACTAATGTACTATTTTAATGATTGACGTCTTTAAGCATCTTATTACGCATGTCAAAATGCAATAATAATAATAATAAGACACACAAAATAAACAAAAATAAATTTAGTAGCTTAAATATCGGCAATTTTCAATGAAAAAATTAAAAGTCGAATATCTCAAAAAGGGTTAAGTTTAGGGTAGGGTGTTTCATAGTGAAATAAGTCAGAAATGATGGGTACTCCACGCCCTCAACGGATCTAGCACGACTTTTTCTGTAACCCTGTATATTCAACCTCGCACAACATACACTGTGGTATGTATTGTTACTATTATATTTACTAGATGGCGTTGGCGGCAATTCAGAAGGTTCGACTCCAGCCGTTTGCGAATACATATGCTTAAAAATAAATATTTGAATTTGGCTTGGGTGTATTTCTATGTATAATATTTATGTATTTAGAAATGAAAAACAGCGCAAGCCACTTTTAATCTATGATATTAATGGCGTTGTAAGGCCCGAGACATCATAAACGATTCAGCAATTGTTGAAAGAAGAAATAAATGTTGTATTTTTACCAAATAAGGAGCTTCCCTGTTTACAATGTATAACAATATTTTTTTATTCACAGACTCATACTGGTGAGAAGAAATATCCTTGTCCGCTATGTGACAAGAGATTCACGCAACGGAACAGCATGTCGCTCCATTATCGAACCTATCACTTGAAGGAACCGTACCCGAAACGGTAAAGTCATTTATTATGCCACCATAAGTACTTATTTGAAATATTGTCAAGGAAAAGTACATTATTTGTTGTTCAAAATAAGCATTCGTTTTTAGATCTTCTAACAACAACTTTCGATTTTTATTCCGTCTTTTTAAAGGTGTATGGGTCAGAATCAGAGAGGTGAGCTTTGTACGTCTGACAAGGTTTTTTTAAATAAAATAACCTGATATTACTACAATAGTTTTTTCAAAATAAAGGTTTTGTGTATAATTACAAGGAACTTAGCATATTTCCTTTTATATTATAATATTTCATTTGATTTTTATCAAAAAGAGGTCTAAAAAGTCAATCCGGGAACGCGTCCTTATACCATGTTGCATAGTACCGACAAGTCAAAGATGCATACAATTACGATTTAAAATGTCATATTTTACTATTAGGTTTCAATATCATTAAATTACAAATATAGCTATAAATTAAATTTAAATCACTTTAATATGTTCACATTTTGGCTCTTCAAATAGTGTCTGACGTTTATCAAATCATTACGTGAACGCGATAGACAATCTTCAATGCAGTTAAAACAACACACCCTAGGTGGCGTTAGTGAGCAGCAGTGTGAAGTTCGCTAGTCAAAGAAAACAACGTGTGTTGTGTTTTCGAAAACAAATAATTCGATTTTGTTGGTAAGTACTTTTTAGTCTGATATATGTGATGCGTACTTCAATTCCCTGTCACTACGAGAACGCTGTTTGTAAATTAGTTTTTCCAAAATTTGCATACTTTTTGCAAAATTCGTATATATATTGCAACTCAGACGTTCATACCCTCTAAAACCAATATCTAACATGGCAGCGTCAAGCGTGACTTGAAAATATTTATCGAATAGTCATTTCGGTAACGGTCATTTCGGGAACGTTCTCGTATATGATGGACGTTCCCGAAATGATTCGAGTGTTCACGAAATGACTATTCGATAAATATTTTCATGTCGCGCTTGACGCCGGCATGTTAAATACATATAAAATAATGCCCAAGGTTTTTAAAAAACATAACCATGTCATATGTTGATTTTAGGTATCCAATTAGTCCGATTAACATGGAAAACGATAAAAATGAAGGGAAAAAGAAGTCGAAGAAAAGATTAAAACAGGACAGTAGGTATAGCCTATAAAAGGCACCGTGAAAAGGCTAATGCAAGGAAGCGCAAGTTTTTAGATAAATTGACACCTGAACAAAAATAATTGAAGAGACTGAAAGATAGGGAATATATCAAAAAAAAAAAACTGAAAATAAAGTAAAAACTGTTATTGATATGACTGAAAGAGAGAAAAGGAAGCAGAGAAAGTTGTGGAGAATAAATTCTCAAAAGCCAACAGTCTAACAGCTAACAGCCCCCTAGATTCTGAAAACGAGATGGAAAACGATATTCGCGTATGGAGGAAGAAAGCAGGCAGAAAACAGGTTAAAAGAGATAAAGCGCAAGCTTACAGAACCGTAAAACAAACAGAAACATAAAATGCAAAGAACCATAGATCAGTTCCGAAAAAAAATAGAGAGAAGCAGAAGACGTGATGAAAGAGCATCCCAAAAGAGTGCTGATACACCTACTCGCAAAGTTGATGAATGAGAGGATGTACTGTTACTCCAGAAGTTCGTAAACGTCTACTGTTTGGCGAGGTTTTGAAAACCCAACTAAAAGACACCGTTGCAAATTACCAAAAATATCTAAACAGCGAGAGGCTTTTCAAAAATGCGTCAGTGGCGACAGTATCAAAAAACATCGTTTAAATAATATGGCCAAACAATTTATCCACAAAAATAGAAATGATGACAACGTATTAGTATCTAATCGGAAACATTTTCATATAAATAGAAAAAGTATTTACGACGGATACGGATCAGACACTTCAAACTTTGATACAGAAGTTACTTTGTGATATTATAATTATGTGATTAATGTGATTATGAATGCATATTGTTTGTAATTCCTTATGTCTGTTTATTTTTAAGCAACAAAGATTAGTTTTTGATTTTAAGCATTAATGTGCAATCTTAATGATAGTGTGCGTTAGCGTTGGTTCCTAATATTTAAAGTTAGTTGATTGAAACTACAAAGTTTATTCAGTATTATTAGCTTTTAAGTTTAAATTTTGATACTCATGTTTCTTACCCTTAAGTACAAATAAAGATATAATATTATGTACATAAATGTGTATTAATTTCATGCATAAAATATGCCGAAAACCGGGCGTTGGTTTCATTCAGGGAACGTCAATGTCATTTAGGGAACTTCATTGTCATTTTGGGAACACACATCATTTTCGGGAACATCACAAAAACGGCAAATAAATCACTAATATGTAATTCTTTAATTGAATACTGCATATACATGATGAAATAACCTTTATACCTTTGTATTTATGTTATTTATAAATAATGTAGTGCAACCATGTATACAATAAGCTAAAAATTTGGAGCCGAATTTACACCAATTATAAAATTATTAAGAGTAATTTGAATAATTAAGTGTTTGATCACAAAAATATAGAAAATAACAAGATTTAGCGATTAAGGAACAGTTTTATTACAATTTATTGAAGGCAATTCTTAAATGCGTTGGTTATATTATTATTTAAAAAATAAATCAAAGCGTTCCCGGAATGACTTATGGCCCTGGTATTGTTCTTATTACTGGCTAAAACTTCTAAAATATTTATTTTTGTGCGTGCCCCTTCACAAGAAAGGCTTGTGAAAACTGACGCAACAGACTCCACTTGTTAGTTTTCTTTAAAAGGAAACTTTATTTCTCAGATATTTGAAAACCTAAAATGCTCGCCTCTCTGATTCTGACCCGTATGTGTGATCTCTAGCACATTTTGACTTTGGAACTGATGAGGCTCGTCCGTCAGAGCCGAGTTTGAAACGATTCACTTTCAAGCGACCATTATCCTTCTAGTCTGTTATAACAACCAAACAAATATATTATAGCCAAAGAAGTTCCATGCCATTCCTCATGACGACCTCTGTGGCGCGTCGGGCGAAAGCTTGACTGCAATGCGGAAGGTTGCGGGTTCGATTCCCGCCGGGTGCTAATATTTATGCTTAAAAATAAATATTTGTATCTGGTCTGGGTGTATTTCTATGTATAATATGTATGTATTTACAAAAAAAAGTATAATAAGTAGTATATCCGTTGTCTAGTACCCATAGTACAAGCCTAGTGCTTAGTTTGGGGCTAGATTGCGCTGTGTGTAATGTCGAGCAATATTTATTTATTCTTGACAATACCTAATAATTTAGACAGGTCTTAAGAGATATTTATTTCAATTATTTTACGACCCGCGGAAAATATAAAATTATGAGTACCTATCGTGTTCCGTAAAAGCAGTTTTTCAGATAATTTTAATCTGTAAAATAAAAAAAAACAACTTTAAATAATTATACTATATTTAAAACACACTCAACCTTGAAAAAGCTAACTGTAAAGTTGGCGAAAAGCTCGGTTCAAATAATGAATAAAAACGCGATAAAACCGGATAAATAAAGTGTTTTATTATGCAAAATCGCGAAAACCGTAGAAGAAATTATACTATATTTTTTCTCACAGGAACAGAAGTAAGAAAAAGAAGGTGGAAAATGAAGAAGCGAAATATATTGAGGTTAAAGTTATTGGTAGTTAAACTTATATATATATATGTAATTCCAAAAACAGTAGAAATTTAAAAAGACGTTCTGTGTAATCCTGCCGCTTTTGGAGATGTTTGGGTTCTATTTTGGAATCTTTAGAACCCATTCTGGGGTCTTTCGGTTCTATTTTGACATCTTTGGGACCCGTTTTGGGATTTTTGTGTTCTAATTAAATATCTTTGGGACTCATTTTTGTATTTTGGGTTCTATTTTAACATCTTTCTAACCCATTTTGGGATTTTGGGTTCTATTTTGGAAACTTTTGGTCCCATTTTGGAATGTTTGAGTTCCATTTTGTAATAATACGGGCCCATTTGGATATTTTTCTGTTCTGTTTTGGAATATTTGGTTCCATTTTGAAATCTTAAGGTCCGAAATGAGACATGACATGAAAATTGGTTGTCAGTTCCATTTTGGGGTATGGGTTCCCTTTTGAATGACCAGTCCCATTTTCACCAGGATTATTAGTAACTAGCTGCGCCCCGCGGTTGTACCCGCGTAAGACCCGTAATCCGTAATAACAGGATGTGTTATACATACATTAAACCTTTCTATTGAATCACTCTTACTAATAAAAAAACCGCATCAAAATCCGTTGCGTAGTTTTAAAGATCTAAGCATACATACGAACAGACAGACAAACAGCGGGAAGCGGTTTTATCACATAGTATGTAATAAAATGATGTCTTGGTTGCTTCTAAATATTTTTATTGCACGATTCCCGTTTAGGTAATATATTTCATCTTAATAAGTCATTTCGGTCAGTGTATACAAGATGTAACGAGTATGCCCTTTTAAGCCGAAAGGAGGTTGTTCTAGACGTCTAAGCGAACAACTTTTGTTCTACGACTTTTGGAAATTCGAAGTACTTTTCGAAAATTTTAAGTGTAAAGTTTACTTGAAAAACAGCTGTTTCTCAGAGTTCGAGGTCATTGACTTATGTTGTCCTTTCATTTAGTTTGGTCTACTACAATCAAAACTTCAATTACCTTTATTTTCAAAAGCAGCTGTTTTTTCAGTGAAAGATTACCTCAAAATTTTCCAAAAAAAAGTTCGAATTTTCAAAAGTCGTAGAAGTCTAGAACAATCGCCTTTCGGCTTAAAAAGGCTTACCCGTTACACTTAGTATAAGAATTAAATATCTGCATTAAAAAAATATGTTCTACAAGTCTAGACGAACAATTTTTGTTCCATGACTTTTTGAAATTTAAATTATTTTTCCTTAAAATGTATATTTTTATAAGTTATATTTTCTCGAAAAACTACCTTTTTTAGGATCAAAGGCGATCAATCTTAGTCTAAATCCCGATTTTTCATTCTATGGATAAAAGATATTTATCGAATAAGTTCGAATCCAACCAAATTTAACAGCCTTCAAATTTTTATTCTTTTTAATATCATAGCGATGTTTTTTATTCGGTGGTGTTACATTTTATTTGTCAGATATCTCTTTCTAGGGATTTGAAAAATCAGCCCTAAAAAATTTATTTACTATAGTCGTAGAACAAGAGTTGTTCGTCTAGGCGTGTATTAACCCTTAACTGTATGCCAATTAATATTACACAACAACCCTGTTTAGTATTTAATTTTAATTCATTTAGGTAGGTATAAGAAATTATTATTGTATATTAAATGTATATGACAGATTATAAAAATAAATAGTCGATCAATTATATTTTTTAATTTTTTCTTTTACCTTATTTATAGCCCTGATCCGATTATTCCCAGCTGTCCCCTCTAGCCCTGTCCCCCGGGGGGACAGCTGGGAATTATTTTCCCAGTTGTCACGGCAGGGGGACAAGTGGGAATCTATTCTCCCATTTGTCCCCCCTATGTTGGTGTTATAATAGAAGTACCTGCGCCCCGCGGTTTCACCCGTGTTCGGGGTTAGGGGTGAAGTCGTCCCCCTCGAAACTGGGACCAGGGACAGTTTAGACATTGGGACGAGTTGACTACATATTAATATTCTCCAGGGGTGAAGTGGTCCCACTAAGCAGTTACTCAAGTTAAAAACATACTTAATTTTGAAGTAAAAAAAAAGTCTATAGAAGAGATTTGTGGAAAACAAAAGACGATCGAAGTGAAAACAAAAGACGATCTAACCTAACTCCGAAACTATTGACACTAGACCACTACTTTCTTATCATAAGTAATAGAGCTCCTCGAGATCTCCATTTTGGTTGACAGCTGTCAAACTTGAAACGTCAATATCTCGGAAACTATTGACTTTAGATCACCAGTTTCTCAGCATAAGTTATAGGGCACTTCGAGATCTTCATTTTGGATGACAGCTGTCAAACTTAAATACCCTTTATCTCTGAAACTATTGACAATAGACCACTAGTTTCTCAGCATAAGTTATAGGGCACTTCGAGATCTTTATTTTGGATGACAGCTGTCAAACTTGTACAAAACTTGCATAATGTTGTTTGTTTTTTTAAAAACTTATTAGTTTAAAATTGTAATAGTTTTCCAATTAAATTATAATTAGTTTTATCCCTAGCTAGTTAAAATAACTACCATGGCTTTGGCTACCAAACCATAAATAAAAACGCGATTCAACCGGATAAATAAAGTGTTTTATTATGCAAAATCCCGAAATCCATAGAAGAAATTGAGTTATTACCAGTTCAAAAGCATGCAAAAATTAAAGGTGTTGTATTAGATAGAAAATTAATAGGTACGCCACATGCAGATTATGTAACTAGTAGATGTAACCTAACGTAACCTCAATATGCTCCGCCGTCTAACTGGAGTTTGGTGGGGTGCCCACCCGTATTCTTTAAAATTGGTTTATAATGCTATAATCAGAAGCATATTAGACTATGGCACTTTTCTATTAGTTCCTTGCAATGTCACAGCTAAGAAAATTTGATTTTATTCAATCTAAAGCTCTTTGAATTGTGTCAGGTGCCATGAAATCTAGCCCCTTGAATGCTCTAAAGGTTGAATGTAGTGATCCTCCGTTGAATTTAAGACGTCAATATTTATCAGACAAGTTTTTCTAACATTTTATAGTATTATATTACAATTTACCAACCACCCTTTACTACGTAAACTTCATAATTTAAAAAATTTAAACCCTCTAAGATACCATGTTTAGTTGTAAATTTACAACGTTTCCTAACCATTATGACCATTATGTTTGAGTGTTAAATAAATAAACCAAAGAACCATTTTTAAACTAGTTTTTATTTAAAATAAGAGTAAAACAACCAAAAAATTAATTAAGTAGGTACATCATTTTATCGCAATCTGTCTAATCATTCTTGAGTTGTAAAACTTGTAATTAACCTTATTGCGGGTTTATTTTAAACTAATAAGTTATTAAAAAAAACAAACAACGAGTTAGCTGGGCACCAGCTACGCACGTACCGCCGACGCAGCAGTAACAGCCGGCGCATGCGACCTAGATTTAAGTGCTTAGTAATAATTAGAATAGTTTTCTTTAAAAGTAATAATTAAAATTGTAATTAGTTTTAAGCTAGCATTTGACAAATAAATTGTCTCTTTTAATTCAAAATAAATAATTTTTTTAAACGTCTTCCGACCGCCCATACATAATTGGCGCAGTCGTTGGTGGTCACGCGATCGTCAAACTAATTCGTCTTTCTGAGTTCCAGAATCGAGAGCCGGTATCCGGTACGATTCTGTCTTCAGCCAGTCAGCGACAGCGGTGCAGCGATCGGCGATTTTCAAGTCGCGAACCCGTGACCGAGAACCTACGGGCGGCCCACGGAAGACCAGCGTGCGGAGATCCGGAGAATTGGAGAACCCTACGCGCTGCTTAAAACTCGACGGGAGATGCAAAGGCTGGTTCGGTGAGTACTCTCGCTATTTAACCAAGATCCCTGCTCTATTTCCTGTCTTAGTGTAGTATTTTTTTTATATTTATTGAGTTGGAGAGTGTTCATGTTTTAAGCTAAAATCGCGGATAAACATAGTTAATACTCATATTCGATTCAATAATAACTTAATAACAAAATCAGTGATCACATTATAAAGATATTTTACTTAATTTTTTTTTAAATGCATTTATTGCGTTGGAGAGTGTCCTTGTTTTAAGCTAAAATCGCGGGCAAACATAGGTATACTCATATTCAATTCAATAACATTTCAATATCTAGGTCATTGATCGTATTACTTACAATTTATATATCAATACCTACCATTGTTCGTAAAAACACCACACAATGGCGGTGAACAATTGCGACGCCGACATAAAGTTTGTTAAGGATATAATTCAACCTTATGACGGTAACCCCAAACAATTAAATTACTATATTAGGGAGTTAGAAAATGTTTTAGGTTTATTATCAGAACCCGCGAGGGCACATCCTGCCCTAATTTGTATAATTAAGAGTAAATTAACTGACGCTGCTAGGGATGCTCTAGCTTACGGCGAAGCCGCTACTACCTGGGCGGAGGTGAAAGAAAGATTAATAGCTAGGTTCGGGGAAACGCGGACTGAGGCTCAGATAATGCAGCAGCTCACGCGGACCCGCAAAGACAAAAACGAGGATTCAGAGGCGTTCGGCAAACGCATACGAGAAATTCTAGACACATTGTGGTCTATAGGAAATCACTCCGACAAAAACTACTATGAATCGATGGCGATTCAACAGTTTGTTGAGAATTTAGATTTTTACATATCTGTTGGAGTAAAGATAATGCAACCAATATCATTGGAGTCCGCGATAACGTTGGCGAGGCAGGAAGAAGCGAAAAGTGCGAACCATAGGTATAACAACAACTCATTTAATAATTCATCGTTCGCGCCCTCATTTAAACGAAAGGATTCTCCTAGAGGTCCACAACATAGGGTACAACAATTCCCATTTCATCCCCCTCATCAATCATCCCCCATGACACAATCTCATCGTTTTGTGCCGCAACAAAATCATTTGGCGCCTGCACAACGACAGCAGTGGGTACAGTCGATGCTTCCCTGGAAACAAAAAGGAGCTACCTCAGGTAATTTTCGGTTCGGGAATCCTGGACCTTCCAGAAGCGGAAACTCTAGGCAGTACAACGTGCCGCAGCAGGTGAACCCACCGACAAAAAGTTCGGACGTCACTATGAGGTCAGTATCGAGACCACCACCACCCCAGTTTGCTACAGAGGAACTGTTTTATACGCAAAACTACGCCCCGCAGCAAAGCGAAGCTCCAGATTACGGTGAGTATAACAATTATTACTACCTGGAGACGGAAGAAGGCGACCCGCAAGAAGAAGACCCCGATTTTAACGTGGAAAATTCTCAAAATTTTTCCAACCTTCACGACGACCAGAACATAACATAGTTAAGATTAACATTCAGGATCGAGATCATCTGCCATACATCGAGTTACCAGAATTCGGAGGTAAGTTTTTAATAGATACAGGTGCGAGCCGAAGTGTTGTTTCATCACACGTTATATTTGGTACCATCTTTGAATATTGTGTAGAATACGAACCCTTCCAAATTGCAACCGCGCATAATATCTCGCAACATAACTATATTGCTAAACTACCCTTACCACCCGCATTTAACTCTGACGATATACATAAATTCCTGATTTTTGACTTTGACCCTAAATACAAGGGATTAATAGGATTCGACTTATTACGTAGACTCAAAAGTAACATTGACTTAAATACGAACGTGTTACGTACTTGCAACGCCGACATCCCTATTTATTTTAACCGGCCATTAGAGAAAATCCAGATTGACCCCAAAACTGAAAAACTAGTGACTTTAAAATGTAACTACATTGACGGCCAGTACATACAAGACAGTTTTTTGTGGTCAGAAGGGTTAGAATCCCCTGCCACATTAGTGACAGTAAAAAACGGTTCCTTCAGAACCTCAATAATTAACTACAGCGAAAATAAAATGTTCATCCCTCAAACATCCGTAATTGAATTAGAACCCTATTCAGACAACTTCGTAAAATTAAATTCACTTGACGTAAAACCCGAATTAAATAAAGAGCTCAGCGAAAACTTAAACAAAATTCGCACCGAGCATATGAACAAAGAGGAAAAACAAGAGATTCTCAAACTGTGCAACAGATATAAAGAAATATTTTATTGTGAGAATATTCCTCTGAGTTTCACACATGCAGTTAAACATCAATTACGACTGACTGACGATAAACCTATCTACGTTCGTAGTTACAGACAGCCACCCCAACAACGTGACGAAATTAGGAAACAGGTTGACAACTTACTGACACAGGGTATTATTTGTGAAAGTATATCCCCATGGTCCTGTCCTGTCCACATAGTCCCAAAAAAACCCGATGCTTCCGGAAAAGTAAAATGGAGACTTGTGATTGACTACAGACGACTGAATGATAGGATAGTAGAAGATAAGTACCCTCTACCAAACATTCACGACATCCTTGACCGTCTAGGTAGGGCCCAGTACTTCACAACTCTTGACCTGGCCAGTGGCTACCATCAAGTGGAAATGCATCCTGACGATATTGAGAAAACCGCGTTCACAACGGAGCGGGGGCATTACGAATTTTTGCGTATGCCATTTGGTTTAAAAAATGCTCCAAGTACTTTTCAAAGATTGATGGATCATATCCTCAGGGGCATTAGTAACGTATATACTTACCTTGATGACGTCATTATTATATCTACGTCACTACAGGAACATACTGTCAAGCTGAAAGAGGTTTTTGAACGGCTCAAATGTCACAATTTGAAAGTTCAACTTGACAAATCTGAATTCCTTCAGAAACAGGTGAAGTTCTTAGGGCACGAACTGACTAGCGAAGGACTTAAACCTAACAGGGATAAAGTAAAAGCTGTACTAGACTTCCCTTTGCCTCACACTCAAAAAGAAATAAGAGCTTTTCTAGGACTCGTAGGTTACTATCGTAAGTTTATACAGGACTTTGCTAAACTTACAAAACCTCTGACTGTGTGTTTAAAGAAAGGTAACAAAGTCGTACATTCCAAAGAATTTTTAGAAGCTTTTAATAAGTGCAAACAACTTTTGACTAATGACCCAATATTAAGGTATCCCGACTTTGACGAACCCTTTATCCTGACAACGGACGCATCTGACATTGCTTTGGGTGCTATACTTTCGCAGGGAAAAATAGGATCCGATAAACCGGTAGCGTACGCTTCACGTACCCTATCCTCTTCTGAATCCAACTATTCCACTATCGAAAAGGAACTTTTAGCGATAGTGTGGGCAATCAAATACTTTCGGCCGTATTTGTATGGTCGAAAATTCACTATATATACAGACCATCGCCCATTAACGTGGTTAATGTCTATAAAAGACCCTTCTTCAAAATTGACTCGTTGGAGACTAAAGTTAGCCGAATATAACTATACAGTCATCTATAAAAAAGGGCGTCAAAACACCAACGCAGATGCACTGTCTCGTGCTAAAATATACTACCACAGCATGGATTCATTAGCGGTTAACTTTGAAGATAACGAAAACGACGAACTTATAGGTCAAATATTTGACAATGTCAATAGGGAAAGACAAAACGAGACAAGACCTGAAACTGACAATATGACGAACAATAACCTGGACAGTAGGGAAACAAATAACGAGCTTGAGACTATGAATGTTGACACTTTAACAGTACCACAAATACAAGATGACGAGTCAGATAGTATGACTGTAGTTACTGTGGACGAAGACCAGTTAATTAGTACCAACCACACTCAACCTGATAATGAGAATAACGGCATCCCAATACTATCCGACGCTATTGACCGACAATTAAAACAATTTCACGTTAGGTCTACCCCAGGTTCCACGTATAGAGTAGAAAATAGGTCAACTAATTCGAGAACGGTGATTAAAGATGTTTTCATTCCTATCAATAACACAGAACAGGAAATAATTAAGTTCCTAAAGGAACACACTATAGCTAACAGGATTTTTCATTGCTACTTTCATACTGAAGACCTTTATCTGGCATTCGCAAGAGTTTACACTTCAATATTTAACGAGAGAGGCCCCAAACTAATAAGGTGCACCTCTCGTGTCACTCTAGTTGAAAATAAATCAGAACAAATAGAACTAATTAAGAAATATCACGAAGGGAAAACAGCCCACCGTGGTATACAAGAAACACATAAACATCTACATAGGAACTACCATTGGCCTAATATGTTGTTAACAGTCCAAACTTACATTAACAAATGCGAAATATGCCTTAAATCAAAATACGAAAGAAATCCATTAAAGCCACCGTTAGCTCTCACAGAAACGCCTTGTAAACCCATGGAACATATATTCATGGACCTGTATTCAACAGGAGGCGGTACTTTCTTGACAATAATCGATAATTTTTCCAAATTTGCGCAAGCTATCTCATTGACTGCATCTAGTAGTATCCATATTGCCGAAGCTTTACTCAGTGTCATCTCAGTGTTAGGGCTTCCGTATAAAATAACAACCGACTCGGACACGAAATTTGACAATGACGTAATTAAGGAAATATGTGCCTTACATGACATAAAAATCCATTTTACTACTCCATACAACCCGAATTCCAACTCCCCAATTGAGAGATTCCACTCAACATTGGCAGAAATAATACGGATTCACAGAATGACTAATAAAGATGACCCGATAGATCTGGTAATGAAGTATGCCGTGATAGCTTATAACAACGCTATTCACTCAGCCACAGGATACACACCACACGAACTTCTCTATGGTCACACAGCGTCAAGAAATCCGTTAGAGCTTTATTTCCCAAAAGAATTCTACCAGGATTATGTTCTAAGGCATAAAAATAGCGCGCAGGCGATACAAGAGTGTGTAGCAGCACACATGTCAAAGGATAAAGAACAGGTAATTACTAAGAGAAACCAGGACGCGGAAAACGTCACGTTAAAGGTTGGTGAAACTGTCTTTAAACAGGTAGCAAAAACAGCCCGGAACGACAAAACGAAACCCGTGTTCAAAGGTCCGTATAAAATCATACAGATACATCCAAACAACATAGCGGAGATCATAGGTAACCACCCTAACTCTAAATCCGTTCGAGTTCATTTCAAACTCCTCAAACGACCCCACATTATTACAGAACCCTCGCCGCAGGAGCCATCGTGCTCTACGCAGCAGCAGACGTAACCTCCTTCCCATAAAAAAATGATCAGGGAATCCTTTTGTATAAACAGGGACAAGTGTTAAAACAAATAGATAATTATAGTATATAACATAACGAACTTACATCTGACAACTACTAAACTAATGGCATTATTTGCGAGCACTAAAGCTTCCGAAGCGTCGCCAACACTTCCGACAGATAATTTTAGATATAATTTTAGAAGACGCTATGTCATTTTCACAACTAGGTGTCATGCACCCTAGCATAATAGCCCCAAACGATATAGTAAAAGAACTGTTAACTTTAAAATCATTGTACAACTTCAAACCGGTTATAGAAGTCAGTTTAAATAATATCCACGAGCTTGAAAGGTCAATTACTGTAAAAGCTTATAGCACTGAACACACTTTGACTTTTATATTAGAAATCCCATCCATTGACAATTATATATTCGACCTAATTCACCTATATTCCATTCCCGATAAAAATCACCTTACAATAAAATCCCCAATTCCAAATACCTCATTCTTGGTAGCGAAGAGTACGCATACATGGACAATGACAACTGCAAGAAAATCTCCGATAGCAGCGAAGGAAGTTGAAGACGACGGAGACGACCCTGATTGGACAACCATGATGGCAACACCGAGCTGGACAACCCTGTTTCTATACATTCTACTCTTGGGTGCTGCAGCCTGGAAGATCTGGCAACGCTTAAGGCCTGCAGAAAAGAAAACCCCAGAAACAGATGAACCACCCAGTGAGGACACTGGTCGAAGCTGCAAGATCAGCTTCGCTCTTAAGGAGGGAGGAGTTAGCTGGGCACCAGCTACGCACGTACCGCCGACGCAGCAGTAACAGCCGGCGCATGCGACCTAGATTTAAGTGCTTAGTAATAATTAGAATAGTTTTCTTTAAAAGTAATAATTAAAATTGTAATTAGTTTTAAGCTAGCATTTGACAAATAAATTGTCTCTTTTAATTCAAAATAAATAATTTTTTTAAACGTCTTCCGACCGCCCATACATAATTAACGTTATGCAAGTTTTGTACAAGTTTGACAGCTGTCATCCAAAATAAAGATCTCGAAGAGCTCTATCACTTATGCTAAAAAACTAGTGGTCTAGTGTCAATAGTTTCAGAGATAAAGGGTATTTAAGTTTGACAGCTGTCATCCAAAACGAAGATCTCGAAGAGCTTTATCACATGCTAAGAAACTGATGGTCTATTGTCAATAGTTTCAGAGATAAAGGGTATTTAAGTTTGACAGCTGTCATCCAAAATGAAGATCTCGAAGAGCTCTATCACTTATGCTAAGAAACTAGTGGTCTAGTGTCAATAGTTTCAGAGATAAAGGGTATTTAAGTTTGACAGCTGTCATCCAAAATGAAGATCTCGAAGAGCTCTATCACTTATGCTAAGAAACTAGTGGTCTAGTGTCAATAGTTTCAGAGATAAAGGGTATTTAAGTTTGACAGCTGTCATCCAAAACGAAATCTCGGAGCTTTATCACATGCTAAGAAACTGATGGTCTATTGTCAATAGTTTCAGAGATAAAGGGTATTTAAGTTTGACAGCTGTCATCCAAAATGAAGATCTCGAAGTGCCCTATAACTTATGCTGAGAAACTAGTGGTCTAGTGTCAATAGTTTCAGAGATAAAGGGTATTTAAGTTTGACAGCTGTCATCCAAAATGAAGATCTCGAAGAGCTCTATCACTTATGCTAAGAAACTAGTGGTCTAGTGTCAATAGTTTCAGAGATAAAGGGTATTTAAGTTTGACAGCTGTCATCCAAAACGAAGATCTCGAAGAGCTTTATCACATGCTAAGAAACTGATGGTCTATTGTCAATAGTTTCAGAGATAAAGGGTATTTAAGTTTGACAGCTGTCATCCAAAATGAAGATCTCGAAGTGCCCTATAACTTATGCTGAGAAACTGGTGATCTAAAGTCAATAGTTTCCGAGATATTGACGTTTCAAGTTTGACAGCTGTCAACCAAAATGGAGATCTCGACGAGCTCTATTACTTATGATAAGAAAGTAGTGGTCTAGTGTCAATAGTTTCGGAGTTAGGTTAGATCGTCTTTTGTTTTCACTTCGATCGTCTTTTGTTTTCCACAAATCTCTTCTATAGACTTTTTTTTTACTTCAAAATTAAGTATGTTTTTAACTTGAGTAACTGCTTAGTGGGACCACTTCACCCCTGGAGAATATTAATATGTAGTCAACTCGTCCCAATGTCTAAACTGTCCCTGGTCCCAGTTTCGAGGGGGACGACTTCACCCCTAACCCCGAACACGGGTGAAACCGCGGGGCGCAGGTACTTCTATTATAACACCAACATAGGGGGGACAAATGGGAGAATAGATTCCCACTTGTCCCCCTGCCGTGACAACTGGGAAAATAATTCCCAGCTGTCCCCCCGGGGGACAGGGCTAGAGGGGACAGCTGGGAATAATCGCCCTGATCGGCTTAAATCCTTCGCTTCACTCAAGACTCTCAATAACTCCCTCGCTTCGCTCAGTGGGGGAGTCATTGTAACATTGCCGGTTTAGGCCAGTTAGTAAAAATATATCGTGTGATTTACCTACTTGTTTTTACTCTAACGTGTCCGGCGTTCGAATCTCGCCAAGAAAAAGTGTTTATGACCATAAATGCTTGTTTCTGGTTCTGGGTGTTTTCTAAATGTAACTTAAAGGCGAGGAATTGTTGAACTAAAAGCTCATAATAGTTTACTATATAGATATATAGCTCGAATAAGTGCCAAAACGCGATTAGTAAAATTTTACAATACAAAAAAAATCTTCAAATAAAAAAATATTTAAAAAAATAAAAAACCCGACTGCTGTTTTAACAGAAAAGTGAAAAACAAGATGCTTCTAGTAGCTTTAGGAATGGTGGATGCAGTCGGGCGGGACTCCAAATAACATAAAGATAGTATACCTAATTATATAACACTAAGTATTTGGTGTTATTAAACTTATTCACCTTTTATTTGGAGTCCCACCCGACTGCATCCACCATTCCTAAAGCTACTAGAAGCATCTTGTTTTTCACTTTTCTGTTAAAACAGCAGTCGGGTTTTTTATTTTTTTAAATATTTTTTTATTTATCGCTTTTTAGTTTTTAGAGATCAGATTTAATTACCCCAGAAGAAATTTATTAATTCTAGATGTATATACTCCAGTAGCGTGGACGTGCATTGCTTGTTTTTGCTTACTCAGGGTGATAAGTACAAGAACTGGCGGTTTCCTATCCAGCGCGGGAACGCCGCCAGCATCTTGGGCGCAATGTCTCGGGTTGTTGTTGCTGACAACTTCTTTTAGATTTCTAATTTTAGATTATTACGTAGGTATTGTTTTCTTTGAAAAATAAAGTGGTTAATTAAGTCCACAAACTAGTATGAAGATACTTAAATAGAACGCAGTGATTATATTCTCTTTGCTTAAGTATTTTATGTCATGTCATCTCTGCCAATTCCTTCAAACTCGGCGTCAAAGTCAAATCCATAGATGAGATATTTATACGAGCCAAATCGAAAAGTTTTTAGTTAACGTTCCGTTGTTCTTGCGAAAATTACCTGCGTAATGTCATGTAGTAGCAACATAACTTTCGAAGTTAACCATTAGAATTACTATTAGAATACATTATTCACACACGGATTGTTTTCGCATGCGAATTTGAAATCCAGAGGTAGTGCTAAGCCATAAATTGAAGTAAGTAAAAAGAATATATAAACGTCATTAAAGACAAGACAACCGAGCCGAAAGCAAGTGACATATTAATGAAGACAACCTACTTAAACGACTTCCGATAATTTTATAATTAATAATTTTAAAACTTAATTGTAAAACTTTACAAGCAATACTTTTCAAATGTAAATTTACGAAAGAATAAGACATATCTTTTGAGTGAACAATGTAACGCATTTTCTCTGTTTTTTATGGTCTTTACAAATCTTGGTTAATAGCGTTTTACATCATTATTTTTATTTATTTATTATTTTAATGTACCCTATGTCACTCTCACGGTCATGACGAATCTAACGACGTATCGTTTATCTAAATCGGCCAAGCCGTTTAGGCCCTACGACGGCACAAAAATAGGTCACATAATACATACACTCACGGCAAAAACATAACACTTCCTTTGGCAGTCGTGTAAAAACAGTTTTCCATTTTAGAACGTGACGGGCTATATTTGAACATTGTTTTTTCCCGTATTGATTAGTAGTAATTGCACTTCAAATTGGTAAACTGTTTGATCTAATAAGCAATATTTAAACGAGATTACCGTGTTTTTGAAGGGTTTTTTTTGTATTGTAAAATTTAACTTATCGTTACATATTTCTTTTTTGTTTTTATTGCTCAAGGCATTTTAAACATAGAAATATTTTTAGCAAAAAAATATATTTAAATTCAATTAGCGAGGAGAGATATGGCCGAAAAATTATACCATGTCACGTGATTCCTGTGTAGCTCAGTGGTTAGAGCATTCGCCTGGTTAGCGAAAGGACGCAAGTTCGAATCCTGTCATGGGGATTTTGTGGAAATATATTTCCATGCTAAAAATATTTCTATTATCGTTACATTTTTGATCTAAGATACTGAGACGGGTTTAAAGGTTTAAGTAATAACATATGAAAACTGCAGTATAACGACGATGTGAGAGGTCATTAAGGCGAGGTAACCCAGCGGCAGCGACGAGTCTAACTCTAACACGCCGCGAAGAGATGGCGCCACTATCTCACGCCGGTAGAGACGGTTGATGTTCTTAAGTAGGATGCTTTCTGGAACTAGAAGCGATTTAGGTACGGTCCCCAAAAAAAGGTTAGGCTCCGGCCGCATATACAGGCTTGCTGAGCACCTGGATGCAAGCGAGTCACGCGACTTAAAACCAACATCCGGCCGTTGTAATCGGCATCGAAATCCCACTGCGCAAAGGAATAAACTGCGCGGTGAAAACGACAGCGTTAATTTGCATGCTTTTGAAGCCGGCACCGTCGAGTGGAGCTGTCATTGAAAGCGAGATCTCTTGATAGTTGAACTTGACGGCGCGGCGTCGCCTTCAAATGCATACAAATTAACGCTATGGTTTGTACGATTTTGATGCCGATTACAACTGAAGTTGCGCGGTCTGGGCCCTGTTTGTTTGCACGCCTAGCGACTAACTAGGCGACTCGCTAGTCTCCAGGCGCTAAGCAAGCCTTCTGTCTATGGGGCCGCAGCCTTAGAGTACCCGAAAATGGTGGGACTCTAAATAAGATTACTATACAAAACGTTTTTACTAACTTTTACTCTGGCGACCTCTATCGGGCGAATACACTTGCATTGCAACGCAGAAAGTTGCGGGTTCAATTCCCGCTGAAGACAAGTATTAAGTTGCCCATAGATGCTTGTTTCTGGTTCTAAGTGTATTCTTTATAGATCTTAAGTACCTAATTATGTGTTTCCAAGAATATGCGATAAGGTAATACATTACATATTCTTTCATTTCCATCCAAAGGAAGCCTGGAAAAGATCTATTGGTTCTATTGTAATTTTTAATGTATTTGTTATTTTTGTTTGTAAAAATTTGGTACAATAAAGAGTTAATCTATTCTAATCTAATCTGTAGGTAATTATTACTCTAAGAATCTAATCTATCCTTGGTCAAGTCATATTATAACAAGCCTAGTTGCTTAGTTCGGGGCTAGATGGCGCTGTGTGATATTTCCTACTTAATTAAACTGAAATCTTACCAGTACAGTGGCCTGTAAGGCGGTAACAAGCATCAACCCGAGTGTCTTCTACCTCAATGTTCAGTTTCTCGACCACCACCGATAGAATAACTATCGACGTCACATGTCTCACAATATCGTACGTTATTAGACCGATTATCATTGTGCTTTGACGCTGAAATGTGCGGAAAATCTTAAATTAGGCGTGAGACTGGCCAATCTGCAGTCTTCATACGGTGGCGGGTAAGCCTACCACTATGAGGGGTCACAAGAAGGATTGGTATCTAGTCGACCACAAGATGTAACGGGTAAGTCCTTTTAAGCCGAAAGGGGGTTGTTTTGGACTTCTAGGCGAACAACTTTTGTTCTACGACTTTTGTAAATTCGAAGTACTTTTCGAAAATCTGAATCTGAATCTTGAAGATCAGCTGTTTCTTAGAGTTCGAGGTCATTGACCTTTATGTTGTCCTTTTATTTAGTTTGGTCTACTACAATCAAAACTTTAATTACCTTTATTTTCAAAAGCAGCTGTTTTTTCAGTGAAACATAACCTCAAAATTTTCAAAAAAAAAGGTTGAATTTAGTAAAGTCGTAGAACAAAAGTTGTTCGCCTAGACGTCTAGAACAACCGCCTTTCGGCTTAAAAGCGCTTACCCGTTACATCTTGTATAGTACTTACATTGCCAAATGTGCTGTAGATCTGACCAATAAGGAATTACCTACCTACTGTGAAGAAAATCATGCATCGTGAGGAAACCCACAGCTTAAAACACGCACAAAGGCCCAATAGGGCTTATTGCGGAAACACACAGTTATAAAACTTTTTTATTATTTAATTAAAAAAAATTATAATTAATGAGCTTGTAAAAGCATTTGTTTTGAAAACTTAAGAAAGAATAAATATTCTTATAACTTGAACCTACTGTTCCGACCCTTAATTATTTAAGGACGCGACTCATGTGAAATCCCTTCCGATTGAATAGTTTTCTTCATAACCGGTATCAAATAGATCTTTAAACAATGTTTAATGTTATTGTACAAGATACAAAAAGTGTCCCCTTCATTTGACTATTATTCAGGCAAAGTTACCCCTGTTTTACAAAATAAATCAATTTTTCTTCTAAATCCTTAACCGCTATATTTTCTTATAGGCATTATAATATTAGAAAATACAATACCTAGAACCCCTTCATCGCATTTTATAAAAATATTATTTTAATCTTTTAATTATTGATTTTACGAGAAATTGTAGATTTTTTCACGCAATTCCTTCTCGCTCATTTATATGCAATCGGACAAGGACCGATGATTATCATCTATCGCCGCCTTAAGGGTTTTAGCGGGCTCCCCAGAACAATGCACCATTCAGATGAGAATGCATTTTTTCAATACTTACCTATATAAAATAGACCTGCATTTAACTACTTCTGATCTGCTGGAAAGCGACGATGAAGTCGATGGTGTTACGTGTTGTCTAGAAGATACCTTTCACGCGGGTGCATTAGCAAGGCAGTCGCATATAAGTATCAGTAGGGGTAGGTATGGATGGTCACAGCAAAAATAAGTTTAAATTTACCGGATCAAGAATTATAGAACACACAAATATCCAGTATTGTATGAAGACTAAAGCGTGGATCAAAGTGCGTACGATGCAGAAGAGTATCTGAAAATGTAACATTACATTAGTAGGAAGGTATACAAGATGTAACGGGCAAGCCCTTTTAAGCCGAAAGGGGGTTGTTCTATACGTCTAGGCGAACCACTTTTGTTCTACGAGTTTTGAAAATTCGAAGTACTTTTCGAAAATTTTAAGTGTAAAGTTTACTTGAAAATCAGCTGTTTCTTAGAGTTCGAGGTCACTGACCTTATGTTGTCCTTTCATTTAGTTTGGTCTACTACAATCATACCTTCAATTACCTTTATTTTCAAAAGCAGCTGTTTTTTCAGTGAAACAAAACCTCAAAATTTTCAAAAAAAAGTTCGAATTTTCAAAAGTCGTAGAACAAAAGTTGTTCGCCTAGACGTCTAGAACAACCGCCTTTCGGCTTAAAAGGGCTTGCCCATTACATCTTGTATAAGTAGAAAAAATTATAACAACGATTAAATAAAAGATGAAGCCCGCCGCAGGACCCTGTTCCTTAGGAAATATCAAGATCATAAGTAGCCTATAACCTTAGAGTAATAATTACCTATACTTATAAATAACCCTCCTCGATAAATTGACTATCATGCACAAAAGCATTATTATTTCTTATCGGTTGTGAACCGATTATGGCCATTAGGAAATTAGCCAGTGTCAAGTATTATTAATATATTATGCAAGTTATTTGCATCGAAACAGTCAAGTCGTCATAGTTAAAGTCAAGTCTAGGGAATCATTTGTAAACGCGGCGGCCATTTACAAACAATCTTCACGGAGCCTTGGAGACAACACTAAGTCAATGTTTTGCACCGATTTTCACTTTCATTCCACTTGTACACCTTCACGAAACTAAATTGATTAATATGCCCCCGAAATTAAACAATTTGCACGCATATGAACTAGGTTTCACAAAAATGAAAATTTAGCACCACATCTCCTCAAGGAGTTCCCGCCAAGACTCCACAAAAGCATTGCATTGGCCGGGCGATTTGAATTTGGAATGTTTACCTATATTTTTAAAAAGTTTCTATCACTAAAGAGTTCCAATAGAAATATAATATACCTAAATAGAAGAGGAATATACCAGGAGTAGACTATGAATAGAGTAGGCGACTCGGAATAGACAATGAATAGAACTTTAATCCAGTCTTAGAAGCAACTGACAGCAATATAGCAACTAATCTTATATTAAATATCCTGCAAACCGTTATTAAAAAGAACTCACAAAAGATAAAATACAACAGAAAAATGGTACCCTTAAAACCTTGGGTGACTACGGGTCTTATACGATGCCTCCGTCACCGAGACAAGTTACATAAACATTTCGGAATACACCGAATGATGACACACTTCCAATAATATATAAGAGATACAGAAATTTCAGTACCGGCCTTTTGCGAAAACTTAAAAACGAATACGAAAGAGGTGAACTGGACA
Organism: Idaea dimidiata; assembly: GCA_949358125.1. Lineage (NCBI taxonomy): Eukaryota > Metazoa > Arthropoda > Insecta > Lepidoptera > Geometridae > Idaea > Idaea dimidiata. Next base: position 1,991,145 of record OX442342.1, read on the forward strand.
AGGCAGGTAACAATCCTAAACAGATATGGAAAATTATTGGAAACATTACGAACTATAAAACTACAAAAACAGTACCGCTAGATCTTATAGAACAAACAGACGATCCCACTACTGCCATTGAAAATGCAAACCATTTTTTTGCTAATGTCGGCAAGCAACTGGCAGAAAAGTTTTCAAATGATAATGACCCTTCGATAGTTAGCCCTTCAAATGAAACCGATCATACCTTGTATTCATTTGGTCTAATTGAAACCAATGAAATAGAGGTATCATCAATCATAGATGGCCTTAAAACTGACTGTTCGGTCGGATGGGATGAAATCCCTTCACGAGTTATTAAAACTAATAAACAATTTTTAACAGTTCCCATAAAACACATTTGTAACCTGAGTTTTTCAACAGGTGTTTTCCCAAAGACACTCAAAAAATCTGTTATTTATCCTATTTTTAAGAGTGGTGAAAAATCCCAAATAACCAATTATAGGCCCATATCTATACTTCCAGTGTTATCAAAGATTCTGGAAAAATTAATTAACACTAGACTGATCAAGTACCTTGAAGATAACATACTTTTAATGGATAACCAATACGGTTTTCGTAGAGGTAAATCTACACTGCATGCAGAACAAATGCTTAACGACAACGTTGTTAAAGCCCTTGATAAAGGAGAAAAGTGTCTGGCTATATTCTTAGACCTAAGTAAAGCGTTCGATACGGTTTCTATTCCGCTACTTTTGAGTAAATTAGAAAGTTTGGGCATTAGGGGCGCACAGTTAATTTTTTTTAGTAGCTACCTTTCAGACAGATACCAGTCCGTAAAAGTTGGTGATCACGTTAGTAACGAGAATCCACTTACACACGGAGTACCACAGGGTAGTATACTGGGTCCTACCTTATTTCTTGTTTATATGAATGCAATTTGTGAAACTAAGCTTGATCAGGGTAAAATTATATCGTTCGCGGACGACACTGTTCTATTTTTTAAAGGTAAAAACTGGCAGCAAGTTTATTCATATGCGCAAGATGGTTTAAACATAATATGTAACAAATTATCTAGGGACATGTTAACTATAAACCCTACCAAAACTAATTACCTGACGTTTACTTTGCGGAAGAATACCCAACCTGACGACAAACGATATAGACTTGTAGTACATATAAACGACTGCGTATTAGGCAAATCAGGGATACATAACTTATGTATTATGTTAAACAAAAGTGTGGTTGTCAAATATTTGGGTATATTGATAGACAGTCATATAACCTACCAACCGCACATAAAAGCCCTGGTATCAAGGGTTCGTAAACTAATAGCTATATTTAAAAACATTAGACATGCTGCCTCCCCTAAGAACTTGTTGACGATATACTATGCACTATGTTATTCTTTGTTGACGTACTGTATCAGTGTATGGGGAGGAGCTTGTAAAACATATCTTCTACCTCTAGAGAGGGCGCATAGAGCAATACTAAAAGTAGGCCTTAACAGACCATTTAGATACCCTACCACTAGTATAAATAATGACTGGAAAGTACTAAATTTGCGTCAAATATTTATTAGAGAGGCATTCCTACAACAGCTCCGGGTGACTTTACTTGATAACAAAACAGAACAAAATTTAAGAAAACGAAATAAAAGAACTCTAAATTGTGTGACTAGCAAGGAGACTTTCAAAAAAAATTTACTAATAAGCACACAGTTTTTCTAGGCTCATATCTTTATGAAAAACTTAGTAAATTCATAAAACAAACATCAGTACATGAAAGTAATACTAAGCTTAAAAATTACTTACTAACGCTAGACTACAATGAAACGGAAAAGCTATTAGAGATTCTGGTATAACAAATATACAAATACACAATACCCAAAACAAGCATACACACTTACACACGTCCTTCTACACAATCTCAGTCTAAAAATGGAGTCAATTAGTTATATTACTGCTAATATTATATTCTAGTATATTAGTTTCCATAAATTTTTTATTATTCATTCTATAGTGAAAACTATCGATCTTATAAATTCTATTTTATTTTTTGAGTCAGTTTATGTTTTAAACCTAAATCTGGGGGTGTAATATTTTTATATTACACCCCCAGATTATAATTATACTAGCTGCGCCCCGCGGTTTCACCCGGGTGAGTCCCGTTCCCGCGGGATAAAAAGTAGCCTATGTGTTAATCCAGGTCCCCAGCTACCTATATTCCAAGTTTCATCGCAATCGGTTTTGCAGTTTTTGTGTGAAAGAGTAACAGCCTCACATACATACATACAAACTTTCGCGTTTATAATATTAGTAAGATTTTGTCGAGGAAGGTTATAGGCTATGTAACATCGAGCTTCGACCAGTAGGAGCGAGCACCCATGATCTAAGTATAAAATGCCTTTTCCTGACTAATGGATCAATGAAAGTGTGAAGCTGAAATGCTAATTGAGAGTGAGTATGATGTAGGCATCCGATATGAAAATTCCTTTAGGACTTAGGACAGGTGAAACCGAGTGACACGTACAGCTCGTTAGTCTCTCAATAATAAAAGAGAACTAAGTGTAATAAGTAAGTAAGTAAGTACTTATATTTAATACAAAAAATATGGAAAAGAAATTTTACCAAATCCTGGAAAACGTTCTGAAACATCACCAAAACGATTTTGACACATTTAAAATTATCATATATATCACTGCATGCTTCATTATTTTGAATCAATTTTCGATCTAAAGTCTTTTTTCTGAGGCTTTTTAGAATATCCACAATCAAAACTAACTGGCGGATAGCATAAAACATGTTCATGTCAATGATTAAAAGAGAAAAGTCCGCAAAGAAATTCCATGAAAAATTCTCTATTACGAAGTATTGGACGAAATAGTGAACTGAAAATTGTATTAAATTCACAAATCCGTAGAACCAGTTTTTCAAAATCAGCTTCCTAAAGTGTTTTCGATCAAATTTGATGAAGTTTATAAGTTTTTGCGTTTTCAAGACTAGTCTGATGTTGTTTTTGCGTTGGGTGACGTTGTTTGCGTAGTTTAAAATGAATCCAATGATCACTATAAGAAAGCTTAATAATTTGCACATAAACAGAATGAAGATTTGAGTTGGATTCTGTCCTTTTGTAACTTTCATAACTAAGATTAAACGATAGATCCAGATAAAAATAAGCGTGGCGTTAAAAATATACGACATTAAATTAGTCATTTTACTGTTTTTTAATATCACATTGCTTTTTATTCGATATCTAGGGCAGAGGAATAGATTTCGCCAGAAGTTTAAAGGTCTTAAAAAGTTTTGCATATCGTCAGTTATCATATTGTCTTTGATTTCATGCTGTCCTAGTACTTTAACTTTTATTTGGTTTATGTTTTTCGCCATTTAAGCGTTGTTTCCGTAGAAATATTTTATTTTAATGGATATTAAACCTGTCTGTATTTTTAATGGAAGCGCCTGACAGAAGTTTAATACTTTTAACTTTACATAATTGACATTTGAAGTACCTACCTACCTAGATCTTATCTGTAACCCAACATACATTATAATAATTGTCAGTTAGGTAAGCAAGGCTACCGCGCATCTTCCTTCGTAATCGGCATCGAAATCACACTGCGCAAAGGAAATAACCTGCGCGGTTCAGACCATAGCGTTAATTTGCATGCATTTGAAAGCGACGCCGTCGATTTCAACCGTCTGTCATTGTAAACGGCGGCAGCTCAAGAGACCTCGCATTCAATGACAGCTCAATTCGACGGTGCCGGCTTCAAATGCAACCTTCATAAGTTACATTACACCACAGTAGAAAATACTCCGAAATGCTTACAATGTAATTTCGATTTATGTTCGCAAATTCGAGACCTCACATTGAATCTCGCGAAAATAAGCAAATATACTCAAAAACTCATATTTGGTCCTTAATAAAAATTTTAACATATCAAATGGTAATAAAATAATCTAGTGTGATTCTTAGTAACTGCTTATTAATTTCGGCCATCATAAACACAGTTTCCGTGGTGTAGCGGTTATCACATCTGCCTAACACGCAGAAGGCCCCCGGTTCGATCCCGGGCGGAAACATTGTTTTTGCATTCCGACATTGTGTTTGTAAATTTTTTTGCAACAATTTGTAGAAACTTGTGTTTAAATTTGAAATATCGCAAAGTTTTTCCAGAGACATGTTACATCGACGTCTGTTACTTGTACTATTTGTATTTGTTTTCTCCCTTCAGTATGTAAACGAAAACTGACGTAGAAAATCTTTTTGCTTTCAGTTAATTGTTTAAACGCCATCTGTGTAACCAATATATAACAAAAAGCTTCAAATTATACGCACTAGATGTTGCTAGTATAAGTTAAGTACTATTTAAAACTAGATGGCGTTAGTAAACGTTTATACTATTTGACGATAGATGACGCTAGTAAAAGTTTACACATATCTACATTAGATGGCGTTACTAGTATTACTAGACTGGATAATATAAACTTACCTAATTTATTGTATCGTTAAGTACCTACCTAAATCTGTAAATAAACCAAAAAAACATATAAGTAAATTATGTTCTTAATAGATTTATCCATAAGGGCTTTAAAGACGGCAGCTCACTACCTACATTTAAAGATAAGTTGCATAACTTGAGTTAAACTTAAAGTTAGTCGTCGGAACTAGTGACCAAGTTAAACTGCAGTTATGTAATACCTTCTTAGTTAAATAATATTGTTTGTGGAGCGGCGTGTTCTGTGTGGGCGAAGAGGTTTAGATATTCTAAAGGGATTTTACAGGATGTCCCAGAAAGTAAAGTCAAGCGAATGTCTTGAGGTAGAGGACTTTAAAGGCCACCCGAATCAATTAACCCCATCCTGCGATTTTTCGTTGTTTGGGAGTTATGACCTTTAATATCATTTTCTACAGAAATGCCTCCACTAAGACACTATTTGTTCATCCTGACTGGTATAAGGCTTTTTTTTAAAGTACAGTTTGTAAATTGGTTATTTAATTTTTTATTATTATATTACATAATTAGGTACATAATTAGGCGGCCGAGCGGTTCTCGAGCGGTGGCACTTTTTCGTTCATTACTCGGATTCTACTAATTGGATTTCGATGAAAAATTTACCACGAACTTCCTCGAAAATAGAACTATCCATATGGAAAACCAGATTTCAATCGGATTAGTAGTTTTTAATTGTATAAGGAACAGACAGACAGACATGAATTTTATAAATTATATTTCTGTTCTACTACTAATTCTAAGCCCTCTAGACCAATTTTTTTTTATAAATTTACTTCTAAGTACAGACTTTTTGTCTGCACTCCACGGTTACTCTCGCATAAATCCCGATCAAGGAAACAACGGAATAAATATCTAGCTATCGGTAGACCAAGTTTCATCGCAATCTGTTCATTAGTTTTTGCCAGAATAAGTAACAAATCTATAAAAGTTTTTTCATTTCAGACAATAACCTGACTTTCGGTTTTTTGTAATTGTCGATTTTGATTTAGAAAGAAGTGTCAAATCGTAGACTTCAATACAACGAACGAAGTGGAGTTTTGGCGGGAACGCTTTGAGGAGTTTCGTGAAGGTGTACAAGTGGAATGAAAGTGAAAATCGGTGCAAAACATGGACTTAAGTGTTGTCTCCAAAGCTCCGTGAACAATCTTTGTAAATGGCCGCCGTATTTACAAATGATTCCCTAGACTTGACTTTAACTATGACGACTTGACTGTTTCGATGCAAATAACTTGCATAATATATAATAATACTTGACACTGGCTAATTTCCTAATGGCCATAATCGGTTCACAACCGATAAGAAATAAAAAAAACGAACGAAGTATAGAAAAAATGGTAAACATTTTATAGCTTATTAATAAAAACGGATTAAGGTCGGAGTAGTATAGTTTACTTATTCCTTTAGGACAAACTAGACTGGTACCAGACTCTGCAATACGGAAACCGTGTTAAATCCATATAATTGAATTCTATTGTCACAAAATGAGTCATTAGATTATGGAACTGGGTTCCTAGTGAACTGACCCAGTGCGTGGAAAGGGCAGTGCTGTACTAAATGTTAATTAGTAGGAAAAATGCTAGAGAACTACGCATCTTACAAGTTGGCCTGGGTCTGCTACTTGAGTATGTAACTCTGTTGCTAACAAATCTCAAAGAAACAATTGAAATAGCTATATCTCCTATATCTATTATAGATATAATAAAGGAAGAGAGAACAAAAAGTCTGTACTTGGAAGTAAATTAAAAAAAAGTGGTCTAAGGTACTTAGGATAAGTAGTAGAACAAAATTATATAATTTTTAAAATTCATGTCTGTCTGTCTGTTCCTTTAAAATTAAAAAATACAAATCCGATTGAAATTTGGTTTTCAATATTGGATAGTTCTATTTTCGGGAGGTGGTATACTTTGCATCGAAATCCAATTAGTAGAACCCGAGTAATGAACGAAAAAGTGCAACCGCTCGAGAACCGCTCGGTCGCCCGCGCCCTTGATAACGTGTTTTTCACTTTCGCGGGTGAAACCGCGGGGCGCAGCTAGTTACAAATATTTCAAAGGAAAATGCATCTTTAAAAGTTCACTTGCGGCGAGATTTGAACTCGCGTCCCTGGATTAATACTCCAGTGCCCCAACCACTCGGCCAAACGAGTTCCCATCTCGAGCAGCGAATTTAAGAATATGAATGTTTAGCGGCTACCATTTTCGACTAAGGCTTGATTGAGTCGTATCTACCATTTTCGACTAAGGCTGTTTTTTTGTCGAATTGAGTCGCCATCTACAGATTCACTTTCCAGTGATTTACCTGCGCCAATGATTAACTTACAGTTAACACTTTGGCCAACAGATGTCGCTCTTTTTCCTTTGTCGTTCTTTTTCATCAATTGCAAATTTTAGCGATTATAGGTATACATATTATTAAGATCTGCGGTAGGTAATGTTTACCACTGTACTGTATTTTTGGCAAACAAACTATCTGAATCTGACACTTTATTTATCGGCTTTAATCGCGTTTTAACTGTAAAGTTGGCTAAAGCTCGGTTCGTTTAAAACCATGAATAAAACGCGATTAAACCCGATAAATAAAGTGTTTTATTATGCAAAATCGCGAAAACTATAGAAGAAATTATCTGGATCAACAATTTGACAGTTACAGCAATCGCTAGGTTTAATTATTGCAATTGCAATTTGTGACAACGACTACGAGAAACCATAACACGATCATTTTTCCTTGTTTTGTCGTCCATTTGTCGCTAAAACTATATGCAACAAATACCGCGCTACTTAAAAAAACACAGATAATTAAAAAAAAACATTTTATTGAAGTTTAAAAAAAAAGGAGTTTTGGCGAGAACGCGTTGAGGAGATGTGTTGCTAAATTTTCATTTTTGTGAAACCTTGTTCAAATGCGTGTAAATTGTTTAATTTCGGGAGCATAATAATCAATTTAGTTTCGAGAAGGTGTACAAGTGTAGTGAAAGTGAAAATCGGTGCAAAACATGGACTTAAGCGCTGTCTCCAAAGCTCCGTGAACAAATGGCCGCCGTTTTACAATGGTTCCCTAGACTTGAATTTGACTATGACGACTTGACAGTTTCGATGCAAATGACTTGCAAATATTAATAATACTTGACACTGGCTATTGACCAAATGGAAGAAGATAAAGACTTTTTTTTTTATTATTTGTTTTTTTTTAGCTGTACGATATAGCGGCGGCCTATAAGAGATCATGTTAGGGAGGTATATCTATAGTAGGTATATTAATCATAGAAATATTTTAGCAAGGAAATATATTTCCAAAAAATCCCCATGACAGGATTCGACCTGCGTCCTTTCGTTAACCAGGCGAATGCCTGATTTAAAATGCCTTGAGCAATAAAAACAAAAAGAAATATGAGGTAGGTAGGTATATTAATGTTTAAACTACCCAGTGTGAAGCCGGTGCTCACTGTTTACAAAGAAAAATATATAAATTAAAAGTACATAATGCAATAATGTCAAGAAGGCTCGTGATATCACGGATCGGATTCCTTTGATTGGATCTAATTAATGATATTTATACAAATATGGGCATTAAAGTGTCGGTACAAAGCTTGTTTTCCACCATTTTCCTTTAACTATTTATTTATTTATTTCACGTTTTCTCGGCATACGCATTAGTCAAAGCGGCTTGTGAAGACCCATCGGGCTATATTTTGTAACGCAATTGAAATTTAACCCATAGGGTCAAAATGTCGAATTACTAAAATTTCCAATTCCCAAAATTTGAATTTTCCTAAAGGTTAAATTCCTAAAATGTTGATTTTCCCAGTAGGTAGGTGTGTGAATTTCGAAAACCTAGGAACGGCATTGTAGCAATACTGAAAATAACAAAAGCAACGCAATTAATGTTGGAAAATGAGTTGATTTCATTTCATCAACAGCCTAAATCAATAATCTCTAGGACCTCAATATTGAACCCCTATAAATGTCGAATTCCGAAGTATGTTAAGAAGACGAAACGAAGAATTTGTTGATTTGGTTGTCAATATTATTATACTTAAAGAAATGATTTCCAAAAATTTCGCACCCGACAGGACTTGAACCTGCATCTCTGGGGATCCGTCCCAACGCCTTTTTCCAATTTGGCCACGGATGCATGTTCAATCGAGTCGAAATTAAGGATTGCATTTCTTATTGTTTACGTTTTTGGAGGCACGTAGCGCCATCTACCGACAATATTTGCAGACTGCCAGCTTGAACTATTCTATTTTCCATAGAATTAAATTCAACGTTGAGATGTTGCTTCTGATTAACCGTTATTAATATTATTATCTCAGTAATTTCAAGACATACGGAAACCATATTTGGCTATTTAATTCATCTTTCTTTTGCCTTCATTTTGATAGTTTTGTTAACACAATTAATAGGTCAATTATTGAACTTTTACGACATAAATTTCTTTATTGAAACAACCCTTTGAAAACAAAGTTTTCCATTTTGCAACGAAATATTTGAACATTGGTTTTTCCTGTATTTGATTAGTAGAATTCTGCACTTTATTGGTAACTAGCTGCGCCCCGCGGTTTCACCCGCGTAGGTCCCGTTCCCGCAGGAATATCGGGTTAAAAAGTAGCCTATATTTTATTCCCGGTATCCAGCTACCTATCTTCCAAGTTTCATCGCAATCGGTTCAGTAGTTTCTGCGTGATTGAGTAACAAACATCCAAACACACACTTTCACATTTATAATATTAGAAGGATACTGTTTTACCTACTGAGCCTAATTTTATTATTTACCTTATTATTCTTTTGGTGTATTTGTTGTTTAATTTAAGTTTTAAATGTCCAAAATATTCTTGGTACTTATATTATAAGTAACAAAATCTTAATATCAGAATATTACGTTCATAAGAATTGCGTTTTTTTTATTATTATTAGCAAATACTTATAATTTATATTAAATGCGAAAAACTGTTTTGGGGCTTACGAGACGTCGCTCGCAACTCGAGCTAGTTAAAACCTAGAAACCATAATAAACTAGTAGATTTAACTTTTGAGATTATGAATCCTTCACCTTAACTTACAGGAGGTTGCGTGTTTTTCGAAATGACATTTGTTTACGTCAAACGAGCCTTCGGTACAGCGAGCTTCGGTCAAACAATTTTCAGTGAAACGATCGAACCAAAGGGGAAACGAACAATCGGTGAAACAACTATTCGGTAAAGTATTATTTCGGTCAATCGTCTTCGGCGAAAGGTGTTTCGATGGATAGTGTTTCGAAGTAGCGTAGGGAACCCATAAAATTTGCTTGAAATAAAAGGAACTGATTATCCTGATCACAACACAACTATAAATTGATGGCTAGCTAACTTTACCTATGTATCGGATAATAACAAGAATGCAACTCAGATAGCAACAGATTATTGACATAATTACCGTGTTTACATAAAAAATATACCTATATACGTAGGTACCTACCTACCTACATACCTTGGTAAATATAAAACTGCATTTTTGTATTATGTCATTCGACACTTAAACACTTGTAGGTATCTGTGGATGATTGTTATGTCATTCATTATATGTTTCTTTTTTGTTTTTTTTTTTCGGTTCTGTACGACGAAGAAATGATCGCCCTTAGGCGATAAGGCCGCCCAGTGTAATACACTAGTTTTAAGTTTAGTCTGCGTAAGTAATATTTGTTTAATTGAAGATTTGGTTTAATAAACCTTTAATTTATTTATGATGTAGGTACAGTTTATCACTTGCTGCATATCGTAAGTCCAAATGGACAATTTTATCGCTAAAAACGATTTCTTCCGGACAACGTTAAGGTGGAAATGAACTGACCTTAACTACCTTCGACTAAACCCCCTTATCATAAAACTGCAAACAATTTTTTTCATAGATTTGTCATCTGTTTTCGCTACGTAGAATTAAAATGAAACTCTTTTTGCGTTTTGCTATATTATTTTCAGGTGCGTTGCTATGCAGTTCCTACTTTTTAGAGCCTTTTAGACTTCTTCCTTTAAAAGTGAAAATGACGGGAAAATGAGTTTCATTTTATCTTGACATTTAGTGTAAATTACTTAGTTGAAGATATAGATCGATCAGGAAAATGAGTTTCTTCTCGATATTTAGTGTAAATTACTTAGTTCAAGATATAGATCGCTGAAAAATATGCGCGCACGCATTCTGACACTCACACGGACAGATAACCCTACGTTGTGTGTATGTGTGCGGGGCCCTATGTTGCAATCCCTTATATAGGTCGACGAGACACTAATAGAAAGAACCAGGGACGGATTCTAGAAGAGTCTTTTTTACGGGACACCTAAGTAGTTTCGACGACGTTGTTGCGACACATCTCAGGCCCACAGCCTTTGTGGCGCGTCGAGCGGAAGCCCGACTGCAATGCAGAAGGCTGCGAGTTCGATTCCCGTCGGGTGCAAACATTTATGCTTAAAAATAAATATTTTTATCTGGTTCCGGTGTCTTTCTATGTATAACGTGTATATGTATTTACAGAAAAAAAGAGTATAATATGTAGTACTTATATCCGTTGTCTAGTACCCATAGTACAAGCGTAGTGCTTAGTTTGGGGCTAGATTGCTATGTGTGCAATGTCGTACAATATTTGCAATATTTATCTTTCTTAGAAATCTAAAATTTATACTTCTATACTTAATATAGTAAAGCTATAGGGTGTTTGTTTGTTTGTTTGAACGCGCTAATCTCAGAAACTACTCTGAAACTGCTCTGAATTAAAAATATAATTATTTTTGTGTATTGTAGTCCAAATATCGAGGAAGGGTGTATAACATCACGCTACGACCAATAGGATCGAAGCATCCATGAAAAATGTTGAAAAACGTAGAAAAAATCCCATTTACAGAGCTTCTGTCGCGTGCACTGAAGAACGACGAAGTTCCATGAACGTAGAACCTAAAAAACTACAGTTAGGGTCATAACAGGAACTTAAAAAGCTAGTAGTTCTCATGGGGTCACATATGGGACAGCTATGGATCAAATACCACCGACACGCTATCTGTTACATAATACTTTTCCTCCAGCATGTCTCAATCCGGCCCTGGCATATAAAACTTTAAAGATTGTTTGCATCTTTCTACAATTTTTAGGTCACTTGCATGTGTGTATATATGAACTGTGGATGTGTGCGTGTGTAGGTATTTGTCACACATGCATACTTTCAGCGTATTTTTATCATACTGACATAATATTGTAGATGTGTGCGTAACATAATATTTTGATTTTTGTATGAACTTGGCGTGTCAGTAGTTTTGCAGATTGACGTCCCTTGTCCTCAAGGGTCCGACTGCATTGCAGAAGGTTGCGAGTTCGATTTCCGCCGGGTGAAAATATTTATGCTTAAAAATATATATTTTTTATATCTCGCCTGGGTGTGTTTCTATGTATAATATATGTTTTTCCAAAAAAAAAGGCCGAAATATAAAAATAATTTAAAAATTAAAAAACCGACTTAAAAAGAGATCAAAAAATAATTTAAAAATTTAAAAACTATCATTAAAAAAAATAATTGATAAAAAGACCAAAATAACCTCTACATACAGCGCCACCGACTAATTAATCTGTTTTATCATCTGAAGTCGGGCAGCCAAACTAAGTACAATATGGAACCATACAGCCAGTAAAACTGCCTTTATTTATTTATTTAATGGTCACCTCAAAAATATTCTTACAAATGGTTTGATTTAGTACCTTATAGACTAGCCCCCTTACTTATAAACGCTAATTAATGCGCTGCATAACTATGCATCGTTTGTCTTTTACTGTCACGTTAATTTATCTACATAGCGCATAGTTAGATCCTTTTTCAAAACAAAAAAAAAAGATAGGAAGGTAGAGGAAAGATGGCATCGTGGAGCTTCGGAGGCTGGTTGGGCGGGTTATGTGTTTGCGGATGATGTGATTGTGTTTTTTTTTGCTTTGACGATTATTATAATAACCGATAGACAGAATTACTTTCGCACTGATAATGTTAATAAAGATTATGGGGCCAGTTTCACTATACCTTTGAATATGCGAACGTTAAAATAAACCCATGAGTTTCTTGTGTATTCATTGGAGGTGGCGTTCCGAAGACAAGGAAGTTTGTTGACCATTTTGATTGATTATGTGATAATAATCTAATGAAATAATACTATTTTGACTTTGACTTCGAAAACCGCGAAAAAGCGATTAAACCCGGTAAATAAAGTGTTTTATTTTGGCTTCGATAGGGGTGTAAACGAGACCCTATTACTGAGACTCCACTGTCCGTCCGTCCGTCCGTCACCAGAGTGTATCTCGAGAACCGTGATAACTAGACAGTTGAAATTTTCACAAATTAATGTATTTCTGTTGCCGCTATAACACCAAACACTAAACACTACACTTTTTAAACTTACACGATTTCTGTTCATTATTTTTAAGTAAGTATTAGATTTTCGGGTCTAGATCGCTTTAATATACAAAATTATTTAAAATCTAATAAATATATTTAAAATTACCCCGACGTTTCCGCAAACGGATTACACCGGCCGTGGTCCCGGGAAGACTGGAGTGGCGAGCTTCGTTTACCGTCGACTGGGTAGGTATCTTTACACCTACCCTCAATCTCACAAAAAGTTATTAGGGCCGCGGCACATTACACTGACAACAACACAACAACAATCTAATACTTAATATAGAAAATAAAAAAAAAGAAAATTATAAAATATTTAAAATGGGCTCTCATTCAACAAACGTGTTTTTTTGCAATAATGGTACTAACGGATTACGGAACCATTCGTGCTCGAGTCCCGCTCTCACTTAGCCGGTTTTGTACCCGACTACGGCGAAAATAAAGGGAAGGTACTTAAGGGCTATTCAGATCTGAGCGGAATTCGCGACCGCTGTGGGTACTTACCGCGCGGATTTCGCTCAGGTATTTAGTATGAAGTTCCGCAAGCGTGAGCAGTATTCGCTGCCGCTGTGGGTGGGTACATACCGCGCTAGTTTCGTTTAGGTATTGTATTAAATTCCCGGGTAGAGCGGAATTACCGCATAGGTAGGTACGTATGTTTTGTTCGCACGTTTGGCGAAACAGATTTCTGTCAATTATTATTTTTTATTATAAATTTGTTTTTCTTACCTCAACGTTATTGCTAAGCGTTCTTCATTCATATGGGTTCTCGATATTTAGTGAACGATTTTTTTTTCTTTTATTAAATTTAATAATTCATCAAAGTTCTCAGTTGTCATTCTGAATGCATTAAAGAAACCGATCTTCATCCAATCTTAATCTTGGATATAAAGTGTGGAATTCACCATGAATTCGGTGTTGTCTGTTGATGTCAAGGATCCAAAGTCTTTTCCTAACGGGTGAGTCAAGGCTAATAAATGTAAAACTTCCTCTTCATCGCTATCCATCACTGAAATCAGATGCTCTGCAGAAATAATAATAATATAATAAATGTTTAAAATGTTTACTCGCAAAAACTTCTTACCTTCCTGTGCGAAACTTGGTACCGCGCGGTATATACCTACCACGCTGTATTCTACCCACAAACTTAGCGAAACCCGCTTTGGTGTGAACAGTAATATTACCGCATACCCAATGGGTTTTCTTTACCGCAAACGGCAGCGAATACCGCTTAAGTCTGAATAGGCCTTAAGTGTTTTTGGCAGTCTATATAAGGATGTATGTATGTTCTACCACCCTAGTTTTGTATCATATTATTTTACAGGCAACTTGTCTTCTATGGTTTTCGCGATTTTGCATAATAAAACACTCATAGTAATATTTTAACCAGGTCTTACTCGCGTCAGTCCCCTCGCGACCCAGATCATTGTAACATGATCGAAACGTCGAGGTAAGAGGATTTAAAAGTAACAATACGTGAGTAAAACCCGGTTAAAATATTACTATGAGTACAAATCGTGTGAGCTTAAAAAGTTGAAATGAAATGAATTTTATTGTTTGTGGATCTAGGTATAAAAAGATGGATACAAAATTAAAGAATCTCTAGTCCTACCACGTGGGCATACAAACATGGTTCTTAAAAAAATTGTCAATTAGAAAAAATACATTTTTTTTAATAGTGAGGGTAGACTTCTAGCAAGTGCCGTCACTTTGCAGTACGATGTCTGCAGATAAGTTTATTTTATCACTCCAATATTAAATTCAGTTACAGTACTAGATACCTACACAGTGTCATACAGTATTAGCTCACAATTAATAATTTATTTATTATTAATAAAACACTTTTTACAAAACATTTAGTTTATGATTTAATTAGTGTGTAAATGTTTATGTTGTAGTTCAATAATGATTCTGTTTTAATGTTCAATTTAAAAAAAAATAACTTTTTTTTTTAAATGCCTACCTAGGTACCTAGGTGTTGAGTGGAAAGATTTTTTCTTTATTGTTTAGTTTGAAGTTAGATCGATTGAATAAACCCAAGGGCAGCCGGGGCGAAAGGTTAGTGTGTCTCTAAAATAATTGATCAATTCGTTTTATTCTTTTATTGTATGGTAATGTATGTATGTTTGTTTCTATTTTTGGCCGACGTTAGAAAAAAGAGCAATTCTTCCTTCAAGAACCTACTTATCTATACTTTCTCAGTTAACATTTTTTAGCACCATTTCTAGGTAAGTATCATTGTTTCTTACACTTTTATTTTTTATCGGTTGTGAACGGATTATGACCATTATGACCATAGTTTAAGATAATCTTTGTAAAGATGTTAGTAAATGAACTTTTTATTTTTTATTTTTATTTATTTATTATTCGGAAAGTAGCCAGTGTCAAGTATTATTAACTTTGTATTTACAAAGAAAAAAGTATAATATGCAGTATATCCGTAGTCTAGTGCCCAAAGCACAAGCCTAGTGTTTAGTTTGGGGCTAGATCGCATTAACCCGGCTGCAAGGCTTGCCTGCTTTGTTTTTTATTATTATTATTAATTGCGTTAATTGTACGGAACCTTTCGCGAATTCGGCTCGTACTTAACTGGTTTTTTTAACATGGTGTTAAAAAAAACCAGTCAAGTACGAGCCGTAGGTAGCATAGTCTACTACATTGTCATCATCATCATCCGAGCGATGTTTCCGGTTGCATTTCTCTCGAGAGCCCGGGGTCCGCTTTCCTGCTTTTGCGTCTCCACTTCGCACGATCTTCGGCATCTCGTGTAGTGAGACCATTGGCACGCATAACACCCTCTAAGACGTCCAGCCAGGACTTCTTGGGTCTATCCAGTCTGCCGCGGCCAGGCGGAGGCGCCACGGCAAGACATTTGTTCCCCACGTAATTGGCCGGTTTTCGCTAGACGTGACCGTACCAGCGAAGGCGACATTTTTGCAGTTTATCCACAATGTCTCGCACATAAAGGCATTGTATTTCAAGATAAGTAAAGTACCAAGTGGTCTAAGCTCAATCAACTACCACTCACGAAACCGGCAGTAGATATCACCTACCTACCAACCGAAACCGGCTTTGAAAAGGCTCGGCTAAGGCACCGACAATGCGATGCTCCAGCGAAAGTGTGTCACCTCCCCTCCAGTGGTACGCTGCCGGTCCAACCCACCACAGAGTTACAGATCTACGTAGGTTGAACTAAAGCAGGCTACAGACCGCCAGTTTTAACTGTGCAGTCAGACTGTTCAGTTAAACCGTACGTGTGTAGGCAAAAGAACTGTTCACAGTGCAGTTGGACTGGCAAATTAATCAAATTATCATCGTAAATTCAAATTCTGTGGGGATATTGGCATCAAAAGTATAGTTTATGTTATTAGCTTTCTCTTGCCGAAAAAAACTCGAAGTTGATCCAGTATTTTAAACAAACAGATATTCTTTTCTTCTTTTTGATATTATTAGTGTAAGAATATAATTATACTATACATAATTATAATGAATTATAGAAGAATAATAGATATACTATACATTTTATAATTATAGAAGTGTAGATAATAGAAAACAGTTCCGACTGAAAAGTTAAAACTGAAGGTCTGTAGCTGCCTTAGCTAACTATTATGTACCTATTCTGGGGCTAAGCCGGTATTTCCCACAAAGTTTTGAACCGTAGTTCAATGTGTTCTATGAAAAGGAAAGAACACATACTTAGGGAATTAGAAGGCCTTATTGCCTATGGGCGATTTCTTCCAAGCAACCAATTAATTCGCGTCTTGTTTCCACCAAAAGGAATGGAATAAGGCTAGTGGCATTTTGACAAGGAACGTTAAGGAACCAACTTAATACTGACTTAAATTCTAGTATATATACAGAAACAAAAAACAGCAATATGCGCCTACGCATATTAAATTACAAAATTATGTAAATTAAACATAAAAGTTAAATAATAATAATTAACGAGCCCAAAATTAAAATAATAATAAAGAAAATCGAAAACGAAACCACCAGGCGAACAGCGCGGTATAGTAGGTTGATGATATAAGCAAAGCTCGCGGCCTCAGCGCTCGCGAAAGTGAGAGTTGACTGTTGCGTAACCATGACGCCCTGGTACTCGCCTACTTAACCATCGGGGTTTCGTCTAAATACCACGGCTTGATCCACGAATATTGTGTGATTTGATGACATTTTGATGAGGCTTGTGACCTAATTTACTTGAATCATCATCATTCATCATGTGATGCACTTAAATTGACCGAACATTATATAATCATGTTCTTTCAATCGGTAAGTTTTCAAGTTCAAATTGTCCCATCTAGATAAAAGATTGAGAAAATTATTCTTCAGATAAGATAAGGTTTCTCATGTATGAATTATATTTAATTAACTATTCCCTTACTTAAACAAAAATTACCAGCTGCATAAACTATAAATCGTTTGTCTTTTACTGTGACATAAAGTTTCAAATTTGACAGAATGTAGAAACAAATCTTAAGTACCTACATATTTTAGTCATCTGTTATTCTTCGTTTAAAATAACTAATAAGTTACATTATTATTAAAAAGAGGACATCAAAGGAAAATCAGTCGCACGGAATTATCGAGTACAATTTGTAGGTATTGTATGTAACAATGTCAAAAATGTTTTGTGTTAGGCATGTGTAAGGTTTGACAGTAGACGTTTGTGGGAATTATGACTTCTTGTTATTCCTGTCGCCCTGGTACACTTACATAATTTCAACAATTTTTGTCTCCCCTGGTATTTTTGGTATTTCAAAATCAGAATCCAAAAAGAGAGGATTTTCTATTAGGTTGTATTTTTTTTGCAATAAAATTTAATAATTACATAAACTGTGAAAAAAATGGCCTCCAGTCTTTTATTTATTTGTTATCGATTGTGAACCGATTATGGCCATTAGGAAATTAGCCAGTGTCAAGTATTATTAATATATTATGCAAGTTAATTGCATCGAAACAGTCAAGTCGTCATCGTTAAAGTCAAGTCTAGGGAATCATTTGTAAACACGGCAGCCATTTACAAAGAATGTTCACGAAGCTTTGGAGACAACAATAAGTCCATGTTTTGCACCGATTTTCACTTTCATTCCACTTGTACACCTTCACGAAACTAAATTGATTAATATGCCCCGAAATTAAACAATTTGCACGCATTTAAAATAGGTTTCACAAAAATGAAAATTTAGCACCATATCTCCTCAATGCGTTCCCGCCAAAACTCTCGGCCTCCAGTCATGACATGACGTCTTTATGAGTTGTTTGAATCATCAACTTTCAAATTCACAAAAAGGAAGTGAAATTGTTGTGACCGAATCCAAAAAGGGTATTGTATAGGCTGATCTCTCTTAAAAATATTAAATATTACCTTAAATATATAATAATTTTTGGACTCAAAATTAGGATAACATAACATGAAAAACGTCAAAAACTCAATAATTTACATTTTCAAATTCTCCTTTACAAAATGACATCTTATTTACTGCAAAATTCTTCGAAAACAGAGGCTTGTTTCGGTGAAAAAGTGATAATGACATCGTAATTTAAAAGAAATGAGTTACACGTACGTGATATGTCATTTCATCGCTTTCAAATTATGATATCCTGGTATACAATACTTTTGACACTGACGGTCTACCAAGAAGTTAAAAAAAATCGGTTCTTCAATTTTTCCATTTAATCCACTTACCAATTTAAAGAGCATACCAAATGATAATGATCTGGTTGGTATTTGGTCTCAAGTGGGGGGAGCAAGTGGGGGGTATAGCCCTAGAAACACCCCGGAGGGGGGAAGGGGGGAGGCGAGCGGCCGATCGTACTGTGACGCAACTGCGTCGGCGCATTATACTACCACCGAGTTGAAATTGGTCTTTTGCTGTTAGAAATAAATATAATATTAAACTCATGTCAGGAGTAATAATATAAAAAATATACATAAAAAAATAAAATATTTTAGTTTTCATGATGTTGGTATGAAAAAAAAAATGTTTTTTTCAAGTTTTTGTCGCGTTCATCGCGTTGCGTTGTGCCTGCGACTTCCTCCGCGTTGTTCGAACACCTACCTACCGCAGTGCAAAAATTCGCCCATCGAAGTACAGAATACTGGCAGCACTAGTACTTCCCGTCGTCCGTTTAAGTGTGGATTTTTGCACAGCGGAAAGTAAGGTGTTGCGCTCCCTTCTTATCTTATAGATGTCTTAAATTCTTATAGATTTTTAAGTTTTATTTCAAATCAACCTAGCGAAATCAGAAGCACAAAAATGTTTCTAATTTACCAACCTAGTTCCTATGTTATAGTAAGTGTTTTCAATTTTCTTATTTTATTATTATCAAGCTCATCAATTATTAAAAAAAAACATCAAAAAAACATTTATGTAATAATGAACCACGGTTATTGCAAAAACAGCCAATTCAAACCGCTCGAACGTCGCGTCGCAGTGAGTGGGTAAATAGGCGAACGACAGCGCAGAAAGTGGTTTTGTGATGCAATCGCGCCGCTAACCCAGTCCGCTGTGAACTACCAGTCTACTACCGATATACTGAGCCACAAGGCAAATCTAGGAATCGTCCTGGGGTTTGTAGAGATTCTCGTATCGCTGTCCAAATATGATGTCCTGGTACTTTTGATCAAAGGTTTTTGCAAAATAAAATCAATTTTCTTTAGGTATTTATTATTTCTTTTTACAAATATTATAAACACGAAAGTTTATAAGTGTGTATGTGAGTTGTGACTTTACAAAGTCAATCACGTAAAAACTACTGATCCGGTTGCGATGAAACTTGGACTATGGGTAGCCGGATACCAAGAATGGGACTTATTGAGATGAAACCGCGGGGCGCAAACAATAACACACATTTCCTAAATAGACTCGGAATTGAATACAATGACGGATCCTGTAAAATATCGATAGTCGAGGCTTCACTATAGTCAGGCTGAGTCAAGTTAAGTTTTCGCATCGCTGTCGAAACATAAATGATATCCTGGTACTTTGATCATTGATCCAAAAGTTTTTGCACAGTAATACCTCTATTGACCAGATTAATCGATCTAAAAATGCTTCAGTCAGTCAGGTTCTCGCATTGCTATTCAAATATGATATCCTGGTTCTTTTGATTAAACGTTTTTGCACAACCATGCCGGCTAACTCGGTCCGTCCAGCCGACGACTCCAGCCACAGGACCCTTATGTACTGTGGTTCCAGCCGAACATCACAAATACCCTGCCCGGTCCTTTGTACAGATTATGTTGAGGACTGAGCAGAGAGGCGAGAATCAGGATAGATCTCTTCTAGATGAACCCTAGGTGAACCACTACACGAAAATAAAGAAATATTTAACTTGACAGTCAAGCTATCAATCGCTGGGACGTAAGCTAACAATACATTAAATCTAGTAAAGAGCTTTTAGTTACATAAATCCGACAGGGATTTTCAAGGTTTTGTGCTGGTTAGGCAGGGTATGTACTTCGATTGCTGGCCAAATATGATATCCTGGTAATTTAGATCATAATATTTAAGTCAAAAGTTTTTGGAATCCACTACTTACTTTTCCAGGTCGGGTAAGTAAATAATAATAACCTATTACATTTTGGTGATGTATTTTTGTATGGCATAATGTACCGTCGATCCATGAAAAATAATAAGAAAACTTGTAGTGCTGTACAAAAATAGTGCACTTTTTTTATTTTTTGATGATTTTCAGGATAAATTTGGTCAGTACAGTTTCAATAACTCTTTGAATTCATTATTTCGCAATGCCGTACTAAGATAAATAACCAAAATGTGCTCCCTCTATTTGTACTTTTCAATTCTCATCTGCACTCAATTGCACAGCTTACCAGTGACGGCATAGTGCTAAATCCTATTATCAAACTAAATAGGTCTTCTGGTGTTTCGTGGGAACCATCATTCTTTGCCTCGGACCTGTAGTCTATATTATCTTATCATCCTACTGCAAAGTTTAGCGTTTATAATAACTATATGTATGTATGTGAATTTGGTACTCTTTCTTATATTATAAATAGCTTTTAAACCTTTATTTCCGCGGGAAAGGAACTTATACGGGTGAAACCGCGAGGCGCAGCAGGTAAATAATATAAGAATTAGCTAAGATAACAATGCCCGGGCAAACAGCGCCATAAAATAGCATGGATTAAAAGTTGCTTGCGCTGTATAAATCATCTAAAATGAGATGAAAAGGCCAATTATTATTAGCTAGGATAGCATAGACCAACTAAAGAAAATGATAGTAATTTCCAACCTCAATGTAGGATAGAGCTTGTGCTGTCTTAATATGATATCCTGGTACTTTGGATCAAAAAATGTCGGCTGCGGATTGTCCCACTAATTTACCATCTTCTCAGTTCCGATGCTTAAGCCAGTGCAGCCACTCGCCACTTATAAAACGTGGCACTAAAATTACTGGTATTTTTCCACAACGCTAAAGAAAAACACTCACTGTGTTTCAATCGATAAAATGTAGCATTAACATAAAATATAACAAGAATTCGCAGGTAAAATATCAAGTTAAATTGCTCGTCAGCTGAATTACACATATTTTGTTAATGTGCAAAGGTATCGTACAAACGATGTAGGTATATTATAGACCCCACTAGGTCATAGCCATGACGCTTGTGCGATATTTATAACGTAAAAATAGACTGGGGAAAAGCTGCCGCATTAAAATTGAATTGGGCAGGCTGTCTAATATGGTTTTAATTTTAATAATATTCTGTGTACGAGTATGTTTGAATTACGGATTTATATAATTTACATGTAAGTAATTTGTTTTCAGAATCTAATGACTTCATATGCCGAACTGGCCAATATAGAGTAATTCATGTTACTGTAAACTCACCACCTGCGTACACCTATATTTATGAATAAATGATTGAATTGATTTGATGTCTGCCGAATGCCGGATGAAATTTGGGCCAAAATAACCACCTTGTGGACAAAACTTAAAGAAAAATCAGAAAATTTCAAAGAGAAGCATCGTCTTTTATATATACAAAAACATCCCTAAATGTTTTTAATTTTAGAATTTGTTATATTTATTTATGTACAAGTATTTATACCACTTACCTAATAATTTAAATTTATTTCTCTCTTCGTAATGAATAGACTACGAAACTACTAACCCTACTCATTCAATAACCAATAGAAAGCTGTGAAATAAAATAACATATGCTATTTTTGATCCCGATATTCCACGTGAAACCGCTAAATGCAGCTAGTTAATTATTAATTACAACCTTTTAACAGTTAATTAGAAAAACACTTCTTTCATCCGAATACTCCGGCGCACGTGAATCGATTGTAAAACAACCGATTGCCCACGTTTCCTCCGTGTTACATCTTGATACAACGATGCTACGATTGTGATCTCGGATGATGATAACGCATGTCTCGGACGATACCAGGCACGAGATCGAGAAGTCACATGTTTAGGGAGGTTTTTTTAATTGATGCTTTTTACTAGAAATATTGAAATGAAAAAATACATCATCAAAAATTCACTCGCGAGGTTTAAATTCGGTTGATACTTCGACGCCCTTACAAACTAGGTTATGCGAGCTACTCCAAACCTCGCCGCTAGTACATTTTTGAAGATGTTTTTTTTTACTTTAATCTACTAGTTAGAAATACACCCAGAAATGCTTTGAGAAATGTAAAGTTATTTGATGGTTTTGGCTTAGATTACCTAGATGTTATTCCAAACGACTTTGGAATTTTGATTAATCTTTTTAAATGTGATCTTTAGAACAGTTTGAGAGCTTGGAGCTGGTAAAGCTCGTCTGCCAGAGACGAGTTTAAAATGCATTAACTTTCCCTCCGTGTTACATCTCGATACAACGATGCTAAGAAAATAACCAAAACTATAACTATTTTTTATAAGGTTTCGTCAGAGATATGTTAAGAACCTTTAATAGACTCATTGGGTTTTGTAAAGTAAATAAACCTTTTTAACTAAACCGTGATAGCTATACTATATACTTAGGTACATGTGAAATATGGACAGATAAAAAAGGGTTGCCGCTATTTTTTTTTTAATAAATTAAAATATGTGAAATAAATAATATAAAAAAAATATTGATAGCAACTTTAAAATGGCAAGTAAACATAAAACAATCTTAATAAGTATTTTGACGCGTAGCACGCTCACAATTTAATTATACTGTTAATTTCTTATATTATTATTAAGTTCCTTCCTTCTAAATATCTTAAGTACGTGATATCCATCATATTATAATGCATTTCTTAAATTATTAGGCGAACCATAAATTTAAGAAAAAAGTTTCATAAATCTATGATTTGTCTTATTATTAGGCACATGAAAATTGCATAATTATAATTTATAATAATATACTTAATTTAATTAAATTATGTTAAAACATATATCAAAATGTTAATGAAAAAATTACAATTATGTCAATTACCCATACTAAATTTTCAATTTTACATTTTATTTATTAGAGAGTGATTTAACTTCTCTAAAGCCATAGAAAATAATTTGCCAAACCTACATACGCTATTCTAAATATCATTGGCCATTGACGCATCAAAAACTTTAAATTTCGAATCCCAACGATGTTCTAAATCACATTGTGCATAAAAATTTCAAATTTCGAATCCCCAAGGTTGGTGGGTCACGGCGCAGCGCGCAGGCGCTACGAGACGCGGGCATGTTCTCCCGCGGCGCGTGATCTACAAACTTTTACTCGCAAACTTTCAGCGGCTTCAGCGTTTCCTTCCGGACGTTGGTTGAACGTGCGTTGTGCGGGCGCGGAGCGAGCAGCCACGCCGCGCGCTCAGTCCGCGATCATCGCTCGCCGCGTACGCACGCGTCCTCTACGTCGATACATATACCGCCCACGTGATCATACCGGACGGATACACGACTATTGACGGTGCATGTGCATGTGCTCTAGTGACGGTCATACCAGTGCATTGAAGTGGAGGCTCGGGCCACAGGGGCCGCTGGGCCGACTCTAGGCCCGAGCGGCGGCATGGAGTCCCCGCAGATGTACGACGCGGCGGCAGCGCCTCCGCCGCCGCCTCAACCAGACCTGAAGAAAGCAGTCGAGGACAAACGATCCGCCTTCCCGCCGCCGGACCTCGACGAGCTCAATGGCCAGGAGATCAGCCTCGACTTGCAGCACCTCATCGAGGACCAGTTCCGAGGGGAGGAGACGATGGCGTTGTTCCAGGAGATATTGCCTGGTGGTAGATCGCCTCAGCCTCGCTCTTTCACTCGGACCACACTCGCGTATATGCCTCAACCCGTTCATTCGGGAGCATCATATGCGCCCGTTCAGAACAACTCTGGTCATGAGCAAGCGCCTCCGATCAAGGAAGAGCCTCCTGAACCGCATGACTTTCGTCGGTCAGTAACGTGTGCACAATACACCGGGCAGTACAACCCTCAGCCACCAGTGAATGTCGGTGGCCCTTACGGTGGTGGTTTCACACCTCTGCCGCCACTCGGCGCGCCTCTATTACCGCCTTTGTTGAAGCACAAACAGGCGCCTCCACGACGCTCCTCAGGAAAGGCAATAGATAAAGGCACAGATGAGTACAGAAGACGACGAGAGAGGAATAATATAGCTGTGCGCAAATCGCGTGAGAAAGCTAAAGTGCGTTCCAGGGAGGTAGAAGAAAAAGTGAAGACTTTATTGAGGGAGAAAGATGCGCTGTTGAAGAGACTGGAAGCGGTCTCAGGAGAGCTAAGCTTACACAAGCAGATGTATGTGCACTTGATCAATCTGAACCTCCCAGAGATCACGGAGCTGTGTCGTTCGATGCTACAACTTGGCGCTCCGCATGGCCAGGATCATACGCTTTGACCATAGGTAAGCGAAACTCCTACTTACTTCTACTACCCTGGTACACATGTCTAAGTGTGCATTCAAACACTTCCCACAAATACTCGTAAATCATCAATTGGAGAAAAGTGTTTTGTTACTTTTACGATAGTAACAAAAGTTTATGGTTTTCAACTTCTATAAAAATTTGAATAACTGCATTCATGAGTTTGTTACAGTAAAATGTTATTTGTTAGGCTTATTCTTTTACCATATTTTATTTTCAACGGGCAATATTTTTATTAGTAACATTTTTAGTTAGAAATTTCATAGCTTTTTTATTTTACTTCTAAAGTGTTTCCTACACTTGGACAATTTGTCCTGTCAAGTGCAGGATTTTAGAAAACATTTTTTCTGACTAATTTTAAAAGTATTTCAAGAAAAGTTACCTAAATGACCTATAATCTAATGATTTAATTAATGCTTATACAACCACGTTTTTAAAATCTTGGTCATTGCATAATTAGATCATTTCATTAATTATAGTTAAATATTATAAATCAAAGACGATCTAAGTCATTTATTTTATGTGTCATTTTAACTCATTTTACAAATTAAATGATTAGGTACAAGTCATTCATTCATTAACTAAATTTTGATGTCTATTTTAGTTTTAATCTATCTATTGTTAATCGTATTTAAATACGTTCCTTTCTTATTTTATTACAGTTTCTTTATTTTTCGTTTTCAGTTGTTTTCTTTTACGTTTTTTTATCGGCTGTTACATAGTTTTCGATATTATTAGTAATTGTCTTTTTAATAATAGTTGTTTTATTTTTCAATTAGATGTTCATCTTTCTTCTTTTGTTAATTTTCGTTCTATGAAAAGCATAAATGCTATTATGACTCTTATTCATTTATGTAAGTAAATACTAAAACAAAAAAAAATACTTTCTTAGTGGGTAGTTTTGAAATTAAAAGTAACTTGTCAGTCGATAGATGACTTACAATGAAAACAACATAGGTACATGTATGTGACATGCAACAATATAATTTTGCAAATTGTTTTTTCCATCCGTAACATTTTTCACTGTTTAAGATGTGTAGCTACCTAATAATAATTATTTCACAATAAACTAACGTTGTCCTTTTTTTGTAAAAAAAAATATTGTTTACATGTTTTTTTCCGATAAAAGGAAAAACTTAAGCTTAGTTATCTATGAGGTAATAGCACCGAAAAAATCAGCGAAATCGGTTAATGTTACGAAGTGGAAAATAAGTTTTTCTTTGCGGAAAAACACGCTTCGATTCTCCTGTCAAATATACCTCTGAACTTAAGAAATATATATTTAAGGGAACGAAACCCTAACACAGCCTGCTTACTAAGAGGGTACTTTCCTCTACTGTCACGTTTTATTTTTCTAAAAGCACGTGAGTCAATGTCAAGCGGTTTAAAAACAAACTATTGTATTATTATCGTAATCTTAATATTATTATAATAATAAAGTTTGTCTAAGAACTTTATAATTATATAATAAGCAAGCTCACGTGATTTCCTGACGTTATGTAAGGTTAGATTTTTCTTCGGTTTTCGATACGAAATTTCTTTTTCGGTTTTGATTGCTTTGCTTTTAGTTGAAAGAAATAAAATACGTTAATTCAGACAGGGACACAACTTACATAGTAAATGTAAACATTAAGTAGTGTTATTAATAGAAAAATAAGAATCCATTTTTATTTACATGTAAGCAGGGGGTCGTCTTCGAAACGTGATAAATACGAAAAATAATAAAAGCAACAAAAAAAATGCGTTTAACTGTTAAACAAATTAGTAAACTGATGAAATATTTTGAAAAGGGAATTTCACTTATTATTAGAATTTAGGATCTAGATCGCGTTAGTACACATAATATTTTTATTCAATTTTTAAATTTAAATAATTTTTAAAATAAATTTATTTTTTAATTAAAATTACCCCGACGACGTTACGGCAAACGGATTACACCGGCCGTTGTCCCGGGAAGATAATAAAAATAATAATGAATAGAAATCGTGTAAGTTTAAAAGGGAATTTCACCGGTTTTTTTTTTAGAAAAAAAAATGTTGTTACGGGTTAATAATACTGCATGTGTTCAATTAAATTTTCGACATTTATGATATTTTGTTCTGAAAATTCCGTTCGTATAAAATATCTAGTCAACTTACCAAAAGTTTATTTTTATAATTTTTGCTCTCGGCGGGATTTGAACCTGTAACCTTTGCATCACCGTTCCACTACGCTTACCGCTAACTCCGCTGAGTCACATAATTGCATTCCTAATCTCTTAGCTAGTTCATAATTGTATTTTATTTATGTATTTTTATCTTATCTAGTGCATTTAAGTTGAATGCACTATAGAGGTGTTTAAAAAATGTTCCAAATCCGATTTTTGAAAACTGGTCTGGAATTCTGGTCTGTTCTATTTATCTATGTATACATACACCCTTTCTTACATTCTCCTTTATAAATACCTTTAAAGATTTAATTCGTTCTAATTTCAAACAAAAACTTCCAGCTAATTAGTTGTTAGACTGCCCGAGTGCATTGTTTATCAGTTCTATTATAAACCATATTGCTTTGTGATAAGGTTTTTGGTCGCGCAGCGTAACGCGTTCGGTGATTAAATTAGCCACTGTCACTTTCGAAGACGCACGTGGTTCAAATGTTGGGAGTTGGGAGTAACCTGCTATGTTGTTATGATTTCCTGGTACTTGTAAATACAGTGTACAGAGGGTTCAATTGTTTTATTGTTTTTTAATAATGTTTTTTTTAATAGTACCTAATTAAGTTTGATTTCTAAATTAAATTATCTTTTTTAAAAAAATACAAGTTGGAGTAACCCAAATTGCACTATTTAGTAAAATAATCGTAATGATACGCCTAAATTAGGTAGGTAAGCATTTAATTATCCCCTTTCATTCTTCCGATGACCTCATCGATGATGCCATTTGGTGCGTGATATATAATAATGATTTGGATGAAATGCATAGGTAATGTTAACAAACCAAATTAAAAAAACTCAAACTTTATTTTTTTTTGTTATGTTATGTTTCGAAACTCGAAAATGTTTTTTTTTTCTATAATTCCTTCTTGGGCCACAGTTTATTTTTATATTTGCGAATTGCCCTTTTTTTCTTTCAATTTAAGATGACGGCACTTTTTTGTTAAGTACCTACCTATTTCCATTTTCAATTTTTTTTTAACGCGGTAAATTAATTTACCATATTATTATTTATTTTAATTACATAGGTAATAAAAGGTTTGTTATTGATATTGTAAACTTTATAAACATCTCGATTTTAAATTGAAGTTTAAAATCTTAATTCTAATTAAAAAATCAAATTTCACGTCTAAATAGCTTACAAGATATATCACTTTAAAAAGACACAAGAATCGGCTATTCAAATTCGTTTGTGCAAAACCTACCAACTTTCATTTTCAAATCGGAACTTGTCGTTCGAAAATACACCTTATTTCTAGCACATTTGGGTCGGAACTACGAATGAGAAACGTTTGAAATTTTCGCTTCGAGTGACCCACTTCCTTGCTTCCGCTGTTTTAACTTGTTGATTTTAACTATTTTGAACAATGAAACACTGTTTTTAAGTTATAAGTGGTTTTTTATATGTTTCTAATCTTTTTTGCGGCTAAAGGTCGTGGGTTTGAGACCTGACTGTGCAAAAATGAGAAATAATTTGTGTTGGTAAGTTACCTACCGTTAAGTACAAAACTTTGCCAAAATTAAAATTGTCGATTATACCTAAATCAAAAATTAACATAAATAAAATACATTTTCCCCTTTTTTAAAGAGCCTTAAATCTTTAAAAAAGAGAAAAATGTAAAATAATTAAAAATGTATAATATTTATTACAACATCTAGAGAAATTAAATATAATATTAAAAAATATCGTAATCTCTAGGATTTTTTTCTACTGGCTGTGCTTCGTGGTTTCTGTGTGAATATTAAGAAAAAAATACCCTAATGTGCTAATCCAGATCTCAAGTTATCTCCATACCAAGTTTCATCGCAATTGGTTCACTAGTTTTTGCGAAAAGCAGAAGAACACAAATTCGTTAACTACATGAATAAGTTACGTATTCAAGTAGTACTCGTATTTTATAGTACCCTAGTTAGTAGTATCCTATTCTTCGTTATTTTTAATTGTAGAATACGATTTACCACAAATTTCTCAATAAACAAAAACGAATACAAATAAGGAAAAAAAACAGATTATATCTTAAATTAAAAAACGTAGGTACTTACAATACTACGGCAAAATGAAGGTTATATTTTTCATAACCTCCATTTTGCTCGCTCGCTCTTTCGGTGAAGGAAAACATCGTGAGGAAACCAACATGTCCTGAACTCACCACGGTCCGAAGACATGGGAAATTCGCCAATCCGGGATAGGGTCCCGTGGCGTCTTACTGCCTAACCCCTTTAAGGGCCGTAGTAGGCCAGAACTGATGTTTCTAGGGTGAATTACTACAAAAGTTATTTGAAATAAAAGTTTTTGAAACCATATTTATTAAAGTCGAGGATATTTACTAACACGCGAATGTCGTGAAAACACGATTCCTGAAAATGTTCTCTAAATTGTACAAATAAGTGATATTACTCAGTCAATATTGTACGAAAACTAATAAAACTTTGTATAAGAACTGAACTTAGCTCAATACAGGCAGTGGATGTTTTGAATTTCAAGATTAACGTTTAGTTTTCTTGAAACTAGAAATTGTTTGATTATACGCAATAAAATGTTGCATAGTCGCATCTTACGTCCTTCACTTACACATCTGAAATTCGCTAGCTTTATCCCTGTCACGCTATTAGGGTTATTAGGCCCTTGACGGGCTGATTATTATGTTATTTATTTTTCAAACTGTGTCCCTCTCAATTTCATTTGAAACCGGTCTCTTGGATTATCAAACAAAACCATTATTGAATAATTTATTACTAAAACTAAATTTAAATAAATTAAATGCTTAATTGATATACAAACATAATCTTATATGCTTATAAGCTACTAATAAAAGAAATTACTTATGTTATGAGCGGTATTGGTGTTAGATACCTCACCTTTCATTCCGAAGGTCGTGGTTTCGAATCCCTCCGCGCACCAATGTCTTTTTGTTTAAGAAAAAATGATGTGCGCTATTAACATCGCTCTTACGGTGAAGGAAAACATCGTGAGGAAACCCACGGCTTAAACTCACGCACGAAGGCATATTTACAGAGCTATTTGCGGAAACACATAGTTAAAACTTAAAGTTATGTTTAGACGGGGCTATTCTGTATTAGAACTTAAACTAGGTTTACAACAAACACAGACTGCCAGACAGGTTTAGATTTCGTTTTGTAATAGAGGGGAAAATTCTACTAGAAACTTATCTAATACAAGGGGAATGAATAAACAAATATATTTCACGACATTGCACACAGCCCAATCTAGCCCCTAACTAAGCACTAAGTTTGTACTATGGGCATAGAAAAGCAATAAGTACGACATATCATACTGAAAA
Source organism: Idaea dimidiata (assembly GCA_949358125.1). Taxonomy (NCBI): domain Eukaryota; kingdom Metazoa; phylum Arthropoda; class Insecta; order Lepidoptera; family Geometridae; genus Idaea; species Idaea dimidiata. The sequence continues at coordinate 2,021,409 of OX442342.1, forward strand.
AAAAACATCATTCATTCATTCATAGGTACTTTAGGTACACAAATTAAAAGGCGCTCTTATCGCTTAAATCAATGTATTCCAGGCAACCACCAAAAAGCCCTCACTTGAGTGTGCCTGTGCAACTTGTTGCCTTGAGCAATAAAAATAACAAATACAAAAATGATTTTTTTTCTTGTTTTCGTGACTTTGAAATCGACTTTTGAAATAAAAACGCGAATGAAAGTGAAAAATGAGTTATTCAGTGTAAAATTGAACAACCAAAGCCGCGCTAATACACTAGATATAATAAGGACAAGCCTACGCCTCATGAATCAGAGATTATGCAGAATTATTTACCTACAACTGCGTACGGTATGCGGTGGCCGACCGATGCCATACTTTCACTTTTTTTTCCGAAGCGTTCTGTTTTGGATGGTGTTACGTAGGAGTGGCGCATTTTCAACAGGCTACAAAAAGAGGACCATCTTTAACCGACTTCCGAAAAAGAAGGAAGTTCTTAATTCGTAGCTTATTTTATTTAAGAATTTTTAACTCGAAAAAGAGAAGTTTTTTTAGGGATGTTTCTGATTGTTCCAGTTTCATTTTCAAAGTCAAAGTTAAATTATTTTTTATTTTAATAAGATATTTTCACTGGGTCGTTTTGAATCATCAGTAATTTAGTGTGTTTTCAGAACGCGACCTCCAATGAGAAGAGGACACAAAAAACTCATAAAGATTTTTTTTTTCATTTTCCGTTCCCGTTTCATTCATTTACTAGCCCCAGGGTTTCACCTACGTTAGTCATGATCCAGCGGAAAACTAGCAACGAGCGGGCGGCCGCTGTTTTTCGTTGATTACCTACTCGGGGTTTTCTTATTGGATTTTAGTGTAAAGTTATGTATATTATGTATGACACGCAATATAGAATTTCAACGTTTAGGCAAATTTCATTCAAGAAGTTTCTGAATACATAAATTACAGACATGAATTTTAAAAATTATTAATTCATGTTACAATACAATTATTTATATTTCACGTCGAAAAAGGTACAAATCTTTGACTTTGACTTTGAACAATAAATCTTTATAATCGATTACAACTAAAAATAAATTATAAAAAGTTTTACATCTTTTTAATCTTAAGTATAGAATTTGCACATTTTGCGAATGATCTACTTTAATACATTTTTTAAACTTACACGATTTCCGTTCATTATTATTAAATATTAGATTTTCGGGTCTAGATCGCGTTATATCAACTAAATTATTTTAAATTTAGTAAATAAATTTAAAATTACCCCGACATTTCGGCAAACGGATTACACCGGCCGTGGTCCCGGGAAGACTCAGACTAGACTATCTAGACCCGAAAATCTAATATTTGATCTACTTTAATGTTTTATGTGACCTACTTTTTTACGAAACTGACCTTAACTAGGGAGGTAGGCTACTGGTAGCAATATTTTTGTAGTTCTAAAAACAATAAAATTTATTTTATATTGCATTTATATATTTTGAGCAATGTTTTGCGGAATATTTTGTTTCACGATTTGTCCATTGAAACAACCACGTTTAGTATAAATCGAGATATTCCATAAACATCTGGAAAAAATGTGTATAGGTGTTACAATCTATTAATCTATTTAGTAATAAATCCAAAGTAAAAAATTTTGTTATTTACTATTTTGGCATTTTGTTATAACAGAGTTATCATCGCGTTATCGGATTATACAATAGAACTATCCGTTATTGATAACCAGATTTCAATCGGATTAGTATTTTTTTTTAATGTATAAGGAACAAACAGAGAAACAGACAGACAGAAATTTTATTTTAAGATATATTTATTTTTGTTCTACTACTTTTCCTAAGTCCCCTAGACATCTTTAATTAATTTACTTCCAAGTACAGACTTTTTTAAATTATAGATAGATCATATAAGATAAATAAATAAATCATGTGACGAACACACAGCGCCATCTAGCCCCGTGGTAAGCTGCTAAGCTTGTGTTACGGTGACTAGACATCGGATATACTACTTATATTTATTTTTCTTTTGTAAATACATACATATTATACATAGAAATACGCCCAGATCAGATACAAATATTTATTTTCAAGCATAAATATTTGCACCCAGCGGGAATCGAACCCGCAACCTTCTGCATTGCAGCCAAGCGTTCGCCCGACGCGCCACAGAGGTCGTCAAAGATATTGATAAAATACATTTCCATTTAAAAATCATGAATTCTTTTTTGCTGATATCATGAGATTCTGGTAGACCACCAAAACCACCTAGCCTACGTTGCTTTGCTAGAATGTTTAGTATATCCGTTGACTTACCAATGTTGGTGCCAGACTGCGCGCGCGCCGCTGTGGCGTAACACGGCCGTATGTGTGTCAGCCGGCCTTATGTCATGTCATGCCGAGACCGTTGCTTTGCTTGGACGCCGCGCGCCGCGTCGTAGACGCAGGTACTGACCGGTTGTTTGTGTTGGGTTTTTAAAGCAAAATAGAATAGAATAGAAATATATTGACGGCCTCTGTGGCGCGTCGGGCGAACGCCTGACTGCAATGCAGAAGGCTGCGGGTTCGATTCCCGCCGGGTGCAAATATTTATGCTTTAATATTTATGCTGTTTGTATTTTTTGCTGTGTGCTTGTCCTAATAAATAAATAAATAATAAATATTGCACGACATTACACACAGCGCTATCTAGCCCCAAACTAAGCACTAGGCTTGTACTAAGGGTGCTAGACAACGGATATACTACATATTATACTTTTTTTTTTGTAAATACATACATATTATACATAGAAAGACACCCAGACCAGATACAAATATTTATTTTTATATTTGTATGTGGTCTGGGTGTCTTTCTGAAAAAATGTTACCATAATACCATCAACTAAGTTAGGAAGCCATGTGCGAATTCTAAATGGGCCGGCCTCAGCAAAAAAGCTGTAGCCGGTAAACATACTCAGCCACTGGTTTACTAATACTAGCTTCTCCCATTGAGATATTATCTCCTAGTACTAGAGGTGATCTATCTGTACTTATAATAAAGGAAGAGAGGACAAAAAGTCTACATGGAAGTAAATTAAAGCCCCATGTAAAAAATATGGGTACAAAATGCTAAAGTATTATTTCAGGGCTCCATTAAAAGATACTTTGCAATCGATTCAGTAGATTTGCGTGAAAACATTATAAATTTGTTACACTGTCGACCTCATCATCGCTTCCTATCAGGTGAGATGAGGTCAAATGCAAGCGCCATATGCAAAATATGGGGGTAAACATGCTTAAGTATTATTTCAGGACTCCAGATACATTACAAGATTCATAGCAATCGATTTGCGTGAATAAGTTAGAAACATACCAACGCTCTCAGAGACTTTCCCTTTCATAACTTGGGATGGGATTTGATTTAAAGTACATGACATACTTGCTTAGGAATCTAGCGAAATCTAGATCGAAATTAAGCAGACTTTTAATACAAGGGCTTTTAATACTTCTAATCAAGTCTTTGTAGCCTTTATGGCTTAATATTTCTTTATTTTTTATTTCTCAAGGCATATTTAAACTTAGAAATATTTTCGCAAGGAAATATATACTCTTAAAATTCCCATGACAGGATTCGACCCTGTGCCTGTAAATCCTGTCATGGGGTTTTTTTTGAAAATATATTTCCTTACGAAAAAAAATATTTCTAACTTTCTTCATAGCTTTTATTAATTGTTTTTGTTTTTAAGGTTAGTACCATAAAAATCAAAAACAGTGAATAAAATAATTAATGTTAAAGCATTAATCTATATATTTATTACTGTTACTCTCAATTCATTTTTTTGTCAATAGTAGTTTTTTTGAATTAATTTGCTTGAATTAGAATCTTTGACTTATCTCAAAAATCAAGTGATGATGATAAATTGATGACGGATAGAATACAAAGACAAAATATATTATTTTTAATGTTTCAATTTTTTTTTTTTTTTTTTCTTTTTTTTTTTTTTTTTTAATAAATATTTCACTACATTACACACAGCGCAATCTAGCCCCAAACTAAGCACTAGGATTTTACTATGGGTACTAGAGAACGGATAAACCACATATTTAACTTTTTTTTTTTGTAAATACATACATATTATACATAGAATATATATTACAAATGAAACAATATTTCTGAAATATCCCTTCAGTTTTTATTAGGAGAAATCCGTTTGTCTAAGCTGTTCTGTTGTGGTATCATCTAATTAGCATCCACCGCTATTAGTTGCTATTTACTGTCAAAAAACATATTTCGTATTCTACATTGCTGCTTTGAAGTAATCACCGGTAACAACCACGTTACGCCGAAGCAGCAATGTACTGCAAGTTAGCCACTAGTAGCGGTGGATGCTAATTAGATGATACCACAGCTGGACCAGTATACCCGTACTTAAATACACGCTACACAAAATTTGAGTTCTACTTAAACAAGTAAGCAGCTTTCAAAATCAAAAATTCTCATACTGAACATGAATTGATCTTTAATGGTCGTGTGGGTTAAGCAACGCTTGGCGCGGTCCTTACTTGGATGGGTGACCGAAAATTTGTGTGACAAAAAATTATATTCTCGAGCTCCTCCGTGCTTCGGAAGGCACGTTAAGCAGTTGGTCCCGGTTGTTATCTATGATAGCAGTCGTTGGGTCAAATTAGAGGCCCTAGGGCGACCTGAAAACTCTAACACTAGGTGTGTCACACCACTACACGAAAAGAAGAAGAAGATGTCATCATTTATTTAAATAGCCCTCAAATTTTAAGTGGTATTTAAGTATTCGGCTGTTTTTTTCGTGTTGGCTTTCCAGTCAGGAGAAGTAAATGCAAGCGAAACCAAAAATAAATCAGACTTAATACAAACTGTCTCGCTATTGCATAACCTGACCGCAGGACCGCCCCGCGCGCGCCCGCCATCTTGGAAAGTTTTCGGCAAACGTCCGGGGAAATCTGTTACACAAACTGAGACCCTCCATTTTGGCCAAGACAAAGGTTAAAAGTTTATAAAATTTTACCCCTTGACTATAAATAACTAGCACGTTTAAGTGCACGTAATTCTGTTAGGTAAGTCCGAATACTTTTTTTGTAATTAAGGAAAAATTTGTTCGTGTTTCGGTTCTAGACGTCTAAAAGAACGACTGTTGTTCTACGACTTTCGGGGATTCAAGCTTCTTTTTTTAATATGTTTATAATATTCAAGAAATACTTAGTTAATACCTACGTACTATAATAATACAATACAATAATGGCCGGTTTCAAAGATATTTAACAAAACATATTATCTGAAAATTTCCAAAATAATTTTCAAACGCTTTTTTTTTACAAAATATAAAAAATAAAGTTCCCACCAAAACTCTTAGTAGCACTTATTCCAAACTAAATAAAAGTTTAACTTAAAATCAATGACCTCTAACTCTTACGATGATTAAGAAGAAATTGTTTCTACTCTTAGAAACAATTTCTTCTTAATCATCGTCATGTCGATAGCATTTCTTGACCATGTTAGATCCGTCCACTCTAACATACTGCAAGACTCCTGGCTTTGCTATTAAAGAAACAGCTGATTTACCAACAAACATAACTTTTTAGAACGTTAAAATAGACGAATAACATCTCAGTCCACCTTGAAAAAGCCAACTGCAAAGTTGGCGAAAGCTCGGTTGTTTAAAAATAAGGACGTTAGTGAATAAAACGCGAGTAAAACCCGGTAAATATTGTGTTTTATTATGCAAAAATCGCGAATGCCTTGAACAAAATTATACATAACTTGAAATATTTTTAAAAGAAAAATTCATCTTCATAAATTCACTTGCGGCGAGATTTGAACTCGCGTCCCTGGATCAATATTCCAGTGCCTATACCGCTCGGCCACGCAAGTTATGAAGATGTTTTTTTCCTTTAAAAATATTTCTAATAAATATGCCTTGAGCAATAAAAACAAATTTACCAAATATTACCTTTTTATTAACTTGTTCAAAAACAGTTCGAATTTCCTAAAGTTGTAGAACAAAAGTTGTTTGCGTAAACGTCTAGAAAAACTCCCTTTTGGTTTATATATAACCGACTAGCTGCGCCCCGCAGTTTCACCCGCTAAGTCCCCTTTTCGCAGGAATATCGGGATAAAAAGTAGCTTATGTGTTAATCCAGGTCCCCAGCTACCTATATTCCAAGTTTCATCGCAATCGGTTCAGTAGTTTTTGCGTGAAAGAGTAACAACCTCACATACATACATACATAAATACATACATACATACCTACATAAATACATACATATATACCTACGTAGGTGTAGGTAGATCTTCTTCTTCTTCTTCAGCAGCATGTATTTGCCCACTGTAGGGCATATGCACTGCAGGGCAGCTCTGCCGCTGATTTTCCGATTCCAAATCGCCCCAGCATGCGATTTTATACCATCTGGCAGGTGGTCTGCCCACACTTCGTTTTCCGACTCTAGGTCTCCACTCTAGGACCGCTTTACTCCACCTGCCGCCTTCCCTTCGGCACACATGACCAGCCCACGCCCACTTCAATTTTGCGATGCGGTACCACTTTGTCTACCACTTTGTGTAAGTAGGTACATAAGTTAAAATAGTAAATGAGTTACAATTTTAGCGTAACATATCGCGTCCGATAATAGGCAGGAAGGAACTGATATAGAATTTTACATATTCAATGACACCGTCTAATTATGTTACTATAAGCGTCATTAGACAGCCTCTGTGATTCTAAAGCGAACGCCCGACTACAATGCAGGAGGCTGCGGGTTCCATTCCCGCCGGGTGCAAATTTTTATGCTTAAAAATAAATATTTGTATCTGGTCTGGGTGTCATTCTATGTATAAGTAGCTGCGCCCCGCGGTTTCGCCAGCGTAAGACCCGTTCCCGCAGGAATATCGGGATAAAAAGTAGCCTATGCGTTATTTCAGGTCTCTAGCTATCTGTATTCCAAGTTTCATCGCAATCGGTTTAGTAGTTTTTGCGTGATTGAGTAACAAACACACATAGACACATAATCAACAAACTTTCAGATTTATAATATTAGTAGGATTTGCATGAAAACAGTCAAGTCGAAGTAGTAAAAGTCAAGTCATTCCTTGACTTGTCATTGTAAAATATGGTATCATCCTAAATGTTAGCTCTAAAGTCAAAAAATAACAGCTTAAATGACAGGCCCCTCCACACTTACGCCGAAAACCTCCGAGAACACCGGAGAAGCTGGAATGTGAGGAGTTTCTCGCCTTTTCGTTTTCGCGTTCGCCTGTTCTTTTGGTGTCGGTATTTTTAGCCGAGACAAAGGATTTCTCGGGATCACAAGTGAGAAAAACGAGAGTGTGGATAACAGATTGTTCTGACTAGTAGTGTCAGCGAATCTTCTCACCATAAAACTGGAGCCGGTATAAAATTATTTAGACCTTTCATCATTTTAGAATTTCCAAACTAAAATTTGAGTTTTGGCGGGAACGCGTTAAGGAGATGTGTTGCTAAATTTTCATTTTTCTGAAACCAAGTTCAAATGCGTGCAAATTGTTTAATTTCGGGGGCATATTAGTCAATTTAGTTTCGTGAAGGTGTACAAGTGCAATGAAAGTTTAAATAAAATCGGTACAAAACATGGACTTTAGCGTTGTCTCCAAAGCTCCGTGAACACTGAACAATCTTTGCAAAATGACCGCCGTGTTTACAAATGATTCCCTAGACTTGACTTTAACTATGACGACTTTCGATGCAAATAACTTGCATTTATTAATAATACTTGAAACTGGCTAGTTTCCAAATGGCCATAATCGGTTCACAACCGATAAGAAACAAATAAAACTAAAATTTAGCTTTAGTTTAGTTTAATTAAATGAACAACAGAATTGCCACCAGTGTCAGTATGTCAATAGTGCAATGTATCGCAAAACTTGATCGAGGTTGATGACTTTAGGTACCTAAGCTAAGTATTTTGTATAAATTTACATTTTTATTGTACTCTTTACCTACCTGTAATTCGAATTAATTAACCAATAGAATAAAGAAATTAAAACGTTCTAATTTCAAATATTACACTAATATTATGAATGCGAGTTTACATGTATGTTTGTGTTTCAATCACGCAAATACTACTGAACCGATTGCGATGCAACTTGGTATGCAGATAGCTGGAGATCTTGATTAACATAAAGCAACTCAATTATCATCCACTCTATTGCAAAATGTAAAATTAAGAAAAAACGCCCTAGGGATGTTATAAGCAATTTTCCACCCATGAAAATAAACCTTTCCGAACAGGAGACATGAAAAAACTTAACGTAATACATAATAATTATTTTCATATCCAAACTGCTCGACCGATTTGTATGAAGCTTTGCACATAATCGGTTTATGGGTTGGACAAGGAGAAATTTACGGTACTTTAATTACATTACATTATGAAACTATAATTGTCATGCATTATAGAGTCAATTTCACAAAAGCAGTCGCGCGAAAGCAGTTACTGGAAGCAATTTTGTCAAATATAGGTAAAATATTACCTACCGCTGTGTCTAAGCACTTTTGTGAAAATAACTATAAAGTGCACTCTAGATTCGTAATGTAAATCCCGCTTAATATAAAAGCAACGCAATTAAAACCAAAAAGTAAGTTGAATTTCATATAAGTGCTTCAAATAACTTGTTAAGTACAATAAAAACCCATTTTCCATTCCCCTTTTCTCTTTTTTACTTTTTCTCTGAGTTTTTCAATTTCCACCATGTGTTTCATCTACCTAATAATTTACCCCTGTTTTTACCTCTTTGACCGCACCTCAAAAAACGTGCCTCTCCCAACATGGCTACGTTTTTCATGCAATCTTTTCAAATAATTTTATGTCAACTTTGTTTTTAACTTTTAAGATTTCACCTCACGCGGTCCCCCTTGAGTTCAGACCACGTTGTCGTCGCGACTCCAGTCACATGGTCTTAATTAGCCACGTTAACTTTGCATTTAATAAGTACTTAGAATCATCCACATCAGCTGCACGGTTTCGAAACCGTTTCTATATTTAAATCAGCTGCACGTTGGATCTTAAGGACTGCCCTCTATTCAACTGCAAAGTTAAAGAAACTGGAGAATTATGTCGAAAAAATCGGTTGCGGTAACTGTGCGTGTTTCTAGTATGGAATTTGCTCGAGTTTGAGTGCTTAGTTAAGGGGATCGGGGAATTTCGAAATTTCTTACCTCGTTTATAGACATGCTTCAGGAAAAGTTTGAAAAAACACGGGTTGGTTTGTGCTATTGCAATGTATTTTCATTACTTTTTAATAAGTTTTCAACGTGGTCGGAAGTTTTCTAAATATTGTTTTGAAAGGATAACGGTTGTTTTTTTTTTGTAAAAAGCTTTTTGGAGGAATAAATATTGCAAGTTGAAATTAGAAATCTCCTCTAAACTTAGAACACTGAATTTTTTATGAACGAAATTATCAGCGTTTGACCAATATCTCACCTGATTTTAAGTGATTTTATTTTATTTAATAAAGCTTACATAGCAGGTTACAATTCTTTTTAACACTATAGTACAAAGTTTTGTTCTAAATTATAACCCTATACTGTGAACATAACAAGGTTAATGTTGCAAGCATCTAAAGAAAAATTACCCTAGTAACTAATTATTACTAAAGTTACGTAAACGTTAGTCAAATTATATTAATTTTTTAACAAGTTTGAACACACAACTTTTAAATTTGTTTTTATTACAATCGAAAATATCTATAGTTATGGAATCCGATATAATATGATATGTCATCTTTTTCTTTTCGTGCAGTGGTATGTCCCACACAAAAATCGGTCATCCATCCGAGTAATGACCGCGCCAAGCGTTGCTTAACGAGATTCGAACCGAATTTCTTAGTGGCTGCAGTAACCTACGCATCGGAACTCAAACACTTTTGGCGCTACGACTTAGGCGCGAGTTACAAGCCGCGTCCGAAGCCTCCAAGGAACTCTTATCTTCTTCCTCTTAACTTCTTACCTTTATAATATTGGGACGATGGATATGTCTACAGTTATGGTGTGGTCTTGTTTTGTTTTTGTATTGATATAGATCTTATTTGTATTTATTTTTAACGCTTCGCAGATCATAGTATTAGCGTTCTACTAACCTTAGTGGTTTATTATGCTATATTTAATAAAATCTTGTTATTTAAGTTCTTTTATATGATAATAAAGGCAAAATAAAAAATAAAAAAAGTCTTTATGGTCACCTTTTACAATTATTATTGTAGGTAATTTTTAATATAATTACATCGTATTGAAATAGAACTATCCAATATTAAGAAAAATACAAACTCATAACAGAAAACCTAACTTAAAAAAAGAGCACATTAAAACACAAAATTAATAAAATTTTAACTAAAATAACCAAGGGCTCTTGCCCAAAATGCTAGCAGCATTCCCGCGCTGAACCGCAATGGACAATCAATTTTATTGTAGGGGATTGTTATAAACAAGTCAAACAAACTCTTTTAGACCTGAGCTACAGGAAATTTCACACGTTATCAGGAGATACCTACCTGAAACTATAAGTACTTATTGTATTTATTAATCGAAGTTAAGAGTGTCCGACTCCGACTGTCCGTCATTGACCTAATAGTAAAACTAGATGGAACTAAATACTGTACACAATGGAGTGATAAGCGGTAGCGACAAACATATCATCCATTTGTTATACTTATTCCAATCAGTCATTATTTGTACTTGTTCAGGGCTCTAGTTTGTCTGGGCCCCATGTATTGTATTTTTTTTTTCTAAAATTGTTGAAAAATGTTGTGGGTATTTTACAATATTTCGTTAAAGCTTTTGAAGTATTAAGCTATTCGATTCCATGCAAAATATTCGAAATGCTTACAATATTACAGAATCTCTTTTTTAAACACGATTTGTAATAATATTCACATGTTTCCTTATTCGCCTGTATATCACATATACGATTTTAAACTTACATGGTAGTTTTCACTACTAAAATTATTTAATAACGGAATATTTATCGAGCTCCGCGGAAATAAATTATTAAACATGGTATATACCCCGTTATTAAGTAATTTACAATATAAAATAAAATAAATAAATTCTGTGACCAACACACAGCGCCATCTAGCCCCATGGTAAGCTGCTAAGCTTGTGTTACGGTGGCTAGACAACGGATATACTACATATTATACTTTTTTTCTTTTGTAAATACATAAATATTATACATAGAAATACACCCAGACCATTTTTATTCGGACGGCCTCTGTGGCGCGTCGGGCGGATGCTCGACTGCAATGAAGAAGGCTGCGGGTTCGATTACCGTAGGGTGCAAATGTTTATGCTTAAAAATAAATATTTGTATTTGGTCTGGGTGTCTTTCTATGTATATGTATGTATTTACAAAAAAAAAGTATTATATGTAGTATATCCGTTGTCTGGTACCCATAGTACAAGCCTAGTGCTTAGTTTGGGGCTAGATTGCGCTGTGTGCAATCACTACCATTGCACACAGCGCAATATATGTATATGCAATATTATATTCGCGAGGAGATTGATCAAGCATCGCTTTTCTTATCATGTTCGGGTTTTGTCGCTGTCGTAATTTACCACTCCATTGTGTCCCGTCCCATAGAGAACAATCATGAAAAATTCTTCATAGACCACTTTCGATCGACTATCGGAGATCGAGATACGGTGTTTGTTTGTTTATTGATAATAAAATTGTGTCATTGTTATCTTGCCCTACATAAGAAATAACATAGTTATAGTGAGTATTTAACTGGAGTTCTTGTTAAGTTTGACGAATATCCGTTTTCTAGTAATCACGGTACAATTCTACTAACTTACACGATTTTAAACTTACATGGTTATTTTTACTACTAAAATTATTTATTTACGGGGTATTTATCATGTTTAATAATTGTCTCGTGAATAAGCTGGTTGACATTACCAGCGAAATATCGAGCTCCACGATTAAAGGCCTATTCAGATCTGAGCGGAATTCGCGACCGCTGTGGGTAGAGGTACTTACCGCGCGGATTTCGCTCAGGTATTTAGTACAAGTTCCGCAAGCGTGAGCAGTATTCGCTGCCGCTGTGGGTAGGTACATACCGCGCTAGTTTCGTTTAGGTATTGTATTAAATTCCCGGGTGGAGCGGAATTACCGCATAGGTAGGTACGTATGTTTTGTTCCCACGTTTGGCGAAACAGATTTCTTTCAATGATTAATCTTTATTATAAATTTGTTTTCCTTACCCCAACGTTATTGCCAAGCGTTCTTCAGGGCATATGGGTTCTCGATATTTAGTGAACGATTTGCTGATTTTTTCCTTTATTAAATTTAATAATTCATCAAAGTTCTCAATTGTCATTCTAAATGCATTAAAAACCCGATCTTCATCCAATCTTAATCTTGGATATAAAGTATGGAATTCCCCATGAATTCGGTGTTGTCTGTTGATGTCGTGGATCCAAAGTCTTTTCCTACCTGGTGAGTCAATTAAGGCTAATAAAAGTAAAACTTCCTCTTCATCGCTATCCATCACTGAAATCAGATGCTCTGCAGAAATCACAACGTACTCGTACAACGTTCTTTGGCAACACAGAACTGAATGACTAACTCGCGAAAACTTCTTACCTTCCTGAGCGAAACTTGGTACCGCGCGGTATATACCTACCACGCTGTATTCTACCCACAAGGATAGCGAAACCCGCTTTGGTGTGAACAGTAATATTACCGCATACCCAATGGGTTTTCTCTGCCGCAAACGGCAGCGAATACCGCTTAAGTCTGAATAGGCCTTAAATTATTAAACATGGTAAATACCCCGTTAATAAGTAATTCTACTAACTTAAATGGTGATGCCAGACAGTTGATGATGTAAGTGACGTTTGACGACCTCTGTGGCGCGTCGGGCGAACGCTCGGCTGCAATGCAGAAGGTTGCGGGTTCGATTCCCGCTGGGTGCAAATATTTATGCTTAAAAATAAATATTTGTATCTGATCTGGGTGTATTTCTATGTATAATATGTATGTATTTACAAAAGAAAAATAAATATAAGTAGTATATCCATTGTCTAGTCACCGTAACACAAGCTTAGCAGCTTGCCACGGGGCTAGATGGCGCTGTGTGTTGGTCACAGGATTTATTTATTTATTTTATTCATTTATTATTTAAGTATTTCTGTTGCCGCTATAACAACAAATAAACAAAAACAATATTCAACAAATACCTATCTAAGGGGGGCTCCCACATAACAAACGTGATATTTATTCACATCTCTTCGAACATGGATACTGTGGCCATGGCAACAAGAATTGCGTTGCGACTAAAATGTCCCTCTAACCGTATTGTGTCTAATAAATCGGTTTGTAATTAATTATTTAGAAGAACAGACCCATAATTTTATTTCATAATTTTAGGATTCGGTACCCAATTGTGAAAATGCTACGGAACTCTTAGTGTGAGAATCCCACACTTGACCTTGACTTGACCGGTTTTTATTAATTTTTTGTCTTTTGTGAAAACATGATTATAAAAAAAACACATAGTTTTTTAGGTGTTTCACTGAACTTTAGAAAACTCTAGTTTTTAATACTAAGGCCGGCTTGCATAACGGTTCCTAATCATGTTTAAGCTGTTAAACGTGTTTAAAATCTGTCAGAATTTTAAGAACTGTCAATGTGTGGCAACATATTATTATTATCAATGAAATAGAGTCCAATGTTCGATTTCCCATCAATTATTTTAAAATTGATTTAATTAAATATGTTTTTAAATGGTTTAATGCAAGTCGCTCTAATTGTTGTTTACATAATTAAAGTTATATTATACAAGATGTAACAGGTAAGCCCTTTTAATCCGAAAGGGGGTTGTTCTAGACGTTTAGGCGAACAACTTTTGTTCTACGACTTTTGAAAATTCGAAGTACTTTTCGAAAAATTTAGGTGTAAAGTTTACTTGAAAATCAGCTGTTTCTTAGAGTTCGAGGTCATTGACCTTATGTTGTTCTTTCATTTAGTTTGGTCTACTACAATCAAACCTTCAATTACCTTTATTTTCAAAAACAGCTGTTTTTCCAGTGAAACATAATTTAAAAAATTTCAAAAAAAAAGTTCGAATTTTCAAAAGTCGTAAAACAAAAGGTGTTCGCCTAGACGTCTAGAACAACCCCCTTTCGGATTAAAAGGGCTTACCTGTTACATCTTGTATATGACTATAACTACTTCTTGAATATGCTAAACACATTTTATTGCTAAACTGTCTAGTTAAGTTTTACTAAGCAAACATGTGATTTTTAATCAAATAATCGCATAGTCGCATCTTACTTCCTTTAACCGACTTCAAAAAAAAGAAGGAGGTATTCTATTTTTTTACTGACGCTATCCCTGTTACAATTTAAGTATAAAACGACCTTAATTACAACTTGGCGAATTCCCCCCTTACTTATAAACGCTAATTAATGTGCTGCATAACTATGAATCATTTGTCTTTTACTGTCACATGAAGTTTCAAAGTTGACAGACAGAGACAAACGTCACATAACTTAGTCATGTGTAAATAATATTTTATAAGTAAGGGAGTTCAAGACAATATAAAGAGATTTTTAGTTACCTGGTTTCGACCGATTTAGATAAACATTTGCATAATGGATAGTTTAAGATATAGATAGAAGGATAGGATTTAAAATAAAACTCATTTAACAGTTTGAACCGCTTTGTTTTCATAAATATCTGTTAGAGCGGTCTTGGTCTAGTGGTAGATACCCTGACTTTTATTCCGAAGGTCGTGGTTTCGCATCCGGCCGGGCAACAACGTCTTTTTCTTTAAGAAAAAAAATTGTGCGCCATTAACATCGCTCTTACGGTGATGGAAAACATCGTGATGAAACCCACGGCTTAAAATCACGCACAAAGGCCCCATTGTAGGGCTAATTACGGAAAATACACGGTTTAAACTTTAACTTTAAAACTTTTAAGTATCTTATGCTGCTGATAATAAAAACAACGAGATTAACCCCCTTACTTATAAACGCTAATTAATGCGCTGCATAAATATGCATCATAAAAAGAATTCTCTTTCAGCAAACCTTAGAATAGAATTCAAAAATAGAAGAAATATCTTTTGGATTTTGACTTTATTATCCAAAAGAATTTATTTATATATGGTAATATATAAAAATACAATACATTAAATCTAAATACACATAAAATTAAAACAACAAAACAATAAAATAATTAAAATACAAATAAATTAATACAAAACAAATAAAACACTGGAAACAATTAAAAATAAATAAATAACATTTTGACTTTTTATCACTTCCGATCTACTATTGATCCCGATATTCCTACCTGACCGGGACCTACGGGGAAGCCGCGGGACCCAGCTAGTTATATTTATAAAATTCCTATATTAATAAAACACTTTATTTATCCGGTTGAATCGCGTTTTTAATTATGGTTTTAGACGAACCGAGCTTTCGCCAATTTTCAGTTGGCTTTTTCAAGGTTGACTGAGATGTAATTTGTCTATTTAACAATCTAAAAAAAAAAAAAAAACATACATCATTCTATTTTTTTTCTTTTTTTAGAATACAGGTATGTTAGTCAGATCGGCTTTCAATGAATGGAATGGATATTATGTAGACAGGTACATATCGAATGGCGTTTCCTTTACGTCAGCGTTTGGTATATTGTTCCTGCATACTTGCACCTTTTGACTTACTTACTTACTCTGTGACGCGTGATCCTATACCAAACCTATAGCCTTGGGGTCTTCAAATCCAGAGTGAATAGGTACCTTCTAGGTAAGCATGCTTCATCGTCGACCTCATCCCCGCTTCCCATCAGGTGAGATGAAGTCAAATGCTAGCCTATTACGTATAAAAAAAATCTAAATAAATATTATATTCTCATAGAACTGTACTAGCCAAAGAAAAAAGCAAAAAAGGTCACCTAACAGTTTTTCCTGTATTGAAAAGTAGTAATTTGCACTTCAAACTGGTAGTACAGTTTCACCTAATTAGCAATATAAAATTAATACGAGCTGCACCCCGCGGTTTCACCTGCGTAAATCCCGTTCCCGCGGGAATATCGGGATAAAAAGCCTATAAGTTATTCCCGGTATCCAGCTACCTATATTCCAAGTTTCATCGCAATCGGTTCAGTGGTTTTACGTGATTAATTGACACAGCGCCATCTAGCCCCGTGGTAAGCTGCTAAGCTTGTGTTACGGTGACTAGACAACGGATATACTACTTATATTTTTTTTTTGTAAATACGTAAATATTATACATAGAAATATACCCAGACCAGATACAAATATTTATTTTTAAGCATAAATATTTGCACCCAGCGGGAATCGACCCGCAACCTTCTGCATTGCAGCCAAGCGTTCGCCCGACGCGCCATAGAGGTCGCCAAATGGTCGCTATGTTCAGCAGTGGACGGTTAAGGGCTGAGATTGAAATCCTTTGCCTGAAATGAAAACACTAACTTGATAGTTATGTGAAGTATTTCCCGTACATTTGTATTACATACACTGAGTCATCTTCCTTATCTTAATTTATCAGTCTCTCTCTTAAAGCATTAGGTATATATCGGTTTATATATCGCATCTATCTATCAGTACATAACACGTTTTGGAAAACCACAAATCATCGATGTCTCATACCAATATTTTTTGGAGTTTTTGACACGTGTAATTTCATACAATAAACATAAAAAGTAATGAATTTCGTGAAATGAATTCTCTTAAATTATTGAAAAACTATTAGAAAATATTTCGGGTGAATTTCCATTTAAAACGATTGAAATAGTCCACATGTAAAGTGTGCAAATTCGCAAACGCGTTGAACTCTTTTACTTGCGAATTCGTATTCACGTTAAAGTTTAATGTTTGCAAATAAATTTCGCTAATACCTACCTAATATTTATTTATTTATTTATTATTATTTATTTTATATCTTTATTTGCACAACATATACATAGAAAACAACACACACATATACAATAGTAAATACTAAAATAAAAGCTTAAAAATTAAGTTGTACAAATGGGCGGCCTTATCGCCAAGAGCGATTTCTTCCAGGCAACCTCTAATATATTGTAGACTAGCTCCGCCCACGTAAGTCCCGATCTTTCATGAATATCGGGATCAAAAGTAGCTTATGTGTTATTCCAGGTTTCCAGCTACCTATATTCCAAGTTTCATCACAATCGGTGCAGTGTTTGCGTGAAAGAGTAACAAATTCACATATATACATACAAACTTTCGCGTATTGGTAAGATAGAAGATATTGAAAAGAAACAACTTTTTTTAATTGAATTTGACTCCTACGTGTTTTTCAGTCACTTATCCTATTTACATCAATATTCCAGCATGACTCAAACATGTTTATATTTTTGGAAAATTGTTAAAAAGATACTTTTTATTAACCATGATAAAATGATAATAATAAACAAGATAAAAAAATGTATCATCTATCTCTAAACACGTGTTGGGTGTTTTTTTATTTTACATTTACCATTATTTATGCTTAAAAATGATTTTTTTTTAAATATAGTATATCCGTTGTTTAATACCCATAGTACAAGCCTAGTGCTTGGTTTGGGGGCTAGAATGCGCTGTGTGTGATAGATATTTTTAATTAACGTCAATTTTTGTAGTATTTTTTTTAAATGTGGTATAGGAATAGTAAGGAAATTCAATAGTTTGGAAACTGATAATTTTGGGTACTTATTCAAAATTTCGAGAATTTGACATTTTGGTCTTAAAGGTTATTTTTTCTTTCTCAGAAACGGTTGAACCGATTTCGAAGCATATTTTTAGCAAGTATTGCTAAGGTGCGCTGTTCGCCCGCAGCGATTCTTATTTCATTTTAACGATGAACGTAACAGTATTGTCAGAGCTGCAGCTGCTTTTTAAAGGTTTCTTTTTCGCGTAAAAAGATCATGTTTGAGACAACATTCGATAATCAAAATCAGATTCAACGCGGCAATGTCACGGACGTCCGCTCACCACGGAGTCTAAACGCAGAATAAACAAAAACCGGCCGGATCATACTTTCACTGGCGCACACGCAGCAACTAGTAACAACGCTCTTCTCTTTTTTATTCATTAAATTGTCCCACTTTTGGGAAGTGGTTACGCAACACACGCGATGCGTTTTGTAGTAGCAATGTCACTGTTGTATAATATTAATTGCACTGTATTGTGTGTTTGTAGTTTATTGCTAAAATGTTTGATTATTTTTACCCAGTTACCTAGTTTGTTGTTTTTTTTGTCTTTGAATTTGGGCTTCGTGCGTCTTTTGCATATGTCATTATCATTCAGCTTTTGCCAGTTTCTTCGTTTGCTATAATATGTTTTTTTTTCGTTCAATATGAATTTAGATTTGTGTAGCTTCGCATATTTTAGCTACTTTTTTATTTATTATAGTTCTGTTTTCGCATCTTGACAGCAGCTATGCTCAGTTGTTTAAAAAATTGACAAGCTAAGCTAAACTTATTAGCTAAGTTGGCATGAACGGTCGGTTTAAAGGCTTTGGTACCTTTATTAGTTAAAATAAAATTTAATATTATTAATATAGTAACACCATACTGTCTTTACTTAGTTGACAGTATTGGAAAAACAATTTAAAACACAAAACAGCACATGAATGAAAATCAGAATTACATATTTTACTTTGTTTTTTCTAACACACATCGCAAAGGAGAGACTCAAAAAATTTCTTCTCCAAACAATTTTAATTAGCGTCATCTTATCACTGTACTAGGTTCCCATAACTTAAGTGTAATAAAAAATCACAGTGCACCGGGGTCGACGGCCGCTAGGTCGGCACCCGAAACTCCATCGCCAGGGTAAATGCACTCCGTTGCATTCGTGTGCTTTTATACTAACCTTTTATCTATGTGTGCGCGACGCGGAACTTTCTAACTCTTCAATAGTTATGTTGCCCTGGTACTTTGTATCCATTTTTGGTATTTTTGTTGACCTTGGCAGGCTATTTTTGGATTTGTATCTGAAATAGGTGGTTATTTTTAGGGTGCTGTAGGGTGATAAATGTGGGGCTGGTGGGACATGTTTTGTAAGATCTTTTAAATTTATTGGCAGCAGCAGGTGGATGAAATATGGCAGCCAGAATCAGATTACGTCAAACTAACATATAGTTCCATGTGTTTGAAACTTACACTGGCAATAGACACCCCGCTAAAGATTTAACTTTAATTTGCTTGATACCCACATCTATCTATAAAGGGGGACATAGTTCTTCTCATTTTTACCCTAAACCTAAAAAAAGAATCTACTTACTTATTAATTATGTTTTTATTGGAACAAATTAAAAATACTTCAGTATGGCCTCAGCCTATCAATCTTCTTACTAATATTACAAACGCGAAAGTTTGTATGTGTGTATGTATGTATGTATGTATGTGAGGTGGTTACTCTTTCACGCAAAAACTACTGAACCGATTGCAATGAAACTTGGAATATAGGTAGCTGGGGACGGATTAACACATAGGTTACTTTTTATCCCGATATTCCCACGGGAACGGGACTTAGCAGGTGAAACCGCGGGGCGCAGCTAGTAAACCTATAAAATGCTTTGTCTTCACTGACTGATAGATTCTAAGGTAGGTCCAATCTAAATATCTGGTAGTAGGCAGCTGTAATTTAGGGAGTGTGTTCTTTATATCTTTATGTAGAATTCAGCTTGTAAAAGTATTAGCATAAACAAATCTGTCAATTTGACCCTAAAGCAACGTCCGTTCGTAGTAATCCGCATCAGGAGGCTGGTTTAGCAGCTAGAAGCTAGCGAGTCGCAGAACTAAAACAAACGGTCTAAAGTCTACAAATTTCGCGACCGGCCGCACTGAGCGCTTGGCGTCTAGTTGTGTCAGAATGCAATCCACTAGGTGCTAACAAGCCGTCTACATATGCGGCCGTAGCCTAAAACCTAACGTGACAAGAACCATCAAAGTGCAGTCTTGTTATCTTACGACATCAAGAAAAAACCAAAGTCTTCACGGTGACCGCCACGATCTCGCATTTGTGCCCAAAACTTGCCATTCTAAAACTGTGCCAAAACACTTCTCACGACACGATTCTGATGCAATATTTATAGTAAAATATTAAAAAAATGATTACACAACCTGTTCAGTAGGACATTGGGTCTGTAGAACTGTTATATAAGCTGTATTTTGGAGTTATATAACTAAGTAAGGAAAGTCGGCCAAGCTGTTTCCGAGATTGCGCAATGGCACAGTTTTTGGTGTGGGCCCGTGAATCGCGAAGGCATTTTCGGATTGTGCTTGTAGATATCTCGCGATTTGAACTGTATATAATTCCCGATCCCTTGGGAATTTTTAAAAATCCTTTCTTATAAGGAACACAATCTTCAAAGGTCTCTACTAGTCAGGACAAAAACTTTTATACTAAGTCTTAGGGACCGTCTCCACGAGCATTGGAATCGCGGCGATATTAACTTAATTATATACTACCCGCGACTTCGTCTGCGAAGAAGTAATGCATAGCCGACTTTTTCATTCATTACTCGGTTTCTAGTATTCGTAATTGGATTGAGATGTAAAGTATATCACGAGATTCCTCGAAACTATAACTACTTATCCAATATTGAAAACCAGACATGGATTTAATATATTATATAATTTTGTTCTACTACTCTTCCTAAGTCCCCTAGACATTTTTTTTTAATTTACTTTAAGGTACAGACTTTTTGTCCTTTTTGCCTTTATTATAAGTGTAGACAACGTACAGCCGCGTTAACATCGCCGTGTGGAGACACGTTCGCTATTTTCTTATTTCTATATCGCCGCGGTTCTAACGCTCGTGGAGACAGTTCCTTAGATTCAATTTAAGGTTTACAAAGCCATAATCCCGTGTTCTAGACATTAGATAGGACTTTTCAGAATAAGACTTTACTCATATTTTCCAGTGTTAGTTATAAAAGGCAACTGAGGGATTGTTGGGGGACTGGCGACCTTGATCTTTTCCTCTTGCGGTGGCGAGGAAACTACTAGTCGGCCGGACGTAAAAATTATCCTCACAGATAGTCGTAAATAAATGTATTTCCATTTTTTAGAAGGATGGAGCAGTTACACATCCGATTTTTATCATAATACTAGATTCGCCCCGCGGTTTTACTTGCGTAAGATTTATCAAAATCGGTTCAGCATATTTTTTCTTCCATAAGAACCTTCTCCTGATTATAACGAAGACAACGCAAAAAGAATGATCGAAATCGGTCTAGCCGCTTACGCGTAATGCCGTGACTAAGGGAAATAGGGATTAATTTTTATTTATAAGATTTCTTTAAAAAATCATGAAGGCGAAACATTTTTATCCGATTGTGTCCATTTTTAAGGTTTTTTAAGGACCTTTTTACTAACACTCCTCTATATGAAGGATGTTTAGCTTTCTGTCTATCAACAGGCTATGGGAGTCACCATGGTCACCTTATTGCAGAATCTAAAACGCCCTGATAATAAAATGAAGTACAATAAAAATTCTCCGGCTACTTTAAAACTACAAATAATAAAAAAACATTTTTTTTAGTTTGTTTAATTTTTTATTATTGAAAGTTTTTTTTTAAATTATGTTATTATGTGGTTTCACCCGCGTAAGTCCCGATCCCGCGGGATTATTGGGATAAGATAAAAAGTAGCCTATGTGTTATTCCAGATTTCCAGCTACCTATATTCCAAGTTTAATGGTAATCGGTTCAGCAGTTTTTACGTGATTGAGTAACAAACATACTCACAAACTAAACTTTAAATTTTCACAGATGATGTTATTTATTTTACTTTTTTTTTTGTTCCAGGTCGTAACAGAAGGTGGTGCTCGTCAGTTTTGAGTGTGATATAAAAATATAAATGATATATAACGTGGAATACAAACTTATAACGTGAAAGAAGTTTAGCTAGCGAAATTATATGACATTTGTGATTTTTTTTTTAATATTTTACATTTTATATACACTTATACTTAAGATTACAGAATTATTTTTTAGTTATTAAAAATCACATTAAAGCTTAAAAAGTTCAGCCTACACTTGTTAATTAAATCTATCAGTACTCCTACCATGAGTTGTGATACCTTCAGGCAGCGTAGCGTATCTACTATTAATTCCCTTTTTTTTCGGCTTACCGTTTCTAATATATTTTCTTTTATTTCTAGTCACATGTTTCTTTCTCCTATCAAATCGTCTAATTATTTTTCTATGAATATTTTTTTGCTTTAGATATTTAGTCTAATTTTCTTTCCGGGAAAGGATTATGACATAGAACTGTTTCTAGAAATGAAAATCAATGAATTTTAAGATGAACGCAGACATTGTCATACTAGCTTTCCCGCTATTTATATGGGATCTGAGTTAAAATTGGTAACATAAAATAAATTCAAAATATTTATCCAGACTTGAGATACCAGACAAATATAATTTTTTTAAATTTTTTATTTCTTTTAATTTAATTAAACACAATATTTACCGGGTTTTACTCGCGTTTTATTCAATAACGCACTTATTATCAACGGCCGTACTTTCGCCAACTTTACAGTTGGCTTTTTCAAGGTCGAGTCAAACTTGAACGCTCCTTGAAACTTGAATCCAATAAATATTGTGTTTCATTATGCAAAATCGCGAAAACCTTAGACAAAATTCATTAATTTAGTATCATATTTTTAAAGTTCTAAGCGACGATGACTTTGGAATAAATGATCATTGTGAACCGGCTCTTGTTTAAAACGTAAACGCTTGTCGACTAAAATCACAACTCATGATAGGCGTGCTGATTATACTGTACTTTGTTGTTGATTGTATTTTGAGAAGAAAATACTACGTTCAAGGGTAATAATTATAGTAAAAACAAACTCTGACCCTTCTTGAACGGATCGCATTGTTATGGTATTAAATCCGTTAAATGTCAACTTCATTGGATAAACCCCAGTATCTCCGACCAATAAAGTTTATCGCTTGTATCAGGTGTTTTGGCTGAATGAAATGGGCTCTATTAATGTAACATTCACTTGTAACTTAGTAAAAAATGCTTGTAAAATCAATTTCAGTTTATACTCTACCTGCGTCCCGCGGGCCATGTGTTTCCCAATTCCGTGGGAATATCGGGATCAAAAGCCTATGTTTCTACTTGATAATGTAGCTTTCTATAAGTGAAAGAATTTTTAAAATCGGTCTAGGAGTCTATTCATTACAAACAAACGAATAAATAAATCTTTCTTCTTTATGATTTAAGTGAATGTTATATTTATTACAAAATGTGATTTTTCTTAGAAAAAAAAATGTATAAGTAAGTGTTCGCCACGAAGGAAGTGATCTCAAAATGAGTGGCGGAACATTGCTCGGCTTATCACTGCCAACGTCTCGAAAATGTACTTTATGTTAAGACAATAAGGTTTAATATAAAACAAAAGGCTGCTATCATCTTTTCGAAGCACCATTTATCAGTAGGTATACATAACATGTTTGGAATACACAAGCAAGAATATAAAGATAGTAAAAAGAAGTATAATAGTATGCCCTAACTTACCTGTTTATGAAAACGGGCTTTGACAAATCATGTGTCAAATTGCCTACAACTTATGTGACCTTACCAACAACTTATGGGACTTTTCCTACAACTTATGCAACCTTTCCTACAACTTATGTGACCTTTTCCTGCAACTTATGTGACCAGTCCCAGGACACAAGTATTTTTTTTTCAACAATCATCCGGCGCACTTAAACGTACAACTTTCGAATCACTTAAAAAAACTATATTTTTTTACAAATTCGTAGGAATCCACAGTGTAGTGAGAACTCGGTTTTAGTGGTCCGAATCCATGGCACTACTTTTTTTAAAACAAATTGAGTCATGTGTATTCCAAACTGTTCTGCCGACACCGGTGTAAAGAAGAAAAAATGAGTGTATACATTAGAGAAAACGAATGTATACACTTAATTAGAGAAAACTAATGTAAACACTTAATTAGAGAAAACTATAGATCTCCTACCATAAACGTCTTTTAGTCCAGCGTAAACACGTATAGTCAAATGAGAACACCTATGTCAGTCGAAGCAGCAGAGTCGAGACCGCACTCAGTTTTTCAAAATTTCTATACATCATTAAATTGCAAATAAAGTATCTAACTGAAACCCGCTAGCTGTTTCTACGTCTTAGATTTTTGTATAAATGTAAATAAACTCAATATGAAATATTGAGTGGAAAAATGGTGTTGCAAATAGTAGAATGAAAAATGGTTTTCCTAAAAAAAGATTTAACATTTTTTTTTTCTTTACACCCGTGTTAAAATCCATCCGACACCATTTTATTAAAGTAAAACGTGTAAAAAGTTTTAAACGTTGTACATTTACATTAAATAATCTTATGACTGATCGGAAAATGTATTTTTAAGACAAATTTTCTTTAAAGTTAAAAATAAATTTATATCTGTAATATATTTAGTCATAAGATACGATTACAATTTGAATTTTAGCTGTAATTATTATTAACGGTTGTATATAATTTTGAATATTTTTCTGTCATGAAATGTAAAAATATTAAGTTTGACAAATTTAATACTTTTACATCTACTCGGTTTTTATACATTTTGAGATGATAAACAATATATTTTAAATTATAAAACAAAAATGAAGTAGATTATAATATATTATTGATTTTACATTTAAAGTGTACAATTCACAATTAAAGTGTATAAAATAAAAATACGTTAAAAACACTCGATTATGTGGAAAAACATTTTTGATCCCATTAAGAAAATTAATTAATTTAATTGTAAATAAAAATAAACACTTAAAATAATTTTGTAAATGTAACGCTGAGCGATTTCTTTGTCTTTAACAATAAACTAGCTTTTCTAAGTTATTATTCTTGTTGATGTCTAAAAATTTTAATTCCTATGAAAAGTACCTTTTTATTTTCTACGTTAATATTTTAGTTTTAAATGATAAAATCATGTTGATATGACTTTGTAAGTACAAGAGGAGTTAATTTATAGTAGACAAACCTTTAAACATTTAGGCGACAATTAGAACTTATATAGAACCTACGGCGATTTAAAGGCTATTAAGTACTTCTTCTTCTTAGTTTTGTCTCTCTTGACATAGTAGTCGTCGTGATGAGCAACTATCTTTATTATGCGTTGCCATTCTTCTCGTACTGTTGCTGCTCTAGTACATTCATGCACGGGACGGCTTGTTGCAGTTTTAATTCGGTCTGTCCATCTTATGGGTGATCTACCTCGCGGTCTGGTACCCTCAACCTTCCCTTACACAGTAAAACGCAATACCTAAGTAGGTACTGCTACATTTAAACCTCCTTATTTATAAACGCTAATTAATGCGCTGCATAACTATCCATCGTTTGTCTTTTACTGTCACATGAAGTTTCAAAGTTGACAGACAGAGACAAACGTCAGATAACTTAGTCATGTGTAAATAATATTTTATAAATAAGGGTGAAAATCAATAACATTTATCGATTGTTTAATGATGAGAAAATGTTTTTTAACATTTTTGTTTGAACAATTTGTAGGAGACTTCGTTTCTTACCAACATCTTAGTGTAATTTGAAGATGAACATTTAATAGTATAACGAACCTAAATTTAATTCAGTAAGTATCCTAAATTAGAGCTAAATGAGGCTATATTTATCTTGAATTTGTATAAATAAACTTTAATAAACATTAATGATGGTTGCCTTGAAACTATACCAAAGTGGTAGCAAACAATATCCCCACTTAGTACAAACAAAAATATTCTACAATTTTTATCAATTAAACAATCAATATTTTCTGTTGTTACCGGCAGAAATTTTACTTAAAATTGCCTAAGTCCTTTGTTAGCTCTTCTAATTGACGCTAAAATCTTTATCGGGAATCTGATGTATGTTTTTTGCTACTTAATTATGTTCGAAGGTAGCTATAAGTATCGGTTAAGGCTGCTTGCTGGTTATTTTAATAAAGATAGAGTGGTAACCCTCACGAGAAATACGAAAAAAAAAACATTAATTTTGTAAAGTACAGTACTGCTATGATTTTATACGTATTACCTACATTGAAACGTTAATAGTTTGGGCATGTCCGTAATGTCCGCCAAATATCGGTTGGCGCGGCTGACAATTCGCGACCGCTATGGCAGGAAACAGTCGGAGCTGACACGCTGTGATCAAGCTGAAACTGTTAACGTTACAGTATTTACATTTAATTTAAATATCAAATCACGGTACAGATTTGTGAACTAAAACGGACACTTTCAAAGTACCCACATTAATGTAATTTCACGTATTTGAAATGAATAATCTTTATAGTACAATAATAACAAGTTAAATAAATTAAATGTACAGTTAAGTGTATACAATTGTTAGGGTTGCCACTTAAAATAAACGGGTCTCGAAACATGAAGTTACCAGATTGTGTCCTACATAAATAAATAATGTCATTTACTGAATATAGAAATATTTTACCCCATTTTAGGTTGAAAATAGTTATGGAAAATAAGCTATAATGTATTAACAGTTTTTTTCGTCTTAAAATTAATATTAACCATCTTTCTGCAATGAAATTAGTACATCTAAAACTAAATTAAAATTAAATCTTTTTATTTAAAACTTTACCAAGCCTACAATTATGGTTAAACTCTATACACTTTTCATATTAACAAATGTCAAAATGAGAAATATTTGTGACTGAGGCAAATTGTAGTTTAACTAAAAGGTTAAAAAAGGGTTATTGAGTAAAAGGTTAAAACATACATGTACCTACAATTTTAACAGAGGGGTTTCATATATTATATAAATGTAAGTGTCAGAATATACATTTGTAATTTAAAGATTGAAAATGTACTTCACTCCGTCCTAAACTACCTGCTTTTAAATGTATACATTTAATTAATTTCAATTGAAACTAGTACACAATTTTCAAAAAAACACTTGTATAATAATAATAACACATAATTTTTTGTTGTAAATACAATATTTTTGATATAAAAATACTGTTGACTTTTATGTATTTTCATAATATTAATTATTATACATATTTAAACTATTCTGTATATGATATAAAAATGTATGACATATTTTGTATAAAAAATATATGTTTTTTTTTAAGTTTTGTCCGTTACGGTGCTACGAAATAAAAAATGTTTTTGTTTTCTTTTCTGAACCAAAGAATTTTGTTCGGTCATCTTGTTTTTTTTTTCAATTATTTCATATATTTTATAATATAATACAGTTTTTAATAAATATTACTATTATAAATGTCTGTTTGTTATATAGTTGAAAAAGTGTATATGTATTTTGTAAAAAAAAATTGGCTAGATTTAAATTTTTAATAATAAATTGCTATTTTGAAAAATATTGTAAACTATGTCTAACATATTCTGAATTCATAAATGTCAAGAGGCCTTTTTTGACAATAATAAACTATACTTTTTTAAATTTTAGACTACGATCTGACGTTTTGGTTAATTATATTTGACATTTTGTCTTCAGGTAGATATGTATCAAATCGTGGTCTAGAATTAAAAAACGCAGTATAAGTAGCTATGGTTTTACATGAACCATAATTCGATGTTATAGGTGCAATTAAATTTAATATATACCTATTTAATACATTTGTTTTTATTTTCTAACCTTCGGTAGTTGCTTTAGATAAAGAATTTGGTACATTCACAGTCGGAGTATAGAAACGCCACTTAAAATTTAAGGACTACTTAAAAAATTGAGCAGCTTCTAAATTTAAAATTAGTACGATTTATTGTTTAAGCATCCCTCAAATTTTAAGTGTTGTTTTTTTTTTTGGCTGTTAGTCATATTTGTATTCTCAGTATTTGTTTCGCTAACGTAAAACGAGTGAAATTTTGTGTGTTTTTCGGTTCTTCACCTTAGAACTACTGAACCGATTGAGATGAAACTTATACTAGCTCGAGATCTAGCTAAATACTTAGGCTACTTCTTATCCCGATATTGCCACAGGATCTTGTTTTAATTTAACTGGATGAAACCACAGGGCGCTGCTAGCAATAAATATAAAGGTGAAAGTTTGTAAGTGTGTGATTGTTGCTTTTTTCGTTCATAACCGCGCGCTGTACGGATTGCGATGAAACTCAGTATGGATAGCTGGTTTTTTTCTTCTGTCAGTCAACTTTAGAAGTTCGAAAGTACCAGGGGCACAGCAAACCGAGACGGTTTATTTAAAGATATCAGTCAAGGCGAGGAGACAAAAGGTATTTCGGTCGGATCAGATGCCAATTACTCTCGCCAGTTAATTGACTGACGTTCGTCAACTAATGCACTTTCGAGTTAGGGCTATTCAAGGCCGTAGTAGAAAAACCTAAAGCTTATCTACCATCTTTTTGACTAGTAGAGTAATAAAAAGTCTATAGATGCATAGATATAATGCAGAATTGTGATGTTATCTATAGGCAAACTAGACTATTTTACCCAGTACTATTTTTTAATTAAGAATTAATTAACAGGAAATAGGTAAATGTCTATATTTATTGAACAAATCATGAAAACCTGAAACAATGGAAGGAGGTCAAAACAATTTCTGCTGGTAATTATACAATTTTAGTACCAGGATCACATCTTTAGAGGAGACAGGAAATCCGAATAACACGATAATAGGTGTTCTCAAGTACTAGGATGTCATGAACTTGAGCAAGTACGTAGAACTAGATCTTTCAGTCCTTTTTTTTTCTTAGACTTGAACTTGGCCATAGTGTTGGTAGATAGTGGATATTCTAACAATGTGTATGAGTAATCTCCAAGATTTGACTAGTTGAAGATCGACCGTCAGTCAGAGCCGCGTTGAAATGCATTATTATCGGGCGACCTTTCTCCTTTTAGTCTCTTAATAGAGTTAATAGGAAGTCCAGTTCTATAGCTCTTTTTCCTGTTCCTCTTTGAGACAAGGCGGAATTTCAAGTAGAGCTTTTAACAGCTGATAACGCAGAGCAGCTTAGATTCATCAGAACTAAGGATTTTTTCATTTCTTTTTCATAAACACTTAAAAATGTTTTGAAACAGAAATAAACAAATTATTATTTAAAACATTTTCTAAACTAAGTGCTACATGGTGGACCAGGCAAACATATACCCGGAAGAGGCTACCGCTATAATTTATCGAGATCAAGACAATAGAATCGAGTGTTTTCCTATTCGAGTCTCACGCAAATATGACGTTACTGGTCAATTTTAATAGTGGAAAAATGGTAGAAGACTACGAATTAATTATAATTGCCAATTATACGGATTATCTGCATATAATTAACTACAGCTACCTGTGGTTTTGCCCGCGTGTCCTAAAGCAAACAGAATTAGGATAGGAGGGATAGTACGGGTAGCATTTTAGTCAATCTAGTCAAGACATTGCATTTTATATGTATAGAATAGCTGGTTAAAGTTGGTAACATTTACGTAGGTAATCTTATTGCGTTTATTAAAGGTTTCTTTCAGGAAAACTGAGGAGGATTTGATATTTAAAAAAAAAGCTGTGGTCTCCCCTGTATTTAAATATAGCGGCAACAGAAATACAATCTTTGAAAATTTCAACAGTTTAAATGTCACGTTTCGTGAGATACAGTGTGACAGACAGACAGGATCCCGTTTTTGCATCCCCCTTTGGGTACGGAACCATAAAAATGAGAAAGTAAAGAAGTTTGATTGCAGTAGTGTCTAAAGGAAGCTACTAACTAAAGTATACCTACCTATCTATATACTTAAACAAATTAACAGACATATAAACTTTCACATCTTATAAGCGAGTAGACATGCCCAAATAGAGATTCTTCTTCTTCTTCTTTAAATGGCTTTTCCTTTCGGATATTTGCCAGTGTCAAGTATTATCAATATTTGCAGGTTATTTGCATCGAACGAAACAGTCAATTCGTCATAGTTAAAGTCAAGTCGAGTGAATCATTGTAAAAAGGGGGCTATTTTTTACAATGTTTGTTCACGGAGCTTTGAAGACAACACTAAGCTAAAGTACATGTTTTGCACCGATTTTCACTTTTATTTCCACTTGTACACCTTCACGAAACTAAATTGATTAATATGCCCCCGAAATTAAACATTTTACACGCATTTGAACTAAGTTTCACAAAAATGAAAATTTTGCAACACATCTCTTCAACGCATTCCCGCCAAAAACTCCAAATAGAGATTGAAAAGCCAAAAAAAATCTCCTCCCGGAAATAGAGTCCAATTTCTCCTGAACATCGTTCCCGTAGTACTAGGAGTTCATAAAAATACAGAAAGTGTAATGGGAAGAACGCACAGGGCTGGCCCACAAACGCATCCCACTTTAGAATTTGGGCCAATTATAAATACGCACTGCACTTGCACTGGCTGCTGTAACATTAGGGTTGTCACTTAGGGAAAAAAATATCTGGTATAAATAATATCAAATTTAAATACCTACGAAACTACGAACTAATACCAGGTATTGATGTGAAACATCTATAGGCAGGGGTTCTATTTCTTATCGGTTGTGAACCGATTATGGCCATTAGGAAATTAGCCAGTGTCATGTATTCCAATTTATTCTGCAAGTTATTTGCATCGAAACAGTCAAGTCGTCATAGTTAAAGTCAAGTCTAGGGAATCATTTGTAAACACGGCGGCCATTTACAAACAATCTTCACGGAGCCTTGGAGACAACACTAAGTCAATGTTTTGCACCGATTTTCACTTTCATTGTACTTGTACACCTTCACGAAACTAAATTGATTAATATGCCCCCGAAATTAAACAATTTGCACGCATATGAACTAGGTTTCACAAAAATGAAAATTTAGCACCACATCTCCTCAACGAGTTCCCGCCAAGACTCCTAGGCAGGGGTTAACCTGATTGTTGACGTGGCGATATAAGCCGTGGCGAGGTGTGGCCACGCTATATGAAAACAGATCTGTCAATGTCAAATGTTTCACATCTGTTAGGTGTCACATTTTTTTATTTATTTGAGTTTTGCCTATAAGTATTCAGTTTTTTTATAAGTATAAGTTATTTAATTTTTGAGTTACTTAGCAAGAAAAAAACACATTATTTAAACTTTGAAATCATCAAATTAACTCATGGTATTCTTATAACGTCTCAAAATTGACTGAGCGTAGGCAGATTTTTCTTAATGCTAAGCCGTTTTTGAGAAAAACTTAACAACGCTGAAGCACAATATGTTGTTTTTTCGTATTCTGTATTCTGTAACTAGGAGTTCGCCCCGAACTGAGACCTCACGACCCCCTATCTCCCTAACTTCCCTACGGATCCGGCTCATCTTCGAACTCATAAATTCTATTGACCTAAACTACGCGCATATAAAAAATCATAAAGATCAATACTCAAGTTATCGTCGAACAAACATACAAAGATACAAGCGCCAGGCCCGTCTACACTGGACCTCACTCGCTTCGCTCGTTCGATCAATTACAAGGCAAGCATTAAATATGCAACAAAAATAATCTCGTTCAGTTGACAGCCCTGTGTTACAATATAGCCGGACGCGTGCGGTAACCGGGCCGACGGATCGTAATACACTTATAACCGGTTGTATTTATTATATTTATTCTATGTACGGTACCTACCTACTTATTTTTGTGCGCCTGGTATTTGCAAATCAATTAGACTCCTTTTCACAAACAAAGATAGTTCTTCAAATTATCCATCATATATGTATTTCTTTTAGCTAACTATATCATTTTGATTCAAACACGAATTTGATTATTTCGATTCAAAAATAGCTAGAATTTCTATTGAAATAAAAAAATACACTTCGCACGCCGCGTCTAGGGGTTTTTTTTTGTGAAAAGGAGTCTATACCATTTTTTTTTTTAATTTTAACGAAAGGAAAATGTATTGAATTACATCCCCCGCACCCCCGAGGGGAGGCGAAGGAGTATGTGGGGCTCTCCGGGTGTGAACCTAACGAGTTAACGAGTTTCTCCAGTGCTCTAAGTTACCTAAAGTGACCATTTCTTTTTTTGCCAGAGCGGGACATTTGCGCAATTTTATTATAAAGGGTGATCCAATTTCAGTTTCCTTATTTTCATTAAAAGACCTTTTGGATAATTAAGTATAGGCAATAAATACAATACTGTTCACGAAACCTTTGTTTTGACGAAAAATAAGAAATATTTAGGTAACAGTGTAGAGATTAGAAAGAAGTGTTAACATACCGAATCTATCTATCTATATTCTATACTTCTTATAATAAAGGAAGAGAAGCTGGTCTTCTACAGAAGTTGATTCATTTGAAGTTGTTTTTCTGACCAATTCGCCAGTTTCAGCTGACAAATTAATCAAAGCACTAAATACTAAATTACGTGGAGAAAAAATACATTTTATAAATTATCGTTGCCACTTTTTTCAAAAGCGGGACTATGTCGACCTCGCTGGGGACATCGGGACAGACTGCCTGAATGCGGGACTGTCCCGCCCAAAGCGGGACGTATGGACACGTTAATACCTCTTAAACTTCCAAAAACTAGGTTAACTCGAGACCACACACCTAATAATCTTTTTATCTCGTTCAGTAGTGATCCACCATTAAAATATTATCATGTTTTAACCGCGAGATGTCCCATTTAACGGGACGGTCAAAAATAAACCGACGTTCTCTTGATATTTGTCGAAGTGGATCCCTGGATCGCTTTTAAACATTTCTAGGGCTTGGCGCACTGATAAGTCGCGGAGGAGACGCGTCGTTGTAGCGTCGTGGACTCTCTTGACTTATACCTTTGGGCCCAGTTGACTACTATCAAATTGGAAAGGGGTCAAGTGGTCCCCGGTCCCAGT
This sequence comes from Idaea dimidiata, assembly GCA_949358125.1. NCBI lineage: Eukaryota > Metazoa > Arthropoda > Insecta > Lepidoptera > Geometridae > Idaea > Idaea dimidiata. The sequence continues at coordinate 2,054,238 of OX442342.1, forward strand.
TTCGAGGGGGACGACTTCACCTACATTACGTTACTATAACTATTGACGGCATCTGTGCCGCGTCGGGCGGACGCTCGACTGCAATTCAGAAGGCTGCGGGTTCGATTCCCGTCAGGTGCAAATATTTATGCTTAAAAATAAAATTTGTATCTGGTCTGGGTGTCTATCTATGTATAATATGTATGTTTTTACAAAAAAAAGTATAATATGTAGTTTATCCGTTGTCTATAGTACCAATCGTACAAGCCTAGTGCTTAGTTTGGGGCTAGATTGCGCTGTGTGTAATGTTGTTTAATATTTATTTATTTATTTATGACCCTTTTTCAGAAACTAGGGCTGAAATCTAAAGTCCGTACTTACACTTTGCTTAGACTGAGCTTAGCCTAAACTTTGAATTGGAATAGATAGCCGAAATTCATTTTGTAAAATACGAATAAAATAAAAAGAACTTCATATTCATAACAGAGAAGCAAAGTTTAGGTAAATATTTTTGATTGGCTTACATTCTAAATTTGAAAAACTTTGACTTTACTAAGCAAAAACTTTGGATAGTTGCGTACGAAGAACGCTTTATAAATACCAAAAGTTATCTTAAGCCAAAGTTTTTGCTTAGCAAAGTCAAAGTAGGTACGGACTATAGATTTCAGCCTTCGATAGTAAAATGTAAACACAGAACTTATCAAAGGAAAAAGTGAACATGTCACCTTTAAAAATGAGTTTTTTGTTTACATTTTTGATCTCAGATTCTGAAAAAGGGGGCATTCACTTTAGAGTCATTTTCACACAAAAGTTGCGCAGTCCCATCTACCTATTTAATAAGGTTGCTTCCAATAACTGCTGTGAGACTGCTTTTGTGAAACTGACTCTTTAATGCATGACACTAGTTTCGTAATGTAAGTCTCGGTTTACCATAGAATAGGTTTATTGCACGTAGAGTCTAATGTAAAAGAAAACGTATACGCTGACCCATATCTTTAATAATTAATCTATAGCGAAAACCAAATCAAATAGGTCACACAAGGTAAGTACAAAAGATCAAGACCCGACTTGACGCTGTTTAACAGGTATACTTTGTAAGAATCAATAAAATGAAAAAAGGGGTTCTAAGGAAATAACTTTTGTTCTACCACTTTTGGAAATCCAACTTTTTTTTAAATTTAACAACTCTTACGACCGAATACAGAAAGGGATTGAAAAAATTCAAAATTAGTATGTTTAGGAACTTTTGAGTTTGAGAGCGTAGATTTCTTTTGAGTACAGTTTCTGTATTCGACCGTCAAACTCAAAAAATAATATTATTTTACAGTTTTGAATACCATATATTTTTGAATTTTGAATTTGTTAATTTTTTCTAAATCCAGTCGAATATAGTTATGGCTGTATAATATATTTAAAAAGGTAACGTTCCATATTCAAAAAATTAAAATACAGTGCCATTTTAAATCACGTAAAAGAAAACTTCAGCCCAACTCGCACACAGACGCATTATTTACTCCAAATTTTCCCACACACGTACCGCTTCCTATAGGTGAATGCATAGGATGCATTGGTACGAGGCTCTGTCGTAGTGTGCGTGCGTGTAAGTAGGTCACAGAGATAGGATAGACACGTGTTAGAGGGCCTGGCCTTTATTGCTGTCGCTGTTTTGGTTTAGTTGGGAACATTGGTCTTACATAAAAACGATATCACCAGCAAAGTTACTTTTGGTGTCTTAAAAATTGTCATTTTGTCAAATGAGGAAAAACAACTAAATTAGAAAATTACCTCTCCAAATTCTCTAACAAAAAAAAATAGTGAAAGAATTCCTCTTTAAAATATGAAGTACTAGCTGCGCACCGCGGTTGCACCCGCGTAAGTCCCGTTCCCGCGGGAATATCGTGATAAAATGTAGCCTATGTGTTATTCCAAGTTTTCAGCTACCTATATTCTAAGTTTTATCGTTATCGGTTTAGTAATTTTTGCGTGATTGAGTAACAAACAACCAAACACACACACTTTGACATGTATGTAGTAGGATAAGTATAGATGAGGTATTTTCAGTATCTCTACCATGAATGGTATGGTACACTGTACCGTGAACAGTTTTCTTGAACATGTCCGCAACACAAAATATCGGAACAAGCGGAACGGGCGCTCTGTGCGCATTGTCAAACTGTTAACGTTACAGTTTCCGTAATTATGTATTGGCGAATCACCTACTGAGTGTTTCCTCGTAGCCACAACATGGCAGTACATCAAAATAAACACCCGTAGGAAATGAATAAAAAAAAACATTATAACAAGATTAGATTATAGGTACTTTATTTTACTGCAGAATAATTAAAAATACAAAACAAAAAAACACTAAAAAGACAAAATAAACATGAAATAAAAACGGAATAAACTTAAAAACTAATACAACACAATAAGTTTGTATTTCTTAATGAAATGTGAGCCGTCACGGAAAGCCTGGCAGATGTAAAATATTGAAATTGCCACGCTAACAATTAGGATTATCCCCTATAGATGTTTCACATCAAAGTAGTGATGTTTTTTTAAATCGGTTGAAAATAAACGGAGCCCTTAGCGCGACAGCAATAAACGCCCACCGCTCGCGCTTCGCGGATGATAGCGTCGAGATCGTTCACCCACCGCGCCCGCGCACCGCACACATATATACACACACTAATACAACCATGAGTATTCATAGGACGAAGATAAATAGGGCTACTTACTACTAGGTACTACTAATGTAATACTACACTACGAAAACTACCGAAAACATCGATTTTAAACTCAATTTAAGCAGCTGTAGTGATTGAAAATTTTACTTTCATTTTTAATTAGGAACTAGGTGATGTTATAAATTCGTAAGCTTGTTTCAAACAAATAAAAAAACAATTCCCACTTCAGGGTCAAACGGCTAGACAAATTTTAATGACATTGGAATGAGTTTAAATGCTGGAGAATGATAAAGGAAATCTAAGTGTTAGAATACTTTTGATCCCCAAAATTGCGCATTTACGGGTGAAACAGGGGGCGATGGTAATAAAAAAATGCATCGAATTTAAAATTCAATGGAAAAATTAGTTTACAAAAATTAAAACACTTTGCAGGATTTCTGCATAGTCGAATGAAAACTTATACAAAAACGCACAATTGGGAGCCCCATATTTATTATTTTGTTTGTTGTTATTTATTATAGCGACAACTAGACGATACAAAATTTCAACTGTGTAGCTATACGGCTTATTAAATGATATGAGATATGAGAAACAGCCAGGTGATAGACAGACAAGCGGACAGTGGAGTCCTAGTAAAACGTTCTTATTTTATCTTTTGAGTACGGAACCCTAAACACCGAATTTAAAAAAAAAGCAACCGAGGCCTATTACTTTTTTTTCTACACAGCCGACCCGGCAGTACCAGGCGCTCATGACACGAAGGCAGTGGCAGCTACAATGGAAAGCGATATGAAGGCCGACCACACGCCGAATTTCGCTGCGGCCAACGCCCTCTAAGTTATGGTATCCTAGTGACGTAGGTGAAATGTAGTTTCGACTTTTTTTTGTTTTAAAAAAAGAAAATTTTAATAGAAAATCTAAGTTTAATTTTGAAAAGCTTTTCAAAAGCCTTACTCTTATGTAGGTTTTATGGGAAGGTATTTGAAATTAAGCAAATATCTAAACAAAACATACGAGTACGAAATATATAAAATGTAAAAAAATAGTGTCACTAAATTTTACTTTTCATAAAAGTTCTTATGTTTTAGAAAGCCTCAAGAAGGTTTTTGTAGGTTAGACGTAAGTCTAAAAATATGAGGTATTAATTTCGATACCTCAAATTCGCAGAAAATTGAATAATTTTAGTGGAACTCTATCCAATTTAGGACGGTATAGTGAAGGTAGGTCTGTACATGGTTGTCTGAAAAACTTACACACAAATTCAATAAAGGTAGGTCACCTGAAAAACTTAGTTGGTTACATAAATTCTAATAAAAACCATTTTTCGAACAATTGACTTTGGAACTGATGAACTCGTCCGTCAGAACAGAGTTTAAAGTGCTTCATGAATGTCAAGCACCGATTGCAGCAATGTCGATTACGTAAGTTTCCTATAGGTAGGTGTATCTTTCATGACAATTTTGTTTTTCTCATCAATTTTTTTTCATATAAGTAATGAAAAAAATAAACGAAACGTAGGGGTATGGTAAATCGTGGTATGGTTTTACCCTCGTAATTCCTGATCCTGCGGGAATATCGGGATAAAAAGCCTATCTTTTAAATCAGATCTCCAGCTAACTGTTAACCAAGTTTCATCGCAATCGGTTCAGTAGTTTCAGCGTGGTTGTTACACAAACAAACATCTAAACTTGCGCATTAATAATTTTAGTAGCATGGTGAACTAGTTAAATCCTTTTCTCTTGAAATCAGACATCTTGCGAGTAGTGTGGCTCATAAATTAAAAACAAGACTCTAAAAAACGACCTACAACTTCATTCACGAAAACCTCAATAATTAAAACCATTGCATAACATATAGCTATTTAAAAGCGTAACAGATTAATTTCAACTATATACCTCTATTATATATTACATACCTATTATACAATGTCACCTACTGACATAGAGTTCTCACGAACTCGGCCGCCATTTTGGTTATGTCATAGGAAATCGAAATTAGGTAATGGGCACTAAGTTACAGTAGCAGTAGAGGTAGGTTTTGAGAGTTTGTTGTTTTGAGAAGATGACGTTTTGAGAATTATTTTTACTAGCGAGAGAAAATCCGGTATTTCCGATTTTCGCTTTTATCTTACCCGTAGGTACACTTTCACAGAACTTAATTTATATAAATAGGTAAGTACAAAAATCTGTAGTCCGTACTTTGATTTTGCTAATCAAAAACTTTAACATAAGACAAATTTTGGTATTTATAAAGCGACCTTCACAACTATCCAAAGTTTGTCCTTAGTAAAGTCGAAGTTTTTCAAATTTAGAATGTATACATATAAACTAATCAAAAATAATGACCTAAACTTTCCTTCTCTGTTTTGACTATGAAGTTCTTTTTATTTTATTCGTATATTACAAAATGAGTTTCCACTATAAATTCCAATTTAAAGTTTATGCTTAGTTTTTGTTAAGCTCAGTCTGAGCAAAGTCAAAGTCGGTATGCACTACTCATTTTGTAATGCAAACTTCCCAATTAATCTGACGGCCTCTGTGGCGCGGCGGCCGAAGCCCGGACTGCAACGCATGAGGTTGTGGGTTCGATTCACGCCGAAGACAAACATTTCTACTGGCCATAAATGTTTGTTTCTGGTTCTGGGGTGTTTTCAATGAAAGATATTATGTATGTATTTACAAAAAAAGCATAAAATGTAGTATAGACCGATAATACAAGCCTAGTGCTTAGTTTGGCTGGATAGCGCTGAGTGTAATGTCGTCCAATATTTATTTGTTTATTATTATTACCTAGGTAGGCCAGTAATTGTAATTATGTCACTTTTTTCAACTTTGGATTTAAGTAGTTTTTCACCTATTGATTAGAATACTTACTCAAATTATTTTTTAAATATCACTAACTGTGAGGAAGGTACGAGGGAAGTAAAATAAACATTAATAAAAATAAATAAAAAGCTTTTCAATCTTCGTAGCCAATTACATTACGTACTATACGTAAGTAATGCAAACTTCTTCGTGTATCAAGTTGTGCAGCCAAACTCCTTTAGCTCGTAACACTCACAGTGGCCCGATTCTGTAAAAACATAGCATGCGACAAGCAGGCGGGATGCAGGAGCATTGTATAAGTCGATTTGTTGCATGAGTAAAAATAAAAGCTATTCCATAACATCCTTAATACTGATTGGCTGAGGGACAAGAGGAGCTATTTAAATAATTAAATAGCCCTTAAATTTGAAGACTACTTAAATAATTCAGTAATCATTAAGTAAAAAAACATTTACAGAATACTAAATAACGTACATCTCCTGCACCTGCATTCAGCCGGCATTCCGCAAACTATGTTCTTACAGAATCAGGGCCCTGGCCGTTATTACCTTAATATTAAAAAAGTTAAAAAATAAAAATAAATTGATTGTATTTTTCTTCAAGTTACTTCGCCAAGTAATTTTGTGATGCAAACTTCTTCGTGTATTGAATAGACATTTATTTTTGGTTCTGATTACGTTTTCCCTCCTCTTATTTCCGTCTTATGGATGCTACAGAGGTATTATGCAAACTAAGTTATTTATTTTCTTACCTCGACGATTTACCCATATTGGAATGGTAAAAGTAAAACTCTCAGTTAAAATATTATAAAAAAAATGCTAAAGGCAGTACTAGAAATGAACTTTTTAAATTTACACGATTTGTTAACATATTTCCATTATTATTTAATCACGTACTATTTTATAAAATAGTACGCGATTAAGACCCGGTATAATGTAAATATAGTACTAGAAATATTTTATACATCTTCAAAAATTCACTCGTGGCGTGGTTTGCCATAAAATTTATCACATTATCGCTTAGAAACGTCAACAAACTATCCTGTCCTCGGAACGCGACCTCCAATGCGAAGAAGACACAAGAAACTCATGGGTTTTATTTTTAAAATGATCATATGCAATAAATAAATAATGCAATAATCTACTATAATCTTTACTAACATTAAAAGTGGGAGAGTAGGTACCTAAATCTGCCCGGCCGGTTAAATAAATTGTAATTGAAAGAAAAAAACACAATCGCATCCACAAACACACAACCCGCCCAACAAGGTGCGACCCGGGACCCTATGTAACTATGAATATGATGATGACCCATGGAACTGTAAGTTGATGATGATGATGATGATGATGATGACCGTCTACCTATAAAGTTGCGCACACGCAGTGATAAGAGTTCCGTGCATTATCGTCAGTGGAGGCAAGTTTACGAAACGGATCGTTATCAAATAGAAAAGAAATTCAATACGTGCTAAAAGAAATTACGATAAAAACGTGAAATCGTTCGGAATGTTGAGTAATTTAGTAAAAAAATAACATTTACTATATTAATTTAAAAAAACTTTCGTTGATTGAATTAAACACTTTATTTATCGGGTTTAACCGCGTTTTATTCATTACCTCAACCTTGGCTAAGTTGGCTTTTTCAAGAGGTCAACCTTGAAAAAGTCAACTGTAAAGTTGGCTAAAGCTCGGTTCGTATAAAATTATGAATAAAACGCGATTATTATGCAAAATGGCGAAAACTATTTCTATAGTTTTCGAAATTCGAAAACGAAACGAAATTTCTTCTGAAATTTCGTTGATTTTTCTTCGGTTTCGCGATGATGATATAAAATAAAGTTCATTTAAAAAAAAGAAAGAGTTCAAATAATTGGTCGGGTTAGGGGTGACCTTGTCCCCCTTAAAACTGGGACCAGGGACCACTTGACCCCTTTCGAATTTGATAGCAGTCAACTGGGCTCAAAGGTAGTTTAGACATTGGGACGAGTTGACTACATATTAATATTCTCCAGAGGTCAAGTGGACCCACACTCAAGTTAACCCTTAACTCAGAATGTCGTGTAATATTTATTACTTAGTTATTAATTAAAAAAAAAACTGGGTTTTTAATTTATAACTAGGTAAATTTCATATTAAATAATAAAAACAAAAAACTAATTAATCAAATAACCCGCCCCTTATTTAATAGAATATAATATAATAGAAAACATTTATTGGCAGCAAACACACAGAAGAACACCAAAGACTCAAAATAAATAACAAACAGGGATAACAACAAAAACATAAACATAGTCCAATTAAAAACGTCCAAGAAGCCGCGTGTCTGCTGCCAACGAGGATCTGCCTCGGCATACGTTGTGGTTCCAAAAGAAACCACAACACCGGTCTTCCGGCAGCTCCTCCTAATGACGCATCGAACTGCCAAGTCAAAGGATAATAAAATAAAATAACATAATGTGTTATATACAGGGTTATGGGTTTCGAATCCAAAACCGTTCAGGGGGTGATTTTCCACATCAAAACGAATAACTTTTGTTCTACGATTTTTGGAAATTCGTTTTTTTTTTTGCAAATTTTAAGGTTATATCTCACTGAAAAAAGACGACTGTTTTTGAAAATAAATTCAATTTAAGTTTTTATTGTAGTAGACCAAACTAAAAGAAAGGACATCTTTAGGTCAATGACCTCTAACTCTATGAAACAGCTGATTTTCAAGTAAACTTTACACTTAAAATTTTCGAAAACTACTTTGAATTTCAAAAAGTCGTAGAACAAAACTTATTCGTTTTGATGTAAAGAATCACCCCCTGAACGGTTTTGGATTCGAAACCCATAACCCTGTATATATAATGTATTAAAAAGTACAAAACAAATAAATAAATATTATATAGGTAGGTACTTAAATAAAAGTTAAGTAGGTACCCATATAAACTGATTTTAAAACTGAACTTACTAAACTTTTTTTTTTTTATTAACAGATTTTTTATAATGTAAACTGATTTTAATTGTTGTTGGTTGTGCAAATAAAGTGTTAATCTATCTATCTATAATATTGTTTCTGGTGCAAAGGTTCCTATCACACTTGCAGCATTGCCGCGCTGTATGGCGATGGCTAACCTTTGCCCCAGAAACTATTTATTTACTAGGAGTTCGCCCCGAACTGAGACCTCACGACCCCCTATCTCCCCAACCCCCTAACCGATCCGGCTCATCTTCGAACTCATAAATTCTATTGACCTAAACTACTACTAAAATTCATGAAGAACGGAGCTACGATACTTAAGTTATCGTCGAACAATCATACAAACATACAAGCGCCAGGCCCGTGGACTAGTGAGGTACTGGACCTCACTAGCTTCGCTCGTTCGGTCAATCAAATAACCCGCCCCTTATTGTTCCTGGTGCAAAGGTTCTCATCCACTTGCAGCATTGTCGCGCTGTATGGCGATGGCTAACCTTTGCCCCAGAAACTATTTATTTAAAAAAGGTAAAACAATACCGACCGCAAAAAAAATCTACGCAAAGCAACCTCAACGCTCACTTGTAACCTGCAACTCCACAGTATGTCGCAAACAGTCATCTCGGTGAGGCTAAACCGTTTCTTATGCAACCTTTCTCTATTGCGCAACCACTGACCGACATTCAGACAGACTTATGTAACCCGATTGTGTTCTGTAGCACAGTTTTTGGACTCAGGAAGTTAGATTTGATATCTGTTGTTATAACGTCTTTTGTTTCTTTTTTTATTATTAGCAGACCTAGATCTGTTTTTTGTTGATGATGAGACGGGTTAAATATAAAAGGTTTAATGATTTTTATTACTCAAGGCATATTTGCCTCATATTTGTCATTTTTGACGACCTCTGTGGCGCGTCGGGCGAATGCTTGGCTGCAATGCAGAAGGTTGCGGGTTCGATACCCGCTGGGTGCAAATATTTATGCTTAAAAATTAATATTTGCATCTGGTCTGGGCGTATTTATATGTATAATATGTATGTATTTACAAAAGAAAAATATAAGTAGTATATCCGTTGTCTAGTCACCGTAACACAAGCTTAACAGTTTACCATGGGGCTAGATGCCGCTGCGTGTTGGTCACAGAATTTATTATTTTGAATTTACATCCATATCTACATACACACAAATAAATTTAAAATATATAACACAAAGCCAATTTTATTACGGAAATCACAAATGAAAACAAACCAAAAAGATATAAATGCATTATAAGGAAAGGACTAAGCAGTTTCTTGTAGATAAGGGGGAATATCCCGTCAAATGTCCCTTGCCCATCGTAAAAGTCGACTGAAAGGGACTAAAAGGGGTCACATCCGCCACCGCGCAGGGAGAACTCATAGTTTGACCCCAGATCCTTTAGGCATTTTTTTCCGATTTTAAAATGAGCTTATTCGATCATGCGTAATACAATACCGGATTCAGGATGCACCTATATTATACCATATTAGCTACTTTCATCGAAGACGCTTCGTCATTTCACCTTGACCCCCTAACGGTAGGATTTCATGAACAAATACAGACCTACCAATTAGTAAGGCAGCGTCATAAATATATTTTTGACCGAACGAGCGAAGCGAGGGAGGTCCAGTGTAGACCTGGCCTGGCGCTTGTATCTTTTTAAGTTTGTACGACGATAACTTGAGTATCGTAGCTCCGATCTTCATAAATTAGTTTAGGTCAATAGAATTTATGAGTTCGAAGATGAGCCGGATCGGTAGGGGAGTTGGGGAGATAGGGGGTCGTGAGGTCTCAGTTCGAGACAAACTCCTAGTATGTACGTATTTACAAAACAAAAATACATATAAGTAGTATATCCGTTGTCTAGTCACCGTAACACAAGCTTAACAGTTTACCATGGGGCTAGAAGGCACTATGTGTTGGTCACAGAATTTATTTATTTTGCAATATCCATCCCGTAAGAGAGTTGACAATGGGGATGAAAGTTTGGGGATGGAATGGGGATGAACTTTTAAAAACTGCATAACTTGAAAACACATCATTTTCATAGGGATTGATTCCTTTCCAAGTCAATTTATCCCGAAGGGGGGTAAAATGGGAATGGCAGTTTGTATGAAAGTTGTATGGTTTATTTGCCTCTGCCTGTCTTTGACTGCCTCTGTAGCGTGGCGGGCTAACCTCGGACTGCAACGCAGAAGGTTGCGGGTTCGATTCCCGCCGGGAACAAACATTTCTGCTGACCATAAATGTTTGTTTCTGGTTTTGGGTGTTTTCTATGTATCATAATGTAGTATTTCTGTATTTACAAAAAAAAGTAAAATATGTAGTAAATCCGTTGTCTAACCCATAGTACAAGCGTAATGCTTAGTTTGGGGCTAGATAGCGCTGTGTCTAATGTCGTGCAATATTATAATATTATCTATTTGTTGACTTTTACGGGTGAAACCGCGGGCTGCAGCTGGTAATTAGTAAAAGCCAACACGACCTACTTACAAACAGACATAAAGGTTGACTCAGAAAAAAACCATTAAGTATGTTAAAGTACTTAATGAAATTAATAGCAATATTTTTACTTTGTAGAATATCTACCTATTAACTAACTGTGCCCTATGGTTTTTTAACCGACTTCAAAAAAAAGGAAGAGGTTCTCAAAATTTATTCTTCACTTATTTATTTTTTTACACATCCTTTTCATAATCCTACTAGGTCAATAATTTGAGTGTAAATCGTCAAGATGTGCCCCTAAGTTTTAAGTGGCCCAGTTTGGCCGTTTAAAAAGCCACCTACTGACCCGACGCTAAGTATATATAATTTGGGATAAAGGTAGAAAGAAGTAGATGTTTTTTTTGGTTTCTAAGGAAAAATCATCATAAAAAAAACAAAGTTCATGTCAAACCGATTTCATAATGTTCCAACGTGAATTCGTCATCATAAGGTTCTGAATCTCTCTCGACGGAACCACCACTAAAACACGCGTCAATACGTCCTAAACGTCGTAACCATTGAAGTTAATTGGAACCTCAACACCATGGACTAGAGTACAAAATAGCATGACAGACCATCTTCACTTTCGACATTCGTATTCCAAACTGATTACTTTTACATAGTTGCATTTCAATTCTTATTTTGAATTTTCAATTCTGGGCCTCTTACAATACAGTTGAAAATTGGGTATTCAGGTGTAACATAGTACCATGTCAAAGTAATATGTTTGCCCTAGTACTGAAAGTGAAAGTATACTCAAAGGAGGGGAGGTCCATGATTCGAATTGTTAACTTACATTTTGCTTGATGACCCATAGCACGTACATAAAATACACACAGGTACACAGAAATACACAAAAATCATACATGTTATGTGTGTATATTTATGTGTTTATGTGTGGTGGGTTTAATGGAAAGTCCTTACCTATGTGTTGAAAACATGTTTCGAAGTACCAAGATGACAGGAATTCGAAGAGTTGTTATAGATTGTGAACGAAACGAAACCTCTCAGGGTGTGTTTGTTCACCATTATCATTTCCGATGTTTTTTTTAATAATTTGGAAGAAACCATGGGTCATGTCATGTCTTTAAATATTTAACTTGCCAAAAATGTTTTTAGGTGAGAAAGTAATATTAAATTAAATACTAAAAATCATGATTGTTGTATTAGACCCACTTATATTATGTATTTTATTCTGTTGTAGGTACTTGTTGTTTTAATGACAGCAGAATTACAGATCATCAGGGAAAATTTCAACTGTCTGGATACAGCCTGGTGATAGACAAAAAAGCACAAACATGGTAAAGTTATCCCTTATTTACCCATTGGGTACGAAATCCTAAAAACACTTTGAAGCCTAGGTGGGTATTATTAAAAATATCTTCTTCACAGATACTGAAAAAAAAATCTAGCAATAATTAAAAAAAAACTACTCAAAATCGAATATTTTAGAATGGGTCTCTATATACCCAGGGTCTAACAATTTAGAAAATGCATAAACCATGTCTATTCATTTAATTATAGATTCTGTTGTCTCCCTGGAGAGGCTGATGTGTCTGTGGTGAGGGTCTAGTGACTAACTTTATTATCTAGATTAAATTGAACGGTGAAGGAAAATTCTAACCAATTGGACAATTTATTTTTGTTTTTCTGGTTAAGATTGTTTTTAGGTAGGTACTAGTAAACAGTCATAAACAGAAGGAGCTAGGGCCAAGGCCTAGTACTAGGGGGTTTAGTGTTTAATGTGTATTACAAACACTATTAGCCCCCTTAGTGGGTGAATAATCATAAATGCCCCACATTTCTTACTAATATTATAAACGCGAAAGTTTGTATGTATGTATGTGAGGTTGTTACTCTTTCACGCAAAAACTACTGAACCGATTGCGATGAAACTTGGAATATAGGTAGCTGGGGACCTGGATTAACAGCTACTTTTTATCCCGATATTCCCGCGGGAACGAGACATACACGGGTGAAATCGCGGGGCGCCGCTAGTAAAACTATAAATTTAAAATACCTATTTGTACACCAAGTAACGTGAGGATCGGATCAGAAATACGATTCTGAAAACCAAAATACTTTAAGATCAAAAATAATCTTCGTTAGGCAGAGACGCTTCACTCGCTTGAGTCGCTTGGTCAAAAATAAATAATTTCACAGTTTTCAAAGCGCTTTGAAGGCAGGATTCTTTGTCATTATTCTAGTCATAGTAGATGCCGCGGATGTTCCTCAAAAGTTACTACGTTTTTTTAGTAATGGGGATGACAGAAAACACTAAGTTTATTTATATTTGATTAATTCATCCCCTAAGGGGATAAAATTTGTTTGAAAATTAGAATGTAACTTTGGATAACAACGCACTATTATTGACTATGGCATTGTTTTAAACACTAATGTTTATTTAGTTTTTTAATTCATCCCCTAAGGGATATAAAATGAGGTTGAAAATTAGCATGCAACTTTAGTTAAAAGCAAAACCACCAAAAGGTACCAGGCGCCTAGAAACAAGCCGAAAGGTGTGCCGATACCACAATGATAGAGTGATTGCTATGGGAACTATCCCACGAGATCGCAGTTCACTTAGCTACGAGCAAAACATGTATTAAGTATTTACCCGATATAACATACATAACCAATGCCTAAGTAGTCAAGCATTATTTATGTTGACCTAGTAATCTTTTAGACTGACGTGCTACGTTTTTATACATTACACAGTGTTGAGGGGGCAACTACTAAGTAAACTGTGACATTTCCTATATCAAAAAATTATGTACTTTGACTTTGCTAAGTAAAAACTTTGAATTATGACAATTGTTGGTAAAAGAACATTACATTTTGGAACATTACGCAAAAGTAAATAAAGCGATCTTCGCAACTATCCAAACTTTTGCTTAGTAAAGCCGAAGTTTTTCAAATTTAGAATGTAAAACAATAAAAGAATAATGACCTAAACTTTGCTTCTCTGTTATGACTATGAAGTTCGTTTTATTTTATTCGTATATCACAAAATTAATTTCGACTATAAATTCCAATTCAAAGTCTATGCTTAGTTTTTGCTAAGCTCAGTCTGAGCAAAGACAAAGTACGCTCTATAGATTTCAGCCTAAGTACCCTGATTATCAGTTTGAAAAGTGATAAAAGCGGAAACCAATTAATAATTAAAAGTAATAACAAGTAATTAACTTATAAATAACATCGATAGATAATGAGATCTTATTGTTTTGTTAAGGAAACACTTAGTGCTTTGAGGACCTTGAGGATTTCTTCAATACGACACGTTTTGAACGCCTGAACAATGGATTCCATGGATATAAATAAATCTTCAGTCACTGGCTGTGTCCTTTTTTTACCTGCATAGGAGGTGTCCTAGGTGATCTTGAAAATATAATCGTATGGATTAAGCAACGCCTGGTACAGTCATTTCTTAGATAGGGCCTCATAATTAGACGACCTCTGTGCGTGTGGCGCGTCAGGTGCACGCCTGACTGCAATGCAGAAGGCTGCGGGTTCGCTTTCTGTCAGGTGCAAATATTTATGTTTAAAAATTAATATTTATATCTCGTCTGGGTGTCTTTCTATGTATAATATGTATGTATTTACCAAAACAAAAGTATAATATGTAGTATATCCGTTGTCTAGTACCCATAGTACAAACTTAGAGCTTAGTTTGGGACTAGATTGCGATGTGTGTAATGTCGTGCAATATTTATTTATATGTTTTATTTATAATGTGTGTGGCAAATAGTTTTTACAGGCTTCTTACTTCGGAAGACACGTAAAGCAGTTGGTCCCGGTTGTTATCTCTGATAGCAGTCGTTAGGTCAAGTTAGAGGCATGGAGCGACCAGAAACAGCGTCGGATCTCTTTCAATCACATTGAGAGTAGTTGGTGATAAAAGTTGTCACTTTGATTATAACAAACCATACGCAATCGCTATTTCATACAGATCTTTTCTATCGATAATGTTTCTGTTTCAATGAGCTTCTTTCAGCAACACAAACTGTCAAATGGTCCGTACTCAATCGCGAATGAATGAAACATTGTGTGTCAAAATCAAATTTTTGAGTTTGACATTTGTAACTTGTTACATTAAAAGTTACGCAATCGGGCCGCTGACAACTCTAGACATCTCTCTCGAGACTTCTACATATACGAAGAGAAGAAGACTTTGACTAGAAATTGAAGAGGAAGAAGGTCTTAAAGTATGGCCACAGTCCTAATAACCAATTATGGCCAGTTAATCCCATTTGAATAGACTTTATTCCTTCTATATGCACCTACCAACATATTTGGTTCCAGTAGCGCGCTTACAAAGAGCGTGCTAGCTACCGCCTAGCCAGTAGACTGCTACTCGTTCGCCAGCATCTCGGCTCGATTAAGCTGTAAACAGAAATCATATTAGTTGCACGTTCGAGTAATTCGTACGTTATGTTCAAACCATGCGAGTTACTGTGGGCCATGAGCTTAAATTGCAAAAAGTTTAGAAATTTTGATAACAGTTTAAATAAATAAAGTAATACAATGATTGTCAACGTAATCCTCAATTTTTTTAAAGCTAAATGAAAAAAAAAAAATAGCTCGGATTGACATCAATCGACGCAGAATCCAAAATCTAATCGAATAATATAAATCATGTACTCTACAAATACCTCATCTATGTGCCCATGTTGCGATTTAGCGAAATAGTATGAAAAGAAAATTGTTTGTTTTTTTATTTTAGTATGTCCACTGACTATATAATTTACTACAGTCTACACAGCCAAGAGCCGATCCAACCCCAGGGCTAACAAGCCAAACTTCGCAAGTAGGTACGTAGAAGATAAGTACTTCCCACTAGCAAACTAGTCGTCCGTTTGAAAGCCTCCGGGAGTTTCGGGGATCGTCGCCCTGGAGGGCACTGCCCCCGGTGAAAGTACCATCTCTTTATCTGGTTCGTTCACATCTGGATAGCACAACGGTGGGGTGGAGTCGAAGGGAAATTTTGTGGTATTAAAAATATTCTTTTACTTATTATGTGTTGGCATCATTCAATATTTTAGTCACATCGCCCGCAGAGCTTCGGATAACCTCGAGCGCCTGATGGTGACAAAGGTTGAGGGGAAAAGGCCACGTGGACGGAGTCTCAAGCGTTGGACCGACCAAATATCTGAAAATCTGGATGTACCACTAAGCACTGCGCTACATCAAGCCAACGATAGAGTGCAGTGGAATAGGGCGATCAATCGACTGCACCAATGGAGTCACGATCCTCATCATTGAGGGAACGACTGAGGAGGAGGAATTATGTGTTGACATTAACTTCCTTACATATAAAATATTAATATTTACCCATGACTAAGTTATGTGACGTTTGTCTCTGTCTGTCAACTTTGAAACTTCACGTGACAGTAAAAGACATACGATGCATAGTTATCCAGCGCATTAATGAGCGTCTATAAGTAAGGGGGTAAGTAAATAAATATCACACGACATTACACACAGCGCAATCTAGCCCCAAACTAAGTACTAGGCTTGTACTATGGGTACTAGACAATGGATTAAAATTGAATTAAGCACATGTTAAAATTGAAATTGCAAATTTCAGAATTAAACGTAAAACCGAAATATCGTGAATCGTTTAATCAAAATTACATTTAAAATTAACTTTTACTTTTTGACTGCTGACGTTGAAATTTCAAATTACAATAATAATTAATTAATTAATTTTGGTTTGATCAAACAACGCATGTGAATCGTTGACTACTGAAGTGACAAGGATTCACACGAGTTCCCAAAAGGTATATATTTTTTTACCTCGACGTTTCGTTCATGTTACAATAGTATTGGTCTCTTTTTTTTTTGAGACCAACACACAGCGCCATCTAGCCCCCCATGGTAAGCTTGTGTTACGGTGACTAGACACCGGATATACTACTTATATTTACTTTTATTTTGTAAATACATACATATTATATATAGAAATACACCCAAACCAGATACAAATATTTATTTTTAAACATTTATATTTCTTTGTCTAATGTAACATGGTAAAATTACTTAACTATTGTATTAAACAAAAAAAATCTTTGGTTTTCGTAATGCCGATGAAATTTAACTATAATTTTCGGTTTCAATTTGTACCTTTTGCTATTAAAATCTTGTATCTTGTTACAGTACCCACCTACATGCGATTTGTGTATTATAAAAGTATAATATAATTTATTGGAAATTAGTTTATAAATCGAAAGCCACGTGTAACACACGTTCTTGATACAAAAAAATATAAAGTAAATCAGCTCCACAGGTCCCCTTGTCCCAAACATCCAAGGCTGTCCGGAAGAAAGCTTGGAAAGCGACAGTGGTATGCGCCCGCGCAGGAATCACCGCGGCCATTTCTCTAACGCACAATAAGAAGAAAACACGAGGGACTTTTGATTTTAAACAATATTTTATACTTACGACAGGCTGTAGATGAAAACGAAAATAAAGGGAGTCGTTTTTTTGGACCTTAAGATAATTCACACCATTTATACTTATAACCATTGTATTTGTTTACGGGCTCGTTTTTCGCAAATAGACCTCCTTAAATTGGGTCCTTATTGCGGCACATAAGCTGAAATCTATAGTGCGTACTTTGACTTTGCTCACACTGACTGAGCTTAGCAAAAACTTTGCATCAACTTTGACTTGGAATTGGTAGTTGAAATTCATTTTGTAATATACGAATAAAATGAAAAAAATCTTAGTGCGTAGACTAAGATTTTTGCCTAAGAGCGTTATCGACCAAATTTAGACTTTAAGCAATTTTATACATAATATTTTGGAAATAAATTATTTTGTAAATTTGTTTTTATTGCTCAAAGTATTGCTCAGGCATTTTTTCCTTTAAAATTATTTCTAATACATTATTTATTTATTTTATTTTTTATTCATACGAATTTATGCTCATTAAAGTAAGGCTATTCACTGCTTTGAGTTTTGTATATGTTTAAGGTACGCAACGGATGTGCCAATAAAATTTGAAAGCAGCTTCCATAATTCAGCAGCTTCTAAATAACGTAAGAATTAGCAGAAGAAATTCAAAATTACCATAATCCGCGCTACCATAATCGTTTGACGTTGCTATGTCGTCCTTTTGTCGTTAAAAAAAAAGTAAAAAATACCCCGACTACTTTTAAAAACCACCGACAATTAAAAAAACTCTTTTTTTACTTTTTTTTTTTTTAATTATTTCATGTATTTTTAAGTTTATTTTTTCGACAACGTCACGACTTCGCGAGACATCATGGTAGGGCCCAATATCGAGGCGATTTTTATAGTTTTAAAGCTACTCTTTATTTTTTTGTCAAATTTATTTTAGTTGCTTTTCTTGAAAATATAAGTACCTACTACAGTACCTAAGTAAAATCAAAGTAGGTCCAACCAAACAATGAATCAGAAAGAAAACGCCAGTCAGCTGAATTCCAAAATTAACAAATATCATCAATTAACAATGCAATTCTGAGAATTATTGTCTTCAAAGAAACAACACAACAAATGGTATGATATTATTGTTATTTATTGATAAATTAGTCACTTTTACCACCTACGTTTAATGTAAGTATTTATACTGAGTATTGCAGGTGGCTTTTCAATTTATAAATTACTAGCTGCACCCGCGGTTTCACCAGCGTAAGTCCCGTTCCCGCTTGAAAATTGGGATAAAAAGTAGCCTATGTGTTATTCCAGGCATCCAGCTACATGTTCCATGTTTCAACGCAATCGGTTCAGTAGTTTTTGCTTGAAAGAGTAACAAAGTCACATACATACATACAAACTTTCGCGTTTATAATATTAAAACGAAGTAAGACTAGTTGCGCCCCGTAATTTCCCACGCCCGAAGTCCCGAACTCGGAGGTATATCGGGGTCAAAAGTATCTATCCTATATTACTTTCTACCAGTTAAATTATCTCTATACTAATTATCTTTCAAATTGGCCTTATCGCTTAAATAGATATCTTCCAGGCCATCTTCTAGATAATCTAGATAGTTAAAAACATTGAATAAAGTTGAAGAAATTGAAAATAAAATTACAAATTACATATATCTGTGAGGTCCCAAAACGTCGAGCATTGAAAAAAAAAAACCGTTTTCTTTTTTCAATCAAAACCGAAAATAATGCGATTAGGTAATTGTTGAAATAAGACGTTAGAATTGAAAGATGGATTTTATTCTTTGTATCTATGGGATTCATACAAAGGAAAAACCCTAGATATTCGCTAGGTATCTAATCTAGCCTATGTGTACGCGTAGACTCTATCACGCCAGTTTGGTACATTTTCGTCGGCGCGATCCGTTCGGAGGCTGCGCTTGCGTCGGTCGGCGACCCGCCTCGCGCGGCCTTGCGCGTGCTATATGCACAGCCGCTACGGGAAATGCAGACCGTTATGCTACGAAACTACCCAAAAAAATAAGTTCAGCATTAATTACCTACACTAATTTAAGAGCATAACTTCTTATAATAAAAAAAACGTAGCTACAACTGTATTAAAAATCTCCGTTTTTTTAAAGTTGGCTAAAAATGAAAACAATTATTTGAGTGTGTTTATGTGTAGATGCTTGTATAACTTTTGGCTATTACGCAGTTTTATTAACCTCATTATTACAATACTATGATTACATAGACACGGAGTTATACAATTTGTAACGGGTATGTCCTTTTAATCCGAAAGGGGTTTGTTATAGACGCCTAGGCGAACAACTTTTGTTCTACGACTTTTGAAAATTCAAACTTTTTTTTTGAAACTTTAGAGATAATGTTTCACTGAAAAAACAGCTGATTTTGAAAATAAAAATTATTCAAGTTTTAATTGTAAACCATCAAACTAAATAAAAGGACAACATAAGGTCAATGACCTCGAACTCTCAGAAACAGCTGATTTTCAAGTAAACTTTACACCTAAACTTGTATAGATTATTTTTTCTATGTATGTATGGATGTATGTTGTTGTAGTAAATAATACAATTAAACAACAAAATACAAGTAAACAATTAAGTAGGAACGCAATAGAACCAATATTTATTTATTTAGTAGTATAGTTACATAAAAATGTAAACAAACACCTCACTACTAAGGGTGCACCTTAAATGTCTCAGCTCTATTCTTTTATTTTATTTTTTGAAAAACCATTATTTTTTTTTTGAAAGTCGGCAAAAACCATAATCGGCCCTTCTCCAACATAATTGTCGGAGAAGCAACTTTTAATCCATGTTATTTTATGGCGCTGTAGTGCCCGGGACATTATTAGGTGGAGTAGGCTTGCCCAGCACCTATACCACCCTTCCAGCTTAGTCAGCCATGCCCAGAGGAAAGAACTGGTCAATACGTCTGGAGCTAACTATAAGTCGTTATGTTCCTCACGATGTTTTCCTTCACCATATGAGCGACGTATATTTGGTGTTTATAAAGCGATCTTCGCAACTATCTAAAGTTTATGCTTAGTAAAGTCGAAGTTTTTCAAATTTAGAATGTAAACCAATCATAAATAATTACTTAGGGCGACTTGCATAATACAATTTAAAAACATATTTAACTAAATCAATTTTAAAATATTTAATGGGAAATCGAACATTGGACTCTATTTCATTAAGTGGACGATTGTTAATATGTTGCCCCACATGGACAGTTCTTGAAATTCTGACAGATTTTAAACAAGTTTAACAGCTTAAACATGTTTAGGAACCGTTATGCAAGCCGGCCTTAAATTTTGCTTCTCTGTTATAACTACGAAGTTCTTTTTATTTTATTAGTTTGTTACAAACTGAATTTCGACTATTGGCTTCGTTATTCCGGCAGATTGGAAAGACCCGATAACTGCTGGCTTGACGTCGTAAGGGATGATATACGTGCCAATGGCCTCACTACACAGGATGCCGAAGATCGTGCAAACTGGGAACGTAAAAGTAGGAAAGCTGACCCCGGGCTCCCGAGAGGGATGCACCCGGGAACATCGTTCGGATGATGATGATGAATAAATAAAGTAATAAAACACTTTATTTATCCGGTTTAATCGCGCTTTTATTCATGGTTTTAAACGAACCGAGCTTTCGCCAACTTTCGATTGGCTTTTTCAAGGTTGACTGAGATGTAATTTGTATATTTTAACATTCTAAAAAGTTACAGTAAACTACCGCCTCATAATTATTTGTAACAAAACGTTCCAGTGTACGCAGACTATAGAGTTGTTGTAATAGTATAGTATACTATAACAACATTATTGTAATAGTTTTCAATTAAAATTATAATTATTTTTATTTTATCCCTAGCTAGCTCAAAAAACATCAGTCAACCTTGAAAAAGCCAACTGTAAAGTTGGCGAATGCTCGGTTCGTTTAAACCATGAATAAAAACGCGATTAAACCGGATAAATAAAGTGTTTTATTATGCAAAATCGCGAAAACCATAGAAGAAATTAAATAAAGTAAGTAAAAACTATCCAAGAATAAAGTGTAACATTGCTACAGGGTGTTACATAAGTCGGTAACAGGTCAACTAGACCGGAACGGTCTCGACTACAGGCCGATTTATTTACTACTTAGATATGTACTAGATATTTCACACCATATCTTGTAAGTACTGTTATGTAGTACCTAGAGATAGGCTGGCTGTGGTTTTTGCAGACTAGACTAGTTCAACTACATATCAGCATTTTATTTCTTATCGGTTGTGAACCGATTATGGCCATTAGGAAATTAGCCAGTGTCATGTATTTTAATATATTATGCAAGTTATTTGCATCGAAACAGTCAAGTCGTCATAGTTAAAGTCAAGTCTAGGGAATCATTTGTAAACACGGCGGCCATTTACAAACAATCTTCACGGAGCCTTGGAGACAACACTAAGTCAATGTTTTGCACCGATTTTCACTTTCATTCCACTTGTACACCTTCACGAAACTAAATTGATTAATATGCCCCCGAAATTAAACAATTTGCACGCATATGAACTAGGTTTCACAAAAATGAAAATTTAGCACCACATCTCCTCAACGAGTTCCCGCCAAGACTCATATCAGCATTAAAAAGATAAATCTATCAACGTTGGCAACTGTTTCAATAGTAAGATTGAATGTTAGTTCTTCACTACAATAGTAGTTTATGCACTGAGATACTAAAACCCTGTCTTATACAAGGTGTAACGGGTAAGCCCTTTTAATCCGAAAGGGGGTTGTTCTAGACGTCTAGGCGAACAACTTTTGTTCTACGACTTTTGGAAATTCGAAGTACTTTTCGAAAAATTTAGGTGTAAAGTTTACTTAAAAATCAGCTGTTTCTGAGAGTTCGAGGTCATTGACCTTATGTTGTCCTTTTGTTTCGTTTGATGCTTTACAATCAAAACTTCAATTATCTTTATTTTCAATAGCTGCTGTTTTTTCAGTGAAACATAATCTCGAAATTTTCAAAAAAAAAGTAAGTGTGTTTTCAAAAGTCGTAGAACAAAAGTTGTTCGCCTAGACGTCTAGAACAACTCCCTTTTGGATTAAAAGGACTTACCCGTTACAAATTGTATAACGGGCGTCATATTGAATCCAAAGCGAATGAGTTATGTGCCTAAAGTCCTGAGTGAAGCGTGGGATTCAAGCGCCCAAAATAAAGAAAAAAAGGGATTTATTACCAAGGTGAATACTGTACTTTACACATCTACTGCGAGACAATAAAAGGGCTACAAAATTAAGCATTTAACTAACAACAAAACAAATTAATTCAACGTGTATGAATTATATTTACGTCTCTATATTAATTAAATTTAACAATGTTACATCAAAATGGCGAAACCACACATCGGCCTTAGCTGATGAAAAAAAAGTTGGGACTTTATATTAACTAAAACTTTTTGCCTTACCTTTCCGTCGATATAAAACAGAAGAAAAATAGCCCAGTTTTTTTTTTAAATGTATTCTGGTCGAAATGGCCGTATGTTACCAGAACCTAATTCTAAATTTAAATTACTTTAGGCCCTAGGTGTAAAATTAGCACTTTATGCTTCTAGGGAATAAAAACTCGCTTTACGTAGACCTTTTTGGTCAAATAAAGTTACTTTGTAGACCAGTAGGTGTGTAAATATTATTAAATAACGGAGGATTTACTTACCATTTTTTTTTTCATTTGTTTTATGTGGAGCTCGATATTTGTAGTGAAAACAACAATGGAAGCTTAAAATCATATTTAAGTAAGTTCTTCTTTAACAACTGGTTGTGAAAATCAATTTGCCAATTTTGCTGCTTAAAAAAAATGTTCCACGCTGTATAATATATTTAAGATCGAAAATTGCATTAATTTTCCCTGCAGCGTGCAAAACGAGACGAAAGATCTTTCGTTTCGTTTACACGTTACGTCACTTACCCTACTTAGTCATAAAGAGGTATTGTGTGTTTATCGATTTTCATTAGAAATAACGACTGAATCAAGAATAATTCTTTTGGAATTCAAACTCATTTAAAACTAACTCTTGCCCGCAGATCGCTTTCAAACCGCCAAAAATTACCTAAACCCTACTAAGATTGTTAAGACGGCGATAGATGACAATCAACGGTCCTTGTCCGATTGCATATAAATTAGCGAGATGGAATTGCGTGAAAAAATCTACAATTTCTCGTAAAATCAATCATTAACGAAGATAAAATAATATTTTTATATTTATAATATTTATATTTTATAAAATGCGAAGGGGTTCTAGATATTGTATTTTCTAATATTATGATGCCTATAAGAAAATATAGCGGTTAAGGATTTAGAAGAAAAATTGATATATTTTGTAAAACAGGGGTAACTTTGCCCGTATAATAGTGGTATTTAAAGTTATTTTTTATTGTTTTTGAAATGAAGGGGACACTTCTTGTATCATGTACAATAACATTAAACATTGTTCAAAGATCTATTTGATACCGGTTATGAATAAAACTATTCAATCTGAGGGGATTTCACATGAGTCGCGTCCTTAATAACGTGACATGTTACCCCTTTCAAGTAGCAATACACCTCACTTACAGTAAAACTACTGAACCGACTGCCATGAAACTCCAAATAAGTAAAAAAAAAAATATTGCACGACATTACACACAGCGCAATCTAGCCCCAAATTCTATGGGTGCTAGACAACGGATATACTACATATTATACTTTTTTTTGCAAATACATACACACTATACACAGAAAGACACCCAGGCCAGATACAAATATTTATTTTATAAGCATAAATATTTGTCGGCGAGAATCGAACCCGCACCCTTCTGCATTGCAGTCAGGCGTTCGCCCGACGCGCCACAGAAGCCGTCAAAGCCGGAGTAGCTGGAGATCTGAATTAACACACAGAGTACTTTTATCCCGATATTCCCGCGGGATCGGGACTTACGCGAGTGTAACGCGGGTTATATGACGATCATCCCTTTTCTTGCAGCTCAAGGGATGATTTATATTAGACAGTAACGAGCGCCGGCCGGGTCCGAGCTTCGTTGTCCATTGCTCGGCCGCCACTCGGCTGCAACAGACCGATCGACTGCTCGCCGAGCAATGGACAACGAAGCTCGGCCAGATGACGATCTAATACATTGATGGGCAAACTACGACCCGCGGGCTATCTCCGGCCCGCGAATGGCTCGAATCCGGCCCGCGTGAAATTAAAAATCAAGTCCTGACTTTCTTGAGTAAAAATCTCGATGTTGATCCGTGGCCCGTAATAAACAATCACATAGGCAGAAGTGGGAATATGGAGATAAATAGTAGCCTATGATATTTCAGGTCTCAGGCGATGAAACTTAAAAACTATCTATTTTCTAAGTTTCAAAAGTAGTTTTTGCGTGAAAGAGTAAAATCCCATATAGACACTTGAAAACTTTCGCGTTTATAATATTAGTAAAAATAAGGTAGGATATCAAATGAGATAGTATACAAGATGTAACGGGCAAGCCCTTTTAAGCCGAAAGGTGGTTGTTCTAGACGTCTAGGCGAACAACTTTTGTTCTACGACTTTTGAAAATTCGAACTTTTTTTTTGAAAATTTTGAGGTTATGTTAAACTGAAAAAACAGCTGCTTTTGAAAATAAAGGTAATTGAAGGTTTGATTGTAGTAGACCACACTAAATTAAAGGACAACATAAGGTCAATGACCTAGAACTCTAAGAAACAGCTGATCTTCAAGTAAACTTTACACTTAAAATTTTCGAAAAGTACTTCGAATTTTCAAAAGTCGTAGAACAAAAGTTGTTCGCCTAGACGTATAGAACAACCCCTTTTCGGCTTAAAAGGGCTTGCCCGTTACATCTTGTATATAATAAAACACTTTATTTATCCGGTTTTATCGCGTTTTTATTCATTATTTGACCCGAGCTTTTGCCAACTTTACAGTTGGCTTTTTCAAGGTTGACTGATAAAGTGTTTTATTATGCAAAATCGCGAAAACCATAGAATAAATTATAGTATATATAGATAGATAATAGGATTCAAATACTTGTCTCTCTATAGGTACAGAGAGGGAATGCTGGCAGCATCTTGGGAACTATGCCTCGTGAAGGCGTCGACGATGGCTTCTTCTTTTTTAGTTAAGTGTTTGTTTTTGTATTTTGTTTATTTAAATTGTCGTTTGCTTTTTTATTGTAATATGTGTAAATAAATAAATACATACTAACAATACTTGGCCCGCCATAGATTTTTAGCGTAAATATGAGCACACGAAGGAAAAAGTTTGCCCATGCTGGTCTAATATAAATCATCCCAATTCAGCTTTGGGAGTTATTGGACGATATCTGAAAACATAGCGCTGTAGGGATATTCACAGCTCCCGATTCAAACCCAATGACGGAAATGACCGTGCCGGTCTTATTGAGCGAGATGATGACTTTTCTGATCTTCGGTATCGGATCAAAGCTCGCTGAATACCAGGAGTTGTATGACAGATACCATTGCGGGGCAATGGCAGGCTGTTCTCGCCTAGGGAAGGTAGGCCGTAGACTTGGTTCACCAACCTCTAGATTATCGGGCGAGGAATAAACTATATTAAACTTCAGTTCAGTTTAACGACTTTTAGTTAGATAGGTGTGTATGTACGTTTAATTTCGTAATGACAAAAACTTAAGGTAAAAAAAAACACTTTGTGTGATTTGCTTGCGCAGCTAAAACGAACAAAATAAAAGTACCTATTCAGTGTTTTGTTACAGTTTCTACAGACTCTACAAACTTATTGACCGAACGAGCCAAGCGAGTGAGGTAGAAGCGAAGCCAGTGTAAACGGGCCTGGCGCTTGTATCTTTGGAACTTTGTGTGTTTGTTCGACGATAACTTGAGTATCGTAGCTCCGATCTTTATAAATTTTGGTATATAATATAATATTTATAATATAATAATTATTTATTGCTTCATAAGGTAATGGTTTACAAAATGACATTTTGTTTACATTATTAACCCGGTTGGGCACTGCAATTTAAGCTTAAAACTAATAATTTAAGTTAGTAGTTACCTACTTAAAGTCTACTAGTATCTAACTACCTACTACAGTTATTTCCATAAAAAATATTACCTGTAAATATAATTTAATTACAAATATAGGTACTTTAAATTTATTGTACATATTTGGAGGGAATATTTACTTGTCTATTATATGTATTGTCTTTAAAAATTCTTTAAGACTGTAATAGGCCTTTTCTGATAGATATTTAACAGGTTTCCTGTCCAAGTTTTAGAGTGGAAGTCCCTCACACGTCCAGTTGTGTTTTTGTAAAAAAACAGTGTTTTAGGGGTTCAGGTATATACCTATTTGTTTCAAAATATTATAGACATATCAGAAAAGTATTTTTTTCAAGCATACCACATATGGTCTGTGGACTCTCTAGAACGAAATTGACTAAAAATTTTCTGATGAGTCCACAGACCATATGCGGTCTGTGCATAATATTGTCAGTGTTAAATTAGAAGGGACAGTGACAAATCATCATTTGACATAATTATTTGATTATATTATGTGAAGTTAGCTACCTAAGTGACCAATGAGAGCATTGTTTATACTGTTTTCTGTCGGTTGTTGAAGAAAACAAAATAAATCGAAAGTTTTTGTTATTTTGTGTTTACTGCTTTTAAATTTCGAGTTTTTGCGGGAAAATGAGTAAAAAACAAGGGTATACGGACGAAGAATTGAGAAGAATATTAGAAGAAAGTGACTACGAACAAAATGATCAGTCAAATTCATCGGATGAACAAATTTTTTTCAGATCCCGATATCCCGAAAATTTGACGTCCGTTCTCTATGTCCCAACCCTTTTTGGTTTCTATATGATATGTCCTGTCACGTCCACATCAAATAAACGCTGTTCTCTCCACGTCCACGGCTCTAAAAACCTTCAAAATTGTATCGACGCACAGACCACATATGGTCTGTGAACTTGTAGTGCTTTCCGTTTACAGACCACATATGGTCTGTGGACAGGGAACATTTTTTAAATATATTTATTTTAGTCTCATCTTTAATATGGGATACCTACTAATATTATGTTGTGGAATTGTGTTATATATTTTTATGCACATAACATATGGACCAGTTGAATGTAAAGCTAAGTTTGAATTAGGTAAAGCGAGATTATCTTTATGTCTTAAATTGTGGGAAACAGAGAAATGGTCTTTCAATTGAGTAAAAGAACTGGCATTATTTTTCACAAAGACTGAAATTTCAAAAACGTACAAGCAAGTTAGGGTGAGTATATTTAACTTTATGAAGTGGGGTCTACATGTATTGGTATTCTGTATATTAGTTATAATTCGGATACATTTTTTTGCAATATAAATATATCTTCAGATTCTGTGCCCCAAACCCAAAGTATTATACCATACCGTATCCAAGAGTGAGCATATGCATGATAAGCTGCTATTGCGGTTTTTTCATCCGAGGATTTTTTTAACTCTAATAAAGCATAGGTAAATCTTGAAAGTTTGTCATGCGCGTAGTTGACCGAACGAGCGAAACGAGTGAGGTCTGAGGTGAGATGAGTCTGAGGTGAGGTGAGAACTGAGACCTCACGACCCCCTATCTCCCCAACCCCTCAACCGGTCCGACTCATCTTCGAACTCATAAATTCTATTGACTTAGACTACGCGCATACCAAAATTCATGAAGATCGGAGCTACGATACTCAAGTTATCGTCGAACAAACATACAAAGATACAAAGTTACAAAGATAGAAGCGCCAGGCCTGTCTACACTGGACCTCACTCGCTTCGCTCGTTCGGTTATTAGGATGGGATTGACAATTTGACATACCTATTGAATCAAAATATCTGTTTTCCTTATGTAGTCATGAGAAGTGCAATATTATAATGTATTAGTATAAAATTAGCTATAAAGTTTGCTAACCCCAAGATAAGTACTTATCTTTGCACTATACGGTGCATTTTTTATCAGTCGTTGCATTTTTAACGTTATCGTACAAAGATCTTGCAGTTTTTTTCCTGAAAAGTTCAATGGATGATAAAAATATTAATTGTGTGATGTTATAGTTATATTTACATAAGTAAACATAGCTCTGTTACACGCGTTACATTTTAAGTTTAAAGTTTACTTGAAAATCAGCTGTTTCTCAGAGTTTGAGGTCATTGAACTTATCTTGTCCTTTCATTTAGTTTAGTCGACAACAATCGAAACTACAATTACCTTTATTTTCAAAAACAGCTGTTTTTTCAGTGAACTATAACATCAAAATTTAAAAAAAAAAGTTCGAATTTTCAAAAGTTTTAGAACAAAAGTTGTTCGCCTAGATGTCTGGAACAACCCCCTTTCGGCTTAAAAGGGCATGCCCGTTACATCTTGTATATACTAGCTGTGCCCGGCATTTTTACATAATTCGATAAATTATAACGTTACTAAGCCTAATTTACATTACGAAACCAATGTCAAGCATTATAGAGTAAATATTGCAAAAGCACACTCGCAGCAGCTGCTGTAAATAAAATAATAGGTAGGTACCTACTATAGCGCTGTATTTATGCATTTTTATTGTGAAAATGACTATAAATTGCATGCCACTTATTTCCGGTTTGGTTTTCGTTTTTCTTGTTTTCGCTGTGGGGTGTGCTGCAGATATAGAGAATATCTTCATTTTGCAGAAGAGGGCGGGCCAATCAATCTACGGGTTGGGTCCTAGAGGACCACTTAGAGAAATAGTACATTCTTAGTTACCTACAGAATAGGTAAAGTTCAAAAAAACTTATTTTGTTTTACACGAGTGATCTTTCTCGGAAGTAAAAGTGATATTAGCGCCATCTTAGCTAAGTTTTTGTTATTACGACTAATTTCGTACGGAATTTCGCGACCCTTTTTTTAAAAGAAAGGTACACCTTTTTTGAGGGACCTATTTTTGTAGTTTTTCTACTCGGCAACAGATGGCACTGAAATAAAATAATTCTTTCATTATGAACGTTAGTTTGTGTGAGAAAGTAAATAAGTGAATTTCGGGTAAAATCAATGAGTCTATTATGGTAAAATGATAAAAGCTGCACTTTTCTCAAAGCCGCATTTCCTTTTTGATCGTTTCTCGTTGCTTTGTCGTCCTGTCGTTCAAAAAAGTTAAGTAAATTGTAAATAATAAAAATAATACCCCGGACTTCTTTTACAAACCAGTTTTTATTTTTTTTAACATATTTTTTATTTATTTTTTATTATTTGATATGTTTAGAATTATTTTGTATCTGTACCCTTAGTGCGAGTTTTTTTTTTCGTAAATAAAACGCGAACGTGATGGTTAAGTTAACGCGTATTTTGTATGAAAACTGGTAACTTCGATATCGTCCGCTAGGGGCGCTTTTTGAGTTTCCATAAAAAATACGCGTTTTTTTACGGTAAAATCCACACTCTGAACGACATAGCGACGACTTATAAGAGATCATCGTAGGGCTGTTTTTTTATTATGTCTCATGTCATGTGTATTGACTGAATAAATAACACAAAGAAATAAAAATCCAGGGTGAATTAAAACAACATTTTAGATTAAAAATGCATAGTTTATTTCTTCAATAACTATATAAATATAATAATACTATTCGAACCGACACCGAGCGACGTTCGCCTAAACATTGCCAACGCTTAAATATAAATGTCTTTTGTATAACATCGGTCGTGGACGGAAAATCCTGCCGTGGTATCATCTAATTAGCATCCAACAATACTAGTTGCTATTTACTGTCAAAAAAACACATTTCGTATTCTACATTGCTGCTTTGAAGTAATAGCTGATACCACAGCAGGGGCGGACAATAATGACGCGTTTCCATTGGGACAACTATTCTATAAATATCATGTCTCAAACATGTCTCAACTTTGAGAATAGCTCAACAAAATGTTGGTTACTTGGTTTTATTTCGCTAACGCATTTACCCCCTTATTTATAAACGCTAATTAATGCGCTGCATAACTATGCATCGTTTGTCTTTTACTGTCACATGAAGTTTCAAAGTTGACAGACAAACATAAACGTCACATAACTTAGTCATGTATCATATTTATAAATAAGTATAAGTAGGTTATTTACGAAGAAAAAAACATTTTCATAAATCCGCGGTTAGGCCGAAATGACGGCGTTTCAAAAACGTTTTAATTTTTAAATAAATTGATATTAGCGCCATCTTTGCGCTACAAAGCGCACGGGGGCTCTATTTTTGAATCATTAGCGCCACTTCGAGCGATTTTAAAAATTCGATTTCTACTGATTTTCGTTCGATTTCTGTAATTTTTCTATGTGAATCGAACGACCGCAATGAGTGGTATCAACCACTCGCTGCAGGAATCCGACATCGAACGAAAATAAGCAGATATCGAATTATTAAATCGCCTGATGTGCAACGAGCGGTTCAAAAATAAGGCTCCAGAGCTGATACATAGATAAGACATTTTTATCACAGTATACCTATCTGCCTAGAGATATTACAATGCATAGAACGAATAGAATCGCTTCATTTACGGCGCGGCGGACGAACGTCAGAATTTCTTCTATGGTTTTCGCGATTTTGCATAATAAAACACTTAAATTACCGGGTTTAATCGAGTTTTTATTAACGATTTGCAATACAGAAGGTGGGTTCAATTCCCGTCAGGTGGAAACATTTATGCTTGAAAATAAATATTTGTATCTGGTCTGGGTGAATTTCTTTGTTTAATATGTATGTATTTACAAAAGAAAAGTAAATATAAGTACTATAGCCGTTGTCTAGTCACCGTAACACAAGCTTAGCAGCTTACCACGGGGCTAGATGGCGCTGTGTGTTCGTCACAGACATTTATTGACCGAGCGAGCGACAGCGAGCGAAGCTTCCTTGCTTCAGGTTGGTCAATATTCATTTTTCTGTATGTTGGTTCATTGTTCTCAGCCGATTTTGATGAAACTTGGTATACTAGCTCTTTGAGCATATGGATTTTTCCGTCGTGGGGGGATTTTTGGATTGATGGGGTATTTCTCCAACACAAAGCGTATTTGAATACTTGTGTTTCAAATACATACTAATTGTTTAAAAAAAGTCTTTGTTCGCATGGTGCTCGCGAGGTCTACTGTTCGCAGAACTACTAGTAAATAAACTACCACTAAATAAACTAACTTATTTATTTAGTGAGAACGGCTTAGCCTTCCGCTCCGATAGGTAAATAGAGCGATTCAAATAGTTCTTTACAAACGTGTCTATGGAGACATATATCTCTGTTGGAAACGCGGCATAGCAAGCGGAACACACAGCGGGAAGCGGGGCGGGAGCGGGAGCGGTACCGTCTATGTGTGATGGCACATAGAAACTTTATCACAAAAAAACTATACCCATAGATTATCATAGACAGTGGCCATTATAACAAAGATATTTGAATACTGTTCCGATCAAAGAAGTTATATTACTAAAACAAGAATGCTCACGTCGAACTAAAAAGTGTTCCGCTACATTGAGCATGCTGTCCCTTTCTAATTACACTAATAGAAAGGGACGGAACGCTACTTTGAACTTGCTGTCCTTTACTAATAACATTAATAGAATGGGACAGGACGCTACACTGAAGCATGCTATTCCTTTAAAGATAAAGATAATTTATTCGGTTAAGAATTTCGTATACATAAGGTGTTACAAAAATATAAAGTTACAGAAATTCTGCCTACAGGCGTCCAAATATTTTTGAGTAGGTAGCTTAATCGGGTCTCTCAATCCCGGGATTCTAATAGTGTAATTTCTAATTACAATATTAGAAAGGGTCAGAACGCTACGCTGCAGCATGCTGTCACTTTCTAATTACACTAATAGAAAGGGACGGAACGCTACTTTGAGCTTGCTGTCCTTTTTCTAATTACACTAATAGAAAGGGACAGAACGCTTCATTGAAGCGGACCACTTTTTAGTTCTACGTGAGCATTCTAATTCAAGTGATATGACTTCTTTAGTTCCGACACAATGAGCAAATCGTGTAAGTTATTTACACGATTTTAGACCAACAAAATCTCTTAGAGTATCAAACAAAATTAAATAAACACGATTAGGCCTTTTTCATTTACCTATTTTAAAGTGTTTCCTACACTTGGATGTCTGAGGATGAAATCTATAGTGCGTACTTTGACTTTGCTCAGACTGAGCTTAGCAAAAACTAAGCACAAAATTTGACTTTGAATTTAAAGTCGAAATTCATTTTGTAATATGTGAATAAAAAAATAAACTTCATAGTCATAACAGAGAAGCAAAGTTTAGGTCATTATTTTTGATTGTTTTACATTATAAAGTTGCGAAGATCGCTTTATAAATACCACATATTGTCTTAAGTCAAAGTTTTTGCTTAGCAAAGTCAAAGTACGGACTATAGATTTCAGCTTAAGTTTTATAGAAAGAAATGCTTTCCAAACATTCGCACCCGACAGGACTTGAACCTGCATATTTGGGGATCCATCCCAACGCCTTAACCAATTCGGCCAAAGGTACTCGCCTCGTCAAGTTGGAAAGAGATGCGATCCTTAATTTCGGTTGTAAGGTACTAATTTTAAAAAAGCAGTTCCTTAAATGAACGATAAGTAAAACCTTTAAAACAGCGTAACAGACACCAACACTTACTAGATGGCGCCACAGGTACGAAGTCCTGAATCGCACAAGCAACATTACTAACAAAAAACCACTTCAGTACGTGTGTTTAGCTTAAAACGAGAGGCAAGACTTACAAATATATACAGCATATCCGTACACGACCGGGAATGTAACGTAAAAAGTATCACTGAGTATCTTTATTCATCTTCTCTATTTCTCTTTCCATCTCTTTCACCTCCCAAACCTTCTTTTCTATAGAACTATTCAAATGCCGAGGTTGTGTGGTATCTTCTTTCTCTTTCACAGCCGAATCTTCTTTCTCTTTCTCACACAAGTTGTTTTTCTCCTTAGGAACGGCTGGCAATCTCGGTGGCTCCCTTAGTTCAGTCCATTCTCCATCAGGATGGTAGAGGCACTCTACACTGGCAAGGAATTCTTTGCCATCGAACCCCCCGGCTGCGTACAGGGTGTCCTGGAGGACTGCAAGGCCGAGCGCGGCGCGGGCTCGTCGTAGCGCGGGCCCGGATCGCCACGCATCTTCACCTGATAACAACCTGGGAAAAAATGAGAAACTTATTTTATAAACGGAAACGTCGGTAGCTGCGGACCAGCCCACCATACCTCTGCTACATGCCACACACTACGTACCCCCCTTCCGCTACTTGCCACACATTACGTACCTAACCCGCTACATGCCACCCACAACGTACCCCCCCCCTCCCGCTATATGCTACCTACAACGTACCCCCCCTCCCGATCCATGCCACCCACAACGTACCCCCCCTCCCGCTACATGCTACCCACTACGTCCCCCCTCCCGTCCACATGCCACACACTAGGTACCTCCCCCGCTACATGCCACCCACAATGAACCCCCCCTCCCGCTACATGCCACCCACAACGTACCTCCCCCTCCCGCTACATGCCACCTACAACGTACCCCCCCCCCTCCCGCTACATGCCACCCCGTACGTACCACTCCGTACGCCGCAGCGAGGCGGCGCCGTCGGAGCCGCCGGCCACCAGCAGCCGCCCGCGCCACGTCGCCGCGCCCACCGAGCGACGCGCCGTCGGCAGCGGCGGGCCCGCGCTCCATGCCACCTCCGAATCTAGACCACATACATTTATAAATAAATAAATAGTCTTGTAACACGAACAAATAAACTTTAGTTTCGAAAAATGGTAAAGGATGGCGCTAGTAGGATGAACTCAGTTTCTTGGACCGCGATATCGTTGCGTCTCGAGCACTCTGCTTAAGTAGGCTGTTAAGATTTAGTTTGGTTTCGAATCTAATCCTCTTGGTGGTATATACCGAACGGTACCCGCTCCTACCTATACGTCCCACAAAGCCTATGTAGCGTTTCGTAGCTGCGTACGGAATTCTAGTCCTGCTACGAAAATCTGCAATTTCAACTCTCGTAGGCAGACCATCGCCCGGCCTCTACGACGTGTTCGTAGCCCTGTAACAGCTCTTTAAGTCTTCGCGATAAAATGTCAGCTCCTGAGTATTAATTGGCCCCTTCCTACTTCTGCGCAGTCCCCTTTTACACTTACGAGTAGTCTCACTATTTTTCAGCTGTAGTCGCTCAGTACTCACCGTCTGTGCTCGGTGCCAGCTGTAGTCGCGAGGTTGTTAGCTCCTCATTGAGGTGCGGGTGGTAAGCGGCCTTATTGCTCCTGTACCTGTCTGGACAACCAAGTAGTATCCTAGGGCACGAGGCTACTCTCCTTTATGAGAACCAGTCTAGTATTGGGGACTAGATCCGTCTTAAACTCGATCCCTGACGTCGCCCTTAGGGGTGTTCGCTCGGGTACAGCGGCCCCTGCTGATATACCGAAAGGTGGGACAGTGGGGACGCTATAACATATATAAATAGATTTCGAGAATGACGAGTGTAGTCGCTCAGTACTTACCGTTGTGGGCTCGGTGCCAGCTGTAGTCGCTCATTACTCAGAGTCTGGTCTCGGTGCCAGCTATAGTCGCTCAGTACTCACCGTCGGTGCTCGGTGCCAGCTGTAGTCGCTCGGTAGTCGCCAGACAGTGCCAGGCGTCGCACCCGCCGAGCGCCCACAGCTCCTCGTCCCACACGACAGCCGCGGCCTGTGCTCGGGCTCCCACTAAGGGAGGAGCTTCGCTCCATTTGTCCTCATCGGGGTCGTATCTGGAAACAATATTGGAGGTTATACGAAAACTTTTTTTTTGGCGTTGCAAATTTTTATACACCAATACCGACACAACGTACGCCGTAGCAAACATACGAGACCGTTCGTTATGTATTTTTACCACCAATGCCATCTAGTGTACAATTAGAGTAAGTTGCGTTCAGGGAATTTGCTTGGCCGAGTATTTATTTTAATAAAGAGATAAAGATATTTATTCACATAAAGTGTAGTGCAAATTGGTCTTAAATTACATAAAAGTTTCATATACTGTTGTTGTGTTTTAGGGTACACCCAATTGTCTTAGCTAAAGGGCCTATATAACCCTTATAGCGTGACAGGGATAAAGCTAGCAAATTTCAGATGTGTAAGTGAAGGACGTAAGATGCGACTATGCATAATTTTAGTGCGTAAACTCAAACAATTGCTAGTTAAAGATAACTAAACGTTAATCTTGAAATTCAAATCATTAAGGACCTGTATTGAGCTAAGTTCAGTTCTTATACAAAGTTTTATTAGTTTATGTACAAAATTGACTGAGTAATAACACTTATTTGTAAAATTTAGAGGGAAGTTTGGGATTTGGTCCCATTGAGAACATTTTCAGGAATCGTGTTTTCACGTCAATCATGACTTAGTAATCTTCGACTTCGACATATCTTCGACTTTAAGAAATATGGTTTCAAAAACTTTTGTTTCGAATAACTTTTGTTGTAATTCATCCTAGAAACATCAGTTCTGGCCCACTTTACTAGTTTATTTATTTGTTTTGTATAATAAAATAAAATAACATAATGTATTTTTAAAATACATCATGTTATTTTATTTTATTATCCTTCGGCTTGGCGGTTAGATGAGTCTTTAGGAGCTGCCGAAAGACCGGTGTTGTGGTTTCTTCTGGAACCACAACGTATGCCGAGGCAAATCCTCGTTGGCAGCAGACACGCGGCTTCTTGGACGTTTTTAATTGGACTATGTTTATGTTTTTGTTATTGTCCTTTCTTATCCCTTGTTTTTTTTTAAAATGTAATGTGTTGATTTTATTTTGAGTCTTCTTCTGTGTGTTTGTTGCCAATGAATGTTTTCTATTCTAAGTCAAAGTCAAAAATTTATTTATTTATTTGGATGTATGGATCACTTTAGATACGTCGAGTGTTCTTACAGCTATGACTCTAGTGTAGCTTCGGAACGCGCCCCTTCGATGAGAAAAAGCCACAAGAAACTCATGGGTTTTTATTTTGATCATGTTTTTATTTACAATCGTCATTTTTTTTTTACTTTTCTATGATCTTAATATGATTCACATTGTTGCATATTTAGGGCTATAGTGGAACCGGAGCAATATTCTACTATAATATTTAAAAACACAAAAGGTTCTAAAGTAATTCTATCTATTGGTTAAAATACATTGTAAAAGATAAAAGAAACAAAGAATAGATAGACGGAAAGAAAAGAAAAACGAATTCTATAGAATTCATCTTTAATTCTACAAGATATAACGGGCATGCCCTTTTAAGCCGAAAGGGGGTTGTTCTAGACATCTAGGCGAACAACTTTTGTTCTACGACTTTTGAAAATTCGAACTTTTTTTTGAAAATTTTGAGGTTATGGTTCACTGATAAAACAGCTAGTTTTGAAAATAAACGTAATTGTAGTTTCGATTGTTGTCGACTAAACTAAATGAAAGGACAAGATAAGGTCAATGACTTCGAACTCTGAGAAACAGCTGATTTTCAAGTAAACTTAAAATTTTCGAAAACTACTTCGAATTTCCAAAAGTTGTAGAACAAAAGTTGTTCGTCTAGACGTCTAAAACAACCCTTATTCGGCTTGAAAGGGCTTAACCGTTACACCTTGTATATATTCTATGCTATAGCCGCTTAAGTGGTACTGAAGGGAGTTTTGGCGGGAATGCGTTGAGGAGATGTGTTGCTAAATTTTCATTTTTGTGAACTTAGTTCAAATGCGTGTAAATTGTTTAATTTCGGGGGCATATTAATCAATTTAGTTTCGTGAAGGTGTACAAGTGAAAATAAAAGTGAAAATCGGTGTAAAACATGGACTTTAGCTCAGTGTTCTCTCCAAAGCTCCGTGAACAAACATTGTAAAAAATGGCCCCCTTTTTACAATGACTCCGTCGACTCGACTTTAACTATGACGGCTTGACTGTATCGTTCGATGCAAATAACCTGCGAATATTGATAATACTTGACACTGGCAAATGTCCGAAAGGCAAAGCCATTTTAAGAAGAAGAAGTGTTACTGACCGCAGCACCCTCCGGAGATGTCCGCCGGCGGCCCACCCGCCCACGGCGTACAGCACGCCGCGGCGCGCGTCGCCCGCCGCCGCCGCGTGCGACACGCCCAGCGGCAGGCGCGCGCGTCCCGACCACGTGCCCAGCGCCGCGGACCACGCCTCCACCTGCACCGCACACCACACGCTCACACTCTAATTGACCGAACGAGCGAAGCGAGTGACGTCCAGTGTAGACGGGCCTGGCGCTTCTATCTTTGTATGTTTGTTCGACGATAACTTGAGTATCGTAGCTCCGATCTTCACGAATTTTGGTATGCGCGTAGTTTAGGTCCATAGAATTTATGAGTTCGAAGATGAGCCGGATCGGTAGGTCTCAGTTCGGGGCGAACTCCTAGTTACAAGGAGTTCGCCCCGAACTGAGACCTCACGACCCCCTATCTCCCCAACCCCCCTACCGACCCGGCTCATCTTCGAACTCATAAATTCTATTGACCTAAACTAAGCGCATACCTAAATTCATAAAGATCGGAGCTACGATACTCAAGTTATCGTCGAACAAAGATACAAGCGCCAGGCCCGTCAACACTGGACCTCACTCGCTTCGCTCGTTCGGTCAATAATGTTTGTTGAACATTGTTACGACAGGCGCCATATACCCCATAGCTCCCCCCGTACCTGATCCACTACCAACCCATTTCTATAAACCAAGTAGTTTTCATCCGTAGTTTATACATAGTTCTATCCGACCCGGGGGCTGTCCTTGGCTGCATTTTATAGTGCAGACAGGGATAATTGCCGGTTTGGTGTCCATCACATAATATTTTGAAATTAAAATGTTACTAAAACGGGCCTTTACGTGTTGGCTTCGACCCCACCTTCCACGCCTTCCAAAAGTCCGGGTGCTCTATAGCCCCGAGAATCCAAAATGGTATAATAACTAGGAGTTCGCCCCGAACTGAGACCTCACGACCCCAACCCCTCTACCGATCGGGCTCATCTTTGAACTCATAAATTCTATTGACCTAAACTACGCGCATACCAAAATTCGTGAAGATCGGAGCTACGATACTCAAGTTATCGTCGAACAAAGATACAAGCGCCAGGCCCGTCTACACTGGACCTCACTCGCTTCGCTCGTTCGGTCAATTATAATCGTTTAATTCTTTCTCCACAAATTGTTTACAGTAGGTAGGTATAAAGTAATAGATAAGTGATATAAAAACTATTTGTAGAGACTGGCACCTGAACTAGGATCCCTGTGCTACAGGTACCAATGCCTCTACCTTTGGACTTAATGACTATAATTATGATAATGAAGAAACTTAACATAGGTAGTAACTTAACATGCCAAGTAAGTACAAAAAAATAGATAAAATAAACAACAGACTCTTCAATTCATAAGTGTGTGTATAAGTGTGAGTAAGTAAGTGTGTATGTGGGTAAGTGATTGACTCTAACAGTAGTTTATGCACCGAGATAACTACTGAAACCCAGGAATATATATAGTATAGTATAGTCAAACAGTAGTTTATGCACCGAGGTACTAAAGCCCTGTCTTATATAGCAGGCGTCATATTGAATCCCACGCTTCACTCAGGACTCTCGCTGCGCTCGGGAGTTAATTCTCTAGTCCTTCGTACGCTTTGGATTAAATATTACGCCCGCTATACTATATAAGACAGGGCTTTTGTACCTCGGTGCATAAACTACTATTATGCCCAAAGTTTATAACGAGCACTTTATGCACCTAGAGAATAAAGACTCGCTTGAAGTTGACTTTTTGCATGCCGCATGATGGCAGAGCCGTATTGATTGTATCCTGTTTGACCACAGCCTTCATTCCACATTCCAAATTAAAATGACTTTAATTAAGCTTTAGAGCCTAAACGCGAACTTTATCCCCTAGGGACTAAGGACTCGTTTTAATTTGACTTTTCTGGTCAAATAAAGTAACCTAGTAGAGCCGTAGATGTTTAAACTACATTTCAAATCGAACAGTAAGACAACTATCTCACCGAGTCCAACTCCGCATGTCCATCACTCCCGCCCAGCACGTACACGTGTTCTCTGAGCGTGGTGGCGGGGAACCTGGCGCGCGGTACTCGCATGTCGGCCACAGACTGCCACGTGTTGGAGCACGGGTCGTAGGCCAAGCACGAACCGTGCACACGGGACCGGTCGTAGCTGTGGAGGTCAAAATAAAGTTTTAGCTGTTTGCTATTTCTGCTTAAATGTTTGTATTTGGTCTAGGTTTATTTCTATGTATCTATCTATCTTCTTCTTCAAAAAAAATACATGAGTAGACTGAAGTACTGCACTTGTAGTTACAACCTATATCGAGGCGGATCCTCAAAATAAAAATAAAAATGACATAATCATTTTTTTTTAAATTTAATTGGATGTGTTGATCACTTTCAATACGTCGAATTTTCTTACAACTATGACTCTAGTGTGGCTTCGGAACGCGCCCTCCGATCGATGAGAAGAAGCCACAAGAAACTCATGGGGTTTTTTTGTGATCATGTTATACAATCGTCAAAATACATATATTTATTTTACATTTTATTACAATGATCTAAATATGATTCACATTGTCGTATATTTATGGCTATAGTGGAACCGCAGCAATATTCTACTATAATATTTAATAAAAAAAGGTTCCTAATTCTATCTATCGGTTAAAATATATTGTAAAAGACAAAAGAAACAAAGAATAGACACGGCGCGTTGTAGCTATATCAACTCCCGCGGAAAAATATTTAAAAAATACAAACAATTAATAAAATCAGTGTTGAACAGTTTAAATTTTAACTATTTGATATAAATTACAAGTGAAAACGTTTGCAATGAATAGTGTTAACACAAAGTGATGAAACAAATCTAAAGCTTAATAAGATAACTATAAGAAATAACCAACCAAAAATAACATATAATCAAATAAAAATAGTAAATTTTACACTAAAATTGATGTGTCAGTGATTTTATATAATTATGAAAAGTGAACTATTTGTGGTTTTTAAATTTAATTAACCGTCCGTTTATCAATAATAAATTCGAAGTTGGACTTTGACCCTGAGATTGTTGTGTTGATAAACTATCCAGCTACTCAACCAAAGATGGCGCCACGGTGCAAAAAATGCAAACAGCAGATACATAATCGTCAACGCCTGACCTGTCATATTTGTACAGAAACCTTTCACCTAGAATGTACAACTGCTGAAAAACGCTTCCATCTAATGACACCTGAAAACAAACAAACATGGAAATGCTCTAACTGCTGGTCAACACAAGCTAATAAATCACGGGCATCCCCAAACTACGTGACACAACGGAATAAAATTGTGGTTAATGTATCTACAGAAAACTCATTTGAAGGTCTTTCGGAAACGACACTTGATAGTGATACTGAGACTTTCGGAGACACACTAAATAGAAGTTGCCCGGATGTATTAACTAGGAAAAATAACGAAGATAATGAAATATATCAAAAGAAAATAAAGACATTAGAAAACAAATTAGAATCAGCCGAACAAGAAATAGAGAATTTATTATCTGAAAACTATATCCTACAATGCAAACTATCGCAATATGAAAAAAAGATAGAAAAATTAGAACACATCTGCACACCTAGTTTAAAAAAAAAACAAAAAAAAAGTCTAAATAAAACAAGGCTAGATTTTACTCTAAACAATAGCTTACAAGACTCATCAAATTTTAATCCAAATAATAGCGACATACAACCGGAGACACCTCACGGTGAGCAGAGGAACAATTTATCGATTAACGCAGAACCACTAGAACCAATGGAAGGAAACGTCCGGAGCCAACCATTACGAGATGGCGCGCATACCATTCACAACAATTATAATCACATACCCCCTGCGACATCTATCGTCGAGAACACTAAAACAATCAATAATAATGATCCATCTTTGCAACCATATAAGTCAAACGTAGAACCCCAACCATCACTAGTTGGCACGAATAGTAGGGACATAAAGTACATCAAGAAACAAGATTATAAAAATAATTCTAAAGCAAAACTTGAAGGAAACGATAAAATAAAACGCCTTCACATATTTGGTGATGAACAGGGACGGGGATTATGTAAAAATCTCCAAAATACACTAGGCCCCAAATATAAGGTTTATAGTGATACAAAACCAGGAGCGTCAACTGATAATGTACTCCAACAAATGACAACGGTATGCTCAAACTACGGAAAGGAGGATTACATACTTATATTGACAGGACAAAATGACAGAGACACATTAAAACAAAGTTCTTACCTCTACTTTTACTGTAACCAGTTAAAAACCACAAACATAATTATATGTGAATGTCAACATAATGAATACATAAATATAAACCAAATAAATAACACGTTTAAATCTATAAATACAAAACTCTCCCACGTACAATATATTGACATGCGCTATTCATACCTTGGAATACCTCATAATAATATAAAGCATCTATGCCAAAATGTCCTACAAGAGATAACACGTCTCGAATATCGACTTAAACTAATGACTAGATACAGAGAGATAGCATACAGATTGAGTAATAATAGTGTTATTAGATTAAACAACAACGACAACCAGGATAAGGAAAACAGCATTCCAGATCCAGAGACGTTTTTTCGTGGATAACCTGACTATTTTGTACCAAAACATGCAAAGCCTAAATAATAAGAAACACCTTTTGTGCGAACTAATGGCAGAGAACAAAATAGAAATCCTATGCCTTTCGGAAACATTCCTAACTGATTCTAAAATACCAACCACAAAAATCGATGGATACTCTATTGGAGCCTACTACTGCCGGAAAACACATACCAGAGGAGGAGTTGCAATATTTATTAGGGAAAATCTAAACTATGTAGAGCGGATAGATATTTGTGAAATGACAATCGAGTTCGTAATAGAATATTGCGCTATTGAAATTGAAGCTCTTGATTTACTAATAATATGTGCTTATTGGAACGAACGTGAAGCAGGCCTTTTCTTAAATTCAATTAATACATTGTTGACTAAACTAAAAAAGGAAAAAAAG
Organism: Idaea dimidiata; assembly: GCA_949358125.1. Classification (NCBI taxonomy): domain Eukaryota; kingdom Metazoa; phylum Arthropoda; class Insecta; order Lepidoptera; family Geometridae; genus Idaea; species Idaea dimidiata. The sequence goes on from OX442342.1 coordinate 2,096,693, forward strand.
AAAAATATTATATTGGGGGGTGATTTTAATATAGATATGCATACACAAAACAAATTTTCAACTGATTTTGACAACTTATTACTAGCTAATAACTTCATCCGTCAGGTGAAGACTACAACAAGGGTATGTACTACCACCTCTACTTGCATAGATCTTGTTTACACGAACTTCACACAGGCTCATACAAAGGTACGTGATTTAGGATTATCTGACCACCATGGTGTTTTGGTAGAGATTGACATTGAACCAGTTACAAAACATGACTCACAAACATTTAAAAAAAGGACATTCACGGACCAACAAATACCATATTTTAAAAAAGAGCTAAACGCTATTAATTGGACTGACCTATTATTACATAACAATAACTCAATAAATAAGAATTACAATATTTTCCACAATTTAATACAAAAAATTATAAAATTATGCTTCCCTCTAAAGCAATTCAAGATTTATACCAAACCTAAGAGAGTAAACTGGCTCACTGCTGGAATTAAAAAAGCATGTAAGCACAAACGTTTGCTTCGTATTCTATTAAACCAAACAAATAATAAAATTATCAAAAAATACTTTAAATCGTATAGGAAAATATTAAAGAAGTGTATAAATACGTCTAGAAAAATTGAATATATAAGAGAAATGGCAAACTCGGATAATAAAATTAGAACAATGTGGAATATAATAAAAATAAAATCAGGTAAAAATTGTGACAGAAAATGTAAAAATATAAAGCTAAATATTGATGGAAAGACAATAGACTCACCTACTAAAGTGGCAAATAGTTTTAACAATTACTTTGCCACAATAGGTCAATCTAGCCCTAAGACGCAAAGCATTAAATATACCTATAGAGGTCCGCCTACGAATAGTATATATTTGCGTCCTGTAGATGAAGTCGAAATAAAAACAATACTAAGTAAATTAAAAAATAAACAAAGTTTCGGTTTTGACGAAATTCCATCTATTGTTCTTAAAAAATGCGCATCCGAACTAGCCCAACCACTAACTATACTAATAAATCAATCATTTTCAGAGGGCGTTTTTCCAGACCTCTTAAAAATATCTATAGTAAAACCTGTACATAAGAAAAGTGATAAAACGAACCCCTCAAATTATCGACCAATAGCTCTACTTCCATCGATTTCTAAAGTTTTTGAGCGAGCAATGTCTAACCGGTTATATGACTACCTAGAAAAACACAACATCTTGAATGAAAACCAATACGGATTTCGTAAAAATAGATCAACAACCCTTGCAGTATATAATTATATTCAAAAAGCTTATTCTTATATAAATAATAAAAAGTATGCAGTAGGTATCCTACTCGACATGACTAAAGCATATGATAGAGTACAATTCAAAATCCTGCTGTCTAAATTAATAGATGTAGGAATCAGAGGCATCGCATACGAATGGTTAAATTCCTACTTAAATAACCGAACACAATATGTTCAAATTGATTTTTATGATAAAAGAACGAGCATGGTAGAAAGCTATTTATCAGATAAAAAAAATTTAAACTGCTCCATTCCCCAGGGAAGCGTTTTGGGATGTGTGCTATTTCTGATCTACATAAATCAACTTCCAGAAATCTTAAATACTCATTGTGTGTTGTTTGCAGATGATGTCTCGCTTTTATTCGAATACGAAAATTCTAAAGAATTCTTAATTAAACTACGGGAAACATTTAAAACGGTAGTAAACTGGTTAGAAACCCATAATCTTAAAATAAACTTTTCAAAGACTAAACTTATCGAATTTCGACCTCATCAAAAAAATAGCTTAAATATTCAACTACAAATGGACATAGTAATGCAGACGAGAACCAAGCCACAGAAAGTTACTTTCGAGATAATTAGGTTTTTGGTTCAAAGGTGTGTAGAAGCAAATATGTAACTCGTAGGAGATCAACAAATAACAATGGTAAAAATAGTATTAAGGGCAATGTAGAATTATTAAATTTATAGATTTTTTCTTTTATTTAGTATTTATTTTAGGTCAAAAACCTGATAGTTCTTTTTTACAAAATTGCTATTTTGTGGGTTGGTTCTTTTTAGCAATATGTTTAGGATTATAAGGTAGGCCCTTTAATTCAAATAATTTTAAAATACGTATGTTTTATTTATTTTTTAATGAAATTTAAGCTTATACTATAGTTTTACTTAAAATATATAATCACATGAACAAAATATGCTGATGTTTTAACAAACAATCCTACTAAAATTAGGTAATCCTAATCGACTTCGTCCACTTTGACGGCAATGACTAGCGTCTGTGACGCGTCGATGCCCTATGTCAAGTCGCGAGTTCGCTCGTGGATTGGTGGTGTGCAGAAGTTGCCTCCCTCCACGCTACCTGCTTAGCAGCGCGCCGCCAATACCAAAGGCACCGGAGGCGTCGACACGGTCGACCGCGGGAGCCCGAAGGAGACCCGGTGAAGGACCGGCTGTACGAGGAATGGCAGACGGCGATGAAGGCCCTCCGAGCGGCCATAAGGGCCACGAAGGACCGTGCCCGAGAGGAGATCCTGGCGTCACTGAGTGAGGACCCATGGGGGCGCCCCTACCGTGCTGCTAGGGGCAAGTTCAGACCGTGGGCTCCTCTTAAGCTGACGCTCGACCCAGCTCTCCTCGATAACGTCGTCTCGTCGCTGTTCCCACAGCGAGAGGAGCACGTCCCGCCAAATATGGCTCCGCCACTGGTGACAATCTTGGTAGAGAGAACTCCGTGGAGGCAACCCCCCCCGGAAATGAAGATGGTTCTCCGTCGCCTCAGTGTGAAGAACGCCGTCCCTGGGCCCGATGGCATACCGGGGCGCGCGGTAGTTCGAGCCTCGAAGCACTTGGGGGACTATCTTCGGAGATTGTTTACTACGTGCCTAGAGCGAGGGGAATTCCCGGCTCAGTGGAGGTTAGGCAACCTCGTCCTCTTGAGAAAGGAGGGGCGCCCCGAGGACTCTCCGTCAGCGTACCGGCCGATTGTCCTGCTCGACGAGTTATGCAAACTCCTCGAGCGGATAGTCGCCGTGCGCCGCCACTTTGGGAAGTTAATCTCAAAGTTGGTAGGAGCGGCGGGGCCACTTGCCTGGCTCCTGCCTAATATTGGATGCCCGAAGGCATCCACGAGGCGGCTGTACTTTGGTATCATCCACTCAATGGCACTGTACGGTGCCCCGGTATGGGCCGCGAATATCCCTGTTGGCGTCATCAGGAGACTTTTGCAAGTGCAGAGACTGATGGCCATCAGGGTGACGCGGGGATACCGTACCATAGCGGGTGATGCCGCCCTGGTACTCGCTGGTTCCCCGCCATGGGACCTGGAAGCGAGAGCCCTCGCATCCCTTTATGAGTGGTGCGAGAAGGCGGGTAATCGGGGTGACCGAACGGCGCTCAGGGTGGTGGAAGAGCGCCGGGAGGAACTCCGCCAAATCCTCCGCCAAAACCTCTTGGCGGAGTGGATAGTTCGGCTGGAGCAGCCAGGGTACGGCCGAACTTTAGTAGATGCTATTCGTCCTTGTCCTTGCCTTGCTATTCGTCTTGGGTGATTGGCTCAATAGAGCCCACGGAGCATTATCGTTCCGTTTGACACAGGTACTTTCCGGACATGGCTGCTTCGGAAAGTATTTGTGTCGAATCAAGAGGGAAATTTATGAGAGGTGTCACCACTTCTTTTGCAGCTGTGTCACCGCCCTACATACTCTGGCGGACTGCCCTGCCTGGTTTGGGCCTAGGGTTGAGCTAACGAGGGCAATTGGCCAGAACCTGACGCTGTCAGCCGTGGATGGCAGCGACGAGGCCTGGCAGGCTCTGCGCCAGTTCTGCGAGATCGTCTTGCAGGCCAAAGAGGAGGCCGAAAGAGCGCGAGAAATCCTTCCCGGCACTCAGCGCCCCAGGCGCACTAGGCCAAGGCGCAACGACTTGTTGCCGCCTTAACTGCCCGCTCTTGGCGGCGAGTTCGGGGGAGCTCGTCGCCAGCCAATGAGCACCGAAATGGCGGCGGCGTGTCCACGCCGCCTCTCGTGAGGGTTTTTCCTTTTTTCAGGATTTTGAATTTGTGTGGTGAGGCCGGACGCGGCCATTCGCTGTCGTGGTCAATGGTAGCAATGCGGTAGCAGCGCCCTGTTGACTCCAACACTTGCGGCGTGAAGGAAATCCTGGGTTTTTTAGTAGGTATACCCCTGGCACACAACACCTAGACCAGGGGGGACCCCCACTCACCGGACCGCTCTCCCCCGGGAGCGGCCTGAAGGTCTTGATCAGATTTTTCCCAGGTAAAAAAAAAGGTCTTCAGCTATCTACATAGGTACCAAGTCATTTTTTAGTTATTTTTTAGTAGTTTTTAGTTTTTTGGTAGATTTTTTTAGTTTTTTAAGTAGATAATAGTAGAATACGGTAAAATATCAAAATTATTAGGGAAGAAACCATTATTAAGTAATGGGTACCTTTATATTTGCACCAATCATTTTAATTTATCAAATGCAAAATAAGCCCAACCTTCTTAGTTCTTTACTTTAGTACTGATTATTCAAAATTTTATTACCTTTAAGGAACTAAGCATCTTGGTAACTTTAAAAACCTTTTTTATTTGATATGTTAAATAGAACCAAACATCATGGTTCCCATTTTTCAAACAGAATTTGTATTTTTAAGAACTATGTGGCTTGGTTCCATTTAGCTTAATGAAAATGCTGAAGTTTTACAGGAACCATGTTACATGGGTCTGTTTATCCATTCAAAAATCACTCTAAATAGGGTTAGTACCCTAGACAGCTGTCATTATCTTTTTTGTAGATTGGTATTTTGACTAGGATCTTTTCTGAGTCGGTAAAGAACATTGTTATGAGACCATCTAAATATATAACTCAATTTCACTCGAAGTGTGGCTTGGTTCTCGTTTGCAGAACTACGTCCAAATAGGCAATACTCATTTGGAAAAGGTACATACCTGTAATCTGTTGGGCATTCACATAGATACACACCTAAATTGGAAAGCACATATAGAGAATCTAAAATGCAAACTCTCTAGATTCTCATATGCTCTATATGAACTCAAAGTAAGCACTGATAAGAGAACTGCTTTAGCTGCATACTATGCTTATGCACATTCATGGCTTAGTTATGGTATTATTTTGTGGGGAAATGGTACAGACGTGGAAGATGTACTAATAAAGCAGAAAAAACTGATACGTATTATCGTTAATATTGACAACACAGACTCATGCCGACCACACTTTACCGAATTAAGAATACTATCTGTCCCATGTATATATATACTAGAATTATGTAAATTTATTAGAAATAACCCCAATATTTTTGACGATGCAAAACCAACCAGACTATTTGCCGCCAGAAAAAACCATGTAAACAAATTAAAAATCCCCAATAGCCGTTTAAAAATGTATGGTACTAGTCCCTATGCCATTGCAATAAAAGTATACAATAAATTACCTAATGAACTACGAAATGAATCTAATACAAAAACATTTATAAATAAATTGAAAAACTTACTCTATAACAAATGCTATTATAATATTAATGAATTTTTTAATGATAAACAGTTATAACTCAATATTATTGACATTTTTACCAATTTTATCTATGACATCTTGACATTCATAATTAATACAAATTTAGTTTGTGTTTGTCTATGTTTGTAATCTAATTATTCTTTTAGATTTAAAACTACTTACTGACATTCACTAATAATACTTACCTCTGTTGACATACCATAACAAAAAATGAGAACTAATAAATTGACCTGCTTCACGTTCAATAAATTCAATAAAATCGAAAAATTATAATTTACCCTTATTAATAATAACATTTGCCTGAATTTAATTTATATAGACTCATTGCTACGCCCAAAAGGGTTTCATGATCACACAATATTGTATTTTGTCACCATCTGTACTCACATGATTATGCAATAAAGAAATTGAAATTGAAATTGAAATTGAAAGAAAAATAAAGTACAATTGAATAAAGTACAAAAGTACAACTCATTGGCACGGTATTCATCAAATTTTGCGCTGTGTGTTTTTGTTAATAAGGGATGTTTTATATTATACCGTCACCGGGCCGTACCGTGTCCAAGCTTCGTTACCCATTGCTCGGCCACAACTCGGTTGCAACAGATAGTTCGACTTCTTGCCGAGCAATAGACAACGAAGCTCGGGCACGGTGATGGTCTAATATAAACTAGGAGTTCGCCTCGAACTGAGACCTCACGACCCCCTATCTCCCCAACCCCCCTACCGATCCGGCTCATCTTCGAACTTATAAATTCTACTGACCTTAACTACACGCATACCAAAAATCATGAAGATCGGACTTACGATACTCAAGTTATCGTCGAACAAACATACAAAGGTACAAAGACACAAGCGTCAGGCCCGTCTAACTGGACCTCACTCGCTTCGCTCGTTCGGTCAATAAATAAGTAAATGTGCGTTACCCGCCGGCGGCCAGCAGGCGGTCGCGCAGCGCGGCGAGGCCGAGCGCGGCGCGTGCGGTGGGCAGCGCGGCGCGCCGCTCGCCCGGCGCCGCGTCCGCGCCGCCCAGCGCGCCGCCCAGCGCCGCGCGCCCCGCCGACATCGACGACCACGACACCTGCAACACCACAAACGTTACACGATCTCACAAACTACCTGCCCCCGCAGTTTCACCCAAGTAAGTCCCGTTCCCACCACGACACCTGCGACACCACAAACGTTACACGATCTCACAAACTACCTGCCCCCGCAGTTTCATCCGCCTAAGTCCCGTTCCCACCACGACACCTGCGACACCAACTATGTTACACGATATTACAAACTAGCTGCCCCCGCAGTTTCACCCAAGTAAGTCCCGTTCCCACCACGACACCTGCGACACCAACTACGTTACACGATATTACAAACTAGCTGCCCCCGCAGTTTCACCCAAGTAAGTCCCGTTCCCACCACGACACCTGCGACACCAACTACGTTACACGATATTACAAACTAGCTGCCCCCGCAGTTTCAACCAAGTAAGTCCCGTTCCCACCACGACACCTGCGACACCAACTACGTTACACGATATTACAAACTAGCTGCCCCCGCAGTTTCACCCAAGTAAGTCCCGTTCCCACCACGACACCTGCGACACCAACTACGTTACACGATATTACAAACTAGCTGCCCCCGCAGTTTCACCCAAGTAAGTCCCGTTCCCACCACGACACCTGCGACACCAACTACGTTACACGATAAATGTTGTGTTTAAATGTACCTACTGTGTAAGTCGTGTGCCTGTCTGAATAACAGTAGATTGTATACCAAGGGAGAAAAGACTATTTTTACGACGAGAGTGTTTTTTGAATCCAGAGTGAAGCGAAGGATTCTTGAGTAGAATCCTGAGCGAATCGAGGGATTCAAAGTACCCCACTCGAGCTAAAAATAGTATTTGCTCCTGAGGTAGACATTCTACTTTTCATCGCCCTCTATGAGAAAATGAGTACATTTAACTTGTTAACCCAAATGTTTCACAGACTATTACTAGTCTATTCCAAGACTATTCCTTGTCTATTCCGAGTCTCCTACTCTACTATTAGTCTACTCCTATTCTACTCCTGTTTTATTCCTAGTGTATTCCTCTTCTATTTCTATTGGAACTCTTTGGTGATTGAAACTTTTCACAAATATACAAGTTCCAAATTCAAATCGTCCCGGCCAATCAGTAGCCGGAAAAGTAAAATCCCTGCTAAGAGGGAGGCAAGACGTTTTGCCGGCGAGTTAGCGTGAGCGCCAGCAAATGGCTAGTTCCAGCCTAGTTTACAGGGATTGGATTAGCTCTTTTCGAATAGATGTGATGAAAACGTTTTTTCTTTCTTTCTTCCCGCGGGAATATCGGGATAAAAGCAGCCTATGTGTTATTACATATTTACTTCCACCTATACTCCACGTTTCATCGCAATCGGTTCAGTAGTTTTTGCATGAAAGAGTACCAAAGTCACATAAATACGTACAAACTTTCGCGTGTTTATTATATTAGTTAGGTAGTCAGTCGGTATAATTTGCAGACTAGTCGCCACCTACGGTGCCAACTGGTCGGTCGGTAGAAGTGCTTACCCTCGCAGCCGCCAGCTGTCCCCTCAAGGCGAGCAAGGCCCTCGCACCGCCCGCCCTCGCCGGCCGGCTGGCCAGCACGGCGGCGGCGCCCCTCGCCTCCCGCCCGCCCAGCTCCAGGTCCGGGGGGGGCGCGGGCTCCGCCCCCGGGGTGGGGGGGGCGGACACCCCCCGCTTCCGCGCTGCCGCCTCCTTCCGGTACTGCTGTAGTTCGGGCGCGTCGCCGTTCGTGGCGGGGAGGTCGCCGCAGTCGCGGAGCGCGCCGCTCGAGTCCACGTACACGAGGTGCGTGCGGGAGCAGAGTTGCTCGAACTGGGGACCGAGATAGGACATACATTTTTGGAGGTACGAGGTGGTGTATAGGGCTGCCATATCTAAAATTTGCCCACCCGAACAATGAGCGTGATAACCCCGGATTTTGAGCTTAAACGCGGACAACATGACAATAAGAATATATACTAGTAGTTCGCCCCGAACTGAGACCTCACGACCCCCTATCTCCCCTACCCCCCTACCGATCCGGCTCATCTTCGAACTCACAAATTCTATTGACCTAAACTACGCGCATACCAAAATTCATAAAGATCGGAACTACGATATTCAAGTTATCGTCGAACAAACATACAAAGATACAAGCGCCATCTACACTGCCCGTCTACACTGGAACTCACTCGCTTCGCTCGTTCGGTCAATAAAAGCAAAGGCATTAAAAAAACTAGTAGTTCGCCCCGAACTGAGATCTCACGACCCCCTATCTCCCCAACTCCCCTACCGATCCGGTTCATCTTCGAACTCACAAATTCTATTGACCTAAACTACGCGCATACCAATATTCATGAAGATCGCAACAACGATACTCAAGTTATCGTCGAACAAACATACAAAGTTACAAAGATACAAGCGCCAGGCCCGTCTACACTGAAACTCACTCGCTTCGCTCGTTCGGTCAATAAAAGCAAAGGCATTAAAAAATTAATGGTCATATATGTATACACCCCAAAAAAAAACTTCTACTGGGCAGGTGGTTTCACCCGGTGGGCCGCGGCCCGACGATTTCTCGTCGGTGGTTGTATAAATGAGCTTATTTTAGAAAGTTGATATCGCGATTCAGGATTTCATAACGCCATCTAGTGGGTACCGTGGGCATCCGTTACAAATTCATTTATTTTAGTTTTTTAGTACGCAAGAGACATACATTAAAAAGTCTGTACTTGGAAGTAAATTTAAAAAAATTGTCTAGAGGGCTTAAAAAAAGTAGTAGAATAAAATTATATAATTTTTAAAATTCATGTCTGTCTGTCTGTCTGTTTCTCTGTCTGTTCCTTATACGATTAAAAACTACTAATCCGATTAAAATCTGGTTTTCAATATTGGATAGTTCTATTTTTGAGGAAGGTCGTGGTATACTTTGCATCGAAAACCAATTACTAGAACCCGAGTAATGAACGAAAAAGTGCAACCGCTCGGCCACCAACGCCCGTGATAAAGCGTCTTCACTTCTGCGGGTGAAACCGCGGGGTGCAGCTAGTGAATAATAAGGTATGTCTAACCCTATGCGATACAGAGTTCTCTGTCGACAGACCTCAGTGGAGAGGAAGGAATATTTAAACCTAACGAATAATCATATTGATCACATCAACAAAGTGCTACAGCAAAACAAGTAATAGGGGTTAAAGTATGAAATTGCCGTTTTATTGCAATAGGTTCTTTGAATTGACATAGAATCTTCATGGTTTGAGGTTTTCGAATGAAACTTTTTTCAAATGGTTTCTGTGATGTTCTTTTTTTAAAAAATGTGAAACATTTGTATATCGACTTTCAATTGTTTTTGTTATTCAATTTAGACAAGAAAGATGGATACTGCGAAAATTCGAGTGATTTTTGAATACGAGTTCCGACGCGGAACTAACGCGGCAGAAACAGCCCGCAATATCAATGCTGCGTTTGGAGAGGGGTCTACTAATGAACGCACCGTGCGATTTTGGTTTAAACGCTTTCGTGATGGAAATTTCGACTGTTCTGTTCTGTTGAGCCACGAGGAAGACGGCCCACACAGGTGAATAACGATGAATTAAGAGAGATAGTGGAAGCCGATCCTAGTCAAACTACCCAGGAATTAGCAGCATGGTTTAACGTTACCTTACCCACTTTATTGACTCACTTGCGTCAAATCAATAAAATAAAAAAATACGAAAAATGGGTGCCTCATGATTTGACTGATCTGCAGAAAGAAACGCGTGTTGAAACTTGTGTTGCCTTGTTGAACCGGTACAGAAATGAAGGAATATTGGATCGAATTGTAACATGTGATAAAAAGTGGATTCTTTATGATAACCGGAAAAGAAAAATGCAATGGCTGACCCCAGGTCAAATGCCACAACAGTGTCCTAAAGCAAAACTTACCAATAAAAAGGTAATGGTAACTGTTTGGTGGTCTCAGCATGGTGTTATTCACTATAGTTTTCTTCGATCTGGTCAAGCAATTACGGCAGATGTCTATTGTGCCGAACTCCGAACCATGTTGACAAAACTAGCAGTAAAACAGCCCCGACTCATGAATCGATCTTCACCATTATTGCTCCACGACAACGCGAGACCTCACACAGCACGAGAAACCATTTTGACCCTTCAGGAACTGCACTTAGAAACCATTCGTCATCCTCCGTATTCACCAGACCTTGCTCCAACGGACTACCATTTTTTTCGTGATTTGGACAATTATCTACGTGACAAGAAATTTTCTTCCCAGGAGGCAGTACAAAATGCTTTCACACAGTTTGTGCAGTCTAGATCGTCGGAGTCATATTGCAAAGGCATTAATAACCTTCCCATTAGATGGCAGCAATGTATAGATAATAATGGCAACTATTTTGATTAAATAAATTTGTTAAAAATTTAGAAAATAAACAATTAAGATTTTCAGTACAAATCGGCAATTTCATACTTTAACCCCTAATATTTAAGCATGTTTTGGTCTGGGTTTCTATGTATTATTGGTATGTATCCACCAGGCACTCCAAAATTGAGTTCTAGTTAAACGATTAAGCAACTCTTAAACTCAATTTTCAAAGCTGATTTTGAGTGCGTATCTGTCGGCTGTCTGTGAGCTACATACGTTGACATCAGGCGTGGTGAGCAGCCATGCGAGCGCCGCATCGGCGACCCGCATCGCGCCCTCCTCCCCGCCCTCCAAGCTCGTCTCCCGCATCATCTCGATGCGGATCTCCGGGAGCGAAGCGAGGGCGCCACTGCGGCACACGTCATCGAACCTGCAACATTATCATAACAAGGTTAAGTTTACATTTTTCTTCTGATACGCGATGTTGTATAAAAATTCATCTTATTGTATCGTATTTTATTTCAAGCACTTTGTCAAACGTATAGGATTTCGTAGTATTTCCAAACCTCTTGCCATGAGATGTAATTTGTTTTATAATAGTTATTAAAAGCAACGCGATTAAACAAAAAATGAGATAATTTGAAGGTTAGTTTTGCAAATAAAAAACTAGATGGCGCCACTGTAGGTTGAATCGCACTATCGTTGTCGCACGTCAAATACCTTACCTAAACGCCTTAAACTAATCTTTTTTGTGAAAATGACTCTAATGCATGACATTAGTTTCGTTATGTAAACCCCGCTTAAAATATAAATAATATTAATAACCTCGCCGCGATGAAAGCATCAAGATGAGCACGATGCTCTTCAGGCAAGTCAGGCAGAGCCCTCACAGCGAGGCAAGAAGCCGGTTCGAGGCGACGCACAAGCCTCGACGCGAGGTGCAACCGCGGCGGTTCTATCCGCAGCCGCCACGCCGCGCGGTATAAAGCCAGCGCATGCGCCGTGTCACGGACAGCTAGTCGCCCGGTATACGCATAATCTAGTAAAGGACGTAGTGCGTCCGCTGTCACGTCTGGTAGGCGGTAGGATGTGGGCGGAGCCGCGGCGGGTAATACGCGCAGTAGGTACGGAGATGCTGCGGCTAATACCGCCCGGTGGGCCGGCTCTTCCCCGCCCTGGAAGAGAGAAATTAGAGTAGTGTTTAGGTGATATACTCACGATATTGGCGGCAGGGATCTAATTTTCTCAGTAATTACAAAACATTCGGAAATACTATTTTAGTATTTTATTTTCCATTCTCTTATCTTTATTTTGGTAGTTTTCTTTACACGATTGGGTAACTTTTATAACAGAATATCATCTATCCATCAATCCATCTATCCAACAATTCATCTATCCAATAATCCATCAATCCTTCTATTTATCTATCCATCAATCCATCTATCTAACAATCCATCTATCCATCAATCCATCTAACCATCAATCATTCTATCCAACAATTCATCTATCCATCCATCCATTTATAAATCTATCCATCAATAATATTTATCTATTTAGGTTACTTTTATCATCATGTTACCTGAGCAACTAACACAACGTCGTAATGCTGCCTAGACTTCCGCAGAGCATTGAGTGCAGCCAACGCCCGCGCCGGCGCTCCTGTCTCCTCTAAAGAGTACTCGTCGGCCGCCTCGTCTTCGGCTTCACTGTCGTCTGAACCGACGACACCCGCGTCGCAGCCATCTGCAATCAAATACAAGAACGGTGAAGGCCGCTGTTGCTAACCTCCCGATGTGTCCGGTCCGTACCAGGATGTAGGTCACTTTGGTAGGCACACGGACGTGTGCTGGGAAGTGTGCGTGCCTTAACAGCTCCGATACCACACTGGAGATGTGGGAGGTGGCTTCTCTGCCGGCCCCAGCGAGGTTGTCGTTAGCTCCTCATTGAGGTGCGGGTGGTGAGCGGAATTATTGCTCCGGTATCCGTCTGGATAACCAGGTAGCAAGGGCTCGAGGCTACTCTCCTTAATGAGAACCAGTCTAGCATTGGGGACTAGATCCGTCTTAAACTCGATCCCTGACGTCGCCCTTAGGGGTATTTGCTCGGGTACAGCGGCCCCTGCTGATATACTGAAAGGTGGCACGGTACAGACGCTAAAACATATATAAATAGGTTGAGAGGAACGGGTGTTGCTAACCTCAGATCAATCTTACATAGGCTGAAATCCATAGTGCCTACTTTGACTTTGCTCAGACTGAGCTTAGCAAAGACTAACAATAAACTTTGAATTGGAATTTATATTTCGTAATTTGTTTTTATTGCTCAAGGCATGTCTACTAGAAATATTTTAAAGGAAAAATTCACTCATTAGCAATTCATCATTAGCACAGGTAAATCACTGGAAGTGATCCTATAGATGGCGTCTCAATCGAGCCTTAGTCGAAAAATAGTAGTCAGTCCATGTTGTGACAATCAAGTAATTTTTATTTCTTTCGTTAATATAAGAATACAATGAAATAAAAAAACTTCATATCTACCTAGTCATAACATAGAAGCAAAGTTTACTTCTTGTTCTTCTTTGATATGGCTTTTCCATTTGGACATTTGCCAGTGTCAAGTACCTTCTATATCTATACTTATATAAAGGAAGAGAGGACAAAGTCTGTACCTACTTGAAAGTAAATTTAAAAAGAAGTGGTCTATTTTTAAAATTCATGTCTGTCTGTCTGTCTGTCTGTTCCTCTGTCTGTTCCTCATACAATTTAAAAAAACTAATCCGATTGGAATCTGGTTTTCAATATTGGATAGTTCTATTTTCGAGGAAGGTCGTGGTATACTTTGCATCGAAATCCAATTAGTAGAATCCGAGTAATGAACGAAAAAGTGCTACCGCTCGATAACCGCCCGCTCAACGCGTTCCCGCCAAACTCGAAAGCAAAGTTTAGGTCATTATTTTTGATTGATTTACAATGTAAATTTTAAAATCTTCTATTTAAAAAGAGACAAGAATGACAATGGTCGCCTGACAGTTAAGCATTTTAATCTCGGCTCTGACGGCCGAGCTTTCAGTTCCAAAGTCAAATTGTTCGAAAAATTACTCACACACCTTTAAAAATACCGTAACAAAATTCGAACGTTGTCATTAGAAAACCTTTATCAATGATAATCTAAGAAAATATCTATCAATCGAAGGACCGATTACAGATCGATATTTGACATTGTCTTGAATTTGCCAAATAAACGTCAAATAATCCATCTAAGTATAAGATATATTCCATAACGTGACAATATCTGCAATCTGGAGATATATTGGTGTGATGTCTTAGTATAAGCACAATTTATCTAGTTAATCTCTTACCCATCTTTCATACAAAGATTTCCGAGGAATTTGTAGGAAAAGTCACATAAGTTGTAGAAAATGTGGGAAAGGTCGCATAAGTTGTGAGAAAGGTCGCATAAGTTATAGGAAAGGTCGCATAAGTTGTGGGAAAGGTCGCATAAGTTGTGAGAAAGGTCGCATAAGATGTGGGAAAGGTCGCATAAGTTATAGGAAAGGTCGCATAAGTTGTGGGAAAGGTCGCATAAGTTGTGAGAAAGGTCGCATAAGTTGTAGGAAAGGTCTCATAAGTTGTGAGAAAGGTCTCATAAGTTGTAGGAAGTTTGACACAATACATTGTATTTACACGTTTAAACAGGTAAGTTTGAATACTATCAAATCTTGCTTCTTTACGTCAAGTGGTGTGTCTGTTTCACCTATACTCTGTCTCAGAATCTTAGAACAAAAATGTAAACAGTAAAGTTAGTTTTCAGGTCGCCCTAAAACGTCTCTAATTTGACCTAACAACTGCTATCAGAGATAACAGCCGGGAACAACTTTTTATGCCTGAGAAAATGATATTTTACCACACATTATTGGTCACCCATCCAAGTAATGACCGCTCCAGGTGTTGCTTAACCCGCAATATACGGGTAAAACAATATCTAACCGCAATAAACGGGTAAAGCAATATCTTACTAATATAATAAACGCGAAAGTTTGTATATGTATATAATATGTATGAATGTATGTGAGTTTGTTACTCTTTCACGCAAAAACTAATGAACCGATTGAGATGAAACTTGGGTAGATGGATACCTGGAATAACACATACGCTACTTTCCCGATATTCCCGCGGGAACGGGACTTACGCGGGTAAAACCGCAGGGCGCAGCTAGTACTCAATATACGGCGGGGACAGATAGGCCAATGAATTCCTTGACATTGTACGATGAATGGGCACTTTACGACACAGTACTTTCCTAAGATGACAATTTACAAGGCCAGTTACAAGGCCAATCTAGCAATAGATAGCAAACATTGCGCAGTTCAAGTCTGCGTAATGTGCGTAATTACTAATAGGTTTATTCCCCCTATTAGGGTCTATACAAGATGTAACAGGTAAGCCCTTTTAATCCGAAAGGGGGTTGTTCTAGACGTTTAGGCGAACAACTTTTGTTCTACGACTTTTGAAAATTCGAAGTACTTTTCCAAAAATTTAGGTGTAAAGTTTACTTGAAAATCAGCTGTTTCTTAGAGTTCGAGGTCATTGACCTTATGTTGTTCTTTCATTTAGTTTGGTCTACTATAATCAAACCTTCAATTACCTTTATTTTCAAAAATAGCTGTTTTTCCAGTGAAACTTAATCTCAAAATTTTCAAAAAAAAAGTTCGAATTTTCAAAAGTCGTAGAACAAAAGGTGTTCGCCTAGACGTCTAGAACAACCCCCTTTCGGATTAAAAGGGCTAACCTGTTACATCTTGTATAACCCTAATAGCGTGACAGGGATAAAGCTAGCGAATTTCAGAAGTGTAAGTGAAGGACGTAAGATGCGACTATGCAAAATTTTATTCCGTAAAATCAGACAATTGCTAGTTTCAAGATAACTAAACGTTAATCTTGAAATTCAAAAAATTCACTGCCTGTATTAAGCTAAGTTCAGTTCTTATACGAAGTTTTATTAGTTTTCGTACAATAAATTCGCCCATTTGTACAACTTATACTTTTAAGCTTTCTGTGTATTTGTCTTACTTTGCAAGTGAACTGTTTGTATTGTTGTAGGATGTGCAAATAAAGTATTAATCTATCTATCTATAATGACGATCTTCCTACTAAAATTACAAACGTGAATGTTTGTTACCTCTTTCACATAAAAACTACCGAACCGATTGCGATGAAACTCTGTAGATATGTAGTTATATGAAGGATCTGAGGCCCATTTACGTATCTTTTTGCAACATATTGCAAAGTGAAAGATCGTGTGTCAAACTCAAATTTTTGAGTTTGACACACGATCTTTCACTCATTTGCGATTGTGTACGCACCATTTGACAGTTTGTGTTACTGAAAGAACCTTCTGGTTTACTTAACACATAGGGTGCTGTTTATCCCGTTTATGAGCGAATGGGCGTTTATGAATGACTTACGCGTAATTCGCAGATAGTATTATGAACTTCAAAGTTGTAAGAACATTTTGTTACTCCTTTTCACGCAAAAACTACGATGAAACTTGGAATATAGACAGCTAGAGATCTTATTTTCTCGATATTTCTAAGAGTACAGGATAACTTTTTAAATTCATACGATTTGTTACCGTAGATTACATTTTACCGGTTTGTAATCGCATATCATTATCATAATATTATGGTTATAATCAATGAGTCTATTAAAGTTATAGAGACAAATCATTATTGAAAAGCGGCACAAATTGTATGCTATACAACCTCATTATTTATATTCATTCACATAATTTAAAGAAGAAATAGACGAAACTATTGTTATCTCTTTCTAAAACATAAAGACTCAATGCTACTTGCATGACGTAAGAAAGAGATGTCATAATATTATTATGACATCTCATAGCGGTTAGGACAGAATGATAAAACGTCAAAGTCAAAAACTTCGTTGAGTTTTTGGAAAAAAAACTTTTTCAGAAAATAAACTAAAATAAATAAATACAGCTTTACTTACGTATGAAATTAAATATTTTTGCCAGTTTTTGGAGTATAATTCGTGCATCGCCTAAATACGCACGAAGGCATTGTTGTCTGTGAATAATGTTGTGAAAGTGAACTAAATGTACTGTATGTCAACAAGCGTGTGATCGTGACGTGAGCTGGGATGGAACTAAGACTTCTCTGGCTAGATAGCTTGCATTTGTGTAGCCAAGAAATTGGCCCTATTACGTATCTAGAAGTTTTTACATATCTCTGGTTGTAATGTAATTTTTAAAACATAATTTTTAGGGAATAAAATTCGAAGAATCAGTGAAGTGGTTGAATCCGCAGGACGCAGCTAGTATAACATGTAATAAATCTAAATGACAAGGCAAACAGATCGACGAGCAAGTTAGTGTGTGTACGTACTATGTATAAATTTTCGCGCATGTCTGAGTATGTCAATTTCAATAATTGGCTTTAATATAGGAGGATGAGGCCTCTCTTATGTATGTATGGTATGTTCATTGTACAAATCATACAACTACTTACCTCGTTGACGACCTCTGTGGCGCGTCGGGCGAACGCTTGGCTGCAATACAGAAGGTTGCGGGTTCGATTCCCGCTGGGTGCAAATATTTATGAATAAAAATAAATATTTGTATCTGGTCTGGGCGTATTTCTATGTATAATATGTATGTATTTACAAAAGAAAAATAAATATAAGTAGTATATCCGTTGTCTAGCCACCGTAACACAAGCTTAGCAGCTTACCACGGGGCTAGATGGCGCTGTGTGTTCGTCACAGGATTTATTATTTATTATTTATTATTATATTATATTATTATTATATTATATTATTATTATTATTACTTAGGTGCTTTGTACCATTCAGATTAAGACGATCCAGCGCAGCGTTTGTAAGGAAAATGAGATAGTTACTTCTATCTCCATACAAACTTAGACTGTTTCCTCCCTGTATAAAGACATAAGGCCAAATATGTTTATGCCATAAATATATCTGCTTATATTTTGCCTTGACCATGCCCCTATGTTTTGGTTTCATTACATAAATAAATACCTATTTGCTCTACTGTCTTTAGAAACTACTGAAACGATTCCAATGAAACTCGGTATGCAGCTAACTAGACATCTGGCTTAACACAAATATTACGTTTTATCCCGATATTCCCGCGTGAGTGGGACTCACGCAGTGCGGGACACCGCGGGCCGCAGTGTACTGCTACTTGTAAAAAAAACGCTGCGCGCCCCCCTCCAGTGCGAGATTACACTCAAGAATCAAGAATTTTTATTGTTTGAAATGATTGTCTAATTTATCGCTTCTTCCTTCAGATACTCGTTTACATCGGATAGTGACAACCTTAGTGACAAATGGAAAATTCAGTACATAAATTAGTACCGCTCACGGTATATGGAGTTTGTTCACATCTGTGTGGTTCTTTCGGCTCATACCTACCCGACGCGCAAGGTTGCGAATTTAATTCCATCCAGCCATGAAATAAATTATTCATCATAACTATTCAATCCAACTCATGTTCTAAATGCGAAAGTTTACATATTTGATTGTTTGGAAGATTGTGTTTTAATTGCGACAAGATGCTCGTTAAAACTCAAATAGTTTATGTTAGTGTCTTCTTTTTTTCAATATGTAATCCTGTATTTTAATAAATAAATAAAAAACAAAAAAATCACGCAAAAACCACTGAACTTTCATATTCTCATCTGAGCGATATTGTATGAAATGGTAGCATCCCCCTCGGGAGCCTGAGGTCCTCTTAAACATCAAATTATTTGGGGTTGGCACAGTAGGAAAGTCATCCATCACTGATCACTAATGATAACACCTACAGCAAAAAGATTTGGCAATGTTTTACGACCAACCATCTGCCTGACACCAAACTAAACTGATGATAACTAGAAGTTCGCCCCGAACTGAGACCTCACGACCCCCTATCTCCCTAACCCCCCTAGTGATCCGGCTGATCTTAGAACTTATAAATTATATTGACCTAGACTACGCGCATACCAAAATTCATGAAGATCGGAGCTACGATACTCAAGTTATCGTCGAACAAACATACAAAGATACAAGCGCCAAGCCTATCTACACGGGACCTCACTCGCTTCGCTCGTTCGGTCAATAAGCATGAAGGAACGTATAAAAAGCGAAAAAGCAGAGTTATCTTAGCGGTACCCAGAGACATGTTACATTGTCGTCTTCGCTCCTAGAAGCTGTGCACTTGACAACTTTTAAAATATCAATTTCAATCATGTTCTCTAAGGTTAAGGTAGTTTTTGCTTTGATATATCAAAACGGTCCTGTTGAACCCAGTTGATTCCAGTCTGTCCTTATCTAACTAGGAGTTCGCCCCGAACTAAGACCTCACGACCCCCTATCTCCCCAACCCACCTATCGATCCGGCTCATCTTCAAACTCATAAATTGTATTGACCTAAACTACGCGCATACCAAAATTCATGAAGATCGGAGCTACGATACTCAAGTTATCGTCGAACAAACATACAAAGATACAAGCGCCAGGCCCGTCTACACTGGACCTCACTCGCTTCGCTCGTTCGGTCAACTAACCGACTAACACTAAAGTGAAAAAAGGACATACTAGGTTCTCTCTAATATCAAGCGGGACTGTTATTTTTACGAAGTAAGCTTTCTATCTCCTCAACCCCCCTACCGATCCGGCTCATCTTCGAACTCATAAATTCTATTGACCTAAACTACGCGCATACCAAAATTCATGAAGATCGAAGCTACGATACTCAAGTTATCGTCGAACAAACATACAAAAATACAAAGATACAAGCGCCAGGCCCGTCTACACTGGACCTCACTCGCTTCGCTCGTTCGGTCAATTACTGTACTATTGGATTCTATCTATGGCGGAACCTTTGTGGAAAATTTAATGAACCTTGTATAGGTAGGTAGGTAAGTGACAGAATGACTTGACTTTATCATTTAAAATACAAACATCTTTCAATAATAATCTAAATGTAATCTAAAGATAAAGTAATATTTCAATTTGTACATAAGTACCTACCTATTGTACCTACTATATATTATGTATAACCTAATACAATGTTTTCATTATTTATGTAGGTACAAGTTTCTACACCCACCTCTGTGTAAAATCAATAAATACTTTTTTACTTTTTGTTAAGTGGTCACATTTTACTGCCTCCTTTTTCATTTGATCTTCTCCTCACCAAGACTATTGTAACACAGTTGAAACGTTATTTAGTTATTAAAACATTATTTCACACGCAAATACTGTTTTAAAGAAACACTTCCAAAATACGTACACGGCCGATTTTTATGAATTTTGGTATAGAGACAGATGAGAAATTGGGGAAAGATATAGGCTACTTTTGATCCCATTTCTTTTTATATTATTTAATAGTCTAAATAAATACACCCTACGTGGTTTAAGCGTTTAAGTTTGGTTTAAGCGTTTTTCAACTAGACACATGTAATACTATTTTTTACATTTACTTGGTTGACATTTACTTTTAGTCCAGACAGGCCTCCTGAGTCAGAACTTATGCGAGTTAATCCACACATGCAGCTAGTTAATATTTTAAGATTTAAACCTTTAGTTAATTCAGAGAGGTATATTAATGACTTAACAGAACAGGAAAAATTACAATATTTATAAATAAAACTAGTTTCATAACTTTTTCTCCAACTAATACAGTAAATAACGTAGGTAAATAACGGTAGGTTGTACAATTGTAGGTAACTGCCCGAACACGGAGAGTCAATTGTCAGAATTGCATTGAGATCAGCTTACAGTATGCATTCAGGAAATGAAATCTGACCCTTTTTATCAAATGTTAACTTGTTCATTTACAAGTCTCACAGTTTTACCCGCCTTAATGATTATATTAGACCAGATATATTAGAGCTTCGTTGTCTGTTGCTTGGCCGCCATTTGGTTGCAACAGATCGATCTATTGCTTGGTCGTATGTGGTATAAGCTTGGCTGGCTGACGGTCTAATATAAATCATCCCTTAGGTTACAATAATAATTAAGAAGCAAACAAGATCTAAACTGAAAATCCTTGTAAGATTCTTTGAAAACTATTGATTACATTCTGAGGCAAAAATCAACATCTTAGCTTAATGACTTATTAGAAAGAAAAGTTTGTATCTATGTGGATATTAAATAAAGTAGGAAGGGAGGGAAAAGTAGGGATTTAAAGTGAAAGCTCATTTACAGAGTGTGAGTTAGGGTACGGTGATCCTGCTGAGATGCAGTAACACACACTGTTTGGATATAACATACGAGTATGAGTAACTAATGTGTGAGTGTATTTGATGGCAGCTAAGGCAAGCAGAGCTGACAGTCTACTGGATATGTATCCAGTTCACACTGTACAAACAACTTTTTAAAGATAGAACAGTTAAATCCCCATAACATGAAGTTTTTAACAGAATAAATGCAAGATAAAGATAAATGATGAGAATATTCTTCCTTAAAAATTTTATAAAGACAAAGATACTACAGAAATCAATTGATTCATAGGTACACAGAACCTTCGTGAAGCCTCGCTTGTAATATTCGATGGAAACGTCAATCAATGTAATTATCTTTCAAGTAGATACGAAAACAGGGTCAAGGTCTTTCTACGGGGAAGTTTATAGTTTAATTAACTTACCGTCTCCGTTGACATATACGTCCACCGGCATCTTGTAGCCTACGGCACCTGAGGGCAAGCAGAGGCGGTCAGTTGCTAACAAGATCACCAAAGCACGTGCGCCGAAGGCCGAACTAGTCACATGGCACGCGTAAACAAAATACAAAACCCTGTAAGAGTGAAAAATACCTCGTGCTTGCGTTCGTCGGCTTGTAGCACTAATCAAATTATAACTATCACCATTACGCGACGGCCTAGTGCGATTTTACTGCACTTTTGCTGGTAAAACTACGGTAAAACGCAGTTTATTCGTGCCAGGCACCGCCCGCTCGCAACAGAACACACAGAGATACTTGTTTGAATTTGACATTGACGTTGACGTAATCACGTAATTGACAGTAAGGTCAAAGACCTCTATAATTCTAGAATAGTCGTAGAGGTGCCAAACCGGATACCAGCCAGACACCGGTCGTACATGGTCGTACTGGATAAATAATAATATTACTGTCTGTCTACACTTTCAGTATACAAATATATAAATATTTGTAACGCGGTGGCAATCAACACGCAAGTTCCTGCTGTCGTTCAACACAGAGAGCTCCTTCTTCATAAGCGCAAATAGGAGGAATACCCCTTACTAACAGTCATGTCTGTTACATGTTTTTGTCTCAGTAGACCCTTTAAAAATGGACCAGCTATGTTCCACAGATATCAAATTTGCCACTTTAAACAATTTTTTATTCTTCAACTAGTTTTGGTCGCCCCGGGCCCCGGTAATACTAGACCACCTATTATTACGAAATTGTTTTATTCTTAGAAGAAGATAATAATATTAATGAATTAATTATTATTCAAAAGATTTAGGTTATCTAAAGCCACTGTGTTATTAGTATTATTGTTTTATTTCCGCTATTCAGATATTGTATGTTAAAGTTTCACAGGAGCACTACACTATTCTCCTAAATAAGGAGAGATTGATAAACATTTTAAACTTACACGATTTGAACTCATAATTATTTTTCCCGGATCCCGGGGACTGTCCCCTCGCGACCAAGATCATTACTTATAACATGATCGAAACGTCGAGGTAAGAAAATTAAAAAATAATACGCGAATAAGACCCGGGAAAAATAATAATAGGAGAGATTGAGCCGCCATTTTTTAGGTTTGGAGCTCTTAACTGTGAAACTTTATTTTTTTTAATTTTATTTATTTATTAGGTTCACCAACAGTTAGATACATTAAAGCTAATACAGAAAGTAACATTTTTCTAAAGTTAGTAAGTGCGCTTACCAATTATAGGTGTACACAACGTTGCCATAAAAAGTAAAGTACGATTAAAGTTTCCTATAACAGTTCTGAAACAAAATACAATATCTTTTTTAATAACTCTAATATTCTCGGAAATCTATTTGCCGGAAGATACAATGCCATCTAGTGGACTAGCAAATGCTTATAGCTTGAATGTAGCATAGCATTCAAAAACGTAGCCACATCTAGAAAAAATTAGCTACCTAACCCTAAGTATATTTTTTATTTTGTAATCTTTAATGGCTTCGAACGTTGTGAGCATTTAGCCAGTACAATGAAACAAGTGGCAGCCTTGGTGGCAGCAGGCAGATAGAATAATGGTACATATAGACATACCACTAAATAAGCATGCTACCTACTTTACACCTACTGCATACTTACATATTAAATTATTATTTTATAAATAAATTCATTACACTAGTCACATGCTACGCTTAAGGGTGGAAGGGGGTAATAAATAAAGCATGCGTATGCTTTTTAGTGGCATGTCTATCTGGATTCTGGACAGTAATAATTTTGAAAATGGAGGAAAACAACGAGGTCATTTTTGGGAATTTTGGAAGTTATTTTGTAACAACGTTATAAAACAAAAATAGCTCTTTTCAACCGAAATTGCAAGGTTGAGATTTTTTTGGGTACTCGTAGATAATTAATTATATTTAATTTCGTAGGTACCTACCTATTAATACATTACCTATTTATTATACAATTTGTAACGGGTAACCCCTTTTAATCCGAAAGGGGGTTGTCCTAGACGTCTAGGCAAACACCTTTTGTTCTACGACTTTTGAAAATTCAAACTTTTTTTTTTAAATTTTGAGATTATGTTTTACATTTACTTAAAAAACAGCTGCTTTTGAAAATAAAGGTAATTTAAGTTTTGATTGTAAACCATCAAACTAAATAAAAGGACAACATAAGGTCAATGACCTCGAACTTTCAGAAACAGCTGATTTTCAAGTAAACTTTACACCTAAATTTTTCGAAAAGTACTTCGAATTTCTAAAAGTCGTAGAACAAAAGTTGTTCGCCTAGACGTCTAGAACAACCCCCTTTCGGATTAAAAGGGCTTACCTGTAACACCTTGTATATTTTATTTCCAACTCGAACATAATCTTCAATACCAATAACAATTAGATATGTAGTTAATCTGTGGTTCAGATTCATTTATTCGTCCATAAACATAGGTAAAACAATGGTCTTAATAATTAAAATATGGTACAACTATGCTTCGCCTAGTGGCATGTGAACGTTAGTAGATTAGGTATTTAAGAACAGTCATCAGATTAATATTTAAAACAATCACAAAAATAAAAATTAAATTAAATAATTTTAAATGTCAAGTAAAAAATAACAATAATAAAAATGTCAAAAAATTAAAATTTTCGGAAATGAAATATACAAATTAATATAATTATATGATGTTCATCTTATCATTGAAATATTCCCCAATGTCACGGTACGATCTTTCAGCAAGAAAGCCATTGAGTCTAGATTTAAATTGGGTATTTTCAGTTATGTCACGAATTGATTTAGGAATTTTATTGAAAATATTAGGTGCCATACTATTCACACTCATTCTACCAAGAAGGCCTAGACTACGGGTTGCCTTTAGAGTGCCTTCAAGACGACTACCATTGGGATAGACTTTAAAAGAATTTGGATTGTTTTTAACAAAGTTTGCAATCTCACTATGTACATACATGGCAGAGTAAGGATTTTATACTTAATAAAAAATGGTTTACATGAGTCATCCTGTTGAAGGCAGAACATTGATCTGATGCATCTTTTTTGGGCTTTAAAGACTTTGTCTTTATCTGTTGTGTTAATACCTACACCTACTCATTGGCCTAGCTGCACCAGCCGATCTTGAATGGTCGTGTGGGTTAAGCAACGTTTGGCGCGGTCCTTACTTGGATGGGTGACCGAAAATTTGTGTGACATAAAATCATATTCTCGAGCTCCTCCGTGCTTCGGAAGGCACGTTAAGCAGTTGGTCCCGGTTGTCTCTGATAGCAGTCGTTAGGTCAAGTTAGAGGCCCTAGGGCGACCTGAAAACTCTAACACTAGGTGTGTCACACCACTACACGAAAAGAAGAAGAACCTACCCATCAAATACCTATTGCAATCTTACTTCTTACTATCTTACTTCTTATCTTACTAATATTATAAACGCGAAAGTTTGTATGTATGTGAGGTTGTTACTCTTTCACACAAAAACTACTGAACCGATTGCGATGAAACTTGGAATGTAGGTAGCTGGGGAACTGGATTAACACATAGGCTACTTTTTATCCCGATATTCCCGCGGGAACGGGACTTACGCGGGTAAAACCGCGGGGCGCAGCTAGTGTAACCATAAATCTAGGTATTGGTAGGTACCCTACTTACCTATATAATATAGGTATTTCTCATCTTAAGTGAATTCTTTTGTCGCGTGACTAAAATAATTTTCTAAAGTTTTAGCAGCACTAAGTATATCAGAATTCGAAGGCTGCGGGACAACTTTACAACTAAAATGTCTAACTATGCATCAGCTCTGATAAACTTATAATTTTTTTCGAAAATGGTTTAAAGAAAATACGTTAGATAATAATATTTCGTACACCTACCTACGTAATTAAAAGCAAATGATGGCATTTAAAAAAAAAATAAGACCTAAATTTAGTAAAACTGTTCAGTATCTTCTTACTAGTCTGTGAACTGTTCTACTAATTGCACGTGTAGGTATGCTATTATGCTTTAATATAGAAAAAAATAGAAGTTTTAATACGTCATGTTTAGCTGTACAATGAAAATTTCTGTTCAAAACGAGTTGTTTTAGATAAAAAAAAAACTTTCGTAAATTTGTTTTTATTGCTCAAGGCATATTTACTAGAAATATTTTAAAGGAAAAATTCATCTTCAAAAATTCACTTGCGGCGAGATTTGAACTCGCGTCCCTGGATCAATATTCCAGTGCCTATACCGCTCGGCCACGCAAGTTCCCCGGCCACGCAAGTTTGGGAACTTGCGTGGCCGAGCGATATAGGCACTGGAATATTGATCCAGGGACGCGAGTTCAATCTGTTTATAACAGATTTTTTTATAACAGTTCATCAAAAGCGTATAAAAGTTTCGTGTAAGTAAAGAAAACTACAAAAATGAAGATAAAAGAATGAAAAATAAAATACCAAAATAGTATTTCCGAATGTTTTGTAATTACTGAGAAATATTGAGATCCCTTGCATGCAGCCAATATCGTGAGTACCTATGTCACCTTAAGAAGCAATACCTTAATTTCTTCTATGGTTTTCGCGATTTTGCATAATAAAACACTTTATTTATCCGGTTTAATCGCGCTTTTATTCATGGTTTTAAAACGAACCGAGCTTTCTTCAACTTTACAGTTGGCTTTTTCAACCCATTCAAAGCAAAGTCCGGATTAAACCGGATAAATAAAGTGTTTTAAGCAATACCTTACTCAGCTAAGCTAAGGGCGTGACTTATACTCTTTATCAATCAATTTAGGCAGGTGTCCGAAAACAAGCCAGTAAGCGTGGGCGACTCGGCTAGTAGTTTATAGTAGAATACCCACCTACATACCTACCTTGAGACCTGATGAAAAACTTCAGAATGATGAGCAGAATAACATCCCAGAGCTCAGTAGGTAAATTACTATTTCTTGGATTTCTACCAATGTAGGTGAAGAATTAACAGGGGCTCGATTCGGTAAGGACATAGCATGCGGAATGCCGGCGGAATGCAGGCGACGTGCAAAAGATGTACGTTAATTCGTATTCTGTAAATTTTATGCCGGAAATCGAAAATGAAGCATCTGGAACCATACTCTCCTCAGAAAAATATGTGACTTTGTTTGTGACGTGACGAAACTTGGAATATATGTAGCTGGAGACGTGGAATAATACATAGGCTACTTTTTAACCCGATAATCCCGCGGGAACTGGCCTTACGCAGGTGAAACCGCGGGGCGAAGCTAGTTACCAATGAAAGTCGTATCGTAGTCATATAAATAAATCTTTCCTTTTTATATTGGTATAGAATAGTAATGCTTATTTATCTTACTAATATTATAAACGCGAAAGTTTGTGTGTAAGTATGTATGTATGTGAGGTTGTTACTCTTTCACACAAAAACTACTGAACCGATTGCGATGAAACTTGGAATATAGGTACTGGGGACCTAGATTAACACATAGGCTACTTTCTATCCCGATATTTCCGCGGGAACGGGACTTACGTGGGTGAAAACGCGGGGCGCAGCTAATTATCAATAAAGCTCGTAACTTAGTCAAGCTTATCCGGGCTAGTTAGTCCAACGATGATGTCCGTATAAGCCAGCCCAGCACCCGTATTATCTATACAGTGGACGTTGGACAACAGTGGAATTTAAAAGGCACGATGCACTAGACTCCTTTTCACGAAAGAAGTCCCGTGGTAATGAACAGAACTAAAGTTCTTCAAAATATCCTCCTTTAGCTACTTATATCATTTTGATACAAACACGAATTTCATTATTTCATTTCAAAAATACTCCAAAAATAGCTAAAACTTTAAGTAACAACCTACATTCTGCCCGACGACTCGCACGCCGCTTCTGGAAGACTTCTTTTGTGAAGTGGAGTCTAGTGCATCGTGCCTGTCAAATTCTACTGTTGTCCGACATCCACTGGATAGATGATTCGCGATACCATGATCGTTTGTCGTTGCTTTGTCGTCCTATTGTTGCTCAAAATAAATAAATAAAGTAAATTTTAATAAAAAATACCCTGACTACTTTTAATAACCACAGATAATTTATAGAAAGCTTTTTTTTATCAAGTATTTCATTGGAGTTTTGGCGGGAATGCATTGAGGAGATGTGTTGCTAAATTTTCATTTTTGTGAAACTTAGTTCAAATGCGTGTAAATTGTTTAATTTCGGGGGCATATTAATCAATTTAGTTTCGTGAAGGTGTACAAGTGTAAATAAAAGTGAAAATCGGTGCAAAACATGGACTTTAGCTTAGTATTGTCTTCAAAGCTCCGTGAACAAACATTGTAAAAAATGGCCCCCTTTTTACAATGATTCCCTCGACTTGACTTTAACTATGACGACTTGACTGTTTCGTTCGATGCAAATAACCTCAAATATTGATAATACTTGACACTGGCAAATGTCCAAATGGCAAAGCCATTTTAAAGAAGAAGAAGAAGAATTTTATATTTTTTGCTGAAAGATGTAGCGGCGACTTAGCGATGACTTAAAGAGCGACGTAGTAGGGCAGATTCTCTTACTGATATTATTTAGGTACATAGATATTTTATATATAGAAAGGTATACTATAAAACTATCTTATTTCGTGCAAAGGAAAGTGCCTAAAAGGGGGTAACAAATTACCTAATTAGTTCAACTCGTTAGAATTAACGTTATACTTAGTTTGGACTGGTAGGTCACAGTGCCTAAATGCCTGCCAAATACAATAACTAGTACACTAGTAGGCACCTAATTTTACCTATTTAAAACAGAAAAACATTGTGTAAAGTGTTAACCATCTAAATTCTTGACCTACATAATAGTAGGTAAGCATTTATGTGCTTCACTAACCCTATAACAATATTGAGAGAGTAAAAGGGCGCGATGTGCACTGTAATAAATAAACGAA
Organism: Idaea dimidiata; assembly: GCA_949358125.1. Classification (NCBI taxonomy): domain Eukaryota; kingdom Metazoa; phylum Arthropoda; class Insecta; order Lepidoptera; family Geometridae; genus Idaea; species Idaea dimidiata. Next base: position 2,125,220 of record OX442342.1, read on the forward strand.
ACGACCTATGCAGTACAGTCAGGCAGAAAATCACAACGCGCGTCTGTAGTAGCGGGCAAGCGGGCGAGCGGGCGGGCGAGGGATGGGTAGCAGCTAGCAGTAGAGGCTAGGGCGCGCGCGGGTGTGGCGGGCGTGACGTCACGAGCTGTGATCGATATACCTACCGTGCCGCGCGGCAGTGCGCCCCGCGAGCTGCCCATAGCCGCGCGTTATGGCCGCCGCGCACCTGCTCCTCGCGCTTCTCGCTTCGCTGCCGCACGCACAGCGCGTTGCGTGAGTCCCATCATCATCTCATCCTCATCATTCTACCCTCCCATTAGAATACGATCACGATCCAAAATCACAAGCGTATTCGCAAATATTAAATATGTATGCACATGATAAGACGTTACAAAATCGAAGGAATCGATAATCTCTGTCTTTGATGTAGCTATGTCTGGGGATGTCTTGATTTTTCTTTGATTTATTTTATTACAGCTGAACTTGGTACCTTTTATGAATCGTCGAGGCTGCAATGTCCTACGGCGTTTACTTCGCTCGCCCTTGGGCACTGCTTACCAAATGTCGGTCCGTCTACTAAAATTATAACAGGGACTACTGCAGAAACCATTTTTTTACGTTTTTACCTTAGTTTTTCATCTTTCTTCACGTTTTCACCTAGGTTTTTCATCAAAACGTTATAGATATTACTGTACAGTGTAAACCGTAAGGGATGATAATGACTGAATCAATTTTCTTTTCAAGTTTATACCCATAATTACGTTTTGTACCTTGTATTGCATGGGAAAAAATTTAGACGCACCTCTTTTGATCTCCTAATGTGGATGGACTCAAGACATGCACTCCTTAAATATCATGGTTACTTAATAAAAATTTGATGACACAGTATTCAGATTATTGCATGTGTAGCGATTACATCGCTTAATATGTGATGAAGTGAAGGCGTGGTGCAGTGTCTTATTAAATGCATGATAAGTAATGATAACTGGTGCATCGCGTGTGAAATGCGAGGTTTCGCAGTGCGTCATCCATCATAACTAGTGGACTGGACAATACAGAACCATATGGCAGGTATCAAGTGCAGATTATTTTGCAGGGGCGGCGGCGGCGGCGGCATGTTCGGTGACGTGAACATCTCATCGATCCTGGACTCGTTCAGCATCAGCTACGACAAGCGAGTGAGGCCCAACTACGGAGGTCAGTTGATCGATTCTCTGTCGGTATGTGTACGTGTGCGTGGCGGCGGAAATCGCGTACGGGCCCGCGCCCGCTGTCGCCTCATTCTAACCGTTGTGTTGCAGGACCACCCGTGGAAGTGGGGGTCACCATGTACGTGCTCTCCATCAGCTCTCTGTCCGAAGTCCAAATGGTACTGTCCGTGCGTGTAGGCACCATTAGCGCCTCATCCCCATTCCACGTCATCCATCGCTCGATCGCCCGGCACGGTCCCGGCACGGCCCCGGCCCGCTCTCACTTTACGCTTGTTGCAGGTCCGCCGGTGGAAGTGGGTGTCACGATGTATGTGCTGTCTATCAGCTCCGTCTCGGAAGTGCTCATGGTACTGCCCTGTCAGCTCTCGCTTGTCTCGGTCGCCGGTCAGTCAGACCGCTGACGGAGCAGCCCCAGACTCGAGGCTGCGAGCATGTATGCCTTTGGTGGAGCGATCCGCTTATTTCCGTCTCTTAGTATAATCCTCTTCGATATAAACGTTGTAACGTCTGTTGAGGAACCAGTAGACTGCTGTTGTAATTACCTTCTTTAATTATGATTTTATTTCTTCGTTATTGATATTGAATTGTAATTGTTAGTGTTCTTTTTTCAAGGGGAGGTGGAAGTAAATATTTGATGTACTTAACATAGAGTCAATGTTCCTTAAAGGCGGAGCGGAGACACAGATCACCCGACACGATACGATACCGATGTGTCCGGCTTATGATTGTTCGTTCAAGTGAAGTATACTTAACTGTTAACGCTTCCGTGAGCGCGAGCGTTTGGCGAGAGCGAGCGAGGCGAGCTCACCGCACACCGACCGCTCGTTCCATGCTCCTTCACTGGCACCCGATACACCTCTCTGCACTCTACGAATCACAGCTTGCTCTCTCACCTCGTACCCTCAATTGTTCAATGTTGTCATGTGTCAATTTCATTATGTAGACGTAAGTAATGTGCTAGTTGTGTTTGCTGTTCGCTTACACACCTGCAGGGCGAACGATGACTATTTGTAATGGTTGCAGGACTTTACGCTGGACTTCTACTTTAGGCAGTTCTGGACAGATCCTCGTCTGGCGTACAAGAAAAGGCCAGGCGTCGAGACACTCTCCGTGGGGTCGGAGTTCATCAAGAACATCTGGGTTCCGGATACATTCTTCGTAAACGAGAAGCAGTCGTACTTCCACACAGCTACCACTAGCAATGAATTCATACGGATTCACCATTCGGGTTCCATCACCAGGAGTATAAGGTCTCAACACCGCGCCAGTGTCTCTCGTCTACGCTATTTCACATATCATTGACTTCTGCTTCTGTCTTCCAGGTTGACAATAACGGCGTCATGCCCGATGAACCTGCAGTACTTCCCGATGGATCGGCAGCTGTGCCACATTGAGATTGAGAGCTGTGAGTATTCTGGACAACGTTTAATACCTACTGTGTGTCTATTCCAACTTGTATTAAAGCTTTATTTGTGACCTACACGTGATTCTAGGTCATCAATCATTATTTAACCTTGGGAAAATCTTGTCTAACTGTAACCTAATAAACTAACTAAGGTATTTATTATAACTTATTTGTTTTTCATAAATGTCAAAGTTCTCGTATCATTAGAATAACGTCTATACTGTTAAGTTGTTTGATTGAACTGATACGTTTTTGATTCACTTTACACAGATGATAGAAAAATAAGAGGGAAAAGTGTGTCGTTGAGAATCGAACACAGATGCAATAATGGTTCTATAGTCGAGTCACACAATGCAATCTAATCACTGTGCTTGTTATGTACCGATGTTGTGTTGCACAGTGTGTGCTGAATACCGTACCACAGCCGGACCCGGGTCGGGTGGCGCCGGCGGCGGGGCTGCGGGCGGGGCTACAGCGCACCCGCCGTGAGCTCTCTACCGACCGCGCTCCGGGCACCCCCCACATCCCTACTTCAGCTCCCAGCGCCCCCCACTAGCACTAGGGGCCTCCGGAGTCAAACACCTCCACGTAGCTCACAGCTTTATGCTTTTCAACTACAACGCGCGAGCTCGCTGCCCCGGGATCCGCCACAGCCTGATCCAATCCTGATCAAGGCAGCTTCTCCCGATGCTCATTTTACACTTTTTTCAATATTATTATTTTAAATTTTATTATTTATTTCGATCATTGTATGCGTCACTGCACGAAGTAGATTTGAGTTTTATTTTTCTATCATCGGTCGCGAGGTAGGCCGACCTTCGAGGGGCGCGGTGCAGCGTCTTCCGCAGCGTAAGTGATAGCGTTTGTGTGTTTGGCATGTGACCGGAGTCGGGTACACGATGAGAGACATTCTATACGTGTGGAAGGACAACGCGGCGAGCGTCGGCCTCAGCGGGGAAGTTCAGCTGCCGCAGTTCGAAGTGTTAGGACATCGGCAGCGGTCGACGGTCGTCGAGTTATCTACAGGTGAGCCTTCTCCTGTCCTATCCTTACCCTTCCATTGTCCTCCCGGAGTCGTCGTGTCGGGAGTTCACGGAAACCCGCCGCTGCCGCTACCACCGAGGCGGCTATGTTGATTACCCCTCTCACTGCAGTCGGCTACACGATGCGAGACATCCGGTACAAGTGGAACGAAGGGCCAAACTCAGTGGGCGTATCGCACGAGGTGTCTTTGCCGCAGTTTAAGGTCCTCGGCCATCGGCAGCGCGCCATGGAGATATCTCTTACTACAGGTTTGCATTTATAGTTTTTGATCTGGAGCTATTATAAGAAATCGCTTGTAACACCTTTATTTGTTCAGGAAACTACTCGCGGCTTGCATGCGAAATCCAGTTCGTGCGCTCGATGGGATACTACTTGATCCAGATCTATATACCCTCGGGGCTGATCGTGATTATTTCATGGGTGTCGTTCTGGTTGAACCGGAATGCGACACCTGCTCGTGTGCAGCTAGGTGTCACCACTGTGCTTACGATGACCACTCTTATGTCTTCGACGAACGCGGCGCTCCCCAAGATCTCTTATGTGAAGTCAATTGATGTCTACCTCGGGACTTGTTTCGTGATGGTCTTCACCAGTCTTTTAGGTAAGGATCTCCTTATCTTGATTTCCAGCTCAGCTAATCTAAACCTAACTCAATTCATTCATTTCGTTTTCAGAATATGCTACCGTCGGATACATGTCGAAAAGGATACAGATGCGGAAGCAGAGGTTCGTGACGATACAGAAGTTAATGGCAGAGAAGAATGTTAGACCGGAACCACCGCCCTGGGATTCACATTCAGTTCACTCGCTGTCCAAAATGAGCACCATGAGCAGGTGTCCTCCTGGCAGATCCTCAGTAAGTATAATAGTTAACATCTCAATCTTACACACACACACAGACACGCACACACTTACTATCATTCAAGCGTAAAAGTAACTGCATCCTAGAAGTAGTACCTACTAAAGAACGAAGACGACGATGTGACATGTCTCTAAACTGCATTGATTCACGTGAATTCTAGAATTATTTCTAGACGCATATATAGTAATACTGGGACGTGTTTATCGTCAAACGAGGAAAACAAAAAAAAACTGCTGTAAAAACCACTACCTTTATTTTCCTAATAATCACGATTCGAAACGTGGCATTTCAGGAGGTGAGGTATAAAGTGCGTGACCCTAAGGCGCACTCGAAGGGTGGTACACTCGAGAACACCATAAACACTCGTGCCGGCTCCACGGATGAGCCTCTGGGTCCTACCATGCACCCGCTGCATCCAGGAAAGGTATGACTACCATACAATTTAATTTTTACCAATGCATACCTAATCACTTTTTTAAGCTACTTCGTACTTCGAATGGCTCGATAATTAGTTGGTCCCGGTTGATATCTCTGATAGCAGTATTTATACTTATCCATCACATCCCTTTTATGTTCAATGTTAAATATGAAAGGGTTATAGTACTTATTAAATAGGGTGAGCGTAGGGTTCCATTCTCTTTCAATTCTAAGGAACTTGAGCTCGCGACATCCAATCTCTTTATGCGTGTATTTAGATATCGTTCTTTCATTCCTTTAGAGGTCCTTAAGACTTTATGGTACTCCTCAATTAATTCAATCATTGATTGTTCCAGAACTTAGGTAAGTTCTTCGGCATAACGCCGTCAGACATCGACAAGTACTCCCGCATCGTGTTCCCGGTGTGCTTCGTCTGCTTTAACCTGATGTACTGGATCGTCTACCTTCACGTGTCGGACGTCGTCGCCGACGATCTTGTGCTGCTGTCGGACAAGTGAGTCGTCTGTCGGACAAGGCTCGTCTCTGCGAACACATATCACGACTCCGTCCGGTCCGTACCGAACTTAGTAAAGTTAGCATCCACGATCTCTCTTACTCACTACCTGACTTCACTGTTAACTCGATCCAAGTCTTTGTACGTCAAAACTGGGGAGTACCTTGAGCTGAGCATTACCTCGCTCAAACTCTTCCTATCGACTATGTCCCTTTGTGTGGCAAAATTGTGAATAAACATGAGCAGAAATGACAAAGGCAACTTTGCCCTATGCCAAAACTGGGGAAAAAGCGATAGAAATGGTATTTTTTTTACCTTCTGCCGCTGAGCAGCAGTAGACCTACAGTACTTGTTTACTGCTGCGTCTGCTAGTCTTATACTTAGGAGTCAAAGTTATGGAAGATCTATCAATATAGACAGGATTGCCCCTTTCCCCCTCCCCTTTGGGACATATTCCAGTCCCCCTTCAACTCCCCCCCGCAGCAGAGTGCGGAGCGAGCGACGGACGCCCGCGTCACGACGACGACTCATCACGACTAATTAGGTAATAATAAAAAGTCTGATGCTCAATTTTCGCTTTATTTATCGAGTCTCCATTGCGAGACGTTCGTTAGTGATACTGATTAACTGATAGATTATTATACGGTTAGTATTTCTGGGGTTTAATTAATGTTTAGCGCACTACCATGATTTACAACCCACGTTTGACCGCTAAAAATGGATTATCATTGGATAATCCCCGTTTAGAGGCCAAACGTGGGTTTAATATAAATTGGGATATTAAAGCCCAATCATCAAATCAGTAAGAACTCTCCGCTGGATATCCCCTTTTAGCGCCTATACTGTACCTACAGTAAAAGATACCTCTATTACACAAGCAGGGACTGTTCCGGATTTGTTTGTAAAATCACACTTGTGACCGCGAAATTACTCATAGAGATCCCACGAAAAACGTTAATTAAATCGTAGTGAACTATGCGACTGTACGTGGCAGAATAACTGCCTCACTCTATAATACTACTAGAAATGTAAATAATGTCATTTATTATTGTTAAAGTCTGTCCACGCGCTCCGACAAAAACCCTCTGTCAGACAGAATGAAATCATCATCCTCTACGACGATTGGTAGACTTAAGTCTCCGTCTTTGTAGACTTTTGTCGAAGTTGAGACTTCTGTCGAGGTCTTCAGAGACTATTTGAACTGTTCGTAGAGTTTTGTCGAAACATGGTGGACCGGCCACGACTTATGATGCACCTTTACTGAATTGTTTAACGTCTGAATGGGTAAATGGTCACATGTGAATTTTGTCTTATTAGGTACCTACAATAAAATTTAACGTTAGATTTTATTATAGTTAAAGTTGCATAGTTATAAGTGTAAGTTCTAATTATTATAGATATTATAATATAATATACGGTGTACGACTGTACGTGTGTATGTGGACCACTCTCCTTCGAGAGCTCCTGCCTGAGTTGAGAGACCATATTTTATCGTGTCTACGTTAAAGGAGAATGCCCATTTTCTTAGGAGACTTGAACTACTATCTAATTATGTCAACGTACCTAATTGATAATAATAACATAATAAATAATTTAAACGTATAAAGTTTAGTCACAGCGCCGTAAGGCACTGGTCTCACTAACGGCGATGGGCGAGTAACGAATAAAATTAGCAATTATAAACGAGTTGGCGATCGGCGGGAAGCGAGAGGATATTCGATAGTTTTTTCGCCAGGCGATAAGCGAGTGTGCAAAGTCGACTAGCGATTACTCGCAATGAATTGTTTAAATCTTGGCCAGGTCTAATTTTAAATTTAGAAATGATTAAGCGAGCGAGCGAGCATCGCTGATCGAGTATCTCTAAGCGAGTTTAAAGCGAGTCATTACCGGCAGTGTGAACAGTCAGAGAGCAACTATTAAATTGTGCATCTCTTTCGTTTACACGGAAAGTTAATATAGTTGTACGTTTCTTGAGCCAGAAAATCTCCGATAGTTAGTCGTTTTGTCGCCCTTGGTGAGACCACCACCTAAATGGTCATTCTCCTTTTTATGATTCTGTAATATTCAAAAATACGCAGTATCGGTGACACGATAGTGTCACCGATACTGCGTATTGATATTGATATTGCGTACCGATATAGCTCTAAAAAACTCACACAGCAATACATCAACGAGACAAATTTACGCGATTCATCATACACCTGCACCGTATGTAATCTCAGTAATATAAGGTTGTGTTAATAAACAAAAATCACAAATTGTACCTACATTGTATAGTTGAAAAGTTTGCTCAAATTGCTCAAATTCAAGCGGTTGCCGCCCACACCGCTTCTCTAAGAAACTTGTATAGAAGTATTGAAGCGTTGGGAGTGAGCGAAGCGAGCGGAAAGTCTCAGAAGTGAGACGGAAACAGGGTTTCAATTGTTTTAACTGGAGAAGCGATGCGCAGTGCGCTTCTCTTGCCGTATTTTATTTAAACGCTTTAGATGAAACCAATAAAAACCACTTAGACGCATCGCAGGACTCTAACTGCTGTATCTATAGACCAGTCTAGTAATTACTTGTCTTAGAAAATACGTCTGTCACTTTTTCTCTGACGTTGAAAATTCTTTATAAGAACGAGACAAGGCATTACTTAGCCAAAGTAATTATTTAGATACATCTATAAATACGGCTGTAAGAGCTGTTACGAATTGGGCGTTTTCAATCGCACGCTTTCGTTACGTGCGTTATGGGAACCAGCGCACGCTTAGACAGAATCGTGCGCTTGCTTTTGTGTGTACACATCAGTAGATCAGTAGGTAGTAGTTTTTTTGTTCTATTACTATTCTATTACCAATTATTTATTAACGAATCCTGATACAGCTATTGTTCTTTATAACGTCGCCGACGCTCCACTATATCCAACTGAATCCACAGGTAAAACAGAAAAACAACCACGTGGCTGTATCTGGGTTCATTAGGTACACATAAGTATCCATTTCATTAAAACAAACAAAATACTTATTTAAAAAAACTTAGTAAAATTACTATTGGGACCATGTCTCACACCCGTAGCCTGTAAGATATCAGAATTAACCCGTCAGTAAGAAATAATTCGATTTACGTTAAAAAAATAAAATCGTTGAAAAAAGTTATTAACCTAGAGCATTATCATCATCATCTCTTCTATAAGTATGCGTCGTGCGATGCGTCAAAGTGGATGGGTAACCTTTACAGGTAAAACAGTAAAGGTAGTCGTTTAACTGTCAACATCGAACGCGTGGCAAATACAGCTCTATCTCATAACGGCATCACATTTCTTGAATTACCTACTGTGCTATAACGGTGTAAAATGTAGCATTTCTTTTAATTCAGATATCCAGCTCCTTGCGTACCAATGTTTATTGAAACATAAACGAGCATCTAAAATTTCGCAGTTATAATATTAGTGGCAATCTGAAATGCGGTGATTACAGGGCGTGTGCTAAGCTTGCGATGCTGACAGATAATATAATGCAATCACCTTAAACAGTAATAATGTATTTTATAACTCACAATGTTCCTTGCTATCGCATCTTACATAAAACAAGCATAGTTATAGCTAGTTATCGACGCCTATGTAGCTCTAAGTAATAATTTCTAATGATATACCCATGAAAATGTAAAGCAATTTTTAGAAATATTATAAATAATTAATAGTATAGGAAAGTACGCACTTAGGGCACGATTGGTTCTAAAGTAGGTAATTATAAATGTAGGTTTCGATTAATTAGCAGTGTCCCGCGGTTTCACCTGCTTATTCAGTCCAAGATCGAAATAAAACACGACTTTTATTCCAAAACTAAAAAAAAATTATGCAAGAAACCTACGCGGCGCTGTTAGTTTGATACAAATATTTATAAAAAAGTTACAATAATGTAATTATTCGAAGAGTTTCACTCATTATTTATATTTACTGTATTTTAGAGTTCTTCGTTCAAGTCTTACCTCTATGACACATTTCATGGACGATAAGGACCAAAATTCTTCTTATTTATTTTTTCATTTAACAAAAGTAAATTGGAGTGTCGATCCATTTATTTTTGTAACTGTTTTTACAAATACAAATATAGCATTGCCCAACTTATTTGTTTTACAAAGGTGGAGGTCCACTGGGTCCGCATTGAGTCCGCATCGCTGTGCGTTCGATGTGGGCTGGTGTATGCTCACTTTTAGTTGACAATTAGGTGCAGTCAAAGACAGGAATTGAAACAAAAAATAAGACCTCTTACATAGTGGTGATATCAAATAATGTTATTAATACTACCTACTACTAGCTGCGCCCCACGATTTCACCTGCGTAAGCCCTGCAGTGGTATTCTCAAATGTAACAGCCAAGAGCTCGACGCTCTGTTTAAGCGTTGAATCTGAGCAATACGACACTCTAATTGGACGCTCACTTTGATTCGATGCTGAAACAGCGTCGAGCTCTAGGCTGTTACATTAGAGAATAGCACTGCTGATCGTAAGGTAATACCATGATGTCTAAGTCGCCGCGTTGACGTTTAGCTAAAAAAAACAGATCAATCAAATAGGTAGGTATCTAAGAAAAAAAAACAATATTTCGTAATTTATTTTTATTGCTCAAGGCATTATACAAGATGTAACGGGTAAGCCCTTTTAATCCGAAAGGGGGTTGTTCTAGACGTTTAAGCGAACAACTTTTGTTCTACGACTTTTGAAAATTCGAAGTACTTTTCGAAAAATTTAGGTGTAAAGTTTCCTTGAAAATCAGCTGTTTCTTAGAGTTCGAGGTCATTGACCTTATGTTGTTCTTTCATTTAGTTTGGTCTACTACAATCAAACCTTCAATTACCTTTATTTTCAAAAACAGCTGTTTTTCCATTGAAACAAATCTCAAAATTTTCAAAAAAAAAGTTCGAATTTTCAAAAGTCGTAGAACAAAAGGTGTTCGCCTAGACGTCTAGAACAACCCCCTTTCGGCTTACCTGTTACATCTTGTATTTACTAAAAATATTTCAAAGGAAAAAATAATCTTCAAAAATTCACTTGCGGAGTTCAAATCTCGCCGTAAGTGAATTTTTTGAAAATGAATTTTTCCTTTAAAATATTTCTAAAAAAAACATGTTAAAAAAAAGTTTTTTTAATATTATCTGTATTTTTTTAAAAATAGTCGGAGTTTTTTTAATAATTTTAAATTATTTTTATTTTTTGAGGGACAAAAGGACGACAAAGCACCGACACACGATCATGGTAGCGCGGAATAAGTCTTCAGCTATCTCTCTCTAAATACCAAGTTTATTCGCAATCTAGTTGTTGCGTAACACAAACAAACTTTCACATTTATAATATTAGTACAGACCTACGACTAATCTAGGTCGAGTCTATCTGTGAAATTAGGAACTTACCAATCCCACAAAAATATTTTCGACATCTTTTACACAATTTTCATTATATTTTTCCTTAACATTTTTTTTATAAAAACTATTTTCACTTCTATCTTTCTACACATAACTTTATTTTTGTGCACCTAAATATTCCTATTTACCAAATTAAGTACCTATATTACATACTTATAACTGTTATAATTGCTGCAAAAAAATGTACATTGTTGGATATCTCAATATGGTCTACCGGACAACACCCAGTGGAAATTGACAGGCACTATGCAGTACATTGCTGCTGTGGTATCATCTAATTAGCATCCACCGCTACTAGTTGTTATTTACTGTCAAAAAACATATTTCATATTCTACATCGCTGCTTTGAAGTAATCACCGGTAACAACCACGTTACATCAAAGCAGCGATGTACAGCAACTTAGCAACTACTAGCGGTGGATGCTAATTAGATGATACCACAGCTGGTTAGAAGTGAGTGTGGATGAGTCGCCTATTTTCACGTATAACCGTATGTAGATATACCAACCTATCTTGTAAATTAATTGTAAATAAAAGGGATGCACGAACATAAATAGGTAGCTTAATTAATTATTACTTACTAAATTACCAACGAGCGCGATGAGCGACACATCATATAATATTTTCAAAATATTTTTATTTGTTAATAATCAATAGCATTTATGCTTAGGTACATACTAATATTTTATATTTACAAAAACTTAGTACATACAAATAACTGATTATCATTTTTAGAAAAGAATGAGAATAATAATCTTTTCTTTCGTATAGCTAGGCGACACACTCGCTTACCGCTGCTTGCTAGCTAGTTTTTAGCTCGCCGCTCCTCACTGGCTGTCAGACAGGTGCCAGGTAGACCGTAGTGTGTATCTAGCATTAAATAGCTCTGTGCAAGCGGCACCCGTACGTGCCTGTACTAATGGATAACTCTATTTCATAGGCACTATGCAGTACCTATACATTGCTGCTTTGACGTGACGCGGTAGTGAGTAAAGTACTCCATAGTGTCTATGAAACTGAGTTATTCAATAAAGGTCAAATAGCAGAATGGTAAAAACGCAAATCGGTAATAATTTTATTATTATTACTTACTACTCTTCGTATATGCACAATACGATTCTTCTATTTGTCTCAATTACAGGCTTGGAAGTAAGGCAATATTTTACAGAAAATACATTATGCTCATATGCTTATATCTTTCTGAAGTTGTGATGTGAAAAGGTTTTTTACCGTTTTGCGCTTTTACCATTTTGCTCTATTACCTTCTATAAATAGATAAGGGATACAGAGGGACGAAAATATGACAAAACCTACTTCGAGTACGAACTTGTTACGATGTGTTGGTTTGCACAGTACCTACCTACCTGTATAATATTGTTATACCTACAGCCAAATACAAAAACGCCACTTAAAATTTGAGGGGCAATTAAATAATGGAACAGCTTGTACATTTAAAATTAGTAGATACGTAATATGGGCACAGATTACATGTTACTAAAGTAGTAACTATGGGATTTCTAAAACACTTTATTTACCGGGTTTAACCGCGTTTTATTCATGATTTTTAAACGGCTGAGCTTTCGCCAACTTTACAGCTGGCTTTTCCAAGGTTGACTGAAAACGATAGGTTAATTGAACGCGATTAAACCCGCTAAATAAAGTGTTTTATTTGCAAAATCGCGAAAACCATAGAAGAAATTGTTTATTTATTTTATTTAAGAGCTGCTTCATTATATAAGTAGCCCTCAAACTTTGAGTAGCCTTTCAGTATTCGGCCGTGACCTACATTATTTATAAAAAATATAATTATTAGGCATTATAATTTATATACCTACCTACCCAATAAAAAAATGTCTTCTAAATATAGAAAATAAGTTGAAATTGTAACGATGACTTTGTAATTTATAGTTTTAACGTAATAAATGTAAGTATCAAGAACGATATTCTAAATAATATAATTAATTATTAAATATAAACACGTATTTGTAATAAATAATTTGTGATTAGTGTCATCGAAAATAGACTTGTTCTATGTAAATAAAATATTATTACACTCAGTTGCTGTCTTTTATATTATTATTATGTACCTACTTAGATAGCCTATAAACCTTCCTCGATAAATCCTACTAATATTATAAAGCTGAAAGTTTGTGAGTATGTGTGTATGTTACTCAATCACGTAAAAACCGCAGAACCAATTGCGGTGAAACTTGTAATATAGGTAGCTTAAAATATTTCTAACACTAATTTTCTTTAATAGTGGGCAACATTAAAAATAAAACCATTGAATATCAAAAATTCTTTATTTAAAAAGTAGTAATTTTGTAGCAAAAATATCAATTTTTTCATCTATTTCTTCACTAAAAATCCCTTACACCCTACGACTGCGCGTCTCTCGTCTCCAACAAGAGTTTAGCAAGAGACGCCCTAGTGCCCAGAGCTAACGTCTCCAACCCCCGCGTCGCCAGCGTCTGGCGACAGTCGGGGGCTGTGGGACCCTCGCAGGGCCGCGGGGGCGGGGCCAAAGCGGCCCCGGGCTCGGGGGCGCGGATACTTCGTAGTCCGCTCGATGCTAGAACCTGAGAAAGTTGAGGAACTTTATAGTAGGTATCTGTGGTCTGTTTTTTTTTCGATCCTGAACCGATTATGGCAATTTGTCAATTAGCCAGTGTCAAGTATTATTAATATTTGCAAGTTATTTGCATCTAAACCGTCAAGTCGTCATAGTTAAAGTCAAGTCGAAGGAATCATTGTAAAACGGGGGCCATATTATGGCTTATTCATTTGGACTAAGCCTCGAAGAAATCGCTTTGAGTGTGAAGGCCACGTATTATACAATATTTATTTAAGTTTTAAATCTTATAATCGGTTTTCATTATGTATTACTGTTGTATATTTATTGATATATCTACCAATCTAATTCGATAACTTACCTCAGCCACACTGAGCGCGGGATCAGCGCCCGCGGCGGCAGTGTAATCGTCCTTATAGAAGGCGACTATGTCGTCTGTCGTGATCTCGAACCGGCCCGAGTGCGGCGGCTTGGACGCTTCCACTCGCGTCTGAGCGAAGCGAGAGAACGGGATGGGAAGGTACCATTGCTCGTTGCGGATCGTATTCATGCGGACCTGGGGATATGAGTACGAACATACAATAACCAGGGTCAGGAGATACGAAGTCCGCCGGGTCGTGTAAAAATACAATGAACTTAAGTGAATCAGTAAGACTTCCCGAATACGTCGCCGTAAATGTTAAATTAGGTTCAGAAATAGTTTAGAAAAGAAACTCCAAAATTGGAAAAATGTAAACGGAAAATGTGTTTACATTAACGTTCACGTTTAACATTTTACCAAAAGAAAAGTAATTTGCGAATAAGAAAAATATAATATGTTTTTCAATGTTTACATTAATATTATATGTTCGTATCGAGGTCAATATTTGTTTCCCCCACGGAATCCCGATATCCTTCTTAAACACCTTGATTTCCCCCAAAGAAACCCTAAATATCCCCTAAAGAAACCTTCAGACATCTCCCCAAAAGAACCAACAGATATCCCCCAAGAAAATTCCCAGACACCCCAAACAAACAACTCACCCTGTTAAGAAAGTCTCTGTCAAACTCAATAGAGCTCGGCACTAGCAGTATTGGATGATCTCGGGGTAAATCCGGGAGCAAAGAGTCGAGAGTGCCCCGTGGGGTCCCAGCGACCCCGGGCGTGGCCCCCGGGGCTCCTTGACCCCGGGTTACTGTGAGAGCGGGTAACAATTTTCCTGCGTTACGGTATTCTGTTTCTGATGCGTCGTCGGTAGCTGTTGAAAAAAAATGGAAAGATTTAACCGCCTGAAGAGAAAATGGTTATTCTGGGATGTTCTATTTCGACTATCTGTTCCTGCTAAGATCCCTCGTTATCCTATAACAAGAACTTTTTCCCTACCCCAATCGAGAACTAATCTTGGGCGTCATTCTTTTATCACAAGAGCTTGCTCTAAATATAATGAACTTAATTCTAAGATTCCTGATATTGACGTTTTCTATGACTCGATGTGCAGTTTTAAAAGTAAAGTGCTGTAACACCTTTGTAAGGTCTATTTATAGTGTATGTCCTATTTAATTTTAGCATAGAACTTTTACTTTAATAATAGTATCTTTGAGACAAAGTTGTGTATACCTATAATTGGTAAACACATTTAACCATAGTGTTCTGGCATTGTTTTTTGTTGAGTTATCTATCAATGTGTATTACTGTTGGTGTACCTACCTAATTAAATAAATAAATGCTATTCAGTCCATCATTCCGAAGATACTCATCACATTCTCATTCACCTCACCTTTATATGGAACCACCTTGGAACCTAGTCAATCGGTCAAGTCATCATCGAGTAATCCCTAAAAAAATGTAAGAGACCTCCCTCCTTTTTTTTAAGTTGGTTAAAAAGATAAAACGAAAATTAACCTAACCAAATTATGGTATATGACCCAGTCTGCAGCGAGTGAGAAACATTACAATAATACGATTTATTTATTTGGTACACCCAGTTAATAGGAGATCTGGATTAATACAGGTCCCGATAGTCCCGATCCAGTGGGACTTCGGGACCTGTGTGTTAATCCAGATCCTCTGTACTATTGAATGTATTTTAAAGGTATTTCTTACCTATGACATATACAGAGATATTACAGTCAGGTTGCGGTGATCCACACATCGCCGATATACGTCGCAACAAGGCACCCACACTCGCTACTGTTGTAGTTTCACTGAAACGAACAAGAAATCAAGACATTTATTGCTAAATAATGTGCACAAATATCATAGTTGTTATTTGTACACAAATATCATGGTTGTGATTTGTACACAAAGACCATGATTGTGATTTGTACACAAATATCCGTGTTGTGATTTGTACTCAAAGTTCATGGTTGTGATTTGTAAACAAACATCATGGTTGTGATTTGTACACAAATATCGTGTTGTGATTTGTACTCAAAGTTCATGGTTGTGATTAGTAAACAAACATCATGGTTGTGATTTGTAAACAAACATCATGGTTGTGATTTGTACACAAATATCATGTTGTGATTTGTACTCAAAGTTCATGGTTGTGATTAGTAAACAAACATCTTGGTTGTGATTTGTACATAAAGATCACGGTTGTGATTTGTACACAAATATCATGGTTGTGATTTGTAAACAAACATCATGGTTGTGATTTGTACACAAAGATCACGGTTGTGATTTGTACACAAAGATCACGGTTGTGATTTGTACACAATGATCACGGTTGTGATTTGTGCACAAATATTATCATGGTTGTGATTTGTAAACAAACATCATGGTTGTGATTTGTACAAAAATATCATGATTGTGATTATATTGTAATACATAATGATATAGTAAAACTCTATAAATATTGTGTTTTAATCATTTTATTATATATTTATTACCTGTGTGCGAGGACGAGCGCGAGCCGCTTGCTCTCGGTGACGTAGGTGACGGGCGCGAGCCTGGCGGCGGTGAGCGCGCGCGCCGCCTCCACCAGCCGCAGCGCGCCGCCCGCGCGCACCACCAGCCGGTAGCGCAGCGCGCGCGCCGCCTCCCACTGCCGCGCGCCCTCCACCAGCCGCGGGGCGCTCTCCGACGGCCACCTGCGGGACGCCCAGGCGGACACCTGCAAGCGATTACCACGAACCGTCATCTCCGTCCACTGCTAAACATTGGCCCCAGCGAGATTGTCGAGGTGCGGGTGGTGAGCGGCCTTCTTGCTCCGGTACCTGTCTGGATAACCAGCTAGTGTCGTAGGGCACGAGGCTACTCTCCTTTATGAGGACCAGTCTAGTATTGAGGAGTAGATCCGTCTTAAACTCCACGTCGCTCCTAGGGGTGTTCGCTCGGGTACAGCGGCCCCTGCTGCTAAGCCGAAAGGTGGGTCGGTGGGGACGCTATCTTCTTATATACAAGGTGTAACAGGTAAGCCCTTTTAATCCGAAAGGGGGTTGTTCTAGACGTCTAAGCGAACAACTTTTGTTCTACGACTTTTGGAAATTCGAAGTACTTTTCGAAAAATTTAGGTGTAAAGTTTACTTACAATCAGCTGTTTCTGAGAGTTCGAGGTCATTGACCTTATGTTGTCCTTTTATTTAGTTTGATGGTTTACAATCAAAACTTTAATTACCTTTATTTTCAAAAGCAGCTGTTTTTTCAGTAAAAAATCATCTCAAAATTTCCAAAAAAAAAATTTGAATTTTCAAAAGTCGTAGAACAAAAGATGTTCGCCTAGACGTCTAGAACAACCCCCTTTCGGATTAAAAGGGCATACCCGTTACGAATTGTATAAAAATGAACCCCTATTTCGCGTGGTCACGGCATCTCGCCTGAACGGCTGAACCGATTTCGATAATTGTTTTTTTGTTTTCTTCCTTATAATTAGGAGAAGGTTCTTATGAAACAAAAAATGCTGGACCGATTTTGATAAATCTTACGCGGGTGAAACCGCGGGGCGCAGCTAGTCTTCTTCTTCTATATAAAAATGAATGCCTATTTTGCGTTGTCACAAATTTTCTATGTCGTTCTATTTTCCGATTTCGATAATTCTTTTTTTGTTCAGTTCGTTATGATCTGGAGAAACATTTAATGCCAGAAATTTTTGAATTTTGGATAAAGACTTACGCGGGTGAAACCGCGGGGCGCAGCTATTAACATATATAAATAGGTTGAGCAGGACAGGTGCTGATCATAGGCCTCCCATACGACGCCACAAATAGCAATCGCGAGCTACCTCCATCCGACGACTCCTCGCGACCGCTACAATGTCGTCCGTCCACCGAGTAGAAGAATAAGAACTTTAATAATGATCGGTCCTCGACCGGCGATACATTGCGAAACGGAGTGATGGAAGACTACCTTGGCATAAGCCAAAAGCAAATACATGTTCACACGCGACTTATAGACTCCCAAATTAAACTCGTCTGGGAATATAGTCACAGGCAACTAAATCCAATCTCTTGCGGTGCAAATGAAGAAAATCATCTTCTCAAAACCATTGAAATCGGCACAGTAGGCAAGTCTTCATTGACCATACTTCATGACCTACTGCGCTGAGCGCAACCTGCAAAATTAATTAATGCTTACCTCATCCCACAACGCTGTGATGGCCTGGCTTTCAGTCTTCGAGTGGTGTGCTACAGCGCGGCGTTCGTCTGGCATGTACGCTCGCTCCATATCGAACAAGGTCCAGCGGAGGTGGTCAAAGCGGGAGTCTGGTGGTGGAGCTGCGAGGCCAGGGTCTGTGCGAAGACCAGCTGGCCAGGTTGCGTTCCGGTAGTGAGGAGGATGACGGAAGGAACAGCGTCTTAATGCAGCCCTTAAACGACGGGATTCAAGCCGGCCGCGCGCCAGTCTTTCGCGAGCTCCCAAAGCGTGCAGACGTAGCAACGTCGGCGCTGGAGCGGGCCCCGCCGTAACCGCATCCACTTGAGCAACGAGCGGCTCTGCTTGCGCTGCAGTATACTCCTGTGCTTGAGCTATGCTACTACAAGGCACGTGGGCCGCATGAAGCACACATCGACCCACATTCTCATGATGACGGGGCGAGTAAGAATTCCTGACACACCAGTCTAATTCCGCATGCACGGCTCTTAACACCGAATTACTCAACAATACTCCACTATCTAGCGAACAGTATTGGGAGTCTGGTTCTTGTACGCCCATGTATAGGTCTCTACTGACGCTAAGTGACCCAACGAGCTCGGTAAGGCGTCTTGCATTAACGTATCCTGCGTCAGTGACGAGGAGAAAGAAGTCGTATTCTTCTAAGTAGTTGTCGGCTAGATATTTCAGTGCGTGGAATGGTTTTAGCATCTCTCGTGTGTCTGTGAAGCCTGTAACAATAATAGAAGGTTTAAAATTAAATAAGGTTTCACTTGGCGTTTTCTGTACATAGCCTCATAATTTGGGTTTTGAGATACCAGTTTCCTGACAATGTGTTACCATATATTTTAACGAAATGATTTCCAAAAATTTCGCACCGTTGCGCACGGAATTGAACCTGCATCTCTGGGGATCCATCCCAACGCCTTTTTCCAATTTCAGAGCATCCGTGGCCATATTTATCAGGGGGCTGATGGTACTCTGCTAAACACCTGACAGTATAGTGGCCTCTGTCTCTGATACTAAAAGTGGGTTAGATTGGATAGTTAGTTTAGGTTCACTGGGCTTTTTCCGCACTTTCATTTTCTTCTTCAGCTGCATGTATTTTTCCACTGCCAGGTTATGCCTCTCCACGTTTTTCTATCAGAAGACTTCCTGGACCACACTGCACCAGCATAAGTTTTCCGCACTTAGCCTCACCCAAAAGGTGGGTAAGTGGCGATGCTAAATAATCATAAGCATATACGATTTTAAACTAACATGGTTATTTTCACTACTAAAATTACTTATTAACAGGGTATTTACCATGTTTAATAATTTATTGGCGGAGCTTGATATTTCGCTAGTAATTTCAACCAGTTTGTTTACGAGACAAGTTGTTCACAGTCTCGTGAACAAGCTGGTTGAAATTACTAGCGAAATATCGAGCTCGGCGAATAAATTATTAAACATGGTAAATGCCCCGTTAATAAGTAATTTTAGTAATCATAAGCATGGTATATTATATTAGTTTTAACAATAGAATACACCTTACCAACAACATTTGCAAGTCCTGGTGGTGCGCTGACGGCGCTGGCTGTGATGAAGAACTTCAAAGCAGGCTGTAGACGAGATGCTGTCTTGTTGATCGCTGCTACTTGGTCTCGGAGACGTTCTTCAGAGCTCAGGACACCCGTTAGTACTGAACCTGCGGGAATACCAAATATTTTTTGAAATATAAGCTCAAGGATCCTTAACATAATGTAAATATGTCTTAATTGTAGTTGTTTAAAGTTTTGTTGAGAAAATATATATGTATTAACTATTATGTAAGCTAAAATTATATATATATACATCTTACAAAAACTTGTCTTCAGAACAGGTTACCTAGTAGGTAAATAAATAAAGTGGAGATGCGCCGAGCACTAGTTTAACCGAGTATTTAGTATTTGCAGAGTCGAGTACTTGGCCAAGTTACTCCGTTCCTTACAACCTCTGATCTCAAACACTTTTGATCAGAAGCATTTGTAAGGAACTCAAAAAAAGTGTAACTTGCTGTTTACAAGCATTAATCATGGTCTTGATATAGTGCTAACTAGCAGTAGCTCAGTTTCCCGCAGGGATAATTGTATAATAATTCAGATCTCCAGCTATATGCATACCAAGTTTCTAGTAAGTAGTAGTCGTTTTTACGTTAAGGAGTAGCAAACGCTCATTTACTTCCTCACACAGAAACTGTTACCTCTGTAGAACTTAATATAAAGTATTTGATATAATTACCTCTCATACCAAGCTCGGTAGTATAGTACCGTGGACGTTGGACACTTCTACCAGCCGTTTGCCCCGCAGGGCCTAACGGGCGCTCTTCCCTATGTGGCTCATACTCATCAACCCCACCGTCGGCCACTAAAGGCACACTGGCACACGTAACCACATCCTCGTCCAGAGGAATCACTGACAAAGACACCCACAGCCCTATCATCATCCCCATTATGAAGTAGGAGTTATGTTTTACTTGTGACATCACGAAACGGGACCACATCGTATAAGTTCGTTGGACAAATGAACTTGGTTTGTAAAAGATCTTATCTAAGATCTAGATGATTAATATCAGCTTATCTTTATCATGTCTGTCTGTAATGGTTAATTATTTTTTATTTATTAGTTTGACCGTGAAATTATTTTTTTGATGAGCCGAAAAAAGACACACAATCCAACTCACAAACAAAATTGACACTGACAGAAATACGAATTGACTGACAAAAGTGACGTGCTTCTTTTTTTCTAATCGGTTGTTAACCAATCATGGCCATTTAGAAATTAGCCAGTGTCAAGTGATATTAATATATTTAAAAGCAGATTATTTGCATAGAAACAGTCAAGTCGTCATAGTTAAAGTCAAGTCTAGGGAATCATTTGTAAACACGGCGGCCATTTACAAAGATTGTTCACGGAGCTTTGGAGACAACGCTAAAGTCCATGTTTTGCACTGATTTTCACTTTCATTGCACTTGTACAGTATTGTACACTTAATATTATACTTAATATTATGCCCCCGAAATTAAACAATGTACACGTTTTGAACTAGGTTTCACAAAAATTAAAATTTTGCTACACATCTCCTCAACGCGTTCCCTAATATTAAAGAAGAAAGTTTGTGAGAATGTGTGTATGTGTATATCTGTGTTTGTTACTTAATCACGTAAAAACTACTGAACCGATTGCGATAAAACTTGGAATATAGCTAGCTGGAGACCTGGAATAACACATAGGCTACTTTTTATTCCGATATTCCCGCAGGAACGGGACTTATGCGGGTGACACCGCGGGGCGCAGCTAGTTAGTACCTACCTAATAAATCCATTTTGTTATTTTGAAATGAAAGACAAGTACTTAATATTATTACATTTTGTTGACTTGTATTTTGTTGTAACGAAATTTATAATACCTTACTTTATAATATTTTGATGAGTATTAGAAAACTCATAATTACTTAAATAAATAACTTATTAAGGGTTATTCCTATAATGGCCACTGATAATCCCCACCAGCAGGGATTTTTGAACTTTTTGTCCAATAATCCCCATTTTTAGCCGATTTGTGTAAAGTGTTATTTTTGGACAAAAAGTTCAGAAAAGCCCACTGCTTAAAAAACTTGTTTCAAAATGGGGATTCGTAAAACAAAAGTTCACGAATGCCAATGGGCATTCGTGAACTTTTGGTTTACGAATGGCTTAAAAAAATATTTAAAATAGGAATTTGTGGACAAAAAGCACAGAAAGTTTCATCATGAACTACTCAAACTACTACAATTTACAGTGTGGGTTCATAATAATTATGATTAGTGGACGGAATGATAGGAACTAATATAAGTACATAACTTTCTTACACATTTTTATTTTATTCACAAATTTTATACAACATTGGCTAGACGTATTAGATCGCTTATTAAAATACCAAACAATATTAATTAAAATAATACATACACAAATGTAAGTATTTCATTCCACAAGTTACTAATTCCAGATAGAATAAAGTCAAACTATTTACCTACTTGGATCCGATAATTCAATAAAACGATGAAATTGTTAAAATGCTATTTTATATTAATACGTACTTCTAGGTCAGTGTGCTTCATCTTGGACTGCATCGAGACTTTAATCATTTAATCAATATAGATAAATAGCTAACAACAATAATTCATAATAATTTTAAATAAAATGGATACCAATCGCAAACAACGATGTTGTTGTTTGTCAATTGTTTATAAGATAAATATAACAGGTTTACATAATTTGTCTAATTAATCTTATCACATTCTCAAATAATAGAACCATTCTTATATTTTATTTTAATATGATACACTTATTTGTTTATTTAATATACTCTAATGTACTAATACCGCTTGAGCTAAAGGCCATTTTAAATCAATTCACTCAATAACAATAAATGAAGAAATGATACCAAATGTGCTTATTGCAGAACTAATTCCAGACAATAGAAAAACTAGCCAATTACATGCAAGTCCAAAAAAGTGTGCTTTTGTGCTGGCAACTGTGAGTCATATAATCTTCTTCCATCTATACTATAATAAAGGAAGAGAGGACAAAAAGTCAGTACTTGAAAGAAAATTTAAAAAAAAAAGTGGTCAAAGGGACTAAGGATAAGTAGTAGAACAATATTATATAAATTTTAAAATTCATTTCTGTTTTTCTATTTATCTGTCGGTTCCTTATATAATTAATTAAAAACTACTTATCTGATTGAAATCTGGTTTTCAATATTGGATAGTTCAATTTTCGAGAAAGGTCGTGGTATACTTAGCATTGAAATCCAATTAATAGAACCCGAGTAATGAACGAAAAAGTGTAAACGCTAGAGAACCGCTCGACCGCCCGCGCCCGTGATAACGCTTTTTTACTTCCGCGGGTGACACCGCGGGTCGCAGCTAGTCTCAATATAATGATTTAAGGTTTAAATTCAAGTATATTTTTAAACTAGTAACAGTCGGCTTTTATCAAAGGATAGTTGTTTTACAGCCTACCCAAATAGTTTACTTAGTAGACTTGTGAAATGAAATACTTACATTTGTGGATGTATTATTTTAATTGTATGTTATTTTAATAAGCGATGTAATACGTCTTGCCAATGTTGAATAAAATTTGTAAATAAAATCCCAATGTGTAAGAAAGTTATGTACCTATATTAGTTCCTATCATTCCGTCCACTAATCAAAGTCATTATGAACCCACACTGTAAATTGTAGTAGTTTGTGTAGTTCATGATGAAACTGTGCACAAATTCCTGTTTTAAATATGTTTTTAAGCAATGGACATTTGTGAACTTTTGGTTTACGAATCCCCATTTTGAAAGAAGTTTTTTAAGCAGTGGGCATTTCTGAACTTTTTGTCCAAAAATCCCCACTTTACACAAATCGGCTAATAATGGGGATTATTGGACAAAAAGTTCAAAAATACCCACTGGTGGGGATTATCAGTGGGCATTATAGGAATAACCCCTTAATAACTCACTTCTTCAACCAAGCGACATAACTTGGTCAATTCATTATCAAAATTTGGTCTGCTATAATCTATCTATTGTTTATTTACTAAATTCTTATCACATCAGACTTTAAAATCGTGCTTCATATTCATCTAGAATGCCTACGATCATACTTTTGTGCACTCATCATTATTATTACAACAAATTGGACTAATTATATCTAGAATCTCTTCCGGGCTCTTTCCTTTTGTCTCAGGAACTATAAACATTACAAAACCCGCGTAAACTCCCGCCAAAACACTGGCAACACCGAATGCTGTCGATAATCCCAAGTTTCCAGCGATGAGCGGTAACATTATAGTTTCCATCGCCCCCGCTACGCCAGTCATAGATGTCGCTAGTAGTATGACACTTGATACCTGTTGTGGAAAAAAAGAAAATTAGATCGTTATATATATCTTAATTAATTGAGGATCTAACCGCCTTACTTATCTTATAAGCGATGACTAACACCTGCAAAAACTAAGTATCGTTTGCTTTTACTGTGACATGAAGTTTCAACTTAGTCATAATCAGGGAAATAAATAATTTGTATTCTTTTTAACCTTCGACGGATAAAGAGATGTGTTAGAAATTTGTAGTGTGGCTTTATAGCTCGCGAAGGGATCTAATGATTGTACTTTTTTGACGAGTTATTATAATACAACCAAATGCAGAAAAGTTCTCGAGATTACAATAAGAGATGTCGCTACTAGTACCTACCTTAAACATGTCAGCCAGGATCGCAAAGGGCGCTGTTTGAACGCCACAGCTATCACTGAGGACGGCTACAGCGAGCACAGCCCACGTGACCGTCGAGTTGGTGCGAGTGAGAAGGCAGATGAACGCGCCGGTTAGAGAGAGACAGGTAGCTAGTGATGAGTAGAGGAGCAGTGGCTGTGAAGAAATTAAGTTAATTTAGCTATCGTGTTTAGTCCAACAGGTACGATTTTAGCCTTAAAGAAAAATTTGAGAAATTTTAGAAATAAAGACGTAAAAATAGTAGATTGTGCACCAAGGGAGAAAATACTATTTTTACGGCGGGTGTGTTTTTTGAATCCAGAGAGAAGCGATTTTAGAGTAGAATTCCGAGCGTAGCGAGGGGTTCTTGAGTAGAATCCTGAGCGAATCGAGGGATGCAAAGTACCTCACTCGAGCTAAAAATAGTATTTGCTCCTGAGGTAGACATTCTACTTTTCATCGCCCTCTATGAGAAAATGAGTACCTTTAACTTGTTAACCCAATGTTTCAAAGTCCTATTCCTAGTCTATTCCAAGACTATTTCTTGTCTATTCCGAGTCTCCTACTCTACTCTTGTTCTATTCCTAGTGTATTCATCTTCTATTACAATCTATTTCTATTTGATTCGTGATTGACACTTTTTACAAACATACACATTCCAAATTCAAATCGCTCGGCCAATCAGTAGCCGGAAAAGTAAAATCCCTGCTAAGAGGGAGGCAAAACGTTTTGCCGGCGAGTTAGCGTGAGCGCCAGCAAAGGGCTAGTTTCAGTCTAGTTTACAGGGATTGGATTAGCTATTTTCGAATAGAAGTGATGAATTTTTTTTTTATTGATTTGAGATCCCGGGGAGGCAATACGATTGAATATCTCGTATTGCCTCCCCGGGCTCTAATGACTGCTCTCATGCTATACATGAGGAAATAAAATAACAATAAAACTCATCCCAACCAATAGTTATTGTAGTACCTACTGTTTCGATTTTTTGATGAGAAGTGTATATAAAAATGAATCCCTATTTTGCGTGGTCACGGCATCACGCCGGAACGGCTGGACCGATTTCGATCATTCTTTTTTTTGTTGTCTTCGTTATGATTAGAAGAAGGTTCTTATGAAAGTAAAAAGTTGAACCAATTTGAAAAATCCGCGGTGGGTAGCTAGTAAATAGTAAAAAATAGCCAAGTGCGAGTCGGACGTGCGCACGAAATCACGTCGTTACCATAATCACAAAAAATCATGAATGCAACGTTAACGCCATTTATTTTTAGTACCAGTGTCATCTAGAGACATTAAAATTTAAAAATCACGTTGTATGGGAGCTATTTAAATATTTATTTTGTTTCGTTTTTAGTATTTAGGAGCGACGATTTGCGCAAGACGGCTGGCACAAACTGGATGCGAGAAGCCGAAAATAGATCTAGGTGGCGTGCAATTGGAGAGGCCTATGTCCAGCAGTGGACTGCAACGGGCTGATGATGATGATGATTAGTATTTATTGATAAAGCGGCAGCAGAATCATTTGTGAAAATGTCAACTAGCTATGACGGTTCATGAGATTCTGCAGCCTGACAGACAGAGTGTGTGTACTTCCAAAGGGAAGATTTTCCAGGCAGGTAAAATCACCTGCTGGCTGCGGCCTGTGTTGTACGCATGAGCTTAGTTGCAGAAAGTTGCCTGTGCGATTCCGGACTTCTTACTAGTAACTAGTAACGCCATCTAGTAGCCTCTACTTACCCTCCGCCCAGTCCTCTCCACCAACGCGAGCGCCACTAAAGACCCTCCAAGTTGGACTGCACCCAGCAACAAGGCACGTCGCGCCGCGCTGGCTCCTACGTCCAAATCTAAGCAACACACAGAAATACTTTCCCATTGGAATAAATTAAAAAAAAACTAAGTGTCAAGGCCAAGTGCAAGTCGAGTCTTGGCGGGAACTCCTTGAGGAGATGTGGTGCTAAATTTTCATTTTTGTGAAACCTAGTTCATATGCGTGCAAATTGTTTAATTTCGGGGGCATATTAATCAATTTAGTTTCGTGAAGGTGTACAAGTGGAATGAAAGTGAAAATCGGTGCAAAACATTGACTTAGTGTTGTCTCCAAGGCTCCGTGAAGATTGTTTGTAAATGGCCGCCGTGTTTACAAATGATTCCCTAGACTTGACTTTAACTATGACGACTTGACTGTTTCGATGCAAATAACTTGCATAATAAATTTGAATACATGACACTGGCTAATTTCCTAATGGCCATAATCGGTTCACAACCGATAAGAAATAAAAAAAAAAAAAATAAGTGCAAGTCGGACGAAGGTTTGATGAAGTTTTTTGTAACTTATAAATACAAACTAGGAGTTCGCCTCGAACTGAGACCTCACGACCCCCTATCTCCTCAATCCCCCTACTGATCCGGCTCATCTTCGAACTCATAAATTCTAGTGACCTAAACTACGCGCATACCAAAATTCATGAAGATCGGAGCTACGATACTTAAGTTATATTATCAAACATACAAAGATACTAAGGTACAAAGATACAAGCGCCAAGCCCGTCTACACTGGTACACTACACCGTCTACACCGTCTACACACAATAATCTTACAATTTGTACAAATTACAGTCACGTTTGTTGAACGGGAGTGCCACGTTTTTAGTAGGTTTCTTGTTTAAAAGCAGACAGAGATAATTTTCTGTGAAAATACTCACCATGGGACGAACGATAATTTTTTTCAATTAGACAGTACGAGACACACTGCAAAAATTACTCCGCACATTAAGCCGTGGAACTTCGTTACAAAAAGTTTAAATGTGAAAAGTTAGAATAAGACATAAAGTAAGTTGAAAACATTTTTATGCGCTTGATTCGAGTATTTGGACTTATTTTTGTCTTGTAAGTCCGCTGTACCAGCCCATTCTGTGGACATTTTGAGAAACTAGAGAAATGGCTGTTTTTTTACCGACTGCGCGGCGCAAAGAAGGGTCATTGTGTTGATCGAAGTCTATATATAACTAGAGTTCGCCCCGAACTGAGACCTCACGACCCCCTATCTCCCCAACCCCGTACCGATCCGGCTCATCTTCGAACTCATAAATTATATTGACCTAAACTACGCGCATACCAAAATTCATGAAGATCGGATCTACGATACTCAAGTTATCGTCGAACAAACATACAAACATACAAAGATACAAAGTTACAAAGTTACAAAGATACAAAGTTACAAAGATACAAGCGCCAGGCCCGTCTACACTGGACCTCACTCGCTTCGCTCGTTCGGTCAATTATTAAACGAATAATATAACGAAAGACAAGTAAAAACGATAACACAACAAGAACTATTCCTTAATTACGACAATCGACCACAATTTGTAACATAAACATGAATTATTTACATTGTTTACATTGAACATAGACGTTTACATTCCCTTCAAAAATGTCAGATCTTGGAGTAAATATTGCAAGCAAACGCAACGATACCGAGATCTAGGAGAGATGTCGAGCGCCATCTATTGACAAATTTTTAGAACTTGATTTTTTTCTCTTTTTGCACCCCCTATCTCCCCAACCCCCCTACCGATCCGGCTCATCTTCGAACTCATAAATTCTACTGACCTGTACTACGCGCATACCAAAATTTATGAAGATCGGAGCTACAATACTCAAGTTATCGTCGAACAAACATACAAAGATACAAGCGCCAGGCCCGTCTACACTGGACCTCACTCGCTTCGCTCGTTCGGTCAATTATAGTCTTGAGTGTCGTGTTAAACATCTTTGAAATTGATGCATAAGTACTTAAATCTATTGGCAAATTAATTTCATCGAGTAATATAAGCTAGTTTTATCATTATAATTCACGCGCCTCATAAATTCGTTAAATTCAGAAATATTCTAAATCTATTTTTTAGCGAGTTACCTAATACGTGACGTAAAGTTTCAAACATGACCAAGAGTTACATAATAATAATAATTATTATTTCTTTCTTTAAAATATGTTTAAATATGTAATTGAATTTGTATGTTGTTACTGTGCCAAATAAAAATAAAATAAATAAATAAATATATAAACATTTTTCATTTTGACCACCATGATTAATTTCACAGTCCCAGATTATACGGTAATACGACATTTAGTTATATAGCAGTAGTATGAAATTATTAGAATTGGCATAAACTCATGTAACAGTTACGTTTGTCACTTTTATATGATCGTCACATTATGGTAGTTCTCGTGACTCTAATGCTAACAAAGTCGGTGTAAAAGTAGCATAGATATTACTAAGGCGACTTACTGGTTACACGACTGTAAGTTATGTAATAGTCCCATAAAAAACGTCCTATATAAGGTTTACCTAGATATGAGAACAAGTTGTATAAAGATAAAAAGGCACTTAGTCGTATTTCCGGCCAAAGATACGTCTATACGATCTTTATACCATTTCGAGTTGTGTAACTTTTACTTATACGATTGAAATGTTTATACTCAAGTTATCGTCGAACAAACATACAAAGATACAAGCGCCAGGCCCGTCTACACTGGACCTCACTCGCTTCGCTCGTTCGGTCAATTAGTATCTCACCCAGTGGACTCGCTATGGTCTCAGACCCAGCTATCTGGAAGACTCGTTCAGCGAACTGTAGCAGGGTGAGTAGCCCACACATTTCCTGTCCGGCGACTACTGACACTGCTATGAGCAGGGCTTTACGTTGACGGCTGTCTTGCCCTTTGAACAAAAAAGTTTGGTTATTTTCTTATCATTTATACTTATAGGCCAGCATATGATTACTTACAATCACCCCTGATGGTAAGTTTAGATCACAATCCAGTATAACTAGTAGTTCGCCCCGAACTGAGACCTCACGACCCCCTATCTCCCCAACCCTCTTACCGATCCGGCTCATCTTCGAACTCATAAATTCTATTGACCTAAACTACGCGCGTACCAAAATTCATGAAGATCGAAGCTACGATACTCAAGTTATCGTCGAGCAAAGATACAAAGTTACAAAGATACAAGCGCCAGGCCGGTCTACACTGGACCTCACTCGCTTCGCTCGTTCGGTCAACTAAGAGGACCTGCGCATAACAGGTAGGCTTCGTGACACTTTTAAGTAGGCTTTTTTTGTCATGCTAGGGCGTGACTCTAGCAGCTTTGTCAATCAATTGACAGTGGTCAATAGATCACTTTGTAACATAGAGACGTGGCGCCATTACCCAATTAGGTCCAGGGGCTTCATTTTTAAATGGGAGTAAAAAGTGGGCGGATCTTACACTCGCAAATTGTCACGCGTAGTTCCATAGGAAAATCTAATTACAAACCTCCACTCTATACTGCTCTGTGGTTTAAGATGCTGTTGAGATCCTGTTTTACTCCTGAATGTCTTGAGCTATCGACAGCCAATCTCCCCCTGCGTTGTTAATGTTTTGGTAGGTATACTTACACATATCTCGAAGGGCTCTGATATGTGACTCTGGTTTGGTAGGTGGAGGCAAGTCATCCAGTTCAGTCGAAACATCCGTCTTGCCTCCGCGCAATATAGACAGTGCCATTGTCGCTTCCTGGATCATCCAGAATAATAACAGGAATTTCAATAGACAGGTAAGTACTCTATCGCCTTTATTATAAATTTAAATCCAAGTAGAAACAGGACAAAACAGAATTTTAGGGTTAAAGTCCAGTTTTTTCATCGCAATTGGTTCAGTTGTTTTATGCGTGAATGAATCACAAACATCTAAACATTCGCATTAATAGTATTAGAATGATAGTGGAATGACCTATAGAAAACACTCAGAAGCAGAAACAAGTATTTATAGTCAGCTTAAATAATTATTGTCCCCGCGGTGGGAATTGAACCTGCAACCTTCTGCAGTGCAACCCGACGAGCTACAGAGTCCGTATAGTTTAAACCTATGCTATAGCAAACTTAACCTAACCTTCAGTTTTCCATTGGCGGCCAAGAACGAAGGCGATTCAGGTATGAAGAGGCACACCAAGCAATGTGCAGCTGACAGACTGACGCAGGACCATAGTACTGTGCTGGAAATGTAAATAAATAATAATAAATAAATAAATTATGTGACCAACACACAGCGCCATCTAGCCCCATGGTAAGCCACTAAGCTTGTGTTAGGGTGACTAGACAACGGATATACTACTTATATATATTTTTCTTTTGTAAATACATCCTTAGTTAACAGAAAGATACCCAATGTGAAGTGTCAAATAATTTTTTATAAACTTGTGCAATTAACTTCTATGTCAAATGTATTTTTTCTCTCTTTTTTTTGTATAATCTTACTACTAAGCTATAATTGTAGTAAATAGTCGTCAATCAACAATTTATTAATTAGATTACATGACAAATACACTGGCATGCAGTTGTGAGATTATTTTGTTCTATTTGAAGTTAGATTTTAAAGTTTTTATTTAAATTACTCACTCAGTTTGAAGCCTTTGATCAGCACTTAAGTACATGAGCAACATTCCGAGGTTGTGAGCGGCTACAGGCGCGCCGCCAGCTGCCCCGCGCACTCCAGAACTGCACATCTGGAGAACATAATGAACAGGGTCATCATCTCAGCCTTATTTCCCCCATACGACGTCACAAACAACGATCGTGAGCTACCTCCATTCACTTTAACGTTTGACGTTGAAGACAGTGATAATGTTTTTTTAGCCTCCTTTGAGGGCCTCCTTTTAGAGGGGTTAGGCAGTACAATGCCATGAAAAAAACACCCATTCGGTGGTCGCGGGGAGTCGTTGAATGGAGGTGGGATTGCGGGATTGCTATTTGTGGCGTTGTATGGAGGAGGCCTATGTGAAGCAGTGGACGGATAAGGGCTGAGATGAAAATGACGATATTCCCACAAATTCTTTCTCACCTCTCTTGCCAACAAGGGTGCTATAGCCCAGGCTGCAGCTCCACACAGTCCTGCTACAATCCGTCCTGCTACCACCCACCATCCGCCACACACGCAGAGCAGCCAGCATACCTAGAAATTATTAGGAAAACCACGGAATAGGATTAGAAGCACGTTAGAATGTGGCTAACGGTATCCATCGTAAAAGGTGACCAATAAGGTTTCTTGGTAGGAGGTTTTGGCAGCGACTTGTTAAGTTATTACTACCTACCGGTCTAAGTCGTAGCACCAAGCGGACTCGTCCGTGTTCTTATAAGTTAATTCAGTCACTAAAGAAAACGGGTCAGATCTTGTTTCACTGCCGTACTCTACCTTCTAGATGAGTGGGTAACATTTTAGATCATATATCACCATTACCATCAGGCAAGCTGATGGTAAAATTCTCATCTGTTAGGAGGAAAAACCCTTACCAGGAATCCAGCAGATGTAACAATCAGCACTAGCTTCCTCCCAGCTGCAGTGAGGACCCAGGCTGCTAGAGGAACGCCTCCAGCTGTCACCACCAGGATTAGGGCCACTCCAGCCACTATATGGGCTGCACTATTGATACTTACCAGGAATCCAGCAGATGTAGCAATGAGCGCAGGTTTCCTCCCAGCTGCAGTGAGGACCCAGGCTGCAAGAGGAACGCCTCCAGCTGTCGCCACCAGGGTCAGGGCCGCTCCAGCCACTACATGTGCGGCGCTCTCATCAGTGGCTAACGCTCCGCTTTCGACTGATACCCAGCCCAGGGTGAGACCGAATGATAAGGTTGGTATGTTTACTGGAATAAAAAGTACATTTTTTACACATATTGAAACTCATTAGTGGAAAGGTATGTTCTAGACAAGCCTGTTACACTTTCGACCTCTTTGTCGCGCACCACCAGGGCCCTGATTCGGTAAGTTAAGTAGGTACATAGCATGCGGAATGCCGGCGGAATGCAGGCGACTTGCAGGATATGTACGGTAATTCGTGTTCCGTAAATGTTATTTTATTTAATTACTACTTAATTATTTAATTAGCATTCAAATTTACGGGCTACTTAATTATTTAAATAGCTCCCCTTGTCCCTCGGCCAATCAGTTTTAAGGAAGTTATGGAATATCTTTTATTTTTACTCATGCAACAAATCGACTTATGCAATGCTCCTGCATCCCGCCTACTTGTCGCATGCTATGTTTTTACAGAAACGGGCCACTGGTGAGAATCAGATGAAGTCAAATGGTAGCCTATCTCATGTAAAAATAAAAAAGCTAAAGGTTAAGTCGCATTTATAATTTTCGTGGGATTTAATTATGCCATAGGCACTACATCACCATGATAGATTATTCAATGGACATGGATTAAAATTGCCGGCTACGTATAAATCATGGAAATTTGATATAAAGGCCGATATTATTACTTGTGAGCGAGCATGTTAACAATTTCTACGTAAAGGTGAATATACACGAGAGCATTTTCTGCAGCATTTCTATGTAATATATCGTTTTTTATAAGATTGAAATGCCAAAAATTTGTTAAGCCTGAATCCTAGACATTAAGAATTGGATATGCTAACCAATTAAGCCACAGGCCGCGATTAAATTGTGGACTGTATCTCTTTATTTTTGGAAATTTAAAATCTTCAAAAATGCTCGAGATTGTTTGACCTTTTCACCCACGACAATCGAAACTTTTATTTCGTTGGTCGTGGGTTCGAATCTTGGCAGTATATTTTTCTTTAAGGAAAGTTATGTGCGCTAATAACATCGCTCTTACGGCGAAGAAAAACATTGTGAGGAAACCCACGGCTTAGTTAGCTCCAGACGTATTGACCAGTTCTTTCCTCTGGGCATGGCTGACTAAGTTGGTATTGGTGGTATGTGCTGGGCAAGCCTACTCCACCTTACAAAGCAGTATCAAAAGTTATTTGCTCTGTATAAATTATGTGAAAATAAGATGAAACGGCTATTAATAATATTATTATCTACTAGCTGTTACCCGCGACTCTGTCCGCGTAGAAATAGTGCATAGCCGACTTTTTTGATGATTACTCGGGTTCTACTAATTGGATTTCGATGTATATACTTCGAAAACATAACTATCCAATATTGAACACCAGATTTCAATAAGATTAGTAGTTTTTAATTGTATAAGGAACAAACATAGAAACAGACAGACAGACATGAACTTAAAATATTATTAAGTATAATATTGTTCTACTCCTCTTCCAGACAACTTTTTTTTTTTTTAATTACTTCCAAATACAGACTTTTTGTCCTCTCTCCTTTATTATAATTTAAAAGTATAATTTGGCCCAAAGTTCAGTTCAGTTGCCGGATACTAATATAATAATGTATAAAACATTTGATAATAATTCAAATGCACGAGGTTTGGCCCGTTGTTCGGCTCAAGTGTAAACCCACCTTTACCACAAGTCCTTTGCGTAACAATGGTATATTATGAACCAGCGGAAAAGTTTAATAAATAGTGGTTTCAAAGTTTTTGTTGTAGGTTTTTGTGAGAAGAAGTTATTTTGAACACAACCTCTAGTGGATCGCTTTTTATGCAAACCACACTGATGGATAAACCCAAATTATACGATACGTAAAGTACTTAAGTTAAACATAACAATTTATTGTTTTTTTTTAACACATGGGATAGGCTAGCATTATTTGACCTCATCTCACCTGATGGGAAGCGATGATGAGGTCGAGGATGAAGTGTAATATGCATGCATAGAAGGAACCAGTTTTTTTTTTAGAATTTGCCTTTTTGGACTCTAATAGACATTCCGCCCTACCGTGAACTCTAATAAGTCGTCGCTATATCGTTAAGCTAAAAAATAATATTTTTAAAACACACACATCAAATTATTTAAAAAAAAATCTTGAATAAAAAAAGTTTTTTTTTTAATTATCTGTGCTTTTTTAAATTAGTATTAGTAATTATATTAGTAAGTTTTGGCGGGAACGCGGTTAGGAGAATGTGTTGCTAAATTTTCATTTTTGTTAAACCCAGTTCAAAATTCAAATACGTGTAAATTGTTTAATTTAGGGAACATATTATTCAGTTTAGTTACGTGAAAGTGTACAAGTTGAAATGAAAGTGAAAATTGGTGCAAAACATGGATTTTAGCGTTATCTCCAAAGCTCCGTGAACAAACGTTGTAAAAAATGGCTCCCGTTTTACAATGAATCCCTCGACTTGACTTTAACTATGACGACTTGACTGTTTCGATGCAATGCAAATAACTTGCAAATATTAATAATACTTGACACTGGCTAAAGTCCAAATGGAATAAGCCATATATAAACGAAGAAGAAGAAGAATTATATTAGTAACATTCGCATATTAGTATATGACTTACTAACAGTAAGAAAAACCATAAGTAAAAAGTCAGTACCTTTTTAGTGACGGTAGGTAAAATGTACTTAAGTTAACAAATCGTGTGAATTGAAAAACTTTATTAGTGTAATTTCCATTTAACATACAAACAGAAGTAAAAGATATAATGACTTTTATAGGTTATATAAATAAAGCTAATAAATCTCCAAAGATCCGTGAAGAATGTTTGTAAATGGCTGCCGTGTTTACAAATGATTCCCTAGACTTGACTTTAACTATGACGACTTGACTGTTTCGATGCAAATAACTTGCATAATATAAATAATACTTGACACTGGCTAATTTCCTAGTAGCCATAATCGGTTCACAACCGATAAGAAATAGAAAGCTACCTAATAAATTACTTACTGATTACAATAATGATGAACTGCGCAAGTCCAGAACGCAAAGCGCTTGCGCCCCCGGGATGTACAACCATGACACTTATTAACCGACTTTAAAAAAGGTTATTCGGATGTAGATTTGTTTCTATTTGTCCGTGTTTACCGTTTGAATATTGATTTTTGTTCCATTCCTAATTTTTAAGACTGATTTAATACTTCATGTTTATGTTTTAATATTCTTATTAAAATGGCATTTTAGTTATTTAGGTTTAGGTTGATAAATAGTTAGTCTTTTAAAAAAATCAATTTACAACTTACAAACGAAAACCTAAACCAGTTTCTTATTAACTATGAAACCCTAAAAAGTTCTTTAATTTTGTTATTGGTTTTACTTAATTTGTGTTTTTTTTTGCGGTTTCAATTCCATAACAGTTTTTATTTACAAACTTTGTACTAAAAAGTTTAACCTAAGAAAATCACAAAAAAATTAGGAGTAAGTGATATCACTAACTCTTTAAATAAACTGAGGTGTGCGCCGGCACCATTGCGCTATTTAAAGTTAGGCCTGATTGAATGACGTCACAGAAGGGTTCATGGTTAGAATGCGGGTTAAGCGACGCTCTACATAGTCGTTATTTAGATGGGTTCAACTGTGAATCTGCGGGACACAGCTTTAGTCTGAAGGAAGACCGTTCAAAATGGACCAGCTAAGTTTCACAGATACCAAATTTGGCACTTCAAACAACTTTTGAAACAAAATGTTTCATTCCTAAAAGAAGAAATATGCCAACCTAAAATTGGCGGCAAAATCTCTCCTAACTTAGGAGAACAGTGAGTGCTCCTAACTGTGAAACTTTAACATACAATATCTTTTAATTTGTTTGTGTTTAATTTGTAATGGAGTGCGCCAAGGATCTTATCACCTCTCCTGTTAAATGCGTACACTGAACTAATTATGCGCATCACTTTAAAGGACTGGGAAGACGGTGAAACAATCGGTGGATACAAATTTGCCAACTTGCGGTACGTAAATCACGTAAATCAGATAATAATCCATATCTTGTGTTTTAGGAATGCCTTTGAAATTTCATTAATGTACGCCTACCCCCCAAAAACGCAGATCTTCTTATCGCTCCTTCGTTTGATCAAAAATAGCAAGTAAGTAGACCTCGCACTCTTCATGTGGAAATAGTACTGTAGTACTTACCTACAGCCTACCTACCTTGAGCGGTGTTGGTCTAGTGGTAGATACCCCGACTTTCATTCCGAAGGTCGTGGTTCCGAATCCCGGCCGCGCACCAATGTTTATTTCCTTTAAATCGTGACACATAAAACATCGTAAGGAATCGTAAGGCTTAGCGCCAGACGTACATGGCATGGCTGACTAGGCTGGGAGGGTGGTATAGGTGCTGGGCAAGCCTACTCCAACTGATAATGTCCCGGGCACTACAGGGCCATAAATAGCATGGATTAAAAGTTGCTTGCGTTGTATATATCATCTAAAATTTGATAAAAAGGCCAATTTTATTACTTTTATCCAGCAACCCATATTTCATCGCAATCGGATCAGTAATTTTGGCTTGAAAGAGTCACAAAGTTACATTCGTACAAACTTTCGCGTTTATAATATTACTAGCTGCGCCCCGCGGTTGCACCCGCGTAAGTCCCGTTCCCGCAAGAATTTTGGAATGTAAAGTAGCGAATGTGTTGTTCCTGGTATCCAGCTACTTATATTCTAAGTTTCATCGCAATCGGTTCAGTCGTTTTTGCGTGAAAGAGTAACAAAGTTACATACATACATACTTTCGCGTTTATAATTTAGTAAGATTAAGTAAGATTAGTGGCATAATCAAATCAGTAACGCCATACAGAAAATGTCTTATCCTAACTATTAATGGAATCCGTATAATAATGGCTTCCCCAAAGCCGCACTCAAAACTCTTCCCTATAAACATAATACCACTAACTACATCTAACAAAGTTTTAAATAACAGCTCCAATTATAATGGCCACAGGCGTAATACCACTTAGAACCAGCTAACCTCGACCCTCACTAGTTGGATAATAACATCTCTAATTATAATGGTTGTCGGGCGTGTTACCAGTAAAGACCAGCTAAACTCGACCTTCGCTAGGTTCTAGCTGGTGGGACAGTCCTAAAATTAAGAACGCAAGACACGTACAACCACGCACCGCAGAATAGTTGTACGATATGGCAATTTTTTTGTGGAAAATACGAGGAAATCCTTTGACATTTGCCTTGTCAATCTACTTAAAGGAAAGGGTCCAGTATTAAAATTATAATGGACCCTTTACTGAGACTGACTGAAACTGTGAAACGCAGTTAGGAAAACACATAGGTACCAAAATTATGAGGTAAGTCATAGGTTATAAATATAATACACGCTCAGTCTGGCGTCAGTTCAGTCCGTGATGTTAGAGAGATCCAATTTAAGTCTGTCCTTTTTTCACTGTAGTGTTTGTAGGTTGGTTAGATAAGGACAGACTGGATCCAACGGGGTTCGTCAACAGGACCGTTTTGATATATCAAAGCAAAAACTACCTTAACCTTAGAGAACATGATTGAAATTGATATTTCAAAAGTTGTCAAGTGCACAGACTTCTAGGAGCGAACGATGTTACATGTCTTGTTTAATAAGTCCATGCATCGTGGCAAGTTTTTTTTTTAGTACGACCCGTACTTACTTAAAAAAAAGATACAAATGCGTCGGTTAAATTAAATTTCATTAAATGTATAGAAATAACAATGCGAATCTGTTTGATATCTCAAATATCGATTTAAATACCTTTCAGAGAAAATTCCGTCGGCCATATTTGTTTACAAGGCGTTGCTATAGCAACAAGCAAAATTACTTTCCTGTAACAAACATACCTATTGCGGTGTGATAAAAAACCCAGGTGACAAAAATTAGGTGGCATATTTAGGTTGTTAATTAATGACCTATTAGAGAGAATTGCTTTTCCGATGATATTGTGGATATAAACAGTAAGTAGTTAATTATAAACTTGCCTTTTAAGCATGTATTTTGTAACTAAAATGTGCCTGAGCATTGTTAGTTTTTCTCGACAACGGTTCAAATTTTTTTTGGTATTTTGCAGTTTTGCTAAAGCTTTTGAAGTGTTAGTTTGTTCTTGCAATTGCGGACCCATTTTAAAAAAAAATTAACAGAACTAAGGCATTTTAGTTGCAGAAAAGCAATTTCTGCAATTAAAATGTCTTATTACATTTTAGTTGCAGAAAATGGGCCCTTGTAGGTTAGTACGACTGTTTATTGTCTTTGGCTAAGTCTACTAGAGTTTTAAGTGCACTCAATTACTCTTCTAAACTCATTCAAATAAAAACATCAATTTTTTTGCGTTTTAGTTTAAATAAATCAAATTTAATCTTGACATTATTTTATTTGATTGCACTTAACATTGTTTATTCTTTCTTTTAAGTTGAACTTGATTCATTTACAGAACAGGCAAACCATCAGCAGTGGAGCATTAACAAAAGCGTCCCCTTTTTACCGTAGAAAATATTTTTGTTCATTTCATTTCAGGAAGTTGTCGTTTTAGGAAGTTGTCGTTCTCAGCCTGAGGGATTTCATTTATTCACTGTAAATCACGTTACAATTTTGCAGATGGAATACATAATGGGCCCTACCATGCTCGTTTGTAGTTGCTATGTCGTCCTTTTATCGTTCAAAAAAATAAAGTAAACTTTAAATAAAATATACCCCGACTACTTTTAAAAACCAAAGACAATTTAAAAAATTCTTTTTATTTTTTTGAAGTTTGTTTTTTTTTTTTTTTTTAACTATTTGATGTGTTATCAATTTTATTTTTTTTAGCTGAACGACAGCGCAACGACTTCGCGACGACTTATAAGACATCATGGTAGGGCCCAATATCTTAAGTCTACATGATGTTGCAATTAATATGTTTTCTTTAACATTCCAGAATGGGTATCCTAGACAGGCTAAGCGTGTGGCTTGGCAAGGGCCGGACTGAGGTCACAGTGCTGGTCCTAGGTCTCGATAACAGCGGCAAGAGTACGACTCTGTGTACTCTGCGAGGGCCTGAGACCAAAGGGCAGCTTCTCATGCCGACAGCGCCCACCGTAGCCGCGCAGAAAGAACATTTTACTAGTCAGTACTACAGTAGATACTTTGTGACAAACTGGGGATACTTTGTGACAAACTGGGGATACTTTGTGACAAGATTTTTCGAAGCAATAATAATTTTTGTATCTCAACTTACATCGAAATCCAACATGACGTAAGTATCATACATTTTTTTAATTTAATCGCATTTAAACTTAAAAAAAAAATTTATACATGGTGAACCATTTCGATGGGCTTTCAGGGGGATCTCCTAAACTATAAGAGATAGCTAAAAATGCTGAAAGGAGATGCGTCCCCGATTTTGACAAAAACTAAAATGGCATTATTAGATTTTTAAAAAATGTATTACCCTAGCTAAGATTTAGAATCTTTGTAACAAATAGTGTGTTAAATCGAGAGAAATGCATTCAGCATTTTTGCTCTTTTTAGGGTATCCCCCTGAAAACCCATCGAAATAGTTCACCCTGTATGTATAGGTTTTTATAAACGATTATTAGATGCGATGAAATTAAAAAAAAATATGATACGTCATGTGGTTGTTCAAAGTGGGGTGGCACAAAGTAAGACGTAATGTCACAAAATAATCCCAAATTACCTTATAGTTAATTTTTTTTATTTTATTTTCGCCAATAATACACCTGTTGGTCGCCTTTTACGACGGGTAGAGAATTGTTGTAGAAATATTATTCTAAAAATAATACAGTGTAAAAATGTAAAGAAGCCTCTGTAAATACGGCCTCTGTGGCGCGTCGGGCGGACGCTCGACTGCAATGCAGAAGGCGGCGGGTTCGATTCCCGTCGGGTGCAAATATTTATGCTTAAGAATTAAAAATAAATATTTGTATCTGGTCTGGATGTCTTTTTATGTATAATATGTATGTATTTACAAAAAAAAGTATAATATGTAGTATAACCGTTGTCTAGTACCCATAGCACTAGCCTAGTGCTTAGTTTGGGGCTAGATTGCGCTGTGTGTAATGTAGTGAAATATTTATTTATTTACTTAACTGGTTTCAACAGGACCGTTTTGATATATCAAAGCAAAAACTACCTTAACCTTAGAGAACATGATTGAAAATGACATTTCAAAAGTTGTCAAGTGCACTGTCTTCTAGGAGCGAAGATGACGATGTGCCATGTCTCTGCTTAACCCTCAAAAATGACATAAATTCAACAAATTAACCACTTAGGTACATATGTAATAACATCATTTTTAACACCAAAATCTGGTTTTCGCGAGGAGATAACCAAAGCGACTTTGTTAGCTCAACTTTCCACCAAACGACCAATCCTGAATAATAAACATTTTCAAACAAAACAAGCCAATTTCAACCCTAAACTTTAAACATTAAAGTTTAAATTGCATCTGTTCTATAAGCCTTCAGGATGATAAATTCGTCAAATGATAGAGAATCTTAGGTCTTTGGTTTAAAGTTGAAATTGGCTCAGGGGTTTGTGTAAGATTTTCAAGTAAAATAAATAGCTTCGATTAAGACATAGGTCTCGTGTATGGAAATAAGCAATACACGAAATTTCAACGTGCAATGTAGATCTACTAGCAGTATTTTGTGTTTTCACTCACATATATCCCGATCAGTGGGTCGATTCTGTAAAAACATAGCATACGACAAGCAGGCGGTATGCATGAGCATTGCAGAAGTCGATTTGTTGCAGGAGTAAAAATAATAGCTATTCTATAATTTCTTTTAATACTGATTGGCTGATTAACAAGGTGAGCTCATTAAATAATTAAGTAGCCCTTAATTTAGAAGGCTACTTAACGAATTAAGTTAATTAGCATTTACAGAATACGAATTAACGCACATCTTCTGCACGTCGCCTGCAGTTCGGCGGCATTCCGCATTAATCCGCATGCTATGTTTTTACAGAATCGAGCCACAGGACTAAGCATGCGGAATGCAGGCGACGTGCAAGAGATGTACGTTATTTCGTATTTTGTAAATGTTATTATATTTACTTAATTATTTAAGTAGCATCCCGCCTGCTTGTCGCATGCTATGTTTTTACAGAATCGGGTCACTGGACTTACGAACCGCGAGGCGTAGCAGATAGTAAGAAATAAAATTTTCTTCTAACACTTTTACGTCATTCAATTTTCGTTTGTACGCAGCTGTGGAAAGAAGTAGAACCTAATATAATATACTACTAGCTGCGCCCCGCGGTTTTACCCGGGTAGGTCCCGTTCCCGCGGAAAAATCGGGATAAAAAGTAGCCTTTGTGTTATTCCAGGTCCCCAGCTACCTATATTCCAAGTTTCATCGCAATCGGTTCAGTAGTTTTTGCGTGAAAGAGTAACAACCTCACATACATACATACTAACTTTCGCGTTTATAATATTATTAGTAAGAAGTAAGATAAGATTTTTTAAATAAAATAGTAAGTACTTACATACCATATTTTTTAAAACGTCAGGCAAACTACCGTCTTATATTTTCTAAAAAGTTACCGAAAACAAAATTGCTTAGTTTTCCAGACCGCAAGAATCGTGTTGTCTCTTTCTGTCCTTTTGCCAGGCTACCCTTGAAAATTACCATGAAATGATGTCGTACCCTCTGACCGTAAAGAGGGTACCAATAAACAGACCTTCCGCATCTATAATAAGCATTAGTAGGGATTAACGCCTTCGGGGATATTCCTTGGACAGTTTTCACCAGTATCGTTGCCATAGCAACGAGTATATAAAGTACATAGATAAATTTAATTAAAACTAAAGAACCTTGGACCCTAATACGAAACAACATCGGCCGAAACTTCGGAGCCGATGAATAATCATATTTACACACCTATTGCTCTACATTAGTAGTTTATGCACCGAGGTACTAAAGTTCTGACTTATATAGCGGGCGTCATATTAAATCCAAAGCGTACGAAGGACTCTGGAGTTATGTACCTAGAGTCCTGAGTGAAGCGTGGGATTCAAGCGCCCAAGATAAAGACAGGCTTTAGTACCGAGGTGAATACTCTACTTTACACATCTACTGCGAAACAATAAAAGGGCTACTAAAGTAAGCATTTAGTTAACAACAAAAAAATAGATGCAACGTATATGAAATATACTGACAGCTCTATATTAATTAAAGGCAGCGCACCGATGTCTTTTTCTTTAAGAACAAAATATTATGTGCGCTATTAACATCGCTCTTACGGTGAAGGAAAACATCGTGAGGAAACCCATGGCTTAAAATCACGCACAAAGGCCCAATAGTGGGGCTAATTGCGGAAACACGCAGTTGAAATTTTAAAATTTATCTTTTTCGAGCCGCGCCAATCGTTGCTCAGCCCGCTCAAGCATTTAAGATAGACGGGAGCAACTAGGCTCCTCGAAACAAAAGAAGATCGGCGTTTTTCCTCAGAGCTCAGACCTAGGGGGTAGCTAGGTACATTAATGACATTTTAAAGGCATTCCTAAAACACAAGATATGGATTATTCAACTGATTTACTGTTACTGATAAGTGATAACTGAGAAACTTAAACAAACAACATCTTTTAATTTAGCGGAAATAAAACGAAAATACTAACACAGTGGCTTTAGATCACGTAAATGTATTGAATAATCTATATTTCTTCTTTTAGGAATCTAACAATTTTGTTAATTTTTTTCAAAGTTGTTTTAAGTGCCAAATTTGGTATCTGTGGAACTTAGCTGGTCCATTTTGAACGGTCTTCTATATTAACATAATTTTTAAATAGATCTTCCCGGAATAGGCTAAAAATATTGTAGTCGATGAGCGTTCTCATATGCGGCGGCGGCGGCGATAGATGATAATTATCGGTCCTTGTTCGATTGCATATAAATGAGCGAGATGGAATTGCGTGAAAAAATCTACAATTTCTCGTAAAATCAATCATTAACGAAGATTAAAATAATATTTTTATAAAATACGATGAAGAGGTTCTAGGTATTGTATTTTCTAATATTATGATGTCTATAAGAAAATATTGCGGTTAAGGATTTAGAAGAAAAATTGATTTATTTTGTAAAACAGGGGTAACTTTGCCTGTATAATAGTGGTATTTAAAGTTATTTTATATTGTTTTTGAAATGAAGGGGACACTTCTTGTATCATGTACAATAACATAATACATTGTTTAAAGATCTATTTAATACCGGTTATGAAGAAAACTATTCAATCGGAAGGGATTTCACATGAGTCGCGTCCTTAATACATTAGCTACTTATTTAAACCGAAAATGTGATTTCGGAGGCAGAATGCCATAAAAGCTTTTGTTCTGTAAAATATGTGGGTAAAATTCGCCCCGTTTCTTAGACCGCCATTTACCCTCATGGTCCCTTTTAACCCCCTCCACCGCAGCGATAAATTATAACGTCATTATTGTCATACGTAAGTAGGTACTTGGAATTATTTGATTTTAAGGAATTTTTAAATCGGTTTAGTAGTTTCAGAGATTGCCCCAATATCTTCCATCTATACTTTTATAATAAAGGAAGAGAGTACAAAAAGTCTGTACTTGGAAGTAAATAAAAAAAAGTGGTCTAGGGGGCTTAGTATAAGTAGTAAAACAAACATATATCATTTTTAAAATTCATGTCTGTCTGTCTGTTTCTCTGTTTCTCTGTCTGTTCCTTATACAATTAAAAACTATTAATCCGATTAAAATTGGGTTTTCAATATTGGATAGTTCTAATTTAGAGGAACGTCGTGGTATACTTTGCATCGAAATCCAATTAGTGGAACCCGAGTAATGAATGAAAAATACAACCGCTTGAGAACCGCTCGGCCTCCCGCGCCCGTGAAGACGCGTTTTTCACATAATAATAATACATGTAACCAATGTTAGCGTCGCCTATTTAGTATAGACTAGCTGCACCCCACGGTTTCACCCGCGTAAGTCCCGTTCCCGCGGGATGATCGAGATATATAGTAGCCTATGTGTTATTCAAGGTCTCCAGCTACCTATATTCCAAGTTTCATCGCAATTGGTTAAGTAGTTTTTGCGTGAAAGAGTAACAAAGTCACATACATACATATTACAAACTTTCGCTATTATAATATTACTAGCTGCCCTCCGTGGTTTCACCCGCGTAAGTCCCGTTTCCGTGGGATTTTCGGGATATGAAGTATCCCGAAAATCCCGCGGGTTAGTATAAGTATAGTAGGTTGTTTTGGACTTCTAGGCAAACAACTTTTGTTCTATGACTTTTGAAAATCGAAGTACTTTTCGAAAATTTTAAGTGTAAAGTTTACTTGAAAATCAGCTGTTTCTCAGAGTTCGAGGTCGGTGACCTTATTTTGTCCTTTCATTTAGTTTGGTCTACTACAATCATAACTTCAATTACCTTAATTTTTAAAAGCAGCTGTTTTTTCAGTGAAACATAACCTTAAAATTTTCAAAAAAAAAGTTTGATTTTTCAAAAGTCGTAGAACAAAAGTTGTTCCCCTAGATGTCTAGAACAACCCCCTTTCGGCTTAAAAGGGCCGTTTCACTTTGTTTACCAAATATTATAAGTTGTTTAT
This sequence comes from Idaea dimidiata, assembly GCA_949358125.1. Classification (NCBI taxonomy): domain Eukaryota; kingdom Metazoa; phylum Arthropoda; class Insecta; order Lepidoptera; family Geometridae; genus Idaea; species Idaea dimidiata. The sequence goes on from OX442342.1 coordinate 2,169,715, forward strand.
CTCAAGTACCCTTACTCCTACATACTAAGTGACGATAGGACGTCACACAAACTGTTCGGGAAATCAATCACACACTTTGAAAAAGTCGAATCTAAATTGGACCGTCGCGTCGGTGTTAAAATACCCACCTTCTAGGGGAAACAACTATTCGGTAAAGTATCTCGGTAAATCGTCTTCGTCGAAAGGTGTTTCGATCGACAGAGTTTCGAAGTAGCGTAGGGAACCCTGGTACCTACCTAATCTAAGGCTAGATATATCTAATATTTTCCAGAAAAAACATTTTTTCAAAAATTCACTCGCGGCGGAGCACGAACTCACGTCACTTACATTGTAAACGATGCTAAAAAACAATTTCCAAAGGAATACTGTACTGTATAGTTATTTACAAGCAGTAAAATGAAACTAGTATTTTTTAGGGTTCTGTATTCATTGGGTAGAAACGGGACCTTTTACTAAGCCTACCATTATCCGTCTGTCTATCTGTCTGTCACGTGGCTGTACTGTATTTCATGAACCATGATATAGTGCATGCACATAGTTTTTATTTATTTCTTATCGGTTGTGAACCGATAATGGCCATTAGGAAATTAGCCAGTGTCAAGTATTATTAATATATTATGCAAGTTATTTGCATCGAAATAGTCAAGTCGTCATAGTTAAAGGGAATCATTTGTAAACACGGCGGCCATTTACAAAGATTGTTTACGGAGCTTTGGAGACAACACTAAGTCCATGTTTTGCACCGGTTTTCACTTTCATTCCACTTGTACACCTTCACGAAACTAAATTGATTAATGTGCCCCCGAAATTAAACAATTTGCACGCATTTGAACCAGGTTTCACAAAAATGAAAATTTGGCTACACATCTCGACGCGTCTCGCCTAAAACTGAGCACATAGTTGGAGATACATTGGGCTCTACCGTGATGTCTTATAAGTCGTCACGAAGACGTCGCGTTGTTGTTCAACTAAAAAAAAAAACAAAATCACATCAAATAATAAAAAATGAAAAACATTTTTTTTTTTAATTATTTTAATGTGTTTTTTTTAACTGAACGACAACGCGACGTTTTCGAGATGACTTATAATAATACCATGATGTATTGATGTAGGGCCCAATGTATTTTTGTTGCCGCTTTAACAACAAACTGTTGTTATAAACTATTTGTTATAAAGTCCGGGTTCCACTTGGCCGGTTTTTTATGAACTGGGTCTATGTCTACAAGTAGCTTTAGGAGCTTTATTTGAACTAGTTTCCGATATAAAGGAGGCTATAATGTAGGAAATTATCTGCTGTATTTGAGGAAAAAAAAATAAAAGGTCACTGCCGTCGTAAGAAGTATTTTGCAGGAAGTTTGCTACGTTTTAGGCCATATTATCACTTACCAATAAATTATTCATGTTATTACGTATAATGAATTTATTCAGAACCTCTCAAATGAATCACAGAACCGATTTTGAATAAATCTCAAAGTAACATGCTTACTCACATTGAATTTTGCACCTTACTTTTTAATATTCGCGGTAATTGATACTTCCGTAAGATGACCGTTCAAAATGGACCAGCTATGTTTCACAGATAACACATTTTTCACTTCAAACAACTTTGAATACGAAATTTTTTCATTGCTAAAAGAAGATTATATTATGGATTATTCAATAGGCTTACGTGATCTAAAGCCACTGTGTTAGTATTTTCGTTTTGTTTCCGCTAAATTAAAATATTATATTGTATGTTAAAGTTTCACAGTTAGGAGCAATAATACACTTTTCTCCTAAGTTAGGAGAGATCGAGCTGTGAAACTTTATTTTTACAAAATGTTTTAAGCTAGCGGAAAATAAACGAAAAATACTAACACCGTGGCTTTAGATCACGTAAATCAGTTGAATCATCCATATCTTTTATTTTAGGAATGCCTTTAAAATTTCATTAATGTACCTACCTCTACGGCGGCGTTTTTTCTTAGAGCTCTAAGAAAAACCGCCGATTATAGCTCAGACCTAGAGGAGGTCTGAGCTCTAAGAAAAAACGCCGATTATAGCTCAGACCTAGAGGAGGTCTGAGCTCTAAGAAAAAACGCCGATTAGAGCTCAGACCTAGAGGAGGTCTGAGCTCTAAGAAAAAACGCCGATTATAGCTCAGACCTAGAGGAGGTCAGAGCTCTAAGAAAAAACGCCGATTATAGCTCAGACCTAGCTAGAGGAGGTCTGAGCTCTAAAAAAAAACGCCGATCTTCTAAAGCAGTGGAAGGATCGGCAGGTTGGAATACCATTGCATTTCCAATTTATGATGGTTTTAAACCTTGACTATGATATTAGCAGGTGAAAAACAATAATCTGGAGTGGCGGTGTACAAAACATTAAGTATATCTTTCGTTTATCAACTTGGTCAATACTGCGACTAATTAGAACAAAATGCGAATATGACCAACCCCAAATATGAATAAATGCGGCTGACCCAAAAATTCATACTCGGCGTCCTAGTATTTCGCCTTATTCTTATGTGTACAAACTTATGTACCTATTTACTATACATTTTTCCAGGTGGAGGAGTTTCCTTCAGCGCTTGGGATGTATCAGGGGCGGCGCGTCACCGTTCCCTCTGGGAGCGCCACTACCGCAACGCGCACGCAATCATGTTTGTAGTCGACGCCTGCGATCATCTGCGTCTGGTGGTAGCTCGGGAAGAGCTGGCTTTGACCCTGGCGCATCCAGACGTAGCAGGGAGAAGGATTCCGCTGTTAGTGCTGGCGAATAAGAGCGACGCTGCCCATGCTTTACCGGCGCCACAGGTGGGTTACCTTTCTGCTGGTATATTTGTTGTGGATGCGTGCAATCATCTGCGGCTGGTAGTAGCTCGAGAAAAGCTGGCTTTGACCCTGGCGTATCCAGATATAGCAGGGAGAAGGGTACCGTTGGTAGTGCTGGCGATGCTTTACCGGCGCCACAAGTGGGTGAAATTCGCTCGAGGAGTTTTGTGAGGTGGGTACAGGTGCCTTTTATCACATAAGATAAAAAGCTGATTTTGTGATGAATAGGTGTAGGTGAGGTTTTTGTTTGTTGTGAATGCCTGCCATCACTTAAAGCTGGTGTTAGCTCGGGAAAAGCTTTGAGCCTGGCGAATCCAGACGCTGCAGGTCGGAGAAGATGGTTCTAGCCAGTCGACCGCGTAAGCTCCGTCGGGTTTCGCTCGACGACGTCGGTTTGGGATACACATTGCGCAAAGTAAAAACCTGCGCGAAACCTAAGCGCGAGAACCATTGCGTTGTTTTGCATGCATTTGAAGGCCACGGCGCGCAGTACAGTACAGTTGCCGTCGAGTTCAGCTGTCATTGAATGCGACAGCTCAAGGGACGTCGCATTGAACTCAACTGTATTGCAATGAAAGCCCCGCGCAGGTTTTTCATTTGCGCAGAAGCACCGTCGAGTTTAACTCGACGGAGCATGCGCGGTCGAGCCCCAGGTTATTTATTAATTTGTATTAGGGGTTAAAGTATGAAATTGCCGATTTGTACTGAAAATCTTAATTGTTTATTTTTTAAATTTTTAACAAATTTATTTAATCAAAATAGTTGCCATTATTATCTATACATTGCTGCCATCTAATGGGAAGGTTATTAATGCCTTTGCGATAGAACTCCGACGATCTAGACTGCACAAACTGTGTGAAAGCATTTTGTACTGCCTCCTGGGAAGAAAACTTCTTGTCACGTAGATAATTGTCCAAATCACAAAAAAAATGGTAGTCCGTTGGAGCAAGGTCTGGTGAATACGGAGGATGACGAATGGTTTCTAAGTGCAGTTCCTGAAGGGTCAAAATGGTTTCTCGTGCTGTGTGAGGTCTCGCATTGTCGTGGAGCAATAATGGTGAAGATCGATTCATGAGTCGGGGCTGTTTTACTGCTAGTTTTGTCAACATGGTTCGGAGTTCGGCACAATAGACATCTGCCGTAATTGCTTGACCAGATCGAAGAAAACTATAGTGAATAACACCATGCTGAGACCACCAAACAGTTACCATTACCTTTTTATTGGTAAGTTTTGCTTTAGGACACTGTTGTGGCATTTGACCTGGGGTCAGCCATTGCATTTTTCTTTTCCGGTTATCATAAAGAATCCACTTTTCATCACATGTTACAATTCGATCCAATATTCCTTCATTTCTGTACCGGTTCAACAAGGCAAAACAAGTTTCAACACGCGTTTCTTTCTGCAGATCAGTCAAATCATGAGGCACCCATTTTTCGTATTTTTTTATTTTATTGATTTGACGCAAGTGAGTCAATAAAGTGGGTAAGGTAACGTTAAACCATGCCGCTAATTCCTGGGTAGTTTGACTAGGATCGGCTTCCACTATCTCTCTTAATTCATCATTATTCACCTGTGTGGGCGGTCTTCCTCGTGGCTCGTTCTTTAAGTCGAAATTTCCATCACGAAAGCGTTTAAACCAAAATCGCACGGTGCGTTCATTAGTAGACCCCTCTCCAAACGCAGCATTGATATTGCGGGCTGTTTCTGCCGCGTTAGTTCCGCGTCGGAACTCGTATTCAAAAATCACTCGAATTTTCGCAGTATCCATCTTTCTTGTCTAAATTGAATAACAAAAACAATTGAAAGTCGATATTCAAATGTTTCACATTTTTTAAAAAAAGAACATCACAGAAACCATTTGAAAAAAGTTTCATTCGAAAACCTCAAACCATGAAGATTCTATGTCAATTCAAAGAACCTATTGCAATAAAACGGCAATTTCATACTTTAACCCCTATTATTTACTTTGATATTGTGCTAGCTGTAGGTAGATGCGTGCAAACACCTGAGGCTGGTGGGGTGGTAGCTCGGGAAGAGCTGGCTATAAACAGGTCTGTGGAAAATCTTAAGCAGTTTCGTGATGAGAAGGTGCTATTTCAATTAACGGAAGTAATTAGTAAAAAGTAAAGCAGAAGTAAATATTTGCATATCATTAGGTTTGATCAGCCACAACATCTAAACCATTCATGGTAACATTCCACCAAACCAGGCCCGCATATATTTGGTTTTATAGACATTAGATATATGGATAGTTCATAATCTAAGGCTGGTGGTAGCATGGGAAGAGCTGACTCGGATCCCGGTTCAGTATGTAGGAACCACAGGTGTGTGGAAAATCGGAAAACTCTCTCATAAAGTTATGGTCCATTTGCATAATATTCAGACGTGATACATTTCTCAGTAGGTGAATAATTTTCAATATAAAGTGTCACCATTATGAAAATAGCAAGGCGTACCAAACCTTCTCATTGATATTCAGTGGACGTTTGTCATATCTGTGATCAGACCAGGGTAAAGAATTGATTATGTATACCTTCCTTACCTAACTTTGCGTACCTTATCTTCATATTTATCATGTTTGTATCTGGTGTGGGTGTCTTTCTATGTATATTTATACTAGCTGCACCCTGCGGTTTCACCAGCGTAAGCCCCGTTCCTGCGAGAATATCTGGATAAAATGACCAACACACAGCGCCATCTAGCCCCATGGTAAGCTGCTAAGCTTGTGTTTCGGTGAATAGACAACGGAAAATACTGCTTATATTTATTGAATAATTATATATTTTAAATTTTCACATAGTCACATGGAAGAAACTTGTAATTGCAGTATTTTTCTCTTCTAGGTGGCCGCAGCGCTAAATCTGCCACGGTTGGTGGATAAACCGTGGCACGTCTGCGCAGCGAGTGCAATTACTGGAGCTGGCCTGGCCGATGGAGTTGCCTGGCTGGCCAGACAACTCCGAGACCAACACACACCTCCACCTACACTCGCTGTTAAGAAGGAGTAGTTTTTACGCGTATCCCACTTCTGATGTATTATCCTACTATTATTATAAAGGTAAAGTTTGTGAGTAAATATGTTTGTTACTCTTTTACGCCAAGCTTCTGAAGCGATTGAGATAAATGAATGGTTGGTACGGATCTTGGTATGCAGATAGGAGATCTGGATTAACACATAGGCTTAGGGATTTACGCAGGTAAAACCTCGGGGCACAGCTAGTCGAATAAACAATTAAACTTCAAAAATAGCTTGGATTGGTTGAGAGTAGGCGCATCCCACTTCTGATGTTAGAGAAAAGACAACAAAAAACAAGAAACACTTTTTAAATTGCGTAAGGTTCAAAACATCTTAGGTATATTAAAGGGAAACTAATTATACGGTTTAATCGCGTTGACGGGACTCCATTCTCAGAGTGTTTAATCCAACTCTAAGCAAGGACAGGCTCCTTGCTCTGAAGCTCTGAAACGCTGAAAATGATGAAAACAACCCGATTAATTTGTGTGCAATATGTATGTTCTTATTTAAAAAAAAAAGAGTATAATATGTACCTAGTATATCCGTTGTCTGGTACCCATAGTACAAGCCTAGTGCTTAGTTTAGGCTAGATTGCGCTGTGTGTAATGTTATGTAAATTTTTTTTATTCAAACCGGAAAATGAGTTTCATTTCAATTCGCAAAAACGGAAGAAAAATTAAGTCAAATAAAACATTTGAATTTGAATTTGGAGTTTCATTATCGTTTTGAATATAATCTTAGATGCCTACAATTCGTCCCAGTGCAAGGAGTAGGCAGGAGTGGTGTTAGTAATGTAGGTAGATCGAGTTGCAGGTAAGGCCGAATCTTCCGCCTCCATTATAATTCCCTCGAACCAAGAATTCTTCCATCAAAATGGACAAGTAGTTCCACCACAGGGCGCCAACATTATTCAAATAAAAACACTGCATTGCAGAATGGCAATAAATTATGATTTGCGACATAAAACTGTCCATATAAGGGTGCCATTTAGGAAGATCGCAACACTGCCTGAATTATTATTATAGGGAAAGTATTGCCACGATATAAATATTTCAGTATGGCCCTACCATTAATATTGATTGTGGAACATTTTATGCTTTGTTTTCTCGATTTAATAAGGTACCTACTACTACTACTAATATCGTGTTTTTGTAATTAAAGCTTCGGTATCATTCAATCTATAGGTAGATATCTGTACATTTAAAATTAAAAGTCGTAACGGAATGTCTGATTGTCCTATACATCAACGCAGAGCCCAAATTACTTTTCCTAGAAATATGAAATTTGGAGTGTGTTCTTTGATTAGCGTCAACATGGCGGGACCAACTCTCCAATATTAAAACTTTATACTGTCAGATTTAGTAACAAAATGGTTCTAATACAATACGTTATTTACCGGGTTTTACCGCGTTTAGAAGCTCGGTTCGTTTAAAAATCATGATTAAAACGCGATTAAACCCGGTAAATAAAGAGTTTTATTACTTATGCAAAATCGCGAGAACCATAGTAGAAATGAAAATGGTACTATTTGGTACCTCAGTTAAAACATTAGTACCTATTTAGTTTAAGAGATATTTAACAAAAACACCTGCCGTCTTGACGTCAAGATGGCGGGACCACTGAGAAAAACAACTCAATGCTAAAAATCATTTATGTACACATTTAGTTACCGATTTGGTACTAAATCTGTTAATATAAAGTTTAAATATTAGAGAGTTGGTCCCGCCATCTTGACGCTAATGTTCTTTGTTGTGTGAGATGTTCGTCAAAAAGAGAAAAAAAAAAGAAAACAGCAGGACGCTCTGCTGGTATTATACAATTTTCTACATAGACCAATTTGTATCTAAGCCTAAATAAAGAAGCCTCTTCAGGAACTAAGTTAATAACTAATAAGAAAGTTAAGTAGGAACAAGTTGTCCGTGAGTATAGGATAACTTTACAAGTTCGACTTTAGGTATGAACGTATTTCTTCTGAACTGACTTACATTAAGTTCCGGTCACTGAGTTTAACGTGATCCTGTCTCTTGCGTACTTAGAATTTGATGTTTTGAATAATCTTGCTCTTACTAATATTATAAACGCGAAAGTTTGTATGTATGTAAGTATGTATATATACAAGGTGTAACGGGTAAGCCCTTTTAATCCGAAAGTTAGTTGTTCTAGACGTCTAGGCGAACAACTTTTGTTCTACGACTTTTGGAAATTCGAAGTACTTTTCGAAAAATTTAGTGTAAAGTTTACTTGAAAATCAGCTGTTTCTGAGAGTTCGAGGTCATTGACTTTTACGTTGTCCTTTTATTTAGTTTGATGGTTTACAATCAAAACTTCAATTACCTTTATTTTCAAAAGCAGCTGTTTTTTCAGTGAAACATAATCTCAAAAGTTTCAAAAAAAAAGTTTGAAATGTCGTAGAACAAAAGGTGTTCACCTAGACGTCTAGAACAACCCCTTTTCGGATTAAAAGGGCATAGGTACCCGTTACAAATTGTATATTATGTATGTATGTATGTGAGGTTGTTACTCTTTCACGCAAAAACTACAGAACCGATTGCGATGAAACTTGGAATATAGGTAGCTGGGGACCTGGATTAACACATAGACTTTTTATCCCGATATTCCCGCGGTAACAGGACTTACGCGGGTGAAACCGCGGGGCGCAGCTAGTAATTGACCGAACGAGCGAAGCGAGTGATGTCCAGTGTAGACGGGCCTGGCGCTTGTATCTTTGTAACTTTGTATCTTTGTATGTTTGTTCGACGAAAACTTGAGTATCGTGGCTCCGATCTTCATAAATTTTGGTATGCGCGTAGTTCAGGTCAGTAGAATTTATGAGTTCGAAGATGAGCCGGATCGGTAGGGGGGTTGGGGAGATAGGGGGTGCAAAAAGAGAAAAAAATCAAATTCTAAAAATTTGTCAATAGATGGCGCTCGACATCCCTTTTAGATCGCGGTATCGTTGCGTTTGCTTGCGATATATACTCCAAGATCTGACATTTTTGAAAGGAATGTAAACGTATATTAGTGTTCAATGTAAATAATTCATGTTTATGTTACAAATTGTGGTCGATTGTCGTAATTAAGGAATAATTCTTGTTGTGTTATCGTTATTCTTGTCTTTCGTTTTATTATTCGTTTAACTATAATTCTTATTTTGTAAAAAAATAAAGCTTTTGGTGTTAAAATCCTACAAAAAACAAAATCTCTGTAAATGGATTCTCGTGAGGTCTCAGTTCGGGGCGAACTACTAGTTTAATAAACCTACATAATACTCTGTCTTAGAATCTTAGGTGCTCCCTGACCATCGGAAATTCATCTTGTACTACACGACTGCCAAAAGAAGTGTTTTTTTTTTATTTTATTTTTTAAGGCAATTATGATTAATTAGCCATGCCCCGCGGTCTAACCCGCGTAAGGCCCGATCTCGCGGGAATATCGGGACAAAAATTTGCTAATGTGCCATTCCAGGTTCAGGAATCTTATTCAATTCCATTATTACCCTTTGAAATCACACGATTTGTTAAGGACGCGACTCATGTGAAATGAAATCCCTTCCGATTGAATAGTTTTCTTCATAACCGGTATCAAATAGATTTTTAAACAATGTATTATGTTATTGTACATGATACAAGAAGTGTCCCCTTCATTTCAAAAACAATAAAACATAACTTTAAATACCACTATTATACAGGCAAAGTTACCCCTGTTTTACAAAATAAATCAATTTTTCTTCTAAATCCTCAACCGCTATATTTTCTTATAGGCATCATAATATTAGAAAATACAATACCTACCTAGAACCTCTTCATCGCATTTTATAAAAATATTGTTTTAATCTTCGTTAATGATTGATTTTACGAGAAATTGTAGATTTTTTCACGCAATTCCATCTCGCTCATTTATATGCAATCGGACAAGGACCGATAATTATCATCTATCGCCGCCATAACGTTACATTATACCGGGTCTTAATCGCGTACTATTTTATATTTTCTTACATCGACGTTTCGATCATGTTACAATGAACTCGGTCGCAAGGGGACTGTTGTTGATGTTAATGAATTCGTATAGACGAGGCTGAAACCACGGTACGCAGCTAGTACAGTCATAAGATAACTATCAAACCATTCACAATACAATATTGTGTTTATACCTAGATCGCACAAGCAATATTTCTCACAACTATACCTATTGTCAACTTACAGTATTACACTGGCGGGCAAACAGTTAGGGTCGCTCGTAAAGGGTAAATAAGTACTTCCTCTTTGCTCCACACAAGGTGATTAATGCGCGTGGTTGGTTACATGTTATTTTGGTGAAATAAATTCTGGAAATTATCAAGGAATTAAATAGGCTGTATTTGCTTCAGTATAGGGAGCATTTAAATAAATAGGACAATGGAGGTTCTTGAATAATAAGTTACTTAACATGTTATTTTGGTTAAGTAAATAAATTCTGGATATTATCAAGGTATTATCACAGTGCATAGAATGGCTGGGGCCTAGTATGATAACTACCTACAAATGGTCGGGAAAGGCTCATTCACACAAACATGGACGTCGACGAGACCCTGCCGTGTCACAATTATAGTATCTAAGATAGATTAGATCATGGCATTATTGTAGTTTAGGTTACATGGATTGTTTGCTTTTGTATGGCCAGGGGGCGGGTCCTAATTAGCTACATGTTAAAAGTCCCCATACAAAAATTTAATACCTCTCCATAATTTGACCCATAATGTTTTTGAAAAAATTGCCATCTCCGCAAATCCCTAAATAACAAACAAACTAATAAGATAAGATAAGAAAACTCTTTATTGTACCACACGAAAAGTATAACAATAAAAAAAAATATATAAACAATTATTACAAAAAAAATAAAGAGAAAATTACAAAAACAAAAATAAACGTAAAATAATTATTAAAATTATGGTACAATGGGCGGCCTTACCGCTAACAGCGATCTCTTCCAGGCAAACTTTGGATGGACAAGAATTGATGCAGGTGAAGGATGGGTTGTTCATTTGTGGAGAAAATAAGGAAATAATATTATAAGTTCAGGACACTAGAGCCGTTCAAGTTTGTTAATGGTTGTGTACCGCATAGTACACGGACTCGGCTGTACCGGCCTGTATCGCTTGGCGTGTACCCCATAGGGTACACTTAGGGTTGTCAACAGTACTATAAAATATAGTATTATACTATATTTCAGCTCTGCGTACTATGTACTTTAGAAAAAACATAAAGTACGCAAAAGTACTATATTTCTACTTTAAAAAGTTTATTTTGTTTTCCCGGAAAAAATCATATAAAAGTGTGACACTTTTCCTGTGTTAATAGTGTCATTGGTTCACCTCAATGATTTGCTCCTAGGCGTACAAAGTATACTACTAAAAAAAATAGGTTCAGTGCTAAAAATATCTGAACTTATTCCACAAGTACGACACTAAATATTTATATTTTCATCTCTTGCAAACAGTTGGTTAAAAATACTATATTTTAGGGAAAAAAATGTTGGCAACCCTAGGTACACTGCATGGACTGTTATCATGTGAAGGAGATTTCGCGGTGAAGTCAGTACTGTGTGCCGCGTCACGACCGCGTCTCGACTAGTTTGCACGTGTGTGTGTGGAGTCTCTATATTGTGTGCAGTTTCCATACTCCTCCCTCTATGTACTGTGGTATTGTACCTATAGGCTTTGTTTTAATTAGCATTTATATACGCAGAAGAATAGAGTATTGTATATTCTGATGAGTCTTATGTTTATTTCTCTAGGTATGCTACTAGAAATATTATACAACAATACAATATATTTTTTAAATCCTAATTCATAACATGTGAACCATCTAGTGTGAATAAAGGAATCACAGCCTCCTTGGCGCGAAGGTCCGACTGCATGCAGATGGTTGCGGGTTCGATTCCAAATGGAACCCGCAACCATCTGGGTGCAAATATTTACTCGTATGCTTGAAAATAACTATTTGTGTCTGGTCTGGGTGTCTTTCTGTTTAATATGCATGTATTTACTAAAAAAAAAAAATTTAATATACAATATGTAACGGGCAAGCCCTTTTAAGCCGAAAGGCGGTTGTTCTAGACGTCTAGGCGAACAACTTTTGTTCTACGACTTTTGAAAATTCGAACTTTTTTTTTGAAAATTTTGAGGTTATGTTTCACTGAAAAAACAGCTGCTTTTGAAAATAAAGGTAATTGAAGGTTTGATTATAGTAGACCAAACTAAATGAAAGGACAACATAAGGTCAATGACCTCGAACTCTAAGAAACAGCTGATCTTCAAGTAAACTTTACACTTAAAATTTTCGAAAAGTACTTCGAATTTTCAAAAGTCGTAGAACAAAAGTTGTTCGCCTAGACGTATAGAACAACCCCCTTTCGGCTTAAAAGGGCTTGCCCGTTACATCTTGTATAGTATATCCGTTGTCTAGTACTCATAATAGAAGTCTAGAGCTTAGTTTGGGGTTAGATTGCGCTGTGTGTAATGTCTTGCAATATTATAGTATATTATTTATTATTACTATATTATTCTTGAAGGAAAGCCTCGAGTTATCGTATTTTTCCGTGGGGATTGAGTTAGTTATTAATGGACTTCACGAAATTGTTTTTGGGTACGGTCAAAGGGTACATCGAGACGCTTAGCCTTAGACAACGTGACCTCGGCTAGGGTACCCTTCGTACAGTAACAATGTAGAAAACCCACTTCAAAACGCTATTCACTCCGCTTAAAATACTCAAATACTCATTTATTGGTAATTAATCATAATAATCTTAAAACTTTACGACTGCACTAGCGTACCATAGACAATTTTAGAATCATCATAGGAAGGAATCCTCCCAGGACACTGAACGTACACCTAATTTTAAGTTGTTTATATTTCTTTATTTATTGTAATTATTTGATTGTAATGTTTTGCAATAAAATATTAATCAATCAATCAATCAATCACAGCCGACTCGAATCCAATCACCAGTGAGTGTAATCAAAGTGCCTTGGGAAATTCCAAGTTAATCTAATTTCTACTGATAACCAGCTACCAATATAATTATACTGCTGTCAATTTTGACAGTTTCCTCTCGATAAGGCTTAGTTTAAACCCAATAAGGGATCGTGTACAGTCAACATCACAAATCTATGATCACATTCAGATTTTTCAAATCCTACCCTACTTTATACATGTATAGTACCTAATATTATTAGCTGCGCCCTGTGGTTTTACCCGCGTAAGTACCGTTCCCGCGGGAATATCGGGATAAAAAGTACCCTATGTGTTATTCCAGGTCTCCAGCTACCTATCTAACTAATATTATTGGTTAGATAGTTTGTATGTAAGTATGTATGTAAGTAAGGTTCTTACTCTTTCACACAAAAACTACTGAACCGATTGCGATGAAACTTGGAATATAGGTAGCTGGGGACCTGGATTAATACATAGGCTACTTTTTATCCCGATATTCCCGCGGAAACAGGACTTACGCGGGTGAAACCGCGGGGCGCAGTTAGTATATTCTAAGTTTCAAGGGGGGCGCAGCTAATGGACTATAAAACACAAAAATACTTTTTCAATTCCGACGTTCGTTCAAACAAACAATCAAATATGATTTACAGCGACTTACAAAACTGAACGTGGTCATCGCCTTTTATTCTGACTGTATATTGCGTAGATTATATCGAATGTGTCCACATCCAAAACTAATATGAAGGCCTATAATAATCAAAGAGGGCTATTTGACGGGCACTTTTATTTCCGTTTCGATCATCCATTGTTTATCATTCGATCGTCTTTTGTTTATCATTCGATCGTCTTTTGTTAATCATTCGATCGTCTTTTGGTTATCATTCGATCGTCTTTTGTTTCCGTTTCGATCGTCTATTAGTCTCGATTGTCATTTATTTTGTTTGATTTAGATCTTTTATCGTCTATCGTGGGTTAAAAAGTCGACAAGTTGAATAAAACGTTTACGTCATCATCATCATCATCTCAGCCCTTTACCGTCCACTGCTGAACATAGACCTCCCCCATACGACGCCACAAATAACGATCGCGAGCTACCTCCATCCAACGACTCCCCGCGACCGCCCCAATGTTTTGTTTTTTAAATTAATTTTTGCCGTTTTGCCGTTGCCTTAAAAGATTTAGCATACCGTAAAACGTTTACGGTATGATTAAAAATTGTGTTAAGAGTAATTTTACTAACAATTGCTGAACCGTTTTCGAGAAAACCTAACAATTCTGGAGCGATGTTGCGACGATTTAGTTATAGAATACGTGCCAAGAGTAAGACCCTAGTAGTCAGTTTCAGTCTTACCCCATAATAGGAAACCTATAAAAGTAATTCAATGGAATTTTCCTCAACAAACAAAACACAAACAATGGAGAAATCATAGAAATAAAGAGTAACAACGTCGTAATAACATCATAGATTTACAATTATTGCTCGAAAATAGAACGGACAACAAAACTGCCTGTAGCCTGTAAATATTTATCTGTTTGCCTAGCTAGATCCACAAAAATCGAGATTTTTGTCGATTTGTTCTGTAATTTATACATAAAAAATCGTATTTCCTACCTGATTTCCAAAATTTTTGTGTCTGGCTGTGTAGCGTTCTTATTCTGAAATAATCGATTAAAAGGGGAAATGTACATGAATTCAATCGTTCAGTTCGATAATGTCTAGTGTACTGTAATAACCAGTGTATCAAAATGTCTAGTCTACGATATTTTACTAATGTGAAATACAGCCTGTACCGTTAGTGTGAGTTTTTTCGTAAAAAAACGCGAACGTGATGGTTAAGTTAACGCGTATTTTGTATGAAAACTGATAACTTCGATATCGTCCGCTAGGGGCGCTTTTTGAGTTTCCATACAAAATACGCGTTAACTTAACCATCACGTTCGCGTTTTTTTTTTTACGAAAAGATTTACACTACGGGTTCTGGTGACAGGCTATTAGTCATAGTAAAAGTTTTACGAAATATTTACTCATTGGGTTCGCAACCCTAAAATATATTGAACCCTAACCTACGCAAAAAGATAGGAGCAAAAAATATTTCAAGAAAATTTTGCAAGAGGCGGTACTTATCTACACAAAGCAGAACCTTTCCAAAATACCCCATTATTAGAGTAATGCCCTATCTATAATAAGAAGTTTAATCTCTTTGTTAACACCCGACGGACTAAATATAGGTTGCGGATATTAAGTTGAGACCTCGGGCAAGAGCACAAAGGGACAAAAGTCATGTCTTACTTGAAGATACTCAAAGGACAAAGAAAATGAGTTTAAGTAGTGCCTCCTCCTACCCACTTTGTATATGGTGGATGTTTTTGATTTAGTCTGGTAAAATTGTCGTCCTAAGGTTGGGACTGTGATTTTTTGCAGGCTTGTTTCTGATGTTGGCCTCAATGAATAATCCAAGTTTGTGACCTAGAGCGCCGAACGCAACTATGCCAAAAATCGAAAAAAGTGCACAAATAACCGGAGCGGTTATTTGAGCACTTTTTTCGATTTCAGTATCAGAAGGTCTAGTGGCCATTTTTCATGTTTTGGCGATTATAACCCTAAAGGACTAGTTTTTTTTAGTAAGTATTATATTAGGTAGGTAACTAAATCTAGATATTAGTTTTTTTTTCTGTTTTCGCGATGTTGGATTGTAGTTAAAAAGGAAAAGATTCTTATTAAAGATAAAAATGTAGAACCGATTTTGATGAATTTTAGTATGGAGATAGATCAGTGGCCCGATTCTGTAAAAACATAGCATGCGACAAGCAGTCGGGATGCACGAGCATTGCATAAGTCGATTTGTTGCAGGAGTAAAATAAAAGCTGTTCTATAATTTCCTTTGATACTGATTGGCTGAGAAACAAGGGGAGCTATTAAATAATTAGGTAGCCCTTAAATTTGAAGGCTACTTTAGTAATTAATTAAGTAGTAAACGTCACGCCTCCACCTTTCTTGTACGCACTGCCAAAAAGTGGAATTCTCTGCCAGCTTCGCTGTTTTCCCAAACCTATAACCTTGGAGTCTTCAAATCTAGAGTGAATAGGTACCTTCTAGGTAAGTATGCTTCATCGTCGACCTCATCCTCGCTTCCCATCAGGTGAGAGGAGGTCAAATGCTAGCCTATTACGTATAAAAAAAAAACATTTACAGAGTACGAATTAACGTACATCTCCTGCACGTCGCCTGCATTCCGCATGCTATGTCCTAATCGAATCGAGCCCCAGAGCTTGGAGAAGGACATAGGTTACTACGGAATCGGGACTGACAATAAAAACAACAGGATTGCCTTTTTAGGCAATCTTTTTTATTTATTATTTATTAATAAGCTAAAGCTGAATTAACACATAGGCTACTTTTTATCCCGGGAATGGGAATTACGCGGGTGAAACCGCGGGGCGCAGCTAGTAACATTATATTGTACACAGTTTCGTTCTAGTCTAGTGCATAATTCAAAATATGTACGCATAAAAGCAAAGATGTATCAGTTAATTAAGAGGCTAGTTTGTTACTTATTTTTTAAGTAAATAAGTAAAGGTTTCAAGTTAATTTCTGTACCTACATGAGAGTACATCATACGGTACTATCTAAGTACGTACAGCTTCGATTAAACCATACTGCGTGTAACACGTCCATTGTAAATCTAACATAGTTCCCTTTGACCTTACTGTTAAAGAAATACAATGTCTATTCGATTAGAGAGAACATTTATAAACATATTAAACTCACACGATTTGAACTCAGCATTATTTTTCTGGGTCATATTCGCGTATTATTATTTTTAAAATCTTGTTCGCAAGGGGACTGTATGGGACAGTCCCCTTGCGACCCAGATCATTGTAACATGATCGAAACGTCGAGGTAAGAGAATTTAAAAATAATAATACGCGAATAAGACCCGGGAAAAATAATTATGAGAACATTTATTTTACGGTCACTAGGCAAAACTCATAGAAAATGGCCTCTGTGACTCGTCGGGTGAACGCCTGATTGCAATGCAGAAGGCTAAGAGTTCTATTCCCTTCGGGTGTAAATATTTATGCTTTAAAATAAATATTTGTATCTGGTCTGGGTGTCTTTCTATGTATAATATGTATCTATTTACAAAAAAAAGTACAATATGTAGTATATCCGTTGTCTAGTACCCACAGTACATACAAGCCTACTTCCTTACTTATAAAATATTATTTACACATGACTAAGTTATGTGACGTTTGTCTCTGTCTGTCAACTTTGAGACTTCATGTGACAGTAAAAGACATACGATGCAAAGTTATGCAGCGCATTAATTAGCGTTTATAAGTAAGGGGGCTAGTGCTTAGTTTGGGGCTAGTTTGCGCTGGGTGTAATGTCGTGCAATTTATTATTTATTTATAGAAAAATAACGAGCGCAATTATCACTCATACAGTGGGAGCGCGGGATAAAATATCGTGTCCCCATACTTTATGATTCGTTTCTCTTAAAGTGTGGCGATCGCCCACAGCACCTACTAGATGGCGTTATTAGTATGAAATCTTGGATCGCGATATCAACTTTCTTTCTGAGATACTTATCTCAGAAAGAAAGTTGTAGGTATACAATGTCATATACAACTACCGACGAGACATCGTCAGGCCGCGGCCTACCGAGCTAAACCATGGCAATGTTTAGTGCAGGAAACACTAAAAAAATAAAAATAAAACATAAGTCTTAGCTGGGGCTCGATTCGGTAAGGATATAGCATGCGGAATGCCGGCGGAATGCAGGCGACGTGTAGGAGATGTACGTTAATTCGTATTCTGTAAATGTTATTTTACTTATTTACTACTTAATTAGTTAAGTGGCCTTCATAATTAAGGGCTACTTAATTATTGAAATAGCTCCCCTTGTTCCTCAGCCAATCAGTATTAAAAGAAGTTATAGAATAGCTATTATTTTTACTCCTGCAACAAATCGACTTCTGCAATGCTCATGCATCCCGCCTGTTTGCCGCATGCTTTCTTTTTAGAGAATCAGGGTCCTGTTCTTCCAAATGTCTCTTCAAGAGTCATTATATGCTACATTAATCTTACAAATCATATCGCTAAGCTAGAGCCCATAATTATTGACAGATATCTTTCAGATCCAGCTTTTTCTTGTAAAGATAAAGATGTTCTATTTATACAGCATTCCTATTAATATCTTGAACTTAGAACGAAAGTTTTTATGTTTAGAGTCCGTCAGTCGGGAGCCGGCGGGCGATCGGTGAGGACGCGTGCTCTGTGCCGCCATTTTATTGAGTTATATCGTCTCGCGCTCCGTCGGACGTAAAATAAATTTAAAGGACCGTGTATACGGTGCCGATTTAAATGCAATAAGCTAGTATAAAAGCATCGTTTGGAAGGATGATCGTTTTTTTTACTAGGCAGGTTACTGGAATGTCAGAAAGCCTTTGTGCATAGTACAAGACTAGTTGCTTAGTTTGGGTCTAGATAGCAATGTGTGCAACGTTCTGAAATATTGTTTTCAGTGATAGTAGCGGTTCGATTTCCGCTTTGGAGAAATTAAATTTCCTTATTATGACTTGTAGATATTCCTCCTTTAGTCGTTTGTTTCGGTAACCCATAATTTAATAAATTTAAAAGTAAAGATGTTTGGATGTTTGTATGGTAATAACGCAAAAACGTCTGAAAGGATTTTGCTGAAATTCGGCACTCAGGTTGGTAGTTTATACCTTTTTGTCCTGCTATTCCTATGGAGATAGGAACGAAAGCTATGCGGGTAAACCCGCGGGGCACAACTAGTGTATAGTGTATCCATATAAAAAACTAGAGGTATACGTAAGTACACAGTTGTTTGATAAAACTCTTTATTTATCCGGTTTTATCGCGTTTTTATTCATTATTTGAATAACTGAGATATCTCAGTCAACCTTGAAAAAGCCAACTGTAAAGCTGGCGAAAACTCGGTACAAATAATGAATAAAAACGTGATAAAACCGGATAAATAAAGTGTTTTATTATGCAAAATCGCGAAAACCATAGAAGAAATTACACAGTTGTTATTAAAAAAGTATGGTACCCATATTAAAAGTCTAGTAGTTTAGTTTCAGGCTGTACAAATTAGAAAGTTCGTTACGTTTAAGTACGTATTTATTGCTAGAACAAAGCTAAATTATCGTTAAATACATATATTGAGAAATAAACACAAAAGCCTAAAGTGACATACTAAACGGACATACCGCTGAAAGCGGCTTGTGCTTGGCAAATTAGACTGTTATGTTTTGACGGAAAGTTCACAAAACTAGATACCTAGTCTATCTATACTTTTTTATATAATAAAGGAAGAGAGTACAAAAAGTCAGTAATTATTTTATTTTTCCCGGGTCTTATTCGCGTATAATTATTTTTAAATTCTCTTACCTCGACGTTTCGATCATGTTACAATGATCTTGGTCGCGAGGGGACCCGCTATTAAAAAAATGATAAAATAATTATGAGTTCAAATCGTGTGAGTTTAAAATGTTTAAAAAGTCAGTACTTGGAAGTAAATTAAAAAAAGTTGTCCAGAGAATTTAGGAAAAGTACTAGAACAAAATTATACAATTTTTAAAATTCATGTCTGTCTGTCTGTTCCTTATACAATTGAAAAATTACTTATCATCATCATCAGCCCGTTACAGTCCACTGCTGGACATAGGCCTCTCCAATTGCACGCCACCTAGATCTATTTTCGGCTTCTTGCATCCAGTCTGACGCAAAACTACTATCCGATTGAAATCTGGTTTTCAATATTGGATAGTTCTATTTTCGAGGAATGTCGTGGTATACTTTGCATCGAAATCCAATTAGTAGAACCCGAGTAATGAACGAATAAGAGCAATCACTCGAGAACCGCTCGGCCGCCCGCGCCCTTGACAACTGACAACGCGTTTTTCACTTCCGCGGGTGAAACCACGGGGCGCAGCTAGTTTATAATATTAGCAGAACCTCTGCTATGGAACCATATTTTAAAATGACGTTATAATTCGTTTAATAATAAGTGCTTTTTGTGTTATGTTAAAACTAAACAGTGTGATTGAGTGGAACATAGGTATATAAATGCAAATAAAATTGTGAATTGAAGGGTTGTCAGTGAATGTGTGACGCCGGGAGTTGATCCTGCGACCGAGATTTATCGGTAAGTAAGTGTACTTCTTTAACCTCTAGTGCGAGTCATAGTAAACCAAAAGCCAAAGTTATATGGAATGTTGAAAAAATATGATGGCCGATGCTAGTCTATTCCAACCATTGAAATAGACTGGTCTCTATTTGAGAGGCTATAGTTAAAAATAAAATAAAAAATTAACCGCCATTTTAATTATTCCTCCGGACGACCTCTGTGGCGCGTCGGGCGAACGCCTGGCTGCAATACAGAAGGTTGCGGGTTCGATTCCCACTGGGTGCAAATATTTATGCGTAGAATAAATATTTGTATCTGGTCTGGGCGTACTTCTATGTATAATATGTATGTATTTACAAAAGAAAAATAAATATAAGTAGTATATCCGTTGTCTAGTCACCGTAACACAAGCTTAGCAGCGCTGTGTGTTCGTCACAGGTTTTATTTATTATTATTGTTTATTATTATTGGTAGAAGTCCAAAAATGACTACCTAATTTCCTGCATCTGGGATGCTATCCTGTCCATCATTTTGAACATACTCATCAGATCCTCACCAAATTTTTATGGCTCCCACCTTTCTATAAGTAAAAACGAACCATCTAAATCGGTCAAGTCATCATTGAGTCATCGGTGAACGATTGAATTGATTACTGCGTTTTGAGGAGCATTCCCGATCATAACTTCGAAGATTCTCACTAAATTTTTATAGAACCATCCCGGAGAACCCACCGAAGGTGTAAGAAGAAGATCTGAATCCTTAGACAAAGAATTAATCATCTCAATCGGTCTAGCCATCTCCGAGTAATCGGTGAACATCCCTAAAAACGCTTGGAGAAAATGGTTGGACAAAAAGTACCTACCAGTGTGTTTACAAGCACTTTACACAGTATTAATGAACAGAGAGCGGGCGGCCACCCCAGAAGCTGACAATGCTGACATAGTAGAGATCGGTAAACGAAAGCGCGGCGCACGGACACTCATTTAGGGATGATTTAAATTAGACCATCACGAGCGCCGGCCCGGGTCCGAGTTTCGTCGTCCATTGCTCGGCCGCCACTCGGTTGCAAAAGACCGATCGACTGCTTGCCGAGCAATGGATAACGAAGCTCTGACCTGTGACGGTCTAATATAAATCATCCCTTACACTTTACGCTTATTCACACAGGCACTACACTAACTTGAGCCAGATTCTGTTTTTCATGCCAGCTTTAGTTATTCGTGCCAGCTGTAGTTCTTTGTGACAGCTTTAGTTATTCGTGCCAGCTTTAGTTCTTCGTGCCAGCTTTAGTTATTCGTGCCAGCTTTATTTCTTCGTGCCAGCTTTAGTTCTTCGTGCCAGGTTTAGCTAACCGACCTTGTTCTAATAGCCATGGGGCATATACCAGTGATGGGCAAACTACGGCCCGCGGGCCATCTCCGGCCCGTGACTATCAAATTAAAAGTCAAATGCTGACTTTGTTGAATAAAAATCTGAATTGTAAAAAATTAATTGATCCGCTCCGCGGCCCGTAATTATCAATCACATTGGCACAAGTGGGAATATGGAGATAAATAGTAGCCTATAATATTTCAGGTCACAAGCTATCTATATTCTAATTTTTATCGCAAAAGTAGTTTTTGCTTGAAAGAGTAACAAAATAATAAATAA
Organism: Idaea dimidiata; assembly: GCA_949358125.1. Taxonomy (NCBI): domain Eukaryota; kingdom Metazoa; phylum Arthropoda; class Insecta; order Lepidoptera; family Geometridae; genus Idaea; species Idaea dimidiata. Next base: position 2,191,323 of record OX442342.1, read on the forward strand.
ATAGAATAAAAATAAATAAATATTGCACGACATTACACACAGCGCAATCTAGCCCCAAACTAAGCACTAGGCTTGTACATATGGGTACTAGACAACGGATATACTACATATTATACACACTAAATCACAAACAGACACTTGAAAACTTTCGCGCTTATAATAGGTATTAGAAAATTAAAAGGATTCAAATACTTGGCCCGCCATAGATTTTTGGCGTAAATATTAGCACGCGAAGGAAAAAGTTTGCCCATCCCTGGGCTACAGGATATCTCAAGTCTCCCGGAAGCTTCAATAAAATCCATTTATCTCAGTAAAAGTGATTGATTTGACACATCTCATGTAGGTAGGTAGGTACGATGCACGATGCCTACTAAATATTTTATTTACTTACCCATCCCACAGTTTCACCCGCTAAGTCCTGATCCCGCGGGATTGACGGGATAATAACTTATTTTTACCTTCTACAGTCAACACCTATTCATTATTTTTTTTTTTTCATTACTCACAACCTGCCACTCATGCTAAACCAGATCTATTCCATCCATGGGTTGCTTGGAAGAAATCGCTCAGCGATAAGGCCGCCCGTTTGTGCAATTTACATTTTAAGCTTTGTCATTGTCATTTGTCATTTTAAGCTTTGACGACCTCTGTGGCGCGTCGGGCGAACGCTTGGCTGCAATACAGAAGGTTGCGGGTTCGATTCCCGCTAGGTGCAAATATTTATGCTTAAAAATAAATATTTGTATCTGGTCTGGGCGTATTTCTATGTATAATATGTATGTATTTACAAAAGAAAAATAAATATAAGTAGTATATCCGTTGTCTAGTCACCGTAACACAAGCTTAGCAGCTTACCACGGAGCTAGATGGCGCTGTGTGTTCGTCACAGGATTTATTTATTTATTTTTTATTTATTTATTGTTTTATGTAGGTAATGTATTTTTTTGTGTTTTGTTGTAAAGTTTTATGTTGTAAAGTTATTATTAAAGTAATAATAATTAATAAAGTTATTATCTATCTATCCATCAAATACTATGTATCCTTTTTTTTTTTTTTAACCTTGGAAAATCTTATTAAGACCTTCGGGCCACTCTCGGGGGAGAGCGGCCCGGTGAGTGGGGGTCCCTCCTGGTCTTGATGGTGTGTGCCAGGGGTATACCCACTAAAAACCCAGGGTGTCCTTCTCTCCGCTATGCCAGGGCATCGCCAGAAGCTGCAAGCAGTACATCGGCTAGCAAATACTATGTATCCTGTGTCACTCTTCATCACTTAAACTATTACTATGCAAATTTTCATGATTCAAATCGGTCAAGTTCAAATTCAAATTCATAATTGTTCATTTCCTTTAGATTCTTGTACAACAATAAAATACATGATAATTTGGATACATCTCTAATGATTTTAGTGTGACTTCGGAACGCGCCTTCCGATGAGAAGAAGCCACAATAAACTCATAGCATTAAATCACTATGCTACTTTTCATTATTCAAATCGGTCGAACTAATTGACCGTGAAAAGGAACAAACAAACAATTACACAGAAAAACTTTCGGGTTTATAATAAGTATTATATTTAGATACCCGCGTAGTTCCCGTTCCAAAGGGAATACCGGGGTAAAAAGTCAAAAAGTATGCTAAATTTCAACCAAATTATTTCAGCCATTTTTGCGTGATTAAAAGAAAAAACTTATCGGTAACACACACATGAATACAACACATCTCGACACAACACACAAGCACATTTCTACACACACACACACACATTTCAAGTGTGCCTACAAATTACCCACCTACTTTAGACAAACGGCGTCTAATCACCCCTTATCATGATCACCTTATCTCTAACTACGCCGTAGCATCTCGTAGCCGTAGCACCCTCTACGAACCGCTACGATATTAAAGATAATTAAAATCTATAGATGTGTAGAGAAACCGTGCATTTCTAGTTGAAACAGTTAAGGGGCTAACAAATATAAATATATAATAATAATAATAATAAATCCTGTGACGAACACACAGCGCCATCTAGCCCCGTGGTAAGCTGTTAAGCTTGTGTTACGGTGACTAGACAACGGATATACTACTTATATTTATTTTTCTTTTGTAAATACATACATATTATACATAGAAATACGCCCAGACCAGATACAAATATTTATTTTTAAGCATAAATATTTGCACCCAGCGGGAATCGAACCCGCAACCTTCTGCATTGCAGCCAAGCGTTCGCCCGACGCGCCACAGAGGTCGCCACAGATATATGGCACGACGTTACACACAGCGCAATCTAGGCCTAAACTAAGCACTAGGCTTGTACTATGGGTACTAGACAACGGATATACTTATTACATATTATTCTTTTTTTTTGTATATATATACATGAATTTTATGATACATAGAAAGACACCCGGACCAGATTCAAACATTTATTTTTAAGCATGAATATTTACACCCGATGGGAATCGAACCCGCAACCATCCGCAGTGCTGTCAGGTATTCGCCCGACGCGTCACACAAGTTGTCAAAACAAGACCTAAAACTTCATTGAAAAATCCGTGTCGAATTCATCGAAAACAGTTAAACCAAAAGCAGCAGATTTTCGGACGCATATTTTTGAATATTTTCGTTAAAGCGTTCGTAAAAAAACATTTTTGGTAAAGTTCACAGGTATACCAAATATATCTATGGTAAAGTTTTAACTGTGTGTTTCTTCAATTATTTAATTAGGCATACATCTATGCCGTTTGTGTCAAGAAATTTTCTTTCACCGTAAGAGCGATGTTAATAGCGCACATACATTTAAAAAAAAAGACAGTGCGTGCTCGGTCAGCCGGAAAACCACGACCTTCGGAATGAAAGTCGAGGTATCTACGACCAGAGTAACACCGCTCTATGGTATAATAACCAAAAAAAATGGTTCGAAGCCTTAATAACCCATTTTAGACAACTCGAGTAGTAGTGGCTGAATCTTATTAATATTATAAGCGCGAAAGTTTGCAAGTACTTATGTCTGCGAGTTTGTTACTTAATCACGCAAAAACTAGTGAACCGATTGCGATGAAACTTAGAATATAGGTAGCTGAAGATCTGGGATACCATATAGGCTACTTTATATCCTGATAATCCCGCGGGAACGGGACTTAATCGGGTGAACCGTGTGGCGCAGACTATCAAGTCCATTTTCCTCTTACTGTTTTTCAATATCAATAGCTCTTGTGGCTTCTTCTCATCGGAGGGCGCGTTCCGAAGCCACACTAGAGCCATAATTTGTAAGAACATTCGACGTATTAAAAGTGATCAACACATCCAATTAAATAAAAAAAAATTGATTTGATTTGAATTATACAAAATTATACAAAAATTTTATTTTTCGTATCCTTCTCTTACCTTACTTATCTTCTTCTTTATTGATTGAATCTCCTTTCTGGGTATAGGCCTCCTCCGCCTTGTTCATTCAGTTCTTGCCTGTTGTTTTTAAGTATTTGTCATCTGCCCATGATGCCCATCTGCCGATGTGGCGGTTAAAATACTGTATCATAATTCCCTTGGAGCTACGACTTAGACTTATATGTTGTCTAATCACCATAACAAAAGCTAAATAACTTACCTTGGGGCTAGACGCCGCTGTCTGAAGTTCATAGAATTTACTTTTTTGAACAATTCTGATGTTACATCTATTCCAGTAACTTAAACATCGTTATATTCCTCGTTTCTTATCAATATTCGACTGATATCCATAAAATTGTTTACTAACCGCACTCTGAACTCTAAGACTTGAGGGTAAGGTTGAGGTTTGAACGGCAAAGGTTCTGTACGTGGAAACACGTAGGGGTGTAATGTGAATTTTACGGAGTATGGAATTAAGGGAGGGGGGGTGTAGACGGACGACTAATAGTTATCTAATGGGACTAAACGATCGGTCGACTTAGATACAGTATTGTGGCCGAGTGGTAAGGGACTGTAGTATTGATCCAGGGACGCGAGTTCAAATCTTGCCGCGAGTAAATTATTGAACATGAATTTTTCCTTTAAAATATTTCTAGTAAATATGCCTTGACCAATAAAAACAAAGTATAAAATAAAAAATGTTTCGTTTGCGTTGCGATGCCTCGGAAATGATTCATTCTTGGGTTCAGTATTTACTAATATTCATAGGTATCCATTTGTCCCCAGTTGAAGTAGATAGATACCTACCTTTATGATTGCATTAACCTTCCCACTACATGTAGGTATTGGTAGGTATGTATGTACGTACATACAGTGGTGGTCATCTAATTAGAAACACTCACCTCTTGGTTTATATTATTCCTAGCTGCGCCCCGCGTTTTACCCGCAGAAGTGAAAACGCGTTATCAAGGGCGCGGGCGGCCGAGCGGTTCTCGAGCGGATGCACTTTTTCGTTCATTACTCGGGTTCTACTAATTGGATTTCGATGCAAAGTATACCACGACCTTCCTCGAAAATAGAACTATCCAATATTGACAACCAGATTTTGGATATACATGTGTTTATTTTATAGGCTATAATAAGTTTTAATTTAAGCTTTCTGTTAATTATTCAAAAAATTTAATTACCTACATAAAATCGGCTCTTCTTCCATCTATCTATACTAATAACAAAGGAAGAGAGGACCAAGTCTGTACTTGGTCCTCTCTTCCTTTGTTTCCTCTGTTTAAAGGACTTAGGAAAAGTAGTAGAACAAAAATATATAATTTTTAAAGTTCTGTCTGTTACTTATACAATTAAAAACTACTAAGTACCTAATCCGATTTTTAAACATTGGATAGTTCACGAAGAACGTCGTGGTATACATTGCATCGACATCCAATTAGTAGAACCTGAGTAATGAACGAAAAAGTGCAACAGCTCGAGAACCGCTCGGCCGCCCGCGCCCTTGACAACGCGTGGATTACTTTCGCGGATGAAACCGCGGGGCGCAGCTAGTTTGCAATAAAAATATAAACCCAGGTGGGTGTTTAATTAGATGACCACCACTGTATATTCTGCTAATAATATAAAGGTGAAAGTTTGCTAGTACTGGCTGCTTTTTAGAGTTCTGTACCTGTGATTGGCTACGAAACGTGACGGGACCCTGTAATTAAGCGTCCTGGGTTTGCCCGACTTGATATAATTTAATCTATTTTATGTAAACTCACTAGGTAGGTACCGTCGGACAAAAAAACTAAAAAGAAAAAAAAACTACCTATATTAAAAAATATTATTTAAGGAGCGGAGCAATAAGCGGAGCGGATTAATATGCAAGGAGCGGGAGGAGGGAGGTGTTCTTTGCACGCGGCAGACCGCATGATACGTAGTGATACTAGTCAGCAGGTATCGGGACTAAAAACTAAATATTAATTTTTAATAAAGTAGATATGGAGTTCCGAAAAGTAACGCCTAATACAATCAATTAAAAAGAAAAAAACAAGCCCAGTAAATTGAAATTATGTTAAGTAAATAATATTATGCTAAGTATTACCACACTGAATCATTCAAATAGTTTTGTAATTGATACACACATTGGAAAAATTAAATTGGTAAAATGAATGGGTCCCGACTGTAAGTAATTTTTTACTCATTTATTATGTGTATCAATTACAAACCTATTTTTTTTTAATTTATTTTAATCAGAAATGAGTACACATTTAAATTTAAACTAGAATCCCGCCAAACTGACGAGCAGTTTGTTGGGGAGTGAACGCTTTTTACATTTATTTGAATTCTGTGCAACTAGGTACTTATAATTTGCTTACAATTACCAACTCCCTAACCTTCATATTATTTTTAATATTTATATTTTATAAAAATAATCTTGCCATCAAAATGAACAAACCAATAAACAAAGTCGGCATTATTTTAACGTTTCAATTAAAACATTTTAAAGCTTAGATTTTAACATATTTCTAGACAACTTTGACTCACCTCTCAGCCACGTTATTTGAATGATTATTGAGTACCTATTACTTAGCATAATAAACTAGGCACATATTGTGTTTTGAAAGTTACTTGTTTTTACTTTAAATAACCTTTACCTACTATTAAAATGCACATGCAGTTCATTAATTGAAAACCAAACGAACTGATTGATTGATTAGTAACAAACCAGTGGTTTTGTCCGTCCGTCCAGTCTGTGACCCTAGATTTATATACTTACTAGAAGTGATGTTACTACGAGTTTATGTGATCGCTACCCCTCAATGAGCTGATACATAATTTCGTTTTTTTAATTTAATTAGGATCTAAATGCTTCACTTACTTGAAGCGCTATAGTGATCGATCTCTTGTAAGAGATTAAATTCTTTGGTTAAAATATAACATCGCTAACTTAATAATGTCAATAGGTAGACTGTAAATTATTTATAACAAAGATTGTTCACGGAGTGCTGAAGACAACGCTAAAGTCCATGTTTTCACTTTCATTCCACTTATAAACCTTCAAGTAATATGTGATCTGTGACGAAACTAAATTTATGCCCCCGACATTAAACAATTTACACGCATTTGAACTAGGTTTCACAAAAATGAAAATTTAGCACCTCTTCTCAACGCGTTCCCGTAAGTTGCGTTCATGGATTTCGTTTGGTCCAGTGACTTCCAATCTTAGGAGTAAAGTGGCACCTAGCGAAAACTTGCTTCATGCCCTTTACCACTAGCTATTAGAAAAAGAGGTAAGCTCGCACTAGTGCCTGAATCTGAGCGTGCCAGTTACCACCTAAGGCGTTTATGGGTTTTTAGAGTTCGGTACATACCAAATTGTAATAATACTAATCATTATCATCATCATCATCATCAGCCTGTTGCAGTCCACTGCTGGACATAGGCCTCTCCATTTGCACGCCACCTAGATCAGACGACGATGCGACGTGATAATAGTACTCTTCGTGAACTCGACTTTTAACCAACTGACTTGGCTAACCAATACACCATTGTGTATTGTGCAGTAGATAGGTTAGGTACCCACTCGTAGAATCCATTCTTCAAACTCCATTTGAACCGGACGTGATAGGTGAAGCAATCGTTAATTGCAGAACGTTCAACCGAACTAAGAAAGCGGGTGGACATGATGCCACAGTTCATTTATAACGCAGTAGATTAGCTTAATTTTGTTTTCAAGTTTTTGCATAATAAAACACAAAATTTAATGTTAAAATAGACGAATTACATCTCAGTTAACCTTGAAAAAGCCAACAGTAAAGTAGGTGAAAGCACGGTCGTTAAAAATAATGACGCCATTGAATAAAACGCGAGTAGAACCCGATAAATATTGTGCAAATGTGGTTAAGTGATCATGACTTAAGGTCTCTATATATAAACAGAATAAGAATAAGAATAATTTATTGTTTAAACTATGTAGGTACATTGGTCTTAAATATGTACTATATTATTGCACAGTCTACTCATTTCGAGCATAAATACCTAAATAATTACATAAATTTATGTAAGAAATCTAATATTTATACCAGCACAACAATATTTATTTTTCATTATGTGGAGTAAGATCGAAGTAGAGAGAAAATGCTGTCTTTTTCCGTGACAAGAACGGTCAACTTTCAAAGTTGACAGACATAAACAAAAAGAGCGGAATAACTACTCCAACAGAAGTTTAGGTGGCAAAGTGGAAATGGGCAGGCTATAATTGACCAAACGAGCGAAGCAAGTGAGGTCCAGTGTAGACGGGCCTGGCCTGAGATGGGGGGTTGGGGAGATAGGGGGTCGTGAAGTCTCAGTTCGGGGCGAACTCCTTGTTTAGATGGGTTACCGATAGTATGGTGTGTGGCAAAAATTTACTTACCTACTCGCCGTCAATATTCCTACTGTATTTTCGTAACTAAACTGTGTCCTACCACTTGTGTTTCGGCGATGGTTCGGAAGAAAGGTCCGGTTGTCATTAGCAGAAACTCTCCCTCTTTCATCGTAAGCTATGTGACATGCACATTCTGCCGGTTTTCAAGTCAAAGTCAATAAAGAACAAATCGCGTGTAGTCTTCTTCTTGATTGATTGATTCATTCTTTATTGCAACACACCAAAAATTAACAAAATACAATTAAGAGAAAAATAAAAATAAAAAACTTAAAACTAGGTGGCACAATGGGTGGCCTTATCGCTTTAAAGCAATTTCAATTCAATTTCAAAATTCTTTATTATTATCATAAATCATATAATCATAAAATATGACACATACCTACAATATAACGATAAAACTACGATTGATATTAACACGATCTACGATACTTTGTCAGGCCTATAAAAGCATATAGTATGTTTTGTTGTTTTCACTAATACACTAATACCGCCTCATAATTATTTATGACATAACGTTTCAGTGTACGCAGAATATAGTTATTGTAATAGTTTTGAACTTACCTACCTAAATGATAAAAACGGGATCTTTACTGTGACGTGAACAGTTTGGGCATGACCGCAACGCAAATTATCGGGTTTCGTGGCCAACATGTGCGGCAGGAACACCCTGTGCAGAAGGTTAAACTGGTAACATTAGGTACAGTGTCTGTACGTATTTACGTAATCGACTCATGGTAAGACTACAGAACCCATAATAGTTATATTAGACAGTTGAAATTTTCACAGATAATTTATATAACAAAAAATACTAAAAAGGAATAAAATAAATATTTAAGTGGGGCTCCCGTACAACAAACGGGATAATTAAGTTTTAAACGCAACATTAGCGCGATTAACTTTTACGCCACCGCCATCTAGTGATATAATACTGGCGCTAGTGGTAAAACTTACATGTTATTGTTGCGTTCACGGATTTTGCTTAAATGAATACGCTTTACAATATTTATTTAGATGATGTTACTGACGGTAACATCATCTAAATAAATATTGTAAATCGGCACCGTGTAAACGACCCACTGCCAAAGTAAGGTGCCACTCTACCAGATTGAATCAAGCCAATTATTTGGTGAATATTTCCGAATTGGTCGGGGATTAGACTTGGTATATCTACGTGCTAAGTTAGGCTACGTCCGCACATGCAGGCGTCTTGCATAGACCTTAGAGCCTAGCGAGGCCCTAATAAAAACGAATGTTCTAGAATATTCGCGACCGGCCGCACTGAGCGGTCAGTCGCGAACATTCTAGAACTTTCGTTTAAATCAGGGCCTCGCTAGGTGACTCACTCACTATAGGTACCTACCTACTCTTGGTGCAAAGCACGCCGCCTAAGCCTGCCAGTGGGAACTAAGTCCTTAACTAAATATTAAATCCTCGGGTCTAGATCGCGTTATATCAACAAAATTATTTTAAATTTAGTAAATAAATACCCGGGACCACGGCCGGTGTAATCCGTTTGCCGAAACGTCGGGGTGATTTTAAATTTATTTACTAAATTTAAAATAATTTTGTTGATATAACGCGACTTAGACCCGAGGATCTAATATTTAATAATAATGAACGGAAATCGTGTAAGTTTAAAAAATGTAAGTCCTTCTACCCATTAAGATAAATTATTTATAAGATTAATGGTCTTTGCTACTACATAAATTATTATATTACTGTAAACCCCCTGAGTTCTTTGTGGCTTCTTCCCATCGGAGAGCGCGTTCCGAAGCCACACTAAAATCAATACACCTAAGACGCAGCCAAATGATCATGTGCATTTATCGTTGTACAAGAATCTAACTAAAGGAAATAAACTATTTCGATTTAATTTGACTAGCTGTTTCTACCCGCGACTTCTTCTGCGTAGAAATAGTGCATTTTGGGGAAATAAATAACTTAAACACACAGTTAAATATGTTAAATAGTAGTTTTCAGTAACTTTTTAAAATATTAAAATTGACAAATAGTCGCGCGCTGTAACTCAGGGTGTTATGATTATGACTATTTAAGCCGAAAGTGGGTTATTCTTGACGCCTAGGCGAACAATTTTTGCTCTATGACTTTAGTAGCTTGTAGACCAAACTAACTGAAAGGACAGCTTAAAATCAATGACCTCTGACTCTTAAGAAACAGCTGATTTTTAAGGAAACTTTAAACTTAAAATTTTCGTAAACTGCTTCGAATTTCAAAAAGTTGTAGAACAAAAGTTGTTCGCCTAGGCGTCTAGAACTTCACCCTATCGGCTTGAATGGTCGTCGTCGGAACATCCTGTATAACTGTACCTATCACCATAAAATATTTCTTAATTCTAATATCGCCGACTTCTCGTTTACGCACTTTTATAACAGGCGATTCGTTATTACTATAAATAATCAGTTTTTGATTAGATGTGCCACGTGTTGGCTCCTGCTGAATACTTGCAGTGTTTTCTGGTTTAGTTGATGTGTCTGTTTTACAAAGTTTTGTCATTTTCTCCTTAATTACTTCCTCAGCTGCTCCTGTTTTAAAAGTTCCTTCACTGTCACTTTCTCTTACATTTAATTTAATTTCATTTTTGGGATTACTTCTAATATCTACATTATTTCCTGTTTCATGGTTTTGTTGGTTTCTCCGTGCCTTCGATTTCAAACTGTCTTGTTTCTTTTTTAAGATTCTATTCATAAATGATCTTGCCTTTTTCTCTTCGTCTTTGGAATACTGAATGCAATACATTGTATCATTAAGTTTGATCATAATATTTCGATCTTTCGCTGATTTATTTTTGTCTTGAACTTTTATTTTTGATATAGTTTTATAATTCGTAATAATGTGGTTGTCAGTGACATTGCTATCTACCAGAACCAGAGAATTATCACTATCATTAGTATCTTTTCTAAGATTATTTTGTATATGGTTATAACTTGTTTCTGAAGGCAATAATTTGAAATAATGTTGAAGTCGTGGAGTGCGCGGACCGTCCCACTCCCGTTCCGCCTGCTCTCGTTTCACTCCTTGCTCGTACAACCGTGCTAGCTCGGTCAAACCTGACTCATCTTCTACCACACGAAGGGCGAAGCGGAACAACGTCGCTGGAAAGTCAGTGGAGTCCAACATCTTCCCTATCACTTCTAGTAAAGGATTGCCATGACAGAGTATATTCCGCATCGGGAATTCCGCCAGCATTCGCATGTTGTCGTCTAGTAAATTCTTCAAACCACGCTCATGGTGGACAATGTGAATGTCATTGAGTAAGCATTCTGTCAGTATTCGAAAGCTGTCGTCCTGGTTGTACTTTTGCACCAGTCGAGGGAAATCATCATCATTAATGGATTGTTTTAACAGCCGTGCTCTTTGCGCCAGACACTGCAACGCACATTCATCACGCTTGCTGCCAATAACTAAGTTCTCGACAATAGCTTTGCATCTTTCATTTAATGAACCTATATCGGTATACATCTTTGCCCGCTCCCGCAGTGTTATCTCTTCTCCGCTCAATATTTTCTCCATAATCGGATGAGTAACATCAGTTTTATGCAATTTGTCTTTCAGATATTGCATTTCTTTATTTGTGATGAACTTCTTCTTAGACATAATAACTTTCAACTGCTTTATTGCTTCGTATCTATACGCTGACAGATCTTTTGGAATAGGTAATTGTGTAATTTTCCAATGATTTTTTATTTCATGCTCTATGAATGCTAGTAAATATTTAACTTCAGTAACGCCCGTAGCATTTGGATGTCCATTACTAATTGAATTAAGCTTATTCGTGAAGCTACTATGCTTGATTTCATAATGGTTATTGCGAAATAAGTCCATTGTCACAATAATGTATTGGAGTATACTTTTGATAAGACTCCATTCTGGCGCATAGTTCTTTATTGAAGATAGTTTTCTCAAAATTTGTTTTTGTGTTTTGCATTTTATAAGTTTCACTTCATCAATTATAAGTTTCAGGGTTTCATTACAATAATCAGTTAAAAGGACCTGAAGTTGTAATTGTTCCAATTCCGGCTTTAAAGAAGTCCATTCGTTAATTTGTTTTTCAATATTTTGAAGATTTGAATATACTGGTTGTAATAGAGTTTGTACATACGATATTATTTGAACATCTCTTTGGTATATTTCACTACGAAGTACCTCTATGTTCCTATATAAGTAGCCCAATTCTCTTGCAAATTGTCGAGTTATATTTACACCACTGAATTCAGAAATACTTTTTATCATTTGATTTTCTAAATTTATATAAAGGTTGCCTCCATAAGCTAGATATCGTTGTATTTCGCGCACAGCAGAACCATACAAGCTAAATGTTGAAGAAAATTCTTTTATTCGGGCTCTAACTAAGTCTAGACCTTCCCCAAGTAAATATTTCTCAACCATAGGTTTATAAACAGCTAAAACTTCGATGATTGCTTTCTTGATCCATTCTACATCTTTGGCAACTTCCAGGAAGAGATCAGGGTTCGTTTCCTCAATATTAACCCTTCTGATGAATTTTCCTTCTCTGACCTTCGACAGGTCATCCCTAAGTGTGTTGAGATGTTCAACCGTCGACACTGGGATGTACACTTGCAGTATTGCTCTTGTGATGGAGGAGAGATGCAGCGATTTGTCAGAGCTTTTGAGACACTCGCCAGTGACTTGAAGTGCACGTTGCACAACTAGTGCGGCATCAACGGGCGACAAACGCTGGATCGCGTATTCAGCTCCCTCTAGGTAATTCACCACTCTGCGTAGGGAGTGTTCGTCACGCAAGTAGGGCAACAGCGTCAAGCTATTAACTTCTTCCTTAGGCAGTACCTTACCCTTCTCGCGGTAATTATCCGGAACTGACGTACTCGCTAATACTTCTTTAAAGTTTCGTAACGACTTCCTAAACTTAAGCCATTCCAAATATATTACTGGACCGCTAAATAAACGAAACTCATCATCAACAACATGACAAAAATCATTATCATTAAAACAAGCGTGTCTTTTACCCTTCGGTCTGTTCTCAGGGACGTAAAGTCGCCATTCCTCATTTGTTCTGTGTAGAAAGTAATAGAGCGTGCATTCTATGTTTTGGTAGGCGTCTTTGGGAAGCTCTAGTTTTTCTTTTAGTGAGTGAACATATTCCAGAATCACTTTCGAAATACAGAAGTCCAATTTGCGATAGTATACCTCATACAAGGCATAGTGTATGTATTTCTGGTAAATCGAACTTTTGTCATTATATAACGGTTGAAGAAGCAATATATCAGCCACTTCGTTTTTAGTCGCCCTTATGTTTTTATCCGAATATATTTCATAGAGTTCAATGGTTGTGGTGAGGATATCGATCATTCTTAAAAGCCGCTGTTTTCTGTTTTTGGCGTTCGATACTGGATAATCATGGAGTTGTCGATAGAGTTCCACCTCGAACTTATTAAACTCAATTATGCAGTGAACGTCGATAAGCATCTGTTGGTCTCGTTTCAGCTCAGGTTGGCAGGAGTCCCGCGCTTTGACTAATGCACAACCCAGATGTTGCAAATTGTGGAAATGTGGTGAATGGGCGCCAAAAGCAGTACCACTCCAGTGCTCGTACAACAAGTCCAAAATCCTGATGTCGAAGGAGAATATAGCCTCGCGTAGCGAGTACTGTTCCAATTGTCGTTCAACTTGGGAATAATATAACACACGTCGGTGGTTTACAAGCGCCGCTTTCAAACGTGGTTCATCACTGGTCTTGATCGCCTCCAGGACCTCTTTGAACTCACGACCAATACGTAGTAGGGGTTCGAAATGATTACGCCCTCGATTTATCAAATAGATCGAGCCAGGGCGGCCAAAAGGCACGGAGTTAATACAGCGTATGCCGTTACCGGAGACAAGGCTGCGGATGACACCGAAACCAGCATGCCCTTCCAGTACGTAGAGATCGACATTAAAGTATTCGCACAGAATTCGACCATGCAACTCGGTGTCTCCCCAGCTGTCAACGAGTAACGTGCGAGCCGTAAACTGTCGAAGAGTACCCTTGGGGAGAGAATTAACGAGCCAAAGCGGCGACTTGTCAGCAACTCTTGCGCAGATACTTCGGAGCTCTGTTATGCTAATGCTTGTATGGCCTAAAGCTTGCAACCCTTGCTTGAACGAATCAAAGAAACAGCTGCCATCTACAATCGCTTCGCCGATCACGTATTCAGGCGGCAACTTAAAGAGCTCACGATCTTCGTTTGATACAGTATTCAAATATCGGCAAAGAGAAGTATCTTTATCATTTTCACTATCACTATCGCTATAATCCGATAGTGATATTGGTACAAAATCACCATCGTGACCATCTGGGGTTTTGTAAAGTAAACCTGTTTCTTTGACAATCTTCTGATCAAGCTGTGCTATCTTCAATTTGAAGGCGTGTTCGGATTCCGATTGACATTCAGAGCAATTCGGTTTACTTTCTGACATTTTATTGCGCGATCTAAAAACAAAGAACAATAGAACTTATTATTAAACTTTAATACCTAGTCTGTGCAAACATGTCTGGTAAAAAATAAAAAGTTATTCAAGAACTAGGATCTATAATATAAGTATTTCAGTATTTCAGTATTTCAGTATTTCAGTATTTCAGTATTTCAAAGATTTATTTCCTATTGGTATACGCATTAATCTGAGACAAGGCAACTTATACAACTTGCAAACAATTTTTTTTCAACTCTGCATTGGTTCATAATTATCTCCGTAAAGTTTCACTTGAGGACATAACATGATGAAACATTTTCTACCAATTTAGGTCTTTTCTATCTAAATATAAAGTTCTCGTAGTGCGACAACTCTGTTGTATGATGGTTTAAAGCAGTGGTGGGCAAAGTACGGCCCGCGGGCCATCTCCGCCCAGCAAATGGCTTTAATCCAACCCGTGACTATAAAACTTCTATGAAGTAAAGACTTTGTTGAACAAAAATGTCTCCAGCTTACCGCAGCCCGTATTATACAATCACGTAGGCACAAGTGGGAGCATGGGGATAAATAGTAGTCTAAGTGATATTCCACATCTCTAGCTATCTATGTATTCTAAGTTTCTTCGCAATCGGTTCAGTAGTTTTTGCGTGAAAGAGTAACAAAGTTGCAAAAGACATACATACTTGCAAACTTTCACGTTTATAATAATTAGTAACAAAAGATAGAATAGGATATAAAATAAGTTAATAGGATTCAAATACTTGGTTCGCCATAGATTTTTTGCATAAAAATTAGCATTCAAATAAAAAAAAATGGGCCCGTTTCTGGTTTAGAGTTTAGGCATGGTCTGAAGACAAAAAAATGTGTTCTTTAGATTAATAGGTATAACATTATAACAGATATAACATACATACTCAGCTAGATTAGCTTTTAAACAAGTTTGAATCTTAGTCCTTGAATGACATAATTCAGTGACAGTTTAGAGGCATGGCTGGAAGGCAAAGGGTTTGTTGGTTTAATTAACATAATTATTCTTTCGATTGGTATATACTATAGGAATTCACGACTTGGCATTTTTATTCTTTGATTAATTTAATTTTAAAACATCATGGTCTCAGATATCTGAAACTTTAGGATATCATGTAATGGAGCATTTTCTGTTTATCCTCCTACAAGAGATTGAAAAAAAAACAGCCAAGGCTTCATACATTGATTTAAGTTCTCCTTTGTAAAATTAATATTTATATTAGGTAGGTATAACACTTATTTAGACATATTTTTCAATGGTATTATGTATCCTTATTGTTACTTACTTAGTGTCTTTCCTTTAGCGTTTAGTCCAGCTTGAAACCATAAATATTTAAAAATAATTACGTATTGTAGTATTATGATGAAATTAAGCTGCAGCCTAGCCACAAAATGCACTTTCCAAAGATAAGACTGGTGACTCATCGTTATAATCTTTTATTTCTGGAACAATAGATATTCTATCGTGTAGGTAGATAGGTAAGTACGTGCAAAAACTATAATAACAGATGCGCATTGCTGTCCTTGAGTTAGATAACATTAATTCGATCATTTTATTAGTTTAACCTAGGTACTAAAACATAAAAAAGTTTACTTTTCAAAACAAAACAAACATTAGGGAGAGACCGGCTGGAGGTTATGTCAAAATGAAGTGACATTGACAGTAGGTAGTAGACTGTTATTATTATTATTATTTCTTATCGGTTGTGAACCGATTATGGCCATTAGGAAATTAGCCAGTGTCAAGTATTCTAATATATTATGCAAGTTATTTGCATCGAAACAGTCAAGTCGTCATAGTTAAAGTCAAGTCTAGGGAATCATTTGTAAACGCGGCGGCCATTTACAAACAATCTTCACGGAGCCTTGGAGACAACACTAAGTCAATGTTTTGCACCGATTTTCACTTTCATTCCACTTGTACACCTTCACGAAACTAAATTGATTAATATGCCTCCGAAATTAAACAATTTGCACGCATATGAACTAGGTTTCACAAAAATGAAAATTTAGCACCACATCTCCTCAAGGAGTTCCCGCCAAGACTCCTAGTAGACTGTAACTTGGCAAATATCTTATGACAAAGGCTAGGTGCTTTTATCTCGTATAGCCTTTTCAGAAAATTTTGAAATGCATTATTTGTGAACCTCTACTTAGCACACACAAACTATAGTGCGTATCTCGGAATCTTGGTAACTAGTTTTTTTTTCTCTGAGATTCTCTGCAATCCAAGAAAGTAGTTTAACTGAACTGCGCATGTGGAACTAAAAAGCACAGAAAGAGAGATCCAATCCGATGACGAGTTCTGTCCATTTCTAATAGTGTGATTAGAAAGGAACAGCATGATTAATGCAGAGGCTCTGTCCCTTTCTAATTATTTTTAGTGCAAGTAGCTCTATCCCTTTCCCTTGAACCACTTTTTAGCTATTCGTTCACATACTAGTTCTAGCAGAGATATTATGTAAAAACTTAATAGACTCATTGAGTTCTAGTATTTAAATACAAGGCAAGGGCCTCCTATTAGAGGGGGTAGCGGATTGGCGAATGACCCATGCCGCCCGGGCGCCGCGCGCCGTGGTGAGTCGTAACGGCTGGGTTTCGAACCCACGACCCTCCGAGGTAAAATTCGGAGCGTGTCGGGGTTCTATCTTGCAATAGACCGAGTTTATTAGGTTTCACAGAAAACTTTTTAGCTTTGAATTTTGTTCGTTGTTATAAAAACGTTGTATACCTACGTACTACTAGGTAATAAAGTTTATAACTTTACATAAAAATTGGTATGAATTCCTGGGTCAAAATATATTAATTCACTGAGTAGAAAAGGACCATACAGGGATAGAGCTTAGTGATGGATGTTTTTTTTTCTATGATGACCACCAAAATCAGTTGTTTGTCACTCGGCTATCCCTTTGTGGCTACCTTAATATATTAAAGAGATAAAATCTCGAGAAGTGAGTGAGAATAATGCTTCCATTGCTGTTTTAAAGGGTGCTTTTGTTAAGAAAAGAACTCTTATCTTATCTTCTAAATCTTTGCCACATAGATTACACTAGCTGCGCCCCGCGGTTTCACCCGCGTAAGTCTCGTTCCCGCGGGAATATCGGGATAAAAAGTAGCCTATGTGTTAATCCAGGTCCCCAGCTACCTATATTCCAAGTTTCATCGCAATCGGTTCAGTAGTTTTTGCGTGAAAGAGTCACAACCTCACATACATACATACATACATAATATACTTACATTCAAACTTTCGCATTTATAATTTTAGTAAGATTTAATACATATTCAACGTTCGAATTTGGTTTCGACTTTTTTAAAGGTTTTTGAGAAATTTCCCGAACAGTCAAATGACTTTGGATCTGATGAAGCTCGAATCGTCCATCAGAGACGAGTTTAAAATGGTTCACTGTCAAGCGACCATTATGTAATCTTCTAGTCTCTTGAGAGACTTAATTAAAAGAGGTTTCTTGAAGAAACTTCTAAGAAACCTCTCTAATTCCGCGCTACCATGATCGTTTGTCGTTGCTATGTCGTCCTTTTGTCGTTCAAAAAATAAAGTACCTACCTAAATTTTAAATAAAAAGTATTCCGACTAGGTACTTTTAAAAACCACAGACAATTTAAAAAATCTCTCTTTTTTGAAGTTTGTTTTTCTTTTTTTTTTAAATTATTTAATGCGTTTTTTTAGCTGAACGACAACGCGACGACTTATAAGAAATCATGGTAGGGCCCATTATCTACCAATTTGCTTTGGCAGTTCCTTATTCCTTATCCTCAGTCATACTTCATACTTTCCTAGGTAAAATAACACTTCCTGCAGTCGCTAGTCGTGTTAAAAGTATGCCTTTTTTACTGTTTTACGCAAAACTGCTGAACCAATCGCTACGAAACTGGGTATGTATAGTTAGATAACACTTATGCTACTTTTTATCCCAAATTTCAGCTGAGCCGAGGCTTTTGCCGAGACACCGTGAGTTAGTAACCAAAAAAACTTCAAACAACAAAAATAAGTATTTCCAAAGAAAAATAAACAGAATTAAAACTGTTCTGTTTTAATAAAACTTCTACAAAATATTATGTCTAAGTACTTTTTATTGGGGTAACTTGATAAAAGTATGTTAAGTAGGTACCTTAGTAGGACAAATGCGAGTTCGACTCGCGCACTGCGGGTTCCGTAGCATTGTCACAATATATACTTTAGTTTTATGTGAACCTAACTTAAATAAATTAAATAAATTATGAATATTGCACGACATTACACACAGCGCAATCTAGCCCCAAACTAATAATAATAATAATTATTATTTATTGCTTCATAAGGTAATGGTTTACAAAATGACATTTTGTTTACATTATGAACCCGGTTGGGCACTGCAGTGCAGCACTGCACTGCACTAAGCACTAGGCTCGTACTATTTATGGGTACTAGACAACGGATATACTACATAATTATACTTTTTTTGTAAATTCATACATAATTTACATAGAAAGACACCCGATACAAATATTTATTTTCATCTCTCCTGTTCGGTAAGTTTAACTTTCATGGGTAGATAGCCGGGTTGAAAGTGGCTCATTTCATCCCTAGGGTGGAAAGTAAACTTCATTTTTTAATTAATGCAACCATTTGACACTTCTTTCTATAAAAAAATTGTGAAATACAAGAAACCAAAATGTCAGATTATTCTGAAATAAAAAAACGCCTTATTTTTTTTCGTTTGGCTATGATAATTGAATTACTCTTCTATTCTGCCACTCGCTATAATGCCATGATTGCTTGCTACTTTTTTTTTCTCGTGTCGGCATGGCCTCTTAGATGAACGTCGTCATGACCAACTCGATTATACTATTGTAGGCAACAGGTAAGTCTTTCGAAAAATTTCAAATGTTGGCAGTAAGTGTATATTTTAACTTTTTTAATCTAGGTGTTAAAAACAATTGAATTTGGATATTACAAATTGTTATAAATTTACTCGATATTTTAGTTGATTTTCAATATACCTGTTGTATTAAATGTGCGAGCAGTACTATTTTAATTTCCTCACAGTCGCAATGAAAAGTAGAGTGTTTAACTCGGGTGAATGTCACGCCATTCACCTTCGAACTATTGGTCGAAAATATCTCAGGTGCAATGCTTGACTTTCAACCCTTGTATAACAATACACTATTTAGCAGAAATATTTGCCCGGCGGGAAAAGAACCCGCAACCTTCCGCATTGCAGTCGGGCTTTTACCGACACGCCACAGAGGCCGTCAAAGGCCGTGTTTTAAGCAACAGAAATAAATACAATGTATTTTTTCCTTTAGAATACCTATTTCTAGATCTGTTTTTTCTCATGTCAAACGACAAGAAAGATAAAAAAAATAAAAGTTGCCGGGTTTTACTCACGTTTTATATAATAACCGCATTAATATAAAAGTACAAAGAGCCATAATCTTTATGTCGTCCGACAAAATGTTTCTCATGTTGGCAATCTAGCCTAGCTGGTACAAACGCACAGACAGACAGCTGAGTGTTTGTAAAGGGTTTTTACTTTTTATCCTTTCTTTAGGGACCCCTAAATATAAAAATAATTTACAAGCTGGCAAAGTGTAGAGGTCACGCGATTCCAATGTCTTTACTTTGTTCTTTCAAGCTGTTTGAATACGGCTTTTGACTAAGTTAGGGTGCTTTAGAACAATACTTAACTAGATATGTTCCGTGAGTTCACTCGCGAAGTTCCAGGGGCTCTATTTTTGAATCAAATGTGCCATTCCGACCGATTTAAATATTTTTACACACGTTGCACGACCGCAACGTGTGGTATCGAACATTAGGCGCAGAAGTCCGAGATCGAACGAAAACCAGCAGCTTTCGATTTTTTAAAATCGTACAAAGTGCAACGAGCGATTCAAAAGTAAGGCTCCAGCTGTTCCCGCAGGTGTAATGTATCGATAGTGGTGATTTTTAGAATGTTATCCTGGTGTTATCTCACAAAACAACTCCTTAGGCTATATTTTTCTTTAAGTACTATATTTTTTCCCAAGGTTTTTTGGTTTATTTTAAATATTTTTATTATTCGAAAAAAAGTCTACGAACTATGAAGAAGGTAGGTATAATTAGTTACATAAAAAACCCCGAAATCTGTTAAATGCGAAATAATATTAGGGGTTAAAGTATGAAATTGCCGATTTGTACTGAAAATCTTAATTGTTTATTTTTAAAAATTTTAACAAATTTATTTAATCAAAATAGTTGCCATTATTATCTATACATTGCTGCCATCTAATGGGAAGGTTATTAATGCCTTTGCGATAGAACTCCGACGATCTAGACTGCACAAACTGTGTGAAAGCATTTTGTACTGCCTCCTGGGAAGAAAACTTCTTGTCACGTAGATAATTGTCCAAATCACAAAAAAAATGGTAGTCCGTTGGAGCAAGGTCTGGTGAATACGGAGGATGACGAATGGTTTCTAAGTGCAGTTCCTGAAGGGTCAAAATGGTTTCTCGTGCTGTGTGAGGTCTTGCGTTGTCGTGGAGCAATAATGGTGAAGATCGATTCATGAGTCGGGGCTGTTTTACTGCTAGTTTTGTCAACATGGTTCGGAGTTCGGCACAATAGACATCTGCCGTAATTGCTTGACCAGATCGAAGAAAACTATAGTGAATAACACCATGCTGAGACCACCAAACAGTTACCATTACCTTTTTATTGGTAAGTTTTGCTTTAGGACACTGTTGTGGCATTTGACCTGGGGTCAGCCATTGCATTTTTCTTTTCCGGTTATCATAAAGAATCCACTTTTCATCACATGTTACAATTCGATCCAATATTCCTTCATTTCTGTACCGGTTCAACAAGGCAACACAAGTTTCAACACGCGTTTCTTTCTGCAGATCAGTCAAATCATGAGGCACCCATTTTTCGTATTATTTAGTTTATTGATTTGACGCAAGTGAGTCAATAAAGTGGGTAAGGTAACGTTAAACCATGCCGCTAATTCCTGGGTAGTTTGACTAGGATCGGCTTCCACTATCTCTCTTAATTCATCGTTATTCACCTGTGTGGGCGGTCTTCCTCGTGGCTCGTTCTTTAAGTCGAAATTTCCATCACGAAAGCGTTTAAACCAAAATCGCACGGTGCGTTCATTAGTAGACCCCTCTCCAAACGCAGCATTGATATTGCGGGCTGTTTCTGCCGCGTTAGTTCCGCGTCGGAACTCGTATTCAAAAATCACTCGAATTTTCGCAGTATCCATCTTTCTTGTCTAAATTGAATAACAAAAACAATTGAAAGTCGATATTCAAATGTTTCACATTTTTTAAAAAAAGAACATCACAGAAACCATTTGAAAAAAGTTTCATTCGAACCCCTATTATTACTGAGAACTAGAATGCTCATGTACTCTACTACTTACGTACGAATATACCTACTCAAGTTGTCTCTTTTCTTCCAGATTGAAAAGTACCAAGTGTGAGTGAGACAGAAGATGCAGACCAATGTCCAAATTGACACCAAGACTCTACGTCACTCGCCTGACCATCGCGGGAATACTAAAGGGGTCACACGTCTGACAGCTGAGGTAAGTCGGACTTATAACTATATTACGTCTTTTTTAATTTCAGACTATAATTTTTTCTTCGTTTATATGGCTTATTCCATTTGGACATCAGCCAGTGTCAAGTATTAAAAATACATGGAAGTTATTTGCATTGCATCGAAACAGTCAAGTCGTCATAGTTAAAGTCAAGTCGAGGGAATCATTGTAAAACGGGGGCCATTTTTTACAATGTTTGTTCACGGAGCTTTCGAGACAACGCTAAAGTCCATGTTTTGCACCGGTTTTCACTTTCATTTAAACTTGTACACTCTCACGAAACTAATCTGATTAATATGCCCCCGAAATTAAACAATTTACACGCATTTGAACTAGGTTTAACAAAAATGAAAATTTAGCAACACATCTCCTAACCGCGTTCCCGCCAAAACTCAGACTATAATTTGTCGTTTTTTTCTCTTGACGTGTACAGATAATAAAGTGTAGACTCGCTGAGAAGAACAAAGATAACTAGAGTAAAAAGGCGCTATATATGCAGGTGTGAGCATGACGTAACTAAAGTGATTTGTCTCTATTTGCGTATAGGGTTTAGTTTGGCATCAGTGACAAGTACCTTCCGTGCCCAAAGAAATTATGTTACTAGAACTAGAATAGAATGCTCGCGTAGAACCAAAAAGTGTTCTGCTACATTCAGCATGCTGTTCCTTTCTAAGAGTGTTATTAGAAAGGGACAGAACGCTACATATAGCATGCAGCATGCATGAGCATGCATTGAGAACTTTACATGCATGAAGCGTGAATGCATGGAGCGTGCTGTCCTTTTCTAATAGTGTTATTAAAAAGTGAGAGCATACTCAATGTAGTTCTACTTGAGCATTCTAGTTCTGGTAATACGCGGTTCCACCCGCGTAGGTTTCAATCCCGCGGGAATATCGGGATAAAAAGTAGCCTATGTGTTACTCCCGGTATCCAGCTACCTATATTCCAAGTTTCATCGCAATCGGTTCAGTAGTTTTTGCGTGAAAGAGTAACAACCTCACATACATACATACATACAAACTTTCGCGTTTATAATATTAGTAAGATTCTGTCCCTTTTTAATAGGGTCATTAGAAAGGGACAGCATGTTGAATGTAACGTGTTTCACAGTTTTAATAAGGTGACTCGCCAACCTCTAGGCGCTACGGAAGCCGCCTATACGGACGTAGCCTATCTAAGTGGAGTGGGACAAATTATCTAAAAGATAGGTAGATAGATAGATAGATTAATACTTTATTTGCTCAACCAACAACAATACAATCAGTTCACATTTAAAGTAAGACAAATACACAGAAAGCTTAGAGTAAAAGTTGTACAAACGGGCGACCTTATTGCTAAAAGCGATTTCTTTCAGGCAACCTTTGGATGAAGAAGGTTAATAAAGTTTGTGTGGAGGAGGGAAAAAAAGGTGGAGCTCACCGATTACTCGAAGATGGCTTGACCGATTGTTCTTTTTTAATAGGAAGGTGTACCCTCCTAGGTGATCCCTTAAAAAGTTGGTGAGGATCTGATGAGGATCTTCGGAATGATGGACAGAATAGCATCCCACAATGAAGAAAATTATTATCAAATCGTTTGTACATGACCATTTAAACATAACGGTTATAAAAAGCTACCACAACGAAGTAAAAAGTTCGTAAGCATTATTTTATCACCAGTAAAATGTAGGTCTGAACGGAAGGTGAGCTACGAAACAAAAAAATAGGTAATAAAAGTTTATTTACCTCGTAAAAACATGGTGCGTGCCATATTTATGTAATACGACTAGTTGCACCCCGCGTTTTCACCTGCGTAAAGAGGGATTTACCATTGCGAAACTAATGGTATGCAATTTAAATATTACTTACTAGACTAGGCATTTTAAAACAAAAACGTAGACAAAGCGGTAACTACTCTTCTTCTTCTTCTTTATCTTTGCCTCTTCCCACTTTAGGTGAGGTCGGCTCTCCTAATAGTAGTTACACAGCGGTAACTACTCTTCTTCTTCTTCTTCTTCTTTATCTTTGCCTCTTCCCACTTTAGGTGGGGTCGGCTCTCCTAATAGTAGTTACACAGCGGTAACTACTCTTCTTCTTCTTCTTCTTTATCTTTGCCTCTTCCCACTTTAGGTGGGGTCGGCTCTCCTAATAGTAGTTACACAGCGGTAACTACTCTTCTTCTTCTTCTTCTTTATCTTTGCCTCTTCCCACTTTAGGTGGGGTCGGTTCTCCTAGTAGTAGTTACATAGCGGTAACTACTCTTCTTCTTCTTCTTCTTCTTCTTTATCTTTGCCTCTTCCCACTTTAGGTGGGGTCGGCTCTCCTAATAATAGTTACACAGCGGTAACTACTCTTCTTCTTCTTCTTCTTCTTTATCTTTGCCTCTTCCCACTTTAGGTGGGGTCGGCTCTCCTAATAGTAGTTACACAGCGGTAACTACTCTTCTTCTTCTTCTTCTTCTTTATCTTTGCCTCTTCCCACTTTAGGTGGGGTCGGCTCTCCTAATAGTAGTTACACAGCGGTAACTACTCTTCTTCTTCTTCTTCTTCTTCTTCTTTATCTTTGCCTCTTACCACTTTAGGTGGGGTCGGCTCTCCTAATAGTAGTTACACAGCGGTAACTACTCTTCTTCTTCTTCTTCTTCTTCTTTATCTTTGTCTCTTCCCACTTTAGGTGGGGTCGGCTCTCCTAATAGTAGTTACACAGCGGTAACTACTCTTCTTCTTCTTCTTTATCTTTGCCTCTTCCCACTTTAGGTGGGGTCGGCTCTACTAATAGTAGTTACACAGCGGTAACTACTCTTCTTCTTCTTCTTTATCTTTGCCTCTTCCCACTTTAGGTGGGGTCGGCTCTCCTAATAGTAGTTACACAGCGGTAACTACTCTTCTTCTTCTTCTTCTTTATCTTTGCCTCTTCCCACTTTAGGTGGGGTCGGCTCTCCTAATAGTAGTTACACAGCGGTAACTACTCTTTTTCTTCTTCTTCTTCTTCTTTATCTTTGCCTCTTCCCACTTTAGGTGGGGTAGCCCCCCTAATAGTAGTTACACAGCGGTAACTACTCTTCTTCTTCTTCTTCTTTATCTTTGCCTCTTCCCACTTTAGGTGGGGTCGGCTCTCCTAATAATAGTTACACAGCGGTAACTACTCTTCTTCTTCTTCTTCTTCTTTATCTTTGCCTCTTCCCACTTTAGGTGGGGTCGGCTCTACTAATAGTAGTTACACAGCGGTAACTACTCTTCTTCTTCTTCGTCTTCTTTATCTTTGTCTCTTCTCACTTTAGGTGGGGTCGGCTCTCCTAATAGTAGTTACACAGCGGTAACTACTCTTCTTCTTCTTCTTCTTCTTCTTTATCTTTGCCTGTTCCCACTTTAGGTGGGGTCGGCTCTCCTAATAGTAGTTACACAGCGGTAACTACTCTTCTTCTTCTTCTTTATCTTTGCCTCTTCCCACTTTAGGTGGGGTCGGCTCTACTAATAGTAGTTACACAGCGGTAACTACTCTTCTTCTTCTTCTTCTTCTTTATCTTTGTCTCTTCTCACTTTAGGTGGGGTCGGCTCTCCTAATAGTAGTTACACAGCGGTAACTACTCTTCTTCTTCTTCTTCTTTTTCTTTGCCTCTTCCCACTTTAGGTGGGGTCGGCTTTCCTAATAGTAGTTACACAGCGGTAACTACTCTTCTTCTTCTTCTTCTTTATCTTTGCCTCTTCCCACTTTAGGTGGGGTCGGCTCTCCTAATAATAGTTACACAGCGGTAACTACTCTTCTTCTTCTTCTTCTTCTTTATCTTTGCCTCTTCCCACTTTAGGTGGGGTCGGCTCTCCTAATAGTAGTTACACAGCGGTAACTACTCTTCTTCTTCTTCTTCTTTATCTTTGCCTCTTCCCACTTTAGGTGGGGTCGGCTCTCCTAATAGTAGTTACACAGCGGTAACTACTCTTCTTCTTCTTATTCTTTATCTTTGCCTCTTCCCACTTTAGGTGGGGTCGGCTCTACTAATAATAGTTACACAGCGGTAACTACTATTTATTTATTTATTAAAGCTTCCAGTTACTGTTGCGAGACTGTTTTTGTAAAATTGATTTTATAGTTTACTAGCTGCGCCCCGCGGTTTCACCCGCGTAAGTCCCGTTCCCGTGGGAATAACAGGATAAAAGTAGCTTATGTGTTAATCCAGGTCCCCAGCTCCCTATATTCCAAGTTTCATCGCAATCGGTTCAGTAGTTTTTGCGTGAAAGAGTAACAACCTCACATACATACATACAAACTTTCGCGTTTATAATATTAGTAAGATGATACTAGTTTCATAATGTTTTAGCTTTAGTCCTGAGTGCCAACTTTATTCACTATTTCATTATTTTTTCATCTCTCATGTTCGGAAAGTTTAACTTTCATGGGTTTCAATTTCCAAAAGTCATAGAACAAAAGTTGTTCGCCTAGACGTCTAGAACAACCCCCTTTCGGCTTAAAAGGGCATACCCGTGACACCTTGCATACCACGTTTAATTTTGTATATACTAGTAGTTCGCCCCGAACTGAGACCTCACGACCCCCTATCTTCCCAACCCCCCTACCGATCCGGCTCATCTTCGAACTCATAAATTCTACTGACCTAGACTACGCGCATACCAAAATTCATAAAGATCGGAGCTACGATACTCAAGTTATCATCGAACAAACATACAAAGTTACAAAGATACAAGCGCCAGGCCCATCTACACTGGACCTCACTCGCTTCGCTCGTTCGGTCAACAAGGAGCTCGATATTTCGCCAGTAACTTCAACTGGCTTGTTCACGAGACTGATGAAATACCCCGATATTTAACTAGGAGTTCGCCCCGAACTGAGACCTCACGATCCCCTATCTCCCCAACCCCCTACCGATCCGGCTCATCTTCGAACTCATAAATTCTATTGACCTAAACTACGCGCATACCAAAATTCATGAAAATCGGAGCTAGGATACTCAAGTTATCGTCGAACAAACATACGAACATACAAACATACAAGCGCCAGGCCCGTCTACACTGGACCTCACTCGCTTCGCTCGTTCGGTCAATAACTAGTAGTTCGCCCCGAACTGAGACCTCACGACCCCCTATCTCCCCAACCTCCCTACCGATTCGGTTCATCTTCGAACTCATAAATTCTATTGACCTAAATTACGCGCATACCAAAATTCATAAAGATCCGAGCTACGATACTCAAGTTTTCGTCGAACAAACATACAAAGATACAAAGTTACAAAGATACAAGCGCCAGGCCCGTGTACACTGGACCTCACTCGCTTCGCTCGTACGGTCAATAATCATAGTAAAATTAACCATGTAAGTTTCAAATCGTATAATGTAATGTTATACGATTTGAAACCGGATGGGCTGTCCTTGGTACTCTGGAAGAATGGTAGGTGTCTCGTGTGGGATGCTACGTGCATCTGTACTTGGCCGCCTGCCACCTGGGTCGCACCGTCCACTTGCCGGGGGCTGCGGCGGAGGATGCTTTGAAGCGTCGGAAGTATGCGGCGTTGAAACTTCGGTATTTATTTATACCTCCTCTGGCGGTAAAGACCTTGGGGTGTTAGGGATCAGAGGCTAGGAACCTGGTGGGGGAGATACGGCGTAGATTGCGGGAGAGGTCAGGTGACCCTCGCTCCGTTTCGTACCTGGAGCAAAGGCTGGTCATTGCCACACAACGCGGCAATGCTGCCAGTGGTAAGGGTTCCTTTGCGCCGGGTACGATTCGGGTTGAGTCGTTCATTATTAGCTTTAAATTGCGATTTTGTTTGTATTATATTATATTAATTGAATTATTTGTGTTTATAGGTTACCTATGTTTAGTTATATAATAAGTTTTAATTTAAGCATTCTGTTATTTATCTAATAAATTTGAAATTTAAACCTGTGTCCTTGAACCGCCGGGTCTAAGTAGGTCTGATGGTAAGAGACCGGACCGGCTGACTTTGGTGCCGTGGGGTAATGGTAAGTGTCTGGTGTGGGGGAATTGAGGCTTAGGGTCAGACAGAATCTTAGAGCTTAGGATCGTTTCTGGTGCAGAGGTTATCCATGGCTATTCAGCGTGGCAATGCTACCAGTGTTATGGGTACCTTTGCGCCGGGAACGATACGGGGTGGGTTATTTGATTAACATAGTTCTGGAGTTGTTACCTTTGTTTAATTTATATAAAATATGTTTTTTTATGGTTTGACATTGTATTTTGACATAAATAGTAAGGGAGCTAAAAAAAACCTAAACTTATGTAATCATAGAAATATTGAAAGAAAAAAAAAAAAATTCTATGTTTAAAATGCCTTGAGCAATAAAAACAAAAAAGAAATATTAAACTTATGTAATGTTATAATGCTCAGGTACATTTTGTGCTTTTAGCGCTTGCCATACAAGTCTCCTGGGTACTTCATCAAATGCCTTTTCCAACTGATGAACGATTGTATCAAGGATTTTCCACAACTCAGCAAAAGCAGTTATTTCGTCTGGTTATTTATCTCTATTTTGGTCTAATTCTGTAATTGTTGATTTATCTGATGTTTTAGGCGATTTGTCTTTAGTCATTGTTGATGTATCTATTTTTTTAGGTAATATGTCTTGTGTCATAGTTGTTGTATGTACTTTTTTAGGTGATCTGTCTTCTGTCATAGTTGAATTATCTACTTTTTTAGGGGATCTGTCTTGTGTCATAGTTGTTGTATGTACTTTTTTAGGTGATCTGTCTTCTGTCATAGTTGAATTATCTTCTTTTTTAGGGGATCTGTCTTGTGTTATAGTTGTTGTATGTACTTTTTTAGGTGATCTGTCTTCTGTCATAGTTGAATCATCTACTTTTTTAGGGGATCTATCTTGTGTCATAGTTGTTGTATGTACTTTTTTAGGTGATCTGTCTTCTGTCATAGTTGAATCATCTACTTTTTTAGGGGATCTATCTTGTGTCATCGTCGTTGTATCTATTTTTTTAGGTGATCTATGTTGTGTCATAGTTGATTGGTCTTTTTTAGGTGATTCGTCTAGTTTTCTGTAATAGGAGTTATTTATTTTTGCAGTTGATGTATATGGAGTCATCGTCGATTTATCTAATTTTTCCGGTGATTCGGTTTTTGTTATACTAGATGATTTTTCGAAGTTTTGAATTGATTCATTTGTTACTTGGTTGGTGGGTAGCTGATGGTGGAGACTACCACCTGCTGGTTGGTTGGTGTGTTGTGGCTGGCTGAGACTACCACCTGCTATTTGGCTGGTGGGTTGTTGGTAGTTGAGACTACTACCTACTGGTTGATTGGTGGGTTGCTGATTGGGATTGTTATTGGGAGTTGTTGGTTGAGATATCCAATTTTTCTTGACCGACTGATTCTGACTACATTTTTTTTCCGATGGCGAGTAAAAAGTATTTTTAAAGTAATACTGAAGTCGTGGTGTTTGCGGTCCGGTCCAGTTGTTTTGTGCCTCGTCGGCAGTAACTCCTTGTTCGTACAGTCTTGCTACCTCAGCCAGTGCGGGCTCGTCCTCTACCACAAGTAAAGCGAAACGGAACAACGCGGCAGGTAGATCATTTGGATCCAACACCTGTCCTATCACTTCCAACAGAGGATGGCCGTGAGCGAAGAAGTGGCGCAAAGGAAACTCTGTCAGCTGCCTTCGTTTATTATCCTGGAATAGATCATTAGGCAATCGGCAATCAGCGTATATCATGCAAATATCGGCCAGTATAGCCTCTGTTAGCATCCGAAAACATTCGTCTTGATGATACTTTTCAACTAGATGTTGTACATCATTGTTAGAAATGACATATTTTAGCAACGCCGCACGCTGAGCCAAACACTGCGGTGCACATGGAGATCGTTTACTGCCAACGACCAGATAATCTAAGATCGATTTGCATGTGTCATCTTTAATATTCAATTCTTTAATGAGCATTTTTCGTTCCTTATCTGATATTTCTTCGTTATCCAATACTTTTTCTAACGACTGTCTAACGTCTATTTTTAAAGAGTTTCCTCGGTGGCAGCCAATTTTCGATTCTAAATATTCTTTTTCTTTATTAGTGATGTACAATTTTGTCGACATCAACTCTGAAAGTTGTCTTATCCCTTCGTATTCGTAAAGAGCGTTTGTTTGTGGTACTGATGATGTAATATTTTTGTTTTGTTTATATATTATTGCTTCTTGTGTCAGTAAATCTAGTAGTTTTCTTGAAATTAGTTCAAAATCCGTTATTTCTTTTGTTATGATATCTTGATTTGTATTTTTGTCAGGCATACTTTTATTTTGCAGCATTAAATAATTTGACATTATCTCAGAATTTTTGGTAAAAACATTATTAGTTTGTTCGAAAATAAATTTTAAAATGTCTATTGTTGTCTTCCATCTTACTTCAATCTTTTCTTTTTCCTCAACCTTTAAATTGGATTTAGCAGAGTTACAACGATTTATATCTGTTGCGTTGTCATCAAGTAAATTATTTATGCAGTCAGCAAATGCCTTCCATCGTGTTATTATGGATTCTATACAATCAGTTTTTTTGTTGGAGTATTTTTGTTGTAACTCATCTGAGTTTATAATCAACAGTCCGTATTCTTTCATAAGTTGTTCTGATATTTCTAATTTCGACAAATGTTCCATATAAAATTTATTTTCGTTTTCTCTTGCATTTAGCAAATCTTCTGATGGTGCATAAATTCTACTTATCTCTTTTTTGTATTGTTTTAAGCTTGGATGAAAATAACTTTCTCTATCGGCAATTAAATTTATTCCATTTTTAAGTAAATATTTTTCTACAATCGGTTCATAAAGATGTACAACTTCATTTACAGCTAGTTTGATATGTTCCAAATCTTCAGCTACATCCAAGAAGAGATTTAGGTTGGTTTCTTCTAGATATATTCTCCTGATGAAGTTTGGTTTCTTGTTTTTTTTTCGTATAAGGTGAGAAAAGTCATCTCTTATGATTTTAAGATGATTCAAAGTAGATGCTGGAATGAATACGCGAAGCAATGCTCTAGTGGTAGAGGACAGATGAACCGTATCAGTGCTTTTGAAGTACTCCCCGGTGACCTGTAGCATACGCTGTACGACTAGCGCCGCGCAAGCGTCATCACGCGATAAGCGTTGTATTGCTCGTTGGCCTACCTCTAAGTATTGCACCACCTTGCGCAGTGCATGTTCATCGCGTAAAGTTGGCAGTAGCGTTAGTGTGTTCATTTCTTCAGATGGTACCTTCTTCGTTCTAACTCTTTTCATCACATTTGGGTCTTCTAATTCATTTTGCAACTGTTTCAGGGAAAGTTTGAATTTTTCCCATTCTAAATATATTACTGGACCATTTAAAATTCGACTTTCATCATTCGGTATTTCAATACGTTTAGATAAATTGACCATATCAAAACAAAATTTGGTTTTACTTCTAATTTCCGGTAAATAACATCGCCAGTCGTCTTTCACTCTGTATATAAAATAATACAAAGCGCTTTCTATTTCTTGATAAATACTAAGAGATAGTTCCAACCTAATTCTCAGAGAATGCAAGTGTTCTAGTATAATACTTGCTACACAGAAGTCCAGTTTTTGGTAGTAGATTTCATACATAGCGTAGAGTAAGTATCGAAAATATATTGTTGTTTTGTCGTTTAACAACGACCGTAGCATGACTTTATCTAATATTAGATTTTTAGTCAGTCTTATGTTTTTGTTTCGATATTCATCATAAATGTCGAAGACTGTGGAAATTATGTCTAAGACTTGTTTTAGTTTTTCCTCCTTAGTTTTAGAATCTGAAGCGGATGAAGGAGTAACTGTTCGGAAGTCAAAGAGCTCCCGAGATAAGTCTATTTTGAATTTATTAAACTCAAAAATGCAGTGGACGTCTACTTGTAACTGTGGTTCGTGTTCTAAGAGATCTTTACAAGCATCACGTGCTGCAGCTAACGCTTTACCTAAAAGCTTTAAGTAGTAAATATGGTGACTCTGTGAAGTATCTGCGATTCTGGTCCAGTGTTCATATACCATATCTACTATACGAATGTCAGATGACTGGATGGCAATACGTAGGGTGAGTTCCATCAATTGTGACTCTATTTGTGATACATGCGACAATCTATAATGTTCGGCGAGTGCTACCTCTAGATTTTTAATGTTTCCAGATTTTATTGCCCATTGAACCTTTTTCAACTCTTTGCTCAATTTTGAAAAAGCTTTTTGTACAGGAACTACAGACGTTGGTGTTGGAACTTGTATGAAGTGAACTGGTGAAGTGTCTACATACATATTTCTGTGAGTATTTTTATTTATAACCGAATCCAATGATTTAGTTTCTGGTGATTTATTTTGTTCCGTCGCAAGCGTTGTCGCTGGCTCTTTATTCTGATCCATAGGTAAGTTGGTGTTTAATTTTTCAGTATGGTCGGTAAGGTTGGAGGTTATTAACAAAGGATTAAATTCGTTTCGACCTCGATTGATCATGTAGATTGTATTGGGTCTACCAAAAGGCACGTCATTAACGTAGTTTACAGACCTGCCAGATACAAAGCTTCGCTTTATCTCTTTCACGCTATTTGCCTCTAAAACGTAAAGATTAACTTTGAAGTGTTCGCACAAAATCATGCCGTGAATCTCGATGTCGCCTTTACTATCTTGATGCATAGTGTAATTCGCAACTTCATTCGGTGTAGCGCCAAGATCGGCCCCTATAGGCCTGGAGAGATGTGCATACATTATCGCATCAGCTAACCAAGGTGATGGAGTGCGTGCTGCGTGCGCGCAGATAGCACGTAGAGCCGTAATAGTTACTCCGATGTGGTTGCCTATCGCAACCAGGCCTTGTCGAAATGACTCAAAAAAAGAGTTGCCGTCATCAGCTGCTTCGTTGACTAAATATTCCTCAGGCAATTTAAATAGCGCACGTTCAGATTCACTAAGCTTTACTTCGGCTATTTGGATTACGTTTGTTTTGGGGTCTACTTCATCTATACTCAATCCGTTTTCAGTAAGATTTAATTTGAAAATAACACTTGAAGATACTTTAGCAATGTCCTCGTTTTTCTGTTCATTAATATCAATAGTAGTTTTAGTTTGATGACTATCACCACAACCAGGTTTTGTTCGAGTATTATACTGTAAAATAAAATTCTCAATATGTTTTGACATATTTTCGAACCTGTTTGGCATGTTTTTTAAGACACGTTTAAAAGCGTCATCGTAAGAAGAGTCTAGTTCGGAGTCTAAAAATGATGATTTCGGGTTATCATCGATGGCATTTTCTTCCACGATGGGTTTCTCTTTAGAAGACGTTATTGTAGTCTTACGGCTTTTTTTTCGTTTGTGTTTTCTGCGGTTCATTGTACTTGCTTTTTGTTTTCTCTCTGCAAAGTAAAAAAAAACATGTACTTGCTTCCATTCAATGGGCTTTGATCCTAATGGTTCTATACGTGGCTTTTAACTGGCTTGTTCGATAGCTATCTACGCAGTTGCAACCTCTTAGAAGTAATATACGAGTCGAAAATACAAGATTCTTATACAATTCACAAAAAAAAATCACTGCCTCTGTGGCGCAGCGGCCGAAGCTCGGATTGCAACGCAGAAGGCGAGTTGCGGGTTCGATTCCCGCTGGGAGCAAATATTTCTGCTGACCATAAAATGTTTGTTTCTGGTTCTGGGTGTTTTCTATGTATAATAATGTATATATTTATAAAAAATAATATATACAATGTGTAACGGGTATGTCCTTTTAATCCGAAAGGGGGTTGTTCTAGACGTCTAGGTGAACACCTTTTGTTCTACGACATTTGAAAATTATTATTTTTTTTGAAAAATTTGAGCAGCTGCTTTTGAATATAAAGGTAATTGAAGTTTTGATTGTAAACCATCAAACTGAATAAAAGGACAACATAAAGTCAATGACCTCGAACTCTCAGAAACAGCTGATTTTCAAGTAAACTTCACACCAAAATTTTTAAAAAGTACTTCGAATTTCCAAAAGTCGTAGAACAAAAGTTGTTCACCTAGATGTCTAGAACAACCTTCTTTCGTATTAAAAGGGCTTACCCGTTACACCTTGTATAATAATAATATATGTAGTACAAGGCTAGTGCTTAGTTTGGGGCTAAATAGCGCTGTGTCGTACAATATTTATTAATTTTAATTATCATGGTATCATTACAATACTTAAATTGTCCTGCTAATCAAATAAATTAGGTACGTTACGTATATACAAGATGTAACGAGTAAGTATACCCATTTGAACCGTAAGGGGGTTGTTCTAGACGTCTATGCGAACTACTTTTGTTCTACAACAATTGGAAATTCGAAGTAGTTTTCAAATATTAAGTTTAAAGTTTTCTTGTAAATCAGCTGTTTCTTTTTCAGCTGTAGAGGTCATTGATCTTTAATTTAGTTTCTACTACAATCAAAACAATAATTGCCTTAATTTTCAAAAACATAACTTCAAAATGTTCATAAAATATAAATAGAATATCCAAAAGGCGTAGAACAAAAGTTGTTCGCCTAGACGTCTAGAACAACGTCCTTTCGGCTCTAAAAGGGTATCCTCGTTACACCTTGTATACTGAAACTTCAATTTAGTATATAAGGTGTAAGGATATATATACCTTCTTCAATATAAAATGAAACTTCAAATAACAAAAAGTAGGTGTATTTTTAAGTCAGTTTTCTTTAGTAATTATAATATTTTAAGATTTTAAAAATTATTTAAGTACGTTATTTTTTTATTAACAGGACGCTTTAGGTCCTGCAATAAGAAGACCATGGTAACCGCCAACATCTTAGTAGCTAATTAATTACAAAACACTAAACACTTATTGATCATCATCATCATCCGCCTGTTGCAGTCCACTGCTGGACATAGGCCTCTCCAATTGCACGCCACCTAGATCTATTTTCGGCTTCTCGCATCAGTACTTATTGATGCTGATAGGTAAGTATATCCGTTTTATTTTTTATTGTTACTAGATTGGAATAGATCAACATTTTTCGAGAACATGAAAATGAGATTTATTGTCATCTACAAGAAATTATTAATAACAATGACACAAAGAAGTTGTATTACTCAAAAATTAGCTGCGCCCCGCGGTTTCGCACGCGAAAGTGAAAAACGCGTTGTCAGTTGTCACGGGCGCGGGCGGTTTTTCGTTCACTACTCGGGTTCTACTAATTGGATTTCGATGCAAAGTATACCACGCACGACCTTCCTCGAAAATAGAACTACCCAATTTTGAAAACCAGATCCAAATCGGATTAGTAGTCTTTAATTGTATAAGGAACATACAGAGAAATAAACAAACAGACAGACAGACATGAAGTTATAGAATTATAAAAAAAAATTCTACTACTTATCCTAAGTCCCCTGGACCACTTTTTTTGAATTTACTTCCAAGTAAGTACAGACTTTTTGTCCTCTCTTCCTTTATTACAAGTATAGATATATATGTAATCGAGGGGGACGACTTCACCCCTAACCCCTCCAAAGCTCCGTAAACAATCTTTGTAAATGGCCGCCGTGTTTTCATATGATTCTCTAGACTTGACTTTAACTATGACGACTTGACTGTTTCGATGCAAATAACTTATTTTATTTATTTATTATCGGTGGTGAACCGTTTATGGCCATTAGGAAATTAGCCAGTGTCAAGTATTAATATAAGCCATTTGCATCGAAACAGTTAAGTCGTCATATTTAAAGTCAAGTCTAGGGAATCATTTGTAAATACGACGGCCATTTACAAAGATTTTTCACGGAGCTTTGGAGACAACATTGAAGTCCATGTTTTGCACCGATTTTCACTTTCATTCCACTTGTACACCTTCACGAAACTAAAATGATAAATATGCCCCCGAAATTAAACAATTTGCTCGCATTTGAACTAGGTTTCACAACAATGAAAATTTAGCAACACATCTCAAAGCGTTCCCACCAAAAAAAACCTGCAA
The DNA here is from genome assembly GCA_949358125.1 of Idaea dimidiata. Classification (NCBI taxonomy): domain Eukaryota; kingdom Metazoa; phylum Arthropoda; class Insecta; order Lepidoptera; family Geometridae; genus Idaea; species Idaea dimidiata. Next base: position 2,227,101 of record OX442342.1, read on the forward strand.
ATAACTTGCATAATATATTAAAAAACTTGACACTGGCTAATATCCTAATGGCCATAATCGGTTCAAAACCGATAAGACATAATAATATTATTCGCATTGAAATGTTATTAAAATCGATGTGATTGATTAGTGTTTCAGTGTAATTATTGGTATAACACTTCAAAAGCGTTAGCGAACTCAAGCTGAATTACCACAAAATATATATTGTTGTTATATATATATTTTCGAGGAAAATCTAACTAGGTAGGTTATTTCGAATAGAGAAAAGACTACCTAAATATAGACAATGGGAGAACAATAACAACAACTAAATACCTACCTATATTATTAATAACAATAACAATTCGAGTACTTACCCAGTTCACAAAATACTTAAGAAACGTGCCTACACAAATTAATTTGAAACAAGAATTGTTTTTACCTTTATAGAATAACACAGAAGAACAAGTTAGGCACTGAACTATTAAACTTTTAGTTTATTTATTTTCACAAAATTAGAAACACGTTGGTGTGTGTTAAAACAGCGGTCGTCTACTGGTTAAAGTTGTTATCAATATTCTGATTTCGTTCCTATAGATAAATACAGAGTCGGATGTAGGACGCGACGAGAAGGAGCGACGCGACGTATCGACACCTTTATACCCTCGTAAGTCCCGTGTTCGCGGGTATATCGGGATAAAAAATAGCCTAGAATGTTATTCTCGGTATACAGGTATGAAGTGGTATGGTACAGCAGTAGATAAAATATAAACGGCGAGAATTGTGACTAAATTGTTTATTAATCGCTGCAGACTACACACTTGCAAACGTCCACATATGACACACGGGTAACAGTGTGGACAAGCACAGAAGGAGAGATTAACACGGGAAGAAACAGTTTATATTGGGAAGATAGACTTAGCATACAGGTCGCGGAAATAAAAGGTATAGCGGGTCGGAGCAAGCGGCATGCGTCTCGCGTCGTATCGTCTAACCGACTGCCGGAGCCACCGCTCGCGGTGCAGCGGGGGCTTACGCGCCGGTGCATCGCTTCGGGTGCGTTCGGCAAACGTCGGCCGCGCTCGGTCGGCGCGAGCGCCGCCCGCATACCTATGCCGCGACGACGTCACAGGCTGTGTTATCTAATAGTAATCGCGGTCGGTTTGTCCGCGCGTAAACATTTGCTTGTACAGTTATAATTATTCTTTTATAAATATTTTGATACATATATTAGTTTTGATAATTTGTAAATAGATTAGGTACTTAGGTAAATTATATAAATAGCTCCGCTACACCACCCCCCTCCTGAGACCGTCGCTACGGGCGATAATAGTCTGGGAATCTGACTGTACGTCCCGATCTGGTTATTTTGGTACCGTGACTATGTGTTTGTGTGGTTGATTGAATAGGTGTAGGTGTGTTTGTGTTGTGTGAAGATTGATTATGTGATGTATTCGTGTCAAAGCGTGATGTGTGTGTGTTTGTTTGTGTATCACGAAGTATGTAAGCAGGTTTAATTCTATCGATCGATACTGTGACAGGTTTGTTACTGTAGACTATTTTAAAAAACTTGTCCCCTCTTATGAGAACCTCGTATGGTCCAGTGTAAGCAGGTTTAAGGGAGCCAGCTACGGTGTCATCGCGGAGGAAGACATGAGTACACGTAGCCAGATCCTTAAAAACAAATGGTGAACGATGACCTCCGTGACGCGAAGCCGGAGGCGGCTTGAGTTTGTTCACGAAAGAACGTAATCGAGCCGCATAATCTGTCACGTCAACGGGTTCTTCTTTTGTGGGTAAAAGAAAATCACCAGGAAGGCGTAAGGTTTCTCCATAAAGAAGTTCTGCCGAGGAACATTTAAGGTCCTCCTTGAATGAAGACCTAATGCCAAGTAATACAAGGGGAAGTGACTCAACCCAAGAAGCATCGGAGTGGCAGGTGATGGCGGCTTTGAGCTGCCGGTGGAACCTCTCCACTAGGCCATTTGCTGCTGGGTGGTATGCGGTGGTACGGCTATGAGCGAAACCGGCTATCTGGGACAGCGTTTTGAACAACGCCGACTCAAACTGCCTACCTCTGTCCGTCACTATTTTGACCGGACTACCGAAACGGGCTATCCAGCCACTAAGCAGTGCTTTGGCAACGGTCTCAGCTGTCATATCAGGTATTGGTATTGCCTCAGGCCAACGCGTGAAGCGGTCGATGGCAGTGAGGCAATATCGGTATCCCTGAGATAGTGGTAGGGGGCCGATCAGGTCAATGTGTACCACCTGAAATCGTCCACGTGGTAAAGAGTAGGTAGCGAGGGGTGCAGAGACGTGTCTCGTGATCTTGCATTTTTGACACGCAAGGCAACTGCGTACCCACTCGCGACAGTCTCTACGTACTCCTGGCCAAACATAACGATCTGTGACCATTTTTATTGTCGTTCTAGCTCCGGGGTGGTTCAGGGAATGTAGACTGTCAAAGACTTGTCGCCGGTAGGCTTGCACGACAAATGGTCGTGGAGCTAGGCCACTTACGTCGCAGAAAAGTTCGATGTTAGACCCAGGCATTTTTACCTTACTTAATTGCAGCGCAGTGTGTCCACCGAGTAGTAATTTTAATTCAGGGTCCTGGTTTTGCGCGGTTCCTAACCTTCCTGGGTCAACGGGTTTAGTGATCTCATCGACCCGTGACAAGGTATCGGCAACCACGTTATTCTTACCCGCAATGTGCCTCACATCGGTGGTAAATTGCGAAATAAAGTCCAAGTGTCGAAACTGCCTGGGTGAACAGTTTTCTTTCCGTGAACTGAAGGCGAACGTAAGTGGCTTGTGATCAGTGTAAATAACGAAGTCACGCGCCTCCACCATATGGCGGAAGTGCTTGATGGCTTCGTAGATAGCTAAAAGCTCGCGATCGTAGGGGGAGTATTTTGACTGAGCGGGGCTTAGCTTTCTGGAAAAGAAAGCAAGGGGCTGCCAACTGCCACCTTTCAGCTGTTGAATGACGGCCCCGATGGCGGTATCGGATGCGTCCGTGACCAATGCCATCTGGGCATTGCTGTCTGGGTGCGCTAGCATGGCTGCCTTGCAAAGATCTGCCTTGCATGCCTCGAACGCCTCTCTCTCTGTTACGCTGAAATTTACTGGGTGGGAACCCTTGGCCGTGCCGCTTAATAAAGCGTTTAACGGTGCCTGGTGTGATGCTGCTTGTGGTATAAACCTCCTATAAAAGTTTACCATTCCCAGGAACCTCCGCAACTCTCTGATGGTCTTGGGTGCTGAAAAATTGCCAATGGCCTGAACTTTTTCAGGCAGAGGCTTCGTACCAGCCGCTGAAATGCGGTACCCAAGGAAAGTCACCTCTGGCGCTCCGAAAACGCACTTGCTCGGGTTTAAAACCATCCCATATTGTCTGAGGCGACTGAAAACTTCATGCAAATGTTTTTCATGACTAGCCTCGTCCGCTGAAAAGACCAAAATGTCGTCCAAATATGGGTATACGAAGTCAAGCCCCCGCAAAATCTCATCCACGAAGCGCTGAAAGGTCTGACCGGCGTTACGAAGACCAAACGTCATGTAGGGGAATTCGTACAAGCCGAACGGCGTCGTGATGGCCGTTTTGGCGATATCAGGTGGGTTTACAGGAACTTGATTATAGGCCTTTGTGAGGTCTAGCGTGCTGAAAATAGTACAGTTAGATAAATTGTGTGAAAAGTCCTGTATATTACGTAGCGGATACTTATCCGGAATAGTCCGTGCATTCAATCGGCGGTAATCGCCGCAGGGACGCCATCCATTCTTCTTGGGAGCAAGATGAAGTGGAGATGCCCAAGGTGACTCAGAAGGGCGACAAGTACCTACCTGCAACATTGCCTCAAATTCTGCCTTCGCAATTCTTAATCTGTCCGGGGCGAGTCTGCGTGGTGCACAAGACTCGGGCGGTCCGGGTGTGGTGCGAATAAAATGTAGCGTGTTGTGATTGGCTGATGAAGAGTGTATGCCTGATGGGCGAGTAATGTCTGGGTATTGTGTAAGTATGTCGTGATACACAGAACAACCGAACAAAACTTTCACCGATGATACACACTCTGACAACTGGGCGAGTGAAGCCGGGGCGGTGAGTGTAGTATTACCGTCGATAAGACGTTGGTTTCTGATGTCGACTATTAAATTATAATATGATAAAAAATCTACGCCTATTATCGCCTTGGTAACGTCAGCTACAATAAATTGCCAAGGAAAGTCGCGGCGCAAACCTATGTTTAAAATTAAATTTGCATAGCCGTAGGTACTGATGACTGAACCGTTGGCGGCACATAAGTCGAAATCAGTTTTGCTACGACGTTCCTTGACATAGGAGCGGGGGAAAACACACAAATCACTGCCAGTATCTATTAAAAATTGTATTTTAGTACGTTTATCTGTTATAAACAAGCGACCGGATAATGGACAGGCGTCGGTCGCCATAACACTCTGCCCTACAGGTTTCCCGCCGTCTTCCCGTAATCACAGGGGGCAATACAACGACTGGCCCTGGACCATATTTATAATGGTACCAGCATACCGGGAACCGTTTGTACTGGGACTGCGTACGGGAACTTCGCGATCTTCCACGATGCTCTCGGGACTCACTCCTGGTTCGCGCACGGGACATTCGTTCCATTTTGGACGATAGCGCCGCCACCTGTCGAGTCAGCTCCGCAATTTGACCGGTCAGGACCGTGTCGCTGGACGTGGAAGCTGCTGCCACCTGAGGGGTACGCACTATTTCCTGCAGTTTGTCCGCCAACTCAGCCAGTTCGTCCCGCGTAGCTCGGGGTTGTGAAGTGAGAATCGCCTGCGTGCTGCTCGGAAGCCGCTCCGTCCAGATGGTCATCAGGAACTCTTCGGGGACGCCCGGTCCGGCAAGCGATTGTAGGTGGCGGAGGAATTGGGACGGTTTCCTGTCCCCAAGCTCCTCGCGCGACAACAGCTGCTTCAACGTCTGCACACGCGACGCCGACAACCGTTTAATTAACTCGGTCTTTAGCCGCTCGTACTTGTTAGAAGGAGGAGGGTTACCAGTGAAGTGGTATGGTACAGCAGTAGATAAAATATAAACGGCGAGAATTGTGACTAAATTGTTTATTAATCGCTGCAGACTACACACTTGCAAACGTCCACATATGACACACGGATAACAGTGTGGACAAGCACAGAAGGAGAGATTAACACGGGAAGAAACAGTTTATATTGGGAAGATAGACTTAGCATACAGGTCGCGGAAATAAAAGGTATAGCGGGTCGGAGCAAGCGGCATGCGTCTCGCGTCGTATCGTCTAACCGACTGCCGGAGCCACCGCTCGCGGTGCAGCGGGGGCTTACGCGCCGGTGCATCGCTTCGGGTGCGTTCGGCAAACGTCGGCCGCGCTCGGTCGGCGCGAGCGCCGCCCGCATACCTATGCCGCGACGACGTCACAGGCTGTGTTATCTAATAGTAATCGCGGTCGGTTTGTCCGCGCGTAAACATTTGCTTGTACAGTTATAATTATTCTTTTATAAATATTTTGATACATATATTAGTTTTGATAATTTGTAAATAGATTAGGTACTTAGGTAAATTATATAAATAGCTCCGCTACAGGTACTTATATTCCAAGTTTCATCGCAATCGGTTCAGAGTAGTTTTTGCATAAAAGGTACAGTCTGGTATCTTCTTCAGGGAGCGTTCTTTCGTTGAATTAAAATTCGTACCTGCATTCATTCTTTCGTTGAATTAAAATAATAATAATATCGCTCTTACGGTGAAGGAAAACATCGTGAGGAAACTGACATGTCCTAGAACTCACCACGATCCCAAGACATTGGACATTCGCCAATCCAGGGCCTACCCTGAATTGTCCCATGTCTTGGGAACCTATTCCCGTGGCGTCTTACTGCCTAACTCCTTTAAGGGGAAGCCTTTTCCCTGCAGTGGAATCAAATTAACGGGCTGATTATGTTATGTTATTTAAATATCTCGATTCCTACTTATTGATTTTTATTCTGTAAGTATTTTTTTATATGTGAATCGCACGGCCGCTTCGAGTGGTCTCAAATAATGGCCACAAGAGTCTGACATCGAACGAAAATCAGCAGAAATCGAGCTGTTTAAATCGTTCGAAGTGGCACGAGCGATTCATAAATAAATCTTGAAATGTTTAAAAAAATAGGGCTCCTGTAGCGGTAGCGTGAACACGAGTAAAATATTTGCGATCAAGCAAAATGGTTTGTCTGTTTTTCTCGTCGATTGAGAATAAGAGACCGTATATTTTAACCTGACCCTAAAATTAAAAAAAAACGTAACATTAGGTAAGTACCTACCTTTTTAATTTGTTTTAAGGAGTTTTGGCGGAAATGCGTTGAGGAGATATGTTGCTAAATTTTAATTTTTGTGAAACTTAGTTCAAATACGTGTAAATTGTTTAATTTCGGGGTCATGATTTCAGATAGATTTCAGCCTAATTTTTTAAAGAAATGCTTTCCTAAAATTCACACATTAGGTAATTGTTAAAAATCCATATTTTTGTAGCCACCGAATTATGGTTATTACCCGACTGCGCGACGCAAAGGAGGGTAATGTGTTTATCGGTCTATGTATGTATGGATGTTTCTATGTGGCGTTCTAGAGGCCAAACGCGTGGACCGATGATGATTTTGATGATTCTTACGTCAATCGATTCGTCTTAATCTGGCGAGTGTGACTAAAGACATGACAGTAATCTAAATTAACTTTTGTCACAACCAGACGCCATATTTTTGTATTATCTACCGCAAAAGTTCGAGTTTGCTTCTAAATCCACTCCTGTTTTCGTTCGTCGATTGGGCGTCTACTGATGATTCATACTCATCGAAATGGCGGCAAATACACGAGGAGTCACGTTCCCGTCAAACGTTTTTTTTTTCAATTTGCGGTTCCGCTCGGTTCATTTAAATATGTACTTAGCCAATCATATTTTTAAAGTTTACCTTTTTATTTTATTTTTTTCCTATACAATAATGAAGTGAAGTACCTATTAAATATTATCATGGGGTTTCCCTAAACATATAAACCGAAAAAAATACGACTAATATATTGCATAATACGTAGGTAGGTATAATTAAAATTTAAAAGGTGTCATGGGTTTCAAAGTATGAAAATTCTTGGTAGGTTCTATTCTAGTTTCGAGTTTTTTCTACACCTTTTCCTCACAGGTAGATTTTTAGTTTGTTTGATTTTAGTTCTGCTATCATCCGCTGCAGCACGTCAGCGCTACAAGCGGGGAGTGTTAGAACTATTTAGTGGGAAAACTTGTATTAAGTAGTACCGTTGTTATCACATAGATGGCGTTATTTAAAAAAAATATTTATGGGACCTCACGAAGAAGACGTGCACTTTGTAGTACTGTGTGATAAATAAAATAATTAGCTGCGCCCTGCGGTTTTACCCGCGTAAGTCCCGTTCCCGCGGGAATATCGGGATAAAAAGTAGCCTATGTGTTAATCCAGGTCCCCAGCTACCTATATTCATCGCAATCGGTTCAGTAGTTTTTGCTTGAAAGAGTAACAACCTCACATACATACATAATACACACTGCTCACGTTGTAGCGGTTAATTGGACCTCGTATTTCTTTTAGGTACGTTTTTTTATTTTCTTTTCATAATAATATAAGATAAAACGATCTTTGTTTTGTCTTATATTATTTCCATGTAACAATTATGTCCCATTGTTCTTGTGTGTGTGTTTGTTGTCAATAAATGTTTTTCTTTCTTCTTTTCTTTTTAATACATACATACTTACTTACATACAAACTTTCGCGTTTATAATATTAGTAAGATATGATTAAATTAAGAGAATTATTACAGAGTTTTGCACGAATTATGTTAGAAAGGGGTTAAAAAGGCATTCCGGAGGTAGGTTGACATTTTTTATACTAAGTATAATTATTTGCACAGGTAATAATAAAAACTTCCTTTTTTATAACTACTTTCAATGATGACAGACTGAAATAAGTTTGTAAAACTCACTGGCTGAATAAAGTGAGAGGAGTTTTGGCGGAAACGAGTTGAAACCAAGTGCAAATGCGAATAAATTGTTTAATTACGGGGGCATACTAATCAATTTAGTTTCGTGCAGCTCTACAAGTTTAATGTAAGTGAAAACCGGTGCAAAACATGGACTTTACCGCAGTCTTCAAACCTAATGTGAAAAGCCATTGTGTATAACCGCTATTACAATGACTCCCTCGACTTGACTTTTAACTACTACGACTTGACTGTTTTTATGCTAATAAATAATTTACTGAACGAGCAAGGCGAGTGAGGTCTAGTGTAGACGGGCCTGGCGCTTGTACCTTTGTTTCCTTGTTGCCTTGTTGTACGTTTGTTCGACGATAACTTGAGTACCGTACTCCGATCTTCATGAAATATAGTATGCGCTCAATAAAATTTATGATTCGAAGATGAGCCGGATCGGTAGGGGGGGTTGGGGAGATAGGGGGTCGTGAGGTCTCAGTTCGGGGCGGACTCCTGTGTTATACTTGACACTGGCTACTTTGAAACGTCTATAATCAGCTATAATCCGTTCATAACAGATAAGAAAAAAAAACAGTTAGTTGTTTAGCCATGGAATTAAGTTAATTCTATGAGTGTAACCCAAAGAGTAGGTATTAATTTTATATATTTATATACTTACGGAAAAGTTTAGCAAAACACCACAACTCTACGAGCGACGTTTACGATGCAGTATGGACGGTAAAGTGATGCAAAAAAAGTGATATTTAGTCACCAATCCAAGTAATGACAGCGCCAAGCGTTGCTTAACCCGCACTACCATTTAAGATTGCCAGGTGCAGCTAGACAAAAGTCAAAGTAGTTTATATCTTTTAGATTCTTGTACAACATTAAATGGACATGATCATTTGGCTACGTCTTAGGTGTATTGATTTTAGTGATTTTAGGCCAATGAGATTCTCGTGTGTGGGAAGCTTAATAAGCTTATGTTACTAGACAACGGATACTTATATCTATACAAGATGTAACGGGTAAGCCCTTTTAAGCCGAAAGGGGTTGTTTTGGACTTCTAGGCGAACAACTTTTGTTCTACGACTTTTGAAAATTCGAAGTACTTTTCAAAAATTTTAAGTGTAAAGTTTACTTGAAAATCAGCTGTTTCTCAGAGTTCGAGGTCATTGACCTTATTTTGTCCTTTCATTTAGTTTGGTCTACTACAATCAAAACTTCAATTACCTTTATTTTTAAAAGCATCTGTTTTTTTCAGTGAAACAACCTCAAAATTTACAAAAAAAGTTCGAATTTTCAAAAGTCGCTCAAGAACCGCTCGGCCGCCCGCGCCTGTAATAACGCGTTTTTCACTTCCGCGGGTGAAACCGCGGGGCGCTGCTAGTACCTTATACAATTTGTAACGGGTAAGCCCTTTTAATCTGAAAGGGGGTTGTTCTAGACGTCTAGGCGAACAACTTTTGTTCTACAACTTTTGAAAATTCAAACTTTTTTTTTGAAAATTTAGAGATCATATTTCGCTGAAAAACTGCTGTTTTTGAAAATAAAGGTAATTTAAGTTGTGATTGTAAACCATCAAACTAAATAAAAGGACAACATAAGGTCAATGACCTCGAACTCTCAGAAACAGCTGATTTTCAAGTAAACTTTACACCTAAATATTTCGAAAAGTACTTCGTATTTCTAAAAGTCGTAGAACAAAAGTTGTTCGCCTAGATGTCTAGAACAATCCCCTTTCGGATTAAAAGAGCTTACCCGTTACCCATTGAGTGACTAAATTTACCAAGTCTTTTTTTACCTTAAGAGTGGGACCACTTCACCCCTAGATAACTTAAATATGTAGTCAACTCGTTCCAATGTCTTAACTACCTTTGTGCCCAATTGCTTCTATCAAATTCGAAAGGGGTCAAGACGTGGTCCCTTGGTCCCAGTTTCGAGGGGGACGACTTCACCCCTAACCCGATAACCGAGCCCTAAGTTTTTTTTTCTTCAGCATGCACAAGGGCACTAAAGTCTGATGTAGAGCTGCCAGTGTCAATTTTTAAGAGCGCCATGGAAACTAGTAAATTAAAAAAAACCCCTCACATTAGATATCGGCCGACCCGTGTACTAAGACACAAAGCTATCAGTTCTCGCGTCGTTCGGTCTCTCACTGGAGTACCTCAGTATCGGCGGTAAAGGCGGGCAGGTCGCACGCTGCCCGCCCAAACTCGCGACCAAAGTTTTTAACAATATATTTTATAGATAGCCTTTATTTTATAACCTATACACCCCCCCTAGTTTTAGATATTGTGGTAGTTTACCCAACAAGTCGACTAGTAGAAGAGTTATCGAAAATTGAAAGTGGGTTTCTTTGATTTCTCGGTTTTAATGACATTTTGTGAGGTTATAATGTGTTTTAGTATTTGAAGTTACGTTTTTTTGTTGTATTTCAGACCGTAATTTAACGAATTGGTATTTTTTCTTTCGAAATATGTGTCAATTAGTTTACAATTCGTCATCGTATCGTGTCGAATCCTAATGTTTATCGTTTCAATTATTATTATTACATACATATAGGTACATACACATAATAAATACTAATAATTATATTTACATAAATGTCTCCACTTAAAAAGCGAAGAGTTTCTATAAATTTCTCAGCACAATAATCTACCTTTACCTAACTATTTTATTTTATTTATTTCACAAAATCCACAGCTCTTAATTCTAGATATTACAAAAGAATAAAATTAATCATACAGCCACTAAAGGATTTACATTGTTTATATAAAGTTTATATTAAAGATATTTGAATCGACTGACGCGAGTTGTAACATTAATGACTATAATAATTTAATATAAATAAATTAAAACTACCAAAGCGAAAAACCAGGAGTTCAAGTAGATTTAAATAGACTAAGTAGGTACATTTACTTTTAGGTAGTGTATAGGTAGATATATGTATTTTTGTTCCACCTTTTCCTTTTTTAAGTTCCCTTGAATCGCAAGGCTAAGGCGAACTGCAAAATTCTCGAAACATGAGGTTTTAGAAAAGCTAAATGCTAATTTCTTCTATCGTTTTCGCATAATAAAACACTTTATTTACCGGGTTACAACGCGTTTTAATAATGTTTTTTTAACGAACCGAGCTTCAACCAGCAGCAACCGTCAACCTTGAAAAAGTCCAACTGTAAAGTTGGCGAAAGCTTCGTTCGTTAAAAAATGATGAATAAAACGCGTTTTAACCCGGTAAATAAAGTGTTTTGTTAAGCTAAATGCTATTATGAAGATACAGAAAATAATAATACTTTTACATACTTAGTTTAAGTTTTAATTGTATTTTCAGCAAAGTTTTTTGTTTTCATTCACCCTAAAAGCGATGCTAAAAGCTCACATAAATTTTCCAAAAAAAAAAAAAGACATTTATTTCGATTCAGAGATTCGAACGAGCGACCTTCGGAATGAAAGTCGGGGTAACTATAACCATTAGACCGACATCGGTCCTTTATATGGAAAAATGAAAATTATAAGTTCAATATAAACTTTTAAACTCACACGATTCGAACTCATAATTATTTTTCCCGGGTCTTATTCGCGTATTATTATTTTTAAATTCTCTTACCTCGACGTTTCGATCATGTTAAAATGATCTATCAATGACTCACATAGAGTCACGCGAATAAGACCCGGGAAAAATAGTTATAAGTTCAATCATATCTTATCTTATCTTACTCATTATTATAAACGCAAAAGTTTGTATGTACTTATGTATGTGAGGTTGTTACTCTTTCACGCAAAAACTACTGAACCGATTGCGATGAAACCTGGAATATAGGCAGCTGGGGACCTGGATTAGCACATAGGCTACTTTTTATCCCGTTATTCCCGCGGGAACAGGAATTACGCGGGCGCAGCTAGTATATTATATTTTGGCGTTTCAAAAAGTTTTACATCATCGGCAACTTGAGTTTTAGTACCAAAAAATACAGAATGCTTTTAAACTTTGTTGGAAATTTAAGTATTCTGTCTAAGTAAAGTTAGAGAAACCTCGGTATTTAGTAATAATGTCGTTATTAAATAAAATGCGAGTAAAACCCGGTAAATTTTGTGTTTTAATATTAAAGTATTCTTTATTGACTTTGCTTTTAACTTAGTTTGTCACTGAAAGTAACAAGTAATGGGCAAGTTTCTGGTAATAAATAATACATCTATTAAATAATAAATGTTGGTATGTATTTACAAACGAAAAATTGATTTATGTATTATTATATCCGTCGTCTAGTCACCGTAATGCAAGCTTAGTAGCTTACCATGGGGCTAGATGGCGCTGTGTGTTGGTCATAGAATTAATTTATTTTATTTTATTAAGCTACACTTGCGTTCTTAATTTCCCAACCATAAGTCCCGATCCCGCGGGAATATCTGAATAAAATATTCACTCACGCTAAACTACTGAACCGATTGCGACGAAACTTGGTATTTTAGTTGGTTACCGGGAATAACAAAATTAAATAGGCTACGTTTTATCTGATAATCCCGCGGGAACGGTACTTACGCGCGCAGCTCGTAGAAATATGAAAACGTGTGTGGGGAAAAAATCATTTTCCCGAGCTTCTTTGTGTTCCGGAAGAAACGCAATAGCGGCGCGATCGTTGTCTCTGATAGGAGTCAAAGGTCAAGTTAGAGGTTGTCGTTAGGACGACTGAACACTTAGGCTGTAATCTATTTTGGAGGTGGCTAGGCTTAGAGGTGGCTAGTGATATATTTCCGAGATCAACAAGGAACTCAGATAGGCTGTTTTTAGCTAAAATCCCAAGAACATTTATATATGAAAAACTGTGCACCAATGTGTGTGTCTATCTATAATAGAATACCAGACAACATTAAACAGTTACCTACCTACTAAGTTGTTTTATACAAAACTTAAATCTTGGCTATTGGAAATGAAATTTTATTCAGTTAATGAGTTCCTAGGTATTGTATAACTTGATCTTTTATATGAGTAATTATATAATGTGAAATGTTGCTATTTGACATTTATATTCATTATAATTACTTTTTGACGTACTAGTTCGTATGAAAATTATTATTTATTGATGATTACTATAATGATTTAATTTTGTAGAAATTCAATATTTTATTGTGACAACCTGTAAAATTTTGCATGTCAATACATTGACTAAAGTTGAGAGACTTTCTATTCTATAAGAACACCTATGTACCTTTGTTAATTGTACCAACTTATATGCAAATAAAGAAACTGAACTGAAACTGAGGTATGAGGTGGTGTATACCTCCAAAGGGAAAATCTTCCACCGGGCAGGTGGTTTTGCCCGGTAGGCCGCGGCCCAACGATGTCTCGTAGGTAGTTGTAAATGAGCTTATCTAAAGAAAGTAGATATCGCGATTCAGGATTTCATACTAGTAACGCCATCTAGTAGGTGCTGTGGACGACCGTCACACCGTACAGTCCGTACTTTTGTCCGTACTTAGTACTTACCAGTCTACCTTTTTTTTTGTACATTGGTGTCCGAGTTAGTCTAATGCCCGTATTACGGATCACCAGGATCCCCACGTCGAGGAGTTTAGAATACCTGGATTCGTAATCTTTCGATTGGGGACTAGATCCGTCATAAAATCGATCCCCGACGTGGTCCTTAGGGGTGTTTGCTCGGATACAGCGGCCCCTGCTGCTATGCCGAAAGGTGGGTCGGTGGGGACGCTATTTATCTATACTTATAATAAAGGAAGAGAGGACAAAAAGTCTGTACTTACTTGGAAGTAAATTAAAAAAAAAGTGGTGCTAGAGAACTTAGGATAAGTAGTAGAACAAAATTATATAATTTTTAAAATAAAATTTAAAATTTATGCCCTTTTAAGCCGAAAGGGGGTTGTTCTAGACGTCTAGGCGAACAACTTTTGTGTTACGACTTTTGTAAATTCTAAGAACTTTTCGAAAATTTTAAGTGTAAAGTTTAGGTACTTGAAAATCAGCTGTTTCTTAAATTTCGAGGTCATTGACCATATGTTGTCCTTTAATTTAGTTTGGTCTACTACAATCAAAACTTTAATTACCTTTATTTTCAGAAGCAGCTTTTTTTTTGAGAAAAATTTAAAAAAAAAGTTTGAATTTCCAAAAGTCGTAGAACAAAAGTTGTTCGCCTAGACGTCTAGAACAACCCCCTTTCGGCTTAAAAAGCATACCCGTTACACCTTACAACTGAGCTGTACTATTATTTCTCTATTTATCTTAGAAAAACGTTGATCTATAAATCAGGCTTTACGTTTATTTCTTGACAAGGGTTCTGTCCCATCGAGTAAATAGGTCTGTGCTGGTGAAATTAGGTATGAACTTTGTGTTAACTACGATATACTCAGATATTCGGCTTTATATGACGATAAATAACATGTATAAACTAGCTGCAAATTAGCTTACATCAAAATAAATTAAGAAAAAGATAATGAAACAATTACCCCCTTACTTATAAACGCTAATTAAATCTTTCTTTCTTTTTCTTAGTTATGGCTTCTGTCAGCAATATAGGACAATTTAGCCAATTTCTCGTACGAATAGTGAACTACTACTATTATACTGTAATCGTTTGAAATAATTTTCAATGCGTGAAGGCTGTAGAAAAAATGGCGACGATTTTTCTCCAACCCTATGGAACAATTGTTTGTAACGTGCTAATTTCGTGTTTGGCACTGGTATTTTTATTTTCACTTAACTCGTTGAACTTCGCGTAACTAAATTGGTAACTTGACGCCGAAATTAAACAATTTAAACGCAATAAAACAATGTTTTGTAAAAATGAAAATTCAGGACGACATTCCACTAACGCGTCAAAAACAAAAGTCCGCTAATTAAATCGTTGCATAACTTTGCATCGTTGGTTTTTTACTGTCACATGAAGTTTCAAAGTTGACAAAGATGACAGAGACAAACGTCACATAACTTAATCATGTGTAAATAATATTTTATGAGTAAAGGATTCATTACGTCGTCATGAATCTATGGACAAAATATATTGATTGCTCCTGTTCGAATTTATAGATTATATCTGTATTATGACGACTGTAATTTAACACATGATCACAAAGAAAACCCCATGAGTTTCTTGTCGCTTCTTCTCATCGGAGGGAGGGCGCGTTCCGAAGCTACATTTAAATCATTACATCTAAGACGTACGAGTAGTTACACTAAATTATTATGTGCATTTGTTGTTCAACAAGAATTTATAGGAAATAAACTAAGTATTTTGACTTTTGAATTTTGATCTAGGTACCGAAGTAGGTACATATCTAGGTACCTAAATACTACGTGATACAATTATTGCCGTATTCCTTCAGAAGGGGTTTGGTTCTAAATATCTAGCCGAACAATTAAAGTTCTCTGATTTTTCCAATTTACAATTGCGGTTGTCCTTCAGAACATTTTTGTTAGATTGTGTGATTAATAAAAGTGTATGAAAGAACTTTACCAAAAGGAAGCAGCCACAATTTTTTCCCTATTTTTATACGGGACAATAAACTGGAAACAGTGGTTTTCAAACTTTTGTACTTGGTAAAAAGAAAAATTATGTAAAATTTTGGTGGGACAATTGGGAAATCTATTTCTTATTTAATATTTATGAAAGGAAACGTAACATAATACAAAACTCACACTCAGCGCGGCGCGGCAAAAATACTTAAAACATAACAATTTAAATTAAATCTTAAGTTGAATGGCATTCGGTTGAAAATAGCATGCCAACATGAGGGCGCGCCGCGCCGTGCGTCGACTAGCTGGCATGAGCGAGCGTACCTAACCTATTTTCAAACCGAATCGCACAGAGATTAAGGTTCATTTTAAATTGACTTATGTTCAGTATTTTCGCCGCGCCGCGCTCTATGTGCCAGTTAGCCTTAGTTTATTGACTATTTAATAACGATAGGTAGGTACTAAAACACGAGTGTATTATAGCATTCTTGTCTTTTTTTTACTTTATGCTTTTTTGACTTTATACGTATTTGACTTAATGCGTGTGATCCTCATAGATTAGATTATTATATATAGTGGACATTCTAATCAAAACGTTCGAATTTTGTTGCGGCTTTCTATAAAAGCTTGTAAATAATTTCCTGAACAACTTGACTTTGAACCTGATGAAGCTCGTCCATCAGAGCCGATTTTGCAATGCTTCTCTGTCAAGCAACTATTAACCTTCTAGTCTTTCTAATAAGAGATCTGTCTAAATTTTTTATTAGTGTAAATAAAAGCTTTTTCGAGCTGATTTTTTGTTAAAAGTTAATACAAGCAAATTGAAAAACAGTCTTAAACTTTATTTCTAAAAGAAAGTGACGTTTTTATTCGGTGGTGTTATATTGTTGGTATTGGAGATGACGTCACACCCGCGTTAGGAGTCCCACGTTTACTTTTATAATTCGGAAACGAATTAACGTGTCGAAGTAATTCTATCACTTGTTTTTTATTTATTTTTCACAGAGAATATGGAGAGTTATTTTTTTCTTTGATATCACTTAACTTTTGAATTATTTTTCAAAAGTTAAGTGATATATTTTTTGTATTATTTATTTTTATTAAAAGATTATTTCATCTTAGTTGTACGTTGCGATCAAAGGTTTTATCCGAAAATGGAAATGCCACTTAATATTTGAGAGGCGCTCAAATAATTGAGCAGCTTCTAAATTTAAAATTAGTATGAATATTTTTGAGTTTGAAGTGTTTTCCGAGTTTGAGAGGTACTTAATTGTTTAAACAAATATTTATGCTTAAAAATAAACATTTGTATCTGGTCTGAGTGTCTTTCATAATGTATGTATTTTAAAAAAAAAGTATATTATGTACATCCATTGTCTAATATCCATAGTACAAGCCTATTGCTTAGCTTGCAATATTTACTATTTGAATCCCTATCGATGCAATGATCTTGTAAAGTACACGTTTCAGAATTTTATTTTATTTACACAACTATAATCCCCATCAAGCTATTTGAAAGAGTAACATTTATACATCCATAGACTCAGACAGATTTATTTTCGCATTAGTAATTCCAATGTATTAACTTTGAGAACTTTAATTTAATAATTTCTCTGAATACTGAATGAGTTGGAACTGCCTTAATGGATTTCAAGCAAATTGTGTTTGACTGTTGTTTCCTATTGAGATGTATTTTATTTTAGATTTCACGGTTAACTAGCTACGGCACGCAGCTTCACCCGCGTTTGTATATAAGAATATCTTTTAGCTTAATGAAACACTTCATTTACCGGGTTTGATCGCGTTTTAGTCATGATTTTTAACCAACCGAGCTTTCGTCAACTTTAGGTACAGTTGGCATTTTAAAAATTTAACATGGTTAATTAATACCCCATTATTTAATAATAATAAATAATAAAACACTTTTGGCACAGTTGGCAAAAGCTCGGTTCGTTTAAAACCATGAATAAAACGCGGTACAACCCGATAAATAAAGTGTTTTATTATGCAAAATAATAAATAATTTATTTTTAAGAAAACATGAGGGGCTTCCAACTCCAAAGTTTGACATTCCCTGGTATGTTTCGATCTAAACAGAGGTACCTATCTATTTTACGAGTGCGAGGAAACAGTATTGCTCATAATTCTGCCGTTATTGTCCACCTAAAGCATCATCGAAATTGGTTCAGCAGGTATTACACGAACAGATTTTATGGTGAAATTTTATTACGGGGATAATCTCTCTCTACGATATTGTAGGTGTGAGGCAATTTTACCTTCAAATGAAATCTTTTCTAAATTAAAAACGACTTTATGAAAAAGAACAAAATAATCCGCCTAACCATGATCGTTTCTTGTTGTTCTGTTGATCAAAAAATATTTTTTTAAATCATAAATAAGTAGCCCGACTACTCTAAAAAACCAGAAAAATCTTTTTTTAAGTTAGTTTTTGATAATTTCTTCTATGGTTTTCGCGATTTAGCATAATAAAACACTTTATTTATCCGGTCTTATCGCGTTTTTATTCATTATTTGAACCGAGTTTTCGCCAACTTTACAGTTGGCTTTTTCAAGGTTGATTGAGATGTAATTTGTCTATTTTGTCGGTTCAAATAATGAATAAAAACGCGATAAAACCGTATAAATAAAGTGTTTTATGAGTTTTTGACGTTTATTTTTAAATAAAGATGTTTTTAAGATAGTTGTCGATTTTTATTTTTAAACCTAAGAATGAATGAATGAATGAATAAATTCTCTATTGTACACACCATATAAATTAAAAGACAAATAGATAGAAACAATTACAGCTTATATACATAAGATGGTTATTGTTAAATTTATTTTTTAGCTGAGCATTATAGCGGCGACTTAGCGACGACTTATAACTGTTATAAGAGTTCATAGTAGATCAGAATCTCTCCTACATACCTTCAGTGAAACCGAGACATCGGCTAAGGGGTTCATTGAGAAGTATCTAAGCCTATTCCATCTCCAATCTAGACCCTTTAAATCATCTATTAAAAACACATAGATCCATAACCTCCTCCATTTTTGGAATCTAGTTAAAAATACACTATCGAAAAACAAAACAAAAAAGACGATCGAAATGTAAACAAAATACGATCGAAACAAAAAACAAAAGATTATTAATTTAAAAGTCGACAAATGATATCACATAAGCGAGCGATATGGTTTAATCGCTGTCGCCTATCACCTGAAGGTTCGGTTTCCACTATGAAAAATATTGCTCCGGTTCCGCTACGGTTCTAAATTTGCGACCATGAGAATCCCATAATCACAGCAACAATAAAACCATGAGTTT
This sequence comes from Idaea dimidiata, assembly GCA_949358125.1. Classification (NCBI taxonomy): domain Eukaryota; kingdom Metazoa; phylum Arthropoda; class Insecta; order Lepidoptera; family Geometridae; genus Idaea; species Idaea dimidiata. The sequence continues at coordinate 2,245,872 of OX442342.1, forward strand.
CTTGTGTCTTCTTCTCATTTCTCATTCTTCATTTCAGTATATCCGTTGTCTTGTACCCATAGTACAAGCCTAGTGCTTAGTTTGGGGCTAGATTGCGCTGCGTGCAATATTTCATTGACCGAACGAGCGAAGCGAGTGAGGTCCAGTGTAGACGGGCCTGGCGCTTGTATCTTTTGGTATGCGCGTAGTTAAGGTCAATAGAATTTATGAGTTCGAAGATAAGCCGGATCGGTAGGAGGGTTGGGGAGATAGGGGGTCGTGAGGTCTCAGTTCGGGGCGAACTCCTAGTTTATATTAGACTGTCACAGGTCCGAACTTCGTTGTCCATTGCTCGGCAAGCAGTCAGTCTGTTGCAACCGAGTGGCGGCCGAACAATGGACGACGAAGCTCGGCGTTCGTGCGACGACGGTCTAATATAAACTAGTAGTTCGCCCCGAACTGAGACCTCACGACCCCCTATCTCCCCAAACCCTCTACCGATCCGCCTCATGTTCGAACTCATAAATTATGTTGACCTAAACTACGTGCATACGAAAATTCATGAAGATCGGAGCTACGATACACAAGTTATCGTCGAACAAATATACAAACATACAAGCGCCAGGCCCGTCTACACTGGACCTCACTCGCTTAATTCGCTCGTTCGGTCAATCATCCCTTACTATCTTGCAAATGACAGACCGCTTCGCTTAGACTTTACGCCAATGCAATGTAAGCGCACCCTAAAACAGAAATACGTTAGAAATTAAGCTCTGAGTAATCTCACCGATGTTTTTATGTTAACCTAAATAATTTTACTTACAAAGGCAAAATTCCTGCTCAAAAACAATTTTGTAACTTGTAGGTAGCTGTACTACTTTCCGAAGGTGCTCCCACATTGTGAGCATGCGCGCGCGTAATGTATTTTGTAAATTTTTGGTACAATAAAGTTTTATTTAAGACGGTGATAGATGATAATTATCGGTCCTTGTCCGATTGCATAATATAAATGAGCGAGATGGAATTGCATGAAAAAATCTCCAATTTTTCGTAAAATCAATCATTAACGAAGATTAAAATAATATTTTTATAAAATGCGATGAAGAGGTTCTAGGTATTGTATTTTCTAATATTATGATGCCTATAAGAAAATATAGCGGTTAAGGATTTAGAAGAAAAATTGATTTATTTTGTAAAACAGGGGTATCTTTGCCTGTATAATAGTGGTATTTAAAGTTATTTTTTATTGTTTTTGAAATGAAGGGGACACTTCTTGGATCATGTACAATAACATAATACATTGTTTAAAGATCTATTTGATACCGGTTATGAAGAAAAATATTAAATCGGAAGGGATTTCAAATCAGTCGCGTCCTTAATCTAGCTAGGCTTATATCAAAGTTTTTAAAATCATCACATTGTATGTGAGCTATAAAATTATTTCTATAATAACTTTTCATAATGATACTAAAGGTACACAATTACACATGTCACTAATGTTTATTTAGTGGCTGTGTATCAGCACCTCAACTATAACAAAGACACCTTCGCAGGAAGTCCATAATGTCTTAACTTACGTAATTAGCAGTAGGTATGCTGCGATATTCACAGTCTTCATAACTTTTAACAACCTTAGTTCCACTTACTCAAAGTCATTGGAAGTTTGGAGTATGTGAACTTTAGCGGTGGCCACGAAAATTGTTTTCTCTCAAATGCGTTAAAGATTTTGAGATATTGGTAAAAGAGCTGGGTCCTGATTCTCTAAAAACAAAGCATGCGACAAACAGGCGGGATGCATGAGCATTGCAGAAGTCGATTTGTTGCCGGAGTAAAAATAATAGCTATTCTATAACTTATTTTAATACTGATTGGCTGAGGAACAATGGGAGTTATTTAAATAATTAAGTAACCCCTAATTTTGAAGGCTACTTAACTAATTAAGTAAAATAACATTTACAGAATACGAAATAACGTACATCTCCTGCACGTCGCCTGCATTCCGCCGGCATTTCGCATGCTATGCCCTTACCGAATCGAGCCCCAGAACATTATTTTTTATCGTGTGACGAACACATAGCGCCATCTAGCCTCATGGTAAGCTGCTTGTGATACGGTGACTAGACAACGGATATACTACTAATATAGTATATATATTTTTTTGTTTAATATAATACTGTGTAAAACTTTATTATAAATAGCCAACAAAATAGTTACAATACACAGAACTTATTCAAACAAGTCCAAGTTTTCGTTACTTGGCAGCGAGTCTAAAATGCTAGACGCATTGCCACGCTGAATTGAAATGCTAAATTTCAATACTGAGTTGATTTTTCTTCTTTGATGATGATGGATTGAAATTAAATTCATTTTTTCCGGTATTGATTGAGTTGTTTTTATTATATTTGAATGTTTCAACGTCGGGCGTTGAAATTATTCGGATATCCAAAAGGCGTAAAACAAAAGTTATTCGTTTTGATGTAGAAAATTTGGTACTCCTGTAAGGTTTTTGATTGAAATCAAATAACTATGTTATCATAGTTTAGTCAAGTTAACATGCTAACTCACATAATTAACATGTGTAGATAATCCGCGTTACAATGATCGTTTCTCGTTGCTTTGTCGACATTTTGTTGCTCAAAAAAAGTAAGATTTAAATTAAAAATACTCCGACTACTTTAAAGAAACACAGATAATTAAAAAAAAACTTTTGATTTTGAGTTGGTTTTTTTTATTGTTTGATGTGTTTTTAATTTTTTTTTTTTAGCTGGACACGGCGTGTCTTGAAGAAGTAGCCTACTCCTGATTAGCAAATGTCGGGCAAATTATTATTTCAAATACTTAATTGTACCTACTTATTTCATGTTTTTATTTAATTTAGTCAAGTAGTTTAAGGTATACTAGTTTAGTCAAGTAATTTAACGTAGGTCTGACTATTATAGGCTCCCGGGTTTATTACTACAATATCTACAAACATTTTCCATATTTTTACAGTAAAAATAAAATAGTTTAGGTACCTACCCAAAATTTATTTTACAACGAACGCAGAAGAAAAAAATTAAAAATAAAGTGCATAAATTAATTCATAAAATACAAACCAAAAGTAGAAAAGACTGATCACTAGCGGGATCAAACTGGAAACTACAGGACAATGTTTATCCGATTCTGATAAAACTTACCCCAAACGAATTTTATTATCATATCTAAAAAGCAATTTACTACGGAAAACCATATCATTTTTTTGCATCAATTAAAACGAATAACATAAATTACAAGACAATTAAGCTTTCGCTTCGGTGTGCGAAAACTTTGTGCTGTGGAAAAATCGACTTTGCGACTGAGGGACAGAGTTCTATTTCCATTGGCAAGTGAATACAGTTACAAATGAGATACACTCGAAGTAATGCTCTAACACATGTAAGACCTCATTTCTAGGTCCAACAGAATCTAAGTAAATCCTTCAACCTTATACAATAAAACTTTTCTTTGGAAACCGTTTCAATTTCAACCTTAAGTAGTTAAAATAAAGTGCAATTTAGAACGAACGCTTTTAAAAAAAAGTGGGGAGTCGAATTCGAACTTAATGACGTGAAAAATACGGTACAAAAATGAGTGTAGCGAAAAGTGCGCGAACAATCGATCGACGGTTCAGAAGTGTAATGCAGTGAGTGGATTTTTGATGAAAATGGATTTTGTGCTCTAACTCTTGGGGAGAAGGTGGAAATATGAATGCCGGAATGAAGGGAGGACCAGCACCCACGGTTGCTGTGGTGGCGGTTCCGGAGAGTGAGATGGATGCTTTGCTGCTCGGAAGAACCGCGGTGAGGACATTTGATCAGTACATGAGAAATGTATGTATTTGACATAATATCTATATACAATCTATTGCATGAAATGCATGTATTATGGAGCTTTACTCTGTTTCACAATCTTAAATAAATAAAAATATAAACAAACAACTCATACATCTATTTCATAGTAACAGCACTTTGTCACAGTACATGGAAAGACTGGTGCCTGTAGTTCAGCAGTATGGAATCTACCTACAAATGAAATAAATAAATAAATAAATAATTTATTGTTTTTGTTATATTTTAAAGTGTTTCCTACACTTGGATAACTATACCTAAAGAAATGCTTTCCAAAAATTTCGCACCCGACAGGACTTGAACCTGCATCTCTGGGAATCCGTCCCAACGCCTTTCCAATTTGCCCACGGATGCATGTTCAATCGAGTCGAAATTTAGGATTGCATTTCTTATTGTTTTACGTTTTCTGGGTTACTGTCGGGTGCGAAATTTTTGGAAAGCATTTCTTTAGGTATAAATAATTTATTTCCAAAATATTGTGTACAAATTGCTTAAAGTCTAAATTTCGATTTAAATCTAAGTAACACATTATGCCTCGATGCACAAATGCTCGAAAACGACTCGTGACGCGTCACGACGCGACGAGTGTGCACGTTTCTATACTGCTCCCTCTATGTACTGTGACTTGGTTTACATTTATGATAATTGACAGTTCTATGTTTACATTTTTGATTTATAGTTAATGTAATTAATTAGTAAATACGCAATGCTAGCGTCGCCCCGAGGTTTTACTTGCGTAAGGATGGATCCAGTGGCAATGTCGTAGCCTATGATTTGTTAATTCAGTTCGCCTGCTATCTGCGTACTAAGTTTCTTCAAGAGTAACAAACATACTTACTTATACCCAAACTTTCACTTTTGAAATACTAGCTGCGTCCCGCGGTTTCACCCGCGTAAGTCCCGTACCCGGGATAAAAAGTAGCTTAAGTGTTGTTCCCGGTATCCAGCTATCTATATTCTAAGGTAGCTGGATATCCGTTTCATCGCAATCGGTTCAGTAGTCTTTGCGTGAAATTGTACTTATTTTATTAATATTATAAACGCGAAAGTTTGTATGTAAGTATGTATGTATGTATGTGAGGTTGTTACTCTTTCACGCAAAAACTACTGAATTGATTGCGATGAAACTTGGAATATAGGTAGTTGGGGTCCTGGATTAACACATAGGCTTCTTTTTATCCCGATATTCCCGCGGGAACGGGACTTACGCGGGTAAAACCGCGGGGCGCAGCTAGTTTAAAATATTTGTGTGATGCTCTATTTTTATGTGCTTTATAATTTTTGCCTTTATAATATTACTCCCTTACCTACTTATAAAATATTATTAACACATGACTAAGTTTTGTGACGTTTGTCTCTGTCTGTCAACTTTGAAACTTCATGTGACAGTAAAAGACAAACGATGCAAAGTTATGCAGCGCATTAATTAGCTTTTATAAGTAAGGGGGTTGGTTCTTAATCCTCGCATAGAGTCGTTTGTGTATAAGACTGTTGTGTTGTGTAATGTTTGTTTCTTCTGTCAACTTTCACGTGACAGTAAAAAACCAACTATACATAGTTTATGCAACTGTTAATCAATGTTTTTATCTAGTTTAGTTTTAATTCGTCAAATTTATTGTTACGCACGACCTATTGAAATAATAACCAATGACAGTGGTTTTACAGGCTTATGTATTAAAAATCTGTCAAGTGCAAGTCGAACTCGTGCATGAAGGGTTCCGTCGGTACTATTATCACAGAATAATCACTTTTGTGTGGGAGTTCTACCTAATCGGCATAAGATCAGAATATAAACGGCATATGATCAGCATAGGATCAGGATATGATCGGCATAGGATCAGTATTTGATCGGCATATGATCAGCATAAAATAGGCATATTATGATCAGCATAGTATCAGGATAGGTTCAGGGTAGGATATAATTAGGATTATCCTGCGCCGCTTACTGTACTGTATGTACAAAAATGTAGGTAGGTATATGTATTAATTCTCTTGAATAAAAAATTTAAACAAAAATTGGTTCAATTTTTTTAACCAATTTTTCCCCTGAACTGGAAACTGAGAGCCGGAACCGCAAGCGATACGGGAAACGGATAAATACTCGAAAACAAATTCGGAAAAAAATATGCCATAGATACTTTCATCCCCAATTTAACAACCTTAGGGGATGAATTTCTAAAAAAAACTTTTTAGTGCTTCACCAACGCCTCTACAGCAATATTCGTATTAAATTTTAAGTGAAGCGGTAAACCAATTCCCATACAAGCTTTCATCCCCAATTTAACACCCTTAGGGACTGAATTTGTAAAAAAAAATTTTGTGCTTCATCTACGACCCTACAGTAATCTATGTGTTAAATTTCAAGTTTGTAGGTCAAGCGACTTGGAAGTTGCATACAAACGTTGTCCACCCTTTTTCCCCCCTTTAGGGGTGGAATTTCGGAAAATCCTCTCTTATCTAACGCCTTCATCACATAACGGACACACCCTCCAAATTACAGCTCTCTACTACCAGCGGTTTAGGCTGTGCGATGATCCCTCAGTGAGTCAGCCAGTCACTCAGGACAATGAGTTTTATATATATAGATATATAGAATATTATAGATATAGATAGAATAGAAGATAGATTATTTACACATGGCTAAGTTATGTGACGTTTGTCTCTGTCTGTTAACTTTGAAACTTCATGTGACAGTAAAAGACAAACGATGCATAGTTATGCAGCGCATTAATTAGCGTTTATAAGTAAGGTTAGTATTCGGTTCCAGTTTACACCTTCTGGGTTACGGAATCCTAAAAACGCTGCCTTTGAGCGAGAAGAAATAATTTATTCCAACTTTTGAATTCCAATTTGGGCTTTGTTTGTGTTTATTTATCATACCGTTTTCACGTTGAAAGTACTAACTTGAATTTTTATTGTTGTTTTATGTGAAATGAGCGGGAAACACGATACGGATAATGAAATTAGATTACTGAAATTGAATATAAAATTAATATTAAATTTTGATACAGGGCTATTAAATAAATGTAAAAGTAAACGCGCTTTGTTTACATTTTCCTTTGATAATTGACAGTTCTATGTTTACATTTTTTATCTATAGTTTATGTAATTAGTGAATACGTAATGATGGCATCGGCCCTGTAATTAGTGAATACGTATTGCTCCGGTACTTGTCTAGATAATCAACCTGTGGCTCGATTCTGTAAAAACATAGCATGCGGAATGCCGGCGAACTGCAGGCGACGACGTGCAGAAGATGTGCGTTAATTCGTATTCTGTAAATGTTATTTTACTTAATTACTACTTAATTAGTTAAGTAGCCTTCAAAATTAAGGGCTATGTAATTATTTAAAGAGCTCCCCTTGTTAATCAGCCAATCAGTTTTAAAGAAGTTATAGAATAGCTTTTATTTTTATTCATGCAACAAATCGACTTCTGCAATGCTCATGCATACCGCCTGCTTGTCGCATGCTATGTTTTTACAGAATCGACCCACAGGTGGTCAGTCTTCATCATCTTACAATCAAATGTGTCATCTCATATATCGTTAGTCAAATCAAAATAAGAGATGAGATCCAACCGAGGCGAGATAAGGACTTTTGTTTTAGTGGAATGTCGTCCTGAATTTTAATTTTTACAAAACCTATATTTATTGCGTGTAAATTGTTTAATTTCGGCGGCATATTATCAGTTTCGTTACGCGAAATTCAACGAGTGAAGTGAAAATAAAAATACCAGTGCCAAACACGAAATTAGCACGTTAAAAACAAATGTTCCATGGGGTTGGAGAAAAATCGTCGCCGTTTTTTCTGCAGCATTGAAAATTATTTCAAACGATTACAGTATAATAGTAGTAGTTCACTATTAGTACGAAACTGGCTAAATTGTCCTATATTACTGACAGAAAGCCATAACTAAGAAAATGAATGAATGAATGAGGCGAGATATAGTACAGAATGGATAATGCTCGATGCATTACGGGGATCTACTGGGATCGAGGTCACTGCAATTCAGCAGTTTTCGCAGGTGATTATTGCGACATAGTTGCTTCGCTTGGTCGATGGGTGGCCATATAGAACGCTGGGATATAACAAAGTTATTTCGCTGAAAATTGGTACACAATTCTACATTGTCAACGCCTACATTGTTGGTACAATGATACGTCTCAAACAGTAATTTTATGAACATTATCTTTGCACAACATTGTTAAGTGTTCAGGGCGGCTTGCACGAGATTGTGGTACACAATTTCAATAACTACCTACATTGTCGGTACAATGCCAAATTTGGCCGATTTTTCAAATGCCTACATAGAGATAACTGATAAATAAAATGTAACACCACCGAATAAAAAACGTCACTATGATATGAAAATGAATCATAATTTGAAAGCTGTTAAATTTGGTTGGGCTAGAACTAAACGTTCGGGATAAAAGATATGTATCGAAAAGTTCAAACCCAACCAAAACCAAACCAAACCTAGTTTTAATTTATTTATTTTATTTTTTCTTATATCCATATTTACAACTCTTAAATACCTTTTAATCTTTATTTTATATTTCTTGATTGAGTTCACCTTATGCACGGTTTATTTATTGTTAGTAGGTATAAGTAGATATATTATATATCCATAATGTGGTATTTATTATTATAACATAATATTTGTTTATTTGTATATTAGTATATTATTATAAATTTATATATATGTATATAATTATAATATATACAAGATGTAACAGGTAAGCCCTTTTAATCCGAAAGGGGGTTGTTCTAGACGTCTAGGCGAACACCTTTTGTTCTACGACTTTTGAAAATTCGAACTTTTTTTTGAAAATTTTGAGATTATGTTTCACTGGAAAAACAGCTGTTTTTGAAAATAAAGGTAATTGAAGGTTTGATTGTAGTAGACCAAACTAAATGAAAGAACAACATAAGGTCAATGACCTCGAACTCTAAGAAACAGCTGATTTTCAAGTAAACTTTACACCTAAATTTTTCGAAAAGTACTTCGAATTTTCAAAAGTCGTAGAACAAAAGTTGTTCGCCTAAACGTCTAGAACAACCCCCTTTCGGATTAAAAGGGCTTACCCGTTACATCTTGTATATATATATATATATTTAAGGTAGATTATTTATGGTGTATTTTAATTATTTATTATATTTATCACAACGTGACCTACCAGTACAACTAAATAGTCCCTTTTCCATGCCAATAAGGTTGGCTGAAAGAAATTTGTTCATCATTTATTTAGTTTTAAATGTGTTGTTTTTATATTTTTTTTGTGATTTATCAAATAAAGTATTATCTATCTATATCTATCTATCAAATTAGATCGATAACCCAACCAAATTTAACAGCATTCAAATTTTGATTTTTTTAAATATAATAGTGACGTTTTTAATCGATGGTGTTACATTTTATTTGTCAGATTTTTCTATCGAGTGATTTGAAAAATTGGCCGCTAAGTATATTTTTATTTATTTGGACAATGAACACAAAACACATACTCATTATAAATTCTAACAAATACAATAATACGTTAAAAGCTAAAATTTAAACTAAATATAATTAGTAGTTCTGCGAACAGTAGACCTCGCGAGCACCATGCGAACACAGATTTTTTTTAAACAATTAGTATGTACCTAAGTATTTAAAACACAAGTATTCAATTACCCTCTTACCAATCAAAAACCCCCACGACGAAAAAAATCATTATGCTCGCTCATAGAACTTATATACAAAGTTTCATCAAAATCGAATGTCATAGTGTGGAGATATTTAGCACCCCCCTTTGTGGGAGAAATTAAAATGCATTAAGGACGCGACTGATGTGAAATCCCTTCCGATTGAATAATTTTATTCATAACCGGTATCAAATAGATCTCTAAACAATGTATTATGTTATTGTACATGATACAAGAAGTGTCCCCTTCATTTCAAAAACAATAAAAAATAACTTTAAATACCACTATTATACGGGCAAAGTTACCCCTGTTTTACAAAATAAATCAATTTTTCTTCTAAATCTTTGACCGCTATATTTTCTTATAGGCATCATAATATTAGAAAATACAATACCTAGAACCTCTTCATCGCATTTTATAAAAATATTATTTTTATCTTCGTTAATGATTGATTTTACGAGAAATTGTAGATTTTTTCATGCAATTCCATCTCGCTCATTTATATGCAATCGGACAAGGACCGATAATTATCATCTATCGCCGTCTTAAATACTTATTTCATGTCAGTGCGCTAACCTCATTTCTTTGAATAATCGCACTGGCCAGCTGCAGGTGGCATCATTAGACTGAATAAAAGCGTTTAGCGCCTAGCGTTTTCCCCGCTGTAGTGAGGTGAAAATTGTGTGTTTCACTCGGCAGCAAAGGTTTTTTGCATCTAGTACCTTTGAAAACTGCGCTTTTGAGTTTTGGCGGGAATGCGTTGAGGAGATGTGTTGCTAAATTTTCATTTTTGTGAAACTTAGTTCAAATGCGTGTAAATTGTTTAATTTCGGGGGCATATTGATCAATTTGGTTTCGTGAAGGTGTGCAAATGTAAATAAAAGCGAAAATCGGTGCAAAACTTGAACTTTAGCTTAGTGTTGTCTCCAAAGCTCCGTGAACAAACATTGTAAAGAATGGCCCCCATTTTACAATGATTCTCTCGACTTGACTTTAACTATGACGACTCGACTGTTTCGTTCGATGCAAATTACCTGCAAATATTGATAATACTTGACACTGGCAAATGTCCGAATGGAAAAGCCATTTCAAAGAAGAAGAAGAAACCTTCGCTTCACTCAGGACTCACTTCAATATGGTTCAATTCTAGAATCATTTGCTTCACTCAGGTTTCCATCCAAGTACTCGCAGCATAAATCAACTTTTCAGCCTTGTATAACAAATAACGATTTTTTTACGGTTTTGGTTTTGTTTTTTTTATCAGCTGTGGTATCATCTAATTAGCATCCACCGCTACTAGTGGCTAACTTGCAGTACATCGCTGCTTTGACGTAACGTGGTTGTAACCGGTGATTACTTCAAAGCAGCAATGTAGAATACGAAATATGTTTTTTGACAGTAAATAGCAACTAGTAGCGGTGGATGCTAATAAGATGATACCACAGCGGGTATTTCGGTTCCAGCATTAGTTGCCCGTTTAAGAGATGGTAACCTTCTGGAAAGTGGATGGGATCAAATCTTGTACCTTTATTTATTGGGCCCTACCATGATGTCTTATTATAAGTCATCGCGTTGTCGTTCAGCTAAAAATAAAATAAAATAAAAAGAACATCAAATAATTAAAAAAAAAAGAAAATCATACTCCAAAAAAATAAAAAGATTTTTTTTAATTGTCTGTGGTTTTTAAAAGTAGTCGGGGTATTTTATATTTACAATTTACTTTATTTTTTGAACGACAAAAGGACGACATAGCAACGACAAACGAGCATGGTAGCCCGGATTATCTTAATCGATAGACTTGATAATTCATAAACATACAGTAGGGGGCGGTTTAATCACTAATTCTATCTTAATCCTGTTTCCTGAAAGATATGCGGGGAAGCTGTGGGCAGAAGCTATAATATAGTAATCTAAAAAAGTTAAAGTTTTAACTTGTGTGTTTCCGCAATTAGCCCTACTATTGGGGCGTTTGTGCGTGATTTTAAGCTGTGGGTTTTCTGACGATGTTTTCCTTCATCGTAAGAGCGATGTTAATAGCGCACATAAATTTTTCTTAAAGAAAAACACATTGGTGCGCGGCCGGGATTTGAAACCACGACCTTCGGAATAAAAGTAATATAGTAATCTAAAACAAAATAATTGATTTCCTTTAGATTCTTGTACAACATTAAATGCACATGATCATTTGGCTACGTCTTAGGTGTATTGATTTTAGTGTGGCTTCGGAACGCGCCCTCCGATGAGAAGAAGCCACAAGAAAGTCATGGGGTTTTTTTGTTATCATGTGTTAAATTACAATCGTCATAATACAGATACAATCTATAATTCGAACAGGAGCAATCAATAAGTTATGTCCATGGATTTTTTTACCCGACTGCGTGACGCAAATGAGGGTAATGTGTTTAACGGTCTATGTATGTATGTATGTATGTATGTTTCTATGTAGCGTTCTAGAGGCCAAACGCGTGGACCGATTTTGATGATTCTTACGTCAATCGATTCGTCTTAATCTGGCGAGTGTGACTAAAGACATGACAGTTATTCATTAAAATAATATGACGACGTATCATAGTATGCCTAAAATGGAAACACCGCTTTTTGACATAGGCAGGCATATCTAATAGATAGGTGTAGGTCTGTACCTATATGTAAGAAATAATTTAATTTAACAAAATGACCTTCACTGATGCGCGAGAGGGACAACAGATCTGTTTGTGTTGGAAACCACTCGGCTGGGATTATCGAATTATCCAAATAGAATGCACAGTACTGCGGGGGACGTACTTAGGACTGATAGAAGCAGGGCGAATCCATTTCAAGAACTATAAACTTCTCTAGAATGGATGAAGAGTAAGGGGCTAAGAAGTTCGACAACTTTGAGTATTTGGAGACGATTTTGAGTTTGCCACAAAGGTTTTGACTCATCATTGTCCTTTGAACCTGAAATTGGTCTTTAACTTCCAAATTTCCAAAAATTATAAATACAATATTCCAAAAATCAAAAGCTCTTCTTCTTACGATTCCAGATCGGTCCTCTACTTTTTACCATAATTCGTTTACCGCTAGCGGTGTGCAATTGTGAAACGCTCTGCCTGCGTCTATCCGCCAATCTAAATCCTTGGCGATATTCAAATCCCGTGTTTATAAACACTACCTTAGTCTTGTCCAAACTGGTAGGTCGAACAAATAGATATGTACCTAATCAACCTTTATTATATCCTAGTCTTTTATATAGAAGTTTTTATGTATGTGTAATGTGTATGATGTATATTTATATGTATGTATATACAAGATGTAACAGGTTAGCCCTTTTAAGCCGAAAGGGGGTTGTTCTAGACGTCTAGGCGAACAACTTTTGTTCTACGACTTTTGAAAATCCGAACTTTTTTTTTGAAAATTTTGAGATTATGTTTCACTGAAAAAACAGCTGTTTTTGAAAATAAAGGTAATTGAAGGTTTGATTGTAGTAGACCAAGCTAAATGAAAGGGCAACATAAGGTCAATGACCTCGAACTCTAAGAAACAGCTGATCTTCAAGTAAACTTTACACTTAAAATTTTCGAAAAGTACTTCGAATTTTCAAAAGTCATAGAACAAAAGTTGTTCGCCTAGACGTCTAGAACAACCCCCTTTCGGCTTAAAAGGGCTAACCTGTTACATCTTGTATATTATGTTTATGTATGATATATATATTTATTTGTATTTATCTATATTTATACGTAGTTTGTAGGTTCATATGTTATATTTTACATATTTATTTATATTTCCTTCTTCCGGTTTCCTATCAGGTTTTTCATCAACCCACCCATCCCCTAAAATCATTTCTTTTCCATCCAAAGGTTGCCTGGAAGAGATCGCTTTTAGCGATAAGGCCGCCCATTGTACCTAATTGTTTTTTTTTTATATATAGTGTTAAGTATATTAATAATAAAAATTAGTTTATAGTATATATGTCACTTAAATGGTTATATTGTAATTTTTAATGTATTTGTTTATTTTGTCATTTTTATTTTGTTTGTTTTAATTTGGTACAATAAAGAGTTAATCTAATCTAATCTAATCTAAAATGAGGCCTAGAACGCTTAGCAAATTCATTTATTACTTGGATGGGTGACCGATAATTTGTGGTATCATAAAACATTATTTCAAGCCGTGCTTGGCGTTCGGTGCTTCGGAAAGTACGCTAAGTATTTGGTCCCGGTTGTCATCTCCAATAGCAGTCATTAGGTCAAGTAAGAGGTGTTATGGCCACCTATAAACTCTAACACTATCACACAAGAAGAGCTCCATGAGTTTCATATATGTGTATCCTTCTCATTAGAAGTCTCGTTTCGAAGCCACACTAAAATCATTAGATTTAAGACGTATCCAAATGATCATGTACAATAATCTAAAAAATATAAACTATTTTTAATTTGAATTTAAAAGACACGCTAGTTTGCTGACGTTTCAAATCGATAATTAGAGCTTAATTAGGTACTAAAGATATTTTGAGTTTGAAAACAAATTTTGTTTGCCATTTGCCCACCTTTTCCTTGCCCTGAGTCCGGCCACCCATCAATACCAATTTTATTATTGCCTCAGAACTCTGATCTGATATAGATTACCGATATTCGAGCGCGCATAGCTTCTAGTGGAACAATACCTAAATTCTCAACTATTTATTGAAGTAGGTACAGTCAGCAACAAAAGACAATGACCACATTCAGATTTCTCCCATGCTCCCATCCAGATATCCCCCCGCCAAGTAATAAGCCTAAGTTCAAATCAGTCTCATAAAAAAAAGAATATTTGATAAGGATCTTCGAAGGGATAAGCGGGAAATAGCTCTTTGAAATATCTAAAGTAAAAGCTTAGTTAAACTTTTTTAACTAACACGATTGGAACTCATATTTACACCGTTTTTCCGGTTCTTAATCGCGTGAAATTTAACTATTCCTTACCTCGACGTTTCGATCATGTTACAATGATCTTGGTCTCGAGGGGACCCAGATCAGTCGAGGGGACTCAGTCCCCTCGAGACCAAGATCATTGTAACATGATCGAAACGTCGAGGTAAGGAATAGTTAAATTTCACGCGATTAAGACCCGGAAAAAAAGTATAAAAGCTTAGTTTTCAACTTGTACCTCTAAAGTCTAAGAGGAAGAAATAGAATGTAGATCTAACTTCACTATTAAATTCGAAAAAAAAAATGTTCCACGGTCACACAGCACAGATACACGCACACACTGACATGTTCCGTACAGTATTACGTATCACAGTTTTTAAACTCACGATATCTGCTCATTACTATCATCGGTCGTCTTCCCGCGACCACGGCCGGTGTAACCCGTTTGCCGAAACGTCAGGGTAATTGTAGATTTATATTTAAATTTATAAAAAGTGCATAAAAGCGATCGAGACCCGAGTTTTTATAAAAATACCTATTATGTATGATCGACCAATGGCGGACGATCTTTAGTGACAGACTGGCGGTCGAATCATCGTTCTAGGCCCCGCAACCACCGTTTGCGTGGAACATTTTTTCAAAGGATTGCTACTTCCATAATATAGGTACCTATTCGAGTTCGTTGTCTAAAATGGGCATTCAAACGGTAGCTAAGTAAATTCGGCGTTGAGGTTTCAAGTCACGTTGGCAAACAAACTCCGGCACGTGGAACGTTGGTACTATTGTTGCGTGTCACGTGGGGGGGGCATTGTCACTTGTTAGGTATATAAATCTGTATCTATACTAGTTGCGCCCCGCGGTTTCACCCGCGTAAGTCCCGTTCTCCCGGGAATATCGGGATAAAAAGTAGCCTATGTGTTAATTCAGGTACCTATATTCCAAGTTACCTAGCTAGCTACCTATATTCCAAGCTAGCTATATAGATATAGCTATATAGATAGCTATATAGATAGCTACCTACCTATATACCAAGCTACCTATATTCCAAGTTTCATCGCAATCGGTTCAGTAGTTTTTGCGTGAAAGAGTAACAACCTCACATACATACATACAAACTTTCACGTTTATAATATTAGTAAGAATAAGAATAGGATAAGATAAGATCTATCTATCTATCTATTCTATCTTCTATACTCATACTAGCTGTTACCCGCGACTTCGTCAGCGTAGAAACATTGCATAGTCGACTTTTTCGTTTATTACTCGAGTTCTTCGAGTTTCACTTAAGTACCTTTTTCCTGTGTAAACACCCTACCTTTCACCTATCTTGACTTCTGGTCCATCCAAAGGTTGCCTGGAAGAGATCGCTTTAAGCGATAAGGCCGCCCATTGTGCCACCTATTTTTAAGTTTTGTTTGTTTTCTTTGTATGTATTTGTATTTGGTGTGTATAATAAAGAATTTATTCATTCATTCATTCTACTAATTGAATTTCGATGTAAAGTATACCACGAGGTTCTCGAAAATAGAACTATCCAATGTTGAGAACCAGATTTCAATCGAATTAGTAGTTTTTAATTGTGCAAGGAATAAATAGAGAAACAGACAGACAGTCATGAATTTCGAAATTATATAATTTTGTTCTTCTACTAGTTTTCCTAAGTATAGTCCTAATATAGATAAATATCCTATTCTAATATTTGTACATCACAGAAAAAACATGTTTGAATATTTCATAATTTGTTCTTTATTGCTCAAGGCATATCTGCTAGCAATATTTATAAGGAAAATAACATCTTCAAAAAAAATATTTAAAAAAAATAAAAAACCCGACTGCTGTGAAAAACAAGATGCTTCTAGTAGCTTTAGGAATGGTGGATGCAGTCGGGCGGGACTCCAAATAACATAAAGATAGTATACCTAATTATATAACACTAAGTATTTGGTGTTATTAAACTTATTCACCTTTTATTTGGAGTCCCACCCGACTGCATCCACCATTCCTAAAGCTACTAGAAGCATCTTGTTTTTCACTTTTCTGTTAAAACAGCAGTCGGGTTTTTTATTTTTTTTAAATATTTTTTTATTTATCGCTTTTTAGTTTTTAGAGATCAGATATAATTATACACCAGAAGAAATTTATTAATTCTAGATGTATATACTCCAGTAGCGAGGACGTGCATTGCTTGTTTTTGCTTACTCAGGGTGATAAGTACAAGAACTGGCGGTTTCCTATCCAGCGCGGGAACGCCGCCAGCATCTTGGGCGCAATGCCTCGGGTTGTTGTTGCTGACAACTTCTTTTAGATTTCTAATTTTAGATTATTACGTAGGTATTGTTTTCTTTGAAAAATAAAGTGGTTATTTAAATCCACAAACTAGTAAGAATATACTTAAGTATAAAACGTAGTGATTGTATTCTCTTTGCTTAAGTATTTTATGTCATGTCATCTCTGCCAATTCCTTCAAACTCGGCGTCAAAGTCAAATCCATAGATGAGATATTTATACGAGCCAAATCGAAAAGTTTTTAATTAGCGATCCGTTGTTCTTGCGAAAATTACCTGCGTAATCATAATGTCATGTAGTAGCAACATAACTTTCGAAGTTAACCATTAGAATTACTATTAGAATACATTATTCACACACGGATTGTTTTCGCATGCGAATATTTAAATCCAGAGGTAGTGCTAAGCCATAAATTGAAGTAAGTAAAAATAATATATATAAACGTCATTAAAGACAAGACAACCGAGCCGAAGGCAAGTGACATATTAATGAAGACAACCTACTTAAACGACTTCCGATAATTTTATAATTAATTATTTTAAAACTTAATTGTAAAACTTTACAAGCAATACTTTTCAAATGTAAATTTACGAAAGAATAAAACATATCTTTTGAGTGAACAATGTTACGCGTTTTCTCTGTTTTTTATGGTCTTTACAAATCTTGGTTAATAGCGTTTTACATCATTATTTTTATTTATTTATTATTTTAATGTACCCTATGTCACTCTCACGGTCATGACGAATCTAACGACGTATCGTTTATCTAAATCAGCCCAGCCGTTTAGGCCCTACGACGGCACAAAAATAGGTCACATACATACATACACTCACGGCAAAAACATAACACTTCCTTTGGCAGTCGTGTAAAAATTCAATCGCGGCGAGGTTAAACTTTTACCAACTAGGCGAGCTTCCTTAGATGTATTTATCTTTAAATTATTTCTATTAGAAATGTCTAGAGCAAGAATAGATTACGATACATTGTGGGAATTAAAATGTTTAATATTATGTTACATAGGCTGAAATCTATAGTGCTTACTTTGACTTTGCTCAGACTGAGCTTAGCAAACACTAAGCATAAACTTTGAATTGGAATTTATAGTCGAAATTCATTTAGTAATATACGAATAAAATAAAAAGAACTTTATATTCATAACAAAAAAGCAAAGCTTAGGTCATTATTTTTGATTGGTTTACATTCTAAATTTGAAAAAAACTCCGACTTTACTAAGCACAAACTTTGGATAGTTGCGAAGATCGCTTTATAAATACTAAAAATTGTCTTCAGTCAAAGTTTTTGCTTAGCAAAGTCAAAGTACGGACTATAAATTTCAGTCTTAGTCAATAGTCCGTCTATTCTAAAATAACTAAGGGTCACTCACTACACCACTAGTCCGTAAGGTGTGTTTGCGTAAGATCGAATGTGGTGTAAGTTCGGATAGTCTATTTACTACAAAAACTGGTGATTTTTGTCTTCTGGTATTACTCAACACGAAGTCCTTCCTAGTACAAATCCCCCAATAGATCGTTTTCAGCTCAAGTGAAAAACATGTGATTAATAAGCGAAAAAGAAAAAAAAAGTTTATTATCTATGAGTTTAGCAAATACCGGTCTGAGTCTGTGATGAACTTTAAAATGTATGTCATAAAAACTTTATACTGTGTATAAAGAATATATTACATCCGAATTTACACGGTAACGTAATTTTTTACTTTAGTTTAACAATTGTTTTATGTTTAAATGTCCGTAAGTCTTGAAACTCAGTAAATAAAACAGTCAATTACAGTTCCATTATATTTATCACAGAGAATCACATTGTGTTATAAACAACATTATGTGGCTAGCACAAAAAATACCTTAAAATTATTCTTTTCAACATGTAGTTAGGTGTAAATGAATTTGGTACAATAAAGTTCAGTTATTTAATCAGTTCCATTTACATTAATTCATTTACAATTGAGTTATTATTTAGTTATAAACTTACTAATATTATAAACACGAAAGTGTGCATTTAAGAGTAAGAGAACCAATTGTGATGAAATTTGGAATATAGATAGCTGGATACCGGGAATTATATAGTAGTTTTTGCGTGAAAGAGTAACAAAGTCATATACATACATACAAATTTTCGCGTTTGTAATATTAGTATTTATGTATCTATGTATAATATGTATGTATTTACAAAAGAAAAATAAATATAAGTAGTATATCCGTTGTCTAGTCACCGTAACACAAGCTTAGCAGCTTACCACGGGGCTAGATGGCGCTGTGTGTTCGTCACAGGATTTATTATTATTATTGTTGTTACCATTTTTGGATTCTCGGGGCTGTGGAGCACCCGGACCTTTGAAAGGCGTGCGTGGGGCCGAAGCCAACACGTAGAGGCCCGTTTTAGTAACATTTAATTTCAAAATTTGAAATGGACACCAAACCGGCGATTAACCCTGTCTGCACTATAAAATGCAGCCAAGGACAACCCCCGGGTCGGATAGAACTATGAATAAACTACGAGTGAAAACTACTTGGGCTATGGAAATGAGTTGGTAGTGGATCGGGTACTGGGGGGAACTATGGGGAATATGGCGCCTGCCGTCACAATGTTCAACAAACACGTAAAAATGGCAGACGGAGACTCGCCAACTCACAAACTGGGCCACCCTAATTAAGCCGAGCAAATTACAGCCAGGGGGCAACAGGGGCGTGAGAGGCTGAAGGATGGAGAGACCTCACTGGATTTTAAACCATCCTAGGTCGAGGTCCTGTGGAGCGGGCCAACTCATCACTGACGTGAAGTATCCATCCTCCGAGCATTTCTGCTCTCGCGACTCCACTCTGACCGGCCGGTGAAGGCAAGCCAAAGGCGGGGGACCACTTCCTCGTCAGTGTTCACTCCGACCAGCCAACTGAGGCAAGCCGGAGGTGAGGAACGGTGACTTCCCCCTGGAGCACTCGGGAAGCCGCGGGGTCGCTACTCCCCGACACCTCGCCTCAAGGTGCCCTGCGGGCTTATTATTATTATTATTAGTAACATAAGATAAGATGTTAAAATTAATAAGGATAGGTATTATAAAATGATTTTTGCGAACTTCGAGAAAAAAAAAACGAAAAAAGACCGATCTTACGCAAACGCACCTTAATTAATTAAGATGCTTGCTTAGTGTGTCGAAAAACGTTGTCACGGTTGAACGGGCAATGAATCCGTCTCGCCCCGCGCCGTGTGTCCGCGCCGGTGGCATTGACCAGACGATCCTAATCCAATTACTGATACTGTTCGAACTGAGTACGTGTCATTGTGAGTTACGCCCTAAATGATGAAAGTTCTGAATTGTGCCGCAGTAACTATTAGGTAAACTGTGCTAAAATGTTGAATGGTTGAGGGGAAAGGATTAGATTGTCACAGGCTAGCTGCGACGGTTTCACCCGCGTAAGTCCTGATCCCGTGGTAAGTGGTAATATCGGGATCAAAAGTAGGTTATACTGATTGAAACACAAACATAAAATAAATAAATGTGGGATAAATAAAAGTTGGCTCCGGCGAGAACCGCGAACTCGCAACAATCTGCATTGCGGTCGGGTATTCACCCGACGCGCCAAAGACTCCTTCAAGTCCTTTGACATCACCACCAGCCTAATTAGCAATATAATAAATATACTAGCTGCGCCCCGTGGTTTTCCCCGCGTAAGTTCCATTTCCCGCGGGATTATCGGGATAAAAAGTAACCTATGTGTTATTCTAGGTCTCGAGCTACCCATATTCCAAGTTTCATCGCAATCGCTTCAGCGGTTTTTACGTGATTGAGTAATGAACATGCAAACATCCAAACACACCCACTTTCACATTTATAATATTAGTAAGATGAATAACAAAAGATCCAAACACACACACTTTCACATTAATAATATTTATTTATTTATTTATTTCAAAAACAACTACAGCTATTTTACAGGATCCCCCAATGCAATAGAGTAGGTAAAAAGCATTAGTAGGATTAAACGAGAAATACTGTTTTTGCATACCCATAGTAAATGAATTTTTAGTTTATCAAACCATCCAAAATACAAGTAAACGCATCTTACTTAGGTTCGCTTACCCCAATGTAAATATCCCCTATTCCAAACTCAATTCCTCCCATCATACTAACATTATAAGTAACTGCAGTAGGTTAGATAAGGTTATAACTTGACACGTGCTTGACCTGCTCCGCTCGCTTCGCTTTACTAAATGAGAATGTCATTATATGTTGGAATTAACTTCGGTCCACTGGGATGGATTTAAGTTAGGGTTGTTATCAAACTTAGCTAGAACTTACTAGATTCGCTCGGTGTGTTCGATCGTTGTAAGTCTAAGCAAGATTTATACGTTACTTGAGATTTAATCTTTACAAAGATTTATATATTTTTTTTTATCGTTGGAATTCTCAACGATAAAAAAAATCGCTCTCTCTCATATCATTGGAATTTCGTTAGAAGTCTTTTAGAGGACGAAAAGAGTGTTGTAGATTTCTGTAGTTTTCTTTGAATGTCGAAATCGAGGCGCTAATGTGAAGCGACTTATCAGTGCTCGTATAGGCTAAGATAACTTTTATCCGTTTCATAGTACAAGCCTGATCAAGCTCATGACTAAGAGTTTGATCAATTTGAACAACAATCGGCTGCTACCGAATGGGCACTGCGATGAGACTACGGACAAACTATGGCCCGAGAGTTTGATCGGGTAGGTAAACTCTCGGCTGATGTAATATGTTGTACGAGTATTTATACAAAAAAATAAGGACGCGACTAATGTGAATCGACCTGAAATCCCTTCCGATTTAATATTTTTTCTCATAACCGGTATCAAATTCATCTTTAAAACAATATATTATGTTATTGTACATGATACAAGAAGGGTCCCCTTCATTTCAAAAACAATTAAAAATAACTTTAAATAACACTATTAAACAGGCAAATGTTTTACAAAATAAATACATTTTTCTTCTAAATACTTAACCGCTATATTTTCTTATAGACTCTTCATCGAATTTTAAAGAAATGATTGATTAATTGATTGATTAACACTTAATTGTACCAAAAACACAAATAACAACGAATTAGTCGTAGTAAAACTTAAAAACTGAAGTGGCACAATGGGCGGCCTTATCGCCTATGGGCGATCTCTTCCAGGCAACCAATGAATGGATAAGACTTGAGGAAGGCGATGAGTAATGTGTTTTTGAAATGGGAAATTTGGACTGATCCCCGGAGATGCAGGTTCAAGTTCCTGTCGGGTGCGAAATTTTCGGAAAACATTTGTTTAAGTATAGTCACCCAAGTGTAGGAAACACTTTAAAATATATCAAAAACATTGCATCAGCTAGCTTATTTTGCGCGGCGCAGCGAGCTTGTGTCTGTTTGTCCGAATAAACTTATTTCTTTTTTACACGACTGCCAAAGGAAGTGTTATGTTTTTGCCGTGAGTGTATGTATGTATGTATGTATGTGACCTATTTTTGTGCCGTCGTAGGGCCTAAACGGCTGGGCCGATTTAGATAAACGATACGTCGTTAGATTCGTCATAACCGTGAGAGTGACATAGGGTACATTAAAATAATAAATAAATAAAAATATAGATTTAAAACGCTATAAAGCAAGATTTGTCTTGACCATAAAAACCGAGCAAAGACAACGGAACGTTACTTAAAAACTTTTCGATTTGACTTTGACGCCGAGTTTCAACTTTTGAAGGAATTTGAATGTTTGATTTGTCAGTTTGTCAGAGATAACATAAATAACAATTACTATGTTTACAATAAGTAATTAACTAAAAATTTAAAATGTCGCGCTATGGACAATGGATAGCAAGGCTAATCCGCTAGGACAAGAAACCGCCAGCCTTTGTATCACCAGTCGCAACGAAGTTTTCGGATTTGGTAATTATATTTTAAGATGAATACCTGCCTACTTCATAGCCATCTCAGCAAAACTCAAAAAGAATAGCTATTATAATATTGAAGGCTTTTAGATAGCCTATCTTTAACCGATTTCGAGTCCTCGCTACTGGAGTACACACATCCAGAGTTAATGAGTTTCTCTGGTGTAATTGAAAAGTAAATAAATAAATAAAATAAATAAATCCTGTGACGAACACACAGCGCCATCTAGCCCCGTGGTAAGCTGCTTAGCTTGTGTTACGGTGGCTAGACAACGGATATACCTACTACTTATATTTATTTTTCTTTTGTAAATACATACACATTAAGTAAAAAACAAGAAGATACCTAAAGGTAAAGAAACCTTAAAAATCGTTCGACGCATCTAGGAGCCTTAAAAAATTGTGGATGGACTCGGGTGGGACTTCAACACAATTTGGTGTCATTATACTTTACCTTTAAAAGGAGTCCCACCCGACTGCATCCACAATTTTTTAAGGATTTAATACTTAATGTGTATGTATTTACAAAAGAAAAATAAATATAAGTAGTATATCCGTTGTCTAGCCACCGTAACACAAGCTTAGCAGCTTACCACGGGGCTAGATGGCGCTGTGTGTTCGTCACAGGATTTATTTATTTTATTTATTTATTTACTTTTCAATTTTAATTTTCTTTCTAAACTGGGCCACAGTACATAGAAAGGCTGGGGCCTGGCACACAGCAGTATCGAAATTACCTACAAATGGCTCAATCACACAAAAGTGCGCGCCCCGGGGACAGGGCTAGAGGGGACAACTGGGAATAATCGGCGTCGACGAGACCCCTAACGACTTTTGACTACTACGACTTTTGGAAATACGAAATACTTTTCGTTTTTTTTTTTAAATAAAGGTAATTGAAGGTTTGATTGTAGTAGACCAAACTAAATGAAAGGACAACATAAGGTCAATGACCTCGAACTCTAAGAAACAGCTGATCTTCAAGTAAACTTTACACTTAAAATTTTCCAAAAGTACTTACTTCGAATTTTCAAAAGTCGTAGAACAAAAGTTGTTCGCCTAGACGTCTAGAACAACTCCCTTTCGGATTAAAAGGGCATACATCTTGTATACTGTGACTGGGCGGTGCCGCCGTCCTCGTGTGTTACAACCTTTACTAGAGCTTTACACATCGATCAGTAGTAATTGAGGGCCGCATACGTCAATGTTATCTGATGTCCATCCATCAGATAGGTTTTAGGGGAAGGGTTAGGTTTTTTTCGAAAATTATCGCTCACTTTCCTACTTACCCCTATGAGTAGGAAATTGAACAATATTTTAAGAGCAAAATTTTTGTGCGTAAAATCAAACAATTGCTAGTTTCAAGTACATGTTCAACTAAATGTTATTCTTGAAACTCAAAACATTCACTGCCTGTATTGAGCTAAGTTCAGTTCTTATACAAAGTTTTATTAGTTTTCAGTATTAGTTTTTTCAAAAACTTTCATTTCAAATAACTTTTGTAGTAATTCATCCTAGAAACATCAGTTCTGGCCTACTACGGCCCCTTAACCTTAGAGAACAAAATTGATGTTTCAAAAGTTGTCAAGTGCACAGTCTTCTAGGAGCGAAGACGACGATGTGACATGTGTCTGGTTTAATCTACGAAACCACGACCTTCGGAATGAATGTCGAGGAATCTACCACTAGACCAACACCGCTAAATACTAAGCTTCAATAACCCTTCTTCAGCTATCGGGTAAAAATGTAAAGTCAGTAAAATCTTATGTAAACAAAATACCTAAGGTGTATCTAGGTATTTGCAAGGACGAAGTCTCAGGTGGCAAGCATACCTAATCGCCTTAGAAACTTAGGTATGTATGTATACATACGTATGTATGTAGTTTATTTACTTTTGCATATGAAAGCATGAGACACGATGCACACAGTGTAGATAAGTCACATCTGCTGTTTGTTTATTAAAGTAAAGCATTGAGAAACTAAAAAGCTAGCCAGCTGTAGTTGCGACTTCGTAAACGCCGTATTTCTCGTTTAATATGAATTACATTGCCACGAGTGGATGTCGAAGTAAGATCGGTTGAGTCATTGATCTTCGAAGGTTTGTGTTGTCGAACTAAAACTTGTCGAAGTATGTCCTACGGTCGAAACAAAGTATGTCGATTTACCTGTATGTTTTCGAAGTAAGAATCGTGTCGAAGTAAACAACTGTCGACTTTCAGGAATACAACCAGCTGGGGTATCATCTAATTAGCATCCACCGCTACTAGTTGCTAACTTGCAGTACATCGCTGCTTTGACGTAACGTGTTTGTTACCGGTGATTACTTCAAAGCAGCAATGTAGAATACGAAAAATGTTTTTTGACAGTAAAAAGCAACTAGCAGCGGTGGATGCTAATTAAATGATACCACAGCAGGTAAAAACTGTATACCTAACTAATATGAAGTGCAGATTACTACTAATCAATACATGTTTTTTTTTCGTTTCGTTGTAAATTGAAAATGTTTTCAACTGGGTGTTTTTTGCTGTGTTGGTAAAGTAACTAATAATTACAATAAATTATATTGTTGTTTTTTAAGTGCTCAAGCCCGCACTGGGCTTTTTGTGAATATATCTTTTCTTTAAAAATAGTTCTAACTATTTTTAATTACGTAAACAAAACTACCAAAATGAAAGCAAAAGAAGGAGGAATTAAATACAAAATCAATTATTATGATTATTAGGGTATCGCCAACAAGAAACCCTTACATTTAGTTTGTCCAGCAAGGCTTTGCTCAGGGTTCCGTTTTCGTAATATTGAGCCATTATGCTCTAGTTTTTATTAGAGCTATGTTTACGTCCCCCCCTCCCTTTGACAGCCAAATGGCTTAAGATACGTCATGTGTATTCGCTATAATTCTACTAAATGACCGAACGAGCGAAATGAGTGAGGTCCAGTGTAGTTACAAAGAAGTACAAAGTTACAAAGATACAAGCGCCAGGCCCGTCTACACTGGACCTCACTCGCTTCGCTCGTTCGGTCAATTATAAAGCTGAAAGTTTGTGAGTGTGCACGTATGTATCTGCGTATGTGTGTTTGTTACTCAATCACGCAAAAACTACTGAACCGATTGCAATGAAACTTGGAATGTAGGTAGCTGGGGACCTAGATTAAAACATATGCTACTTTTTATCCCGATATTCCTGCGGAAACGGGACTTACGCGGGTGAAACGGGGCGCAGCTAGTAGTACAAAAAATGAAGTTTAAAGGACCACAGCTGAGCTGTCTCTTCAAACACACAGGTAATTGGAAGAAATAAAAAGTAAAATTTCGAACAAATTCCGTTGAATATTACATACTAGCAATACTAGTTAGGTGTTAGTTGTAAAGAATTTTCAAGATTGCAATTCCTGTTATTGGAAACTACGAAAGCCTACACTGCGCGTGTTTTGTTTATTTTCACTAGAACTGGAATGAGTATTCCGTCTTACTTAGTCACACTTTATATCGGATTGGTTCTCTAGGGGCTTTATTGGTTCTTTAGTGTTATATCACGAAAGACTTTTTCATGAAAATTTTGCTCGAACTTTATCACAAAAAATGTTTTCACAAATAGACTGGTGAGAAAGTCGTGGCCGCAGCCTCCTATCAAGTATCTGCGGGTTCGATTCCCGTCGGGTGCAAATATTTATGCTTAAAAAAATAAATATTTGTATCTGATCTGGGTGTCTTTCTATGTATAATATGTATGTATTTACAAAAAAAAGTATAATATGTAGTAATATCCGTTGTCTAGTTCTAGTCCTTAGTTTGGGGCTAGATTGCGCTGTGTTAGTGCCCATAGTACTGTAGTGTATGTCGGTAGTCATATAGTAGGTGTTCGGCATCTACCCGCAACTTCTCAATAAATCAGTCTGTATTCAATGTCCGTGTGTTTCATTTCGGATACTATAACTGGCGACGATTTCGTGCAAAAAGTGCTTAAAAACATCGCAAAATGCCGGTTGGCAAGCTTTATGAGTTTGATCTCAACGGGACCCGTAGTTGGAACGCGTATATACGACTCGTAAAACAATTTATAAAACTAAATAGTATCACGGACGAGTTGCGCGTGGCCACGTTAGTTACACATGTCGGCGGGCCTACTTACGATCTTATGTGCGATCTTTGTGCACCTGATTATCCGGAAGATAAAACCTTCGAAGTGTTGGTGACCTTAATTACGGATCACTTGGAACCAAAGAGGTCAGAAATCTCGGAGCGTCATATTTTTCGTCAAAGGAGGCAGGCAGACAACGAGAGCATCGGGGCGTTTCTTCAAAGTTTAAAACATTTATCGACACACTGCAATTTCGGTTCTAAATTGGAGGAGAATCTCAGAGACCAGTTTGTGTCGGGACTTCGTAGTGAAGATATGCGATCTCGGTTGTTTGCGGAGGCTACCCTTGACTACAAACGGGCAGTGGAGCTAGCGCTTGGACTGGAGGCAGCCGGGCAGAACGCGGTGAGGGCGGCGAGCGCGTCGCTCTCGGCGATCGCGGGTACCAGCAGCGACGGAGCGCCGGGCTCGGTGGGACTCATGCAGGGCGCGGCCGGGTTGCACCGTGTGGGCAGAGCCCCGCAACCGCAACGACGACGGTCCGCTTGCTGGCGTTGTGGTAAAGATAATCACGCGCCGAACAAGTGTCGTTTTAAAGCATATACGTGTAATAAGTGTAACGTCAAGGGGCATTTAGCTTCGACGTGTTCAAAAATGTCGAAAAGTGTCAGTGGCGGTCAGTCTAAATCGCAAAATTATCTCAATAATAGCGATTCAGAAGGCGACGAAAGTGACGGCTTGTTTAAGATATTAACGGCGAAGAAAAACGGTAAAGATGGACCTTATTATTGCGATCTCAAGGTAGAAAATATGAATATTTTGTTTGAAGTAGACACAGGTAGCAGAATATCGGCTGTATCAAATATTTTTTATGAACAGTACTTGAATCATTTGCCTATCACTAAAGATAACATTAAATTACAATCTTATACGGGTGATGCGATCAAACCGCGGGGTCGTATCACTGTTCGTGTGTCGAACGATGGCGAGTCGGTCAACTTACCGTTGTTTGTTATTTTAGACGGAGGGCCGCCGCTATTGGGCCGGGTTTGGTTGCGTAAATTAAAACTAAACTCGATTAATTTAAACCAAATTAGTGATCATAATGAAAAAATAATATTAGAAATAAAAAGCGATTTTCCTGAAGTATTTCAAGACGGTATAGGTACATTTAAAACTAAGATTAAATTATACTTAAAGGAAAATCAGCCAATATTCTGTAAAGCGCGTCCCCTACCCTTAGCATTGCGCGATCCTGTTGAGCGAGAACTCGATCGGTTACAATCCGAAAACATCATTTATAAGGTTGAAAGGTCGGATTACGGAACTCCAATAGTGCCTATTATAAAACGCGACGGTTCGATTCGTATTTGTGGGGATTATAAAATCACACTAAATAAGCAATTAAAAGATTTTCATTATCCGCTACCACGAATTGAACAGCTGTTCGCGGCACTTAGTGGTGGGGAACAATTCACAAAATTAGATTTAAAAAACGCATATTTGCAACTTTTGTTAAATGAGGAATCCCAACCGCTTACTGCGATCACAACGCACATTGGAATTTTTGTCTATCGTAGGGCCCCATTCGGCATTAAGTGTTTGCCAGAAATTTTTCAAAAACTAATTGAGGAAACACTATGCGGGATCGACGGTGTAGTTTGCTTTATAGATGATATATGTATAACTGGTAAAACCAGAGATATACATTTGAAAAACTTGCAATTAGTATTGGCAAGGTTAAGGGACGCCGGTCTTAGAATAAAAATAGAAAAGTGTGATTTCTTTAAGAACGAAGTATGTTACTTAGGCTATAAAATAAATAAACATGGTGTACAGACGGATGAAAATAAGGTAGCGGCTATAGTAAAGTTACCGGTTCCACAGAATGTCACACAGTTGAGAGCCGCACTAGGTCTAATTAATTATTATTCGCGTTTTATTCAAAATATCAGTACCATTTTAAATCCGCTTTATGCGTTGTTGGCCAAAGGCGCTCGTTGGCAGTGGTCAGAGGCATGCGAGGTAGCCTTTTCTCAAATAAAAAAGCAATTAGTGAACGGGGGAGTATTAGCACATTACGACCCGCTGTTGCCGTTAATTTTAGCTGTCGATAGCAGTGCACACGGGCTCGGGGCGGTCTTGTCGCACGTATATCCGGACGGAAGCGAACGCATTGTGTGCTGTGCTTCACGCACGCTAAACCAAGCCGAGCGTCGTTACAGCCAAATTGATAAAGAAGCCTTAGCGATCGTGTATGGTGTAAACAGACATCACCAATATATTTTTGGGCGTAAGTTTACATTGAGGAGTGATCATAAAGCACTCACATATATTTTCGGACCAAAACATGGCATTCCACAAACGGCAGCTAGTCGTTTACAAAGGTACGCGATTCGGTTAGCCGCATATAATTTTGACATTGTTTTTGTTTCAACACATAAAAATGGAAATGCTGACGGTCTGTCCCGTCTCCCACTCGAGACAGATAAAAGTTTGAATGAGGAGGACGAAGACGCGTCATACCTCCATTTTGTTGAAGAAAGTTTCCCACTAAGCCACAGAGATGTGGCGAGAGAAACAAAAAAAGATGTCATTTTATGTAAAATTTTTGCATATATTATGAGCGGTTGGCCCACCGAAACAGAAATAGAAAACGAAAAACCATTCTTCCATCGTAAAGTTAGCCTACATATTGATCATGGTTGTATCGTTTGGGGCTATCGTGTGGTAATTCCGACCACTTTGAGAAAACAAATAATTGAAGAAATACATACAGGTCATATTGGCATAGTACGCATGAAACAAATAGCACGTCACTATGTGTGGTGGCCACAGATTGACTCAGACATTGAAACCAGAACTCGTAGCTGCGAAGCTTGCAGGGGAGAGCGTGACGCGCCGCCCGCTGCCGCTCCAATACCATTTACGTGGCCGTCAGACCCTTGGGTTAGACTGCATGTTGACTTTTTAATTTATAAGGGCGTGTATTATTTTTTGATTATTGATTCTCATTCCAAATGGATCGAAGTATTTACGATGATTAGCGGCACTACAGCGCGTTTGGTAATCGGCAAATTGCGAGAATTATTTGCTAGGTTCGGATTGCCAAAGCAAATAGTGTCGGACGGTGGACCACCATTTACGTCAGTCGAGTTCGAAACCTTTTTAAAAATAAACGGGGTCACACATATATTAACAGCAGCGTACCATCCTTCAAGTAATGGGGCTGCTGAGAACGCCGTGCGAACTGTTAAAAAGGTTATAAAAAAAGCGACAGTTGAAGGCCAAAGCATCGACTTGGCCCTTAATAAATTTCTATTACAATATCGAAACAGTGCCCATTGCACCACACAAGTGGAGCCAGCTGTCGCCCTACTGGGACGCAGGCTGCGCACGAGACTGGACATGTTGCGCGCTCCTGCCACCGCACAATGCGTGGAGACAGCTCAACGCGCACAAACTGAACAAGCGGGCGGTACCACTCGTACGCTGACCCCAGGAGATAAGGTTTTCGTTAGGAATTTCAGTAAAAATAGTCCTAAGTGGAAGGAAGGTGTCGTGAGCGAACGGACAGGTTCAGTTACCTACAAAGTTACAACTGAAAATAATAATGTTAGTGAAAAGCATGTGGACCAAATTATGTTAAATAATAAGCCAACACGCTTTTCATGGTCAATGCCGAGTGAGGAGGATAGCTGTCGTAAACCAGCTGATGTCTATGATCGTGAAGTGAATGATTCACCTGTAGCGGGCACTAACAACAATCACTTTAAAAAACCACAAAGATATCGGTCGTTGTCCGACTCCTCGACATTGACGCTGGATATTATGAATCCTCCGGTTTCCGTCCCGGCTAGCTCACTAAGCGCTATACCGATTGATACAGGTACGCCGGCGGCGCCGGCGCCGATTGCACCGACCGCAACAACAACATCGGACAACAATGCACAACATGCGAGTACATCATCACGTAAAATGATCCTGAGACCACTTAAACATCGGTTGCAGTAGTATAAATGAATATACCTACCTATAAGTCAAAGTATACTTTTTTTTGTTTAGGTAGCTATTCTGCATTATTTTCATCCGTTCTCAGTTGATTGTAAACGCCTATACTGATGCTAGAATCTCGGTATCAGGTACATTTTTTTTATATCCTTACTCTTAGCTTAATAAAAACTATTAATATTAAAAAAAATGTTAGTTAATATAAAAAGCCTCCAGGTACCTATCTATTTTTTTTTTCTTTACTACCAACCATAATACAACTACGTTTATGTAAACATAGTCATCATTTGTATTAGATGGTTAATGAAACATGGTACTGTTATACACTTTGTCTAAATATCGATAAATAGATATTTGGTTCGATTAAGAACCTAGAACCTAGCACCTAACACTAATGGTTGTAATCGGGTAGGTAGGTACCATAAGGTATCTAAAATGATAAGAGCTAAACTAATAGCTTTTATTTGTTTTATATTTAAGCATAGTTTGTAATTGAGCATTTGTTTTTAAGGAGGGAAATGTAGTGTATGTCGGTAGTCATATAGTAGGTGTTCGGCATCTACCCGCAACTTCTCAATAAATCAGTCTGTATTCAATGTCCGTGTGTTTCATTTCGGATACTATAAGTACAAGCCTAGTGCTTAGTTCGGGGCTAGATTGCGCTGTGTGCAATATTTATTTATTATTACTATACTAAAGACACCCAATCATACATCTCAAGCAAACCGACCGACATTGTATTATATCTTTCCATTTGTCAGCAAATAGATATTATTCAGGATAGGCGACTAACCATATTATCTACTAGCTGCGCCCCATGGTTTCACCCGCAAAAGTGAAAACGCGATACCACAGGCGCGGGCGGCCAAGCGGTTCTCGAGCGGTTGCACTTTTTCGTTCATTACTCAGGTTCTACTAATTGGATTTCGATGCAAAGTATACCACGACCTTTCTAGAAAATAGAACTATCCAATATTGAAAACCAGATTTCAATCGGATAAGTAGTTTTTAATTGTATAAGGAACCGACAGATAAACAGGGAAACAGACAGACAGATATGAATTTTAAAAATTATAAAATTTTGTTCTACTACATTTTCTATAAGTCCTGTAGACAACTTTTTATTTAATTTACTTCCAATTACATATTTGTTCTTCATTATAAGTATACATAGATAGATATAGATTCAGTGGATGTCTGACAACAGTGGGAAATGGCAGGCACTACATTGCTGCTTTGAGGTAATCACCGGTAATAACCACGTTACGTCAAAGCAGCAATGTACTGTATAGTGCCTGTCATTTTCCACTGTTGTCAGGTGTCAACAGATAGATAATAATTATGGGGACAGGAGGGAGTTGAGAAACCTGATGACACGAATAACTGGAGACTTCCCATGTGAAATAGTTTGACTCGCGGGTAGTGTGGGTAGTTTGGGTTCTTCCGTGCTTCGGCGCGGTATATTAAGCAGCGGGTTTCGATTGTTATCTCTGTCTAAAACGTAAACTGTAACGTGAACAGTTTGGACATGACTGTTCCCGTTACAGTTCACAGTTTGGACATGTGCGGCAGGACGCGGAGCAGCCTCGCTGTGCACAAGGTCAAACTCTTAACATTACAGTGTACGTATTTACGTAGCAACTCATGGTAGGGATATTGACAACAACAACACTATACGAAAATAAGAAGAAAAGGTTTGTATCGGTTGACTTAAGACCTAAACCAACGTTTCCCACGTTTCCCAACGTTTCAACGTGGGGGGCGCGCCCCTCAGGGGAGGTGCTGAGACTTTTTTAGGGGGGTGCGGGCACCTTTTTTGTTGAGTTGAGTATAAAACCTGTGGCTCGATTCCCGTAATGCAATTAAGGTAAATTTCACATTTTTTACACATTTTCAATAAGAAACGTGTCAAATAAGTATGTCATGTGTCTTTCTTGCAACGGAAATTATGCTCAAATGAAATCCTTAACTTCATTACGAGAATCGAGCCACTGAATGCGATTTCTATGGTTTAGTTTCAGTCATCTTGGGACAGTCACATTTTCCTGACGTAAGACCCTTTGTATGTGAGTGTTGGCTGTTATGTCATTCCAGCCAACCCAGTTTATCAATGGATAAGCCGAGACATGTAAACCCTGTCAATCTATACAAAACATATTTGGTAAGTACCTACTACTTACCAAATATCTTGTGGTATGATAATAAGCAATAAAATTACTTACCTTAAGACATTTTTATTCTGATTTGAAAATATAGACTGGAGGATGAAGGGCGCGGTTTTTTTGTTATGATCGAAAGGGGGCGTGGTTCCAATAAGCTTGGGAACCCCTGACCTAGACAATGTCATGGCCAATGTGGGGCTCATCCTAACACAGGAAAAAGATCGCATTTACCAATAAGGTTGCCGCCAGTGATATATAATTTATCCACTGTCTGTACGAGGCCTGGGGCTCAACATTGCTCCATTTGCTAACTTATTTAGGAAGTTAGACCGACGTCGGTCGCTGTAGGCACCTATGGAGGTGAAGCAATTAAATTTTGAAGCTTAATATAATTATATCTGCTTCGAACTAGCCTTCACACGGCTCTGTTTGCGAAATAATAAATTTCCCAAACTGATACATTAATAAATCATAATATTTACTGGGTTTTAGTCGCGTTTTTTATTGAATAATGGCATTATTTCTAAAGACCGA
Source organism: Idaea dimidiata (assembly GCA_949358125.1). Classification (NCBI taxonomy): domain Eukaryota; kingdom Metazoa; phylum Arthropoda; class Insecta; order Lepidoptera; family Geometridae; genus Idaea; species Idaea dimidiata. The sequence goes on from OX442342.1 coordinate 2,279,275, forward strand.
GCTTTCCCTAACTTTACAGTTAGCTTTGGTCAACCTTGAAAAACCTTCATAGCCGAGAATCGAATCGACTCAAACAGGAGAAATAGTATAACACCTCAAATACTCAAATACTCATTTATTGGTAATTAATCATTACATGTCAAAATGATTCATACCTACCAAAGAACTCTACCAATGAATTTAGACAGTTTTAAACTAATAAAACAGCTTTCGCCAACTTTACAGTCGGTTCGTTTTAAAAATCATGATTAAAACGCGATTAAACCCGGTAAATAAAGTGTTTTATTAGTTTAGAACTGTAAACCCGGTAAATAAATTGTTTTATTTTGCAAAATCGCGAAAACCATAGACGAAATTAGGTCCAAACTATAATATACTAGAATGTGAATCAGTTCAAACTCGGCTCCTAAGGACGACCTTCATCAGTTTTGAAGTCAAATTGTTCAGGAAAATATTCACACCTTTAAAAAGTCGGACTAATATTTGAACGTTGTTATAATAGAATAAGTACTACTTTTCTATCACCAATTGCTAGTTTAAATCTGAATGGAAAACTATAAAAACTGAACTAGACTGACCACCCGAGCCAGTAAATAGTTGCTGATAGATGGCGCTAAAGACCAAGCCTCAATTAGTAAACAATTAGCTGGCAGAATATGTTCACTAATTACACCACGTCACGTGATTCCCGTGTAGCTCAGCGGTTAGAGCACTTGGATAGCGAGGGGCACAAGTTCGAATCCTGTCATGGAATTATTTAAAAAATAAATCACCTTGCAAAAATACGCCTTGAGCAATAAAAACAAGAAATATTAAAATTGAACTAAGTAATTTTAAAAGGAATAGGTAATTTCCTTTGAGTATTTGCTAACTCAAGAATTTGGAGTGCCGTACACCCGAATACAGAACCGCCATTTAAAATTAAATAATTGAGCAGCTTCCAAATATAAAATTAGTAATGGGATTTTATAAGGTTGAGAGCTGCTTAGTAAAATAGAACTCAAATTAAAGTACAGGCCTTACGCTACTCAAAACTAACAGACTAACTGCACAGTACATAGAGGGAGCAGTATGGCAACTGCACACAGTATGGAAATGGCACACACACACAAGCACACTCGTCGTGAAGCGGTCGTGACGCGACACGCAGTACTGACACGGTAATGTTATCTACCAGTAGTGTAACTCGGCCGTATCTTTGAATTAAATGCCTACAGCCACGCGGTATCTAAACATGCGATAGGGCTCCCGCTTTCAGCATTTTAATTACATTTGCCTACTTACTGTTTTCATTTAGTTTTGTGATTGTAAATATACTTTTTATATAGACAAATAAAATACTTTGTGAATTTTCAAAGTTCTTTATATGCATGTTGTTTTTTAATAGGTAGGTAGATTTTTTTTATTATAAAATAGTAGTTTATAATAGTAGCCCTGAGGTACTGAAGCGCTGTCTTACTTATAAGAGGGCGTCATATTGAATCCAAAAGCGTCAAATTGAAAAAAACACGGTTATTGCTAAAAAAACTACACACAACAGTGGGAAATGACACTGCGGTACAGTCGCGATTGTCTGCATACCGAGTGCGCACCGAGATTGAGGCGCGTAGGTATAACACGCGTTTTGTCCGTTTGTGTGAAGTTGGACTACTGGTAGATAACATTACCGTGGTACTGACTTCACCGCGAAACCTCCTTAGGGATCTCGTCGACGCGCATGTTTGTGTGAGTGAGGCGTTTCCGACCATTTATAGGTAGCTTCCATACTGCTGTGTCCCAGGCCCCAGAATCTCTATTCACTGTGGCAACTGCTAAGTAGAAACTAACGCGAATCTGTCAAAATGCCTACTTTATTGACAGATTTAGGTACTTTCTGGGTTGTTATTCCTGTAAAATTATGCAGATTTCATTTGAACTTCATTGCAATTCCAAACAATACACTCAAAATGAAATTATTAAAATTACCTGTAATAAATTTTCTGAAAATTTATTGACTCAAAAATGAATGAAAAAAAAAAGAAAATCAAATAAGTATTCAACATCAACAACATCAAAATAGTTTATTTCCTTTAGATTCTTGTACAACAATTGTTAATGCACATGATCATTTGGCTAAAAAAAAAGAAACTAATTTGACGTTTACCAAAAAAGATTATTTAGTAAACGTCAAATTTGAACTTATTGAGATGAGATTTTGGACAAGTCTAACACGGGAATAAGTCCACAAGATTACAGTTTTTGATTTCTTTCTTTCCAGTGGAAATTCAGTATTCCGCCGTAAGGTGTTAAAAATTCCTCTGTATTAGGTACTGTTTGGCGTCTGTCCACAAATTCGTGTAGGTAGGTACACAAAATCCGCTCGAGTTTCCTAGAAAATGCAACGGTGAAAATTTTCCAATTACCACCTTTCACGGCCCGATATTTGTTTCCTCGTTTTATTTTCGATACCCTGAGTGCTTATTCCGATTCCAATCAGTAGGCAAAGAAGACTATATTGTGTAGCTTATACTTTTGGTGTCTTTCTTACTTTTTCTTAGTAATGGCTTCTGTCAGCAAAATAGGACAATTTAGCCAGTTCCTCGTACTAATAGTGAACTACCACTAGTATACTGTTATCGTTTGAAACAATTTTCAATGCCTGAAGGCTGCAGAAAAAATGGCGGCGATTTTTCTCCAACCCCATGGAACATTTGTTTCAAGTAACGTGCTAATTTCGTGTTTGGCACTGGTATTTTATTTTCACTCACTCGTTGAACTTCGCGTAACTAAATTGATAACATGCCGCCGAAATTAAACAATTTAAACGCAATAAAACTAGGTTTTGCAAAAATAAAAAAATATGACGACGTTCCACTAGCGCATCAAAAACAAAAGTCCTTTTTGGTGTCTACATTTTTTCTAAATTGACGTTCTTTCTGGGTATTAAAATGTCACCTTTTCTTTGGTCAATCCACTCTCAATTAGCTATGGAAATAAACACATTACCCTCCTTTGCGTCGCGCAGTCGGGTAAAAATACAGTAACATTTTTTAGTGTACCTAATGTAATAGTAGGTAACGTATTTAGTATTTAAACCATGAATAGTTTTAATCTTAGAAATATTTTTAGCATGGATATATATTTCCAAAAAATCCCTATGACAGGATTCGAAACTGCGTCCTTTTGCTAACCAGGCGACTGCTCTGCCATGGGGATTTTTTGGAAATATATTTCCTTGCTAAAAAGATTTCTAAGTTTAAAATGCCTTGAGCAATAAAAACCAAAAGAAATATTATGAATAATTTTGTTAACAGGGCGATAGATGATAATTATCGGTCCTTGTCCGATTGCATATAAATGAGCGAGATGGAATTGCATGAAAAAATCTATAATTTCTCGTAAAATCAATTATTAACGAAGATTAAAATAATATTTTTATAAAATGCGATGAAGAGGTTCTAGGTATTGTATTTTCTAATATTATGATACCTATAAGAAAATATGGCAGTTAAGGATTTAGAAGAAAAATTGATTTATTTTGTAAAACAGGGGTAACTTTGCCTGTATAATAGTAGTATTTAAAGTTATTTTTTATTGTTTTTGAAATGAAGGGGACACTTCTTGTATCATGTACAATAACATATTACATTGTTTAAAGATCTATTTGATACCGGTTATGAAGAAAACTATTCAATCGGAAGGGATTTCACATCAGTCGCGTCCTTAAAGTAAACAATTCAAATATTTATTTTTTATTGTGTTACAATAGGTTTTAAATTTAATAAAATCATTGGCAGAAAGCAATGGCTGATGTTGGGAGCCCAGAATAAGGAGTAAAAAAACTAGTAGTCCATCTTGATGGTAGATTAAGCAAAAATATTTGCATCCAGGGGGAATCGAACCCGCAACCTTCTACATTGCAGTCGGGTATTTGCCCACCGCGCCACTTAGGCCGTCATCTATATATTATCTCGTCATTTTAGTATGAAAGCCAATAAACTAGAAACATGATTGCAGAACAATAGAAACGACAATGGAACTGGAAAGAATTCATCAACAAATGAAGTCTATTATTCATTCATTCGAAGTCATTCGTTCGTTCCATTCGTTCACTGAATGAAATGAGTTAAACTGGTTGATCGTATTGGAAATTACTTTTATCGTGCTACTAGTTTTGTTCTGCGGGTTTACTTGTTTTTTGATTTGATTTTTTGAAGTCAAAGTCAAAGTCAAAAATTTCTTTTAATTGGATGTATTCGATCACTTTTGTTTTGACCCACTTTTGAGTACATCCATGGACTTAACAAACAGAAGGGGACGTCTTATGTGGGCGGGGTAATTTAGTAGCCTGTAAATGTAATGTAAGCTTGTAAAGAAAATCACTGGGAACCTAACTGAAATATTCTTTTTTCTTTTTCTTTCCTTTTGTTTTGTTAAAGATTTAACTTTATAATCTCTGCGGTTTCACAGTAAATAATTTGTGTAGTCGTCTCTAGATTCTCGAGATACAGGACTTGTTCCTAGTTCGAGGTCTGATGTTTATCTTAATAACATATTGTAATCTTTTTTGGTAAAAATAAACTATTTCTATTTCTATATCTTTAATATCTTTTGATAGCGGCAATAGAAATACATCTGTGAGTTTCAATTGTCTCGCTATCACGGTTCATGAGATACAGCCTGGTGACAGACACAAGAACAAAGATGGACAAGTGGAATCTTACCATAAAGGTCCCGTTTTTAACCTATGGGTATAGAACCCCAAAAAGGAATATTTTAAGAAAAATAAAGAGTATCCGCTCATTCGAGCGTTTGCGGCGACTAACACCCCGCCCACATGAGACGTCCCCTTTTGTTTGTTAAGAGGTAGTGTAACGACTGCCTTAGACCAAAACTCTTACGTCAGTGTAACCATCATCATCATCTCAACAGTCTTCCGTCCACTGCCTCACATAGACCCTCCCCATACGACGCCACAAATAGCAATGGGGAACTACCTTCATGCAACGACTCCCCGGGACCGCTACTATGTCGTCGGTCCACCGAGTTGGTCGCCACAACACTCCACGCAGTATCCTGGACGCCACTCGAGGATTTTTACTCCCTATCCGTTAATTCACTTAAACCACAGACTGTGAATATTCACTTATGCCCGGTTTCTGAAGTCTGTTTGTCGGTGGTTTATCTATTCTTCATCATCTTTAAAATGGCTTTTCCATTCGGACATTTGCCAGTGTCAAGTATTATCAATATTTGCATGTTATTTGCATCGAACGAAACAGTCAAGTCAAGTCGTCATAGTTAAAGTCAACTCGAGGAAATCATTGCAAAAAGGGGGCCATTTTTTACAATGTTTGTTCACGGAGCTTTGGAGAGTACACTAAGCTAAAGTCCATGTTTTGCACCGATTTTCACTTTTATTTTCACTTGTACACCTTCACGAAACTAAATTGATTAATATGCCCCCGAAATTAAACAATTTACACGCATTTGAACTAGGCTTCACAAAAATGAAATGTAGCAACACGTTACATCTCCTCAACGCATTCCCGCCTAAACTCGGTTTATCTATTCGATGTAGCTATTGGTTCGATAACTAGCGTCAATGCGTTTCCGAACAGCGTGACAGTGACGACTTGTCACATGCATAGAAAAACTGAGACAGAAAACTGTGGCCCGATTCTGTAAAAACATAGCATGCGACAAGCAGGCGGGATGCAGGAGCATTGCAGAAGTCGATTTGTTGCAGGAGTAAAAATAATAGCTATTCTATAACTTCTTTAAATACTGATTGGCTGATTAACAATCATGGGAGCTTTTAAATAATTAAGTAGCCCTTAATTTTGAAGGTACTTAACTAATTAAGTAGTAATTAAGTAAAATAACATTTACAGAATAGGAATTAACGCACATCTTCTGCACGTCGCCTGCAGTTCGCCGGCATTCCGCATGCTATGTCCTTACCGAATCGAGGCACTGGAGTTCATTTCAAGGATATCATTATTGAATGAAATAGGTAGTGAGGGTTTATGTCAGATGTTCAGAAACCGGGCATTAATAAGGTATTAATAAAACTTTTTTACAAACTTGTACAGTATCACAGTTGCCAGAGGTGACGACAAAAAGCCAATTAAGGGAATTTCTATTTGATTCCTCCCTAGGGGGGTTGGAGGGGGTGGAAGGTGACCACCCCCTCGTTATCACTTTTTGCACACAGTTCAACAGCTTTTTAGTAATATTTGTCGGTCTGGTCGTGTTCATGACATTTTTGACGATTTTACAATGAGTACTTGCTTTTTTTTTAATAATTTTTATTTTCGGGTTCCGTTTTTTGAAAGGTAGTCAAAACATGTTTCTTTATTAAGGTGTAATAAGGACATACTTACGATATTGGTGGCAGAGATCTTAATATATCAAATATTTATGTTTAAAAAAAATATATTTGTATCTGGTCTGGGTTTCTTTCTATGTAGATTAATGTATATATTTACAAAAAAGAAGGTATATTATGTAGTAAATCCGTTGTCTAGTATCCGTAGTACAAGCCTAGTGCTTAGTTTGGGACTAGATTGCGCTTTGTGCAATGTAGTGAAATATTTATATTTATTTAATTATAAAACATTCGGAAATACTATTTTGGTAGTTTATTTTTCATTCTTTAATCTTTATTTTGGTAGTTTACACGATTAGTTAACTTTATTTTTTATTTTTTTTTAATTTAACAACTCGTTTAAAACCGAAATGTTTAATTTACAGCTAAACGTGACGTATTTTAACCTCTATTTTCTGTATCACAGCATAATAACATGCACTTGAAATTGGTAGAACTGTTTGACTAAATTAGCAATAGTTATCTTGTTATCAGGGATTATTTGATTTTACCCACTTAAATTGCATAGTCGCATCTTACGTCCTTCTTTTATACATCTGAAATTTGCTAGCCCCATCCCTGTCACGTCATTGAGTAAGGGGCCTCTTAAGACGTTCACATGTTCGAAGTAACACCCATTCGACTAAATCGCGTGTATTTACTATCGGTGTTGCAACAATTCTACATAAAAACATCGCAATATAAACCGTAAAATCAGTTTTATTTCTACTAAGTCCCGATAACAGGAAAAAATACTATTTACATGATAGTTTAAAATCGTCAATAGGTAATTTAGTGAGTCTTTGGAAGTCTCTACTGGTAAAAAGGCACGACATACTCATGGGTTGTATTTTTCCTCGACGTTTCTTCTCGAATAACATAAATAAAAATATTTATGTTGCTTCCAACAACTGCTGCGAGATTGCTTTTCATTTCAATTTCTTAGTTATGGCTTTCTATCAACAATAATAGGACAATTTAGCCAGTTTTACGTACTAATAGTGTACTACCACTGTTATCGTTTGAAATTATTTTCAATGCGTGAAGGTGTAATACGTGCTAATTTCGTGTTTGGCACTGGTATTTTTACTTTCACTCCACTCGTTGAACTTCGCGTAACTAAATTGATAACATGCCGCCGAAATTAAACAATTTACACGCAATAAAACTAGGTTTTGCAAAAATAAAAATTCAGGACGACGTTCCACTAACGCGTCAAAAACAATAATCCGAGACTGCTTTTGTGAAATTGACTCTTTAATGGGAATTTTGGCGGGAATGCGTTGAGGAGATGTGTTGCAAAATTTTCATTTTTGTTTAAATGCGTGTAAATTGTTTACTTTTGGGGGCATATTAATCAATTTAGTTTCGTGAAGGTGTACAAGTGAAAATAAAAGTGAAAATCGGTGCAAAACATGGACTTCAGCTTAGTGTTCTCTCCAAAGCTCCGTGAGCAAACATTGTAAAAAATGGCCCCTTTTAACAATGATTCCCTCGACTTGACTTTAACTATGACGACTTGACTGTTTCGTTCGATGCAAATAACCTGCAATATTAACAATACTTGACACTGGCAAATGTCCGAATGGAAAAAGCCATTTTAATGAAGAAGAAGACTCTTTAATGCATGACATTAGTTTCGTAATGCAAAGAAAGTAAGTCTAACTACAGCAGTGGGTGATGCCAAGTTACGACCGAAACCTACGAAATACAAACATACGTATTTATTACAGAACATGTTAAGTTAAACTTAAAGTTTTAACTGTCTTCCTTACTTTTAAAATATTATTTCCATGACTTAGTTATGTGACGTTTGTCTCTGTCTATCAACTTTGAAACTTCATGTGACAGTAAAAGACAAAAGATGCATAAACATGCAGCGCATTAATTAGCGTTTATAGGTGAGAGAGTGTATGTTTATTTTATTTTATTTATATTTTTCCGCAATTAGCCCTACTATTGGGCCTTTGTGCGTGGTTTTAAGCCATCTGTTTCCTCAAGATGTTTTCCTTCACCGTAAGAGCGATGTTAATAGCGTACATAATTTTTTCTTAAAGTAAAATACATTGCGTGGCCGGGATTCGAAACCACGACCTTCGGAATGAAAGTTGGGGTATCTACCACTTAACCAACACCGCTCTTACTTATAACAGAACAATATAGTGGACGGAGACATCAAATTAAGTAAATGACCCTATTTCAAGACAGACTAATTCGCGCAATAAAATGGAGGAAGATTGAAAAAAAATGAACCGTTTCCTCGAGATTAAGTGGCGGGTCGAATAAGGACTTCTGCAGACACAATAATCAAAATCGCCCGATAGGTTTGAGTACAATCTACTTCTCGGGGAGCCTTATACCTAGAAAACGCGTCCCGAGGGTCTTGATTCGATAAGGTAGCATGCGGAATGCCGGCGGAATGCAGGCCACGTGCAGGAGATGTACGTTAATTCGTAATCTGTAAGTGTTATTTTACTTATTTACTACTTAATTGGTTCAGTAGCCTTCAAAATTAAGGGCTACTTAATTATTTAAATAGCTCCCCTTGTTCCTTAGCTAATCAGTATTTGAAGAAATTATAGAATAGCTATTATTTTTACTCCTGCAACAAATCGACTTCTGCAATGCTCATGCATCCCGCCTGCTTGTCGCATGCTATGTTTTTATAGAATCAGGAGGCCGATTCTGTCCTTTATTTGCCCTTAAGTTTGAAATTAACTAATTAAGTAGTAATTAAGTAAAATAATATTTAGAGAATACGAATTAACGGACCTCTTCTGCTCGTCGCCCGCAGTCCGCCAGCATTCAGGACATAGAATGATGTCCTTACCGAATCGAAGCCTAGGTGGCTAATAGGTGAAAAAAATCTGCGAACTAAAATCCCTAATCTACCCCACGAAACCATCCCTTATGTCCGCTATAAATCATCCTTACAAATGGTGCCGCGAAATAAAATAATATATTTACTAAGTAAATTAACTTGTGGCTCATATTTATGAAAGTCCCATTGCCCTTTGGATAAAGGGTTTTCCGTGTTAATAGGTACTGTTGTTAGTTTTTAGGGTTCCACAGTCAATGGGGAACGGGACCTTTAATCAATAGTCAAATAGGTACCTAGTTTATTTTATTCAGAACTTGTATGCAATTTGTAACGGGTAAGCCCTTTTAATCTAAAAGGGGGTTGTTCTAGACGTCTAGGCGAACAACTTTTGTTCAACGACTTTTGAAAATACAAACTTTTTTTTGAAAACGTTGAGATTATGTTTTACTGAAAAAACAGCTGCTTTTGAAAATAAAGATAATTGAAGTTTTGATTGTAAACCATCAAACTAAATAAAAGGACAACATAAAGTCAATGACCTCGAACTCTCAGAAACAGCTGATTTTCAAGTAAACTTTACACCTAAATTTTTCGAAAAACACTTCGAATTTCCAAAAGTCGTAGAACAAAAGTTGTTCGCCTAGACGTCTAGAACAACCCCCTTTCCGATTAAAAGGGCTTACCCGTTACACCTTGTATAAATACCTACATGATTATTTTGAGAAGTCAATATATTATGCCTTAGTTTATTTTATTTAGAATTTGTAAACAAATACATGATTATTTCCAAAAGTCATTATTGACTTTTGGAAATGCTCCAGGCCAAGTGGTTCAACCGTAAAGTTCGATCAAAATAATCTTACTAGTATTATAAACGCGAAAGTTTGTATGTATGTATGTGAGGTTGTTACTCTTTCACGCAAAAACTACTGAACCGATTGCGATGAAACTTGGAATATAGGTAGCTGGGGACCTGGATCAACACATAGGCTACTTTTTATCCCGATATTCCCGCGGGAACGGGACTTACCGGGTGAAACCGCGGGGCGCAGCTAGTCATGTATAATTGTCCCTTCGATGAAACGAAACCACAAGAAACTCATGGGTTTTTTTGTGATCACGGTGTTAAATTATACAATCGTCATAATACTGACATACACGAGTATGATTTGAATAGGAGCTATCGCTTTTACTAAGATTCCATTGTCCAGGTCTACCCTGGCCTGTGGATCCCATGAACCGTGATAGCTAGACAGTTGAAAATACCACAGATAATGTATTTATGTTATAATTTTATTAACTCCTCAGTGTTAGATAGGATAAAGCTATACGTTCCAGATAATTTTATCCGGTCAGGAGATAGGAGAAAACATCGGTTGTTTGCCAATCGTTCAAGTCGTACCTGGCATTCAAGCAATGCCCCGACGAACAGAGCATTGGCCTTGATAAATGCGTTTTTGCAAGACTTCCAACAGATCGACATATTTGATGATAAACTGTTTTTAGTTAATAGAAATCTTAGATTATACCTTAGTTGTAATTTAAAATAGTGGGCGTGTTGGTGTATACTGTAAGCTACTATTTGTCTTAAATAAATAAATAAATAAATAAATAAATTAAAGGTTTTCGCGATTTTCCACAATAAAACACAATATTTATTCAATAACGTCATTATTATTAACGACAAAGCTTTCGCTAACTTTACAGTTGGCTTTTTCGAAGTGTATTACTGTTGCCGCTGTAACAACAAATACTAAAAACGTTTTTTTTTTTAAATTTGGTTCTCAAACAAGAAGCGATTTATTTTTACCATTGGCGCCGTCTAGTGGTATACTGCTTGCCAGTGGTAAAAATAATTGCTAACATAATTTCTTCTATGGTTTTGTTAAAGCTAATTAACAAAACCATAGAAGAATGCTAATTAATTCTTCTTCTTCTTTTCGTGTAGTGGTGTGACACACCTAGTGTTGGAGTTGTCAGGTCGCCCTAAGGCCTCTAACTTGACCTAACGACTGCTATCAGAGATAACAACCGGGACCAACTGCTTAACGTGCCTTCCGAAGCACGGAGGAGCTCGAGAATATGATTAATTAATTAATTAATTAATGCTAATTAATTGTGAATGCTAACGTACCTAGCGTTTATGCGTTTTATAGGGTTTGCGACTCAATTGTGATAGACGGCCTCTGTGGCGCGTCGGGCGTACGTCTAACTGCAAAGCAGAAGGCTGCGGGTTCGATTCCCGTCAGGTGCAAATAATTATGCGTATCTGCTGTGGTATCATGTAATTAGCATCCATCGTTACTAGTGGCTAAGTTGCAGTACATTGCTGCTATGACGTAACGTGGTTGTTACCGGTGATTACTTCAAACAGCAATGTACAATACAAAATATGCTTTTTGACAGCAAATAGCAACTGACAGCGGTGGATGCTAATTACATGATACCACAGCTGGTCTGGTTGTCTTTCTATGTATAATATGTATGTATTTACAAAAAAAAAGTATAATGTGTAGTATATCCGTTGTCTAGTGCCCATAGTACAAGCCTAGTGCTTAGTTTGGGGCTAGATTGCGCTGTGTGTAATAAAAAAAAACAATACGGAACCCCGATTCGAACTTGGCCTTGTTTTTTTCTTCATACAAACTGCTAGGTATTATAATATAAATATAGCACTACATTGTACACAGCGCAATCTAGCCCCAAACTAAGCACTAGGCTTGTACTATGGGTACTAATAAAACACTTTATTTTACGGGTTTAATCGCGTTTTATTCATAATTTTAAACGAACCGAGCTTTTGAAAATTTTACAGTTGGCTTTTTCAAGGTTTACTTGGTTGGTTGTTTTATAATGCAAAATCGCGAAAACCATAAAAGAAACATACTACATATTAAACTTTTTTTTTGTAAATACATACATACTCGTATTATACATAGATAGACACCCAGACCAGATACAAATATTTATTTTATAAGCATAAATATTTGCACCCGACAGGAATCGAACCCGCAGCCTTCTGCATTGCAGTCAAGCGTCCGCCCGACGCGCCATAAAACCCAGCTACCAATATGCTATGCTGCCAAATAGCTATTTTTTTTAAAAACTGCTACGATTAATCACTGTGCTACGAAAACTAATTAAACTTTAGTGCTACGATACGTCGTAGATGCGCTACGAGTTGGATCGTACTACCACAGTAAATAGAGGGAGCAGTATGGAAACTGCACACGGGATAGAAATATGTGTGTGTGTGTATGTGTTTGCAGACACACACGTGCACACTTCTAGTCGCACACGGCGGGGTGATCAGCGGGGGGAATTTTCCCATACATTTTAGTTTTAGAAAATTTTAAGTGTGAAGTCTACTGGAAAATCTGTTTTTTTTTTTTTTTATACGTAATAGGCCAGCATTTGACCTCATCTCACCTGATGGGAGCGAGGATGAGGTCGACGATGAAGCATGCTTACCTAGAAGGTACCTATTCACTCTGGATTTGAAGACCCCAAGGTTATAGGTTTGGGGAAACAGTGAAGCTGGCAGAGAATTCCACTTATTGGCAGTGCGTACAAGAAAGGTGGAGGCGTGACGCTTAGTACGCGAAATTGGAACGTTCACCAGATGAGGATGGCGACCAACCGTACCCCTCGTGGTCTTATAATAAAAAGGGCAAGGGGGAACAAGGGGGGGGGGTTTCCTAGAGTTCGAGGTCTTTGGTCTTATGTTGTCCTTTCATTTGGTTTGGTCTACAACAATCAAAATTTCAATTACTATTATTTTCAAATGCAGCTGTTTTTTCAGAGAAACATAAGCTAAAAATTAATAAAAAAAAGGTCGAATTTCCAAAAGTAAAAAAAACGAAAGTTTTTCGCCTAGACGTGTAGAACAACCCCCATTGGGCTTAAAAGGGCATCTCGTTACACCTTGCATGCATGAAGTAATAAATCAAACTTATTAAAACCGGTCGAAACCGTCTCAAAGCGGTCCAATCCGGTTCCAACCGGTCGACAACTTACAAATTGATGTCAACTGTTCACTTTTCACTGGAATTCCTTAAGGTTTTAATAAAGTTTAAGTTAGTTTTCAGAATTTAATTTGAAATGGCGCATTATTGGCGCTACGTAGAAAAAATTTACTCGAGCGTAATTCTGTGAAATGTACGTTTTTAGAGTAATTCTGGCATAGGACCGTCGTGCGAAATCGCATTTTTTTGTTACAATTACTCGGAAACCGACAGTTTTTTGGAATATCAAAAACGGCTCGTCAGTTTCTAACTAAGTAGAGTTTATTAAATGATTTAAAGTTGGCTAAAGATGCTATCTTGCTGATGGTACTTTTAAGCGAAATTGACTTTTAATCATCATTCACAATTAATCATCATCTATCTATACTTATAATAAAGAAAGAGAGGACAAAAAGTCTGTACTTAGAAGTTAATTATAAAAAAAGTGGTCTAGCGGACTTAGGAAAAGTAGAAGAACAAAATTATATAAGTATTTTTTTAAATTCATGTCTGTCTGTTTCTCTGTCTGTTCCTTATACAATTAAAAACTACTCATTCGATTGAAATCTGGTTGTCAACATTAGATAGTTCTATTTTCGAGGAACGTCGTGGTATACTTTGCATCGAAATCCAGTTAGTAGAACGAAAATTGCAACCGCTCGAGAACCGCTCGGCCTCCCGCGCCCGTGACAACGCGTTTTTCACTTCTGCGGCCCAGTTCACAATAAATTTGAAAATCGTGGTCATCTCGAACGGGGCGGCGCGGATCGGGGCCATAAGGGACTAACCCTTGGAAACGACTCGGTCGACTAATGGCGACGCGTCACCACGCTATATGAAAACAATTTTGATGATTCACATCTGCCAGGCGTCCAGTGGCGGCTCACATATTTGACCGAACGAGCGAAGCGAGTGAAGTCCAGTCTAGACAGGCCTGGCGTTTGTATCTTTGTAACTTAGTATCTTTGTATGTTTGCATGTTTGTTCGACGATAACTTGAGTATCGTAGCCCCGATCTTCATGAATTTTGATATGCGCGGTGTTTAGGTCAATAGAATTTATGAGTTCGAAGATGAGCCGAATCGGTAGGGGGGTTGGGGAGATAGGGGGTCATGAGGTCTCAGTTCGGGGCGAACTCCTATAGTTATTACGACTCCGTCTGCAAGCCTGGATTAGCCTGGATAAAGGTTGCCTGGAAGATTTCGCTTTTAACGATAAGGCCGCCCATTGTGGCTCCTAAATTTAAGATGTATTCGTTTTTAACCGACTTCAAAAAAAGGAGGAGGTTCTCAATTCGTCGCGTATGTATTTGTTTTTATCCATTTATCTTGTAATTTTGCATATTGTAATATGATGTGTACAATAAAGAACTTATTCATTCATTTATTCTGTGTAGCGAGTGAAAAACATCTACTTTCAGTTGAAATTTGCTTCATTATTATAAGACTTTGAATTCAATTGGTTCGTGTCGATACATCGATAGAGACCAAAGATTAGTCTCAAAAGTCTCAAGAGCTGGCAGAAGTAACACTTCGAATAACTCAAGAAGATTTCCGTGAGAAATGAAAAGATAACATCTATAGAATGACTTATTAAAACAAGAGTGCCCTGAGAAATTTTTAATTTTTACCCGACTTCAAAAAAGGAAGAGGTTCTCAATTCGTCGCGTATGTTTTTTTTTGTTTACCGATTACTCGAAGGTGGCTTGGCCGATTGAGATGGTTCTTGTTTTAATGGAAAGGTGGGAGCCCCGAGGTGGTCTCATAAAAATTTGGTGAGGATTTTCGAAGTGAGGACCAGGAATGCTCCTCAAAACGCTGTATTCCATTTAATTGTTCATCGATTACACGAATTGGCTTGACTCGAACTCGGATGAGTAGTTTTTAATTGTATAAGGAACAGACAAACAGACAGACAGACAGACAGCCAGCCATGAATTTTAAAAATTATGTAATTTTGTTCTACTACTTTTTCTAAGTCCCCTAGCAACTTTTTTTTTAATTTACTTCCAAGTACAGACTTTTTGTCCTCTGTTCCTTTATTATAAGTATATATAGAATATAAATTCATCAAAATCGGTTCACAACGAAAAAAAAGCGTAACAGAGTTTTATTCGCATTTACAATATTAGTAACTATGTTTATTTTATTACGTAAATTGTTTGACCGCCGTTTATACAAGGTGTAAGGGGTAAGCCCTTTTAAGGCTAGGCGAACAACTTTGGTTCTACGACTTTTGTAAATTCGAAAATCGGTTCAGAACGAAAAAAAAGCGTAACAGAGTTTTATTCGTATTTATAATATTAGTAACTATGTTTATTTTATTGCGTAAATTGTTTGACCGCTGTTTATACAAGGTATAACGGGTAAGCCCTTTTAAGCCGAAAGGCGGTTGTTCTAGGCGTCTAGGCAAACAACTTTTGTTCTACGACTTTTGAAAATTAGAACCTTTTTTTTGAAAATTTTGAGGTTATGTTTCACTGAACAAACAGCTGCTTTAGAAAATAAAGGTAATTGAAGTTTTGATTGTAGTAGACCAAACTAAATGAAAGGACAACGTAAGGTCAATGACCTCGAACTCTAAGAAAAAGCTGATCTTCAAGTAAACCTTTCACTTAAAATTTACGAAAAGTACTTCGAATTTCCAAAAGTCGTAGAACCAAAGTTGTTCGCCTAGCCTTAAAAGGGCATACCCGTCACATCTTGTATATGCACTAAAATAATTAATTTTGGTAATTAATTTCTAAGATTATCGATTTTTGTTTCAGGTAAGTTTCTTCTGAAAAAACTTCAAGAATGTTATCGAAATTAACGTAAGTATTTTAATTTGTTTTTAATAAGTAAGTATTTCATTTCATATTTTTAGCAGGAAGCAACATCTCAAGGTTGAATTTAATTCTGTGAAAATTGTATTAGGTAATTAGCTGGCCCCGCGGTTTCACCTGCGTAAGTCCCGTTACCGGAGGAATGTATATGTGTTACTCCCAGTATCCAGCTACCTTTATTCCAAGTTTCATCGCAATCGGTTCAGTAGTTTTCGCGCGATTGAGTAACAAACATCCAAACACACACACTTTCACATTTATAATATCTATATAATATAATCTATCTAAAATCGTAACTTAGCGGTGTCTGTTTTTGAAAGATATTTTGAAAAAACTATTTTTAGGGGTATGTACTAACGTAACAGACCCCATTTCCGTGTTTAACTTTTTGTCTGTTTGTCCGTTTGGATGTTTGTCTTTTTGTCCGTTTGTCTGTTTGTCTGTGCGTTTGTGCGCGCTAATCTCGGAAACGGCTGGACCGATTACAATGAAATTTGGTATACAGATAGCTTAAGACTTCGATTAACATATAGGCTACTTTTTATCCGGATATCAAGTCCAGATATCAGGATAAAAACAAAAATTGTGTAATTTCGTTGTTATTGAACCATCGGCATCCATCGTCATCTATCGCCATTCATCGTCATCCATCGTCATCATCACTTACAGACATACAAATTTTGCCTTACTTCACCTACCTACTGCAGTGCAAAAAGCAGATCAAATAAAGATCTATCTATCAAACTTTTTATCCCGATAAACCCGCGGGAACGGGACTTACGCGGGTGAAACTGCGAGACGCAACTATTAATATTAAATACTTAAATCCACCGGTCAATAAATCAGTCAATCAATCATTTTGGAATATAATATTTATAGATCCTATACTAACATTAAAAAGCTGAAAGTTTGTATGTGAGTATGTATCAGATAAAAACCGCTGAACCCATTGCGATGGAACCTGGAATACAATGAGCTGGTGACCTGGAATAATACATACGGGCACTTTTTATCGCGACATTCCCGCGGGAACGGGATTTAGGCGGGTAGATCCGCTGGGCGCAGCTATATCTTACTAATATTATAAACGCGAAAGTTTGTATGTATGTTTGTATGTGTGTATGTATGTGAGGTTGTTACTCTTTCACGCAAAAACTACCGAACCGATTGCGATGAAACTTGGAATATAGGTAGCTGGGGACCTGGATTAACACATACGGGTACTTTTTATCGCGACATTTCCGCGGGAACGGGATTTAGGCGGGTAGATCCGCTGGGCGCAGCTAGTATTTGTAAATCTAAACATTGGACTGTTTTTCCCTATACAATCCCGAATCTCGAATCCCATCATAGTTATTTGTAAAGAGGTTGTTTTCTCCACAAGGGACCGTCTCAGACACAGAATATGCCACACAAGGGAGTTTTTCGCGTCTGGAAAAACTGTCTCTCATATACCTTGTGTTCTCTACTTGTCTGCATTTTGACAAATATTTGTGTTATCTAAGGATATTTGCGTTCTGGTACCTACTGAATGTTTCTGTTTGTGTACAGTCGGGTCTAAAATTTGTTCTCCATCAAAAAAGCTTTTTTCTCAATCATGCTCGGAAATAATTTGAGCATTATTTTGACAAACTTCTTTGAGATAAATCGAACTTGCTGTACTAGTCGAGCAGCGGCCGGCAATGGTCGAATGAAAATCCATATCTGTCGTGTTTAGCGAAATTCTTCTTCTTCTTTATATTGGCTTTTCCAATTCGGACATTTGCCAGTGTCAAGTATTATCAATATTTGCAAGTTATTTGCATCGAACAAAACAGTCAAGTCGTTATAGTTAAAGTCAAGTCGAGGGAATCATTGTAAAAAGGGGGCCATTTTTTACAATGTTTGTTCACGGAGCTTTGGAGAGAACACTAAGCTAAAGTCCATGTTTTGCACCGATTTTCACTTTTATTTTCACTTGTACACCTTCACGTAACTAAATTGATTAATATGCCCCCTAAATTAAACAATTTACACGCATTTGAACTAAGTTTCACAAAAATGAAAATTTAGCAACACATCTCCTCAACGCATTCCCGCCAAAACTCCTAGCGAAATTGCTATGTAAAAAATCATATTAGTCGAGTAATTTGAAAATGGAACTATCTTCTACTCCTCAAAATGGCTACCAAAGAGGTAACTTATCAAAGGCTTTATTTAAATTTGTTTAATTGATTTTACTCACTGATATATTTATTAAATATTGCAATATTGAAATATTGCATAGTTGCATCTTACGTACTTCTTTCACACATCTGGCGTAGTCTACCGACGCTTTAGGGGAGCGCGACCGAAGATAGAAAACCCTAAAACCGAATTTTAGATCTATATATTTTATATGTACCTATGTTGGTCTGTAAGGTATATATTTACAATTTGAATTACAATACAAGTTTGTGCTTAGTTAGAGCCGATTACTAATGTAATTTGATAAATGTTTGGTAAGATTCATATTAATAAATAAATTCATTCAAATTCAAATAAATTCGTTCAGTCAATTAATTCATTCAATCTGAAATTTGCTAGCCCTATCCCTGGCACGTCACGCCATTAGGAGAGTATGGAGCCTTAATTCAATTTAATTTTAAAATCATTTATGGTTACCAAAGATTATAAATATTTACTTAAGCAGGTGGGAATGGATCCCGCAACTTACCGCGTTGCAGCCGAAAATTCGCCTCGCCATATTCGCCTTCAAATCATTCTATTAAGAGTCCACAAGCCTTTGTGGTTGCACACAATCAATGAAGTTATATGACACGCTTTGACGAACCTAAACCTTTGTGCTTTTGACGTTCCAATATTGGGTTTAAATCCGTGACCGCTTTTGTAATAGTAGATTGTTAAACAAGGGCTGAAAAGCAAGCATTCCACCTGAGATATTTTTGGCGCTCGAACAAATGGGTGAAATGCGTGACATTCAACCGAGTTAAACACTCTACTTTTCGTTTCGACTGTGAGGAAATTAATACTATTTGCACATTTAATAAAACAGGTAGGTATATTGAGATTCAATTAAAATATCAAGTTATAACAATTTGTAAAATCCATATTCAATTGTATTTATAATATAAGAAAGTTAAAATATACGTTTACTGCCAACATTAGAAATTTTTCGAAAAACTTATCATATGGCTACAGTAGAATCGAGTTAGTCACGACCGACATGCATCTAAGCGGCCATGCCGACACGAGAAAAAAAAGGTAGGAAGCAATCATGGCATTATAGCGCGTGGCAGACCAGATGAGTAGGTAATTCAATTATCATAGCCAAACGAAAAAAATTGAGGCTTTTTTTTAAATTTCAGACTATAATCTGACGTTTTAGTTCCCTGTATTTGACAATAATTATTCTATAGAAAGAAGTGTCAAATGGTTGCAATCCTTAAAAAGTAAAGTTTTCTTTCCACCCTAGGGATGAAATGAGCCACTTTCAACCCGGCTATCTACCCGTGAAAGTTAAACTTTCCGAACAGAAAAATACCTACTTGTTCTACATTTAAATGCAGTCGACTGTTATCCTCCCTGGACCTTATCATTGGAAAAAAACTCCTATAAAAATCTGTCTGTCTGTCTGTCTTGTCTGTTTCTCTGTTTATTTGTCTGTTCCGTCTACAATTAAAAACTACTCATCCGATTGAAATTTGGTTTTAATATTGATTAGTTCTATTTCCGAGGAACTGGTATACTTTGCATCGAAATCCAATTAGTAGAACCCGAGTAATTAACGATAAAGTGCAACCGCTCGAGAACCGCTTGGCCGCCCGCGCCCGTGATAACGCGTTTTCACTTCTGCGGGTAAAACCGAGGGGCGCAGCTAGTAACAAGTAATGCAGAGTACGCCTATCTTCATTTGTAGGGTGCATGCATCCTACAAGAGACGACGTGTGGAGTGGACAGTAGGTCTAAGTGAAACTGCTGGACGAAGCTAGTAAGTAAAATGTAAGTACCCGGCTTGAAGTGTCACGTTCTCTCTATTGGATATTTAATATTTTTGTAAAGAACCTGCAACCTGATAATTTTCGCTACTAAAATGATAAGGGTCTTGACAGGCAAACAAAATGTCGGTAGGTACAGCCACTTAGCCCCAATTGTGGCAACCGGAGCTAGTTTTGAACGACTTCTAGAAAACACGAGGACTTAAAAAAAATGACTCAAAACATACATACTCGTACATGCTACGAGGAATAAATAGAATGGAGATCTAACTTCTCTATTCAATTCGGATAAAAACATGTTCCACGGTCACACAGTAGCAGATGCACACACTGACATGTTCCGTACAGTAATTACGTATGATCGACCAATGGCGGACCATCTTTAGTGATAGTGACAGACTGGCGGTCGAATCATCGTTCTAGGCCCCGCAACCACCGTTTGCGTGGAACATTTTTTCAAAGGATTGCTACGTCCATTTATAAATTCGAGTTCGTTGCATACAATGTTACCAACCTAACCTCTTCATATTTATTAGTAAACATAGTGAGTTTTCTATCAAATAAATTTTGATTTTCTTTTTCAGACATTTTTCAAAGTATGTTTTGTGAACACGTAACAAAATTTCCCGAACAACAAAATGTTCGTGGAGCTGATAAAGCTCGTCCGTCAGAGCCGACTTTAAAATGTTTCACAGGCAAGCTGGCAACCAATAACCTTCTGCCAATGAAGTTATATTACTAGAACTAGAATGCTCACGTAGAACTAAAAAATGTTCCCCTACAATGAGCATGTTGTCCCTTTCTAATAACACAATGCTCATGCTCAATGAAGCAGAACACTTTTTAGTTCTACTTGAGCGTTCTAGTTCTAATAGTATATATTTCTTTTGAATTCTAATCTCTTACAAGAGACCTGGGGCTCGATTCGGTAAGGACATAGCATGCGGAATGCAGGCGACGTGCAGGAGATGTACGTTAATTCGTATTCTGTAAATGTTATTTTACTTAATTACTACTTAATTAGTTAAGTAGCCTTCAAAATTAAGGGCTACTAAATTATTTAAATAGTTCCCCTTGTTCCTCAGCCAATCAGTATTAAAGGAAATTATAGAATAGCTTTTATTTTTATTCATGCAACAAATCGGCTTATGCAATGTTCGTGCATCCCACCTGCTTGTCGCATGCTAAGCTTTTACAGAATCGGGCCACTGTCTAAATTCTACGAGGTCTTATTTATTAGGGCGGACAAAATTAAAACTAAAAATTGTCCTATCGAAATTCGTAGTTTCGTAGTAAACTAGCGCCACCGCCGACTGCACAGATAACGTGGTCGGAGTGAAAATTAAAAGTCGAATTATTACTTCCCTCACTTTCACTTCGTTTCTTTCCTCAGACGTCACGTCCTCTAAGATAAAAATCTTACAAACTTTACTAGAGAACTTTGGAATAATAATTCTTCTCTCAACGTGTAAGTTAAAGATAATCAAATTACTAATAGGTTAGAGAAAACATTACAATTTACCTAATTATTCGGCCTTACCATGATCTCTTATAAGTCGTCGGGAAGTCGCCGCGTTGTCGTCCAACCAAAAAATGTTAAAAAAAACTAATAAAAAATAATAAAAAAAAACAATGACTAAACGAATTGACACATTAAGTCTGACAGCAGCTGTCATCCAAAGTGAAGATCTCCAAGAGCTCTATTACTTATGCTAAGAAAGTAGTGCTTTAGGATCAATAGTTTCCCAGATATTATTTAGCGTGTAAACCAAAAATTGCGATCTGTTTTTCTGACTGTACTTTAAGAAAATTGCGGCATTCGATTGCTACGGAATGCGGCTTCGATATGTTCTGCTTGGAAGGAAGTCACTATAAAAACGATGACGACGTTAAAAGACGCGACGTTAAAGCTTCATCGATGAAACAATGCTCACCGTAGTAAAACTTCGACGTTCTGAGAATCACCGTAAAAGGAACCATTCGACTAATATGTCGTCCTTTCGTCGAAAATGAAAAAAAATATGATCTGTGGTTTATAAAATAAGTAGTCGGGGTTTTATTTAAAATTTACTTTATTTTTTGAACGACGAAAGGACGATATAGCAACGAGAAACCATCATGTTAGCGCGGATCCTTTGGGCTTCGGGAGGCACGATGTTTAGTTGGAACCAGTTGTTAAGTAAACTATAATATTATAAAGCTAAAGAGTTTGTTTTTTTGCTCGGTTGAACGCGCTAATCTCAAGAACTACTGGGCCGAATTGGAAAATTCTATAATATAAAGACAATACACGTAATAAATTATTAAATAAATAAATGCTGTGACCAACACACAGCGCCATCTAGCCCCGTGGTAAGCTGCTAAGCTTGTGTTACGGTGACTAGACAACGGATATACTACTTATATTTATTTATCTTTTGTAAATACATACATATTATACTTACATAGAAATACACTCAGACCAGATACAAATATTTATTTTTAAGCATAAATATTTGCACCCAGCGGGAATCGAACCCGCAACCTTCTGCATTGCAGCCAAGCGTTCTCCCGACGCGCCACAGAGAGCGTCAATATACATGTAATACATGTATAACATCACGCTACGACCTATAGAAGCGGAGCATCCTTGAAAAATATTGCAAAACGAAAAAAAAAGCCCTTTTTTAAAGCAGTCGCGTGCGCTGTGTAAATGGTCAAAGTTACATAAAACCATGTATTACGGAATTGTTTCTCTTCAAAGGATCTTTTAAGATTGACTCAAACCGCGCTACCATGTTGCTTTGTCGTCCTTTTGTCGCTATATATACGAGATGTAACGGGTAAGCCCTTTTAAGCCGAAGGGCGGTTGTTTTTGACTTCTAGGCGAACAACTTTTGTTCTACGACTTTTGAAAATTTAACCTTTTTTTTTTGAAAATTTCGAGACATTGTTTCACTGAAAAAACAGCTGCTTTTAAAAATAAAGGTAATTGAAGTTTTGATTGTAAACCATCAAACTAAATAAAAGGACAACATAAGGTCAATGACCTCGAAAATCTCAGAAACAGCTGATTTTCAAGTAAACTTTACATCTAAATTTTTCGAAAAGTACTTCGAATTTTCAAAAGTCGTAGAACAAAAGTTGTTCCCCTAGATATCTAGAACAACCTTCTTTCGGCTTAAAAGGGCATACCCGTTACACTTTGTATATACATTAAGTTTTTTTAGTTGAACGATAACGCGGCGTTTTTGCGAGGACTTACAATAAGACATCATGGTAGGGCGGAATATCTCAATGGTCGACTGTAAAAAGCATCTATTACTTTCTAAAGCGTGGTTTTAATTGTTTTCTCAATCATTAAATATCTTCAACGTGGTAGGTACATTTCGGCAAAGCTATTAGCTTGTTTAATTTGCCGTATAATTATACCAGATTATGTTCAAATTTACAGCCGTTTTGCCCTTCGGTTACTGATAACAGAATTGTTGCCTTCATTTCTCCGCAGGGACCTGTCTACGTAAACTTGTAGGTATTCTACAAGATGTAACGGGCAAGCCCTTTTAATCCGAAAGGGGGTTGTTCTAGACGTCTAGGCGAACAACTTTTTTTCTACGACTTTTGAAAATTCGAACTTTTTTTTTGAAAATTTTGAGATTATGTTTCACTGAAAAAATAGCTGTTTTTGAAAATAAAGGTAATTGAAGGTTTGATTATAGTAGACCAAACTAAATGAAAGAACAACATAAGGTCAATGACCTCGAACTCTAAGAAACAGCTGATATTCAAGTAAACTTTACACTTATAATTCTCGAAAAGTACTTCGAATTTCGAAAAGTCGTAGAACAAAAGTTGTTCGCCTAGACGTCTTAAACAACCCCCTTTCGGATTAAAAGGGCTTACCTGTTACACCTTGTATAGTCAATTCGCCCCAACATGATTCTTATACGAAGTCGCCACATCGCCGCAAAAAAAAATGTATTTTGACGATTGTAAAACATGATCACAAAAAAAACCTCCATGAGTTTTTTGTAGCTTCTTCTCATCGGAGGGCGCGTTCCGAAGCCACACTAGAGTTATAGTTGTAAGAACATTCGACGTAATTAAAGTGATCAACACATGTTATCCAATTCAATAAAAAAAAAATATTTGATTAGTCGTTTAGCGAAAGAAAAAAAAATTAAAACACTTCATAATAAAAATTTTAAAACAACTTTAAAAATAAAAAAACAAAAAACCCGACTGCGTAAAAAACTCGATTAAAAAATACGCATAGAAACAACAAAAAAACAAAAAAGAAAAAAACAAGCCCAGTAATTTGAAATTACGCTAAGTAATAATTGTTTTGTAATCGATACACAGAGAACACATAATAAATGAGTAAAAAATGACTCACAGAACACATAATAAATGAGTAAAAAATTACTCACAGTCGGGACCCATTGGAAAAATTAGATTGGTAAAATGAATGGGTCCCGACTGTGAGTAATTTTTTACTCATTCATTATGTGTTCTGTGAGTCATTTTTTACTCATTTATTATGTGTTCTGTGAGTCATTTTTTACTCATATAGCGTACACACATAGTAAATACATAGCGTAATTTCAAATTACTGGGCTTGTTTTTTTCTTTTTGGTTTTTTTGTTGTTTCTATGCGTATTTTTTAATCGAGTTTTTTACGCAGTCGGGTTTTTTGTTTTTTTATAAAAAAAAATTTTATTTTACGCTTTTTAGTTATTTTCATTTATTGATGGTAGGTAAGTCTCGTAATCTATTCATTTCATTAGGGGGTTATAATGTATACTGTGGATTATTCAGTAGATAACTAATATTATAATTAAGTAGGAAAGTAGGTTCTTAATGTTCCAACTTTATTTATTTATATTATTCTATTTCAGTTAGGGTTTAGTTATTTATTGTTTAAATTTATTATTATTCTTTTAACGTTTTTAGGTAAGTAAGTACCTAAGTGTCATTAGGCTTTTATTCAGTAGGTAGGTACAATTTATGTAAATATTTTTTTAGTTTATATCAATACATTCCTGTCACCTGTACCATCACGGCTTATACTTTGATAGTTCCAAGCGTAACTACGTAACAAAAATAAAAGCTTGTTCGTTGGTAATAAAAAGCAAGAATACCTAATTGTAAATTAACTTTAAACCGTTATATTTCCTAAACGGTTTAAACGGTTAAATGAGAAATGGTAAAAGAAACCTAATATTTATTTTTTAAAATCTATTTAAAAAAAAAACCCGTCTTGACGTACTTTGTCAATTTTGGATTTTTTAATTTTGACAATATGGCGTCTGGTTGTGACAAAAGTTAATTTGGATTACTGTCATGTCTTTAACCACACTCGCCAGATTAAGACGAATCGATTGACGTAAGAATCATCAACATCGGTCCACGCGTTTGGCCTCTAGAACGCCACATAGAAACATACATACATAGACCGATAAACACATTACCCTCCTTTACGTCGCGCAGTCGGGTAAAAATCGATTTATATAAATTATCTGAGGTTTTAAAAAGTAGTATGGGTATTTTTTATTTTTGAGCGACAAAACGATGACAAAGCAACGACAAACGATCATGATACTGCGGAATGTAGCAAGTATGTCTAAGATGTGAATAGATTTTTTTGGAAAACACTTTTACCACAAATAACATACCTTTAATATTAGGAAAGATTCAAATCTGTTACAATTTATTTGCTTTCATATATAAATAAATATTGCACTACATTGCACACAGCGCAATCTAGCCCCAAACTAAGCACTAGGCATGTACTATGAGTACTAGACAACGGATTACTACATATTATACTTTTTTTTTGTAAATACATAAATATCTTATCTTACTAATATTATAAACGCGAAAGTTTGTATGTACGTATGTGAGGTTGTTACTCTTTCACACAAAAACTACTGAACCGATTGCGATGAAACTGGAATATAGGTAGCTGGGGACCTGGATTAACACATAGGCTACTTTTTATCCCGATATTCCCGCGGGAACGGGACTTACGCGGGTGAAACCGCGGGGCGCAGCTAGTTATACATAGATATGCTTTGTAAAGATGGCGGGAGATCTGGCAGCAAGTCACAAGCAGGGTCTGATTAGTAACCTACTAGTCTACTACGAAATACTGAAATACTGAAATACTGATTTATTTGTAAAAGAAAATTTTACACGTCATTTTATCAATCAATCTAACAATTCATATTAAGTAGCTATTAGTTATCAATTTCATAGTCATATTAAGTTAATTAAAAACATATAATAAATAACAAAAAAATATAAAAATAAAAAAATAAAAAAAATAAAAAAAATGTCCAAAGAAGGGATAATTTATATTATTTTAGTATAATAATTATGCAGGGTTATATAATAGGTTAAGTCGACCTAGATCCTTTAATGGCCCTTCCGATGTGCGTCCACCTTGTCGTGGTGGGAGGGCTCAGTAGCTGCAAGAAGGGCAGTGAAGCCAAGAGGCGCACGAGGTGGGAAGCCGGGCTTGCCCGGCTTCTAACCCGTAAGCCCGCGTCAGCGGGCCCGGGGGCCCTTTCCTTAAGGAGAGGCCACGTGGAAGAAAACCACTATAAAAAATTACGAGAGGGTGCCGGGCCGTCGTGGTATTTGCCGGGGCCTGGCTGCCAACCGTAAGCCCGCGTCAGCGGGCCCGGGGGCCCTTTCCGCAAGGAGAGGCCGCGTGGAAGAAAACCACTATAAAAAATTACGAGAGGGTGCCGGGCCGTCGTGGTATTTGCCGGGGCCTGGCTGCCAACCGTAAGCCCGCATCAGCGGGCCCGGGGGCCCTTTCCGCAAGGAGGGGCCGCGTGGAAGAAAACCACTATAAAAAATTACGAGAGGGTGCCGGGCCGTCGTGGTATTTGCCGGGGCCTGGCTGCCAACCGTAAGCCCGCGTCAGCGGGCCCGGGGCCCTTTCCGGAAGGATGGGCCGCGTGGAAAACAACCACTATAAAAAATTACAAGAGGGTGCCGGGCCATCGTGGTATTTGCCGGGGCCTGGCTGCCAATCACCTCGGCCCTTGGTGGTGATCTCGGGGGGGATTCACCACCGGCTTTAGGGGCCCCGAGACGGCGGCGTGTCCGCGCCTCTCGGAGAGGGTATCACACTTCCCACCCTTTTTATTAAAAAAGGGTGTCTGGAAGTGTTTGTGAGAGGGGGCCGACCGCGGCCAACCGCCGTCGGGGTCAACGGTAGTATTATCAGGTCCCGTTGACCCCGACAATTGCGGCGTGAGGGACACCGTGGGTTTTTAGTGGATATACCCCTGGCAAACACCATCTAGACCAGGGGGGACCTCCACTCACCGGGCCGCTCTCCCCCGAGAGCGCCTGATGGTCTTAATCAGATTTTCCCACGAAAAAAAAAAAAAAAAAAGATCCTTTAATGGGTTGTAGTTTTCATAACTTACTAACTAATTTAATTTCTAACTTATAACTAATTTCACTATGTAACACGATACCTACCCGAAAAACTTACAGTTTTTGACATATTGGACTTTAAAGTTTTTTAAATACACGTCATATTATTTTGTCTTCGTTTTAAACTTATAGAAGACTAGCTGCGCCCCGCGGTTTCACCCGCGTAAGTCCCGTTCCTGCGGGAACATCGGGATAAAAAGTAGCCTATGTGTTAATCCAGGTCCCCAGCTACCTATATTCCAAGTTTCATCGCAATCGGTTCAGTAGTTTTTTTGTGAAAGAGTAACAACCTCACATACATACATACATACTTACATACAAACTTTCGCGTTTATAATATTAAGTAAGATAAGTATCCAAGTTTATTAACAAGTAAGACACGGCCTGCAACCTTCTCTATGGTACGTTTTTTAATTTCGGCTGGAATCTGACGTTTTGGCTCCTCGCATTTGAGATTTTTTCTATAGAAAGAAGTGTCAAATCGTTGTCATTAATTAAAAAATGAAATATACAAGGTGTAATGAGGATACCCTATTAAGCCGAAAGAGGGTTGTTCTAGACGTCTAGGCAAACAACTTTTGTACTACAACTTTGGGAAAATTCGATTTTATTCACTGAAAAAAACAGCTGTTTTAAAAATAAAGGTAAGTACCTACTTAATTGAAGTTTTGATTGTAGTAGACCAAACTAAATGAAAAGACAACATAAGGTCAATGACCTCGAACTCTAAGAAACAGCTGATTTTCAAGTAAACTTTACACTAAAAATTTTCGAAAACTACTTAGATATTTCGAATTTCCAAAAGTCGTAGAACTAAAGTTGTTCGCCTAGATGTCAAGAACCCATTTATTATTTATATTTATTTTATGAATTGACGATTTTATGTTATTATTATTTTATTTTGTGTAACTATGGATTTTATTATCTGAATTAAATGATTATTATTATTATTATTTAACCCTTTCGGCTTAAATGGGCATCCTGTTACGAATTGTATTTTATCTACCTTCTATTTAACAGATAACAAATGTTTTTAATCAGGTTAACCTATCGACCTAAATCGGTCACAAAGTCACGTATCTATCTACCTAGATCTTTCAGTGCATTCACGTGCACATACAGATAGTGTATGTATAGTGCTGCCGCCTGGTGGCTTGCACCGTAAACCGGCTGTCAATTTACCAGACAATAACGTACAGAATAGAATAATGGTGGGAGTTCGGCTACTGAACTAGCGGTTTTAATAACAAATCTTACTAATCAACATTTTATAAACTCACACGATTTGAACTCATAATTAGAGGAGGACGCCCGCCGCAGCTCCAGTTCCCTCGCGACCAAGATCATTGTAACATGATCGAAACGTCGAGGTAAGATAATTTAAAAATAATATTACGCAAATAAGACCCGGGAAATTATGAAATCTTACTAATATTATAAACGCGAAAGTTTGTATGTTTGCATGTTTGTATGTATACCTGTGTGTGACTTTGTTACTTTTTAACGCAAAACCTACTAAACCGATTGCAATGAACAACCTATGTGTTAATTCAGGTCCTCAGCTACCTATATTCCAAGTTTCATCGCAATCGGTTCAGTAGTTTTTGCGTGAAAGAGTAAGAACCTCACATACATACATACAAACTTTCGCGTTTATAATATTAGTAAGAGTAAGAAGTAAGAAGATTGCAGTTTGGTTTTATTGGATTTTTCGTAGTCACGGTTTCTACGCTAACTTTCTACTACTTGTAAGCTAAGTTCGTGGCCCCACAAGGGTAGTCGAAAACAGCTATCTACCTATGATGGAGTCCAAAAGGCGATAAATGGAGAAAATAATGGCGGATTCACACCACAATACTAGCTACCCTAGATAGATATAATGATAGAGCGCTGTTGGTCTAGTGGTAAATACCCCGACTTTCATTCCGAAAGTCGTGGTTTCGAATCCCGGCCGCGCACCAATGTCTTTTTCTTTAAGAAAAAAATATGTGCGCTATTAACATCGCTCTTACGGTGATGGAAAACATTGTGAGGAAACCCACGGGTTAAAATCACGCACAGAGGCCCAATAGTAGGGCTAATTGCGGAAACACACGGTTAAAACTTTAACTTTAACTTTTAGATATAATGATAACTTTATTCGCGTCACTAAGACAAGAAACGTAGTAATTCAAGTACCGTAAATTGGGGATACTTTGGGACATATTGGTGATACTTTATGATTTTTCGAAGATACAATTTTCGTGCCTCAACTTACATCGAAATAATTAGTTTTGCTTATAGGATCATGGGATGCGTTAAAAAAAAAACATGATACGTTTGGTTGATTGTCAAAAAGAAGGGTGTCACAAAGTTAGACATACTGTCACAAAGTTAGGCATACTGTCACAAAGTTAGACATACTGTCACAAAGTTAGGCATACTGTCACAAAGTTAGACATACTGTCACAAAGTTAGTCATACTGTCACAAAGTTAGACATACTGTCACAAAGTTAGGCATACTGTCACAAAGTTAGACATACTGTCACAAAGTTAGGCATACTGTCACAAAGTTAGACATACTGTCATAAAGTTAAACATACTGTCACAAAGTTAGGCATACTGTCACAAAGTTAGACATACTGTCACAAAGTTAGGCATACTGTCCCAAAGTTAGACATACTGTCACATAGTTAGGCATACTGTCACAAAGTTAGACATACTGTCACAAAGTTAGACATACTGTCACAAAGTTAGGCAAACTGTCACAAAGTTAGACATACTGTCACAAAATAACCTCGTATTACCCGGTAGGTAGTTATATTTTATTTAAGTAATTGTTTTCAAAATCAAATCGTCTACGAGGAACAAATCGTGATTGATAATTATTAACCGAAGATAAAACTCTAAATTTAAATCTAAATTCTGTTGAAAATCGCTAAGTAAGTGCACACCGTATAAATTTAAATACCTAGGTTAAATATGTACGGATTTCTTCGGGTAAGTCGCAGTTCCCATTTCGGTAACGATATAAATAAATCCTTAAAAAGGTCTGGAGGTGGGTCAGGTCAATACTTAACTTACCTCTTCTGCACCCAATGGAGAGTTTGTTAGAAATTCCGACTGTACAGCTCAAGTTTCGACTAAAGATATTTAAATTGTATACAGGGTTATTTCTTTCCAACTCAAAGCCGTGCAGGAAGCCCTCAGGCTGTGAACGACAACTTCCTAAAACGACAACTTCCCAAAACGACAACTTCCCAAAACGACAACTAGGACTTGTATTGTCTACATCAAAATAAACAACTTTTAGGTTTTTAATTCAAAAATTAATATTGAGTACTTCCGGTTGATCTACATTTATTAATCTTGGTGAAAAGCAAGGTTTTACAGCACAAGTAAACGAAAACATAAAATTGCACGACATTAAACACAGCGCTATCTAGCCCCCACACTAAGCACTAGGCTAGGCTTGTACTATAAGTACTAGACAACAGATGTACCATATACTTATTTTTTGTAAATACATACATAAATGATACATAGAAAACACTCAGAACCAGGACCAAACATTTATGGTCAGCAGAAATATTTGTTCCGTCGGGAACCGAACCCGCTACCTTCTGCGTTGTAGTCCGAGCTTTTTGAGGCCGCCAAATTACCCTATTAATGATGTGCGTTTAACACCCAAAAGATGTTTTCTCTACTCTTTATTATTTAAATATCTTTAGATCTAGACCCAAAGAATTTTATTCGGGTATAAATAAAGCAATTCAAGATACTTTTATTGGTTTCCATGAGATATTATGTTACCCAAAACTTTTAACAAAATGGCTGAAATAAGGGATGATTTTAGTATCTAAGGACTAGCTGTGTTTCGTGGTTTTACCCCGAAAGTCCTAATTGAGTGGGAATTATGAAAATTATTTTCTTATGATGCCCACATCATACAAGATGTAACAGGTTAGCCCTTTTAATCCGAAAGGGGGTTGTTCTAGACGTCTAGGCGAACACCTTTTGTTCTACGACTCATGAAAATTCGAACTTTTTTTTTGAAAATTTTGAGATTATGTTTTACTGAAAAAACAGCTGTTTTTGAAAATAAAGGTAATTGAAGGTTTGATTGTAGTAGACCAAACTAAATGAAAGGCCAACATAAGGTCAATGACCTCGAACTCTAAGAAACAGCTGATCTTCAAGTAAACTTTACACTTAAAATTTTCGAAAAGTACTTCGAATTTTCAAAAGTCATAGAACAAAAGTTGTTCGCCTAGACGTCTAGAACAACCCCCTTTCGGCTTAAAAGGGCTAACCTGTTACATCTTGTATAAAAGAACACACTTTATTTTGTCTAATGTTTTCGCGATTTTGCATAATAAAACACAATAATTACCGGGTGTTACTCGCGTTTTTTTAATAAAGGCATTACTGAGCAGTTAGTGTTGAGATGTTAAATTCGTCCATTCGTCCGTCCAAAAAATCCATGGACATAATTTATTGATTGCTCCTGTTCGAATTTCCCCGGCTGGCAGTAGCCGAGCCAGTCGGGTCGGGGGGGGAACTACGGGTCCCCCCCTGTGACTAGGTTACCACGGGGTTGGACTTGCCCGGCGTCCCAGAAAGGCTGCATCTATCGGTGGCTTAGTAGGGGACGCCGTCCAACATTGAGGTCGGACTCGTGGGGGTTGTGGTTGCAGTCGCAGAGGGTGGCAACGTTTGCGTCTCCCCGGTATGCTTGTCACCGGGGGCTGCCCTCATACGCGACGAGCGCTTTGCACGTCGTGGACGAGTGCGCGAGGCCATGGGGTGGCCTTTAGCTGTGTCCTTCGGACCTTCGTAAGTCGGACCGTTGGGACCGCATCCCCGGCTGCGCTATGCCTTAATGCGTAGGACACTAGGCTAGATGTGTCCGGTCCTTACCAGGATGTAGGTCACTTTTGGTAGGCACACGGATGTGTGCTGGTAAGTGAGCGTGCCTCAACAGCTCCGGTACCACACTGGAGATGTGGGAGGTGGCTTCTCTGCCGGCCCCAGCGAGGTTGTCGTTAGCTCCTCTTTGAGGCGCGGGTGGTGAGCGGCCTTATTGCTCCGGTACCTGTCTGGACAACCAGGTAGTGTCCTTGGGCACGAGGCTACTCTCCTTTATGAGAACCAGTCTAGCATTGGGGACTAGATCCGTCTTAAACTCGATCCCTGACGTCGCCCTTAGGGGTGTGCGCTCGGGTATAGCGGCCCCTGCTGGTATACCGAAAGGTGGGAACGGTGGGGACGCTATAACATATATAAATAGTGTTTCGAGAACGGGTTGTGTGTTCGAATTATACAAGGTGTAACGGGTAAGCCCTTTTAATCCGAAAGGGGGTTGTTCTAGACGAACAACTTTTGTTCTACGACTTTTGGAAATTCGAAGTACTTTTCGAAAAATTTAGGTGTAAAGTTTACTTAAAAATCAGCTGTTTCTGAGAGTTCGAGGTCATTGACCTTATGTTGTCCTTTTATTTAGTTGGATGGTTTACAATAAAAACTTCAACTATCTTTATTTTCAAAAGCAGCTGTTTTTTCAGTGAAACAATCTCAAAATTTTGAAAAAAAAAGTTTTTGTTTTCAAAAGTCGTAGAACAAAAGTTGTTCGTCTAGACGTCTAGGACAACCCCCTTTCGGATTAAAAGGACTTACCCGTTACAAATTGTAGATAATATCTGTATTACGACGATTGTAATTTAACACATGATCACAAAAAAACCCACGAGGTCACGAAACTAAATTGATTAATATGCCCCCGAAATTAAACAATTTACACGCATTTGAACTAAGTTTTACAAAAATGAAAATTTGGCAAAACATCTCGTCAACGCATTTCCGCCAAAACTCTCATTTTTATTTAAAATCTGCATCAAAAGTCGGAAACATTCTGCCCTACCATGATGTCTTATAATGACTGATAGATGATAGTTTTTTTTTAAATTATTTTTAAAGTAGGTAGGTAATCCAATTTTCCGCTTTTGATCACGTTGCTTTTATTAACTTTAGCTTTTTATTAATAAATAAATAAATTCTGTGAGCAACACACAGCGCCATCTAGCCCCATGGTAAGTTGCTTAGCTTGTGTTACGGTTAATGTATCTCCGAAAACACGTCCCCCCGACAATAATTGTCAACGAATCGCCTTTAAAGTATATAATACGAAAAAAAACCAAAAAAAAACTCATAGTTTTTCGATTCAAAAATAGAAGACACCATTCACCAAAACTTACATAAAACAACCTAAGCACTAGGTATTATAATTTAATCAATTAAAGCTCCCATTGTTTGTTTGTTTAGATAAGCTGAAACTGAGCGGTATTTAGCCAATTTTTTTTTTTTTTTTTTTCCCTTTTTTTTATCTGCGATCGGCTGTCAGCCATAATCAGATGCGATTATTTTTGGTGTTACTACATTAAGTGGCACCATTTACTTAAGTCGACACTGTCAGTCTCTCTGGTCTAATTCTAGTATGTGCCATCTTTTTAGGCGTCTTATGCTCTCTTGGGTTTCAAGTAGATCTTTTGCTAGCGTGTTGCTATGCTTGCGTAGTCTTTCCTTATACTTTTTGCAAAAATTGTTTACTTCCTCCTTTACTGTCGGCATCTCAAGGTACTCGTGTATTTCTGTGTTTCTGACAAACCAGTGTGCGCTGGAGACTGTTCTTAGTGCAATGTTTTGAAACCTTTGAAGTATCTCCAAGTTCGAGTTGCTGGATCCCCACAGTTCTATTCCATATGTCCAAATCGGTTTTATAATTGCTTTGTATATAAGTAGTTTGTTGCTAAGTGAAAGTCGGGATTGACGCCCCAAGAGCCATGAAAGATTTTTTAGTTCCAAATTAGCTTGTGTTCTCTTGGCCTTGATATGGTTTGCCCAAGTTAACCTTCTATCTAAGTGTAAGCCCAGGTATTTGACGGTGTTATTAGTTGGTAGAGTTTTCCCTTCCATGCAGACAGGACCGCAGTCTCCTCTTCGGAGAGTGAATGTTATTTGAGTCGACTTGCTTACACTAGGTTTGATTCTCCATTTTTGTAGCCACTTATCTATTTTATCCAGTTGGGTCTGTAATTTTATGGAGGCTATTCCAGGATCCGCATCACTTGAAAGGCGTGCCGTGTCGTCTGCATAGGTTGCTGTTATCACATCAGGTGTCTCAGGCAAGTCCGCCGTATATATGGAGTATAGTACTGGTCCCAGGACTGATCCTTGTGGAACTGAAGCCTTGGTGAAGTAGAGTTTAGAATAGGCTTCTCCGAATTTCACTTGGAATCTTCTTTGGTCTAGATAGGATTTAAGAGTCATGTAGAATGAATTTGGCAAAAGGGTTTTGAGTTTGTACAGCAGTCCTTTATGCCAGACTTTGTCAAATGCTTGTTGTATGTCTATAAACACAGCTGACCAGTACTCCTTCTTTTCAAGGGATTGTCTGATTGTATGAACTACCCGGTGTACTTGCTCTACTGTTGCGTGTTTTTCACGAAAATCGAACTGGTGGTCTGGGATGACCTTGGCCTCTTCCAAAACTGGTTTTAGTCTGAATAAGAATGCTTTTTCGAACACCTTAGATAGAACTAGGAGCAAACTTATTGGTCTATATGAGCTGGGATCTGTTGGAGGTTTTCCTGATTTTACTATCATGCATATTTGTGAGATCTTCCACAGGCTTGGATAGTGATGCACTCTGAATATAGAGTTAAACAGTATAGTTAGAAACACAAGACATTTTTTAGGCAGTTGTTTGAGAACCTCTCCTGTTCTCAGATCAAATCCGGGCGCTTTTTTATTTTCCAATTTGTATTATTTTCGCTAATTCCCTGGGTGTGACGGGTGACAATGGCGGCGATAGCTGCTGATCGCTGAGGATCATCTTGTCGACTATATCCTCAAATTCTGTCATAGGTGACTTATTAGAAGTAAAAACCTCTCTCAAATGCTCAGCAAATAGTTCTGCTTTTTCGTTGTCACTTTTAGACCACTGAGCATTGCGGTTATTCCTTAGCGGTGGAACATGGTTGTGAGGTCTTTAAAATTTTTTTGTTATTCTCCACAGAGAGTAAAGTTTTTGCTTAGTTATGTCAACATTTTTCAAATTTAGAATGTAAATCAATCGAAAATAATGACCTAAACTTTGCTACTCTGTCATGACTCTAAAGTTCTTTTTATTTTATTCGTATATTACCAAATTAATTTCGACTATAGGTAAATTCAAATTCAAAGTTTATGCTTAGTTTTTGCTAAGCTCTGTCTGAGCAAAGTCAAAGTTCGCACTATAGATTTCAGCATTAGGATTTAAGTACTTGTTATAATCATTGTCTCGATATTGGATTTCAATAATATCAATTTGTTTTATCTTGATTTATATTTTTAGTGTTTCCTACACTGGGATGACTAACTTTTGAAGATGCTTTCCAAAAATTGCATCTGACAGTACTTGATCCTGCAACCCCGATATTCCAGAAAGCATCATCTCAACGTTGTATTAAATTCTATGTAAATAGAATTATGCAAGCCGGTAATTTGTAAAGACACCGGTAGATGTTTGTTCACGGAGCTTTGGAGACAACACTAAGCTGAAGTCCATGTTTTGCACCGATTTTCACTTTTATTTACACTTGTACACCTTCACGAAGCTAAATTGATTAATATGCCCCCGACATTAAACAATTTACACGCATTTAAACTAGGTTAAACAAAAATGAAAATTTCGCAACACATCTCCTAACCGCGTTCACGCCAAAACTCCTACTGTTAAGTTTGAGATCAATGCTTTCAAAAGGTACAGATTAAAAATAATACAAGTAAAGTAATTCAACAATAATTGATTCGTCAGTATTCTGTTGAATACTGATGAATCAATTATTCAGATTCGCTGCCGCCTCTCCGGGATATTACTAACTTTGTTTATTTATATTGTTCCTACAACAAACGGATAGACAACCCGTTCTCGAACTCTATTTATATATGTTATAGCGTCCCCACCGTTCCCACCTTTCGGTATACCAGCAGGGGCCGCTATACCCGAGCGCACACCCCTAAGGGCGACGTCAGGGATCGAGTTTAAGACGGATCTAGTCCCCAATGCTAGACTGGTTCTCATAAAGGAGAGTAGCCTCGTGCCCGAGGACACTACCTGGTTGTCCAGACAGGTACCGGAGCAATAAGGCCGCTCACCACCCGCGCCTCAAAGAGGAGCTAACGACAACCTCGCTGGGGCCGGCAGAGAAGCCATCAAACGGATAGACAGCAGCTACTTAGTCTCGGTTAGATACTCATTTCTTAGCTCATTTAAAATCAACTAGAAGACACGGCGCGCTGCGCGCTGTTCGGCGCCGCCCGCGGACTTACATAAAAAAAAAGAAGAAAATAACGGCGCGGGCTATATTTTTCTGGCGGTTTGGAAATTTGCCAATGGTCAGTATTTTACAATTATTTGCAAGTTATTAGCAGATACAAAGTTGCTTACCACACTCGTTTCTAGTTGTCTTATAGGTTACTAGCTGCGCCCCGCGGTTTCACCCGCGCAAGTCGCGATCCCGCGTTGTTCGAACACCTACCTATCGCAATGCAATAATCCACACTTAAACGGTCGCCCATTGAAGTACTGTTGAAGCCAGGCGCTGCCGCGCCTGGCATCATCAGTACTTCCCTGGTCGTCCGTTTAAGTGTGGATTTTTGCACTGCGGTAGGTAGGTGAAGTAAGTTAAAGTTTGTATTTCGTCAGTAAGTGACGATGACGATGACGAAGGATGACGATGACGATGGATGACGATGATGATGATGCCACTCTACATCACTAAACTTATCCTACCCCTGTGTCGATTTTCATTCATTGAATGGTTATCACCCGCGTAAGTCCCGATCCTGCGGGATTTTCGGGATCAAAAGTATCCTATGTTACTCTCCATCATTTAAACTATCACTATGCAAATTTTCATCCAATAATATTATCACCCGCGTAAGTCCCGATCCCGCGGGATTTTCGGGATCAAAAGTATCCTATGTTACTCTCTATCACTTAAACTATCACTATGCAAATTTTCATCTAATAAATAGTTATCACCTGCGCAAGTCCCGATCCCGCGGGATTTTCGGGATCAAAAGTATCCCATGATACTCTTCATCATTTAAACAATCCCTATGCAAATTTTCATCCATTAATATTATCACCCGCATAAGTCCCGATCCCGCGGGATTTCGGGATCAAAAGTATCCTATGTTACTCTCTATCACTTAAACTATCCCTATGCAAATTTTCATCTAAGAAATAGTTATCACCTGCGTAAGTCCCGATCCCGCGGGATTTTCGGGATCAAAAGTATCCTATGTTACTCTTTATCACTTAAACTATCCCTATGCAAATTTTCATCTAAGAAATAGTTATCACCTGCGTAAGTCCCGATCCCGCGGGATTTTCGGGATCAAAAGTATCCTATGTTACTCTCCATCATTTAAACTATCCCTATGCAAATTTTCATCCAAATCGGTCGAGCCGTTTGACCGTGAAGAGGGAACAAACAAACAAACAAACAAACAAACAAACAAACAGATTTTCGGATTTATAATATTAGTAGGATTTTATTACCTTTTTCTCGTTATAGCGCAACAAAATAAAATAAATTATAGTAAAAAAACTCCGACTAAGTACAATGCAAAAAGACTAGTTATAGTTTTTTTTTTAATTTTCCGCGCAACCATGATCGTTTGTTACTTTGTCGTACTTTTGTTTCTCAAAAAAATAAAGTAAATTTTTAATAAAAAATAATACTCCGGTAACCACAGATAATTTAAACCCCATTTTCAAAAAGAATCATTTTAGCTCAAAGGACAGATAACCGTTGGAGATAAATGATGACCATTTTGACGGTGGGATGATTTATATTAAACCGTCACGAGCGCCGGCCGGGTCCGAGTTTCGTTGTCCATTGCTCGGCCGCCACTCGGTTGTAACAGACCGATCGACTGCTCGCCGAGCAATGGACAGCTCGTGCTCGTGACGGTCTGATATAAATTATCCCTTAGGTATTTAGCCTTTCCACTGACAATATATACGGTACTAGCTGCCCCCCCGCGGTTTCACCCGCGTAAGTCCCGTTTCCGCGGGAATATCGGGATAAAAAGTAGCCTATGTGTTAATCCAGGTCCCCAGCTACCTATATTCCAAGTTTCATCGCAATCGGTTCAGTAGTTTTTGTGTGAAAGAGTAACAACCTCACATACATACATACATATATACAAACTTTCGCGTTTATTATTAGTAAGAAGTAAGATAGTTAGAAAGATATATCTACCTACCTAAATACCTACTTGTCTACCTATATAGTTGGGTAACTAAATACCAATCAATTAACCACCCGCGCCTCCACTGTATTCAATTTGGCTGCGATCCAAAATGCGGACACGGCGATCATATTACAGGGTAGGTTCTGTCTGGCCCATGTGTTATTTGATATGCAGATGTCGACTTAGATTTGTAGTGTACCTAGCTACATTACCCAAACCGTTACTTACGCACCATGTAACTAATGAAATAATCTGTAGCTTCCTATCTACATGTCGCTCGCCTAAAATTAAAAAGAAATAACTCAAAATTTCAAGTTTGTGGGAAGTCGCAATTAAAGTTTTACAACTTTGCAAATTGCAATTCAAAGCTTAATTTTACAAAAAAAATAAGCTTTGAATTGTAATTTTTTCTACAAAACGGAATTAATTCAATAATAATGCAGATCAAACTACCATTATTTTTGTAATGAAGTGAAATAAACTAAATTATTACTACCGAATTGTCGACGTGCGTTTCTAATACGATGTATGATGATGATGTATATGATGTCTAATAGGTAAGTATTTACAAAAAAAAGTATGATATGTAGTTATATCCGTTGTCTATTGCGCTGTGTGCAATGTCGTGCAATAGTTATTTATTTAAGAAAAAAACGACAGACCTCTTATCTCCGTCAAAAACGTACATCAAAATAAATATTTTATATAAAAATATGTATTTAAATTAAAATATTATTTTATTATTTTACATCGTATTGGTACAGGAGTGGATCAGATTATTGACCCCGTCTAGTTATTTCACTCTATGATTAAAATATATCAAAAATGCCAAATTTTGAGTTATTTATTTTTATTTTTAAACAAGCGATTTGTAAAATTGAAAGTTCTGACTGTTGTTGCTCATAATCACAAAAAAACACGTTTGTTGTATGGGCAGCATGCAGCATGAGAGCCTTTATTTTTTGTTAGTGTTGACATAGCAACAGAACGACAAAATCTTTAAAAAATTAACTGTCTATAGCTATCACTGTTCGTGAGATACAGCCTAGTAAATCGTACTTGGCCGGTTTCCACCCTTGATGAGCATTAAATAAACATAAATTTTAGTCTCTTTTAATTAAAAACGTATAGCTTACGAAGCGAGGTATATTATATATACCTGAAACCGGAATTTGACTTCAGGACACCTACCATGAGTTGCTATGAGTACCTAAGTAAATACA
The DNA here is from genome assembly GCA_949358125.1 of Idaea dimidiata. NCBI lineage: Eukaryota > Metazoa > Arthropoda > Insecta > Lepidoptera > Geometridae > Idaea > Idaea dimidiata. The sequence continues at coordinate 2,319,191 of OX442342.1, forward strand.
TACATTCTATAAAAATAAAGTTGTATATTTTCTTCACTAGCTCTACAACTGGGCCATTTTGCGTGGTTTTGAGGGCGCGACATAACCTGAAATTAAGTATTTTAAATTGTGACAAGGATAGTTGCAGCGATTTTTTCATGTGTACAAGAAGGACCTATGATGCGATTATGCGAAATTTTAGAGTAAAAAAATCAAATATTTGTTAATAAATTTACTAGAATATTAGGATAGGATAATGACCGGTTTCAAAAATAGGTACTTATAAAACATTTCTGAAACACCTGTTTTTCATAATTATTTTTCATCGTTTATTTAACATGTAATCGTGTTTTCACTCTGAGGAGATAATAGTATTTAATAATTCAAACTGGATGCGAGCCGAAAATAGATCTAGGTGGCATGCGATTGGAGAGGCCTATGTCCAGCAGTGGACTGCAACAGGCTGATGATGATGATGACAGATTTTCCAATGTTTTACAATATAGGTAACATAAATGCCGAATTAGTCGCAAGTTTGTCGGAGTAAAATTGGTTATAGAAAACCCATGATGTTTTTTTACCATAAGAGAGACAAGTGTAACTGTACCTAAACTGTAAGGTGAACAGTTTGGGCATTATCGCAACGCAATCTATTGGGTACCTAAGTCGCGACCGTTGCGTTAGGGTACAGGCGTAACACAAGGTCAAACGTGTACGTATATTTACGTATCATCGTATTTACGTAAGCTCGGATTGCAACGCAGAAGGTTGCGGGTTCGATTCCCGCCGGGAACAAATATTTCTGCTGACCATAAGACCACTGACAGGAGCTAAGTCAAAATTAAAGCTCTGGCTGTCTTCTCATATGGCCAAACTGAGAACCTGTTTGTTCGTTTGTGTTAGCCTTTCTCAGTAGATTATGCATAAGCAGTTTATATTACATTATTATTATTATTTTATTTTTTATTTATTTATTTATTCTATTTTATATTTAATACCATTCTATTTTGATGTTTAATTTATATTATTCAATCTAAATTAACCAAAACCTGTTTTTGTCAACCGATTACCTTGCTGAACTAATGTTTTGTAAATCAATACTGAACACCTCACGACACAGACTCAGTCTAGTATGGGGGCTGTTGTTAATCCATGTCGTAATGTCGTGCAATATTTTTTTAATTTTTATATTTATTTATTTATCTCATGGCAAGAGTACAGGTAGGTTAGGTTGGTATCCTCCGCTGGCAGGGTTGGTAAACATTTGCGAACGTCTCCCCTCGAGCTTTGGGTGTAGATACCTACTTTTGTACGTGTACCATGTACATAAAGGTTCCCGACATCTGTCCTCATAAAATAGGTATAAATCTAAATTAGTGAGGTGACAATAATTTAATATAAATTAGGATAATCCTGACAAAACGTTAATGTATGTACCAGTATCATGTACTATTTATGTACTCGTTTTTTGTTACTCTTTCTTGCAAATATTAGATACAAAACCGATTGAGTTGAAACATAGAACGTATATAGCTTGAGATATGGAAAAGCACATCGGTTCCCTTTCTCCCCCTTTTATTTTTTCTCTTACCTCTACGTTTCGATTTTGTTACAATAATCTTGATCGCAAGGAGACTGAAGGAGCAGCACGCATCGTCTCCTATTTAACCGTTGTTTATAACCTGGAATTATTTTGGCTAGTCTAGTCTTACTGATATTAAAAATCCGAGAGTTTGTTTTGTTTGTTTGTTTCCTCTTCACGGTCAATGGGATACCATTGAAAGTGAAGAGGAAAAAGGAAGAGAAGGAAAGAGGAAGAGAGGAAAAAAATTATCCAAATCCACTTCACGGTCAATGGGATACCATTTTTTACAGCTGGATTTGGATAAATTTTTTGCATAGAAATACTTAATTAAAAGTAATGGAAAGTAACAAGGGTACTTTTAACCCGATAATCCCGCAGGGTCGGGACTTAAGCGGGTGAAACCGCGCAGCTGTTTGCAACATAGTTAAGTACGCTTAAGTAACAGTAAATAAACAGAATATAACTTAAGATTAAAACTCGAAGAGCCCGACATTGAAACAATAGAGCTTTCAGAAGCGAGAACAGTAAGAAATATAAAAGTTTTAAAGTGCTCAGACGGTAGTTTACCCAACACAATAGAAAATTTCTCGGAAAATTTGCATTGAAAAGTGGTTAAGAGGTTAGGATACCAGTACCCATATTATCTATCTGTTAGCGTCTGACAAAAAAGGAAAATGACAGGCACTATGCAGTGCATTGCTGCTTTTAAGTGATCACCGATAATAACCTCGTTACGTCAAAGCAGCAATGTGCTGCATAATGCCTGTCAATTCCCACTGTTGTCAGACATCCACTGGATAGATAATATGGGGGCTCCTCTCTTCTCTATAGTCCTTTGTCTTAGGCTGAAATCTATCTTAAGTCCGTACTTTGACTTTGCTAAGCAAATACTTTAACTTAAGACAATTTTTTGGTATTTATAAAGCGATCTTCGCAGCTATCCAAAATTTTTGCTTAGTCAAGTCAAAGTTTTCCAAACCATCCAAGTCAATCAACCTTGAAAAAGCTAACTGTAAGTTGGCGAAAGCTCGGTCGTTTAAAAATCATAAATAAAAAATAATAATTGCGTTTTAGCAATTAAACCCAGTAAATAAAGTGTTTTATTAAGAAGTAAGATTCCAACATTCTAATGTGTGTTTTTACAGACATACTAACCTACTTACCTAAACATCAAAAGAAAAAACACAAAATCATGGTCACGTTACCTACTACTGAATCGAGAATTTCCAACTGTAGATAATGTAATAAGAACATGCTACTTGTATGATGTCACAAAAACTACTAGACTACTTGACCGGCTACTGGCCGTGTTTACTGGTATTTTACGATATCTCTCACAATTTTCCGATATCTTTAAGGATCAAATGGTGTCAAGTAGTGTCAACTGCGTCAGCAATGAAGTTAACAATAAATTGAGCTAGTTGGAGCCTTTTGTAACCTATAACGAGGTACACAGTACAAAGAGGGAGCAGTATGGAAACTGCACACAATATTGGAATTGCACATACACACGTGCACTCAGTACTGACATATCTGCGCGAAACTTCCCACCACAAATGTCAGTGCACAACGAGTGTCAGTGCAAGACCAATCACTAAAGTTAGCACGTTAGTTATTTAGTTCATATCGTCATCCGAGCGATGTTTCCGGTTGCATCCCTCTCGGGAGCCCGGGGTCCGCTTTCCTGCTTTTGCGTCTCCACTTCGCACGGTCTTCGGCTTCCCGTGTAGTGAGACCATTGGCACGCAATCACCCTTTACGACGTCAAGCCAGGACTTCTTGGGTCTACCCAGTCTGCCGCGGCCAGGCGGAGGCGCCATGGCAAGACATTTGTTCCCCACGTAACTGGCCGGTTTTCGCGAGACGTGACCGTACCAGCGAAGGCGACATTCTTGCAGTTTAGCCGCAATGTCTCGGACATGAAGGCTGCCAAGGATGCGTGAGTTCCTAACGTTAGTTATTTAGTTAGCCCTGGTTAAGTATAGCAGCGCAAGTCATCCTTAGGGGCTTGTCAACGCGCATGCGTTTGTGTAAGTGAGCCCTTTTCGACCATTTGTTGGTAGTATCCATACTGCTGTGCCCCAGGCCCCAGCCTATCTATGTACTGTGGTAGAGCCAAGACATTTTATTGTAGAATAGCTACGTCCCGCTGTTTTATTCTCATAAGCCCCATCCCAATGAGCCTATTAAAGTTATAGAGACGCCATTGCAGAACAAATCATTATTGAAAAGCGGCACAAACTATGCTATACAACCTCATTATTTATATTCATTCACATAATTTAAAGAAGAAATAGACGAAACTATTGTAATCTCTTTCTAAAACTTAAGACTCAATGCTACTTGAATGTCGTAAGAAAGATATGTCATAATATTATTATTAAAGCGGTTAGGGGAGAATGATAAAACGTCAAAGTCAAAAACTTCGTTGAGTTTTTGGAAAAAAAAAACTTTTTCACAAAATAAACTAAAATAAATAAATACAGCTTTACTTACGTATGAAATAAAATATTTTTGCCAGTTTTTGGAGTATAATTCGTGCATCGCCTAAATACGCACGAAGGCATTGTTGTCTGTGAATAATGTTGTGGAAGTGAACTAAATGTACTGTGTGTTAACAAGCGGGTGATCGTGACGTGAGCTGGGATGGATGGAACTTAGACTTCTTTGGCTAGCTAGCTTAGATTTGTGTCGCCAAGAAATTCGCCCTATTACGTATCTAGAAGTTCTTTACATATCTCTGCCCGATCCTATGAAAATATCGAAATCAAAAGTAGCCTACTAACTCTTCGAAAACACAACTTTCTAGTGAAAGATTTTCTTAAAATCGGCTCTGTAGTTTCAGTCCTTACTCGCTACAAACAAACAAAGAAACATCCTGTTCATAATATTAGTCTAGATAGTCTAAGTACTGAACCATTTTCAATAAAAATAACAACAGAAATTGGACATTTAATTCAAAACTAGGGCCCTGATTCTCTAAAAAACATAGCATGCGACAAACAGGCGGGATGCATGAGCATTGCAGAAGTCGATTTGTTGCAGGAGTAGACTTCTTTTTATACTGATTGGCTAATTAACAAGGGGAGCTATTTAAATAATTAAGTAACCCTTAATTTTAAAGGCTACTTAACTAATTAAGTAGTGATTAAATGTACTGTGACTTTTAGTGACTAATTAGTGATACAGAATACGAATTAACGTACATCTCTTGCACGTCGCCTGCATTCCGCCGGCATTCCTCATGCTATGTCCTTACCGAATCGAGGCCCAGAATGGATTAAGTTGGGGCCGGACTCCTCAAAGAAGCAGGTTCAAATACTGTCGGGTGCAAATTTTTGGAAAGCATTTTTTTAAATGTAGTCATCCATGTGTAGGAAACACTTCAAAAATTATATCAACGACTTGTAATAATATTAAGATCAGCAAACCTAAAAAGGTTCCATGCAATTCTGCCCGCAATATTGCATTTTCCATTTCACAATAACCGTGCACCTGTCATAGAACAAAGCCGTGAGAACCAGGTGCACATTTATCGTGAATGTGTCAAAATACAACATTGCGGGCAGAATTCCTATAAAGAACCTGTTTAGGTCTACTGCTGTAATGTATTTTTGGCAAATAAACTATCTGAATCTGAATGAAAAAAAGTTACTCAAATTGAACTATTTTTCGGAACGAGTAGCTTTCAGGGCTGTCATGTACGGAATTATTCTGAATATCGATGAGGTATGAAGCTTTAAGGACGCTCTAAGACTGTGACAACCCTTGAAATATTGCTGTCATAATGTCTTTAAGGATTCGATTGCTTGAAGGATGGTAACACTTGGGGCTTGGGGAAAGTTATTCGCTTACAAGGCATTTACGGTAATTTACATTTAAGGCGGCGATAGATGATAATTATCGGTCCTTGTCCGATTGCATATAAATGAGCGAGATGGAATTGCGTGAAAAAATCGACAATTTCTCGTAAAATCAATCATTACGGAGATTAAAATATTATTTTTATAAAATGCGATGAAGGGGTTCTAGGTATTGTATTTTCTAATATTATGATGCCTATAAGAAAATATAGCAGTTAAGGATTTAGAAGAAAAATTGATTTATTTTGTAAAACAGGGGTAACTTTGCCTGTATTATAGTAGTATTTAAAGTTATTTTTTATTGTTTTTTAAATGAAGGGGACACTTCTTGTATCATGTACAATAACATAATACATTGTTTAAAGATCTATTTGAAGAAAACTATTCAATCGGAAGGGATTTCACATGAGTCGCGTCCTTAACTGTCTACTTATTCGTTATAATTACAGTCGAAATTTTATTGAATGAAAACCAATATTGTCGAACTTAACTGATAATATGGATTATGATAACTGAACTAAATGGCGCCGAAACCAAGCCTTAGTTGGTAAACAATTAGCAATGAGAGATATGGTCTATTAATTATGACACGTGATTCCTGTCTAGTTTAGTGGTTAGAGCACTCACTCGCCTGGTTAGGTTCGAATTCTGTCATGGGGGTTTAATAAAAATATATTTTCTTGCGAAAAATATTTCTAAATGTCTATCTATTAAAACAACTAGCAAATTCTTTAAATCTAACTATTTTGTCTCTCAGTTCCACTCATCATTTCCCTAACTGTATTCCGTCACTTCTAGATCTTATTCTCGTTTCTTCTCCTAACAACGTTGTAAAACATGGACAGTGTTCTGCAGACGCTTTCTCCTACCATGACCTAGTATTTCTTTCATATAAAGTTCGCCCTCCTAAAGCTAAACCACAAATACTTCTTCGCCGTAACTTTGGTTGCATGGATGTGGAGTCTCTTCGTAGTGACGCCCGTGATATTGACTGGTCTGAGCTAAGCAGTGCAGATAACATTGATAATATGGTACAATTGTTTAATAAAAATATTATTAATTTGTATGACAAACATGCTCCAATCCGTAGCGTTAAAATTAAGCAAAATCCCGCCCCCTGGCTCACGGATGAAATTAGATCCCTGATGCATAAGAAAGCGTCTGCCAAGTGTAGGTATAAGTGCAAGCCTACTGAGGATAATAAAGAAAGGTATCACAAATCACGTAATCGCTGCAACAGAGTGTGTAGGGACGCACTTCGCCGCTATATTCACAATTCTGTCGAACAAGAAGATTCTTCTAAAGTCTGGAAATTTCTAAGGTCTCTTGGGGTTGGCAAATCACGTCCAAATACTAACCTACCTCAAAATTTAGATATTAATCTTCTTAATCAGCATTTCTCGAGTTCTTCTAATCTCGATGATTTAACAAAATCTCAAACACTTTCGTATCTTTCATCAATAAAGCCACCTGACATTTCTCCCTTTTATTTCGAGCAATTTACTGATGTTGACGTTAGGAAGAGCATAAAATCCATTACCTCAAATGCAGTAGGCAACGATAGCATTAGTCGGAATATGATCATGCCTATTCCTGACGAGGTTGTGCATGTCATATCCCTAATGTTGAATGCGTCCATATCCTCTGGGTGTTTTCCAGTGGCTTGGAAAGAGGCCCAAATTATCCCACTCCCCAAAAAACCGAATCCTTCTGCCTTTTCCGAGTATCGTCCCATTTCCATTCTGCCATTCCTATCCAAAGTACTTGAACGCCTTGTCCACCAACAACTAAGTGCATTCCTTACCAGAAACTCCCTAATGAATCCTTTCCAATCTGGCTTCCGCCCAGGTCATAGTACCACAACTGCCTTAGTCAAGATTACCGATGATATAAGGCTTGGTATGGACAGCAGACAGCTTACTGTACTCTCTCTGCTCGATTTCAGCAACGCCTTCAACAATGTCGACTTCGACTTACTTCTTGGAGTCCTGAGCTCTCTTAACATATGTCCATCAGTCATTGCCTGGTTTCGTAGCTATCTGTGTGGACGCCGGCAACGTATTTGCATTGAACAGACTCATTCCAACTGGAATGCTATATCTGCCGGTGTTCCTCAAGGCGGCGTGCTTTCTCCTCTCCTATTTGCTGTGTTTATTAACACTATTTCTCAAAATATATCTTCTTCTTACCACCTGTATGCAGATGATTTACAGATATACACACAGGCCCCACTTCATCAATTAAACTATGCGATTAGTTCTATGAACATTGATTTGGACAACATTTGTCAATGGAGTAGATGCTATGGTCTTAAAGTCAACCCAACTAAAACACAGACAATCATAATAGGAAGTTCCAGGTTGACTTGCAAAATTAATTTTAATCAGTTACCTAAAATCGTCTTCGACGGCATTTCGGTGCCGTACAGCAAAGAGGTCAGGAATCTCGGCGTCACTATAGATAGTAATTTCACGTGGGATCGGCACCTTACTGGGCTGAGTCAAAGGATGTTTGCGTCTAATGCCTCGCTCAGGAGGTTGCGGAATTTTCTTCCTACCGCCACCAAAGTTATGTTAGCTCAATCTCTTATGCTTCCCATCCTCGACTACGCAGATGAGTGCTTCCTTGATCTCACTGAGGAACAACTGGACAAGCTTGAGAGGCTCCAGAATCTTTCCATACGGTTTGTTTATGGTCTTCGCAAGTTTGACCACGTGTCAGAATTTCGCAGTGAGCTGAAATGGTTGCCTATTCGTCTGCGTAGAGACTCTCACATTTTATCACTTCTTTACAGAATTTTATTTCTGCCGTCATCTCCATCTTATCTCAAGTCTCGATTTCAATTTCAACACCCTCCTTCTGATGCTGTCCGTTCTTTAAAAGCTCTTCTCCTTAGAGTTCCTTCTCGCTCTTCCTCTTTCTATGGAGATTCCTTCACTGCTAGAGCTGTGGAGTTGTGGAATGCTTTGCCTGCCTTTATACGACAGTCTAAATCCTTGGACATTTTTAAAAACTGCGTGTATAAACACTTTCTGCTGATTGCTGAAAAGCGTCGAGTCCTATGAATGTATCATTTTTGTATTGTTAGGTCTTGGTCCTTTCATGATTATATAAGTATGTATTTATATTTGGTTTTAGTTTATGTATGTATAATGTATGGTTTTTATATAATTATATATTTCAAGTGTAGACACCCTACCTCTCACCTTTCTTAGCTTCCATTCCATCCAAAGGTTGCCTGGAAGAGATCGCTTTCAGCGATAAGGCCGCCCATTGTGCTTCCTAAATTTAAGCTGTATTTGTTTCTATTTATTTATCTTGTAATTTATATGGTGTGTACAATAAAGAATTTATTCATTCATTCATTCATTCATTCTATTTATATCTCATAAAGGTTCCCTTTTAAAGTACGGAATCCAAAAAATACAGAAATCAATAATGTTAATAAGAGAAAAATAAGATTTTCTCTATACTCTTGTTGGCAACACTTTATGTGCATAAAATAAAACAGAACTACTAAAGAAAAACATTTTATTGAAGCAACAAGACAAATTCCTTATTGCCCTTCAATGCTTAACCCTGACGAAGCGTCTTTCAGACTCATCACTCTGAAGAGGGGATTGTCTTCTGAAGGTAGGTTGAAGACTGGAGCGTTGCCTATTGTGGTCTCCATCTCTTCAGTCTGTGTGATACGCCAGTCGGGCATGTTTAGTATTGGGTTACTGAAACCAGGAAAAATAAAAGTGGGCAAGTGAGTTCTTTGTCCGGCCACGCTTAGTTAGGGTTTCGTAGTTTCCAAAAATATCAGGGATTATGTAGAATCTGGAAAAGTCTTTACAACTAATACTTACCTTACCTAGTACCTAAGTAATATTCACCAACGGAATTGGTTAGAAATTTCGCTTTTTCATTTCTTTCAATAATTATATTATAAGTACTCGTAAATTTGAAGCTCAGAAAGACAAAGACGAATTTAAACACAGCTAAGCTGTGATGTGATTTTCCTTTAAACTTACTTATATTAACTACAGTTGTGAATACATATACTTAACGTAAGTATCCAAGTATAAACGTTTGGTTAGAAGGGGGGGGGGGGCACTTCGAAAACGGAACCTTAAAATGTTTTGTTTTTAATCCCACAATGATTTTAAAAGAACTATCTAACGATGTCCCACACGATAGGGTAAGCAAGATAAATAAATCTAACCTATCCTCCATATAGATTTTCATGAAAGAGTATTTCATAAAAATGTTTATGCAAGACATTCTTATGCTATAACATAATACGTATATATGAAAAGATGTACGTGCAGTACCTAGGTTCATGATTCATGAATATCTCACCTGGTCGTAGTTGTGGTTCTCTTCTTGCCTCGGTAGTATGAAGGTATCTGGAATTCGAATCAAATATTTACATTGTTGATTTCCTCCAAGGTTATAGGCGCCTGGTACATCAACTTTACTCATTCACTGAAAACTTCTGAAAGTCTGAAACGTTTTGACTGATTTGAATAGAATTTGCATGAGGCTTTTATCATCTATTATTAAGTATGATAATAGTCTACCCTTATGCAAATTCTTCTATCTAATTTATTTATTTAAAAATCTGGTCTGATCCCTCTGGCCTCTATTAATAAACGTAGAGTAAGGTCGGAGTACATGCTTTGTCTTTTTCCGTGATAAGAACTTTTAAAATTGACCGATAGAAACAAAAAGTGGAATATTTACTCCGACCTTACTGTACTCCCATTTTATTCATAAGGCTATCAGTGTCTTAGGCTTTGAATAACTTTGGTTCCGTAACGGTTTAGCAGCATAGTTTGAAGGCAAAGATTGTTTGGTTTGACGTCTTCTTCCGACTGAAATACAAATTTATCGGCAAGATGACATTTTATTTATCTTTCGAACAATTTCCTCATAAAACTTCATTGGCCCATATTTCCGAAACGTGTAAATTTAGGACATCGTGTGATGCAATATTTTTTGATTATACATATATGTCCCTCCTATATCTAAATATATAATTATATATATAGATTTCATCGTGCGACAAGAGGTTGACTCCCAAACTGAATTTCGACAAATTATCGGTCTAAAAAGCCCAACAAATCACACATAGTTAATAAAAAAACCGCCACTCATCAAACCCGGGGCAAATAAATCAAAGATGCTGGCAGCAGTGCCTCTTTGAATGGCAATACTTAGCCTTAGCACCAAATAACAGCCTTATTCATACACGATCCTATGAGCAAACTCAGCTTCTGTCACTTTTCGCTGAGGTTGATTATTTGACGACCTCTGTGGCGCGTCGGGCGAACGCTTGGCTGCAATACAGAAGGTTGCGGGTTCGATTCCCGCTGGGTGCAAATATTTATGCTTAAAAATAAATATTTGTATCTGGTCTGGGTGTATTTCTATGTATAATATGTATGTATTTACAAAAGAAAATAAATATAAGTAGTATAACCGTTGTCTAGCCACCGTAACACAAGCTTAGCAGCTTACCACGGGGCTAGATGGCGCTGTGTGTTCGTCACAGGATTTATTTATTTATTATCATTTACAAGACGCCACGCATAGGGTCGTTTGTGAGGGTTAGAGATGAAGTCGTCCACCTCGAAACTGGGATCAGGGACCACTTGTACCCTTTCGAATTTGATGATAGTCAACTGGGCCCAACGGTTGTTTAGACATTGAATACAACTGTGAGTTTCTTTGCAGTATACAAGATGTAACGGGCATGCCCTTTTAAGCCGAAAGGGGGTTGTTCTACGACTTTTGAAAATTACAACTTTTGTTTGAGAAAATTTTGAAGTTATGGTTCACTGAAAAAACAGCTGCTTTTGAAAATAAACGTAATTGTAGTTTCGATTGTTGTCGACTAAACTAAATGAAAGGACAAGATAAGGTCAATGACCTCGAACTCTGAGAAACAGCTGATTTTCTAATAAACTTTAAATTTAAAATTTTCGAAAACTACTTCGAATTTCCAAAAGTTGTAGAACAAAAGTTGTTCGCCTAGACATCTAGAACAACCCCCTTTCGGATTAAAAGGGCTTACCCGTTACAAATTGTATAGGTATAACCATACCGTCTCATTGACGTTTTCAATCCAGTCAGCGAAAGCGCCAACCAGGGTGAAGACAGTCGGCGCGTTTGGGTAACCGCAGATTGTTGGTCCGAAGGAGATGATGCCCACTAGCTTCCCGGCCAATATAGCTGGACCTCCCGCGTCGTGCTAAATGTTGGCAAAAGGGGTTCAAGTATGATTAGTATTTTAATCCAAATCTACATTTGTCCACGCTACGCAAAACTATCAAAGGCATTGAATTGAATTGAATTGAATAGAAATAAATATATTGAGAAGCTTATTGGCTTTGCTGCACCTGTCGATCTTGAATGGTCGTGTGGGTTAAGCAACGCTTGGCGCGGTTATTACTTGGATGGGTGACCGATAATTTGTGTGGCAAAAAATCACTTTCTCGAGCTCCTCCGTGCTTCGGAAGGCATGTTTAGGCACGTGTTATCTCTTTTTGCAGTCGATAGATCAAGTTAGAGGCGTTAGGGCGACCTGACAACTCTAACACTGAGACACATCACTACACGAAAAGATGAAGAATAATTAATTGATTGATTGATAAAATGAAGACTTACATCACACGCACCTTCTCCAGTTGTTAACGTTCCAGCACAAAACATTGTGTTAGTTATGAACTTCCTATAATGAACAAAATGTTTCGATTAATAATAACTAGTAGTTTGCCCCGAACTGAGACCTCATGACCCCTATCTCCCCAACCCCTCTACCGATCCGGATAATCTTCCAACTCATAAATTCTATTGACCTAAACTACGCGGATACCAAAATTCATGAAGATCGGAGCTACGATACTCAAGTTATCGTCGAACAAACATACAAAGATACAAGGTAACAAAGATACAAGAGCGAGGCCCGTCTACACAGGACCTCACTCGCTTCGCTCGTTCGGTCAATAATTGACCTTTTCATCTAATTTTCGATGATTTATACAGCGTAAGTAACTTTTAATCCATGCTATTTTATGGCGCTGTAACGCCCGGGACATTGTCAGGTAAGGTAGACTTGTTCAGCACCTAAGTATACCACCCTCCCAACCTAGTTTCCCGTATACCCAGAGGAAAGAACTGGTCAATACGTCTGGAGCTAGCTAAGCTGTGGGTTTCCTCACGATGTTTTCCTTCATCGTATGAGCGATGTTATTAACGCACATAACTTTTACACAAGGAAAAAGACGTTGGTGCGCGGTAAGCCGGGATTTCCGGCTTACCGCGCACGCGGGATTTCCGGGACTTTCATTCCGAAGGTCGCGGTTTCGAAACCGCGACCTTCGGAATGAAAGTCGGGGTATCTACCACTAGAACAACACCGCTCCATCTTTTGATTAGGAATTGAAATGAAAGATGATATCTGACTGATATTATTAAACTATTTGAAAGGATGGAACTGTTCGTACGTAACTATTCGTACGTTACCTACGCACGAATGAAATTCGGCGTCTGCAAAAGTTTACGGGGTCGATTCCCGCCGGGGACATGTAGGTAGGTAGGTACTTATGCTGACCATAAATGTTTGTTACTGATTCTAGAAAAATGCCATTTTTAAAACTGCGATGTCGGGTTTTCCCTTGGGCAAAAATTTGCAAGTAAGCGCTGAATCGGCACTGTCGTATTTTATGGCCTTTAGGATGTACCCTTTGTGGTACACGCCCAGATATATTATAACCACAGAAACTGCTATCTGTAAGCAAATGGTGGCCATGAATTTTGACATCAAAATTTGTCAGCTGTCTTTATCGTTGTCAACTTGAAATGACAAAATAGATAGATAACTCAGACTATACAGCGTGTTCTGACGACGACCATTTAAGCCGAAAGTGTGTTGTTATAGACGTCTAGGCAAACAATTTTTGTTTTACGACTTTTGAAAATTTGAAGTAGTTTTCGAAAATTTTAAGTTTAAACTTTCTTTAAAATTTAAAACTTTAATTAAGTGCCTTTATTTTCAAAAACAGGTATTTTTTCAGTGAAATATTAACTCAATAAATTCGAAAAAAAAAAAAAATTGTAGATCGAAAGTTGTTCGACTAGACGTCTAGACTCTAGAATAACCCCCTGTCGGCTTAAATGGTCATCGTCGGAACATGCTGTATCTATACATATAAATTTTAAAGAAAGTTTAAACTTAAAATTTTCGAAAACTACTTCAAATTTTCAAAAGTCGTAAAAGAAAAATTGTTTGCCTAGACGTCTATAACAACACACTTTCGGTTTAAATGGTCATCGTCGGAACATGCTGTATAATGATTTTCAGACACCGCACTCCGAACAACAAAGTGAAGCCAAGTTCAGTAATACTAAATGCATAAGTACCTAATACGTTTCCGCGCTCAATACAAGCACAGTCAATAAAAGCAAATCTAAAACTATGTACTTCTATTTGTTTTTCATATCACTTTTTTTAGGACACGACTAGTCATATCTTGGTAAACGATAGGGCATGTAGGTGTTGGGCTGAATCGACACATTTTCCAGTAAAGTAAATCATCATCCTGCCCTACTCAGTGAACGGATAAGCATGGAAGAAGCCTTTCCATACTAACTCACCTAAAATAACAGCGCTAAATAAAAGTTATTAAAATACAAAGTATGCATACACAAACTACACACCACACTACTAGCTAAGAAATAGGCTATTTGACACTATCAAAAATATTTATAGGTTTTGCAAAATACTTTAAAAAAAACAAAGAGATTTTTAAAAATATTTCTGCAACAAGAACGCTCTATTACGTCACGCGAGGTGGTCACACGCAATTACACTTTGGTTATTGTTGATCGAACGAGCGATGCGAGTGAGGTCCAGTGTAGACGGGCCTGGCGCTTGTATCTTTGTATGTTTGTTCGACGATAACTTGAGTATCGTTGCTTCGATCTTCATGAATTTTGGTATGCGCGTAGTTTAGGTCAATAGAATTTATGAGTTCGAAGATGAGCCGGATCGGTAGGAGGGTTGGGGAGATAGGGGGTGCATAAAGAGAAAAAATCAAGTTCTAAAAATTTGTCAATAGATGGCGCTCGACATCCCTCTTAGATCACGGTATCGTTGCGTTTGCTTGCGATATATACTCCAAGATCTGACATTTTTGTAGGGAATGTAAACGTCCATTAATGTTCAATATAAATATCGATCACAATTTGTAACATAAACATGAATTATTTATTAAATAATTCATGTTTATGTCACAAATTTTCTTATTCTCAATTATCATCATCTATCATTTATATGAATTATGAACCATAATTGATAAAAATAAACATTAAATGAACCTGATGAACTTTTCTGACCATACCTACCTTAGATTTGAAAACTAAACGAGATGTTTGTTACTCCTTCACGCAAAAACTACTGAACCGTTTGCAATGAAACTTAGTATGCAGATAGCTAAAGATCTGGATTAACACATAGACTACTTCCTACCTTAGATTCGATAACTAAACGAGATGTTTGTTACTCCTTCACGCAAAAACTACTGAACCGTTTGCAATGAAACTTAGTATGCTGGATTAACACATAGACTACTTTTTATTCAGATATTCCCGCGGGAACGGAAATTACGCGGGTAAAAATACAGAGCGAATTTCACAGAAGTTTTTTTGGTAGATAAAACTTACTCTCCGTAGACTTCCTTACAGAATTTATTCGGGTAAACTGGCAACACCTTTCTTTGTAGGAAAATCGGTTCGTAGGCCAATTTTTGAGATAGCTGGGAATTTTTTTTTAAATTAGTTTGGGAAGTTCTCGAGTAACTATTTGTATCTGGTCTGGGTGTCTTTCTATGTATAATATGTATGTATTTATGAGTTCGATTCCCGCCGGATGCAAATATTTATGCTTAAAAATAAATATTTGTATCTGGTCTGGGTGTCTTTCTGGACTAATCAGTCACCAACGTAGGTGCTTATCTCTACCTATATCACCAACGGACGCTACCTAAATCATATCACATAGATGTTACTTGCCAATGATGATGATGTATTTACAAAAAATAAAGGTAAAATATGTAGTACATATCCGTTGTCTAGTACCCATAGTACAAGCCTAGAGCTTAATTTGGGGCTAGATTGCGCTGAGTGTAATGTCATGCAATATTTATTTAACTAAAACAAAAACCAAAAAAATGGCAGACTTCCATTGAAAATGCGAAATCCGCCATTTTTATTCGACATATCCTAATTTCTTCTATAGTTTTCGTGATTTTGCATAATCACTTGAGTTTTTCAAAGTTGACAACCTTGAAAAAGCCAACTGTAAAGTTGGCGAAGGCTCGGTCGTTAAAAAATCATGAATAAAACGCGATTAAACCCGGTAAATAAAGTGTTCGACATATCCTACTAATATTATAAACGCGAAATTTTGTATGTATGTATGTGACTTTGTTACTCTTTCACGCAAAAACTACTGAACCGATTGCGATGAAACTTGGAATATAGGTGGCTGGAAATAACACTTAGGTTACTTTTTATCCCGATATTCCCGCGGGAACGGGACTTACGCGGGTGAAACCGCGGGGCAGTGCTAAGTAATCCACATACTTAAAATAAAGGAAGAGAGGACAAAAAGTCTGTACTTGGAAGTAAATAAAAAATAAGTTGTCAAGGGGACTTAGAAAAAGTAGTAGAACAAAATTATATAATTTTTAAAATTCATGTCTGTTTGTTCATTATTTATGCAATTTAAAACTATCGATCCGATTGAAATATGGTTTTCAATATTAAATAGTTCTATTTTTGAGTAACCTCGTGGTATACTTTACACCGAAATCCAATTTTTAGAACCCGAGTAATAAAACAAAAATGTCGGCCATCCATGCACTATTTCTAAGCAAACGAAGTCGCAGGTAACAGCTAGTGTATCATATGTAGGTGTTTACAAAAAAAAGTATAATATGTAGTATATCCGTTGTCTAGTACCCATAGTACAAGACTAGTGCTTAGTTTGGGGCTAGATAGCGCTGTGTAGTGTCTATTTATTTACTATACCACCCAACACCTATACAATTTGTAACAGGTATGCCCTTTTAATCCGAAAGGGGGTTGTTCTAGACGTCTAGGCGAACACCTTTTGTTCTACGACTTTTGAAAATTTATACTTTTTTTTTTAAACGAGATTAAAAACAGGTAGTTTTTGAAAATAAAGGTAATTGAAGTTTTGATTGTAAACCATCAAACTAAATAAAAGGGCAACCTAAGGTCAATGACCTCGAACTCTCAGAAACAGTTTATTTTCAAGTAAACTTTACACCTAAATTTTTCGAAGAGTACTTCGAATTTCCTAAAGTCGTAGAACAAAAGTTGTTCGCCTAGACGTCTAGAACAACCCTATTTCGGATTGAAAGGGCTTACCCGTTACACCTTGTATATCTAATTAAGTCAATGCTATTACTGAAATTGATATAAAACTTAGCACAAAACTTTAAATTAGAAAAAACTTTTAAAATAACTCTTGAGACATAGTTAAATGAACTTTTTAACCGACTTCAAAAAAAAGGAGGAGGTTATTAATTCGTCTGTATGTATATATATATATTTTTTTGTATGTTCACCGATTACTCGAAGACGGCTTGACCGATTAAGATGATTCTTTTTTTAATGGATAGATGGGAGCTCCAAGATGGTCCCATAAAATTTTGATGTGGATCTGATGAGAGTCTTCGGAGTGATGAACGGAAATGCTTCTCAAAACGCATTAATCAATCCAGTTGTTTTTCGATTACTCGAAGATGGCTTGACCGATTGAAATGATTCTTTTTTTAATAGAAAGGTGGGAGCTCCGAGATGGTCCCATAAAAATTTGATGAGTATCTGATGAGGATCCTCGAAGTGAGGACCGGGAATGCTCCTCAAAACGCTGTATTCAATTCAATTGTTCATCGATTACACGGGTTCCCTACGCTACGAAGATGGCCTGACCGATTAATATAGTTCTTTTTTTAATGGAAAGGTGGAAGCTGCGAGGTGGTCCCATGAAAGTTTGGTAAGGATCTGATGAGTATCTTCGGAATGATGGACAGGATAGCATCCCAGAATTCAATAAAATACCCATTTTTGGACTTCTACCAAAAAGAATAGACCCCTAAAGAACTAAGTACAGATTGATGGGGCACCTGAAACCACCTTCTCATCAGCAAACTCTTCAATAATTAAAATTACGGTAACAATATTGTTGATTTTTAGGTTGGGAGGTATACTAAAAAGGGTAAAATAAAAAAATAATTTAAAAATTAAAAAACCGACTTCAAAAAAGATTAAAAAAATAACTTAAAAAAGAATTGATAAAAAAGACCAAAATAACATCTACATAGGTACTGTTACAGTGCCACCGACTAACTAATCTGTTTTATCATCTGAAGTCGGGCAGTTTTACTGGTTGGTTCCATATTGTATTTAGTTTGGCTGCCCGACTTCAGATGATAAAACAGATTAATTAGTCGGTGGCACTGTACCTATGTAGAGGTTATTTTGGTCATTTTTATCAAATCTTTTTTTTGTTTTTTTTTTTTAATTATTTTTTGTTTCTTTTTGTCTCAAACATGCTTGGAAATTTGAGCATTATTTCGACAACTTTCTTCGAAATAAATCGATCTTGCTGTACTAGTCGAGCAGTGCCGCTGCACTGCTGGCAATAGTTGTATGAAAATCCATATCTGTCGTGTTTAGCGGTCAAATAAATTACTATGTAAAATCATATTTGTCGTGTAATTTAAAAATGGAACGATCTTCTACTCCGCAATATGGTGACTAAAGAGGTAACTTATCAAAGGTATTAATTTAAATTTCGAACTGGCTTGCACATAGAAAACTGTTTAGTCAAAAAAAAATACTTAACTAAATTTTAAGAATTGTACATTTTATAATTGTATTTTTAAATAAAAGTTCTGAATTGTACTACTTAGTTTAATTTTTGCGCATTATTTTAGAAAAGTACTATACAAGCCTTGGCCGCAACAAGGCATTGATGGACTTACGTAGGTATGTGTGCCTCGGCTTCGGCTCGGCCCACATTCACACGTTCGTCCACCAATGCCTCTCTTGCCGACCGCTGCAGTAATGTTCTATTTTAAAGTGTCTTTGATTTTAGGTTGAAGTCTAAACTCACACTTGGCCGATTTTATGAAGTAGCCTTCAACTACTTCGGAAAACCGGTCAAGTGCGAATTGGACTCACGCACGAAGGATTCCATTTCATTATCACAAAAAAAAAACGTTTGTTGTATGTGAACCCCAATTAAATATTTATTCTAGTGTTTTTAGTATTACTATTACTCATTTATTTTCATTCTTAAATTTAAGTTTTTATAAAAAAATAAACTAAATAATACAAAATTAACTTATACCTATACATCACTACAAAACTTAAAAACGAAATTCCGTCCATACAATTTAATTTATAGGCCCAATAAATAATGCATAAACTTTGTCTAAGAACAGTAAATTACTGTAAAAACCTTGTTTTATATTTGTTTATAATTAAAGCGTCACGTCGTAGCGAAATACATCATCTTTGAAAATTTCAACTGTCTAGCTATCACAGTTCATGAGATGGGTACCTACAGCTCGGTGAGAGACAGACGGACAGTGGAGTCTTATTAAAAGGGTCCCGTTTATACCCTTTATGTACGGAACCCTAGAAATGAGTACTTGGCTATAAAATAACTATGTTGTCTAAAATTTCAATCAGAATTTCTAAGTAGCTAAATGTGAAATACGAAATCTTTTCTTGCTGAAACAATACTCTTTTTGATATTGATACTAACTGCGCCCCGCGGTTTCACCCGCGTAAGTGCCGTTCCCGCAGGAATATCGGTATAAAAAGTAGCTTAGGAGTTATTTCAGGTCTCCAGCTACCAAGGTTCATCGCAATCGGTTTAGTAGTTTTTGAGTAACAACTCAATCGCGCAAAAACTACTAAACCGCGACTTAACTACTTTGTTTAGACGGCGATAGATAATAATTATCGGTCCTTATCCGATTGCATATAAATGAGCGAGATAGAATTGCATGAAAAAATCTACAATTTCTCGTAAAATCAATCAATAACGAAGATTAAAATAATATATTTATAAAATGCGATGAAGAGGTTCTAGGTATTGTATTTTCTAATATTATAATGCCTATAAGAAAATATAGCGGTTTAGAGACGAAAAATTGATTTATTTTGTAAAACAGGGGTAACTTTGCGCGTATAATAGTGGTATTTAAAGTTATTTTTTATTGTTTTTGAAATGAAGGAGACACTTCTTGTATCATGTACATAATACATTTCTCGTAAAATCACATAATACATTGTTTAAAGATCTATTTGATACCGGTTATGAAGAAAAACTGATAAACAGTTAAACTGATATCAGTTTATCAGAAAAACTGATAAACTGATATTCAATCGGAAGGGATTTCACATGAGTCGCGTCCTTAAGTCACAGACATACATAATATTATATACTTGCAAACGTTCTCGTTTATAATATTAGTAAGAGTAAGAACAAACATTAATTTTCCTAAGTGAATAAAAAAGCTGATATAACCTACTTCCATAGACTTGATAGATTTTTCCCGGAATCTCCGTAAGTAATTTAGGATGATACCCACTCTGTTCTATAAACAACGTAGTAAGTAGGTAGACTACGTCCTACCTCTATTACGAGGACATTAGAGCTAATATTATAGCTATAATTAATAATTATAGCTATAATTAATAATTATAGCTAAAATAAATAGCTAACATTAATAACTCACTGCGCCCCGCGGAAGTGAAAAACGCGTTATCAAGGGCGCGGGCGGCCGAGCGGTTCTCGAGCGGTTGCACTTTTTCGTTCATTACTCGGGTTCTACTAATTGGGTTTCGATGCTAAGTATACCACGACCTTCCTCGAAAATAGAAATATCCAATATTGAAAACAAGATTTCAATCGGATTAGTAGTTTTTAATTGTATAAGGAATCGACAGAAAAACAGACAGATAGACATTAATTTTAAAAATTATATACCTAATTTTGTTTTACTACTTATTTAAGTTTTTATTTACTTCCAAGTGCAGACTTTTTGTCCTCTCTTCCTTTATAATAAGTATAGGTAGATGTATATCTATATCTATCTATACTTATAATAAAGGTATTAACAAAAAAAGTGATCTAGGGGACTTAGGATAAGTAGTAGAACAAAATTATATAATTTTTAAAATTCATTTCTGTCTGTCTATTTGGCTGTTCTCCATTTTAGATTGGTCGGCCGCCACTCGTTTGTTTCTTAATGTACAATTGAATTGTTCAAGGGTAATCGTTCGACTGCTCGCCAAGCAATGGACAATTACTTATCAAATCAATTAATCATACATAATGTATAATACATATTAGGAAGGAATGAAATATTATTATAATGTAACCAAGATGTATTGAATTATTATATTATTTGACATGTAACTTATTTATTCGTTATCAATAAAGAATCTGGAACCTGAAACCTATAACCTTGGAGTCTTTAAATCCAGAGTGAATAGGTACCTTCTGGGTAAGCATGCTTAATCGTTGACCTCATCCTCGCTTCCCATCAGGTGAGATGAGGTCAAATGCTAACCTATTAAGTATAAGAAAAAAAAAATCGTTGACCTTATCCTCGCTTCCCATCAGGTGAGATGAGGTCAAATGCTAGCTTATTACGTATAAAAAAAAACTGTATCTGTATCTGCAATGGACAACGAAGCTCGGACCCGTGACGGTCTAATAAAAGTCATCCCTAAGGAAGAAGAACCGAAAAATGAGTTTATTTTAAAGCACAGTTTTAAAGGTTCAAATGTGTTACCTTAGAAACACCCCATCCCAACAGGGTGACCTCACCAGTCGCTGGTACACCCATACTGTTGTGGCTTATAGTAATGATCTTTGGTATCCTGTGGTAGCTGAAGTGTAGGTGGCGACGCAGTCTGATTACTGCAATGTTGTTACGAAGGCTCTTGGGGTCGTAGCCGGGGTGGAAATAGACCTAGAGAACAAAAAATAACCCATTTGTAAGTTGATTCCAGCGCCCCCTAGCGAGTTATCGTCGTAACAACTATCTACGAACCATCACCCATAAATAATGAACCGTTACTGAAAACCGCATCTAAATCGGTCCAGCCAAAGATGAATGGGAACATTAGAATGCGCCCTCACTAACACACAACTTCTCACCCTAAACGCATATACGCGCTCCGTTCCGTCGTGGGTAAAAAATGAAATAAAAATTTGAAAAACCCGTTTGCTTAAAAAACTGAAAAAAAAAAGACGAGCACAGTAGTCATGGCACATAGCTACTTTAACAGTCGGGACCCATTATTGGAAAGGTTATGGTCTAGACATTAGATGGGTCCCGACTGTTAGTTTTTTTTAAGCAGACGGGTTTTATTTTAAATTTTAATTTAATGTTTTATTTTACACTTTCAAGTTATCATTAATATGTGTAATTTTGACGGTTTTGATCATTTTAATTTTAAATCGCACCATTTCATTGAGAGATAATTATTAAGTTTAGGATTATTCAGTAGGTTGCGGTAGTCGACTGCTAACCAACTTTAAATCATTGTAGATTCTTAATGGTATCATTAATTGAGAAATGATTGAAGAAACCTCAAAATGATTTACAATGCCTATTCAACGATACCCTATTTGACATAGTCAGTCAACTTTAGTTTTTTTTCTTTATAACAATATGGTACGTAGGTACCTGTATTTTCTATATTACAATATGGCGGCTGGTGGTCGCCATTTTGTTTTTATTTTTATGTCACCTATCGGAGAAACAAGACGTATCTAACAATACCTAAACAAAGAAATACATTGAGTAGTTTGGAAGATACTAGGTAATAAAGAATGTTACAAACAAAGAAGATAAGCGCGAAAAAGATAACCCTTTCCCATCACTGCGCATGACGGTTTACCTCCAAAGCCTCGATAACGTCTCCACCAATCCTGCTGTAATTGCTCCCAATCCGGACCTTCAGAACTCGAGGGTTTTCTCGGAAGAAACGATTATTATGCATTCTGGAAAGTATTTTGAAATTGGAAAAGCGTGACTAATAAAACTATTTTTTTATAATCTTCTTCTATAATATGGCTTTTCCATTCGGACATTTGCCAGTGTCGAGTTCAGTCGGGTTTTATTAAAATTTGAAACAGTCAAGTCGTCATAGTTAAAGTCAAGTCGAGGGAATCATTGTAAAAAGGAGGCCATTTTTTTTACAATGTTTGTTCACAGAGCCTTGGAGATAATGCGAAAGTCCATGTTTTGCTCCGATTTTCACTTTAATTTACACTTGTACACCTTCACGAACCTAAATTGATTAAATATGCCCCAGAAATTAAACAATTTACACGCTTTTGAACTAGGTTTTACAAAAATGAACATTTAGCAACACATCTCCTCGGCGCGTTCCCGCCAAAACTTCATTTTTTTTTATAATCTCGCTGCTTTTTATTACACTAGAATATAAGTCCCGATATTTAATAATTAGCATTCTTCTTCTGATCATAATAAACAAAAAAAGAATTGGCGAAACCCGCCCAGTCGTTTACCCGTAATGCCGTGACCAAGGAAAATAGGGATTCATTTATATATATATATATATATATATAAGAAGAAGATAGGGATGATTTATATTAGACCATCACGAGCCCGTGCCGGGTCCGAGCTTCGTTGTCCATTGCTCGGCAGCCACTCGGTTGCAACAGACCGATCGACTGCTCGCCGAGCAATGGACAACGAAGCTCGGACCCGTGACTGTCTAATATAAATCATCCCTAAGACCAAATACCGTGTGAACATCGGGATCAAAAGTCGTCGTATATAGCGTCATGAATTTCTATTACTTACATAAATACTAAATTGGCGATAGAACTATTTTTAAAGAAAATATATATCCACAAAAACACAGCGCACGGTCCACGTCAGGCGGGATTCGAACCAACGCATCTCAATCCAATCCGGGGAATGCAACTTAGGCCTCTTAGTCTACCGACGCAGTGACTCATACGCCGAATTATCGCTTCAATATCATTCCATTCACTACAACTTAGGCATGTTAACGCCAAACTACGACGCGATCATTGATGTAATTCAATACATGGGTGAAACCGCGGGGTGCAGCTAGTTCTATATAATCAAATCACGAGGCGTTAAATCTACACCCGATACAGAATAGAACCCCACCTGTTATTTTTCCAACCAATTGCTCTGTTGACATATAAAATCCGGCAACACAGATATATACCGAGCGATAACATCTTAACGATCTCCATTTGTATACGAACTGTTTATATCGGTTTGAGACTCGTATCCTTTTATTTTACCTGTCTAACTAAAATGGTATTTCTTTGATGTTCTATGTTTTACCCGACAGTCAAGGGAAGGTTATAGTTTAAAGGCAATCACGGAGTTTTAGTGGGAACGCGTTGAGGAGATGTGGTGCTAAATTTTCATTTTTGTAAAACCCAGTTCAAATGCGTGCAAATTGTTTAATTTCGGGGGCATATATTATTCAATTTAGTTTCGTAAAGGTGTACAAGTGGAATGAAAGTGAAAATCGGTGCAAAACATGGACTTAGTGTTGTCTCCAAAGCTCCGTGAACAATCTTTGTAAATGGCCGCCGTGTTTACAAATGACTTTGATGACTTGACTTTTACTATTACGACTTGACTGTTTCGATGCAAATAACTTGCATAATATACAATTTGTAACGGGTAAGTCCTTTTAATCCGAAAGGGGGTAGCTTTGCGCCTACCGCCCATAGTTGCTTGCATTCTGACAAGATACGGCCCTAGGCGCCAAGCGCTCAGTGCGGCCGGTCGCGAACTTTCCATATAGACCGTTCGTTTTAGTCAGGTGACTCGCTAGCTTCTAGCCGCTAAGTCAGTCTCCTGCCTATGCGGCTGCAGCCTTAAATAACTTACAATTGCAAACAAGCAGCCGAAGTAAGCACCAGGTCATGCCAGTAAATCACTCCACCACACCAGAACCGCCCCATGACGTGAACAGTGGCCATGAATGGATAGAACCGAACTGTGGTCCTTTCACCCTTGTAGATTCTACGACCATCGTGACGGTGGTGGTCTCTCAAGTCATTCAGTTCACCTTGAGGATCTGTTGGGGAATATAGTTATGAAACATTAAGAGATTAGGTAGGTTGAGGTGATGACTCAAACAAATTCCATGTTCTTTAATGTTTATTCCAACAATTAAAGCGAAGCGAGTCGATAAATAAAGATTCAGGTATGATTTATTTAGACTGTAACGGGTCCGAGCTTCTTTGTCCATTGCTCGACGAGCAGTTGATCGGTCTGTTGCAACGGAGTGGCGGCCGAGCAACATACAACGAAGCTCAGACCTGGCCGGCGCTCGTGATGATCTAATATAAATCATCCCAGGTAAGGTAAATAAGCGTCCGCCCTTCCATATCATACGCATCGGACGCATCCTCAGAACGCATCGCATCGTAATATTTTTGTATACAATGCATTCGCATCGTTATGGACGCACTTGTTCGACTTCTATACAAAAAATATCACGATCCGTTTGATGCGCCGCTTCCAGTGAGTACGATGCTGAAAGGTGGACGCTTAGCTTTAAATATAAAAAGCATAATTGAGTTTGCAATGGTATACTGCAGTGGCTGTTTACAACTGTCATTCTTCTGGTGTCATTTCTACTGCTGTAAAGATCAATGTTATGAAATAACTAGCTGCAACCCGAGTAAGTCCCGTTCCCACGGGAATATCGGCCTGTGTGTTATTCCAGGTCTCCAAGTACCTATCTATTTCAAGTTTCGTCGCAATCGGTTCAGTATTTTCTGGAGTAACAGACATACTTCCATATATGCTCAAGTTCATATCACTAGCTTATTGAAGGAATGCAACATACTCCTAATATAACAGTTAATTCTAAATTGCTTTTACACATTTATTCATCCCCTTATTTTAATTAATTTTGAGTTGAGTACTTCTCCTCCTTCGATTTCCTTTACATCTGCTACATCCACTCTACTAATATTATAAAAGAGAATGTAAAGTTGTATATAAGTCAGTATATTTGTTTCTTTTTAGTGTTCCGTAACCAAATAAATACGTACCCCAATATATACTCTGATTGCCAGTATGTTCAAATTTGTGATCGTCATGAGCAGTTTCTGCAATGATCTCATCAATGACATCATTGTCGTGTTTAACATCATAATTTAGCTTTCCACTCAACATTTTTCTTGCAGATTTCATCATGTTCTTATTGCCTTTAACATATTTAAGGTTAGGTAATTAATTGTGAGCTTAGACATTAATATTATTTTGTTGTTGTAACTAACGAGCTGGTTCTTTCATTAACAAAAGGACCTCTCACGCAAAAGGGGCCTAATTTGAAGAGGTTTATTTATGGAAAACAATTAAAAGTACCAATACAAATCAATAAAATATTTTATTTAAAATCTACCTAAATAATTCGGAAACAATGTCTTAACAAATGCTACAAAGCAAATTATTCGAAAACATTGCGTCGGGAAATAATCAACAATTTCCAATGAATTCGATACGAACGCCCATTTATCTTTTAATAAAAGAAACAACCATATTTATACAAGATTTCGTAGTAATATCGAAAAACCCTTCCTAATCAAATATCTACATCATATGTATAAATTTCATGTCTCTAGGACCTACTAATATTATAAATCCGAAAGGATAAAAATTTACATAGGGATAGTTTAAATGACGGAGAGTAACATAAGATACTTTTTATCCCGAAAATCCCGCGGGATCGGGTCTTACGCGGGTGATAGCTATTTATTTTAGATGATAAATGATGGAGAGTAATATAGGATACTTTTGATCCCGAAAATCCCGCGGGATCAGGACTTACCCGGGTGATAACTATTTATTGGATGAAAATTTGCATAGGGATAGTTTAAATGATGGGGAGTAACATAGGATATTTTGATCCCGAAAATCCCGGAGGATCGGGACTTACGCGGGTGATAACTATTCAATGAATGAAAATCGACACAGGGGCAAGGTAAGTGATGTAGAGTGGCATCATCATCATCGTCATCGTCATCTATCGTCATCCATCGTCATCGTCATCCTTCGTCATCGTTATCGTCACTTACTGATGAAATACAAACTTTACCATACTTCACCTACCTACCGCAGTGCAAAACTCCACACTTAAACGGACGACCAGGGAATAGCGCCTGGCTTCAACAGTACTTCAATGGGCGACCGTTTAAGTGTGGATTATTGCATTGCGGTAGGTAGGTGTTCGAACAACGCGGGTTCGCAACTTGCGCGGGTGAAACCGCGGGGCGCAGCTAGTTTTATATAATTCAGTCCACTGGTTCTTTCATTCAGTTGTAAAAATAAATATTTATATCTGGTCTGGGTGTCTTCCTATGGACAATATGTATGTATTTACAAAAAAAATGTAGTGTATTCGCTGTCTAGTACCCATAGTACAAGCCTAGTGCTAAGTTTGGGGCTAGGTTACGTTGTGTGTAATGTCGTGTAATATTTATTTTATTTATCCAGGCAATCAGTCTGGACTTTAATTTTATATTATGTAGTTTAGTTAGAATTATAGTTTTACCTTTGCTTAGGATATCTAAAACATCATCCCTGTTAATTTTTTCCTTCATTTTTAGGTACAAATTTCTTTCATCATCAAATTTGAAACTATCATTGTCATGTAGCGCTTCAAAGAAACTTGTCTCAGTCAAATTACTGTATTTAGTTACATTCTGTATCAAATCTGCTATATCATTATTGTCGACGACAAATTTGTTAACATATTCAATTTTCTCTTTTAATTCATTAATTCTTGCAGTATTATTCTTTGAGAAAAGGTTCGTTAAAACCTCACTGAGATTATATGCATTTAGTTCATTGAGATCCGTTGATATTTCACTTTGTACTAAATGGAATATTGCAAGCGTTATTATTAGAAACATTGCCGTTGATTCTTGTAGAGTTTTTATAACTTATTGAAAATTATTTATTTACCAAAACATACAGAAATAAAAAACAAAGTAAACGTTCCCAACTGCGAACTGTATTGGATTTATTGGTGGTATGATTTCTGTGTTTTGGCTAGGAATGTGTTTCTGTATGTTTGTGTTATAAAACAGAAAATAAATTGACTGTCCTCACCAAAATGAAGCATAAAGTATCGTAACCCGTTTTGGAGCCTTCCCGGTGTATGGATTGAAGAGGTAAGAAGAAATAGGGCTTAGCTGTTTATTTATCATAAAATTTTATCACAACTTCCAAATACTTACGACAACTTTCTGCATGAGCTGGTTCCCCCTTGCCCTTTTTATTATAAGACCACGAGGGGTACGATTGGTCGCCATCCTCATCTGGTAAACGTTCAAATTTCGCGTACAAAACGTCACGCCTCCACCTTTCTTGTGCGCACTGCCAAAAAGTGGAATTCTCTGCCAGCTTCGCTGTTTCCTCAAACCTATAACCTTGGAGTCTTCAAATCCATAGTGAATAGGTACCTTCTAGGTAAGCTTGCTTCATTGTCGACCTCATCCTCGCTTCCCATCAGGTGAGATGAGGTCAAATGCTAGCCAAATACGTAATAACGTATAAAACGCCAACTTCTCAAAACGACAGGAGGGCAACGAAAAAAAGAGTTCTCTTTCCATGACATTCAAACTGTGGTAACAATTCTAAATGTCAAGGAGATATTTAAGCACTAACCTCATACTAACCTAAATAAACCTTGTTATGTGAAAAAAGGTCAAAAATCAAGTAAACCAACATGCCTTAAACAGTATGTGAACAATATGAGTTTATCACCAGTGGATACAGCACCAATTCTGTATTTTATGGGAACACGTTTGAGTTTTATAACTTCTAGTTTATTAGGTAACTTTTTGAGATTAAAGTGGTTTACGAGTTAGTCTGACAACTGCTCGCTTTTTACTTACCTAGTTGCTTAGAAAATTGTGTGAAGGTGCTCTCTCACTAGGAGCATTCACGTTCACATCAGTGAGCGAAGAAAACCGACCATGTCAGGGTGGAGTGAATTGTATAGTTATGCTCACAGCCGAATCTACAGCGTGTTTCGACGATGAATATTTAAGCCAAAAGGGGGTTGTTCTAGACGTCTAGTCGAAGAACTTTTGATCTACGACTTTTAAAAAATCTAACTTTTTTTTCTCGAATTTTTTTGTTCATTTTAATGAAAAAATAGATGTTTTAGAAAATAAAGGTACTTAATTAATTATCCGAAATAAATGATTAATTAATTAAAGTTTTGATTGTAGTGGTCCAAACTGAATAAAAGACACAAAATAAGGTCAATGACCTCTAACTCAAAGAAACAGCTGATTTTCAAATAAACTTTAAACATAAAAATTTCGAAAACTACTTTGAATTTTCAAAATTTGTAGAACAAAAATTGTTCGCCTAGACGTCTAGAACAACACACTTACGTGTTAAATGGTCATCGTCGGAACACGCTGAATAATGTTGCATTACACGTGAATGCTCACAATGAGGGAGCACCTTTAGATGTGTTTTTACTAAGCTACTACTAATAGCTTAGCAACTATGTTAAATATTAATATTTAGTTTTTGGTCTAGACACCAGTGGCCCGAATCTGTAAAAACATAGCATGCGACAAGCAGGCGGGATGCATGAGCATTGCATAAGTCGATTTGTTGCAGGAGTAAAAATAATAGCTATTCCATAACTTCCTTAATGCTGATTGGCTGAAGGACAAGGAGAGCTATTTAAATAATTAAGTAGCACTTAGTTTTGAAGGCTACTTAACTAATTAAGAAGTATTTCAATAAAATAACATTTACAGAATACGAATTAACGTACATCTCCTGCACGTTGCCTGCATGCCGCATGCTATGTCCTCACCAAATCGAGCCCCTGGCCGAACGGTGTGGTGTTCTGTCGCTTCCGCGGACAAATTCCACAAGGATGCCTAAAACCTAAAACAATATTGTGTAATATTAAGAAAGTGCTACTAACTTAGACTTAAGCTAATATTAACACATTTAATTATTAAAAATTATGTATGTTAGTCTATAAGCTATGTATTTATATGCCTTGTTGCCTGCAATATTTTTTTTATTATTATATTATTATTAGTTTGTACATTCATGCCCAAAAAGTGTAGTTATAAATACCACAGTTTACCTAACCGCGCTATACCATCACTTTTTTCACAAATGGCCATGTATTTTTATCTCCGCCAGTACATGCTCGCGTGAAATACTGAAAGCTTCGACAAAGGTCGTCAAATATACCTACCGTGGCACATTTCACAGATTTATCACCATTATTTGATTTATACGGGGATTTCATAAAACTTTGGATTGTATGCCGCCGGCCCCGTATTTGATAACACCTTTTATGGTTCGACTAGCCAATTCCCGTAACTTTGACTGCGTAGAAACCTGCCGGGCATAGAAATAAAGCTAGGTTCGGCATAGAAATAAAGTTAGATTCGGCATAAAAATAAAGCTAGTTTCGGCATAGAAATAAAGTTAGATTCGACATAAAAATAAAGCTAGTTTCGGCATAGAAATATAGCTGCCTGGGATAGGGAAAGTGGATTTCTCAGCCAGCTTCGCTGTTTCCCCAAAGCTATAACCTTAGTCTTGAAATCTAGAGTGAATAGGTACCTTCTAGGTAAGCATCCTTTATCGTCGACCTCATCCTCGCTTCCCATCAGGTGAGATGAGGTCAAATGCTAGCTTAGTATGTATAAAAAAAAAGCTTTGGCATAGAAAACAATCTAGCTATGGCATAGAAATAAATCTAACTTCGACATAGAAACAAAGTTAGCTTCGGCATAGAAATAAAGCTATCTTCGGCATAGAAATAAGCTAGCTTCGGCTTCGGCCCCGGCATGGAATAGGGATAGCTGTGCGGCATAGAATAGAGTTACTTCATCCTTCCCGTTGGTGTCAAACGACTACTAGGGATTTTATATTAGAAAGTAAGCCTCAAGTCTCCCCGCGCGGTGGCAGGTAAACTACTTTATCCCAAGGAGGGTTGTGGTTAGGCTGGCTTTTCTTTTGAAAATACGCCTGCCTTTCTTGTAGGTATAACGGTGCGCTTTAAGCAACACCTGGCCATTATACTAGAATGGGTGACCGATAATGTGTGTGGCATAAATCATTATCACGAGCTTCTCCGTTCGTGAAGACACGTAAAGCAGTTAGTCCCGATTGTTAGCATCATCATCATCACAGCCCTTACCAGCACCAGCACAGACACCACAAATAGCGATCGCGAGCTACCTCCATTCAACGAATCCCCGCGACCGCTACAGTTGATTGTCCCAATTTTTACCACTAATAGCAATCGTTTAGACAAGTTAGAGCCGTTGAAAACTCTTAAAAACTAGTTGAGACACACTACACCACTATACAAAGAATAAGAAAGCGGACGTATGCAAAGATCACCTATGAGTTACTAGTTACAATAACTATAGTTACAATAATATAACTAGTTATAATAACGTAGCTAGTTACAATAACTAGTGATGCGACATGTAACGAAATCAATAGTTTCCGGTTCAATTGCAAATAGTTATTTTTGGAAAGCAAGGTGAGCGACACGACGACTTGGGATATTGTACCTACGATATTATGTAACGGAATCATTAGTTTCGAGTAGTGATTTTTGTAATGCGTTATATCTGTAACGCGTTACTGGACTGACGACTGTATCTACATAAAAATATCTGGTTACAAAAATTAATGGTTTACGCCGACCAAGTAACTAGTTTCATTACCTACGTTTTTTTTAAATGACGTAACGACACACGTCTGCTTCTTCCTTCTCTTACTTTTCGTTTGCGCAAAACGTGATAATTGGTGTTTGTTATAAGAAATCTATAACAAATTGTACTAGACTGACATAAATCTTTCTTGACTTACAGCAAAGTAAGTAAGTAAGTATGTAATTAACTGACGAACGACTGTCGAACGTGACGCGTGAAGGAAACGATTCTGTGGAGGAAATCCTGAGAAACTGATTCTCCGGTAGCACACCTCCGCTGCGAAACCCGCAAGAGTTTCGCTTCATGTAGGACTTACTTACTTGAATGCGAATAAGTAGTAGGAAGCAATATTCTGCAATAATACAAAAATCAGAGGCCGAGGTCTATATTCCAAATTAGAAGCCCACCATTCATACACCATCTTTCAGCTTTATACTATTAATAGTATTTAAGTTTCATGTTCATAATATTAGTAGGTTAAAATATATTTAACCCTGTAGATTTCTTTCTCAGAATGAATTTTTCATTACTACATTACTAGGTACCTACTGATGTTCGGTCGGTGGCCCGATTCTGTAAAAACATAGCATGCGACAAGCAGGCGGGATGCACGAGCATTGCATAAAAATAATAGCTATTCTATAATTTCCTTCAATACTGATTGGCTGAGAAACAAGGAGAGCTATTTAAATAATTAAGTAGGCCTGAAATTTGAAGGCTACTTAAGTAATTAAGTAGTAATTAAATAAAATAACATTTACAGAATACGAAATAACGTACATCTCCTGCACGTCGCCTGCTTCCGCCGGAATTTCGCACGCTTTGTCCTTACTGAATCAGGGCCCGGGTCGGTCGGTACGTATCGTAATATAGTCCTCTAGTTTCGCAGTTAGATAAAGACGTGTACTACCGGCATCACAGGCAAGCCTTATAATCTAGCTTGTTGGTAGATAGGTAGGTACGTGTCTGTGTATTCGTCCGCTATATCCGAACCGATATGCCAATTCCTGCGGGAAATCAGATATTTTTACCGCCTACGGGATTTTCTTATAACATCTTTATGTAGTACCTATCTACTTACTTTTGATACTTACTTATTTTTATTGGTTACTACCTATATTTTTACGTATTTGAGTTAGTACCTTCCTGAGCTACAATGTCACAGACAGATGCACAGACTCACAGATAAATACATTAAACTTCAAACACTCCTCTTTTTATGTCGGGGATTTAAAAATGAATGAATGAATATTTTTATTTCAAGCCAGAAACCCATATATTAAAACAAAATAAAATAATAATGTACAAAGTGCAATGTACAGTAAAATTTAAAACAAAAAAAGTAAAAGCATTACAATTAAAATTACACTATTTACCTACTAATATCTTACTAATATTACAAACGCGAAAGTTTGTATGTATGTGAGGTTGTTACTCTTTCACGCCAAAACGACACAACCGATTGCGATGAAACTTGGAATAGGTAGCTGGGGACCTGGATTAACACCTAGGATACTTTTTATCCCGATATTCCCGCGGGAACGGGACTTACGCGGATGAAACCGCGGGGCGCAGCTAGTATAAATATAATTCTACCTACATATCATGCTGGCAATGCACAATGTTCTAACTCTTCCAACCAACTTACATAATTTTTTGTTTTTTTTTGTTTTAGGCAAGCATGTTGAAATGCTTAAAGAAATTTCTTGTAAGAAAGTAGACGCCAATATATTAGTGAATTACTTAATACTATACTACTCCTATAATTAATTATTTCACATCTTTCAGTAAACTTTTTCTATAATCCGTGATACCATGATCTTTTGTCGTTGCTTTGTCGTCCTTTTTTCGCTCAAAAAAAAAGTAAATTTTAATTTCTTCTATGGTTTTCGCGATTTTGCATAATAAAACACTTTATTTATCCGGTTTTATCGCGTTTTTATTCATTATTTGAACCGAGCTTTCGCCAACTTTACAGTTGGCTTTTGGCAGTTGGCAGCAGTCAACCTTGAAAAAGCCAAGTGTAAAGTTGGCGAAAGCTCGGTTCAAATAATGAATAAAACGCGATAAAACCGGATAAATAAAGTGTTTTATTAGTAAATTAAACTAAAGAATTCCCCAACTACCACTTTTAAAAACCACAGACGAAAATTTCGTAATTTGTTTAATTGCTCAAGGCATCTAAGTATCTATAATAGAAATATTTTAAAAGAAAAATTGATCGTCAAAAAAGATCTTCTATCCTTTAAAATATTTCTAGTTTATCCACAGAAAATTTTACACAATCTTTTTGTTTAGGTTGGTTTTTAATAATAAAAAAAACCTATTTGATGTGTTTAAATTTTATTTTTTAGCAGAACGACAGTGGTGACTTCGCGACGACTTATCAAGACATCAAGTAGGGAGGATCCTTTGTAGGTTACGTCCATAATACATAAAATACTTATTCCTTTCTCTATTCTGTAGGCATTGAATTTCATTTGAACTCGATAGCCTTTTCAATGTAAATTGAGGCTACAAAAAATAATAAAATCTAGTGGAATTCCTTTTGGAGAAACATTTAACCGCAGCGCCATCTCATGGCAATTGCTATTAACTAACACAGTACTGCCATCTACTATAGAGTAGCGGAACTCGGTGAATTAGCCTGCTTACACGTAATTTTATAAAGACGGTATAGATGGCGCTGTTTTAAATTTTATAAAAAGCAATTTTATTCCAAAATATCAAAATAATTTTGTTTCTGTGGCGCGGCGGGCTCGGGTTTTGCAATGAAACTTTTGCAATGCAGTCGGGTTTTCTCGACTTTGATGAAGTCGCGGCTTTGATTCCCGCCGGGTGCAAATATTAAGCATAAAAATAAATAATTGGATGTGTTTCTATGTATTTACAAAAGAGTATAGGTAGGTATCCGTTGTCTAGTCACCATAACACAAGCTTAGCGGCTTACCTACCACAAGGCTAGATGGCGCTATGTTGGTCACAGAATTTATATTAGTATTTTATATAATTAAAATAAGATGATAATTACAGTCTTTGACAAACCTAACGCAAAGCTAAGATAATCCAAACCATTGTCTCCATAATTGACCACCAGAGGCGCTGTCAGTACAATGTTAATTACCAAACTAACAAAGTAATACATTCAGTTAGCGATGGCGCTAGCGTCTTCGCAAGAACACTAAATTACCAAAGTCTTTGTGTAGTTCTTATTTTAACCGCTTGAATAGCTAAATTTGTAACAGAAGCTTCGGGCAAAAAACATTAAAATAAATTAATTATTGCCAAGACAGAAATTAAGGCAGCTAAAATGAAATCTTGTGAAGGCTTTTATTTCACCGAAACATAATTAAATTTAATTTTAGCTGTTTAATTTGTGAGTTAGGGTTGTAAAATAAGAGATTTGGTACATTTTTAATAGGGTTTATTTCAAAGAAAAGGTAGAGAAAGATAACACTTATTTTTTCTTATTTATTGCTCAACGCATTCTACGAGACGGCAAGCGAAGGGCGCGGGTTTAATTCCTGCACTGCCCGGGATATTTTTTTTGATAATCCATTTGTCCTTGCAAAATATTTCTAAGAAACATCAATTTCGACCCTGAACACAAATTACAAACAAATGTTGCGGGTTCGATTCCCGCTGGGTGCAAATATTTATGCTTAAAAATAAAATTTTTGGATCTGGTCTGGGCGTATTTCTATGTATAATATGTATGTATTTACAAAATAAATATAAGTAGTATATCCGTTGTCTAGCCACCGTAACACAAGCTTAGCAGCTTACCACGGTGCTAGATGGCGCTGTGTGTTCGTCACAGGATCTATTTATTTATAGTAGTATTTTATTTATTTATTATTTATTTATTTAAGGTAGGCACGTGCTTCCGAAGGCACGTTTAGCAGTTGGTCCCGTTTGTTACCTTCGATAACCTCTGTGGCGCGTCGTGCGAACGCCCGACTGCAATGCGTAAGGTTGCAGCCTGCAGGTTCGATTCCCGAAGGGTGCAAATAATTATACTTAAAAATAAATATAATATGTATCTGGTCTGGGTGGCTTTCTATGTATCATAATTGACCGAACGAGCGAAGCGAGTGAGGTCTAGTGTAGACGGGCCTGGCGCTTGTATCTTTGTATGTTAGTTTGTTTGTTCGACGATAACTTGAGTATCGTAGCTCCGATCTTTGAATGAATTTTGGTATGCGCGTAGTTTAGGTCAATAGAATTTATGAGTTCGAAGATGAGCTGGATCGGTAGATGGGTTGGGGAGATAGGGGGTCGTGAGGTCTCAGTTCGGGGCGAACTACTAGTTATATTACAGACGCGCCACAGAGGTCGTCAGAGGTAGGTAGGTAGGTACTACAGTTGCGTTAGAACGTGCCTCTAGCAAAAAGAAACCTAGATTTACATTTTACAAGCAAAAACCACTATAAAACCTTGAAAAACACATAAACTATGAAAGAGAATTGGATTTCCAACTATAGTGCTGAACAAGGATGGTTCGTGATGGAATAAAGAAAAATAATTAAAAACCGACTTCAAAAAACCCGGCCAAGTGCGAGTGGGATTCTAGCACGAAGGGTTCCGTACCATTATTGAAAAAAAAATTGGAAAAAAATCACGTTTGTTGTTGTACTTCATAATAAAACACTTTATTTATCGGGTTAAATCGCGTTTTTATTCATGGTTTTAAACGAACCGAGCTTTCGCCAACTTTACTGGTTGGTTGGTTGTACTTCATAGTTATTCTTAACAGAGAAACAAAGTTTAGGTCATTATTTTTGATTGGTTTACGTTCTAAATTTGAAAAACTTCGAGTTTACTAAGCAAAAACTTTGGATAGTTGCGACTTGCGAAGATCGCTTTGTAAATACGAAAAGTTTTTGCTTAGCAAAGATAAAGTACGGACTATAGATTTCAGCCCAAGGGATGATTTATATTAGACCTTCACGAGCACGAGCTTCGTTGCCCATTGCTCGGCGAGCAGTCGATCGGTCTGTTACAAGCGAGTGGCAGCCGAGCAAAGGACAACGAAACTCGGACCCGGCCGGCGTTCGTGACGGTCTAATATAAATCATCCCTAAGTATGTAAAGCCGATTTTTTATTACTGAACTACCTAGTCTCGCGAAAATTATAGTCACCTTTGCAAAAAAAAATTCGTAGCACCAGCGATTTTTTGATAAAACTAGTTCCAGTAAACTGCTGCGCGACATAAAAGTCGACTATAACTTTCGCGACACTACTTTCATAGTGAAAACACAGCTTTAGTATGGGTGGACACTAGGTACCCTAATAAACGTTTTAAACTCACATGACTTGAACTCATAATTGAGTTATAGTGTAGTGTAGACGGTGTAGACGGGCCTGGCGCTTGTATCTTTGTATGTTTGTTCGACGATAACTTGAGTATCGTTTCTCCGATCTTCATGAATTTTGGTATGCGCGTAGTTTAGGTCAATAGAATTTATGAGTTCGAAGATGAGCCGGATCGGTAGGGGGGTTGGGGAGATAGGGGGTCGTGAGGTCTCAGTTCGGGGCGAACTCCTAGTTATTTTTCCCGGATCTCGGGCTTGCGTATTATTAACCAGTGTAAACGGGCCTGGCGCTTGTATCTTTGTTTGTTTGTTCGACGATAACTTGAGTATCGTAGCTCCGATCTTCATGAATTTTGGTATGCGCGTAGTTTAGGTCAATAGAATTTGTGAGTTCGAAGATGAGCCGGATCGGTAGGGGGGTTGGGGAGATAGGGGGTCGTGAGGTCTCAGTTCGGGGCGAACTACTAGTTATTTTTAAATTCTCTTACCTCGACGTTTCAATCATGTTACAATGATCTTGGTCGAGAGGGGACTGAGTAGATACCCTACTTCACAAGGATACCAACCGTGCCGTATCTATTTATTAAAATGTATTGTTTTGATTCATTTTACGACGTAAAATGCTGCGTCGGCCGGCCGGACCGCCCGGTCGTTTACTCTGTACTCTTCAGACACGTTTTAGGTAGGTTGTGTTTACCCTTTGTTTTAGGATGGGGAATATTTTGTTCTAGGCCCTAAACATTGGCCCGATTCTGTAAAAACATAGCATGCGACAAGCAGGCGGGATGCACGAGCATTGCATAGGTCAATTTGTTGCATGAGTAAAAATAAAAGCTACCTATTCTATAATTTCCTTTAAAACTAATTGGCTGAGGAACAAGGGGAGCTATTTAAATAATTAAGTTAATTTAATTAATTTATAATTTATAATAACCCCTTAATTTGAAGGCTACTTAAGTAATTAAGTAATAATTAAATGAAATAACATTTACAGAATACGAAATAACGCACATCTCCTGCACGTCGTCGCTTGCATTCCGCCGGCATTCCGCATGCTTTGTCCTTAC
The DNA here is from genome assembly GCA_949358125.1 of Idaea dimidiata. Lineage (NCBI taxonomy): Eukaryota > Metazoa > Arthropoda > Insecta > Lepidoptera > Geometridae > Idaea > Idaea dimidiata. The sequence goes on from OX442342.1 coordinate 2,356,862, forward strand.
AGAATCAGGGCCCAGGTGAGACCGCGTTCACTGCTAGTAAGTAATGAATATGCAAATTCCTAAAACATAATAATGTGAAGCTAACTGCATAACGCCGCAAAGTTAAATTGCACCAAACTTCGTGCACTGCAGCCACTATTCTAAAACTATAACGTCTTAACATTGCTAGGTTTTTATAAAAAAAACTTTAGTGCAGGCTCCATGCAGTCTCCACAACAACCTATAGCCTAATCAACAATAGACACTGACACCCATATGCAGAGTCGTTTCCTCCACTCGACTCGACCTCGACTCAACTTGAGGGATAGAATTCTTGAGGAAATTCCTCAGTCGAGTCGAGGAATTATTATTGTCAAACTCAAGGTACGTCGCGATCTACCTTAAGGTATCCTCGAATCTATCGATACCGATGTCATACCGATTCTACGAGTATCATTCAAGTTGAGTCGAGGTCTAGTCGAGTGGAGGAAACGAGTCTGCATATGGGTGTAATTATATTTTAAGTACTTACTCGTTTTTTTATTTATTTTATTTATAATACATTTTTTTTAATTGCGGGGTTACCATGGTCTCCTAGGATCTAAACGCCCTGCTAATAAAATAAATTATAAAAATCCCCGACTACTTTGAAAACTTCCGATAGCTTATTTGTTTTTTAATAAACGTGGAGTAAGGTCGGAGTAGTGTGAACATATTTTATCTCTTTCCGTGACAAGAACTTTCTTATCTAATCTAATCTTTTTTTGCGTGTAAATTGTTTAATTTCGGCGGCATGGCTCAATTTAGTTACGCGAAGTTCAACGAGTGTAGTGAAAATAAAAATACCAGTGCCAAACACTAAATTAGCACGTTACAAACAAATGTTCCATGGGGTTGGAGAAAAATCGAAAATCGTTCTGCATTGCAGTCGGGCGTCCGCGCGACGCGCTACAGAGGCCGTCAAAAATAATAGGGGTTAAAGTATGAAATTGCCGTTTTATTGCAATAGGTTCTTTGAATGGACATAGAATCTTTATGGTTTGAGGTTTTCGAATGAAACTTTTTTCAAATGGTTTCTGTGATGTTCTTTTTTTAAAAATGTGAAACATTTGAATATCGACTTTCAATTGTTTTTGTTATTCAATTTAGACAAGAAAGATGGATACTGCGAAAATTCGAGTGATTTTTGAATACGAGTACCGACGCGGAACTAACGCGGCAGAAACAGCCCGCAATATCAATGCTGCGTTTGGAGAGGGGTCTACTAATGAACGCACCGTGCGATTTTGGTTTAAACGCTTTCGTGATGGAAATTTCGACTTAAAGAACGAGCCACGAGGAAGACCGCCCACACAGGTGAATAACGATGAATTAAGAGAGATAGTGGAAGCCGATCCTAGTCAAACTACCCAGGAATTAGCGGCATGGTTTAACGTTACCTTACCCACTTTATTGACTCACTTTCGTCAAATCAATAAAATAAAAAAATACGAAAAATGGGTGCCTCATGATTTGACTGATCTGCAGAAAGAAACGCGTGTTGAAACTTGTGTTGCCTTGTTGAACCGGTACAGAAATGAAGGAATATTGGATCGAATTGTAACATGTGATGAAAAGTGGATTCTTTATGATAACCGGAAAAGAAAAATGCAATGGCTGACCCCAGGTCAAATGCCACAACAGTGTCCTAAAGCAAAACTTACCAATAAAAAGGTAATGGTAACTGTTTGGTGGTCTCAGGTCTTCACTATAGTTTTCTTCGATCTGGTCAAACAATTACGGCAGATGTCTATTGTGCCGAACTCCGAACCATGTTGACAAAACTAGCAGTAAAACAGCCCCGACTCATGAATCGATCTTCACCATTATTGCTCCACGACAACGCGAGACCTCACACAGCACGAGAAACCATTTTGACCCTTCAGGAACTGCGCTTAGAAACCATTCGTCATCCTCCGTATTCACCAGACCTTGCTCCAACGGACTACCATTTTTTTCGTGATTTGGACAATTATCTACGTGACAAGAAGTTTTCTTCCCAGGAGGCAGTACAAAATGCTTTCACACAGTTTGTGCAGTCTAGATCGTCGGAGTTCTATCGCAAAGGCATTAATAACCTTCCCATTAGATGGCAGCAATGTATAGATAATAATGGCAACTATTTTGATTAAATAAATTTGTTAAAAATTTAAAAAATAAACAATTAAGATTTTCAGTACAAATCGGCAATTTCATACTTTAACCCCTAATAATAATTGCTTTTAGCCTAGGCGTTGTTAAGACGTATATTAGTTATGGAATACTTTGAAGTTTATTATGACTGTGAGACGTAAGTCGGTAGTTTGCACTTTGTTTTGAGTGTGTGAACTGGATATTATTATGTTTGCTGTAAGTTTCATGTGTAGGTATTATATATACCTAACTGTTATGTTTGTGTTTGAACTTTGAACAAACGCTTCAGGGCCAAAATGTTGAATCTCCAAGATGTTGTATTTCAAAATGTGTTTAGTCTCAAAATGTGGATAATTCCCATTGTATCGAAGCAAAATATCTGATGTAACCAAAGCCGGAAGATGCACGCTTTTCATAAGTTGACAAAAGCACATATCTATCTATCTTCTATACTTACAATAAAGGGAGAGATGACAAAAAGTCTTCACCTACTAGAAAGTAATTTAAAAAAAAAGTTGTCTAGGGTACCTACTAACCTAACTAACTTATAAGTTATAACACATTAGGTTATTTTATTTTATTATCCTTCGGCTTGGCAGTTCGATGCGTCATTAGGAGGAACTGCCGGAAGACCGGTGTTGTGGTTTCTTTTGGAACCACAACGTATGCCGAGGCAGACACGCGGCTCCTTGGACGTTTTTAATTGGACTATGTTTATGTTTTTGTTGTTATCCATTGTTTTTTTTATGTGAACTGTTGTTTTTATTTTTTTTTATTTTTTTTGAGTCTTTGGTGTTCTTCTGTGTGTTTGCTGCCAATAAATGTTCTCTATTCTATTCTACTAAGGAAAAGTAGTAAGTAGAACAAAATTATATAATTTTTAAAATTCATGTCTGTCTGCCTGTTGAAATTTGGTTTTCAATATTGGATAGTGTTGTAGTGTTGTTGTTCAATATTGGAAACAATGTTCACACGATTTACTTACAGAATACGTGTCATATGGAAGGTTAGGTGGGTAGGAACGGTTAGGTATTTTATTAGCTTGAAGCCCTTTATTTAAGGCTGCGAAATTAAATAGTCCTTGTTCTTGATAGGTATTTAACGTAATTCCTGAAGTCTAGCGTTTGTCGCCTGCCGGTTTCAAATAGCAATTTGCTATTTCATTGCTACTAGAATTCTGTCAGGCTTCAGGCTTCGTTGCGAGTTTAATAAATGTTAATTACGGTTACATAATGAAATGAATATAATTCAAATGATGTAATATGATTTTTTGAAGCGGAATATCATAAAATTGATAGGTGATTGATCTATCTAGTATCTCTGTATGTACTTATTTTCATACAGTTTTTGTGTTGTGTTATGAGGTTAAACATCAGGTATCCAATTAATATTTTAGAGGTGAAAGCTTGTCTATGTTAGTTCTTCACGCAAACATTTTTAAACGGATCGCGATGAACTGGGTTTAATCTCGATATTCCATCGCGATTAGGACTTACGCGGGTAAAACTGCGCGGCGCTGTTAGTGTTTTTAATATGTATTTTAGGTATTTGAGTTCAGTGCCATACGGCGACGACGCGCTACCGCCCCATCTTATTAGTGCGCGTACAGCCTTTTTTCCATTCGATCCGAGACATTTTAATACCATTTTTCAAATCCAAAATTCTCTTGTTAGGGTATTGTCTAATTTCAATTCTCAAAGGACAAAAGACGGTGGCAAAGAAAACAATCGAATACCAGCTGCTAGTCGGCTAATTTTCACAAAAAGCGGCCAAGTTCGAGTCGTACTCGCTCACAAAGGGTTCCAAAGACGCCTGTTTATCACTAGGAGTTCGCCCCGAACTGAGACCTCACGACGCCCTGTCTCCCCAACCCTCCTACCGATCCGGCTCATCTCCGAACTCATAAATTCTATTGACCTAAACTACGCGCATACCAAAATTCATGAAGATCGGAGCTACGATACTCAAGTTATAGTCGAACAAAGATACAAAGATACAAGCGCCAGGCCCGTCTACACTGGACCTCACTCGCTTCGCTCATTCGGTCAACTAGATGGCGCCAGTGGTAGAAATACATCGCAGTATCATTGCGTCTATATTTAAGAAATCACGTTTGCTGTTGCTAATATATATCTAGATATATATTACTCAAAGGTGACTGACTGACTGATATAGTGATCTATCAACGCACAGCCCAAACCACTGGACGGATCGGGCTGGAATTTGGCATGCAGGTAGATTATGACGTAGGCATCCGCTAAGAAAGGATTTTGATAAATTCTACCCCCAAGGGGTTAAACGGAACTTACGCGAGTGAATTTGTTTTATTTCGATTATATTCGTAGTTTTTAGAATTGAAGTATTTGATGTTCTAGCCTGTTGCAGTCCACTGCTGGACCTCTCCAATTGCACGCCACCTAGATCTATTTTCTGCTTCTTGCATCCAGTTCGTGCCAACCGTCTTGCGCAAATCGTCGCTCCAACGTGCCTGAGGACGTCCTACACTACGTTTGCCGAGACCGATAATGTTGTTGTAGCGGCTACACAAATACATCATTTCTATAAAAGTCAGCTGTCTAGCTATCGCGTTTCATGAAATATAGTCTAGTGACAGACAGACGGACGGATAGACACCAGAGTTTCAGTAATTCGTTTTCGTTTTTACCCTTTGGTTACGGAACCCTAGTATACACCTAACAGTTGCGAACAATGAAGACTAAAGAATCTTTATCGTCTTGGGAACGTTTGAAAATTTGATACCTCCTTAAGAGGGTGTCGGCGTTATCTAGGATTACACCCTCTCACACCCCCCTAAAGCCACCCTCACGGGTGTAATCCGGGGGGTGGACATACCGCAGTTTTTTACGACTTTCTAATTGATCGATTTTTATTGAAGATGGAAATTAGATTTCTAAAGTTCTTTGTGAGAAGTTTTGCATAATTTGTTGGAGTTTGGCTTCGTGGAATATTTCTAAAGTATTTTATGGGTATAAATTCTATGGTAAAGAAAGTAATCGATGTTTGAGCATGAGTTTGAACCGACATAATAATGTATGCAATTCAATTTTCTGTTGAAATTTTCTAAGCTAAAGAAAACTAAGCACCTATACTATAGATTAGATTATATACCCATAAACATTATTGTAAGTACCTACCAAACGGTTCTCATTAAGGAGAGTAGCCTCGTGCCCAAGGACACTACTTGGTTATCCAGACAGGTACCGGAGCAATGAGGCCGCTCACCACCCGCACCTCAATGAGGAGCTAACGACAGCAGGCCGCTCACCACCCGCACCTCGACGAGGAGCTAAAGACAACCTCGCTGGGGCCGGCAGAGAAGCCACCTTCCACATCTCCATCTCTGTGGTACCGGAGCTGTTAAAGGCACGCTCACTTCCATGTGCCTACCAAAGTGACCTACATCCTAAAGTGACCTAGTCAAAGTGACCTAAGGTTGGAGTGGTGGGAAAATGCTTGGTCTTTTTCCGTGACTAGAACTTTCAAAGTTGACAGACAGAAACAATAAGCGGATTAACTTAAATAACTCCCCTTTTATTAATAAGGCTAAAAATTTATAAAGATAAATACTTCACAATCATTCCAGTTTTTTAGCACACGTAAGTAAATTTATTTTCAACTTGACACGAAACTTCAAGGCGAACTAAGCACTTACTTACCTACGTATTACGTATTTAAGTGTTTTCCTTGGCTTTCATGTCACGCAAAGGCAAAAAAACTAGTACATTATCATCTATTTCTTACAAAAACATATACAGTAATGTTTACCTAAATGATAAAAGAAAAACTATCAGGTGTGACCCAAATGCTAGGTAGTGATGTAATGACGTCAGAACGAAGGCTTCGCAGATTCGGAACGGTAATGACGTATTTCCGGTGAGCCTACCGGAAGTGCTGCTAGGTCGACATTCTATTGTTTATGAATATTTTCTAAATTTTTTTCTCTTAAGCACTTCAAAAAATGAAGAGAAGTTTTCAAAATGGGCCCGTACATTGTTTGTAGGCTCGATTTTCACTACAAATATTATTAAACTAGCTGTGCCCCGCGGTTTCACCCGCGTAAGTCCCGATATTCAATTTACTTAAATAAATTTAAACATGGTAAAAAATACCCGCTTATTTAATAATATTTGTTTATGTGTGTATATGTTTACCCCGTAACTACTTCAGCATAAATAGTTCGATTTCTATAAAAAAATATAATGAATATTTCTTTTTGTTTTTACTGCTTAAGGCATTTTAAACTTAGAAATATTTTTAGCAAGGAAATATATTTCCAAAAAACCTGGTTAGCCTGGGTTAGCGAAAGGACGCAGGTTCGAATCCTGTCATGGGGATTATTTGGAAATATATTTCCTTGCTTAAAATATTTCTAAATATAATGAAGTTAAAAAATCAGCGCCTTTCAAATTTATTACATGAGAAGGAGCGCCTTACTAAATTACAATAGAAAGATGTATAAAAGAAAATTGCCTATGGCTCATAGGCAATTTTTTTTCACGTTTATTTTTTCATAAAAGAACTCGCAAAAGAATATAAATTAAACATAATACCTAGGTACATCACGCCGTACCTATATATTACAAAAGTTTGAAAGAATTCTGCCTCTACATTTTCGAATATTTAAAAACACATTTAATATAATATTTCTAGCTTCGCTTCGCGGTTTTAGCTTCCTAAAAACGGGACACTAATGAGCCTGTGCCTTCTATACATTTTGCTATTAAGATCCATTGAGATATTATGTAAGAACTAGTAGATACTAGAGGTGAAGTCACAAACATATTCCATGTTCCTTTTACTTACCTACACGAAAGTAAGACGCTGCAGCGCTGACAATATTATTTCATTTTCTTAGTTATGGATTTCTGTCAGCAATATAGAACAATTTAGCCAGTTTCACGTACTAATAGTGAACTACCACTATTATACTGTAATCGTTTGAAATAATTTTCAATGCGTGAAGGCCGCAGAAAAAATGGCGACGATTTTTCTCCGACCCCATGGAACATTTGTTTGTAACGTGCTAATTTCGGCTGACAATATTGTTACGTCTATGAAATGAAATGACAATGCTATGATTAAGTCGATGAATAACACTTAAAATATCTAAAATGTCATTGAATCTGATGTAGCGGGGGCTTATTACAACTCTCACTTTTGGAGTTTTTTTGTTTCAGAGGCATATAAATCAGGTGTTAGATCATTAGTTTCGTGAAGGTGTACAAGTATAATGAAAGGGAAAATCGGAGCAAAACATGGACTTTAACGTTGTCTCCAAAGCTCGCGTGACGTCACCAATAGCTCTGTGTCTAATCTCCAACATTGCTGGACATAGTCAAAGTCAAAGTCAAGTCAATTTTTTTTTTATTTAATTGGTTTACTTTTTACTTTAAATACGTCGAGTAACGTGTTCTTACAACTATGATTCTAGAGTGACTTCGGAACGCACCCTCCGATGAGAAGAAGCCACAAGAAACTCAAGGGTGGTAATGGTGACATACTCACATTGGTGATAAGTTATGACATTGCGGCATAGATTTCGACATAATTGACCGAACTTTGTATGTTTGTTCGATGATAACTTGAGTATCGTAGCACCGATCTTTATGAATTTTGGTATGCGCGTAGTTTAGGTCAATAGAATTTATGAGTTCGAAGATGAGCCGGATCGGTAGTGGGGTTGGGGAGATAGGGGGTCGTGAGGTCTCAGTTCGGGGCGAACTCCTAGTTTTACCAGTGTTTAGACTTAGAAAAATCTAAGTATCAGCTCAGCTTTAATCCTTTCTCTGCCTCACACAAGCCTCCTATCCGCCATACGACGCTACAACTAGCTATTGGGAGCCACCTCCATCCAACGACTCCCCGCGACCGCTACAGTGTCGTCGGTCCACCAGTAGGCGGTCTTTTAACACTCCGTTTCGCCTCGACCATGATGTAATCATCGTGGTCGAGGTTTTTTACTCCCTAACAGTTATCATTACTTCAAGCTGTATGGCCTAGTTTGCTCATTAACCGACTTCAAAAAAAGGAGGAGTTTCTCAGATCGTCTGTACGTATACTTATATATTTTTTTGTATGTTCACCGATTACTCGAAGATGGCTTGACCGAATAAGATGATTAGTTTTTTTACTTTAAGAACTATGTCGGTGACTTTGGTTCTCCTACGTTAGCTAGCTAATTATTATTTCTGTAAGTTTATCAATGTGAGTTGATCTTTCTTTATGTTTTTATTGCTCAAGGCATTTTAAACTTACAATTAACTTATTTATATTATTAACTTATTTTAATTTTATTTTCAGATTCAGATACATTTATTCGTCCATAAACATAGGTAAAACAATGTCTTAATAATTAAAATATGGTACAACTACGCTTCGCCTAGTAGCATGTGAACGTTAGTAGATTAGGTTCGATTCAAGAACAGATTCATCAGAATAATATTTAAACAATTACAAAATTAAAAATAAAATTAAATAATTTTAAATGTCAAGTAAAAAATAACAATACCTAATAAAAATGTCAAAAAATAAAAATATAAAAAAATGTTCATTTCGTAAATGTAATATAAAAATTAATATAATTATGTGATGTTATTTCATCTTATCATTTTAATATTCCCCAATGTCACGGTACGCTTTTAAATAACTTATTTATATATTTTTTGGAAAGATATTTCTTTGCTAAAAAAATATTTCTAATGTGAGTTGTGTTTTGCACGTGTGCAATGTCTGTCTGCAGTTTGTAAATACACATACAGACTGACGAGACGTCTGTTTTGGTAGTTAATGATAATAGATTGAGTTTCGATTGAATGATTGTTTTGAATAAATTTCAAAGAAGTGAACTTCTAAAATACAATAATTACCAGGTTTTACTCGCGTTTAATTTAATAACGGCATTATTACTTAAATATCGAGCTTTCGCTAATTTTACAGTTGGCTTTTTCAAGGTTGATTGAGATGTAATACATCTATTTTAATTTTCAAAAAAGTTACCGCAAACTACCGCCTCATAATTTTTTCTGTTTTATTATTATGCAAAATTGTGAAAACCTTGGACAAAATTAAGTGGACTTCCTTTTCAAGATTTTTTTGTAGAAATGTCTACAAAGATAGTATATTCAAATATTTTGCATTCGGCAGGATTGAAAGCTGCGAACTGGATGGCAATTCTAAAACTAAACCGTGTAGATGCCGTAACGTGTAGGTGTATATGTCAGTCATTTTACGGCATTTTGGTACTTAAGGTCCTATGTCACTATCCATTCCTTAAGCAAGTTTTCATTCAAATCGATCGAACCGTTTGACCGTGAAGAGGGAACAAACAAACAAACTTCCAGATTTACCCATAATAAGTTAAGATTTGAGAATTTTAGAACTTCATAGAAGTAAGTTTTAAAACTTAGTTGAAAACAAAGTGATAAATTAACAATTTAAAAACTCTGCGCTTCATGTCAATTTATAACTTTTATGGTAGGTGTACACCTACCTACATCCTACATCCTACTTCCTACTAATATTATAAATCCGATAATCTGTTTGTTTGTTTGTTTGTTTGTTCCCTCTTCACGGTCAAACGGCTCGACCGATTTGGATGAAAATTTGCATAGGGATAGTTTAAATGATGGAGAGTAACATAGGATACTTTTGATCCCGAAAATCCCGCGGGATCAAGACTTACGCAGGTGATAACTATTTGTTACATGAAAATTTGCATAGTGATAGAGAATAACATAGGATACTTTTGATCCCGAAAATCCCGCGGGATCGGGACTTACGCGGGTGATAATATTTATTAGATGTAAATTTGCATAGGGATAGTTTAAATGATGGAGAGTATCATAGGATACTTTTGATCCCGAAAATCCCGCGGGATCGGGACTTACGCAGGTGATAACTATTTATTAGATGAAAATTTGCATATTGATAGTTTAAGTGATAGAGAGTAACATAGGATACTTTTGATCCCGAAAATCCCGCGGGATCGGGACTTACGCGGGTGATAACCATTCAATAAATGAAAATCGACACAGGCGTAGGATAAGACTAAGTGATGTAGAGTGGCATCATCATCATCGTCATCCATCGTCATCGTCATCCTTCGTCACTTACTGACGAAATACAAACTTGAACTTACTTCACCTACCTATCGCAGTGCAAAAATCCACACTTAAACGGACGACCAGGGAAGTACTGATGATACCAGGCGCGGCAGCGCCTGGTTTCAACAGTACTTCAATGGGCGACCGTTGAAGTGTGGATTATTGCATTGCGGTAGGTAGGTGTTCGAACAACGCGGGATCGCAACTTGCGCGGGTGAAACCGCGGGGCGCAGCTAGTTATACCTAAGAAATGCAATCCTTAATTATAGCTAAGAAATGCAATCCTTAATTTCGACTCGATTGAACATGCATCCGTGGCCAAATTGGAAAAGGCGTTGGGACGGATCCCCAGAGATGCAGGTTCAAGTCATGTCAGGTGCGAAATTTTTGGAAAGCATTTCTCTAAGTATAGTTATCCAAGTGTAGGAAACACTAAAAAAAAAAAAAAAATTGTAACAAAAACTACTAAAACATTATAATAATAATAATTGGCCTTTTCATCTAAATTTAGACTATTTATACAGCGCAAGCAACTTTTTTTTTTAATCCATGCTATTTCATAAATAAAATAGCTATCGTGATTAAAAACAGTAATAATCACGATAGAAAACTAAAGTATTTGAGAGTTAATTAGTCTATGAATGGCCGCCCGAGTAATACGTTAGTGAATTTTAAACTCATTTTATAGGATGCAAGGGGATACAGAAGTAACCGAGACGACTTGTAACTGAATAAAATAATTATCAGCTGTAAATTGCCTACGGTTTACCTCATTGAGTTCGCTCCAGTTAACTTTAAGACTATAATTAAAATATCTCTTGTTTATTGTTTCAAACTTTTCTCTTTCAACCGCGAGCTCTTAATTAGCGTTAGAGAGGTTTAGCTTGAAGGTTTCCAGTTACATTTTAACTTTAATTCATATGGATAAAAGTGGGTGTCTTTCTTTGTATAATATTAAGAAAAGAAAAATAAATCTATACTTATAATAAAATCGTAACTTAGCGGTGTCTGTTTTTGAAAGATATTTTGAAAAAACTATTTTTAGGGGTATGTACTAACGTAACAGACCCCATTTCCGTGTTTAACTTTTTGTCTGTTTGTCCGTTTGGATGTTTGTCCATTTGTCTGTTTGTCTGTGCGTTTGTGCGCGCTAATCTCGGAAACGGCTGGACCGATTTCAATGAAATTTGGTATGCAGATAGCTTAAGACTTCGATTAACATATAGGCTACTTTTTATGTATCCGGATATCTGGATATCCGGACTTGATATCCGGATATCCGGATAAAACGAAAAAATTGCGTAATTTCGTTGTTTTTGAATAATCGGCATCCATCGTCATCTATCGTCATCCGTCGTCATTCATCGTCATCGATCGTCATCCATCGTCATCATCACTTACTGACATACATTTTTTTAGGTAGGTGTAAGAACAACGCGGTACTACGACTAGCGCGGGTGAAACCGCGGGGCGCAGCTAGTACCTATACATAATATATCCGTTGTCTAGTCACCGTAATACAAGCTTAGTAGCTTACCATGGGGCTAGATGGCGCTTTGTGTTGTTCATAGGATCTGTTATTACGACTTTCTTTATGTGTTGTGTTTGTTGTGATCAGGAGTAGGTCCTTATGATTTTTTTTATTATCATTGATTATCGGGACTTACGCGGGTAAAACCGGGGGGCGCAGTTAGTTTATTTACATAAGAAACAAAATAAACAAGTAATAACAGATACCTACAAAATAACAGTGATACAATTAGCAAATAAAAGAGTTTGTTTATTTGTTCGTGCTTCCATGATTGCTTGCGAAAGTTTCTGAATTAATTCCAGGGAACGTGAACGTGGTGTTTGTTGTTAAACAAAACAACGACTGAGACAATAGTACAGTTACTTATCTACAGTCGCCAATGAAGTTAAATTACTAGAACAAGAATCCTCACGTAGAACTAAAAAGTGTTCCACTACGTTAGCATGCTGTCCCTTTCTCTCTTTAACTCTAACTCTTTTATTCTCTTAAACTCTCTCTCTCTTTTAAGAACTCTTTTTTGAACTCTTCTCTTTTAGGAACTCTTTTTAGTTTTAAACAAACTAAAAACTAAAAGTTGTCACTAAAAAGTGTTCCACTACATTGAGCATGCACAGTCACAGCATGTTAAGACTTTTTGGTTCTACGTGAGCATGCTGTCCCTTTCTAATAACACAAAGGGGGTTTCATAAGGGAAAGCATGCTTTAAAGTAGCAGTAGACTTTTTGGTTGTACAAGAGCATCCCTCCGCGTTCCCTTGCGTTAAAATAGAATAGAATAACTGTTTATTCGCAACAACAAACACAAAAACAATACAAAAAATATATATATATACACAAACATTAAACATAACAAATTGTTGCGAAACGGCCCTCAACTCAGCATAATATTAGATAGCGTTATAGGCCCTCTCTTACAACACTATTAGACAAGGACAGCACGCTACACTGAACGTTTAAGGTATCAAAATAAAATTGTGTAAATAAAATAAAACAATTCAGTAATCTTATTATTTAAAAAAAATGTAAAGTAGTAATAGTGTGATCCATCAAACGCCCTAATAGATGTAATTGAGTCATTTCCCTAACCCAATTTTACAATATCTTTTAAACATTACATTAAATAAAATTTGCTTATTACTGAACTTAATATTTAAACTATTACTTCAACTCCTACTACACAATAATAACACTTCATAGATAATATCTATTCAATAGAATCGTATTAAAATTTCCTCTTATTTCTTTAGTTTTAGGATTCATTAAAGTATACACATTTGTATAAGGAATTGCACTCACAACATAAGGTCCTTCAAAAAGTAATTGAAACTTTTTATTTACATTCCTTTGAACATCAGACTTATTCATCTTACGTATTTTAACATAATCCCCTATTTGAAACTCTATCAATCGGTGGGATTTATTAAACAGGATTTGCCTTTTAATACTATTATTCTTTAAATTTTCCCTTACTTGTGCTCTAACATTTTCTACATCCTTAGTTTTATTTAAAAATGGTAAACAACTATCAAAAGTCATTCTGTTACTAAAACCATAAAGTATTTCATTTGGAGTGAACTCAGTGCTTTCATGATAAGTATTATTATATAAACTCTCTATTTTGCTTAGAATAGTTGCCCAACCTTTATGGTTCCTATAACAATATGTTCTAAACAACCGTCCTAATTCTTTATTAACCCGTTCAGTAGTATTTGGTCTAGGATTTCTAACAGTAGTGTGAATAGGCTTAATACCAATATCTTTTAAACCCTTTTCCCACCTTTCTGATGCAAATTGACTACCATTATCTGTCAAAACTACTTTAGGTTTTATAATTTTAGCAAATTGTTTTACTTTAGCTAATACTGCACGAGAAGTAGCTTTAACCAAATCATATAGCTTAACAAATTTACTAAAAGAGTCCTGAATTACCAGTATATAAGTGACTCCAAATCTACCTTTAGGTAAAGGTCCATATAAATCTGCCATCACAATATCTCCTATTTGTTCAGATATAATTGACTTACACTCCCCAACATACTTAATATTATTACTTTTGGAAACTTGACAAATATGACAAGTTCTAAGTAACTTTTTTACAGTTTTACTCATTCCAAGCCAATAAAACCGATCTTTAAGATATTTAAGAACTTTATAAGCCCCTTGATGACCCATTTCTTCATGAATTTGTATAATTACTTCTTTTCTCAAAGTTTCTGGTAAATAAATCACATAAATTTACCCTAAAATATAACACCCTATCTTTAATAACACAACGTTGAGAAATTTTACCTATCCTATTATTTCTTCCACTAAAATTATTCATAGTTTCCTTAATTAATTGAATCTCTCTATCAACAGATTGATAATCTGCTATATTTTTCAAACCATCTATTAACTTCCTATTTTTACAATTTTCCATATAATTAATCTCTGGACAAAATACCTTATCATCTTGTATCATTTCTGAATCAAATGGGAATCTAGACTGAACAGCAACATTGAAGCATGCAGTCCTTTTCTTATAACACTGTTTAGAAAGAGATAGCATGCTTCAAAGTAGAGGTAGACTTTTTGGTTCTACAAGAGCATCCCTCCGCGTTCCCTCGCGTTATAGGCCCTCTTTAATAACACTATTAGACAAGGACAGCACGCTACGTTGAAGCATGCTGTCCTTTTCTAATAACACTTTTTAGAAAGAGATAGTATGCTTTCAAGTAGCGGAACACTTTATATAGGCATTCTAGTTTAGTAATATAACTTCTTTGATAGACACTAGTTATAATTGTATGGTCCCAGCTTTGTTCAGACATTTAAGTTATATAATACGTGCCCTGGCCTAATCTCTGAAGCTGATAAGTTTGTTAATAGACTTCCAAAAACTCGAAGGAGAAGGTTTTCAATTCAAATCTCATTATAGTATTTATTAAAAAGACCTTTTTTGACTTTTAGTTCGCCTTATAAAATACTGCTCGCCCTGCGCTTTTACTCGCCCGTTCCCGCAGGTTTATCGGGATAAAAAGTAGCCTATGTTTTATTCCAGCTACCTATATTTCAAATTTCATCGCAATCGGTTTAGTAGTTTTTGCGTGATTGAGGAATAAATTCATAGACATTTAAACTTTCACGTTTATAATTATGTGAGATTTCTTTCTATGCTAGATTCCTATTATACAAATATATCTTACTAACTGCGCCCCGGTTTCACCCGCTAAGTCCCGTTCCCGCGGGAATATCGGGATAAGAAGTAGCCTATGTGTTAATCCAGGTCCCCAGCTACCTATATTCCAAGTTTCATCGCAATCGGTTCAGTAGTTTTTGCGTGAAAGAGTAACAACCTCACATACATACATACAAACTTTCGCGTTTATAATATTAGTAAGATACTTATTTTATATCTTAGACTTATTTTAAAAATTAATTATTAATTATTATAATTGTAATTGTTAAAACACAATATAAGTATACCGGGTTTTACTCGCGCTTTATTTAATAACGACATTATTTCTAAAGACCGAGCTTTCGCTGACTTTACAGTTAGCTTTTTCAAGGTTGACTGTGATGTAATTTGTCTATTTTAACAATCTAAAGATACATTCTATTGTGTTTTATTATGCAAAGTCGCGAAAACCTTATGGACCTTATTTTAACCTTATTTTACTGTAATTGTTATTAACCAAGTAGTTCTCCTACATTAAATAAATTTAAATTAAATAAAAAGTTAAACATAAATACTTACATAAAGTAAAAATAAATAAAAACTGTAATAGTTACATAGCAATCGGTAACAGAATCGTTAGACTAGTTGACGGATAAATTGGAAAACTCTGTCATCCTTGCCGGGTAGCCGGTATCCGGGCGAAAAGACACGGCAGTGCAAAAACTGACTCCGGCGGCATCGCTCGCTGTTCGAAACCACGGGACGCACCCACCCCGAAAAAAAAAAACCAAAAAAAACCAACACAAACTCAAACGTTACATTTTTTAAAATCAAATTAGAAATCCAAAAATCGATGAAAGTTACGCAATTCTACAGGTGGTTTTAGTGTTTCTATGGAAATTTTTACTTTACTATACTAAGAATAGAGTTGTTTTTCGATTGTCTTGGTTTTACAAGTGCGTGGTTCGAAGCGTTCTTTGTTTTTAGTGGTGTTTTGAATTTGGAATTACATGTTCGAAATTTAAAGATGAGATGGATTCAGAGGATTTGAATTTAGAATGTTTGTATTTTAATCAAAGAATTGGTTTGAAAATGCTGTTCATACTTTTATGGGAAAAGAGGGATGTTTCTTTGTTGTTTCTGTGGTTCGTTATTAAAAAAAAGTCAGAAATAATAAATAGAAACTTATTTGAATTCAACTTTTTCATATCATGAAAATTAATATAATGATACCTACATTATTTAGACCAAGAGTGGCGGCTTACTAATGATTTTATAAATAAGTACCTCTATGTATTTAGGTTTAACTTAATTTAAAAATTTATTTAATATTACGTAGGTAGATACCAGCACATTTTTGGAAAATAAAAGCTTAAAGAGATAAGTGTAGGTAAATATTTTAACGGTTTACGCTCTACATAATTATGAAAACATATTTTATGTGCATAAAAATAAAAAAAGTAAAATTCCCACATACAGTGATGTCCGCCAGTGTAACTTAAGACACAAGGATGAACTGTCTATGCCCTATAATAGGCTCCGGAACATAAGCAGGGGCTCGATTCGGTAAGGACATAGCATGCGACAAGCAGGCGGGATGCATGAGCATTGCAGAAGTCGATTTGTTGTCAGCGTCATTGGGCCCCAGCTGGGGCTCGATTCGGTAAGGACATAGCATGCAGAATGCCGGCGGAATGCTGGCGACGTGCAGATGTACGTGAAATGGTATTCTGTAAATGTTAATTTACTTAATTAGTTAAGTAACCTTTAAAATTAAGCGCTACTGAATTATTTAAATAGCTCCCATTGTTGCTTAGCCAATCAATATTAAAAGAAGTTATAGAATAGCTATTATTATTACTCCTGCAACAAATCGACTTCTGAAATGCTCATGCATCGCGCCTGCTTGTCGCATGCTATGTTTTTAGAGAATCAGGGCCCAGGTCGTTCTGTGGCACCAGTGTTCTTTATTCTATAAGTACTTATATAATAGTCCATAGATAAAACTAAATATTTATCGTATTATTGTCAAATGAAATCAAATTAAAATATTTTTATTCTTGTATATATTTTTTAGAAACGTGAAGTAAACTATCGTGTCTTTGAAACGCGACCTCTAATGAGAAGAAGACACAAGAAACTCATGGGGTTATTTTTTGTTGCAATGATCATTTGTGATGATTCAAATTGACGCATATTTAGGGTTATAGTAGAGCTGTAGCAATATTATATAATAAATAAATAAAATAAATAAATGTAATACAAATAATAATGTACCTATTACATGACATGGATTCGTTAAACATGTATCAAACCACATTTCTGTATCAAACCACACCCAGTGCGATCGTCAATATTTAATCAAAAGGGTACGAAATAACATAAATATTATTTGTACCAGCATTATCACAAGGCGAAAGCAAAGTTTATCTTTGAGAAAAAATCACGTGTTTCATCGCTTTTACCTACTTCATTTTTTTAATCGAATGCAACCATTTCACACTTCTTTCTATAGAAAATTATTCAAATACAAAAAACTAAAACTTTTTAAATTCACACGATTTGTTAACATATTTACATTTTACCGGGCCTTAATCGCGTACTATTTTTTTATTTACTCACCTCGACGTTTAGATCAAGTTACAAAGATCTTGGTCTCGAGGGGACTCGATGGGCAAGATGGGGGGGGGACATTGGTTCATATATCAGAGACATGTTCATTCATTCATTCTCTTAGTTATGGTTTCTGTCAGCGATATAGGAACATTTTGCCAGTTTCACGTACTAATATTGTACTACCACTATTATACTGTAATCGTTTGAAATAATTTTTAATGCGTGAAGGCTGAGAAAAAATGGCGACAATTTTTCTCCAATCCCATGGAACATTTGTTTGTAACGTGCTAATTTCGTGTTTTGCACTGGTATTTCTATTTTCACTACACTCGTTGAACTTCGCGTAACTAAATTGATGACATGACGCCGAAATTAAACAATTAACACACAATAAAATTAGGTTTTGCAAAAATAAAAAATTAATGACGTTCCACTGACGCTTCAAAAACAAAAGTCAGAGACATGTTACATCGTCGAGAGTCTTGGCGGGAACTCCTTGAGGAGATGTGGTGCTAAATTTTCATTTTTGTGAAACCTAGTTCATATGCGTGCAAATTGTTTAATTTCGGGGGCATATTAATCAATTTAGTTTCGTGAAGGTGTACAAGTGGAATGAAAGTGAAAATCGGTGCAAAACATTGACTTAGTGTTGTCTCCAAGGCTCCGTGAAGATTGTTTGTAAATGGCCGCCGCGTTTACAAATGATTCCCTAGACTTGACTTTAACTATGACGACTTGACTGTTTCGATGCAAATAACTTGCATAATAAATTTGAATACATGACACTGGCTAATTTCCTAATGGCCATAATCGGTTCACAACCGATAAGAAATAATAATAATGTTACATCGTCGTCTTCGCTCCTAGAAGACTGTGCATTTGACAACTTTTGGAATGTCAATGTCAATCATGTCCTCTAAGGTTCAGGTAGTTTTTGCCCTGATATTTCAGATCGGTCCTGTTAAAACCAGTTGGTTCCAGTCTGTCCTTATCTAACTAACCGACGACCACTAAAGTGAAAAAAGGACAGGCTGGGGTCTCTGAAATCAAGCGGGACCATTTTTTGACGAAGTATGTTTTCTAGTAATTACTGTAGTATTTCTATGGTTCATATACAGTAGGGATCGGGGTAAATAGGGATAATCCAAATCCTATCCGAATCAGTACTATCCTAACGAAATTCTATCCCACTTATTATTATGTCCTAATCCAGTTCCAGTAGGATATGCAGGTGAAGCCCCGGGCGAAACTAGTACAATTTTTATACAAGATGTATCGGGTAAGCCCTTTTAAGCCGAAAGGTGGTTTTCTAGACGTCTAGGCGAACACCTTTTGTTCTACGACTTTTGGAAATTCGAAGTAGGTACTTTTAGAAAATTTTAAGTGTACTTGAAGATCAGCTGTTTCTTAGAGTTCGAGGTCAATGACCTTATGTTGTCCTTTCATTTAGTTTGGTCTACGACTATCAAACCTTCAATTACCTTTATTTTCAAAAGCATCTGTTTTTCAGTGAAAAATAAACTTAAAATTTTCAAAAAAAAGGTTGAATTTTCAAAAGTTGTAGAACAAAAGTTGTTCGCCTAGACGTCTAGAACATTCGCCTTTCGGCTTAAATGGGCTTACCCATTACATCTTGTATAAACAGCTTCATGCTGAGACTGTGTCTAAGTACACGAACAACGCAAGACTATTTTTCTTTGCTATTTCTTCTGTTTCCGCTATGTTGGATTGAAATTATACACACATGGTTGTTTTCACTACAGGGTATTCGACGACCACGATTTTATTAATCTAAGTATTATACAATTTAAGACGTAAGGAGGTTGTTATAGACGTCTAGGCGAACAACTTTTGTTCTACGACTTTTGGAAATTCGAAGTAAGTACTTTTCGAAAATGTTATGTGTAAAGTTTACTTGAAAATCAGCTGTTTTTGAGAGTTCGAGGTCACTGACCTTAAGTTGCCCTTTCATTTAGTTTGATGTACTACAATCAAGAGTTCAATTACTTTTATTTTCAAAAGTAGCTGTTTTTTCAGTGAAACATGACCTCAAAATATTCAAAAAAAGTTCGAATTTTCAAAGTTCGTAAAACAAAAGGTGTTCGCCTAGACGTCTAGAAACTCCCTTTCGACTTAAAAGGGCATACCTACCTGTTACAAATTGTATATTTACATTGTTAAATTTGTCAAATACGGAGCTTGATATTTCGCCAGTGATTTCAACTGGCTTGTTCACGAGACTGGAACTGGTTCTGAACTATTCCCAAAGTTGCATCCCGCCTGGTTGTCGCAGAATCGGGCCACAGGCCAGTTCTGTTTATTAAATTGTTTCCTATCTTTTTTCTTGTAGTTATTTGTTCAAACCCTATTTATCATACAAAAGTCTAATAGCAGAGCGATCGGCAACCAGCAATCTGTTGCGACAGCAAACTTTTATAATATCATTGTATATTAGAACTCCTTTTAAAAAGGAGAAGGTAAAGGTCTTTGGCTCAAATTTGATTTTGTGAAGAAAATTAGGTAAGGGGCTTCTATTAAATTTATTTTAATTTTGTGTTTATTTTGTGTTTTGGTCACTGTTTCTTCTAAATTTTTGTTTTATTATTTGTTTGATGATTTTTTGTTGTCTTTTTTTAGATAGTCTTCTTCTTCTTTTCGTATAGTGGTGTGGCTCACCTGGTGTTAGAGTTGTCAGGTCGCCCTAAGGCCTCTAACTTGACCTAACGACTGCTATCAGAGATAACAACCGGAACCAACTGCTTAACGTGCCTTCCGAAGCACGGAGGAGCTCGAGAAAATGATTTATTGCCACACAAATTTTCGGTCACCCATCCAAGTAATGACCGCGCCAAGCGTTGCTTAACCCGCACAACCATTCAAGATCGGCTGGTACAGCTAGGCCAATGAGCTCCTATATAGTAATCCTTAGATAGTAATTTATCATGTTGTGTATACAAGATGTAACAGGCAAGCCCTTTTAATCCGAAAGGGGGTTGTTCTAGACGTTTAGGCGAACAACTTTTGTTCTACGACTTTTGAAAATTCGAAGTACTTTTCGAAAAATTTAGGTGTAAAGTTTACTTGAAAATCAGCTGTTTCTTAGAGTTCGAGGTCATTGACCTTATGTTGTTCTTTCATTTAGTTTGGGCTACTACAATCAAACCTTCAATTACCTTTATTTTCAAAAACAGCTGTTTTTCCAGTGAAACATAATCTCAAAATTTTCAAAAAAAAAGTTCGAATTTTCAAAAGTCGTAGAACAAAAGGTGTTCGTCTAGACGTCTAGAACAACCCCCTTTCGGATTAAAAGGGCTTACCTGTTACATCTTGTATATTTAATGTGTTTATTGTATCTACTGTGTAAGTCGTGTGCCTGTCTGAATAAACGTGTTTTCTTTCTTTCTTTCTATTCTAAATGATCAATAGGTAGGTATTCCTAGTAGAAGTAGTATTCATGTAGAAGATCCCAAAGGTGTTTGCTATTGAAAGATGGACCAATTCTTACGTCAACGACGTACCAAAGGGTCGACGGTATAATTTTGTTCAAATACCTACCTACTTATATTATGTTATCTCAAAGGAAAAATAAGTTATTCAGGAGTTATGTTATCACTTATCAGAGAGGCTTATCTATACATTAGTTGGACTAGAGGTGTACTTTTCTGTTATGAGTTATGTACCTAGAGTCCTGAGTGAAGCGTGGGATTCAAGCGCTCAAGATAAAGACAGGCTTTATTATTTGAATACTTTACTTTACACATCTACTGTGAGACAATAAAGAGGCCACAAAAATAAGCAACATACTGTTCTAATAAAACCAAAAAAAATAGTCCCGGGCTTTGATATCCAGTCAATAATTTTGATCAAGCTCTAAAGCTGTTTGCATACCAAATCCGAATAAAATTTGATAAGC
The DNA here is from genome assembly GCA_949358125.1 of Idaea dimidiata. Lineage (NCBI taxonomy): Eukaryota > Metazoa > Arthropoda > Insecta > Lepidoptera > Geometridae > Idaea > Idaea dimidiata. The sequence continues at coordinate 2,378,352 of OX442342.1, forward strand.
CGTTTCAGATATTACACACAGCAAAGAAAAAAATAGTAGTTACCGAGGTAAATACTCTACTTTACACATCAACTGCGAGACAATAAAAAGGGTACAAAAATAAGCATTTAATTAACAACAAAACAATAGATTAATGCTACGTGTATTAAATATATTTATAGCTCTTTATTACATTTATTAAATTTACATCAAAATGCGAACCCAAACATCGCCCTTAGCCGATAATAGAAAAAGCTTGGGGCTTTATATTAACTAAAACTTTTTGCCTTACCCTTCCATCGAAATAAAATAAAAGAAAAATAGCTCAGTTTTTTTTATATGTGTTATGAATGGACTTAGGAAATAAACAGGACCGATTAGTTAAACATTTTGCCTTACAATAGACAGAGGCTAATCCGAGCCGAATGAGATAGCAATCGACGATGTAGTGTGTCTCGTTCTTTCATCTTGCCAGCCTACAAAAATTATCATATTTAAAAAAAAACATTAAAAGAGGTTGCAGTTATTGTACGGCCAGATAAAGCACGACCCGATAATGTCAGTTAATTGGACGCCAGGGTCTCGTTTTAACACTTCGTACAAATTGTATGGGATGTAAACAAGACGAATATCCTGGCTTCCATTTAACAGGTCGAATATTATCGGGTCGTGTAATACGTGGTCGTCAAGTACGTTATTGGCTCCCATTTCCTTTTTAATATTTTAATGGTAACCCATGCCAGTGTCATGGCGGCATCATGGCAGTAAAATATTAATTTTTTAATTTATAAAATCGCTGCGTTAAATTCTATAAAATGGTGAAAACGTGTTGCGTTTTTACTTGTACAAGTGAATCATATGGTGGTTGCAATATATCATTTCATAGGTAAGCCAAAATATGTTTATTATTGTATTCTACAAATGTTTTGTTCTATTACAAGAATTTATGGTGACTATGATTTTTGGATTTTTGTATTGAGTTCGGGTAATTTTTTTTTTACTGTAATTTTATTATTTCAGCTTTCCGAAAAATGAACAAACACGACAAAAATGACTCAGCAGTATGGATGTGAAGTAGAAAATTACAAAAAAATCTGTCGTATGCAGTCGTCACTTCGATCTTTCCTGCTTTTACTCCCGTCGATTATTGAAAGCCGATGCAATACCAACAATTCCGCTGGTGGTACGAATACTGTTAGATATTTTACTACTTACCTGCTGAACATGAGTGATAATAAGTAATTAGTCAAAAAGTTTTATTTTTGAAATTTCCTCTAGCTTTACATTTGATGAATTTTGAGGGAAGCACTATATTAAATTTAATGTAATTGACCGTCATGTCTGTTAAAATTTGATTTCGTCAGTCAGTATGTAGTATGTGTCTTTGTGTGTATGTATTTTCCTTCTTCTGCTGCTGCTTCACACCAAAGAAAATTAATTTAATTTCTTCTTCTTTCTTCGAACCTGTGCCTCTTGCATGACGGGCGAAAGCGCTAATCTTTGCCTCACGGGAACCCGTCGTGATACGGTGATTTTTGATGATACATGTATTTCTATTTGTAAAATATTTATACTAATATTAATAAGCATACAATAACAATTAATAAAACTGTTTTATACCGTGTCCTTTTGTATTATTTCATTAATCCTTAAAGAGCGTCTATTGCTAATGGAAATCTTCAATTTGCCAACAGAGTCTGAGACGTAAGTCTCAGTAATATTATAAACGCAAAAGTTTGTATGTATGTCTGTGACTTTGTTACTCAATCACGCAAAAACTACTAAACCAATTGCAATGAAACTTGAATATAGGTAGCTGAAAACCTATAATAACACATAGGCTATCCCGATAATCTCGCGGTAACGGTACTTACGTGGGGGAAACCGCAGGGCGCAGCTAGTAAATAATACAATTGCACTTGCATTATTAAATCTAACATCTGTCACATAAAAAAAATCTTATTGTCACCCTATTAGAAAATGACACAAGTCCTTTGCTACAACCATCTTGCTCAGCTCATTTTTATTCTGACAGTTTTTCCTCCAGTTATTTATCTTACCTCCATGGTGTTATGTTACTAGGTGGCCAGTTCGCAATGGCCGTTTGCTACCAGAACCTAAGTTCCAAATTTAAATTACTTTAAGCCCTATGTGCATAATATGCACTTTATGCACCTAGGGAATAAAGACGTGTAAATTAAATTATACCTACTTCTCAACGTTGAATCTCAACGTTTCAACGAAGCAACATCTCAACGTTGAATTTAATTCTATGAAAATAGAAAAGTTCAAGCTGGCAGTCTGCAAAAATTGCCGGTAGATGGCGCTGCGTGCCTTAAAAACGTAAACAATAACCTAATAAACAATAACTACTTACTTAAAGTTAATCATTAAAATCTGTTGAAAGCAACACCCAATAACCCTGTTCTAATATCTTTTAAACTGCCCCAAGCTTTTTACGTAATTTACAAGAAGTCGCAAAGTTTCTTCCATCAGACCCTTAGCCTGGAGCCCTTTGTAAAAATAAACAATGTACTAACTGAGTATTAGTAAATCTTTTAAATTGTTTAATCGCCTATTTGTTATCTATACTTATCTATCTACTAGCTGTGCCCTGCGGTTTCACCCGCATAAATTCCTATCCCGTAACGTATGTGACGCATCACGTATGCCAAGCGTTGCTCAACCCGTATGATTATTCAAAGTAGGTACCCTATATCTTATTTTAACTACTAAACTATCCCTGTACTAAATTTCGTTCAAATCGGTTTAACCGTCATTTTTATCCATCACGTATGTCATACCAAGCGTTGCTTTACCCGTACGATCACTTTAAGTATCGTATTTATACCCTTAAAGTAATCCCTGTACCAAATTTCATTCTAATTGTTGCGATCGTTCCTGTTGACCCATCACGTATGTGTCACGCCAAGCGTTGCTTAACCCGTACGATCATTTAAAGTACCCTATATCGTATTTATACCCATAAACTAACCCTATACCAAATTTTATTGTAATTGGTGCGATCGTTCCTGTTGACCCATCACGTATGTGTCACGCCAAGCGTTGCTTAACCCGTACGATCATAATCAAACAAACTCTTCAGCTTTATAATATTAGTATAGATATTAGATAATTATTACAATAAAGGAAGAGAGGACAAAAAGTCTATACTTGGACGTAAATTTAAAAAAAGTGGGAGGGAGTCTAGGGATACGTAGTGGAATAAACATAGTGTTTTGTTTTTTTTTAGTGGAATAAAATTGTATATTTTTAAAAATTAATGTCTGTCTGTTTCTCTTCTGTTCCTTATACAATTAAAAACTACTAATCCGATTGAGATCTGGTTTTCAATTTTGGATAGTTCTATTTTCGAGGAAGGTCGTGGTATACCTACCTTACATCGACATCTAATTAGTAGAACCCGAGTAATGAACAAAAAAGTCGGCTATGCACTTTTTCTATGCAGACGAAGGCGCGGATAACAGCTAGATTATTTAAAACACTAATGAGGTAGTTTTTTCGAAGTATGGGTTTTTACTGGAAAAATAGATCGTATTCGATAACCATAAATAATTAATTTGTTTTAATAAAACACAACATTTACGGGGGTTTACTCTTATTTTATTTAACGTCACATCTCAGTCAACCTTGAAAAAGCTAACTGTGAAGTTAGCGAAAGCTCGGTATTTTATGTAAAATCCCTAAAACCTAAGACCAAATTAATTTATTTGTTTACAGAATTATTTGTTACAATTACACTAGTTGCGCCCGGCGGTTTATTCTGTGTCTGTTGCGTTCAAAAATAAATAGCCGATGTCCTTCTCTAATGCCCTATCTAGCTCTATACCAAAAATCATCAAAATCGGTTCAGCCGTTTAGACGTGAAAGCGTAACAGACGGACAGACAAAGTTACTGTCGCATTGCTTTTACTGTTTTCAGTGAAACATAAGCACAAATTAAAAAGAAAAGTTAGAATTTCCAGAAGTTTTTCTACTAGATCTCTAGAAGCTGCTCGCTTTTAGCTCAAATTATCATCTCCTTAATATACTGTTTATACATATTGATAATTATTCATTTATTGATTGCTTTCATGAGTATTACAGATCATATATTTATAAATTACTAGCTGCGCCCCGCGGTTTCACCCGCGTAAGTCCCGTTCCCGCGGGAATATCGGGATAAAAAGTAGCCTATGTGTTAATCCAGGTCCCCAGCTACCTATATTCCAAGTTTCATCGCAATCGGTTTATAATATTAGTAAGATATAGCAAATTAGCTTAGCAAATTGTAATCGATTGTTACATTTTACGTTGATATTGAGATCATTGTGGGATTTAAATTTTATAAAAAGGTTTTTTTTTGTTTTGTTTTTTACTCATATTGAACCACATCTTACGGCTTAAATGACCGTCCCCTAATACTGTATGACATGTTTATTTGGCTTAATTCCCATTGAAATTCAGCTGTGGTATCTTTCTGCAATGCCATTTTAAAAAGCCAAGGTTTACATAAATAAAATATATCATTTTTGTTATATTTTTAAAAGTGTTTCCTACACTTGGATAACTATACTTAAAGAAATGCTTTCCAAAAATTTCGCACCCGACAGGACTTGAACCTGCATCTCTGGGAATCCGTTCCAGCGCCTTTCCAATTTGGCCACGGATGCATGTTCAATCGAGTCGAAATTAAGGATTGCATTTCTTATTGTTTTTACGTTTTTGGAGGCACGTAGCGCCATCTACTGACAATATTTGCAGACTGCCAGCTTGAACTATTCTATTTTCATAGAATTAAATTCAACGTTGAGATGTTGCTTCCGATTAACCGTTTTTGTTATATTTTTAAAAGTGTTTCCTACACTTGGATAACTATACTTAAAGAAATGCTTTCCAAAAATTTCGCACCCGACAGGACTTGAACCTGCATCTCTGGGAATCCGTTCCAGCGCCTTTCCAATTTGGCCACGGATGCATGTTCAATCGAGTCGAAATTAAGGATTGCATTTCTTATTGTTTTTACGTTTTTGGAGGCACGTAGCGCCATCTACTGACAATATTTGCAGACTGCCAGCTTGAACTATTCTATTTTCATAGAATTAAATTCAACGTTGAGATGTTGCTTCCGATTAACCGTTTTTGTTATATTTTTAAAAGTGTTTCCTACACTTGGATAACTATACTTAAAGAAATGCTTTCCAAAAATTTCGCACCCGACAGGACTTGAACCTGCATCTCTGGGAATCCGTTCCAGCGCCTTTCCAATTTGGCCACGGATGCATGTTCAATCGAGTCGAAATTAAGGATTGCATTTCTTATTGTTTTTACGTTTTTGGAGGCACGTAGCGCCCAGTGTGGATTCCCAGAGATGCAGGTTCAAGTCCTGTCGGGTGCGAAATTTTTGGAAAGCATTTCTTTAAGTATAGTTATCCAAGTGTAGGAAACACTTTTAAAAATATAACAAAAACGGTTAATCGGAAGCAACATCTCAACGTTGAATTTAATTCTATGAAAATAGAATAGTTCAAGCTGGCAGTCTGCAAATATTGTCAGTAGATGGCGCTACGTGCCTCCAAAAACGTAAAAACAATAAGAAATGCAATCCTTAATTTCGACTCGATTGAACATGCATCCGTGGCCAAATTGGAAAGGCGCTGGAACGGATTCCCAGAGATGCAGGTTCAAGTCCTGTCGGGTGCGAAATTTTTGGAAAGCATTTCTTTAAGTATAGTTATCCAAGTGTAGGAAACACTTTTAAAAATATAACAAAAACGGTTAATCGGAAGCAACATCTCAACGTTGAATTTAATTCTATGAAAATAGAATAGTTCAAGCTGGCAGTCTGCAAATATTGTCAGTAGATGGCGCTACGTGCCTCCAAAAACGTAAAAACAATAAGAAATGCAATCCTTAATTTCGACTCGATTGAACATGCATCCGTGGCCAAATTGGAAAGGCGCTGGAACGGATTCCCAGAGATGCAGGTTCAAGTCCTGTCGGGTGCGAAATTTTTGGAAAGCATTTCTTTAAGTATAGTTATCCAAGTGTAGGAAACACTTTTAAAAATATAACAAAAACGGTTAATCGGAAGCAACATCTCAACGTTGAATTTAATTCTATGAAAATAGAATAGTTCAAGCTGGCAGTCTGCAAATATTGTCAGTAGATGGCGCTACGTGCCTCCAAAAACGTAAAAACAATAAGAAATGCAATCCTTAATTTCGACTCGATTGAACATGCATCCGTGGCCAAATTGGAAAGGCGCTGGAACGGATTCCCAGAGATGCAGGTTCAAGTCCTGTCGGGTGCGAAATTTTTGGAAAGCATTTCTTTAAGTATAGTTATCCAAGTGTAGGAAACACTTTTAAAAATATAACAAAAACGGTTAATCGGAAGCAACATCTCAACGTTGAATTTAATTCTATGAAAATAGAATAGTTCAAGCTGGCAGTCTGCAAATATTGTCAGTAGATGGCGCTACGTGCCTCCAAAAACGTAAAAACAATAAGAAATGCAATCCTTAATTTCGACTCGATTGAACATGCATCCGTGGCCAAATTGGAAAGGCGCTGGAACGGATTCCCAGAGATGCAGGTTCAAGTCCTGTCGGGTGCGAAATTTTTGGAAAGCATTTCTTTAAGTATAGTTATCCAAGTGTAGGAAACACTTTTAAAAATATAACAAAAACGGTTAATCGGAAGCAACATCTCAACGTTGAATTTAATTCTATGAAAATAGAATAGTTCAAGCTGGCAGTCTGCAAATATTGTCAGTAGATGGCGCTACGTGCCTCCAAAAACGTAAAAACAATAAGAAATGCAATCCTTAATTTCGACTCGATTGAACATGCATCCGTGGCCAAATTGGAAAGGCGCTGGAACGGATTCCCAGAGATGCAGGTTCAAGTCCTGTCGGGTGCGAAATTTTTGGAAAGCATTTCTTTAAGTATAGTTATCCAAGTGTAGGAAACACTTTTAAAAATATAACAAAAACGGTTAATCGGAAGCAACATCTCAACGTTGAATTTAATTCTATGAAAATAGAATAGTTCAAGCTGGCAGTCTGCAAATATTGTCAGTAGATGGCGCTACGTGCCTCCAAAAACGTAAAAACAATAAGAAATGCAATCCTTAATTTCGACTCGATTGAACATGCATCCGTGGCCAAATTGGAAAGGCGCTGGAACGGATTCCCAGAGATGCAGGTTCAAGTCCTGTCGGGTGCGAAATTTTTGGAAAGCATTTCTTTAAGTATAGTTATCCAAGTGTAGGAAACACTTTTAAAAATATAACAAAAACGGTTAATCGGAAGCAACATCTCAACGTTGAATTTAATTCTATGAAAATAGAATAGTTCAAGCTGGCAGTCTGCAAATATTGTCAGTAGATGGCGCTACGTGCCTCCAAAAACGTAAAAACAATAAGAAATGCAATCCTTAATTTCGACTCGATTGAACATGCATCCGTGGCCAAATTGGAAAGGCGCTGGAACGGATTCCCAGAGATGCAGGTTCAAGTCCTGTCGGGTGCGAAATTTTTGGAAAGCATTTCTTTAAGTATAGTTATCCAAGTGTAGGAAACACTTTTAAAAATATAACAAAAACGGTTAATCGGAAGCAACATCTCAACGTTGAATTTAATTCTATGAAAATAGAATAGTTCAAGCTGGCAGTCTGCAAATATTGTCAGTAGATGGCGCTACGTGCCTCCAAAAACGTAAAAACAATAAGAAATGCAATCCTTAATTTCGACTCGATTGAACATGCATCCGTGGCCAAATTGGAAAGGCGCTGGAACGGATTCCCAGAGATGCAGGTTCAAGTCCTGTCGGGTGCGAAATTTTTGGAAAGCATTTCTTTAAGTATAAAATATATCATTTTTATTTATACTACTAAACCCTTGCCTTTTCAACAAGTATTCATACCACGATAATATGTCGCCGCTTCCGGTTCCGGGAGGCTGAGACTTTTCCGTTCAGAATTTAAACATATTTTGAGGGAAAGTTTTTAGAAAAAGTTTTTTGCTTTCGAGTAAAAAATGGAGATAAAAAATGGATTTAATATATCTCGTCTCTAAGTTGCTTAATTTTCTTTATTTTTAGGGTCACGTTTTTCCGGCAAAACGGGACCCTTTTACTAAGACTCCACTGTGCGTATGTCACCAGACTGTCCGCGCTACCATGCTCGTTTGTCGTTGCTATGTCGTCCTTTTGTCGTTAAAAAAAATAAAGTTAATTTTAAATAAAAAATACCCCGACTACTTTTAAAACCACACCTTTTTTTTCTTTATGGTAAATTGTTTTTTTTTTATACAATTTGTAACGGGTAAGTCCTTTTAATCAGAAAGGGGTTGTTCTAGACGTCTAGGCGAACAACTTTTGTTTTACGACTTTTGAAAATTCAAACTTTTTTTTTGAAAATTTGAGATTATGTTTCACTGAAAAAACAGCTGCTTTTGAAAATAATGATAATTGAAGTTTTGATTGTAAACCATCAAACTAAATAAAAGGACAACATAAGGTCAATGACCTCGAACTCTCAGGAACAGCTGATTTTCAAATAAACTTTACACCTACATTTTTCGAAAAGTACCTACTTCGAATTTCCAAAAGTTGTAGAATAAAACTTGTTCGCCTAGACGTCTAGAACAACCCCCTTTCGGATTAAAAGGACTTGCCCGTTACACCTTGTATATTTGATGTGTTTTTAATTTTTTTTTTTTTAGCTGAACGACAACGCGACGTGTTCGCGGCGACTTATAAGACATCATGGTAGGACCCTGTATCTCATGAACGGTGATTTATTTATTTATTTATATAACCAACACTTTCAGACTTACAGCATTTAAACACCAAAACGTCTGAAAGCCATTTTACCATAATTACAAATAATTATTAAAAATATTTTTTTAATCACATAAATTACATTTAACTAAAACTAGGTAGGCATCAATATCAATCAGCTAATACTATCTAGAATAGAGAAAGATCTCAAACAATATTTGTGCCTTGGCTCAACCAATCCATGGACAATATTCAACGGGAAGATAGATAACCCTAGCGCATTATGTCAATGTTCACTATACGTTCCAAATAACTATCTGCGTAACATACGACCGAATCGGATGCATAATTTGTTTGCGCGGGTAGCTGCACGCACATTGACGACGCGGTACGCTCCCACCTCGCATGCACTCACACTGATAAATCGACTGATTACAGACAGGTCTGAGGTTGACGTTTTTTGCATGGCTCAGCCATTATTTGTTTTGGTGATTGCTTAACAGCATACATTATTACACAATATGATGTAAGCTTTTGCTCCCGCTGTAACAACAAATACTAAAAACAGAATCAAATTAAATATTTAAAAGGGGCTCGAATACAACAGACGTGTTTTTTTTTTAAATGGTACGGAACCGTTCGTGCGCTTTTCCGATTCACACTTGGCCGGTTTTTATAAAGTATTTCCGGTCTTTCGTGTTGGCTGAGTATTTCCTTTATCTTTTTCTGACACCAGCTGTGATATCATCTAATTAGCATCCACCGCTACTAGTTACTAGATACTGTCGAAAAACACATTTCGTATTCTACATTGCTGCTTTGAAGTAATCACCGGTAACAACCACGTTACGTCGAAGCAGCGATGTACAGCAACTTAGCAACTACTAGCGGTGGATGCTAATTACATGATACCACAGCAGATGGTGTCTAACTTAATTGGCACAGTAAACTTTTTACTGAAATTAAGACTTTTTACAATCTATGCCTTTAAAATGTTTTCTCCTAATTTCTTCTATGGTTTTCTCGATTTAAAAGCCAAACCGCCCGCGCCGCCGGCCGCTGCCTTTTTCGAAGCCAACTGTAAAGTTGGCGAAAACTTGGTCGATTAAAATTCATGAATAAAACGTCATTAAACCCGGTAAATGAAGTGTTTTATTATGTTTTCGCCTGACTGAGACCGAAATCTATAGCGCGTACATTGACTTTGCTTAGACTTATTATTATTTCTTATCGGTTGTGACCCGATTATGGCCATTTGGAAAATAACCAGGGCCCTGATTCTGTAAAAACATAGCATGCGACAAACAGGCGAAGAAAGAAGTTATAGAATATCTATTATTTTTACTCCGGCAACAAATCGACTTCTGCAATGCTCATGCATCCCGCCTGCTTGTCGTATGCTACGTTTTTACAGAATCGGGCCACATACCAGATACAAATATTTAAGGCTCTGTGTGTGTGTGTATGTGTGTGTTTATTTATAGCAGTGGCTGTATAACAACTGTCTTCCTCCTGATTCAGATTCAGAATCAAAATGTTTTATTTAATTAATTGGATGTATTCGATCACTCTAAATACGTCGAGTAACGTGTTCTTTCAACTATGAATGACTTTAGTGTGGCTTCGGAACGCGCCCTCTGATGAGAAGAAGCCACAAGAAACTCAAGAGGGTTTTTTAATGATCATTTTTGTATTTACAATCGCCAGAATATATAATTTTTATACATATTTCTTTAACAATGATCATATGATTCACATTGTCGCATATTTAGGGCTATAGTGGAATTGGAGCAATTTTCTATCATAATATTTACAAACACAAAAGGATCCAAAGTAATTCTATCTATCGGTTAAAATAAATTGTAAAAGATAAAAGAAACAAAGAAAATATAAGGAAAGAAAGAAAAAAAGACAAGAAAAAGTACACAACCACGACTCATCCCGGTACCCGACCCCGGAGCTCCATGAAACCATCGTTCCTTTCCTTTCCTGGTGAATGTCATTGCATACCTTTTGTTAAAGCCTAAAACAATGTTAAATTAAATACCTATTAAACGATACCCATCTTGACATACTTAGACGATTTTGGATTTTTTAATTTTGACAATATGGCGTCTGGTTGTGACAAAAGTTAATTTGGATTACTGTCATGTCTTTAGTCACACTCGCCAGGTTAAGACGAATCGATTGACGTAAGAATCAACAAAATCGGTCCACGCGTTTGGCCTCTAGAACGCCACATAGAAACATCCATACATACATAGACCGATAAACACATTACCCCCCTTTGCGTTGCGCAGTCGGGTAAAAATATTCGTTGTTACTAGGTATTAAAATAATACCTACAAAGCTATTTTACTAGACCGAAAATGATTCTGTCGGAAGCGATCTCACTGGATTAACATAAACCAATTTGTGAAGTCACGCAATGTTGTCCGTCCGTATACAATAAACATACATACCTATACACAGCGTGTTTCGAGGTTGGTGGTTGGGAGGGGGGCGGGGAGTGTTGCCTAGACATCGAAATACATTTGTTCTACGACTTTGGAAAATCCTTTTTTTTAAATTTCCAAATCTATGTTTCATTTAAATGTATGCTTTTGAATATAAAGATAATTGAAAAACGACTTTTGAATATTCGTTTTTATTTCAAAAATTTCCAAATCTATGTTTCACTGAAAAAAAATGCTTGTATTTGTATGTACCTACAGTCATGTCTGTCTGCGTCTGTATGTGTTGGCTTTATTACTCTTTGACGCAAAAACTACTGAACCGAGTGTGATGACTGAACTTGGAATCTAGGTAGCCGGAGACCTGGAATAATACATAGGTTTCTTTTAATTCCGATATTCTCGCGGAACGGGACAAACGCGCGTGAAACGCGGGCCGCAGCTAGTACTTATCCATATAATTACCTACTTAAAACTCAAGGCACTCCATCCATATGAATAAATCTAAAAACAGAGAAAAATAGATATATTTACTTGATGTAAAGAAAGATGTATGATCAAAATAAATGATTCGAATCTTGAGACATTGCTTCTTTGTTCAATTGCTTAGAAAATTACTGTAAGGGACCAGTTTCCGTACGTACCTATTTTTTTCAATATCAATGGTATTCGTCTAGTGGTAGATACCTCGACTTTCATTCTGAATATCGTGGGTTTTGGAACAATTTTGGAGTCGTCATGTAGAAAATGCCTGGTTCCAGGTTCCACCTACTGAATTAACTAAGTCGAACATACACATCGTATTTTAAATACGGAAACCTGCTATAAAACAACAAAGAAACAAATAGATAAACAACCTTAAATCGACTTAGTAGACTTATGGTATTTTGAATAAAGAAATCGGTCATAAAACAACAAAGAAACAAATTAAAACAAATAATTAAACAACATTAAACCAATTAAAACGTAGATACTAATTTTATTTTGGATACATACCAAACATACAAAAGGAAACAAATAAAAAACACACAAACAACAAAACAACAACGAAAAACAAATTGTGAACATTGAACGGGATGCCTTGTGTTTTGTGAAAGTTTTGTGAAGTGCCTCAGTAGTGAATGACTATGTTCGTAGTGGATCTAGTGTTCGGTTCATATGAACCCGCAGTGTTCACTTAGAACTTAGCATAGGATTCAATTGAACATTGTTAATTGGAGTCCCGGTGATCACCTTGCAATTAGTGTAGGGTTTGATCGACCAGTAGTGTTTATCTGGAAGTTCTAGAACTATTGAAGTTACACTTTAACTTACAATGATTTTTGTAACCAAATCGTAACAATAGTAGTGTAGGGTTCAATTGTGTTCAGCTGTAACCTTTGTAGTTACATTTTAATTTACTCCCAGTGTACAGTTTTATATCACAAACAAACAGTTCTATTTGAACCCGAAAGATATTGTTCATCGGGGATCTACCGGGGTTCATCTGAACAGTGATCAAGATGAACACGGTTCAGAGTAGCGGAGGAGGCCATGGGAGTTCCATGAAGAAAATTGACAAGCATGAGGTGAGTTTTAAATTTAAGTCAGTCCATATAAATTTGTCGCACGTCGAATAATTGAAGGGCTTTTGATAAGACATCATTTATAAATTTCGCGAAATAAATAGTTATAAACATACCTACTTATTCTGATGGACTGAGTATAATTATTGGTCCCTGGTCCCAGTTTCGAAGTGGACGACTTTCCCCCTAATCCAAATATAATCAAAATTTGACGGCTTTTAAATTTGGTTGGGTTCGAACTTATTCGATAGATATATTTTATTGGTAGAATGAAAAAAATCAATCCTTAATTGATAAAGGGCTGATTTTTCAAATCTCTAGCTAGATAGATATATCTGACAAATAAAATGTAACACCACAAAAACCTCACTATGATATAAAATCTAATCAAAATTTGAGGGCTTTCAAATTTGGTTGGGTTCGAACTTATTCGATAGATATATTTTATTAGTAGAATAAAAAAATCAATCCTTAATTGATTAAGGGCTGATTTTTTCAAATCTCTAAATAGATATATCTGACAATAAAATGTAACACCACAAAAACGTCACTACGATATAAAATATATTCAAAATTTGAGGGCTTTCAAATTTGGTTGGGTTCGAACTTATCCGACAGATATCTCTATCTAGGGATTTGAAAAAATCAGCCCCAAATAAAATAACGTAAACTTTAAATACGTAATAGAATAACAACATGGGTATAAAAAAATACTTTAAGTAAGTAGGTAAGTAGTTGGGGATTTTTGATTATAATTTATTTTATTAACAGGGCGATTCAGATCCTGCGATAAAGAGAATTATAGCAACAACAGAAAAACATCATCTGTGAAAATTTCCAGCTATCACGTTTCATGAGATACTGGTGACAGACAGACGGACGGACAGTGAAGTCTCAGTAATAGAGTCCCGTTTTTACCCATTAGGAACGGATCCCTAAAAACTATCTTAAACTATTTTATCTGTCTTATATTAATCTTACACAGTCTGTTGGACTGTCAGGTCGTCCGAGTGATTTGTCGCTCATCTTTAAGTAGAGCTTAAAGAGATTCTGAAATTTGCTAATGTTTTTGCTAAAAGAGAGAATTATTAAAGTCGCATCTTATAATAATTGAAGCGCTTGAAAGTTCTAATGAAATTCCCGCTTTTTATTACCTAGGGCTGTAATATTTATGACCAACTCAAAGGTAATGGTGAAGGGATAAATTAGATCATGCTTAACTATCTAGTCTAATTTAGTTTTATGGTTGTTAAAGTCAGTGATTATTGTAGTTTTTTTGGAAAACAAATTCTGAGATCTGTTTTTGTTAGTAGTATGCAAACTTGCTTATTATTATTATTTTTATCGGTTGTGAACCGATTATGATCATTTGGAAAGTAGCCAGTGTCAAGTTTAATTTTTCAAGTTATTTGCAATTTGCATCAAAACAGTCAAGTCGTCGTAGTAAAATTCAAGACAAGGAAGTCATTGTAAATGGTGGCTCTTTACAATGACGGTTCACCCGAGCTTTGGAGACAACGCTAAAGTCCATGTTTTGCATCGATTTTCATTTTCATTACACTTTCACGAAACTAAATTGATTAATATGCCTCCGAAATTAAACAATTTACACGCATTTGAACTTGGTTTCACAAAAATTTAGCGATGTGTCTGTTAGGCTTTCACGCCAAAAACTTTACTAAAATTCTTCAAAATCGGTACAATACTTTAGATGTAATTAGCGTAGTTGTAATTAAAAATAAAATTGTATCAATAAATCTTGAAATAACTAAACATTAGGCATATTATTATAAAATCTGTTAAATTGCACGCCCTGTGCTTGAGTAAGGTGATCTGATAGTTTCTTCTATGGTTTTCGCGATTTTGCATAATAAAACACTTTATTCATCCGGTTGAATCGCGTTTTTATTCATGGTTTTAAACAAACCGAGCTTTCGCCAACTTTATAGTTGGCTTTTTCAAGGTTGACTGAAAAAATTATGAAAACCATGAAACCAAAACAAAAACCATGAATACAAACGCGATTCAACCGGATAAATAAAGTGTTTTATCTGATAGTTTTTAAAACTGTACCCTTATTCGCAAAAAATGGTTTTGATTATGATTTTGATGAATTTTGGTATGAAGATAAACGTTGAAGGACATAGACTTTCAATTCCGATAGTTCTGCGAAACCACGGAGCGTAGTTTTCATCAAAAAGGACACGGAAAAAACAATACGTCCACCAAAGTATTCCGCTCGAACAATCACGTAAAGTCGCAATAGTTGCAATCAAATGAAGTAATTGGCCGAAAAGCTCTGATTGGACATACCGGGACAGAGAGGAACGTCGCAAATCAAAAAGCTACGAATTTCGGAAGGGATTGTTTACCCATTTAGGCCGGCTTGCATAACGGTTCATAAACAGTTTGATTCATAAACGGTTTAAGCTGTTAAACGTGTTTAAAATCTGTCAGAATTTAAAGAACTGTCAATGTGTGCCAACATATTATCAATCGTCCCCATTATGGGCGACTTGCAAATACAATTTACAAACAAAAAATCAATTTTAAAATATTTATGGGAAATTGAACATTGGACTCTATTTCATTAAGTGGACGATTGATAAATGTTGCCACACATTGACAGTTCTTTAAAACAAGGCTCGTGGTGCCTTATCTTCAATTTTACCTCATCCAGAAAAATGAATTCGTTTGATCTCGTATTTATTGTGAATCTCATCTCTAAAAACTATATTTGATTTTGAAACTTATCTTTATTCACATAAGGTTTACAATAAATTATCCGGAAACATGTTTCCCTTTGCATACTCCTTGGTACCCTACTTTTCCATAGGCGCAGGTTAAACTAGAAATAAATAAAAAAACTGATTAGGGCTGATTTTTTAATCTCAAAACATATAATTTATCCAATAAAACTTAACACTATCATATTAAAAAATTGAAAATGTAAAAGATTTCCAACCGACTTCTGAAAAAGGTGGAGGTTATCTGTTCAGATGGGCTGTTTTATTGATATTACCGAATTTTTCTGCCACCTGAAGTCATCCAGCTGTGGTATCATCTAATTAGCATCCACCGCTAGTAGTTGATAAGTTGCAGTACATTGCTGCTTTGACGTAACGTGGTTGTTACCGGTGATTACTTCAAAGCAGCAATGTAGAATACGAAATGTTTTTTGACAGTAAATAGCAACTAGTAGCGGTAGATGCTAATTACATGATACCACAGCAGATCATAATTTGGGTGCCCGAATACAGATAGGTAACATAACAGATAAGTCGGCGGCACTGTATGTACCGGTTATTTTGTGATTTTTGAAGTCTGTTTTTAATTTTTTCAACATTCTGTAGTATTACATTTTATTTATACTGATAGTTTTATATTTTATCTGAATTAAAAATAATAGCTCTTAAAACTTGAGACCATTAAGCTGTGTTTTCACTACGAAAGTAGTGTCGCGAAAGTTATAGTCAACTTCACAAATTAGTTGCTCGACACTAGTTTTATCAAAAAATCGCTGGTGTTACGCATTTTTTTTGCAAAGATGTTTTTCGTAATGAAAACACGGCTTTATATCCGAAAACACAAACGTCACTTACAATTTCGTTTTTTGAGTTTGAGGGCTGCTTACTAGGTTGAGTGTTGCTCAAATTTTGAGTAGCGTTTCTGTTTTCAGTCGTTAAGGGCCTTTAAAACCCTAATAGCGTGACAAGGATAAAGCAAGCGAGTTTCTGATGTTTAAGTGAAGGACGTAAGATGCGATTATGCAAAATTTTAGTGCGTATTAACATTAGTTCTGGCCTACTATAGTCGCTTTAAGCCCTTAATAATTGTATACTTACACGCACTCATTGATATAAGTACATCCTTTAGTTGAGCAGACCGGCTCGTACTGTAGTTTGCAGGTGCAGTCGTCACGGGGCTGAAATAATTAGACATTCTGTAGGTAGCTATAATGGCATGAACACATTGATTTAAGGCGGCGATAGATGATAATCATCGGTCCTTGTCCGATTGCATATAAATGAGCGAGATGGAATTGCGTGAAAAAATCTATAATTTCTCGTAAAATCAATCATTAACGAAGATTAAAATAATATTATTATAAAATGCGATGAAGGGGTTCTAGGTATTGTATTTTCTAATATTATGATGCCTATAAGAAAATATAGCGATTAAGGATTTAGAAGAAAAATTGATTTATTTTGTAAAACAGGGGTAACTTTGGTAAATAGTGGTATTTAAAGTTATTTTTTATTGTTTTTGAAATAAAGGGGACACTTCTTGTATCATAAAAGATCTATTTGATACCGGTTATGAAGAAAACTATTCAATCGGAAGGGATTTCACATGAGTCGCGTCCTTAAGTCCTCGAGTGGCGACCACGATGCAATGCGAAACGGAGTGCTGTGGCGACCTGCAGTGGTATTCTCTAATGTAACAGCCTCTAGGCTGTTACATTAGAGAATACCACTGCTGGTGGAGCACAACATTGTAGCGGTCGCGGAGAGTCGTTGAATGGAGGTGTGATCGCTATGTGTAGCGTCCTATGGGAGAAGTCTATGGGAGGCAGTGGGGGGATAGGGGCTGAGATGATGATGCTGTTTGATGACACATTGATCTCAATCTTCAGTAGATATGGCGTCAGAAGGGTGACAGTTGTAACAATAATAAACCATTGAAGTCTTCTTTTTCTTTTTAGTTATTGGCTTCTGCTTGCCACAAGGCTGCAATTGTGCCAATAATGGTGAGGTGAATAATAGTCCAATTTTAACGGATTATTGTACAGTAAAGAGGCCTCAAGATTGATCTTGTAGAGTACAGTGGAAACATCATCATCATCATCATCATCAGCCCGTTGCAGTCCACTGCTGGACATAGGCCTCTTCAATTGCACGCCACCTAGATCTATTTTCGGCTTCTCGCATCCAGTTTGATGAGTGGAGATATAGGGATTCCACTTTAAAAAGAACTGGTCTTGGTTCAGTTAAAGAGCAAAGAGTTGATTTAATAACTTCATCAGAATTCGTTACATCAAATTCATTGATACTTTTGACGTTTCAAGCGTCATTCATCGACTTAGTAATCTTAACATTGTCATTTTATTTACGACAGACGTAACAATATATTATCAGCGCTGCATCTGCTTTTTATATGGCTTTTTATAGCGTAATAAAAGAAAAAAAATCCCTTTATAAAAGTCAATAAAGGAACATGGAATACATTTGAGACTTCACCTCTAGTATTTCATATTTCAATGACAATACCTATGTTAAAATATGATATCGTTGGGTTACCAAAACAGTCTGTAATTCATCATACATCAAAACATTACTCAAACTTCTGCCTTTGTTTTCTGTCACTCGCCACGCCTAAGGTGCGGTGCGATTTGAATGATGGTTTTTTGTTTTAGTTTTTGAAGATTTTCACCACTTCCATTCGTAAATTGTCGCTTTGTTCTGCCATAAGGTGAGTAAAATAGCTTTTTTCCGATAGGTCTATACTTTTTAGACCTATCGGAAGCGACAATGAGACTTGAATTTGGAACATAATATTATTATAGGATTTTAAACTTCCATGGTTATTTTTACTACTCAAATCACTTATTAACGGTGTATTTACCATGTTTAATAATTTATTCGCGGAGCTCGATATTTCGCTGGTAATTTCAACCAGCTTGTTCACGAGACTGGAGAATGCGGGTAGGTGACGACAGTTAGAGGAGATGAATCTCCCTCTACGCTCGGCATTGTATTGTAGAGTCTTACGTTGCGCTCGAGGTTCAAAGTAGAGCGTAAAAAATGACGTGAATAGGTACAACAATTTCAATAGACGTCTAGGCGAACACCTTTTGTTCTATGACTTTTGAAAATACTTCCTTACTAACTTTTTTTGAAAATTTTGAGGTTATTTTTCACTGAAAAAACTGCTGCTTTTGAAAATAAAAAAGTTTTAATTGTACTGAAAAGACATCATAAGGTCAATGACCTCGAACTACCAGAAACAGCTGATTTTCAAGTAAACTTTACACTTAAAATTTTCGAAAAGTACTTCGAATTTCCAAAAGTCGTAGAACAAAAGTTGTTCGCCTAGACGTCGTGAACAACCACCTTTCGGCTCACAATGGCATACCCGTTACACCTTGTATAGTTAACGACGAAATCAGTTCAACGATTCAACTTTGAAACAAAAAATATACAACTATTTTGGTTGCTAAAAGCAAGATAAAATACCAGAGTATATACTCACCTTGGGGCATCTTATTCTAAGGGCTTGAACTGATGTCACCATTGCGATAAGTAGAACCATATAAATTCCTTTTAAAACAATAAAGTAAATGCTTAGTTACCTTTTAAAAATATGCTAATACTTTATAAGATATTTCTTGTTTTTTATTGCTCAAGATTTAAACTTAGAAAAGCGAATTAACTGCGGAATACAGAACGTTACTCAAAACTTATTCTACGAGTACTTGAACACTTAAGAAGCATTTAAACTCAAAAAATTCCATACTAATTTTAAATTTAAAACCTGCTGAATTATTTAAGTAGCGCACAAATTTTGAGTATTGTTCAGCTATTGTTTCTGTCGGCTGTTAAGAACTTAATCAATAGTTGTACAACTTCACTGGTAGATGGCGCTGAAACCAAGCCTCAGTTAACTATTAGCAGGCATAATATTATGTTCATTAATTAGTATTTCTTTTTGCTTTTATTGCTTAAGGCATTTTAAACTTAGAAATATTTTTAGCAAGGAAAATATTTCAGCAGTCGCCTGGTTAGTGAAAGGACGCAGGTTCGAATACTGACATGAGAAATTATTGAAAATAATTTTCAAAATTCTCCTTGCCTAAATATTTAAATAAGTTTATGCCAAAAATACAGGTACAATATTATGTTTGGCTAGGGCAGCGTTTCCCAAAGTGGGGGGCGCAGAGTCCTTTTCAGGGGGGCACGGGAACCTATGTTGTTTAGTATAAACCTGTGGCGCGATTCTCGTACTGCGATTGAGGAAAATTTCATTAGGTACAGCATCATTTCAGTTGCAAGAATGACACATTTTCAATAAGAAATGTGTCAAATAAATATGTGGCATTCTTGCAACTGAAGTTATGCTGAAATGAAATTTTCCCCACTACCGCGACCAAAGTGAGTACAGTCCCCGAAAAAAAAGGAGTGTTGTCTGTTCAATGGTGACTACAGTCACCTTTTTCTGTGACGTCGGGGTTGTTTTTTAAAGCCATTTTTTAGAAAAAAAAGATTGAAATAGTTTTACACGACGATACTAGATGGCTCCTTATTAAATTCTTGATCCAACGGTATGTAAAAGTCACTCTATGGCAAAGACAATTTCAGAGAAAAAAAATATTGAAGATGACATTCCATCATTCTGTGTTCCGTCATTCTATTCTATGGACGGTACAGTGAAATTCGTGAAATTATCGTAATTTTCCACCTAATTTATAGATAATTGTACATAAAATTAATTATGAGGATATTTACTAATCGAAATATTATGGTTACGACTTTTTCAAAACGTTTTGAGTGAATAGGACAACATGAAATATGGGTGCATCTTCAAAGAGGTTAGTTGAAAAGTCAAAATGTAATCTGTATATTATTTGGATATATTTTTGTAAAATAAATAATTAAACATAAAGAGTGATTAAGTTAGTCATATTTAGAGACATTTACAACAAAATAATGTTGAGATATGTATTAATTTTCCTAAAAAAACAACTTAATAACGGGATTCGAGTCTGGGGAGCACAGTCCCCACATATTTAAACTAATTAATTTTTAATATTTAGCTAAATATTTATATTTAGGTAGTAATATAGTTTGAAAGGGCATAAAATAAACTTTATTTTGATAAAAAAATAATAAACAAAAACCAAAAAATATATTTAAAAAAGACGAAATAAACAAATATTACGGAATTTTTACTTAACACCTAAATTAAAGGTATTTTTTATCCTTTCCACATTTATTACATAATTAGTTAAACATTTAAAATTATTCTGGATTCCATTAGCTTTTTGTCGGTATTTTTTATTTTGTTATAGCCGTAGTAGTTTGATAACTGTGATAGTTTTTGTCGAGAAGGTCGCGGTCAGTTAGTGCAGAGTAATTTCGCGATTCGCGAGTGGACGCGTGACGCAAGATTCGCGGCGGCTTTGTATCGCTGTAGTGGTTAACTTCATTACGAGAATCGAGCCACTGAATGCGATTTCTATGGTTCAGTCTTTAGTCATCTTGGGACAGTCATATTTCCCTGACTTAGGTCCTTCAGTGTGGACCCATTGTACGTGAGTGTTGGCTGTGATGTTATTCCAGCCAACCAAGTTTTTTTCCGATAAGCCGACACTTGTAAACCTTGTCAAATCTATACAACAGATATTTAGTAAGTACCTACTACTTACCAAATATCTTTTGTATGACAATAGGCAATAAAATTACTTATTTTAATACATTTTTATTCTGATTTGAAAATATAGACTGGAGGATGGGGGGCGCGGATTTCTTGTTATGGTCGAAAGGGGGCGTGTCTCCAATAAGCTTGGACCCCTGGGCTAGGGGCACAACTAAGTTCTCCTAATTTTATTAAAGTTTCTTATTTTCATTCGGGTAGCTGTTATTTTTAATTTCTTTTGCCTCGACATTTCAAATACAGAATAGATTTTTGTTCTCCTCGGTAGACCAAGGAAATTTAAAAATAACAATCCGCGAATAGGAGCGGTTGAAATTGGTAGAACAGTTTTACAAAATTAACAATGCTCATTTTTCTTGTTTTTAGGAATTGTTTGATTTTACTCGCAAAAATAATGCATAGTTGCATCTTACGTCCATCTTTTACACATCTGAAATTTGCTAGCTCTATCCCTGTCACGCCACAAGGTAAGTATGGGGCCTTAACGCGGCGGGCGGTGCGTTGCATATAAATAAGATAATGGGCCCTACCATGATGTCTTATAAGTCGTCGCGTTGTCGTTCAGCTAAAAAAAAATTCTTCTTCTTCTTTAAAAATAGCTTTTTCTTTCGGACATTTGTCAGTGTCAAGTATTATCAATATTTGCAAGTTATTTGCATTGAACAAAACAGTCAAGTCGTCTTAGTTAAAGTCAAGTCGAGGGAATCATTGTAAAAAGGGGGCCATTTTTTACAATGTTTGTTCACGGCGCTTTGGAGAAAACACTAAGCTAAAGTACATGTTTTGCACCGGTTTTCACTTTTATTTACACTTGTACACCTTCACGAAACTAAATTGATTAATATGCCCCCGAAATTAAACATTTTACACGCATTTGAACTAAGTTTCACAAAAATGAAAATTTAGCAACACATCTCCTTAACGCATTCCCGCCAAACTCCAAAAAAAAATTAAAAACACATCAATTAATTAAAATAAAATCATACATTAAAAAATATAAAAAAAAATCTTTAAATTTTCTGTGTTTTTTAAAAGTAGTCGGGGTATTTTTTATTCGAAAACTTAATTTTTTTGAACGACAAAAGGACGACAAAGCAACGACAAACGATTATGGTAGCGCGGAATATCGCCGCGATTCTAACGCTCGTGGAGACGGTCCCTTAGGCAGGTGAATCCACATTTTTAGCTAGTTTATAATTTAGTAGGATAGCTCTTACTGCTTTGAAAACACTGTACTATACGTACCGAAAAGAAACTTCATTTTGAAATGCACTGCAAAGTTAAAAATGCATGCCATTAAATGCATCTTTTTATACTTACAGGACGGTCTTATCAGTCCGGATATGGTCCGTATGTCTGAATGGCTTTTTTTTAGAGTTCAATATCCAAAGGGTAAAAACGGAAGCATTTTACTAAGACTTTATTGTCCGTCTGTCTGTCTGTCCCAAAGCTGTATCTAATGATAATAACTGCACATTTGTATTCACGGATAATGTACCTATTTCTGTTTCCGTTATGACAACACATAAATACTAAAAAATATATATTTAAAAAGGGCTCCATAAAACACACTACAATCAAACGTGTTTTTTTTTTGTTATAATGATACAGGTGCTACCTACTCTTCTTCTTCTTCTTTAAAATGGCTTTTCCATTCGACCATTTGCCAGTGTCAAGTATTATCAATATTTGCAGGTTATTTGCATCGAACGAAACAGTCAAGTCGTCATAGTTAAAGTCAAGTCGAGGGAATAATTATTGTAAAAAGGGGGCTATTTTTACAATGTTTGTTCACGGAGCTTTGAAGAGAACACTAAGCTAAAGTCCATGTTTTGCACTGTTTTTCACTCTTATTTTCACTTGTAGGTACACCTTCACGAAACTAAACTGATTAATATGTCCTTGAAATTAAACAATTTACAATTTGAACTAAGTTTCACAAAAATGAAAATTTAGCAACACATCTCCTCAACGCATTCCCGCCAAAACTCCGGGTGCTACTCGCACTTGGCTGTTTTTTTAATTTTTTATTTCCTCTAAATAATGGCATAATGCCACTAAAGATGATGTCATCAGTTCTTAAAAATAAAATTTATAAACTGATAAGAGCGTCACATCGGTAAATGTTTTATCGAAAATACAAACTGTAACAATAAATGTATAAAATGCTTCGGAAACTCGTTTTTTTTTAGGGAAATAATTTCCAAAAGTCGAAGAAAAGTGAACACACAATAAATAATAAATAAATCCTGTGAACAACACACAGTGCAATCTAGCCCCGTGGTAAGCTGCTAAGCTTGTGATACGGTGACTAGACAACGGATATATACTACTTATATTTATTTTTCTTTTGTAAATACATACATATCATACACAGAAATACACCCAGAACAGATGCAAATATTTATTTTTAAGCATAAATATTTGCACCCAGCGGGAATCGAACCCGCAACCTTCTGGATTGCTGCCAAGCGTTCGCCCGACGCGCCACAGAGGTCGGCAAATTGAAAAAATGAAGCGGAAAGAACTCCATCTAATATGTAGATTAGGATAAGGCTAAAAGATATTATAATTTAACTAAACTGCAATAATCTTTATGTATGTAGGTACTTAGCAGTTAGGTACCACTTTTGGAAAACCAGACGGACATATGCCTCTAAAAAAGTTTACCAAACAATCCCCAATTCCCCAAAGCAAGCGATTTATCGCGCCCTATTATCTAATCCCCTTTTTTTTCTTTTTCTCACGGCTGTGACCGTGTGTCAAAATTTATCAATGTCATAATAAAGTTTACCACGAGTTTTTAGCGGGAAAGCGTTGAGGAAATGTGTTGCTAAATTTTCATTTTTGTGAAACCTAGTTCAAAAGCGTGCAAATTGTTTAATTTCGGGGGCATTTAATCAATTTAATTTCGTGAAGGTGTATAAGTGCAATGAAAGTGAAAATCGGTGCATAACATGGACTTTAGCGTTGTCTCCAAAACTTCGGGAACAACTTAGATAATGGCCGCCGTGTTTACAAATAATTCCCTAGACTTGACTTTAAGTAAGACGACTTGACTGTTTCGATGCAAATAACTTGCATTTATTAATAATACTTGATTATGATAAACGCGACAGTCCCCTACCATGTAACCCTACCATGATCTCTAAAAATAAAAAATAATGGAACATCAAATTTTAAAAATTAAAAAATGATTAAAATCCATTTTTAATTTTATTTTATTATTCAAAATTACTCTATCTTTTGCGACGAAAGGACGACAACACAAGAAGAAACGATCATGGTAACTTCTGCCTTACCATGATCGTTATATTTATGAGTAATGAGTATTTCTGTACGTCGGTCTTTTAAAAATAGCATGGAAAACATTTATTGGCAACAAACACACAGAAGAACACCAAAGACTCAAGAACCGCGTGTCTGCTGCCAACGAGGATGTTACGTTTCACACATAAATCTATGAACCGATTTTAATTATTTTTTGTAAAGAGATACACATTATGGGACTCAAGGACTATGGTGTAAGACTTTCGCAGGTTCGGAAATTACGCTGGTCAAACTGCTGGGCGCAGCTAGTAAACTACAAATGATTGAGAACCTTGTTTTTATTCTTATAAGGTACATAATTATTTAACCAAAATATTTCTTTTGGCACGTGCCTTCGTACCATAGTTTTTCTCCAGCGCAGGCCATGCTGTAAAAAAACATACAAAAATCAGTCATTTCGCTTTCCTTTTTCAGTCCGTTCCTGAGTTCCTGACAGGAGTTTGGCTTTTTTTTTCTTATTGGTTGTAAACCAATTATGGCCATTTAGAAAGTAGCCATTGTCAAGTGTCATTATTTTTGCAAGTAATTCGCAAAATCAAAATAGTCAAGTCCTCGTAGTTAAAAGTCAAGTCCAGGTTGGCTATTCAACTTGAAACCTAAACGAAGGAATTTGCATTGTATCATTTTTAATGACTGGCCACAAAACTTTAGAAAAAATAAAAAGCAATTAAGTATTTTCTTTTAAATTTTGGTAGAATTTTCTCTGGTCATTCAGCCAATGAGTTTTACAATCATTTTAACTTTACTCGAAGATCTGACGAGTTATTGACAGAGTTTGACTGCTTACTTGATAAATGAAGAAACTTTAATATTAATTGTTATGTCTTCCTCTTCCGATATTATATAAGTATGCCTTGGAGAGTTTTATTTTTATTAGCTAAATTAAAGTGTAATGTCCATATTTCTTCCTCATATCCTTTATCATAATATAATATGTAATTTGTATCCTTTATATATATTAATCCTAAAGTATATCATTTTTATCTAATCCTGTTTCGTCTTGTAATTAGTTTAACAATGTGTTTGTGTTTGTTTAATATTTGTAGCTAGTTTGCGTAGCCGTCTCAACAAGAAAAAATAAATAAAATAAAAGTATAATCGAGGAAAGAACCTAAAATCTTTTGTACTTTCTTCACTACGTGTCATTGGCAGAATTTGTGATCACATAAAGCCATTAAACCATAAAAAAAAACTTTTATTATACTGCGTATATCTAACTGCTTAGGCTACCCTCTTTTTAACCCCCGACGAAAAGAGAGGAGTGTATAGTATAGGGTGCTTTGGTGTACCTGCGCCCGCTGATGTATCAATAATCGGGCAGGTTCTGCAACGCCTTATCCAGTCATTACTTGGATGGGTGACCGATTATGTGTGTTGTAAAAAATCATTCTCTCGCGCTCTGCCGTGCTTCGGAAGGCACGATAACCATTTAGTCGCAGTTGGTATTTCTGATTGCAGTCGTTAGGTCAAAGTAGAGGGCTTAGGGCGACCTGACAACTCTAAGGTTGAAATCTATAGTCCGTACTTTGACTTAGCTAAGCAAAAGCTTTGATTTAAGACGATTTTCGGTATTTATAAAGTGATCTTCTCAACTATCCAAGTTTATAAAGTCAAAGTTTATCAAATTTAGAATCTAAACCAATCAAAAATAATGACCTAAACTTTGCTTCTCTGTTTGATAATATGAAGTTCTTTTTATTTTGTTCGTATTTTACAAA
The DNA here is from genome assembly GCA_949358125.1 of Idaea dimidiata. NCBI lineage: Eukaryota > Metazoa > Arthropoda > Insecta > Lepidoptera > Geometridae > Idaea > Idaea dimidiata. The sequence continues at coordinate 2,404,614 of OX442342.1, forward strand.
AGGAATTTCGACTATAAATTCCAATTCAAAGTTCTTGCTTAGTTTTTGCTAAGCTCAGTCTGAGCAAAGTCAAAGTACGCACTATAGAATTCAGCCTATCACTTAGGTGAAACACACGACTACACGAAAATAAATAGAAGTTATTGTAAAATACTAACTGGCAAGCGTTGCCGTAGGTACAGCCTCTCGTAGAACAAACTGGTTCATATTGTTCAGTGCAAAAACAGCCTGGCCGTCCGGACTGAAAACATAGATAGATTAAAGGCAAAGAAGTTATAATACTAAAACTAGAATGCTCACGTAGAACTAAAATGTGTTCCGCTACATTGTGCATGCTGTCCCTTCTAATTACACTATTAGAAAGAGACAGAACTCTGCATTAAGCAAGAATGAATGAATGAAAGTCATTTATTTGCTCGAAATATGGTTACAGAGTTTTGCATGGTATCCCTTTCTAATTGCACTATTAGAAAGGGACAGAACTCTGCATTTAGCATGAATTAATGAATGTCATTTATTTGCTCAAAATATGGTTACAGAGATGTCACATAAATATAATTCCAACATATTTCACCAGCACTAAACTTGGTATGCAAATGCCGTCCCTTTCTAATAACACTATTAGAAAGAGACAGATCTCTGAATTTTGCATGCTGTCCCTTTCTAATTGCACTATTAGAAAGGGACAGAACTCTGCATTTAGCATGAATGAATGAATAAATGTCATTTATTTGCTCGAAATATTATGGTTACAGAGATGTCACATAAATATAATTCCAACATTTTTCACCAGCACTAAACTTGGTATGCAAATGCCGTCCCTTTCTAAGCAATAACACTATTAGAAAGAGACAGATCTCTGAATTTTGCATGCTGTCTCTTTTTAATTGCACTATTAGAAAGGGATAGAACTCTGCATTTAGCATGAATTAATGAATGTCATTTATTTGCTCAAAATATGGTTACAGAGATGTCACATAAATATAATTCCAACATATTTCACCAGCACTAAACTTGTTAAGCAAATGCTGTTCCTTTCTAATAACACTATTAGAAAGAGACAGACCTCTGAATTTAGCATGCTGTCCCTTTCTAATTACACTATTATTGAAGGGACAGGACCTCTGCATTTAGCATGCTGTCCCTTTCTAATAACACTATTAGAAGGAGACAGAACTCTGCATTAAAGCGGTTCCACGTGAATATTCTAACTAGTTTTAGTTTTATAATTGCTTTGTTTGGTGTCACTAATACTAACATAATATCTAATTTTCTGCCGCATGCAAGGAGCGGGAGGAGGGAGGTGTTCTATGCACGTGGCAGACCGCATGATACGCAGTCAGGGCCCTGATTCTCTAAAAACATAGCATGCGACAAGCAGGCGGTGCATGAGCATTGCAGAAGTCGATTTGTTGCAGGAGTAAAAATAATAGCTATTCTATAACTTCTATAAATACTGATAGGCTCAGGACAAGGGGAGCTGCTTAAATAATTAAATAGCCCTTAATTTTGAAGGTTACTTAAGTAGTAAATATATTTGTAACTCCATTACCAAACTACTGAACCGATTGCGATAAAACTTAGTATATCAATAGCTTTGAGATCTGTATAAATAGGTACATAGGCTACTTTTTGTTTTGAAATTCCTTTGGAATCGGGATTTTACGTGTTCAAAATTATAACAATTGAAGTATGGGATTTCATTTAATTTTAATAAAGTATTATATGTACCGGACAGTTTGTACCAGCTTGCAGCGTCATCGTCACTCCCAGGAGAACAATGAAGAAAACTAAAATATTAAAATGTATTATTTCATTAAAATCGGCCAAGTGTCAAAACATTTTTAGAGTTACCATCCGTTCTTAATGCAGGATCTAAATCGTTTTGCTAAAAAAAACATACTTCATTTTTTTCAATTTTCTTAAAGAAGTCGATGATATTTTTATTATACATTTGTAATACAATTTTTAACGGGTAAGCCCTTTTAATCCGAAAGGGGGTTGTTCTAGACGTCTAGGCGAACAACTTTTGTTCTACGACTTTTGGAAATTCGAAGTACTTTTCGAAAAATTTAGGTGTAAAGTTTACTTGAAAATCAGCTGTTTCTGAGAGCTCGAGGTCATGGTAGGTGGTATTTATATGGTAGGTACTTACAAAAAATTCCCTTCATGATGAATTCACTTGAAAAAGTTAAAAGACACACGACAAATATTACATTTTTCAGCATTTTATACAAGTTTACCCGGATGTGTAAACGACTTCATAATTTTCTTGCGTTTCCTTTATTTCTTTTTGCGTTGTAACGAAGGAATTACGATGAGCGGAAATTGATAAAACTTTTGGTTTTAATATTCAGAAAACATTAAGTGGATTGTTTTAATTTTGCGGAGTCATTATTTTTATTTAACGTAAGCGTTTAGTACCTAAATGTTGAATTCCTAAAATTTTGTATTTCAAAATGTTAACTTTATTTATATATCTAGGTACTTTTTAACTTTTTGTCTTACTTATATTCTTTAGAAACAAAATATATAGGTATATTCAAATTGTATATAAAACATAATCGAATTTTTTAATTTTTTATAAACATGGCCTCTTTGGCGCATCGGGCGAACGCCCCACTGTAATACAAAGGTTGCGGGTTCGATTCCCGCCGGGTGCAAATATTTATGCTTAAAAATAATATTTATATCTGGTCTTCTATGTATACAATATGTAATGTATTTACAAAAAAAAAGTATAATATGTATGTCTAGTACCCAAAGTACAAGCATAGTGCGTAGTTTGGGGCTAAATTGCGCTGTGTGTAATGTCTTGCAATATTTCATATTTATATTTCTTTTTCAGGTAAGTTTTCAAACACTGGCCTATTCGGTAAGCTAATCATGAAAAATCTTTGTAATTAAATTAAAGTGTTCCATTATATTGACATTAATGAATTTTAAATACCTAGTTCATGTTGACATTTTCTTAATTTTAATTTCACTTGACATTGTTTACTCTTTCTTTTTATTATTTCAAATTGTATCATTATTCTCTTTTCATATTATTGACATTGTAATCATTGAACTCAAATAATTCTATATAGTTTTATTTTTTATTATGTTGACATTAAGATTGATAAATTAAATTCATTTTATTATTAATATTTGCATGCCAAGTTAAGTGCTGGTGAAATATGTTGAACGTTATTCTTTTATAACAACTGTTGTGACCATATTTCGTGCAAATAAATGACATTCATTCATTCATTCATTCATTATTTTTAATTTTATGGAATTTGAAACTTGTTTAGATTTTTTACACAGGATCGACGGAGATAAAGTTCCGGGGTTTCCGAAATTATCGTTTATTATGAAAATTTTGAATTTATAAAATACTAGCTGCGCCCCGCGGTTTCACTCGCGTAAGTTCCGTTCCCGCGGGAATAACGGGATAAAAAGTAGCCTATGTGTTAATCCAGGTCCCCACCTACCTATATTCCAAGTTTCATCGCAATCGGTTCAGTAGTTTTTGCGTGAAAGAGTAACAACCTCACATACATACAAACTTTCGCGTTTATAATATTAGTAAGATTGGATAAGTATCCCAAAGTGTTGAATTTCAAAATAATTGATTGAGACCGGTGTAACGTCGTGGTTTCAGAGGTTAACGCTTTATTGTACCAAAAACATAAATAACAACAAATTTCACAAAGAAAAACTTATCTAAAATGGCACAATGGGCGGTCTTATCGCCTAGGGGCGATCTCAAAATGCTCAATCTCAAAAACCTGAATCTCAAAAAGTTGAATTAGAACCAATTGAATTTCAGGCAGTTAAAAGATAAACTTGGAGAATTGAATATTTCTCAAAATGTATAATATCCAAAATATTGAAGAAGCAAGCGCCCCCAAAAAGCCCTAAAGGTCCAAAACACTAACCCCCTTATTTATAAACGCTAATTAATGCGCTTCATAATTATGCATCGTTTGTCTTTTACTGTCACATGAAGTTTCAAGGTTGACAGACAGAGACCAACGTCACATAACTTAGTCATGTGTAAATTTATAATCCTACAAAAACTACCGAACCGATTGCGTTGAAACTTGGAATATAAGTAGTTGGATACCGGGAATAACACATAGGCTACATATTATTCCGATATTCCCGCGGGAACGGGAAATACGCGGGTGAAACCGTGGGGTGCAGCTAGTATTTTATAAATAAGGGTGTTATAGTTTTTCGTAACTCAGTGTCGGTTAGACTAGACTAGACAAAGAGCAATCTTGTGGAAAACTCCTCATACGTCGCATAATAAAGGCGGATAGCTAAAGTATTCAGCAGTCGTTTTATATTCAAATTGGTTGCCATCAATATGAATCGTGGAGAGTATGAAGCCAAACTATTCTTGAAGTTTTATAAGAATATGTTAAGTAAAACTGATTAGCTGGCTGGTAGAATAATGTTAGCTTAATATTAAATACCTACGCCCTGGTTTCCCCGCGTAAGAGTGATATATTCCGCGCCACCATGCTCGTTTGTCGTTGCTATGTCGTCCTTTTGTCGTTCAAAAAAATAAAGAAAATACCACGACTACTTTTCAAAACCACAGACAAAAAAAAATCTTTTTATTTTTTTAAAGTTTTGTTTTTAAATTATTTGATGTGTTTTTAATTTTATTTTTTTAGCTGACTTATAAGACATCATGGTAGGGCCCATGATATTAAACCGTCACGAGCGCCCTTGCCGTCTGGGTCCAAGCTTCGTTGTCCATTGCTCGGCTGTCACTCGCTTGCATTGCAACCAACAGACCGATCGACTGCTTGTCGAGCAAAACATGTTCCACGGTGACACAGCAGCAGATGCACACACTGACATGTTCCGTACAGTATTACGTATGATCGACCTTTGGATCGACCAATGGCGGACGATATTTAGTGACAGGCTGGCGGTCGAATCATCGTTCTGTGCACGCAAACCACCGTTTGCGGGGAGTGGAATTTTTTTCAAAGGATTTCTACTTCCATATACAATTTGTAACAGGTATGCCCTTTTAAGCCGAAAGGTGGTTGTTCTAGACGTTTAGGCGAACACCTTTTATTCTACGACTTTTGAAAATTCAAACTTTTTTTTTAAATTTTGAGATTATGTTTCACTGAAAAAACAGCTGCTTTTAAAAATAAAGGTAATTGAAGTTTTGATTGTAAACCATCAAACTAAATGAAAGGACATCTTAAGGTCAATGACCTCGAACTTTCAGAAACAGCTGATTTTCAAGTAAACTTTACACTTTAAATTTTCGGAAATTACTTCGAATTTTCAAAAGTCGTAGAACAAAAGTTGTTCGCCTAGACGTCTAGAACAACCCCCTTTCGGATTAAAAGGGCTTACCCGTTACACCTTGTATATTATATTCGAGTTCGTTGGGTTAAGAACTATGTTTAGTATCAGAGGCTTCTCAAAATATTTACAAAAAAGTCTTTAAAATACAAGCTTCCTACCGCGTAACTCCCGTCGCGTTCAACTAGACGTCGATTTGGGAATATGAATATGATGCTGTCGATAACGGGGTTGGAAAAAGCTATGACGCAAGGAGTGAGCAGAAATTGTTAACGTTAAAGATTTTTAGACAATTTCTGCAATATATACAAAATAGGGGGGTTGTTTAGCTAGCAGTGGGCCCCATAATTGCCCCAGGGCCTTTGGTTACCTAGCTACGCCAGGTTCAAAATGAGGAAAGCATCTTAATATCTCGGTACGAGACTGTAAACCTATTTATTTATTACAGTATCACTTTATCCAAGGCTTAAGTTTCACAACTTACTCTGAGAAACAAACGTTTCTATAAGTAGAGACTACAATCCAGTATCCTGTGATTTACAGCTTCAAATATCCTGTCTGTAGAGGTATAATACTTACTAGAATATAGTCAACCGCCATCGGACCAATAGTAGAGTGAGTAATAATAAAACACTTTATTTTCCAAGTTCAATCGCGTTTTATTCATGTTTTTGAACGAACCGAGCTTAAAACATGAATAAAACGCAATTAAACCCGGAAAATAAAGTGTTTTATTATGCAAAATCGAGAGAACCATAGAAGAAACTATAGAGTAAGTAATGTCAATTAAAAAAAAAACGGGGTCTTATTCCCTTCAAGACTATTCGTAGAGTACTATGAAATGAAATGAAAATGAAAATGAAAATGAAAATGAAAATGAAAATGAAAATGAAAATGAAAATGAAAATGAAAATGAAAATGAAAATGAAAATGAAAATGAAAATGAAAATGAAAATGAAAATGAAAATGAAAATGAAAATGAAAATGAAAATGAAAATGAAAATGAAAATGAAAATGAAAATGAAAATGAAAATGAAAATGAAAATGAAAATGAAAATGAAAATGAAAATGAAAATGAAAATGAAAATGAAAATGAAAATGAAAATGAAAATGAAAATGAAAATGAAAATGAAAATGAAAATGAAAATCAAAATCAAAATGAAAATGAAAATGAAAATCAAAATGAAAATGAAAATGAAAATCAAAATGAAAATGAAAATGAAAATGAAAATGAAAATGAAAATGAAAATGAAAATGAAAATGAAAATGAAAATCAAAATCAAAATGAAAATGAAAATGAAAATCAAAATGAAAATGAAAATGAAAATCAAAATGAAAATGAAAATGAAAATCAAAATGAAAATGAAAATGAAAATCAAAATGAAAATGAAAATGAAAATGAAAATGAAAATGAAAATGAAAATGAAAATGAAAATGAAAATGAAAATGAAAATGAAAATGAAAATGAAAATGAAAATGAAAATGAAAATGAAAATGAAAATGAAAATGAAAATGAAAATGAAAATGAAAATGAAAATGAAAATGAAAATGAAAATGAAAATGAAAATGAAAATGAAAATGAAAATGAAAATGAAAATGAAAATGAAAATGAAAATGAAAATGAAAATGAAAATGAAAATGAAAATGAAAATGAAAATGAAAATGAAAATGAAAATGAAAATGAAAATGAAAATGAAAATGAAAATGAAAATGAAAATGAAATGAAAAAACGTTTAATTGTAACCACAAAAAAAAAACACATAGCTTATTAACTAGTATGCTGTACATGTAGATTAACTAGTGTGGCTACAAAAAGGAAATCGTTTCAGCATTAAGCGTTACACATCAAGACATGCAGCGCACTGATTTTCAGCCGATTCCTTTAAGGCGAAGCTCCAATAAAAAATATGTCATGAACGGCCCGCCCACTTACCCCTACATCCACGAGTCACACGCACACGTATGCACTTTCGAACATCGCAACTTTTTTGATCTAGCACCCAAGCGCGCGAAATCAAAACTGTTATAAATTTTTTCATAGGTTGTAAACCGATTATGGTCGTTTGGAAAGTAGCCAGTGTCAAGTATTTTATAATACGACCTCATTGGTGCGTCGGGCGACCGCCTGGCTCACGGAACACTATTACTCCTAGCGGGCCTGGCTGCAATACGGAAGGCTGCGGATTCGATTCCCGTCGGGTGCAAATATTTATGCTTAAAAATAAATATTTGTATCTGATCTGGGTGTCTTTCTATGTATAATATGTATGTATTTACAAAAAAAAAAAGAGGTACCTATAATATGTATTATATCCGTGGTCTAATACCCCTAGTACAAGCCCAGTGCTTAGTTTGGAGCTAGATTGCGCTGTCTGTATATGTTGTGCAATAATATTTATTTAATAATTTGCAAGTTGTTTGTTTTGTATCTTCAAAACTTGTATCGTCCGATTATTCCTAGTTGTCCCCTCTAGCCCTGTTCCCCGGAGGGACAACTAGGAATTTTTCCCCAGTTGTCCCCGGGGCGACAATTCGTGGCGACTGTCCCTTTGAAAGCTGGCTAAAGGGGACAAATGGGAATTATGTTTTTCAGTTGTCACGGCGGGCGGGGGGGGGGGGGGGGACAGATGGGAATCTTTCTACCCCGCATGTTGGTGTTATAATAGAACTAGCTGCGCCCAGCGGTTTCATCCGTGTTCGTAATAAGTACCCTAATTTACCATTATTATTGTAATGAACTTTATAAACGCATACGACTTGCATTTATTGCAATATTTTGGATTAGGGGTGAAGTCGTCCCCTTCGAAACTGGGACCAGGGACGGTAGTTTAGACATTGGGACGAGTCGACTACATACATATTAATATACTCTAGAGGTGAAGTAGTCCCACTAAGAAGATACTAAAAAGACTTTGTAAATTTTTGGGAAAAAAAAGTTAATAGAAGAGATTAGTGGAAAACAAAAGACGATCGAAGTAAAAACAAAAAACCATCTAACCTAACTCCGAAACTATTGACACTAGACCACTAGTTTCTCAGCCTAAGTTATATAGCTCCTCGAGATCATCAGTTTGGTTGACAGCTGTCAAACTTGAACCGTCAATATCTCGGAAACTATTGACACTAGACCACTAGTTTCTTAGCATAAGTGATAGAGCTTCTCGAGATCTTCATTACAAACTTAACCGACGACGACCGACGAACCCCTTTCGACTTGCATTCATAGTAATATTTTGTACTATGAATGCAAGTGGTATGCGTTTATAAAGTTCATTAAAATAATAATGGTACATTAGGGTACTTATTACGAACACGGGTGAAACCGCGGGGCGCAGCTAGTTTTATTATAACACACACATGCGGGGTAGAAATGGGAGAACAAATTCCCATCTGTCCCCCCCCCCGTGACAACTGAGAAACATAATTCCATTTGTCCCCTTTAGCCAGCTTTCAAAGGGGACAGTCGCCACGAATTGTCACCCCGGGGACAGGGCTAGAGGGGACAGCTGGGAATAATCGGCCGCATCCACACCGGACGATCCCCGCGCTAAAGAATATTTTATCTTATTCGGGCTCAAGCAGCGGAGAGGGAGAAAATAGGATAAAAGATTCTGGAGCATGTGGATCGAACAGTGTGGACCAGGCTAATGGCATGTTTGGAAAATTTCATAACTTGTCGATACTGGACTTGACGAATTACCTATTTGACTTATTACAGACTAGACCATTGTCGTGCCATTCTCACTTTTCTTGTTAGTTTGTCTGTCCGGAGTCCGGGCGAAATCTTGCAAATTCAATTTGATACACTTTCCAATTAGCTAGCGTGCTGAAACTGTGTTTCGGTTTAAATCGCGTTTGTTTTGTTGGCTTTATAATACAAGCCCGACGTTTCGGAGCCCTTCCGGCCTCCCTCATCTGAGGCAACAAACGCGATTCATACCGTAATACTAGAATGTCTACCTCGGGAGCGAATACTATTTTTCGAATGAAAAATATTCATCGCCCACTATGAGAATAGTTAGTAGATTGTATTACAATGAAGCAAAATAATATTTCTACGGTGAGGGTGGTTTTTTGAATCCAGAGCGAAGTGAGTGATTCTAGAGTAGTGTGATACACTTTACTTTTTATTACCCTCTATGAGAAAATAGAAGGCGCCTCATATTTATAATTTGAGAGCTACTTTATTATTTAAGTAGCCCTCAAGTCTTAAGTGGCCTCAAATTTTAATCAATTTTAAATCCAATTCAAATTTGAGGCCATTCAAAATTTAAAAGCTACTTAATTATTTAAGTTTCCCTCAAATTTTAAGTGGCCTCAAATTTTAATCAATTTTTAATCCAATTCAAATTTGAGGCCATTCAAAATTTAAAAGCTACTTAATTATTTAAGTTTTCCTCAAATTTTAAGTGGACTCAAATTTTAATCAATTTTAAATCTACTTTAAATTTGAGGCCTTTCAAAATTTGAGAGCTACTTAATTATTTAAATACCCCTTAAAATTTGTCAAATAGTTGCAATAATTAAAAAATATGTTTATATTTCCACCCTAGGGATGAAATGAGCTACTTTCAACCCGGATATCTACCCATGAAAATTAAACTTTCCGAACGGGAGAGATGAAAAATTGGTTTTGTTGCAACTTCATCAAAAATGTTGTGATACAAAAATATCAGCGCAACGAACAGAAAAACTATGGAGTTCTTTTTATTTTTTTAATTTTACAGTTTTCACAAATAGGTTTTTAATATTATTACTATTTACTCTTGCATTAAAAGTTTCATTTGTAAACAAAACTGACTCCTTTTTATTTACAAATAATTGAGTATTTACATTTCATGAAATTCCAATTTCCTACGTTGAACTGGTGGTGTAACAATTATTGAATGGTTTCCAATAGGCGGAAGTAGTCGTTTTCTCGATGGTATTTCAGATTTAGAGGTTTGACAAACACTCTTTTTGACGGTTAGGTAATCTGGATCGAGAATTGTTCTTTTTCTGGGATGGCGTGAATCTATCAACTCAGGCAGTAAGCATTCCATGTAAAAACTTGTTAACTTCGGTTCCATCTCTTTTTTCCAAAATTGATCGTCTTTTTCCGGTATTTCTATTTTCAATTTATTATCACCTTACCATGCGGCCAAAAGACAATTATTTTTGTTTGCAATGTGCATTTAGCCCTGAGCCTGAATGTACCAGTCTGATTTTTATTCATATATACCTGTAATACAAGCAAATGTTAATGTTCCAAATTTAAATTACTTTATTCCCTAGGGCTTAAACGCGCATTTTACTTCCCAGATATCTCATTAGATATTTAGCGAGTCATACTCGTTTTACGTTGACCTCTTTGGTCAAATAATATTAGTTTATGCACTGAGGTACTAAAGCCCTGTCTTATATACCGGGCGTCATATTGAATCCAAAGCATACGAAGGACTCTAGAGTTAACTCCCAAGCACAGCGAGGGTTTTAAAAACTTACTTCTGAGCGAAGCGAAGGAGTTATGTACCGTGAAGCGAAGCGTGGGATTCAAGCGCAATTATTAATTAATCAAGCCTGTCTTTATCTTTTTCAAGATAAAGGCTTAATTACCGAGGTGAATACTCTACTTTACTTTATATTAACTAAAACTTTTGCTGTTTTTTTGCACAAGGCATATCTACTAGAAATATTTTAAAGGGAAAATTCATCTTCAAAAATTCACTCACGTAGAGACGCGAGTTCAAATTTTTGTTGTAAAAACTATTACAAAAATATTGCTAAAATAGAGCTGTAAATATTTTTTATACACGTAGCATTAATCTATTATTTTGTTGTTAATTAAATTTCTTATTAAAAAATAAAAATTCTTATTTTTGTAGCGTCTTTATTGTCTCGCAGTAGATGTGTAAAGTAGAGTATTCACCTCGGTAATAAAGCCTGTCTTTATCTTGGGCGCTTGAATCCCACGCTTCACTCAGGACTCTAGGTACATAACTCCTTCGCTTCGCTCAAGATACGTACGCTTTGGATTCAACATGACACCCGCTATATAAGACAGGGCTTTAGTACCTCGTTGCATTTACTACTATTATGCCCTACTTAGGTGTATAATGACACTTTATGCACCTAGGGAATAAAGGCTCGCTTTACGTTGACATTTTCTTATCTATATCTATCTATACTTATAATAAAGAAAGAGAGAACAAAAAGTATGTACTTGGAAGTAATTTAAAAAAAAAAGTGGTCTAGTGGACTTAGGAAAAATAATAGAACAAAATTATATAATTTTTAAAATTCATGTCTGTCTGTTTGTTTCTCTGTTTCTTATACAATTAAAAACTACTGATCCGATTGAAATCTGGTTTTCAATATTGGATAGTTCAATTTTCGAGGAAGGTCGTGGTATACTTTGCATCGACATCCAATTAGTAGAATCTGAGTAATGAACGAAAAAGTGCAACCGCTTGGCCGCCAGCGCCCGTGATAACGCGTTCACTTCCGCGGGTGAAACCGCGGGGCGCAGCTAGTGGTCAAATAAAATTACTTTGTAGAGCAGTAGGTGTGTAAAATTACTTTGTTGAGCCGTAGATGTGTAAACTTACTATTTTTGTCGTGGGGGTTTTTTTGATTGGTGGGGTAATTCGCCCACTAAGAGCGGTAACAGCTATCTCCGCACTATGAGATCCGATTTTAATGAAACTTGGTAGGTATAGAAGTTCTATGATTTTATTTGTCGTGGGGGATTTTAATTTTTGGGGTAATTCCCCCACAAAAGGATGTACTAGATATCTAAACATTATGTGATCCGATTTTTCTGCTCTATTATGATGATTTAAAGAGCCCTTTCAATAATTAGTTCCCACGAGGTCTACTGTTCGTTGAATCACTTGTAATAATATTATTATCAAATACCTAGATCACAAAGAACACACCTTCGAAGTTTCATCTCTCTACTACCAGCGGTTCAGTCAGTCAGTCAGAGTAAGTCAGTCAGGACAAAGAGTTTTATAGATATAGATAGATTACAGAAGTATAGGTAATAGATATAGATTAGTAGGTATGTAAGTACTAGCTGCGCCCTTCGGTTTCACACGTGTAAGTCCCGAACCCGCGGGAATATCAATTTCAAAAGTAACCTTTGCCAAAGTACCATCTATCTTTGAATCGAAATTTATCAAAATCGGTTTAGCGGCTTGGGCGAGAAAACGTAACAGCCTGATAGAGTTACTTTCTCATTTGTAATGGTCGATTATTAGCTTGCATTACCTTGATGAGGTGTAGATACTTATTATATTAATTCCGCAAAATCCTTGTAGGTAAGTACCCATCTCAATTTTCATTTTGACAATGGAAAAGGTAAATAGATTTATTTTTTCGCCTCTCTTGCGATATTTATATTTCTTTTTGATGTTTTAGCAAGCTTTCGTTTGGAAAAAGCTTTTTTTATTGCAAATTGCTAGTAAATACAGTTACTCTGATTGCAACACTAAGTACAAATAGTATCGTTGGCGATTTATTTTTGGCGGGCATTTTTGGACTCAATGGTCATTCACCTTAGATTTTTTATATTGTTTATTACCTTTGTAGTATTTATTTCTTGTGTAATTATTTAGTCTTTCTTTTTTTAGTACAACAACAATCAAATATCAAAGATATGATATAATGCTAGACAGTTTTATGACAGTAGGTATGATTTGACATGACTGTCATAACATAACAATTATTTTCATATTGGCCGGAAAAAATGTAAAAAGTTCGAATCTATACGAAATATAATTTAAAATAGATTACGTAATTATTTGGGAGCGAAAACTGACATAGATCCACCTTCGACGGCGCCAGACGGCGGACTGAGGTTGGCGCAACGTCTACTTAGATGCGTTGTATTACAGTTGATTTTAGATTGAAGGTTTTCATGCTTTTAACACGAAACTAAAAAGGCGTAAGTCTCAAATCATTTTTCGATAATTTTACGGAAATTAAGCAATATTAAAAATCATCACATAAGCAATTAAAAGTATTGATTATTTCCTTTGTATTTAATTAAAAATTGTTTCGATATATAGTATAATAGAGGAGAAAAGAGTAAAATATAGAAAATACAGCACAATTTTCAAAGTAAAAAAGTATCGAACAAAACTTAATGAATCGTGATTCTGTTATTTACAAACCTTAGAAGAAGGTTCAATAAAACATGTATTTGAATTTCACATTAGCTAAACTTGTGGCTGATGCAGAATATGCTTCGCAACAAACAATATTTTTCTTCTGCTTAGACTTAATATGTAGACATTCCGGGTACGGACAGCCGCAGAATAGTAAAAGAAAGAAAACTACCAATTACTAAACAATAAATAGATAGATATAGCCCATGTTATACACAATTTATTTCTTAAATTAAGTAAGTATATATAATTTGAAATTTTAAATTACGTTAATGCTATTACTACTATCATACAAACAATTCTTAGTAAAAAAAAAATGTTTGACAAACAGATTATATTTTGCTGTTCGCCTGACAAGTAACCATTCAAGCAGCAATCGCTATAGATCTTTTTGCTGGAGGAATAGTAAAGTTTTAACCTTGCGCTTGAAGGTAGATCTAGACATAGGTACTCTTAGGGGCGGCGGTAAGTCGTTCCAGCATTTAGTGGCTTGAAAGCGAAAACTACCTCGGAAAGCAGTCGTTTTATGTTTTCGTATTATAAGAAGCTACTACTACTTACTCTATAGTCTATAGTTTCTTCTATGGTTTTCGCGACTTTGCATAATAAAACACTTTATTTTCCGGGTGTTAGTCTATACAAGATGTCACGGGTAAACCCTTTTAAGCCGAAAGGGGGTTGTTTTGGACTTCTAGGCGAACAACTTTTGTTCTACGGCTTTTGAAAATTCGAAGTACTTTTCGATAATTTTAAGTGTAAAGTTTACTTGAAAATCAGCTGTTTCTCAGAGTTCGAGGTCACTGACCTTATTTTGTCCTTTTATTTTGTTTGGTCTACTACAATCAAAACTTCAATTACCTTTATTTTCAAAAGCAGCTGTTTTTTCAGTGAAACATAACCTCATAATTTTCAAAAAAAAAGTTTGATTTTTCACAATACTCGCTTATGAACCCTTTCCAGTCTGGCTTCCGCCCAGGACACAGCACCACCACTGCATTGGTGAAGATCACCGATGACATACGGTTTGGTATGGATAGCAGACAGCTCACTGTTCTCACTCTTCTTGATTTTAGCAACGCCTTCAATAATGTTGATTTCGACTTGCTTCTTGGTATTCTCAGCTCCCTTAACATGTGTCCGTCAGTGATTGCTTGGTTTCGTAGTTACCTGATGGGACGCCGGCAGCGTATATGCATTGAACAGACCTGTTCCACGTGGAATTCTATATCTGCCGGTGTTCCTCAGGGCGGCGTACTCTCTCCTCTCCTGTTTGCTGTTTTCATTAACACAATTTCCCATAATCTTACTTCGTCCTACCACCTGTATGCGGACGATTTGCAAATTTATGCGCAGGCGCCACTAGAACAGATAGACCGTGCGATTGTCAGACAGTGCGAAAATTTGCGTATGGAGTAGATCATATGGACTTAAGGTTAACCCAGCAAAAACTCAGGCAACAGTAATAGGCAGTTCTAGGTTGACTTGTAAGTTGAATTTTTCTCAACTACCTAGAGTTGTTTTTGACGGGACTACGGTGCCGTACAGCAAGGAGGTCAAAAATCTTGGTGTCACCATGGATAGTAATCTCACATGGGACCCGCAGCTGTCAGGGGTGAGTCAAAGGATATTTGCGTCCAATGCCTCGCTTAGGCGGTTGCGGAATTTCTTACCAACAGCTACCAAAGTTATGTTAGCTCAATCTCTAATGCTTCCCATCCTTGACTACGCGGATGAGTGCTTCCTTGATCTCACTGAGGTACAACTGAACAAGCTTGAGAGGCTCCAGAATCTTGCCATTCGGTTTGTTTTTGGTCTTCGAAAGTTTGATCACGTGTCCGAATTTCGCAGTGAGCTCAAATGGTTGCCTATACGTCTGCGTAGAAACTATCACATTTTAACGCTTCTTTACAGAATTTTATTTCTGCCTACCTCTCCTATGTATCTCCAGTCTCGGTTTCAATTTCAACGTCCCCTTTCTCAACCTGTCCGCTCTTCGAAAGCCTTTCTCCTTAAACTCCCTTCGCGTTCTTCCACCTTTTATGGTGATTCCTTTTCAGCTAGGGCTGTGGAGCTGTGGAATGTTTTGCCTTCCTACATTCGACAGTCGAAGTCTCTATCGGTTTTCAAAAGTAGCGTTTACAAGTACTATCTTGATATTGCTGAGAAACGTTTGGTTGTGAGATGGTCATAATGTATCTTTATTGTATGTGGGTATGTTTATGTGTATTTTATGTGATATGTGTATATGTGTACTTATGTATGGATGTATGTATATATATGTGTATAATATTAGGTGTATTATTATGTCATTTATTAGTATGTTTGTGTAGTATTGTAATATGTTGATATTAGAATTATATTATAATTGTATTTATTTTTCCATTATTATTTGTTATGTGTCATACTATTATCGTAATACTATTGAAGTAATTATAATATTATTTAATCACCCTACCTTTTCCTCTTTCTTTGCTTCTTGTCCATCCAAAGGTTGCCTGGAAGAGATCGCTTTAAGCGATAAGGCCGCCCATTGTACCACCTATTTTTATGTTGTTTATTTCCTTTTTTGTTATTGTAATTATTTAATCGTGTGTTGCAATAAAGTATTAATCAATCAATCAATCAATCAATCAAGTCGTAGAACAAATGTTGTTCCCCTCGATGTCTAGAACAACCCCCTTTCGGCTTAAAAGGGCTTACCCGTTACACTTTGTATATAGCGGTGTTAGTCTATAAGTGGTTATGGATCTCTCGACTTTCACCCTCACCAATCTTTGCCAGTCTTTGTCTACTTTAATTATTATTATTCAAATCAAAAATCAAAATCAAATATTTAAATTTATTTATTGTATATGTTTCCTTGTGTACTATATAAATAAATAAAATTTATTTATTAATATGAATCTTACCAAACATTTCTCACATTACAATAGAAATCGGTTCTGCACTAAGCATAAGCTTGTATCGCAGCAACCGAGATACTAATATAAAAATTAACATAACATCTTACTAATATTTATAAATGCGAAAGTTTTATGTAAGTATATATGTATGTATGTGAGGTTGTTACTCTTTCACACAAAAACTAATGAACCGATTGCGATGAAACTTGGAATATAGGTAGATGGATACCGGGAATAACATAAAGGCTACTTTTTATCCCGATATTTCCACGGAAACGGGAATTATGCGGGTGAAACCACGGGGCGCAGCTAGAATTATATAAAAATAGATAAATAAAAGCATTGAAATGATAAACATAAAAACTTTTAGATATTTTACCTCTACGATCGTTTCCACTCCATTATTATAACAGGTTATCTACCAAATCGCACAATCCATTACCTTAAATTCGCTTGCGATGGGCAACTATTGTATCGTAACGTTCGGTCAATCCTGCGCCTTAACTATAAATAGCTACAATTATATTTATTTTCTTCTAAATTAGGTTCTATCGGGTTTATTAATAAACGTGATCTAAGGTCAGATTAGCTAAACCATGTTTTGTTTCTGTCTGTTACCTTTAAAAATTATAGACACTGTAAAAGAGAAAACACGGTCTTGTTTGATAAAATATAGCTTTTAAAATAGATAGAAGAGAAATGTTTTTTAAATAATAAATATACTTATGTACTTACCTAAACAAATATTGCACGAAATTACATACAGCGCAATCTAGCCCCCAAACACTAGGCTTGTACTATGTGACAAGACAACGGATATACTACAAATCATACTTTTTTGTAAACACATACATATCATGATACATAGAAAACACCAGAAATAAATATTAAGTTTGGAGCATAATTCTTGCACCCGGCGGAAATGGAACTCACAACCTTCTGCACTACAGTCGAACTTTCGTCCGACGCGCCACAGAGGCCGTCAAATGTAACACCATCCTTATATTCCCGCGGGATCAAGAATTACGCGGGTGAAACCGCAAGGCGCACCTAGTACCATCCATAGCATACATAAAAACTTTCTTGCGCTGTATAAATCATATAAAACTAGATGAAATGGCCAATTATTTTTTTTATTTCTTATCGGTTGTGAACCGATTATGGCCATTAGGAAATTAGCCACTGTCAAGTATTAGTAATATATTATGCTATTTGCATCGAAACAGTCGAGTCGTCACAGTTAAAGTCAAGTCTAAGGAATTATTTGTAAACACGGCGGCCATTTATTTACAAAGATTTTTCACGGAGCTTTGGAGACAACACTAAGTCCATGTTTTGCACTGATTTTTACTTTCATTCCACTTGTACACCTTCACGAAACTAAATTGGTTAATATGCCCCCGAAATTAAACAATTTGCACGCATTTGAACTAGGTTTCACAAAAATGAAAATTTAGCACCACATCTCCTCAACGAGTTCCCGCCAAAACTCCAATGGCCAATTATTAGGTATTTACGATAGTATATTAAGTAAGTGGGTAGTTCTAGAAATGAGAGAAACAGTTAACAACTAAACTCGAACTAAATCAGTTTAGCACCGATAAAGTCTATTGAAATAATAACAGTGTGAACGTCGTCCTAGTTGCTCGACTTGAGTGAAGTTAGCTGTTGGCGGGTAACTGACTGTTCGATGCTGTATTCATAGGGTTTTTATTCTAATGCCGTAGTCATAGCCCATTGGAGTTTAGACTATTTAATTTTGTACTAATTATAGTACGATTTTAAGAAGTTAAAAAAAAATTTAATACGAAATTGTTTCATTCCTAAAAGAAGAATATGGATTATTCAATAGATTTACGTGATCTAAAGCCACGGTGTTAGTATTTTCGTTATATCTCCGCTAAATTAAAATATAATATTGTATGTTAAAGTTGTTATCTTGTGTTTTAAGAATGCCTTTAAAATTTCATGAATGCATGTACCCCCTAGGTCTGAGCTCTGAGGATAAACGCCAATCTTCTTTCTGACTTTAGTCCGAAGTTTTGTTTCTATGTTGGTTTGTTTCTAATTTGACATATTTTCTATAGAAAGAAGTGTCAAATAGTAGTCTGCAACAGAGATATGTAAAAACTTCTAGATACGTAATAGGGCAAATTTCTTGGCAACACAAATCCCAGCTCATAAAATTATGACATCCCTTTCTTACGTAATGCAAGTAACATTGAGTCTTATGTTTTAGAAAGAGATAACAATAGTTTCGTCAATTTCTTGTTTAAATTATGTGGATGAATATAAATAATGAGGTTGTATAGCATAGTTTGTGCCGCTTTTCAATGATGATTTGTTCTGCAATGCTCTATTACTTTAATAGACTCATTGGTCTGCAATTAAAAATAAAGAATAGACGTTAATCGGCACCCGGCCGTCGTGAAATAAAAAAAAATGGCTTGTCTAGTTGCACCCGTAGGAATATCGGGATGAACCTTATTATAAAATTCAAAATTTTATAAACTATTTCGTTCAGTACATTTTTCGTAAAGGAATATTATACATTCATGGCCTTATATATACATACATAGTGCCAGCTTTAAAGTTTATAATAGTTAAGAATTAAACTCGAACATTTCAGTTTAGCACCGATAATGCCAATTGAATTATTAACAGTGTGAACGTTGCTTGTCCATAGTTGCAAGACTTGAGTGAAGTTAGCTGTTGGCGGGTAGACAGCCTAGGTGTTTGATTGAATGGCTGGAAGCATATTTAGACGAAATCTAAGTTGTGTTACCTAGGTCGACTTGCATAACGGTTTTTAAACATGTTCAGCTGTTAAACGTGTTTAAAATCTGTCAGAATTTCAAGACCTGTCCTGGTGTGGCAAGATATTATCAATCGTCCACCTAATGAAATAGAGTCCAATGTTCGATTTCCCATAAATTATTTTAAAATTGATTTAGTTAAATATATTTTTAAATGGTTTTATGCAAGTCGCCCGTAGTTTTAAATACTACGAGGAATGAATAGAACGGAGATCAAACTTCACTATTAAATTCGAAAAAAAAACATGTTTCAGGGTGACACAGGCGCAGTATTACGTATAATCGACCTTTGGACTGACCAATGGCGGACGATCTTTAGTGACAGGCTGGCGGTCGAATCATCGTTCTAGGCCCCGTAACCACCGTTTGCGTGGAATATTTTTTCTTCCATTATATATTCGAGTTAGTTGTTTAAATGCAATCAATGAGTATGATTGGACACTTGATTCCAAAGTCAAATTGTTCGGTAATTTAGTCACACACTTTTAAAAAAACATAAGACTTGCTTGGGCAGTCGTGTAAAAAGGCGGGTTGTTGCTATAGTTTTTTATTTCTTTTTGTTCCGAATTTTTCTGAAGTCAGTTAAAACATAATGATCTAATGCAGTAAATGTGTCATTCGCTTTAAAACGTGTCAGAAGGGACCTCTCATAACCTTCCCGTAATGAAAACCTTCTCGTAATGATAACCTTAGTAGGTAACACATCACGTGCCCCGAGTCCACAAACTTCAAAATGGCTCTTAACAGTCCACCATAGTCAATTTGCTCCGATAAAAATGCGAATTACTCGCTATTCATGATTTACATTATTATTATTTATTAATACTTATTAGGCTAGCATTTGACCTCATCTCACCTGCATGCTTACCTAAAAGATACCTATTAAATCTAGACTGGAAGTCTCAAAGGTTGCAGTTTAGGGCAAACAGCGGCGCGGGCAGCGAATTCCACGATATTCTAGAAATACTTAGAATATACTTATTTAAGGCTTTACCTATCTCCATAACGTGAAAACATAATTGTTATAAAATTTTGGGTTTCTGAAAGGTTTTACTAAATAATTTAGAACCCTTAAGTTTTAAATAGTATTTATTATTTACTTAAATAGTAAATATTTATTTACTATCTAGCTGCATCCCGCGGTTTCTCCCGCGTAAGTCCCGTTCCCGTGGGAATATCAGGATAAAAAGTAATGTGGTATTCTTGATATCCAGCTACCTATACTCTAAATTTCATCGCAATCGGTTCAGTAGTTTTTGCGTGAAAGGGTAACACATACATACGAACTCTCGCGTTTATAATAATATTAATAAGAAGTAAGATAGTATGATAGGATAGGTTAAAATAGGATATATTAAAATTATAACTTATTCTTGAATACCTATGCTAAACACAATATTTGGATAAGCTGTTCAGTTAACTTGTAATGAGCAAATATCTGATTTCTTGCTCTAAAATTTTGCATAGTCTCATCGTGCGGCCTTCTCATACACATTTACAATTTGCTACCGCCATCTCTGTCACACTATTGTGCTATGGTACGACCTTAAATGCATTACCGTCGGGTTTCAGACGAAATTGTTTTAAGTTTCATGAGCCATTGTAACTTGGAACTTTACCACGATACTTTGAGCAACTTGCAAACCTTTGTGCAACTTTACGCGGAACTAATTTTTGTTCTTCTTAGCTTTTATTGTTTGTTCAGATTTTACAAGATGGCGACGATGTTTTGGTGGGAATTAGAGAAAAATAACGTCTTTTGTCGAGTTTTATTCTTAGGACTAGCTGCTGCCGCGGTTTCACCCGCGTATTTCCCGTTCCCGCGGAAATATCGGGATAAAAATAACCTATATTTTAAGTTTCATCGCAGCCGGTTAAATAATTTTTGCATGAAAGAGAAATATTATAAACGTTGAAGTTTTTACTATGACATCACGTTTCAAAGTTGATAGACAGAGACAAACGTCACATAACTTGGTCGTCTGTTAATCATCGTTTGAGTTTTAGCAGGAACGCGATGACGAGTTGTGTTGCTAAATTTTCATTTTTGTGAAACCTAGTTCAAATGCGTGTAAATTGTTTAATTTCGGGGGCATATTAATCAATTTAGTTTCGTGAAGGTGTACAAGTGCAATGAAAGTGAAAATCGGTGCAAAACATGGACTTTAACGTTGTCTCCAAAGCTCCGTGAACAATCTTTGTAAATGGCTGCCGTGTTCACAAATGATTCCCTGGACTTGACTTTAACTATGACGACTTGACTGTTTCGATGCAAATAACTTGCATATATTAATAATACTTGACACTGGTTAATTTCCAAACAGCCATAATCCGTCCACAACCGAAAATAAATAATAATAATCATCGTTTATAAGTACCTACGCCTAGCTAGAAGATTAGTGGGGTAACATCTGGCCACCCATCATTTTAAGAACTATGTTGCTATTTCCTTAACTTCTACATAATATAAAACCTTAAAACAACAATATTAACCTACACCAAAGCCCTAGCAAGTGCTAATTTCTATTAGATAACACTGACGGAAATCTACGAAAAATATTTTTCCACTTCAATCAAGCACGACGTTGATCGATGAGGCCATTATACGAACGAAGCCGCCGGTAACAACTAGTCATTGATAGAAAGATAAAATCATCTTTGTCATACCTAGAGCCGTCGTAAAGTACCAGGCTCACATAAAAACGGAAGAGCCTACAAAAGGAACGAGCGGAGTTTCCTTTGGTTATAAAATTTTCTCTTTATTTATATGTTCGCCTGGTACTTTTTACTTTTACTTTGACGTTTGTCTCTGTCTGTCAACTATAAAACTTCATGTGACAGTAAAAGACAAACGATGCATTGTTATGCAGCGAATTAATAGCCGCATATCATTCCTATGCCCATTCGTGGATACGATATGGTATAATACTTTGGGGAAATAGCACAGAAGCCGAAAAAATTTTTAAGTTACAAAAGAAATGCATTAGAATTGTAACGAATATACAAAATACAGATACATGTAAACCTCACTTTATAGAATTAAATATACTTACCCTACCTTGCTTATACATATATGAAACGTCACTCTTTGTCAAAAATTATTCATCATTTTTAATGAATCAAAAGACAAATTCACTGTTTCCCGTAATTTAAGGCATAATGACCAACTAGCCTTACCCAACTCAAACCTGACCATACACTCTTCTGGCCCATATGTAATGTGTATCAAAATATATAATAAAATTCCTGAACACATAAAAAAAGAAAATAGAATAAATAAATTTAAAACATTGTTATATACATACCTTAAAAACAAAGCATACTACAACTTAGAAAACTTCTTCGAAGACCATTCATATAATAAGAATAGATTTTATTATAAATAGAAATTAAAATTACCTAATTGTACAAAATTGTTGCAGTGCCCTACCGGGTTCATGACGTTATACCTAATTTTAAGACCTAGTCATTAAGTTAACTGTCATGAAGCAATAAATAAATGATAATGATAATGATAATAATGATAATTAATTAGCTTTTATAAATAAGGACGTAAATAAAGAATATTTGAGGGTACATTGTATTTTTTAAAACTAGCATTAAAAACTCGTGTGAAGTTATTTCTTCTTCTTTTCAAATGGTCGAGTGTCTTACCTAGTGTTGGGGCCATATTCACAAACAATCCTATGCGGAAATCAGCTTTTATCACATTTTCGCGGACGTTGAATATCACTGACAAAGCGTTAAGCCACGCATAGGATCATTTTTGTATAAGGGTCTTAGAATGAGGAATGTTAATAGATTACTCAATGGATTGCATTTAAAAACTAACAAAACCTTCCGCATTGCAGCCAAGCGTTCGCCCGACGCGCCACAGAGGTCTTCGTTATGACTATGAAGTTCTTAGAAATATTTTTAAAGGAAAAATTCATCTTCAAAAATTCACTTCTTGCGGCGAGATTTGAACTCGCGTCCCTGGATCAATATTCCAGTGCCTATACCGCTCGGCCACGCAAGTTCCCCAAGTTCCATTTTATGGATATCTCATATCAATATCTCAAGAACAACATTAACACAGCCATAAAACCTAGAGGGGTTTACCTTGGGTGTCCATTCCTCATAAGTAAATAATTATATTAATTATATTAACTCATAAGTAAATAAAATAATTGACTTGTTACATAATTAATATTGTTATACACACACATACAACACACTACTTCGAGCAGCAAAAAGAAAAAAACACAATAATTATACTATAGACAAAATACCCACCCCACAAAGCGAAAAATAATATTAAGGATAAAACGATAAAACTACGCAATGTAAATACCTAGTTAATGTTTTCAGTAAGTAGATGGAATGATTCGACAATAGGTAGGTTTATAGTGAATTATTATTAATCAGGTCGTAATTAGTCGGATGGCAAACTAGCGGGCGCAGTTAGTATGTTGTTAATGCGTAGTTATGTATGTATGTTACGCTTTCACACCTAAACTGCTGATTTTGATGAATTTGTCATAGAGATAGACGAGACTTCGGTTTTCGAGTCAAATATTTTTCGGGATCGGAACTTTTGCAGGTGACATCATGGGGCGCAGCTAGTAAAGCTCATAAAACCCACGTCAATTGAGACCAGCTTAGGACTTAGTGGATCAACTACGTATCCAATTAATTGTCTTTGAAGGCATTTGATTGCAATAGTAAAGCCAGAATTGCTTTAGCAAAACAAACTGGATCTTTTCGTAAAAACCAATTAGTTTACCAAATTCAATTGGATGGAGGCAACGTTTACATATCTTTACAAATCTTACTAATATTTTAAACGCGAAAGTTTGTATGTTAGGATGTATGTATGTGAGGTTGTTACTCTTTCACACAAAACTACTGAAACGATTGCGATGAAACTTGGAATATAGGCAGCTGGGGACCTGGATTAACACATAGGGTACTTTTTATTCCGATATTCCCGCGGGAACGGGCCTTACGCGGGTGAAACCGCGGGGCGCAGCTAGTTATTTATTTATTTATTTATATTTATTTAGTTATATAATATAACAAAAACCTCTGTTACGTCTCAACATGAAAAGTAATATATGTGTAACGAAAGTGAAAATCGGTGGAAAACATGAACTTTAGCGTTGTCTCCAAAGCTCGCGTGAATCATCATTGTAAAGAGCCACTATTTATAATGAATTCCTTGGCTTGACTGTTTTGATACAAAATGAAAATAACTTGCAAAAATTAATAATAATTGACACTGGCTACTTTCCTGCTGCGTTGTAAACTAAGAAAAAGAAGATATACATAAAGAAGTTTGCATTATAAAATGACTGGCCAGGTAACTTGATGAAAAATTAAAAGTCATTCATTTTTCATTTTGTAACGTTTCTTTCACTCCATTCGGCCAGTGAGTTTCACGTTTTAATATAAAAGGAGTTTTGCTGCAAAACTGATGAGATTTGCATTCATATATTCTAATTTTAAATATTTCTATGTCTGTACCTATACAAAAGAAAAATAAATATAAGTAGTAGGTATATCCGTTGTCTAGTCACCGTACACAAGCTTAGCAGCTTACCATGGGGCTAAATGGCGCTGTGTGTTGGTCACAGATTTTTTTTATTCCATTTGTTTACTAGGTAGGTAGGTATATATATAGCAATGTCGAATTATTTGCAAGTTTATCGACTTAAAATTAGTTATAGAGCTCTCTTAAATATCCTACAGTCACGTCTCTTGTGTAGCGGAAAGGTCTCGAAACATTTAACTTAGTAATGAATTAATGGCAAAAATAATAAACACCAAGCGATTAAAACCGAATATAAGTTTAATTTCAGTTGTTAGTTGACCTGGATTCTGATTCCAGTATTAAAATAGAATAGAATAGAAAACATTTTATTAACACACGGCACAAAATATAACAAATGAAAAAAAGAGATAAACAAAAAAAAGAATATTAATTTAAACAAAAAATAAAAAATAAAATAAAATAAGGAGCCGTGTGCTGTGTCAATGAGGATCTGCCTTGGCATAAGTTACGACTATAAGCTGCGTTGTAAAATTAACTTAAATTTAATTTCAATATCCCTACAATCAGGTTCACAGAATACACTCGTAATAAAACTATGACATCTGAATTATCCAATCGAAACTTTATTTACTCACAAACGTATGAAAAACGATAAAATTAAAAAAATATTAATCGAAAATTGTAAAATACATGGTGACGGGAGGGCTGGCAGCTTTTTCCACTCAGAGGATTAGTTTGGCAATCCAGAGTGGAAACGTTGCTAGCCTTCTGGGAACGATGCCTCGTGAGGACATTTTTTTATTTATAGGTTATATTTAGTTTTTAACGTTTTTTATGGTTTCGTTTCTTGGTGAATAAACACTTGACAAACGTCAAAAATTTAAATTAAACATTGACCATTATAATTTCAAAAATAATTTTGTAGTCAATTTTAGTACGCGAATTGCCAAAGTCAAAGTATCTAATACTTAGAAGTTAAGTCGCACAAAGGAAATTTTCTGCTTACCTATACAATAATTTTCAAGGAGAAATGCACCATCAAAAATCCACAAGTTTTTTGATGATGCACCTTACTTATTTCTCCTTGCAAATTTTTTGTAGTGGAATGCCTTGAGAAATAAACATAGGTAGGTACCTATAAGAATTATTAAAGATTTAAACTTAGGGTACGATTCCTAAAACTTCCGTCTTTTTCTAAACATTTCTGGTTGTCAGTCAAATCTTCAGCATTTTCCGTTATGGCGTACTTTAACTCCAGCACATTTCGCTCTGTAAAGTAGAAAAAACACTGGTATACTATTATAATATCACTATAAGACACAATTTACCTACCTATATTATTATATTATATATAGGTATATAGGTTATATTTTATACCTAATACAGTGTTCCAATAAGTTCCAATTTGGACCACTTGCATGTGAAGCTAATATATCGAATAAAATAATAAATATTGCACGACACACAGCGCAATCTAGCCCCAAACTAAGCACTAAGCTTGTATGTACTATGGGTACTAGACAACGGATATACTACATATTATACTTTTTTTTTGTAAATACATACATATTACACATAGAAAGACACCCAGACCAGATACAAATATTTATTTTAAGCATAAATATTTGTACCCAGCGGGAATCAAACCCGCAACCTTCTGCATTGCAGTCAAGCGTTCGCCCGACGCGCCACAGGGGTCAGCGGTCGAATAGGAAATGTTAGACCGTAACGTGTAGAACGACCTCAGATACGTTGAACGGCTGGCACAAACTGGATGCGAGAAGCCGAAAAAAAATCTAGGTGGCGTGCAATTGGAGAGGCCTATGTCCAGCAGTGGACTGCATGCAACAGGCGGATGATGATGATGAGACCGTAACGTATCTTCCTCTGTTTGTTTTATCAAGGCTTGCAGCGCCCAGCGGCGGTGGCACCCGCGGGATTAACGAGACATTGTTTTTTTATCTTAAAAAGTAGCCTATGTGTTATTCCAGGTGTCCAGCTACCTATGTTCTAAGTTTCGTCGCAATCGGTTCAGTGGTTTTTGCGTGAAAGAGTAACAAAGTAGCATACATACATACATACATACATACATATACAGCGTGCTTGTTGTTCTAGACGTCAACTTTTAAAAAATGTAACATTATTACACGACTGCCAAAGGAAGTGTTATGTTTTTGCCGTGAGTGTATGTATGTATGTATGTATGTATGTATGTGACCTATTTTTGTGCCGTCGTAGGGCCTAAACGGCTGGGCCGATTTAGATAAACGATACGTCGTTAAATTCGTCATGACCGTGAGAGTGACATAGGGTACATTAAAATAATAAATAAATAAAAATAAAGATTTAAAACGCTTTTAAGCAAGATTTGTCTTGACCATAAAAACCGAGAAAACGCGCAACATTGTTTATTCAAACGATATGTTTTATTCCTTCGTAAATTGACGACTATTTATTTTAACTGATAAAGTTTGCGATGATTTTTTAAATATAATAATTATTAAAACTACAGGAAGTCGTTAAAGTAGGTCTTCAGAGATATGTCATCGGCTTCGGCTCGGTTGTCTTGTCTTAATAATGATTTTTTTTACTTACTTCAATTTATGGCTTAGCACGAACACTGGTTTGGTATTTATGAATTTTCGCACAAGAATTCAATATTCGTATGCGAAAACAATCCGCGTATGAAAAGTGTTTTCTAATGGCCACTTTTTTGCGGATTTTGTAATAATTCTAAAGTTATATTGCCGCTGCATTTTTGTGTAACGAAGGTAATTTTCGCAAAGACAACGAAACGTTAATTAAAAACTTCTCGATTTGACTTTGACGCCGAGTTTGAACTATTGAAGGAATTTGAATGTTTGATTTGTCAGAGATAACATAAATAACCTAATCCTGTTTAGTCTTGTAGTTAGTTTAACAATGTGTTTGTATTTGTTTAGTATTTGTAGCTAGTTTGCGTCGTCTCAACAAGAAAAAATAAATAAAATAAAAGTATAATCGAGGAAAGATCCTATAATCTTTTGTACTTTCTTCACTACGTGTCATTGGCAGAATATGTGATCACATAAAGCCATTAAACTTAAAAAAAAAAAAAAAAAAAAACATAAATAACAAATACTATGTTTACAACAGAGATATGGTTTACAATAAGTAATTAACTAAAAATTTGAAAAGCCCCGCTTTGGATAATGGATAGCAAGGCTAATCCGCTAGGACAAGAAACCGCCAGCCCTTGTATCACCAGACGCGACGACGTTTTCGGATTTGGTAATTATATTTTAAAATGAATACCAGGACCTGCCTACTTAATAGTAATTTCAGCAAAACTTAAAAGGAACAGCTATTATAATATTGAAGGCTTTTAGATAGCCTATCTTTAACCGATTTCGAGTCCTCGCGCTACTGGAGTATACATATCCAGAGTTAATGAGTTTCTCTGGTGCAATTGTATCTAATCTCAAATAACTAAAAAGTGTTAAATAAAAAAAATATTTAAAAAAAATAAAAAACCCGACTGCCGTTAAAACTGAAAAGTAAAAAACAAGAAGATACCTAAAGGTAAAGAAACCTTAAAATTCGTTCGACGCATCTAGGAGCCTTAAAAATGATGGATGCAGTCGGGTGGGACTCCTTTTAAAAGGTAAAGTATAATAACACCAAATAGTGTTTGAAGTCCCACCCGAATCCATCCATCATTTTTAAGGCTCCTAGATGCGTCGAACGAATTTTAAGGTTTCTTTACCTTTAGGTATCTTCTTGTTTTTTACTTTTCAGTTTTAACGGCAGTCGGGTTTTTTATTTTTTTTTCGCAATTTTTTAGGTAATATTTCACTGAATAAATAGCTGTTTTTGAAAATAAAGGTATAATTAAAGTTTAGAATGTAGTTGTCCAAACCGAATGAAAGAACAAAATAAGGTCAATGACCTCTAACTCTAAGAAACAGCTGATTTTCAGGTAAACTTTAAACTCGAAATTTTCGAAAATTACTTTTCGAATTTTCAAAAGTTGTAATACAAAAGTTGTTCGCCAAGACGTCTAGAAGAACACACTTTCGACTTAAATGGTCATCTTAGGAATACGCTGTATACATATAAACTTTCGCGTTTATAATGGGCCCTACCACGATGTCTTATAAGTCGTCACGAACTCACCACGTGGTCGTTCAGCTAAAAAAAAATTAATTAAAAACACATCAAATAGGTATTTAAAAAAAAAACTTCAAAATAAAAAAGATTTTTTTAAAATTATCTTTGCTTTTTAAAAGTAGTTGGGGTATAACGATCATGGTAGCGCGAAATATTAGTAAGATTTACTAACTGGCACCGGTTGCTAAAAGTCCTCCCGTTTACCCCGCAGACGGGGCTGAAGTTAGTAACGCAGCTGCAGGCTTCAGCTTGCATCATCAGGGATCCCAGGACTAGGAGCATTATTGACAATACTGCTGGAACAACAGTGAAGAAACGACTTAGTTCAGTATATTTTTATACCGAATTAGATCGAATTTATTACGTAAATAGGCCGTTTTTAGAAGTAAAATGTCTCAACATCACACCATTTCGTTCATTCGAATGAACAGGGTATTGTCTCAAAAATCTCAACTTTTGGATAAGAAATTTAGTATTATTAAGAAAATTGAGATATTTCTAATGAACAGGGACTTGTAACACCTTTTTGAATAATTACAGTTTTTTCTCAAAAACAGAAAACAGAATAATATTGATAAAATATAGATTATATTATCAAATAAATAGTTTGAAATTGGTCGTTTTTGACATAATACTCTCTGTTCATCTAAGTGAGCGATTATTTTTTTTTGGAAATTTTACGAGTAATGAATATTTTGCTAAAGCTTTTAAGTGTAATTAATTTGTTTCAAAATGACTATAAAATAGAAGAACTTGAAATGAACTGCAATGATATTGTCACGAAATTTTGGATAGTTAATTATAAAATTCGAATTTGGCGAGATAAACTCTAATAGTACAGTGGTAGAAGCAATAGAACGATAATCTAAAGGCACAGGTACGAATCCGGTGCTAGCGTAAATTAAAAAAAAGCAAGTAAATCAGAAAATAATCCAAGTGAGGGTAAACCATTTTAAAACACTAGAATGTTTGAATGTTATTATAATATGATTGACGAATTATCATAAATAAAAATAAAAAGTTGCTCTAAAAATCTCTAATATTTTTTAGTATTTATTTTTGACATTTGTAAAATATACCTACTAAGAAAGTGAAACTATATAATGATAATAAATGTTGACTGTTCATATTGATCAGAACTATTGTATTAGAAGCACCTAACAACAATGTTGCATGCCAGGCTTGGTGGAGTAAGGTGATCCTATTTCTATGTAACATCTATTAATAATGTACCCTTATTCGCAATAAATGAATTGTGAATTATTATGAAATATGTTCGTTTTAGGGCTGATTTTTCAAATCCCAAGATAGAGACAGCTGACAAATAAAATGTAACACTACCGAATAAAAACGTCACTATGATATTAAAAAGAAAAAAAATTGAGGACTTTTAAATTTGGTCGGGTTCGAACTTAGTCGACAGATATCTTTTATCTGAGGAATGAAAAATCATATTACTAAAATGTAATATTTTTTGACTGAATTTCTGTACTCATAGGAACAGCATCTAAGTATGAATAAATAAGTACTTAGTGCAACTTTTGTTTTTCTTTTGTAAACAAGCACCTACTATTTTAGGAAAAATAAATATTTTTTGTATTTCTGAAATTTGAAATAAATAACAATTTATATTCGAGTTACCATCTACCTACAAACTTACTTACTAAACTAATTTACTTTTTACGTTTGTAATAATCCATTTATTTTTTTAAAACACAAAAATTACAATACAATACAAATTAACAAATTAAATAATAAAAGTTACATTTACTTACATTAAAAAAAATCAGTAAATTGACAAATAATCGAAAACAAAACCAATATTCTTTTTTTTTATAACATAAATGGACACTAACCGTAAAAAAACTTCATTTTTCCTTATTTGCGAACAAGACTTCTCACAACTAAAAACACGATGTGAATACCTACATGTGGACTCAAAACATCTTTTTATATAACATTGAGAATAATACATAATAAGAACAAGAACAAGTATATAGGTACCATAGGTACTCCTATTTACTCCTATCTAGACTGGTTTTCGCAAAACTAGTTCGATGGGCAAGAATTACCTGCCTAAATGTGTCAGCACACCAAACAGATACTACGCGATTCTTCTTTCTTTTTACACGACTGCCTAAGGAAGTGTTATGATTTTAAAACCAGTCATGAGTTTGGGTATTCGAAAATGAGTTAAAGCCAACAAAAATTGTTCGTTCACGGAGTGTTGCAAAAAAATGGTGGCCACGTTTGTCTCCAACACCGGCCATGTTGCGACTATTCCTCTTGAGGGACAAAGAACGGTTAATGCAGAATGGTATGCTAGCATTTGTTTGCCACAGGTCGTGTCTGAACTCCGTAAAGAGAACTGCAACCGCCGCATCGTCCTCCATCACGACAATGCGAGTTCTCACACCGCGCACAGAACAAAAGAGTTTTTAGAGCAAGAAAACATAGAATTATTAGACCATCAGCTGTACAGCCCCGACCTAAGCCCTAATGATTTTTATACTTTCCCTAAAATAAAGAATAAATTGCGTGGTCAGAGATTTTCATCACCTGAAGAAGCTGTGGACGCCTACAAAACGGTCATTTTGGAGACCCCAACTTCCGAATGGAATGGTTGCTTCAATGATTGGTTCCATCGTATGGAAAAATGTGTCAAATTTCGCGGAGAATACTTCGAAAAGCAATAAATACATTTTTAAATAGTAATGTTGTGGCACTTCCTTGATTCTCGAAATTTTTAGTGCCGCCCTCGTAGTTTAGTAATGTAATGCTTAAAGTCTAATCTATAATGTTACACTACAAGTGAACGCTCGCGCTTTTTCTCAAAAACGGTCCAACAATT
Organism: Idaea dimidiata; assembly: GCA_949358125.1. Classification (NCBI taxonomy): domain Eukaryota; kingdom Metazoa; phylum Arthropoda; class Insecta; order Lepidoptera; family Geometridae; genus Idaea; species Idaea dimidiata. Next base: position 2,436,338 of record OX442342.1, read on the forward strand.
TCTACGCAGTTTCGTCCACGCGTTTTGTAGAGCGGTGTTTTTGGGCTAGTGAACGCCGAACGTAAACTTTACTTGCAATGAGTTGGTTAAGATAATTAATAGTTTAAAAATAAAATGATAGCTACATCAATTTAGTTAGGCATAATTGTAAGTTTTAATTATTTATAAATTCCTTATTTTAAATACAGTTCAAGTAATTTTTTTATAGTTAATCCATCAAGTCGTTTTATCCAGCGTTGCAAGCTCCACGATGAGCTAAACGAGCTCCAGCGCATTTCAAGCTGTAATGCAAACAAACATTTATTGGCATTGAGAAAGAATAACTTTATGTTCCAAAATACAATGTCCCCTACGAAACTTCAAGCCACGAGCGCTCGAGTGATTTATATAAATTGTTTGTTTTTAGATATAAAATAATCCCATTCACATTTCACTAAAAATGGTACATCTTAATCTTACTAATATTATAAACGCGAAAGTTTGTATGTATGTATGTATGTGAGTTTGTTACTCTTTCACGCAAACACTACTGAACCGATTGCGATGAAACTTGGAATATAGGTAGCTGGGGACCTGGATTAACACATAGGCTACTTTTTATCCCGATATTTCCGCGAGAACGGGACTTAGCGGGTGAAACCACGGGGCGCAGCTAGTATAAAATAATCCCATTTCACTAAAAATGGCATCTTAATCTTACTAATTTATAAACGCGGAAGTTTGGATGTAGGTATATAAAATGTGACTTTGTTACTCTTTCACGCAAAAACTACTACACTAATTGCGATGAAACTTGGATTATACGTAGCTGGCGACCTGGAATAATACATAGATTAGATTAGATTAACACTTTATTTGCACAACCAACAACAATTAAAATCAGTTTACATTAAAATTAATAAGTGAGACAAATTACACAGAAAATTTAAAAGTAAAAAGTTGTACAAATGGGCGACCTTATCGCTAAAAGCGATTTCTTCCAGGCAACCTTTGGATGGAGAAGGTCAGTAAAGATTGTGTGGTAGGCAGAGAACTTTAGAATATGCTTGACATAGTATAAATAAGGGATACAAATACCTAAATAGATACATAATAATATCACACAATAATAAACATAAATAGCTTTAAATTTTATAAATATAAATATAAATAAAATACATTGGTTACTTTTTATATATATATTCCCGCGAGGACAGGACTTACGCGGGTAAACCGCGGGGTGCAGCTAGTAACTACATAAATTATTTATATCTGTTTTGTAAATGTGTTCGAAACGAAAATCACCGATTTTCTATGTTACATAATTTTAATTACAATATGTATTTGGTTGGAGGGGTAACAGGCGCTCTGGCGTGTCCTCTTTCAGAGGAAGCTATAGCGCTTTATAAACTTGTTTACTTGTTTTCGTAGCGTTGAATAGAAGATAAGGTGAAGTGATGTCCTAACAGAGCGACATAACCGTTTGTTCGGTAAAGCTCTTTATTCATAATAATAATTCATAATAATTCGTTTATTTCATTAAACAGATGCTTAAGTAACACAGTAGGTGGGAACCTTCTTTTAAGTATGAAATACCTGTGCCAGAAGGCTCCGCTCTTCTAAAAATAATTTAGGAAGTAACATTAAAGCAAAAACAAATACAACATACCCAATAACAATGTGTAGGTTAAAAACATTCGCAGTTTATACATAATTTATACCATACGAAAACCAGTCACACAAATATCGATATGATTATGACGAGACAAAGATATGTTTTATTTTATTGAGGGTAAACATAGTCATAATATCTGGCTAACAGTAACAGCATACAAGTAGATGCTTACACTACTGTCCAGTGAGGTAAATTGCTATTGCTGAAATATGCCCTATGCAAGTGATTATAGGACCAGTTTTGTGTTGGTTTTGAGCGAACGTTTTTACTGTCCGTCAATAGCTGCGTTCCGAACATGAGTAGCATAAAAATCGACAGACAAAAACATTGATATGAAACGGTCGAAGGAAATTTCCAATTTTAATGTTGTATTCTAGAAAAATTGATTTTTAAACTATTAAATCACCAATCAATCAGACAATTTGCTTATAAGTACGCTGAAAAAATTATTACCAAAAAGTATGAGTCAGTCTAAGTATTAGCCAGATAATAATCAAATTAGTAATTCATAATTGTGCATAATATTATGAGTACAATAAATTTTTAATAGATTTATCATATTGGTTGAATAAAATAAAAATAAAAATTAAATTAAATATAAATCAAAGTAATGGAATAAAAATAAAATAAATAAAAATAAAACCAACCCCGAGTACCAATGTGTGGGGTGGGTACGTGAGTGAGGTGTAGGAATAAAAGTAAGTAAGTATAAAGTGGTTAATTGTGAGGGTTTGAGACAGGTTTCTTAGACAACCGTCTGAAGAAAGGATTCAGTATCTTCGTAAGATAGGGATTTTAACCATTCGGTAACCACTTTATTACACTCAAAGTTCTGTTTGTTATAAATACATAATTGATCGTTGACCTTATTATAGATAAATGATGATCGCCTCTGGTACTGTATGCTTGCGAACTTAGTTCTAACAACATTCACCGGTACGACATCAATAATACGTCTTTTTCCTCTTTTAGCCTCCAATCTGCCACTGTCAATGGTTTTGTGCGTAATAGAAACCACTCTTCCAATATATAGTTTTCTTACTGACAGTAGGTTACAATCCTTGTAAATAGCTTCAGTAGGATGTGTTATTTTCTTAAAATAGGTGACCTTAAGTAACGCACGCTGAGCCCTTTCGATATTGATAAACTTTGTTTTGGCAGCCCCTCCCCAAACAGGAATACAATACATTAAAAGAGATTGAACCAGTGCAATATAAATGCTGTTTAATAAACTATTTCCATTAGCCAATCGAGTGTTAGCAGGGATAACATATCTAAGTGTTCTAAATATCCAAATCATTTTTCTGACCCTACTCGTGACAAGTTCAAGATGCGGATACCAGGACAGTTTATTATCAACAATAACTCCAAGGTATTTAGTACTACTAACGTTATCGATGACTGGACAGTCACAGACCATGCCAACTGAATGTAAATTACAGCTATGGATTTTTATTTTGAGATCTGTTTTAGGTTGAGTTGTAACGTTTATACTAAAACAGATGTAATTAGTTTTAGAAGTGTTGAGAGTAAGTTGATTATTACACAACCACACTGCAATCTTAGCCATACCAGTTTCAACGCTACTCTTAACATTGTGCCATGTTTTCCCGCTAAAAACCACAGCTGTATCATCGGCATAGGAAAATATTTCAGCATTGGCTATTTTCATATTGCACAAGTCATTTATATAAATTAAAAACAGTGTAGGCCCTAGAACGCTGCCCTGAGGAACACCGTGAGTTATAAATGTGTCTTCACTGACATAGTTATCTACTTTAACTCTTTGTTTTCTGTTACTGAGATAGTTTTCAAATAGTAGCAAAGGAATACCTCTAATTCCCATTCGTTCGAGCTTGTTGATCAAAATAGATTTGGAGACCGTATCAAAGGCTTTCTTAATATCTAAGAACACTGCAAGACTTTTATCGCCTTTGTCCAGGTGATCGATTATAGTGGAACTTAAGGATATAACCGCATGTTCAGTGGATGTTCCTTGCCGGAACCCGAACTGAGACGATGACAAAAGTTGATATTTGTTCATGTAATTTAATAGTCTTGTATTTAAAAGTTTTTCAAGGACCTTTGATATAGCGGGCAAAATCGAGATGGGACGGTAATTATTAATGTCCTCAATATCTCCACTCTTGTGTATTGGAATAATAACAGATTGCTTCAGCGCAGCTGGGAAAACACCTTGACGGAAAGACAGATTGCAGATATGAGTTATGATGGGAACAACGAACGGTCTAATATTTTTTAAAAATTTAGGTGTGATATTATCCCAGCCTGGCGCGCTGTCAGACTTAAGGTTCATGAGGATGCTGTCGACCTCACCTATATCTGTTTCCAATAGCACAAAGGAATTCGATTGAGTTAAAGTATCGATAATAGAATTATGGTTATATTGTTTGTTTGTGTTGTTTAGAGAGTCCGATCTAAAAGTCAGGGCGAGTTTCCTACCAATATTAGTGAAGTAGTTGTTTACAAAGTTTACAGATTCTACGGGAGAGGGTTTGATATTGAGAAGTTCGAGATTATGATTATGTTGTTTTTTAGTATAAGTAATATTTTTAATATTTTTCCATAGCAACTTATTATTATTGATTGATTTTTCTATTAATTCTTTCTCATATTTTCTTCTTAGTTTTTTTATCAAATTATTGCAAAAATTGCGATATCTGGTATAGGTCATTTTTAAAATTGCATTATGAGGATCATTACGAATATTTTTTTGAAGTTTATTACGATGCTTTATGCATCGCAGAATTCCAGGAGTAATCCATGGTTTAATTATGCGTTTACTTCTAGGTAGTTTCGTTGTAGTGGAACTTTCATCTAAGCATTCTCGCAATTTTTTAATAAGTAAATCAGTAACTAAATTAGGGTCATTGAGTAAAAGCAGTTCAGCAAGGTTTGTTTCATTAAGGTATTTGCCCACCTTTTCAAAGTCCAGTTCAGTTTTTATTTTGTAATTTGGATTAGGATTAGTTTTCAATTTGGATAGTGATAAGAAGATAGTGTAGTGATCAGTGACAGAAGAATGTAATATACCTATAGTAGCAGTATTCTTTTTCTTATTTATTCTTAACATCACATGATCCAGACAATTGCCGTCTCTGGTTGCAAGATTGTGACCCGAAAAAACACCATATACAGACAGAGTGTGCAAATAGTTAATACGGTTATCGTACTCATGTGCTTTTTCTTTATCATTAGGCTTAAGATTGATGTTAATATCTCCTGTTATAACTATTTCTCTCTGAGGTTGTAATGTACTTAGAAGGGAACTGAGAGAGTCCATGAAATCATTTGCCTTACGGTTTGAAGGAGAGCGATATATACTTAAAATTGAACAATCCAGTATATCCAAATGAAGACAAGACGCTTCACACAACTTAATTTCATTTACTTTGTGTCTTAAGCCTTCTTTGACATAGATAACCACGCCGTCATTTTGGTTCACCATGTATTTAGTAGAGTAAGATATATACTTAGTTAATTGTGGTAGTGGCTTGCTTAAGTTAAGTCTACACTCTGTGAAAATCAAGACATCTATTTCTACGTTTAAACTAGCTAAAGTTAACAAAAAGTTATCGAAGTTTCCGGTTATGCTACGAATGTTTTGAGTCACAAGAGTTAAATCATTTTTGCCAATAGTCACATGCCTTAAAAGGGCTGAGGGTTCACATTCAAAGGTACGAGCTATTTTAACGCTGTCTATCTCTTGCATAGTATGTAAAATGTCAGACATTGTATACCATTAACATTAAAAAAGACATAATTAGATGTACGCATTCGAAATACATTTTAAGTGATTTTATAACAAATGGCTGAAGCACCAAAAGAGAAGTTAAATAAAATGAGAAAAAGGCAAGGTGAGGCGTATAATTAAAAAACCTAATAAGTGTATATAAAAATGAGCGCAATGCTAGGTGAATTTTAATGTTTGTCATGAGCTCGATTATCAATTCAAAGACTATCCGTGTGACTGATTTTTGTGTACAAAGACAAATAGCAACATTTATGTGACTAAACGTAACCGTTAGTCATGCCAATTGCATAAGACCATTAATTTGAGTTTCGCTAACAATATTAATAATTGGTAGATTATCAGACTTTCTTACATAGACGCGTCCATAGGATGTCCAGCAGAATTGATATCCCTTGGATTTGGATAGGTCTCTGGCAAGGAAAAAAAGCCGCGAAGCTTTCGTCGTTAACTGTTCGGCTATGTATACAGGAGTTTCTTCATTTTTTGTCACTCCAAGGTGCTTAGCACGTAGTTTGCTTTTGTATTTAATGTTGAAAGCCTTGGTCAATTTTAAGACATCAGTTTTTAGTATAGTAGACGAAAGTTCCATAACAATTGCAGTGTTATTTTGACTATCCTTTTTACCACGCACTCTGTAGATGTCCGATACGTCTGTTTTAGTCAAGCTACAATTGATGGTTTTTCCCAGTTTTATCGCCATATTCATTAAGTCCTCCTTTGTTTCCGTCATAGTCCTCGGTACATTCTTGATCTCAATATTAGATTTACGCTGTGATCTTTGCATGTTCTCAATTCTATCCTCTAAAACTGTTATATATTCCTGATCTTTCTTTGATTTCAGTTCCATTGCTTGAAGTTTTTTTGAGAGCTCTTCGTTTTGGGCCGCAAGTAGGGCGATCGAGCTTATAATGTTCTCATTGGCTTTTTTTATTTCTGTAAGAGTAGGAGTGAATAAGCTCTTTAGTTCTCTCTCTTGGTCTGTCAAAAGATTTACCATCATATTTCTTACTTCATCCTTAAAAACCGAGAACTGATTAGCAAAATCATCTTCTCTCGGTCTTTTACCCCTGAATAAACCATGATTGGGAGGTGTTATGTCGGAGCTGATTCCCGAAACTTCGGCACCATCCTCGATGTATTGTTTAGCTGGGTCGGCCACTGAATGAGACATCTTGCAACGAAACCGAGGTTCGGAACGCTATTTTGTACGAATGCAGCTGTAGGTACTCCTCGCTCTTTATGCGCGCCTGGTACAATGCACTGATTTATGAAGTTTATTTTTGGTAAAAGATGTGATAATTTTATGAGACAAACAATAAATCAATTAAATACGAATGGACGTCTAATCGCTTTCACGATCCAAGAGGAAGAAGATTTTTTTTTAATCTATTTATTAAATAGATTAAAAAAAAATCTGTTTTGTAAATGAAGAAACGAAAAATCAAAAACTGAAGGAGTTGTCGGGTCGTCTTATTGACGCAACCGGTGATCCCACAGCTGGTTCCTAGCGAAAGTTATAGTCAACTTCACAAAAAAAGTCGCGCAGCAGTTTTCTGGTACTAAGTTTTATCAAAAAACCACTGGTGCTACGATTTTTTTGTGAGGTAATGCTAATAAGCAAGAATGTCACAATGCCCATATCGCCCATACTTTGCCTCCCTTCCATCCGCGCAGCAGGTAGTATTCGACTTAGCTTGCTAATAATAATCGAAAATAAAAATGGCGATGTTTGCATGAATTTCTTTATATGGTTGCTGTATGTGCATAAGCATACTATACAAGATGTAACGGGTAAGCCCTTTTAAGCCGAAAGGGGGTTGTTCTAGACGTTTTGGAGGTATGAGGTGGTTCCTTACCTCCAAAGGGAAGATCTTCCACCGGGCAGGTGGTTTTGCCCGGTAGGCCGCGGCCCGACGATGTCTCGTCGGTATTTGTATATGAGCTTATCTTGGAAAGAATGTTGATATCGCGATCCAGGACTACATACTAGTAACGCCATCTAGTAGATGCTGTGGGCGACCGCCACAACGTCTAGGCGAACAACTTTTGTTCTATGACTTTTGGAAATTACAAAAGTCATAGAACACTTAAAGTCACAAAAGTCATAGAACACATAGATACACTTAAAATTTTCGAAAAGTACGAAGTACTTTAAGTGTAAAGTTTTTAGTGTAAAGTTTACTTGAAGATCAGCTGTTTCTTAGAGTTCGAGGTCATTGACCTTATGTTGTCCTTTCATTTAGCTTGGTCTACTACAATCAAACCTTTAATTACCTTTATTTTCAAAAACAGCTGTTTTTTCAGTGAGACATAATCTCAAAATTTTCAAAAAAAAGTTTGAATTTTCAAAAGTCGTAGAACAAAAGGTGTTCGCCTAGACATCTAGAACAACCCCCTTTCGGATTAAAAGGACTTGCCAGTTACATCTTGTATAGATAGATATATAGTAGATAGATAGATAATACTTTATTTGATCAATCACAAAAATATTACAAAAACAACACGTTTAAAACTAAATAAATGTTGAACAAATAGGCGGCCTTATCGCTTAAAGCGATTTCTTCCAGGCAACCTTACAATTTAGATTTTTTTCTAAATTGTAAGGCTAAAAACCTTAGAATTTTTAGTACGTAAAGGGAACACTAACAATACATGGACAAACCTGCAGTTGTTGTTATAAGTTTTTCCGTTAGTACCACACACTGGCGAGTAGTTTAATGTACAGATGCATTGAGCATCCGTCATCAACACCAGAGCTCCGAACATCAGCAGAATTCCCAACACTGAAATAATAGGAAATTTATCCGTCAATTACTGAACATAGGCCTCCCCATACAACGCCACAAAAGGCGATCGAGAACCTCCATCCAATGACTTCCTGTAACCGGATTTATTCGGATATCGAATTTATAAGGTTTCTTTAAATAACGACCTTTGACGACCTCTGTGGCGCGTCGGGCGAACGCTTGGCTGCAATACAGAAGGTTGCGGGTTCGATTCCCGCTGGGTGCAAATATTTATGCTTAAAATAAATATTTGTTTCTGGTCTGGGCGTATTTCTATGTATAATATGTATGTATTTACAAAAGAAAAATAAATATAAGTAGTATATCCGTTGTCTAGCCACCGTAACACAAGCTTAGCAGCTTACCACGGGGCTAGATGGCGCTGTGTGTTCGTCACAGGATTTATTTATTTTATTTATTTAAATAAGTTTAATTTTTTGAAATTCCTAATTAAAATCAGTGATTGCTTGTATTTTTTCCCAAAAATGGGCATTGCAGCCAAAGTGCTAGCCACTTTACCTCCACCAAGGGTTTAGCTGATTCAAATTTATTTTATCTTTATTTATTTATTGAAAAATAGGTTCGGGGTTTGAGTTGAGTTTTTTTTTTTTTTTTTTTTATATATTGTACAAGGTCGTTAATTAATTTGCATCGAAACCCAATTAGTAGAACCCGAGTAATGAACGAAAAAGTGCAACCGCTCGAGAACCGCTCGGCCGCCCGCGCCCGTGATAACTGACAACGCGTTTAAACTTCCGCAGGTAAAACCGCGGGGCGGAGCTAGTGAAGGAATAAGAGATCTACCTAAATATGTTCCTATACAAATGTTTTTGCTAAAATGACATCATCTGTGGTAAATTATGCAATTCATTCTACTTACCATATAAAACCTTCATTGTCTTCGCTCGGGGCATTACTAAAAATGTGAATGAAGTTAATTTTCATTGCTCTTCGCAATTTATACTGTACTCTAACCAATTGCAGATAATAAAAAAAGGGACAAGGGCGTTCCTTGTCGGGCTACGGCAATCTGGAAAAGTCATTACAATTAACACCTATCTAGTACGAGTATGCAACATTCAATGGAATTAGTTCGAAATTTTACTGTTTATTTCTTTTAATTACACAGAAAGAACAATGACAGGTCGCCTAACAACGTTTTTATCAATATAAAACATGGGCGTCTAGATATAAAAAAAATACTAGAAGAATCAACAGAAGTCCCAAAATACATATAACTAACTAAAAACATCGTATTGACCGAAGTTTAAAAGATACGAGTATTTCAAAATAGTCTTTTAGGGCTTGATAGCGCTGTGCGTAATGTCCTGCAATATTATTTAAAAGGCAACGCGCAACACCAACTATTTGTTTATACATTCGTTCATTCACTCATTCATTCATTAGTCATTCATTCATTTATTTATACATTCGTTCGTTTGTTCACACATTCATTTATTCTTTTATTCATTCATAAATTTATGCATTCATTCATTCTTTTATTCATTCATCTTCTTTTTTTAATACATAATAGGCTAGCATTAGACCTCATCTCACCTGATGGGAAGCGAGGATGAGGTCGACGATGAAGCATGCTTAGCTAGAAGGTAGTTAATTCACTCTAGACTCTAGAAAAAAAAATACCTATCTAGTTTCAAGCTGTTATAATATAACTGTTTTGTTATGTTTGCTTTTAAGGTGTGTTAAACCGACTTCAAAAAGTGGAGGAGATTATAAGGACTTAAAAACTACTTATAGTATTTATTCCCATTTAAACAACAACTTTTTATTATTATGCACAAGTCGTGCGATGCCATCAAAAAAAAAAGGTATACCTATAACAGGAAAATGCTTGCGGAATTCCCTCGTAGAAATACCTATTATCATATTGTAATCTTCCTCAAGTTTTGTACTGGCACTATGTAAATATGTTACTGGTTTTGTTGACATTTAACAGTGTTTACATTTTTATTTACCAACATTTTTTGCGAGACTTACTCGCGCATTTTTTTGTTCATATGGGATAAGCTAGAATTTGACCTCATCCCACCTGATGGGAAGCGACGATGAGGTCGAGACTCTAGGCTTAAAGAAAAAACAAAAACATTACAAAAACAACACATTTAAAAAATAAAATTTAATACAGAAAACATGTTACAACATGAACAAATAGGCGGTCTTATAGGTTAAAGCGATTTCTTCCAGGCAACCTTATTGTCATGGAAAAGGGATTATTTAGTTGCACTTGTAGGTCGATAAGATTATTGTTCTGAAACGTCAGCAAACTACCGTGTCATCGAAACGCGACCTCCGATAAGGAGAAGAAACTAATGACTTTTTTGCAATGATCATTGTGATTAACATTTATTTATAACTAGCTGCGCCCTTCGTAAGTCCCGTTCCCGCGGGATTTTCGGGATAAAAAGTAGCCTATGTGTTAATCCAGGTCCCTAGCTACCTATATTCCAAGTTTCATCGCAATCGGTTCAGTAGTTTTTGCGTGAAAGAGTAACAACCTCACATACATTATACATAGTACATACAGACTTTCGCGTTTATAATATTAGTAAGATTAATTAGACTATAGTTGAAGAATTAAGAACTATAGTTGAAGAAGCAATAATCTTTACTATAACCCTAACTAACAATAAAATTCAAGTAACTCTGTCTGTCGAATTAACGAGCTTACACGTACCTCTCTGTCAGAATCTTACCGACATTGTAATAAGTGTAAACAGTTTTTTATAAACTTAAATCATAGTCATAGGGCAAGGCCACACTGCCATTATGACGTCACGCGTCGTCGTCGTCTCGTCTTATCGCTACTGGCTATTACATGCCATTTTGGTTGACCATTTTATAAAACGTGTACACCTATCAAAATATAATACACTAGTTGTGCCCCGCGGTCTCACCCGCATAAATTCCTATCCCGTACCGTAACGTATGTGACACATATTATGTCATACCAAGCGTTGCTTAACCCGTATGATTATTCAAGGTACCCTATATCTTATTTCAACCATTAAACTATCCCTGTACCAAATTTCATTCAAATCGGTTTAACCGTCGTTTTTACCCATCACGTATGTCAATTATGTTTAAAATTAAACACTTTTAATGAATAACGTATTTATTTAGATAAGGATTAATATCATATTTACAATATTACCTTTGGAATGCATTGTCATTGTTCTACAACAAATTTGATTACTATAAAAAATGTTATATTGAGTCAACCTTAGAGATAGACATAATTATGATGTCGCGTACTATTTATTAGATCCTTTCTAGAGAAATAATTTTGTCATACTTACATGGTTTTAATGTAACTTTGACCGTTTACTAAGCGCACGCGACAAATCGCGAAAAAGGGGCAATTTTTTCCCGTTTTTACAACATTTTTCGTGATGCTCCGCTCCTATTAGTCGTAGCGTGATGTAATATAGCCTATAACCTTCCTCGATAGATGGACTATCAAACGCAACAAGATTTTTTTTAATTTGGACCAGAAGTTGTTGAGATTAGCGCGTTCAAACAAACAATCAAACAAACTTTGCAGCTTTATAATAATATAATATATAATATAATATATAATATAATATATAATATAATATATAATATAATATATAATATAATATATAATATTATATATAGTTTAGTATAGTATAGTATAGATAGCTAACTGTGTCCCGCGGGAATATCGAGGTAAAAATTAAGCCTACGTATATTCTGATCAAATACACCCAGACCACATACAAATATTTTTTTAAGCATAAATATTTGCAAACGGCGGAAATCGAACCCGCAACCGTCTGCATTGCAGTCGGGCATTCGCCCGCCGCACCACAGAGGCAGTCATTTAGATTATACCACCGCTGTTTTTACTAATTTTTTGCTTAAGGGCCTATATAACCGTAATAGCGTGACAGGGATAAAGCTAGCGAATTTCAGATGTGTAAGTGAAGGACGTAAGATGCGACTTTGCAAAATTTTGTTGCGTAAAATCAAACAATGGCTAGTTTCAAGATAACTAAACGTTATTCTTGAAATTCAAAACATTCACTGCCTGTATTGAGCTAAGTTCAGTTCTTATACAAAGTTTTATTAGTTTTCGTACAATATTGACTGAGTAATATCACTTATTTGTATAATTTAGAGGGAAGTTTGGTATTTTTATCTATCGGGAAAATTTTCAGGAATCGTGTTTCCACGACATTCACGTGTTAGTAAATATCCTCGACTTTAATAAATATGGTTTCAAAAACTTTTATTTCTAATAACTTTTGTAGTAATTCACCCTAGAAATATCAGTTCTGGCCTACTACGGCCCCTTAAATAAGTAACTTAAGTTGCATGCGACTAGTTTAGTTGTGTTAAGGCGGCGATAGATGTGTAGCGTATTTACTATAATTTAAGTGTTTATAAAATGTACTATGGATATAATAATATATATATATATATACCTATATAAACCAATTAATATTATATAGATAAATATCGTTTAATAAGTTATTTCTTTCTAACATATTCTTATTATATAACAAATAAAGTTGGTAATTATTATGAATACTTGTAATATTACATTGTAAGCTAAAGTAAAATAATTATGTATGTCACGCAGACAGACTTTAATGTTGTGAGTATAGCGATGCGCTCGAGTCGACCGCTAGACCGGTTTTGCTACCTGCGGCGGCGCGGCCGCCGAGAGCCGCGCCGTCCGGCAGTTAGATCTCGCTATCGACGCTAGACGCACGCCGCGTCGCCTATGCTTTTACTCAGTCCGTTTGCGTGTCTACCTACAACAGCTAGTTTTATTGTTCTATGCTATAATCTTTCTCTGCTTATCATAGTTACTATCTGTGCTATACCTTCTGTACTGTGAACTTCTCCTTCTTTATGTACATTGTTAATAAAGTGCTAAGTGGTATCAAAGAATTCGATTGCCTTTTTCTACAACTACCACATTCCGCTTGGATATCTATCGCATCCCGCAGCTTGGTAGCAGGTAACGCTTAGTCCACTTCACTGGTGACCCCTCTTGAACACAATGCAAGACGAACAGAAGGTACACGGAGAAACCGTTAACAGAGTTAGCGTGAGGGTACCACCATTTTACCCAGAGAAACCGACTTTGTGGTTCTCATCCCTCGAGAGCCAGTTTGCTCTCGCAAACATCACTCAAGATGCGACTAAATACCACTACGCAGTATCACAGTTGGAACCAGTACACGCCGATATAGTCGAAGACATCATAACGGCTCCAGCGGCGGCGGACAAATATGAGCGATTGAAGGCGGAGCTTATAAAACGGCTGACGGCATCCCGTGAGAAGAAAGTTAAGCAGCTCCTCAACCACGAAGAACTGGGAGACAGGAAACCTTCCCAGTTTTTACGTCATTTGAAGCATCTAGCAGGACCGGGCGTGCCAGACGATTTTATCAAGACCGTATGGACCAGTCGTCTCCCCACCAGCGTGCAGACTATCGTCGCGTCACAATCGACCAAATCAACGTTAGATGAGGTCGCCGAGCTCGCTGACCAGATCATGGACGTCGTGACACCCAGCCCACAGGTTGCAGCAACATCATCGTACGCAGGCACTTCATTGGAGTCGGGACAAATAGCGGCCCTTACCAGACAAGTGCAAGCACTCACAACAAAACTGGACAGAATGTCGCGGCACAAGGATAGGCCATCGCATCATCGCGGACGCTCAACATCCAGATCCCGATCACGGTCTAGTTTTAGGAAGCACCCTACGTGCTGGTACCACGCTAAGTTCGGTGAGCAGGCATTAAAGTGTACGAAACCGTGCGATTATGTAGCGGGAAAAACATCGGGCAGTCGGTAAACGCGGCCGACGGCTGTCCAAGTACCGGTCGCTTATTTGTTACGGACAAACAAACAAAAAAACAATTTTTAGTTGACACAGGTAGCGATGTATGTGTTTTTCCAAGACATTATTTAAAAGAATATCGTGCAAAAACTAACTACGATCTGCGTGCGGCTAACGGGAGCGTTATTAATACGTACGGATACGCTCTCATAATTTTAAACCTAGGCCTACGCCGCGACTATGCTTGGCGATTTATTGTCGCGGACGTAACTAAGGCGATAATAGGCGTGGATTTCCTTTCCTATTATAACCTAATTGTCGATGTTCGTCAACAACGACTTACCGACGGCAGCACTATGCTCGCCACCCAGGGTTTGCTTGCACGTAATAAAGATAATGTTTTTTCGGTGAAAGTAATTTCTGGTAGTTCTGTTTACCATACTATACTAACCAAATACCCCGATGTCACTCGCCCTCCGGGCATACACCGCATACCAAAACACCACACCGTACACCATATTCGAACTACGACAGGGCCTCCGGTATCTTGTACCCCACGCAGGCTTGCGCCTGAAAAACTTAAAATCGCTAGGGCCGAGTTCGAGGCAATGTTACATATAGGTACCTGCCGACCTTCGGAGTCTGCCTGGGCGTCACCGCTGCACCTCGCTCCGAAAAAAGACGACGGATGGCGTCCCTGCGGCGACTACAGAATGCTCAACGCCCGTACAGTCCCAGACAGGTACCCAATCAAGCATATTCATGACTTCGCACATAGTCTCTCAGGCTGTAGCGTGTTTTCCACTATCGATCTGGTAAAAGCGTACAACCAGATTCCCGTACACCCTGAGTCTTGAGTTTTTTCCACGGTGAGTCGGGAAAGATGCTGTTCCAGTGAGTCGGAACAGTGATGTCCATGGTGAGTCGGGACGTGTGAAGGGGCGTAGCACGTGAAGATCCAGTGTGTCGATGACCAGTCGATGAGGTACCGGATGTACTCAGCATGCTGTAGGTGCCCAATTGCGATGCGGTGTAGCCGTTGGAGGGTGAACCAGTGCTTGTGTCTATACAGGCGTCGTGGTCCAACCGATGTGGCTAGAAGTGGTTGTCGGCTTCTTCTGGCAGGATGCATTTGCGGGGGGTAGGTGAGGGTGGTGCGGGGTTGAAAGCTCATGTCGGCGAAGGTTGCGCTCGTTGTCCATGTGCGGGGTCACCAGTTTTGGAGGGTATGATGTGGTGACCTCTAATGGGAAGATCTTCCACCGGGCAGGTGGTTTTGCCCGGTAGGCCGCGGCCCGGCGATGTCTCGTCGGTAGTTGTATATGAGCTTATCTTGGAAAGAATGTTGATATCGCGATCCAGGATTTCATACTAGTAACGCCATCTAGTATGTGCTGTGGGCGACCGCCACAGATGATAATCAACGGTCCTTGTCCGATTGCATATAAATGAGCGAGATGGAATTGCGTGAAAAAATCTACAATTTTTCATAAAATCAATAATTAACGAAGATTAAAATAATATTTTTATAAAATACGATGAAGAGGTTCTAGGTATTGTATTTTATAATATTATGATGCCTATAAGAAAATATAGCGGTGAAGGATTTAGAAGAAAAACTGATATATTTTGTAAAACAGGGGTAACTTTGCCTGTATAATAGTGGTATTTTTTATTGTTTTTGAAATGAAGGGGACACTTCTTGTATCATGTACAATACCATTAAACATTGTTTAAAGATCTATTTGATACCGGCTATGAAGAAAACTATTCAATCGGAAGGGATTTCACATGAGTCGCGTCCTTAAATCCCGCATCCCATATATTCATGCTTATAATCTCATCCATCCATCCAAATCATTTTTAAGCATAAATCTTTACATATTTATGCTTAAAAATAAATATTTGTATCTGGTCTGGGTGTCTTTCTATGTATAATATGTATGTATTTACAAAAAAAAAAGTATAATATGTAGTTTATCCGTTCTCTAGTACCCATAGTACAAGCCTAGTGCTTAGTTTGGGGCTAGATTGCGCTGTGTGTAATGTAGTGAAATATTTATTTATTTTTTATTTATCCCGCAGAGCAACCTTCTATGTCTCAGGCGAGTTTCTTCCACTACGCCATAGCAGACGTAAAACCTCTCAAATTAGGAATCCAGTAAAAACATCATTAAGAAAGCCAATTAGAAGCAAGAATGTCGACAGAAAATGAAGAAAATTCTGTGGAAAATGGAAACCCTCGTTTTTAGGGTCCCGTACTTAACCAAGAGGAAAAAAACAGGACCCTATTACAAAAAAAAAATTACACAACTTTACACACAGCTCAATCTAGCCCCAAACTAAGCACTAGGCTTGTACTATGAGTACTAGACAACGGATATACTACATATTATACTTTTTTTTGTAAATACGTACATATTATGCATAGATAGACACGCAGAACAGATACAAATATTTATTTTTAAGCATAAATATTTGCACCTGACGGGAATTAAACCCGCAGCATACTACTCAGACACTGTCCAACAGTGGTATTCTCTAATGTAACAGCCTAGAGCTCGACGCTGTTTTAGCGTCGAATATATAATTCAATTATTAACATTTGACATCCTTACATTATATATTCCGTTTGACATTAAATAATTTTATGTAAATTTTACTTATACTTAAAGAAATGCTTTCCAAAAATTTCCCACCCGACAGGACTTAAACCTGCATCTCTGCGTGCCTTAAAAACGTAAACAATAAGAAATGCAATCCTTAATTTCGACTCGATTGAACATGCATCCATGGCCAAATTGGCAAAAGGCGTTGGGACGGATCCCCAGAGATGCAGGTTCTAGTTCTGTCGGGTGCCAAATTTTTGGAAACCATTTCTTTAAGTATAGTCATCCAAGTGTAGGAAACACTTTATATCAAAAACGAGTAAATTTGACTTGCCAAGTTATGTAATGACATGGTGAATAAAATTATTTATGATTTAAAAACAAGTAATTCGCGAAAACTTGCTTTTGTAATACGTACGGAACCCTCCGTTCGTAAGTCCGACACGCACTTTGTCTGTATTTTTCAGTTAATTAACGAGTCCCAAGCTTTTTTTATAGCTTTAGTATCATAAGTTTTAGCTTTAGTATCTAAGCACATATCGTGCGGTCGTGCTTTCTCGATATACCTTTGACGTCGAGCTTTTGACACGACATAGTCTTCAATTGTAAATTAATGTTTAATTTTAACAATATTTTTAAAGCATCCATCATACATCTAAAATATACAGCGTGTTCCGACGATGACCATTAAAGCCGAAAAGGGGTTGTTCTAGAGTCTCTAACAACTTTCGATCTACAACTTAAAAAAAAATAAACTTTTGTTTTTCGAAATTAATGAGTTAATATTTCACTGAGAAAATAGTTGTTTTCAAAAATAAAGGTAATTAAAGTTTTGATTGTAGTTGTCCAAACTGAATGAAAGATCAAAATAAGGTCAATTACCTCTTAACTCTAAGAAAAACTGATTTTCAAGTAAACCTTTAAACTAAAAAAATTCGGAAACTACTCCGAATTTTCACAAGTTGTAGAACAAAAGTAGCTCGTCAAGACATCTAGAAAAACACACTTTAGGCTTCAATGGTCATTGTCGAAACACGCTGTACACCATTATAATATTATAATCTAAATAAAATTAATTAAAAATAAAAATCCAAAAATGGGTCCCTACATATGGTACTTACTTATCCAAAAGGCTGGCAGCATTGCCTCTTTGAATTGCTATAACAATTCGTTGGCCAAAGTAGCTGTTAGCCCTTTTGTCACCCGAAGCTAAAACTAATAATTTTGAAATATGTTTGAAGAAATCTAAAGCATAGTTAATTCGAAGTCAATAATTCTTAAAACACAGGTACATTTTTTAGTTTTAAAATACAGATTTGGCTCGTACGATGTAGCACTGGGATGCTCTTCTGCTCATTCCAAAGGTTCTAGTCATGTCATTTTTGTCACCTACGTCACTGTCAATAATATACTTCGTGGAGTTTTTGGCGGGAACGCGTCGAGGAGATGTGTTGCTAAATTTTCATTTTTATGAAACCTAGTTCAAATGCGTGTAAGTTGTTTAATTTTGGGGAAATATTAATCAATTTAGTTTCGTGAAGGTGTACAAGTGTATTGAAAGTGAAAATAGGTGCAAAACATGGACTTTAGCATTGTTTCCAAAGCTCCCGTGAACCGTCATTGTAAAGAGCCACCATTTACAATGACTTCCTTGACTTGACTTTTACTACGACGACCGACTCGACTGTTTTGATGCAAATTGCAAATAATTTGCAAAAATTAATAATACTTGACCGAACTGAGACCTCACGACCCCCTATCTCCCCAACCCCACAACCGATCCGGCTCATCTTGGAACTCAAAAATTCTATTGACCTAAACTACGCGTATACCAAAATTCATGAAGATCGGAGCTACGATACTCAAGTTTTCGTCGAACAAACATACAAAGATACAAAGTTACAAAGATACAAGCGCCAGGCCCGTCTACACTCAATTATTTACTTAATCGTCTCTTAATAGATGTGTACAGTAATTGACCTTGGCAATATAGCATGTCTTAATCTTGTTTCTTGTACACCACAAGTGTATTGAAAGTGAAAATAGGTGCAAAACATGGACTTTAGCATTGTTTCCAAAGCTCCCGTGAACCGTCATTGTAAAGAGCCACCATTTACAATGACTTCCTTGACTTGACTTTTACTACGACGACTTGACTGTTTTGATGCAAATTGCAAATAATTTGCAAAAATTAATAATACTTGACACTGGCTACTTTTCAAATGGCCATAATCGGTTCACAACCGATAAGAAATAATAACGGGCCCAACTATGATGTCATATAAGTCGTCGCGAAGTCGTCGCGTTGTCGTTCAGCTAAAAAAAAAATTAAAAATAAATCAAATAATTAAAAAAAATCTTTTTTTTTTGCCATCATTTACAATGACTTTCTTGACTTGACTTTTACTACGACGACTTGACTGTTTTGATGATAATTGCAAAAATTAATAATACTTGACACTGGCTATTTTCCAAATGGCCAAAATCGGTTCACAACCGATAAAGAAATAATAAGAGCTACCTACCTGTAAAGGTACTTATTAAAGGCGATTTACCTGTCCGACCAGCTTAATTAAAGGGTGCGAGTAAATAATCGGTCTGTTGGTATAACAAATAGGGTAGGGGATGGTTTAAATTGTTTTGTATCGAGTGTTGGAAGTGAAGTTGTTTTGGATAAGAAATGGCGTGGGGTGCTGGCGACGCTTATGGCACCGAGCCCTACAAGGAGCAACCCTTGATATTTTCTAAAGATGATGATGATGTAAGTATTTACATTATTAAGTAACCTATTGACGGCCTCTGTGACTCAGCGGGCGAAGTTCAGGCAGAAGGTTGCGGGTTCGATTAGACGTCTAGAACAACCCCCTTTCGGACTAAAAGGGCATACCCGTTACAAATTGTATATTATGACTTTGTTACTTACTGCTAAACCGATTGCGATAAAACTTTAAATATAAATAAGTACATATGTAGCTGGAGACCAAGAGTAACACTACATTTTTTTACCCCGATATTCACAGAGATCATTACCGACGCGGGCGAACCCGCGAGACGGAGCTAGTAAACAACTATCTAAATACGTTCCTACGTAAGGTACGTACCTACGGAAAATACTAACTACCTTTGATCCGTTACTAAACAGAAACCAGCAGCACGACTGCTGTACGGTCAGCAACACAGGTCTGCAACTACTTATCAGCCGATATAAAAATCTTCAGTCAGTACCCATCTCGTGTGTAGATACCTACCTACATACCGCACTGCGGTTTAGTAAGTGTTTATACTGACCCTCCGCTAAATATGCCTACTACTGTGGAGTTGTATACCTAGTTGTTTACTATGTACTACATACAAAACTAGTAGTTCGCCCCGAACTGAGACCTCACGACCCCCTATCTCCCCAACCCCCGTACTGATCCGGCTCATCTTCGAATTCATAAATTCTATTTACCTAAACTACGCGCATACCAAAATTCATGAAGATCGGAGCTACGATACTCAAGTTATCGTCTAACAAACATACAAAGATACAAGCGCCAGGCCCGTCTACACTGGACCTCACTCGCTTCGCTCGTTCGGTCAACTAGGAGTTCGCCCCGAACTGAGACCTCACGACCCCCTATCTCCCCAACCCCACTACCGATCCGGCTCATCTTCGAACTCATAAATTCTATTGACCTAAACTACGCGTATACCAAAATCCATGAAGATCGGAGCTACGATACTCAAGTTATCGTCGAACAAACATACAAAGATACAAAGTTACAAAGATACAAGCGCCAGGCCCGTCTACACTGGACCTCACTCGCTTCGCTCGTTCGGTCAATTATTTACTTAATCGTCTCTTAATAGATGTGTACAGTAATTGACCTTGGCAATATAGCATGTCTTAATCTTAAGCAGCTTATATCCCACGCTTCACTCAGTACTCTCTCGCTTCGCTTAGATATTTTTTTAAGAGTTTACGAAGGACTTTGTAGAATTAATTTAGGGTGTTCCCATTTTTGATCTATGAGTTTGGGACAGGGCGTAGAGAACCATTAGACGAAAACGGCAAGACGTCGTCGTTCAAAGCTTCTTTGATCGTTCCCAAAAATATATTCGCTAGTCTCACAATAACTAAGCCAATACCTAACAAATGAAAAACGAGTTAAAATCCTCGATCCATCACTGCCTTAGTTATCGTCTCGTGTACTTACGTATCGTTTTATTATTGAATATTGTATTTATTATTATTTTACGTTTGATTTTTTACTAAAATTTATTTTATACTTAAAGAAATGCTTCCCAAAAATTTAGCACCCGACAGGACTTACACCTGCATCTCTGGGGATCCGTCCCAACACCTTTTCCAATTTGGCCACGGATGCATGTTCAATCGAGTAGAAATTAAGGATTGCATTTTATAATGTTTACGTTTTTAAGGCACGCAGCGTCATCTACCGACAAATTTATTTTATTAACAGCGCGATTTTGAGATCCTGCAAATCCTGCAATAAGGAACCCATGGTAACACCCGAGTTCTCTTTAACTTCCTTTCCTGCAATGAGGAACCCAGGTAACACCCGTATTCTCATTAACTTCTTACATAATAACTTGATACGGCACTGCCGTTGTTATAAATTCCCAGTAGATCCCTCAACTAAATCAAGCAATGAAGATCTACATCATTAATTATTAAACTTAGCTGCATAATTAATAATTATAGCACCAAATGACGTGACATTTTAAAATGGGTGCGTATTTACATTACCCGAACGGCACGGCACAATAATGAAATCCCTTCTAAAAATTAGTGAAGTCATAATACTTGACGGCTTCTGTGACTGCAATGCAGAAGGCTGTGAATTCGATACTCGTCGGGTGCAAATATTTACGATTGGCGACTTTAATTCCGAATGTCTTTTTCCTTGCGAAAAAGTTATGTGCGTTAACAAAATAGTTCTTACGGTGAAGGGAAACATGGTGAGGAAACCCACGGCTTAGTTAGGTCCAGACGTATTGCGTACTTGCGCTGTATATACAAGATGTAACGGGTAAGCCCTTTTAAGCCGAAAGGCGGTTGTTCTAGACGTCTAGGCGAACAATTTTGAAAATTCGAAGTACTTTTCGAAAATTTTATGTGTAAAATTTACTTGAAAATCAGGTGTTTCTTAGAGTTCGAGTTCTTTGACCTTATTATGTCCTTTCATTTAGTTTGGTCTACTACAATCAAACCTTCAATTACCTTTATTTTCAAAAGCAGCTGTTTTATCAATAAAACATAACCTCAAAATTTTCAAAAAAAAGTTCGAATTTTCAAAAGTCGTAGAACAAAAGTTGTTCGCCTAGACGTCTAGAACAACCTCCTTTCGGCTTAAAAGGGCCCACCCGATACACCTTGTATAAATAATCTAAAATAGATGAAAGTCACGTAGATTATCATTGCCGAAACACATTGTATGTACTTACATGCATATTGGTGCGGTTAGTTGCCGGAACAGTGAAATGGAAGTAGACTCTAAAATTAATTGAATATGAGATCATAAATCAAATCCTACTAATACTATATAAATCAAGTGTATTCTTATTTTATTTCTTAATTATCCTAGTATAATTTACAATATATATATAATATAAATAATCTAATGAGAATGACCATTGAGTCCAAAAGTGCCCATCACACTGGCGGCATTACCCCGTTGAATCGCCAACGATATATTCTGGGCGAAAAAGAGCCCCGACCGGGGGTCCAGACCCTTTTCCCTGAGGCGACGCCCCAACTCAGCTACAAACTGCCTCGCGTCCGAACCCCAAGAACCCGCGGTCTCAACGGCAAACGGGACGAAGTCGTACGCTGATTCCAAACACGCGTATTTGATCCGCTTGCTCTTGCCGCCGTTTCCGCTCCAGCACCAGCCAATTGCTGAGTCGCAATGAGGTGGCAAGATGCGAAGGTACTTACGCACGTCGCGTCCCAAACCAAGCAGCGTCCCCTCTGCCAGGGAATCAAAGTTAGGCCGTCCGGGCGTTTACCGTCGGAACGAGAGAGACCTGGGGGCTCCAAAGCTGAAGGTACCCCAGCCTGAACCAAGGCACGCCGAATGATTTCATTAAGCGCGTGATGCCGGGGTCTGCGGCCCGCGCACTTCACGCAACTGAGGGCATGATGTCCCAACGCATCGACCCATGCTCCATATAATAATAATACTAATACTAATATTCTTAAGGATGTAATGATATTTATGTCTCTTTCACAAAAAATCGACCTTTTCCCCTAAGTCTAAACAGCTGTGGTATCATCCAATTAGCATTTACCGCTACTAGTTGCTATTTGCTGTCAAAAAGCATATTTCGTGTTCTACATTGCTGCTTTAAAGTAATCACCGGTAACAACCACGTTACGTCAAAGCAGCAATGTACAATGCAAGTTAGCAACTACTAGCGGTGGATGCTAATTAGATGATACCATAGCTGGATTTTTACACATCAATCAATATTCATCCCCTAGAACTGAACTCTATTATATACTAGAAGGAGAAATACCACCTGACAGCATGCCTGATGCATTCAAACTCGTCTCTGACGGTCGAGCTTCATCAGTTCCAAAGTCAAAATGTTCGGTAAATCACTCACATAACTTTAAAATTTCAAAGTTCGAACGTTATTTTTAGAATACCCACCATCTAGGTAATTCAACATTGATCAATGCTATATTTTTAATTGATGTTTTTTTTTAATATTACTAATCCTATTATCATAAAAAAGGAATGGAGATAGCTGTAATTTTGGAACAAGATGCTACTATTGACATCGAAATTCACACGGGTTTGGGAGTAAATCCGCGGGGCTTTGTTAACTAAAGTATGACTTAATTAGCTAACATTACTCAACGAGGTTCAATTTCAAAGTATGGGAATAATTTATTAGTTTGCAATGTTAATATTTGGTTCAATTATTCACTGTACAGTACCCCTACCATAAGTTACTACGTAAATACGTACCAGTGTAGACGGGCCTAGCGCTTGTATCTTTGTAAGTTTGTTCGACGCTGTGTACCAAGGGCGGATCCACCGTTGTGGGCACGATGGGCATGCCCACAACCTTAATAGACTTGTAACGTCAAACTTTTATGGACTATTGATATCGATAGACTGATGATAATAAACGATATGCCTTATTAAAATTTAAAAAACACAATCAATCATGATACGTGCGTGATTCGGAACGCAGCAAAGAGCCATAGACGATACGCTGACATGTTATGGCTTATGTCACATTTTTGACAACTTATTGCCGTGCCGCCAAAACTTCCGAGCCGCGTAGCAAGGGGTGCGTGGCGCTACTTAAGGACGCGACTCATGTGAAATCCCTTCCGATGGAATGGTTTTATTCATAACCGGTATCAAATAGATCTTTAAACAATGTATTATGTTATTGTACATGATACAAGAAGTGTCCCCTTCATTTCAAAAACAATAAAAAATAACTTTAAATACCACTATTATACAGGCAAAGTTACCCCTGTTTTACAAAATAAATCAATTTTTCTTCTAAATCCTTAACCGCTATATTTTCTTATAGGCATCATAATATTAGAAAATACAATACCTAGAACCCCTTCATCGCATTTTTTCAAAATATTATTTTAATCTTCGTTAATTATTGATTTTACGAGAAATTGTAGATTTTTCACGCAATTCCATCTCGCTCATTTATATGCAATAGGACAAGGACCGTTGCTTATCATCTATCGCCGCCTTAACTGGCGCTGGCCGACTTTACTTAGTACCTACTTTTGTTTGTGCTGTGAAACGTAAGCAACCTAGCATAACCTAAAAAAGATTACTTATAAAGAGTAAATTACTTTGATTATTTTTTGAACATAATATATATTGTTGTATCATGGTAAGTTATTTTAATGAAATTATTGCACACCCCGCGGGGTGTGCCTTATTATCAGAATATTTTCCAGAGCAGTTTTGACAACAAAAAAGATTTTTTTTCTGTCATTCTGTCACCTTAAAATGTTAATATCCATACATCTTTGTTAATGGGAAGGGTGTGGCTTTCCAATTTCACTGTGAATGAATTTTTTTCGACCGGTTATCCCTTAGAAAACAATTAATTAAATAAAAAAAAGGGCTAATCGAAAATCTTCACTTGCTTGTAACGCGATTTATGAACGAAGTTGAGGGTTTATCAACTTGATCGTGTATCCAAAATATTCACAATCCATATTTCTCGGCTAAGTTCGAAGATGGATGTCACAAAAATTTTCTTACAAATACTGGCAACTCTTCCGGTCAGCGTAGCTACCGCAGAGAGATCTTTTTCTACTCTTCGCAGAATAAAATCTTGGTTGCGTGCCTCAATGGCACAGGAAAGATTATCCGGGCTAGCTCTCCTAAATATACACAAAGATGTGAACCTGGATATCGATGACATTATCAACGTTTTCGCAAAAAAGAAACGTAAGCTTGAATTTGTAATTTAAGTAACTACCTAAATAAAGTTATTTAATGTAAAATGTACCCAGCATTTAATTTAATTTGATATTCGTAGAAAATGTAAAAAATAATCAAAATCTCGCCTGGTGGATTTCACTTGCTGATCTCACTTACATTACTTCTGATACAACTATTTACCCAGTCTAGTGACCCGATATTGGCTTACAGGCTACTAGAAAAAAAGAAAAAAAATATAAGATATTGATTGAAATAGGTTTGGATCGAAACTGACTATTTAATTTGAAGAAATCGGGTCCGACTTCCTCCTAAGTTTATATATCCATTCCTAAGGCCAAAGTCCTGATGCTCAGAAAAAAGGAAATAATCTAATTCAAAAGTTCATAAACGACTTGCATGATTGTTAATGAGCATGTTCATGCTCCGACTCGTACTTAGCCGATTTTCTAGTAGCTGTGACCACAACCTTTTTTGAGGGCTGGATCCGCGCTTGCTGTGTACTTGAGTATTGTAGCTCCGATCTTTATGAATTTGGGTATGCGCGTAGTTTAGGTCAATAGAATTTATGAGTTCGAAGATGAGCCGGATCAGTAGGGGGGTTGGGGAGATAGGGGGTCGTGAGGTCTCAGTTCGGGGCGAACTCCTAGTGTTAACAGTTTGACAATGACCCGCACCGGTCGGGACATGTTCGGTCGGGATGATATTTTGTGTTGCGGTCATTTCATGCCCAAACTGTTCACATTACAGTTTATGTTTTTACGTACCAACTCATGGTGGGTGTACAGTACCGTTCCTAGTAAAAAATCTTAACTCTTTTTGGACAAAACGCTCCACGCTTTCTGTCGTAATAAATCATAGTAAATCTCTCTTACTAATACTATAAACGCGAAAGTTTGTATGTATGTATGTATGTGTGTTTGTTACTCAATCACGTAAAAACCGCTCAACCGATCACCATGAAACTTGGAATATAGGTAGCTGGAGACCTGGAAAAACACATAGGCTACTTTTTATCCCGATATTCCCGCGGGAACGGGACTTAGCGGGTGAACCCGCGGGGCGCAGCTAGTTAAAAATAATTAATATTTTTATTTTCTACATAGAACAACAAAGATTGCAGCGAATCTTTCTTTTCCACAATATTTAATTCATAAAACGGTTCAGCGAAAATACTCAATATTAATGTACCTTTTAACGTTGAAACTGTGATAGAAACGCGAGGTTTTCGCGGAAATAAAATATTATGTGTGCACTTCGAGTTTACAAAGTATCCTATAAGCAGAGGACGTGACGAAAATACCATAGAAAAATGGGTTATTTTAGCTGTTTATTTTAAAAGATGCCAAATTGGTTGTCTGTTGAAATGAACCTTTTTTCCGATTTTATTCACGTCTTTTTTATATCTTTTCCCGTGGGAGCTAATTCAGGGCTAGTGCATCTGGGAATCGACTTTTGTTCAACTACTTTGAAAATTTGATTTATTATTATTTATTAGGTATTTTAAGTAATATTAGATTTGAAGTTAATGAGTAAATGAGTTTCATTTCATTCAACATTGCGAATTCCGAAAAAAAAATTCAGGTTTATTTTTCGAAATCGTTTCACAGTTTTAACCTTGTCTGATTTAAAAACTTTTTAAAACCGGTCTGCGAAAAAATATCTCTATTTCTTATTTAGATAGTGGGTAATATTTTAACACCAATATTCGCATTTTATTCAGACTCTTATTAAAGGTGTGAGTAGGTACTTCCGAACAAAACTCGTCCTTCAGCGCCGAGTTTGTAATGCTTCACTGTCAAGCGACCTTAAAGCTTCATCCTGATTAATCCTTCTAATATTTTAAATGCGAAAGCTTAGATGTTTGTTTGTGTTTAAATCATGCAAAAACTACGAAACCGATTGCGATGAAACTTGTTATGAGGATAGCTGGAGATTTGTATTTCAATATAGGCTACTTTTTATCCCGATATTCCCGCGGGATCGGGATTTAAGCGGGTAAAATCGTCTCTTATAAATGAGAGATCTAGGGCCTTATTTTTGAATCGCCGTTGCTCGTCAGGCAATTTAAATAATTAAATATATCTGCTAATATTCATTAGATGTCGAACTCTTGTGGCGAGTGGTTGAAACCACTTTTTGCTGTCGTGTGATCCACAAATAATGTGTACAGAAATCGATAGATAATCAGCAGAAATAGTGGTATTAAAACACTCGAAGTGGCGCTAGTGATTCAAAAATAGAGCTCCTGTCGAAATTATTTGTTATTACCAACACAGTTATTTATATAAAATTGTATTAATTTCCCTCAGGAGTGTTGCTAATTATTATTCTGTGACAGAGTTTGAAAGTAGACATCTTTGTTTTGTTAGTAAACCTAGCGGAAAATTTACAATCAGAATTAATTTTATTAGGTTAGTAACATAGACTTTGAAATACCCATTTGTAGATGGACTCTGACCAATAACGACACTCTCATAGCTCTTGTTTGCTGAGATTCTATATTCGATTTTAAACTTATATGGTTGTTTTCCCTACATATATTATTGAATAATATTAACTATGTTTAAACTAATTAGAGTCCAAAGACAAGATGTTACTACCGAGTTAGAGGTAGGTAGTTCGATATGGACGCCCCTAACTGTCATCACCTACCCGCAATCTCCAGTCTCGCCAACAAGCTAATTGAAATTAATGGCGAAATATCGAGCTTTGTAAAAAACTAATTAAAACACGGTACCTCGTTATTTAATCATACTTTTTGAAATTGTATATTCGAGGTCAAGTCGAGAGTCGATGACCATATTCAGTTTTTTCTAAATCTCTATAGGTACATCATAATTGTGGGGTATCAAAACAGGACAGTCTTTCAGACTAATGGACGGTTGTCTGTCATTCTTTAACTAAATCGTCTCAACATTGCTACTGTATTTCAATATTTCTAGGATTTAAATACAGGAGCAACACTTCAACGACAAATTTCCAAATTTCTTCTCTTTTCACGATTTTATATTGAAATAAAACTGCTGGTATAAATCGCGTTACTTTTATTATTTTTAGCAATGTCGCAATGTCATTCTTACATTTTTGAGCCTCTACAGACTCCTTCCTCAGGGTAAACTGAGATGTAGGTAATTAGATATTTTTTTACGATGCTGAGGCGATGTTGAAATATATACACGGAGAAAAGATAGATCTCTATCTAAATTAGTGTCATAAAATTCTGAGGTCTGTGGGATGGTAGCTTTTTGAATTGTTTAATTTGTGCCGAAGTGGAAAAGGTTTGAGAATTTTAAAGTAATTGTTTCTGAATTAGAATACCAGATGGCGCTGTTGAATTAAAGGTACATGATTTTGTCATTACAGAAATTTAAGTGACTCAAAATGGATTTATAATTCTACGTTTCTGTATAGTGGTGTGGCTCACCTTATTACGGAAGTTTTACAATTTTCAGGTCGTCGGAAGGCCTCTATGTTAATCTATCTCCTTCTATCAGAGATAACAACCAGAACCAACTGCTTAACGTGCCTTTTGACGCACGGAGGAGTTCAAAAAAATGTTTTTGCCACACAAATTACAGATCACCCATCTAATGACCGCCAGACGTCGCTTAACCCGCACGACCATTCATGATCGGCTGGTGCTGCTATTCCAGTGAAATCCTCCATCAAATGGTGTAAACACTAAAAGCTTGACACAGACGGCACTACTCCGTTGTATTCCAAAATGCCACCCACATTTCCACTGCAATTGCATCATTGTAAGTAATTGAAGTTGCATCTTACTTGGGGTCTTTAAGTCTCGAGTGAACAGGTATCTCCTAGGTAAGCGTGCAATATCTTAGATCGTCGCTTTGCATAAGGCGAGTTAGTGGTCAAACGCTTACCTATCAATAAAAAAAAAAAAAAAATGGATCATCGTGAAGTGTTATTCAATTCAAATAGTGGAGTCCTATAAAGAACACACTACCCAAATGTCACCTCCCACGTTTTTATACTGTCACTTTCCTTGTTTGTTTACTTGTCGGTCCAGGCGGAACCTTGCAACTTCAATTTGAGGTACTTCCCGCCTAGCTAGCGGGCTGAAACTTTGGGAATAGTTCGGAACCAGATGATAATGCACCCTAAAGCTACTTTCAACTTTTTATAAATAAGTATAGAATGGTATATAGGATTAAGTGAACATATAACAACACCAAAATTTAAAAGAAACTCATATTACCATAAGTAGTAGAATGTAATAAAAGGTGCTTTTAACCCACACGTTCAGGTTACATTACCCTAACTGAAGTAAATCGTATTTCAAGTTGAAAATACACGAAAAATAGTTTAAATTTTCAACCCTGTTTCATACAAAACGAAATACGATATAATTTTAAATAAAATGTGTACGAAGCGCTGTTCAAACAGAAAAGATATATCTTACTAATATTATAAACGCGAAAGTTTGTATATATGTGACTTTATAACTCTTTCACGCAAAAACTACTTAACCGATTGCGACGAAACCTGGAATATAGGTATTTATTCTAATTATCCTGAGGGATCGGGACTTAAGCGGGTGAAACTGCTAGTACGAAATAGTTTAAACGCTTGTCTATCTGACGATCTGAAGCGCTGTTGAAACAGTAAAATATAAGATAAAATATTTCAGAAACAATTGCTTGTAACATTTCCAGATAGAAGGCGGAGATTTGTTCGCAGATAGGTAATTGAATTTTATCGCTTTTTACCGGATATTCACTAGCGAGCTGTAACTTTAACCACTGTATTACCTCTTGCATGCTCAAAATGAGAAAACTGTTGACATTTTACAGCGTGTTCCGACGTTGACCATTTAAGCCGAAAGCGTGTTATTCTAGACGTCTAGGCGAACAACTTTTGTTCTACAACTTTTGAAAATTCGAAGTAGTTTCCGAAAATTTTAAGTTTAAAGTTTACTTGAAAATCAGCTGTTTCTTAGAATTAGAGGTCATTGACCTTATTTTGTTCTCTCATTCACTTTGGATAACTACAATCAAAAATTTAATTAGCTTTATTTTCAAAAACAGCTATTTTTTCAGTGAAATATTAACTCGATAATTTCGAAAAAAAAACGTTAGATTTTTTAATAGTCGTAGATTGAAAGTTGTTCGACTAGACGTCTAGAACAATCCCCTTTCGGTTTAAATGGTCATCTGGACCCAGACGGGACAGATTTCAAAAACCCTTTCACCGGTAGAAAGCTACTTTACCCAGGAGTTACAAAGCCTACTTTTTATCCCGATTATACACGGGGAACGGTGCTTACAAATCTTATGTCTTCTTATCTATATGTAATATAAAAGAAAGTCGTGTTAGTTACACCATTTATAACTCAAGAACGGCTGAACCGATTTGGCTGAAAATTGGTGGGGAGGTAGCTTAGAACCAGGAGAAGGACATAAGATACTTTTAATCCCCGCGGGAACGGGAACGGGACTTACGCGGGTGAAACCGCGGGGCGCAGCTAGTAAATAATAAATAACAAAGCATATTTATTCCATTTTCCTAAATAACATTTCAAATAATTAAAATAAATAAAAATAAATAATGTTGTTAGTTTTGTTAGTACTTGTTCTTTAATCTAAGTAGTTAGTAATGCTAGTTATTTATATCTATTTCTCTAGAAAATGGACCCCAGTTTGGGTAAAGGCTTCCACCGACACCTTCCATACGTCTCTATCTTTTCCTCGTCCCATCCATTTCCTCCCTGCTACCTCTATTAAATCATCAGCCCATCGTTTCAATGCTCCAGGCCACATTTGGTCTTCCTACTTTTCTCTTTCCCTCTGGTGGTTTGGGAACGGGACTTACGCGAGTAAAACCTAGCTAGCTAGTAAAGATCCCAGAATTCACAGAGTACTGAAGTAATGACTGTCAGTCGCGCTTGAGTTATTGCAGTATATAAACACTGAACACTGAATTTCATTACTCTGTAACTGAGTAACTGACGGGACTTGATTAATTTTCGTATATCTCTCATTTCTAAATATTATTTCACTGCCTTGACTTTCGTGAGTACCTACCTATACAGCGTGTTCCGACGATGACCATTTAAGCCGAAAGCGTGTTGTTCTAGACGTCTAGGCGAACAACTTTTGAAAATTCGAAGTTGTTTTCGAAAATTTTAAGTTTAAAGTTTACTGCAAAATCAGCTGTTTCTTAGAGTTAGAGGTCATTGACCTAACTTTGTTCTTTCATTCGTTTAAAAATCATGAATAAAACGCGATTGAACCCGGTAAACAAAGTGTTTTATTATGCAAAATCGCGAAAACCATAGAAGAAATTATAATTTCATAGGAATCAAAACATTTTGTACATCACCTACTTAGATTACATTGGGTGCGCCCTACCATGATGTCTTATAAGTCGTCGCGTTGTCGTTCAGCTAAAAAAAAATTAAAAACACATCAAATAATAAAAAAGAAAAAAGAAAACAAACCTTAAAAAATAAGAAAGATTTTTTAAAATTGTCTGTGCTTTTTAAAAGTAGTCGGGGTATTCTTTATTTAATTTTTACTTTTCTTTTTTTGAACGACAAAAGGACGACATAACAACGACAAACGAGCATGGTAGCGCGGATTCTCTTTGGATACTGAGTAATACAAAAAACGACGTTCGAATTTTGAAATATATTTTTTAAATTTGCGTGAGTAAATTTCCGACATTTTAACATTGGGACGTATGGAACTTGGTCGTCAGGACTGAGATAAATAAAAAATGGTAAAAGAAACCTAACATTGATTTTTAAATACCTATTCAACGATACCCATTTTGACATACTTTGTCTATTTTGGATTTTTTAATATTGACAATATGGCATCTGGTTGTGACAAAAGTTGATTTGGATTACTGTCATGTCTTTAACCACACTCGCCAGATTAAGACGAATCGATTGACGAAAGACATCAAAATCGGTCCACGCGTTTGGCCTCTAGAACGCCACATAGAAACATACATACATACATAGACCGATAAACACATTACCCTCCTTTGCGTCGCGCAGTCGGGTAAAAAGTTTCACTTCTAGACTCCATTAGAGACCACTCCAATTCTATGCCCACCTACTCAAGGTCGAAATCATAACCCCACTTTCGCGTTAGTCGGGTATAAAGGATCGATCGTACAGGCTTGTTAAGTGAACTCTAGAGACCTCTATATTTTTTTTCGTTCAAAATATTTCATTCTATCGAAACAAGGGGCCAGTAAAACATTGATATAAGCAATCAAGTGAAGATACGTTACGGTCAAACATTTCCTATTCGATAAATTAGCTAGAAACACTCACATGCAACTGGTCAAAATCGGAACTAATCAATGTATTAGGTAAATTGTGCCTAATGTGAGGCAGTGGCGCCCCCAGTCGAGTGCACCCTTATCTGGCACGCACGGTGACAGTACCGTGCGACAGAGATAGTAGGACGTTGCAGACTGCAGCGTGAACGAGATAGCAACAATATACCTTTCCACAATCAACCGAAGCCAGTGTGCCGGCTCGTCACAGTTTTGTCAGTAGTAGTGTAGTGACTATAGTCAAATAAATATTGCACGACATTACACACAGCGCAGTGTAGCCCCAAACTAAGCACTAGGCTTATACTATGGGTACTGGACAACGGATATACTAAATATTATACTTTTTTTTTGTTGTATATACGTACATATTATATACATAGGAATACACCCAGACCAGGTAAAAATATTGATGTTTAAGCGTAAATATTTGCACCCGACGGGAATCGAACCCGCAGTCTTCTGCCGAGCGTTGCCGACTATTGACGTATCTTCACTTGTTTGCTTATATCAATGCAGTAAAATATACAATTTATACGAGTCCACACACGTCCGAGCAACCCTCGCGTTAGAATTTAGGTATTCTAGAGAAACATAAGTTTAGAGCTAAATCAAGATTTTGAACGTTTTATTCTGTTTATTCTGTGAGACAGGGTCGTTTACCCCTGATGCTAAAGGGTTTTATTACAACTAGAAAAATGATAACTTATGTTAGGTACTGCTTTTACAGGAATTTTTCGTTTCGTTTTCCAATGACCTACGGAACAAGAGTGGCGTTGGTCTAGTGGTAGATACCCCGACTTTCATTTCGAAGTTCGTGGTTTCAAATCCCGGTCGCGCACCAATGTCTATTTCTTAAAAAAAAATTTTTTGCGCTAATAACATCGTTCTTACGATGAAGGAAAACATCGCGAGGAAACCCACGGCTTAAAATCACGCACAAAGGCCCAATAGTACTAATTATAATTGGCGAATTGCGGATACACACAGCTAAAACTTTAACTTTACCTAAGGAACAATTTATAAGGAGAAATAGATCATCTAAAATGCTACCGTGAATGGATGCGAACCCGCGGTTTAACCCGCATTAGTCCCGTTCCCGCGGGATTATCGGGTTAAAAAGTAGCCTATGTGTTGTTTCCGGTATCCACCTACTTATATTCCAAGTTTCATCGCAATCGGGTCAGTAGTTTTTGCGTGAAAGAGTAACAAAGACACATCCATACATGGATACATACAAACCTTTGCGTTTATAATATTAGAAAGATGTTTCTGGTAGAACATTAAGCCTTGAGCGATAACCATGGACCTGTGGCTCGATTCTGTAAAAACATAGCATGCGGAATGCCGGCGAACTGCAGGCGACGTGCATACCGCCTGCTTGTCGCATGCTATGTTTTGACAGAATCGACCCACTGGATGGTTATTCGGTAAGAGCGATGCAGGCGACAAACAGGCGAGATGCAGGAAAGATGCAGGCAATGTAAGTTATTTCGTATTCTACAAGGGTCCAAAGGTTAAATCTGCAACTCACCGGCAAGTCACCTGCTTGTTGCCTGCATGTCGAGTTTGAGCATTTGAGCAATTCTATTGGCCACAGCTGCTAAACTGCCAATCTCCGATTGGTCCGCTATCTACTCGTATTGCACTCTAGCCCAATCAAAGAGCCGAAAACTACTTCCTTGTCTCTGAGCCAATCAGTATGAAGCAGGTTTGAAGCATATTATTATGTTATGTCTTATAGAATAGAGTTTATTTTTGTCATGCAACTGCTCTGCTCCTGCATTACAAATGCTTTAGATATGCAACGTCCGTATAGAATAAATGCCCTGGACACAGATCATTGACCCAGTCTAGTGTCATCTAGTGTCGGGATGTCTATGTATCTCTGATCGTGTCTCCGGACTAGAGTAGAGTGTACGCTCAGGAATCCTGTGCCTTAATGACACGCCTCGTTCCTCCGGGTTACGTGTGGGGCTTTGAAATGTACGACTACAAAACAAATCCTGCTAATTTAGGTCAAAGTCAAAGTCAAAATTATTCATTTCATTTTTGAAATAGTGTAGATTTTTTCAATCTTTGACTTCGGACAGTTTTTGGTATTTATAAAGCGATCTTCGCAACTGCTATCCAAAGTTTTTTCTTAAAGTCGAAGTTTTTCAAATTTAGAATGTAAACCAATCAAAAACAATGACCTAAACTTTGCTTCTCTGTTATATTATTACCCATAATTACAAAAATAATTTCGACTATAAATTCCTATTCAATGTTCTTGCTTAGTTTTTGCTAAGCTCAGTCTGAGCAAAGTCGAAGTGAAGTACGCACTATAGATTTCAGCCATAGTACACAGGGTAATTCGACGATGACCATTTAAGCCGAAAGTGGGTTGTTCTAGACGTTTAGGCGAACAACTTTTGTTAAACAACTTTTGAAAATTCGAAGTAGTTTTCGAAAATTTTATGTTTAAAGATTACTTTAAAATCAGCTGTTTCTTAGAGTAAGAGGTCATTGACCTTAAATTGTCACAATCAAAACTTTAATTGACCGAACGAGCGAAGCGAGTCAGGTCCAGTGTCTAGAACAACCCCCTTTCGGCGTAAATTGTTATCGTCGGAACGCGCTGTATATATCCAGTAAAATTTTAATCGTCAAGTATTCGAGTGTAAACTAGATCATTAAGGGTCAAGATAACTCGGTGACACATTGATCCCGTCGAATACCATCATCAATCAAGACCTGTCCGATTTTGAGACATTTGCCTTTTTAGGGTCCCCACTAACGAGCGACTTCGAAGCGAGAGTAAATTGGGTTTTCGTGACCCAATACTGGTGTTTTTAAGACTTTTTATTGAATAACTGTAGAACACTGCAATTGACCGAACGAGCGAAGCGAGTGAGGTCCAGTGTAGACGGGCCTGGTGCTTGTATCTTTGTATGTTTGTTCGACGATAACTTGAGTATCGTAGACCCGATCTTCATGAATTTTGGTATGCGCGTAGTTTAGGTCAATAGAATTTATGAGTTCGAAGATGAGCCGGATCGGTAGGGGGTTGGGGAGATAGGGGGTCGTGAGGTCTCAGTTCGGGGCGAACTCCTTGTATTAGTAGGATTACAAACAGCGCGCACCTTGAGAGTCGAATTTATAATGTTACATTATTAGTGAATAATTTTTTGCTCGCGATGATGGACCACCTTATAATGATGTATAAAATCCGTAGTCTACACGGATTCTAATTAGTCGTTGATCCACACAGAACCGCTACGCCAATCAATCTAAAACCACAACAGCCTGCGGTCCCCCAGACCGCTGCGTTAATACTGTGTTAGAATCTTCCTCAGTTTGCGGTAAGAAGCGCCTTGTTCTAACAAAACGTTGACAAAACATTTGCATTAATTCAACATCTGTTTTTACTCTTACAAATTACATCTCGTTCTTGATTCAAAATAAACTAGGAGTTCGCCCCAAACTGAGACCTCACGACCCCTATCTCCCCAACCCTCCTACCGATCCGGCTCAGCTTCAAACTCATAAATTCCATTGACCTAAACTACGCGCATACCAAAATTCACGAAGATCGGAGCTACGATACTCAAGTTATCGTCGAACAAACATACAAAGATACAAAGTTACAAAGATACAAGCGCCAGGCCCGTCTACACTGGACCTCACTCGCTTCGCTCGTTCGGTCAATTATTTAGGGTAAATAACTTCAAGTTTTTGTAGCCATGACAAATTAAAGTAGGCGCATCAACAATTAGGTATTTGTTTTAAATGACACATCATAGACGGTAAGTGATTACTCACTGCACTGCTGCCACGTTCCAACCCGGTGTGCAGCGAGTAAAAAGTTGTACCTACTATAGTCCAAAGCCAAACATACTAAACAAGGAGTTCGCCCCGAACTGAGACCTCATGACCCCCTATCCCCCAACCCCCCTACCGATCCGGCTCACCTTCTCATAAATTCTATTGACCTAAACTACGCGCATACCAAAATTCATGAAGATCGGAGCAATGAGGAGCGGATACAAGCGCCAGGCCCGTCTACACTGGAGTCTGGACCTCACTCACTCGCTTCGCTCGTTCGGTCAAAAATAGTGAACGCTGTCACGAAACACGGCTTCTAAATCTCCTCATTCAAGTTTAGTGGCCCGACACGTCCTGTTACGTGGATAGTTGGTTTTATTTGCTAACTCGACGCCGTTTGAACATTACATCTAGAGTCTAGATTCAGGTTGACATAGATTTTATAGTTTTACGCTAAACAGGTAGGTACTGGTTTAATAACTCTTTTGATATTATTTTTTGGTTATAAAAAGCTTATTTATGGATAATCTTAAATTGTTGAACTTCTCAAAATGTCGAATTCCTAAAATATCGACACTTGAAAAAATGATGTCCCCTCTCCCCGTTATTATATGGGTACTGGTTGGTTACCTGGGCACCTACTGGTTTAATAACCAGTACCTACCTGGGTACTGGTTTAATAACTCTATTGATTTTTTTTTTTGGTTATAAAAAGCTTATATAAGGATAATCTCAAATTGTTGAACTTCTCAAAATGTCGAATTCCTAAAATATCGACACTTGAAAAAATGATGTCCCCTTTCCCCGTTATTATCTGGGTACTGGTTGGTTACCTGGGCACCTACTGGTTTAATAACCAGTACCTACCTGGGTACTGGTTTAATAACTCTATTGATAGTTTTTTTGGTTATAAAAAGCTTATACAAGGTGTAACGGGCAAGTCCTTTTAATCCGAAAGGGGGTTGTTCTAGACGTCTAGGCGAACAACTTTTGTTCTACGACTTTTGGAAATTCGAAGTACTTTTCGAAAAATTTAGGTGTAAAGTTTACTTGAAAATCAGCTGTTTCTGAGAGTTCGAGGTCATTGACCTTATGTTGTCCTTGTATTTAGTTTGATGGTTTACAATCAAAACTTCAATTATTTTTATTTTCAAAGTCAGCTGTTTTTTCAGTGAAACATTATCTCAAAATGTTCAAAAAAAAAGTTTGAATTTTCAAAAGTCGTAGACCAAAAGTTGTTCGCCTAGACGTCTAGAACAACCCTCTTTCGGATTAAAAGGACTTACCCGTTACAAATTGTATAAAGATAATTACGGGGGGGTGGGGACATCATTTTTTCAAGTGTTAGCCGACATTTTAGGAATTCGACATTTTGAGAAGTTCAACAATTTGAAATCCAACATTTTGGGAATTTAACATTTTATTATTATTTCACCAACACTTATTAACTAATATACAAATCCTACTAGTAATATAAAGCTGAAATGTTGTATGTATGTAAGGTCGGTGGGCCATGGAAGGCCACGCTCCTTTGAAGGCCAACTATTAGAAACCAGTAGTTATTGACATGTCAAGACGTCATAATCCTTCTTCTACACACTATGGCTGAATAACGTATAGTGCGTACTTTGATTTTGCTCAGACTGAGCTTAGCTGAAACTAAACATAAACTTTAAATTGGAATTTGTAGTTGAAATTCATTTTGTTATATACGAATTAAATAAAAGAACTTCATAATCCTAACAGAGAAGCAAAGATTTTTGATTGGTATGTACATACATCTTAAATTTAAA
Organism: Idaea dimidiata; assembly: GCA_949358125.1. NCBI lineage: Eukaryota > Metazoa > Arthropoda > Insecta > Lepidoptera > Geometridae > Idaea > Idaea dimidiata. Next base: position 2,474,359 of record OX442342.1, read on the forward strand.
AAACTTCCAACTTTACTACGCAAAAACTTTGGATAGTTGCAAAGATCGCTTTATAACCGAACCAAACGACCAAAAAAGTATTTATATTTAAAAAAATAAAAAACCCGACTCCGGTTGTAACTGAAAAGTAAGAAACAAGATTAACAACACTCGGCTTGGAGTGAATCAGTCATAGTCAAGCTGGTCTAATTGGGATATTCCTCTGATCTCGTAGCTTAGGAATAACTAAAGGTAAATGATCATGTGCATGTAATGTTCTATACGAGCAGCCTGTGGGCGTTCTACACAAAGAAATCGTATAGTGCCCTTCGAGTCCTGTACAATAACGCGTTTAGGATGCTGTTGGGGCTGCCCCGGCGGTGCAGTGCATCAGGGATGTTTGCAGAAGCACACACTGATTGTTTTTATACCACAATTCGCAAAAAGTGCACATCCCTGGTCCGCAGAGTTAGGGCTAGCTCGAACAACATCCTAAAAATTATTTCCGATAGGGTGGATTGCTCATACGTGAACCGGTGCGACCGCATTCATGTTGAGTATATCCACTAATTAGATATAGGTTTTACTAACATTAGCTCTTAAGGTTTAATTTTTAGTTTTTTCATTGTTTTTACTAACCGTTTTATGGATCATCTGGTCTGAAATAAATGTATATTTATTATTTTATTTATTTTAATGTTGTACAAGAATCTAAAGGAAATAAACTAATTTTTTTTAAAGCAACCTTAAAAATCGTTCGATGCTTCTAGGAGCCTTAGAAATGGTGGATGCAGCCAGGGGTGTTCGATTTATCTTATAATCTACAACTGTTGGAAAGTTCGATTATCTCATTACTATTTTTTACTCGACTGCGCGACGCAATGGAGGGTAATGTGTTTATTATTAAAACTCTTTATAGTAATGAGCAGAAATCGTGTGAGTTTAAAACCTGTGTTCGATTATCGTTTAATCTAAGATTGATGGAAAATTCCATTATCTTTTGTTCTGAGAGTGTAAGAAAGTTCAATTATCTTTAAATCTACGACTTTTGGAATGTTCGATTTAGTTTTAATCTACGACTGTTGGAAAGTTCGATCTTTTGTTCTACGACTTCTGGAAAAACAATATTTTGCTTTATATTGTCCAACTGTATGACTAAGTGCCAATTGAGTCCAGTCCATTTTGTAAGACTTAAATTTGTTCTACCATTCCAACCACTAGGTACTAAATAGTCCACTATTTCTACTAAGTTACAAGGATTTAACCACTGTAAAATCGGTTCGATCCGGTGAAAACCGGTCTGAGTTAGTTCCAAGTCGATTTAACTTTTTCGATTTGTTTGTGTTGTGAATAGGACATCAATCCAGGACGGGTGTCGGTTTCTTATCACGGGTTTAGGGAGACGTGAAAAGATCTGTAAAAATTAATGGAAATTTTCTGTGAATTGGAACGTTTTTACGGTTACGTACCTAAAGGGTAAAAACGGGACTCTTTTGCTAACAAACTTTTTACATTCACACGATTTACTAAAAAAATATTTCAATATGGAAAAATTCATTTCAAAAATTCACTCGCGACGAGTTTTGAACTCGCAGCTCTGCGCCAGTACGGAAGCGCCTTAATCAACTATTTCTAGTAGATATAGAAAGAAAGAAAGAAAAACATTTATTGACACACATAAGCAGAACAATGGGACACAATTTAAAATATATGCCATGCAATATAAAATATATGATATGCGTTGAGTAAAAAAAAATACGAATTATTCACACGATTTTTTTAACATACTAGTAACATTTTACCCGGTCTTATAATCTCGTATTATTTTTTACCCGGCTGCAAGGAAAGGGTTATATATTGCCAAGCAATATATGATATGCCTTGAGTAAAAAAAAAATAAGAATTATTCACACGATTTTTTTAACATACAAGTATAAGTACCTTGTAACATTTAACCGGGTCTTAATCGCATATTATTTTTTTACCCGGCTGCAAGGAAAGGGTTATGTTTTTCGCGCGTATAGCCAGTATCTTTCAAACCACGCGATGGATTTCTTTAAAAACGAGGATCAGCGATTTTTTTCTATGTTACATAATTTTAATTACAATAATATGTATTTGGTTGGAGGGGTAACAGGCGCTCTGGCGTGTCCTCTTTCAAAAGAAGCTATGACGCTTTATAAACTTGTTTTTGTAGGGTTGAATAGACGATAAGGTGTAGTGATGTCCTAACAGAGCGACATAACCGTTTGTTCGGTAAAGCTCTTTATTTAAATAGATAAAAAAATAAAAAAAGCAATCGTAAGATTCGTCTCATTTCCCCAATAGTTCTTATATGGGTGACTTAAAAAAGTATAGTTGAGTTGAACGGTTCAGAATAAACGAGGCTAATGACTTTATAACTTGAGAAGCTTTGGCTGCAGCTTATCGGCAACGGATCTGCAACACTGGGAGCCCGGAGCCTTTCATGAAATATATTTTTTGTTGGTAATGTTTCTGAAAAAGGTTTCCGGCCCATAATCGTTTCCTATTTCCGGTAGGTATAACTATACTCAGAATAATCTATCGAATAGTTTATCTTTCATTATTTTTAAAAATCGGTTAAATAAGTAAGTACACTTTTGGATCAAATTTATTATTTTTAAAAACCTTAAAAACATTTAAAAAAAAAAATTAAGGGTTGAAAAGACCTTACTAAATAAGTACTAATAAAAATCACAAAAAACCGATACAACATCGATACAACGATATAGGACGTGGGATGCGACTATGCAAAATTGCGTAAAATCAAACAATAGCTATTTTCAAGATAACTAAACGTTAACCTTGAAATTCAAAACATTCACTGCCTGTATTGAGCTAAGTTCAGTTCTTATACAAAGTTTAAAAGTTTTCCTACAATATTGACTGAGTAATATCACCTATTTGTACAATTTAGAGGGGAGTTTGGAATTTTTTTCTATCGAAAAAATTTTCAGGAATCGTGTTTTCACGACATTCACGTGTTAGTAAATATCCTCGACTATAATAAATATGGTTTCAATTTTTTTTTATTTCAAATAACTTTTGTAGTAATTCACCCTAGAAACATCAGTTCTGGCCTTAAACTAAAACAAAAGGGAACAAAAGGAATAATAAAAATTGATGTACCAATATTGCCTAAAAGGCTGCTCCCGATTGTATTGGTAGAAATCGTAATGTAACAGTGTACGTAAAGTTTTAAAGTTTTAACTGTGTATTTCTGCAATTAGCCCTACAAATGGGCCTTTGTGCGTGACTATTAACCGTGGGTTTCCTCACGATGTTTTCCTTCACCGTAAGAGCGATTGATACAGCGCACATTTCCGTGTACAAAGTGTACCTAAACTTCTCCGGTTCACACCTATTCAATTATATATTAATATCATTACTCACAACCTGCCACTCATGCTGAAACAGATCTTTTCCATCCATAGGTTGCCTGGAAGAAATCGCTTTGAGCGATAAGGCCGCCTATTTGTGCAATTTACGTTTAATCTATGTCTTTACTTCATGCAATGTAAATATTTGTGTTTTGATGTAATGTTGTATGTTGTACAAATAAAGTTATTATCTATCTATCTACCTATTTGGGGTCCGGTTATCAATTAATTTGTTATCAAAGAAAATACCTAATATAGCACAATATGAGCTTCGTTTTTGAGTGGGTCCTACGATAGCACCATTTTTTTAAATCTATTTGGCAAAGTGCTTTGGCTACGAGCGACACGGCCATAAGGCATTTTATTACCGTACTTACATCCTCGCAAAAATGTTATGTAGATTAGAGAAATAAAAATAACATGTTGTTTTAATTCTATGAATTAGGGCCATAAGAAATATACGATACGACGAAGGTGTAAGGGGACTTTTTGTCGGCCGATAGTTTTGTATACTTATAATTAAGGATCCTTGTTGGCTGTATCTTTCTCACTCGAGTACACTCAAATGCGACGGTCCCGAGTTCACCCGATCAAGCCTTTCACCTCCGAGCGTAATTAATCAGCCTAACTTACCACCTACGAAGAAATAATCGCCAAAATAAATTTTAACTTAAAAAAAACGCACATCAGAAAAGATAACCTCCTTTCGGGAGAAGTCGGTTAAAAATCCGCTTATAAAAATACTTGTATTTTTGGCGCCAATCGGAGCAATGGCGTACGTGGTTTGTATTTTGATGTATTCATTTGGTTATGTCGTGTAATTTCATGGACAAATGAAAGTGAAATTCAAGCAATCTTGTCACAACTTCGAGACGAAGGTTTATAAAAAAAACCCGGCTAAGTGGAAGTCGGACTCGTGCATTAAGGGTTCCGTTTCATTGCTACAAAAATACGTTAGTTATTAGAATAGCTCCACTTACCTACTTCTATCTATAGGTACTTATAATAAAGTAAGAGAGGACAAAAAGTCTGTACTTGGAAGTAAATTAAAAAAACGTTGTCTAGAGAACTTAATAAAAGTAGTAAAACAAAATTATATAATTTTTAAAATTCATGTCTGTCTGTCTGTTTCTCTGTCTGTTCCGTATACAATTAAAAACTACTAATGCGATTGAAATCTGGTTTTTAATATTGGATAGTTCTATTTTCGAGGAACGTCGTGGTATACTTTGCATTAAAATCCAATTAGTAGAACCTGAGTAATGAACGAAAAAGTGCCACCGCTCGAGAAACGCTCGGCCGCCCGCGCCCGTGATAACGCGTTTTTCACTTTCGCGGGAGAAACCGCGGGGCGCAGCTAGTACTAAAATTAAATCTTTATATTATAAACACTCAAAAACATAGTTACAATACATAGGAACTTATTCAAACAACAAGTCTTAGTAACTTGGCACTTTGCAGCGAGCCCAAAGTGCCGGCCGCATTGCCACGCTGGTTGGCAATGTTTATTCTTTGTGCCAACTCCAGCATTCTGCTCTCGCTGGTCTCCAACAGGAGTTCAGATAAAAACCGATATGTTGGCTGTGCCCCGGCCCCCACGGTCCCAACGTTTCCACTCCAAAAGGCTCAGTTAAGTTACTCCGATCAAGAGTCAAAATATTTAATTTAATCTGTTTTTAGAATTTGTTGTTAATACACCATCTGTGAAAATTGCAACAATTTAGCTATCACGGTTCATGTGATTCTTATCTATACAATTTGTAACAGGTATGCCCTTTTAAGCCGAAAGGAGGTTGTTCTAGACGTCTAGGCGAACAACTTTTGTTCTACGACTTTTGGAAATTCGAAGTACTTTTCGAAAATTTTAAGTGTAAAGTTTACTTGAAAATCAGCTATTTTTTAGAGTTCGAGGTCATTGACCTTATGTTGTCCTTTCATTTAGTTTGGTCTACTACAATCAAACCTTCAATTACTTTTATTTTCAAAAGCAGCTGTTTTTTTCAGTGAAACATAACCTAAAAATTTTCAAAAAAAACGTTCAAATTTTCAAAAGTTGTAGAATAAAAGTTGTTCACCTAGATAGACGTCTAGAACAAACCGCTTTCGGCTTAAAAGGGCTTACCCGTTACACCTTGTATAAGAATCTCATATAAGCTAAACTGTTGCAATTTTCACACACCTATAGAGGTGTCAGACAGACAGACGGACAGTGAAATCTTGGTAAACGGGTCCCATTTTTACCCATTGAGTACGGAACTCTAAAAAGTATTAGAGAGATAACGACAAGATGAAAGAAAGAAAGAAATAATCCGGTAGACGCGGTTTTGTAGATGAAAATCTATTAGCTATATCCTTCAGGGAAAAGGAAAAACCGTCGAGCACTATCTATTCTATCCCTAGGTAATAAAACAGTATGACAAAATGGACTGTAGGGTAGGTATATATAAAGTTCAGTTTCACGTTCTGCAATAAAGAGCAATTTAGTCCTGTTTCACAAGTTTAATAGTGTACTATTAAATCGTTTAAAACAATTCTAGTAATGCGTAAGGACGCAATAAAGATGGCGGCGATTTTATTGCAATCCCATCCCATAGGAGCATTTGTTGCTAACGCGCTAATTCCGTGTTTGGCACTGTTTTTTTACTTTCACTAACTCGTTTTCCTTCGCGGAACTAAATTATTAATAAGGAATGCTACCTAAAGTAGACAATTGACACGCATAAAACACGAAGACGAATAAAGAAATCCGTCGCGTGGTTTGGAAGATACGTGCTGCGGAAGGATATTACAAACATACAAATATACAGACATACATACAAGATAGGTGCAAGAAACATAACCCTTTCCTTGCAGCCGGGTAAAAATACAGGACAACGTTCCATTTACGCATTGCAAACAAAATTCCGAAGGTATATAATATGCTTGTGTACAGTTTAACTGTCAATTAAAACTTTTAACTGTGGTGATGACATTTTGATCAGCAGTGGTATTCGCTAAATAACAGCCTAGAGCTCGACGCTGTTTCAGCGTCGAATCTGAGCAATACAACGCTCTGACTGGACGCTCACTCTGATTCGACGCTGAAACAGCGTCGAGCTCTAGGCTGTTATTTAGCGAATACCACTGCAGTTGTCAGTTGAACTCGGACGCTACCTATTTATTTTTTGAGTTTTATTATTTCAAAAATCTAGTTCAGACTTTTCCTTTTATTTCTCAATTTAAAACACTGTTTGTAGCACACGAGAAAGCGAGTGATCCTTATAAAAGATCCTTTTATTTACCTTTTGAGGAACAGTAGCTTAAACCTAGAACAAAAACGTACCAATTTGTAACACCTGTAAAAAAATTACCTACCTACGTGATACTTAAATTAATATTAATTAGCAATAAATTAAAATCAAGATGTTAAAATCAAAAATGTTTGTTAAATCAAAGCAAATTTAGCCTAATTAACGAAGGCGATGACACGACATTTCTCTGCATACGAATGGGTTTTCTGACGGTTCAAAAATATCATTCCCAGACATCGGCAGAGAACTAAAGTCACCGACATAGCTCTCAAAATTAGTACACTTAACTGGCAATGGGCAGGGCCCTGATTCTCTAAAAACATAGCATGCAGAAGTCGGTTTGTTGCAGGAGTAAAAATAATAGCTATTCTGTAACTTCTTTTAATACTGATTGGCTGAGGAACAAGGGGAGCTATTTAAATAATTAAGTAGCCTTAATTTTGAAGGCTACTTAAGTAATTAAGTAAAATAACATTTACAAAATACGAAATAACGTACATGTCCTGCACGTCGCCTGCATTCCGCCGGCATTCCGCATGCTATGTCTTTACCGAATCGAGCCCGTGGCCATATAGCTCGAAGGTCAGATAACCGATGGGGATTAAAAGTCCTCGAGTGGCGACCACGATGTAATGCGAAACGGAGTGTTGGACGACCACTTACTGGTGGACCGACGACACTGTAGCGGTCGCGGAGAGTCGTTGGATGGAGGTGGCTCCCATTAGCTATTTGAGGCGTCTTCGAAGGTTCAACAGTAAACGGATAAGGGCCGAGGTAGTGATGATGATGAACATCGGCAGACAAAAAGTCCGTCATCTAACCAACTCCATGCCATTACTTATGTATGCAAATCCGAGGCACGATAACGTGGTGAATTATTACTTGTAATTTACATCCGGCCTGTGTAATTCACATCATGTCAATCTAGCCGGGTATCCGGCTGGGAGCCGGATGAAAAGGGTTTGAAATATTAATGGAAAGTTTTCTATCGGGTTTGAATATAAAAGTTTACGTGGTTGGAAGTTTTATTGGTGCGCGGTTGAATGTGTGCAACTTTCTTTATTTAGGTACAGTACTTAGAAATATTTTTTAGCCAGGAAATATATTTCCATAAAATCCCCATGACAGGATTCGAACCTGCTTCCTTTCGCTAACCAGGCGACTGCTCTAACCACTGAGCTACACAGGAATCACGTGTCATGTTATAATTTCTCGGCCATAATTATCTCTCCTTGCTAAATAATTCTAAGTTTAAAATGCCTTGAACAAGAAAAACATTATACAGTATACAGGTACAGTATTTTGGTGATTTTATCAGTCTAAAGGTGCTCCCTAACCATTAGCATTTGCGTTTATTGTATCGTACCAGCTATCCTACTATATATTATCTTCTATATATATCTACCTTCTATCTCTATCTATACTTATAATAAAGGAAGAGAGGACAAAAAGTCTGTACTTGGAAGAAAACGAAAAAAAAGTTGTCTAGAGGACTAAGGAAAACTAGTAGAGCAAAATTACATAATTTTTAAATTCATGTATCTCTGTCTGTTCCTTATACAATTAAAAACTCTGGTTTTCATATTGGATAGTTCTATTTTCGAGGAACGTCGTGGTATACTTTGCATCGAAATCAAATTAGTAAAAAGTGCAACCGCTCGAGAAAGGCTCGGCCGCCCGCGCCCGTGATAACGCGTTTATCACTTCTGCGGGTGAAACCGCGGGACGCAGTATTTTAATAAAAAATGTTAATAGGTATGCCAAATCGGGTGAAAGTTTGTGGTGTAAGTGGAAGAAATGACTAGCAATGCCTCACGGTTTTATCCCGATATTCCCGCAGCAACGGGACTTACGCGGGTGAAACCGCAGGCGCAGCTATGAAGTACTAAAAAACAGAATAATTTTGTTTACCGGAAGCACTTAAAAGCAAACGATAAATCATTATTTCCTTGGCCTTTGTTCTATCTCTAATAAGGAGGAAAGTGTTCCGATTTATTATCCCGTATACACAAGATGTAACGGGTAAGCTCTTTTAAGCCGAAAGCGGGTTGTTCTAGACGTCTAGGCGAACAACTTTTGTTCTACGACTTTTAAAAATTCGAAGTACTTTTCGATAATTTTAAGTGTAAAGTTTACTTGAAAATTAGCTGTTTCTCAGAGTTCGAGGTCATTGACCTTATTTTGTCCTTTCATTAAGTTTGGTCTACTACAGTAAAAACTTAATTTATGTACCTTTATTTTCAAAATCAGCTGTTTTTTCATTGATGTATTACCTCAATATTTAAAACAAAAAAGTTCGATTTTTCAAAAGTCGTAATACAAAAGTTGTTCCCCTAGATGTCTAGAACAACCGCCTTTTGGCGTAAAAGGGCATACCCGTTACACTTTGTATAGTGTCTACAACAAGTAATAATATGAGATAATTTGTGTATTTTGGAGGGAAATAAATGGGAGAAATGTTACGTGTTTGGGGTAGCAAACGTTTACAAAATCCGCGCAATGTAGGTAAATGATATTCATGTAAGTATTTTGAAAATTGAAATGTGTGAAGAATGTTAATAGGTAAAATAAAAAAAATAAAAGGTAAATTAAAATCAATTAAAAGTTTGTTACAGTAAAGCTTGTATGTATACAAATACACTAGTTTTTATTGTAGTCAAAAATACCTATTAGTTTTGATTTTACAGACATTTAAACTTACGATAAATATTGAGTCTCGCTAACAGTCACGTGACGTCATTTACAACGCTCCGCTAATCAAAAAGTTAGCCGACATGTACTGTGACATCGACACATAGAGCGTGGGCGGACTGGGCGAGTGTGAGATGACGTCACACCCTAGTACGAGTCCGCATCGCACGTTTACTTCTATAAATCGGAAACGAATTAACGTATCGAACACAGAATATGGTATTCCTCATTATTTGCTAGCTGCTTATACGAGTATAGCTCGGTTGCTGACAAACCTTGATTGAAACAATTGAAATTAGAAATATTTTAGGGGAAAAAATCATCTTCAAAATTCACTCGCGACGAGATTTAAACTCGCGTCTCTGCGTCAGTACCGCATCGCTTTAACCCACTAGACCACACGAGTCCCCAACTCGAGCAGCGAATTTAAGAATATTATTGTTTCCCCTGTCTACTATCCGACCAGCTGTGGTATCATGTGATTAGCATCCACCGCTGGTAGTTACTAAGTTGCAGTACATTGCTGCTTTGACGTAACGTGGTTGTTACCGGTGATAACTTCAAAACAGCAATGTTGGATACGAAATATGTTTTTGACAGTAAATAGCAACCAGTAACGGGGTATACTAATTACATGATACCACAGCAGGACGACGATGCTATCAAATGGCTGAAACAATTTAGAATAGATCTTTATAATTTTTAACTGTAATGCCATACGAATAAATAAATACTATCCGACTAAAGCTGGGTTGAACCGCCATCTACTGGCTAATCACTTTCCAGTGATTTACCTGTTTTTTACAGTTAAATATTCGCCAAGAGATGTCGTTTTTTTCTAATTAAATATTTCGTAATTTGTTTTTTGTTGCTCAAGGCATACCTACTAGAAATATTTTAAAGGAAAAATTCAGATTTGACGTCATTTTTGCGGATATTATTGAATACCTTTTTTGTTTTATGTTTTAGGTAAGTGGAATTAGTAGAGTTTTGGCGTAAACGCGTTAAGAAAATGTGATGCTTAATTTTTATTTTTGTCAAATGCGTTCAGATGCTTGATTAATTTCGGGGTACAAGTGTAATAAAAGTGAAAATCGATGCAAAACATGGACTTCAGCGTTGTCTCCAAAGCTCGCTTGAACCGTCGTTGTAAAAAGACACCATTTACAATGACTTCCTTGACTTGACTTTTACTACAACGACTTGACCGTTTTGATGAAGGTAAATTGCAAATAACTTGTAAAAATTAATATTAATATACTTGACACTGGATACTTTCCAAATAGCCATAATCGGATCACAATCGATGAGAAATAATAATAATTGATCGTTACTATTTTCCATCTATTGAATATCTATATTTTTGTTTCAGGTAAGTGGAATTTATACCTACCTACCAACAAATTCATGACATCAAAAAGAAGATAAACACACTAACAAAATAATGTAGGTAAGTATGAACATACGAGTTAAAAGTATTAGTAAGATTAGAAGGCAAAAACCTTCTAATCTTACTAATATTATAAACCCAAAGTTTGAAAGTACGGAAAAACTACCGAACCTAAAACTTGCGATTAAACTTGGTGGAATATAGGTATCTGGAGACCTGTGCCCGATTCTGTAAAAACATAGCATGCGACAAGCAGGCGGGATGCATGAGCATTGCAAAAGTCGATTTGTTGCAGGAGTAAAAATAATAGCTATTCTATAACTTCTTTAAATACTTACTGGATGGCTGAGAAACAAGGGGAGCTATTTAAATAATTAAGTAGCCCTTAATTTTGAAGGCTACTTATCTAATTAAGTAGTAATTAAGCAAAATAACATTTACAGAATACAAATTGACGCACCTGTTTTGCACGTCGCCAGTAGTCCGCCGGCATTCCGCATGCTATGTCCTTACCGAATCGAGCCCCTGGACCCTGATTCCCGTTTTAAAACTAACCAAAATTATTATTTTTTTACTTTTTATTTTGGCTTTTTATCACGATATTCCCGCAGGAATAGAACTTACGTGGGTGAATCCGCAAGACACAGCTAGTTTGTAATAAGCTATAGACAAACATTGGGTACCTTAATAATACTGTGTTGTGTATACCTCTATGTAACAGTCAATTATCTCACTATTTCTTGCAAATATTACAATAGCTCTTGTTTGTTTAGTTATGCGGTTCTCAATCTTTGGCCCGCTGTTTTTAAATTTTAAAATTTAGTTTTATCGTCCTCTATTCCTTAATTTGGTATTTCCTTGCAGTGGTCTATTTATAAGCCCCTAGTAACTTGTAGCATAGTCTCATATATACCTAATCTTTAAGCCTAGCTTTAAAAAAATAACTTAAAATACTTTCCAAGATATCATCAGCTAGCCTAATCAGCCACAGAAAAATCAAAACTTAAAAAGGAATTTCGCGACGCTACTGCGATGCGCCTCCGACGAGAAATATACAACGGCACGCAAAGCCTAAGGATTGCATTTTTTGTGCATGTGTAGAGTTTTGGCGGGAACGCGTTGAGGTTTGGCGGGAACGCGTAAATTGTTTAATTTGGGGGGCATATTAATCAATTTAGTTTCGTGAAGGTGTACAAGCGTAATGAAAGTGAAAACCGGTGCAAAACATAGACTTTAACGTTGTCTCCACTGCTCGCGTGAGGAGTCATATTGTAAAGGGCCACCATTTACAATGACTTCCTTGACTTGAATTTTACTACGACGACTTATTTCAAATTCGTTTTGATGCAAATTGCAAATATGACTTACAAATATTAATAATACTTGACACTGGCTACCTTTCATCCGGCCATAATCGGTTCACACCCGATAAAAAATAAATATGGAATAAATAACTAGCGTACGCACGTAGCGTCATCGCGCCTCATTCGAAGACACGAATAGATTTCACCACGGACCATATATTTTTATCAGCTCTGAGCTTATCACAGTGGTCTTAATCCATAAAAAGTTGGGAAACTCTGATTTGTACGAATGAATAGAGGACTAGAAGGCATTATTAATATTCAATCACTCGGTAAATTGCGGCCGACGTATCTTTCAGAATAAATAGACAAGAAATAGGTATTATAGGAGATATTGAAACAAGTAATTATAGAACAATGGATTTATTTATATTTATTATATTATTTACTAGCTGCGCCCCGCGGTTTCATCTGCAAAAGTCCCTACCACGCGGGAATACGGAAAACGGGAACGTTTTGATATAGCAAGAACTACGATATTTCAAAAGTCGTCAAGTCACAATCTTCTATAGGAACAAAGACGGCGATGTAACATGTCTTTGCATAAAACCAAAGAAAAATATTATATAACTAGCTACGCCCCGCGGTTTCACCTGCGCTAGTCGCGATCCCGCGTTGATCTTACACTTTTTTTTTATTTATTTATTGATATCCGGATAAAAAGTAGCCTATATGTTAATCGAAGTCTGCATTGAAATCGGTCCAGCCGCTTCCGAGATTCACAGACAAACGGACAAACAGACAAAAAGTTAAACACGGAAATGGGTTCTGTAGTTACGTTTGTACATACCTACCTACCCTTTAAAATAGTTTTTTCAAAATATCTTTCAAAAGCAGACACCGCTAAGTAACGATTTTATTTAGTTTTGATGTCAAGAAATGCCCCATTTGCCAAAAGCAATTCTCCATAGATTCATCTGACATACTGGTAACACTGAAATGAGGTAAATAAAAGCAACAAGGTAAATAACATGTTAGCCTCGGCCCCACGGGGTTTATTTTACTTATCTACTGAAGTATAGGGTTTCCATGTCGGAAAATTTTCGCTAATATTTCTGGGTTCTATGTTTTAAGTATTTTTCAAATTGCTACCAAATTTTTGGCATATAAGGTTACTAGCTGCTGCGATCCCGATCTGAAGTCCCGATCCCGCTTGAATATCGGGATAAAATTTAGTCTATGTCTTATTCCCGGTATCCAGCTACCTATATTCCAAGTTTCATTGCAATCGGTTCAGTAGTTTTTGCGTGAAAGATTAACAAAGTCACATACATACATACAAACTGTCGCGTTCTTAGTATCAGTAAGATTTTAGGGTCAAACTAGCTTTGTCTTTCGGTTTGACCTGCGTAAGTCTCTATTCCTTGAGGTTTTAGCCACATTTATACTTATCTTTTCCGCAGTTTAGACTGCAGGTGTATTTACAGGTACATACAATAATTAATAAAAACTCTGTGATGGGCAATTTGGACTCAATGGTCATTCACCTTAAATTATTCATATTGTTTATTTATCTTTTATTTCTTGTGTAAGTATTTTTAGATAGATAATATAAAATAAATACCAAATATTGTTGTGCTGGTATAAATATTGGATTTCTTACATAAATTTAAGTACCTAATGTAATTTTATACTACATTATTGTATGCTCGAAATGAGTAGACTGTGCACTAATATAGTACATATTTAAGACCAATGTACCTACATAGTTTGAACAATAAAATCTTCTTATTCTTATTCTTATAATATAAACAATATTATGGTTAAACTTTCACAATGAGCTAATGATAATAAATGTCAGGATCTTATCTAAAATAAAGATAAAAACTCTTCTTGAACAAAATCATCTTAGATTTATTACGAAAAAAAAAAATACAATTATATTTTTTTATTTATAATTTTACAATAAAAATAGATACTTATAATTTTAAAGCCTTATCTAAACTGCAGAAATTCCTTTAAGCCCTTTTCTCCTGACTTCTAAATTTTCTATCTAGCAACACTGCCTACGTTTTTATTTCTTCAGGGGTTGGTTCGTTTTATTTCAACCCTTAACTATACATATAGGAGTAGGGAACCTTTTAGTGAATTCACTATTTTATTTTAAGGTACCTACTTACTTACGTTTTGGGTTGCCAACGCTACTTCGAAACACTATCCATCGAAGCACCTTTCCGTAAGTAAATGAAGGAAGGTTGCGTGTTTGGAAATTACATTTCAAATCAAATCAAATCAAATCAAATCAAATATTTATTTATTAACTATGACACTTATTAGACATTTCTCAAATTACATATATCAGACATCGATTCTACACTAAGCACATGCTTGTATCGCAGTAACCGAGGTACCAATATAATGAAATATAGATAGACGCCTAATAAATCCATAAAAATATATACCTTAAGTATAGACTAACATAAATAGATACGTAAAACGAGCCTCCGGTATTGTAAGCTTCAGTCAACAATTTTCGGTAAAACGAACCATAGGAGAAATGAATAATCGGGGAAATAACTATTCGGTAATGTAATCTATCGGTCATTCGTCTTCGGCGAAAGGTGTTTCGATGGATAGTGTATCGAAGTAGCGTAGGGAACCCGTTTTGGTGGTAAAAGTTGGGTATATTTCTTAAGGGGCCGTAGTAGGCCACAACTGATGTTTCTAGGGTGAATTACTACAAAAGTTATTTGAAATAAAAGTTTTTGAAACCATATTTAGTGTCGTAAAAACACGATTCCTGAAATTTTCTCGATAGAAAATAATTCCAAACTTCCCTCTAAATTGTACAAATAAGTGATATTACTCAGTCAATATTGTACGAAAACTAATAAAACTTTGTATAAGAACTGAACTTAGCTCAAAACAGGCTGTGAATGTTTTGAATTTCAAGATTAACGTTTAGTTACCTTGAAACTAGCAATTGTTTGATTTTACGCAATAAAATTTTTCATAGTCGCATCTTACGTCCTTCACTTACACGTCTGAAATTCGCTAGCTTTATCCCTGTCACGCTATCAGGGTTATATAGGTCTTTAATGGGTTGGACATAAAGTTTGGTACCCACATTGGCGTTGATAACAACGGTCACAGATTTATTTACCCTGGCCCTTAATTAAGATGATATTTTTATGTAGGTACTAATTGCGCCCTGCGGTCTCACCCGCGTAAGTTCCGTTCCTGCGGGATTATCAGGTTAAGGACGCGACTCATGTGAAATCCTTTCCGATTGAATAGTTTTATTCATAACCGGTATCAAATAGATCTTTAAACAATGTTTAATGTTATTGTACATGATACAAGAAGTGTCCCCTTCATTTCAAAAACAATAAAAAATAACTTTAAATACCACTATTATACAGGCAAAGTTACCCCTGTTTTACAAAATAAATCAATTTTTCTTCTAAATCCTTAACCGCTATATTTTCTTATAGGCATCATAATATTAGAAAATACAATACATAGAACCCCTTCATCGCATTTTTTCAAAATATTATTTTAATCTTCGTTAATTATTGATTTTACGAGAAATTGTAGATTTTTCACGCAATTCCATCTCGCTCATTTATATGCAATAGGACAAGGACCGTTGCTTATCATCTATCGCCGTCTTAAGAAGTAGCCTATGTGTAATTCCCGGGATCCAGCTACCTATATTCTTCGCAATCGGTTCAGTACGTATAAAAGACGACAAAACATCGAGAAAGGATCATGGTAGCGTGGATTATTTCTAGTAAAAATAAACAGCAATAAACAACAAATTACGAAATACTTGAGTTTTAGTTAAATAATTTAGGAAACGTTTCGAATATTAAGAGAAAGTGGAGAGGTTGTTTAATTCATTGTACTAATTTCAGATATAAAGTAGCAGATTTGCGGAATTAAATTCGTTCTGACAGGCGCTAGGGTAGAAAATCATATAATTTAAGTTATAGGCACGTATAGTTACCGTCAAAAGCGCACAATAATTAATTTCCTGAAACCATTTTACCCGATTCTTAAGAAAGAATTTTATGATGTGCAATGGGCGACCGTTTAAGTGTGGAATTACGCACAGAGGTAGGTAAGTAAGGCGAAGCCTCGCGCAGGACCAAGTTAATATTTTAAAGGGCATTATGATATACTAGCGGTTTCACCCGCGTAGGTCCCGATCCCGCGAGAATATCGGGACAAAAAGTAGCCTATGTGCTATTCTAGGTTTCCAGCTACCTATATTCCAAGTTTCATCGCATTCGGTTCAGTCGTTTTTGCGTGAAAGAGTACCAAAGTCACATACATACATACATATTCAAATTTATTATGCAAGTTATTTGCATCGAAACAGTCAAGTCGTCATAGTTAAAGTCAAGTCTAGGGAATCATTTGTAACACGGCGGCCATTTACAAACAATCTTCACGGAGCCTTGGAGACAACACTAAGTCAATGTTTTGCACCGATTTTCACTTTCATTCCACTTGTACACCTTCACGAAACTAAATTGATTAATATGCCCCCGAAATTAAACAATTTGCACGCATATGAACTAGGTTTCACAAAAATGAAAATTTAGCACCACATCTCCTCAAGGAGTTCCCGCCAAGACTCCAAGCAAGACTTAGAAGTAACATATGAGATTGTGTGTAAGTAAGATTAAAAAAACAAACTTTTTTTTAATTTTCATGACAATTTTTTTTTTTTGACATTAGAAGTTCACATTACGAAATGACTGGCACCGAGCTAGAAGAAAAATTAAAAACTTTTTTTTTTTTATTTTGTAGCATTTATTTTACGTTATTCAGCCAGCTTGTTAGTTTTACTAAAATTTTACAGAATGAAGTATGCATTACAAAATGACTGGCTCCGAGCTAGAAAAAAAAATTAAAAACAAATACATTACTATTTTTTTAATTTTGAAGCAATTTTTTCCACTTCATTCAGCCAGACAGTTTTACTGTTTTACTTATTGAAAAGAGATTTAGACAAGAAAGTTTGCATTACACAATGATAAATTTCTCACTTCATAGGGTAAGTATGGAGTTTTGGCGGGAATGCGTTGAAGAGATCTCTTGCTAAATTTGCATTTTTGTGAAACTTAGTTCAAATGCGTGTAAATTATTTAATTTCGGGGGCATATTAATTAATTTAATTTCGTAAAGGTGTACAAATGTAAATAAAAGTGAAACTCGGTGCAAAACATGAACTTTAGCTTAGTGTTGTCTTCAAAGCTCCGTGAACAAACAATGTTAAAAATGGCCTCCTTTTTACAATGATTCCCTCGACTTGACTTTAACTATGACGACTTGACTGTTTCGTTCAATGCAAATAACTTGTAAATATTGATAATTCTTGACACTGGCAAATGTCCGAATGGAAAAGCCATTTTAAAGAAGAAGATAGACTAAGTATTTTATTCTGATATTTCCGACGGATCAAAACTTACGCAAATAATTGACGGGCCTGGCGCTTGTAACTTTGTAGCTTCGATCTTCATGAGTTTTGGTATGTGCGTAGTTTAGGTCAATAGAATTGACCTAAACTACGCACGAAGAGTTCGAGGATGAGCCGGATCGGTAGGGGAGATAGAGGGTCGTGAGGTCTCAGTTCGGGGCGAACTACAGTGACTGTAGTGCTAATAAGAATAATAATTCATTATTTTTACGTTATTTATTCTGAATTTTCTTTTTTTTTTTTTTTCTATTTTACAATATAACTTTTGTCGGGTAGTGTACCTACTGTTCACCTACGTAAAGCCTTATGTTCCGGCTGACTGGAGCCGAGCCCGACCCTTGTCAAACATTTGGGAAATCAGAATTATTCCAATACGCAAATCTGCGAATAAACGATTTTGGGAAATGCCTATCTTGGGGTTAAGCCTCAATTGAGACGTCTTGATTTGGATAGGATTTTCTTATTTTATATATTTATATTTTAAATTTTAAAATAGAAAAGTTTTTTAGCTTAAAAGTAAAAAGAATAAGTGCGAGTCAGGCTCGACGTTGGTATCACATATAAAACACGTTTGTTGTATGAGATAAAAAAAAAAACGTTTTTACCATTTGAGTACAGAACGCTAGAAATGACGCCAACACTGACCTATTTTAAAATACACTAACTAAAGTAATGTAGATACTAATTATTATGAAAACTTGCCGCAGTTTTTTGTATATTTCATTACATTCCAAGGTGTAAAATTTATAGAATACAGCGCCATCTATGTGACAATGCTGTAAACTAAACAAAAGTTTGTAACAGTGACACCTATTGAAAATTTATTGAACTAAGATGACAAAAGCTTACTACTTGGTTACCGCTAATTTAACAGATGGCGCTATGTCATTTAGTTCTACAACTCGATAGGAGATGGCAACAGCAGATTGAAAAAATAGCTTTTATTTTAGACTATTATTTTTAAATTTTCTTGTAGGCAGCGCTACAGAAAATAAAATCGTTATTCTAGCTACCAAAACGACTCACTTTGCTATTTTTACCCGACTGCCGAAAGAGGGTTATGTTTTTCTGGCCTATTATTTGGTTGTCATGCTTGTATTTAACAATCGACTCTATGCGTCGTGGCCTCAGCTTTTGTTAACCAAGATACTTCTAAACTTATGAATTCCAAATATGGACAATAGAAAGCAGGAACCTTACCGCGCAACTTCCATCGTAATCGGCATCGAAATCCCACTGCGCTAAGAATAACCTGCGCCGTGTAAACAACATAAACTAGGAGTTCGCCCCGAACTGTTACCTCACGACCATCTATCTCCCTAACCCCCCTACCGATCCGGCTCATCCTCGAACTCATAAATTCTACTGACCTAAACCTATGCGCGTAGCATACCAAAATTCATGAAGATCGGAGCTACGATACCAGAGATATGTAAAAACTTCTAGATACGTAATAGGGCAAATTTCTTGGCTACACAAATGCAAGCTATCTAGCCAGAGAAGTCTTAGTTCCATCCCAGCTCACGTCACGATCACCCGCTTGTTGACATACAGTACATTTAGTTCACTTTCACAACATTATTCACAGACAACAATGCCTTCGTGCGTATTTAGGCGATGCACGAATTATACTCCAAAAACTGGCAAAAATATTTAATTTCATACGTAAGTAAAGCTGTATTTATTTATTTTAGTTTATTTTTTGAAAAAGTTTTTTTTCCAAAAACTCAACGAAGTTTTTGACTTTGACGTTTTATCATTCTCTCCTAACCTCTATGAGATGTCATAATAATATTATGACATCTCTTTCTTACGTCATGCAAGTAGCATTGAGTCTTTATGTTTTAGAAAGAGATAACAATAGTTTCGTCTATTTCTTCTTTAAATTATGTGAATGAATATAAATAATGAGGTTGTATAGCATACAATTTGTGCCGCTTTTCAATAATGATTTGTTCTGCAATGGCGTCTCTATAACTTTAATAGACTCATTGTACGATACTCAAGTTATCGTCGAACAAACATACAAAGATACAAGCGCTAGGCCGTCTACACTGGACCTCACTCGGTTCGCTCGTTCGGTCAACAACAAGCTTTGATTTGCACGCATTTGAAGCCGGCACCGTCGAATTGAACTGTTATTGAATGCGAGGTCTCTTGAGCTGCCGATTTCAATGACAGTTAAACTCAACGGCCGCGGCGTCGCCTTCAAATGCATGGAAATTAACGCTTTGGTTTGAACCGCGCAGGTTAATCCTTTGCACAGTGATATTTCGACGCTGATTACGATGAAAGGTGCGCGGTTGGGCCGCAGTATCATTTCATTGTGTAACGCAAACTTTGAGTTTTGGCGGGAATGCGCTGAGGAGATGTGTTGCTAAATTTTCATTTTTGTGAAACTTAGTTCAAATGCGTATAAATTGTTTAATTTCGGGGGCATATTAATCAATTTAGTTTCGTGAAGGTGTACAAGTGTACTTTAAGAAAATTAAAGTGAAAATCGGTGCAAATCATGGACTTTAGCTTAGTGTTCTCTCCAAAGCTCCGTGAACAAACATTGTAAAAAATGGCCTCCTTTTTACAATGATTCCCTTGACTTGACTTTAACTATGACGACTTGACTGTTTCGTTCGATGCAAATAACCTGCAATTATTGATAATACTTGACACTGGCAAATGTCCGAAAGGAAAAGCCATTTTAAAGAAGAAGAAGAACGCAAACTTTCTTCATTAAATCTACTTTCCATGATGTCGGACTAAACCGAGTTTGTAATACATCAGTTAAACTCACTGGCTGAATGAATAGTCCAGTTAGTTTGTCGTCCGAATGTATGTGCTCGTATGCGTTAAACCGTTAGCTGTGATTTTTTCCAGGCTTGTTTTTGATGTTGGCCTAATGAATAATCCAAGTGTGTGAGCCGAACGCAACTATGTTGAAAATCGAAAATAATATTATTACTATAAGTACAAATCATGTGAGTTTAAAAATAAGAAGAAATATTAAAACTAGATTGTTTAAATGAAACCTAATAAAACTTTACAAACGGGAACTTCCTCAGTTTGTTTATCAGACATAAAGCATGCGATCGCTCTATTCTTCTTTTTTAAGGGTCCGTATTCAAGGCCAATTGTGCCACTTTAGTTCTAAGTTTTTCTATGTCTAATTTGTTGTTAGTTGTGTTTATGTACAATAAAGTGTTAATCAATAATACCTACCTACCAGATCTATACAACTAAGTATACTACATAAGTGGGCCTTCCATATAACGAACGTGATTTGTAAATTTTACATACCGCAAGAGGGCGCCAGTGGTAAAAATGAATCGCGCTAACGATGCATTTACAGATGGCTTAGTCCAGTGTTGTCCTCGAAGTCACGGATGAATATAGAATGGGGCTACCGAACAAAAACTTTATAAAACTCCAGGTACATTACTCCTTTGCTTCGCTCAGGAGTTATGTACTTAGAGTCCTGAGTGAAGCACGGGATTCAAGCGCCCAAGATAAAGACAGGCTTTATTACCGAGGTGAATACTCTACACATCTACTGCGAGACAAGAAAAGGTTACAGAAATAAGTATTTACCTCACAACAAAACAGTACATTAATGCAACGTGTTTAAAATATATTTACAGCTCTATATTAATTAAATTTAATGTTACATTAAAATGACGAAACCACACATCGACATTAGCTAATGAACAAAAAAAAGTTGGGGCTTTATATTAACTGAAACTTTTGGCCTTACCCTTACGTCGAAATAAAGTAGAAGAAAAATAGCCCAGTTTTTTAAATATGTTTTGTCTTGGTGTCCAGTTCGAAATGGCCGTATGCTACCAGAACCTAAGTTCCATATTTAAATTACTTTATGCCCTAGGGTTATAATGAGCACTTTATGCACCTAGGGAATAAAGAGTCGCTTTACGTTGACCTTTTTGGTCAAATGAAGTAACTTTGTGGAGCAGTAGATGTGTAAAGTGTTAAATGATATTTAATCAATAACACTGCTAATACTGTACGGAACCTTTTGTGGGCGCGTCCTATTCGCACTTGTCCTGTTTTTACTGTAAATACATTACAGTGATCATTGGCCGCATGCGCGAATTGTAATCAATGCTGTTTGACTAGCTATTGTTATCGAGTTTGTTTGTGTTATGCAGTTTCATTGTGTTTGCTAGCCTTTAGATGTTTGTTCTGTTCTCACTATTGAAAAAAAACTCATTTTCCAGTTAAATATTTCGTAGTATCTTTTCCACTAGAAATAATTTAAAGTTAACATATTAACGCCCGTATTTTTTTCCATTATGTGGAGAATTTAGTATCGTGAAGTCAAAGTGAAAGTCAAAAATTTCTTTATTTAATTGGATGTATTGGACACTTTGAATACGTCGAGTGTTCTTACAGCTATGAGTCTAGTGTGGCGTCGGAACGCGCCCTCCGATGAGAAGAAGCCACAAGAAAGTCATGGGTTTTTTTTATTTACAATTGTCAACATATATATATTTTTTACATTTCTTTACAATGATCATAATATGATTCTTGATGATGAATAAATCTTCTTCATACTTCATCAATGTTATGTTCCTTACGATGTTTTCCTTCACCGTAAGAGCGATGCTTTAATAGCGCACATACATTTTTCTTAAAGAAAAAGACATTGGTACACGGCTGGGATCGAAACCACGTGCTTCGGAATGAAAGTCGGGGTATCTAGCACTAGACCAACACCGCACAGCTATAAATAATAAATAATTTTATTTATTTCTCCAGAATAACATTTAGTGCTTAACTTAGCTTAGGTTTAAGTTTAAACATTAATAGTTCTTCATAAAATATAATCAAAATGAAACAGGGTAGGTGGTTTTTTATTTGTTATTATGGAGTCTGGAGCCTGTAATATCTAATAATTATAATAAGTCGTAATAAAATTCAGGGAGGCTATTCATCCTACAGCCTCTTACGTGCCTGTTGCTCGCTTGCAGTAATTTCTAAGCCTCAGCTGATTAAGGTAGCTTAATAAGGGTGTATGAAAACAACATGAAGTAGATAGTTGTAGATATACAGCTATAAAAACAGCATGAAGTAGCTAAGTTGTAGATATACAGCTATAACTTCCACACGAACAAAATATAACGTAGCATCTGTCGTAACTTGGCCTCTAAAAGTTTCGTGTCTGTTCTATAAGTACAGTCATGTATGGTGGTAGTAGGTACCAAACGATAAAATAATACGGCAATTTTTATATCATCAGTACAGTGGCCCGATTCTGTAAAAACATAGCATGCGACAAGCAGGCGATATGCAGGAGCATTGCAGAAGTTGCATGAGTAAAAATAAAAGCTATTCTATAACTTCCTTAATACTAATTGGTTGAGTGACAAGGGGAGCTATTTAAATAATTAAGTAGCCCGTAATATTGAAGGCTACTTAACTAATTAAGTAGTAATTAAGTAAAATTACATTTACAGAATACGAATTAACGTACATCTCCTGAGCCCTTAGTATGAGTTTTGATAGTTTATCGTCTCGATAAAACTGGCAGTTCACTTCTTACATTTTCCATCAGCGCTCCTAGCGGTAACTATTATGAACTAAAATAATGTATGGAAGTAAACTGCCAGTTTCATCGAGACTATAAACTATCAAAACTCATACTAAGGGCTCTGCACGTCGCCTGCATTCCGCCGGCATTCCGCATGCTATGTCCTTACCGAATCGAGCCCAAGGAGATGTACGTAATTTCGTATTCTGTAAGTGTTATTTTACTTAATTACTACTTAATTATTTAAGTAGCCATTAAATTTAAGGGCTACTTAATTATTTAAATAGCTCCCCTTGTCCCTCAGCCACTCAGTATTAAGGAAGTTAAAGAACAGCTTTCATTTTTACTCATGTAACATATCGACTTCTGCAATGCTCCTGCATCCCGCCTGCTTTTCGCATGCTATGTTTTTACAGAATCGGGCCACAGTTCATCATATGCTAGTCGTGTCCGCAGTTTTACCTGCCTCTTTTACTGCTGATTGTAGTTGAATTACTTTTGGACGCACTGGATACTATTTTTTTATTCATTTAGTCATTCACAAGTCCTGTGGCTCGATTCTGTAAAAACATAGCATGCGGAATACCGGCGAACTGCAGGCAACGTGCAGAATAACTACTTAATTAGTTAAGTAGCCTTCAAAATTAAGGGTTACTTAATTATTTAAAGAGCACCCCTTGTTAATCAGCCAATCAGTATTTAAAGAAATTATAGAATAGCTGTTATTTTTACTCCTGCAACAAATCAACTTCTGCAATGCTCATGCATACCGCCTGCTTGTCGCATGCTATGTTTTTACAGATTCGACCCATGATCGGGGAATATCAAATTATCTAAAGTAGCCTTCACCGAAGTCCTATCTATCTCTATACTAAAATTTATCATAATCGATTCGGCGGGTTAGGCATGAAAACGTAATAAACAAAAGAGTTTATTTTCCTTTATTTATAAGTAGTATTATTAGACACGGTAAAAAGAAAGAAAGATCCTTTAAATGAAATTTTCCGACAGCCTGATTACGATTCTCATGACAGGTTCGCAACAGGCGTAAATTTCGCAATTGTCGCTGTCAAACGTCACTTTCTTATTAGCTAACAGCAACGTAGCGATTGTTGTCGGGACTTTCCTTTTTGACGCGTTTGTGGAACGTTGTCCTGATTTTTTACTTTTTCATAACCTATTTTTATTGCTTGTAAATTGTAAAATTTCGGCGGCATGTTATCAATTTAGTTACGCGAAGTTCAACGAGTGAAGTGAAAATAAAAGTACCAGTGCCAAACACGAAATGAGCACGTTACAAACAAATATTCCATGGGGTTGGAGAAAAATCGTCGCCATTTTTTCTGCAGCCTTATTTCAAACGATTACAGTATAATAGTGGTAGTACACTATTAGCACGTAAAACTGGCTAAATTGTCCTATATTGCTGACAGAAAGCCATAACTAAGAAAATGAAATGAATGAAAATGAATGGTTGCTGTCGCTGTCGCTTCGACAAAATCCATAATAGGCTTGCCGTTTCCTTTTATGTTACCTACCTTCTCTTTTTATCAACGCATATATGTCTGACCTATATATCAACGCATAGCCCAAACCGCTGGTCCTAGGACCAGCGGTTTGGGCCAGCGGTTCATGCCTCTAGAGGCATGAAAATCGGAGAGTGTGTTCTTTGTGGTATGAAGGTATCTAGTAAGAAAGGGTTGTAGGAAGATCCCGCGGGATCAGACCTTATGCGGGTGAAACTGCGGAACTTTGCTAGTGTTAGTATAAAACAAGCATAATATAACATAGTCATACCCCAAGTTAATAACAATTTATTTTATAAGAGTTCCTTTTACACAGCTATAAAAATTTATATTTTTTACACGACTGCCAAAGGAAGTGTTATGTTTTTGCCGTGAGTGTATGTATGTTTTACACCTGTAAAAATTAAAAATACTTAATAGTCCCCTTTTCCAAAACAACTAAAGTCTAGGTTAATCGGCAAGGTATTTTATAACCTATCTGAGTATTTTGACCATAATGAAAAATAAATACCAAATATTGTGCTGGTATAAATATTGGATTTCTTACAATTTAAGTAATGTAATTTTATACTACATTATTGTATGCTCGAAATGAGTAGACTGTGCACTGATATAGTACATATTAAAGACCAATGTACCTACATAGTTTGAACAATAAATTATTCTTAATAAATCACTTTATTTATCCGGTTGAATCGCGTTTTTATTCATGGTTTTAAACGAACCGAGCTTTTGCCAACTTTACAGTTGGCTTTTTCAAGGTTGACTGAGATGTAATATGTCTATTTTAACTAGAAAAAGTTACAGTAAACTACCGCCTCATAATTATTTGTAACAAAACGTTCCAGTGTACGTAGACTAGAGAACAACGCTAACAACAACGCACAACGCTTAACAACGCTAACTGCATACTTTGGAGGTAGATGTCGCTGTCCACAATAAATAAAAATAGGTGTCTAACGAAAGATATAGAGAAATTATTTTCCTTTAACATTATTAAGAGAAACGCCCGATATCCCAAGAGCACAGTAATTGTAAATAACTAGTTCGGGGTATTGAAATTAATGGAGTGAAGCCGGGTGCGCGACTAGTGTCATGATTTCTAGGTACGTATGTGGTAATATAGACAAATACCTAGGATACCTAGGTATTGCAAAGTTATAGCTTCTTAGTAAATATACTAACCTTGTTATTTTGAATTTTAAGGCGGCGATAGATGATAATTATCGGTCCTTGTCCGATTGCATATAAATGAACGAGATGGAATTGCATGAAAAAATCTACAATTTCTCGTAAAATCAATCATTAACGAAGATTGAAATACTATTTTTATAAAATGCGATGAAGAGGTTCTAGGTATTGTATTTTGTAATATTATGATGCCTATAAGAAAATATAGCGGTTAAGGATTTAGAAGAAAAATTGACTTATTTTGTAAAACAGGGGTAACTTTGCTTTGCCTGTCTATTAGTGGTATTTTTAGTTATTTTTTATTATTTTTGCAATAAAGGGGACCCTTCTTGTATCATGTACAATAACATAATACATTGTTTAAATATCTATTTGATACCGGTTAAGAAGAAAACTATTCAATCGGAAAGGATTTCACATGAGTCGCGTCCTTAAGTGGTAGACCAGGCGGGGCCTAAGTCAAAGTCAAAGGTCAAAAGTCAAACTATTAACTAACATAAAAATGTATGGAAAAGGACGTATCCTACAAAGTTTTGTTTCGAAAATATCAAATGTTATTTGAAAAAAAAACCAACACAGATTTTGAAACCATAAGATGGTCCATAGAGCCATGCAAATTGCAATGATGTTGAAATGAAATGTTGTACAATTTTTAATACGTAAATTACCCATCTGGGTGCTACAACAAATTTAAATTTCATTTTCGCTGGAAAGATTACATTATTCATTATTTTTGAGCTTATACAGCGTGTTCCGACGATGAACATTTAAGCCGAAATGGGATTGTTCTAGACGTCTAGTTGAACAACTTTCAACATACGACTTTTAAAAAATCTAGCGTTTTTTTCGAAAAAATTTAGTTAATATTTCACAAAAAAAGCTGTTTTTGAAAATAAAGTTAAAGTTTTAATTATAAATGTCCAAACAGAATTCAAAAACAAAATAAGGTCAATGACCTCTAACTCTAAGACACAGCTGATTTTCAAGTAAACTTTAACCTTAACATTTTCGAAAACTACTTCAAATTTTCAAAAGTTGTAGAACAAAAGTTGTTCGCCTAGACGTCTAGAACAACACAGTTTCGGTTTAAATGGACATCGTCGGTACACGCTGTATAAAAGTTTACTATACTAATATAAAAAGTGAAAAAAAATTTGTTTGTTTGCAACGAAAAGTCTTCAAAACTACTGGACCGATTTTAAAAATTCCAAACCAAATGAAAGCTACATTATCTAGGAATAATACATATAGGTTACTTTTGTTGCCGAAATTAGTACGGGAACGAAACATTCTACAAAATTTTGTACCTACCTATTTAAAAGTATCTTACTAATATTATAAACGCGAAAGTTTGTATGTATACTACTGAACCGATTGCGATGAACTTGGAAAATAGGTAGCTGGATACCGGGAATAAAACATAGGGTACTTTTTATCCCGATATCCCCGCGGGAACGGGAGTTAAGTATAATATTATAAATTTAAAAGTGTGTGTGCTTGGATGTTTGTTACTCAATCACGCAAAAACTACTGAACTGATTGCGATGAAACTTGGAACATAAGTAGTTGGATAGCGGGAATAATACATAGGCTACATTTTATCCCGATATTCCCGCGGGAACGGGACTCACGCGGGTGCAACAGCGGGGCGCAGTTAGTATTATTATAATCACATAAATAGTACTACTTAGTAACTTAGAAAGCTTACTTCGTCAAAATAACGATCTCGCTTAATGTTGGACTGTCTGTCCTTTTTTCACTTTAGTTTTCGTCGGTTAGTTAGATAAGGACAGACTGGATCCAACCGGGTTCATCAAAGCAAAAACTACCTTCATCTTAGAGTACTTGATTGAAATTGATATTTCAAAAGTTGTCAAGTGCACAATCTTCTAGGAGCGAAGTCGACAATGTGACATGTCTCTGGGTAGAAGGGCGCGAAATTCTATTGACATGTCCACAGAATAGGCGATAGTTACTAAGAGTAATAAAAAACTTCTCATGTTCATCATTGAGATATATGTAAGTAGGTACCTACTTTTCTTATATATTAAATTGAACATAAAATTACAAAATCAATTAAACATAAAATTACAATAGATACAAAACAATAACTAATTAATTACAAAATTTTAGAAAGCCGCTTAAGCAGCCAATAAAAAAAAAAAACAATAAAAAAGGTCATCCTCCAAGGTATATTATCTTTTCTCATATTGATATATTCTAATATTCAACATTGAGATTTATTATTATGTAAGTACGTACCTACTTTTCTCATATTGATATTAAGTTTGAAAAAGGAATGTTCTATGAAAGATTTTTTTTTATTAAGCACGACATTACACGCAGCACTCTTTAGCCCCAAACTAAGCACTAGGTTGTACTATGGGTACAGACAACGGATATACTATAATACATATTATAGTTATTTTTTTTAAATACATACATATTTTACATAGAAAACACCCGTACATAACAAAACATAGCAAAACACTTTTCTCGAAAATTCTATTTTTAAACACACACACACACATATTACAACAAAAAAGCAAACGACAATTTATATAAACAAACAAATACAAACAAAAAACACTTAACTAAATAAAACAGAAGAAGCCATCGTAGACGCTTTCACGAGGCATAGTTTGTTTTTTAAACATAACTAAGTAACATTATTATTAATTATTAGATTTTCGGGTCTAGTCTGGGTTTTCGGGTCGGGGTTTTCGGGTTCGTGTCTTCCCGGGACCACGGCCGGTGTAATCCGTTTGCCGAAACGTCGGGGTAATTTTAAATTTATTTACTAAATTTAAAATAATTTAGTTGTAGAACGTGATCTAGACCCGAAAATCTAATATTTAATAATAATGAACGGAAATCGTGTAAGTTTAAAAAATGTATAACTAAGTAACATAACTAAGTTTTTTTTTACTGACCGAAACAAAGACCTCTGCGTCAAATAGATGTCCCATTAGAAAGACGAAATATTTGTTTGTTTTTAAATCAATTGGCTCCGGATAGTATACACCTACTGGACCGATTTCATAAATACTTTCTCGAATTGAAAGCTACACTAAAGAGTTACTCGTGATCAAAAAATCCCAATATTCCTTCGTGGTTATTATTTAGGAATATCATCTACATATTCTGCCCTACCATGGTCTCTTGTAAGTCGTCGCTAAGTCGCCGCTATACAATTTGTAACAGGTAAGCCCTTTTAATCCGATAGGGGGTTGTTCTAGACGTCTAGGCGAACAACTTTTGTTCTACGACTTTTGGAAATTCGAAGTAGTTTTAGAAAATTTTAGGTTCAAAGTTTACTTGAAAATCAGCTGTGTCTAAGAGTTCGAGGTCATTGACCTTATCTTGTCCTTTCATTTAGTTTAGTCGACAACAATCAAAAATTCAATTACGTTTATTTTCAAAAGCAGCTGTTTTTTCAGTGAACAATAGCCTCAAAATTAAAAAAAAGTTCGATTTTTCAAAAGTCGTAGAACAAAAGTTGTTCGCCTAGATGTCTAGAACAACCCGTTTTCGGCTTAAAAGGGCATGCCCGTTACACCTTGTATTGTTCAACTAAAAAAAAAATAATTAAAGACACATCCAAGAAAGTAGTATTACTGGAATAAGCGCGTAGAACTGAAAATTGCAGAAAAATCGGTCCGATCCGATGAGGAATTCTGTCCCTTTCTAATCCCTTCCTACTAGTGTAATTAGAAACGAATAGCATGATCAAGCTGGGGAGCTCTGTCCCTTTCCAGCGGACCACTATTTAGCTATTCGTTCACATTCTAGTTCTAGTAATTGACGACCTCTGTGGCGCGTCGGGCGAACGCTTGTCTGCAATACAGAAGGTTGCGGCTTCGATTCCCGCTGGCTACAAATATTTATGCTTAAAAATAAATATTTGTATCTGGTCTGGGTGTATTTCTATGTATAATATGTATGTATTTACAAAAGAAAAATAAATATAAGTAGTATATCCGTTGTCTAGTCACCGTAACACAAGCTTAGCAGCTTACCACGGGGCTAGATGGCGCTGTGTGTTCGTCACAGGATTTATTTATTATTTATTTATTACTATAAAAAAACAACTTTAAAAAAATTTATCTGTGGTTTTTAAAAGTAGTCGGGGTTTGCTTTTATTTAAAATTAACATTATTTTTTGTGCGACAGAACAACGAACAAGCAACGAGAAACGATCATGGTAGCGCTAATTATGTCTACCTATATTCGTACCAACATACTATGTTTATATGTTACACTAAAGCAGCAAATTTCTAAGAGACATCTTGCTGATCCAAAAAAACAGCCCCAAAACTTCACACGTCCATTATAATCCCCAAAGCACCTCAAACTGAATACTATTTATAAATACCTACCTATTTCCCGACCCACCCCTGTTTTCTACCGAATGAACCCCGGGGGGTGTAGTCAGTCAGACGCCGGATCCGGGCGGGTAAAGACGTCGTGTCGACCCGCCGCAATCTCGCGCAAAAACGATCGAGTGTCAAAATAAGAAAATAAATTCGCGGAATTTTCGCTTCCTTTTAAGCCGTGACAGTTATGTTCGATGTTTAAAGTACCTGGGTTGTTTTACTTTGATGACGTGAATAGGTAATTTGTTTACTATAAAGGTAATTTCAAGTTGGTATTAATAATTATTTGGTAATATAAATCCTATCCTACATCCTATTTCATACCCATATTAATTTATTAACGTTTAATTATTCTAATTAAGTTGTTTTATTCTAGTAGTACTTTTATTATCTAAATAATTTTCTGCATCATATTTAAAATAAATTAAATTAAAATACAAACAAATTAAATTAAAATACAAACTAATTTATTTTATTTGTTTTATTTGACTATTTAAATAAGATTTGCTTTTAAATAAGAACTTCTTCTATGGTTTTCGCGATTTTGCATAATAAAACACTTTATTTAACGGGTTTAATCGCGTTTTATTCATGGTTTTAAACGAATCGAGCTTTCGCCAACTTTAGAGTTGGCTTTTTCAAGGTTGACATAACACGAAAACACGATTAAACCCGATTAATAAAGTGTTTTAAGGTTTGCTGTCTTAAACTACACTAATATTATTATAAAGAGGAAAGATTTATTTGTTTGTCTAAACTCCGAAACTACTGAACCGATTTCAATAAACTCTCTATCACAATAGAAAACTATACTAACGAAACTAGTATCAGAAAAGTCATAATTTATGCGAGTAAAACCACATACATCATACAGCTAGTGAATTTGGTCTAATTTAGTGAAAATTATGTTTGTGCCAATCACAATGTCATCACTATATTCTTTCCTTTCTTCTTAGGTTTGTCGGTAGAAAACTCTAAGCAGGGTTAGACTCACCTTTGTATATGTATCTAATTATGACTGTTATGTTGTGAATGTTTCCTTGGGTACAAAATAAATAAATAAATAAATGTTTGTCATTTTACAAAAGTGATATAAAAAAATCTTCTTAGGTTTGTCGGTAGAAAACTCTAAGCAGGGTTAGACTTACCTTTGTATATGTATCAGATACATATACAAAGGTGAGTCTAACATAACAGCATAACAGTCATAATTAGATTCTAATTATGACTGTTATGTTGTGAATGTTTCCTTGTGTACAAAATAAATAAATAAATAAATGTTTGTCATTTTACAAAAGTGATATAAAAAAAACATTTGCTTCAGGCTACGGGGCGAATATTATCAAAAATCAATTAAATTAAAAGAAAGAAATATACATTATAATCGCGAAAGTTTGTATGTATGTATGTGAGTTTGTTACTGTTTCACGCAAAAACTACTCAACCGATTGCGAGACTGGGAATATAGGTAGCTGGATACGGGGAATAACACATGTATAGGCTACTTTTATCCCGATATTCCCGCGGGAACGGGACTTACGCGGGTGAAACCGCAACGCGCAGCTTAATAATAAGTATAGGTATCAAATATAATACCTAAATGAATTAAATTAAAATAAAAAAAATATGTACCTATTTAACATAAAATTAAACTAAAATTAAATTGGAAATTACCTATATAAATTAATTTTAAATTATCGAATATACCTAGTTATGATGATTTTGATAACTTTATTTGGTAAATTTGTTTTTATTGCTCAAGGCATATTTACTAGAAATATTTTTAAAGGAAAAATTCATCTTCTTGAATTGCGGGGAACTTGCGTGGCCGAGCGGTATAGGCACTGGAATATTGATCCAGGGACGCGAGTTCAAATCTCGCCGCAAGTGAATTTTTGAAGATGAATTTTTCCTTTAAAAATATTTCTAACTTTATTTGGTTTATTCTTAGCATATCCCTTGCTCTGTACCCTCAAGCGGTCAGAACGAACCAAAAAAATGTAATCAGTCCTCACTTTTCTTAAGGAAGGACCGATTATAGTAAACTATAGTAAAGTAGATTTTTTATAAACGACTAGCTGCGCCCCGCGGTTTCACCCGCGTATGTCTTTATGCATGGTTAGTTTTTTAAATTTTGCTTAATTTAAAAATCTCTGGCATAAGATCCTTCTGATCGTAACAAACACAACGCAAAAAGAATTATCGAAATCGGTCCAGCTATTCGAGCGTGATGCCGTGACCAAGGGAAAAAGGGATTCATTTTTATAAATAAGGAGACTAGCTGCGCCCCGCGGTTTCACCCGCGTAAGTATTCCTGCGGGAATATCCAGGTTCCCAGCTACCTATATTCCAAGTTTCATCGCAATCCCCAAGTCCCTCTACATAAAATGTTATTATAAAGTTTTATTTATAAGTTTAATGTATCAGTTGCGAATAAATGATTTCTATATTCTATTCTATTCTTCAATCGGTTCAGTAGCTTTTGCGTGAAAGAGTAACAACCTCAAATATATACATACATACAAACTTTCGCGTTTATAATATTAGTAAGATAAGATAAGAAGTAAGATCTTACTAATATATTCACGCAAAAACTACTGAACCGATTGCGATGAAACTGGAATATAGGTAGCTGGGGACCTGGATTAACACATAGGCTACTTTTTAACCCGATATTCCCGCGGGAACGGGACTTAGCGGGTGAAACCGCGGGGCGCAGCTAGTTATATTATCAATTTTATTATACACTTTTGACAACTATCTCACTTAAGTGATGATACATTAATCTATGATGTCGTATACTCATATAAAGATAGGGCGATAGCAGTTTTTAGTATCTTCATTTCTCTATCTTACTTCTTACTAATGTTATAAACGCGAAAGTTTGTATGTATGTGAGGTTGTTACTCTTTCACGCAAAAACTACTGAACCGATTGCGATGAAACTTGGAATGTAGGTAGCTGGGGACCTGGATTAACACATAGGCTACTTTTTATCCCGATATTCCCGCGGGAGCGGGACTTATGCGGGTGAAACCGCGGGGCGCAACTAGTACCCCATATAACCCAAAATCGCCGTTTCGTTTCTCAGAAGTATGTAGTATAAAAGACTTAAATAGAAAATTCGAGTTGATTGAAAATTGTAGATTATTTTCTGTAGCAATATTTTTGTTCGGGTGGATATTCCGCGATTTGTTACTATGATTGTTTCTGGTTGTTTAGTATAAAAAAAAGTATTTGACATTTTTTAAATTTTAAGTAAAAAGTATTATAAACGATTTTAGATAAAATAAACCCCGACTACTTTTAAAAACTACTGGTAATTTTAAAATAACTTTTTTTTAAAGGTTCTTTTTTGGGTAAAGGATAACGCGGCGACTTAGCGACGACTTTTAAGACATCATGGTAGGATTGTTTTCTACATACGTGTAAAGTCATTGTCACTTAAATCAAAATATTTAAATATATTGCGTCAAAGTAGACTTGAGTAGACTGTGCACTAATATAGTACATATTTAAGACCAATAGTTTGAACACACGATTTCTGCTCATTACTATTTTTATAAAAACTCAAACGTAAACGCAAACTCAACAGCAAACGGGTTACAATGGCCGTGTAGACGAATCAAATCAAACCAAAATAGTTTATCTACAATTTCTCGTAAAATCAATCATTAAAGATTAAAATAATATTTTTATAAAATGCGATGAAGAAGTTCTAGGTTTTGTATTTTCTAATATTATGATGCCTATAAGAAAATATATAGCGGTTAAGGATTTAGAAGAAAAACTGATTTATTTTGTAAAACAGGGGTAACTTTGCCTGTATAATAGTGGTATTTAAAGTTATTTTTTATTGTTTTTGAAATGAAGGGGACACTTCTTGTATCATGTACAATAACATAATACATTGTTTAAAGATCTATTGGATACCGGTTATGAAGAAAATTATTCAATCGGAAGGGCTTTCACATCAGTCGCGTCCTTAAAGCTACTGAACTAATTGCGATAAAACTTGCTAGGCAGATAGATGGAGATGGGCAACTGTAAAAGCGCCGATAAACTGTGATAAAACCAACGCGAATGAAACTAAAAAAAATGAGTTTCATTTCATACGGATGTGTTTTAAATTCAAATATTTGTTTTATTATCACATCGATGATTAACTTATGAAACAATAAATGTATGATCAATTATGTAAACAGAAATAGAGTTGTTTTAAAATAACAATGTTTTCTGGAAGTTGGTTTAGGGTTGTCAGGCTCCATTGGTTTTTTTAAACTACTGTACAACATTTCAGGACGGCCTCTGTGGCGCGTCGGGCGGACGCTCGACTGCAATGCAGAAGGCTGCGGGTTCGATTCCCGTCGGGTGCAAATATTTATGCTTAAAAATAAATGTTTGTATCTGGTCTGGGTGTCTTTCTATGTATGGTATGTATGTATTTTTATTAAAAAAAAGTATAATATGTAGTATATCCGTTGTCTGTACCCATAGTACAAGCCTAGTGCTTAGTTTGGGGCTAGATTGCGCTGTGTGCAATGTAGTGTAATATTTATATTTATGGCCGTTTTTGAGGTATATATGGCAATAAATGTTACAAATGTAATAAAGACGTAGATAGGTCCTATAAATAGGGAGACGTAAAGTAAGATAAAACATTGAGAGAGATCTGTAAACATCTTGAAACATTGATAAAATGTTACAGTTAATAAAAACTTTAAAAACAGCAGAATGAATACCTAAAAATCAGTTTATTTCAATCATCTTACTTTTTACTAATATTATATATGCGAAAGATTGTGTGTATGTATGTCTGTAGGTGACTTTGTTACTCTTTCACGCAAAACTACTGAACCGATTGCGATGAAACTTGAAATATAGGTGAGCTGGATACGGGGATGACACCTAGGCTACTTTTTATCCCAATATTCCCTCGGGAACGGGACTTACGCGGGTGAAACCTTGGGGTACAGCTACATCATTAAAATAAAAGCAAAATGTAAGTTTTTTTTAATTAAATACCTACTTAAGCATAAAAAAATAATGGGCTCTTGTTTTTTATTTAGTTTCTAACACAAAATAGCGAAAAATTTATAACCTTTAACATTTTAAACTTACACGATTAGAAGTAACAATTTCTATGGGAAAAAATGAAATTATTATAATTCTAATTTTGTCTAAGGTTTTCGCGATTTTGCATAAAAGCACAATATTTACCGTGGTTTAACTCGCTTTTAATTTAATAACGGGATTATTACAAAAGTAACGAGCTTTAGTTAACTTTACAGTTACCTTTTTTAAGGTTGACTGAGATGTAATTCGTCTATTTTAACATTCTAAAATGTTATTGTAAATTACCGCCTCATGAACCAGCCCCGAGTAAAACCCGGTAAATATTGTGTTTCATTATGAAAAATCGCGAAAATCTGTTTTATTATTCTAAATTTATTAAAGTTTCTAAAATGCTTTTGGTTTTGATTTCTGATTCGAGCTTAAATACCTACTAAAGTTAAATGAAAACAAAAGTTTAACAAGTTGAAAACTCTAAGCTCAGTTTTGAATTAGTTTAGAGAAATTGAATTAGAGTTGAGCATTTTCAATTGTTGTTGAAATTAAGGTCATTCAAAGTCATTGTCCTGTCGACCCTATTCGATTTTTGATGAGTATAGATTCGACTTTTGTTTTTGACGCGTTAGTGGAACGTCGTCCTGAATTTTCATTTTTGCAAAACCTAGTTTTGTTGCGTGTAAATTTGTTTAATGTCGGCGGCATGTTATCAATTTAGTTACGCAAAATTCAACGAGTTAAGTGAAAATAAAAATACCAGTGCCAGGCACAAAATTAGCACGTTACAAACAAATGTTCCATGGGGTTGGAGATAAATCGTCGCCATTTTTTCTGCAGCCTTCACGCATTGAAAATTATTTCAAACGATTACAAAGTATAATAGTAATAGTACACTTTAGTACACTTTAGCTTCGAGACTTGTCACATCGTCGACTTGGCTCCTAGAAGACAGTGCACTTGACAACTTTTGAAAATTAATTTCAATCATGTTATCTAAGGTTAAGGTAGTTTTTGCTTTGATATATCAAAACGGTCCTGTTAAACCCAGTTGGTTCCAGTCTGTCCTTATCTCACTAACCGACGAACACTAAAGTGAAAAAAGGACAGACTGGGGTCTCTCTAACATGAAACGGGATTGTTATTTTGACGAAGTACGCTTTCTAGTAATTACTGTACTATTTACAAAGATACAAGCGCCAGGCCCTTCTACACTGGACCTCACTTGCTTCGCTCGTTCGGTCAAGAAACATACAGTTTCGGTCACTCACCCACAACTGGCAACCCTAACTAATTCAAACTATAACGTAAGATGGATAACCGCGTAAACTGAGTGTTTTGTAAAATCCACGCAAACATGGCCGTCCATAAATTATTTATGTACCAACCTTGGTTCTACCTAACGTTTTACAAACATACCGACGTTTTTCTCTCGTTTCGCTGTAAACTAACCATTATTTCATTTCGGGATTCTGTCAAAACTTAGCGGTTTAAAATTTGAAATGTTGTGGAGAAAAAACACATGCGTATTTTGAACTATAATTATAAATATGCCACGCACGGTAGGTACGCCAGAGATGCAAATTAAAGTCCTGTTTGGTGCAAATTTTTGGAAAGGAGAAATAAAATCTAACACCCTTATTTATAAAATACTAGCTTCTGCCCGCGGCTTCGCCCGCATTTAGGAAATAGAACTGTTTGTATATCAATAGTTATGTCTATCGATTAAGATAATAAAAAGGTTAAAAATTGGATGTAAAATCAGCATAGGATCAGGATATGATCGGCATAGGTTCATCATAGGATCAGCATAGGTTTAACATAGGTTCAGCATAGGATCAGCCTATGTTCAACATAGGATCGGCATAGCATCAGCATATGTTCTGCATAGTATCAACCTAGATTTAACATATGATCGGCATAGGATCAGCCTAGATTCAGCATAGAATCGGCATAGGATCAACATAGGATCAGCCTAGGTTCAACATAGAATCGGCATAGGGTCAGCATAGGTTCAAGATGGGATCGGCATAGGATCAGAATCAGATCGGCATAGGTTCAGCATAGAATCGGCATTGGATCAGCATAGGTTCATTTAGCATAGGATCGGCATAAGATCAGAATATGATCGGCATATGATCAGCATAAAATAGGCATATTATGATCAGCATAGGTTCAGCATAGGATCTGCATATTATTGGCATATAATCAGCATATGATCGTCATAGGATCAGCGTAGGTTCATCATAGGATCAGCATAGGTTCGGCCTAGGTTCAACATTGGATCGGCATAGGATCAGCATCGGTTCAGCATAGGATCAGCCTAGGAACGGGATAGGTTCAGCATAGGATCAGGATAGGTTTAGCATAGGATCAGCATAGCATGAGTACTATAGGGTCAGCATAGAATCAGCATACGATCAGCCTAGTTTAAACATAGGTTCGGCATAGGATCAGCATAGGTTCCGTCACCATTGTTTATCTGTACCTTCTGTATCAGCATAGGATCGGTATAGAATCAGGATAGGTTCAAGGTAGGATATAAATAATACTATTATCCCGCGCCGCCAACTGTACTGTATGTACAAAACTGTGGGTAGGACGTAGGTAAATGTACCAATTCTCTTAAATAAAAACTTTAAACCAAAATTTGTCCTTTCCCCTTTTCGGGGGGCGGTTAGATTCCCCTGAACCGGAAAGTGAGAGCCGGAACCGCAATCGGAACTGAAACCGACACGGGAAACGGATATGTCATAGATACTTTCATCCCCAATTTAACACCCTTAGGGAATGAGTTTAAAAAAAATCTTTTAGGTGCTTCACCTACGACTCCATAGCAATCTCTGTGTTAAATTTCAAGTTTGTAGGTCAAGCGGTGAGCCAATTTTCATAGAGATTTTCTTCCTCAAATTAACACCCTTAGGGGATGAATTTCTAAAAAAAATTTTAGTGCTTCACCTACGTCCCTACAGCAATATCCGTATTAAATTTTAAGATTGTAGGTGAAGCGGTAAACCAATTCCCATACAACCTTTCATCCCCAATTTAACACCCTTAGGGACTGAATTTCTAAAAAAAACTTTTTAATGCTTCATCTACGAACTCACAGTATTCTATGTGTTAAATTTCAAGTTTGTAGGTCAAGCGGCTTGGAAGTTGTATACAAACGTTTTCCCCCCCTTTCCCCCCTTTAGGGGTGGAATTTCGGAAAATCCTCTCTTATCTGACGCCTTTATCACATAACGGACACACCCTCCAAACTTCAGCTCTCTACTACCAGCGGTTTAGGCTATGCGTTGATCCCTCAGTCAGTCACTCAGGACAAAGAGTTTTATATATATAGATAGATTATTTACATTTATTTCATTTTATTAGCTATAGGTTTCTGTCAGCAATATAGAACAATTTAGCCAGTTTCACGTACTGATAGTGAACTACCACTATTATACTGTAATCGTTTGAAATAATTTTCAATGCGTGAAGGCTGCAGAAAAAATAGCGACAATTTTTCTCCAACCCCATGGAACATTTGTTTGTAACGTGCTAATTTCGTGTTTGGCACTGGTATTTTTATTTTCACTACACTCGTTGAACTTCGCGTAACTAAATGGATAACACGCCGCCGAAATTAAACAATTTACACACAATAAAACCATGTTTTGCAAAAATAAAAATTCTGGACAACGTTCCACTAATACGTCAAAAACAAAAGCCCCAAAATATTATTTACAAATGACTAAGTTATGTGACGTTTGTCTCTGTCTGTCAACTTTGAAACTTCATGTGACAGTAAAAGACAAACGATGCATAGTTATGCTCCGGGTGGAACCGCGGGGCGCAGCTAGTATTTAATATAAGTGGACTGGTCACTATTAAAGAATAAAAAGAGAAAGGTAATAGTGATGCATTTTAAACTCGGCTCTAACAGCCGAGCTCAAAATTTATTACTCACATAAATATAAAAAAGCCGGAACAAAATTCGAACTTTGCTGTTATAACAACTCATACTATCTTATCTTATCTTCTTACTAATATTATAAACGCGAAAGTTTGTTTGTATGTATGTATGTGAGGTTGTTACTCTTTCACGCAAAAACTACTGAACCGATTGCGATGAAACTTAGAATATAGGTAGCTGGGGACCTGGATTAACACATAGGCTACTTTTATCCGGTTATTCTCGCGGGAACGGGACTTACGCGGGTGAAACCGCGGGGCGCGGCTAGTCTGTAATAAGATAATCTAAGGTTGTTTTAATTCAACAAATTGTTTTAATTTAGGAAACCCATTTGCGTCTAAAAGAGTTCATTTATTTCTCTAACAAGGAAAAAAATCTAACTGTTTAGAATTTTCTTATCTGAGAAGGTTGGGTTTTGTTCAAGGACCGAACGGTAAACGATTTTGTTAGAGATTTTCGTAGATTGAATCTGAAAATAGTCTAATCTAAACTTGGCAAGTATTCTATAACAGAATTGTCTCGACATCGCTTCGGCATCGTTAGATTTTTGTCGAAAACGGTTCTGCATTATTTGGCGATTTTGCAAGAAATTACTAACACTTTAAAAGCTTAAGAAAAACTGCAGAATTTCCAAAAATGGACTGTCTCCGACAAATATTAAACTACTAGCTGCGCCCCGCGGTTTTACCCGCGTAAGATTTATAAAAAACGGTTCAGCATTTTTTCTTTCATAAGAACCTTTTCGGACCGAAATCGGTACATACGCGCGTGATGCCGTGAACAATGGATATTTCACTTTTATATTATAAAGAACTAGCTGCGCCCCGCGGTTTCGCCCGCGTGAGTCCCGTTCCCGCGGGAATATCGGGATAAAAAGTAGCCTATGTGTTAATCCAGGTCCCCAGCTACCAATATTCCAAGTTTCATCGCAATCGGTTCAGTAGTTTTTGTGTGAAAGAGTAACAACCTCACATACATACATACATCCTTACGTACATACAAACTTTCGCGTTAAAACGACCTTGAAACGATCAAGTTATACATATATACATGCATACAGTGCCCTGTCCCGGTTTTCTCTCTCTCTTATCAGTGCGATGTCCTCAGTTGCATCTCTCTCTGAAGCTCTAGGCTAAACCTACAATTACTCGTATTTTCGACAACGAAGAAAAACAACTAGTTTTGAATATTAGCTCTCCAAATTCTCTGTCAAAAAAAAATACAAGCGAAAGAATTACTTCGATACGTTAATTTGTTTCCGAATTATAGAACTAAACGTGCGATGCGGAATCGTACTCGGGTGTGACGTCATCTCACACTCGCCCAGTGCACTCGCGCTCTATGTGTCGATGTCACAGTACATGCCGTCTAACGCTTTGATTAGCGGAGCGTTGTAAATGACGTCACGTGACTTTTAGCGAGACTCAATATTTATCGTAAGTTTAAATGCCTGTAAAATCAAAACTAATAAATAATTTTGACTACAACAAAAACTAGTGTATTTGTATACATACAAGCTTTACTGTACTAAACTTTCAACTGATTTGGCATACCTACCTATTAGAATTCCTCATTCTAACAATATAAGTAAGTGTATAGGTACTTAAACTTTGACCAATAATTATATACCTACCAAAAACCTTTCTCTAATTACTATAATTATATTGGTGTATGTCAAATTAAAATCGATTTAGTAGTTTTTAGTTTATTGATTTGAGACAAACTGACAGACTACAAAGAAATATGTTTTATAATTATGTAGGTACAGAATTATTGAGTACTAAAATCATTTGTTTCCTACACTTGGAATAATGGTTTTTGAAGAAATGCTGACGGGTGCCAGAATTTCGGAAATCATTTTATCAAAAACTAATATCAATTTTATTCAACATTATGTAAGCAGCTGTTTAACCCGTAAACCAAATTCCCTTCCCCACACCTATAAAAAACAAAACAATTCAAAAATGGAACGTGAAATAGTGAAGTGACAAAATCAAAATGGCGTCGAACGGTAAAGACAGTTCAAAAGTGACAGCTAGCATTGACAGTTTGAAACTGAGTTCGAAGAACACGTCGAAATGCTCGTCGAAAAGAGCTTCCTCAGAGTCTGTTTTGTCGAAAAAGGACAAAGAATGTCTTCAAATGCAGGAATGCAAGAAGAAACTCCTGGGTATGGAGCCACAGATAATCATACGGGACGAAAATGTTGTGCTGCGGTCGCCGCCACAGAAGAAAATTGTTATGCCGCCAACTATAAATGCTGAGGTAAGAGTTTTAATTTAAGATTTTTATTATTTATCATCGATTATGGCCGTTTGGAAAGTAGCCAGTGTCAAATATAATATATTTTTTTGCAAGTCATTTGCGTTTTGCTTCAAAACAGTCAAGTCGTAGTAAAAGTCAAGTCAAGGAAGTCATTGTAAACGGTGGCTCTTTACAATGACGGTTCACGTAAGCTTTGGAGACAACGCTATAGTCCATTTTTTGCACTGATTTTCACTTTGATTACACTTGTACACCTTCACGAAACTAAATTGATTAATATGGCCACGAAATTAAACAATTTACACGCATTTTAACTAGTTTTCGCTAAAATGAAATTTAGCCAAACGCCAACTCTTTGTTTATATTTTCTCTATAATAGACCTAAATTCGTATCCGTAGACCTTCTCGTAGATTCTCTACGTCGTAGCAAAGCTACGAAATTCGGTCCACCAAAGGAGCTACCAAAGGTTCTTTATGATGTCTGCGTAGTATTAAGAAGGGTCTTTGAAAATCCCGCAGGATCGGGATTTCTCAGGTAAACCCACGGGACACTGCTAGTAAGTTACTACAAAACAGTAAACATCGTAAATCAAAACAAAATGACAGTCCCAAACCAATTAGGACAAAAAAACTCCGAGCAAAATTCGATAATCAAAGAGAAATGTAAAAATGGCGTCTCTTGCTGTATTTTATTAGGTCTCAAAACTTTTGCGGAAAAGTGGACTAATAAAGTAAATCGTACTAAATATTATCTATACTTATAATAAAGGAAAAGAGGACCAAATGTCTGTACTTGGAACGGAATTTAAAAAAAGTTGTAGGAAAAGTACGAGCTTAGAAAAAGTGGTAGAACAAAATTATAACTAGTAATTCTGCGAACAATAGACCTCGCGAACACCATGCGAACACAATTACTATACGTATAAGTATTTAAAACACAAGTATTCAAATCCCCTTTTTGTGGGAGAAATGTCCTACCCATCAAAAATACGAAAATAAATAGATTTGTTTTTAATCCATAAATAGAAAATAATCTATAAATAGATGTTTTTATCGTGGGGATAAAACTTTTGAGCTTATAAGCTCAAAGAACTTGTACACAAAGTTTTATCAAAATCGGATCTCATAGTGCGGAGATATCAAGCACGGGAGAAATACCCCACCAATCAAAAATACACACGACAAAAAGATTCCTTAAGCTCCTTTCTCAAAGTTTAGTTTTTAACAAAATGTTAAAAACTAAACTGTGAGCCCTCGTTTAGCCCTGTAGGGTTATTTTACTCTTTTTATGACATTTAAAACGTGGGTTTTTTAGATATTTAAATTTTATTTTTTTCTTTCTAATGTGTCTATTTGATTGTCTGCTGTCAATAATGTTGTAAACGACTGGCAACACCAACCGCGACGGGCATGCCGAACGTAGCCGATGCCGCCCGACACTGACCGACGCCGCCGCGCGCGCGTAACAAGGACGGACATATTGCGTACCTGTGGTCGGAAGGAGAAAGAAGGAGACGCGTGCGCCCGTGCCAGTGTTGCCAAGTTAGCTACTTTATAGCTAGATTGGGCAACTTAGATTAGATTAAATTAACTCTTTATTGTACCAAATTAAAACAAACAAAATCAAAATGGCAAAATAAACAAATACATTGAAAATTACAATATAACCATTTAAGTGACAAATAAACTATAAACTAATTTTCTAATTCTCGCGCCATGTTCACTTTTTCTTGTAACAACAAAATAAATGGTGGCTTCTAATTTTGTTTTTAATGAATTACAAATAAAATGTAAGTCAACAAGTTTTTCATGATAATTTAGTGCTAAAATGCATTTGGGTTTTTGTCCCGAAAGTGTTTGTGGAAAGTTGAAAGTAGCTTTAGCTAACATTGTCATCTGATTTTGAGCTATACCCAAAGTTTCAGCCCGCTAGATAGTCGGGAAGTGCCTCAAATTGAAGTTGCAAGATTCCGCCCGGACCGACAAACATACATACAAGAAAAGTAAGAGTATAAAAACGTGGTAAAATTTCAAGAAGTTCTTTAAATATCTCTGTAAAATTTCCAATTTGCATACGTTTAAAAAAATAATAAC
The DNA here is from genome assembly GCA_949358125.1 of Idaea dimidiata. Taxonomy (NCBI): domain Eukaryota; kingdom Metazoa; phylum Arthropoda; class Insecta; order Lepidoptera; family Geometridae; genus Idaea; species Idaea dimidiata. The sequence goes on from OX442342.1 coordinate 2,517,921, forward strand.
TCCCTCACAGCAACTCCTCGTTGTTCAGAGTACAATAAGAAAACTTTAAAAACTTTCGTTTCGAACAATACCTTATTATCGTTCGAAGAAAGGACCTTTCGTTCCAAACTTGATCATCAACTTTACAAACGATCTTTTGATTCGAAGGCAAGTCCGAATTAAAAAGAAGTTGTTTTTCCAAATAATTTAAATGGAAATCCATTTTGGGAGAATGAATGCGAAGTACTCTGAACCGACAGGCGTGGATAAATATTTTCTTTTTTATTTATTTAATATTCCTCTATACTTAAAGAAATGCTTTCCAAAAATTTCGCACCCGACAGGACTTGAACCTGCATCTCTGGGGATCCGTCCCAACGCCTTTCCAATTTGGCCACGGATGCATGTCTAAGCGAGTCGAAATTAAGGATTGCATTTCTTATTGTTTTACGTTTTTAAGGCACGTAGCGCCATCTACTGACAATATTTGCAGACTGCCAGCTTGAACTATTCTATTTTCCATAGAATTAAATTCAACGTTGAGATGTTGCTTCCGATTAAGTGTAGGAAACACTTTAAAATAATTATAACAAAAACGGGTAATATTCCTCTTTTTTCATTTAGTAGCAAAGCAATAGTGTCTCACCTAGAGTTGGAGTTGTCAGAGGGCGTATTCCTGTAATGAAATTAACGAAAATTTCGTTTCAGCATCATTTCAATATCATCTATATGATCTATATAGGTCGCTATAGTCTCAAACACCCTAATAATTGAAAATTACACGAACATTTGACTCTCAATTAGAGTGTGTTATGTTCAATTTTTGTTGTGTGTAATCTCAGATCTCAGATAATTTCTCAAGTTGTAGTTTAAGAAAAGTTCTTTATTGTACCAAATTATTACAAACAAACATGAAAAAAAACTAAATAAACAAATACATTAAAAAATAACAATATAATCATTTAGGTTAAATATAGGTATCATAAGCAAATATTAATCAAGATTTTACTTAAAACTATTATAAAAACAACTAGGTAAAATGGGCGGCTTTATCGCCAAGGGGGGTTTGAAGGTATAAAAGGGGGTTTGAAGGTATAAAAATACCTAACAATAATCGTGTACAAAGCGACCCACAAACTTACACAAAGGTAGCGAATCTAAGTTAAAGTTGCAAGTTTGAAACTTAGCTTTATTTATAGCATATAATCCGGCCAGCTTTGTTGCTTCGAAAACTTTGTTTTAGTTTAGAATTATGATTCTAATGTCCAAGTCATATGTTGTACTAGCGAGCGCTGTCGGTCTATTTATTTATTTAAGGAACATTCACAGCTATAAGACAAAGTAAATATAATGCTTGTGCATTTCTTTGCTTTCAAGGTTTGCTACAGAGTGCACGTGACTGATAGGGATTGTCAATGATTGTCAAGAAATATTTTAAAGGAAAAATTCGTCTTCAAAAATTCACTTGCGGCGAGATTTGAACTCGCGTCCCTGGATCAGTACCCCAGTGCCTAAACCACTCGGCCATGCAAGTTCCCATCTCGAGCAGCGAATTTAAGAATATGAATGTTTCCCTGTCTACTATTTTTCGACTACGGCTCGATTGAGACGCCATCTACAGGATCACTTTCCAGTGATTTACCTGCACCAATGATTACAAACTGACTTTACCGTTAACGCGTTTGGCCAAGAGATGCTCTTTTTCCTATTAAATATTGAATTTTTCCTTTAAAATATTTCTAGTAAATATGCCTTGAGCAATAAACACAAATTACGAAATGATTGTTAAATTAATTTTTGTCACATTTCCTAGCCGCCATTGTGTATCTTGTACATTATAATCGATGGTGCCGCGTGATTGACTCGCGGGAGTGAGATAGCTGCGAGTGCGCGGTGCGGGGACTGCAAGGCTAGGCGGTGAAGCGGGGCAAAATTTGGATTCGAGCTGGCCTACTATAAGCCCTTAACATCGCTCTTACGGTGAAGGAAAACATTGTGAAACCCACGGGTGAAAATCACGCACAAACGCCCAATAGTAGGGCTAATTGCGGAAACACACAGTTAAAACTTTAACATTTTAACTTTTATGTTGTCCTAGCTTCGTTTCGTAATGTAGTTTCATTTGTATTGGCCAGATACTAGAAGTGGTATTTTAAAATTTTAAAATAAATAATAATTGCATGGGATTTTCATTTAATTTTTAGATGATTTATACAGCGCAAGCAACTTTTAATCCATCCTATTTATGGCGTTGTAGTGCCCGGGACATTGTTAGGTGGAGTAGGCTTGCCCAGCACCTATACCACCCTCCCAGCCTAGTCAGCCATGCCCAGGAGAAGAAACTGGTCAATGCATCTTGATAAATAAATTTTGTGAACAACACAGAGCGCCATCTAGCCCCATGGTAAGCTACTGTGCTTGTGTTACGGTGACTAGACGACGGATATAAAACTTATATTTATTTTTGTTTTGTAAATACATATATAGAGAGACACCCAAACCGGAAAGAAATATTTATTTTTACTCTATGCTCAACATACTCTATGTTTATATTTACACCCGGCAGAGATCGAACCCGCAACCTTCTGCATTGCAGTCGAGGCATTCGCATGACGCACCATAGGTCACAGGTCAAAGATGAGAGTTTAAAACTGTGGTTTAAAACCACTTTCCCGGTTTAAATTCTCGTGATTTTTTATTTCAACCGCTTCCCGTACGATTTGGAAGTTTAATAATAATAAACAGAAATCGTGTAAGTTTAAAAACCCATTTGGATACGAACGGTATGTAATGGATGGATACGCTGTCTCGCTCACAGATATATACAACGAGCGAGAGCGAGTATTTGGAAATCGAAATTTCGTTTACGAATTTTATTCAAGAGGTTCAAAAATACGGTTATTGGATAAGGAGTTACATAAATCTCATTTCTTAAGGCCTACACACTAAGGTATGTCCGACTGCCTCGCTGCTTTAATAATATTATACAAGTATAATATCATTCGCCCTACCATGATTTCTTATAAGTCGTCGCGAAGTTATCGTTCAGCTAAAAAACAATTAAAAGGTTGCCTGGAAGAGATCGCTTTTAGCGATAAGATCGCCCATTGTACCTAATTGTTTTTTTTTAAATATAGTTTTAAGTATATTAATAATTATAATTAGTTTATAGTTTATACAAGATGTAACGGGCAAGTCCTTTTAATCCGAAAGGGGGTTGTTCTAAACGTCCAGGCAAACACCTTTTGTTCTACGACTTTTAAAAATTAGAACTTTTTTTTTGAAAATTTTGAGATTATGTTTCACTGAAAAAACAGCTGTTTTTGAAAATAACGGTAATTAAAGGTTTGATTGTAGTAGACCAAACTAAATGAAAGGACAACATAAGGTCAATGACCTCGAACTCTAAGAAACAGCTGATCTTCGAGTAAACTTTACACTTCAAATTTTCGAAAAGTACTTCGAATTTCCAAAAGTCGTAGAACAAAAGTTGTTCGCCTAGACGTCTAGAACAACCCCCTTTCGGCTTAAAAGGGCTTGCCCGTTACATCTTGTATATCACTTAAATGGTTATATTGTAACTTTTTAATGTACCTATTTGTTTATTTTGTTATTTTTATTTTGTTTGTTTTAATTTGATACAATAAAGAGTTAATCTAATCTAATCTAAAAACCTATAAAAAACCTATAAAACTAAACCAGAACTAAAGCACAGTAAACTTTTTAAACTACTTAACTTATTTGCGTGATTTTAACTTTTTAATTTTCCTTACCGCGACGGTTCGATCCAATGATCTTGGTCATGAGGGAACACGCACAGAACGCACAGTACATAGAGGGAGCAGTATGGAAAATGCACACAGTCTAGAAACTGCACACTAATCGTGTCACGGTCATGACGTGGCACGCAGTACTGACTTCACCGCGAAACCTCCATATGGACGCGCATGTACTTAAATAAATAAATAAATATTGCACTACTGCACACAGCGCAATCTAGCCCCAAACTAAGCACTAGGCTCGTACTATGGGTACTAGAAAACGGATATACTACATTTTATACTTATTTTTTGTAAATACATATATATTATACATCGAAAGACACCCAGACCCGATACAAATATTGATTTTTAAGCATAAATATTTGCACCCGACGGGAATCGAACCCGCAGCCTTCTGAATTGCAATCGTCCGCCCGACGCGCCACAGAGGCCGTCATGTTTGTGTGAGTGAACCGTTTCGATCATTTGTAGGTCGTTTCCTTACTGTACCCCAGCCTCAACCTTTCTATATACTGTGACTAAAGACTGTAAAGCTAAAGTTAACACAGTGTTAAACCGGAAACTATACTTGTCAATAGCATCTATAGCTTCCGGCTTATATTAGCTTCACTAATAATTAGTAGCCATTTCATCTAATTCCATTAGGTTTATGAGCAGTTTAAGCAACTATTTTTTTTTTTTTTTTTTTTAATCCTGTGACGAACACACAGCGCCATCTAGCCCCGTGGTAAGCTGTTAAGCTTGTGTTACGGTGACTAGACAACGGATATACTACTTATATTTATTTTTCTTTTGTAAATACATACATATTATACATAGAAATACTTCCATCTATGATTTTTATAGCGCTGTAGTGCCTGGGACATGGTTAGGTGGAGTAGGCTTGCCCAGCACCTATCCCAGGCTAGTCAGCGATGTCCAGAGGAAAGAACTGGTCAATACGTCTGGAGCTAACTAAGCCGTGGGTTTCCAACCAAGCTAACTAAGTCGTGGTCACATTGGTGCGCGGACAGTCGGGATTCGTAACAACAACCTTCGGACTAAAAGTCAGGATATCTACCACTAGACCAACACCGCTCTAAAACCGTTTTACCATTTACCTTCACTAAAACACTTTGTATTATTTACCTCAATATTCCCGCGGGTACGAAATTTATTTCTTCCAAAGCCACATAAATTCTTATTTTTAAAACGCACGAAAAAAACCTGGCAGAGACTAATAAATATTTTACCACCGATTGATCCACATAAAAAGTTTCATTTATTTACCCAAGCGGTCGGGGATTCGATTCTCGGATCATAAAAAGGTAATCAAAGTCTTTGAAAACACCTGCGTCGAAGAATTATTGTGGATCGACATGCGATGGTGTTGTTTTCTTGGTAGAAGTGAAACTTTGTTTGGGAGAATTGGATTTTGGAAGTTATTAGCTGGTTTTAAGTCTTTGAAGATTTCTGTTGGGAGAAATTAAAGTTAGTTACTTTTACCGGGTCGTAATCGCGAGTTATTATTTATTTTCTTACCTCGACATTTCGATCATGTTACAATGATCTTGGTCGCAATATTATGCATGAAAGTCGTGTGAATTAAAAAAGTTTATAAATGTAAATTAAACAATTGACGTCCTTTGGAGAGGTCTTATCCGTTCCGCTACCGGGTCGGATGAGTCCTATCGACGTACCCAAAAAGTATTATCCGTCCTGGCCATAAAAGTTTTATTTTGGACCGGGTCGGATAAGACCTATCGTTGTACACAAAAAGTATCATCCACCCCAGCCGTTTTATTTTAAACCGGGTCGTAAGAAACCTATCGACATTCTCAAGATAAATCATCCGTTCTGCCATTTTTTAAAAACGGGTTGGATGAGACCTATTGACGTTTTCAAAAAGTCTCATCCGTCCCGGTCGTAAAGATTTGAGCTATCCGACCGGGTTGGATGACACTTATCTCTGTGGCTTGTTGGGTGAACCACCGTCTGCAACGCGGAATGTTGTGGGTTAGGTGACCGCTTCGGACAAATTTTTATGCTGACCACAATTACTCCCTTACTTATAAAATATTATTTACACATGACTAAGTTATGTGCCGTTTTCTCTGTCTGTCAACTTTGAAACTTCATGTGACAGTAAAAGACAAACGATGCATGGTTATGCAGCGCATTAATTAGCGTTTATAAGTAAGGGGGCTGATGTACAACCAATCGTTTAATTTACTTAGAAGCATTAGTACCTAATTGGTTTATATGGGAAATGACGAGCAAATGCTCTTATTGATTTCATTTCATATAATAGCTGACATTTTTTCTACCTATATTTCATTTATCATGGGAACTTACCACATGAAGCTTATGAAGAGTTCATATTGATTGAAAAGGGTAGAATAATATAGACAGAGTAAACATACTCCCTTACTTATTAAATAATATTTTATTTCTTATCGGTTGTGAACCGATTAAGGCCATTAGGAAATTAGCCAGTGTCAAGTATTATCAATATATTATGCAAATTATTTGCATAGAAACAGTCAAGTCGTCAAAGTCAAGTCAGTGAATCATTTATAAACACGGCGGCCATTTATAAAGATTGTTCTCGGAGCTTTGGAGACAACACTAAGTCAATGTTTTGCACCGATTTTCACTTTCATTCCACTTGTACGCCTTCACGAAACTAAATTAATTAATATGCCCCTGAAATGAAGAATTTGCACGCATTTGAACTAGGTTTCACAAAAATGAAAATTTAGCAACACATCTCCTTAACGCGTTCCCGCTAAAAAACCAAACTAATATTTACACATGACTAAGTTATGTCACGATTGTCTCTGTCTGTCAACTTTGAAACTTCATGTGACAGTAAAAGACAAACGATGCATAGTTATGCAGCGCATTAAAAAGCGTTTACAAGGGGTTAGTAATTAAAATTTTAAAAATAATTTGAACAGAGTAAATAACATTAAAAAACCATAATTTTCATGTCAATTCCAAACTATGTAAAAGGGTTTTTTTTATAATGGCGTTAAATATCCTGAGTTATTAAAAACCAACGATATTAAAACCATATTTTTTTGTCTTAGTTCAATTTAAAATGTTAATTTTATTTGATGAATACCTTGGTGAAAACAAATATATTTATAGTTACCGCACTACCATGATCGTTTGTCGTTGCTTTGTCGTCCTTTTGTTGCTTTAAAAAAAGTTAATTTTAAATAAAAAATACCCCGACCTACTTTCAAAAACTGCAGACAGTAAAAATTACATCACATCTATTCGAATCCAGCTAATCCATTCCTTGTAAACTAGGCTGGAACTAGTCCTTTGCTGGCGCTCACGCTAACTCGCCGGCAAAACGTTTTGCCACCCTCTTTAGCGGGGATTTTACTTTTCCAGCTACTGATTGGCCGAAGCAATTTGAATTTGGAATGTGAATATTTTTGAAAAGTTTGTATGACCAGAGAGTTCCAATAGAAATGGAATATAAATAGAAGAAAATACTCTAGGAATAGAACAGGAGTAGACTAGGAGATTAGGAGTAGTCTTGGAATAGAGTAGGATTAGTCTCAGTGTAGACTTGGAATATACTAGGAATAGCAATGCTATACACTAGGCATAATCTTGGAATAGTCTAGGATTTGTCTAGGTTTAATCTAGGTTTAGTCTTGGTTTAGTCTAGGATTTGACTAGGATTAGTCTAGGTTTAATCTAGGACTAGTCTAGGATTAGTCTAGGTTTAATCTAGATTTAGTCTAGGACTAGTCTAAGATTAGTCTAGGAGTAGTCTAGAATTAGTATAGGATTAGTCTAGCATTCTAGGATTAGTCTACGAATAGTCTTGGAATAAACTAGGAGTTGTCTTGGAATAAATTAGGTGTAGTCTTGGAATAGACTTGGTATAGACTAGGAATTGACTAAGAATAGACCAGAAATAGTCTAAATTAGAATAGAAAATAGTAGTTAGCGCGATACGCAAACATTGGGAAAAGTAGAGTTACTCATTTTCTCATAGAGGGCGGTGAGAAGTAGAATGTCTACCTCGGGAGACAATACTATTTCGCTCGAGTGAGGTACTTTGAATCCCTCGATTCGTTCAGGATTCCTTCGCTGCTCTCTGGATTCAAAAAACACTCAAATAGTATTTTCCCCCTTGGTGTACAATCTACTATTTGTTTTTCACGTTGGTTTATATATTTTTTTAAATATTTTGTGTTTTTTTAGCTGAACAACTTATACGACACGGCGGAAATGTGGTTTTTTTTTTGCAAAAATAAAAAAACTTAGGTACTAATTTCTTCTATGGTTTTCGCGATTTTGCATAATAAAACACTTTATTTATCCGGTTTTATCGCGTTTTTATTCATTATTTGACCCGAGCTTTCGCCAACTTTACAGTTGGCTTTTTCAAGGTTGACTGAGATGTAATTTGTCTATTTTTAACATTCTAAAAAGTTACAGTAAACTACCGCCTCATAATTATTTGCAATAAAAACGTTCCAGTGTACGCAGACTATAGAGTTATTGTAATAGTTTTCAATTTAAATTACAATTATTTTTATCCCTAACTAGCTCTAAAAACTACCATGGCTTCGGAACGCGCCCTCACATGAGAAGAAGCCACGAAGAAACTCATGGGGGTTCTCTTTTGCTCAGAAATTTAAAAAACAATTTTTACATCGAACTAAGAATTAAAAAATCTAAATAACAAATAATACTAAGTCCTACAAAAATGGCTAACGGTATCTTGTGGTCTTGCAGCTGTTGTTGGCTGGGCCTGGGACTTGATCAAATGAAGTACAGGATCCCAGACAGGTGGCACTTTCCAGCCATCTTCCCTATTGAAATTATTAGGGTGTTTCTGAATTTCAATAGCTTCCCAAAGCATCCTGGGTACATACCGCTTCTCTGTAGCCAGTACCTGTGCTTTATCGAAGCGAAGGAAATGGTTAGACTTGTCCAGCGTGTGTTCACAAACTGCAGACTTCTGATACCGCCTGTGCTTCACATCAGCCATGTGCTCTCTTAGACGAGTGGCAACACTTCGTTGGGTTTGCCCTATGTAACAGGCGCCACACTCACAATCGATCTTGTAAATGCCTGCTTCCTCCAGGGGTATCTTACACTTGACTGGTCTTAACAATTGTTGGATCTTTCTGTGTGGCTTATAGTAAGTTTTAATCGAAGCTCGTTTCAAGATTCCTCCAATTTTGTCTGTGACTCCCTTGATGTATGGAAGGATAGCCGGGACTCGATCAACTGTAGGTGGTTTGGGGCGGCTCCTGTGAGCGTGGCGCGGCACTTGGAGGTTGTTGCGACGTAGGACTTGTTTGACGTGCCTGACCTCCTCCGCCAGGTGGGCCCCGTCACAGATGCCATATGCTCTCTGCAACAAAGTTTTACCAACAGTAGCTAACTGTGAAGGATGGTGGTGCGACCGACCGTTGAGATACCTATCCGTATGCGTGGATTTCCTAAATACAGTGTGCCCCAGTGACCCGTCAGCACTTCGAAAGACTAGGGTGTCTAAGAAAGCTAATGTTTTCTCATTTTCTAATTCCATCGTGAATTTAATTTGGGGATTAATCGAGTTAAGATGGTCTAAAAATAAGTGAACCCGATTTTTTGGCAGTATAGCAAATGTGTCATCTACGTACCGTTTGTAGATCTTCGGTGCTACCGGTGCACCCTGCAGGGCCCTCTCCTCGAAGTCCTCCATAAATATATCGGCCACCACAGGAGAGACAGGTGACCCCATAGCAACACCGTCGATCTGCATGTAGAACTGGTTGTCCCACAGTAAGTAACCATTGGTGAGGCAAAGTTCTAGTAAATCCGCATACTCCGAAGGAATATTATTCTCGATTAACTTCTTTTTGACAATATCTATGCACCCTCTTATAGGTAAGCTAGTGAAGAGGCTCTGCACATCGAAACTAACCATTATCTCATCATCATCCACCTTAAGGTCTTTCAGGTGACTGATGAAATGGTATGAATCCCTTACAAATGAACCCGTCGTGCCGCGGAGTGGTGATAAAACCTTCGTAAGATGTTTGGCCAGTAAGTATGTTGGTGAATCTATCTGGCTTACAATAGGTCGTAATGGAACATTTGGTTTGTGTATTTTAGGCAACCCATAGATCTTAGGGGCTTTTGGGCACATAGGTGTTAGTGCCGACACGTCTAAACCTAGTTTTTCCGAGTGTTGTTTAAGTAAATCTTTTGTCTTTTTCGTAATTTTTGAGGTTGGATTTTTGCTAACTTTTTCGTATGTTGTATGATCCGACAAAAGCCCACTCATTTTGTTGTTGTAATCCGACGTATCCATCACAACCGTTGAATTTCCCTTATCCGCCCGCAGGATGGTGAGATCCTGGTCCCTACGTATGGTATTTAACGCTATTTGTTGTTGTTTGGTTAGATTCGATTTCGGCATTTTCGCGTTCCGCAGGACACATGATATATCCTGTCGAATTGCCTCCAAATCCTCCTTCGGTAGGTCGTTTCTTTCTAAGGTTCCTTCAATTCCGCATATTATAGTTTCGTATGGTATTTTCCTCGGTGTGATCGCGAAATTCAAGCCATTTTGTAGTACCTGCATTGTAGGGCTATCCAATGTTTTGCTGGACAGATTGACAACTGACGTGACTGACGTATTTGACAGCTGCGCGTGATTGGTCGTTCGTCTCGCGTTCCGTTTTTGTTGATTTTCTAATTTTTCGTACTTTCTAATATGATTTTGTTTCGACTGTTCAAATACCTGCTTATACCGTTTGTTGCATAATTCGATTGCTTTTTCGTAATCTGTACTCGTCAAATCTGCTTGCAGCCCACCGGACAGCACCTTTTCCTGTTCGCTAATTTTGAATAATGAATAAAAACGCGATAAAACCGGATAAATAAAACTTAGGTACTGTCACCTATAAAATATCCGGAATAAATAATATAATTATGTCAAAAACATTCTCATTATAACTTATAGCTATATAGCTAGAGGTCAATGTCCAACAATATAATTCACCCTTTGATTCCAATCGGATAATCGGCTCAACAACTTGTCATTTGAAAATTGACCTTATTTCAAGGTATTACAGTTGACATCGGTTCGGATTTGTAAAGTAAACAGTCTGGGCTTTGGTATCGTAAATTCTCTTTTCTATAGGTTTGTATATGTAATAGATATAGCTATGTATGATAAATATAGCTATGTATGATTGTATAGACAGGGTAGTTTACAAAGTTCGAGTTTCTTCTATGTTTTATTTCAAAAGGTAAATAAAGAAACCCTTATCCACTCGTATTACTGGCTTTGCACGATTTGTGCATTATACATAGAGCCCTTTTTAAACATGGGTCGAATCATGTACCACTGGCGTCTTCCTTTTTTTAGATAAACGTGCTATATTTTAGACTGTTCTTCATTAATGCAGTACAGGTCAATAATTTTTGAAATAGAAAAAAAATAGAACAATGTAATTTTGTCTAAGGTTTTAGCTATTTTGCAAAATAAATCTTTACAGTTGGCGAAAGCTGGGCCGTTTGAAAATAATGACATTACCTAAAGAAATGCTCTCCAAAAATTTCGCACCCAATTCAATAAAACGCGACTAAAACTCGGTATTTATTGTGTTTTAATTAGAACAAGTACAAAAAAATAGAAGAGGGGAGTGGGGAATTTGTCATTTGTACTTTTAATCAATACTACAATCTAACAATTTATATAAAACTGCATTCAAATTCTCATAATTATGTACAGAAATCAATCTCAACTAGATATAATGACCTTTTGACGGTAATACACACAAAAACAAACATCCAAATCGATAACTTTAGTCAGTTAAAAAGTAAATTTCAATTACACAAAACTACCAACTTAAGCGTAAAGTTAAATAAATGAAAACGGAACTGCCAACTGTCCAAACAGTCGTTTCCAATAGTGCCAACCTGACGAACAGAAGTTCTGTTTGAATTTGGAATGATTTATCGGGTCGTTGGGTAAAAGTTCCATATTGAAATTGGTTACTTTTCAAAATAGGAATATGTTTGTGTACCTACAAACACCTGCGTAGGTATACAGTGTGTTTGGAGAAGGTAAATTATTCATTTTCCACCTTTCTTTAGTTCTATCTAAGATTTTTCATCTGTTTTCGAGGTAACTTTACTAGCTGCGAGGGTTCCACCCGCGTAAGTCCCGATTCTGTGCAAATATCGGGATAAAAATAGCTCCTCTTGTGTTACTCCTCGATAATATAGCTTTCTATAGGTGACAGAATTTATAAAATCGGTCCAGCAGTTTTGGAGCCTATTCATTACAAACAAACAAATTTTTTTTTAATATAATCCGCACTACCATAATCGTTTGTCGTTGCTTTGTCGTCCTTTTGTCACGCAAAAAATAAAGTAAATTTCTAATAAAAAAATACCCCGACCACTTTTAAAAACCCCAGTTTTTTTAAGGTGTTTTTTTATATTTTATGGGTTTTAATTTTATTTTTTTAGCTCGACTTATATGACATCATGTTAGGGCGGAATATTAGTATAGATATAAGAAGATAATTTGTATTGCGAAAGGTATTCTATGGTTTTATTTTTTATTTTTGCGAAGTTGAAGTGGAATTAAATTCATTGTTCGGATTCAATCCCATCGCTCTTTTTATTTTAATTCCATTTAATTCGAAAAAAATATGTTCCATAGTTCACGATCACACAGCAGCAGATGCACACACTGACATGTTCCGTACAGTATTACGTATGATCGACCTTTGGATCGACTAATGGCGGACGATCTTTAGTGACAGACTGGCGATGGCGGTCGAATCATCATTCTAGGCCCCGCAACCACCGTTTGCGTGGAACATTTTTTCAAAGGATTGCTACTATATTCGAGTTTGTTGCTTAGACTATACAAAAATTTAGTTAATGCTCGGAATTCGAACCAGCTAACTAAAATTAAAACATTGTTTCAATCATAAGTTATCAAATCTGAATGGAATAATTTTTAATATTCAAATCGTTGTAGATGCGGTATTCCACCATAGAGATAAAATGACAATAAATGTATTAGAGAGGCTGAGTTTTTCATAGCATTTTCTTTAGAAAATATTCACTCAGATATAAACAGAAGGTGTATTTAGCTGTAAATCGTCCTGAGGAAATTTTAATATGTAAAATATATCGTCAAGTCCAGTAGTCTAATCTTGTTCATCTTCTTCCTAATTTTAACTCGAACGGACAGGAAAGGGGCATTATATCGAAATTGTAAGGGTTCCAGGTGCAAATCCTGTCGAGTGCAGATTTTTGAAAAGAAATAATAATTTTAGTTTGATCTTAGTCAAATATTTTTAAACTTAAATCTTCGTGTCTAAATATAATATTACAGGTGCCATTACGAGGTGTAAGTATTCGTCAATAAATACAGCGTTGGCATGGCTTAGGTTTTTACTAAGCTATAGTATTTCTCCCGTCGTCGCATGATGGTACGATTTCTATAGGTAACATAAAGAAACAAACAAACAATTCCGTCACATAATCTCCTCGTAAAGTGTAACCTAGTATATCTACCGTAAATAGCTGAGAGACACATGCAACAACGCACCTTATTGACATCTAACACGTATTGCTGTATATTGTTTATTTACCTTTCGTTGTATTATATGACATAGATTCACAATTATTTATCAAAAAAAAAAGGAAAATTACGGTTTTAAGTCAAAGTGAAAGTCGAAGTCAAATTCAATTTTTTTTTAATAAATTGGAATGTGTTCATCACTTTAAATACGTCGAGTGTTACAACTATGACTCTAGTGTGTTAGTGACTTAAGTCCTCTTTCACTCATTCGATTTTTGTATTTTTTTTTCCAAAAAAGGATGGTTATCGTTTCGTTTTATTTTTCAATAGCAGCTCAGTAATTGTCACTTGATTGAGTTCATGCTGATTAACCAAAAGACACTGAACCGTTATTGAAATAATTACACCTTAAAAATGATCACCTATAAAAAAATAACGGATTTTATGATTGTAGTTAAATAGTTTTGATGTACTCTCTCTGTAATAATAGTAAATGTTTATCTCTAACTCGTTGAAGTCCAACAAAAAATTTGTTTGTCTTCCAAATTGCGAGTGAAAACAAATAATATTATGAAAATTATTGTTTTCAGGGCTATGAGAGGTGTGTTTGTTTTGTTCCTTCATATTTTTTTTGTTTTTGAACTCTTTTGAAGTTTAGCTTTTGTGACTGGAGTTGGAAGATATAATGAATTGTCTTTGATTAATTTGAAGTCTTCGACATTGGGGCTGTTTTTGTTTTTTGGCTTTCATTTGTTTTCTTTCGTCGAAAAAGTCGACCATATTTTAAGTTTTGCGAGATCAGGGCATCGATTCTGTAAGGACGTTGCTTATTTAAAACATTTGTAATGCAGGAGCAGATCAGTTGCATGACAAAAACAAACCCTATTCTATAAGACATAATATATGTTTCAAACCTGCTTCATACTGATTGGCTCAGAGATAAGGCAATAGCTTTCGGCTCCTTGATTGGGCTAGAGTGCAATACGAGTAGATAGCGGGCCAATCGGAGATTGGCAGCTTAGCAGCTGTGGCCAATAGAATTGCCCAAACTCCGACATGCAGCCAACAAGCAGGTGGCTTGCCGGTAAGTTGCCGATTTAACATTTGGACCATTGTGGAATACGAAATAACGTACATTGCCTGCATATTACCTGCATCTCACCTGTTTGTAGCCTGCGTCGCCCTTACCGAATAGCCACCCTGGATCAATCGATCACTGGATCAAAAAGCTTTTAGTTTCGATCCAATGAAAATCCTCGAAATTTTCACGAGCAAGCGGCCGCAGTCCTTCGTTGATCACCTGGATTCTAATCGTTAGATTTCAATGTACAAACCGCAGAAGTTAACTTGGTACCTGCGTGCCTTCTGATTATGGTAAAAGATTGATGCCTGGTTAACTTCTTTACTACAAAACGTCACAACCAAACGCAGAAGTTAACCAGGCACCCATCTATGACTTAAATCAGAAGGCACTCAGGTGTCAAGTTAACTTCTGCATGCTGTACAGTACCTATGCCACAACCTTCTTATCTAATTGTGAAATTTTAATTGCTTTAACTTAAATTTTAATTATTCAAATGCTGCGGTTGCATCAGTAGAATTTGCAAGACGGCGGAAATATGATGGATACATATTTCTGCTGTTTGCAATCGAGACCTTGGGCCCATGGGGAACAGAAGCGTTAGATTTTTATTAACCAATTTCAAAATTATTAGTTTTAGCTTCGGGTGACAAAAGGGCTGGCAGCTACTTTGGCCAACGAATTGGTATAGCAATTCAAAGAGGAAATGCAGCCAGGCTTTTGGGTACTATACGTAGGATTTTTAATTTTAATTAATTAAAATTTTATTTAAATATAAGTATGATACTTTGAAAATATTGTTAAATAAAAGTATGACTTGAATTTAAAGCAAACATTTGCCATCGGGTTTCTACAACTTGAATTTCTTAGACAAAATTTAAAAAAATATGTATATACATTACCTATCTTTGGTTTTTATATGTAGTCGGGGTAATTTTTATTTAAAATTTACTTTGTTTTTTTTAGCTACAAAAGGACGACAAAGCAACGACAAACGATCATGGTAGCGCGTAATATCTCAACAGTTTCCATAATACACATACATAATTAAAAACCTCTATTAAAACCATACCTATTTAGTTCATGGCGGGACATCGTTTATCCTAGATTTCCCCTGAGTCATCCCACTCCCCTAGGCTTAAGGAGGCGACTAATGTGAATCGAGCTGAAATCCCTTCTGATTGAATATTTTTCTTCATAACTGGTATCAAATACATATATCTTTAAACAATATTATGTTATTGTAGTACATGATACAAGAAGTGTCCCCTTAATTTCAAAAACAATAAAAAATAACTTTAAATACCACTATTATACAGGCAAAGTTACTCCTGTTTTACAAAATAAAACAATTTTTCTTCTAAATCCTTAAACCGCTATATTTTCTTATAGGCATCATAATATTAGAAAATACAATACCTAGAACCTCTTAATCGCATTTTATAAAAATATTATTGTAATCATCGTTAATGATTGATTTTACGGGAAATTATAGATTTTTTCATGCAATTCCATCTCGCTCATTTCTATGCAATAGGACAAGGACCGATAATTATCATCTATCGCCGTCTTAGGTGATCCTTTTGCGTTACTAAAGCTGTGTTTCCACCGTTAGCGGAACGAGTAATTAATGTGTCAGTTTAACGTTGTCCTATTGCATAGAAATGAGCGAGATGGAATTGCATGAAAAAATCTATCATCCTACTAATATTAGTAGTGTACACAAATCTTTACTAATCTACTAACTTTCAGCTGTATAATATTTTTTGACTTAATTTTACTTTAAAATATTTTAAAGGAAAAAAATTATCTTCAAAAATTCACTCGCGTCGAGATTTGAACTCGCGTCCCTAGATCAAAAATCCAATGCCTATCTACCACTTGGCCACACGAGTCGTGGGTTCAAATCACGCCACGAGTGAATTTTTAAAAATAAGTTTTTCCTTTAAAATATTTCTAGTAAATATGCCTTGAGCAATTTAAAAGATATTTCGAAATATTTAATCTTAGGTACTTCTTAGTAATATTGTAAACACAAAAGTTTTTTCTGTATGTATGCATGTTTGTATGTATGTAGGTATGTGACTTTATATTAGATAAATATAAATTTTGCACGATATTACACACAGCGCAATCTAGCCCCAAACTAAGCACTATAATAGGCTTGTACGATGGGTACTAGACAACGGATATACTTACATATTATACTTTATTTTTGTAAATACATACATATACATAGAAAGACACCCAGACCTGATACAAATATTTATTTTTAAGCATAAATATTTTCACCTGACGGGAATCGAACCTGCAGCCCTCTGCATTGCAGTCAAGCGTTTTTCCGACGCGCCATAGAAAAAGAAAAATAGAAAATTGTTTATTTCATCAAAAAGAATTACAAGTAACAAAATCTAAAGGTTGGGACTACCTTTTAAGTGTAAAAACACCTGTGCCGGGTAGTCCCGCTCTTCCATAACAAAATAAATAAATAAATGCATGAAATTAAACTAAAGATACAAGTAAATTACAATAATAAAATCAAAGAATTTCTAAATTATAAATAACTAGCTGCGCCCCGCGGTTTCACCCGCTTAAGTCCCGTTAAAAAGTAGCCTATGTGTTAATCCAGGTCCCCAGCTACTTATATTCCAAGTTTCATCGCAATCGGTTCAGTAGTTTTTGTGTGAAAGAGTAACAACCTCACATACATACATACAAACTTTCGCGTTTATAATATTAGTAAGATAAGTACTTATCTCAATTTTGTAAAGGCCACAAGTAGAGGCCACATGAAACAGCCGAAAAGCCATCGGTCGATCGAAAACTCCCGCGTCTACATTCACCCAAACAATCATTACAAAGGCAAGCGTTAAAGTCTCCTATAATTTAATTCAACCAGTATTTTTAAACAAAAAAAATACACTCTAATTTTCCTTGGTTTTTTCGTTCCGTTTCAGTAAGGGGTGTTAAAATATTCAACCAATTTCCATAGAATTTTACACATAGGTAGGTGCGTAGCGGGGAATGTGAACTCGAAAAATGTAATGGAATTGTGTGAAAAACCAAATAAAAACTACAAGGGTTTCTTTGTTACTAGGTAAAAAACTAGGTTGAACCTAAATTCAGTTTTTCGAATAAATAGCAGTTTTGTATGGTTATTTTTAGTGACGTTTTAATAGAAATATTTTCAATAAATATAGAATCTTCTCCTTTTTTTAAAATCGGTTAAAATGTCATGAGTTGTCAAGTCATGAACGCGAAAGTTTGTATGTATGTATGTGACGTTGTTACTCTTTCACACAAAAACTACTGAACCGATTGTGATGAGATTTGGATTATAGGTAGGTGGAGACTTGGAATACCACATAGTTAGGTTACTTTTTATCCCGATATTTGCGCAGGTGACACCGCGGGGCGCAGCTAATAATAAATATATACTGTAGGACTGTTACTTACAGGTAAACCACTGAATCGATTGCGATGAAATTCGATTGGTATCAGCCGATATAAAGTCGTCTGTCCGCATTCACCCTTATCTGCAGTTAAAATGACACTTTTTAGCACCTACTAAAAGTTTTTATCCTCCCAGTACTAAATCGAAGAAAATTATTTGAAATCTATAAAATAAAACCCTTTTCACGTTCCTTCCAACTTCCATCAGTACTTGGGTAGTGGTACTGTCGTGGTCATAAGTGAATTCACCAGACAATCGGCAGTTTAAAAACGTTAAAAAAATATATATTAAATTTTAATTTTACGGTTAGTTGATATTTCACTACTAAATGTTTAATAATTTATTCGAGTCTCGTGAACCAGCTGGTTAAATAAATTAATAAACATGGTATTACACACAGCGCAATCTAGCCCCAAACTAAGCACTATAATAGGCTTGTACGATGGGTACTAGACAACGGATATGGTAAACATGGTATACATGGTAAACACCCCGTTAATAAGTAATTTTAGTAGTGAAAATAACCATGTTAGTTTCAAATCGTATATAGTTGATATTTATCTATTTTTCTGCAAAATTGTCTACGAAATTGCATGCAGCGCAATCTAGCCCCAAACTAAGTTCTAGGCTTGTACTCTCGGTACTAGACAACGGATATACTACGGATAAGTATATCCGTAGAAACAAGAAAACTTAGTAGAATACGTAGTAACGTATTCTACTAAGTTTTCTTGTTTGTTTGTTTGTTAATCGGTGCGGGCGGAATTTTGTAACTTTAATTTGAGGCACTTCCTGATTAGCTAGCGGTCTGAAACTTTGGGAATAGTTCAGAAGCAGATGACAATGCAACCTAAAGGTAAAAAAATGTATAAAAAATTTAATAACGCACGTTTGTAAATGTGTTAAAAAGAGTAAAATAACCCAGCGGGGCCGACGTGGGGGCGTATCTTGACGATTTACACTCAAAATATTGTAAACGCGAAAGCCCAAAAAGTGCGCCCCCACTTTTTGAGTTGCCCCTCGTTTGGCACCGCAGGGTTACTCTTTTTAATGAAGATAAATTCTTCTACGAACACCGCACGTTCTGATAGTGTTTTAGTATCGCTTTACAGCTTCCTCACGATTGTATTGCGATATTGGGTCCAGTGGCCCAATATTTTTAAAATACACAGTTACAATTGTCAAACTGAAAAATCTGAGTTTGACACACGATGTCATTCAACATTAACTTTATCTTTTTGTATGATGGTGTAGACTCACCTAGTGTTAGAGCTTTCAGGTTTTTTGCGGTAAAACGCAAGTTTGCATGTACATTAAGTAACCCCGGCTTTATATAGTGTCCTGTCTCTCACGAACTTTCTGTTTAGCGTAAAACAAGATAAATTGACAATATGAAACTTTCAGCTGCGCTACCACTTTTGGCCCCGACAGTACATACCTGCCAAACCTACCTCCTTTACATCAACATTGTCACCTCTGAGTGTACAATAAATTGAGGGATCAAGAAATGTCCCGTAAAACGGGATCATAAATCGGGATCGTAAATTTGCGATGTGATTTCGACTGGAACGAATGTGTGGGACACGGTTCGACCTTGTAGTTAGGTAATACATTTTAAACCTAGGTATTGTTATACTCCGTTTTGGTAACTGTGCATCTGGTCTTATTTTCAGAACCTAAAAACTTTTTTTTTAAAACTAATTAATTATTAATTACGTAATACCCTTTCCCACGGAAATATCGGGATAAAAAGCCTATGTGTTATTCCCGGTATCCAGCTACCTATATTCCAAGTTTCATCGTAATCGGATTAGTAGTTTATGCGTGGTTGAGTAACAAAGTCACATTCATACATAACAAATTTCGCGTTTATAATATTAGTAAGAATTCTGATAAGTCTAAAGCGATTAAGGACGCGACTGATGTGAATCGAGCTGAAATCCCTTCCGATTGAATGTTTTTATTCGTAACCGGTATCAAATACATCTATAAACAATATATTATGTTATTGGACATGATACAAGGAGGGCCCCCTTCATTTCAAAAACAATAAAAAATAACTTTAAATACCACTATTATACAGGTAAAGTTACCCCTGTTTTACAAAATAAAACAATTTTGCTTCTAAATCCTGACCCGTAATATTTTCTTATAGACATCATAATATTAGAAAATACAATACCTAGCACCTCCTCATCGCATTTTACAAAAATATTATTTGAATCATCGTTAATGATTATATTATATTAATTATAGATTTTTTCATGCAATTATTTTCCATCTCGCTCATTTCTATGCAACCGGACAAGGACAGATAATAATCATCTATCGCCGTTTTAAAACAGAAAAATGAGATTAATTTCAGGTAAGCTTAAACTAAACTTGGACTTAATTTTACTACCTTTTTTTTAGAGAAGTTTCCCATTGACGCCACTGGAACCTATTCCGGATTTTCGAATACCCCATGTCTTCGAACCGTGGAGTCCTAGGACATGTCGGTTTCCTCACGATGTTAAAATGGGTTAGGGGCTTGTCCACCTCGAAACTGGGATCAGGGACCACTTTGTGCCCTTTCGAATTTGATAGAAGTCAAATAGGCCCAATGGTATAAATTAATATTCTCTAGGGGTGAAGTGGTCCCAATAAGAAGATACTCAAGTTGAAAAAAGATTTAAATAAGTAAGCATACATTTTTCTCAAAGAACAAATACATTGTTTTTTTTAATTGTTTAAAAAAAACAATGTATTTGATTGATTTTTTTAATTATTTTGTTATTGTTATCTGTGTTTTTAATATTATTCTAACGGTTGATTCTTTCAGTATGAATTTATAATATAGCATTCTATCTCTATCGACATATTGTACGCCCAGTGTGGTGAACTGTTGGGACTACTTTTTAGCACTATTATCGGCTCATGTACACAGTTATGCAATAAATGATTTCTGTTCTAAAAAAAAAATTGGTGCGTGGTCGGCCGGGATTCGAACCCACGACCCACAGAATGAAAATCAGGCTATAAGCCACTAGACCAACACTGCTTTAAAAATAGCAATTTAAAATCAAATCACGAGTTAACCCGCTTTTCGATGAACGCGCTACATCTTAATCCACCTCATCACTTACAAACAGGTGGAATTACGATTACGCAGTCGTTTTTTCCGCGAAATATTTTCTCCCGAAAAATTACTTACTTACGTAACGCATTTCTCACGTGGCTTCATAATCCAAGTATATCTATTACAGCCTACGGATATAATTTCGAGAAATCACCTCAATTCTGTAAATGTCAAAGCTTGTGATAAAAATAAATAGATATTCCGCCCTACCGTGATGTCTTATAAGTCGTAGCGAGGTCGCCGCGTTGTTGTTCAGCTAAAAAAAATTACACACACATCATTAAATAAAAAAAAAACTAAACACCAACAAACACATACTTATATAATACAAAAAAACTAACAACCAACTTACAAAAAAAAATGTAATCTGTGGGTTTTAAAAGTAGTCGCGCTATTTTTTTTTATTTACTTTTTTTTTTTAGTTTTGGCGGGAATACGTTGAAGAGATGTGTTGCTAAATTTTCATTTTTGTGTAACTTAGTTCAAATGCGTGTAAATTGTTTAATTTCGGGGGCATATTAATCAATTTAATTTCGTGAAGGTGTACAAGTGTAAATAAAAATGAAAATCGGTTCAAAACATGGACTTTAGCTTAGTGTTGTACCCAAAGCTCCGTGAACAAACATTGTAAAAAATGGCCCCCTTTTTACTATGATTCCCTCGACTTGACTTTAACTATGACGACTTGACTGTTTCGTTCAATGAAAATAACTTGTAGATATTGATAGTACATTGACACTGGCAAATGTCCGAATGGAAAAGTCATTTTAAAGAAGAAGAAGAGAATACTTTATTTTTTTTTACAAAGCTACGGCAATCGATCATGGTAGCGGGGATCAGATACGGTTTGGTTCAAAAATGGTTCTTTAATGAGCAAATTGTTTTCTATTAGGAATAAAAAAAACAAATAGGCATTAAATTTTGTCTAAAATTTTCGAGATTTTGTATAATAAAACACAATATTTGTCGAATATAACTCGTGTTTTAATAAATACGGCATTATTATTTAAAACCGAGCCTTTACTAACTTTACAGTTAGCTTTCCTTTAACTTAAAAAAGGTGATTATAAAGTTAGCGAAAGCTCGGTCTTTATTAACCTTAAAAAGGTGACTTTCAAGTTAGCGAAAGCTCGGTCTTTAATAATAATGCCGTTATTATATAAAACTCGAGTAAAATCCGGTAAATATTGTTTTTTAAATAGGTATTTATGTTATAAACAGTATACATACAGAGTATCTAAGTTGGTGTAACAATTTCACTTATGTACACCCACATACTGACGACTTAACGAAATAAATGGCGGCACATTAGATTAGATACATCTTCGTCGAGAAATAAAGATAGATTAATGGAAAGTTTTCCTCGTAATTTGACGACAAATAAGCCTGAACTAAGGTACTATACCTTCTTATTAATTTTATTTTGCTCTACGCCATTTGGCAATTAGTCAGTGTCAAATGATGATAGTGTTAATTAAATTTTTTATTTATTTATTTTTACATTTTAGGGATACCAACAGCTATCAATACATATTAAGAATAGAAATAGTAAAGCCAATTGACGACCTCTGTGGCACGTCGGGCGAACGCTTGGCTGCAATGCAGAAGGTTGCGGGTTCGATTCCCGCTGGGTGCAAATATTTATGCTTAAAAATAAATATTTGCATCTGGTCTGGGCGTACTTCTATGTATAATATGTATGTATTTACAAAAGAAAAATAAATATAAGTAGTATATCCGTTGTCTAGTCACCGTAACACAAGCTTTAGCCGCTTACCACGGGGCTAGATGGTGCTGTGTGTTCGTCACAGGATTTATTTATTTATATATTTTATTTATTTAATAATAGGTAGATCCACAACTAGGAAAGATTATGAATTTGAATTAGGACTTTGAATTACGGATTTTTATATTTGACGTCATGTAAGTAATTTGTTTTCAGAATCTTATGACTTCATATGCTGAACTGGCCAATATAGAGAAACTCTTGTTACTGTAAACTCACCACCTGTACACCTATATTTATGAATAAATGAGTGAATTGAATTGAAGAAACAGTGCAAATAGTATATTTATTTTAGTCCTCAATGAAAAACTGGTTTCTCAATAATGTCCGTGCCAATCTAGTACCACTATAGAAAAGGTTTAGTCCACTGTCGGGATTTTTAGTAAACAAATTTAAACTCTCGCTCGCTCGAAATAAGTATGCATTTTGGCTATAATTGCAAATTACAATGGAACCATTTAAGTAAAATATAAACTAATAAACAAATTTTTTATCATGAATACTTAAAACTACTTAAAAAATCAACTAGGTACAATGGGTGGCCTTATCGCTAAGAGCGATCTCTTCCAGGCAACCTTTGGATGGAAAAGAAATGACTTGACGATAATCATGAGGATAGGTGGAAACTGAGCTCAAAAATGTTAATTCACTATGTCACGTGGTTAACTGGGTACCCGTGTGGGGTAGTGGTTAGCGCCGGGCGAGTGCCCTGCAAGCGAGAGGCATAGGTTCGAATCCTGTCTGTGAGAATTTTGATGATGCATTCAAGATGCATCACTTGTTGTAAAAATAAACAATAAACATAAGAAATATTAGATCTAGATTTTAAAATATTGACCTGTGATATTCCCCCTTACTTATTTATTTATTTATTAATAAGACAAATAGTAGCTTACAGTTTACACCAACACGCCCACTATTTTAAATTACAACTAAGCTATAATCTAAGATTTATATGAACTAAAAACAGTTTATCATCAAATATTATGTCGATCTGTTGGATCTGTTGTATAAACGATGATTAACAGATGACCAAGTTATGTAACGTTTGTCTCTGTCTGTCAACTTTGAAACTTCATGTCACAGTAAAAGACAAACGATACATAGTTATGCAGCTGTTAACCAGCGTTTGTAAGTGGGGGATTATATCAATCGTCTAAAGTCACTTAGATAAAATTCGGATTTACGTCACATTCTTCCCGCTGTAGCTACCTTCGTCAATTTCAATTCAATCTTGAATTTTATAATTCATTTTGACATTGTAAAATTATTTCATTTTGAAATTTATATTTAATCCGTACCTTGGTTCGGATACTTTTTCTGACATCCTCCTGATAATCATCTGATAATATAAAAGTCAAAGTTTGTGTTTAAGGGCCTATAGAACCCTAATAGCGTGACAGGGATAAAGCTAGCGAATTTCAGATGTGTAAGTGAAGACGTAAGATGTGACTATGCAAAATTTTATTGCGTATAATCAAACAATTGCTAGTTTCAAGATAACTAAACGTTAATCTTGAAATTCAAAACATTCACTGCCTGTATTTAGCTAAGCTCAGTTCTTATACAAAGTATTATTAGTTTTCGTACAATATTGACTGAGTAATATCACTTATTTGTATAATTTATGAAGTTTGGATTTTTTTTCTATCAAGAAAATTTTCAGAAATCGTGTTTTCACGACATTCACGTGTTGTAAATATCCTCGACTTTAATAAACATGGTTTCAAAAACTTTTATTTCATTTAACTTTTGTAGTAATTCACCCTAGAAACATCAGTTCTGGCCTGCTACGGCCCCTTAAGCGAATACAGAAACGCTGCTCAAAATTTGAGTTCTACTTAAACAATTAAAAGCGTTTCTAAAATTCTTTTAAATTTCGACGTTGCTTAACTATTACAGTAGTATTATTATTATTATTATCCCTTCTTTTAAGGGGTATATATATTATATAGGAGCTAAACTGAAAATCCTTGTCGGATACATCGCTTTTTTTCGATTCAATATTTGTTTTTTTTTTTACGTTTAAAGAGTTTGGAAATGACATTGTTTCCTACATTTTAGTGTATTTTAAGACAAAACTTCTTATTGTTTCGAAGCCTCAGCACATTTTAGTAAAAAAATAACTTTTTTTAGCCTAGGGCTTCAAACTTTCGAAATTTTATGCGATTGAAACCGCGGGGCGTAGCTAGTAGGTATATAATTATCATAAATATCCCAGAGCGAGTGTCCCTTTTCTTTATAAACCTTATATCCAAGATAGATTTAGGTAACTCGACGACCTGGACAAGGGATCTGTCAATCCGTCATTGAAGATTTGAAAAAGGTCCCAGTGGGTATTTTAGGTTTTTGAAGCTTTCGACCAAACAGTACTAAACAAACACAATATTTACCGGGTTTTACTCGCGTTTTATTTACGTAAGTAGGTGTTGAGCGTTTTACGTACTTAGGTACGTTGTAACAATGCCGTTAATAAATAAAACGCGTGTAAAACCCGGTAAATAAAACCCGGCTTGTACCCCCTAAGAGGGGCAAGCCTTTTTACTATAAGACCACGAGGGGTACGGTTGATCGCCATCGAACAGAAATTAAAAATTAAACAATATTTTCTTGTCAATATCTTCTTTCTTGTACCAAAGCGGGGCTTTGGTACAAGAAACGTGTTTGTTTTTATATAAACGCAACGATACCGCGATTCATTTTTACTACTGGCGCCATCTAGTGATAAATCAGCGTAAATTTCGTTCAGAGATTTCGCTTGGTCTAGCTAGTCTTTATTTTAGGGATCGATACCAAATTGTGATAATTGTACGGAACTCTTCGTTCTCGAACTTTACCGGTTTTTTTTCATAACGCTGGTCTGAGTCGACTCTGAGTGTATTTTCTCAAAGGCGGCAAAAGATACGGTATTTGTAACATCAATGCTGAGCATAAGAAATTGCAAATCAAACGTCACTTCTTCCTAAATCCATCAAACTTATTATTCTCGTGTCGGGAAAGTTGATTGATTCGGAGTAAATCTCAGCTAAAAATATATGAGGGTTTCCTTCTTCGAATAACAGGCAAATGAAGCTTCGA
The DNA here is from genome assembly GCA_949358125.1 of Idaea dimidiata. NCBI lineage: Eukaryota > Metazoa > Arthropoda > Insecta > Lepidoptera > Geometridae > Idaea > Idaea dimidiata. The sequence continues at coordinate 2,543,755 of OX442342.1, forward strand.
GATTTTTTTTCGGGGTCACGTGTTGTTATTGTTTTTCTAAATATCTAGAAAGGAATTGGAGATCTGCCAATTTGTCCTTTTTACCTTTTAGTAGACGGTTTTCCAATTTGTAGTTTTAGTCGTCTATTTTTTACACGACTGCCAAAGGAAGTGTTATGTTTTTGCCGTGAGTGTATGTATGTATGTATGTATGTATGTATGTATGTATGTATGTATGTATGTATGTATGTATGTATGTATGTATGTATGTTTGTATGTATGTATGTATGTATGTATGTATGTATGGATGTGACCTATTTTTGAGCCGTCGTAGGGCCTAAACGGCTGGGCCGATTTAGATAAACGATACGTCGTTAGATTCGTCATGACCGCGTGAGTGACATAGGGTACATTAAAATAATAAATAAATAAAAAAAATGATGTAAAACGCTATTAACCAAGATTTGTAAAGACAATAAAAAACAGAGAAAACGCGTAACATTGTTCACTCAAACGATATGTTTTATTCTTTCGTAAATTTACATTTGAAAAGTATTGCTTGTAAAGTTTTACAATTAAGTTTTAAAATAATTAATTATAAAATTACCGGAAGTCGTTTAAGTAGGTTGTCTTCATTCATATGTCACTTGCCTTCGGCTCGGTTGTTTTGTCTTTAATGACGTTCATAATATATTATTTTTACTTACTTCATTTTATGGCTTAGCACTACCTCTGGATTGGGATTTTTGAATTTTTGCACAAAAATTCAATATTCGCATGCGAAAACAATCCGCGTGTGAATAATGTATTCTAATAGTCATTCTAATAGTTAATCTTCGAAAGTTATGTTGCTACTACATTTATGATTACGCAGGTAATTTTCGCAAGAACAACTGAATGTTAATTAAAAACTTTTCGATTTCACTCGTATATAAATATCTCATCTATGGATTTGCATTTGACGCCGAGTTTGAAGGAATTGGCAGAGATGACATAAAATACTTTAGTATCTTCTTACTACTCTGTGAACATAAATAACCACTTTGTTTTTCAAAGAAAAAAAACCTAAGTAATAGCCTAAAATTAGAAAGCTAAAAAAAGTTGTCAGCAACAACAACCCGAGGCATTGCGCCCAAGATGCTGGCGGCGTTCCCGCGCTGAATAGGAAACCGCCAGCTCTTGTACTTATCACCCTGAGTAAGCAAAAACAAGCAATGCACGTCCTCGCCACTGGAGTATAATACATCTAGAATTAATGAATTTCTTCTGGTGTAATTAAATCTGATCTCTAAAAACTAAAAAGCGATAAATAAAAAAAATATTTAAAAAAATAAAAAACCCGACTGCACTTTTAACAGAAAAGTGAAAAACAAGATACTTCTAGTAGCTTTAGGAATGGTGGATGCAGTCGGGTGGGACTCCAAATAAAAGGTGAATAAGTTTAATAAACCAAATACTTAGTGTTATATAATTAGGCATACTATCTTTATGTTATTTGGAGTCCCACCCGACTGCATCCACCATTCCTAAAGCTACTAGAAGTATCTTGTTTTTCACTTTTCTGTTAAAAGTGCAGTCGGGTTTTTTATTTTTTTAAATATTTTTTTTATTTTATACAATGTGTAACGGGTAAGTCCTTTTAATCCGAAAGGGGGTTGTTCTAGTCTTGGCGTACCACTTTTATTCTACGACTTTTAAAAATTCGAAGTACTTTTCGAAAAATTTAGGTGTAAAGTTTACTTGAAAATCAGCTGTTTCTGAGAGTTCGAGGTCATTGACCTTATGTTGTCCTTTTATTTAGTTTGATGGTTTACAATCAAAATTTCAATAATCTATATTTTCAAAAGCAGCTGTTTTTACAGTGAAACATACTCTCAAAATTTTCAAAAAAAAGTTTGAATTTTCAAAAGTTGTAGAACAAAAGTTGTTCGCCTAGACGTCTAGACCAACCCCCTTTCGGATTAAAAGGATTTACCCGTTACAAATTGTATTTGATAGGTAAGCGTTTGACCACTATCTCACCTGATGGAAAGCGACGATGTGGTCTAAGATGTTACACGCTTACCTAGGTGATACCTCTCCCACTTTTCTCACCTTGGTGAAATATGTGAATGCATCTGCATTCTAGTTATAAACTTATTACCTTACTTAATTATAAATCTTAAAGTTTGTTTATTTGTTTGTTCCCTTTTCAAGGTAAAACAGTTCGACCGATTGAGATGAAAATTTGCATAGGGATAGTTTAAGTGATAGAGAGTAACATAGGATAATTTTGATCCCGATAGTCCCGCGGAATCGGGATAACAAATCGAGACAGATCTAAATGAAAATCGACACAGGGGTAGGGGAAGTATTGTAGCGCCTGGCATCATTAGTACTTCAATGAACGACCGATTAAGTGTGGATTTTTGCACTGAAGTAGGTATGTAAAGTAAGGTAAACGGTAAAGTTTGTATGTAAGTCAGTGATAATGATAAAGATGATGATGATGTCACTCTACATCACTTACGCTACTCCTGTGTCGATTTTCATCAAACTTTTTTTTATTGAACTTTGTTTTTTCGGGTTCCTATCATCTGATTTAGGTACCTATGTTTGCTATTTTTGTGTAGGGGACAAGTTGTTTTAATACTTAGAAATTAATACTAAAATTTTACATACAGGAATAAACTGACTGGGTACAACCCAGACGATTGATTGTAATAAATTTAGATAAATCCGTATTACTTAACTTTATTTTTCTCATAAAGACACTGAAAAAAAAACCATGCAAGGTATTCGGCAAGTGTATGTAAAATATCTACTTTTCAATAGCTATCCAACAAGGTATAACAAGCCAGGGTTTTCTTGGAAGTAAACATTGATGAAAGGCTTCCAGGTAGAATTAAATTAAACTATTTACTTGGGTCAGACAGAAAAATATAACAATGAAATTCTATGTAGTTATAGTAACGTAATTTCTTTGGTAATTAGCAAATATTTGATTTTTTTCTCTAAAATTAGCATAGACGCATAATCTTACGTCCTTCTTGTACACATCTGAAAATCGCTGGTGCTATCCCTTTCACTATTAATTTTATTTGACGTTATGCCTTTAATCTGAACGACTGTCTAAACATTTTGACTGTGACTAAACATTTTTATAATATCAGTTGAGATAGAAATTATGCGTGACATTGTAAGAAACTCGGTTACTCAGCCAGCCACTGTACCCATTGAAATAAATCGGAGAAATGGAGCGTGACAGTTTTGTTGCCTTTACCCTATAATAACTGTCACATTATTTATAGGAAAATGTCCTTTTGGGGTAAAAAATAGCAGATTTCACAGCAAAAAACTAAAAAGAACACAAAGCTCAGACTATGTAATAATTTCCAGACACCGCGCGCCAAACAACTAAAGTGAAGCCAAGTTCAGTAATACTAAATGTATAAGTTAATTCCATACGTTTCGTCGCTCAGTAGGCAACCTGGGCATTTATTCTATACGGACGTTGCTAAAGTATTTTTAATACAGGAGCACAGCAATTGCTTGATAAAAATAAACCCTATTCTATAAGACATAACATTATGCTTCAAACCTGCTTCATACTGATTGGCTCAGAGACAAAGGAGTAGCTTTCGGCTCCTTAATTGAGCTAGAGTGCAATACGAGTAGATAGCCGGCCAATCGGAGATTGGCAGCTTAGCAGCTGTGGCCAATAGAATGGCCGAAACTCCGACATGCAGGCAACAAGCAGGTGACTTGCCGGTGAGTTGCAGATTTAACTTTTGGACCCTTGTAGAATACGAAATAACGTACATTGCATGCATCCCGCCTGCATCGCCCTTACTGAATAGCCAACCGTGGCCCGATTCTGTAAAAATATAGCAGGCGGGATGCAGGAGCATTGCAGAAGTCGATTTGTTGCATGAGTAAAAATAAAAGCTATTCTATAATTTTCTTTAATACTGATTGGCTGAGAAACAAGGGGAGCTATTTTAATAATTAAAGAGCCCTTAAATTTGAAGGCTACTTAAATTATCAAGTAGTAATTTAATAAAATGCCATTTACAGAATACGAAATAACGTACATCTCCTGCACGTCGCCTGAATTCCGCCGGCATTCCGCATGCTTTTTCCTTACCGAATCAGGGCCCAGCTGATATGTTGCCAAACTAGCATAAAAATGTATGACAGCTGGTTGCCTACTGAGCGCGGATACGTGTTACCCATTTAGTGTTACAGAAATTATTGGCTTGACTTTGTTGTTTGGAGCACGGTGTCTGGAAATTATTATACAGTCTGGTTCACAGGAAAAACAGTCCCCAGTTCGTCACGTCAGATTTTGTGCAAACAACAGCTGTGACGTTCCCAGTTCCATCATGTTTCCAACGCGTTACATGATATTGGAGAGTCGTCGACGCAATATAGGATTTGTAAATTTAATTATAACAGTATTCTAAGGAAGACATGAAATTGCTTTTTGTTGAATCTACGAGTACAACGTTTTGGATGTAAATCAATTTTCATTCTTAGTATTTTTTTCGTTATGTCATGGCGACAATCCAGGCCCTGTTGTAGCGGGCTAAAAATTTCGCACCCGACAGGACTTGAACCTGCATCTCTGGGGATCCGTCCCAACGCCTTCTCCATATTGGACACGGACGCATTTGGAAAAGGCATTGGGACCCCAATAGCTCCCCAGAGATATAGGTCTAAGTCCTGTCGGGTGCGAAATTTTTGGAAGGCATTTCTTTAAGTATAGTCATCCAAGAGTAGGACGCTTTAAAATATATCAAAAACACAGTTAAAACTTTAACTTTTTAGTACCTAGTCCTTCTTTTTAGGAAGTCGGTTAAGAACCACTTTTAGCTGCTTGAGTTAGGCCTACGGAACCTAAGTACGCGAACATGACAATAAAATCCCATTATCTCAAGTATTGTCCCCATATTTATCGAGGGCTGTCGAACGTTAGAGAACGGTTGGTATGTATACCTACCTATATACCGTCTAAGTACCCATATCTGGCTACCCAATGCTAAGAGGGTGTATTATAAGCGATTAAAATTGATGCTTTTAAGTGTTTTCAACCGTTTTGTCTTTGATTTTCGCGATTTTGCATAATGAAACACAATATTTACCGGGTTTTACTCGCGTTTTATTTATTAATGGCATTATTACAATGTTCTTACGATCTGTTTTTTTTTAAAGACGAGTATCTCAATCGTGCCGTTTAAGTACCCCCCTGTAGCTACCCTGTGGTAAATGGGGTATATAAGCGATTAAAATTGATGCTTTTAAGTGTTTTCAACCGTTTTTTCTTTGATTTTCGCCATTTTGCATTATAAAACACAATATTTACCGGGTTTTACTCGCGTTTTATTTATTAATGGCATTGTTACAATATCTATTTTTTTTAAAGACGAGTTACTTGTTAATCATAAATAAATAAATAAATAAAATTTATTCAAAAAACCTTAGGAACTATTTAAACTTAAAAGTCAGTTTTTACACAATACACCTAACTGTTTTATCTATGCCTGAACTAGGTAATCCTGTATTTCAAGCACAAACTACCGTTATTACATGTTTACATGTTTACTTGCAAAATAAAAATATTAACCTACTTTACACTATGTTACAATATAGTGCCAACTAATCAAAAGCTTATAACTACTTGTTATACAAGGTGTAACGGGCAAGCCCTTTTAATCCGAAAGGGGGTTGTTTAAAACGTCTAAGACGAGTTACTTGTTAATCAACCCTGAAAAAGCTTTTTGGGAATCGACGTCCACAGAACAATTTGTTGTAAAGTTAGCGACAGCTCGGTACATGTTAGCAATCCTATTAAAAAATAAAACGCGAGGAAAACCCGGTAAATATTGTGTTCAATTATTAACCGATTTTAAAACAGACGGGTTTTGATTGATATCGTTTTAGCACCTACAGTGTAATGGGTTTCTTTTGGCTTAACTGTAGATTATCGTAGATAGTGGGTATTCTAACAACAACTTCAAATTTATTTCCGACTTTTTAAAGGTGTTTGAATAATTTTCTGAACAAATTGACTTAACAACTAACGAAGTTCGGCCGTATGGGCCGAACTTCGTTAGTTCTTTCTTTTTTTTTACCATTCATTCAATTCATTATTCAATTATTAAATTACACCCTTTCACAATATTGTTCAAAATCTACACCAATAGGACGCTTTGAACAGAACTATTAAAAAACATAGTATCAGAAAATAATTAACAAATTTTGATGAATCCGACAGGGTATTTATAGAAATAGAAATAGAAATTATTACCCACCTGTTAGACTTAATTTGTGTATGTACCGAATTATCTTACCTACCTACCTTTTTTATGTTGATCAGGGTAGACTTAATTCTTAGCGTATTTCTACAAACCTTAGTGGTTTCATTATGCTAAGTGAATCAATGTTTTGTAAGTTTTTTTTTATATTTGGTAATAAATAAAAAAATACATAAAAAATTCGCAACAATGAAGTAAAACTTAATATTAGGGGTTAAAGTATGAAATTGCCGATTTGTACTGAAAATCTTAATTGTTTATTTTTTAAATTTTTAACAAATTTATTTAATCAAAATAGTTGCCATTATTATCTATACATTGCTGCCATCTAATGGGAAGGTTATTAATGCCTTTGCGATAGAACTCCGACGATCTAGACTGCACAAACTGTGTGAAAGCATTTTGTACTGCCTCCTGGGAAGAAAACTTCTTGTCACGTAGATAATTGTCCAAATCACGAAAAAAATGGTAGTCCGTTGGAGCAAGGTCTGGTGAATACGGAGGATGACGAATAGTTTCTAAGTGCAGTTCCTGAAGGGTCAAAATGGTTTCTCGTGCTGTGTGAGGTCTCGCGTTGTCGTGGAGCAATAATGGTGAAGATCGATTCATGAGTCGGGGCTGTTTTACTGCTAGTTTTGTCAACATGGTTCGGAGTTCGGCACAATAGACATCTGCCGTAATTGCTTGACCAGATCGAAGAAAACTATAGTGAAAAACACCATGCTGAGACCACCAAACAGTTACCATTACCTTTTTATTGGTAAGTTTTGCTTTAGGACACTGTTGTGGCATTTGACCTGGGGTCAGCCATTGCATTTTTCTTTTCCGGTTATCATAAAGAATCCACTTTTCATCACATGTTACAATTCGATCCAATATTCCTTCATTTCTGTACCGGTTCAACAAGGCAACACAAGTTTCAACACGCGTTTCTTTCTGCAGATCAGTCAAATCATGAGGCACCCGTTTTTCGTATTTTTTTATTTTATTGATTTGACGCAAGTGACTCAATAAAGTGGGTAAGGTAACGTTAAACCATGCCGCTAATTCCTGGGTAGTTTGACTAGGATCGGCTTCCACTATCTCTCTTAATTCATCGTTATTCACCTGTGTGGGCGGTCTTCCTCGTGGCTCGTTCTTTAAGTCGAAATTTCCATCACGAAAGCGTTTAAACCAAAATCGCACGGTGCGTTCATTAGTAGACCCCTCTCCAAACTCAGCATTGATATTGCGGGCTGTTTCTGCCGCGTTAGTTCCGCGTCGGAACTCGTATTCGAAAATCTTTCTTGTCTAAATTGAATAACAAAAACAATTGAAAGTCGATATTCAAATGTTTCACATTTTTAAAAAAAGAACATCACAGAAACCATTTGAAAAAAGTTTCATTCGAAAACCTCAAACCATGAAGATTCTATGTCAATTCAAAGAACCTATTGCAATAAAACGGCAATTTCATACTTTAACCCCTATTATGTAGGCACTACTTGGTAGCGAAACGGTCCCCAACTCAGCTTATAGCTAGCCTTATTTGAGCTTATGTCTTTATACAATATGTAACAGGTATGCCCTTTTAATCCGAAAGGGGGTTATTCTAGACGTCTAGGCGAACACCTTTAGTTCTACGACTTTTAAAAAACAAACTTTTTTTTTTTAATTTTGAGATTATTGTGTTTCACTATAAAAACAGCCGCTATTCAAAATAAAGGTAATTGATGTTTTGATTGTTAACCATCAAACTAAATAAAAGGATAACATAAGGTCAATGACCTCGAACTCTCAGAAACAGCTGATTTTCAAGTAAACTTTACACCTAAATTTTTCGAAAAGTACTTCGAATTTCCAAAAGTCGTAGAACAAAAGTTGTTCGCCTAGACTTCTAGAACAACCCCCTTTCGGATTAAAAGGGCTTACCTGTTACACCTTGTATAGATCTATTTATAAATACCGAAAATTGTCTGTAGTCTAAGTTTTTGTTTAGCAAAGACAAAGTACGGACTATAGATTTCAGCCTTAAAGACTAAATAACACTCGGTGCTCGGTGAGACACACCTTACGAAAAGAGGAAAAGGTACTATTATTTGCATACTATGTTATTACTAGTAGTTCGCCCCGAACTGAGACCTCACGAGAATCCATTTACAGAGATTTTGTTTTTTTTTAGGATTTTAACACCAACAGCTTTATTTTTTACAAAATAAGAATTATTATTAAACGAATAAATACCTATAACGAAAGACAAGAATAAAAAAAATATTTAAAAAAAATAAAAAACCCGACTGCCGTTAAAACTGAAAAGTAAAAAACAAGACGATACCTAAAGGTAAAGAAACCTTAAAAATCGTTCGACGCATCTATAAGCCTTAAAAAATTGTGGATGGACTCGGGTGGGACTTCAACACAATTTGGTGTCATTATACTTTTCCTTTAAAAGGAGTCCCACCCGACTGCATCCACAATTTTTTAAGGCTCCTAGATGCGTCGAACGATTTTTAAGGTTTCTTTACCTTTAGGTATCGTCTTGTTTTTTACTTTTCAGTTTTAACGGCAGTCGGGTTTTTTATTTTTTTTAAATATTTTTTTTATTTAACGCTTTTTAGTTATTAGAGATTAGATACAATTACACCAGAGAAACTCATTAACTCTGGATGTGTATACTCCAGTAGCGAGGACTCGAAATCGGTTAAAGATAGGCTATCTAAAAGCCTTCAATATTATAATAGCTATTCTTTTTGAGTTTTGCTGAGATGGCTATGAAGTAGGCAGGTATTCATCTTAAAATATAATTACCAAATCCGAAAACTTCGTCGCGACTGGTGATACAAAGGCTGGCGGTTTCTTGTCCTAGCGGATTAGCCTTGCTATCCATTATCCATAGCGCGACATTTCAAATTTTTAGTTAATTACTTATTGTAAACATAGTAATTGTTCTTCTTCTTCTTTAAAATGGCTTTTCCTTTCGGACATTTGCCAGTGTCAAGTATTATCAATATTTGCAGGTTATTTTCATCGAACGAAACAGTCAAGTCGTCATAGTTAAAGTCAAGTCGAGGGAATCATTGTAAAAAGGGGGCCATTTTTTACAATGTTTGTTCACGGAGCTTTGGAGAAAACGCTAAGCTAAAGTCCATGTTTTGCACCGATTTTCACTTTTATTTTCACTTGTACACCATCACGAAACTAAATTGATTAATATGCCCCCGAAATTAAACAATTTACACGCATTTGAACTAAGTTTCACAAAAATGAAAATTTAGCAACACATCTCCTCAACGCATTCGCGCCAAAACTCAATAGTAATTGTTATTTATGTTATCTCTGACAAACTGACAAATTAAACATTCAAATTCCTTCAAAAGTTGAAACTCTGCGTCAAAGTCAAATCGAAAAGTTTTTAAGTAACGTTCCGTTGTCTTTGCTCGGTTTTTATGGTCAAGACAAATCTTGCTTTATAGCGTTTTAAATCTTTATTTTTATTTATTTATTATTTTAATGTACCCTATGTCACTCTCACGGTCATGACGAATCTAACAACGTATCGTTTATCTAAATCGGCCCAGCCGTTTAGGCCCTACGACGGCACAAAAATAGGTCACATACATACATACATACACTCACGGCAAAAACATAACACTTCCTTTGGCAGTCGTGTAAAAACGATAACATTTCTTAGTTACGACAATCGACCACAATTTTTAACATTCCCTACAAAAATGTCAGATCTTGGAGTATATATCGCAAGCAAACGCAACGATACCGCGATCTAGGAGGTATGTTGAGCGCCATCTATTGACAAATTTTTAGAACTTGATTATTTTCTCTTTTTGCACCCCCTATCTCCCCAACCCCCCTACCGATCCGGCTCATCTTCGAACTCATAAATTCTATGGACCTAAACTACGCGCATACCAAAATTCATGAAGATCAAAGCAACGATACTCAAGTTATCGTCGAACAAACATACAAAGATACAAAGATACAAAGATACAAGCGCCAGGCCCGTCTACACTGGACCTCACTCGCTTCGCTCGTTCGGTCAATTAACTAAAATTCATGAAGATCAAAGCAACGATACTCAAGTTATCGTCGAACAAACATACAAAGATACAAAGATACAAGCGCCAGGCCCGTCTACACTGGACCTCACTCGCTTCGCTCGTTCGGTCAATTAACTACCTAGTTAGTCAAAGTAAACCTTTGCGAAGATAACTTGCAATGTCTACGCAAATAAGCATTTATTTTAAACTTGCGGCATCGATCGGGGGAGGGGTTGGAGGGGGGACGCCTCCCTCAGGCTAATAATAGGAGAGAACGATCCTGGGGACGACTCGGGACGTCAATATTTTTAACATTTATTAGTTTTTTTCTTCTATTATGGACCCTGCTCGATGTTTGCCAATGTCAAGTTTTTCATTTAGGTAGATATGTTTCTTCATGACATGAAAAATTACCCAAAAAAATTATTTCAAAATTACTCGCAAAAATAGGTAGGTACCTACAGAGTAGATAGCCCCCATTTTGTAGAAATTGGTTAAAAAAATAGTTAAAAAAAGCAGTCAGTTGTCAAAATCATTCAAGTCAAGGGAGGGTAATGTTCTTTTACTCAAAAAAAAAAGAATCATCTGAATCGGTCAAGCTGTCTTCGAGTAATCGGTGAACATACAAAAAAAAATATACACATACAGACGAATTGATAACCTCCTCCTTTTTTTTGAAGTCGGTTAAAGAGTAATCCATCGTGGTAAAAAATTCCATGAGGTTGATACTTTTAACTCTATAGGAGATTTGGAAGAAACGACAATAGCACTGGTTTCCATTTTCACTCCCCGCTTACACTTCCTGGACGTCCTCAGGCGCGTTATAGCGACGATTTGCGCAAGACGGCTGGCACAAACTGGATGCGAGAAGCCGAAAATAGATCTAGGTGGCGTGCAATTGGAGAGGCCTATGTCCAGCAGTGGACTGCAACAGGCTGGTGATGATGATGATAATGATGATGCTTACACTTCCACGAAATTAAATTTATCGATATTCCATTACTTACACGCATTTTATTTAACTAGGTTATTAAATTTTAGTAGAACTACCGTCCACGCTTTTCGGTGAAATTTCTAATTAATCTTTAACAATAAAAATAAATGTGTGGTGTGGGACGTCACCTGCGTAGACACGCTGGCTCCCTCTCATTTGCAGGCCACTGCATTTTCGCCGTGTGCGGCTGCGGCAAGTGCTGAGGCCCTGAAGGTTCGCAAGTATGCGGACATCCCTGGCTGTTATTTGTTCACTCCTTTGGGCTTTGAGACTGTTGGATGTTGGGGACCTTGTAGTAGGAATTTTCTCAGGGAGTTGTCGGCGCGTCTTGTCGAGGCTTCGGGTGATCCTAGGGCTGGTGGTTTCTTGTCCCAGCGGATTAGCCTTGCTATCCAGCGCGGGAACGCTGCCAGTATTTTGGGTACCATGTCGCGAGAGGGTGGCGTCGACAGCTTACTGTTAATTTAGTTTCTAGTTTTATTTTTATTAGTATGTAACTTTTCAAATGTAAATTTCTTATCTGTATTAATAAAATAAATAAATAATAAAATCTGAAAGTACAATAAAAATGTTTTCCTCAATTAAAGTTAAAGATGTGCTGAATATTCGTTTAGGTGTAGTACAGTGTGACTTACCTAGTGTTCAGTTGTCAGGTCGCCCTAAGGCCTCTAACTTGACTAATTGTTTTGTTTTTACATAAAATTTTACTCGCCCATCCAAGTAATGACCGCGCCAAGCGTTGCTTCGACCATTCAAGATCGGCAGGTGCAGTTAGGCCAATGAGCTCCTCAACTTGTGCAATGTGAATCTATACATTACTAGATGTTCGCAGTCAAATGAGGGAGCCACTTTAATTTTTGGCATTTTCAAATATTCGGAGTCTTTAAATTCGGCTTTAGTTTTTATATTCGATAATTTATGTCACGAATAAAACTTTTTGAAATAGCGTAGGTATAGGAAAGTGTTGGTACAATCTAAGATGAAGCCTGAATGAATGAATAAATTATTTATTGTACACACCATATAAAATAACAAGATAAATAAATAGAAACAAATACAGCTTAAACTTAGGAGGCACTATCGCTTAAATTATCGCTTAAAGCGATCTCTTCGCCTTATCGGTTAAAGCGATCTCTTCCAGGCAACCTTTGCCTGGAAGAGACCTGCTGACCTAAAAGGTACCTTTTCACTCGGTATCTAAAAACTCTCAAATTGTACTCGGCAGGGAATACAGCTCAATACGGTGAAACCGCGGGGCGCAGTTAGTAAAACATATATATGTAATAAAATATATGTATTTTGACGATTGTAAAACATGATCACATAAAAAACCCCACGAGTTTCTTGTGGCTTCTTCTAATCGAAGGGCGCGTTCCGAAGCCACACTAGAGTCATAGTTTGTAACATTCGACGTATTTAAAGTGATCAACACATCCAATTAATAAAAAACTTTATTTATCCGGTCTAATCGCGCTTTTATTCATGGTTTTAAAACGAACCGTAAAGTTATGCAAAATCGCGAAAACCACAGAAGAAATTACATCCATTTAAATTTTTGAAAAAAGCCATGACAATGCCACGTTTTGATTTTTTTCTAATTTTTATCTATTTAGAAAGGAAACGGTCGATTAAATTAATATGAAACACCATTCGGTATTACTTCTCACTAAAGTCAAAAGTTTTTTCCTCAAAATCCATTCCATTCAAAATTTAACTGAACGTACCTAAATGGATTAAAAATTAAATAAAAGCTACCATTAGATGATCAACTCATCGTAATTAATCATTGGCTACGCAACTTTCAACTCTAACCCCCTTTATTAAGGATCAGGTCACTGGAAATGTCTTTCAAATTAATGGGTCCCGTCAAATTGTGCTTTTGCTTGTTCCTTTTAGTCGCAAGTTGTTATTTCACAAAATATACAGGGTGACATGAGAATGGTGGTTAAGGTTTGAAGAGAAAATCCAGAGTTTTAGGCGACCAACTTTTATTCAATGACTTTTGAAAATTCGAACTTTTGTTTCGAAATGATAAAGTTCTGTTTCACTGAAAAAAAAACAGCTGATTTTAAATACAAAGGTAATTAATGTTTACATTGTTGTCCAATCTAATTTAAAGATCATATTAAGGTCAATAAATAAATAAATTCTGTGACCAACAGAACAGCGCCATCTAGCCCAATGGTAAGCTGCTAAGCTTGTGTTACGGTGACTAGACAACGGATATATACTACTTATATTTATTTTTCTTTTGTCAATGATCTTTAACTCTTAGGGACCGTCTCCACGAACGTTAGAATCGCGGCGATATTACGGTCCCATATAAACAGTTGTTTTTCATTTAAGTTTAAAATCAACATTTTCGAAAACTAGGTAGGTCTTTCGACGTAGAGGGAACTAAACTTCTAATTCCCCAAATCTAAGACTTTGTTGACAAAATTTGGTCGTCTAGACACAGCTAGAACAACCCCCTTTCGGCTTAATTCCGCCTTCGGAACAGCCTGTATTAGTAGCAACTTAATGTGTTTTTAATTGGTTTTTCATTCAAGCGCAGAGCACACTACCTACCGTTTGGTTTGAGAAGGATGTGATGCCGACTGGTCTTTCCAGAAGGGCTATGGTGAGCAGTGTTGTTTTAGTGGTAGATACCCCGACTTTCATTCCGAAGGCCGTGGTTTCTAATCCCGGCTTACCGCGCACCAATATATTTTTCCTTGTGAAAAAATTATGTGCGTTAATAACATCCCTCATACGGTGAAGAAAAACATCGTGAGGAAACCCACGGCTTAGCTCCAGACGTATCGACCAGTTCTTTCCTCTGGGCATGGCTTATGACTAGGCTGGGAGGGTGGTATAGGTGCTGGGCAAGCCTACTCTACCCAACAACGTCCCGGGCTTACAGCGCCATAACATAGGTTGGATTAAGAGTTGCTTAACCCGAACTGATGTTCGGTCGGTCGGTACGATTCGTCATACCCCACCTGACTAGCCGACTTGTCGGTTTTTAAATGACCGACTCTTCGGCAATGCCGATAACTTTATTTCGGAGATATTCGAGCTATCATTTGGATCAATGTGGGATGACCTTAGAGTATACATATTTACATAAGCAAACTATAGAGCGTAACTAAGGGTATTTGCCTACTGCGCAAAGTGTAAGCAGATGCTCTATACAAAGATATTCAAATGTTGAGGTTGAATAGTGATTCAATATCGCGACACTGAACATTTCACCATAATTATTACTAGAATAAATTCTAACGAGAGAAACAGTCAATTCGCGTAACCCTAGGTGACTGATGACATCGTCTTTGTCATTTTTCGACTGTTGATACTGCTTACAGTTCATACTCGCATACCAGCGCTCTATAGCTTGCTTATGTATACTCAGAGGTGATGACTGTTTATTACGTTTTTTAGTTGTAGCCATAATGAGAAGTAGCCGTAATGAGAAGTAGTCCATTAGCGAGTCCGTTGCCATAATGAGAATTAGCCCAAATGCGCCTAAAAAGTTAAAGTTTTAACTCCATGTTTCCGCAATTAGCCCTACAACTGGGCCTTTGTGCGTGATTTTAATCCGTGGGTTTCCTTACGATGTTTTCCTTCACCGAAAGAGCGATGTTAATAGCGCACATATTTTTTTCTTAAAGAAAAAGACATTGGTGCGCCGTCGGGATTCGAAACCACGACCGCCTGAATGAAAGTCGGGGTATTTACCATTAGACCAACAGCGCTCTAAATGCGCCTAAACCCAATGTTATAATACTTCCGCTATTACAAAAGGTTTATCTATACCACACCAGTGAACCGAACCACAGACTGAACCAACTATGACAAAAATGTCCAACAAAGTTAAGTATAATAAATCTAAAACGTCACTCTACCAAGCTAGACTGCGGAAAATTTGTCGGCTGCGCTTAAAAGCCAATTGCCTAGGTTTAGGTATAAAATAGCTTACCTACTTGTGTGGAAGGTAACCTAGATTTCTTAGATTGTCTTGTCTTAGGCATTGATTTATTATCTACTGGTACTTGAAGTGATGTCGCATACATATTTCATATTTCTCTTACGCGAAATAAATTTAAAAAGCTGGAGCGGGCAAACTTGCAGCTGAGGTTGACTTGGACTTGGAATTCACACAATTTACTGACGTAGTTACATTTTACCGGGTCTAAGGAACGATTTATATTAGACCGTTTCCCGGCCGTGCCGGGACCGAGCTTCGTTGTCTGTTGCTCGGCCGCAACTCGGTTGCAACAGACCGATTGACTGCTCGCGGAACAATGGACAACGAAGCTCGACCGGGTGACATGACGGTCTAATATGAATCACCCTTAATCGCGTATTATTATTTATTTTCTTACCTCGATGTTACAATAAAACGCGAAAAGAATTTAAAAAAAGAAGTGAAAATAATAAAGGTAAAATGTAACTACCTACTGAGGTTGACTTAAGCCCAAAGGTCTTAAAGATTCATTTATATTCTTTCTTTTCTTAGTTATGGCTTCTGTCAGCAATATAGGACAATTTAACCAGTTTCCCGTAATAATAGTGAACTACCACTATTATACTGTAATCGTTTGAAATAATTTTCAATGCGTGAAGGCTGCAGAAAAACAGGCGACGATTTTTCTCCAACCCCATGGAACATTTGTTTGTAACGTGCTTATTTCGTGTTTGGCACTAGTATTTTTATTTTCACTTAACTCGTTGAACTTCGCGTAATTAAATTGATAACATGCCGCCGAAATTAAATAATTTAAACGCAATAAAACTATATTTTGCAAAAATAAAAATTCTGGACGACGTTCCACTAACGCGTCAAAAAAAAAGTCCTTAATTTATATTACGAAACTAGCATCATGCATTCTAGAGTCATTAATGTAATTAATGTCAAAAAAATTGACATTAATTTTAATTACATTTCCAATATTTAGATTCAATTAATTGTATTCCATTATGATGGAGTTAACTATGGAGTTATTAATAAAATATTGTAATAAACTTTTTAAATTCACACGATTTGTTATCATATTTACATTATAGGTACCGGGTCTTAATCGCGTACTATTTTATATTTTCTTACCTCGACGTTTCGATCATGTTACAATGATCTTGGTCTCGAGGGGACTGGAGCTGCGGCGGGTGTCGTCCTCTATTTATAACCGTCGTTGTTTACTGTCCGGTGGCGGGTAGGTAAAGAAATGTTTAAAGTACGTGAGTAACCGCACTACCCACATTTTTTATTACACTAGTTCGTAAACAGTTTAAGGCACGCGTCACACCACACGAAAGCTAAGGGGCGCGACAAACTACACTCACGATATCAGAAGACGTGATTGGAGTTTTTTCGCGACGCTTGCACATTCCTATTACCGGATTCCACGTAGACGAGAGCTTGTATCCACTTTCCCGGTTGAAATTTCTATGTTTCCTAATTTCAACCGCTTCACGAACAATCCTGGAGTAGTATCGTCGTTCAGTGGAAAGGACACGCGGGGCATGCAACTCAATCCAGTGGTTTGATCCTGATAATAGAAGGTGTTCTATTATCAGGATCGCATATCGCAGATTTCTCCACCTGGCGGTTTTTGACTGCAACTATGTGTTCTTTGACTCGTTCTGCGATGGTCCGCTTCGTTTGGCCGATATACGAACTACCACAGCTACAATCAACTTTATAAACACCTGGCATCTGGTAAGGAATACTGTCCTTCGGTGACCTTAATTGCTGCGACATCTTTGTCATCGGAGAGTAAATGGCCTTAATGGAAAATATAAAATAGTACGCGATTAAGACCCGGTATAATGTAAATAAAATATTGTATTGTATTGTAGAGTAAATTTCACACAAGCCTCAAAATTTCATTAAATAACACAATAGATGATCAAAACATGTTCCTATCTATTCACAAATAGATGAGTTACTGCAGTCCCCATAACTTTAGGGATCACTTGACAAATAAAGACCTCTGAATAATGATTAATGATCTGATAACAAAGCGATAACTCAAGTAATAATTTACAAGGAGCGTCAAGACTTACGCGAACTAAAGTTACAGTTATCTATTCTTCAAGTTTTTATGGTGGTATAATGGCGTATCTAGGTAACCGAGGACCCTGGGGCAAAATAAAAAGATGAGGCCTAAAAAAATACCTACCTAGTTTTTTTTTGTTTAACATGTTTACCTGGATTTTTTATTACGTACCAGATCAAATAGTTGCAAAAAACTAAAATAAAACTACTTACTTAAATTAAAATTAAACTAATTAAAAACTAAACTATATCTAAATCAGCTAAACCCTTGGTGGAGGGAAAAGTGAAATATGTTTTAGATGTTTTAAAATAAATATGTGTATCTGGTCTGGGCGTATTCTATTTATATCATAATTATGTATGTATTTACAAAAAAAAATGTATAATGTGTAATTATCCGTTGTCTAGTACAAGCCTAGTACTTAGTTTGGGGCTAGATTGCGCTTTATGTAATGTCATGCAATATATATCGTGCAATATTATCTTACTTCTTACTTTATATTATACTTCTTACCATCTTCTTACTATAATATTATAAACGCGAAAGTTTGTATGTATGTAAGGTTGTTACTCTTTCACGCAAAAACTACAGAACCGATTGCGATGAAACTTGGAATATAGGTAGCTGGATACCGGAAATAACACATAGGCTACTTTTTATCCCGATATTCCCGCGGGAATGGGACTTACGCGGGTGAAACCGCGGGGCGCAGCTAGTATTTATATAAAGAGGTAGGCAGGTAAAATTCCCTATGTCTCGTTTTCGAGTTTAAAACTATGTAGGTAACACCTGTTTGTGCTAAAATGCCTACATACGATACGACACGTCATGAACTTTGTGACGGTACTGTACTACTACGTACGTGAAAATATTTGGACGTTCATCCACTTATCGTCTACCTATCGTCAGTAAAACATGTCTGCCGACGCCGACGTCTGTAAAGCAATAACGCCAAATCACACCAAACGCGGGGCATCAGCTGCGTGGTGTGACATATACAAGGTGTAACGGGTATGCCCTTTTAAACCGAAAGGGGGTTATTCTAGACGTCTAGGCGAACAACTTGTGTTTAACGAATTTTGGAAATTCGAAGTACTTTTCGAAAATGTTAAGTGTAAAGTTTAATTGAAAATCAGCTGTTTCTGAGAGTTCGAGGTCATTGACCTTATGTTGTCCTTTCATTTAGTTAGATGTTTTACAATCAAAACTTCAATACCTTTATTTTCAAAAGCAGCTGTTTTTCATTGAAACATTAACTCAAAATTTACAAAAAAAAAGTTCGAATTGTCAAAAGTAGTAAAACAAAAAGTGTTTGCCTTAACGTCTAGAACAACTCCCTTTCCGATTAAAACGGCATACCCGTTACAAATTGTATACATTGTACCTACGCGCGTAAACCAAAATTGCATACGCACCATGCCACGCTACACATTTGGTGTGACCCACCTTTTTCAAGTTATCATTTCTTAAACCGCACCATGCCACGCCACACATTTGATGTGGCCCACCTTTTTCAAGTTCTCATTTCTGAAACCGCACCATGCCACGCCATGACGCCACACATTTGTTGTGACCCACCTTTCTCAAGTTCTCATTTCTGAAACCGCACCATGCCACGCCACACATTTGGTGTGGCCCACCTTTTTCAAGTTCTCATTTCTGAAACCGCACCATGCCACGCCACACATTTGGTGTGACCCACCTTTCTCAAGTTAACATTTCTGAAACCGCACCATGCCACGCGCCACATTTGGTGTGGCCCACCTTTTATCGTGTACTTATCGCCACTCCACTTTAATGGAAAGGTCTGTGAACTGAAGCAATAATGATGCCGACACGAATTGGCACAGCGTCATCGGAAAGCTGGCCGAGATCGTGCTTTGCATTTTAAAGGCATTAATTTAAGCTTTGTTGGGGTTTAGTTGTAATTTCTATACAATGGGAGACTGATTGATAATAGAACTAGGTATAATATATAATATAATATAATATAATAAATCCTGTGACGAACAGCGCCATCTAGCCCCGTGGTAAGCTGTTAAGCTTGTGTTACGGTGACTAGACAACGGATATACTACTTATATTTATTTTTCTTTTGTAAATACATACATATTATACATAGAAATACGCCCAGACCAGATACAAATATTTATTTTTAAGCATAAATATTTGCACCCAGCGGGAATCGAACCCGCAACCTTCTGCATTGCAGCCAAGCGTTCGCCCGACGCGCCACAGAGGTCGTCCTAGGTACTTACCTAAAGTCCATTTTCCACGTGCGCTCGTATTCTGTGCTTCGGATTTACTTTGGTTTAGTTTCTCTAGGCATTTTCCGCATTCTCATAATGAGGCCATTAATTAATAGGTGACTTTTGATTCCCTAAAGGAAGAGTTCATTGGCCCAGCTGCACCTGCCGATTTTGAAGAGTCGTATATGTGTAACGGAGATGCCCTTTTAAGCCGAAAGGGGGTTGTTCTAGACGTCTAGGCGAACAACATTTGTTGTACAACTTTTAGAAATTCAAAATAGTATTCGAAAATTTAAAGTGTAAAGATTACATGAAAAACAGCTGATTCTTAGAGTTAGAGGTCATTGACCTTAAGTTGTAGTTTAATTTAGTTACGTGAACTCCAATCAAAACTTTAATTGCCTTTATTTTCAAAAACAGCTGTTTTTTTCTATGAAATATAACCTCAATTTTTTCAAAAATAAGTTCGAATTTGTAAAAGTTGTGGAACAAAAGTTGTTTGCCTAGATGTCTAGAGCAACCCCCTTTCGCCTTAAAAGGGCATCCCCGTTACACATTGATTGTATAATATTAGCAGGATCTAACTAAATATTTTATATTTCGTTAATTTGTTTTAATTGCTCAAGGCATATTTACTAGAAATATTTTTAAAGGAAAAATTCATCTTCAAAAATTCACTTGCGGCGAGATTTGAACTCGCGTCCCTGGATCAATATTCCAGTGCCTATACCGCTCGGCGGTATAGGCACTTTCCTTTCCTTTTTTTCCTTTAAAAATGTTTCTAGTAAATATTTTATGTTATTAGAACTATAATGTTCACATAGAACTAAAAAGTGGTCCGGTTTAATGTAGCTTTCATTAATTGTGTTATTAGAAAGGGACAGCATGCTCAATGTAGCGTTCTGTCCCTTTCTAATAGTGTTATTAGAAAGGGACAGCATGTTTAATGAAGTAAAACACTTTTTAACCGACTTCAAAAAAAAGGAGGAGGTTATCAATTCGTCTGTATGTACAATTTTTTTTTTTTTGTACGTTTACCGATTCCTCGAAGACGGATTGACGGATTAAGATGATTCTTTTTTTAATGGATAGGTAGGAGCTCCAAGATGGTCCCATAAAAATTTGATGTAGATCTGATGAGGGTCTTCGGAGTGATGAACGGAAATGCTCCTCAAAACGCAGTAATCAATCCAGTTGTTTATCGAATAATCGAAGATGGCTCGACCGATTGAGATGATTATTTTTTTAATGGAAAGGTGGAAGCTCCGAGATGGTCCCATAAATGATCTGATGAGGATCTTCGAAGTGAGGACCGGGAATGCTCCTCAAAACGCTGTATTCAATTCAATTGTTCATCGATTATACGAAGATGGCTTAACCGATTGATATAGTTCTTTTTTTAATGGAAAGGTGGAAGCTACGAGGTAGTCCCATGAAAGTTTGGTAAGGATCTGATGAGTATCTTCGAAATGATGGACAGGATAGCATCCCAGAATTCAATAAATTACTCATTTTTGGACTTCTACCAAAAAGAATAGACCCCTAAAGAACTAAGTACAGATTGATGGGGCACCTGAAACCACCTTCTCATCAGCAAACTCCTCAGTAATGAAAATTACGGTAACAATATTGTTGATTTTTAGGTAGGTAAGTATACTAAAAAGGGTAAAATAAAAAAATAATTTAACAATTAAAAAACGGACTTCAAAAAGAAATAAAAAATAATTTAAAAAACAACCAAAAAAAAAGGAATTGATAAAAATTACCAAAATAACCTCTACATAGGTACAGAGCCACCGACTAATTAATCTGTTTTATCATCTGAAGTCGGGCAGTTTTACTGGTTAGTTCCATATTGTACTTAGGTTGGCTGCCCGACTTCAGATGATAAAACAGATTAATTAGTCGGTGGCTCTGTACCTATGTAGAGGTTATTTTGGTAATTTTTATCAATTCTTTTTTTTTTGGTTGTTTTTTAAACTATTTTTTATTTCTTTTTGAAGTCCGTTTTTAGTTCTACGTTTGTTCTACGTGAGCATTTTATGGATCTAACTAACTGAATACCATCTAGGGACTGATAGCCAACCAAACTTGGTAGGAATTATACGAGCAGGTACTAAGTAGGTAAGTATGTCATTCATTATGCCAAGACTGTCGCAAAGTTACAAAGGCCAAAGTTACAACTTTGTCCACATTCCGCTTTCATTGTCAAATGTCATGCGCCGCCATTTTGATGAATCGTTCAAAATTCAAACGTCAGTGTTCACGTTCGACTTTTGAAAGTAATTTATTGAACAAAGGGAGTGCTTAATTCGGAGTCTTTAGAATTTCAGGTTGGGTTATTGAGATTCGTCTTGTATACTTTGGACCACTAGGAGCGCCTTGCGGTTTCACCTGATTCAGCGGGAATAATAATAATAATTGGCCCTTTCATCTAATTTCAGATGATTTGTACAGCGCAAGCAACTTTTAATCCATGCTATTTTATGGCGCTGTAGTGCCCGGGACGTTGTTAGATGAAGTAGGCTTGAATATTGGGATAAAAAATCTATCTATATAGGTACCTACCTTACCAAATTTAATCACAATCAGATGAGTAGTTTTTGCGTAATTGAAACGCAAACATTTAAGGGCCATACTGGCCAAAACCAGTCCCGCCAAGGTATTCAAATTTGCCCGACGACGATCAACTCATTATTACAAATGTGGACTGAAATAAAACTTAACTATATAACTTTTTAACATCGTGTAAAAGGCCCATTGCAAATAGTCCAAATGGAATTTTAGTTAAGAAATGCTTTACATCGCTCTTGTAAGTTGTTATACGTGTAAGTTCGCCCTACCATGATGTTTTATAAGTCATCGCGAAGTGGCCGCGTTGTCGTTCAGTTAAAAAAATACACTCAAATACATAATAAAATAAAATCCTCTTAAAAAAAAAGATTTTTTATATTAACAAAGGTTTTTTTTTAATTATTATAATATAATATACAATATGTAACGGGTAAGTCCTTTTAAGCCGAAAGGGGGTTGTTCTAGACGTCTAGGTGAACAACTTTTGTTCTACGACTTTTGGAAATTCGAAGTACTTTTCGAAAATTTTCAGTGTAAAGTTTACTTGAAGATCAGCTGTTGCTTAGAGTTCGAGGTCATTGACCTTATGTTGTCCTTTCATTTAGTTTGGGCTACTACAATCAAACCTTCAATTACCTTTATTTTCAAAGGCAGCTGATTTTTCAGTGAATCATAATCTCAAAATTTTAAAAAAAAACAGTTTGAATTTTCAAAAGTTGTAGAACAAAAGTTGTTCGCCTAGACGTCTCGATCAACCCCCTTTCGGATTAAAGGCCTACCCGTTACACCTTGTATTATATATTTTAATTTAAAATTACCTTTTTTTTTTTTTGCGACAACTGAATGTTTTTTAGGCTGAACGATATAGCGGCGTCTTAGCGACAATATCATGGTAAGGCAGTGTTTCTCTTTGAGACCAAACATTTGCCAAATGTCAAAGTGGAAATACCAAAGGACGGTTTACGACAGTTTACTAGTTGAATCCAGAGTTCCGAAACGGAATTTCTGGTTCAGTCCAAAATATTTTTGACACTTTTGTGGCGCGTCGTGCGAACGCCCGATTCTAATGTAATCCTATCCTACTAATATTATAAATCCGAAAATCTGTTTGTTTGTTTGTTTATTTGTTTGTTTGTTCCCTCTTCACGGTCAAACGGCTCGACCGATTTGGATGAAAATTTGCATAGGGATAGTTTAAATGATGGAGAGTAACATAGGATACTTTTGATCCCGAAAATCCCGCGGGATCGGGACTTACGCGGGTGATAACTATCTAATAGATGAAAATTAGCATAGGGATAGTTTAAATGATGGAGAGTAACATAGAATACTTTTGATCCCGAAAATCCCGCGGGATCGGGACTTACGCGGGTGATAACTATTTTTTAGATGATAATTTGCATAGGAATAGTTTAAATGATGGAGAGTAACATAGGATACTTTTGATCCCGAAAATCCCGCGGGATCGGGAATTACGCGGGTGATAATATTTATTGGATGAAAATTTGCATAGGGATAGTTTCAGTGATAGAGAGTAACATAGGATACTTTTGATCCCGAAAATCCCGCGGGATCGGGAATTACGCGGGTGATAATATTTATTGGATGAAAATTTGCATAGGGATAGTTTAAATGATGGAGAGTAACATTTTTACTTTTGATCCCGAAAATCCCGCAGGATTACGCGGGTGATAACTATTCAATGAATGAAAATCGACACAGGGGTAGGATAAGTGATGTAGAGTGGCATCATCATCATCGTCACCCATCGTCATTGATCGTCATCCATCGTCATCGTCATCGTCACTTACTAATGAAATACAAACTTTAACTTACTTCACCTACCTATCGCAGTGCAAAATCCACACTTAAACGGACGACCAGGGAAGTACTGATGATGCCAGGCGCGGCAGCGCCTGGCTTGGGCGACCGTTTAAGTGTGGATTATTGCATTGCGGTAGGTAGGTGTTCGAACAACGCGGGATCGCGCCTTGCGCGGGTGAAACCGCGAGGCGCAGCTAGTTAAAAATAAATACTTATTCTGGGTGGGTGTCTTTCTATCTATCTATCTATATCTATACTTATAATAAAATCGTAACTTGGCGGTGTCTGTTTTTGAAAGACTATGTCTATGTGAAAGACTAGACCCGTCTACACTGGACCTCGCTTTGCTCGTTCGGTGAATTAAAAGCATTCAAAATTATCAAAATCGTGGCCATCTCGAACGGGCCCGTCGCGAATCGGGGCCATAAGGGACTAACCCGGATAAGGGCTGAAATTATGATTATGAGTGGAATGGATAGGAAATCGGTATCGTGCAAATGGATCATTAAACCGTTGGACAAATTGGCTGAAATGTCGCGTTCGGTTGAAAACGGTTCAAATCCTTTCAAAGGTTTTTGCTTGAATAGTTAGAAAACTTTGTGACTGTGTCGCTACTATTTAAATTGGGGCATAGTTTAAAACTGGCTGACCTGGCGCACTTTGTATCGCCACTGACCAGTGATCACTAGAGATCGGAAATTCGGGGGCTAATATACCTAAACTTGATTTAATGAAAGAAGAATATGGATATGCATTTCAGTACCCGTACCCAGAACTCGATTACATCAATATTAATGAGTGAGAGTCTGCTCACAGCTTTACAACCAAAACGTTTAATAGATGGCGCTGGCGTATAATTACATTTTCGTTTTTAAGTTTTCGTCAATTCAATGATGCGCCTACGCCATCTATCGAGTCAATGGGTAAACGTTGGCTCGCAGTGACAAGGTTCCATGTTGTTTTATATTCTAACATAGAACCTTGTAATAGTGAGCCAATATTCCCTCAGAAACTCCCTCCTACCTGTCAAATGCTAAAATGTCAGTCCACTATAGCGATAGTTCTTTATAAATGTTTATTTTTGTCCTCGGTTTTACATTTGGTTTAGTTCAACAGCTTGGAAACATAGAGAAATAAGACAACTGTAGTTTTATGTATATCACAGTTTTAATTACGTACAATTACACTTAGTTCCAAGTAGTAGAATCCAAATCACGATGCAAATCAATAACCGTAGGAATGCCAAATCATCAGAAATAGGAACAAAACACAACTTAACACCCGTACACATGAATGGACAAGCGACGAATGACGTTCACAAACAATGCGCGGGAGCAGGATCATAAACCCCGACCCCTCGTTCCCTACTTCAGTCCCTGCTCTCACCCCTGCATTGCGTGCATTCGTACTTGATGACGTCACACATGAAGCGTGGTATTTACCTACTAATTGTAGTAGTTGACTCAGGTATTTAACTACTTATCAGTATTCTTGAAGTAAATTTAAATTCGTGTCACAAAATAAGTAACAAGTAAAAAACGTGAAACCCTCGCCTCGGTGAGTGTGTCCGACTCGCACTTAACAGATTTATTTTTGTCTCAATATAACCAGCAATAATTCGTCAATAATCCAAGAATAACGTATTTATTAATTTAACGTACTTAGTTTTACAAGAAGTTTGATAGAGGCATATCCACATTATTATTTCGTATGCATTTTTGTAAAGTTTAGGTATATTAGCCTCCGAATTTCCGATCTCTGGTGATCACTGATCAATCTTATATTATAAACGCAAAAGTTTGTATGTATGTATGTAGGAGGAATGTTATTTTGTTACTCTTTCACGCAAAAACTACTGAACAGATTGTAATGAAAAAAAAAATATTTCCTTAAAAGCTTCGGACTTAGAAGCTATCACTTTGCTATGAGTACAGAAACACTCGCTGCGCCCCGCGGTTTCACTCGCGTAAATCCCGTTCCCGCGGGAATATCGGAATAAAAGTAGCCTATGTGTTATTCCAGGTCTCCAGCTACCTATATTCCAAGTTTCTTCGCAATCGGTTCAGTAGTTCTTGCGTTAAAAAGTAACAAAGTCACATACATACATACAAACTTTTGCGTTTATAATTTTGGTAAGATAAATAAATATAATACTGCACGACATTACACACAGCGCTATCTAGCCCCAAACTAAGCATTAGGCTTGTACTATGGGTACTAGAAAACGGATTTACTACATATTATAGTTTTTTTGTAAATAAATACTATATGATACATAGAAAACACCCAGAACAAGAAACAAACATTTATGGTCAGCAGAAATACTTGTTCCCAGCGGGAATCGAACCCGCAACCTTCTGTGTTGCAATCGGAGCTTCGCCCGCTACGCCACAGAGGCCGTCTAGATCTACTTCTAAAATTATTTTACGTTATTCAGTTACTGTGTACGGCTTGTACGCTAAACCCGTACAAAGCGACTCAGCTTTTGTGATGTTTCTATGTACGCTATGAATATTGGAAGCTCCCGCCCTAAAGCCCGCTCTATTCAGTAAGTTCAGACCGATGGAATCCTAAATGAGGTGCTTTTATGACCGGTTTCAAGGTATTTTTATATGTCAGGGTAGATTTTTGGAAAATTATCTTAATTGAAATTATTTAAAGTGTGTTAGAATATAGAATAGAATAAAACAAAGAAAAATACCTATAGAATAAAACACAATATTTACCGGGTTTTACGCGCGTTTAAAGCTCGGTTCCTTAAAAATAATGAAGTATTGAATAAAACACGGGTAAAACCCGGTAAATATTGTGTTTTATTATGCAAAATTGCAAAAACCTTAGACAAAATTATGTTCCTATATATTTTGATTATAGGTGATTCGTTCGACGAGCCTAGCTAATAGGAAAAAAAGGAATATTATATACTAGCTACACCCCGCGGTTTCACCCGCGTAAGTTGCGATCCTGCGGGAATATCAGTATGTGTTTTACATAGAAACCTTCCTATTGAATCATTTTATCAACTTAAAACCGCACGAAAATCGGTTGCGTAGTTTTGAAGATCTTATAAGAAAACAGACAAAATTTGTTCAACTAATAAACTGCTTGAACACAAGCATCGTTGGTGTCATTCATCAGCACCCATATTATCTATCCAGTGGACGTCTATGACAACAGTGTAAAATTACATACATTGTTATGGAGGTAATCACCGGTAATAACCACGCTACGTCAAAGCAGCAATGTACTGCATAGTGCCTATCAATTTCCACTGTTATCCGACGTCCACTGGATAAATAATACGGGTGCAGGCAACGTATCTATTGCCGGCCGCTGCCAGTAAAAACATTGCCAAATAAATTTTCAATACGTTCAATAGACATACTTACTATTTCAAGCCATTGAGATATTGTACCTACGAGGTAAAAGCGTAGCTAGATTTAATTTCTTGTTTCGAAATCTACCTTTTTAGTCTCAGATGTCGTAGGAAACGCTGAAGGGTTTAATATTTGAAATGAATTTGTCGAAGCTCTCGGCTGACAACAAATATCAATGCTCGACTCAGATTTGTACCACATTACTATTCATATCGATGTCTCGAGTCCATAAAGGGATGAGACGATTGAATAAGTAGGAAAGTTACTCTTGTTACTTTGCGAGATACAGATAGCTCCTCAATTCAGATGTTTGGATTGAGGAGCTACTTTTAAACCCATACAACTTTTGACCTATTTTACTACAAAATCCAGCATTTGTCCTACAAAATCAGCTATATTATTAACTACTAAATAAGGATGTGATTTTCCTTTAAAAGCATGACTTGGCTCCTCAATCGTTACGGACATAATTTTCAAAGTTAATTGAAGATCTCTGAGGCGCGTCGGGTGAAGGTCCAACTACAATGCAGAAGGTTGCGGGTTCGATTCCCACCGGATGCAAGTGTTTATGCTTGAAAATAAATATTAGTGTCTGGTCTGGGTGTTTTCTATGTATAATATGTATGAATTTAAGAAAAAGAAAGTATAATATGTAGTATATCCGTTGTCTAGTACCCATTGTACAAGCCTAGTCCTTAGTTTGGGGCTACATTTTATTAATTTTCTTACTACCCTTTTAGACCCGATAATCATGAGATCTCAATCATCCCGATCATGATTATCGGGATCAAACATGCTATGTTACTCTCCATCACTTAGACTACCAATTTGCAAATTTTCATCCAAATCGGTCAAACCGTTTGACCGTGAGGAAGGTCCAAGCCAAACAAAGAACAATAAAAACGAATAAATAACCTCTTCTTATAAACGGTTACTTGGAAGAAATCGCTTTAAGAGATAAGGCCGCCTATTGTGACCTAGATTTAAGTAGTCAATGTATTTCTTTATTATTAAAATTGTTTAATGATGGCGTGTTTCAATAAAGAATTTTACTAATATTATTAATAAAACACTTTATTTATCCGGTTTTATCGCGTTTTTACTGTCAACCTTGAAAAAGCCAACTGTAAAGTTGGCGAAAGCTCGGGTCAAATAATGAATAAAAACGCGATAAAACCGGATAAATAAAGTGTTTTATTATGCAAAATCGCGAAAACCATAGAAGAAATTAATATTATTAACGCGAAACTTTGTATGTTTGTTACTCTTTCACGCAAAAACTACTGAACCGATTGTGCTAAAACTTGAATATAGCTGGGTACCAGGAATAAAACATAGATAGATAGATAGATAACATACTACTTTTTATCCCGATAATCCCGCTGAAACAGGACTTACGCGAGTGAAACCGTGGGGCGCAGCTAGTTAATCTGTACGTCTATCTATCTACCTATCTATCTCTTTAATGGGAAGTCGACTCAAAACCACCTTCTTCACCCCCAGGAACTGGCAGCATCAACACCGACCCAGCGGAACTGGCGGGGGATTCTCATCGCGCTACTGGTCATAGCAGCTGTCCTGGGGCTCATAGTCTTCAGCATAGCTCTGCTGACTCCGGCCCCTGATGGAGGTAGAGTGAAGGGTAGAAGACCGACGTTACATCATCTGCTGCACTCGCATTATAAGCCGTTCAATGGGACGTGGTTATCAGGTAAGTCTTCTTACTTTTAAAGGTTAATTGTGTTAATCTCAAAGGGCCGATTTTTCAAATCTCTAAATAGAGATATCTGACCAATAAAATGTAACGCCACCGAATAAAAAACATCACTATGATATTAAAAAGAATCAAAATTTGAAGGCTGTTATAGATGATCGGCGTTTTTCTTCAGAGCTCAGACCTAGGGGGTAGAGGTACATTATTGAATTTTAAAGGGATTCCTAAAACACAAGATATGGATTATTCAACAGATTCACGTGATCTAAAGCCAAGGTGTTAATATTTTCGTTTATTTTCCGCTAAATTAAAAGATATTGTATAATTTTTAAAGATTTACGGTAAGGAGCACCAAACCTAAAAATGGCGGCTCAATCTCTCCTAACTTAGGAAAATAGTGTAGTGCTCCTGTGAAACTTTGACAACGAAGCTCGGACCCGGCACGGCCGGGTGACAATCTAGTAAATAAATCATCCATTATGCGCAGAATTATTTTTCGTTACTTATCCCAGTTTGGTCGAATCGAGCCTTACCTAGTACTTATAACAAGAGTTAATAAAACAATTAAAAGACAAAATCTAAAACTTAATAAGATTAATAAGATTGGCATTTAGCCAGTAATTAGGGAGCGACAAGTCGTTGGTTGAAGAGTCCCGGGGCCACCAAGGACTCCTATTTCCACCCTTCTGCCCTACCTGGGGGGGGGGGAGGCTTAGATTGCCACCAGATGGTTGGCGTTCATTCTCTATTACCCGAAAACAGACTTTTTAATTTATCAGATACAATAACTTGCAAATAGTCCTGACCTTGTTTTTCAACTTATTGTTGGTACCTACTCTGTATCTTTTGTTTGAAAATTGGTACATATTTAAGTACGAATGGATTTGTTATATTTAACATTTCCATATTTTGGAAACCTAACAGCTAAAAAACAAAAACACGAAAAACAGTATAAAAACGGAAAGCCAATTATAAGGTTTCACGGCTAAAAAATTACTTAAAATAAACCCACAACAAGTGCAAGTCTATTCTAAAGTGTGCATAGTATATGCACTGCATACCTGAATGTGAATAAACAAAACTAAATAATAAAATAAATTAAATTTAAAATTATACATACATACTATATCAACATAATAAAAAAAAGATTACAATATCTTACTTACTAGTATTATAAACGCGAAAGTTTGTATGCCTAAGTATGTATGTCTGTACGGGAGTTTGTTACTCTTTCACGCAAAAACTACTAAACCGATTACGATGAAACTTGAAATATAGGTAGCTGGATACCGGGAATAACACATAGGCTACTTTCTATCCCGATATTCCCGCGAGAACGGGACTTACGCGGGTGAAACCGCGGGGCGCAGCTAGTAATACAATATAACAGAGAAAGTTAAACATAAACAGGATAGAATAATAGAACATAATATTGATATACTATAAAACCGAATTTTAGATCAATATATTTTATATGTATGTTAGTCTGTAAGGTATATATTTACAATTTGAATTATTCTCAAATGTTTTGTGTTATTGTATTAATATCTCAGTTCCTGCAATACAAGCTTGTGCTTAGTGTAGAGCCGATTTCTAATGTAGTTGATTAATGTTTGGTAAGATTTCATATTAATAAATAAATTCAATTCAAAATTCAATTCAATTCAAAAATACGATTGATGATAATATGGTCAGAGAAGTTTAGTCTTTCTGGAACAATTATTTAAGAGAAGCTAACACATTATGTCTAAAAATGTTAACTCTACACTACGAAAATGTAAAGCATATTATGTAGAAACCAGTAATTATTTATCTATGGTAGAACTATATAAACTAGCTCTATACGCCCTGCGGTTTCTCACGCGTAAGTCCTGTTCCCACGGAAATATCGGAATAAAAAGGAGTTTATGTTTTATTCCAGGTCTACAGTTAGCTATATTCCTCTAATATTTACTCAATCACGCAAAAACTACTGAACCGATTACGATGAAACTTGGAATTTAGGTAGCTGGATACCGGGAATAACACATAAGCTGCTTTTATCTCGATATTCCCGCGGGAACGGGACTTACGCGTAAGAAACCGCGGGCGAACTGTCGAACTGATTCATACACAATCAAATTAGAAAGCCATCTAACTTTTGATATTTTTTGAAAGATAGTGACGTTTTTATTTGATGTGATTGCATTTTATTGGACAGATAAAATATTATCTGTTTGACAGATTAAAAAATCAGCTCTCAATCAAATGACGACCGTTTGACCACTATCTCAGTTAAAATCTTCCAAATGTTGTCTCCCGTTTTATAGAACAAAAGCCCATGAACCCCAGACCTTCGTTATTTTGTAAAAGCTGAAAGTAAGTCAGCGCGTGCTCCCTACACAAGTAAGAACGGTGAACCACTATGAAGTTTATTTATTTACTAGCTGCGCCCTACGGTTTCACCCGCGTAAGTCCCGTTCCCGCGGGAATATCGAAAAAAAAGTAGCTTATGTGTTATTTCCGGTATCCAGCTACCTATATTCCAAGTTTCATCGCAATCGGTTCAGTAGTTTTTGCGTGATTGAGTAACAAACACACATACACACACATCCTACTCACAAACTTTCAGTTTTATAATATTAGTAGGATTTATTAGGAGATAGAACAGCTTTTATAACAGACTAAACCTAGCCTAAAAATAGAAAACCTATTATAGGATCCTACATGTAATAAGTGTTTGGGTTACAGTGGCTTTGGCAGATAAACGGCATTAATTACGTTTAAAAAATATCAAAATACCTTTAGTACCGTTTGTCTACTAAAGCCACTGTAGCCATAACTTCTTAATGGATATTTGTGATGGGAGCATGCGCTGATAAACTTTCAGATTTTACAAAATAACGAAGGTCTGGGGTTCACAGGCTCTTAGACTATTACAGCTTTCTAAACTAACAACCCCGGCGTCGCAGGCCAGGGGTAGGGGGCAATGACACCCCCGATTTAACGAGTAATGGAGTGCCAGCGATTGACTTGGAAAATAATACCCACCCTTAATGGACTCTTGAGTGGGTACTCTGATGTACGAAATAAGTTGAAAGCTGAGAGATTCAAATTACAAGCTGAGATAAAAATTATAAGGGGTCCTTTTTTAACTTACAAAGTAGGTACGGAACATCTTACTAATATTATAAACGCGAAAGTTTGTATGTAAGTATGTATGTATGTATGTGAGGTTGTAACTCTTTCACGCAAAAACCACTGAACCGATTGCGATGAAACTCGAATATAGGTAGCTGGGGACCTAGATTGACACATAGGCTACTTTTTATCCCAATATTCCCGCGGGAACGGGACTTACGCGGGTGAAACCTTGGGGCGTAGCTAGTTAAATATATTTTCGAACGATCTTTTCGTATAGGGGCGTTTCTGATCTAGTGTTAGAGTTCAGATCTATAAAATCTAACACTAAATGAGCACCTATGCTACTAATGCTACCAATATTATTAAGTTGAAAATTTGTCAGTAGGTACCTATACCCTGAGCCCTGTTAGTCTAGTGGTAGATACCCCGACTTTCATTCCGAAGGTCGTGGTTTCGAATCCCGGCCGCGCACCAATGTCTTTTTGTTTAAGAAAAAAATATGTGCGCTATTAACATCGCTCTTTCAGTAAAGGAAAACAGCGTAAGGAAACCCACGGCTTAAAATGACGCACAAAGGCCCAATAGTAGGGCTAATTGCGGAAACACAGAGTTAAAACTATAAGTTTAACTTTTTAACCTACCTATGTATTTATGTATGTATATTTGTTAGTCTATCACGTAAAAACTACTGATCCGATAACGATAAAACTTGAAATATGGATAGTTGGAGACCTGTACCCATATTATCTATCTGTTGACGTCAATGACAAATGACAGACACTATGCAGTACATTGCTGCTTTGAGGTGATCACCGGTAATAACCACGTTACGTCAAAGCAGCCCTGTACAGCATAGTGCCTGTCATTTTCCACTATTATCAGACATCCACTGAATAGATTATATGGGTGCTGGATTAACACATAGGCCACTATCCCGATATTACCGCGGGAACGGAACTTACGCGGGTGTAACCGCGGATAACTATTAGTAAAAATTACCAATACTAGACTATCGCCTCATACGGCATGCATTTTGACGACCTGTGTAGCCTTGCGGGCAACGACGCCCGGACTGCAACGCAGAAGGTTGTGTCTTCGATTCCCGCCGGAAACAAATATTTCTGCTGACCATAAATATTTGTTTCTGGTTCTAGGTACTTGCTTTCAATGTATCATCTTTATCACCTTTTTTTTGTTGTAGTATATCCGTTGTCTAGTACCCATAGTACAAGCCAAATGCTTAGTTTGGGACTAGATAGCACTATGTGTAATGTCGTGCAATATTTATTATTACTTATATTGACTTATAATTCTTATTCTTATTAATTTCGTGTAGCTTATCTATTGTTAAAGTTAACTAAACTCTAAGGCCTCTAACTTGACTTAAATACTGCTATAGAGATAACAACCGGGACCAACTGCTTATCGTGCCTTCCGAAGCACGGAGGCGCTCGAGAAATGTGTTTTTACTACATACACTTTATCCCTCTTACTTATAAACTCTAATTAATTAATGCATCGTTTGTCTTTTACTGTCACATGAAGTTTCAAAGTTGACAGACAGAGACAAACGTCACATAACTTGGGTCATGGGTAAATAATATTTTATAAGTAAGGAAGTTAGTCACCCATCCATGGCTAAAGGATCTTGATTACAACCGAACGGAGCAACTGGTAGAAAACTTTTGGCGTGGTTCATAAAATGGTTAGGGACATCATATGACACATGACACTTCACAAACCCCACAATTCAACAACACGTACGCAAGCATAACTGATATTAATAAATACAAATGTTATGACAGTAGATATTATTATAATCCATATTTAAATTTGTATCAATTGGGAAGAACAATACCTTGTGCAACACAGTTTTCAACTAAAAGGGTAGAGATTCCATCATTGTATTATCTGTACATTTATTGCAGCAAACAAAGTTATTATTATTATCCAAGTAGAACTTACCTAAAGGCAAAGTTATTTCAACCAATATCTCCACGGAGCTCGAAGCTCGAGAAATGTGTTTTTACCACATACAAAATAATTTCTCTATGCAATCTGTAATCCGAGCTGCGTCCCAAAGGGCCTTATTACATTGCAATCAAGCTTCGTTAATGTAAACCGTCTCTATATAAATGTTTGAACAAGCGTTGGTTCTCCAGCAAATCTGCGAGTAAATATAAACAGTAGCCTGGAGTGATTATATTTCAATATCTTTATTTACTTTGAATTATACGTAGTTGTGCTACTTACTACTGGGATCGGTCGACCGCGCAAGCTTCGTCGGGTTCAACTCGACTTCGGTTTGGGATACACACTGCGCAAAGGCCTGCCTAAAACCTGCGAGATACCTGCGCGGCGAGAAACATTGCGTTGTTTTGCAAGCAATTGAAGGCGATGGCGCGCAGTACAGTACAGTACAGTTGCCGTCGAGTTCAGCTGTCAATGAATGCGACAGCTCAAGCGACGTCATCGTCGCATTGAACTGCACGGTGCACGCAACGCAACTGTACTGTACTGCGCGTCGTCGTTTTAAAAATGTATGCAAATCAACGCAATAAACTCGACGCGCAAACCGCCGCGCAGGTTTTTCCGTTGCGCAGGAGCTTGTGCGGTCGAGCCCAGGCTGCCAAAAAATGCGAAAAAATCATAAGTTATGTAATAGCTGTGCCCGCAACTTCGACCGTGTTGTTCAATCGATTTAGTACCCAATTCGTCAAGTGGAAAATAAGTTTCAATTGGTCAACCGTGTTTTGGCCGGACATTTTAGTTCTGATTCGTTAAATCATAATTTTGTTTTACATCTATCTAACTACCTACAGATGCATCAAAAATGCATCTGTAGGTATGCCTCAGTTGGTTAAACAATGACCAGAGAAAACATTATCGAATATTACACCATGTCGCGTGCTCCCGTGTGGCGCAGGGGATAATACGCTCGCCTGGATAGCGAGAGGCACATGTTCGATTCCTGTAATGGAAAATTTATGATAATGTTCATATAGCCTTGCAAAAATGTTTCTAAGTTAAAATTTGCCTTGAGCAATAAAACATAAGAAAGATTAGTTTTATTATATCAGTGAGAAGTTTCCCAGTCAATCTTCATAAACCTCCAACTAACCAAGACGATCTTTTCCCAACCTTAACCCTTACGTTAGAGAGTTCATTTTACAACAGCTATTAACAAAAGCACAGCCTGTGTTAATTGCACGTTGACAGATGGCAGTTGGCTCAAAGCCATTGTCCGGATTAAACCTAGACTAGATGTTTAGATCTTCGAGCAACCACAGATTAAATCCTCACTTTTTATACCCTTGCAACTGAGGGATGAATATTATACGTTGACATAAAAACCCTGGTTTCAATTATATTGTTGTTTTTGAGTGATTAAGCCTGCACTGGGCGTACATAAAACTGTTTTTAACCCCCCGCTACCCTTGGATTGGGTTGTTGGTCCGAATCCCGCTCGACGTCGGCCATGCACTGTGTTTTTGTGGATAAATATTTCCTTTAAAAACAGTTCTATGAACCTTGGGTTTAAATGAATATGGCTATAGAACCTTTTACGCGTGGTAAAATGGCGAAAGAGTTTTTAGTGGCAGGCGCGGCTTGTTACCACCCACTCAGTCTAAGTCCTAGCACCCAGTGGACTCGACCGTGTTCCGATACGTGACCCCGTGCAGTCATCGAGGAAGACGGATCTTATTCCACTGCTGTATATGCTGCTGCACTTTTAAAAGAGCGTGCTTTACCGATTTTATACACTTTTTTTAGTCTTCCTCACACCTACTATTAGACCATATCATCACTTACCTACCATCAGGTGAGGTAGTTTGTTAAACACTAATATCATCATCATCAGCCTGTTGCAGTCCACTGCTGGGTATAGGCCTCTCCAATTGCACTAATCCATCGTGTTACAATAAGATCTCATGGCACTTGTCAAATTACATTAACCGCTCGGGAGTGAAAGTCCTCGAGTGGCGACCACGATGCAATGCGCAACGGAGTGTTGTCGATTACCTACTGGGACCGACGACATTGTGGCGGTCGCGGGAAGTCATTGGATGGAGGTAGCTCGCGATCGCAAATCGTGGCGTCGTATGGGCAAGGCATATCTGAGGCAGTGGACGAATAAGGGCTGAGATGATGATCAAAAAATTGTCCCATTTATGACCACAAGGGATTTTAATAGGGAAAGACCTACTTCTTCTTCTGTTTCGTGTATTGGTGTGTCTCACCTTTTTTTTACAAGGTCTTACTAAGACCGTCATGCTACTCTAGGGGGAGACACCCGTCCTTCTCATAATCAATTTATATATGTTATAGCGTCCCCACCGTCCCACCTTTCGGTATATCAGCAGGGGCCGCTGTACCCGAGCGTACACCCCTAAGGGCGACGTCAGGGATCGAGTTTAAGACGGATCTAGTCCCCAATACTCTAGGGGGAGAGCGGCCCGGTGAGTGGGGGTCCCCTTATAGCCTGGGATGGTAGGCGGGCAGAGGTATATCCACTAAAATCCCTTGGTGCCTTTCACGCCGCTGTGCCAGAGCAACGCAGGAAGCTGTTGCCAGTACATCAGCGTGCGAGTGCTAGATTTTTCAGATCGCCCTAAGACCTCTAACTTGACCTAACGACTGCTACTATACTTAGTACAGACCTACTTAGCTACCTGTTTATGGCTTGTCATTCAAAAATGTAATGCACCAGGTGAGATTTGATTCAAATATATGTCCTAGAAAAATATAAATGTAACCTAGCAAGAAACAATATAGGTAGACTTCTTACTAGGTTTCCGAAGCCGTATTGTTGTACCTATCTGTACAATGTGTCAATGCTTTGAAACTATTACATCTCATTTGTAAGTATTTACTATTGAAGTTCAATTTATTTTGGGTTTTGACCGTGTTCTGTCTATTATTGTTAACATTGCTCAACGTTTAAAGAAATGACCAGGTTTTTTTCAGGATAGATAGAGAAGAGAGATTTAATTGTTTCAAAATACTATTAATAGCAAAAGTTTGCAAACAAAGGAAAGAAGAATTTAATTTCAAACCTACATCGTGAAAACAGAAGAAATATCTGTCTTTACTTGTATTTCTGGATTAGCATTAAGATAGGAATTTCTTCTATAGTAAAGAACATGTTTGGTGATATCTCAAACAAATTCCATAATCCTTTTTATACTAAACTAGCAGCTGCGCCCTGCGATTTTACCCGCGTAAGTCTCGTTCCCACGGAGTATCCTATGTCTTTTTCCCGGTTTTAGGCTACCTCCCCACCAATTTTCAGTCAAATCAGTTCAGCCTTTCTTGAGTTATAAATAGTGTAACTTATACGACTTTCTTTTATATTTATATAATAATAAGATGAATAAGCCGCTTCAGCGCTAACAATATACCGCTGGGTGTAAATATTTATGCTTAATAATAAATATTTGTATCTGGTCTGGGTGTCTTTCTATGTATAATATGTTTGTATTTACAAAAAAAAAGGTATAATATGTAGTATATCCGTTGTCTAGTACCTACCCATAGTACAAACTTAGAGCTTAATTTGGGGCTAGATTGCGCTGTGTGTAATGTCGAGCAATATTTATTTATTTATTATTAATATTGTTACGTTTATGGAGCCGAAGCGAACAAAGTAAAGGCCTTCGTCAATAACAATTTTACTCGCAGAAGTGGACAACAAGCCGGCGATTATCCCTGCCTGCACTAGAAAACTGAAATATTTATGATCGACATTATTAAATGATGACGACAATGCAGTGAATTTGCATAACATAACGATGTTTTCAATAAAATAACCATATTTCCTCTAAATTACAGTTAGAAGTTTGAACAACCGAGGTATAATTGTGTACCCAATAATTGTTGAGCTCACGTGTCCAATAGTTCGATAATCTATGTACAATACACGTGTATGTACGCAACGACTGGCCGGTTAACTAATGAGTGAATACTAACGGTTAATAGACGACCTCTGTGGCGCGTCGGGCGAATGCGCGACTGCAATTCGACAGGTTGCAGGTTCAATTCCCGCCGGGGGCAAATATAAATAACTAGTAGTTCTGCGAACAGTAGACGCCATGGCACCATGTGAACAAAGACTTTTTGAAACAATTAGTATGCATTAAAAACAGAAGTATTCAAATACCCTCTTTGTGGGAGAAATATTCCACCAATCAAAAATGCATCAGTCATTTAGGACAAAGCCTTTAATAGATATAGATAAAAAAATGTTAATCTCTTTTGCCATGAAAGAAAATTTACTACCAATTATGCAAATTCGTTGGCGTAGGTAAATCCATTGTAAGAATCCTAAATACGCAACCCAGTTATTGAAGCTCTGTCATCGCTGCGCTGCTCTCATGGGCTGTGTAGAGCTAGAGCCCGTGAACCCCAGACCTTCGTTATTTCGTTCGTACTTGTTCGACTGTACCTACTTGGATACGTCATATGTGGTCGCGGTAATAGTAAGTACATTATAATGAAATTAAAAGTAAAATCAGTAAAATTGTCACAGTTGAGCTGTCTTTTCAAATTCACGAGTAATTGAAAGAAATAAAAAATAAAATTTGGAACACATTCCGTTGAATATTACATACTAGGTTTATGTTAGTTGTAAAAACTTTTCTAGGTTGCAATTTCTGTTATCGGAAACTACGAAACCTTACATGTGGCCCAACAAGGCAAGCACTTGGCCAATTTTTAACAATATTCTGATGGTAATTATTTATTATTACCTAAAAATCATAGTTTATTTTTTTATGGTTTTTTACACATATTTGATACCGTTTATCTGCCAAAGCCACTGTAAGCCAAACTTCATACTGGTCCATCGTTTTTACCTGTGTTGGGAGCATGCACTGACAAAGTTTCAGCTTTTAGAAAAGGTAACGAAGGTCTGAGGTTGACGGGCTTTTGGAATAGTAGTAAACCGCATTACACTGGAGTGACAAGCTGGAACCTGGTGGTAAGCTGGTAATTCAAGCACTGTGGGGGTAATTAATTCCGGAATTGACGTTCTGGAGACGATAATAATATTAGTAATACTAAACTAATAGATAGCTGTACCCTTTTTCAGAAACTTAGATCAAACATGTAAACACAGAAGTAATTCGGCCTCTGTGGCGCGTCGGGCGGACGCTCGACTGCAATGCAGAAGGCTGCGGGTTCGATTCCCGTCGGGTACAAATATTTATGCTTAAAAATAAATGTTTGTATCTGGTCTGGGTGTCTTTCTATTTATAATATGTATGTATTTACAAAAAAAAAGTATAATATGTAGTATATTCGTTGTCTAGTACCCATAGTACAAACCTAGTGCTTAGTTTGGGGCTAGATTGCGCTGTGTGCAATGTTTTCAAATATATATGTATTGAACTTCTTGCACTTGTATTTTTTTTGACCGAGAACATGGAGAGCTAATGTTCAAAATCAGTTTAAAATTAAAGTAAATAAAATCAGTTTATTTCAGGCCATGACTCACAATACTGTTAGTATAATTAGTATACATTTATATCTTCTATCTATCTATATATATACTCTATTACTTTTAATAAAGGCAGAGAGGACAGAAAGTCTGTACTTGGAAGTAAATTTAAAAAAAGTGGTCTAGGGACTTAGAATAGGTAAGTAGTTGAACTAAATTATATAATTTTGCCTCTCGGACTATAGCGGGAACGAGTGGGAAATAAAAAGTTTCAATCGTCTCCACTGGGGAAATAAAAAGTTTCAATCGTCCCCACTGGGGAAATAAAAAGTTTCAATCGTCCCCACTGGGGACGAGTGAAACTTTTTATTTCCCACTCGTCGGGGACGACAAGGTGGGGACGACCGGGAATAAATCTATAATTTTTGATATTTATGTCTGTCTGTTTCTCTGTCTGTTCCTTATACAATTAAAAACTACTAATCCGATTGAAATCTAGTTTTTTATATTTTATTAGCACAGTAGAAAATGTTTTTCAATGGAAATTGAAAACATGAAATTAATGCTTATTTTGTCTAAATTACACCTACCTACATTGGTTATTCTTCTTCTATACTTATAATAAAGGAAGAGAGGACAAAAGTCTGTACTTGTAAGTAAATTAAAACAAGGGGACTTAGGCTAAGTAGGTAGTAGAAGAACAAAATTATATAACATTTTAAAATACATGTATGTCTGTCTGTTTCTCTGTCTCTTCCTTATACAATTAAAAACTACTAATCCGATTGAAATCTAGTTTTTTATATTGGATATTTCTATTTTCGAGGAAGGTCGTGGTATGCTTTGCATCGAAATCCAATTAGTAGAACCCGAGTAATGAACGAAAAAGTGCAATCGCTCGAGAACCGCTCGGCCGCCCGCGCCCGTGATAACGCGTTTTTCACTTCCGCAGGTGAAACCGCGGGGCGCAGCAAGTATATAATATTCGAAATGAAAGTCGAATTCTGTCTATACAACTGACAATGCGTTTTTCACTTCCGCGGGTGAAACCGCGGGCGCAGCTAGTGCTACAATAATGTTAGTCACAAAAACACACAGTATTTATAGAGGAGGCAGCAGAGGTGTCTACGCAATGACCCTTCTCACCGTAGCTTGCCACAGCTGTGAATCAAACCTATTCGCTATTGTCATCAGGATTCTGTTGCCACTATCCATCACCCTGTATTTTTCCTCATCGTGGATTATTAACCGCATTGACGTTACAGAACAAAATACAGTATGAATATTATTAGACTAGCTGCGCCCCGCGGTTTCACCCGCAGAAGTGAAAACGTGTTATTACGGGCGCGGGCGGCCGAGCGGTTCTCGAGCGGTTGCACTTTTTGTTTATTACTCGGGTTCTACTAATTGTATTTCGATGCAAAGTATACCACGACCTTCCTCGAAAATAGAACTATCCAATATTGAAAACCAGATTTCAATCGGATAAGTAGTTTTTAATTGTATAAGGAACCGACAGAGAAACAGACAGACAGACATGAATTTTAAAAATTATATATTTTTGTTCTACTACTTTTTCTAAGCACACTAGACAACTTCTTTTTTAATTTACTTCCAAGTACAGACTTTTTGTCCTCTCTTCCTTTATTATAAGTATAGATATAGAAGATATAGATAGATACAATAAGTATAGATAGAAGAATATAGATAAGTGTAGCTAACGAGGTATTACCATGTTTATTTTTATTTACAAGACACTGTATTTTGATTTTAAACTTGTTTACGTAAACAAGCTAGTCGATGTTACTGGCGCAATATCTAGCTCCTTCTAAATAAAAATAAACATGGTAAATACCTCGTTATCTAATAATATTCATTAGTGAAAATAACCATGTAAGTTTAAAATCAAATACAGTGTCTTTATTCCCCTAAAATGGTCTAGTGAATTGCTTTATTTCTAACGGTCAGTAAGCATTAATTTTATTAAAACGTTAATTAAAATGTTCACCCGAACGTAGAATGAGATTTGTTACAAATTTAATTTATATATTTTAGGTTAAAAAATATGCATTTAAAAAAAACTCGACGGTGAAAGTTTGTAAGGCTTTTACAATTTGGTTTTGTTTCCCGGACTGGACAAGTTATTTGGTTCTCAGATAATAAGTAAAGAAACTGGTCAAGGGCGACTCGAACTCGCGCACTAATGGTTCCGTACCATTATCACAAAACAACGTTTTTCCTATAGAAGCTCTACTTAATTGCAGTTTAAGTAGACGTGCTACTGCTCCATAAAGTTATTTTATGTGACCAAAAAGGTCAACGTAAAGCATTAAGTCATTTGTCTCTAGAGCATAAAATGCGCGATTAACCCTCGGGGTTTGAAGTAATTTAAAATTGGAACGTTGAAATTCACGAAGGCTGTGGTCAAAGAGGATATGTTCACCTCGGCTCTGGCAAACAGCCAGTTCGACCTGACCACCTAGACATAACACAAAAAAAAAAGAAAAAAGAAACTTCTTCTTTAAAATGGCTTTTCCATTCGGACATTTGCCAGTGTCAAGTATTATAAATATTAGCAAGTTATTTGCATTGAACGAAACAGTCAAGTCGTCATAGTTAAAGTCAAGTCGAGGGAATCATTGTAAAAAGGGGGCCATTTTTTACAATGTTTGTTCACGAAGCTTTGGAGACAACACTAAGCTAAAGTCCATGTTTTGCACCGATTTTCATTTTTATTTACACTTGTACACCTTCACAAAACTAAATTGATTAATATGCCCCCAAAATTAAACAATTTACACGCATTTGAACTAAGTTTCACAAAAATGAAAATTTAGCAACACATCTCCTCAACGCATTCCCGCCATAACTTAAAAAAAATATGTTTTTTTGTTTTTATTTTGACGGAAGGGTAACCCAAAAAGTTTTAGTTCATGTGAAACTTTTTTTACATCGGCTAACGCCGATACCAGTTTCGTTATTTTGAACAACCAAAGAAGTTATATTTATAGAATTAGAATCCTCACGTAAAACTAAAAAGTGTCCCGCTACATTGAACATGCTGTCCCTTTCTAATAACACTATTGGAAAAGGACAGCATGCTTCAATGCAAATCATTCTAGTTTCTAGTCAATGAGTCTATTTAATGTTATAGAGACGCCATTGCAGAACAAATCATTATTGAAAAGCGGCACAAACTATGCTATACAACCTCATTATTTATATTCATTCACATAATTTAAAGAAGAAATAGACGAAACTATTGTTATCTCTTTCTAAAACATAAGACTCAATGCTACTTGCATGACGTAAGAAAGAGATGTCTTAATATTATTATTAAAGCGGTTAGGAGAGAATGATAAACGTCAAAGTCAACAACTTCGTTTTTAGGAGTCTTGGCGGGAACTCGTTGAGGAGATGTGGTGCTAAATTTTCATTTTTGTGAAACCTAGTTCATATGCGTGCAAATTGTTTAATTTCGGGGGCATATTAATCAATTTAGTTTCGTGAAGGTGTACAAGTGGAATGAAAGTGAAAATCGGTGCAAAACATTAACTTAGTGTTGTCTCCAAGGCTCCGTGAAGATTGTTTGTAAATGGCCGCCGTGTTTACAAATGATTCCCTAGACTTGACTTTAACTATGACGACTTGACTGTTTCGATGCAAATACCTTGCATAATATATTAGAATACATGACACTGGCTAATTTCCTAATGGCCATAATCGGTTCACAACCGATAAGAAATAAATAAAAAACAACTTCGTTGAGTTTTTGGGAAAATACTTTTTCAAAAAATAAACTAAAATAAATAAATACAGCTTTACTTACGTATAAAATGAAATATTTTTGCCAGTTTTTGGAGTATTCGTGCATCGCCTAAATACGCACGAAGGCATTGTTGTCTGTGAATAATGTTGTGAAAGTGAATTAAATGTACTGTGTGTTAACAAGCGGGTGATCGTGACGTGAGCTGGGATGGAACTAAGACTTCTTTGGCTTTGGCTTAGATTTGTGTAGCCTAGAAATTCGCTCTATTACG
This sequence comes from Idaea dimidiata, assembly GCA_949358125.1. NCBI lineage: Eukaryota > Metazoa > Arthropoda > Insecta > Lepidoptera > Geometridae > Idaea > Idaea dimidiata. The sequence goes on from OX442342.1 coordinate 2,587,435, forward strand.
TATCTAGAAGTTCTTTACATATCTCTGGTTCTAGTAATATAAGTTTTTTGGCAACACACCTTTAAAAAGTCGGAACAAAATTTATACGTCGTTGTTAAAATCTCTCCTAGCTACCTAAGATTGTAAACCTAGATGAAATGGAGTAGAATGTTACTGTTAATGCCCTAGGGATCGATATGAACACGCGGGAACCAGTGGGGCGTAGTAAATCGAGACCAAACTTCGTAATTGGATGTAAACTTTAAATTGAAGGCTTCGTTTCGGATTGCAGAACCTTCTAATTCGTGTTTTTCCCTCGTAATTACTGAATGGAGAAATAATGGCGTCTGTTGTAAACATTTTTTTAAGGTTAGTAGGTAGATGAGTAATATATAATTTCTTTTATAGTTTTCGCGATTATGCATAATAAAACACTTTATCCGGTTGAATCGCGTTTTTATTTATGGTTTCAACCTTGTAAAAACCAACTGTAAAGTTGGCGAAAGCTCGGTTCGTTTAAAACCATAAATAAAAAAGATAAATAAAGTGTTTTATTGAGTAATATATTTTAAAAATGTCGCCATTTAGCTCTTAACTAAGGAAATAGGCTTGTACTATGAGTACAGACAATGAATATCTACATACTTTAATTTATTGACTTCTTTCATTTGCAAATAAATCTTACTTAATATTATAAACGCGAAAGTTTTTACGTATGTATCTATGTCGTCGTTCGGCGACGACCGTCGCATGCGATCGGCATCCTGTGTATGTACCTACGAGCGGCCGATCATTACATGTTACCTACATCTAAGCTGTATTTTAGTAGTGAATAATAATAATAAGTTATTAATATAATTACTGTAGACTTACGCATGCAGTCATGAAATTTCGTACTTACTTAAACACCAGACAAATTTTAGTGATTTATGGTGTTATGAATGTTTTTAATAAGTTCAGATCATTATTTAAATAAATTTTAAAAAAAAAATGTATGTGACTGTGTTACTCTTTCACGCAAAAACGAATGAGCCGATTGCGATGAAACTTGGATACTGGAAATAACATAGGCTACTTTTTATTCCGATATACCCACACCCTGCGGGTAACCCACGAATTAAAGTCACGCATAAGGCCCAATTTTAGGGCTAATTGCGGAAACAATTCTGCCGGAATTTCAACCCACGACCCTCGGAATATAAATCGGAGTACCTATCTACCACTAGACTAATACTACACTCCCGAATCAAATATTTTCTCCAAAATTTCTAAAAAAATCATTTAGAACATTTTGTTTTATAGCTATTAAATAAATGAGAAAACTTACAAGTCGTTTTTTTTCTTGAACCGAAGTATTTTCATGAAAAAAACACTTCAAAAGAATTCCGATAGCTTCATGAAATTGTAAACTTAAAGAATTTCCAGCCTTTGAAAAGAAAGTTCCTTGTAAGGAACATTGAATTTTCTTTTCAAGACTGAAAAAGTCTTTGAAACTTTAGAAAAAAATCTTGTCTCATTGTACCGTGTTGCTTCGGATACCACTGTTAGTTTTGCTAGAAAGAAAATAAACTTTTGAACCACTTGCAGCACTTGCAGCACAGTAGAAAATGTTTTTCAATGGAAATTGAAAACATGAAATTAATGCTTATTTTGTCTAAATAATACCTACCTACATGGGTTATTCTTCTTCTATACTTATAATTAAGGAAGAGAGGACAAAAGTCTGTACTTGGAGGTATATTTTAAAAAAATAAATAAATAAATCCTTTGCCGAACACACAGCGCCATCTAGCCCCGTGGTAAGCTGCTAAGCTTGTGTTACGGTGACTAGACAACGGATATACTACTTATATTTATTTTTCTTTTGTAAATACATACATATTATACATAGAAATACGCCCAGACCAAAAGTCCCAAAAGGAAACTTATGAAAAGTAGTAGAAGAACAAAATTATATAATTTTTAAATTTCATGTCTGTCTGTTTCTCTGTCTGTTCCTTATACAATTACAAACTACTAATCCGATTTAAATCTGGTTTTTTATATTGGATAGTTCTATTTTCGAGGAAGGTCGTGATATACTTTGCATCGAAATCCAATTAGTAGGACCCGAGTACTGAACGAAAAAGTGCAACCGCTCGAGAACCGCTCGGCCGCCCGCGCCCGTGATAACGCGTTTTTCACTTCTGCGGGTGAAACCGCGGGGCGCAGCAAGTATATAATATTCGAAATGAAAGTCGTATTCTGCCTGTACAACGAAGTGATTTCCAACCTCGATGGTCTATACTAATATTTTGGAGAGATAACGTAGATAACATAAATTATAATGGGGGTAATCTTCGAAACTTCTGAACCGATTTCAAAAGTTATTTCACCTATAGAAAGCTACATTATCGAGGAGTAACATTGGCTAGTTTTGATCCCAATATTTCCACGAGATCGAGACTTACGCGGGTAAATCCGCGGAACGCAGCTAGTCACCAACAGGTAGGTAGATGTAACGCGTAGGAAGTTCAAACTATTAAACCCCTTCCCACATTATCTCTACACGCAAGTCCGCCGTAAACGGCATGCCCTGGGGAAACTTCAGAACTGTAGAGCGTTAGTGTTTTAATATGAAAATGTACCAACATCCACATACTTTTGAGATAAGTTTCCCATGTAGGCTCAACGTAGAACAGGGTTTATTTTATTTATTTATTTTTACATTTTAGGGAAACCAACAGCTATCAATACATGCTAACAAAAGAAAAGAAATATTAAAGCCAATAATAGGTATCCACAACTAGAAACAGTGTAAATAACATTGCAGATGCTTAGGAGCTAAAATAAGACTTAAATGAATATTAATTCCCCATCTCTTCTCGTGGGGGTCGTAAAAGGCGACTTCTATCCATGGCGGATAAACTTCTTGGTCTATAGGAGGGTAGGTCAGGCAGACCGGTTGCGCAGAAACTTGATATGCAGATAGCTGGAGATCTAAATTACCACTTAGACTACTTATCATCCCGATATTCCCACGGGACCGAAATATTGGCGCAGTCGTACGTGACAATACTCAGACTTGGCTAATATCAACAACTTTAAAACTGCACGAAGCTAGTTTAAACTTAATGCAGTAAACATTTATTAATCGAGCACTGGCCCGTGAATTTTGGCACAAACATAATAAAAATATGCCGAGTTTACTCCCAGATCATACCTGAGCCAAGTCACAAATAAAACTTAGGCAATTTAAAACTAGGTAAGTACTCGAATTCAAGATGTAAAACAAACTTAAAGAAATACCGCTGTTTGCCAATTTTCTTTACGAAAACAATCGTAAATAAAATAGACTCAAAAGTTAGCGAATAAGTGTTATTTTCAACTTCAACACAGTCATCTTGTATACAATAAATAAGTAGTTTTTATGCAAATTGCAAACAATTTGCAAAAATTAATAATACTTAAATTGACACTGGCTACTTTCCAAATGGCCATAATCGGTTCACAACCGATAAGAAATAATAATGGGCCCTACCATGATGTCTTATAAGTCGTCTCGAAGTCGTCGCGTTGTCGTACATATAAAAAAAAAAAAAACACATTAAATAATTAAAAAATAAAGAAAAACAAATTAAAAAAAAGATATTTTTTAAATTGTCTGTGGTTTTTAAAAGTAGTCGGGGTATTTTTTATTTAAAATTTACTTTTTTTTAATGACAAAAGGACGACATAGCAACGACAAACGATCAAGGTAGCACGAATTAATAATAATAATTAATAATTTATTTACCAAAAAAGATTACTAATACATTTTAAAAATTAAAATATAAACAGATATAAATTAATATTAGAGTATAAGTATAACAGCGGCCCCCGCACTAAGATAAACTTGTATCGCAGGGACCATAAACTGATTGACATACAAAATATAATGAGATCTCGGAAACTACAGCCTCAAATGTCAGTGTTAAGAGAGTGCGATGGGTATGTGTGGAAATGAGTGTGTATAAGAATGTGTGTGTTGTGAGTTTGAGGGGAATGTCAAGACAAAAGTTCAAAAATATTTTCCGTTTGGTCATATTTGTCTTAATTAACTCGTCATTCAAGTCGATGGAGTCAACTTGGCCCTCAATATTTTGAAAGCCATTTGGTCGTAGTTTCTTCTGACTTCGAAGGAGGTATTATCAATCATTTAGTAGTTTTCAAAGCAAAACTTTCAAAGCCATGGGCATTATAACAAAATACGGTCTAGGTAGTACGACCTTAGTCCGCGCCGCAATAAGGGCCAATAGTCGGTTACTGAATTGCCAACTTGGCAAAAAGCCACGTTTGTCAATAAAGTAATTTGCACTTTAAACTTCACGTATATGTTTCAAACTCGCTTGACAAGTTCAAGGTACAGTTGTCAGGTATGTGTGGATGTTTTCACGATAAATGGACGATGTGCACAATGTTTGACCTGGTTCCTTAAAGTTGCCAACTTGGAAATTAGTTTAGATTAGATAACACTTTATTGCACCAGAAAACATATAGCAAAAAAGTTACAGAAGTATTAAAATAAATATTAAATAAACACAGCAATAAACAAATCTACAATTCAACATAATTATTATAACTATAAAGACAATAATGGTACAAACAATGGTTAGTTTAGTTCTGACTTATTTAAATTAACTTAAAATGAGTTTAAGCAGCAGGTGACCTCGCGGTAGGCCCTGAAGGCGGCGGCGGGACGAGCTGGACTCGTACCTTAGTGGCTGGACTCAGCTGGCACTAGATAGGGACCAGTGGAAAGAAATGAGGGAGGCCTTTGCCCTGCAGTGGGACGGTATGGGCTAGAAATAAATAATAAATAAATAAATAAAATGTGTAAGTAATGGTGCAACGGTTAGTTTAGTTCTGTCTGACTTATTTTACTTAACTTAAAATGAGTTTAAACAGCAGGAGACCTCGCGGTAGGCCCAGAAGGCGATAGCGGGACCAGCTGGACTCGTACCTTAGTGGCTGGACTCAGCTGACACTAGATAGGGACCAGTGGAAAGAAAGGAGGGAGGCCTTTGCCCTGCAGTGGGACGGTATGGGCTCGAAATAAATAATAAATAAATAAATAAAATGAGTAAGTAATGGTGCAATGGTTAGTTTACTTCTGACTAATTTAACTTAAAATGAGTTTAAGCAGCAGGCGATCTCGCAGTAGGCCCAGAAGGCGATAGCGGGACCAGCTGAACTCGTACCTTAGTGGCTGGACTCAGCTGGCACTAGATAGGGACCAGTGGAAAGAAAGGAGGGAGGCCTTTGCCCTGCAGTGGGACGGTATGGGCTAGAAATAAATAATACATAAATAAATAAAATGTGTAAGTAATGGTGCAACGGTTAGTTTAGTTCTGACTTATTTAACTTAACTTAAAATGAGTTTAAGCAGCAGGCGATCTCGCAGTAGGCCCAGAAGGCGATGGCGGAACAAGTGGCTGGACTCAGCTGGCACTAGATAGAGACCTGGAGAAATAAATAAAATAAATATTATATAACAAATACTTATAATGAGTGGTACAAGTAAGACTGCACATTCAGACTTCTTTTTTTGCGCTACACAAATAAGTGTTATCTCTCACTGGCGTGAGAGCTGGCTGGAGTGTGGTCTCTTAATATAGGAGACTAGAAGGTTAATGTCCACTTTACAGTGAAGAATTTCACATTCGACTTTAAAGGACGAGCTTCATCACTTCCAAAGACAAATTATTGTGCCAAAAAGTCGTTTTCCGTAATGGGTAATCTTTTTTAATCGCTAGTAAACTGGCAGATATTTAGATAGAAATATGTCCGGGATAAGACCTATTCAATCTCAACCGTTTTCGAATAAGGTAGCTGGATACCGGGAATAACACATAGGCTACTTTTTATCCCGATATTCCCGCGGGAACGAGACTTACGGGGGTAAAACCGCGGGGGCGCGGCTAGTGAAAAATAAACAACAAAAATAGTATTTCTGAATGTTTGGTTATTTATTACTGAGAAATATTGAGATTCCTGCCGCCAATATCGCGAGTGTGTAACCTTAAGACGGCGATTGATGATATTTATCAGTTCTTGTCCGATCGCATAGAAATGAGCGAGATGGAATTGCATGAAAAAATCTCTCATAAAATTAATCATTAACGCTGATTAAAACAATATTTTTATCAAATGCGATGAGGAGGCCCTAAGTATTGTATTTTCTAATATTATGGTGCCTATAAAAAAATATAGCGGTTAAGGATTTAGAAGAAAAATTGTTTTATTTTGTAAAACAGGGGTAACTTTGCCTGTATAATAGTGGTATTTAAAGTTATTTTTTATTGTTTTTGAAATAAAGGGAACACTTCTTGCATCATGTACAATAACATAATACATTGTTTAAAGATCTATTTGATACCGGTTATGAATAAAACTATTCAATCGGAAGAGATTTCACATTAGTCGCGTCCTTAAAAGAAATACGTTGTAATCTCCTTACTTAGTGACTACAACTTTATCTCAGTGTAATATCCTTTAATTCCGTCTTAAACTATCGGCCATTAGTATTCCGAGTCGGTTCCGTACATTCTTTACAAGTAGATAGGTAGGTATCTAAGGCTTTATCTATCGGATTTGAAACGGTTCGAGTACTACGTCTTTATCTGTACGATGTGTTTCGGCTGGGGTAGTGTAAGGACTTTTGAATTCTTACGATTTTAAGCTTTTCTAGTCATCATCAGCCTGTTGCAGTCCACTGCTGGACATAGGCCTCTCCAATTGCACGCCACCTAGATCTATTTTCGGCTTCTCGCATCCAGTTTGTGCCAGCCGTCTTGCGCAAATCGTCGCTTCAACGCGCCTGAGGACGTCCTACACATTTCTAGTACGATAAATGTATCTTCAAAATTTTGAGATTTGAACTCGCATGTCTGAATAGATAAAATGTAATGAAAATAGTGAAATTAACTTTTACTGACAGCAGTTTTTCATTGGGATACCCTGAGCATTTCCAGTTCGAATTTACTAAATTTGTCTAAACTTTTGAAAATAGTCGTTTGCCGTGTCCTAAAATCATCAAAATCAAAATCATTTTTTTTTTAATTTAATTGGATGTGTTGATAACTTTAAATACGTCGAGTGTTCTTACAACTATGACTCTAGTGTGGTTTCGGAACGCACCCTGCGATGAGAAGAATCCACAAGAAACTCATGGGTGTTTTTTTTGTGATCATGTTTTACTATCGTCAAAATACATAATATATTTTTTTACATTGTATTACAATGATCATAATATGATTTACATTGTCGCATATTATATTTATGGCTATAGTGGAACCGAAGGAAAGTGTCGTGTAAAAAATGATTACCCTCGCGGAAATACTTTGTACAAAGCCTTCGTTAAACGAAGAGCCCGGATTTGCTATCTATTCTATTTGTAGTAAATTTTTTTTATTGAATTTTATTACCTTTAATAAATTGAGAGTTCATACATAAGAACAGCGGTTAGCGGGCAGCCAGGTCGCTGTGTGCCCGCCGCGGGAATACAGCGTGCGATTCTTCTAGCAAAGCGTGCTACGTCTCAGATCGTCGCGCGCTACGAGATGGTCAAATGCAGGTCATTTTAAAAAAACGATATACAAGGTAAAACGAGGAAGCCGAAAGTAGGTTGTTCTAGACGTCTAGGCGGACATCTTTTTTTTATGACTTTTGGAAATTCAGATTTTTTCGATAATTGTGAGGTTATTATTATTATTTTCTTTATTGACATGGTATCAACAGCTCTTACAAAACATTAGAAGCAACAAATAAATATAACTTATAGCCAATAATAGATTCCTAATTTTAATTTAACACAGTTAATATGGTTGTCGGAAGCAAGTGTTATGTTATCCGTGTATATTTAAAGAAAAGATCTATATATTTTAAATGTTATACTTATTTTACTTACAAACTAACATACTCAAGAATTAAGTTCTACTTAAACAATTAAGTAGCTCTCGAACTCAAAACACTGCCCAAACTAATTTTAAATATAGAAGCTGCTAAATAATGCTTTCAAGTTTTGTCCATTCATTGGTTGCCTGAAAGAGATCGCCTATAGGCGATAAGGCCGCCCATTGTTCCCCTTTAGTTAAGTCCCCCCTTTAAGTTTTTCTTTGTCTAATTAAAAATGAATATTAGTTAAGTTTTTAGTCCTAGTGGTCAGGTGTCGGGACTATTAAATTAAATAATGATTTTTAACATAGTTGATATGGAGTTCAGAAAAGTAACGCCTAATACAATCAATTAATTTGTTGTTTTGGTACAATAAAGCTTTAATCAATCAATAATTATTATTTAAGTATAGATACCCTTCTCATTCTAATTGGCGTATGTGCATAAACACATAACCCTTCTTTGTACCGCGCAGCCGGGTAAAAAACTGCAAACTGCTCAATTATACTTTTAACTTTTTTTTTAACTAAAAACACCTGTACGGTGCTTAAGCGCCAGGCTTTAAGCACCTAAATGAAACCATCACGGAATATTTAAACGCCGGTAAATGTTATTTTTATGGTAATAACCAGTTAGAACGAGCAACAACCGGTTAGTTCACATATTATCCAGATTACAGCCGGATTAAGCGATATTGTATGGCGTAATTGCCTACTTTGACGCCATCTTGGAATGGCCGATGTAATTTGAAATAAGCGCCATCTAGCGGGCACTAAATGCTTTAGAGAAATGGAAAGGTAGATAAAAGTAATTGAAGAAAGTGAGAGAAAAATCATTATGAAAACAAGTACGTGCCTTGGCAGTACCTACTCGCAGTAAATGATTTCGTAGTTTAGTTAATATATCATGGATTGCAATTTGGAATAAGTCGTTACAACTAATCAACCTAGTAGGTATGTAATTTGTCAAAGGCATTTGAATATGACGTAGGTACTGAAACCTAAAAGTTAGCCATGATCATATTTTTAAACGCAAAGTTTAATCGTAGAAGTTACCTTTTTTTAATCTGAGCAAAGAAAATATTAAAAAAATATTATTCTCTTTTTTTACGAAAATTTTTAAATAAAGATAAATTAATTACTACTCAAAAATACCGTAATCGGATAACGTTGAGATTTTTACAAGACAACAAAGAGGTAAAATAAAACCCCGTTTGTTTTTATTTTTACTCTCGTCGTGTAGTGCGTAAATCCCGATCTCACAGGAATATCGGGATAAGAAGTAGCCCATATGATAATCTAGATCGTTAGCTGTCTATATTCCAAGTTTGGTTGCAATCGGTCAAGCGGTTTTTGCATGAAACAGTAAAGTCACATACATACAGTCATCTTCTTCTATCTATATCTATATCTTCTATACTTATAATAAAATCGTAACTTAGCGGTGTCTGTTTTTAAAAGATATTTTGAAAAAACTATTTTTATGGGTATGTACTAACGTAACAGACCCCATTTCCGTGCTTAACTTTTTGTCTGTTTGTCCGTTTGTCTGTGCGTTTGTGCGCGCTAATCTCGGAAATGGCTGGACCGATTTCAATGAAATTCGGTATGCAGATAGCTTAAGACTTCGATTAATATATAGGTTACTTTTTATCCGGATATCTAGTCCGGATATCCGGATAACCGGATAAAATATAAAACTTGCGAAATTTCGTTTATTTTTGAAACATCGGCATCCATCATCATCTATCGTCATTGATCGTCATCATCACTTACTGACATACTTACTTACTTGCCTTACTTCACCTATACCTACTGCAGTGCTATAATCGCCCATTGAACTACTGTTGAAGCCAGGCGCTGCCGCGCCTGGCATCATCAGTACGTCCCTGGTCATCCGTTTAAGTGTGGATTTTTGCATTGCAGTAGGTAGGTGTAAGAACAACGCGGGATCGCGACTTGCGCGAGTGAAACCGCTGGGCGCAGCTAGTACATAATGTCCTATTAGATTATAAAATATAAATTTTAAATATACATTTTATTATTCTACAACACAATAAACATATTGTCTCCAGATATGTCTGAATAACCTAGATTTCCCAACGGACCTAGGTGTCTAGATTCTAGATATTCTTTTATTTTCAAAGGTTTTCGACATCCTTAAAAAGCTGGAAGGTGTTTGGAATTTGGATAAAAGGGAATAATAGGACAATTAGTATGAAATGTGGTATATATTTTTGTGAATGGGAAATGTGATTTTACGGCAAATGCGGCGATGTTCTTCTTCTCTAAAATGGCTTTCCATTCAGACATTTTCCAGTGTCAAGTATTATCAATATTTGCAGGTTATTTGCATCGAACGAAACCGTCAAGTCGTCATAGTCAAAGTCAAGTCGAGGGAATCATTGTAAAAAGGGGGGCATTTTTTCCAATGTTTGTTTACGGAACTTTGAAGAGAACACTAAGCTATAATCCATGTTTTGCACCGATTTTCACTTTTAAATTCACTTGTACACCTTCACGAAACTAAATTGATTAATACGCCCCCGAAATTAAACAATTTGCACGCATTTGAACTAAGTTTCACAAAAATTAAAATTTTGCAACACATCTCCTCAACGCATTCCCGCCAAAACTCAATGCGGCGATCATCACCTCATCGGAAACTAACAATTATTATATAGATAAAATCGCAATCTAGTGACAATACAAGATGTAACGGGTAAGTCCTTTTATTCCGAAAGAGGGTTGTTCTAGACGTCTAGGCGAACACCTTTTGTTCTACGACTTTTGAAAATTCGAACTTTTTTTTGATAATTTTGAGATTATGATTCACTGAAGAAACAGCTGTTTTTGAAAATAAAGGTTTGGTAAGGTCTGATTTTAGTAGAACAAACTAAATGAAAGGACAACATAAGGTCAATGACCTCGAACTCTAAGAAACAGCTGATCTTCAAGTAAACTTTACACTTAAATTTTTCGAAAAGTACTTAGTTCGTATTTCCAAAAGTCATAGAACAAAAGTTAGTCGCCTAGACGTCTAGAACAACCCCCTTTCGGATTAAAAGGACTTACCCGTTACATCTTGTATAAGTAGTTATCTCCTATCCTGATTAGCTATTTAATCACTATGATTGTAATTTCGGATAAATTGATAATAGTCGCATTTGCCCCAAAGTCGCAATTCCCCCAGTTGACTAGTAGCGAAAACTATGTAGGTTAAAAGCTTGTCTTTCTTCTGATGTCATATCTACATTAAGGCCCCTTACGCACCTAATGACGTGACAGGGATAGGGCTATCAAATTTCAGATGTGTAGGAGAACGTAAAATGCGACTATACAATAATTTAGTGAGTAAAATCAAACAATTCTTATTCCTAATAACAAGATAACTAAAACACTTTACTAGAAATATTTTTAAAGGAATAATAATCATTGGCGCAGGTAAATCACTGGAAAGTGATCCTGTAGATGGCGTCTCAATCGAGCCGTAGTCGAAAAATAGTAGACAGGGAAACATTCATATTCTTAAATTCGCTGCTCGAGATGGGAACTTGCGTTGCCGAGCGGTATAGGCACTGGAATATTGATCCAGGGACGCGAGTTCAAATCTCGCCGCAAGTGAATTTTTGAAGATGAATTTTTCCTTTAAAAATATTTCTAGTAAATATGCCTATAGCAATAAAAACAAATTTACGAAATAAAACACTTTATTTACCGGTTTTAATCGCGGTTTACAGTTGGCGAAAGCTTGGTCGTTTAAAAATCATGAATAAAACGCGATTAAAACCGGTAAATAAAGTGTTGTGTTATGCAAAATCGTGAAAACCATAGAAGAAATTATAACAAGTTAACTATCGCTTATTTATGCTATGCTTTAATACGGAAAAAATAGAGGTTTAAATACGTTACGTTGAGCTGTAAAATTAAATTTTTGGTTTTAAAAAACGAGTTGTTTAAAATATTTTTTTTTCTGTTATAAAAGTTAACCAATCGTGTAAAGAAAGCGTAAAAATGTAAAAATGTTACCCTTAACTATAAAAAAATATTACCATCATAAACAAGTTTGTTTATTAATTACTTTTCAAAATAACTGATATAAAATCAAATACCTATGGTATGGTATAGTTGCTAAGGGTTCGGTCAAGATGCCACATTCTACGGTACCAAAATGAAGATTAAAGGAATGAAAAATAAAATACCAAAATAGTATTTCCGAATGTTTTGTAATTAATTACTGAGAAATATTGAGATCCCTTGCATGCAGCCAATAATGTGAGTATGTCACCTTAAGGTACGAAATAAGCACCAATTAATTTGCCTAAAATCCCTACTGAATAAAAGACCGGACCGTATATTCCACACGTCAAATTTCCACAAACAGGGCTCTGATTCAGTGAGGACAAAGCATGCGGAATGCCGGCGGAATGCAGGCGACGCACAGGAGATGTACGTACGTTATTTCGTATTCTGTAAATGTTATTTTACTTAATTTCTACTTAATTAGTTAAGTAGCCTTCAAAATTAAGGGCTACTTAAATATTTAAATAGCTTCCCTTGTTCCTCAGCCAATCAGTATTAAAAGATGTTATAAAATAGCTATTATTTTTACTCCTGCAACAAATTGACTATACTGCAATGCTTATGCATCCCGCCTGCTTGTCGCATGCTTTGTTTTTAGAGAATCAGGGCCCTGAATAAAAGACCTGTGTAATGTGTATATTCCACACGTTTTCACAAACAGGTAGGTATACAATATACCTACTATAGGTAAGTATGTGATGTCATTTCATTCCCTTTCAAAGTCCACAAGATCTCTTGATCCCCTAAAACGGTATTTAATCTGGTTCTACAGTACGTTTGTTACAGAGTTCATTTCACAAAAGAGGTCCCGCGGGGTTTCTTTGCAGGTGTTTCATATTTAATTGGGTATTTAAAACCGACAAGGGATCAGGCCGGGAGACTTAAATTGATATTAGAATGAAATACAGGTAATATTTAAGATTAATTTCTGTTTTTTTACTACCTGTTTACTTATTTACTAAATAGGTATCTATTTTTATATCGGTAACGTGAATTATGACTGGCAATCTATCTTACTTTCTTTCTAATAGTATAAAAGTTGTCGGTATGTATGTATGTATGTGACTATGTTACTCTTTCACGCAAAAGCTACTGAACCGATTGCGATGAAACTTGGAATATAGGTAGCTGGACACTGGAAATAACATATAGGCTACTTTTTATAACGATATTTCCGATTTCCGTAAAACCGAACGTGAAACGTTAATTGTTTCAGTGATGTCCTAACAGAGCGACATAACCGTTTGTTCGGTAAAGCTCTTTATTATATAGATTTAAAAAAAAAAAAAACGGGGGCATATGTTTAGTTTCGTGAAGGTGTACAAGTGTAATGAAAAAATCACTTTATTTATCCGGGTTAATCAAGGCTTTATCAAGGTTGCCTGCCACGCGGTTGGTTGCTGCCAGTTGCCGGTTAAAGCCAACTGTAAAGTTGGCGAAAGCTCGGTTCGTTTGGAACAATGAATAAAAACGCGATTAACCCGGATAAATAAAGTGTTTTATTATGCAAAATCGCGAAAACCATAGAAGAAATTAAGTGTAATGAAAGTGAAAATCAGTGCAAAACATGGACTAAAGCGTTGTCTCCAAAGCTCCGTGAACAATCTTTGGTAAATGACCGCCGTGTTTACAAATGATTGCCTAGACTTGACTTTAACTATGACGACTTGACTGTTTCGATGCAAATAACTTGCGTATATTAATAATACTTGACACTGGCTAAATTCCCAATGGCCGTAATCGGTTCACAACCGATATTAAATAAGATGTGTTTTCATAAAGCGTCGCTCGCCACTCCTAAAGTCAGGTTTACCCCCGCAAGATGTTTCACATCAAAAAGATGCGATGCATCAGCAGATTTCGAACGTCGTTGTTAGGATACCCACTATTACCGACCATCTAGGTAATTTAAGGTCATACGTCTGGTAAACGTTCCAATTTCCTTTTTTCCAACACCTTTTTTGTACGTACTGCCAAAAAGTGGAATTCTCTGCCAGCTTCGCTGTTTCCCCAAACCTATAACCTTGGAGTCTTCAAATCTAGAATGAATAGGTACCTTCTAAGTAAGCATGCTTCATCGTCGACCTCATCCTCGCTTCCCATCAGGTGAGATGAGGTGAAATGCTAGCTTATTACGTAAAAAAAAAATACGTTACCAAATTAGTTCCTTCTACTAACCGCGATATACTTTTTGTGAGATGTAATATATCAAGCCTTGTGAGCGAACAGGGACACATATTTAGGTCACGTGAGTTTGTCTCGGATAAGTAAATGTATTTTGACTTACTTTCTGACATAATATCTTACTAATATATAAACGCGAAAGTTTGTATGTACATATGTGACTTTGTTACTCTTTCACGCAAAAACCACTAAAGCGATTGCGATGAAACTTAGAATATGGGTTCCGGATACCGGGAATAACACATAAGCTACTTTTTATCCCGATATTCCCGCGGGAACGGAACTTACGCGGGTGAAACCGCGGGGTGCAGCTAGCTAGTACAACGCGACGAGTTGAGAACCTCCTAGTTTTTTTTAAGTCGGTTATAAATTATCTAAAACGCGATCTAGACCGATAGATTTAATTACTATAATAAAGAGAAATCGTGTAAGTTTAAAAAAAAAATATTTTATTCAATAAAAGGTAACTTTTGGGCACCTCCCACCAGAAGGTGACAAATGCGCCCGAAGCCTGCCTCAATAATAATTTCTTATCAAAACCTCCTTTTTCCCTCCCCCGAACTCGAAGCCCCTATTACAAAACGTAGTCTAATCGCAAGTTACTTAAACCGATAGTAAAACTCATAGTAATAAAAAAAATATTTGAAAAAAATAAAAAACCCGACTGCCGTTAAAGCTGAAAAGTAAAAAACAAGAAGTTACCTAAAGGTAAAGAAACCTTAAAAATCGTTCGACGCATCTAGGAGCCTTAAAAAATTGTGGATGGACTCGGGTGGGACTTCAACACAATTCGGTATCATTCATTATACTTTACCTTTAAAAGGAGAAACTCATTAACTCTGGATGTGTATACTCCAGTAGCGAGGACTCGAAATCGGTTAAAGATAGGCTATCTAAAAGCCTTCAATATTATAATAGCTATTATTTTTGAGTTTTGCTGAGATGGCTATAAAGTAGGCAGGTATTCATCTTAAAATATAATTACCAAATCTGAAAACTTCGTCGCGACTGGTGATACAAAGGCTGGCGGTTTCTTGTCCTAGCGGATTAGCCTTGCTATCCATTATCCATAGCGCGACATTTCAAATGTTTAGTTAATTACTTATCGTAAACATAGTAATTGTTATTTATGTTATCTCTGACAAACTGACAAATCAAACATTCAAATTCCTTCAAAAGTTGAAACTCGGCGTCAAAGTCAAATCGAAAAGTTTTTAAGTAACATTCCGTTGTCTTTGCTCGGTTTTTATGGTCAAGACAAATCTTGCTTTATAGCGTTTTACATCTTTATTTTTATTTATTTATTATTTTAATGTACCCTATGTCACTCTCACGGTCATGACGAATCTAACGACGTATCGTTTATCTAAATCGGCCCAGCCGTTTAGGCCCTACGACGGCACAAAAATAGGTCACATACATACATACATACACTCACGGCAAAAACATAACACTTCCTTTGGCAGTCGTGTAAAAACTAAAGTGACTTTTTCAGGCAGAATTTCCGGAAAACAAATCTTTGGTGAACATATTTTGACAAAATTGCAAAACCTATTATTACGTAAATTTATTGGGAATTCTTCTTATCTAATCAGAATTCTTATCAGAATATTGTATTCTCGTGTCAGAATCGTCTAAATTATGCGCAGCAATTTCATATAACTTGCAATTGCACTGCATTTAAAACTTCACATATAGTCAATGAAGTTTCGATCGCAGTTCAATTGCAATTGAAACGCAATATCAGTGGGATATCCTTTAATAGATAGCGAAAAATGCTGAAAGAAGTTGCGTCCTCGATTTGATCAAATGGCATGTATTTTCGATAATTTTGAAAACCGACTTATTTTCAGAAAGCTTGAATTTTCAATGATTTAAACCTGACGTTAACCATGGTTCACGCTGAGACCTTGTTATGTAATAAAAAGTTAAATATCAGGAAACTAAATTAATTTTCGCTTAAAATGAAAATAATATTAGCTTTACGCGCTCAAGGCGGCTTAACCGCTCTCTCACCTTTCGTTCTGTTTATCCCCAAAAAGGTTAATTAATATATAACAAGGCGTAATATTTAATATTAGAGTTCAGTAAGTTACGAGGAAAAAATGGAACCCTTATATTTTTTGGAACGTCAAGTGGTTTTTTTTTTGTTTTCGTACCTTATACAAAAGTTATTTATTACAATTATTATGATTAGGTAACCAACGTTTGGGTGTTCGCATAATTAAACAACCCTTTCTTTGCAGTGGGGTAAATACAGGACTATTTTATTCCCCGCTACCATGATCGTTTGTCGTTGCTTTGTCGTCCTTTGTCGTTCAAAAAAATAAAATAAATTTTTACTGAAAGTTTGTAAGTATGTGTCTATGTGTGTTTGCTACTCAATCACGTAAAAACCGCCAACCGATTGCCATGAAACTTGGAATATAGGTAGCTGGAGACCTATAATAACACATAGGTTACTTTTTATCCCGAGAATCCCGAGGGATCGGGACTAATACGGGTGAAACCGCGGGGCGCAGCCAATTAAAAAAAAATACCCCGACAACTTTAAAAACCACAGATAAATATTTCGTAACTAGTTTTTATTGCTCAAGGCATATCTAGAAATAGTTCCGACTTTTTTAATGTTTGTGAATTCCCGAAGAATTTGAGTTTGGAACTAATGAACTATGGCATTAATATATTTTTGAAAAATTTATTACCCTAGCCAAGAATCGAAACTTGTCTAAAAATAAACATCCTATATACCCATCGATAGTTTCACTTATAGAGATCAAATCCTGAAAACAAACATAGTGTGGAGTTCTGGCGGGAATGCGTTGAGGAGATGTGTTGCTAAATTTTCATTTTTGTGAAACTTAGTTCAAATGCGTGTAAATTGTTAAATTGTTAAAATCATTTGTAAACAGGGCGACCATTTACAAAGATTGTTCACGGAGCTTTGGAGACAACACTAAGCCCAGTTTTGCACCGATTTTCACTTTCATTCCACTTGTACACCTTCACGAAACTAAATTAATTCACATGCCCCCGAAATTAAACAATTTGCACGCATTTGAACTAGGTTTCACAAAAATGAAAATTAGCACCGCATCTCCTCAATGCGTTTCCGCCAAAACTCTGGTCCCTTGTATTTAACAACTTGTCTATAAAAAGAAGCGTCAAATGGTTTCGTTCAATTAAAAAATTGTATCCTATATTTTTTAATTGAACCGAACAGTATCCTCAATAATATCTTTATGTAGAACACGGTCGTCTGTCAGTCTGTCACAGTTTTAGTCCAATTGACGAAGACGGAATCCGCTTTGATTTATTGAGGGTAGTTCTAAGATTGATGGCGTAGCGACATGGCACTTACTGGTCCAGTTGATTTGTTAGACAAATCAGAAATACAATCCTGTTAACAAAGAATTTAGACAGGTCTCTGATAAGATATTAGAAGAGGAATGGTCGCCTGATAGTAGTGTATTTAAAACTCGTCTCTGACAGACGAGCTTCACCAGTTAGAAAGTCAAAGTTCTTAAAACAGATAAATCAGAGATCGAACATCGCATCGTTGTTAGAATACGTAAATGGTGGGTGTTCGAAAAACGATGTTCGATAGTTTTTTCATTTATGTTTTGAAAGGTGTGTATGTTACGACCTTACGACCTGGCGCGTCGTGCGAATGCCCGACTGCAATGCGGAAGGTTGCGGGTTTGATTTCCGCCGGATGTAAGTATTTATGGTTAAATATAAATATTTGTATCTGGTCTGGGTGTCTGTCTGTGTATCATATGTATGTAACTATGTATGTAGGTATATGTCATGTATTCAGGGGACGTATGTAATAAATAAATGATATGTGTGGCGTTTATGCCAAAGAAGAATAGTACTAGAATTAAATGCTAACGTAGAACTAAAAACTGTTCCGCTACAATGAGCATGCTGTCCTTTTCTAATAATAATTATAATTGGCCTTTTCATATCATTTTAGATGATTTATACATCGCAAGCAACTTTTAATCCATGCTATTTTATGGCGCTGTTTGCCCGGGACGTTGTTAGGTGGAGTAGGCTTGCCCAGCACCTATACCACCCTCCCAGCCTAGTAGCCATGCCCAGAGGAAGAACGTCAATACGTCTTGGCCAATGTCTTTCCTTTTGGAAAAGTTATGTGCGTCATTAACATCGCTCATACGGTGAAGGAAAACATCGTGAGGAAACCCACGGCTTAGTTAGCTCATTTTCTAATAACACTATTAGAAAAGGACAGAACGCTACATTGATACATTCCGTCCCTTTCTAATAAATAATAAATGATTTATGATATGTTTGATAAATGTTTATTAATTTGACTTGACCTTATTCGAAGCTTAAATAATAAGAGATAGGCACTATGTTTCCCGCCTTCCTATGACGTAGCATCCGCTCTACCCCTTAACTCATTCCTCACCACCACGGTAGGTGGCGCCTCAGTCGACCGCAGGTCGAGAGCCACTTTCTTGAATCATTGGCGTCTTGTTTCCCGCCGTGTACAGACGTGTCGGCTATAAGCGCCTACACGTACACCATTTCTATTTTTGTTTCAAGTTTTAGTTACAGGTTATAAATTTCAAAGACTATCCAGGTAAGTTTTTTGCGGTTCTAACCCAATACGACAATTTAAGAAAATTGTGGGTAGTCACGTAAGTGGGAAAAAAATATATAAATCTTTGTGTTTTAACGGTTTGCCGTTCGGTTAAATTGTGTAATTCTGGTGTTAAAAAATGTTTAATTTTTAGAATGGATGAAAGTTTTACTGACCCGACGATGCCGGGTCCATCTGGGACCGCGGCTTCGAGAAAACGATTACGAAGCCGGTCCAGCTCGAGTGGCAGTAGCGATAGCAGCAGCAACAGTAGTTCCAGCAGCGACAGTTCGGACTCAAGGCGTAAGCGCAGCAAGAAAAGGAGGGGCGGCAAATATAAAAGGAACCAAGCGTACCGGAAATACCGAAAACTATCCAAAGTGGTTCGAAATCTTCAAAAGTTTCTACCTACTGCAGGTAACGATCTAAATGATGTGAGTACCGGTTTACATAACTATGAAAATAATGATTGTGTTTCGTTGTGTTCAGACGTTAGTCGTAACCTATATGAAGATGACCAAGCGTCTGTCGTAAACGTAAATAAATCTAACGATATTTCAATAAAAATCGGTACGAAGTTAAAGGACCCATCTATGCCCCGGAGCTCTGAAGCTCACTTGCAGCTCTTAAATGATATTCAACACTTCGATAATTCTAATTGGAGTGACATTAGATATTCTGACACCCAGAAAATATACAATACTAACCCAGGTTTCACTAGCCTTGAACTTAATGAGGAAGTAGCTGTTTTTCAGTCCCCTCGGCATGTTGTGCACGCCGACAAAGCCTTTGCCGCTTTAACATTAAGTATTTTGAAACAAAATGAGGCATTGCACAATATATGTCGAGAATTCGAGCAGTATGTCAAACAAATAGCCCCCGAACATGAACCTATCACTCAAAAATTAGTTGAGCTAGTTTCTAATGGTGATTTTCAGCAAATAACTTCTGATATGTTACAAATGGTTTGTGGGCATCGTGCCGAAATTTTGCAAATAAGAAGAGACTGTGTTATTAAACAAGTAAAGGACCCTTTAGTCAAAACCATGCTTCGGAAAATTCCATCTTCGTCTACAAACCTGTTTAATGCGGAGAAATTCGCAGCTGCAGTAGAAAAGTCAGGTGGAGTACGTAAATGTTTCTGGCCCTTAAAAAAGCCAAATACTTCAATCTCGCAGATTGAGTGTAAAAAACCTAGCGTCTCCTCGCAGGAGCACGTATATTACAAAAAACCCTCGCAGGGTTTTCAACATAGCACTCGATGCTGTAACGTACATAGTCCACATGGGTGTGACTCTTTGAATGCACCCTCGCAGGGTAGCTATCGTTCGAATTATTATAATCACAGTTCCCATTCGGCCGCACCGAATTTTCGTGGAACCCTTCGAGGACGGGGATGCTCAAGAAATCATCCGAGGTCCCATAATCAGTCCCGATCAACTGGACAACAGAAGCGTCCCTATTCCCCTCGAGATAAGAAAAAAGATGACAGACAACAGAAGTATTGACTTCAAAGCGGGCCGTCTCGTTCTGTTTTTAGACCAGTGGAAGCTCAGGAATGCTCCAGATCACATATTAAAAATTATATTAGGGTACCGCATACCCTTTTACAAAAAACCTCCTCTGGTTTATCCAGGGTTTTTAAAAAAGTCAATGATGGTTCCATCTTCAGCAGAAATGGACCTAGTTTTGGGCAAAATGATAGATCAAGGTGTTCTTGTTCGAGCTCACCCATCACCGAGTTTCCTTTCATCTATGTTTCTGGTCCCCAAGAGCGACGGCTCCGCTCGTCCAATATTCAACCTACAGAACCTAAATCGTTATGTAAAGACAGACAAATTCAAACTTTTGAATGTTTTTCGGGTGCCAGACTTTCTACAGCCAAGAGATTGGCTCTGCAAAATAGACCTATCTCAGGCGTATTTTCACGTGAGCATTTCTACCAGCCACAGACGATTCCTTCGACTTGTTTACAGGAAAAAACTGTGGGAAATGACTTGTTTACCTTTTGGTCTAAGTTCTGCCCCCAAAACCTTTGCAACAATATCAAATTGGATTGCCCAAATCCTCAGAGATCAAGGAATTCGAATCCTTTGTTATTTAGACGACTATTTCGTAGTAAATCAGCAGAAGGACGTGTTAAGAAAACAAGTAAGATTTGTTGTTCACACCCTAGAATCTCTAGGTTGGGTGATCAACCACGAAAAATCAATATTGACTCCTGTAAAATCTCTTGTATACCTCGGGATTCAGTGGAACCCTTGGTCCAATCGAAAATGCTTGCCAATAGAAAAAATAAGCAAATTGTCGGCCAAATTGTACCAAATGCTAAGCAAAAAGCAAACAAACCTCAAAGACCTTCAAAGTCTCATAGGTTACCTGAATTTCGCCAGTTTCACTGTACCGAGAGGTCGTCTGAACTATCGAGGCCTTGTCGGTCTTCTAAACAAAATGCTGAAGTCCAATCAAAAATGGCATTACATACCGCCCAATGTCAAAATAGAACTAGAATGGTGGCACCAACATTGCCAAAATCCCTCTGCCATTCACATGCCTGCTCCAACTCACTATTTAACGACGGATGCCTCAGATGTAGCCTGGGGAGCTCGTCTAAACGACCTATCTCTACAAGGTTTTTGGTCACATCAAGAGAAGGTTTTGCATTGCAATCAAAAAGAAATGCTAGCAATTTTAAAGGTATTACACGCTCATTGTCAGACCCTTTACCAGAGCACGGTCTTGATTCAATGCGACAACAAAACTGCGATTGCGTACCTTCGTCACGAAGGGGGTACAAAATCTCAACCGTTAATGAATTTGACATACAAAGTGTTTCAAATCCTGGACGATTACCAAATTCACATGGAAATTCAACATATTCCCGGGTTGTACAACAATCACGCAGATCACCTGTCGAGAATGCGGTGCGATCCAGAATGGCATCTCCTACCCGAGTGCACGGAGAAAATATTCTCCAAATGGGGAATGCCGGTAATAGATCTTTTCGCGTCAAGCCGGGCACATGTCGTGGCGAATTATGTTTCTCTAGATCAGAACGACCACCAATCCCTGTTTTACGACGCTTTTTCTCAAATATGGAACTTCACTCTAGCGTGGATATTTCCTCCACCATATGTAATACCCAAGGTATTACGACATCTCAACGAATCTCGGGGAATTTACCTCATAGTAGTACCCCGTTGGCACCGAGTTTACTGGAGACCCGATTTGAAGAATCGAGCCCTGGCGCCTCCCTTCACGATCCATCATCTCGATCGAGTACTGATCGATGTCTCAACGGGCCTCCCACCTTCGAAGGTACAGGACATGACTCTCGAGGTATGGAAATGTGGGGGTGGTCTGCCAGCCTAAAAGATTGGAACAACAGCCAAATTGAGTTGTTGAATAACTCTTGGCGTGCATCTACGCGTAAAACTTATGACATAGCTTGGAAAAGATGGCTAAAATGGTCAATGCAGCACCATGCTAACCCATGTAACCCAGAGGGTGGACAGGTAGCTAGATTCCTTTCTGATTTACATTTGGTTCAAAAGCTATCCTATAGTACCATACTTTTACACAAGTCTGTTATTTCCACACTTTGTAACCCAGACTCTGCAGGTCAAATTAATTCTCATATTTTAGTTAAACAAGTTTTAAAATCCATATCCTTGCGTAAGCCTATTCAAACTAAAGCACCAATTTGGAATATAGATAATCTAGCATCTTACTTAAGTAGTTACAGTATTAATCACAATAACATTTTTCAAGTTCAAAGACACACTGCTGTGTTGTTGCTTTTATGTTCCGGCCGAAGAATACACGACCTTACCTTGCTGAAGGTAGACTGTGACCATTACAATAAATCTGTCGATTGTATCACCCTATGGCCTGCCTATGGTTCGAAGACAGATTCATCAGATCACAGACAATCAGGTTGGAAATTAGTTGTAAATACAAAAAACGTCAATTTGGATCCGGTCTATTGGATATCCAAATCGGTTGATTTACTAAGTGATCGTAGAAATAATGCTAATATAAGTAACCTGTTTGTAACTGTTCGAGGTGAGCCCAAAGCTGCCTCAAAGACAATAATTTCAGGCTGGATTAAAACTGTTTTTAAAGAGGCTGGTATAATTGCCACTCCTGGAAGTATCCGATCTGCAGTAGCTTCAAAAAACTGGGTGGACAACTTCCCGATGGAGGAGATATTGTCTAGAGGTAACTGGCGGTCACAAAACACCTTTTGTAAATTCTACAGGCGAGCAGTTCTACCTACGTCCTCTAACAATTCAATAACTAGATTATTTAATCCTGTTGATTAGTAAACAAGTAGATTGTACGAATTATTAAAAACTAATATGTTACTACTATTTGATTTCAATTGTTGTTATAAAATGGTATACTTATTTAATATCAATTAAAGAATAATAATTTTTAAATGATATTTTATTTAAATACCTAGTAGGTATTTATTAAACCTGCATAGAGCATAGAACTTTAAATTCATAATATATAATTTTAAATGTCTGGTTTACTACATTTGTTAGAAGCAGCTTATTATAATATGTAATAAATAAATATTGTCATTTAATCAGCGCATAGCTGTTTTTCATTGTATACTGATCTATTCCTAATATTCACATTGGCGTCTGATCCTCATTCCCACCACCAGGCGATAACAAACACGTCTCATTATTTAAGCTTCGAATAAGGTCAAGTCAAATTAATAGCAGCGTTTTACCTACCAATAAAACGCATATTAATATACTTACCTTATTCGAAGCTTATACTTTAAACTCTGCCTGGTGCATTTCGACGCAATGATTCAAGAAAGTGGCTCTCGACCTGCGGTCGACTGAGGCGCCACCTACCGTGGTGGTGAGGAATGAGTTAAGGGGTAGAGCGGATGCTACGTCATAGGAAGGCGGGAAACATAGTGCCTATCTCTTATTATTTAAGCTTCGAATAAGGTAAGTATATTAATATGCGTTTTATTGGTAGGTAAAACGCTGCTAATAAGATTCATATTAACAAATAAATTCAATTCAATTCAATTCAATAGTGTTATTAGAAAGGGACAGCATTCTAGTTCTAGTAATGTAACTGCTTTAGTTTATGCGTACAAGTTGCACACTAGGCAGATATATGTAAAAACTTCTAGATACGTAATAGGGCGAATTTCTTGGCAACACAAATCTAAGCTAACTAGCCAAAGAAGTCTTAGTTCCATCCCAGCTCACGTCACGATCACCCGCTTGTTAACACACAGTACATTTAGTTCACTTTCACAACATGATTCACAGACAACAATGCCTTCGTGCGTATTTAGGCGATGCACGAATTATACTCCAAAAACTGGCAAAAATATTTCATTTTATACGTAAGTAAAGCTGTATTTATTTATTTTAGTTTATTTTTTTACAGGTTTTTTTTCCAAAAACTCAACGAAGATTTTGACTTTGACGTTTTATCATTCTCTCCTAACCTAATAATATTATGACATCTCTTTCTTACGTCATGCAAGTAGCATTGAGTCTTCTGTTTTAGAAAGAGATAACAATAGTTTCGTCTATTTCTTCTTTAAATTATGTGAATGAATATAAATAATGAGGTTGTATAGCATAGTTTGTGCCGCTTTTCAATATTGATTTGTTCTGTAATGGCGTCTCTATAAATTTAATAGACTCATTGACACTAGGTACTTATTTTTACTACGACTGAACTGTCGCCTAACTAGGTTGACTAAAAAGTTTGTAGCGAGTCTGAGAGGGCGTTTCGACACAGGTGGTGTTAATGTGGGTAGTTCCAAGTGGTTTGTTATTTATATGTTTCTACTACAGAAGGGTCAATTTTAGACTGAAAATATGTTACTGTTTCGCATTTGGATGATGTTTTGTTGGAAAATTGGTACCTAATATTCTTGTATCGACTTCGCCTGCGTATATAGAAATAGAACATAGTCGACTTTTTCGTTTATTACTCGGGTTCTACTAATTGGATTTCGATGTAAAGTATACCACGAGGTTTCTCGAAAATAGAAATATCTAATGTTGAATACTAGATTTCAATCGGATAAGTACCTAGGTTTTAATTGTATAAGGAACAAACAAACAGACAGACATGAATTTTAAAAATTATATAAATAAATAATATAAATGAATTCTGTGACCAACACACAGCGCCATCTAGCCCCATGGTAAGCTGCTAATCTTGTGTTACGGTGACTAGACAACGGATATATATACTACTTATATTTATTTTTCTTTTGTAAATACATACATATTATACACCCAGACCAGATACAAATATTTATTTTTAAGCATATATATTTGCACCCAGCGGGCATCGAACCCGCAACCTTCTGCATTGCAGCCAAGCGTTCACCCGACGCGCCACAGAGATCGTCAATATAATTTTCTACTTCTACTTGTAATAAGTCCCTTAAACAACTTTTTACCCGACTGCGCGACGCAAAGGAGGGTAATGTGTTTATCGATCTTTGTGTGGACGTTTCTATGTATATGGCGTTCTACAGGCCAAACGCGTGGACCGACTTTGATGAATCTACTTCAAAAACCACTGAACCGATTGCGATGAAAATTTGGATATATTGGTTGCCTGGAAGAGATCGCCCTTAGGCGATAAGCCCGCCCATTGTACCACACTAGTTTTAAGTTTTTTTTTGTATTTGTAATATTTGTTAATTTATGTTTCTGGTGCAATAAAGTATGTATTCATTCATTCATATATGTAGCTGGAATCCTGGGAAACTTTTTATCCCGATATTCCCGCGGCAACGGGACTAACGCGGGTGAAACCGCGGGGCAGAGCTAGTTTAACATATCATCAATCGTCCTCACCCAGAATATTTCATAAAAATGCGCAGCTCAATGGTTGGCTTCAACTTTTCTCTTTTTCTTCCGCACTTCAGCGAACAATATATTTCCACTAAGGCCGATACACACATGCCTGCAACTAGCACGCTTGCATGACATGACCACAGTACATAGAGGGAGCAGTATGGAAACTGCACACACACACACGTGCACACTTAACTAGTCGTGACGCGGTCGTGACGTGACTTGGCGGCAGGGATCTCAATATTTCTCAGTAATTGCAAAACATTCAGAAATACTATTTTGGTATTTTATTTTTCATTCTCTTATCTTCATTTTGTTTTTTTTTTCACACGATTGGTTAACTTCTATAACAGATTTTTTTTAAATCTAAAACAACTCGTTTGAAACCGAAATTCTCATTTTACAGTTAAAATTGACGGTTTTAAACCTTCGTTTTTTTTTCTGTATTAAAGCATAATAACATATACTTGAATTTGGGTAGAACAGTTTTACTAAATTAGCAATAGTTTATCGTGTTATTAGGAATCGTTTGATTTTACTCACTAAATTATTGCAGACGACGGATCTTAGATGTGACAGAGTCACATCTTTAGTCCTTCTTTTACACATCTGAAATTTGCTAGCCCTATCCCTGTCACGTCATTAGGTGAATATGGGGCCTTAACCGCGAACACCTCCTTAGGGGTCTCGTCGACGCGCATGTTGTCTGAATGAGCAGTTTCCGACCATTTGTACGTAGTTTCAATACTGCCCAGCCTTTCTATGTACTGTGACATATATGACTTTAGCTATTTGTTCGACGTATGTAATGGACAAATAGATTTTAGGAGTTTTGGCGGGAACGCGTTGAGGAGATGTGTTGTCAAATTTTCATTTTAAAACTTAGTTCAAATGCGTGTTAATTGTTTAATTTTGGCGGCAAATTAATTAATTTAGTTTCGTGAAGATGTCCAAGTGTAGTGAAAGTGAAAATCTGTGCAAAACATGGACTTTAGCGTTGTCTCCAAAGCTCCGTGAACAATCATTGTAAATGGCCGTCCCGTTTTTGCAATGATTCCCTAGACTTGTCTTTAACTATGACGACTTGATGCAAATAACTTGCTGATATTAATATTACTTGACACTGGCTAATGTCCAAATGGAATATAGCCATATAATAGGAGAAGAAATAAATTTACGATTAAATCATAGGTGCGAGTACCATGAGCTAGATTATATCTACTACAAAGCTACTGAAATACAAGTGGCTGTCTACATACTAGACCGCAACTCGCACGCTAGCTCGCACTGTGTAAACGAGCTATTTATCGAAATACGTTGAGTGAGTCCGCAAATCGAGCGATGTACCTTACATCATATATCTTTTATGCTATGCTAAACATAAATCCAGTATCGTATTGTACAAATAGATTTTGATATTTGTACAGCTCACTGACTACGCAACACGACTCTGTCTGTGATTCCGAGCGAGGATTTAAATTCAAATTTAAAATATTATATCACACTAGCTGCGCCCCGCGGTTTCACCCACGTAAGTCCCGTTCCCGCGGGAATATCGGGATGAAAGTAGCCTATGTTTTATTCCCGGTATCCAGCTACCTATATTCCAAGTTTCATCGCGATCGGTTCAGTAGTTTTTGCGTGATTGAGTAAGAAACATCTACACATCCAAACACACACACAAGACACAAAAAACTTATGAGTTTTCTTGTCGTGATCATATTCCGCCCTACCATTATATCTTACAAGTCGTCGCAAAGACGCCACTTTGTCGTTCAGCAAAAAAAAAACATCAAATAATTGAATGAATTAGGCGTTACTTTTTGGAACTCCATATCGACTATGTTAAAAATTGATATTTATTTTTTATTTTATTATTTCTCTACTACTATTGTAGACGACGCGATGCGGCGACACAGCGATCGTTCCTACCTATATCGCGCTCGGCAGACCTTGGCTAAAGTCGGGAGCCTGGCCCGAGGTCCGCGTGTGAGCTCGCCGCGCCCTCTGCAGCAGTTGTCCTAGCTCGGTCGATACATAACCTAAAATTCATTTTTTCTATCTGTGTAATTAATTAATTTAATTTCTAATAAAGTCAAGTAAAGCGTTAATTTGCGTTCCTAATTCATCACCTCACACCAGCACCGCCTGCACCCACTACAACTATTATACCTGACTAGTATCACTACGTATCGTGCTGTGTGCAGCGTGCAATTTCTATACAATCTCTATGAACGTGTCTCCACACGGCGATGTTAACTCGGCGGTGCGTTGTAACTTTATTACTTGTATGGACAAAAGTTTGTACTTAGAAGTATATTAAAAAAAAGTGGTCTAGGGGACTTAGAATAAGTAGTAGATCAAAATTACATAATTTTTAAAATTCATGTCTGTCTGTCTGTTCTTTATACAATTAAAAACTACCAATCCGATAGAAATCTGATTTTCCATTTTGGATAGTTCTATTTTCGAGGAATGTCGTAGTATACCTACTTTGCATCTAAATCCAATTAGTAGAACCCAAGTAATGAACGAAAAAGTGCAACCGCTCGAGAAACGCTCGGCCGCCCACGCCTGTGTTAAGACGGCGATAGATGATAATTATCGGTCCTTGTCCGATTGCATATAAATAAGCGAGATGGAATTGCTTGAAAAAATCTACAATTTCTCGTAAAATCAATCGTTAACGAAGATTAAAATAATATTTTTATAAAATGCGATGAAGAGGTTCTAGGTATTGTATTTTCTAATATAATGATGCCTATAAGAAAATATAGCGGTTAAGGATTTAGAAGAAAAATTGATTTATTTTGTAAAACAGGGGTAACTTTGCCTGTATAATAGTGGTATTTAAAGTTATTTTTATTTTTTTTGAAATGAAGGGGACACTTCTTGTATCATGTACAGTAATATAATACGTTGTTTATAGATCTATTTGATACCGGTTATGAAGAAAACTATTCAATCGGAAGGGATTTCACATCAGTCGCGTCCTTAAGATAATATCGCCGCGATTCTAACGCTCGTGGAGACGGTGGCTTAGTCAGGTAGGTAATTTCTTACACTCCCCTTAATTGTTATCTCAAGAATTATCCACTCTACCCGTGTCAACCCGACTTAGGTTGTTAGACAAAGGGAAAGTATTTCTGGAATTACTCCCGTGTTTGTGGGTACGCTTATTAAAAATTCCAGTAACTAGCTCTACTGTTCCCTGTCCGGGCTCCGTGTTCTATAACCGTTTCGAGACAAATTTAACGATGGTGAAACCATTTAGTTTATAGAATAGGTATCCAGGTAATTTTGTCGGACACTCTGAGAAAGTTGCATGATGCATCTCAGCATCGCTTTGTCATCGTTATTTTTATCTCGAAAACCGTTTAACCATTTAATTCCAAGTCGTGTCGTCTAACTCACGCTCATTGTGAGATGTTGGCTGTTGTTGTACCTGCCTACCGACCTATTTAATACCTAAATCTATACAATATTTGTTAATGTGTACTGTTGATAAACTGTCCAATGTCCATTATGTT
Source organism: Idaea dimidiata (assembly GCA_949358125.1). Classification (NCBI taxonomy): domain Eukaryota; kingdom Metazoa; phylum Arthropoda; class Insecta; order Lepidoptera; family Geometridae; genus Idaea; species Idaea dimidiata. Next base: position 2,616,599 of record OX442342.1, read on the forward strand.
ATTTTGCGAGTGTGGAATGAACTATTTTATTTACAAGTGTAGTCATAAGATCTAAACGATTTTCAGCACGCCAGACAAATCCTCGACATTTATGGCCTGGCCTGCAATTTGTTTTTTAAGTATTTCATAAGTTTATTTACAATAACAAAAAAAACATTTTTTTGGAAATTTTGAATTTCAAGTGTTAGTAATTTCGTGAGTTACGTTATGCAGTTAGTTTCAGTTTTTAGCTTTGATACCAGACGATAGATTAAGTAAGAGGGCAACCTGACAACTCTAACGCTACGTGAGACACACCACTGTACATAAAGAAGAAAATTATTTTCAAATACCAACAATAGTTGATCCGTTTTCGAACAAATCTAACGATGTTAATGCGATGTTGAGACGATTTAGTAATAGAATAGGTACGTGCCCTGATCAATTTCTATATAATGAAAATTAATGAACTGTCAGCCAAACTTTTAAACAAAGATCCAAACTTATAATCTAAGGTAGTTAGATAGATTGTCCAATCGGAGGCGACGCGGCCGCCAATATGGCGGCGCTTCCGGTCACGGAGAAACCACCGGAAGTCAATTACATGACCGAGAGCGGGTAGTTGAATATTTATAGCGGTTTTTGCATTTTGAATAGTTTTAGTCATGTTTTGACTAGGTTTAGGAAAAATAGGAATTAATGTACGTACATTAATTCCAAAGTAACTTAAAATAAATTTAAATAGCAACTATTTTAATGCTTTTTATATGTATTGCTAAAAAACGATTAAAATAGTTGCTATTTAAATCTTAATAAAATGTTATCTGCATAACATTTTATGAAGATTTAGATAGCAAAAAATCTAACTGTAAATTTAGCGAAAGCTCGGTCTTTAGGAGTGATGCCGTTATGATATAAAACGCGGGAAAAACTCGGTAAATATTATGTATTTTTAATTTAAATATATTTCACATGAAATTATAGATCGTTAGTTCGTCCTAAACAACCGAGTAGACACATCCATACCATCGTAAAAAGACACGTAAACAAAAAGACCGCGTAATATTCGCAGTTCACCTTTATTTTCTACCCTTGTCTAACATCTACTAGTGATCGATCAGTACTACCCCTGTCAGAGCAAGTTTACTGTATAAATATAAAGTGGGTAGGACAGGATTACTGGCTCATGCGTGTGGACAGTTCGTAGGTTCTGTTATACGGGACTTCGCAAATCGAGTTTTAAAAAAAGATTTTTTAATTGTTCTATGATTTCGCAAATTTGTTTTTATTGCTCAAGGCATATTTACTAGAAATATTTGAAAGGAAAAATTCATCTTCAAAAATTCACTTGCGGCGAGATTTGAACTCGCGTCCCTGGATCCAGGGACGCGAGTTCAAATCTCGCCGCAAGTGAATTTTTGAAGATGAATTTTTCCTTTCAAATATTTCTAGTGTTCTATGATTTATTGTTACACAAAATAATATTTTGCACGACCGGTTGAGTCCGCAGATGGAAGGAGACTGCATGAATGGAGGGATGATACTGCTGACCTGTGAATAAGAGGGCTAAGGTTAGGGGTTAGTCAGCAGTTTAGGGGGAAGGAAACCAGGGTATAACAGTTCGCATTGGAATTATCCTACTACGCTATGTCGGTTAAGGCTAAACATTGGTAAACTAAAAAACCTCATACTAGTTTACAAGGGTAGCTAGCGCGAGTTGCGACGGTTTGTAAGCGCCAAAACAGTATTAAAATTTCTCTTTTAAACAAATAACTCAGAATACAGCTGCTGTTATTTATGAAGACACAGACGCTCCCCATACACCTGGATTTATATAGGTATACGGGAGACGGGGCCTGATTCTATAAAAACATAGCATGCGGCAAGCAGGCGGGATGCATGAGCATTGCAGAAGTCGATTTGTTGCCAGAGTAAAAATAATAGCCATTCTTAATCTGAATCTGAATCTATAACTTATTTCAATACTGATTGGCTGAGGAACAAGGGGAGCTATTTAAATAATTAAGTAGTCCTTAATTTTGAAGGCTACTTAACTAATTAAGTAGTAATTAAGTAAAATAACGTTTACAGAATACGAATTAACGTACATCTCCTGCACGTCGCCTGCATTCCGCATGCTATGTCCTTACCGAATCGAGCCCCAGGCTGCAGCACGTACCTGTATCTGAGTTAATATTAATTAAATTGCTGATTAGGTAAAAGTGTATCAATACAGGAAAAACGAATGTTCAAATATACAGGGTTATGGGTTTCGAATCCAAAACCGTTCAGGGGGTGATTTTCCACATCAAAATGGATAACTTTTGTTTTTCGACTTTAAGAAATTCGAAGTAGTTTTTGAAAATTCTAAGTGTAAAGTTTACTTGAAAATCAGCTGTTTTTAGAGTTAGAGGTCATTGACCTTAAGTTATTCTTCCTTTTAGTTTAGTCTACTACAATAAAAACCTTAATTGAATTTATTTTCCAAAACAGTTGTTTTTCAGTGAAATATAACCTCAAACCTTTGGAAATTCTAAAAAAAATAGAATTTTCTAAAATCGTAGTTATTTGTTTTGATGTGGAAAATCACCGCCTGAACGGTTTTGGATTCGAAACCCATTATCCTGTATTTTCTTCGTTGTAAAATTGAATGCTCTGGATTAAAAAGTTATTTTTTGTGTTGTTTGGTATGTTTATTGGTATTTGGTATATTAAATCACTCAGCGTATAAACAAAACTACAATAGAAACACAATGTTTACCGGATTTTACTTGCGTTTTATTTATTAAGGGCATTATTTCAAAGTACCGAGTTAGTTGAGCCGAGTTGAATATTGTGTTAAATCGCGAAAAATTAAGACAAAATTAATACAAAAAGAAGGGCAAAATTTGCCCGTTTATACAAAAAGGCGGACAAATTTTGCCCTTCTATTTGTATAAATGTTGTCTTATTTAATTAAGAAAAAACTAAATACTATAATATGGTTTTCGTATATTTGAAATACAAATTCATCGATTCGTCCTCTTCATACAATGAACTAGTAGTATTTTTAACCCAAAAAGATTCAAGCTTCTTTTTTTATTGTACCCTGCGATGAAAGTGTTAACTAGTATAAGCCAGTAACCCTGTCCAAGTCGGTCAGTAACACGGGCCTAAACCATTTGCTTATTAAAGCCCAAATAACATCCTCGAAATATGTCCGACATCAAGGTTGTGTTTATGGTGGTGTCCTTTCAAAATGTAAGTAGACCACTATATTTTGGCCTTAGTTATGGGATCTTTATGTTGGGTGTATGAGACAGGGTGCTGGGTTCATATTTGGAGAATTTCCGTGTAATTTATTGGATGATCCTTAGACCTACTAAGTTGAAGGTTTATTCAAGTTTTAGAGGTTATTTATTAACTAATTTTGACAGACACAATACAATTCCACAGACAAGGACTTATTTCATGCGGAATAACCAAAAAATACTAAACGGTTATGGATAAAATTAAAACTTTAAAATATACACCTGGTACCCTAAGTCCTTTGCTTACCGTACTATGTAATCAGGGTTGCTATGCAATATGATTAGAACCGGTAAAATGTAACTAAAAAGCAATAATATACATATTTTCTTTTTTTAAAATCGCTGTTTCATAGAAGTTGCACAATTGTATTTTACGTAAGACCCAGCTACCCTGTTACAACAAACCAGCGTAAAATGATCTGTTTGAGTGTAAATATTTGGACCCTTTTTGTGAAGTTTCGGTGTCAGATTTTCTGGTCGTACGTCTGGTTGAATTTTGCGCAGATAAAGTAAAACGTGGTGTCTTTTACTACGCTGTTTTGGTTGCTGTTTATATCGAGTAAAAACTTTCCTGAACATCTCTGACTTTCTAGACTGGTCTTCCTTCGAAAGGTTTTATAGCCGGTCAATTAGTTCTAAGCTTAGACACAGTACATAAAGGGAGCAGTATGAAAACTGCACACACAAACGTTCACACTCGCCATGTATGACGCGGTCGTGACGCGGCACGCAGTACTGACTGTACCGCGAAGCATAATATACTTAGGGGTATCGTCAACGCGCATGTTTGTGAGAGTGAGCCATTTCGAGCATTTTATAGGCAGTTTCCTTACTGCCGTGCCCCGGCCCCAGCCTTTCTATGTACTGTGGGGTTGTTGTACCTTTGTCTAATAGTTATTTTGTCACATTTTAAAATTTCCCTACATTGAAAGAAAAATCGTCACAACTATCAAAATATATTTGATAATGCGTCTTAGGTAGGTAAAGTTGTTGTAAAAATGTCACAACCTATAATTTTACATCATTTATGCATTAAGGGCGACTTGCATAAAACCATTTAAAAACACATTTAACTAAATCAATTTTAAAATAATTTATGGGAAATCGAACATTGGACTCTATTTCATTAAGTGGACGATTGATAATATGTTGCCACACATGGACAGTTCTTGAAATTCTGACAGATTTTAAACAATTTAACAGTTTAAACATGTTTAGGAACCGTTATGCAAGCCGGCCTAAGTATGGTTAGCAAGTAAATTTATCACTCAAACACCCGAATACAGAAACGATACTTACATCAGTCACTCAATTGAATGCTTCCTAAATTTAAGCATCTCTCACAATTTAAGTGGTATTCTCAAACGAGACTTCGGCGACTTGAGACAATGATTAGCTAAGTATCTGTTAAATTTTTACGTTATGGCAATATTGATCTAAAAAGCTTGTTCTCAATAAACTAACACATTTTATTTTATTACTTTACGTTGTGAATTCGTTCCACGCAGGATTAGCTTAGATTGGATTTTAGGCTTAGATTACCTACATTCGAATTTTGATTTATTTTCATGGCCATGTGAGTCATTTCCCGAACAGTTTGATTTTAGAACTGGGGTTTTGGCGGGAATGCGTTAAGGAGATGTGTTGCTAATTTTTCATTTTTGTGAAACTTAGTTCAAATGCGTGTAAAATGTTTAATTTCGGGGGCATATTAATCAATTTAGTTTCGTTAAGGTGTACAAGTGAAAATAAAAGTGAAAATCGGTGCAAAACATGGACTTTAGCTTAGTGTTCTCTCCAAAGCTCCGTGAACAAACATTGTAAAAATGGCCCCCTTTTTACAATGATTTCCTCGACTTGACTTTGACTGTGACGACTTGACTGTTTCGTTCAATGCAAATAACCTGCAAATATTGATAATACTTGACACTGGCAAATGTCCGAAAGGAAAAGCCACTTTAAAGAAGAAGAAGAAGAAGATTTTAGAACTGTTGAGACGTCAGTGACGAGTTTGAAATGCAACGCTATAAGGCCACCTTTCACCTTCTAGTCTCTAATAGAGACCAGTCCAGTTTTATGGTTCTAAGATTTCGTAATTATTGTAATCAATTACTCCCTTATTTATAAACGCTAAATAATGCGCTGCAAAACTTTACATCGTTTGTTTTTTACTGTCACATGAAGTTTCAAAGTTGACAGAGACAATTTAAACGTCACATAGTCATGTGTAAATAATATTTTATAAATAAGGGTGTCATTATGGTGGAACTTTTGTTTTTGACGCGTTAGTGGAACGTCGTCGTCCTGAATTTTTATTTTTACAAAACCTAGTTTTATTGCGTGTAAATTGTTTAATTTCGGCGGCATGTTTTCAATTTAGTTACGCGAAGTTCAACGAGTGTAGTGAAAATAAAAATACCAGTGCCAAACACGAAATTAGCACGTTACAAACAAATGTTCCATGAGGTTGGAGAAAAATCGTCGCCATTTTTTCTGCAGCCTTCACGCATGGAAATATATTTGAAACGATTACAGTGGTAGTTCACTATTAGTACGAGAAACTGGCTAAATTGTCCTATGTTGCTGACAGAAGCCAGAACTAAGAAAAAAAAAAAAGAAAGAAGAAAATATTTTCTAATCAAGGATGTTAGAGTTTTGGCGGGAATGCGCTGAGGAGATGTGTTGCTAAATTTTCATTTTTGTGAAACTTAGTTCAAATGCGTGTAAATTGTTTAATTTCGGGGGCATATTAATCAATTTAGTTTCGTGAAGGTGTACAAGTGAAAATTAAAGTGAAAATCGGTGCAAATCATGGACTTTAGCTTAGTGTTCTCTCCAAAGCTCCGTGAACAAACATTGTAAAAAATGGCCTCCTTTTTACAATGATTCCCTTGACTTGACTTTAACTATGACGACTTGACTGTTTCGTTCGATGCATATAACCTGCAATTATTGATAATACTTGACACTGGCAAATGTCCGAAAGGAAAAGCCATTTTAAAGAAGAAGAAATCAAGGATGTTATTATGGTGTCGTGCTGTTGGTGCTCCTATGTCTATTTCGGAGCACCGATTGTAACCGCGGGGCGCAGCTAATAGCTAGTCCGAAATAAATTATTGTTTGACGCACAATCTGGGGGTGACGTCACGGACATCGTACAGTCAGTATACGTCTAACTTTATGTTTTTTTCGTAAATAAATTCGAAGTTGTGTTGTTCCGTGAAGTGACTATTATCAGTGTGTGCGCCGGTATCTAGTTCACATGTGTCAGTGTTTGCTGACTTTGTTTTGACCTATTTGGTCTATCTGACTAGTTTTGTTGGTAAACCAAGGTAAAATTGATTATACCTTGTGAGGGTATATGAACTTTTTATTTTATCACAACTTCGGCGCGCTCATTCGACCTTCGTTCGTTTATTTAATTTAGCGCCCTCTGTCTATTGAGTAGAGATACTAATACTGCCGCCATCTAGCGTTGGGTTAACATATCGATACCAGGATACATCAAAAGAAAATCAGAACAGTATTATAATAGGGGTTAAAGTATGAAATTGCCGTTTTATTGCAATAGGTTCTTTGAATTGACATAGAATCTTCATGGTTTGAGGTTTTCGAATGAAACTTTTTTCAAATGGTTTCTGTGATGTTCTTTTTTTAAAAAATGTGAAACATTTGAATATCGACTTTCAATTGTTTTTGTTATTCAATTTAGACAAGAAAGATGGATACTGCGAAAATTCGAGTGATTTTTGAATACGAGTTCCGACGCGGAACTAACGCGGCAGAAACAGCCCGCAATATCAATGCTGCGTTTGGAGAGGGGTCTACTAATGAACGCACCGTGCGATTTTGGTTTAAACGCTTTCGTAATGGAAATTTCGACTTAAAGAACGAGCCACGAGGAAGACCGCCCACACAGGTGAATAACGATGAATTAAGAGAGATAGTGGAAGCCGATCCTAGTCAAACTACCCAGGAATTAGCGGCATGGTTTAACGTTACCTTACCCACTTTATTGACTCACTTGCGTCAAATCAATAAAATAAAAAAATACGATAAATGGGTGCCTCATGATTTGACTGATCTGCAGAAAGAAACGCGTGTTGAAACTTGTGTTGCCTTGTTGAACCGGTACAGAAATGAAGGAATATTGGATCGAATTGTAACATGTGATGAAAAGTGGATTCTTTATGATAACCGGAAAAGAAAAATGCAATGGCTGACCCCAGGTCAAATGCCACAACAGTGTCCTAAAGCAAAAATTACCAATAAAAAGGTAATGGTAACTGTTTGGTGGTCTCAGCATGGTGTTATTCACTATAGTTTTCTTCGATCTGGTCAAGCAATTACGGCAGATGTCTATTGTGCCGAACTCCGAACCATGTTGACAAAACTAGCAGTAAAACAGCCCCGACTCATGAATCGATCTTCACCATTATTGCTCCACGACAACGCGAGACCTCACACAGCACGAGAAACCATTTTGACCCTTCAGGAACTGCACTTAGAAACCATTCGTCATCCTCCGTATTCACCAGACCTTGCTCCAACGGACTACCATTTTTTTCGTGATTTGGACAATTATCTTCGTGACAAGAAGTTTTCTTCCCAGGAGGCAGTACAAAATGCTTTCACACAGTTTGTGCAGTCTAGATCGTCGGAGTTCTATCGCAAAGGCATTAATAACTTTCCCATTAGATGGCAGCAATGTATAGATAATAATGGCAACTATTTTGATTAAATAAATTTGTTAAAAATTTAAAAAATAAACAATTAAGATTTTCAGTACAAATCGGCAATTTCATACTTTAACCCCTAATATTACTTGTTCCAGATGAGGAGCTGGTCTTCCGCGACCGGTGGGGAGGTCTGACGCTGTTCAACGCGAGGAACTTCACAACCAGGTTGCTTATGAACAACTCTACTTTTGTGAGTACCTACCTACAACTTTGATTGAATTATTAACTACTTAACACTTTATTGCACCAAAAACACAAATAACAACAAATTAGATTTTTAGTGCTGTTGGTCTAGTGGTAAATACCCCGGCTTTCATTCCGAAGGTCGTGGTTTAGAATTCCGGCCGCGCACCCAATGTCTTTTTCTTTAAGAAAATAAAAAGGGCGCTATTAACATCGCTCTTACGGTGAAGGAATACATTGTGAGGAAACCCACGGCTTACAAAGGCTCAATAGTAGGGCTAATTGCGGAAACACACAGTTAAAACTTTAACTTTAACTTTTAGATTTTTAGTTACATTTTACCGGGTCTTGATCGCTTGTTAGTTACTAGTTGCGCCCCGCGGTTTCACCCGCGTAAGTCCCGTTCCCGCGGGAATATCGGAATAAAAAGTAGCCTATGTGTTCCCGGTATCCAGCTACCTATATTCCATGTTTCATCGCAATCCGTTGAACCGTTTTTGCGTGATTAAGTAACAAACATCCAAACATTCAAACACACCACACACTTTCTCATTTATAATATTAGTAGCATTTTCTTACTTCGTCGTTTCGATCATGTTACAATGATACTTGGTCGGTTGAGTCCTCTCGCGACCAAGATCATTGTAACATGATCGAATCAAAGTTACAGCTTCTTAGTACAGAGCGTCTCTGAGCTAAGCCGCGGACGGACGGACGGACAAACAATAAGGGTTTCTTGTAGATTACGAAACCCTAAAAACAAGAAGTATCTATAAACTAATTTATTGTATTAGGCGTTGCTTTTCGAAACTCCATATCATCTATACAATTTGTAACGGGTAAGCCCTTTTAATCCGAAATACGGTTGTTCTAGACGTCTAGTCGAACATCTTTTGTTCTACGAATTTTGAAAAGTCGAACTTTTTTTTTTGAAAATTTTGAGATTATGTTTCACTGAAAAAACAGCTGCTTTTGAAAATAAGAGTAATAGAAGTTTTGATTGTAAACCATCAAACTAAATAAAAGGACAACAAAAGGTCCATGACCTCGAACTCTTAGAAACAGCTGATTTTCAAGTAAACTTTACACCTAAATTTTTCGAAAAGTACTTCGAATTTCCAAAAGTCTTAGAACAAAAGTTGTTCGCCTAGACGTCTAGAACAACCCCCTTTCGGATTAAAAGGGCTTACCCGTTACACCTTGTATTAAAAATTAATATTTACGCGGTCTGCCGCGTGCAAAGAACAAAACCAGAAACGCGGTCTGCGCGTTCTTTGCACGCGGCACACCGCATGATACTTAATGATACCAGTCAGGTATCGGGACTAAAAACTAAATATTAATTTTTAATATAGTACCTATAAACTAAGTAGATATACATAATGTGTATAGTCAAGTTCAGCCATTGAACTGCAATTGGCAAGAAATCTCAGTATCACGTTCTAAGCGTATAATACGGGCATCTGTAGCATTTGTCGCAGAGAGCGCAACTTGCATACGGAGTGCAGATCTATATGCCGGGTCTAATGATATTGATGCTTACCACAATCGTTTCTTGTTATTTTATATCGTACTCTTTTAGAAGAAAATAAATTATAATCCTACTAATATTATAAATGTAAAAATGTGTGTGTTTGGATGTTTGTTACTCAATCACGCAAAAACTACTGAACCGATTGCGATGAAACTTGGAATATAGGTAGCTGGATACCGGGAATAACACATAGGCTACTTTTTATCCCGATATTCCTGCGAGAACGGGACTTACGCGGGTGAAACCACGGGGCGCAGCTAGTACCTGAATAATTGACGACCTCCTGTGGCGCGTCGGGCAAACGCCCGACTGCAAAGGGAAGGCTGCGGGTTCGATTCCCGCCGAGTGCAAATATTTATGCTTAAAAATAAATATTTTTATGTGGTTTGGGTGCCTTTCTATGTATCATATGTAGGTATTTACAACAAAAAAAACAGTATACCTACTTTTTAAATATCCGTTGTCTAGTACCCATAGTACATACAAGCCTAGTGCTTAGTTTGGCTAGATTGCGCTGTGTGTAATGTCGTGCAATATTTAATTCTAAACTACTTTAAAAACCGGCCAAGCAAGTGAGACCGCGCCCAAAGGGTACGAAGCCATTATTGCAAAAAAAGGACAAGAAATACGTTTGTTGTGTAGGACCCCTTAAATATTTATTAATTTTTGTTTTTAGTATTTGTTGTAATAGAAACATTTTCAAGGGGGGGCCATACAACAAACGTGTTTTTATGCCGTTTTTTTGCAGTAATAGTACGGAACCCACCGATTTTTTAACAATATGCAAAAAATGTACTGGAATAATTGGTTATTTGGATTCAATGTACTTATTAAAATATACCTACGGTTGTGTTGAATTTATATTTTTAATTGAATCTTGAGTAAGTATAATACATTTTTATTTTAGATGTGAAAACAATAATATAATAAATCAAGAGATTTTTTAATGTTACCAGTACATTTACTGTTAGGTAGTTTTATCTTTTAATTATATTTATCGGGGGGAATCGAAACAAGGGGAATCGACATTGGGGGGAATCGCAACCCTCGTGATCGAGTCCCACTCCCACTTGGCCGGTTTTTTTTCTATATTCGATCATTCCAATAATTTTCCCTTTCCGCTGAGGCTACTTCCGATGCTGGTGGGTGGCCGAATATCGATTATTGGCCACGTTATTGGCAATACATTTGGCCGGTTACAATAGGCTATTCTTATTTTCCAAACCTATTCAAAAAATATACAATTGCAAAAGTTTGTGATTTTGTGTTACTCTCGGTCGAATATTGAAACCCTACTAAAAATTTAAGGGCGACTTACACAATTAAGCAGCTTTTAAACCGTACGCTACTCAAAATTTAAGGGCGACTTACACAATTAAGCAGCTTTTAAACCGTACGCTACTTAAAATTTAAGGACGACTTAAACAATCCATCAGCTTCTAAACCGTATACTAATCTTGAGTTTAGAAGTTACTCAATTATTAAGTAGACCTCAAATTTTAAGTCGCGTTTCTTCAGTATTCAGCCAAACACTGTATAGCCGATTACAATGAAACTGAGTATTTAGTTAGCTGGAGGTGGATTTACGCAGATGGAGTAAAACCTTCTAACCTAGATAATTGAAGAATAGAAGGTTATTTTTTCATGTATTTTCACTAATTACTCGATGAAGGCTCGTGCGATTGTGATACGTTTTTTATTTTTTTATTTGGAAACTGCATAGTTTACGATATTTTATACCATCGGTTTTACTCCATTTGCGTAAATCCACCTCCAGCTAACTAAATACCCAGTTTCATCGTAATCGGTTATACAGTTTTTGGCCGAATACTGAAACTCGATTAAAATTTGAGGTCTACTTAATAATTGAGTAGCTTCTAAACTCCAGATTAGTATACGATTTAGAAGCTGCTTGATAGTTCAAGTCGCTCTTAAATTTTGAGTAGCGTTTCAATATTCGACCGAGAGTATCACAAAATCACAAACTTTTGCAATTGTATCTATCATGAATAGGTTGAATAAGAGAAAGAAATTTCGTCATTGAAGTCACGAAAATAAAGTTTTATGCTCACGTGCAGTGGAGGCAGTAAAAATAGAGAGTTATGAGTTTCACAAGTGGAATGTACACAGTCCCCCGCAGGTAGACCAGTGACGTACTGAGGCAAAGTGGGGAGGGGGTTAAAGGGGCAAGAAATGTCCGCCTGCCATCGAAGGTTTTAATCAAAAGATAATTCACGTTACAACGGATCGGGGCTGGGAATAACAGCTTTTTTTCCAAGAAGATTCTTTCTTGATTTTTTCATGAAAAAGTTAACAATTAGTAAAATTAATGTCAATACTGATTTGAATTTGAAAACTAAGCTTCTCAAAACTAATTACATGTTTTTACAAACCATAATCAAAAATAATGATTTTATTTTAATTTTATACAAGTAACTATTTGTTCCTCATAGAGTTTAAATGACAAAAATGCTAAATAAAATAATGTGATACCCGTATTAAAAATAATCTTTTTATTTCATTTTAAATAACTATCTGTATTTAAAAAACCTGTATAAAAATAATTGATATTATTCCTTAAAATTCCAAATGAAAATGTTTAGGGGTTTAGTTTAGTTTAGTTACCTCCTACGATAATAACAGAAAAATTAGGGCAATACTTACAACCAGTTTAGTTATAAAGGTCTTGACCTTCTACGATAATAACAGAAAAATTAGGGCAATACAACCTATAATATCATGATTTTTCCTTTTTAGTTATCTTTTATTTATCACCCAACTATACATGGACCTAGATCCCTCCCTGTAAGTACCGTATAATAATATATGAGAACAAAGACTGCCCGTTACAATGTTAGAGTTCTTATCCCTGATGTACTAGGGTTAGATCCTAGACTACCTAACTACCTATAAATCACATTACCTAGGCTGTGACCTAGGTTTCTAGGAGATTACTTAGTAATTGGTGATGTAAAATGGAGACTGGCTGCTGATAAAATATTTATTTTCTACTAGCTGTCCCCCGCGGTTTTACTCACGGGAATATCGGGATAAAATGTAGCCTATGTGTTATTCCCGATATCCAGCTACCTATATTCCAAATTTTATCGCAATTGGTTTAGCCGTTTTTGCGTGATTGAGTAACAAACATCTAAACATCCAAACACACACACTTTCACATTTATAATATTAGTAGGATAATAGGTTTCCACGACGTTACCCACAGCGCAATCTAGACCCAAACTAAGCACTAGGCTTGTACTATGGGTACTAGACAACGGATATACTACACATTATATTTTCTTTGTAAAAACATACATACGATACATAGAATACTACACCCAGAACCAGAAACAAACATTTATGGTCAGCAGAAATATTTGTTCCCGGCGGGAATCGAACCCGCAACCTTCTGCCAATGCGATGCATTCAGGCCATCGAATATAGGTAGCTAGAGACGTAGAATAACACATGGGCATAATTTTATCCCGATATTCCCCCGGGAACGGAAAACCGCAAGGTACAGCTATTATTATAATTATATTAGCCTGAATTGTCCCACTGCTGGGCAAAGGCCTCCCTCCAACTCTTCCATTCGGGTCTATTTTGGGCTATGGTTCGTCACTCAGGCTTAAATTACAGGCAATATTATACTTAGTCGTAGCAGTAGTATACTCAGGCTTAAGGTACAGCTAATACATCATAATGCCAAAAACTCTGGCATTGAAATGTTAGCCGAATAACCTACATCAAAATTTTAAAGTACCAAACTCGGGCACGGTTCAGTTTTTTTGGGCCCGAAAATCCGCCTAAGGGATTTACATTAGATCGTCACGAGCGCCGGCCGGATCCGAGCTTCGTTGTCCATTGCTCGGCCGCCACTCGGTTGCAACAGACCGATCGACTGCTCGCCGAGCAATGGACAACGAAGCTCGGACCCGTGACGGTCTAATTTAAATCATCCCTAAGCTGCATAAAAGTGGCAGGTGGTTTTGACAAAAGGCATTCATATTTTATTGATTAAATAATGTAATATTGATTGACTAATTGTAATTCTGTTATACCATCTAAGGAATATTCTTGTTACTAACATAGCTATAAGTAATAATTACTAACAAAATAATGGATCTTTGACATCTGATTTAAATAAATGAATTGAATTGAATTGAATTAAGCTGTCAAAACAGGACACACTTTTGAAACTAAAAGAGAATTTGCAAAGAACTCTAGAACAAAGAGAGACCTAGAGGTTACCTTTCGAGGTACCCATACTGTAAAAGTTTCATTAATATTAACATAATTTCAATTGATTTTGACAGTGGCAACCTTTTTAAAATAGGTTGACGGCCGGAAAAGAAAAAAAAAAGAGGGAGATGAAAAATGGCGCCTAAAAGCACTCGTGTTTTTGTGTTTGGAAAATTTGTTGTTGACTTTGTAAAGAAGGTTTTTAGTAAAGTCAAGCAATGATAAAGATTACGATAGTTTAGTTAAATGTAGTGGTTATTATATTTGAGTTTAGTTGACAAGGAATGGTTTACTAGTGATTAATATTAAGATGATCTATCGTTGCAAGTAAACAGGTAGAAGACAAGAAGACATTATGTGAGTATTATTTACCTAAATCCTACTAGGAAACAGAGCTGATATGGAAAAACTTCTAGATACGTAATAGGGCAAATTTCTTGGCAACACAAATCTAAGCTAACTAGCCAAATAAGTATTAGTTCCATCCCAGCTCACGTCACGTCGCTTTAGTGATTAAACTATGACATCTCTTTCTTACGTAATGCAAGTAGCATTGAGTCTTATGTTTTAGAAAGAGATAACAATAGTTTCGTTGTATAGCATAGTTTGTGCCACTTTTCAATAATGACTTGTTCTGGAATGGCGTCTCTATAACTTTAATAGACTCATTGCTAGGAAAGACAAATCGTAACAATACCTACCTAGGAATTCTCAAAGTACAGACAAATGTTTTCATGCCAAGAAACACAGTTGAAATCGCGGGCGGAACTAATGGTTTATGAATAAGTGCGGTTTTATTACTTTTTGTTGAACATACCCATCATTTTTTGTTAGAAATATTTTTGTTATTGGCAAGATGGCAACACTTTGTACGAAGCTTTGAGCCGGGTCGTAAGTTTATGAGTTTTTCTTGCCAAATCGTGGCATACTTTTGTTGTTATAAAATAATTTGTGGTATACGAACAGGCGCTGTCAAAATTGTTGTATATATTTTAAACTAGCTACGTCCGGCGGTTTCAACCGTGTAAGTCCCGTTTCCTGCGTGAATATCAGGATAAAAAGTACCCTAATTGTTTTCCAGATCTCCAGCTACCGATATTTCAAGTTTCATCGCAATCGGTTCAGTAGTTTTTGCGTGAAAGAGTAACAAAGTCACAAACAGAAATACATACATCAAACATTAGTAAGATTAATAAATTAACTCTAGCCCCAAACTAAGCACTAAACTTGTACTATGGGTAATAGACAAGGGATATACTACATATAATTCTCTTTATTTTGTAAGACATACCTCCATATGATACATAGAAAACACCCAAATATTTGTTTTTAAGCATAAATATTTGCGACCGACGGGAATCAAACCCGCAACCTTCTGCATTGCAATCGGGCGTTTGCCCGCTCCACAGAGGCCGCTAAATTCAATTTGACGCCCCTTATAGGACTTTAGTACCTCAGTGCATAAAGAAGTATTTATTTTTATTTATTTATAAAACAAACAGTAAAGTAAGATACAGTAACAAAATAACTGATTTTATCGTAGAAAATTACAACAAGAAAGTTACACGAAAATAATGAGATTATTTAAATTTATTGTTTTTCTTATTGTTCAGAAAGATAGGTTTTAAGTCTAAAATATGATTTTATTCTTATCTCAACTTTATCCAAATTACACTTCTTTTTTTCTTCCAATTCTCAAAATAAAAAAAAGAAATAAAGCCAAAAGTTTTGCCCATTTATCTTCAGTAAACATTGTCACCTCTCGAGAACAACTCGTTTTGAATCTTTGTATTACACTTCAGTACCCCTACCATAAGTTTCACTGTAAAATAAATAAATAAATATTGCACGACATTACAGGTCTCCAGACCCGCTATCTAGCCCCAAACTAAGCACTAGGCTTGTACTATGGGTACTAGACAACGGATATACTACAAATTAGAGTTTTTATGTAAATACTTACGTAGTACGATACATAGAAAACACACAGAACTAGAAACAAACATTTATGGTCAGCATAAATATTTGTTCCCGGCGGTGTTGCGGGTTCGATTCCCGCCGGGAACATATATTTATTCTGACCATAAATGTTTGTTTAGTTCTTTGTGTTTTCTATGTATCATTGTATTTACAGAAAAAGTATAATAATAGGGGTTAAAGTATGAAATTGCCGTTTTATTGCAATAGGTTCTTTGAATTGACATAGAATCTTCATGGTTTGAGGTTTTCGAATGAAACTTTTTTCAAATGGTTTCTGTGATGTTCTTTTTTTTAAAAATGTGAAACATTTGAATATCGACTTTCAATTATTTTTGTTATTCAATTTAGACAAGAAAGATGGATACTGCGAAAATTCGAGTGATTTTTGAATACGTGTTCCGACGCGGAACTAACGCGGCAGAAACAGCCCGCAATATCAATGCTGCGTTTGGAGAGGGGTCTACTAATGAACGCACCGTGCGATTTTGGTTTAAACGCTTTCGTGATGGAAATTTCAACTTAAAGAACGAGCCACGAGGAAGACCGCCCACACAGGTGAATAACGATGAATTAAAAGAGATAGTGGAAGCCGATCCTAGTCAAACTACCCAGGAATTAGCGGCATGGTTTAACGTTACCTTTCCCACTTTATTGACTCACTTGCGTCAAATCAATAAAATAAAAAAATACGAAAAATGGGTGCCTCATGATTTGACTGATCTGCAGAAAGAAACGCGTGTTGAAACTTGTGTTGCCTTGTTGAACCGGTACAGAAATGAAGGAATATTGGATCGAATTGTAACAATTGATGAAAAGTGGATTCTTTATGATAACCGAAAAAGAAAAATGCAATGGCTGACCCCAGGTCAAATGCCACAACAGTGTCCTAAAGTAAAACTTACCAATAAAAAGGTAATGGTAACTGTTTGGTGGTCTCAGCATGGTGTTATTCACTATAGTTTTCTTCGATCTGGTCAAGCAATTACGGCAGATGTCTATTGTGCCGAACTCCGAACCATGTTGACAAAACTAGCAGTAAAACAGCCCCGACTCATGAATCGATCTTCACCATTATTGCTCCACGACAACGCGAGACCTCACACAGCACGAGAAACCATTTTGACCCTTCAGGAACTGCACTTAGAAACTATTCGTCATCCTCCGTATTCACCAGACCTTGCTCCAACGGACTACCATTTTTTTCGTGATTTGGACAATTATCTACGTGACAAGAAGTTTTCTTCCCAGGAGGCAGTACAAAATGCTTTCACACAGTTTGTGCAGTCTAGATCGTCGGAGTCCTATCGCAAAGGCATTAATAACCTTCCCATTAGTTGGCAGCAATGTATAGATAATAATGGCAACTATTTTGATTAAATAAATTTGTTAAAAATTTAAAAAATTAACAATTAAAATTGTCTTCAATTGTCTTCAAAAAAAGAGTAAAGGATCATTATTTGACCTCTCTGTAGGTATATTTTATTTCATGTATTTATGTAGGTATGGTATGTGCTTATATATGTATTTGTATGTATGTTTATTTACAAGTATATGTTTATTATGTATGTATCATGTGTATATATAGGTATATGTATCATTTTCTTCTTATTTCCATGTACTTTAATTTGTAATTTTAATTTTTGACCTTTGTACTTTTTATTTTCTCCTTTGCCTCTGTACACTTTATTACCTTCCTCTACAGTTCTTTCTTTTCCCCTGAGGTCTGTCGGCAGAGAACTCTGTATAGGGTTAGACTTACCTTAGTATTAATTTATATTATGTCTTGTTTTTTTATGTATGTCTCTTGTGTACTGAATAAATAAAATAAAATAAATTAAGATTTTCCGTACAAATCGGCAATTTCATACTTTAACCCTTAATATATAGTATATCCGTTGTCTAGTACCCATAGTACAAGCCTAATGCTTAGTTTGGAGCTAGATAGCGCTAGTGTGTAATGTCGTGCAATATTTATATTTATTTATTTATTCTATGACAACCTGTGGTAGAGGTCCAGTATCGAATACAATTGCAGGTACACGTGTATTGTGCTGTCCTAAATATAGACTGAAGTGTGATGGGGTATGTTTTGTTGCTTGTTCATACGATGTAGAGGCACAGTACATAGAAAGGCTGGGGCCTGGGGCACAGCAGTAAGGAAACTACCTACAAACACAGTACATAGAAAGGCTGAGGCCTGGGGCACAGCAGTAAGGGACCTACCTATAAACACAGTACATAGAAAGGCTGGGGCTTGAGGCAAAGCAGTATGGAAACAAATTCTCGAAAACAGCTCATGCACTCACACAAACATGCACGTCGACGAGACTCCTAACCCCTAATGGACCGTCTGTCTCCACGAGCGTTAGAATCGCGGCGATATTATCGTCGTGCCACTTATTTCTATACAATCTCTATGAACGTGTCTCCACAAGTAGAGGCGGTCCCTAAAGAGGTTTCGCGGTGAAGTCAGTACAGCGTGCCGCGTCATGACTAGTGTGCACGTGAGTGTGTGCAGTTTCCATACTGCTCCCTCTATGTACTTTGCTACAAATGCTCGATACGGTTCACTCACGCAAACATTGACGACACCCCTACATGCTTCGCGTTGTAAGTCAGTATACTGTGTGCCGCGTCACGACTAGTGTGAACATGTGTGTGCAGTTGCCATACTGCTCCCTCTATGTACTGTGGTAAAATTGTCTGTCCACTGTGCTTACTTATTTAGACCGCACATTATATCGACATTCGTTTAGCTAGGTTGTTTTTAAAATCGCCTATAAATCTGAACATTCAACATTAAAAAACTTTTTTTAATTTACACGATTTCGTGATATTTTATGATTTTGAATGCTCGAGGCATATATAAATAATGGAAATATTTTATAGGAAAAATACATATTCTAAAATTCACCCTCGGCGAGGTTTGAACTCACGTCCTTGGGTCAAACGAGTGATTTTATGAAGATGTATTTTTCATTTAAAATAGTAACATGGTTTGTTAAAATATTTACTATTTGCCGGATCATAATCGCGTTTAATTATTTATTTATTTTCATCCTTCAACGCTTCAACTACCCAAAACAATGCTGTCGGCTTCAGAATTTTGGACACCATTTTATAAATCACTTTTTCCCTTAAGGAAGTTCAGCTATTTATCATATTTATGTTTCCAACAAGGATGTATATTAAATATTTATGAGTTGAAAAACTGTATGGATCTGTTGTAGACTTGGCGGGATGGTCGGAGGTATTTATTGGAAACATATTTTACTTACAACATACAGACACGGGCTCTATGTGAAGATTTATAGACAGTTCTTTAGCTAAAGAAAGACACAATGAAAACACTTATTTATTAGGTACCTTCGAAAGGAACTTCTTTTAAGTTGACGTAGTGAAAATCGAAATTAAACTCATTTCTTCGGTATTAATCACTTTACTTTTATTATACAAGATGTAACGGGTAAGCCCTTTTAAGCCGAAAGCCTTGTTCTAGACGTTTAGGCGAACACCTTTTGTTCTACGACTTTTGATAATTAAAACTGTTTTTTTTTTAATTTTGAGATTATGATTCATTGAAAAACAGCTGCTTTTGAAAATAAAGGTATTTGAAGTTTTGATTGTAGTACACCAAACTAAATGAAAGGACAAAATAAGGTCAATGACCTTGAACTCTTAGAAACAGCTGATTTTCAAGTAAACTTTACACTTAAATTTATCGAAAAGTACTTCGAATTTTCAAAAGTCGTAGAACAAAAATTGTTCCCCTAGACATCTAGAACAACCTCCTTTCGGCTTAAAAGGGCTTACCCGTTACATCTTGTATAAAGGCCCCTATACAAGCTAACGAAGCCTTAGGATATTTTTGACATACCTAAATCTTTTTGTCTAAAATGTGTTAAAGCTTCAACAACACCTTTCGACATTTTTATTTGAAATCTACACCAAAATGTCGAAAACACTGTTAGGTACTTAAGTGATTTACAAACGCTACAAACAAAAATGTTCTTATACGTTGCGTCGAAAAATGATCAACAATTTTCGATGAATCCGCTTATAAGTTTAGCTCGTATAGTGAGCCTAGCGTTTTCCTCGCTGTGGTGAGGTAAGAAATTGTGTCACACTCGACACCAAATTTATTTTGCATCTCGTACGTTTGAAACCTTCGCTGCACTCATGCTACTAGTGAAAGTGTGTGTGTTTGGATGTTTGTTACTCAATCACGCAAAAGTACTGAACCGATTGCGATGAAACTTGGAATATAAGTAGTTGGATACCGGGAATAAATAGGCTACATTTTATCCCGATATTCCCGCGGGGCGTAGCTAGTGAATCAATATTTGAATCCTAGAATCCTTAGTTTGCTCAGGTTTCAATCGAAGTTCTCGCACCAAAAACCAGCTTAGCAGTCGTGTATAACAAATAACTAATTTTATGGGGGGGGTGTGGGATGGGTGTTGGTCTCATTCCGGGTTCCAAGATTAGCGGATCCGACCTCTCAAGGCGGGACTGGTGTAACCTCAATAGGCTCCGTACGGGTCATGGACGCTGTGCCCAGTATAATCACCGCTGCGGCTGGATAGATTCCCCCGCATGTACATGTGGAGCCGAGGTGCAGAATATCCAACATATTACCATCGATTGCCCGAAAACGCGTTATGACGGAGAATTACCCTTGGACCTGATCAACCTGGACGACGATGCTATCAAATGGCTGAAACAACTTAGAATAGATCTCTAATTTTTATCTTAATATAGCAAACTGTAATGCCATACGAATAAATAAATAAAACCAATTTTATTGTTCCAGAGAGAACTAAATGCAGTAGACTTCAAGGTGTCATCTGACCTGAAGTACGTGCTGCTAGTATCTGACGTGAGAGCTGGGTGGAAGCACGCCCGGCTCGCCAGATACCACGTCTATGACGTCATTAATAGGTACGTACTACTTGAGAGCTGGGTAGAAGCACGCCCGGCTCGCCAGATACCACGTCTATGACGTCATTAATAAGTACGTACTACTTGAGAGCTGGGTAGAAGCACGCCCGGCTCGCCAGATACCACGTCTATGACGTCATTAATAGGCATGTACTACGTGAGAGCTGGGTGGAAGCACGCCCGGCTCGCCAGATACCACGTCTATGACGTCATTAATAAGTACGTACTACTTGAGAGCTCGGTAGAAGCACGCCCGGCTCTCCAGATACCACGTCTATGACGTCATTAATAGGTATGTACTACGTGAGAGCTGGGTGGAAGCACGCCCGGCTCGCCAGATACCACGTCTATGACGTCATTAATAGGTATGTACTACGTGAGAGCTGGGTGGAAGCACGCCCGGCTCGCCAGATACCACGTCTATGATGTCATTAATAGGTACGTACTACTTGAGAGCTGGGTAGAAGCACGCCCGGCTCGCCAGATACCACGTCTATGACGTCATTAATAGGTATGTACTACCGAACAATAGACCACCCTGCTGATATTGTGCTTCGCGTCTATATAAACTTCACTTCAAAGCGTACGATGTCGAGGCTAAAGTAAATAAAGCCAGTATTAATATCCATCACAAAGATATGAGTAAAAGCAATACCCTAAATACCTCATGATTAATTCACACATATTCATCACTATCCATCAAGTACTTTGGCACTCAGTTATGATAAATATCACTTTTGTTTCCCCAAGAAAAATACCTACTTCTTATGAAAGCAAAGTTTCGTCACTCCAAGGTTACTTATTACATTAATAATTGTCATTTATGAAGAGAATTGTGCAGGTTTTTCTGTCATAATAGTTTGTATGTGAGTTTTGTTCATTAACTAAATAAAAACTAGCTGCGCCTCGCGGTTTGACCAACCTCCATTTGTAGGAGTAGGTAAATTTCAATTTAAAAAGGGTATTTTTTACACCCTATGTTTTTTTTTATTTTTTTGAATAATAGCAAGGTGAGCGTTTGTCAACTATTTCACTAGATGGTAGAATCATTAAAACTTGGAAGATAGTGGCAGTCGAACAAGATCCGACCTGACATCCTTAGTCCGGCTGCACCGGTTTACGTTTCGGGCTTGCCTATGGCTGCAGCAGCAGCAACGCCTAGAAGCTAGCGAGTCACCTAAATAAAACGAACTTTTTAAACTGATCGCAATCAGCCGCACTGAGCGGTTGGCGCCTAGTTAGTCACTTGGCGTGCATCGAAGTGAAAAAACAGCAAATTAACCGCGCAACTTTCGTTGTAATCGGCATCGAAATCCCACTGCGCAAAGGAATAACCTGCGCGGTGAAAACGACAGCGTTGATTTGCATGCATTTGAAGCCGGCACCGTCGAGTTTAACTGTCATTGAATGCGAGGTCTCTTGAGCTGCCGATTCAATGACAGTTGAACTCGACGGCGTCGCCTTCAAATGCATGCAAATTAACGCTTTGCAGCCTAAGGGTTTGATAGTCTAACACCCATATGCAGAGTCGTTTCCTCCACTCGACTCGACCTCGACTCAACTTGAAGGATAGAATTCTTGAGGAAATTCCTCAGTCAAGTCGAGGAATTATAATTGTCAAACTCAAGATAGGTTGCGATCTACCTTAAGGTATCCTCGAATCTATCGATATCGATATCATACCAATTCTACGAGTATCATTCAAGTTGAGTCGAGGTTGAGTCGAGTGGAGGAAACGACTACGCATATGGGTGTAAGTAGGTATTTTTTTTCTTATTGACTTAACCGATTTCAATGAACTTGGCGCACAACTCCTTGGACTTTTAGTTTTATTGGACCTCGTCTATGTTTTTGTTACTGTTTTTTTTATTTTATTATTATTTATATAAACTTATGGTACCTATGGTAAATGTTGTTTCTTTCTGTTTTGTTCTTTTGGTTGAACCTACTTATGTGGGTGTTTGTTGTCAATAAATGTTTTTCTATTCTATTCTATTCTAACTTCCCAGGAACAAGCTACCGGTATCCCCCGTGGAGGACGACCGGTCGGCTCCGCTGCTGCAGTACGCTGAGTGGTCGCCAGTGGGTTCAACTCTCGTCTTCGTACACGACAACGACATTTACTACAAGCCTTGGGTGCTGAAGAGGCTTGTTTGTCGTATTACTAACAATGGTAAGACTAACGCCCGACTATGGTATGCCCCGACGAACAGAGCATTGGCCTTGATTAATGCGTTCTTGCAAGACTTCCAACAGATCGACATATTTGATGATAAACTGTTTTTAGTTCATAGAAATCTTAGATTATACCTTAGTTGTACTTTAAATAGTGCGTGTTGGTGTATACTGTAAGCTACTATTTGTCTTATTAATAAATAAATAAGCATTAACAATTTATTTATTTCGCCATAAAATTACATTGCATAGGTACCTAATATTGGCATGTGAATTGAATTGAATTGAATTTATTTATTAATATGAAATTTTACCACACATTTATTAAATTACATTAGAAATCGGCTCTACACTAAACACAAGCTTGTATTGCAGGAACTGAGATACTAATACAATAACACAAAACAGTTGATAATAATTCAAATTGTAAAAATATACCTGTGAGTGAGATGGCAGAGATGACAGAGAGAGCATGGCAGAATTCATTGTTATGGCAGGCGCCTTAATATCCATAGTTCCCCCAGTAGCCGAGCCACTACCCATTTTGTTTTCATCCGTAGATTTCTTAATAGTTCTATCCGATCCGATGGTTGTCCTTGGCTGCATTTTATAGGCTCAACGCATGCCTTCAAAAGTTACGGGCTCCATAGCCACGTGATATTGTGCGTTCATTCAATTAAATATGAACAATTTTAATAAAAAAACAGACAACAATATATAACCCGCCACCGCGCGAGGACACCTTCGGGTTTACTAGCCTCCCTCAGATGCCTTAGTTACCCTTTACTATATCCACAGGAAGAGATGGGATAGCCCTATTTATGCCGGGCTCTAAGCAAGAAGCAGGAGCGAGATGACAAGTGATTTTGTTATTTTAAGTAAGAGCAAAAAAGGCAGTTGTTGAATTTCAATGTAAAAATTTTGTTCAGGGATAAAATGTCAATGATGTGAGGACTCCTCAAATCCGTAATTACCCCCAACTCTTCCTCCAGGTGTCCCAGGTGTAATCTTCAACGGCGTACCAGACTTCCTCTACGAGACCGAAGTCCTGCGCCTGCCCAAGGCCCTCTGGTACAGCTCAGACGGGCAAACCCTCATGTTCGTTACCTACAATGACACGGCGGTCCAGGAGTACCGGTATCCGTGGTACGGGTTGGACCAGCCCGAGCCGCCAGCGTACCCTGAGATACGGGGCTTGAGGTATCCCAAGGTGAGATTCGTTTTGGAAATAAGTCTTTTCAACTCGGCTAATAGACGAGCACTTATGGCCAAAATGGATAAGGCGCTGGGGCCGGACTCCCCAAAGATGCAGGTTAAAGTCCTGGCGGGTGCAAATTTTTGGAGAGCATTTCTATAAATTTAGCCAGTGTCAGTGTCAGTGTAGAAAACACTTTGAAAAAGTATATCAAAATGGCAGGCGGAAGCGACATCTCAACTTTGTAATAATTCTTATGTAAAAGGAAAATCCAAGCCTGGCAGTCAGTAAAGACGCCGGTAAATGGCGTTGTGTGCCTTAAGGCACATAGCGTAAAACAAAAAAAAGAGATGCGATTCTTAATTTCAACTTTAAACGCGCCTGTGTGGTGCTCGTCTAGTCTGGTCTATAATGAACATCGGTAGAAATCGAATTATCTAAGTCGCTTGAAGTGCAAATAGGGTTTCAGAGATAAGGTATTCGAACACTCCGTTTTGCATTGCATTGTATTTACCTGCAATTTGTGATATATTCCAGGTGAATACGGACAATCCGATTGTGACTGTGAACGTGGTCAGCCTGAAGACACCCAAATTCTTGTTCCCTCATCCGCTGCAGTTTACTTCGCAGGTCGATAAAAGTATGTTCACTTTATTGCAATACTATTTCTTATTTTACTATTTTCCGTTTCTTTTAGTGAGTTTAACACTTTTCAAAATGGAATCTTAAAGAATATTCATGTTTTTGTTCCAGCATGGTACGTCCGATGGACAGGCTGGATGTCAGAGAAGCAGGTGGCAGTACTGTTGCTGAACCGACCGCAAAACGTGTCTGTCATCAGCATATGCAGCGCTGTAAGCTATAACTGCCAAGATGTAAGTACGAATATCAAGCGATGGCCTTTCTTGAGGTCTTTGACCACGACTCACCTGATTAAGGGGTTTACCATGGCATCCTCATGGAGACCTGACCTATATCAAGACTTATATCGTCTTATGGATCTAATGGTCCACTAACTCGTCAAAATCAAAAGTCGTCCAGTAGAGATACTTACTTTTGTTTATTCAAATTTCATTTTCGGGCAGATAGTGCCTTGCAAATTGTTAGAAAAATGTCAGATTTTCTTTCTGGACGACAGTTTTCGTTCGTTCGTTCTTTCATAGAAAAAATCATTGATATTAATAGATGTTAGTAGTTATGGAACGGTACAATGGTGTTTTCAGATCTACCGTGATGAAACGGACGGTTCCCGCTGGTCAGGGCTCGGGGCAGAACCTTCGGAAGAAGATTGCGGCTACTGTGGTGGAGGAGCCTTACTGCCGTTCAAGACGGGGGTGTTCACATCTGCTCCTCTTGTCGACGCAGGTATACTAGCCATTCGTCTTTTGCTAGAAGTAGGCTAGAGTCACTTCGTCAAACTAATCTACCATATTTAAGCATGGGGTGTTTCGACGACGATCATTTAAACCGAAAGAGGGTTGTTCTAGACATCTAAACGTCATGACAGTTGCATTAACGCCTTTTTGCAGGAGCAGGCAGTGCTGAAAAGGGCGGTATATGGAGACACGCCGTGAAGATCACAGCTGAAGGGACAACCACCATCACACTCGGGAATTATGAGATAACGCAGCTGGTCGGCTGGGATGAAAGGAGGCAACTGCTGTGAGTAAAAATATTTTAGAGAAATAATACATGTACCTACAAATCAAAAACACGACGCATGGGCGGCACTGAACGGGATTAGAACCAACGCGTGTTTTCTAAATCCGTGAAAAACGACTTGAAAACCAATAAGGCCTCGGTGACTCACACCTTGAATTTTTGCAACTGGTGATCTGTATCTGCTGTGAGTAGTTTTAGACATCTACACCGCTTAGATATACCAACTAAGAAGGTGTTATTTGATGCCCTTGATAAGCAGATATAATCGGCCCCTCCTGGTGTTAGATCAAGAGCGCTGCCAATAGAACTGGAGCCTTATTTTTGAATCGCTTGATGCACTTTAGGCGATTTAAATAATTCGATAACTGCTGATTTTCGTTAAATATCGGAGTCCTGCGGCGAGTGATTGATACCACTCCTGGTGGTCGTGCGATTCACATAGAAAAAATACAGAAATCGAGCGAAAATCAGTAGAAATAGAGATATTTAAATCGCTCGAAGTGGCGCATTTGATTCAAAAATAGAGATCCTGGATGGAAGATATTTTCCTGTGGATGCCGTAAAAGCGACTAAGGGATCTAAAACCAAACGTGCTTCCCGTGAGGGAGCGGATAAACTGTTTGGTCCCAGCAAGCGGTTGTAAAGATATTGCCAATTGTATTTATTTCTGAAGGTATTGTCAAATCCTACCTACTGCGCCGACCCCAAATAAAAAAAACACTTGGTGTTTAGGCCTTGGGCTCCCAAGAAGACCAGCAATGTCTTTAACTGCGTACTATTCATACTAGATGATTTATTTGTAGGGTGTAACTACATATCTTTTCGATTGTCACGGGTGTAAACCATGCTAACTTCTTAAATAAGGCTCGTACCAGTCTGTAATTAAAAGTGATAAGGAACCGCAAAAAAAAAAAAAAAAAAAACTTCCTGGGACGTTTTTTTATAGATATAAAAACTCAAAAGGTTTGAAAGAAAGGTTTAATTTTCTACGTTTTGTGCTCATTGCCAAAAGTGTCCAAAGTGAAGTTACCCTTTGTTACTGAAAGCGTCGATATTCAAATTAGGTACTATATACCTACGTATGTACCATATGATAAATGCCGAATTATTCGCAAGTTTGTCTGAGCAAAATTGGATATAGAGCTATAATAGGTACTCGTTTGCTCTTCAGATATCTGATAGCCACGTTACAAGACAAGCCGGGTGAGCGGCACCTACTACGAGTGGCTGTCCCGAGTGAGATAGGCACGTGGCCACCTCTACCCACCTGCCTCACCTGCCCCGGCGCTGACGTCAGCGGTGACGTCACCACTACAGATAATGACGTCACGGTGAGTTTACAGTTCTCAATTTTAACTTTACGAACCAAAAAAATATATTTTAAAATGTCTTAAGGAAGAAATCTGCAATGGTAGATAGGGTTTTTTTCTGAATTATAGTTTTTTTTTTCGATTGTTCGTTCGTTGTTAGAATAAAAGAACAGCCCCCCGCGTAACTCCCGTCGACTTCAACTCGACGTCGATTTGGGAATACGATACTTTCGATAACGAGGTTGGAAAAAGCTACCACGCAAGGAGCGCGTAAAAATTGTCGACGTTAAAGCCAATATCTGCTCGCTCTTTGTCCGCATTCCATTCCCAAATCGACGGGGGGCAGGCCATGGTATCTCTCTATGTTTAAATTATGTATTAACAAAAAAAACATTATATCATGTATTATCCTTTGTCTAGTCACCGTAACACAAGCTTAGCTTACCATGGGGCTAGATGGCACTGATAATGATAGATGGAGCGAACCGTCTCTGCTTTCTCCATCTATCATCCTCGCTGTGGTTTTTGGAATATATCCACCTAAGAAGGTCCATCTAATAAAGTGTTTTTTATATTTATTTATTTGGATATCTAAAAAACAAAGACATGAAAAACTGTGTAAAAACGGAAGCCAATAAAGTTTCACGGCTAGAAAAGGATTCGGGGTTGGCGAGGTCTAAGTACTGTTTGCAAAACTAGTTTATTTATTACCCTCCCGTTTCAGGATATGGACAACGTGACTTCCTCTCTCCCCTTTTTTCCCACCTCGACAGTGTTGCCTCACGTCGCGGACGAAAACGATACGTTGCCAGAAGACTGTCTCTATAACAGAGTCATATTTAGCTCCAACTACAGTTATTATGTTCATGTAAGTACCTTATCCATTGGGGAGTAAAAGTCCTCGAGTGGCGACCACGATGCAATGCTGCACGGAGTGTTGCACCACCTACAGTCGGTCGGTGGACCGACGACATTGTAGCGGTCGCGGAGAGTCGTTGGACGGAGGTAGCTCGCGATCGCTACTTGTGGCGTCGTATGGGGAAGGCCTATGTGAGGCAGTGGACGGATAAGGGCTGACATGATGATGATGAAGTATCTTATCAAAATAAAACACATTTTGCATTGTTGCAATGCCGTACGTTTTAGTGTTTTTGCAGAAAGTTAAATGAGTTTTACTTCAATACAACGACGAGAAAACAGAAGAAAAAACTACCTTATCGATTTAGGTAAAGTCGCATTAAGGGCCCGTAGTAGGCCAGAACTGATGTTTCTAGGGTGAATTACTACAAAAGTTATTTGAAATAAAAGTTTTTGAAACCGTATTTATTAAAGTCGAGGCTATTTATAACACGTGAATGTCGTGTAAACACGATTCCTGAAAATTTTCTCGATAGAAAAAAATTCCAAACTTCCCTCTAAATTGTACAAATAAGTGATATTACTCAGTCAATATTGTACGAAAACTAATTAAACTTTGTATAAGAACTGAACTTAGCTCAATACAGGCAGTGAATGTTTTGAATTTCAAGATTAACGTTTAGTTATCTTGAAACTAGCAATTGTCTGATTTTACGCAATAAAATTTTGCATAGTCGCATCTTACGTCCTTCACTTACACATCTGAAATTCGCTAGCTTTATCCCTGTCACGCTATTAGGGTTATATAGGGCCTTAACTTTGACCTCGTCTCATGTCCCGTATTCCAGGAGTGTCTTGGTCCCGGTCCTCCCGCTACATTCCTGTGTGCAGCGGGCGGCGGGGTGGCGGGGAGAAGGCTCGCTGTGCTGTGGGATGGGAAGGCTTTGAGGCAGAAGTTTGCTGCTTTGAAGCATCCGCAGCAGAAGGTGTTTAGAGTTGAGGTAAGTTCTAGGGAATATGGAATGGAATGTATTTTTCATCACTCCTGTTCGGAAAGCTTAACTTTCATGGGTAGATAGCCTATGATAGGGTTGAAAGTGGCTCATTTTATCCTTAGGGTGGAAAGTAAACTTCTATTTTTAATTAATGCAACCATTTGACACTTCTTTCATAGAAAAATTGTGAAATACAAGGATTATGGCCTGAAATTAAAAAACGCCTTATTTTGTTTACATAGATGTATTTGTATGTGTATGTACATAGAGTAAATTGATATTTGTTACGGGATTCATTTAAACTTGTACACTTTCACGAAACTAAGCTGATTAATATGTCCCCGAAATTAAACAATTTACACGCATTTGAACTAGATTTACCTAAAATGAAAATTTAGCAACACATATCCTAACCGGGTTCCCGCCGAAACTCCATTCTGCCACTCGCTATAATGCCATGATTGCTTACTACTTTTTTTTTCTCGTGTCGGCATGGCCGCTTCGATGAACGTCGTCATGAACAACTCGATTGTAGTCAATAGATAGTTTTTCGAAAAATTTCTAATTTTGGCAGTAAGTGTATATTTTAACTTTTTTAAATCTAGGTATTAAAAACAATGTTTTGTGGATTTTACAAATTGTTCTAAATTTAAGTACTTGATATTTGAATTGATTTTCAATAAACCTGTTTTATTAAATGTGCGAGTAGTATTTTAATTTCCTCACAGTCGCAATGAAAAGTAGAGTGTTTAACTCGGGTGAATGTCACGCATTTCACCCTCGAACTATACAAAATATCTCTGGTGAAATGCTTGACTTTCAGCCCTTGTATAACAATCTCCACACTCGATGACTGAGCACTGAAATGAGATTATAGCAAATTTTTGGCACAATATTTTGCATAATCTAATCTCAATGTTATATTTTCCTCTCCTCTTCTGACACAAGTTTCCCTAATCAATTCCAGGTTAGAGCCGACCGAGAAGCCCGGGTCCGTTTGCTGCTGCCTCCCGGGTTCAGAGAAACAGACGACCTCCCCCTGCCGCTGGTACTGCACGTGTCAGCGGAGCCCGGGAGGCAGCTGGTCACGGAGCGCTGGGCTCCAGGGTGGGGCTGGTATCTTGCAGCTGCCAGGAACTTTATTGTGGCTGAGATCGACGCGAGAGGATCTGCTGGGCAGGTACGACTAACAATGCTGTGTTCTGACTGATGGATCAATGCGCAGCTTAAACCGTAGAGAGCGGAAATTTGGAGAATGAGTTCTTGTGGCGGAAGTTTATAGTACCTACTAGATGGCATTACTAGTATGAAGTCCTGAATCGCACTATCAACTTTTCTTAGGTAAACTTATATACAACTACCGACGAGACATTATTGGGCTGCGGAAACCACCTGCCCGGTGGAAGATCTTTCGTTTGGATGTACACACTATCTAGTACCTCGAATTTTCATTGTATAATGTAGACATAATATACGATAAGAATAAAATTAAAGTGGATTATTTTTATACGGAATCACTCTTACCTAATACACAAATCCAGCAAAGACTCCCATAAATGCTAATTTCAAAATGCCCTTAATAATTTTCAGGGTGAAGAAATGCGAACAGAAATCTACCATAAACTGTTGTCAATAGATGTTGAAGATCAGATAGCTGTTCTTTAGTAAGTACAATCTATTTAAAAGTTAAACATTTCTCGTAAAAACAAAAAACAGAAATAAAAGGTCGCTGCAGTATACTGACTACGTTTAAACCGATAAATCTCGAATATATATAGTAGCAGCAATCATTTGAAAAAATGTTCCACGCAAACGATGGTTGCGGGGCCTAGAACGATGATTCGACCGCCAGTCTGTCACTAAAGATGGTCCACCATTGGTCGATCCAAAGGTCGATCGTACGTAATACTGTACGGAACATGTCAGTGTGTGCATCTGCTGTTGTGTGACAGTGGAACATGTTTTTTCCGAATTTAATATTGAAGTTAGATCTCCATTCTATTTATTCCTCGTAGGCTTAAGCCGTCAAAGAATCATTGAATTTCATGTAGCGTTACCTACATCAGTGGCATTTTACAACTAGCTGTTTTCCTTCCGACGTTATACCTACTTACTGTTAAGTATGAAATCAATGGACTTTGGTGAAATAAAGCCCTATCTGGGACCCACCGCGTAACTCCCATCGAGTTCAACTCGACGTCGATTTGGGAATACGATGCTGTCGATAACGGGGTTGGAAAAAGCTACCGCGCAAAGAGCGAACAGATATTGTCGACGTTAAAGCCATAGACAATTTCTGTTATCGAAAGCATCGTATTCCCAAATCGACGTCGAGATTGATTGATTGAGTGGTTTGAACAGAGATATGTAAAAACTTCTAGATACGTAATAGGGCCAATTTCTTGGCAACACAAATGCAAGCTAGCTAGCCAGAGAAGTCTTAGTTCCATCCCAGCTCACGTCACGATCACCCGCTTATTATCACACAGTACATTTAGTTCACTTTCACAACATTATTCACAGACAACAATGCCTTCGGGCGTATTTAGGCGATGCACGAATTGTACTTCAAAAACTGGCAAAAATATTTCATTTTATACGTAAGTAAAGCTGTATTTATTTATTTTAGTTTATTTTGTGGAAAAGTTTTTTTTCCAAAAACTCAACGGAAGTTTTTTTATTTCTTATCGGTTGTGAACCGATTATGGCCATTAGACATTAGCCAGTGTCATGTATTCAAGTTTCAAGTTTCAAGTTTCTTTATTGCATATCATGTGTACAATATGGTGTTACAAATAGGACTATGTTCAAACATGATGCCCATTTGAGCATAGCAAAAGTATAAAATTATAAACATGCGTTTTTTAATGAATTTGAATTTAGTTCGGAACGTGGAGCGGCTCTTTATTGGTATACATGTATTACATTCAAATTTATTATGCAAGTTATTTGCATCATAGTTAAAGTCAAGTCTAGGGAATCATTTGTAAACGCGGCGGCCATTTACAAACAATCTTCACGGAGCCTTGGAGACAACACTAAGTCAATGTTTTGCACCGATTTTCACTTTCATTCCACTTGTACACCTTCACGAAACTAAATTGATTAATATGCCCCCGAAATTAAACAATTTGCACGCATATGAACTAGGTTTCACAAAAATGAAAATTTAGCACCACATCTCCTCAAGGAGTTCCCGCCAAAACTCCTAACGAAGTTTTTGACTTTGACGTTTTATCATTCTCTCCTAACCTCTATGAGATGTCATAATAATATTATGACATCTCTTTCTTACGTCATGCAAGTAGCATTGTGTCTTATGTTTTAGAAAGAGATAACAATAGTTTCGTCTATTTCTTCTTTAAATTATGTGAATGAATATAAATAATAAGTTTGTATAGCATAATTTGTGGCGCTTTTCAATGATGATTTGTTCTGCAATGGCGTCTCTATAACTTTAATAGACTCATTGGGTTTGAAATCCCAGTCGCGCACCAATGTCTTTTTCTTTAAAAAAAATGTTTGAGAAAAAAAAGTGGGCTATTAACATCGCTCTTACGGTGAAGGAATCTGACATCGCTTTCAGCGATAAGGCCGCATTGTGAAACCTATATTTTAAACTTTATCTTTACTTTAAGTATTTGTGATTTGTTTTATTGTCTTATATTGTACAAATAAAGTTATCTATCTATTTTAATTATAATCTTACTTATACAAGATGTAACGGGTAAGCCCTTTTAAGCCGAAAGGCGATTGTTCTAGACGTCTAGGCTAACAACTTTTGTTCTACAACTTTTGAAAATTCGAACATTCCAAAGGTTGCCTGGAAGAGATCGCTTTAAGCGATAAGGCCGCCTATTGTGCCACCTAATTTTTAAGTTGTTAATGTATTTTCCTCTTATTGTAATTATTTAATTGTGGTGTGTTGCAATAAAGAATTAATCAATCAATCAATCAACTTTCTTTTTGAAAATTTTGAGATTATGTTTCACTGAAAAAACAGCTGGTTTTGAAAATAAAGGTAATTGAGGGTTTGATTGTAGTAGACCAAACTAAATGAAAGGGCAACATAAGGTCAATGACCTTGAACTCTAAGAAACAGCTGATTTTCAAGTAAACTTTACACTTATAATTTTCGAAAAGTACTTCGAATTGTCAAAAGTCATAGAACAAAAGTTGTTCGCCTAGAGAGACGTCTATAACAATCCCCTTTCGGCTTAAAAGGGCATACCCGTTACATCTTGTGTAATAATTCCCCAGCTACCTCCGAGACAACTTAAAGATGGTGGACGGCACGCGGGTGGGGGTGTGGGGGACAGGTTACGGCGGCGGTGCAGCGGCCGCGCTCGCGGCGGACGATGTGAGGAACGTGACCAGATGTCTCGCTGCGTTGGCGCCGCTCACTGACCTTAGGCATCATGGTGAGTCGATGATAGTAAAGACAATTATTTGCATTTTGTATAACTGGGTGAACCATTTCGATGGGCTTTTAAGGGAATATTAAAAACTAAAAGAGGTAGCGAAAATGCCGAAGGGAGGTGCGTCACCGATTTTGACAAAAACTAACATGGCATTAATTAAGATATTTGCAACATTTATTAAGAGGCTACTTAGCCTTAAATTTAGGTATTTGAAGTATGTAAAGTTGCTTCACTCTACCGCGCCAAGCGCGCGGGATCAAAAGTTTATTTATTATTCAATAAGTAAACTTTTGACGAGCGAGACGAGTGAGGTCCAGTGTAGACGGTCCTGGCGCTTGTATCTTTGTATGTTTGTCGACGATAACTTAAGTATCATAGCTCCGATCTTCATGAATTTTGGTATGTGCGTAGTTTAGGTCAATAGAATTTATGAGTTCGAAGATAAGACGAATCGTTAGGGGGTTGGGGAGATAGGGGGTCGTGAGTTCTCAGTTCGGGGCGAACTCCTAGTTATTATAAATCAATATTTTTTTCTATATGACCATGGTCTTTGTACAACATTCGACACCCTACTGTTGTTAACGACCTCTGTGGCGCGTCGGGCGAACGCTTGGCTGCAATGCGGAAGGTTGCGGGTTCGATTCCCGCTGGGTGCACATATTTATGCTTAAAAATAAATTTTGTATCTGGTCTGGGCGTATTTCTATGTATAATATGTATGTATTTACAAAAGAAAAAAAAATATAAGTAGTATATCCGTTGTCTAGTCACCGGACTTAACACAAGCTTAGCAGCTTACCATGAGGCTAGATGGCGTTGTATGTTGGTCACAGAACTTAAACAAAACAAAACATGAACATAAAAACAGCAACATATTTATTGAACATATTTATTAAATAATATAATAAATCCTGTGACCAACACACAGCGCCATCTAGCCCCATGGTAAGCTGCTAAGCTTGTGTTACGGTGACTAGACAACGGATATACTACTTACTTATAATTATATTTATACAATTTGTAACGGGTAACTCCTTTTAATCCGAAAGGGGGTTGTCGTCTAGGCAAACAACTTTTGTTTACGACTTTTGAAAATTCAAACTTTAAAAAAAAAATAGAGATAATGTTTCACTGAAAAAACAGCTGATTTTGAAAATAAAAATAATTGAAGTTTTGATTGTAAACTATCAAACTAAATAAAGGGACAACATAAGGTCAATGACCTCGAACTCTCAGAAACAGCTGATTTTAAGTAAACTTTATACCTGAATTTTTCGAAAAGTACTTCGAATTTCCAAAAGTCGTAGAACAAAAGTTGTTCGCCTAGACGTCTAAAACAACCCCCTTTTGGCTTAAAAGGGCTTACCCGTTCCACCTTGTTGACCGAACGAGCGAAGCGAGTGAGGTCCAGTGTAGACGGGCCTGGCGATTGTATCTTTGTATGTTTGTATGTTTGTTCGACGATAACTTGAGTATCGTAGCTCCGATCTTCATGAATTTTAGTATGCGCATAGTTTAGGTCAATAGAATTTATGAGTTCGAAGATGAGCCGGATCGGTAGGGGGGTTGGGGAGATAGGGGGTCGTGAGGTCTCAGTTCGGGGCGAACTCCTAGTATATGTATATGTCAGTGTCGTACTGGACGGAGCGGTACGGCGGGTGGGGCGCGGCGCGCGGCGGCGCGCTGGGCGCGGGCGCGGTGTGGCGCCGCGCCGGCAATCTGCCGCCGCGCCGCGTGCTGCTGGCGCACGCCGCCGCCGACCTCGCCGCGCACGCGCACCACGCGCTCGCTCTCGCGCACGCGCTTGTCAACGCCGACGCCCTCTACACGCACCAGGTAAACGTTGGGCCGTACTGTCTGTCTTATAAGTCGTCGCGTCGTCTTATAAGTCGTCATGATGTCTGTCTTATAAGTCGTCGCGTCGTCTTATAAGTCGTCATGATGTCTGTCTTATAAGTCGTCGCGTCGTCTTATAAGTCGTCATGATGTCTGTCTTATAAGTCGTCATGATGTCTGTCTTATAAGTCGTCGCGTCGTCTTATAAGTCGTCGCGTCGTCTTATAAGTCGTCATGATGTCTGTCTTATAAGTCGTCGCGTCGTCTTATAAGTCGTCATGATGTCTGTCTTATAAGTTGTCGCGTTGTCGTTCAGCTAAAAATAAATAATTAAAAACACATCAAATAATTAAAAAAAAAAAAAGGAAAACTAACTTAAAAATTAAAAAAGATTTTTTAAAATTGTCTATGGTTTTAAAAGTAGCCGGGGTTGTTTTTATTTAAAATTTACTGTAGCCCTATCTGGGCCTACCGCGTAACTCCCGTAGAGTATGACTCGACGACGTCGATTTTGGAACACGATGCTGTCGATGCAGGCCTAAACTCATCATCATTTCCCTGCAATCCCTATTTGGCCGACCTATCCTAATAAATTAATAATAGATCGCCATTTTTTACGATTTCCGGCCATTGCTGGCTTTAGGCCTAGCTTCGACAAAGCATTATTTATTTAGGTATTATGATGATACCCGGACTTTCATTCTGAATGTCGTGGTTTCAAATCCAATCAAAGGTGTAAAAAATAAAAAAACTTATAAATAAAAAAAGATTTTATTAAATTGTCTATGGTTTTAAAAGTAGCCGTTTTTATTTAAAATTTACTTAATTTTTTTGAACGACAAAAGGACGACATAGCAACGAAAAACGAGCATGGTAGCGCGGATATAAGTAAGAGCGAATATAAGTAAGGGAGTTTAAGTTTAGACAAGTTAGTCTAATAAAACACTTTACTTATCCGGTTTTATCGCGTTTTTATTCATTATTTGACCCGAGCTTTCGCCAACTTTACAGTTGGCTTTTTCAAGGTTGACTGAGATGTAATTTGTCTATTTTTAACATTCTAAAAAGTTACAGTAAACTACCGCCTCATAATTATTTGCAATAAAAACGTTCCAGTGTACGCAGACTATAGAGTTATTGTAATAGTTTTCAATTTAAATTATAATTATTTTTATCCCTAACTAGCTCTAAAAACTACCATGGCTTCGGAACGCGCCCTCACATGAGAAGAAGCCACGAAGAAACTCATGGGGGGGGGGGGGGGGTTCTCTTTTGCTCAGAAATTTAAAAAACAATTTTACATCGAACTAAGAATTAAAAAAATCTAAATAACAAATAATACTAAGTCCTACAAAAATGGCTAACGGTATCTTGTGGTCTTGCAGCTGTTGTTGGCTGGGCCTGGGACTTGATCAAATGAAGTACAGGGTCCCAGACAGGTGGCACTTTCCAGCCATCTTCCCTATTGAAATTATTAGGGTGTTTCTGAATTTCAATAGCTTCCCGAAGCATCCTGGGTACATACCGCTTCTCTGTAGCCAGTACCTGTGCTTTATCGAAGCGAAGGAAATGGTTAGACTTGTCCAGCGTGTGTTCACAAACTGCAGACTTCTGATACCGCCTGTGCTTCACATCAGCCATGTGCTCTCTTAGACGAGTGGCAACACTTCGTTGGGTTTGCCCTATGTAACAGGCGCCACACTCACAATCGATCTTGTAAATGCCTGCTTCCTCCAGGGGTATCTTACACTTGACTGGTCTTAACAATTGTTGGATCTTTCTGTGTGGCTTATAGTAAGTTTTAATCGAAGCTCGTTTCAAGATTCCTCCAATTTTGTCTGTGACTCCCTTGATGTATGGAAGGATAGCCGGGACTCGATCAACTGTAGGTGGTTTGGGGCGGCTCCTGTGAACGTGGCGCGGCACTTGGAGGTTGTTGCGACGTAGGACTTGTTTGACGTGCCTGACCTCCTCCGCCAGGTGGGCCCCGTCACAGATGCCATATGCTCTCTGCAACAAAGTTTTACCAACAGTAGCTAACTGTGAAGGATGGTGGTGCGACCGACCGTTGAGATACCTATCCGTATGCGTGGATTTCCTAAATACAGTGTGTCCCAGTGACCCGTCAGCACTTCGTAGTTTTTAGAGCTAGTTAGGGATAAAAATAATTATAATTTAAATTGAAAACTATTACAATAACTCTATAGTCTGCGTACACTGGAACGTTTTTATTGCAAATAATTATGAGGCGGTAGTTTACTGTAACTTTTTAGAATGTTAAAAATAGACAAATTACATCTCAGTCAACCTTGAAAAAGCCAACTGTAAAGTTGGCGAAAGCTCGGGTCAAATAATGAATAAAAACGCGATAAAACCGGATAAGTAAAGTGTTTTATTATGCAAAATCGCGAAAACCATAGAAGAAGTTAGTCTAAACTTAAACTCCCTTACTTATATTTTGTTTTTAGTATTTTCCATTACAGAAATACATCATCTGTGAAAATTTCAACTGTCTAACTATCACGA
Organism: Idaea dimidiata; assembly: GCA_949358125.1. NCBI lineage: Eukaryota > Metazoa > Arthropoda > Insecta > Lepidoptera > Geometridae > Idaea > Idaea dimidiata. The sequence continues at coordinate 2,654,468 of OX442342.1, forward strand.
CTATGACGACCTCTGTGGCGCGTCGGGCGAACGCTTGGCTGCAATACAGAAGGTTGCGGGTTCGATTCCCGCTGAGTGCAAATATTTATGCTTAAAATAAATATTTGTATTTGGCCTGGAGCCTTATTTTTAAATCGCTCGTTGCACTTTAGGCGATTTAAATAATTCGATATCTGCTGATTATCGTTTGATGCCGGACTCCTGCTGCGAGTGGTTGATACCACTCGTTGTGAACGTGCGATTCACGTAGAAAAATTACAGAAATTGAACGAAAATCAGTAGAAATCGAGGTATTCAAATCGCTCAAAATCCCTCATTTGGTTCAAAAAATAGAGCCCCTGGGCGTATTTATATATATAATATGTATGTATTTACAAAAGAAAAATAAATATAAGTAGTTTATCCGTTGTCTTGTCACCGTAACACAAGCTCAGCAGCTTACCACGGGGCTAGATGGCGCTGTGTGTTCGTCACAGGATTTATTTATTTATTTATCACGGTTCAAGAGATACAGCCTAGTGACAGACGGACGGAGAAACAGCAAAGTTTCAGTAATAGGATGCTGATTTTACCCTTAGGGTCCGTACCCTAATGAGTTTTATTAGAAATAATGTCATTAATGTAATGTAATAATATTTCGTAAATTTGTTTTTATTGCTCAAAGCATATTTACTAGAAATATTTTTAAAGGAAAAATTCATTCAAATTCAAAAATTCACTTGCGGTGATATTTGAACTCGCGTCGTCCCTGGATCAATATTCCAGTGCCTATACCTCTCGGCCACGCGAGTTCCCAAAAAATCTTTTTAAAAATCTTTTTTTTCCTTTAAAAATATTTCTAGTAATGTAATAATATTATGTCCAGGTGTACCCTGACGAAGGTCACGACTTCGAGCGGTCCACCATCCACCTGCACAGAACTATGGAGCAATTCTTCGACGAGTGCTTCGGACCGGTCGAGGTGGCTGACTGGGACGCCGGTGGAGTGGGGGGGCTGTTCCCTTTTAGAGATTAGTTGGGGATACTGGGAATATCTGTAGATGATGGCAGAGATTAGTTGGGGATACTGGGAATATCTGTAGATGATGGCAGAGATTAGTTTGGGATACTGGGAATTTTAGTAGATGATATCAAAGATTAGTTTGGGGCACTGGGAATAGATGTAGATGGCTACAGAGATTAGTTGGGGATACTAGAAGTGTAGATGATGATGCGAATGAGTGGAGAAATTTCTACTAGAAACTGAGGAATCGACTGGCATAATTAGTGAATGTTAGAAGAGGAATGAAGAATGGAATATGAAGAGATTAGGTGAAGAAAGAAAACGTCACAAGAGCGAATAAATCAAGAGACGGACGTGAAATTGAATGTGTTTGTGAATTGGGACCGGAAAGAATCGAATATAAAATAAGGGTGAACGAAGAATGAGTGATAAATAGGAATGTTAGAAACAAAACTTGAAATTAGCTAGTGAATGAGCGTATCTTTAAACCTAATGTTTAAAATAGTAATGGTGTAAATCCAGGTAGCGAAAGATAATAGTTTGTTGTACCTACTAAATATGTTATACGTGGCAGTATTGCAAAATAATGCAGTAGATAAATATGAAATTGGTGATAGGGAAGAAATTTAAAAGGAGAGTGAATGAAATGAAAATAAGTAGAAAACTCTAGATTCCAAATCAGAATGAGATTAAACTAAAAAAGTATAAAGTAGTGAAATGAATATAAAGAATGTCGAAGGATGCGAAATAATGAATGTATGAGGAATAAAAATAAAATTGAAATGGCAAAACGGAATTTAATTACGATTTTTTTTTTCTGTTTCATTGTAAAGTAGGCTGTGTCATATGTATGAAATATTGTATTGATTTCGAATAAAAATAGTTTTTTTCTTAATTTTGGTACTTAGGCACCTAACTTAAATTGAAAAAAAAGCGTTCAGAGGAAGTGTTTTATCTAATTTTTATCTGAATTATCTATGTTATGTAATTATAGATAGATTTTATTCAATAAATATTTAGAAATTAAAATATATTTGACCAAAAAATTTAAAAAAATATTTGAAAAAGTCGTACTTATTATAACAAATCAAATAAATTGTTATTGTAAAAGTATTTTACCTTTGGGAAAAAATATGACAAATTTATCTTTAGAACATCAAATATTGTGGAAAAGATGAAAAAAAAACAAAATGGTGCATAATTTTAGATGAATAACAGAAAAAATATTAGCCTAATGTAAAAATAAAAATTGATGTCTTCAAATTTTGATAATTGTGATTTAAAAAATTGTAAAATTAGTCGTAATTTATGGATTAAGATGGTGCTTCACGACTCAGAGAAATCAGTCATGGAGAACTCTCTTAAGTTAGCACTAGTTTTTCCTTTTCACGAATAAAATAGAAGAAAAAATCGGCAAGTATTAGGGGATATCAAGACCCCAACAATTTCTTATGATTATTGTAAGGGAAAAAAACTACTTACCTACTATTTTAGATCAAAAATAATTGTACCTACCTAATAATCTTATATGGTATTGTACTTACTTTAAGAACACCGCCCATAATACCGGATCAATCTATAGCAACTACATTTTTTTCCACTCGTTTTTTTTTTCAAACTCGGATACGGTTTTTTTTTTAATATTTTGCAGTTTCGGCCTTGTTGCACTTGTCGCTGAACCGTTTTCGAGAGAAATCTAACAATAATGTGACGTTGGGATGATTCTATTTCATTGTACCACTTTGACATCTCGCAATAAATTGAGAAATATTTTTTAGTTTTAATTAATATTATTTAACATAAATTTTGTATTTTTCGTTGCCAAAAAACAACACTCTCCGTTTATTTATACTGCGCCAAAACGGTATCATAGGCGGTGACTCTATACTGTACTAAACTTCTATTCCATGTCGCTTTCAGTGTCAGAAATATCGTAGCTTTAATGTCTTAGGCATTGCTATTTTAGTTGACTTTATCTAGTCTAAGCCTAGTCTCTTCAGATGACTTATCATCAGATATTAGATGATCATCATAAGTCATGATCATTTCAAACCACACTCTTCAAGTCATAGGTCATTATGGTCATGGTCCTAAGACATCCTGCCCCCCCTACCGCGTAACTCCCATAGAGTTCAACTCGACGTCGATTTTGAAATACGATGTCGACGTTAAAGCTATAGACAATTTCTGATCGCTCCTTGCGTGGTAGCTTTTTCCAACCCCCTTTATCGAAAGCATCCTATTCCCAAATCGACGTCGAATTGAACTCGACGGAAATAATGTGGTAGGGGGAAGTCACTATGTACATAAATCGCTCGTAAGTCGATAAGGGTAAAAATTTTCACTTTTTAATTCATTTATTAGAAATTATTGTATTACAGTCTGAGGACATAAACATATTTTCTTTAATGGCTATATCTAGGGAGAAAAGAATAGGTTTCCTTTCCCCTTTACGGCTTAAGAAAATAAAATGTTGTTTTCTGTAAATCGTCATACTTCATCATTAGATCTCTATCATCATCAGACCATTACACGGAATATCTTGATCATAAGATTTAAGTCATACGTAGTCATCTCTAGTCAAACATTAATCTTTCTAGTTTTTAGTTTACATTCCTCTATCTATACCTACCTTACTCTATCTTAAACTATAAATCCTAAATCTTTAAATTTAAATAAAGTTTGTTAAAAAAAATAAAATTGAATCGATGTTGAGACTAAAATAATATTGTGATAGGTGTTAAAATTTGTATTTGTCGAGTCGTATGTGCAGTGTTTTTTTTATTTTAAGCTCTTGTCAAACAGATGCGATCAGTCGAGCGACTACGGCAGCTAGCTGGAACGTCGCGTCGCGTCGTGTTCTTAATTTTGAAAACTTTGTATTATTCTTAAAAGATTTTTTGTCAGAGACTGTATTTCGTGACACAATTTGCAGGTCTTCAAGTTACAGAGTAAATACTGACTCTGGAAGTAGACAAAACACTTTGATCTCAACCTACTGTAGAAATGACATCAGGAGGTAGGCAGTTGTAAGCCACCGCGTTAACGTTGCCACAAATACAATTATGCTTTTGACGTTTTGATCGTCATTTATCGACTGCATTCAAACGCCCTCCTTAGGGATGATTTATATTAGACCTCGGCGGTCTAATATAAATCATCTTAATCGGCTCGGCGACCAGTCGATCGGTCTGTAGCAACCGAGTGCAAGTGGCGGCCGAGCAATGGACAACAAAGCTCGGGCGCTCGTGTCGGTCTAATTTTAATTATCCCTTAGTAAAGGACGCCCTCCTTAGTGGGCGCTTGGATGCAGTCTGATACTGATATCAGAAAATGACACAGTTCACAGAACGTCGGTATATTAAAACGTCTTTATTGGGACAACATTACAAAATCGTACGCACTGCGCAGCAGCTTTTTAAGGATAATGAAATGTATTTGCCATATCGGCTCTAATATATACAAAACAATAACTAATTAATTACAAAATTATAGGAAGCCGCTTAAGCAGTCAATAAAAAAAACAAAGTAAAATCAATAAAAAAGGTCATCCTCCAAGGCACTTCGACCTAATCTCTAATATTGGTACACCTACCCATTTATCTCGATGCTTTTTGCAGTATTTTTCGATTTACCAATGTCGATTTTCCCCCTATTTTTCGTTAGTACATAATTCCCAGTAAAGTACGTATGTAGGCCGCACGACTGATCGTACAGCTTTGTATAGAGCACAACACTAAGTATTATTGTAAAGATGTAGGGATATTCCTGCATTAGTCCAACAGTATTTTTGTATAATAAGGAGACCCGTTACGCTCTGCGGTTTCATCTGTTTAAGTAAGCATCGCATTTATTCTTCACTCTTTAGATTATTTCTGTGTCAATTTAGATCTAACAGCCGTTTTCACAAACGACCCTATGCGTTGACTCGGATTTTGAGATATTGGGCCCCACAGTTTCTTAAAAGTCGTCGCTAAGTCGCTGCTATATCGTTGACTTAAGAAACTTTTACTTTAGAAAATAAATTGAAAATTAAAAAACATCAAATGAGTATACTTTTTTCAAGTTTTATTATTTTCATTTTGTCTAAGGTTTTTTTTGGTTATGAGGCGGTAGTTTACAGTAACTTTTTAGAATGTTAAAATAGACGAATTACAATCTCAGTCAACCTTGAAAAAGCTAACTGTAAAGTTGGCGAATGCTCGGCTTTAGTAATCATGCCGTTATTAAATAAAACGCGAGTAAAATCCGGTAAATATTGGGTTTTATTATTATTTTAATTTAAAGCACCTACTGCGCATGTGTACCTATACGATATAGCGGCGACTTGTAATAAATAGACTATCATGTGGTTTATCCATTTATTATTATTGCTGCATTAATTTATGTATTACTCACGAGAGAAAGACAAAGATCGTTCGTTTCTGAATACCTACAGCGATTAATCTATCAAGGGTAAGGTGGGTAACTCCCGTCGAGTTCAACTCGACGTCGATTCGGGAATACGATGCTTTCGAACGGGGTTGGAAAAAGCTACGACGCAAGAGGCGAGCTGAAATTGTCTATGGCTGTAACGTCGACAATTTCTGCTCGCTCCTTGCGCAGTAGCTTTTTCCAACCCCGTTATCGACAGCATCGTATTCCCAAATCGACGTCGAGTTGAACTCGACGGGAGTTACGCCGTAGGTGATGGTGTCAAAACATACAAACTTTCGGATTTATAATATTAGATAACAATGTAGTTTTATTGAAAGTTGCAAGTTGACAGCCATAGCTATGTAGATATATTGATCCTTTCCATCCAAAGAAAGCCTGGAAAAAAAAAATCGCTTTTTGCTATATTGCACTTACTTGTACAACGTATAACGACAATCTATAATGATGTTTCTTTTATTTTTTTTTAAGAAAACAAATATTTTGCGTAATTTTGTTTTTAATTTGAGTCAACGTCAACTTTCAGCTTTCAAATAAAAATAAAAACATAATACAAAATCTTAATTAAAATAGTATTATTCTATAGAAAAACTCCTAATATTTACAAAAACTATGTAAAGGCGCTCAGTGTAATGAAGAAATGTAAATTATTTATGTTGACATTGTTGTTTTTTAAATAAATAGTTTTAAAAACTTACACCCGAATACAGAAACGATACTCAATTATTTAACGGCCTTTTAAACAGCTAAGCAGCTCTTAAACTCAAAATTCGTATACTGAAACGATACTCAAGCGTCACAAATAAGCAAGACTTATAATTACGAACTTCTCAAATTACTCGTACTTAAATGCCAAATTCGAATACTGGAACGTCGCTCAACGCAAATGGACTCTCAATTAGCTGTCAAATCGACGTGAGTAGCTGTTAGATCTGAGAGTGCTTTCGACCTGTCTTAAAATTTGTACAAAATGTCTTTATCCTCATTATCTTCACTTTCGGATCATTCATTTGAAAAATGTAACGATATTGAATTCCGTGCGCGGTTTCGCATATCCAAGGAGATAGTTTTATATCTGGATTCAATTATTGGCAGTGCTTTGCAACCAGTAACCAAACGAAACAGTCCAATTCAATCAGTGGACCAACTGCTCATCACCCTTTCCACTTTTTGGCAGTGCGTACAAGAAAGGTGGAGGCGTGACGCTTTGTACGCGAAATTGGAACGTTTACCAGATGAGGATGGCGACCAACCGTACCCCTCGTGGTCTTATAATAAAAAGGGCAAGGGGGAACAAGCTCATGCAATTCCTGCGAGCACTCCCCGAAGTGAATTCGATAGAAGACCGAACGGCTAGCGACCTCGCGACGATGTCCCAAACTCGAAAGGCGCGACTCGTGTCAAGAGCATCAAGTTGGTATTTAGCTGTTCCATCCCAAAGGTGACAACAGTACTCCATGCACGACTGGACCTGTGCTTGGTACAGATTCAGAAGCTGTCCTGGTCTGAAGTACTGCCTAACCTTGCCAAGGAATTCTAACTTATTTGAAGTCAACTGGGCTCTCGACTCAACAAAAGGCCCAAAGTTAAGGTCTATGTGTCAGATATGCTGATTCAACTTAATATAATATATTATTTAATATTAATGTTTTGTAAGTGAATCTGCAATAAAGACTTAACAATAATAATATAAAAATAAAAACAAATAATGAGCAAAAATCTAGGTATTTATTTTTTAATAATTCCACCTCTAGTTGTGCTTTTCAAGTAAACACTTCCTCTCCAATCTGTGCCTTTCAAGCGTACATTTCCTCTCCAATCTCGCATTATTCAATTTCAAATTGAAATATTTTGCTTTTGTTGTCATTGCATCTGGGAAAAAAAGCTACAATTACTTTTATTTTAGCATAATGATTTAAGCTATGTTCCCGGTTGCATCCCTCTTGGGATGTTGGGATCTGCAGCACCTATAATCCTAATAGGAAAACTTGTGAACGGAGTTGACGGACATTCAAAGACAGAATGTTCATGGTTTTTATAGTTGAGGTAACATCTTACTTCTTTATCAATTCTAATCACATTTCTTTGTCGTTGTTCGTGTAATTACTTCCTTTTTTTCTTCTTCTCTTCCATTTTTTCACTAGACAATTATTAACTATCAAATTAAAGAAGAAAGATGATTATTATCCAAAGAAAATTTTCTCCTCTTTTACTGATTGACGCGCGTGATTCATGTGTCACTGTCAAATAAGTTAAAACGTTTCGTTCTACACTAAATACGATTAGCGCGCTGGTTATGTTTAAATAACAAACGACTTATTTTTTTACTTGAAAAATAACTTTGAAACTAAAAAAGCATCGAAATACAATTAAAATTGTAAAAAAAACTTAAACTCAACTGTTCTGTCGGATAATTAAACTAAATGTTTATCTAAAAAAAATTTACTCATCCAAATAATCCTGCGTGGAACGAATTCACAACGTAAAGTAATAAAATAAAATGTGTTAGTTTATTGAGAACAAACTTTTTAGATCAATATTGCCATAACGTAAAAATTTAACAGATACTTAGCTAATCATTGTCTCAAGTCGCCGAAGTCTCGTTTGAGAATACCACTTAAATTGTGAGAGATGCTTAAATTTAGGAAGCATTCAATTGAGTGACTGATGTAAGTATCGTTTCAGTATTCGGGTGTTAGACTGGTTATTTTATTCTTTGATGAGGAAAATTTTTAAATTATGGCTCTGATTGTGGTAGTCTATTTTAACTTGAAAATTCCTGTCTTTTTAACAAAAAAATGCCTGAAGTGTTTTTCAATATTTGGGAAATTCAACATTTTGACAATTAACCATTTAGTTTAGATCATTTCTTCTATGGTTTTCCCGATTTTGCATAATAAAACACTAGTCAACCTTGAAAAAGCCAACTGTAAAGTTGTCGAAAGCTCGGTCGTTTAAAAATCATGAATAAAACGCGATTAAGCCCGGTAAATAAAGTGTTTTATTAACCCTTTACTTACCGGGTTTAGATTTAGAATACGGCTCTCTTCTCTTTTATTTTGGCATGTCTAGTCCTCTCGCAACCAAAACCATTGCAACATGGTTGAAACGTCGAGGTAAGAAAATAAATAAATAAATATTGCACACGACATTACGCGATTAACGGCCAAATACTGAAACGAAACTTAAAATTTGAGATCTACTTAAATAATTGAAAGGCTCCAAACTCAAAATTAATATAGCATTATTGGAGTTTAGGCGCTGCTTAACTGTTTGAGAAACACTTAGTTTTCGGCCGGAAGACAAATTAAAACTAAAGCGTAACTATGTTCGTTAAGAAATAGTAAGTATTAGCGTCAAGATGGCGGGACCAACTCTCCAATATTAAAACTTTATATTGTCCCGCCATCTTGACGTCAAGATATCTTCTAAACTAAAGAGGTACCAATTTTTTTTAACTGAGGTACCAAATAGTACCAATTTGGTACTAAATCTGACAAATAAAGTTTTAATGTTGGAGAGTTGGTCCCGCCATCTTGACGCTAATAATATCGTGTGAATTTTTGAAATACCAAAGAATTTAAACATAGCTCTTAAAAGAGACTAGGTTAATAATCGCTTTAGAGTGAAATATTTTAAACTCTGCAATGAAGGCCGAGCTTCAAAAGTCAAATTGTTTAGGAAACTCTATTAAAAAAAAGTTAACAATAGTTAGTTATACCATAGATAAATTATTCCTATAGCTATATTTTAATACTTACTTTGAATTAACCTTATGCAATTTGGCAACGTATGTCGAGGCAGATCGTCGTCGTTGGCAGCAGACACGCAGCTCCTTGGACGTTTTTATGATATGATATTTATTTATTAATATGAATCTTACTAAACATTTATCAAATTACATTAGAAATCTGCTCTACACTAAGCACGAGCTTGTATTGCAGGAACCGAGATACTAATATACTTATTAATGCATAAAACATTTGATAATAATTCAAATTGTAAATATATTCCTTACAGACTAACATACATATAAAATAAATACATAGGGTTGGGTTTGGGTTTTAATTGGACTATGTTAATGTTTTTGTAATTATCCCTTGTTTTTTATGTGAATTGTGGTTTTTTTTTATTTTGAGTTTTTGATGTTCTTCTGTGTGTTTGTTGGCTATAAATGTTTTCTATTCTATTCTTATTCTATTCCTTATTAATAACGTGAAGTAGTCAAACACATGCTCCGTCAGGTCTAGCCGATGTACTGCTTGCGATGCCCTGGTACAGCGGAGTGAAGGACGCCCTGGGTTTTAAGTGGGTATACCCCTGGCATACACCATACCAGGGGGGATCCCCACTCACCGGGCCGCTCTCCCCAGAGGGGGGCCTGAAGGTCTTAATTAGATTTTCGCAGGATAAAAAGAAAAAAAGTCTTTCTTCTTCTTTATTTTTCTTAGTTATGGCTTCTGTCAGCAATTTAGGACAATTTAGCCAATTTCTCGTACTAATAGTGAACTACCACTATTATACTGTACTTAATCGTTTGAAATAATTTTCATTGCGTGAAGGCTGTAGAAACCCAACCCCATTGAACATTTGTTTGTAACGTGCTAATTTCGTGTTTGGCACTGGTATTTCTATTTTCACTTAACTCGTTAAACTTCCCGTAACTAAATTGATAACATGCCGCCGAAATTAAACAATTTAAACGCAATAAAACTATGTTTCACAAAAATAATAATTCAGGACGACGTTTCACCAACGCGTCAAAAACAAAAGTTCAGAAAAAAAAGTCAAACACATGCTTTTGTCATTTTCAGTGACAAGATCTTTCAAAGTTGGTATCAAAGTCAAAACAAAATGTGGTATACTCTTACCCTTTGATTATACAAGATGTAACCGGGTATGCCTCTTTTTAAGCCGAAAGGGGGTTATTCTCGACGTCTAGGTGAACAACTTTTGTTCTACGACTTTTAAAAATTCGAAGTTATTTTCGAAAATTTTGGGTAGGTAAAGTTAAGGTATAAAGTTACCTTGAAAATCAGCTGTTCTCAGAGTTCAAGGTAATTGACCTTATTTTGTCCTGAACGCAGATTTGATCCGCGCCGAAGAAATCGAATTTTATATATTTATATGATATGAAATAGTTGCGGCAGTGTGCGTGTAGGTGTGTATGTGTGTGCGGGTCATCCGAATCGGACGAATCAATCGTATCGAAGAATCTTACTCAGCTGCAGTTGTTGAATAACCAAGTTCTATGTTGTTCTCGTACGCAACTATCAGAGTGCGAGCAAATCGGTAAATTCGACCGCTTCGTCGGAGTCGGCCGAATTTGATGACGTCATCGGAAATATAAATATGTTAATCCATGAGTAAATGTACTTTATCTCTAATATTACTAGTAGTGCGCCCCGAACTGAGACCTCACGACCCCCTATCTCCCCAACCCCCCGATCCGGCTCATCTTCGAACTCATTAATTCTATTGACCTAAACTACGCGCATACTCGTACCAAAATTCATGGTACTCACGATACTCAAGTTATCGTCAAACAAACATACAAGCGCCAGGCCCGTCTACACTGGACCTCACTAGCGTTCACCTTAAGGCGGCGATAGATGATAATCATCCTTATCCGATTGCATATAAATGAGCGAGATGGAATTGCGTGAAAAAATCTACAATTTCTCGTAAAATCAATAATTAACGAAGATTAAAATAATATTTTTATAAAATGCGATGAAGGGGTTCTAGGTATTCTATTTTCTAATATTATGATGCCTATAAGAAAACATAGCGGTTAAGGATTTAGAAGAAAAATTGATTTATTTTGTAAAACAGGAGTAACTTTGCCTGTGTATTTGAAGTTATTTTTTATTGTTTTTGAAATGAAGGGGACACTTCTTGTATCATGTACAATAACATTAAACATTGTTTAAAGATCTATTTGATACCGGTTATGAAGAAAACTATTCAATCGGAAGGGATTTCACATGAGTCGTGTCCTTAAGGCTTGTGTTTAGTCTTACAAAACAATAATAGACGCACTATAATTGTTTTTTAAGACCTAATTATTATTTACTCTATTATGTGTGAATTAATAAATGATTATGATTAGGATTCTGAGGTAGCCGGTCTTAAACATGTAAGAAATAAAACAACAAATATTTGGAATCACATTGTATTGTATCTTACATAAATTCTGCCTTAAATAATTGATTCTAGACTATCCCGCGAAGCGTTCTTCGTAACAAATAACAGGAACCGCTGTAACAAATAAATTTATTTAAAACAAGCTGTTACCTGCGACTTCGTCTGCGTAGAAATAGTTAAGTGCATAGCCTTTTTCGTTCATTACTCGGGTTCTACTAATTGGATTTCGATGTACTAGAACTATATCGAACAATATTGAAAACCAGATTTCAATCGGATAAGTAGGTTTTAATTGTATAAGGAACAAACAGACAGACAGACATGAATTTTTTAAATTATAAGTAACCAGTGGCGCATCGGGCGAACGCTTGGCTGCAATGCAGAAGGTTGCGGGTTCGATTCCCGCTGGGTGCAAATATTTATGCTTAAAAATAAATATTTGTATCTGGTCTGGGTGTATTTCTATCTATAACATGTATGTATTTACAAAAGAAAAATAACTATAAGTAGTATATCCGTTGTCTAGTCACCGTAACACAAGCTTAGCAGCTTACCATGGGGCTAGATGGCGCTGTGCTTTTTCGTTTAGATCTGGAGTTCCCAAGCGTATTGGAGACACGCCCCCTTTCGACAATAACAAGAAATCCGCGCGCGAAAATTTAAAACTAGGAGTTCGCCCCGAACTGAGACCTCACGACCCCCTATCTCCCCAACCCCCCTACCGATCCAGCTCATCTTCGAACTCATAAATTCTATTGACCTGAACTACGCGCATACCAAAATTCATGAAGATCGGAGCTACGATACTCAAGTTATCGTCGAACAAACATACAAAGATACAAACGCCAGGCCCGTCTACACTGGAGCTCACTCGCTTCGCTCGTTCGGTCAATAAGTCATTTTATTGCTATATACCTACTACTTACCAAATATCTTTTATATGACAAGATATTTGGCAAATAGTAGTTACTTAACAAATATCTTTTGTATAGATTTGACAAGGTTTACAAGTCTCGGCTTATCCATGGAAAAACTGGGTAGGCTAGAATAACATCACAGCCTTCACTCACGTACAATGGGTCCACACTGAAGGACCTAAGTCAGGGAAATGTGACTGTCCCAAGATGACTGAAGACTGAACCATAGAAATCACATACAGTGGCTCGATTCTCGTAATAAAGTTAAGGAAAATTCACTTCAGCATAATTTCAGTTGCGAGTCTGCGTCCCCCTGAAAAGGTCTCTGCGCCCCCCACTTTGGAAAACGCTGGTTTAGAATATTAGTAGACAACAGGTGAAACTTACAGAAGTTACTTCCAGCGGTTGTTCTCATAGTCCCACTTGGAGGCAAGTCCGTCCACCGGATTCACCTTAAGGTCCAGCATTCGCTTCAGCTGCGCTTTCTGGTTCTCTTCGTTGAGGGACTCCGGCAGAGGGCTGTATACTGTAGGCAGAACACTTCTATTATCAATTTATCACACTTGTAGACAAGACAAGATACATTCATCCACAGATCATAATATACTAAGAGGACCTGCCCATAACAGGTAGGCTTCGTGACACTTTAAATAGGCTTTTTTACGTCATCAAATGGGCGTGGCCATAGCAGCTTTGGAGAGTAAAAAGTTACTGTTAACTACCGCCTCATGATTATTTGTATCAAAACGTTCCAGTGTACGCAGACTTTAGAGTTATTGTAATAGTTTTGAATTTAAATTATAATTAATATTATCCCTAGCTTATGAATTCATAGTCGAAATTATTATTGTAAACTCGAAGTTTTTGAAGTAAAGTCAAAGTACAGACTGTAGATTTCAGCATAACTTTTGTTTGCACAGCATCATGTACACTGTTTTTCGTACCTTGTGGGTGTAGTTAATAAATATTAACCTGTCCATTCATTTCAAAGTATTTGTTAGAAGGTGATAAAAGTCCACAGAACGAAATACATAGTCGCCTTGGTTTTGTTTTATTTGCCAATGTGTTACTTAACTATACTTAGATCGTAAAATCAAATTTTGATTTATGATGTATAAAAATCATTCCATTTCTGTCCTTAGACAAAATTGGACTAAATAAAAGAATCATGATGAACAGGACCGGTTCTACCCGGAACCGAAAAACCCGGGTTTACCCGATTTCAAGGATTACTTAAAAACCCGGTTCTCAAACTCCAGAACCGGTTTTTTCGGTCTTTTCGGTTTATTTTTTTACTTTGAAAATAGCCGCATTGTGGACGCCCGCTGGTTGATTAGTGTCGGCCGGCCGCAGTAAGTTTTGAATATGCCTTTAGCAATAAAAAATAAAAGAATTATACCACTTAAATTAAATTTAGGGAAATTTCAACGAAATCAGACTACTTTTATTAAAGGAAAAAAAGAACCGAAAAAACCGGGTACCCGGTTCTGGCGCCAGTTCGGAACCGAAAACCCGGTTCCGGATAATGGTTCCGGTTTCAAATGCCCTAAACAGGACTGAAAAATTCACCAATTTGGCAGTGCTAATGCAAGCCAACCAACAACTGATTACTTAAAATATGAACAAATGGTGAAGGTCTGGCAGAAGGACACCTTAGTTTAACTTCAACTACACTCAGCCTCCTGATTGGGCCTTCATATGTGACTTATACAATTATACATCCCCAAAATGTACTCCCAATGATCTCAAACTGTCCCAAAAAGCCAGCAATCAGCTAGAACTGACAAATGAAGTATCTTACCCCACAGCTTCATGGCCATATAGATCCAGACGGAGAGGGAAGTGATGGCCAGTCCCCAGCCGATGACTCCCTTCCACTCGCCGGTGGGAGCCTGGAACTCGGCAAAGGTCTGGCAGAAGGAGGCTCGGTACAGGTCCTTCTTCTCCTGGAGGGTCAGCTTACGCCAGTCACCGCGTTCTTTCTCGCGAAGGACCTGCAATATATATATATTTTTTTATTTCTTATCGGTTGGGTACCAATGTCACCTATGGTTTTCGCGATTTTGCGTAATATACATTTTATATATCGGGTTAACTCGCGTTTTATTCATGGTTTTAAACAAACCGAGCTTTCACCAACTTTACAGTTGGCTTTGAGTTGAGTGAATCTTGAAAAAGCCAACTGTAAAGTTAGCGAACGCTCGGTTCGTTTAAAACCATGAATAAACCGCGATTTAACCCGATATATAAAGTGTTTTATTAGTCCATGTCAAGTAATATTAATATTTGCAAGTTATTTGGGGACGTTGGGAGCGTGGAGAATTGATCGAACTTATAAGATCTTAAATGCACACTATGATCTGCTGGATTTTCACAAACTACGCACTCGTGATACCAATGATTGTCTTAGAGGTCACCACCTTCTCACACAACAACCCTCACAAACAGTCACCAACAGAGTGGTCAAAGCGTGAAACATACTACCAGATGACATCATCTCAGCACCAACCAGTTCAAGAACAAACTTGACAAATACCAACCAGCAAGAACAAACTTAGATTAGCAGGATACAAGCACCTACCTACCTATATACATGTACTAACTGCATTCCTGATAAATAAATATAATTTTTTTTTCTTATCTCCTTTCATCCTGCAATCTGTCTTTTCTGAGACATTCAGCGAAGAGGTTACTATGTGCATGAGAAGTGGCTTGCATGGCGTGACTCCACCGAGACACCCATTTGTATGGTTTGTTTCGGGTTATCAGAGTATGTCTTGTGGAGCTTTCCTTTTTAATAATTCCTAATAATTATTATTCTATTACTTCTAAGTTTTTTAAAAGGCATATCTAGGTTTATTCTTACCATGACTTGACAACTTTAACACTAGGAGATAAAATTCTCCAATAACCAATGGGAAGAAATCCCTTGTCCCAGCAGTTTACTCAGTGATTCGTTTACCATTGGCTGATTAGAAAAGTGGCTACTGGAGGGCACTTTTTACTCTCCAAAAGTGTGATTTGCTACGTGTGACTCAATTGTTGTTGGTTGTGTAAATAAAGTATGAATCTATCTATGTGTTACCTTAATATCAGGAGTGTCAGCGCGGAATCTGACAGCCGGCATGGGGAAGTCAGGTCGGTCAGCGTAGTTTGGCATACCATTGAAGCCGAAGCCGACCCACTCACGTTTACCAATCTGGAATATTAAACAAAGACGTCAAAACAATTATCAAAGGTTTATACTTAGAATCTTTGTTAAGGAACACTATAAATTAATCTAGTTTTATGTCTGAATATTAAGAATCTCTTGGTTCAAAGTAATTAAATTATCGAATGTGGAATCAATCCAGAAACAACATTTTTTGTCAAAGATACCATACAATAGCATTTATATTTAAATCTAATTTCAAAATACGAACGATGAGCATGTTCATGTGGGTTTGGTTAAGTGGTCATTTGGTTGATCATTCAACCAAATGATTGAGGATGTTCAGATAATCAAAGTCCTATTGTATTTAATCGAGGTTTGTTGCAATGAAGAATTAACCTACCTATCTATGTAAAGACACACAAAAATCTTATGAACATATTTAGTGAAATTTTAACCCTAAAGTTGAATAAACAAAAAGTATATTTGCAGGGATTGAAATGGTCTTATACAACTTCCCATTAATTTGATCAAAGTTTGATTTTTAATTTTACTATCTATATTATGCCTTGTTTGTTACCTTGTCAAACTCTCCAATGTTGGATGAGGTGCTGGCACGGGCTCCCACGGGGATCCGGACTGCATCTAGCAGCGCACGGCGCATCACGTAGTTCGCCATTATTGCTACAATGTACAGAAAACATTCCACTTTAAACTGGTAACTTAGTCAGCCGTGCCCAAAGGAAAGAACGAGTCAATACGTCTGGAGCTAACTAAGCCGTGGGTTTCCTCACGATGTTTTCCTTCACCGTAAGAGCGATGTTTAGACGCACATAACTTTTTCTAGGAGAGATATTAGTTCGCGCTTGGCGCAATGCGTTGTATTAAATAATCGAAATAATAGAGAAATGAAGCGCCGATTAGAAAATGTGTCTAAGTTAACTTAGGTACTTTTTTACGTCATTACTCATTACATTCAATAATGTTGACAGCCAGTGGTCTGGTTAAACAAATATTTACCCCCTATAAACGTACTTAGTAGTAAATTAAATCGAGTGCCAAAGATTATCAATCACTCGCCTTGTGAAAGGTAGAAAATAGGTCGAAAAATATCTATTGATAAGGTTAAATCTTTCATGACTTCAGCAATCGATACCAACGTTACATAACATGAAAAATGTAATTAAAGCCGGCAGAAAATACTCAAGCGGACACATTTGTGCAGAAATTAACTTTGAACTGCTAAGAATTTAACAAAAACAGAAGAATAATCAAACAAATGAGGGCAAAATTCGAATATCGAACTAGTATTTTTTGGTTATAAATTTTACTTACATTGGTTTTTTAATAACCAAACACACGTAATTTAACAGATAACACAAAATAAGACACTTAAAATGCAGTAAATTTGTCGCATTCACTTGGAAATTACCTTTTTTGTCTTCTTTTGGAAATTTCTCAACACCTTCAAATGAATAAAAAAATCTAGGTGTTGCCAATATAAGAAAAAAAAAACATCAACTATTACTATTTTTTTTTCTTCGGACTTAACTCACAGACTCTTTTCGTGTAACAATCGAGTATTTTATTTCTTTAATCTTTACACCTTAAACATCTAAGATATTTTTACAAAATACAGGGATTAACAGGGAAAATAATTAAAACAAAAAGTTTTACCACGTTTATTCTTAGTAACCTCCTCTATTGCCTCCGTTAAAAGATCATACCATTCATCTCTTGGAAGCATGTCATACAAACGTTTTGTCCCATTATCCTGCATAAAAATATAATCTTTTAAATCATCTACAGCTATACTAAGACCATCATTTTCTTCGTCAAGATCTTTGCTATATTTTGCTTTCTCGTCATCAGATAAATACAGAAGCGTAAGGATATTCTCATCTTCATTCTCTGAGGATTGGGTGTTTTCTTTGTTTCGAAGGCCAGGCTTTACATTTGTCATTTTTTTGTAATATTTTTCAGCACTGTCATTTGCTACGTCGTCTTGTAAATTCTCAATACTGTTAGATTCTAAATTTTTAAAGATATCGACTATATTCTGGTCTATGTCAACATTTTCGTCTGATTTAACTTTCATCACTAAATCAAGATCCAAAACTGTAAATTTTTTGATGTTTGAAACAGGGTCCATCGATGTTGCTGCTTTAGTAGCTTTGTTATCAGCCTGTACTGACTCTCGTTTGATATTCATCGGAGGTGTAAACTGTCTTACAGCTTCTATTGTTGTTTCAGGTTCTTTCATTGCGTCAGATTGTCGTAATTGGTTCAATTTGCTATCGATTACTATTTTATCATCCTCATCAGATAGCATAGCTTCTATCATTTCCTTTAATTCTTCGTCTTCATTCAAGATTCTCAGTGTGTCTGCGTCTTTTATCGGTACCACTGGATTATGCTTACTAAACACTATTGGTTCTACTTTGAAGGTTGTTTTTGTTGATAAATATTCCAACGTAGTCTTGTATGAGGATGGTGGGAGTGTAGTACGGCGTTTTGTTTCCGGCACGTGCTGAAAAATAAAACGTTTTTTCTGCTATAGTTTTCGCGACTTTGCATAATAAAAAACTTTATTTATCGGGTTTAATCGCGTTTTATTCATGGTTTTTAACGAACCGAGCTTTCGCCAACATTACAGTTGCCTTTTTCAAGGTCAACATTACAGTTAAATAAAACGTTATAATGTTATTTGTCTTTGTTTGGTGTTATCAGTTTGGTTCTCTCTTTAATTCTCTCTTACCATGTCGATAATATCATCGATCCAGTCCGCGTAGAATCCGATCTTAGTGAAGACAGTAGGAGAGTCAGGAGTGCCACAGACGGGAGTACCGAAGCTGACCACTCCTACGAGAAGGCCGTTCGATATCCCTGGATCACCAGCGTCTTTCTGTTAAGAAGAAAACATTACCAAGTGTTTTGATTTGAATGGAAGATCTAAGTTGGTTTTCCTTTTGTTATTATAAGCAACATTCTATTATTTTAAATTCATACAAAATACCAATGAGTCTATTAAAATACACACATCATAACACTACCTAGATAGTGAGACTGAGATTTTTATATATGTACCTACTCACATTGCAAGCTCCGCTCCCTTTCGATATGTAGCCCGCACAGAAATTCTTTTGCGAAACATAATCTCTGTAAAAAGATGAATTAATGTAGTGACAAAATATTTAACCTCCCGACAAAATTCTTCGAAAAAAAGTGTTTTGTTGTCAAAAGATATCTGAATAAGTTTCTTAAACGGAATCTCACCTTGAATATCATCATCATCATACTTAACTATCGTTTCAGCCCTTATCTATGCACTGCTGAACAGGCCTCCCCCAAACGACGCGTCAAACACAGATCCCGAGTTTCCATTCAGCGACTCCCCGCGTCCACTACAATGTCAGCAGTCCACCGAGTGGGTGGTCTTCCAACACTCAGTTTCGCATTGCATCGTGGTCGCCATTCGAGGACTTTTACTCCCCAACGGTTACCTATCTATCAGTCATGCCCGATGCCCTACCTTGAATATATATCACGGCAATCATGCCATGAATAAACATCCAACGTGGCGTATGCCAGTCGATTTGAAAAGGGATTGTCAATGATATTGCTTGTCTGAAACGCAAAAAACAATAATTCCGTAAAAACATTTAGTAAATACCTATAACTTCCGACATCTAGCGATACCTAAACTAAAATTTTCACTATTGCTTAATTTTGGTAGGTACTTAAGTTATTATAATTATTACTTAAATTAATTATTAACGTCATCCGTTGATAATTAAAGGTATTTTTGTTTTTTAATATTTGTATGGTTTTTTTTTTTATTAGCCGGACGATTTAGGTCTTCACAAGAACATGGTAACCCTAATAATCAGACTATTACTAGCGACATCTAGTACGCTATAATTTACTAATTTCATTCTTAAACTTACAATAGATGTCGCTAGGTAACTTTAACGTGACTACTCGACGGTAGATGGAGTTAATCTTACTTACCGTTCTAGAACCCCATCCTACGATAGTAATTCCCGGCGTATTTGACGGTAGACGACTTGCCCGTCGATCGATAGCGATCTTCTTTACCCTCGCTCTCTTCTTCTTCTTCGACAGATTGATCTTCCTTACCAGCCTTACGATGCTGAGGTTGTCCTAAAAAAAAGTTAGGTCCAGAATTGTAAGTCTAGCTACACCCCGCGGTTTCACCCGTGTAAGTATCGGGGTAATAACGGGAGAAAAAGTATGTTATGGGTTAATTCGGATCTTCTCAGCTATCAAGATCGGTTTAGTACATTGAAACACAAACATCTGATAATAATAATAATAAGCCAAGGGCACCTTGAGGCGAGGTGTCGGGGAGTAGCGACCCCGCGGGTTCCCGAGTGCTCCAGGGGGAAGTCACCGTTCCTCACCTCCGGCTTGCCTTAGTTGGCTGGTCGGAGTGAACGCTGACGAGGAAGCGGTCCCCCGCCTTTGGCTTGCCTTCACCGGCCGGTCAGAGTGGAGTCTCGAGAGCAGAAATGCTCGGAGGATGGACGCCTCACGTCAGTGATGAGTTGGCCCGCTCCACAGGATCTCGACCTAGGATGGTTTAAAATCCAGTGAGGTCCCTCCATCCTTCAGCCTCTCACGCCCCTGTTGCCCCCTGGCTGTAATTTGCTCGGCGGTGGCCCAGTTTGTAAGTTGGCGAGTCTCCGTCTGCCATTTTTTACGTGTTTGTTGAACATAGTTACGGCAGGCGCCATATTCCCCATAGTTCCCCCCAATACCCGATCCACTACCAACCCATTTCCATAGCCCAAGTATTTTTCATCCGTAGTTTATACATAGTTCTATCCGACCCGGGGGTTGTCCTTGGCTGCATTTTATAGTGCAGACAGGGATAATTGCCGGTTTGGTGTCCATCACATATTTTGAAATTAAAATGTTACTAAAATGGGCCTCTACGTGTTGGCTTCGACCCCACGCACGCCTTCCAAAGGTCCGGGTGCTCCATAGCCCCGAGAATCCAAAATGGTAACAACAAATAATAATAATAATAATTTATTTGCGAGAACACATTATAGCTTATAGATCTTAAATAATAATAGGTATATGTATTCGGTCTGCAAGCAGACGTGCAAATTTATGTTTATAATAGTCAAAGTTGAATCAATTCAAATAAAATTAAACAAGGAATAAAATGTCAAATTAATCAAGGAATAAAATGTCAAAAATTAAGTCTACAAAATGTCTTAAACTCTGTGAGGTCATAGAAACAGTTATCGAGAAGCCATTTACTCAACTTTGTCTTAAATAGATTGCCTTCATGTTGCTTGAGGTTATTTGGTAAATAATTATAAATGTATATACACATATTAGATGCGTTTCTTTTATAAATGTCTTTGCCGCAAGGAGGTTGATGTATCCGATCCGCGAAAACGCCCTTCCTCTGCCGTGGACAAACCTCCAAATACGTCCTAAACATTTCACTGTGACTTTTAACAAACTGTGATTTTTACCTTTCGCATTTTATAATAATTAAATATTAAAAAGGTTTAAAATACGAAAGTTATACCTAGTATTATTATCGTGGGAAGTGGAATGATTCTTACCTTCAAAGTCTTAGGATCGTATCCGGGATGGAAGTACACCTCCAAGACTGGTATATTTTCACCACCTCCTTGGTATAACGTGCTGCCAACTCTGACAGATAAAAACGCTGGATTTTCGCGGAAAAAACGATTGTTGTAGGCACTGGAACATAGACATATGCATCAGTAGCCGCGTGCCGTGTTGACAACCGCGGAATTCCCGATTCTGTGGGAATAACGTGACCCGTAACTAGCTACTCGTGGGTAGAAATATTTTTAGCAAGGAAATATATTTCCATCAAATCCCTACGACAGGATTCGAACCTGCGTCCTTTCGCTAACTAGGCGACTGCTCAAACCACTGAGCTACACAGGGAATCCCTGTGTAGCTTAGTGATTTTTTGAAAATATATTTCCTTGCTAAACAGTTCTATTTCAAATGTAGACACCCTACCCCTCACCTTTCTTAGCTTCCTTTCCATCCAAAGGTTGCCTGGAAAAGATCGTTTTCAGCGATAAGGCCGATGTGCTTCCTAAATTTAAGCTGTATTTGTTTCTATCTATTTATCTTGTAATTTATAATATGGTGTGTACAATAAAGAATTTATTCATTCATTCATTCTAAGTTTAAAATGCCATGAGCTAAAAAACAAAAAAGAAAACCGAAAAGACCGAAAGAGTAAGAAGTGGGTAGTTTGTTTATCGCTCAAGGCATTTTACTTGAAATATTTATGAGGAGAAATGCACTAAGTATCAAAAATTCCCCGTTTGAACCTGCTATGCCTCTCGCTTGGGGGCGAGGCCGAGCGCAGTAGGTTCCGGGGGTTTGGTCCTGTAGGAACATAACTTATGCAGATGTTACACTATCCGATATATCGAGCCCACCTGCAGCACACGTTGAAACAATATAAAAAGTATTATAAGTAGTATATCCGTTGTCTAGTCACCGTAACACAAGCTCAGCAACTTACCACGGGGCTAGATGACGCAGTGTGTTGGTCAAAGAATTTATTTATTTAATTAATTTATAAGTCGATGTATACAACTATACATATACCTAAGTCACCGGAAGATAACAAGAGTCGCAAGTTTATAAAATGCTTCCTTGGAAATTTACAAACTTTCGTAGGATTCTAAACGAGAGATAAGTTGTATTATTTTACGCCCACATTTTCGCAAATTTGTCAATTTGCGACGTCTCGTGGTAAATTTATAAACTAACGAATATCCATTCGTTAGGTTAAAAGAGTCGACCAATCACAGAAGAGCTTTCAATACGGAAAATAATACACTGCTCTCTGATTGGTCGATGTCGACCGTGGCAATATTTGTGTCCATAAACATTGTAGAGGTACAATCAGACTTGCCAAACTATAAATTTCTTTTAGATGTGCTGTAGGTGTGGTCTGGGGCTCTATTTTTGAAACAAATGAGGTATTTCGGGTGATTTTAATACCTCGATTTCTACTGGTTTTCGAACAATTTCTGTAATTTTTCAACGAGTGGTATTAACCACTCGCAGCAGGAGTCCGGTATCAAACGATAATCAGCAGATATCGAATTATTTAAATCGCCTGAAGTGCAACGAGCGATTCAAAAATAGGGCTCCTGTTGGGTTCGACAAATCTGGTGGTGTAGCGACTGCCATAATTATATCTCCATACAGTTGCAAACACGAAGCCGCAGTGATGACCAAATCCGATTTGATGATGGCGCCACCACACTGGAAGCTCTGAAATATCTGGATGCTGGCCATGAAAGGAAAGAATCTGATCTTCGTTCTTTCTCCTTTGAAGATCCTTCTACTAGCCACCTCAGGTTCTAGAAACAACATAAATTTATAGATATCTACATCATCTGTAAAAACAACTATCTAGCTATCGTGGTTTATGAGATAGACTATCGCGACAGACAGATAAACATACAGACGGAGAGTAGAGTCTAAATAGCCGTACCAGACGATCGAACTCGCACCGTACCGTCAAATCTGCACCGACCATTATGTATTCTGTGGCCAAACGCCACAAAGTATATTTAAGTGGGGGAGATGCGGCTTTGGGGGAAATGCCTTCTCCTGATCATAACGAAGACAACAAAAAAAGAATTATCGAAATCGGTCCAGCCGTTCAGGCGTGATGCCGTGACCACGCAAAATAGGGATTCATTTTTGTTTATAAGATCAGTGTCAGTGTCAGATGTCAGTGGCGCAATGATGGTTCGATCGTCTGGTACAGCTATTAATAAAAGTTGTAAACGAGTTGGAAACCGCGCAACTTCAGTGGAGTACAGTGACTGTATAAGTGCGTAAACACACCCACTCTACTGTGCACTATTGCAAGGAATAGCAGAGGGATTGCGCTTCTACGCGCATCTAAATCACGCGTAGTGCACAGCTACTTGCGGCTTTATTCAGAGCGGTCATAAAGAATAACGCGCATTTTTTTATCTTTACCCCAAAATTCATGGTCACTCAAAACTCTTGGATCGTCTAGTGGTTCTTTAGAATACTCCGTGGCATTAAAATCTTCAATATCACTTTGTAACATGTCTAGTACATCATCAAAACTACTGTTCCTTAGTCCATTACCGTTTACATTATAAGTATTCTGCGATAGAAAACTATCTACGAACTTTATGACATTTATATCATTTGTTATTGCATTTTCTTCATGATTAATTGAATCTTCTTGTTGCAATTCATTCAAAATATCAATATAACCTTGTGTTTTATTGCTAATGCTATTCTTATACGACCGCGATAACTTTGCGACCGCAGCTAAAGTGTGTTGGTCCTTCAGTGTCAGTTTTGTGAAGAAATTGTGGATCAGACTATGGTGTTTCAATTTAGCATTGTTTTTTATTCCTTTGAGTCTAAGACATAAGAAAACTTGGTTAGTAATGTTTCTAACAGCAGCTTCTGTTTTTAAAATAGTTCTTTCTGTTGGAAGCACTTCAAGAGTAAGTGTTTTAACTAAAAGTGACACGAGTATAACAATTACGTAAGATGTTTTAGATAGACACATAACTTTTAATAAATCTGTGTACTCATTGAGTTTATAACAGCTGAATTCGTTTTCAACTATACCGATATCACCGGAATGAAGTAATATATTTTTATAGTCTTACAAGTTTTATCGGAAAATATTATTATTTTAATAAAATTCTTCGTTTGGTGTCGGAATGTCGAGAATGATCGTGAAACTCGTT
Source organism: Idaea dimidiata (assembly GCA_949358125.1). Classification (NCBI taxonomy): domain Eukaryota; kingdom Metazoa; phylum Arthropoda; class Insecta; order Lepidoptera; family Geometridae; genus Idaea; species Idaea dimidiata. Next base: position 2,678,912 of record OX442342.1, read on the forward strand.
TTAACAATAACAATGTTATCTATGATAGTGACACAGGGAGAGATAGATCATTTTGACTCAATTCTGGAATCCAACATTAGTTTTTTTCACAAATCAAACATTAAAATTCATAATACAGTAAATAAAATCTTCAATAGTCTACGGTTATTAAAATATTTTTCAAAATCTAACCGAAATGAGGAGCTATTGAAAATACACAACAAATTCTTAAGTATAGCTGAGAAACAATATAATACGTATGAATATCTTATAAATGTCAGCAATGCTTACTTCACTGTAGGAGATTATCAACGTAAATTTCTAGAATCACTGAATGAAATCATAATATATAAAATAACTAAACATAAATCCCAGAAAAATGAAACTCCAAGCAGTGAACAAAACGATATAGAGACAGAAAAAGGACATGAATCTATGGAGTTTTTAGATAAATTTGTTGATAAATTTAGTAAATTGACAATGGAGAACTTGACTAATTATAAAACAAATGTAAAGAGGAAAAATGACAAGATAAAGTTATTGATCAAAAGTAAAAACTACGAATTAAAAGCCTGGAGTGAGTACCATACTTTTTAATAAATTTTAAATATCTCTGTTCATTTGATTTGACACGATAAGTATAATATCCTTCGACCAATAGTCCCATTACTTAGGGTCGGCCATCTTTGTCCTTTTTCTCCATCGAGCGCGATTCAGCGCTGTGGTTTTGTCGCGTTGATCCTCCATCAGATCTTTTCCTACTGTCGTCAGCCAGCCATACACCTAAACAAATAATTATTACACCTGTATTACAGGTTCTACATTTCCCAATGGAACTTCAAGCAATTTGACTCGTCGTCTGTACAAAGCCAGGAGTACCAGAATTAAGAACTTTCCATTCCTAGTCAGCGTTCATATCCTTAATGAATTCGTATGTTCCGGCTCCATCATTAGCAAGAATCACGTCGTTACTGCAGCTTCTTGTTTGCAAATGTCAGTATGATATTCAAGGTTATGGAATTTCTTATTAATTTAAATTGGCTATGAATTTTCTATTTCTTTTATCAAAATATTAGGGGTTAAAGTATGAAATTGCCGATTTGTACTGAAAATCTTAATTGTTTATTTTTTTAAATTTTTAACAAATTTATTTGCCATTATTATCTATACATTGCTGCCATCTAATGGGAAGGTTATTAATGCCTTTGCGATAGAACTCCGACGATCTAGACTGCACAAACTGTGTGAAATCATTTTGTACTGCCTCCTGGGAAGAAAACTTCTTGTCACGTAGATAATTGTCCAAATCACGAAAAAAATGGTAGTCCGTTGGAGCAAGGTCTGGTGAATACGGAGGATGACGAATGGTTTCTAAGTGCAGTTCCTGAAGGGTCAAAATGGTTTCTCGTGCTGTGTGAGGTCTCGCGTTGTCGTGGAGCAATAATGGTGAAGATCGATTCATGAGTCGGGGCTGTTTTACTGCTAGTTTTGTCAACATGGTTTGGAGTTCGGCACAATAGACATCTGCCGTAATTGCTTGACCAGATCGAAGAAAATTATAGTGAATAACACCATGCTGAGACCACCAAACAGTTACCATTACCTTTTTATTGGTAAGTTTTGCTTTAGGACACTGTTGTGGCATTTGACCTGGGGTCAGCCATTGCATTTTTCTTATCCGGTTATCATAAAGAATCCACTTTTCATCACATGTTACAATTCGATCCAATATTCCTTCATTTCTGTACCGGTTCAACAAGGCAACACAAGTTTCAACACGCGTTTCTTTCTGAAGATCAGTCAAATCATGAGGCACCCATTTTTCGTATTTTTTTATTTTATTGATTTGACGCATGTGAGTCAATAAAGTGGGTAAGGTAACGTTAAACCATGCCGCTAATTCCTGGGTAGTTTGACTAGGATCGGCTTCCACTATCTCTCTTAATTCATCGTTATTCACCTGTGTGGGCGGTCTTCCTCGTGGCTCGTTCTTTAAGTCGAAATTTCCATTACGAAAGCGTTTAAACCAAAATCGCACGGTGCGTTCATTAGTAGACCCCTCTCCAAACGCAGCATTGATATTGCGGGCTGTTTCTGCCGCGTTAGTTCTGCGTCGGAACTCGTATTCAAAAATCACTCGAATTTTCGCAGTATCCATCTTTCTTGTCTAAATTGAATAACAAAAACAATTGAAAGTCGATATTCAAATGTTTCACATTTTTTAAAAAAAGAACATCACAGAAACCATTTGAAAAAAGTTTCATTCGAAAACCTCAAACCATGAAGATTCTATGTCAATTCAAAGAACCTATTGCAATAAAACGGCAATTTCATACTTTAACCCCTATTATTTATATATTTTTAATTTTTTTATATATTAAGCATATTAAAATGCTCTTAATTTAATTAGATTTCCGTTTTCTATTTCCGTATTACTCGTATATGAGAGGTACCACCAAAATGTTCGATCATGAATTCATCACATTGTTCATAATACGAATAAACAGGGCAGGTAATCTTAGTCTGTGTTTTAGGTTTTCGTGTCGACACCGACTGATGGGATGTTCAAACCTCCACACCACAAACGTCCAGAAATATTAGTTACGTACCTACTAATTCAAATAATCTTTCCTCCAGTGCGTATAACAACCACCACAGCTATTACTCAATCTTTGTCCGCATTGGCAGCGGATACACAAAGAGCTACGGTCAAGTCATCCCCGTGACCGAAATATACTTCCACCCCCAATACAACCCTCAGACATTGATAAACAATATCGCCGTCATCAGGATCGAAAAACATTTTAAATTGTCTTCAAAAAAGGGAAAGATTAGAAGGATTAAATATAATAAAGGAATTAAAAAACATACAGACGGTGTCTTTGTTTTAGGTTGGGGTGCTCAACATGTAAGGTTTAAATAATAATTTTCTCAATATTTAGTACATAGGTTCAATTTGCAGATTATCATTATTCCAAAATTGCTCGAATTGTGTTGTAGACTTGCGACCTTCTTCCAAATACATTTGATACAAAACACACATTACCATCGCCAATGCAAAAGATGTACTTAGGTAAGTACATAAGTGCAAGTGACTATCGACCTTAAAGGGTCTTTAAATTGTATATGCAAAGAAATAGTTCATATAACCCCAATGTACAATTGAATTTATCGACTTTGGAATCTTCATGATTAAATTTTATTGTTTTTAAACTATGTTTCCAGCATAGAGATAATCCTAATAAGGAATTGAAGTTGGCCGTAGATTATTTAGATCTGTACAGTTTTCCTGATTGCCAAGAGATTTATACGAGGCAGGTACCTAATTGCTTGACTGAACTTGAAAATTTGTATTATTTACTCATTTATTGTAATTACCACAGTCATAATCATAACAATTACATTAATAAAGACGTTAGTTCCTTCAATCATTCCACAGATGAGATAATCATTTGCAAATATTGAAATATTAGACCTGGATCACAAAATTGGCGTGTCATTGAGAGTAGTTATAGTGAGGGTATTTATTCATTTAATTATTTGCATAGAAAGAGTTACAAATATGGTGTTACAAATATTAAGCCCAACAATTCCTACCAATCGTGGTGTGCAAATATTTAAGTACAATGTTCATAACAAAATTAAATAAGTTTGCTCAAAATAAAATTTAGTTTTACAGAAATAACCGTCTTAAGTCAAGATAATTTTATAATTAGTTACAATTCAATAGTATTCACTAGAGTTAACGCAAATAGTGTAGGTAGCGATATAGATTTAAATCACGCGACTGTACTAGACGAAGATAATAATATGTCGAAGAGATTGTCCCTTCTCCCAGTCGGTGAATTCTAATACTGACTTACATAATAATAAATAGCTGCGTACCCGCGGTTTTACCTGCATAAGTCCCGTTCCCGTGGGAATATCGGGATAAAAAGTAGCCTATGTGTTATTCCAGGTCTCCAGCTATCTATATTTCAAGTAGTTTTTGCAATACAAACTTTCGCGTTTATAATATTAGTGAGATTATCTGTTTATGTTACAGCCGCTATGTTACGCATAAAAACTTTTGCGCTGGATACGTTAACAAAGGAGCAGGTGCTTGCAATGTAGGTACCATCTTGTTTGCATTAAGTTATATTTAATAATAAATAACACATTTTATTTCAACACCGTTGTCTGTTCCAATAAGTTCTTTAGATTTTCCACTTTATTTAAGTAAGTATTTTCCCCCATCTAGAGAGACGTAGGAGGCCCTGGGTTCCGTTATGGTGTTCTAGTCGGTATCATCAGCTTCGGTCCACCAGTCTGTGGGAAACCGAACTCTCCAACCGTCTTTACCGACATCGGATACTATGGGGCCTGGATTGCCAGCATTGTTGGACAGGTATGCTTTTAATTGTTTATAAGCGATGATGGACTTGAAAACAAACTGAAAATAACTTGGAGTCATATTTTTGTTGAATTTCAGAATCTAGCTTTTCAAATTTCAAGGTCAAGTCCAGTGACCATGAAAACAGTACACACAACACATATACCGCAAACACCACGGCCGACAAACGAGCTTCTGCATACAACGCCATTTCCCTCATCTAAAGTAAACGATGACTACCCCGAAGAAGTAATGATATTAAAAGAAATACTGCAAGATATAGTTACTACCAACAGTAGCATAATAGAAAATATTTTATACGATAATATATTAGGGCGCAAAGTTGATCCAGTATTCAAAAAAACGATGAATAATAATAATATTAAAAACGTCCATCGGTTTGTAACTTTGAGCAAAGACACACATCTTGGTCCAAATAATATTATAAATAAAGTAAAATTAAATACCGATGTCACTGAGGATACGTCTGCAGAAAATTCTGGTTATAAATTTAAAAAGTACGAGAATATAATGACATCTAGCAATGAATTAACTTCCAACATTTCATCAGATGTATCTGAAAACTACGAAGAACAATCAGATCATGAGCAAAAGATTGATATTGGTATTGGTAAAAATTACTCACTTTTGGACGTTCTTTGGAATGTGCATGAATTTAATTTAGCTCAAAATCCAAATAATAAAAAGGCTGATAAAACTGAAAGAGAAAATTTGCCAAGCGTGCAGTTAATTATTGAGTCTATAACACTTGATACAGATGAAAACTCAAGTGATGTTGATACAAACATAACGTTAGACGAAAAATTAATTCCTGACAAAACTGATGAGGAAGTTTTTGTTAGTGAAGATAGAGAACATGACGGCGTCAGACGTCATGATAGTCCTATAGTTGATCCCAAAAGTATTCTTGAACAAGCAATAACTGAAGCCGAGAAGTCAGCCAGAGAAAAAGTTGAAGCAAATGAGACATATTATAGTTATGGAGATCTTTAAGTTAAATGTTAATTAAACACAGAAGTTAGGTTAAGTTTTCGAACCTGGAGAAAAGGCCGGCCAGTGTTATGAGTTATGGCCAGTCAGTGTTATGGGTTAAATTTTGACTTTGTTTGTATTATGTTATATTAATTAGATTATATGTATTTATAGGTTATATTAAGTTTTATGATTAGTTTTAATTAAGCTTTCTGTTATTTCCTTTTAATATACTTTGTAGCTAATATTAATGAAGTATATAACGAAGTTAAACACAATAAAACAAAAGCTTTACATAGTTATTTTTATGTTTATGTTTGAAACTTGTCTTATCTAAGCCTACGGTTTAATAACTTGAGCATAGCTCACATGAGTAGTTGTTCTGTAATCTTACTACTTAATATACCTAGTATACACGCGATTTGCCAGTAATCATATGTCTGTATGTATGGGATTTTATAACTCTAGATACTACTGAACCGATTGCGATGAAACTTAGAATTTGCAGACTTTTTATCCCAATATTCCCGCGGGATCGGGACCTAAGCGTGTGAAACCGCGGGGTGCAGCAAGTTCTAATATAACCCTTTCTTGGCAGATGAGCATACCAAATTAGTTACTTACTGATTTAGGAAACGAACTTAGAGTAATTATTACCTATAAAACGTAGAATTAAAGTTTTTTGAAAAAAAAATTCTCATTTAAAAACAAAACAATAAAACTTTATAGAAATGGTAGCCATATTTTTGCATAATAGTAGCAACTAGTTTTTATACAATTTCCTCTTATAGTATAGACAACAACAACAACCTTGATGCCACGAGAACAAACTCTTTTCAAATGATTACTGAAAAAGTAAAGTTCCAATATTGAAAGCAAACTGTCATGGCCAAGTCACGGCCGTCGCTAAATTAAAATGTCTATTTTAGTTACAAAAAATATACTATTTACTCAACCACTAACTAATGTGAGGACGATATACGGTCGGTGTAGGATCGGAAACAGAGATTGGGTGGGTTTCGGTATCAATGGAAGTGCAAATTATAAAGACGACGCACATTTCCCGTTTCCGGCGGTGAGGTTTAAGGAGAACACCAGAGATATTTGGGTAAGTCTGTAAAATAATCAAAAGGTCCTAAGCCAAAATCTATAGTGCGTATGTACTTTGACTTTGCTCAGACTGAGCTTAGCAAAAACTAAGCATACACTTTGAATTGGAATTTAAAGTCGAAATATACGAACAAAATAAAAGGAACTTCATTGTCATAACAGAGAAGCAAAGTTTAGGTCATTATTTTTGATTGTTTTACATTCTAAATTTGAAAAACTTCGACTTTATTAAGCAAAAACTTTGGATAATTGCGATCGAGCGATCGAGCGAAAATACCAAAAATTGTCCTAAGTTTAAGTTTTTGCTTAGCAAAGTCAAAGTACAGACTATAGATTATAGATAATTGGTTTGCTGGCTAAGAATCTACACAGCTTCTAAAATCTGGTTCAATTCAAGAGATTATTAGATAAATATACCAAAATTTTCATTACCCAGATCACAGACCGGTTATATGATCGGTGGTACAGATAGCGTATAGGTACTTCGCTGGTCAAAGGTAGGAGTGCATCACGCAGCATAAAATATCTCGACCGAATAATTTTCAAAAGCTAGTTACGTAGGCAACCTACCTGTTTTCTTGGGGCTAAGTAATCATCTGATTACTCAGTTGACATAACTTATATTATATGCATATAGCATAATAGCTTTATACTCTACCAATATTTTTGCTTCATAATCAGGCACTCCGCGAGAAAGAAAAAGGCGACTGGAAAATGCTCTGCTGTGAAGAAAAAAAGGCACTATACAGGGCATCGTTTTGCCAAACCTTCTCCGAATTCCAGCATCCGACTGGCACGTGGAAATTTGTCATTGGGTTTGCACTAATGGGCATATCATTCGGATTCTGGGCGGTAATGTTTAATCATCATTATGGTAAGAGTTTTAAGTTTTCTTAAATATTTTTGACCTCATTTTGATTATGTTTAGGTTTAAAGTTTTTTATTTTTCATAAGATTTACAATCGCTTACTGAGAAACATGTTTTGACTTATAACTATGATTTTATGAGTGACGTATCTATAGGTAGGTTCTTGTTTACATAAATGCAAAGTCTCACCAATACAGATTCACATTCAAACCCACTTAACTTAGAATATACACATTTATATATTGTTTTATTGATTGAATTTTATGCAGATTCGTTTATATTGATTTCATTATTTACAATTACATATTTTAGATTGAATCGGAATATATCAAACTTAATAGTAGTCTAATGAAGTAGGTACGGGCACAGCTATGCTTGAGACCTTGAGCTGGCTTTTGTGAGAAACGTATCGTCCCGCAAAGCAAGGAACAAGAAGGATAGACGTGTGTGTATCCTTCTTTGTCTACTACTGCCTACGAGGAATAAATAGAATGGAGATCTAACTTCTCTATTAAATTCGAAAAAAACATGTTCCACGGTCACACAGCACCAGATGCACACACTGACATGTTCCGTACAGTATTACGTATGATCGACCTTTGGATCGTCCAATGGCGGACGATCTTTAGGCGGTCGAATCATCGTTCTAGGCCCCGCAACCACCGTTTGCGTGGAACATTTTTTCAAAGGATTGCTATTTCCATATACATTCGAGTTCGTTGACTAATTTAATGCACTTTGAATACTTAGTCTTCCAAATTGAAAATCCTCTTTTTGAAGTGAAACTGATTTTTCGGTTCGCGCTGTTTCTATTTTTTTAACATTAATGTTGCAATGCAGTTCCGATATTTCGGAGTATTTTTAGACTCCTTCCTCAAGGTAGATTCAAGGAAGGAGGAAGGAGTCTGTAAATGTTGGAAAGGCAACAACGTTGCAGCAATGCACAAAATGCTAAAAACAACGCGATTAAAACTGGAGAATGTGTTTCTTTTGAATTGAACATCGCGAAAACAGAAGAAAAAACTATAATTTCTTTTTATTTGATTAAAGTAAACGAACCTTTACCTCCTTCGTTGGCCAAAGAAGCACAGAAAGCACAGTTAAGACGTATGCTGGAACTTCGAGTGAATCCCATCGACGGCATCTCATCCAAATGGGATTATGACAACGATAGATGGAAGGTATGAACCAAATATTAAATAATCAAAACCCAAATATCAAAAATCTACTCCCAAATCCATACAAAGTACTTCCTTGCATAAAATACACATACATAAGTCAGCGTTTTCAATTTCGCGTGTACGCATGTGATATTATAAGGAATGTACGTTGATGTACGTACGTTATAAGTTATAATATCACATTTTCTAGACCCTTTAGAACACCACGAGTTTCTTCAAAAATACTATAGCAAAAAAAACCATACGCGACGAATTGAGTACCTCCTCCTTTTTTTAAGTCGGTTAAAAACTAGCTGCCCCCGTGGTTGCACCAGCATAAGTCCCGTTCCCTCGTAAATATCGGGATACAAAGTAGCCTAAGTGTTATTCTAGGTCTCCAGCTACTTATACTCCAAGTTTCATAGCAATCGATTGAGTAGTTTTTTTGAAGAGATGGAAGTTCAGACCTCACCACGAATCAAATTGTATCTAAGATGTACTTATCTATTTTTTCCTTTTTATATCAAACTAGCTGAAGCCCGCGGTTTCACCCGCGTAAATCCCGTTCCCGCGAGAATATCGGGATAAAAAGTAGCCTATGTGTTATTCCAGGTGTCCAGCTGCCTACATTCCAAATTTATCCAAATCCGTTCAGCCGTTTTTGCGTGATTAAGTTACAAACATTCAAACACACACACTTTCACATTTATAATATTAGTAGGCTAGTAGAATTCCCTGAACTCCCATTTGTTTGATACTGACATACATTTTTCTTTCTTTTCAGGAATAATCCAGCGATAGGTCTCGAAATTTGTCGCCCGTCTGACGATTCTCTCAGTTTACGTAATACATTAGTAGTAGATTCGAGTCCAGTATTAGCTTTACTTTACTAGTCTCTCTTGATCTACTTAAACTCTGTTTCAATTCAACTTGGTACTAAGGTCTAGTTGATGTACTCGATTTATTGTTTAAAATTATTTAATACAAAAATTATGTTATTCATTGATTTGTTTAATTTATTCAGTAGGTACACAAGTCAAATACAAAACAGATGTTATACAAGTAAATAGGTATAAATAATTAATGCACGACATTACACACAGGGGCTCGATTCGGTAAGGACATAGCATGCGGAATGCCGGTGGAATGCAGGCGACGTGCAGGAGATGTTCGTAAATTCGTATTCTGTAAATGTTATTTTAATTAATTACTCCTTAATTAATTAAGTAGCCTTCAAAATTAAGGGCTACTTAATTATTTAAATAGCTCCCCTTGTTCCTCAGCCAATCGGTATTAAAAGAAGTTATAGAATAGCTATTATTTTTACTCCTGCAACAAATCGACTTCTGCAATGCTCATGCAACATCCCGCCTGCTTTTCGCATGCTATGTTTTAGAGAATCAGGGCCTAGCACAATCTAGCCCCAAACTAAACATAAAGGCTTGTACTATAAGTAAGTACATAAAGACAATTGTTAAGACAACATACAACAGAAAACGTCCAGACCAGAAACAAACAATAAATACCTGCACCCGGTGGGATTCGAACCCGCAACCTTCTGCATTGCAGTCAGGCCTTCGTCCGACACGCCACAGAGGCCGACAAAGTCTAGTAAATATCCTGAAATATAAGGATCTACCTAAGCAGCAATGTTTAATGTAGAGTTTATTGAACCGTTACACAGTAGTAAACGCAGTGGGAAAATACTAAATAACAAATATTAAGGACGCGACTCATGTGAAATCCCTTCCGATTGAATATTTTTCTTCATAACCGGTATCAAAAGATCTTTTAACAATATATTATGTTATTTTACATGATACAAGAAGTGTCCCCTTCATTTCAAAAACAATAAAAAATAACTTAAAATACCATTATTATACAGGCAAAGTTACCCCTCTTTTACAAAATAAAAATAAATCAATTTTTCTTTTAAATCCTTAACCGCTATATTTTCTTATAGGCATCATAATATATATTAAAATACTATACCTAGAACCTCTTAATCGCATTTTATAAAAATATTATTTTAATCTTCGTTAGTGATTGATTTTACGAGAAGTTGTAGATTTTTTCATGCAATTCCATCTCGCTCATTTATATGCAATCGGACAAGGACCGATAATTATCATCTATCGCCGTATTAAGTAGGTACGAAGTGAGAATCTAAATCGCCATGAAGTATGGGTACTTACATAAAGAAACAGGTTTCCGGTACAGACAAATCTGTACTGGTCGATACGTAACTGATCAGTGGGGTGATTGCGTAACTCGTCATGTACCTATTTGTTCCAAATGTCAAACTCAAAAATTTGAATTTGACATTTGAAATTCATCACAGAATGAAAAGTTGCATGGATGAGATCGCTTTCTGCGATAAGGTCGCCCATTTTGCCTGCTAAATTTAAGTACCTGTTTGTTTCTGGCTGTGTATATTGTAATTTTATATGGTGTGTACAATAAAGAATAATTCATTCACAGAGGTAGAATAGGTACCCAATAGCAAGTAAACAGTAGCTATGCCACAGAGGTCTTTTTAAACAAAATATTTGAATTTGCAACCTTTTTGCGACCCTGTATTTTGTGTGTGTGTAAAATGTTACCATTTGTTTGTATAATTATTGCCACGCATTTGGATACCTAATATTTACTGTGCTACGAGGTATTCTACCTCTGTGATAAATTTTAGATGTCAAATTCAAATTTTTGAGGTTGACATTTGCAACAAATTACATTACGAATTACGCAATTACCCCCCAGTGCAAGCATAATATTTCTTCGTTCACTTATAAAAAAAAACAAGTTGAAATGTTTTCGGTATCGACTAAATGGATCGAGCCATAATATTAATCTAAGTAACTTTTTAGAACAATATTATGAATGACAAATTACATCTCAATCTACCTTGAAAAGGAAGTCCGAAACGCTCTGACACGTCTGAAGTGCATTGAAACAAATCTAATCAAAAAAACGCTATTAAACCCGGCAAATGAGTTTTACTTCAATACAAAGACGCGAAAACGAAAGAAAAATCTAAAAAATCCTGGTAAATACCGAACCGCATAGATTTGTCAGTACCAGAAACCTGGAGGGTAATAACGAAACATACCATCATCATATTATTATGATCATTGTAAAAAAATATATGTATTTTGACGATTATAAATAAAAACATGATCACAAAAAATACCCCATGAGTTTCTTGTAGCTTCTTCTCATCGGAGGGCGCGTTTCGTAGCCACACTAGAGTCATAGTTGTAAGAACACTCGACGTATTTAAAGTGATCAATACATCCAAATAAAAAAAAATTACTTTGACTTTAACTTGACTTGACTACCGACCTATCCGAACATCAGTAAGTTAAAGTTCGTTCGGAACCAATAATTCTCTAAACATTCTTGGTTTTTTTTTTCATCTTGAACGTATAGTAATTTATGGTTCAGATTCAGAACGAACATTAACTAGTACCCACGGATCGGTCGGTACGTTTCGTATTAGCCCTCCTGTTTCTTTACGCAAGCACCCTATGACGGGCCGTAGTTTAGTACAGGATGTTGGTAAAGCAGAACCTAGGTCAACGGAACTATTCATATATAAACACGATAATTACACTGTGTGCGGTTGTTTCTGCGTTCAACTGCGAGCTCTGAAAACATGAAGTGCGCTGTAAGTATGTTTTTTTTATCTAGATTTTTCCTTTGTTGTCGCGATGTTGGATAGAAATGAAACACAACTGAACTCACGTGTGCTTTTGTGAAGCCATAAAAGCAAATACCGTACTGTAAGGGAAAGGTTTTCTATATTTTTACCCGACTGCGCCGAAGGAAAAGTTTTGTGTTTCGCAGGTATAAATACTTACTTTCTATTTGTAAAAAAATAACTTTATCACCACTGGACGGACTTCTTTATTTAGGTAACGTATTTACAAGCATCTGGTGAGATGTTAAAAGCACTTACGGGGAAAGCAAAGAGATATGATTTTTTATAGTGTTTCGTTATAATTTCAGGTCGCATTAGTCCTTGCCCTAATCGGGATGGTGGTTGCCAATCCAGTGGGACCATTATCGTACAGCATAGGTAAATATACCTGCAGCTTACGGCCAGTTCCTTCATTAAAAAGTAAAAGTAACAGTTGCATGTGATGTCTCAAAGGAATAGAGTATTTTTGTGTCAGAACTTTACTTCAGTTGTTATTTTTACTTTTTCATTCTTTAACAGCCGTATTTAGGAACGACCCTTGTCTTGCTCTTGTGAGTAATTAATATGATAATCAACGTCAGCGAAAATGTGACAAAAGCTGAGTCCACACATAGTCACATAGTGGTCGTTTGTGCATACGACTCTAACATCCCCTCTCTAAAACGCTCAGTAAACAGATAGTAATAGCTATTCAGAAACAGCAATTTAAACCCTAGCTTAGTTAAACCCATAGTTCCAAGTTTTTTTTACTTCTTGCTTACCAAGCAGGTAGATATTTACTTTTTATTGTAACAAAAATAATTTTGACTTTTGAACCATCCCGAAGTTTGGTTCCCCTTGGTTCCTTTTTAGACACATTCTACTTTATATTGAACAACATGCCAGCAACTATCGAGCAATTAGAAAAATCATATTACGCGGTCTCATGATGAGACGAACTATGATGGGGCAGCTTGGGATGGGGTAGTGGCTGGCGCTAAATATCAAACAATACGAAACAATAGATCGTTCGAAGTCGCCGGCCTGTTGTCCAAATTATGTAATACCCTCTTACCTTACTAGAAATATTTTAAAGGAAAAATTCATCTTCAAAAATTCACTTGCGGCGAGATTTGAACTCGCGTCCCTGGATTTTTGAAGATGAATTTTTCCTTTAAAATATTTCTAGTAAAAAAGCCTTAAGCAATAAAAACAAATTACGAAACCCTCTTACCATAATTAAACGAAGATTAACAAATGACTAAGTTATGCTTCAATTATTTCTAATTTCTTTAAAACTTCATGTCGCGCGTTGTTTATTAACCTGTTAATTTTCATTTAACTATTTCGTAAAATGGCTAGTTTGCACGTAGTTGATTGACTGACACTAGACCCTGTGTCTAGGACACCCACATTGGACCAGGAGCCCTGGGGGAAGACACATACTGAAGTCATTTAGAAAAACTTTCAACAAACATTAGGTAACGAATTAGCGCTTACACAGGCTACAGATTCTACAGGCCTTTAGATAGATTTTTTTGTAGTAGTTCTACATCGCTCGATAGATGATGCAAAGCTTGTGACATAGGTGTTCTCCTCTTACATCCTGTCGACATCACCCTGTCTCCTTCCTGTATGAGAATTATTCTCCTTTTGTACTCCCTTTTTCCTCTTTTTACTAACGTTTTATCACCATGTCTCTAGACACGCACCATCTAAAGTTCTTATCACATCCGCATTCCTAAAAAGATTAAAACTAGAGTAGTCTGATGGCAGGTGTTCAGATTGCCTCTAAATTTTCCTTACAATCGAAAAGTTTAACCAAATTTCAGAGTAATATTTTACAATCAACACTCTTCCAAACAGCATCTATCGAGGCATGTGATACTTAAAAAAATACGTTTCTATAGATACTATTGGCCGCCTGAGAGTGTCGTGCTTGCGTAAGCGCTTAGTATAATAGTACAAGCTTTTACCTGTAATTTCCACGTTTTTTATGCCTCGATAGCATTATTTAACGATAAGCTGATTTACTACTGTAAGTGTGTAGTATACTGGGTAGAAATTGAACTCGAACCCTTTATAACAAAACTGAGTCTAAGTTTAAACCACGATTTATCGTCAGTTCCGTTTCCATTTACGAAGAACCAGCAAAAAGAATGTACGTAGTATACAAGTGAAAAAGTTAAAAGAGGGCTTATTACATTTTACATGTAGGTATCTCATCTACTAGAAACCTTCTGTTGTCTGACCTTAAACCAGGTTTACGCTTAGACTCATAAGGTTACATTTTAACCTATCTTGCTAACGTTGTTACTCGCATGCATTTCTTACTACACTATTTTTTATTACACTATTATGTAAAATTGTGTCTAACACTACAAAATTAATCTAGCTAGAGCAAATGAGGCTAGGTGGACACAATGTCATTGCACTGCCCTTTTACTAAGCATCCAAATCGATTGAATAGTTTGACAAAGAAGAGGGAACAATGCCTAACTTGAAAACTAACCACTAACCAAAAAGTGTAGTACGAGCTAACTCCAGTTTGATAATAATATCACGTGTACGATGGGCTAGCGAGGCTGAGATTTTTTTTTAACTACTTACCAGATTTTGTTAACATAGTGCTACCTACCATTTCTGACACTATTACTAAACTAACTAAGTACATGTAGCTGCTGCAAAATGGATACATTTACTAACCGTTTCATTGTGTTAACAGTGTCGCCAGTCGTGGTACCTTCCGCAGTGTCAGTCGGCTCTGTCATCAACCATGGCTATACCATCCCGAAGATTGTGGCTGCCCCGGCCTGGACCGTCGTCAAGACCCCGGTACTCTCCACCTCATGGTGGGGTGGTCTCGGATGGGGAAGCTACGGATGGGGAGGATGGGGCAGTCTAGGATGGGGTTGGGGCAAAGGCGGCCATTAAACTACTGACGGATTAAAACTCACTGCTCGAAATACAGTTCTCTTATAGTATTTCTTTTTAGTGATTAATATTAAATTTTCATGTTATGTTTTATTGTTTTATTTTACTGTTTTTTTATGAATATGAGAATTTGTATATTATTGTGAAGCAGGTTTGTATGTGGTTTTGATGAAGATGTTGGTTGTAGTGTTATGTATTTTAGAAGTCGTTTTAGGGCATCCGCATATTGAGCTGAATTCGGATATAACTGATGATCGTAAGTTTTGCAATAAAAAATTTTTTTTTACTAATTTTGTAAATCCGCAAGTTCGTTTGTTTGCTTATTGGAACGGTTCGACTCGCTTCGGTATTGCTCGAGTGGAGACATCTGCGTTTAACTTTCCCAGACTGAGTCGCGGCTGGCCGTGTTTTTAAGGACACGTTGCCGTTCAAGGCATTAACTATGTAGGTATATTGGTGGGAGTAATCTCCGAAACGACCGGACCGATTTAAAAAATTATTTAACTAATAGAACACAAAACAAGGGAAGCTACATTATGGAGGAATAACATAGACTACTTTTGATACCGATATTCCATATACACTAACGCGGGTGAAACTGCGGGAGGCAGCCAGTCTTATTATTAAATGTTTATTAACAGTCGAAAATGAATTACGGAGGGAAGACCGTGAGTGGCAGTTCGAAGGGATCCCCATCGCGGTACCTCATCGCAGATCTGAGAGCAATCGGATATCAGCCGAGGACATTACTACGACGACTACTACTACTACCAGTAAGTTTAATCTTTAGGTTTTGTAATGAGACAGTCTGCTCGGTTTAACGACAAAGCCACGATTCTGACTCTGTACTGTGCATTTGTGAGAAGTATTTTGGAATACAATTCGGTGGTGTGGGATCCACATAAGCGCAGGTATGCAGATATGATTGAGAAGTTACAGAAAAAGATCGCGCGGTATCTCTACAAAAGGTTATACGGTTATTATCCATATTATGTATCCTTTGCCGTTCGTGTTGGGTATGACTGGTATGGACATTTTGGCTTTGAGACGGAAGTGGGATTTAATGAATCACTACTACCGATTGATGCATAATAAGGTAGATAATCCCAGCTGCCTATCTCAGTGTTCCCTGTTTGCGCCAGATAATCTGGTAAGGCTGCGTACGCGACGTTTGTTCAGCACAAACTTCTAATGTTAGAACAATGACAGCGCGGTATGCACCCACCACACAGGCTCTGCAACTACTTTGAGCTTATTAGTCATTCATCAGGAAGATACTGACATTTTTTGTAATAATGAGAGTAAATTTTATTATTATTGCTATACGTTTTTAAATGTTTATGTTAGATATGTAAGTTCAATACAATGATTTTTTACATGTTGTGGCGTGATACTGTTAATGTAATAAGTAACTGTGTTAATCTTACTAATATTATAAATCCGAAAGTCTGTTTGTTTGTTTATTTGTTGTTCCTCAGCCAATCAGTATTAAAAAAAGTTATAGAATAGCTTTTATTTACTTTTAATCTGCAATGCTCCTGCATCCCGCCTGCTTGTCGCATGCAATGTTTTAACAGAATCGGGCCATAGGTCGCTTACAACATTTGCCACTTGTACCCCTACCTGTGGGCTGTGGGTGACCCTACCACGGATTGTGTAATTACATGCACTGTAACATAAACAGTTCGACCACACACATTACTCAAACACGTTTAAAAAACTCGGAACAAAAGTAGTTAGAATACTTACTTCTTCTTTTCGTGTAGGTAGTGGTGTGGCTCACTTTTCTGATCGCCATGGGCCTCTAACTTGACCTAACGACTGCTATCAGAGATAACAACCGGAACCAACTGCTTAACGTGCCTTCCGAAGCACGGAGGAGCTCAAGAAAATGATTTTAGCCACACAAATTTTCGGTCACCCATCTAAGTAATGACCGCGTCAAGCGTTGCTTAACCCGTACGACCATTTAGGATCGGTAGGTGCAGGTATACCAATGAGCTCCTCAGAATAGCTACTACCTATCTATAAATTTCTAAGAATTTGACCTTACGCACAATGCGTACGCTTCGCCTAACCTCTCCCGGACGGGACAGGTCACGTTATGCGAGCCTATATTTCTCGGTGCGGTGCGGACATACCTGTTTATGATAATCAAAGGCCCTTACCAAAAACCCATTTCACCTCCTCCAACCTATCTTCTCCAGCCACTCCAGCCTACCCGCCACTGAACCGCCGATACCGTCGTATCTTCAACCCCGATGAAGTGGCTAATATTGAAGACTACCCCTTCGTGGCTGCACTGCTTCTCAACAACGAACTCTGGTGCGGGGCCGCTGTCATCGATCGGAATACGGTGATCACTGCCGCGCATTGTCTACAGCTGTTCGTTGATTTGAGTATCTTTATGACTGAACCGACGGATTTTGTCCTGTCCAATGAAGAACCTACAACATATCAATTTTTAACTATTTTGTCTCGTGCTATTTACCCTTATTACAATTGGGCTAAGATCGTTGAACACTGGGTGCCAGACGACCATTGGGAACGAGGCAGACAAACACGTGATGATCTGGAAGCATTTCTCAAAGATTGGTCAACTGGACTGTTTGGAAAGATAGGGGTTTTCGCCCAGCAGTGGAACAATGTAAACTAAATAAAAAGTCCCAAAAGCCTACTCGCTGCCCGTTTAGTTGCTAAGCCAGTTTATGGCCAAATTTCTAATCCCAAAACACAAATCTAACGTTACATCGGTTCGGGGTGAAGGTCTCTGCTACCTGAAATAAGCTGTTCTCCTCGCCCTAAAAAAATAAGGGGTTAGAATCAGTAGCCTGACTATATTTCCTAACATGTACAATCCAGGGGTAGGTACCTATAAAGTCGCGATGAACAGCCTAGGTATCTTCTAGATAAGTTTGCATCATTTGGGACCTCACCATCACTTATATGATGCCATCAGGTGTGATACAGTGCTCCAAACTGGCCTAGGATTATATATTATATATTTTATGTATACCTACGCAATATTCCACCTTCAGACAGTACAACAACCGATTCTTCCGCGAGTACGTTAAGATGCTGACCGTCAGAATAGGTTCCACAAACGCGACCGCCGGCGGCGGAGTCTTGCAAGTGGATGAGATCTTCTTCCATCCAAACTACAAGCCCAGCACGTTGGAGTTTAACTTCGCGTTGCTCAAACTGCACAAGAACTTCACGTTCGGAATGTCAGATCCTCTGGTGGAGGCGATACAGCTATCGCCTGAGAAACTCGTGCCGGTGAACAATAAGATCACTTTCCTTGGATGGGGTTCTGTTTTGGTGAGTTTTCTACCTTACTTGTTTGTTTTACCTTGGCTAAACCGTTATTTCCTGCAATTTAAACCGGCCATCATTATTTCCAGAATTGGATTAATGGCAATAGCGTAAAATTACCTAGTACTTACATGTGGTGAAGGAAGATCCATTTTAATTGGGGGTTTCAACCAGCATATTTACAAAGTCTCGATGGCCATTCTATGTCCGACATGGCGAGGGTACAGAATGTTTCCATACTCAAACGAACCTTTATCTAACAAGATTTTGTCTAATATTTAGGGAGCGACAGGAACTGGCGGAAGAGTCTTGCTACAGAAGGTAGAACTTCCGATCTACGATCTGGCAGACTGCCAAGAAGTTTACGGAAGGTGAGTCAGACGGGATACCTACGTAGTTTCGATTGTCGTTGTTGCGACACACGCTGTTGCGAAAAACATCGCACTGTCTCATAGTTTCGAACGCTTACGAAGTCGAATTTTATAATCGCGAAGACGCTGCTCCGAAAAACGTTTTTACTGCCTCATAGTTTTGAAGCGTTAGGGGTGAAGTCGTCCCCCTCGAAACTGGGACCAGGCACCTCTTGTACCCTTTCGATTTAGTAGTAGTCAACTGGGCCCAAAGGTAGTTCAAACATTTCATTTCATCAAAGTTGTGACTCCCATACTAAAGCAGAGTAGTAGGTAACCCATCGAATCGTGAGTCTAAAAGTTATCATTGCAAATTAACTTCTGCTTTTGACTCTTCGGTCTTCGACTCTATGAATTTGAAAATGAGGAAAGTAAGAGTACTTATACATTGCGCAGTACATTGGGGTATTAAAATGGTATTTGTAGGTTATTTTTAACTGGGTAGAGAAGTAGATACTGCCAGAGGGTAGGTACTGCAATTATTATTATACTTAAGTAATTGAAAATGTTGTTACAGGGAACTCGTTACCCGGAATAACTTTTGCGCTGGTTACATAACATTGACGAAAAATGTTTGCAATGTAAGTTAATTCGAATTGTCTATTTAACTTTTTATTGTTCCGTACCAAAAAGGGTAAACATGGGACCCTATTACTAAGACTTCGCTGTCCGTCTGTCTCGAGATATCGAGAACCGTGATAGCTAGACACGCCGTGAAATTTTTAAAGGTGATGTATTTCTGTTGCCGCTATAACAACAAATATTTAAGGGGGTTCCCATACAACAAACGTGTTTTTTTTGCAATAATGGTACCTACGGGACCTTTCGTGTGCGAGTCCCACTCGCATACTTGGCCGGTTTTTATTCACACGAGATAGATGCGTTTGACCTCATCTCGCCTGATGGGAAGTGAAGCCGATGAGGTCGACGGTGTAAAATGCTTAAAGATACCAAGAAGACACCAAACTTGTAGTTAAGGGGAAATATTGCCGCGGTCAGTGAGCTCCACTTCGTAGCAGACCTAAAAACCATGTATAAATATAGGTATATTTTATATTGCAAGCAACTTTTAAACCATGCTATCTATGGCGTTGTATTGCCCGGGACAGTATTAGGTGGAGTAATAGGCTTGCCCAGCACCTATACCTACCACCCTCCCAGCCTAGTCAGCCATGCCCAGAGGAAAGAACTGGTCAATGCATAAGGAGCTAGGTAAGCGGTTTGTTTCCTCACGATGTTTTCCTTCACCGAGTAAGCAATGTTATTAACGCACATAACTTTTTCGCAAAGAAAAAGGCATAAGTGCGCAATCGGCCGGGATTCAAAACCACGACATTCGGAATGAAAGTTGGAGTTTCTAACACTAGACCAACCCAACACTCTTGTATGTATCTATAAGTACACAGACATTTTCTTTCGATGTCTGCTGCCAGTGTGGATTCCTCTTCGAAAATTCGGCATGGGTGGAACCTTTGAGTATACATAAGCAAGCTATAGAGCGCTGGTATGAACTGTAAGCAGTATGAATTTTGAAGCAGTTACGCGAATTTACTGTTTCTCTCGTTAGAATTTATTCTAGTTATAACAAAATTATGGTGAAATGTTCAGTGCCGCGGTGTAAAAATGATTCGCGGATCACGATTCATCCTCAATATTTTAATATCTATGTATAGAGCATCTGCTTTTACATTTTGCGCAGTAGGCAAATACCCTTGGGCGCGCTCTATAGCTTGCTTATGGATACTCTAAGGGTGGAACCTTAATGGCTTTATGTTGTAGCATGACGCTGGCGGTCCAGCCATAATGGACGGCGTGCTAGTCGGCATACTGTCGTTCTCGTCGATGCGCTGCGACCGGCCCGACCAGCCCGCAGTCTTCTCGGCCATCGGGGCTGCTTTGCCCTGGCTCGAGAATATTGGGGAAAAGATGCAACTAACGTAAGACTCTCGAATACAGAAACGATACTCAAGATTTGAGGGCGACTTATGCCCGTTTTCACCAACAATCCCTAAAATTTAGAGAACACCTAAGCTCAGTTAAGTGACACTTAGGAGAAATTTTGTTTTCACCAGCGTTTAAGGGCAACTAAAAAGCTGCATCTTAAATTTTAATTTAAAATTATTTAAGTAGACCTCAAATGTTAAGTTGCAACGCTTCTCCTCTTTTTTAGAAGTCTGTTAAATAATGTAGGTATTGCTTTTTTGAAAAGAATATTACAAAAATGTGTACCTACTTACTAAGTGGGATTCGGAGCTTACTTCTTCGGTAAAAAAAGGGTCTCGCTTGACGTTAGAGAGACCGCAGTCCGTCCTTTTTTAACTTTAGTGTTTGTCGGTTAGTTAGATAAGGACAGACTGGATCCAACTTGGTTCAACAGGACCGTTTTGATTATATCAAAGCAAAAACTACCTTAAAGTTAGAGAACATGATTGAAAAATTTAAAAGTTGTCAAGTACAGTCTTCTAGGAGCGGAGACGACGATGTAACATTTCTCTCTGCTCTAGGTAGATCAAGAATTTAAAAAAAATGTCTGTCTGTTTGAATTAAAAAATTACTAAACTTACTTTTTTTTAGGATCCGGCCGGGTACCGGGTAATGGTGCCGGGTATCCGGCTCTGCCGGGTAATTTGATAGACCAAAAATAATGAAACATATTACACTTTTTAAATTATTTATTATGCTGAACACAAACGGTAATCATTATAATTATGTTTTGCTCACTAATTTATCAGAGAGAACTAAAAAAACTAAATATATATTTTATTTTAATATTGGTAATTTAAGATGGGTAAGTTGTTATGTAAAAATTATGAAGTAAAAAATGGGTAAAACGCCAATTTTTCTGCGCGGTTAGCATTTAGGCGACTGCGTTTTTTGTCATAAATTAGCCCTGCTTCTGAGAACAGGCGTTCGCTGTATACAGAACTAGATGGTGTGCATAGATATTTCGCCGATACTTTTCGCACCCCGCGGGAACATGCGCTAGCCAGCCGGTACGCGGCGATTCGAGCTATCAAAGACGCCAGCGCCACCTCTATTTCACTTCAGTTGCGCCTGAGCGGGCAAGGCAGACACACGCGTCACGACGCGTTACCGCTGCCGGGTACCCACGAGTACCCGGCGCAGAATGTGTCGGGTACCCGTTCAGCGAGTACCCGGCAAAACCACTACCCGCCCCATGTCTAAGATACATACGAACGTATGAGTAGATATGATGTGTAATATCAAGATAAATAATTGTTACTAAAGTGATAAGATAAAGCCAGAAATCTTATTGGCTTTAGAATCTGTGCCGCGTATCCAAGTGGAATTTGTTTACATCCTACAAGATGATATTGGATTCTGTTTACGTCAGATTCGTGTTAGGTCAGGAACTGTACAATTATGAAAACAAAAAAGATCTACCCTGCCTTAAAACGAAACTGGCATAAAAGGATCTCATTTTGTTACCCAGATCATTATTGTGATGATTGGTTTTTCTTTTTTTACAGAAACACCGCATTGAAGGCACCGGAGCATTAATACAAAATATAATAAAAACACTTTCGAAGCAATAATACTTATATTCTTCTAATAAATACACACACCACCGCCCACTACATACTGCACAAAGAAAAAACATAATAAAACTTATTTTTCAAAACTTTAATATTTCTATACTTATTCAACATACAACATTGAAAATAAGGTATTTTAATGATTAATTATTTTATTCGTTTTGTTGTCCAAGCGGATCTTCGAAAGATGGAATGATACCGAGCTTTACTTGATTATAATATCGAATATATTTAGTTAAAATTATTAACAGTTTAAACAGCAAGTTTTTTAACAAAGCGTCATTTTATACAGCACACCGACAGAATTGTTGAATATAACAGCAGCATTTCATTTTGTAGGCTCTCGAAAAGTTTTTATTTTTTTTTCAAAAGAGTGACTGCTTGTCACATATTGCCAATGTCACGTAGTTATTGGACGCTAGGTAATTCTGCCGGATCTAAAGTGTAACATCAAAGAACTAAAGAACACCGCATAAGGTATAATAATGCGATAAGTAGAGCTATGTTGTTTTATGGTAACATTGTTCTAATCTATGCGGTAGTTCTCGTGAAGTTCGGGTTTGATGTCGTATACCAGGCTGAGGATGTCGCTAATAACCTAGAAAGGAAAAAACAAACAATTGTAATGACGAGCCAAAATAGGAAAATAATGTTCTAGTGGTAATATTTACTTAAATAATATATTATATTCTATATTAATAGGACTCCTAGTATTCAGGCAAATAGATTCTCAAAGTTCATACGGGATGAATGGGATGCCGTGTCCAGTGTGAATGGGTCCAGTGGAAGTGACGATAAAATTTAAAGTGACAGAGGCGAGTTTAAATCTCGCCTTGGGTGAAGTTTCGAAGATTTATTTTTCCTTGATAATACTTCAAAATTAGTTCAAATCGAAAAAATATTTTAAAGAGACTTATTTAAACAAAGACGCTTATATAAAATGTTAGCAATGTTAGTGAATTCTCTAATATTAAGATTACCCCATCTTTTGTACCTAGTCATAACAACGCACTTAGGTCTCCTAGACAGAATTTTGGCAAAGTACGAATCTTTCCTTTTGTGAACAAGTTATATCAATTTTTATTATTTTAAATTAATTAGTGTTGAATATGAACTAATGAAGGTACCAGGAAAGATATGGTCATGGAAAGCAAGAGACAGAAAGTAATGGAAAACTTGAAAAAAAGAGGCCTTTGCCATTAGGCAAATAGACGCAGATGTCAATATTATTTTAAAAAATTAATATTCAAGATGTAACGGGTAAGCCCTTTTAATCCGAAAGGGGGTTGTTCTAGACGTCTAGGCCAACAACTTTTGTTCTACGACTTTTGGAAATTTACTGTTGGCACCTGTGGCACTGAACAGTGAAGTGTCTAAAATAAAGGCTTTATTAGTATTATACATATATACATTATATAGTGTTTAAGATGAAACATGCAAGCCCAAAAGTTACCAATACATAACTATAAAGTCTTCAACTCAATAGGACACCAGTACCTAAGTGACAAGCCTCTAGGCATTCTGGATGGTTAGAGCTCCATCATAGACGAGTATAAAATAAGTAAACATGTATGTAAACATGTATGCAATCAAGTACCTGTTCCTGACGTTGCTTCACCATTCTGTTCATCTCCTCGATCTTGACTTTAGTCTCCGCGTCAATCTTGGCTGCAACACCTTCCCTTGTGCCCATGTGCTGTGGAACATTGGAAAATAGACCTTATTAACAGGTATACAGTAAGCAGAAAGTGTAAATAACATCATCGTCATCATTTCAACCCTTATCCCCCGCTGCTTCACATAGGGCTCCCCCATAGAAATAAAACTAAATTTAGAAGATCAAAATTAGAAGGCTTTTAAATTAGGTAGGGTTCAATCTTATTCAACAGATATCTTTTATCCGTGCAATGAAAAATCAGACCTGAATAAAATAATGGTACTTAAAAAGTAACAAATTCTTGGACAAGGCATAGTTCAAAACATGACACAATGAGATACTGCACCAGACATGGCATTCCTGCTGTATGCAGATAACATCATCATCACAAAGTACACAACTTGTTACCACCACCACCCCAGTAGTATAAGTAATACTGCCAATTAAATAAGTCTGGGTTCTAAAAGAACAGATGCAGTGACTAAGGAAGTTAGATCAAATATTGTTCCGCTGCCATCTATTTTCTGTAATATGGTACACCTTAGACCATAAAGCACTTGCCATCAAGTGGGATAGTGGTCAAATTCTTAGTTTATTCAATAATAATATAAAGATAATCCCATCCATATTATAAGGAGGAATGCCATTTCTGGTGTAAATAGGGTTCATAACATTAATCCTTAAATAATATTGTTGGTGTTGGTCTAGTGGTAGATACTTTAGATACAGACTTTCATTCCGAAGGTCGTGGTTTCGAATCCCGGCCGAAAAGTTGCGGAAATGTTATGTGCTCAACATAACATCGCTCATGCGGTGAAGGAAAACATTGCACGATTGTAAGTTGCTTGCACTGTTTAATTAAATCATCTAAAATTAGATGAAAAGGCCATTATTTAAGTAATATAGGTAACACTGACTTATAGATGTGTCAAACACCTGTTTATTTGTAATAATATGTTGAGGGGATGTATACTTTTTTACATAAAAATCTTATTATTGATATATTCACAAAGAACATACTTTCACTTCAACTTTCATGTCTCTAGGAGCTTAGACTGTGTGTATTACATATCAGGGAATGAACTTTAGGTGCATGAATTAGGTACCTTGGCCTCAAATTCTTTGAACTGTTTCTCGCGTTCCTGTCTGTACTTCTCTACCTCATCTTGGGCCTCCTCCTTGGCCTGCTTTAGGCGTTTGGCTTTTCCTGAAAATTTATTAAATTTATGCTGAAAATTGTCAGTCACAAACGTTCTAGGTGAGAACTATTGAGGGATGGCAGAACCAATAGCATTTATCACATGATTTTACACTGAAATGAACAGGTTTTCTATCATTATAGTGGCTTAAACATAACTATTTCTTCGATAGAGTGGTTAAGAGAACAAGAAACTATTACCTACATTCCTTCAATGACGATGTACTTGATTATTATCATGTGACTGAACTGGGGAACTATCTTATTGTAGTTTTTCATTTATAACCCTAATGAACGGATACAAAACCACTTTTACATGGATTTCAGGGTCCTAATGTCGCTTATGAATAGATAGAATCCAAAACTTGAGATGATTATGATCTAATAAAACCAATTTGGGTGTCGTCGTTTAGCACAGTTTACACGAAATACTTACGCCTCCTGGCTTCGGCGACCTTCTCAGTTGCTCGCTTTTCAGCGGCAAGAAGCTGTTGGATTCCCTGTGTCTGGCTCGCCATTTCTGTTACACACAAAAACTATGTCGCACGAACCAAGACCGAGACACAAATCAATAGGCAGAGCGCAAATCGTGATGAAGTCATATGATTAGGTTAGTTTCGCCATGTTGCCACACTTGGCGCTGTCATCGACTCGTGGTTAGCTTTTTATGCGTAATCTGGAACGTTTTTCATTACGTAACGATAAAAAGCTGAATTAAAATGTTTAAATTTTAGATTTAAACATTCTCCAATAAGATATGTTTTTTCTAATGGTAAATTTTTACATGATGTTTAATAATAATATTAAAATTAAAATAATTTGCATGTTCGTCTCAAGTGCTATGCCGATCGGAACGTTACGACATAATTTACAAAAATTACGTTTACCAAAATGTCACATAGATGGCAGTATATTCAAAGGTTCAACTGGGAGTTTTGGCGGAATCGCTTTGTGATGTGTTGCTAAATTTTCATTTTTGTGAAACCTAGTTCAAATGCGTGCAAATTGTTTAATTTCGGGGGCATATTAATCAATTTAGTTTCGTGAAGGTGCACAAGTGGAATGAAAGTGAAAATCGGTGCAAAACATGGACTTAGTGTTGTCTCCAAAGCTCTGTGAACATCGTTCACGTTGAAGATTGTACACAAAAATGAAAATTTAGCAACACATCTCCTCAACGCGTTCCCGCTAAAACTCCAGTATCGGCAATATTATTTATTTCTTATCGGTTGTGAACCGATTATGGCCATTAGGAAATTAGCCAGTGTCAAGTATTCTAATATATTATGCAAGTTATTTGCATCGAAACAGTCAAGTCGTCATAGTTAAAGTCAAGTCTAGGGAATCATTTGTAAACACGGCGACCATTTACAAACAATCTTCACGGAGCCTTGGAGACAACACTAAGTTAATGTTTTGCACCGATTTTCACTTTCATTCCACTTGTACACCTTCACGAAACTAAATTGATTAATATGCCCCCGAAATTAAACAATTTGCACGCATAAGAACTAGGTTTCACAAAAATGAAAATTTAGCACCACATCTCCTCAACGAGTTTCCGCCAAGACTCCGTATCGGCAATAAACTTGACAGATATTAAGTGACTAGCTGTGCCCCGCGGTTTCACCCGCATATATTCCTATCCCTTAACGTATGTGACGTATCACGTACACCTATGTTATACCAAGCGTTAGTCAACCCGTATGATTATTCAAAGTACCCTTTTATTTATCTTATTTCAACCACTAAACTATCCCTGTACCAAATTTCGTTTAAATCGGTTTAACCGTCATTTTTACCCATCGCACGAATGTCATACCAAGCGTTGCTTAACCCGTACGATCATTTAGAGTATCGTATTTATACCCTTAAACTAATCCCTGTACCAAATTTCATTGTAATTGGTGCGATCGTTACTGTTGCTCCATCACGTATGTGTCAGCCAAGCGTTGCTTAACCCGTACGATCATTTAAAGTACCTTATATCGTATTTATACCCTTAAACTAACCCTGTACCAAATTTCATTCTAATTGGTGCGATCGTTCTTGTTGACCCATCAAGTCTGGGTCACGCCAAGCGTTGCTTTACCCGTACGATCATATGAAGTACCTTATATCTTATTTATACCCCTGTACCAAATTACCGTTCTTGAGATATAAATAGTGTAACTAACACGACTTTCGTTTTTATATTTGCGTCCCGCGGCATTTACCCTCGTACGTAAATCCCGACCCCATAAGAATATCGGGATCAAAAGTAGCCTATAAATATAGCCTTCCTCGATAAATGGACTATCAAACACAAAAAGATTTTTTCAAATCGGACCAGCAGTTCCTGAGATTAGCGCGTTCAAACAAACAATCAAACAAACTCTTCAGCTTTATAATTTAAAGTATAGAAGTATAAATTAATTACTCTGATTATTATCTATCAAAGAATTCGACATCTTTCATCATTTATTCATCAAGTCGTGTAGGTAGTCATCCATCATAATTTAACATCTTATTTAGATTTCATGTTCTTTTTTATTGTAAGTAACATCTTACCTACTAATATTATAAACGCGAAAGTTTGAATGCATGTTTGTATGTATGTGAGTTTGTTACTCTTTCACGCAATAATTACTGAACAGATTGCGATGAAACTTGGTAAGTAGGTTGCTGGATACCGAGAACAACACATATGCTACTTTTTATCCCGATATTCCCGCGGAAACGGGACTTACGCGGGTGAAACCGCGGGGTGCAGCTAGTTTTATATAAATAAAACTTACCAAAAGAGGAATAGGCATTATTATTATTAGATATAAATTGATAAGTTTGTGGTATGTACTCTGCCCAGAAACATCTTACATCGTCGTCTTTGCTCCTAGAAGATTGTGCACTTGACGACTTGTGAAATATCAATTTAAATCATGTTAGCTAAGGTTAAGGTAGTAATTTAATTTTGCTTTGTTATACCAAACGGTCCTGTTAAACCTAGTCGGATCGAGTCTGTCCTTGTCTATGACTCTGCCACAAATCATTGTAGGGTACCTAATTAAGTGTAACAGAGCCCAAAACTCAAATAACAAGATTACTGTTTAACTTTAATAGACTCATTGGTTCAATTTTAAAAATTGCTTAATTTGCGCTGGGGTCAAAGTGCAAGGAATTTAATAAGCAATTATTGTAAATTGATGTCAGATAAGGAAATATTAAATAAAAATGCATTTTAAAAAACCAAATAATTTTCAGTTAATATTTGACGTCACCGGTTTCCTATCTCTATCGGTAACAATACAATAGAAAGAAAAGGCAGATTATTTTCGTATTGGAATCCCGCAAATATAAAGCGATCAAAGCAAAATTGCCTGAAATACATTAACTAGTTGCTTTTAAATTGTTGAATTATGATTCTTATTAGAGCGGTAATGAATGTTGTGTAAACAATTTGAATAGTGTTTGTAGTATGTCGAGTGGGGACTGAGCGGTAGGCAAGCCGCTCCCCGCGACCGGTCGACGTCACCTCTTTATCATTTCGGAGGCAAACTTAACGTAGCATGGCCGTCGATTGGAAGTATTCACAATTTTACTTCCACAAAGAATACGCGATAAACATATCACAGAGCGAATTAAGAAAGACATTTTTAAATAAATTCTTTACGCGAGTGAGATAAACATTAGTAAACAGTGTTATCCGTGAAACGAAAGAATAAACACGCGACCTCTTTAATTTTCGCTATTTTTATACCTTTTCAAAAATGATAAACAAAATGTGGTTGGTCAGTCAGCCGAATTCAGTGATTTTGGAAGTCAAGGTGGACCCCAACGCCATCGGACAGGATTGCTTGGAAAAAGTAAGTTTCAATTATCTTATTTTTACAAAAGATTTTGTAATGCATGCGTGATGTTTACCGCAAAGAACACAAATATCGTACCTAATTGCAACAATGTTTACATTTCGAAACATAATTTGGCTTTATCATTTATATATTCTGTCTTTGTATTTAATTAAAAGGGTACCTTAAAATAAATCAACATTTCATCGAGTAAATGACGAAAAAAATATTATTGAAAGCCAAGCTAAAAATTAATTTTATCCGAACAATGTTTTCGGTGCAATATGCCATGATAATTTTTAAAATATTTCGAAATACAATAAAGTTAAACAAAGCATTGTTCTACACGTTGGTTGGTTCGATCGAGCGGCGAACACGACGTCACCGCTTTACCTTGCGGACTTTGGACCGGCTAGGCATGGCACGCTCACGATGTACTGCCGTGTAACTACTTCGATAATGTCATCATTTATTTCAAAAATGTCTGTATTTAAACTAGAAATACCTACTTCATGAATTTCAGATTCAAGCATCTCCTTGACTTACTTGGTCTTTTGTACACCAATCTTTACCCCTAGTTAATGTAAATCGTTATAAAAATTCTATCATTCCATTATAATTTTCAATATATTGCGTAAGTATATCGAACATAATATGGGCGCTAAAATTCTGAATTCCTATTCGAAGAATATTTGGCTTTAGTCCAATCAACCTGCATTCGAATTTAGGACAAACTCAATAAAATTTATTATTCGAATTTAATTTAAACAGTAGGTAGACAGCAATATGAAACACTATTTTTATATCCAATGATCACGTTTTTCATTTCACAATTCAATTAGGTACTAAGGAAGTAGGTAGATATTGTAAGGTAAAGCAACCGATAATTGCAGCCTGCGTTCCCTTGTCATTGTGGACTTTGCTATTGCTGCTTCTATATCCTCATAGCAATAATTGCAAATCGTATTCATTTCCTACAATGATACAATAGCCTGTTTCCTTAATCTGCATTTTAAAGTTCCCTGCCTTGCAAATTGAATTTCAGTTTGGCGTTTTCTTAGATAAAAAGGTAAATTTACCTCTACTAAGTACCTAAAGTATCTTGGATATTGTCAACTTGAGTAGCTAGATACTAGAAGTTTTAAATTCGATGATTCGAGGATGGATCTATGTACTTACTAGAACCCTACGTTCTAGGACTTTCTAGTAATCAAATATTTAAATAGTTCAAATATCACGTGCAAACACAAAAATATGTGTGAGTCAAAAACTAAGAACCGAGATGTTCGTAACCGGTGATTGTTACGGGTCCAAAGTCCGACCACGCTACCAGCTGTGCGACTCTCTAGAGCGCACGTGGCCACTGCGTGATAGCAACCACACCTTGCAATATCAATCTAAACGCCAACGTGACAGAGTCCAAATCTCTGTAGCAAAATTTTCGAACTGCAATCCGAAATTTCACACGTTGAACGTTGTAACGGACGGAACTAATGTTTGTTTTTGAATATGTACTTACACTACTAATGCAACTCTAGTATTAAAAAAACACGGTACCTGTACCTACCCAATATGGCCGGAACAATTATTTTGAGAATGAAAAACCTTGATCACCGTACTAGTATTTTTAAATAGAATCTCTGCCAAAACTTCTTTCGATAAATTAATAAAAAAACCTTAGAACGAAGTAACCTAGCTACGTCTTTAGACCGTCACGGTCATACCAACCTTGTTCAAAAGATTATCGTGTTATATTTACCTTACTTGCTACATAAATAACACTATATTCGAATCCTAAAGCCAGTTACTTAATTACAATTACTTTTAAAAAACCATATCCTGGATCTAAATTTCTTCCTTATTAGATATTATGTATACGGCGGAAATATGCAATTTGAGCTTCGACATATCTATAAATGGTGGTATATTTGTCTAAGTATATTATTAAATCAGATTTGAATCTACGAGTCGGTACTATATTTTTAATATGCTTGCACTGGTTCGTAGGTATTCATATTATACACAGCCAGTTACTATACGTCATACATAATAATTCATTAAAATGAATAACAAAAACACCTTTTGAATACATAATATTTTTGACGAAAAAGAAAATGTGACCGGAAAAAGGTATCTTACCCTATCTTTTAAAATGGTTCCTTCCGGAAAAAGCGTAATTAACTCATATGGAAACATTGCCACGTTATCTTTATTTCACAACAATCAATTTTATATAGTTTCCGTTTTGGCACTGGTTTAGTCAAACTTGATCTTATAATAAGTTCCGGTAGGTTCTATAAATAGTATAAATCTATAAAATGCTTTGTCCTGACTAAATGACTGACGGATCAAATTAAATTTACGGGTTTTTAAAAAACCCACTGGATTCAGACTTTATGATGGTAAAACAATGGGACTCAGCTAGTATACCGAATGATGAAACCAGCAACTTATGATTTTACTTGCTTACAAGCGAAAAAAAAATGCTATTTAGTTAGATGTCTACGAAACTTTATTACCTACGTACATCTAGAAACCTACTTTTCTAATTTCAGTCCGATTCTACGAAATTGTATTACACGCGTATACTTATTACAATTTTGTTTGTCACGTAGAAACCTTTGTTCTAACATTGCGAAATCTAGGCCGCTTCGCCTAGGTACCTAGCTAATTTGTCTGATCAGATATTTTTTTCTCTTCTCATTAATTCAGCAAACAAGCATACCTACCTACCTAAAACAAAACTAGGTTCATCAAATAATTGCAAAATCAAGCACAATAACTCCGCAAAACAAGATAGGTAGGTAACAGCTAACAGCAACCGTTTTTAGTACCCCAATTAACGTGACGGTGGACTTTCCAATTGGTTCTATATACTCTATGGTCGGACTTTGGACGGTGACGCGCGTGGCCTCACGCGTGTTTGTCATAATATCCTACAGTCGTTTAAAAGCGGACTCTGACCGGGAAGGTTAAACAACGCACACCTACTCCATTGTACCGCCCGGGCGCCCGCCGGTTTATCCCCGATCACCGTTTAGTATTTTAAGAGTTTCGGTAGATTGATTTCCTTCTACTGTTCCTAAATTGAATAGAATAGAAAAACATTTATTGACAACAAACACACACTAAGTACGTACAAACAATGGGCCAAAATTTTTACGTAGTTAATAATATAAGACTAAACAAAGATCAGTAAAAAGAATGAAAAATAACATAAAAGAAATACAAGGTCCAATTAATTGTTATAATGCCAACGAGGATCTGCCTCGGCATACGTTGTGACTCCAGAAGAAGCCACAACACCGGTCTTCCGGCAGCTCCTACCAGTGACGCATCGAACTTCCAGGCGTAAATAGACGGATAGAATTGGTCTTCTAGGATTCCGATCGGAAGGAATGTCTGGTATACGGTCGTATTTTCCGTGTAGCAAAGACGTTCCCTCCTTGCTTCGAAATAATATACTGCCTGTGGTTCTAATTGCTGCCTCTGTAGCAGTATTTAGCAACAAATACGTTCCCTTATAGATCAGGGGTATACTTAAAAGACTTGTAAATTCTAACGGCGTACTTACTATAGAAACCAATCCTATAATTAACACATCTTAATCTTTTCCATTTCTGTATATTGAATTAGAAAATTAACTGTTTAGAATTCATGAACTTGTATTTTAAACTTCTCGTCCTTAACTTACAAAGTTTCAATAGAGCTTTCACTCCGCTCGACGATAAGGTAGCTTTCGCAAACACCTTGCGAAACTGATAAACCTTGGTATAAAAATATTCTTATTCAAATAGAGACTTCAATCAGAACAACTCAAAATTACTATAGCGGGAAACTAGTGCAATTCAGGAGCCGTAACACTGAAATGAAATACGTATGCAAAAGTTCGAATTCCGCATGCTTGCTCTCGTTCGTTGTGTATGTGTGTGAGCGAGACCACGCACCTATTCAGCCTTTCGCATACTAAAGGGTTTTCTAACGGTTCATAATATACCACTCCAGAAATGAACTTTCAAACTTAGACATATTAAAAACCTATTAAGCGCCCTCGCCCTATATGAGGGGCTTGGTCTTGCTTTTGTGAGTGGTAATCAACGTAAGCGAAAATCTCAATAGCTGCTGGAGTCCGCTCATTATGGTCATTTCTAAATATGGCTGAAATTCTTAAAACAGAACAGGCACCTCTTAACTGCTTTGTTTCTATGCCCGATAACAGTGGAGAGAGGTCATATTCGGTTATCGCCATTTACAATGCTTATCAATTTAAATTCAATATGTACATATTATTATAATATACCGAAGCTTTTATCATGGTGATAAGAATTTTTTGGGGAAAAATAAAGTTAAGTGTTCTACTTTAATTAAGTTAGCCTACGGCTCTTCAAGTTCCACGTACTTGAAGAGCGCGAGTAAACATTTGGGACACATTCAATGAAGACTAGTCAAATACATATAGCCCAAAATAGAAGTCACAATTGGACTGCTAAATTTTTAAGCCATTGAACTGGACTGGTCTCTATGAGATACTATTTAGAAAGAGAAAGGTCGCCTGATAGTGCTACAATTTAAACTTGTCTCAGACAGTCAAGTTTCATCAGTCCGAAAGCCAAATTCGCACACCCACCAATTAAAAAATATGAAAAGTCGTTGTTATAATACCACACCATCCACCCCTAGGTAATCTAGGCTGTATAATACCCCACCATAGGTTTTCTGGGCTGTAAGCCTTCTTCCGCGGCTTCACGTTTTTAAATTTCCAACTTATAAACTTCCAAAGCTTACGTAGTCGTCAAGCAAGACAAACCAAGGCAAATGATTCCATCAATTCCACGTAACACATCTAAATATCAATGAATACGTCATGTCATGTATTTGTACCAATCAACTTCTAATACAGGAACTTATAGACTTGTCTTACTTACCGAGATAATTCTTGATTGACTGGTTTTCTGTTAGGGTTTTAATTGGAACCTTATATTGACAGGGATTTCTGCTGCTGTTGTGCTGGTTATTTAATGCCTGACACTGTCACTACATCCTTAAAGCAATCCAGTCTAAAACTAAATAGGTAACTTAGTACCATTATGAGAACAAAAGTACATAGTTTAAAACAAAGCTGTAAATGTAAAAACTGATTTGCCGATGAAGTTTGATTAGTTATACAAGATGTAACGGGTAAGCCCTTTTAATCCGAAAGGGGGTTGTTCTAGACGTTTAGGCGAACAACTTATGTTCTACGACTTTTGAAAATTCGAAGTACTTTTCGAAAAATTTAGGTGTAAAGTTTACTTGAAAATCAGCTGTTTCTTAGAGTTCGAGGTCATTGACCTTATGTATTCTTTCATTTAGTTTGGTCTACTACAATCAAACCTTCAATTACCTTTATTTTCAAAAACAGCTGTTTTTCCAGTGAAACATAATCTCAAAATTTTCAAAAAAAAAGTTTGAATTTTCAAAAGTCGTAGAACAAAAGGTGTTCGCCTAGACGTCTAGAATAACCCCCTTTCGGATTAAAAGGGCTTACCTGTTACATCTTGTATAGTATAAGTCCTACCTACTTGATGATGACAATGATTTTACTGGCCAAAGTCGAAGCCATTCAAAGGACTTCAAGAGGATAATGCTCACTGTATGGAGGGGACAATGAATTCAATTTAAATGAAGTACTTATTAGCTAGCTACATTATATCAAGTAAGTATATAAGAATAAATAATGAAATACCTATACAATATTATTGCTTTGATTAGACGTTCTATTATTCCATTATAGTCTTATTAAATTAAATAGGTAGGTACCTATTTGTTAAGTAATTAAATTGAGTAACCTACCTAATTGTCTCGTGATACCAATTGTTAATTTATTTCTGGATAAAATTAAAAATAATCTTAGGTAGGTACTATTTATTACCTTTATTAAAATTAATTATAATTAAAACTCATGTAATTAAAATATAGCTCGGTATTCAAACCTAACCTATATTATTTATTAATAATTAATTATTATTACAACAAGTTTATAATTCGTTTTAAAAAAACTACTACATAAATCCTCATCTTTATTGAAGAGTTAAATATTGGGGTATTTATTTATTGCCATAAATAAATATTATTTAAATCAAAAAAGCATCCTGTCTGTAGTTTGTACGTACGTGACCAAGCCCACGGTTTCGTCCGAACGCAATCCTTCAATATTATCTTTCACTAGCTAGGTAGGTACGCTATTAGATAAATACTACGACCTTACATAGAAATCGGTCTATGATTTACCTTGAAGGCTTCCGGGGATCAGACAATAGTAAACACGTAGTAAACAATAGCTGTCGATATTTCACGATAGGTAATCGAAATTGTCTTTGTTATCTTTCTGCCCACATTATGAAAATATTAAAATAAAAACTTTATTCAATTTAAAAACCAGCCCTGTTGTCAAAACTAACATATCTACTAACTTCGTAAGTAGTTAATGGTTAACCGGTTACCGGTAACTGGTATAATTATCGACTTTGAACTTAGGCTAAAAAAAAGGAATTCTTGTATTTAGTAGGTACCATAGTAGTTACTTTACCTAAATAATATGCTTAAAAATAAAACTAATCTCAATCAAAACTTACTTCGTGCATCATGCATGACATGTCCAATTTTCGTCCATACAAAAACCCTATTCAATCAATCAAATGGTTCCAATAGGTTAGTATTAAAAAATTTGGAAATAATATACATAATATTCACACATTTTCCCGGGTCTTAATGGCGTGAAACTTCAACTTTTTAAATTTTCCTTACCTCGACGTTTCGATCATGTTACAATGATCTTGGTCTCGATGGGACTGAAAATGTATGAATATGAGTTCCAACCGTGTTAGTTTAAAAGTTTAATAATATACATTATCCCCTTACTTACAAACGCTAATTAATGCGCTACATAACTATGCATCGTTTGTCTTTTACTGTCAAATGAAGTTTCAAAGTTGACAGACAGAGACAATATCACATAACTTAGCCATGTGTTAATAATATTTTATAAGTAGGGGGGTTAGTGTGTAAGTTACATAGTCCGATTAAGTATCAATTTTTTTCTTTGTTGATTTTTCAATTCGAATTGTTTTCAAAATATACATAGTAGCAGGCAAGTAGGTTAGGCTGACTTGTTAATTTTTTTAATACGAATGACATTATATTTTAAGCTGTTGTTAGGTCAGGGACTACCCAAGTACCGACCGAAGGTGAGCGGTTAGATAATAAAATATGTAATGTAAACATATAATAACATTGTAAAATTAAAATATAAATACATCATCTATGAAAATTTCAACACTCTAGCTATCACGGTTTTCGAGATACAAGATGTTGAAAGACAGACAGACAGCGGAATCTTAATAATAGGGTCCCGTTTTTACGCAAACATTAAAATACAGGAATATAACTTAACGTCCTAAGGAATTACCTAGGCAAGCTTAGATTTTTTCTAGAAACAGCCAGAGTTGATATCAAGCAAATAGTGCCTGCCAACAACAAAAACAGTTTTTTTTGTAGACAGGCACTAATTTTTGTGCTACGCAATTTTTTGCATATAATAACACATCGCATTACGTCTCGATGCATTTGCTTTGAAATAAGTATTTGTTTTTTTTTCTTTATTGTTTTGTCTGTTTAAAGTACTTAAAATAAAAAACAATGTGTGTACCTACACCCAATAGACATTGGATATTTTTTGTATTGTCCGCACAGAATTACAATAGGTTTGTAAACATTTTGAAAAATTTGAAGTTTGCAACATTTTTTGTTGCTACGTAGTTAATTAGCCGTGTAATTGACCAATTATTTTCGCCAACTACATCTTAATCCATCTTAAGTTTTTGTGTCCAATTAGCCGGGGAAAACAAAAGCTTTGCACTGTGATGGGAGGGCAAATTACCAGCAATTACCCTATTATATCTCCAGTTTTATTGATTGAGTTAGTCAATAACAAAGTGAAATATAATGTAGGTTAGTAGATAAAATAATGTAAGTAATAACATTTAAATAATTACAATAATCTTCTTATTAACATGATAGTTATTTTATTTCATCACTTGGATACATTTATTTATCTCACATTCTTAGTTACCTACCTACATTGAATTTTATCGCGAATTAATTGTTTGTAACTCTGAACTTAGGTATGTAACAGATAACCTTAGTTCCTCTATCTATAATCTTACCTAACTGACGAACTTCATTTAGATTCATAAACCTACCTACCTAAAAAATATACTTAACAAAAAAACAGTTAATTTTTTTATTCTCACTTCAAAATATAGCAAAAAACACTTAATTTTTTAACTTCTTGCAATATAGGCAGAAGGTAAGTAACAGATAACCTTAGTTCCTCTATCTATAATCTAACCTAACTGACGAACTTCATTTAGATTCATAAACCTACCTACCTAAAAAATATACTTAACAAAAAAACAGTTAATTTTTTTATTCTCACTTCAAAATATAGCAAAAAAACACTTAGTTTTTTCACTTCTTGCAGTATAGGCAGAAGTAGGAATTTGAGTTTTATTATTCAACAAAACGACCCGCCCAGCATAAAAAAAAAACTAACTAGGTACATAATATTGTTCTTGTGGGTAGATAGGCAAACACAATCTGAGGCAGTTGGCAATAGAGACACGCTTATTTTAAAAGGTGATTAAATTGTTCAAAGTCCAGCGCAGATAAAACGCCTAAAGTATCGTAGGTAAGTCTAATTAGAGTTTAATGAAGGCAGCATAATGATTGAGTACCTACTTTGTTTAGGTAAATACATACCTAACCGGATCTGATTAGCATTTCGTATCTTTCACAAAAAGGCATTGAAAAAGAAAATCCGGGGTATTGAATTTGAGAATCACTTAATCTAACTAAATACCTACAAGATATCATACTTTTATTGTATCATTTTGAAAGGGTTTTTGATATTTTTGAAGTCAATTTGACCGCAGTTTGTCACCATCAACCAACTCATGTCGATGGAAGAAAATTTGGAACTTGCTCGTTCGATAGTTATTTAAATATTAGTAGCCTGTTTTAACGCCAGTATGGGCATACCTACTTAAGTACTAGGAACTTCGATTCTTAATCTAGATTCTAGATAGGATCTATGGATACTTACATAGTACATTACAACGCATCAAAAAACGCCGGTCCTCCAAGCTAGAAGAGCTACCTTTCAAACTTATTCTACGTAGGGCCGCCCACCGCGTCTTACTAATCGTTCATCCAACTCTGCGTAACACTGTGTCTACGCTGTACAGATCACGTATGCGCTTGCGCCCGCGCCGCACCTCTCTCAACATTTTAACCAAAAAGGGATGATCGGGCGCCACTCGGTTGCAAGTGTCGCATCGATCGACTGCTCGCCGAGCAATGGACAACGAAGCTCGGACCCGGCCCGCGCTCGTGACGGTCTAATTTATAAATCATCCCTAAGGGGTATATTATAATTTATTGCAATACCTCCTATGCGTTACACCGACTGACAATAAAGTGGCGCAACGCCACACATTCTGCTGTTGCACGACAGAAATGTAGCTATGGAACCAACCGACTAGACTAGTCGTTTGATAGATTTCTCCCGAGGATCCATAGCATTTATTCTACGGTTGCCTGGCCCATTTCTGAGAATGCTTGTGATTGGGTATTTCCCAGTCGTCGTATCATTTTTCATTTATGAAACTTCCTAAAAATTCCTCTTACCTATCTATACTACCTACCTACTACTTGGGGCTAAAGGTTTTCTGAAAATTGAATTATATATAGATTGGTTGGATTTAATTTAACTGTCTATTAACATGGTCTGTTTTATAATCAGGAAATGAAATGGTCATCGACTTCGGATCCTGACCGTACCTTTAAAACGTCGATTCTTCATCGGTTATTAAAATCTGTCTTCCCAACAATCTATAAGCGTCACTTTACCAGCTTAGCAACTCTCAACTACTTACAATTTACACAAAATGATTCCGTATCTTAGGTCGTTCTTCAAAAACAGATTAGGAATTTAAATAACAAAGTTACCACTATTATACGAGTATATACTCTTACATATATACAAAACAGATAACTGTAATCAAATGACAAGACACTTAAAGGATTAGGTAATTCATTTGAAATATAGCCCCATTGTTGTTGTTTGAAATTTCAATAAATACCATTATGACGTTGTATACTATAAAATGACGATTGTAGTATCAACCTAGTTGCATCAAACGTCATTTATTTTTAATGATAAAATTTTTATTAGCATGAGCTATTTCTAACCGTTCTACTCACCCCAACGTTACAACACTTACAACTGGGTACGACTGGAAAAAACTCCCAAAGTACCCACTAGAATCAAGAATCAAGAATTTTTATTGTTTAAGTGATGTACATAATGATCTTTAACTATCATACATATTTTGGATACAATCACTTACCCACTACAGGCATACAATAATTAAAATTAGGTTCATTAATCTATAGTAATTTAAAAAACTGATACAATTTATTACTTAATGAATAATCGTGTCGTAGCGAACTAAGCTTTTTCCACGCTGTTTTATACATTAACATCTCCACTCCATAAATATCATAAAGAAGAGTCGTTTCAGTATTATTATTATTTATTTGAATGTCTATTCTTGATTTTTTAAGAAAAGAATAAAATGCCCTTGGAAGGATGCCAGATTTTTTATTACTTCCCTCTTTCGCCGTTTGTTGCCATATTTAAATAATAAAATAGGAACGTACAAAAAGTCCATGTTCATGTTTAGTAGTATAACTACTACTAGGTAACTAAGTGGTGACGTTTATTTTTCATAAAATAGCCCGTAATTAGTTAGATTATGTATCATTTTTGTCACAAAATCGGTTGTATCTGAAAATAGCTGTACTAAATAGGCCCTGGGCAATGACATTAGACTTCATACTTGGATTAATTCCAAAATATCACGCTTAGACCACGTGGTGAATTGATATTAAAGTAAAGCAATATAAGAATTTTTCCGTTACCAATTTGACCTAACCTACTTAACCTATCCAACGCACTCCATAAAAAATACAGCTATTTTTATTAAAAACAGCAAAACAATAAGTATCATTATTAATACAATTACATAATGTTTGATAAAACACAATAAAATCAATAGCAATCATAATGATTAGCTTTGCAAAAACTCTGCGCAAAAAATGTGGCCATCCATAACAACTATCAAATCAATTTAATACTTTGACATTTTCACTAAGCTACCTAAACTTACTATATTTACTACTTATAGATAAACCGGTATCATTGTTTTTGAAAATAGAGGTGTGTAATGTTTTACTGCGCAGGCGCACCTCGTCATAGCAATGGCGGATTTGTTATATGCGCATAATATAGAACCAGAAAGGAAGCCATAGGACATACTTTATGATAATTTTTGAAAATATGTTTACTTAGATATCTTGTAGAATCATCGGCGCATTACCTACCACAGGACCGGTCGGCATTTCGCAACGGTTCTTTCTCGATCTTACTTTATCGTTTCGTCTAAGAAAGACGTTGTATACAGTATACAGACATAACTTATCTATCAATGTGCTGGACTGATTTTGAAACTTTTGAATTTTATTAGAAAGTTAAGTTGTTCCCTAGGGGTCATCAATAGGTCCATGTTTTTATACAATGTATACTAACGATTTTGGAATTTCATTATGGTATACGCAATGAAATGTGAATACCTTTGAGTGGTCTTATAGATCGCCTCTTTTAGAGTTTTTACCTTGATATATCGCCCTTAGGAATATTTACAATACAACTGAACTATTAAATGCGTAGGTTGCATTAAATAAAACGTAGAATACCTTAAGTGGTACAATTTCTTGAAACTGATATTGTACTTGTTTTATGGACTTGTTTACTTGAGCACCACTCGAATTAAAATGGTGCATAGTACTTAGACTTGCCTATTTCGTTATGTAAAGTATGTAGATTGTAAGTGCTTATTTCATTTGGATTTAACATTATCATAAATAAACTAAGTAGGTACCTACTTAGGTATTATTATTATAATAAACAAATAGAAAAGTATTTGACCACTATCTCTCTTGATGGTAAATGATGTGATGACATGGTATAAAGTCTATAATCATCTAGAAGATAGGAAGGTGAAAGTGGCACAAGATCAGTCCCGTCTTCCTTAGTGGCAATATTACCGTAACTTTTAATAAAACAGTAAGTACAAATATGCATGAAGTTTAAAGTCTTATAGTAGGAAGTTAGTTAGGCAAGTACGTACAAAATAATGTAAAAAAAATAACGTCATTGTAAAATTCAAACAAAAACCCACATTTACTTCAATTGGACCCTCAATGAGGCCATGTTGACTGTTGAGGTTTTGTTTGACTCTCACAGTCGATGACTGTACGCCTACACAGTTTTCTTAAAGTGTCAAAATTTCAAGTAAACAATGGAAAAGGTCTTTTACCTTTCGTTTGACAAGCTTAACATATTCAGGTAAGTAGGTAGGTAGGTACTCAATTATAGCATCCTACATGTGGTTACATTATTAATTAATTAGAAAGACGTAGGTATTAAATAATAAATTCCATAATATATTATGAAAACAACAACAATATGAATATGATATTTTCGAGTGTTATTGTTATGGCATACCATTTCTGGAATTGGAGACTTAACTACGCAGTACAATTCAATTAATTTACATGTTTAAAATACCTACTGGTATTATCGTAGTCACAGTTTGTTTACTTAAATTGTATGTGTTTGTGGAGGAAAACAATGTACATACCATCGCAGAATAAAGAGCGGGTAGAACTCCACAATGAGGAACCTCATCTAATAATTAATAGTTAAACCACAAATTACCTAGTATTATTCTATAAGTAGATAGAATAAAGAAAATATTGAATTTATTAGATTATAAACATGCATGATTGACTATTTTCAAATAACTATAAATTGTTATACTCGGTAGATACGCACTCATTTATAAAAATATAATGTTTGAAACCTATCCAAATGCGATCATTTATGTGTAATTGTTGCACGTTCATAATTTGACAGATTCCTACATTTTAATTTCAATAAAAACATAATATACATAATAATTATTATTAAAATGGATACATAGTTGCGATTGAAATTAGTAGGTAATTGAGCTATCTCCAGTTTCACACATTGCAAGGTATTTAACGGTCGTCCAAAACAATACTATCAAT
The DNA here is from genome assembly GCA_949358125.1 of Idaea dimidiata. Taxonomy (NCBI): domain Eukaryota; kingdom Metazoa; phylum Arthropoda; class Insecta; order Lepidoptera; family Geometridae; genus Idaea; species Idaea dimidiata. The sequence goes on from OX442342.1 coordinate 2,721,201, forward strand.
CAAATATAATATAATCGATCTGTAGATTAGTGACATCTTTTAGTTACCTCTGCACTGAATTCTTCACAAAAACTACTAAACCTGTTTTCCTTGAATACATTTTTAAATTTAATTCCACAAAGCTTTATTTAAGGTAGGTGAATAATTCTAATTAATCTTTTTTTTTTACTCAAAATATGTCAAGTTTTTTTATTCTTTATTATAATTTTGGCTCTAGTTCGTGTTATATCATGCATATGAATCACGTTTTAAAAACGACCTACAAGTCCTTGGACATGTCCTATGTAACCTCTACACTTTTTTATTTGGCATTAAAGTATTTCGAACAAAAAACAGTTTACGACTAGCTGGCAGCACACCGTACCTATTTTACAGATAGTATACCTGCCTATTCAGAAGCAAAATACATCATAATATACTTCACTTTAACCATAATAATTTAATTTCAGATAAAGAATCTAAATGTTACAATTATTAAATTTATTAACCATATATATACCGTTAATGAAATATTTTATATTATTAACTATTTTTTAACATCGATGTTGAGTACCACCAACAACCGCTTCTTATAATGGAAAGTGTCAAATAAGAACAAGGTAACAAACCTGTGTTTCAATTCGCCAACAGTTTGAAAGATTCTGTACTTTTAATAATAACATAAGATAAATAAGAAAGGTAAACTCAAAACAAAGCAAATAAAGTTACGTTTTGTCGTTTCGAAACACGCCAAAACTGTATGAAGTGGGAGTTCAATATATTTCTGTTCTGTTTGAACAAAGTTTTGAGAGCCATGTTATAGAATACGTAGTAGTAAGTAGGTACGGGCCTGTTCCCGACCGGTTGTTCACGCGGCGCATGCGTGATCGAGGGTGACAGGGAAAGGTGGAACAGAGTGAGACGGAAAGAAAACATCTGCGAGATTAAATCAGTTTTTACAGCTGGGCTATTTTAGCGATTGGTACGCATCAAAACATCGTTAGGGTAAATAGTGGAACGATTTCTGCGATAATTTTACTATGTGTACAGAAGAAAAGTGATTGTTTCCGAATTAGATTACACTTTAAATTAAATCATCTAAATACAATAAATTGATTTAAAGTTTGCATACAGAGAGTAATATACGTCTTATAATTTAGTATTCTTATTATTTTCAGTCTAAAAGTTTTTATCTGCAAGCCCGTGTTGCCTACAAGTAATAAATATATGGATATATGACGCGACGAAAATAAAACTCCTATTTGCTTATATCATATCCTTAGCTCATAATCGGTAGAAGTACATACCTAATCAAATAGCTTGACATTTCAAATGTAAATAGTAACTTCTAGCTTCTAGCATGTCAACATTTATTGGTCTTGTAATATTTACTATTTCTATATCACATGCATTTACATCTAGTTTCTATGCAGGAAGGTCTATTTACTTGTTAGTCTTGTAAATAGCAATATTTATCTAGTTATCTTATCTATACTTATCTGAAATATTTACATACAGTTTCTATGCGAGAAAGATCTATTTACCTATCTATATGAACTATCCAAATAACTTCGTTAACAGTAGTCTAGGCATGTATGATATAGCTATCATCTTATACTCTGGTATATGTATCTTCAGACAGAAAACGTTGCCAACTCCATTAGTCTGTAAATCCATACATATAGGGTCATATACGCTGTATATAGTTATAGAATAAGTATGGATACGGTCGTCGACCTTCGCAAGTACGAAGAGGCCCGACGAAGGATCACAATTACTCAAGGACTGAGCTCTGTGTGTGTAGGTACCTTCGACAATGTTTACGTCGCAAAATGAAAGGGTTCTTGCAAACCAGGCACTTAATAGGACTTCACTGTTCTGTTCATTTGTCATGTATTATCATCAACTGCTTCGTATTATAACAGTCAAAAATTTATAGTCTGCGGAGCTCAGGATATATTTAAAAAGAAGGTCCTTCCAAGGTTTAAAGCACAGTTAATTCATTGAAATCCAAAAAAAGGAACCATGTTTTGATTAAACTGGTATTGTGTACCGGACAATCATTGCATAACATTACCAGTACAAAAGGAAATGTTTATATTGAGTAGGTAAGGGACGATGACTAATTTGGATTTTAGGGTTGCTATTTTAGTCTTTGTTTAGATTACTGGTTACCCTATATGGTGACAACTCTACTTATATGGCTACTAGAACTTAGATAATAGAGAAAGTATTCAAAGTCAGACAGGAATACCATACTTCGGCTTAGTAATTGCCATGTTCAACGTTGCAAATTGTATAACGATCGAAGTAACTGTCTGTTAAGCCTGTAATTATAGTAATCTAGCGGTTGGAATTACTTAGAAGTCTTCCCCTGCCCACACGACTTCACGACTTAACAATTTTCAACCTTCTTGTGAATTCTACTTACCTGGTACTCAGTTATCATTACTTGTAAAAAGTTATTTTCTTTAAAAATTGTTTTCGTAAAACCCTAAAATTTAATTGCACGTCTAATTAAGTAAATATATGTAAATCTTTGTTTCGCTTCAGCACTTTTAGACTTTTGACAGATATACCCTACTTTATACAATAAAAAAACAGAAATTTGTTTTGAGGTTGCCTAGATAATAATGTGTAAAGACGTCACGATGTAAATATTTTTCTTTAAATCTACCTTAGTAGTATTATGTTTTTTAATATAAAATATGTACTCATCTAGCCTAAACTTTTTAATACGATACAAATTATTATTACTATACAACAACAACTTACCATTATTTGACTCATTGACAGTAAGTCCTTGCACCTAAAGTCAAAAGAGCTCGATTATACTTTATTAACATTATATCGTGAAATGCTTTAGCACTTGTCATTTTTAGTGTCAAGTTAACACCGGCTCATAGTTCAACTATTTCATTATTTCGTCCATACCTCGTGACTATTACAGTCACTATCAATATGGCCGACTTCACCGGCTCTGATGCATCTGTATGGAAACGTTTCATATTTGTCTATGACGAACCAAGATCGGCATAATGCTTATTCCCACTGGGTATGAAAAAAAACCCACTAGATGCCGTTGGGTACAAATGGATTTTTTGCTAGATGCCTGATTTTGTAAGCCAGTCCGCTTACGTTCCCTTAGTTTGCCTCAGCATACTTACGTTCCCTTAGTTTGCTTGAGACCGTTAACTTGCATGTGCATACAACGTGATGCACCATGCCTACCCGCATGCTAAGCTAATTCTAATGTAGCTACTGTAATAAATGTTGATTCTTTAATTACGCCGCGCCGTGGTGGTTTGACTTCTCATTACATAAATAAGCAACATTGTCAAGGACTGACGACATTTTAATGTAGATTTTCTTAGAATTTATGTGGTTAGGATGTTAAATATGGGATGTCTGAATAGATTCTTGCTTCTCTAAATTACAAAGTAACTAAGGTAAGTAATAAGTAATACAAAGTTTTGTTTTATTTAAAGATAATATATTATTAACTTGTTAGTTTTGACACTTATGATAATTACCTGATAAATAATTTCAGTAATTTTCTTGTAAAACTTCGAAAATTGACGTTAATTTTGATCTTTAACGAAAAACAATACCCAGAAAATATAGTAAGATACTAGGACGACATGCAGTGGCAAGAGGTTACCAACCATTTAACAAGATAATACCGGTTCCAGTTAGATTGTGGAAAGAGGTTATCAATATCACAGATAAACAGAATGTAAACAAACGCATTGACTCACTTGGGAAGGTTATAACTTTCTTGACATATACCTACTTAGACTAGGCATTAGTATAAATATTTTTAACCTATTATTATTATCAAAAATAAAAATAAAATCAATAGATACATTATTTAGGTACCTACACATAAAAGTGATAATAATTGACTTACTACCGACCTACCCTCAGATCACTCAAACATTTGAGTACTAAATTTAGAAATATTTTTTGCGATGAAATATATTTTCAAAAAGTCCCCATGACAGGATTCGAACCTGTGCCACCTCGTTTACTACCAAATTACAGCGCGACAAATAGGAACTGTAAAAAATACTTAGATATGTGATACCTTGACGACCTCTGTGGCGCGTCGGGCGAACGCTTGGCTGCAATACAGAAGGTTGCGGGTTCGATTCCCGCTGGGTGCAAATATTTATGCTTAAAAATAAATATTTGTATCTGGTCTGGGCGTATTTCTATGTATATATGTATGTATTTACAAAAGAAAAATAAATATAAGTAGTATATCCGTTGTCTAGCCACCGTAACACAAGCTTAGCAGCTTACCACGGGGCTAGATGGCGCTGTGTGTTCGTCACAGGATTTATTTATTTATTTATTTATCTGGACCCTGGATCATATGACAAATATTTACACTCACAGTCCATGACTGGAACTGTAGTAGGTATAAAGTAACGAGACACCGACGATTCTGTTACAATGTAAAAACTGCATAGACACAGATTACTATCATAGTTACTATGGAGTTTGTGAAGTTATAGATATATAAGAAAACAAGGTGTTTTTTTTTAATGATATGTGAGCTAGCTCATATAGAAAACTGAAATTGTCGGCAATAGAAAGCACTTCTTTTGTAGAAGCATATGTAAACCAAATTTTATTGTTTTCTTAGTTTTCTTACCTCAAAATAATCCATATTAGGTATAAAAGCATTCATAAGAGGACAAACACCGTGAATATAAATCGTGAGATTTTAAAAAGTTGAATTAAAAAGTTTTAGAACAATAACTTCAGTGAAATCTTGCTTAAAATCGACCGAAACTTGAAACATCTTTAAATTGCAACATCGACTGTTACTAAGATTGATTATGAAACGCCTCAGGCTGTTTTAGTCTGCAATCTATTTAATCCTATATGTTATTATAATAACAGCAATTTATTAGTTTACTATTTCCGAACATCTAGACAACAAGATATGCATAATTGGTGTCTGGAACTTTCTCCCCATATATTATGTTGCCAAAAACTGGTCGGCTATAATTTCCCTGCAAGAAGAGGTCGCGTTTCGAAACGCAAGGTTAAAATCATAATCAGATATATTTTACAACGCGTTACCTACCTACTGATGGAGTCCACAGAAGGTTAAATAAAAGATTACAAAACTTTGGACGCTTCAAGATTTTTTTTTATTTTACTAACGTTGATATTGTTAATAAATACAGTTGGATATTCACGTTATGAGTTATTTCAAAAACAATAAATAGCTACATATTAAAGTAATATAATTATGTTTTAAACTGAAAATAAGATGTAAAGCTTCAAACTGCGCACTACCTGATTGATTGGTTCCGATAATAAAAAAATTGTTAATGTTGTATTGTTATTGTTTCAGGTATGCGAAAAGTTGGAAATAGGAGCTGAAGGAGACTACTTCGGTTTGTGCGTGTCCACTGGTTCCGGGCCAGGGCGATGGCTGAACCTTCGCAACCCCCTGGACCCGCACCGCATCCCTGGTGGCCGTCTCGACCTACGAGTCAAGTTCTGGGTGCCACCCCACCTGTTGATCAACGAACCCACCAGACACCAGTTCTATCTACACGCTAAACTAGACCTCACTGAAGGCAGACTCGTTGTCGCTGACTTGGAAGTCGCGCGACGCATCATCGCCTACATCGCCCAAGCAGAAACAGGCGACTGCGACCCAGATCTCCCTCCGACGCACATATACGAAGAGTGCGACAAAATAGGCCCTCAAGGAGAGAAACCAGAAAATCACATGGAGAAGATAATCGAATACCATTGTGAGCTCAGTGGAATGAGAGCGTCGCAGGCCGAATACCGGCTGCTCAAAGAGATTTCGAATTTGGAATCTTTTGGGGAGGAGCTGTTCTTCTGCAAGCCTGTCACGCAGAACAACAACGCACACAACTTGTACAGTCATCTGCTGTATCATAGACAACAGGCAGAGGAGCCCCGAGCGAGAGACGACCAGGAAATTGATGGAGGAGCCACCGTGGGGTGCTTGGCTTCAGGTCAAAGCATGGGCGGGTGCGGCTGCCGACTCAGCACGAGCATAGGCGTCAGTCCTCACGGCATCATCATCTATAGACCTGCCTGCAATGGAGATCAGGACATTGGAGTCGAAAAACAGAGGTAATTAGCAAATAATTATATCATTAATATCAATTTTAACCTTGTCTTTGCTGTTTTTTGATTGTGCATCGTTTATATTCCAAACGGTATTTCCTTGCCATTTAGCGTCTCAGTTATTGGCTATTGTCTCAACATAAGTTAGGTACCTACCTACCATATTTGTTTACATACAATGATACTGATAGGTAACAAGAGGTATGTCCTACGCTACAACAAACATAGTATAATTATCTGCCTACATAATTATTATCATCAGTGTTTTTTCAAAAGAAATGCGCGTAATTGTAGAAGCAATATAAAGATAACTGATAATTTTTGAAAAACAAAATTAAGTTCGAACGAACCATGTAAGTATTTAGGTATTTGCACCCAGCCCAAACATGGCCAAAACAATCACGATCGATCGACGTGTTAGATTAAATAGATTATACTAGGTACCTATCGGTAGAAGGTAATTTTATACACAATGTTGTCGTGTGCCATATGCCTAATATCCTTCTTAGATAATGGCTGTTATGTCTCTTAACGTCTGCGTCCTATCAATAGATCAGTATCAAACATCGAAGGACTTATTTATAACAATAGCTCACCTACATAACAACGAATAGATGTTGATAATTAGGTACTTGGTACTAATTGCTTACTCCACTTACGGATAATAATGACACAAATTACAAGATAGTTTAAATTAAAAACCATTATAAAGTCATCAAGGGTATAATGAACTTAACTCACGAAAGTTAGTAATGGTCAAACCTAACAACTCGTTGATTTACATTCATTATATTAGAAGTATATCTGAACCCAATGTGAACTCATAGTTCTTTAAGAAACTTAGTAGTTTCGGTTTCAATCAATTTAAATTGTATCTACTCGCTACATATCTGTAGAAATCTACAGCGTGAATCCATAAGTACCAAAAAGCCATTAATTAAACTGAAATTAATACTCTGGCCTCAATTAGATGGGAAGTCTCCAGTAAAAAATACACAGTATTAATATTTATTGCCATTTACTAGTATATAACGATTAAATGGCTACGCAGCTCAAGTAGGTATATAGATAATGGTGTTTGCGTTTGATAAAATACAGAGTGCAAAGACATCAAAATATGTATGTTAACTGAAAAACTTCTTTTCATATTTTGAGTTTATTTAAGTTGTTTCTTCTAGAAAATCAGAATAATAATGAATGGGGCTTCCTCCGGGATGTTTCTTAGGGCCATATCTTTTATAGTGTACGTTAATGTACGTTATGTATGTGTACGTTTTAAACATAATATTTAACCTTGTGGCGAAGGTGTGTCGTGGTGCATCGCGAATTCTCTTGGTGACTATCGCGTATTCTGTGTTTATGTCCAAGGAATTTGAAACGCGACGAAAACGCGCCTCCAGCTCCGCCGCGCCTTAGTAAATAGAATAGACTTTATTGTAAGTACTATAGGTACAAATAAGCTAGTAACATATTTTTCAGATACATTAGCAGTTATATTTTTAGTTTTATTTACAGACTCAGCTGTTATAATCTTTGTGTTAATTAGTAAAGTGATATCTCCTGATATTTGCAGAGTATGATCTGTTGATATAACGTGCAAATATTATGTTCAAAACAATGTTTATATACTTGTCTAGTACCTACCTAGTTACGTATATTATTCTAATTATTTACAATAAAACCCTAATGTATATTTCATCTAAATCTTCACGGGGCAATTAATTTAACTTTGAATTAAACATAGGTACTCTTGTATTATTTAAAAAGATGATTACATTTGAATTTCCTACTGTAGTAACTGGTTTTCCCTTTTTAACATTAATTATCAAGCAAGTTCTTTTAAAAATGCATTTACTTTGGCAGGTATAGTACCTGCTACCCATCTACCAGTTTACACATAATATAAGCATTACGTAATCTTTGTCTCTAGTAGATAATACTACCTATCGTAAATTATCCACATATTAGCACTATGAATATTAACATACTAAATTGTAAGACAAATGTTTTATCACTTTTAAATTCGGAACAACAAAGGATGATATTATGTAATTCAGAATAATATGGAACAAAACATACACAACTATGGATCTTGTATTTAACGTACAAGAGCAAAATCTTAAACAAGGATACGTGAATCACAAATTGCATACACAAATTGAAAACCAACCTCATTTTTCTTTTTAACCTCATTTACAACTTCAACTCCATACTACTGTATGACATAGCAATATTAAAAAAGACTACAAAAGAAGAAATCCTTTGTTTTCATTTCACCGATATCATTTCAAAGCCATAAAGATAAATTAACAGAGGCCCCAAAATCCCTGAGGGACTCCCATAAGGTTTTTCACTAAAACTTTTTCCTAATCAATTCCGTATTGTTTTCAGCATTCCGTACACCGCAATCCACCGCGCCCAGCCCCTCCGCCGTAACTTCGTGCTATCATACGTGACAGGAGAAGGAAATGAAGCCACAATTCACATCAAAATGGCTACCTCAAGTCAAGCTGCAGCGTTGTACCGCGCCGTGACTGAGAAGCATGCTTTCTACTGCTGCGAAACTGTTAGAAGCGATGTCACTGAGCAGTTTATTAGAGATCTAAAGGTGAGTTCTACTCAAGTTTAGATTATTTAAATTAAAGGCATCGGGTTAGTCAACAAGATATTATACTACCGCGTCATCGTTAGCAAAATTATATTCTTTTCTAGCTTCGATACAAGGTAATACTTCATCATTGCACTAACTTACATCGTTCTTACTGGGTACGACTGAAGAAAAATCTCTTTCGCACCCACTGGTAGGTAGTAAACGGGAATTTTAACACATTACCTAGATTCTTAGATAATCAGCACCCGTATGATATATCTTGTTGAAAAATTAGTTTTGGCACTTTACAGAAGATTGCTGGTTTGACGTAACGTGTCATCACCAGGGATTACCTCGAAGCACCAATGCATAGTGCCCATGAAATAAGTTAGATGACTAGATAGATAATACTCAAGATTCTGGGGACAGAAGCCGGAACCATGAAGAAGTCTGTTGATAAATTAAAATAGCTATTTGGGTACCTAAATGTACTTTTTTTTTTTTAATCTATTTAATAAAGAGCTTTACTGAACAAACGGTAATGTCGCTCTGTTAGGACATCACTTCAGCTTATCTTCTATTCAACCCTACGAAAACAAGTTTATAAAGCGCTATAGCTTCCTCTGAAAGAGGACACGCCAGAGCGCCTGTTACCCCTCCAACCAAATACATATTGTAATTAAAATTATGTAACATAGAAAATCGCTGATCTTCGTTTCGAAACCTAAATGTACTTAGAATAAGAATGTCTATCCATGTGTTTGAAATAGGTACTAGAAAAAAATGATACTTTGAACCCAATAAAGAACAAGATTTATATTTCCATTTAAAATTATAAGACCGTTGTCACTTCCTTGAAAATTCGCAAAGTTTTATAAATAAAAAAATGAATTAGCATAGCCGTTGATCTACTCCTACTCAAATGGATAAGTTAAATAGGTTTTTACCTGCTTAGGAGTCACTTAGATAAGATTTACTTATGTGTTTAGTGATTACGTCAGATTTCAAAATTTAGGTACCTATTTAAGTATTAGGCAGCTATTACATTTTTTTAAGGACTTATTCTTCAATTTTGTTTAGAATAAATTAAATTAGCCCTTGGCATTCAAAATCATGAACTTCACCTACTTACACACATATATTTAAAAAAAACCGGTATTTCTAGTTATGGCAATATTTGAAGGAAAAAACAAGAGGTTTTGAACACAAAAGACCCTAAACTTTGACTTTATTTTTACGTATCTTACTTATGCTTTACCTTATCTATTATTGTAAAGTATGGTTGTCTCCTTCACACCATCCTTCTTAGGGTGAAATCTATAGTGCGTACTTTGCCTTTGCTCAGACTGAGCCTAGCAAAAACTAAGCATAAACTTTGAATTAGAATTTATAGTCGAAATTCATTTTGTGACACACAAATAAAATAAAAACAACTTCATAGTCATAACAGAGAAGCAAAGCTTAGGTCATTATTTTTGATTGGTTTACATTCTAAATTTCAAAAACTTTTTACTAAGCTAAAACTTCGGATAGTTGCGAAGATCACTTTTATTATTTAAAAAAATGTCTTAAGTCAAAGTTTTTGCTTAGCAAAGTCAAAGTTCGGACTGTAAATTTCAGCATAAGACGCAGACAATTATTATTTTTGTCTATTATTTTTAAAATACGTACATGCTACTAACTATCAGGTAATCTATGACAAGTAAAAAGACTGTACTTTGGCCGATGGTTCTACTTATGAATTTTAAATGAGAGGGGCGTGTCGGATGACCTTACTTACGTTATTTCATTTAATTAAACTATTTACCACGTTTAGACAATTAATTCTAAATACTTAATTAAATTACATAATTTAAAACGGTTGCAACAACCTAATTTTTGTACCTAAGTATTTCCAGTCGTACACACCTTAACCCGTAACGTTACTAATGTGGTCGGCTGGGAAAATTTATTCCGAGCGTACCCATCTTCACTGTCATCAGTGAGTGTGACTGGAAAATAATTCTCAGTCGTCCCCAGTCGTGTATAATTTCCTGAATAATATGACTTTGGAACTAATGAAGCTCATCCGTCAAAAGTCAAATATATGTATAGTAATGTCATTCAATATTTATTTATTTATAGGAGACCTAATGGTCTCCTAAAAAAGTTATTGAATAAAACGCGGGTAAAACCCGGTAAATATTGTGTTTTATTATAAGAGACCAAGACCCTGATTCTCTAAAAACATAGCATGCGACAAGCAGGCGGGATGCATGAGCATTGCAGAAGTCGATTTGTTGCAGGAGTAAAAATAATAGCTATTCTATATCTTCTTTCAATACTGACCGGCTTAGGAACAAGGGGAGCTATTTAAATAATTAAGTAGCCCTTAATTTTAAAGGCTACTTAACTAATTAAGTAAAATAACATGTACAGAATACGAATTAACGTACATCTCCTGCACGTCGCCTGCATTCCGTATGCTTTGTCCTTACCGAATCGAGCCCCTGCCTAAATTCTTGTAGTTATTCTTTTCTCTTGTTGTTCCAGGGCACGATAGCGTCAATATTCAACGACTCGTCGACGCTAGGCCGTCGGTACGTGTTCGACATACGGCGCACGTGCCGCGAGGTGCACGACCGAGCGCGCCGCGCCCGACACCGCGCCGCCGCCGCCCCGCCCGACCATCGCGACCGACACGCCAGGGCCGAACACAAGGTATTTTATTTATTTATTTATTTACTAACTGCGCCCCGCAGTTTCACCCGCGTAAGTCCCGTTCCCGCGGGAATAACGGGATAAAAAGTAGTCTATGTGTTAATCCAAGTCCCCAGCTATATTCCAAGTTTCATCGCAATCGGTTCAGTAGTTTTTGCGTGAAAGAGTAACAACCTCACATACATACATACAAAGATTTAACGCTTTATTATGACACCAAAAATACAATTTAGGTAAATAAAAATAACGAAACTTAAATCTAGTGACACAATAGGCGGCCTTACCGCTGAGAGCGGTTTCTTCAAGGCAACCTTGGTATGTATATTATAGGTATGTTAGATTTTAAAGGAAAAAATCATCTTCAAAAATTCACTCGCGACGAAATTTGAACTTCCGTCTCTGCGTATGTTTATTTTAGAAAAAAATTGTAAGGTACCTTAAGGGCCTATACAACCCCAATAGCGAGACAGGGATAAAGCCAGCGAATTTCAGATGTGTAAGTGAAGGACGTAAGATGCGACCTTGCAAAATTTTTGTGCATAAAATCAAACAATTGCTAGTTTCAAGATAACTAAATGTTATTCTTGAAAATCAAGACATCTACTGCCTGTATTGAGCTAAGTTCGGTTTTTACAAAGTTTTATTAGTTTTTGTACAATATTGACTGAGTAATATCACTTATTTGTACAATTTAAAGGGAAGTTTGGTTTTTTTTTCTATCGTGAAAATTTTCAGTAATTGTGTTTTCACGACATTCACGTGTTAGTAAATATCCTCGACTTTAATAAATATGGTTTCAAAAGCTTTTAATTTAAATAACTTTTGTAGTAATTCAACCTAGATACATCAGTTCTGGCCTTAATAAATGGTCCCTTAGGGTCTGGTCCCTTAATAAAAAACTGAATCGTTCTGCGAGTTCATTCCCAACATGTTACCCACCCAGGACACCCGGTCTAAGTCGTAGCGCCAAACAGACTCGTCTTTGAAGCCTAGCCTAGTGCAGACTAGGAAAACGAGTCGGATCTTGTTCCACAATTTAATATTATAACTTACCATCATGTGACCACTATGGTCAAACGCCCATCTATCGTTTGTAAAAAAGGGGTTTCTTGTCAAATTTTATAAAAATTGGTTAGTAAATTGCAAAAGCTTTAAAAAATAATCTATAGAACTTCGATTCTAACTGTAATCCTATACCAAACTTTAAGTTGAAACTTTAAAACTAGATAACATTTTAGCACCGATTTAAATATTTATTGAATTAAGTTTTTAACATGTCATTTCTTGTTTTTATAGGAGGCCCGATCTCGGTCGGCGAGCTCATCTCGAGGAGTTACTAGCGGAGGCGGAGGCGAGTCGCTCGCGTGCCGCGTATGCATGGACAGCGCGATGGACACGCTGTTCCTGCCTTGCCGGCACGTCGTCTGTTGCAATATCTGTGCACCTAGGTAAGATACCTCTTTCTATGTATTTATTCTATACTTATAATAAAGGAAGAGAGGACAAACAGTCTGTACTTGGAAGTAAATTTAAATAAAAGTTGTCTAGAAGACTTAGGAAAAGTAGTAGAACAAAATTATATAAATTTCAAATTCATATCTGTCTGTCTGTTCCATAAACAATCATTGACCGAACGAGCGAAGCGAGTGAGGTCCAGTGTAGGTGGGACTGGCGCTTGTATCTTTGTATGTTTGTTCGACGATAACTTGAGTATCGTAACTCCGATCGCCATGAATTTTGGTATGCGCGTAGTTTAGGTCAATAGAATTTATCAGTTCGATGAAAGATGAGCCGGATCGGTAGGGAGATAATGGTCGTGAGGTCTCAGTTCGGGGCGAACCACTAGTATTTTATAAGTAAGGGAGTAAAATACAATCATAGACTAATTTCTAGGATGTTTGTCCACAGATGCACCAGATGCCCCCTCTGCCGCTGCGAGATCGACAAACGCATGCACATCTTCCTTCCCGTTGAATACGAGAAGACGAACGGCATCATCGTCAAATGAACAACCTTCTCCAATGATACATAGTGTTACACTATGCGGTTGATAGCCGAACCCTGTACAACTTCAGGGTTATGTTACAAGGACCCTGTTTGAAACGGGACATTATTTATTGGGTTATTCCCAGCCGTCCCCACCTCGGTGTCTCCCCAGTGGGGACGGTTGGGAATCGTCTGTTAAAGGCTGAATCGTGCCTTGAGTGTAGTGCGTGAGTGTCTAGTCATTTATTGACTTTTATAATTGCATTTTTATTGTTTAACTTGACCAGGGGATTATGAAAAAAAATTACTTTGGAGTATTGTAAGTTTTTCATTTCTCTGGTCAATCTGTATTCTGTAAAATTGGTACCTATGTGGAACTTATTGTAGTTTCTTTGCGGTTGTAAGCTATTTTACATTTATTTACCAACTTTTATTCGTGTTTGTCCGGTATGAGATGACAATGCAAGTCTGAAATCTTTTATGATCCAGTAAGTGAATTATTTTCAACGTTTAAGTATTTCGCAGGTACTTAAAAACTTAAGTTTTATTTAGCTGTAACCTGTAACGTAAATTGTAAGATATTATTATTAACAAATTTAGGTTTTTTTCCTTCGTTTTAGAAGGTAGTAGGTACCCGCTAATATAGAGTAGGTACCTACCGTTTATTAAGAAACAAGTATAAAACAAGATTCAGCATTTTTTACTTTTATTATGATTCACTTTAAAATTAAAACATATTTTTAGATTATATTGACTTGGGTTGTAATTTTTGAGTTGCATCACATGAAAAACTTGAACGGCATCACAAAAAATACATTCTTCGAGCAATGTTTAGATACTGAGTTTGATTTATTAAGGTTAAAGATATGAATTTGGCTTTTAAATTAACGAACGTTTCACTGCTAATTTGTGCCTTTGTTTTCGTTTACCTACTGTATTTTTATTTTATTAAATAGTGCCAGCGTGTTGGGGCATTGGGCAAAAAGCAACACAAGTGTCTGTAACTTTTTGTTCAATGTACAACTTGGCTATTTTGTTTGATTTCATTTTATGTAACTGTATTTCAGCTTTTAAGTTACATTGTAAAGTAAGACCCGTGGTCTTAAGTTTTTGTTAAGTGAAAAAAAGAAAAATAAATTATTTTGTAAGAACTAAAATGTGGTTTATATTTTACTGTGTCTTTATCATTCTATGTGTAATATTTATCAACCTTATAATTTAAATAGAATAGAAAAATATTCCCGACCGTCCTTAGTACCCTTAGTGTGAGTGTATTCGAAAAAAAAACGCGAACGTGATGGTTAAGTTAACGCGTATTTTGTATGTAAAATTGTAACTTCGATATTGTCCGCTAGGGGCGCTTTTTGAGTTTCCATACAAAATACGCGTTAACTTAACCATCACGTTCGCGTTTTTTTTTACGAAAAAACTCACACTACCTACCTTGGTAGTAACGGGTGAGACCATAATATATTACTTTACTCTTAGGGTGAGACGTGAGGAAGATCTATATTCAAATAAAACATAGACTGTAGGCGCAAGAACTGTATTTATAAAGATGAGAATTATTAATTAGAAAAATCGACTTTGAAAAGGAAAAAAATAGAACCATTTACATAAGAAATCAGTACTTAGGTAGGTAGTAGATTGTATTTGCAGTGCAATTTCTACAATAGACATTAAAAATTCCTCAACATTTAAGACAAAATGTACGTAGATACAAACAACAAGTCTTATAATGTTCAACAACGACAATCCAGCACCCCTATTTGATGGCTCAGTTTCATAGGCACTATGCAGTAAATTGCTGCTTTGAAATAATCACTCTTGTAAATTATCATTTTACGACCAAAATCTTGTGAAACATAAAATTAGTGCATACTGCCAACTGTGTAAACCGGAACTTTCAACATTTGATGCGTCGATAACGCCTCTGGTGGTTATATTCGTTACTACCTAGTACATTCCGAATAGTTCCAATAGATGGCAGCAACCGCCCGTTAATTAAAAAAAAAACGTGTTGAACCCTATGCGAACTCTATGTTTAGTCTATGGACTATCAAATGTTGCGATATCTAAAAAAACTAAAAAGTTGGGGAAAAGTCACGTTGATCACAGATAAGCCCCGAAGATTGACTTCGATACCAATAATTGTCATATTTGAAAGGAATATCGAATAAGGAGTAAGGTTTTTACTTTACTCTATACCTACGCATCGCCACGCTATGCAGAACAACAGCGGCAACAGAACATCATCTGTTGAAATTTTTAACTGTCTAGCTGTCACGTTTCATGAGATACTTACAGGCCATTCTTACAGGTGGCCTTGTGACGGTGACAGACAAACGGACAAACGAGGCTGAATAAAAGGGTGCCGTTATTACTCTTTTAAAGTGAAACATTAAAATTAGTATTAAAATTATCTATCTTCATCTTGAGTCACAAAGTTGCAGTAAGGTGACAGTTTACTGCAACTCGATCTGTGTTTTTACAGACTGTCGTTTTATTAAATAAAAAAATTAACAGTAGGTATACACATACAAAGTATATTAAATGCGAAGTTCTTAGCACTAAGCGTCTTTGAGCTAAGCCGTGAATAAACCGACCGACGCAAACCATGTCATGCTTGGTCTTTTTCCGTGACAAGAGCTTTCACAGTTGATAGACAGAAACAAATAGTGGTAAAATTATTCCTACCTAGCTCCACGTCGATTAATAAGGCTATGAGAGTTTCTCGATGAAAGAAACCTTATACAGCAACTCAAGCGCAAGCTAAGCAAAAACACGCAGGGCGTCTGACGTACATCAGTTCTGTCGTGTATATACAGCGTGTTCCGACGATGACCATTTAAGCCGAAAGTGTGTTGGTCTAAAAGTATAGGCGAGCAACTTTTGTTCTACAACTTTTGAAAATTCGAAGTAGTTTTCGAAAAAATTAAGTTTAAAGTTTACTTGGAAATCGGCTTGTTTCTTAGAGTTAGAGGTCATTGACCTTATTCTGTTCTTTTATTCAGTTTGGACAACTACAATCAAAATTTCAATTTAATTTATTTTCAAAAACAGCTATTTCTTCAGCGAAATATTAACCCAAAAATTGCGAAAAAAAAATTAGTGTTTTATTAAATTGTAGATCGAAAATTGATCGACTAGACGTCTAAAACAACCCCCTTTCGGCTTAAATGGTCATCGTCGGAACACGCTATATACGTCATGCGCGCGGGCTTACATTATTTCAACACTCTATCTACGTATGTTTACCGCTCATTCAATAACCCTAAATAACACAAATAGGTGGTGTGTTTTTTGAGGAACGTTGATAACTTCGTCCCTACAAAAAACACACCACGATTTTATTTTATCAACAAACAATGTCAAAATAAAACATTATGCATCTTAAATCATCATAACACACATTTACATAACAAAAAATAATATTATAGTAGGGAAATTCATATATTGACCTAGCAACACTTCCATCCTGCCCGTCTGTACCCGAACGAACGAACGCAAGATGGCTGCCAATTTCTGTGAACGCAAGGACAAGTAGAAAAGTGATATCCGTTTGTGATATTCGTTTTATATTTGTGATAATAACTTTTTAAATATATTATTCGTTTAGTGTTTGTGCTTGTTAATAGTTTTCGTGCAATATAAATAAGTTGTTACTGGTTAAAAAGTAGTTTGTGTAATCATACTTCGGATGGATAAAAAATGTTCTATGTTGAATTGTGATTATTTATACAGTGATACACAGTTTTGGATCGCTATGACGCTTACTGTTGGATGATAGTTGTTGTATAACGTGAGTATTGTAGTATAAAACGTATCTGTAAGTTTGTAGGTCAAAAGTTGTGTGAAAAAATTTCGTCACTGTAACCTAAATGGCTGGTTATATTTGCTGCTGGAAGTGGCGTGGCGGTGTTTTATGGCCCGCCCGGTCGCCGGTTCGCATATCGGGCCTCAGCTGTTTGTTTCTCACGGTATTAGGCTTTGGAAATTTACCGGAAAACAAGTTAATTGTTGTAAACTATCATTGGGAAAGGTTAAAGTTGCGATCGTCGAGTTTATTCCTAAACAGATGTGGTGCTGGCTCTGTCAGCCGTGATTACATTATCGGCAATGATGTATTCGTTCAATATCGTGGATTGTTCGATGTGTATTTATGTTGTAAAAATTATCAGCAAGTATTGATGGAGCTCTTGAGGCTTGTTTACACAAGGGATGGATGGTTTGATGTATAATCAAACAATGATACATACGTAGGTAAACAGACTTTAGGTAGAGGTGTTTATAACTTTTTTTGGAGGGGATAATCAAGTAGGTATACTTATAAATGTAGGTATCTCATCCAACATACTTCAAATCAAACTATTATATTTATTGCTTCATGACAAATAATTTATTGACAAAGGTGTCTACAAATTATAATAACATCATGAACTGCAACATCTCTTAATTCTATTTACCTACCCACATATCAAATCTATTTTTATGATTGTTGTATATGTTGTTTCTCCATCTTCCAATAAACTACTTACTGTTTCTGGGCTCTGTTATCATGTAACAAAAGCCAACATCTCTCCTTTTAACTTGTCTATCTAAAAATAAGTATTACAAAAGCCCATTACAATACTTCATGACAATACTATATAGTATATTATATATTTCGCAACCATTTGTCCCATTTACTTGGGGTCGGCCTTCTTTGACAATAATTTTTTCGTTTTGTTAACTCAATCTTACTAATATTATAAACTCAAAAGTATGTATGTGGGTTTGATAACTCTTTCATGCAAAATCTACTGAATCAATTGCGATGAAACTTGGAATATAGGTAGCTGGAGACCTGGAATAGCACATAGGCTACTTTTTATCCCGATATTCCCGTGAGAACGGGACTTACGCGCGTAAAACCGCAGGGCTCAGCTAGTCTAACATATTCCAGAGTGTGTTTAACTGCTTAACTATTATCCTTAGACCTTGTTAGAATACAATTTAAATAAGTACTACCTAACATTAATTACCAAAAAAAAATAAAATAAAGTGTAATTTTAAATTCAAAATAATTGGTGTAGGTAACTGTAAAATCTGAATAAAATCACATAGGTACCTAATGTACTGTTAGCATACCTGACTTGCCTTATCTATAGGTAGGTATTTTTATAAATAATATTGTAAAGTTTTAAATAACCAATATGGTGTTACCTACCTCTGTGATTTTCCCTATACATAGATTCATTATTTTATTTACATAAATTACAAACTAGTAACACAAACATCTCTTATCCAGGTGCTGCATAGGTTGGCCTTATCGCTAAAAAAAATATTTACCAGCCAACCTTTGGATTGATACTTTTGTGGCAAAATTTATGTTTTTTTATTTAACGATATTGAATTCAAATTATTTATTATTTATTTATTTATTGAAACTAATTTTCCAGTTCTAATTTTTCAATCCCTTTGCTTTAGGGGTATACTGCCTCAAAGATTTCATTGCAACGATGCTGAAAATTATTAAATCAACATGATTAAAACTGGAAAACAAGTTACATTTCAAAAGGATCCATCATGCTAAAAAGAGAAGTATTTAAGTAGATCTATTTGTGGACAACAAGCCCTTAAGGGCCTTTAAGTTACGAATAAATAAAAAATATAAATAAATATAAATTTTCCTCGACACTACACACATCGCAATCTAGCCCCAAACTAGGCACTAGGTTTGTACTATGGGTACTAGACAACAGATATACTACATAAAATACTTTTTTTTAATAAATACCTATTTATCAGATACATGTTGGGCTTAGTCAAGCACTTTCCAAATTCATTACATATATATTTTGCACAATTGAGAAATCTTACTAACATTATAAACGCGAAAGTTTACAAGTATGAATGTACGTATGTGACTTTTTTACTCAATCTCATACTCATTGCGATGAAATTTGGAACATAGGTAGCTGTAGATGTGGAATACCTACTTTTTAGTAACTTTAACTACCTGCACCCTGGTTATAACCGCGCATGTCCCGGTTCCCCTAGAATATCGCGATAAATAGTAGCCTATGTGTTATTCCAAGTGTCCAACTATCTATATTCCAAGTTTCATCTCACTCGGTTCAGTGGTTTTTATGTGATTGAGTAACAAAGTCATAGACATACCATCAAACTAAGAGTGTGTGTATTGATGTTTGTTACTCAATCACGCAAAAACTACTGAACCAATTGCGATTTAACTTGGAATATTAGTAGTTTGATACCGGGAATAACACATAGGCTATATTTTATTTCGATATTCCCGCGGTAACGGAACTCACACGGGTGAAACCGCGTCGCGCAACTTGTACTAAACTATACAAGATGTAACGGGTAAGCCCTTTTAATCCGAAAGGGGGTTGTTCTAGACGTTTAGGCGAACAACTTTTGTTCTAAGTCTACTACAATCAAACCTTCAATTACCTTTATTTTCAAAAACAGTTGTTTTTCTAGTGAGACATAATCTCAAAATTTGCAAAAAAAAAGTTCGAATTTTCAAAAGTCGTAGAACAAAAGGTGTTCGCCTAGACGTCTAGAACAACCCCCTTTCGGATTAAAAGGGCTTACCTGTTACATCTTGTATAAATAAATAAATTATAAATAAATCAGATGTGCAGTGTTTAAACTTTTAATATCAACAAACTCTGTGTTTTTCCATTCACTATGTAAGTATGCTATTTTAGTAGGTATGTTCGTAATATTCATGATGGTAGGTATTATTTAATTACACACTGCTGAATACTTTATAAAAGCTGAATTTTGTATGATTGTGTGAACTGAAATGAAATTGAATTCTCTGTGCTGGTTATATGGTACCTATCAGGCAAGATGAGAATAATCAATTGTCAAATACTTTATTTCATTAAAAACTTGTATTACAGATTACAGTTACCTATATTCCAAGTTTCATCGCAATCGGTTCAGTAGTTTTTGCGTGATTGAGTAACAAACATCTAAACATCCGAACACACACACTTTCACAAATTTATAATATTAGTAGGATTATTTATACATGACTAAGTTATGTGACGTATGTCTCTGTCTGTCAACATTGAAACTTCATGTGACAGTAAAAGACAAACAATGCGGAGTTATGCAGCGTATTAATTAGCGTTTATCTCCCTTACTTAAAAAATATTATTTACACATGACTAAGTTATGTGACGTTTGTCTCTGTCTGTCAACTTTAAAACTTCATGAGACAGTAAAAGACAAACGATGCGGCATTAATTAGCGTTTATAAGTAAAGGGGTTAATGTCCAAGTGGATTGTACTGCGGCACTGTAGGCTGGTGTGTTAGTACTCTTGGTACCTGCCTGTTAGGTAGAGGTACACAATTAATTGTGATTGTCTGATAATGACGCGTGTTTACCTGCATCTATTCGAGATCGGTATTTGGGTGCGTCAATAAATGAAATTCTTGACGTCATTGAGACTCTGATTGTAATTGGCATCTCAAGGGGGTAATCCTCAAGTTTTTACATTGGGATTAATTTAGTTTTTTTGTGTATTTCGCAATTTTGTTTTTGGGAACGGTCAAAGAGTACATAAATCTTGAACGAAATCTACAAAAAAAACTCCGACTCTTGAGTAAGCCTTTACGGCTAAGTTAATGAAGTTAGGTAAAATTACCATTTCGAGTAAAAATTAAGAAAGAAGCATTTAGTTATTTGGACATGCACATGGTCAAAACAAGCTAGGTACAAACTACGTGTTTACCATGTTTAATAATTTATTCGCGGAGCTCGATATTTCGCTAGTAATTTCAACCAGCTGAAATAGAGATAAGGGGGGGGTCTAATACCTAAAGGAATTAAAATCCAAGTTAACATTTACTACTTTATTCGTCCCAACTGACAGGGTACAGAAAAAAAATAAAGGGTACAAAATAAAAATATTAAGGGGACAAGCTGGCAGGCTTGGCTAGGACCTCTGACATTTGAGTAAACCTACTTAAAGTTAGTTCCTTAGAGTAAACAGGTAGGGGTACAGACTAAGTGCTGGACCGAACAGTATGCTTACGTTCTAAAAGTTTAACTAAATTTTAACACTCGCTTATAGGTTTAATGTGTGGGTTGACAAATCACTCTCAGGGTACAGACTAAAGGCTGGCCCAAACAATCAACTTACAAACTAAAAGTGAGACTTAAGTTTAACATGTAGATCAACACCACGTTACGGGTACACATTTTACATATTAATACGCCATCCTTACGGACGTGAAATTGAATACACCTGAACAATAGTTCTTAGCACTTAAACGAAGATGCGGTTAACATACCCTACCATGAAGAAAAGTTGAAGTAGGTAAGTTTAAATATTTAGTGAAGTTAAAAATAAAAAAACAGATAACGCGAACTAAATAAACCCCCACACGTCAGGCGCGCCGCCTGCGTTACTCCCTCACGCGACACCGCAGGGAAGCCAACGCGCTTCCTCTCCACCTCCACCACTCAGCTTGCCCGGTGAACCACGACGCCCTCCACGGCCTCCATGCCGCACCAGCACTACCTTCGGGCAGACTTCGCCCCCACTATGCACCTCCTGTCGGAGGTAATTCCACTCAATTGGAGACACGTGTCGGATTCGAAACGTTGCGACGCGGCGTCGGGAACGACGTAGGACTCTCTCGTCGAATATCCTCCGCGAGTGCCACGGGCAATCCTCGCAGACTATCTCAACCGCCCAAAAAACTCCAGCAAGTAAAATAATCGCAATTTCCTCTAAGTGCGGCTGCCACCTCAACCTCAGACAGCCAGCCAACGCCCCTCTATCAAATGGCGAAAGGAAGTCCTCCCTTCCACAGACAAAACTATCCTCCTCGTCCTACTCATTCACGTTCAGTCAACCAAAAAAACTAATCTCGTCCGTGGATCGATTGGCCACTCAATGGACACAACACTCAAGCGGCATCGTATCCGTCAACGTCAGAACGCCGGAGCTGTCAAATGTCAGTGCGATCTGACATCCGTCAATCCCATCCATCCGTTTGTTTACAACTCGGGTTTACAATAAAAGCGAGGAATTGAATAACTTAAGATGTTTTCACCGTAATTCGGTGAGAAACAGTTTCAACACACTATGAGGATGCTACCTCGGTATAACGTGGTACTAGACACCCACCGATCCCGTCGGAAAAAGGTAATCTAACTTCACAAAAACTTACTACAAAAAACAAGGTGTTACAGTACCCCCTCACTCGCCAGAATTTTGCGAGGCTACGAGAAAAATTCCTACTGGCCCTCCAGTACACAAGCCAAGACGTACCACTCAACAACTCGATCAACCAAAACAACAGTCACTAACCTATCAATCAACACATTTTATATCCTTTACATGAGTGTCACAACGACGACCTTTTTCGTCCTCCAACACATACACCAACTTGGACTTCTTCTCAACAACGTGACATTTCTCATAGCGAGGCGCTAACTTGTAGGAAAACTGCTTCGAAGCGTCACTCCGAACATGAGTGCGACGCCACACCACATCACCCACCTGAAAACTAACGTCCCGACGACGACGATTATAATAACGCGCGTTCCGAGAATGCGATTTATTTAAACTTACGTCCACTCTCCCAAATATATCCTTCAACGCTACGATCTTGCTGGCATAATCAACTCGTGAACTCACCACCACATCTTCCAAATCCTCTCTATCCCCATACACACTACCATCAACCACAGCCTCACGACCATGAACCAACAAGAAAGGAGAAAAGGTAGTACTGTCATTAACAGCAGTATTAATGGCGAATTGAATTTGGTGAATATGAGAATCCCAGCGACGCTGATCATCTCCAACCAAGGCAGCTATAGCCGTAACTATGGTACGGTTATATCTCTCAACGGTGTTCACCTGAGGACAATAAGTAGGAGTGTAATGAACCTGTGGAACATTGTACTTCTCGAACAGAGCCTTCACATCACGCCCCACAAATTGCGGTCCGTTATCCAAGATTACGGTTTGTGGAATACCATGAACCAATAACACATGGCTTTCCAGACGCTCGGCCACCGCCCTACTCGTCGCACGTCGAAGAGGAAACACCAAAACATACTTAGAAAAGCAACAAACCACCACGAGCAAATACTCATTTTGTAATCGCGACTTTGGCAGTGGACCAACCAAATCAACGCTGATACACTGGAACGGTCTTCGACACACCTTCGGGTTACCAAACAGACCAGGAGTAGTCCTATTCGGGTGTTTAAATGCTTTACATGTGGAACACTGCGACACATACTCTTCCACATCCTTGTACAGTTGAGGCCAATAATAACGTAGACGCAAACGCTTATAAGTTTTTTCTATTCCCAAATGCGCACCAAGAGGAGAATCGTGATTGCCACTAATCAAACTCATCCTCTGATCCGAAGGAACTACTTCCTTCCAGTCAAAATCGCCAGTCAACGTAGAACTACTTTTGGTATAGCGATATAGCTTACCATCAATAATTTGGTAATTAGGACAAGTCTGCGGTCTCTTCTGACAACGGGAATAAAGATTCGAGAACCAAGGATCCGTACCGGGAGTAATCACAGACACAGGAACAGAGCGAGACAAAGAGTCAGGAACTAAATGTTCTCTACCACGTCGATGTTCAATCTGAAAATTATAAGGCGAGAGCCTACAACCCCATCTCTCCAAACGTCCGGTAGGATTCTTTAAATTCAAAAACCACCTTAAACTAGCATGATCGGTAATAATCTTAAAAGGTTTATGACCCTCGAGATACGGTTTGAAATGTTCAACTACTTGCACTACAGCCAACGCTTCTCGCTCCGTAGCGGAATAATTTCGCTCGGGCGCACTCAAAGAACGACTGTAATAAGCAATGGGGTGTTCCTCCCCGTCAAAAACTTGAGTCAACATTCCCCCAATCCCCACATCCGACGCATCAGTATGTACAACAAAAGGAAGGGAAAAATCCGGACAAGCCAACACAGGTGCCGACGTTAAGGCACTCTTCAACTGAAGAAACGAAGTCTCGGCCTCAGGAGTCCAAACAAACGGCGGTCTATCTTTACGAGTAGAAGTTAAAGCATTTAAAGGTGCAGCTATGGTACTAAAACTCCGAATGAATCGCCTATAATAAGAAGCCGTTCCCAGGAAACGCTTAACATCCTTCGAACAAGTTGGAATGGGAAAATCAGTAATCGCCTTAACCTTGTCAGGATCCGTTCGCAACCCCAACTCATCTACCACATAACCCAAATATTTCAACTGTTTCCTAAACAGACAACACTTCTCAAGATTGATAGTAAGGTTCGCGGAACGCAGGCGCTCGTATATCCTCCTCAGCAGCTCAATATGCTCGGAAAAATCCTCCGATACTGCCACAATGTCATCTAAATAAATAAACACACGCCCTCCAAACTCAGGACCGAACAACTTATCCATAAGCCGCTGCTGGGTAGCCGGGGCCGAAGTCAAACCAAAACACATGACCTTAAATTGGAACAACCCACGCGAAGGCACGGTGAACGCAGTCTTCTCCTTGGAAGAAGCGGAAAGCGGAATCTGCCAAAAGGCGGATTTTAAATCAATTGAAGATAGGAAACGAGCGTCTCGGAGCTGGTCCAGGATGTTAGTAATGTAAGGTAAAGGATAAGCGTCATGCTTTGACACTTCATTCAGTTTGCGGCTATCCAAACAGAAACGTAATTCGCCATTCGCCTTAGGAGCCATGGTTACAGGATTATTCCAGGGGCTACAACTAGGCTCAACCACGTCCAACGCAATCATTTCATCCACTTGACCGTTCAGTTCAGCCAACTTGCCTGGTGACATAACATAATACCTTTGTTTAATAGGAGCCGCATCTCCCGTATCTATATGGTGCGTAATCAAAACAGTCCTACCTAGACCCTTCCTCTCCGATGAAATACCTTCGAACAACTTACACACATCGTTCGCTATTTTCTTCTGCTCCTCCGTAAGAGCATCAAAGGGGTGGATGCGATTCACCTGCGACACCACTCGCTCAACCGTTAATTGAAAAACACTCGGGTCTTTCTTCGTTAAACTCAAAATATCAGGCGCAATATTGAAAGCCTTCCAAAAATTTATTCCAAACAGTAACGAGGTAGAAATACCCGGAATCACATAAAACTTAACTACACGTAACACATTTTTCACCACAACCGGCAAAAACATAAAACCAGCAACGGGACAAGACGACCCGTTAGCTGTCACCACAGATTCTAACCTATCGGACTGATGGATGCTCGCCCATTCCGTAAAATAATCCACAGCGGTACTACCGATAATAGAAATCTCAGAACCGGAATCCATCAATCCCGAGTACGGAACTCCCCCAATCTCAACATTTAAATAAGGGCAAACCCCACGGCTAACCCCACTTACACTATGACGGACTGGCCTCTCCACCGTTCTACCATTCTCAAAAAAGTCGCGCACAAAGGTGCACCACTCACGCCACTCAACCTTAGAAGTAAACGGCTTCACCTGAAGACAGCCCGTCTCTACTCGTTTTTTGATTTCTCAGAGCTCCGTTTAGGGGAACACTTCGAACAATCAATCACGGTAACATTGTTTTCACCACATCGATAACAGACTTTGATACGAGGTTTAGTACATTCAACGAGAGAATGGCCTTTCACCCGACACTGAACGCAAAAACGTTCCACTTCCTTAGCCACGGCTTGGCACCTTGGACTCTTAGATGGACCCTTGTAAGACAAGTCAAAAGTGACGGAATTGAATTTATTCTTTGGCGGTTCCACAAAACTTTCGGCCCTTTGCTTGGCTGCCTCCAACCTTCTACAAAAATTCTTTAGTTCCGACCACGTCCGTATGTCACAATTCGCCAACGGCACGGAGTAAAAAGGCCTAATATTAAATTTAACTATGTCTAATTTCTCTCCATCCGTCAATGATTTACGTAACCGTGAAAAATAGCAAAGCATTATATTCAAATAAGAGGAAATTGTTTCCTCTGCACCTTGAGTTCGGGACCTAATCTCATCGAGCAACCTATGATCATAATCGTATGGCAAGAATTCGTCCAAAAGAGCAGACTTCAACTGTTCCCACGAATTCAGCTCACTTCGAACACCACGGAACCAAAACAAGGCTTCCTCAACAAATAACTCAGCAGCCGATTTAAAAAGTTTCTCTTTACTTATATTACGAGAACTAGCCAGCTCCTCCACTCGCTGCAAAAATGCGTGAATACTTTCTTTCCCATTAAACCTAAGATTAAGTGAAGCAACACTAGACGAGCGATCACATCGATCATAATCACAACGTTCACGAACTACGGGTCGAATAACATTAGGTTCAACAGCGGGTTCACTCGGTTCGGAGCCATCACCGGCTTGATCCTCCTTCGCAGGCTTAAATTCGAAACTACTCGAAAATGTGTGGGACATATTGTCTATCCGGTGTAAATGCGTTAGTAAACGTGTGTGCAACGCGTTCTTATGCGACTGAAGCTCAGGGGTCGTGGGTTCAACTCGACTAAGTCGATGAAAGAGGTGGTTGCCTAAAGCTTGAAATCGGTACAGCTTTTTGAGTAATAGGGGCCCCTTTACCGAATCGTCATACAAAATCCCTTCAAGTTCACCTATCTTCGTGTCAATAGTCCGCAATTCAGAATCTGCATCCCCTTCAAAAGCATTTACCTCGTCCGTAGGTACGTCTTTAACTAAACTTCGAATTTGTGTTCTCAATTTCTCGACCGTATTAGCCGGCGACTCATCCCGAATGGCAACCTCATACGTAAGCTCATCTTTGTTTAATAAATTAAAACGGATAGGACGTTCCGAACTCATGATGGTAAATTAAATTTACTCAACAACCGCAATCAACATGTAACGTATCTAAAAACTAAACACGCTCAAAAGCTATCCTCAACAGTCAACAGTTCACCACAATCAACATACGAAAAAAAATTCTTAAGTTAAAAAGAAAAATGTCAGATTGACCAGCCAATCCGACGTTGAGCGACAGACCAACGTCAGGGAATCAATCCGCACAGCCAGCATGTCCCTGTTCGGGCGCCATTGAAATAGAGATAAGGGGGGGGTCTAATACCTAAAGGAATTAAAATCCAAGTTAACATTTACTACTTTATTCGTCCCAACTGACAGGGTACAGAAAAAAAATAAAGGGTACAAAATAAAAATATTAAGGGGACAAGCTGGCAGGCTTGGCTAGGACCTCTGACATTTGAGTAAACCTACTTAAAGTTAGTTCCTTAGAGTAAACAGGTAGGGGTACAGACTAAGTGCTGGACCGAACAGTATGCTTACGTTCTAAAAGTTTAACTAAATTTTAACACTCGCTTATAGGTTTAATGTGTGGGTTGACAAATCACTCTCAGGGTACAGACTAAAGGCTGGCCCAAACAATCAACTTACAAACTAAAAGTGAGACTTAAGTTTAACATGTAGATCAACACCACGTTACGGGTACACATTTTACATATTAATACGCCATCCTTACGGACGTGAAATTGAATACACCTGAACAATAGTTCTTAGCACTTAAACGAAGATGCGGTTAACATACCCTACCATGAAGAAAAGTTGAAGTAGGTAAGTTTAAATATTTAGTGAAGTTAAAAATAAAAAAACAGATAACGCGAACTAAATAAACCCCCACACGTCAGGCGCGCCGCCTGCGTTACTCCCTCACGCGACACCGCAGGGAAGCCAACGCGCTTCCTCTCCACCTCCACCACTCAGCTTGCCCGGTGAACCACGACGCCCTCCACGGCCTCCATGCCGCACCAGCACTACCTTCGGGCAGACTTCGCCCCCACTATGCACCTCCTGTCGGAGGTAATTCCACTCAATTGGAGACACGTGTCGGATTCGAAACGTTGCGACGCGGCGTCGGGAACGACGTAGGACTCTCTCGTCGAATATCCTCCGCGAGTGCCACGGGCAATCCTCGCAGACTATCTCAACCGCCCAAAAAACTCCAGCAAGTAAAATAATCGCAATTTCCTCTAAGTGCGGCTGCCACCTCAACCTCAGACAGCCAGCCAACGCCCCTCTATCAAATGGCGAAAGGAAGTCCTCCCTTCCACAGACAAAACTATCCTCCTCGTCCTACTCATTCACGTTCAGTCAACCAAAAAAACTAATCTCGTCCGTGGATCGATTGGCCACTCAATGGACACAACACTCAAGCGGCATCGTATCCGTCAACGTCAGAACGCCGGAGCTGTCAAATGTCAGTGCGATCTGACATCCGTCAATCCCATCCATCCGTTTGTTTACAACTCGGGTTTACAATAAAAGCGAGGAATTGAATAACTTAAGATGTTTTCACCGTAATTCGGTGAGAAACAGTTTCAACACACTATGAGGATGCTACCTCGGTATAACGTGGTACTAGACACCCACCGATCCCGTCGGAAAAAGGTAATCTAACTTCACAAAAACTTACTACAAAAAACAAGGTGTTACACAGCTTGTTCACGAGATAAAAAATAAATAAATTAAATTTTATGTATAAATTATTAAACATGGCAAACACCCCGTTAATAAGTAATTTTAGTAGGTACAAACTACTTAAATCCACATTCACAACAACAACAACAAAAAATACATACAAAAATAAATATAAATAAAAACATAACAACAAAATTATTAATTTTAATAAGATACACAACTAAGGAGCCGTGTGCATCCAAAACGGACCAGCCTCAGCAAAAAGCTACAGCAAAAAGTTAATGCAGCGCTAATTAAAATGTTCTGTGTAGGTAAACATTAAAAAACTTAGAAATATTATGACATGAGCAATAATAAAAACAAAGAAATATTAAAAAAACGGCGATAAAGTGCCCTGGCGGTACAAGCGCCAGGTGTGTTTCACGCAGGTGCAATCGGCTTCTGGGTTGAGGCGATCCGATGTCGAGGGGTTTAGATAGGTATTAGGGGTGTAGAATATTGCCCCGGTTCCACCATAGCCTTAAATATGCGACGATGTGAATCATATTTAGATCATTGTAAAAAAATGTAGTTTTAACGATTGTAAATAACAACATGATAACAAAAAAAAACACCATGAGTTTCTCGTGGCTTCTTCTCATCGGAGGGCGCGTTCCGAAGACACGCTAGAGTAATAGTTGTAATATCACTCGACGTATTTAAAGTGTTCGAATACATCCAATTAAATAAAGGTATTTTTACATTTTTTAAACTTACACGATTTCCGTTCATTATTATTAAATATTAGATTTTCGGGTCTAGATCGCGTTATATCAACAAAATTATTTTAAATTTAGTAAATAAAATTTAAAATTACCCCGACGTTTCGGCAAACGGATTACACCGGCCGTGGTCCCGGGAAGACTGAGCCGGGAAGATCTAGACCCGAAAATCTAATATTTAATAATAATGAAAGGTATTTTTGACTTTGACTTTGTACATTTTAATTACCTATATCGATGTCCCTAATGGGAATGACCTAGACTTCGAACTCAATATCTAAGGCCCATTTGCGCTGCTATACTTAGCCCCGGGCTAGTGAGCTAGTTTAGTGCTAACGTTACAAATTCATTTATTTAAAACTACCCGCGGTTTCACCCGCAGAAGTGAAAACGCGTTAACACGGGCGCGGGCGGCCGAGCAGTTCTCGAACGGGTTGCACTTTTTCGTTCATTACTCGGGTTCTACTAATTTGATTTCGATGCAAAGTATACCACGACCTTCCTCGAAAATAGAACTATCCAATATTGAAAACCAAATTTCTATCGGATTAGCTTTTAATTGTATAAGGAACCGACGATAAACAGAGAAAAAGACAGACAGACATAAATTTTAAAAATTATATAATTTTGTTCTACTACTTTTTCTAAGCCCTCTAGACCACTTTTTTTCTTCCAAGTACAGACTTTTTGTCTTTTCTTCCTTTATTATAAGTATACATAGAAGATATAGACTACATAAAACTTTACATTCGACGCCACATACACCAACGACATACCTCCATCCAACGACTCCCCGCGACCGCTACAAATGTCGTCGGACAATCATGAACGATGACGAAAACTTTTCGGTAATCGCTAAATAAACCGCTTTTGAAACATATTGTGAGGACTCGCCTCTGACGAGATTCCCCAATTCCAAAGTCAGACTGTTCAGGTACCTAATTACCTACTCACACCAAAAAATTAAACAAAATTCGAACGTAAAACCGCGGGGCGCAGCTAGTACATAATATATTATTCGTAAATTTCGTAAACCGTATCTATAGCCCTACACTGCAACGGAACCACAGCGTTAATCTGTCAGTGTCAGACATTTGATGAATAGCCCCATTCAAGGTATATGTTACATTAGTATAACTACAGATAGGTAACCTATACGAATAGGTACTGTATCTACGTAGGTTTGGCTTAGTAGTTGGCTGGGTAAGGGATGAATTGTATTAGACCGCGCGTCACCCAGCCGAGCTTCGTTGTCCATTGATCGGTCTGTTGCAATGCAACCGAGTAGCAGCCGAGCAATGGACAACGAAGCTCGGACCCGGCACGGCTGGGTGACGATCTAGTATAAATCATCCCTTAGACCGACATATTTTCTAATACACATTTATCTAATAATTTTGATCTATAATCCTAATTTTGATCTATATATTTTATATGTATGATAGTCTGTTAGGTATATATTTACACTAGCTGCGCCCCGCGGTTTCACCCGCGTAAGTCCCGTTCCCGCGGGAATATCGGGATAAAAAGTAGCCTATGTGTTAGGTTAGGTATCCAGGTCCCCAGCTACCTATAGTCCAAGTTTCATCGCAATCGGTTCAGTAGTTTTTGCGTGAAAGAGTAACAACCTCCCATACATACATACATACATACTTACATACAAATTTTCGCGTTTATAATATTAGTAATATTTTGAATTATTATCAAATGTTTTATACATTATTATATTAGTATCGTAGTTCCTACAAAAAAAGCTTGTGCTTAGTGTAGAGCTGATTTCTAATGTAATTTGATAAATGTTTAATAAGATTCATATTAATAAATAAATTCAAATTCAACTTAGTATAAACCCTACCTACGTTTTTAATGCCAATTAAATATACCTACTTATTCGTGCGGATTTTGAAACTCATTAAACAAAACCATTCGCCTCTTTATGTCTTTTCAACAAATTTCAAATTTCACTCATCGCAACCTCTATTCTGCTCGTACTAAACTCGGCCAGTTAACACGTTCACAGTCCAGTGTACGCTATCCTGTACACGCGGATGCATCCGTGTGTACAGAATAGCGTGCAATTGGTTCCGTGTTCTCTATATTGTACACTAATTTACTTTTATGCCAAGTATGTGTAATTTACGGATATTATTTCCAAAAAACAACGAAACTTGCTATTGAGTTATAGAACTACAATAAAACGATTGAACATTCCATTCAAACATATTAATATTCATAATTTTGCCAAAGGATTTTGCATAATAAAACTCAATATTTACCAGGTTTTCTTTGATAAAACGGCATTATTAGCTGTTTCGGCAGCGAGATTTCGCTAAATTTACAGTTAGCCTTTTCTAGGTTGACTGAGATGAGTCAGTCAGTCTCAGTCTCTCAGT
Organism: Idaea dimidiata; assembly: GCA_949358125.1. NCBI lineage: Eukaryota > Metazoa > Arthropoda > Insecta > Lepidoptera > Geometridae > Idaea > Idaea dimidiata. Next base: position 2,753,203 of record OX442342.1, read on the forward strand.
TGATCTCAGTAAATATTGTGTTTTATTATATTAATATTCAACAAAATAAACATAGGCATGAAATGTATTGCACGTGAGGTTGACTTAAACCATTAATATAGGGGACAGTGAACGTGTTAAAACCCATGTTTTTGTCCGATCATTGTGACACGTTTCAGCACTTAAAAATAATCCCCTGCCATTTTCCGGCCGCTTTTTATTTTATCAAACGTTTGTAGGTACCGTTCCTAGTCTGTCTGTAAAACGAGAAAATACCTAATTAATATTTTCAAATATTACACAACTTTTTCGAAGTTTTTTTTTGCGTAACGTATGGCAAAATACGCACAGGAAAAAGAATAAAATAAATATTTGAATCGGCTTCTGTACAGTCAGAAAATGACTGAGTGTACCTGGTCCATATTTTGAACTTGTTTTTTTTTATTTCGTATATTTGTTTTTATTGCTCAAGGCATTTTTGAAGATGAATTTTTCCTTTAAAATATTTCTAGTTGTTTTTTTTTTTTCAATGTTGGTTATTTTAGGTTAACTAGTAATGATTTCTTATTCTGCTTGATATCACTAAAGCTTTCAAAGTATTAGTAGTTTCATGCAAAATAACCAACAATTGCTGAACCGTTATTGAAAAAAATAAAACTTTAAAATATGCAACTAGTACCGTAGGCTACACTCGGTATTTTTTTAATTTAATTAAAAAAAAAAAATTAATTCTTTTATTTTTGTCCGCGTCTGCGGATACTTTAATAAGAATAGAATAGAAAAAGCATTTATTGACAACAAACACATACATAAGTACCTAGGTACATGGTATACAAACAATAGGACACAATTTTTATAAAGATAATAGGTATATAAAACGAACCAAAGATTCTTCAATGCGTTACAAAACTGCGGAAAAATAAACCCGCGGATTAAAATCGAAAAAACGGTGCAAACGTAACCTTTGCTGACCGTACAACATACGTGATTATTTGTGTATAAAATATGATACCTTCTACTAAAACCCTTCGTGCGCGACCCCCTAGCACTTGGCCGGTTTTTTGGAACATATTTTTAGCCATTCACAGTTCAGTTTCAGTTTCAAAAGGTCTTTATTGAGAAATAATATAAATTACTAGCTGCGCCCCGCGGTTTCACCCGCGTAAATTTTTTAAAAATCGGTTTAGCTATTTTTTTTTTCTCATATGAATCTTCTCCTGATTACAACGAAGACAACGCAAAAAGAATTATCGAAATCGGTCCAGCCGTTCATGCGTGATGCCGTGACCACGCGGAATAGTGATTAATTTTTTTATGAAGATATGAAATATACTAAATCCAGTGTAAATCCTTTATACTATTATCCTAGATAGTAGAAACATTACGCCGCCTATGGGCGCCGATCGATCGCCCATAGGCGGCCGATCGCCCATAGGCGATAAGGCCGCCCTTTGTACCACTTTAGTTTTTAAGTTCTAAAATGTAACTTGTTTTTATTTGTGTTTTTGGTACAATAAAGTGTTAATCAATCAATCAACATTACATGATGCGTTTACAAAGCAAGTTCACTTTTTTTTAAAACATTTGAATATTGATTAACTATTATTTGTAATATGTTTAAGTATTATTATAATTTGAAATTTTATTTATTATGCAAGGTTTAGCACAACATTGCATTTATTAGCATAATTTTTAAATATAAAAAGCAAAAGGAGTAGAAGGAAACCAACCTAAAATAAATATAGGAATACCCTCTGTCATCAAATTATTAAGGAGGCGCATAGTACCGTGCAATCGGACTGTCTGGGGCTTTATTTTTGAACCAAATGAGCCACTCCGAGTGATTTAAATACCTCGTTTTCTCGTTTTCTGCTGACATTCGTTCGATTTCTGTTTTTTTTCAATGTGAATGGCACCACCGCAACGAGTGGTGTCTACCACTCGCCGCAGGAGTCATACATCGAACGAAAATCAGCAGATATCGAATTATTTAAATCGTCTTAAGTCTAATGAACGATTCAAAAATAAGGCTCCTGTACAGCGAAGCAAAGCGAACAAGGTTTATAATAGGAACAGTCGTAGCGCAAGCCAGCGCAACAACTGTTCGCGCCGTTCCATTCACAAATCGAAGTATAATATTGACCAAGAAAGTCGTTGCAGAACTCGCATGACCGTAAACAACATCCTCCACAGAGATGAGAAATTGACCAATAAAATAGTTTGTCACCGACTTGACTACCAATGAATTTTCCTGCTTCACCATTAATTCCCATAATAAATCTAAAGATATTCAAACGTGTTTATTAATTAACTCCCCGTTTAAGATAAACGGTAGTTATATAATAAAATAATGGATAACCTCAACGTAATTGGTTGAGCAATTATTTCACGATGTTGTTATTAATTTAACAATAAATTGGACTGGTTTTATTAATTAGTTATTTAGCGTTGTATAGTTAATGGCAGGTTGTTACCGGCAACCGGTGACTAGTTGACTCTATTTGGTTTATGTTTGTTTGCTTCAGAGCAATGCATGGTAAAGTGGGATTGTCGTTGTAAAATTAGTGACCTTAGACCAAGGATAGGCAAACTTTTTCCTTCGCATGCTACCATTTACGTCAAAAATCTATGGCGGGCCAAGTATTTGAATGCTATTAACTTATTTTATATCCTATCGTATCTTATTTTTAGTAATAACTAATATAGACGCGAAAGTTTTCAAGTGCCTGTAGTTATGTGATTTTGTTACTCCTTCCAATGAGTCTTAAAGTTATAGAGACGCCATTGCAGAACAAATCATTATTGAAAAGCGGCACAAAGTATGCTATACAACCTCATTATATATATTCATTCACATAATTTAAAGAAGAAATAGACGAAACTATTGTTATCTCTTTCTAAAACATAAGACTCAATGCTACTTGCATGACGTAAGAAAGAGTGATGAGAAATCTCATAGTGGTTAGGAGAGAACCTTTCTATTGAAATAAATTAGTTCTGTAACTAATTTCTTAGCCTATTCGTTACAAAAAAAACAAATAAATCTTCCCTCTTTATTCATAATATATACTTCATATTATAAAGCTGAAGAGTTTGTTTGTTTGATTGTTTGAACGCGCTAATCTCAGGTCCAAATTAAAAAAATATTTTTGTGTTTTATAGTCCACTAGCTGCGCACCGCGGTTTCACCCGAGTAAGTCCCGATGCCGCGGGAATATCGGATTAAAAACTACCCTATGTGTTATTCCCGGTATCCAGCTACCTATATTCCAAGTCTCATCGCAATCGGTTAGGTAGTTTTTGCGGGAAAGAGTAATAAAGTCACAAGTCAAAGGAACGGGACTTACGCTAGTGTAACCGCGAGCGCTGCTAGTATTTGTATACCTAGATAATATGTATGTATCTGTATAAATAGGTATACCTCATATTCATTTTACGAAAACACCTCTAAGGAACCTCTAATTCTCAAAGCACTCGTCTCAAGGCCGAGCTAGATAAACCAAACATGACCTAGTACCACACGATTTGTTACCAACAAATCGACTTCGGTCACACCTCCACAGAAGTTGATAGACAATTAGCGACTACACGATTATTTTGCTAATTCCGTAGGTACTTATTATTAGAGATAATTTTCACACCTCTCTGTTGAACTTGATGTGTTTATTTCGATGTGAAGAAGTTTAACGTTTGATGTGGCATTTTTGTAGTAAAACTAGCAGAGCCCCGTGGTCTTACCTGCGTACGTCCCGTTCACGTCAGAATTTCGAAAATGTTACTAAATATTATAAACGCGAAAGTTTGTATGTAGGTAGGTATGTGACTTTGTGACTCTTTCACGCAACAACTACTTAACCGATTGCGATAATACTTAGAATATAGGTAGCTGAAATAACACATAGGCTACTTTTTATCCCGATAATCCCGCGGGATCGGGACCTACGCGGGTAAAACCGCGGGGCGCAGCTACAGACTTTACATTTCAGCTCTCTACTATCAGAGCGGTTTAGGCCGGGCGCACTTTAGATACGTTTTCGTACGGATTTCTTTTGTGCGTGAACGTACGAATATGTACGAACAACCCATCCTTCCGAATACAATTACGTAAACGTAAAGTAAACGTACGACTAATACGTTCTTTTATTTTTACTTAGACTGCGCTGTCCGTCTATCTATCTGCTTGTATCTCACGACTCATGATATATCTATCTATCTATAATATAATTTTTAAAATTCATGTCTGTCTGTCTGTTTGTCTGTTCCTTATACAATTAAAAACTACTAATCTGATTGAAATCTGGTTTTCAATATTGGATAGTTCTATTTTTGAAGAACTTTACATCGAAATCCAATTAGTAGAATTCGAGTTATGAACAATAACGTCGGCTATGCACTATTTCTACGCATCGCGGGTAACAGCTAGTTGCTATATAAATAAATAATAAATATTGCACGACATTATACTCAGCGCAATCTAGCCCCAAACTAAGCACTAGGCTTGTACTATGGGTACTAGATAACGGATATACTACATATTATACTTTTTTTTGTACATACTAAATATTATACATAGAAAGACACCCAGACCAGATACAAATATTTATTTTTAAGCATTAATATTTGCAACCGACGGGAATCGAAACCGCATCCTTCTGCATTGCAGCCGAGCGTTCGCCCGACGCGCCACAGAGGCCGTCAAATTAGAGTATTATGTAAACCCCCATGAGCCGCCCATAGCTACGATTACCTGACACGTAAAAAGTGTTAATTCGCCAAGTTTTTTGGTAAATTTGTCCAAACCCATAACGTAGGTACACAGCTCGTGAGTCGTGACCTTATGTTATCTGTCAGTTAACGCCAGCCACACCCACAGTCGTGTCTAGTTTGTTATTTGACAACGTGTTTAGGGCTTCGTAGTCAACAAGAAACCCTTATAGTTTCGTCATGTCCGTCCGTTCGCGGCTTAGATCAGAGACGCTTAGTATTAAGAAGTTGTAACTTTCCATGATACAGAAGTTGTAACTTTCCGCGGCTTAGATCAGAGACGCTTAGTATTAAGAAGTTGTAACTTTCCATGATACAGAAGTTGTAACTTTCCGCGGCTTAGCTCAGAGACGCTTAGTATTAAGAAGTTGTAACTTTCCATGATACAGAAGTTGTAACTTTCCGCGGCTTAGATCGGAGACGCTTAGTATTAAGAAGTTGTAACTTTCCGTGATACAGAAGTTGTAACTTTCCGCGGCTTAGATCAGAGACGCTTAGTATTAAGAAGTTGTAACTTTCCATGATACAGAAGTTGTAACTTTCCGCGGCTTAGCTCAGAGACGCTTAGTATTAAGAAGTTGTAACTTTCCATGATACAGAAGTTGTAACTTTCCAGGATACAAAAGTTGTAACTTTCCATGATACAGAAGTTGTAACTTTCATGATACAGAAGTTATAACTTTCCACGGCTTAGCTCAGAGACGCTTAGTATTAAAAAGTTGTAACTTTGCATGAGTATTTGTATAGGGAAACACCCATTTAAATTAGGTACCTACTGCTTGAGCAAAATTATACACACTTTCTACTGTCTTTACTGTCACACGAAGTTTCAAAGTTGACAGACAGAGACAAACTTCACATTTAACTTAGTCATGTGTAAATAATATTTTTTAAGTGAGGGAGTAAAATCATAAAACCTATTTGATGGTAGCTTTTAGCCATAAGGATTCAGTGCGCCATTCGGTATGTAATTATTTATGTCACATATAATTTACTTATTTATTTTAAAAAACCGCCTTCAGATAGCCCATTCTCGTGATAAAATTTCAAACATTTCAACGCTTAATACAATATACTATACGATTTAAAACTTGCTTGTTTTCACTACAAATATTGTTAAATGACGGGATTTTACAATATTATTACAGTCAATCTTTAATTTTAAATTTAAAGTTTGTAAAATAATATGTATTTGACATATTTCAATAAAATTTACTTAAAATGATACAATTTTCCATACATTTTCAACTCAAAAAGGTTGTCATTGCATTCCAGCAAGTTTTATTTTTATATTGAGCGTATTGTTTGCAATTGAAATTATTTTTTTGCCAATTCTATTACAGGATAAATTCCGAACGCTCATGTTTTTTAATACAATATGCTCTGCGATATGTATCAGTATTGAGTAGGTATAAGAACATACCATACCTAATTATATCTATACTTCTATAACTATTAATAATATTATGAAGAGGTAACGTTGGTTTGTATGTATATTGGGGGTAATCTCGGAAACTACAGGACCGATTTTGGAAATTCTTTCGCCAATAGAAAGCTACATTATCGAGGAGTGACATAGGCTAATTTTGATTCCGATTTTCCCGCGGGATCAGGGACTCTAATACTAAATAACATCAGCTGAAACTTTGCCGTCGATCAAACGGCAGTAGTTTTGTCTTGAACGTATAGTAATTATTGGTCCAGAACGAACGGTAACTATACCTAGTTACTGACGTTTGGTCGCCTCCGAAGTTTCGGTCGAAGTTGCTTCGTATTAGCTCTCCTGCTGTGGTATCATCTAATTAGCATCCACCGCTACTAGTTGCTATTTACTGTCAAAAAACATATTTCGTATCCAACATTGCTGCTTTGAAGTAATCACCGGTAACAACCACGTTACGTCAAAGCAGCAATGTACTGCAAGTTAGCCACTAGTAGCGGTGGTTGCTAATTAGATGATACCACAGCTGGACTTAACTACTGGGTTGAAACTGTAGGACGCAGCTCTAAAAAGAAAGTCGTGTTAGGTAGTTACACTCTTTATTATAACTCAAGAACGGCGGATTATACAAGATGTAACGGGCAAGCCCTTTTAATCCGAAAGGGGGTTGCTCTATACGTCTATGCGAACAACTTTTGTTCTACGACTTTTGAAAATTCGAAGTACTTTTCGAAAATTTTATGTGTAAAGTTTACTTGAAGATCAGCTGTTTCTTAGAGTTCGAGGTCATTGACCTTATGTTGTCCTTTCATTTAGTTTGGTCTACTACAATCAAACCTTCAATTACCTTTATTTTAAAAAGCAGCTGTTTTTTCAGTGAAACATAACCTCAAAATATTCAAAAAAAAGTTCGAATTTTCAAAAGTCGTAGAACAAAAGTTGTTCGCCTAACCGTCTAGAACAACCGCCTTTCGGCTTAAAAGGGCTTGCCCGTTACATCTTGTATAATGAAATTGGGTACAGGGTTAGTTTAGGGATAGAAATAAGATATAGGGTACTTTGAATGATCATACGGGTTGAGCAACGCTTGGTATGACATACGTGATGGATCAAAAAGAACTGCTGAACCGCTAGGAATGAACTTTGGTACAGGGTTCGTTTGGGAGTAGGAAGGAATAGGATGTAGAATACTTTAAATGATCGTACGGGTTAAGCAACGCTTGGTATGACATAAGTGATGGGTCACATACGCAACGGGGTAGGAATTTACGTGGCTGAAATCGCGGGGCACATAAGTAGATATTCCTACCCATAGTTACCTATAAGTAGTTAGGTACTCCTATAAGGTATTGTAGTATACAAACAGAATAGCGCAGAGCGCAGCGGAGATTGTTTATCTTCGATTAGCTGCGGCTGGCGGTTTTACCCGCGTAAGTCCCGATCCCGCGGGAATATCGTGATTAAAAGTAGTGTATTGATTTTATCCAGATCTCCGACTATCTGTATACCAAGGTTCATCGCAAAAGATTCAGTAGTTTAACGTGGTTGTCACACAAACTAACGTTTAAACTTTCGTATTTATAATAGTAGGATTAATTCCAAAAACAATTTCTACCGAACAATATGTTATGTCCTAATTGTGCGGTCGGTCTGTCTGTACTGTACCGACAGCGGATAAGTAAATATATTATTTGCTTGGTTGCATGTTAAATTACGCTTTAGAACCCATCAATATAAAAAACTATAAACTTGGTTGTCATTCATACTATATACTATCTATACTAGTTATATATAATCTAACTATCTATTGATATTAATAATGTGAAAGTAACTATTTGTCTGTCACTTTTCCTTGCTTAAATCGATAAACCGTTTTAGATGATTTTTTGTTCAGAGATAGATGGGACCCTGGAAAAGGACAGGCAACTTTCTATCCCGATGTTTCCGCAGGATCATATGCCTGTGAAACCGCGGAGCTAAGCTAGAAATTTCATAAATGTCTGACTAACTACTATGACGACCGTGTATAAACATCGTCGAACTCTTGTCTAAACATAGTTAGGCTTGTAATAAATAATAAAAAGAAGACCAGACAATGTAACTATAGAATCATGAGCTAAACTCAAACTAGCAAGGCTGTCGCGCATCTTTCGTCGTAATCGGCATCGAAATCCCATTGCGCAAAGGTTTTACGTGCGCGGTTCAAACCATAGCGTTAATTTGCATGCATTTGAAGGCCACGCGACGCCGTCGAGTTCAACTGTCATTGAAACCGGCAGCTCAGGAAACCTCGCATTCAATGACAGCCCAACCCGACGGTGCCTGCTTCAAATGCATGCAAACCTACGCTGTCGTTTTCATCGCGCAGGTGCGCAGTATGATTTCGATGCCGATTACGACGTAAGTTGCGCGGTAACTTTGCAGAAAAAAAATATAGAAATATAAAGATCCAGTTGCAAGAATGTAGCCTAAGCTGGTTGGTATGGTCACGTCTTGCGAAACCGGCTAGTTACGTGAGGAAAAAATGTGCTGCTATGGTGTCTTCATCCTGCCGCGGCAGATGGGGAAGACCTAAGAAGTGCTGGTTTAATGTTGGGGTGATTGGTGATGTTTGCAAATAGCCTCACTACATGGGATGCCAAAGATTGTGCGAAGTGGAGACGCAAAAGCGTGAGAAGGATGCAGACGAAACATCGGGAAATGATGGTAAAACTGCCAGTAAAATAGGTCATCAACTCATCACCTACAGAAAAAACCACACAAGTCGAGGAATTAAAAGGTTCACATGTCGTGCTCTTTTTATTCCACTCGATTTTAAATGTCATTGCAAATAAAACAATGTCTAAAATAAATCAATAACCAATCACAGCGGGCCTGCGTAGTTTCCTCTGCGGCTACAAATTTGGGTCAGCTCCGTTGTCGAATTGAAAATTTTATATATTTTGTACCTACCTACCTACAGACCTATAATATGTATATCCATGTTCATGTTCATCTGATGGGTTTAAAAGTTGTGAATTTGTGACAAAATAAGTAGCAGTGTCAAAAATGAAGCCTCACTGTCAACTTGGTATGCAGAAATACATTAAAACTGTTGAAGTTTTAATGTAATCTTTGTACCAAGTTATACAACAAAATACACGAACAAGCATTACAACTGTATAGTTTGTATTCGTAATTATTTATTTATGTGTAAATCTAGTGTTAAATAACATCAGGTATTGGTATTCCCATCCCCATTGAAATGGTTATACATTTAAATGCATGACTCTTTATGCATATTATTACATAGCTGCGCCCCGCGGTTTTTCTGCGCCCGTGGTAAAACGCGTTATCACGGGCGCGAGCGGCCGAGCAGTTCTCGAGCGGTTGCACTTTTTCGTTCATTACTCGGCCTCATTTACGACCTTCCTCGAAAATAGAACTATCCAATATTGAAAACCAGATTTCAATCGGATAAGTAGTTTATATATTTAGATTTACAACAGAAAAATATATATAAGAGTAACATCCGTCTTGGCACAACACAAGCTTAGCAGCTTACCATGAGGGCTAGATGATGCTGTGTGATGTTCACAGAATTTATAGTCGAAAGTTACCAAAGCCTAACCCCAGCCAGGTGGTCCGACGATATCAAGGCACATGCCGGGGCAACCTGGTCCAGCCCCCAGATTATCTATCATTTTCCGAAAATGACGGCACTATGCAGTACATTGCTGCTTTGAGGTAATTAACGGTAATAACCACGTTACGTCAAAGCAGCAATGTACTGTATAGTGCCTGTTATTTTCCACTGTTGTCAGACATCCAATGGATAGATAATCTGGGGGCTGATAGACCTATGATAGAAAGATGTGGAGAGACATGGGAGAGGCATATGCCCTGCAGTGGGCCAATACATGTTAAAGAAGAAGAAAGCCTAACCTAACAGCTCCTGCTCTGATTAAAAATCGTTTAACGTCGAAACCGAATCCCCATTTGGATAATATCGTGATTTCCAATATCAACCATGATTCGTGGTTCTCATTGGCCGTATGTTGTGTTGGGCATGAGTTGCGGGTTTCGATCCGTTTGCGTTCTGACATGCGACTTTGACTACGTACTGATTCGAGTGACTAATGACTTATTGCTGCGGTAAGCAGAGTCGATGTTTTCAACATTGTTCTTTTGTTGTTGCCAAACTCAGCTTTCCTATAGTGGGGTTTACATTACGAAACTAGTGGTATTATGTATTTTAGGAGTCATTTTCACTACAAAAGTTGGCATAGCGGTTACTATCCTTACTAATATTATAAATGCGAAAGCAACTCTGTCTGTCTGTATGTTACGCTATTTTGATTAGAGTTTTATTTGCGGTTGAGGGCAATAGTATTTAAGTACCTACTATATTTTACTTAACTGTTATCTGAACTTCGACTCAACAATTCAGGGTTCGAATAAAGAAAACAAAAAGTAACAAATACTTGAACTCAAATGACTTCAAGAGTGGCTATTCAAAGAGCTTTGGTCCGAAACAGGAGGGCTATTATGAAATGTAACTTCCGAATGTTCGGTTCCGAGTGAGAGCCGACCGAAGTTTTGATTATTGCGAAACAAGTTCGGATTTGGCAAATAACATTGGTCGGAACCCGAACCGACCGATTGCAGTTCGTAGTAGGAAACGTACGAATGTTTGGCCGAAACTTCGTATTTTTAACCGACTTCAAAAAAAAAAGGAGGAGGTTATCAATTCGTCTGTATGTATAATTTTTTTTTTTGTATGTTCATCGATTACTCGAAGACGGCCGGACCGATTAAGATGATTCATTTTTTAATGGATAGATGGGAGCTCCTAGATGGTCCCATAAAAATTTGATGTGTATCTGATGAGGATCTTCGAAGTGAGGACCGGGAATGCTCCTTAAAACGCTGTATTCAATTCAATTGTTCATCGATTACACGAAGATGGCTTGACCGATTGATATAGTTATTTTTTTAATGGAATGGTGGAACCTCCAAGGTGGTCCCATAAAAGTTTGGTAAGGATCTGATGAGTATCTTCAGAATGATGGACAGGATAGCATCCCAGAATTCAATAAATTACTCATTTTTGGACTTCTACCAAAAAGAATAGACCCTTAAACAACTAAGTACAGATTGATTGGGCACCTGAAACCATCTTCTCATTAGCAAACTCTTCAATAATTAAAATTACGGTAACAATATTGTTGATTTTTAGGTAGGTAGGTATACTAAAAAGGTAAAATAAAAAAATAATATAAAAACTAAAAACCCGACTTCAAAAAAGAAACAAAAAATAATTTAAAAAACAATAAAAAAAAAGAATTGATAAAAAAGACCAAAAAACCTCTACATAGGTACAGTGCCACCGACTAATTAATCTGTTTTATCATCTGAAGTCGGGCAGTTTTACTGGTTGGTTCCATATTGTACTTAGTATGGCTGCCCGACTTCAGATGATAAAACAAATTAATTAGTCGGTGGCACTGTACCTATGTAGAGGTTTTTTGGTGTTTTTTATCAATTCTTTTTTTTTTATTGTTTTTTAAATTTTTTTTGTTTCTTTTTTGTAGTCGGTTTTTTAACTTTTAATGTCAAATAGACTTCCAAATAATTGACTTACCACTATCTCTGTCACTATCCTATTGGTTCGTACTAAGAGAGACAGAGATAACCTTTTTGACTTCGGCATCGGAACGAAGCTCTCTGAATACCGCCTCAGTACTATTAAGTTCTAAAAACTTTTGACCTAAAGATGTAAACTATGTACCTACATGAATGAAGATTCATCTCATTTCCTTTGAGAGTCTCAAATGTCTCGTCAACGGAGTCCCTTTGCGGTTTCCTGTAACTTTTTACCTACCTATCTAAAAACTTTGACTTAGTTTTGTAATTTCGTTGCTACTTTCGTCTCGTGTCTCGGAACTTGGTCGGGAAGTTTGCTGGAAAAGTTTACTTACATTTTGTTTCGAAGATACGATACTTTCTGTCTTAAGTTCTTAGGGGGGTATCGTACATCGTATTTCTTAAGGACGCGACTGATGTGAAATCCCTTCCGATTGAATAGTTTTCTTCATAACCGGTATCAAATAGATCTTTAAACAATGTATTATGTTATTGTACATGATACAAGAAGTGTCCCCTTCATTTCAAAAACAATAAAAAATAACTTTAAATACCACTATTATACGGGCAAACTTACCCCTGTTTTACAAAATAAATCAATTTTTCTTCTAAATCCTTAACCGCTATATTTTCTTATAGGCATCATAATATTAGATAATACAATACCTAGAACCTCTTCATCGCATTTCATAAAAATATTGGTTTAATCTTGGTTAATGATTGATTTTACGAGAAATCGTAGATTTTTTCATGCAATTCCATCTCGCTCATTTATATGCAATCGGACAAGGACCGATGATTATCATCTATCGCCGCCTTAAGATACCTACTTATCGGTTTTTTAAGAATGATATATGAGTAAATGGCCTATTTCTAACGTCTTGGTTATGCGTCTACATCTTAGAACATATTCTAAGATGTAGCACGCTTATCTAGAAGAAAGGTTGTTGCTATTTGTTGATTTGTCCATGGATTGGTTGAGCCAAGGCACAAATATTGTTTGAGATCTGTCTCTATTCTGGTATTAGCTTATTCATTTGGATGCCTTCTTAGTTTTACTTAAATCTAATTTATGTGATTAAAAAAATCTTTTAAATAATTATTTGTAATTATGGTATAATGAATGGCTTTCAGACGTTTTGGTGTTTAAATGCTGTAAGTCTGAAAGTGTTTGTTATATAAATAAATAAGTAATACAAAGAGGGCCACGGACGAACGGACATCATGGCGAAATTATAGGGTTTCTTGTTGACTACGTTTCGATTTCTTGTCGGGGATCAGTTATAGACTGATCAGACAGAAGGACACCCGTCCTTCTAGAATTCTATTTATACAAGGTGTCACGGGTAAGTCCTTTTGACCTTATGTTGTCCTTTTATTTAGTTTGATAGTTTACAATCAAAACTCCAATTAACTTTATTTTCAAAAGCAGCTGTTTTTTCAGTGAAACATAATCTCAAATTTTTCAAAAAAAAAGTTTGAATTTTCAAAAGTCGTAGAACAAAAGTTTTTCGCCTAGACGTCTAGAACAGCCCCCTTTCGGATTAAAAGGACTTACCCGTTACAAATTGTATATGTTATAGCGGCCCCACCGTCCCACCTTTCGGTATATCAGTAGGGGCCGCTGTACCCGAGCGTACACCCCTAAGGGCGACGTCAGGGATCGAGTTTAAGACGGATCTAGTCCCCAATGCTAGACTGGTTCTTATAAAGGAGAGTGGCCTCGACAGACGGACAGTGGAGTCTTAGTAAAAGAGTCTCGTTTTTACCCTTCGTGTACGGAACCCTGCACACCAGGCGATACGAAATCGTTTCAGCTGTCCCTACATTCCCTATTTACGTCGATTTGACTGACGAAGTCATGTCTGAGGTTTTGCAGCTGTTGTTAAAATAGTTTTATTAGCACAGCTGTGTGTTCACTTTTATGACGTTATCGGAGAAGAGGTGTGGAAGATTAAGCCTAAAACGACATAGATGAGCGTGCTACGTTTTAAGCTATCCGTTTTATTGGCACAGCTTTGTGTTCGGTTTTTGTGACGTGAATCGGAGATAAGGCTGAGACCAAATTTCATGTCTCTGGGACCAGTGGTTTCCGGGCGATGTTATATATTAAGGACGCGACTGATGTTAATCGAGCAGAAATCCCTTCCGATTGAATATTTTTCTTCATATCCAGTATCAAATACATCTATAAACAATATATCCTTCTACATTTCAAAAAGAATAAAAATTAACTTTAAAATACTTACCACTATTATACAGGCAAAGATACCCCTGTTTTACAAAATAAATCTATTTTTCTTCTAAATCCTTAATCTCCATAATATTAGAAAATATAATACCTAAAATCAGCGTTAATGATTAATTTTACGAAAATATTTTTTAATGCAACTCCATCACGCTCATTTCAATGCAATCGGACAAGGACCGATAATTATAATCTATCGCTTATACATGATATGATAATTATCGTTTTATACAAACAGTATTTCACACCAGGGCTATGAATTTTATACCTAATACAAATGTTTTGGATTATTTATAAAATATCCACATAGTAACAGAATTACACAATGTCTTTTGCCTGAAATATCGGTTTGCGCAAGGGGACCTTGAAATCTCATCTGGTATACAATGGAAGGCTGGTTAGCGACCTACCAACTCTATACATAATGTGCTTGACTTATTTATACTCAGTGACTTCATTCGAATTCATTTCTTTCATACACGAAATGCTATAAGCTATTCGTTTTTGACTGACATTGAAGTAACTAACGACTTCGTCCACTAGAACTTTGTTGCTAGCAGACCATGTCGTGGGTTGTGTTTGGAGTGACGCGGAAAAAACGCATCAAGAACTCCCGCATCAGGTGCAGCCTTTATGTCCGATAAATTGCAAAAATGCCGCTTACGGTCACATATTATGACTAGTTACGTGGGGAATAAATGGAATAAACTTCTATGCCCCCCCACCGGCCGCGGCAGATTGGGAAGTCCCAAGAAGTTGCTGGCTTGACGTCGTAATGGATGATATGCGTGCTAATAGCCTCACTACACGGGATGCCAAAGATCGTGCGAAGTGGAGACGCAAAAGTAGGAATGCGGACCCTAGGTAAAAAGGGCCCTATACTAATTATTTTAGCAAAACTCAAATTTATAAAAAAATCTGTCAAAAATTCTACGACGCTTTCTTTTTCTGTGCCTAGTAGTCTACCTACCGACGTTCTTTGCTTGTGAATTTATTATAACCTACCCACTTTCATTTTAAATAGCGAACGATTAATGTTTTTTTAAGTACTTTTTTTTTTTTTTTTCTCTTTCAGTCTGAGACCGATATGGCCAACTATTTTAAGTACTTACAGATAACTAATGTTATCACATAAGTGACATTTGTGTCTTTATCGATAATAAAGTTCTTTAAAACTAAACCTAAGACTTGGAGGTAAATTACAAAAAAAGTTGTGTAGGGGAGTTAAGAAAAGTAGTAGGTAGAATTTCTCGATAATGTAGCTTTCTATTGGTGAAAGAATTTTTTAAATCGGTTGAGCCTATTCATTCGGAGATTTCCTTTTGCTATGCTAAATTAACTAAAACAAACAAGTAAATCTTTCCTCTTTATAGTCTTCTAATATAACTCAAAATTGACTGACTGACTGACTGACATAGTGATCTATGAACCCACAGCTCAAACCACTGGACGGATCGGGTTGAAATTTGGCATGCAGGTAGATGTTATGACGTAGGCATCCGCTAAGAAAGGACTTTGATGAATTCTACCCCCAAGGGGATAAACGGGACTTACGCAGATAAAACCGCGGGTGGAGCTATCTTATAATATATAAAAACGAATCCTTATTTCCCTTGGTCACGGCATCACGCGGGCCGGACGGCAGGACCGATTTTGCTAAATCTTTTTTTATATGAGTTTGAAATCAGGGAGTATATCAGGAGAAGGTTCTTATGAAAGAAAAATATCAATATTCCCTCGGGATCGTGACTTACACGGGTGGAAACACGGGGCGCAGCTAGTATTAGTATAGATTAATCCCTTTTAAACAGGCGGTGCCAAAACGACAAGGAAAGTTTACAACTACATATTGTGGGGTTTTAGTGTCTCCGGACGAATGTAGTGTGGCGAAAATATTATACAAAACGATTATTGCAGAGTTCGTTTAAATTTCGATGCGAGTTGTTAAAAGATTTTAATTTTCGTACTTAATTTGATGTCCTGGCTCGAAAGCGTTCTGTGAAATGTTTATTTTATGGTATTTTTATGGGATACATCCTGTAAATGTAATATTTTTGTAGCCAAATTGTGATATCGGAATATGATAGCGGTACCACAGTTTACACTTCATTATCATTATTACCTACATAGTATAATACAAAGTCGCGTCCCACCCTCTGTCTGTAAGATGCATAAATCGTATTTTGATGCGGTTTTATTAGTAGATAGAGTGATTTAATATGAAGGTTTATATTATATATAACACATGCGGTGAAGTCAGTATTGCGTGCCGCGTCACGACTAGTGTGCATGTATTAGTGTGTGTGTGTGTGAGTGCAGTTTTCATACTGCACCCTCTATTTACTGTGTAAAATGTTTACTGCAGAAGAGCAACATTGCAGTTAGTTATACGTGATTTTTACTAAATTAAATAGTTTAGAGCTGCACCCATTTTATCTATTCAGTGGATGTCTGACAACAGTGGAAAATGACAGGCACTATGCAGTACAGTGCTGCTTTGACGTAACGTGGTTATTACCGGTGATAACCTTAAAGCAGCAATGTATACTGCATAGTGCCTGTCATTTTCCACTGTTATCAGATGTCATGTCAACAGATAGATAATATTAGGTACTGGTAAATTTAAATTTAGGATGGCTCCAAGTGAATAAGAATAAAACTGCCTAAACTTAATTTTAAGAATTTATAGGTCGAATTTGGCTAAATTTTAAGATTTGGTGACGGCACCGATGTGTTGTACGAAAATTGTTGGTGAAAATGACTCTTAAAATGCATGCCACTAGTTTCGTCCCCGCTTAAAGGTAGCTTCTCCGTTTCTTGTCAACTTTTCAATAAACTTACTTTTAATTGAAAGTCGCAAAGTTAAGAGAAATCTTATAAGGTAGCTGCTACGCCTATACTGTCTTACGCAAGCGTGCCCTTGAAACTTTTCACTTCATCGCTTTAGTACAGTTTTCGTATTGTTAAACTCTGGCAGTTTTCGTTGCGAAACCAAGTTCAGTTGTTCGTAATTCGGAAAGCATTGAAATCATTGTTTGATGAATTTACACAAGATGTTGATTTCTTACCAGATTTTAAGTCGTAAGACTTAGGAACTCGAACTTTCAACTCAGTCCAGTCTTGGAGTTGGAAAAGAAAAACAGAAAGAATTGTATTGTAAATATTTAACTTTATCGAGTAAACTAGCTGTTACCCGCGACTTCGTTTGCGTAGAAATAGTGCAAAGCCGACTTCTTCGTTGATGACTCGGGCTCTACTAATTGGATTTCGATGTAAACTAACCACGAGGTTTCTCGAATATAGAACTATCCAACTAATTAACCTATATTAAAAACCAGATTTCAATCGGATTAGTAGTTTTTTAATTGTATAAGGAAAAAATAGGGGAAACAGACAGAAAGACATGAATTTTAAAAATTATATAATTTTGTTCTACTACTTTTCCTAAGTCCCCTAGACAACTTTTTTTTTAATTTACTTCCAAGTACAGCCTTAAATTTCAATACAAATCGAATTTACTGGCAGCTGAAGTTGAACATTATTGGAGCAAATTTCAAAATTATTAGTCTTAGCTTCGGGTGACAAAAGGGCTGGCCAGCTACTTTGGCCAACGAATTGGTATAGCAATTCAAAGAGGCAATGCAGTTAGCCTTTGGGTACCTTACGTAGGGACGCATTTTTGGATTTTTAATTTTAGTTAATTTTATTAAAACATGAGTATGTTGGTGTACCTACCTGAAAATGATTGTATATAGTAAATTAAATATTCTTCACTATAAATATTGGTGCAAATACAATTTGTAACAGGTATGCCCTTTTAATCCGAAAGGAGGTTGTTCTAGACGTCTAGGCGAACACCTTTTTGTTCTACGACTTTTGAAAATTCATACTTTTTTTTTGAAAATTTCGAGATTATGTTTCACTGAAAAAATAGCTGTTTTTGAAAATAAAGGTAATTGAAGTTTTGATTGTAAACCATCAAACTAAATAAAAGGGCAACATAAGGTCAATGACCTCGAGCTCTCAGAAACAGCTGATTTTCAAGTAAACTTTACACCTGAATTTTTCGAAAAGTACTTCGAATTTCCTAAAGTCGTAGAAGAAAAGTTGTTTGCCTAGACGTCTAGAACAACCCCCTTTCGGATTAAAAGGGCTTACCCGTTACACCTTGTATATTGTGCGGGGAGAAAAACACCGAAACAAATACTTTATAAAAAGTTACTGTGTTTTTCTCCGTACCTAGCCTATAATAGTTGTCTAATATGAGCGATCATATACACATACGGAAATTTTCGATACACACATGATTAGGTATTTACCTAAAAATATTTTTTTATTTCTTTATTAACTGAAAATATTTTTGGTCAATTTTATTTAACATGCAATTTAGCCCATCTGTATCTCTATACTAATATTATAAAGAGGAAAGATTTATTTGTTTCTTTGTAATGAAAATATTGGACCGATTTTAAAAATTCTTTCACCGATTAGTAATCTGAAGTAACATAGGCTACTTTTGATCCCGAAATTGCCATGTTATCGGGACCTATGCGGGTGAAACCGCGGGACGCAGCTAGTCTGTATGATTTTGATGAAATTCCACTTCGTATACCAAGCGATGTATGTTCAACCTATGCACGAAGCATATAGGTATGGACCTACATTGTACGCATCGCTCCATTTGTGAGCGATGCACATTGTCTTTGAATGACATCGGTCGGTTGCACCGTTTTGTCCCTTCATACTGCACACCGTATAAGCATAACTAGATTGCTAGGTAGGTACTTTGATGTTGGTACAGCCGTGGTCAGAAATGTGGTAGGTATTATGTTTTGTACTTTGGTACGTTTCTTGGGGGATAAGGAAAAAACAATATGAGTATTTTCTTCACATCTTCGCCGTTATGAGGAGTGGCTACTCCTTATTCTGGAGTGCCTACTCCAGAATGACGAGAATGACGCGACTTCTAGAAGCAAGGAGCCTTAAATTTTGATAGCTGTGGCTGGCAACTTGACCTGTCCCATAATTATTTGGGCAATGGGCACTAGAATTACTTATCGATGTTTTATGTAATACTACACAACAAACACACAACTGTGTTTTAAACATTGAATGGCTATAAACTATGGCTATTAATTTAAAACCTAAACGACACAGTACATAGAGGGAGCAGTACGGAAACTGCACACACACACACACACACACACACACACACACGTGCACACTCGACGTGACGCGAGTCGCGACACTCAGTAGTTACTGACATCTACGCGAAACCCCCTTAGGGCACTTAGGGGACTCGTCGACGCGCATGTTTGTGTGAGTGAGCCGTTTTCGAGCATTTGTAGGTAGTTGCCATACTGCTGTGACCAACCTTTCTATGTACTGTGCCAACGACTTATACTTAAGATTGTACAGTAGTACACAATTTCAAGAACAATCCCTTCAGTTCACACCACTTCATCATCGCCAGCTCTATTTTGCAATTCTGAACTTTCCTACATCAAAACAAAGTTTACTATCCATTGGCGGAGCGTTATCAAAGACGTCCGCGATAATGGTAGCACATGACTATGACCTAAGGAACTAAGGTTCAGATAACTTTAATAACTTACAAATATTATTATAGATGCCCGGTCATTGTTTAGTGTTTATCATGTTTAGTTTTTAGTTTTTTTTTTGTTTTTTTTTATTATTATTTTTTTTGTTTTTTTTTTATTAGTTTTTTTATGGAACTTGAAACAGAAATTTAAATTATTTAAATTTTTTGGCTTATTCACGAGACTGCAGAACGCAAGTTTGTTTTTTTCTTATCGGTTGTGAACCGATTATAGCCATTTGGAAAGTAGCCAGTGTCAAGTATTAATAATTTTAGCAAGTTATTTGCAATTTGCATCAAAACAGTCATGTCGTCGTAGTAAAAATCTAATCTAGGAAGTTATTGAAAATGGTAGCTCTTTACAATGACGGCTCACAAGAACTTTGGAGACAACGCTAAAGTCCATGTTTTACACCGATTTTCACTTTTACACTTGTACACCTTCACGAAACTAAATTGATTAATATGCCCCCTAAAATAAAAACAATTTACTCGTTTGAACTAGGCTTTAAAACATGAAAATTCAGCAACACAAAGTAATAGTAACCAAGTAACATAATACTTTCGCGCAGATAAGATGAAGTTTGGAGTTTTAGGTTTTGAATTTCTCTTTACCCGACCACGCTACGCAAAGGGTTATGTGTTTGTTTACAGTCGAGGTAAGAAAATTAAGTAATACGAAACGTTTGAGCCTGTGGTATTAGGCCTCGGTTCTGATGTAAAAATAATCCTTTATCAGCCTGCAGCTAATGCTTCTATTGCCGCCAAAGGTCCGAATCAGCTTTCATACACACACAAAGATATGTCGATCTGTGCGCTTCGACTAGACGCCTCGCGCTCTCAGCACAAAATAGCGACGCGAAAAATAATCCTTTAACAGCCTCCAACTAATGCCTTTCTTGCCGTCAAAGGCCCAAATCAGTTTTTATACACATAAAATTTTGCCGATTTGTGCGCTTCGATTAGACATCTCGCGCTCGTTGTCGCTTTCAACAAACAATAACGCTAAAAAAACTAGTAAGTAATCATCTAATACACCTTAATTACTAAACGCGCAACGGGTGCTTTATTACAAACTAGCTGCACCCCGCGGTTTTACCAGCGTTTTAGACCCGATCCCGCGGGAATATCAGGCTGCGTTATAAATATAAACCTTTCTATTGAACCACTCTATGTAACATAAAAAACTGTATCAAAAACTACGCAACGTAGTTTCAAAGATCTAAGCATACATATTATATAAACATCTAGACAGGGAAGCGACTTTGTTTTATATACTATGTAATGATAAAGTTATGGAAAGAGACACAACATTTGAAACAATAGGAACTGCCTGAAACTAAGACCAAAGTCTACAATACAGTCATGTTAAAAGTCGATGCCAACGTTCTAAAGAAAGGAACTAGAAAAGTCAATGTCAGATTGACACCTTTCATCAAGACATCCCGCCAATGTTACTCACATTTTTTATCACTTAGGGCCGATTTTTCATTCCTCAGATAAAAGATATCGGTCGAATAAGTTCGAACCCAACCAAATTAAAAAACCTTCAAATTTTGTTTCTTTTTGATATCATAGTGACGTTTTTTATTCGGTGGTGTTACATTTTATTTGTCAGATATCTCCGTCTAGGGATTTGAAAAATCAGTCCTTACTCGTATAGACTTGTTAGTTAGAACCAACTATGTATTGTTTTTTATCTAAAAATCATTAAATCAACTAAAAGAATTCGGTTTTTATTAATTTGAGAATTCCAAATGTGCAGAAGCGTGCACAGTTAAGATTGTCTAGTTATCTCGCACATATCGTATCGCCATGCGTACATAACGTAACTGACGGACAGACAGACGATCGATAGCCGTACACGTACGCGTCCGTAGGAAGGTATAGATATGCATTATATTTGTCTAATTGTACCGGGTGTACCCTTGCATGGAACAATACATGCGTAATTAATGATGGACTGTCTATACAATACATACATATGTACGTACAGGGTGGTGATTCGCGCCCCGTGATTGATTGATTGATTAACACTTTATTGTACCAAAAAACACAAAAAATAACAAACTTACATATTAGATCTTAAAAACTAAAATGGTACAATGGGCGGCCTTATCGCCTATAGGTAATCTCTTCCAGGCAACCAATGAATGGAAGAGACCTAAGGAAGGGGATGGGTAATGTGTTTTTCGTTGGAAATTTGGATCAGGAGAATAAAAATACTTCTAAAAATAGAATAGACAAATGAGCAACAACATTTGGTAGAAATATAATATAACGATACTGATATTTATGTCATACATGCGCCCCGCGGTTTCACTCGCGTAAGTCCCGTTCCCGCGGGAATATCGGGATAAAAAGTAGCCTATGTGTATCTAAAAAAGGCAAAAAGATCTCTTTTCGCCATGTTTTTTCGATATATGGGTGTTTCTCTGCTATTTGGAAACTCGTCCATGCAAGACTGTCCTAAGCAAATTTTATTAAATGTTGAGAATGTTTATTAATACAATGAAGGGCAATAGTAAATTAAATCCTATTTTAAAAAAGCCCACTCATTTCTGTCTTAGTTTTTGATTTATGGGCGATTTTATGCAAAATCGTGACAGGGGACTGTTGTAATTCTCCAGGGGAATGTTTTTTTGAACAAAAACAATTTTTATTGTTTATTAAACTATGTAATCAAAGTCTTTTCTTTTTGCAGTTCTTACAATGTGTAATTATTTGGTAAAAATCAACAGTATTATAACAAATTTTACTTATTATAGTGACTTTTCTTAATGAACTTCTTAGTTGGATACAAAATAAAAATATAAAAAAGGAACATTACCACCGCTAAATAACAATTAAAATCAACTAGAAACATTTGTACTTTTGAAGTACTTAACTAAGTAGTTAACATTAATTATTGCACAAAAGCTTATAAAAATCAATCTTAACATTACACTTATGGAAAAAAATCTTAAAATTAACTTATTTCTCAAATACCGGTACAGATTTAGGAAAATAATAAAATATTCTTCTCCCCTTTAGAATGAGATCTGGTTCTGGTAGCTTCTCCAATATTTGTTCAAAGCTTACATCAGAAATATCGTCTTCATCTATTCTGAACTTAAGGCCTTTATCATCACAAATTTTCATGAAAGTTACTGTGAGTTCGCCTTCTTCATTATCAACTTGATTAATAACTGCAGCATACCGAAATTCTGTGTTTCTAACATTAAACTTTACCAAAACATACTCACCATTGTTATATTGCTGTTGGCTTACTGTGCTAGGCCCTGCAGTGTTCTCAAAATTAGTAGTGACATTGTCACACGGTAGTGAAATATCGGTTTCTGTAATGTTATTACCAGGCAAGATATAATTATGTGCAAGGCTGGTTTCGTTTTCAGATTCGGAGTCTGTGTAAACGTCATCGACGCGAAGCTTCGTCAGTTGATACTTCATAACCCCTAGGTTAAAGTGCTGACACTCTTCTTCACAAGAACAGCTTAAACTTTTCATTATGAGCCGGTTAGTGCCTTGCGGTAATCCCAAAGAGCATCTTAATATTTTACCCTTAATTTGATGGATTTTGAGGGTACCATTAAAACTTTTTAAATACTTGGCGTCTTTCTGAATTTCGTCAGTCATATTCTTAATTGCATCATCGTCAATTGTAAACATAGTAATTGCAGGACATCTTTGTTGCACAGAGTCTATAAAAGATTCTAAACTATCAATGTCACCTCCTGTAGCAACGATGGCATCGGCAGTTCTTTTGCACGTAGCGCCAATACCATCTGCAGCACTTTTACCATGGCCGCTCTCTGTAAAATTCCAGGTAAATTTTTCTATATTTGGGACTTCTACATGAAGCCTGGATGCCAAAATATGGAACATAGTTTTGTTCCGATACTGTGTAACGGGCCCATCACTCACAAAATGAATGCATGTAATATGCGTCGATAAACTTTTGAAAATTGGTTTCATGTGCTCCCATATAGCAGCTGGAGAATGTGTGGTGTTTTGGGAAACAGTACAATATGATCTTGTGGAGTCTCTACCACAGTGTGAAGACTCAGCTGAAGTCTAGACCCTCCAAAGTGATAGGCCTGTATTTCTTCACTGTACTTGGTACAGTAGTTTTCAAAAAATCCATAAGTATGGCAACTTCGGTATCATTGAGATTTTGTTTTAACTCCTTGATTGCTTTGTATTGGTGGAATATGTTTCGCTCATGTTTATAATATGCCTCCAATTCGTCGTGAAGTTCTATTATGAGGTCATGCGGACGAACCATCAAACTTCTTTTTACATATTTTGTTATAGATCGTACTTTATTTAATTTCGGATCTTTGTAATTTTGCTTTTCAGCTATCCATTTTTTAAACGTCATAGGCTTGCTATTATCGAACTCATTGTAATCAGGATTCTTGTTTTGACAACGCTGGCATTCTCTAGATAAACATTGTTCATCATATCGATCGCAACAAGTATTTTCAAGAAGTTTATTGTGGTTATCATAACCCAAAATCTTTTTTGTTTTTTGACTCCGTTTCTAGTAACACATTCACGTTTTCCTGCGCCAATTCTACTATTATCATCATTTTCATAAAAAATTTGCACTGTCTTCAAATGTTCGGCTGAAATAAGTCCTAGACGGGTCCGTGTCGTGGTTAATAGGGACTGATTTTTCGATTTCTGAAGTATCTTATACGATATAGCACTGTCTTCGATTCTCCATAGTTTATATTTTTTTACTATTGCGCCAGATACAACTTTCCCAAAAACTTCTTTCTCTTTCTGCGTTTTTAAACCGGCATAGTTTTCTTTTAATTGTTTATTCAATACTTCTCCAAAAAGTGCCTTTTTAACAACATCTTTGCGAGTTGATGGAGTATCACACATCCTTATTAGTTTGGTATTAGGTGTCTCATCCTTTTTTCTGTTATTATTAGCTTTTTTTTCTAACCGCTGTAACCTCTTTTTGTACTTTTCCATTTTCTGTTTATATTCCTGAATCTTAAGGTTTTTTTCTTTCAGTATCTTATTGCGTCTCTTTTTAGCTTCTTTCTTTCTTGCTGCACTTATTACATTTTCTGATGATCTTAAAGGTGCCGGACGTTCTATTGCGAGATCCTCTGAATCAGGTGTATTTTCTCTTAAAAAAGTATTTGTTATGTCTTTCATGGCTTTTTTCTTTGCGCGATATTTAGAGCAATGCTCCTTCCATGTTTTTTTAATAGCTTTATGCTCACGACGACTCATATCCTTAACTAATTTTCTTGTGCCTTTTTCTTTTTTCTTTTGGTATTTCTGTCTTTCTTTTTCTTTCATTTCTTCTTTTTTTTGAGGGTCATTTTTAAGTCGCTGATATCTCAAACGTTCGGCTATACGTTTTTGTTCTAATATATCTTCTCTTGTTTTCGGTGCCTTCTTTTTGGGTGGCATTTTGACCTACGAAAGAGACAACAGTCATTTACTACTCATATCTAAGCAGTCTGAAACATCAGACTTAACATTACCTAAAGAAAACAGTCCCCTGTGATATAGATCAGTATCCTGTGCTACGAAATGACAGGGGGCTGTTTGCCAGGAGACTGTTATTTTACAATGAAAATCTATTACACCAAAATCAATTGAACATATCGCATTAACGAAGCAGATCAGAAACAGTTACTCGATAATCAATCATTTTAAGCAATCTGCAGTAATTAAAACTCTTAAAATAGTAAAAAAAAGACTTACCAGTGGACTGTCTTAACTAATGGTCGAGACACGTGCTTCACTCGCAGACACTGTGGTGACTCTAACAAAATGGCGGTTGTCCGCTTAGCTCTACAACCGAACGAACTTCACACCAATTGCGTTCCGTTTCATGCTCGAAACGTTACGCGCCAATACAAAATTTGATTACAGTGCGGTTTACAAATTTTAACAGGGGACTGTTTTAAAATTTTGAGGACAGCATTCGGACTTACATATTTTTATTTAATTTCCAAGGTGAACATATAATTTGTGATTCATAAAGAAGCTTACTATTTCTTTTTAATATTTGGATTTTTTTTAAACAGCTATCAAAAGAAATTTACAAAATATTAATCACGAGACATGTAATTCTGGAAAAGGGACATACCAGGGGACTGTGTTTTGAGGTGTTTGAAGTTTATTTATTTAAATAATACATAATTTAATTACTGAAAAAGCTGTGACATGCCAAGAATATCTAATACTGAGTCGTTATTAATACAAAAAACTAAGTGATATAAAGATTTAATACAGAAAATTCGCTTAGGACAGTGATTTTCCATTTAGTGGAGAAATGCCCATATATCTCTAATCTTACTAACTAATATTATAAACACGAAAGTTTGTATGTATGTATGTCTGCGAGTTTGTTACTCAATCACGTAAAAACTACTGAACTATTTTTAAAGGAAAAATTCATCTTCAAAAACTCACTTGCGGCGAGATTTGAACTCGCGTCCCTGGATCAAATCGTTCAAATCTCGCCGCAAGTGAGTTTTTGAAGATGAATTTTTCTTTTAAAAGTATTTCTAGTAAATATGCCTTGAGCAATAAAAACAAATTTACGAACTACTGAACTGATTGCGATAAATATTTCCTCTTTATAGGTAGGTACTTTGTTACTTATTAGATTTTTCTCGAAAACGGTTCAGCGTTGTTGGTCATTTTGCATGATATTCTAAATTAATTCTAAATGACTTCAAAAGCTTTAGCTTACCTGCAAAATTTCCATAAATTGTTGACCCCTTGGGTAAAATGAGACGATGCTGAAACGATGTTGATTTGATACGATTTATTTATAGAATACGCGCCCAAGGACTGTATAGTCATACTTGCAGTTCCCCTAGAAATAGTGCAAAGCCGACTTTATCGTTCATTACTCGGGTCCTACTCATTGGATTTTGATGTAAAGTATACCACGACGTTCTTCAAAAATAGAACTATCCAATATTGAAAACCAGATTTCAATCGGATTAGTAATTTTTATTAAAGAAGTGGAACTACTTTTTCTAAGTCCCCTAGACATCTCATCTATAAGTAATAGATAGATAGAAGAAAACATAGCTATATGTAGCGGTATATGTACGGACAGCAACAGAATCGAATTACGTGCGAATACTGTACTGTTGGAATAAACGGATTAAATCATATTGTGTTGCCATTGGTAGACTTTACTGCAACCTATTGTTATATAAGTATAGTTAGGGTTGCCAACCGTACTATGATTTATAGAGTACCTATTATACTGAACTAGCGCCCCGTTGATTCTTGCGTGCAGTCCCGATCCCGAATGTCGGGATAAAAAGTAGCCTATTTGTTATTCCAAGTCTCCTGATCGATGTCTTTCTAGTTTTATCGCAATCGGTTCTGTAGTTTTTGCGTGATTGAGTAATAAACACACATGTATACCCATATAAGTACACAAAAATAGTTAAGTACTATATTTTTGGCATACAGATTTCTTGATAAAGCTTACCTTGATAAAGTTGGTTGTAAAGTTAACGAAACGTTGGTATGGCATTAAAACAATGCCGTTAATAAATGAAACGCGAGTCGAACCCGGTAAATATTCTGTTTTGTTCAAATCTAAGAATATTTAAAACTACTTAACTAGTTTGTTTAATATATTGTACTGATTTAAACTTATACTTAGCATCCGTATAACCTCGGTGGCTTTTAGATGTTAAGTTAAACTATTGTTGTATTTCATTTTTATGTATTCTGGTAAATAGGTAAATTTAAAAATTAAAAAAAAGTTAATTGAATTTAAAAAATATTCATTGGTTAGGTAGTTATATTTCAAATACAAAAGTTGAATTGCATTTAAATGAATAATTTGACTATGACCAATATTTTGTTTTTTAGCGATAATACCTACTAAGAAGTTTCAGGAATGATGTGTTGGCAACCCCAGTTATAGTACCTACTTGGTACGCTCTATGTGTATTTATACTGTTCTATAGATGTGATGTAGTGTTGTAGGGAGTATGATTCCCAATCAAAAGGAGTTTTTTATTAATAGGTGATTTGTGAGATACAGGTTAAATACTATAATTTCATAAGAGAGAAAGTAACGAGAGGTCTAGGATCTAGCACCTTTACCTCAGCTAGATATATCTGTGCAGTCGATCGACAAAACTTGTTGTTTCTTGAAAATTGGGTATTAAGATTTTTTTCAATTCAATTTCAATTTATTTATTTATCAGATGTCACAGATCCATTGATTGTTAGTAGGTATATACTTAAAGAGCTATGTTTTTAAAGGTGTGAAAATAAAAAAACCATTAGGTGATTTTTGGTAAGAAAAAACCATTGACGAGGATGTGACGTCAGATTGTTGCAGCGACCATTAATTAATATACAACCAGATATTGCACGACCCTATATTTTACGGCATGTTATTTCAGGTCGTACATTGTCTGCCCCCCATATTATCTATCCAGTGGACGTCAGACAACAGTAGAAATTGACAGGCACTTTGCATTGCATAGCTGCTTTGACTTAACGTGGTAAATTACCGGCGATTATACTTTTTGTACGGGGTGTTAAAACGAGACCCTGGACTTCAATTAACAGGTCGTATATTATCGGGGGTGTGATTTATCTGGCCGTACGATACCTGGTTGTACAATTGTACATTTTGTGACCATATGACGTCATCAACATAATATTTTCAAAAAAAGATATAAATATAACTACCGATCTAAATTACAAAAGAACGCAATAAGTTTCTTAAAATACCATATTCTGTTTCTTTTTGTTTTTATTCCTCAAGGCATTTTAAACTTAGAGTGAAGTGGCATTGGAGTGAAAGCGCATCTCATGCTGGGAGTGTTTACTGCAAAGTTAACTACCTAAGCCAGTCAATAAAGCTGCAAAGCTTGACCGGTAGATGGCGCTGAAACCAAGCCTTAGTTGGTAAAACAATTAGCAAGGAGAGATGTGGCCGAAGAATGATAACATGACACGTGATTGATGTGTAGGAAATATATTTTGTTGCTAAAAATATTTAGGCATACTTAACATATTCTTTTATTTAAAAATATAAACAAGGTACTTTTTTTTCCTTTACTTACCCGATAGTGTGTGTTCTAGGATTTATTTATTTATTTATTTATTATTATTTATCTTGTTGATGTCTTTGTCTTGTAAACGGATAGTTATTTGAAATAGCTACTTTATTTATACATTTTTATTTGCAGTTTATCCCTTTACTTAAGCCTGTTTATTTAGTAACACAATATCAAAGGTTCTTTCGGTAAAGTACCTATACACTTAGGCTTAAAACCTATATTGCGTACTTTGACTTTGCTCAGACTGAGCTTAGCAAAAACTAAGCATAACTTTGAAGTGGAATTTATAGTCGAAAGTCATTTTGTAAAATACGAATAAAATAAAAATAACTTCATAGTCATAACAGAGAAGCAAAGTTTAGGTTTTTATTTTTATTGGTAAACATTCTATATTTGAACAACTTCTACTTTGCTAAGCAAAAACTTAGCGAAGATCGTTTTATAAATACCAAAAATGGTCTTAAGTCAAAGTTTTTGCTTAGCAAAGTCAAAGTACGGTTTATACATTCAGCCTTAGTAAATTGTTTGGTAGAGGTACTATCTTCGCTACATCTTACCCTTTTCTATTTAGATCTGTTTTTCGTCTTCTAGCTACATTTTACGTAGAGATTGGTTTAGAGGGGTCGGAAGCTGGTCGTCCCATTCGCAACTCGTCCAAATAGCTACTTGTCCCAATCTCAACTCGCCCCATTCGCGTCTCGTTCCATTCGCAACTCGTCCAAATAGCTACTTGTCCCATTCTCAACTCGCCCCATTCGCGTCTCTTCCATTCGCAACTCGTCCAAATAGCTACATGTCCCATTCTCAACTCGTCCCATTCGCAACTCGTCCAAATAGCTACTTGTCCCATTCTCAACTCGCCTCATTCACGTCTCGTCCCATTCGCAACTTGTTCAAATAGCTACTTGTCCCATTCTCAACTCGCCTCATTCACGTCTCGTCCCATTCGCAACTCGTCCAAATAGCAACTTGTCCATTCTCAACTCGCCCCATTCGCGTCTCGCTCGTCCCATTCTCAACTCGTCGAACTCGTGGTCGTCTTTCGACCCGTTCAGAGAACAGTTGAATTTACAAGACTCAAGGCTAACTAAGTACAGAAAAGCCAATTCAAATTTGAGGGCTACCTAAATAACTAAGCAGCTTCTAAATTTAAAAGTTATTAAAATTTTGAGTAGCGTCTTTGTATTCGATTATGTAAAATATGTATGTATTTACAAAAAATAACTATAATATATAGTATATCCGTTGTCTAGTACCCATAGTACAGGCCTAGTGCTTAGTTTAGGGCTAGATAGCGCTATGTGTAATGTCGTACAATTTTTTTTTTACACATCCAAGCCATCCTTCCATCTTTCGCGTTTATAATATTACTAGCTGCGCTCCGCGGTTTCACCCGCGTAAGTCTCTTCCCGCGGGAATATCGGGATAAAAAGTAGCCTATGTGTTAATCCAGGTCCCCAGCTACCTATATTCCAAGTTTCATCGCAATCGGTTCAGTAGTTTTTGCGTGGAAGAGTAACAACCTCACCACACACTACATACAAACTTTCGCGTTTATAATATTAGTAAGATTAGTAAGATTTAGGCATATATACAAATACATACATATACATTTACATAGTAGACAGTCGCACTTTACATTGTTGTAGGTTAAGGGTGATTTATATTAGACCGTCACGTGTCCGAGCTTCGTTGTCCATTGCTCGGCAAGCAGTCGATCGGTCTGTTGCAACCGAGTGGCGACCGAGCAACAGACAACGAAGCTCGGATCCGGCGCTCGTGACGGTCTAATATAAATCATCCCTAATCGTGTTAATATCACCACTAATGTCTTAGTTTTCCACTTCAATGAACAAACGTACAATGTGGTTTATCACGGTTTTTACTATAAAAACTGTATCAATAATCACGGGGCCGCATTCACTGACAAATATATTTTTACAGCTGCGCCCCGCGATTTTATTATATTTATTTATTTATTTGGAAACCTAACAGCTAAAAAACAAAAACATAAAAAACAGTGTAAAAACGGAAAGCCAATTATAAGGTTTCACGGCTATTTCACCCCCGTAAGTCCCGTTCCCGCGGTATTATCCGGATAAAAAGTTTCCTATATTCCAAGTGTCATCGCAATCGGTTCGTAGTTTTTTTGCGTGAAAGAGTAACAAAGTCACATACCTACATAAATTCATACCAACTTTCGCGTTTATAATATTAGTTAGATGAGTAAGATGTCGTAATTTGTTTTTCTTTTATTGCTCAATGCATTACTACTAGATATTATATTATTATTTTAAAGAAAAATGTCTTCAAAATATCACTCGCGGCTAGGTTTTAACTCGCACCTCCAGATCAGGACTCTGAAGCCCTTTCAAAGGTTTTAACTCGCACCTCCAGATCAGGACTCTGGTGCCCTTTCAACTAAGAGCTCGCGTAGTCTATTGTTTATAGATTATTAATGGTAAAAAATAATGATGTAGTCACGTTGAACCGCCCGCCGCGCCGCGCCGTCAACTAACTATAATACCAAAGTTCCGTAGTCGACAATTATGAATTTCGTACTTTCAATCGATCGTGTACAAGAAATCAAATATATTTATAACTAGCTGCGCCCCGCGGTTTCACCCGCGTAAGTCCCGTTCCCGCGGGAATAAATTTTAGAAATATGTAATTTTGTTCTACTACTTTTCCTTAGTCCCCTAGAAAACTTTTTTTTTAGAATTTTGGTCCTCTCTTCCTTTATTATAAGTAGTATAGATCAAAACCATATTATTATGCTAAACTTCGATCGGAAATATGATCTTTCACTGCCTACGGGTTAAAATTACGCACAAAGGCCCAATAGTAGGGCTAATTGCATGAACACAGTTAAAACTTTAACTTTTAAGCTTCTTTTTATTCTACTTTTATACGAAATAGCATTTACACCTTTACCCTGAAATGTACTACAGAATACCACCACTATATCGCTGTCAATCATTTACCTAAAAAAAGCTAGTGATTAAATAAAACTCGCGTGCAGTCGACCGACGTTAAATTCGATCGCGCGACACGATCCAGCGATTAAAATTAAATAATCATTAAAGTATGGCGGCTGTGACTCATAACAGGTGACCGTACTTAATATTACAAGCTGTGAGAGTTAACTATACATCTTGCGTTACAACAACCTACGCGAGGCTCGACGAGTACAGTTGTTACTTTACGAAATGTATGATGATGATCTCTTTTCAAACTTACACGATTTGCGTCCATCTTTATTATTAGAACTATAATAATAATAATAATAAGCCCCCTAAAATCCAACCACACGCCCTGATCGAACACCAGATCATCGTAGGGGGCGGGCAACATAATATAAATACATCTACTGGATGGCTAACGTGGCTATGGTAACCCAAATAAAATGGAGACGAGAGCAAGAAAGAAATTACGTATAGGGTCGCTTCCCGGGGGCGATCGCCGGGGCGCACTTGGAGCTGACGCTGAGTGCCTCAGTGGACGGACCGTCAGTGGCAGTGGGTTGAGCAGGCGGGCCCCTGCCGGGTCACCCGAACAACATGACAGCCGACGACTACTTTCTACTTCTTCACCTTCCTCACTCTTTCCTTCACTTCCTTCTTCCCCTCCTTCATACATGAATCCTATTGCTAATCCTTCATTTTTATCTATGTCTACTTTTACCTCTCCACCATCTAAAGCCGAAGACGTTGTGCAGGTGACACTAGCTGTCGATGATACTGCACCCGGCCAGGCTAAACGTGTGCGAATGAAATGGAGTAAAGAAATGAATAAATTTATTCTCCGCACATATTTCATACTAACTTCAAATGAAAACGACACAACATCTTATCTACCAGAACTACACATTAAATTTATTGAGCGATTCCCAGAAATGCAAGTTAGCCGACAAAGAATAGGTGACCAGCGCAGAGCAATTCTTCGACGCAAATTATTGACAATAGATGACATAAACCAAATCCGTGAGGAAGCAGCAGCATATCTTGATAATATATCTTGCCAGAACCTTAATACTAACTCAATGCCACCGAATACAACCATACTACCTGATAATCCTCTCATTCATTCACAACAAACAACCAGTTTACAACCACTACCTAGCCAAAGAATGCGGTGGAGCCGTGAACTAAATGAAGAAATAATTAGGGCATATCATAAAATAACGTTATTAGATACAAATAGAACAGGCTATAGACAATTATTACATAAGCATTTTATAAATAAATTTCCACATCTAAGCCACTTAACGGAGCAAAGAGTAGCTGATCAGAGAAGAATAATTTTGAATAATAACTTTTTTAATTCAGCCGAACTAGAACGAATAAAACAAGAAGCTGAAGACGAGTTTAGAATTAATAGCCAGAATAGTTTAGCCAACATCAACACTACGGTACAGAACAACGAAAATAATATAGCTGATTTACACTTGATAGACCCAACAATACTGACAGACAGAGATAACGAAGAAATTAGTTTAGAAATACAACAAGACGAAAATAATATTGAAATTGAAACCACGTTCCAAACTGCACTAGAATACTTTAAAACTACTGATCCAATTGAACGACCTTTTATACCGAAACAGAAAACGTCCAAAAGACTAGCTAAAATCGTTAATTATTTAGACAAAAGAGTATTTATAAATTACATAAATATGGACACACCTTTTGAAATTTTACAGACAACCATTTATTCAGCAGCGTGGACAGCTGCTAAACTTAACGGTTCTAAATTAACCATCCCACTATCATTAGACAATAGACAACAAAATAAACACTACAAACCAAATTGGCAAAAAAGATTAGAACTAAAAGTTAGTAAATTACGCAAACATATTGGTATTTTGACGCATTTCATTAACGGTAATAGAAGTACAGCTATGCAAAAACGGGTAGACAATATTTTACAGAAGTTTAGTATACATACATTACACGAAGATCCAAATACTCAGTTGCCACAATTTTTAGACACACTAAAGCAAAAACTCTCGGTCTATAGCAGTCGTCTGAAACGCTACTTAGCCTGCACCCTTCGAAAATCACAAAACACGCAGTTCCGACATAATGAAAAGTCCTTTTATAGAAATATTCGCCAGCAAACTTCTAACCATACCAATAACCACCCAGATAATGCAGTAGACCCACAAATCCCCCTATCTAGTGAGTTAAGAGAATTCTGGTCAGACATATGGGAGAATTCAGTTGACCATAACACAGAAGCTTATTGGATAGAAGAAGAAAGAAACAGACATCAAACCACTGAATCGATGGAGTTCGAACATATACCCCTAGAAACTTTTAGTACAGTATTGAAAAACCTACACAACTGGAAAGGACCCGGATCTGACAATATACAAAACTACTGGTATAAAAAGTTCACGTTTCTTCAACCCTATTTTTACAAGTATATAAATAAATTTATTCAAGATCCTTACACAATGCCCTCCTATGTAAGCAGTGGAACTACCTATATGTTGTCAAAAGATCCCAGCGACACTAAAAACCCTGCTAAGTATAGGCCCATAACTTGCTTACAAACTATTTATAAGATAATTACAGCCTGCTTAACACACTCTATATATAGACATGTAGAAAATAATAATATATTAAATGAACAACAAAAAGGAGCTAAAAAATGTAGTCAGGGGTGTAAAGAACAACTAACTATAGACTCAGTTATATTAAAGCAGGTACAGCGGCACAAAAAAGATCTTTATACAGCTTATATAGATTATAAAAAAGCTTATGACTCTGTCCCACATTCATGGCTCATTCAGATACTTGAAATTTATAAAGTAAACCCACAGATAGTATCATTTCTCAATCACACAATGAATACATGGTCGACAAAGCTCATTTTACGTTTGAATTCAAAAACATTAGAAACCGAAGAAATCAAAATTAAACGAGGCATTTTCCAAGGAGATTCCTTAAGTCCCCTGTGGTTTTGCCTTGCCTTGAATCCCCTTTCAAACCTGCTAAATTCCACAAACAGAGGTTATCCGTTAAACCATAGGACAGATAACACAGCTGCTATTAGCAAGTTTAATTTAAGTCATCTTTTATATATGGATGACATAAAACTATTTGGAACCAATGATAATGATTTGCAAAGACTTTTACATATTACAGATATTTTTTCTCGAGACATACACATGAATTTTGGAATTGATAAATGCAAACTTAATGTAGTCAAGGCAGGGCAAAATCACTTAATGTCATACCAAATACAATCAGGAGAGACAATAGATCCACTTGAAGAAAACGATACTTATAAATATTTAGGCTATAATCAAAATAAACAAATATTAGAGAAAGAAACTAAAGTTAACCTCCGTCAAAAATTTAGGCACAGATTAAATAGTATAATGAAAACAGAGTTATATAGCAAAAATTTAGTAAAGGCAATCAATACATTTGCAATCCCTATTTTAACATACTCCTTCGGAATTATAAAATGGACTAAAACAGAACTGAAGCAATTACAACGAAACATTAATACCACCATGACTAAACACAGAAAACACCACCCAAGGGCATGCGTACAAAGGCAGACATTACCGAGAATAGAAGGGGGTAGGGGGATAATAGATATTACAAATTTACATAACAAACAAATAACTAACCTAAGGACATATTTTCATAAAAAAGCTTTAACATCTGATCTACACGCCGCAGTAGTTAAAAATGACAAATTTACTCCACTCAACCTTACAGACAGCAATTCACAGAAAACCGAAGAACAGACAGACAGACTGACAAAAATAGAACAATGGACCCGGAAGTCCCTTCATGGGAGACATCGCCAAGATTTGAGCCAAACTCACGTCGATAAAGATGCATCGAACGCCTGGCTCACTCGTGGCGAACTCTTTCCAGAGACAGAAGGGTTTATGCTGGCTATACAGGACCAAGTAATAGAAACTAGGAACTATCAAAAATACATTATTAAAATACCGAATCTCCCAACAGACTTATGCAGACGTTGTAATAGCTCATCTGAGACCATCCAACACATCACCGGAGCATGCAGAGCAATAGTTCAAACAGATTATAAGCACAGACACGACCAGGTAGCCAACATAATTCATCAAAACTTAGCTCTAAAACACAACCTCTTACCATTACCTTCAAAAGTTCCGTATTATAAATATACTGCAGAAACCATATTAGAGAACAATAATTACAAACTATATTTCGATAGAGGAATTCTAACCGATAGAACTGTGCATTTCAATAGACCTGACATAACTTTAGTTGATAAAATTAGAAAAACTGCTCTCATTATTGACATTGCCATACCTAACACACACAACCTGCAAAGCACAATTACGGAGAAATTAACAAAATATGTTGAACTAAAGGAGGAAATAATGCGTATGTGGCATCTCAAAACTGTATCAATAGTCCCTATAGTTCTTTCCACAACTGGAATTATTCCCAAACAGCTTCATCAGTCGATTAAGACTTTAGATTTGCCTGAGTTCACATTTATTGATTTACAAAAAGCGGTAATTTTGAATTCATGTAGAATAGTACGAAAATTTTTACAAACCGAATTAGAACGGGAATCGCTACCCAATACTTTAAGTTCTGTAGTAGCAACATCAAATACTTTAGACCACTTGGCTTAGGCCCGTGGCTGAGGTAATAACACCGGTGTCAAAACCGAGCACACAAAAAACCTAAAGATAAATAATAATAATAATAATAATTCGTTTATTTCATTAAACAGATGCTTAAGTAACACAGTAGGTGGGAACCTTCTTTTAAGTATGAAATACCTGTGCCAGAAGGCTCCGCTCTTCTAAAAATAATTTAGGAAGTAACATTAAAGCAAAAACAAATACAACATACCCAATAACAATGTGTAGGTTAAAAACATTCGCAGTTTATACATAATTTATACCATACGAAAACCAGTCACACAAATATCGATATGATTATGACGAGACAAAGATATGTTTTATTTTATTGAGGGTAAACATAGTCATAATATCTGGCTAACAGTAACAGCATACAAGTAGATGCTTACACTACTGTCCAGTGAGGTAAATTGCTATTGCTAAAATATGCCCTATGCAAGTGATTATAGGACCAGTTTTGTGTTGGTTTTGAGCGAACGTTTTTACTGTCCGTCAATAGCTGCGTTCCGAACATGAGTAGCATAAAAATCGACAGACAAAAACATTGATATGAAACGGTCGAAGGAAATTTCCAATTTTAATGTTGTATTCTAGAAAAATTGATTTTTAAACTATTAAATCACCAATCAATCAGACAATTTGCTTATAAGTACGCTGAAAAAATTATTACCAAAAAGTATGAGTCAGTCTAAGTATTAGCCAGATAATAATCAAATTAGTAATTCATAATTGTGCATAATATTATGAGTACAATAAATTTTTAATAGATTTATCATATTGGTTGAATAAAATAAAAATAAAAATTAAATTAAATATAAATCAAAGTAATGGAATAAAAATAAAATAAATAAAAATAAAACCAACCCCGAGTACCAATGTGTGGGGTGGGTACGTGAGTGAGGTGTAGGAATAAAAGTAAGTAAGTATAAAGTGGTTAATTGTGAGGGTTTGAGACAGGTTTCTTAGACAACCGTCTGAAGAAAGGATTCAGTATCTTCGTAAGATAGGGATTTTAACCATTCGGTAACCACTTTATTACACTCAAAGTTCTGTTTGTTATAAATACATAATTGATCGTTGACCTTATTATAGATAAATGATGATCGCCTCTGGTACTGTATGCTTGCGAACTTAGTTCTAACAACATTCACCGGTACGACATCAATAATACGTCTTTTTCCTCTTTTAGCCTCCAATCTGCCACTGTCAATGGTTTTGTGCGTAATAGAAACCACTCTTCCAATATATAGTTTTCTTACTGACAGTAGGTTACAATCCTTGTAAATAGCTTCAGTAGGATGTGTTATTTTCTTAAAATAGGTGACCTTAAGTAACGCACGCTGAGCCCTTTCGATATTGATAAACTTTGTTTTGGCAGCCCCTCCCCAAACAGGAATACAATACATTAAAAGAGATTGAACCAGTGCAATATAAATGCTGTTTAATAAACTATTTCCATTAGCCAATCGAGTGTTAGCAGGGATAACATATCTAAGTGTTCTAAATATCCAAATCATTTTTCTGACCCTACTCGTGACAAGTTCAAGATGCGGATACCAGGACAGTTTATTATCAACAATAACTCCAAGGTATTTAGTACTACTAACGTTATCGATGACTGGACAGTCACAGACCATGCCAACTGAATGTAAATTACAGCTATGGATTTTTATTTTGAGATCTGTTTTAGGTTGAGTTGTAACGTTTATACTAAAACAGATGTAATTAGTTTTAGAAGTGTTGAGAGTAAGTTGATTATTACACAACCACACTGCAATCTTAGCCATACCAGTTTCAACGCTACTCTTAACATTGTGCCATGTTTTCCCGCTAAAAACCACAGCTGTATCATCGGCATAGGAAAATATTTCAGCATTGGCTATTTTCATATTGCACAAGTCATTTATATAAATTAAAAACAGTGTAGGCCCTAGAACGCTGCCCTGAGGAACACCGTGAGTTATAAATGTGTCTTCACTGACATAGTTATCTACTTTAACTCTTTGTTTTCTGTTACTGAGATAGTTTTCAAATAGTAGCAAAGGAATACCTCTAATTCCCATTCGTTCGAGCTTGTTGATCAAAATAGATTTGGAGACCGTATCAAAGGCTTTCTTAATATCTAAGAACACTGCAAGACTTTTATCGCCTTTGTCCAGGTGATCGATTATAGTGGAACTTAAGGATATAACCGCATGTTCAGTGGATGTTCCTTGCCGGAACCCGAACTGAGACGATGACAAAAGTTGATATTTGTTCATGTAATTTAATAGTCTTGTATTTAAAAGTTTTTCAAGGACCTTTGATATAGCGGGCAAAATCGAGATGGGACGGTAATTATTAATGTCCTCAATATCTCCACTCTTGTGTATTGGAATAATAACAGATTGCTTCAGCGCAGCTGGGAAAACACCTTGACGGAAAGACAGATTGCAGATATGAGTTATGATGGGAACAACGAACGGTCTAATATTTTTTAAAAATTTAGGTGTGATATTATCCCAGCCTGGCGCGCTGTCAGACTTAAGGTTCATGAGGATGCTGTCGACCTCACTTATATCTGTTTCCAATAGCACAAAGGAATTCGATTGAGTTAAAGTATCGATAATAGAATTATGGTTATATTGTTTGTTTGTGTTGTTTAGAGAGTCCGATCTAAAAGTCAGGGCGAGTTTCCTACCAATATTAGTGAAGTAGTTGTTTACAAAGTTTACAGATTCTACGGGAGAGGGTTTGATATTGAGAAGTTCGAGATTATGATTATGTTGTTTTTTAGTATAAGTAATATTTTTAATATTTTTCCATAGCAACTTATTATTATTGATTGATTTTTCTATTAATTCTTTCTCATATTTTCTTCTTAGTTTTTTTATCAAATTATTGCAAAAATTGCGATATCTGGTATAGGTCATTTTTAAAATTGCATTATGAGGATCATTACGAATATTTTTTTGAAGTTTATTACGATGCTTTATGCATCGCAGAATTCCAGGAGTAATCCATGGTTTAATTATGCGCTTACTTCTAGGTAGTTTCGTTGTAGTGGAACTTTCATCTAAGCATTCTCGCAATTTTTTAATAAGTAAATCAGTAACTAAATTAGGGTCATTGAGTAAAAGCAGTTCAGCAAGGTTTGTTTCATTAAGGTATTTGCCCACCTTTTCAAAGTCCAGTTCAGTTTTTATTTTGTAATTTGGATTAGGATTAGTTTTCAATTTGGATAGTGATAAGAAGATAGTGTAGTGATCAGTGACAGAAGAATGTAATATACCTATAGTAGCAGTATTCTTTTTCTTATTTATTCTTAACATCACATGATCCAGACAATTGCCGTCTCTGGTTGCAAGATTGTGACCCGAAAAAACACCATATACAGACAGAGTGTGCAAATAGTTAATACGGTTATCGTACTCATGTGCTTTTTCTTTATCATTAGGCTTAAGATTGATGTTAATATCTCCTGTTATAACTATTTCTCTCTGAGGTTGTAATGTACTTAGAAGGGAACTGAGAGAGTCCATGAAATCATTTGCCTTACGGTTTGAAGGAGAGCGATATATACTTAAAATTGAACAATCCAGTATATCCAAATGAAGACAAGACGCTTCACACAACTTAATTTCATTTACTTTGTGTCTTAAGCCTTCTTTGACATAGATAACCACGCCGTCATTTTGGTTCACCATGTATTTAGTAGAGTAAGATATATACTTAGTTAATTGTGGTAGTGGCTTGCTTAAGTTAAGTCTACACTCTGTGAAAATCAAGACATCTATTTCTACGTTTAAACTAGCTAAAGTTAACAAAAAGTTATCGAAGTTTCCGGTTATGCTACGAATGTTTTGAGTCACAAGAGTTAAATCATTTTTGCCAATAGTCACATGCCTTAAAAGGGCTGAGGGTTCACATTCAAAGGTACGAGCTATTTTAACGCTGTCTATCTCTTGCATAGTATGTAAAATGTCAGACATTGTATACCATTAACATTAAAAAAGACATAATTAGATGTACGCATTCGAAATACATTTTAAGTGATTTTATAACAAATGGCTGAAGCACCAAAAGAGAAGTTAAATAAAATGAGAAAAAGGCAAGGTGAGGCGTATAATTAAAAAACCTAATAAGTGTATATAAAAATGAGCGCAATGCTAGGTGAATTTTAATGTTTGTCATGAGCTCGATTATCAATTCAAAGACTATCCGTGTGACTGATTTTTGTGTACAAAGACAAATAGCAACATTTATGTGACTAAACGTAACCGTTAGTCATGCCAATTGCATAAGACCATTAATTTGAGTTTCGCTAACAATATT
This sequence comes from Idaea dimidiata, assembly GCA_949358125.1. Classification (NCBI taxonomy): domain Eukaryota; kingdom Metazoa; phylum Arthropoda; class Insecta; order Lepidoptera; family Geometridae; genus Idaea; species Idaea dimidiata. The sequence goes on from OX442342.1 coordinate 2,793,925, forward strand.
AATAATTGGTAGATTATCAGACTTTCTTACATAGACGCGTCCATAGGATGTCCAGCAGAATTGATATCCCTTGGATTTGGATAGGTCTCTGGCAAGGAAAAAAAGCCGCGAAGCTTTCGTCGTTAACTGTTCGGCTATGTATACAGGAGTTTCTTCATTTTTTGTCACTCCAAGGTGCTTAGCACGTAGTTTGCTTTTGTATTTAATGTTGAAAGCCTTGGTCAATTTTAAGACATCAGTTTTTAGTATAGTAGACGAAAGTTCCATAACAATTGCAGTGTTATTTTGACTATCCTTTTTACCACGCACTCTGTAGATGTCCGATACGTCTGTTTTAGTCAAGCTACAATTGATGGTTTTTCCCAGTTTTATCGCCATATTCATTAAGTCCTCCTTTGTTTCCGTCATAGTCCTCGGTACATTCTTGATCTCAATATTAGATTTACGCTGTGATCTTTGCATGTTCTCAATTCTATCCTCTAAAACTGTTATATATTCCTGATCTTTCTTTGATTTCAGTTCCATTGCTTGAAGTTTTTTTGAGAGCTCTTCGTTTTGGGCCGCAAGTAGGGCGATCGAGCTTATAATGTTCTCATTGGCTTTTTTTATTTCTGTAAGAGTAGGAGTGAATAAGCTCTTTAGTTCTCTCTCTTGGTCTGTCAAAAGATTTACCATCATATTTCTTACTTCATCCTTAAAAACCGAGAACTGATTAGCAAAATCATCTTCTCTCGGTCTTTTACCCCTGAATAAACCATGATTGGGAGGTGTTATGTCGGAGCTGATTCCCGAAACTTCGGCACCATCCTCGATGTATTGTTTAGCTGGGTCGGCCACTGAATGAGACATCTTGCAACGAAACCGAGGTTCGGAACGCTATTTTGTACGAATGCAGCTGTAGGTACTCCTCGCTCTTTATGCGCGCCTGGTACAATGCACTGATTTATGAAGTTTATTTTTGGTAAAAGATGTGATAATTTTATGAGACAAACAATAAATCAATTAAATACGAATGGACGTCTAATCGCTTTCACGATCCAAGAGGAAGAGGACTATGGGTTTTGAACGCGTTGTAGATAATCATTGTTTTCATTTCAACGCGATCTAGGCTCGTATAGTTATATTAATGATGTAGCATACTTTTATAATGTGAGCGTAATGTTTTGTTCTGCACCCGTATTATCTAATTGGTTGATTACTGTTTTTATAGGCACTTTGCAGTGTATTGCTGCTTTAAGCAATCAATAGTGATTTAGTGACTTAGTAGACACTAGTGACTACCTCGTTACGTGAAAGCAGCTATATGTACTGCAAGATGTCTATGATAGTAAGTTCTCAACCTAATAGATTATGTATCTAATTGGTTGTACGACGTGTATTAACGTCGTAATTGGGACGACGTATATTACAATAAAATAAACAAATACCCCCCTTACTTACATTAAACGATGGTGAACAGATGACCTAGTTATGTGACGTTTATCTCTGTCTGTCAACTTTGAAACTTCTTGTCACAGTAAAATACATAGTTATGCAGCTGTTAACCAGCATTTATAAGTAAGGGGGTTAATGTACAAACAAAATAAAAACATAACGTAAATTAATAACATTTACCAAATCGGAGACCAGTTATTTAAAATGTATGCGACTGCTTCTTTGTTATTATTTTTTGTTGTGCGCGAGGAATGTAGTTGATTCGCGCATGTTGTAAATGTTATTTTTAACGTCATTTCATGTTCCAAAATTCTGGACGCTGGTAAACCTGAAAAGGGCGTTTGTAACCTTTAACTGTGCTCATAAACTTAAGGGTTTTCATCGTAAATTTAGTCGAAAAATTATGTCGCTTAGAGCAGATTTACATTGATCTAGTGACTGGATCCAGTGAGGAGGCAATCAATGTTAGTCAGTGTTTAGTCCTGTGGGTTTTTTGGGAAGGCATCGTATAAACTGATCAAAAGCCATTTCAGAGCTGTCGCGCCACCGCTGGATTCAATATTCCTGAACGAATTTTTCATTCCAGCGCTGGATTGCCTCGCCACTGGATCAATGTAAATCAGTATTTAGTTCCGTGGGTTTTTTTGGGAAGGCATAGTATATATTGATCTGAAGCCATTCCAGCGCTGCTGTCGCTCAAGCGAGCGCTGCATTCAATATTTCCGAAGGAATTTCTCATTCCAGCGCTGGATCGCGTCGTCACTGGATCCAGTCACTGGATCAATGTAAATCAGCCTTTAGCCCGTGGGTTTATAAATATAAATAAATAATAAATATGTATTTAACAATATTGCACACAGCGCAATCTAGCCCCAAACTAAGCACTAGACTTGTACATACTATGGGTACTAGACAGCGGATATACTACATATAATACTTTTTTTTTTATTTACACGCATTTGAACTAAGTTTCACAAAATATTAAATTTACCAACCAACACATCTCCTCACCGGGTTCACGCCAAAACTCACTTCGATTTTCATTCCGAGGGCTTTCCACCCCAAAGCGGCGCGGGCGGTCCAATTTTGTTTTTAACTTTTTATTCTCTTAAGGGGCAAACAAGACCTCAACTAAAATCCTTGTCGGATTCATCGTAAATTATTCCTTAGTTTTCGATGCAATATGATTAAATATTTCCGTTAAAGCGTTTGTAAATTACATTGTTTCGTACATTTTAGAGTAGTTTCAAGACAAAAACTTTTTGTTGTTTCGAAGTCTTAGCACATTTTAGTCATAAAATGACTTTTTTGTCTATATTTTGTTAAGGCTTCCAATCATGAACAAGTTTTTGTCTCTAATTTACACCAAAATGTAGGAAACAATGTAAACTAACTACAAACGCGTTGAACAAACATATTCAAAAAAAATATGTCAGGAAAATAATCGACAATTTTTGATGAACCCGACAGGAATTTTGATTTAAAGTAGACATCTTAATCGATAGTCATGGAAATTGGTACACAACTACAAAATATTATAGTATATATAGTAATATAAATAGTAGTAATATTATATAGGGGACGGAAAAACCATAATCCTTTGCCAATCCTGTCCTAATTCTGTTATCTGTAGGAAACGCTGGCAAAACCGCAGGCGGGTAGCTAGTAAATTACTTATATATTTTCAGTGTCAACTTTTTAATTCCAAGTTATAATGACCACAATTAAATCAATTATGAGCAATCTAAAGTATCTAATTACAGAGTCCGCTGCTTTTATTACGGGGTAAAGGAAACCGTTACAATATGCAAATAGCCCATTATAGGGCGCACTGGATCCCACCCCCGCACCGTTCGATTAGAGCATTTACTAGCTTTAGCTTTTACGTGTAGGTATCTATTTATTCCTCGTAGGGAGGTATACGGTTGGTCTTCTATAGGGCTTGTGATTATCGGGCCTTTTAATAAATATGTTAGACTAGCTGCGCCCCCGCGGTTTCACCCGCGTTAGTCTCGCTCTCGAGGGAATATCGGGATAAAAAGTAGCCTATGGGTTATTCTACGTTTCCAGTTACCTATATTCTAAGTTTCATCGCAATCGGTTTAGTAGTTTTTGCGTGAAAGACTAACAAAGTTACATAAAAACTGTCGCGTTTATAATATTCCCGCGATTTTACCCGATCACTTGGGAAAATTTCAAAAATCCGTTCTTATCAAAATGTCTAGATAAGATGCCCAGATTAGTAATAATAATTGGCCATTTTCATCTAAATTTAGACGATTTATGTAGCGCAAAGATCTTTATGCTATTTATGGCGCTATATAGTGCTCGGAACATGAAGTAGGCTTGCCCAGCACCTATACCACCCGCTCAGCCTAGTCAGCCATGCCCAGAGGAAAGAACTGCGGTCAATACATTTGGGGCTAACTACGCCGTGGGTTTCCTCACGATGTTTTCCCCTCACCGTTAGAGCCTGTTAGAGCGATGTTATTAACGCACATAGCTTTTTCGCAAGAAAATGACATTGGTGCGCGGTCAGTCAGGATTCGAAACCATGACCTTCGAAATGAAAGTCGAGGTATTTACCACTAGACCAACATCGTTCTCACATAAGCACACATTCCATAAAATGATGTCGGTTGAGGCTAGTCTGCCAGGCCTAAAATTAGACCCGGACGGAAACTTAAAAACAGAAGTCGTAACTTTTTGTATGCATGCATAAACGCGGGGCCCCGCCATACGCAGTTTCCGCTCTAACATTTCTCCTGACACAAGCCAAGATTTTTATGATATTTCTTTCTTGCATTCATATATGAATGAAATGTATTTATTGTTACAGTCGCGGGATGGAGAAAGCGAAAGCCTACATAAAGAGCTCGCTCGGCACGAAGCCGGCGTCGCCGTCCGGCCCGGGTCGGGAGAAGTCGACGGCGACGCCGGCGCCCGAGGACCTGCGAGTGTGCTTCGTATGCGCAGGCGCTGGTTTCAACGACCACTACACCGTTCGAGTCAAGCCTGACCCACAGGTAACTATCCTAACATAAGGGAACATTAGGCTTTGGGGACACGATCCGTCTATAACTGGAAATATATTTAGCCTTAAAAAATCTACCATGCTCGGAAATACTCAAGTAAATGAGGAAATTTGCTATACTGGGATTTTTGTGATGTTCGAGTTTTTATGCACCATGTCTAACCTTAGAAGAAAGAAGTAATAGTGGGTTGGTATTCAAATTTCCTGACAAAGAAATTTAATCAAAGATGGGCAACTGTAAGATGCGCCAAGGCGCCCAACTACTCTGTAATCTATGGTCAAACCTTGCTCCTACATTTAGTCTTTTTTTCTCTCAACAATTTTCAACGAAAACAATTCCGCAGTGTAATTGGCATTAGTTGACTCCTATTGAACGCCGAAACTCAGTCAACGAGCGATCCGCATATCCAATCCAGATCGTACCGGTTACAGCTGTTAAACATTTGACACTACTCAATAATATTCTTATAGATTTATTTGTCTGATTGCTGTGTGTTTTCCACTGTAATTTATGTTAGACTAGCTGCGTTTCCCGCGTTGTTCGAACACCTACCTACCGCAATGCATAAATCCACACTTAAACGGTCGCCCATTAAAGTACACAGACACTGCCAGGCGCCTGGAAGTATCAGTACTTCCTTAGTAGCTAGGATAAAAGTCCTCTCCTAGGGGGCTTTTTTGGCCATAATCACCACGCCTGGCAAGCGGATTAGTGATCTTCTTCTTCTTCTTCTTTAAAATGGCTTTTCCATTTGGACATTTGCCAGTGTCAAGTATTATCAATATTTGCAAGTTATTTGCATTGAACGAAACAGTCAAGTCGTCATAGTCAAAGTCAAGTCGTAGGAATCATTGTAAAAAGGGGGCCATTTTTTACAATGTTTGTTTACGGAGCTTTGGAGACAACACTAAGCTAAAGTCCATGTTTTGCACCGATTTTCACTTTTATTTACACCTTCACGAAACTAAATTGATTAATATGCCCCCGAAATTAAACAATTTACACGCATTTGAACTAAGTTTCACAAAAATTAAAATTTAGTAACACATTTCCTCAACGCATTCCCGCCAAAAACTCGGATTGGTGATCGCAAAGTCAGTCATTTTTTTATTTATTTAATTGAATGTGTTGGTCACTTTAAATACGTCGAGTGTTCTTACAACTATGACTCTAGTGTGGCTTCGAAACGCGCCCTCCGATGAGAAGAAGCCACAAGAAACTCTTGGGTTTTTTTAGTGATCATGTTTTACAATCGTCAAAATACATAAGTATATTTATTTACGTTTTATTACAATGATCATAATATGATTCACATTGTCGCATATGGCTATAGTAGAACCGGACCAATATTCTACTATAATATTTTATAACAAAAGGTAATCCAAAGTAATTCTATCTTTCGGTTAAAATACATTGTAAAAGATAAAAGAAACAAAGAATAGACACGGAAAGAAAAAAAAAAAGAAAAAAAAAAGAGAAGAGACCAGAAAAAGTACACAACCGCATCCACAAACACACAACCCGCCCAACCACATCCGACCCATCCTGGCACCCTTGTAGATGTTTAGGTACACAGTGGGAAGCTGTTGCCCTTCCTCTGGTAGTATCCCTTAGTCGCCTTTTACGACGTCTACGGGAGGAAATGGAGTTGTCCTATTCTAAAGCAGGTACAGCACAGACAGATAATCAGCGGAAAACTATTAATTACGAGCGAGGTACGAGTTAGTATATTAAATACTGAGGTAGATATTTGTTTTGTCGCTAACCGAGAGCCTTAATTGCATCCTATTAATATTAATGATGTTAGGCGTTACTTGATTTGCGTTTATTGATCGTATGATTTATTGATTTTATTTATAAATTATTATAATTAAATTATTTATAAATTGAAAGACTAATCATTTGTCGATGACTAAGGTTAATGATCACTTGATGATTTGTGAAGAAATTTTTTTATTTTTTGAGCAGGTTTTTAGTAGGTACTAGTGTGCGATGGATATTTGATTGATTTTTTACTTCAAATCGATACATAGCACAATTAAAGTACAAAGTCGTGATTAGTTAATTGACTGACTTAAAGACTGTACTATTATATTAGTACACAGACCCAACCGCTGGTCCTAGGGATATGAAAAGACCTATTATGTCTGTGGCATAGTCAACGGCCGCCATCTTGTTTTTTCTTCAATATGTTGTCGCACAATGAAACCTATATACTTGGGTAGAGGAGATCTAAATATACAGAAAACATTCTACACATGATGTCATAAAGTGACTCGTTTCGGAGATATGGGCCTATAAGATTTTAAAAGAAAACTCTTCGAAAATTCTATAAAATGCCATGTTGTAGATGTATTAGAATACCAATCGAAAGACGACGATAACGATAATGCCAAACAATCTATGCCTTTAAACGATGCCTCTAGCTAGAACGTCATGGGCCAAAGTTATTCAAAGGCTGAAATTTAAAACCGTTTGATGCCTTTTTCGTGCGACATGTTGAAAAAAAAAACAAGATGGATGCCGTCGACTATGCCAAGGCCCTTACATGAATTTATTTTCTCCTTTGTAGAGTGTTTTCTTTGTGTTGTGTGGGCCAAAGTTATTCAAAGGCTGACATTTAAAACCGTTTGAAGGCTTTTTCGTGCGACATGTTGAAAAAAAATCAAGATGGATGCCGTCGACTATGCCAAGGCCCTTACATGAATTTATGTTCTCCTTTGAAGAGTGTTTCTTTGTGGTGTGTAATCCAATAAGGGTTTTTAGAAAATCCTGCTGGATTGGGACTTGTGGTCTGTGGAAACCGCGTTACACTGTTAATCGCATTTAATAGCAACATCATTTTTTTTAAAAACAAATTAAAGTGCTGAATGAATGGCTGACTGGCTGAACTACATATCAAAGTACCTACAGTCTAAACTGGTCCTAGAAACATGAATTCCAAGGTTCTTAAGCTAAGATAAAACTTAATTGTACCAAAAAAAAAATTCTCGGTTCTTGTGGGTATCTAAAAAAGGGTTTTTTGAAAATTCTGCAGGATCAGGAATTACTTAAAACGGTGCTTAGTTTTTTTGTGGAGAGATTCTAAACCGCTACCTGCGTCGCAGGCGCAAGATATGAATAAAGTATGTCAATAACAAACCTATAAATGAATTTAATAACTCGTAGGTAAGTAAGTGCTGTGTTTATTCAGCTTTGGATCGAAGACCGGTGCCGCGCCGCCGGAAACTGTTTGCCACTTACTACATAACACTTTACGAAATAATACAACATTTAATGTGACCTACTGTGAATTTTTTATTTTTTTATTTAATGATCATAGAATCAACAGCACTTATAAAACAGTGAAAATTTAATATACTAATCTTACTGCCAATGACAGATTCTTACTATTTATTTATACTACAAAAAACGTCACAACTGAAAAGATTTGAACTAACCTAATAACAATTTATAAATGTAAAAAAAATATAATTTTATGATATGGTAGTGCAAATGCTGAAGAGGGATAAGGAAAGGAAGGAAAAATAGGAAGCGATGTGTGAATGTGTTGATGTATGTGTGTAAATGTAACTAAATGAAATTCTGGATTGAGTGTGAAGGAGATTGTGAAAGCTTTAAATGATATACAAAATTACAAAGGTATATGAATGAATACTTCTCGTGCTTACTCATTTCAATCGGACTCAAACCTAAAATTAAAAACGACTAGCCCCACCCCCGGTTACACCCGCGGGGTTTCCAAGAACCTTTGGAAAATCCAACACTCCATGAAGAACACAAGTTCAAATTTCATATCTCTAGGACCAGCGGTTTGAGCTCTGCATTGATATATAGTTCAGTCATTCAGGCAGATAACCAATCAGTCAGAAAATTGTACTTTATATGTATGGATCAAGGTCTGACTGTTGGACTGAAAATAAGTTGCGTTATCCATTAAATTACCTAGTATAGTAATCCAGTCCTGAGCTGCACTGACTTGCTATTTGATTTGTGTAAACTCTAGTATTAACCCAGTCCAGCACTGGGCCTTGTTTCTTAGTCCGTCTAGTTAAACCCAGACCAGTGGTGGAAGCAGTGCAACTAGTGTTGATTAAAGGGGATGTCCTCGAGTTTTTTGTTTTTCCTTTAGGGTTCTACCATGAGATGCTTCACTATTTACATCGCGACGACTGGAAGCAGTTCAACTAGTGTTGATTAAAGGGGATGTCCTCGAGTTTTATTCGTTTTTCCTTTAGGGTTGGTTCAGTTATCTTCGCTACCATGAGATGCTTCACTATTAACATCGCGACTGTATCTATCGTGCCATAGACACGTTGCCGGTCAAGGCGAAGCGTCTCAATGTATCCTTTGACTGTCCCAAACAAGTCGAAGTCCGCTAATAATAACTAAAGCAAGCCCAACGTAAAAACTAAAAACCTCGACGATTGCATCCTTAAGCCACTAACGGTAAGAAATATTCAGTTTGTTAATAAATAATACTTTTATTATGACAGACTAGGTACCCTCATCATGTACGTCATCATCTTTTCCGGTATGGTACAGTTCCTAAACTCTGACGATCAACGGATCGATCCTATCGCAACAAATTGGTGCAAATGGCGTCACTAATATACGCAAATTGATGGAGATTGCGGACCGCACCGTGGCCGCTGCGATGTTTATGTAAAGTTGACGAATTTAGGCGTTATCTTGTTAGTTACTTGTCGGGTTTCTCACCAAGTAATGGATGCCGTTTAGAGACTGGAGCCCAACAGCTGCAATTACATGCACTCTTCTTTTTTTTGCCCTTACCCTTGGTCTCTTTTTCTTGCCCTTACCCTTGGTCCCTTGGTGTCGGCACAGCAACTTTAACTGGATACACTATTTAAAAAAGTCATAGCGTCATTGACGGCCATCCGCAAGCATACCATGCGAGGTCCGCTGTCTCCAGCAGCCAGACACTCCGAAGAGCTCCGTCGGGCATCAGTTAAGGACGCGACTAATGTGAATCGAGCTGAAATCCCTTCCGATTGAATATTTTTCTTCATAACCGGTATCAAATACATCTTTAAACAATATATTATGTTATTGTACATGATACAAGAAGTGTCCCCTTCATTTCAAAAATAATAAAAAATAACTTTAAATACCACTATTATACAGGCATACCCCTGTTACATACCCCTGTACATACCCCTGTTTTACAATATTAAACAATTTTTCTTCTAAATCCTTAACCGCTTTATTTTCTTATAGGCACCATAATATTAGAAAATACAATACCTAGGGCCTCCTCATCGCATTTAATAAAAATATTGTTTTAATCATCGTTAATAATTAATTTTACGAGAAATTATAGATTTTTTTATGCAACTCCATCTCGCTCATTTCTAAGCAATCGGACAAGGACTGATAATTATCATCTATCGCCGTCTTAAAGACTGGCTGATCCCTGACTTATCTGCACTTTTCTTTTTCTTGTCCATATCCTTGTCCCTTGGTTTCGGCACGCAGTAGGTAAGTCTTCATATTGCAGATATATTTGTCAATTTTCTTTGCGTGACACCACACTTCGTGGGACAAAACAGTCTTAGTCTGCCGGATGGTTGTGTCCCAGTGGGAGACCCACGACAGTGACAATGCCAATAAAGGTATTCTATAAATAATTAAATAAATCCTGTGACGAACACACAGCGCCATCTAGCCCCATGGTAAGCTGCTAAGCTTGTGTTACGGTGACTAGACAACGGTTATACTACTTAAATTTATTTTCCTTTTGTAAATACATACATAGTATACATAGATCAAAGTAAAATAAAAGTTGAAAGGTAAAAAGAGAAAAAGTATAAAGAGGAATAATTGTGAATGCTATCCGTCCTACTGCCTCCCACCTCCAATACTACATGAAAGGCGAGAGAAAATCCTGTTCACATTATTTAGATGATTTTCCATACTGAATTAAAATTTCACTTTGACGTCATAATACGTTTGATCTCATAATTTTAATCATTAAAATATTTCCTATCAAATCGGTGACGGACCGAATTTTACTTTGATCGCAGAGATAACACTGGGTCTTCGATCTGTCGATCTGTCTGTTTACGACGTTTTTATTACACAAGTAGCTATTACTTTTTATATGCTAAATATTCTTGCCAAATCAACTCGTTATAAAACTGTTAAACAGGTTTTATGTTGTTTAGTATTTTCGAGGATTCTTGCAAACATGGAATTCAATATCTAAAGGTTCAACTTAGTATGAAATGGAAAGTTTTATTACCCACGGACATACGTCCCTCTGCTTGTCTGAATTGTGTGTTCTTAAGATCGCTCTATATATATACAATTTTGCTCTGAAAAACTTGAGAATAATTTGGCATTCATGGAATATATACAAGGTGTTTCGAGGGCGACCATTTGAGCCGAAAGGGGGTTGTTCTAGACGTCTAGGCAAACAACTTTTGTTCTACGTGTTTTGTTTACAGAATTAGGCCCCTGGCTACGGTTAAAAATCCCAATATGCCAGTTTAGTTTTTGTCAAACTGACAAGAAACATTCATAAAAGTTTACTCACCATCTTTTTAAAATAGTTCACTTAAATTATGAATTTCTCAAAATTAAGGCAATTATATGTTTCCTCTTAACAAATTTTGCAATCATCAACTTGGGTAGTAAACTAGTTCGCAATAAATCCACTTCTCATATTATCTACTTAGCATTAGAACTAAAAGACGTAGTAGCAAAAACAGTACTTTAAGGGTATAAATACAATATAGTGCTTTTCCCTCCTCCATCCAACCTCGATCATTTTCTGTAGTCTACGACTCTCTATACATACTTTTGAATTAGCTCGTCGAAAAATCGAAGAGCTCTAAAAATTTGTAACGTTGTAACATGCGTTGTAAAAATAATGGACATGAAGACTATCAGAGTTAAACATAGATCATAAAACGCAATATAAGCGTGATCTAACTTAACATGTGGCGCCATCTTGTAATGTAATTAGAGATCATCCATGTTCCAGTTCTTCAATTCTTCAGTGGCAGAGTGGATGCCTCTATCGTTCAATTAATACTAATATGCTGTTTGTTTTGCTATTCGGTTTATACATAACGGATTATTTTAAATGCTAATTATTTAAAATTAAATAAAGAACAGAATGGCCTAATAATAGGAACTTATTATTAATTTATAATCATTACAATAAGTGCATGTGAATATAAAATGCAAAATACTAAATACATAGTGGCTTTATTCTTAATCTCAAGCATTTAATGCCAGTCACATACCGCGGCAATTGATTTTTCCCTCGTTTTTATACGCTCACTATTCTTGTTTGTTTGTCGGTCCGGGCGGAATCTTTTATTTACTTAGGTATAAATGTACACAATTTTAAGTTGTGACGTCATAATATTAGTTAATTTTAGGATTTCCCCTCGATACTGATAAGAGATAATCTTCAATGTTTTTGAAGTGAAGCTGACATGATATTATCTTTAAGTACAAATATCAAAATATTTTTTTTACACACAATAGATGAGCGTTCGACCATGTTCTAACGTAAAAGTAAGATAAGATACGATAACAACCTTGAAAAAGCCAACTGTAAAGTTGGCGAAAGCTCGCTTCGTTAAAAAATCATGAATAAAACGCGCTTAAACCCGGTAAATAAAGCGTTTTACTATGCAAAATCGCGAAAACCATAGAAGAAATTAAGATAAGGTAAGATAATTTATTTGTTCAAGAATTTTGTATGGGTGTTACAAAAATATAAAGCTACAGAAATTCTGCCTACAGGCGCCCAAATATTTTTGAGTAGGTAGCTAAATCTAGGTATTAACTACGCATAAATAAAATTAAGTGATGAGAAAACAAAAGAAAAATCTAAATACCTTACGTACCTATAGGTCTGACCGATGCCGGTTTTCAAACATAATGTACCTAATAACAGTCAACGATATCGATTTTCTGCAACCTGGTCCCTAGTGCCAGTTTGGTTGGGGACCAAAGTGCGACTAACCCAATATTTACCGAGCTGAATATTTGCCGCGCCGCACGAATATTTGCCGCGTGCACCGCATGACGCGCCACGTTGCCGCTTCGTGGACACGGATTTCATTGTTTCTACGCAAGATGCAAGCAAGCATTCGTCTTGCATTCATCAATAATTGACGAAATCGTGCGTATGACGTGCTGTTACGTGGACCGTGGGCCTTAAAATGATAATGGCAATGTTGCTGACCTGAAACATTTCTTAAAGTTTACTTACTATTTGAATAAAATAATTCACTTAAATTTTGAATTGCTCAAAAATGTTTATAAATTATTTTTTAAATTAAGGCAATGTTTGTTTTAATAAATTTTACCATCCTCAACTTTTAGGGTAGGTATAATACATAATGGTGTATTTCTCCCTCCAACCTCGATCATTTAATTTTTCCTTCTACGACTCTAATCTGTATACTATTTAATTATTTAGCTCGTCAAAAAAAAAAAATCGGAGAGCTCTAAAAATTCTGTAACGATTTAACGTTATATTGGCTAAAGGGAATTAAGACTATCAAAGTCATACATAGACCATAAAACGCAATGTAAGCGTGATCTAACTTAACATGTGGCGCCATCTAGTAATATGATTAGAGATCATCCGTGGTCTAGTTATTTGGATGCCTCTCTATCGATTAATATTAGGGGTTAAAGTATGAAATTGCCGATTTGTACTGAAAATCTTAATTGTTTATTTTTTAAATTTTTAACAAATTTATTTAATCAAAATAGTTGCCATTATTATCTATACATTGCTGCCATCTAATGGGAAGGTTATTAATGCCTTTGCGATAGAACTCCGACGATCTAGACTGCACAAACTGTGTGAAAGCATTTTGTACTGCGTCCTGGGAAGAAAACTTCTTGTCACGTAGATAATTGTCCAAATCACGAAAAAAATGGTAGTCCGTTGGAGCAAGGTCTGGTGAATATGGAGGATGACGAATGGTTTCTAAGTGCAGTTCCTGAAGGGTCAAAATGGTTTCTCGTGCTGTGTGAGGTCTCGCGTTGTCGTGGAGCAATAATGGTGAAGATCGATTCATGAGTCGGGGCTGTTTTACTGCTAGTTTTGTCAACATGGTTCGGAGTTCGGCACAATAGACATCTGCCGTAATTGCTTGACCAGATCGAAGAAAACTATAGTGAATAACACCATGCTGAGACCACCAAACAGTTACCATTACCTTTTTATTGGTAAGTTTTGCTTTAGGACACTGTTGTGGCATTTGACCTGGGGTCAGCCATTGCATTTTTCTTTTCCGGTTATCATAAAGAATCCACTTTTCATCACATGTTACAATTCGATCCAATATTCCTTCATTTCTGTACCGGTTCAACAAGGCAACACAAGTTTCAACACGCGTTTCTTTCTGCAGATCAGTCAAATCATGAGGCACCCATTTTTCGTATTTTTTTATTTTATTGATTTGACGCAAGTGAGTCAATAAAGTGGGTAAGGTAACGTTAAACCATGCCGCTAATTCCTGGGTAGTTTGACTAGGATCGGCTTCCACTATCTCTCTTAATTTATCGTTATTCACCTGTGTGGGCGGTCTTCCTCGTGGCTCGTTCTTTAAGTCTAAATTTCCATCACGAAAGCGTTTAAACCAAAATCGCACGGTGCGTTCATTAGTAGACCCCTCTCCAAACGCAGCATTGATATTGCGGGCTGTTTCTGCCGCGTTAGTTCCGCGTCGGAACTCGTATTCAAAAATCACTCGAATTTTCGCAGTATCCATCTTTCTTGTCTAAATTGAATAACAAAAACAATTGAAAGTCGATATTCAAATGTTTCACATTTTTTAAAAAAAGAACATCACAGAAACCATTTGAAAAAAGTTTCATTCGAAAACCTCAAGCCATGAAGATTCTATGTCAATTCAAAGAACCTATTGCAATAAAACGGCAATTTCATACTTTAACCCCTATTACTATATTATTACTTATTTTACACACCTACTGCTCTACAAAGTTACTTTATTTGACCAAAAAGGTTAACGTAAAGCGACTCTTTATTCCCTAGGTGCATAAAGTGCTCATTATGCACCTAGGGCATAAAGTAATTTAAATTTGGAACTAAGGTTCTGGTAGCATACGGCCATTTCGAACTGGCCACATTAAATAAAAACTGGGCTATTTTTTTCTATTTTCATGGACGGAAGGGTAAAGCAAAAAGTTTTGGTTAGTATAAAGCCCTAACTTTTTTTTTCATCAGCTAAGGCCGATGTGTGGTTTCGTCATTTTGATGTAACATTGTTAAATTTAATTAATATAGAGCTTTTTTTTTTTATTGATAAAAAACACTTACAAAACGTCTTATTTAACTAATAAGGTACTATGAAACCAATCTATGAGGTTTGTGCTAGTACCTGACACTCTAATATTATCTATTATTATATTAGCTATTAATATTATCTATATTAGCTGTCAATATATTTCATATACGTTGCATTATTCTATTTTTATGTTGTTAGTTAAATGCTTATTTTTGTAGCCCTTTTATTGTCTCGCAGTAGATGTGTAAAGTAAAGTATTCACCTCGGTACTAAAGTCTGTCTTTATCTTGGACGCTTGAATCCCACGCTTCACTCAGGACTCTAGGTACATAACTCCTTCGCTTCGCTCAGGAGTTAAGTTTTTAACACCCTCGCTGCGCTCGGGAGTTAACCCTCTAGAGTCCTTCGTACGCTTTGGATTCAATATGACGCCCGCTATATAAGACAGGACTTTAGTACCTCGGTGCATAAACTACTATTATTGATCGATAGAGAGGCATCAATTTTTGTTTATTTATTTTTTTGCAAAATTATAAAGTTTGATTCTTTGCTAGGGTAATGAATTTGTCAGAAATGTCAAATGTAATTTTGGTTTATAAATAATTTATTATTTATAAACCAATTATAATTTTGGTTTATTTAGCTATTAAAATAGCTATTTATAGCTATTTTTTTTTAATAATTTGTAATACTACAAATAATACAAATTATTAAAAAAAAATAGCTTTAATCTTAATCTTAAGCACTTAATGCCAGTCACAAACTGCGGCAATTGATTTTTATTTACTTAGGTATAATTGTATACATAATTTGAAGTTGTGACGTCAAAATATAAGTTGATTTTAGAATTTCTCCGCGATACTGATAACTCTGATAAGAGATAATCTTCAATGTTTTGATTATATTTAAGTGAAAATATCAAAACATTTTTTACACAGGATAGATGAGAGTTCAGCCATTATCTCACGTAATGGTAAGTGATGAGAAAACAAAAGAAAAATCTAAATACCTTACGTATTTAGATTTCGGATAGGTCTGACCGATGCCGGTATTCAAACATAATGTACCTAATAAAACACATTATTTACTGAGGTGTACTCGCGCTTTATTTAATAACTGCATTACTGCAAACTACTGAGCTTTAGCAAACTTTACAGTCAACCATATCTCATCTTATCATCTTTATATATAAAAATGATTCCCTATTTTCCTTGGTCACGGCATCACGCGTAAACGGCTGAACCGATTTCGATAATTCTTTTTGCGTCGTATTTGTTATGATCAGGAGAAGGATCATATATGCCAGAATTTTTCGAATTTTGGATAAAGACTTAAGCGGGTGAAACCGCGGGGCGCAGCTAGTATCTTGATATCTATGAGCTCATCTTCAGTCAAACTTGAAAAAGCTAACTGTAAAGTTAGTGGAAGCTTAGTGTACTTTGTTATAATGCTATTATCAAATAAAGCGCGAGTAAAGCCCAGTAAATATTGTGTTTTATTATGCAAAATCGCGAAAAGCTAAGACAAAATGAGTATGTATGTACCTAGTCAACCAAGTGTAGGAAACTTTAAAATAAATCAAAGATAATCCGAGGTTACCATGCTCGTTTGTCGTTGTCCTTTTGTCGTTAAAAAAAATAAAGTAAATTTAAAATAAAAAATATCACGACTACTTTTATAAACCACAGACAATTTAAAAAAATCTTTAGTTCTTTTTAACTTTGTTTTCGTTTTTTTTTTAAATTATTTGATGTGTTTTTAATTTTTTTTTTAGCTGAACGACAACGCGACGACTTAAAAGACATCATGGTAGGGCCCATTGTACCTACTAAGTAACTAAGTTTACAATGTATCGTACTGGATTCCCATAACTAATACACGTCATGGTGCCGTGTTCCGAAGAAGGTGTTCCGTCACTCATTCATGTCACGTTTTCCCATAGACATTTTCTCACATATTGTGTTTTGTATCTTTGAGATTAATGGTGCAAATCGGGTCACTAGTTGTGACGGTTTTTGCCGCGTTTCCAATAATTTCCTCGTATTTTAAAAGTCATATTAAATCAAAATTGTACACCGTTTACTGATGCATCAAATAATAGGCCTTATCATCTAAGTTTAGACGATGTATGCAGAACGAGCAAGCTATTTTTGGCGCTGTAGTGCCCGGGACATTGTCAGGTGGAGTAGGCTTGCCCAGCACCTATGCCACCCTCCCAGCCTAGTCAGCCTGTCCACAGGAAGGAACTGGTCAATCCGTCTGGAGCTAACTAGGTCGTGGGTTTCCTTACGATGTTTTCCTTCACCGTAAGAGCGATATTACCGCCACTAACCGCAAACAAAACTAAGTTTAAAAAAAACTAAGTTTTCTAGGTTTTATCGCGTTATTTTTATTATCAGAATTGTTGCAATATCGTTCAGATGCTTTAACAGACTCCTTGAGGTAGACAGACATAAGACACGGTACATGCATATTTATGTACTAGCTGCGCCCCGCGGTTTCACCCGCTAAGTCCCGTTCCCGCGGGAATATCGGGATAAAAAGTAGCCTATGTGTTAATCCAGGTCTCCAGCTACCTATATTCCAAGTTTCATCGCAATCGGCTTCTTTTTATTCCAATATTCCGCACAGCTACAGCTAGCTCTAGCTAGCTAGCTAGCGGGGCGCAGCTGGTCACTAATATTGTACAAAAGTACTACTGACACTTTTGTACAATATTAGTGACTAGTCAATATTACAATATTAGTCACTAACCTTTGGAGAATCAATAAATTTTAGGTAAAATCATAGCATACGTCACAGCTACGTCATGTGATTGATAAGATATGAAATGGTAATAGATAATTACGACGTACTTTACATAAATACGTATAAAAACTAAACTAGACCACCTACCTTCTTTTTGTAAAAAATATCGTAATTATGAATGTTTTTTCTGTTACTTGGTAATATATTTGAGATTTAGTAAGCAGTAAATAATTATTTATTTACTTTGAAGTAAAAAATTTCTCCCAACTTCCGACTTTCTCTACTTCCGACTTTCTTTACGAAGCTTGTTTCACAATGACTGTAATCTAGTCCTAGGTCAATTATTGTAAAAAGTGTCCATTACAGTCTACCGATCACCATAAAATAACTTTTACATATAGCTACCATAGGAAAATAATAAATAATTCAAGTTAAAATAAAAGTACCGGAAGTATACTTCCGGTATTCCTACCAAACTACATTCCATTGTGACCCTTATGTTCATGACGCTAGAGCTCAACCAAACACGAATTTTACGTATTTTATCGAGCGGTTTTCTGACTCGTAAAAAAGTGTTTCTACAAAGAAAATCGATATATTGATACAATACATACCAAAAGACTGAACCAAATAAACTTATTAACACTAGTTGTCCACTAAAATCACCCACTTATCACTATTTGAAACAATTAATTATCACTTTCACCCGCACGGCATAAAAAAATGGCGAAACTGAAAAAATCTGACAGCAAAAATTTGCAAATCCAATTATTTATTTTTTTTCAACTGGCGGTTATTTTACTGTCAATGCCAAATGACGTAAAATATATCAGAGTTGCCAATGAACAAAACTTGTTCTAACAAAAATCCACTCTATTTCGATATGTTAGAGTTTCAAGTGGTCTGGGTAGGATGTGCCACCGGGGGGACATCGACGCTCGAGTGCGGTTTTGAGTTTTTATGAGCGTGTCACCCCGGTGGGACATCGACGCCGGACGAGCTAATATTGTACAAAAGTACTACTGACACTTTTGTACAATATTAGTGACTAGTCACAATTATCGGGTTCGAAATAAATCTGCAGCTAAATCTAAATCTCGCTAATCTAATCTATCTATAAGCTAATCTAAATCTTGACATAAGTTCGCGAAAAGTCACGTGACTTTTCGCGAACTTAATTTATGTCAATTTCATCCAAAAAAAAAAATTGTCGATTGCGATTTCGTAATCGATAAGAATGTTGTCAGTGGGGTTGCTGTTTGGCCATCAATGTGGTTTTAACAACAAATACATTTTTTTTTCGCGATTTTGAATTGAACTTTGGATCAATAAATACTTTTACTAAACTCTTGACACTCAAGAAGGTAAGTAGGTACTTATAGTTAATAGGTCTTGAAAATAAAACTGTTGAATTGGATTTTAAACATGGATAATATTCAGTAAAGAATTGCGCAAAACCCCAATTGTCCGTTATCATAAAAGATCCAGTTTTTTATTGGACCCGTTACTCTTGCGACAATCGAGAAAACCAGTTAAAAATGCATTAATTCGAATTTCGGTTAAGGCAATTAAACTGTGATTTCCTTTACTGCCGTGTATTCGAGATTTACTTTTATGAGGTACTATGTACGAGCTAAACTGAAAATCCGGATCCGTTTTATCGAAAGTTGTTGATTATTTCATAACAGAATGGTGTTGACTGTTGACATTTTTCATGTTTATAGATTGGTTACATTGTTTCCTACATTTTAGTGCAGACAAATATGTCGAAGAGTCTTGAAGCCTATCATAATTTTAATCAAAACAGTCAACATTTGACTTAAATGTGGATGTAAGAAGAGAGAAGAAAGATAAATGTATCATTAGTGTTTTCCAACAAGACCGACCAAAAACACTTGGTCAAATTTATTACTCTACTTTTTTACGCGGCGCGCGATTGGTTTTCACACTTCCCAGCAGATAAATAAATCTAACCTTCTTTTCGTATAGCGGTGGGGGCACACTTGGTGTTAGAGTTTTCAGGTCGCCCTAAAACTTAACCTAATGACCTCTTAACTTCACCCGATCGAAAGCTACGATGAGGTCGACGACCTAAATTATTCTTAAACCAGAAGATGAACTAGCGGCTGAATACAGAAAAACTACTCGAGATTTGAGGGCGACTTAAACAATTTAGCAGCACCTAAACCAGAAATATCCAATATCAACTCAATTATTTAAGTAGACCTCAAGTTTTAAGTGGCGTTACTCGTAATAAATAAAGAACCTCTAATTCTAAGCCTTCTATTCTGTCTTTCACCCAGGCATCAACCGAGCCCTACTTCCCATTCCTGGGCGCTCACTCCGCACCCGCCGGCTACCGCTCCGAAGGCGATGAAGAAGGCACCGTGCGCTGCTGCTGCGTCTGCTACACCTTCCTGAGACAGCAGTGGGAGCAGTACGACCGGGAGAACAAACCTCACAGCCAGCGGTTCTATTGGATGAAGAGGCTCGATGGAAAACCTTTCATTGGTGAGTTATATTATTTACAGGATACATCATCCATCATCAGAGTGATGTTTCCGTTTACACCACCCTCCTACTTTTGCGCCTCCACTTCGCATGGTTACAGGATACGTGATACTGGTCAAATACTTCCTAGTTACACACTAATATACACAGTTATTTATTGCACTAGTTTTGGGGCACGATCTGTCTATAACTGATCTCAGACGGCCGCACTCTGCTGAGCACCTGACGGTACAGCGGCCCTTGTATCGAAAGGTGGGTAAGCGGGGACGCTATATCATAATATACATGATAGATTAGTTTCGATGGAGGGTGCATACTGTGATTGCAGTCTACTATTGTAATTCATGTCAGGGTTCGACATTTTATTCTCCTTTTTCATCATCGAATGTCAATGGCACTTGTAGCATCTGAAGGTAAAATTTTTGGGACTAAAATCAGCCACATCTACTGCGCTATCAGTGGCTTCCATTATTATTTTATTAAAATTTAGGCAATTTGCGAAATGTAGCAGCTGTGAAGGTTAACGATTTTGTATTACACAATTACGAAGATCTGAGTAATCTATCCCAGATTTAAAAAAAAAACACCTTTTAGGAAATTTTCTTGTTTTCCCGGAGTAAATTTACAAATTATACTTCTTTCTTTACAAACCAAACTTATAAATGTATGTACACATTATTGAAATATATGTTCAAATATTCATCGTCGAGTGTTGACGTTCGATGATGCCACCATCACGAGAAACTTCTCGTGATGGTGGCATCATCGAACGTGATTGTGGAATACTTTCGTGGAGAAGGTTTACAGAGTTTCTGTTCATTTATTATGTTAGGACAGACTGTTGAAACTTATAAATTCTGTGACCACCACACACAGCGCCATCTAGCCCCATGGTAAGCTGCTAAGCTTGTGTTACATTGACTAGACAACGGATATACTACTTATATTTTTATTTCTTTTGTAAGTACATACATATTATACATAGAAAGTTATGTTCTTATCTGTAAGATACTATTTTCCCATAGGGTGTAGGTTTAGAGAGAGTTGTCTCCGACTATAGCGCAACATATTCATATATAATTATATAAGTATTATATATTTTTTATAATATATAAAATTTGTGTGGCAAAAATCATTTTCTCGAGCTCCTCCGTGCTTCGGAAGGCACGTTTAGCGGTTGGTCCCGGTTGTTATCTCTGATAACAGTTGTTAGGTCAAGTTAGAGGCCTTAGGGCGACCTAAAAACTCTAACATTACGTGAGTCACAGCACTATACGAAAAGAAGAAGAAGAATAAGTTGGTAAAGGGTTGCTTGGAAGATATCGCTTTTAACGATAGGGCCGGTCCGTTGCACCATTATAATTGAATGTTCTATATTGGAGAATGAGCTTTAGATCTGCAGGATTTTAAACTGGACAGACATAAGCGATCAACGTACTTTTATTATTCGAAGCAGAATTCAACCTTACAGGCATGAGAGAAGAGAATTTCCATCGCTTGTACAATAAAACAATGTGTTTACACAGGTCGTTACATATGAATTGTTACCGCCTCGGTCCATTGTTTTTAATATTACTAACAATATATTGTGTTCGTATTTTATTTGTTTGTCTGTACGATTCGCTTGCGAACGGACGAGCGTGGACTGTTCGCTTTTTGATCGGCCGACTGCACGCGGGGGCTGTTGAAATCGTCGTACTAATATTGTGAAAATTTAAGTTTGGCAGAAACTAAAGAACCGATTGCGGTGAAACTTGCTATGCAGATAGCTTGAGATCTTAATTAACACTTCCACTTTTTACCCTTATATTCCCTTGGTATCCAGACTTATACGGGACACAGCTGGTATGAGATCGCGGGAATGTCGGGCTAAAAAGTAGCTTATGTGTTATTCCAGGTCCTCAGCTAACTATATACAAGATGTAACAGGTAAGCCCTTTTAATCCGAAAGGGGGTTGTTCTAGACGTCTAGGCGAACACCTTTTGTTCTACGACTTTTGAAAATTCGAACTTTTTTTTGAAAATTTTGAGATTATGTTTCACTGGAAAAATAGCTGTTTTTGAAAATAAAGGTAATTGAAGGTTTGATTGTAGTAGACCAAACTAAATGAAAGAACATAAGGTCAATGACCTCGAACTCTAAGAAACAGCTGATTTTCAAGTAAACTTTACACCTAAATTTTTCGAAAAGTACTTCGAATTTTCAAAAGTCGAAGAACAAAAGTTTTTCGCCTTAACGTCTAGAACAACCCCCTTTCGGATTAAAAGGGCTTACCTGTTACATCTTGTATAATATACTATATATATATGACGTCAGAGGGGGTTTTTCATCAGTTTCTTTGCTATAGACATCCATGATCTTCTCTTAGGATCTGCTAGTGGGCGTACTGGGGTATGTCGGTTCAATAACAATTTCTAGATAGACAAAACAGGGTAGTATAATGAACGCTCAATTACAAGGCTGGTATCCACAATATCACAGAATACGGAACGCGGGACAGTTTCTACAACCTTTACGACCAACACCATATCAGAAAACCATCATGAAGATATTCAAAAGATATTGTTCGTTGCTTGGAAACCAACAAGTCCTCACGTCGCTGCTGTAGACTCTGTCAAGTGTCATAAATAACACTGGCGATCCGATTCTTTGGATAAGGAGTTTGAATATCAGACTCAACTCCGACACGGCCATCCTGCTACCACACGTCCTCGTGTGCTAGTGCATCTGGGAACAAAAACTCAACGACAACCAAAACTGTTCGGAAAAGGTCCCTTTCGGGCTTATAATGGGACCTCATTAATGACTTTTACTAATTAACTTCAATCATTAAAATACCTATCAGTCAGGTACTTGAAAATAAAATCTTATCAGAATCACCATCAAGTCAGAGCCATTAGCCATCTTATTTCAATGCATTTATCAATCTACAACTAATCCAGAAATAAAAACTACTGCTCACGAGTGGAACCCTTTAACACCACGGCTCTCTTAGCCGAACACAACCGCGCATCCGCCCTCCAAGCGGACCGCGCCCGGCTCTCTTAGCCGACACATATGCGCATCCGCTCTCCAAGCGGACCGCCCGGCTCTCATAGCCGAATACGCCCAATCACTCTCCTAGTGAAAAGCACGCGGACACTTGCCCACGGAGTTCATACACCAGAACTCGTTACGCTCAATCACTCTCCTAGTGAAAGGCACGCGGACACTTGCCCACGGAGTTCACACATCCGAACTCAAATACGCACAATCACTCTACCAGTGAAAGGCACGCAAACACTTGCCCGCGGGGTTCACACACACCCGAACCCGTTACGCACAATCACTCTACCAGTGAAAGGCACGCGAACACTTGTCCGCAGATCATCACAGATCCCGACCTCCGCCAGAACTGAACGCTTATCGCTTACCCACGGACTACTTGATTAACTCAAGTCGATACCGATTTCTACTGGGCTACGACTACGAAACAGTTACTGGTACGGTCGAACTTTACGGCTGTCAGAGAACTTCACTCGAGCTTACATTTAAAACTACTGATCATTGTCATTTTCATCATTATCAACACTAATAATAGTTTCAGATGGCTCGTGACTTTCTGGCATCTTTTAAAATGTATCAAATTATTATGCGTAATTGTAAATACCTACGTTATCAGGGAAAACGTGTAAGAAGATATCAGAAGATGATCGTTACGTAGTTTAAAGTTAAAGGAGAAAGATATTAAATCTGACCTTATTATTACTAGTGCATTGAAAAACGAAATTACCGTATTAGAAAGTTTAGAACGCTTGTGCAGGATGAATTTAATATGATGGCTTGAACGTGCCAAAAAGCCTTTGTTTTTTTTTAAGTTAAATATCAATCATTGGTTCCATTAATTATTGTCGAGTTGTCTGTACCTACTTAGAACTAAAGGGAATCTGTCCTAAAGAGAATCTGTCATAAAGCGATTCAGTCCTAAAGCGAATCTGTCATAAAGCGAATAACCGCTCATTACACAACATAAAATCTGTTCCGTGCTGAACACTCGAGATTTTTCAATATCAAACATCGCAACTACTGCAACACGCTGGTCACAAAATTTAGCCTTTACTCTTTCTCTTATCAATGAGAACTCAGCACTGGAATCATGAACATAACAGAAACCAAACAGCTCACCTTTATGTTCAAGAACACTCGACGGCGAAAACGACAGATTTCACCATAGGCTGTTCATCTGTGTTGCTTGATGATCTAGGTACCCAGGTCGTTTGCTATTATTAAAAGGTTTGGTTCTACATTCTGACCGCTTGTGGCCAGTTTCTCAGCTGTTAAAACATTTCATCGTAATTATCTTAAAATGCTCGGTTATACTTGGTGATTCACTGGTCATCTTAAGTTTCAAATGAAATGAACGCTCGAAGTTCTTTTTGATAAGTGAGCGAGAACCATCGCAAGTTTGAATGCCTTAAGTTCGTCACAATTGACTAGGGCTACTTATTACTCTGCGACAAACGTATTTTTGAATTTTGTTTCTTCGAGAACTTTTCGTCGGTGTCTCCGTACTGCGACACTTTATTAATTCGACGTATTGTTACTGTGATGTTACGTTACATCCATAAACTATACTGTGAACGATTATACTGACTACGGGTCCATCGGTTTTTCTCCAAAAACTAACTCGGCCATTCTGCATCACGATCTCGCGTCCGCATCTGTCTTATCAGAATCGAACTCTGGTAGGTCCACGACGGTGCTAGTGGCTATCGGTACATGTAGTCGCCCCAATAAGTGCTCAATATGTTCGAATTTTGTTGTTCAAATATCGCACTCCAAATATCTCGATCTTCATTTTGATGAGCCGACATTGATCCCACTTCTGATGACGTCAGAGGGGGTTTTTCATCAGTTTCTTTGCTATAGACATCCATGATCTTCTCTTAGGATCTGCTAGTGGGCGTACTGGGGTATGTCGGTTCAATAACAATTTCTAGATAGACAAAACAGGGTAGTATAATGAACGCTCAATTACAAGGCTAGTATCCACAATATCACAGAATACGGAACGCGGGACAGTTTCTACAACCTTTACGACCAACACCATATCAGAAAACCATCATGAAGATATTCAAAAGATATTGTTCGTTGCTTGGAAACCAACAAGTCCTCACGTCGCTGCTGTAGACTCTGTCAAGTGTCATAAATAACACTGGCGATCCGATTCTTTGGATAAGGAGTTTGAATATCAGACTCAACTCCGACATATATAACTATATATTTCAAGTTTCATCGCAATTTGCGTGATAGAGTAACCAACACACATGCATACATACAAACTTTCTGCTTTACATTACATTAGTAGGATATTATGTATACCTACGCGACGAATTGATAACCTTATTTTTTGATTTTTTTAAAGTCTGTAAAAATAAATAAATAAAATAAAACTAGTAAACGCCTAGAACCCGCTGTGTAAACCGTTCAGATCGATAATGTCCAGTGTACTAATTGTCTTTAGTACACTGGACATCCCAGTCCTAAAAAGTCCCAGTCCTAAAAAGTCCCAGTCCTAAAAAGTCTAGTGTCTCAAAATAACCAGTCCTAAAATGTTTAGTTCCCAAAATGTTCATTCAATTAAACTAACCAGTATCATAAAGTCTAGTTTCTCAATTACCAATAATTATCTCCAGATAGTACAAATAACGATCAAGGGCACGACCGCGCAAGCTCCGTCGAGTTCAACTCGACGGCATCTGTACTGTACTGCGCGCCGTCGCCTTCAAATGTATGCAAAACAACGCAATGGTTCTCGACGCGCAGGTTTCGCGCAGATTTTTCCTTTGCGCAGTGTGTATCCCAAACCGACGGTGAGTTGAATCCGACGGAGCTTGCGCGGTCGACTGGCAGAGTAGAAACAAAACACGATCGAAGTAACAACGCGACGACGATAATCAGTCAAATTGACCGGTCATAGTTCATTGATGTCAAGGCTGACAATATCTTTACATTTGTGAAAGCAAATGGGTTATTTTAGTGTTTTAAACAACGTCTTACAAAAATCAATTGAATGCTAAATATTCAAGCGAATCTATACTAATATTATAAAGCTACAGAGTTTGTTTGATTGTTTGTTTGTTTGAACGCGCTAATCTCAGGAACTACTGGTCCGATTTGACTGGTTCCATTTATCGAGGAAGGTTATAGGCTACTTTTGATCCCGATATACTTACGGGATCGGGACTTACGAGGGTAAATCCCGCGGGACGCAGCTATAAAAACAAAAGTCGTGTTAGTTACACTATTTATATCTCAAGAACGGCGGAACTGATAGGAATGAAATTTGGTACAGGGTTAGTATAGGGGTATAAACAGAATATAGGGTACTTTAAATGATCGTACGGGTTAAGCAACGCTTGGTATGACATACGTGATGCGTCACATACGTTACAGGATAGGAATTTGTGCGAGTAAAACTGCGGGGCACAGCTAGTAAATAAATAAACACGATATTACACACAGCACAATCTAGCCCCAAACTAAGCACTAGACTTGTACTATGGGTACTAGACAACGGATATGTTACATAATATACTTAGGTACTTATAATTTTATTCATAGTAATACACCTATTGTTGAATCGTTGAAAAGTTTTCTAAAAGGTGAAGTTTTTTCTTGGTCTTAAACCGATCAAAATGGTAATGTGTAAATTTTATAAAATTTGCAAGTGATTTGAAGTCGTTAAAGTCAAGTCGAGGGAATCATTGCTAACACAGGGCGGCCATTTACAATGAATGTTCACCGAGCTTTGGAGACAACGCCTTGTTTAGACCGGTGCGGTGCCGGTGGGATGTCCACAAAACATAATAACTCGGCGCGCATCGCGTTCGTTCGTTACATATAAAATCGATGGTATGATTGACACTCGGTACTGGCTGTGTCTGTTGAATATTACATACGAATACGAATCGGGACGGAATGTTCCGATACGTACCGACTGTGATATTGAAGGTGCCAGTGGGATAGAGAGAACACTGGCACTCATATTATGATCATTGTAAAAAAAATGTAAAAAAATATATATTTTGACGATTGTATAGAAAAACATGATCACAAAAAAAACCTCATAACTTTCTTGTGGCTTCTTCTCATCGGAGGGCGCGTTCCGAAGCCACACTAGAGTTATAGGTTTAAAAATACTCGACGTATTTAAAGTGATCCAATACATCCAATTAAAAAAAAGAAATTTTGATTCATTGATTGATTGATTGATTGAGTCAATTGACGACGTATTTCTATGTATAATATGTATTTTACAAAAGAAAAATAAATATAAGTAGTATATCCGTTGCCTAGTCACCGTAACACAAGCTTAGCAGCTTACCATGGGGCTAGATGGCGGTCTGTGTTGGTCACAGGTTTTTTTTATATCATAGTCGAAGTGGGTGAGCCTCTTGTGTCTTTCGATCATTGGAGGTTGCGTACCGAAGACACGGTAGTTTGCTGACGTATGACGAATTGCGAAAATGACCAGTTGGTCATTTTAGCAATTCGTCATACGTACCTAAAACGCAGTCCATTTCTCTTATTTCAAAACTTTCAACTCTATCACTTATGCTGTCGGTACTGCAAAAAGCCCTTAAGTTGAAATTCATAAATGACGATTACAACGTCAAAAGCCTCACTGAGTGGAATCTGAACTCAATACCGCAATTAAATAAATATCATTGTTTTAACAGTGAAATAATGTTTGGATGTGTAAGTCTGGGTTGCGGTACTATAGTTGAATTTTTGTTGTCGCGCAAGGGAGATAAATTTGAATCCGTGCTGTTTTCATTGAACACATAAAACAAATATACTAGTACCTACCTACATACATGTACTAGGTTGGGTGAACTTTGGCTACATCATCCGGATCTGTCCGAATATCTGAAAATACTGCATAAATAAATTTTGTATTTTCGAGCAGGACTTGATTTTTTTTTATCCGGATAATCTTAATTTTTTTGTATGCATGTATTTGACTTTATGCGTGTTTGACTTTATGCGTTTTTGACGTTCATTAATTTATCTTCGTTAGTCCATACCTTACTTACCTCTGCCTTGGCTAAAAACCACACTTAAACTAACGACCAGTACCTATATTATCTATCTGTTGACGTCTGACTACACTGAAAAATGACAGGCACTATGCAGTACATTGTTGCTTTGAGGTGATCAAAGCAGAAATGTACTGCCTAGTGCCTGTCAATTTCCAATGTTGTCAGACATCCACTGGATAGATAATATGGGTGCAGGGCGGAACTTTTTTTTATTTTCAGCTAAGCGTCCACCTTTCGGCATAGTTCGCACCGGACGCATCTCATCAAACAGCTCGTAATATTCTTTGTATAGAAATTCACACAAGTGCGTCTGCCAATCCGCATCGTACGCATCGCTCGAACTTGCTCATCGGCAATGCTGAAGCTGATGCTTCGAGAAACAACTTTTGCGATGCGTGCCGATGACATTATTCGATTACTGGTAGTTGCGGCGGCAAATTTATACAATCGCTGCCGATTAGATTGACGCATTGTGAAAAAATCATCCGTTTGATGCGATGCGTCCGATGCGTACGATGCTGTTAGGTGGACGCTTACCATAATTGTGAATTTTTGTACCGTCAGCGGGAGGTAGGTATCCGAACAAAGCGGCAAAAGCCTTTGGTAGAAATTAGTTTTATCTACCAACTATACATGTAATTCAGGTGTTATCAATCAATGAACATGTTTTATGCAAAAACGAGTTACACGATATCCTAAAAATAACCATAAAACGTCGATTAATAAAAGCAGTTTTTTCAACGCAGTACTAAAACAAGCTCCCGAATAACAATTGATTTATAACTGGTTATAAAATGAAAAGTAATTAATATTACAATAACGGAACCTCTCGGGTAATTGCCAATATTAAACCTCGAGTTTAATTTCTACGAATTGTGGAAAATGCCAACCTATTGTACAACGTGGCGCTCTTAAGGTCACCCTTCACGGCTGCACACGAAAAACCATAAAATAATTGGCCTTTTCATTTTATTTTATAAGATATATTCAGCGCAAGCAACTTTTAGTCCATGCTTTATATGGTGCTGTAGTGCTCGGGACATTGTTTGGTAAAGTAGGCTTGCCTAGCACCCGTCCCATTTAACCAGTTTAGTCTTGTCATGTCCAGAGGAAAGAACGGGTCGATACGTCTGATGCTAACTAAGCTGTTCATCACGATCTTTTATTTTCTCACTTTATTCTCTAATTATGTATATAATGCCCTGCACCAGTATTATCTATCAAGTACTTAGTTAATTTAGTTTCATAGTGTATAGCTGCTTTGCGGTAACATCAGGTTATTACCACGATACGTACGTCAAAGCAGTAATGCACTGCCGCCTAAGCAATATAGTGGCGGAGTTATCCGCCACTATATTGCTTAGGAGAAACTGAGTTATCCACTAGTTAGGTAATACGGATGCTGGACTACAAAATATATTACCATATTTTAAAGTTTGTAATCTCACGACATCTCTCATATAAATATCTCGAGATTTATAATAATTCCAAAACTCAAAGGCTTTTATAGATCCGAGATTATCTTTTAAAGTCGTAGAATAAAACTAACTCTATGTTGTATTCATAATTATTATTTCGATTTCTAACTTGTTCATATCTACGAAAATACTAGAACAAAAAAAACTTTTTGACGCACAAACGACCGTGTCTAACGGTCGGTTAATCTTAACCTGAAACTATACTTCGTTTTTTAATTGTAGACTTTAACTTTAAGACTGTAGAAGATTTAAACCTTGTCCCTGAAGAAAAAATGCCAAATACAAGGAACTAAACCGTCAGATTTTAGTATGAAATTTAGAAAGACGTACAATAGGTCTAAGATTAATATTACAAAAATAAAAATCCATTTTACTACAAATACAAAATACAAATACAAAACTTCATTAATAACCCCACGGTTACATGTCATAACTTATACAATTGCTACACTATTTAATTAATTGTTATCTACACTAATATTATAAAGCTGAAGAGTTTGTTTGTTTGTTTGATTGTTTGTTTGTTTGTTTGTTTGAACGCGCTAATCTCAGGAACTGCTGGTCCGATTTGAAAAATTCTTTTTGTGAATGATAGTCCATTTATCGAGGGAGGTTATAGGCTACTTTTGATCCCGATATTCTTACGGGGTCGGGACTTACGAGGGTAAATCCCGCGGGACGCAGCTATAAAAACGAAAGTCGTGTTAGTTACACTATTTAAATGTCAAGAACTGCGGAACCGATAGGAATGAAATTTGGTACAGGGTTAGTTTATGAGTTTAAATAAAATATAGGGTACTTTAAATGATCGTACGGGTTAAGCAACGCTTGGCGTGACACATACTTGATTGGTCAACAAGAACAATCGCACCTATTAGAATGAAATGTGGTACAGAGTTAGTTTAAGGCTATATATACGATATAGGGTACTTTAAATGATCGTACGGGTTAAGCAACGCTTGACGTGACACATACGTGATGGGTCAACAGGAACGATCGCACCAATTAGAATGAAATTTGGTACAGGGATAAGTTTAAGGGTATAAATACGATACTTCAAATGATCGTACGGGTTAGGCAACGCTTGGTATGACATACGTGATGGGTAAAAATGACGGTTAAATCGATTTGAACGAAATTTGGTACAGGGATAGTTTAGTGTTTGAAATAAGATATAGGGTACCTTAAATTATCATACGGGTTAAGCAACGCTTGGTATGACATACGTGATGCGTCACATACGTTACAGGATAGGAATTTATGCGGGTGAAACCGCGGGGCACAGCTAGTAATATATATAATGTAAAAGTCATTCATATTTCATTAATAAAAATAGGCAAGATATTAAGTACTTAGTACATTAAATCATTAAAGGCAATTCTAAAAATTCATTATAATTGTAAAATCAACTACTTTACTAAGTTCAAAAACGATGCATAGAATATTTTTAGATATTTTTTTTTGTAAATCGCGAAGGGTCCTCTTAATCAGTAACAACATTTGAGTGATACGTTTTAGTCCCGGGCCCCGTTTGTATTGTTTTATCAAACGTTATTCCAACGCTGTTCGCTCGCGGCACAATGGCCTTGCCCGGGATAAGCCGGGGGCTGGGGGGCCCCGGGGTAATCCCTCAGGCGCTCTTTTGTCTCTCGAATGACGGACCGACAAACTCTTATCTTTTTATATTTCAAGCTTTTTGTGTACCTAAGCTACGTACGTACCTATAGATAGGTATAGAGATGTCTTTGTGAGAGAAATTTCGTTTTTATGTCGTGTTCGGTTTTGACGAGCTTCGACATAGAATGTCGCTTTGAATGAAAACAGAATGGCTAGCTATTTTGCTTTTTTAATACTTTCTTTTTGTTTTTTATTAACTTAGCTGCGTTCAGCGGTTTCGTAAAACTGGCCAAGTTCGAGTCGAAGGGTTTCTTGAATGAATGAATGAATGAATGTCATTTATTTCCACGACATATGGTCACAACAGTTGTTATAAAAGAATAAAGTTCAACATATTTCACCAGCACTTAACTTGTCATGCAAATATTAATAATAAATTGAATGGATAAATTACATTAAAATACAAATAAATTAAAACTAAATACAAATAAATTAAATCTAGATACAAAAAAAATTAAATCAACAAAACACAAAGAATTAACAAATAAAATTAATAAATCTAATTTAATTTATCAATCTTAATGAATGTCTTCATAACCTATCGCAAACACCTCGCGTTAGTTGTTAGTACAACATTTCACGTTCACTTATATTATACAAAATGTAACGGGTAAGCCCTTTTAAGCCGAAAGGGGGTTGTTCTAGACGTCTAGGCGAACAACTTTTGTTCTACGACTTTGGAAATTCGAAGTACTTTTCGAAAATTTTAAGTGTAAAGTTTACTTGAACATCAGCTGTTTCTTAGAGTTCGAGGTCATTGACCTTATGTTGTCCTTTCATTTAGTTTGGTCTACTACAATCAAACCTTCAATTATCTTTATTTTCAAAAGCTGCTGTTTTTTCAGTAAAACATGACCTCGTAACAACGTTATTTTATAAACTTACCGACCTCATAATAAGTGAGTGTCAAGTGCTTTGATTGGTTGAACAACAGCAGAAATGGCAACAGAAATACATCATCTGAAAATTTCAACTGTCTAGCTATCACGGTTTATGGGATACAGCCTGATGATAGACAGACTGACGTTTTAGTTTGAATTTCCGAAGCTCTACCCTTAGTAACCGACCCGATGGAAATCCGCTTTTAAGCGGGACTTTAGCGGCCTGTGGAGCGTCGGGCAAATGCCCGACTGAAATGCAGAAGGCTGTGGGCTCGATTCCCTTCGGGTGCAAATATTTATGCTTAAAAATAAATATTTGTATTTGATCTGGGTGTCTTTCTATGATTAATATACATGTATTAACAAAAAGATAAAGAAGAGTATAATATGTAGTTATATCCATTGTCTAGTCAGTTGTCTAGTGCTTAGTTCGGGGCTAGATTGCGCTGTGTGCAATGTCGTGCAATATTTGTATTAATTTACATATTTACATTACGAAACTAGTGGCATGTAATTTATAGTCATTTTCATAAGAAAAATGCAGCGATAAGTAGTATTTATCTACACTAATATTATAAAGCTGAAGAGTTTGATTGTTTGTTTGAACGCGCTAATCTCAGGAACTGCTAGTCCGATTTAAAAAAATCTTTTTGTGTTTCATAGTCCATTTATCGAGGAAGGTTATAATAGACTACTTTAGTTTTTTTTTAGATTAAACAGTTTTAAATGAAATTTGGTACAGCGACAGTTTAGTGGTTGAAATATGATATAGGGTACTTTGAATAAGCATACGGGCTAAGCAACGCTTGGTATGACATACGTGATGCGTCACATACGTTACGGGATAGGAATTTATGCGGGTGAAACCACGGGGCAAAGCTAGTCTATTTCATAAAATTGCTTTCAATAACTGCTGCATGACACTATATAGTTTCGTAATGTAAATTAGGCTTTATCCTTTAACGCCCGACATTATAGCCTTTTATATGTCGGTATAGAAACTGAATAATAGAACAATAGTCTATTAACTGACTAACTCACTGTTCAAGTATTCTATAACTAAACTGTCTCAGCTATGCTTCAGCTCTGTCCAAGTTTTACCGAAAAAGATTCGGCGATTTCCGATAATTTTTCAAGAAATGATTACCACTTCAAAAGCTTTAGTGCAGTTTTCGCTTTTTAGTTTTAAGAGATTAGATACAATTGCACCAGAGTAACTCATTAACTCTGGATGTGTATACTCCAGTAGCGAGCACTCAAAATCGGTTAAAGATAGGCTATCTAAAAGTTTTCAATAGTTGAACAACTTTCTTTAAATAGGTATAACCAGCTGTGCCCCGCGGTTTCACCCGCGTAGGTCCTGTTCCCGCAGGAATATGGAGACAAAAAGTAGCCTTTGTGTTATTCCCATATCCAGCTACCTATATTCTAAGTTTCATCGCAATCGGATCAGTAGTTTTTGCGTGATTGAGTAGCAAACACACACACATACTCACAAATTTTCAGCTTTATAATATTAGTAGGAAAAGTAGGAAGGATTATAATAGCCATTCCTTTTGAGTTTTGCTAAGATGACTATGAAAAGTATCCCGAAGTAGGCAGGGTATTCATCTTACTTCTTACTAATCTTATGAATAATATTTTAATGCGAATGTTTGTATGTATGTATGTGAGTTTATTACTCTTTCACGCTAAAACTACTGAATCGATTGCGATGAAACCTGAAATATAAGTAGCTGGAGACTTGGTATAACACATAGGCTACTTTTTATCCCGATATTCCCGCATGAAAGAGACTTACGCTGGTAAAACCGCGGGCGCAGCTAGTCTTCTTATTTAATTACCAAATCTGAAAACGTCGACGCGTCTGGTGATACAAGGGCTGGCGGCGGTTTCTTGTCCCAGCGGATAAGCCTTGCTATCCAGCGCGGTATTTCTAATTTTTAGTTATTTACCTACTTATTGTATTGTACACATAGTTGTTATTTATGTTATCTCTGACAAATCAAACATTCAAATTCCTTCAAACTCGGCGTCAAATTCAAATCGAAAAGTTTTTAATTAACGTTCTATTGTCTTTGGGAAAATTACCTGCGTTACACAAAAATGTAGCGGCAATATACTTTTAAAATAATTACAAAATCCCCAAAAAAGTGACCATTAGAAAACATTTTTCATACGCGGATTGTTTTCGCAAACGAATATTGAATTCCTATGCGAAAATTCGGAAATACCAAAACAGTGGTCGTGCTAAGTCATAATTGAAGTAAGTAAAAATATTAGGTAGGTACGTCATTATTATGACAAGACAACCGAGCCGAAGCCGATTGACATATCTGAAGACAACCCAGTCAACCTATTTCAACGACTTCCTGTAGTTTTTTTAATTATTATTTTATTTAAAATATCATCACAAACTTTATCAGTTAAAAGTAATAGTCGTAAATTTACGAAAGAATAAAACATATCGTTTAAATAAACAATGTTGCGCGTTTCCCCGATTTTCATGGTCAAGTAAAATATTGCTTTGTAGCGTTTAAAATCTTTATTATTATTTATTTATTATTTTAATGTACCCTATGTCACTCCCACGGTCATGACGAATCTAACGACGTATCGTTTATCTAAATCGGTCCAGCCGTTTAGGCCCTACGACGGCACAAAAATAGGTCACATACATACATACATACATACATACACTCACGGCAAAAACATAACACTTCCTTTGGCAGTCATGTAAAAATTGTAAAACTCTTTTCGAAAAAAGAACTGTTACATTTACTGTTACTGTTACTGTTACGATAGTAGTGGCATGCAATTGTTCTACTACTTTTCCTATGTCCCATAAACAACTTTTATTTTAAATTCACTTCCAATTACAGACTGTTTGTCCTCTCTTCCTTTATAATAAGTATAGATATAGATAGACAGATAGATAGATTTGTATTTGATGAAAAAAACAAATAAAAAAACACAGTCGTAGGTTAGGTACTGTTTATCTATTTGATAAAATTGCTTACTGCTGCGAGTGATCAAATTGGCTCTATAATGCAATAAGTATACTAGTTTCGCAATGTAAAGAAGATCGGGGTTTTTCCTTAGAGCTCAGACTTAGGGGGTAGAGGTACGTTAATGAAATTTTAAAGGCATTCCTAAAACACAAGATATGGATTATTCAACTGATTTACGTTATCTAAAGCCACGATGTTAGAATTTTCGTTTATTTTCCGCTAAATAAAAAGATATTGTATAGTAAAGTTTCACAGTTCAGAGCTCCAAATCTAAAAATGGCGGCTTAATATCTCCTAATTTAGGCGAATAGTGTAGTGCTCCTAACTGTGAAACTTTATCATACAATATCTTTTAATTTAGCGGAAATAAAATAAAAATACTAATACAGTGGCTTTAGATCACATCAATCTATTGAATAATCCATATTTCTTATTTTAGGAATGAAACAATATCGTATTAAAAGTTGTTTGAAGTGGCATATTTGATATCTGTGGAACATAGCTGGTCCATTTTGAACGGACCAGCATCTTCTTAGGCTTTATAGAATAGCTGCTCTGGTTCTTCTTCTTTTCGTGTAGTGGTGTGGCTCACCTGGTGTTAGAATTTTCAGGTCGCCTTAAGACCTCTAATTTGACCTAACGACTGCTAACAGAGATAACAACCGGGACCATCTGCTTAACGTGCCTTCCGAAGCACGGAGCAGCTCGAAAAAAGAGCTCGTTCCTATTGTAAGTCGTGTGCCTGTCTGCATAAACGTTTTTTCTTTCTTGCTTTATTTCTCGTGCTCTGGTGTGGTGGGTGACCGAGACGTCATTTCGCTTCAATAGTTCCGACGGATGCCAAATGCCAATTGTGCGATCTTGTGTGTCTGCTGGAGACGACCGACGACGGCCCGCCCTTGTAGCTGGGAATGTCTGTCGTACGTTTTATGTTACTTGTTTTGTTCTTTGTTAAGACTACGTCTGCATTTGCAGGAGGCTGGCTAAGCAGCTAGAAGCTATAGCGAGTCACCTAACTAAAACGAACGGTGTACAAAGTTCGCGACCGTCCGCATTGAGCGCTTGGCGCCTAGCAATATCTTACTAATATTATAAACGCGAAAGTTTGTATGTATGTGTGTATGTATGTATGTGAGGTTGTTACTCTTTCGCGAAAAAACTACTGAACCGATTGCTATGAAACTTGGAATATAGGTAGCTGGGGATCTGTGTTAACACATAGGCTACTTTTTATCCCGATATTCCCGTGGGAACAGGCCTTACGCGGGTGAAACCGCGGGGCGCAGCTAGTAATATTATAAACGGGAAAGTTTGTATGTATGTAAGTATGTATGTGAGTTTGCTACTCTTTCACGCAAAAACTACTAGAACGAGAAATACTGTTTTGGCGCTGACGTAGTCACAACTCGGGCTAACTAGTTTTTTAGTTTATCAATGCTTCACCTTAACTCGCTTGTTTCTGCGAGTAGCTCCGGTTGATCGACATTCTATGTCGAGCGATGCATGCGATGATCACTCTTTGATGTACAAATATAGGACGATTTATTCCGCTTACCTACAGTCTTGACTCGACTTTGGCTTGTTTGAATGATCTTTTTGTTCGATCAGCTTAGCTTTTTGTCCTCTCTTCCGTTATTAGAAAGAAAGAAATAGATATAGAATACAATAAGTATAGAATTTATTTACTTTCAAGTACAGGCTTTGTCCTCTCTTCCTTTTTTTAATAAGTATAGATTATATAGATAGTTTTCAGTTTGTGGCTTCCTGTTCGCAGAATTACCAGTTTTATTAAATCATTAATAGCTCTCGTATCTAGGTACAATCCTCATTCATCAAGTAACCCGACCTCGACCCGAGTGAAAGTGTCCGATCAGCTGCGAGTTGCGGGGCGACTCCCGCGCACGCTTGCCAACGTGCCTCCACACTCGTGACTCCAATAACAATAGCTTCTACTAAACTCAAGCCACTGAGAGTGCATTCCTTTACCCGTATCAGGGTTATACGGTTAGAGAATGGGTTAAGCCTACGTGCGTGTCGCAAATACGCATTGAGTGGTATTTAGTATAACTAGTGGTTGATACTTGGCTGAAATCTATAGAGCGTACTTTGACTTTGCTCAGACTGAGCTTAGAAAAAACTAAGCATAAATTTTGAATTGGAATTTATAGTCGAAATTAATTTTATAATATACGAATAAAATAAAAGAACTTCATAGCCATAACAGAAAAACAAAGTTAAGGTTTATTATTTTTGATTGGTTTACGTTCTCAATTTGAAAAACTTTGACTTTACTAAGCAAAAACTTTGGATAGTTGCGAAGATCGCTTTATAAATACTAAGTCAAAGTTTTTGCTTAGCAAAGTCAAAGTATATATGGACTATATTTCAGCCTTAGACTTTCATTCTGAAGGTCGTGGTTTCGAAGCCAGCTGGTAGTTAACGCATAGGATACCCATTATCCCTGTGCGCCTACTAGAACTAAGCTAGTATTTACTTATTGCCATAATAATCGCCACCGGAATACTAAAATTAATCTGCAGTCCTTCGAAACGGGCGGACGTTGAAAATATGCTCAGCATATTCGACGCATCGCGATTGAACCAAAACGTGAGTAATGTCATAACCGCAACGCCAAAGTCGGAGCAAAATATTACATAGTATACTTTTTGTCTCGGTATTCACCCGGGAACAGGAAATAAGCGAGGGGCACTATGTATTAACGCAGAGTCCAAACCTTTGTGGTGTGTAGGGATTATCTTAAAAAGGGTTTTTGAAACGTTTACGCAGGCTAGACCGCGGTAGGTACTCTGCCACGGTCTAGCCTGCCTGCTCAGTCATTATTTATAATCACTCATTCATTATCAGTTGCCTTTCTGCCTATCTGTTTGTATGTATGCTTATAATATCTTTAGAACTAGGGAACGGATTTTAATTTGGTTTTACTTAGTAGATGGACTAATTCAATACGAAGGTTTACATGTACATACATACAACACATCCCGAAAATCGGTACTTACGCGGGTTAAACCGAGGGACATAGCTAGTTTATTTATAAAACTGCGCGTATATTTTATTCCGAGCCGCGATCTGACGCGGCTTAAATGTCCGACTGCGAGCGCGTTATCGTCTAATTAAGAGAACGACATCGACCTGCGGCTTCTGACATACGACCTGTGCGACCCCGAGCTAATCTCGGACTGCGACACTATTTCACTCACAGATGTTAAGTATTTAGGTCATTACACCATTTATGGATGAGTTTTCCGATTGTCTTAAACCATATCGGTACTTTATATTTGGTGATATCTTCTATTACTATTACATATGAAATTCAAAGATTGTACTCATTGATTGATTAACGCCTACAACCTAAATCGTTTTGTTTCTAGAAACATGAGCCCCTTTACTTATAAACGGATGATTAACAGATGACCAAATTATGTGACGTATGTCCCCGTCTGTCAACTTTGAAACTTCACGTCACAGTAAAAGACAAACGACACATAGTTATGCAGCTGTTAGGCATGATTTATATTAGACCGTCACGGATCCGAGCTTCGTTGTCCAGTCCATTGCTCGGCGAGTAGTCGATCGGTCTGTTGCAACCGTGGCGGCCAAGCAATGGACAACGAAGCTCGGACCCGGCCGGGGTTCGTGACAGTCTATTATAAATAATCAAATCAAAAAACCTTAACTAGCGTTTATAAGTAAGTAAGGGTGTGTTGTGTAGTGTGTACTGTGAGGTATCCACTAAAAAGCGTTTTGGACTATACCGCGGGATCGGGACTTACGAAATGATCGCTGTTTGTGGCGTCGTATGAAGAGGCCTATGTTTAGCAGTAGACTTATAAGGACTGAGATGATGATGCGTTGATAAATCAGTACAACCAATTCTATGAGTACAACTGGTGTTCTCATCAAGATCTTCTTATAACTTTCCAGGTGCGGACATGTCCTTCCAAGGGGAGTACGCGGCGCAAGTCCTCGGGCTCTCGGAGGGCGGAGGCCGAGAGGATCCCCCGGCGGCGTCCCCGCGACCTGTCTCCAGGACTTTGGAGCCCGCGCCTCAAGCCTCACCCTATCGGAAGGATGAGAAGGAGAACCATACCAAGCCCTTTAACAATGTAAGTCAACCATAGTCAATTAGTCACAGTCCCTGCTTTGCAGTCGAACTGCACAGGGCAACAGATGACGCGATTGCCGTTGCTAAGTTTTGGGCCAGAGATCTGTGACTCCATATTGTTTGTTGACGTTGAAACGAAGACACTGCCTTGTCAGTCGTTTGAATAGGTACATATACTTGATATAACTTGGGGGTATGTGGACCTTTTATATCTGACTAGCAGTGTCCGCGCAAGTCCCGATCTCGTGGGAATTCCGGAATAAAATTTGGTACAGGGTTAGTTTAGGGGTAGCAATAAGATACAGGGTACTTAAAATGATTGTACGGGTTAAGCATCACTTGATATGACATACGTGATGGCTGAAAAGGAACCGTTGAACCGATTGGAATGAAATTTGGTACATGGTTCGTTTCGGAGTAGAAATAACGTAAGATATAACGTATTTTAAATGATTGTATATACGGGTTAGGCAACGCTTGTACATACGTGATGGGTTACATACGTTACGGGATAGTAATTTACGCCGATGAAACCGCGGGGCACAGCTAGTCTCTTATGGTTTAGGATATCCCCCCTGAAAACCCATCGAAATGGTTCATCCTGTAAAGTTAGTTGAGGGAATCAGTCAGAATTTTGAATTTTAATGTATATAGTTGAGCGTTCAACTACAATCTTATCAGATGGTACAGACCATGTTGCTTAAAAAGAGCTCCGATACGCCTTGCTTTAGAGGCTGCATGGGCTAACGCATTAGAACACCTGATGCGCTCCACGAAGTAAAGCGGGACAACCATATCCGAGCCATATCCGACAGATATTCTATGCAATACGAACCTCTCACATTGGTTGTCATTGTCACATTATTAATCAATCAGTAGAAGATAGTAAGTACTTCTACAATACAAAAATGTTATACTAATTATTATAAATGCGAAAGTTACTCGGCCTGTTTTATACGTATTAACGCCAAAACCGCTATCAAAATCGAATTTGGTATAAAAGTGGGACCTTGGAGAAAGACAGGCGATGTTGGTCTAGTGGTAGGTACCCCGACTATCATTTTGAAGGTCTTGGTTTCAAATCCCGGCCGCGCACCAATGTGTTTAACTTTAAGAAAAATGTATGTGCGCAATTAACATCGCTCTTACGATGAAGGAAAACATCGTGAGAAAACCCACGGCTTAAAATCACGCACAAAGGCCCAATAGTAGTGCTTATTGCGGAAACACAAAAGTTAAAACTTTAACTTTTAACTTTAGGCTACTTTTGATTAAATGATTGTACATTCCAGAGTCGGTTTCCCCCTGGCGCTACGGAAGAAGAGGGTGTCTTAGATCTCC
The DNA here is from genome assembly GCA_949358125.1 of Idaea dimidiata. NCBI lineage: Eukaryota > Metazoa > Arthropoda > Insecta > Lepidoptera > Geometridae > Idaea > Idaea dimidiata. Next base: position 2,834,553 of record OX442342.1, read on the forward strand.
GCGCTCGAGACCCCTCCGTAATCTCGGTGGGGTCCCAGCACAGCGGCGCTTCGGAGCCGGCGGGGTATCTCGATGCTGTCAGGTAAGAACTAAGGAGCCGTGTAGTGTCCAACACGTAATGCCATCTTGTGGTGGCCGCGCTAGTTTATCGCGGTTAATTCGATATCTTCTTCTTCTTTAAAATAGCTTTTCCATTCGGACATTTGCCAGTGTCAAGTATTATTAATATTTGCAAGTTATTTGCATGGAAACAGTCAAGTCTTCATAGTTAAAGTCAAGTCGAGGGAATCATTGTAAAAAGGTGGCCCCCTTTTTTTTTACAATGTTTGTTGATGAAGCTTCGGAGACAACGCTAAAGTCCATGTTTTGCACCGATTTTCACTTTCATTTACACTTGTACTCCTTCACGAAACTAAATTGATTAATATGAACATTTTAAACTCACACGATTTGAACTCATTATTATTTTTCCCGGGTCTTATTCGCGTATAATTATTTTTAAATTCTCTTACCTCGACGTTTCGATCATGTTACCATGATCTTGGTCGCGAGGGGACTGGAGCTGCGGCGGGCGTCGTCTTCTATTTATACCCGATGTCACAAGTTCGTTATTGTTCAAAAATGTGTTGGTAACCGAACTACCCACATTAATTAATATGATAATTATTTTTTTTATTTTTTAATTATTGATTAATATGCCCCCGAAATTAAACAATTTACACGCATTTGAACTAGGTTTCACAAAAATGAAAATTTTGTAACACATCTCCTCAACGTGCTCCCGCCAAAACTCCTAAATCTTTCATTGTAAGATGAACTTCTTCTTTTCGTGTAGTGTTGTGGCTAATGTTCCCCCAACGCCTCTAACTTGATCTAACAATTTCTATCAGAGATATCAAACGGGACCAACTGCTTTACGTGCCGTCTGGAACACGGCGGTGCTTTCAAAATGCTCAACACTTTCGATGCTGTCAATGAGTTAATATAAATAAAAATAAATTAAAAAGCGAACCCCAAACTTAGCACCAGACTTGTACTATGAGTACCAGAGGATGTACTACATATTAAACTTTGTTTTTGTAAAAACATACATAATATTATGAACCATAGAATAAAAGCACCGCGAAGAAAACGAGTTGAATTAAAAAAAACTGTAACAAACGAATGGTTGGATGATATCGCTTTTAGTGATGAGGCCGCTCATTATACCTTTTTTTTTTCAAAAAATTTAAGTAAAATTGCTGATAAAAATGCGTTTATTTAGTTTTTTTTATTTATTGATTTTGTAATAATGAATGTCAACAACTTGGGGTCCTCAAGTCACGAGTGAACAGGTATCACCTAGGTAAGCGTGTAACATCTTAGACCACATCGTCGCTTTCCATCAGGTGAGATAGTGGTCAAACGCTTACCTATTAATTATAAATGAATTTGGTAGAATGAAGAGTTAATCTATCTATTTGTTTTAACGTTCCAGATCGACGGTATCAGTGTACAGTGGCAACTCGAACTCGTCGTCCGACCGCGACATCTTAGACCTCTCGATGCCCGACAAGAACTCCATGACCGAGGTCTGCTACGTGTGCGGCGACGAGTACAAACGTGGCACGCTGTACAACCTGCACACTAAGGAACCCAAGGAACGGGAGGTAATTTTTTTATATCTCTAAGTTTTTAGTTGTCCAGGTGGAAAATTGCCTTATGCATCCCTAGAGTGAAAAGTTTTTTTTTTATTTTACGTTTGGGCATGGAGTCGATGATAATGGAGTTACGTCATAATGCAGTGATAACATGACTCTTATTTTTCTTTTATATGGCTATATTCCATTTGGACATTAGCCAGCGTCAAGTATTATAAATAAATAAATAAATAAATCCTGTGACGAACATACAGCGCCATCTAGCCCCGTGGTAAGCTGCTAAGCTTGTGTTACGGTGACTAGACAACGGAGATACTACTTATATTTATTTTTCTTTTGTAAATACATACATAATATACATAAAAATACGCCCAGACCAGATACAAATATTTATTTTAATTTTAAGTATAAATATTTGCACCCGGCGGGAATCGAACCCGCAACCTTCTGTATTGCAGCCAAGCGTTCGCCCGACGCGCCACAGAGGTCGTATTATTATTAATATTTGTAAGTTATTTGCATTAAAACAGTCAAGTCGTCATAGTTAAAGTTAATCGAGGGAGTCATTGTAAAACGGCGGTATTTTTTTACAATTGTAAAAAAATAATGTAATTCATGTAATTCGATTGTTTACCGAGCTTTGGAGACAACGCTAAAGTCCAGGTTTTGACTAAATTGATTCATATGCCCCCGAAATTAAACAATTTACACGCATTCGAAAAAGGTTTCACAAAAATAAAAAATTTAGAAAGACATCTCCTCACCACGTTCCCGTCAAAACTCCGATAACATGACTCTATTTTACGTTTTTTTTTACAATCGTCAAAATACACATTTTTTTACATTTTTTTACCATGATCATAAAATGATTCACATTGTCGCATATTTATGGCTATAGAGGAACCGGAGCAATATTCTACTATAATATTTAATAACAAAAGGTTCCAAAGTAATTCTATCTATCGGTTAAAATACATTGTAAAGATAAAAGAAACAAAGAATAGACACGTAAAAAAAAAGAAGAAAAAAGAAGAGAAGAGACAAGAAAAAGTACACAACCACATCCACAAACACACAACCCGCCCAACCACATCCGACCTATCCCGTTACCCGACCCCGAACCCCTAGTCCCAAATTATTTACTAGGTTTGTACTATGAGTGTTAGACAACGGATATACTACATTTTTTGTAAATATATACATTTATTTTTAAGCATAAATAATAGGGGTTAAAGTATGAAATTGCCGTTTATTGCAATAGGTTCTTTGAATTGACATAGAATCTTCATGGTTTGAGGTTTTCGAATGAAACTTTTTTCAAATGGTTTCTGTGATGTTCTTTTTTTAAAAAATGTGAAACATTTGAATATCGACTTTCAATTGTTTTTGTTATTCAATTTAGACAAGAAAGATGGATACTGCGAAAATTCGAGTGATTTTTGAATACGAGTTCCGACGCGGAACTAACGCGGCAGAAACAGCCCGCAATATCAATGCTGCGTTTGGAGAGGGGTCTACTAATGAACGCACCGTGCGATTTTGGTTTAAACGCTTTCGTGATGGAAATTTCGACTTAAAGAACGAGCCACGAGGAAGACCGCCCACACAGGTGAATAACGATGAATTAAGAGAGATAGTGGAAGCCGATCCTAGTCAAACTACCCAGGAATTAGCGGCATGGTTTATCGTTACCTTACCCACTTTATTGACTCACTTGCGTCAAATCAATAAAATAAAAAAATACGAAAAATGGGTGCCTCATGATTTGACTGATCTGCAGAAAGAAACGCGTGTTGAAACTTGTGTTGCCTTGTTGAACCGGTACAGAAATGAAGGAATATTGGATCGAATTGTAACATGTGATGAAAAGTGGATTCTTTATGATAACCGGAAAAGAAAAATGCAATGGCTGACCCCAGGTCAAATGCCACAACAGTGTCCTAAAGCAAAACTTACCAATAAAAAGGTAATGGTAACTGTTTGGTGGTCTCAGCATGGTGTTATTCACTATAGTTTTCTTCGATCTGGTCAAGCAATTACGGCAGATGTCTATTGTGCCGAACTCCGAACCATGTTGACAAAACTAGGAGTAAAACAGCCCCGACTCATGAATCGATCTTCACCATTATTGCTCCACGACAACCCGAGACCTCACACAGCACGAGAAACCATTTTGACCCTTCAGGAACTGCACTTAGAAACCATTCGTCATCCTCCGTATTCACCAGACCTTGCTCCAACGGACTACCATTTTTTTCGTGATTTGGACAATTATCTACGTGACAAGAAGTTTTCTTCCCAGGAGGCAGTACAAAATGCTTTCACACAGTTTGTGCAGTCTAGATCGTCGGAGTTCTATCGCAAAGGCATTAATAACCTTCCCATTAGATGGCAGCAATGTATAGATAATAATGGCAACTATTTTGATTAAATAAATTTGTTAAAAATTTAAAAAATAAACAATTAAGATTTTCAGTACAAATCGGCAATTTCATACTTTAACCCCTAATAGTTGCTCCCGGCGGGAAAGCCTTCTGCATTGCAGCCGGAAGTTCGCTCGACGCGCCACAGAGGCCGTCAAATTTAATAAATCAAACGTAATTTAGAAATTGTTGTCCTTGTTGGCTATTATCTCCATCTATAGAACGGTGTTGGTCTAGTGGTAGATACCCCGACTTCATTCCGAAGGTCATGGTTTCAATGCGCCAATGTCTTTTTCTTGAAGAAAAAAATATATGCGCTATCAACATCGCTCTCACGATGAAGGAAAACATCGTGAGAAAACCCACGGCTTAAAATCACGGAAAAAGGCCTAATATTAGGGCTAATTGCGGAAACACACAGTTAAAACTTTAGCTTTTAACTCCATCTATCCATAACTTTCGTAAATAAATATTTTAGCGTGACGTAATTCGTTACTAGATGTCGCTAGTAGCGGAGATATTTTGTAAATATTGGTAGGTACATGTAACTTTGTAAGAATTATACATTATTTTATTTGTTTTCGTAGTCACATGACTTGATAAAATGATAATAAATGATATGATGACATTGTAGGGGTCAGTTGAAATGAGATCAGAGGTTTTTGGTACAAACAAATAGAAGAATTTTGGGACCTATCATTAAAGAATAAACATTCTGATTTGATTTGCGAGTATATCGACCCATGTCACATGATATTCGGCGACTTAAGGCTGGGTCATAATAAGCGCGTGATGTTAGCGTGCGTGATTGCATTTATCTCTCTCTTTCTCCTTTTGCCTTATTGAAAGAGAGATAGTATACCAAAATCCTGACGTATAGTATTGATGCATTCAAATCACTTGATCAGAACAAAAAAAAACCATGAATTAGAGTGGTGCTATTCCGTTATTTGGTGTCTTCTTATCATTGGAGGACATTGACCTAGCTGTACCAGCCGATCATGAATGCTTGTGCGGGTTGAGCAACGCTTAGCGCGGTCATTACTTGGGTGGGTGACCAAACATTCGTTTAAAAAAAAAACATTTTTCGATCGCCGTCGTGCTTCGGAAGACACGTTAAGTAAATGATTTGTAGATGCTTCTTAAAGGTTCTATTGCGTGACGTGCTAGCCACAGGCTTGGTATGTCCCGGCCTTAACGGTGGAATTTTCAAAAGCAAATTTTAAAGGAAATATTCATCTTCAAAAATTCGCTCGCGGCGAGGTTTGAACTCGCATCTGTGGGTCGGTACTCCAGTGTCTTAACGAACTAGACTACGCGAGCTCTCACTATTTTTCATTTCAAATATTTCTAGTAGAAATGAGCAATAAAAACCAATGACAAGCTATAATTATTATAGCTTGTCATTGGTTTTTATTGCACATCAAAAAAATATTATAGTATAATATTTTTTTTTCTAATTGAACTATTTTTTAATTTAATAGAAAAATGTGCAAGTGCGTGCTTTATTACATTCGTTTCTAATAACAGAGATTGCCATCTCGAAAAATCTTTAGAACTAACACCTACCTTGTATGTAATATTCGAAGGAATTGTATGTAATAAATAACCATACTAATTAAAATGAAGCTCCGGTTAAATAAATACATACAGTACTTGCAAATTATTGTATCAAATTTTTGTTTAAAACATTTTATGCATTGTTTTTTACGGGGCCGTAGTAGGCGAGAACTGATGTTTTTAGGGTGAATTATTACAAAAGTTCTTTGAAATAAAAGTTTTTAAAACCATATTTATTAAAGTCGAGGATATTTACTAACACGTGAATGTCGTGAAAACACGATTCCTGAAAATTTTCTCGATAGAAAAAAAATCCAAAGTTCCCTGTTGTAAGTTGTAAATTGTACAAATAAGTGATATTACTCTACTCAGTCAATATTGTACGAAAACTAATAAAACTTTGTATAAGAACTGACCTTAGCTCAATACAGGCAGTCAATGTTTTGAATTTCAAGATTAACTTTAGTTATCTTGAAACTAGCAATTGTTTGATTTTACGCAATAAAATTTTGCATAGTCGCATCTTACGTCCTTCACTTACACATCTGAAATTCGCTAGCTTTATCCCTGTCACGCTATTAGGGTTATACAAAGTCTAACGGGTATGCCCTTTTAAGCCGAAAGGGGGTTGTTTTAGACATCTTGGGAAACAAATTTTGTTCTACGACTTTTAAAAATTAGAACTTTTTTTTAAAAAAATTGAGGTTATGTTTCACTGAAAAAACAGCTGCTTTTGAAAATAAAGGTAATTAAAGTTTTGATTGTAGTAGACCAAACTAAATGAAAGGACACAAAAAGGACCTCAAGCTCTGAGAAATAGCTGATTTTCAAGTAAAGTTTACCTTAAAAAATTTCGAAAAGTACTTTGAATTTTCAAAAGTCGTAGAACAAAAGTTGTTCGCCTAGAAGTCCAAGACCTTTCGGCTTAAAAGGCTTACCCGTTACATCTTGTATAGGCCCTTAAGGTGTAAACTGACGATATTTTCTGTAAGGTACCCTTTTCTCTTAATCCACAAAGAGAACTGAACCGGCTATCTCGTATCTCCTGCAAAGTGTCAAAGAGTACGTAATTATGCCTAGTTTACTTTAGTATCACAAGGAGGGTCATTTATTTATTACTTACTTACGTGCGTTGATAGCATGCGGCTATTTTCAAAACACGCATGTTTTTCACAAACATCTCTCTTGTTTATTATTCGATCGCTAGCTGTGTTTTTCGGTTTTGTTTGCCCCACATAGCGCTTCGAATGTCCACCTACGATTAAAAATGTCGCCATATTCTCTTCTTTTCTTGACTGAGAATAAATACGTATTTGTATCTTCTTCGGTTCTTATGTCTTACTTCTTATTCACCGCGGCGAGTGGCGCGTCAATTGTCAGTGCAATTCGTTAGGTTACGGGTTCGATTCCCGGATGCAAATATTTATGCTTAAAAATAAATATTTCTATCAGGTCTGGGTGTTTTTCTATGTATCGTATGTGTGTATTTAGAAAAATAAGTATACTATGTAGTATATCTGTTGTCTAGTACCCATATAGTACAATCCTAGTGCTTAGTTTAGGGCTAGATTGCGCTATGTTGTTGTGAAATATTATTATTTATTTTTTTAAATAAATGGGCGTATTGCTCAAAGAGTGGCGTATTGCAGGGACGTATAGCGTTCGGGATGTGGGCTATTACCTCAGAACAAGTACTAAAGCATAGAAGTAGCGACATGACGTTTGAGCGTACACTCCCATAGACAACAAAGATCTCCTGAGTGCTGTGTGTGACCGCCTTTTTTAAGTTATCGATATCGATAGATATTGTTTGTGTCTATGGTCTTTAAATGATTTACTGAAGAAAATACTGAAGAAAAAGAAAATCATACTTTTTTATCTATATTGTAAGCAAATACCGATCAGTATAGAGATATCTCGGCCTCTGTGGCGCGTCGGGCGTACGCCTGACTGCAATGCAGAACGATGCGGGTTCAAGTCCCGTAAGGTGCAAATATTTATGCTTGAAAATAAATTAACTCATAAATTCTACTGACCTAAACTAAGCTCATACCAAAATTCATGAAGATCGGAACTACGATACTCAAGTTATCGTCGAACAAAGATACAAAGTTACAAAGATACAAGCGCCAGGCCCGTCTACACTGTAATACACTAGGAGTTCGCCCCGAACTGAGACCTCACGACCCCCTATCTCCCCAACCCCTCGATCCAGCTCATCTTCGAACTCATAAATTCTATTGACCTAAACTACGCGCATACCTAGTTATCGTCGAACAACCAAAGATACAAAGTTAGAAAGATACAAGCGCCAGGCCCGTCTACACTGGACCTCACTCGCTTCGCTCGTTCGGTCAACAAACGAGGCCATTTCATCTCAATAATGTCAGCAATTTCCGTATAGACAATTTACAAACGACTCACAAACTAACAGACTATCCCACTAACGTCATTAGTAGTGACATAGGATAGGGCAGTGTATTTATCGAGTTAACCCGAGTGTTTCAGGAAAACTACTCTTACGATAAAAGGGTCAAGGGTTCTGTAGCGTTATCGTTGACAAACAAAAATACATGTAGTCTGTTCGATCAATATTTAATTCTATAATGTTGACGATGTATTTTGTAATAGCGACATCTAGCGGTCGGTTGGGGTGTTTACTGGAGTTAATCGGCTTTGTTCGTTTGCTAGCTGCTCTCTGCGGTTCTTTAATCTTGTCCGTTCATTGGTTGCCTGGATAAGATCGCCCTTAGGCGATAAGGCCGCCCATTGTACCACAGTATGTTTTATTGTATTTGTAATATTTGTTAATTTATGTTTCTGGTACAATAAAGTATACCATTTGTAACGGGTATGCCCTTTTAAGCCCAAAGGGGGTTGCTCTAGACGCGAACACCTTTTGTTCTACGAATTGTGAAAATTCTAACTTTTTTTTTGAAGATTTAGTGATCATGACATCGGGGTAAGTCCTGTTTCCGCTGGAATATTGAAATAAAAATGAGCCTATGTGTTATTCCAGGTCTCCAACTACCCATATTCCAAGTTTCATCACAAATGGTGCAGTGGTTTTAGCGTGATTGAGTAGGTAACAAAGTCACATTCATACTTATAAACTTTCGCGTTTATAATATTAGTAAGATAAATTATGGAGTTTCGAAAAGTAGATCTAATGCCCAATTCAATCAATTATCTATCAGAAAAACAACGCGTCACTGTTTGTAAATAAACTGCGCGTTATAATACAAAAAAAAAAAATACAAATACAAAATATTTATTTCATTACCTTATAAATAAGTACATAATTTATGCAGTATACAGAGTTTCCTTTTAGGTATAGTAATACCTGTGATAGGAGACTCTGGCTCTCCTTCAGGGTGAATACATTTAGGTAATAGGTCAGTAGTAACACAATTTGTAGTCATAATAAACAATCAACAATAACAATAATACTATAAAATCAACTGTAATAAGATTAATTAAATTCAAGCATAACAGATCCTGAAGTTGGTTACATTTTAAAATTTTGGTAAATTTTAAAATTAACAAATATATTGTTCAATTTGTATACCGAGATATGATCATGTTTTATTATAATAACTAGCTGCGCCCCGCGTTACACCCGCAGACGTGAAAACGCGTTATCACGGGCGCGGGAGGCCGAGCGGTTCTCGAGCGGTTGCACGTTTTCTTTCATTATTCTACTAATTGGATTTCGATGCAAAGTATACCACGACCTTCCTCGAAAATAGAACTATCCAATATTGAAAATCAGATTTCAATCGGATAAGTAGTTTTTAATTGTATAAGGAACCGACACATAAACAGAGAAACAGACAGACAGACTTGAATTTTAAAAATTATATAATTTTGTTCTACTACTTTTTCTAACCCCTTTAGACCTTTAAACCCCCGCAGTTTCACTCGTATTAGTTCCGATCCCGTGGGAATATCGGGATCAAAAGTATTCTATGTTACTTCTTAATTATGTAGCTTTCTATTAAGATTTTTTTAAATTTGACGACCTCTGTGGCGCGTCGGGCGAACGCTTGGCTGCAATGCAGAAGGTTGCGGGTTCGATTCCCGCTGGGTGCAAATATTTATGCTTAAAAATAAATATTTGTATCTGGTCTGGGCGTATTTCTATGTATAATATGTATGTATTTACAAAAGAAAAATAAATATAAGTAGTATATCCGTTATCTAGTCACCGTAACACAAGCTTAGCAGCTTACCATGGGGCTAGATGGCGCTGTGTGTTCGTCACAGGATTTATTTATTTATTTATTTATTTATAAATCGGTCCAGTAGTTTCGAAGTCTATTCTTTCCAAACATGCAAACAAATAAATATTTCCTCTCTATACAAGCCAGCCTTTTTTGGGTCTTCCCATTCTGCCGCGGCCGGGCACATTCGGAGTAAAATTCGAAAATTTTAAGTTTAACATTTTACTTAAAAATCAGCTGTTTCTTAGAGTTAGAGGTCATTGATCTTAAGATGTCCTTTCATTTAGTTTGGTTTACTACAATCTACAAAAAACAGCTGTTTTTTTCCAGTCAAATATAAATTTTCTAAAAATAATAAGAATTGGATTAATATTTCTTTTTGTTTTTATTGCTCAAGGCACTTTAAACAGAAATATTTTTAGCAAGGAAATATATTTCCAAAAAATCCCCATGACAGGATTCGAACCTGCGTCCTTTCGCTAACCAGGCGAATGCTCTAACCACTGAGCTACACAGGAATCACGTGACATGGTATAATTTTTCGGCCATATCTTTCCTCGCTAATTGTTTAGCTAACTAAGGCTTGGTTTCAGCGCCATCTACCGGTCAAGCTTTGCAGCTTTTTATTGACTGGCTCAGGTGGTTTACTTTACAGTAAACATACTCAACATGAGATGCGCTTTCTCTCCAATTAATATTTCTTTTTGGTTTTATTGCTCAAGGCATTTTAAACATAGAAATATTTTTAGCAAGGAAATATATTTCCAAAAAAAATGAATAAAACAAAATAAAAATTGAATTATATTTCCAAGAATTGAATTTCTAAAAGTCTTAGACAATAAATAGTTCTTCGCCTTTACGTCTAGAGCAACCCCCTTTTGGCCCAAAAAAGGGTATACTCGTTTTATTACAATTAATAGGTAAGCGTTTGACCACTATCTCACCTGATGGATAGCGACGATGTGGTTCTAAGATGTTACACGCTTACCTAGGAGATACCTGTTCACTCGTGACTTGAAGACCCCAAGTTTTAGACATCCGGGAAGACAAACTCAGGCAACTCATTCCATTCCCTCGCAGTACGAATCCCTTGTATAACGATGTCTACATTAATCCCCTGAGATAAGGCCATAGGTACATATTTATTATTTGTTTGTTTAATTAGTGTACATAAGACGTTATCGCGCTCATATACCTACGGATACGATTAATTATAATTCCTTATCGAATATTGTAGGTATATGTAGAAATTTGGAATCCATTGTCTTTTAGTAGTATCGGTAGGTAGGAGGTAGTATGTAAAGTTTAGCAGTGCCCCACGATTGCACTTTTTTCATAGCAATATATCTATACATATGCCGCCTTACTTACTCGTATAAACGCTGGTTACTAGCTGCATAACTATGTATCGTTTGTCTTTGACTGTGACAAGAAGTTTCAAAGTTGACAGACGGTTTTTAAAAGTATCTTTTATTTCAAATTTACTTTATATTTTTGAGCGACAAAGCTACGACAAACGATCATGGTAGCGCGGATTATCTCGATCAACAATGATGTTCTCTCTCTTTTTCTCGTCGTTTGTGAGAAAGAGCCGGAAGAAGCAACAAACACATATATTTTCACCTTAATAGTATTAGGTAGGATTTGGCTTATTTTTAACCGTAATAATATTAGAAGGGATTATATAGGCTAATCCAGGCTAAAACTAGATTTAGTCGCATTTTGGAGTTTAGCCGTAGCTTTATCAAGTAGGTAGTTCCCCAAATGAAAAATAAGACCTAATGAGAGATTAAATTAATTATGTTGTTTTATTTTTTTAATAAATAAGTACAATTCCACACGTCTTGATAGTGTGTTTGTATGACCTTTACGTATTGTTTACAATGTTTGATCGTTTAGAGATGCCCTGAATGACTACATGATGTAAAAGGAACATTTGTTTTCTTATGGTTCAGTATGTTTGTTTTTTATATGCAACGACTTTGCAATATCGAGCCCTGCAAAGGAATTGTATTAAACTAGCTGCGTCTCGCACTTGGTCATTTTGTGTGAAAAACTGTTGGTATGCTCTCATATTTTATCAAAATCGGTTAAAAATGCGACATCTAGAGGATGAAAAACAAACATACATACTTACACACATACACACTGTCAGATAAAACCAAAGGACTTAGATATTACGTTCTGTCTTCAGAAATTCACATTCATTCACATTCACGCGTGATTTACGTTACGAAACTAGTGGCATGCATTTTATAGTCATTTTCACAAAAAAAAAAACACCTTAGGGACCGTCTCCACAAGCGTTTTAGAGTCGCGGCGATATTATCCTATTTCTATACAACCCACGGCCGCGCTAACATCGCCTTGTGGAGACACGATCATAGAAAGTGTATAGAAATAAGTTGCTCGACGATAATATCGCCGCGATTCTAACGCTCGTGGAGACGATCCCTTAGACACATGACAGCGGTACTATTTATTTATTTGATAAAATTGCTTCCAATAATTACTGCGAGACTGCTTTTGTGAAATTGTCTGTATAATGCATGACACTAGTTTCGCAATGTAAATTAGGCTATAATCGCTAATACTAGATTTTTTGTAAGTGGTTTGTACCTCCAATGGGAACATCTTCCACCGGGCAGGTGGTTTTTCCCATCTCGTGTCTCGTCGGTAGTTGTATAATGAACTTGAAAGAAAGCTGATAGTGCGGTTCAGGATTTCATACCAGTAACGCCATCTAGTAGGTGCTGTGGGCGTCCGCCACATATTTAAGGACTCTTGTAGTTTTGCAACTTGGAAGTTTGCTGTACCCTAAAACATAACGGACAACACCCGCGTAATGCCCACGTTGAGGTCTGCAAGTAAACGGCTATAAATTGAAATATCTAAGGCTATCAGCCGCTGACCGCGACCGGGCCAAAGGCTATCCTCTTGGAAAATATCTCGTGACCTCCCAACCCTCACCTCGGACGTAGGGCTATCGCCGTGCCTACTGGTGATAGCTAGCTATGTACAATTCATTATTGTTAAATATAAATCGGTTTAGAGTATTTATAGGTTGTGGGAAGCAAATCTAGGATTAAGGCGGTAGAGCACCAATTACTCTATGTGTATAGGTTGACCAAAGGGAAGTTTATACTCGTTCTTCGTGAAGTTCTTTAACACCATCATTTTACTGAACTTTTCTTAACATAGGTATCTGCGTGTTGGTTAACAGCTTTCTATTAATTAATTGGTCATTATACGTGTTCCCTAGTCCACTTCTACTCTAACCAACCCAGGGCCTTCTTCGAAGATAAAATACAAATAGATCTTTTTTAAGAAACCCGGCTACCCGTGAGCAAGAGGTCTGGAAAAAATTCGAAACGTCAGACTTTTAAAAACTGCTTTATACAAAGTGTAACTGGTAAGCCTTTTTAAGCCGAAAGGCGGTTGTGCTAGACGTCTAGGCGAACAACTTTTGTTCTACAACTTTTGAAAATTCGAACTTTTTTTTTTTGTTGAAAATATTGACGTTATGTTTCACTGATAAAACAGCTGCTTTTGAAAATAAAGGTAATTGAAGTTTTGATTGTAGTATACCAAACTAAATGAAAGGACAAAATAAGGTCAATGACCTCGAACTCTAAGAAACAGCTGATCTTCAAGTAAACTTTACACTTAAAATTTTCGAAAAGTACTTCGAATTTTCAAAAGTTGTTCGCCTAGATGTCTAGAACAACCCCCTTTCGGCTTAAAATGGCATACCCGTTACATCTTGTATAATAAATACAGTGCGATTTAAACTTAGAAAATGGGTTTCACCAAGTTAGTGAAGTTAGTCCGTCAGAATTTTGGTAGATAGTCACTTATTTCGTCGAAATTCTATCTGTCACTGAATCAGCTCCAATGCTTATAATTGGAAATTGTGCTCTGTCTTCAGAAATGCCATTTATGATCTCAGTGCCGATTTATATTGGGTCAGTGACAAAGTCAGTGCCATACAATCCGATCAAGTCAGTGACTGACCACGAAAATTTTAAGGTATCTACTAACTTCTGTCACGGACCTAATGTAAATCAGCTTCATCCTAACAGATTATTTTTCTGTTTTCGACATATTGGATTAAAATTAAACTCTTTTTTGGGTCTAACCCTGAGGAATATGTCTATAAAGATTTCGAAAAGTAGCGCATTGAAAAAATGCTTAATATATTAGAAGCAAAAATGAGTTTAACCTTCTAACAGTTCTGATTTCTCAATGTGAATTGAACCATTTGCTCCTGAATGTTCCAGACGAAACAGCCCTACTTCCCGATATTCGGCGAGCAACACCCTCGGCCGCCGCGTTCGAGACCCAAGGACGCTCAGGGCACGGTGCGGGCGTGTGCAGCGTGTCATCATCATCTTCTGCAACAGTGGAACACTTACCAGGTCAGTACCACACAATTACCAGGTCTGTACCACAAACTTTACCAGGTCAGTACCACACACTTACTAGGTTTTGGTCAGTACCACACACTTACCAGGTTTTGGCCAGTACCACACACTTATCAGGTTTTGGTCAGTACCACACACTTTACCAGGTCAGTACCACACACTTATCAGGTCAGTACCACACACTTCCCAGGTCAGTACCACACACTTCCCAGGTTTTGGTCAGTACCACACACTTTACCAGGTCAGTACTCAGTACCACTCACTTTTACCAGGCCTTATTGCTCCGGTTCTAGAGGTGCGCTTATAATGTTCCCTAGCGGTTTGAACATGGAATCATTCCTTGCAAACCCATACTTTACCAAATTATTCATACAACACCGAATATGCGGACATGTTTTAATAACAATGCCGGAGTGAATTGAAGTCGTTTCTACAGCGAACATGATTCCTGGAACTATTACGCTCCGGAACTATCCTGTACCTAAGAACCCTTTGAGAGACCCAAACACTAGCTTTGGAGACATGATCTGTTTATAATGGATCAATTATCGCTGTCTGGTATAATAATTACCAGCCGGCACTTTGCTGAACATCTGACGGTACAGCAGACCCCGTATTGACACCGAAGGGTGGGTAAGCGGGGTCGCTATATGAAATAAACATAATAGATTAGTTCAGATTACAACTCTCCGTCTGAACTTTAGACAGGGAATTGTTCCTTAATAGGTTAATACATAATATAGCATACACAAATAGTACCTACATAGACTTCTGTGAACGAGCTCCCTTGCATTATTTCTTATAGGTTAGACCAAACCAAACATTTGTTTAACATTTTTAAAGCTATTGCTTACAAAGAAAACGGGCAGACAGTAACACATCTTCTTAGTTATTGACTTCTGCTCAATGCATCAAAGCTGCAATTGTGTCAATAAATGAAAGGCATATCCGTTGTTCAAATTCGACAGAGAGGTGTCTACTTATTTTTCTTCGTGATGTGCGGTGAAGATTTACCCACAAAAGGCTGGTCATGCAGTCGGCTGAGGAGCTATTTTTTTCTTTTCTTTTTTATATTTTCCTTTTTGGTTTGACTGTAGGTTCCATATTTTTAAGATTAAGAGGATAATGTAAGAAAGAGCGGATATTCCTGGCACAGGCGTCCTACATGCCTAAAAGGAGTATCAATAACCAGAAATGTTTACGTCGATCTGTGAATAAAGATATTTTATTTAATTAATTTTAACTATCTGCGCCCCGAGGTTTCACTCGCGTTCCCGCGGGAATATCGGAATAAAATGTAATCTATGTGAACTATGTGTTATTCCCGGTATCCAACTACTTATATTACAAGTTTCATCGCAATCGGTTCCGTAGTTTTTGCGTGATTGAGTAACAAACATCCAAACACACACACTTTCTTATTTATTATATTAGTAGGATAAAAAAAAGTTTCATCAGTATGGTCGTTGAGCAGTAACAAATCAGTCATCTATCTCCATACGATGTAGATTATTGACAGTGACGTAGGTAGTTATGATAACCTCCCTTCGCTTGGGTCTGGCGCGACTTGCGAAACGAAACTATAATGACCTTAGATTCACAGTAAATCAAATAAATAAATACTGCACGAGATTACAGACAGCGCAATCTAGCCCCAAACTAAGTACTAGCCTTGTACTATAGGTACCTACTAGACAACGGATATACTACATATTGTAATTTTATTTTTGAAAATACATATATAATTATACATAGAAAGACACCCAGACCCGGTAGAAATATTTATCTTTAATCGCGGGCGGGAATCGAACCCGCAAACTTCTGCATTGCAGTCGGGCGTTCGCCTGACGCGCCAGGGGCCGTCATTTTAGATACGTTGAAATTCATATTCATACGTACCAACTTGCTTAAATATAATAATAAATAAATAAATATAAAATCCTGTGACGAACACACAGCGCCATCTAGCCCCGTGGTAAGCTGTTAAGCTTGTGTAACGGTGACTAGACAACGGATATACTACTTATATTTATTTTCATTTGTAAATACATACATGTTATACATAGAAATGTATGTATGTAATATGTATGTATTTACAAATGAACAATATAAATAGTGTGCATTTATATTTTATTATATTATGTTAAACTGAATCTTGGTAAGTATGGAGTTAGTTGGAGATCATCACTAGTATCATCTATATGCAAACTGCTAAGTTCCACAGTCAACAACTGTGGACTGTGAAACTTAGCAGTACATTGCTGCTTTGACGTTGCTTTCGGCGTTGTCAACAGTGATCAACTTAAAGCAGCAATGTGCATGTCATCCCTAAGGGGGTTTCGCGTAGATAAATAAATAAATAAAAAAATATATCCTGTGACGAACATACAGCGCCATCTAGCCCCGTGCTAAGCTTGTGTTACGGTGACTAGACAACGGATATACTACTTATATTTATTTTTCTTTTGTAAATACATACATATATACTCGTATTATACATAGAAATACGCCCAGACCAGATACAAATATTTATTTTCAAGCATAAATATTTGGACCCATCGGGAATCGAACCCGCAACCTTCTGTATTGTAGCCAAGCGTTCTCCCGACCAGCCACAGAGGTCGTGTTTAGTTGTTAACGAGAAGTTAACACCTTCTCACTCTAAAATTATACATAACATTACAAATAAATCTTAAACCATAATATAATTAACAAAATGTCAAAATAATAATTACTTAAAATTTAGTTCTAAAGTAATAGTAGTTTATGCACCGAGGTACTAAAGCCCTGTCTTATATAGCGGGCGTCATGTTGAATCCAAAGCGTTCGAAGGACTCTAGAGGGTTAACTCCCGAGCGGAGCGAGGGTGTTAAAAACTTGTTAAAAAAATGTACCTAGAGTCCTGAGTGAAGCGTGGGAATCAAGCGCCCAAGATAAAGACAGGTTTTATTACCGAGGTGAATACTTTACAGATCTACTGCGAGACAATAAAAAAGCTACAAAAATAAGCATTTAACTAACAACAAAACAAAAGATTAATGCAACGTGTTTGAATATATAAACAGCTCTACATTAATTAAATTTCACAATCTTACATAAAAATGACGAAACCAAACATCGGCCTTAGCCGATGAAAAAAAAAGTTGGGGCTTCTCATATTAACTAAAACTTTTTGCCTTACCCTTCCGGCGACATAAAAATTGAAGGAAATTAGCCCAGTTTTATTTTTTTTATGTGTTATGTCTAGGTGGCCAGTTCGAAATGGCCGTATGCTACCAGAACCTTACTTACAAATTTAAATTACTTTATGCCCTAGGGTTATAATGAGCACTTTATGCACCTAGGGAATAAAGACTCGCTTATGTTGACCTTTTTAGTCAAATAAAGTAACTTTGTAGAGCAGTAGGTGTGTAAATGTCTTTTGTGTCTGGTTATCTAAGTGTTACTCATTATTTTGATCTACAGATATGCCTTAAAGTAATATCGATAGTAAATTCTAAGAACTCAAACAAAGCCTAGTCTGTCATTAAATTTTAAATTACAATTTAATCGATAAAAAAAAAAGATTAACTTTCAAATCGATCGCTATCCGTATGTTGAAAAATCTTTTCTTTATCATTTCAATTTAGGAAACATAACTTTGATCGTTTGTTGGGCAATGTTTTTGCAATAATGTCGTATGATTGCATGATCGCCTTTGCTTGCGTAGAGGATTTTCTGTCTTTATTCTGATCTATATCTTACTAATACCTATTATAAACGCGAAAGTTGGTATGTATGTGTTACTTTGCAAAAACTACTGAACTGATTGCAATGAAACTTGGATTATAGGTAGCTGGATACCGGGAATAACACATAGGCTACTTTTTATCCCGTTATTCCCTCGGGAACGGGACTTACGCGGGTGAAACCGCGGGTTAGTCTATGATAGTTATTTGTTATGCAAGGCTGCAAAGTTGATTTTTGGTGCGAGTACTTGGATTGAGACCTGAGCAAACGAAGGATTCTAGGTTTGAACCATGAGCGAAGCGAGTTGTTTTTCAGAGTCAAGAAATCCACTTTTGCACGCAGAAAAATAATCTTTCCGAGGTTGTGACGTGGAAAAATCTTTGTTCTAACGGCGTAATGGATCAACGTACAGCCTAAACCGCTGATAATAGAGAGCTGAAACTTGGAGTGTGATCTTTATATGATGTTATGTAGGCAACCGCTAAGAAAGGTTTTCCGAAATTCTCATGGGATCGGGACTTACGTGGTATTCTGTTGCTCTTCGGATTTACCACAAAATTAGCCAAAATTCTCAAGCAAAATTAGAAATAGAAATAGAATAGAAAAAATTAATGCGCTGCATAACCGTGCATCGTTTGTATTTTACTGTCACATGAAGTTTCAAGGGTGACAGACAGAGACAAACGTCACATAATTTAGTCATGTGTTAATAATATTTTATAATGTAAGGGAGTAAGTCAAAATCAAAACAGTTTAGTACCTTTAGATTCTTGTACAACATTAAATGCACATGATCATTTGGCTACGTCTTAGGTGTATTGATTTTAGTGTGGCTTCGGAACGCGTCCTCCGATGAGAAGAAGCCGCAAGAAACTCATGGGGGTTTAAGTCAATACGTATACAAGATGTAACGGGCATGCCCTTTTAAGCCGAAAGGGAGTTGTTCTAGACATCTAGGCGAACAACTTTTGTTCCACGACTTCAAAACATTCAAACTTTTTTTTTGAAAATTTTGAGGTTATGTTTCACTGAAAAAACAGCTGCTTTTGAAAATATACGTAATTGTAGTTTCGATTGTCGTCGACTAAACTAAATGAAAGGACAAGATAATGTCAATGACCTCGAACTCCGAGAAACAGCTGATTTTCAAGTAAACTTTAAACTTAAAATTTTCGAAAACTACTTGGAATTTCCAAAAGTTGTAGAACAAAAGTGGTTCGCCTAGACGTCTAGAACAACCCCCTTTCGGCTTAAAGGGGCTTACCTGTTACACCTTGTATATCCATTCCATATCACTAACCTAACAACAGTATACTTAATTTGAGTTATAATTACCGTAAGTACCCACGTAATCCGTGGTTATCGCGAATCACGCTCGCCGCGGGTGTGACTCCTTAATGTTTACCTTATCAACACTATTCGACGCTACAATATGTTATTTTTGTAATTGCCCTCCTTTTTATCGTTCCATGTATGTTTCGAACCGGTCAGAACCGGTTTCAACCGGTTAGAACGAGATTATGCTCGGATATAATCTCGATTTTTGTGGTTTTGGGAAAGTTTTACTGCTGTAACGCCTTTTGATTGGGTTAAGTCGTAAGTTAGTGCCTTTTAATTTAATTAGGACTTTTTCTCGAACATGCTTGGCAATTTGAGCGTTACAATTTGACGTATACTTTTCTTTTGTAAATACATTACCTATATAATAATACATAGAAATCACCCAGAACTAGAAACAAACATTTATGGTCAGCAGAAAAAATTGTTCCCGGCGGGAATCGAACCCGCAGCCTTCTGCATTGCTGCCGCTGGCCCGACGCACCACAGAGGCCGTCGTTTTTATTTTCTGTTTCATTTTAAGTTTATTAAATTCTTTGCAACTGTAATGGTGTTGAAATGTAAATTTGGACATTTTTAATACATGAATAACCCCCCAATTAGAGATCAACCGCCTCATCATTTTTTAATAAATATTTATGACTATTAAGCATCTCTAGGTCAGCAGAAGTCATATTTACAAATGATAACATCTCATTTTTATGACCATGCGAATTGTTATTTTATGGTTGTGGAAAAAATACTAATAAAATAGTTTTTTATGAACGAAATCCAAATGCAGAAAGAATAGTTTCACACGCTTAATACACAGTACAAAGAGGGATCAGTATGGAAATTGCACACAATGTGGAAACTGCACACACACGTGCATACTCGTCTGACTGAACTGACATCTGTGACATCTGTGTCATCTGATCATCGACGACCTCTGTGGCGCGTCGGGCGAACGCTTGGCTGCAATGCAGAAGTTTACGGGTTCGATTCCCGCTGGGTGCAAATATTTATGCTTAAAAATAAATATTAGTATCTGGTCTGGGCGTATTTCTATGTATAATACGAGTATGTATGTATTTACAAAAGAAAAATAAATATAAGTACCTAGTATATCCGTTGTCTAGTCACCGTAACACAAGCTTAGCACGGGGCTAGATGGCGCTGTATGTTCGTCACAGTATATATTTTTTTATTTATTTATTTATCTACGCGAAACCCCCTTAGGGATGACATGCACATTGCTGCTTTAAGTTGATCACTGTTGACAACGCCGTTACGTCAAAGCAGCAATGTACTGCTAAGTTCCACAGTCCACAGTTGTTAGTCGTCGACTTGATAGATGATACTAGTGATGATCTCCAACTAACTCCATACTTACCAAGATTCAGTTTCAGTCGTTTTTACGTGATTGAATTAAAACACAAACATCTAAACTTTATCATCTACCTTTATTTTCTATACTTAATATAAAAAGAGAAGAAAAAGAGAGGACAAAAAGTCTGTATCTACTCGGAAGTAAATAAAAAAAAAGTTATCTAGGAGACTTAGGGAAAAGTAATGGAACTAAATTATTTAACTTTAAATCTGTCTGTTTGTTCAATTAAAAACTACTAATCCGATTGAAATCACATACATCGAAATCCAATTAGTAGAACCCGATTAATGAACAAAACGTCGGCTTTGCACTATTTCTACGCAAACAAAGTCGCGGGTAACAGTTAGTATCTAAATCAATATTGCCTAAAAATAGAAACAAAAGTCTAAAACAAATTTTATTAAAATAAAAAAAAACATGCTTTAATAATTCCGAATAAGCGATTATCATTCGAATGTGTTGAATATACATATCATTATGTAATGGATATCGAGCGTTAGGATTGCCCATCTGAATACTAGATTTTATGTAAAGTACTATCATTAAATTATAACAACATTTGGAGGTTAATATCTCTGTACTAATTGGTCACGGGTTATGGTAGGGTTGCAAACCGTACTATAAAATAAACTATTATACAATATTTCGACTCTGCGTACTATATACTTTAAAATAAACATAAAGTACGCAAAACTACTATATTTCTACTTTAGAAACTTTAAAAAGTTTATTTTGGTTTCCCAAAATAAACTTTTTAAAGTTACGGGTGAAAATGTGACAATTTTCCTGTATTTATATCATTGGTTCACCTCAATGATTTGCCCATAGTAGAGCAATGTTAACTACTAAAATAAATAGGTAAAGTGCCAAAAATAAGTTTAGTGTTTTCTTGTACTCACTCTACAAGTGAGACACTCAATTTTTGTATTTTCACTTGCAAACAGTTAGTTAAAAATACTATATTTTTTGGGGCGTACTTTTACTTTTTAGCAGCAAATACTATATTTTAGCAAAGAAGGGTTGGCAACCCTAGGTTATGGAAACCTGATTTAATATACTGTATGTAAATACACTGTACATGGAATGACTGTGACTCCCTTTTTAGGGCTTTGTTAAGTCATGTGTCAAATTTCCTACAACTAATATGTTTTTTTCCTACAACTTTTGTTACCGACCCCGGGAAACATATTTGTATGAAAGTTAGGCAACTGCAAGAGGTGTTAGCTATTAGATAAACATAGCTAGTAAATCTGAAAGCCATCAATTTTAACCTTATAAGGTGAAGATCTACTTAATATTTTGATTAAACCGCACCTGATTAGTCAACTCATAAAATGAATGAGTGCTAAATAAATGAGTTAAGTCGTTTATATTCGAAAATGTGTACCATCTAGAATTGAATATGATGTGTTATTTAATTTATGATAAAGTTTAACCTAGTTTTCATAATGATAGTGATATTTATTGAAAGCCGCTCGAAACATTAAAACACTGTTATTAATTAAAACGGACCTTATATGAAATAAACTTATTTTTCGATTTAAACCTTAGCCTAAGAACATGCTCCGAAATGAGACCTATACAAAACAAAAAAACATTTCAAAATCAGCTCAGACGTTTCTGTGTAATATGGTGACAGACAAACACACATGTGTCACCTCAAACGCATAGACCGTCTTGGTAGCCATAAAGGAAGTAAACACCCTTGATAATAAATCCTACTTCTTGGCTTCTTCTTTTCTTATTTTCGTGTATCTCACCTAGTGTTAAAGTTGTCAGGTCGCCTTAAAGCCCCTAACATGACCTAACGACTGCTATCATAGATAACAACCAACCGTGTCGTCTAAACAAGCGACACATTACTGCTCGACTAAGCCTTTGCTGTAATAACAAATCAGCCCGTCAATTTGTCCCACTGCAAGGCAAGGGCCTCCTATTGAAGGGGTTAGGCAGTAAGACGCCACCGGAGCCTACCCCGGATTGGCGAATGTCCCATATCTTTGGACCGTGGTGAGTCCTAGGAGATGTCGGTTTCAAGTTATTAGAAGAAAAAGTTATTAGCGCACATAACTTTTTCTTAAAGAAAAAGATATTGGTACGCGGTCGACCTGAATTCGAACCCACGACCCTCGAAATCAAAGTCGGGGTATCGACCACTAGACCGACACCGCCAACACTGCTATAAGTAAATAAAAGATGTAATTAAAAAAAAAAAGCAACCGCGCATTAACCTCACATAATTTAACTACATAATCGTAAACATGAAATTAGCATGTCTATTAAAGTGTAGAGATTACTGTAGGTATATAGATATCTACCTACCTACACGTCACGCGTAAGATGAAGTATTTTGACCCACTAGTTGCGACGCGCTCGCGAGACGAACACGCGTTCTAACACAACTCGGTGAAACTATCGGACATCGCGATACATTATCGATATCGTACTCGATAAGAAAGTATCGATAAGCCATAAGTAAAATGATTGTGAGGTGTAAAGACGTGCCGTCATGTGGTTCCGCGGTGAATATCTAGTGCCCGTGTTGAAAGAGGTAGTTGTATCGTTGTGTTGTGTTGTTGTGTGTTCAAGTGTTGTGTGTTGCAAGTGTTGACGAGTGTTGTTTGACAGGTGGATACAAGGGATACAATGCTGGTGAGGATGTGTGCTAAGGAGGAACCGGAGCCGCTTAATTGCAAGGTAGTTTACTGATCGTAAATACACAGTTTACTTATAGGTCGGTTGTCTCACGGGACCGGTCACATAAATTGTAGGAAAGGTCACATAAGTTGTAGGAGAGGTCACATAATTTGTAGGAAATGTCGAATAAGTTGTAGGAAATTTGACATGACTTGTCCAAAACTCGTTTTCTTGTAAATTCACAGTTTATCTAGTAGTAGGCACTTGTTGACCCTTTTACATTTGCCCATCTTTTATACATGTTTCACTTGACCGATCAGGCGATCACATAAGTTGTTGGAATTTTGACACATAGCTTGTAGGAAATTTGACACATGACTTGTCAAATTCCGTTTTCAGAAAACATGCAAGTTTACATATTATTACTTCTTTTTTTTCTACGGTTCTAATTTTCTACGGTCTGTGCTGACATTTTTGGGTCACAACTAATATTGTATCGATGCGTGGTAAAGATTTTCCCTACACTTCCCTTTTAAACATGCGTTATTGTATCCTATACAATGTAGTCTTGTAGGATTTTTGTTGGAGAGAGATAGAGGTCTGTAGAGACTTAAGAGAAAACGAGACAGGAAGTAGGATAGTCACTAAATAAGTAAAGCTCACTTTATTAGGACATATAATTCTTTTTGATTATTTATTTTGGTATAAAGAAGACTGTAATTAGTATGCCAAATCGGTTGAAAGTTACAACAAAGCTTGTATGTATACAAATACACTAATTTTTGTTATAATCAAAAATACCTGTTAGTTTCTATTTTACATGCATTTAAACTTACAATAAATATTGAGTTTTGCTAACAATCACGTGACGTCATTTACAACCCTCCCCTAATCAAAACGTTAGACGACATGTATTGTGACATCGACACATAGAGCGCGAGTGGACTGGGCGAGTGTGAGATGACGTCACACCCGAGTACGAGTCCGCATCGCACGTTTACTTCTATAAATTGGAAACAAATTAACATATCGAAGTAATTCTTTCACTTGGATTGTATGGAAAGATAATATTCAAAATTAGTTATTTTTCTTCATTCTGAGATAATAATCTACTCCCTTACTTATAAAATATTATTTACACATAACTAAGTTATGTGATGTTTGTCTCTGTCTGTCAACTTTGATACTTCATGTGACAGTAAAAGACAAATGATGCATATTTATGCAGCGCATTAATTAACGTTTATAAGTAAGGGGGTTATTCGATAATCCTTATTAACATCACAAGTGCGAAAGTAACTCTGTCTGTTTATAATATTAGTGTGATACCTATTCACTGGATATTTTCCTTTTTTTTTTTTGTTGTAAGTATATTTTCCTTGTCCGAGTCTGACGTTGCGTGGTAGGCAGTTAGGCACGTTATCACACATCCAACTAGTGATTAGGTTGATAACTTCGCACTTTGCACCAAACCGGTTAATATCAGCTGCTATCAACGATAGGTATCGATACTTCATACCTACCTCTATTATAATGTACATAACATTATGTGTACCAGGTGCATTTTTAAGGTTTTAAAAAACACAAATTTTGTTAAAATTAGGTGTACCTATTCTTCCCTATATCACCCAGGTGATATAGTGGGAATATATCACCCAGGTGATATATCACCCAGGTGATATAGTGGGAATAAACCTTAAATCAATATTATTTTTTTAATATTTCTTGTTTTCCATTGCTCAATGCATATTATGCGTTTTGGCATTTTATTGCTCATTACAACATGACACGTGATTTCCGTCTAGCTTAGTAGTTAGAGCACTCGCTTGGATTTCGAGGGGGCACAGGTTCGAATCTTGTCATGGGATTTTTTTGTATTTATTTCTCTAAGGGCTGATTTTTCAAATCCCTAGATATAGATATCTGTCAAATAAAATGTCAGAATGCCATCGAATGAAAAACGTCACTATGATATTTAAAAAGAAAATAAATCTAAATTTAGAAGACCAACATTTGAAGGCTTTTAAATTCGGTTGGGTTCGAACCTACTCGACTAATATCTTTTATCCGTGGAATGCAAAATCAGGCCTAAATAGAAAATATTTCTACAAATGTTAATATTTTTTTATTATTTGTTGTTTTTTTTTTGCTGAACAATTTAGGTAGTGCAAGGGCCAATATCTTAATCGTTGTATGACTTTTAAATATTATGCATTACATTTTTTTAGAAACGTCAAATAAACTACCGATAAGTTAACGATTTGTTCGAAGGTCTGAGATGTTGAAATGCGTCGTTAAAATTCAACAGAGTGCCGGTAATATTTAGGTTGCCGTATCTAGATTTCGTCGTATATTTATTTATAACCGTCGTAAGTCCTCAGGGCTTTTATATTCTGTCCTTATGATAGAATACAATTTACTTTTTCACAAATTTTTACCGAGTCTTATTCGCGTATTGTTATTTTTGACAGTTATAAATTCTGTCGAAACGAGGAGGTTTCCAGTGTATTACATTGATCTTGGTCGCGAATAAAGACAGACGGTCTTTGACTGAAATCTATAGTGCGTAAGTACTTTGACTTTGGTCAGACTGAGCTTAGCAAAAACTAAGCATAAACTTTTAATTGGAATTTATAGTCAGAGTTCTTTTTGTAATATACGAATAAAATAAAAAGAACTTCATAGTAATCATAACAGAGAAACAAAGTTTAGGTCATTATTATACGTGTTTCACTTTGTGCGTGTGATCCATTTGATTTAACAGCCTCTGTCCGTATACTAGCTTAAGGACGCGACTGATGTGAAATCCCTACCGATTGAATAATTTTCTTCATAACCGGTATTAAATAGATCTTTATACAATGTATTATGTTATTGTACATGATACAAGAAGTGTATCATGTACTTCATTTCCCCTTTATAGTTACCCCTGTTTTACAAAATAAATTATTTTTTCTTCTAAATCCTTAACCGCTATATTTTCTTATAGGCATTATAATATTAGAAAATACAATACCTAGAACCTCTTCATCGCATTTTATAAAAATATTATTTTAATCTTCGTTAATGATTGATTTTACGAAAAAATGTAGATTTTTTCATGCAATTCCATCTCGCTCATTTATATGCAATCGGACAAGGACCGATAATTATCATCTATCGCCGTCTTAATAAAAAATTGTATAACTTAACCGCAAAAGCTAGTAGGTATAATAGAAATGTTACCATAGAAGCCCGTCATCTGACAAAATGGTCGGTGTCCTTTTGATTCGACCGCAAAGTACTTAATATACCTTTATTTATATATATATATATATAATATAACATACCTTTACTTAATATACTTTCTTGCTTTATCGTCTCTCTCTACTTTTGTATTTGTGAAAATCAAAGATTAAGACTCATTTAAAACTAAATTATTACACCACTAAAATTACTTATTAACGGGGTGTTTACCGTGTAGTGAAAATAACCATGTTACTTTAAAATCGTAAATTATTACAGTCTTTCATAACACGTCACCGGTAAATACTTTAGAAATAAATAAAATGTTACGTAGAATAAACCTCTTATTTAAATTACTTATTACAGAGTTATTTACATTATTTATTACCACACCCAGCACGCGTGACGAGCCTCCCAATCTAAATATCTACTGATAACGAATGCCGACCTGATGTATATAACTGATAAGTCATTGTGATAACAGATAGCGTTAGTCAATGATCTCGTCTTGATAACAGCCGAGTTATCTTCAACACTATGATTGCATTAGATGTCATTACTAATAGAACAAGAGCCCGTGAACCCCAGACCTTCGTCATTTTATAGAAGCTAACAGTTGGTCAGCGCATGCTCCCAACACAGGTTTGAACGATGGCCCATTATGAAGTTTGGGTTGTGGTTGCTTTGGTACGTAAACGGTACTAAAGGTGTGTAAAATGCAAAAAAAACACCCCAAACTTCATAATTGGCCATCGTTCTTACCTGTGTCGGGAGCATGCGCTAACAAACTTTCAGCTTTTCTTAAATAACGAAGGTCTGGGTTTCACGGGCTCTTAGACTATGAGTAATAAAGTGTCTTCTGTGGCGCATCCGGTGCAATGCAGAAGGTTGCGGGTTCGATTCCTAAAGAGGACAAGTATTTTCGCTAATTTTGAATGTTTTTTTTTTCTGGTTTTCGGTGTTTTTATATGGATTTAGGTTAAGAACAATATAATAATACACACAGTTAATATAATATCTTACTTATAATAAAGGAAGACAGGACAAAAAGTCTGTACTTGGAAGTAAATTTAAAAAAGTTGTCTAGAGGGCTTAGAAAAGTAGTAGAACAAAATTATACAATTTTAAAATTCATGTCTGTCTGTCTGTTTATCTGTCGTTCCTTATATAATTAAAAACTACATATCCGATTGAAATCTGGTTTTCAATATTGGATAGTTCTATTTTGCTAGAAAGGTTGTGGTATACTTTGCATCGAAATCCAAATAGTAGAACCCGAGTAATGAACGAAAAAGTGCAACCGCACGAGAACCGCTCGGCCTCCCGCGCCCGTGATAACGCGTTTTCACTTCTGCGGGTGAAACCGCGGGGCGCAGCTAGTCTTTTATATGTGTGTATTTGCAAAGAAGAATATTATAATGTAGTTTTAATTATATCTGTGGTCTAGTACCCAGTGTATACAACCCTAGTGCTTACTGGCTAGATTGAGCTGTGAACAAGGTACAAAAAACGAGTTCCCACTTTTTGGTACTGACTTAAACCTCGTCGCTAGTGAATGTTTGAGGATGTATAATATTTCATTTAAAATATTTCTTGTAAGAATAACATAGTTAGCCTCTTGTTAACAATATGTGGTAAAGTGCACAAGATATATAATGTAATACGTTACAAAACGCAGTATGTGTTCAGCTGTGTACTAAACTTTCATATTTACCTAAATGTCTGGTGTGTATTTGTTCAATCTAAATACATAGGTGTTCAAATGTTGTGTTTGTCGTGTTAACACTGTCTCTGACGACCGGCTCTTATGGTGCTACGTGTGTGTAGTTGCTACTCGGCTTTAGAAAGCTATGGTTTATTCAATGTTTTTATAATAATCTTACTAATATTATAAACGCGAAAGTTCGTATGTATGTGAGGTTGTTACTCTTTCACGCAAAAACTACTAAACCGATTGCAATGAAACTTGGAATATAGGTAGTTGGGGACCTAGATTAACACATAGGCTACTTTTTATCCCGATATTCCCGCGGGAACGGGACTTAGCGGGTGAAACCGCGGGGCGCAGCTAGTTACCTATAAATATAAAAAGTAATAACATCGCTCTTAAGGTGAAGGAAAACATCTTGAGGAAACTGACATGTCCTAGGTCTTACCACGGTCCGAAGACATGGGACATTCACCAATCCGGGGTAGGGTCCCGTGGCGTCTTACTGCCTGCCTAACCCCTCTAAGAGGAGGCCCGCGCCCTGCACTGGAACAAATTCACAGGCTGATTATTATTATTATTATACTAGCTGCGCCCCACGATTTCACCCGCGTATTACCCATTCCCGCGGGAATTTCGGGATAAAAAGTAGCCTATGTGTTATTCCCGGTATCCAGCTACCTATATTCCAAGTTTCATCGCAATCGGTTCAGTAGTTTTAGCGTGAAAGAGCAACAAAGTCATATACATACACTCATCTACATACTTGTAAAAAGTGAAATGAAATTATGAAGCCGTTAAAATAAAACGCGAGTAAAACCCGGTAAATATAGTGTTTTATTAAATAATAATGAATTATTTATGTCATCAATCATACTTATAAATATTTATAATACCTTTTAATCTAGTTTTAGTTAATTATTTTACGCACTGTTATCATTTAACTCCCTTACTTATAAAATATTTACACATGACTAAGTTTTGTGACGTTTGTCTCTGTCTGTCAACCTTGAAACTTCATGTGACAGTAAAAGACAAACGATGCATAGTTATGCAGCGCATTAATTAGCGTTTATAAGTAAAGGGGTAAATGATTAGTTAACCGAATGTTATCGCTGCTTTACCTATTTGGTGCAATATAGCTATCTAAATAGGTAAGTATCTAATGTTCTATTGTTGTATTTGAAACAATAGTACAGTCATAGAAATAGGAGGTAGTATTACCTACTACAACTAGAAGGTTCACTGCAAAAACTTTGTTATACAAAATTGAACTCCATTTAATGGGTGTTAGTACTTAGTATTAAATAAGATAACTTGTTCCAAATACAAAAACGGTCTTAGACTGACAGAGGACTTTATCTTTCGTTGTCCCTTTCACACGTTTGCCATGTCACCCTATTCAGACAAGGACGTGTAAAGTTTTAGGCTCGTTTTTACTGCCGCATTGAATCTTCCAGTTGTGCGTAGTACTTCTTAATTCCATGAGTATAGTTAGGCAGATTGTATGTAAGGCAATGTCATTTCTAACCGACTTCCAAAAACCAAAAAAGGAGTTTCTCATTTCGACTTCGACCTAATATAATAATAACAAAGCTATTAAAACCGAAAAAATGTGTTAATTTCTTTTTTTTTTTTTGTTAGTCCGTAAATTTGTTCCACTGTAGGGTACTGGCCTCCTCTTGCAGATGTTGGCAGTAAGACGCTACGGGAACCTACTCCGCATTAGCGAATGTCCCATTAATTCGGACCGTGATAAGCCCTTTTTTTTCTTTACCGTAAAAGCCATGTTATTAATATCATGTGAAGTACCGAAAGGGGGCAACCCCTTTCGGAGTTGTTATGAAAAACGTGAACGCTACGTGTCTGCCGGCTGTAAATCAGCCGCTTGATAACCACCGCTGTCGCCGTTTACCTACGTAAAGAATGTCGGTCATGTCTTTTAGGCTTGTGCTCCTAACATGTACCTTAACAACAGCTTACGTAGTAGTTGGCGCATGCGCGTTTTGTACAAAGTTGTTTGTATTCCGGAATATGTGTTAACCTGTCACATAAGTTGTAATGGACAGGTCTTTTTGATACATAGAAAGACGCCACATAAACTCAATAAGTTTTATCGGACGTCAGTGTCGTCGACTTATATACAATTTGTAACGGGTAAGTCCTTTTAATCCGAAAGGGGGTTGTTCTAGACGTCTAGGCGAACAACTTTTGTTCTATGACTTTTGAAAATTCAATTTTTTTTTTGTAAATTTTGAGATTATTTTCACTGAAAAAACAGCTGATTTTGAAAATAAAGATAATTGAAGTTTTGATTGTAAACCATCAAACTAAATAAAAGGACAACATAAGGTCAATGACCTCGAACTCTCAGAAACAGCTGATTTTCAAGTAAACTTTACACCTAAATTATTCGAAAAGTACTTCGAATTTCCAAAAGTCGTAGAACAAAAGTTGTTCGCCTAGACGTCTAGAACAACCCCCTTTCGGATTAAAAGAACTTACCCGTTACACCTTGTATATCACTCACTCAGTCAATCATATCTTCTCACTAAGTGCTGGTGAAATATGCTGAACCTTATTCTTTTATAACAACTGTTGTGACCATATTTCGTGCAAATAAATGACATTCATTCACTCAGTCTCTTATTGTTTTACTAGGTCGTTCTCCTCTTATTCAGTCGCAGTTTACTTTACTATTCACTTGTCAGTACCAACTCAAACGAAACTCAAACCATACCATTGACTCTTTCTTTCAGTTGGATTACTTTCAAACTTCCCATATTATATTCTCAAACTTTATTATTCCACAGATTCATAATAATATCTGAAGTCTGCTATCTGTTCCTATAAAATTCCAAATTCGGACTGATTGACTTAATGAACTATAAATCATCGCAGAGCCCGAACCGCTGGTCCAAGAGACATTAAATTTGGAGAGTGTGTTCTTTGGGGTGTGTAGGTAACCACTAGGAATTTTTCAAAATTCCCACGGGATTAGACATTATGCAGGTGAAACCGCGGGTCGCTGCTATTACCAAATAATCCCGCAAACACAACATAAAATATTCTATTAAATTACTCATCCTCGATAAGAAGAACCTCAATTAAGAGAGGTCATTTCTCATAAGTCTCTTGTGTTTTTTATCAAGTCCACTGCTCCCCAGGGTCGCGGGGTCGCAATCGCATTGTTAACGACAGATAACGTTTTTATTGCAGCTATTTTAGGAATTGTGTTTTCTTCATTAATTAAGACAATGTAAGAGTTTCCATTATAGCCTTAGATTGTACTAGGTTGTTCTGTTTCACGATGATGGATTGTCTTTTGCGTATATTCTCTGGATACAGCTTAGCGGAGCGGCTAAGTAAATGGAGCTATTCTAATGAGTCTTAACGAACTCATCACACGCTTCGCTATACATCCTCGCCCATATCTAGTGGAAACGCAGCCTTAGAGTTTACTCTATTATTTATGACAAGCTCCATGTTTTGACGTCATTACACCGAGTGTTCTTATAATCTGATCATTGTTTTTATTTGTCTTGGCTACAACAAGTTTAAATAGGTTCATTGTTATCTTTTATGTCAGGGGTCTTTAAATATGTTTTTTATTTAAAGTGCCCGTTATTTGCCGACTGTGTCGGCTCATTTTAATTAAAAATATCCAATTGATCAAATATTCCTTCCGCCATCGGGCTTGGGAATGTATCATGTAACCCTCAGTTTTAGATTGTCGTAGATAGTAAGTATTTTAACGTTAGAATTATGTTTCAAATTTTTCGGGTAATTTCCCGAACAATTTCACTTTGTATCTGATAAACCTCGTCCGTCAGGGGCGAGTTTGAAATAGTGAATATCAAGCTACCATTCACCTTTAGTCTTTTATAACAGACATGTCTAAATTCTTTGCCTCAGTTTCTTCATCGTAAATAAAAGTCAAAGTAACAAGACAACCGTCACTTTAACTGTTTATAGTTATTATCAATTGAAGAAACTGGCCGTAAGTCTCAAGCACGTGTATCAAACGGAAACCCCTTATAAGAGTTTAAAGTTCATTCACGTTAATCACTATCTTTGTTAGCGTCAAATAAATTGAAGTCGAAATGAAACTTGTTTACGTTTTGCTGAATGACGCCACTGTGAATACACACCTCCTAATTAATGTTCCATTCAAATTACGAACGAACACTAAAATGTTAATGTAATATTTATTTTAAACCACATTTCTGTATAATATTTTATTTCTTATCACATTCCTATCTCATAACTTGTTTATAATGTGAAAGTTGCGCTTTGTTATTTATTTTATTTGAAATAAGTAATAAGATCAAATATATTTACACAACAATAGGACATGATACTGGGTTCTAATTCACCTGCTCGCAGAAAGGAGGTAATTGTATAGGATTTTGTCTGGCCCGTCGGGGCAAACAAAGAAATCGAACCTGTATATTTCATGTTAAAAGTGGATATTGTAGTAAACATAAAAAAAATTACCTACTAAGAAAATAAGCTTATTTTCTTCTTCATAAAATATCTGCATTCATATTTGGTAGAAATTGGTTAAGCTTTTGACACTGTAAGTATTCCAAATTAATAAAGATAATTTATAAAGATTAACTCGCGATTAAAACTGTCATGATTTCGATCCTTATTTAGATAGCGATAGATTATAGGATTTCTTTGTTATCAAGTTATCAGTAAAGTAGGCCCGCGATTAGGTAAATGATTTCGTCATAGTGTACCGCAGGGGATAGTTTTAGGGCCTATTCTTATCTTGATATGCATTAATGAGTTTTTAGATGTGATGAGTTGGTTGAAGTAACTCAAGGATGCCCAATACTGATATATACGATAAAATTTGTAGAAGATAAACATCGATTTTTATGATACTGTAATGAATACAATTATTATCTCAGTAACATGATTTAATTCACGTTTGTTTTATAATTTAGTTAATCCGCTTAACATCTACATATCGCATTTATCTTTTTGTTAAGTGCTGATAAAAAGCATTACGCTGCGTATTTATTTTTGTATATAGGTAGGTAAGTAACTGTCTGATATGTATTTATTAAATATACATCAGACAGTTACCTACAGTTAAGGGGAAAATATATGACTCATTTCCTCAAGTTTCCGGCTACAATAATAATATTATTTAAAAGATAGATCATTTATCATAAAAATAATGGGATCGTTTAATATTTGAATGTCATTATTAATGTAATATTATTTGAAACTAGGCACTAAAAATTCACAGGTGTGCCAAGTTTCATCGTAATCGGCTCAATAGTTTTTTCGTGATTGAGTAACAAATACACATACACACACACACTCACAAACTTTCAGCTTTATAATATTAGTACGATAAGATGATCGTTTTGAATCGTCACCTATGTTTCTTCAAGCGCGGCCTCACATGAGAAGAAGTGGAGAAGAAAAATTTCACATTGTCACATATTTAGAACTAAAGTGGAACCGGAGCGGAGGTTATAATATACGAATATGTAATTAGTCGTAAATGATTATAAATTTGTAATTATAGAAATCTACATGTAGCAATCAAATATTTCCTCTGTAACAAACAATTTAAATAATCCCAATTAATTCAACAACTAATTAGATACTGTGAAACTTTATCCTAACGAAGTAAAAGACCGGATGATCGTAACATTATCATATCGGCATGTCCAATAAAGTGGATGTGATGCGTACTAGCGTGTACTGAGGTTATCAAGTCATTGGTAGTCGGTAGGTTATCTTGGGGTCATCGCGCGAGGGCACTTGTAGTATCTATCTACCACGCGGATCCACGCGACAAAACCTGGCCTTTGAGAGAAACTTAGTGATTTTATGTTCGGCGGCATGCCTGGTCCCAAGTAACCCTATTTGGGAGCAGGGCTGACCGTTAGAGGGCAAAGTTGTTTACCCTCCACCGCGCGGGGGAAAATTCAGACTCGCCAGTCTACCTTTACTCACCTTTAGGACTCCCCGATGGGAAGAGATAGGTTGGCATTATTCTATGCTGGAGTTATAAAACAAACAGCCCTTTTTCAAAGCTAAACTATCATGCTTAGCGTCCCCCTCTAACCCTAACCTACAAGGTAAACAGCTATTAGTGCGTATACTCTTAAAAATGTAGATTGAAAAGATCATAATTGATTTAATACCAATTCCCCAAAGTTTCTGTACGGCGGAACTGCGCACATAAGCGCAGTTACGCGCTTAGGGCTTGAAGGACAGATCAGAGGTCTGTCTACGACAGTTTACACTGTGGTACTATGAGATGAAGGCTATCTGCAGGTTATCTTGGTGTCACAGCGCGAGGGCATAAATAGTATCGCTTGTTCATACTAGGTAGGTACGTTGACCACCTTACTGTCCATTGGTTTTATAATTATGATATCATGTGACAGACGATGTCTAAACTACTTATTTTACGTGATTTAAAGTGGAGATAGCATGAGAATTTCCGGTTTGACGCTGTTTTTAGATAGTTTCGATTGATGGATTTTTTTAGATAAAAATTAAGATAAGTTTTGTAAGATTATTGGCACATCTGAGCTTACATAAGCAAGCATATCTTGTAGAATGGATTGCTTTTTCTATCAAAGTGAGACTTACTTGTGCCTTTGATGGCATTAAGTGCTTAAATTTCTGGTGTGGGTATTTGTATTAATTTACCAAAAATGCTTATAATGCATCGTCTATATTAAACTATATTGTGCACAAGAATATCGGATAGCAGCGACTCGCGATTTCACTCGCGTATATTCCGATCCCGTGGTAATTTATATAGAAAAAAAACTTTACTTAGTAAATACCTAAACACTACAAAGAACACACTCTGCAAATTTCATGTCTTTAAGACGTGTAGGTCTTTTCGTCAACGCAGAGCCCAAGTTGATTGAGTTATAGTTTCTAAAGTCAATCAAATAGCCAGAATTTAGATTTTTATGTATGTATTTGTAAATTACAACAAAGAAGTATTATATACGTTGTCTAGTCACCGTAACACAAGCTTAGTAGCTTACCATGGAACTATATATCCCTCCCCCCCTCTCGACCTCTGTGGCGCGTCGGGCGATCGCTTGGCTGCAATGCAGAAGGTTGCGGGTTCGATTCCCGCTGGGTGCAAATATTTATGAAGTAAATACTTGTATTTGGTCTGGTGGTTAGCAGCTTACCACGGGGCTAGATGGCGCTGTGTGTTGGTCACAGGATTTATTTATTATTATTGTTTACCTATTTATTTTTATTATTATTTATTATAATCCCTAAACTAACAGCAACATTTCTCTTGTCCCCAGATGCGCGGCGTACCAGCAAACGAGCGCGTTTACACTCTCCGAACCCGTCCCCCTTCTCTGTTACCTCCTTCCCCCCTCTCACTAGCCTCCTCCGGCGACAAGTCCATCGCCACCCACACCCACTCCCCCTCCCTAGAGCGACCCAACTCCCACCCCGCCACCGCCAGCTTCGTCTGCTACGTCTGCGGAGTTAGCGCGGCTAGTTCGCAACTAAGACTGGTTTACTGCTGTCCTAACCCTGAGAGGGAGCCGTATTACCCGTTCATAACTGGCCTGAAGCCTCACTCGGATGCAAGTCCAATTAGTCCTCAAGGTAACGTTGCAGGGAGTTGTTAAAAGGCCCTGTTTCAAAGATCCAAAACCAAGCAAAAACAAAATTGCTGCAGTGGTCTGTCCCAAATGCATGGTGCTTTTATTTTTACAAACGCGTTTACTAAGTCCATTCAAAAATAAACGACTTCTTTGACGAAAGTCGTCTGAATTTATAGAAAATAAAAAGATATTTTCTACGGGACTTTTTTAAACCAACGAGTTTCCCTTTTCTATCGGGACTGGCAAACCATCTGCGCGTCTCACAAGTTTGACCACTATCTCACCTGAGATTGGAAAGGACGATGTGGTCTGAAAATACTCCACTGGGTGGTAATTTGTTCCAGTTCCGTCTTCCTTTCTTCTAGATGAGCCTAAAAACCTTACCTTCTGCACCGTGGTTATGTATTTGAAGACGGATGAGTTCACTTAACCATCCTAGTCTTAAGTGTCCAAGTGATTGCGTCTCGAAAGACAAATCGCGTGATTCAGGTGTCTACGCTTTATCAATAAGTTTATCCTTTCGGTATCTGTCTCTGAGCAATCTACTTCCGGTGATGTCATTTGATTATAATACATTTGATGGCTATTTTTTTCTTAGGTAAAGATATCTGTCCAATACAACTCCACCGAATAAACTAAAACTATATCGAAATCGAGTCATCCGCTTATGAGACTGGAACACAAATACACACACACCTCAAATTTGTAACACCCCATCTTTTCCCGTCAGGCTTTATAAACGTAAGATTTTTTCTAAAAAAACTTTAGCAGGCTTTAAAATTTGGTGTTGTTTGAAAGATATTTTTAGCTTTAGAATGAAAATTCAGCCATAAGTCGATCTACATAAGTTGTTTTCCGAAGCCTTTCCAACTGGAATCAACATTCCATTATAGGATTCGACAGTAAAGTCTTTTAGAACAATGTCTTTGTTGATGAAGTTTCTGCCTTGTAATGCCCTAAGATTATTAGTGTTTTAAAAATAATTGTTATATTGAAATAGTGAGTTCAAATTTTAAAGAAATGCTTTTAAAAAAATTCACACCCAACAGGACTTGAAACTGCCATCTTTGGGGAATCCGTCCCGTCCGTCGTCTAATTTTGATCGACGGTCCCGTCGAACCTATTGGTGCTCGTCTGCGCCTATGGCCGACTTGGTTAAGGCGTTGGGACGGATTTCCCATGATGCAGGTTCAAACACTTTTGGGTTTGAATTTACGTCTAAGTTATTAATTGTGTCTTATTTCAGGCATGGTGCAAATATGTGCGTCGTGTTATAAAAGTATTCCTCTGAAATACCCCGCGTATGGGGAGAATGGGGAGCCCAATCCGGCGCATAATAATTCACATTCTAATCATATTAGGTGAGTCTTGGCTTAGATTACACCGAGTTTGGAGCACAAAGCGCCTATGGTATCAGCTGGTGCAACTAGGCTTATGTGTGTGTGACCTTGGTTCCAGGTTTAAACCGTACGACATAAAGTGTGTGAGCGGGCGGACGCGCACGTCGAGTGCTGCGCCGCCCGCCAGCCCTTCGCAACTCGTCTCCGGAGAAAACGGGATGGGCTATTATAGGTGAGAACAAGCTTTCACCCATTTTATCATCATTGACGGCCTTTGTGGCACGACGGGCAAAGCTCGGACTGCAACGCAGAAGAAGGTTGGGGGTTCGATTCCCGCCGGAAACAAATATTTCTGCTGACCATAAATTTTAATTTAAAAAAGTATACTTTAAATTGAAATCCAATTAGTATAACCCGAGTAATCAACGGAAAAGTCGGCTATGCACTATTTCTACGCAGACTAATAAGTGGAGAACACAAACCGCTGGATACATTACGTGTGTTCACAGGTTACATCATAATTATTTTCCCGGGTCTTATTCGCGTATTATTATTTTTAATTTCTCTTACCTCGACGTTTCAATCATGTTACAATAATTTTGGTCGCGAGCGGATAATTATGAGTACAAATCGTGTAAGTTTAAAATGTTTACACAGGCTACATGTCTGAAATACGGTCTTTATGTCTCCATTTAAGGTGCTACGTCTGCGCGGGTCTGTTCCAACAGCAGTCAATGGAATGGTTGTCGACATCAGCGGAGTATATGAACTCTCACGCGATGCACTTCCCGTGCTTGGCGGGTGCGGGTGCGGGTGCGGGTGCGGGCGGCGGGCGGGGGGCCAGCGGGGGCGGGGGCCGAGTGCTGGCGTGCGCGCGTTGCGTGAGACATCTAGCACGGCAGTGGGAGTTGATGGATGCGGAACGAGTGCCTTTGGAGCATCGCAGGTTCGTTTCCAACTACATTTCAAGATTTGAAGGTACGGGGTGGCGTTCTAAAGAGAAGATCTTCCACCGGACAGGTGGTTTCACCCGGTAGGCCGCGGCCCGAGTATGTCTCGTCGGGAGTTGTATATGAGCTTATATTAGAAAGAAAGTTGATTGGGCGATTCTGGATTTTATACTGGGAACGCTATCGCTGTGGGCGTCCGCCACTGAGGGATTCATTGTATTCTGAGTTGAGGCGAGCGTTTTTTTTATATCGAATGCTAGACACTGGAAGGGGGCTTGTATGCGCCTTAACGCTACCGCATTGAAATTCATACCAAATTGAAGCCAAATTCGATTCAGGCTTTTATACTAGTCATACTAGAACTAAAGGCTGATGTTTAGGTTAGTAAATGAGTGAATTGTATTGCAGGTACAACATCCCGTCGCCGCTACCGTCCAACTCGTCGCTGAACGGTGACCGAGTGATACCCACACCGCCCTCCACCACCTCCGATAGGACCGTCGCTAGCAATAGTGGTGAGTGAAATAATACACTAATACTTTCTTACAGCAATAGTTAGGTCAGGGTCGCCTTAAGGCCTTAGAGGCCTTAGGGTGACCTGAACAACTCTGACACTAAGGAAGACACATCACTACATGAAGAGAAGAAGAATACACTCACTTATTGTGGCGGATATCAATTTGCATACTTACAAGGATCCTTGTATGGATCTTGCATTAAATTATCAAGTTCCGGGATTCTATTCATACGTCTCGGAAGTTCTTGCAATCTTCTGACCCATATAATTTTATTTTAGCGATTTACCGGTAGGGTTTTCTATGAATAGTTTCAAGATTTTGTGATATATGGCACAGTGTAATTCTATTGTTTTTTACGCTAATGATTGCTAAAGTTAACTGCCGATATAATTTCACAGTGCCATCTATCAAGAAATCCTGAAATAAGTTGATACGAAAGTGTTTAATCAACGATCTGTTAAAATCTTGAAGAAACTGAGAGCAAGTACGAATAGTAGTTCGCCTAGGTCATGCGTAATAACTGATAAAGTCGGTTGTAAATTGCAATGATTACTTATGTAGTATGTAATGTAACATGTTGCGTTGTTTTTGCAGCGTGCACGTCGATCTACTGCTTCCTGTGCGGGCTACACTCGGACTTCACGTTGGCGCGCGTGTTGTTCGGTCAGCCGCAAGGCAACGCGCCCTACTTCCCTTGTCTACTGACGCATCAGGTGAGGGCGGCGGAGCTATACTATACTGATACCGACTTTTACACGACGCGAGACAGCAGACTAACGGGATAGGGTTACCGTGTGGTGTGTGTGGCGCACTCGCACGGCAAGCGAGAGGCACGGGTTCGAAACCCCGCCACGGAAATATTTTTGATGGTTTTTTTTTTTTTTGCAACATATTTTAATAGATGTGGAATGGTCTCTATTTTCTAATAGAAGTGGACTGATCTCCATTAGAGACTAGAAGGATAGGGGTGGCCTGATGGTGAAGCTTTTTTATGTCGGCCTTGCCGGCTGAGTTTCATACGTTCTAAAGTCAAAATGTTCGGAAATTTACACACACACCTTTAAAAAAATGAGTCTAAAGAACGTCGTTGGTCAATTACTCACCATCTAGGTAATCTAAGATATTTCTAGCAGAATGCCTTGAGCGATAAACATCCTACAAAAAATATAATTGTGAAAGTTTAGAAGTTTGGATGTTTGTGTCTGAACGGATTGCGATGAAACGTATTTTGCAAGTAGCTAGAGATCTGAATAAAAACAAAGGCTATTTTTTTATGCCGATATTCCGGCCGGATCGGGACTTGTGCGGGTGAAACCGCGGAGCGCAGCTATTTAGCAATATAACGGAGAATGTCAGTCGGTAACTCGGAGACCGACAAATATTTGTAAGGGGCCGTCGGAAATGTCTTTGCGTCATGCCTATTACCGCAAGACAGTGAACGGATAAGCATGGAAGAAGCCTTTGCATACTAACTCACCTCAAATAATAGCGCCAAAACCTACTCAAATACGAAGTATGCATACACAAACTACACACCACGCTATTAGCTAAGCAACTGGACCTTTTATATTGCCTAAGGTTTTCGCTATTTTGTATAATGAAACACAATATTTAGAGGGTTTTATTTCAGTATATTTTATTCAGTAACGTCATCATTATCAACGACCGAGCTTTCGCCAACTTTACAGTTGGCTTTTTCAAGGTTAACTGGACCTTTGTTAATATTCTTCTTTATCTTTTGATTCTTTGAATGGCCCGATCCGAATATAACGGAAGTGACAGATTCAATTTTAATCATCGCAGCCTATTTGCGTGGTGTAATTTTGAAGCGTAAGGAATACTTCAATGCATATCCGTTCACTGGTGCAAGAACCGTACCAGATTTGTTAATGTGTATACCAATAAATGATTAGTGTAGTAAGTATGTAAGTATGTGTATTGTAAATCGACGTTGTCTATTCCAGAGTCATCCCAACGCGGAACAGCTGCGAGATAACAACTCCGCGCTCGTCTGTACCTTCTGTTACCACTCGCTGCTCAGCCAGTGGAGGAGGTAAGTTTTCTATCTACAGTTATAATTAGGTCATAGTTAAACAGACATAGTAAAATGACTTAGGTCAGTCAGTGCTAGAGTTAATGTAAAAGAAAATCGAATGCTTCATTTGCCCGACGACCTCTGTGGCGCGTCGAGCGAACGCTTGGCTGCAATGCAGAAGGTGGCGGGTTCGATTCCCGCTGGGTGCAAATATTTATGTCAGGTCAGGTCTCGGTGTATTTCTATGTATAATATGTATGTATTTACAAACGAAAAATAAATATAAATAGTATATCCGTTGTCTAGTCATCGAAACACAGCTTACCACGGGGCTAGATGGCGCTGTATGTTGGTCCCAGGATTTATTTATTATTATTATTTATTTATTTCTCATTGTAATTTTGTTATCTAATGTGCTGGAATTTCGAGAGAGATGCAATTGGAATGGCCATGTCCAGCAGTGGACTGCAATAGGCTGAATGATCATGATGATGTCGATTAATCAATTCTACTATCAATAGATCGTCGATCGACAAGCGACCGAATGGTCTGGTGGAAACCATCGGTCGACGTCGATTACCTAATTGACGTCGCTTTATGGTATCGATCGACGATCCATCGATTGGTGTGGAAGCACCCTTACAGTGACATCCTCGCTGACTAATCCATTCTATCATCAATCGATCGTAGATCGACAATGGACCAGTGGACAAAGGTCCAGTGTAGACGAGCCTGGCGTTTGTATCTTTGTTACTTTGTATGTTTGTTCGACGATAACTTGAGTATCGTAGCACCCATTTTTAAGAATTTTGGTATGCGCGTAGTTTAGGTCAATAAAATTTATGAGTTCGAAGATGAGCCGGATCGGTAGGGGGGTTGGGGGGATAGGGGGTCGTGAGGACTCAGTTCGGAGCGAACGCCTAGTTCTATTTTATTCTATTCTATTCAGATACGAGTCGTTAGGCAACTGTCCGGGCGAGCGGCGACTGTACAATACACACGACTACCACTGCCACCTGTGTGGGATCAAGACGTACCGGAAGCGTGTGCGAGCACTACCTATCAAGGAGTTCCCGTTCCTCACGCAGCGCCGGACCGAGAACTCGCTGCTCTTGGAGAATGGAGACTTTGCCGTCGTCTGTTTGGATTGCTACGAGAGCTTACGGTGAGTTCAATTTACATTTTTATTGACCGAACGAGCGAAGCGAGTGAGGTCCAGTGTAGACGGCCCTGGCGCTTGTATCTTTGTATGTTTGTTCGACGATAACTTGAGTATCGTAGCACCGATCTTCATGAATTTTGGTATGCGCGTAGTTTAGGTCAATAGAATTTTTAAGTTTGAAGATGAGCCGGATCGGTAGTGGGGTTGGGGAGATAGGGGGTCGTGAGGTCTCAGTTCGGGGCGAACTACTAGTATAAGACAAAACAAAGATAATAACCCTGAAGGTTCTGCCTCGGTCAAAAGGCCAGTGTCCTCGCTGTATGGTGTTACCTCGTGTGTGCTCGCTGACCGTGGTCTGTACTGTAGCACGCAGGCGGCGGACTACGAGCGGCGCGGCGTGCCGGTGGAGAAGCGCGAGTACAACTGGCTGCAGCAGCCGCCGCCGCCCGAGGACTCCGCCGACGTCACCATCGCGCGTCTACCCTCGGGGG
The DNA here is from genome assembly GCA_949358125.1 of Idaea dimidiata. Lineage (NCBI taxonomy): Eukaryota > Metazoa > Arthropoda > Insecta > Lepidoptera > Geometridae > Idaea > Idaea dimidiata. The sequence goes on from OX442342.1 coordinate 2,876,950, forward strand.
ACCGCTCCGACAAGCTGGTAACTTGACCCACTTGACCCACTTGATCCACTTGTTCCACATCCACAGGCTGCACTAGCACTGCTCTCAATGACGACCGTACAAATAGTACTACTTCATTTCATCTCATTTGACGGCCTCTGTGTGCAATGCAGAAGGCTGCGGGTTCGATTCCCGTCGGGTGCAAATATGTATGCTTAAAAATTAATATTTGTATCTGGTCTGGGTGTCTTTCTATGTATAATATGTATGTATTTACAAAAAAAAAAGATTAGGTTTAGGTTTAAAGACATTTATTCTCAAAAAAGACATTGCTGTCACTTACATGAGAACTAATACATAAAATTAATATGTAGTATATCCGTTGTCTAGTACACCCATAGTACACGCCTAGTGCTTAGTTTGGGGCTAGATTGCGCTGTGTGCAATCTAGTGAAATATTTATTATTTATTTCGTTTCTTTGTATAATATGTATGTATTTACAAAAGAAAAATAAATATAAGTAGTATAACCGTTGTCTAGTCACCGTAACACAAGCTTAGCAGCTTACCACGGGGCTAGATGGCGCTGTGTGTTCGTCACAGGATTTATTTATTTATTATTTACCGGGTTTAATCGCGTTTTATTCATGACTAACTGCGCCCCACGGTTTCACCCGCGTTAGTTCCGTTCTCATCCGTATCCAGCTACCTTTATTCCAAGTTTCATCGCAATCGGTTCAGTAGTTTTTTTGCGTGATTGAGTAATAGGTACATACACCCATACTCACAAACTTCGAGCTTTATAATGTAGGATTATTAAACTTTACAGTTGGCAGTCAAGGTTGACCGATATGAATAAAGTGGTAAATAAAGTGTTTTATTGTGCAATATCGCGAAAACCATAGAAGAAATTACGAGTGTAAGGCGATCTTATAGTTTTTAAGAACTATGTACTATGTAACACCAAACTGTACCCTTATTCGCAATAAATGAATTGAATTGAATTGAGTGTGTTTGAATGTGTGTACAGATTCCCCAGTCGCTGGTGCTGTCCCGCTCTAGCTCCAAGCGGAACTCCCCGAAGGGCGGAGCGCCTCCCGACCGACGACTGAACAAGATCGACAAACTTGACTCAGGTAAGTAAAGTTTCACTTCAACACTACAATGTTTAGTCGTAAGATATTGCCGCATCTGGAGAGCTGTACGCAATGTACCTAACACTAGAGCAGGGGTTCCCAAACTTTTTGGAGACACGCCCCCTTTCGACCATAACGAAAAATCCGCGCCCCCCATTCTCTAGTCTATATTTTCAAATCAGAATAAAAATGTCTTAAAACAAATAATTTTATTGCTTATTGTCATACAAAAGATGAGACAGATAATGACACATACTTATTTGAGACATTTCTTTTTGAAAATGTGTCAAAAATGTGTCATTCTTGCAACTGAAATGATGGTGGAATGAAATTTCCCTTAACTGTATTACGAGAATCAAGCCACAGGTTTTATACTCAATTCAATAACATGGTGCCCGCGCCCCCCTGAAAAGGTCTCTACGCCCCCCACATTGGGAAACCCTGCACTAGAATAATAGTTTTAAGAACGTTCGACGTATTTAAACTGATCGAATACATCCAATTACATAAAGAAATTTTGAATTTTAACTTCCGAATATTCGGTTCCGAATGAAAGCTGACCGAAGTCTGAATACGTAACAAGCTCGGATTCGACAAATTTATTCGGGGCCATAGACTATTTATATTCATTCGGGTTCTAAACCCGCACCTACCGATCGCAGTTCTTAGTAGGAAACGTACGAATGTTCGGCCGAAACTTAGTATTTTGTCATTTCGTAATATTAAACTAATTAGAAGAACATTAAAGCCTCTTCTGTTCGTATGTTCTTCATGTCCTGCTTCTTGTACTCTGCTTCTTATACTTCTTTATAAGACTTCGGAGAACGCCATAAAACGAACTACTGGGCCGGGCACGATATTTAGGAAAAGACACGGAAAGAAGAAGAAGTAAGCTATTGTAGAATCTTATCGGCTGTGAACCGATTATGGCCGTTTAAATAGTAGCCAGTGTCAAGTATTATTAATTTTTGCAAGTTATTCGCAATTTGCATCAAAACAGTCAAGTCGTCGTAGTAAAAGTCAAATCGAGGGAGTCATTGTAAATGGTGGCTCCTTTACAATGACCGTTCACGCGAACTTTGGGGACAACCCTGAAGTCCGTGTTTTGCATCGGTTTACACTTTTATTACACTTGTACACCTTCACGAAACTAAATTGATTAAAATGCCCCCGAAATTAAACAATTTACACGCATTTGAACTAGGTTTAACAAAAATGAAAATTTAGTAACACATCTCCTCAACGCGTTTCCGCCAAAAAAACTCCTATCGTAGAGTATTTACACGTGTAACGCGGGTAGTTACTGGTGAGAAAGCAGGGGGTAATGAAACTCCTATTGTAGCACGACGGGGGTTTATTTGCCGTAGCGTATTACGGAGTGGCTACTAAGAGTGGGCGTTGCAAAGACGAACCGTTTCTAAGAACCGTTTTTTGCTCTGCAACGATGGAACCGTTTTCTGCTTTGGATTGAAACGGTTCTTCGTTGCGCGAACTAGTCTTTGAAACTAGACATCGAACGTTGCGCTTCGTCGCCGACCGTTGCGGAACGGAAAACGGTTGCCGTTTCGAAGAACGAAAAATTTAATTTCTTACGTCCTATTAAAAACACTTGCAAAGTTGTCCGTTTTTGCGACTAGTTAACGTTCTCTAGAAAACGGTTGCGAAGTCCAGGGACTACGTACAATCTACGAAAAAGCACCGAATATTACGTATAGGATGGTCCAGGAAACATAACTCATATGCAATACTACAGGCGGAAGTGGATACGATCCGATTCAATACAAAATCTTAGCAGCCTACTTAAACAGAGTGCTCGATCCAACAATAGCGCGATCTAGGAAGCTTGCGTTAATCTCACTAGTGCCATCTCTTATAACATTCGGAACTAAAGTTTCTTTGTAATTACTTAGTTGATTCTATTCGCTTGTTCAATCCGTGAGTTGTTTTGTTCTGATTATTGATAATAATAATAAATAAATCCTGTGACGAACACACAGCGCCATCTAGCCCCGTGGTAAGCTGTTAAGCTTGTGTTACGGTGACTAGACAACGGATATACTACTTATATTTATTTTTCTTTTGTAAATACATACATATTATACATAGAAATACGCCCAGACCAGATACAATATTTATTTATGTAACACACGTAACTAAATATATATACAGGGTGAACCATTACAATGTAATGATTTCGATGGTATAATATACAGTAGATGATTTTAATTTCAGTCTATTACAGTTTATCTGACACACAAACTTTCCCATTTACAATATTACTATATCAACATGAAAGCGCAAATCCCTCTGTACATGTGACGGAACCCCTTAATTAGCAACAACTCGCTCTATATTGCTTACACATCGATAAACCGTCATACAATACAGTACTCTATGTCTATTGATGTAAGTATCATAATCGTGTGGGGGTGGTGGGGGTGAGTTACGATGTTACGGATATAGCGCTCAAACATATTGGTATTGCGCATTGATTGTATTTGATGCGGTCTAAGTGTGGAACTTACAGCGTTTTGAAACGGATTAGTTATATGTTTATTTTACGGCCAAATTATGAAACGGCAGGGAATTTGAGGGCTACTTACAGAATTAAACAGCTTATAAAAGTTGCCCTCAAATTTAAAGTGGCATTTCTAAATTCGATCGAAAGAGCCCTTAAAACCCGTACTGCTTTTGAGCAAACTTGGGCAAAAAAACTTCTAATATATACACAGAAAGAAGGACGCTTTATTATGCTTATCAAAAATATCATTTTTAATGTTACTAATCCTACTAATATTATAAAGCTAAAAGTTTGTGAGTATGTGTGTTTATATATGTATGTATGCATCCGATAAAAATTGGAATATTGGTAGCTGGGGACCAGGAAGAACACATACGCTACTTTTTATCCCGACATTCGGGAACGGCACTTACGCGGATGAAACCGCGGGGCGCAGCTAGTATTGTTATAAATTAGAAAGTTTGCATTTATGTATGTGCCTCTGTTACTCTTTCACGCAAAAACTACTGAACCGATTGCGATGAAACTTGGAATATACATATTTCGTTATTGATTTGTAAACACAGTTATATAATAACAGGTCCTGATCGCGTATTATTACCACTTTTTTACCTTGACATTTCAAATAAGTTACAATAGTCTTGGTCCAAGTAATTGACCGAACGAGCGAAGTGAGTTAGGTCCAGTGTAGACGGGCCTGGCGCTTGTATCTTTACAACTTTGTATCTTTGTTCGACGATAACTTGAGTATCGTAGCTCCGATCTTCATGAATTTTGGTATGCGCATAGTTTAGGTCAATAGAATTTATAAGTTCGAAGATGAGCCGGATCGGTAAGGGGAGTGGGGAGATAGAGGGTCATGAGGTCGCAGTTCGGGGCGAACTCCTAGTAAATAGTATTAGTACACCATCCGCTCACGACTTGTACCACACTCCGTCCCGGTGACGTATCGCCGGCGGGCGGTGGGCGGGATTGATCCGCCAACGTTTGTACATTGGACTGTATAAACACGTACCTACTACATACACAGACAGATCTCTGTCGTATATCTCCCGCTATCGAATACATTGCCACTTTACGGTACATTTGGCTACAAAAGTCGATTCATAATTCAAGTATCGGTATATTAAAATAAAAGGGAAGATAGACTTTATTTCAGACATCCAGTTTTTTAAAATTCTACTAATGTTATAAACGCGAATGTTTGTATGTATGTCTGTGACTTTGTTACTCTTTCACGCAAAAACTACTGAAGCGCGATTGCGATGAAACTTTGGCATATCTACTGAGGTTGATATCAATGATCCTTGACTATTAGGGCTATGTGCCGCCGCACAATGCCTTCATGAAACTAGAATACCAATAAAGTTCTACGTATTGAAGTCCCGACCAAGTCTGTGAGGAAGCAACAACCCGTGCAGACTGAGAGCCCGTTAACCCAAGACCTTCGTTATTTTGTAAAAGCTGAAATTTTGTCAGCGCGTTCTCGAAACGTAGGAACGATGGACCATTGTGAATGTTTGGGTTACAGTGACATCGGAAGATAAGCGGTATCAAAGTTGTGTAAAGAAAATCATCAAATAATAAAGTGTGATTTTTAATTACCTTCAGTATAGTAATAAAAATCACGTCATTCATTGTCAGACACTTAACATCGTGGCAATCTTTTGCCAGACACCCTTTATGTGGGTAACGTGGTCCTTCGTTCTTACCTGTGTTAGGAGCATGCGCTGACAAATTTTCAGCTATTGTGTAAAAAATGTTTTCCCAAAAATGTTCCCCCAACAGGATTTAAAACCTGCATCTCTGGATGTCCGGCCCAGTGCCTTTTTCTAATTTGGCCATAGGTGCTCGTCTTGTCAAGTCGAAATTATGGATTGCATTTCATCGTTTTCTTACGCCTGAGGCACGTAGCGCTATCTACCGGCAATAGTCATCCAAGTGTAGGAAACACTTTAAAATATTTTTAGAAAAACTTTCGGCTTTTACAAAATAACGTAGGAATGGAGTTCACGGGCTCTTAGACTAGTGTTTTGTATTCAGGGCGCGATCCTCGACTCAGGGTGGGATGGACAGGGAGGGGACACACCTAGCTATCGATATTACAACACACATATAACCGATAGTAGTGCGGTATGTGGCGTAAATTATTATTTATTTGCATCGCTCAAAGAATGCACTGTTAGTTTCCCAAATCTATTGTATAATTTTGAGATTTGATAGTAAATGTAATTGAAATAGATAGCAGGATCGCAGGAGAAACCGCGGCCCTGCGGTTTCTCCTGCGAACTTGCGCAGTTTTACGTTTGTCAAATAATATTTGTCATATTTCGATAAAAAGATCCGTTTCACTTATTTGAGTCAAAGAAGATTCGATTGCAGTTCAGTTGCAAATTATGTTTTTTTTTGAGGTTATAGTCTGCAGTTGCAATTACATTGAAATTAAATTTTGGACAATTCTATTATAGGAGGAACACCTCAAACCCATAGGTATATCAGTAATGTCGATAATAGTAATGTACCTACATACATACATACATATATACAGTACCGTTGTATTTTTAGTAGTGAATACCTGAAACAATGTTGTGGTTGGGTAACACCTTGTCTGTGCGATCTGAGCCCTTGGTATGAGTTTTGATAGTTTATCGTCTCGATTAAACTGGCAGTTTACTCCATACATTTTCCATCAGCGCCCCTAGCGGTGACTATTATGAACTAAAATAATGTATTGAAGTAAACTGTCAGTTTCATCGAGACGATAAACTATTAAAAACTCATACTAAGGGCTCTGTATTTTGAGCTGGTTGCTCAGTCTGCTTTTTAGAGGTAACCACGCTCCTGCGATATCGACTATCGATAATATTTTTATCGATACTATCAAACACTTGTGCTTTTACAATAATGTAGCAAATTATTGTGTATAAAATTATCCCCTAATAAACAATTACTAGTATCGTCCAGCGGTTTCACCCGCGTAATTCCCGATATCGTGGAAATTTTGATAAACCTATTTTTAATGGACATTTAGAAGCACTACAAACAAAGAACACATTTTCAAATTTCACAGAAATCTTAAAACTAAAACGTCGCAGAAATGAGCAGTTTTATCGCTAAAAGCGATCTCTTCCAGGCAACCGTTGGATTGACAAGGTAGAGCTATAATTTTGTCTAATGCGATTTTGCATAATAAATCACAAAATTTCTCTAAGCTTAATATTTCTTTATTCCTTTAATATTCTAATAAGCTGTCGCCTAATTTACAGTTAGCTTTTTCAAGGTTGACTAAAGCTAATTGTGAAGTTAGCGAAAGCTCGGTCTTTAGTAATAATGCCGTTATTAAATAAAACGCAAGTAAGACCCGGTAAATATATATTTTTATAAAAGGTAGAGCTATGTTGGGTTGGGTTACATTGTTTTTTAATATCCAGTTTTCAATTATAGTTTTTTAAGTAGACGTAGAAGGTTCAACGTTTAGAATATTAGTTAAGATTACGTTACCTAGAAATATTTTAAACGAAAACCTCTTTAAAAATTCACTTCGCGGCGAGATTTGATCTCGCGTCCCTGGATTAATACTCCAGTGCCTCAACTTCTGAGGCCGAGTGGGCCACACGAGTTCCCATCTCGAACAGCGAATTTAAGAATATGAATGTTTTCCCTGTCTATCATTTTCGATTAAGGCTCGATTGACTCGCCGTCTACACCTAACGTTACCTACCTATTAAACAGTTTAAGACGAACCCCGTCTTAAGGGATTATGTGCTAACGTTAAGATCCCGTGGGATTACCTCCTAATCCGCGCGTAATCAGTGCGGGTCGCTATTCTACTACTAAACGGTGATCATTTTATATTTCATGTTTCCGCGATAATCTGTTTCTTTCTTCAAAGAATAACATAATTTTGTACACAAGGATCTCAATATATTATGTAGATTAATTTTAGTTACAAACAAGTTCTCGCGAGAATATCGTGATAATAAGTAGCCTATGTGGTATTCCCGGTATCCTGCTATATTTCAAGTTTAATCGCAATTGGTTAAAAACAACAAAAGTTGTTCGCCTAGACGTCTAGAACAACCGCCTTTCGGCTTAAAAGGGCTTACTCGTTACACCTTGTATACAAACTTTCGCGTTTATAATATTATAGCCTATGTGTTATTCCTGGTATCCAGCTACCTATATTCCAAGTTTCATCACAATCGTTTCAGTTGTTTTTTTTACGTGAAAGAGTAACAAACTCACATACATATTTACAAACTTTCGCATTTATAATATAAGTAAGATTAGAAGTATAGATGGTAGATGGATCGAAGGATAGATTCAATTTTGGTAGAAAAGTGACGGTAAAATGTAAGTCCTCTCTACTTTTTCTGATGTCTGTTGAGCGGCAGGGTTCGAACCTGCAACCTAATACACAGTAACTCATAAAAGGCACTCACAACTTTATAGGTCGCCGTCACAGGTGCCTCTCCCCTACATTATCGCTAACAATGTCACACCGAGACAAATACAGTTCTAACTTACTTCATAGACATATAATACTTATCAAAGTTTTCACTACAAATCTATATTCGACGACCTCTGTGGCGCATCGGGCGAACGCTTGGCTGCAATGCAGAAGGTTGCGGATTCGATTCCCGCTGGGTGTAAATATTATTGCTTAAAAATAAATATTTGTATCTGGTCTGGGAGATGTAACGGGCAAGTCCTTTTAAGTCGAAAGGGGGTTGTTCTAGACGTCTAGGCGAAAAACTTTTGTTCTACGACTTTTGGAAATTCGAAGTACTTTTCGAAAATTTTCAGTGTCAAGTTAACTTGAAGATCAGCTGTTTCTTAGAGTTCGAGGTCATTGACCTTATGTTGTCCTTTCAATTAGTTTGGTCTACTACAATCAAACCTTTGATTACCTTTATTTTCAAAAGCAGCTGTTTTTTCAGTGAAACATAACCTCAAAATTTTCAAAAAAAAAAGTTAGAATTTTCAATAGTCGTAGAACAAAAGTTGTTCGCCTAGACGTCTAGAACAACCTACTTTCGGCTTAAAAGGGCTTACCCGTTACATCTTGCAGTGTAGATATTTTACCTCTACAGAGTACAAATAAAGTTCTGACTTCACCCTCACGGAAGTCTCGCTAAATGGACATGTGTCATACCACCACTACCACACTACCGCACTAGATCCGACCTTAACTCGAGCGGTTAGGGTCGGTTTTGTCGCGGCAACTGCCGCTTGTCGCGTGCGAAGATATCAAGACGTTATTGCCGTACCGTAGCCCTGTTTTTACGAGCGCTTAATCCACGGGTCGCCGGTGTGCGTTTCCTTTGTATGTTCCAATAACGACGTCCAATTATTTAATTTTTATTATTGCACAACATTTCACACAGCGCAATCTAGCTCCAAACACTAGGCTTGTACTATGGGTACTAGACAACGGATAAACTACATTTTTTTTGTCAATACATACATATTATACATAGAAAGACACCCAGACCTGATACAAATATTTAATTTTAAGCATAAATATTTGCACCCGGCGGGAATCGAACCCGCAGCCTTCTGCATTGCACTCAGGCGTTCGCCCGTCGCGCCACAGAGGCCGTCAAAATCTCGTCCCCCTATCGTCTTCTGCCTATCTAGTTGATGTCTGTTGATCTAATAGTATATCGGTTACTGCGATACAAGTCTGCTTGGTGTGGAACCGCTTTATAATGTAAATTATTAAATGTGTTGTAAATTTCATATTAATAAAGAAATATTTTGATTTGAATTAATAACTGAGTTAACAGGCACTTTGCAGTACATTACTGTTTTGACTTAACTTGATAATAACGGATGATTACCTCAAGGCCGTGGTGCATTGCATAGTCCTATAGAACTGGACATAGATTCTTTTACCTATAAATACGGGTGCTGGACGTGTCTCAGGTGTAGATATGACCTTTATAAAGTCTACTTTAAAAGTAAACAAGGATGTCTTTCGACACTTGTGTCGAGTGTCAGTGTCGCCGTCTCTAATATAACCGTGTCGTACAATGGGAACGCGCCTCTTGTACCACGCATGCGCGTCCGGCAATGCGGCCCGCCGAGGGGTGCGTGCCTCCACTCTTGGCTCCATAGGTACTTACTCTGTACAGTATACAGATACACCCATCTATTGGTAGAGTAGAGGTACTTCTAGCTAGAGTACACTCGCTGACTAAAGTGGAACAAATTATAACACCGTGTTGTGTATGGAAGAGTACAGTCGCTCGGTAAAGCAAAAATAGTAATATGATGGTTTTATGTTAGTTTTTTTTTTGGTAGCTCTATGTTGTCTCACGCTTTGCAAAAGCGAGAACTGAGCTCTGGATTGGGGACATGATCAATTATATATTAAAGGGTTGATAGACGTACGTACTTGTTAGTACGTGTATTTTAAGATGGCGAACTTACTCGGCTCTACGGTCGTCGAACCACAAGTCCGCGTACTTACTCGCAGGTCTATCACCCCTTTTAAGTTTTAATCATCCCCGAAGTGTTTTTTTATATCATAAACCAGTATAAGTAGGCCTCTGGGCAGAATTAGCGCCTATACAATAGGTAGGTCTTTGGTTGCTGGTCATCAATTACAGACCCATAGTTTGCGTTGCTTGCTGCCGAGAGCTTCGTGAGTTCGACTCGCATTTGAAGGTTTTAGCTCTCAGGTAGCTTAACTTTAACGATTAGTATATGGTGCTATCGGTAAAGGAAGTAGGCGTCAGTAAAACTTCATATACATATTTACACATTTTTCCGAGTCTTGATCGCGTGATTTTAACTTTTTAGTTTTTCTTACCTCGACTTTTCGATCATGTTACAATGATCTTGGTCTCGAGACCCAGGAAAATCTGTAAATAAGAGTTCCAATCATGCGAGTTTAAAAACTTCCTATCCCCCCTTACACCGGAGTAAATGACCGATTTAAAACATCCGTCTCTTGTAATACCCGAATGAAAATAAAGACTTTGGCTGTGAATTACTCTCGTTAATTACAGGCAAATAGCTCGGAGTTGTTTCCGAAATTAATGGTCTATTTATATTGAGAGTTTTCAGGCTCGATTCAGTTGGATTTAAATTTGAAAACCTTATAATTGAAGCACTTATCTACCCTCTCCCTCTTTACATTGATTTCTCTGTATTCTTATAAATGTATTCATCTTCTTTTCGTACAGTGGTGTTGCTCACTCACTCCCTTACTTTTATAAGTAGTATTGTTTACACATGACTAAGTTATGCGACGTTTGTCTCTGTCTGTGAATTTAGAAACTTCATGGGACAGTAAAAGACAAACTATGCATGGTTATGCAGCGCATTAATTAGCGTTTATAAGTAAGGTGGCTAGTATTATAGTTGTTATTATTATTAACGTCTCTGACAACAATCGTTTAAGCAAGCAAAGTTAGAGGCTTTAGAGCGACCTGACAACTATAATACTAGCCACCTTACTTATAATCCCAAAATGTCCAGAGCGGGTGCAAATTGGGAACCAAACTGATTATCGTGCCTTCTGGAGTACGGACCAACTTGAGATTGAAATGGATTTTTCTCTCTGATTTTGATACGGTTTAGAGTACTACACTCTCTCGTGTAAAACTAGGTATGTGTGTTATATATATTGCAGGTAGGTGAAATAACTAGTGATGTGTCCTACGAAATAGATGTTTTGATTTTCCATTGCTGCTAAGAGTCAGGGTAAATTAAATTTCCTCGAGTTTGAATATTTCATTTTTAATGACATTGAGAATAACAGTAGTTTAATGTCGTCATTTGGTGACAAATTTTGTTTGAACAAGAGGCTTCTATGGTTACATTTCTTAGTCAGCACTAAAATATGTAAATAGTAAAACGGTTCCAAAAAAAAATATAATATTTCACCTCAATAAAGCAAAAGAAAGAAATAAACAACAAATCTAAAGGAACTCAGCAAATCCCGCAAATGAAAAAAGGAAAAAATTACGAAACCACCGCAAAAATCTCTCTTAAACGTATTCATTAGAATCCGCAAAAAATGTAGGTGGCCAAGTAATCAGATGAAGGTATAATTTGATTACGGGGACCCTTGGTCCGGAGGTTCGCGTAGAGGTCGGGGCTACCACCCTTCGACCCTCCGTACAACCTGTTTGAAGCTTACAGCTCAGGGTCTTTCAGACGGGCCACAGACTTTCGGTCTGCAGATTAAGGACGCGACTCATGTGAAATCCCTTTCGATTGAATAGTTTTCTTCATAACCGGTATCAAATAGATCTTTAAACAATGTATTATGTTATTGTACTTACATGATACAAGAAGTGTCCCCTTCATTTCAAAAACAATAAAAAATAACTATAAATACCAATGAGTCTATTAAAGTTATAGAGACGCCATTGCAGAACAAATCATCATTAAAAAGCAGCACAAAGTATGCTATCCAACCTCATTATTTACATTCATTCACATAATTTAAAGAAGAAATAGACGAAACTATTGTTATCTCTTTCTAAAACATATGTTTTGTGCTACTTGCATGACGTAAGAAAGAGATGTCATAATATTATATGACATCACATAGTGGTTAGGAGAGAATGCTAAAACGTCAAAGTCAAAAACTACGTTGAGTTTTTGGAAAAAAAACTTTTTCAAAAAATAAACTAAAATAAATAAATACAGCTTTAACTTACGTATAAAATGAAATATTTTTGCCAGTTTTTGGAGTATAATTCGTGCATCGCCTAAATGCGCACGAAGGCATTGTTGTCTGTGAATTATGTTGTGAAAGTGAACTAAATGTACTGTGTGTTAGCAAGCGGGTGATCGTGACGTGAGCGGGGATGGAACTAAGACTTCTCTGGCTAGCTAGCTTAGATTTGTGTAGCCAAGAAATTTGGCCTATTACGTATCTAGAAGTTTTTACATATCTCTGATAAATACCACTATTATACTGGCAAAGTTACCCCTGTTTTACAAAATAAATCAATTTTTATATTTTCTTATAGGCATCACAATATTAGAAAACACAATACCTAGAACCTCTTCATCGCATTTTATAAAAATATTATTTTAATCTTCGTTAATGATTGATTTTACGAGAAATTGTAGATTTTTTCACGCAATTCCATCTCGCTCATTTATATGCAATCGGACAAGGACCGATAATTATCATCTATCGCCGCCTTAAATAGTAGGTTAATTGGTCAGCAAGACTAACAGATGCATTCACAGACGACCCTATGCGGGAGCCGTATTTTTAAACCACTGAAATCAAATTTGTATACGAAAATTAGAGTTCCGCATTCTCCTTGTCGTTGTGTATGTTCGTAGTGAATGGCTAGAGACCCATTCACTAGCCTTTCGCATACGAAAAGGTTTTCTGACGGTTCAAAAGTACCACTGCAGTTTTTGTCACATTTTCCCTGTTGTTAATTGTGTTACTCACATGAGCAAAACAAAGCATTAAGCCGCGCATGGGGTCGTTTGTAAATACGGTCCGACTGAGAACAAGAGGCAAAACTATTATTTCAGCTATGAATTTTTGCTATGCTGCGATGTTCACACTAAAAAGAACGGTGTTAATATAGGCGCATACCGTTTGTATGGGAGAGGTGTAAGATTAGGCCCAGGGAATGCGTTTTTCGTTTGCTTCTAGAAATTCTAACGGCCTGTTTAACCATTGAAAGTAATGTTCAGTGGCGCGCAACAGTAAATTTTACTTTACGACGACGGTATTTAGACTTTTACTGTCATTCAATGAAGGAACTGTTGAAAGTCTGTCGTGGTTTATGTTAGTAGTTTGTAGTGGTTTATGGCTTAGAAATATAGCGCCTAAGTGTTGTGCTACTGAACTAGTAATTTAATACATTGCTACGAAATGAAGACCGGGTTCGATTCCCGTCGGGTGCAAATGTTTATGCTTTAAAATAAGTATTTGTATCTGGTCTGGGTGTCTTTTTATGTATAATATGTATGTTTTTACAAAAAAAAGCCTATTTTTGAAAATTTCGAGATTATATTTCACTTTAAAAAAATAAATTTGAAAATAAAGGTAATTGAAGGTCTGGTTGTAGTAGACCAAACTAAATGAAAGGACAACATAAGGTCAATGACCTCGAACTCTAAGAAACAGCTGATCTTCAAGTAAACTTTACACTTAAAATTTTCGAAAAGTACTTCGAATTTCCAAAAGTTGTAGAACAAAAGTTGTTCGCCTAGACGTCTAGAACAACCGGCTTAAAAGGGCATACCCGTTACATCTTGTATATGATAATACGATGATTATACCCACTCACCTTAAATATTTTTCTTGTACTTTTTATCTACAAGCAGCATTTGCACGAAAAAAGAAACAAAAATAAAAAAAATTGTTATAAAATAAAACTTCACTCAGAGGTTCGATTAATCACATAATAAGCTCCTAAATTGCGAAACGTCTTTGCTAATGCAATCACAATGTATATATAAAATAGCCTAACTGACTGAAACGTAGGCATTATCCATCTACTCGAAAGCACTCGGCAGCAACCATCAAAAAGTCATTAGATCCACATTGTAGTGTCCGTGGAGACCGCATCTGTCCTCCCTCAGTCGTAAACAGGCTTCAACCGACCTCTCTTATTAATTCATATATAACCCGATGATATACGGACTTCGCCGAACTATGTGGAGAGGTGACTTGAATAAAACCTAGTGAAAAGCGATTCAGATCAAGGATGGAGTTGTGTGTTTGTTGCTTTCTAATTGACCGAACGAGCGAAGCGAGTAAGGTCCAGTGTAGACGGGCCTGGCGCTTGTATCTTTGTATGTTTGTTCGACGATAACTTGAGTATCGTAGCTCCGATCTTTATGAATTTTGGTATGCGCGTAGTTTAGGTCAATATAATTTATGAGTTCGAAGATGAGCCGGATCGGTAGGGGGGTTGGGGAGATAAGGAGTCGTGAGGTCTCAGTTCGGGGCGAACTCCTAGTTTTATTGTATTAACTAAAGCGTGCGAAAATAGCTACAGAAACTTTAATGTGGTTCCTGCAGACGAGTATAGTGGAGTACTGAAGTACAGGTTGGTTTTGGTGGGCCGGTCCGGTTGGCTTATCTTTCTGGTCGGTTGACTTCTAATAGAGCGACCAAACTCTCTTCTGGTGCGGCGGGCAGGCATTTCGGAATAGCGATAACTTTGCACTAGTGTCATAAAAATGCTAGCCTTTTAAAAGTGTCTCACAAAAGTCAAAAAGTCATTTTTTTTTATTTAATTGGATGTATTGATCACTTTAAATACGTCGAGTGTTCTTACAACTATGACTCTAGTTTTGCTTCGGAACGCCCTCTGATGAGAAGAAGCCACAAGAAACTCATGGGTTTTTTTTTGTGATCATTTTTTTATTTACAATCGTCAAAATACATATATTTTTTTAACATGATCATAATATTATTATGACTCACATTGTCGCATATTTATGGCCATAGTGGAGCAATATTCTACTATAATATTCACTATAGGGTAATAGCTTCTTTTTAGAAGGGTTAGCCCCTAATTTGCCAATTTGGACATTCGACAATTTGGAGTATTCTCCAAATTGTCGAATGTCCAATGCCTTTTGTCCAAGTCTAATGTCCAAGTCCTTTTTGTAAGTCTTAAGGATATTTCGGTTCACTTTCACCGTAAGAACGATGTTAATAGCGCACATAACATTGTCTTAAAGAAAAAATCATGGGTCGGCCGAAGTTCGAACCCGCGACCTTTGGGATTAAGAAGTCAAGTCACCACTAGACCAACACTGCTCATATCAAAACTGTCATATTACTGGAAAATTTAAATCCACAAAACAGATCCTGTGAAGTAGAAATCTAGGCACATGAAAGAAATGTTGATTAATAAAGTATTTCTTGACTCATAAAATTGTTATGTACAAAATTTATGAATATCTAATTCAATCCTGAAATTTATTTCCATACCGCACCAGTTATTGAACTTCACATCCATACCAACGTAACATACCTACCCAAATACGCACACCTACTTACTGAGATTCAAGAAAGGTAATTGAACGGGAATATGAAAAATTGATCGTTCCCTTCCTTGGAATATATTTGGCACTGGCTTCAGTTGCTATCGTTTATCAAGATAAGGACGGTCGCGCTGGCCAATTCAATAACATTTCGAGCGCATCGGACACTTCTGCCTTGTCATTTTTAGAAAATATTTTAGTAAACCGGATTCGGAAGCATTGTCAGGGCGTATATTGGATTTCCTTAAGGCTTTACAACGATATTCATATTCGAACACTGTATTTCCTAACAAGAAATAGTAGATTGTATACCAAGGGAGAAAAGATTATTTTTACGGCGAGAGGGTTTTTTAAATCCAGAGAGAAGCGAAGGATTCTTGAGTAGAATCCTGAGCGAATCGAGGGATACAAAGTACCTCACTCGAGCTAAAAATAGTATTTGCTCCTGAGGTAGACATTCTACTTTTCATCGCCCTCTATGAGAAAATGAGTACCTTTAACTTGTTAACCCAATGTTTCGAAGACTATTCCTAGTCTATTTCAAGACTATTCCTTGTCTATTCCGAGTCTCCTAGTCTACTCCCATTCTACTCCTGTTCTATTCCTACTGTATTCCTCTTCTATTTCTATTGGAACTGTTTGGTGATTGATACTTTAAAAAAAATACATATTCCAAATTCAAATCGCCCCAGCCAATCAGTAGCCGGAAAAGTAAAATCCCTGCTAAGAGGGAGGCAAAACGTTTTGCCGGCGAGTTAGCGTATTCATCATCTTTTTCATCATGTCAATCACCAACCCGAAGTTCCTCTTAAGACCTTTAAATAACATACAATCCGTCTCTCTTTCTCCTTAAAAGACGAGGAAAAGAGACGGTGCATGTTTGTCAATCGACAAAATGATTTTCGTATTAGTATGCTACCACAGTAGATACTTAACCCATACAGTTTTCTCACCAATACTAAAAAATAGTTATCAGAATGTATGTCAGAGTTTACGCTCATCGTAACAATGACCGCACTAGACGTTGCTTAACTCGCAGAAACTATAAGCTCAAATATGGAATGGTATTGACAAATAATAATTGCTAATACCATATCACTCCACGACTAAAATGATACATATGAAATATATTCAGTAGAGTTTCGTATTCACCTCAACAGTTACACGAGGCGAAAGGAGATGCATAGCCACAGCACAAACATTGGAGAGGCAATCCCACTAGTAGGCTGACTTCATGGAAACCTTAGAGCACTCTACTACATGTACAAGAAATGTACGGCACTAGTGGTACTTACTAGCAGCGCCTCACGTAAGTCCCATTGGACTAAAAGTGGCCGATGTATTAATAGAGGTCAACAGCTATCTGCATACATCGCAACCGGTTCAGTAGATTTTTGACGGATTAACAAACATAATCGTTTACTTACTTACATACTTACAAACTTGTTTTTTGTAAATGTGTTTTAAGAATACAAGTGAGTCAGCCTACTATGTCTCTATGTACTGTGACACATACGAGAGGAGGTGTACTGCACACAGCACTGCGCAGTTCGCTCGCCCCAAATTATTCACCTCGACTTTCTGACTGAGTGCATACTTCCTACTCACACTGTCTGCGATCTAGTGATGTCACTGGCTCTGGGAGAGATAGGTTCTCGATATCGACAGTTTTCATGTCGATTATGATTGAACTTGCCAGAAAGTTGTCGTCGGCTTGATGTTAAAAAACACTAAAGAAAAAATGAGTTTTTAAATTTTTCTGTCTGACAAAAGTGTTGATAATTGCAGTCTAACTGCAGGTGATAACAGGAGAGGATAACATAAAAGAAAAAAACTATCAATGATTGTGCTATTCTTGAGTTGAAATTACAAATAAATTAATGTTTTTTAGTCATTTACGATTTCTATTACATCTCAGTCTTACCTGCTGAAGACACCTGTAAAGATTTCGAAACGTTGAGATAATCCTAAAAATAATGAACACTACCGAAAAATTATTATTATCATTTATAATATTATTTTACAACTTTAACTACAAAATAAGATTTACGTATTAGGTACAGTTTTTTTTACCACATATCGATATTTGAAAAGAAAACTATCGACAACGCCCAGTCCCTACAAGGGAGGCGGCATGGCACGGGCAAACTTTCCTCGTGATTAGCAGACGTGCGCCCGTTGCTGTCGCCTCTGTTCGTCGCATACGTTTTGGTACTCATAGTTTGTATTGTACGTACACAAATGTACACTGTAGGTACACTTGTGTACACAATTTAACAACAGCCAGGATAAAGCTCGTCGCCCATTGAGATTGTCGGCCCAAGTTGGCCTCTCTGCCAGCAATATAGGACAATTTGGGCCAGTATCATGTGTAAATAATGTATTAGTAGAAATGAAAGGAACTAATTTTCCGGTTAAAATCGAGTAGTTTTTTTTTAAATTTTCAGCATCGTTGCAATGTCAATGTCGTTTCAATTTCAATTTCAATTTTCAATTATTTAAATATAGCTGCGCCCCGCGGTTTCACCCGCGCAAGTCGCGATCCCGCGTTGTTCGAACACCTACCTACCGCAGTGCAAAAATCCACACTTAAACGGACGGACCAGGGAAGTACTGATGATGCCAGGCGCGGTAGCGCCTGGCTTCAACAGTACTTCCCTGGTCGGGTGAAGTAAGTTAAAGTTTGTATTTCGTCAGTAAGTGACGATGACGATGACGAAGGATGACGATGACGATGGACGACGATGATGATGATGCCACTCTACATCACTTATCCTACCCCTGTGTCGATTTTCATTCATTGAATGGTTATCACCCGCGTAAGTCCCGATCCTGCGGGATTTTCGGGATCAAAAGTATCCTATGTTACTCTCCATCATTTAAACTATCCCTATGCAAATTTTCATCCAAATCGGTCGAGCCATTTGACCGTGAAGAGGGAACAAACAAACAAACAAACAGATTTTCGGATTTATAATATTAATAAAGTAGGATATAGTAGGATAGCCGCATTTAAAGTGGCGCCTCTGTATTATGGCGCTTGTGGCATATTTACTGTTGTTATTTCTTTTGTGTTCTATTATTTGTACTTATATGTGTGTGCGTTGTCAATGAATATATTTCTATTCTATTAGGCCGTTTAATAATTATTTTTAATAATATTTCAATGAAAAGTCATTAGGCAGAGTTCATGAGAAACTAATGATATTGTGATTTGTAAAGATTTGTGTAATTTTGAATTTATTTATTAATTTTTATGTGCCTTTGTTTCAGGTAAGATTTTTGCAATTAATCAATAATTGAAATGGGTAAGCCAAGAATAATTTATTTTATTAAATGACTAAATTACGCTTTAATTCGGATTATTATGTAAGTTTCTTATCACTATCAAGATACTCGCAATAGTCTGTGGTAGAGATGTGTCCAATCTTCACTAATATTATAAAGCTGAAGAGTTTGTTTCTATGATTGTTTGTTCGAACGCGCTAATCTTAGGAACTAGTGGTCCGAATTGAAAAAAATATTTTTGTGTTTTATAGTCCATTTATCGAGGAATGTTATAGGCTATATAACATCATGCTACGACCAATAGGAGCGGAGCAATGAAAAATGTTGCTAAAATGGGAAAATTACCCCTTTACAGAGCTTCTGTCGCGTGCACTGTGATTATATTCTCTTTGTATTAGGTACGCGGCGACGGTGACTGTGGGGGTAGGCACTTATGTCCCGATATTCTCGAGGGATCAAAACTTACGCGGGTGAAACCGCGAGCGCTGCTAGTTTTGATCTTAATTAAATTGCATCTTAGGGATGTGACAATACAGCTTTATAGTATAATGAACGATCGATAGTCCTCAACCGATACATATGTATATACCGTTTCACATCACTATCAAAGGGAAACATACGTTGCCAGGATTGTGTTCAATTACTATAAAACGCATCGTAGAGATGGGACATGACAGGTTTATTCAATTATCGATAGTTGCAAACTGTTGGCTTCCATCTTCGTGTTTAGTTGGTTACAATGTAATAATCGTATTTATAGACGAGTATTTTTTTTACCCGACTGCGGCAAAAGGAGGGTTATGATTTTAACGCGATTTATTTAAAATAGAGAGGGGCCGACTATGCGACATTTGCGGCTATAATACGTCGATACGTATTTATTTACCTAAGTCGCAAACCCGAATTATGCAATCCATAATTTAATTACAGCTGGACAGGCATCTGTAGCGCAATTGGCATAGCGTTACAACGGTAATGTAAAGTTGGTGGTTCTAGTTGTGTCGGGTGCGAATTAAAAGAAACCATTTTTTCAAAAACCTTCTTGAACATTTTTAGAAACTTGACGTTTGATAGGTAATGCAGAAATATCGACCATTTATCGATATAATATAAACATCTAATTTCTCCCGCACTTACCTTATTGATGGGGTACTTCAAAGACACAAACAAACATTGACAAGTTATAGTCCGTGTTGTGGCGTAATTTGCGCAGTTGTTTCAGTGTAATCATACCTAGTGATAGTCCGACCCGCACCGCACCGCACGAGCGAATGGTTTACGATACTATCAATATGATTTAATGCACGTTGAGTTAAACTCGTGAACGTTTTATGGTCGATACGTCGCGGTTTTATTGTCGACTTACAGCGACGAAATAATAGAGATATGCTAAGTACTAAATGTACTTAGGTTGCGGCTTAGGCGGCAAACTTGCTTATTGGTAAACCAGATAACAGGCGATACGCCTGCAAGGAGTTGCGGAGGTGAAGGCGGGGCAGATAGCACGTGTTCCCTACCGCGCGTCCCCCGCCTTCACCTCCGCACCGCCTGACATTCCCCCCGCCCCCACCTAGTTCTTGCCCCGCAGGCGTATCGCCTGTCATCTGGTTTACCTATAGCGCTTAGTGGCCTAGACAAGAAACACAGCTAGGCGCCAAGCGCTCAGTGCGGCCGGTCAAGAGCTTTGTACACCACACCGTTCGTTTTAGTTAGGTAACTGGCTATCTTCTAGCCGCTGAGCTAGCCTCCTGCCTATTCGTACGTAGCCTTAGGCCGTATACAGAAAGAAAGCTGGCAACCAGCGCTGATCTACCACCGCTTATCGGAACCGGCCGGCGCGGGTAACCTGCGCAAGTAACAGGCGCCGAGTTTCAATACAATGCACAAAACCAGTGTGCCGAATGTACGAACAAAATTTCAATCCTACATCACGAAAACAAAAGAAAAATTACTAAAAATATGTTGTCTATTTGCCATAGAATTGAAACTCTTTAATGTTATTAGATGGTCAAACTCTTGCTTCATAACACCCCGTAATATGAACGAGTGAACCAACGGGAATTTCCTACCCATCATGTAACATCGGAGACGCGGTACACCGCTCGCTAGTTGCATTTAACTGTGACCACATGTCGATGTTTGCGGCATTTCTATTTAAAAAATGATCGCGGAGCCGACCACAGTGTAGGGAGTTTCAGTAGAGTAACTAGCAGCAGTTGCTGATAGAAGACCATATTCACACTAATGATTTCTTGTAGGGATTTGTGGTCAGAACATAGCCGCAACCGTTATGGGTTGGTGAGGCTGCAGTTAGAGTTTTCAGGTCGCCTAAAGGCCTCTAACTTGACCTAACGACTGCTATCAGAGATAACAACCAGGACCAACTGTTTGACGTGCCTTCCGAAGCACGGAGGAGCTGGAGAAAATGAATTTTAGCCACACAAGTTTTCGGTCACCCATCCAAGTAATGACCGAGCCAAGTGTCGCTTAACCCACACGACCGTTCAAGATTGGCAGTTACAGCTAAGCTAATGAGCTCCTCGTCAATTAATAAATACAATCTGTAAACATTAAACAGCGCCATCTAGCCCGATGGTAAGCTTTTTAGTTTTATATAGCTTGTGTTACGGTAAAGACAACGATTATTTTAATCAGATCAGCAGTGCTATTCTCTAATGTAACAGCCTATAAGCTCGACGCTGTTTTAGCGTCGAATCTGAGCAATACGACGCGACGCTCTGATTTTACGCTCACTCTGATTCGACGCTGACACAGCGTCGAGCTCTAGGCTGTTACATTAGCGAATACCACTGCTGTTTCATATTCTATATACTTTTTAATCTGTCGTCTACTTTTATTTTTATTTTCTTACCTCGACGTTTCAATCATGTATGGTCTTGGTCGCGAGTGGACAGCCCCCCCCCCTCCCCCATTAAACCACCACCACCACCATAAAGTTTATTAGTTAACAAATCACTCGACAAAATGATTTGTTGATCAAATCCTATTAATAATTAATCAAATTTAGTAATTGTTTATATCATGAATACAATACGAGTTTCCTCGCCACCGGTATATAATTCGAAATAATCGCCATTGATCGCTGAACATGTCAACATTAACGGCCCGCCCTGATTTATTAATTGTGCCCAATTTGTGACGTAGTCAGCGATGCGCGGTCTGCTGCTCAATTATTCACTGTGTTTACTTTTAATACAGCATATACGAACATCGCGAGCCCAATAGGTTGACTCCATAGTATACGAGAGCCTAGAAATATCGGCACGTTGAGCAGTTGGTCCCGGTTGTTATCTCTTGGTAGCAGAACTAAAAACTCTCAGTTCTAGGCAAGCCACAACGAAAAGAAGAAGAAGCATACCCGGCAATGTGCAAGGAACACTTTGAATAGTGTTAGTATTCACACGTAACGTAAAAGTTTTTTTTTTATACAGGCGAGTCAGCCTGCTATGTATCTTTGAACAGTTCTTTACTATGAAAAGTTACAGACTACAAACCGTATGTCGGCAGATAGTTCAGATGTAAGGCGATCGTTTTATCTTGTTGTCTAACTATCGGCAAATGTTAAATCTGTGGCCTGTGAGAGCTATTCAATTTTAAATGTGATGATTGTATTGATGAGGTCTAGGTTTGTGTTTGTTTAATTATGTGGTGGTTATAGCGATTTAGTAATATAATATACATTGTGGTTTGGGTTATGTTAATAATCTCCGAATGCGGTTTGGGTTTTATTTCGTCTAATATAGTAATATTTAAAAAAAAAAGTAGGTAGCTGATTTCAGAAGTGGGATACGTATATCATAATAGCCATATCCCACTTCTGATATCAGCTACTTTATTTTTAATTTATGCGAATTGTTTGATGACTGTAATTAGTGGAAAGAGATAAGGTTGGCTTTTGCCTAGCAATGGGACGAGACAGTAGAGGCTGATAAAAAAGTGTAAAAAGTGGATTATTATTTTTCGCGATTTCGCGACTAAAACTTAAACTGATTTTCCGAATTTCTATCTATTCTTGAAACTTTGTAGTCTGTAAAGTAGGACATTGATAAAAAGCTAAAAAATAAATAAAAATAAAAATAACGCGATTCACACCGGAAACTAGTTTAATTTGGAGTTGTTTTACTGCTATGTATACTGTGACGTCGTCCAGTGAACGTCGAAAAGCTGATCTCGTTGGTCGCCCGCTCTCTCTCCCGCCACGGGCCAAATCACATTTTTATTAGGGAAGTAATGTGGAAAGAGTGGAAATGACACTGCACCGCGGACTTCCGACCCCGGCCCTCCCGTATATACAGGTGTCTGTCCTTTATCCCACACAATAAGCAACCCTAACTCTTTGTCAATAGAACACAAAGTACCCCGCAGAGAGTTGCGGTAGAGGCGCATGCTCGGTAAATCAGACGCGGCTGCCAGTAGACCGGCAGACGCACTCGAGTGCGCACGTTTTTCTCGCGGGGTTTTAAACCACCCTTAGTGATGTGCGAATACGATTGTCGATAGAACTGTAACTCTAGTGATGTGGTGCAATGAAAACGGATGTTTGTATATATCGATATATTTTTTCCGGTGTGTTGTTATGGAGCCGCGTTGCGTGTTACAGTTTATGTTTTAATAATGTCTGGGTATTACCAGGGTGTCTCTTCGCGCTAGTGACACCATCTGCCTGGTTTTCCGGGACATTGTCTTCCAGTATTCGAGTCGGCGCTCGCTCGTAAAACCCTCGTGAAATACGATTTGTTGATACACTCGATGTGTATTTATAGTTGGAGCGGTTTGAATTTGCGACTCTCGTTCGTTTTATTATCGATTGTGTACGCCGTTTGTTTGATGTTTTGTTTATGATGTCTTCGAACCGCTGTAAATTAGATGCTTGAACACGAGGACTCTACAGACTGGCTCTTAGGCTGAAATCTACAGTGCGTACTTTGACTTTGCTTGGACTGAGCTTAGCAAAACCTAAGCATAAACTTTGAATTGGAATTTATCGTCGAAATTATCGAAATTTTGTAATGTACGAATAAAATAAAAATACCTTCATAGCCATAACAGAGAAGCAAAGTTTAGGTCATTACTTTTGATTGGTTCACATTCTAAATTTGAAAACCTTTGACTTTACTAAGCAAAAACTTTGGATAGTTGCGAAGATCGTTTCATAAATAGCAAAAATTGTCTTAAGTCAAAGTTTTTGCTTAGCAAAATCAAAGTACGGGCGATAGATTTCAGATTTAGACATTCTAAAACCTTTTGATAATTGACATGGTATTGCAGAATTTAGTTGTCGATTAGTTCCTAGTCTGCAATTTTCTCAAACGTGCAGAAAGTTCTGCAACGTTTACACTCTAAAATTAGCTTGCTTAAATAAATTTATGCAAGATTTAACTACCACTTAATACAGATGTTGTATTTCATTATTTCTCTAAGGTTTGTAGGAATTCGTACTATGTCTCTGATCAAAGCTTGAGTTTTACTGTTCAGTTGAGTTGTCAATATTAACTCATCTTCGTATCGGTTTCTTTGAGTCTCCGTGCACTTTTCATCAGTAAATAAATAAAGTAGTTAAAATTTTACGAGGACTTGAAACGTTGTTTTCATGTCATGAACTATATCCGTTTACGACATGCTCAACTCATTTTAGCCACCTGTACTTAGATGCCGAAAGATTATTCTTGTATTAAAAACCTCGGCTGCAACGCAGAAGTTTGCGGGTTCGATTCTCGCAGGGAACATGTATCTATGTTGTTTTTAAATGTTTGTTTCTGATTCGGGGTGTATTCTATATGTATTTACAAAAAAATAAACGTATGCAATCTAGAAGGTATATCCGTATTTACAAAAATAAGTATGATACGTGGTACTTATATCCGGTGTCTAGTACCCATAGTACAAGCCCGGTTGCTTAGTTTGGGACTAGATCGCGCTGTTTGCAACGTCTTACAATATATTTATTTCATGTAAAAAAGCTTTGAACTTCAAATGTTTCTCCGTCAATACCTGTCTCAGAATGCAACACTGTATCCTCTGAACTTCTCACCCCATCCCATTACCGTGTTTGTGAATACGGCACTCCGACATCGTAATTACGGTCGCTTCGTAACTAACCAACCAACCAACTCCCGCGTTTTATATCTCGTTCTCGTTTGGTCGATCCGACACTCCTTTGTTTCGAGATCTCCAATTATCCGGGTACCTTTTGTCAATAGATCGAGACCAGAACAATACGCTTTCGGTTACCCAGGTCCTAATGGTAGCATATAACCCGGTTATGTGTGATTCGTGGAACAATGAACTATCGACTTTAGATGCTTAATTTACAGTACGATTTTTTGTCTTCAAGTCTAAGGCTGGATTTTCAAATTTAGAATGCAAACCAATCAAAAATAATGACCTAATCTTTAATTCTCTGTTATGACTATGGAGTTCTTTTTAATTTATTCGTAGGTATATAACAATGAATTTCACCTATAAATTCCAATGCAAAGTTTATGCTTTGTTTTTGCTTAGCTCAATCTGAGCACTTGAATTGGGTTGTCTAGAGCATGTTGTCCATCGACCCATCAGGTGATATAAGGTCAAATGCTAGCCTATATAAGGTATAAAAACGATGGGTTGTAAAGACCACCGTATCATCAGCACCACATGTGGTATGAAAATTCTAAGATAATTAGTACCACCTACTTTAGATCAAACAAACCTTTAGTACTGGTTGTTAGCTCAGATTTCTTGGTAAAAGCGTAAGGCTTATCCTTTGGGAGAGACCGTACAAGGGGCGGGTTAAATGTAGATGTAACATCAACAGGATTTTTAAGTGATATAATTAATATTAATTATTCAGAATGAGGCGTCGCGGGACGGCGACATTACTGTTGTTGTCGGTCGGTGTTGCCGTACATTTTCATTATTAAGTATGACGCTGTTTTAATGACGACTTATATTTCGTTTACGAGGATTTTGTGGGGCTCCCATTATATCTACTTACTAACTTGTAATCGTTGCTTAGAAGATGATGGTTTTACTTACATTTGACAAAGGTCCTAGTGTTTAGTAAGTTTAAGTTTAGTTGCGCTCCTATGTCCTATACAGGAGAAATATCTTTCTCAAGTTTCAAAATTTCCGCAGACTTACCACGGTCCGAAAGCACATTCGCCAATGAAACATTCGCCAATACGGAATAAGCTCCTGTGGCGTCTCACTGCCTGACCCCTCAAAGAGGAGGCTGCTATGCCTGCAATGGGATAAATATGCGGGCTAACAAAAAAAAATCCTATACAGGAGTCTATCTTCTTCAAGTCTTAAAATCAAAACTATCCCAACTCAGAAAAAGACTGTTACGTAATTTTCCCTACAAAAACTGCCACAGTAAAAGACAAAACAAACTGCAGTGAGAGCATGACCGTCTCCTCGGAATTCTAAAGGCTAAGTTACGTCAGTAAATTATGCGAGATTCTTCACAAAGTTGCACTTTCATAACTCCGAAGCTTAACTCGTATAAATTATGGTCCGGCTGGCTTAACTAGCTCAACGAACTGCTTATTTTAACTAAACTAGTAAGTAATTCGATCCTTACAAAAGCTATAAGTATGGGTTATTTGTGATATTTCTGTGTCGCTTTCGCGACTTTTTAAATTGGTGTTTTGTGATTTTTATACGGGCTCGTTTTCCACAACTCCATCCATCTATTACAGCCCTTTCATGTCCATCCTTGAACATAGACCTTCACAATTCTCTTCCACGCCTGACGGTTTTGAACTCTTGACATCCAATCTTCTCTTGCTTGTTTTATGAAGTCGCCCATGCCCGATTCCGCTGCGCAATAATGCTCTGGCAAGTGCCATGCACCTGCGGTTCTTTTAGTAAATGTTAGAAGCAGCCAAGTTTTCCATACATTTCGTCACAAAGGAAAATTTCAGGTGGTTTAAAAAAAAAAATTTAAGGGCAATCGGCAAAACGATTTAAATCTAATCTCCGCTAATTACGTATCTATCCTTTGCTCTAGTGAATCTGTGGATCATTGCTAGTATTATACGATAAGAATCCTTTGTTCTATTTAACGCGGAGCTGATTCCATCTCTGGTTAACCGTCAGACCGTTCGATACGTGGTTTTATGGCTTTCTGTGCGTGCTCGGAGCTGCCAGAGTGTGTTTGTTAATTTGCCACCAAACGCCGTTCCCTCGCCCTAAAACACCTCCCTACGGGCGCTCTCGTAACAATATGAGTAGGCTCAGCATGCAAGCACGAGAAACAACTTGTCGAATCGACGTAAAGGTTCCGCCTCTTTCGAACGACGTGATTAGAGACAGAACATTTTTGTTGGTCGACATAAAAATACGTCTTAATTATTAGCTAACTTTTCGTGCTTGTATGCTAAGCCTTTTGTCAGTCAAAGACAATATAAGATTGGCCAATTTGCAATTGATCCCACTTAACTTCAAGAGTTTATTGTTGACATGGTTTGCAGGAAGTTTGTTATGCTTTAACTAATTGAAATAGTGGCTTCACTAATGACTTGTTAGAGTATATTTCACAACATCAGTGGTATTTTCTAATGTAACGCTAAACAGCGTTGAGCTCTAGGCTGTTATATTAGAGAGTAACACTGCAGATCCCCGAACGCAGTGCTCTAATCTCCAGACATTGTCTCGAAATGCCGAAAATTTTATTGGTTGTATAAATCGCCTTCATTTTCCATCTCCCTTGTCTATGATATGAGAAAAACCAATACTTAAGAATTTACCGTAATGTCTGTTCGTTACTAAGGAAATCCTTTCGTGAAATGAACCCTGCTGTTTCTTCACTGTCATCTGAATGAGACATCAGCAATGTGTATTGCTATGAACGTACCCTTGCGCTGGCTGGCTGAGGGTGGCCGCCGTGCCCTCCCGAGTGCCCTCAACGAGGTGGTGCCTGTTGCGTTTACTTTGTGCCTCGTCTGCCGCGCTCGAGCTCCTTCCGTAAGTTGAAAGGGGTTACAAATTATTAGTTCTGTTGTTTCTTTTCACCTAGCCTCGGTATCAGGTTCAGGTCGTTGCCGCTACTTGGACACATTTTTGCGTGTTAAGCAACGTCTGCTCATTACCTACTTGGACGGGTCGCTGATTATGTGTGTAGACAAAACATTTTCTCTAGGTCTTTCGTGCTTCGAAAGGCATATAAGCAATTTTTCCGGTTCTTATCTTTGATTGGAATTGTTTGGTAAAGTTAAAGGTCTTAAGGCGACCGACCTGAAAACTCTAACACTAGGTGAGTCACACCATTCATACAAAAACATAACTTATTCATTTTGGATGAAAAAGTTTTCGAATTCTTAATTGGCTGTACGAATTTCGTTAGTCAAACTTCCACTTACAACCAGAAACAATTGCCTGCCTATTACTTGCTCTATCTATAAGTATTAATAAAAGAGAAAATCATTGACTGACTGACTCAGTCATCATGAAATCTCAGAAACTACAAGTAGCAGAAGTCTGAAATTTTGCATGGGGGTTCCTTTTATTACGTAGGTGCACATTAAGAACGGATTTTTCAAAATTCACCCCCTAAGTGTGTAAAATGAGGGTCGAATGGTTGTATAAAACTATGTTTTTAGAGTTAGACGAGCAACGCGGGAACTGCGGGGCGCAGCTAGTATAGGTATAAAAGTACAAAATTGAATAACCCTTAAGTGAGTTCCGTCGCTCGCTCAAATCCTATTATCGATGAAATGAAAAATATCGATAGATAGAGGGAGAGAGAACCACTCGTAAATTGAAACATCAACCCACGCAATAGCTCAGCTAGACCGACGAAGTGGCGATAAGTAAATGAAATCTTGCTCCTTAGCAGACAAAAAGGCGAACGAAGCGCCCTCCCTCGTCTCCTCTACGAACTAAGTAGTTTACGAGCGAACCGAGCTCCCCTTTAAATTATTCGTATAACGTAATACACTTTAATAACTTGAATGCAGTAGTTTTGCGTTAACAGAGTGTGTTATACTGTAACTTAATGCCGCATTTCATGTTTTTTTTTAAATATTGGAATTAGCTGAATTGCCCCGGGTTTTCACCCGCGAAGTTTCGGGATTCACACGGGCCCTTTTACTTTTTTTTAAAGACTGGGATAAAGGAAGTCTAAAAATGTAGTCTCAGAATTTCAGCTGAGTAAAGTTCAATTGAAAACGGTCTACTTGATTTAAAGTACACCACGATCGTCTTTTGAATTAGAGCTCCCTGTAATGAAAACCAAATTTTAAGTTTTAAGTAATGTTTAAATATATTATAATAGAATTTCTTCTATGGGTTTCGCGATTTTGCATAATAAAACGCTTTATTTACCGGGTTTAATCGCGTTTTATTCATGATTTTAAACGACCGAGCTTTCGCCAACTTTACAGTTGGCTTTTTCATAGTTGACCATAATAGATATTCAGACACACACATTATATTTAAAAATTAAAAATTCTTTTCTAAAAATGCTTTTCTTAAGTAATTTAATTATCCTAAACCAAGTTGTTTGTAATTTCTATCCAAGTACGGACTTTTTGTCCTCTCTTCCTTTACTATAATTAGTATAGATAACCAAGAGCTATAAGTACACGCACCATTTTGAATCTTTAGTGGGGGTGCCAGCTAATTTCCATCTTCGTACATTAGGCGTTTAAAAACTTTATATTAGGCGACAAAATTGCATTTGTCTATTCAGCTTTTACTCTACAAACTGTGACATTGCATCACAATTCAAAAACATCCTCAAAGGTAGGTATGTATATTTCAAAAATATAAATAAAGATACGTTCAACTCAATACCGTTCGTATTGATACTCGTCCGCCGTTTGCGGATAAATTTTAAATCCTTTTTGTAGCTGTATCTATGAAACTATTGTGCCGGTATTCTGTTTTATTTGCTCTTTCATCCCGGAGCAACGCGCGCTCGGTCAGTATTGGATGGTCTCAAAGATATTTATATATTGCAGAGGCTTAGATATTACGTCTGTATTACTTTTTAGAAATATTCCTAACTAAATACTTTTTGAGTACGCGCGCGCCACACATCCTATACGTAAAAAGAAAAACCAAATTTGGAGAAAGCTTCAAGGAACTCGTTTTCCCTTCTGTTCATTTTATGCCATTGCTAATTAGGATACTAGCAATTTAGGGTGTGCGTTGCTTTTTCGCGTAAAAAGCGCCACGCATCCGCCTCTCACAACTACGAAGTGAAACTTACTGCCCGCGTCAATGTCCTTCCATGACTACAACCTTGGTGTCTTTAAGTCTAAAGTGATCTCTTCGAGGCAACCATATTACACCGTCGACATCATCGTCGCTTTCCAACGGGTGAGAATATTTGTAAGTGAACTGGGTTAGATGTAAAATTAAAATCCTTGATCCTGACTTACGTTCTACTCGTAGCAACGCCCCGTTGTTGGTATTTGGTCTACGAAATTCAAAACGTTTAGATGTTCACTCTATGCCGTTGTTACGATGAATATCGTTGAATGAAATATATACTTTTATTTTGTTTCTCATATGAATACGATTCGATATAAACATTCGTGCCATGTACCATTTCGAAATTGTTTTTTCCAATGATTTTATGCCCAAAAGCCTCTCGCTTCGAATGCATTTTCGTTGAAAATATTGATGTGGTTAATTGATTTATGACAACGATAAAGTATTGACCATAATGCACACCACCATTACAGTCGTACGGTGCTATTTTCTTAGCCTTACCATTAAGTAAAGGGAAGCATGTGAACGGGCGAACCTTTTTCACTTGATCACTAATTTCAATTGAAATTAGTGATCAAGTGAAAAAGGATCAAGCAATCGATCGATCTTGCAATTGCAAGCATTACACCCAATATGAAACCATAAATTGCAACTGGATTACGACCGAAACTTTATTGACGTACTTGCACCCGGCGGGAATCGAACCCGCAGCCTTCTGCATTGCCTTGCCCTACCGACACGCCACGCTGCAGTAGCCGTCTCTGAGAAAGACGACAAAATGTACTAATACATAGTATCGCAATGGTTTTCGCTTGCTCTCGCTCGTTTGCTCTGAGTCGTGTCTGTAGCCAGCCTTATAAAACAAAATATTTGGGTCCCTTCTCAAAGTTAATAGAAACATAATTTGTAAGTTTTCTGTTATATTTTCTCAGAGTCTTACGCGATAACTTTCATGATCCAATTAAACTTATTAATTAAGGGAGTTTCAGAACAGTTTCCTTTGATGCGTGTACTTACTGGTAAAAATATATTTATGTTTTCGTACATTAATGTACTGTTTCTTGTATGTTTATATGAAATGCGTTAATAATATGTTTTACCTGCGATTCCGTTGACTTAGCGTATGCTAATAACATGTTAAACTACCGACTTTTAGTTATTATATTCCCGCGGGATTGGGAATTACGAAATCATATGGCTCTGCTAGTAAATAATATAATAATTGTATGACAATCTCTGTGGCGCGTCGGGCGAACGCTTGGCTGCAATACAAAAGGTTGCGGGTTCGATTCCCGCTGGATGCAAATATTTATGCTTAAAATAAATATTTATATCTGGTCTGGGCGTATTTCTATGTATAATATGTATGTATTTACAAAAGAAAAATAAATATAAGCAGTATATCCGTTGTCTAGTTACCGTAACACAAGCTTAGCAGCTTACCACGGGACTAGATGGCGCTGTGTGTTCATCACAGGATTTATTTAATTTACATGACGTTGCATATAGCGTATCTAGCAGCAAACTAAGCAGCCAGGCTTGTGTTAGGGGACAATGGATATAACTAAATATTTTGTACTAAATAGCTATATAGGTGCTATATAGCTATATGGAGATGACCTAATAAAACGCGACGCTAAGACACTGGACCATCCAGGAACTGACCCTCAGTAGCAATACAATTCTAGCCCATTAGTATACAAAGACACAATTAAACATAAATGAATCAAACAATTAAAAGATGTCGGAAAAGCAGTGAGGTGTTTTGCTAAATTTTCTTTTTTGTGAAACCTGATTCAAATGTGTGTAAATTGTTTAATTTCGGGGGCATATTAATCAATTTAGTTTCGTGAAGGTGTACAAGTGTAGTGAAAGTGAAAATCGGTGCAAAACATGGACTTTACCGTTGTCTCCAAAGCTCCGTGAACAATCATTGTAAATGGCCGCCGCTTTTCAATTTTCCCTCGACTAGACTTTAACTATGACGACTTGACTGTTTTAATGCAAATATTAATAATACTTGACACTGGCTATTGTCCAAATGGAATAAGTATAGCCATATAAAAGAAAAAGAAGAAGAAGAGACGAGATTTAAGATGCTTAAAATGTAATTTGTCAAAATTACATACATCTCCGTCTATCCTGAATAAGAGACCTGTAAAGGTTTCCAAAAGTTGAGTATATTGAAAAATTCTAAAAAATACCACGCAAATAACACCGAAAAATACTTAAGTTTAATTTCAGTAGATGGATCATTTTCTCGTTTCATCACTTCTTTCATTTCATTTAAAAAAAACAAATCTGGTTGCTGGTAAAATATTACTTTTAGAAGAAAGGTTAAAAAGTTTTAATATCATGAGGGGTGGGATCTGGCTCGTCTGGAGTCTATTTATAAGACGATATTACCACTCGCCCTCTTACAGAATTGATAATAGGGAGGCTATTACGAGACCGTATAACATGTAAGTAATACAGTCGCGTGTGGGAAAACGTGTATACTTACTTAGGCTGAAGTCAATAGTGCGTACCTACTTTGACTTTGCTTAGCAAAAACTAAGCATAAACTTTGGATTGGAATTTATAGTCGAAATATACGAATAAAATAAAAACAACTTCATAGTCATAACAGAGAAGCAAAGTTTAGGTCATTATTTTTGACTTGTATACATTCTAAATTTGAAGAACCTCGACTTTACCTACTAAACAAAAACGTTGGATAGTTGCGAAAATAGCTTTATAAACACCAAAAATTGTCAGTTTTTGCTTAGCAAAGTCAAAGTATGGACTTTAGATTTCAGCCTTAAACTTCTTACTAATATTATAAAAGCGAAAGTTTGCAAGCACGTATGTATGTCTGTAACTTTGGTACTCAATCACGCAAGTAAACTTAATATACCTAGGTATATGGAATAAAGGTACTTAGCTGGAAATCTGGAATAAAACATAACCTACTTTTTATTCCGATATTCCCACGGGAACGTGACTTACGCGGGTGAAACAGCGGAGCGTAGCTAGTAACATCATAAAGAGGATAGATTTTTCGTAAATTTGTTTTTATTGCTCAAGGCAAAGATTTGTTTATTTGTAACGAATTAACTCCGAAATTACTGGACCGATTTCAATAATTCTTTCATTCATAGAAAGCTATATTATCGAAGATTAACATAGGTATAGGCTATTTGATCCTGT
Source organism: Idaea dimidiata (assembly GCA_949358125.1). NCBI lineage: Eukaryota > Metazoa > Arthropoda > Insecta > Lepidoptera > Geometridae > Idaea > Idaea dimidiata. Next base: position 2,910,280 of record OX442342.1, read on the forward strand.
TATTTCCACGGGATCGGGACTTACGCGGGTTAAACCGCAGCTAGTCGATTATAATTCTAAAGCTTCTGACACATAGACTCTACCTACAGTACACATCGAAACAAAATGGCGATGTGTACACGAATTTCTTTAGAATGTGTGCTGTCGGTGTGTTCTAAGGCTGGAATCTATAGTCCGTACTTTGACTTTGATAAGCAAAAACATTGACTTAAAACAATTTTTGGTATTTATAAAGCGATATTTGCAACTATCCAAAGTTTTTGGTTAGTAAAGTCGAAGCTTTTCAAATTTAGAATGTAAATTTTTGAATAATAATAATGTACATTCTAAATTTGAATAAAAATGACTTTAAATTTTCTTCTCTGTCATGACTATGAAGTTCTTTTTATTTTATTCGTATATTACAAAATGAATTTCGACTATAAATTCCAATTCAAAGTTTATGCTTAGTTTTTGCTAAGCTCAGTCTGAGCAAAGTCAAAGAACGCAGTATAGATTTCAGCTTAAAACATTCTATGACAATTCAGATATTTCTGTTTTGATCAATAAATAAATAGTAAGCAATGAAACCTTTGAAAATGTATACTTCAAGAAGCTTTAAGAGCCTTTTAAGGGATTTGCAAACCATTGTTCGTTGCTTCTACGCGTAATATGGTTGCTTGACTACAATAATGGCATTCGTTATGGTGTCGAATCTTCAATAGGGAGTTTGAAAATGGATATTTTTTGATACTGTTACGTAATCTGTGCACCTAGCCCGCACGGCCCACATTTTGTTAATGTAAAGCCGTGTTTTTATTACGGAAATAGTGTCGCGAAAGTTAGTTAGAAGGTTAGAAAGTAAAAAAAATGCGTAGCACCAGGGATTTTTTGATAAAACAAGTGTCAAGGAATTTTTTTGTGAAGTTGACTATATAATAACTTTCGCGACACCACTTTCGTAGTGAAAACACGGCTTAAAAACCGTCGTTTACGCGCAACTATGGGTCTAAGTGCACACTGCGCAGTTAGGCTGAAATATAAAAAAAACAGTATTTCAGTATCTATAGTGCGGACTTTGACTTTGCTCAGACTAAGCTTAGCAAAAACTAAACATAAACTTTGAATTGGAATTTATCGTCGAAATTCATTTTGTAATATTCGAACAAAATAAAAAGAACTTCATAATCATCATGACAGAGAAGCAAAATTTGGTCATTATTTTTCATTGGTTTAAATTCTAAATTAGAAAACTTTGACTTTGCTAAGTTAAATCTTTGGATAGTGGCAAAGAACGCTTTATAAATACCAAAAATTATCTTAAGTCAACATTTTTGCTAAGCAAAGTCAAAGTACGGTACTATTATAGATTTCAGACTTATTGTGACCATGTCAAACAGCAATTCTTTTTATAAAGAACAAAGCATTTAGACGGGTCTCTTTTAAGAAACTAGATGGTTAATGGTCGCTTGACAGTAAAGCATTTCAAACTCAGCTAGGAACGACGAGCTTCATTAGTTTCAAAGTTAAATTGTTCAGGCAAAAACTCGCACACTTAAAAATGGCGGAACAAAATTCGAACGTTGTTTTTAGAATAGCCACTATCAACTATGTATTCAACTATATATATTCCAAGTCCATGCCTAAATGTAGCGTTCTGTCTCTTTCTAATAGTGGTATTAGAAAGGGACAGCATGCTTCAATGTCGGAACACTAAAAATAAAATCTATATAAATCAAAATCAACCTAATATGTACTGCTAGTATAGTACTTCGTAATTTCGCTCAAGGGAGGTCTTTCCCCAACACAGTGGGACACCATAGGCTATAAATAAATAATTAAAAAATCTGAAGGCAAGGTAGAAATATTATTGAAGGAAAAAACAGCTTCAAAATTTCACTCGCGGCGAGGTTTGAACTCGCGCCTTCAATACAACTACCAATAGTAGTTAGCAAGCTTTGCAGTATGAGCTTAAACTTCTGGTCAATTATATTATTCGATCAATTTCACTACACTGGTGAGTAACATTAATATAATTCTATAGATCCTTTCCTGCTTACATACCTTTGTGTTCAGGCCGTCAGTTCACGCTTAAATTTTTTCCTCGGAAACTAATTAATCGGGTAAAAAAACAAGCCGATGTACCGATTTTTTATTCCACCTTTCAGCACCGAACGCAGCTGGAAATGGCTCTCGGTAAAGCGTTTTCAATTACACCATGAAATAATTGACTTTTTCCACATACGTACATACCTAAAAAAAGTAAGTTCTGTTCCCGCGGGCATATCAGGATAAAAAGGAGCTTATGTGTTATTCCAGGTCTCCAATTATCTAAATTCAAAGTTTCATCGCAATCGGTTTAGCGGTTTCTACGTGATTGTGTAACAAACATACTCACAAACTTTCAGCTTCATAATATTATTAGGATGTTGGCAAAGTCAAAGACAAAATAGTTTACGAGCGTGTATACATGACAATTTTGATACGTAGATTCAAAGCTATGAATTTTTATTTCTTTAATTTTGTCCAGGAAGCTTAACAATCATGTCCATTACCTAATTCTTTTCATCAAAATATGACGAATTATTTATAGTACGCCTTAATAATTTTTACATATTACACAATTTCAGTATAATATACATTTTTAATTAATGTTGCAATGGACATAGTAGTAATTATTAGTTAATCTGTGGCTAAACATTCCCCGGTTGGTCGATAACATACGATATGTATAAATTCATTACGGCTTTCCGAGCAGGATGAATATTTAATCACTTTATTTACAGTTATAACAAACAACTATTGATATTAATTACAATATGAATAAACAAGCGCGAACTACACAAGCTTTGTCAATTACTAATTCAATAGTGATTTACTGTTTTATTTGGGCTTTTGTCGATATATCGATATCGAAATGTCACTGCGCCATTTATTTTAAATTTTGTTAGACATTCTAATCGAACCTTAGTTAATAAACGAACATTGTTTATTCATAGTCGTTATTTAACCGTGTCACGTAGGTTCCCGTGTCGCGCAATAGTTTAAATTCACGGGAGAATTTTTGGTGATGCGTTTTCTTCTCGTAAATACCTCGAAACGTAGGGAGTCGAAAAAAAACTTAATACTTTTATAATAAAATTAACGCCATTAAAACCAGAAAAATGACCTTAATTTTAATCCAACATAGCGAAAACAAAACGAAAAATCTATAAAAAGTTATTTCAATCTTCCGATCTCTCGATAGGTATCTCAAAGTATAGTTAAAAAGCCGTCTTCACGTCGCGTCGCCCCAAAGTTATTCAAATCGTAGAAGAGCGTTAAATTCGTAGGCAATAAATATGGAGCGAGCCCTTAAAGCGAAATTAACAGCAAATTACCCCACGTACCGTTAGAGAAAGGGAAAAATGTTAACGTACGAAAATTGAACGTCGGAATAGAAAAATGAACAATTTGTCGTGTCGGACGGTAGTGTTGTGTGTGGACTAGTGATGTGCCGCAGTGCGTAGTGCAGTGCGATGGATTATCGGGCGCCTCACCCGATGATGAACGTCGGGAGCCCGCCCTACTTCCCACATCCAGGTAACATTATATTAAGTTGATGTCAATCTTGTTGTGTCGATTTCGCTTTTATTTTTTGTTTTCGCGCATATTTTTTATTGAAAAAAAATACAGAGTTATTTTAAAAAGCTCAGGATAATCTGTTTATTCGTCCCGTCAAGATTTTAAACTTGTCCGATTTCTATCCCAACTGCGAATAGTGCAATACCCAAATTTGTCTAGTCTATTTTGCAATACGACAGACAGAGGGACAGTGGAGTCTTACAAAGCAAGCTAAAAAGCTGGGAATTCTCGTAGCCAAGTTGGTAAGGGCACCAGAGTACTGATCCGAAAGCGCGAGTTTAAACCTCGCCGTGAGTGATTTTTTATTAAATGTATTTTTCTTTAAAATATTTATTGTAGAAATGCCTACTATAAAATTACGAACAGTTAAATAATTATTGTTTATCGATATTATATTGTATTGTAGTACCGCACATCACTATCCAGTTTGGTTACGGGTAAAGAGCATGTGTTTTATTTACTCTCTCTCTCTATACCTACGTATGTATTTATGTACTGTATAAAATGCACATGTTTCATTTGAATATACCTTTCCCAGTTTACGTAAATATTTTGCAAGCGGAAAAATAAAGTTGTATTTTTTTATTTAGTTGATATTTGTTAAAGTTTTACGTGATTTTTGAACAGGGTTTTTATTTTCTAAAGCCTAGTTTGATTCATCTTACTAATATTATAAACGCGAAACTTTGTATGTAAGTATGTATGTATGATGTATGTGAAGTTGTTACTCTTTCACACAAAAACTACTGAACCGATTGCGATGAAACTTGGAATATAGGTAGCTGGGAACCTGGATTAACACATAGGCTACTTTTATCCCGATATTCCCGCGGGAACGGGACTTACGCGGGTGAAAACGCGGGGCGCAGGCACGGCAACTTTGAATTCGTTTTTTTATGTTTAAAGGGTATATACGAAGTAAACTGAAAATCCCTGTCGGATTCATCGAAAATTGTTGATTATTTTCTGACGCAATATTTTAGAAAATTTTCGTTTGTAAATGACATTGTTCTTTATATTAAGGTATATTCTCACGAGCTAGCTGCTCTTAGTTAACTAGTCTGAGTTTTTGTTTATTACTTAATCCTTCGCCTTAAGGTCAATGACCTCTAACTTAAAGAAACAGCTGATTTTAAAGTAAACTTCGAACTCAAACTTTTCGAAAAACTACTTTGAGTTTGATGAAGAAAACTACCCTCTGGTTGATTTTTGATTGGAATTAAATAATCCCCTTTATATTTCTTTTTGTTTTTATTGCTCAAGGCATTTTAAACATAGAAATATTTTTAGCAAGGAAATATATTTCCAAAAAATCCCCATGACAGGTTTCGAACCTGCGTCCTTTCGCTAACCAGGCGAATGCTCTAATCACTGAGCTACACAGGAATCACGTGACATGGTATAATTTTTCGGCCATATCTTTCCTCACCAATTGTTTTACCAACTAAGGCTTGGTTTCTGCGCCATCTACCGGTCAAGCTTTGCAGCTTTTATTGACTGGTTCAGGTGGTTTACTTTACAGTAAACCACCTGAACAGTGACATGGTAATTATACCATGTCACGTGATTCCTGTGTAGCTCAGTGGTTAGAGCAGTCGCCTGGTTAGCGAAAGGACGCAGGTTCGAATCCTGTCATGGGGATTTTTTGGAAATATATTTCCTTGCTAAAAATATTTCTAATCCCCTTTATGTTAAATTACAGTGTTGCTGTCATAAAGTCAGCACACTATTGATCTGAAGAGGCGGTAGGCGCCATAGTACAAGCTACCGGTAGCGGTGCCCCGCCGCGGTATACGGTCAATTAACTTCAAACCCTCCCGGTCTGGGTCTCGTAGGTAATATCCACTTTATATGGCGTACGGACGGGTCTCGGCCTGTAACTGCCGAACCGCGACTCCACATTTTGTACCTTTTACTCGCGTTGTAAATTCGAAATATTACCTTTAGTATAGCGGTATAGAGTACCTACCCTATATCATTGTCTAGTTCTTTAACTACCGCTATGCAGAATTTCGTCCGAATCGGCCAAGCCGTTTCGCTGTGAAAAGCGTGCATAAACTAATTTCTCTGGAGTCGATCGACAAGAAGGAAAATCAGACAAATAGATTTGATTCGGTGTTGGTCTAGTGGTAGATACCCCGACTTTCATTCCGAAGGTCGTGGTTTCAAATCCCGGTGTGTTTTTCTTTAAGAAAAATTTATGTGCGCTATTAACATCGCTCATACGGTGAAGGAAAACATCGTGAGGAAACCCACGGCTTAATATCACGCACAAAGGCCCAATAGTAGGGCTAATTGCGGAAACACACAAGATTATCGCGGGGAGTCGTTGGATAGAGATAGCTCGCGATTGCTATTTGTGACGTCTTATTGGGGAGGTCTATGTGAGATAGAGACTAATAAAGGCTGAGATGATGATGATGCTGAAATTACAGTTGTCCCATTGGGCGGTGCTTAACAAATGAATGATCAACAGGACTTGGGCTTGTTTATCACCAGCGGCTTACCTCTTTCTAGTTTCTAGTTACATTTTGAATCACAGCATCACTTACCATCTTGTGTAAACATGGTCAAACGCTCGCCTACCAATTGTCTACACTCGTACATTAAAATTCAAAATCCTGAGTGGATAGACTTATTTAACTGTATATTAACGCAGACCCGTTTGTCCTAGAGACATAAAATTAGGAGAATGTGTTCTTTGTCATGTGTCCAATTTGGAGAATGTGTTCTTTGCCATCCACTAAGGAAATGTCAATAGTTAAACACTTTATTCCATACCTCTTTCCTTGTTGCCGGGTGATTAAGGACTTGTATACAAATACATGATCATTTAGGTACGTCAACTTACGGTTGGTACGTTTTGGAGAATCCCGCGGAGTCGGAACTTAAGCGTGCAAAACTGCAGGTTCTGTGTCTCTAAATTATCCCTGCTAGCTGCCGGTATGGTCACAGTAGTCGGCATGTACTTACAGACAGCGGCTCGGTGGCAAGATGCGCGCGCACCGTCTAGGGGTAGCTGTGGGGTCATAGTGCTAGCGATGCTCACTTGTTTCATGTTAGAGATGTATGCTACGACGGGACCTCCCGCGCCGCCGCCCCGCGCCGGTTGGTGGGGTGTGTGTGTGTGTGGTGTGACTAATAGGCGAGAGCGGTTTTTTTTTGTTGTAGTTTGATATTTTTATACAGAATTTATCCTATTTTTTTTTAATGCGAAGAAACTCTGCCTGTTTGTTTGTTTGTGCGCCTAAACCGCTCAAACGATTTTGATGAATTTTACGGTTATAACTTAACGATTATAAAAGTTATCCTAAAATTGAAAAGTGGCTTAGGAATCGAGCCAAATAAAAGTTTAAGGGTAGTTTTCTCGCGGAAGAAGACATGCAAAGAAACTTAAGTTCGGAAATGTTAATGCGACATCTGCAGGGCTACTTAGTTCTACGTAAAAGTAAAACAAACTGTTATTCGGAAAAATAATCCGTCAATTACTTATTGACGGATTTTTTTTCTTTTACGGCATCATCAGTTCGAAAATATTTTTTTCGTGAATAAAAGTAAGCCTGTTGTACTATATTTTCTGTTCAGTTTTTCGATAATCATATGAAGCGGGTTGTTTGGTCTTTTCCCGCTGTAACCATGACCGCACCATATCGGTAAAGCTCTCCACTCAGCCTTCCGTTGCGGTTGATACCGAATACTGACATAGGTAGGTGTACGGCGCGGCGCTCTGCTATGGTTGACACTTTAACGCATATTTTAACAAAAAAGTAGCATTGTTTTAAAATCATTTTCTCTACTTCCTCCGTGCTTCAGCGTGGCACGTTAAACGGTTGGTCTCGATTGTTATAGTCATGAGTTCAAGTTGAAGCGTTAGGGCGACCTGAAAACTCTTCTGAAACGCCACACCAGTACAAGAAAATAAAAATGTCAATCAAATATGTAGAGCTCTAGTTATTAATATTGTTTTTCATGTTTGTGTCCTGGATAAGTTTAAAAATACCTTTGTTAAATTTGATTTTGACGGGGTCCTTTTCTTCGATCTATTTTACTACATGTTAGATTTTCTAAGTGTAAGAATGAGTCCCAGTTACTAATCTAAATTACGCGAAGTGTACAGCGGTTTGCAACTGTTGCTACACTATGAATTTGGCAGTGGCAACCCTAGAGAGCGATCGTGTAGGAAACGAACGTCGGATTTGTCGCGCGCTGTCGCCCCTCCAATTACCGCCCGCTGTATCCGCCCGCGACACCCCTGCTCTCGCTCTGTTGCTAACATCACGTGTCGCGTACACTGGAGCGATGTGCGCAACAATACTACTATATTGTCAGCGACTGTGTCTAAGTGATAGTTCTCTTCTGTAGAGCTCTGGAATACTAGCTTTGGGGACACGATCTGTCGATAACTGTAACTGATCCTTGACGGCGCTTTGCTGAGCATCTGACTGTACAGCGGCTGCTGTCTCTGATACCGGAAGGTACACCCTACCTTTCATCATTCTTCACTTCTTTTCCATCCAAAGGTTGCCTGGAAGAGATCGCTTTAAAGCGATAAGGCCGCCCATTGTGCCACTTAGTTTTAAGTTTTTTATGTTTATTTTTTCTTTTGTTATATTGTGTTTATTTTTGGTGTGTTGCAATAAAGAATTAATCCATCAATCAATCAATCAAGGTGGGAAAGCGGGGTCATTTCTAAATTTCGATTTGTCTATGGTTTCTAAGTATCTTCTTGCCAGTACCTTCGTATCGGTAAAAGTTAGGTTACGTAGACTGGTGCAGGCATCAATGATGAGGAGTTAGAACTCGATCAACCCCTATTTTCAGACCTTCTTCCAGGTAGGGAGCTTCTTTCATCTTTCACCATCTGATGAGATAATGGTCGAAAGCTAAGTTTTCAATTATAATAAAGTCTAATTTTTGTGATTCTTTCTGATCCATTGCTATTCTGCAACTGTAAACTTTAGAAATCGGTAGTTCCAATTGGTTTTAATATCTTAGAAGTGTAAAATTAACTTTCGAAAATTATAATCAAATGATTCCTTTTAGTTTTCACACAATGAACCTCCTATTTCGCTTGCAATTTCGCGTAGTGGCTGCTCAAAATCCGCCTAATATACAAGCTCCATAAAACCAGACGAGGAGTCGTTCTGACGGCATTATAACTGATTTAAGATCGAGAATTAGTTGATGGCTTTAAGGGTGACAATACCTTGCGGCTCTTGGGAATTGGGAGCTTTCTAATTGCAGCATTCAGAGATGAGACGAACGATTTTAGGCTTCATCAGATTATGTCATGATTGTTTGGGGCAAATTATTTTTGGTTTATTAGGGTATATAATTCACCAAATGAGTAGCGTATTGGGAGATATCTTGAATTTAGATTTGAAGGATTGAATCCTTGTTGTGCCCTAAATGGTTTTTTTGATGGTAATTGTTTTGAAATATTGAGTATTTTCCCAATTTCTTGCAATGATTAATCGTTTACGCGTAACAGAGTTTATTAGCTAAAACCTTTTCTACTAGAATTTTGGAAGTAGACACACATTTTAGGTATTGCTTCGTCTGTACAATACATCTACCAACATGCCGACACCCCCTATGCAGTACAAGTTGGAAACACGCTGCGCTCAACACGAACAGGAACAACTTTCCAACCAGCTTCCTCTAGGGGTGGTCTACGTACACCTCTCCACACTCTTGTGTCGTCGGAATAAGAGCTAATATTGAACGGATTAGGATTTAGTGAGCTTGGTCGTGAGTGACTTGTCTGGAAGTATTGGAGTGTGGTACAGGTGACGTTTATTATCGTCTTGGCTGAAGATGTACGAAGTTTCCATGTTTATCAGTTTAAGATACTCGGGTGGTATGGAATAATTAATTGTACGGAAGTGTTACTTTAATCAAAGTGAAGACTGTTATGGCGCGCAAGGGGCAATTTGAAAACGTTTTTCTTTTGCTTTTAAAGTAATTATCTCTCGATGAATAAATCATCTTACGAAGCCACAAAGATATCTTAAATTTTCGAACCGCAATTCTGGTATCGTTGCCCGTATTCGATAAATCACCCTCAACAACCCTCAACATCTTTATTTTCTCCACACTAAGATACGCAAAACAAACCGTGAATATCAACCGGAAAAAACGCTTGTTGATCCAAATGCGATGTTCACCCTAACCTAGTCGGAAATACCCCGGGATAACCATATAAGAAGGCATAGATGTCCTTATCCGCGGATCTTCGAGGGCGACAAAAAAATATCCTCCGGCTGGGGAGTGACTCGTGTTTCTCCCCCTCCAAGGGGTGGGGGTGAAGGTGTCGAGATTGTTTGCCGCATCGCTTGATATTCTTAGAAGCATTCTCCATCACATTGTTTATAATTCAATAATGTTGCAAGTTATAGGATGTTTGTTAAATTGTTTTGGCGTTTTGTGAAAATAATGATGTTTTTCTTGGTGAAAGTTATTTATGCGAGTTTTTTTCCTTTTCCCAATGATAATTTCCATTATTCTCGATAGGCATTTGTGGGAAACAATATTCATGTGCATATGCATTATTAAGCACTCAAGTGCCGGCATGACAAGTAAGGCTAATGGTTCAATCGGAACGATCAATAAGTCAAGCTAATGGCTGTCAAACGACTACATAACTCTCTGTAGCGTTGTCGACATCTCCCCCCCTACATGAGGAGACGCGTGACGTCTCGCCGCGTGACACCCAACCAACATACTACCGTTCAACTTTTAATTAAAACTTGACGCAAAACACCCGTCTCGCTTCACAGTTCGCCCTCCACATTATCGCCACTCAACACTCATAAAAATTCATACCGTATAATATACGTCCTATCGCTCAAAGAATAAAGCACAGTATTTATAACGAAATTGGAGTCCGCACAGTCGACGCCGCAAATCACGTATTGCCTCAACAAACAACCCCGCTCGGAATCACGTTGGAATCCCCGTGTCGAACTAAATTACACTTTATTGCCGTTCTGAATGAGTCCACTTTGGATGAACGCCGACGCAAAACGTGAGGCGCCCAAATGGAAATTGATTCACCCCGAACCGTAAGGTCGCAACTCGGGAAGTTATCCACCAGTTAACGGTGACCTCCGACCGGATGGGGACGTTATACGGTGGATAGAGTTCACTGAGGTCGCGGTATAGTGGTCGATGTATCCCTCGTACAGTGGTTACGCCGTTTCGGAGGTAAGCGCCGCTCCCGACTCCCGGAGTGGCGTGGGTATACGATTACTAACAGTAATCGCCTTGATCCCAATGAAGTTGGTAACAGAGTGGCGTGCCTTACCAAAGATTAAGAGAAAAATAGAACTGATTCTTGACATAAAGATGACAAATAAAGTGCTTTACCTTTTGTAATTACCTTGCTTTTTACCAAATTTTACAATTCTGAGGCAACCGGAAGTATCCTACAGGTTTTTAATCAGAAAACTTCATAATACTTTTGTTGATCTAGAATTGAGAAATTTGACGTGAAGGAAACTATTATTTATGGCACTCGAAATTTAACAGGAAATAAGGCTAAGTTTTGGTACTAACATGTTAGCGCAAAGACGTCCAAATCTTTTTATCGTGTAGCCTCAGAACCTTAGTTTTAATGTACCTAATATCAGAAAAATAATATATAGGAATAGATGAATCCTTAAATACTATAAACCAAGAGCTTTTGGGTCTCTGGTATGCAGCTTGCTAGGTCTTTCTTTCAAAAAATATGTTGTGACAGACAAACAAAATAAGATTCCTTTTGAGGATTGTAGTAGGTAAAAGTAACATTCTGACATGAGTCAAATCTACCTCCTACTTGATCTATGACCGAAGGTGGCAGCTAGGGGTGGCACGCCCGCGCGCCGCTCTGTAATGGAAATCCGCAAACGCTACTGTCGTAGTGTATGGTACAAGTTATAAACTTTGAGCTTATGGTATAATTTTATGTTTACTAATAAATACAAATCTATGATTATTTTCTGTTTGCGATGGAACACCTTTGCCGTCAACTTGACTAATTTTAACCAGGTTTATTGTTTCGTTACACACAGCTTAATCTAGCCCAAAACTACGCTTGTACTATTATTTTTTTCATATAAAGCATAGGTTAGCAAAACTGTAAATATTTAATGAGATATTATTGTAAATAAAAGGTGCTTATGCCTAAGTTACGGATATTTAATACGTTTTAGGTACGGTAGCATAAAGCACGTTAAGCAGTTGGTCCAAATCAAATCAAAATATTTTCATTCTTTTGAATATTATGTCAAGTAAAATACCGTGTCTTCGGAACGCGACCTCGCAATATCAAGAAGACACAAGAAATTCATGGGGTTATTTTTTTTTGTTTCTATTTTGTTGCAATGATCATGTGATTAATATTGTCTGTCGCATGTATAGTGCTATAGTGGAACTGAAGCAATATTTTGCCATTATCATTACCAACACTTTCCCGGTTGTTGTCTCTGATAGCAGCAGTTGGGCCTAAGAGCGACATGACGAATAAACACCACTACACGAAAAGAAGAAGTAGAACATAGAATAACGCAATTTACTTGTAACCTGGCCACAGGCGTTAACAGCAATGTCGCAAAAGTCTACCACGTCTCCTGACATATGAGTTATTATATATAGGTCAAACATACAACATTTACATTGACGAACTAGGGCGACCATATCTGCGACATTTCCTACAAATATCCACGGTTTACACTGCTACCCTAATACATTACTAGGGTAACCATATGTGTACAAATATTGCTAACGCCAAATGAATATAATAATGTTTATGCAACTTGATGTGATACATTATCCTAACCAATTCTGGCTATAGACAAAATGAGCAACATACTCGTGCTCGTATTTTCATTAACACGGTGGCTGTACTTTTAAAAAACTACAGTAACCATATCTACGGATATTTCACAGTAAAATCCTCGGAACAACCAAATGACTACACAATCGGATTTGTTACATCATTGATTTTTAATTAAAAGTTTTTTAATGTGTACCTCTGTAACCTATGTGTACCTCTGTATACCTATATTCGCATTAAATGATTTGATTTATTGATTGATTGATTATCTTCCTGTGGTGGAAATTTTTAGGAGACTATGATTTTTAGGCCTTGAACCTTCGGCATGGTGGCAGGTAAACATCAACAACAACATTTCTCGGAAATTATTTTTCAAAACTCCCAATGGATCGGGACAAACGCGAGTGAAACCGCGTAGCGCCGCTAGTACAAAATATACGTGTCGACAGAACTAATTCTAAATGTCTGTAATAGTCTAAAAACAGACAATAATTATCTCCCACAAAAACACAATAAAAATGCCAAATGGAGTGGAAAGGATGTTAGTGAAGTTGGTCAAACAAATTGACGATCACTGGTGTAAAAACTTCTGCTAGTTGCTAGGGTATGCTACATTTTAGATAATATTAGTCACCTGCCATATGGCGAAAACAGTTCGCGGTTCATCAGATACAGCCTAGCGATAGACAGATAGTGGAGTCTTAGTAAAGACTGCCATTGAAATTTCTTACGTAATACGGATAACTGCTATCTCGGAAAAAACCCGTATATGTGATTTAATTCAGTTCAGCGCCATCTATTTGCGGCGCGGGTATAAAGCTTTGCCACAGGACGCCTCGAGCTATATTTTTAAACCACTGGAATAAATTCATATACGAAAGTTCGTGCATGCTTGTTCTCCCTCGTTTGTATGTGAGTGAGCGAGACAGCTCACCTATTCACTAGCCTTTCTCACGCGAATGAATTTTCCGACGCTTCCAAAATATCACTGTCGTACCCTCACTCGTCATCATCCCTGTCGGTGCTTAAATTTAGCCCCCGTACCACATGAGGACGGTCGTAAAAATACGGCAGTTAAACCACGATAGGAAACACGTGCGCTAACTAAATATAAATAATACGATATTTTATTGTTTATCTCGTTGGTTTTTATAGATGGATCTTTATGATTGGGTTATTTTATTTCTATTATCATTATTATGTTCATCGGTTTTGACAGATTGATAGTAAAGTCTTGGTTACGTAGTCAGGAGTGACAGAGTAACGTAATGAATTAAATTCTTCGTGTATAGAGATCGCATAGTTTCATACTGCCTAATGACCAAATAAATTGTATCACTAAAACTAGAATGACCACTTAGAACTAAAAAACTGCTTCAATGTAGCGTTCTGTCTTTCTCTAATAGTGGTATTAGAAAGGGACAGCATGCACAATGTAGCGTTCTAGTAATAACTTTTAATGATCTAACTTGCTAATGACCTACCACATAATAAAACATTCATTTTATTATTTTAAATGTTAGTTTTTAGTTTCATTGTAAAACGAAATATCAACCATCTTTAATATCATATTTTGACGTTTGTCAAATGACACTTTCAATATTAAACATTCTGCCGTACCAAGATCGTTTTTCGGTTTTTGTCGTCTTTTTGTCGCTCAGAAAAGTAAAGTAAATTAAAAAACAAAAATAAACCGACTACTTTAAAAAAACCTCAACACAAAAAAAACCTATTTTTTTTTTAGTTTGTGTTATTTTATTTTATTAGCTGAACCTAAACGACTTTTAATAAGAGATCATGGTAGGGCGGGCGGATTATATTAAAACAATGCCGGTTTTCTATAATCAACCGCTTCGAGTACCAGTTCTGGTTCCCTAGTCTACTCTATGATATAGAGGTGGGGGGGTGTCAGGCTGCGCGAGGTGACTTTGCAACTCAAATTAGCGCTTCAGACCGAATTAATTACCGCTCGCCGCTTCGATGACAACCCTAGCCGATACGTACGGTTCTACTGTTATTTCTATACTGTGTATTACTAACTTAATATAGTAAATCCAAAAGTTTGTTTGTATATCTGTAATGTTCAAAGCTGGCAATGAAACGCACGCATAGATTCACGACTCGTTTATTACTGCTTAAGGTTTGGTTGAACTTGGTACGCGTAGGTACCTACATAGAAGTTATAGGTATATCGTCTACAGCTGGTGCATCGCACGATGACCGTGTACATACCAATTCTCCCTCTTTAATTTGTAAACCTAAAACAAATAACATTAACTAAAATTACTTCTTATTGTTAACTATCTTATTTCTAGGTCTTAATCTGCTCATACTATATCTACTAGTTGGTGGTCTATTATCGACTTCCACCGGTTGGTCATTGCGTTCCTGAACCCTTATCTCGCCCCTATGGTCAATGTCATTTAAAGCCTCCGACCACTCCTCCTCGTCTTCCCCATCCATGGACTCGAGAGAGTATGGCTGGTCGCGGTCGTCGGCCGCGGCCGACATTACAACTTCATTACCGTCCTCGGCCGACGACGACGACGGCACGGGCGCGTGCGCGGATGGCGATTTGAATCGTGCGGACGTCCTAGGAGGGGAAGGCGTGGTCGGTTTCGTTGGCGACAGCTGTAGCTGCGACGGCGGTGGCGGCGATGCCTGCGCACTCTCACATGATACTGACTGTTGTGGACATTTAGCTAGTATGGTTGTGTCGACGACACCCTCGCTTACAAGTAAATTTCCTGGGTTTGTCCCTATTTTACAATCTCCTTTACTCTTAAAATTTTTATCTAAATGGCGTCTACAGCTGACCTTATTTTCATCTAAAACTATTTCGAACATTCTACTACCAATTTTTTTTAAATTAGTTCCCTGAATCCACGTCTCCGTCCTATTGCTAAACCATTTTACCCATACACGATCTCCTACCTTGAAAGTACGACTTTTATATAAAAAACTATCAGAGTTAGGCTTTTTAACACACCTGTTTGGGATAATTAAATCTAATCTTGACCTTAAATCACGACCAAGTAACAATTTGGCTGGTGTATAACCTGTAGCACAATGTACTGAGTTACGATATTCAAATAAAAACCCCATTAATTTCTCAGCGATATCCTCCATATTAGTTACATTAGGTTGTGAAAATATACACTTTAACATCTTTTTACATGTTTTAACTGAATTTTCAGCTTGACCGTTGCTACAGGGGTGATAAATAGGAGATGTGACGTAATCCATGCCGTTATTTTTGCAAAAATCTAAAAATTCAATAGAATTGATTTTTACGTCATTATCTGAGACAATTGCATGCGGTACGCCATATCTAGAAAACAATTGTTTCAATTTATTAATCAGTGCCCGTGTTGTTGTACCTTTGTCCATGTAAATACACTCAACCCATTTACTATACGCGTCCACCACAATAAGATAAACCTTCCCCGCTATTGACATGTAATCAATGTGCAGACGCTGCCACGGCCCGGCTGGCCGAGGCCACGCTACCGGTGCTGCCGGTGGCGCACTACGCAACGCTGTACACGATCTGCATGATCCTATTAACAATTCTATGTCTTTATCTATCCCAGGCCACCACAATCGGCTACGAGCAGCGTTCTTTGTTTTCACTATTCCGAAGTGTCCAGCATGAAGTTCGTTTAATAATATTTTCCGATAAACAGTTGGAATAACGACCCTATATCCCCTCAACAGACAATTACCATCATATTCCAAATCTAATTTACAAAGAAAGTATGGTTTTATTTTTGCACATTTAATTTTTTTCGGCCAACCATATTTCAGGTACTTTATTACAGTTTGTATGGTAATATCATTTTTCGTAGCCTCGGCTAACTGCTCGTAGCGGATCGGTGCAACATTAGAATCTAAATACTTCAAGTGTGACTCACTCTCACTATTATTCTCTAGGGTGGGTAACGGAGCCCGTGAGAAATAATCGGCTACTACATTACTTGAGCTACTTATGTATTCTATTTTATAATTATATGCCGATAACAGGAGCGCATACCTTTGTAAACGGGATGCTGTCATAATGGATCAAGTAACGATGATGCCTGTGGAATAAAACTACGGTAATAATTAACTACCCCTAAAAACCGTTTTAATTCAGTAATGTTAGTCGGTTGAGGTGCGTCAGCAATCGCTTTCACCTTATCAATACATGCTCTCAAACCATTCTTATCAATGATGTAACCCAAATATATTACACTGTCCTGCAACAATGCACACTTTTCCTTTTGTAGTCTGAGACCCGCTTTGCTAAGTCTTGTAAAGACTTCACGTAGCCTCGCGAGGTGGATTTCCTTAGACGGACCCGTTATGCAAATATCATCAAGCCAGCAGGTCACGCCCTCGAGGCCTACAAGCAAGGTTTCCATCGCACGCTGAAAAATGGCTGGTGCATTTGCTAACCCATATACAAGACGTGTATATTTGAACAATCCTTTCGTAGTATTAATCGTAGTGAGCTCCTGGGACGCCTCTGAAAGGCAAAATTGGTTATAAGCATTGCTGAGGTCGATTTTTGTATAATGTTGTCCTCCTCGCAAATTGGCAAATACCTCCTCTACCCGAGGCATAGGATATTTATCAATATACAAATCTTTATTTAATGTTATTGAAAAGTCACCTGCTATCTTCACCTTGCCATTATCCTTAAGAACAGGAACAATCGGCGTTGCATAATTTGAATAATTCACAGGAACCAAAATACCTAAGTTCACTAATCTTTCAATTTCATCTTCGACTTTAGTTTTCAAGGCGAACGGAACCGGGCGAGGTTTAAAATATTTTGGTACGGTGTTTTCTTTCAATTTCAAATCAACTGTGAATTTATTAAAACGACCCAACTTGTTTTCCCATAATTCCGGAAAATCATTTAATAAGGTAACTACTTCCTCCGGGCACTGATTATGAGACATGAAATAATTGTTATTGCAAATAAAGGATATGTTAAATTTTGACATAAAATCCCTACCTAATAACGGTGGCCCTCCGTTCGTTACAACATAAATCGTTATCAATTCGGACATATTATTGTAAAATATTTTACTTGCGAAACAACCTTTAGGTGAAATCTTTTGACCATTGTACATACACATTTTTAAATTAGTTTTTGTTAAAGTTATTTTTGAAAAATGCTGTCTATAAATTTTATCCGAAATTATAGTGGTACTCGAACCTGAATCGAGCTCCATACGTAAATCCACATTAGCAATTTTTACAAATACATATATGGGCCTACTATGAACGTACCTTAGATTAAATAACTCACACTTACTGCAATCCTTACATCCGGTTTCGGTATCCTTTGTTTGATTGACACTTTCTACACAATGTACATTCGATTTTTGGCCCCATTTTGCACTTTTGCACACCCGTTTTAGGTGGCCCTTATTACCGCATACCTGACATTTGTAATTTTTATACCGACACTTCTCTGCGTCATGACTTTTCATGCCACATACTGTGCACCTCTTCTCCTCAGCTCGATCGAATCGAACGCTTCGTTCTCCCATACGGAAAACCGGTTCCTGCTTGAACTGCTGGCCGCCTGACCCGGCCGCCCCAGCTTCGATCTTAGCCTGGCGGGCGCTTGCAACTAGCTGCGCCACCTCGACCGCTCTGGCGAAAGAAAGTGTCCCCGCGTCGTGCTCGAATAACCGGTCACGTTCCGCTCCCGGCTGCAATCCCAACACGAACTTGTCGCGGAGCATCATATCCAAAGAGCTTCCAAAGTCACAAAAGACCGCCAACCCCCGGACGCGCGCCGCCCAATCCTCAACACTTTCCCCAACCCCTCGTACGGCCTCGTAGAATTTCGCCCTATCGGCAAACGTGCACCTTTTTGGCTTGAAATGCGTGTTTAATCTTGCCACCAAGTCTTCATATCCGACAACTTCTAGTTTATTCGGATGTAATAGGTTTTGTGCTAAGCGGTACGTACTATCCGCTAAGTACGTCAGCAAAACCGCACCCTTGTTCTCTGCACTAATGTTGTTTATTTTGTGGAATTGTTCTAGTTTTCCGTAGAATATCTCCCAATCCTGTATGTTATGGTCGAATACACTAAGACATCCTATATAATGCGTCATTTTGGATATTTCTCACGAAAAACTAAAATATATCCAGTTGATTATGTTTTTTTTATGTGGGTAGTTAGTTCGCCTCGTCGCCACTGTAATGTTCAAAGGTGGCAATGAAACGCACGCATAGATTCACGACTCGTTTATTACTGCTTAAGGTTTGGTTGAACTTGGTACGCGTAGGTACCTACATAGAAGTTATAGGTATATCGTCTACAGCTGGTGCATCGCACGATGACCGTGTACATACCAATATCGCGATTAAAACCGGAAGGTTAGTTTTATTTTAATACAAAGTCACGAAAACATGAAAACTGCGTCTTGCGGTTTTACCCGCGTAAGTCCCGGTCCCGCGGGAAAATCGGGATAAAAAGATGCGTATGTGTTATTCCAAGTTTCCAGTTGTTTGTTTCCTCTCCTCGGCCAAACGGTGCGACTTTTGATGATGAAGAGTGGTGACATAGGATTTCAATCCAGATAATCCCGCCGGATCGGGACTTACGCGGGTGAAACTGCGGGGCGCAGCTAGTATGACGTTTTTATAAAGTGATGACGTTTTGGTAATATTATAATATGTATGCGTGTTGGTGTAATCTCCAAAATCACTGAACCGAATTTGATGAAATTTATAATGAAGATACGTCATAATGAAGATATTTGGAAGAAACATGGGCTACGTTTTGTCTCGATACTTTTACGGGTTTGGGACTTGCGTGGGTGATACCCTAGTTTCATATATTAACGCTTATAAAACCGTGGAACATTCCTACTCAACATACTCGTAATTAAACTATTAACCTCACTAAACGATTTCCCACTCGCCAGTACCTACCTAGTACAGTTCTCTCACACGCATCTAGATCTAAGAGAGTGGTGCGCGCTGGCGCAGGTCACGTGACCTATCCAGTTGACCCGCCCGCTTCATTGCTCCGCTCCATGCATCACTATTAACTAGGTGATGTCATCTCCACCGAGACAGAACTTGTGGAATAGCTTTTGCATCTTTATATGTGACATCCCGGTCGGCCGAGAATTTTAAGAACATGATGTTCTCGGGCGAGATAAAAAAGGAAACGTGTTGTTTTTTTCTTTTATTTAGAGCTGTTTGTTTAAATGACTCATTGTAAAAAAAGGACTGGTTGGAAATAATTCAGATAAAATGAAGAAATTTATTGGTCTTAAAATGGTCAAGGTCAGGCTCAGCTACGGCTCTACCTTGACCATTTCTGTGCAAAAGGACGATCAATTGACTGGCTTATATGTCCTGCTAAATTTGCAACTAATCGACACTGTACAAATGGTCGATCATGCTCCTTGATCATAGCCTTGATAATAATCTAAGGCTAGGCGTTTCTTTATATTTTCATCAGTCACCCTACTTGTAATACAAAAATAGAGGAACAAACTTTCTCTTTTTAATAATATTAGGTAATAATTACCCCACGGATTCACCCGTGTAAGTAGCCTATGTTACCGAATCAAACTAAACACCTCTAACCTAAGCAGACGGGGAAAACATAACAGTACCGAGATCTAAGTTTACTATTAGCGCCATCTGGTTTTTTTTATTTTATCAATAAGTCCGAGTTCCGAATCGGGAAGTAAAAGTACCTATAAATTTGCATAACAGAGCAACAAGCATGTACTCACGTGAATTCCGACACATTGAGGCCATGTCGCCTTGCATGATGCAGACTCTATAACCGCGCCTACCCCCCGGGAGTGGTCCCGTGACCTCCGGCCTATCCATTAGATGACAAATGAACGCGCGTGGTGGATCTACTCGGATCAATTCAATCAAATGTTACCAGTTTCATTGGACGAATTACTTCGTAAATTGACGTGGTGACTTGTCTATTGACTAAAGCGGTTTGGTGGACTTTTTATCAAGTAACGAAATAATGTATTTAAGTGTAAATTATGCCTTTCAAAACAACTGCTGTTTTAGTAAACAATTTTTGTTTTCTATGCGCTCGAATAAACATTTTTTTTACATGAAATAGACCTGAATTGAGCTCATTATACCTGATGGGAAGTGACGGTGATATCTGCAGTGCAATATGTTTGCCTAGAAGAAACCTTTTTGCTCTAGACTTGAATACTCCAAAGTTGTCATTAAGGGTCATTAGCCTTGTTGTATACAACCTCTCACCCCAAACGCATATACCCTGCTCCGTTCCGTCGTCGGTAAAAACAACCCCCATTCATTTAAGATTACCCTCGACGTAACGTATAGTCGCACACTCCCACATTGAAATTTTCCATATTAGTAAACATCTGTTATTTAAAAAAATAACAACTGTTACCGGTTTGACTTTACAACTTTTCCACTATATTTCCGACACTATAATTACTATAATAACACCAATTGGTGCGCCTACGTAAAGGGTGTACTACGCCCGACCTCAACACCCGATCGTGGTAGATAAACCCAGCAATCTATGAGAATTAGACGCAGCTGACTTATTGTAGTACTGTAATTGTTATGCTTTGTTAAGTTTCCGCCCGAATTCACTAATTGAATACGACGACAGACTGTTCGTTATAAAGAATATGTTATGAATTGATGGCTTATTATTTCAACACTTCCCCTGTAATGCTGTATTTATTTAGTCAATTACTTGTAAAGTGCCGAGCATACATACTATGTATGAATAATTTTCCAACTATAGAAGCTTTAGAATGGCCGTGTGCCTATCATTTATCCATTAAATGTCTCTTAATTTGTCTAATATACCTACTTTCTTTGTTTACAGGTGTGAGTGCTAATAAGATCCCCAAGCGGACGGATATACCCCCTAACAAGGGTGGTCCGTTTGCGGCCGCCTTACGCACTCTAGCCAAAAACGCCGGACCAGACTCTAAGGATGGTAAGTCTTTGTTTTGTATTACTGTTGCCTTCTACATCGATACGAGATTTACTGAGAAATCATCTAAATGAGAAGACTTTACTTCACCAATCACTTTTATCTAAGCTGGGGTAAAAAATATCCTATAAAATAAAATAATTGCTTTGCGTAGGCTTTTGACTTCTCAAGGTTTGAGGTTTTAGAAAATTCAAACTAAATAAAAAATGTGTACCTTCAAGTGTAAATTCTCTTTTCCTTCCACGTTCTGTGTGTTTTTTATAGGAATTGGTAAAGCTATTAAACTGTACAGAAGCACAGTGTTTGATTAGACTAAAAAAATTTCCCTATGCTGTTTGTGGCATAATTCGATCAAGGAATGCATTTTAAATGCATAAAAAGAATTTAATTTTTTAATTCGTTTTTAATTTTGTTCTCCCTAAAAACGCAAAAGTGGGACTTGTGACTAGCACAGAAAGAATGCTCTTAACAAGGCCTATCAGTGATAAAAAAATCACGTTCCACAATCGCTGCGTTTGGGAGAAATATGCCATTTTGTTCTATCTGTAAAATATCTGAAAAATATAAAGAATAAAAAGAATATCTGTAAAAATAATAATTTCTCGGTATCCAGAGGTGACTTTTCGAAAATAAAAATTGGTAAACATGCGCCTTAAGATCCTTTATCAGACTGTATTTATAAAAAAATAATATCTTGAACAGTTGCGTTTACAGATTTTTTTTAATATTTTATCTTGGTCGAGGTCACGTAAAGTTCATTATTTTTTATAAAAAAAAGTATTTGAAATTAACCCACGGGTGTTCTATTTACGCATTTAAAATGCATTCCTTGATCGAATTATGCCACAAACAGCATAGGGAATTTTTTTTAGTCTCATCAAACACTGTGAGAAGGGACAAATAAAGTGTGACTTTGTAGAGTGAGTAGATAAGACTTTGGTTTACAAAGGTTATCTTTAGTAAATATCATAAATGATGTGGAAAAAATATACTACCTTGAGGTGCACCTTAACTTTTTCTAAGTATAGTTAGGCAAAAGCTTCAGTATTTCAAGGTAATTTGAATTATTGTATCGTAAATGAATTAAATATTTAGGGACTCTAAAGTTTTAACCCCGTGCCCATTTAGCTCATGGGAAAGCATTTCGAATGCCTCAGATGATTCCAATAGTCACGATTTCTCACTTAATCTCGGATCGACATCCTTTTTTGTTTTTATTTCTTGAACATACTTTCTAGAGCTGCTTGTTGGGTTCGATACTTGTCCATATAAGTGTACTCTACAACATTTAAAATTATTGTAATGGTTGACCACAGTGAGGTCTTTGGTTTTACCACTTTTGTCAATCAGTGTTACCTCGTGTATCATTTTGTATATTTCTAATGATATCAATTGGTTTGTCTGCATCTCCGAAAGTATTAATAGTTTTAAATTCCAGATTCCTTAGTTGTTATTTAATTACCTCATATTTTATAAGCAACGTTTGTTACTACGAGTGTATTTTTGAATCTTTTTTTTGCTATAAGTTGTTTCTGAGTAAATTCTTCACAAATTCTATGAAATTGGACAAAAAGACAGAGTAGTCTAAAGGCGAAATTACACGCTCATTCTGTTATGAGTTCAGTCTATCATTCTGGTCAGAATGATCGTGTAACCTGTGGAATAGAAAATGATCTGTGGAAAGTTATTCATCATTCAGGTAAATGTAGAATGATAAACTGAACTGCCTTCGTAGTATTGGCTAACTAGTTGGCTATAAAAGTGTATAGAGATCACTGAGCATGCTCAGTTATTTTTACTTTTATCAGCATCGTGTTTGCCAATACGGCGTCTGATAGCAAAATGAACGTGTTAGCTTGCTCAAATGGCGGATCTGAAGTTAGCTGTGAACGAGTCTGCGTAGATAGAGAAAGATTCGGTGAAACTTAAAGCACTTCAGAGCAGTCATTTAGAGACTACGATAGATATTGTGACCGTGAGCTAGCGGTATCGGTGTGTAGTGTTGAATGTGCGAGTGTGTAGGCTCCGGTACCGGCGTGGCGCCGCCGACGGAGCGCGACGCCGCCGCCGCCGCGTCCAAGGACAAGGTCGCAGCAGTGTCCGCGCCGGCCAAGCGCGCCTCGCCGCACCATCTCCCCACCGGGTTCCAGCCCTACAGACCTGATGACAGGTGAGGATAAACTTCTCGTCGTTATATCTTAATGAATTGTCAAATTGACAATTGGGCATGTTTCTTGATTGCTCCTGTTCAAATTAAGTATGTTTTATGACGACACATGATCACAAAAAAAACCCATAAGTTTCTTGTAGCTTCTTCTCATCGGAGGGCGCGTTCCGAAGCCACACTAAAATCATAGCTATAAGACGATTCAATGTGATCATGAATACTTATTGTGCATACGATATTATTGACCAAAAATAATTGTATTGACTTCATCAAATATAATTAAGAATAATGACAGCATATTCGTTGATTATATTTTTTAAATTATCAAAATTATGAACCTGACAGGACTTGAAATGTGTTTTACATGCTTTAGTCGAAAACACAAAAAATGTTGTCCTTAATTTCTTCTCCAACGGACGAGCACCTGTGACGCAAGCGGAATTAGCATTACAGAAATGTAAGGGTTACAGGTTTAAGTCCTGTCGGTTGCAAAATTTTGGAAATCATTAATTTCGAAAACTAGAATATTTATTATTTTATTGAAATTAAATTGTATCAATAGTAGTAGAGTAACATAAAATGTGTGGTCCCATCAGACTTGCCCACCCAGCGGCGGCGGCAGCGTCATTCCCGATACTTGAACCATCTGCGTATTCGCCGTACGCGCACCCCAGTCTCTACTCCACAGCACTACAGTACAGGTTACATTCACCACCCTTACGACAGCGTTACACTATCCTACATGTTGTCCAACTTTAGTTATATGGACACGATCTATCTACAATTGATCCAAGACAGCGCTCTGCTGGAGCACCTGACGGTATAGCGGCCCCTGTCCCTGATACTGAAAGATGGGTAAGCAGGGACGCTATATCGTAAGCATGATAGGTTAGTTTTATTTTACATGAGTTCTTTCATACTGAGCTTTAAAGAAACAACTATAAAAAGTCCAGTAGTTCTAGCTGTATCCGGTTTCAGAATCTTAGAAATTAAACATAAACATAGAACTGTCAATAATCACAGACTGCTGCAAACCACTATGTCTCTCCAAAAGCATCCAAGACTAAGTGTAGGATAGTGTAACGCTCACTTTACTTTATCTTATCTAACTTTTAAGGTGCAAAATAACATCGTGAGAAAACCCACCGCTTAGTTTGCTGAAAACGTAATGACCGGTTCTTTCTTCTAGACATGGCCGACTAAGCTAAAAAGGTGGAGTACCAGGAATACTGGGATAGTCTACGTTTATGTCCCAGGAAGCTATGGATAAATATTGCTTGCGCTGTATAAAATCTAGATTAGATGTACAGACCAATATTTTTAGGCTAAGTTACATTCTTCACCCGCTGAATTATGTCGAGTGCTTAGTTAGACCATGTATATAGTACTAGCAGTTACCAACTTAAGTTTGAGTGATTTACCAAGTTAAGTGAGCTTCTCCCAGATAAGGCATTACAAGTGGCTCCAGTAAGCTGCGTCTCCAAGTGTGGTATAAAGCCTGTAGACATAAAAAGGCCGCTTTAGCAATTCTGCTAGCAATATTGCATTTTGACACAATCACGATAAATGTGCACCTGGTGGTCACCGCTTTGTTCTATGATAGGTGCATGGTTATTGTGAATCTGTCAAAAACCAATATTGCTAGGAGAATTGCTAAAGCGGCCTTTTTAGGTCTACTGGTGAGGAGAATTATTGTCAAGTCTCCAGTACTTTTAAAGGCTTTTAAAGGCCATATCTGGTGGAAAGCTGGTTCTAATTCGTAGGAAGGTGATGAACCACTACAGTTGCGCAGCGGAAGTCATTGGATGACTTGGATGTACAATGTGCAACACACAATTCATGTTTGGTGCTTTAGGTCCACCTTTCTACCTAAATATGAAGAATATTCACATATTTTGTTATGATATTTTGGTGTCTGTTCCTGACGTCTTCTATGTATTATGTACTGCAGGTTAGCAGCTGAAGAACAAATCTACCTAGAGCGAATGTTTCGAGGCGGGGTCGGTTGGCTGCCGGGCTACGCGCTGTACCCCCCTCTTGCCCCGCCCTTACCGCTGCAGCTGCACCACCAAGCGCACGCGGCCCATGCAGCCCACGCCGCGTCCCACGCTGCTCACTCCGCCGCTCACGCCGCCCACCATCACGACGAGAAGGATGCCGCTAGAGAAAGGGAGCAGAGAGAGAGAGAAAGAGAAAGGTAAAGTCGGTTTGGACAACCTTACAATTTGGTGCCGTGACCAGGATCAATTTCGCTTATTTCCCACACTGCAAGCCAGCTGCAAGTTTTCGATAGACAAATGACTATAGCATGCATATGACGTGCAACGACGTGGACCGTTGAAATTAAAAATCATTTATTAGTTAATATTGTGCATCAGTTGACTATAAATTTATAATAGTAAAAGTATTCAACTTTTTGTAATATATAGTTTTTACCATTTGTTACATTAGGTTTGTATTATTGAAAGACCTAAAACACTCCGATGTAATTCCAGAGAGCGGGAACGGGAACGCGAGCGTGAGCGTGAAGCCCGCGAGCAGCGAGACCGAGAGGCGCGCGAGCGGGAACGCGAGCGGGCGGCGCGGGAGAGCTCTGCGCGCGCGCGAGACGAGCAGCGTGCACTGCACGCCGCGGCGCTGCACGCTGCCCCCAGCGTGCATCATCCCGCACATCTACTGCCTCCCGCTGTGTACGGGCTGGGACGAGGCCTGTTGCCACCGCCGCTGCTCTACCGACCGTACAGAGGGTAATAACACAGTTTCTCTCGTAGTTGATCCCTTTACAGTTGCTCAAATTTGCTTCTCGAGACCGGTCATATAAGTTATAGGAAAGCTCACATAATTTTGTAGGAAGTGACGAATGACTTGTCAAAGCCCTTTTTCAGAATACAGACAAGAATATTACTTTTCTCGACTATAAAAATACATCACATAGTACTAAACAATTACAGCTACTTATTAACTTATTAGTAAACGTCGACTCGCTAATCACAGTACTATTCAGGAGAATGGTTAACTAGTCGACAACTTTGTAGTGTTTGTTGCATTTGTTACCTGCTGCAGAAGATAAACAATATAGATAGATAGAAATTAGAATTGAGATATAATTTTGTTTTAATTAAGTAACGAAGTTGATTCGTCCACGAGTTTTTCCCCAAAGAGATTTGTTAGCGCGATTCAGGTTTTTATCAGTGACGCCATCTTGTAAATTCCAAGACTCTCGTTAATGTTGTTCGTGTTTACCCACAGAGGCTATCCGTCCGGCTACGAGGCGCAGCCGGCGAGCGGTGCGCGCACGCCGCCGGCGCCGGCCCCCGCCCCCGCCGTGCCCCCGCGCGTGTCGCCTGCCCCCGCCCCCGCGGGGTCTGCCCCCGTGCCCCCACAGCCGCCTGCCCCCGCGCCGCCAGGTGCCGCCTCGCCCGCTCCCCCGCCCTCCACCCCCGCTTGACGCGGTGGAGGCACGTCTAGCGTTCTAGAGATATCACTACTACAGCTGCTATCTAGCGGAGAGTGGCGCGAACTAGCTATCGAACGAGCGACGCCATCTAGCGGAGAGTGGCGCGCATTTGGAATCAAACTAGTAGCGCTATCTGTTATCGCGTGGCACGCACTAGTTGTACTACTCCTGCCATCTAGCGTCAAGCGGCGGTCGAAGTATCGACCGATAGCGACATCTGTTGCTGAACTTCGGTGTTCGAATCGATTTGAAGTCGTTATAGCCCTAAATATCGTCATAAGATTACCATTTGTCCCGTTGAAATGGGGTAAATGGACTAAAAATCATTTAAAATTTAATTTAAATAGGTAAAGGGCTGTAATTAAATTTTAAATCGAATTTTCGACATCGAAATGTTTGTTTTCAATCTCGATTAATCCGTTCTATATAAATGAATAGTTAACTTTTTCTACGAACAAAATCTTTGAACTATTGTCCCCCTCCCCCCTTACGCGGAGTTTTCAAAAATGGCAATCAAAAAACCCCCCTTCTGTAAAATAATGTACAAAAAAATCATCGCGCAATTTTTTAAAACTACGCCTCTTTGTAAATGTATGGAATTCGATGACGAATTTAAATTACAATTTGTAGAATACATAAAGTATATTCGACTGAACGTATTAGATTGCACTAGGTATATATATATTATACATAATACATTATGTAATCCATTATGTACCTCATATATTTGTTTTTTAATTTATACATTATAGTTTTTGCATCTTCTAACTTTCCTTATGGTAAAAAAAACTTAACGATGCAAGTACTATAAGACTTTTTTTGAATTTGTAAAAAGTATTTTTCACTTTGTAAGACGATTTTGATCGCTGTTAATTTTATTAGTATTTGGAAAATAATGTTGTTAAGGCCTATAGTTCTTTTTTAACCGACTTCCAAGAAAGGAAGAGGTTATTTCTAATTGGTTTTATTTACATTTTAAAGGTATTTTAAGCTTAATTGTGACTGCTTTGCAATCAAAAACAAGTAAATAAAAAAAACGTCATACCTAGTCGGAAAGTTTTCATTTTTTTCCTACTGATGACGAAAGATCATGTCCCTAGGGAGTAAAATTCAATTTAATACTTTGTGTAGTAAAATGAATTTTCTTTTTTCATGCTACAGTTTTTTATAACATTACAATCCTTATTACAATTATTAAAAATTTGTAAGTAATCATAAAAATATCAATTATACAATGCTATTGAATTAAAAAAATAACTCGCCCAATTTCCTTTAACTTATCAAAATGGCGGCGAGGGAATATTGTAAATTTTATATAATTATAACTGATATATATTGCTAAGTCTATGTAAAGATAGTGTGTATATATCTTTGTATTGTAAAATTAACCGTGTTTATGTACCTTTAGTATGTAAATAAAACGTCTGTATGTACTTATGTAAGCTTTGCAAGTCTGACGCCGGCCGAAGGTACGACCGCGATATCTGAAAGGGAGGAAAAGAAACCATTTAATAACACAAATTTTTTTTAAAACTTTTCTCCTCGTTATTCAATTCACCTTCTATAAATTGTTTTAATTTATTTAAATATGAGCGAGTCTAGCAGCGACAAAGATATTAATTCAACACCTGCAGAGTTAGTGCAAGCTGTGCATAATGACGAATCGAGTTTAGTACCGGAAATAAAGCTTAATAACTGAGCTGTTTTTTGCACCTAGTGTTTTCCTCGCTTTAGTGAGGTAAAAAATTATCCCTCGACAGTAAAGTTTTTTGCATCTTGAAATCCTTGAAATCCTTCGCTTCTCTCAGGATTCAATATTTGAATCCTTCGCTTGCTCAGTTCAAGTACTCGCACCAAAAAACAACTTTGCAGCCTTGCACAACAGATAACTATTCCTTCCTCGCTAAACAAAGTAACTGTCTCTATTTTAATCCTTTTCTATCTCTTTTCTTCTATACTTTTCTCTCTTACTTGATGGTTTCTCGTTTCCCTATTCAGTACTAGCTCCGTACCGGGGCTTCACTCGCGTAACTACAAAATTAAATATCCATCGAGACCGGTCGAGCCATTTGCCCGTGAAGAGGGAATAGACAGATTTTCTTTCACATTTATAATATTATTAGTAGGGATTTAATACGCTTACTGTATCTCAGACTGTTTTAATTAAATTCACTGCCTGGTGCAGCTTCGGTCATTTATAAACTTATGTATGCACCTACAATGTCTAAAACTAACTGACATACTGTTTTATTTTCTACTATAGTCGCGTTCGGTGGTTTCACCCACGCGTTCTTCTGACAAACAAACTTTTGCATTTATAATATTAGCTTAAAATTCGACGTTTACAGTATATATGCTATATACAAGAATACATAAGGCTTTAGACGATGACAGTAACTAGATCCAGTGACTGGCATCTAAAATTTGCACTGTACTATGTCACTGTCTTTGTGTAAACGTTCCCTAATGTACGATTCACACTGAGCGGCGAGCGTCAATGCGTATTTAACATTTGCCAAAGGAAATTGATTCATATGTCAAGTGGTTAAGTTTCTTATTTTAATTCTATTCGAAAGGCTGTCGCAGTAAACTTTTTAAACTGTCATTTTTGAAACATTTAATTTTATACTTACATATTGTATTGGTCTCCTCCCGACCAAGACTTTTGTAAAATAGTCGACACTTCGAGGTAAAAAAATTAAAAAAAATACCCGATTCTACCCGGAATAATATGTAGTCATTGACTGTCGTAGTGTGCGAGCTGCTTAATCTTTTCTCGCCGCGAGTGAATTTTTGAAGATGAATTTTTCCTAGTAGATAAGCCTTGAGCAATAAAAACAAATTACGAAATAAGAATCTTATTAAATATTTGTTTTTGTGTTTCCTATGTATAATAAGTATGTATTTATAAGAAAAAGTATTTTAAATGTAGTATATCCGTTGTCTAGTACCCATAGTACAAGCCTAGTGCTTAGTTTGGGGCTAGATTGCGCTGTGTGTAACGTCGTGCAATATTTGTTTGTTTGTTTTTTTTGTTAGCTTTACTGAAGTGCTAATTTCCTTCAGCAAATGTAAAATCCGCACGCGCCGTTCAGTATGAATCTTACTTTTAGTTCAATAATTATGTTCTCGGAATATAATTGTTCATATTCAAATATTAAACGTCCTGCAGGAAATAAATTAGTATACAGTGCGGTCAACTTATCCGGACACTGAAATATCTCAAAGTGGTCTTATAGTACCGGTCTATATAAGTCTATAGCGCTGAAAACTGTAAACAGAGTCAATCCGAACTAACATTTTGGCGCTATAAATAAGTTCTATAGAACCTAAGGCGCTATAGTCACTATCTTACCTCTATTGTAACACCAAAAGTTAAAGACGCGTCTTTTATAGCACCTTATTATCCAAATACAGAAACGCTACTCAAAATACGAGTTCTACTTAAACAATTGGGCAGCTCTCAAACACAAAAATTCTCATGTTAATTTTAAATGCTGCTCAATCATTTAAATACCCCCTCAAATTTTAATTAACGTTTCTGTTTTCGGCTGTTGAAGAGTTATATTTTTAGTCAAAATGTAAGTTTGGAATGTAGAAATAGTGATGTCCCTCGTACCGAAGTCGATACTCCACTATCGATATGTGTCGTCGCGCGCGCAATGTGTCTACTGCGTTGTGATAGTATTTACCGTGCAGTAATCGACCCCCGCGCGATATTATAGCCCTTTTATAGAGTTACACAAAATGATTTAAAAAAAAAACAAACATTGCTTAGCTAGTGATGTCTCGTTGATTATAAATTGTTTCAATTCAAAATATCGGTGTTAAAAATGTTTTTGTTTTATGTTAAATGCATTTTTTACGTTTATTAAAAGGCGTAATAGTCTTACTATTGATAATTTGTCAATCTGTTATTCACTTTATAACCGACTCCAAAAAAAGGAGAAGGTTCTCAATTCGTCGCGTATAAATTTTTTATTCGATAAAAAGTCTAATTTACGGGTAACTTGTAAACTTACTCGATTGGAACATATAATTACACATTGACCCGGGTCTTTATCGCATGATTTTTACTTTTTAATTTATCGATACATTCAAATCAGAACAACGCTACTTGTGTCAATATGACAAATATAATATGTGATAATTTTGTGTAATTCTGTACTAGAGGTAAACCTCTATACGTTAATAGTTAGTTATTATTAATTTTACCTAGCTTGTAATAGGTGTTCAATATAAAATGTCGATCAGCATTTAGAATGGCGACGGATGGCCGGGACAAAGTGTGTGAGATACTTGTAAATATTATAATTTAATAGTTAGATATGATATGGACAATACCTAACAAGTGAAAAAAGGTTTTATTGAAAAATACAATTCAATGAAATTAACTATTTGTGCATGCTAATCTCTCGAAGGCGCCGCGAGATGACTCCACTCGCAGTGTATTCGGGAGTGTAGTTATTTTTATTTATTTTTGTACCTTTCCCGTTCCTTCCTGCAGCTTGAAGTTAGCGCATGTAGTTATTTGTGTGACGTTGCAGCTTTTAGCGGACTGCAGAGCGGAAATATCGATATCGATGGTGACCAGGTTTATCGATATAGGAACATCACTCATAGTGACGTTAAAAAGCAATATTTAGGTTTGATTCCGTAGCTCCATCGAACTAACTAATACCTACGGATTAGCTAGCTAGCAGGGTTAGCGACGTTTTGTATTGACATTATGTCCGAAGTCATGGTTTTAAAGTAAAATCACACCCTTATTTAGTAGTAAACTGATTTTGTTGGACATATGCTGGATTTTGTAGTAAAATAGTTCAAAAGTTATATCGGTTTACATTTGCTGCTTCGGATTAGTTAGTTCGATGGAGCTGCACAATATATACATCAAACTAACTAGGTTTAGCGCCAGACTTAAGTCACAGTACATAGAAAGGCTGGGTTCTGGGGAACAGCAGTATGGAGACTAAACTCGATTCATTAAGAAGACCGTTCAAAATGGACCAGCTATGTTCCACAAATAACACATTTTTCACTTTAAACTACTTTTAATACGATTTTTTGTTCATTCCTAAAAGAAGAATTATGGATTATTCAATAGGTTCACATGATCTTAAGCCGCTGTGTTAGTATTCTCGTTTTACTTTCGCTAAATTAAAAGATATTTTTATTAAAGTTTCACAGTTAGGAGCACTACACTATTCTTCTAAGTTAAAATAAGATAAGATAAAACTTTATTGTACCAAAAGAAACATTTACAATAAAAAAATAAACATAAAAAAAAAACAAAATAAATAAAAAAACATGACATTAAGAAACATATAATTAAAATTATTTTTTTATAACTATGGTACAATGGGCGGCCTTATCGCTAAAAGCGATCTCTTCCAGGCAACCTTTGGATGGACAAGAATTCATGGAGTTAGAAGAGATTGACCCGCCATTTTTAGGTTTGGAGCTCTTAACTGTTAAACTTTAATATACAAAATATTTTAATCTAGCGGAAAGTAAACGAAAATACTAACACCGTGGCTTTAGATCACGAAAATCAGTTAAATAATCCATAACTTGTGTTTTAGAAATGCCTTAAAGATTTCATTAATTAACCTCTACCCCCTAGGTCTTTGCTCTGAGGAAAAACGCCGATCTTCTTTCGTCCCAACATCTGACATTTCGGTCTGTCAAAACTTGTAATAATGTTGTCAGCCTCAAGACGTAGTGATGCGCTTATTCTGATTCCGTGTGAACCGTTCTGAAAGATTAAATGAACTAAACAATAGACCCCCAATATCAACATTTTTACTACATCACTATTTTTGTTTCATTAAAAACCGGCATCACCGAAAACGTTGGATTTTGGGTCGAAATAAATGAATTGATTTATAATAAATGAACTTAGGCTTTTGTTTTTGACGCGTTAGTGGAACGTTGTTCTAATATTTTTTTCAAAACCTAGTTTTATTGCGTGGAAATTGTTAAATTAATTTATTATCAATTTAGTTACGCGAAGTTCAACGAGTGTAGTGAAAATAAAAATACCAGTGCCAAACACGAAATTAGCACGTTACAAACAAATGTTCCATGGGGTTGGAGAAAAATCGTCGCCATTTTTTCTGCAGCCTATACGCATTGAGAATTATTTGAAACGATTACAGTATAATAGTGGTAGTACACTATTTGTACGTGAAACTGGCTAAATTGTCCTATATTGCTGACAGAAAGCCTTAACTAAGAAAATGAATGAATTGACTACACTTACTAGTCCTACTACAAATGCTCGAAAACGGCTCATTCACAAAAACATGCGCGTTGACGAGATGTCAGTACCGAGTGCAGCGTCACGAGGAGTGTGCACGTGTGTATGTGCAGTTTCCATACTGCTCCCTCTATGCACTGTGCTTAGTTAAGTGGTATAGGTCGTACGAGAAATATCCCCCCAGAAATATATAAATTTTCATCCATCATGAATTACCACAGTACTCATATTAAATACACACTCGACGACTGACAACATTGGAAATTGGCAGGATCTTGGCAGTAGGCACATTGCTGCATTGACGTAACGTGGTAACGTTAAAAAAGCAGCAATGTACTGCTAAGTTTCTGTCAATTTTCACTGTTGTTATTCATCCACTGGATAGATAATATGGGTGCAGACATAGTTAACCTAGTAGGGGTGGGCCTTAGAGTATACATAAGCAAACTATAGAGCGCGCCTATGGGTATTTGCCTACTGCGCAAAGTGTAAGCAGATGCTCTCAGATATTCAAATGTTGAGGTTGAATAGTGATCCGCGAATCTTTTTACACCGCGGCACTGAACATATGACCATAATTATTACTAGAATAAATTCTAACGAGAGAAACAGTCAATTCTCGAACCCTAGGTGACTGATGACATCGTTTTTTTTCTTTTTGACTGTTCATACCGGTGCTTACAGTTCATACTCGCATACCAGGCAGCGCTCTATAGCTTGCTTATGTATACTCAATGGGGCGGGCGATCTAATATCTTACAAGACAAAGGCTCGGCAATCGGCAACGTGTAAATGTCCTAATAACATAGTAGAGAAAAGCCAACTAAAAAGACGATAATATGTCAAAAAGAATAGACTACCATTTCTGACAGAAACTCTCAAAACAAACTTCAAACAACCGCAAAACTGTTTTCTGCAATAATACCACGAAAATGCTTCGATATGGCGCGCCCGATACCCAGAGACATTGAGAGAGACCTGGTCAGCCTGGCGGATGGAGACTTCCCTCCCAAAAGGTCCAGGTCCATCATAGACCTGACGATCGATGGGATCAGGAATAGATCCACCAAGAATCTGGTGTTTGGGACGATGGCTGGCTGGTTGGCTGGCGTTACGGCTGTCAGGGTCGGGAGGGTTGCAGCCTTTGGGCTCGGAGGTGGGGTGTTGATCCTGCATTTTGCTACAGAAGGTATTTAGAAGTACTAGGTAGACTCCCGCGTAATTTCCGAGCTGGAGGAAATTTTCTAAAACCCGTTCTCAGTGAGTACGTAAACACTGCAAATAACGCACTCTCAAAATTTCGTGTTCTTAGGACCAACGGTTTGGACTCCGCGTTGATATAAGTATAGGTCAGTCAGTCAATAAATCAGTGAGGAATTCTACTTTATTAATATTATAAAGCTGAAAGTTCGTGAGTATGTAGGTGTGTTTGTTACTCAATCAAGCAAAAACTACTGAACCGATTGCGATGAAACTTGGACAATAGGTAGCTGGGGACCTAGATTAACACATAGATTACTTTTTATCCTGATATTCCCGCGGGATCGGGACTTTCGCGGGTGAAACCGCGGGGCGCAGCTAGTTAGAATATAAAATAGACTGTTTTTATCCGTTACTCTGGTAACTAGGTAAGTGTAGGTACCAAGGATTTCACTACGATTTAGAATATGGATCGTTAATATACTTTTTAGAGTTTCTTATTCAAAGAAAAAAAAAACGAAATCTATTAAGACACCGCAGTCCCCATTTATCTGCGTTTTATTTAAACCAGAAATCGTTTTAAACGTTTGGGAAACTTAATCAGATTAACCCACGATGGTTTTTTTCAACGCAACGTTGTCCCAAAGGTGGTTACGTGAACGTGAACTGGGAGCGAGTGAGGGAAGCCGCGGCACAGAGCCAGGCGTGGCTCGAGCGAGCTATCAACTACGTCAAGGGAAACAGTTGCTTCTCCGTCGGATTTCTTGGAGGTTTCTTCTTTGGCGTCGGGTGTACTTGACTTCATAGTTTATAGTATTTTATAGGATATTTTGTATTATAGGTAACTTATATGTAACTTACGATTGGGTTGTTCTTGAAGTCTCAGTAGTAGGGGTGACTTCCAGGGACCCGCTACCCAGCATTTCGCTAAATAGCCTAAAATTTTCACCCCTTTGATTGCTTAGCTTACCCTAAAATGTTACTTACTGAATTTAATTTATGCCCTTCTGTGAGTTTACACCATCGAAAGGGTAACCTATTCGTTTAACCTCGTGAAATACCGGTTAATAAGGGTTTCGCGGCAGTGAAAGAGAGCTAATTACGTAATCTAAATCCATACTTTACTATAGTATACTTTAGTATCTTCTTACTAGTCTGTGGTTCTCGTGCCGAAGTGAATTATGGTGGGTTGTGCGCTCCGCGGGCAGGCAATAATAGACCGCATCGCATGCCAATGAAATAGGGACCGAATATGTGACAAAGTCGAAAGAGTAACCCAAAAGTATGTGTAAGGGATTTGAAGAGGTTTTGTAACCTTAAAAATGTCGCTTAAAATACCCATTCAAAGGGTTTCACGGAGTAAAGGGTAGGGTAAGAAAACTTATACGGAAAACCCATTCAAAAACACCCGAAAGGCTTACTAGACTGGTTCCTGGATATTTAGGTAGCTGTATCAATGAGGGGCAAATTGTCTGTAGGTAATGTAGGTATGCACGTAGGTGAGTAAGACAATAGGCGTGAATATGTTGTAGGCAATTTGTATAATTCCTCCGTTTATTTACGGTACCTACTTACTACTAACTTATAGTTTAAAATCTCTAACAGTTATTTTTAAAACTACAAATACTTACATAGTTATTTATTATGCTCCTTAATTTAGGTACCTACTACGGTTAATATAAAGCGTTGATTTAATCTAGAATTTCTTAGGTTGTTTGACCCTTTGTCGTCATCCAATTCACCTCCCGGATAATCTAATTTAATTAACGTTTGTATTGAAGGGTTCTCGCTCACTCTTTTACTCGTTGAGAAAAATAATAAATAATCGAGAGTGGATGGAGTCAAATTTTTAAAACTACCTACAATTAACATCATGATCTTACAATAACATAATTATCTCTATCTTTTCTATCTTAGTCGGAAAACTCCGAATCGTTTTTTTTTTGAGTTCAAAACTAAGACGCAATAAAAAATGGGCTTAGAGTGCGGTGCTCTTTTTCCATTTTTAGATTTATAGCCGATTATATGTTGTCATTGTACATAGGAGGTTCATCCATACATAACTTTCCTACATATAGACCGTCTTATTTACATTAATTATAATTAATTAGGTACCTACCTATGGTAAAGAAAACTGAACGAGCTATTGTCCAGAACCTACGAGGATTAAATAATAATAATATAAGTA
Organism: Idaea dimidiata; assembly: GCA_949358125.1. NCBI lineage: Eukaryota > Metazoa > Arthropoda > Insecta > Lepidoptera > Geometridae > Idaea > Idaea dimidiata. The sequence goes on from OX442342.1 coordinate 2,946,952, forward strand.
TTTATTCAGGCAATTATGGACCCATACAGTGTGAAAATTAAAACATTATAGTCATAAATTAGAATTACGATTAGTCAAAAATAGAGATAAAAATAAAATTAAAATGAGTCAATAAAAATATCACAAATTACAGATTTAAAATGAAATCAATTTAGACATGTCAAAAATAAATTCAAATTCCATAAATACATACACAACTAATTACAAATCGCAATATAAATTATTAATATCTACCTAAATAAAATATCAGTCACAAAATACACAATATAAAAGTCAAGTCAATATTTCCTCTCCGGTATAGGCACCGCAACATGTCTAGTGCAACAGTGCCTAATATAGCAGCAGTCCAGCCTAGAAGCAAACATCGCTAAGACGGAGTTGGAGCTGCCCCACACTCTGCGCACCATAGATGCGGCACGCTTACGCATGGTCGCATGAAAACAATCAGTGCGCGCCTCCGCAAACATACCCGAGGCGCTACAGAACCAGGGCAGCCCCATCACCGCCCTAAGCGCGTTGTTATACTGGACGCGGAGAGCGCTATAGCTGGATTTCGTGTAATCAGCCCACAGACTGCACGAGTAGAGCGATGTACAGTACGCTCTGAAGAGCGTCACTTTAACCTCTTTAGAGCAACGCGCGAACCTGCGAGCTAAAGCTCTTACTACTTGGGTTAGTATTCAAAGGTTAAAACCTGAGTAAGTATCAATTAAAGTAAAACTAAAATGCTTTCAATACATTTCTGAATTCATAGAAAAGATTAGATGCTCGTATGCTAATCTTGTCATTTGAGCATTGCTGTGGACATACTTAAGCTTGATGAGTATATAGTACTAGCTGCGCCCCGCGGTTTCACCCGCGTCAGTCCCTTTCCCGCAGGAATATTGGGATAAAAAGTAGCCTATGTGTTAATCCAAGTTCCCAGCTACCTATATTCCAAGTTTCATCGCAATCGGTTCAGTAGTTTTTGCGTGAAAGAGTAACAACCTCACATACATACATACATACAAACTTTCGCGTTTATAATATTTAATAAGAGTAAGATACGTGTAGCGGTAAGTTGATTTTTATTCGGCGGCAAGGAAAGGGTTATGTTTTTCGCGCCTATCTTGGATGTATGTATGTTTGTAATATTCTTTATTAGCTCGTATCTTCCAAACAAACCACTCGATGGATTTCATTATGGTATATTCTCTTAGATAGGTGACATAATAATAAAAACAAAATGGCGACCACCAGGCGCCATATTGTTTAAAAGAAAACACTGGGCAAGTGCGTGCCTCAGTTTTGGCGGGAATGCGCTGAGGAGATGTGTTGCTAAATTTTCATTTTTGTGAAACTTAGTTCAAATGCGTGTAAATTGTTTAATTTCGGGGGCATATTAATCAATTTAGTTTCGTGAAGGTGTACAAGTGTAAATAAAAGTGAAAACCGGTGCAAAACATGTACTTTAGCTAAGTGTTTTCTCCAAAGCTCCGTGAACAAACATTGTAAAAAATGGCCTCCTTTTTACAATGATTCCCTTGACTTGACTTTAACTATGACGACTTGACTGTTTCGTTCGATGCAAATAACCTGCAATTATTGATAATACTTGACACTGGCAAATGTCCGAAAGGAAAAGCCATTTTAAAGAAGAAGAAGAAGTGCGTGCCTGGGAGTTTTGGCGGGAATGCGTTAAGGAGATGTGTTGCTAAATTTTCATTTTTGTGAAACTTAGTTCAAATGCGTGTAAAATGTTTAATTTCGGGGGCATATTAATCAATTTGGTTTCGTGAAGGTGTACAAGTGTAAATAAAAGTGAAAACCGGTGCAAAACATGTACTTTAGCTAAGTGTTTTCTCCAAAGCTCCGTGAACAAACATTGTAAAAATGGCCCCCTTTTTACAATGATTCCCTCGACTTGACTTTAACTATGACGACTTGACTGTTTTGTTCAATGCAAATAACTTGCAAATATTGATAATACTTGACACTCGCAAATGTCCGAAAGGAAAAGCCATTTTTAAAGAAGAAGAAGAAGTGCGTGCCTGGTCCGTAAGGACAAGGGAGCAAAATAGTATATTTACGGCGAGGGCGTTATTTTGAATCACGAGCGAAACGAAGGATTCTAACGTAGAATCCTGAGTGCAGCGAGGGATTCAATGTACATCGCCCGAGAGAAAAATAATTTGCTCACGAGTCATAAACTCTACTTTTCATCCCATTTATATGAGAAAATAAACATGAGAAGGTTTTATCCACTACTGCGATACAAAGCCGCCGCGAATCTGACGTCACGCGTCCATTCGCGAATCGCGAAATTACTCTGCACTAACTGACCGCGACCTTCTCGACAAAAACTATCACAGTTATCAAACTACTACAGCTTTAACAAAATAAAAAATACCGACAAAAAGCTAATGGAATCCAGAATAATTTTAAATGTTTAACTAATTATGTAATAAATGTGGAAAGGATAAAAAATACCTTTAATTTAGGTGTTAGGTAAAAATTCCGTAATATTTGTTTATTTCGTCTTTTTTAAATAATTTTTTTGGTTTTTGTTTATTATTTTTTTATCAAAATAAAGTTTATTTTATGCCCTTTCAAACTATATTACTACCTAAATATAAATATTTAGCTAAATATTAAAAATTAATTAGTTTAAATATGTGGGGACTGTGCTCCCCAGAATCGAATCTTGATATTTAAGTTGTTTTTTTAGGAAAATTAATACTTAATTCAACTTTATTTTGTTGTAAATGTCTCTAAATATGACTAACTTAATCACTCTTTAAGTTGAATTATTTATTTTACAAAAATATATCCAAATAATATACAGATTACATTTTGACTTTTCAACTAACCTCTTTGAAGATGCACCCATATTTCACGTTGTCCTATTCACTCAAAACGTTTTGAAAAAGTCGTAACCATAATATTTCGTTAAGTAAATATCCTCATAATTAATTTTATGTACAATTATCTATAAATTAGAGTGGAAAATTACGATAATTTCACGAATTTCACTGTACCGTCCATAGAATAGAATGACGGAACACAGAATGATGGAATGTCATCTTCAATATTTTTTTTCTTTGAAATTGTCTTTGCCATAGAGTGACTTTTACATACCGTTGGATCAAGAATTTAAAAAACAACCCCGACGTCACAGAAAAAGGTGACTGTAGTCACCATGAGCAGACAACGCTACTTTTTTTTCGGGGACTGTACTCCCTATGGTCGCGGTAGTGGGAACTAATAAGTATATTAAATTAAAAAAAAATGTGAATAAGTAAAAACAATTACAAATTTATATTTATATTGGATACGCTGGCGCAATTTTGGAAAGTAATCGTCACTGTTTTATTTGGTATTGATATTGTGGTTGATTCATTAACATTTTGAGTACTTGTTATCTTGGTATTTGATTGTTGCTCAAGGAGTGGTAGGGAGTCTTTTGATGTAGAAGGGCGTGGCGACATTGGCGAAGGCGTATTGTGTTTAGGTCTTAATTTTATATTTTCAACAATGCGGGTGCTTGTTTTTTGCTTATTTTCAATTGAATCTTCAATGTACCCTATACGCTTTTCAATGATGATTTGTTCTGCAATGGCGTCTCTATAACTTTAATAGACTCATTGCCCATTTGCGCGCGCGTCGTTCAGTCTATTGATACCTTCAAACCAGCCAGTTATTCATACAGTTTGCGTCTGATGTCTATGAATGATACATGTTCTAAATTCAAATCTCATTCCCCCCGCTAAAAAGTTCTTAATGGAAATGACCTATTTTGCTCCCGCTTAATATAGGAACAATGAGACACTTTTCGAATAGAAGGGATAAAAAAGTGTTTACTTACAACTAACACTTACCTTACCTAGTACCTAAGTAATATTTAACAACGGAATTTGTTCGAAATTTTTCTTTTATTTTTCTTTCAATTACAAGTACTTCTAATTTGAATAGACAGCTCAGTTGTGATAATTTTCCTTTTAATATCGTTATATTTACTACAATTGTGAATACATATAACGTATCTAAGTATAAACGTTCGTCTGTTAGAGGGGGTACACATAACTCTCAAAACTAAAACACTTTAAAGCTCATATTTCGAAAACGGAACCCTAAAATGAAAAATTGTTGCAAACTCAAAATTAAAAGAGCTATCTAACGATATATAAAAACGCGCTTAAAAACTAAATACAAACTTAAAAGATACCTAATAAAAACTAAACCGACTTCCGTTGGGGTAAACGAGTTCTAGAGTGGAGACCGCGTCTCGGCAGACGTGGTTTAGGACGTCCCCAGGCACGTTGGAGCGACGATTTGCGCAAGACGACTGGCACAAACTGGATGCGAGAAGCCGGAAATAAAAATAAAAATAAATAAAATTCGTTTTTTCAGGCCGTGACCCATAGAAATAGATACAAAAATAATAATATTAATCACAAAATTTCATATACGATACACAATACATTCACTTAGGTACACATATTGAAACAAACAACAATCAATACTAGATAAAAATTTAAATTCAATAGTTCCTTACAAACGGCTCAACTGGTACATGTCTGCTACAGCAATGCCGCATGTAAGGGCAGTCCAGCCTATCAGCGATGATTGCCTGTATTGCGTTGGAGCTGGCCCGTATTCTGCGTACCAGGGAAGCACTCCGACTGCGCATAGTGGTGTGAAAGCAAGCAGTCCTCGCCTCCGCAAACATTCCCGAGGCACTGCAGAATCGGGGCAGCCCCACCACAATCCGGCATTATTATATAGGACTCGGAGGTCGCTGTAGCTTTTCTGTGTGTAGCGAGCCCATAGGCTGCAAGTGTATAAAGACGTACATTAGGTTTTAAAGAGCGTCACTTTGACCTCTCCTGAACGTCTAGCAAACGTACGGGCTAACATGTTAGCTCGTACCGACAGCGACCTCCGCTCTCTCTCCATGTCCTCATGGTCTTTCAGGTCGGAAATAGATCTAGATGGCGTGCAATTGGAGAGGCTTATGTCCAGCAGTGGACTGCAACAGGCTGATGATGATGACGATGATAATGAAAAACTAAAATAAAAACAATAAAACAAGTACAGTAGCCACGAAAGACAGCTACTTTAACAGTCGCTAGAATCTAGACTAGACCAGGAATTCTTATAATGGGTCCCGACTGTAAAAGTAGCTGTGTTTCGTGATTACTACGACTTGTTTTTTCTTTAGTTTTTAAAAGGTGATCCCTTTCGTTTTAAGCAAGATGCAAGCTACAATCAAGGAGCTTGTTTATCCCGAATGTCGTAGGTGGCCATTATTAAAGTGAACTACCTACTAGGCACCCGTAAATTAAATGCAAAAGACAGAATCTACGTGCAAAGGTGAAAAAACTGGGCTAAGTAGGTACTTGTCAGTAGCAGGTAAGGTAGTACTAGCTGAGGGAGTATCCCAGTATACAAAGAGTGCTTACAGCTTGTCAATAAACATACGTTTGCTCTGACACCATAGCTGCGTGGGTCCTGTAATGTTTACATTTAAAAAAAATACACCATAATTATTCTAAAAAAATAAAAAACAACCTTTATTTAAATAATTTCCAATCATATAACAGGTTCAATTAACAAGTTAAAAAATATATATTTACAAAACATATCACCCTAATATTTCGTTTTGTTTTTATTGCTTAAGGCATTTTTAAACTTAGAAATATTTTTTTAACAAGGAAATATATTTCTAAAAAATCCCCATGACCGGATTCGAACCTGCGTCCTTTCGCTAACCAGGCGACTGCCTGCTGCTGCTGAAAAAAAAAATCTATATCACCCTAAGCCGGCCAAAGTCCAGCTTAGCCACTAAGCCGAAGGGCATAGGTAATGTCCTATGGCTTAGTTGCCGTCAATGACGAAGATAGGCACCTACAAATTTTGGTCATTAATGTTCAATCTGACCTCCTACTCCGTGGAGCGACGACATTGCTACGGGGTCGCGGGAGTCGTTGGATAGGGGTAGCTCGAGATTGCTACTTGTGGCGTCATATGGGGGAGTTCTATATAAGGCAATGGAGAATAGGGGCTGAGATGATGATGGTGGTGTCCCATCCAGTGCGCCCTTTGTGTCCTCCTGCACAGACAACGCTGTAGAGGCTCTAATTATAAATAGGTACTGAGGTCCACTGGACTGGATAAAACACTCGTCTTTCTGCCCTCATTCCAATCAGGTAATTAAAAAGAATAAATGTAAACAAACCTAATGTTTGATAATTAATTCATTAAGCTACGCACTACGAGAGACTGCTTGACGTCATAGACCATCATTATGAAATGATTAATAATAATTGGCAAACGATTAACTGAAAGTATCTATGTTTTTAGATAATTTAACTTTATATATTGGTATTATATGTAGAAATTGGCTATTTATGTGCTTAAGCAACGTGTTTCGCTTTGCATGTTTGTTAATATTATTATTTGCTTCTCCTATCCTAATGTTATAAAAGTTACCTATTTGCAATCAATCACAAAAAAAATGTAATCTATTGTTGTGGTCATCGAATTTCATACATTTTCAACGAACAACCCGAAATTGGTTTTGTAGGAACTGTGACATTCTATTAGAAACACATAAAACTTTTGTACAGTATGACTCTGAAAAAAGTGTACCTATAGAAGTAAATAACACTTTTTTTCTATTTACAGTGAGACCCACCGCTACAACGCCAGTAATATCAGAAGAACCGAGGCAACCTTTAATCCCTAAACCTATAGAACCTTTCAAACCTGAAGAAACCTTCGACAAACCGGCATTCCCCAAACCCATCCCTCATTCTCCCAAAATATCACCCTCATCGATACCCAATCCAAACCCCAGTGTCACTACGAACAAACCAGCCGAGACAGGCTACCCAAATTACGGTGGTTATTTATATAACATCCCTGGTTATTCAGCTTTTCAACCAGTCTCGTACCCGAGTGTGGTGCAACCGAATCCAGCGCCCATAAGACCAGAACCACCTCCTCAAGACTTCGCTTCTTTCCCTCTACCTATAGCTAAAGACACAGAGGAGGAGAAGCCTCCGGACGACGTAAAAGACACATCCAAACAACAAGACTTTGAAGAACAATTCACACCAGAAGTGATTCCCGCTGTTTCTAACACTGATGTTAAATCGGAATCTAAATTGAATATTACATCTCTTGCACAAGGTTCAGGAGCCACTGTCACTATTCCTGCACTAATAAACAAAGAAGTTAAAAAGAAACCAGAAAGGTTTAGTTTGAAAACTAGTATACCGATCAGTAAGATCGATATGAAATGCGTCACGTCAGAAGCTTCAACGCCAAGCGGGAAAAAAACTGTCTTCAATCCTGCTTTTCAGAAGGAAGAGAGATCGAGAGTAGAAATACAAAGCAATATTGTGATAAAATCAGCTAGTAAGGAAGCTGAAATTAAAGATAAAGCGGTAGCGACGACACAGAGTAATAGTATATCAACGCTTATTAATGCTGCAGAAGCCATCAATAAGAACGATGGACAGTTTCGAGTCCCAGAGCCTAAACTAGATGTTCCAACAGAAACCAAAGAACCTAGTGCCCCACCCCCTCCACAGCCTGCAGTCATACCAAGGCCAATATTCAATCCAATGAGCATAGAGACCACCAAGTCGAATTTTCCCATTAAGCCTCCGGAAGGAGGCTTTAATGAATCCAAAAACCAAATAGTCTTTGTACAGAACAAGAACAACACAAATTCGAAAATGGTGGTCACGATACAGCAGCAAAATCCGCAGGTTTTATTACAAAGAACGAATTTCGAGTCAAAAAACCTGCAAGCTCCTTCACGATTATCAAACCAAAAGAAAAGTAAAGACGAAGTTGTTACCGACAACGGCCCTTCCAAAGTAGTGTCGTTGAAACGTTTGCATCAGGATGACTGCGATGAGAATGACTTTGAGAACCTCATCACAGAGAACCAGATATACGGTAACAAGATAGTCGTGAAGGAGAAGTCGCAAGGCATGCAGCAGGAACAAGACTTGAAGAATAAAACTAAAATTGACAAACAAACGCAGCCCGAGCCCAAGAACGTAGTTCTACAGCCAAATTTTGTATATTTAAGTAATGTACAGTTTCCTAATTTAATGATGATTAAGAATAACTCTAAGTTATCGCAAACTGAACCAACTAAACCCAAAACTCAAAACGAAATAAAAACCACAGAAGTTGCTACAGTGACATGCAATAACAACAACACTGCAAATAGTATAACGGATTCTTCAACCATCAAAAATGTGAAGCCTATCATACCGACGAAAGAAATACACTTGTTGAAAACCGGCAACAACGTATTACAGACTCTAACAAATAACAAGAACAAAGATGTTATCTTTCCAAACAAGAAAGTTATAGTACATCCTTCGATGATATATAAAGTTGTTGATGATAACAAAAACCAAAATTTAAAAAATCAAGATATAATAAAACTTTTCACTCAGAAGAAGGAACCGCCCAAATCAATAGATACAAAAAACGATAAAGTGTTCATAGCATGTCAATATCAAAAGGAAATAAAATTACAACCAAAGATAGTTATAGATTTGAGACCAAAGACAATTAGCGAAGTTGAAGATATAAGCACATTAGATATATACGAAAAGAGGAAAAGATTGAGACGTTTAAAATACTTATCGAATGTCAATAAAGATAGCCCTAAATTAGAATGTAAGAAAGATAAGATAGTTAATACTAAGAATATAATAACTCCTGATAATATGAAAGCAGAAATATTTAAAGAATTTACTAAAACGAAAGGAATTGAAGAAGTGATAAGTGACAGCGATAGTGATTATGGAGAGAATGAATTAACGGAATATCATTCAATTATAAAGGAGTATTTGAATAAGGTTGATGATCTGAAAGATAAGGCGGATTTTTTAGCCGGATTTAGTTTAGCAACACACGCTGCTTACAAAGGTAAGAATATTATTCGAAAAGACAATAGTAAGATTTAATAACGAACCTACTAATCGAAGTACAACCTTATGAATGATGCCTACCTACCTATTCAAATAAAAATTAGCCTAGGTAAAAATCAACGAAAAATCTCACAAGCGTGCGCACACTAAATCATATTTAAACTTTACCAAATTGCAGACAAAGACGTCGAGCGTCGGCAAAGATCTTTAAAATTCGACTCGGTGGCGTCAGCGTACATCGCTGTAGGAAGACTTGAACACCTCACCAACGACTGTTCCATCGATTTCGACGCTCCTCAGCCTTCAAAGGTGGAAGCAAAGCGAGCACCACTTCCTAACGAGGACTTCATCACTAGGAGAAAGAAACAACACTTCTTGGCGCAGTTAAGGTTATCGAAGGTTTCGCCCACTTTTAAAGAACGTAAGTCTACTTGTCCTCTTTCAGGTGACTCCAGATAATCTGTTGATCATATGAACCGTTGATCATATTTTATGATCTGTTGATCAAGTGAATTTTGACCTAATGAATCTTGATCTTACGTATGTATCCCCTATAGTTATTCCCCGTTACTTATAAAGAATGAATAACAGATGACCAAGTTATGTGACGTTTGTTTCTATCTGTCAAATTCGAAACTTTATGTGACAGTAAAAGATAAACGATACATAGTTATGCAGCTGTTAACCAGCTTATATAAGTAAACGGGTTAAATATGGGAGAATGTGAGTCACATGATAATTGCAAAAAAACCCTTAAGTTTCTTATGTCTTCTTCTCTTTGGAGGTCCGAAGACACAGAACCCGTAGTGTGAATTTTTTCGTTAGAAAAACGCGAACGTGATAGTTAAGTTAACGCGTATTTTGTATGGAAACTCAAAAAGCGCCCCTAGCGGACGATATCGAAACTACCAGTTTCCATACAAAATACGCGTTAACTTAACCATCACGTTCGCGTTTTTTTTTTAAGAATAAACTCACACTAAGGGTACAGTAGATGGTTCAATATGATAACGTGAATGTCTTATAGAATAAATAAATTTTTACTATGAATATTATTAGATAACTAGATGCGCCCCGCGGTTTCACCCGCGCAAGTCGCGATCCTGCATTGTTCTTACACCTACCTACCGCAATGCAAAAATCCACACGTAAACGGACGACCAGGGAAGCACTGATGATGCCAGGCGTGGTAGGGCCTGGCTTTATCAGTACTTCAATGGATAGGTTCAACGGTAGGTAGATGAAGTAAGGCAAAATTTGTATGTCAGTAAGTGTATTGACGATGGATGACGATGGTTAAAAAACAACAAAATTACGCTATTTTTATTTTTATCCGGATAAAAAGAAATGTTACTCGAAGTCCTAAGCTACCTTGCATACCAAATTTTGATTGAAATCGGTTCAGCCTTTTCCGAGATTGGCGCGCACAAACGCACAGACAAACGGACAAACAGATAAAAAAGTAAACACGGAAATGGGTTCTGTTACGTTAGTATGTACATACCCCTTAAATAGTTTTTTTTTTTCAAAATATCTTTCAAAAACAGAGACCGCTAAGTTACGATTTTATTATAAGTATTGACGAGGTATTTACCATGTCTCGGGAACAAGCTGGTCGAAGTTACTGGCGAAATATTGAGCACCTTGTAAATAAAAAAACATGGTAAATACCTCGTTATCTAATAATATTCATAGTAAAAATAACCATGTACTTAAATATTAAAATATTGCAAAATAATATGCATAGTCAATAGTCAGTCAATCAACCAGCCAGACCTAAAATTTAACAGTGCACCATAGTTAATTTGCTTCGTTATATTTGTGAATAACTCGCTATTCACGGTACACACGTAATAACAATCAGGTACACTAGGGTAATTATGACAGTGGGGTAATTCTGAATTTATCCAAAAATCGAATTAATATCACCCGTATTTACCCCACTTTCGGAATTACCCTAGAGCACCTTATGACAATAATAGCGACAACGTAAAATATGATTGTTTAAAGTATTCTCGATAGGAAAAAAATTAAACCTGGTGTTTTTTGAGTTACTTTATAGAATACTTACCTTCAGAACTTTCCAAGTTTTGATAGTAATTTTTATTTTTAAAATAAGGTTATGACTATTTGATCAGCACATTTTTATGTTAATCTGTCTAATTAATTTTTTGCTCCAAAATTTCCCATAGTCGCATCGCACGACCTTCTTTTACACATCTGAAATTTGCTGGCGCTATCCCTATCACAGTTTGACGTCATGTATAATTATAAATTCAAATTTTCAGAGTATGAGCGCGTCTGGCGGGACATAGTTCGCGACCGAAACAGAAGGAATGGTGTCGCGACGGCTGAGGAGCCCACACCTGCGCCGGAGCAGGTTTTCGATCCAAACTCCCAGCTGTTACTCCTCACACAGATAAAAAACTCAGTCAACGAGAATAACAACCTCATCAAAATGAGGCTAGACTCTGGTAAATCACACTTCAAACTAAATATAAAATTGTGAAAAATTAGACTGTATGAAACAGTCAGTGTGCATAAACTAACTGAAATTGTAATAATCGGTTAATAATAAAAAAGAAATTTACTGTATGAAACGTTGCGGAAAATGTTCTGCTTTATTTGTTTTCTTACAGTTTCTACGCTAGGCTCTATTTTAACTGGTGAAAACAGTTTTAACGAAAAAAGCAGTTATTTTAACAGTTTTATTTTTCAGTGCAGTTTCTACAAATAACATAGGTAATTTATTAAAGAACAAAGAAAATAACGTATTTTTTCAAAACGTTTCCAGGGTCCGAAGACATGGACTCGGATATCAGAGTCCTCGCTGAAAAGAACTTCTCTGAACTGAACAGGCTGTCCAAAATGGCCGACTGCAGCGTGAAGTTGCTTAGCGCTCAGGACACAAGAAAACGCGACCTAAACCCTGGTTTCGACAGCGAGAACATCCAAAAATCTATAAGAATAGAAGAGAAGGACGTTCCTAAGTTGAAGATACCGAGTATTTCTAAAATTATTTCTTTGAAGAGTAAGGAAGTAAACTCTGTAAGTACCTAACTACATAGACAAGGCACTGCTACCTGCTTAATAACTACTCAATGTAAGTGGTACTCATGTCAAAGGTCGACTACAGTCTACAGATATGCTCATGTTGAGTTACTCCACGCGAAAATGATCCAATTTGAATAGGTCTATTTGCGGAAAATGAGCTCGAAAATAATTACAATTACCTACTCTTCTTACAACTTCTCACTTGCATGCAATTATTATTTATATTAGACATATAACTTTGATGTACTTAACTCCAAATGTATATTACCCAGACATCGTCAGTGACAGACAAGTCATGTCAAGCTCGATCGATGGACGAGCCGGAGACGAGCGCCGGTGGGGTCATCGAGGAGACCAGCTCGACGGTCGAAGCGGCTCGAACCAAGGATACAGCAGCACAGACCGTGCAGTCAGTACCGTGGGCGAGGGTTGACGTCTTAATAAGGAGTTACAGGGAATATGAAGCAGGTGTGCAGATACGTTATTTCTTATCAAACTTATCAGTTATGAACCAATTATGGTCGATTACTATTCATACTTTTTTTTTTAATCAATTTAGAAATTGGTGACCTTTGTCAAAAACAGAACATGTCGGTCCCATTATAACAAAATAATCATTGAACTACAACATAAACACTAATTACACACTAATTAAATCATAAACTAAATCATATAACAAAACAGCCACACCACTCATAGGCTCAGCTAGGACCCTCTGTAGTGCACCCACCTGTCTCAAATCTATACCATACACATGAAAAAGCTGTGTTCTCAAAAGCTGTCTCCGCTCACGTTCAATTACTATAATTCAATTCATACTTATTGTTATATAATTAGAAGGCGCGACTGAATTTATAAAACCCTATAACTTAACGTTAATAATAGGGGTTAAAGTATGAAATTGCCGTTTTATTGCAATAGGTTCTTTGAATTGACATAGAATCTTCATGGTTTGAGGTTTTCGAATGAAACTTTTTTCAAATGGTTTCTGTGATGTTCTTTTTTTAAAAAATGTGAAACATTTGAATATCGACTTTCAATTGTTTTTGTTATTCAATTTAGACAAGAAAGATTGATACTGCGAAAATTCGAGTGATTTTTGAATACGAGTTCCGACGCGGAACTAACGCGGCAGAAACAGCCCGCAATATCAATGCTGCGTTTGGAGAGTGGTCTACTAATGAACGCACCGTGCGATTTTGGTTTAAACGCTTTCGTGATGGAAATTTCGACTTAAAGAACGAGCCACGAGGAAGACCGCCCACACAGGTGAATAACGATGAATTAAGAGAGATAGTGGAAGCCGATCCTAGTCAAACTACCCAGGAATTAGCGGCATGGTTTAACGTTACCTTACCCACTTTATTGACTCACTTGCGACAAATCAATAAAATAAAAAAATATGAAAAAATTGCCTCATGATTTGACTGATCTGCAGAAAGAAACGCGTGTTGAAACTTGTGTTGCCTTGTTGAACCGGTACAGAAATGAAGGAATATTGGATCGAATTGTAACATGTGATGAAAAGTGGATTCTTTATGATAACCGGAAAAGAAAAATGCAATGGCTGACCCCAGGTCAAATGCCACAACAGTGTCCTAAAGCAAAACTTACCAATAAAAAGGTAATGGTAACTGTTTGGTGGTCTCAGCATGGTGTTATTCACTATAGTTTTCTTCGATCTGGTCAAGCACTTACGGCAGATGTCTATTGTGCCGAACTCCGAACCATGTTGACAAAACTAGCAGTAAAACAGCCCTGACTCATGAATCGATCTTCACCATTATTGCTCCACGACAACGCGAGACCTCACACAGCACGAGAAACCATTTTGACCCTTCAGGAACTGCACTTAGAAACCATTCGTCATCCTCCATATTCACCAGACCTTGCTCCAACGGACTACCATTTTTTTCGTGATTTGGACAATTATCTACGTGACAAGAATTTTTCTTCCCAGGGGGCAGTACAAAATGCTTTCACACAGTTTGTGCAGCCTAGATCGTCGGAGTTCTATCGCAAAGGCATTAAGAACCTTCCCATTAGATGGCAGCAATGTATAGTTAATAATGGCAACTATTTTGATTAAATAAATTTGTTAAAAATTAAAAAAATAAACAATTAAGATTTTCAGTACAAATCGGTAATTTCATACTTTAACCCCTAATATTATAAAATTATGTGAGGCATAAAGTATGAGGGTAATTTTGAAATTCTGATTTTTTGAATAAATCCGATATTACCCCATTGAATAAGTATATCAGGTTTACCCCACTGAACCTTATGTTAGTGTGTAAGGTTTAATTATGTTACACCGGCTCTACAATGCGAGTGTGGATGGGTTCACGCGGTTCGCGTGGTTCCCCGGGCGGAAGGGGGACGAATTGTCGGCTTCTTGTCGAAGAACTGATTGAGACTGCGAAGTCTTGCAAATGTGGAGGGACATAACGCGAGCGAACTTGCTGTAAATTCACGCGGCGATTCACGCCTTGTATTCATGGCTCGAATAACATGCGAGTGTAGAGCTGGCTTTAGGTATAAGGGGTCTGGATGTTCTTATTTCTAAGTCTGTGGCCTGAATTAATTATTCTACATGAATTATATTATACATGACTCTTAACTTCAGCCTTCCTATTTGCATTTCAGGTCGCAAAGCAGAGATGTTATACCTCCACCGTCGCAACACGGCGCTCCGCGTAGAAGGCGCGCACATAACGCGCGCCGCGAGCCGCGATTCGGATCGTGCGCGCGCGCTGCTCGCCGAGCGACGCCATCTAGCGGTTGAGGAGGGAGACCTACGGACCTCTTTGTTAAAGCTGACCAGGGCCATCGAGATCATTAAAAACTCATATTGATGTATGGAACTACTCGAAGCTTAATTATAGGATACTGTTATGTATTATTTGTTGTAGGTTCTAAACCGCGGTCTCTTTGCATAAATTTATAAAACATTAAGGCTATGTCCTCATAGGCAGGAAAAAGGGTTTAGCGCCTCACGAAGGAGCTATTATACAAACAGAGAGGGTTGGACCTTGAGTTTCTTTGTATTTCCGCTCAGACTGGTTTAGTTATTAGTGGATTTTGCAAATTTGTTTTTGGGTACGGTCAAAAGATAGAAAGACAAAGAAACTCAAGGTCCCTCTGTTTGTATAATAGCTCCTTCGTAAGATACGGTTTAACTCCAATCCCCTGCCGATGTGGCTCTAATAGACCAACCAGGGGAATGTTATAGGTAAGGTGCGCTACAGTAATTCTATAAGTGTGAACAGTAGGAAAAGGGTAATTCTAAATATTAAATACACCTTTAGTCAGAGTTATATTAATTCGATTTTTAGATAAATTCGGAATTACCCCACTTTCGGAATTACCCTAGTGCACCTTATTTACAAAACTTTTAAAAATACAAGGGAAAGTTGGAGTTTTCTTAAATCCCTACAATGAAACAACTTCTTTTTTTCTATTTTTGGAAAGTTTAATTTTAAACAGCTTAATGTAAATATGTACCTGTCAAACTCAGTAAATAGATAACACATTGCGGTCACTGATTGGCACGGAAGATGATAGTGCTAGTCACAAACACATACATTGAGCGACATAACCGTTTGTTGGTAAAGCTCTTTATTATATAGATTTAAAAAAAAACAGATACATAATATAATTATTTTAATCCTACTACCTACTAATAAAAAGGTGAAAGTATGTGCGTAAAGAGGTACCTAAGTATGTTTGTTACTCCTTAACGCAATAACTACTGACGAGATTGCGATGAAACATGGAATATAAATAGCTGGACTTGGATTACCACATAGGCTACTTTTTCCGCGAGATCGGAACTTACGCGGGTTAAACCGCGGTGGTGTATTATTAATATAGCTTTAATTAATAATTACTGAACACGTAAAAGAGTGAAACGATTTTAAATCGTATTGTCTTAGGGTTTAAAGTTCAATCGATTTTTTGTGTACCAACAAAATAAAGTGTAGGTATAGTCTTTTTCACAAAAGAATTCTCCGAGATGCAGTACTTAGTTGCTAGACAATGCGCTGACTCCGACATTTATTTTCTAAAAATAATAATACTTACACGATTAGTAGGTAGTTCTCAATTCATAATTACATTTCGTTATTCTTAAATTTAATTAATTTCAGAATCTTCTCGCTAGCAAATAAGTCAATTGTAAATAAGTCAAAACGTCAAAAAATAACAACACGAGAATAAGACTCGAGAAAAATTAAACATGTGTAATAATAATATATTTTATTTTCAACAAAAGGATATCGAAAAAGGATTCAATATTGTGAAATGAATCTTGATTAACCAACGAACTCTAATATACATGGAAGTAGCCTTTGAAAAATTTTTCCACGCAAACGGTGATTGCGGGGTCTAGAACGATGATTCGACCGCCAGTCTGTCACTAAAGATTGTCCGCAATTGGTCGATCCAAAGGTCGATCATACGTAATACTGTACTGTACGGAACATGTCAGTGTGTGCAACTGCTCCTGTGTCACCGTGGAACATGTTTTTTCGAATTTAAAAGAGAAGTTAGATCTCCATTCTATTTATTCCTCGTAGAAATTAACTTTAGTTTCGATTGTTACCACTGAACTCTATCGTGAAACAGACTTTAAATCGGTTTGGAGAGACCTTATTTCCTAATTTAGTCACTAAAATGTAGTTATTAAATTATACTTATTTGTACTTACGGACTTGTATAGGATTTATGAATGTACTTAGATAGGTACCAACTAAGTCTAAGTTAAGTCGTTGGTACCTAAGTATAAAAATTACGAAATAAATTTTACCTTAGTCTTAGAACTAAAGTAGAAAGTGAATTTTATTTATGATAAATACCATAATTTGCTTGTACATTGGTGCCTAATTTATAGATGATTATGTATAAACAATATATTTTTACTTCCTGTGCAATATGATTATAATTAAATGTTTTCTATAGTTCGAAAATAAAAATAAAGGGATTTTGGCTAAAAATATTGAGTTTCAATTTCATTGTTTTTTACCTTTTGCTTAAGAATATTTTTCATATAATATTAGGTACTTAACTTTAATTATAAATATGGTAACACTTTGCATATATGCCATGTCCATGTTAGATGGCGACCTGACAACTCTTACTAGTAGGGAGAGAACTAACTAACTCTCACTGGTAGGGAGAGAACTAACTTACTAACTCTTACCGGTAGGGAGAGAACTCACTAACTAACTCTCACTGGTAGGGAGAGAACTAACTTACTAACTCTTACCGGTAGGGAGAGAACTCACTAACTAACTCTCACTGGTAGGGAGAGAACTAACCAACTAACTCTTACTGGTAGGGAAAGAACTAACTAACTAACTCTCACTGGTAGGGAGAGAATTAACTAACTAACTCTCAGTGGTAGGGAGAGAACCAACTAACTAACTCTCACTGGTCTCTCCCTACCAGTGAGAGTTAGTTAGTTAGTTAGATAACTAACTAACTAACTAACTCTCACTGGTAGGGAGAGACTAACTAACTTACTCTTACTGGTAGAGAGAGAACTAATTAACTAACTCTTACTACGCCTACCATTCGTTCTACGGCTGGTAGCTTCGTTTTTGCAAACGTATTCAAAGATATTAATTGTAAACAGGTTTCTGACTTCTGGTAGGCAGACCACTTTTGATTGCATTACGAAAAATTAAAAATGAGTAATCTGCCGATCTGACGTCAGAATCCCTTTGTGTTTTAATATTTCCTTAATCACAGACATTTATTAATATATTTAGATTAATGTATCTAGGAGAAATCTTATCGTAGTAATTGAACTTGAGATAATTTAAAGATAAAATAAATAAAATACTTAAATATTACACGACATGTGTTGCTACTATGGGTACTAGAAAACGGATATACTACATATTATACTTTTTTTGTGAACACATACATATTATACACAGAAAGACACCCAGACCAGATACAAATATTTATTGACTTTCTCTACAATCTACATCACTTACTCAACCCCTGTGTCGATTTTCATTCAGGTCTGTCTTGATTTGTTAAATAATTATAACCCGCGTAAGTCCCGATCCCGCGGGATTATCGGGTTGAAAAATAGCCTATGTTACTCTTCATCACTTAAACAATCCCTATGCAAATTTTCATCCAAATCAGAAGAACCGTTTGACCATGAAGAGGGAACAAACAAATATACAAGATATAACGGATAAGCCCTTTTAAGCCGAAAGGGGGTTGTTCTAGACGTCTAGGCGAACAACTTTTGTTTTAAGACTTTTGGAAATTCGAAGTCCTTTTCGAAAATTTTAAGTGTAGTTTACTTGAAGATCAGCTGTTTCTTAGAGTTCGAGGTCATTGACCTTATGTTGTCCTTTTATTTAGTTTAGTCTACTACAATCAAACCTTCAATTAGGTACCTTTATTTTCAAAAGCAGCTGTTTTTTCAGTGAAACATAACCTCAAAATTTCAAAAAATAAGTTCGAATTTTCAAAAGTTGTAGAACAAAAGTAGTTTGCCTAGAAGTATAGAACAACCGCCTTTCGGCTTAAAAGGGCTTACCCGTTGCATCTTGTATACACTTTCGGATTTTTAATATTAAATATAGTAAGGATAAGGACAACAATACAAAAACAATAATAATAACTCAGCCAAATAAGCCGGGTAGTCCCTGGCTATGACGCGCTAAAATACCGTTGCAAAAGCACTCATTAAGCCGATAAGATATTAAGTAGGTACTATATTAGTGCGCTCATCGCTCAATATGAGTAGTTGTGTATTCAGTGTAGTTCTTTGCAAGTTGCAACGATGACGAGCATACAGACTCTGGTGTTCTTCGACATTGAGACATGGAAGCCGGAGCCAGGAGATTTAAACAAAAAATTAAAAATCCTTGAGCTCAGCCTAGTGGCCGTAGAGGCAGAGGATTTGCGGAACAATCCGAACCGAGAGATACCTCGACTCCTCCACAAATTGACTTTGTGCTTTAATCCTCAACATCCTTTCAATCATTCAACGCTAAACTACGAACTATTGCAACACGAGCCAGTCTTCGACCTTCACACCTTCGCCCTGATTAAGAACTTCCTCGGAGTTCTTTCCAAGCCAGTCTGTATGATCGCACACAACGGCTTCAACCATGACTTTCCTATTCTAATGGAAAATATCCAGGACTTGGGAGTAGAAGAAGCCAGTTTTTTTGAAGAAATGTTGTGTGCTGATTCATTTCACGCTTTCTATCACATAATGAAAGGGAGGAATTTGAACGATTTCGACGAGGATAATCTGGCTATGAGAGAGTTAATTGAAACGACACCGCCGCGTCCGTTCACTACCTTGGCTATTAAATTTGTTAGTAGACCACCTATCCCGGCGTTCCCGTGGGGACCAGGGTATGAGACAGAAGGTGTTAGTTATAAATTAAATGCGATATATGCGAGAGTATTGGGCAGACGTCCAGGAGAGCTTCAACATCGTGCAGAAAGCGACTGTATCTTTCTTCTAGAAATATTAGCAACGAAGCAAGGTCTCGCCAGAGCGTTCATAGATTGGTTGGAAGGGAACCACGTCCCTTTCTCTGAAATTATACCAAAGACTAAGAATGAACGTACACACACGCTATTTGAAAAATCTAATTAGCAATGATTTGGTAATTTTATCATACATACCTATACAAAATAATTTATATTTTCTCCACGTCCGTAACTGATCTTTGATAACCAGATACGAACATGGAATTTCATCTTGGTTGACCGGTTATGAAAACGGAATTTACTTGTCGTTTTTGTAACAATGGTTCATAAACAGCTACGAAAGTAGTATATGGAATATTTTTTCCACTTTCCTAGGACTCACCACGGTCCGAAGTCAAGGGACATTCGCCAATCCGGAGAAGGCCCCCGTGGCGTATTACTGCCTAACCTCTTTATTGAGAGGAGGCCCTTGCCCAGCAGTGGGACAAATTAACGGGCTGATCAAATTATGTTATGTTCATAAAATGAGTAAAAAATTATTAATTATTTCACACATTTCCGGGTGATTTTAGAAATTGTATACATTTCTCAGAAATTATATACAATGATGGATTACATACATTTCCTTTAACATATACAAGATGTAACGGGCAAGTCCTATTAATCCGAAAGGGGGTTGTTCTAGACGTCTAGGCGAACACCTTTTGTTCTACGACTTTTGAAAATTCGAACTTTTTTTTGATGAAAATTTTGAGTTGTTTCACTGAAAAACAGCTGCTTTTGAAAATAAAGGTAATTGAAGTTTTGATTGTAGTAGACCAAACTAAATGAAAGGACAACATAAGGTCAATGACCTCGAACTCTAAGAAACAGCTGATCTTCAAGTAAACTTTACACTTAATTTCGAAAAGTACTTCGAATCTCCAAAAGTCATAGAACAATAGTTGTTTGCCTAGACGTGTAAAACAACCCTCTTTCGGATTAAAAGGACTTACCCGTTACATGTTGTTGACCGAACGAGCGAAACGAGTGAGGTCCAGTAACTTTGTATCTTTGTATGTTTGTTCGACGATAATTTGAGTATCGTAACTCCGATCTTCATGAATTTTGGTACGCGCGTAGTTTAGGTCAGTAGAATTTATGAGTTCGAAGATGAGCCGGATCGGTAGGGGGTTGGGTAGATAGGGGGTCGTGAGGTCTCAGTTCGGGGCGAACTCCTAGTATAATTGACCGAACGAGCGAAGCGAGTGAGGTCCAGTGAAGACGGGCCTGGCGCTTGTATCTTTGTATGTTTGTTCGACGATAACTTGAGTATCGTAGATCCGATCTTCATGAATTTTGGTATGCGCATAGTTTAGGTCAGTAGAATTTATGAGTTCGAAGATGAGCCGGATCGGTAGGGGGATTGGGGAGATAGGGGTTGTGAGGTCTGAGTTCGGGGCGAACTCCTAGTTGACCGAACGAGCGAAGCGAGTGAGGTCCAGTGTAGACGGGCCTGGCGCTTGTATTTTTGTAACTTTGTATCTTTGTATTTGTTTGTTCGACGATAACTTGAGTATCGTAGCTCCGATCTTCATGAATTTTGGTATGCGCATAGTTTAGGTCAATAGAATTTATGAGTTCGAAGATGAGCCGGATCGGTAGGGGGGTTAGGGAGATAGGGGGTCGTGAGGTCTCAGTACGGGGCGAACTCCTAGTTTTTTATGGTAATTGAAAGATTCGTCGTAAACATATTCTCAGATTTTGTTGATGTGTGCGTGTGTATGTATGTACCAAATAGTCAAATCAATTATTGACCGAACGAGCGAAGCGAGTGAGGTCCAGTGTAGACGGGCCTGGCGCTTGTATCTTTGTATGTTTGTTCGACGATAACTTGAGTATCGTTGCTTCGATCTTCATGAATTTTGGTATGCGCGTAGTTTAGGTCCATAGAATTTATGAGTTCGAAGATGAGCCGGATCGGTAGGGGGGTTGGGGAGATAGGGGGTGCAAAAAGAGAAAATAATCAAGTTCTAAAAATTTGTCAATAGATGGCGCTCAACATACCTCCTTTTTATTCCTGCCTAACTCTCCCCTGTATCTCCAGTCTCGGTTTCAATTTCAACGTCCCCCTTCTCAACCTGTCCGCTCTTCGAAAGCCTTTCTCCTTAAACTCCCTTCGCGTTCTTCCACCTTTTATGGTGATTCCTTTTCAGCTAGGGCTGTGGAGCTGTGGTATGTTTTGCCTTCCTGCATTCGACAGTCGAAGTCTCTATCGGTTTTCAAAAGTAGCGTTTACAAGTACTATCTTGATATTGCTGAGAAACGTTTGGTTGTGAGATGGTCATAATGTATCTTTATTGTATGTGGGTATGTATATGTGTATTTTATGTGATATGTGTATATGTGTACTTATGTATGGATGTATGTATATATATGTGTATAATATTAGGTGTATTATTGTGTCATTTATTAGCATGTTTGTGTGGTATTGTAATATGTTGATATTAGAATTATATTATAATTATATTTATTTTTCCATTATTATTTGTTATGTGTCATACTATTATCGTAATACTATTGAAGTAATTATAATATTATTTAATCACCCTACCTTTTCCTCTTTCTTTGCTTCTTGTCCATCCAAAGGTTGCCTGGAAGAGATCGCTTTAAGCGATAAGGCCGCCCATTGTACCACCTATTTTTTATGTTGTTTATTTCCTTTTTTGTTATTGTAATTATTTAATCGTGTGTTGCAATAAAGTATTAATCAATCAATCAATCAACCTCCTAGATCGCGGTATCGTTGCGTTTGCTTGCGATATATACTCCAAGATCTGACATTTTTGTAGGGAATGATACAAATTGTGGTCGATTGTCGTAATTAAGGAATAATACTTGTTATATTATCGTTTTTCTTGACTTCCGTTATATTTATTCGTTTAATAATAATTCTTATTTTGTAATAAAATAAAGCTGTTGGTGTTAAAATCTCTGTAAATGGATTCTCGTGAGGTCTCAGTTCGGGGCAAACTACTAGTTGACCGAACGAGCGAAGCGAGTGAGGTCCAGTGTACACGGGCCTGGTGCTTGTATCTTTGTAAATTTGTATGTTTGTTCGACGATAAGTTGAGTATCGTAGCTCCAATCTTCATGAATTTTGGTATGCGCGTAGTTTAGGTCAATAGAATTTATGAGTTCGAAGATGAGCCGGACCCAACCCCCCTAGGTTAGGGAGATAGGGGGTCGTGAGGTCTCAGTTCGGGGCGAACTACTAGTGTATTATCTTATTGACCTTTACTTTCAATTTCAGCTATTTCTCGACGTAATGCTTACCTATGTTGTGGCTTCTTCTCGTCGGAGGGCGCGTTTATGACATATCACGTACATTAATGTATTGTGCAAGCATCGGCAAATAAATAATTATGAATTTGAATAAGTTGAAATAAAAAAAAGAAGGAAAACATAACATCTATTTCTGTCAGGGGCTCGATTCGGTAAGGACATAGCATGCGGAATGCCGGCGGAGTTCAGGCGACTTGCAGGAGATGTACGTTAGTTCGTATTCTGTAAGTGCTATTTTACTTAATTCCTACTTAATTAGTTAAGTAGCCTTCATAATTAAGGGCTACTTAATTATTTAAATAGCTCCCCTTGTTCCTCAGCCAATCAGTATTTAAAGAAGTTATAGAATAGCTATTAGTTTTTACTCCTGCAATAAATCGACTTCTGCAATTCTCATGCATCCCGCCTGTTTGGTCGCATGCTATGTTTTTAGAGAATCATGGTATATTAGGGCTCTTAACACATATCCCCTTCGGTCCAATAGTCTTCGTGATCCAGTTTAGATAGGGAACCACTCTCGTGTTGACGCTAGGTATTGGGGGGGCGCAATCAACGCCGAAACTCACAAGTCCAACTAGAAACCAGTGACTTCCTCTCGCGAGAAGCAACGGCCCACCGGAATCCATCTGTGGTTTAAAATTTCAGGGGTTTAAATTCATAGTTATTTAATAAATCAATTCACCGGGTTTAATCGCGTTTTATTCAGGAGTCAACCTGGAAAAGGCCAACTGTAAAGTTGGCGATAGCTCGGTCGGTTAAAAATTATGAATAAAACGCGATTAACCCGGTAAATAAAGTGTTTTTTTTAATGCAAAATAGCGAAAACCATAGAATAAATCATAGTTTTTCATTAAACAAGGCTACAAAGTAGGTTTTTGGTGCGAGTACGCTTGGATTGAAACCTGAGCAAGGGAAGGGTAGATGCGAGTGGTTCAAATATTCAATCCTGAGTGTAGCGAAGATTTCAAAGGAACAAAACACTCCGTTTTTCACCGTTACCTTACGGAATTGAAAAAAGAAGAGGGAAAATTTAAAACGTTTTTTTTCCATTCAGTCTATTGCTGCCACCTGTGGCTAGCCAGTGCGATTATTCAACTGAGGTAACTGACATGAAATAAGTAGGTAAGTTTGTAACTATTTAAAGATAATACAACGGTAGGTATTATCAGCGTATATATTATAAGTGAAGTTGAGAGGGAGTCATTGTATAATGGCGGCTATTTTACTACTTTTTACGAGGTTTTTACGAGGGCATGAGATATAGCCGTGACAAACGGATGGACAACGGAGTGTTAAAAGTAAATCCTAAAAACAAAAACCAGATAGAAGACTACATACCTGACAAGAATCCTTTCCCGGAGCAAACGTACATATGCGTCTTGCATTGATTTGAATATCAGGGTAACTTTGTTGACAAATGTAAGAAGACACGACATTAAGGTCGACCACTTGTAGAATGTCTGATGGAGGTCTACCAGGTCCTGTGAGGCCACGTCCTTTAAAATAAAGTATAAAATGATTTATATGCCTTCTCTGGTAACCATAGTATAAGCCTGGTTGCACAGTTTGGGTCTAGATGGCGTTGTGTGCAATGTCTTGCAATATTTATTTATTTAAAATTCGAATTCGAAAATAGAAAAATATCGTCTTTTGTTTTTGTTGTGATCGATTTTGTTTCAGTTTCGATCGACTTCTGTTTCAGTTGCGATGTGGGTCCAGTTGCCTTCTATCAAATTTAAAGAAGTGTGTTTCGTCCCCATACTTAAACTTAACGTGGACCCAGATGACCACTATCAAATAAAATGTAATAGCTATCATTATCAATTGAGAATTTTGTTTTTTCTTTTAGTACCAAAAATGTACCTAAGCCCTGTTTAAACTTTCGCAGTCGAGAACAATTATTCAGTTTTATTTATCCAAAATTACACACTATATTTTTCGGTTTAACTCGCGTTTTAACAATTAAGGATGAATTATGATAGACCGTTTCCCGGCCATACCAAGTTTGAGCTTCGTTGTCTGTTGCTCTGCCGCCACTTGATTGTAACTGCATAAATGAAATGAATGAAAGAATAAATTCTTAATTGTACACACCATATAAATTACAAGATAAATAGATAGAAACAAATACAGCCGAGCAATGGACACGGCCGGGTTACGTTCTCATATAATTTATCCTTTAAATTTTCACCCGTTCATTCGTTTCGTTCGTTCGTTCAATTGAGGAAACAAAAGAAAAAACAAAATAAGTAATTTTCCATTTTCAATTACAGGTGGGTTCTAGTCCCAATTTTTTAAACGGATCATTTGCCCTGACCAGAAAGAAAATACTAACCAGTTACGAAAACCTTTTGACCAACTAAATTCTGCGAAGCACTCAGGTACGGGAGGCATACAGGTAACACGTTGTCATTGAACGCTATTACTGTTATCGTTTGAACCAAACCTACATCATAGTCGTAGTTGGAATCCCTGCACAATTTAATAAAAATAGTTATTTGTTATGCAAGGCAATCCTGAGTGTAGCGAGGGTTTCAAAGGTAGTGTAGTGAGGTTAAAAATTGAGTGTTTCGTACACTCAATTTTTCATCCCAATACCTACAGTGAGAAAAACGCTAGGTGCAAAAAAAAACAGCTTTGGAAACATATTTTTTCGATAGAAAACTCAATGCCCCATTAATTATGTATAGCTTGCACTAATTTCAGGTTTAAATTAATATCTTCGTTGCTGCTGCACTTGCTCAAATTTAATGAAATTAGGTACTATTCAAAACAAATTATGGAGTTTGAGTTGAATAATGAGATGAAATTAAAAGATTTTTTTTCATCCATTCCAATGCTGCCATCTGTGGCTAAACAGTGCAATTATTTAAGGAAATAAGATTGGTGCACTGACATGAAATAAGTATTTTCAGTAGACTTGCATTCTATAAAAGAGATCGAATTAAAGGGTTCGAATTTTAAAACTCTTTCCACGCCAGCGGACAAAACGCACTTTTGCACGCATATTTCTAACAACAACCAAAATTTTTAAGAGGTTGTGAGGTAAAAAATCTTTTTACTAGACTGCAAGGAAGGCTTTTCCTTCAAGTGATTTCGATCGCCTCTTGTATTCGTTTCGATCGTCATTTGTTTCAGTTACGATCGTCTTTTGTTTTAGTTTTGATCAGAAACAAAATCACGGAAGCGACCAACCTTAAAAACATTAGCAAAATGTATTTGCAGTAAGTAGGTATGGGCAATGAATACCCTATTTTAAAAAAGTTTCAGCTGACCATACAGTCCTCCATCGATTGCTAAGCTGAGAGTTTCAGTAGTTTTTGCGTGAAGGAGTAACAAACAAACTTTCCCCTTTATGATATTAGTAGAACAGAATATGACTTACTGAACATAATTGGGATGTATGAAATATTGTCTAACTTGATAGGATATTGCTGAAACAAAAAGTTATACTCAATTAATAACATTTTTACAATCACCGACTTCAAAAAAGGACGAAGTTCTCAATTCGTTGCGCATATATAAATATATATGACTTATATTATTTTAGGGATGTTCATTGTCCTTTTAATGGAAAGAAGTTCCAAGATTATCCCATAAAAATTACTAGATGAGGATCTGATGAGGATATTTCAGATGAAGAATGGAAAGATTGAGATAGTTCTTTTTTTTAATCTAAAGGTGGGAGCTCCATGGTGGTGGTACAATAAAAAATTGGTGAGGATTTGATGAGTATCTTCGGAATAATGGACAGAATAGCATCCCAGAATGCAGTACGTAAATTACTCATTTTTGGACTTCTACCAAAAATATTCGCCAACTAATGAACTAGGAACAGATTGATAGAGCACTTGAAACCAGCTTCTCATCAGGTACTTACCTACATCATCATACAATTTTATTGACTACTAGCTGTGCCCGCGACTTCGTTTGTGTGACTGATCCGGAAATCCAACCAGAATACCCGGATAAAAAGTATCCTATTTTTCAATCCAGGTCTTAAGCTACTTCCATACCAAATCAGTTTAAATTAAATCAGTTTAGTAGTGTTTGCGTGATTCGCGCACAAGACAGACATACAGACAAAAATGTCAAAATTCATATTTTCGTAATCTATTGCATGCAAAGGTTTAGCATATTTCAATACCTTCTCCTCCTCCTCCTTTTTTTGAAGTCGCTTGAAAAGTAAAGTGATGGAATATTAACTGCGCCCCGCGGTTTCACCCGCGTAAGATCCGTTCCCGCGGGAATATCGGGATGAAATATAACCTATTTATTATATATTCCCGGTATCCAACTACTCCGGTTTCATCGCAATCGGTTGAGTAGTTTTTGCGTGATTGAGTAACAAACATTCAAACACACACTCTTTCACATGTATAATATTACGCCCTGCAGTTTTTACCTCGTAAGTCCCGTTCCCGCGGGAATATCGGGATAAGTAGCCTATGTGCTATTCCAGATCTCCAGCTACCTATATTCCAAGTTTCATCGCAATCGATTAAGTAGTTTTTGCGTGAAAGAGTAACAAACTCACATAAAAACATACAGACTTTCGCGTTTAAAATATTATTAAGATAGTAAGAAGTAAAATAAGAAGTCAGATAACTATGTAGATATGTACTTCTCTGCGCATCACGATGGCCAACGAGCACCCTTAGATCTCTAGGCATTTTAAATTGTCCCTCTGCATTGAAGCAGTGTGCCGCAGATATAATCCAGCGCGGATGGATGATGCTGCCTCCGCAGAACACTTCGTAGGTGTTAATGTCTCTGATACCGGCCATCATGCTGTACTCATGTTCGCCGGTCGCGTTGCCTCCTACTATTCTTGTCTGAATAATTAAAAGTAAGTTTTTCAAAGAGTGAGCTTGGCTATACAGAGGGGGAATGTCCCAGCCACTGAACGATGCCACGGGGGGTGCCTTCGATGCCACGCCCTCTATGTGTTTTTCATTTGTAAGTTTTAAGGTTTTTAGTTTTTAAGTGTGTTTATAATTTTGTACGCTTTTTCTCTTAATAAATGTATTTTTATTTTTATTGTCAAAAGTTAATAGTAGTTTATGCACCGAGGTACTAAAGCCCTGTTTTATATAGCGGGCGTCATATTGAATCCAAAGCGTACGAAGGACTTTAGAGAGTTAACTCCCGAGCGCAGCGAGGGTGTTAAAAACCTAACTCCTGAGCGAAGCGAAGGAGTTATGGACCTAGAGTCCTGAGTGAAGCGTGGAATTCAAGCGCCCAAGATAAAGACAGGGTTTATTACCGAGGTGAATACTCTACTTTACAAATCTACTGCGAGACAATAAAAAGGCTACCAGAGTCACCTCTGTAATAAAATCTGTCTTAATCTTGGGCGCTTGAATCCCACGCTTCACTCAGGTTTCTCCCGTGCATCAACCAAATAGGTACTGACCTGTTTAATTTCCCCACACCTGCAAGTTGCAGGTGTGTTGGCAACAACTTTAGATTTCAAACGACATCTGAAGGTACCTCCTCTGCTGTTTTGTGGAATCATTAGACCTGCAGACCAAACAGAATAGTAGTGGCGGCATAATGGTGATTTTTTAAATTTTAGTAGGTACAGATTAGCCTCCACTCCTCCACCTCCACTTCATTCTGAAGTTCGTGTTTTCGAATCTCGGCCGACCGCGCAGCAACATCTTCTCAATCTTTTTCATAAGTACGCTATTAACATCGCTCTTACGGTGAAGGAAAACTTCGCAAGAAACCCTACGAAGAATAAGTAGAATGGCGATCTTACTTCACTATTAAATTCGAAAAAAAAACATGTTCCACGGTCACACACCCAGCAGCAGATACACACATTGACATGTTCCGTACAGTACTACTTATGATCGACCAATGGCGGACGATCTTTAGTGACAGATTGGCGGTCGAATCATCGTTCTAGGCCCCGCAACCACTTTTTGCGTGGAACATTTTTTCAAAGGATTGCTACTTCCATTATACTATATTCGAGTTCGGCGAAGAAACTTTTTTGGCCCAATTATAAGAGCACGTACGGAAAACGTTTATCTATAGGATGACTTATACTAGACTGCGCCGGGTCCGAGCTTCGTTTGTCCATTGCTCTGCCGCCACTCGGCTGCAACACTTTCCGATCGATCGATCGGCTGCTCGCCAAGCAATGTATAACGAACCACATTACGAGCTCGGACCGGCACGGTCTAGCATAAATCATCCTAAAGTAATAGAGTACTTTTCATTTGACGTATCTTGTTAAAATCTTGTTGTTATCTAACAAAGAGGCTACTGTATGTACCTAGGATCTATGTAACTAACTATATAAGTTATTATAATCACATTAAATTCTGTGTCAAGATTAATTGAACTTTTAATTAGGTTAACTGTGAAGGAAACATCAAGAAAACCCGCAGGTTTGGCTCCAGGTCTTAACATCTCTGGGTACTAGTGGGTACATACCTATTCTAAGTAACAGTAAATTATTTTCGTTTTAAAAACGAGTTGTTGATAATTTTGCAGGAATAATTAGCGTCAATCAATAGCAAAACATATAGATTAGGTACAACAAAGTTAATAGGCGAATTGGGGCATAAAATTAGAGAAAATGGAGGTGACTCCCGCTCCGGTTTGTTTCTGGGGCAAAGATTAGCCATCACCATACAGCGCGGCAATGCTGCAAGTGTAATGGGAACCTTTGCACCAGGAACAATAAGGGGCGGGTTATTTGATTAAGGGTCGATTTTTCAAATCCCTAGATAGAAATATCTGACAAATAAAATGTATACCGAATAAAAAAAGTGACGTTTTTTATTCACTATCATGGGGTCTTATCCTTAGGAGCAGATATTTAGTTCTACAAATTTCCAACAGATGGACATAGTAGTATTGATTTTATTATTTAATTCAAGATAGATGTATATTACGCTCTCAATATAAAATTATATTACGTCTGAAAATTCTTCTAGCACTAAAAATCATTATAAATCCCTTTTTATAAATAACTACGATAATTTCGTAAATTGTAAACCAAAAGTGACAACGACATCTAGTAGAATTTGGTAGAACCACAAGAAAACTTTCCATTTTATAGAACGTCACTGCCATCCACCGATCATAGTGGTGGTCTGTGCTGCCATCTGTGATAACCATGTGGTAACATAACGCAATATGAAAAACTTCAAAATATTTACAAAGTAGCAGTTTTGGCGGGAACGCGTTGTGAAGATATGTTGCTAAATTTTCATTTTTGTGAAACCTAGTTATAAAGCGTGTAAATTGTTTAATTTCGGGGGCTTATTAATCAATTTAGTTTCGTAAAGGTGTAAGAGTGTAAATGAAAGTGAAAATCGGAGCAAAACATGGACTTTAGAGTTGTCTCCAAAGCTCCGTGAACAAACATTGTAAAAAATAGCCCCCTTTTTACTACTATTCCCTCGACTTGACTTTTAACTATAACGACTTGACTGGATCGATGCAAATAACTTGCAAATAAATATTAATAATACTCGACACCGGCAAATGTCCGAATGGAAATGCCATATCATAGAAGAAGAAGTAGCAGAGTAAGATCCCAGAGCCCCTAGACCTACGTCATTTTAGAAAAGCTGAAATTATGAAGATCTCTTGTCTACTATGCAGTTATGACAGTACGCGTACTTACTAGCTCGAAAACTCACGGTAATTGCCTGGCACTAAATACTAATTTTTGACAATATTTTTAAAAACATAAATAAATTATCAGCGTTAGAAACTCTTTAACATAATGAGTAAGCCTACTTGTGAATGGGCCCCGCTTTCAAGCTTGAAGTACCTACGCAAACTGTCTTAACTACATAGTAGCTAGAAAATATTCTCAAAATTTCAGCTTTGCTAAAATGACGTAAGTCTAGCGGCTTTGGGATCTTGCACTATAGGTACCTATGTTCGGTGGTGCCTGCCTATACCTGTAGGTACAAAACGCCATTCGCTTGTTTGTTTACTTACTGAGTCGAGTGCTTTTTTGATTTCCATTAAATTGACAACTTGTTTTGAAATATACGGACTCTGATACTTCTTTGTGAATTGGCTTTTGAACGATCTGACGACTTGGAGTGAATTACGGACTTTGAAACTTCCCTATTGATTTGGCTTGTAGATCTCTAACAAACAATTTAGCGTGAATACGGACTCTGAAACTTTGGGATTTGGTTTACTGGTACGATTTTCCGACGACCTTTGGCTACTCTACCTCGGACTAACGATTTAGCTCATTTTTCAAAATGCCACCCCATAAGTGCCACTATTTTTTGTGTAAAAACACTTCGGACCAGAAGTCACTGTTTTCATTCCCTTGGAACGATCCAGGACGCTTGAAGACATGGCTAGAAAATTGCGGTAAGTCATTCATAAATCGTTTCTAATAAAAATATAGGTACCTACTTATGATTTGATACAAAATTAATTAAATCAAATAGTTAGGTACCTAAAAAACTATGCTGAAGCTGGTTCCAGATACCTACGCCATCAATCTGTACCATATTCAAGTCTCATTTACACTAAAAGACAAATATACATAATTAACTTTTAGTTACTTTCAAAATGCATATACTTACATTAAATTTACTAATTGTTTTAGGTAATATGACAATAGCTCACTTACCACCACATTGCTTGAAAACAAGACATTTATGCATTGATCATTTCAAGAAAGAATATATTCGCAATGAAGCTGGCAAAAGAAAAAGACTGACTAAAACTGCAGTACCTGACCCTTATAAGATAACTGAGACCGAAGAACTCTCAAGCATTCCATCCATTTCAGGTATGTATTTAAATTATTTTTCAAAATATTAGTATTAATCTATCTACCTATACAATTGTGAAATAAGAGTACCTACCTTAGTAAACTTCAGTCATCAAACAATGAAATCAAATTTTGTTGTAAAACTAACTCAAAAGTTCTGAATTGATAGTAAACTATATATCCTACCTCCGCTGACCCCAGATTAAAATTTATTTATTTATTTGTATTCCATTACTTAAATCTATCATTACAGAGTTATCCATTGCGATAGATAAGCATTAAGTAGGTAATTGTTGTAAATTGTTTATTTATTGTTTTGAGCAACCCTTATAACCAGGGGGACAAGTCTACTATTACAGTAGGTTTGAAAATGATATCATCAATATGACAATGCATGGTTTGATAACTTTGTTTAACATCTCCGGTGATTTGTCTTTATTCAAATCTTGAAAAATAAATTGAACAGACTTTTTGTTTTCCGATTATGCTAAGATTTTACATCCTAATAAAATCAAAATTGTGAAAGCTTGTGTGTAAATTAACAAGTATTTACTCTGCTTTATGCAAAAACTACTGAAAACATTGTGATAAAACTTGGTATATTAAATGATAGCTGGAGATCTTGATTTTGAGACCTTAACACACACGCTACTTTTTATCCTGATATTGGCTTAACATGCAGATTTTGCTCTAGGGACTAATGACTTGCTTTGCATTAAGCTTTTTCGTCACACTTTGTAGACCTTGTAAAATAAATAATATGTTTCTATTTGTACAAGAATTAGTAAGCAAATAAGCACCATAGTTTGTAAACACTTAAGACCAAAAAACAATAAAAAACTGAAACATGTACAAAGTACCTACAACAAAATCTTACTTCTTACTAATATTATAAACGTGAAAGTTTGTATGTATGTATGTGAGGTTGTTACTCTTTCACGCAAAAACTACTGAACCGATTGCGATGAAACTTGGAATATAGGTAGCTGGGGACCTGAATTAACACATAGGCTATTTTTTATCCCGAGATTCCTGCGGAAACGGGACTTAGCGGGTGAAACCGCGGGGCGCAGCTAGTTAACTATAAAATAGAAACTACAACTATGAAAGTAGAAACTTAAGACGATCAAAGTATGAGCAAAAGACGATCTGAGTAGAATCTACTTATTTTTATCGGCTTTTCTTTTGATCGTCTTTTATTTTTGTTTCAATCTTCTTTTGATAATGTTTAAATATTTTTAAGATTCTGTTTCGGTAAAAAAAGAATTATTTTCTTTTTTTTCCCTTCTGAGCAAAACCTAATAGGAGTAAAAATAAGATATGAGGTACATTAAATGAATGTACGGGTTATGCAACGCTTGGTATGACAAAAAAGATGGATCAAAGAAAACGGCTTAACCAATATCAATAAAATAGGGGCAAGTGCCAGTTTTTTTCTCTGGGTTCTCTGCAGTCAGTCCTTAGACTATATAAGCAGGTGCATTCTGTGCGTTGATGTCATGCGAGCGAGATCTCCATCGAGGCTCTCCGCTCATAGTGCAGGGGTCAGTTGTCTCCCTACTCCAGTATATTTTTGCGTTTTAGACGCGGGTTGTAGAGTCTATCCATCAGCTGCCGAGCTAAACTGTTTGGATTGTTAGCTAGGCGGTCTTAGTATCTCCTCACAGCTTTTCCTATTTCCTCTTTCACAGTTTCCATAACTAGTGTTCGTAGCTTTATATGAACAGTGGAGCGTTAGCTATTGTTTTAAATGTTTTATTTGTTGAGTGGGCAAATAGGGAAAGGATGGAGGCAAGTGGCCAAAGTGTGGAGTCAAGTGGAGAAAGGGTGGGGCAAGTGGAGAAATGGTGGGTGAAACTGGGAACGGTGGGGGCAAGTAGGGAAAAAGTGGGGGCAAATGGGATAAGGGTGGGGGGTAAATGGGATAAGGGTGGGGGGCAAGTGCTAAAAGGGTGGCAAAAGGCAAGAGTGGTATGGGTGGGGCAAGTGGGATAAGTTTGAGGGCAAGTAGGGCACGGGTGGGGCAAGTGGGCAAAGGGTGGGGTCAGTGGGCAAAGGGTGGGGTCAATTGAAGAAAGGGTGGGTGCAAGCTGGGAAAGGGTGAGGGCAAGTAGGGTAAAGGTGGGGGCAAGTGCGAAGAGGGTCGGGGCAAAAGTGGTATGGGTGGGGCCAGTGGGACAAGTGTGGGGGAAAGTGGGCAAAGGGTGGGGTCAAAAGGGGAAAAGGTAGTAGGGCAAATGGGATAAAGGTAGGGTGCAAGTGCGAAAAAGGTCAACGCAAGTGGGGAAAGGGTGGGGGCAAGGGTACAAGGGCTTTTCCTCAGCATATACCTAGCAAATTGTATCACTTCAATAAATTATGCCCCAGTTGGCTTGGAAAATCGGCGCTACTGTATAAATTATATTCTATTTTCCCAGTTCAGTTTCATCGAATTTATATTGAACCGTGTTTAGATAATGCCTTTAGAATTCCTCTGAGTATGCAATCTGTTTTAGGTCAACCAAAAGCACCGCCAGAAGACACCTTAAAAGTGCTGACACCAAAGAAGGTGTATTCTAATAAAAGAGCGTCCCATCAGCTGCCAGAAAATTTAAGTGAAGAAGAGAATGAAGATAACTTTTCATTTGGCACGCCGAAGAGAAGGAGAAAACTAGTAGCGGAAGATACACCTAAATGTAAAATTTTGAAAACTAAACTAGTTGATTCTAAGAAAAAATTAAAACGCGCATTATTAAAAAACAAATCAATAAAAAATCAGATTAATAATAAAAATGTGATTGATATATCAAAGCATAATTTTAATAGTGAATCAAGTAAATTGTTGACGAAAATGCAATTAAGGAAAACAAAATCAAAAAAACAATGGACGGAAAAGGAAAAAAAATTTTGCATGACTTTGTATTACAAATCACCATCAGCGTATAAATTTATGGTTAATTCAGGAATTGTATTGGCGGCCCCATCAACAATCCAGCGCTGGCTACAGGAAACAAATTGTCTACCAGGAATCAATAATGAAATATTTAATAATATACAAATCAAATTTGCAGACAAATCGATTAATGAAAGGGCATGTACGGTATGTTTTGATGAAATGAGTATTATGGTTGATTTAGAATATACAACTAAATATGATTTAATAGAGGGGTTTGAAGATTTTGGTGGTGGGAATCGGGAACAAAATGAGGCTAAATCAGCATTGGTATTTATTGTAAGGGGAATTTATTCTAATTGGAAAATACCGGTAGCATACTTTTTATCATCAAAGACAGTTGATTCCGACAAATTAGCTACTATCGTTGATTCTGTGATCAATAAATTATTTGAGTGTGGCTTATTACCAAAAGTAACTGTTTGCGATCAAGCTACACCAAATGTAAAAATGATTAAAAAACTCGGCGCTACAGTTGATTCTCCATTCTTTTTTATTAACGGGCATAAAATTTTTGCCATATTCGACGTACCTCATTTAATCAAAAATGTACGAAATAATTTAATAAGTGGTGATTTTGAATTAGACGGGAACCTGATTTCATTTAATGATATAATCAATGTGTATAATTTAGATAAAAATAATAAAAGCAAATCTTTAAAAAAATTGACACCAGTGCATATCAATCCTAATAGTTTCCAAAAAATGAAAGTTAAACTTGCAACGCAAGTCCTAAGCAATTCTGTTGCTAGCGCTATTAAAACTGCAGCAGACAGCGGAGAGTTAACAAGTGATACTGCAAAGCATACAGCTGATTTTGTTCGATTGTGCAATGATTTGTTTGATTGTCTCAATTCGAAAAGTAAAGTTGATTCTAATCCTTACCGATGTGCAATCACAATCAATAAAAATTCCTTAGTCAATCAGACCCTAATCAAAAGCAAAGAAACATTTAGGAGATTAAAGAAAATTAGTTCCACCAAAAAAAATCCGAATCAAAAACAATTAACACGCCCCCCCTGCTTTGATGGTATGATCCAAACAATTAATGCAGTTCAACAACTCTCCGTTGAAGAATTTGCGTTAGACACTGGTGTCAAATTTATGATTACTTATCGATTAAATCAAGATGTGATTGAAAATTTGTTTGGAATTTATAGAATCAGAGGTGGATGTAATAAAAACCCTACATCAAAATCATTGAGGTCATCATTTCGATCAAATTTATTAAATAATTTAATGAAGTTTGATAAAACGAATTGTGAATCAGATCAGGAATCGTTTATAGCTACTCAGCAAAATACACAACACGCAAATCCTGGACCATCAACGTCATCGTCTGCAATACTACCAAGTGTTACAAGCGACGACATTGATGATCAACCGTCATGTTTGAGTACCAATGTAACTGCAGCAGCTCAGGAAACATCAGACAATCCTTCTGAAGTAGCTGTTACATTGGAAACCTGTTCTGTTGTGTATTTTGCTGGGTGGCTAGGCAGATGTTGTACAGATAAATTTGATTGTTCAGATTGTAAAAATATTTTGTTAAAAAATCAAGTTGATTTAACTGATAAAAAACAATTATTGTTGATTAATAAAACATATTCCAATATCGCAACTCCCACTCTCAAATCCCCCAGTGATTTTTTATTCCAATTGGTAAACGAATTGTTAGATTTTTACAACCGAAATATTACCAAATTGTACAAATGTGATTTAGTGGCTGATTTAGTACAAAATTTTAAAAAGAATATTAATAGCCCAGATGATTATCATGATTTCAATCATTTTGATTTTTTGATCAAAAAATTATTAGAAGTAAAAATTCATGATTATTGTAAAAGTCGGAAAAAATCGTTACAATCTAGTCCAAAATTAAGAATCCTACAGAATCGATGATTGATGATGATGATGAGTAATTGACATTTTTGGGAAAGACGTAAGAAGAAATTATGTAAGTTTGTAACTACATAAGAATAAATTTAATAAATTTCACATAATATCCGGTTTTCCGTCTGTATAACTTGAGACATTAGAATGATCTGCAAGTGCTAAAAATAGATACCTTGCCTGATCTTTATATGTTCAGATATTCACTGTGATGTTAATCAATTGTGTATTTTAATGTTTTATTGGTAATTGAATGATTTTTTTTGTAGCATTTTTTCTTGTCTTGCAGCCGCAGTAGATGTGTAAAGTGTAGCATTCACTTTGATCATACATAAAACCTGTTTTAGTCTTAGGCGGCTTGATTCCCACGCTTCACTTTGATTGTTGAAATGCTGATGTACATTGAGTCCGGTAGCAGGTCAGTGTCTCGGAGTTTATGAAGTCAGTTTTACTAAATTGGTCGGAATTCTATGGCACTGATTTTTGTTTCTGAACCTATGTAGATCTGCTGTAAGGGTCCTTTTCAAGGGCGTGGTCGAAGCACATCCAACGTCAATCTACAAGTTTGAATCAGATACATGAGAATTCTCGTCTATGAAAGTTGGACTAAAACCTCTTTAAGAAATTCTGAGTTTTCTCATAGAAATTATTTTTCCCTGGGGCGATGTACTTTAAATGGTTCATGGTAAATGGCGATATACTCATGGTTCAAACTAGCGCCCTCACCGTAATAGTATATCTTGCTCTCTTGTCAATTCATACAATTTCTTTTTGGCTTACCCTTCCTTCAAAATAAAAATAGAAAAATAACCCAATTAATATTTTTTTTATTATGTTTAGGTGAGTTCGAAATGGCCGTATGCTACCAGAGCCGTAGTGATTATTATCCTCTTTGACCAAAGTCTTCATCAATTCGAACGTTCCAAATTGACTACAAGCCCTAGTGCTTAAAATCACAGTACGGCTCTACAGAGTTACTTTACACACCTATTGCTCTACAAAGTTTGTTATTACCTTTATTTGACCAAAAAGTCAACATAAAGCGAGTCTTTATTCCCTATTTGCATAAAATCCTCATTATACACCTAGGGCATAAAGTAATTTAAATTTGGAACTAAGGTTCTGGTAGCATACGGCCATTTCGAACTGGCCACCTAGACAAAACACATTAAAAAAACTGGGCTACGTTTGTTCTTTTTTATTTCTACGGAAGGGTAAGCCAAAAACTTTGTTAATATATAGCCCCAAATATTTTTTCATCAGCTAAGGCCGATGTATGGTTTCGTAATTTCGATGTAACATTGTTAAATTTATTTAATAGAGCTGTAAATATATTTCATAAACGTTGCATTAATTTGTTTTGTTGTTAGTTAAATGCTTATTTTTGTAAAACTTTTATTGTCTCGCTGTAGATGTGTAAAGTATAGTATTCACCTCGGTAATAAAGCCTGTCTTTATTTTGGGCGCTTGAATCCCACGCTTCACTCAGGACGCTGTGCTCGGGAGTTAATTCTCTAGAGTCCTTTGCACGCTTTGGATTCAATATGACGCCCGCTATATAAGACAGGGCTTTAGTACCTCGGTGCTTAAACTACTATTATTGTACTAGGCGTTACTTTTCGGGACTAAAAACTAAATATTAATTTTTAATATAGATACTATTAGTTGAAAAAAAGTCTTTATTCTCTAAGTGCATAAAGTGCTCATTTTGCACCTAGGGAATAAAGTAGTTTAAATTAGGAACTAAGATTCTGGTATACGGCCATTTCGAAGTGGCCACCTAGACATAACACATTAAAAAAATCTGGGCTTTTTTTCTTGATTTTTTATTTCGACGGAGGGGAAGCATTAGTTTTGGTTATATATTTTTTTTGTCGGCTAAGGTTGATGCCTGGCTTCGTAATTTTGATGTTATATTGATAAATTTAATAAATAACAAGCTGTAATATATTTCATACACGTTGCATTAATCTGTTGTTTAATTCTTAATTAAATGCTTATTTTGTAGGTTTTTTTTTGTCTCGCAGTAGATGTGTAAAGTAGGTAGAGTATTCACCTCGGTAATAAAGCCTTTATCTTGGGCGCTTGAATCCCACGCTTCACTCAGGACTCTAGGTACAAAAGGTCCTTCGCTTCGCTCAGGAGTTGAATTATTAAAACCCTCGCTGCGCTCGGGGGTTAGCTCTAGAGTCCTTAGTACGCTTTGGATTTAATAAGACGCCCGCTATATAAGACAGGTTTTAGTATCTCGGTGCAATTAACTACTACGATGAAATTAGTGTACATAGGTAAGAGAGAGAGCGATGTTGGTCTAGCTAGATAGTTGATGATACCCCGACTTTCATTCCAAGTCGGTCAAATACAAAATCCCAGTCTCAAGTTCACAGGACTAGGTTAAAGGGTATCTGGTCTGGGTGTCTTTCTATGTAAAATATGTATGAATTTACAAAAAAACTATAATATGTAGTATATCCGTTGTCTAGTACCCATAGTACAAGCCTAGTGCTTAATTTGAGACTAGATTGCGATGTGTGCAATGTAGTGCAATATTTATTATTATTTAATTCCATTCAATTCAAAAGATACAACTACCCAAACTAATAATTTAAAGAAAATAGGCAAGTAACCAAGAGAAAATATTCGGCAGACAGTCTACTGAGTATGTACCTACCTAATGTCGGAGATTTCTATTCTCAAGTTTATACATAATGTATATTACATATTTATATTTATGTATGTACCGAGTCAGTTTAACTACAAATCACGTTTTTTTTTTCATTTTCGACTCTAATAAATATTATGTATCTCAGCCGACATTAGGTAGGTACCTACCTAATACGACGCGGTAGGTAGGTAGGTACTTATCATATTTTTATGGAGATCATGAGATCACATATTATTATAAGGTTAAGTACCTATACTTACTTTTAAGGACGAGGTACCTAGTAATTGAAAATTGTACCTATAGGCACAGATCACTAATTTATTTATTACTAAGGTAGGTAAACCGTTTTTGGTAAAAGTAGGTAGGTATAGGTACCTACATAAATATTACAAGTACCTATCTAAATACCTACCTAAGTAAAGGAAAAGACGAACCATTTATCACGATCGCCGGAGATGGGTAAGTAGAGGTATCTATCTAGTTATGCTGAATTTATCAAAGTTTTCGGTTTTAGTGTCATTGACCGATAGTTGCGGGCCGTAATGCGGCTCGTTAAATTAATTAAAAAAATCACCTATGGTAGACCCCTTGAATATTTGTTTTTAGTTACCTAACTATTTGTTTTTTAAAGCGGCCACAGAAATACATCATCTCATCAAGTCATCAAGTATACCTACCTAAGTCAGGCCAATTCCAGTTAGGTCATGTTAGGGGAATTAGATGGGAACTTACTGTGCTTTCTCACTGCCCTATTATGATAGGCCAGTAAGATAGGACAGTACGACGATGAGACGACAGGACGGTACGCTGTCCTGTCGGACTGTCCTATTCTATCCGGTCCCACTGTCCCATCTTACTGTTCTGTATTACTAGCTTGACTTAAGTACCTACTGTCCTATTTAACTGTCGTACTTATCTCACTGTCCTATCTTTCTGAATTGTATATTACTTATTAATTTATTATATAACTGTCCTGCCTTTCTATCCTATCTTACTGTCCCTTTTTAGTTAGCGAAAAGTCACGTGAATTTTCGAGAACTTATGTCAATTTCATACAAAAAAAACACCCGATTGCGATTTCGTTAATCGATAAGAATGTTGTCTAGGGCTGCTGAATCGGAAAGCTTATCAATATCATAGAATGCATTGTCATCAAAACCACAGATCACTTATTTATGTTAGTCGGGACTGACGAAGTAGGTAGGTAAGGTAGGTATATAATACAACATTTCAAAGTTCTAAATTCGGAGGAAGCGGTTCACATTTAACATAAATACCTACATCACACAACTTGATAAATAAAAACTTCAAATACTACCTACCTTAGTACCTACCTATCTGTCAATGAAGTAAAAAAGCAAACTAGGTACAAACATTACGGCATTGGTACTTACTTGGGTCGCGGCGAGACGCAGCGCCATCTATAAGCTTTAACTATCAACTGTGCTGTCACGCTCAGTAGCGTCTTTTGTAGTAGTCACTAGGTGTCGCTATTTTTGCATGGCATTAGCGACACCATAGCGACATCTAGTGTATTAATACAGCTTTAAAAATACTTCGTACAATTATCCGCATTACGAGGGTCCGGAATCGATGTATGACATGAGGTATCTGTACGTTAGTAATATGTGATCTGTGTTCACTATGATATTAAAAAGAAACAAAATTTGAGGGCTTTTAAATTTGGTTGGGTTCGAACTTATTCCACAGATATCTTTTATCTGAAGAATGAAAAATTGTTTTTTGAAATTTACTCTTTTCAATAAAAATCTACAATTTCTTTGATACCAACTAAGTATAGAGGTACCTATGTTCGTTCAGTCTTACCAACAACAATCTTGTCACCGGTCGACAAGGCCATTATATTTATCAACTAGGTATACAATTTGTAACGGGCAAGTCCTTTTAATCCGAAAGGAGGTT
Organism: Idaea dimidiata; assembly: GCA_949358125.1. Taxonomy (NCBI): domain Eukaryota; kingdom Metazoa; phylum Arthropoda; class Insecta; order Lepidoptera; family Geometridae; genus Idaea; species Idaea dimidiata. The sequence goes on from OX442342.1 coordinate 2,987,928, forward strand.
GTTCTAGACGTCTAGGCGAACAACTGTTGTTCTACGACTTTTAAAAATTCAAACTTTTTTTTTAATTTTAAGATTATGTTTCACTGAAAATAAAGTTAATTAAAGTTTTGATTGTAAACCATCAAACTAAATAAAAGGACAACATAAGGTCAATGACCTCGAACTCTCAGAAACAGCTGATTTTCAAGTAAACTTTACACCTAAATTTTTCGAAAAGTACTTCGAATTTCCAAAAGTCGTAGAACAAAAGTTGTTCGCTTAGACGTCTAGAACAACCCCCTTTCGGATTAAAAGGACTTACCCGTTACACCTTTTATAGGTATGTTCGTTCAGACTTACCAACAACAATCTTGTCACCGATCGACATGATCGTTATATTTCTGTTCCCACAGTATCGGACGGCTCCAGTTAGATTTTCGTCGCCAGATCTTGATATCAGTAGAGCATCGCCGACGCAGTTTTGTGACTTAAAGTTTAGATTGTTACAGTTTAAATTTACCCTCCTTAATTATAGTTTCTTCTATGGTTTTCCCGATTTTGCACTAATAAAACACTTTATTTACCGGTTAAGGTTGGTGAAAGCTCGGTCGGTTAAAAAATCATGAATAAAACGCGATTAAACCCGGTTAATAAAGTGTTTTATTATCTTCATTACTTAGTATAAAACACAGTTGCTTCTCTGTCTGTCTGTCTGTATGTAGGTATGCTTAGATTTTTAAAACTACGCAACGGATTTTAATGCGTTTTTTGTATAGATAAAGTAAAAAAAACGAAATTCAAGTTTATTTCCTTTGGATTCTTGTACAACAATAAATGCACATGATCATTTGGCTACGTCTTCGATTTTAGTGTAGCTTCGGAACGAGCCGTCCGATGAGAAGAAGCTACAAGAAACTCAAGGGGGTAAATTGTTTGAAGTGATTAAACAGGAAGGTTTATATGTGTACCTATACATATCTAAATATTATAAATAAATAAAATAAATAAATCCTGTGACCAACACTCAGCGCCATCTAGCCCCATGGTAAGCTGCTAAGCTTGTGTTACGGTGACTAGACAACGGATAATAATATACTACTTATATTTATTTTTCTTTTGAAAATACATGCATATTATACATAGAAATACACCCAGACTAGATACAAATATTTATTTTAAAGCATAAATATTCGCACCCAGCGGGAATCGAACCCGCAACCTTCTGCATTGTAGCCAAGGGTTCGCCCGACGCGCCACAGAGGTCATATAACTTAAAGGTGACAGACTGACTGACATAGTGATCTATCAACGCACAGCCCAAACCACTGGACAGATCGGGCTGAAATTTGGCATGCTGGTAGATGTTATGACGTAGGCATCCGCTTAGAACGGATTTTCATAAATTTTACCCCCAAGGGGATAAACAGGACTAACGCGGGTGAAACCGCGGGTCGTAGCTAGTTCTTCTAGGATAACTAGGACGTCCCAACATAGCATAAGCTTCGTTTTTTTTTAATATAGTTGAATTGTTCCAAGAAAAATTTAACAATGCTGATGCGATGTGGAGACGGATTATGGAATATGTACCCAGCTGTGGTATCATATAATTAGCATCCACCGCCAATAGTGGCTAACTTGCAGTACATTGCTGCTTTGACGTAACGTGGTTGTTACCGGTGATTACTTCAAAGCAGCAATGTAGAATACGAAATATGTTTTTTGACAGTAAATAGCAACTAGTAGCGGTGGATGCTAATTAGATGATACCACAGCAGGTTAATGGTCAATGTCCTTACACTATGAAGAAAGTGCTTTCATATTGACATACCGAAGGCATCTGAAGTTGGCAATCGACTCTGCACTTGCTGAAACCTGTCTTGCATACTCCGATCCATCTGCAGGTCCGCCCAGCCTTGTAGGGGTGGGGATATTCCGGGGTTTCCATCCAATAGGTTTCTGGAGGTACTACCTTTTGACAAATATTTAAAAGTATTTCTTGTTTTTAATTGCTCAAGGCATATTTAATGACTGTATACGTTACTGCGAATAACAGACTGCGAATAATGTCATTCCGAAACACGTTAATACGAAAACCAAAGACCGCGAACGAACAAAATAGGCTATTTGACACTATTAAAATATACCAAGAAATGTTCTCATCCAATTAGGTAATAACATAAAAAACATATTTAACTCTATTTTATCCAAAAATATTTATAGGTTTTGCAAAATAAATAAAATAATACAAATAATTTTTAAAAATATTTTTGCAACAAGAACGCTCTGTGACGTCACACCCAATTAAACATTGTCTATTGTTGGACACTTGTTTACTTGGTAGTGACGTCGCGCAGATCATTATGGCGTCCGCCATTACAGAAACAGCGTTTTTAGCGTGAATATTGTTGACCGAACGAGCGAAGCGAGTGAGGTCCATTGTAGACGGGTCTGGCGCTTGTATCTTTGTAACTTTGTATCTTTGTTCGACGATAACTTGAGTATCGTAGCTCCGATCTTCGTGAATTCTGGTATGCGCGTAGTTAAGGTCAAAAGAATTTATGAGTTCGAAGATGAGCCAGATCGGTAGGGGGGTTGGGGAGATAGGGGGTCGTGAGGTCTTAGTTCGGGGCGAACTCCTAGTATGTAGATATTTACAAAAAAAAAGTATAATTTATGTAGTATATCCGTTGTCTAGTACCCATACTCATACTCATACTCATCAGATCCTCACCGATTATTTATGAGACCACATTGAAGATCCCACTTTTCTATTGAAGAAAGAACCATCTCAATCGGTCAAGCAATCTTCGAGTAATCGATGAACAATTGGATTAATTACTGCGTTTTGAGGAGCATTTCCGTTCAGCACTCCTCAGGTCCTCATCAAATTTTTATGGGACTATCTTGAATCTCCCACCTTTTCATTAAATAAAGAATCATCTTAATCGGTCAAGCCATCTTCGAGTAATCGGTGAACATACATAAAAGAAAAATATACATACAGACGAATTGAGAACCTCCTCCTTTTTTGATGTCGGTTAAAAATAGTTTTCCGCAAAATCATTTATGATTTTCGATGTCATGTAACAATACTTATTTATTTATTTATTTAGGAAATCCAACAGCTATTACAGAAGTATAAATTGACGTTATACTTCTGTAACGTTCTGTTTAACGTTATAAATTACTTAAAAAAAGTACCTGACAATGGTAGTTGTACTTACCTATATTTTTCGGTTTTTATTGCATTTCATTTGTTTTAACCGACTTCTCAAAAAATGAAGGAGGAGGTTCTTAATACGTCGTTTGTTTTTTAAACGTAATAATGCGAGTTCTAAAGTGGAGACCGCGTCTCGGCAAACGTAGTGTAGGACGTCCTCAGGCACGTTGGAGCGAAGATTTGCGCAAGACGTCTGGCACAAACAGGATGCGAGAAGCCGATAATAGATCTAGGTGGCGTGCAATTGGAGAGGCCTATGTCCAGCAGTGGACTGCAACAGGCTGATGATCATGATGATGATGATGCATAATTTACCGTTTTGCGGACCTTACCTCTTGGTAGAAATTACAATCGGTATCTATAGCTTGCCCGTTGCAACAACAAATTATGACCATCAGAAGAAACCACTTCCAAAACATTTTAAAAAACACAAAAACTTTAAATGCAAAATGGTCGAATTACACTAGAGGTATATCCTCATTATATTTTTTATACGGCTAATTAAAACATATCTTTTATGATTATTTAACTTTATGATGTGTCATAGAAAGAAAAACGGAAAACTTTTAACTTAGATTATTTGTTTTAACTATAATTTGGGCAAAAAAAAATTTCCCTTAATAATTAACAAAAAAAATTAAAAAATTAGAAAATAAATTTGACGAAATTTTCGGTAGGTTAACCTATCAACTGAAACTTAAACCGTCTAAGTGAAAACTATGTTATAAAGACAATTTGCTCTCCTTTATATGGCTTGTCGTGTCAGACTATTAATGTTAAATACGACAATAACATTAACTGATAACTAAGGATCGGTATATATGCGTCTAGCGGCATCAAATAGAGCCTAGAAATACTAATCCATTACCACAAAAAAATTGAGGCCAAATTTTAAAAGGCCTAGATTTAGACCTTTTTTCAGGGAAGTACTGATGATGGCACCATCAGTACTTCCCTGGTCGTCCGTGTAAGTGTGTATTTTTGCACTGCAGTAGGTAGGTGAAGTAAGACAAAATTTGTATGTCAGTAAAGTGTTGATGACGATGGATGACGATCAATGACGATGGATGCCGATGGTTCAATAAAAACAACAAAATTACGCAATTTTTATTTTTTATCCGGATATCCGGACTTGATGTCCGTATAAAAAGTTATATGTTAATCGAAGTCTTAGGCTATCTGCATACCAAATTTCATTGAAATAGGCCCAGCCGTTTCCGAGATTAGCGCGCACAAACTCACAGACAAACAGACAAAAAGTTAAACATGGAAATGGGGTCTGTTACGTTAGTACATACCCCTAAAAATAGTTTTTTCAAAATATCTTTTAAAAACAGACACCGCTAAGTTACGATTTTATTATAAGTACAGAAGATATAGAAGATATTATGGTATAATGGCTTTCAGACGTTTTGGTGTTTAAATGCTGTAAGTCTGAAAGTGTTTGTTATATTAATAAATTAATAAATAAAAAAATAAATCGCTTCTTGCATTATTCAGTCAGAGATAGAGACAATTTATTTATTAGCTTTAGGTTGCATTGTCATCGTTCTGAAGTATTCCTAAAGTTTCTAGCTAACTAGTTGGGAAGTGCCTCAAATTGAAGTTGTTCGGACCGACAAACAAACAAGAAAAGAAAGAGTAAGTATAAAAAAACGTGAGAAAATAGAAATTATCGTTTGTATGGACAAATACATATACGCCAAAGTATGTAAAGAGGAAATATGCAACTTCTTCATGCAAAAACTAAGTAGGTAGGTAGGTAAGGAGAATATTACGGAAGCAGTTTTTTGCAATTGCTATTAACCACTTCTTTCAATTGACAGCAAATGTATGCATAAATGGTAAAGCGTACATAAATTCTTAAAGAAAATATTCGTACGGTGTAGGCCAAGATTCGAAACCACGACCCTCGGAATAAAGTGGGTCTCCTTCGTCCCTCTCATCCATGCTTTTACTCTCAAGATCTCAAATCTTGGTGACGGAGTAAAAGTAATTACAATCAGAGATATGTAAAAACTTCTAGATACGTAATATGGCAAATTTCTTGGCAACACAAATCTAAGCTAACTAGCCAAAGAAGTCTTAGTTCCATCCCAGCTTACGTCACGATCGCTTTAGTAATAAAATTATGACATCTCTTTCTTACGTAATGCAAGTAGCATTGAGTCTTATGTTTTAGAAAGAGATAACAATAGTTTCGTTGTTTACATAGTTTGTGCCGCTTTTCAATGATGATTTGTTCTGCAATGGCGTCTTTATAACTTTAATAGACTCATTGCTTACAATTGTTAAAATCAGAGATTGATTGATTAATACTTTAATTCAGGGAAAAGTGTCTGGACCCCCGGTCGGGGCTCTTTTTAGCCCAGAATATATCGTTGGCGATTCAAAGGGATAACGCCGCCAGTGTGATGGGCACTTTTGGACTCAATGTCATACACTTTAGATTATTTATATTGTTAATTATCTTTGTAGTATTTATTTCTTGTGTAAGTATTTAGTCTTCTTAATAAATAAAATTTGAAATACTTTCATTGAATGGATTAAAGGAAATCAAACGTGTAGGGACGAATGAGATTTTAAATCTTGGTGACGGAGTAAAAGCGTGGATAGCAAACACAGATTGAAAAGGTTTCGAGGGACCAATGAGATCTCAAATCTTGATGACGGAGTAAAAGCATGGATAGCAATCACAGATTGAAAAGGTTTTTGTGAAAGGTGAGCGTTTGACGCAAATCAATAAATCACCTGATGGTAAGTCATATTATGGGTTAAGATGTAACACAAAGAAAAAGTAAGACAGCAGTGACACAAGATCTGACTCATCTCTCAGTGGCTGCACATACAAACGATCAAAACTAAAACAAAAGAAAATTGAAGTACCTAACGCAGTGATCATTAGTTAGACTAACACCGCTCTAAAAGAAAATTCCACCTAATTGACATTTCGAGAAGTCATTTTGCGAAGTTGACGTTATATGGAATGTGAATTTTGACCGGTTAACATTATGAAAAGTTGACATTATGAGCTGAAACGACCAAAGTTCTCGAAGAAACAAAATTCGATTGAACGTTTGTCGCAGAGAAGTAGGTATCCCACTTTAACTATTGTAAGCACTTACCTAAATGAATCATAGGTATGCAGTTCCATATAATCCAGTCTTTACTGATAAAGAATTAACACCATAATCGTATGAAGGTTCAATAGATAGTGTAATGCATTGTTTGGTAGGTAACAATAAAATGGTTAATTTTCCTCTTACGACGTTCGCTCAGGTTTTGAGGGGCTCAGGGTAATGCGGGCCCAGTGAAAAGGTAAAAATTACCTTTACTTCCTATCGAATATCTTTATTTCCTATTGATATTGTTCTTATTCATTGTTTTTTTATTTAGGTTAGGTTAGGTTTGTGTGTTGTTTTTATTTTCGTTTTTATGATTTATTTTGACAGTGATGTTCCATTTTTTTATGATATAATTAAACCTTTTATTATTTAAAGTAACGCACGTCATCCATCTTTCGTGTGATTCTCTCCATCCCAAGGTTGATTGGAAAAGACCGCTATCAGCAATAAGGCTGGTTTATTCTGCCAGTTTAGATTGTAGTTTTATTATTTTATTGTAAACTAGCTGCGTCCCGCGGATTCACTCGCTTAATTCCGATTACGCGGGAATATTAATATGTTAAACACATAAACCTTCCTATTTGTATTGCTTCCTATTTGCTTTTTGTAGATAGAAAGAGATTCACACTTAAAAAAAGCAGTTGGTCCCGGTTCTTATCTCTGATAGCAGTCGTTAGGTCAAATTAGTACAGCAACTTGAACACTAGGTGAGACACTACTATGACAAGAATCAAATCAAATATTTATTTATTATTACTAAGACTATGTCAAATATGTCAAATGACATAGGTGCCTAAGGTCTTGGCGGGAACTCGTTGAGGAGATGTGGTGCTAAATTTTCATTTTTGTGAAACCTAGTTCATATTGCAAATTGTTTAATTTCGGGGGCATATTAATCAATTTAGTTTCGTGAAGGTGTACAAGTGGAATGAAAGTGAAAATCGGTGCAAAACATTGACTTAGTGTTGTCTCCAAGGCTCCGTGAAGATTGTTTGTAAATGGCCGCCGTGTTTACAAATGATTCCCTAGACTTGACTTTAATTATGACGACTTGACTGTTTCGATGCAAATAACTTGCATAATATATTAAAATACATGACACTGGCTAATTTCCTAATGGCCATAATCGGTTCACAACCGATAAGAAATAAAATAGGTGCCTAATATATCTTTTTTTTTTCTTAGCTAAGGCTTCTGTCATCAATATAGGACAATTTAGCCAATTTCTCGTACGAATAGTGAACTACCACTATTATACTGTAATCGTTTGAAATAATTTTCAATGTGTGAAGGCTGTAGAAAAAATGGCGACGATTTTTCTCCAACCCTATGGAACAATTGTTTGTAACGTGCTAATTTCGTGTTTGGCACTGGTATTTTTATTTTCACTTAACTCGTTGAACTTCGCGTAACCAAATTGGTAACTTGCCGCCGAAATTAAACAATTTAAACGCAATAAAACAATGTTTTGTAAGAACGAAAATTCAGGACGACATTCAACTAACGCGTAAAAAACAAAAGTCGCCTAATATATCAGACATCGATTCTACACTAGGACTTTTGTTTTTTACGCGTTAGTGGAATGTCGTCCTGAATTTTCGTTTTTGTTTTATTGCGTAAACGGGTTAAGTGAAAATAAAAATACCAGTGCCAAACACGAAATTAGCACGTTACAGACAATTGTTCCATAGGGTTGGAGAAAAATCGTCGCCATTTTTTCTACAGCCTTCACACATTGAAAATTATTTCAAACGATTACAGTATAATAGTGGTAGTTCACTATTCTTACGAGACATTGGCTAGATTGTCCTATATTGCTGACAGAAGCCATAACTAAGAAAATGAAAAGATTCTACACTAAACACAAGCAATATAATCTAATATAATGCAATATAGGTAGATTTATACAGCGCAAGCAACTTTTAATCCATGCTATTTTATGACGCTGTATAGTGCCCGGGGCGTTGTCAGGTCTTGGGCTTGCCCAGCACCTATACCACTCTCCCAGCCTAGTCAGCCATGCCCAGAGGAAAGAACTGGTCAATACGTCTGGAGCTAACTAAGCCGTGGGTTTCTTCACGATGTTTTCCATCACCGTATGAGCGATGTTATTAACGCACATAACTTTTCCTCAAGGAAAAAGGACATTAAATAAATAAATAAATTCTGTGGCTAACACACAGTGCCATTTATCCCCATGGTAAGCTGATAAGCTTGTGTTACGGTGACTAGACAACGGATATACTACTTATATTTATTTTTCTTTTGTAAATACATACGCATTATATGTACATAGAAATACACCCAGACCATATACAAATATTTATTTTTAAGCATAAATATTTGCACCCAGCGGGAATCGAACACGCAACCTTCTGCATTGCAACCAAACGTTCGCCCGACACGCCACAGAGGTCGTCAGAGGTCGAAATTGTTAATTATCTTTGTAGTAACCTCAACCTTCGGAATAAAAGTTGGGGTAGATAGATAGACGCCTAATAAATCCATAAATATTTATATACTAGGATACATATAAATTATTATAATAACTAAACAAGAACTACACAACGTGTTATGGGTTCGGAAAAAGAAGAAGTATCTAAGTAGTGTAGGTAGGTAGTTTAGGTTAGGTCTTCTTGGGACCAAAACAATTGGACCTTACATAGTCTGAGTAAGCAAACATTCATAACTATGCGCAAATAGTCAAAAATGTCCGAGGAAAAAAGGAATTTTGATTATGGCTGATTTGTTTCAGTCATACATAGTTTGACCGCATTCGAGTTTTTACTGTAAAGGTAGTATATAGGAATTCTGTGCTGTTTAACACACAGATAAATTATCCACTTTTGGGATTAAGTACGAAAATAAAACTGAAAAAGTCGTTAAAGGCAAATTGATGACATTTTTCCAAGTATCTATTATAATTGCGAGTACAATGATCGCTTCAAAGTAGGTCAAGGATGAAAAATCCGACAAATGCTTGACTAACTACGTTTATTTAGGAGGATAGTTGTGTGATAGCACCTCACGTTTAGAAAAAAAACTGCTCATTACAAAGTAGGAACATGGGTCATCATCATCATCAGATTGAGGGTTACCATTATCTTTTTATTGCGGGACCTTATTTGTCCAGCTAATATAAATCCTAGACTGCTTAAAAATTGCAAATAAAAAAAAATTGTAACTATTTTATAACCTTAACTTAGTGATTAGATCGCGACCTACTTTTAAAAAGGTGAATTAAAACTACCACCTTTCTTATTTAATCTATAAAATTTATTACTTTTATTTCTAGTTTTTTTTACCTTGTACCTTACCTACATAGTATTATATCTAAACGTAAACATTTTGCCCTACCATGATGTTTTATAGATCGGCTTAAAAAAATAATTAAAAACACATTAAATAATTAAAAAAAAAATTTTAAACCAACTTTTCTTCTTAGTTATTGGCTTCTACTCGTCACAAAAGTATTATTAATTTATCTATACTAATATTATAAAGCTGAAGAGTTTGTTTGATTGTTTGAACGCGCTAATCTCAGGAACTGCTGGTCCGATTTGAAAAATTCTTTTTGTGTTTGATAGTCCATTTATCGATGAAGGTTATTTTTATCCCGATATTCTTACAGGGTCGGGACTTACGAGGGTAAATCCCGCGGGACGCAGCTATAAAAACGAAAGTCGTGTTAGTTACACTATTTATATTTCAAGAACGGCGGAACCGATAGAAATGAAATTTGGTACAGGGTTAGTTTAAGGCTATATATACGATATAGAGTACTTTAAATGATCGTACGGGTTAAGCAACGCTTAGCGTGACACATACGTGATGGGTCAATAGGAACGATCGCACCAATTAGAATGAAATTTGGTACAGGGTTAGTTTAAAGGTATAAATACGATATAGGCTACTTTAAATGATCGTACGGGTTAAGCAACGGTTGGCGTGACACATATGTGATGGGTCAACAGGAACGATCGCACCAATTAGAATGAAATTTGGTACCGGGATTAGTTTAAGGGTATAAATACGATACTTTAAATGATCGTACGGGTTAAGCAATGCTTGGTATGACATACGTGATGGGTAAAAATGACGGTTAAACCGATTTGGACGAAATTTGGTACAAGGATAGTTTAGTGGTCGAAATAAGATATACTTAGTACGGATCTTTGAATAATCATACGGGTTGAGCAACGCTTGGTATGACATACGTGTGCGTCACATACGTTACGGGATAGGAATTTATGCGGGTGAAACCGCGGGGCACAGCTAGTAATAAATAAAATAAATAAATAAATTCTGCGACTAACACATAGCGCCATCTTGCCTCATGGTAAGCTGCTAAGCTTGTGTTACGGTGACTAAACAACGGATATACTACTTATATTTATTTTTCTATTGTAAATACATACATATTATACATAGAAACACACCCAGACCAAATACAAATATTTATTGTTAATTTTTAAGCATAAATATTTGCACCCAGCGGGAATCGAAACCGCAACCTCCAGCATCGCAGCCAAGCGTTCGCCCGACGCGCCACACAGGTCGTCAAATTATGAAAGTTATTTGCATTTTGTACTTAAACAGTCAAGTCGTTGTAGTAAAAGTCAAGTCAAGGAAGTCATTGTAAATGGTGGCTCTTTACAATGACGATTTACGCGAGCTTTGAAGACAACGCTAAAGTCCATGTTATGCACCGATTTTCACTTTCGTTACATTTGTACACATTCACGGAACAAAATTGATGTATATACTTATATGCCTCCGAAATTAAACAAGTTTTACGCTTTAAATGCGTGCGGTTTTAAAAAAATTAAAATTTAGCAACCATCTCCTCGACGCGTTCCCGCCAAAACTATTTTGGATTATAAAAAATTTGAAACCAACTAAAAAAAATGGTTTTATTAAATTATCTGTGATTTTTAAAAGTAGTCGGGCATTATTTTATTTAAAACTAGCTGCACCCTGCGGTTTCACCCGCGTAAGGTTTATCAAAATCGGTTCAGCATTTTTTCTTTCGTAAGAACCTTCTCCTGATCATAACAATCACAACCAAAAAAGAATAAGCAAAATCGGTCCAACCGTTTTGAGTCGTGAGGCCGTGACCAAGGGAAATAGGATAAAATATATATAATATATATATAGATTTACTTTATTTTTTTTAAAGCAACGAGAAACGATAATGGTAGCGCAGATTATCTTTGAATTTACTGTACGTACACCTACAACAATAGTGAAGTATTGACCTGTATCGATAGGCAGTACCTAGGTATTATGGTTCGTATCTTAGCACAGTCGGTTAAACAAACTTTTGAATGAATGAATGAATGAATGTCATTTATTTGCACGAAATATGGTTACAACAGATGTTTTAAAGAAGGTCAGCGTTTTTCCTCAGAGCTCCTAGGGGGTAGATATGTACATTAATGAAATTTTAAAGGCATTCGTAAAACACAAGATATGGATTATTCATTATTATTATTGATTTATTTTTTATTGGTTACTAGCTGCGCCCCGCGGTTTCACACGCGTAAGATTTATCAAAATCGGTTCAGTATTTATTATTTCATAAGAACCTTCTCCTGACGATAACAAACACAACAAAAAAGAATTAGCAAAATCGGTCCAGCCGTTTACGCGTGATGCCGTGACCAAGGAAAATAGGGATTAATTTTTATGTATTGGTTATAGCTACTTAATATAAATTGTTAGATTGTATACCATAGAATGTACCTTCTGATAAAATGACATGTAAAATTTTATTTTACAAATAAATCAGTATTTCAGTATTTGAACTGATTTACGTGATCTAAAGCCACGGTGTTAGTAATTTGATATCTGCGGAACATAGCTGGTCCATTTTGAACGGTCTTTTACATTACTGAACTCCACGAATTTCAGTTCTGTACTATCGACAAATTCAAAATATTTTTATTCTAATATTTCGTAAATTTGTTTTTATTGCTCAAGGCATATTTACTAGAAATATTTTTAAAAGAAAAATTCATCTTCAAAAATTCACTTGCGGCGAGATTTGAACTCGCGTCCCTGGATCAATATTCCAGTGCCTATACCGCTCTGGCCGCAATTGAATTTTTGAAGATGAATTTTTCCTTTAAAAATATTTCTAGTATTTTTATTCTTTTAAATATTTACACATACTTTTTAGAAATGTCAAGTAAATTATCTGTCTGCTCAAATAAGAATAAGACACAAGACACTCATGGTTTTTTTTTTTTTTTGTTGCAATAATCATGTGATTCATATTGTCGCATATTTAGGCCTATAGTGGAACTGGAGCAATATTTTACCATAAATATTACCAACACGACGGCTTACGGTTGGTTATTAAAATGAACCCTAGAAAGCGGGTAAAACATTGCGACACAACTAGTTATTATATTAGTACTAGCTGCGCCCCGCGAGTTCACCCGCGTAAGTCCCGTTCCCGCGGGAATATCAGGATAAAAAGTTTTTAACATTGGCCTATGTGTTATTCCAGGTCCCCAGCTACCTATATTCCAAGTTTCATCGCAATCGGTTCAGTAGTTTTTGCGTGAGAGAGTAACAACCTCACATACATACATACATGCATACAAACGTTCGCGTTTATGATATTAGGTAGATTATATTATACAATTTGTAACGGGTATGCACTTTTAATTCGAAAGGGGGTTGTTCTAGACGTCTAGGCGAACACCTTTTGTTCTACGACTTTTAAAAATTCTAAATTTTTTTTTAAATTTTAAGATGATGTTTCACTAAAATAACAGCTGCTTTTGAAAATAAAGTTTTGATTGTAGTAGACCAAACTAAATAAAAGGACAACATAAGGTCAATGACCCGAACTCTCAGAAATAGCTGATTGTCAAGTAAACTTTACACCATTTTTTTTCGAAAACTTCTTCGAATTTCCAAAAGTCGTAGAACAAAAGTTGTTCGCCTAGACGTCTAGAACAACCCCCTTTCGGATTAAAAGGGCTTACCCGTTACACCTTGTATATATCCTACTAATTTAATATTATAAAGCTGAAAGTTTGTGAGTATGTATGTGTGTTTGTTACTCAATCACGCAAAAACTACGGAACCGATTGCGATGAAACTTGGAATATAGGTAGCTGGATACCGGGAATGACACATGCTACTTTTTATCCCGATATACCCGCAGGAACGCGGGGCGCACCTCTAGTGAAAACAAAAATACAAAATAGTATTTCCGAATGTTTTGTAATTACTGATAAATATCCTGCAACCAATATCGTGAGTATTTCACCTTAATGTCAGAATACCCGCTGTATATGGTCATTTAAGTTTCAATCCTTTTAAACCACAATATGTGGAAAGTCCGGTAGCGCATGCGATGTTTCTGCGCATGCGCTATTTCTAAACATGCGCTCTAGAATCGAACTCTTACATACTTTGATATTGATTCAGATTGAATGAAACAGTACCTACCTATTTCATTTCAAGAACTCCTCTTTCTTAATTCAAAAATATTAATGAAAATAAATAACACAAAATGATTTTTCTAAATTTTAAACGAATATTATCGTAACTGTGGAGTGGGTGCTTGAATAAGTTCGTTTTTAATTTTCGAAATGATGGCAGCGGTAAAGTTAGAATTTTCAATGGAAATCAAAAGGTAGTGAAGTGATAAAAGAAATGCCTAAGAGGATTCCTTTCCACGTTGTTTACGCGACAAGTAAGTTTCTTGTACATTTTTCTTTGGGTTTTTCGATAGTTTTTTGAAATTAAACTAAATTTTCCCGACTGTCGCCGAAGCTAAGAGAAAGGGTTATGTTTTTGGCTGTCTATGTACGTATGCGTTACATGAAATGTATGAAATTTAGTAATTGTATACAATTCCTAAAAGGTAATAGGAAATAGCGGAAATAGCTTTCCTAGGACTAGGAAATCGCTTTCCTTTGCGGCGGGGGTGGTCCAGGGAGGGTTGTTTGTTTGATTTAATTTCTGTTAGTTATTAGTTAGTACTGCAAGTCTTTGTTTATAATTTATTAAACCATAATCATTAATAATTTATATTAATATATTATGACATTGTATTTTGACGTGAATAAATTTTTAATTGAAATTTAAAAAAAAACTAGGAGATTTATTACATTATATTTAATATTAAGTTAAAATCACACCCAGGTCCGAATTTTCTGTCACAAAAACATACATACATAGACCCAAAAATATTGCCCTCCCGTTTAGCTTTGGCATAGTCGGGAAAAAACGACGACGACGTCGGTAATTTTAATTTTTGATATTTGTACTTTTAATTTTCTCCTTTGTCTCTGTGCACTTTATAACCTTCTTCCATAGTTTTACTGTGGGCTTTATGGTGCTGTAGACGTTATGATAAATGTACATAATGATACTGTATCTATACTTCTAATCCTACTAATACTGTAAATGTGAATGTACGTGTGTTTGGATGTTTGTTTACTCAATCACGCATAAACTACTGAACCGATTGCGATGAAACTTGGAATATAAGTAGTTGGATACCGGGGATCTTACATAGGTTAGGTACATTTTATCCCGATATTTCTGCGGGAACGGGACATACGCGGGTGAAACCGCGGGGCGTAGCTAGTATATAATAAAGTTGGTATAGTATTGTTGGTATAATCTCCGAAACCAATTGACCGATTCTCACACAATTCAATATGAAGATACCTTCTACATTGCACCACTGAGAGTACCATGGGCCACGTCTTTGGGATGATTTATATTAGACCGTAACGAGCGCCGGCCGGATCGACTGCTTGCCGAGCAATGGACAACAACGCTCGGAGCCGGCCCGCGCTCGTGACTGTCTAATATAAATCATCCCTTATGAAAATATTTTTACGGAAGAGTAACTAGCGCGGGTAAAACCGCGGGAAGCAACTATTATTTGATAAAAAAATAAAATGAATACTTACCTACATTTCTAATTAATAGAATAGCTCTACATTATTACTTCGAACTAGATACGATCGCGTTTTAAAGCGAGTCGCATATTTCACTGAATAATTTACAAGTTTTCTTTCAAATCGATAATCAGGTAGTCATTGTTAGTACAGTAGAGCGCTGATTATCCGAACTAATTGGGGGACATGGGTATTCGGAAAACCGGTTAATTCGGATAATCTAACTGAATAATAAGTAAAAATATATATTCCAATAGAAACATTTTTATAATACAAATCTAATTTTATTTCTTACACTTTGTTTTTGCGGCTCTGGGGCTCTATTTTTGAATCAAATTTGCCAATTCGAGCGATTTTAATACTTTAATTTCTACCGATTTTCGTTTGATTTCTGTAATATTTCTATATAAATCACACGACCGTAACGTGTGGTATCAACTACTCGCCGCAGGAGTCCGACATCAAACGAAAATCAGCAGATATCGATTTATTAAAATCGCCAGAATTGCAACGAGCGACTCAAAAATAAGGCTCCTGGATCTTTGTACTTTTGTTTTATTGGTTCAAACAATATTCCATCTGAACTAATTGTAACGAATTTTTAATGAATTAAACATTGTTGTTCCAGGCGAAGACAGCTCCTATCCAGCATGCGAACTAAACTCTCAAGGTCCTGCAGCCCGCGGCTGGCGCAGCAACAATGCAGCACCCCACGAACTGCTGCTCCGACTTACAGCTGTAACCAGCGTTCACAAGCTGCAGTTACTGGCCCACCATCAACTCATTCGTGAGTATATACCTATAAGTTATAGCTGTAGAACTAGAAGGCAGGTTATATCCAGCATAACAGTGCAGCACCTCAAAAACTGCTGCTTTACAGCTGTGACCAGCGTCCACAAACTGCAGTTACTGGCCCACCATCAGCTGATACGTGAGTCTTTATAGGCTATGGCTGTAGAATAGAAGACATCTTAAATCGAATAGCGAGCTTAATTACTATTAATGGCCTTAAGCTCCGCGAAAAAATTACTGTAGGAGATCTAAAAGTAATTTTTATCACCCCGCAGAGCTGGCTAAAGGTAAGGCTGCGTTCTTCTTTCTTGCGTGTAGTGCTACGGCTGGCGGTATGCTAGCGTATACATATATCGTTATGCGAAACGACGACTATGGAAACTCACCCGTCTTTTGTAATGCACTATGCTCACGACTACGCCCCGTTACCCGACTAAACTTAAGCGACGATGAGATTGATGTCGTAGCATGGCCATGCATACTTGGAGAGGGACTCCAAGGTTGTAGTTTTAAAGAAATAGGTAGCAATGCGGGCAATGAGCTCCACTTACTTTGTAACAGTTCCTTTTGCCCGCAAAAGTAAAACTCGGAACCAAACATGAATGAATGACAAATGTTAATAAAAATAAGTCTTCAGCGCCAGAAAACAAGATGTCATAAATCATACTTCATTATCTCCAACAGCTGCATCAGTAGAAGTCCTGGTGTCAGGTGGTCTGGTGTCAGAAGGAGCGGCCACGCCATGCGGCGCCACTTATACCAGTGTTGGGAAGGTCACCCTCGCCAAACCTTCACCGGAAGCCAGGACTAGAGAACTAAGGTATATCCTCGACAGGACTTTAGTTGCAGTTAGGCCTGCTATCAGTAGGCCACGTATACCGGGTATTATTGATGTGAAACTTCTATAGGGAATGCAAACCTGATTTTTGGCGTGGCGATGCGTCGCCTCGACCTGTATAAGAAAACACATCGTCAATGCCAAATGTTTCAAATTTGTCAGGCGCCTCGTGACGGCTCACATTTTTTTGCTTCTTATAGTATTAGTTTTAGCCTTGTACCCGTTTATCTATTTTCTTGTTTTCGTGTCGTATTGTTCATGTAATGGCATAAAAACAAGGGGCAGTAAATTGAATTTTTGTAGACCAGTACTAAGCTCCATCAGTAAAATTATGTATTTAGTTATAACTAAGTTTCATAACCACTAGATGCAGTATACCTACTGCTGCTTAAAGGCACCTTGTGATTACCACGAGACGCCAAGCAGCAATGTACAGCAAAGTGCCTCTCAAACTTAGTTATCAACTAGCTAGATAGATAAAACAGATGCTGGTACACGTTTTAACACAATATATTTATGTTTCAGATCTGCAGCACTTCCAGAACCGACAATAGCCCGGTTTGTGAAGCTCAAACTTTCTGGACCTCATCCACCAGCTTCGGACTATGACCAGGTAGACTATGATCACAGTTATATGGCAATAGTTTGGAGGGTTACCGCAGATCTAGCGTCGATATCGGCATCGAAATCCGCACAAAAAAGACCCAATGAGTTTCTTGTGGCTTCTTCTCATCGGAGGGCGCGTTCCGAAGCCACACTTAAATCAATACACCTAAGACGTAGCCAAATAATCATGTGCATTTAATGTTGTACAAGAATCTAAAGGAAATAAACTATTTAGATTTTGATTTTGCACCGCACAAAGGAACAACGTCCGCGGTGCAAACCACGAACGATTGGCATGCGTTTTAAGCCTGTACTTGAACTGTCGATGTCGTTGTAATCGAGGTCTCATAAGCTGCCGGTTTAAATGACAGTTCAAATAGACAGCGTCGGTTTCAATCATAGGGACCGTCTCCACGAGCGTTAGAATCGCGGCGATATTATCGTCGAGCCACTTATTGCTCTACAATCTCTATATGAACGTATCTCTCCACCCAATGTTAACGCGGTGGTGCGTTGTTTAGAAATAAGATAAAATCGCCGCGATTCTAACGCTCGGAGACGGTTCCTAACGCTGTTAATTGTAAAAATTAAGGCAGATCCCCTTCTGATTTGATAGAATACCGCTACGTTATGCCCGTCGTAATGGGTTTTTTTACCAAAAAGAGACTTCAACCGCGGCCTGTTACTTCGTCTTTTGTTATCCCCATTATGTACCTTGAATAACTATCATCATCCGAGCCATTTTACCGGTTACATCCCTCTTGGGAGTCCGTGGTCCGCTCTCTTGCTTTTGCGTATCCACTTCGCACGATCTTCGACATCCGGTATAGTGAGAACATTTGCATGCATATCAACCTACTAGACATCAAGCTTAAGAGACCAGCATTTCTTGGGTCTCCCCAATCTGCCGTGGCCGCGAGGAGGCACCGTAACAAGACTTGTTCCCCACGTAACTAAGCCGGTTTTCGTAAGTTGGGACCGTACCACCGGAATCGGCATTCTTGCAGTGCAATTTATCTGAATTGTCTCGGACATGAAGGTTGGCTGGTCCTGGTGCAGAAGTTCTTGCCCCTAAATTATATCCTGATTTTATTACAGGTAGCCCTAATGGCAGTAAACGTGTTAGGCGAAGAAGTTGAAAATCCAGATCATACGCCAATGTCAGCCAAGTCGGAGCCTTCCTACTCTCCGTATGACGACTTGGCGTTCGTCATGTACGTCGATACTGAGATAGCGGACTTGGTTCGAACTCTAGATGATAAGAAGCGAACTGCTGTTGCTGGTAAGTTGGTAACCCGAATAAGATGCAAATGTAATTACTAATTTTAATATTCATTCATCATGCATGATACATGTATACATGTTTTTACAAGAGAAAAGTATTATGTGTAGTATATCCGTTGTCTAGTACCCACAAGCCTAGTGCTTAGTTTGGGGCAAGATTGGGCTGTCTGAAATGTCGTGTAATATTTATATATTGTATTTCACTCTTCAGAGGAACGTTTCGAATACGCTCGGCGTCTAAAATCAGCTGGATCAGCGCTGGCCGGCGCTGGCATTAGGATCGGAAGGTGGAGGCTTCGGAAACGGACCGCCGCGGCCAGGGACGACTTCGAGCTGGCGCGCCGGATGCGGGACCGGATCGCTGATGCCTTACTCGGAGTCAAGGAGGATCCCCAGCTTTGTAGACTGTTTGAGGAGAACGGAGTAAGTACAGTGCCACTTTACAAACACCAAATTACGAAAAGAAGTAGTTGTAATAAAACACAATATTTTCCGGGTTTTACTCGGGGTTTGTTTATTGACAGCATTGTTGCAATGCTGTACTGACGCTTCAACATCTTTACAGTCGGTTTCAAGGCGGGGCGTTACAAGTCCCTGGTTTCATCAAACTGTCGACAAACCGACTGTAGGCATCAGGGTAGACTATCTACCCTGATGCAAAAACGCGCAAAACAAAAAACAGGAAAAAAACACTAAAGAAAAGCTGAAGTTGGTTCTTTTCGTAAAGTATTTCCAACTAATGAAGTCAGGTTGGCCTAAGGGTTCTAATTTGACCTAATGACTGCTGTCAGAGACATCAACCGGTACTTATTCAGCTGCACAGTTGCTGTGAGGCTGAGTAACATGTATTAGCAGCTATTATGTACTAGCGCGTTTAAATTGCGATCCCGTGGGGTTATCGGCATAAAATTCACCCAATTTTATAGCAAACGGTTAAGCGGTTTTTACGTGGAGAGACAACAAACACACACAGATAGAAGCTTCAACCTATAATATTAGTAGATTCTGTAAACTGTAAATCAAAATGGCGTAGACCTATAATAAAATTACTATTTTACTGCTCAGGTGGACCCACGTAACGACTCCTCGATGAACAACGAGTACGATTTCTCACACTACCTCTCGCCGTCGGTTGCGGGCGGGTCTCTGTCCCTCGATATACCGTCGCCAGTGCCACCTCACACTGACGATACAGCGCTCGCCGATGACGCGTACACGAGGAGAGGTCATGTAAGTAAATTTGACAAACAATAGCTTGATGAGATACTTTCAAACTCATCCAACTCCATTCAGAGTAGGCCTTTTTAGCGTACCAAGCGTCTTGCATCCACCTTTCACGTACGTACTGTTACGAAGTGAAACTCACTATATCTGCATCGATAGATAGACAGATAGATTAACACTTTATTTGCACAACCAACAACAATAAGAACAGTTAACATTATAATTAATAAGTGAGACAAATTACACAGAAAGCTTTAAAGTAAAAGTTGTACAAATGGGCGACCTTATCGCTAAAAGCGATTTATTCCAGGCAACCTTTGGATGGAGAAGGTCAGTAAAGATTGTGTGGTAGGCAGACAATTCCTGTTAACTATACAACCTGCAAGTTTCAAGTCAAGAGTAAATAGGTAGGTGTCTTCTAGGCATCTTCTAGGCAGCCATGTTACATTACGGACTTGGTCGTCGTTTCTCTCAGGAGAAGTGAGATCAAATGCTAGCCTAGGTCAATTGTATCATCTCATGCCAATATTAATACTTTTCTGTACAACAATTGGCGTGTATACTTTTCAACAGAATTATTTGTCCACTATATCTCTCCAGATTCTCCCTATTGTATGTCTCTTGCTGACAAATTTGACAGTTTAGGATAAACTGTTCTTTGGAGAAGATGTTCTGTTCTTTCTTAAAGAGAATATTATAATCACTATGATTGATTGAAATGATGTTGAAATGAAAGTTTTGTTAATTAGATACGGGAATACGGACTCAGATCTTCTTAGAGGGTAAATTTCTAGAAATCCATCCTCAGTGTTTGCATAAGACCCCTAAAGGAACTTCTATGTGAAATTTAAAGTTGGATCTAGTGGCTGATCAGCAATGATAACTTGATTAGTGACGATGGTCTAAAATTTAGGACGAAAATTTAGTTTAGCTCGAAAATTTATTAATTCAATTATTATTCCAGTCTCCAGACCACCGACAACCACAAGCCCTCCAACAAACAGAAGAAGAAGAGGAAGAAGAAGAAATCGAGGAAGTAACAGAGCAAGAAAACCAACTACCACCACCTTACCAACCTCCAGCACAGGAAGAGAAAAAAGAAGAAATCCAGAAGAAAGAGGAAGAACTGAGAAAAGAGACTGATAGCCCAAGAAGGAGTATTACACCGAATGCTGCAAACGGTACGTAAAACCGGCCAAGTGCGAGTCGGATCCGCGCACGAAGGGTTCCGAACCAATTTTTTTTAAAAATTAAATACTGAAATTCTATGACCAACACACAGCACCATCTAGCCCCATGGTAAGCTGCTAAGCTTGTGTTACGGTGACTAGACAACGGATGTACAAAAAACCTATTCTAAAGGTAGAAGTCGAAAAGTGTGCTAATGACTATTAAGTATCTAGATGAGCTATTGCTGTTTATTTATTTGCTCTTCAGTTCGCCACAACGTTGAGAGAGTGGGCTAAAACACTACCGAAAACATTCAATAACTAAAATTACAGCTTCCTAGTACTAAGCGTCTCTGACCTAAGCCTTTATAATTATGATCATTGTAAAAAAAAAATATTTTTTACGATTGTAAATCACAAAAAAAACATGATCACAAAAAAAAACCCATGAGTTTCTTGTGACTTCTTCTCATCGGAAGGCGCGTTCCAAAGCCACACTAGAGTGATAATTGTAAGAACACTCGGCGTATTTTAAAGTGATCGAATAAATCCAATTAAATATAGTTCTTTAGTTTTGTTTATTTACATTTAGGTATGCAGTGCATAGTATGCACACCTTAGAAAAGACTTGCACTTGTTGTGTTTTCTTTAAAGTTATTTTTTAGCCGTGAATCCTTATAATTGGATTGATTTTTGGTGGTGTGTGATTTTTCAGGTTCGCTAGTTAGGAGAAGGAATAAAAGTGCCGGTCCTAGGTCTACGTTTGAAGCTTACGAGGAACGGCTCTTGCCTGCTTTGAGGCAGTAAGTATCCATCTTGCATGACTGAATTACCTTTATCTTTATTAGTTTTTATGCCATTATTATTACCTACGAGGAATAAATAGAACGGAGATCTAACTAAAATCCTAAAAAAACATGTTCCACGGTCACACAGGCGCAGATGCACACACTGACATGTTCCGTACAGTATTACGTATGATCGCGACCAATGGCAGACGATATTTATTGACAGACTGGCGGACGAAACATAGGGTCTGAAAACAGCAAAAAATCACGTTTGTCGTATGGGAGCCCCCCTTAATATTTAGATTTTTTGTTTTTAATTTGTGATGAGTGACAACAGAAAAGATAATCGGTAAAAATTTCAACTCTCTAGCTATCACGGTTAAAAGCGGGGGCAAAAGGGAGTTGTTCTAGATGTCTAGGTGAACTACTTTTGTTCTACAACTTTTGGAAATTCGGAGCAGTTTTTCGAAAATTTCCAGTTAAAAGTTTACTTGAAAATCAGCTATTTCTCAGAGTTAGAGGTCATTGATCTTAAGTTGTCCTTTGATATAGTTTGGTCTACTACATTCAAAACTAGAATTTTCTTTATTTTCAAAAACAGCTGTTTTTTTCTGTAAAAACTAACTTCAAAATTAATTAAAAAAAAACCGTTTTTTGAAAAGTCGTAGAACAAAAGTTGTTCGCGTAGACGTCTAGAACAGCCCTCTTTCGGCTTAAAAGGGTATTCCCGTTACACATTGTATAGACAGATAGTGATATTAGTTACCTTTTTATCTGTTACTATAACTGCAAATGAACCGCTGTCCCCAGTTCCCATACCAACGAATACCTCCGCGACGGTCGCGAGGGTCGGGAGTCGGAAGAGGCATCAGGAAGCGCAACGTCACACCCCCGACCACAACACAAACTGAACGAAAGGGAAAGGAAGCAGGCCGCGTTACCTATACTCATCTTTGGTTATCCACTTGTAAGTGAAAACACAATATTTATGTTTTACTCGCATTATATTTAATAACAGCATTATTACTAAATACAAATACAAATATTTTATTAATAACCACCGTTACAAGTCAATCGCAATACTCATAATAAATAAATACATCATCACTTTATTTCCATTACAATACATACTTTTCATTACATTACATTATATTAATTTCATTACATTTTATTTTAATCATATCATTTAATTTAGCTTAGTCTTTTGATAAATTCAATGCCGGTATTATTTTAATTTAAAATAAAATAAATAACATTAGCATAGTCAGTCACAGTTCACTTCTATTCTATTCTAGACCGAGCTTACGCTAACTTTACAGTTAGCTTTTGAAGGTTGACCAACCAGGTTGTCAACCGGAGACTTGTGTTTAATTAATAATTAATTATGAAAAATCTCGAAAACCTTAGACAAAATTGTTTTCACTTGTAAGTGCTTGGCTAGTTCTTGAAGGTTTATGCATTATTCTTTCAAAACATGTCAATGGCGACAAATATCAGTTCTGCTTTGATATTTGTAAATACAGTTGTTCTAGATGTCTAAGCGCTAAAATTTTGTTCTACGATTTTCGAAAACTGGAATATCCTCAAACAGAGATAAATCCTACTTCCTACTTTAATATTATAAATCCGAAAGTCTGTTTGTTTGTTTGTTTATTTGTTTGTTTATTTGTTCCCTCTTCACGGTCAAACGGCTCGACCGATTTGGATGAAAATTTGCATAGGGATAGTTTAAATGATGGAGAGTAACATAGGATACTTTTGATCCCGAAAATCCCGCGGGATCGGGACTTACGCGGGTGATAACTATCTAATAGATGAAAATTTGCATAGGGATAGTTTAAATGATGGAGAGTAACATAGAATACTTTTGATCCCGAAAATCCCGCGGGATCGCGACTTACGCGGGTGATAACTATTTATTGGATGAAAATTTGCACATCGATAGTTTAAATGATAGAGAGTGACATAGGATACTTTTGATCCCGAAAATCCCGCGGGATCGGGACTTACGCGGGTGATAACTATCTAATAGATGAAAATTTGCATAGGGATAGTTTAAATGATGGAGAGTAACATAGAATACTTTTGATCCCGAAAATCCCGCGGGATCGGGACTTACGCGGGTGATAACTATTTATTGGATGAAAATTTGCACATCTATAGTTTAAATGATAGAGAGTGACATAGGATACTTTTGATCCCGAAAATCCCGCATGATCGGGACTTACGCGGGTGATAACTATTCAATAAATGAAAATCGACACAGGGGTAGGGTAAGTTATGTAGAGTGGCATCATGATCATTGTCATCGTCATCCTTCGTCATCGTCATCGTCACTTACTAATGAAATACAAACTTTACTTTACTTCACCTACCTACCGCAGTGCAAAAATCCACACTTAAACGGACGACCAGGGAAGTACTGATGATGCCAGGCGCGGCAGCGCCTGGCTTCAACAGTACTTCAATGGGCGACCGTTTAGGTGTTGATTTTTGCATTGCGGTAGGTAGGTGTTCGAACAACGCGGGTTCGTAACTTGCGCGGGTGAAACCGCGGGGCGCAGCTAGTAAATAAATAAATAAATCCTGTGACGAACACACAGCGCCATCTAGCCCCGTGGTAAGCTGCTAAGCTTGTGTTACGGTGGCTAGACAACGGATATACTACTTATATTTATTTTTCTTTTGTAAATACATACACATTATACATAGAAATACGCCCAGACCAGATGCAAATATTTATTTTTTAAGCTTAAATATTTGCACCCAGCGGGAATCGAACCCGCAACCTTCTGTATTGCAGCCAAGCGTTCGCCCGACGCGCCACAGAGGTCGCCACAGATATGACAAATGTACAAAAATTATTCCAAAATAATTCACCAGCATTAAAACCTTGCAAAAATATCGCAGTTCTTTTAATAGCTTTTGAGTTTCGCAGTACTTAACGTGCTTCGCGTTGAATTACTTGCAACCAATTAATCCATATCTATTTCCCACTTCTGATGTCAAACACCTTTACAGGTAGAGAAGTTCTACTCCAAGAATTATCTGGACAAAGAAGAAGGGTTAGTTCGCCTCCGTTCCGAGTTGACTTGCCCATCGAATGGCAGCAGTAAGACATCTCCGAATAAGACTGCTAGAGCCGCTGCGTTTTTACTGCAGAGGGCGCTAAGGGACAAGGTCTTTTCGGTCTACAGTCAAGCTAATGAGGTGGTTCGAGCGCTGTTTCAAGAGTTTGTACCAGATCGGTGAGTGTTTTTGGCATTTTCCGGAACTAACTTTGAGTGGATTTCTCGGAAGCACGTAACTCAGCATACCGTTTTCGTCTCGGAAATACGGGTCTCAGGTGGTTCTCTCGATCAAGCGTTAGTCGAGTTTCGCGCTATGTACAAAAGACCGAAATCTGTTGTCCGTACTTTGACTTTGCTAAGCAAAAGCTTTGACTTAGAATTTTTTTTGGTATTTATAAAGCGATATTTGCAACTATCCAAAGTTTTTGCTTAGTAAAGCCGAAGTTTTTCAAATTTAGAATGTAAACCAATCAAAAATAATGACCTATACTTTGCTTCTCTGTTATGACTATGAAGTTCTTAGAAATACTTTTAGCAAGGAAATCCCCATCACAGGTTTCGCAGGTTCCTGCGAATTTCGACTATAAATTCCAATTTAAAGTTAATTCTTAGGTTTTGCTGTCTGTCTGTGTGTCTGAGCAAAGTCAAAGTACGCACTCTTTCACGCAAAACTACTGAACCGATTGTGATGATATTTGGAATATAGGTAGCTGGGACCTTGAATAACGCATAGGCTATTTTTTATCCCGATAATCCTGCGGGGGCGGGACTTACAGGACGCAGCCAATAATGATTAACGTTCTATCATGTAATCTACGTATGTACGTCAATTTCAGAGTGTGTGCAGCTGAAATAGGTCGTTGCTTAGAGAAGTTGTTACCGGAGCTGCTGCGAGCTTGCGGCGATCCTGCGCCGCGCGTGCACTCTACTGCGCAGCATACTGTACTTACTGTGGCCGAATGTCCTCAAGTCAGGTAGGTCAATTAGGGTTCCGTGACCAAAGGGAAAAAACAATACCCTTCCTTAATTTACGAGTATTTTAAAGTGTTTCCTACACTTGGATGACTAATTCGATTTTTCAAAAATTTCCTAAGACAGAAACCTGATTCGGTAAAAACATAGCATCCGACAAGTAGGCGGGATGCAGGAGCATTGCAGAAGTCGATTAGTTGCAGGAGGAAAAATAAAAGCTATTCCATAACTTCCTTAATAATAGGGGTTAAAGTATGAAATTGCCGTTTTATTGCAATAGGTTCTTTGAATCTTCATGGTTTGAGGTTTTCGAATGAAACTTTTTTCAAATGGTTTCTGTGATGTTCTTTTTTTAAAAAATGTGAAACATTTAAATATCGACTTTCAATTGTTTTTGTTATTCAATTTAGACAAGAAAGATGGATACTGCGAAAATTCGAGTGATTTTTGAATACGAGTTCCGACGCGGAACTAACGCGGCAGAAACAGCCCGGAATATCAATGCTGCGTTTGGAGAGGGGTCTACTAATGAACGCACCGTGCGATTTTGGTTTAAACGCTTTCGTGATGGAAATTTCGACTTAAAGAACGAGCCACGAGGAAGACCGCCCACACAGGTGAATAACGATGAATTAAGAGAGATAGTGGAAGCCGATCCTAGTCAAACTACCCAGGAATTAGCGGCATGGTTTAACGTTACCTTACCCACTTTATTGACTCACTTGCGGCAAATCAATAAAATAAAAAAATACGAAAAATGGGTGCCTCATGATTTGACTGATCTGCAGAAAGAAACGCGTGTTGAAACTTGTGTTGCCTTGTTGAACCGGTACAGAAATGAAGGAATATTAGATCGAATTGTAACATGTGATGAAAAGTGGATTCTTTATGATAACCGGAAAAGAAAAATGCAATGGCTGACCCCAGGTCAAATGCCACAACAGTGTCCTAAAGCAAAACTTACCAATAAAAAGGTAATGGTAACTGTTTGGTGGTCTCAGCATGGTGTTATTCACTATAGTTTTCTTCGATCTGGTCAAGCAATTACGGCAGATGTCTATTGTGCCGAACTCCGAACCATGTTGACAAAACTAGCAGTAAAACAGCCCCGACTCATGAATCGATCTTCACCATTATTGCTCCACGACAACGCGAGACCTCACACAGCACGAGAAACCATTTTGACCCTTCAGGAACTGCACTTAGAAACCATTCGTCATCCTCCGTATTCACCAGACCTTGCTCCAACGGACTACCATTTTTTTCGTGATTTGGACAATTATCTACGTGACAAGAAGTTTTCTTCCCAGGACGCAGTACAAAATGCTTTCACACAGTTTGTGCAGTCTAGATCGTCGGAGTTCTATCGCAAAGGCATTAATAACCTTCCCATTAGATGGCAGCAATGTATAGATAATAATGGCAACTATTTTGATTAAATAAATTTGTTAAAAATTTAAAAAATAAACAATTAAGATTTTCAGTACAAATCGGCAATTTCATACTTTAACCCCTAATACTAATTGGCTGAGGGACAAGGCCAGCCAATTTTTATCTATATAAATCATTAAGTAGACCCCAAATTTGAAGGCTACTTAAATAATTAAGTAGTAATTAAGTAAAATAACATTTACAGAATACGAAATAACGTACATCTCCTGCACGTCGCCTGCATTCCGCCGGCATTTCGCATGCTATGTCCTTACCGAATTTTCGGGGCCCTTTGCCCCCCTATCTAGGCGATTGCTCTGAGCTACATAATATGCGATAACCACTGAGCTACACGGGATTCTTGGTCAGCTTACCGAGGGGCACAGGAGGCACAGGTTAAAATCCTGTCGTAGGAAATTTTTAAAAATATATTTCCCTTTGAAATTATTTCTAAGTTTAGATATGTCTTGAGCAATAAAAAACAAGAAATAATGACAATTTCTTTGTAGTAATGTTTAATTAAAGTACCTATTAAATATAAATTTTGCTTGACATGACGATTAACAGCTTTAGATTGAAACCGACGGCCGTCGATTTAGACTGTCTTTTAAACCGGCAGTTCAAGAGACCTCGCTTTCGATGACAGTTTAAATCGACGGCGTCGGTTCAAAATGCATGCAAATCAACGCACGCCGTGGTTTGCACCGCGCACGTTATTTCTTGCAGATTTCGATGCAGATCCCGACTTAAGTTCGGCGGTAGGGTGATTCCTTTTCACCGCCAACTACATGTCGAATAACAGTTCTCCTTGCACTACAATTCCCAGGAGCACCCACATAATCCCGCAACAGCTAGTGCGGCCGGTGGCAGCCTCCATGCATCCTCGCATGGCGCTCTCGCGGCTACAGATGTTGGAACAGCTGATACTGACACACGGCATTTCTACTGACAAAAATAGGTCAGTTTATTGTGGTATTTAGTCTATAGTACAATCTTTAGGAGCTAGTACTATAGATGTTGTAGCAAGTGATACTGACACATGGCATTTTTACTGACCAGAACAGGGGGTGCCTGTACTTTTCAGTACCGGGTAACTCAATTTCGGCAAAATTACCTATTACCTATCTAATAAATTCAATCAAATAAAAATAACGATTTCAGTTGATTTGAATGATAATCCATAATTTTAATCTTGATTAGATTTTTATCGTTTTGTTTTATATCGGTATATTAAATACCTACTTCTCTATATTTTTTTAAGAATTGTTAGGTTTTTTTTAAGTTCACGTAGTTTTGACTTTGTCAGGTTTGGGCAAAACTCAAAAGTAATTATCTGACTCATTTGCCTGAATTTTTTTAAATATTAAAAACATCTTCCATAAAAAAAACTGCACTTAGGGGACACCCGGATTTGAACCGGGGACCTATCGATCTGCAGTCGATTGCTCTGCCACTGAGCTATATCCCCGATGATATTGCATTTGAAATTAATTAATAGATTATTGTGCGCTGTCAAGTTGATGATGAGTCACACACATACGTCAGAACTCAGAGACGTAACATGTCTCTGAGTTCGTCGTCTCCTAGAAGACTGTGCACTTGACAATTTTGGGAATATCAATTTCAATCATGTTCTCTAAGGTTAAGGTAGTTTTTGCTTTGATTTATCAAAACAGTCCTGTTGAAGATACGTACACCCTCGTCCCTTATCTAACTAACCGACGAACACTATAGTTAAAAATAGACAAACAAGCGTCGATTCTATTTTCTCTACATCAAACGGAACCTTTTTTTTGACGAAGCTTTCTAGTAATACTGTACTATTTCTATGTCAGAACTAGAATGCCCTCAAACAACAAATATGACGTAAATATTGCATCATTTAGGTATTTATTCGTAACCAGTAATGGGAAATTTGTAACTCGGTTTTATGTGGCTAGACTGGTGGGTGGTTTCGCCCACGGTTACCATCCACTGGCCAGAATCGTAGCGTCAAATGGACTCGTCCGAGTTCCGATACGTCATCATAACCGTATCATCACTTAACGTACCATCAAATACAATTAAATTAGATAGATAGATTAATTGCAACACACCACAATCAAATAATTACAATAAGAAGAAAAGTACATAAACAACTTACAATTAGGTGACACAATGGGTTATCGCTTAAAGCGATTTCTTCCAGGCAACCTTTGGATGGACAAGAAGTAAAGAATGATGAAAGATAGAGTGTTCAGAGAGGAGAAAAATAATGCAACGTAACGTAATGCTAGCCTATTAATAAAAAAAACTGTTTGATTTATATAACAATACTAGCTGCGCCCCGCTGTTGCACCCGCAGAAGTGAAAACGTGTTATAACGGCCGAGCGGTTCTCGAGCGGTTGCACTTTTTCTTTCATTTCTCGGGTTCCACTAATTGGATTTTGATGCATAGTATACCACGACCTTCCTCGAAAATAGAACTATTCAATATTGAAAACTAGATTTCAATCGGATAAGTAGTTTTTAATTGTATAAGGAATCGACAGATAAACAGACAGACAGACATGAATTTTAAAATTTATATAATTTTGTTCTACTACTTATCTTAAGTCCCCTAGACCACTTTTTTTAAAATTTACTTCGAAGTACAGACTAACGCGGGTAAAACCACGGGGCGCAGCTAGTATTTTTATAAAATACAATTACTAAAGGTACGAGGTGATGTGTACCTGAATTTGAAGATTTTCCACCAGGCAGGCGGTTTTGCCGATGTCTCGTCGGTTGTTGTACTTATATTATTACTGTAACGGTTTCACCCGCGTAAGTCCCGATTTTTGTTTTCATAAGAACCATCTCCTGATAATAACAAATACAACAAAAAAAAGAATTAGCGAAATCGGTCAGGCGTGATGCCGTAACAACGCAAAATAGGCATTCATTTTTATTTATAAGAAGATTAGAGCTTCTCTGAAAGTTGATAGTGCGATTCAGGGCTTCATACAAGTAACGCCATCTAGTAGGTTCACGTGTGTATTGTTATCTCCCTAGCGGTCTAACGGTCCGGCGCGTGGCAGAGTGCGGCGCGGCGGGCGCGCAGCACGCGGCGGGCGCAGTACGCGCGGCCGCCGAGCGCGTGCTGCTCGCCGCGTACGCGCGCTCGCCACGTGTCGTGCGCGCGCAACTACCGCCTGACGACGCGGTTACACGGCGGAATCTGATTTATAGGCATCTGTTCCAGCAGTTCGATAGAATTGATATGCAGGTAACTTCTTAAATGCATCTTCAAAAATCCTGTCACGGCAGGGATTTCGATAATGTATTTTTCCTTGTACAATATTTTTAAGTATTAAGTACCTAAAAATACTTTATTTACCGGGTTTAACGAGTTTTATTCATGATTTTTTAACGAACCATGAATAATGGTAAACAGTTTTAACGGTAAATTAAGTGTTTTTTAATGCATAATCGCGAAAACCATATGAGAAATTATATTTACTTAATAAAGTAGTATTAACTTTTAGTAAAACTTTTTGTAGATATCCAGAGTTTCAAGAAATAAGCGGGATGTTCTATCTTTACGTCTAGGAAATGCGAATGATTTGATCGCTTGCATATTTTGAGGTTATGTTTTAAAATCAGCTGTTTCTTCGACTCGGAGGTCATTGAACTTTAAAGAATTATAGTTAGGTATCTGTTCCATTCCAACAGTTCCAAAGGTTCGACATGATATCGGTTTGTTAAACAGGGTATCACAGAATTCGACGTCAAGTCAAAATAGGGTTGTACAAGAGACTGGAGCTCTAGTTGCATAGCATTGTTCTACGATATTTGCTTATTTAAACTTATTTTGTAAAATATTAAAGAAACAATAATTTCGTAATACATACCTCCTCGTAATACATACTCCAAAATCAGCTGCTTTTTAAAGTTAGGCGTCATTTTTTTTTTTTTTCTAATTACAGAAAATGCTCAACCAAGCACCCTCAGAAGAGCAGCTGCTTAATGGCACAGATATTTCGGAGCCTTTAGAGACAGCAAGTGTGAGTCAATCCACTCGGAGCGGTATCAGTGGAATGTCCATTTCACTCGGCATGACGTCAAGTTACAGCCTCAAGTCTCTCAATACAAGTGCTAGGTAAGAGATATATCTCTGCCTTTAGAGGCAGCAAATGTGATACAACGCTGAAGTCCATGTTTTGCACCGATTTTCACTTTCATTACACTTGTACACCTTCACGAAATTAAAATGATTAATATGCCCTTGAAATTAAACAATTTACATGCATTTGAACTACGTTAAACAAAAATGAAAATTTAGCAACACATCTCCTCTAAATTTTGCTTTCTCTTTCAGCGGAGTCACCCTCGCTCCTTCGAGTCTAAGCGGTAGCTACACCACGCAAACATCCAAATCAAAGAGCAGCCTCAAACGGACGCCCACCAAGAAATACACCCCTAGTCGTTCCGTCAAAGACTTCACTAATTATCCCGGTTATAATAAGCTGAGGTTGGACAGCGCTGTCAGTCCAAAACATACGCCTAGGGCTACCACTTCTGGCAGTGAAAAGGTATTTGATAAAATATAATATCACTCATCTTACTATCTTATCTTATATCATTATAAACGCGAAAGGTTGTATGTATGTATGTATGTGAGTTTGTGACTCTTTCATGCAAAAAATACTGAAACGGGTAAGGGGGGAATTCGTCCACCTAGAAACTGGGACCGGCGACCAGTTCGAATTTGATAATATTCAACTGGGCCAAATGGTAATTTAGACATTGGGACGATTAAACTACATAATATTAATAATATCTAGGGGTGTATTGGTCCCAATAAATAGTACTCAAGTAAAAAAAAAAACTTGGTTACATATTTTCCCGGGTCTTCAACGCGGGATTTTTACTTTTATTTTGTTACATCGACGTTTCGAACACGTTACAATGGTCTTCGCCGACGTCATTACGTCACAACGACATTATTCAATAAAACACGAGTAGAACTCGGTATAATTATGTTGTGTTTCATTAAAAAAATCTTACACAAAATAAAATTCAAACAAAAAACGGTGTTACGATTTACACAAATTCAATCTAAACCCCAAACCGCTTACAAAACTTCTTTAAAAAAAACGTTTCACCGAGTTCACACAAATTCACTCAAACCCCAAACCGCTTACAAAATTTCTATTCATAAAACTTACTTTTCACTGAGTTCACACGAATTCACTCCGAACCCCAAACCGCTTACAAAACTTCTTTCCATAAAAACTTTGCACGCGTTTCTTTGATCCAAAGGTTCACTTCCAAGAGACCCAAACACCCCCAGAAGTGGTCTACCGACGAACCAACCGCAACTCAGAGAACCGGCACTCCATGATCCACTACGACCACGACGCCACACGGCCGCCGCTGAAGGAACGGCCGGTCACTGTATACGAGCCGCTACATCTAGACTATAGAGACAGCCCTACACTCGGCTCGCCTAAGACTTCCAAGAACGACCGCAGTATGGATTCCTTGCCGATGGACTCACCGCAAATGTCGAGGAATGATCTGAGGTAAGTTTTTTCTGTGATGATCAAAAAGTCCTAAATATGTATTTTCTTATTGCTATGCAAAATTTCATCCTAGTTTGTGTAAGCCGTGTAAGTAAAACATTCAAAGAAACAGGTACCTTACCGCGCAACTTCCGCCGTAATCGGCAACGAAATCCTACTGCGTAAAGGAATAACTTGCGCGATGAAAACGACAGCGTTGATTTGCATGCATTTGTAGCCGGCACCGTCGAGTTGAGCTGTCATTGATTGCGAGGTCTCTTGAGCTGCCGGTTTCAATGACAGTTGAACTCGACGGCGGCGTCGCCTTCAAATGCATGAGAATTAACGCTATGGTTTGAACCGCGCCGGTTATTCCTTTGCGCAGTGGGATTTCGATGCCGATTACGACGGAAGATGAGCTTCTGGGTCGCAGATTTTTACACTTAGTATGCTAGTATAGGATCAATAATTTTCCCATAGTCCCTTACCGCTTTGGAGTACCTACTCAATAAAGAATCCAATTAATTTTCACATGTTCTCTTTCAAGATGTGACTCAGAGAGTAGAAGTCTAGATTCTCCGAAGCTAAAAGCTGATTATTTCCGAGATGGTGTCCTGGAGAGTCCTAAACTGGTGGCGGGTCTGAGAAACCTGCATCTTGATGAGAATAGCCAGATGGATGAGAGCGGGTATTATAGTCCGGGTGAGTTGGGCATTTTGTTTGGCTAGTTTGAATAAGTTGACTAACAGTGGCTCGCTGTATTTTTTAGTTAATAATAATTTGTGTTTTTAGTAAAACCTTTTATTCAATTTATTTTTTTAAAATGCTGAATCTCAAAACATTTTATCCCAAAATATTGAATTCTCAAAAAGTTGTACCTACTTCCCAAAATGTTAAAATTCCCAAATTGTTGAATTCCTGGATTTTCCAAAATGATGTATCCCAAAATGATTTCTTCAAATAGTTGAATTCCCAAAATGTTGAACTTCACATAATATTGGGATCCCAAAATGTTTTATTCCAAAATGGGTTTCTAAAATGGTAAAAAACACTTAGCGTGTGTAATTATTACAAATGTATCATTTATTTTCCTTTTAAATGTTAGTGTCCTACCACAGAATATAATTAAAAATGTCTATGAGGTTTGGGGGATAATATTATGGAATCATAGAGAAATTAAAGGGTGTGAACTCGACGGTACTTACCCTATCGCGTAAGTACCGTCGAGTTCACATCGACGTTGATAACGGGGATAATTTATTGTCCTATGGCTACGTTGACAATTTCTGCTCGCTCCCGTTATCGACAGCATCGTATTCCGGTATTCCGAAAACGACGTCGAGTTGAACTCGACGGGGTTTACGCGGTTGTGTCCCAGGTTTTACTTTTTGTACGGAGTGTCACGTGACCTACAATTTCCCTTACTAGTAGGTATAAAAAAAATACTTTCACTAGCTTATAAACATCTTTGCTTCAGGTCGTCGACAACAAATGTCCAGCAACGATCCCCAATATGAAGGATATGACGCAGGGGAGATCAATGATCAACATAATATTCCTGAAAATATCAGTTTACAGTAAGTTTTAATCCAGGTTTTCGAATTTTAGGCCCTCTAGTTATTTTGGGTCCTCTATTAATTTTGGCCCCTTTATTACGTACCTATCTTTGTTGCAAATGTCATTTCAATGAAATAAGTGGGTAATGTCCCTGTAATGTAAATCTTTTTCGAGTATCCTGAAACGAGAAGATGATTTAAAGCCATACAAATTTTCGGTCACCCATCCAAGTAATGACCGCGCCACGCGTTACTTAACCCGCTCGATCATTCGAGATCTGCAGGTGCAGCTAGGCCAATGAGCTCCTCCGCCGTCATTAAAACTGTAGTAGGTAGGTACTATAATTGAAGCACGTAATTGTCACCAGTACAACATGCACATGGTGCGGTCGCCGCGTGCGCGCTGAAGCACTTGAAGCGCACTACTGGCGGCGCTGTGTGATGTTGGCGCGCTGTCCGCACTGCCGGGTAGCGCTTGAAGCGAGGATGTTGCACACACATCTGTTGGGTACGTTGTTTAGACTTACTTACGTTAACATCTGTAGCTATTAAGGGCTTTGTCCGGACTGACAAATGGATCAGCGTAAACTGGCTAATAGAAGGGCGCTGAAATATGGATAGTGTGTCCTCTATACGATGTAGGCATCTGATAAGAAAGTACCTATTTATCGCAAATCCCACAAGATCGGGATTAACCAGGGACCCTATCGCGTAACTCCCGTCGAGTTCAACTCGACGTCGGTTTGGGAATACGATGCTGTCGATAACGGGGTTGGTGAAAAAGCTACCGCAGAAGGAGCGAGCAGAAATTGTCTGACGTTAATGTCGACAAGGAGCGAACAAGGAGCGAGCAGAGACGTCAGACAGTTTCTGCTCGCTCCTTGCTCGTTCCTTGTCGACGTTAACGTCAGACAATTTCTGCTCGCTCCTTGCTCGTTCCTTGTCAACGTTAACGTCAGACAATTTTTGCTCGCTCCTTGCGCGGTAGCTTTTTAACCAACCCCGTTATCGACATCATCGTATTCCCAAACCGACGTCAAGTTTAACTCGACGGAAGTTATGCGGTAGGGTCCCAAGCCAAGGTGTTTAGGTTATGCTTACGCTGTGTTTCCAAAGCAAGTTCACATTATCTTACTTCTTACTAATATTATAAACGCGAAACTTTGTATGTAAGTATGTATGTATGTATGTGAGGTTGTTACTCTTTCACGCAAAAACTACTGAACCGATTGCGATGAAACTTGGAATATAGTTAGCTGGGGATCTGGATTAACACATAGGCTACTTTTTATCCCGATATTCCCGCGGGAACGGGACTTACGCGGGTGAAACCGCGGGGAGCAGCTATATACCTACTTATAACTACAAAACCGGATGACGGACTGCCGGCTACAACTACAACACGCTAAAACAGTTGGTAAAGCTAAGATATTTTGTACTTTTCGTTACAACTTTGTGTTACAAATTTACAAAACTACTATTAACTACATTTGCAAAGTCAAAATCTTTGTTTTTTTTTTCAAGATTTTATCACATAATTGTTTAGAAACGTCAGCAAACTACCATGTCTTCGGAACCCGATCTCGAATGAGAAGAAGACATTAGGAACTCATGGGGGGTTTTAATTTTTTTTTTAATTAAAAAAAACTGTTGTCTCTACATCTTACGTATAATATCCAAGGCTAAAATCTACAGCGCGTAGGTACTTGACTTTGCCCAGACTGAGCTTAGCAAAAACTTTGAATTGGAATTTTTTGTCGAAATTCATTTTGTAAGATACGAATAAAATAAAAAGAACTTCAAAGTCATAACAGAGAAGCAAAGTTTTGGTCATTATTTTTGATTGGTTTACATTCTGAATTTGAAAAACTTCGATTTTACCAATGAGTCTATTAAAGTTTTTACATATCTCTGGATTTTACTAAGCAAAAACTTTGGATAGCTGCGAAGATCGCCAAAAATTATCTAGAGTCAAATTTGTTGCTTAGCAAAGTCAAAGTACGGACTATAGATTTCGGCCTAAGAACAAGCCTAACCTGATAAACATTTTAAACTCACGATTTGAACTCATAATTATTTTTCTTCCCGGGTCTTATTCGCGTTCTTTTACCTCTTTAAATTCTTAATTACCTCTTTACTTTACCTCTTTGAATTCTTTTACCTCGACGTTTAAAAATAATAAAATAATGCTCGAAATGAGTAGACTGTGCACTAATATAGTACATATTTAAGACCAATGTACCTACATAGTTTGAACAATAAATTCTTCTTGTTCTAATAATACGCGAATAAGACCCGGGAAAAATAATTATGAAGCCTAACCTGGCTTTTTATGTACCTACAGAGGAGTGCACTCTTAGCGAGGGATGTTGGAAGGCGTGCCAGAAATGTGGCGTCGCTTTGCGGATCGATGAGAGTGATTACCACGCCAATTGTATACGTAAGTACTAGTCTAGTCAAAAACTTTCAAAATAACCATGCCGGACCATGTCACTATTTTGCATTCACAAACTGTACGAATCAATGCCTAGATTCGACATTTAAAAGCATTGGCATTTACTTATAGCATGTTACAGTGTCGACCTCATTGTCGCTTCCCATCAGTCAATATGAGGTTAAATGTAAGCCTATCTCATGTAAAAAAAAAACAAAAGGTATTCAGTCGCTAAACCCATTCAAATTAGCTATAAACAAAGAAGTTATATTACTAGAACTCACGCTCACGTAGAAGTAAAAAGAATACTTTTTAGTTAACTAAATAGAATACTTTTTAGTTCTACATGAGCAACTTCTTTGGCCATAACAGCATAATTAAAAAAAAAAACGGCGTTTGGTTATTTTTTTAAAATTTGTCACCAGCGTTGGGCCTTGACGAATGGAAGTGCCCGTACTGTTACACCAGCGTTTTGGCGCGAGATCTGCCGTGGCAGAGGCATCTGATGCAATGCTCCAGGAATCCGAGGATCCCACACAATAATAATTAAACTGTTTTAAGGCCAATTTTTTTTTATCTCTAAATAAAGATATCTGTCCGATAAAACGTAACACCACTGAATAAAATCTCACAATCTGTTAAAAAGAATCTTCCGAAGGTTTTTTTTTAATGTGATAGGTAGTGTGGTTTTATTGCGCAGATATTTTTAATCTGTAGAATGAAAAATCAATACTTTTTAACAATATTAAATTTACTTAGATTAGAAAACACAACCTTGTTTAAAGTTTAAAAACTTTTTCCCCGTTGTACCGTGCCATTTAATATCAGATTTAAATATCTGAATTTATGAAATCGAATAGATAGGTACTTAGTTATTTTAGTAGACAAATGAAACTATAGGTTTAGAGGTTATGTAAATCACGTTTTTTTTACATTTTACCTTGACATTCGACATTGCGCTGTCCATTTTCATTAAAAAAAAAATTACGTCCAATATCGCTTTTGCTTTTGACTTTAAAGTGCAAACGAAATATTAATTATTAGTATTTTTTATAGACAGTAACCGCGATTTTAGTTGGCATTCGTTAAAACGCAGCCAATTTCACTATTTTACCAATTAAGGAGCAGCTTTAGTCCATAAAACCGTCCGCAATTTGGAATCCGTCTAAAATTACGCTCAATTTTTATTTTGCATTGCTTGCGCCGCCGTAAGAGCTGCCACACACGGCCAAATACATACACTTAGACTTACGAATAAAAAAGGGAAGATACATGTACCAACTTTTCCTATTCGTTATATAAGCTGGAAACACCTATCAATGACAAAGATAGTAAGAAATTCCAGGCTGCAGCACGATCGAGATTGCAATCACTCAACGCGAAAATTAGTGGGTCAGAGAGATCCAGTTTTATCTCTATTGTCGTGATTGGATATCGTATGAACCGTTTTTTTGTTTTAGTCTAAACATTTTGATGTAATTCCAGCCTATATTAAAAAAAAATTGACATTTTCTTTCGATGTGTGTTGTCTATGTGGATTCTGATTTGGAAGTTTGCAATTTAGCTATGTGGCAGCTCTAAACCGCGACTGGCCAAAAAAAGAAAAATAACATAACATAAATAACTATTTACTGTTATAATTCAACTCTTTATATCTAGTGAAGGATTTAGTTAAATCCCTTACCTATTTATATTATGATATTATGATTTGTTACTCATCATTATTATGTTTGTTGTTTTGTTATATTATAAGTAGTCATTAGTCAAATGGATTTAGCTACTTTTAGATAATTTAGTTTTTAATAGATTTTAGTTCACATAAAATTGTTCAGCTAAAAGGATGATTTATATATTATTATTATAACAAAAAAATAGTGTAGATAACCGTTTTTTTACTATTTTTTATTAGATAATTAGCCGAATTATGTTTAAACCAAAAATTCATTAAGCATTAAAATGGGCGCTACCTATCTTTTCTCAACTGTCTCTTTGTATTTTCAACCCCTTTAGCTTTAGTCTGGATTACAGTAGTAAGCTAAGCTCAAATTCTCAGGATCATTTTTTTCACTCATACAAGTAGATCATAATAATAAGTAATTGATTTAATAATTAAGTACACTCAAGAGGAATTAATTTGTGTACGACAAAAAGTACTCAATTTATAAATAATTACCTCGAGCAAAAGAAAGACTTTTTTGCGGTAGACTTACCTAAATTAATTCCTTATGGGGTAAATAGCTGTAAATTAGTTTTAGCTTTGAACAAAACCACATCACCCACTGTGATATTGGGTCGAGGTCATAATAAAATGAAACGGTGTAAAAATGCAAAGGATCTTCTGTTGACGGTAGTTGTAAATTAATATTAAGTACTATCTCTACAATATTTTGTTTTTTTTTTATCTTTCATACCTACCTATACTATTTTTAAACTCTATTTCAGTTTTAAAGTTTTCTTGAGCTTCACCCAACGCTAAAATGTCATCTAAGTATACGAACACACAAAAATAATAAATAACGCATTAGAAGTATTTAAAATCGATGATGATTTTCGTATTTATAAACCCAAAATTACAGCAATAGTAACAATAAAATATTGATGAATTTACATTTGAAGATATTTGAAACAATTATTTTAATAGCAAGTACTTGGCAAAAACCATTTCCCAAATCTATAGGAACATTTGGAGTTCTTTTACTATAAAATCTATTTCTTGTTTTAGGGATATACTCGTAGTTACGGAAAACAAATAAAAACGAAGTTATGAAAGATATGATAAAAAGCCGGCCAAGCGCGAGTCAGACTCGCGCACGAAGGGTTCTGTACCATTACCACAAAAAGTAACATTTAAAAGAAGCCGTGCTACCTCAAATGTGTAGACGACATAACTGTTTGATTACAGTACTTAATTAAATAAACCCAGCCTAAATAATTTTCAGTCTTGAATGTAATTAAGAAACTAGAAAAGTAAATAAATAGTCTTAAGAATTAGTGAGCGTTACATTAAACTGATTATTGGTGGCTGTTGCAACTGCAGTTTTTCACAAGGACGAATCCATAAGAGTGCGACAAAATGTTACACTTCAGAGCCGCTATCAAAACCAGGTGACGCTCGCAACAGTTGCATGTTAATTTCGTATACATATATATGTTTTTGTTAATATATTCTCTTACATTACATACCTACCTACCTACCTTACTTCATAAATTGTTACAGGGAAAATGAATTTAAAATTGTTTTATTTTTAAGATTGTTAATATTTACTAGTAAATGTATGTACATCCATTTGACTGATGACGACTAAATTTTAAGATATATTTATTTTTAGAATGTAAACACGCTTTTTCTTGTTATTGATACACCTCATCTTCAGCTTTCGAGGGATTTTAAAATGATTTACACACCTACTGCTCTACAAAGTTACTTTATTTGACCAAAAAGGTTAACGTAAAGCGACTCTTTATTCCCTAGGTGCATAAAGTGCTCATTATGCACCTAGGGCATAAAGTAGTTTAAATTTGGAACTAAGGTTCTGGTAGCATACGGCCATTTCGAACTGGCCACCTAGACATTAACACATAAAAAAAATAAAAACTGGGCTATTTTTTTCTATTTTCATGGACGGAAGGGTAAAGCAAAAAGTTTTGGTTAGTATACAGCCCCAACTTTTTTTTTCATCAGCTAAGGCCGATGTGTGGTTTCGTCATTTTGATGTAACATTGTTAAATTTAATTAATATAGAGCTGTCAATATATTTCATATACGTTGCATTAATCTATTTTTATGTTGTTAGTTAAATGCTTATTTTTGTAGCCCTTTTATTGTCTCGCAGTAGATGTGTAAAGTAAAGTATTCACCTCGGTACTAAAGTCTGTATTTATCTTGGGCGCTTGAATCCCACGCTTCACTCAGGACTCTAGGTACATAACTCCTTCGCTTCGCTCAGAAGTTAAGTTTTTAACACCCTCGCTGCGCTCGGGAGTTAACCCTCTAGAGTCCTTCGTACGCTTTGGATTCAATATGACGCCCGCTATATAAGACAGGACTTTAGTACCTCGGTGCATAAACTACTATTAATGGTGTAAACATTGCCGATAACTATTTATATATTTGACTCTCTGGTTTGTATAATCGAGAGGTATAAGCTTTTTTAACTCATATCTTTCAATTCTACACAAGTAATGTCATAGCAATTTATTGAATAAACTAAAAGATAAGTACATTTTTCCACAATTGTCGCGATATTGATTCGAAATTAAACTCACTTTTTCCTAGTAAATACATGACTCATAGTCACGGCACAGTCTGCCCGTAACTAAAACCCATTGCGAATACCTCGAAACGCTAGAAGTCGATAAATGCTAAAAATAATAAAAGCAACGCGGTTGAAATTACACTAATTTCGTAAAATACATTATTCAAACCAAATAATCATCTTTTTAATAAATGAATTTATTAAATCGTAGAAAATCTGTTACTACGAACAAACTTAGAGCTGATCTTTCAATCTCTAGATAGATATATATGTCAAATAGAAATCTAACACGAAAACAAAAGCGTCACTATCTTATATAAACAATTAAACTTTAGAAGGCTTTTTAATTTGATCGTGTTCAATTTTAATCTACATATGTTTTTATTATTAGAATGAAAGATCAGCCTTGAAGGCAAAATTAGTCGATAGTTATTTGGGCAATTCATGGTATAGGAAGTAAACTAAATTGGGTTTCTATAAAGAATACCCACAGCCTATAAATGCCAATTTATTGAAACTAGAAGTATTATTGTAAGTAATAACTGATCGGAAGTTGGGTGGAACTGATGATGTATTAAATGGATAGCCTACTTTATTCGTTTTTATGATTTCGTAGCAAAAGCCTATCAAATTCAATTTAGCACAGCTAGCTGATTATGTAATTCTGTTGTTAGCAAATCTGGATTCAAACTAATGACATTGTTGCATCATTTTTGCGATTACGGTTAAATTTAAAGAAGTTATTTACCATAACTGGAATGCTCACGTAGAACTAAATTGTTCCGGTGCATTGAGCATGCTGTTGAGACTATTAGAAAGGGACAGGCTACATTTAAGCATACTATCTCTTTCTAATAGTAAATCGAATGAGCAGCATTCTCAATGTAGCGGAACAGTTTTTAGTTCTACGTGAGCAATCTAGTTCTGTAATGTAACTTATTTGGTTATACCTACACTTTGACAGTTACAATTGAAACTAACAACTGCATCTGTCAAATTATATATCCGTAGGAATAGTCTTGGCGGGAAATCGTTGAGGAGATGTGGT
This sequence comes from Idaea dimidiata, assembly GCA_949358125.1. Lineage (NCBI taxonomy): Eukaryota > Metazoa > Arthropoda > Insecta > Lepidoptera > Geometridae > Idaea > Idaea dimidiata. Next base: position 3,030,180 of record OX442342.1, read on the forward strand.
GCTAAATTTTCATTTTTGTGAAACCTAGTTCATATGCGTGCAAATTGTTTAATTTCGGGGGCATATTAATCAATTTAGTTTCGTGAAGGTGTACAAGTGGAATGAAAGTGAAAATCGGTGCAAAACATTAACTTAGTGTTGTCTCCAAGGCTCCGTGAAGATTATTTGTAAATGGCCGCCGTGTTTACAAATGATTCCCTAGACTTGACTTTAACTATGACGACTTGACTGTTTTGATGCAAATAACTTGCATAATATATTAGAATACTTGACACTGGCTAATTTCCTAATGGCCATAATCGGTTCACAACCGATAAGAAATAATAATAATATATCCGTAGGTACCTACTCAAAAATAGACGTGGAAGCAAAATTTCATTAGTTTCAATCGAGTTTTTTTAGCAACAGAATGCCATAGGTAATCAGCTAGTCCACAGGTTTTTAAAGGGCTCATTTTTTTTTTTTTTTTTTATTATAGTTTTCGCCATCCCTAATATTTCTTTTTTTTATCGCTAAAGGCATTAAGAAATATTAAACCGGAAAAAGAGTGACATCTATTCAATTCAGGGGCGTTTACTGTGAAGTAACAACACTCAAGCCATTCAATAGTTGTAAATTGATCTAGCGGATGACGTTCAAATCGAGCCTTAGTTAAAAAAAAAACAAAAAAAAATGCATAATCATAAATTCATTGTGTTACACTGGGAATTCAGTGAAGCACGGGTTCAAATCCAGATAGTCACGAGAGAATTTTTGATCATGCATCTTCTCCTTAATAATATTTATAGATAAATTTGTTTGTTATAACTTAATTTAGTGTTTCGTTAAACTTAAAAGTGTTTTTGTAAGCGAAAGATTGTTATCGCAAACGCGAATGGAATGTAAATTGGTCAGTAAAGGGTTTTTAAGAATGTATGAGTATTTTCAATTGATACGCCTTTACCAACGAACTCGAATATATACATATGGAAGTAGCAATCCTTTGAAAAAATGTTCCACGCAAACGGTGGTTGCGGGGCCTAGAACGATGAATTGACCGCCAGTCTGTCACTAAAGATCATCCGCCATTGGTCGATCATACGTACCTACTACTGTACAGATACAGTGTGTGCATCTGCTGCTGCGTGACAGTGGAACATGTTTTTTTTTAAATTTAATAGTGAAGTTAGATCTCCATTCTATTTATTCCTAGTGGGCTTTTACCTTTGTTTTCTTTTCCTTCCAAAGGTTGCTTGGAAAGAGCGCTTTAAGTGATTAGACCGCTCTGCGTGCCGGCTAGATTTGAGATATTTTTTGTGGTAAGAATACACGTAAGTATCTATGTAGGTATCCCTTTAAATATGCCATGTCACAAACCTATGACAAAAAATATAAGTATGCGCGTTAGACGAACCCCTGGCTGCGCAGGCGCACGCAGATACTAGCGGGTTCGATTCCTGCCGGGTACAAGTATTTATGCAGATCAAACACGATTGTTTCTGGTTCTGCATCGCTGTCAGGTATTGGCCCAACGCACTATAGAGGTCATCACTTACGCTGAAGTCTATAGTCCGTACTCTGACTTTGCTAAGCAAAAACTTTGACTTAAGACAATATTTTTGGTATTTATAAAGAATTATTATCCAAAGTTTTTGCTTAGTACAGCCGAAGTTTTTCAAATTTAGAATGTAAACCAATCGAAAATAATGACCTAAACTTTGCTTCTCTGTTATGATATGAGTATGAAGTAATTTTGATTTAATTCGTATATTACAAAACGAATTTCGACTATAAATTCCAATTCAAAGTTTATGCTTAGTTTTTGCTAAGCGCAATCTGAATGAAGTCAAAGTAGGCACTATAGATTTCAGCCTTACATTCGGAGTTCGTTGCCTAAGTGACCATTTTCCCGAGTACCTACTTCAATGTCTTGTAACGTTCTTACGAATGGTAATACTGGTAAAGAGCGCTGTTGGTCTAGTGGTAGATACTTCGACTTTCATTCCGAAGGTCGTGGTTTCTAATCCCGGCCGCGCACCTATGTCTTTTTCTTTAAGAAAAAATTATGTGCGCTATTTACATAGCTCTTACGGTGAAGGAAAACATCGTAAGGAAACCCACGGCTTAAACCACGCACAAAGGCCCAATAGTAGGACTGATTGCGGAAACACACAGTTAAAACTTTAACTTTAATACTGGTAAAAGCTTAGTTTTCAAAGCATTACAATTTGTAATAATACGTTCGTGCGAATGCTCGGAGTTCTGTTCGGTGTATTGCTCACAGCGAGTGTGTATTTACCCGTACCATTTCGTTGTACCTTGCGTTGCGGTCACTCTTTCTTTAAACGTCGCGCCCTTTCAAAGGCTCGGCGAAATGTTAGACCAATATTGTTGGTTTCTAAAAACAGGATAATAAATAAATTCTGTGAACACACGACGCCAGCTAGCCCCGTGATAAGCTATTAAGCTTGTGTTAACATAAATACATACAAATAAATATTTGTATCTGGTCTGGGTGTATTTCTATCTATAATATGTATGTATTTACAAAAGAAAAATAAATATTAGGGGTTAAAGTATGAAATTGCCGATTTGTACTGAAAATCTTAATTGTTTATTTTTTAAATTTTTAACAAATTTATTTAATCAAAATAGTTGCCATTATTATCTATACATTGCTGCCATCTAATGGGAAGGTTATTAATGCCTTTGCGATAGAACTCCGACGATCTAGACTGCACAAACTGTGTGAAAGCATTTTGTACTGCCTCCTGGGAAGAAAACTTCTTGTCACGTAGATAATTGTCCAAATCACGAAATAAATGGTAGTCCGTTGGAGCAAGGTCTGGTGAATACGAATGGTGAGGATGACGAATGGTTTCTAAGTGCAGTTCCTGAAGGGTCAAAATGGTTTCTCGTGCTGTGTGAGGTCTCGCGTTGTCGTGGAGCAATAATGGTGAAGATCGATTCATGAGTCGGGGCTGTTTTACTGCTAGTTTTGTCAACATGGTTCGGAGTTCGGCACAATAGACATCTGCCGTAATTGCTTGACCAGATCGAAGAAAACTATAATGAATAACATCATGCTGAGACCACCAAACAGTTACCATTACCTTTTATTGGTAAGTTTTGCTTTAGGACACTGTTGTGGCATTTGACCTGGGGTCAGCCATTGCATTTTTCTTTTCCGGTTATCATAAAGAATCCACTTTTCATCACATGTTACAATTCGATCCAATATTCATTCATTTCTGTACCGGTTCAACAAGGCAACACAAGTTTCAACACGCGTTTCTTTCTGCAGATCAGTCAAATCATGAGGCACCCATTTTTCGTATTTTTTTATTTTATTGATTTGACGCAAGTGAGTCAATAAAGTGGGTAAGGTAACGTTAAACCATGCCGCTAATTCCTGGGTAGTTTGACTAGGATCGGCTGCCACTATCTCTCTTAATTCATCGTTATTCACCTGTGTGGGCGGTCTTCCTCGTGGCTCGTTCTTTAAGTCGAAATTTCCATCACGAAAGCGTTTAAACCAAAATCGCACGGTGCGTTCATTAGTAGACCCCTCTCCAAACGCAGCATTGATATTGCGGGCTGTTTCTGCCGCGTTAGTTCCGCGTCGGAACTCGTATTCAAAAATCACTCGAATTTTCGCAGTATCCATCTTTCTTGTCTAAATTGAATAACAAAAACAATTGAAAGTCGATATTCAAATGTTTCACATTTTTTAAAAAAAGAACATCACAGAAACCATTTGAAAAAAGTTTCATTCGAAAACCTCAAACCATGAAGATTCTATGTCAATTCAAAGAACCTATTGCAATAAAACGGCAAATTCATACTTTAACCCCTATTATATTAATATTACTTTAATTAGGCATAATATATTAATATTACTTGACACTGGCTAATTTCCTAATGGCCATAATCGGTTCACAACCGATAATCCTACTAATATTATAAATCCGAAAATCTGTTTGTTTGTTTGTTTGTTTGTTCCCTCTTCACGGTCAAACGGCTCGACCGATTTGGATGAAAATTTGCATAGGGATAGATTAAATGATGGAGAGTAACATAGGATACTTTAAATCCCGAAAATCCCGCGGGATCGGGACTTACGCGGGTGATAACTATTTATTAGATGAAAATTTGAATAGGGATAGTTTAAATGATGGAGAGTAATATAGGATACTTATGATCCCGTAAATCCCGCGGGATTTGATCCCGAAAATCCTGCGGGATCGGGACTTACGCGGGTGATAACTATTTATTAAATGAAAATTTGCATAGGGATAGTTTATATGATGGAGAGTAATATAGGATACTTTTGATCCCGAAAATCCCGCGGAATCGGGACTTACGCGGGCGATAACTATTTATTGGATGAAAATTTGCATAGGGATAGTTTAAATGATGGAGAGTAACATAGGATACCTTTGATCCCGAAAATCCCGGAGGATCGGGACTTACGCGGGTGATAACTATTCAATGAATGAAAATCGACACAGGGGTAGGGTAAGTGATGTAGAGTGGCATCATCATCATCGTCATCCATCGGCATCGTCATCCTTCGTCATCGTTATCGTCACTTACTGATGAAAAACAAACTTTACCTTACTTCACCTACCTACCGCAGTGCAAAACTCCACACTTAAACGGACGACCAGGGAAGTACTGATGATGCCAGGCGCGGTAGCGCCTGGCTTCAACAGTACTTCAATGGGCGACCGTTTAAGTGTGGATTATTGCATCGCGGTAGGTAGGTGTTCGAACAACGCGGGTTCGCAACTTGCGCGGGTGAAACCGCGGGGCGCAGCTAGTAAATAATAAAAATAAAAAAGTTAGTAGAACTAAAATGCTCAAGTAGAACTGAAAGTGTTCCCCTACATTGAGCATGCTGTCCCTTTCTAATAACACCATTAGACCAGCATACAGCATGCTTCAATGTAGCGTTTTATCTGTAGGTTGAGAAATCGACCCTAAAGGCAATAAAAACAAAATTTTATTATAAATAATAATAAAGTTAAAACTAGTTTTTATTACATAACATAACATACACAAATGGTATTATTTACACAATTTATCTATATAATATAGAACAAAGTTGTCTTAGTTCGAAATATATGTTTATGTTTTGTTGTTGATTTTATCGTATTTTAGACAGATACGAATATAATATTAGAAAAAAGATAAAGTCGGGAAAACGTAACAGATACTTCATTTTGTAATTCATTTTGTTTTAAAGAAATGGGTACCATTTTGAAATATGCGAAAACCGTATAAAGAACGTTTTTTTTTATAATTTCTTCTATGGTTTTCGCGATTTTGCATAATAAAACACTTATTTATCGAGTTGAATCGCAAACTTTTTTTTGTTCGAGTGGATTTTTTTTAATAAACGATGGCGACACGAAGTGCACCGAGTCAGTGAGAAATACCTATACTATAAAAACTGATCATATACTAAGTATTCGAAGTTTGAGCTTCTCCATTAGTTTTGGAAGCTTCGCTCTTCTCTTCGCTCGCTTCCGAAGCGTCTACAACTTCGGGAACTTCGGAAACTTCTGCCTCTGCATCCGGGACATCTTTTTTAAATTTATTCACGTCTGGAACAAAAATATAGTATATAAACTGCGTTTCACTCGCGAAATAGCAGTAAAATAGTAGTTAGCGCGCTACGCAAACATTAGTTACGAGTTACTCATTTTCTCATAGAGGGCGATGAAATGTAGAATAGGTATCTACCTCGGGAGCAAATACTATTTTTCGCTCGAGTGAGGTACTTTAAATCCCTCGATTCGCTCAGGATTCTACTCTAGAATCCTTCGCTTCTCTCTGGATTCAAAAACACTCTCGCCTTAAAAATAGTATTTTCTCCCTCAGAAATAAGTGTTAGGTACGTCTTAACGTCAGCAATAGCCATACAAAAGAAGTTGAAGTTGAAGAAGTGTTAGTATAGAAGGAGAAGGCCACATACCGTATTTACTGTAGTCAGCATCCAGGAGCCGCAAGTAATGCACCTTCTCCGGCGCGGCGGTGTACGCCCGCAGCGACCGCACGCCGCGCCACCCCACGAGCGTCAGCTCGAAGCCCCCCGCGGGATCGCGGTACTCCAACACGCAGCTACCGCTCGCTGCAAACATTACAATTATTATTTTTTACTTCGACGACCTCTGTGGCGCGTCGGGCGAACGCTTGGCTGCAATGCAGAAGGTTGCGGGTTCGATTCCCGCTGGGTGCAAATAATTATGCTTAAAAATAAATATTAGTATCTTGTCTGTGCGTATTTCTATGTATAATATTGTATGTATGTAAAGAAATAATTATATTTCTTTAGTTGTAAGAATACCTCCACTTGAATTTTGCCGCGCCGCGGCTTATAGTTGCTTAATCTGTGGCATGAATGTGTCATTCAGTCTATAGTTCAATCGTTGTAGCATAATCTATGGTCGAGGTCGGTAAAACAGAATAGAAATGTAATGGCGGATACTATTTACGTGAAAAGAATAGAAAATTTTGTTAATTGTGTTTGTTAAAACAATTATAAGAAGAATACTCATCTACACCTAGAAGTTGCGTACTTAATTGTCGTTTCTTTGTTTTTACAGGTGAGTAATCTATTTGTAATAATGTTAAGTACCGGTACATAACCTCTCGTTCAATGTTTACATCTAGTTTATGAAAATAAAACTTTGTTTTTACAGAGCAACACAATTGGTTTAATTAAAAGCAACCAACGTAATATCGACAAACGTTATAAAACGACAATTTTGTTTACACACAAGTGGATATCTTTAATTTTGACATAAAAGATAAATGGCCAACAAGGACGCTAACTTAAAAATGGCTGACAATGAGGATGTATTAGCAATGGAGAAGCTTAGATTTGAATTCACAATATTACCATCAAAGGATTCAAAATCAAATTTACTATGTATAACGTCAATAACTACAAGTGACGATAAAATATATGCAATACCAGAAGAACTACAATCCGTAAGTTACCACAAAGAAATATTAAAAACCGCGGCCTTTGCCAAAGTAAAGAATAGTATAAAGAAGAGACATCAAACACGAAACATTTGGATAACAATGACAAAAGAATTAAGAAACGCTTATATGGATGAAGATGAAAATCTACAATTTCAAGAGCAATACTTAGAGGAAGTCATTATCGGAAAACCTGAAAGTACTAAACAAACCGAAACAAGTACACTAGAAAAGTTGTTTGAAAAAATGATGGAAAAATCACAGCCCAGTAAACAACTAAATTTGAAAAATATTGCAGATAAATTTGTGTTAGAAAAATTTACAAGCAGAAACACAAATGCAACTCAATGGATAGATATGTTTGAAAAAGAATGCAAACGTTTAGAGGTGGAAACCGATGAAAATAAAATAGAAGTACTAAGACTATTTATGGATAAAAGTTGTGCTGATTGGTACAGTTCTATGATAATAAAACAAACCATAGACTCGGACTGGTCAATATGGAAATCAAAATTCTGTGAATCGTTTGCGAACAAGGGCTGGAATCCAGTAACGTATGCACTATCATTCAGGTATAAAGATGGCTCATTATTAGATTATACAATAAGAAAGGAAAAACTTCTGTTGGATATGCGAAGAACAATCGATGTAGGGACTTTAGTCGACCTTATCGCGGCTGGGTTACCTGAATTTATACTGAATAAAATGGACAGAGAATCAATGAAAGATACTGTGGACTTGTTTAATGAGGTAAGCAAGTATGAACATATGGTGAATAAAAAGACATTCATAGTGAAGAAAAGATATGGAACCATGAAATTCAATGATAAAAAAGAAGACAAACACCCATGTAAGACATGCGAAAAATTGGGAAAAGGTATTCGATATCATCCGGAAAATGCATGCTGGTTTAAGACAAATGACGATGAAAGTAAAATGAAAAGGAATATAAGACACGTTAACAATTCAGTGATTGAAGCAGAGTTGAATGAAACCGACCAAAAAAACGAATAGTAACACCATTAATTAAGGTCAAACTTCTAATAAATGACGAACTACAGATAAATGGCATATACGATTCAGGATCAAATGTATCTCTAATTAATTCAAGGTTATTAAAATTAAAAGGAAATGCAAATAAATTGAACAAAGCTAATTTAGTTACAATTAATGGTGTTAAAAAAGCAAGTGGTTTGACAACATTAAAAATAAAAATCTACGACCTGGAAAGACATGTAGATGTGTACATAATTGAAGATAAAGATTTCAAATATGATTTTCTGATCGGTCTCGACATGATTACAGAATATAGACTGATTCAAACAGAAAACTTAAGTATAAAACAAAAAATGCATGCGGAAGATGAAAACATAGAAACATTAAAGAAAAACAAGGAACATGAAGAAATAGAAAAAAAAACTAAAAATATAGAATATTTAAATTTTAATGAGCATGTAAACGAAGAAGATTTTAATATACAAATAAAACATCTAAATGAAGAACAAGAAACAATAATAAAAAATATTATTACCAGATATAAATCAATATTTGCAAAAGACAAATATGACATAGGAACTGTTGATGGATATGAAGCAAGAATAGACTTATTGGTAGATAAATATACAAGTAAAAGACCATACAGATGTACTTTAGAAGATAAAAAAGAAATAGAAAGACAAATAGCTAAACTACTAGATAATAACCTAATAGAGGAATCTTACAGCCCATTTGCAGCCCCAGTAACACTGGCATTTAAAAAAGAAGATAACAAAAAATCAAGACTGTGCATAGATTTCAGAGATTTGAATAAGATAGTAATACCACAAGCTCAACCATTTCCATTAATCGAAGACCTAATGGAAAAAACTAGAAACTGTAAGTTTTTTACGACTCTAGACATAAATTCTGCTTTTTGGGCTATACCTTTGCGAATCGAAGACAGAATGAAGACAGGATTCGTAACACAAGAGGGACACTTCCAGTGGACTTGCCTACCATTTGGCTTAAAAACTTCGCCTGCAATTTTCCAAAGAATACTAAGTAATATATTAAGAAAGTATAACCTAACAGATTACACAGTCAATTACATAGATGATATTTTAATATACTCAGAGAATTTTAACGACCATGTAAACCACCTAAACCAATTACTGAAAGCAATACAAACAGAAGGTTTCCGACTTAAATTTACAAAATGCACATTTGCATCAGACTCTGTTAAATACCTAGGACATATAATTAAAAATAATTCAGTGAGACCAATAAAAGACAATCTAGCTTCAATACAAAACTTTCCAATACCAAAAACACAAAAAAATATAAGACAATTTTTGGGAAAAGTTAACTTCTACCACAAGTATATACAAAACAGTGCCATAATTCTTGATCCATTACATAATTTACTAAGAAAACATAAGGAATTCATATGGACGAACGAATGTCAAAAAGCATTTGACATAATAAAAAACTTACTATGCTCGCAACCGATTTTAGAAATCTATGACAGAAAATTACCAATAAATATATACACCGACGCATCTATAGAAGGAGTTGGAGCAATATTAAAACAGATACAACCAGACGGGACAGAAAAACCAGTGGCATACTTTTCGAAAAAACTAAATGGAACCCAAAAGAAGAAAAAAGCGATATACCTAGAATGTTTAGCAATTAAGGAAGCAGTAAGGTATTGGCAATACTGGTTGATAGGCAAACCATTCACAGTCTACACGGATCATAAACCTTTGGAAAATATGAACCTAAAATCGAGAACAGACGAAGAACTTGGTGATTTAACCTATTATTTATCTCAATATAACTTTAAAATAAAATATGCACCAGGTAAACAAAATATAGAGGCAGATTGCTTAAGCAGAAACCCTGTACTAGAGCCAGAAGATAATACCGAGGAACAGTTGAAAGTAGTCAATTTAATAAAATTGGAAGATATACTGCGAGACCAACATAAAAATGAAGAAATACAAACAAATAAAAACAAATTAATAGAAAGACAAAAGGTATTTTTAAAAAAGTTTAACAATAAAGAAAAAATAATAATAACAGAGCAGTTTAGCATCAAAATGCTAAAACAAATACATAAAGATCTTTGCCATATTGGAATTGGACAGATGCAAAAGACGATCAGCCCACATTACACTGCCAAAAATATGACTGAAAACATAAAAAAGGTATGTAGAAATTGCGAAATTTGTATCAAAAATAAATCGAGAGGGCAAGAGAAAGTAGGTTTAATGTCACACTTAGGCCCAGCAACGAAACCATTTGAAATAATCTCAATAGATACAATTGGAGGTTTCGGAGGGTCTAGATCAACAAAAAAATATCTTCATCTCTTAGTAGATCACTTCACAAGGTACGCATTTATTTTGACCTCTAAAACACAGAATGCAAATGATTTTATAAAATTAGTTGAGAGTACAAAGCAAACAGAGAATATTGGTATGCTTCTCACAGACCAATACCCTGGAATTAATTCAAAAGAATTCAAACAATTTTTGAAAGAAAAACAGATACCAATCATTTTCACAGCAGTAAACGCACCATTTTCAAACGGATTGAATGAAAGACTGAACCAAACAATAATAAATAAAATCAGATGTAAAATTAACGAAGAAGACAAAAAGAAGTCATGGACAACAGTGGCTCAAGAATGTATAAAAACATATAATGACACTAATCATTCGATTACAGGTTACACACCTAATTATCTACTATATGGTACGGATAATATCATCATACCAAATGAATTAAGACCAGAAAAGACATACAATAATTGGATTACAGACAAGAAAAAGGCTTTAGAAAACACTATAAAATCACACAGATATAACAAAAAACTGTTTGATAAACATCGAAAACACTGGGAATTTAACAAAGGAGACATGGTATATGTGGAAAATGGAAATAAATTGAATAGGAAGAAGTTGGATGAACTAAGGATTGGACCATATAAGATACTGGAGAAGATTTCGAACTCTATTTACAAAATAGACACTGGACACAAGAAACATGAATCAAATTTATTCCATATAACAAAATTAATTGCAGTACTAACACTAGAAGAAGATGATGATGAAGAGAACTGAATATTCAAGCCAAATAGGTTACTTAGTTATAAGAAGGTTTACTGTTTTGCTATTTATTGAATTTTATCTTTTTAGGAGGGGAGATGTAAAGAAATAATTATATTTCTTTAGTTGTAAGAATACCTCCACTTGAATTTTGCCGCGCCGCGGCTTATAGTTGCTTAATCTGTGGCATGAATGTGTCATTCAGTCTATAGTTCAATCGTTGTAGCATAATCTATGGTCGAGGTCGGTAAAACAGAATAGAAATGTAATGGCGGATACTATTTACGTGAAAAGAATAGAAAATTTTGTTAATTGTGTTTGTTAAAACAATTATAAGAAGAATACTCATCTACACCTAGAAGTTGCGTACTTAATTGTCGTTTCTTTGTTTTTACAGGTGAGTAATCTATTTGTAATAATGTTAAGTACCGGTACATAACCTCTCGTTCAATGTTTACATCTAGTTTATGAAAATAAAACTTTGTTTTTACAGAGCAACACAATTGGTTTAATTAAAAGCAACCAACGTAATATCGACAAACGTTATATGTATTTACAAAAGAAAAATAAATATAAGTAGTATATCCGATGTCTAGTCACCGTAACACGAGCTTAGATAGATAGATAGATAGATAATAACTTTATTTGCACAACATACAACATTACAACAAAAACACAAATAATTACATTACATGAAGTAAAGACATAGATTAAACGTAAATTGCACAAATGGGCGGCCTTATCGCTGAAAGCGATTTCTTCCAGGCAACCTATGGATGGAATAGATCCGTTTTAGCATGAGTGGCAGGTTGTGAGTAATGATATTAATATATAATTGAATAGGTGCGAATTGGAGAAGGTTAAAATACTATAAAAATACATAATATGTCATACTAAACAATATAGTATATATATATAATTTGAATACACTTCCACGCATATATAGCATACATACATACACATTACAAAAACAAACATACAATAATACATACACATATCCATAGATTAGACCATACTGAGATAATGATGCGTCACTATAGCTTTGAAGATGGGTAAGGACTTGGCAGATGGGATAGGTTGTGGAAGGGAATTCCAAAGAATCATAGAATGAACAGTAAATGATTTATTATAAAATGAGGAGTTGCTTAGCGGCTTACCACGGGGCTAGATGGCGCTGTGTGTTCGTCACATATTTATTTTTTATTCAATTGGATGTACACTTTAAATACATCGAGCGTTCTAACAACTATGACTCTAGTGTGGCTTCGGAACGCGCCCTCCGATGAGAAGAAGCCACAAGAAAGTCACGTGGGTTTTTTTTAGTGATCATGTTCTTATTTACAATCGTTAAAATTTATATTTTTTCTTTTTTTTTTTGCAATGATCATATGATTCGCATTGTCGCGTATTAAGGGCTATAGTGGAACTGGAGCAATTTTCTTTTTTTTACTTGCAACAATAGTAGATTCACTCGAAGCGGTGTCGGTCTGGTGGTAAATACCCCGACTTTCATTACGAAGATCGTGGTTTCGAATACCGTCTGACAGGTCTTTTTTTAAGAAAAAAAACCATCGCTCTTACAGTGAAGAAAAATGCCGTGCGAAAACTAAAGACATCCTAAGACCCCTAGACCACTTTTTCTTTAATTTACTTCCAAGTACAGACTTTTTGTCGTCTCTTCCTTTATTATAAGTACACAAGTGTTTCCTACACATAGATGACTAATTTTGAAAGAAATGCTCTCCAAAAATTGCACAAATTCAAAATTACATTTTTTTTTAAAGCATTCCTTTCAAAATTAGGTAGATATTTGTAATAGAACTTACGGAAGTCCTTGGCCAAAGCCTGCGTTTGTTCACTGAACTTGGTAAGTTCTGGTGCCTTAGTGGGGTCGTCGTTTTGAAGCGCCAGAACCAGGTCTTCCTTCAGGATCTGCAGACGACGTCTCGACCCTATGAACTGTGTGACACTCGGCAGTCCTTCTTGGGATAACCTGTATATATGTGGTTTATGGTCAAAACATATCCCACTAGCTGCGTCCCGTGGGAACGGAACACGTGTAAGTCCCGTTCCCGCGGGAATATCGGGATCAAAAGTAGTCTAAGTCTTATTCCAGGTCTCCAGCTATCTATATTCTAAGCTTCATTGCAATCGGTTTTGTAGTTTTTACGTGATTGACCGACAAACATACTCATAAACTTTCAGCTTTATAATACTAGTTTGATTATTTGAGTCGCCTCCTGAATTAGCATTGAAGCGTCTATCTAATTTTTGAGGCTGGTAGCTACTAAGGGTAGCTATTCTACTAAAAATCAATAAAAAAATTACTTTCCACCCTAGGGATGTAAAAAGTATTTTACCCACCAGCTATCAATAAAACTTTCCGAACAGGTGAGATGAATGAACGAAGATAATCGAATGTTCCTATTCCTATTTATTATATCAAAAACGAATTTATCAATTTAGATGCGATTTCCTGTAAAATGTTTGTGATTAATTATTTTACTTAGACTTACCTAAAAGCACAAGACATATTTTTATTGTCGCACCGAACAAACGTTTTGACGCCAGTGTTGATGATTTTGATTTTATTTTCGTTATTAATGACAACGTTTCTAACCGCCGGTGATACGAGGTAGATGTTCTTCTTCTTGCCAATATGGCAACGAGTTAGGAGGCACTTTGAGTCAAAGTTCTGTAGGTCGTAGAACTCTTTTATTGACGGGTAAACATCTTCGTCGTCACCTTGCCAAAAAAAAAAAGAAATGTTTTTTTTTTAATATTTATGTACCCAAGCGTCTTAACGAACTACACCACTCGAGCTCTAGTTCGTTAAGAAGCTTAGGTACTGTTGACCATGAGGCGCGAGTTCAAACCTCGCCGCTAATGAATTTTTGAAGATGTATTTTTTCTTTAAAATATTTCTGGTAGAAATACCTTTAGCAATAAAAACAAAATACGAAATATTTATTGAGTTGATCACAATAATGTAAAAGCCCCATGAGTTTTTTTTAGTTTCTTCTCATCGAAGGGCGCGTTCCAAAACCACACTAAAATTATAGTTATAAGTTGACTTATCAAAATGATAATGTATGAGTATAAACGCTCTTAATGAAAGAAACTATTTGACCATTGACTATCGCTCAAGGCATCGTACTTGAAATATTTAACAAAGAGAAATGCACCATCAAACATTCTTTCGTAACAGTGCGCTATCCGACAACAGAAATAAACACTTTCCACCCTTGCGATGAAAAATCGTTTTTCCACCCGGCTGTCGCTGTATGATATAAATAAATAAATAATAAATCCTGTGACGGTATCTACAGTTATAACTGTTGTCTCAGAAAGAATGTTGTGCGATACAGGACTTCATACTAGTAACGCCATCTAGTAGCAGCTACCACAAAATTTACCTTTAAAGAAAACAAAAGGATCTTCCTTATATCCTCCCATACGACGTTTCTTCCTGGGCGGTTCCGGTTTGCTTTCGGATTTCTCCGTCGTTGTACCGGGTTGTTCCGGTTGGTCCTTCTCCCACGGTAGAGGAGAGGTTTTCTCTAGAACGGCAACGAAGAATCCGCCTGTGTCTTGATGTTGAGGTAGGATACGGATACTAAACAATAAAATATAAAATTATTCTATTTTTTTTAAAGTGTTTTAGCCTGCACTGGGCATCCATAGAATGTCACAAACATGACTAAGTTGTAGTAGATGGTAAAATATAGATGCAAAGATTCAGGGCGTGAGTCACCGACCACAGTGGTCTAACTGGTTAATATTTTACATAGTATGTTATATTGACAGTATAATTGAAAAATGTACTGTATGGAAATACGATTGTACTTACCACCTATCCAAATGATATTTATCTTTATCCTCCGGTTTGGGCGGGAACATCTGCGGTCTGACAACGGTCTGCCATTTCTCAGGCACATCCTCGTATTTCTCATAGAACACCATGTCTTTAGAGGCTGGACGCCAGTAGCTCATACCTGAAGGAAAATATATACTTACTGGTTGTGCCTAGAGGTTTAGTTTCTCAAAATCTCATCCCAGTGTGCGGCTGCGTGATTTACCTAAAGAACCCCAGTGCAAAATTTGAGACTCTTAACACTTGAAAGGACATTCGTTTTCGGGTTATTATTTTCAGTGTGTTGTTTATGTTGCAATGCTGTTCCTACGTTTTGAAAACTTTACATAATACTTCTCAGGTAGTCTATCTTAAGAAAGAAGTCTAAAAGCTCGTTTCGGAGCCTTTACAGACTTCTTTGCATTGCAATAATTACAGATGAAAAGAAGTTTCTTTTCAATTCAACGTCGTGAAAACCGAAGAAAATCTCTCTTAACTGTGGTTTTCGAGATTTCGTGATGAATGAGTAAGGAAATCAGTGTGATGAGTGAGTGAAAGAGTCGGTGATGAGTGACTGATGAGTGAGTAAGAGAGTGATGAATGAGTGAGTGAGTTAGCTTTACTAACCTTTGTTATACTTCAAGTGGGGTAACGCCCCGCTAACGTCCACCAGTGTCAAGCTATCCCCCGCTTCAGCCAGCAGGCGATGTAATACTGCCTCGTTTTCAATCGGGTTGAATGAACACGTTGAATACACTACTCTACCGCCTACTGCGAGCAACTCACAGCCGCGCTTTAAGATTCTGTATTGGATGCTGGAAGACAGAGGGGAATTATAGTTGATTGTTGGCTAAGGGCTGAATATTACCCATTTCACTTGCTCTAATAGAATAGTTCGACGGATCGAGTTGGTCATGCGCTCGCGAGGTTAGTCGAGTGGAAAATTGTTTTCGATCCCTAGGGTGGAAAGTTTTTTTTTACGTCTGGTCATAGGTAGGATGATAAAGTTTGCTATTTTTCCTCCTGCTATTATGTCATGCTAGCTTGCCATTTTTTTCCCATGTGTCGACACGGCCGGGAAAGTGGATTCACCGGGAAAGTGGATACCAAATCTCGTCTACGTGGAGTCACGACTCGTGAGTGTGGTGTGTCGCGCTCCTTAGATTTCGTGTGGCACGCGCCTTAAACTGTTTTCGAACTAGTCTAACGGAAAATGTGGGTAGTTCGGTTACTCACGTACTTTAAAAATTCTGCACCTACCTACCACCGGACAGTAAACAACAACGATTATATAGAGACGACACCAACCACAGCTCCAGTCCCCTCGCGACCAAAATCATTAAGTAAGTAACATGATCGAAACGTCGATGTAAGAAAATAAATAATACGCGATTAAGACCCGGTAAAAGTAAATATGTCAAAAAATCGTGTGAATTTGCAATGTTAAAAAAAAGAATCATCAAAATCGAATCTCATATTTGGGGAGAAATACCCCACCAATCAAAAATACCCCACAACAAAAAAAAACATATGCTTATAGAACCTGTATACCAAGTTTCATCAAAGACTCTAGAGGAGAAGCATCATACAGACAGACAAATGAAAATCTGGCCAACCTGAAGCAGAGACGGAACTATAATATTATATCTATTAAGCAACTATATTATATGTGAAAATGTTAAAGCTCAATTCTAAAGCTCTCTTTACTCTTTTTTTTTAACTGTTCTTATTTAGAAACCATAATGTGTAAAAAAAAAACTGCGTGTTACCCGTGTAAATTATTTCCGTTTCCGGGCGACCATTTGAGCCAAATATCCGGGTTCTTCCGTAAAGTAGCGTCACCGGAACACGGCACGTCGCACAGAATACGATCGAATCTCAGCGGAGTTGTCTTTGAGGGGTCCTAGAAATAAATAATTAAATAGTTTAGAATTTTCTTTTTTGTTAAGGATGCTGGTATGAAATTAAACACATTTTTTCGTGAAAAGTCTGGAAAGACCTCCAAACTACTAATATTTAATGAGGAAATATTTATTTATTAGTTTGAAAAGGCTCTGAAACTACTGAATCGATTTCGAAAAATTATCAATAGAAAGCTACATTATCGAGGGAAAACATAGGAAAACATACTTTACTCTGTTCTTTACTCTCTCTCTACTTTAATCCTGTTACTCTCACGGGATCGGGAATTACGCGGGTTAAATCGCAGGACGCAGCTTCTGCTTAATATAATGAAAGCAACACGATTAAAACCGTAGAATGAGTTTAAGTAGTTTATGTCGTTACCTGTTCATCATTGATGATGAGAGAGGGCATGCAGGCGGAGTCGTGGTTGGTGATCAGTATGCAGGGTGAGTTGAGTCGCTTGGCCTGGTGTACTAACATGTAGCAACGGCTGTTGTCCACGTCGTTAGCCATCACGAAACCTACAATAATAATAGTACATTGTTAATTATTATCCATGGGCTGAAAGTGACACATACATATCACTTGAGATAATTCTGGCGCTCGAACGAAGTGAGACCGCGAATAGTTCGAAGGTGAAATGGGTTACTTCGCCCGAGCTAGTCACTCTACTTTTTATTTCGACAGAGAAAAAACATAAACACTTCACACAATTTAAAGCATATTCAATCAGTTTAATTTTCCGGAAAAAAGTCTAAATACACTTATGTATAGCGATAGAATACATGATATACAGTTATGGTCATATAATTAAGAACGATTTGAATATCTAGAAGTTTTCTATTTAAATCGTGTAATACACAGAGATGTGTACCTTCTGAGAAGCAACTAGTTATGTTATAAAACAGCTACATTAATAAAGTAACGTGGCTTAGGAATTAAAAATAAAATCTCCTTTTCACATTTTATTTATTTTACCAAAGTAACACATTCCAATAGTACTGAAGCTGGACAAATAATTAAGAACGATTTTTTAAACTGGTCGGGAATTACTTTGTATGACACTTACATTTAAAAAAACACAATAATATGTAGCGTGGAAAATTTTAAAACAATTTAACTTCACCTATGAGTTGGAGAGTGGCCGGGCATTGCCCTTTCTGGATGTTAAGGTCATGGCACAGGAAGATGGTTCCCTGAAGCACACTGTCTATAGGAAACCAACACACACGGACAAATATCTACACGCATCCTCTCATCATCACCCCAAGCACCTTCTTTCTGTGGGGGCATCTTTAGTAAATAGGGCACATGCATTATGTGACCCCGAGTTTCTGGATGAAGAATTGTCCCATGTGCGGGGGGTGCTGCTGAAGAATGGATACACTGCAAGAAGGACACGACCTGGACGTGGGTATGGGGGGAAACTACCGGATGTTCCTAGACAGCCGGCATTTTTACCATACATAAGGGGGGTAACGGACAAAAATGGGTCAATTTTGAGGTCTTATTCTATTAAGGCCATTTACTCTCCGATGACAAAGATGTCGCATCAATTAAGGTCACCGAAGGACAGTATTCCTTACCGGATACCAGGTGTTTATAAAGTTGATTGTAGCTGTGGTAGTTCGTATATCGGCCAAACGAAGCGGACCATCGCAGAACGAGTCAAAGAACACATAGTTGCAGTCAAAAACCGCCAGGTGGAGAAATCTGCGATAGCAGAACACCTTCTATTATCAGGATCAAACCACTGGATTGAGTTGCATGCCCCGCGTGTCCTTTCCACTGAACGACGATACTACTCCAGGATTGTTCGTGAAGCGGTTGAAATTAGGAAACATAGAAATTTCAACTGGGAAAGTGGATACAAGCTCTCGTCTACGTGGAATCCGGTAATAGGAATGTGCAAGCGTCGCGAAAAAACTCCAATCGCGTCTTCTGATATCGTGAGTGTAGTTTGTCGCGCTCCTTAGCTTTCGTGTGGTGTGACGCGTGCCTTAAACTGTTTACGAACTAGTGAAATAGAAAATGTGGGTAGTGCGGTTACTCACGTACTTTAAAAATTTCTTTACCTACCCACCACCGGACAGTAAACAACGACGGTTATAAATAGAGGACGACACCCGCCGCAGCTCCAGTCCCCTCGAGACCAAGATTATTGTAACATGATCGAAACGTCGAGGTAAGAAAATAAAAATAGTACGCGATTAAGACCCGGTAAAATGTAAATATAATTTAATACATGTTTAACTGAAATCAATAGTTAATAGCATATCCACTACTTTTAATTACTGCTTTACACCGGCGAGGCATTGACTCTATTAATTTTTGACATCTCGCAAGAGAAATAGAGTTCCATTCTTCAAAAAAAAACGTTGTACAGCTCACTTAAATTTCCACACTTTGTATTTAAAACCTTTTTCTTTACTTCGAACCACAAATTCTCTATTGGGTTAGATCTGGGCTGTTAGCTGGCCAGCCTAAGACAGAAACTGATTGCGCTGTAAGAAATTCCTTTACGGCACGTGCAGTGTGCTTTGGATCATTGTCATGGCGGAATGCCCAAATAACCGGTAGAACGTCTTCAGCATAAGGTAACATTGTATCTTCCAGTATACTTTTGTATTGTAACTGATCCATGTTACCTTCTATCAACTGTACAGGTCCAACACCATATCCAGAAAAGCACCCCTCAATTTCCACATTTCCACCACCGTGCTTTAATGTACCTTTCGTGTACTTAGGGTCGAATGCTGTATTTGGGGGACGTCGTACATATCGTTTTCCATCAGAACATACTGTGTTTATTTTCGTCTCGCTATCTTACCGTGCAATTTTTTTTCTACCAAACGTCTTCGAATAGTGCTTGCTGAGATTGCTGAAGGGTTGTTTTCACCAAAATATTCTATTCTCAGTTCATTGGACCCATTAAAAGGATTTTGGTTTGCCATACGAACGATGTTTCGGTCATCTCGAAGACTTGTTTTTCTCTGTTTAGGTACTCGTGGAACATTTTATGTCGTGGAACACACGAAGAAGTTTTATACGTAGCAAAATGCTTTACAGCGTAGAAAACCATCGTTTTTGAACATTGCAGATGTTCGGCTATCTTTTTATAAGACCATTTTTCCGGCGAAGTTTTATTATTACTTCCCGTGTAGATTTGTCACAGTTTTTATTTTTTCCCATGGTTTTTCATAATGAGCATTCACTTTTAATCTTAAACAGCACTAAATGCCGCCAAAATTATACAAACAGTAACAAATCGATCGAGTATTCTCTATTTAAATTTGAATTTGACGACCTCTGTGGCGCGTCGGGCGAACGCTTGGCTGCAATGCAGAAGGTTGCGGGTTCGATTCCCGCTGGGTGCAAATATTTATGCTTAAAAATAAATATTTGTATCTGGTCTGGGCGTATTTCTATGTATAATATGTATGTATTTACAAAAGAAAAATAAATATAAGTAGTATATCCGTTGTCTAGTCACCGTAACACAAGCTTAGCAGCTTACCACGGGGCTAGATGGCGCTGTGTGTTCGTCACAGGATTTATTTATTTATTTATTTATATTTAATAAAGATATAAACTATATAACGTTCTTAATTACGTGACCAACCAGTAAATAGGAATACTATGCTTAGAAGTAGTGTAAAAAGTTTGTATATTTATTTATAGCTAATCATTTGTGTATCAATGAATCCAGTGGTATTGTGGAAACGATTATCGATATCGTCATACAGACAGAATTTAAATAAAATACATGCAATTGGTTTTGCGTCTTAGTTTGAAAAAATCTTCCCTTTATATCAGCGTTCTTAATTATATGACCACCACTGTATAATATATAGCACATATGTGATAGCATGACATATTTAGGATGTCAATATTGCCATGCTAAATATGTCATACTATCATGGCATTAACGTAACTACTATTATTGTTGAATCTCTTTTATTTTTCTTAACATACAAAATTATAAAAAATATACTTTCCACCCTAGGATGGAAAATAAATTTTTTCACTTAACTAAATACCCATGAAAATTGAACGTTCTCAACAAAAGCGATCAATATTTTAAAAAGTAAAAAGAAGGTTCTGAACAAGTTCTTTAAGAATTATTGTGGGCTAAATTATTAATCACTCTTACGGTGATGGAAAACTTTGCGAGGAAAGTCGCGTTCTTAAATTACGTATAATGGCCCAATTATTGGGCTGAATACAAAACGCCCAGCGAAACTCTTAACCTTATTTTTAAGCCGCTTGCCGATATGGAGTGTTATTAACTGACCTGTTGGCATTTTGCTTTCATCGGCATGTAAGAATTCAATAAGCTGAGCCGTCTTCGATCCAGGTGCCGCACACATGTCTAAAACCTGTGAGAAAACAGAATTAATATTTCGTAATTTGTTTTTATTGCTCAAGACATATTTACTAGAAATATTTTAAAAGAAACATTCTCTCATGTGGCCGAGTGGTTGAGGCACTGGAGTTTTGATCCAGGGACGCGAGTTCAAATCTCGCCGCCAGTGAATTTTTGAAGATCAATTTTTCCTTTAAAATATTTCTAGTAAACAGTATTAATGTTAATACATTAACATTCTAAATACATGCTAATGCAATGTATCTTACTGTGAATGGAAATATCGTAAAGAAACCTTCTCGAATCTATTTATACATGTTATAGCGTCCCCACCGTCCCACCTTTTGGTATATCAGCAGGGGCCGCTGTACCCGAGCGTACACCCCTCAGGGCGACGTCAGGGATCGAGGCCTATGCGGCAATGGAAGATAAACTAAAATATATCTAAAATTAAATAGTCATTTTAGTAATGTGCAAGGTGAACGCCGATGACGTAATCAGAGTCGGCCGACGCTGGCGAAATGTAAATGTAATGGACTTTATCTTTAATTTTATAAGTTACCGTTTCCGGTAAACAACAAAAATTTGATTCGCTCGACTCAGATCAATCTGCGTTCACCTTTAGTAAGATTGTTGAATAAAAGCTATTATTGACCAAACGAGCGAAGCGAGATAGGTTCCATGTAGAAGGGCCTGGCGCTTGTATCTTTGTAACTTTGTATGCTTGTTTGAGGATAACTTGAGTATCGTAGCTCCGATCTTCATGAATTTTGGTATGCGCATAGTTTAGGTCAATAGAATTTATGAGTTCAAAGATGAGCCAGATCGGTAAGGGAGTTGGGGAGGTAGGGGGTCGTGAGGTCTCAGTTTGGGGCGAACTACTAGTTATATTTAACTTTAAACATTTTTTTTTTTTTTTTTTTATTTACTTACAAAAAAAAGTAACAACATATAACTTATGCATAAAGGTGCTTTAAAAGCTCTTACGAGTTTTACCGTGCACCAGTGAGTCGTTTAAATAAATTTATAAATTGTATAAGACAAATGAATGAAACGATAATAATATTATTCCCATCCTACATCCATCGCTATGTTATGTATGATACATACCCACCAAAAACATTACACATCTGTAGGTACAGTTATTATTAGATAGTCTATAAGGACGAAAACAAAAAGTATTTCCGTCCTTATCCATCATCGGTAGAATACAACTTGTGTCCTCGTCTAATTAGGTTCTAAATATTAAGCTCAGCAAAATATTCACTAGTTGAGTGACCACTCACCTTATGATGCGGCCGTACATCCAACACAACAGGCGGTATCATAGAGACAGTCTCCTGCCGCGACACGCCTCCCGCCGCAGTCTCCGACACCAGGAAGTTGTGGAGGCGGTATAGAGGCTCGCTGCGGCGGATGTCTGTGCGCGATAGACGCAGTTGCCATGCCAAGCCTCCGGGGTACCTGGGGCAAATGGGGAATGTAGCTGGTGTAGTTTTGAAATAGCCCTTTCGTAATAGCCCTCTAGACCCCAAACTACATTCATGAAACTACAATAGTAAATTATGGCACTAAATTTGTTTTACGTTTGTAAGTATTCTGCTAATGTTTTGTTTTTGTTCAACTTTTTTTTTAACGGGGCAACAATAATTACCATGGCAAGTTGAAAGGCTTAATCTCCTCTTCACTCTCACTGTCTTTAATCTTCATATTCAATAGTTCAGAGAAATACTGACTCTTGACGATATCCATCAACTTATCAGCTTCACACTTTGAGCCGGTGATGCGGAAAGCTGTCGGCAGGTTCTGTTTGAGGGTCGCCATGAAGGTAGACCATTCTGCTTCAGGGCAGACCTTTTGGACCTGTAAAATAATCATACTGATATTTTACAGATAAAAGTTTGTGTTGCTCTTTTCTGCGAAAACTCATGAACGGATTACGATGAAACTCGGTAAGTAGATAGCTAGAAATATGGAATAACATGTAGGCATGACAAAAAGTATGTCATAATATTCTAACAGGATTGGGACTTCCCAGGGCCTCTGCTATTTACATTAAGTAATTTTTTTTTTGTAACTATTAAGATTAAGTAAGTAGGGGCAATTATCTGTAAGGCAACGATAGCTGAAGACTTAGATATTTTAATATGATAAATATAATAGCAGTTTTACTATGGGTTTGTAAAGCAGATGCGGCATATAGGTTATAAGACCATTTCACCTTATAATACTCCTCAAACGTAGCATTTTCTCTAACAATGTCTTCGTAATGCTTCCTCGTGTCTCCCTCTGGCTTTGGCTGAGGGTTTTTCTCCTAAAATCATTACATAAATAAAGTAAACACGTTTCCGGCATGTAAACAAACAGTGGAAAACCTCGTCGTATTACTTGTTCCTTTCGATCTCTTTTTCTCTGAGCGAATTTATTAACATTGCGGTTTCTTCGCCCCATTCTTTTCAAATAAGCACCAAGTGTAACTGTTCTGAATGGTATTAAAATAATCTTGAAATTCTTCTTTCACGTGTTTTGACGGATTTTCAAGGAACGCTAAATTGACTGACAGTGACACAAACATTGACATTTGATTCCACAGATAAAAAGTGATAGGAAAACGAAACGTTCAAGAAAATTGTTTTGTCGGCAGCGCGGCGCGGGCGCGGCGTTTAAAATAACAAAATAATGATTTATAAAGCTGCCTTTTTTTTTCCAAACTTTGAATATTATGATGTAGTGAAATCTTTTAAATACCATAAAATACATTCTCTCTTGTTAATTGTTGTAAAAACCAAGTTTCGCCCACAAAGCAGGTAGGATGCGTCTTAGATCGCACAGCGATCGTTTTTGAGCATGCCACCTGCATGCCACTAATAATTATTATTTGTTTCGATTATAATCGAAACAAAACATCGGGGTGTGCTGGATGGATGTGTGCATGAATTTCTTTATTGTGTGCCGTAACAGCTGTAGCCCAAGGTTGTGCTTTGCATGCATAATTACCATGTCTATCTAAACCATAAATCTATACTCTATACTATAATATTATAAAGCTGAAGAGTTTGTTTGTTTGTTTGAACGCGCTAATCTCAGGAACTGCTGGTCCGATTTGAAAAATTCTTTTTGTGTTTGATAGTCCATTTATCGAGGAAGGTTATAGGCTATATTACATCACGCTACGACTGATAGGAGCGGAGCATCCATGAAATATGTTGCAAAAACGGGAAAAAAAATCCCCCTTTTCAGAGATTCTGTCGCGTGCGCTGAGTAAACGGTCAAAGTTACATAAAAACCATTTATGAGAGAATTCTTCCTCTAAATAGGATCTAAAAAATAGTCCGCGACAGCATATAATATGTCTAACTCTTAAGGTTGACTCAATATAACATCTTTTAGAGTAATGAAATTTATTGTAGAACAATTCATTGTTTCCGAAGGTAATTTTGTAAATATGATATTAATCCTTATCCAAATAAATACGTTATTCATTAAAAGTATTTAATTTTAAACATAATTGTCCTTAACATCACTTGATTTCAATGAATATCTCACGAGATATTACAGTTTTAAAATAACTCCGTGCATATACATATACACATAGCGGGCGACGATGATGAGGGTGGCCAGCCAGCTCTGTGAGTCATCATGCCGCGCGGCTCAATCGGTCTGCTCCATGCGAGACGGTAGTGTCACCAAACTGCAGTGCTTTTTAATAATTATTTTGCAATATCTCATTGTACTTTTGATTCTTAATATTTTGTTTTATGTTGGTAATTAATATTTTAAAGAAGTTACGTTGGTAACATGTATGTATGTATGTATTTTGGGGGTCATCTCAGAAACTTCTAGACCTATTTCAAAAATTCTTTCACTAATAGAAAACTACACTATCCAGATGTGACATAGGCTACTTTTGATCCCGATATTCCCTCGGGATCGGGACTTACGCAAGTGAAACCGCGGGACGGCAGCTCTGAAAAATAAAGTAGTGTATTTCTATTTCTAACTCAACAACCCGTTAACAGATATGAAAGAAATTTGGTACAGGGTAGAAATAATATATAGGGTACTTTGAATGATCGTTAAGCAACACCTGGTATGACATACGTGAGGGATCATTAACGTTACGGGATAGGAAGTTACGCGGGTGAAACCGCGGGGCGCAGCTAGTATTTTATATGGCTGCGTTCATTTGGTTCCCCTCCTTCCTCCTCCCAGTGACCACTTTTGAAGTGTTGCCAACTTATTAGATTTCCGCATTTACAAGGGTAACTAGCAAATGTGGTAAATCATGTTAAACAGAGCAAAAACCATTCATTACTAAGAAGACCGTTCAAATTAGACCAGTTATGTTCCACAGATAACACATTTTGCATTTCAAACAAACAACTTTTAATTCGATTTTTTTCAGTCGTAAAAGAAGAAATATGGATTATTCAATAGTTTTAAGTAATGCCATTTTTTAGGTTTGGAGCTCTTAACTGTGAAATTTTATTATACAATATATTTTAGTCTAGCGGAAAATAAACGAAAATACTAACACAGTGGCTTTAGATTAAGTACGTAAATCAGTTGCATAATCCATATTTTGTGTTTTAGGAATGCCTTTAAAATTTCAATGCACACCTCCACCCCCTGGGTCGAGCTCTAAGGAGAAACGCCGATCTTCTTTCCACACCCACAGCAACATATTATTTGTAAATTATAGTTGAAGCATTTCTTCCTAAGCATCATCGACATTTTTTGTCGATATGTTGTGCTGTAGGTGTAGGGAGAAAGGGAACCTGCATACTGGATCGTAAAACGATCGCCTTTTGCTGTAAATAACCACCGCATTAAAAAAAAAATGCGGCGGTTTGGCTGTAAAATATAATGATTAATTTTATTCACGAGAAAAAAAAACATAGCTTTAAATTATATATTTTTATATTGGAAATTTAACATTTTTGTTGGTAACACACAGACCGTCGATTTCAATTCAGTCAGTTCACACTTTTCTTTTCGGTCTTCTCGGCACATCATTTCCAAGGGTAAGTACTTTTTTTATTTCAGTTTCTCCTTCTAAGTTTTACAAAAGTTTACAGAGTTAAAGACGTTTATTTCAGCACTATTTTCTTTCGGATTTGGGTAAATTTCTAACTAATTTCCATGAAAATAAAAGAATATTAGTAGAAGTGGGTAGTTTACTTACAGTAGCAAGATAACTTTATATTAGTTTATTAACAGCTAGCACAAAAATTTACCACAAAATTTTATACCATTTCAGCATTGTAAGTAGTTTTTCTGATTTGTGTAAATTATATAGGAATTTTCAGGAAAATAATAAAATAAAATTAGTAAATGTGGGTAGTTTCTAGTAGATCAAGATATCTTTTGAAATTTGTATTGTGGCAGTCGGAACTTGAATTTTGCACAAAATTTTACAGAGCTAAGATATTTCCTACCATTGCAGCATTAAATTCCTTTTGATTTCTAAAGTTTTCCAGAAAATTTGATAAAATATTGAGAAAAGTGGGTAGTTTTAGCAAGATATCTTAAAAGTATCCTTGCAGTCAGCACAGGGCACCATGATTTTTCCTTTCTACCTACATTTTATTTATGAAAACCGTTTGTCCATACTTAGTTAAAAATAACCATGGTTCAGTTGTAAGAGTGCAAATTTCCGTTTACAATAGTAGGTAAGTGTTAGTGTCACTATAATCATCTTCCTCATGATGTTCCTGGTTGCATCTCTCTCGGGAGCCCAGGGCCTGCTTTCATGCTCTCCGCTTCGTCTCCACATTGCACCCAATCTTCAGCCAAATAGTTCAGTTATCAATATAGGCTAATTTATCTGTTATCTATCAATTAAATGATAACAGATAGTTACATTGCTATTCATTGTTTAGTTATGGATTGCTTATTTATCTTAGTTATGACAATTATTCCATGACACTGCACTATTCTTTAACAAGTGAATCTCAAAATTAACTCATATTTACCGTTGTAATTGCTTACATTAAGAAATGGAGGGTGTTGATAAATCTGTACAAATAAGCTCCAACACCACTGAACCAATTTAAAAAAAATCACTGATCGAAATCTATGTTGTCGAAGAGTAATATCTATAGACGTATCCCATCATGCAATAACTACTGAACCGAAAGCAAGGACACTTTGAATGAAGAAAGCTGAAAGCTGAGGAGATCTGAATATCATATAAATGTTCGACAATAGCCAATGCTATTTGTCGATCCTAATATTCCCACAGGATTGGGGTTTATGGGGGTGAAACTGCGATTAAAACAGGAAATATGAGTTTAATATTAAGTTTTAATCTTACCTCAAAAGGTTCATCACTTGTCAGCATTCAAACAAAGAATAGGTTTTGTCAATCATCAAAATATTTAGTCTCTTTTACTCGTACATAAACAAAAAAGAAATATGCAAGAAAAAAATTAATTACCAGTACTACAATGCTCATGTAGAACTAAAAAGTGTTCCGCTACATTGAGCATGCTGTCCCTTTCTAATAACACTATTAGAGAGGAACAGAATGCTACATTGAGCATGCTATCCATTTCTAATAGTGGTATTAGAAAGAGACAGCATGCTTCAATATAGTGGAACACTTTTTAGTTCTAAGTGATCATTCTAGTTCTAGTAATATAACTACTTTGCAATTATGAGATACTAAAGTTCATTATCTATTTTATTTACTAACTGATAATGTCACTTACGGTATTTGAACTAAGTTAGGTAGGTAAATAGCCAGATAAACAAAACGGAAGCAGTTTTTTAATGGTAAATTATTTATCATAGTGCCTGTTATTGTTTTTGATATGAATTTGTTTCTAAGGAAAATTTGTAGATGCTTGGTAGTAGTGATCTAAGGGTCGCAGGCTCGAATATTTACGTTAGCTTTTTAAAGCACTAATGAATGAGTTCATGCACACATTTCCACCATTTGCATACCTTGGTTCATTGCAAATAGTTCAGCATTTTTTACTTGAAGAAGTTTAGAATTTAGAAAAAAGAATCTTTTAAAATCCTTCTATAGGATACTTCCCATAGAAAGAATCTTAAATGTCTTATAGGATTATTTTCCTATTAGACACTTTCTTATCCGTCTGTCTGTCTGTTTAAATTACAAGGTGAACTGTAATTTCAGACAATGTCTCCCCGCAAAGGATTCCAGTTTGCAATAGACCGAGGAGGCACCTTCACGGATGTGTACGCTCGCTGCCCGGATGGCAAGGTGCGGGTTATGAAGCTGCTGTCTGTGGACCCGCAGAACTATGACGACGCACCCCGGGAGGCTATTAGAAGAATTTTACAGGAGGTCAGTTTCGAATAGGCTATGGTTACAAAGCTTCAAAATTTTCAAAAGAATTTAAAAAAAAATATTTGTTACGTGCTTCAAATTTACAATAGATTTGAAAAAAAAGAAGAAATTCTTTGGGTTATTTGCTTTAATCAAGTGATAGTTATTATATTCGCCAATATTCCAACATCTCGAAAACAGAAGAAATTTCTATTTATTTCACTTTTTATGTTAACGCTATAAAGGCAGTAAAATTACTAAAATAAAAGCATTCAATATTATCGAAATCGTGGCCATCTCGAACGGGGCCGCCGCGGATCGGGGCCAAACAAACGACTATCGAGACGGAAACAAAAACCTATCGAAACATACAGAAACTTAAACAAAAGGGGATCGAAACTTTTGTGTTTTCGTTTCATTCATAAACCTCAACGGCAAACGAGCCCCTCGTTCTATATCTCGAGCTATAACTTTGAGGTCCTAAGTCAAAGTCAAAGTTAATTTTTTTTATTTAATTGGATGTATTGATCACTTTAAATCAGGGACCGTTTTTGGTTACCCTTATTTGAGTTAAGACGTGGTTTTTTTAAAGGCTTAATCGAAAAACCTCATTCAATTGGTTATCATTTTAATGGGTAAGTTTTTTCAATAAGCTTACCCCGGCAAAACCCCTTCAATGGGGTTATGCGATGGCTGAGTAAGTGGTAACAGCATCAAACGAGTTAGTTCTCTTAATAGGTAACCCTATACGATAGTGTAACGCGGTACTAAACGGTAACACTTTGTCTCCCAGTAGTGAAATTTATTCCTTATGGCTTTGGAATTAGGTAAAAAAAAGTATGTTTAGAATCGGCTCGGCGAGTAGTCATTATCATGGGTGGCGCCATATTCGTTGCCTAATTATTTGACGCACACGGGATTGTTTTTATTGCTATGATCATAGAGTACATTTTATTTTTCTTCCGGCAAAAAGTATTTGGTAAACATTTAAAACAAGTTATGCTTCTGGTTTCTGTAGAAATAAATTGCAAATAAATATAATATTGAGTTTAGTTTTATTGTTCAAATTCATTTTTTATTTTATTTTATTGGATGTATTAGATCACTATAAATACGTCGAGCGTTCTTACAACTATGACTCTAGTGTGGCTAGTTAATTTAAATGATTTGATGAAAGATTTTCATCTAAAATGCCACAATTTAATTTAATGTCATCCTGCTCAATAGAGACAGTTTGGTTATTAACCAAGTTCTTGACTGAAATATTAAAAAAATAAGATAGCAAGCTGTATTTTAATACAATTATTAAGGTATTAATATCTACCTTTTGTCATATAAAAATGTTTACTAACTAAAGAGTTAGTATCAATGATGTCAAATTTATTAATATTACATGCTATAGTATGATTTCGCAAAGGTACTCCAACAATTTTATTTGATTAATAAAAGTTAAATGTGACTGTGGGTTTTTAACGTTGTACCTGCTGAAGAATCATTCAAATACCTAGGTACTTAACCATAATTATTAAAGGGAAAAAATGTCACAACCGAGGCGATATGCAGGACATAGGTACTTTGAATACGATGAAATTACTAGAAATGCAATACGTAGGGGCGGGGTAAAGGTAACCCATTAGAAAGTCTATCAAAGGGTTACCCCATCAATGAGGTTTCCGTAATAAAATGTGTAAGCCTTTCGCCTGGGAAACTCAATGATGCGGTTACCATATCAATAGTGGTGTAGGTAGGTTACCCAATGAAGATGGTCACCTTATCCAGATGGTAAGCTGAGCAAAGGGGTTTGGGTTCGATAGAATTAACTCCAAAGCGGTGTTTTGCGGTCCCTGCTTTAAATACGTTGAGTGTTCTTACAACTATGACTCTAGTGTGGCTTCGGAACGCGCCCTCCGATGAAAAGAAGCCACAAGAAACTCATGAGGATTTTTTTGTGATCATTTTTTTATTTACAATCGTCAAAATACATATATATTTTTACATTGTGTTACAATGATCTTAATATGATTCACATTGTCACAGGATTGATTGATTTATTTATGGCTATAGTAGAACCGGAGCAATATTCTACTAGGTCTATTATTTAATAACAAAAGGTTCCAAAGTAATTCTATCTATCCTAAAAGAATGATCCGATTTTGATGTAGATTTTCCGTTTGATAGTTGACTTAAATACTAGCTGCAGACGCAAGACCAGTCCCTTGAGACCAAGATCATTGTAACACGATCGAAACGTCGAGGTAAGAAAAATTAAAAAAGTTAAAATCACGTGGTTTCATTTCTTTTTCAGGAAACAGGCCAAGCTCTAGACAGCTCTGGTAAAGTAAACTCCTCCCTCATAGAATCAATTCGAATGGGCACCACTGTCGCCACTAACGCGCTTCTAGAACGAAAAGGCGCTAAAGTGGCTCTAGTAATCAATAGAGGATTTAAAGACTTGTTGCTGATTGGCAATCAGGCTCGACCCCATATATTTCAGTTGGTAAGTTCTATATGGTTCTAGTTATTATAGCCCGCGGTTTCTCACAAATTCACAAATAAATCTTACTAATATTATAAACGCAAAAGTTTGCATGTATCTGACTTTGTACTGGACAGATTGCGATGAAACTTGAAATATATTAGGTAGCTGGATACCGGGAATAACACGTAGGCTAGTTTTTATCCCGGTATTCCCGCGGTAATGGTAATAACGCGGGTGTAACCGCGGGGTGCAGCTAGTAATAAATAAATATAATAAATATTATACGACGTTACACACAGCGCAATCTAGCCTCAAAGTAAGCACTAGGCTTGTACTATGGGTACTAGACAACGGATATACTACATATCATACTTTTTTTTTGTAAATACATTTATATTATGATATATATAAAGGCACTCAAACCAGGTACCTACAAATATTTATTTTTAAGCATAAATATTTGCACCCAATCGAATCCACAGCCTTCTGCATTGCAGTCACAGAGGCCACAGCGAATGAAAGGTTTTTGTTTCCGTCTCGATCTTTTGAATTTCGAATAATTTTATTTTTACAATTATTGTTCGAAATTCAAAACATCAAGACGAAAACAAAAACCTATCAAAACAGAATCAACAGACGCTCAAAAAGGAAACAAAAGGGGATCGAAACTTTTGAGTTTTCGTTTCGTTCTTTAACTTCAAAACGATGGACGCATTAGTTTGAGGTCCTAAAAGGATAAACTAGGGTTGCCAACACTTTTTTCCTAAAATATAGTATTTGGTGCTAAAAAATAAAGTACGCCCCAATAAATAGAGTATTTTTAACCAAATGTTTGCAAGAAATGAAAATATAACTATTTAGTGTCTTACTTGTGGATTAAGTACAGATATTTTTAGCACTGAACCTATTTATTTCAGTAGTATACTTTGTACGTCTAGAAGCAAATCATTGAGGTGAACCAATGACACTTATTTATTACACAGGAAAAATGTCACACTTTTATATGATTTTTTCTGGGAAAACAAAATAAACTTTTTAAAGTAGAAATATAGTATTTTTGCGTACATTATGTTTATTCTAAAGTATATAGTACGCTGAGCTGAAATATAGTATAATACTATATTTTATAGTACGGTTGGCAACCCTAGGATAAACCGACTTTGATATAGTCTTTTCGTTTGATAGTTGACTTAAGTATAACTTTTTATTGTATTTTAGGATATAAAACGTCCAGGGGTGTTGTACACGGATGTGGTTGAAGTAGATTGTCGTGTGATACCGGCTTTAGAAGACAGGTGTCTCATGGGGGAACTCAAGAAGGGCTGGCGGAAAGTTGTTGGTAAGTTCGATATTTTTTCTTTGGTCTGTGTAATTTTTTAGAGTTTCATACCTTAAAAGATAAAAAAGGAGCCCTTATAAGATCACAACATAACCAGTGGCAATACGGAGTACGGCGTGACAGCGTGTAATTATCTTTTCTCACTTCTCACTTATTCAATTTGTAACGGGTATGCCCTTTTAATCCGAAAGGGGGTTGTTCTAGACGTCTACGTGAACACCTTTTGTTCTACGACTTTTGAAAATTTAAACTTTTTTTGTTGAAAATTTTGAGATTATGTTTCACTGAAAAAACAGCTCCTTTTGAAAATAAATGTAATTGAAGTTTTGATTGTAGTACATCAAACGAAATGAAAGGACTACATGAGGTCAATGACCTCGAGCTCTCAGAAACAGCTGATTTCAAGTAAACTTTACACCTAAATTTTTCGAAAAGTACTTCGTATTTCCAAAAGTCGTATAACAAAAGTTGTTCACCTGGACGTCTAGAACAACCCCCTTTCGGATTAAAAGGGCATACCCGTTACAAATTGAATAAGTGAGAAGTGAGAAAAGATAATTACACGCTGTCACGCATACCCGTTACACGTTGTAATATAAACGCGAAAGTTTGTATGTATATATGTGACTTTGTTACTCTTTCACGCAAAAACTACTGAACCGATTGCGATGAAACTTAGAATATAGATAGCTTGATTACGGGGAATAACACATAGGCTACTTTTTATCCACATATTCCCGCGGGAATGGGGCGTGCGCGGGTAAACTGCGGGGAGCAGCTAGTTATTTTTAATCGAGTGTGTAATAAATAATTAACCACTATTTCACTAGATGGTATGTTAAATACATTATAGCATATGATAACTATTGCGCCATCTAGCTACAAACTGAGCAACTAGGCTTGGATGTGGTGACTACATATATCAATATACCTGTGTCACTTATTTGTAATTATACACATAATTATGCACAAAATCCATATAGAAACGTCCAGAACCAGAAACAAATAATTTTAAGCAGAATAAACACTTGTTCCTAGCGGAAATCGAACCCGCTACCTTCTGCGTCGAAGCCGGGTGTTCGTCTGATGCGCCATAGAACAGAAATCGTCTAAATTCTCTAACTTACATTTTGTTACAGGGTCAACCGGAGAAAAAATGCTAATAGTAAAAGATATCGACGAGGAAGCAGTGCGGAAAGATCTACAAGCCCTTAGAGAGAAAGGGATAGATAGCATTGCTGTTGTTCTCGCTCACAGCTACACGTTCTTCGAACATGAGGATAGAATCGGGAAGATTGCCGAGAGTTTAGGTAAGTGTCAATATTGAAAAATACAATAAAATAAAATGAAGTAGCTGCGCCCCGCTGTGTCACCAGCGTAAGTTCCTTTCCCGTGGGAATATCAGGACAAAATCTCGTAACATGCTAGGGTTCACCCAAGTATCTCGTTACATTCTAGGGTTCACCAAAGTATCTCGTTACATTCTAGGGTTCACCAAAGTATCTCGTTACATTCTAGGGTTCACCAAAGTATCTCGTTACATTCTAGGGTTCACCCAAGTATCTCGTTACATTCTATTGGTAACCCAAGTATCCTATTACATTCTAGGGTTCACCCAAGTATCTCGTTACATTCTAGGGCTCACCCAAGTATCTCGTTACATTTTAGGGTTCACCCAAGTATCTCTGTCCCACTCGGTGACGTCGATGGTCCGCATCGTGCCACGTGGTTTCACCGCATGTGCGGACGCCTATCTCACGCCTCACATTAGAGAGTATGTGTCGAGCTTCGCGGAGGGGTTCAGTGATGGGTTGCGAGATACTAATGTGTTGTTCATGCAGTCTGATGGTGGCCTCACGCCTATGAATATGTGAGTATCTCTCAACGTTTATTTACTAATTTCCGAATATTTATACGCTGCTTAAAATTGAGGGTTTGCAAGCAAGTAGTTCCTAAATTCAAAAAATCACTTACCAAACAATAAATTTAAATAAACATAAACGATTTTAGATAAATGAAAAAGGAAGTTTTTGACGTATGTTTCCGAAATTAGCCCTTCAACTGTGTCATTTTTGCGTGACTTTTAGCCTCGGATATCGTCACAATGTTTTTCTTCGCCGTAAAGAGCATGTTAATAAATAGCGCACATCAATTTAATTTGTTTGTAATTTATTTATTATTATTACTAGAGTAGCTACGCAGAAGTGAAAACGCGTTATCACAGGCGCGCGTTTCTCGAGCGGTTTCACTTTTTCGTTCATTACTCGGGTTCTACTAATTGGATTTCGATGCAAAGTATACCACGACCTTCCTCGAAAATAAAACTATCTAATATTGAACCAGATTCAATCGGATCAGTAGTTTTTAATTGTATAAGGAACCGACAGATAAACAGAGAAACAGACGGACAGACATGAATTTTAAAAAGTCTACAATTTTTTTCTACTACTTTTCTAAGCCCTCTAGACAATTTTTTTTTATTTACTTCCAAGTACAGACTTTTTGTCCTCCCTTCCTTTATTATAAGTATAGATGTGACTTAGGCTGTTTTACCCGCCTAAGTCACGGTCCCGCAGGATTTCGGAATCACAATCCGTCCAGTATCACGGGGCTATGGAGCCCCGGACTGGAGGGATGTTATTCGAAATATTATTCATTAATTTTTCGGCCTCTGTGGCGCGTCGGGCAAACGCCCGACTGCATGCAAAAGGCTGCGGGCTCGATTCTTTCTGGGTTTAAATATTTATGCTTAGAATTAAATATTTGTATCTGGTCTGGCTGTCTACGTTTAATATGTATGTATTTACAAAAAAAAGTTACAATGTGTAGTATATCCGTTGTCTAGTACCCATAGTACAAGCCTAGTGAGTTTGGGGCTAGATTGCGCTGTGTGTAATGTTGTGCAAAATTTATATTTATTTATAACTAGCTGCGCCCCGCGGTTTCACCCGCGTAAGTCCCGTTCCCGCGGGAATATCGGGATAAAAAGTAGCCTATGTGTTAATCCAGGTGCCCAACTACCTATATATTCCAAATTTCATCGCAATCGGTTCAGTAGTTTTTGTGTGAAAGAGTAACAACCTCACAAACATACATACACACATACATATTTACATACAAACTTTCGCGTTTATAATATTAGTACGATTGTTTCCCTGTGTGCAGGTTCAACGGATCCCGTGCCATCCTCTCCGGTCCGGCGGGCGGGGTGGTGGGGTACGCCATGACGTCGTACTACGAGGAGACCGGACTGCCTGTTATAGGTAACTTTCTTACTTATATACTCTTAAATAAATATATTTTTTTACTTAAAGAAATGCTTTGCAAAAATGTCGCACCCGACAGGACTTGAATGAATGAATATGAATGAATGAATGAATTGGCCACGGATGCATGTTCAATCGAGTCGAAATTGCATCGGATTGCATTTCTTATTGTTTACGTTTTTAAGGCACGCAGCGCCATCTACCGACTATATTATGTGTATATACTATTATTATTTTTTTTGTTTTTTTAGGTTAGGTAATTTTGACATTGTATTAGAACTTATTATTATTTCCAAATACATTATTTATACCTGGTAAATATACTAGGTAATACATTCCTAGATTATACTTCATCAATTTTTAGGATACCCAACCCGTCTGTCGGTCACCAGGTTGTATCTCATATACCGTGATAGCTAGAAAGTTGAAATACTCACCGATCATGTATTTTTGTTGCCGCTATAAAACAAATACCAAAATTAAAATAAAACAAACATTTAAGGGGGGGCTCCTATACAACAAACGTGATTTTTCAAATGTAAACGCAACGATAACGCAATTTAATTTTACCACTAGCGCCATCTTTGGCGCTAGTGGCATCGCTCTGGAATTTCGCTTGGTCCAGTGTTTATTTTCTATTACGTGTATTGTTATCTACTAGCTGTTACCCGCGACTTCGTCTGTGTAGAAATAGTGCTTAGGTAACCTACTTATTCGTTGATTACTCAGGTTCTACTAATTGGATTTTGATATAAAATATTTCACGAAGTTCTTTAGAAAATGGAACTATCCAATATTGAAAACCAGATTTCAATCGGATAACTAGTTTTTAATTGTATAAGGAACAAACAGAGAAACAGACTGACAAGCATGAATTTTAAAAATTGTATAAGTAATTTTGTTCTACTACTTTTCCTAAGTCCCCTAGATCACTTTTTTTTCAATTTACTTCCAAGTAGAGACTTTTTGTCCTCTTTTCCCTTAATATAAGTATAGAAGATAACCCACTTACATCGTAATGTACTATTTCCTACACACGTACCATTTATCTGTACTTACAGATAAACTACGGTTATTTAAAACAGGCAGTAACTTTAGTAGTGAAAATGCTTAATACCTATAATCATCATCATCATCAGCCTGTTGCAGTCCACTGCTGGACATAGACCTCTCCAATTGCACGCCACCTAGATCTATTTTCGGCTTCTCGCATCCAGTTTGTGTCAGCCGTCTTGCGCAAATCGTCGCTCCAACGTGCCTGAGGACGTCCTACAATACGTTACCTACCCTATAATCAATAGTCCACCAAAACGCTTCCAGGTTTCGACATGGGCGGTACGTCGACAGACGTGTCTCGCTACGCCGGCACGTTGGAACATGTCCACGAGGCCACAACCGCCGGAGTCACTATTCAGGCGCCGCAGTTAGGTAAGTACTCTAGGGGACCCGGGCCGACTTGCGCTAGCCTGGGTTAAATACATAACTCAATTTCAATTTCAAAATTCTAACACATACAATAACGTTAAAACTACGATTGATATTAACACGATATTCGATACTTTGTCAGGCTGAGGCGTCTATAAAAGCTTTTATAATGTTTTATTGTTTTTACTAGTACACTATTCAATAAACATTGCTCATTAATTGTTAGAGATAGTTTCCGAACGCGCATTAGACAATTAGCTTCCGAACGCATTCTTACGACAGTAGCGCCGCTACCGGGCAAAGGGGAAACACTCTCTTGTAGATTATGAGAGCGAAAGAGAGTGCCGTCTATAGAAAATATTGGCACTATTTATACTTTTCACGCATAAATAAGAATAAAGCATTTTCGATGTAATTTAATACTTTATTGGCCCTTTTTTTGTGTCTTGTTGTTTTTTACCAAGAAATGTATTCTTATCTTAAACCTAGAGCTAAACTCACAACTCAGTCTGGCGCAAGTGGGGCTTAGGTTTTTAGAGTTATTTATTATAGAACTTCAAACGAAATGATTTTATTCATTCAAGCAATTCTCAGCGAGATATTTTTGAAGCTTGACTGTTGCACGCACTGATCAAGTAATTATTTTTTATTTAGGCTTTCCTTATAAAAAGTTACTCTTTGCTACTGCATCGTGCTATGTTTTTTTTTTTTCTAAAGAAAATGTTATAAATTAACCCATAAAACATATAAAATTTACTATGACATATTAAATTTGCTGTGACATATAAAATTTGCTGCGACATAGAAAATTTGCTGTGGCATATAAAATTTACTGTGTAATTTTGGAGTATTTCAAGTTTTCATTGTATTATACTAGGAACCAGTGGAGGTAGAAAACTATCAAAGGCAACAAGGAGATACAACAATATCAAATTGAAAAAAATATACATACAAAATTCTCTAAATTCTATAAGCAAAATAGTAACGTATTTAGGTTTAAATTTTAAATGTAAGGTTCTAGATGTAAGTTTAAAAGGCTGCAGGATTCTGTAGTTTTTTTTTTTGTAAAAAAATACCCAATTATTTTGAGCCTAAGGTCGGATGCAGAATTGTTAAGTGACACTTGAAAAATTTGGTTTAAGTAATTTAATGAATCCAAATTCTCCAAGGGTTTGACTTAAAAAAATGGTTTTATCTGCCATTTAATTTTTTTTAAGTGTAGTAAAGCACATAAAAAGTTAAATAAAAAAAAAACAATACTTTCCATAATTCAACATCCGACACAATTTGACAGGACCTGTTACTATTTTGAGTTTTACCTTAAAATTAAATATATTTATTTATAGTTTTAAGATCCAGGGGGTTTGTTGCCCCTTGTTTTTCTAGTCAATCTAGTCAACTTGGCACTTGAAGTAGTGTCGAAATATTGAGCTCCGTAAAACAATACGCCATTCTGATATGAATATTGTTACTTGTTACGTTCTTACCTTGCCCATTGGACTATGTTACAATAGTATTAGTCGTGAGTAGACTGGAGCTGCAGAGCGCGTCATCCGATATACAACCGTTGTGTGCTGATTTTTTTCATATATCTACTTTTCCTATAGAGATGTTTGAAAACTCCATCATTGTAGTCAAAGTCAGGCTATGATTATTCAAAATTGTGTGAGTTTAAAAAGTAGGCTACCTATTTATTACTATGTGTACTGTTAAATACTCTTTTTTAAATATAAAGCAGAATACACAAAAAAAACCACAAAATATGGAATAACTTAAAAGTTTACAATTGATAAAAAATGAATTATGTTTACTATGTTTCTCGGGCCAAAATTACCTGCGTGCCTTCCTAAAGTTTGTTCTTTTGTTCTAACTTACAAAACAGGTGGCCCGCTTTTGTCTAAGCCGGTAAAATTAACAATAGTCAATAGGAACTCTATAAGAGTTTAGGCCCTTATCACTAAACATTTGCAAGAACTTTATTGCTCTAATATTGGCAAGGCTTTAGTTTTATTCTTTCACTTCTTTAGTGAAAGGAGATTTTGTTTTCGACTTCATTATCTGTTTCCAGTAATTTTTAGACAAAAGAAACCTTTATTTAAACCGCTTTGTGGATATCCTCTCCGCTGCCAGCGCTAGCGCCCCCCGAACCTCAGGTCTGGCTATCCAAAAAAAAAATCTGGCTAACAATTTGGGACTGTCTGTTAAATTGCCGATTTATTGATTCTGGTGTTTCAAATACCTTAACATTTATACATTTTTGGATTTTCCATGAAATTTCCAATATTTTGAAGTATAATTTTAATATTGTATCTAAATAAAAATGTAAGTAAGTATAGTGTAAAGTCAAAATTGTCATGTTACTCTAAACATAATCGGGTTTATCTTTCAAATGAAAAAACTTATTTAGCTAAATGTTGATTTATTTTGACCATAAATCTATTGGTTACATATATTAAATACAAAACAATATTCCCCTATACAATTGTTAGACATAAAAAACAAAAGAAGCAATTAACAATTTTTCCAACAATCACTCGCCGATTTCCAACATGGATGTACAATGTATTT
Source organism: Idaea dimidiata (assembly GCA_949358125.1). Taxonomy (NCBI): domain Eukaryota; kingdom Metazoa; phylum Arthropoda; class Insecta; order Lepidoptera; family Geometridae; genus Idaea; species Idaea dimidiata. The sequence continues at coordinate 3,069,741 of OX442342.1, forward strand.
TCGGCTGGATGCGACATTATTGCAAACATTTGTATACTCAATAAAATTCCAAATAATATTGAAACGCTTAAGGGTTTAGTGCCCCTAAGGTTCAGAAGGTTAACAACTAGAATTAGGTGGCCTACCTGAGGAGGTTAGAACCTACCTATCGTTAGCTAAGTAAAAACAAGTTACAATTAATTACACAGATTTATTTACAAAAATTGACTTTAATTACAAGTGCAACAGACTAAATTAAACAAATGACTCTAAATTAATTATCAAGACGTGGGTTCGATGTACGACTAGGGTTCTTGCACTTAAATCCCAGAAATTAACTTGGCTTAAGTGACGGAGTAGGTTCGGAGCCGGCCGCTGTCTAGGAGAGCGCCGCCGGAAGGACGCTGTGTGCCGAAGTGCGGAAGGTGGTCGGAGGTCCGGGAAGGGTGTGCAGGTGTCCGGGGAAAAATGCCGGGGGAAGAAGTGCCGGGGGAAAAAGGCCGGGAAAAACTGCCCTGAAAAAAACCAAAAAAAAATCTGCGGAATGCGTAAGGAAAAATATTAAAAGCGAGGAGGGTAGGTTACTGCTGCGAGGTCTGTTCCTGTTTAAGCATGATTGCCACGTGGCCGCGACATGTGGAGGTCAAGTGGGTGTGGTGCCCGGCATGCGGCATGGCGCAATCAACACGTGGCTGCTAACCAAGCGCGCTAGGAGGTGGTGCAATGAGATGGCAAACACGCAAGCAGGGTAAAAAATAGCGTAGATGATGATGATGAAATTGGCCACCTCAATTTCAAAGATTAAAATCCTCTGAAAATAAAAAGGTGATCCGTGCCAGTAAGCCATCACGTGCGTGTCAAGGTAGCGTGGCAGCACAACACTAGAACAATATTACGGCACCATAGCACCAGCCTCGAAATATTATGCTACAAAATATACATTAATTTAAGATAGATAGCAGGTAGGTACTATAAAACAATTAAAATTCATGCTAATCGAAAGCAAGGCATAGTAGATTGCGAGTGAAACCTACGTGGCTAAGCAAAGGTCAGACCAAGTACATAATTAGGTAGAATGCTGAAAAATTAACAAATGAAAATGTAATGCTAAGCATTCGGCGAAATACGATATAAGTAGATCGCAAGCGGAACAATCTACATTACATTTTATTGCAATAATGAAGTTAAGGGAATTAAATATTTAATTAGGTACCTACATATGACGTGGATTCAAATACGTAGAAATGGAATGAAATCTAGCTTTAAAATACGTTAAAATAAAATTGAACAGGAACACTAGGTACACATAAATGAAGAGAAAACTCACCGCTAGGTCACGCGGGCTTTTTTTAAGAATAAAATAACTTTGAGAACTACATTTTTGTTCAGGTAAGAGCTCAGATGTAAAAAGAAAGAAAAATGGCCGGACAGGCCCTTTTATCTAAATTTTGAGTTGAAAAAAACCCAGTAAGACAGGTGGGGACCACACCTACCAAACGATTACGGTAAATTTGTTAATCATAGACAAATATAAAATTTTCTAGCAAGTTTAGCAAGTAGGATAATACATTTTAACTAATCCAGCCTATAAAAAAAAAACTAAAGCTGGTAATAACCGAAAGAAAAGTGAATAATCATTAAATTTAATAAAAAAAGGTTCTATTTGCAAAAACGAAATAAAAAATATTCCAACCAAAGACAAGAGAGTGGTTTGATTGGTAGTTTGTCAATAAAGGAAAAAAACGAAACGTCAAACTGACAATGTAAACAAAAGCTACGTAATTATTAAAATTATCGTTTTAAAATGAATTTATCTAGTAATTAAAGGTCAAGTATGCGTACCGCGACAAATAAAATGTGAAGATTTGCCCGGTACAAGTAGCTGGCCAGAAGGAATGATAAAAACAACAAAAAAACCGTACAAAAAGTGGTAGGTTATGATTGTGAATATAAGAAGATTTAATTAGGAATTAAACGCTAGATCATTAAGCAATAGGTAAGTAACAAAAGCAATTGTTACCTAAATAAAGGGACAAACCGTCAGTGAATAACAAATAGCTCAAAAACATCTGTTTGTGAAAGTATTTTAGGTTAAAAAAGTTGAAAATAAATAGTATTATTTTGAGCAAACAAGTTAAAAGAAACGACCAAAATAGAGGGTCGTTACAATATTAACATTATTTCTTGTGTCCAAGCGCGAGTTGGACATTATTTTATAATTATTTAATTTTTTTTAAATTATTTAATAAAAATTTTTTTGACTAAATTTATTTACCAACCCAACGACACGAGTTAAAATTTATTTAATTTAATACCAAACATTTTTTTCCATGCATTTTTCTATTTTGGTAGGTATGTTTTTTTTTCGCATAAAAAATATATTTAAATTTACTAATTTATAAACACGCGTTAAAAACACGTACACGTACATACCAGTAACTGTTAAAAAATATATTTTTTTTTTTAGTGGGCACATGTCCCATCCAAAAGCCACATCTAGTTTTTTCTAAAACATCTAACGATGGAGATGTCGGCTTACCAGTAGGAGGCGCTATAGTCTATAATTAATCAAACAATTCAACGAATTTGAATCTTATTCGTATGGTTTTAATTAGTTCGTTTTTTCGCCACCGGCATAACAGAACGTTGTCTTTGTCTTCGATCGAACGATCGATCGATTTACCTGCATGAGGGCGCTAGTGTCTTTAATAATCCAACAATTCAACCGAATTTGCACCTTATTCGTATGGTGATAATTAGTTCGTTTTTTCGCCACCGGCAAAACTGAACGTTGTCTTTGTGACCATTGACCCGCGATTAGAACATTGTGCTTTTACATTGAAATATGCAAATATTACGCCTTTATTCCTATTTTGTAGTAATAATAACTGTAGATTATGAACAATTGCACTTATTTTGACACATAACCATTATCAAACACAACATTTCATGCATACACACCGCTACCAAAGTGCGCAGTTCAAAATGCCGGTAAGCTTCATGCAAATTAAAAACCCTTTTTTTTTGTAATAAATGACATAAAAAAACCTAAATAGGATTAATATTAGGTAGATTACTTACCCAGGCATTATTTTTAAGCCACAAAACACAAAATCACTAATAATTTTCGACGAAACTGAAAACTACAACACGCGCGAAATGCAGACCGACGAAACTGACGTTTACTTGAGTTGACTCACGGAACTGTCAATATACCCCTACTATTGTGAATGTACTGTAGGTTTTTATTTGCTAGCCCTTTTCAACATCTACACATCAAGATACGTTAAAACGAGATAGATATCTTTGTTAATACGCTCCTGTAAAAATAGGAGTGCCTACTGGCGCGACCATATTACGGTCGCTGAGCAATCTAGAGTTTTGGCGCGACACCGTAAAACGGTCGCGTTTGTAATAATGTTTTAATTGGAATTTACTAAGCTTTTTATTGCAAGAAACTGCTTAAATATTATGGTATTCTAAACTTTATATCTTAAAGTGTTTACCGCAGTTAGAAAACACTGTTATAGAAATTCTTTTACAAAATTTAGGTGCTGGTCGTTTATTATGGTATTTTTGGAAATATAGTAAGCCTGTGAAATTTGCCTACTGAAATTAGCGTCCATCGTCAGCTAATGGTCAAACGCTTCCCCAGTGGAACAACTGTCGATTTCCTCTTATTGGTATGCACCAATCAGAAGAGAGATATACAACATGTGGAATGTTGAAGTACTTGAACTCCAGTTCTAGTATCCCTATCAGACTCTATCTCAATCCCCAATTCGAAATCATTGTCTTCCTTATCAAAGATGTCATACTCAGCGATTTGGACAAGGCGCAGGACTTTTCCCTCCTGGAAATGGAGTAGACCTACGTCTTCGTCTACCCAACCAATAGCAACATCTTCACGTTGCTCGATTGGTGTCTAAACATGTCGATGACAGGGAGAAATCCGACGACGCTGTAGCATCCCCCCATCCCATCAGACTACCTAAATTTTTTAATCGACATCCATGTCTTCCTCACCAAAGATGTCATACTCGAGGATATAGACGAGGTCAATGGGCAGGAGTACTGCGCGTCGTGGATACACAGACCCACGTATTGATCTTCCCAACGAATACCAACATCCTTATACTGCTGAATTCGTTCATCCAATTGTGGATGAAGAGGAGGAAGTTAGACATGTATAATTAGTTCTTGAACCGGTTGATCAACATGTTGATTGAGGTATTTGTTGGGAATCATCCCGCGCAATCAGCACCCATACTCATCAACATTTTGTGTTTTTTTTTTTAGTTTTCAAACATGTTCATGACGGTATTGGTTGGGTACTACCCCGCAATTCATGCATAACCTAAACCGTTGTTAGTGGTAGTTAGTGGAGGGATAAACTCGGAGAGTGTGTTCTTTATTTATGTAGGTATCAGATAAGAAACAGTTTTTTTCCCACGTTTTTATACGCTCACTATTCTTGTTTGTTTGTCAATCCGGGCGGAATCTTGCAACTTCAATTTGAGACACTTCCCGGCTAGCTAGCGGGCTGGAACTTTGGAAATAAGTTCAGATCAAGATGAAAATGCAACCTAAAGCTACTTTCAACTTTCCACAAGCACAATTATTGGTAACAATAAAGTATTGCACGGAACATAACCAATTCGTTTGCGACGAATCGCGATAGCTTTCATGATGGCGGCTATAGATTGAATGCTGTAATAATAGCTGCCAACCACAAAAACGATTTTACCTGCGTGCCTTTGTAGAGTTAGTTCTAGAGAACTATAGCAACATCTTCACGTTGCTCAATTCGTTTCTAAACATGTCGATTAAGGGGAGAAATCTGGCGATGCTGAAACGCTTGAGGGGTTTAGTACCCCTAAGGTTCAGAAGGTTAGAGCTAGGGTAAGGTGGCCTACCTGGGGAGGTCAGAACCTACCTATCGTTAGCTAAGTAAAAACACGTTACGACAATTACAAAGATTTATTTACGAAAATTGACTCTGATTACAAATGCAACAGACTAAGTTAATACAATGACTCTAAATTAAAACAGTGATTCTAAATTAAACAATGACTCTAATTTAAACAATGACTCTAAATTAAAACGTTAAATGACGTTAAATTAAGTTAGCAACGTGGGTTCGATATACGACCAGGGTTCTTGCACTTAAATCCCAGAAATCTACTTAGCTTCTATGACGGAGTACGTTCGGAGCCGGCCGCTGTCTAGGAGAGCGCCGCCGGAAGGACGCGGTGTGCCGAAGTGCGGAAGGTGGTCGAAGGTCCGGGAAAGGTGTGCAGGTGCCCGGGGAAAAGTGCCGGAAGAGTGCCGGGGGAAAAAGTGCCCTGAAAAAAACCAAAAAACTCTGAAGAATGCGTAGAAAAAAATTTATTAAAAACGAGGAGGGTAGGTTACTGCTACGAGGTCTGTTCCTGTTCAAGCATGATTGCCACGTGGCCGCGACACGTGGAGGTCAAGCGGGTGTGGTGCCCGGCATACGGCATGGCGCAATCAGCACGTGGCTGCTAACCAAGTGCGCTAGGAGGTGGTGCAATGAGATGGCAAACACGCAAACAGGGTAAAAAAATAGCGAAGATGATGATGAAATTGGCCACCTCAATTTCAAAGATTAAAATCCTCTGAAAATAAAAGGTGATCCGTGCCAGTAAGCCATCATGTGCGTGTCAAGGTAGCGTGGCAGCACAGCACTAGAACAATATTACGGCACCATAGCACCAGCCTCGAAATATTATGGCTACAAAATATACATTAATTTAAGATAGATAGCAGGTAGGTAATATAAAACATTCAAAATTCATGCTAATCGAAAGCAAGGCATAGTAGATTGCGAGTGAAAAACACGTGGCTGAGCAAAGGTCAGTCCAAGTACATAGTTAGGTAGAATGCTGAAAAATTAACAAATGAAAATGTAATGCTAAGCGTTCGGCGAAATACGACACAAGTAGATCGCAAGCGGAACAATCTGCATTACATTTTATAGCAATAATGAAGTTAACTCTTTATAAGGCATAACGTTCTAGCAACAAAACCATAAACCTGTTAATGAATTAAGTATATTTATGTGGATAGAAAACAATTTTTATTTTTATATTTTTATTATTTACATGGTAGTAATTATATTCCCTCTGCCCGTGTAGGGATTTGTAGGATATATAGATATTTGTAGAATATTGTAATATATACCAGAGAAATTAAAATATACTGGTCTAAAAACTTAAAGTCTGGTTTATACTCAATCAAATACTTTTATTTCTTAATCATAAATGCCTATTATAAAACTTATTGACGATGTAATGCTGTAAAACAAGGAACTCACAAAAGCACACAAAGGTACGGTACATCTTTCGCACTTTATCTTCGTTCTTTTGTCATTCGCCTTGGTGCTGCACAGCCTGCATCGTTGATAGGAATCCAACGAACTGGGTAAGTGGTCTCCCACATTCGAATAACGCACTTCATCAGGGACCACATGTATGGCTTTCTGGCGGGTGGTGGAGCAGCTGGTGGAGGTGAAGCAGATACTAAGGGAGATTCGGCAGTAGATGCATTGGCAGATGGAGGATCTAGGTCACATTCTATGTCAGCAAGTAAAACAACTTCAGTATCCGTTACGTTTGACAATTGTGGGCTGGGTTGACTTCGTAGATGATGCGGAGACTGACGGTTGGTCGAAATCCTTCAATATTTTCTGAAGCCTAGCTGTACCGTATCCAACTCCGTCGTCACATTCCTGGTCATCTTCAGAATTTTCTAGATCTTCTGGTAACCCAAAAAGATCCTCAAGCGCATGCTCTATATCTAAGTCAGCCAAAACTTTTCTAGCCTCTTTTCTCCCGCTCATCTGCAGAAGCAAAGCAAAAATTCAAACTCACCCGCAGGCAGAGGGAATTTTCTTCCCACCACAAAAAACCTCTGTTTTGTCGAACCAAAGCACCCAAAGATAAAAATATGCATCCAGATAGTTGGTATAGATCTCACGCCATAAATATATAAAAAAACTTACCTCTAATAACTAAAAATCTGGATGATGGACCCTGGTACAATTTTCAGAAGAAAAAACCGGCACTTTTCGAAACTCAACTGACCACAGTATAAAAAATATGCTTTGACAGTTGACACTTTTTTTATGTCAAAATAATGACAGTTAGCAAGCGGAGTTGCCAATTAAAAAAAAATTAAAAAAATGTTCGTTTTTGTCGATATAATCAAGGAAAAGTATGGTGGTAAAAACTTTCCCTTTGCCATAAAAAGGGTTAAGGGAATGAAATATTTAATTAGGTACCTGCATATGACGTGGATTCAAATACGTAGAAATGGAATGAAATCTAGCTTTAAAATACGTTAAAATAAAATTGAACAGGAACACTAGGTACACATAAATGAAGAGAAAACTCACCGCTAGGTCACGCGGGCACTTTTTACGAATAAAATAACTTTGAGAACTACATTTTTGTTCAGGTAAGAGCTCAGATGTAAAAAGAAAGAAAAATGGCCGGACAGGCCCTTTTATCTAAATTTTGAGTTGAAAAAAACCCAGTAAGACAGGTGGGGACCACACCTACCAAACGATTACGGTAAATGTGTTAATCATAGACAAATATAAAATTTTCTAGCAAGTTTAGCAAGTAGGATAATACATTTTAACTAATCCAGCCTATAAAAAAAAAACTAAAGCTGGTAATAACCGAAAGAAAAGTGAATAATCATTAAATTTAATAAAAAAAGGTTCTATTTGCAAAAACGAAATAAAAAATATTCCAACCAAAGACAAGAGAGTGGTTTGATTGGTAGTTTGTCAATAAAGGAAAAAAACGAAACGTCAAACTGACAATGTAAACAAAAGCTACGTAATTATTAAAATTATCGTTTTAAAATGAATTTATCTAGTAATTAAAGGTCAAGTATGCGTACCGCGACAAATAAAATGTGAAGATTTGCCCGGTACAAGTAGCTGGCCAGAAGGAATGATAAAAACAACAAAAAAACCGTACAAAAAGTGGTAGGTTATGATTGTGAATATAAGAAGATTTAATTAGGAATTAAACGCTAGATCATTAAGCAATAGGTAAGTAACAAAAGCAATTGTTACCTAAATAAAGGGACAAACCGTCAGTGAATAACAAATAGCTCAAAAACATCTGTTTGTAAAAGTATTTTAGGTTAAAAAAGTTGAAAATAAATAGTATTATTTTGAGCAAACAAGTTAAAAGAAACGACCAAAATAGAGGGTCGTTACAATATTAACATTATTTCTTGTGTCCAAGCGCGAGTTGGACATTATTTTATAATTATTTAATTTTTTTTTAATTTTTTTTAAATTATTTAATAAAAATTTTTTTGACTAAATTTATTTACCAACCCAACGACACGAGTTAAAATTTATTTAATTTAATACCAAACATTTTTTTCCATGCATTTTTCTATTTTGGTAGGTATGTTTTTTTTTCGCATAAAAAATATATTTAAATTTACTAATTTATAAACACGCGTTAAAAACACGTACACGTACATACCAGTAACTGTTAAAAAATATATATTTCTCAAGTGGGCACATGTCCCATCCAAAAGCCACATCTAGTTTTTTCTAAAACATCTAACGATGGAGATGTCGGCTTACCAGTAGGAGGCGCTATAGTCTATAATTAATCAAACAATTCAACCGAATTTGAATCTTATTCGTATGGTCTTAATTAGTTCGTTTTTTCGCCACCGGCAAAACTGAACGTTGTATTTGTGACCATTGACCCGCGATTAGAACATTGTGCTTTTACATTGAAATATGCAAATATTACGCCTTTATTCCTATTTTGTAGTAATAATAACTGTAGATTATGAACAATTGCACTTATTTTGACACATAACCATTATCAAACACACCATTTCATGCATACACACCGCTAACAAAGTGCGCAGTTCAAAATGCCGGTAAGCTTCATGCAAATTAAAAACCCTTTTTTTTGTAATAAATGACATAAAAACACCTAAATAGGATTAATATTAGGTAGATTACTTACCCAGGCATTATTTTTAAGCCACAAAACACAAAATCACTAATAATTTTCGACGAAACTGAAAACCACAACACGCGCGAAATGCAGACCGACGAAACTGACGTTTACTTGATTTGACTCACGGAACTGTCAATATACCCCTACTATTGTGAATGTACTGTAGGTTTTTATTTGCTAGCCCTTTTCAACATCTACACATCAAGATACGTTAAAACGAGATAGATATCTTTGTTAATACGCTACTGTAAAAAATAGGAGTGCCTACTGGCGCGACCATATTACGGTCGCTGAGCAGTCTAGAGTTTTGGCGCGACACCGTAAAACGGTCGCGTTTGTAATAATGTTTTAATTGGAATTTACTAAGCTTTTTATTGCAAGAAACTGCTTAAATATTATGGTATTCTAAACTTTATATCTTAAAGTGTTTACCGCAGTTAGAAAACACTGTTATAGAAATTCTTTTACAAAATTTAGGTGCTGGTCGTTTATTATGGTATTTTTGGAAATATAGTAAGCCTGTGAAATTTGCCTACTGAAATTAGCGTCCATCGTCAGCTAATGCTAAAGGACCCACGTATTGATCTTCCCAACGAATACCAACATCCTTATACTGCTGAATTCGTTCATCCAATTGTGGATGAAGAGGAGGAAGTTAGACATGTATAATTAGTTCTTGAACCGGTTGATCAACATGTTGATTGAGGTATTTGTTGGGAATCATCCCGCGCAATCAGCACCCATACTCATCAACATTTTGTGTTTTTTTTTTTAGTTTTCAAACATGTTCATGACGGTATTGGTTGGGTACTACCCCGCAATTCATGCATAACCTAAACCGTTGTTAGTGGTAGTTAGTGGAGGGATAAACTTGGAGAGTGTGTTCTTTATTTATGTAGGTATCAGATAAGAAACAGTTTTTTTCCCACGTTTTTATACGCTCACTATTCTTGTTTGTTTGTCAATCCGGGCGGAATGTTGCAACTTCAATTTGAGACACTTTCCGGCTAGCTAGCGGGCTGGAACTATGGAAATAGTTCAGATCCAGATGAAAATGCAACCTAAAGCTACTTTCAACTTTCCACAAGCACAATTATTGGTAACAATAAAGTATTGCACGGAACATAACCGATTCGTCGCAAACGTGATAGCTTTCATGATGGCGGCTATAGATTGAATGCTGTAATAATAGCTGCCAACCACGAAAACGATTTTACCTGCGTGCCTTTGTAGAGTTAGTTCTAGAGAACTATAGCAACATCTTCACGTTGCTCAATTCGTTTCTAAACTTGTCGATTAAGGGGAGAAATCTGGCGATGCTATAGCGTCCCCCATCCCATCACTCTACCACAATCCCTTAATTGACATCCATGTCTTCCTCACCAAAGATGTCATACTCTGGGATATAGACGAGGTCAATGGGCAGGAGTACTGCGCGTCGTGGATACGCAGACCCACGTATTGATCTTGCCAACGAATACCAACATCCTTATACTGCTGAATTCGTTCATCCAATTGTGGATGAAGAGGAGGAAGTTAGACATTTATAATTAGTTCTTGAACCGGTTGATCAACATGTTGATTGAGGTATTTGTTGGGAATCATCCCGCGCAATCAGCACCCATACTCATCAACATTTTGTGTTTTTTTTTAGTTTTCAAACATGTTCATGACGGTATTGGTTGGGTACTACCCCGCAATTCATGCATAACCTAAACCGTTGTTAGTGGTAGTTAGTGGAGGGATAAACTTGGAGAGTGTGTTCTTTATTTATGTAGGTATCAGATAAGAAACAGTTTTTTTCCCACGTTTTTATACGCTCACTATTCTTGTTTGTTTGTCGATCCGGGCGGAATCTTGCAACTTCAATTTGAGACACTTCCCGACTAGCTAGCGGGCTGAAACTTTGGAAATAGTTCAGATCCAGATGACAATGCAACTTAAAGCTACTTTCAACTTTCCACAAGCACAATTATTGGTAACAATAAAGTATTGCACGGAACATAACCGATTCGTCGCAAACGTGATAGCTTTCATGATGGCGGCTATAGATTGAATGCTGTAATAATAGCTGCCAACCACAAAAACGATTTTACCTGCGTGCCTTTCTAGAGTTAGTTCTTTTGTTCTAACTTATAAAACAGGTGTCTTGGTATGTTCTAAGCCTGCAAAAATAACAATAGTCAATTGGAACTCTATTTGAGTCTAAGCCCGTATCACTAAAACATTTGCAAGAACTTTATTGTCCTAATTTTGCAAAGAGTTAAGTTTTATTGTTTGTTTGATTATTTAGTGAAAGTAGGATTTTATTTTCGACATCGTTATCTGATGGTGATTTTTAGACAAAAGAAATGTACCTTTATTAACGCCGCTTTGTGGCGAGCCAAGCAAACAAACACTATTTTTTGTAATAATGTTTCAATACGAATTTATTAAGCTTCTTATTGAAGTCGTTTTAAGGTCGTGACGGTGGGAAAGGCTTAAATATTATGGTATTCCAAATTTTATATCATATAGTGTTTAAAATAAACCGACGGACTCAAACCCGCGACTACTGGGGGTAATTATACTGTTTTTTGAGATATACTCGTATTAACCCTGTGAAATTCGTTTATTTAAACAGAATTTGTCAACTGAAAATAACGGTAAGCGTCCGTCATTCAAGATGTGGAATGTTGAAATACTAGAACTCCAGTTCTAGTATATGACATCTGGTGTAGTGTCTCTATCAGACTTTATCTCAATCCCCAATTCGAAATCCATGTCTTCCCTAACAAAGATGTCATACTCGGGGATATAGACAAGGTCAATGGGCAGGAGTGCTGCGTCGTGGATATTAATCTACATTTATTTTTATTTTTCAATGTCATGTTGATGACGGTATTGGTGGGTGGTTGGGTAGCACCCTGCAATTCATGCATAGCCTAGCCCGTTGTTAGTGGAGGGATATAACTTTAAGAGTGTATTCTTTATTTATGTAGGTATCAGATAAGAAACAGTTTTCCCCACATTTTTATACGCTCACTATTTTTGTTTGCTTGTCGATCCGGGCGGAATCTTGCAACTTCAATTTGAGACACTTACCGACTAGCTAGCGGGCTGAAACTTTGGGAATAGTTCAGAACCAGATGACAATGCAACCTAAAGCTACTCCCAACTTTCCACAACTACAATTATTGGTAACAATAAAGTATTGCACGGAACACGGAGCGATTCGTCGCAAACGTGATAGCTTTCATGATGACGGCCATATATTGATTGCTGTCATAATAGTTGCCAACCAAGAAATCTACGCCGCCAGAATAACAAATGTCAAAACTAGTTCCGGCTATATGCAAACGTCATACGAAGCCACATAGTGATGAGGTTAATTGACTTTTGAATAGACAGAAAGATAATAATTAATTTAAAAAATCTAAAAACCCACATTTTTAAATGTCCTACAAAGCGCATCTTACGAATGTTATTGGCATGCATAGCATACATAGGTTTTGGGTGTAAATCGTCAAGATGCGCCCCCACGTTTTCAGTGGCCCTTTCGTTTAGCCCCGCAGGGTTTTTTTCTCTTTTTAGGAAATTTAGAAACGTGGGTTTTTAGATTTTTAAAAAAATTTTTTTTAAATTTCTACGGGATCGTGATCATCTATAAACCACGGATTTACTTCAGCTTGATATATTTGCCAATTAACCATTAATAGCGGCAATTCCACTATTCAGATTAAACCAGTCAGTTTGCGAGTAGATTTGAACATCGTCTGCATATATATAGATGGTAGGAAGAGGAAAGATAAGAAGTAATAAAATTAATGAATACTGAAAAAAGGAGAGGAGAAAGCACTGGCACGCTGCCCTGGGGTACACCGGCAGTCACATTGCACCAAGATGAATATACATCTTCGATACGAATACGCTGCCGGCGACCACACAGGTAACTACGAAACCATTCAATCGCCGTTGGAGATATGCGAAGCGAGCTTAAATGAATGTCGTGGTCAACATTGTTAAAAGCACTACTAAAATCTAGTAATGCTAATACCTTCAACTTACGATTATCCATACCTTTACGGATGTCGTCAGTGATTTTAAGACGAGCAGTAGTTGTGTTATGCCCTGGACGAAATCCGGATTGGAAAGAAATAGCTTTACTTATCATCTAAAAACTACGGAGGTTAGACTTGATAAAAAAAAGTATATGCTTACAATTTTATTTTATGAGCAATATTTTACCTGCCTGCGTGCCTTTCTAGAGTTAGTTCTTTTGTTCTAACTTATAAAACAGGTGTCTCGGTATGTTCTAAGCCTGCAAAAATAACAATAGTCAATTGGAACTCTATTTGAGTTTAAGCCCGTATCACTAAAACATTCGCAAGAACTGTATTGTCCTAATTTTGCAAAGGCTTAAGTTTTATTGTTCGTTTGACTTTTTTAGTGGAAGTAGGATTTTATTTTAGACATCGTTATCTGATGTTGATTTTTAGACAAAAGAATTGTACCTATATTATCGCCGCTTTGTGGATAGTCAAGTAAACAGTGTCTTTTGTAATAATGTTTCAATACGAATTCATTAAGCTTCTTATTGCAAGCCGTTTTAAGGTCGTGAGGGTGGGAACTTAAATATTATGGTATTCTCAATTTTATATCTTGTAGTGTTTACCACACTTAGAAAATACTGCAATTTTGAAACAAATCCGACAACTGGGGGGTGATTGTGCGGTTTTAGAAGATATATTAACCCTGTGAAATTCGTTAATTTAAACAGAATTAGTCTACTGAAAATAACGGTGAGCGTCCGTCATCAGGTGATGGTCGAACGCTTCCCCAATGGCAAAAGAAAATCAGTCGATGTTCTGGTTATTAGTATGCACCAATCAGAAGAGAGAAATACAACATGTGGAATGTTGAAGTACTTGAACTCCAGTTCTAGTATCCCCATCAGACTCTATCTCAATCCCCAATTCGAAATCATTGTCTTCCTTATTATCAAATATGTCATACTCAGCGATTTGGCCAAGGCGCAGGACTTTTCCTGAAACGAAGACCTACGTCTTCGTCTACCCAACCAATAGCAACATCTTCACGTAGCTCGATTGGTTTCTAAACCTGTTGATGAAGGGGAGAAAGTCGAATACAGAAAACTAGAACTCCAGTATTCAGTATCAGTATTAAATTGGTTTTACACATGTTGATGACGGTATTGGCTGGGTATTATCCTGCAATTCACGCACAACCTTAAGTCGCTGATAATAGAGAGCTGAAATTTAGAGTGTGTTCTTTATGTGATGTAGGCATCCAAGATACGGTTTTTTTACGGTTTTAAAGTCCCGATCCCCACGGGATCGGCACTTACACAACGAGGCCGCAGATTGTAAAATTTTAATTTACAAGTAATTTCTTATTAATTTGCATGTTTGTTTGAGAGATCTACCTTATCTTTAGTTTTTGATTTTGGTGTAGTTTTCGTCAAAACCTACAATTTGTAAGTTTCTCAAAGTAAAAAAAATATATCTACAAACACACCCATACTTATTAAGACCTCGATTCGATATATACTTAAGTACTAATAAAAATATTACTTCTGAAATGTTGTTTCACACATTTCACGCTTTCACATTTTGAAATCATTTATAACATCACTTTACGTTGTAGACTGCTTCCCAGATTAGAAATGCTGTTGAACAAACTACTTATATTACTGAGCTACATAGTAGGCTTACCCTACAGGCATAAACAGATAGTCCTGTTTTAAAGTTTAAATCTTAATTCGTATTTACTTGTATAAGTGTAATTATTAAAAATATGAACTAATCATACATAAATTTATTAATTTCCTGAAGCATCAATGCTTGTCTAGTCATCTCCCCGATGTGTTGCAGCGTTTGCTTGCTACGTTGATCTAACGACCGCGCTATTATCTTTGATGCCTGTCTTCACTACATAAATTTATTAATTTCCTGAAGCATCAGGGCTTGTCTAGACATCTCCTCGATGTGTTGCAGCGCTTGTTTGCTACGTTGATCTAACAACCGCGCTATTGCCTTTGATGCCTGTCTTCACTACATAAATTTATTAATTTCCTGAAGCATCAGGGCTTATCTAGACATCTTTTCGATGTCTTGCAGCGCTTGCTTGCTACGTTGATCTAACGACCGCGCTTTTGCCTTTGATGCCTGTCTTCACTACATAAATTTATTAATTTCCTGAAGCATCAGGGCTTGTCTAGCCATCTCTTCGACTTTTGGTCAGACATAAATCGATTATTAATTCCCTGAAACATCAGGGTTTGCCGCTTCAGGTCTTCGATGTGTAGATCGGCCTGCTGGTTTTTTTGGCTTGTGACTTGACCTTCTACGTCTCTGATAGTAATACTATCTAGATTATTGATTCTCTAGACCATTAGGGTTTGCCGGTTCAGCTCTTCTATGTGTAGATCGGCCTGATGGTTTTGTTGATCTATGGCTTGCGCTATTGCTTTCAACGCCTCTCTACACTCTTGGTCAAGAATTGTCTAGACCAAGACATAGAAAGGCATATTAATGCCAGATGGTATTGTTGTTCCATGGCTTGCGCTATGGCTTTCAACGCCTCTCTACACTCTTGGTCAAGGATTGTCTAGACTAAGACATGGAAAGGCATATTAATGCCTGATGGTTTTGTTGTTCCATGGCTTGCGCTATGGCTTTCAACGCCTCTCTACACTCTTGGTCAAGGATTGTCTAGACCAAGACATGGAAAGGCATATTAATGCCTGATGGTTTTGTTATTCCATGGCTTGCGCTATGGCTTTCAACGCCTCTCTACACTCTTGGTCAAGGATTGCCTAGACCAAGACATGGAAAGGCATTAATAAGGTTAAAACATTTAATTATTTTTACCAAAATGGAGAAAATGTTACGCTCACTAATATAAGCGAGTATCTGTGGGGCACTGACCCAACAGGCACAAACAGATAATCATTTCTTCTGTGGTTTTCGCGATTTTGCATAGTAAAACAATTTATTTATCGGGCTTAATCGCGTTAAGTACAGACACAGGTTCGAATCCTGTCATGTGGATTTTTTGGAAATATGTTTCCTTGCTAAAAATATTCCTGCGTTGATGGAAAAGCCAACTGTAAAAATAAAGTGTTTTTTTTTTACAAACAGATAATCTTTGTTTAAATCTTCATCTGAGTGACGGTCCCGGTTGCATCCCTCTCGGGAGCCCGGGGTGCGCCAAAACCTCAAATAATTTAGTGTCGGGAGTAGCTAACTCATCACATTATCGAACTATACCTTCTGTCAATAGATTTGGCAACATTTTTACGGCCGGCTGCCTGCCCGACATCAACGCTCCTAGGGACCGAGGCGTTTATCCGCCACCTTGGAGGGGAGAACTCACAGGTTTGCTGGTCTCCCCCAGATCCTATAGTCGCTTTTTTCGACACCTACGGAAAGAGATAGCGAAACCCTTTTCTATGCCGAGACTACACAGCCATTCATTATTTTAAAAATTAAATTATTATTCATATTTACTGATATTACAAGTATAATAATTAACATATTAAATCAATCATAGGTAAATTAACTAACTACGTCTATTGTCGTATATTCAATATTTTTGAAATAATTAGCAAATGGGGTATTATTTTCGTTTTTCTAATTATTATTTAGGTAATTAAATCATGTTGTAGTTAAAGGGTAAAATACTACCTGTACTACATTAAATAATAATTATGTCATTATGAAGATGCAGTGGGTCTCAACTAATGGGCTTGCTAATGGCATTTGAACCCTCAAATACATTTTTATAGTTTCGAAATAACTTATATTTCTATGCAAAATATATAGTGCTTTCTTATTATTGCAAGAGAAGCTTTTTGAATAAAATTATTATGATTTACTATCATTAAAGTAACCTTAAACATCTTGAAAATTTCTCCTTGTAAATTACTTTTAGTCGAATGCCTTGAGCTATAAACATAATAAATAACTAGATCTAAACATGCAAAATTCAAAAGTCGTAGAACAAAAGTTGTTCGCCTAGACGTCTAGAACAAAAGTTGTTCGCCTAGACGTCTAGAACAACCTCCTTTCGGATTAAAAGGACTTACCCGTTACAAATTGTATATTAAGGGAAACACTGTCTTAAGATCTATGGGGTGGCCATGGGTAATCCCGTTTTGAACCGATTATGGCCAAAATCATGTTTTTTTCTTTTTAATTTGAATACTTTTATATTCTCCCAAAAAATAGTAAAAAGATGTTATTATAAAAAACAAAACTAACAAATATTATAAAAACTGTGACTTCAATGTAAGGTAAAGTTCGGTAAGTCAATATTGAACTATTACAAACGAATTGCATAAAAAATATGTAGTAAAACTACCGAAGAAAAGTTTTACTAAAATGTTAGTTGTAAAACAAACAACATTCGTTAAAAAGGCTTGAGTACCGCCGACTCTAATCCACTCCCAC
The DNA here is from genome assembly GCA_949358125.1 of Idaea dimidiata. Taxonomy (NCBI): domain Eukaryota; kingdom Metazoa; phylum Arthropoda; class Insecta; order Lepidoptera; family Geometridae; genus Idaea; species Idaea dimidiata. The sequence continues at coordinate 3,087,202 of OX442342.1, forward strand.
CACACCGCTGCCGTCCGCGCATTCCTATATAAGAGGCCCACTCCCCAATGCCAGTTCATTCGCACTCTGACTGCCAGAAGTTACGCACGTACTATCCATTTTTTTTGTTTATACTCTTCAATTTTATTTATTTTAATTTAACAATGGATCGCGTAAACTTGTTGCCCTTCCACGTTTTACTCGAGGCAATCCCTGACCAAGAATGTAGAGAGGTTTTGATGGCCATAGCGCAGGCTGTAGATCAGCAAAACCATCAAGCCTCTCTACATATAGAGGAGCTGAAGCGGCAGACTCTCCTGCTTCAGGAAGTTAATAATCTTGTAAGTTTTTTTTATTTTTTATAATAGTGTGTAGTTCTTGTGTAAAATATGTATTGTTATTTTCTAGAGGAGTTTAAAATGTCAAAATCTTTCAGAAAGATTGGTTCACTTTTTAATTTTCCCAAATTGAAATTTACTAATGATGGTATCATTTATGACCCCCTGAATAGGTGTTGCCCATATTATTGTTTTATTTCGAATTCAATCCATACTGCACTTAACTTTATGTTTTGTGCGACTATGTCTTAACAACATGTATATTTATTGTTCCAGGGTCAGGCGACGCCGTGTGTGCATTGTGGAGTAGTGCCCAACCAATATCAGCATCAACATGTTGAGCAACCTGTTCTAGATCAAAATGTTGTTGAAGAGCTTCCTCCACTTCATCAGCAGGTTGATCAACCGGTTGACCGACAACATGAAGAGTTGGCTATTGGTTGGGTAGCCGAAGAAGTAGAAGTACATTTCCAGGAGGCCGAATTTCGGCCCTTAGTTCAAATCCCCGAACTCGACGTCTTTGACGAGGAAGACATTGATGTCGAATCGGGGATTGACGTAGAGTCCGATGGAGAGACTACAGAGGCGTCAGATGTCGAATTTTGAATACTGTAGTACTTCACTATTCGGCATCTTGTATTTCTCTCTTCTGATTGGTCCATACCAATGAGGAGAGAGGAATAACGTGTCGTACGTTTGTCCACCATCTCCTGGTGATGGTGTGGTCTAATATGTACCACGCATGCCTAGTTAACTTGTACCTTTTACCAAAGTGACATTTATACGCTTAGCTAACTGTGATATTGTTATTTATATTAAATAAAAAAATTGTAAATTGTAAATAATTTCATTTAAGTAATATGTCAAATTGTTGATATTGTATTTTAAGTAAGTTATTGTTTTGTAAATTGTTAGATTTTGTAATTTTTATTGTATATTTTGTAAAATTGTAGATATACTGAATATACTTTTTTTGATCTTGTAATTTTTGTATTTGATATTTTCCTGCCCTTACTTCATTTACCGCCGCAACCAGAGACGTTTATTGGTTGGTTAAACTGTCCCTAATTGAAGATTTTGCATAGAAAATATTTACTTAGTGATAGTTTAACCATCCATTAAATGTCGCTCAGTACGGCAGTTAGATACTTTTCCCTAATTAGGTTAATTATTCCAATAAAAAAATAATGTCAAAATTCAAACAACTAACTTAATATAATAAGCAAACACAAAATAAATTAAAACCCAAAAAGCTAAATCTACTGAAACTTAAGTCAATCACATAATCCGTCCGCAAGCATTCCTGGTGCAAAGCTTCCCAAAATGCTCGCTTTGTTACCGCGTTGAACAGCAACAGACAGTCTTTGCAACAGGAATCCCCCGGAACAAATATCAAGTCTTCTATCACGGAGACGACGACGGCCAATCTGCCTAATTAAAGCTAAGCCTTTGAAAGCCCAGCACCCCGACACCGTCTCCACAGTCTAAAAGAAATGATTTAATAATAATTTAACATGCTTACTTCCCGCCGCGCTATGCTTGCGTTATCACCTCTTGATAACGCAAGCATACCGCGTTATCAAGAAGTGATGACCGATCGGTTACCTGGCACGACAACAGTTGTTTCACTCTTATCGCTATCCACCAATCAGAAGAGAGAAATGCTAAATGTCTTGAAGTACCAGAAATCTGACCACCGGTTTATGAACCGGTTCATCTACATGTTGATACCGGTTGAAATCTTCTTCGGCTACCCAAGGAATAGCAACATCTTCATGCTGCTCAATCGGTTCATCAAACTGTTGGTGAAGGGGAGGTAGCTCTCCATCCACAATTTGCTTTTGTACGGGTTTATCAACATGTTGATACCGGTTGAAATCTTCTTGGGCTAACCAAGGAATAGCAACATCTTCACGTTGTTCAATCGGTTTCACAACCTGTTGGAGAAGAAGAGGTAGCTTTCCATCTACAATTTGTTTTGAACTGGTTCATCAACATACGGTATACATTGGTTGGATAACAGCCCACTATTGTAGTTGCCATGCCGAAGACTAGCTGGCTTCAAGAGGCGTTAAATTCCACCCAGTAGTTCTAGATAGAACTTATGATAATAATTTAAATATATCAAAATAAATTCTAAACGGAGCGTTTACGAAATGATAAACTAACATTCTTCAATATAAAACACTTCACGATATTTTACCTAAAAACATGCCTTTTAAGAGGTTTCTTTGTTTTTTTAACAAAACTGGTTTCTTACGATGTTAAAGTAAAAGTTTTAACTGTGTGTTTCTGCAATTAGCCCTACTATTGGGCCTATTGGGACTATTTTAAGCCGAGGGTTTTCTAACGATGTTTTCCATCATCGTAAGAGTGATGTTAATAGCGCACATAATTTTTTCTTCAAAAAAAGACATTGGTGCGTGGCCGGGATTTGAAACCTTCGGAATGAAAGTCGGGGTATCTACCACTTGACCAACAGTGCTCTTACGATGTTTTAAGCCGGCAAAATGGTCAATACCCTAATTCAGTGACGCGTGATATTATTTACTGGAACTTTATTACCCTAATTTTGCAAAGGGATTAAGTTTTATTCTTCTAAAACTTCTTAAGTTAAAATAGGATTTTGTTTTCGACATCGTTATCTGATTCCAGTAATTTTTAAACAAAAGAAATGTTTATTGGTCAATTCTCTAATTTGGTGACTGGTGATATTATTTACTGGAACTTTACTGTCCTAATTTTGCAAAGGGATTAAGTTTTATTGTTCTTTAACTTCTTTAGTTAAAATAGGATTTTGTTTTCGACATCGTTATCTGATTTCAGTGATTTTTAAACAAAAGAAATGTTTATTAACATCGCTTTGTGCGTAGTCAGGTACTCCGTAGCTTTTCTTATAATGTTTCAATATGCATTTACTGAGGTTCTTACAAGTCCTTAATGGTCGTGTGGCCAAAGGTTTAAGTCATGGTAAAGGTTTAAATATTTTGTTATTTTTGCACGTTGTACATTAATATTCCTAAGTTTTCAGCTTCGTTTAATGTTTTAGTGAGGCATGAGAACATACCGATACATACATATACTATAATAGAGAAGTATATTGTTATATTTTCGGATTCAACTTGTGTGCGGGATCAAATATATAATCGAAATCGTGGATGTTACAACGTTTAACAAGAAGTGGTGGCATTTTTCTTTTCCGGTTATCATAAAGAATCCACTTTTCATCACATGTTACAATTCGATCCAATATTCCTTCATTTCTGTACCGGTTCAACAAGGCAACACAAGTTTCAACACGCGTTTCTTTCTGCAGATCAGTCAAATCATGAGGCACCCATTTTTCGTATTTTTTTATTTTATTGATTTGACGCAAGTGAGTCAATAAAGTGGGTAAGGTAACGTTAAACCATGCCGCTAATTCCTGGGTAGTTTGACTAGGATCGGCTTCCACTATCTCTCTTAATTCATCGTTATTCACCTGTGTGGGCGGTCTTCCTCGTGGCTCGTTCTTTAAGTCGAAATTTCCATCACGAAAGCGTTTAAACCAAAATCGCACGGTGCGTTCATTAGTAGACCCTCTCCAAACGCAGCGTTGATATTGCGGGCTGTTTCTGCCGCGTTAGTTCCGCGTCGGAACTCGTATTCAAAAATCACTCGAATTTTCGCATTATCCATCTTTCTTGTCTAAATTGAATAACAAAAACAATTGAAAGTCGATATTCAAATGTTTCACATTTTTTAAAAAAAGAACATCACAGAAACCATTTGAAAAAAGTTTCATTCAAAAACCTCAAACCATGAAGATTCTATGTCAATTCAAAGAACCTATTGCAATAAAACGGCAATTTCATACTTTAACCCCTATTACAATGAGTTTTTCGTTTACCTTTTTGGACTGTTTTTTGTAAAAAGTTGTTAATTTGCTACCTTAAATCAAAACAAATAAAAAGGCTTGTAGTAAAGATAATGCACTTAAGACTTGCCTTCCGAAATTGGAGAACTCCCTATCCCCGGAGAGCAAGTCTGATTATTTTGTGTTATTAAATATTACGGAAGAATATTTATTATAGCCCTAAATATGCGACAATTTGAATCATATAATGATAATTGTAAAAAATGTAAAAAAACATATATAATATATTGACGATCGTACTAATATTATAAACGCGAAAGTTTGTATGTATGTATGTGAGGTTGTTACTCTTTCACGCCAAAAACACTGAACCTAACTTGGAATATAGGTAGCTTGGGACCTGGATTAACACATGATCACAAAAAAACCCTTAAGTTTCACGAGAAAAAATTTTTTTGAATGCGCCCTCCGATAAGAAGTACCACAAGGTTTATTCTTATCGGCGGGCATAAATATTTGTTCAAAACTATTTTTTTTATTATTTATTTCGATGTGACTTTCATACTTAAAAAATGTGAGCCGTCACGAGACGCCTGACAGATGTGAAACATTTGACATTGGTACGGGTTTACCTGCGCCTATAGATGTTTCACATCCGTAAATTTTAAAAATATGGTTTTATTTTTGTGGATTCCTAATTGAAAATTTTCGACAGAAGCCGGCAAATTTGACAATTGTATATTTATTACTCTTCTTAATTAGATGCTTATCAGTCAAAAATATTTGCTTCAAACTACTGTCGGAATTCGTCAAAGAGATTACATTTTATTGCCCTTAGGTATTTATCAAACACCGAAGCAAGTAAATATAGGCTTTTAAAACTATCGTCCTAGTCTCTAGTTCTCGTTAATTTTAGACAAAAGAAAGGAATATCCTTTGAATAAGCTAGCATCATTAAAGCCGCCGCGCCGCCGGTTCGTAAGTTCGCTTTGCCCGACTCATAGTCGGGAAGTTCTTTCTACTCATGATCGGCAAGTGCTTCGACTTTTCAATTCATAATCTCCTTCGACGGAAGTTCTTCGTCGGATTCATTATCTGGAAGAATGTTTTAGTCGGAGTGGCTTATTGCCTCTGGATCCACTGTACGACAGTGAACTACCATTTAGTTCCATCTCTGATAATAATTGATCCTGCAACAATGAATAATACATGTTACAGAACAATTAGCGGTGATATATAGCCTCTCAGTCAACCAATCATTGTTGGTTGACTGAGAGATTTCATTCGGTCAATCAAATAGTAGAGACTTGGTATTTTTTATGTATGGAAAACGCATATATACCCATTATTATTTTTAATTAAATAACTGTCAATTGCGAATTCCCAGAAAATATGCAATAGAAAAAAGAAAAAAATATGCACCGCGAAGGCTTTTGCCACATAACTGTTTCACTACATTTTGTGGACTACATTGAAATTAAACTGCTTGGATTACGATTTCTATCCAATGACTCATAAACTTAATTATTTAACCGGAAATAGAGAAAGTAATTTATTTTACGAAACATTAATCCTTTAGAAAATAATTATCCAATTATGAGTATTTAAAATCTTTTCCGTTTGGTAATTGACAGGTGATTAACTAATAAGGTCCATTACACCCTTTTGTTATTTTCTTTCCTAATTATCGCAAACAGGTAATATCTTATGATGTCATTAAAGGGTTAAAATAATGCACCTATTTTTGTACCGGCTTCCATAAAAGGAGGTTATCTACTCTACCTGAGTTACTAATTAGTTATTGTGATGGTGCAATGATTCTAAACCAATTTCTCACTCGACGGCATTTAAGCTTAATACTCCACACAAACCTTAACCTTTAAATGAAAAAACAAGTGCTAAGTTAAACTGTGATTTTCGAAATATTTATGATATTTTACGTTTCGTTCATTTTTTAAAATAGCTGTCAGTTGTTTCGTTATCAATTACTTTACAATACATATACCTCAAACTATTAACAAAATTAAATTTTACAAACACATTACACCTAATTTAACACTAATATATGCAAGTTAAATTCTAAATATCTTACTCCGAATTAACACAAAAATAAAATCGCACATAATTATAATTAATATCATAACTGAATTTTCTTTTTCATGCGTTACGTGCATGATCAATTGTATATTTCGCCTACGTCATACGATTAAATAATAAAATAACTGAAATTTATTTCTATACTATTTGTTTATTTATATAAATCTTACTGAACATTTATTAAATACTAGTATTAATTACATACAAGTTACAAAAAGTTTCACGCCTTATAACTAAGGTAAATAACCAGTGATATAAAAAACTTATATCACTGGTCATAAAACTTTTTCACTGAAATTACTTTAACACAGTGTAGGTATAAAGCACCCCACTGTGATATAGTAATAATGTTTTGTTTATGCCGAAGTGTTACTGTGGGGGTCCAACACTTGACTACGGATAACACGAAACACAGTCTCAAGAGGTTCAGATTTTAACTAATCCGAAGACAGAAATACCGAAAGCTTTAACCACAGATTCTGTATCTGAGGAGTCGTCGACCTCCATTTCACCATCGGCATCGGCTTCGTATTGGGTGCCCTTTAGTCAGTGGTAATATAGAGGAGTGACAATTTCCTCGTAAGATTCCTTAGTCTCATTATCATCAGGCAGAAGACTTAGCTCCAAAATCAGCTGATTTCGCTAGGGTCTTTGATATATTCGACGCTCAGGCACCTGAGCTTGTGGGATAATTAAGCGAGCACGTTAAGCGGGTGATCTCGTTTACTATCTCTGATAGTAGTCCTTAGGTCAAGTCAAAGGTGTTAAAGAGCCCGTGTGTTTTTCCAAAAACTATTTCTTAGTAATAAAATACGCTAAATAAACTTCTTCTTAATAGATACCTACCTACATACGATAAAGAACACACTCCAAATTTCATTCTTTAAAACCAGTGATTTGGGTCGGTCAGGAATTTGAATTTTATAAATATAAAAGATAAAATAAAATCATTTCTGACGATAAAATATTCCACTTCCAACGAATTAAGAATCGTCAACTTTTTTTCCATTTTTTTTTAAATAAGCCTGCTTGCTAGAACCACTGTTCTACTGTTTTGTATCACGATTCGAGAATTCGTCATTAGGAGGCCTTCTCGTATTTTTGCAATCTGCATTTATAATTTATTCATCTCATCGTCGTCGGCTTCATATTCAGATATAATACTATCTGGCGGAATAATGTCGGAAAGTTCCGCCAAATAGTCAATGTCTGAGTACTCATCTTTAGAATAATGAGTCTGACGAGGCATGACAATTTCTTCGTCAGACTCATAGTCTTGAAGAACTACGTCTTCTTCCTCTTGACTAACACCAGGTTTGTCATGAGGTATAACACTTAGTTTTAGCATCAACTGACGATGAGCATCGCATTGTTGTTATGTATTTTAGGTATGTGTATGTTATATGTATATTTTACTTTTTTATTGTACCTAATATTGGTGTGTTTTGGAACTATTTTTAAGAAAAGATGAAGTTCTAGGACGCCCGGTGCGGGCTTAAGCACTTTGAATAAAAATATGATTTGAGTGTGTGTGTTTTAGTCCCAATAAACGATTTGTATTGGTTCGTTGATGTCTTCGAACGGACATGGATTATGATCCTGGAACAAGAAATAATACATGTTAAAGGATAAACAACAATATAGACAAGGAATTTTGAGTGGAAACATGACGATTACGTAAATTAGCCCCAAAAGTTTATTAAATAAATAAATAAATCCTGTGTCGAACACACAGCGCCATCTAGGCCTGTGGTAAGCTGCTAAGCTTGTGTTACGGTGACTAGACAACGGATATATACTACTTATATAAATTTTTCTTTTGTAAATACATACATATTATACATAGAAATACGCCCAGACCAGATACAAATATTTATTTTAGGCATAAATATTTGCACCCAGCGGGAATCGAACAAAATCGAATCACAATGTACTTAAGGGTTACAATAATTTAGGTATCCGTCTATTACCTCCAGTACTTTAGTTCAAGCCTGTGATTCTCAACCAATGTCCCTTCATCCCCATTGAACTCTTGAGAGTTATACATTGTCCTTTAAGTTATAATAACTAAAAACAAAATAGAGAAAAATACGTATAAACATTTTACTTAAACAATACTACACTGTAAAAAACTGCATTACAGTTTTATACTAGACACACTTTTTTGTTTATAGTGTTTGGTGTTTGACCACCATCACACCGAATGCTAAGCGTAAGTTAATTTTAAATAACCTACCACAATCCCATATTATGTTACGACTAGACAGGTACCGATTTGAATTTACTTCTGAAATCCCTAATATTACTAGGCAAAAAACTTGTTTTAGGTAAAAATAATTTTCTAAGATTTTATTCATTTACATATTTCTGCATAAAAATATGTACGAATATAACAAAAGCTTTTGTTATGTACCAGTGCTATATTGCAAAGTAATTAAATGGTCTATTGTTAAATAAAGCTAAGTACCGCTAAGACTAATCTACCCCGACCACACCGCTACCGCCCGCCCGCTCTATAAAAGGGCTCACACCCCCGGACTTTCAATCAGTCGCTCTATGTTCGTCAGTTGCTATACAACGACAAGTAGTAACATTTTTGTCAATTATTCCAAAGTTAATTTATTAGAAAAAATGGCTCAGTCCTACGAAAGAATTCCCGATTTGGAGAAACTCCTCGAATCATTCCCGTGTGAAGAAAGCAGGCAGGATCTGCTTAAATTTGTGCAGGTCCGTCGCAACAATGCTGCTAAGGCCCAGCAGAACCTCATGTGGCTCTGGGCAACTGGGAAGGTGACGGAAGAGACAGAAATCAATGTGAGTTATTATTACTCTTATTTTTCTTTTGTTATTCTATTTTCTTGTTTTACTTAGATAGGTACTTGTCTATTTTGTTGTTTGTCCTTTAACATGTATTATTTCTTGTTTCAGGATCATAATCGTTCGTTCGAAGACATCAACGAACCAGGCGACGCGCATCGGCAATTAATGATAGAACTAAGTGTTATGCCTCTTGACGAACCTAGTGTTAGTCAAGAGGCAGAAGACTTAGTTCTTCCAGACTATGAGTCTGATGAGGAAATGGTCGTGCCTCATCAGACTCATAGTTCTGACGATGAACATTCAGACATAGACTATGTGGCGGAACTATCTGACGATATTCCGCCAGATACTAGTATGTCTGAATACGAAGCCGACGATGAGATGGAGGTCGACGACCCTTCGGATGCAGAGTCGATGGCTGATGAAGACGGTATGGTTCCGTTCCATTTCGTCTTCTGAAGCTATCTGTATTTATCTCTTCCGATGGGGTGGGAAGAGGGAAACTGCTTCGATTTCTGTCATCCGTAAGAGTTTGACCTCCTCTTTATCTGTTTGTAAATGATGATAGGGTCTAAGATGTAGCACATTTGCATAGACCAAACACCACCGAAATGTCTTCCATACTGTGATATTGTAATTTAAATTGTGATATATTTTAAATTGTATAATATGTGGCAATAATTTTGTATTAACAGAAAATGTTTTTCTGTAAATAATTTGTATTGTAATATAGAATTCGTTGTATGATTTTGTTCAAAGTTTGTAATATGTTTAAGTTAGATTTAAGTGTAAGGCTATAATATTTGTGATAGTGTTAAGTTAGCTGTGTTTTTTTTGTTAAATTAAATATCTTTTATTGTAAATTAATTGTATTTTTAGTTTATAAGTTGTCTTAATTCAATATATATTTTTAAATTTGTATTTTCTTTGTTCATATTTCTTCCACCTTTTAAGTTCCACAAATCTAAAATTCCATTAGGTCAGTTAGGATAAACAAATACTACACAGATTCTAAGAAAACTTGCACAGTAAACGATAGGTTGGTTGCATTTTGGCTTATTATTTTTTTCAATATTATATCAAAAAACTTATTAACCCAAAAAAGGCAGGCTAGCAAAATATTCAAAACAAAAAAAAACAGTGGTAAAAATCTAAAGCATAGAATGTCAAGAAAAACTGTATTTCGTAATTTGTTTCTATTGCTCAAGGCACTCTAAATATTTTAAAGGAAAAAATCATTTTCAAAAATTTACTCGCGACGAGATTTGAACTCGCGTCTCTGCGGTAGTACCGCAGCGCCTTTACCACCTAGCCCACACCACACACCCATTGGATTTCTTTTACTGGGGTTGTTTAAAAGAAAAAGTTTACAAAAAACCTATTTCGTCAATATCCGCCGTTGGAGATATGCCAAGCGAGCTTAAAACACCGAGTAGAATGTCGTAGTCAGCATTGTTAAAAGCATTACTAAAATCAAGTAATTAATACCTTCAACTTACGATTACCTATCCATACCCTTTACGGATGTCGTCAGTGATTTTAAGAAGAGCAGTAGTTTTGCTATGCCCCGGACGAAATCGGTATTGGAAAGAAATAGCTTTACTTAACATCTATAAACTACTTATAATTACGACTTAGACTTGATAAAAAAGTAGTATTATTTATTATTTTATTTTCTTTATTGACATGAAATCACAGCTCTTACAAAACACTAGAAGCAACAAATATATTTAACTTAAAGCCAATAACAGATTCCTAATTTTAATTTAATACAGGTTATATGGTATATGCTTACTATTTTATTTTTTGAGCAATATTTTACCTGTGTGCCTTTCTAGTAGTTCTTTTGTTCTAACTTACAGAACGTAACGTCGGTATGTTCTTTTGTTCTAACTTACAGAACGAACGTCGGTATGTTCTAAGCCTGCAAAATTAACAATAGTCAATTGGAACTCTATTTGGGTTTAAGCCCGTATCACTAAAACATTGCAAGAACTACTTTGTCCTAATTTTGCAAAGGCTTAAGTGTTATTGGTTGTTTGAATTATTTAGTGAAAGTTGCATTTTATTTATAACATCGTTATCTGATGGTGATTTTTAGACAAAGGAAATGTCTCTTTATTAGCGCCGCTTTGTGGCGAGCCAAGCAAGCAAACAGTCTTCAAATCAGTCTTCAGTCAAGGATTCAAAGGACTCAAACCAACGACTACTGGGGGGGATTATACTGTTTTTGGAGATATATTAACCCTGTGAAATTAGTTTATTTAAGCAGAATTTGTCAACTGAAAATAACGGTGAGCGTACGTCATTCAAGATGTGGAATGTTGAAGTATTAGAACTCCAGTTCTAGTATATGACATCCGGTGTAGTGTCCCTATCAGACTTTATCTCAATCCCCAATTCGAAATCCATGTCTTCCTTATCCTTTGATAAGGAAGACATGTCATACTCGGGGATATAGACAAGGTCAATGGGCAGGAGTACTGCGTCGTCGATATTCATCAACATTTTTATTTTTTATTATTTTCAATGTCATGTTGATGACTGTATTGGTTGGTGGTTGGGTAGAGCACCCTGCAATTCATGCATGACCTAAACCGTTGTTAGTGTTAGTTAGTGGAGGGATATAACTTGAGGAGTGTGTTCTTTATTTATGTAGGTATCAGATAAGAAACAGTTTTTCCCACGTTTTTATACGCTATTCTTGTTTATTTGTCGGTCCGGGCGGAATCTTGCAACTTCAATTTGAGACACTTCCCGACTAGCTTGCGGGCTGAAACTTTAGGAATATTTCAAAACCAAATGACAATGCAATCTAAAGCTACTCTCAACTTTCCACAAGTACAGTAATTGGTAACAATAAAGTATTGCACGAAACATAAGCTATTCGTCGCAAACGTGATAGCTTTCATGATGACGGCTATAGATTGAATGCTGTCATAATAGCTGCCAACCACGAAAACTACGGTCTGCCAGAATGACAATTGTCACAACTAGTTCTGGCTATATGCAAATCATCTATAAACCACGGATTTACTTTAGCTTGATATATTTGCTAAGTTACCATTAATAGCGGCAATTCCACTATTCAGATCAAACCAGTCAGTTTGCGAGTAGATTTAAACATCGTCTGCATATACTATATATAAATGGTAGGAAGAGGAAAGATTAGAAGTGTTAGAATTAATGAATACTGAAAAAAGGAGAGGAGAAAGCACGCTGCCCTGGGGTACACCGGCAGTCACATTGCACCAAAATGAATACACATCTTCAACAAGAATACGCTTCCGGCGACCACACAGGTAACTACGAAACCATTCAATCGCCGTTGGAGATATGCAAAGCGAGCTTAAATGAATGTCGTTCTCAACATTGTTAAAAGCATTACTAAAATCAAGTAATGCTAATACCTTCAACTTACGATTATCCATACCTTTACGGATGTCATCAGTGATTTTAAGACGAGCAGTAGTTGTGTTATGCCCTGGACGAAATCCGGATTGGAAAGAAATAGCTTTAGGTACTTATTTATCATCTATAAACCATGAAGGTTAGATTTGATAAAAAAATATATGCTTACTATTTTATTTCTTGAGCAATATTTTGCCTGCGTGCCTTTCTAGAGTTAGTTCTTTTGTTCTAACTTACAAAACAGGTGTCTCGGTATGTTCTAAGCCTGCAAAAATAACAATAGTCAATTGGAACTCTTTTTGAGTTTAAGCCCGTATCACTAAAACATTTGCAAGAACTTTATTGTCCTAATTTTGCAAAGGCTTAAGTTTTATTGTTCGTTTGACTTTTTTAGTGGAAGTAGGATTTTATTTTAGACATCGTTATCTGATGTTGATTTTTAGACAAAAGAATTGTACCTATATTATCGCCGCTTTGTGGATAGTCAAGTAAACAGTGTCTTTTGTAATAATGTTTCAATACGAATTCATTAAGCTTCTTATTGCAAGCCGTTTTAAGGTCGTGAGGGTGGGAACTTAAATATTATGGTATTCTCAATTTTATATCTTGTAGTGTTTACCACACTTAGAAAATACTGCAATTTTGAAAAAATGTTTAAAAAAACCGACGGGACTCAAATCCGACAACTGGGGGGTGATTGTGCGGTTTTAGAAGATATATTAACCCTGTGAAATTCGTTAATTTAAACAGAATTAGTCTACTGAAAATAACGGTGAGCGTCCGTCATCAGGTGATGGTCGAACGCTTCCCCAATGGCAAAAGAAAATCAGTCGATGTTCTGGTTATTAGTATGCACCAATCAGAAGAGAGAAATACAACATGTGGAATGTTGAAGTACTTGAACTCCAGTTCTAGTATCCCCATCAGACTCTATCTCAATCCCCAATTCGAAATCATTGTCTTCCTTATCAAAGATGTCATACTCAGCGATTTGGACAAGGCGCAGGACTTTTCCTGAAATGGAGTAGACCTACGTCTTCGTCTACCCAACCAATAGCAACATCTTCACGTTGCTCGATTGGTTTCTAAACCTGTTGATGAAGGGGAGAAAGTCGAATACAGAAAACTAGAACTCCAGTATTCAGTATCAGTATTAAATTGGTTTTACACATGTTGATGACGGTATTGGCTGGGTATTATCCTGCAATTCACGCACAACCTAAGTCGCTGATAATAGAGAGCTGTAATTTAGAGTGTGTTCTTTATGTGATGTAGGCATCCAAGATACGGTTTTTTTACGGTTTTAAAGTCCCGATCCCCACGGGATCGGCACTTACACAACGAGGCCGCAGATTGTAAAATTTTAATTTACAAGTTATTTCTTATTAATTTGCATGTTGGTTTGAGAGATCTACCTTATTAAAAAAAATATGAAACTACGAAGATCTTTAGTTTTCGATTTTGGTGTAGTTTTCGTCAAAACCTACAATTTGTAAGTTTCTCAAAGTAAAAAAAATATATCTACAAACACACCCATACTTATTTTCGATAGTATATCGAATCGAGGTCTTTTACCTCGATTCGATATACAGGGTTACAGAAAAAGTCGTGCTAGATCCGTTGAGGGCGTGGAGTACCCATCATTTCTGACTTATTTCACTATGAAACACCCTACCCTAAACTTAACCCTTTTTGAGATATTCGACTTTTAATTTTTTCATTGAAAATTGCCGATATTATTATTTAAGCTACTAAATTTATTTTTGTTTATTTTGTGTGTCTTATTATTATTATTATTGCATTTTGACATGCGTAATAAGATGCTTAAAGACGTCAATCATTAAAATAGTACATTAGTTAATTGAATAGACCGTAGCAGACAAGTGAAAGTTAAGAAATAAAAAAATAAATTAGAAAGTTTATTTTTCTCTAAGGGATATCTAAAAAAAACTATATGGCAATTGTTCGGCAGATGTTTTTTAAAATATCTACGTTTCATCAGCTATCTAACGAGGTATAATAATCAAGTGTTTTATTCAAATACATTATAAAAAAAATTAGTTTCATAGGCGACAGTGGAGAAGAAAATTTATACTTAGCCCTAAAAAATAAAATAAAACAATAGGTAAGCATGAAATGTTATTTATTAAAGCTTTTCACACAACTTTTTCTTGTTTACAGTTCATGTTCAACATGGCCGCCTCTATTTCTGATACATTGTCGCATTCTTCTACGGAGACCAGTCTTCACTACTCCAGTGGTCAATGTGGTCCTCATTTTGTTAGCTGCATCCACAATCCTTTGTCTTAAGTCTTCCACAGACGAAACTGGATTCGGCTCGCTGTATACTAGACTTTTCATGCACCCCCACACATGAAAATCCATGGGGGTAATGTCCGGACTTCTTGCTGGCCATGGCAACGGCCCACCTCGTCCTATCCATTTGTTTGGATAATTTGTGTCCAGCCAGTCTCTGACACTTCTTCTGAAATGGGCAGGGCAGCCATCGTGTTGGAACCACATGTCCCTGATCAGGTTGAGTGGCAGATCATCCAGCAAATCACTCAAGTCTGCTCTCAGGAAATTTTCGTAGCTTTCCCCATTTAAATTATCCGGGAGAAAGTAAGGTCCAATCAAATGATTGGAGATAATGCCCATCCACACATTCACGCTGAATCTACGTTGGGACCCCTTCACTCTTTTCTTATTGGGATTCCTTAGTTCTTTTGGGGCCCAGTAATGGGCGTTGTGATAGTTAGTTATGCCATCTTTATCAAATTTGGACTCATCCGTCCACAAGATATTTCTTAGAAAATCTGGGTCTTCCACATCAGCATTTAGCATAAATCTGCAAAAGTCCATTCTCCTCGCGGGGTCTCCTTCTTCAATAACGTGTACCGGCGTATAATAGTATGGGTATAGGCCAGCAGTGTGCACGGTAAACCACACTCTCCATTGCGAAAGTCCCAGATCACGGGCAACAATATTAGTGGAAGTAGTCGGATCCGCTCGAAAGCGTTGCACTATCTCATTGTCCTGTTCTTCGTCGTCAATTCGTGGTCTTCCCATGTCTGTATTTCGTCTCAAAACAGAGCCAGTTTCACGAAGTCTTCGATAAACTCTGTCAAAAACGGCCACATCCGGCACTCGACGACCGGGGTAGCGAGTTATGTATTCGTTGCGAGCTTGCGCAGACACACAATTGCAGTATCCGTAACAAATAAGCATATCAGCATATTCTTCAGGTGTGTAGGACGTCATCTTCAACACTTCCGTATCGCAGGTACAAATCAGAGTCCGGTTAACAAGCACAGTAGTCACAAATCAGAAGAAACAGTCCAGAATCACAGCCAAGTCGAGAAAAAGAGCAATACAATGTCACATCTACTATGTACGAAGCACAAAAGCAGACTGACTGACAACCAAAACAATACCCCTTGTTGTATTCACAGCCCTAACCGGTCTCTACACATTTTTTCTTTCATTCGCACCTACATAAATCGTCACTTGTCTCGCTCGCACGGTGCGTCTTAACTTGAAGGACAATAGGCGCGGTACCGTTAGAACTACTACTACTACTGGAGCGTCCCTTTTTTCCACGAAATGTAATACAATCCCTAGATTGTTATACGTCGTTAGATAGCTGATGAAACGTAAATATTTTAAAAAACATCTGCCGAACAATTGCCATATAGTTTTTTTAGATATCCCTTAGAGAAAAATAAACTTTCTAATTTATTTTTTTATTTCTTAACTTTCACTTGTCTGCTACGGTCTATTCAATTAACTAATGTACTATTTTAATGATTGACGTCTTTAAGCATCTTATTACGCATGTCAAAATGCAATAATAATAATAATAAGACACACAAAATAAACAAAAATAAATTTAGTAGCTTAAATATCGGCAATTTTCAATGAAAAAATTAAAAGTCGAATATCTCAAAAAGGGTTTAGTTTAGGGTAGGGTGTTTCGTAGTGAAATAAGTCAGAAATGATGGGTACTTAAGTATATACTTAAGTACTAATAAAAATATTACTTTTGAAATGTTGTTTCACACATTTCACGCTTTCACATTTTGAAATCATTTATAACATCACTTTACGTTGTAGACTGCTTCCCAGATTAGAAATGCTGTTGAACAAACTACTTATATTACTGAGCTACATAGTAGGCTTACCCTACAGGCATAAACAGATAGTCCTGTTTTAAAGTTTAAATCATAATTCGTATTTACTTGTATAAGTGTAATTATTAAAAATATGAACTAATCATACATAAATTTATTAATTTCCTAAGGCATCAATGCTTGTCTAGTCATCTCCCCGATGTGTTGCAGCGCTTGCT
Source organism: Idaea dimidiata (assembly GCA_949358125.1). Taxonomy (NCBI): domain Eukaryota; kingdom Metazoa; phylum Arthropoda; class Insecta; order Lepidoptera; family Geometridae; genus Idaea; species Idaea dimidiata. The sequence continues at coordinate 3,104,051 of OX442342.1, forward strand.
TACTACGTTGATCTAACGACCGCGCTATTATCTTTGATGCCTGTCTTCACTACATAAATTTATTAATTTCCTGAAGCATCAGGGCTTGTCTAGACATCTCCTCGATGTGTTGCAGCGCTTGTTGCTACGTTGATCTAACGACCGCGCTATTGCCTTTGATGCCTGTCTTCACTACATAAATTTATTAATTTCCTGAAGCATCAGGGCTTGTCTAGACATCCCCTCGATGTGTAGCAGCGCTTGTTTGCTACGTTGATCTAACGACCGCGCTATTGCCTTTGAAGCCTGTCTTCACTACATAAATTTATTAATTTCCTGAAGCATCAGGGCTTGTCTAGCCATCTCCTCGATGTATTACAGCGCTTGCTAGCTACGTTGGTTTAACGATCGCGCTATTGCCTTTAATGCCTGTCTTAACTACATAAATTTATTAATTTCCTGAAGCATCAGGGCTTATCTAGCCATCTCCTCGATGTGTTGTAGCGCTTGCTTGCTACTTTTGTCTAACGACCACGATATTGCCTCTAATGCCTGTCTTCACTAGATAAATTTATTAATTTCCTGAAACATCATGGCTTGTCTAGCCATCTCTTCGACTTTTGGTCAGAAATAAATAGATTATTAATTCCCTGAAACATCAGGGTTTGCCGCTTCAGGTCTTCAATGTGTAGATCGGCCTGAGGGTTTTTTTGGCTTGTGATATGACCTTCTACGTCTCTGATAGTAATACTATCTAGATTATTGATTCTCTGAAGCATCAGGGTTTTCCGGTTTAGCTCTTTGATGTGTAGATCGGCCTGATGGTTTTGATAATCAAGGCTTGTGATATGGCCTTCGACGTCTCTAATAATAATTCTGTCTAGATTATTAATTCCCTAAACCATCAGGGTTTGCCGGTTCAGCTCTTCTATGTGTAGATCGGCCTGATGGTTTTGTTGCTCTATGGCTTGCGCTATTGCTTTCAACGCCTCTCTACACTCTTGGTCAATAATTGTCTAGACCAAGACATAGAAAGGCATATTAATGCCTAATGGTTTTGTTGTTCCATGGCTTGCGCTAAGGCTTTCAACGCCTCTCTACACTCTTGGTCAAGGATTGTCTAGACCAAGACATGGAAAGCCATATTAATGCCTGATGGTTTTGTTGTTCCATGGCTTGCGCTATTGCTTTTAACGCCTCTCTACACTCTTGGTCAAGGATTTTCTAGACCAAGACATGGAAAGGCATATTAGTGCCTGATGGTTTTGTTGTTCCATGGCTTGCGCCATGGCTTTCATCACCTCTCTACACTCTTGGTCAAGGATTGTCTAGACCAAGACATGGAAAGCCATATTAATGCCTGGTGGTTTTGTTGATCCATGGCTTGCGCCATGGCTTTCATCGCCTCTCTACACTCTTGGTCAAGGATTGTCTAGACCAAGACATGGAAAGGCATATTAATGCCTGATGGTTTTGTTGTTCCATGGTTTGCGCCATGGCTTCGCCTCTCTACACTTTTGGTCAAGGATCAGATCCTATAGTCGCTTTTTTCGACACCTGCGGAAAGACATAGCGTAACCCTATTCTATGCCGAGACTACACAGCCATTCTTTATTTTAAAATTTTAATTAGTATTCATATTTACTGATATTACAATTATAATAATTAGCATATTAAATAAATCATAGGTAAATTAACTAATTACGTCTATTGTCGTCTATTCAATATTATTGAAATAATTAGCAAATGGGGTATTATTTTCGTTTTTCTAATTATTATTTAGGTAATTAAATCATGTTGCGGTTAAAAGGTAAAATACTACCTGTACTACATTAAATAATAATTATGTCATTATGAAGATGCAGTGGTTCTCAACTAATGGGCTTGCTAATGGCATTGTTGTAACCCTCAAACACATTTTTATAGTTTCCAAATAACTTATATTTCTATGCAAATTATATAGAGCTTTCTTATTATTGAAAAAGAAGCTTTCTGAATTTCTCCTTGTAAAATACTTCTAGTCGAATGCCTTGAGATATAAACATAATAAATATTAGATCTAAACATGCAAAAATAGATGATAATCTAAATAAATCCGGAAGGAATCACTTAAACTTTTGAGTGGCATTACAATAATTGAGTAGCTTCTGAATTAATTACTAGTATGGGATTTTTTTATTTTGAGAGTTGCTTAATTGTTAAAGTAGAACTTAAATGTTAAGTAGCGTTACTGTATTCGGCCGTAAATCTACCTAATAAAGAATTGCATTTTTTGTTCGGTATTATAATATAATTGATCTACAAAACTTAATTATTTGGAAAAGTCTTAATCGCGTGATTTTTACTTTTAAAATTTTCTTTGACACGATTCACGCCATTTTGTGGAGTTTCTAAGTAGTACTAGACTAGCCCCGGGACATTAGTTTGAGTTTTGATGTCGAATCGCTGTCGAATGACTGGTTATAAAGACTAAATTCAAACACGACAATATACCAGAAGGGAAATTGCTTAGAGAAGAGCTACCTATATATTAAGGGAAACACTATCTTAAGATCTATAGGGTGGCCATAGGTAATTCCGTTTCGAACCAATTATGGCCAAAATCATGTTTTTTCTTTTAAATTTGAATTCTTTTATATTCTTCCAAAAAATAGTAAATAGATGTTATTATAAAAAACAAAACCAACAAATATTCTAAAAACTGTGACTCAATAGGTAAGTCAATATTGAACTATTACAAACGAATTGCATAAAAAATATGTAGTAAAACTACCGAAGAAAAGTTTTACTAAAATGTTAGTTGTAAAACAAACAACATTCGTTAAAAAGGCTTGAGTACCGCCGACTCTAATCCACTCCCACCACACCGCTGCCGTCCGCGCATTCCTATATAAGAGGCCCACTCCCCAATGCCAGTTCATTCGCACTCTGACTGCCAGAAGTGACGCACGTACTATCCATTTTTTTTGTTTATACACTTCGATTTTATTTATTTTAATTTAACAATGGATCGCGTAAACTTGTTGCCCTTCCACGTTTTACTCGAGGCAATCCCTGACCAAGAATGTAGAGAGGTTTTGATGGCCATAGCGCAGGCTGTAGATCAGCAAAACCATCAAGCCTCTCTACATATAGAGGAGCTGAAGCGGCAGACTCTCCTGCTTCAGGAAGTTAATAATCTTGTAAGTTTTTTTTATTTTTTATAATAGTGTGTAGTTCTTGTGTAAAATATGTATTGTTATTTTCTAGAGGAGTTTAAAATGTCAAAATCTTTCAGAAAGATTGGTTCACTTTTTAATTATCCCAAATTGAAATTTACTAATGATGGTATCATTTATGACCCCCTGAATAGGTGTTGCCCATATTATTGTTTTATTTCGAATTCAACCCATACTGCACTTAACTTTATGTTTTGTGCGACTATGTCTTAACAACATGTATATTTATTGTTCCAGGGTCAGGCGACGCCATGTGTGCATTGTGGAGTAGTGCCCAACCAATATCAGCATCAACATGTTGAGCAACCTGTTCTAGATCAAAATGTTGTTGAAGAGCTTCCTCCACTTCATCAGCAGGTTGATCAACCGGTTGACCGACAACATGAAGAGTTGGCTATTGGTTGGGTAGCCGAAGAAGTAGAAGTACATTTCCAGGAGGCCGAATTTCGGCCCTTAGTTCAAATCCCCGAACTCGACGTCTTTGACGAGGAAGACAATGATGTCGAATCGGGGATTGACGTAGAGTCCGATGGAGAGACTACAGAGACGTCAGATGTCGAATTTTGAATACTGTAGTACTTCACTATTCGGCATCTTGTATTTCTCTCTTCTGATTGGTCCATACCAATGAGGAGAGAGGAATAACGTGTCGTACGTTTGTCCACCATCTCCTGGTGATGGTGTGGTCTAAATGTACCACGCATGCCTAGTTAACTTATACCTTTTACCAAAGTGACATTCATACGCTTAGCTAACTGTGATATTGTTATTTATATTAAATAAAAAAATTGTAAAATTGTAAATAATTTCATTTAAGTAATATGTCAAATTGTTGATATTGTATTTTAAGTAAGTTTTGTAAATTGTGAATATTGTTATTTTAGTTAATACTGTAATTTTAGTGTTTGAAATTGTAGATATTTGTATTTTAGTAAGTTATTGTTTTGTAAATTGTTAGTTTTGTAATTTTTATTGTATATTTTGTAAAATTGTAGATATACTGAATATACTTTTTTTGATCTTGTAATTTTTGTATTTTGATATTTTCCTGCCCATACTTCATTTACCGCCGCACCCAGAGACGTTTATTGGTTGGTTAAACTGTCCCTAATTGAAGATTTTACATAGAAAATGTTTACTTGGGGATAGTTTAACCATCCATTAAATGTCGCTCAGTACGGCAGTTAGACACTTTGCCCTAATTAGGTTTATTATTACAATAAAAAGATAATGTCAAAATTCAAACAACTAACTTAATACAATAAGCAAACACAAAATAAATTAAAACCCAAAAAGCTAAATCTACTGAAACTAAAGTCAATCACATAATCCGTCCGCAAGCATTCCCAGTGCAAAGCTTCCCAAAATGCTCGCTCTGTTAACAGTCTTTGCAACAGGAATGCCCCGGAACAAATATCAAGTCTTCTATCACGGAGACGACGGCCAATCTGCCTAATAAAAGCTAAGCCTTTGAAAGCCCAGCACCCCGACGACGTCTCCACAGTCTAAAAGAAATGATTTAATAATAATTTAACATGCTTACTTCCCGCCGCCGCTCCCCCTGACCTCATTGTATGGAGCATTTGACACACCGCGTAGATATTGACACAAAATACACACTAAATTAAAAAACATAAGCATTTTGTCAATAAGCTAATTTTTCAAGTTCTTCGCCGTCAGATACATAGGCAAACGTGAGTGTTTTTGAATTAAATGTTGTTATTATTTAAACTGCTGTTTTCATTCTGAATAGGCCGGTGCGGTCTTTCTCCTCTACTATTTTCTGTGTTTATTGACATTATCTCTTACAATCTTTCTTCTTCTCACCTGTATACAGACGATCTTTAAATTTAACACTACTTAACAGGCAATCATAATAGGTTGACTGTCAAATTTGTCTATCTGTACAGAATTTGGCTACAGAAAACCAAACGTTCGGTCATCACCTCTTGATAACGCAAGCATACCGCGTTATTAAGAAGTGATGACCGAACGTTTACCAATAAATAAATTAATAATAAACCTAGCAAACGTTTACCTAGCACGTGTTGTCGTGCTAGGTAAACGTTCGGTTCGTACAGTTGTTTCACTCTTTTATTGCTATCCACCAATCAGAAGAGAGAAATGCTAAATGTCTTGAAGTATCAGAAATCTGACCACACCAGGTCATACCGGTTTATGAACCGGTTCATCTACATGTTGATACCGGTTGAAATCTTCTTCGACTACCCAAGGAATAGCAACATCTTCATGTTGCTCAATCGGTTCATCAAACTGTTGGTGAAGGGGAGGTAGCTCTCCATCTACAATTTGCTTTTGTACGGGTTTATCAACATGTTGATACCGGTTGAAATCTTCTTGGGCTAACCTAGGAATAGCAACATCTTCACGTTGTTCAATCGGTTTCTCAACCTGTTGGAGAAGGGGAGGTAGCTTTCCATCTACAATTTGCTTTTGAACTGGTTCATCGACATACGGTATTCATTGGTTGGATATCACCCCACTATTGTAGTTGCCATGCCGAAGACTAGCTGGCTTCAAGAGGCGTTCAATTCCACCCAGTAGTTCTAGATAGAACTTATGATAATAATTTAAATATATCAAAATAAATTCTAAACGGAGCGTTTACGAAAAAATGAAAAAAAAAACTAACATTCTTCAATATAAAACACTTCACGATATTTTACCTAAAAACATGCCTTTTAAGAGGTTTCTTTGTTTTTTTAACAAAACAGGTTTCTTACGATGTTAAAGTTAAAGTTCTAACTGTGTGTTTCTGCAATTAGCCATACTATTGGGCCTTTTGCGTGATTTTAAGCCGAGGGTTTTCTAACGATGTTTTCCATCATCGTAAGAGTGATGTTAATAGCACACATAATTTTTTCTTCAAGAAAAAGACATTGGTGCGCGGCCGGGATTTGAAACCTTCGGAATGAAAGTCGGGGTATCTACCACTTGACCAACAGTGCTCTTACGATGTTTTAAGCCGGCAAAATGGTCAAAACTCTAATTCAGTGACGAGTGATATTATTTACTGGAACTTTACTACCCTAATTTTGCAAAGGGATTAAGTTTTATTCTTCTGTAACTTCTTAAGTTAAAATAGGATTTAGTTTTCGATATCGTTATTTGATTCCAGTAATTTTTAAACAAAAGAAATGTTTATTGGTCAATTCTCTAATTCGGTGACTGGTGATATTATTTACTGGAACTTTACTGTCCTAATTTTGCAAAGGGATTAAGTTTTATTGTTCTTGAACTTCTTTAGTTAAAATAGGATTTTGTTTTCGACATCGTTATCTGATTCCAGTGATTTTTAAACAAAAGAAATGCTTATTTACATCGCTTTGTGCGTAGTCAGGTACAGCGTAGCTTTTCTTATAATGTTTCAATATGCATTTACTGAGCTTCTTACAAGTCCTTAATGGTCGTGTGGCCAAAGGTTTAAGTCATGGTAAAGGTTTAAATATTTTGTTATTTTTGAACGTTGTACATTATTATTCCTAAGTTTTCAGCTTCGTTTAATGTTTTAGTGAGGCATGAGAACATACCTTCTATAATAGAGAAGTATATTGTTATATTTTCGGATTCAATTTGTGTGCGGGATCAAATATATAATCGAAATCGTGTATGTTACAACGTTTAACAAAAAGTGGTTCCAATTCTAACCACGAAGACTGTGAATAATAAAAAATCTTTCCTTATGTGATAATTGGCACATCACCAAACTAGGTAGATAAGGCAAGTTTTGTAAAATGTTGGGATCGGTATTTTATTAATTATCTACAAACTTATTTGGTGAAGGACCATTGATATCGTCCGGCGTCCCCGATATAAACATATAGATTTACGTTAGGTATGTTTTGCTAAGAATGATTTTATAATACAAATTAAAACAATAGACGATCTCTGTGGTGGGTCGAGCGATCGCTTGGCTGCAAACCAGAAGGTTGCGGGTTCGATTCCCGCTGGGTGCAAATATTTATGCTTAAAAATAAATATTTGGATCTGGTCTGGGTGTATTTCTATATATTTCCAAAAAAATAGTAAGTAGTATATCCGTTGTCTAGTCACCGTAACACAAGCTTAGCAGCTTACCACTGGGCTAGAGGGCGCTGTGTGTTGGTCACAGGATTTAGTATTATTATAAAATCACGTTTTTTCTTATATAATTATAAGAATAAGTCCTTATCATTATGAATTTAAAAGTACCTACCTAAATATAAACAAAATCTGTAACAACTAGGATTTAATAGGTATATCAATGTTAAACTATTCGGATTGCATTTAAAATATGTAAATAATATTTAAACTACTTAGAAAAAGCGATGATAATTTTTGCTAATAATCAACATTGATTAAAATGGTAGAGTACCGCCGACTCTAATCCACCGCTACCGCACCACCACCGCTGCGCTACCGTCCGCGGGTTCCTATATAAAGGGCCCATTTCCGCAACCCTAGTTCATTCGCACTCTGACTGCCAGACGTGACGCACGAGTTCTCTTAATACTCCTAAGTTTTGTAAATATTAAAATTAATATGGACCGCCGCAATCTTCTGCCTTTCGAATTCTTGGTCGGGGCTATTCCTGACCAAGAGAGTAGGGAGGCGTTGATGTCAATTGCGCGGACCTTAAACCAAGGCAACGAGTTAGTGCTGTTATACATGGAGGAGGCGGCCAGACAAGTCCTGATGCTTCAGGAAATTAATAATTTTGTAAGTAGTTTTTTTTCTTTTCTTTTATTTAATAATAGTGTGTTTTATTTATAAAGTATGTAGTGTAATTTTCAGGTGGGGTCTAAATATTTCAATTTTTGTTAGAAATGTCCACTATTTTTCTCACATTAAATTTTTCCAAAAAAAAATAGTACTAATTTTTGTTTTAACTTTCTTGAAGAAACTCCTACTGCCCTCTGACCCTTCAATGCCTTCATATATATATTTTTTTGTAATTCGTAAATCTTTCTTCTCTAATTCTGATCACTATATTGTCCATAGTTTACTTTACTTAGAATTTCTGTAGTCCTATAACACGCATATATATTGTTCCAGAGACGGGCGGCGCCGTGCGTGCACTGCGGCGTGATCCCCAACGAAAACCAGCATCAACATATTGACGAACTGGTTCAAAACCCAGTTGTTGATGAAGATCTTCCTCCACTTTTTCCACAATTAGAGGAACCAGTTCAGCTATATGACGATGATGATTTTCGTTGGCGAGATGGGATGGTGGATATGGGTCTGCGTATCCACGACGCAGAACTTGGCAGGCCCATTGACCTCGCCCAATTCCCCGACTACGACATCTTTGCCGAGGAAGACATCGATGTCGAATCGGGGATCGACGTAGAGTCCGATGGGGAGACAACAGCGTCTTCAGATGTCGAATTCTGAATGTTACAGTGTTCGACATCTTCTGAATACTTCAGCATTCGACATCTTGTATTCCTCTCTTCTGATTGGTGGATACCAATAAGTAGAGAGGAATGACTGCTGTGCCCCTGTCGTACTGGGTGATTGCCCGCCTGGTGGTAACGATGTGGTCTAAGAAGCAGGCTTGTCTTGTTCATCCATACGCTTAGTTGGACCTACTGTGATATTTTTATTTATATTAGTTTTAAATTTTGTAAAAAGTGAATATTGTAATTAAGATTATATTTTTGTAAATTATAGTTTAATTAGTAAGGATTGTAAATTTTGTATGATTCGTAATAATTTGTTTTAATTTTGTATAAGTATTTGTGTATGTTTTATGTTGTACATAATATTGAATATACTTTTTTGAGCTTGTATTTTTCGTTTTATGACATTATGCCTCCCCTTACCTCATCAGTTAGGTTAGTTAACCTTTTTACAGAAACTTAGATCAAAAATGTAAAACCAGAACTGTCAATCATCTGTCAGTTTCAATCAAATACAATGAGTTTTTCGTTTACCTTTTTGGACTGTTTTTTGTAAAAAGTTGTTAATTTGCTACCTTAAATCAAAACAAATAAAAAGGCTTGTAGTAAAGATAATGCACTTAAGACTTGCCTTCCGAAATTGGAGAACTCCCTATCCCCGGAGAGCAAGTCTGATTATTTTGTGTTATTAAATATTACGGAAGAATATTTATTATAGCCATAAATATGCGACAATTTGAATCATATAATGATAATTGTAAAAAATGTAAAAAAACATATATATATTGACGATCGTACTAATATTATAAACGCGAAAGTTTGTATGTATGTATGTGAGGTTGTTACTCTTTCACGCAAAAAAAACTGAACCAAACTTGGAATGTAGGTTGCTTGGGACCTGGATTAACACATGATCACAAAAAAACCCTTAAGTTTCACAAGAAATATTTTTTTTGAATGCGCCCTCCGATAAGAAGTACCACTAGGTTTCTTCTTATCGGCGGGCATAAATATTTGTTCAAAACTATTTTTTTTATTATTTATTTATTTCGATGTGACTTTCATACTTAAAAAATGTGAGCCGTCACGGGACGCCTGATAGATGTGAAACATTTGACATTGGTACAGGTTTACCCGCGCCTATAGATGTTTCACGTCCGTAAATTAATGAAAAATGATTTTATTTTTGTGGATATAATTGAAAATTTTCGACAGAAGCCGGCAAATTTGACAATTGTATATTTATTACTCTTCTTAATTAGATGCTTATCAGTCAAAAATATTTGCTTCAAACTACTGTCGGAATTCGTCAAAGATTTTATTGCCCTCAGGTATTTATCAAACGCCGAAGCAATTAAATATAGGCTTTTAAAACTATTGTCCTAGTCTCTAGTTCTTGTTAATTTTAGACAAAGGAAAGGAATATCCTTTGAATAAGCTAGCATCATTAAAGCCGCCGCGCCGCCGGGTGGTAAGTTCGCAAGGGATTTTCCAATTACCTTAGTTATGTTTACCTAAACACTATGGAGAAATCCTATAACGGTAATAGTCAACTATTAATTGAGCTATGCGATGAGTTAAATAATCATTATTACCTTAATAATTGCTCTTAGACAAAAAAATTAAAAGAAAAAAATAAATTAAATAAGTAATATCAACCTGGTGCATCAGAATATCCGTGGTTTTGCAGAGGGCAAAACACTAACACTGAAACTGTATATGAACTTTGAAATTGATAATATGTACCACAAAGAACACCCTTGCATTTTTTTGGCTCACAGTTGATTCTTGTCATTATTGATTTAGGACTCAGACTGGTTACTTCGTTTTTTATTTGAAAAATGAATATTTTGTGAATTTCCAGAAAATATATAATGTTTCATTGCTTCAAGCTCTTCCGACTCATTATCCGTAAGTTCTTTGTTCGACTCATAGTCGGGAAGTTCTTTCGACTCATATGGTCGGTTACTTCTTCGTCGGATTTATAGTCTGGGAAAATGTATTCGTCAGGGTTGTCCACTTTATCTTGATCCATCTGTTCTTCTTACGGCAATTGACTATCATTTAGTAAGTTCTTTGCCCGACTCATAGTCGGGAAGTTCTTTCTACTCATGATCGGCAAGTGCTTCGCCAATTCATAATCTCCTTCGACGGAAGTTCTTCGTCGGATTCATTATCTGGAAGAATGTTTTAGTCGGAGTGGCTTATTGCCTCTGGATCCACTGTACGACAGTGAACTACCATTTAGTTCCATCTCTGATAATAATTGATCCTGCAACACTGAATAATACATGTTACAGAACAATTAGCGGTGATATATAGATTTCATTCGGTCAATCGATTAGTCGAGACTTTGAATTTTGTATGTATGGAAGACCCATATACCCATTATTATTTTTAATTGAAAAACTGTCAATAATTTTGCGAATTCACAAAAAATATGCAATAGAAAAAAGAAAAAAATATGCACCGCGAAGGCTTTTGCCACATAACTGTTTCACTACATTGAAATTAAACTGCTTAGATTACGATTTCTATCCCATGACTCATAAACTTAATTATTTAACCGGAAATAGAGAAAGTAATTTATTTCACGAAATATTAATCCTTTAGAAAATAATTATTCAATTATGAGTATTTAAAATCTTTTCCGTTTGGTAATTGACAGGTGATTAACTAATAAGGTCCATTACACCCTTTTGTCATTTTCTTTCCTAATTATCGCAAATAGGTAATATCTTATGATGTCACTAAAGGGTTAAAATAATGCACCTATTTTTGTACCGGCTTGCATAAAAGGAGGTTATCTACTCTACCTGAGTTACTAATTAGTTATTGTGATGGTGCAATGATTCTGAACCAATTTCCCACTCGACGGCATTTAAGCTTAATACTCCACACAAACCGTAACCTTTAAATGAAAAGACAAGTTTAGTGCTAAGTTATACTGTGGTTTTCGAAATATTTATGATATTTTACGTTTCGTTCATTTTTTAAAATAGCTGTCAGTTGTTTCGTTGTCAATTACTTTACAATACATTTATACCTCAAACTATTATTAAAATTATATTTTACAAACACATTACACCTAATTTAACACTAATATATGCAAGTTAAATTCTAAATATCTTACTCCGAATTAACACAAAAATAAAATCGCACATAATTATAATTAATATCATAACTGAAATTTATTTCTATACTATTTATTTATTTATATAAATCTTACTGAACATTTATTAAATACTAGTATTAATTACATACAAGTTACAAAAAGTTTCACGCCTTATAACTAAGGTAAATAACTAGTGATATAAAAAACTTATATCACTGGTCATAAAACTTTTTCACTGAAATTACTTTAACACAGTGTAGGTATGAAGCACCACACTGTGATATAGTAATAATGTTTTTTTTATGCCGAAGTGTTACTGTGGGGGTCCAACACTTGACTACGGATAACACGAAACACAGTCTCAAGAGGTTCAGATTTTAACTAAGTAATCCGAAGACAGAAATACCGAAAGCTTTAACCACAGATTCTGTATCTGAGGAGTCGTCGACCTCCATTTCACCATCGGCATCGGCTTCGTATTGGGTGCCCTTAAGTTAGTGGTAATATAGAGGAGTGACAATTTCCTCGTAAGACTATTTAGTCTCATTATCATCAGGCAGAAGACTTAGCTCCAAAATGAGCTGATTTCGCCAGGGTCTTTGATATATTCGACGCTCAGGCACCTGAGCTTGTGGGATAATTAAGCGAGCACGTTAAGCGGGCGATCTCGTTTACTATCTCTGATAGTAGTCCTTAGGTCAAGTCAAAGGTGTTAAAGAGCCCGTGTGTTTTTCCAAAAACTATTTCTTAGTAATAAAATACGATAAATAAACTTCTTCTTAATAGATACCTACCTACATACGATAAAGAACACACTCCAAATTTCATTCTTTAAAACCAGTGATTTGGGTCGGTCAGGAATTTGAATTTTATAAATATATAAGATAAAATAAAATCATTTCTGACGGTAAAATATTCCACTTCCAACGAATTAAGAATCGTCAACTTTTTTTCCATTTTTTTTTTAAATAAGCCTGCTTGCTAGAACCACTGTTCTACTGTTTTGTATCACGATTCGAGAATTCGTCATTAGGAGGCCTTCTCTTATTTTTGCAATCTGCATTTACAATTTATTCATCTCATCGTCGTCAGCTTCATATTCAGATATAATACTATCTGGCGGAATAATGTCGGAAAGTTCCGCCAAATAGTCAATGTCTGAGTACTCATCTTTAGAATAATGAGTCTGACGAGGCATGACAATTTCTTCGTCAGACTCATAGTCTTGAAGAACTACGTCTTCTTCCTCTTGACTAACACCAGGTTTGTCATGAGGTATAACACTTAGTTCTAGCATCAACTGACGATGAGCATCGCATTGTTGTTATGTATTTTAGGTATGTGTATGTTATATAATTTTACTTTTTTATTGTACCTAATATTGGTGTGTTTTGGAACTATTTTTAAGAAAAGATGAAGTTCTATGGACGCCCGGTGCGGGCTTAAGCACTTTGAATAAAAATATGATTTGAGTGTGTGTGTTTTAGTCCCAATAAACGAGTTGTATTGGTTCGTTGATGTCTTCGAACGGACATGGATTATGATCCTGGAACAAGAAATAATACATGTTAAAGGTTAATGTTACATGTTAATTGTTGTGTATAACAATATAGACAAGGAATTTTGAGTGGAAACATGACGATTACGTAAATTAGCCCCAAAAGTTTATCAAATAAATAAAAAAATCCTGTGACGAACACACAGTGCCATCTAGCCCTGTGGTAAGCTGCTAAGCTTGTGTTACGGTGACTAGACAACGGATATACTACCTATATATATTTTCCTTTTGTAAATAAATAAATAATAATAAATAAATAAATCCTGTGACGAACACACAGCGCCATCTAGCCCCGTGGTAAGCTGCTAAGCTTGTGTTACGGTGGCTAAATACATACATATTATACATAGAAATATGCCCAGACCAGATACAAATATTTATTTTAGGCATAAATATTTGCACCCAGCGGGAATCGAACAAAATCGAATCACAATGTACTTAAGGGTTACAATAATTTAGGTATCCGTCTATTACCTCCAGTACTTTAGTTCAAGCCTGTGATTCTCAACCAATGTCCCTTCATCCCCATTGAACTCTTGAGAGTTATACATTGTCCTTTAAGTTATAATAACTAAAAACAAAATAGAGAAAAATACATATAAACATTTTACTTAAACAATACTACACTGTAAAAAACTGCATTACAGTTTTATACTAGACACACTTTTTTGTTTATAGTGTTTGGTGTTTGACCACCATCACACCGAATGCTAAGCGTAAGTTAATTTTAAATAACCTACCACAATCCCATATTATGTTACGACTAGACAGGTACCGATTTGAATTTACTTCTGAAATCCCTAATATTACTAGGCAAAAACCATTTTTTTAGGTAAAAATAATTTTCTAAGGTTTTATACATTTACATTTTTCTGCATAAAAATATGTACGAATATAACAAAAGCTTTTGTTATGTACCAGTGCTATATTGCAAAGTAATTAAATGGTCTATTGTTAAATAAAGCTAAGTACCGCTAAGGCTAATCTACCCCGACCACACCGCTACCGCCCGCCCGCTCTATAAAAGGGCTCACACCCCCGGACTTTCAATCAGTCGCTCTATGTTCGTCAGTTGCTCTACAACGACAAGTAGTAACATTTTTGTCAATTATTCCAAAGTTAATTTATTAGAAAAAATGGCTCAGTCCTACGAAAGAATTCCCGATTTGGAGAAACTCCTCGAATCATTCCCGTGTGAAGAAAGCAGGCAGGATCTGCTTAAATTTGTGCAGGTCCGTCGCAACAATGCTGCTAAGGCCCAGCAGAACCTCATGTGGCTCTGGGCAACTGGGAAGGTGACGGAAGAGACAGAAATCAATGTGAGTTATTATTACTCTTATTTTTCTTTTGTTATTCTATTTTCTTGTTTTACTTAGATAGGTACTTGTCTATTTTGTTGTTTGTCCTTTAACATGTATTATTTCTTGTTTCAGGATCATAATCGTCCGTTCGAAGACATCAACGAACCAGGCGACGCGCATCGGCAATTAATGATAGAACTTAGTGTTATGCCTCTTGACGAACCTAGTGTTAGTCAAGAGGCAGAAGACTTAGTTCTTCCAGACTATGAGTCTGATGAGGAAATGGTCGTGCCTCATCAGACTCATAGTTCTGACGATGATCATTCAGACATAGACTATGTGGCGGAACTATCTGACAATATACCGCCAGATACTAGTATGTCTGAATACGAAGCCGACGATGAGATGGAGGTCGACGACCCTTCGGATGCAGAGTCGATGGCTGATGAAGACGGTATGGTTCCGTTCCATTTCGTCTTCTGAAGCTATCTGTATTTATCTCTTCCGATTGTGTGGGAAGAGGGAAACTGCTTCGATTTCTGTCATCCGTAAGAGTTTGGCCTCCTCTTTATCTGTTTGTAAATGATGATAGGGTCTAAGATGTAGCACATTTGCATAGACCAAACACCACCGAAATGTCTTCCATACTGTGATATTGTAATTTAAATTGTGATATATTTTAAATTGTATAATATGTGGCAATAATTTTGTATTAACAGAAAATGTTTTTCTCTAAATAATTTGTATTGTAATATAAAATTCGTTGTATGATTTTGTCCAAAGTTTGTAATATCCTTTAAGTTAGATTTAAGTTAGCTGTTTTTTTTTGTTCAATTACATCTTTTATTGTAAATTAATTGTATATTTGTAGTTTATAAGTTGTCTATATTCAAAAATAAATTTTTAAATTTGTATTTTCTTTGTTCATATTTCTTACACCTTTTAAGTTTCACATATCTACAATTCCATTAGGTCAGTTAGGATAAACAAATACTACACATATTCTAAGAGAACATGCACAGTAAAAGATAGGTTGGTAGCATTTTGGCTAATTCATATTTTCAATATTAAATCAAATACTGGTTAACCCAAAAAAGGCAGGCTAGCAAAATCATCAAAACAAAAAAATAACAGTGGTAAAAATCTAAAGCATAGAATGCAAAAAAACTGCCTTTCGTAATTCGTTTCTATTGCTCAAGGCATATGTACTAGAAATATTTTAAAGGAAAAATCAGGTGGAGGTGGCGTTCCGCTTAAAGTGGATTCTTCCAGGTAATATTTCGACGAATAAGAAACCACGGAAGTGAAGGTGAAGAGTAAAGGTTAAAGTTAAGGGTGCAGAAGTATCCACATTAGAGTCATAGTTGGAACACATGACGTATTTAAAGCGATCGAATACAACCAATTAAATAAAGAAATTTTTGGCTTTGACTTTAAAGTTACTACCAGGTTCTACCAACCACCTGTATTGAGACAAAGAAGAAAAAAGATATAAATTATATTTTATTATTTAAAGTGCTTAAGCCCGCACTTGGCGTTCATAGAACTATTTTTAAAGAAAAGATATACCTATCCACAAAAACACAGCGCACGGTCCACGTCAGGCGGGATTCGAACCAACGCATATCAATCCAATCCGGGGAATGTGACTTAGGCCTCTTAGTCTACCGACGCGTTGACTTATACGCCGAATTATCGCTTCAATATCTTTTCCATTCACTACAACTTAGGCATGTTAACGCCAAAAGATATGAACGCAGTAAATGTTATAGTATGGTGTTACCTATATTTCTTTGAACAAAAAGTTGTTTGATTTTTTAAATACTCTCATTCAGAAGCAAATGAATCCTATTCCCTACTAATATAAAGCTGAAAGTTTGTGAGTATGTGTGTTTATTACTCAATCACGTAAAAACCGCTGAACCGATTGCCATGAAACTCAATATGTAGATAACTGGATACCTAGAATAACACATAGGCTACTTTTTATCCCTATATTTTCGCAAGATCGGGACGCGGGTAAGAATTGTAACCTGCTATGTAAGCTTTATTAAATAAAATAAAAATAAACTGCGGGGCGCAGCTAGTTCATTATATTTCTTAAAACTTAAAAAAAATATAACACCCTTAGAGTACACATAAGCAAACTATAGAGCCCTGCTTTGCGAGTATGAACTGTAAGCACCGGTATGGAACAGTCAAAAATGACAAAAACGATGTCATCAGTCACCTAGGTTTACGGTAATTGACTGTTTCTCTCGTTAGAATTTATTCTAGTAATATATTTACATTTTACCGGGTCTTAATCGCGTACCATTTTTTATTTATTTTAACAAATCGTGTGAATTAAAAAAAAATATTCTACTAATAATTATGGTGAAATGTTCAGTGCCGCGGTGTAAAAATGATTCGCGGATCCTCAACATTTGAATATCTATGTACATAGAGCATCTGCTTACACTTTGCGCAGTAGGCAAATACCCATAGGCACGCTCTATAGTTTGCTTATGTATACCTACTCTAAGATCACACCTTTATGGCACCTAATATTGATTTACATCAGACTTCTGCTCATTACAAATCTCACGAAGAAGCCTTCCTAAAGTAAATGGTTTTGTTCAAATATTTTATCTCTCAACCACTCTTTATCTATCAAACTGGCAAAATTGTCAATAGCTAGGCACTCTAATGATGTGTCCTAATTTTGCGGAAGGATTAAGTTTTATTGCATTCAATGAAAATAGTTTTGCACCATTTATCTAATGCTAATGATTTTTAGACAAAAGAAAGCATATTCCATTTACCTTTGTTGATGCCGCGTTGTCGATAGTCAGGTAAATAGGTAGGTAGTTAACTTTGCTATCTTATGCATTCATATTTTTATTTTTTTACGTTTGTACTAAGGTTTATTGACATAGGGGTGGTTCACAGTTTTTGAAAAAATAATTGGTGATTTTTAAATACAAGACTACTAACTTTTAGATTAGATTAGATTAGATTAAATTTTAAACTAACTAAAAAATGTGAAATCGCGAAAACATTTGAGAAAAAAGTATTAGGGCTCATTTTTGTGATCTAATCTCTCATAATAAAACACAATCTCAACCTCAAAATCTCGCAATATTTAATCTCTCATAGCCTAGGAAACTATATTAAAAAAAAATCCTAATATGTTTTAATAGCTTTCGACTATACTGTCCTCGGGCACGTTGGAGCGACGATTTGCGCAAGACGGCTGGCACAAACTGGATGCGAGAAGCCGAAAATAGATCTAGGTGGCGTGCAATTGGAGAGGCCTATGTCCAGCAGTGGACTGCAACGAGCTGATGATGATGATGAACTAAACTGTCGCAAAACTTAAAATTGTTTCATTAACAAACAGATGTTAATTATTTCGCAATCAACTACAGTTTTGTAGAAAAATAAAAGCATTCCGAACTCATTCAAAATTGAGGTAGGTAATGGCAAAACGGGTCCAATGCTTACTTTGTAATAAGTTGAACTGTGGTTGAACTCTAAAATACTTTCGTCAAAAAGTAGTATGGTAAAGTTCGATGTCCCTAGACAACGTTCCCTGAATTCGGTAAAACTGGTTTGCTAGTCAGTTTTGTTTTAATATTTTTGCGAATGCTATTTTTGTACTGCATGTGCAATTTTGGCTGTCTACTTGTTGCGTCTTGTTTGGGTAGTAATGGGGCCCATTTAGATCTTTGGGCTCAAGTCAACCTCACCGCAACTTGGGACACCTGCAGACTAAAGGACGAGGGTCTGGCGCAGACTTTCCTTTAGGGGTCGCTTCCGTAAAAGTCAAAATAGCCAAATCAAATGGAAAGAAATTATAAAAGAGTTGGCAGACGCAAAACGAAAGCGGACCCCGGGTTCCCGATAGGGATGCAACCGGGAACATCGCTCGGATGATGATGATGACTTATTGCATCTTGTCTAACTATTTCTTCTCAGAAACATTCATATTCAAAAGAAATGATGTAGGTACTTACTCACTGTTTCAATTAAAATGTTAATGTCTCATTTAAGTTAAAAAAAAGTTTGTTTTGGTCCGTAACAAAATTACCAGAAATCAAAATTTCTGTATAATAGAAGTTCTATTATTTATTTAAAACATTTTTGATACGTACGAGAAACTAAATTAGAACGATTGATTATAATGTTTATTAACTACGTTTGTAACACAGTTGTAAACTATTTTAGGTCAAGTTAAATGCTTGACTTAAAGAAAGAGTTAGAAACTTACGCCTTATAAACGCTAATTAATGCGCTGCATAACTATGCATCGTTTTTGTTTTAGTGTTACGTAAAGTTTACAGACAGAGACAAACGTCACATAACTTAGTCCTGTGTAAATAATATTTATTTTATTTATTATTAAGGGTGTTAATAAATTTCCTATAAGAGTTCCTTAAGGGGCTCTTATAAATACTGTTAACACTATTTGTATAAATAAAAATACGCGCCCTATTCCACACTTTTACAAGTTGTTACTACTGGATTTTTTTCGCACACGCTTACACACATTCCGTGCGCTTCAACGCAAGCGTATAAAATAGCTCACACCCCCGAATTCAGTGCATTCGCTGTTTGTCGTCTTTGGGGACTCGAGTACTAAGTGTATTGCATTTCAGTAACCCCTACAATTATAATGGGAGATAACTATGATTTAGAGGCTTTAATAAAGGCTTGTCCAGACAATGAATTTAAGCGACCCTTAAGGAAATATTTAAGCGAACTCCGTTGGAAAGTGCAATTGTTGGAGGAAAATCTTAAAATAATTGAGCAGATTGGGCAAATTCAACAAGAAATTCAAAATATTGTAAGCATTTTATTTTTTTATGTGGTTAAGCTGATTCAAGTTTTATTTACTACTATCTGCGCCCCGCGGTTTCTCCCGCGTAGGTCCAGTTCCTGCGGAATTTCTGGATACAAAGTAGCCCATGTGTTATTCCAGTTCTCTCGCTACCTTTAATACAAGTTTCATCGCAATCGATTCAGTAGTTTGTAAATTTGGTAAAGACACCATATCGGAAGCTGACTCCACGGCTTAGGGCATTGATATGGCTTCAAGTCTTCAGTATTCTACATCTAGCATTTTATTTTTATGTAATAACTAGCTGTGCCCTGCGCTTTTACCCCCGTAAGTCCAGTTCCGCGGAATATCGGAATAAAAAGTAGCCTATGTGTTGTTCCCGGTATCCAGCTACTTATTATCCATGTTTCATCGCAATCGGTTCAATAGTTTTTGCTTGAAAGAGTCACAAACATACATACATAGTATGTAGAGGTTTGTATGTTTGTATCTGACTTCACGCAAAAACTGCCAAACCGTTTGCAATGAAACTTGGAATATACATCATAGGCTACTTTTTATCCCGATATTGCGCGGGCTCGGGACCTAGTGAAACCGCGGGGCGCAGCTAGTAAAATAATATGTACAAAAAAATCACCTACTTTGAAGCGAGATAAATAATCAAGCTATTTTTAGCTAGCCAATTATTAGTGTTGTCCCATCAAAACTATGTGATGTCTTCAACTATGTATTATATCTTGCCACAGCATCAAATGATGGCTTGCATACATTGTGGGTTGATGCCCCATCAAAACTATGATGCCGATCTACCGGGACATGAACATCCATTACATCACTTAGTTGGTGATCATTTCGAACCTGTTATTGATTACGGTGATGAGATGGAATCTGGGATTGACGATGATTCAGAATCGACAGCCTCTATGGATATGGAATAATGAGCTTTTGCAGGATTTTGGTCTTGTGTGTTCTAGTATTTTAGTTAGTTACCTACTAAATTAGGTTAGTTTTTTTTTCTAGAGGCTTTTTTATTGTATAGTTATATTATAACATAGCGTATTTTTTCTTAAATAGGATAGTGTACCTAATGTACTTTTTATATTCTTTGTATTGTAATTTGTCTTGTAAAAAAAAACTTTCTTAATTTTGTACTTTTCTTACCTATAATATGTAAGAGCAAGAATGTAAGAAAATAACCTTATCCATTTTCTTATACTGCTGGAATGCTGTTAGCATTTTGAGCAGTTTGTATTAGGAACGCTACGGGATGGTTTTTTTGTATATTCTTTTGTTTGAACTATTTTTACTATTTAACTACTATTTTATAACATTAAATGTTTTTATTATTTTCGGTTAATTAGTTGATATTTTCTATGATTATATAAATATTTTCGAAAACTACTTTCTTAAATTCGTAATACGGTATATTGGATTCTACTATAAATCACGATTTTGAATCGGAAAATCGGAAAGACAAATTACAGTCTTACATTATTCATTTATAGAAAAAGAACAAAATCCAGCCTACCTACCTTCCACAATTTAGGTATTTTGTTCTCACGCACAAAACCATAAGCCGCCATGTTTTAATCCTGCGAAATTAACAATAGCCAATGCTCTATTTAAGCTCTTATCAGTAAAATTTTTTCCTAAAACTTTACTGTCCTAATTTTGTAAAGGGCTTATGTTTTATTACCCTTAAGAATGACTTCTCATCATTATTTTGCTTCCAGTGATTTTTAAACAAAGGAAGTCAACGTCTATTGAATTAGCAAGTTTTATTAAAGCCGCTTTGTGGACAGGTTAAATAGGCAGATTTTAGTGTCTTTTGTAATGATGTTTCAATTGTAATCTATTAAGCTTCTTATTGCAATAGTTTTATTGCCGTAAGAGTAGTTAAGCTTGAAAAGTTTTAAACACCTGTGAGATATGTCTATACCTACTTCAAAACTTATAAATTCCCAAGAAAATGATTTAAACATACTTCAAAAATTATGCAAAAAGCTGTGTTTTGCAGTTTTAGCACAGTGTTCATTATCATCACTCCAAGTTGTACAAAAAAAACGGTTTAAAAAAAATGCAACTCGGTAAGACTCGGTTGTTCAAACTGTAGGGCAGTACAGACATCTTCATGGCTGATACTGATGACCAAGTAGACGATCAAGAGCCAGTGGAGGTAGAAGCCAACCAACCAGATGATGAACATGATGATTACCAAATCATTCACCCAGACGATGACGAAGTAGCTGATGATGATCATGATAGATATCGGTGATTATGATCTGCAGTCTGACGATAATGGTGATCCCGATGAAAACATGGAGTGTGGCATTGACACAATGTCAGAAGTCGACTCCACGGCGTCAGACAGATGTGAAGTTCTGAAGGCTTCAAGTCTTCAGCATGCTACAACCATTGTTTCCTGAAGACGATGAGATCTAAGATAGCTTACTTAGACGATATTCATCGTTACTTAATGGTTACTTGGGACATCTCCCAGTACTGCCATCGTAGTTTCAAATCCCGGTTGACAAGGCACCGATATATTTTTCTTAAAGGCATATAATACTTATCTTAAAGGCACCCTATACGAGCTACACTTAAAATCCCTGTCTGATTCATCGAAAATTGTTGATTGTTGATTATTTTCTGACGCAATGTTTAAGAGTAATTTCGTTTGTAGCGTTTGTAAATGACATTTTTGTCTCAAAATTCCCTAAGACTTCGAAACAATATAAAGTTTTTTATTAAAACTAAACCAAAATGTAGGGAACAACATTATTTACAAACCCTACAAACGAAGATATTCTAAAACATTGCGTCAGAAAATAATCAACCATTTTCGATGAATCCGACAGGCATTTACCTACATAGCTGTTACGATGAAGTACAACATCGTGAAGAAACCCACGACTTAAAATCACGCAAAAAAAATTGTAAATTGTGGAAATGACTGACCATTTCTGTTTTAGTTACTTATGTGTTTGTAAATATTAGTGTAGTGTTATTTGTAAGTACAATTTTGTTGTTTAGGTTAGTTTCTTAGCATAAAATTATGTAATTGTATTTTTTTATTTTGTATTTTTGGTTCCGTCGAACCGCCTACTAAACAAAATCTTATTTTTATCTTACTTTTAAGCTCTCTTGATAAGTTGTATATACTCATTAAAATCTTTGGGCCTAAGTTAATTTCACCTATAAGCTGGTGCACCTGAATGACTCAGCGTACATTCCATCCGTTGCTCCCGGAGCTACATATATTGTAACTTTTTACTAAAAGCGTTGGCCCGCGTCACATGCCAGATAAGTACAAAAACTGCAGCTGACTTTACAGGACCAAAAAAGATTTTATTGAACAATTATATGGCGTGGAGTCGCCATCCGACGTGGTGAATCATTATCGTCATCTGATAAAAGATCATAATCACTGTAACCTATTTGTTGATTATGATCTTCATCGTCAACTACGTGGTCGTCCGGGTGATCCTGAACGATTTGGTAATCTTATTCATCTTCTTTTGGTTAGTATTCGTCTATTACTTCCACTTGCTCCCCAACCTCTAACTGATAATCAGCCACGAAATATCGGGCACCGCCCCACAATTTGTAGAACTTTTAGTATTTTTTTAATATTTATTTACAATAAAGAAGGTGAGACGGTTGGCGGTTGGAAGGGCTGCGTTTTCTGCGGGAGATAGGGCGTGATCTCCGGGACCGAGGGTTTGACCATCGCTCTGATTCCTTCTTGGTGCACAGGCTGTCCATCGCTGTTCAGCGGGGTAGTACGGCCAGCAGTTTTGGCCGGCCGGCAGCTAGTCGGGAAGTGCCTCAAATTGGAGTTGCGAAATTCTGCCAAACAAACAAACAAAGAAAGTGAGAGTATAAAAGTTTAGAAGACTTATAATTATTAGTTTTTTTTTCATTTAATTCGATAATTTCGTTACGTTCCAATCCGTGTGTGCGACAACTTGGTAATCTTCTTCTTCTTATTTTTCTTCTTCTTGTTCTTCTTCTTGTTTTTTCTTCTGTTTGGTGTTAGTCTTTTACCTTCACTTGCTTCCCAACCTCCAACTGATCATCAGCCATGTATAGCTGGACGTAAATTGCTACCAGAGTCCCTTAATTATATTGTAAGGTCTTCAATAATATAATACAAAAAAATCCTTTAACATATTCTTAAAATTAATAATACTAGTGGGAGATAGGGGCAATGTAAACAGGAAAGAACATCTAAAGAAGCAACTACTTAATTATTAAATAAAAATAAAACGCTAGATGTAGAATACTGAAGACTTGAAGCCATATCAATGTCCTAAGCCGTGGAGTCAGCTTCCGATATGGTGTCTATACCAAATTTACAAAATAATATTTACAAACATATTAACACAAAAAAATATGATATAATTTGAAAAAAATTACAGTATCTGTGAAAGTTTTTGAAGCGAAGCCAGTGCCTTCAGATGACAAGATGATAACCAACCTAATAAAAATTACAAAACCAGTGCAACTTGGAAAGTTCAGGAAAATATTGCTACATCTTAAACCCCATCGCCTTCAGACGAGATGATGATACCTGTCTCTCTCTTCAAACACTAGAAGTAGAATTCTAAAGACATGAAGCCTTTAGAATTCTACATCTATGTCCGACGCCGTTGAGTCTGCTTCTGACATTGTGTCAATGCCAGACTCCATGTCTTTGTCGGGATCACCGTCATCGTCAGACTGCAGATCATATTCATCGAAATCTATTTGATGATCGCGATCATCACCGGCTATTTCGTGATCTTCTGGGTGATCTACGGGAGGGTTACAGAAAAAGTCGTGCTAGATCCGTTGAGGGCGTGGAGTACCCATCATTTCTGACTTATTTCACTATGAAACACCCTACCCTAAACTTAACCCTTTTTGAGATATTCGACTTTTAATTTTTTCATTGAAAATTGCCGATATTTAAGCTACTAAATTTATTTTTGTTTATTTTGTGTGTCTTATTATTATTATTATTGCATTTTGACATGCGTAATAAGATGCTTAAAGACGTCAATCATTAAAATAGTACATTAGTTAATTGAATAGACCGTAGCAGACAAGTGAAAGTTAAGAAATAAAAAAATAAATTAGAAAGTTTATTTTTCTCTAAGGGATATCTAAAAAAAACTATATGGCAATTGTTCGGCAGATGTTTTTTAAAATATCTACGTTTCATCAGCTATCTAACGACGTATAACAATCTAGGGATTGTATTACATTTCGTGGAAAAAAGGGACGCTCCAGTAGTAGTAGTAGTAGTTCTAACGGTACCGCGCCTATTGTCCTTCAAGTTAAGACGCACCGTGCGAGCGAGACAAGTGACGATTTATGTAGGTGCGAATGAAAGAAAAAATGTGTAGAGACCGGTTAGGGCTGTGAATACAACAAGGGGTATTGTTTTGGTTGTCAGTCAGTCTGCTTTTGTGCTTCGTACATAGTAGATGTGACATTGTATTGCTCTTTTTCTCGACTTGGCTGTGATTCTGGACTGTTTCTTCTGATTTGTGACTACTGTGCTTGTTAACCGGACTCTGATTTGTACCTGCGATACGGAAGTGTTGAAGATGACGTCCTACACACCTGAAGAATATGCTGATATGCTTATTTGTTACGGATACTGCAATTGTGTGTCTGCGCAAGCTCGCAACGAATACATAACTCGCTACCCCGGTCGTCGAGTGCCGGATGTGGCCGTTTTTGACAGAGTTTATCGTAGACTTCGTGAAACTGGCTCTGTTTTGAGACGAAATACAGACATGGGAAGACCACGAATTGACGACGAAGAACAGGACAATGAGATAGTGCAACGCTTTCGAGCGGATCCGACTACTTCCACTAATATTGTTGCCCGTGATCTGGGACTTTCGCAATGGAGAGTGTGGTTTACCGTGCACACTGCTGGCCTATACCCATACCATTATACGCCGGTACACGTTATTGAAGAAGGAGACCCCGCGAGGAGAATGGACTTTTGCAGATTTATGCTAAATGCTGATGTGGAAGACCCAGATTTTCTAAGAAATATCTTGTGGACGGATGAGTCCAAATTTGATAAAGATGGCATAACTAACTATCACAACGCCCATTACTGGGCCCCAAAAGAACTAAGGAATCCCAATAAGAAAAGAGTGAAGGGGTCCCAACGTAGATTCAGCGTGAATGTGTGGATGGGCATTATCTCCAATCATTTGATTGGACCTTACTTTCTCCCGGATAATTTAAATGGGGAAAGCTACGAAAATTTCCTGAGAGCAGACTTGAGTGATTTGCTGGATGATCTGCCACTAAACCTGATCAGGGACATGTGGTTCCAACACGATGGCTGCCCTGCCTATTTCAGAAGAAGTGTCAGAGACTGGCTGGACACAAATTATCCAAACAAATGGATAGGACGAGGTGGGCCGTTGCCATGGCCAGCAAGAAGTCCGGACATTACCCCCATGGATTTTCATGTGTGGGGGTGCATGAAAAGTCTAGTATACAGCGAGCCGAATCCAGTTTCGTCTGTGGAAGACTTAAGACAAAGGATTGTGGATGCAGCTAACAAAATGAGGACCACATTGACCACTGGAGTAGTGAAGACTGGTCTCCGTAGAAGAATGCGACAATGTATCAGAAATAGAGGCGGCCATGTTGAACATGAACTGTAAACAAGAAAAAGTTGTGTGAAAAGCTTTAATAAATAACATTTCATGCTTACCTATTGTTTTATTTTATTTTTTAGGGCTAAGTATAAATTTTCTTCTCCACTGTCGCCTATGAAACTAATTTTTTTTATAATGTATTTGAATAAAACACTTGATTATTATACCTCGTTAGATAGCTGATGAAACGTAGATATTTTAAAAAACATCTGCCGAACAATTGCCATATAGCTTTTTTTAGATATCCCTTAGAGAAAAATAAACTTTCTAATTTATTTTTTTATTTCTTAACTTTCACTTGTCTGCTACGGTCTATTCAATTAACTAATGTACTATTTTAATGATTGACGTCTTTAAGCATCTTATTACGCATGTCAAAATGCAATAATAATAATAATAAGACACACAAAATAAACAAAAATAAATTTAGTAGCTTAAATATCGGCAATTTTCAATGAAAAAATTAAAAGTCGAATATCTCAAAAAGGGTTAAGTTTAGGGTAGGGTGTTTCATAGTGAAATAAGTCAGAAATGATGGGTACTCCACGCCCTCAACGGATCTAGCACGACTTTTTCTGTAACCCTGTATAATCATCATCTTGGTATAGACCAATTGGACTTGCAAAAGGTGTTGGAGGTAATAGTACCTCCACCACCTTTTGCAAGTCCAATTGGCCATCCGCCACAAAGATAACTGGTACAGCTCTGCAGTTTAGGCATCTCGGTTATCACCTAGGCAAATATTGCTACATCTTAAAACCCATCGCCCTCAGACGAGATGATGATACCTGTCTCTCTCTTCAAACATTAGAAGTGGAATTCTAAAGACTGAATTCTACATCTATGTCCGACGCTGTGGAGTCGGCTTCTGACATTGTGTCAATGCCAGACTCCATGTCTTCGTCGAGATCACCGTCATCTTCGGCCTCCAGATCGTAATCATCAAAATCTATTTGATGATCACGATCATCACCGTCTATATGGTGATCTTCCGGGTGATCTACGGGAATTATATAATCATCATCTTCACTATCCTTAACTACTACCTCCACCACTTCTTGCAAATCAAGTTGGTCTTTAGCCACAAAGATCTCGGGCACAGCTCCGCAGTTTAGGCATTTCGGTTATCACCCAGGAAAATATTGCTACATCTTAAACCCCATCGCCTTCAAACGAGATGATAATACCTGTCTCTCTCTTCAAACACTAGAAGTGGAATTCTAGAGACTTGTATTTCACATCTATGTCCGACGCCGTGGAGTCGGCTTCCGACATTGTGTCAATGCCAGACTTCATGTCTTCGTCGGGATCACCGTCATCTTCAGACTCCAGATCGTAATCATCAAAATCTATTTGATGATCACGATCATCACCGTCTATTTGGTGATCTTCCGGGTGATCTACGGGAATTATATAATCATCATCTTCACTATCCTTAATTACTACCTCCGCCACTTCTTGCAAATCAAGTTGGTCTTTAGCCACAAAGATCTCGGGCACAGCTCCGCAGTTTAGGCATTTCAGTTATCACCCAGGAAAATATTGCTACATCTTAAACCCCATCGCCTTCAAACGAGGTGATAATACCTGTCTCTCTCTTCAAACACTAGAAGTGGAATTCTAGAGACTTGAATTCCACATCTATGTCCGACGCCGTGGAGTCGGCTTCTGACATTGTGTCAATGCCAGACTCCATGTCTTCGTCGGGATCACCGTCATCTTCAACTCCAGATCGTAATCATCAAAATCTATTTGATGATCACGATCATCACCGTCTATTTGGTGATCTTCCGGGTGATCTACGGGAATTATATAATCATCACCTTCTTCATCATCGTGGTCTATTAACTCCACCACCTCTTGCAAGTCCAATTGACCATCCGCCACAAGGATTTCAGGCACAGCCCCGCAGTTGAGGCATCTCGGTTGACTTTGCAATAAAAATAATATCAATATAATATGTTAGGGATATGTTGTTAATATATGTAACTATTAACACAAGTTCCATTTTGACTTAAATTACAGTTTATGTTGATTTATACAAATACGAGTGAATAAGCCCTGAGCAAAATAGTCAATGAATCTAGCAAGATCTATAATACATTGATGAATTTAACGGTTTACAATAGCAAAATGTACGAGATTACAAGGGAATTAAATTAGAAAAAGCCTTATGAATTTCATACGCAACTTACCCTAGATCGAGAACACGATCGATGTTCCCGATCTCGGGTATCGATGCGTCGAACGATTTTTAAGGTTTCTTTGCCTTTGGCTATTCCTAAGCTACGAGATCAGAGGAATAGCCAAATTGTACCAGCTTGACTATGACTGATTCACCCCAAGGCGAATGGTTGTTCATCTTGTTTTTTATTTACTTTTCAGTTACAACCGCAGTCGGGGTTATTTTTTAAATATTTTACTTCATTGTCCAACATATTATAGTTATCGATATCAAAATTTTGATCTAATGCAATAAAATGAGCAATAAAGCTTGTAATATTTGAAACTTCATCGGTACCTACCCTACATTTTTCACATAATTTATTAATGAATGAGATGGGGCCTCCTTTGCATTTTAGACGATAATACCAATAATGTTTAGCTCATAAATATTTGTTTTCTTTTACGGAGCTCGATATTTCGAAATTATATTAAGAGGTGTTAATGAGGTTTAAATTTCATTATAATTATTTTATTATATGGTAAAATATGTAATTACTACATGTAATTAACATTAAACATACATTGCGATTTGTTTCGTCTACGGAAAGTTAAACTAAAAAAAATATTGTTCCACTAAAAAAATTTTTTTTGGCAAATTGTATTGGATTTGTTTTTAGTTGTATTTTCTGTAAATCGATTTGTTTTTGTGATATTAACTTATGGGTCAAAAATGTGTATACCAGCGGAATCTTACTAATATTATTTTAATTTGTATGTCTGTTGTTACTCTTTCAAGCAAAAACTTCTTAACCGATTACGATGAAACTTGGAATATAGGTTGGTGAATAACACAGATATTTTATCCAGATATTCATGCGGGATCGTTTTGAGGACGTTTTTATCAGCTAGTTAGAAGGTATTAAAACTTATTATATCATGCGGGAATATCGGGATAAATATGTGTTCCATCTACTTATATTCCAAGTTTCATCGCAATCGGTTCATTAGTTTCTGCGTGAAAGAGTAACAAGCTCACATACATACATACATACATACAAACTTTCGCGTTTATAATATTTTAAGTAAGATAGAGGAAAGGAAACTATAGGTTAGCATACTAATGTCGATTTTGAAAAATGACGAGGTATAAAAATGACGAGGTATAAAAATGACGAGGTATAAAAATTACGAGGTATAAAAATGACGACATCTTACAAAACATCTTACAAAATGTCGACAAATAAAAAAAGACTAAATTTTTTTGTCGATGTATAAAAAAGACTACACATTTCATTTTTAGACCTATCGTGTTTGCTATATCTTTGTATTATAACGATATTTTTTTAAAGGTATGTTTTTATGCAAAATTAAATATTAGGTATACTTATTTCACTATTTGCGGCAAAACATCCCAATTAATATAAATTTATTTCTCATATCGATTTTAAAATCTTATTTTTTTATTTATAAGTGATTATTATTTTTTTGTGATTTGTCTCTATTGAATAAATTATTGAAAAATATATTTCTTGTTTCTTACTTTTAAAATATACTTCTTCCTTCTAAACTACAAGGCATCCAAATAGTCTTAGTCGTAATTATATTTTATTCTATGTATAATATGTACCTATGTATTTACAAAAGAAAAATAAATACAAGTAGTATATCCGTTGTCTAGTCACCGTAACACAAGCTTAGCAGCTTACCATGGGGCTAGATGGCGCTGTGTGTTCGTCACAGGATTTATTTATTTATTTTATATGCAGGTGAACCATTTCGAAGGGCTTCAAGGGGATATCCTACTAAACTATAACAGATAGCGAAAAATGCTGGAAGAAGAGGTTCGATTCTAGGCTAGGGTAATAAAGTTTTTAAAACTGTAATAATTCTATTATAGTTTCTGTCAAAATGATGGACGCGACTCCTTTCAGCATTTTTGCTATCTCTTGTAGTATAGGATATATTCCTGAAAGCTAATCAAATTTTTTCAGCCTGAATAAAAATGAGTTCATTATGAAGACTTTGTTTTCTAGAAAAAAATGCTCCTTGCGGGACTCGAACTCACGATCTCCTCTTTACTAGCGGGGTGCGCTAACTAAATGCGCCAAGTGAATTCAATCCCAAGGGTTTAAAAATAAAGAAAGCATTATTCTCATTTTTTCGTGTTTAGTACAGGAGTAGTTAAAGTCCCCCCTTTCAGCCGAATACAAAAACGCCATTTTAAGTTTGAGAGGTACTCATCCAGGTTCTTATCCAGCAGCTTCTAAATACCAAATTAGTACGAGAATGTTGTAATTTTGAGATCTACTCAAGGTAGGGTTTTAAAAAAATTTTTAGTGCAGGCTCCAGTCGCCACAAAATACAATTTGTAATTAAGCCCTTTTAATCCGAAAGGGGGTTGTTCTAGACGTCTAGGCGAACCCCTTTTGTTCTACGACTTTTGAAAATTTAAACGTTTTTTTTTTTAATATGAGATTATGTTTCACTGAAAAAACAGCTGCTTTTGAAGATAAAGGTAATTGAAGTTTTGATTGTAGTACATCAAACTAAATGAAAGGACAACATTAAGGTCAATGACCTCGAACTCAGAAACAGCTGATTTTCAAGTAAACTTTACACCTAAATTTTTCGAAAAGTACTTCGAATTTCCAAAAGTCGTAGTACAAAAGTTGTTCACTCAGACGTCTAGAACAACCTCCTTTCGGATTAAAAGGGCTTACCCGTTACACGTTGTAAAGCCTAAACTACAATAGACACTAGTGCTATATTAAGTATTGACTCGTACCTATCTTGGTATTGTGGAGAACTCAATAACATTTTTATTATTAACTAGCTGCGCCCCGCGAAAGTGAAAAACGCGTTATCACGGGCGCAGGCGGCCGAGCGGTTACACTTTTTCGTTTTTCTTTTTTGTTCGGGTTCTACTAATTGGATTTCGATGCAAAGTATACCACGAAATAATTTACTTCTAAGTACAGACTTTTTGTCCTCTCTTGCTTTATTATAAGTAAAAAATAGATAGAATAGATTTTTAGGTGAGAAGTGTTTTTGTATTCGGCCATTAGTTTGTTAGAGCGCCGTAAAACTGATGTAAGTGAGAAATCATTTTTTCAAGATAGATTTATCAAACAAAGCCATATATTTCTGACTATGGTTTCGATGTTCATGTTGGGTTCGTGCTTCGTGGTCTCGGCGAGCAGTCGATCGGTCTTTTGCAACCGAGTGGCGGCTGAGCAACAGACAACGAAGCTCGATCTAATATATATCAGTAGGTACCTACTGATATATATTAGATATATATTAGTACATACCTACTCTACTTGTCAGGTCTTGTAGTATGTATTTACTACTAACAAACTAATGGCCAAATACAAAAACAGTGCCCAAAATTTGAGCTCTACTTAAACAATTGAGCAAATCTCAAACTCAAACTTTCTCGTACTTCGACTATAAGTCGATTACTTCGATTATAAGGTAAATTATTTTTTATATCTATTTGAAATGTAATGTAGCAAAGCTTGCCCTATGTCCGTTTATGTAGTTTGATTATAATACTTATGTTAAATAATTAATGATGTGTTGGTAAATAATTGATGATGGCGGCGCAGTTGTCCCCGCCATGTATTGGGCTAGATATTGTATATGAATATTTATTTTAAACAATTAAAAGTTATGTATGTATTTACATGTATGTAAGTTCTATAAATTTTAGTAATTGTGTATGTATATGTATGTAATATATAAATGAATATACATTTATAGGAATCGACACGATAAGAAGAATGATGTGTTTTATACCTACATTTATATATTTGTTTAAATATGTTTCCATGTATGTACCTTTAATATAATATGTATTTTTAAGAAAAACAAATATACCTAAGTATTCTGTCCGTTGTCTAGGCACTAAGCCCCTATGACCATGTTATGTGACGTTTGTCTCTGTCTGTCAGCTTTGAAACTTCATGTCACAGTAAAAGACAAACGATACATAGTTATGCAGCTGTTAATAAGCTTTTATAAGTAAGGAGGTAAGTTTGTGTTTTAAAACAAACTTAGTAGCTTACCACGGGGCTAGATGGCGCTGTGTGTTGTCGACAGAATTTATTTTTATTATGTCATTGTGAGATATAACAATTTAAGGGAACTTTGTGGCATGCATCCATCGTATTTTCGAAGTATTAACAAATTTGCCAATTATAAGTATTCACGCACCCAGTATTTATGTACATTGAATTATTAACCATGTATTTGCATTAAAAACCTATTATAAAATTTAAAACCCAACATCAAATAAAAGAGAAAATGACCTCCCCTACATACAGTGCCACCGAATAACCTTTATATAAACTGAAAACAGGCAGACAAATTACAATTTGGATCTACTCAGCTAAAACTTCAGCTGACTTTTCAGATAAGTCGGTTGCACTAAATGAAAGAGTAATTATTTTGATAACCATCTCCCTTTTTAGAAGTCTTTTAAAAACGGGATATTTAATATTAACCATGTTTTAGTTATTTATAACATTACGGTGCTCGATATTTAGATATTTAATATTAACCATGTTTTAGTTATAGTTCTTATATAACTTAGCGGTGCTCGATATTTCGATATTATATTCCTAATTTAAACCTTAAGATACTGGGAAGTTTGCAGATTGGTACCTATAATTTAGTAGTAAAAATAACCATGTTAGTTTAATTAGTTAGTTCACTTAAAATTGTGTTGTTCTAAATGTTTTTATGGTCCTAACGGCCAAATACAGTAATACACCTAAAATTGAAGTGCTACTTAAATAATTCAGTTGCTAGAAATATTTTAAAGGAAAAATCCATCTTCAAAAATTCACTTGCGGCGTGGTTTAAACTTGAGCGCGCGTCGATCCAAACGAGGTCAAAGTGATTGAATTTATGAAGATGTTTTTTTTTACTTCTCAATATTTCTAGTAGAAATGCCAAGCGAAATAAATAAAATCCAAATTACGAAACTTATTAGCTTCTAAATTCTAAACTAGAGTGAGTTTTTTTGAGTTTCATCATCAGCCTGTTGCAGTCCACTGCTGGACATAGGCCTCTCCAATCGCACGCTACCTAGATCTATTTTCGGCTTCTCGCATCCAGTTTGTGCCAGCCGTCTTGCGCAAATCGTCGCTCCAACGTGCCTGAGGACGTTTTCGTTTTCGAGTTTAGGAAGGGCTTAATTGTTTAAGTAGCACTTAAATTATGAGTAACGTTTAAGTATTCGGCCGTAAACGAGTTGTAAATAATAGGTAATGTTATCTAATTTCAGATATAAACACAGTAGCGGCAGGAGGCGGTTCGTTGCTAACGTTCCGGTCGGGTCTATTTTGTGCCGGCCCTGAAAGTTGTGGGGCCCACCCCGGACCAGCCTGCTATAGAAAAGGGAACCTTCTGGCGCTTACAGATGCTAATCTATTGTTAGGTAAGATACTGTTTGCGCGGACGAGTACGCTCGTGTTCCCGCGACTCTGGCATCGGGCGTGCGAGGAACCGGTGGAGTTTTAGTGGGTAAACCTCTGGCCGCCCACCAACACAAAACCAGCAGGGAGCCCCACATAACCTCGGTGCTCCCCCCAGGGAGCAACCCGTTCTCGAAACACTATTTATATATGTTATAGCGTCCCCACCGTTCCCACCTTTCGGTATACCAGCAGGGGCCGCTATACCCGAGCGCACACCCCTAAGGGCGACGTCAGGGATCGAGTTTAAGACGGATCTAGTCCCCAATGCTAGACTGGTTCTCATAAAGGAGAGTAGCCTCGTGCCCAAGGACACTACCTGGTTGTCCAGACAGGTACCGGAGCAATAAGGCCGCTCACCACCCGCGCCTCAAAGAGGAGCTAACGACAACCTCGCTGGGGCCGGCAGAGAAGCCACCTCCCACATCTCCAGTGTGGTACCGGAGCTGTTGAGGCACGCTCACTTCCCAGCACACATCCGTGTGCCTACCAAAAGTGACCTACATCCCCCAGGGAGCAGTGGGACGATGGATAAGGCTCATTTCTCCACCTTAAAAAAAAGAGGAAAGTGGGTAAGGGGCCAATCGGGGCCATCCATAAATTACGCCACACGTTAAGGGGGGGGGGATGTGATATTGTGTGACAAGGGGGTGGAAAGGGTCTTAAATTTCGTGACGACACATTTCCAAAATTAAATATACTAATGTATATTATATGTAACATGAGATTCCTGTGTAGCTCAGTGGTTAGAGCAGTCGCCTGGTTAGCGAAAGGACGCAGGTTCGAATCCTGTCATGGAGATTTTTTTTAAATATATTTCCTTGCTAAAAATATTTCTAAGTTTATCTCTATTTTATCCAAAAATATTTATAGGTTTTACAAAATAAAAAAATAATTACAAATAATTTTTACAAAATAAAAAAATAATTACAAATAATTTTTAAAAATATTACTGCAACAAGAACGCTCTGTGACATCACGCGAGGCGTAGCCACCTCGCGTGACGTCACACGCAATTAAACATTGTTTATTGTTATACACTTTGAGACACTTATTTACTTGGTAGTGACGTTGACGTCGCGCAGATCATATTATTATGGCATCCGCCATTACAGAAACAGCGTTTTTAGCGCGAATATTGTGATTTAAATTTTAACACAATTTTTTACGGCAAATACTGCAAATTTCGCAGAAATATACTATGTGGTGGTGTATTAATTATATACAAACGAATAATTTAAAACAATTTTTCAAAATCAGTTAAATAGCTTATACTTAATGAGATCAAAAGGGCAGAGGAGGAGTCGAAAATCATGAAACCCTTGTGACATCTTACTAATATTATAAACGCGAAAGTTTGTATGTATGTATGTGACTTTGTTACTCTTTCACGCGAAAACTGCTGAACCGATTGCGATGAAACTTGGAATATAGGTAGCTGGATACCGGAAATAACACATAGGCTACTTTTTATCCCGATTTTCCCGCGGGAACAGGACTTACGCGGGTGAAACCGCGGGGTGCAGCTAGTAATATGATAATTATGATACATATGACACCCTAGCTGCGCCCCGTGGTTTTACCCGCGTAAGTCCCGTTCCCGGTGGAATATCGGGATAAAAAGTAGCCTATGTGTTATTTCAGGTCTCCAGCTACCTATATTCCAAGTTTCATCGCAATCGTTTCAGTAGTTTTTGCGTGAAAGAGTAACAAACTCACATATATACATATTTAAATAGATACACACTTTCGCGTTTACAGTATTAGTAAGATTATAGGATTATAAGGTCAGTTTTATTTTGAGTTCGGTACTAGAGTAGGTAACAGCCGTAACCAGAAACGAGCGTATGCGTTGACTCAACTTCTGTCACTTTGTCTGTCTGTTTGTTTGTTTATCCGACTACGGCGAAGGCAAAAGGAAGGGTGATGATTTTGACAGTCTATGTTTGTAGGTAAGGTATGTATATATGTTCCACTGTAGTGCCTAAATTACTGAAATTATCTTATTTATTAAGGTGTAAATAGATTGGTGATACTCGTAATGGCCAAGGGCCCGGGTTTGACAAAAGCCATATATTTATTTATAAAAAAACTACAATTTCTTTTATTAAAACTGTTTTGTTCCATGTAATATTCCCAAAAGTGTAGACGAATTTTTTTTTTAGAAAACAATCATAATTGTTTTACACTTTGATGAATCTACACAATTAAGCGAAAAGTTTCCGAACAATTGAAAAAAGAAAAGAAAATTGTTATAACGATGGTGTTATGAAGTCCAGCTAAGCTAATTTGATTAAAGTTTACAAAAATAAAATAAATAAAACAGCAAAAAGGGTCTCTCCGGCGGGGAATCGAACCCCGGTCTCCCGCGTGACAGGCGGGGATACTTACCACTATACTACCGAAGACTTGTAGAAAGTGTTGAAATTAGGAGTTAGATGGTACGATTTATCATTTCATACATTGACGTCATTGCTTGGTCTGATAAAATCCGTGGATAAATTTAATGAATCATATTATTATAAAACATATAAGCTTATCTTTTCTTCAGATATAATAAACACAAGTTTTCAATAAAATAAGGTGTTTGAGACGCGCCTTCTTTAATTTTTCATCCGTAAAAACTCAAGGAAATTTATATACTAAATTACCTTGAGTTTACAGATTATTTGTCACCCATCCTAGTACTGATCGCGCCGAACGTTTCTTAACTAGCTCGAAAGCTTGGCCAATAAAGCTCCGTTCTTTATAAACAACACATTTTTGAAGAAAAAAAACAGGTCATATGTGAGTTCTGCTCGCGCACAAAGGGTTCCGTACTATTCGGTACTATGAACACTAATACACAACCCTAAAATAAACACTGCACTTGACTGGCGAAATTTACGCTAATTTATCACTAGATGGCGCCAGTGGTTTAACTATAACGCGGTAGCGTTCATATTTAAAAAATCAGGTTTGTTGTATGCCCCTCTAAATATTTAATTTTATTTATTTATTTATTTATTCAAAGAAAACATACAGCTTCTTATTTTACTTATAGATAAAGTTATAATATAAATATTACACTAGCCAAAACAGTTTTCAACTCTAAAAAATACATAGCAATGAAAGACTACAAAATACGGGTGACAATAAGCATTTTCATTTTATGAATTTAAATTTAGACAAGGTGAGAAACAAATTTATTTGGAATGCTAAGAAACATTACCAAAAAAAAACCAAATAAGATATATTATATTATATATACCTAATAAATATTTAAAACAAAAAGAAGTATTAACACAGTAAAATTGGCCAAAAAAGATTTATCATCACAACTGTGATTTGCATTCACAATTTTGTTTTCAGTGTTAGTTATAGCAGCATCAGAAATACATCATCTGTGAAAATTTCAAACCTCTGGCTGTCACGGTTCATGAGATACAGCCTGGTGACAGACGGACGGACTGACAGACAGCGAAGTATCCGTAGGACTTTTGTTTTTGACGCGTTAGTGGAACGTCGTCATGAATTTTTATTTATGCAAAACTAAGTTTCATTGCGTTTAAATTGTTTAATTTCGGCGGCATGTTATCAATTTAGTTACGGGAAGTTCAACGAGTTAAGTGAAAATAAAAATACCAGTGCCAAACACGAAATTAGCACGTTACAAACAAATGTTCCATGAGGTTGGAGAAAAATCGTCGCCATTTTTTCTGCAGCCTTCACGCATTGAAAATTATTTCAAAAGATTATACAGTATAATAGTGGTAGTTCACTATTAGTACGAGAAACTGGCTAAATTGTCCTATATTGCTGACAGAAGCCATAACTAAGAAAAAGAAAGAAGTATCAGTAATAAGGTCCTGTTTTTACCCTATGGGTCCCGAACCATAAAAAGAATTTCAATGAAGTCGACAACAGAACCGCTACTCAAAATTGGAGTTCAGAAGCAGCTCTAAAACTCAAAAATTCGTAATTTAGGGTCTGCTTTCTCTCATATTTTAAATGTACTTTATGTATTTGACTGTTAAAATACCTAGTTTGTAGTTTTAAACCCATCTAGCCTTATTAATAACAGTTGAGTAAGGTCGGAGTAATTATTCTTCGAAATTTCTTGTCACGGAAAGAGACAAAACATTTTTTTACACCTCCGACCTTACTCCACGTTTATTAATAAGGCTTATCGGTTATATTTTCCAGGTCGCCTTCTCCCGGAATATTTCCCTCGGATCTTCGGTCCGAATGAGAACGAACCGTTAGACAGGGACGCAAGTATAGCTGCCTTCAACAACATCACTCGAGAAATCAACAGCTTTCTCAAACAAGATGGAAGGAAAGAGGTAATGGCCCGTAATATGATCTTCTTATTGCAGGACCTCAATCGTTCAGTAAAAAAAAAGCAAAGAAAAAATAACTTAAAAAAAATTAACTTTTATTGTATGAGGATTTTTTAAGTAGTAAAAAGATTACTTACTATGTAAAGATACTATTTTTAATGCATCCACATGAAATTCGTATTGTCTCGATTCTACTTTTCCTCCAAAGAGATATTTCACCAGGTCTAAGTACTTTGTTTATCACTAGTCTAACACTAAAAAAGTCCTGCCTAAGTAAGCTACTGAAGAACTGGCAAATATAAGTAACTAGCTGCGCCCCGCGGTTTCACCCGCGCAAGTTGCGAACCCGCGTTGTTCGAACACCTACCTACCGCAATGCAATAATCCACACTTAAACTGTCGCCCATTGAACTTCCCTAGTCGTCCGTTTAAGTGTAGAGTTTTGCACTGCGGTAGGTAGGTGAAGTAAGGTAAAGTTTGTATTTCATCAGTAGGTGACGATAACGATGACGATGGATGACGATCAATGACGATGGATGACGATCAATGCCGATGGATGACGATGACGATGATGATGATGCCACTCTACATCACTTACCCTACCCCTGTGTCGATTTTCATTCATTGAATTGTTATCACCCGCGTAAGTCCCGATCCCGCGGGATTTTCGGGATCAAAAGTATTCTATATTACTCTCCATCATTTAAACTATCCCTATGCACATTTTCATTTAATAAATAGTTATCACCCGCGTAAGTCCCGATCCCGCGGGATTATCGGGATAAAAAGTATCCTATATTACTCTCCATCATTTAAACTATCCCTATGCACATTTTCATTTAATAAATAGTTATCACCCGCGTAAGTCCCGATCCCGCGGGATTATCGGGATAAAAAGTATCCTGATCCCGCGGGATTATCGGGATAAAAAGTATCCTATGTCCTTTTCCTGGTTCTAAGCTACTTCCCCACCAATTTTCAGCCAAATCGGTTCAGCCGTTCTTGAGTTATAAATGGTGTAACTAACACGACTTTCTTTTATATTATAGATTAGGAAGCTCCCAAACTAAAAATAAAACGCATACCACGCTAATTTAGAAGCTGCTTAATTGTTTAAGTAGCTCTTAAATTTTAATTGGCATTTCTGTACTTCGACCATAAGGAACTTAAAATTAAAATAATACCAAAAAATAGCAATTTAAAAAAGTATATTGAATATGGACGGACACCTTAGAACTAATATATTTACAAATCATCAAAAAAAACATAAGAAATTTAAAAAAATACATACATTAATTTAATACTAGCACAACATAAGTACAATTTGACATAAATTGCAATATCACAGAGTTTATATACAAATATCTCGATACATTTATACAAAAAAAACTTACAAAACAAACTAAAATGTACAAAAGTAAAAAACTAAACTAATATACCTAGTCAGTCATTTTACCCTTTTTAGTTTCAGTTTTACAAAATAAAATTTACAAACATATTAACACAAAAATAAGACGTAAACCAATAAAACACTACAGTATCAGTGAAAGTTTTTAAACCGAAGTCAGTGGACATGCGTGCGAGTGCGGCGAGAGTGGTGAAGCGTGCTACATCTTAGACCCACGGCCTTTAGATGAGAAGATGATAGTCAACCTAATAAAAATTACAAAACCAGTGCAACTTAGAGGTCTTAAAGACACAAGTTCGGTAGTATCACCCAGGAAAAGATTGCTACATCTTAAACCCCATCGCCTTCAGACGATGATGATACCTGTCTCTCTCTTCTGATTGGTGGATACCAATCAGAAGAGAGAAACACCAGATGTAGAATTCTAGAGACTTGAAGCCTTTAGAATTCTACATCTATGTCCGACGCCGTGGAGTCGGCTTCGGACATGCCGATGCCTGACTCCATGTCTTCGTCGGGATCACCGTCATCGTCTGACTCCAGATCGTAATCATCAAAATCTATTTGATGATCACGATCATCACCGTCTACTTGATAATCTTCCGGGTGATCTACGGGAATATTATCATCATCTTCTTCATCATCGTGGTCTATTACTTCGACCACCTCTTGCAGGTCCAATTGACCATCAGCCACAAAGATTTCCGGTACAGCCCCGCAGTTGAGGCATCTCGGTTGACCCTGCAATAAAAATAATAACTACATGTTAGACTATTATTAACACAAGCTCCATTTTGACCTTAAATCAAAGTTATCACGGTTCATGAAATACAGCTTAGTCACAGACAGGTTTACAGTGAAATCTCATGATCTCGAAGCCTAGTGATAGTCAAAGAATAGTAAAGTCTTAGCAAAAGGGTCCCGTTTTTACCCTTTGTGTACTAAACCCTAAAAACTAAAAAACTATCAAGTTTAAGTTCAAACCAAAATTACGAAAACAGAATAAAAACTTAAACAATATTATTTGTAAAAAAAAACATGTTTAATGAATGCTTTCCACTGATTCTCAAATATTTAATAGACTTAGACCCTTTTGTAAAAGTCTGACACACATTTAACCAAGAGACACAATTATTAAATCTATATTCGGTTGTCGCCATACGATTTCGTAAATCCACTTTTTCGGATTTAATTTCCTCGCTTTCAGTCTACCCTTGACCAATAGGTAGTGCTAAGTCCTCGAAACGTCAGGCGTCGGAAATACTAGATACAATAAAAGACTGCGATTAAAACCAGAGAGTAGGTTAAATTTCACTATTAAATAGTAATATTAATAAATGCTTACCATATTCTGCAAATCCTGCAGTAGATGCCCGGTCCTCTCAATTAGCAGCAAATTCTGCTGCAACATCTGGGCCTTAATCTGTAAATCTTCCAGATGTATTCTTAGTTGACGTTTCAACTCCGGGTCTTGGCAGGACTCGATCAACACTTCCAAATTCGGTAAATCCATAGTTAAGAAATTAAATATTCGCGCACGAAACAAAACTTGAAAAAGAATCTCGAAGAGATGTTACTCGTTCTGATGACAGAATACGAATGAATTGAAAGCGGGGGTGGGTGCCTTTTTATAGGGTTCCGATGGAGCTTACGGGTGGATTCGTTGTGGTGGAGGTAGGTCCGCGCACTCCACCTTATTTTAATTATAAATATTTGTCCATTATTTAAGATGGTCTTAAGAATTCGCTACGGAAATTAAATGTTAAGTACAAATGTTTTATATCTATTGATAATAAATTACATAGATGAGAATTAAGTATATTCTGTGCTAGATATACTTAATATGTTACCTTTCAATTGTTACCAAAATATAACATTTGGTTATAAATTGTAAAAAGTATTGATAAAATAATGTAGAAAAAAAACGTGAATATTTGTATACATATTTAGATATATTTTATTTTGGCATGTGTTTTTCCGTCATATCTTTCTAGTCTGAATGTCTCTTAGTACCGAGTATTAATAGGCATTTATTTAATTTAAAAAACTACCCTTATAATCTCTTAATAAAAAAGAATTTATTTGAAATTTAAAATCAAAAGTGCGTCCGCATTCATGTATTCAAAGGCTTGGTGCATTTCCTCTTTGCATAACAACAATACCTATTCGTTAGTCAAAGTACCAGCCCACCCGTTAGTCATCAGAAGCTAAAACTAATAATAAAATCCTAAACTAAATTCAGATTGCTTCGCGCATATATTTGTGCAGAAAGTACTACCACTATACATATCGAGCTGGGTTCACATAAAAATATCCACAACTCGTATTTTCGTAGTTTTTTTTGTAAATCAAGCACAAAACAAATTCAACTAAACCACAAAATGTGTAGTTAAAAAAATATCAAGGTTTTATACCTTTTTATACCATATAAATAAATATGGGGACCTAATATCGGGGTTTATTAGCGCTCGGGGGACGTTGTATTGAGAATTGAGAACCACTGCCCTTCGTAATGATTATAATATAAGCCAGGTAAACGAAATATCTTAGTTGTTTTAACCCGTAGACAGTCATCGTTAACTAATAACTAATAAGTAGTTATAACAATTAATTCATTGAATTTATAATTATATTGCTAGCTAATGAACAAAAGGGTTAAGTACTTTTAAAATCAGTTATTAACTCATTAATCAATCACTTTCTTTGTGACTAATTCATTAAGTATGTATTTATTATATCGCATTTTAAGTAAAAATAATCTAATATATAAAAATTAATCCCTTTTTCCCTTGGTCACGGCATCACGCATAAACGGCTAGACCGATTTCTAAAATTACTTTTGTGTTGTGTTAGTTATAAACAGGAGAAGGTTGTTATAAAAAAAACAGCGCTATCTAGCCCCCAAACTAAGCACTAGGCTTGTACTATAGGTACTAGATAACGGATATATTACATATTATACTTTATTTTGTAAATACCTTGTAAATACATACGTATGATACATATAATACACCCAGAACCAAAAACAAACATATGTGGTTATCAAAAATATTTTTAAAAAGCTAGAAACATTAAGCGGTATAAGCCTATGCGGCTCTAGAGCCTTGTGTAATGTGTAAGCCTAAAATTAACACATACCTACTTCAAAAAAGCAAGGTATATTTTTTTTTATTCCAGAATCGTATTATTCAAAATCTTATACCTACCTTCCTTAAATAATAATTATTACGCAAATAGAGTAAAGGGTAAGTGTAAAAATATTGAACTAAACTTTTTTATGATTTCAATCTGAAATAGGTGTTTCACTACAAATATCAAATATCGAAAAAACAGATATAAACTTTGTAAATATATTCCGAGTTTGTTGTAAATACCTTGTTATTTAATTATAATTGAAGTTATAATACGAGTGAATGTAGTAAAATATATTTTGATTGACGTAGTGTGGTAAAAACATACCCTACCTTCAATATTATTTTAAACATAATTTTACAATAATCTATCAAAGTTTTTCGAACAAACCTCTTTGGTTGTGGAACTCAAATCAATTAAGAGAAAAACAGAAAACAAAACTTATATTCGGATATCCTGAGCCGAAGAGTTTTTTATCAGAATTACTTTCGTATTTATAATGTTAATTATGGATAAGGATAGTTCGGCATTTGATAAGAAAGGTATTTTCGCAGGACACAACTAATTTTCCCACGTTTTTATACTCTCAACTTTTCTTGTTTGTTTGTTAGTCGGCCAGGGCAGAATCTTGCTAAATAAAATTACATACATTTTCTTAACATTATTGTTGTTATACTGAGATATTTTCTTACCTAGGTATTGTATATAAAATATTAAATCAAAGGAATGTACCACAGATGCACTTTAAGCTATTACTACATAGAAACTCAAAATATTAAGTGCACCTGCGAAATACAACCGACCATAAAACTAGTCAAATCAAAACAAATCAAATCAAATTACAAAAGGCACTAAAACCTGCCTACAGCGCGGCTTTAAAGAAGCTCGCTAATTCAATAGACATTCACTTCCTTTGTCTAAAAATTACTGGAACCAAATTAATGATGAGAATGTAATTGTAAAGGGCAATAAATCATAAGCCCTTCACAAAACTAGGTCAGGAAAGTTCTAGCAAATATTTTTACTGATAAGGACTATATTAGAGCATTTATTATTGCTAAATTTGCCGGCTTAGTACCTGCATTGTTCGTGTGAGAACAAAACAATGTAGACTTTTGGAAAGCCGATAAGTAAAAGTACGGGCGTTTTTTACATTGATACAAAGCTGGTTTACAACTGTAGGTTTAACGTTTTCTTAGGAATACTGGGATGAAAGGTATCCTATGTTATTTTCTTAAAGTAAGAATATATTATTGGCAGACTGTTTTACCTAAGAGTTAGTGTAAACTATTATTAAGTACTGTTGTTCTATGGAAACAAAAAATAATAATAGCCTAGCTGTTACTCGCGACTTCGTGTGCGTAGAAACGGCGCGGCGCATAGCCAACTTTTTCGTTCGTTACTCGGGTTCTACTAATTGGATTTCGATGTAAAGTATACTACAAGGATTCTCGAAAATAAAATTATCGAACATTGAAAAGCAAATTTTAATCGGATCAGTAGTTTTTAAATGTATAAGGAACAAACAGAGAAACAGCCAGACATGAATTTTAAAAATTATATAATTTTACACACCTACTTAACTGCTTTACAAAGTTACTTTATTTGAGCAAAAAGGTCAACGTAAAGCCAGTCTTTATTTTCTAGGTGCATAAAGTGCTCATTATGACCCCAGGGCATAATAGTAGTTTATGCACCGAGGTACTAAAGGCCTGTCTTATATAGCGGGCGTCAGATTGAATCAAAAGCGTACGAAGGACTCTGGAGTGTAACTCCCGAGCGCAGCGAGGGTGTTTATCCAGAGTTCTGAGTGAAGCGTGGGATTCAAGCATCCAAGATAAAGACAGTCTTTATTACCGAGGTGAATACTTTACTTTACACATCTGCTGCGAGACAATCAAAAGCTGCAAAAATAAGTATTTAACTAACAACAAAACAAAAGGTTAATGCAACGTGTTTGAAAATATAAACAGCTCTAAAAAAAAGTTGGGGCTTTATATTAACTAAAACTTTTTGCCTTACCCTTCCGTCGAAATAAAAATTAAAGAAAAATAGCCCACTTTTTATTTTTTATTGTTTTATGTCTAGGTGCAATACAGAAGGTTGCGGGTTCGATTCCCGCTGGGTGCAAATATTTAAGCTTAAAAAATAAATATTTGTATCTGGTCTGGGCGTATTTCTATGTATAATATGTATGTATTTACAAAAGAAAAATAAATATAAGTAGTATATCCGTTGTCTAGCCACCGTAACACAAGCTT
Source organism: Idaea dimidiata (assembly GCA_949358125.1). NCBI lineage: Eukaryota > Metazoa > Arthropoda > Insecta > Lepidoptera > Geometridae > Idaea > Idaea dimidiata. The sequence goes on from OX442342.1 coordinate 3,148,892, forward strand.
AGCAGCTTACCACGGAGCTAGATGGCGCTGTGTGTTCGTCACAGGATTTATTTATTATTTATTTATTATTCTACTTTTCCTAAGTCCCATAGATAACTTTTTTTTAAATTTACTACCATGTACAGAGTTATTCGAAATTTGAGGACCCCTTATGTAATTAGGAAGCACCCAAACTAAAAAAACTCATACCACGTTAATTTAGAAGCTGCTTTATTGTTTAAGTAGCTCTTAAATGGCATTTCTGTACTTCGACCATAAGGAACTTAAAATTAAAATAATACCAAAAAATAGCAATTTAAAAAAGTATATTGAATATGGACACCTTAAAACTAATGCAATATATTTACAAATCATCAAAAAAAATAACAAGACAAAAATACTGACATTATTAATTTAATACTAGCACAACATAAGTACAATTTGACATAAATTGCAATATCACAGTGTTATTATATACAAATGTCTCGATACATACAAAAAAAAATTCAAACACAAAAAAACTAAACGAAAAAACATACAAAAACAAACTAAAATGTATGTCGGAATAGGATTAGACATCAGAAGTAAAGAAAAGGCCAGAGCTCACTCAATAACGGTTTATTCTTTAACAGTTCGTAGAGGTCCGCACTCCAAGACGCACTCCTTCCAAAAAAAGCCCCGAACTCAGTCTGCAGCCTAATTTATAAGCTTCCTCAGTGAGGCGACTCTGTAGAAGGGGAAGTGGGGCGATGGCGTTTGGAGCACGGACCAATAGTGAGCCTGTTTACTGTCTATGGTAACTTCCGCTAGATGTTGCCGCCGTCACGGCCATTCTGACGACTAGCTCGTCCTCGGGCGTCTAATTCTGTTTGTGTGGACAATGAAAATGACTTATTTTAATCAAACTAGAAAGCATTCTTATTAACACTACTACTGCTGGTCTAGATCGTCTTCCATAAGAAAAGATCCCTACAGCATAACTAAGCAACTGCTGGTCTAGATCGACTGCCATAAGAGGGAGAGACCCCTACAGCATAAACTACTGCTGGTCTAGATCGTCTCCTCTAAGAAGGAGAGACCCCTACAGCATAAACTACAGCTGGTCTAGATCGTCTCCTCTAAGAAGGAGAGACCCCTACAGCAAACATCAATTTAGATTTTAAACTACTTCTAACTTAATTCATTTCAAATTGACAAGGTTTCTTCTGAGCAAATAGATACTGTTTCAGAATTTGCAGATAAAGTATCAGAATTAATTGAACGTGTATCTTCAGAATTTGGTAATGTATGTACAGGCATATCACTTACATTTGCTACAGGTATGTCACTGACATGTACAGGTAAATCCCCTACATCTAAGGTTGAATCACTTACATCTATAGGTAAATCAGTATCCGATATGTTATCCGCCGTCACGGTCCGTTCGTCATCGTCAGATTCTTCGCTATAATTTTGGGAAATCTCGAGGTAAGCCTCATTACCCCTGGGTACTTCCCTTAGATTTTCATGCGCATACTTATAAATTCTGTTGGAGTTATTTATGTGTTTTAGTTCATACCGATCATTTTCTAAAACAGTAATAATTTTGAAAGGTCCTTTGAATTTATTATCCAATTTAGTTTGGTGCCTTTCTTCACATTTTACGAAAACGAAATCACCTACTGAGAAGGGCTTAACCCGAGCTTTCCCTCTATTAAACCGACTTGTGTCAGCCCTAGCTGAGCGAGCTATGTTTTCTGAAGCAGACAAACGGGCCGCTTCGAGATCAACTCTATCGGAACTGGACGAGGCTGGAGAAATTCTAGCTAAATTTAATGAATTATTTTTTAATCCAAACATTAATTCCATAGGTGTAAAACCTGTTACTCTAGAACGAGTAGTGTTGAGAGCCAACTGAATTTCTCCAAGCTGGTCCTGCCACACATCGCCTGAGTTACATTCAATTATAGTAAAAATACTTTTTAAAGTTCGCATGACCCTTTCTACTTGACCATTAGCTCTGCATGATCCAGTTGCTATTAAGTGAAGTTCTATATTATTATCTTTGCAAAAATCTTTAAATTCATTACAGTCATAGCAACGGCCCCGGTCAGCTATAATACGCTTAGGAGTGCCTAAAAGATGAACAGCATTTTTTAAAGCTTTAATAGAATTAGCGGAACTAAGAGTGGGAGTATATTCAAGAATAACGAACTTAGTAAATGCATCAATTAGGACAGAACAGTATTCTTTTCTTGTACTTTTTCCACTTAATTTTCCAGAGATATCCAAATGAATCGTATGCCAAGGAATTGGTTCTTTAGGGATGGGATGAAGTTGCACTTGTTGTGCGCCAGATGGTCCTTTAGACGTTTTGCAAACAATACAGCTATTAATAAACTTTTTGACATTATTTGACATGTTCGGGAACCAATAAAATTCATAAAGCTTATCTAATGTTTTGTCATAGCCTAAGTGTTTAATTTCATTGTGAACATAGGTTATGAGAGACCAAATAAGGGAACGCGGAATAATTGGTAACCAACTAGAGATACCCCTACGCTCGATTTTCCTATATAAAACACCTTGTCGCAAATCGTATGTATGGGACACTTCTTCAGGCAATTGATTGCTACGTAATTTAGATATGATATCAGAAAGCTCGGAATCTCTTTCTTGTTCGACAGTTAACCAACCTTTGTTTAATTCAAGAAAATTTATTTTCCGTGGTTCAGAGCGATTAGTCAAGTTTCGTGATAAAAAATCAGCATGTGCCATTTTTTTACCCTCTTTATAAATTATATCAAAATCAAATGCCTGGAGAATTGCCCACCAGCGGTGTACCCTAGGGGTTAAATCACGTTTTGAGTGGGATGCCTTTAACGCGTTACAATCAGTAAAAACTGTAAATTTTCTACCGTGTACATATTGACGGAAATGTTCTACAGCTTTAACAACGGCTAACGTCTCTAATTCGTACGAATGGTATCTACTTTCTGCATCAGTTGTTTTTCGGCTAAAATATTCGACTACATGATTAGCGTTAGTGTATCTTTGAATTAAGATTGCGCCATATCCTTCTGAGCTAGCGTCCGTGTGTAGTTCAATGGGTAAAGAAGGATCAAAGACTTTCAGGACAGGTTCTGACGTCAATATTTTAATTAACTGTTTATGTATTTTGTCATGATCTGACGACCATTGAACTACACCCTTTCCCTTAGTCAATGGATATAAGGGTCTAATGAGATTAGAGAAGTTGGGAATGAACTGTCTAAAGTATGTAGCTAAACCTATAAGCTGACGAACTTGGGTCACTGTTTTAGGAGTGGGGACTTTAGTTAAAGCTTCTATTTTTCTAGGGTTTGGTCTTATTTCTCCAGCGGAAACAATATAACCAAGATATTCAGTTTGAGACTTCATAAAACTGCATTTTTTAATATTAAAAGAAAAGCCTGCCTCGGACAAGGTTTTTAATAGTTTGTCTAGCCGTTCTAGTCCCTCTTTGATAGAAGCTGATGCACAAAGTAGGTCATCCATAAATACCAGAATCCTACCGTCATTAAGTGGTTTTAGCGCATTGTTAATTGCTCTTTGAAATACTTGAGGTGCATTTCGAAGACCGAATGGCATTGTAAGGTATTCATATTGACCTTTTGGAACTACAAAGGCTGTTTTCTCTATAGAATCCTTATGAACCGGTAATAAATGGAAGCCAGATGCCATGTCTATAGTGGAAAAGAAATGTGCCCCATGTAATTTGTCTATTTGATCTTTTATTAAAGGCAAAGGGTAATTATCTGGTTTAGTGTTACGATTTAATTCCCTAAAATCGACGCACATGCGCGTTGAACCATCCTTTTTACCTACTAATATTACCGGGCTGGCGAAAGGCGATGAGCTTTCTCTAATAATGTTGGCTTTAAGTAATTGTTCAATTTTATCATCGACTATTTCGGACTCCAGAGGGGTAAGCTTATAGGGCCGCCTTTGCACTGTCTTATTGGGATCGATTAAGTCAATTTTGAGTTCTCCCGTTTTGACTCGAGTTGTTGGTAATGAATCAATAAAATAAGCGGAGTATTTTGTCAAAATGTCATCAAGTTTTTCTTTATCGCGTCCAACTAAGTCCGTATTAATTGAATCGGGACTCCAGTTATTGTCTTTCAGACAGCACAAGTTTGATACTTTAAATTGGCTTAAAACCAACTTGTTTTCGTTCATTTTTACAGATATGTTATTTTGGAGTAAGTCTCGACCCAATAAAACAGTGTGATGAAGGCACTCGTCCGGAAGAACATGAAAAGTTATTATGAGGGAAATATCTTGGATTTTAATGTCACAAGTTATCTGTTCCATGCTATTAACTGAACCGTTACCTATTCCTATCATATTTATAGGGTCATACGATCTTTTACCTCTAAACAAATGAGAAACACTTTTCTTAATAAGACTACACTCTGAGCCTGAATCAAAAATAAAATCAAATGAAATACCGTTACAATCCAAGGAACCACCGATGTTCTTATAACACACGTTGACTTCTTTGCTGCTAGTTGCTGTGAAGTCCTTCTTCGTGACACCGCTTCTCTTTGGGCAGCTGGAGACCACGTGGCCGGGTTCGCCACAGACATAGCAGGTTACTTGAGGCTTCGAAATTATACGATTATCTGAAACCATACTGGTTTTATGGTTATTTGACTTCATTATTCTATCCCTACATTCTATTGCACGATGTCCCATTTTGCCGCAATAGTTACAGCGTACTCGGAATCCTAAAGTCGTGGTTCGAAAACGTTTTGGATCGGACTCATTGGTGACGGGGTCTTCATTCTTCCTTTTAATAGAAATTCCGCGTAGTACACGGAAAAGTTGATTTTTGTCCGTTATGACCGAAGAATTTAGTTCACGGCGAATAAGGGTATCACAATTTGAGAGTACTGAAATTGAGAATCCTGTTATAACTTTTTCGGGTAGGTTAGCATCTGGTATTCTTTCGATAAGTTGCCACAGTCGTAAACCAGCCTGAGCTGGTGACTCTCCAGAATTTATTTGGAATTTAAGAACTTGATCAAAATGGTCTTGAACCGACATCGGCCGGGAAAATTGTGCCATCAAAAGTTCTTTTATTGTGAACCAATCAAACTGATCCGGGCGGACTTTGGTTAATATAGTAGCCGCTCGCCCTTTGAGGCAATGTGTCAAAGTCATAATCAAATCGACCCCTTTTAGGTTTTTGCTAGTTATGATTGTTTCAGACAGCTGACACCAACTTTCTATATCGGAGTTAGGGTCTTCGGGGTCGAAAGGGACTAATATTATTGAGCTTGGGTTATTCGGTCGGGCTGCCAAGCTTTCTGCAAATTTTGAAAATACCGCTTCCAACGTCGCAAATGGATTCTGCATGGTCGCTGCAGCCGCATCCTCAGGTGTGGGCTGATCTGATCCCACTTCTGATGTCGGAATAGGATTAGACATCAGAAGTAAAGAAAAGGCCAGAGCTCACTCAATAACGGTTTATTCTTTAACAGTTCGTAGAGGTCCGCACTCCAAGACGCACTCCTTCCAAAAAAAGCCCCGAACTCAGTCTGCAGCCTAATTTATAAGCTTCCTCAGTGAGGCGACTCTGTAGAAGGGGAAGTGGGGCGATGGCGTTTGGAGCACGGACCAATAGTGAGCCTGTTTACTGTCTATGGTAACTTCCGCTAGATGTTGCCGCCGTCATGTACAAAAGAACTAATATACCTAGTCAGTCATTTTACTCTTTCTAGTTACAATTTTACAAAAAATATTTACAAACATAGTAACCTAAAAAATATGATATAACCAAATAAAACTTACAGTATCAGTAAAAGTTTTTAACCGAAGTCAGTGGATATGCGTGCGATTGCGTCGAGAGTGGTGAAGCGTGCTACATCTTAGACCCACGGCCTTTAGATGAGAAGATGATAATCAACCTAATAAAAATTACAAAACCAGAGCAACTTAGAGGTCTTAAAGACACAAGTTCGGTAGTATCACCCAGGAAAAGATTGCTACATCTTAAACCCCATCGCCTTCAGACGATGATGATGATACCTGTCTCTCTTCTAATTGGTATCCACCAATCAGAAGAGAGAAACACCAGATGTAGAATCCTAAAGACTTGAAGCCTTTAGAATTCTACATCTATGTCCGACGCCGTGGAGTCGGTTTCGGACATGCCGATGCCTGACTCCATGTCGTCGTCGGGATCACCGTCATCGTCCGACTCCAGATCGTAATCATCAAAATCTATTTGATGATCACGATCTTCACCGTCTACTTGATAATCTTCCGGGTGATCTACGGGAATATTATCATCATCTTCTTCATCATCGTGGTCTATTACTTCGACCACCTCTTGCAGGTCCAATTGACCATCAGCCACAAAGATTTCCGGTACAGCCCCGCAGTTGAGGCATCTCGGTTGACCCTGCAATAAAAATAATAACTACATGTTAGACTATTATTAACACAAGCTCCATTTTGACCTTAAATCAAAGTTATCACGGTTCATGAAATACAGCTTAGTCACAGACAGGTTTACAGTGAAATCTCATGATCTCGAAGCCTAGTGATAGTCAAAGAACAGTAAAGTCTTAGCAAATGGGTCCCGTTTTTACCCTTTTGTGTACTGAACCCTAAAAAACTTATCAAGTTTAAGTTCAAACCAAAATCGCGAAAACAGAATAAAAACTTAAACAACATTATTTGTAAAAAAAAAAACAAATTGAATGGATGCTTTCCACTGATTCTCAAATATTTAATAGACCCTTTTGTAAAAGTCTGAAACACATCTAACCAAGAGACACAATTATTAAGTTTATATTTGGTTTTCGCCATACGGTTTCGTAAATCCAATTTTTTGGATTTAATCTCCTTGCTTTAAGTCTACTCTTGACCAAGAGGTACTGCTAAGTCCTCGAAACGTCAGGCGTCGAAAAATACTAGATACAATAAAAGACTGCGATTAAAACCAGAGAGTAGGTTAAATTTCACTATTAAATAGTAATATTAATAAATGCTTACCATATTCTGCAAATCCTGCAATAGATGCCCGGTCCTCTCAATTAGCAGCAAATTCTGCTGCAACATCTGGGCCTTAATCCGTAAATCTTCCAGATGTATTCTTAGTTGACGTTTCAACTCCGGGTCTTGGCAAGACTCGATCAACACTTCCAAATTCGGTAAATCCATAGTTAAGAAATCAAATAATCGCGCACGAAACAAAACTTGAAAAAGAATCTAGAAAAGATGTTACTCGTTCTGATGACAGAATACGAATGAATTGAAAGCGGGGGTGGGTGCCTTTTTATAGGGTTCCGATGGAGCTTACGGGTGGATTCGTTGTGGTGGAGGTAGGTCCGCGCACTCCACCTTATTTTAATTATAGATATTTGTCTTATTTTTTTTAAGATAGTCTTAAGAATTCGCTACGGAAATTAAATGTTAAGTACAAATGTTTTATTTCTATTGATAATAAATTACATAGATAAGAATTAAGTATATTCTGTGCTAGATATACTTACCTTTCAATTGTTACCAAAATATAACATTTGGTTATAAATTGTAAAAAGTATTGATAAAATAATGTAGAAAAAAACGAGAATATTTGTATACATATTTAGATATATTTTATTTTGGCATGTGTTTTTCCGTCATATCTTTCTAGTCTGAATGTCTCTTAGTACCGAGTATTAATAGGCATTTATTTAATTTAAAAAACTACCCTTATATTCTCCTAATAAAAAAGAATTTATTTGAAATTTAAAATCAAAAGTTCGTCCGCATTCATGTATTCAAAGGCTTCGTGCATTTCCTCTTTGCATAACAACAATACCTATTCGTTAGTCAAAGTACCAGCCCACCCGTTAGTCATCAGAAGCTAAAACTAATAATAAAATCCTAAACTAAATTCAGATTGCTTCGCGCATATATTTGTGCAGAAAGTACTACCACTATACAAATCGAGCTGGATTCACATAAAAACATCCACAACTCGTATTTTCGTAGTTTTTTTTGTAAATCAAGCACAAAACAAATTCAACTAAACCACAAAATGTCTAGTTAAAAAAAATTACAAGGTTTTATACCTTTTAATACCATATAAATAAATATGGGGACCTAATATCGGGGTTTATTAGCGCTCGGGGGACGTTGTATTGAGAATTGAGAACCACTGCCCTTCGTAATGATTATAATATTATTATAAGCCAGGTAAACGAAATATCTTAGTTGTTTTAACCCGTAGACAGTCATCGTTAACTAATAAGTATTTATAACAATTAATTCATTTAATTTCTAATTATATTGCTAGCTAATGAACAAAAGGGTTAAGTACTTTTAAAATCAGTTATTAACTCATTAATCAATCACTTTCTTTGTGACTAATTCATTAAGTATGTATTTATTATATCGCATTTTAAGTAAAAATAATCTAATATATAAAAATGAATCCCTTTTTCCCTTGGTCACGGCATCACGCATGAACGGCTAGACCGATTTCTAAAATTACTTTTGTGTTGTGTTAGTTATAAACAGGAGAAGGTTGTTATAAAAAAAAAAGGTAAATGTCGGGACTTGCGGGTGAAACCCTAGTTTATAATAAAACACAATGTTTACCGGATTTTACTCGCGTTTTATTTCTAAACGGCATTATTTATTGTTACTTATTGTTACAATGTAGACAACCTAGCTACCGGTAGACTTTGATAAACTAATAAATAAAATGCAAAATCTCAAAAATATAAGACAAAACTAGAAATAATTTGTAAAAATAATAATATAACAAGACATTACACAGCGCTATCTAGCCCCAAACTAAGCACTAGGCTTGTACTATGGGTACTAGATAACGGATATATTACATATTATACTTTTTTTTTGTAAATACATACGTATGATACATATAATATACCCAGAACCAAAAACAAACATATGTGGTTAGCAAAAATATTTTTAAAAAGCTAGAAACATTAAGCGGTATAAGCCTATGCGGCTCTAGAGCCTTGTGTAATGTGTAAGCCTAAAATTAACACATACTTCAAAAAAGCAAGGTTTTTTTTTATTCCAGAATCTTATTATTCAAAATCTTATACCTACCTTCCTTAAATAATAATTATTACGCAAATAGAGTAAAGGGTAAGTGTAAAAATATTGAACTAAACTTGTTTAAGATTTCAATCTTAAATAGGTGTTTCACTACAAATATCAAATATCGAAAAAACAGATATAAACTTTGTAAATATATTCCGAGTTTGTTGTAAATACTTTGTTATTTAATTATAATTAAAGTTATAATACGAGAGAATGTAGTTAAATATATTTTGATTGACGTAGTGTGGTAAAAACATACCCTACCTTCAATATTATTTTAAACATAATTTTACAATAATCTATCAAAGTTTTTCGAACAAACCTCTTTGGTTGTGGCACTCAAATCAATTAAGAGAAAAACAGAAAACAAAACTTATATTCGGATATCCTGAGCCGAAGAGTTCTTTATCAGAATTACTTTCGTATTTATAATGTTAATTATGGATAAGGATAGTTCGGCATTTGATAAGAAAGGTATTTTCGCAGGACACAACTAATTTTCCCACGTTTTTATACTCTCAACTTTCTTGTTTGTCTGTTAGTCGGCCCGGGCAGAATCTTGCTAAATAAAATTACATACATGTTCTTAACATTATTGTTGTTATACTGAGATATTTTCTTACCTAGGTATTGTATATAAAATATTAAATCAAAGAAATGTACCACAGATGCACTTTAAGCTATTACTACATAGAAACTCAAAATATTGAGTGCACCTGCGAAATACAACCGACCATAAAACTAGTAGTTTAGCGTAGTAGCGATAGCAATTTAAACATCATTACAAAAAACACCAAACCTACCTACAGCGCGGCTTTGAAGAAGCTCTCTAATTCAATAGACATTCACTTCCTTTGTCCAAAAATTACTGGAACCAAAATAATGATGAGAATGTAATTCTAAAGGGCAATAAATCATAAGCCCTTCACAAAACTAGGGCAGAAAAGTTCTAGCAAATATTTTTACTGATAAGGACTATATTAGAGCATTTGTTATTGCTAAATTTGCCGGCTTAGTACCTGCATTGTTCGTGTGAGAACAAAACAATTTTGACTTTTGGAAAGCCGATAAGTAAAAGTTTATAATACGGGCGTTTTTTACATTGATACAAAGCTGGTTTACAACTGTAGGTTTAACGTTTTCTTATGAATACCGGGATGAAAGGTATTCTATGTTATTTTCTTAAAGTAAGAATCTATTATTGGCAGACTGTTTTACCTAAGAGTTAGTGTAAACTATTATTAAGTACTGTTGATTCTATGGAAACAAAAAATAATAATAGCCTAGCTGTTACTCGCGACTTCGTGTGCGTAGAAACGGCGCGGCGCATAGCCAACTTTTTCGTTTGTTACTCGGGTTCTACTAATTGGATTTCGATGTAAAGTATACTACGAGGATTCTCGAAAATAAAATTATCGAACATTGAAAAGCAAATTTTAATCGGATCAGTAGTTTTTAAATGTATAAGGAACAAACAGAGAAACAGCCAGACATGAATTTTAAAAATTATATAATTTTACACACCTACTTAACTGCTTTACAAAGATACTTTATTTGAGCAAAAAGGTCAACGTAAAGCCAGTCATTATTTTCTAGGTGCATAAAGTACTCATTATGACCCCAGGGCATAATAGTAGTTTATGCACCGAGGTACTAAAGCCCTGTCCTTATATAGCGGGCGTCATATTGAATCCAAAGCGTACGAAGGACTCTAGAGAGTTAACTCCCGAGCGGACCGAGGGTGTCATAAACATATGTACCTAGAGTTCTGAGTGAAGCGTGGGATTCAAGCGCCCAAGATAAAGACAGGCTTTATTACCGAGGTGAATACTTTACTTTACACATCTACTGCGAGACAACAAAAAAGTTACAAAACTAAGCATTTAAGTAACAACAAACCAATATAATATGCAACGTGTATGAAATACATTTACAGCTCTATACCTATTAATTAAATTTAACAATGTTATTTCAAAATGACGAAACCTAACATCGGCCTCAGCTGATGAAAAAGAAGTTGAGGCTTTATATTAACTAAAACTTTTTGCCTTACCCTTCCGTCGAAGAAGTAGAAAGAAAGAAGAAAAATAGCCCAGTTTTTAGTTTTTTATGTGTTATGTCTAGGTGGCCAGTTCGAAATGGCAGTATGCTACCAGTACCTCAGTTCCAAATTTAAATTACTTTATGCCCTAGGGTTATAATGAGGACTTTATGCACCTAGGTAATAAAAACTCGCTTTACGTTGACCTTTTTGGTCAAATAAAGTAACTTTGTAGAGCAGTAGGTGTGTAAAGTAATTAAAGCTGGCCATTTCGAACTGGCCACCTAGACATAAAACAATAAAAAATAAAAAGTGGGCTATTTTTCTTTAATTTTTATTTCGACGGAAGGGTAAGGCAAAAAGTTTTAGTTAATATAAAGCCCCAACTTTTTTTTAGAGCTGTTTATATTTTCAAACACGTTGCATTAACCTTTTGTTTTGTTGTTAGTTAAATACTTATTTTTGCAGCTTTTGATTGTCTCGCAGCAGATGTGTAAAGTAAAGTATTCACCTCGGTAATAAAGCCTGTCTTTATCTTGGACGCTTGAATCCCACGCTTCACTCAGAACTCTGGATAAACACCCTCGCTGCGCTCGGGAGTTACTCTCCAGAGTCCTTCGTACGCTTTTGATTCAATCTGACGCTCGCTATATAAGACAGGCCTTTAGTACCTCGGTGCATGAACTACTATTGTTCTTCTACTTTTCCAAAGTCCCATAGATAACTTTTTTTTAAATTTACTACCAAGTACAGAGTTATTCGAAATTTGAGGACCCCTTATGTAATTAGGAAGCACCCAAACTAAAAAAACTCATACCACGTTAATTTAGAAGCTGCTTAATTGTTTAAGTAGCTCTTAAATGGCATTTCTGTACTTCGACCATAAGGAACTTAAAATTAAAATGATACTAAAAAATAGCAATTTTAAAAAGTATATTGAATATGGACACCTTAAAACTAATGCAATATATTTACAAATCATCAAAAAAAAAACAAGACAAAAATACTGACATTATTAATTTAATACTAGCACAACATGTACAATTTGACATAAATTGCAATATCACAGAGTTAAAATGTCTCGATACATACAAAAAAAAATTCAAAAGCAAAAAAACTAAACGAAAAAACATACAAAAACAAACTAAAATGTACAAAAGAACTAATATACCTAGTCAGTCATTTTACTCTTTCTAGTTACAATTTTACAAAAAATATTTACAAACATAGTAACCTAAAAAATATGATACAACCATATAAAAATTACAGTATCAGTAAAAGTTTTTAACCGAAGTCAGTGGATATGCGTGCGATTGCGTCGAGAGTGGTGAAGCGTGCTACATCTTAGACCCACGGCCTTTAGATGAGAAGATGATAATCAACCTAATAAAAATTACAAAACCAGAGCAACTTAGAGGTCTTAAAGACACAAGTTCGGTAGTATCACCCAGGAAAAGATTGCTACATCTTAAACCCCATCGCCTTCAGACGATGATGATGATACCTGTCTCTCTTCTAATTGGTATCCACCAATCAGAAGAGAGAAACACCAGATGTAGAATCCTAAAGACTAGAAGCCTTTAGAATTCTACATCTATGTCCGACGCCGTGGAGTCGGTTTCGGACATGCCGATGCCTGACTCCATGTCTTCGTCGGGATCACCGTCATCGTCCGACTCCAGATCGTAATCATCAAAATCTATTTGATGATCACGATCTTCACCGTCTACTTGATGATCTTCCGGGTGATCTACGGGAATATTATTATCATCTTCTTCATCATCGTGGTCTATTACTTCGACCACCTCTTGCAGGTCCAATTGACCATCCGCCATTAAGATTTCCGGTACAGGCCCGCAGTCGAGGCATCTCGGTTGACCCTGCAATAAAAATAAAAACCTAAATGTTAGACTATTATTAACACAATTTTGACCTTCAATCAAAAATATCACGGTTCATGAAATACAGCTTAGTCACAGACAGGTTTACAGTGAAATCTCATGATCTCGAAGCCTCGTGATAGTCAAAGAACAGTAAAGTCTTAGCAAAAGGGTCCCGTTTTTACCGTTTTGTGTACTGAACCCTAAAAAACTTCAAGTTTAAGTTCAAACCAAAATCGCGAAAACAGAATAAAAACTTAAACAACATTATTTGTAAATAAAAAAACAAGTTGAATGGATGCTTTCCACTGATTCTCAAATATTTAATAGACCCTTTTGTAAAAGTCTGAAACACATGTAACCAAGAGACACAATTATTAAGTTTATATTCGGTTTTCGCCATACGGTTTCGTAAATCCAATTTTTTGGATTTAATCTCCTTGCTTTAAGTCTACCCCAATAGGTACTGCTAAGTCCTCGAAACGTCAGGCGTCGAAAAATACTAGATACAATAAAAGACTGCGATTAAAACCCGAGAGTAGGTTTAATTTCACTATTAAATAGTAATAATATTAATAAATGCTTACCATATTCTGCAAATCCTGCTGTAGATGCCCGGTCCTCTCAATTAGCAGCGAATTCAGCTGCAACATATGGGCCTTAATCCGTAAATCTTCCTGATGTATTCTTAGTTGACGTTTCAACTCCGGGTCTTGGCAAGACTCGATCAACACTTCCAAATTCGGTACATCCATAGTTAAGAAACCAAATAATCGCGCACGAAACAAAACTTGAAAAAGAATCTCGAAAAGATGTTACTCGTTCCAATTCCAATGACAGAATACAAATTAACTGAAAGCGGGGGTGGGTGCCCTTTTATAGGGTTCCGATGGAGCTTACGGGTGGATTCGTTGTGGAGGTAGGTCCGCCCACTCCACCTTATTTTAATTATAAATATTTGTCCATTTTTTACCCGACTGCGCGACGCAAAGGAGGGTAATGTGTTTATCGGTCTATGTATGTATGTATGTATGGATGGATGTTTCTATGTGGCGTTCTAGAGGCCAAACGCGTGGACCGATTTTGATGATTCTTACGTCAATCGATTCGTCTTAATCTGGCGAGTGTGACTAAAGACATGACAGTAATCCAAAGTAACTTATTATGTCACCACCAGACGCCATATTGTCAAAATTAAAAAATCCAAAATCTTCAAAGTATGTCAAGATGGGTATCGTTGTATAGGTTTTTAAAAATAAAGATTAGGTTTTTTTCACCATTTTTCATTTTAAACAACCGTTTAGGAAATATAACGGTTTAAAATTAATTTACAATTAGGTATTCTTGCTTTTTAATACTAACGAACAAGTTTTTATTTTTGTTACGTAGTTACGCTTGGAACCATCAAAGTATAAGCCGTGATGGTACAGGTGACAGAAATTTTATGATATAAACTAAAAAAATATTTACATAAATTGTACCTACCTACTGAATAAAAGCCTTATAACACTTAGGTACCTAAAAACTGGTAAAAGAACACAAAGGTTACTTTTTATTCCCGCGGGAACGGAACTTACGCGGGTGAAACCGCGGGGCGCAGCTAGTACATTATAACCCCCTAATGAAATGAAACACACAGAACACATAATAAATGAGTAAAAAATTAGTCACAGTCGGGACCCATTGGAAAAATTAGGTTGGTGGGAAAAATGAATGGGTCCCGCCTGTGAGTAATTTTTTACTCATTTATTATGTGTTCTGTGTGTATCGATTACAAAACTATTTTACTTCGCGTAATTTCAAATTACTGGGCTTGTTTTTTTGTTGTTTCTATGCGTATTTTTTAATCGAGTTTTTTACGCAGTCGGGTTTTTTGTTTTAAATACATTTTTTTTGTTTACGATGTTCTTAAGTATTCGCCATGGAAATTAAATGTTAAGTACAAATGTTTTATTTCTATCCTATCCTACTTCCTACTTAATATTATAAATCCGAAAGTCTGTTTGTTTGTTTGTTTATTTGTTTGTTTGTTTGTTCCCTCTTCACGGTCAAACGGCTCGACCGATTTGGATGAAAATTTGCATAGGGATAGTTTAAATGATGGAGAGTAACATAGGATACTTTTGATCCCGAAAATCCCGCGGGATCGGGACTTACGCGGGTGATAACTATCTAATAAATGAAAATTTGCATAGGGATAGTTTAAATGATGGAGAGTAACATAGAATACTTTTGATCCCGAAAATCCCGCGGGATCGGGACTTACGCGGGTGATAACTATTTATTGGATGAAAATTTGCACATCGATAGTTTAAATGATAGAGAGTGACATAGGATACTTTTGATCCCGAAAATCCCGCATGATCGGGACTTACGCGGGTGATAACTATTCAATAAATGAAAATCGACACAGGGGTAGGGTAAGTTATGTAGAGTGGCATCATGATCATCGTCATCGTCATCCTTCGTCATCGTCATCGTCACTTACTAATGAAATACAAACTTTACTTTACTTCACCTACCTACCGCAGTGCAAAACTCCACACTTAAACGGACGACCAGGGAAGTACTGATGATGTCAGGCGCGGTAGCGCCTGGCTTCAACAGTACTTCAATCAACAGTAATTATGGCTATGAAGTAGGCAGGTATTCATCTTAAAATATAATTACCAAATCCGAAAACTTCGTCGCGACTGGTGATACAAAGGCTGGCGGTTTCTTGTCCTAGCGGATTAGCCTTGCTATCCATTATCCATAGCGCGACATTTCAAATTTTTAGTTAATTACTTATTGTAAACATAGTAATTGTTATTTATGTTATCTCTGACAAACTGACAAATCAAACATTCAAATTTCTTCAAAAGTTGAAACTCGGCGTCAAAGTCAAATCGAAAAGTTTTTAAGTAACGTTCCGTTGTCTTTGCTCGGTTTTTATGGTCAAGAGAAATCTTGCTTTATAGCGTTTTTAATCTTTATTTTCATTTATTTATTATTTTAATGTACCCTATGTCACTCTCACGGTCATGACGAATCTAACGACGTATCGTTTATCTAAATCGGCCCAGCCGTTTAGGCCCTACGACGGCACAAAAATAGGTCACATACATACATACACTCACGGCAAAAACATAACACTTCCTTTGGCAGTCGTGTAATAAAGTAACTTTGTTGAGCAGTAGGTGTGTAAAGTAATTTAAATTTGGAACTAAGGTTCTAGTAGCATCATAGTAGCATACGGCCATTTGAAACTGGCCACCTAGACATAAAACATTAAAAAAATAAAAAGTGGGCTATTTTTACACGACTGCCAAAGGAAGTGTTATGTTTTTGCCGTGAGTGTATGTATGTATGTATGTATGTATGTGACCTATTTTTGTGCCGTCGTAGGGCCTAAACGGCTGGGCCGATTTAGATAAACGATACGTCGTTAGATTCGTCATGACCGCGTGAGTGACATAGAATACATTAAATTAATAAATAAATAAAAATAATGATGTATAACGCTATTAAACAAGATTTGTAAAGACCATAAAAAACAGAGAAAACGCGTAACATTGTTCACTCAAACGATATGTTTTATTCTATCGTAAATTTACATTTGAAAAGTATTGCTTGTAAAGTTTTACAATTAAGTTTAAAATAATTAATTATAAAATTATCGGAAGTCGTTTAAGTAGGTTGCCTTCATTACTATGTCACTTGCCTTCGGCTCGGTTGTCTTGTCTTTAATGACGTTCATAATAATATTATTTTTACTTACGTCAATTGATGGCTTAGCACTACCTCTGGAGTGGGATTTTTGAATTTTCGCACAAAAATTCAATATTCGCATGCGAAAACAATCCGCGTGTGAATAGTGTATTCTTATAGTCATTCTAATGGTTAATCTTCGAAAGTTATGTTGCTACTACATTTATGATTACGCAGGTAATTTTCGCAAGAACAACGGAACGTTAATTAAAAACTTTTTGATTTGACTCGTATAAATATCTCATCTATGGATTTGCATTTGACGCCGAGTTTAAAAGGAATTGGCAGAGATGACCCATTGAGATGACATAAAATACTTTAGTATCTTCTTACCAGTCTGTGGACATAAATAACTACTTTGTTTTTCAAAGAAAACAATACCTAAGTAATAACCTAAAATTAGAAAGCTAAAAGAAGTTGTCAGCAACAACAACCCGAGGCATTGCGCCCAAGATGCTGGCGGCGCGGGCGTTCCCGCGCTGGATAGGAAACCGCCAGCTCTTGTACTTATCACCCTGAGTAAGTAAAAACAAGCAATGCACGTCCTCGCTACTGGAGATTAATATACATCTAGAATTAATGAATTTCTTCTGGTGTAATTAAATCTGAACTCTGAAAACTAAAAAGCGATAAATAAAAAAAATATTTAAAAAATTAAAAAACCCGACTGCAGTTTTAACAGAAAAGTGAAAAACAAGATGCTTCTAGTAGCTTTAGGAATGGTGGATGCAGTCGGGTGGGACTCTAAATAAAAGGTGAATTAGTTTAATAAACCAAATACTTAGTGTTATATAATTAATTAGGCATAAGTACTATCTTTATGTTATTTGGAGTCCCACCCGACTGCATCCACCATTCCTAAAGCTACTAGAAGCATCTTGTTTTTCACTTTTCTGTTAAAGCTGCAGTCGGGTTTTTTAATTTTTTAAATATTTTTTTTCCTTCAATTTTTATGTCGACGGAAGGGTAAGGCAAAAAGTTTTAGTTAATATGAAGCCCCAACTTTTTTTTTAGAGCTGTTTATATATTCAAACACGTTGACCTTCTTTTTTTTGTTGTTAGTTAAATACTTATTTTTGTAGCTTTTTGATTGTCTTGCAGTAGATGTGTAAAGTAAAGTATTCACCTCGGTAATAAAGCCTGTCTTTATCTTGGGCGCTTGAATCCCACGCTTCACTCAGGACTCTGGGTAAACACCCTCGCTGCGCTCGGGAGTTAACTCTCTAGAGTCCTTCGTAGGTACGCTTTTGATGCAATCTGACGCCCGCTATACAAGATGTAACGGGTAAGTCCTTTTAATCCGAAAGGGGGTTGTTCTAGACGTCTAGACGAACAACTTTTGTTCTATGACTTTTGGAAATTCGAAGTCCTTTCGAAAATTTTAAGTGTAAAGTTTACTTGAAGATCAGCTGTTTCTTAGAGTTCGAAGTTATTGACGTTATGTTGTCCTTTCATTTGGTTTGGTCTACTACTATCAAAAATTCAATTACCTTTTTTTTTCAAAAACAGCTGTTGTTTCAGTAAAACAATCTCAAAATTGTCAAAAAAAAGTTCGAATTTTCAAAAGTGGTAGAACAAAAGGTGTTCGCCTAGACATCTTAGTACCTCGGTGCATGAGATACTATTGTTCTTCTACTTTTCCTAAGTCCCATAGATAACTTTTTTTTAATTTACTTCCAAGTACTGAGTTATTCGAAATTTGAGGACCCCTTATGTAATTAGGAAGCACCCAAACTAAAAAAACTCATACCACGTTAATTTAGAAGCTGCTTAATTGTTTAAAAAGCTCTTAAATTTTAAATGGCATTTCTGTACTTCGACCATAAGGAACTTAAAATTAAAATAATACCAAAAAATTAGCAATTTAAAAAAGTATATTGAATATGGACACCTTAGAACTAATGCAATATATTTACAAATCATCAAAAAAAAAACAAGAAATTTTAAAAAATACTGACATTATTAATTTAATACTAGCACAACATGAGTACAATTTGACATAATTGCAAAATCACTGAGTTATTATATACAAATGTCTCGATACATACAAAAAATACTTCAAAAACAAAAAACTAAACGAAAAAACATACAAATACACAAACTAAAATGTACAAAAGTAAGAAACTAAACTAATATACCTAGTCAGTCATATTACAATTTTACAAAAAATATTTACAAACATAGTAACATAAAAAATATGATATAACCAAATAAAAATTACAGTATCAGTAAAAGTTTTTAACCGAAGTCAGTGGATATGCGTGCGATTGCGTCGAGAGTGGTGAAGCGTGCTACATCTTAGACCCACGGCCTTTAGATGAGAAGATGATAATCAACCTAATAAAAATTACAAAACCAGAGCAACTTAGAGGTCTTAAAGACACAAGTTCGGTAGTATCACCCAGGAAAAGATTGCTACATCTTAAACCCCATCGCCTTCAGACGATGATGATGATACCTGTCTCTCTTCTAATTGGTATCCACCAATCAGAAGAGAGAAACACCAGATGTAGAATCCTAAAGACTAGAAGCCTTTAGAATTCTACATCTATGTCCGACGCCGTGGAGTCGGTTTCGGACATGCCGATGCCTGACTCCATGTCTTCGTCGGGATCACCGTCATCGTCCGACTCCAGATCGTAATCATCAAAATCTATTTGATGATCACGATCTTCACCGTCTACTTGATGATCTTCCGGGTGATCTACGGGAATATTATTATCATCTTCTTCATCATCGTGGTCTATTACTTCGACCACCTCTTGCAGGTCCAATTGACCATCCGCCATGAAGATTTCCGGTACAGGCCCGCAGTTGAGGCATCTCGGTTGACCCTGCAATAAAAATAAAAACCTAAATGTTAGACCATTATTAACACAATTTTGACCTTAAATCAAAGTTATCACGGTTCATGAAATACAGCTTAGTCACAGACAGGTTTACAGTGAAATCTCATGATCTCGAAGCCTCGTGATAGTCAAAGAACAGTAAAGTCTTAGCAAAAGGGTCCCGTTTTTACCGTTTTGTGTACTGAACCCTAAAAAACTTCAAGTTTAAGTTCAAACCAAAATCGCGAAAACAGAATAAAAACTTAAACAACATTATTTGTAAAAGTCTGAAACACATGTAACCAAGAGACACAATTATTAAGTTTATATTCGGTTTTCGCCATACGGTTTCGTAAATCCAATTTTTTGGATTTAATCTCCTTGCTTTAAGTCTACCCTTGACCAATAGGTACTGCTAAGTCCTCGAAACGTCAGGCGTCGAAAAATACTAGATACAATAAAAGACTGCGATTAAAACCCGAGAGTAGGTTTAATTTCACTATTAAATAGTAATATAGTAATAATATTAATAAATGCTTACCATATTCTACAAATCCTGCTGTAGATGCCCGGTCCTCTCAATTAGCAGCAAATTCAGCTGCAACATATGGGCCTTAATCCGTAAATCTTCCTGATGTATTCTTAGTTGACGTTTCAACTCCGGGTCTTGGCAAGACTCGATCAACACTTCCAAATTCGGTACATCCATAGTTAAGAAATCAAATAATCGCGCACGAAACAAAACTTGAAAAAGAATCTCGAAAAGATGTTACTCGTTCCGATGACAGAATACGAATGAACTAAAAGCGGGGGTGGGTGCCCTTTTATAGGGTTCCGATGGAGCTTACGGGTGGATTCGTTGTGGTGGAGGTAGGTCCGCCCACTCCACCTTATTTTAATTATAAATATTTGTCCATTTTTTACCCGACTGCGCGACGCAAAGGAGGGTAATGTGTTTATCGGTCTATGTATGTATGTATGTATCTATGTATGTATGTATGTATGGATGGATGTTTCTATGTGGCGTTCTAGAGGCCAAACGCGTGGACCGATTTTGATGATTCTTACGTCAATCAATTCGTCTTAATCTGGCGAGTGTGACTAAAGACATGACAGTAATCCAAAGTTAACTTATGTCACCACCAGACGCCATATTGTCAAAATTAAAAAATCCAAAATCGTCAAAGTATGTCAAGATGGGTATCGTTGAATAGGTTTTTAAAAATAAAGATTAAGTTTCTTTCACCATTTTTCATTTTAAACAACCGTTTAGGAAATATAACGGTTTAAAGTTAATTTACAATTAGGTATTCTTGCTTTTTAATACTAACGAACAAGTTTTTATTTTTGTTACGTAGTTACGCTTGGAACTATCAAAGTATAAGCCGTGATAGTACAGGTGACAGAAATTTATTGATATAAACTAAAAAAATTTTTACATAAATTATACCTACCTACTGAATAAAAGCCTTATAACACTTAGATACCTAAAAACCGATAAAAGAACACAAAGGTTACTTTTTATTCCCGCGGGAACGGAACTTACGCGGGTGAAACCGCGGGGCGCAGCTAGTACATTATAACCCCCTAATGAAATGAAACACACAGAACACATAATAAATAAGTAAAAAATTAGTCACAGTCGGGACCCATTGGAAAAATTAGATTGGTAAAATGAATGGGTCCCGCCTGTGAGTAATTTTTTACTCATTTATTATGTGTTCTGTGTGTATCGATTACAAAACTATTATTACTTAGCGTAATTTCAAATTACTGGGCTTGTTTTTTTGTTGTTTCTATGCGTATTTTTTAATCGAGTTTTTTACGCAGTCGGGTTTTTTGTTTTTTTATAAAAAAAAAATTAAGATGGTCTTAAGTATTCGCTATGGAAATTAAATGTTAAGTACAAATGTTTTATTTCTATTGATAATAAATTACATAGATGAGAATTAGGTATATTCTGTGCTAGATGTACCTCATATGTTACCTTTCAATTGTTACCAAAATATAACATTCATTTGGTTATAAATTGTAAAAAGTATTGATATAATAATGACGAAAAAAAACGTGAATATCTGTATATTCATACATATTTAGATATGTTTTATTTTGGCATGTGTTTTTCTGTACGTCATATCTTTCTAGCCTGAATGTCTCTTAGTACTAAGTATTAATAGGCAATTATTTAATTTTAAAAAACTACCCTTATAATTTCTTAATAAAAAATATTTTATTTGAAATTTAAAATCAAAAGTGCGTCCGCATTCATGTATTCAAAGGCTTGGTGCATTTCCTCTTTGTATAACAGCAATACACACGAAAAAACATCCGTAACTATCCATTTTTGTATTATTTTTAAATCAAGCACAAAACAAATTCAAATTTACCACAAAATGTGTAGTAAAAAAAAACAAAGTTTCACACCTACCTTTTAATACCATATAACTAAGGGCATCAATCTCGGGGCTTATTTAGCGCTCGGGGGACGTTGTATTGAGAATTGAGAACCACTGCCCTCCGTAATGCCAATAATATTAGCCACGTAAACAAAATAGCTTAATTATTTTGACCCGTAGACACAGTCATCGTAATCTAATAAGTATTGATGTATTTAATTGAATAAATCTAATTATTTTGCTAGCCAATGGACACAAGGGTTAAGTAGGTACTTTTAAAATCAATCATTAACTCTTTAATCAATTATTTTCTCTGTGACTAATTCCTTAAATATGTATTTATTTTATTGCATTTAAGTAAAAATATTTTATAATAAAACACAATTATTTACCGGGTTTTAGTCGCGTTTTATTTATTAACGGCATTGTTACAATGTAGACAACCTACCTACCGGTAGACTTTGATAAAGTAATAAATAAAACGCTAGTGATATTGTAATATTGTGTTTTACTATGATGCAAAATCGCAAACATATAATACAAAAGTAGAATAATTTGTAAAAAAAAATATATCACGACATTACACAGCGCTATCTAGCCCCAAACTAAGCACTAGGCTTGCACTATGGGTACTAGATAACGGATACATATTTTACTTTTTTTTTTGTAAATAATAGGGGTTAAAGTATGAAATTGCCGTTTTATTGCAATAGGTTCTTTGAATTGACATTTAATCTTCATGGTTTGAGGTTTTCGAATGAAACTTTTTTCAAATGGTTTCTGTGATGTTCTTTTTTTAAAAAATGTGAAACATTTGAATATCGACTTTCAATTGTTTTTGTTATTCAATTTAGACAAGAAAGATGGATACTGCGAAAATTCGAGTGATTTTTGAATACGAGTTCCGACGCGGAACTAACGCGGCAGAAACAGCCCGCAATATCAATGCTGCGTTTGGAGAGGGGTCTACTAATGATCGCACCGTGCGATTTTGGTTTAAACGCTTTCGTGATGGAAATTTCGACTTAAAGAACGAGCCACGAGGAAGACCGCCCACACAGGTGAATAACGATGAATTAAGAGAGATAGTGGAAGCCGATCCTAGTCAAACTACCCAGGAATTAGCGGCATGGTTTAACGTTACCTTACCCACTTTATTGACTCACTTGCGTCAAATCAATAAAATAAAAAAATACGAAAAATGGGTGCCTCATGATTTGACTGATCTGCAGAAAGAAACGCGTGTTGAAACTTGTGTTGCCTTGTTGAACCGGTACAGAAATGAAGGAATATTGGATCGAATTGTAACATTTGATGAAAAGTGGATTCTTTATGATAACCGGAAAAGAAAAATGCAATGGCTGACCCCAGGTCAAATGCCACAACAGTGTCCTAAAGCAAAACTTACCAATAAAAAGGTAATGGTAACTGTTTGGTGGTCTCAGCATGGTGTTATTCACTATAGTTTTCTTCGATCTGGTCAAGCAATTACGGCAGATGTCTATTGTGCCGAACTCCGAACCATGTTGACAAAACTAGCAGTAAAACAGCCCCGACTCATGAATCGATCTTCACCATTATTGCTCCACGACAACGCGAGACCTCACACAGCACGAGAAACCATTTTGACCCTTCAGGAACTGCATTTAGAAACCATTCGTCATCCTCCGTATTCACCAGACCTTGCTCCAACGGACTACCATTTTTTTCGTGATTTGGACAATTATCTACGTGACAAGAAGTTTTCTTCCCAGGAGGCAGTACAAAATGCTTTCACACAGTTTGTGCAGTCTAGATCGTCGGAGTTCTATCGCAAAGGCATTAATAACCTTCCCATTAGATGGCAGCAATGTATAGATAATAATGGCAACTATTTTGATTCAATAAATTTGTTAAAAATTTAAAAAATAAACAATTAAGATTTTCAGTACAAATCGGCAATTTCATACTTTAACCCCTAATATTTACATAATCACATGATACATAGCATCAATACTGAGGTTTGGTGTGATATTCTGGGGTAATTCGACTGACAAATTGAAGCCATTAATTGCACAAAAACGATGCATACGTGCAATATGTCAATTAGGTAGAATGGAATCATGTAGAGAATATTTAAAAAAATTGAAAATACTTACATTTCCTTCCATTTATATAAGTGAAGTTGTACAATTTGTTAAAGAAAATTTACATTTATTTCAAAAATTTTGTGAGAACGGAAGGAACAAATTTGATCTTCATACAATCGTACGCAAGACTCGTATGATGAGTATTAGTGTGTTCAGTATGGCTCCCGCAATATACAACGGAATCCCATTGTCATTGAGGATGATTGAATCTCCCAGGGAGTTTAAGCGTGCTGTCAATAAATTATTCCATTGAAGAATTTTTTAATGATAAAAATTGTACAAAATAAATGTATTATTTGACATTTCATATTATTTATATACAATATTCTGACATTATTTAATTGACACGCGAAATGTAGGTAGGTATTTAATTTTGTTTATTCATTAATTTAATTTTATCTGTGACATTGTATTCTTTGAAATTTAGTAGTTTTAATAGGTAGTCGGTAAGTATATTTGTAAAATCATTAAGTTGACATTAAGATTGATTTAAAATAAGTACTTACTTGATTCTGATATTTGCATGCTAAGTTAAGTGCTGGTGAAATATGTTGAACTATACCTACTACTTGATAACATCTGTTGTAACCATATTTCGTGCAAATAAATGACATTCATTCATTTCATTAATAGAATACACCCAGAACCAGAAACAAACATTTGTGGTAAATGCCTAGGCTTATGCGGCTCTAGAGCCTTGTGTAAGCCTAAAATTAACACATAATTCAAATTTTATTGATTCCAGAATCTTATTATTCGAAATTTTATCCTTACCTTCGTTAAATGATAATTATTACGCAATAGAGTAGAGGGTAAGTGTAAAAACATTCAACTAAACAATTTAAATTTAAAATGATTGTTTTCACTTCAAATATCGAATATCAAGATCCGTAAAAAATAAAAAAATTTAATCATGGTAAATATATTCCGAGTTTGTTGTAAATACCCTGTTGTTTAATTATAATTGTAGTTATAATACGAGTAAATGGAGTACAATATGTTTTGATTGACATGTAAAAAGTAACCATAACCTACCTTCAATATTATTTTTAACATAGTTATTTTATTTCTTATCGGTTGTTAACCGATTATGGCCATTAGAAAATAAGCCAGTGTCAAGTATTATGAATAATATTATGCTAGTTATTTGCATCGAAACAGTCAAGTCATCATAGTTAAAGTCAAGTCTAGGGAATAATTTGTAAATACGGCGGCCATTTACAAAGATTGTTCACGGAGCTTTGGAGACAACACTAAGTCCATGTTTTGCACCGATTTTCACTTTCATTCCACTTGTACACCTTCACGAAACTAAATTGATTAATTTGTCCCCGAAATTAAACAATTTGCACGCATTTGAACTAGGTTTCACAAAAATGAAAATTTAACACCACATCTCCTCAAGGCGTTCCTGCCAAAACTCCAAACACAGTTTTACAATAATCTATTAAAGTTTTTCGAACAGAATTCTTTGGTACATACACTACATAGAAACTCAAAATATTGAGTGCACCTGCGAAATACAACTGACCATAAAACTAGTAGTTTAGCCTAGCAGATAACAATTGAAACATCATTACAAAAGACACGAAACCTACGTACAGCGCGGCTTTGAAGAAGCTCACTAATTCAATAGACATTCACTTCCTTTGTCTAAAAATTACTGGAACCAAAGTAATGATGAGAATGTAATTCTAAAGGGCAATAAATCATAAGCCCTTCACAAAACTAGGTCAGGCAAGTTCTAGCAAATATTTTTACTGATAAGGACTATATTAGAGCATTTGTTATTGCTAAATTTGCCGGCTTAGTACCTGTATTGTTCGTGTGAGAACAAAACAATTTTGACTTTTGGCAAGCCGATAAGTAGAAGTTTATAATACGGGCGTTTTTTACATTGATACAAAGCTGGTTTACAACTGTAGGTTTAGCGTTTTCTTAGGAATACCGGGATGAAAGGTATTCTATGTTATTTTCTTGTCGAACATTGAAAAGCAGATTTTAATCGGATCAGTAGTTTTTAATTGTATAAGGAACAAACAGAGAAACAGACAGACATGAATTTTAAAAATTATATAATTTTACACACCTACTGCTCTACAAAGTTACTTTATTTGACCAAAAAGGTCTACGTAAAGCGAGTCTTTATTCCCTAGGTGCATAAAGTGCTCATTATAACCCTAGGGCATAAAGTAATTTAAATTTGGAACTAATGTTCTGGTAGCATACGGTCATTTCGAACTGGCCATCTAGACAAAACACGTAAAAAAACTAAAAGCTGGGCTATCTTTCTTCTATTTCTATTTATAGGGTAAGACAAAAAGTTTTAGTCGATATAAAGCCCCAACTTTTTTTTCATCGGCTGAGACAAACATCGGTTTCAGCCGATGAAAAAAAAAGTTGGGGCTTTCGTCATTTTGATGTAACATTGTTAAATTTAATTAATGTAGAGCTGTTTATATATTCAAACACGTTGCATTAACCTATTGTTTTGGTGTTTTTCACGCTTCACTCAGGACTCTGGGTAAACACCCTCGCTGCGCTCGGGAGTTAACTCTCTAGAGTCCTTCGTACGCTTTTGATTGTAAGTCCTTTTAATCCGAAAGGGGGTTGTTCTAGACGTCTAGACGAACAACTTGTTCTATGACTTTTGGAAATTCGAAGTACTTTTCGAAAATTTTAAGTGTAAAGTTTACTTGAAGATCAGCTGTTTCATAGAGTTCGAAGTTATTGACGTTATTTTGTCCTTTCATTTGGTTTGGTCTACTTACCTCGGTGCATGAACTACTATTGTTCTTCTACTTTTCCTAAGTCCCATAAATAACTTTTTTTTAATTTACTGCCAAGTACTGAGTTATTCGAAATTTGAGGACCCCTTATGTAATTAGGAAGCACCCAAACTAAAAAAAACTCATACCACGTTAATTTAGAAGCTGCTTAATTGTTTAAGTAGCTCTTAAATGGCATTTCTGTACTTCGACCATAAGGAACTTAAAATTAAAATAATACCAAAAAATAGCAATTTAAAAAAGTATATTGAATATGGACGGACACCTTAGAACTAATATATTTACAAATCATCAAAAAAAACATAAGAAATTTAAAAAAATACATACATTAATTTAATACTAGCACAACATAAGTAGGTACAATTTGACATAAATGGCAATATCACAGAGTTTATATACAAATATCTCGATACATTTATACAAAAAAACTTACAAAACAAACTAAAATGTACAAAAGTAAAAAACTAAACTAATATACCTAGTCAGTCATTTTACCCTTTTTAGTTACAGTTTTACAAAATAAAATTTACAAAAATATTAACACAAAAAATAAGACATAAACTAATAAAACATTACAGTATCAGTGAAAGTTTTTAAACCGAAGTCAGTGGACATGCGTGCGAGTGCGGCGAGAGTGGTGAAGCGTGCTACATCTTAGACCCACGGCCTTTAGATGAGAAGATGATAGTCAACCTAATAAAAATTACAAAACCAGTGCAACTTAGAGGTCTTAAAGACACAAGTTCGGTAGTATCACCCAGGAAAAGATTGCTACATCTTAAACCCCATCGCCTTCAGACGATGATGATACCTGTCTCTCTCTTCTGATTGGTGGATATCAATCAGAAGAGAGAAACACCAGATGTAGAATCCTAAAGACTTGAAGCCTTTAGAATTCTACATCTATGTCCGACGCCGTGGAGTCGGCTTCGGACATGCCGATGCCTGACTCCATGTCTTCGTCGGGATCACCGTCATCGTCTGACTCCAGATCGTAATCATCAAAATCTATTTGATGATCACGATCATCACCGTCTACTTGATAATCTTCCGGGTGATCTACGGGAATATTATCATCATCGTGGTCTATTACTTCGACCACCTCTTGCAGGTCCAATTGACCATCAGCCACAAAGATTTCCGGTACAGCCCCGCAGTTGAGGCATCTCGGTTGACCCTGCAATAAAAATAATAATTACATGTTAGACTATTAACACAAGCTCCATTTTGACCTTAAATCAAAGTTATCACGGTTCATGAAATACAGCTTAGTCACAGACAGGTTTACAGTGAAATCTCATGATCTCGAAGCCTAGTGATAGTCAAAGAATAGTAAAGTCATAGCAAAAGGGTCCCGTTTTTACCCTTTGTGTACTAAACCCTAAAACCTAAAGAACTATCAAGTTTAAGTTCAAACCAAAATCACGAAAACAGAATAAAAACTTAAACAATATTATTTCTAAAAAAAAACAAGTTTAATGAATGCTTTCCACTGATTCTCAAATATTTAATAGACTTAGACCCTTTTGTAAAAGTCTGAAACACATCACACATCATCACGTCAGGCGTCGGAAATACTAGATACAATAAAAGACTGCGATTAAAACCAGAGAGTAGGTTAAATTTCACTATTAAATAGTAATATTAATAAATGCTTACCATATTCTGCAAATCCTGCAGTAGATGCCCGGTCCTCTCAATTAGCAGCAAATTCTGCTGCAACATCTGGGCCTTAATCTGTAAATCTTCCAGATGTATTCTTAGTTGACGTTTCAACTCCGGGTCTTGGCAGGACTCGATCAACACTTCCAAATTCGGTAAATCCATAGTTAAGAAATTAAATAATCGCGCACGAAACAAAACTTGAAAAAGAATCTCGAAGAGATGTTACTCGTTCTGATGACAGAATACGAATGAATTGAAAGCGGGGGTGGGTGCCTTTTTATAGGGTTCCGATGGAGCTTACGGGTGGATTCGTTGTGGTGGAGGTAGGTCCGCGCACTCCACCTTATTTTAATTATAAATATTTGTCCATTATTTAAGATGGTCTTAAGAATTCGCTACGGAAATTAAATGTTAAGTACAAATGTTTTATTTCTATTGATAATAAATTACATAGATGAGAATTAAGTATATTCTGTGCTAGATATACTTAATATGTTACCTTTCAATTGTTACCAAAATATAACATTTGGTTATAAATTGTAAAAAGTATTGATAAAATAATGTAGAAAAAAACGAGAATATTTGTATACATATTTAGATATACAAGATGTAACAGGTAAGCCCTTTTAATCCGAAAGGGGGTTGTTCTAGACGTTTAGGCGAACAACTTTTGTTCTACGACTTTTGAAAATTTAGGTGTAAAGTTTACTTGAATATCAGCTGTTTCTAAGAGTTCGAGGTCATTGACCTTATGTTGTTCTTTCATTTAGTTTGGTCTACTACAATCAAACCTTCAACAACCTTTATTTTCAAAAACAGCTGTTTTTCCAGTGAAACATAATCTCAAAATTTTCAAAAGTCGTAGAACAAAAGGTGTTCGCCTAGACGTCTAGAACAACCCCCTTTCGGATTAAAAGGGCTTACCTGTTACATCTTGTATTTTATTTTGGCATGTGTTCTTCCGTCATATCTTTCTAGTCTGAATGTCTCTTAGTACCGAGTATTAATAGGCATTTATTTAATTCATAAAATTAAATCAACAAAAACAAAAAAATAAATAAATTAAAATACAAATGAAAACTAATAACTAACAGAAATGGAATCAATCGAACAACCCTCCCCGGACCATCCCCGCCGCAAAAGAACCCATCACACTCGCGGCATTACCCCGCTGCACCGCGATGGAAAGCCTCTGCAACAGGAATGACCCCGAGCGGCAATCCAAACCCCTGTCCCTGAGTCGGCATTAATTTAAAAAACTACCCTTATAATCTCTTAATAAAAAGAATTTATTTGAAATTTAAAATCAAAAGTGCGTCCGCATTCATGTGTTCAAAGGCTTGGTGCATTTCCTCTTTGCATAACAACAATACCTATTCGTTAGTCAAAGTACCAGCCCATCCGTTAGTCATCAGAAGCTAAAACTAATAATAAAATCTTAAACTAAATTCAGATTGCTTCGCGCATATATTTGTGCAGAAAGTACTACCACTATACAAATCGAGCTGGATTCACATAAAAACATCCACAACTCGTATTTTCGTAGTTTTTTTTGTAAATCAAGCACAAAACAAATTCAACTAAACCACAAAATGTCTAGTTAAAAAAAATATCAAGGTTTTATACCTTTTAATACCATATAAATAAATATGGGGACCTAATATCGGGGTTTATTAGCGCTCGGGGGACGTTGTATTGAGAATTGAGAACCACTGCCCTTCGTAATGATTATAATATAAGCCAGGTAAACGAAATATCTTAGTTGTTTTAACCCGTAGACAGTCATCGTTAGCTAATAAGTACCTAGTTATAACAATTAATTCATTTAATTTCTAATTATATTGCTAGCTAATGAACAAAAGGGTTAAGTACTTTTAAAATCAGTTATTAACTCATTAATCAATCACTTTCTTTGTGACTAATTCATTAAGTATGTATTTATTATATCGCATTTTAAGTAAAAATAATCTAATATATAAAAATGAATCCCTTTTTCCCTTGGTCACGGCATCACGCATGAACGGCTAGACCGATTTCTAAAATTACTTTTGTGTTGTGTTAGTTATAAACAGGAGAAGGTTGTTATAAAAAAAACAGCGCTATCTAGCCCCCAAACTAAGCACTAGGCTTGTACTATAGGTACTAGATAACGGATATATTACATATTATACTTTTTTTGCAAATACCTTGTAAATACATACGTATGATACATATAATATACCCAGAACCAAAAACAAACATATGTGGTTAGCAAAAATATTTTTAAAAAGCTAGAAACATTAAGCGGTATAAGCCTATGCGGCTCTAGAGCCTTGTGTAATGTGTAAGCCTAAAATTAACACATACTTCAAAAAAGCAAGGTTTTTTTTTATTCCAGAATCTTATTATTCAAAATCTTATACCTACCTTCCTTAAATAATAATTATTACGCAAATAGAGTAAAGGGTAAGCAATGAGTCTATTAAAGTTATAGAGACGCCATTGCAGAACAAATCATTATTGAAAGGCGGCACAAAGTATGCTATACAACCTTATTATTTATATTCATTCACATAATTTAAAGAAGAAATAGACGAAACTATTGTTATCTCTTTCTAAAAACATAAGACTTAATGCTACTTGCATGACGTAAGAAAGAGATGTCATAACATTATTATGACATCTCATAAATTATTATGACATCTCATAGTGGTTAGAAGAGAATGATAAAACGTCAAAGTCAAAAACTTCGTTGAGTTTTTGGAAAAAAAAAACTTTTTCAATAAATAAACTAAAATAAATAAATACAGCTTTACTTACGTATAAAATGACATATATTTGCCAGTTTTTGGAGTATAATTCGTGCATCGCCTAAATACGCACGAAGGCATTGTTGTCTGTGAATAATGTTGTGAAAGTAAACTAAATGTACTGTGTGTAACAAGCGGGTGATCGTGACGTGAGCTTGGATGGAACTAAGACTTCTCTGGCTAGATAGCTTGCATTTGTGTAGCCAAGAAATTTGCCCTATTACGTATCTAGAAGTTTTTACATTTATCTCTGAGGGTAAGTGTAAAAATATTGAACTAAACTTGTTTAAGATTTCAATCTTAAATAGGTGTTTCACTACAAATATCAAATATCGAAAAAACAGATATAAACTTTGTAAATATATTCCGAGTTTGTTGTAAATACTTTGTTATTTAATTATAATTAAAGTTATAATACGAGAGAATGTAGTTAAATATATTTTGATTGACGTAGTGTGGTAAAAACATACCCTACCTTCAATATTATTTTAAACATAATTTTACAATAATCTATCAAAGTTTTTCGAACAAACCTCTTTGGTTGTGGCACTCAAATCAATTAAGAGAAAAACAGAAAACAAAACTTATATTCGGATATCCTGAGCCGAAGAGTTCTTTATCAGAATTACTTTCGTATTTATAATGTTAATTATGGATAAGGATAGTTCGGCATTTGATAAGAAAGGTATTTTCGCAGGACACAACTAATTTTCCCACGTTTTTATACTCTCAACTTTCTTGTTTGTCTGTTAGTCGGCCCGGGCAGAATCTTGCTAAATAAAATTACATACATGTTCTTAACATTATTGTTGTTATACTGAGATATTTTCTTACCTAGGTATTGTATATAAAATATTAAATCAAAGAAATGTACCACAGATGCACTTTAAGCTATTACTACATAGAAACTCAAAATATTGAGTGCACCTGCGAAATACAACCGACCATAAAACTAGTAGTTTAGCGTAGTAGCGATAGCAATTTAAACATCATTACAAAAAACACCAAACCTACCTACAGCGCGGCTTTGAAGAAGCTCTCTAATTCAATAGACATTCACTTCCTTTGTCCAAAAATTACTGGAACCAAAATAATGATGAGAATGTAATTCTAAAGGGCAATAAATCATAAGCCCTTCACAAAACTAGGGCAGAAAAGTTCTAGCAAATATTTTTACTGATAAGGACTATATTAGAGCATTTGTTATTGCTAAATTTGCCGGCTTAGTACCTGCATTGTTCGTGTGAGAACAAAACAATTTTGACTTTTGGAAAGCCGATAAGTAAAAGTTTATAATACGGGCGTTTTTTACATTGATACAAAGCTGGTTTACAACTGTAGGTTTAACGTTTTCTTATGAATACCGGGATGAAAGGTATTCTATGTTATTTTCTTAAAGTAAGAATCTATTATTGGCAGACTGTTTTACCTAAGAGTTAGTGTAAACTATTATTAAGTACTGTTGATTCTATGGAAACAAAAAATAATAATAGCCTAGCTGTTACTCGCGACTTCGTGTGCGTAGAAACGGCGCGGCGCATAGCCAACTTTTTCGTTTGTTACTCGGGTTCTACTAATTGGATTTCGATGTAAAGTATACTACGAGGATTCTCGAAAATAAAATTATCGAACATTGAAAAGCAAATTTTAATCGGATCAGTAGTTTTTAAATGTATAAGGAACAAACAGAGAAACAGCCAGACATGAATTTTAAAAATTATATAATTTTACACACCTACTTAACTGCTTTACAAAGATACTTTATTTGAGCAAAAAGGTCAACGTAAAGCCAGTCATTATTTTCTAGGTGCATAAAGTACTCATTATGACCCCAGGGCATAATAGTAGTTTATGCACCGAGGTACTAAAGCCCTGTCCTTATATAGCGGGCGTCATATTGAATCCAAAGCGTACGAAGGACTCTAGAGAGTTAACTCCCGAGCGGACCGAGGGTGTCATAAACATATGTACCTAGAGTTCTGAGTGAAGCGTGGGATTCAAGCGCCCAAGATAAAGACAGGCTTTATTACCGAGGTGAATACTTTACTTTACACATCTACTGCGAGACAACAAAAAAGTTACAAAACTAAGCATTTAAGTAACAACAAACCAATATAATATGCAACGTGTATGAAATACATTTACAGCTCTATACCTATTAATTAAATTTAACAATGTTATTTCAAAATGACGAAACCTAACATCGGCCTCAGCTGATGAAAAAGAAGTTGAGGCTTTATATTAACTAAAACTTTTTGCCTTACCCTTCCGTCGAAGAAGTAGAAAGAAAGAAGAAAAATAGCCCAGTTTTTAGTTTTTTATGTGTTATGTCTAGGTGGCCAGTTCGAAATGGCAGTATGCTACCAGTACCTCAGTTCCAAATTTAAATTACTTTATGCCCTAGGGTTATAATGAGGACTTTATGCACCTAGGTAATAAAAACTCGCTTTACGTTGACCTTTTTGGTCAAATAAAGTAACTTTGTAGAGCAGTAGGTGTGTAAAGTAATTAAAGCTGGCCATTTCGAACTGGCCACCTAGACATAAAACAATAAAAAATAAAAAGTGGGCTATTTTTCTTTAATTTTTATTTCGACGGAAGGGTAAGGCAAAAAGTTTTAGTTAATATACAGCCCCAACTTTTTTTTAGAGCTGTTTATATTTTCAAACACGTTGCATTAACCTTTTGTTTTGTTGTTAGTTAAATACTTATTTTTGCAGCTTTTGATTGTCTCGCAGCAGATGTGTAAAGTAAAGTATTCACCTCGGTAATAAAGCCTGTCTTTATCTTGGACGCTTGAATCCCACGCTTCACTCAGAACTCTGGATAAACACCCTCGCTGCGCTCGGGAGTTACTCTCCAAAGTCCTTCGTACGCTTTTGATTCAATCTGACGCCCGCTATATACGACAGGCCTTTAGTACCTCGGTGCATGAACTACTATTGGGTGTTTCTTTGAAATTAGCGTTTTTTGACTAATTTATCTGGCTTTTTTTCAATTTTATGTTTTCTTCAAAATGATCAGGGGATTAGGCCCAAATTATTAAAACTAAAAATATGTATAAATTGCACTGGTTTGCAACAAGTATTATATGATTTAGAGTGTACTGATGAATTTGACAGTCAGATGAATGATATCAATGGCAGATAAATGAGATTTTGTAAACAGATTAATTAGAGCTGTACAGGTAAATGAGAATCTTATATTAATTCAATCAACTTTATTATAAAATTAAAGAAATAATAATATAATAACAAGATTTTAACAACGATGTATATACATCGTATGTGAACATGTGAAGTTGACTATATAAACTGACTATTATAGTCAGTTTTAAAATAGGAACTTCAATTAGAGATCCAGAAATTATAATAACACAATGACACAAAATTATAAGCTTAAAATTTAAGAATAACTGACATTAACAATCATACTCGTAAGATAATAAGTCTTCATTTTAAAATAGGAACTTCAATCGGAGATCAATCAGGCTAAAATATATTTAAATTGTCATCGTCATAACTTTCCATAAAATATGGTTAGATATTTTCTAAATCGATGCTAAAATTTTTTGTTACCGTCTCTTGTAAAAGTTATTTCTGACATACTATCGAATTCTGTCGTTCCTGCTGATTCTATATTTTGTTCAACTTCACTGTTATTTTGCTCTTTTTCTTCATATCCATCTAAATTATTACTTTTATTATTACATATTGTTTCTCTTTCTGTGCCTTTGTTAATATTTTATGCTTTCTTCGATGTATACTTCATAAACTTCCTTTTTGGTGGTACAACTTTGGTTTTTGTCTAATATTTAGTGTTGATTCTTCAGTTGGTGATAAAGTACTTTCGTTTTCCAAATATGTTGTAGTGTTATTTATTTGACTTGTGTTTCTATTTGTTTCTTTGCTGACATTACTGTTATTCTTAAAGATTTCATCAAATTCTCTTAGTATTCTTATCGAATCAACAAGGGGTGTAACGGGTATGTTTCTTTGACATCTTTCTGTGAATATCAAATATCAAGACGCAGGCATTCACTAACTGTACAAAAAGATTGTACGTTGCATAAGATGGTACTTGCTTAAGGTTCTGAAAGCTTGTTGTTGACCAACTATATTTCCGCAATGCCTAAAACGTCTTACAGTTGATGGTAATGATGCTGAAGAACATGTCTGTGACGTGACATTTGATGGATTAATTACTAAGTCATTGTTCTGCTGAGACATGTTGCGAGAAACCCTTGATGGTCCTGGAACAGGCGACTCCAGTTCTCTGTTTTCTGTAGGTGTCAGGGGACGTCTATTATTGTCTTGTAGAGTAAACGGTTCATCCGACAAGATACTGGGACTTTGTGGTGGCGTATTTTCTGCAAGAATGGTCGCTGTCACTTTTTCTTGCTTCTTTCTTAAGTAATATGACCTAAAAAAAAATCTCCATCTCTGCCTTTGTAACCTTTACTGTCTGGGTGTCATGTCATTTATTGGTAATTGTTTCTTTTCTTCCTTTCTTCGTATGTAGCTTTGTCTATTCTTTTCTTGCTTTTCTTTCCTGCAAGTCTCTTTTTTCTAAGTCTTTCTTCTTTTGTCTGTTTCTCTGGTTTTGCCATTCTAAATGTAGATCTGAAAATAAAATATAAAGGCTGAACCTCTATAGAAGTTTGCCTATGCTGTAATTTTATCATTAAAAGCTGTTTTATTCATGAATACAAATAACTTTTACTGTGGGGGATGAACTTTAAACTCGACAAAAAAACAGCCGTTTTATAAATTTAGTAGAGTATGAAACACTTGTTTTTGTTTGTCGGGCTACAAATGCAAAGCAAAATTTATTTGTAATCCATACAACTTTTGGTTTAATACTCATTAATCTGTCCTCTTCTCATTTATCTGGCCTTTAGAGCCAGATTAATTCAGACTAATGAGGACCAGAAGAATGAGGAATTTGAAGGAAATCGATTCCCTTCGCTTTAAAACATGTTTATTTCACTTTTAACGGTCATTAGTAGGTATATACAATCTTAAGGAATCTAATGGGATTGTCAAAAAAAGGATCTACCGAAAAATAACCCCATAAATTGTAACAGATTAATTATGGTACTTACCTTACAAACGCCAGATCACTAGTTAAAATCGTATATTTTTCACTAAAAGACGTGCAGAGACGAGCTTTCAGTATGACAGGTGGACGCCGACTGGCGCCACCAATCACAAGCCGCTATATTGAATAGTAAAACCTAAAGTACATTGAACTACATGCTGCGACGTATTGGTCCAGATGAATGATTATTTACATAAAGGACATTTTTTGAATTGTTGTAATTCAACAATTATTGCATTTCTTATGATTTGAATATGCAAATATCAATTAACATACATTGGAATATCGATGTGAATTGTTAATATTAGTTAAACAAAGAAATTTTTAATAGAAAAAACAGAAAATCGACACACTTTCGTCGTTTGGACGCGCCAAATGAATTAGTTTTAGCTGTTATCTGCAGGCTTAAATAGCTTTATTTTTAAATAATTGCAATAATCAATTAAAAGCCTCGATAGATATTTTCTTTTTGCATAAAACCTGTAACGTATATACAAAATAGAGAAACTTTCGGTGTGTTCTTCATTGAAAATCACACCAAAACTTCATTTCGAAGAAACACCCTATTGTTCTTCTTCGTTTCCAAAGTCCCATAGATAACTTTTTTTTAAATTTACTACCAAGTACAGAGTTATTCGAAATTTGAGGACCCCTTATGTAATTAGGAAGCACCCAAACTAAAAAAACTCATACCACGTTAATTTAGAAGCTGCTTAATTGTTTAAGTAGCTCTTAAATGGCATTTCTGTACTTCGACCATAAGGAACTTAAAATTAAAATGATACCAAAAAATAGCAATTTAAAACAGTATATTGAATATGGACACCTTAAAACTAATGCAATATATTTACAAATCATCAAAAAAAAAAACAAGACAAAAATACTGACATTATTAATTTAATACTAGCACAACATGTACAATTTGACATAAATTGCAATATCACAGAGTTAAAATGTCTCGATACATACAAAAAAAAATTCAAAAACAAAAAAACTAAACGAAAAAACATACAAAAACAAACTAAAATGTACAAAAGAACTAATATACCTAGTCAGTCATTTTACTCTTTCTAGTTACAATTTTACAAAAAATATTTACAAACATAGTAACCTAAAAAATATGATATAACCAAATAAAAATTACAGTATCAGTAAAAGTTTTTAAAGCGAAGTCAGTGGACATGCGTGTGAGTGCGTCGAGAGTGGTGAAGCGTGCTACATCTTAGACCCACGGCCTTTAGATGAGAAGATGATAATCAACCTAATAAAAATTACAAAACCAGAGCAACTTAAAGACACAAGTTCGGTAGTATCACCCAGGAAAAGATTGCTACATCTTAAACCCCATCGCCTTCAGACGATGATGATGATACCTGTCTCTCTTCTAATTGGTATCCACCAATCAGAAGAGAGAAACACCAGATGTAGAATCCTAAAGACTAGAAGCCTTTAGAATTCTACATCTATGTCCGACGCCGTGGAGTCGGTTTCGGACATGCCGATGCCTGACTCCATGTCTTCGTCGGGATCACCGTCATCGTCCGACTCCAGATCGTAATCATCAAAATCTATTTGATGATCACGATCTTCACCGTCTACTTGATGATCTTCCGGGTGATCTACGGGAATATTATTATCATCTTCTTCATCATCGTGGTCTATTACTTCGACCACCTCTTGCAGGTCCAATTGACCATCCGCCATTAAGATTTCCGGTACAGGCCCGCAGTCGAGGCATCTCGGTTGACCCTGCAATAAAAATAAAAACCTAAATGTTAGACTATTATTAACACAATTTTGACCTTCAATCAAAAATATCACGGTTCATGAAATACAGCTTAGTCACAGACAGGTTTACAGTGAAATCTCATGATCTCGAAGCCTCGTGATAGTCAAAGAACAGTAAAGTCTTAGCAAAAGGGTCCCGTTTTTACCGTTTTGTGTACTGAACCCTAAAAAACTTCAAGTTTAAGTTCAAACCAAAATCGCGAAAACAGAATAAAAACTTAAACAACATTATTTGTAAATAAAAAAACAAGTTGAATGGATGCTTTCCACTGATTCTCAAATATTTAATAGACCCTTTTGTAAAAGTCTGAAACACATGTAACCAAGAGACACAATTATTAAGTTTATATTCGGTTTTCGCCATACGGTTTCGTAAATCCAATTTTTTGGATTTAATCTCCTTGCTTTAAGTCTACCCCAATAGGTACTGCTAAGTCCTCGAAACGTCAGGCGTCGAAAAATACTAGATACAATAAAAGACTGCGATTAAAACCCGAGAGTAGGTTTAATTTCACTATTAAATAGTAATAATATTAATAAATGCTTACCATATTCTGCAAATCCTGCTGTAGATGCCCGGTCCTCTCAATTAGCAGCGAATTCAGCTGCAACATATGGGCCTTAATCCGTAAATCTTCCTGATGTATTCTTAGTTGACGTTTCAACTCCGGGTCTTGGCAAGATTCGATCAACACTTCCAAATTCGGTACATCCATAGTTAAGAGATCAAATAATCGCGCACGAAACAAAACTTGAAAAAGAATCTCGAAGAGATGTTACTCGTTCTGATGACAGAATACGAATGAATTGAAAGCGGGGGTGGGTGCTTTTTTATAGGGTTCCGATGGAGCTTACGGGTGGATTCGTTGTGGTGGAGGTAGGTCCGCCCACTCCACCTTATTTTAATTATAAATATTTGTCCATTTTTTACCCGACTGCGCGACGCAAAGGAGGGTAATGTGTTTATCGGTCTATGTATGTATGTATGTATCTATGTATGGATGGATGTTTCTATGTGGCGTTCTAGAGGCCAAACGCGTGGGCCGATTTTGATGATTCTTACTTCAATCGATTCGTCTTAATTTGGTGAGTGTGACTAAAGACATGACAGTAATCCAAAGTAACTTATGTCACCACCAAAAAATCCAAAATCGTCAAAGTATGTCAAGATGGGTATCGTTGAATAGGTTTTTAAAAATAAAGATTAAGTTTCTTTCACCATTTTTCATTTTAAACAACCGTTTAGGAAATATAACGGTTTAAAGTTAATTTACAATTAGGTATTCTTGCTTTTTAATACTAACGAACAAGTTTTTATTTTTGTTACGTAGTTACGCTTGGAACTATCAAAGTATAAGCCGTGATGGTACAGGTGACAGAAATTTATTGATATAAACTAAAAAAATATTTACATAAATTGTACCTACCTACTGAATAAAAGCCTTATAACACTTAGGTACCTAAAAACTGGTAAAAGAACACAAAGGTTACTTTTTATTCCCGCGGGAACGGAACTTACGCGGGTGAAACCGCGGGGCGCAGCTAGTACATTATAACCCCCTAAGGAAATGAAACACACAGAACACATAATAAATGAGTAAAAAATTAGTCACAGTCGGGACCCATTGGAAAAATTAGATTGGTAAAATGAATGGGTCCCGCCTGTGAGTAATTTTTTACTCATTTATTATGTGTTCTGTGTGTATCGATTACAAAACTATTATTACTTAGCGTAATTTCAAATTACTGGGCTTGTTTTTTTGTTGTTTCTATGCGTATTTTTTAATCGAGTCTTTTACGCAGTCGGGTTTTTTGTTTTTTTATAAAAAAAAAAATTAAGATGTTCTTAAGTATTCGCCATGGAAATTAAATGTTAAGTACAAATGTTTTATTTTTATTGATAATAAATTACATAGATGAGAATTAGGTATATTCTGTGCTAGATATACCTCATATGTTACCTTTCAATTGTTACCAAAATATAACATTCGTTATAAATTGTAAAAAGTATTGATATAATAATGACGAAAAAAAACAAAAAAATAAAAAGTGGGCTATTTTTCTTCAATTTTTATGTCGACGCCTTCCGTCGACGGAAGGGTAAGGCAAAAAGTTTTAGTTAATATGAAGCCCCAACTTTTTTTTTAGAGCTGTTCATATATTCAAACACGTTGACCTTATTTTTGTTGTTAGTTAAATACATATTTTTGTAGCTTTTTGATTGTCTCGCAGCAGATGTGTAAAGTAAAGTATTCACCTCATAAAGCCTGTCTTTATCTTGGGCGCTTGAATCCCACGCTTCACTCAGGACACTGGGTAAACACCCTCGCTGCGCTCGGGAGTTAACTCTCTAGAGTCCTTCGTATGCTTTTGATTTAATCTGACGCCCGCTATACAAGATGTAACGGGTAAGTCCTTTTAATCCGAAAGGGGGTTGTTCTAGACGTCTAGACGAACAACTTTTGTTCTATGACTTTTGGAAATTCGAAGTACTTTTCGAAATTTTTAAGTGTAAAGTTTACTTGAAGATCAGCTGTTTCTTAGAGTTCGAAGTTATTGACGTTATGTTGTCCTTTCATTTGGTTTAGTCTACTTACCTCGGTGCATGAACTACTAATTGTTCTTCTACTTTTCCTAAGTCCCATAAATAACTTTTTTTTAATTTACTGCCAAGTAATGTAATTAGGAAGCACCCAAACTAAAAAAACTCATACCACGTTAATTTAGAAGCTGCCTAATTGTTTAAGTAGCTCTTAAATTTTAATTGGCATTTCTGTACTTCGACCATAAGGAACTTAAAATTAAAATAATACCAAAAAATAGCAATTTAAAAAAAGTATATTGAATATGGACGGACACCTTAGAACTAATATATTTACAAATCATCAAAAAAAAATAAGAAATTTAAAAAAATACATACATTAATTTAATACTAGCACAACATGAGTACAATTTGACATAAATTGCAATATCACAGAGTTTATATACAAATATCTCGATACATTTATACAAAAAAACTTACAAAACAAACTAAAATGTACAAAAGTAAAAAACTAAACTAATATACCTAGTCAGTCATTTTACCTTTTCTAGTTACAGTTTTACAAAATAAAATTTACAAAAATATTAACACAAAAAATAAGACATAAACTAATAAAACATTACAGTATCAGTGAAAGTTTTTAAACCGAAGTCAGTGGACATGCGTGCGAGTGCGGCGAGAGTGGTGAAGCGTGCTACATCTTAGACCCACGGCCTTTAGATGAGAAGATGATAGTCAACCTAATAAAAATTACAAAACCAGTGCAACTTAGAGGTCTTAAAGACACAAGTTCGGTAGTATCACCCAAGAAAAGATTGCTACATCTTAAACCCCATCGCCTTCAGACGATGATGATACCTGTCTCTCGGTATCCACCAATCAGAAGAGACCAGATGTAGAATTCTAGAGACTTGAAGCCTTTAGAATTCTACATCTATGTCCGACGCCGTGGAGTCGGCTTCGGACATGCCGATGCCTGACTCCATGTCTTCGTCGGGATCACCGTCATCGTCTGACTCCAGATCGTAATCATCAAAATCTATTTGATGATCACGATCATCACCGTCTACTTGATGATCTTCCGGGTGATCTACGGGAATATTATCATCATCTTCTTCATCATCGTGGTCTATTACTTCGACCACCTCTTGCAGGTCCAATTGACCATCAGCCACAAAGATTTCCGGTAC
Source organism: Idaea dimidiata (assembly GCA_949358125.1). Lineage (NCBI taxonomy): Eukaryota > Metazoa > Arthropoda > Insecta > Lepidoptera > Geometridae > Idaea > Idaea dimidiata. The sequence continues at coordinate 3,190,851 of OX442342.1, forward strand.
AGCCCCGCAGTTGAGGCATCTCGGTTGACCCTGCAATAAAAATAATAACTACATGTTAGACTATTATTAACACAAGCTCCATTTTGACCTTAAATCAAAGTTATCACGGTTCATGAAATACAGCTTAGTCACAGACAGGTTTACAGTGAAATCTCATGATCTCGAAGCCTAGTGATAGTCAAAGAATAGTAAAGTCTTAGCAAAAGGGTCCCGTTTTTACCCTTTGTGTACTAAACCCTAAAAACTAAAAAACTATCAAGTTTAAGTTCAAACCAAAATCACGAAAACAGAATAAAAACTTAAACAATATTATTTGTAAAAAAAGAACAAGTTTAATGAATGCTTTCCACTGATTCTCAAATATTTAATAGACTTAGACCCTTTTGTAAAAGTCTGAAACACATCACACATCATCACGTCAGGCGTCGGAAATACTAGATACAATAAAAGACTGCGATTAAAACCAGAGAGTAGGTTAAATTTCACTATTAAATAGTAATATTAATAAATGCTTACCATATTCTGCAAATCCTGCAGTAGATGCCCGGTCCTCTCAATTAGCAGCAAATTCTGCTGCAACATCTGGGCCTTAATCCGTAAATCTTCCAGATGTATTCTTAGTTGACGTTTCAACTCCGGGTCTTGGCAGGACTCGATCAACACTTCCAAATTCGGTAAATCCATAGTTAAGAAATTAAATAATCGCGCACGAAACAAAACTTGAAAAAAAAAGAATCTCGAAGAGATGTTACTCGTTCTGATGACAGAATACGAATGAATTGAAAGCGGGGGTGGGTGCCTTTTTATAGGGTTCCGATGGAGCTTACGGGTGGATTCGTTGTGGTGGAGGTAGGTCCGCGCACTCCACCTTATTTTAATTATTATAAATATTTGTCCATTTTTTTAAGATGGTCTTAAGAATTCGCTACGGAAATTAAATGTTAAGTACAAATGTTTTATTTCTATTGATAATAAATTACATAGTAGAGAATTAAGTATATTCTGTGCTAGATAAACTTAATATGTTACCTTTCAATTGTTACCAAAATATAACATTTGGTTATAAATTGTAAAAAGTATTGATAAAATAATGTAGAAAAAAACGTGAATATTTGTATACATATTTAGATATATTTTATTTTGGCATGTGTTTTTCCGTCATATCTTTCTAGTCTGAATGTCTCTTAGTACCGAGTATTAATAGGCATTTATTTAATTTAAAAAACTACCCTTATAATCTCTTAATAAAAAGAATTTATTTGAAATTTAAAATCAAAAGTGCGTCCGCATTCATGTATTCAAAGGCTTGGTGCATTTCCTCTTTGCATAACAACAATACCTATTCGTTAGTCAAAGTACCAGCCCACCCGTTAGTCATCAGAAGCTAAAACTAATAATAAAATCCTAAACTAAATTCAGATTGCTTCGCGCATATATTTGTGCAGAAAGTACTGCCACTATACATATCGAGCTGGATTCACATAAAAACATCCACAACTCGTATTTTCGTAGTTTTTTTTGTAAATCAAGCACAAAACAAATTCAACTAAACCACAAAATGTGTAGTTAAAAAAAATATCAAGGTTTTATACCTTTTAATACCATATAAATAAATATGGGGACCTAATATCGGGTTTATTAGCGCTCGGGGGACGTTGTATTGAGAATTGAGAACCACTGCCCTTCGTAATGATTATAATATAGGTAAGCCAGGTAAACGAAATATCTTAGTTGTTTTAACCCGTAGACAGTCATCGTTAACTAATAAGTAGTTATGACAATTAATTCATTGAATTTATAATTATATTGCTAGCTAATGAACAAAAGGGTTAAGTACTTTTAAAATCAGTTATTAACTCATTAATCAATCACTTTCTTTGTGACTAATTCATTAAGTATGTATTTATTATATCGCATTTTAAGTAAAAATAGTTTATAATAAAACACAATTATTTACCGGGTTATAGTCGCGTTTTATTTCTAAACGGCATTATTACAGACAACCTACCCTCCGGTAGGCTTTGATACGGTAATAAATAAAACGCTAGTAAATATTGTGTTTAAATATGATGCAAAATCGCAAATATATAAGACAAAACTAGAATTAATTTGTAAAAAAAATATTACACGACATTACACAGCGCTATCTAGCCCCAAACTAAGCACTAGGCTTGCACTATGGGTACTAGATAACGGAATTACTAAATATTATCCTTTTTTTGTAAATATCTTCTTGTTAATACATTCTTAAGATAAATAGAATACACCTAGAACCAGAAACACACATTTGTGGTTAGGTTATCAAAAATATTTTTAAAAGCTTGATACAGTTAGCGGTATAAGCCTAGAGGCTTATAGGCCGTAAATTAACAGTAGTTCAAAGGAGATGGTACCATATTTTCATTAAATCCAGAAACTTTATATCCAAAATCTTATACCTACCTTCCTTAAATAATAATTATTACGCAAATAGAGTAAAGGGTAAGTGTTAAAACATTGAACTAAACTTTTTTATGATTTCAATCTCAAATGGTTGTTTCACTACAGATATCGAATATCGAGCTCCGTAAAAAAAACATATTTAAACTTTGTCTTTAATCATCATCTTGGTAAATATATTCCGAGTTTGTTGTAAATACCCCGTTATTTAATTATAATTGTAGTTACTTATAATACGAGTGAATGTAGTAAAATATATTTTGATTGACATGTGTGGTAAAAACATAAACTACCTTCAATATTATTTTAAACATAGTTTTACAATAATCTATTAAAGTTTTTCAAACAGACCTCTGGTATGGCACTCAAACCAATTAATAGAACAACAGAAAAAAAACTTATATTCTTATATTCTGAGCTGAAGTTTAGAGATCTTTATCAGAATTACTTTCGCATTAATAATATTAATAAGGGATAAGGATAGTTCGGCATTTAAAAGGAAGGGTATTTTCGCAGTACACAACTAATTTTCCCATGTTTTTATACTCTCAACTTTTCTTGTTTGTTTTTTTGTCGGTCCGGGCAGAGTCTTGTTAAATAAAATACATACATTTTCTTAACATTATTGTTGTTATACTGAGATATTTTCTTACCTAGGTATTGTATACATATAAAATATTAAATCAAAGAAATGTACCACAGATGCACTTTAAGCTTGTACTACATAGAAACTCAAAATATTGAGTGCACCTGCGAAATACAACCGACCATAAAACTAGTAGTTTAGCCTAGCAGACAACAATTGAAACATCATTACAAAAGGCACTAAAACCTACCTACAGCGCGGCTTTGAAGAAGCTCTCTAATTCAATAGACATTCACTTCCTTTGTCTAAAAATTACTGGAACCAAAATAATGATGAGAATGTAATTCTAAAGGGCAATAAATCATAAGCCCTTCACAAAACTAGGGCAGAAAAGTTCTAGCAAATATTTTTACTGATAAGGACTATATTAGAGCATTTGTTATTGCTAAATTTGCCGACTTAGTACCCGTATTGTTCGTGTGAGAACAAAACAATTTTGACTTTTGGCAAGCCGATAAGTAAAAGTTATAATACGGGCATTTTTTACATTGATACAAAGCTGGTTTACAACTGTAGGTTTAACGTTTTCTTAGGAATACCGGGATTAAGGTATCCTATGTTATTTTTTTAGGTAAGAATGTATTTTGTTTATATAAAAAATCTATTATTGGCAGACTGTTTTACCTAAGAGTTAGTTTAAACTATTATTAAGTACTGTTGATTCTGTGGAAATTTAAAAAAATAATAGCCTAGCTGTTACTCGCGAATTCGTCTGCGTAGAAACGGCGCGGAGCATAGCCAACTTTTTCGTTCATTACTCGGGTTCTACTAATTGGATTTCGATGTAAAGTATGCTATGATGTTTCTTGAAAATAAAACTATCGAACATTGAAAAGCAGATTTTAATCGGATCAGTAGTTATTTAATTGTATAAGGAACTAACAGAGAAACAGCCAGACATGAATTTAAAAAAAGAAATTAAAAAACCGACTTCAAAATAGAAACAAAAAATATTTTTAAAAACAACCAAAAAAAGAATTGATAAAAAAGACCAAAATAACCTCTACATAGGTTCAGTGCCACCGACTTATTAATCTGTTTTATCATCTGAAGTCGGGCAGCCAAACTAAGTACCTACATGGAACCAACCAGTAAAACTGCCACCTCGAAACTTCCACCTTCCCATTAAAAAAATCGGTCAAGCCATCTTCGTGTAATCGATGAACAATTGAATTGAATACAGCGTTTTGAGGAGCATTCCCGGTCCTCACTTCGAAGATCCTCATCAGATCCTCATCAAATTTTTATGGGAACATCTTGGCGCTCCATTCACCTATCCATTAAAAAAAGAGTCATCTTAATCAGTCAAGCCGTCTTCGAGTAATCGGTGAACATACAAAAAAAAAATATTATACATACAGACGAATTGAGAACCTCCTCCTTTTTTTTTTAAAGTCGTTTAAAAATTATATAATTTTTATTATAATGAGCACTTTATGCACCTAGGGAATAAATACTCGCTTTACGTTGACCTTTTTGGTCAAATAAAGTAACTTTGTAGAGCAGTAGGTGTGTAAAGTAATTTAAATTTGGAACTAAGGTTCTGGTAGCATACGGCTATTTCGAACTGGCCACCTATACATAAAACATAAAAAAAAAAAAAGTGGGCTATTTTTCTTCAATTTTTATGGCAAAAAGTTTTAATAAAACACTTTATTTATACGGTTTTATCGCGTTTTTATTAATTATTTGACCCGAGCTTTCGCCAACTATACAGTTGGCTTTTTTAAGATTGACTGAGATGTAATTTGTCTATTTTCAAAAAGTTTTAGTTAATATGAAGCCCCAACTTTTTTTTAGAGCTGTTTATATATTCAAACACGTTGACATTTTTTTTGTTGTTAGTTAAATACTTATTTTTGTAGCTTTTTGATTGTCTCGCAGTAGATGTGTAAAGTAAAGTATTCACCTCGGTAATATAATAAAGCCTGTCTTTATCTTGGGCGCTTGAATCCCACGCTTCACTCAGGACTCTGGGTAAACACCCTCGCTGCGCTCGGGAGCTAACTCTCCAGAGTCCTTCGGTCGCTTTGGATTCAATCTGACGCCCGCTATATAAGACAGGGCTTTAGTATTTCGGTGCATGATCTACTATTGTTCTTCTACTTTTCCTAAGTCCCATAGATAACTTTTTTTAAATTTACTTCCAAGCACAGAGTTTTGACCTCTTTTCCTTTATTTAAGTATAGATAGATAAAAGATATATACAAGATGTAACAGGTAAGCCCTTTTAATCCGAAAGGGGGTTGTTCTAGACGTCTAGGCGAACACCTTTTGTTCTACGACTTTTGAAAATTCGAACTTTTTTTTTGAAAATTTTGAGATTATGTTTCACTGGAAAAACAGCTGTTTTTGAAAATAAAGGTAATTGAAGGTTTTATTGTAGTAGACCAAACTAAATGAAAGAACAACATAAGGTCAATGACCTCGAACTCTAAGAAACAGCTGATTTTCAAGTAAACTTTACACCAAAAATTTTCGAAAAGTACTTCGAATTTTCAAAAGTCGTAGAACAAAAGTTGTTCGCCTAAACGTCTAGAACAACCCCCTTTCGGTTTAAAAGGGCTTACCCGTTACATCTTGTATAGAAGATAGATAGAAGATATATTATTTTATGTATGTGTATGTATGTATGGTTCAAAAGAAAATATATGTATATCAGGACTACCTATTACCTATAGTCGATACATTTTGTTAGTAATTAAAAGACTTACGGACGATTTGTAATTTAACACATGATCACAAAAAACCCCATGAGTGGGCGCGTTCCGAAGCCACACTAAAATCAATACACCTAAGACGTAGCCAAATAATCATGTGCATTTAATGTTGTACAAGAATGTGTGCTGTGTATGTTGTGCTTTGTTTATCACTAGTCTAACACTAAAGAAGTCCTGCCTAACTAAGCTACTGAAGAGTCTTAACTGGCAAAAACTGAAACGCTATTCGAAATTTGAGAACCCCTTAAGTAATTAGGAAGCTTCGAAATATCGCTTACCACATTCAATTTAGAAGCTGCTTAATGGGTTAAGTGGCTCTTAAATTGTTAATTTGCATTTTTGTATTTTTAATAAGGAACTTAAAATTAAAATAATACCAAGAAATAGCAATTTAAAAAAGTATATTGAATATGGACGGACACCTTAGAACTAATGCAATATATTTACAAATCATCAAAAAACATAATTTAATACTAACACAACATGAGTACAATTTGACATAATTGCAATATCACAGAGTTATTATATACAAATGTCTCGATACATACAAAAAAATTCAAAAACAAAAAAACTAAACGAAAAAACATACAAAATCAAACTAAAATGTACAAAAGAACTAATATACCTAGTCAGTCATTTTACAATTTTACAAAAAATATTTTTACAAACATAGTAACATAAAAAATATGAAATAACCAAATAAAAATTACAGTATCAGTAAAAGTTTTTAAAGCGAAGTCAGTGGACATGCGTGTGAGTGCGGCGAGAGTGGTGAAGAGTGCTACATCTTAGACCCACGGCCTATAGATGAGAAGATGATAATGAACCTAATAAAAATTACAAAACCAGAGCAACTTAGAGATCTTAAAGACACAAGTTCGGTAGTATCACCCAGGAAAAGATTGCTACATCTTAAACCCCATCGCCTTCAGACGATGATACCTGTCACTCTTCTAATTGGTATCCACTAATCAGAAGAGAGAAACACCAGATGTAGAATTCTAAAGACTTAAAACCTTTAGAATTCTACATCTATGTCCGACGCCATGGAGTCGGCTTCGGACATGCCGATGCCTGACTCCATGTCTTCGTCGGGATCACCGTCATCGTCTAACTCCAGATCGTAATCATCAAAATCTATTTGATGATCACGATCTTCACCATCTACTTGATGATCTTCCGGGTGATCTACGGGAATATTATTATCATCTTCTTCATCATCGTGGTCTATTACCTCGACCACCTCTTGCAGGTCAAACTGACCATCAGCCACAAAGATTTCCGGTACTGCCCCACAGTTGAGGCATCTCGGTTGACCCTGCAATAAAAATAAAACCTAAATGTTAGACTATTATTAACACAAGCTCCATTTTGACCTTCAATCAAAGTTATCACGGTTCATGAAATACAGCTTAGTCACAGACAGGTTTACAGTGAAATCTCATGATCTCGAAGCCTAGTGATAGTCAAAGAACAGTAAAGTCTCAGCAAAAGGGTCCCGTTTTTACCCTTTTGTGTACTGAACCCTAAAAACTTATCAAGTTTAAGTTCAAACCAAAATCGCGAAAACAGAATAAAAACTTAAACAACATTATTTGTAAAAAAAAAAACAAGTTGAATGGATGCTTTCCACTGGTTCTCAAATATTTAATAATAGACTTAGACCCTTTTGTAAAAGTCTGAAACACATCTAACCAAGAGACACAATTATTAAATCAATTTCGGTTGTCGCCATACGATTTCGTAAATCCACTTTTTCGGATTTAATCTCCTCGCTTTCAGTCTACCCTTGACCAATAGGTACTGCTAAGTCTTCGAAACGTCAGGCGTCGGAAATACTAGATACAATAAAAGACTGCGATTAAAACCCGAGAGTAGGTTTAATTTCACTATTAAATAGTAATAATATTAATAAATGCTTACCATATTCTGCAAATCCTGCTGTAGATGCCCGGTCCTCTTAATTAGCAGCAAATTCAGCTGCAACATATGAGCCTTAATCCGTCAATCTTCCTGATGTATTCTTAGTTGACGTTTCAACTCCGGGTCTTGGCAAGACTCGATCAACACTTCCAAATTCGGTACATCCATAGTTAAGAAATCAAATAATCGCGCACGAAACAAAACTTGAAAAAGAATCTCGAAAAGATGTTACTCGTTCCGATGACAGCATACGAATGAACTGAAAGCGGGGGTGGGTGCCCTTTTATAGGGTTCCGATGGAGCTTACGGGTGGATTCGTTGTGGTGGAGGTAGGTCCGCCCACTCCACCTTATTTTAATTATAAATATTTGTCCATTTTTTACCCGACTGCGCGACGCAAAGAAGGGTAATATGTTTATCGGTCTATATATATATGTATGTATCTTTAATGTATGTATGTATCTATGTATGTATGTATGGATGTTTCTATGTGGCGTTCTAGAGGCCAAACGCGTGGACCGATTTTGACAATCGATTCGTCTTAATCTGGCGAGTGTGACTAAAGACATGACAGTAATCCAAAGTAACTTATGTCACCACCAGACGCCATATTGTCAAAATTAAAAAATCCAAAATCGTCAAAGTATGTCAAGATGGGTATCGTTGAATAGGTTTTTAAAAATAAAGATTAAGTTTCTTTCACCATTTTTCATTTTAAACAACCGTTTAGGAAATATAACGGTTTAAAGTTAATTTGCAATTAGGTATTCTTGCTTTTTAATACTAACGAACAAGTTTTTATTTTTGTTACGTAGTTACGCTTGGAACTATCAAAGTATAAGCCGTGATGGTACAGGTGACAGAAATTTATTGATATAAACTAAAAAAATATTTACATAAATTGTACCTACCTACTGAATAAAAGCCTTATAACACTTAGGTACCTAAAAACTGGTAAAAGAACACAAAGGTTACTTTTTATTCCCGCGGGAACGGAACTTACGCGGGTGAAACCGCGGGGCGCAGCTAGTACATTATAACCCCCTAAGGAAATGAAACACACAGAACACATAATAAATAAGTAAAAATTTAGTCACAGTCGGGACCCATTGGAAAAATTAGATTGGTAAAATGAATGGGTCCCGCCTGTGAGTAATTTTTTACTCATTTATTATGTGTTCTGTGTGTATCGATTACAAAACTTTATTAAAACATTTAATCTCACGCCCGCTATACAAGATAGGCAACACAAGTTTCAACACGCGTTTCTTTCTGCAGATCAGTCAAATCATGAGGCACCCATTTTTCGTATTTTTTTATTTTATTGATTTGACGCAAGTGAGTCAATAAAGTGGGTAAGGTAACGTTAAACCATGCCGCTAATTCCTGGGTAGTTTGACTAGGATCGGCTTCCACTATCTCTCTTAATTCATCGTTATTCACCTGTGTGGGCGGTCTTCCTCGTGGCTCGTTCTTTAAGTCGAAATTTCCATCACGAAAGCGTTTAAACCAAAATCGCACGGTGCGTTCATTAGTAGACCCCTCTCCAAACGCAGCATTAATATTGCGGGCTGTTTCTGCCGCGTTAGTTCCGCGTCGGAACTCGTATTCAAAAGTCACTCGAATTTTCGCAGTATCCATCTTTCTTGTCTTAATTGAATAACAAAAACAATTGAAAGTCGATATTCAAATGTTTCACATTTTTTAAAAAAAGAACATCACAGAAACCATTTGAAAAAAGTTTCATTCGAAAACCTCAAACCATGAAGATTCTATGTCAATTCAAAGAACCTATTGCAATAAAACGGCAATTTCATACTTTAACCCCTATTATTTTCACAGGACACAACTAATTTTCCCACATTTTTATACTCTCTACTTTCTTGTTTAATTTTATTTATCTTGCTAAATAAAATTACATACATGTTCTTAACATTATTGTTGTTATACTGAAATATTTTCTTACCTAGGTATTGTATATAAAATATTAAATCAAAGAAATGTACCACAGATGCACTTTAAGCTATTACTACATAGAAACTCAAAATATTGAGTGCACCTGCGAAATACAACCGACCATAAAACTAGTAGTTTAGCGTAGCAGATAGCAATTTAAACATCATTACAAAAAAAAACCAAACCTACCTACAGCGCGGCTTTGAAGAAGCTCTCTAATTCAATAGACATTCACTTCCTTTGCCTAAAAATTACTGGAACCAAAATAATGATGAGAATGTAATTCTAAAGGGCAATAAATCATAAGCCCTTCACAAAACTAGGGCAGAAAAGTTCTAGCAAATATTTTTACTGATAAGGACTATATTAGAGCATTTGTTATTGCTAAATTTGCCGGCTTAGTACCTGCATTGTTCGTGTGAGAACAAAACAATGTTGACTTTTGGAAAGCCGATAAGTAAAAGTTTATAATACGGGCGTTTTCTACATTGATACAAAGCTGGTTTACAACTGTAGGTTTAACGTTTTCTTAGGAATACCGGGATGAAAGGTATTCTATGTTATTTTCTTAAAGTAAGAATCTATTATTGGCAGACTGTTTTACCTAAGAGTTAGTGTAAACTATTATTAAGTACTGTTGATTCTATGGAAACAAAAAATAATAATAGCCTAGCTGTTACTCGCGACTTCGTGTGCGTAGAAACGGCGCGGCGCATAGCCAACTTTTTCGTTCGTTACTCGGGTTCTACTAATTGGATTTCGATGTAAAGTATACTACGAGGATTCTCGAAAATAAAATTATCGAACATTAAAAAGCAAATTTTAATCGGATCAGTAGTTTTTAAATGTATAAGGAACAAACAGAGAAACAGCCAGACATGAATTTTAAAAATTATATATGTTTACACACCTACTTAACTGCTTTACAAAGTTACTTTATTTGAGCAAAAAGGTCAACGTAAAGCCAGTCTTTATTTTCTAGGTGCATAAAGTACTCATTATGACCCCAGGGCATAATAGTAGTTTATGCACCGAGGTACTAAAGCCCTGTCCTTATATAGCGGGCGTCATATTGAATCCAAAGCGTACGAAGGACTCTAGAGAGTTAACTCCCGAGCGGACCGAGGGTGTCATAAACATATGTACCTAGAGTTCTGAGTGAAGCGTGGGATTCTAGCGCCCAAGATAAAGACAGGCTTTATTACCGAGGTGAATACTTTACTTTACACATCTACTGCGAGACAACAAAAAAGTTACAAAACTAAGCATTTAAGTAACAACAAACCAATATAATATGCAACGTGTATGAAATACATTTACAGCTCTATACCTATTAATTAAATTTAACAATGTTATTTCAAAATGACGAAACCTAACATCGGCCTCAGCTGATGAAAAAGAAGTTGAGGCTTTATATTAACTAAAACTTTTTGCCTTACCCTTCCGTCGAAGAAGTAGAAAGAAAGAAGAAAAATAGCCCAGTTTTTAGTTTTTTATGTGTTATGTCTAGGTGGCCAGTTCGAAATGGCAGTATGCTACCAGTACCTCAGTTCCAAATTTAAATTACTTTATGCCCTATGGTTATAATGAGGACTTTATGCACCTAGGTAATAAAAACTCGCTTTACGTTGACCTTTTTGGTCAAATAAAGTAACTTTGTAGAGCAGTAGGTGTGTAAAGTAATTAAAGCTGGCCATTTCGAACTGGCCACCTAGACATAAAACAATAAAAAATAAAAAGTGGGCTATTTTTCTTTAATTTTTATTTCGACGGAAGAGTAAGGCAAAAAGTTTTAGTTAATATAAAGCCCCCTCTTTTTTAGAGCTGTTTATATTTTCAAACACGTTGCATTAACCTTTTGTTTTGTTGTTAGTTAAATACTTATTTTTGCAGCTTTTGATTGTCTCGCAGCAGATGCGTAAATTAAAGTATTCACCTCGGTAATAAAGCCTGTCTTTATCTTGGACGCTTGAATCCCACGCTTCACTCAGAACTCTGGATAAACATCTGGATACTCTCCAGAGTCCTTCGTACGTTTTTGATTCAATCTGACGCCCGCTATATAAGACAGGCCTTTAGTACCTCGATGCATGAACTACTATTGTTCTTCTACTTTTCCAAAGTCCCATAGATAACTTTTTTTAAATTTACTACCAAGTACAGAGTTATTCGAAATTTGAGGACCCCTTATATAATTAGGAAGCACCCAAACTAAAAAAACTCATACCATGTTAATTCAGAAGCTGCTTAATTGTTTAAGTAGCTCTTAAATGGCATTTCTGTACTTCGACCATAAGGAACTAAAAATTAAAATGATACCAAAAAATAGCAATTTAAAAAAGTATATTGAATATGGACACCTTAAAACTAATGCAATATATTTACAAATCATCAAAAAAAAAAAACAAGACAAAAATACTGACATTATTAATTTAATACTAGCACAACATGTACAATTTGACATAAATTGCAATATCACAGAGTTATTATATACAAATGTCTCGATACATACAAAAAAAAATTCAAAAACAAAAAAAGTAAACGAAAAAACATACAAAAACAAACTAAAATGTACAAAAGAACTAATATACCTAGTCAGTCATTTTACTCTTTCTAGTTACAATTTTACAAAAAATATTTACAAACATAGTAACCTAAAAAATATGATATAACCAAATAAAAATTACAGTATCAGTAAAAGTTTTTAACCGAAGTCAGTGGATATGCGTGCGATTGCGTCGAGAGTGGTGAAGCGTGCTACATCTTAGACCCACGGCCTTTAGATGAGAAAATGATAATCAACCTAATAAAAATTACAAAACCAGAGCAACTTAGAGGTCTTAAAGACACAAGTTCGGTAGTATCACCCAGGAAAAGATTGCTACATCTTAAACCCCATCGCCTTCAGACGATGATGATGATACCTGTCACTCTCTTCTAATTGGTATCTACCAATCAGAAGAGAGAAACACCAGATGTAGAATCCTAAAGACTTGAAGCCTTTAGAATTCTACATCTATGTCCGACGCCGTGGAGTCGGTTTCGGACATGCCGATGCCTGACTCCATGTCTTCGTCGGGATCACCGTCATCGTCCGACTCCAGATCGTAATCATCAAAATCTATTTGATGATCACGATCTTCACCGTCTACTTGATGATCTTCCGGGTGATCTACGGGAATATTATTATCATCTTCTTCATCATCGTGGTCTATTACTTCGACCACCTCTTGCAGGTCCAATTGACCATCCGCCATGAAGATTTCCGGTACTGCCCCACAGTTGAGGCATCTCGGTTGACCCTGCAATAAAAATAAAACCTAAATGTTAGACTATTATTAACACAAGCTCCATTTTGACCTTCAATCAAAGTTATCACGGTTCATGAAATACAGCTTAGTCACAGACAGGTTTACAGTGAAATCTCATGATCTCGAAGCCTAGTGATAGTCAAAGAACAGTAAAGTCTCAGCAAAAGGGTCCCGTTTTTACCCTTTTGTGTACTGAACCCTAAAAACTTATCAAGTTTAAGTTCAAACCAAAATCGCGAAAACAGAATAAAAACTTAAACAACATTATTTGTAAAAAAAAAAACAAGTTGAATGGATGCTTTCCACTGGTTCTCAAATATTTAATAGACTTAGACCCTTTTGTAAAAGTCTGAAACACATCTAACCAAGAGACACAATTATTAAATCTATATTCGGTTGTCGCCATACGATTTCGTAAATCCACTTTTTCGGATTTAATCTCCTCGCTTTCAGTCTACCCTTGACCAATAGGTACTGCTAAGTCTTCGAAACGTCAGGCGTCGGAAATACTAGATACAATAAAAGACTGCGATTAAAACCCGAGAGTAGGTTTAATTTCACTATTAAATAGTAATAATATTAATAAATGCTTACCATATTCTGCAAATCCTGCTGTAGATGCCCGGTCCTCTTAATTAGCAGCAAATTCAGCTGCAACATATGAGCCTTAATCCGTAAATCTTCCTGATGTATTCTTAGTTGACGTTTCAACTCCGGGTCTTGGCAAGACTCGATCAACACTTCCAAATTCGGTACATCCATAGTTAAGAAATCAAATAATCGCGCACGAAACAAAACTTGAAAAAGAATCTCGAAAAGATGTTACTCGTTCCGATGACAGCATACGAATGAACTGAAAGCGGGGGTGGGTGCCCTTTTATAGGGTTCCGATGGAGCTTACGGGTGGATTCGTTGTGGTGGAGGTAGGTCCGCCCACTCCACCTTATTTTAATTATAAATATTTGTCCATTTTTTACCCGACTGCGCGACGCAGTTAGTATCTTTAATGTATGTATCTATGTATGTATGTATGGATGTTTCTATGTGGCGTTCTAGAGGCCAAACGCGTGGACCGATTTTGATGATTCTTACGTCAATCGATTCGTCTTAATCTGGCGAGTGTGACTAAAGACATGACAGTAATCCAAAGTTAACTTATGTCACCACCAGACGCCATATTGTCAAAATTAAAAAATCCAAAATCGTCAAAGTATGTCAAGATGGGTATCGTTGATTCACCATTTTTCATTTTAAACAACCGTTTAGGAAATATAACGGTTTAAAGTTAATTTACAATTAGGTATTTTTGCTTTTTAATACTAACGAACAAGTTTTTATTTTTGTTACGTAGTTACGCTTGGAACTATCAAAGTATAAGCCGTGATAGTACAGGTGACAGAAATTTATTGATATAAACTAAAAAAAATTTTACATAAATTATACCTACCTACTGAATAAAAGCCTTATAACACTTAGATTGGATTAAAATCTGCTTTTCAATGTTCGACAAGAAAATAACATAGAATGGGTTCCCTACGCTACTTCGTAACACTATCCATCGAAACACCTTTCGCTGAAGACGATTGACCGAAAGATTACTTTACCGAATAGTTGTTTCACCGATTGTTCGTTTCCCCTATGGTTCGTTTCACCGAAAATTGTTTGACCGAAGCACGCAGTACCGAAGGCTCGTTTTACGTAACAAATGTCATTTCCAAACACGCAACCTCCTTTCATTTACTTGATACATGTGACCATAGAAATAAGAGGTAGTAGTATAACTAGAGAGTCCACTAAGGTAGTAAAAACGAGCCGAGGGAGAGGATTTAAACTTTACACGTCCTTGTCTGAATATAGCGCGAGAGCTAGCGCCAATATTTGGGTAGGTATTTGAGGCAGCTAAAAACTTGTAATATACCTCTCCTAATATACGGATATGAAGATCTGCTCAAATTTCAAGAAAGTTTCTTAAAATTAAAGGGCTACTTAAAATTAGAGGGCCAATTAGAAACCCAAATATTGGAGCTAGCTCTCGAGCTATAGTCAGACAAGGACGTGTAAAGTTTAAGCCCTCTTCCTCGGCTCGTTTTTACTGCCTCAGTGAACTTTCTAGTTGTACTTCTACCTCTTATTTCTATGGTCACATGTATCAAGTAAATGAAAGGAGGTTGCGTGTTTGGAAATGACATTTGTTACGTAAAACGAGCCTTCGGTACTGCGTGCTTCGGTCAAACAATTTTCGGTGAAACGAACCATAGGGGAAACGAACAATCGGTGAAACAACTATTCGGTAAAGTAATCTTTCGGTCAATCGTCTTCAGCGAAAGGTGTTTCGATGGATAGTGTTTCGAAGTAGCGTAGGGAACCCATTCTATGTTATTTTCTTGTCGAACATTGAAAAGCAGATTTTAATCGGATCAGTAGTTTTTAATTGTATAAGGAACAAACAGAGAAACAGACAGACATGAATTTTAAAAATTATATAATTTTACACACCTACTGCTCTACAAAGTTACTTTATTTGACCAAAAAGGTCTACGTAAAGCGAGTCTTTATTCCCTAGGTGCATAAAGTGCTCATTATAACCCTAGGGCATTAAGTAATTTAAATTTGGAACTAATGTTCTGGTAGCATACGGTCATTTCGAACTGGCCACCTAGACAAAACACATAAAAAAACTAAAAGCTGGGCTATCTTTCTTCTATTTCTATTTATAGGGTAAGACAAAAAGTTTTAGTCGATATAAAGCCCCAACTTTTTTTTCATCGGCTGAGACAAACATCGCTTTCAACCGATGAAAAAAAAAGTTGGGGCTTTCGTCATTTTGAAGTAACATTGTTAAATTTAATTAATGTAGAGCTGTTTATATATTCAAACACGTTGCATTAACCTATTGTTTTGGTGTTTTTCACGCTTCACTCAGGACTCTGGGTAAACACCCTCGCTGCGCTCGGGAGTTAACTCTCTAGAGTCCTTCGTACGCTTTTGATTGTAAGTCCTTTTAATCCGAAAGGGGGTTGTTCTAGACGTCTAGACGAACAACTTTTGGAAATTCGAAGTACTTTTCGAAAATTTTAAGTGTAAAGTTCACTTGAAGATCAGCTGTTTCATAGAGTTCGAAGTTATTGGCGTTATTTTGTCCTTTCATTTGGTTTGGTCTACTTACCTCGGTGCATGAATTACTATTGTTCTTCTACTTTTCCTAAGTCCCATAAATAACCTTTTTTTAATTTACTGCCAAGTACTGAGTTATTCGAAATTTGAGGACCCCTTATGTAATTAGGAAGCACCCAAACTAAAAAAAACTCATACCACGTTAATTTAGAAGCTGCTTAATTGTTTAAGTAGCTCTTAAATGGCATTTCTGTACTTCGACCATAAGGAACTTAAAATTAAAATAATACCAAAAAATAGCAATTTAAAAAAGTATATTGAATATGGACGGACACCTTAGAACTAATATATTTACAAATCATCAAAAAAAACATAAGAAATTTAAAAAAATACATACATTAATTTAATACTAGCACAACATAAGTAGGTACAAGTTGACATAAATTGCAATATCACAGAGTTTATATACAAATATCTCGCTCGATACATTTATACAAAAAAACTTACAAAACAAACTAAAATGTACAAAAGTAAAAAACTAAACTAATATACCTAGTCAGTCATTTTACCCTTTCTAGCTACAGTTTTACAAAATAAAATTTACAAAAATATTAACACAAAAAATAAGACATAAACTAATAAAACATTACAGTATCAGTGAAAGTTTTTTAACCGAAGTCAGTGGACATGCGTGCGAGTGCGGCGAGAGTGGTGAAGCGTGCTACATCTTAGACCCACGGCCTTTAGATGAGAAGATGATAGTCAACCTAATAAAAATTACAAAACCAGTGCAACTTAGAGGTCTTAAAGACACAAGTTCGGTAGTATCACCCAGGAAAAGATTGCTACATCTTAAACCCCATCGCCTTCAGACGATGATGATACCTGTCTCTCTCTTCTGATTGGTGGATACCAATCAGAAGAGAGAAACACTAGATGTAGAATTCTAGAGACTTGAAGCCTTTAGAATTCTACATCTATGTCCGACGCCGTGGAGTCGGCTTCGGACATGCCGATGCCTGACTCCATGTCTTCGTCGGGATCACCGTCATCGTCTGACTCCAGATCGTAATCATCAAAATCTATTTGATGATCACGATCATCACCGTCTACTTGATAATCTTCCGGGTGATCTACGGGAATATTATCATCATCTTCTTCATCATCGTGGTCTATTACTTCGACCACCTCTTGCAGGTCCAATTGACCATCAGCCACAAAGATTTCCGGTACAGCCCCGCAGTTGAGGCATCTCGGTTGACCCTGCAATAAAAATAATAACTACATGTTAGACTATTATTAATACAAGCTCCATTTTGACCTTAAATCAAAGTTATCACGGTTCATGAAATACAGCTTAGTCACAGACAGGTTTACAGTGAAATCTCATGATCTCGAAGCCTAGTGATAGTCAAAGAATAGTAAAGTCATAGCAAAAGGGTCCCGTTTTTACCCTTTGTGTACTAAACCCTAAAACCTAAAGAACTATCAAGTTTAAGTTCAAACCAAAATCACGAAAACAGAATAAAAACTTAAACAATATTATTTGTAAATAAAAAAACAAGTTGAATGGGTGCTTTCCACTGATTCTCAAATATTTAATAGACTTAGACCCTTTTGTAAAAGTCTGAAACACATCTAACCAAGAGACACAATTATTAAATCTATATTCGGTTGTCGCCATACGATTTCGTAAATCCACTTTTTCGGATTTAATCTCCTCGCTTTCAGTCTATCCTTGACCAATAGGTACTGCTAAGTCCTCGAAACGTCAGGCGTCGGAAATACTAGATACAATAAAAGACTCCGATTAAAACCAGAGAGTAGGTTAAATTTCACTATTAAATAGTAATATTAATAAATGCTTACCATATTCTGCAAATCCTGCAGTAGATGCCCGGTCCTCTCAATTAGCAGCAAATTCTGCTGCAACATCTGGGCCTTAATCCGTAAATCTTCCAGATGTATTCTTAGTTGACGTTTCAACTCCGGGTCTTGGCAAGACTCGATCAACACTTCCAAATTCGGTAAATCCATAGTTGAGAAATCAAATAATCGCGCACGAAACAAAACTTGAAAAAGAATCTCGAAAAGATGTTACTCGTTCTGATGACAGAATACGAATGAATTGAAAGCGGGGGTGGGTGCCTTTTTATAGGGTTCCGATGGAGCTTACGGGTGGATTCGTTGTGGTGGAGGTAGGTCCGCGCACTCCACCTTATTTTAATTATAAATATTTGTCCATTATTTAAGATGGTCTTAAGAATTCGCTACGGAAATTAAATGTTAAGTACAAATGTTTTATTTCTATTGATAATAAATTACATAGATGAGAATTAAGTATATTCTGTGCTAGATATACTTAATATGTTACCTTTCAATTGTTACCAAAATATAACATTTGGTTATAAATTGTAAAAAGTATTGATAAAATAATGTAGAAAAAAAACGTGAATATTTGTATACATATTTAGATATACAAGATGTAACAGGTAAGCCCTTTTAATCCAAAAGGGGGTTGTTTTAGACGTTTAGGCGAACAACTTTTGTTCTACGACTTTTGAAAATTCGAAGTACTTTTCGAAAAATTTAGGTGTAAAGTTTACTTGAATATCAGCTGTTTCTAAGAGTTCGAGGTCATTGACCTTATGTTGTTCTTTCATTTAGTTTGGTCTACTACAATCAAACCTTCAACAACCTTTATTTTCAAAAACAGCTGTTTTTCCAGTGAAACATAATCTCAAAATTTTCAAAAGTCGTAGAACAAAAGGTGTTCGCCTAGACGTCTAGAACAACCCCCTTTCGGATTAAAAGGGCTTACCTGTTACATCTTGTATTTTATTTTGGCATGTGTTTTGCCGTCATATCTTTCTAGTCTGAATGTCTCTTAGTACCGAGTATTAATAGGCATTTATTTAATTCATAAAATTAAATCAACAAAAACAAAAAAATAAATAAATTAAAATACAAATGAAAACTAATAACTAACAGAAATGGAATCAATCGAACAACCCTCCCCGGACCATCCCCGCCGCAAAAGAACCCATCACACTCGCGGCATTACCCCGCTGCACCGCGATGGAAAGCCTCTGCAACAGGAATGACCCCGAGCGGCAATCCAAACCCCTGTCCCTGAGTCGGCATTAATTTAAAAAACTACCCTTATAATCTCTTAATAAAAAGAATTTATTTGAAATTTAAAATCAAAAGTGCGTCCGCATTCATGTGTTCAAAGGCTTGGTGCATTTCCTCTTTGCATAACAACAATACCTATTCGTTAGTCAAAGTACCAGCCCATCCGTTAGTCATCAGAAGCTAAAACAAATAATAAAATCCTAAACTAAATTCAGATTGCTTCGCGCATATATTTGTGCAGAAAGTACTACCACTATACAAATCGAGCTGGATTCACATAAAAACACCCACAACTCGTATTTTCGTAGTTTTTTTTGTAAATCAAGCACAAAACAAATTCAACTAAACCACAAAATGTCTAGTTAAAAAAAATATCAAGGTTCTATACCTTTTAATACCATATAAATAAATATGGGGACCTAATATCGGGGTTTATTAGCGCTCGGGGGACGTTGTATTGAGAATTGAGAACCACTGCCCTTCGTAATGATTATAATATAAGCCAGGTAAACGAAATATCTTAGTTGTTTTAACCCGTTAAGACAGTCATCGTTAGCTAATAAGTACCTAGTTATAACAATTAATTCATTTAATTTCTAATTATATTGCTAGCTAATGAACAAAAGGGTTAAGACGAAGCTCCAATAAAAAATATGTCATGAACGGCCCGCCCACTTACCCCTACATCCACGAGTCACACGCACACGTATGCACTTTCGAACATCGCAACTTTTTTGATCTAGCGCCCAAGCGCGCGAAATCAAAACTGTTATATATTTTTTCATAGGTTGTAAACCGATTATGGTCGTTTGGAAAGTAGCCAGTGTCAAGTATTTTATAATACGACCTCATTGGTGCGTCGGGCGACCGCCTGGCTCACGGAACACTATTACTCCTAGCGGGCCTGGCTGCAATACGGAAGGCTGCGGATTCGATTCCCGTCGGGTGCAAATATTTATGCTTAAAAATAAATATTTGTATCTGATCTGGGTGTCTTTCTATGTATAATATGTATGTATTTACAAAAAAAAAAGAGGTATAATATGTATTATATTCGTGGTCTAATACCCCTAGTACAAGCCCAGTGCTTAGTTTGGAGCTAGATTGCGCTGTCTGTATATGTCGTGCAATAATATTTATTTAATAATTTGCAAGTTGTTTGTTTTGTATCTTCAAAACTTGTATCGTCCGATTATTCCTAGTTGTCCCCTGTAGCCCTCCGGGGGGAGGGACAACTAGGAATTTTTCCCCAGTTGTCCCCGGGGCGACAATTCGTGGCGACTGTCCCTTTGAAAGCTGGCTAAAGGGGACAAATGGGAATTATGTTTCTCAGTTGTCACGGCGGGCGGGGGGGACAGATGGGAATCTGTTCTCCCATTTCTACCCCGCATGTTGGTGTTATAATAGAACTAGCTGCGCCCAGCGGTTTCATCCGTGTTCGTAATAAGTACCCTAATGTACCATTATTATTTTAATGAACTTTATAAACGCATACGACTTGCATTTATAGCAATATTTTGGATTAGGGGTGAAGTCGTCCCCTTCGAAACTGGGACCAGGGACGGTAGTTTAGACATTGGGACGAGTCGACTACATACATATTAATATACTCTAGAGGTGAAGTAGTCCCACTAAGAAGATACTAAAAAGACTTTGTAAATTTTTGGGAAAAAAAGTTAATAGAAGAGATTAGTGGAAAACAAAAGACGATCGAAGTAAAAACAAAAAACGATCTAACCTAACTCCGAAACTATTGACACTAGACCACTAGTTTCTCAGCCTAAGTTATATAGCTCCTCGAGATCATCAGTTTGGTTGACAGCTGTCAAACTTGAGCCGTCAATATCTCGGAAACTATTGACACTAGACCACTAGTTTCTTAGCATAAGTGATAGAGCTTCTCGAGATCTTCATTACAAACTTCACCCCTAACCGACGAACCCCTTACGACTTGCATTCATAGTAATATTTTGTACTATGAATGCAAGTGGTATGCGTTTATAAAGTTCATTAAAATAATAATGGTACATTAGGGTACTTATTACGAACACGGGTGAAACCGCGGGGCGCAGCTAGTTTTATTATAACACACACATGCGGGGTAGAAATGGGAGAACAGATTCCCATCTGTCCCCCCCCCCCCCACCGTGACAACTGAGAAACATAATTCCATTTGTCCCCTTTAGCCAGCTTTCAAAGGGGACAGTCGCCACGAATTGTCACCCCGGGGACAGGGCTAGAGGGGACAGCTGGGAATAATCGGCCGCATCCACACCGGACGATCCCCGCGCTAAAGAATATTTTATCTTATTCGCGCTCAAGCAGCGGAGAGGGAGAAAATAGGATAAAAGATTCTGGAACATGTGGATCGTACAGTGTGGACCAGGCTAATGGCATGTTTGGAAAAATTCATAACTTGTCGATAGTGGACTTGACCAATTACCTATTTGACTTATTACAGACTTGACCATTGTCGTGCCATTCTCACTTTTCTTGTTAGTTTGTCTGTCCGGAGTCCGGGCGGAATCTTGCAAATTCAATTTGATACACTTTCCAATTAGCTAGCGTGCTGAAACTGTGTTTCGGTTTGAATCGCGTTTGTTTTGTTGGCTTTATAATACAAGCCCGACGTTTCGGAGCCCTTCCGGCCTCCCTCATCTGAGGCAACAAACGCGATTCATACCTCTTATATTTTACTATTACTAATTGCCAGGCAGGAGCAAAATTCTAGTCTACAAGCAGAGATCGCCTTGGAGGGGGCCAGGGAGACTATGTCTAGGGTAGAGGCATCAGTGGTAGCAGCGCTGGGCAAGTTCAGTGACAGAATGGAAACTCCGGCAACAGATAGGCTGTTGGCTCCTGAACAAGTGATTAAATCGTACGCGCAAGTTACTGAGACGCCGCGTCATTCGATGCTCCTTGAATCGGCAGACCCTCGGAAAACTAGCGACGACATTTTGCGTCAAGTCAAGGCTGACGTAAACATTATTAGTCTTGGTGTCGCGGTTAACAAAGTTTCAAAAGTTAGTAAGCAGAGAGTGGTATTAAGTTGCTCATCCAAGGAGGATTGCCTTAAACTTCAGACGGCTATTAAAAATAAATGTGATAAAATCTCAGCAACTCTGACCAAGGATAAGCTCCCTCTTATAAAATTAATAGGTGTTGTAAATGATACTTCCAATGCCGAAGTTGAAATCGGTCTGATCAGACAAAATAGCAGACTTTCTGGCTTGCCAAGTAGCGAGACAAAGGTCAAAGTCATAAGAAGGACCAAAGGAAGGATCAGAGAACTATCAAATGTAATTATGGAAGTCTCACCCGTTTTGTGGAAAGAACTCAAGGACACACGAGTTCATATCGGACTGCAGATAGTTCCAGCGGTGGACCAATCTCCTGTGAGGCAGTGCTTTAAATGTCTTGGTTTCGGCCATATAGCAAAAGACTGTAATGAATCTGTAAGGTGTGGTCACTGTTCTGAAAACCATGACACTCGTGATTGTTTTAAAAGAGATAGTGTAGCTAAATGTTTTAACTGTGTTAAGTTTTGTAAAGGTAGCTTTGCCCATTCAGCCTATGCGTCTGAATGTCCAGTCTGGCGTAAGTGGGACAATTTAGCTAGAGCAGCTGTCCGATATTGCTAAGGGCTCTGTTAATGTAACCCAACAGTCTGTATTCGTGGGTGGTCAGCCTAGAGTTGTTAATAGAGGTTTAGATAAGTTAAAAATTGTTCAATACAACATGCGTAAGGGCAAATTAATCACTCAAGAGTGCCTTAGAGAGGCTTCGAAGCGTGGGTATTCCTTGATTATGGCTCAAGAACCATATGTAGGTACTGAGGCTCATGTAACTATAGCACATGGCTATAGAATATTTCAAAAAGTCACTCGTGATATCAATAAGCCAGTTAGGGCTGCTATTATTGTCTTGGATCCGAATATTCAGGTTAGGTCGAATCCGGATTTAATATCTGAGGATATTGTAGGACTGACAATTGTAATCGGAAATAGAAGGATAGGTATAATTAGTTTTTATTTTGATAAGCATAGGGATATTACACTTGACGTAGCCAACACCAAGGGGATAATAGCCGGTATGAACATCAGGGATGTTTTGGTTGGGGGAGATTCTAATGCCTATAGTGTATGGTGGAACAGTGAGGTGAACAATAGTCGGGGTACCATGTTGTCGGAGTCACTATCAGAAATGAATCTAGAGTTGTTAAATAAGGGAAAAGAACCCACTTTTTACGTGCTTAGAAACGGAGTCGAGTGTACTAGTATGATCGATATCACGCTGTGTACTCCTTCTATCCTGCATTTGATCGGTGATTGGAGGGTAGATAAGAATTTTTGTACACTGTCTGACCATAGGCCTATACTCTTTTCAGTCAACCTAGTCAAGTCAAGTTTAGCTCCAGTGGTTACGTCTATAACTAGAGTATACAATACAAAGGACGTTAAATGGTCGGTATTTAAGGAATTGTTTGTTAGCGAACTTCAGGGTGGAAACATAAACCAGTCCACCATGGAGTCCATAGTCGACTGCGAAGGCATTGAAGAGATTTCTAAATCTTATACTGATTGCATTGTAACAGCAGCTGACCAGACTATGCCTCGCATACCCAACAAGCGTGTTTCTTTGTCATGTAAATGGTGGACTAAGGAGCTTGACGATAAAAGGGCAACTATGATTAGGCTTAGAAACAGGGTCAGGAAGGCTAATCCGATCAGAAAGCCGTTTGTCGTGGTTGAGTATCTGCAAGCTTTTGAAGAATACAAGCAAGCTATCCGTGACACATCGTTTAGTAGTTGGAAGAAGTTTTGTACAAAAGAGGATAAAGAGCATCTTTGGAGTAGATCCTATAGGATTCTCAGGAAGTGCTCTCCCAACAGTGGAGAAGGCAGTTTGTTGCGATCTTCATGTGGTCAAATTCTGGATGAAGAAAAGTCGGCACAATTACTCGCTGATACTTTCTTTCCAGATGACTGCACTGAGGACGATACTAATCAGCAGGCAGACTTGCGAATTAAGGTGAGAGAAACATTTGCTCAAATAAATGATGATCGGAATACAATGGAGTCGGTCCAACTTTTCACCCATTTAGAGCTGCAAACTATAATGGACAGCATGAGCCCAAAAAAGGCTCCGGGACGGGATGGTCTAACCTTGGATATCTGCCTCTGTGCCTATACAGCTAGTCCGTGTACATTACTCGCGCTGTTTAATCTTTGCTTGAGGAAGGGTTATTTTCCAAAAATGTGGAAGCAGGCAACTGTGAAAGTGATTCCAAAAGCCGGTAAGGATGACTACGCTGAGCCTCGATCTTACAGACCAATCGGGTTATTACCGATCTTAGGGAAGGTGTTAGAAAAGTTGTTTGTAAATCGTATCCAGTGGCAACTTGGCTGCGAGGCCAAGTTAAATGGTAGACAGTATGGCTTTACTCCGCAGCGTTCCACTGAAGATGCTTTGTATGATGCGGTCACCGTGATAAAGCAAGGGTTAGATCACAAGAAAATTGTTGTTACGATCTCACTTGATATTGAGGGAGCATTTGATAACGCTTGGTGGCCGGGCATCCTTCACGAATTGGCAGTAAAGGCCGTGGATGTTCATATGCTTCGAATGGTACATAGTTATCTTGCTTGCAGATCGATTGCCCTTCGGTATGCTGGATCAGAGGTTATACGTCAGACAAATAAGGGGTGCATTCAAGGGTCCACCGGGGGACCAATGTTTTGGAACATTCTTTTGGATTCACTACTACGGAAGTTCGATGGCCAAGAGGTTCATATTCAGGCTTTCGCTGATGATGTCCTAATAATTGCTCAGGCTCATACTGCTAAGGAACTGGAGGATGTTTTGAATCCTGCCCTCAAGCTTGTGGCCGAGTGGGGAGTTCAGTACAAAATGAAATTTGCAGCCCATAAGACTCAGGCTATCATTAATACTCGTAAGCGGAAATATGATATACCATGCCTCATATTGAATCACACTCATCTCCAGTTCTCTGATAGCCTTAAAGTGTTAGGTTTAAGGATAGATAGAAAGTTCAACTTCATACCTCATATCGATGAGGTTGGTAAAAAGGTGGTCAGGTTCTATCAGTCAATTTGTAGGGCCGCTAAGGCACAATGGGGTCTTAATTCGGATATTTTGAGAGCTATCTATACTACAGTTGTTGAGCCAATCATGCTTTATGCAGCACCAGTGTGGGCAGATATCTGTAAGTATAGATATGCTAAAACTAGGCTTAATAAGATCACAAGGCAGTTCGCAATAAAAATATCAAAATCTCATCGAACAGTATCTTTGGTGTCTTGTGTATTGCTGGCCAGAGTTCTACCACTAGATCTTCGGGCTTTAGAGATGAAAAAATTATATGAGGTTAAGAGAGGTAAAGCTCTCCCTGGTCTTTTCGGTAAGAAATTGCAGGAGCGGTTGAGCCCATTTTGCCTGCCACATCCCGCATCCCGGGTGAGGCTGTCGATGGAATTTATTAATACCGTTGACGACATAAGCAGCATTGATAGCACTTGGATGCAGTTTTATACCGACGGTAGCAAAATTGAGGGTAGAGTTGGAGCGGGGGTTTCTTGCTGGAGAGGTGGAGTTGAGGTTCATTTTACTAGCTTTAGTTTGGAGAGTTTTTGTTCGGTCTTCCAGGCAGAACTGGCAGCAATTTTGAGGGCGACGGATTTTTTGCTCACTGAGTTCACAGCTAGTGCCTGTATTTTGAGTGATTCGCGGTCGGGTTTAGAGTCTATAACTGATCCAAACTCTGTCAATCCGATTAGTGCTGCAATCAGGTACAATTTGAATAAGATCAATGTGAGAGGGTCAGGTGTAAAGTTTTACTGGATTAAAGCTCATATAGGGATACCTGGAAATGAGAGGGCGGATGAGTTGGCGAAGAATGGGGCTTTAGGTAATCAGCCAAGACCAGTGTATGACAGGTTCCCCTTATCGTTCGCCAAGCGTTCCATCAGGCACTCAACTATTGAGGTATGGAATTCTCGTTACATTAACGCTTCTTCAGGACAAGTTACAAAGATGTTTTTCCCTGATGTTGGTTTGGCTTTTATTACTTTGGCTAAGGTAGAGATGAATAATCAGTTAGCTCAACTGTTTACGGGTCATGGTGGTATCCGGGCCTACCTTCACAAGTTCGGGTTAGGGGACACTCCTTTTTGTACATGCGGTGATTCCGCCGCCCAAACTATAGTACACCTTCTCTTAGAGTGCGCTCAATTTTCTTTGGAAAGGTACAACTGTGAATGTAGGTTGGGTATCGCGTTGTCAGTTCAAAGTCTGTCTTCGATTTTTAATGAAGACAAGAGCCGTCCTGTGTTTCTTAACTTTGCGCTGGCTGTCCTGTGCAAGGTTGGGAAAGAGAATGGCTCAATATATTTATAGGTGTTTTGTGTTATAATTTTAGTTTTGTTTTTAATTCTTTAGTATTTTAATGTTATAATTTTAGTTTTTTTTTAGTATAATAGTTTAGGTTTGAAGGTTGTCATATTTTAATAATGGCAGTTTGTTTAAGTTTATATTAATAAAAAAAAAAAAAAAAAAAAAAAAAAAAAACCTCTTATATTTCATATTCTCTCATATTTTCGAATGAAAAATATTCAAACACTATGAGAATAGTTAGTAGATTGTATTACAATGAAGCAAAATAATATTTTTACGGTGAGGGTGGTTTTTTGAATCCAGAGCGAAGTGAGGGATTCTAGAGTAGTGTGATACACTCTATTTTTTATTACCCTCTATGAGAAAATAGAAGGCGCCTCATATTTATAATTTGAGAGCTACTTTATTATTTAAGTAGCCCTCAAGTCTTAAGTGGCCTCAAATTTTAATCAGTTTTAAATCCAATTCAAATTTGAGACCATTCATAATTTAAAAGCTACTTAATTATTTAAGTTTCCCTCAAATTTTAAGTGGCCTCAAATTTTAATCAATTTTTAATCCAATTCAAATTTGAGGCCATTCAAAATTTAAAAGCTACTTAATAATTTAAGTTTCCCTCAAATTTTAAGTGGTCTCAAATTTTAATCAATTTTAAATCTACTTTAAATTTGAGGCCTTTCAAAATTTGAGAGCTACTTAAATACCCCTTAAAATTTGTCAAATAGTTGCAATAATTAAAAAATATTTTTAAATTTCCACCCTAGGGATGAAATGAGCTACTTTCAACCCGGATATCTACCCATGAAAATTAAACTTTCCAAACGGGAGAGATGAAAAATTGGTTTTGTTGCAACTTCATCAAAAATGTTGTGATACAAAAATATCAGCGCAACGAACAGAAAAACTATGGAGTTATTCATATTTTTTTCATTTTACAGTTTTCACAAATAGGTTTTTAATTTTATTACTATTTACTCTTGCATTAAAAGTTTCATTTGTAAACAAAACTGACTCCTTTTTATTTACAAATAATTAAGAATTTACATTTCATGAAATTCCAATTTCCTACGTTGAACTGGTGGTGTAACAATTATTGAATGGTTTTCAATAGGCGGAAGTAGTCGTCTTCTCGATGGAATTTCAGATTAAGAGGTTTGACAAACACTCTTTTTGACGGTTATGTAATCTGGATCGAGAATTGTTCTTTTTCTGGGATGGCGTGGATCTATCAACTCAGGCAGTAAGCATTCCATGTAAAAACTTGTTAACTTCGGTTCCATCTCTTTTTTCCAAAATTGATCGTCTTTTTCCGGTATTTCTATTTTCATTTCATTATCACCTTACCATGCGGCCAAAAGACAATTATTTTTGTTTGCAATGTGCATTTGGCCCAGAGCCTGAATGTACCAGTCTGATTTTTATTATTAAATACCTGTAATACAAGCAAATGTTAATGTTCCAAATTTAAATTACTTTATTCCCTAGGGCTTAAACGCGCATTTTACTCCCAGATATCACATTAGTTATTTAGCGAGTCATTACTCGTTTTACGTTGACCTCTTTGGTCAAATAATATTAGTTTATGCACCGAGGTACTAAAGCCCTGTCTTATATACCGGGCGTCATATTGAATCCAAAGCATACGAAAGACTCTAGAGTTAACTCCCAAGCGCAGCGAGGGTTTTAAAAACTTACTTCAGAGCGAAGCGAAGGAGTTATGTACCTAGAGTCCTGAGTGAAGCGTGGGAATCAAGCGCACTTATTAATTAATTAAGCCTGTCTTTATCTTTTTCAAGATAAAGGCTTAAGTAATTTAAATTTAGAACTAAGGTTCAGGTAGCATACGTCCACTTGGAACTGGCCACCTAGACATAACACATAAAAAAATAAAAACTGGGCTATTATTCTTCTATTTTTATTTCGACGGAAGGGTAAGGCAAAAAGTTTTAGTTAATATAAAGCCCCAACTTATTTCATCGACTAAAGCCGATGCTTGGTTTTGTCATTTTGATGTATCATTGTTAAATTTAATTAATATAGAGCTATTTCATAATTTGTTTTTATTGCACAAGGCATATCTACTAGAAATATTTTAAAGGGAAAATTTATCTTCAAAAATTCACTCACGTAGAGACGCGAGTTCAAATCTCGTCGCGAGTGAATTTTTGAAGATAAATTTGTCCTTTAAAATATTGCTAAAATAGAGCTGTAAATATATTTCATACACGTAGCATTAATCTATTATTTTGTTGTTAATTAAATTCTTATTTTTGTAGCCTCTTTATTGTCTCGCAGTAGATGTGTAAAGTAGAATATTCACCTCGGTAATAAAGCCTGTCTTTATCTTGGGCGCTTGAATCCCACGCTTCACTCAGGACTCTAGGTACATAACTCCTTCGCTTCGCTCAAGATACGTACGCTTTGGATTCAACATGACGCCCGCTATATAAGACAGGGCTTTAGTACCTCGGTGCATATACTACTATTATGCCCTACTTAGGTGTATAATGGCACTTTATGCACCTAGGGAATAAAGGCTCGCTTTACGTTGACCTTTTCTTATCTATATCTATCTATACTTATAATAAAGAAAGAGAGAACTAAAAGTCTGTACTTGGAAGTAATTTAAAAAAAAAAGTGGTCTAGTGGACTTAGGAAAAATAATAGAACAAAATTATATAATTTTTAAAATTCATGTCTGTCTGTTTGTTTCTTTGTTTCTTATACAATTAAAAACTACTGATCCGATTGAAATCTGGTTTTCAATATTGGATAGTTCAATTTTCGAGGAAGGTCGTGGTATACTTTGCATCGACATCCAATTAGTAGAATCCGAGTATGAACGAAAAAGTGCAACCGCTTGGCCGCCCGCGCCCGTGATAACGCGTTCACTTCCGCGGGTGAAACCGCGGGGCGCAGCTAGTGGTCAAATAAAATTACTTTGTAGAGCAGTAGGTGTGTAAAATTACTTTGTTGAGCCGTAGATGTGTAAACTTACTATTTTTGTCGTGGGGGTTTTTTGATTGGTGGGGTGATTCTCCCACTAAAAGCGGTAACAGCTATCTCCGCACTATGAGATCCGATTTTAATGAAAGGTATACAAGTTCTATGAGTAAATAGATTTTATTTGTTGTGGGGGATTTTAATTTTTGGGGTAGTTCCCCCACAAAAGGATGTACTAGATATCTAAACATTATGTGATCCGATTTTTCTGCTCTATTATGATGATATAAAGAGCCCTTTCAATAATTAGTTCCCACGAGGTCCACTGTTCGTTGAATCACTTGTAATAATATTATTATCAGATGCCTAGATCACAAAGAACACACCTTCCAAATTTCATCTCTCTACTACCAGCGGTTCAGTCAGTGAGTAAGTCAGTCAGGACAAAGAGTTTTATAGATATAGATAGATTACAGAAGTATAGATAATAGATATAGATTAGTAGGTATGTAAGTACTAGCTGCGTCCTTCGGTTCCACACGTGTAAGTCCCGAACCCGCGGGAATATCAATTTCAAAAGTAACCTTTGCCAAAGTACCATCTATCTTTGAATCGAAATTTATCAAAATCGGTTTAGCGGCTTGGGCGAGAAAATGACACAGCCTGGTAGAGTTACTTTCTCATTTGTAATGGTCGATTATTAGCTTGCATTACCTTGATGAAGTGTAGATACTTATTATATTAATTCCGCAAAATCCTTGTAGGTAAGTACCTATCTCAATTTTCATTTTGACAATGGAAAAGGTAATTAGATTTATTTTTTCGCCTTTCTTACGATATTTAGATTTCTTTTTGATGTTTTAGCAAGCTTTCGTTTGGAAAAAGCTTTTTTTATTGCAAATTGCTAGTAAATACAGTTACTCTGATTGCAACACTAAGTACAAATAGTATCGTTGGCGATTCAACGGGGTAATGCCACCAGTGTGATGGGCATTTTTGGACTCAATGGTCATTCACCTTAGATTATTTATTATCTTTGTAGTATTTATTTCTTGTGTAATTATTTAGTCTTTCTTTTTTTAGTACAACAACAATCAAATATCAAAGATAAATAATCACTACGTTTTACCAACAATCACAACAATGCTAGACAGTTTTATGACAGTAGGTATGATTTGACATGACTGTCATAACATAACAATTATTTTCATATTGGCCGGAAAAAATGTAAAAAGTTCGAATCTATACGAAATATAATTTAAAATAGATTACGTAATTATTTGGGAGCGAAAACTGACATAGGTCCACCTTCGACGGCGCCAGACGGCGGACTGAGGTTGGCGCAACGTCTACTTAGATGCGTTGTAATACAGTTGATTTTAGATTGAAGGTTTTCATGCTTTTAACACGAAACTAAAAAGGCGTAAGTCTCAAATCATTTTTCGATAATTTTACGGAAATTAAGCAATATTAAAAATCATCACATAAGCAATTAAAAGTATTGATTATTTCCTTTGTATTAAATAAAAAATTGTTTCGATATATAGTATAATAGAGGAGAAAAGAGTAAAATATAGAAAATACAGCACAATTTTCAAAGTAAAAAAGTATCGAACAAAACTTAATGAATCGTGATTCTGTTATTTGCAGACCTTAGAAGAAGGTTCAATAAAACATGTATTTGAATTTCACATTCGCCAAACTTGTGGCTGATGCAGAATATGCTTCGCAACAAACAATATTTTTCTTCTGCTTAGACTTAAGTACTTTTAAAATCAGTTATTAACTCATTAATAAATCACTTTCTTTGTGACTAATTCATTAAGTATGTATTTATTATATCGCATTTTAAGTAAAAATAATCTAATATATAAAAATGAATCCCTTTTTCCCTTGGTCACGGCATCACGCATGAACGGCTAGACCGATTTCTAAAATTACTTTTGTGTTGTGTTAGTTATAAACAGGAGAAGGTTGTTATAAAAAAAAAGGTAAATGTCGGGACTTGCGGGTGAAACCCTAGTTTATAATAAAACACAATGTTTACCGGATTTTACTCGCGTTTTATTTCTAAACGGCATTATTTATTGTTACTTATTGTTACAATGTAGACAACCTAGCTACCGGTAGACTTTGATAAACTAATAAATAAAATGCAAAATCTCAAAAATATAAGACAAAACTAGAAATAATTTGTAAAAATAATAACATAACAAGACATTACACAGCGCTATCTAGCCCCAAACTAAGCACTAGGCTTGTACTATAGTTACTAGATAACGGATATATTACATATTATACTTTTTTTTTGTAAATACCTTTTAAATACATACGTATGATACATATTATATACCCAGAACCAAAAACAAACATATGTGGTTAGCAAAAATATTTTTAAAAAGCTAGAAACATTAAGCGGTATAAGCCTATGCGGCTCTAGAGCCTTGTGTAATGTAAGCCTAAAATTAACACACATACTTCAAAAAAGCAAGGTATATTTTTTTTATTCCTGAATCTTATTATTCAAAAATACCTACCTTCCTTAAATAATAATTATTACGCAAATAGAGTAAAGGGTAAGTGTAAAAATATTGAACTAAACTTTTTTATGATTTCAATCTCAAATAGGTGTTTCACTACAAATATCAAATATCGAAAAAACAGATATAAACTTTATAAATATATTCCGAGTTTGTTGTAAATACCTTGTTATTTAATTATAATTGAAGTTATAATACGAGTGAATGTAGTAAAATATATTTTGATTGACGTAGTGTGGTAAAAACATACCCTACCTTCAATATTATTTTAAACATAATTTTACAATAATCTATCAAAGTTTTTCGAACAAACCTATTTGGTTGTGGCACTCAAATCAATTAAGAGAAAAACAGAAAACAAAACTTATATTCGGATATCCTGAGCCGAAGAGTTTTTTATCAGAATTACTTTCGTATTTATAATGTTAATTAAGGATAAGGATAGTTCGGCATTTGATAAGAAAGGTATTTTCGCAGGACAGGGAAAATTAGTTGTAATTTTCCCACGTTTTTATACTCTCAACTTTCTTGTTTGTCTGTTAGTCGGCCCGGGCAGAATCTTGCTAAATTAAATTACATACATGTTCTTAACATTATTGTTGTTATACTGAGATATTTCCTTACCTAGGTATTGTATATAAAATATTAAATCAAAGAAATGTACCACAGATGCACTTTAAGCTATTACTACATAGAAACTCAAAATATTGAGTGCACCTGCGAAATACAACCGACCATAAAACTAGTAGTTTAGCGTAGCAGATAGCAATTTAAACATCATTACAAAAAAAACCAAACCTACCTACAGCGCGGCTTTGAAGAAGCTCTCTAATTCAATAGACATTCACTTCCTTTGTCTAAAAATTACTGGAACCAAAATAATGATGAGAATGTAATTCTAAAGGGCAATAAATCATAAGCCCTTCACAAAACTAGGGCAGAAAAGTTCTAGCAAATATTTTTACTGATAAGGACTATATTAGAGCATTTGTTATTGCTAAATTTGCCGGCTTAGTACCTGCATTGTTCGTGTGAGAACAAAACAATTTTGACTTTTGGAAAGCCGATAAGTAAAAGTTTATAATACGAGCGTTTTTTACATTGATACAAAGCTGGTTTACAACTGTAGGTTTAACGTTTTCTTAGGAATACCGGGATGAAAGGTATTCTATGTTATTTTCTTAAAGTAAGAATCTATTATTGGCAGACTGTTTTACCTAAGAGTTAGTGTAAACTATTAATAAGTACTGTTGATTCTATGGAAACAAAAAATAATAATAGCCTAGCTGTTACTCGCGACTTCGTGTGCGTAGAAACGGCGCGGCGCATAGCCAACTTTTTCGTTCGTTACTCGGGTTCTACTAATTGGATTTCGATGTAAAGTATACTACGAGGATTCTCGAAAATAAAATTATCGAACATTGAAAAGCAAATTTTAATCGGATCAGTAGTTTTTAAATGTATAAGGAACAAACAGAGAAACAGCCAGACATGAATTTTAAAAATTATATAATTATACACACCTACTTAACTGCTTTACAAAGTTACTTTATTTGAGCAAAAAGGTCAACGTAAAGCCAGTCTTTATTTTCTAGGTGCATAAAGTACTCATTATGACCCCAGGGCATAATAGTAGTTTATGCACCGAGGTACTAAAGCCCTGTCCTTATATAGCGGGCGTCATATTGAATCCAAAGCGTACGAAGGACTCTAGAGAGTTAACTCCCGAGCGGACCGAGGGTGTCATAAACATATGTACCTAGAGTTCTGAGTGAAGCGTGGGATTCAAGCGCCCAAGATAAAGACAGGCTTTATTACCGAGGTGAATACTTTACTTTACACATCTACTGCGAGACAACAAAAAAGTTACAAAACTAAGCATTTAAGTAACAACAAACCAATATAATATGCAACGTGTATGAAATACATTTACAGCTCTATACCTATTAATTAAATTTAACAATGTTATTTCAAAATGACGAAACCTAACATCGGCCTCAGCTGATGAAAAAAAGGTGAGGCTTTATATTAACTAAAACTTTTTGCCTTACCCTTCCGTCGAAGAAGTAGAAAGAAAGAAGAAAAATAGCCCAGTTTTTAGTTTTTTATGTGTTATGTCTAGGTGGCCAGTTCGAAATGGCAGTATGCTACAGAACCTTAGTTCCAAATTTAAATCACTTTATGCCCTAGGGTTATAATGAGGACTTTATGCACCTAGGTAATAAAAACTCGCTTTACGTTGACCTTTTTGGTCAAATAAAGTAACTTTGTAGAGCAGTAGGTGTGTAAAGTAATTAAAGGTGGCCATTTCGAACTGGCCACCTAGACATAAAACAATAAAAAATAAAAAGTGGGCTATTTTTCTTTAATTTTTATTTCGACGGAAGGGTAAGGCAAAAAGTTTTAGTTAATATAAAGCCCCAACTTTTTTTTAGAGCTGTTTATATTTTCAAACACGTTGCATTAACCTTTTGTTTTGTTGTTAGTTAAATACTTATTTTTGCAGCTTTTGATTGTCTCGCAGCAGATGCGTAAAGTAAAGTATTCACCTCGGTAATAAAGCCTGTCTTTATCTTGGACGCTTGAATCCCACGCTTCACTCAGAACTCTGGATAAACACCCTCGCTGCGCTCGGGAGTTACTCTCCAAAGTCCTTCGTACGCTTTTGATTCAATCTGACGCCCGCTATATACGACAGGCCTTTCGTACCTCGGTGCATGAACTACTATTGTTCTTCTACTTTTCCAAAGTCCCATAGATAACTTTTTTTTAAATTTACTACCAAGTACAGAGTTATTCGAAATTTGAGGACCCCTTATGTAATTAGGAAGCACCCAAACTAAAAAAACTCATACCACGTTAATTTAAAAGCTGCTTAATTGTTTAAGTAGCTCTTAAATGGCATTTCTGTACTTCGACCATAAGGAACTTAAAATTAAAATGATACCAAAAAATAGCAATTTAAAACAGTATATTGAATATGGACACCTTAAAACTAATGCAATATATTTACAAATCATCAAAAAAAAAAAAACAAGACAAAAATACTGACATTATTAATTTAATACTAGCACAACATGTACAATTTGACATAAATTGCAATATCACAGAGTTATTATATACAAATGTCTCGATACATACAAAAAAAATTCAAAAACAAAAAAACTAAACGAAAAAACATACAAAAACAAACTAAAATGTACAAAAGAACTAATATACCTAGTCAGTCATTTTACTCTTTCTAGTTACAATTTTACAAAAAATATTTACAAACATAGTAACCTAAAAAATATGATATAACCAAATAAAAATTACAGTATCAGTAAAAGTTTTTAACCGAAGTCAGTGGATATGCGTGCGATTGCGTCGAGAGTGGTGAAGCGTGCTACATCTTAGACCCACGGCCTTTAGATGAGAAGATGATAATCAACCTAATAAAAATTACAAAACCAGAGCAACTAAGAGGTCTTAAAGACACAAGTTCGGTAGTATCACCCAGGAAAAGATTGCTACATCTTAAACCCCATCGCCTTCAGACGATGATGATGATACCTGTCTCTCTTCTAATTGGTATCCACCAATCAGAAGAGAGAAACACCAGATGTAGAATCCTAAAGACTTGAAGCCTTTAGAATTCTACATCTATGTCCGACGCCGTGGAGTCGGTTTCGGACATGCCGATGCCTGACTCCATGTCGTCGTCGGGATCACCGTCATCGGCCGACTCCAGAGCGTAATCATTAAAATCTATTTGTTAATAATCACGATCTTCACCGTCTACTTGATGATCTTCCGGGTGATCTACGGGAATATTATTATCATCTTCTTCATCATCGTGGTCTATTACTTCGACCACCTCTTGCAGGTCCAATTGACCATCCGCCATGAAGATTTCCGGTACAGCCCCGCAGTTGAGGCATCTCGGTTGACCCTGCAATAAAAATAAAAACCTAAATGTTAGACTATTATTAACACAATTTTGACCTTCAATCAAAGTTATCACGGTTCATGAAATACAGCTTAGTCACAGACAGGTTTACAGTGAAATCTCATGATCTCGAAGCCTCGTGATAGTCAAAGAACAGTAAAGTCTTAGCAAAAGGGTCCCGTTTTTACTCTTTTGTGTACTGAACCCTAAAAAACTTATCAAGTTTAAGTTCAAACCAAAATCGCGAAAACAGAATAAAAACTTAAACAACATTATTTGTAAAAAAAAAACAAGTTGAATGGATGCTTTCCACTGATTCTCAAATATTTAATAGACTTAGACCCTTTTGTAAAAGTCTGAAACACATCTAACCAAGAGACACAATTATGAAGTTTATATTCGGTTTTCGCCATACGGTTTCGTAAATCCAATTTTTTGGATTTAATCTCCTTGCTTTAAGTCTACCCCAATAGGTACTGCTAAGTCCTCGAAACGTCAGGCGTCGAAAAATACTAGATACAATAAAAGACTGCGATTAAAACCCGAGAGTAGGTTTAATTTCACTATTAAATAGTAATAATATTAATAAATGCTTACCATATTCTGCAAATCCTGCTGTAGATGCCCGGCCCTCTCAATTAGCAGCGAATTCAGCTGCAACATATGGGCCTTAATCCGTAAATCTTCCTGATGTATTCTTAGTTGACGTTTCAACTCCGGGTCTTGGCAAGACTCGATCAACACTTCCAAATTCGGTACATCCATAGTTAAGGAATCAAATAATCGCGCACGAAACAAAACTTGAAAAAGAATCTCGAAAAGATGTTACTCGTTCCAATGACAGAATACAAATGAACTGAAAGCGGGGGTGGGTGCCCTTTTATAGGGTTCCGATGGAGCTTACGGGTGGATTCGTTGTGGAGGTAGGTCCGCCCACTCCACCTTATCTTCTCTTCTTTTTTATTACTATATAAAAATAAGTCGGGTTTTCCTTCCTGACGCTATAACTCCAGAACGCACGAACCGATTTCCACGGTTTTGCATTCATTGGAAAGGTCTCGGGCTCCGTGAGGTTTATAGCAAAGAAAATTCAAAGTTTGTTAGTATGTGTATATGTGTGTTTGTTACTCAATCACGTAAAAACCGCTGAACCGATTGCGATGAGACTCGGAATATAAGTAGCTGGATACCGGGAATAAAACATAAGATACTTTTATCCCGATATTCCCGCAGAAACGGGACTTACGCGAGTGAAGCCGCGGGGCGCAGCTAGTTTTAATTATAAATATTTGTCCATTTTTTACCCGACTGCGCGACGCAAAGGAGGGTAATGTGTTTATCGGTCTATGTATGTATGTATGTATGGATGTTTCTATGTGGCGTTCTAGAGGCCAAACGCGTGGACCGATTTTGATGATTCTTACGTCAATCGATTCGTCTTAATCTGGCGAGTGTGACTAAAGACATGACAGTAATCCAAAGTAACTTATTATGTCACCACCAGACGCCATATTGTCAAAATTAAAAAATCCAAAATCGTCAAAGTATGTCAAGATGGGTATCGTTGTATAGGTTTT
Source organism: Idaea dimidiata (assembly GCA_949358125.1). Taxonomy (NCBI): domain Eukaryota; kingdom Metazoa; phylum Arthropoda; class Insecta; order Lepidoptera; family Geometridae; genus Idaea; species Idaea dimidiata. The sequence continues at coordinate 3,228,496 of OX442342.1, forward strand.
TAAAAATAAAGATTAGGTTTTTTTCACCATTTTTCATTTTAAACAACCGTTTAGGAAATATAACGGCTTAAAATTAATTTACAATTAGGTATTCTTGCTTTTTAATACTAACGAACAAGTTTTTATTTTTGTTACGTAGTTACGCTTGGAACCATCAAAGTATAAGCCGTGATGGTACAGGTGACAGAAATTTTATGATATAAACTAAAAAAATATTTACATAAATTGTACCTACCTACTGAATTATGCCTTATGCCTAAAAGCCTTATGTTATAAGGCTTTTATTCAGTAGTTTTATTCAGTAGTCAAACGGCTCGACCGATTTGGATGAAAATTTGCATAGGGATAGTTTAAATGATGGAGAGTAACATAGTATACTTTTGATCCCGAAAATCACGCGGGATCGGGACTTACGCGGGTGATAACTATCTAATAGATGAAAATTTGCATAAGGATAGTTTAAATGATGGAGAGTAACATAGAATACTTTTGATCCCGAAAATCCCGCGGGATCGGGACTTACGCGGGTGATAACTATTTATTGGATGAAAATTTGCACATCGATAGTTTAAATGATAGAGAGTGACATAGGATACTTTTGATCCCTAAAATCCCGCATGATCGGGACTTACGCGGGTGATAACTATTCAATAAATGAAAATCGACACAGGGGTAGGGTAAGTTATGTAGAGTAGCATCATGATCATCGTCATCGTCATCCTTCGTCATCGTCATCGTCACTTACTAATGAAATACAAACTTTACTTTACTTCACCTACCTACCGCAGTGCAAAACTCCACACTTAAACGGACGACCAGGGAAGTACTGATGATGTCAGGCGCGGTAGCGCCTGGCTTCAACAGTACTTCAATGGGCGACCGTTTAGGTGTGGATTTTTGCATTGCGGTAGGTAGGTGTTCAAACAACGCGGGTTCGCAACTTGCGCGGGTGAAACTGCGGGGCGCAGCTAGTTGATAATAAATTACATAGATGAGAATTAGTTATATTCTGTGCTAGATATAATACCTCATATGTTACCTTTCAATTGTTACCGAAATATAACATTCATTTGGTTATAAATTGTAAAAAGTATTGATATAATAATGACGAAAAAAAACAAAAAATAAAAAGTGGGCTATTTTTCTTCAATTTTTATGTCGACGGAAGGGTAAGGCAAAAAGTTTTAGTTAATATGAAGCCCCAACTTTTTTTTTAGAGCTGTTTATATATTCAAACACGTTGACCTTTTTTTTGTTGTTAGTTAAATACATATTTTTGTAGCTTTTTGATTGTCTCGCCGCAGATGTGTAAAGTAAAGTATTCACCTCGGTAATAAAGCCTGTCATTATCTTGGGCGCTTGAATCCCACGCTTCACTCAGGACTCTGGGTAAACACCCTCGCTGCGCTCGGGAGTTAACTCTCTAGAGTCCTTCGTACGCTTTTGATTTAATCTGACGCCCGCTATACAAGATGTAACGGGTAAGTCCTTTTAATCCGAAAGCGGGTTGTTCTAGACGTCTAGACGAACAACTTTTGTTCTATGACTTTTGGAAATTCGAAGTACTTTTCGAAAATTTTAAGTTTAAAGTTTACTTGAAGATCAGCTGTTTCTTAGAGTTCGAAGTTATTGACGTTATGTTGTCCTTTCATTTGGTTTGGTCTACTTACCTCGGTGCATGAACTACTATTGTTCTTCTACTTTTCCTAAGTCCCATAAATAACTTTTTTTTAATTTACTGCCAAGTACTGAGTTATTCGAAATTTGAGGACCCCTTATGTAATTAGGAAGCACCCAAACTAAAAAAACTCATACCACGTTAATTTAGAAGCTGCTTAATTGTTTAAGTAGCTCTTAAATTTTAATTGGCATTTCTGTACTTCGACCATAAGGAACTTAAAATTAAAATAATACCAAAAAATAGCAATTTAAAAAAGTATATTGAATATGGACGGACACCTTAGAACTAATATATTTACAAATCATCAAAAAAAACATAAGAAATTTAAAAAAAAAACATCATTAATTTAATACTAGCACAAGATGAGTACAATTTGACATAAATTGCAATATCACAGAGTTTATATACAAATATCTCGATACATTTACACAAAAAAACTTACAAAACAAACTAAAATGTACAAAAGTAAAAAACTAAACTAATATACCTAGTCAGTCATTTTACCCTTTTTAGTTACAGTTTTACAAAATAAAATTTACAAAAATATTAACACAAAAAATAAGACATAAACTAATAAAACATTACAGTATCAGTGAAAGTTTTTAAACCGAAGTCAGTGGACATGCGTGCGAGTGCGGCGAGAGTGGTGAAGCGTGCTACATCTTAGACCCACGGCCTTTAGATGAGAAGATGATAATCAACCTAATAAAAATTACAAAACCAGTGCAACTTAGAGGTCTTAAAGACACAAGTTCGGTAGTATCACCCAGGAAATATTGCTACATCTTAAACCCCATCGCCTTCAGACGATGATGATACCTTTCTCTCTCTTCTGATTGGTGGATACCAATCAGAAGAGAGAAACACCAGATGTAGAATTCTAGAGACTTGAAGCCTTTAGAATTCTACATCTATGTCCGACGCCGTGGAGTCGGCTTCGGACATGCCGATGCCTGACTCCATGTCTTCGTCGGGATCACCGTCATCGTCTGACTCCAGATCGTAATCATCAAAATCTATTTGATGATCACGATCATCACCGTCTACTTGATAATCTTCCGGGTGATCTACGGGAATATTATCATCTTCTTCATCATCGTGGTCTATTACTTCGACCACTTCTTGCAGGTCCAATTGACCATCAGCCACAAAGATTTCCGGTACAGCCCCGCAGTTGAGGCATCTCGGTTGACCCTGCAATAAAAATAATAACTACATGTTAAGACTATTATTAACACAAGCTCCATTTTGACCTTAAATCAAAGTTATCACGGTTCATGAAATACAGCTTAGTCACAGACAGGTTTACAGTGAAATCTCATGAACTCGAAGCCTAGTGATAGTCAAAGAACAGTAAAGTCTTAGCAAAAGGGTCCCGTTTTTACCCTTTATGTACTAAACCCTAAAAACTAAAAAACTATCAAGTTTAAGTTCAAACCAAAATCACGAAAACAGAATAAAAACTTAAACAATATTATTTGTAAATAAAAAAACAAGTTGAATGGGTGCTTTCCACTGATTCTCAAATATTTAATAGACTTAGACCCTTTTGTAAAAGTCTGAAACACATCTAACCAAGAGACACAATTATTAAATCTATATTCGGTTGTCGCCATACGATTTCTTAAATCCACTTTTTGGATTTAATCTCCTCGCTTTCAGTCTACCCTTGACCAATAGGTACTGCTAAGTCCTCGAAACGTCAGGCGTCGGAAATACTAGATACAATAAAAGACTGCGATTAAAACCAGAGAGTAGGTTAAATTTCACTATTAAATAGTAATATTAATAAATGCTTACCATATTCTGCAAATCCTGCAATAGATGCCCGGTCCTCTCAATTAGCAGCAAATTCTGCTGCAACATCTGGGCCTTAATCCGTAAATCTTCCAGATGTATTCTTAGTTGACGTTTCAACTCCGGATCTTGGCAGGACTCGATCAAAACTTCCAAATTCGGTAAATCCATAGTTAAGAAATTAAATAATCGCGCACGAAACAAAACTTGAAAAAGAATCTCGAAGAGATGTTACTCGTTCTGATGACAGAATACGAATGAATTGAAAGCGGGGGTGGGTGCCTTTTTATAGGGTTCCGATGGAGCTTACGGGTGGATTCGTTGTGGTGGAGGTAGGTCCGCGCACTCCACCTTATTTTAATTATAAATATTTGTCTATTTTTTTTAAGATGGTCTTAAGAATTCGCTACGGAAATTAAATGTTAAGTACAAATGTTTTATTTCTATTGATAATAAATTACATAGATAAGAATTAAGTATATTCTGTGCTAGATATACTTACCTTTCAATTGTTACCAAAATATAACATTTGGTTATAAATTGTAAAAAGTATTGATAAAATAATGTAGAAAAAAACGAGAATATTTGTATACATATTTAGATATATTTTATTTTGGCATGTGTTTTTCCGTCATATCTTTCTAGTCTGAATGTCTCTTAGTACCGAGTATTAATAGGCATTTATTTAATTTAAAAAACTACCCTTATATTCTCCTAATAAAAAAGAATTTATTTGAAATTTAAAATCAAAAGTTCGTCCGCATTCATGTATTCAAAGGCTTGGTGCATTTCCTCTTTGCATAACAACAATACCTATTCGTTAGTCAAAGTACCAGCCCACCCGTTAGTCATCAGAAGCTAAAACTAATAATAAAATCCTAAACTAAATTCAGATTGCTTCGCGCATATATTTGTGCAGAAAGTACTACCACTATACAAATCGAGCTGGATTCACATAAAAACATCCACAACTCGTATTTTCGTAGTTTTTTTTGTAAATCAAGCACAAAACAAATTCAACTAAACCACAAAATGTGTAGTTAAAAAAAATATCAAGGTTTTATACCTTTTAATACCATATAAATAAATATGGGGACCTAATATCGGGGTTTATTAGCGCTCGGGGGACGTTGTATTGAGAATTGAGAACCACTGCCCTTCGTAATGATTATAATATAAGCCAGGTAAACGAAATATCTTAGTTGTTTTAACCCGTAGACAGTCATCGTTAACTAATAAGTACCTAGTTATAACAATTAATTCATTTAATTTCTAATTATATTGCTAGCTAATGAACAAAAGGGTTAAGTACTTTTAAAATCAGTTATTAACTCATTAATCAATCACTTTCTTTGTGACTAATTTATTAAGTATGTATTTATTATATCGCATTTTAAGTAAAAATAATCTAATATATAAAAATGAATCCCTTTTTCCCTTGGTCACGGCATCACGCATGAACGGCTAGACCGATTTCTAAAATTACTTTTGTGTTGTGTTAGTTATAAACAGGAGAAGGTTGTTATAAAAAAAAAGGTAAATGTCGGGACTTGCGGGTGAAACCCTAGTTTATAATAAAACACAATGTTTACCGGATTTTACTCGCGTTTTATTTCTAAACGGCATTATTTATTGTTACTTATTATTACAATGTAGACAACCTAGCTACCGGTAGACTTTGATAAAGTAATAAATAAAATGCAAAATCTCAAAAATATAAGACAAAACTAGAAATAATTTGTAAAAATAATAATATAACAAGACATTACACAGCGCTATCTAGCCCCAAACTAAACACTAGGCTTGCACTATGGGTACTAGATAACGGATATATTACATATTATACTTTTTTTTTGTAAATACATACGTATGATACATATAATACACCCAGAACCAAAAACAAACATATGTGGTTAGCAAAAATATTTTTAAAAAGCTAGAAACATTAAGCGGTATAAGCCTATGCGGCTCTAGAGCCTTGTGTAATGTGTAAGCCTAAAATTAACACATACTTCAAAAAAGCAAGGTTTTTTTTTTTATTCCAGAATCTTATTATTCAAAATCTTATACCTACCTTCCTTAAATAATAATTATTACGCAAATAGAGTAAAGGGTAAGTGTAAAAATATTGAACTAAACTTTTTTATGATTTCAATCTCAAATAGGTGTTTCACTACAAATATCAAATATCGAAAAAACAGATATAAACTTTGTAAATATATTCCGAGTTTGTTGTAAATACCTTGTTATTTAATTATAATTAAAGTTATAATACGAGAGAATGTAGTTAAATATATTTTGATTGACGTAGTGTGGTAAAAACATACCCTACCTTCAATATAATTTTAAACATAATTTTACAATAATCTATCAAAGTTTTTCGAACAAACCTCTTTGGTTGTGGCACTCAAATCAATTAAGAGAAAAACAGAAAACAAAACTTATATTCGGATATCCTGAGCCGAAGAGTTTTTTATCAGAATTACTTTCGTATTTATAATGTTAATTATGGATAAGGATAGTTCGGCATTTGATAAGAAAGGTATTTTCGCAGGACACAACTAATTTTCCCACGTTTTTATACTCTCAACTTTCTTGTTTGTCTGTTAGTCGGCCCGGGCAGAATCTTGCTAAATTAAATTACATACATGTTCTTAACATTATTGTTGTTATACTGAGATATTTCCTTACCTAGGTATTGTATATAAAATATTAAATCAAAGAAATGTACCACAGATGCACTTTAAGCTATTACTACATAGAAACTCAAAATATTGAGTGCACCTGCGAAATACAACCGACCATAAAACTAGTAGTTTAGCGTAGCAGATAGCAATTTAAACATCATTACAAAAAAAACCAAACCTACCTACAGCGCGGCTTTGAAGAAGCTCTCTAATTCAATAGACATTCACTTCCTTTGTCTAAAAATTACTGGAACCAAAATAATGATGAGAATGTAATTCTAAAGGGCAATAAATCATAAGCCCTTCACAAAACTAGGGCAGAAAAGTTCTAGCAAATATTTTTACTGATAAGGACTATATTAGAGCATTTGTTATTGCTAAATTTGCCGGCTTAGTACCTGCATTGTTCGTGTGAGAACAAAACAATGTTGACTTTTGGAAAGCCGATAAGTAAAAGTTTATAATACGGGCGTTTTTTACATTGATACAAAGCTGGTTTACAACTGTAGGTTTAACGTTTTCTTAGGAATACCGGGATGAAAGGTATTCTATGTTATTTTCTTAAAGTAAGAATCTATTATTGGCAGACTGTTTTACCTAAGAGTTAGTGTAAACTATTATTAAGTACTGTTGATTCTATGGAAACAAAAAATAATAATAGCCTAGCTGTTACTCGCGACTTCGTGTGCGTAGAAACGGCGCGGCGCATAGCCAACTTTTTCGTTCGTTACTCGGGTTCTACTAATGGGATTTCGATGTAAAGTATACTACGAGGATTCTCGAAAATAAAATTATCGAACATTGAAAAGCAAATTTTAATCGGATCAGTAGTTTTTAAATGTATAGGGAACAAACAGAGAAACAGCCAGACATGAATTTTAAAAATTATATAATTTTATTATAATGAGCACTTTATGCACCTAGGGAATAAAGAATCACTTTACGTTGACCTCTTTGGTCAAATAAAGAAACCTTAAAAATCGTTGGACGCATCTAGGAGCCTTAAAATATTGTGGATGGACGCGGGTGGGACTTCAACACAATTTGGTGTCATTATACTTTACCTTTAAAAGGAGTCCCACCCGACTGCATCCACAATTTTTTTAAGGCTCCTAGATGCGTCGAACGATTTTTAAGGTTTCTTTACCTTTAGGTATCTTCTTGTTTTTTACTTTTCAGTTTTAACGGCAGTCGGGTTTTTTATTTTGTTTTATTATTTTTTTTATTTAACGCTTTTTAGTTATTAGAGATTAGATACAATTACACCAGAGAAACTCATTAACTCTGGATGTGTATACTCCAGTAGCGAGGACTCGAAATCGGTTAAAGATAGGCTATCTAAAAGCCTTCAATATTATAATAGCTATTCTTTTTGAGTTTTGCTGAGATAGCTATGAAGTAGGCAGGTATTCATCTTAAAATATAATTACCAAATCCGAAAACTTCGTCGCGACTGGTGATACAAAGGCTGGCGGTTTCTTGTCCTAGCGGATTAGCCTTGCTATCCATTATCCATAGCGCGACATTTCAAATTTTTAGGTAATTACTTATTGTAAACATAGTAATTGTTATTTATGTTATCTCTGACAAACTGACAAATCAAACATTCAAATTCCTTCAAAAGTTGAAACTCGGCGTCAAAGTCAAATCGAAAAGTTTTTAAGTAACGTTCCGTTGTCTTTGCTCGGTTTTTATGGTCAAGAGAAATCTTGCTTTATAGCGTTTTAAATCTTTATTTTCATTTATTTATTATTTTAATGTACCCTATGTCACTCTCACGGTCATGACGAATCTAACGACGTATCGTTTATCTAAATCGGCCCAGCCGTTTAGGCCCTACGACGGCACAAAAATAGGTCACATACATACATACATACATACACTCACGGCAAAAACATAACACTTCCTTTGGCAGTCGTTTAATAAAGTAACTTTGTTGAGCAGTAGGTGTGTAAAGTAATTTAAATTTGGAACTAAGGTTCTAGTAGCATACGGCCATTTGGAACTGGCCACCTAGACATAAAACATTAAAAAAATAAAAAGTGGGCTATTTTTCTTCAATTTTTATGTCGACGGAAGGGTAAGGCAAAAAGTTTTAGTTAATATGAAGCCCCAACTTTTTTTTTAGAGCTGTTTATATATTCAAACACGTTGACCTTCTTTTTTTTGTTATTAGTTAAATACTTATTTTTGTAGCTTTTTGATTGTCTTGCAGTAGATGTGTAAAGTAAAGTATTCACCTCGGTAATAAAGCCTGTCTTTATCTTGGGCGCTTGAATCCCACGCTTCACTCAGGACTCTGGGTAAACACCCTCGCTGCGCTCGGGAGTTAACTCTCTAGAGTCCTTCGTACGCTTTTGATTCAATCTGACGCCCGCTATACAAGATGTAACGGGTAAGTCCTTTTAATCCGAAAGGGGGTTGTTCTAGTTGTTCTTTTAAGTGTAAAGCTTACTTGAAGATCAGCTGTTTCTTAGAGTTCGAAGTTATTGACGTTATGTTGTCCTTTCATTTGGTTTGGTCTACTACTATCAAAAATTCAATTACCTTTTTTTTCAAAAACAGCTGTTGTTTCAGTAAAACAATCACAATTGTCAAAAAAAGTTCGAATTTTCAAAAGTGGTAGAACAAAAGGTGTTCGCCTAGACATCTTAGTACCTCGGTGCATGAGATACTATTGTTCTTCTACTTTTCCTAAGTCCCATAGATAACTTTTTTTTAATTTACTTCCAAGTACTGAGTTATTCGAAATTTGAGGACCCCTTATGTAATTAGGAAGCACCCAAACTAAAAAAACTCATACCACGTTAATTTAGAAGCTGCTTAATTGTTTAAAAAGCTCTTAAATTTTAAATGGCATTTCTGTACTTCGACCATCATAAGGAACTTAAAATTAAAATAATACCAAAAAATAGCAATTTTAAAAAGTATATTGAATATGGACACCTTAGAACTAATGCAATATATTTACAAATCATCAAAAAGAAACAAGAAATTTTAAAAAATACTGACATTATTAATTTAATACTAGCACAACATGAGTACAATTTGACATAATTGCAATATCACTGAGTTATTATATACAAATGTCTCGATACATACAAAAAAAACTTCAAAAACAAAAAACTAAACGAAAAAACATACAAATACACAAACTAAAATGTACAAAAGTAAGAAACTAAACTAATATACCTAGTCAGTCATTTTACAATTTTACAAAAAATATTTACAAACATAGTAACATAAAAAATATGATTTACAAAACCAGAGCAACTTAGAGGTCTTAAAGACACAAGTTCGGTAGTATCACCCAGGAAAAGATTGCTACATCTTAAACCCCATCGCCTTCAGACGATGATGATGATACCTGTCACTCTCTTCTAATTGGTATCTACCAATCAGAAGAGAGAAACACCAGATGTAGAATCCTAAAGCCTTTAGAATTCTACATCTATGTCCGACGCCGTGGAGTCGGCTTCGGACATGCCGATGCCTGACTCCATGTCTTCGTCGGGATCACCGTCATCGTCCGACTCCAGATCGTAATCATCAAAATCTATTTGATGATCACGATCTTCACCGTCTACTTGATGATCTTCCGGGTGATCTACGGCAATATTATTATCATCTTCTTCAACATCGTGGTCTATTACTTCGACCACCTCTTGCAGGTCCAAGTGACCATTCGCCATGAAGATTTCCGGTACAGCCCCGCAGTTGAGGCATCTCGGTTGACCCTGCAATAAAAATAAAAACCTAAATGTTTGACTATTATTAACACAATTTTGACCTTCAATCAAAGTTATCACGGTTCATGAAATACAGCTTAGTCACAGACAGGTTTACAGTGAAATCTCATGATCTCGAAGCCTAGTGATAGTCAAAGAACAGTAAAGTCCTAGATACAATAAAAGACTGCGATTAAAACCCGAGAGTAGGTTTAATTTCACTATTAAATAGTAATATAGTAATAATATTAATAAATGCTTACCATATTCTGCAAATCCTGCTGTAGATGCCCGGTCCTCTCAATTAGCAGCAAATTCAGCTGCAACATATGGGCCTTAATCCGTAAATCTTCCTGATGTATTCTTAGTTGACGTTTCAACTCCGGGTCTTGGCAAGACTCGATCAACACTTCCAAATTCGGTACATCCATAGTTAAGAAAATCAAATAATCGCGCACGAAACAAAACTTGAAAAAGAATGTCGAAAAGATGTTACTCGTTCCGATGACAGAATACGAATGAACTAAAAGCGGAGGTGGGTGCCCTTTTATAGGGTTCCGATGGAGCTTACGGGTGGATTCGTTGTGGTGGAGGTAGGTCCGCCCACTCCACCTTATTTTAATTATAAATATTTGTCCATTTTTTACCCGACTGCGCGACGCAAAGGAGGGTAATGTGTTTATCGGTCTATGTATGTATGTATGTATCTATCTATGTATGTATGTATGTATGGATGGATGTTTCTATGTGGCGTTCTAGAGGCCAAACGCGTGGACCGATTTTGATGATTCTTACGTCAATCAATTCGTCTTAATCTGGCGAGTGTGACTAAAGACATGACAGTAATCCAAAGTTAACTTATGTCACCACCAGACGCCATATTGTCAAAATTAAAAAATCCAAAATCGTCAAAGTATGTCAAGATGGGTATCGTTGAATAGGTGTTTAAAAATAAAGATTAAGTTTCTTTCACCATTTTTCATTTTAAACAACCGTTTAGGAAATATAACGGTTTAAAGTTAATTTACAATTAGGTATTCTTGCTTTTTAATACTAACGAACAAGTTTTTATTTTTGTTACGTAGTTACGCTTGGAACTATCAAAGTATAAGCCGTGATAGTACAGGTGACAGAAATTTATTGATATAAACTAAAAAAAAAATTACATAAATTATACCTACCTACTGAATAAAAGCCTTATAACACTTAGATACCTAAAAACCGGTAAAAGAACACAAAGGTTACTTTTTATTCCCGCGGGAACGGAACTTACGCGGGTGAAACCGCGGGGCGCAGCTAGTACATTATAACCCCCTAATGAAATGAAACACACAGAACACATAATAAATAAGTAAAAAATTAGTCACAGTCGGGACCCATTGGAAAAATTAGATTGGTAAAATGAATGGGTCCCGCCTGTGAGTAATTTTTTACTCATTTATTATGTGTTCTGTGTGTATCGATTACAAAACTATTATTACTTAGCGTAATTTCAAATTACTGGGCTTGTTTTTTTGTTGTTTCTATGCGTATTTTTTAATCGAGTTTTTTACGCAGTCGGGTTTTTTGTTTTTTTATAAAAAAAAAATTAAGATGTTCTTAAGTATTCGCCATGGAAATTAAATGTTAAGACAAATGTTTTATTTCTATTGATAATAAATTACATAGATGAGAATTAGGTATATTATGTGCTAGATATACCTCATATGTTACCTTTCAATTGTTACCAAAATATAACATTCATTGGGTTATAAATTGTAAAAAGTATTGATATAATAATGACGAAAAAAAACGTGAATATCTGTATATTCATACATATTTAGATATGTTTTATTTTGGCATGTGTTTTTCTGTACGTCATATCTTTCTAGTCTGAATGTCTCTTAGTACTAAGTATTAATATGCATTTATTTAATTTTAAAAAAACTACCCTTATAATTTCTTAATAAAAAATATTTTATTTGAAATTTAAAATCAAAAGTGCGTCCGCATTCATGTATTCAAAGGCTTGGTGCATTTCCTCTTTGTATAACAGCAATACACACGAAAAAACATCCGTAACTATCCATTTTTGTATTATTTTTAAATCAAGCACAAAACAAATTCAAATTTACCACAAAATGTGTAGTAAAAAAAAAACAAAGTTTCACACCTACCTTTTAATACCATATAACTAAGGGCATCAATCTCGGGGCTTATTTAGCGCTCGGGGGACGTTGTATTGAGAATTGAGAACCACTGCCCTCCGTAATGCCAATAATATTAGCCACGTAAACAAAATAGCTTAATTATTTTGACCCGTAGACACAGTCATCGTAATCTAATAAGTATTGATGTATTTAATTGAATAAATCTAATTATTTTGCTAGCCAATGGACACAAGGGTTAAGTAGGTACTTTTAAAATCAATCATTAACTCTTTAATCAATTATTTTCTCTGTGACTAATTCCTTAAATATGTATTTATTTTATTGCATTTAAGTAAAAATAATTTATAATAAAACACAATTATTTACCGGGTTTTAGTCGCGTTTTATTTATTAACGGCATTGTTACAATGTAGACAACCTACCTACCGGTAGACTTTGATAAAGTAATAAATAAAACGCTAGTGATATTGTAATATTGTGTTTTACTATGATGCAAAATCGCAAACATATAATACAAAAGTAGAATAATTTGTAAAAAAAATATATCACGACATTACACAGCGCTATCTAGCCCCAAACTAAGCACTAGGCTTGCACTATGGGTACTAGATAACGGATACATATTTTACTTTTTTTTTTGTAAATATTTACATAATCATATGATACATAGCATCAATACTGAGGTTTGGTGTGATATTCTGGGGTAATTCGACTGACAAATTGAAGCCATTAATTGCACAAAAACGATGCATACGTGCAATATGTCAATTAGGTAGAATGGAATCATGTAGAGAATATTTAAAAAAATTGAAAATACTTACATTTCCTTCCATTTATATAAGTGAAGTTGTACAATTTGTTAAAGAAAATTTACATTTATTTCAAAAATTTTGTGAGAACGGAAGGAACAAATTTGATCTTCATACAATCGTACGCAAGACTCGTATGATGAGTATTAGTGTGTTCAGTATGGCTCCCGCAATATACAACGGAATCCCATTGTCATTGAGGATGATTGAATCTCCCAGGGAGTTTAAGCGTGCTGTCAATAATTATCTTATCGAAAAGTCTTATTATTCCATTGAAGAATTTTTTAATGATAAAAATTGTCCTAAATAAATGTATTATTTGACATTTCATATTATTTATATACAATATTCTGACATTATTTAATTGACACGCGAAATGTAGGTAGGTATTCAATTTTGTTTGACATTGTTATTAATCTGTATTCATTAATTTAATTTTATCTGTGACATTGTATTCTTTGAAATTTAGTAGTTTTAATAGGTAGTCAGTAAGTATATTTGTAAAATCATTAAGTTGACATTAAGATTGATTTAAAATAAGTACTTACTTGATTCTGATATTTGCATGCTAAGTTAAGTGCTGGTGAAATATGTTGAACTATACCTACTACTTGATAACATCTGTTGTAACCATATTTCGTGCAAATAAATGACATTCATTCATTCATTCATTTCATTAATAGAATACACCCAGAACCAGAAACAAACATTTGTGGTAAATGCCTAGGCTTATGCGGCTCTAGAGCCTTGTGTAAGCCTAAAATTAACACATACTTCAAATTTTATTGATTCCAGAATCTTATTATTCGAAATTTTATCCTTACCTTCGTTAAATGATAATTATTACGCAATAGAGTAGAGGGTAAGTATAAAAACATTCAACTAAACAATTTAAATTTAAAATGATTGTTTTCACTTCAAATATCGAATATCAAGCTCCGTAAAAAATAAAAAAAATTAATCATGGTAAATATATTCCGAGTTTGTTGTAAATACCCTGTTGTTTAATTATAATTGTAGTTATAATACGAGTAAATGGAGTACAATATGTTTTGATTGACATGTAAAAAGTAACCATAACCTACCTTCAATATTATTTTTAACATAGTTATTTTATTTCTTATCGGTTGTTAACCGATTATGGCCATTAGAAAATAAGCCAGTGTCAAGTATTATGAATAATATTATGCTAGTTATTTGCATCGAAACAGTCAAGTCATCATAGTTAAAGTCAAGTCTAGGGAATAATTTGTAAATACGGCGGCCATTTACAAAGATTGTTCACGGAGCTTTGGAGACAACACTAAGTCCATGTTTTGCACCGATTTTCACTTTCATTCCACTTGTACACCTTCACGAAACTAAATTGATTAATTTGTCCCCGAAATTAAACAATTTGCACGCATTTGAACTAGGTTTCACAAAAATGAAAATTTAACACCACATCTCCTCAAGGCGTTCCTGCCAAAACTCCAAACACAGTTTTACAATAATCTATTAAAGTTTTTCGAACAGAATTCTTTGGTACATACACTACATAGAAACTCAAAATATTGAGTGCACCTGCGAAATACAACTGACCATAAAACTAGTAGTTTAGCCTAGCAGATAACAATTGAAACATCATTACAAAAGACACGAAACCTACGTACAGCGCGGCTTTGAAGAAGCTCACTAATTCAATAGACATTCACTTCCTTTGTCTAAAAATTACTGGAACCAAAGTAATGATGAGAATGTAATTCTAAAGGGCAATAAATCATAAGCCCTTCACAAAACTAGGTCAGGAAAGTTCTAGCAAATATTTTTACTGATAAGGACTATATTAGAGCATTTGTTATTGCTAAATTTGCCGGCTTAGTACCTGTATTGTTCGTGTGAGAACAAAACAATTTTGACTTTTGGCAAGCCGATAAGTAGAAGTTTATAATACGGGCGTTTTTTACATTGATACAAAGCTGGTTTACAACTGTAGGTTTAGCGTTTTCTTAGGAATACCGGGATGAAAGGTATTCTATGTTATTTTCTTGTCGAACTTTGAAAAGCAGATTTTAATCGGATCAGTAGTTTTTAATTGTATAAGGAACAAACAGAGAAACAGACAGACATGAATTTTAAAAATTATATAATTTTACACACCTACTGCTCTACAAAGTTACTTTATTTGACCAAAAAGGTCTACGTAAAGCCAGTCTTTATTCCCTAGGTGCATAAAGTGCTCATTATAACCCTAGGGCATAAAGTAATTTAAATTTGGAACTAATGTTCTGGTAGCATACGGTCATTTCGAACTGGCCATCTAGACAAAACACGTAAAAAAACTAAAAGCTGGGCTATCTTTCTTCTATTTCTATTTATAGGGTAAGACAAAAAGTTTTAGTCGATATAAAGCCCCAACTTTTTTTTCATCGGCTGAGACAAACATCGGTTTCAGCCGATGAAAAAAAAAGTTGGGGCTTTCGTCATTTTGATGTAACATTGTTAAATTTAATTAATGTAGAGCTGTTTATATATTCAAACACGTTGCATTAACCTATTGTTTTGGTGTTTTTCACGCTTCACTCAGGACTCTGGGTAAACACCCTCGCTGCGCTCGGGAGTTAACTCTCTAGAGTCCTTCGTACGCTTTTGATTGTAAGTCCTTTTAATCCGAAAGGGGGTTGTTCTAGACGTCTAGACGAACAACTTGTTCTATGACTTTTGGAAATTCGAAGTACTTTTCGAAAATTTTAAGTGTAAAGTTTACTTGAAGATCAGCTGTTTCATAGAGTTCGAAGTTATTGACGTTATTTTGTCCTTTCATTTGGTTTGGTCTACTTACCTCGGTGCATGAACTACTATTGTTCTTCTACTTTTCCTAAGTCCCATAAATAACTTTTTTTTAATTTACTGCCAAGTACTGAGTTATTCGAAATTTGAGGACCCCTTATGTAATTAGGAAGCACCCAAACTAAAAAAAACTCATACCACGTTAATTTAGAAGCTGCTTAATTGTTTAAGTAGCTCTTAAATGGCATTTCTGTACTTCGACCATAAGGAACTTAAAATTAAAATAATACCAAAAAATAGCAATTTAAAAAAGTATATTGAATATGGACGGACACCTTAGAACTAATATATTTACAAATCATCAAAAAAAACATAAGAAATTTAAAAAAATACATACATTAATTTAATACTAGCACAACATAAGTAGGTACAATTTGACATAAATGGCAATATCACAGAGTTTATATACAAATATCTCGATACATTTATACAAAAAAACTTACAAAACAAACTAAAATGTACAAAAGTAAAAAACTAAACTAATATACCTAGTCAGTCATTTTACCCTTTTTAGTTACAGTTTTACAAAATAAAATTTACAAAAATATTAACACAAAAAATAAGACATAAACTAATAAAACATTACAGTATCAGTGAAAGTTTTTAAACCGAAGTCAGTGGACATGCGTGCGAGTGCGGCGAGAGTGGTGAAGCGTGCTACATCTTAGACCCACGGCCTTTAGATGAGAAGATGATAGTCAACCTAATAAAAATTACAAAACCAGTGCAACTTAGAGGTCTTAAAGACACAAGTTCGGTAGTATCACCCAGGAAAAGATTGCTACATCTTAAACCCCATCGCCTTCAGACGATGATGATACCTGTCTCTCTCTTCTGATTGGTGGATATCAATCAGAAGAGAGAAACACCAGATGTAGAATCCTAAAGACTTGAAGCCTTTAGAATTCTACATCTATGTCCGACGCCGTGGAGTCGGCTTCGGACATGCCGATGCCTGACTCCATGTCTTCGTCGGGATCACCGTCATCGTCTGACTCCAGATCGTAATCATCAAAATCTATTTGATGATCACGATCATCACCGTCTACTAGATAATCTTCCGGGTGATCTACGGGAATATTATCATCATCTTCTTCATCATCGTGGTCTATTACTTCGACCACCTCTTGCAGGTCCAATTGACCATCAGCCACAAAGATTTCCGGTACAGCCCCGCAGTTGAGGCATCTCGGTTGACCCTGCAATAAAAATAATAATTACATGTTAGACTATTAACACAAGCTCCATTTTGACCTTAAATCAAAGTTATCACGGTTCATGAAATACAGCTTAGTCACAGACAGGTTTACAGTGAAATCTCATGATCTCGAAGCCTAGTGATAGTCAAAGAATAGTAAAGTCATAGCAAAAGGGTCCCGTTTTTACCCTTTGTGTACTAAACCCTAAAACCTAAAGAACTATCAAGTTTAAGTTCAAACCAAAATCACGAAAACAGAATAAAAACTTAAACAATATTATTTCTAAAAAAAAAACAAGTTTAATGAATGCTTTCCACTGATTCTCAAATATTTAATAGACTTAGACCCTTTTGTAAAAGTCTGAAACACATCACACATCATCACGTCAGGCGTCGGAAATACTAGATACAATAAAAGACTGCGATTAAAACCAGAGAGTAGGTTAAATTTCACTATTAAATAGTAATATTAATAAATGCTTACCATATTCTGCAAATCCTGCAGTAGATGCCCGGTCCTCTCAATTAGCAGCAAATTCTGCTGCAACATCTGGGCCTTAATCTGTAAATCTTCCAGATGTATTCTTAGTTGACGTTTCAACTCCGGGTCTTGGCAGGACTCGATCAACACTTCCAAATTCGGTAAATCCATAGTTAAGAAATTAAATAATCGCGCACGAAACAAAACTTGAAAAAGAATCTCGAAGAGATGTTACTCGTTCTGATGACAGAATACGAATGAATTGAAAGCGGGGGTGGGTGCCTTTTTATAGGGTTCCGATGGAGCTTACGGGTGGATTCGTTGTGGTGGAGGTAGGTCCGCGCACTCCACCTTATTTTAATTATAAATATTTGTCCATTATTTAAGATGGTCTTAAGAATTCGCTACGGAAATTAAATGTTAAGTACAAATGTTTTATTTCTATTGATAATAAATTACATAGATGAGAATTAAGTATATTCTGTGCTAGATATACTTAATATGTTACCTTTCAATTGTTACCAAAATATAACATTTGGTTATAAATTGTAAAAAGTATTGATAAAATAATGTAGAAAAAAACGAGAATATTTGTATACATATTTAGATATACAAGATGTAACAGGTAAGCCCTTTTAATCCGAAAGGGGGTTGTTCTAGACGTTTAGGCGAACAACTTTTGTTCTACGACTTTTGAAAATTTAGGTGTAAAGTTTACTTGAATATCAGCTGTTTCTAAGAGTTCGAGGTCATTGACCTTATGTTGTTCTTTCATTTAGTTTGGTCTACTACAATCAAACCTTCAACAACCTTTATTTTCAAAAACAGCTGTTTTTCCAGTGAAACATAATCTCAAAATTTTCAAAAGTCGTAGAACAAAAGGTGTTCGCCTAGACGTCTAGAACAACCCCCTTTCGGATTAAAAGGGCTTACCTGTTACATCTTGTATTTTATTTTGGCATGTGTTCTTCCGTCATATCTTTCTAGTCTGAATGTCTCTTAGTACCGAGTATTAATAGGCATTTATTTAATTCATAAAATTAAATCAACAAAAACAAAAAAATAAATTAATTAAAATACAAATGAAAACTAATAACTAACAGAAATGGAATCAATCGAACAACCCTCCCCGGACCATCCCCGCCGCTAAAGAACCCATCACACTCGCGGCATTACCCCGCTGCACCGCGATGGAAAGCCTCTGCAACAGGAATGACCCCGAGCGGCAATCCAAACCCCTGTCCCTGAGTCGGCATTAATTTAAAAAACTACCCTTATAATCTCTTAATAAAAAGAATTTATTTGAAATTTAAAATCAAAAGTGCGTCCGCATTCATGTGTTCAAAGGCTTGGTGCATTTCCTCTTTGCATAACAACAATACCTATTCGTTAGTCAAAGTACCAGCCCATCCGTTAGTCATCAGAAGCTAAAACTAATAATAAAATCTTAAACTAAATTCAGATTGCTTCGCGCATATATTTGTGCAGAAAGTACTACCACTATACAAATCGAGCTGGATTCACATAAAAACATCCACAACTCGTATTTTCGTAGTTTTTTTTGTAAATCAAGCACAAAACAAATTCAACGAAACCACAAAATGTCTAGTTAAAAAAAATATCAAGGTTTTATACCTTTTAATACCATATAAATAAATATGGGGACCTAATATCGGGGTTTATTAGCGCTCGGGGGACGTTGTATTGAGAATTGAGAACCACTGCCCTTCGTAATGATTATAATATAAGCCAGGTAAACGAAATATCTTAGTTGTTTTAACCCGTAGACAGTCATCGTTAGCTAATAAGTACCTAGTTATAACAATTAATTCATTTAATTTCTAATTATATTGCTAGCTAATGAACAAAAGGGTTAAGTACTTTTAAAATCAGTTATTAACTCATTAATCAATCACTTTCTTTGTGACTAATTCATTAAGTATGTATTTATTATATCGCATTTTAAGTAAAAATAATCTAATATATAAAAATGAATCCCTTTTTCCCTTGGTCACGGCATCACGCATGAACGGCTAGACCGATTTCTAAAATTACTTTTGTGTTGTGTTAGTTATAAACAGGAGAAGGTTGTTATAAAAAAAACAGCGCTATCTAGCCCCCAAACTAAGCACTAGGCTTGTACTATAGGTACTAGATAACGGATATATTACATATTATACTTTTTTTGCAAATACCTTGTAAATACATACGTATGATACATATAATATACCCAGAACCAAAAACAAACATATGTGGTTAGCAAAAATATTTTTAAAAAGCTAGAAACATTAAGCGGTATAAGCCTATGCGGCTCTAGAGCCTTGTGTAATGTGTAAGCCTAAAATTAACACATACTTCAAAAAAGCAAGGTTTTTTTTTATTCCAGAATCTTATTATTCAAAATCTTATACCTACCTTCCTTAAATAATAATTATTACGCAAATAGAGTAAAGGGTAAGTGTAAAAATATTGAACTAAACTTGTTTAAGATTTCAATCTTAATTTCGGATTCGGCCTCGGATTCGGATTCGGCCGTATTGCTTCGTCAAGACTAGACGTGTGTCAATTTTCTACTTAAAAATTAAATATCAGTGCGCGCAATTAACAACCCTAAAGTGCCAAATTAGAACTTAAATTACCTAAACAGTGCGTTGTGAGGACTCACCAACTGAGACTGCACGCAGTAAACACGTGATACGTGCTCATATGAGTGAGAAGCGCGGTCGCTATTATCTCGACCTGCTCGCACACTAACCCTGCGTTCGGTGCATAGTACAGTTCTCCGCGAAAGTTTATTTTTGCCTTTATTCGTTTCTGTTTATTTATTTTAAATTAATAAAAACCTTACAAACACTACAAAATGAACGAAATACTTGACAGCGAACCAGGAGCGGGCGGATCTCAACCAGACTTGTCAAAATTAGGCAGACCTACGCGTGGAGGTGCGAAACGTAAGCAACCGGAACCAGATGACTGTAAATGCACTGCCGAAATTAAATCAATGAAAGCAGAGATATCCCGAATGTCAGCCCTATTGGAGACCTATGTTGATTCCAATGCACAGATTATGAAAACACTGAGCGAAAGTATTGCTGAGGTTAAAATCGACATAGCTGAATTAAAAGCAGCCCATGAGCAAACAATATCCGAACAAAGCGGAATAAAATCCCAATTCACACAGCTACTATCGAAAATGACTGAGGGTGAAAATAAGCTAAAACTCCTCGAAGCCGACCTCAAAGTAGTAAAAATAAATCCTAAATCAAACCAAGATCCCTCAGCCCAGACACATGTGCAAGAACAGATTATTCGTGAAGTCCAAGAACGTAAAAAGAGAGAAAACAATATAATCATAGTCGGTTTAGCAGAGCAGACGTCTACTAGTACCGAAGAAAGAACTAAAAAAGACGAAATAGATGTCTTAAACATAATTACTACTGCAAACCGAGACATTCCTAAACCGTTTAAATTATTTCGTATCGGAAAGTACAACCCGGAGAAAACACGAAAAATCAAGGCTTGTTTCGAACAACCAGATACAGTGAAGTCACTTCTTCAAAATAGAGACAAACTACCCAACAATATTAAAATCTTTTCGGACCAAACCCCGACACAGCAAAAATACTTCATTAGTATTAAAAATGAATTAACTCGGCGAATAAACGAAGGGGAAAAAGACCTATCGATGAAATATGTTAATGGAACACCCACTATAATAAAGTCTATTTCAAAAAACTCCAAGCCTCAACGATAAATTCTCAAGCACCAAATACCCCAACCTACCAAATAGTAAATGACTATCAACACATCGAAACAAAAAAATCACGATTATCATTTCTGTATTTAAACGCTCGAAGCATTAGGAAAAAAGGGCGACTAGATGAACTCAAGTGCATTCTTAAAACAATACCAACAACAGTACATCTAATTCTGCTCACTGAAACATGGATAGTAAATGAAGAACAAGCGCTCCAGCTGCAGATAGATAATTATACCCATTATTACAACAGTAGGACCGACAAGGATGGGGGAGGAGTATCAGCATATATACACAACGATCTGAAACACTATCAAATCCATTCAACATATCAAGATAGAAACAATTACTTATGGGTACATATAGAAAACTTTGCACTTAGTGTTGGTATTGTCTATAATCCTGGATATACTAATCTTAAAGACTTTCTTAGAGTTTTCGAAGAACAGTTACAAGAGCAGAAGAGAGCGATCATCTTTGGAGACTTCAACATCGACTTACTGACAAAGAACAATGATTTAAAAAAATACAAAC
The DNA here is from genome assembly GCA_949358125.1 of Idaea dimidiata. Taxonomy (NCBI): domain Eukaryota; kingdom Metazoa; phylum Arthropoda; class Insecta; order Lepidoptera; family Geometridae; genus Idaea; species Idaea dimidiata. The sequence goes on from OX442342.1 coordinate 3,250,147, forward strand.
AAAGAATAACCGAAGTAGGCTATAGATTGCTTAATAAGGTCAATAAGAAATTCTGTACAAGAGATGGCAATACAAAGAAATCAATTTTGGATCATGTTATTACCAACCTTAAAGAAAACCACTTCAATATCGCTATAATTAATTCTTCGATGACAGATCATAAACAACTTTTCGTACAGTTAAACAAATTTAAAAACCCACCTATTAGACGAATTACATATGAAGCGACGGACTACGAAAAACTATACAACATTACTAAGACAGCAGGACTAGAAAACATAAATAATTACTGTGATCTCGAAAGAACTATTACCAGAAACATCAAGGATAGCAAAGTTTCAAAAACAAAAATACTGAACAATGCGCGAGATGATTGGATTACAAACGACATTATTACTGGAATACGACAACGAAACTATTTATGGACGCAACACAAAAAAGATCCGCAAAATGAACACCTAAAAAAAAACTTTACGACCAAGAGAGAAGAGATATCGAAACTAATACAAAACACAAAGAACTCTTATTATTATAAACTATTTATTAATTCTATGAATGATCCCAAACATATGTGGTCTCTCATAAATCAGTTGTCAAGTGATAAAACAAAAAAAAGTTGTGCTCCTTCTAAGCTCGTCATTAATTCAGTGTTAACAACTAGAGTAGATGAGATGTGTGATTTGTTTAACAATTATTTTGCAACAATCGGTCCCAAATTAGCAGATGAAATACCCATACATTATCATAATAGTTCTAACAATAGTTTTCGATCCATCACTGCACAACACAGTGATGAACTTTCAACACTACATCCCTGTAATTCTGACGAAATAGCCAAAATAATAAATGAACTTGACTCAAACTCTAGTACTGGTATAGATGGAATCAATACGAAGTCAATAAAATGCCTAAAGAATTTAATTTTGAATAGTATAGCACAATGTTTTAACAAACTTTTAATTGATGGACATTTCCCTGACACCTTGAAAATTGCAAAAGTTACACCAATATATAAATCGGGATCCAAATCAGATCCGGGGAACTATCGTCCGATTTCTGTTCTTCCTATTTTATCAAAGATCTTGGAAAAAGTTTTATATACTCGTCTGGTCAACTATTTGGACTCTTCTGGTTTCATTTCAAATAGACAATATGGTTTCCGAGCAAAAAGTAACACTACAACTGCTACCATTGACCTCGTTACTCATATAAGAGATAACATAGATAAAAAAAAACTAGCTTTAGGTGTGTTTATCGACTTAAAAAAGGCGTTTGACACCGTGAGTCATAAACTGCTTTTAGAAAAATTGGAGGTCATTGGTATTAGGGGTAGTGCCCATAAAATGCTTAAATCTTATCTTAAAAATAGACAACAGATAGTAAGAATAGATAGTTTTGAAAGTGGCCCGTTGCCAGTCACATGTGGAGTACCTCAAGGCTCCATTTTGGGGCCACTGCTATTTTTGATTTACATTAATCACATTGCAGAAATAAATTTGCACGGTCACTTGACTTTATATGCGGATGATACGTGTCTATTCTACTTTGGGGATAATATAAATTGTATTATCTCACGAGCTCAGGAAGACCTTAATATTCTATCGGAATGGTTTCGATTTAATCTCTTAACGATAAATATTTCCAAAACCTGTTACATCGTTTTCAAGCCCAAAAATAAAGTTGTCCCTCCGCATAATAATTTAATGATTGACGATATTCCTATCGAGCAGAAATCGAATGAGAGGTACCTTGGTTTGAGAATGGATAACTTTCTTACTTGGAATAGACAAATCGATCATACCATAAATAAGTTGTCATCACTGATTGGCTCACTTTGCAACATTAGTCAATGTATTCCTAAAAAACTCCGATACACTATTTATAATTCCCTAGTTAAATCCCACTTACTATACCTTATTGAAATTTGGGGCAATGCTACTAAAACTAAACTCGATAAGCTACAGAGGCTGCAGAATAAAGTAATAAAAATACTATTTAACTACTCTTATTTAACACCAACATATAAAATTTATAAAGACACTAAAATAATGAATATTAGACAATTATATATATATAGTACATGCATTTTAATTAGAAAAATAATAAACAATAAAATTCATACCTCCTTAACTTTTTCAAAAAAAATAACGTCAACAAAACATAATCTTCGCCGTCGCGCTAGCATACTTGTGTTACCTACTGTACGTACAAAACTAGCTCAGAAAAATGTTACTTACGAAGGAGTACAAATTTATAATAAGCTACCCCCTAGTTTAAAAAATGCTACCTCGCTGAATACTTTTAAAATTAAACTATCAGATTACATCTATGATAAATATGAAGTAACGTAATGTATTTAAATCACACAATTATTGTAAAAGATACCTACTATTAAGTAGGTAAGTACTACATAAGGCATACGGCAATTGTTAAGTATAATCTAATTTAGTTTAATTCTCTGATAAGTGACATGTATATTTGTCTTTTTTGAGAATAAATTCTTTAAACCCAATCTTAAATAGGTGTTTCACTACAAATATCAAATATCGAAAAAACAGATATAAACTTTGTAAATATATTCCGAGTTTGTTGTAAATACTTTGTTATTTAATTATAATTAAAGTTATAATACGAGAGAATGTAGTTAAATATATTTTGATTGACGTAGTGTGGTAAAAACATACCCTACCTTCAATATTATTTTAAACATAATTTTACAATAATCTATCAAAGTTTTTCGAACAAACCTCTTTGGTTGTGGCACTCAAATCAATTAAGAGAAAAACAGAAAACAAAACTTATATTCGGATATCCTGAGCCGAAGAGTTCTTTATCAGAATTACTTTCGTATTTATAATGTTAATTATGGATAAGGATAGTTCGGCATTTGATAAGAAAGGTATTTTCGCAGGACACAACTAATTTTCCCACGTTTTTATACTCTCAACTTTCTTGTTTGTCTGTTAGTCGGCCCGGGCAGAATCTGCCTATAATATAGTCCTGATAAGGACTATATTAGAGCATTTGTTATTGCTAAATTTGCCGGCTTAGTACCTGCATTGTTCGTGTGAGAACAAAACAATTTTGACTTTTGGAAAGCCGATAAGTAAAAGTTTATAATACGGGCGTTTTTTACATTGATACAAAGCTGGTTTACAACTGTAGGTTTAACGTTTTCTTATGAATACCGGGATGAAAGGTATTCTATGTTATTTTCTTAAAGTAAGAATCTATTATTGGCAGACTGTTTTACCTAAGAGTTAGTGTAAACTATTATTAAGTACTGTTGATTCTATGGAAACAAAAAATAATAATAGCCTAGCTGTTACTCGCGACTTCGTGTGCGTAGAAACGGCGCGGCGCATAGCCAACTTTTTCGTTTGTTACTCGGGTTCTACTAATTGGATTTCGATGTAAAGTATACTACGAGGATTCTCGAAAATAAAATTATCGAACATTGAAAAGCAAATTTTAATCGGATCAGTAGTTTTTAAATGTATAAGGAACAAACAGAGAAACAGCCAGACATGAATTTTAAAAATTATATAATTTTACACACCTACTTAACTGCTTTACAAAGATACTTTATTTGAGCAAAAAGGTCAACGTAAAGCCAGTCATTATTTTCTAGGTGCATAAAGTACTCATTATGACCCCAGGGCATAATAGTAGTTTATGCACCGAGGTACTAAAGCCCTGTCCTTATATAGCGGGCGTCATATTGAATCCAAAGCGTACGAAGGACTCTAGAGAGTTAACTCCCGAGCGGACCGAGGGTGTCATAAACATATGTACCTAGAGTTCTGAGTGAAGCGTGGGATTCAAGCGCCCAAGATAAAGACAGGCTTTATTACCGAGGTGAATACTTTACTTTACACATCTACTGCGAGACAACAAAAAAGTTACAAAACTAAGCATTTAAGTAACAACAAACCAATATAATATGCAACGTGTATGAAATACATTTACAGCTCTATACCTATTAATTAAATTTAACAATGTTATTTCAAAATGACGAAACCTAACATCGGCCTCAGCTGATGAAAAAGAAGTTGAGGCTTTATATTAACTAAAACTTTTTGCCTTACCCTTCCGTCGAAGAAGTAGAAAGAAAGAAGAAAAATAGCCCAGTTTTTAGTTTTTTATGTGTTATGTCTAGGTGGCCAGTTCGAAATGGCAGTATGCTACCAGTACCTCAGTTCCAAATTTAAATTACTTTATGCCCTAGGGTTATAATGAGGACTTTATGCACCTAGGTAATAAAAACTCGCTTTACGTTGACCTTTTTGGTCAAATAAAGTAACTTTGTAGAGCAGTAGGTGTGTAAAGTAATTAAAGCTGGCCATTTCGAACTGGCCACCTAGACATAAAACAATAAAAAATAAAAAGTGGGCTATTTTTCTTTAATTTTTATTTCGACGGAAGGGTAAGGCAAAAAGTTTTAGTTAATATAAAGCCCCAACTTTTTTTTAGAGCTGTTTATATTTTCAAACACGTTGCATTAACCTTTTGTTTTGTTGTTAGTTAAATACTTATTTTTGCAGCTTTTGATTGTCTCGCAGCAGATGTGTAAAGTAAAGTATTCACCTCGGTAATAAAGCCTGTCTTTATCTTGGACGCTTGAATCCCACGCTTCACTCAGAACTCTGGATAAACACCCTCGCTGCGCTCGGGAGTTACTCTCCAAAGTCCTTCGTACGCTTTTGATTCAATCTGACGCCCGCTATATACGACAGGCCTTTAGTACCTCGGTGCATGAACTACTATTGTTCTTCTACGTTTCCAAAGTCCCATAGATAACTTTTTTTTAAATTTACTACCAAGTACAGAGTTATTCGAAATTTGAGGACCCCTTATGTAATTAGGAAGCACCCAAACTAAAAAAACTCATACCACGTTAATTTAGAAGCTGCTTAATTGTTTAAGTAGCTCTTAAATGGCATTTCTGTACTTCGACCATAAGGAACTTAAAATTAAAATGATACCAAAAAATAGCAATTTAAAACAGTATATTGAATATGGACACCTTAAAACTAATGCAATATATTTACAAATCATCAAAAAAAAAACAAGACAAAAATACTGACATTATTAATTTAATACTAGCACAACATGTACAATTTGACATAAATTGCAATATCACAGAGTTAAAATGTCTCGATACATACAAAAAAAAATTCAAAAACAAAAAAACTAAACGAAAAAACATACAAAAACAAACTAAAATGTACAAAAGAACTAATATACCTAGTCAGTCATTTTACTCTTTCTAGTTACAATTTTACAAAAAATATTTACAAACATAGTAACCTAAAAAATATGATATAACCAAATAAAAATTACAGTATCAGTAAAAGTTTTTAAAGCGAAGTCAGTGGACATGCGTGTGAGTGCGTCGAGAGTGGTGAAGCGTGCTACATCTTAGACCCACGGCCTTTAGATGAGAAGATGATAATCAACCTAATAAAAATTACAAAACCAGAGCAACTTAGAGGTCTTAAAGACACAAGTTCGGTAGTATCACCCAGGAAAAGATTGCTACATCTTAAACCCCATCGCCTTCAGACGATGATGATGATACCTGTCTCTCTTCTAATTGGTATCCACCAATCAGAAGAGAGAAACACCAGATGTAGAATCCTAAAGACTAGAAGCCTTTAGAATTCTACATCTATGTCCGACGCCGTGGAGTCGGTTTCGGACATGCCGATGCCTGACTCCATGTCTTCGTCGGGATCACCGTCATCGTCCGACTCCAGATCGTAATCATCAAAATCTATTTGATGATCACGATCTTCACCGTCTACTTGATGATCTTCCGGGTGATCTACGGGAATATTATTATCATCTTCTTCATCATCGTGGTCTATTACTTCGACCACCTCTTGCAGGTCCAATTGACCATCCGCCATTAAGATTTCCGGTACAGGCCCGCAGTCGAGGCATCTCGGTTGACCCTGCAATAAAAATAAAAACCTAAATGTTAGACTATTATTAACACAATTTTGACCTTCAATCAAAAATATCACGGTTCATGAAATACAGCTTAGTCACAGACAGGTTTACAGTGAAATCTCATGATCTCGAAGCCTCGTGATAGTCAAAGAACAGTAAAGTCTTAGCAAAAGGGTCCCGTTTTTACCGTTTTGTGTACTGAACCCTAAAAAACTTCAAGTTTAAGTTCAAACCAAAATCGCGAAAACAGAATAAAAACTTAAACAACATTATTTGTAAATAAAAAAACAAGTTGAATGGATGCTTTCCACTGATTCTCAAATATTTAATAGACCCTTTTGTAAAAGTCTGAAACACATGTAACCAAGAGACACAATTATTAAGTTTATATTCGGTTTTCGCCATACGGTTTCGTAAATCCAATTTTTTGGATTTAATCTCCTTGCTTTAAGTCTACCCCAATAGGTACTGCTAAGTCCTCGAAACGTCAGGCGTCGAAAAATACTAGATACAATAAAAGACTGCGATTAAAACCCGAGAGTAGGTTTAATTTCACTATTAAATAGTAATAATATTAATAAATGCTTACCATATTCTGCAAATCCTGCTGTAGATGCCCGGTCCTCTCAATTAGCAGCGAATTCAGCTGCAACATATGGGCCTTAATCCGTTAATCTTCCTGATGTATTCTTAGTTGACGTTTCAACTCCGGGTCTTGGCAAGACTCGATCAACACTTCCAAATTCGGTACATCCATAGTTAAGAAACCAAATAATCGCGCACGAAACAAAACTTGAAAAAGAATCTCGAAAAGATGTTACTCGTTCCAATTCCAATGACAGAATACAAATGAACTGAAAGCGGGGGTGGGTGCCCTTTTATAGGGTTCCGATGGAGCTTACGGGTGGATTCGTTGTGGAGGTAGGTCCGCCCACTCCACCTTATTTTAATTATAAATATTTGTCCATTTTTTACCCGACTGCGCGACGCAAAGGAGGGTAATGTGTTTATCGGTCTATGTATGTATGTATGTATGGATGGATGTTTCTATGTGGCGTTCTAGAGGCCAAACGCGTGGACCGATTTTGATGATTCTTACGTCAATCGATTCGTCTTAATCTGGCGAGTGTGACTAAAGACATGACAGTAATCCAAAGTAACTTATTATGTCACCACCAGACGCCATATTGTCAAAATTAGAAAATCCAAAATCTTCAAAGTATGTCAAGATGGGTATCGTTGTATAGGTTTTTAAAAATAAAGATTAGGTTTTTTTCACCATTTTTCATTTTAAACAACCGTTTAGGAAATATAACGGTTTAAAATTAATTTACAATTAGGTATTCTTGCTTTTTAATACTAACGAACAAGTTTTTATTTTTGTTACGTAGTTACGCTTGGAACCATCAAAGTATAAGCCGTGATGGTACAGGTGACAGAAATTTTATGATATAAACTAAAAAAATATTTACATAAATTGTACCTACCTACTGAATAAAAGCCTTATAACACTTAGGTACCTAAAAACTGGTAAAAGAACACAAAGGTTACTTTTTATTCCCGCGGGAACGGAACTTACGCGGGTGAAACCGCGGGGCGCAGCTAGTACATTATAACCCCCTAATGAAATGAAACACACAGAACACATAATAAATGAGTAAAAAATTAGTCACAGTCGGGACCCATTGGAAAAATTAGGTTGGTGGGAAAAATGAATGGGTCCCGCCTGTGAGTAATTTTTTACTCATTTATTATGTGTTCTGTGTGTATCGATTACAAAACTATTTTACTTCGCGTAATTTCAAATTACTGGGCTTGTTTTTTTGTTGTTTCTATGCGTATTTTTTAATCGAGTTTTTTACGCAGTCGGGTTTTTTGTTTTAAATACATTTTTTTTGTTTACGATGTTCTTAAGTATTCGCCATGGAAATTAAATGTTAAGTACAAATGTTTTATTTCTATCCTATCCTACTTCCTACTTAATATTATAAATCCGAAAGTCTGTTTGTTTGTTTGTTTATTTGTTTGTTTGTTTGTTCCCTCTTCACGGTCAAACGGCTCGACCGATTTGGATGAAAATTTGCATAGGGATAGTTTAAATGATGGAGAGTAACATAGGATACTTTTGATCCCGAAAATCCCGCGGGATCGGGACTTACGCGGGTGATAACTATCTAATAGATGAAAATTTGCATAGGGATAGTTTAAATGATGGAGAGTAACATAGAATACTTTTGATCCCGAAAATCCCGCGGGATCGGGACTTACGCGGGTGATAACTATTTATTGGATGAAAATTTGCACATCGATAGTTTAAATGATAGAGAGTGACATAGGATACTTTTGATCCCGAAAATCCCGCATGATCGGGACTTACGCGGGTGATAACTATTCAATAAATGAAAATCGACACAGGGGTAGGGTAAGTTATGTAGAGTGGCATCATGATCATCGTCATCGTCATCCTTCGTCATCGTCATCGTCACTTACTAATGAAATACAAACTTTACTTTACTTCACCTACCTACCGCAGTGCAAAACTCCACACTTAAACGGACGACCAGGGAAGTACTGATGATGTCAGGCGCGGTAGCGCCTGGCTTCAACAGTACTTCAATCAACAGTAATTATGGCTATGAAGTAGGCAGGTATTCATCTTAAAATATAATTACCAAATCCGAAAACTTCGTCGCGACTGGTGATACAAAGGCTGGCGGTTTCTTGTCCTAGCGGATTAGCCTTGCTATCCATTATCCATAGCGCGACATTTCAAATTTTTAGTTAATTACTTATTGTAAACATAGTAATTGTTATTTATGTTATCTCTGACAAACTGACAAATCAAACATTCAAATTTCTTCAAAAGTTGAAACTCGGCGTCAAAGTCAAATCGAAAAGTTTTTAAGTAACGTTCCGTTGTCTTTGCTCGGTTTTTATGGTCAAGAAAAATCTTGCTTTATAGCGTTTTTAATCTTTATTTTCATTTATTTATTATTTTAATGTACCCTATGTCACTCTCACGGTCATGACGAATCTAACGACGTATCGTTTATCTAAATCGGCCCAGCCGTTTAGGCCCTACGACGGCACAAAAATAGGTCACATACATACATACACTCACGGCAAAAACATAACACTTCCTTTGGCAGTCGTGTAATAAAGTAACTTTGTTGAGCAGTAGGTGTGTAAAGTAATTTAAATTTGGAACTAAGGTTCTAGTAGCATCATAGTAGCATACGGCCATTTGGAACTGGCCACCTAGACATAAAACATTAAAAAAATAAAAAGTGGGCTATTTTTACACGACTGCCAAAGGAAGTGTTATGTTTTTGCCGTGAGTGTATGTATGTATGTATGTATGTATGTGACCTATTTTTGTGCCGTCGTAGGGCCTAAACGGCTGGGCCGATTTAGATAAACGATACGTCGTTAGATTCGTCATGACCGCGTGAGTGACATAGAATACATTAAATTAATAAATAAATAAAAATAATGATGTATAACGCTATTAAACAAGATTTGTAAAGACCATAAAAAACAGAGAAAACGCGTAACATTGTTCACTCAAACGATATGTTTTATTCTATCGTAAATTTACATTTGAAAAGTATTGCTTGTAAAGTTTTACAATTAAGTTTAAAATAATTAATTATAAAATTATCGGAAGTCGTTTAAGTAGGTTGCCTTCATTACTATGTCACTTGCCTTCGGCTCGGTTGTCTTGTCTTTAATGACGTTCATAATAATATTATTTTTACTTACGTCAATTGATGGCTTAGCACTACCTCTGGAGTGGGATTTTTGAATTTTCGCACAAAAATTCAATATTCGCATGCGAAAACAATCCGCGTGTGAATAGTGTATTCTTATAGTCATTCTAATGGTTAATCTTCGAAAGTTATGTTGCTACTACATTTATGATTACGCAGGTAATTTTCGCAAGAACAACGGAACGTTAATTAAAAACTTTTTGATTTGACTCGTATAAATATCTCATCTATGGATTTGCATTTGACGCCGAGTTTAAAAGGAATTGGCAGAGATGACCCATTGAGATGACATAAAATACTTTAGTATCTTCTTACCAGTCTGTGGACATAAATAACCACTTTGTTTTTCAAAGAAAACAATACCTAAGTAATAACCTAAAATTAGAAAGCTAAAAGAAGTTGTCAGCAACAACAACCCGAGGCATTGCGCCCAAGATGCTGGCGGCGCGGGCGTTCCCGCGCTGGATAGGAAACCGCCAGCTCTTGTATTTATCACCCTGAGTAAGTAAAAACAAGCAATGCACGTCCTCGCTACTGGAGATTAATATACATCTAGAATTAATGAATTTCTTCTGGTGTAATTAAATCTGAACTCTGAAAACTAAAAAGCGATAAATAAAAAAAATATTTAAAAAATTAAAAAACCCGACTGCAGTTTTAACAGAAAAGTGTAAAACAAGATGCTTCTAGTAGCTTTAGGAATGGTGGATGCAGTCGGGTGGGACTCTAAATAAAAGGTGAATTAGTTTAATAAACCAAATACTTAGTGTTATATAATTAGGCATAAGTACTATCTTTATGTTATTTGGAGTCCCACCCGACTGCATCCACCATTCCTAAAGCTACTAGAAGCATCTTGTTTTTCACTTTTCTGTTAAAGCTGCAGTCGGGTTTTTTAATTTTTTAAATATTTTTTTTCCTTCAATTTTTATGTCGACGGAAGGGTAAGGCAAAAAGTTTTAGTTAATATGAAGCCCCAACTTTTTTTTTAGAGCTGTTTATATATTCAAACACGTTGACCTTCTTTTTTTTGTTGTTAGTTAAATACTTATTTTTGTAGCTTTTTGATTGTCTTGCAGTAGATGTGTAAAGTAAAGTATTCACCTCGGTAATAAAGCCTGTCTTTATCTTGGGCGCTTGAATCCCACGCTTCACTCAGGACTCTGGGTAAACACCCTCGCTGCGCTCGGGAGTTAACTCTCTAGAGTCCTTCGTACGCTTTTGATTCAATCTGACGCCCGCTATACAAGATGTAACGGGTAAGTCCTTTTAATCCGAAAGGGGGTTGTTCTAGACGTCTAGACGAACAACTTTTGTTCTATGACTTTTGGAAATTCGAAGTCCTTTCGAAAATTTTAAGTGTAAAGTTTACTTGAAGATCAGCTGTTTCTTAGAGTTCGAAGTTATTGACGTTATGTTGTCCTTTCATTTGGTTTGGTCTACTACTATCAAAAATTCAATTACCTTTTTTTTTCAAAAACAGCTGTTTCAGTAAAACAATCTCAAAATTGTCAAAAAAAAGTTCGAATTTTCAAAAGTGGTAGAACAAAAGGTGTTCGCCTAGACATCTTAGTACCTCGGTGCATGAGATACTATTGTTCTTCTACTTTTCCTAAGTCCCATAGATAACTTTTTTTTAATTTACTTCCAAGTACTGAGTTATTCGAAATTTGAGGACCCCTTATGTAATTAGGAAGCACCCAAACTAAAAAAACTCATACCACGTTAATTTAGAAGCTGCTTAATTGTTTAAAAAGCTCTTAAATTTTAAATGGCATTTCTGTACTTCGACCATAAGGAACTTAAAATTAAAATAATACCAAAAAATTAGCAATTTAAAAAAGTATATTGAATATGGACACCTTAGAACTAATGCAATATATTTACAAATCATCAAAAAAAAAACTAAAAATTTTAAAAAATACTGACATTATTAATTTAATACTAGCACAACATGAGTACAATTTGACATTATTGCAAAATCACTGAGTTATTATATACAAATGTCTCGATACATACAAAAAAAACTTCAAAAACAAAAAACTAAACGAAAAAACATACAAATACACAAACTAAAATGTACAAAAGTAAGAAACTAAACTAATATACCTAGTCAGTCATATTACAATTTTACAAAAAATATTTACAAACATAGTAACATAAAAAATATGATATAACCAAATAAAAATTACAGTATCAGTAAAAGTTTTTAAAGCGAAGTCAGTGGACATGCGTGTGAGTGCGTCGAGAGTGGTGAAGAGTGCTACATCTTAGACCCACGGCCTTTAGATAAGAAGATGATAATGAACCTAATAAAAATTACAAAACCTGAGCAACTTAGAGGTCTTAAAGACACAAGTTCGGTAGTATCACCCAGGAAAAGATTGCTACATCTTAAACCCCATCGCCTTCAGACGATGATGATGATACCTGTCACTCTCTTCTAATTGGTATCTACCAATCAGAAGAGAGAAACACCAGATGTAGAATCCTAAAGACTTGAAGCCTTTAGAATTCTACATCTATGTCCGACGCCGTGGAGTCGGCTTCGGACATGCCGATGCCTGACTCCATGTCTTCGTCGGGATCACCGTCATCGTCCGACTCCAGATCGTAATCATCAAAATCTATTTGATGATCACGATCTTCACCGTCTACTTGATGATCTTCCGGGTGATCTACGGGAATATTATTATCATCTTCTTCAACATCGTGGTCTATTACTTCGACCACCTCTTGCAGGTCCAAGTGACCATTCGCCATGAAGATTTCCGGTACAGCCCCGCAGTTGAGGCATCTCGGTTGACCCTGCAATAAAAATAAAAACCTAAATGTTAGACTATTATTAACACAATTTTGACCTTCAATCAAAGTTATCACGGTTCATGAAATACAGCTTAGTCACAGACAGGTTTACAGTGAAATCTCATGATCTCGAAGCCTAGTGATAGTCAAAGAACAGTAAAGTCATAGCATCCCGCTTTTACCCTTTGTGTACTGAACCCTAAAAAACTATCAAGTTTAAGTTTAAACCAAAATCGCGAAAACAATAAAAACTTAAACAACATTATTTGTAAAAAAAAAACAAGTTGAATGGATGCTTTCCACTGATTCTCAAATATTTAATAGACTTAGACCCTTTTGTAAAAGTCTGAAACACATGTAACCAAGAGACACAATTATTAAGTTTATATTCGGTTTTCGCCATACGGTTTCGTAAATCCAATTTTTTGGATTTAATCTCCTTGCTTTAAGTCTACCCTTGACCAATAGGTACTGCTAAGTCCTCGAAACGTCAGGCGTCGAAAAATACTAGATACAATAAAAGACTGCGAATAAAACCCGAGAGTAGGTTTAATTTCACTATTAAATAGTAATATAGTAATAATATTAATAAATGCTTACCATATTCTGCAAATCCTGCTGTAGATGCCCGGTCCTCTCAATTAGCAGCAAATTCAGCTGCAACATATGGGCCTTAATCCGTAAATCTTCCTGATGTATTCTTAGTTGACGTTTCAACTCCGGGTCTTGGCAAGACTCGATCAACACTTCCAAATTCGGTACATCCATAGTTAAGAAATCAAATAATCGCGCACGAAACAAAACTTGAAAAAGAATCTCGAAAAGATGTTACTCGTTCCGATGACAGAATACAAATGAACTAAAAGCGGGGGTGGGTGCCCTTTTATAGGGTTCCGATGGAGCTTACGGGTGGATTCGTTGTGGTGGAGGTAGGTCCGCCCACTCCACCTTATTTTAATTATAAATATTTGTCCATTTTTTACCCGACTGCGCGACGCAAAGGAGGGTAATGTGTTTATCGGTCTATGTATGTATGTATGTATCTATGTATGTATGTATGTATGGATGGATGTTTCTATGTGGCGTTCTAGAGGCCAAACGCGTGGACCGATTTTGATGATTCTTACGTCAATCAATTCGTCCTAATCTGGCGAGTGTGACTAAAGACATGACAGTAATCCAAAGTTAACTTATGTCACCACCAGACGCCATATTGTCAAAATTAAAAAATCCAAAATCGTCAACGTATGTCAAGATGGGTATCGTTGAATAGGTTTTTAAAAATAAAGATTAAGTTTCTTTCACCATTTTTCATTTTAAACAACCGTTAAGGAAATATAACGGTTTAAAGTTAATTTACAATTAGGTATTCTTGCTTTTTAATACTAACGAACAAGTATTTATTTTTATTACGTAGTTACGCTTGGAACTATCAAAGTATAAGCCGTGATAGTACAGGTGACAGAAATTTATTGATATAAACTAAAAAAAAAATTACATAAATTATACCTACCTACTGAATAAAAGCCTTATAACACTTAGATACCTAAAAACCGGTAAAAGAACACAAAGGTTACTTTTTATTCCCGCGGGAACGGAACTTACGCGGGTGAAACCGCGGGGCGCAGCTAGTACATTATAACCCCCTAATGAAATGAAACACACAGAACACATAATAAATAAGTAAAAAATTAGTCACAGTCGGGACCCATTGGAAAAAGTAGATTGGTAAAATGAATGGGTCCCGCCTGTGAGTAATTTTTTACTCATTTATTATGTGTTCTGTGTGTATCGATTACAAAACTATTATTACTTAGCGTAATTTCAAATTACTGGGCTTGTTTTTTTGTTGTTTCTATGCGTATTTTTTAATCGAGTTTTTTACGCAGTCGGGTTTTTTGTTTTTTTATAAAAAAAAAATTTTTTAAGATGTTCTTAAGTATTCGCCATGGAAATTAAATGTTAAGTACAAATGTTTTATTTCTATTGATAATAAATTACAAAGATGAGAATTAGGTATATTCTGTGCTAGATATACCTCATATGTTACCTTTCAATTGTTACCAAAATATAACATTCATTTGGTTATAAATTGTAAAAAGTATTGATATATTAATGACGAAAAAAAACGTGAATATCTGTATAATAATAATATAATAATAAATGCCTATTAATACTAAGTATTAATAGGCATTTATTTAATTTTAAAAAACTACCCTTATAATTTCTTAATAAAAAATATTTTATTTGAAATTTATAATCAAAAGTGCGTCCGCATTCATGTATTCAAAGGCTTGGTGCATTTCCTCTTTGTATAACAGCAATACACACGAAAAAACATCCGTAACTATCCATTTTTGTATTATTTTTAAATCAAGCACAAAACAAATTCAAATTTACCACAAAATGTGTAGTAAAAAAAAACAAAGTTTCACACCTACGTTTTAATACCATATAACTAAGGGCATCAATCTCATTTAAGTAAAAATAATTTATAATAAAACACAATTATTTACCGGGTTTTAGTCGCGTTTTTTTTATTAACGGCATTGTTACAATGTAGACAACCTACCTACCGGTAGACTTTGATAAAGTAATAAATAAAACGCTAGTGATATTGTAATATTGTGTTTTACTATGATGCAAAATCGCAAACATATAATACAAAAGTAGAATAATTTGTAAAAAAAATATATCACGACATTACACAGCGCTATCTAGCCCCAAACTAAGCACTAGGCTTGGCCTATGGGTACTAGATAACGGATACATATTTTACTTTTTTTTTTGTAAATATTTACATAATCATATGATACATAGCATCAATACTGAGGTTTGGTGTGATATTCTGGGGTAATTCGACTGACAAATTGAAGCCATTAATTGCACAAAAACGATGCATACGTGCAATATGTCAATTAGGTAGAATGGAATCATGTAGAGAATATTTTAAAAAATTGAAAATACTTACATTTCCTTCCATTTATATAAGTGAAGTTGTACAATTTGTTAAAGAAAATTTACATTTATTTCAAAAATTTTGTGAGAACTGAAGGAACAAATTTGATCTTCATACAATCGTACGCAAGACTCGTATGATGAGTATTAGTGTGTTCAGTATGGCTCCCGCAATATACAACGGAATCCCATTGTCATTGAGGATGATTGAATCTCCCAGGGAGTTTAAGCGTGCTGTCAATAATTATCTTATCGAAAAGTCTTATTATTCCATTGAAGAATTTTTTAATGATAAAAATTGTACAAAATAAATGTATTATTTGACATTTCATATTATTTATATACAATATTCTGACATTATTTAATTGACACGCGAAATGTAGGTAGGTATTTAATTTTGTTTGACATTGTTATTAATCTGTATTCATTAATTTAATTTTATCTGCGACATTGTATTCTTTGAAATTTAGTAGTTTTAATAGGTAGTCAGTAAGTATATTTGTAAAATCATTAAGTTGACATTAAGATTGATTTAAAATAAGTACTTACTTGATTCTGATATTTGCATGCTAAGTTAAGTGCTGGTGAAATATGTTGAACTATACCTACTACTTGATAACATCTGTTGTAACCATATTTCGTGCAAATAAATGACATTCATTCATTCATTCATTTCATTAATAGAATACACCCAGAACCAGAAACAAACATTAGTGGTAAATGCCTAGGCTTATGCGGCTCTAGAGCCTTGTGTAAGCCTAAAATTAACACATACTTCAAATTTTATTGATTCCAGAATCTTATTATTCGAAATTTTATCCTTACCTTCGTTAAATGATAATTATTACGCAATAGAGTAGAGGGTAAGTGTAAAAACATTCAACTAAACAATTTAAATTTAAAATGATTGTTTTCACTTCAAATATCGAATATCAAGATCCATAAAAAATAAAAAAAATTAATCATGGTAAATATATTCCGAGTTTGTTGTAAATACCCTGTTGTTTAATTATAATTGTAGTTATAATACGAGTAAATGGAGTGCAATATGTTTTGATTGACATGTAAAAAGTAACCATAACCTACCTTCAATATTATTTTTAACATAGTTATTTTATTTCTTATCGGTTGTTAACCGATTATGGCCATTAGAAAATAAGCCAGTGTCAAGTATTATGAATAATATTATGCTAGTTATTTGCATCGAAACAGTCAAGTCGTCATAGTTAAAGTCAAGTCTAGGGAATAATTTGTAAATACGGCGGCCATTTACAAAGATTGTTCACGGAGCTTTGGAGACAACACTAAGTCCATGTTTTGCACCGATTTTCACTTTCATTCCACTTGTACACCTTCACGAAACTAAATTGATTAATTTGTCCCCGAAATTAAACAATTTGCACGCATTTGAACTAGGTTTCACAAAAATGAAAATTTAGCACCACATCTCCTCAAGGCGTTCCTGCCAAAACTCCAAACATAGTTTTACAATAATCTATTAAAGTTTTTCGAACAGAATTCTTTGGTACATACACTACATAGAAACTCAAAATATTGAGTGCACCTGCGAAATACAACTGACCATAAAACTAGTAGTTTAGCCTAGCAGATAACAATTGAAACATCATTACAAAAGACACGAAACCTACCTACAGCGCGGCTTTGAAGAAGCTCACTAATTCAATAGACATTCACTTCCTTTGTCTAAAAATTACTGGAACCAAAGTAATGATGAGAATGTAATTCTAAAGAGCAATAAATCATAAGCCCTTCACAAAACTAGGTCAGAAAAGTTCTAGCAAATATTTTTACTGATAAGGACTATATTAGAGCATTTGTTATTGCTAAATTTGCCGGCTTAGTACCTGTATTGTTCGTGTGAGAACAAAACAATTTTGACTTTTGGCAAGCCGATAAGTAAAAGTTTATAATACGGGCATTTTTTACATTGATACAAAGCTGGTTTACAACTGTAGGTTTAGCGTTTTCTTAGGAATACCGGGATAAAAGGTATTCTATGTTATTTTTTTATCGAACATTGGAAAGCAGATTTTAATCGGATCAGTAGTTTTTAATTGTATAAGGAACAAACAGAGAAACAGACAGACATGAATTTTAAAAATTATATAATTTTACACACCTACTGCTCTACAAAGTTACTTTATTTGACCAAAAAGGTCTACGTAAAGCGAGTCTTTATTCCCAAGGTGCATAAAGTGCTCATTATAACCCTAGGGCATAAAGTAATTTAAATTTGGAACTAATGTTCTGGTAGCATACGGTCATTTCGAACTGGCCACCTAGACAAAACACATAAAAAAACTAAAAGCTGGGCTATCTTTCTTCTATTTCTATTTATAGGGTAAGACAAAAAGTTTTAGTTGATATAAAGCCCCAACTTTTTTTTCATCGGCTGAGACAAACATCGGTCTCAGCCGATGAAAAAAAAAGTTGGGGCTTTCGTCATTTTGATGTAACATTGTTAAATTTAATTAATGTAGAGCTGTTTATATATTCAAACACGTTGCATTAACCTATTGTTTTGGTGTTAGTTAAATACTTATTTTTGTAGCTTTTTTATTGTCTCGCACTAGATGTGTAAAGTAAAGTATTCACCTCGGTAAAAAAGCCTGTCTTTATCTTGGGCGCTTGAATCCCACGCTTCACTCAGGACTCTAGGTAAACACCCTCGCTGCGCTCGGGAGTTAACTCTCCAGAGTCCTTCGTACGCTTTGGATTCAATCTGACGCCCGCTATATAAGACAGGGCTTTAGTACCTTCGTGCATGAACTACTATTGTTCTTCTACTTTTCCTAAGTCCCATAGACAACTTTTTTTAAATTTACTTGCAAGTACAGAGTTTTGACCTCTTTTCCTTTATTATAAGTATAGATAGATAAAAGATATAAATAGAAGATATAGATAGAAGATATATTATTTTATGTATGTGTATGTGTGGTTCAAAAGAAAATATATGTACCTATATCAGGACTTCCTATTACCTATCGTCGATACATTTTGTTAGTAATTAAAAGACTTACGGCCGATTTGTAATTTAACACATGATCACAAAAAACCCCATGAGTTTCTTGTGGCTTCTTCTCATCGGAGGGCGCGTTCCGAAGCCACACTAAAATCAATACACCTAAGACGTAGTCAAATGATCATGACGTGCATTTAATGTTGTACAAGAATCTAAAGGAAATAAACTATTTTGACTTTGACTACAAAAACGCTACTTAATAAATTTAAATTCTACTTAAATAATTAAGCAGCTCGCGAACTCATAATATCCGATACCAAATTTGAATTTAAAAGCTGCTTAATAATTAATAATTTTAAGTGGCAATTCTGTTTTTGGTTGTTAATAGTAAAATCGTGTTAAAATATGGTTGTTTGCTATTGTCAGGAGAAGGTTCTTAAAAAATGCTAAACCGATTTCGTTGAATTTTGGTACAGAGAACCTTGGAGAAGGACATTTATGCTACTCCTGATTTTTGCTAAGAAATTGCTTTTGCGTTATCCGGTCATATAGTTTTGGCAAAAACTGAAACGCTATTCGAAATTTGAGGACCCCTCAAGTAATTAGGAAGCTCCCAAACTAAAAAAAAACATCATACCACGTTAATTTAGAAGCTGCTTAATTGTTTAAGGAACTCTTATATTTTAAATGGTATTTCTGTACTTCGACCATAAGGAACTTAAAATTAAAATAATACCAAAAAATAGCAATTTAAAAAAGTATATTGAATATGGACAACTTAGAACTAATGCAATATATTTACAAATCATCAAAAAAAAAACATGACAAAAATACTGACATTATTAATTTAATACTAATACATGTTGTGCTACAACATGAGTACAATTTGACATAAATTGCAATATCACAGAGTTATTATATACAAATGTCTCGATACATACAAAAAAACTTCAAAAACAAAAAAACTAAACGAAAAAACATACAAAAACAAACTAAAATGTACAAAAGTAAAAACTAAACCTAGTCAGTCATTTTACTCTTTCTAGTTACAATTTTACAAAAAAATATTTACAAACATACTTAGTAACATAAAAAATATGATATAGGTAACCTAATAAAAATTACAGTATCAGTAAAAGTTTTTAAACCGAAGTCAGTGGACATGCGTGCGAGTGTGGTGAGAGTGGTGAAGCGTGCTACATCTTAGACCCACGGCCTTTAGAGGTCTCAAAGACACAAGTTCGGTAGTATCACCCAGGAAAAGATTGCTACATCTTAAATCCCATCGCCTTCAGACGATGATGATGATACCTGTCTCTCTCTTCTAATTGGTATCCACCAATCAGAAGAGAGAAACACCAGATGTAGAATTCTAAAGACTTGAAGCCTTTAGTATTCTACATCTATGTCCGATGCCGTGGAGTCAGCTTCGGACATGCCGATGCCTGACTCCATGTCTTCGTCGGGATCACCGTCATCTTCAGACTCCAGATAATCATCAAAATCTATTTGATGATCACGATCTTCACCGTCCACTTGATGATAGTACTAAGTATTAATAGGCATTAATTAAATTTTAAAATAAAGTTTCCCACTGAGCGTCCCAGCAGGGTGGATTCGCTAGTAAAATGCTTTATTACTGCCCTAAAGATACCGAACATAAGTTATAGGCAGTCACCTTATCACGACGCGAATCACAACAATACCGCGATTCAGAGTGACTTGGTGCTGCCATCTAGCGGTGGGCCTTGACAACTATGTTTAATACAATGAGTTGGTAGTCAATGTGATTTAGCCGCGTTATACTACTAAGCTTTCGAACTCAAAATATACTATACCAATCTATCTAAGTATATACTTATAATAAAATCGTAACTTAGCGGTGTCTGTTTTTGAAAGATATTTTGAAAAAACTATTTTTAAGGGTATGTAATGTACTAACGTAACAGACCCCATTTGCGTGTTTAACTTTTTGTCTGTTTGTCCGTTTGAATGTTTGTCCGTTTGTCTGTTTATCCGTGCGTTTGTGCGCGCTAATCTCTGAAACGGCTGGACCGATTTCAATAAAATTTAGTATGCAGACAGCTTAAGACTTCTATTAACATAGGTAAACAAGTTTATTTGGCACTTTGCCAGTGTCTAATCACGTATTGTGTTACTTGCTGGGGTGGTGTACCAAAAACGAATCTGATCAAGTTGGAGGTTGCGCAGAGGGCAGTTTTGAAGGTATCAAGCTTCAAACCTTCTCGTTTCCCTACTGTAGACTTGTTCAGTTTCTGGAAAGTACTAACGGTTCGACAATTATTTGTGCTAAACATAATTCTTAGACAACAGTCCTTGTTACCGTTTCATCAAACACCCGTTTTATCACGAAGACCTTTCAATGTTTGTACTCCTAATGAATTTCGTACCACATTTAGTCTCAGATTCTTACCATATTTAGGTCCCTATATCTACAACAAAATTAATAAACTACTTAATTTATACACATTAACTAAAAATAAATGCAAATTCGAACTTACAAAGTACCTACAATCTCTTTCATATGATGAGACAGAGCTGCTAATAAAAATAAAAATTTAAGTAGTAAGTCTTATAACTATTATGTTCTTAAAACAATAAATAAGTTTCATTATTGCTATAAAACCCAAACATACCCTCTCACATACACTCAATCATCATACATTCTACACACAGAGAGGACTTCCCTTACGTTTAATTAGTATAAGTTTATATTACATTTCGTTTTTACTACGATTAAAGTGTTTTATAGATAAATTAGCTTACTGAACAATTATTGTACCTAGTAGTAGTCTGTGGGGTTTGGCGCTGGATGCTGAAACACAAGCTCACGCTTAGTTTAGCAACAGTGGCTAAAACATATCTGGAAATGTATGTACCTAGTTTCTAGTACCTACTTGTTGTTTTCGAAATAAAATTTATTATTTATTATTATTATTATTGTATAGGCTACTACGATATCAAGTCTGGATATCCGGATAAAAAATAAAAATTGCGTAATTTCGTTGATTTTGATCCATCGGCAGATGCCGACGATAGATATCGTCATCCATCGTCATTCATCGTCATCGATCGTCATCACTTACTGACATACAAAATTTGCCTTACTTCACCTACCTACTGCAGTGCAAAATCCACACTTAAACGGTCGCCCATTGAAGTACGATCATCAGTACTTCCCTGATCGTCCGTTTAAGTGTGGATTTTTGCATTGCGGTAGGTAGGTGAAAGAACGCGGGATCGCGACTTGCGCGGGTGAAACCGCGGGGCGCAGCTAGTTTTATATAAAACAGCCCTGTAAATTTAAAAAGGCGATTCTGTATTTGGTTGTTCAAATAGGGGTTATGTTGTGTTTGCTATTGCCAGGAGAAGGTTCTTAGTAAATGCTGAACCGATCGAGAATCTTGGAAGACCTTGGAAAGGACATTTTATGTCACTTCTGATCTGATACTGATCCAGATATTCCCGCGGGGTCGGGATTTTTGGCGCGCCAAACTGCGGGGCACAGATAGTCTCCAATAATTCAATTGGTCCATATGATGCTGTTACTTTTTTACCTAGAATTGTGCCACTCATAATAATTATGATGCTGATTCTTTCACAAACTTTGTTTAGCCATTTAAAAAAAACCTCATTATATTTGTACATTTCAGATGTCAATGGAAGAGGTCGCTATGGGCTTTATAAACGTTGCGAATGAAGCTATGTGCAGGCCTATAAGGTAAGTGATCTATCACCGCGGTTTCTTGTTTAACTGCCCGTCTTGCTTCTTCTAGATTCCTGCTACACTTTAGACTTACTATCCCTTACCATCAGGTGAGATAATGGTCAAACGCTCATCGATCGTTTATTAAAAAAGTTGAGTTATTTATACTTATAATCTTACTAATATTATAAACGCGACAGTTTGTATGTATGTATGTGAGGTTGTTACTCTTTCACGCAAAAACTACTGGACCGATTGCGATGAAACTTGGAATATAGGTAGCTGGGGACCTGGATTAACACATAGGCTACTTTAATCCCGATATTCCCGCAAGAACGGGACTTACGCGGGTGAAACCGTGGGGTGCAGCTAGTTAATAATAAAGGAAGACAGAACAAAAAGTCTGTCATTAGAAATATTTTTTATAAAGTGGTCTAAGGGACTTAGGAAATGTATAGAACAAAATTTTATATTTTTTAAGTGTATGTCTGTCTGTTTCTTATACAATTAAAAACTACTGCTCTTACCGAAATTTGGTATCAAATATTGGATAGTTCTATTTTCGAGGAACGTCGCGTCGTGGTATACTTTAAATCGAAATCCAATTAGTAGTAGAACCCGAGTGATGAACGAAAGAGTCTAAAGTTTAAAAATTATATATAGTTTTGTTCTACTACTTTTCCTTACTCCCCAAGACAACTTTTTTGTTAATTTACTTCCAAGTACAGACTTCCTTTATTTTAGGTATATATATACAAAGTGTAACGGGTATGCCCTTTTAAGCCGAAAGGGAGTTGTTCTAGACATCTAGGGGAAAATCTGTTGTTCTACGACTTTTAAAAAATCGAACTTTTTTTGGAAATATTTGAGGTTGTTTCACTGAAAAAAAACAGCTGCTTTAAAAAAAATGGTATAATTGAAGTTTTGATTGTAGTAGACCAAACTAAATGAAAGGACAAAATAAGGTCAATGACCTCGAACTCTGCGAAACAGCTGATTTTCAAGTAAACTTTACACTTAAAATTTTGGAAAAGTACTTCGAATTTTCAAAAGTCGTAGAACAAAAGTTGTTCGCCTAGAAGTCCCAAACAACCCTTTTTCGGCTTAAAAGGCCTTACCCATTAGATATATAGATATGGATAAAAATGTATGTATTTGTAGAGCGCTAACAACGGCTCGCGGTCACGACGCGTCACGCCACGCACTCGCGTGTTTCGGAGGCGCGGGCGGACAACACGCGTGTGCTATCGCCCGCCAACTTGCCATACACACCGTCTATGTACATAAGTACGCCGGTAAGTTTCAAAGTCAAATTATTATTATTTTTAATTAGATGTATTGATCACTTTAAAATTTAAATACGTCAAGTGTTCTTAAATCTATTAGGTACTCTAGTGTGGCTTCGGAACACGCCTTCCAATGAGAAGAACCCACAAGATATTCATGGGTTTTTTTTTCGTGATCATGTTTTTATGTACCTTCTACAATCGTCAAAATACATTATTTTTTTTACATTGATCGTAGTATGATTCACATTGTCGCATATTTACGGCTATAGTGGAACCGGAGCAATATTCTACTATAATATTTAATAACAAAAAGTTCCAAAGTAATTCTATCTATCGGTTAAAATACATTGTAAAAGATAAAAGAAACAAAGAATAGACACGGAAAGAAACATAAAAAATAAAAAAAAGAAGAGAAGAGACAAGAAAAAGTACACAACCGCATCCACAAACACACAACCTGCCCAACCACATCCGACCCATCCCTACCTACATTTACCTTGTAGAACGATTATTCCCAGTTGTCCACTCTAGCCCTGTCCCCCCGGGGGACAGCTGGGAATTGTCTTCCCAGTGAATACAGTTTTTTCCATGCATTGATCTACATGTATAACTAGCTGCGCCCCGCGGTTTTACCCGCGAAAGTGAAAAACGCGTTATCACGGGCGCGGGCGGCCGAGCGGCTCTCGAACGGTTGCACTTTTTCATTCATTACTCGGGTTCTACTAATTGAATTTCGATGCAAAGTATACCACGAGGTTCCTCGAAAATAGAACTATCCAATATTTAATTTCAACCAAATTTCAATCGCATAAGTAGTTTTTAATTATATAAGGAACCGAAATATAAACCGAGAAACAGACAGACAGACATGAATTTTAAAAATTATAAAATTTTGTTCTACTACTTATCCTAAGTACCTTAGACCACTTTTTTTAAATTTACTTCCAAGTACAGACTTTTTGTTCTCTCTTCCTTTATTATAAGTATAGATAGATATATGTTACAGTTCGAACCAATCTATACATAATATTATAAAGCTGAAGAGTTTGATTGTTTGTTTGAACGCGCTAATCTCAGGAACTGCTGGTCCGATTTGAAATATTCTTTTTGTGTTTGATAGTCCATTTATCGAGGAAGGTATATAGTATTAGGGGTTAAAGTATGAAATTGCCGATTTGTACTGAAAATCTTAATTGTTTATTTTTTAAATTTTTCACAAATTTATTTAATCAAAATAGTTGCCATTATTATCTATACATTGCTGCCATCTAATGGGAAGGTTATTAATGCCTTTGCGATAGAACTCCGACGATCTAGACTGCACAAACTGTGTGAAAGCATTTTGTACTGCCTCCTGGGAAGAAAACTTCTTGTCACGTAGATAATTGTCCAAATCACGAAAAAAATGGTAGTCCGTTGGAGCAAGGTCTGGTGAATACGGAGGATGACGAATGGTTTCTAAGTGCAGTTCCTGAAGGGTCAAAATGGTTTCTCGTGCTGTGTGAGGTCTCGCGTTGTCGTGGAGCAATAATGGTGAAGATCGATTCATGAGTCGGGGCTGTTTTACTGCTAGTTTTGTCAACATGGTTCGGAGTTCGGCACAATAGACATCTGCCGTAATTGCTTGACCAGATCGAAGAAAACTATAGTGAATAACACCATGCTGAGACCACCAAACAGTTACCATTACCTTTTTATTGGTAAGTTTTGCTTTAGGACACTGTTGTGGCATTTGACCTGGGGTCAGCCATTGCATTTTTCTTTTCCGGTTATCATAAAGAATCCACTTTTCATCACATGTTACAATTCGATCCAATATTCCTTCATTTCTGTACCGGTTCAACAAGGCAACACAAGTTTCAACACGCGTTTCTTTCTGCAGATCAGTCAAATCATGAGGCACCCATTTTTCGTATTTTTTTATTTTATTGATTTGACGCAAGTGAGTCAATAAAGTGGGTAAGGTAACGTTAAACCATGCCGCTAATTCCTGGGTAGTTTGACTAGGATCGGCTTCCACTATCTCTCTTAATTCATCGTTATTCACCTGTGTGGGCGGTCTTCCTCGTGGCTCGTTCTTTAAGTCGAAATTTCCATCACGAAAGCGTTTAAACCAAAATCGCACGGTGCGTTCATTAGTAGACCCCTCTCCAAACGCAGCATTGATATTGCGGGCTGTTTCTGCCGCGTTAGTTCCGCGTCGGAACTCGTATTCAAAAATCACTCGAATATTCGCAGTATCCATCTTTCTTGTCTAAATTGAATAACAAAAACAATTGAAAGTCGATATTCAAATGTTTCACATTTTTTTAAAAAAGAACATCACAGAAACCGTTTGAAAAAAGTTTCATTCGAAAACCTCAAACGATGAAGATTCTATGTCAATTCAAAGAACCTATTGCAATAAAACGGCAATTTCATACTTTAACCCCTATTATATTAGGCTACCTTTGATTTTTTGTTTTGGTTAAACCGATTTGAATGAATTTTGGTACAGTGATAGTTTAGTGGTTGAAATGAGATATAGGGTACTTTGAATAATCATACGGGTTAAGCAACACTTAGTATGACATACGTGATGCGTCACATACGTTACGGGATAGGAATTTTATTTATATGTCGGAGAATCAAGCCCGACAACTGAACGCAAGCGGGAGCCACGTGGTCCCGCTTGGACGCGGCCGTAGCAGCGGGCGGTCGAGCAGTCACTCTGACGATTGCAGCCGCACCGAGCGGACGTGTCTGTTCTGATTCTAATTAGCAATAAAGTTATTTCGCTCAGTTACTTCGTATCATTTGCACTCGTTTGCTCGAGATTACCTACGATGGAAAATAATGACGTCGAGCGCCCACGGAGCCCCATCCTGGAGCCTTCTGCGACATCAGAAGTGGGATCACCTCGAGCACGGCAGCCAGCATCTGCGCATTTGCAACCGCCACAAACCAATGAAGACCTGTTGCGAAAAATGTTCGAACTCCAAAACAACAGTATGCTGAGCCTGATCGAAGCAATCAAACAACCGGCAAATACGAACAGTAAGAATATCAAACTACCCGAATTTGATCCGGAGAAACCCGATGCAGACGCACGAGCTTGGTGCAATACGGTTAACCTTTGTTTTGATGAAAATCCGTTACAAGGAGGGCCGCTAATAATAGCGCTCAGTGGTGCATTAAAGGGAAGTACTTCACAATGGCTGTCACATGTTTCTTTTCCCGGCATGCAGTGGTCACAGTTTCGAGAGTTGTTTACTGCCAGATACGACACCATCGAAACATCGGCAGCTACCCTCATTAATCTACATGGTAGTAAACCGAAAGAAAACGAGTGCCTGTCGGTTTATGCAGCAAGACTAATAACAAAACTAACCTCAAAATGGCAAAATATGACCAAAGAAGAGATTATAGTATCGACTGTGTTGGCACATCTCACGCAGTTCGATAAGCGTTTGCAACGTTTGGCGTTTACGACCGAGATCACGTCGAGAGACAGGCTGCAGCGTGAATTGCAGGCTACCACGTTTATGAAAAGAAAAGCGCCACAAACGATGGATGAGACCTGCACGGATCCGAAACGTGTCAAGACAGGACCGCCAGCGAGGTGTTTTCAGTGCGGCAAAGTGGGTCATCGTGCGCAAGAGTGTCGCTCAAAGGAAAGGAGACCGATGACAATGACGTCATCGTCCGCCATCAGCAACCCGCAGTCACGAGTCGTTTGCTTCCGGTGTGGCGGGTTGGGCCACTTTGCGTCGAAATGCAATAACAGATCAGGCGTTAACGGTGCCGGCGGCGGAAGGATGACGACACCGGGGACGAGCGCAGCGGGACCATCGCCCGCGCCTGAACGTGAGCGCCAGGTCAACGTGTGCAGCGTGAGCAGTCCACGTGGTCAACTAAGTAATAATAGTGAGTCATACTTGTTTTGTTTCGATTCTGGAGCTGAATGTTCCCTGATTAAAGAAAGTATCGCAGGTAAATTTTCTGGAAAACGAGTAAACAATGTAGTAAAATTAACGGGGATAGGTCAGCATAGTGTATACAGTACGCTTCAAGTTTTAACTAGAGTATCAATAGGTGATTTTAATTTAGAAATTTTATTTCATGTGGTACCTGATAGTTTTATGAGCGAGGATATTTTTGTTGGCAGAGAAATTTTGTCGCTGGGTTTTAATGTTAACGTGTCGTCGGATAGTGTTGTTTTGTCGTATCCCAAAAAGATTTTGATTTGTGAGAAATCGCGTGATAGTAGCACTTTAGATTTTGAAAACATAGATACCGATGTACCCGCAAATTATAGGTCGCATTTGATCACAGTTTTGCAAGACTATTCGACATCTTTTTCTCGAGGTGTAGCTACGTCTCGTGTAAACACAGGTCAGCTTGAAATTCGCTTGATTGATCCTACGAAAACAGTTCAGCGTCGTCCTTATCGCCTCGGCGAGACCGACCGGCAAGTTGTTCGAGAAAAAGTTAGGGAACTATTAGAAGCAGGAGTAGTTAGGCCCAGTTGTTCTCCATTTTCCAGTCCTGTACTGTTGGTTAAGAAGAAGGATGGTTCTGACCGAATGTGCGTTGACTACAGGGAGCTCAACGAGAACACTGTAGCCGACAGATACCCACTTCCATTGATTGAGGACCAAATTCCTAGACTAGGTGGGGCAAAATGGTTTACCTGTTTAGACGCCATTAGCGGCTATCATCAAATCCCTTGCGAGTCTTCCTCTATAGAGAAGACTGCGTTTGTTACACCCGACGGCCAATGGGAATATTTAACCATGCCGTTTGGTTTAAAAAACGCTACGTCTGTTTATCAACGAGCTGTCATGCGAGCTCTTGGAGATCTATGCCATTCTTTCGTGGTGGCCTATGTCGACGATTTATTGATCATAGCGTCTGATGTAGAGCAGGGGATAGAGCGCCTTCGTATTACTCTTGAGACATTAACTAAAGCAGGGTTTTCATTAAATCTTCAAAAGTGTGTCTTTTTAAAACGTAAGGTTGAATATTTGGGATTTATTGTCGAGGATGGTAGAGTCATGCCAAATCCTAAAAAGATAGAGGCCCTAACTCGGCTTCCACCTCCAAGCTCTGTCACGCAGCTCAGACAATTCATAGGTTTGGCATCCTATTTTCGACAATTTATTCACGGGTTTTCTAAGATTATGGCCCCGCTATTTAAGTTGACCAGTGGTAAGGGTTGTGAAATCAAATGGGAGCCTACTCATGAACAAATCAGGCAGAAAATAATCACCCTCTTGACTTCACAGCCTGTGCTACGAATATTTGACCCGAACCTGTCAATAGAAATTCATACGGATGCGAGTGCAGACGGGTACGGAGCTGTGTTGATTCAAAAAGCTGACGGAAAACAATATCCTGTTGCTTTTTACAGTCGGCGCACATCTTCACCCGAATCTAGGTACCACTCCTATGAATTGGAGACCTTGGCAGTCGTGAACGCGGTCAAAAATTTCAGACACTACTTACAGGGCCGTAAATTTACAGTCGTCACAGACTGCAATTCTGTCAAGGCCACCAAGAGTAAGGTAGAGCTCTCTCCACGCGTACATAGGTGGTGGGCTTATCTTCAGTCTTTTGACTTTGATATCGTTTATAGACAGGGTTCCAGAATGAAGCATGTCGATTGTCTCTCCCGTAATCCACAACTATCCCCCCCTTCAATTAAACCGATGCGCGTAGATCAGAAACGTGTGAATATTGCAGAACTTTCTAGCAACTGGCTTCAGGTAGAGCAAGAGAGAGATCCTGAAATTCAAAAAATTCTGTCAGATCTCCAGAATGAAGTGTTGCCTGAAAACATCAGAAGTACGTATGAAATCAGGTCAGGCATTCTTCATCGTAAGATACAGAGAAATAATAGGAATCGTTGTTTACCTATAGTCCCTCGTGCATTTAGGTGGTCGGTTGTAAATAACATTCATGAGTCTGTGATGCATTTAGGGTGGGAGAAAACACTCGAGAAAACCTATGAGTACTACTGGTTTCAAGGCATGTCTAGGTTTGTTCGAAAATTTGTCGATAATTGTATTACCTGTAGAATTTCCAAGCCAAGTACAGGTAGAGTTCAAGCGGAGCTACATCCGATTCCCAAACTAAGTGTTCCATGGCACACAGTCCACATTGACGCGTCAGGAAAGCTTAGTGGCAAGAATGACGTCAAAGAGTATGTCTTCGTCCTAATAGACGCTTTCACAAAGTTTACCTTGCTCTTTCATTCCCTGAATATAGATACCAGCAGCAGCATTAAGGCTTTGGAATCTGGCGTGGCTTTATTTGGTTCGCCTTCTCGCATAGTTGCTGACCAGGGCAGATGTTTCGCTAGTAAGGAATTTGCTAACTATTGTATGAGTCGCAACATTCAGTTGCATCTCATCGCAACTGGGGGCAGTCGTGCCAATGGACAGGTAGAGCGGGTGATGAGCACACTTAAAAGTATGCTAACAGCGGTAGAGTCGAGTAAGGATCGCTCTTGGCAGGATGCGTTGGGCGAGGTACAATTAGCGATGAACTCAACCGTAAATCGGGTTACTAAAGCCAGCCCATTAGAATTAATGATAGGAAAAGTAGCACGACCTCTGGGGTTAATGGCGATAGATGATAACAACGTTGATGAAGTTGATCTAAATGTGATACGGGAACATGCAGCTCAGAATATTAGTCGATCTGCAATGTACGATAAAGTCAGATTTGATAAGAATAAGGCAAAAATTAATCGTTTCGGTGTGGGAGACTATGTTCTCATTGAAAATGAAGAAAGAAACCAAACCAAATTGGACCCTAAGTTTAAGGGACCTTTTAAAATTTTAGAGGTTTTAGAAAATGACAGGTACCTTCTGAAATCTTTAACTTCAAAGAGAACATACAAGTACCCACACGATAGAGTAAGAAGAGTACCGAACCCAGAGGGTCCGGCAGATGTAGAACAAGGTTTAAATGTAGAGGACGATGATGTTGATAGTGTCTAATCCATCATACTGTACCTAAGCGTTGTGGCGTTGTAAAGTAAGATGTTTTTTTTTGCGTGTTATCCTCATTTTCGTCGTAGCGAAAATGAGATGAGTCGTTGGTGCGACGGCATGCTTTTGTGGCTATCCTTGATTTCGTAGGTGCGAAAACAAGATGGGTCGTTGGTGCGACGGCATGTTTTAGGGGTTTACCCTCGTCTCCGTTGGTGCGGAAATGAGATGAGCTGCTAGTGCAGCGCTTGTGATTTTTGATTATTGATCAATGTGAAAAGTTGAATTGTTGCGATCTAGTAATGACATGTGATTGTAGAGACATTCCAATAATGATGTAATTCGCTATGTTGTTCATGGTGTTGATTAAAAGTAATCATTGTCGTAAAAACCGTAAAAATGAGAATTTCATTGTAAGTAGTGAACAGTCCTCAAATGAACCCTAAGTAGTCAGAATAGCCGAACAAAAGTACTGCGATCAAATGATTTTCCAGGTTGCCCACACGAGGACGTGTGAACCATCAGCGATGGCCGTGTCGGAGAATCAAGCCCGACAACTGAACGCAAGCGGGAGCCACGTGGTCCCGCTTGGACGCGGCCGTAGCAGCGGGCGGTCGAGCAGTCACTCTGACGATTGCAGCCGCACCGAGCGGACGTGTCTGTTCTGATTCTAATTAGCAATAAAGTTATTTCGCTCAGTTACTTCGTATCATTTGCACTCGTTTGCTCGAGATTACCTACGATGGAAAATAATGACGTCGAGCGCCCACGGAGCCCCATCCTGGAGCCTTCTGCGACATATATATTATTTATTTATTTATCAAAACTTAAAAACTACCATTACAGGCAATAATACCTAATGCGATAGTCAAACACATTTTTAATATTTCACATAATTAGCAATTAAACTTACAAGTACACCTTAAACTTTATTGTTTTATTATCTACTAAATTGTTATCTATTTAATTAATAATGGATAACTTACAATGAATAGAGACACTTTTGTGAATTCACTCAGGGTACACACAAATAAGTCAATATCTTTATCAATTTATGCGGGTGAAACCGAGGGCACAGCTAGTTTTTAGATAGAACGCGTTTTACCTAGTTAAATTGCCCTCAGGTATCCTATCAGCGTACGGCATGGCACTGGCACACGTCGTGGAAGAGAGTCAGACGGCGTGTGCTGCGTGCTATAACCCAGACCACTACGACCTCATCGATAGACAGTTGGATGTGTTAGCCGCTGTGTGTAGGGACAAGCTTAGAGCTCAGGTAGGTACTTAGTGGTTTTTTTAATCTAGTTAATAATAATAATAATAAAGCCCCTTTATTTCCCATACCTTAAATAACATTTATGTTCTTAAAAACTGACTAACACTCTTACTAGGTACTAGGTTCTAACATTTAATTTAATTTACTTATTCTAGTTTGTTTTGTTCTTGTATAGGAACCCCTCTTTGGGTATAGGCCTCCTCCAGTTTATTCCATTCTTCCCGATTCTTGGCCTTCTGCATCCACTGTCGCCCTGCGGTTTTAGCAATATCGTCAGACCATCGTTTTCTTGGCTGTCCCGGTTTTCGCTTACCGCTCGGTGGCCCTTTCCACATGGTTGCCACTACAGTCCATCTCTTGTCCTTAAAATTTTTAATCTAGTTATCTCTCCTTTAATAAATGAGTGAATATACCTCTACTTTATTGCACCAAAAACATAAATCGACAAATAGTATTATAAACACAAAAAAACATTAAACGAAAAGGTGGTAAAATGGCCGGCCTATCGTCTACTTAATATCATACTTTATTTTTTGTAAATACATGCATTTGATACAAATAAAACACCGAGACCATAAACAAAATTTGTATTTAAACAAAAATATTAGTACTCGGCGGGAATCGAACCAGCAACCTTCTGCATTGCGCAGAGGTCGTGATTATATCCGTTGTCAAGTACTCAAAGTAGAAGCCTAGTTAAATGGATGACTTACATTTAGAAAAAATGCTTTTCAAAAATCTCGAAAAATAGTGTAGGAAACAGTATAAATCATTCAAATGAATGAATGAATGAATAAATTCTTTATTGTACACACCATATAAATTACAAAATAAATAAATAGAAACAAATACAGCTTAAATTTAGGAAGCACAATGGGCGGCCTTATCGCTGAAAGCGATCTCTTCCAGGCAACCTTTGGATGGAAAGGAAGCTAAGAAAGGTGAGAGGTAGGGTGTCTACACTTGAAATATATAATTATATAAAAACCATACATTCAAACCATTCAAAAGGATTTATTAACTTCCTACTAGTTCCTACCATAATATAGCTTACAATATCCCACTTCCGCAGGGTTTCGAGGACTCTAAGATAGTGATAGAGCCGTACCTACACCTGCGGTACTCGGGGACGGACTGCGCGCTCATGGTAGCGCCGGTGGAGGGGAAACATTCGTGTAGACACGGCGATTTCTATACTGCCTTTGTTGATAGGTAAGTCAAGGTAGATACTAAATAATTGAACGAACGAGCGAAGCGAGTGAGGTCCAGTTTAGACGGACCTGGCGCTTGTATGTTTGCATATTTGTATGTTTGTTCGACGATAGACAGGATGATAAATAGTTGACCGAACGAGCGAAGCGATTGAGGTCCAGTGTAGACGGGCCTGGCGCTTGTATCTTTGTATGTTTGTTCGACGATAACTTGAGTATCGTAGTTCCGATCTTCATGAATTTTGGTATGCGCGTAGTTTAGGTCAATAGAATTTATGAGTTCGAAGATGAGCCAGATCGGTAGGGGGGTTGGGGAGATAGGGGGTCGTGAGGTCTCAGTTCGGGGCGAACTCCTAGTTGACCGAACGAGCGAAGCAAGTGAGGTCCAGTGTAGACGGGCCTGGCGCTTGTATCTTTGTATGTTGGTTCGACGATAACTTGAGTATCGTAACTCCGATCTTCATGAATTTTGATATGCGCGTGGTTTAGGTCAATAGAATTTATGAGTTCGAAAATGAGCCGGATCGGTAGGGGGGTTTGGGAGATAGGGGGTCGTGAGGTCTCAGTTCGGGGTGAACCCGTCCAAAACGGGACGTATGGTCACGTTAGGTATAATTATATTATAATATTTGTAGATATAAGAGTGAGTTTGGGTTCACTCTGTCCTCACGTGACGTCATCGTGGATGACGTCAGAGTGCGCGCCGTCGGCCTCAGCGACGTGCCTCACGATACAGCGCCATCTAGCGGGAAGGGAACGTTACCTGTCGCTGAGAAGGTAAGCGAACATAACGATTAGTTGGTTTCGTACCCAAAGGGTAAAAACGGGATGCTACGCAAGAACTTTGAATTGGAATTGGTATTCGCAATTCATTTGATAATACGAATAAAATAAAAAGATATTTAAATTCAGAACAGAGAAGCGAAGTTTAGGTCATTATTTTTGGTTGGGTTATGTAGGTACATTCTAAATTTGAAAAACTTCGACTATGCTAAGCAAATACTTTGGATAGTTGCGAAGATCGCTTTGAAATACCGAATTTGTCTTCCGTCAAAGTTTTTGCTTAGCAAAGTCAAAGTACGCACTATAGATGTCAGCCTTAGTCTTGGGCGCTTGAATCCCACGCTCTTCTCAGGACTCCAGTACATATCTCCTTCACTTCGCTTAGGAATTAAGTTTTTAAGGCGGCGATAGATGATAAGCAACGGTCCTTGTCCTATTGCATATAAATGAGCGAGATGGAATTGCGTGAAAAATCTACAATTTCTCGTAAAATCAATAATTAACGAAGATTAAAATAATATTTTGAAAAAATGCGATGAAGGGGTTCTAGGTATTGTATTTTCTAATATTATGATGCCTATAAGAAAATATAGCGGTTAAGGATTTAGAAGAAAAATTGATTTATTTTGTAAAACAGGGGTAACTTTGCCTGTATAATAGTGGTATTTAAAGTTATTTTTTATTGTTTTTGAAATGAAGGGGACACTTCTTGTATCATGTACAATAACATAATACATTGTTTAAAGATCTATTTGATACCGGTTATGAATAAAACCATTCCATCGGAAGGGATTTCACATTAGTCGCGTCCTTAACACCCTCGCTACGCTCCGGAGTTTACTCTAGACTCTAGAGTCCTTCGTTTCGCTTTAGATTCAATATGACACCCTCTATATAAAGATAAATTTATTCTTGCCGACAACTTATAGGTAAATACAAAAACACTATATAAGAACAGGTGAATATATAAAGGTGATTTACACTAAGTTATGTAATATATATATATTTTTTTATTTTTTTTACACACAGCGCAATCTAGCCCCAAACTAAGCACTAGGCTTGTACTATGGGTACTAGAGAACGGATAAACTACATATTATACTTTTTTTTTTTGTAAATACATACATATTATACATAGAAAGACACCCAGACCAGATACAAATATTTATTTTTAAGCATAAATATTTGCACCCGACGGGAATCGAACCCGCAGCCTTCTGCATTGCAGTCGAGCGTCCGCCCGACGCGCCACAGAGGCCGTCAAATACCTACTTAATACAGGGCTATGATTATACTTTGGAGCATAAACTACTACCTATATGGCGTCATCTTTATAATATAGGGCTATAATACCTCAGAGCATAAACTACTATTAAGCTCTCCTTTTGCTTTCATCATCAGATTCATAAAATTCTATTTCAAAAGTTCATATAGACATTCTTCATAAGTTCATAATCATAACTCACTAAAATTCATAGCATAAGTTTTAAAAGTGAAAGTAGTTGCAAATGTCACTAAAATGTACTTAATGTGTGTAATCAAATTGAAAAATTCTTTGGATGTTTGAAGGTTTTGAAATTACACCCCTCTTTTTGCCCATTACAAACAAACCTATATTTTCTGTTAGGGGGCGTGGCCAAAGCGTAACTGCTGTTTATTGGTCGGTTTTCGCGTCTCGTGATTGGTTAGTCTGGTCTGGTCGCCTATTGGTTGATTGACGGTTAGCATCTAATGGAGGTCATGTGCCTTACCTTTTATTGTCTACTTCGTTGAAACTTCTTACTTAATATTATAAACGCGAAAGTTTTATGTATGTAAATATTATTATGAATTGAGTTTGTTAGTCTTTCAAGCAAAAACTACTGAACCGATTAAAGTGAAACTTGGAATACAGATACCTGAAGACCTGGAATAACGCATAGGCTACTTTCTATCCCGATATTCCCACGGGAACAGGACTTACGCGGGTGAAACCGCGGGGTGCAGCTAGTAATTAAAATAAGCCTACTCATTTTTAAGACTACAAAATTTCACGAGTAAATTGAATTTACTTTGATTTTGATGCAAGGGTCGTACAAATACAGAAAAATTACCTACTTCTAATTTGAATTCTTCTTTAACAATTAAGCAGCTCTCAAACTCAAAAAACTCCATGCTAATTTTAGATTTAGAAACTGCTCATTTCATCATTTTGGTAGGTTCCGCTCAAATAAGTAGCACTTCTGGACTGTAAGCTAAGCGTCCATTTATCAGCATCGTAGTATAGGACGCATCGCATCAAACGCATCGTAATATTCATTGTATAGAAAGTCACACAAGTGCGTCCACCATTCCGCATCGTACGCATCGCTCGAACCTGGAGAGCTATTACGAAAAAACTTCGGCCGTAACTTTGGACCCGACCAAACGTCAGTGGGTTAGGTAGTTGTAGTTCTGTTACATATGTGTGCGTGTCCCCGCCACCCCGCTCGCTATTTGAATAAAGCAGTGTGTTACTAGACATTGCGTGTTTCACTCGCCTTTCCCCGATCTATCATTGGCGACGAGGATGGGATGGGGAAAGGCGAGTGAAACACGCAATGTCTAGTAACACACTGCCTTATTCAAATAGCGAGCGGGGTGGCGGGGACACGCACACATATGTAACAAGTTCAATCTGGACCCATCATTCTCAATATGTTTTTTGTTTTTTTTTTGTCTTGAACGTATAGTAATTATGGGTCTAGAATGAAGTCAAAGTCGAAGTCAATTTTTTTATTTGTTTAATTGGATGTATTGATCGCTTTAAATACGTCGAGTGCTCTTACAACTATGACTCTAGTGTGGCTTCGGAACGCGCCCTCCGATAAGAAGAAGACACAAGAAACTCATAGTTTTTTTTTGTGATCATGTTTTTATTTACAATCGTCAAAATACATATTTTTTTACATTTTTTTACAATGATCATAATATGATTCACATTGTCGCAAATATATGGCTATAGTGGAACAATAACTACTTACTGACGTTTGGTCGGGTTCGAAGTTTTGGCCGAAATTGCTTCGCAATAGCCCTACTGCTAATCGGCAATGCCGACGGCGTTGCTTTCGAAAGGCAACCTTTGCGATGCGTGCCGATGACTTCATTCGATTGCTGGTAGTTGAATCGGCAAATGCGATCGCTGTCGATCACTTTGTGAAAAATTCATTCGTTTGATGTGATGCGTACGATGCTGAAAGGTGGACGCTTTATTATTTCTTATCGGTTGTGAACCGGTTATGGCCATCTGGAAAGTAGCCAGTGTCAAGTAGGTATTATTAATATTTGCAAGTTATTCGCATCGAAACAGTCAAGTCGTCATAGTTAAAGTCAAATCAGGGGAATCATTGTAAAACGGCGGCCATTTACAATGATTGTTCACGGAGCTTTGGAGACAACGCTAAAGTCCAGGTCCATTACAGTTGTACACTTTCACGAAACTGAATAGATTAATACGCCCCCGAAATTGAACAATTTACACGCATTTGAACTGGGTTTGACAAAAATGAAAATTTAGTAACACATCTCCTCAACGCGGTGTCGCCAAAACTCTCAGGTGGACGCTTAGCTTAAGACTTACTTTGTCTTCCCAGACAACCAAGGTTTACTTCGATGGCGGCTACCAAGATACATCTGTGTATCTACTGGAGAAACTGAAGCCGGAACAAGTTGTCAAAGGGCCGGCCATTATAATGGACAACTTGTCAACCATACTTGTTGAACCAGGTAAGAAAATTACCCTGTTGCATGCCTTATGTAAACGCTAAGTAAGGTGACCAAATAATATTATACAAGGTGTAACGGGTATGCCTTTTAAGCCGAAAGGGGGTTGTTCTAGACGTCTAGGCGAACAACTTTTGTTCTACGACTTTTGGAAATTCGAACCACTTTTCGAAAATTTTAAGTGTAAAGTTTACTTGAAAATCAGCTTTTGGAGGGTTTGACGTGGTGACCTCTAAATGGGAAGATCTTCCACCGGGCAGGTGTTTTTGCCCGGTAGGCCGCGGCCCGACGATGTCTCGTCGGTAGTTGTATATGAGCTTATCTTGGAAAGAATGTTGATATCGCGATCCAGGATTTCATACTAGTAACGCCATCTAGTATGTGCTGTTGGCGACCGCCACACCACTCCCCCTCGGAGACCGGAGGTCGATGCAGATTCTTGCCAGTGAGCCAGTTGACGTGCGACTCATTGAGTCGAAACGGATATCCCAGTGAGTCGGGATGCTTGCTGCTCCAGTGAGTCGGAGACTTGAGTTTTTTCCACGGTGAGTCGGGAAAGATGCTGTTCCAGTGAGTCGGAATAGTGATGTCCACGGTGAGTCGGGACGTGTGAAGGGGCGTAGCACGTGAAGATCCAGTGTGTCGATGACCAGTCGATGAGGTACCGGATGTACTCAGCATGCTGTAGGTGCCCAATTGCGATGCGGTGTAGCCGTTGGAGGGTGAACCAATGCTTGTGTCTATACAGGCGTCGTGGTCCAACCGATGTGGCTAGAAGTGGTTGTCGGCTTCTGCTGGCAGGATGCGTTTGCAGGGGGTAGGTGAGGGTGGTGCGGGGTTGAAAGCTCATGTCGGCGAAGGTTGCGCTCGTTGTCCATGTGCGGGGTCACCAGTTTGAAGGTATGACGTGGTGACCTCTAATGGGAAGATCTTCCACCGGGCAGGTGTTTTTGCCCGGTAGGCCGCGGCCCGACGATGTCTCGTCGGTAGTTGTATATGAGCTTATCTTGGAAAGAATGTTGATATCGCGATCCAGGATTTCATACTAGTAACGCCATCTAGTATGTGCTGTTGGCGACCGCCACAAGCTGTTTTTGAGAGTTCTAGGTCCTTGACCTTATGTTGTTCTTTCATTTAGTTTGATGTTTTACAATCTAAACCTTTATTTTCAAAAGCAGCTGTTTTTTCAGTGAAACCTCAAAATTAAAAAAAAAGTTTGAATTTTCAAATGTTGTAGAACAAAAGGTGTTCACCTAGACGTCTAGAACAACCCCCTTTCGGATTAAAAGGGCTTACCGGTTACAAATTGTATAACATCAATTATGTACCCTTGTTTTGCAATAAATGATTTATGAATTAAGATAAGTAACATTTTCCTATGGCTTATTGTTGGGTTTCTTGAGGTTTAAACCACGAACAAGGTTTTTACACAATCGTCAATAGTCAACTATTTTATTTAGTTTAGATACTGTATACAAATACATTATTGTTTCGATACGTCAACTTATAATTATGATTTTAGTGTGTTTTCGGAACGCGCCCTCCGATGAGAAGAGAAACCACTAGAAACTCATGGGGGATTTTTATTTTCTATGAGTATGTGTTAAAAATGCACTTAATCAATGAGAAACCAATGAGCTTCTC
Organism: Idaea dimidiata; assembly: GCA_949358125.1. Lineage (NCBI taxonomy): Eukaryota > Metazoa > Arthropoda > Insecta > Lepidoptera > Geometridae > Idaea > Idaea dimidiata. The sequence continues at coordinate 3,289,266 of OX442342.1, forward strand.
TTTGATGAAGTGCATTTTTAAAACTAGCCTAGCGTCCCACATCCTCGTCTATACTTATAATAAAGGAAGAGAGGACAAAAAGTCTGTACCTACTTGGAAGGAAGTAAATTTAAAAAAAAGTGGTCTAGGGGACTTAGGATAAGTAGTAGAACAAAATTATATATTTTTTTAAATTCATGTCTGTCTAACTATTTCTCTGTCTGTTCCTTATACAATTAAAAACTACTAAAGCGATTGGAATTTGGTTTTCAACATTGGATAGTTCTATTATCGAGGAACGTCGTGGTATACTTTGCATCGAAATCAAATTAGTAGAACCCGAGTAATGAACGCAAAAGTACAACCGCCTCGATAAATGCTCGGCCGCCCGCGGATAGCCCCGTGATAACGTGTTTTTCACTTCCGCAGGTGAATCCGCGGGGCGCAGTAATAATAAATAAAAATTTTGAAAACTTAAACAAAATAATTTTTTTTCTTATTTATTATTATACCTATGTTGATTTATTTCCACCAGATTGTCATGCAGATATAACGAAATTCGGCGACATTCGCATCACAATCGGTTCAGGCAAACGTAAGCAGGTGACAACCGATTTGGATCCGATACAGTTGAGCATCTTTGGACATCGGTTCATGTCGATTGCTGAGCAAATGGGGAGGTATGGTAACCCCTACTAATATTATAAACGCGAAAGTTTGTATGTTAAAATGGCTTTTCCATTCGGACTTTTACCAATGTCAAGTATTATCAATATTTGCAGGTTATTTGCATTGAACGAAACAGTCAAGTCGTCATAGGTAAAGTCAAGTCGAGGGAATCATTGTAAAAAGGGGCCCATTTTTTTACAATGTTTGTTCACGTGCGGAGCTTTGGAGACAATACTAAGCTAAAGTCCATGTTTTACACCGATTTTCACTTTTATTTACACTTGTACACCTTCACGAAACTAAATTGATTAATATGCCCCCGAAATTAAACAATTTCACGCATTTAAACTTAGTTTCACAAAAATGAAAGTTTAGCAACACATCTCCTCAACGCATTCCCGCCAAAACTCTAGCGGCCAAATAAATTACATATGAATGTAAAATCATATTCGTCGTGTAATTTAAAAATGGAACGATCTTCTACTCCGCAAAATGGCGACCAAAGAGGTAACTTATCAAAGGTTCAATTTAAATTTCGAACTGGCTTGCGCATAGAACGCTGTTTAGTGGATATAAAATACTTAAATTTTAAGAATTGTACATTCAATAATTGTATTTTCAAATAAAAGTTCTGAATTGTACTACTTAGTTTAATTTCCGCGCATTATTTGAGAAAAGTAGATACTATATAAACGAACAATGCCTCTCATGTCGGCCGCTGCAGTAATCTTACTAATATTAAAAAAACGAAAGTTTGTACGTAAGTATGTATGTATGTGAGGTTGTTACTCTTTCACACATAAACTACTGAACCGATTGCGATGAAGCTTGGAATATAGGTAGCTGGGGACCTGGATTAACACATAGGCTACATTTTATCCCGATATTTCTCCGAGATCGGAACTTACGCGGGTGAAACCACGAGGCGTAGCTAGTAATACTTATATTTATTTTATTGTAACAGAGTGCTTCAAAGAACATCGATATCAGTAAACATAAAGGAGCGACTCGACTTCTCGTGTGCTTTGTTCGGTCGAGACGGAGGGCTGGTGTCTAACGCCCCGCACATTCCTGTACATCTGGGAGCTATGCAGGACACTGTGCAATATCAGGTCAGTAGAACACTGTGCAATATCAGGTCAGTAGTACACTGTGCAATATCAGGTCAGTAGTACACTGTGCAATATCAGGTCAGTAATACACTGTGCAATATCAGGTCAGTAGAACACTGTGCAATATCAGGTCAGTAGAACACTGTGCAATATCAGGTCAGTAGAACACTGTGCAATATCAGGTCAGTAGTACACTGTGCAATATCAGGTCAGTAGTACACTGTGCAATATCAGGTCAGTAGTACACTGTGCAATATCAGGTCAGTAGTACACTGTGCAATATCAGGTCAGTAATACACTGTGCAATATCAGGTCGCCGGTCGATCAGGCTTTGTTGGGTCGAGACGAAGTGCTGGTGTCTAATGCCCCGCTTAATGCCGTACATTTGGGAGCTATGCAGTCACAGTGTCCTGTGCAATATCAGGTCAGTAGGACACTGTGCAATCAATATCAGGTCAAAAAGACACTGTGCAATATCAGGTCAGTAGGACACCGTGCAATATCAGGTCAGTAGGACACTGCAATATTAGCTTAGTAGGATACTGTGCAATATTAAGTAGGTAAATAGGAAGTAGGATACTGTGCAATATCAGGTCCCCGAATTCTATAAATTTCAGTGTGTAATGTTACTGATTAGGGCACGTGACACGAAACTCATGATTTTATGAATGGCCCCTTAATGAGTTTTCTGATGAGAAGGTGGTTCCAGGATCTCCAGAAGCCCATTATTTTAGTGAACAATTCACTTCATTGTAGAGAACTATTCTGCTCGTAATTCCGAAGATTTAAGTCCTTGATTCGTAAGGCTTGACGAAAAAACTGCCTCTTTACAGAGATTCTGTCGCGTGCACTCAAATACGACGCAAACGTAGTGATTATACTCTCTTTGTACTAGGCGTGCGTGCGCGGCGAAAGGGATGGGACTTACGCGGGTGAAACCGCAGGCGCTGCTAGTAGTCTAATATAATATTATACATTACTAGGTTATTTAAACCCTACATGTGTATTTCGTAATTCGTTTTTATTGGGAAGATTCAGATTCTAATGTTCGCCGCTCGAGATGTGAACTCGTGTGGCCTAGTTGGTTAGGGCGCTGCGGTACTGACGCAGAGACGCGAGTTCGAATCTCGTCGCGAGTGAATTTTTCAAGATGAATAGGCCAAATATAGAGTTGAAAATATATACACAAAGTGTAACGGGTATGCCCTTTTAAGCTGAAAGGGTATTCTAGACATCTAGGGGAACAACTTTTGTTCTACGACTTTTGAAAAATCGAACTTTTGTTTTGAAAATTTTGAAGTTATGTTTCATTGAAAAAATAGCTGCTTTTGAAAATAAAGGTAATTGAAGTTTTTATTGTAGTTACATCAAACTAAATGTAATAACAAAATAAGGTCAATGACCTCGAACTCTGAGCAACAGCTGATTTTCAAGTAAACTTTACACTTAAAAGTTTTCGAAAAGTACTTCTAATTTTCAAAAGTCGTAAAACAAAAGTTGTTCGCCTAGAATTCCAAAACCCCCTTTCGGCTTAAAAGGGCTTTCCCGTTACATCTTGTGTATTTTAACACTATCTGTATTGTACACCTATTTTTATAAAATATAAATTTAAATAATTAAATTGAATTGTATTAATTATTAAGCCGAAAATAGATCTAGGTGGCGTGCAATTGGAGAGGCCTATGTCCAGCAGTGGACTGCAATAGGCTGGTGATGATGGTGTATTGAATTTTTCCTTTACAATATTTCTTACATATTCTGTTATCCAGATGAAAGTCCGCGGCGACTCTCTTAAGGAAGGCGACGTGATTCTCGCGAATCACCCGAAGGCTGGCGGCTCGCATCTCCCGGACCTTACTGTCATCACACCGGTCTTTCATAAGTACGTGTTTATTACTTACTATTATACCCTTTTCAATTTATTGTCGAAATTAATTTTGTAATTTACGAAAAATAAATAGAACATATCATATCATAACCGAGAAGCAAAGATTAGGTAACTACCTAAGAGAAGCAAAGATTAGGTAATTACCTAATCTTTGCTTCTAAAATAATGTTTTTTTATACGATTTTAAACTAACATGGTTATTTTCACTACTAAAATGACTTATTAACGTGGTGTTTACCATGTTTAATAATTTATGCGCGGAGCTTGATATTTTGCTAGCAAAGTTACACCCAAGTTATTAAGTAATTGTAGTATTTATTGGTTTACATTCTTAATTTGAAAAACTTTTTGAATACTTTGGATAGTTGCGAAGATCGCTTTATAAATACCAAAAATTGTCTTTTCTCAAACATGCTTTGAAATTTGAGCATTATTTAGACAACCTTCTTCGAGATAAATCGAACTTGCTGTACTAGTCGAGCAGCGGCCGGCAATAGTTGTATAAAAATCCTTATCTGTCGTGTTTAGCGGCCAAATAAATTACTATGTAAAATCATATTTGTCGTGTTATTTAAAAATGGAACGATCTTCTACCTACTCCGCAAAATGGCGACCAAAGAGGTAACTTATCAAAGGTTTAATTTAAATTTCGAACTGGCTTGCACATAGAAAGCTGTATAGTGAAAATTTCAAGAATTGTACATTTAATAATTGTATTTTTAAATAAAAGTTATGAATTGTACCTATTACTTATACTAATACAATTCATAACTATTTAGATCTATTAAACTTTCCGAACTGGAGATATGAAAAAGTATTATCCTACTAATCTGACTAATATTAAAAAGCCAAAAGTTTGTGAGTATGTGTGTTTGTTACTCAATCACTGTTCGTTTGCTGTTTTTTTTTGTTGTTTGTTTTTGTCAAATTTTTGGAAAGCATTTCTTTAAGTATTGTATTACTTTGTTTAATTTCCGCGCATTATTTGAGAAAAGTACTGTACAAGCCTTGGCCGCAACTAGGCATTGATGAACTTACGTATGTGTTCACACGTTCGTCCTTCAATGCCTCTCTTGCCGGCCGCTGCAGTAATGTACTAATCTGTTGTTAAAGTTGAGATCATTGAGGTACTTTATACTTTATCTAGTTTGTAATAAGTGCTAATTTCCTCTAACCTTTCAGGTCGGACCCTCGTCCCATATTCTTCGTAGCATCACGTGGTCACCACGCCGACATCGGCGGGTTGACCCCGGGCTCCATGCCGCCCCATAGCACAAGCCTGGCGCAAGAAGGCGCCGCCTTCAAGTCCATGTTGCTGGTCGATGGGTCGAAGTTTGATGAGAAGGGACTTACTGAAGGTAACCAACTAGGCTTGTACTACTGTAGGATTCTATGTATCTTAAGTATGTATTTACAACAAAAAAGACGTATTAATTGTTGTATATCCGCTGTCTAGTACCCATAGTACAAGACTAGTGCTTAGTTTGGGGCTAGATTGCGCAGTCTGGAATGTCGTGCAATTTTTTTTTTTATATCTGGGCAGCTAATGTATTACATATAATACTTTTTCATCTGTCCTTTTCGGAAAGTTTAATTTTCATGGGTAAATAGCCGGGTGGAAAGTAGCTCTTTTCATCCCTAGGGTGGAAAGTATACTTCATTTTTAGTAAGCATAACTTATCCAAGGCGGGAAATACGGCCGTCAAATATTGACTCAAAAATGTATGGAAAACGCTAAACTGTAAAAAAAAACGTAAGCAACTAGGCTTGTACTACTGTAGAATACTGGGCAGCTAATGTATTACATACCAGCTGCGCCTGGCGCGTAAGTCCCGTTCCTGCGGGAATTTCGGGCTAAAAAGTACCCTATGTATTATTCCCGGTATCCAGCTACCTATATTCCAAGTTTCATCTCAATCGGTTCAGTAGTTTTTGCGTGATTGAGTAATAAACATCCAAACACACACACTTTCACATTTATAATATTAGTAGGATCAAATGGTTTACCCATAAAGTAACATGTTACATAGCATCGACCATGTTTCAGAGCTGATGAAGCCAGGTAAGGTCCCAGGATGTTCCGGTACCAGGAACTTGGCTGATAACCTGTCAGATTTGAAGGCTCAAGTTGCAGCTAACCAAAGGGTAAGTATGCCGAACTTCGGACATAGGGTCCTAAGTTCGGCCACAGTACATAGCCGCAGTACAAAGGCACCTGGGGTCAATTAGAGATAAAGATAAAAGATAAAATCATTTATTTGCCAGAATACAATACATAAAGATGTTAAGATAACAATAGAACATGTATTCAGTCTGCAAGCAGACGTGCAAATATTAAGTCAAAATTACGATATAAAAATTAATTATATGATCAAAATGTCAATTATAATTTTTAAACTGTGATTTAACACAATAATCCTTATATTCTTTTTCATTATAAAAACAATGACGGAGAAGCCTGATGAAATTAAGCACTAGGCTTGTACTATGGGTACTAGAAAACGGATAATACTACATATTATATGTTTTTTATTTATTTATTAAACTTAGATTCTACAGTCAATACAATATAACTTATACATAATTAATACACCAAACTTAGAACAAATGAACATAATAGGAATATTATATCAATATATGTGTTTTTATATACATATATAATGACTATATTAAAAAATTAATATTTAGTTTTTAGTCCCGATACCTGACTAGTATCACTACGTATCATGCGGTCTGCCGCGTGCAAATGAAAAAGCGCGCGTGTAAATATTGTTTTTTTTAATATAGTTGATATGGAGTTCCGAAAAGTAACGCCTAATACAATCAATTACATACATAATATTATATATAGAAAACATACATATTAGATATAGAACCAGAAACAAACATTTAATATTATATATAGAAAACATACATATTAGATATACCAGATAGATAACCAGAAACAAACATTTATGGTCAGCAGAAATATTTGTTCCCGGCGGGAATCGAACCCGCAACCCTATACCTTATTACCGTTATGTAATGTAAATATTTGTGTTTTGTTGTAATGTTTTATATTGTACAAATAGTTATTATTTTAAACTTACATGGTTATTTTCACTATGAATATTATTAGATATTTACCATGTACGTCTCGAGAACAAGCTGGGTTGAAGTTACTGGCGAAATATCGAGCTCTTTGTAAATTAAAATAAACATAGAAATATTTTTAGCAAGAAAATATATATTTCCAAAAAATCTCCATGACAGGATTCGAACCTGCTACCTTTCGTTCGAATCCTGTCATAGGAGCTTTTGGAAATATATTTCCTTGCTAAAAATATTTCTAAGTTTAAAATGTCTTGAGCAATAAAAACAAAAAGAAATATTAAAATAAACGTGGTAAATACTTCGCTATCTAATAATATTCATAAATAAAGTTATTATCTATACAAGATGTAACGGGTAAGCCCTTTTAAGCCGAAAGAGGGTTGTTCTAGACGTCTAGGCGAACAGCTTTTGTTCTACGACATTTGAAAATTCAAACAAACAAACATGTATGTTTCACTGAAAAAACAGCTGCTTTTGAAAATAAAGGTACTTAATTGAAGTTTTGATTGTAAACCATCAAACTAAATGAAAGGACAACATAAGGTCAATGACCTCGAACTCTCAGAAACAGCTGATTTTCAAGTTTACTTCACACCTAAATTTTTCGAAAAGTATCCAAAAGTCCAAAATTTCCAAAAGTCGTGGAACAAGTTGTTCGCCTAGACGTCTAGAACAACACCCTTTCGGCTTAAAAGGGCTTACCCGTTGTACTTTGTATATCTATTTGAAACTGTCCGTTTCCAGGGCATCCACCTAGTGGGCGAGTTGGTGGAACAGTACAGCCTGCCGGTCGTACAAGCTTACATGGACCATATACAGAATAATGCGGAGTTGGCGGTCCGCGATATGCTCAGGGTAACTATTACATTATTACGCAGAGACGCGAGTTCGAATCACGTCGCGAGTGAATTTTTCAAGATGAATTTTTTTTTCAAAATATTTCTAACTAGCTGCGCCTCGCGGTTTCACCCGCGTAAGTCCCGTTCCCGCGGGCATATCGGGATAAAAAGTAGCCTATGTGTTAATCCAGGTCCCCAGCTAACTATATTCCAAGTATCATCGCAATCGGTTCAGTAGTTTTTGCGTGAAAGAGTAACAACCTCACATACATACATACAAACTTTCGCGTTTATAATATTAGTAAGAAGTAAGATATATTATTTTCAATTCAACCCACTTTTCTGTTTTAATTGTGTTGCCATGTCAATTTTTAACATTGAAATTGTTGAAGATGGAGATTGAAAACCTACTCAGTAATCGCGTTCTGACCTGCCATTATGGACACAACACGATGACGTGAAAGTGCTGATTGGTCTATTTATTGTTCCCTTACCCCGCTATCCTTGTTTCTGTAGATTTATCATCGATTACACTCGCCATTTTTGTTATTTACATGAGCATTGTCTTTTTAAATTATAAAATTCCCAATCCATCCAGTCAAGTAGGAAAGTCAGTAAATACATATATCATCGTTGTGTAGCCATCACGCAGCTATAGAAATATTTATTTAGGCCATATCTCTCGTAACATAATATGGTCTAAAATTACAACATGACACATGATTCCTGTGTAGATTAGTGGTTAGAGCGCTCGCCTGGTTTTCGAGGGGGCACAGGTTTGAATACTGTCATGGGATTTTTTGGAAATTATGTCTCCTTGCGAAAAATATTTCTGAGTTTAAATATGCCTTGAGCAATAAAAAATAAAGAAAAAATAAAATTTTAATTTTAATGATTTCACATAAGTTGCGTATTAATAAAACACAATATATACCGAGTTTTACTAGCCTTTTATTAAATAACGTCATTATTTTTAAAAGACAGAGCTTTCGCCAACTTTACGTTACGAGTACGATTGAGATGTAATTAGTCTAAATGTTAAAATAGACGAATTACTTCTCAGTCAACCTTGAAAAAGCTAACTGTAAAGTTGGGGAATGCTCGGTCGTTTAAAAATAATAACGTTATGCAATAAAACCCGAGTATAACCCGGTTTAAATTGTGTTTTATTATGCAAAATCGCGAAAACCTTAACCAAAATTAAATTGTGTTTTTGCAGGAGATAGCGAAGAAAACGTTCGAGTCGACCGGTAGTACGGTACTGAAGGCCACAGAGTATCTCGACAACGGAACTCCTATAGTGTTGACTGTTACCTTGGATAAGGACGAGGGGACCGCACATTGTGACTTTACGTAAGTTCATTTGGTCTAAGGTTTTACGCGATTTTGCATAACTAGTAGTTCGCCCCAAACTGAGACCTCACGACCCCCTATCTCCCCAACCCCCCTACCGATCCGGTTCATCTTCAAACTCATAAATTCTATTGACCTAAACTTCGCTCATACCAAAATTCATGAAGATCGGAACTACGATACTCAAGTTATCGTCGAACAAAGATACAAGCGCCAGGCCCGTCTACACTGGACCTCATTCGCTTCGCTCGTTCGGTCAATAAAACACAATATATACCGGCTTTTGCTCGCGTTTTATTGTTCACTGTCATTATTTTCAAACGACCGAGCTTTCGCCAACTTCACAGTTGGCTTTTTCAAGGTTGACCTTAAACAACACCCTGTCAACCTTAAACAATAAACGCGAGTAAAACCCGATATATATATTGTTTTTTTTTACGTAAGTTTCAAATAATGGGCCCTACCATGATGTCTTATAAGTCGTCGCGTTGTCGTTCAGTTAAAAAAAAAATTAAACACACCAATTAATTAGGGGAAAAAAAGAAAAACAAACTTCATAAAAAAAAAAAGATATTTTAAATTGACTGTTGTTTTTAAAAGTAGTCTGGTGTAGACGTAGTGTAGACGGGCCTGGCGCTTGTATCTTTGTATGTTTGTTCGACGATAACTTGAGTATCGTAGCTCCGATCTTCATGAATTTTGGTATGAGCGAAGTTTAGGTCAATAGAATTTATGAGTTTGAAGATGAACCGGATCGGTAGGGGGGTTGGGGAGATAGGGGGTCGTGAGGTCTCAGTTCGGGGCGAACTCCTAGTAGACTCATTGGTTATTTATTTATGTATCACCAGCGGTACGGGAGTGGAGGTGTGGGGCAACCTAAACGCGCCGCGCGCTATTTCACTCTCAGCGCTCATATACTGTCTGCGGTGTATGGTGGGACATGATGTACCCCTCAACCAGGTATGTTGGCTCCACTGGTCCCCTTGAGACCAAGTTCAAGTAAATACCCGCGTAAGTCCCGATCCCGCGGGATTATCGGAATAAAAAGTAGCCTATGTGTTGTTCCAGGTCTAAACTACCTATATTCCAAGTTTCATCGCAATCGGTTCAGCGGTTTTTACGTGATTGAGTAACAAACACACATACATACATACTTATAAACTTTCAGTTTTATAATATTAGTAGTATGTGAAAGTGTGTTTGTTTGGATGTTTGTTACTCAATCACGCTAAAACTACTAAACCGATTGCGATGGAATTTGGAATATAAGAAGTCGGATACAGGGAATAACACATAGGCTACATTTTATCCCGCCTAGCTAATCGCTTGGCGTACAACGAACTGTTTGTTCGTTAGTTGGTTTTATGTTGGAAGCGCGAAGCACAACCACCGGCCTCTAGGTGCTAAGGAAGCCTAAGACGCAAGAGGTTAATGAAATAATTTTAATTTATTTATTTATAATATTTATGTAGGTACTTATGTGATGATTTAATGAATTTAAGTTTTGTAATAGGACATGTGGTATAATTTTGAATTTGGATTTGTAATTAATTGTAAATGATTGAATTGAATTAACGTAATAATACCTCTAAATAGCCATAACATAGCTTGTGATTTACTCCTTTACTTATAAAATATTATTTAAGTACACATTAAGTTATGTGAAGTTTGTCTCTGTCTGTCAACTTTGAAACTTCATGTGACAGTAAAAGACAAATGATTCATAGTTATGCAGCGCATTAATTAGCGTTTATAAGTAAGGGGATTTAATTATAAAATATTATTTACACATGACTAAGTTATGTGAAGTTTGTCTCTGTCTGTCAATTTTGAAACTTCATGTGACAGTAAAAGACAAACGATGCATAGTTATGCAGCGCATTAATTAGCGTTTATAAGTAAGGGCGTTTACTTATAAAATATTATTTACACATGACTAAGTTGTGTGACTTTTGTCTCTGTCTGTCAACTTTGAACTTAATGTGCCAGTAAAAGACAAACGATGCATGGTTATGCAGCGCATTAATTAGCGTTTATAATAATATAATAATAAAATAGATTTATTGCAGGCACAGGTCCCATGAAACATAAAACTATTAGTACAAAAATAAAGAATAACAATTACAGTTATTTATAGTTAACATACTAGGTATACGGTAATTGATAGGTAACGCTATACCTAAAGTCAAAACCTATTTGGTTTGTGTTAACCGTTTTCTTGTTTCGTTCCGTGTGAATAGAAGAATAGAATAGAATAGAAAATTGTTTATTGTTTGTTTGTTTGTTGTGTGCGCCGATATATAAGTAAGGGGTTTAATGTCAGGGTTGCTTGAAACCGGTCCGTGTGACGATCCCGGCGGGGAGTATCCTGGACCCGTCCGAGGGAGCGGCCGTGGTCGGCGGGAACGTGCTCACCTCGCAACGTATTGTCGACGTCGTGCTTAAAGCTTTCCAGGTGAGCGGGAGTTTTTTTTTATTTCTTATCGATTGTGAACCGATTATGGCCATTTGTAAAGTAGCCAGTGTCAAGTATTATCAATATTTGCAAGTTATTTGCATTGAACGAAACAGTCAAATCGTTATAGTTAAAGTCAAGTCGAGGAAATCATTGTAAAAAGGGCCCCATTTTTTTACAATGTCTGTTCACGGAGCTTTGGAGACAACACTAAGCTAAAGATTTGCACCGATTTTCACTTTTATTTACATTTGTACATCTTCACGAAACTAAATTGATTAATATGCCCCCGAAATTAACAATTTACACGCATTTGAACTAGGTTTTACAAAAATGAAAATTTAGCAACACATCTCCTCAACGCATTCCCGCCAAAAAAACTTATTTTTTATCGATTGTAAACCGATTATGGCCATTTGGCATGTAGCCAGTGTCAAGTATTTTTAATTTTTGCCAGTTATTTACAATTTTCATCAAAACAGTCAAGTCGTCGTAGTAAAAGTCAAGTCAAGGAAGTTATTTTGAATGGTGGCTCTTTACAATGACTGTTCACGCGAGCTTTGGGGGTAACGCTTTATTTGGTATTTAAACAAAACACGGGTATCCTTACAGTACACTAACATAATAGAAAATACATTCCCGCGGATCCGTCCGCTCAAAAACCGCTAGTATGAAGACATTATTTATTTATTAAAAACTAAGTTAAACCACTCTTACAGCTAAGCCAATGCAGTGACATAACTAACGTAATACTTATATAATATAAAAAACTAATACTAATTATTAGAAATATTGCGCAAGTAGCGTGGCCGAGCGGTATAGGCACTGGAGTATTGATCCAGGGACGCGAGTTCAAATCTCGCCGCAAGTGAATTTTTGAAGATGAATTTTTCCTTTAAAAATATTTCTAGTAAATATGCCTTGAGCAATAATAACAAATTTACGAAATGATAATACTAATTATACTAATTATTTAATTATAAAACAAGTAAAATAGATGTGACATAAATCTAGCGTCTAATTTCCAGGTGTGTGCGGCCTCTCAAGGTTGTATGAACAACTTGACGTTGGGGGAGACAGACTGGGGATATTACGAGACTGTGGCGGGAGGCAGCGGGGCGGTAAGTCACATAAATATCCCCCTACCTAGAGGGGTAAGAATAAGTGTAGAGGGTACCTATAGGGGGTATCTCAATACCTCCTATAGGTACCCTATAATATTCCTATTATATAAATTTTGCCACACACTACAATGTGTATGGCAACTAAATGTATTCGACCCGATTTCATTACTGATTGCACTAGTCTAGTCAATCAGTTAGGCCATACGAAACCTTCCATGATTTCGGTCGTTAAATTTCGACTTGAGACTGCCGTCTGACGTCCGAACCTCGGAGAGAAAGTCTGCACCATAGCCTCGTCCGTTCTTCAGCAGGTGCACCAAACTTTCTTATCCCACAGGGTCCAGGGTTCCACGGCACCGGCGGCGTCCACACTCACATGACCAACACCCGCATCACCGACGTCGAGATCGTGGAGCGACGGTATCCGATGCTGGTGCAGCGGTTCCAGCTGCGGCCCCGCTCCGGGGGGAGAGGTGAGTAGATTAAGGGGGAAGAGGGAGTAGATAAGGGAAGAGGGGGGTTTCGATAAGGGGGCAGGGGCATTTAGATTAGGGGGAAGCGAGTAGAAAAAGGAAGGGGAGTAGATTAGGGGGGGAGAGTGAATAGATAAAGGAGGGGGGTTTAGATAAGGGGGAGGGTAAGTAGCTTAGGGGGAAAGAGCGAAGAGCTTAGATAAGGGAGGAGGGAGATTTCGATAAGGGGTGGGTTGATAAGGGGGAGGGGTGAGTAGATAAGTGGGGAGGGGCGAGAAGATAAACAGGGAGGGCCAAATAGATAAGGGGGAGAAGAGGGAGTAGATAAGGAAAGAGAGGTGAGTAGATCTATTTGTTTTATTGTAATTGGAAATCTTCTCGAAATCCTCCGATCTTCGGAAGGCACGTTAAGCAGTTAGTCTCAGTCGGTAGATCAACTTAAAGGCCTTGGGAGATAAACTCTCTAGGTGAGCTACATATACCACTACAGGAAAAGAAGAAGAATTGCAATTTATCTTATAGTGTTGTTTGTTTGTGTAACAGGCCGTTGGAACGGCGGCGACGGGATAGTCCGCGAGCTGGTGTTCCGTCGTACGGTGATGTTGTCAGTACTTACTGAGAGGAGAGCCTTCCAACCTTACGGCATGAATGGTGAGTTCACTTGGAACTCTATTTTATTACATACTAGCTTCTGCTCGCGGCTTCGCACACATATTCTTCAGGGAATAAAATTTGGATAATTTTGAATTAGGATTAAGGGGCGGGCCCTTACTGAATGTTTTTCAATTGTCTGTCTATCGATTAAGAGAATTAAAAGGTTAATAGAAAATTGGTACCCCTTCCCATTCCGGGATTTACCTTCTCCTAAAAAAAACCGAAAAACAAGATCGTAAAAGAAAACAAATCGGATTCCGTACGTAAAAAAACACACACACCAAATTTCAGCTCTCTTTTATCAGCAATTGAGGCTGTACGTTGATCCTTCACTTTGTGAGTCAGTCAGGACAAAGCGTTTACTATATACACCTATAGGTTTGACATTTGCATTGAAATCATGTAAATGATATCTACGTACGTATGTTTATTTACGATATGTGATGTCAGGTGGTCTACCCGGTGAGCGCGGCATGAACCTGATACAACGAACTGACGGTCGACTCATCAACCTGGGAGGGAAGGCATCCGTCGAGGCATATCCCGGGGTCAGTATACAGTTATGGGGGGATGTTACAACCCTTAAGTGGATGAATATTTTAAATAAAGGGACGACCTCTAGCCGCAAACTAAGCTAACTATACCCTTTTACAGAAACTTAGATAAAAAAGGTAAACAAAAACTCATTTTTTTTTTTTTTTTTTAGTTTAATGGCTTTATGTGATCACATATTCTGCCAATGACACGTAGTGAAGAAAGTACAAAAGATTATAGGATCTTTCCTCGATTATACTTTTATTTTATTTATTTTTTCTTGTTGAGACGACGCAAACTAGCTACAAATACTAAACAAATACAAACACATTGTTAAACTAACTACAAGACTAAACAGGATTAGATAAAAATAATAAACTTTATGATAAAGATATATAGGATACAAATTACATATTAAATAATATATTATTATAATAAAGGATATGCGAAAGAAATATGGACATTACACTTTAATTTGGCTAATAAAAATAAAACTCGCTAAGGCATATATAATATCGGAAGAGGAAGACATAACACTTAATAAAGATTTCATGTTTATAGGGCGAGGAACATCTGGGGGAAGAAAATCATGAAGGGAAAAGTGAGAATTTGGACAATTAAAGAAAATATGGTCTAAATCGCCCTCATCTAGTCCACATTCACACAGGGAAGTGTCCCGAATCCTAATTTTTCTCAAGTGAACTGGAGAACAGCAATGACCCAAACGAATACGGGAAATAATTGAAGTGGCTCTTTTAGGAATATCACGATATTTAAAAAACCAAGGTTTTATCGGGATTTCTGGTTGGATTTCAGCGAAGGACCTACCTTTGATTAATTTAGAGATGGACCATTTTTCGTTCCATGCAACAGATAAATGAGCTGTAGCTTGGGAGATAATATCTTGGGAATAAATATGTTGATGAGAAGGGATTCCAATCCGAGCGGCAGATTTGGCACACCAATCCGCAGACTCATTGCCGAGAATACCACTGTGACCCGGAATCCAAGATAATACAATTTCTATCCCTCGATCATGACAGCGAAACAGGGCTTCCCTGATCTCTAGAATAATAGGGAGCTTTTCTTTGGACTTGAATGGGTTACTTTGGATTGCCTGTATACAGCTAAGAGAATCAGTTAGTATCAGAGATTTACCTAAATTATGAGATGCTATAAATTTGATTGCCTCATATATAGCAATGGCTTCGCCAGTAAAATTAGAAGACATATGAGGGCATTTGAAACTTAATGCCAAATTAAATTTTGGAATCCAAACAGCGGCACCTACGTCTTCATCAGTGGATTTTGATGCATCAGTGAAAATAGGTAACCAATCCTGCCACTCCGTCAAAATGATCTGGTTATAGAGATCATTAGCAATTGGAGAATTTTTAGGGATGCTAAAGTTATGAGTTCTAGGTTTATATATGAGTGATTGATATGAATTGCAAAACAGAGGATAACTTACAAAATTGCGAACAGGATGGGGTAAATTTAGAAAACGGGAAAGGGACTTTACTAGCATAAACTTGGGATCGTTATTTGAAAGTTGTTGAAGAAGAGTGAGAAAAACTCATATTATATTTGATTGAAAGTGACAGCTCTTTGTTTACTTTTTCCTTAGATAATTGACAGTTCTATGTTTACATTTTTGATCTAAGTTTCTGTAAAAAGGTATAGGCAAGACTTATACGTCATGTATACAAGGTGTAACGGGTATGCCCGTTAGTTGTTCGCCTAGACGTCTGGAACTCCCCTTTCGGCTTAAAAGGTCATACCCCTTGTTTACTAGACAAATAATTTACTTACCTAAAAAATATTTTTAAAAATAACAGAAGTAATATGAAAGTGTCATGATAACAAACTTAATTAGGTTTTTGTCACTTCACATTTTGAATTTATTTTTCTGTTTCTTTCTAATAAATAATGTATAAACTAATATGCTTTAATAGACGGACACAAACTTTTATAGTCTGCAAAAAATTGACGACCCTGGCGGGTGTCAAACCCGCATAGTGCATGATTGCGAATAAACGGTAGTGGATATTGAATAAATATATGGAGTTTTTGCGGGAACGCGTGTTGTCTCCAAAGCTCCGTGAACAATCATTGTAAATGGCCGCCGTTTTACAATGATTACCTCGATTTGACTTTAACTATGACGGCTTGACTGTTTCGATGCAAATAACTTGCAAATATTAATAACTAGCTGCGCCCCGCGGTTTCACCCGAAGAAGTAAAAACGCGTTATCACGAACGCGCGGGCGGCCGAGCGGTTCTCGAGCGGTTGCACTTTTTCGTTCATTACTCGGGTTCTACTAATTGGATTTCGATGCAAAGTATACCACGACCTTCCTCGAAAATAGAACTATCCAATATTGAAAACCAAATTCAATCGAATTAGTAGTTTTTAATTGTATAAGGAACAGACAGACATAAATATTAAAAATTATATTATTTTGTTCTACTACTTTTCCTAAGTCTTCTTTTTTTTTTTTAAATTAACTTCCAAGTACAGACTTTTTGTCCTCTCTTCCTTTATTATAAGTATAGATAGAAGATACTTGACACTGGTTAATGTCCAAATGGAATATAGCCATATAAAAGAAGAATATTTTTTTTTTCTTTTCTAGGATAAGTACATAATGAACTCTCCGAGTGGAGGCGGGTACGGCTCGGCCGGACACTCGCACGGACACTCCGACACTCCGACACCAACCTTCGTAGAGAGGGGGAGTGTCTACGAGTACAGAGCTGCGCAGGAGTCTGTTTAAGTTTCATAAACGTTGTTTCTATGTCGATTAATGATTTTTAGCAATATTTTTTAAAACGTACGCGAACGAGGCTCGATTCGACCAAGCTAGAATAAGCAATAAGAAAAAAATTTAAAGTAAAAAATACCGCGGTATAATAGGCGGTATTTTTTTTAATTTAAAGTTTATTTCTTTTTTTTCCGCGTCAAAGCAACGGCAAAAGGACAAGAAACGATCATGGTACGGACGGTACGGACAATAACTGATATTGTGTTAATAAAACACTTTATTTATCGGGTTGAATCGCGTTTTATTCATGGTTTTGAACGAACCTCGCTTTCGCCAACTTTACAGTTCGCTTTTTCAAGGTTGGTTGGTTGGTTGGGGTGTTTCCTTACCTCGTCCCGAACATCCACACAAATGTTATACATTTTTTTTTTCGAATTAGCAGCTCGACAAAAGCAATTTATGTGGAGTCGCGTTTTCCAGTTTAGTCGAATCTAGCTTTAGGCGGTCTTTATATTCTTTATTTTTTGATAGTTAGTGTTTCTAATGGTTTAATGGATTTTTTGAAAAATATTACCTTTTGTAAAATAATAATCAATTAATAATAAATAAGCCAAATGATGAAATGTGATATTTAACAATAGCAGCACACTGAGCCAATGAGTGAAACTTCAATCAATGTTTAGGAACATTTCAACATCTCTACAATAAATGTAGTAGCGCTAAAAGCAATCTAAAAGCTAAAGGTTAGGAGCAGCTCTTCATAATAAATAATGATGTTATATTTTCATATTTATATATTAAATAAAAATAATTTAAGTACAAAATAAATGCGTTTATTGTTTTTTATTAAAGAATTATATTTACTCTATATCTACATATTTACAGAGTTTTATTTATACCTATGTAAAGAGGAAAAGATACCTAGGTACTCTTTGTACAAAATATAGAGGGTCATGTCCACTATACAAGATGTAACGGGTAAGCCCTTTTAAGCCGAAAGGGGGTTGTTTTGGACTTCTAGGCGAACAACTTTTGTTCTACGACTTTTGAAAACTCAATATACTTTTCGAAAATTTTAAGTGTAATTTTACTTGAAAATCAGCTGTTTCTCAGAGTCTACTTTAATCCAAACTTCAATTACCGTTATTTTCAAACACAGCAGTTTTTTTCAGTGAAACAACTTTAAAATTGTCAAAAAAAAGTTCGATTTTTCGAAAGTCGTAGAACAAAAGTTGTTCCCCTAGATGTCTAGAACAACCCCCTTTCGGCTTAAAAGGGCATAACCGTTACACTTTGTGTACTATATGCCAGCCATATGCTGCCAATAGATTTCCTTAATGGGCAAAATTATTGAAATCGAGGCGGCGCCGCGCTGGAACACTAGTTTTTTTAGAGGTAAGTAACTAGGTACCTACTATTACAGTTTACCAGTTTATTTTAACGTATCTATAATAGAGAAAAAAATTCTTATTAGAATTTTTTTTTTTTTTGTATTTTATGAATTTGCGATTAGCTTAGTTGTTGTCATGCCGAGTGTGTTCTCCAGTGAGAACATCTACTCATCTTTAGAGTTTATCATTTTTATATAATGTCTTTCCGTTTCAGGCGTTTTGTATAACTCCGTGTTAGTTTGTTAGGATGTCTCTGAATATATTTTATATTTATAAATATTTTTATAAAAATATAAAAAATATATAAATATTTTTTATATTAGAAATATAAAAAATATTTCTAATATAAAATATATATAATATAAAATATATATTAGAAATATAAAAAATATTTCTTATTAGAAATATAAAAAAATATTTCTTTTTAGAGATATAAAAAATATTTCTTATGAGAAAAATAAAAATATTTCTCATTAGAAATATATACAAAAATGTATTAGTAATATTATAAAAGTAAAATTTATCTTCAAAAAACAGAGGACCAGGGACGCGAGTTCAAATCTCGCCGCAAGTGAATTTTTGAAGATGAATTTTTCCTTTAATAATATTTCTAATAAATTTGCCTTGAGCAATAAAACAAATTACGAAATAAAAATATTTCTTTTTTGTAAATACTAGTGGAACTAAATACTTCTGAGAAATTTATTATAGGACAGTCTGATTTTTCACTGCTTAAGTCCCGGTCCCGCGGGATTATGAAAACTGACTGCGATTTTCTCTCCGTCGCAACTGGACAGAGTACAGTATTTTTAAGTGTTTATTTAAGAAAAGTCTTCTCGCTTAAGAACCGCACAATTAAACGCGACGACAGTCTGAGCAAGAACAAGAGCTTTAAAAAAACACTCGTACGCTTAATCATTTCCAAATTTGTAAGACGTTGGATATCAACGAATTATTGCGATTAATAGCTCTTCACACTTCCACACTCGCTTATCGTCCGGCAACAAAGCTATCGAAACTCGCTCCCCGCTGATCGTTTTACATTTAGTTTGACTCTTTCCTCGTTCATCGCCGGCAGTACCCTGGGGACACGGCTAGAGGGGACAGCTGGGAATAATCGGAACCGTCTGCCCTACGTACGTGGCGAGTGACATCAACAACTCCACTTAACTTCCACCCCATCCGAAGGTCAAGCATGATCAGCAGCGGCCGCTAAAGCCTCCCGATTTTCGTAAGCCCAAAATCCATGGAGTTCCAACAAAATGGAAACAGCAGTATGCCCGTGCCCTGACTTGATGAGGTCTTGGAGGGTTATCCGAGTGGGGTCTGCCGGCCGAATCATATCGAATATTTCATCTTTCACGTCTTCAAAGTTGACTGGTTCCGCGCCGTGAGCCACCATTTGTTCCTGGATCGCCTGTACAATAAATAAATATTGGACGACATTACAAACAGACCCAAACTAAGCAGTAGGTTTGTACTATGGGTACTAGACAACGGATATACTACATATTATACCCTTTTGTGTATATGCGGCTTAGCTCAGCAGACGTCGGGATTGGTTAGTGCGGTCATCTGTGAGATATAGCCGAGGGAGTTGTCGATAAAATAAAATGATAAATATGTAAATAAATAATAAATTAATATTTGAATATTGCACGACATTACACACAGAGCAATCTAGCCCCAAACTAAGCACTAGGCTTGTACTAGACAACGGATATCGTTTATATTATTATACTTTTCATTTGTAAATACATACAATAGAGAAAGAGACCAAGACCAGATACACATATTTATTTTTAAGTATAAAATTATTTGCACCTGACGGGAATCGAACCCGCAGCCTTCTGCATTGCAGGCAGGCGTACGCCCGACGCGCCACAGAGAACGTCAAATACAATATACATACATATGATACATAGAATAGAAAGATATTTCCACAACATCCTATCCTATCCTACTAATATTATAAAACTGAAAGTTTGTGAGTATGTGTGTTTGTTACTCAATCACGCAAAAACTACTGATTGCGATGAAACTTGGAATATAGGTAGCTGGGGACCTGGATTAACACATAGGCTACTTTTATCCCGTTATTCCCGCGGGAACTCCATTCTATTTATTCCTGGTTGGAGTTAACGAAGACCTTTCGACTACTAGTTTAAGTTACAGAAACCGCATCTAATATGTATTCCAATAAACAAATAAAAGTTGGATGTTGTAATTCCCGGAATCCGATGGAATCGGAACTATCCGAAGCCTAATGGGTTTCGGATTTCACCTTATAGAAATACTAGCTGCGCCCCGCGGTTTCACCCGCGTAAGTCCTGGAGACCGAACTTCAGCAGGTTATATATGTTCAAGATCAAAAAAAAACGAAGAACATAATTGAGAATTATTGGTTCAAAACGTACAATAACTACCTACCGACGTTCGGGTGGGTCCGAAGTATCGGTAGTTCCGTTTCGTAATAGCCCTCCTGTTTCCGCGGGATAAGAAGTAGTTTCATCGTAATCGAATTAGTAGTTTTTGCGTGAAAGAGTAACAAAGTCACATACATGCATACAAACTTTTGCGTTAAAATAATATAGTAAGAAGTACTGACCTTAAAGAAATAGTTCAAAGTAAAAGCATCCAGATATCCAACGCAGTTAATATCCAAGACTCTGAAGAGATAGGCTAGCGCAGCCGGCTGCCTTCTGTTTTCCAGAGCTAAGACGAGGTCTAGATAAGTTTTGTAATCCATTTCTCCATCGTAAGTGAGGCATTGTTGGAATACGCGTTGTAGAAATGCCAGAGTTAAAGTGCCGGATCCGTACCTGCAACATACGTTTACAAATAAACCCCTTACTTATAACCGCTAATTAATGCGCTGCATAACCATGCATCGTTTGTCTTTTACTGTCACATGAAGTTTCAAAGTTGACAGAGACAAACGTCACATAACTTAGTCATGTGTGAATAATATTTTATAAGTAAGGGAAGTAATCACTCATTGTTCATGTCAATAAACTGTTTAAAGTTTCTAAAGTAGAAACATAGTAGTTTTGCGTACTTATGTTTTTTCTAAAGTTTATAGTAGGTACGTAGAGCTCAAATATGGTATAATAGTATATTATACTTAAATATTTATCTTACTAATATTATAAACGCGAAAGTTTGTATGTATGTGAGGTTGTTACTCTTTCACGCAAAAACTACTGAACCGATTGCGATGAAACTTGGAATATAAGGAGCTGGGGACCTAGATTAACACATAGGCTACTTTTTATCCCGATATTCCCGCGGGAACGGAACTTACGCGGGTGAAACCGCGGGGCGCAGCTAGTATATAGTACGGTTGGCATCAATAAGTGACAGGCGTGTCAAGTCGATCTTCGGTTTCGGACTGAAGCTCTCTGAATACCCCTGCATATGCTAGTAATGCCTGCTTAAACTCGTTCTAGTAATACTATGTTTGTACCGCGTGCTGTTACCAACTACAGACAGAATACTTATCTGCTGCGAGCATGTACGACGTTTAATTATTTATGTGGAATTGCTGATTTAGACTTTTTTGCACTAGCGTAGCATTGGCAAGACGGCGGCTAAGTAATATTTTCTTTGATTCTGCATTTGATAAGGCCATAATTTTTTTGTTTCTTCTTAATGTGGAGTGTTAATTTGTTTTTTTTTTTCTGTTTTGATCGGTTCCTGTTGGTGAAGTTCTGTAATTGGCTTCTTATTGTTACCATATGTTTTACAAGGGTTATATATACAAGATGTAACGGGTAAGCCCTTTTGAGCCGAAAGGGGGTCGTTCTAGACGTCTAGGCGAACAACTTTTGTTCTACGACTTTTGAAAATTATTTTAAGTGTAAAGTTTAGATAATTGACCTTATGTTCTTTCATTTAGTGTGGTCTACTACAATGAGACCTTTAATTACCTTTATTTTCAAAAGCAGCTGTTTCTTTTTCAGTAAAACAACCTCAAAATTTTAAAAAATAAAGTTCGAATTTTCAAAAGTCATAGAACAAAAGTTGTTCGCCTACAAGTTTAGAACAACCCCCTTTCGGCTTGAAAGGGCTTACCCGTTACATCTTGTATATATATATATCTGTTGAACTTCTTGAAATAAATAAAATAAATATCCCCCGCACGTAATAACATGCATTTTAAGACATTTAAATGGTGTTTAGTTTTAAGATTTGTCTTTATTGACCGAACGAGCGAAGCGAGTGAGGTCCAGTGTAGACGGGCCTGGCGCTTGTATCTTTGTATGTTTGTTCGACGATAACTTGAGTATCGTAGCTCCGATTTCATGAATTTTGGTATGCGCGTAGTTTAGGTCAGTAGAATTTATGAGTTCGAAGCTGAGCTGGATCGGTAGGGGGGTAGGGGGTCGTGAGGTCTCAGTTCGGGGCGAACTCCTAGTTTAGTTTTAGTCACTGTTTGTCTTCCGAACAAATAAAAAATAAAAAAATGTATGTAGTGTGAGGTACACAACCCACCCGGCCAGCTCGTGTATGCTGAGCATACCGTTGTGGTCGCGGTCCAGGTTGAGATACTGTCCGTACACGCGGAGCGCTGACGCCGCACTGAACCAGTTCTGTTCCTGCAGCTCCATCGGCAGCTCCTCCTCGCGGAGCTGCAACATTATTACAAACTCAGCAGAATTAAAAAAAATAACTTATTTCTGACCTTCAGTTTTCTTTTTACACGACTGCCAAAGGAAGTGTTATTAGAAAACTTATCAGTAACAGTATCTTTATTTGCCAAAAACACAGGTGAATAAATAAGATGGTTACAATAATTGACCGAACGAGCGAAGCGAGTGAGGTCCAGTGTAGACGGGCCTGGCGCTTGTATCTTTGTATGTTTGTTCGACGATAACTTGAGTATCGTAGCTCCGATCTTCATGAATTTTGGTATGCGCGTAGTTTAGGTCAATAGAATTTATGAGTTCGAAGATGAGCCGGATCGGTAGGGGGGTTGGGGAGATAGGGGGTCGTGAGGTCTCAGTTCGGGGCGAACTACTAGTAAGTTCCATTATGTTCTACCTTACAAAAGCATGCAAATGTTAAAATGACTATGGTTATGTAAATGATGTGTGTCGGTTATTGACTGAGACAGAAATCTACTGTTGAGACGTTTTAGTTAAAGAATATATAGTAAAAACAGCTGGATGCAAGGTGAAAGTGCTAAATAGCTTTGGAAAACTGGAAAAGTCATTCTAGAGGAGGCGATAATTTTCAGTAACTTTAGGAGATTAGATTAACTCTTTTTTGTACCAAATTTAAAAACCAAAAAAAAATAACAAAATAAACATATTTATACATTAAAAATTACAATTTAACCATTCAAGTGTAATAAACTAATAAACAAATTTTTATTATGAATATACTTAAAACTATTTAAAAAAAAAGAAAAAAAAACAATTAGGTACAATGGGCGGCCTTATCGCTAAAAGCGATCTCTTCCAGGCAACCTTTAGATCAGGAATCATATATAAGATCATAAGATCGAGACAGTAGGTCCTGGATGTCAAAACAAGAGCAGGACAGTACGTGACAGATGTCAAGAAAGAGCAGGACAGTACATGACGGATGTCAGGAAAGAACAGGACCGTATGTCCCGTATGTCAGGAAAGAGCAGGACAGTACGTCCCGTATGTCAGGAAAGAGCAGGACAGTACGTGCCGTATGGTAGAAAATAGCGGGACAGTATGTCACATACGTCAGAAAAAAGCAGGACAGTACGTCCCGTATGTCAGGAAAAAGCAGGACAGTACGTCCCGTATGTCAGGAAAAAGCAGGACAGTACGTTTCGTATGTCAAGAAACGGCATGACAGCACGTCCCGTATGTTAGGAAAGAGCGGGACAGTACGTTCCGTATGTCAGGAAAGAGTGGGACCGGATGTCAGGATTGGTAGGTTACCTCAAGTAGATCATCAAGGAAAGAGCAGGACAACACGTCCCTGATGCGGACACGTCCCACTCGCAGCGGGTCCAAGAAGAACAGGAACTTCCTGGCTGCAGTGCAGACGTAGAAGGAACTGAACGAGGAGTCAAGTCCGTCTAGCGCTGCCAGCGAAGGCACCAGCTCTGCGATATAGCTCTCCAGGTCCTGGGAAATATTTAAAAATATAACAGCTCTAATTAATGTCGTTAAGGAGATTTTACTTATGGACTTTACTGGTGATAAGAGAATAGCCAGGGCCGAAATGTTCCACTAAAACTTTAATAGAAGTTTATGCACGGAGGTACCAAAGCCCTGTCTTATATTGCAGGCGTCACATTAAATTCAGGACTCTAGAGGTAACTCCCGAGCGTAGCGAGAGTGTTAAACATTTAACTTCTGAGCGAAGCACAGGATTATAATGAGTAAGTGCATAAAGTTATGCACTAACCCCCTTATTTATAAACGCTAATTAATGCGCTGCATAACTATGCCTCGTTTGTCTTTTACTGTCACATGAAGTTTCGAAGTTGACAGATAGAGACAAACGTCACATAAGTTAGTCATGTGTAAATAATATTCTATAAATAAGGGTGCTAGAGAATAAAGACTCGCTTTACGTTAACCTTTTTTTTGGGGCAATTAAAGTTACTTTGCTCTATCTACAAAGTTTCGTAGATGTCTAAAGTATAAAATATGTATTTTCTGGCTAAGCTTACATGTTCAGTAAGGTACCCCTGCCCGGTGACATCGTACAGTGATAGTCCTATCCTTGTCTGCTGCAGCCACACTCTGCGCATTACGTAGTTAAAGAGAGAGACGGCTCGAACTTTACCGATACCGCCTTCAGCCGCTTGCAGCCGGCCGAATACTTCCGCTGTGAAGTATGGTCTGGAAACACAAGGCATTTCGTAAATAATGAGAAAACAAACACCAAACTCCTACCGAAATCCAAAAATGTTTGTGATGATTTATATTAGACCGTCACTTGTAATGCTGAATGGGGAGAAATCAAAGTTCGTCCAGGCTGGCCATTTTGTATATTATTATTTTTTAACTAGGTGCTAAATATATGAAAAAAGTGCCAAATAGGCACTAAATGATAAGAGTAGTTCAGTGTAAATCTATTGATTGGTCCAACCTAACACACAAAAAAGAGGTTTTACTTTCTGTATGAAGAGACATGCTTTAAGTAGTCCTCTTATAGACAATGAATGAAGATAATGGTCAATATTAAAATACATCAACAGAAAACAATTCCTATAAAATAGATTATGGACTCATTTATTTGTGAACATTGGCAGTCAGTTCCTCACCTATATTTAGGTCCAGCTTCGTCCCGAATTTTTCTAAACTGCAAATAGTCAACGGTTAGTTCATCATTGTTTGATAAACTATAATTTCCATTAGACTTCTCCAGCAGACTCCATAACTGTTTAAGTTCTGTATTGTCGAGGAGTTCCTTACTTTTCTTTTGCAGAAATTGCGCTCTGTGGGGAAATAATTTAGGGTAAATACAGGTGAATATGTGACTCCGGATATCAAAGCTTATGCTTATGATGTAGAGTGCCTGCCCACCTACTAAATTCCCTATCCCACGAGCCAATATCGGCTTAAGAACTATGTAGCTGGAGACCTGGAATAACATGAGATAGCCTTGCATTTGACCTTATCCGCCCTGATAGGAAGCGACAAACATAATTAATTATATAGAATAAACGACATAGAAATGCTCAGCCAAATTACTGGACTATTGTCAATCAAACACATTGCCATGTAGCGGACTACAGATAGAAAAAAAAAATCAGTTCCATCATTTTTTCAGTGAAGGAGCAACAAACACACACACTTATACTCACAAAAAATTCACCCTTAAATATTAACAGAATACCCACAACACTAAATATAAGTATTTATTTCTTAGATTTTTCTTACGTTTTCGCGATTTTGAGTTATTTATAAAAGTACCTTGATAAAGATGACTGTAAAGTTAGCGAAATGTTGGTATGGCAATGGAACACTGCCGTTAATAATAGGGGTTAAAGTATGAAATTGCCGTTTTATTGCAATAGGTTCTTTGAATTGACATAGAATTTTCATGGTTTGAGGTTTTCGAATGAAACTTTTTTCAAATGGTTTCTGTGATGTTCTTTTTTTAAAAAATGTGAAACATTTGAATATCGACTTTCAATTGTTTTTGTTATTCAATTTAGACAAGAAAGATGGATACTGCGAAAATTCGAGTGATTTTTAAATACGAGTTCCGACGCGGAACTAACGCGGCAGAAACAGCCCGCAATATCAATGCTGCGTTTGGAGAGGGGTCTACTAATGAACGCACCGTGCGATTTTGGTTTAAACGCTTTCGTGATGGAAATTTCGACTTAAAGAACGAGCCACGAGGAAGACCGCCCACACAGGTGAATAACGATGAATTAAGAGAGATAGTGGAAGCCGATTCTAGTCAAACTACCCAGGAATTAGCGGCATGGTTTAACGTTACCTTACCCACTTTATTGACTCACTTGCGTCAAATCAATAAAATAAAAAAATACGAAAAATGGGTGCCTCATGATATCACTGATCTGCAGAAAGAAACGCGTGTTGAAACTTGTGTTGCCTTGTTGAACCGGTACAGAAATGAAGGAATATTGGATCGAATTGTAACATGTGATGAAAAGTGGATTCTTTATGATAACCGGAAAAGAAAAATGCAATGGCTGACCCCAGGTCAAATGCCACAACAGTGTCCTAAAGCAAAACTTACCAATAAAAAGGTAATGGTAACTGTTTGGTGGTCTCAGCATGGTGTTATTCACTATAGTTTTCTTCGATCTGGTCAAGCAATTACGGCAGATGTCAATTGTGCCGAACTCCGAACCATGTTGACAAAACTAGCAGTAAAACAGCCCCGACTCATGAATCGATCTTCACCATTATTGCTCCACGACAACGCGAGACCTCACACAGCACGAGAAACCATTTTGACCCTTCAGGAACTGCACTTAGAAACCATTCGTCATCCTCCGTATTCACCAGACCTTGCTCCAACGGACTACCATTTTTTTCGTGATTTGGACAATTATCTACGTGACAAGAAGTTTTCTTCCCAGGAGGCAGTACAAAATGCTTCACACAGTTTGTGCAGTCTAGATCGTCGGAGTTCTATCGCAAAGGCATTAATAACCTTCCCATTAGATGGCAGCAATGTATAGATAATAATGGCAACTATTTTGATTAAATAAATTTGTTAAAATTTAAAAAATAAACAATTAAGATTTTCAGTACAAATCGGCAATTTCATACTTTAACCCCTAATATATTAAATGCAAGTTAAACCTGAGATATATTGTGTTTAATTATTCATTTCTTTTAAATAAATTACTAGGCACCTACCTGGTTTCTTCCCTCAACTTCTGTGTCAAAACCTCATCACTACGAGGTAATTTGAAGTAGAATTTGGGTATTTTCTTGTAAGATTCTTCATCACCTTCCACCCGAGGTTTGTATAGCTGTCTGAATGTATCTGCTTCTAGCTTCTCACTTTCTTCCTTTGTTATTGATGTACCGGTCTCTAAAGTATTATCAAAGTCAAGTCAAAATAGTTTATTTCCTTATGATTATTGTACAACAATAAGTGCACATGATCATTTTGCTACGTCTTAAATGTAGTGATTTTAGTGTGCTTTGGAATTTGGAACGTGCCTTGTGATGAGAAGAAGCCACAAGAAATAATGACCTTTTTAGGCTACGGTCGCATAGGCAGGCAGCTTGCTTAGCGCATAGTGGCTTGCTGACGTATCTGGCCTGTCCCGAACTTTCTAGACTGTTCGTTGTATTTAGGTCACTCGCTAGCCTCTAGGCTAGGTGCTAAGCATGCCTCGTGCCTATGCAGACGTAGCCTATGGCAATGTCACTGTATATCGTGCAAGTCGCAGTACAAAACATTTGCATCGCACAAAAACGGATGATTGGCTGTTATTTGACAGTAAGGTTGTTTTTAACCTTAATATTCTTTACCCCGAGTGGAACAGAAGTACACGTAAAAGTTGTGAGTGTGTGGCTCGAGTGGCAGGGCACTCAACGTGCCCTGCCACTCGAGTTTATACTATCTGAATTGAAGAAATTACTGCTTACCATCTAATTTTTTAATATATTTCCTGAGTCGATTTTTCAAGTCTGAGTTTATTTTCAAAGTTTCGTTATCCAAAGGCTTGAGTTCTACAGGTTTATTGTTGTTAACTGTGTCTTCACTGATACCGTCTTTTGATTTTTCAGACATTTTCATACAAAATCTCAAAATCTTGTGGAATATTCGACTTCGAGAAGTTTTCTGCGATCTGCAAAGAGAATATAATCACTACGTTTTAGCGATCTGCGTGAGAAAACCAAAATAATGTTTGCATCAAAGAACTGTCACTTGGTTGTCATGGTGATTGACAGTAGTTTACGTCTCGTTGCACGCATGGTCATCAATGAATAGAAAAAGCAAATATTGTTTTTAATTTATCATTATTGCTCATTAATCAATCCTCTAAGTTTTTCAGTTTTTACAACTTTACGTGATTTTGAATAAAGAAGATGCTAAAATTATGAAGATAATGATATTACAAAACGCAAGAGATGTTTTGTTCAATCATTATTCTGCATAGGAAGAAACGTGGTGAAGTTAGTTTCTCAATTTAACAGATGTCGCTACATTTCCAAAACAATTGAGATATCTTACAGTAGATGGTGTTTTTATAAATTTTCTGTTCCACTACAACAAAAAAGAATAAAGATTCTCTAAAAAGTCGTGGATTGTACAGTGGTAAAAGGAAAAGTTTCATCGATCTTATTCATTTGATTTTATAACCGCTTACAAAGTGTTTGCAAGTAATACTTTTCGATTAAACCACAGCTTTCGATTTCTAAAGAAAAGACCGCATTGTTTTCTAAAGAAATTTATTTGCTTAGTGCCTATTATTATTATTATTGAAAAAGGAAGCTTCACATTACTTAGGCTGCTTTTCCACCAGAGATGTGCTATGCAGCTATGCTACGAAGATGTGAAATCTACGCTACGAAAATACGCTAAGCTATGTGCACCAATGAATATGATTGGTGGATATTAAACGCATCCATAGCATCGTAGCATAGCACATCTCTGATGGAAAAGCAGCTTTAATCCCTAGAGTATTCCTATGATTCCTTTGTATGCTTTGGGTTCAATATGATGCTAATTAGGTAGCCGGATCCCGGAAATAACACATAGGCTAATTTTAATCCCGATATTCCAGCGGGAACGGGACTTATGCGGGTGAAAACGAGGGCGCAGCTAGTATGTCATAACGACTCTTCATCTCTGTTAATTTTTTAGACGACTTCAAAAAAAGGAGGAAGTTCTCAATTCGTCGCGTACCTATATTCTTTTTTTTTGTTTTTCACTGATTACTCGAAAATGGCTTGACCGATTGAGATGGTTCTTTTTTTTAATGGAAAGGTAGGAGCCCCTAGGTGTTCCCATAAAAATTAGGTGAGGATGTGATGAGGATCTTCGAGGTGAGGACCGAGAATGCTTCTTAAAACGCAGTATTCAATTCAATTGTTTATAGATTACTCAAATATGGCTTGACCAATTGAGATGGTTATTTTTTTAATGGAAAGTTGGGAACCCCTAGGTAGGCCCATAAAAATTTGGTGAGGATCGGATGAGTATCTTCGGAATTATAGACAGGGTAGCATCCAAGTAGCATCCCAGAATGCAATAAATTACTCATTTTTCAACTTCTACCAAAAATAATGAAGCACTGAAAACACCTTCTCATCAGCAAATTCGTCAATAATTAAAATTACGGTTACAATTTTGGTTATTTTTGGCGGCAGTCGAAACTAGTTTTCGAAATGGTTCAATAATTTTTGGTAATTTTGCATGAAATCTCTAGCACTCCAAAGCTAAAGATATTTTATTGCATAAAAAGCCAAAACCAAAAGCTATAGCGAAACCTTACAAAATTTACAAGAAATGTTAAACCGTTTTCTAAATAAAAACTGAACCCTTAGTGTGAGTTTTTTCGTAAAAAAAACGCGAATTTAATGGTTAAGTTAACGCGTATTTTGGATGGAAATTCAAAAAGTGCTCCTAGCGGACGATATCGAAGTTACCAGTTTCCATACAAAATACGCGTTAACTTCTTCTTCTTCTTTAAAAATGGCTTTTCCTTTCGGACATTTGCCAGTGTCAAGTATTATCAATATTTGCAAGTTATTTGCATTGAACAAAACAGTCAAGTCGTCATAGTTAAAGTCAAGTCGCACGCGTTAACTTAACTATCCCGTCCGCGTTTTTTTTACGAAAAACTTACACTAAGGGTACAGAGCTAAGGCATAAACTAATTATTTAAACGAGTAGAATACGGGCCCAGCTATATTAGTCTGGGTTTGAAGATCATTGCAGTGAATGAACAGTGATGTTTTAGATCCAGAGACCTTAGATAATCAATCATAGATATCTACTTCTATGAAAGCTATAATTGAAACATACGATTTTAAACTTACATGGTTATTTTCTTACATTAGTATTTAACGGGGTCTCGTAAACAAGCCTCTTGAAATTACTGGCGGAAATATCGAGCTCCATATATAAACGAGAATGAAAAAAAAAAACAAAATAGATTATGGTAAATACCCCCATAATCACTGGATAATGATTGATTGAATAACTTTTCCTATTAAAACGTGAAAACAAATTTTTAAAATGGAACCAGGGGAACGTTATGAACACACGTAGAAAGTTTGTTAAGGAGTCCAAGATTTTTAATTTTAATATAATTTATTAATGAACGATTTACGCACCCCTATTAAATATAAAAGTTTTTTTTAAATCGGTTAAGTTGTTTTTTCGAAGCCTATTATTTATTTCTTCTTTATTTTAAGTGTGTTGTTTTTGTAATTTGTTGTTAATCAAATAAAGTATTATATATCTATCTATCTTTCCTCTTTATTAATATTAGTAAAGAAGAATTAGGCATGTAGGTACAAAAAATCTTCTTCTTTATACATAGCTTTTCCGTTCGGACATTTGCCAGTGTCAAGTATTATGATTAATATTTGCAAGTTATTTGCATCGAAACAGTCAAGTCGTCATAGTTAAAGTCAAGTCTATGGAATCATTTGTAAACACAGCGACCGTTTACAAAGATTGTTCACGGAGCTTTGGAGACAACGCTAAATCACTTTCATTGCACTCGTACACCTTCACTAAAACCAAATTGATTATGCCCCCGAAATTAAACAATTTTCACACATTTGAACTAGGTTTCACAAAAATGTTTAAATTTGTTTAATTCTAAGCTGCATACCGTTCAAACCCATTTAAAGCGAATTTTGTTTAAAGATTATTCTAACTGAGTGCTTAGCTTAGATTATTAGATATAAACAACCCCGCAGGTTTCTTTTAAATGTTTCTTACTAAATTTATGTTTTAGGCATGCAACATTGTTAGCTTGCAATCTAGATCGCTTATTTTTAACTACCTAGACCTAAGTTTTAATTTTGATTGTAGTCTGTTTTGTCTGCTATAATAAATAAATAAACAAATAAAATGAAAATTTAGCACCACATCTCCTCAAAGCGTTCCCGCCAAAACTCAAGTACAAAAATTAACAAAGGCCTTAGTTTGTAGCGTAATATAGACGAAAAATAAACAAAATACAATATTAAAAAAAAACGAAAAAAAGTATTTACATATTCAAAAAGTTAACTCAGTGATGTTAATGCAAGCCTAGTCAGTCTACTTAGAACCAGTGATATTATAGTATTTAAGATGGTATGGTAAAATCCCAGTGAACTCATGTACTACTAGATGGTAATATGTTAGAGCTTTTGAAGGACGCCCGAGGCTTCTCTAACTTGACCTGCGAGCCTACCACGGAGGCAGGCTAGGGACCAACGGCTTAACGTGCCTTCCGAAGCACGGAGATTGTCGGCTGTGATTCGATCCCGCACCCTGCCAATCTAAGGGCGAGGTATCGAACCATTACACCAACTGGTCTCGATGTAAAAAGTTGAATTTTTAAATCGTATTCCATGGATGCATGCTAGGTGACACATAGTTTAAAAAAAAAGGTTTTTTTTAAAATTCATTTTAACGTTCCATTGGAAAAAAAAACAAGTGTACGAAATATTTTAAAAAATTAAAATCAAATAATTATCTTAAAGGTAGGTAAAATTTTCTTAGATATTCGTCTCTAAATTCGTAAAAAGCTCATAATTTGTATTAAATCTGGGTCCATTGCTTATTTAGCATTATTTATTTATAATAAATATCTGGTGCGGGTGTTTTTCTAATTATGTTTGTATATTTCCAAGGGTAAAATAAAATTTTATGTATTATATACATTGTCTAGTCACCGTAACACAAGCTTAATAATATGTTACCACAGTGCTAGTTGGCGCTGTGTGTTGTTCACAGATTTTTTTGTTTAATATTCGAAATGCTCGTGAGATTATAAATAAAAACCACGCTATTAAAATATTGTTTCTAAATTCATCACTGGGACAATATTTTTTGATAATTTAATGTAAATAATTGGCCTTTTTATCCGACTTTAATGATTTACTTGAATTTTTAATCCATGCTATTTATAAATAAATAAATAAAAATTATACTACATTGCACACAGCGCAATCTAGCCCCAAACTAAGCACTAGGCTTGTACTATCGGTACTAGACAACGGATATACTACATATAATACTTTTTTTTGGTAAATACATACATATTATACATAGAAAGACACCCAGACCAGATAAAAATATTTATTTTTAAACATAAATATTTGCACTCGACGGGAATCGAACCCGCAGCCTTCTGCATTGCAGTCGAGCGTCCGTCTGAGGCGCCACAGAGCCCGTTATGGCGCTGTAGTGCCCGAGAATCCGGGACATGTTAGTTGGAGTAGGCCTAATAATGTCCCGGGCACTACAGCGACAGTCCCGCCTGTCCCGGGGTGGTGAGTGAATATTTATATTCATCAAAAAATATTGTACCGACCGTTAAGATTTGAACTCACTACTTCTTGTTTCTGTTTGAATGAATGAAAGTCAGGCCTACCTGCATGTTTTAAAAAAATATTACTGCACGACGCACGTGTCGTGTCGCGTTATAAATAAAGGAAACAATTTCAATACTTCCCAAATATCATAAAATGACCCTAAAAAAGTTGTCTTTGAGTCAGCAGTTTGTCTCGTTTGTTCTGCCTTACCATAATCGTAACTCGTCATTTTGTCGCTCAAAAAAACAAAAATAAAACTTTAAATAAAGAAAAATACTTATTTATTATACTTTAAAAATACCTACCTACCACAATTAAAAAAAAATATTTCTTTTTATTAAGTATTTGATGTTCTTTTAGGTCAAGTTAAAGGCTTTGAAAGCTTTTACACCAAAAATCTAACACATGTATCTTTTTTCTTACCAATATTATAAACGCGAAAGTTTGTATGTATAATGTATTTATGTACACACATCAACATCGTCTAGGGATATTTTGAATTTTCTCAATTTATTAAACAAAAATATAAATAACATGCAACATGTATATATTTTTTAACGGACTATACTTCAACATAAAATAAAGTAATTTTTTTGCACAATTTAGGTTTTATTTAAGTAAAGACAAAAAATGGAAAAAAGGTAAAATTAAAGATGAATGCTTTTTTTTAAGAAAAAAGAAAAATAAAGCTAACTATTCAAGTTTTTTAAAATGATACAAAAATTTGTAGTGCGTAAAACCACCCATGACATTAATAACAGTTCTGCAGCGGTTTTTCATGCTTTAAATCAAGTTATCAAAGTCTTGCTGTGGAATTTTGTCCCAAGTCCTGCTTAGATGCAAAAAAAGTTGCTCTTCAGTTGCAATGTTTGCAGGAAAATACTTCAGAGCCCTTCTTGGAGTATGTCCCACGCGTGCTCTATGGGGTTTAGGTCTGGTGATTGCGCGGGCCAGCTTAAGACCGACACATCGTGCTCCTGCAGCCAGCTGATCACGACTCGCGCTGTGTGCGGGCAGGCGTTGTCTTGCATGAGTGTGAATTCTTGGCCCATTTGTAGTCGATGGGGATGGACAATTGGTATTAGCACCTGGTTACGGTATTTTTCAGCGGTTATGGTGTTTCTGATCCAAACGATGTCTGTTCTGCCACCGACACGAATTCCCGCCCAAACCATAATTGTCCCGCCATGGTAAGGATGAACTTCCTGAGGGTGTCGCAAACGGCTCTCACGACCAGGAACTCGCCATACACGTACTCTTCGTGAAAACCAAATCGGGACTCATCGGTAAACTGTACTACAGACCACTGGATATCCTCCCAGAGCAAATGTTCACGGGCCCACTGTAATCTTCTTCCACGATTTCCTCGGCGCAGCGCTGGAGTACGAAGCGGTCTGCGAGCATGCAGGTTAGCTTCATGCAGTCTTCTTCTCACAGTTTGGTCACTCACAAGCAACTGATGCTCTGACTGGAGCCTTCGAACTAACTGCATGGCCGTAACTTTTGGTTGCATTCTCGCGGCAACTTGCAAAAAACGGTCTTGCCGGTGAGTGGTAATGCGCCTACCGCCAGGGTGTCTTTCAGCCACTTCACCAGTAGCACGATAAAGTGATCATAATCTTGATATCACATTTTGTTTTGTTCCAATCGCCTCAGCACCCGTCCGTTGAGTAGTCCCCGTTTGGAGCATGCCTTCACCCCGTAACATCACTTCTCTTGTTAAACGGCGCCGCTGCATGATGAAAACAGTCGCATAAAATCCGAAACAATCAATAGCTTGCTTTAAAACGTTAGTTTGAAGAAAAAAAAAACAAAAACTATGCTAGGTAAATTAAAACATTCGAATTTCACCTTAGTAATGCCGCTTAAATCGATTGTTGTCAATTATTTATTTTATATTCAAATTTAGAATCGTTAAAAAAGACCTATAAATTAAGATATCTTCAAAATAAAATAAAAACATCCAGTATTTTTAGAATTTAGGAACTTTATATAAAATATCCCTAGACGATGTTGAGGTGTTTATATATGTGACTTTGTTACTCTTTCACGCAACAACTACTGAACCGATTGCGATGAAATTTGGAATATAGGTAGCTGGATACCGAGAATAACACATAAGCTATTCCCGCGGGAACGGGACTTACGCGGGTGAAACCGCGGGGTGCAGCTAGTATACCTACCTATAGGAAACTAGAAGGTTAATGATCGCTTAACAGTAAAGCATTTTAAACTCGGCTCTAACGGAAGAGCTTCATCATCTAAAGTCAAATTATTGTTAGAGGAAATAAATATGACGCGATGATGGGACCCCGTTGATGTCTTTTGTTTCGAAAATGTGTTTCTGAAACTTTGATTCTAGTTGGTATTCTATAACTAAAACGTCTCAAGAACGTCTCAGCATTGTTCGATTTTACTTGAGAACGGTACAACAATTGCTGGTAAACTCTCTAAAGCATTTGCGAAAGTACAGGGGCTCTATTTTTGAACCAAATGAGGCATTTCGAGCGATTTTAATACCTCGATTTCTACTGTTTTTCGTTCAATTTCTGTAATTATTCTACGTGAATCGCACGTCCACAACGAGTGGTATCAACCACTTGCAGCAGGAGTCCGGCATCAAACGATAATCAGCAGATATCGAATTATTTAAATTGCCTGAAGTGCAACGAGCGATTCAAAAATAAGGCTCCAGAAATTCCAAATAAATGTTCTGTAATTTTGGAGAAAAATCTAACGAAAGACTAAAACATAGACTGAAAGTCGGAATATCTTCCACTATTCGCGTATTATTATTTTTTAACGCGCGACCAAGATCATTGTAACATGATCGAAACGTCGAGGTAAGAGAATTTAAAAATAATAATACGCGAATAAGACCCGGGAAAAATAATTATGAGTCAAATCGTGTAAGTTTAAAATGTTTATCTTCCACTAAGCCAGTGATGGTCAAACTACGGCCCGCGGGCCATCTCCGGCCCGCGAAGGGCTTAAATCCGGCCCGACTATCAAATTAAAAATTAAGAAGCCGTAGTAGGCCAGAACTGATGTTTCTAGGGTGAATTAGGTACTACAAAAGTTATTTGAAATAAAAGTTTTTGTAACCATATTTATTAAAGTCGAAAATGTTTACTAACACGTGAATGTCGTGAAAACACGATTCCTGAAAATTTTCTCGATAGAAAAAAAATCCAAACTACCCTCTAAATTGTACAAATAAGTGATATTACTCAGTCAATATTGATGTACGAAAACTAATAAAACTCTATATAAGAACTGAACTTAGCTCAATACAGGCAGTGAATATTTTGAATTTCAAGATTAACGTTTAGTTATCTTGAAACTAGCAATTGTTTGATTTTACGCAATAAAATTTTGCATAGTCGCATCTTACGTCCTTCACTTACACATCTGAAATTCGCTAGCTTCATCCCTGTCACGCTATTAGGGTTATGCCCTTAAGTGCTACTCTCTTGAGTAAAAATCTCGCTGTTGATCCGCGGCCCGTAATAAACAATCACACAGACAGAATTGAGAATATGGAGATAAATAGTAGCCCATGATATTCCAGGTCTCAGGCGATGAAACTTAGAAACTATGTAATAGAATAGAATATGTATTTATTACGACAAGCACACGGCAACAAATACAAAAAAGAACAAAAACAGAAGTAGACACTAACGTAAATAAAATTAAAAAATGTTAACAATATCACAGTATTAGATACTTACTTACAAACTGGGAAGCCATGTGCCCTAAATGGGCCGGAATCAGCAAAAAGCTGTAGCCGGTAGACATACTACTCTGGTCTTCCGGCCAGGACCAAGCGCAGCGATGCAGAAGGAACGCCCCCCCCCCCCTCGACAACAGCAAATCACTACACAATACGAAGTGTAACGGGTAAGCCCTTTTAAGCCGAAAGGCGGTTGTTCTAGACATCTAGGCGAACAACTTTTGTTCTACGACTTTTGAAAATTCGATTTTGAGTTTATGTTTCACTAAAAAAACAGATGCATTTGAAAATAAAGGTAATTGAAGTTTTGATTGTAGTAGACCAAACTATATGAAAGGACAACATAAGGTCAGTGACCTCGAATTCTAAGAAACAGCTGATCTTCAAGTAAACTTTACACATAAAATTTTCGAAAAGTACTTCCAATTTTCAAAAGTCGTAGAACAAAAGTAGTTCGCCTAGGTGTCTGGAACAACCCCCTTTCGGTTTAAAAGGGCATACCCGTTACATCTTGTATAATACATGTATAATAATAACATAAGTATACATAAACTGAATGATATAAATGATGTAAATACTATGAAATAAATATATTCTAAGTTTCAAAATCAAATACAGACAAATATTCAGAAATATATTCCAAGTAACAAAATCACATTGAAACAGACACTTGAAAACTTTTGCGTTTATAATATGAGTAAAAATAAGATAGGATAGAATATCAAATAAGGGTCTGGACCCCCGGTCGGGGCTCTTTTTAGCCCAGAATATATCGTTGGCGATTCAACGGGGTAATGCCGCCAGTGTGATGGGCACTTTTAGACTCAATGGTCATTCACCTTTTATTTATCTTTGTAGTATTTATTTCTTGTGTAAGACAATTTTTGTATAGATAATAAAGTTTTTATAAAATAAGACAATAGGATTCAAAAACTTGGCCCGCCATAGATTTTTAGCCTAGATTTGAGCACGCGATGGATAAAGTTTGCCTATCCCTGCACTAGACCAACACGGCGACATGCAGACTGAAGGAGCGCCTCCTAACATCAAAGACCATCACGAACTCGAAGGAAGTTCATGTTACAATCATTACCTCCACCCTCCACTTTGTCAATCAATGTCCTATCATGCATGAAGTATAAACGCTGGGCTGTCAAATAAAACCTAGTCTAGCACTGGTCTAGCTACTTGAAAGATACAAAAACAGTTTAGAGTACATTCCGTAAAAGAATACGCACGGTTAGAATGAAATCGGAATGTATGCCTATCCATAATCGATACTAATAATAAAAAGATCAAAGATTTATTTTGTTTGTTTGTTAGTTTGTTCGTAAGGAAACTACTGGACCGATTTCGAAAATTCAATAAACCTTTAATTCAATAAAAAGTCACTTGACTTTCGAGGTCGATACTATGTTAAAACTTTGAACTTTCTGAGGGACCTTCATCTACAAGACATCCTTGTAGACTATGCACGGTTTTTCTTACAGAATTAAGCCCCAGATCACTCATCATCATATCACTCACGTCACGATGATCATCCGAGCGATGTTCCCGGTTGCATCCCTCTCGGGAGCCCGGGGTCCGCTTTCCTGCTTTTGCGTCTCCACTTCGGCATCCCGTATAGTGCTAACTGCTAGCTAAACCAAATTAGAATTAGCAACGAATAGAAATTCTACGAGTTACTCGCCTTTTGTTCGAAATACTCAGCCGTTCAATCCAAAAAAATATTTTTAGCGGAGAATCGTTATTTATTGCTTATTTCTAATTAAGGCGAATCAAGCCAAAATAAATCAATTAATTGTCGAATAAAGAAACGCTACTCAAAATTTGAGTTGTACAGTACAATAGCTAAGCAGTTCTTAAACTCGAAAATTCTTATTATTTCATCATCATCATCATTAGGCTGTTGCAGTCCACTGCTGGACATAGGCCTCTCCAATTGCACGCCGCCTAGATCTATTTTCGGCTTCGTCTTGCGCAAATCGTCACTCCAACGTGCCTGAGGATGTCCTACACCGTCCGTCTTATTACTTACTTTTTTAAATTTAGAAGCTACTTGAATATTTAAGTAGGCTTCAAATTCTAAGTGGCGTTTTTTTATTTGCCAGTAAGTCATAAGTATTAGTGAAGATTCCTCTGCGGAATTTCTTTTACAACATGTACCATAGGGCAGGTCCCAATCTGTAGGACGGACGGGCAAACCGGACCATCCGTTGTTGGGTGCGCGGGAGCACCAACCCAGCCTGTTTGCATCGGACGCTCAGTTTAACTCCATACGCCATAAGGTGTGGACGCGTCGCGTCTTTAAGAACCGATGAATAAAAAAAGCCGTGCATTCGGAGACAGTGTTTTATTACAATTATTGTGCTGAACTGTTTTGGTTTTCGTATTTAGACAAGAGTTTCATTTATATTTGTGTTTTTGGTGCATTTAGGATATAAATAAGCCCCCATACAACTCTGTAAAGGTAAGATAACCCTGCTAAGTTGGGAAGGGAGTTAGTTCGGAATACTTTTGACTCTATAGCTGTGTATTCAGTATGTAGGATTATTTTTGCAAGGCGGATCGCATTCTATGCCAGTCGAGTGATTTGTCAACAATTATTATTATGAAATTCAATTTAAATTTTCCGATTGATAAGTTTTGTAATGAATTAGATTTGTTTTGTAAATAAATATCTTCGGCCTTGCGGTCGCTTCGAAGTTGAATTCGTTTGGTTTTAGTTATGCCGTGTTGTTTTATTAGAAGTTTGCGTTTGGTAGGTATACCAATATCTACTGAGAACCTCTTTTATTAGTACATATTATACATAAACAAAGAGTTTTAGCCAGTTCTCCACTGACATACCTTTATCTAAACCTTAGATTTTTTTTAAATTTCACTATCTCATTGTAATTAGAGACATTTCTTCAGTAAGGGTTATGAGTAGGAAAATAAACACGTCTTGTAAACCCAAAACCGAGGCGGCACGCTTGTTTAAAAAACAAGTTAGATTGGCAGTAAATAGGTAGGTACCTGACTTTAAAATGTTGTAACAATGCCTTTAGCATTTTTTGTGAGCTACCTATGACGAAAGTTGACCTAAACTTTAAGATAGCTTTCATGTTAACTTTTAAAGATTAGTTGACTGGAAGATATCGCCGCAAGCGATTAGGCCGCTTAATATTAGGGGTTAAAGTATGAAATTGCCGATTTGTACTGAAAATCATAATTGTTTATTTTTTAAATTTTTAACAAATTTATTTAATCAAAATAGTTGCCATTATTATCTATACATTGCTGCCATCTAATGGGAAGGTTATTAATGCCTTTGCGATAGAACTCCGACGATCTAGACTGCACAAACTGTGTGAAAGCACTTTGTACTGCCTCCTGGGAAGAAAACTTCTTGTCACGTAGATAATTGTCCAAATCACGAAAAAAATGGTAGTTCGTTGGAGCAAGGTCTGGTGAATACGGAGGATGACGAATGGTTTCTAAGTGCAGTTCCTGAAGGGTCAAAATGGTTTCTCGTGCTGTGTGAGGTCTCGCGTTGTCGTGGAGCAATAATGGTGAAGATCGATTCATGAGTCGGGGCTGTTTTACTGCTAGTTTTGTCAACATGGTTCGGAGTTCGGCACAATAGACATCTGCCGTAATTGCTTGACCAGATCGAAGAAAACTATAGTGAATAACACCATGCTGAGACCACCAAACAGTTACCATTACCTTTTTATTGGTATGTTTTGCTCTAGAACACTGTTGTGGCATTTGACCTGGGGTCAGCCATTGCATTTTTCTTTTCCGGTTATCATAAAGAATCCACTTTTCATCACATGTTACAATTCGATCCAATATTCCTTCATTTCTGTACCGGTTCAACAAGGCAACACAAGTATCAACACGCGTTTCTTTCTGCAGATCAGTCAAATCATGAGGCACCCATTTTTCGTATTTTTTTATTTTATTGATTTGACGCAAGTGAGTCAATAAAGTGGGTAAGGTAACGTTAAACCATGCCGCTAATTCCTGGGTAGTTTGACTAGGATCGGCTTCCACTATCTCTCTTAATTCATCGTTATTCACCTGTGTGGGCGGTCTTCCTCGTGGCTCGTTCTTTAAGTCGAAATTTCCATCACGAAAGCGTTTAAACCAAAATCGCACGGTGCGTTCATTAGTAGACCCCTCTCCAAACGCAGCATTGATATTGCGGGCTGTTTCTGCCGCGTTAGTTCCGCGTCGGAACTCGTATTCAAAAATCACTCGAATTTTCGCAGTATCCATCTTTCTTGTCTAAATTGAATAACAAAAAGAATTGAAAGTCGATATTAAAATGTTTCACATTTTTTAAAAAAAGAACATCACAGAAACCAAGTTTCATTCGAAAACCTCAAACCATGAAGATTCTATGTCAATTCAAAGAACCTATTGCAATAAAACGGCAATTTCATACTTTAACCCCTATTATTAACAATCATTGTTTTTTATCTTTATTATTTATCTTTATTTCCAAAAAAACAAAAAAAAACATAATATAAGTTCTACAATCAACTTAGTAAGTCTTAAGAATAAATTCCCTGTGATTTATTTCATACATTCTGAGTTATAGATCTAATTAAATGTATATAGGTCAAAACAACTAGGGAATTTCAGAACTTAGGTAGTAACAAAGATATGTAAGTAATAATAATTAACTGTAAGCTTATACAATTAGAGTCCCTGACACCTAAACTAGGTTATCCTGTACTATAGGCGACAGAAAATGGTAGGTACTAACGTATTTTGTAAAAATAATCAATTTATTTTGATGTCTGTGAGTAGTTTTATTAGGCACCAGCTGCGCCCCGCGATTTCACCCGCGTCAGTCCCGATATTCAATTAATAGCATTTTTTCTTTCATAAGAACCTTCTCCCGATCATAACAATCACAGAACAAAAAGAATTATCGAAATCGGTCCAGCCGTTCAAGCGTGAAGCCGTGACGAAATAGGGATTCATTTATATAGTATAGGTATAGGAAAAAGATAAGTAGGTACCTAGATAACTGCTTAAAAATTTAGAAGGTTTTGAAACTATGAAACGAGTTTAGTTGTTTATAAATGACGGTGTGTGACATTACTACCTAATTTGAATTATATTTCATGAACTAAATGAATTCAATTTACACTACAATAAATAATTGATTGAATTGGGCGTTACTTTTTGGAACTCTATACCAAAAAAAAAATTAATACTACAATAAATGTAAAATATGAAACCTATTTAACGTTAAGTAAATTAAAAACAAAATCGTATTGGCGATATTATTGAAATCTCATCCGAAAAATATTCGAAGTTTAGCCGAACCACAGATCACATATTCATCCTACTATCTACCTGAACTTTGGTCATACATAATGTACAAACCGGCGTGGTTAGTCTACCGTATTATCTATCAAGTGGACGTCGGAAAACAGTGGAAATCGACAGGCAATGCAGTACATTGCTGCTTCGACTTAACGTGGTTATTACCGGTGATTATCTCAAAGCAGCAATGTACTGCATAGTGCCTGTCATTTTCCACTGTTGTCAGACGTCCACTAGATCGATAATATGGGGGGACTAATCACGACGGTTTGTACAGTACATTATGTCCAAAGTTCAGGTTATAATTTCTGCTGGTCCGTACCCAAAACAGGTTACACAACCTGGTCAGGACTCAGCTTAGATTATCTAAATTCTACCTAGATACAAATGATTGATGACCAACATTTAAATGTTTTATTCTCGTGGGATTGAATGACGGTAATTAAAATGGACGTTCAAATGAATAAACTTACACGTAACTGTTTGATGTTGGCAATAATTTAAGATTTATGAGTCGATATAAGCAACGCGCAATTTCCCGTAAGTCCGGTTCTATTCAAAATATCGGGATGAAGCCTTTTGTTATTAAATTGTTTTTGTAACTGTTTACTAAATAATTTAGACCTTACAAGATATAGCTGTGCCCCGCGGTTACAACCGCGTAAGTCCCGTTCCCGCGGGAATATCGGGATAAAAAGACACCTATGTGTTAATCCAGGTTCCCAGCCACCTATATTCCAAGTTTCATCGCAATCGGTTCAGTCGTTTTTGTGTGAAAGAGTAACAACCTCACATACATACTTACATACAAACTTTCGCGTTTATAATATTAGTAAGATAGCTGTGCCCCGCGGTTTCACCCGCATAAATTCCTATATCCCGTAACGTATGTGACGCATCACGTATGTCATACCAAGCGTCGCATAACCCGTATGATCATTCAAAGTACCCTATATCTTATTTTAACCATTAAACTAACCCTGTACCAAATTTCAATCAAATCGGTTTAACCGTCATTTTTACCCATCACGTAAATAAATAAATAAATAAATAATTACAATATTACCTTCGTCGGAAACAATGATATTGAGTCATTTAGACATTTATGCTGTCGCGGACTATTTATTAGATCCTTTCTAGAGGAAGAATTCTGTCATACATGGTTTTTATCGATCTTCGTTAGTTCCAAAGTTAATTTGTTAGGGAAATAACTCACCTGACATTCTAAATTTGAAAATATTCAAATTTATTAAGGACGCGACTCATGTGAAATCCCTTCCGATTGAATAATTTTCTTCATAACCGGTATCAAATAGATCTTTAAACAATGTTTAATGTTATTGTACATGATACAAGAAGTGTCCCCTTCATTTCAAAAACAATAAAAAATAACTTTAAATACCACTATTACACAGGCAAAGTTACCCCTGTTTTACAAAATAAATCAATTTTTCTTCTAAATCCTTAACCGCTATATTTTCTTATAGGCATCATAATATTAGAAAATACAATACCTAGAACCCCTTCATCGCATTTTATAAAAATATTATTTTAATCTTAGTTAATTATTGAATTTACGAGAAATTGTAGATTGTTTCACGCAATTCCATCTCGCTCATTTATATGCAATCGGACAAGGACCGATGATTATCACTATCGCCGTCTTAAGTTAAAACTTTGGATAGTTGTGAAGATCTCTTTATAAATACTACAAATACTTGTCTTAATTCAAAGTTTTTGCTTAGCAAAGTCAAAGTACGGACTATAGATTTCAGCTTTAGAGTAAATTGGTTTCTACTAAAAATACCTACCTATTTTGAAAAAAAAAATAATCTTCAAAAATTTGTTGGCGACGAAATTTGAACTCGTGTCTAGATTTATTAGGTATGTATGTATTTATCTAAGAAGAAAGGACAAAAAGTCTGTACTTGTAAGTAAATTACAAAAAACATGGTCTAGGGGACTAAGGATCAGTAGTAGAACAAAATTATATAATTTTTAAAATTCATGTCTGTATGTCTGTTTGCCTGTTCTTTATACAATTAAAAACTACTAATCCGATTGAAATCTGGTTATCAATATTGGATAGTTCTATTTTCGAGGAACGTTGTGGTATACTTTGCATCATAATCCAATTAGTAGAACCCGAGTAATGAACGAAAAAGTGCAACAGCTCGAGAACCGCTCCGCCGCCCGCGCCCGTGATAACGCGTTTTCACTTCTGCGGGTGAAACCGCGGGGCGTAGCTAGTGTTCAATAAAAATGCTTATTAAGCTTAGTTTGCTCGTCTAGACGTAGCATACCTAAGTCTAGACAAGCAGAATGCTTACACAGACATCTAAAGGGTAAAGTACAATACAAACCAGTCTGCTTGAAATGCAAAGCAAAGCAGTTGAACCCTATTGGTTACAATCACAATTCACGAATTCTTAGACCTTAGTACCTACTTTAAGGCCTTGGATACAGCAGTGTCCTGTCCAAGGCATTTTAATAATGCAGCGATAAAACTGAGTTGCGTCCATGTATGAAGAAAATTGTGATGGTCTTGAATTTATTATATACTAGCTGCGCCACGCGGTTTCACCCGCGTAAGTCCCGTTCCCGC
Organism: Idaea dimidiata; assembly: GCA_949358125.1. NCBI lineage: Eukaryota > Metazoa > Arthropoda > Insecta > Lepidoptera > Geometridae > Idaea > Idaea dimidiata. The sequence goes on from OX442342.1 coordinate 3,334,236, forward strand.
GGGAATATCGGGATAAAAGTAGCTTTGTGTTAATCCAGGTCCCCAACTACCAATATTCCAAGTTTCATCGCAATCGGTTTAGTAGTTTTTGCGTGATTGAGTAACAAACATCCAACTATCCAAACACCCACACTTTAACATTTATAATATTAGTAGGATATTATGTATAATATTATGTAATGTATTTACAAAAGAAAAATAAATATAAGTAGTATATCCGTTGTCTAGTCACCGTAACACAAGCTTAGCAGCTTACCATGGGGCTAGATGGCGCTGTGTGCTGGTCACAAAATTTATTTATTTTATTTAAAACAAGTTTCTTTTCTAATGAATTTATACTAGTAATTCTTCGAACAGTTGACGTCAAACACTTAGCCGTCTCACAGCCGAATAGAGAAACGCTACTCAAATTTGAGTTCTACTTAAACAATTAAGATCCAGCGGGGCAATAAAGACTTCGAGAAATTTCGACTATTCTTAATAACTTGTGTAGAAATTAATGAAACAGTGCTATGTATGTAGAAAATTATAGATGACACTTTTTTAAGTAAAGAAAAAATGCTAAAGTTATTAAAAATAGACGAGATTTTCCGAAGTCGAGATTGTCCCGCTGGACCTAATGAGCTGCATTAGGTCCAGCGGGACAATCTCGAAACTCAAAAATTCGTATACAAATTTTAAAGATCACGAACTGCGTGATTTCCGGATATTATATTTGTCTAGTGTTTTGTCAGTGCTTGTACCTATAATATTATTAGTTATTCATCTTAATAATTACAAGTACCTACATTTCCTATTTAAATATTTCTTAAGAACATAAATAAAATTGATAATTGGATGATAAACCAGAAAAAATCTCAAGTGTGACATTTTTTGCTTCAATGTCAAATGTGCAATCGGTTTCCGTTTACTTTAAATGAGTCATTTAAAAAACAAATCTATTCACGGAATGTCTGTTCGAATACTGACGAATATTCAGAGTTTTGGAATGCCCTATCGTAATTATCGAAAAATGTATAGCCAAATCACCAGGCACCAGGCAGCTGACCGCAACCGATGGAGGCAGGCAGTTGACAAGCTGAGTGATGGAGAAGATATACCAAATAAATGTTGGCCAACCAATTAATCTATCCCAAGGAGCAAATTTTATTACTTAACTAACATCGAATTACAAGTATTTATTAAGAAAGACTAAATACTTACACAAGAAATAAATACTACAAAGATAATTAACAATATAAATAAATAACTATCTAAGGTAAATGATCATTGAGTCCAAAAGTGCCCATCACACTGGCGACATTACCCCGTTGAATCGCCGAATTGAATAGTGTGTTTTTTTAGAGGATCGTTTAGTGGCGTTCGTTCATATAAAAAAATGTGATACGACATGTTGATTGCCAAAAACTGGGGTGTCACAATGTTAGGCATACGGTCACAAAATAATCCCAAATTACCCGATATGCAAACTACAACGCACTCTTTTACACATTTCAGTCTACCTATTTAGTTTTAGAAACTTATTTACATTAGGTAAATACGCTAAAAGTATCTTGTCTTCGTTATTCAATTAGTGAAAGTGCTCGTTTTGCGTAATTGTAAACAATTTAAAGATAAAACGAAACGAAATTGAAATTAGTCTTTAGAGTTAAGAATTTAAATACTTAAGCTGGTTTAACATACTCGTATGTATAGGATACTTAAGTGAGAAGAAGATGAATTTGTTTACGCGCTAGTTTTTCGCAAATAGACCGCCTTAAATTGGGTCCTTTTTCGTGGTTCATTTTGCTAGTGGGAGAACCAGCCCAGCTCTTTCATAATTTTTTCTACAAGATGTGTTTTTTTTTAATTGTGGTAGGCTTTCTACGTCACCACTAGTAACTTAGTAGATGCTGTAACGACGTTGAGACGATTTTGTTGTCGGATACGTGCTCAGAAACTGAGTATTAATAGGACGGAGTGGAAATAGGCATTGTGCGAATAGTCCGCATTTTTTTTTGTTAAGTGGAAGTGGTTATCCGTATATTATGTACCTAAAATAAATATACGAGTATTTAATGCAGTAACATACTATCCGTTTGTATATGGCATGTAAATTGTCGTTTTTCTGATTATAGTTTGTTTTATGTTTCCACTGACTCAAATCAAATCAAACAAACAAAATCAAAATTTTGACAGCACAGCTCCAGCGACCTATATTCCAAGTTTCATCACAATCGGTTCAGTAGTTTTTTCGTGAAATAGTAACAAATTCACATACAAATTTTCGCGTTATAATATTAGTAAGATAAGATATTTATTTTGCCATAAATTTTTCTCAGTTTTGTATTTTATCCTATTCTAGACCTCAGAAACTATAGACGTTTCAGGTACGCCCTAAAACCTAATAGTAATTGCCTACACTTGTACTACTAAATCTAGAACCATATTTTTCCAGGATCTCAATTACTGCTTTGGTATTCCACGTAGCCATAACTCCATTATAAAAACCACCATGATTCGACCTTCCCCAACAACCTTGGTTCACAAAAAGGCGTCTCTCTCATCCTCGAAACGTATCCAATCACGCAAACCGGTTCCAAAAGGGTCCAGTCACTTTCGTTTTATAATGTTTTTGGTACAGCATGTTTTAGAATTGAAAAATGCATTTCGAAATTGGTGCTCCCGGCTGTAAACGACTGTCAACTGTAAACGAAAACAAATACAGAGCTGAGACATTGTTGAGATATTTTAGCTGCAGAATACGTTGCCGGGTCTGACTTCTAAGCAGGTTTAATAAATTTATTCTTGAAATTATCCTTTAAAATATTTGTAATAGATATGCCTAGACCAAAAAAAAACAAATTACGAAAAATTTATTCCTTTTTGTACCTATTCTGTGACTTGATCAAACAAATTAATAAAACTTTCCTATTTATAATAATAAAAGTTAGTAATAGTTCACTGTCCTTGATTTGTTGAAAGTAAAGTTAAATTGTTTACTATGGCATGTCTACTTATTGGATTGGCTTTTACCATCTATAGATGAATTATAATGTTTTAAATTTATTATTTGTATATCGTTTTGTGCATAAGCCGAACGTCTCCAAACTAGGTATGTTAATATTTAGATAAAAATACAAATAAAAAAAATTAAAAATTAAAAAGCCGACTTCAAAAAAGAAACAAAAAATAATTTAAAAAACAACCAAAAAAAAAGAATTGATAAAAAAGACCAAAATAACCTCTACATAGGTACAGTGCCACCGACTAATTAATCTGTTTTATCATCTGAAGTCGGGCAGTTTTACTGGTTCGTCAGCCATCTCCGTGTAATCGATGAACAATTGAATTGAATACAGCGTTTTAAGGAGCATTTCCGGTCCTCACTTCGAAGTTCCTCATCAAATCCTCATAAAAATTTTATGGGACCATCTCGAAGCTCCCACCTTTCCATTAAAAAAAGAATCATCTCAATCGGTCAAGCCATCTTTGAGTAATCGATAAAGAATTGGATTGATTAATGAGTTTTGAGAAGCACTTCCGTTCATCACTCCAAGGACCCTCATCAGATCCACATCAAATTTTTATGGGACCATCTTGGGGCTCCCACCTATCCATTAAAAAAAGAATCATCTTAATTGGTCAAGCCGTCTTCGAGTAATCGGTGAACATACAAAAAAAATATATTATACATACAGACGAATTGATAACCTCCTCCTTTTTTTTTGAAGTCGGTTAAAAACTAAAAAAAACTACTTTTTGCTGCAGATAGGTTTTGAAAACATCTACATACTAATTTTTTTTTAACAATCTGATAGCACATAAAAATCATTAGGTATATAACTATTCATGTAGGTACTAATGATTCTGCAAACAGTAGACCTTGCAAGCAAGTTACCCCCTTTTTGGGCAAAATACCCAACTAATCAAAACTCCCCCACGACAAAAAAAAACTATAAATTCAAAAGTACCAAATTTCGTGAAGCTCGGTTGAGAAATACGACCTGTAGAGAAGAACCAACATTCTGACAGATGAAAGACATTTTTTTCCGAAGCAGAGATGATTCGCAAGAGCGTGTGCTTTGGGAAAACTTTATAGGCAATCGCAATTAGGATTGCTCAGGAGCGGCGGTCCCGAGTTCACCTGATCGAACCAGCACCTCAGAGCGTGACAGATCAGCCTAACTTACTACCAACGAAAAAAACTGTGTGCCGTACGCCAAAACACAAAAAATAACACCAAAATTAAATCTTATCAATAGACAGCCCGATGAAATAACGTTACGTCCAAATCATTGCATGTTTCCTGTAAGTCTAAATACTTGTTTTATGTTAATTGAACTCGGCCTTCTGTAGCATCCTGCCGACCGAATCTAGGCCAGAGGTATTAGAAATTGACGCGGTTCTTACTTTATCATTGAGGCGCTTCCTTTCGTGGTGTAATCAGTAATGTTTTGATGGTAACTATTAAGGTTTTTACGGTTCCGCTGTTAACATGGAATCGAGAGTTTCACCATGACCCTTGCCTAACCTTTTGTCCGTTCGTCTGAAGGCATGGGACACTCCTTGGCGTCTTATTGCCTAGCTAGGGTAAAGGCACAGGATAAGGAAAAGAAGGGCCTCCTTTTAGAGGGATCTCGTCCGTACCTTAGGCTGCTTTTCCACCAGATGACCAGAGAGATGTGCTATGCGTCTCTGGTGGCGTTTGATATCCACCGATTGGTGGATTTGGTGGTGGTGGTGAATTTGGTGGATTTGGTGGTGGCGTACTTTATTTAATTTGATTTGATGCGAGCTGTGATGCGAGCAGCGATAGAGCTGCTGCGAAGATGTGAAAAAACAATCTATCGGTCAATCGTCTTCGGCGAAAGGTGTTTTGATGGATAGTGTTTCAAAGTAACGTAGGGAACCTGTGAAATCTACGCTACGAAAATACGCTAAGCTATGTGCACCAATGAATATGATTTAATCATATTCATTGTTGCACAACTGCATAGCACATCTCTGGTGGAAAAGCAGCCTTAGGGATGACATTTATATTAGACCGTCATTCACCCAGCCGAGGTCCATCTCTGTGGTCCATTGCTCGGCGAGCAGTCGATCAGTCTGATACAACCGAGTGGCAGCCGAGCAACAGACAACGAAGCTCAGACCCGGCACGGCCGGTAAACGGTCTAATATAAATCATCCCTTAGCCTGCGCGAGCGCCGCGCCTCTTCCACTTCTTTTCTGTATAAATGAAGTATAAGAGGAGACCCTTGACCTATAGTGCGAAAAATTTGCAGGCTTAAATTATTTTTCATTATTTAGGTACAAACCAGAAATCCACGTCGAAAAAGAGAACATTTGGCATTAAAAATGTGCTATAGTTTGATCAACCAAATTGAAAAAGGTTACAAAACAAGACACTGATCAGAAACTTTACTTTTACAAATTGACTTAATTTTCGCAAACCTATCCACATTTGCATACGGACACTGATGAAATCATTTCATAACATAATATTCTGTTATAATCTAACATAACAAGCAAAAAACGTGTATCTTTGATATTGTTATTAGGTTTTATTGTCGATAACATCGAGAAAGCCGGTTCTTGCGGTCGTTAAACTTAAACTTGGACAAGTTTTGAAATTTCGACGATTTTTTTTTCCTAAAAGTAGGAATGTGCACGCGTGTAGGTGGAGAAGGTGAAGAGATAAATAAACACAATTTATATTATTGGGTGACAATTTTGCTGAACTTATGTGACAAGCGTAATAAAATACGCGCATTGATAAGTCGCGGCGAGAGGTTGGCGCAAATTCCTTTGAGATTATTTCCACAGAATACTGTAGATAGTGTTCCGCCGCGACTTAACAGTGCGGTACAGGCGAAGCAGATACCTAGATACATAGAACGCTTTATTTTGGTCATCAAAAATGACATAATAAAGCGTATATATCTTCATCTTATATACTAAAAATAAATATAAGTAGTATATCCGTTGTCTAGTCACCGTAACAAAGTCATAAAATTTATTTATTTGATATAGAAAAATCTTCCTTCGTTGTCTTCCTTATGATCAGCAACTTTGGAAATTACATAATAGTTTAGTAATAGTAATAGTTTATTAAACAAGAAATATTACAAATGGATTGAGTACACACACCATCCGGAGCCGGACCGGACCGGACCCCGACCGGACCGGACCCCGACCGGACCGGACCTCGACCGGACCGGACCTCGACCGGACCGGACCCCGACCGGACCGGACCGTTGAGTATACTGACCTCGAACTAGGAACACGTCCTGTATCTCGAGAGTCCAGAAGGAATATCTAAATGACAGTTACAGTGAAAGGAAAGGAGAGGATCACCCGAAAAATGAAGTTCGTCTTGGTTTAACCACATATCCTACCACTTTAATCTTCCCAGATATTCTGTATTATGTAGAACGAAACCAAAACTTACTCAAAAAAGTTTAAACGGCTTTATTTTTACATGTTTTTACAGTCCAGTTACCTTTGCATTTAAATAAAGAAATTTGAACATTACACGACTCCGCGAATTGCGTTTATTTTGCATAAGTTACCTGCCTAATAAAATAAATTTATAAAATACAAGTTCAGTTCAGTGAAATTAAAGGCTGTTTTACATAGGGTTAGTAACATGGCTGGCTGTCTTGTAACATAGTCCAACGCTGTGGCTAGCAACTGGGATTGTGTAGAATAGGGATTCCTAAATCTTATATCAATAAAATGCTTTGGCCTGAGAGACTGATTAACGCACAGCTTAAACCGCTTTATATGATGTAGGTAAGGAGTAACTCGAGTGAAACCGCGGGACGCTGATAGTTATATCATAGAGTTGCTGTTTTAGGTCCATTTTTCTGTGAACTTTGCCTATTTACTAAATTGAAATTTAAGGTTTAACTTAAGATAGCAAGTCAACGGGATATTGACTTTACTGTACATGAGTACCTTACTTACGCTCGAGCTGTCTGGATGTTTGTATGTATGCATAGCTCTCTAAAACTACGCAATGGCTTTTGATGAGATTTTTAGTAGATAGAATAGAATAGAATAATAGAAGAGAATAGCGTTTATTTGCATTAAATATGGTATAAATAAGATAGAGTGGTTCAATAGGAAGGTTTATATGTATAACACATTATGATATTCCGTCGGGGTTTAGGCGTGTGAAACGACGGGGCGCAGCTAATATTGAATAATTTGTGAAGAAATCAATATTAACCAAGAAAAAATACAAGAAAGAAATTTTCATGAATGCAAACTATAGGTTTCGAAACAAGTTTAGAACGCTGCATAATATTTACTTTAACCGTAATTGCTATAATTAGGTACCTACTTATAAAATAAAGAACAAGAGGGAAATTTAAAGTCATCATAAAATTATAGCTTAGAAAACACAGTCGAACTGCATATAAAAAAAAGTCATCAAAATAACTTATAGACGTACACCCATATGCAGAGTCGTTTCCTCCACCCGACTCGACCTCGACTCAACTTGAGTGATACTCGTAGAATCGGTATGATATCGGTATCGATAGATTCGAGGATACCTTAAGGTAGATCGCGACGTACCTTGATTTTGACAATTATAATTCCTCGACTCGTCGAGTCGAGTAGAGGAAACGACTCTGCATATGCATATGTAACTCCCTTACTTATTTAAAAATATTATTTACGCATGACAAGTTAAGGGACGTTTGTCTCTGTCTGTCAACTTTGAAACTTCATGACAGTAAAAGACAAACAATGCAAAGTTATGCAGCGCATTAATAAGAGTTTATAAGTACCTAAGGGGGGTAAGACTGTGAACGCCAGACCTTCGTTATTTCGTTAAAGCTGAAAGTTTGTCAGTGCATGCTCCACACACAGGAAAGTACGAGGGCCATTTATGAAGTTTAGGTTACAGTGGCTTTGGTAGATAAACGGTACTAAAAGTGTGTAAAAAAAATGATCAGTGTCAAAATCCCAGTCATCCCGAAAAATGACTTTTTAGTGGAATTTGTTTATTAGTGATTCAATTGCTACGGAACGGTAGAAGCACGACATCCATGCAGTCGGCCTGCAGTCAGCTTGCAGTCCGTGTGTAGAACCAAAGTAAACAAGAAATAATAAACATTTCACAAGTTTAACAAGTGCAAATGCAAATGAGAATGAGTTTTTATCCTTTTTCATTGATATAACATGCCAGATGCGAACTCGTTTAGTCTGGGCGTTTTTTGCAAAGGGCTTACTTTTGTAACTCACTCGAATTATCTTTGGCTTATCGATATGATTAATTTTGACGGCTTTTATTTTTTTAAATTTTAAGTGATGGCTTATAGCTTTAAGTTTGTGTTTCTAAGTCTTTACAGTATACTTTAGTATCTTCTTACTAGTCTGTGTTTACAGTATCTAATAATCACTGGGCTTGATACATGTCCGTTCCGGAGCGTTTCTGCTGCAAAGATTTTCCATTGCGGTTCAGTGCGGAAATGCTGCATCATTTTGGGCAGTTTTGCAGCGGGAGCGCTAGGATGAATTATTGACCGAAGCGAAGCGAGTGAGGTCCAGTGTAGACGGGCCTGGCGCTTGTATCTTTGTATGTTTGTTCTACGATAACTTGAGTATAGTGGCTCCGATCCTTATGAATTTTGGTATGCGCGTAGTTTAGGTCAATAGAAATTATGAATTCGAAGATGAGCCGGATCGGTAGGGGGGTTGGAGAGATAGGGGGTCGTGAGGTCTCAGTTCGGGGTGAACTTCTAGTTTAGTTTTAGTTTTTTTGTTGCTTTGTGATTTTTTTGTTGTTTCTGTTTCTTAGAGTTCGAGGTTATTATAGAGGTTATTGACCTTATGGTGTCCTTTCATTTAGTTTGGTCTACTACAATCATAATTTTAATTATGCGCTGGCAGTTTTGCGGCGGGAACGCAGGGGGGTGGTTTTTTTGTATTTAAGTTATTATTATTATACTCATTTATTTTTATTCTTAAATTTAAGTTTTTATAAAAATAAACTAAATACAAAATATATACATTACCACAAAACCTACAAACAATATTCTTTACATAAAAATAAATTTATAGGCCTTATAAATAGTGTACACATTTTGTACAAAACAGTAAATTACTATAAAAACTTAAACCTAGAAGTCCGTCAGCAGCAGGGCAGGGCCCAGGCTACCGATGGTTAGGGCCGCAGAGACAGGAATCTTCTGACGATACGTGCCGTATCAAGGACGACTGCCTTCTGGATCTGACCCTTAACCCAACCGTCAAGCGAGAGCCTCTTGAGGTGTTGGTCGAGGCTCTTTGCTATTAACCCATTTGCCGACACGACTATCGGAACAATACTCGTCGAATCAACGTGCCACATGGCGGTAATTTCATGGGCTAAGTCCAAGTACTTAGTTTCCTTGTCCTTTTCAGCCTTTATGAGATTAACGTCATGCGGGACAGTGATATCGACGAGTATTGCCCGTCGTTCCGACCGGTCTACTATCACGATGTCAGGTCTATTGGCCACAATAGTTCTGTCCGTGATAACAGGCCGGTCCCAATAGAGCGTGGCACGACCGTTTTCGAGAACAGGAGCGGGTGCATATTGGTAATATGGCACCTCTTGGTCCACAAGTCCATATTTAAGAGCAAGTTGCTGGTGAATGATCCTGGCTACCAAGTTATGTCTGTGCAAGTACTCACCATTGGCAAGATGAGAACAACCGGAAATAATATGTCTGAGTGACTCTCCCGGATGGTGGCATGCCCGACAAATGTCGACCGTACCATCCTTCAGAATATATTTCCTATAATTGTTCGTCATCATTACCTCGTCGGCAATTGCACAAACAAAACCTTCGGTTTCCCCAAAGAGATTACCGAAACGTAGCCAGTTCACCGAAGCAAGAAGGTCTACATCGGGGTCTGTAAGGGCCCGATAAAACCTCCCATGCAACTCCTTGCTCTTCCATATGTCCCTACGGTCCTCGATGCTTAGTATCGAGGGTTTGCGCCAGTTCTCTTTTGCCAAGGAAAGCGGAGTGAAGTTCTTGTCCACTGCTACCACATCGCGATGCATCCCACTCTCGGAATCGAGAAAATATTCTCTAAGACTACACACCTCCCGATTATGTAGGTTCTTAGCATTTAAAAAGCCTCGACCACCACATTTTCGGGGAATGTACAATCTCATCACCGAAGAGCGGGGATGGAGCATACGATGGGCTGTCAGCTGTGAACGTACCTTCCGATCCAGGGCGTCGAGTTCAGTCTGAGTCCACCTGAGTATACCGAAAGAATAGATGAGCAGAGGCATAACCCAGCCATTAAAAGCACGCACCTTGTTGCCACCCGACAAAAGACTGTTGAGAACTTTTGTTAAGCGGCCAAAGAAACGCTCTTTCACCGACTGTTTTACATCACCGTCAATAGCTAAAGCTTGCGACATACCCAGGTATTTGTATGTTTCACCTTCAGAGAGGCATCTGAGTGATATTGTCTCTGAGAGCTGCAAATTCGATGAATTCACAACTCTTCCTCGCTGTACATGTAAGACCGCACACTTATCAATACCAAACTCCATACTGATGGCCCTGCTGAAACTATCCGTAATTTTCAACAAGGTCACCAATTCTGGCTTTTTAGTAGCGAAAAGTTTGAGATCATCCATATACAGCAAATGTGAAATAACCTCACCACCTCTCCGAAGACGGTAGCCCAGCCCAGAATTCTTCAGCAGTGTGCTGAGAGGATTCAGTGCTAAGCAAAACCACAAGGGGCTCAGACTATCACCCTGGAATATACCCCTCTCAATCCTTATATAGTCCTCCGGACCAGAAAAAGAATCTCCACCACCTGGTTGACGAAGAACCGTGATCCACTGCCCCATGCAAGAGTTTAGGAAAGCTCTTAGAGTTGGATCAATTTTATACAACTCCAACACTCTTCGTAACCATGAATGAGGCACCGAATCATAGGCTTTCTTGTAGTCAATCCAGGCAGTAGATAAACTCCCTCTACTCCGGCGAACCTGTTGGCAAACGGCCATGTCCATGAGGAGAAGCTCCTTAGTGCCACGGGACCCTACCTTACATCCATTCTGAGCTTTAGTCAAAATTTTATTCGCAACAATGTGTGAATTAATTTTGACCGTCAGAATGGATGTAAGAAGCTTGTAGATGGTAGGCAAGCATGTAATCGGTCTGTAGTTCTTAGCTTCCGTGGTACTACCGGACTTATGGAGCAGGAAAGTAATACCAGTTGTTAAAAAACTAGGAAGGGAACCCAGTTCAAGAGCCTCTTGGAATTGTGTAGCCAACCGAACGTGCGAGCTCCGAAACCACTTTAGCCAAAAGTTTTGCAATCCATCCGGCCCAGGACTTTTCCAGTTCTGGGCCGTTCGGATTGCACATTTTACATCTAATGATGTAATACTAATGGCCTCCATGGTCTCGATTGGTTCACACATGTCATTGACAGCACGCATCCAATCGCTCTCAGTGTGCTCGACGGGCACCGACCAGATACCACGCCAGAAATTAATCATGGCACGACTATCCGGGCCCTGCCCATCGATCACACACTGACTAGAACCCTCCCAGTTACGGTACACCCTCGTTTGATCACTTTGAAACATAAGATTTATTCGATATCGATCTACACGCTCTCTGTAGCGACGAATACGGTTCGCCCACGCATAAATTTTCTGTTTCAGAAAGTCAATGCGTTCCGCGACACAAGACATGTATTGCTGAGGTCTGATGCCAGTCCCAGCAAAAGCCTGGTTCACGAAACGCATCACTCTGGGGCGAGTGTTACCCTCTCTGAAACATATTAGCTTTGCAATGAGTGTCCTAAATTTATCGATACGTCGCTCTATTCGCACCTGCCAGGCAGGGACATATGACGGCGGCCGCGGGGCCCTGTCAGTGTCCGGAAATCTGACATGAGCCACACGGCACGCCGTAATAGCCCCGCAGTATAGAATAGAGTGAGTATCGATTAGATCCTCACTAGCATTTAAATAGGGTGCTAGTAGGCCATCCAGGGCACCCATTAACGCTAAGTTTCGTCTATGTGTAGGCAAACGCGGTAATCGAGGCCTAGTGCTAGCGGCAGATCGATATTCCCGAATCGTATCCTCCAAAGTCCTCCTCAAATGCTCTATAGATTGGGTACTTACACTCATATTAGTGAAATCAACTTCTTCGGCATCCAAACCAACCCGGGGCAACGCAACCGACGGCACCAAGGTCGGTGCCTGCGGCAACGGTAGCGGGGCGAGTAGGTCTCGATGCGAATTCGATGTCACACCAATAGGTAGCGCCTCTGTACGGAGACGATCAAGCGTAGAGTCATCCAACAGTTTACACCGCTGGATTGCTCTCACCTGATCCGACAGTCGTTGGGTAGAGACAGATACGGTCGGTTCAAGAGCCTGAAACAAAGGAAGCATTCTATCACGATACGTGGTCATGAAGGTTCCTCCCTCTGTAGCCCTATAGTAGGCGCGCATGCAGTTCTCGTTCATCCAACGAGTCCATCGCATGCGACGCACTACACCATCGGTAGCGGGGGCCGGGCGCAGGACGCGGTGTCCCACAGGCCCCAAGCGTGCCGACGGCGGTCGCCCTCGACCTCGTCGCGCAGGTGGTGGTGGCGGCGACGGCGGCGACGACAGCCCGGACTCGCTGCTGGTGTCGGTGCCGCGAGTGTCCGGAGGTGTGAAGAACACCTCCTCATCCGACGACTCGCGCTCACAGCTAGTCACAGGCTGCCAAGGTGGTAGTTGTGCGCTGTTTTCCTGTGTCGTCTGCAACGTGTTTTCATTCTCTTGCCTGTACCTCGATCTTGTAATCATGTTATGCGTTGTGTTGTTTAGTCATTTTTTTTTATTTTTTATTTGACGATATTTTGCATTTTACATGGTTATTTCAATAAAATTATAAGGTATTTTTATAAAAGCAAAGAAAATACGTGTTGTCTTGTTGACAGACATTGACATTATTATTATTATTATTTTTTGTTAGTATTTTTTAGGTTAGATCTTTTTTACATTGATGTTTTGACTTAATTTTTTTCTTCTTTTTTTTTTAATTAATAAAAGTTAGATCACTGGTAGACTGGAGGAACTTACTGTAAAGTTCTCGAAAAATTGGCGTTGGGTATTGAAAAACGCTAAGAATAAGCCACGCGAATTAAACTGAAAATATATTTTATTACCTACATTTTTTATAAAAAAAAATATACATGACGAATTGAGGACCTCCTCCCTTTTTCAAAGTCGGTTAAAAAGGAAAAAGTTTAGGCCTAGCTTTTAGTGAGGTTATGTAACGCAAAATAAATTTATCGGAAATAAAAAATGAAAGGGGTTGAAAAGGGGGATCGGATAATGGGTAAAAAAGAAATTTTCTTTTTGTACGAAGAGCAAGTAAGCAAGTCTCAACTTTCTTTGTGATTATGTCTAAGGAATACACGACACTACGACTACGCACCTCTGACGCGACTTATCAGTGCGCGTACAGCTTCAAAGTTCAATAATAAATAAATAAATTCTGTGTCCAAGACACAGCGCCATCTAGCCCCGTGGTAAGCTGCTAAGCTTGTGTTACGGTGACTAGACAACGGATATAATACCTACTTATATTTATTTTCCTTTTGTAAACACATACATAGTATACATAGAAATACACCCAGACCAGATACAAATATTTATTTTTAAGCATAAATTTGCACCCATCGGGAATCGGACTTGCAACCTTCTGCATTGCAGTCAAGCGTTCGCCCGACGCGCCACAGAGGTTGTCAAAGGTCGTCAAATAATCTCAAACATTAATGCGATCATCCAATTGGTAGGTTTAAAGATGCAACGTATAACAAAACATCAGATCAGTATTGTGAGTCGATATGCTTGCGGCGGTGCGACATTCCGTACTGCAAGCTGACAGAGACAACTAGGGATGTACCTAACTTACACATGATCCGTAAACGGTTGGCATATTTACAGTTTACCGGGTCTAAGGCCGGCTTGCATAACGGTTCCTAAACATGTTTAAGCTACTGTTTAAGTTGGTTTGTTGCCAACTGTAAAGTTGGTGAAAGCTCAATTCGTTTAGAACAATGAATAAAAACGCGATAAAACCGGATAAGTAAAGTGTTTTATTATGTTTAAGCTGTTAAACGTGTTTAAAATCTGTCAGAATTGCAAAAACTGTCAATGTGTGGCAACATAATATTATCAATCGTTCACATAATGAAATAGAGTCCAATGTTCGATTTCCCATAAATTATTTTAAAATTGATTTAGTTAAATGTTTTTAATTTTTTTTATGCAAGTCGCCCTTATTGTGTTACAATGATCAACAAAACATTGGATTTGTATTGTGAGCCGATATGCTTGCAGCGCGTGCGGTGCGACATTCCGGGCAACTAGGGATGTCTTAAGGTTAGCTTTGTAATTTGTAACCATAGTTACATTTTACCGGGTCTTAATCGCGTATTATTATTATTAAAAAAGGTATTAGCTTTGCAACCGTTTACGGATCATGTGTCCCTACACTTAATCTGCAGTGGTATTCTCTAATCTAACAGCCTAGAGCTCAACGCTGTTTCAGCGTCGAATCATAGTGAGCGTCGAAACAAAATGTCAATACATATTATTATAATATAACCGTCTTACTTAAAAACGATGATTAGTGAACGTGATTAACAGATGACCAAGTTATGTGACGTTTGTCTCTGAACTTCGAAACTTCATATCACAGTAAAAGACAAACGATGCATAGTTATGCAGCTGTTAACCAGCGCTTAAAGTTTAAATAAGGTAAAATATAATCCGTAAACATACCTAACCCAACCCATCCCTACCATCTCATTGTACATCCCGCGATGCGCGCGCATGATTCGCTTCTTTTTGCTCGATGCTAAATAGATAAGTCTTTGTTTTGCCTGTCCCCTGCGGCTGTGGATGCCTAACTGCGTTATATCTAGATATTATAGTGTAGGAATATCTAGATATTATAGAGTAGGAATATCTAGATATTATAGAGTAGGAATATCTAGATACATCTCTGGTGCAGGTACTGTGGTTATTGTAATGACTTAGCTACGTATGGATAATAATAATTGGCCTTTTCATCTAATTTTAGATGATTTATACAGCTTTTAATCAATGCTATTTTATGGCGATGTTTGCCCGGGACGTTGCTAGATGGAGTAGGCTTCCCCAGCACCTATACCCCCCTCTCAGCCTAGTCTACCATGCCCAGAGGAAAGAACTGGTCAATACGTCTGGAGCTAACTAAGCCGTGGGTTTACGATGTCTCCCTTCACCGTATGAGCGATGTTATTAATGAACATAACTTTTCCGCAAGGAAAAAGACATCGGTGCGCGGCCGAGATTCGAAACCACGACCTTCGGAATGAAAGTCGGGGTATCTACCACTAGACCTACACCGCTATACGTATGTACGTATGGATAGGTACCGTATTTTCTGTACCTCACCAACTTCACTGGCCCTTTAGTGGCTCCCAAGTTCTTCGACCTACTTAGATTAAATTATTTATTCCTAATTACAAGTAGATTACCTTTCCATCCAATAGTTGCCTCGAAGATAAGCTTTTAGCGATATGGTCGCCTGTTTGTACAACGTTTTACTTTAAGTTGTTTGTTTGTATGTTGATAAAATCATAACATGGGCTAACTTTTATCCCGATTCGTTTAGGGAACCGGGGCTTGCGCATCTGTAGTCCATAAAGTACTTATTCTATATCTTATCTACACTAATAATTATAGTAATAATATGATTTTTTTTTGCAACGAATAGGCTGCAAAACTACTAGGTGTTCCAAAAATTCTTTCACCAATAAAAAGCTTCAATATCAATGAGTAATTTGGTCTATTTTAAACTAACATGGTTATTTTCACTACTAAAATTACTTATTAACGGGGTGTTTACCATGTTTAATAATTTATCCGCGGAGCTCGATATTTCGCTGGTAATTTCAACCAGCTTGTTCACGAGACTGGAGAATGCGGGTAGGTGATGACAGTTAGAGGCGTCCATATCGGACTACCTGCTTCCTGACACGAGTTAAACGTCTGGTTATCGGTCCCCTACTAATTTATCGAGTTTTTATTTAAATGAATTAATTATTAAATATTATATCGATAATTTATTAAATTAATAAATTATTAAACATGGTAAACATCCCGTTAATAAGTAGTTTTAGTAACTTAGTCTACTTTTGATCCTGATATTCCCACAGCAGCGGGACCTACGCGGGTGAAACCACGTCCATTAAGTACTTCATTATCATTTACATACATAGTATAAAACAATGTCGCTTTACGCTGTCTGTTTGTGTATGTATGCTTAGATCTTTAAAACTAGGTAGGTACGCAACGGATTGATTGATGCGGTTGAATCACTCTATTTTTAGTAGATAAAGTGATTCAATAGAAGGGTTTAATGTAAAGCACTGGCCCGACCGCGCATCTTCCGTCGTAATCGACATCGAAATCCCACTGCGCAAAGGAATACCCTCCGCAGTTCAAACCATAGCGTTAATTTGCATGCATTTGAAGGCGACGCGACGCCGTCGAGTTCAACTGTCGTTAAACCGGCAGCTCAAGACCAGAGACATGTCAAAACGTCGCCTTCTTTTTTTCTTTTTCTTAGTTATGGCTTCTGTCAGCAATATAGGACAATTTAGCCAGTTTCTCGTACTAATAGTGAACTACCACTATTATACTGTAATCGTGTAACGTCGCCTTCGCTCCTAAAAGATTGCGCACTTGACAACTTTTGATATATCAATTTCAATCATGTTCTCTAAGGTTAAGATAGTTTTTGCTTTGATATATCAAAACGGTCCTGTTTAACCCGTTTGGATCTAGTCTGTCCTTGTCTAACCAACCGACGAACACTAAAGTGAAAAAAGGACTGACTGAATGGGGACCACGGAACAGTATTATTCCTAGCAGCTGGGAACTCTCTAACATCAAGCAGGACCGTTTTTTGAATGTGAATCGAGCTGAAATCCCTTCCGATTGAATATTTTTTTTTATAACCGGTATCAAATACATCTTTAAACAATATATTATGTTATTGTACATGATACAAGAAGTGTCCCCTTCATTTCAAAAACAATAAAAAATAACTTTAAATACCACTATTATACAGGCAAAGTTACCCCTGTTTTACAAAATAAAACAATTTTTCTTCTAAACGCTTAACCGCTATATTTTCTTATAGGCACCATAATATTAGAAAATACAATACCTAGGGCCTCCTCATCGCATTTAATAAAAATACTGTTTTAATCAGCGTTAATGATTAATTTTATGAGAAATTATAGAATTTTTCATGCAATTCCATCTCGCTCATTTCTATGCAATCGGACAAGGACTGATAATTATCATCTATCGCTGTCTTAAGTAAGCTTTCTAGTTACGAAGTAGTACTATTTCTATGCTCAAGAGACCTCGCGTTCAATGACAGCTCAACTCGACGGTGCCGGCTTCAAATGCATGCAAATCTACGCTGTCGTTTTCAAAGCGCAGGTTGTTCCTTTGCGCAGTGGGATTTCGATGCTGATTACGACGGAAGATGCTTGGTAACTTTGCACATCCTGATATGAACGTTTGAAACCGCGGGGCGCAGCTAGTAGCACAATATATCCCCATAAGTTACGCATATCTGCGTACATATCTCATTAAGGTTGGTCGTGAGTTCACTTTCACCGGCCGCTATTATCCATTAACTTTTGTTAAACCGTACAGTATGATATTATTGCAGCGAGTGACATAATGTTCTTGAGCGATTTAAAAAGATTATGGTGTTACGTATTTGCGAGTAATAGGTAGTTAGGTAGCTAGTGAGTTTAACTGACGGCCTCTGTGGCGCGTCGGGCGAATGCCAGCTGCAATGCTCGATACCCGGGTTCGATTCCCGCACGCGGGGTACAAATATTTATCTATTCTATATATATCTAACTATATCTATCAATACTTATAATAAAGGAAGAGAGGACAAAAAGTCTGTACTTGGAAGTAAATTTGGAATAAAGTTGTCTAGAGGACTTAGGAAAAGTGGCAGAACAAAATTATAAAAATTCTTTCTCTCTGTTTCTCTGTCGGTTCGGTTCCTTATACCATTAAAAACTATTGATCCTATTAAAATCTGGTTTTCAATATTGGATAGTTCTATTATCGAGGAAGGTCGTGGTATACTTTACATCGAAATCCAATTAGAACCCGAGTAATGAACGAATAAGTGCAACCGCTCGAGAACCTTTTAGCCGCCCGAGCCCGTGATAACGCGTTTTTCACTTTCGCGGGTGAAACCGCGGGTTCTTAAAATAAATACGACAAAGGTGTTTTTTGTCGTATTTTTTTTGCAATAATGGTAAGGAACCTTGCGTGCGCGAGTCCCACTCGCACTTGGCCGGTTATTATATCCCGATTTTATCTCTAATACATTTTTAACCTCAAATCGTCCACTTAACTCTTTTTAAAAACAAATATCCCGATTTTATCCTTCTCCCGGGATTCTTTATTGGGATAATTGCACGAGTACCTATTTTAAGACCTACATAATTGCAAAATAACGTATTTTTAATGTCTCGACTAACTCGACGGTGCGATCGCATCTTAAAATACAGCGCACAGTGGAGTTGCTAGCGACAGAAACTGTTTTGATGCATTGATAATATTTTTTATTAAAAAATTTTTTTTGTAATGCTTAAAAAAAATTAAACCTTAATAAATTTGAGCATATAAGCGAGGCGACCTTATCGCTTAAAGCGTTTTTTCCAGGTATAAAGTTAGTAAGTAAGTAAAGAGTACATTACACAGTGGTTTTGTAGATTTTGAAGATAAATGATATTGAACAAAAATGCTGGGGAAAAAACGCCCTAAATGTTGATGCGTCGGAAAATGCTGCAAGCTTAAGAGTGTTTAATTTCATAAGAGTGCTATATTTTTATTACAATTTTAAACTAACATGCTTGTTTTCACTACAAAATATAATTTAAAAACTACTTCAGATGATATTTTTGTTATTCATTATTTTATCTGTCTTACATTTGGGTTTATGTTAATCAACAATTTTTATTTGTAAAATTACAGTTTTGTTAATTTTGTTTCAGGTAAGGATTTTACTCCATCTATCCACTTCTGGACTAAAGCATCCTGTACGATATATTAGTTATTTACTTCGCTGGCTCAACGAATTTATGAGTTAGTGAAGTAAATAAATAATAAAGTAAGTACTTAAGTAGAAGATCACTGAATCCAAAATTGCGAATCAAAGAAAGCCATCGTCAATTGACGATTTCTTGCATCTTGCGTAGAAATAATCATTCCTAAACACAAGAATGATTGTTTCTTGACAAGCAATCATCAATTAAAATAGTAACCGTATGACGTGCGGTTTACGTAAGCAATGGGTAGTAGCGTTTTAACTTGTAACATCAACTAGATCCACAGGATCAGTCCTCGTAGTTAGCGACAGATTAAATATAACAACGCTGTTAGCGACAGGTTGCAGTTTGTCGCATCGATCATTGTGCGCTGTTCGCCTATAACGTGCCCTTATTCACTTTTGTTTTACCAATTTTCTGTCTTCTCTTATTTTACGGCTATTATGTGAGGTATTCATTTTATGGTACATTTTCTTACATTGAAACTCGATAGGTTCTCAAAGTTCTGTGTAATGCAACTTTTCTATACTTTTCTGTATACTAAAAATATTTAAGGGGGCAAATAATTTTCGGTGATGATTGTGTACACCTATTTGGCATACATACATCACATCCTTGACATGTTAACTTAAATATCTTAATTTCTTCTATGGTTTTCGCGATTAAGCATAATAAAACACTTTATTTATCGGGTTGAATCGCGTTTTGTTCATGGTTTTAAACGAACCGAGCTTTCGCCAACTTTACAGTTGGCTTTTTCAAGGTTGACTCATCTCAGTCAAAATCTCAGTCTCGTTTAAAACCATGAATAAAACGCGATTCATCCCGATAAATAAAGTGTTTTATTGAATATCTTATTTTATTTGTATACAAGGTGTAACGAGGACACCCTTTTAAGCCGAAAGGAGGTTGTTCTGGATGTCTAGTCGAACAACTTTCGATCTACGACTTTTAGAAAAATTTAAAGAAGTTCTCGAAAATTTTAAGTTTAAAGTCTGCTTTTAATAAAAAACGCCCAGCGCAACTTTTAGCCTTTTATCCCAAAAGATCGAGGTTGCAGCAGAAACCGCAGAACGCCGCTAGTCCGGTAATCAAATTCATCTTGAGGTCGTCCATTGGCCTTAACTAAAATTATTGTGAGAAAATTATTAAAATTCGCAAAAAAAGCTTTCAGTTAGCAGTCTTTGACAGTTACATCCGGGAGATGGATGAACGCGATAAGACCAAATAGAGTCTTGTTTTTGTGAGCCTCTAGTTACTATTTATACTTGCTTGTTTGTGTGAATGTTGCATAGAAATAAGAGGTAGTAGTACCTACTAAAAATAGAAGGTTCACTTAAAAAGTCGAAGTCTCTAGCGGTGTTCAAAAGTAGCGTTTACAAATACTATCTTGAAATTGCTGTAAAACGTTAGGTTGTAAAACGGTCAATGTAAATGTACCTTTATTGTATGTGGGTATGTATGTTTATTTTATGTGATATGTTTTTATGTATGGGTTGTTAGTTAGTATTTTTTTTATAATAATGTGTGTTTTGTCCATTAATATTTGTATGCCTCATACTCTTATTGTATTATTATTCAAGTAGTTTTTGTTTTTCACCTGTCTTAACACCCTACCTTTCAGTCGCTTCTGGTCCATACAAAGGTTGCCTGGAAGAGATCGCTTTAAGCAATAAGGCCGCCTATTGTGCCACCTAATTTTTAAGTTGTTTAAGTATTTTCCTCTTGTATCTATGTAATTATTTAATTGTGGTGTGTTGCAATAAAGAAGTAATCAATCAATCAAAAACTTTGTCATACAAAATTGACCTGTATTCAATGGGTGCTAGTATTAAATATAAGATAACTTCTTCCAAATATAAAAACGGTCTCGACAGAGGACTTTATCTTTCGTTGTCTCTTTCGCACGCTTGCCATGTCACCCTATTCAGACAAGGACGTGTAAAGGTTTAGGTCCTCTCCCTAGGCTCGTTTTTACTGCCGCAGTGAACCTTCCAGTTGTTACGTAGTACTTCTTAATTCCATTGATATGAAATTGAATTTATGTTGGCTGTGTCTGCTTGTGCTTTTTGTATGTTGGTGTGTTTTACTCAGTGTTAGAGTTCTAAGTAGGCTTGCCAACACTTTTTTCCCAAAATATAGTATTTGCAGCTAAAAAATAAAGTACATCTAAAAAATTTAGTATTTTTTGTCGACTAATTGCAAAAGATTTAATGGTGTTTGTGTCTTATTCTAAGTAACAAACACTATTAAATTTTCAAAGAAAACACGACATACTTTTTGTATTAAACCTATTTATTTCCATTAAAACTATATATGGTGACTTTTCAATAACTTCTTTTCTTTTCTGAATGTTTCTAATGCTTCGTGATATCGGAGGTCAGTTAGATGAAGACAGACTGGGACCAACTGGGTTCAACAGGGCCGTTGTGATACTTATATCAAAGCAAAAACAACCTTAACTGTAGAGAACATGATTGAAATTGTTATTTCAAAAGTTGTCAAGTGCACAGTCTTCTAGAAGAGAAGACGACGATGTAACATGTCTCTGACCTCGGCATAGGTAGGTCTTGATGATAGACTAATTTAATTGAAAACAAATCACGAAATTAGTAACATTTAGTCTATGGTCTTGACGCAGAAGGTCATTGTCACAAAAAGTCTTCGAAAAACTTTGCTCACTTACGTAGTAAGGGCGGTAAATTATTATTATAGTTTGTAACGAAGAATGACCTTAAAATCATAATTCCGTAGCATACATCCACCTTTAAACAGCTGCCTCAGCTGTACAGACAAATAAAGAAACCGAATCAATAGTCCCAAACAAATGCCACGTGCTGAATCTATAGATAATCGTGTTACCATCTGTACTAAGGAAAGAGATCCGTCAACACCATAGAGTTTAAAATGTTAACTTATTTCTAAGCAGATGTATCGATATAGCACGCGCTTAGATCGAAAAAAAAAAGCTTTTCTAGGAGTTTTTGCAGCGTATTCTTTACGTAAACCCAGGTGCGTAGCATAGCTACACTCAGACAACAAAAGTGACAGCCGACCCCATATTGTAATATATTGCATTGTATCTAATTCTAATTTGGAGCTTTTAAAAGTTGGAAGTCAATGTTTTTTAGCATTTATAGAAAAACTGGCTGCACCCAGCGATTTCACCCGCGTAAGTCCCGATCCTGCGGGATTATCGGGATAAAAAGTAGCGTACTTGTTATTCCAGGTTTCCAGCTACCTACATTCCATGGCAATTGCTTCAGCGGTTTTTACGTGATTGAGTAACAAACACACATACAACTGATATACGTTATCTAAAGCCACGGTGTTAGTATTTTCTTTCCCGCTAAATTAAAAGATATTGTATACTAGCTGCGCCCCGCGGTTTCACTCGCGTAAGTCCCGTTTCCGCGGGAATATCGGTTGTATGAAAGAGTAACAACCTCACATACATACATACATATAAACTTTCGCGTTTATAATATTAGTAAGATTAAAGTTTCACGGTTAGGAGCACCAAACCTAAAAACGGCGGCTCAATCTCTCTCTCCTAACTTAGGAGAATAGTGTAGTGCTCCTAACTGTGAAACTTTAACATACAAGATCTTTTAATTTAGCGGAAATATAACGAAAATACTAACACAGTGGCTTTAGATCACATAAATCTATTGAATAATCCATATTTATTTGTAAAACTGTAACACTGGATGAAACACCACTATACGAATATTCAATAGCTCAGTATATCGATGTGCTACAAACAAATATGGTAAAGTCAAAGTAGAAGCACGTTCGTTATGATTCTTATAATCATGCCGATGCCAAATTACGGTACCCGCATCTAGTTAATTTTGTATCACCTGCCTCTCTGACAGTTATGCTATTTGATTACGCACTTCCCAGTTATATTTAAGTAACTGTGTTGTGTTAAAGTACTTAACTGACCTACCGACAAGTTATATTTAAGTGTGATATAAATTCCACGGATTTTCATCACGCTGTTGTGAGTGAACTTCAACGTTCGCGGAATTTAGACAGTATTTTTATAAGAGACTAGAATATCGCTTGATGCGTCTAGTATTTTAAACTCGGCTCTGACGGACGAGCTTCAGTAGTTCCAACTGATAAAGCTCTTTCCAAAATTTCGTCTGTATGTATTATACTCAGAGAACTTGTACGTAATTACCAAGTTTCATCAAATCTGTTTAAAAATACGACATGTAGGCTCCTACAGGTCGTATTTTTAAACCTCTAGCTCTAGAGGCGGAGGAACACATACATACAGACGAAATTTTAAAAGACTTGAATTGACTCACGGAATTTAGACAGTCTTATTATACAATTTGTAACAGGTATGCCCTTTTAATCCGAAAGGGAGTTGTTCTAGACGTCTAGGCGAACACCTTTTGTTCTACGACTTTTGAAAATTCAAACTGTTTTTTGAAAATTTTGAGATTATGTTTTACTGAATAAACAGCTGCTTTTGAAAATAAAGGTAATTGAAGTTTTGATTGTAGTAAATCAAACTAAAGGACAACATAAGGTCAATGACCTCGAACTCTAAGAAACAGCTGATTTTCAAGTAAACTTTACACCTAAATTTTTCGAAAAGTACTTCGAATTTTCAAAAGTCGTAGAACAAAAGTTGTTCGCCTAGACGTCTAGAACAACCCCCTTTCAGATTAAAAGGGCTTACCCGTTACACCTTGTATAGGAGCTTCATTAGTTGGAACTGCTGAAGCTCGTCCGTTTTAGCCGAGTTTGAAGTGACGCATCAAGCGATCTTCTAGTCTCTTATATTAAGACTGTCGAAATTCCGCGAACGAAAGTTCACTCACTTCCTTTTTTTTGTCGTAGGATATCTCCCAACACACTTGGTTAAAAGTGCAACTAACAATACCAGATTTGTTCATTGGTACTTTGAAACCTCAATAGTACCTACTCGTTCTAAAGTGCTACTGTTTTTTACAACCTACATCATGATAGGTTCATCGAACTATTAAACTTAAATTTTATTTCCGATCGATTTCGATCCTTATAGTGGTGGAATAAGGTAAATAATAGCTTGTGTAGTGGTTGTTGCAAGTAAGTTGTTGAATTCGGCAGTGTTTTAAAGTTTGGGGTTTGGTGAAATTTGGGCAGAGCATTTCGGCCAAAGTGGCCGAATTGACACTTTTTACCCGACTGCGCGACGCAAAGGAGGGTAATGTGTTTATCGGTCTATGTATGTATGGATGTTTCTATGTGGCGTTCTAGAGGCCAAACGCGTGGACCGATTTTGATGATTCTTACGTCAATCAATTTGTCTTAATCTGGCGAGTGTGACTAAAGACATGACAGTAATCCAAATTAACTTTTGTCACCACCAGACGCCATATTGTCAAAATTAAAAAATCCAAAATCGTCAAAGTATGTTAAGATGGGTATCGTTGAATAGGTTTTTATTTTAACCTTTTTTCACCATTTTTCATTTTAAAGAACCGTTTAGGAAATATAACGGTTTAAAGTTAATTTACAATTAGGTATTCTTGCTTTTTATTACTAACGAACAAGTTTTTATTTTTGTTACGTAGTTACGCTTGGAATTATCAAAGTATAAGCCGTGATAGTACAGGTGACAGGAATTTATTGATATAAACTAAAAAAATATTTACATAAATTGTACCTACCTCCTGAATAAAAGCCTAATAACACTTAGGTACTTACTGACCTAAAAACGTTAAAAAAATAACAATAAATTTAAACAATAAATAACTAAACCCTAACTGAAATAGAATATATATATAAATAAAGTTGGAACATTAAGTACCTACTTTCCTACTTAATTATAATATTAGTTATCTACTGAATAATCCACAGTATACATTATAACCCCCTAATGAAAGGAATAGATTACGAGACTTACCTACCATCAATACATGAAAATAACTAAAATAAAAAAAATAATTTATAAAAAAACAATAAAGTAAAAAATGACTCACAGTCGGGACCCATTCATTTTACCAATCTAATTTTTCCAATGGGGGACTGTGAGTCATTTTTTACTCATTTATGATGTGTTCGGTGTGTATCGATTACAAAACTATTTTTACTTAGCGTAATTTCAAATTACTGGGCTTGTTTTTTCCTTTTTGGTTTTTTTGTTGTTTCTATGCGTATTTTTTAATCGAGTTTTTTACGCAGTCGGGTTTTTTGTTTTTTTATAAATTATTTTTTTAATCAACTACACTTGTATGTTTGTGAGTCTGTGTATTTGTGATATCGTAGCTCACGAAGGGGTGTAGCGATTTTTATAGTTTTTTTGTTAATATGACACTTAATTATGTGAGACTGTTCATAGGTTGATTTTATTAGGTACCTTTACTTGTTAAAATTTGGAAATTACTTGAGAAATGAGACACAAAATTTACCGGGTTTTACTGGCGTTTTATTTATTTTAGTTATAATGTACGGAGCTTTCGCTTACTTTACAGTTAGCTTTTTCAAGGTTGACTGAGATGTAATCCGTCTAATTTAATATTCATGTATTTGTGTAGGTATGTATTTTATTGTGATTTATTTAATTTGCAAAATCGCGTAAAGCTAAGACAAAACTATAAATATATATATATATAATATTATATACGTCTCAAACAAAACCAATACAATACAGTACAATTAACCAATACAGGCTTTTTGACTGTTTAGTCAAAAAGCCTGTATTGGTTTTAAAAGTTTAGATTCCAATAATATGATGTACCTTCTAATACAGAATATATCGTTGGCGATTCAACGGGGTAATGCCGCCAGTGTGTGGCACTTTTGGACTCAATGGTCATTCACCTTAAATTATTTATATTGTTAATTATCTTTGTAGTATTTATTTCTTGTGTAAGTATTTAGTCTTTCTAATACAGAAGATCTGTCTATACTCATCATCATCGCATCAGTCCCTTATTCACCTACTGGTGAACATAGGCCATAAATAGGAATCGCGAGCTACTCCATCCAACGACTCCCCGCGACCGCAACAATGTCGTCGGTTCAGTGAGTAGGTGGTCTTCCAACACTCCGTTTCACATTGCATCGTGGTCCCCACTCGAGGATTTTACTACATCAATACTCTCGAAACTCATTAGCAGTTAAAATATCAACAAAATGGCAACCAACCAGCAGCGTAACAAAAATCTCCAAGCCCCTTTGCTTTGGTTGAATGAATGGTTTCATTCATTGATTCATTTCACACAAAAAGCAAGATTGGTTTGACATTTGACACTGTGGTGTGTAAATCTGAATACCGTTGCAAATTTGACACAGTTGGGTAAATTTTACGGTGCGTTGTTTGAATTTTTTTCTCTGTGAAGTTTTGAAAGAAGAAGGTTAAAACCATAAGAACTGGAATAGTCTCAATAAGAGACTAGAAGAAAGGTCATTCATTCATTCATTTTCTTATTTATGGCCTTCTGTCAGCAGTATAGGACAATTTAGCCAGTTTCACGTACTAATAGTGTACCACTATTTTACTATAATTGTTTGAAATAATTTTCAATGCACGAAGGCTGGAGAAAAAATGGCGACGATATTCAACCCCATGGAACATTTGTTTGTAACGTGCTAATTTCGTGTTTGGCACTGGTATTTTTATTTTCACTGCACTCGCGTAACTAAATTGACAACATGCCGCCGAAATCAAACAATAAAACTGGGTTTTGCAAAAATAAAAATTCAGGACAACGTTCCATTAACGCGTCAAAAACAAAAGCATAGAAGAAAGGTCGCCTCATAGTAAAGCATTTCAAATTCGTCTCTGGCAGACAAGCTTCCCGAGTTCCAAAGTCAAAACGGAAAATAAATCACGCACGTTTCAAAAAGATGAATCAAAACTCGTGCGTCCCGTACCCACCACCTAGATAAGTTAAGCCAGAGAAAGAGAGAGAAAGAGGGGGGAGAGAGGTAGACTGTATAGTATACGCTTATTAACTTTTTAAATTCACACGATTGTTTAACATAGTTTTATTTTAAACCTGTTTGCGAACTAGTGTAAAGGAAAATGTGGGTAGTTCGGTTACTCACGTACCTACTTCTAAGAATTCTTCACCTACCCACCACCGGACAGTAAACAACAACGGTCATAAATATAGAGGACGACACAGCTCCAGCCCCCTTGCGAATCATTGTGACATGATCGAAACGTCGAGGTAAGAAAATAAATAATAATACGCTATTAAGACCCGGTAAAATGGTAACTATATAATATACGCTTATATTTTTCGTTTTTTAATTCCTGCGATTGCAAAATATTTTCTTTGATAAATTGAGAATTTTAGCCAAAGGTCAAAAATATTTAGAAACACACTGATGGTTGTTTTTATTCATGTTTTACAACAGAGGTATCTTTAGTGTCCCTTGACCCGAAACACGTAGGTACCTCAGAATTTTCCTCTCAAACTCATTACACCCACGTTTGACGTGTCGGCTAAAGTGAAGAGCTTGTACGGATTATGAAATATTAGGTACTATGAAAATTTCGGTTTAAATTTCGAAATTAAATTACATAATTTTATATAATATAGGCTTTTATGTAAAATTTGATAAAAAAAAACATGGTTTTATCCCACCTTGTCTAGTGAAGTCGTGAGTTCAAATCCGGCAAATATATTTTTTTGGAACATTATTATATTTACACATTGTTGAAAGGCGGATGTTCTAGACGTCTAGGCGAACAACTTTTGTTCTACGACTTTTAAAAATTCGAACTATTTTTTTGAAAATTTTGAGGTTAACAACTGCTTTTGAAAATAAACGTAATTGAAGTTTTGATTGTAGTAGACCAAACTAAAAGAAAGGACATCATAAGGTCAATGACCTCGATCTCTTAAGAAACAGCTGATCTTCAAGTAAACTTTACACTTAAAAATTTCGAAAAGTACTTCGAATTTCCAAAAGTCGTAGAACAAAAGTTGTTCGCCTAGACGTCTAGAACAACTCCCTTTCGGCTTAAAAGGGCATCCCCGTTACATCTTGTATAGGTACACCATCATAATCTATACTTATAATAAATCTGTAGAGAGGTCAATTCTGTACATGGAATATATTTTCAAAATAACTATCGGGGGGTGTTTAGTTATCGATACTGATGTCAAAAATGCAATCAGTAATATTTTTTTCTGTCTGTCTGTCTGTCTGTCTGTCTGTCTGTCTGTCTGTCTGTCTGTCTGTCTGTATATTCGTTATAGAAACAAAAACTACTGAACGGATTTTAACAAAACTTGGTACAATAATACTTTATACTCCTGGGCAGGTTATAGAATACTTTTCATCATGCTACGATAGATAGGAACGGAGCAGTAAAGAGAAAAGTTTCAAAAACGGGAAAATTTACTCCATTTTTTAAGCTTCCGTCGCGCGTGTGCAGCCTGAATGGTTTAAGTTACACAGAAATCATGTATGACGGATTTGTTCCGCTAAACATGCCATAAAATAATAAATATGTAAATAAAAAAATTAAAAATTAAAAAACCGACTTCAAAAAGAAACAAAAAATAATTTAAAAACAAACAAAAAAAAAAAGAATTGATAAAAATGACCAAAATAACCTCTACATAGGTACAGTGCCACCGACTAATTAATCTGTTTTATCATCTGAAGTCGGGCAGCCAAACTAAGTACAATATGGAACCAATCAATAAAACTGCCCGACTTCAGATGATAAAACAGATTAATTAGTCGGTGGCACTGTACCTATGTAGAGGTTATTTTGGTCATTTTTATCAATTCTTTTTTTTTTTTTATTTGTTTTTAAATTATTTTTTGTTTCTTTTTGAAGTCGGTTTTTTAATTTTTTAATTATTTTTTATTTTACCCTTTTTAGTATACCTACCTACCTAAAAATCAACAATATTGTTACCGTAATTTTAATAATTGAGGAGTTTGCTGATGAGAAGGTGGTTTCAGGTGCCCCATCAATCTGTACTTAGTTCTTTAGGGGTCAATTCTTTTTGGTAAAAGATCAAAAATGAGTAATTTATTGAATTCTGGGATGCTATCCTGTCCAACATTCCGAAGATACTCATCAGATTCTTAACAAACTTTCATGGGACCACCTCGCAGCTTCCACCTTTCCATTAAAAAAGAATCATCTCAATCGGTCAAGCCATCTTTGAGTAATCGATAAACAACTGGATTGATTAATGCGTTTTGAGGAGCATTTCCGTTCATCACTCCGAAGACCCTCATCAGATCCACATCAAATTTTTATGGGACCATCTTGGAGCTTCCACCTATCCAATAAAAAAAGAATCATCTTAATCGGTCAATCCGTCTTCGAGTAATCGGTGAACATACAAAAAAAAAATTATACATACAGACGAATTGATAACCTCCTCCTTTTTTTTGAAGTCGGTTAACTTATAAAGTTAAGAAGGATGATATTTATGGGATATTTTAATAGGATACGCAGGATATTTTAACCGAAGTCGGTTAAAATATCCTGCGACAGCATGTCTATCTTTTATGGTTGACTCACAATCAATCAATTAATCAATCTATATCTTCTATACTTATAATAAAATCGTAACTTAGCGGTGTCTATTTTTAAAAGATATTTTGAAAAAACTATTTATAGGGGTATGTACTAACGTAACAGACCATTTCCGTGTTTAACTTTTTGTCTGTTTGTCTGTGCGTTTGTGCGCGCTAATTTCTTAAAAGACCGATTTGAATGAAATTAAGTATGCAGATAGCTTAATATTTCGATTGACATATAGGCTACTTTTTTCCGGATATCAAGTCTGGATATCCGGATAAAAAATAGAAATTGCGTAATTTTGTTATTTTTTAACCATCGTCATCTATCGTCATTGATCATCATCCATCGTCATCGATCGTCATCCATCGTCATGAACAAATTTTGCCTTACTTCACCTACCTACCGCAATGCAAAAATCCACACTTAAACGGACGACCAGGGAAGTACTGATGATGCCAGGCGCGGTAGCGCCTGGCTCCATCAGTAATGTTCGCTGACGACGCCACCATTTACATTCCTAAAAATAATTTAACAGATATAAATTACTCGAAAGAAATTGAAAACACCTTAAACAAAGTAAAGGACTGGCTAAATAAAGAAGGATTGCA
Source organism: Idaea dimidiata (assembly GCA_949358125.1). Lineage (NCBI taxonomy): Eukaryota > Metazoa > Arthropoda > Insecta > Lepidoptera > Geometridae > Idaea > Idaea dimidiata. Next base: position 3,364,527 of record OX442342.1, read on the forward strand.
GTTAAACCTTAGTAAAACTAAATACATCCAATTCCGCAACTATAGATCTCCTCCTCTAAATTTAAATATAACAAGCAATGGCGTAAAAATCGAAGAACAGCATGAGTCCAATTTCCTTGGTGTTATAATAGATACACACCTTAGTTGGAAATCCCACATTAGAAAAGTAAATAGCAAATTAGCCAAGTACTGTTATGCCCTATCGATTCTTACAAACATAGCATCTAGGAAAATTGCCATAAATGCATATTATGGATATGTCTATCCCCAACTATGTTATGGGGTCATTTTTTGGGGTAACTCAGTAGACGTAAAATCTGCCTTTGTTTTGCAGAAAAAATGTATTCGTTCCATCTTTCATCTCAAAAGTACTGATTCATTGCGATTCATCTTCAAAAACTACAACATTCTTACTCTCTTTAGCATATATATCCTTGAACTTTGTGTATTTGTCAAAATCAACCACAGCTACTTTTTTGCCAATAACCGTAGTTTAAGAAGTAAATATAAATTTAATATCAGCATGCCGCAGGCAAACAATGCACTATTTCATAAGAGTGCCTACTTTACTGCAATAAAAGTGTTTAATGCATTACCTACTGAATTAAAATTTTTAGAAAATGTAAACATATTTAAATCTCATTTAAAAAAATGGCTTATAGCAAATAGCTTTTATTCACTTAAAGAGTTCTACGAAGAAACAGACACGATTATTCATTAAGTAATAAATTGTATCAGTTTTTAAAATTACTATAGATTATTGAACCTAATTTTAATTATTGTATGCCTGTAGTGGGTAAGTGATTGTATCCAAAATATGCATGTTAATTTAAGATCATTATGTACATCACTTAAACAATAAAAATTCTTGATTCTTGATTCTTGATTCTTGATTCATGGGCGACCGTTTAAGTGTGGATTTTTGCATTGCGATAGGTTGGTGTAAGAACAACGCGGGATCGCAACTTGCGCGGGTGAAACCGCGGGCGCAGCTAGTTAAAAATAAAATAATTAAAATTAAAGATTAAAAAAGGTTTCCCTAGGTAGGTAGACTCAAAATGCTGGCTGCATTGGTTCCTAATCAATATATAATAAAATCATTTAAGAGATAAAGGAGAAGAGTATCAATGTAAATTCTCACGCCACGCCTCATTACGCCACACGAAATTAAGAAATTGTCATTTAGTTAGGCGGTAGATCAAAAACCATATATCTCTTACATAACAACTAAACCAATATCTATTAAGTTAAATTATTTTTAATTTATACTGACACAATGCATTAGTACGTAGGTGTACTTCAAGAGGTTCTACTGTAATTAATATTAAGTGTTTTTCCTACCAACATATCAGTTAAGACGGATAAAATCCGAACTTAAAAACATTCTTGGAAACTTAACAATTTGCGGCGACACTAGCGCCACAACCAACCGCTCAAGTAACTCGGTTTTATTGTATAAGTAAATGACATTCAGTGAATTAGCCACTGTCCTACATTAGGCCGAGAACAATGGTTAGAGCGAGATGAAAGTACTGCGTGTATTGTAATAGTTACCACGAGGTTGCGTAACCATAAGACACGGTGACTTTGTGTTAATCTGTGAGTTGTGTGACAAATTGTAAAGTCTAAACAGTCAACAATCTTATATGTGAATGCTTACGTTATTTAAGTAATTTGCTAGTCGAATTTGTTGCAATTTGTTGTACTTTGGGCCCTGTAGCTTGGGTCTACTCTAAAAGATTATGGTTACGGAATCCCCTGAACGTCGTAAAAGCGACCATGAGGGGTTTTTGATGGGAACTTGATGTCTTGATACCATCCACAGCCTAAGTCGCCGCGCTAAGAGAATTTGATGAAACTTCATAAGCGTTCAACATCTTAGACCATATCAACACTTACCTACCATCAGGTGATTTAGTAGCCAAACGTCTTTTTTTCGCGTTAAAAAAAGGGGCTTTCCTTCCTTTGAATAAAAGAAGAGGTTTAAGAAAATAATTAAATTAATTTCTTCTATGGTTTTCGCGATTTTGCATAATAAAACACTTTATTTATCCGGTTTTATCGCGTTTTTATTCATTATTTGAACCGAGCTTTCGGCTACTTTACAGTTGGCTTTCTCAAGTTGGCGAAAGCTCGGTTCAAATAATGAATAAAAACGCGATCAAACCGGATAAATAAAGTGTTTTAATAATTAAATTATTTAAAAAAAATTGTTTATGTTGGTTTGAATAATAAAGAATGAGATTCTTGAATAACGTTTATTCGTAAACTTTGATTACTTACCGATCTATTTCCAGTTATTGTATGTGTTAAGTCTTTGTCTTTACCAATTGGTGGTTATTTATGTCGTCTTGACGCATAGTATACATTCAAAATACCTAATAACATAAAGCGCTTATTTTTAGATTTAAATGGCGCCATGTACGACTGTACGTACAACATCCTGCATCCTACAAATAATTTATTTTAAGACACTGCAATTACGTTGGAGGATAATCAAAATAGTCTATTAGTCAAGTCTATTTAAAATAACAAAAACTTTAAATTGACAGTCCAACGGCCAAATTGCTTTAAATGTTTTTCCGTGTCGGTAATCTGTTTTTCGCTCAAGGAGCTAACGACATCGTCAAATTATTAACTGAATCTCGTCACGCAAACAAACGTTCAAATTTGAAACTTACTCAAAGAAGGTTTAAGATTTATAGTGTATTTTCTGTATTAAAAGAAATATACTAATTATCAGAGATATGTAAAAACTTCTAGATACGTAATAGGGCAAATTTCTTGGCAACACAAATGCAAGCTAGCTAGCCAGAGAAGTCTTAGTTCCATCCCAGCTCACGTCACGATCACCCGCTTGTTGTCACACAGTACATTTAGTTCACTTTCACAACATTATTCACAGACAACAATGCCTTCGGGCGTATTTAGGCGATGCACGAATTGTACTTCAAAAACTGGCAAAAATATTTCATTTTATACGTAAATGAAGCTGTATTTATTTATTTTAGTTTATTTTGTGAAAAAGTTTTTTTTCAAAAACTCAACGAAGTTTTTGACTTTGACGTTTTATCATTCTCTCCTAACCTCTATGAGATGTCATAATAATATTATGACATCTCTTTCTTACGTCATGCAAGTAGCATTGTGTCTTATGTTTTAGAAAGAGATAACAATAGTTTCGTCTATTTCTTCTTTAAATTATGTGAATGAATATAAATAATGAGTATGTATAGCATAATTTGTGGCGCTTTTCAATGATGATTAAAATTTGTTCTGCAATGGCGTCTCTATAACTTTAATAGACTCATTGCTAACTATTTTAACTAAAGTAAGCTCATGCTTTATTATAAGTCATGCTTATAATAAAGCATGAGCTTATCGGGAGGCAAACGGTAACTGTCTGTTGTGAAACTATTACGATTTGCCCCCCTCAAGGATACATTGTTCAGGGCCTACTAATATTATAATTGTGAAGGTTTGTGTGTAAGTAACCAAGTATGTTTGCTTCTCCTTCCCGCTAAAACTACTGAATCGATTGCGATGAAATAATTCGAGAGATGGAGATCTGAGCCCTTAGTATGAGTTTTGACAGTTTATGGTCTCGATGAAACTGGCAGTTTACTTCCATACATTATTTCATAATAGTTACCGCTAGGAGCGCTGATGGAAAATGTATGAAGTAAACTGACAGTTTCATCGAGACGATAAACTATCAAAACACATACTAAGGGCTCAGTATTATAAATATACTTTTAATCATCACGACATTCCCAAGGGATAAGGACGCAGTTGAAAGCGCGTTGTTCAGCTAGTCTTACTTCTTACTAATATTATAAACGCGAAAGTTTGTATGTATGTATGTGAGGTTGTTACTCTTTCACGCAAAAACTACTGAACTGATTGCGATGAAACTTGGAATATAGGTAGCTGGGGACCTGGATTAACGCATAGGCTACTTTTTATCCCGATATTCCTGCGGGAACGGGACTCACGCGGGTGAAACCGCGGGGCGCAGCTAGTAGACAATAATTCTTAAAATTTTAATTAAGTTTAATTTTTACAATTTGTTGATTAAACATGCTCATTGGATTTAGTAGGCTTTTTTGTTATTGTTATCTTAGATGCAATTAACATCTCCTACGATTCAGGATTTTCCTTGTGCCACCAAAGATAAAACGACTCTAGTAAAGTATTAGCATTATTTAAAGTTTATTAAACAGCTACGTGCGCCCTTCGGTATTACCCGCGCTCTATGGTAAACAGTATGTACATACATAATATATACCTATATTTATTATTTTCTTCCAAGTACTTACGTAGTAATATTTTGGAATTTCTGTATGGAACGGAAGTAAACATATTATCTCTAGACAAATTCACTGTTACTTTTTGTCACCAAGCACTGTACTCGTTTGGTGGCAGAAGATAATGACCCATACGAATTGAATTAAGCACACCTATCTACTTACGATAAGTTAGTACCTTAGCTAAATGGTTGAAAGTTAACACTGAGTGGGTAAGTGGCGCGTGCGATCTATTGTAGTATTGCGTAAGTAATTGCATAGCCGAGTGAAAATTAAGCGACGAGTTTTCCCAATTGGAGTTAAATTGCTTTTGAGAATTGTCTATTACTGTTTGCCACCAAGATTTGCTTTTAGGGGGCAAACGATAATATTGGAAAGTCGAATAAATTAAAAATATTTATTATTTAAAATATTTACTTCATTCTGTTTAAACCACAGACATATAGTTTTAACAATTAAATGTCCCGTTTTAAAACAATATTTATAGTTATAATTGGCTATCTGTGGTTATTATAGTAAGTTAACATGGTAGTTAAGGTAAGTACATAACTCTTGAAGTGTTTTTAGGGTTCCGTACACAATGGGTAAAAACAGGATCCTATTACTGAGAGTTCTCTGTCCGTCCGTCAGTCACCAGGCTGTATCTCATGAACCGTAATAGCTGAACAATTGAAATTTTCACCGATGATGTATTTCTGTTGTCGCAATAACATCAAATACGAAAAACACAATAAACGTGATTTTTATACGAAATGTAACGATACCGTCATGTATTTTTACCACTGGCGCCATCTAGTGATAGTGACGTGAGTTGCGTTCTGGGATTTCCCTTGGTCCAGTGTTTATTTAGGGTTCGGTACCCAATTGTGACAATGGTACGGAATTCGTGCGCGATTGCCACTCGCACTTGAATACAACAAACGTGATTTTTTAATCTAAATGTAACGATACCGTGATGTATTTTTACCACTGGCGCCATCTAGTGATAAACCGACGTTAGTTGCGTTCTGCGTGTTGTATTTTTACTAATGGCGCCATCTAGAGATAAACCGACGTCAGTTGCGTTCCGGGATTTCGCTTGGTCCAGTGTTTATTTGGGGTTTTTTCTCCAACCATGCTCACGAAAATAATCATGATACTTACTACAAATTCCGTCATCTTGTATAACACACGCACTGTTGTATAATTTGCCAATAAATCATTAGATAATTCCCTCCGCGTAATAATCAGGAAGATCTTTGTACGTCAGCAAAAAACCCTAGAGCTTTCTCCCACAGTTGTTTATAGAAAAACCCTAAAATTAGGTTGATGGAACAATGCTCGTGGGATTGTCTTCGCGGAATGTTGCCATGTTGCTATCTCGTTTGTCTATGTTATTGTGATGTAAGGTGTCGTTGCGTCATATGGTGTTGGTGTTACCATTGATGTCAAATAAAAAGTAGACCACACATATCTCTTCTTGTCATCTGAGCGATGTTCCTGGTTGCCTCTTTTGTCGGAAGCCCGGAGTTCGCTAAAACCCCAAATTACTTGGCACAGTAAATAAGTCATGATTGAATATCTCCTTCTTACTAATATTATAAACGCGAAAGTTTGTATGTATGTATGTGAGGTTGTTACTCTTTCACGCAAAAACTACTGAACCGATTGCGATGAAACTTGGAATATAGGTAGCTGGGGATCTGGATTAACACATAGGCTACTTTTTATCCCGATATTCCCGAGGGAACGGGACTTACGCGGGTGAAACCGCGGGGCGCAGCTAGTAATATATAAAAATGAATCCCTTTTTCCCTTGGTCACGGCATCACGCCTGAACGGCTGGACCGATTTCGATAATTCTTTTTGCGTTGTCTTCGTTATAATCAAGAGAAGGTTCTTATGGAAGAAAAATTATGCTGAACCGTTTTTTATAAATCTTACGCGAGCGAAACCGCGGGGCGCAGCTAGTAAATAAATAAATATTGCACGACATTACACACAGCGCAATCTGGCCCCGAACTAAGCACTAGGCTTGTACTATGGGTATCAGACAACGGGTAAGTATACTTACATATTATACTTTTTGTAAATACATACATATTATACATAGAAAGATACCCAGACCAGATACAAATATTTATCACTAGCTGCGGTTTCACCCGCGTAAGTCCCGTTCCCGCGGGAATATCGGGACAAAAAGTAGCCTATGTGTTAATCCAGGTCCCCTGCTACCTATATTCCAAGTTTCATCCCAATCGGTTCAGCAGTTTTTGCGTGAAAGAGTAACAACCTCACATACATACATACATACTTACAAACTTTCGCGTTTATAATATTAGTAAGATTAAGCAAAAAAGTTTTATTTCAGTATACTTCTAGACAAGCATTGTTATTCCGACCTCGTTTTTTGTTGACTACGCAACCCTAAAAATGACGGTTGTTATAATCGCGGAATCGGATTGCTTACTGCGCGATTGGTTAAGACGACAATAGATGATAATTATCGGTCCTTGTCCGATTGCCTATAAATGAGCGAGATGGAATTGCATGAAAAAATCTACAATTTCTCGTAAAATCAATCATTAACGATGATTAAATAATATTTTTATAAAATGCGATGAAGAGGTTCTAGGTATTGTATTTACTATTATAATGATGCCTATAAGAAAATATGGCGGTTAAGGATTTAGAAGAAAAATTGATTTATTTTGTAAAACAGGGGTAACTTTGCCTGTATAATAGTGGTATTTAAAGTAATTTTTTATTGTTTTTTAAATAAGGGGACACTTCTTGTATCATGTACAATAACATAAAACATTGTTTAAAGATCTATTTGATACCGGTTATGAAGAAAACTATTCAATCGGAAGGGATTTCACATGAGTCGCGTCCTTAAGCTATTTTGGCTAAGGCATTCCAATTTCTTCTTAAATGTTATGTTTAATTTATTCGGTTTAGGTAAAGGATACGAATAAAATAACAAAACACAATATTCACCGGGTTTTACTCGAGTTTTATTTAATAACGGCTTTATTACATAGTACCAAGCTTTGTTTTCTATTTTGCAAAACCGCGAAAACCTTAGTATAACAAAACTACCTAGAAGATGCAACAGCCCAAAAACGCATAAATAATAATTAAATATAATAATTAAAAACGTATAAATATGAATGGGTAGATAAATATTGCACGACATAGCACACAGCGCAATCTAGCCCCAAACTAAGCACTTGGCTTGTACTATGGGTACTAGACAACGGATATACATATTATTCTTTTTTTTTGTAAATACATACATATAATACATAGAAAAACACCCAGACCGGATACAAATATTTATTATTAAGCATAAATATTTGCACCTGATACCACGTATACAAGATAAGCCCTTTTAAGCCGAAAGAGGGTTGTTCAAGACGTCTAGGCGAACAACTTTTGTTCTATGACTTTTGGAAATTCGAAGTACTTTTCTAAAATTTTAAGTGTAAAGTTTACTTGAAGATCAGCTGTTTCTTAGAGTTCGAGGTCATTGACCTTATGTTGTCCTTTCATTTAGCTTGGTCTACTACAATCAAAACTTCAATTACCTTTATTTTCAAAAACAGTTGTTTTTTCAGTGAAACATCTCAAAATTTAAAAAAAAACGTTCGAATTTTCAAAAGTCGTAGAACAAAAGGTGTTCGCCTAGACGTCTAGAACAACCCCCTTTCAGATTAAAAGGACTTGCCCGTTACATCTTGTAGATACCATAAATATGTCAAATACTATTAAAATCGTAGAATTGCGCGTACATTGTAACTGCTAAGCGCATGCGCACCTAGTCGTTAAGAAGGTAGTCCAATTTACAGATTATAAGATTAAGTCTCTTAAAACGATAAAATTACAGTCTTAAGCTTAACTTAACTTTTAATTGAAATAAGCTAAAGAACTTGACGTTTTATGTCAATTTTAATAACGCAACTTAATTGCATTGACAAACGTCGGCGTCGTTGGTGCTTGCAATTCGTGTGAATTTTCGCAATTAGAACAAATTATTTGGTTTCTTTTTACTTATTACATTTTTTTAATTTACTTGACATTGGCGTCACTACGATGTCCTCATTACCTACTAAAAAAAATATTAAAGTACTGCTTACTGCCTCGGAAGGCACGTTAGTGCCGGTTGTTATCTCTGATAGCAGTCGTTAGGTCAAGTTAGAGGCTTTAGGGCGACCTGAAAACTCACAAGGTGAGCCACACCACTACACGACAAGAAGAAGAAGACTTTTTATTTCTTTCATCATCATCATCATCATCATCAGCCCTTTGCAGTCCACTGCTGGACATAGGCCTCTCCAATTGCACGCCACCTAGATCTATTTTCGGCTTCTCGCATCCAGTTTGTGCCAGCCGTCTTGCGCAAATCGTCGCTCCAACGTACCTGAGGACGTCCTACACTACGTTTGCCGAGACGCGGTCTCCACTCTAGAACTCGTTTACCCCAACGGTTGTCGGTTCTACGGCTAATATGGCCAGCCCACTGCCACTTCAGCTTGCTAATCCGGTGAGCTATGTCGAAGACTTTGGTTTTCTGACGGATCACCTCATATCACCTCACCTCTTTCTTTCAATTACATGTAAATTTGAAAAGACACCTAGGGTTGTTCAGGGAGTTACGGACCGAAACTGATGATCGACTTAACATACCTGTCATTATCTTGTTGAATCGCGCTGAGCGAGATGGAGACATCATTTCCGACATCGGATTCGGACCGAACCTCTCGGAATACCCCTACTCAATTCTTTAAAGAAACAAGTGAAGCAATTTGAAGTGTACATTACAACCACCGCAGCCGTTGCTTCACCTAAAGCCGAACCCACTGATAAGACATGGCGATTTATATTCTAGATAATTCCGAGATTGTTGCATTATGAAACAATAGTGTCGATTATCGAATCTCTAACCTAATCTAGAGTTAGGTGTTGTTGTAGAGGAGTGGCAACTTGTTCGGTGTTTAGTTGTTTTCACAGATCCACAATATTTTCACTGATCTACAATATTTTCACTGATCTACAATATTTTCACTGATCTACAATATTTTCACTGATCTACAATATTTTAGAAATAGAAATCACGCGGTTTTACAGGTCATAATTATGTTTATATGAAATCGGTCCAATAGTTTCAGATTCTATTCATTACAAACAAACAAATTAAGAAACAAATAACTCCCTTTTTATAAAATATTATTTACACATGACTAAGTTATGTGACGTTTGTCTCTGTCTGTCAACTTTGAAACTTCATATGACAGTAAAAGACAATGCATAGTTATGCAGCGCATTAATTAGCGTTTATAAATAAGTTGGTAAATCTTTAGGTACTCTAATGTTAGTAGGTACATACCTATACGATACCTAGGTATACACTATATTGGGCAGCAGTAGTCAATAGTGGCAATTCAGCTGCCACTGAATCGTAAAATTTAACATAAAAATTCTTAAAATAAGTTTGAACAGTATTCCTGTTCTCTTGGTGCCATCCTAAACTTAAATTTAGAGTGACAGCTCTAAACTATACATTTTGTGGTACTAAATTTAAGTCAGCTTAACAACGGAATAGCTTTTTGGAATTTCTAAATCATAAATCATTTATTGGCCATGTTATTACATTTCGCAATATTGGCAAGTCAAATCATACAATAAAAATAATAATAGTAAAATAAATGAGTGAGTAATAATAATAATGTCAAATAATAGAATCATACAATATTAAATAATAATGTCAAATCAATAGCATACAAACTATAATTAAACAATTTTAGGTTTAGTTTAGGTAAATGAACAACATAATTACTACCATTATGAACTGAACAGGCAAGATTTTGTTACATCATGGAAGCCTCCTTTCGAAGACAGTCGTTGACAATAATTAAATGTCTATGAAACTGAAGTTTATGGTTTGGTTCGAAATTCGTCACGCAATAGTCACTCATTGATTTTGTAGTAACCATCGTTGCTACATTCAAATTACAATTTTGCACCACAAGACTAATAACAGATTAGTAGAAAATTACATAAACAAATTGACTTTAAAATGTAAACTAAAACAGGCCAAGAGAGAGTGTCGGGTTTGCGCATGAAGGGTTCCGTAGGTAATTCGTATTTTCACAATTTGAAAAGGTTTGAACTCATTGTTTTATCAAAAATGAGTTGTTATTTTTGAACCGATTGATTAAGCGTTAAATAATCTATAATAATAACGCATTCTTTACATATTTTCTGATCAAAAATCAGAAAATATGTAAATCATCAAAAACCTTTTCTCAACCCCTTAAGTTAGGTAGGTCGGAACCATAAAAAACACAGAACGAAGCGAAATTAGTGAATCCAATTGACGCCAGTTTATCAGTAGATGGCGCCAGGAAAAAAAATAAATCGCGCTAACGTTGCGTTTAACTTCTGAAAATCACGTTTTTTGTAATTTGTTCTCTTTTGTTTAACTATTGTAATAGCTGCTACAGAATCATGAGTAAAAATGTTAACCGTCTAACTATCGCGGTTTATGAGATATAGCCTGAGCCCTTTGTATGAGTTTTGATAGTTTATCGTCTCGATGAAACTGGCAGTTTACTTTATACATTTTCCATCAGCGCCCCTAGCGGTAACTATTATGAACTAAAATAATGTATGGAAGTAAACTGCCAGTTTTATCGAGACGATAAACTATCAAAACTCATACTAAGGGCTATGGTGACAGAAAGAGTCTTAAGGTCTCGTTTTTACCCTATGGCACCTACGGAACCCTACAATTTTAAAATTGTCGAACAATAGTTCTGAGTATTGCCATTCTTCAAAGCAAACCTACGCAACCTTAGATCCGTATCAATAGCTAGGTATAAGTAAAAACTCAAGGATTTTCTTACAATTATCTTTAAGGCGTTACGTGTGGGAACCTAATACTGCTGTAATTGTTTATTGTTTTGTTCTAACAATTGGACAGTTGCGAAGTAGGAAATGTGACTAGATTTACTGTGGACTATGACTGTGGCAGGGGTGTCATTTAAAAGATTAGAAGACCAATCTGTTTCTCATGGTGTTGCTACATTTCTCTCTTAGCTTGTGTTGATAAATTAATACTATCGTCCCTATACCTATCCTACCGCCCGCGCCTGGCGCTGACAAACCGTTGTCACCGATCAGTGGGTCATTCATAGCCTCCAATCCAATATTTGAGTATTTGAGTATACAATTTGTAACGGGTTAGTCCTTTTAATCCGAAAGGGGGTTGTTCTAGACGTCTAGGCGAACAACTTTTGTTCTACGACTTTTGAAAATTCAAACTTTGTTTTTTTAATTTTGAGATTACGTTTCGCTGAAAAAACAGCTGCTTTTGAAAATAATGATAATTGAAGTTTTGATTGTAAACCATCAAACTAAATAAAAGGACAACATAAGGTCAATGACCTCGAACTCTCAAAAACAGCTGATTTTCAAGTAAACTTTACACCTGAATTTTTCGAAAAGTACTTCGAATTTCCAAAAGTCGTAGAACAAAAGTTGTTCGCCTAGACGTCTATAACAACCCCCTTCCGGATTAAAAGGGCTTACCCGTTACACCTTGTATAATTGTTATATATTTAATTATGTATGGAATGTATGTCTTACTTTATTACATTTATAAACAATTATTAGAAAATAAAGAAAAAAATGACAAAAGAAAAATAAACGTAAAATGATTTTAAAATTATGGTACAATAATTTTAATAATCATTTTGATCACCTGAATGGGCACACCTTGTATGTTATGTATTAAAACATTACGGAAAATTAAAATTGATCAACTTTATGCATTATATTCTCATACCTAGTATAGGTAAAGTTCATTTTAATTAATTCCCATCAAAATTTAATGTTCATAACATTTATTGTAATATTGTTTTCTTGTAACATTCCTGTTTTACGACATAAGCTTGGATAAATGATAAAAGACGAACGAATTAATTTCCTATAAGCACTTCTGATAGATAATTCTCAGCTGCCACCATGGGATCGGCAATAGGAGGTGACAGTTAAAACAAATAAATAAATATGTAAATTTTATGAACAACACACAGCGCCCTCTAAGCTACGTCATGGTAAACTACTTAGCTTGTGTGACGGGGACTAGACAACGGATATAATACGTATACATACTAATTATCTATACATAGAAGACACCCAGACCGACACAAAATATATTTTTTGAGGAGCTCATTGCCTACCTGCACCAGCCGATCCTAAATGGTCGTGCGGGTGAAGCACCGCTTGGCGCGGTCATTACTTGGATGGGTGACCGAAAATTTGTTAGTCAAAAATTATATTCTTGAGTTCCTCAGTGCTTCGGAAGGCACGTTAAGCAGTTGGCCCCGGTTGTTACCTCTGATAGCAGTCGTTAGGTCAAGTTAGAGGCCTATATGGCGATCTGAAAACCACTACACGTAAACGTAAAAGAAGAAGAAGCATAAATATTTGCACCCGGCGGGAATCGAGTCCGCAACCATCTGCATTGCAGTCAGACCTTCGCCCGATGCGCCACTGACGCCGTCAATATGTACTCATGCAAAATTACATCTTCTTAGTACAAACCTGAGCTAAGCCGCGGACAGACAGACAAACGGACATGAATGACGAGACTACAAGGGTTTCTCGATGACTACGAAACCCTAAAAAACAAGTGCAAGTTGCCCAAAGCCCCTTAACTCCTTCACATGCCTTCCAAATCACGCAGGACGGAGGAGCTTGCGATTCTGATACACTCAATACGAGTCGCCCATCCAAAGACAGACCGCGCCAGGCGTTGCTTGACTCGCAAGACTATTACCTTAATTAGTATGTACATTACCTTAATGATTACTCAAGAATTCGTCCTTATTACACGGCCTCCCAAGGACCAGAATCTAGCCACCTATCCCTATTTGGTACTACGTGTATTGATGATCACTTTGCATGGTAAAACGACATGCCTTGACTTTTGGGGATGGACCAAGGTTTCTTACGGTACTGGGTTATTTATTCGATTTACCTGTTTTGTTAACCGACTTTTAAATATAGTAGGATTTACTTTCGGCTTACACATTAGAGACATAGACATATACCCACTATTTATTATACTGATTATTTTTTAGTAACTACTTAATGCAAATTACAGATAAATAATGAATTAATCACCTAATTGTTAATTCATTGACGAATAGTAAATGAAAGATTTATTGTCGTACAGTTTGAAGTTGACACAAACAAAATGGCTGATTATAATGTTGTATCGAACCATATAAGGGCAATGAAGCCCACGTCTTCCGGGTTTAGGCCTTGAATGAACGGGTACCTATCAGAGAATTCTGATGTGGTCCGTGGTTTCTACAGTTTTTCACACGCTGCATATACCGGAGGGCCCAGTGAGACATCTATTTATTAGCATTAACGCGTATTTCTATGTATAATATGTATGTATTTACAAAAGAAAAATAAATATAAGTAGTATATCCGTTGTCTAGTCACCGTAACACAAGCTTAGCAGCTTACCACGGGGCTCGATGGCGCTGTGTGTTCGTCACAGGATTTATTTATTTATTTATTGCGTAAACGATCTTACCTAACTCTGAAATTGTTTATAATGGACAACTAGTTTCTTAGCATAAGCTCTTCGATATCTTTATTTCTGTATAGAACTCGCTGTCATTTCAAGCCCAGGCTGAGAAGGACAACTTCCGAAAAGGACAATTAGTAAATGTTAAAAAACAATTAGTACTTAGAAATTTTTTGTGAAAAAAAAACACTGAAAATTTTTGTGAAAAAAGGCGGATTCCGCGGTGTGATTTTCAAATTGGTAGGTATTATAAAAATGTCATAGATAAATCGAATGATAGATACATTTTTCAGTCAAAAACGAAGTTTTTAGAAACGACGTCAAACTAAAATACTTAATCCAGTTTTTTTTCTAAATAACTGCAAGTTAACCTGAACAATGTTTTAAGGTCCTAACTTGGAAGTTATCTGGACTCCCACGTAGTCGGGTTTTTGACCAGGCCGACCAAGGTCGATGGCTGGTCAAAGTATTTGTTAAATGGACTGATGGCAAAAAAGGTCTAAGAGTTCTTCTATGGTTTTCGCGACTTTGCATAATAAAACACTTTATTGATCGTGTTCAATCACGTTTTATTCATGGTTTTTAACGATTTTACAGTTGGCGAAAAAAACCATGAATAAAACGCGATTAAACCCGAAAAATAAAGTGTTTTATCAGGTCTAAGAGTTATCTACTTTCAAATTTCTGGGAAGTAATTTTGTAAGGTACTGTATACATATTACCGGCTTACCATAATGACTAGCTGCACTCCGCGGTTTCCCTCGCGTAAGTCCATATCGAAAGAAAAAAACTTAGTGGATGCCAAATGCCAATTTTTCTCATGACAAAAATACTCTTCAAGATTAATGTTTCTAGGACCAGCGGTTAGGGCTTTGCGTTCACATAATCTTACTAATATTATAAACGCGAAAGTTTATATGTATAAAAACTACTGAACCGATTGCGATGAAACTTGGAATATAGGTAGCTGGGGGCCTGGATTAACACGTAGGCTACTTATTATCCCGTTATTCCCGCGGGAACGGGACTTACGCGGGGGAAACCGTGGGGCGCAGCTAGTAGTAATATATGGCTTCTGTGGCGCAGCGGGCGAAGCTCTGACTGACGCAGAAGGTTGCGGTCGCATCTAGTATCTACTAAAAATTTAACCATAAAATACTTCTATGCTATCGCTACCAAAAGTTAATCTGAAATTCTCTAACATTTCTTAATATTTACAATCCTATAACTTCTCGTTTATACATTGATCTGTACGCAAATATGATGTTCTGCGAAAAAATGTTCCATTTTAATAAGCATATTGGTACTGAGTCTATAAAGTTTGTGGTACCTTCTATATTAGCTGTCACTAGCTTAACTCGCCATTGTTCAATCAAGTGAGTTTTTATTTTATTTTATTTCTTATCGGTTGTGAACCGATTATGGCCATTTGGAAATAAGCCAGTGTCAACTATTATTAATATTTTGCAAGTTATTTGCATCGAAACAAGTCAAGTCGTCTTAGTTAAAGTCAAGTCGACGGAATCATTGTAAACCAGCGGTCATTTTTTTGTACAATGATTGTTCACGGAGCTTTGGACACAACGCTAAAGTCCATGTTTTGTACCGATTTTCACTTTACACTTGTACAGTGTACACCTTCACGAAACTAAATTAATTAATATGCCCCCAAAATTAAACAATTTACACGCATTTGAACTAGGTTTCACAAAAATGAAAATTTAGCAACACATCTCCTCAACGCGTTCCCGCCAAAACTCAAGTAAGTTTAACTTGCGTAGTTTAGTGGATGAGCAATAAACACAACAACACAACAAATAAAACACAATTTTACCGGGTTTTACTCGCGTTTTATTTAATAACGGCATTACTACAAAAGTTGCGAACTTTCGCTAACTTTACAGTTAGCTTTTTCGAGGTTGATAACCTTTAAAAATCCTTGTGTTTTATTATGCAAAATCGCGAAAACCTAATACAAAATTAAGTTTTTTATACCTTTTTTTTTTGTAATAAAACACACGTCTACACTGATGGAACCGGCCGTAAAGTCGGAAAAACGTCAAAACAGCATTGCTGTTAATAAATGAAACGCGAGTTAAACTTTTAAAGTATTGTGTATTTACAATGCTTAATCACGAAAACAGACGAAAAAACTGATACTATTTTTTGTGTGTGTGCCAAAAATGTACCCTATATGTAAACGAAAGAAAGTATTATGATGCCCAAAGGCCATCGTCGTAATAATGTTCACAACATTCATAGGTTTGAGTTGAGCGTTGGCCGATGAGGCAAAAAAGGCATGAATGAAAAATAAATATTTGTATCTGGTCTGGGTGTCTTTCTATGTATAACTGACCGAAAGAGCGAAGAGAGTGAGATCCAGTGTAGACGGGCCTGGCGCTTGTTTGTATCTTTGTATGTTTGTTCGACGATAACTTGAGAATCGTAGCTCCGATCTTCATTAATTTTGGTATGCGCTTAGTTTAGGTCAAAAGGATTTATGAGTTCGAAGATGAGCCGGATCGGTTAGGGGGTTGGGGAGATAGGGGGTCGTTAAGTCTCAGTTCGGGGCGAACTCCTAGTATGTATGTATTTACAAAAAAAAAGTATATCCGTTGTCTAGTACCTAAAGTAAAAGCTAAGTGCTTAGTTTAGTGCTAGATTGCGCTGTGTGTAATGTCGTGCAATATTTATATTTATTTATTTATTTTCTTCGATACAAGTTGTGTGGCTAGTGCAGAGGTGATTTCTGAAGTAATCTGAAAAATAAAATACATAAATATACAAAAACAGTAGGTACTTCAAAGTTATTATTACAATCTGCAAAATGTTATATTTTGATACCCTTACTTACTCGTTAAAGAGAAAACAGAGGAAAGTAACTAATGATTATTAATAAGCCATAGTCCCATAGTCCCCCAGAATCAGATCCATTGCCATCCCATTCCACAGCCTAAGTTGTTTTCACCCGTAGTTTATGCATAGCTCTATCCGACCCGGGGGCTGTCCTTGGCTGCATTTTATAGTGCAGACAGGGATAATCGCCTGTTTGGTGTCCATCACAATTTTTTTATTAAGGTGTTATCCAAAGTCGTAACAACAAATAATAAATAAAAATAATTTAATTGTGGTGTGTTGATATATTGAATTAATCAATATATCAAAGAAAAAGCCATTATTAGCTTTGAACAAATGAAAAATTAGGTCTATTAAACCATAATCTTTGATCAAAACCGACACCTGTTCAAGTATCTAGTTTTTCATTCCAATGAATTCTAAGCACGTAGATATTGAATTTTAAGTAAGTATAGAAACAAAAAATATGTATACTTAAGAGGAAAAGATATCTACTCGAATTCTTACTCACGTAGTCCACTGTTTCCTCACTGGATGTAGACGTTATACAAATAAAGAACCAAGATACATTTATTTGGATTTGCACAAGGTCAAAACTAGTTACATACTACTTACAGAAATATCACAGACACAGGAAGAAAGATAAAACAATAATAATACAAAGAAAATTATAAATAAAAAAGTTGCAACAAAATTAAAAAATGTTATTAGATACACACGACTAAGGAGCTGTGTGCAAGTATAAGATAAGATAAGTTAAAACTTTATTGTACCAAAATATTACAAAAAAAAATTACATAAACAAATACTAACAGCTAATTATAATAAAGGTACAATGGGCGGCCTTATCGCTAAAAGCGATCTCTTCCAGACAACCTTTCATACAAAAAGTATGAGTATGTAACAAAACCTATTTCTGCTATAACCATGTCCTATGTTTTAGATTATTTTTTTTCATTAGAATAGAATGAAAATATAGATACCTACATTGAAATATGTAAAAGAAACATAGGAACATATAGGAGCATGGTTATGGCAGACATAGACTGAATGCCATCAACATTTTGCTGTAATTTTTTTATCCAGGGAGGAAACAGTCGACTATAATATTTGTATGGAGAACGAGTAGGTATCCTTTCCCCTTAATAACTTAATTAAAAAAACATTATCAACCTTATGATGCATACATTTAAGGTTGGTTATTGTGTGAAGGCTGACTAATAATTTCAAAATAATCAACAATAGATTTGATATTCTATGACTCAATGATCTAATTTTTTATACAAGTTTTTATAGCGACAAAAACATTTATAAAAATGATGTCGTAAGTCGTAACGCACACGTGTGTTTTTGTTTCCATTGTACATCTACTTACAAATCTACTTATTGTTTTTTATGAGTATTATTTTTTTATATCGTGGGAAAATGATAAAATAATTCTTTATTTTGTGTGTTGTTGTTAGTATTAATATAGCTACGCTTAGTATGTAGGTTCATAGTGGTTTTAAAATCAAAGGATAATAGTAAAAGGTAAACGAGGGTAAAGCGAAGGTAAAGCGAGTCTTTATTCCCTAGGTGCACAAAGAACGTTTGCACGGTGCGTTGCGGTGCACGTTTGTATCTAGTGAGAATGTTTGTGTTATGTATTTTACTTTTTATAGTAATAAAAAAGTTAAATATGTGTAAAGTTTGTGTTTTAGTCCCAATACACGATTTGTATTGTATTGTAAAGTGCTCATTATTTAAATTTGGAACTAAGGTTCTAGTAGCATACGGCTATTTCTAACTGGCCACCTAGAAATACATATCACAAAAAAAAATTGGGCTTTTTTTTCTTCTATTTTTATTTCGACGGAAGGGCAAGGCAAAAAGTTTTAGTTAATATAAAGCCCCATTTTTTTTTAGTTTGGTTTCGTCATTTTGATGTAACATTCATTAATTTAATTAATATAGAGCTGTAAATATATTTCATACATTAATCTACTGTTTTGTTGTTATTGAAATGTTTATTTTTGTAGCCTCTTTATTGTCTCGCAGTAGATGTGAAAAGTAGAGTATTCACCT
This sequence comes from Idaea dimidiata, assembly GCA_949358125.1. Taxonomy (NCBI): domain Eukaryota; kingdom Metazoa; phylum Arthropoda; class Insecta; order Lepidoptera; family Geometridae; genus Idaea; species Idaea dimidiata. The sequence goes on from OX442342.1 coordinate 3,383,343, forward strand.
CGGTAATAAAGCCTGTCTTTATCTTGGGCGCTTGAATCCCACGCTCCACTCAGAACTGTAAGTACATAACTCCTTCGCACTCTCGCTGCGCTCGGGAGTTAACTCTCTAGAGTCAATATGACGCCCGCTGTATTATAAAAGACAGGGCTTTAGTACCTCGGTGCATAAACTACTATTACACATCTACGGCTCTACAAAGTTAATTTATATGACCAAAAAGGTCAATGTAAATCGAGTCATTGTGTCTCTAGGACTTAAAGTGCTCATATAAGCCCTAGGGAATAAACTAAGTAATTTAAATTTCGAACGTTGAAATTTATGAAGGCTCTGCTCAAAGAAAATTTAATCCTTACGGGACCCCTAATCCAAAATCAAAATAGCTTGTTAAAACCAACAGCTAAATCGTGAGATTGTCTCAGCAAAGTGGCCAACGCTTGATGTGAACAACCTTCCTTATATGGAGGAGGTGGAATTTTGATGATGCTAGGTGTATGCTGGAACTTTTTTTGTTGTTTTGTCTTTTTAGTTCACGTCATACAATCAGGGCCTCTACTCTTGCTCTACGAACGAACGAACGAACAAAAAATCCTGTTTCAGAAAGAAAAACTGTCATTACAGTAGGCATTTTGACGGATTTTTCGTCCATTCAATCTTCCAGCGGTATAATAATAATCTATCTTATCTTACTTCTTACTAATATTATAAATGAAACTTGGAATATAGGTAGCTGGATACCCAGAATAACACATAGGCTTCTTTTTATCCCGATATTCCCCAGGGAACGGGACTTAAGCGGGTGAAACCTCGGGGCGCAGCTAGTAATCGATATATCGCGTTTCGAAAATTAAAAGGCGTAAAATGACAGACGAACCGTGTAGGTAACTAACTACACGGTATTTTCTTACAGAATCCTGACTCCACGATTTAATACTAGGAAGCAACTTTAATGAGCTGTAAAATGAATGTTTTTAATAGTACTTTTAATCAGCAATTTAATAACCGATACTCCAAAGTTTATTAGCAGGTCTATCTGCAAAATATATTTTTTTGCAAAAGATGGCGCTACCGCATCGCATTCTAAAACACACGAAAAATTTTTTTAATGTTTAACGTAGGATTAACACCTGCCTGAAAGAAAAACTTCCTTCTGGTTTAAATTACCTACCTGTCTACAAACACACACAATATACCACAATTTAACTCCAAAGTTCTGTACTCCTCGATGTTTTCAATGAATAAGATTATAATTTATGTTAAATACTACCAAACAATTATTTTCAATTGTTCCCAGGTGACAGAAGCACCAATGGCCTGACACAATGTTCCGAACGGCGTCAGTCGAGGGCTCTGGGCCACGAACGCCACCAGCCTACGCACCCCACCCACCCTACGTCCCACCCCGTTTCTTCCCTCCTCGAATCCGTCCTCCACCCCCACAATATTGCTTCGACGCAGCCCGATTCGCCTGCGACGCTTCCAAACCAAGATACCTGGACGTGGAACGAGAGAGGCTTGTGACCCGATGGCTGACGGAAGCCAACGAAGCGCTGGTTCGAAGAGATCGACCTCCCCGCTACAAGCCGAGGTCGTCCGAAAGACGTCCTGACTTCCTAGACCGCGAACGAAGGTCTGATTGGTCAGACAACTTCGTGCTTTCAAGGCGGAGCGGTTCTTTGGAGCCAGAAGAACATGAGAGTGAAGTGTTGTCGTTGAAGGAGTTAGTGGACAAGTTTTCTCTTCCTCGTGTTGTGAAGTTTGAAGGTGAAGACAGGCCAGTGTTGTTGTACAGAGTATTGGAGGCCCATAGGAGAGTAGAAGCGGTTCCTCTTTCAGGGAAGAAAGGGAAGTTGGTTGGGAAACCTCTGTATATACCGGATTCCTATGATGGTGAGTTTCTTTTATAATTTATTTGATGGGATGTTACAAAATGCCATTTCTGATTTTTCACTTTTTCTAGCAAAAAGGCTAGAGCAGCGTATAGATACTAAGATCTATATATCGCTTCAATTCGCCATTTCCTCAAAGGAAACTTGATGTATCCAGTATGAGGCGATCCGCTTTTTGTAGCGTTAGCTAGTAGTATCATCTTGTGTGTATAACTTTTGGCACAAAACATGGTTAATTTGGTGATTCAAATTACCATTACAGCGCCTGCTATTGCCTCTTTAGCGTCAGGTTCAATTTACGCTAAAATTGGGCGGTATATATCTAAAAAATTCAAAGTCTCGATTGACTAACTGAACTTTAAGTATACGACATAAAAATTTAGAGCGTGTGTTCTTTGTGATCTACTAAGAAAAGGTTTTTGGAAAATTCTGCTGGATCGGAATTTACGTAGTTGAAACCACGGGACACTGCCAGTTTAAATAATACGGAGGATGTACCTGCAATGTCCTACAATAGCAAATTGTCAAGTCCCATAGCAGCCTTGATTAGCTCCGTTTGAATAGTCGGAAGTGTCGCTTAGGGAGACCTATTGGTTTAGTTTGAGAACAATAGTTGATCGGCAATGACCTAGATGTTTCACGGTTGACCTGATGGATGGCATTCTTGTGATGCTACGCCGGCAAATAATCATAATAATATCTTGTGATGATTAATGATAAAATTACTTATTAACGGGGTATTTACCATGTTTAATAATTTATTCGCGGAGCTCGATATTTCGCTGGTAATTTCAACCAGCTTGTTCACGAGACTGGAGAATGCGGGTAGGTGATAAAAGTTAGATTCATATCGTCCATATCGGACTACCTGCTTCCTGATACGAGTTGAACGCCTGGTTATCGGTCCCCTTCTATTGTCACTAACTTAGTGTCACTTACACTAACTTACTTTTCATTATTTACTCGGTCCTGCTGCTTAAAATCGTATGATGATTAATGATGATTATAAAACAATGATTATGACGTCAGTAGTACTCACATGTACCAACTGGAAATGTTTCATCTGCATAAGTCTCGATCCCGTAATATGAATTAAAAATACTTGCTTAGTAAATATCTTATCTACACTTTCCAAAAATATACTTCAATATATACATACGCACGGGTGTGCGTTGAAATTACAGTCAGTCAGAATCTTGGATTTGTTGTATAGATACTTATAGCATTACAAATAAACTCGAAGATTGTATTTTGAGGCACACTTAGGAAACTTAGAATAGAAAAGAGTTTAAAATATTCAAAACATTTCTGTGTCATATGTGTGCTACCTGTGAATATACGATACTCATGTATGTGGTTCTGATCCAAAGTTGTTAGCACACCGCTATGGCGTAGGCTATGGAAAAGCTATGGGAAGGGATTGAAATTTTACCTGAATAGACTTTCGGATAGGCAAATTAGAAATATTTTATAGATATCTAGCAAAATCCCAAACCGCGGGATTTTTCGAAAACATTTTCTTAATAGGGAAGTCTACAGTGCGTACATTGGCTTTGCTCAGACTGAGCTTAGCAAACACTAACATGAACGTTGAATTGGAATTTATAGTTCAAATTGTAATATACGAATAAAATAAAAAGAACTTCGTAGTCGTAATAGAAAAGCAAAGTTTAGTTTATTTTTTGATTGGTTCACAACCTAAATTTAAAAAACTTTGATTTTACTAAGCTAAAACTTTGGATAGTTGCGACGATCGCTTTATTAATACCAAAAATTGTATTTTTAAGTCAAAGTACGGACTATAGATTTCAGCCGTAGTGTATACCTTCGCGGGACAAAAAACCATCTCTCCAAATTCCATGTCTCTTGGACGATCGGTTTGAACTCAACGCTGCATTCAGTCGTCAGGAGTCAAAGAGGATAGAATTCACAAAAAAGCATATTTCTCGTGCTCTTTTTAACCGACTTCGAAAAAAGGAGGAGGTTCTCAATTCGGTTGTGGCTATGTTGTTGTTGCTTTTTTATGGATGTTCTCGCATAACTTCTTTTATCTAAGTTAAAATATTCAAATGTCCACTCAATCAAATCAAAAACTAATTAGTCGCGAGTCTGGTTTTATTTCACGTTTTATTTCTACATAATGATTTATGTTAGATGGCTGCTCGGATTGGTTTCAAAGTTCGATCCGGTAATAAAATTGACAATAAATAATTAATTATATAAGAACTGTTAATGAAATAATAAAACATTTTATCAACTGTTAAGTTTAGACGTAATAAAATAGTTCGTAAATTTTTTCTTAGGTTTTCGCGATTTTGCATAATAAAACACAATATTTACTGGGTTTCAATACCGCAAAAGGCCCGACCATTGCTTACTTCACAACATTACAGTAAGCTTTCTCAAGATTTACTGAAATGTAAGATAAAATACTTCGTTGAGTCTTGGCGGGAACTCGTTGAGGAGATGTGGTGCTAAATTTTCATTTTTGTGAAACCTAGTTCATATGCGTGCAAATTGTTTAATTTCGGGGGCATATTAATCAATTTAGTTTCGTGAAGGTGTACAAGTGGAATGAAAGTGAAAATCGGTGCAAAACATTGACTTAGTGTTGTCTCCAAGGCTCCGTGAAGATTGTTTGTAAATGGCCGCCGTGTTTACAAATGATTCCCTAGACTTGACTTTAACTATGACGACTTGACTGTTTCGATGCAAATAAACTTGCATAATATATTAAAATACATGACACTGGCTAATTTCCTAATGGCCATAATCGGTTCACAACCGATAAGAAATAATAAATAATACTTCGTTTTTTAATTGTAGACTACGATTTGGCAGTCTTCCTAAATATGACCTAAAACGTCAAATGAAGTTAGTTACCTATTCCACTAAATACAACTATAGGTTAGACCAGTTGAACTAATTACACAAAAAAGTTGCAATTAAAATACAAATCATATCTAGGTGGTTATTTTCAGTGGACTATTTTCTATATAATTAAACATTAGATGTCTTTCCTAGCGAAAAAAAAAGTTATTTTATTTGTTATCGGTTGTGAACCGATTGTGGCCATTTGGAAAGTAGCCAGTGTCAAGTATTATTAATTTTTGCAAATTGTTTGCAATTTGCATCAAAACAGCCAAGTCGTCGTAGCGAAGGTCAAGTCAAGGAAGTCATTGTAAATGGTGGCTCTTTACAATGACGGTTCACGCGAGCTTTGGAGACAACGCTGAAGTTCACGTTTCGCACCGATTTTCCCTTTCATACACTTTTACATCTTTACTCCGAGAAGCTTTTTATTTCTTCCAACAACAATTAAAACCACGTCCAAATACAGATAAAAAACAAAACCCACACACAAGACAATGAGCAGCAGCGGCGGCGGCGCGGCGTATCAAACGTCTAAACAAACGTAGGTGTTGCAAGAATTGTTCACGCATGCGCACGAGACACGCACGTCACGCGCCGTATGCGCACCATTATCATATTCACGTAAGTGAGGTAATTTGATGCAGAACGAAATGTGGCGATGTTATAAGTAAACTTTATTAGTAAATAAGTTTTGCACTAATTGTAGTTTTTTCTTCAATTTTCGCTATGCTGTAATGAAAATAAACTCATTTTTCCCGTGGGTGCCCGTGAATAGGAGGCCTGTAAAGACATCCAAACGTCGGTCGTTGAAAATACTTTTAGTATAGGTAATAATGCGATTAAAACTGAGAAAATAATTTCATTTTAAAATTTGTTTTTAATAATAATCCGCGCTACCATTATCGTTTCTCGTTGCTTTGTCCATTTGTCGCTCAAACAAGTAAATTTTAAATAAAAAATACATATCTCGACTACTTTTAAATACTTACCACAGATAATTTAAAAAAAAGATATTTTTTTAGGGTTTTTTTTTCATTTGGTGTGTTTTCAATTTGATTTTATTTTAGCTGTACGATAACGCAGCCGGATTGCGATTTGCGAGTACTACACAGCGCAATAAACATATATTAAAAAGTTTCCTGTACGCTATCCGCGCTACTGTGCTTGTTTGTCGTTGCTATGTCGTCCTTTTGTCGTTCAAAAAATTAAGTAAATATTAAATAAAAAATACCTCGACTACTTTTAAAAACCACAGTCAATTTGAAAAATCTTTTATTTTTTATTTTTTTTGAAGTTTGTTTTTCTTTGTTTTTTAATAATTTGATGTGTTATTATTTTTATTTTTTTAATGAACGACAACGCGACGACTTTGCGACGACTTATAAGACATAATCATCATGGTAGGGCCCTATAAGCTATGTAATAGGCCAATTATTAATAATTTCGGTAAATAGGAAACTAAAAACAGTATATACCTAGTCTATCTAGTAAATATTCCAAACAAAGGACAGGCTCAGCCTCTAAAGCCGTGTCCCCACGTGGGAAGCCAAGACTACCTTATTAAGCCGTACACACACAAGGTTACGACCTCAAGCACAGCGTACAGACAATTTATGTGGGCTCTTAAATGTTATTCATTAATGGTGCAATTAACCTTACGTGCGTGTATCGTGGCTTTAAAGTTGGAGTGACTGTGCGCTTTTTGATTGCGCGATAGTTGCTAGGCTTGCACAGTTGTCGTCGTCGGTCTACCTAACTGACCTAAAAACCGGAAAAGCTTGTCTTGCTGACCATTCTTGAAGTACTTGATTACTATGCTCTAACATCATTTTTCTATAAAATATAGTACTAGCTTGTCCCCACAGTTTTACTCGCGTATGTCCCGTTCCCGCGGGAATATCGGGATAAAAAGTACCCTATGTGTTATTCCAGGTATCCAGCTACCTATATTCCAAGTTTCATCGCAATCGGTTCAGTAGTTTTTGCGTGAAAGATTAACAACCTCACATACATACATACTTACATACAAACTTTCACGTTTATAATATTACTAGCTGCGCCCCGCGGTTTCACCTGCGTAAGTCCCGTTCCCGCGGGAATATCGGGATAAAAAGTAGCCTATGTGTTAATTCAAGTCCCCAGCTACCTATATTCCAAGTTTCATCGTAATCGGCTCAGTAGCTTTTGTGTGAAAGAGTAACAACCTCACATACATACATACATACATACTTTCGCGTTTATAATATTAGAAAGAAGTAAGATAAGAACTAAGATATTAGTAAGATATATTTTTTATAATAAATATCGTACTTTAGGGCTACGGCTTATCTGGGCTAGTTTATTATTTTCTTATCGGTTGTGAACCGATTATGGCCGTATGAAAAGTAGCCAGTGTCAAGTATTATTAAAATATTTAAAAGTTATATTTGCAATTTGCATTAAACAGTCAAGTTGTCGTAGTAAAAGTCAAGTCAAGGAAGTCATTGTATCAATGGTGGTTCTTTACAATGACGGTTCACGCGAGCTTTGGAGACAACGCAGTCCATGTTTTACACCGATTTTCACTTTCACTACACTTGTACACCTTCACGAAACTAAATTGATTAATATGCCCTCAAAATTAAACAATTTACACGCATTTGAACTAGGTTTCACGAAAGAATTTAAAATTTAGCAACACATCTTTTCGAGTTTTGGCGGAAACTCGTTGAGGATGTGTGGTGCTAAATTTTCGTTTTTGGGAAACCTTGTTCAAATGCGTGCAAATTGTTTAATTTCGGGGGCATATTAATCAATATAGTTTAGTTAAGGTGTACAAGTGGATTGAAAGTGAAAATCAGTGCAAAACATGGATTTAATGTTGTCACCAAAGCTCCGTGAAAAATCTTTGTAAATAAATGGCCGCCGTGTTTACAAATGATCCCCTAGACTTGACTTTAACTATGACAACTTGACTGTTTCGATGCAAATAACTTGCACAATATATTAATAATACTTGACACTGGCTAATTTCCTAATGGCCATAATCGGTTCACAACCTATAAAAAATATAAATAATAGGGGTTAAAGTATGAAATTGCCGTTTTATTGCAATAGGTTCTTTGAATTGACATAGAATCTTCATGGTTTGAGGTTTTCGAATGAAACTTTTTTCAAATGGTTTCTGTGATGTTCTTTTTTTAAAAAATGTGAAACATTTGAATATCGACTTTCAATTGTTTTTGTTATTCAATTTAGACAAGAAAGATGGATACTGCGAAAATTCGAGTGATTTTTGAATACGAGTTCCGACGCGGAACTAACGCGGCAGAAACAGCCCGCAATATCAATGCTGCGTTTGGAGAGGGGTCTACTAATGAACGCACCGTGCGATTTTGGTTTAAACGCTTTCGTGATGGAAATTTCGACTTAAAGAACGAGCCACGAGGAAGACCGCCCACACAGCTGAATAACGATGAATTAAGAGAGATAGTGGAAGCCGATCCTAATCAAACTATTAGCGGCATGGTTTAACGTTACCTTACCCACTTCATTGACTCACTTGCGTCAAATCAATAAAATAAAAAAATACGAAAAATGGGTGCCTCATGATTTGACTGATCTGCAGAAAGAAACGCGTGTTGAAACTTGTGTTGCCTTGTTGAACCGGTACAGAAATGAAGGAATATTGGATCGAATTGTAACATGTGATGAAAAGTGGATTCTTTATGATAACCGGAAAAGAAAAATGCAATGGCTGAACCCAGGTCAAATGCCACAACAGTGTCCTAAAGCAAAACTTACCAATAAAAAGGTAATGGTAACTGTTTGGTGGTCTCAGCATGGTGTTATTCACTATAGTTTTCTTCGATCTGGTCAAGCAATTACGGCAGATGTTTATTGTGCCGAACTCCGAACCATGTTGACAAAACTAGCAGTAAAACAGCCCCGACTCATGAATCGATCTTCACCATTATTGCTCCACGACAACGCGAGACCTCACACAGCACGAGAAACCATTTTGACCCTTCAGGAACTGCACTTAGAAACCATTCGTCATCCTCCGTATTCACCAGACCTTGCTCCAACGGACTACCATTTTTTTCGTGATTTGGACAATTATCTACGTGACAAGAAGTTTTCTTCCCAGGAGGCAGTACAAAATGCTTTCACACAGTTTGTGCAGTCTAGATCGTCGGAGTTCTATCGCAAAGTCATTAATAACCTTCCCATTAGATGGGAGCAATGTATAGATAATAATGGCAACTATTTTGATTAAATAAATTTGTTAAAAATTTAAAAAATAAATAATTAAGATTTTCAGTACAAATCGGCAATTTCATACTTTAACCCCTAATATAAATAGAACACATCTTTTCACGCGTTCCCGCCAAAACTCCCTGGGCTAGTTACTTATGATGATGATTAGTTATTTCGTCGATGAGACGGTACCTCGAAGAATGAGCTATCGCCCGATTGCAATGTCTTGTCTGCGTTCACCTATTATGATAGTTGATACAATCGCAATTATATTTTTTTGATTTATTTACGTAAGATAGCTAAGTATGTAAGTCGTTCATAATTCAATAGATCAAGACATGATAGGTGTTTCTTTTGTTTTATAATCGTCCAAAGTTCAGGCAAAAAGTTTTAAGCCCATACAGTCGTAGGTTATCGATTGCGATGAAACTTGGAGTTTTTTTAAATCGAAATAAAAACGGAGTCTTGGCGGGAACTCGTTGAGGAGATGTGGTGCTAAATTTTCATTTTTGTGAAACCTAGTTCATATGCGTGCAAATTGTTTAATTTCGGGGGCATATTAATCAATTTAGTTTCGTGAAGGTGTACAAGTGGAATGAAAGTGAAAATCGGTGCAAAACATTGACTTAGTGTTGTCTCCAAGGCTCCGTGAAGATTGTTTGTAAATGGCCGCCGTGTTTACAAATGATTCCCTAGACTTGACTTTAACTATGACGACTTGACTGTTTCGATGCAAATAACTTGCATAATAAATTAAAATACATGACACTGGCTAATTTCCTAATGGCCATAATCGGTTCACATCCGATAAGAAATAGAAATAAAAACCGCGCCCTTTTTCCAGAAATAACAAAACAGTTAACCAAATCCAATAAAGTGATAAAATTTAAATTATGTAAGTAGGAATTTAAACATAATAAATACTAAGAGAGAAGGGTCGCGGTGATTTCTTGCGAATTGAACCCGCGACCTCCGGAACAATCCTGGCCCGACAACCGTTAGGTACATTGTACCCAAGTAGGTGCCTATTTTGTACGTATTTATTTACTTAACTGTTAGTTATTTCAAGTACTTATCTATAATTATAATATAAACAATAAATAAACTCGCGCTTTCGACAAATTTTGACTTGTCAAAAAACTTTAATGATTGACTTGCGCTGAGCCCTTAGTATGAGTTTTGATAGTTTATCGTCTCGATGAAACTGGCAGTTTACTTCCATACATTATTTTAGTTCATAATAGTTACCGCTAGGGGCGCTAATGGAAAATGTATGAAGTAAACTGCCAGTTTCATCGAGACGATAAATTATCAAAACTCATACTAGGGCTCCTGCTATACTTAGCCAGGGCTAACTAAATATCTAACATGCTAACTCCTGTGAATGGTCTTGCACTGGCACAAATGTCAGTGCAAAACGTGCTAACTCTTGTGATTGGTCTTGCATTGGCACGAATGTCAGTGCACAACGTGCTAACTCTTGTGATTGGTCTTGAATTAGCACGAATGTCAGTGCACAACGTGCTAACTCTTGTGATTGGTCTTGAATTAGCACGAATGTCAGTGCACAACGTGCTAACTCTTGTGATTGATCTTGCATTGGCACGAATGTCAGTGCACAACGTGCTAACTCCTGTGATTGGTCTTGCACTGACACAAATGTCAGTACACAACGTGCTAACTGGAGTCTTGGCGGGAACTCGTTGAGGAGATGTGGTGCTAAATTTTCATTTTTGTGAAACCTAGTTCATATGCGTGCAAATTGTTTAATTTCGGGGGCATATTAATCAATTTAGTTTCGTGAAGGTGTACAAGTGGAATGAAAGTGAAAATCGGTGCAAAACATTGACTTAGTGTTGTCTCCAAGGCTCCGTGAAGATTGTTTGTAAATGGCCGCCGTGTTTACAAATGATTCCCTAGACTTGACTTTAACTATGACGACTTGACTGTTTCGATGCAAATAACTTGCATGATATATTAAAATACATGACACTGGCTAATTTCCTAATGGCCATAATCGGTTCACAACCGATAAGAAATAGAAACGTGCTAACTCCTATGATTGATCTTGCACTGATACAAATGTCAGTGCAGAACCAATTACAAGAGTTAGCACGTTGCAAAAATAAATACAGCAGCGCAAGTCAACCTAAATATCACCTTAAAAGTTTTTAAAAACGACTTTTAATAATAAAACACAATATTTACCGGGTTTTACTCGCCGTTTATTTAATATCGGCATTATTGCAAAAGTACCGAGCTTTCGCAAACTTTACAGGTTACCTTTTTCAAGGTTGACTGAGGTGGATCGTAATCCTGCAGGATAACGAGTAGCCTTTGTTTTAATCCAGATCTTCAACTATCTGCATCCCAAGTTTTATCGCAATTGGTTGTCTGTAGTTTTTGCGTTAAGCAGTAACAAACATAGGTACCTACTCGTTTACTTAATACTTAAATAGGAATACAGAAACGACACTTCAAATTTGAAGGGTACTTAAATAATTGTGCAGCTTCTAACTTTAAAACTAGTAACGACCGAGTACAAAAACGCAACTCAACATTTGAGATCTACTTTAGCAAAGAAGCAGCTCTCAAACCCTATTTTTATAGTTTTTTAAATTAAAATATTAAAATTTCTAAATTTAACCCTAAATTTTTAAAATTTCAAATTGTCATACTAATTTTGAATTTAGAAGCTGCTTATCATTTAAGTATCAAATTTTAAATGACGTTTCTGTGTTCGGTTGTAAGTATGGTAGGTATAAGTAGAATAAAAATTTGGAGTAGGGCTTACGTTAATTATTTACATACATTTCCAAAAGTCGTAGAACAAAAGTTGTTCGCCTAGACGCCTAGAACAACTCCCTTTTTGGCTTAAATATGTATCCGTTCGTTACACCTTGTATATGGACGGTCAAATGAAAACTGTCCTAACTGCACCCGAGGTTGGGTGTGTGTACGTACACCCAATGTAGCAAAAGACGCGTCTGTATAAATTACCAACGCAACGACTGCAATGATGTACAGTTAACATAATACTAACATATTACAACTTATTATGTAAGTAAGTGGTACAACTCACATAATGGGGGATAATATCTCACGACGATAACAATGTATGAACCCCGCGGTCAATACTACAAACAGTTCGAAAACCAAGAGGGAATATACGATTTTTAACTCACATGGTAGTTTACAATACAATAATATTAATAAATAACAGTGTTTAATACTGACCTTCTCCATAAAAAGGTTGCATGGAAGAAATCGCTTTGAGCAATAAGGTCGCCTTAATTTTTTTATGTATACTGATTGTAATAAATTGTTGGTTGTGCAAATAAAGTATTAAGATAGGTCTCTATTTATCTATTTACTATAATGTTCTTTGATATCTCGCGAGTAATTGCAACTGGCTAGTTCACGAGTTCAAAGTAAAACGTTGAACAAATGTTCGACAATTATCTCTTAAAGCGATTTCTTTCAGGCATCCTTAAAATGAAATAGTACAGTAATTAATAAAATATTGACTCGATTTTTATGACAGATTGAAATAACGATAACTTTGTTTTTGTACTGAAGTGTGACATAATTATGTAAATTTTAATGAAATAGGGTAACAGGGCTCTAAAATCTATATAACATTTTTACTGTATCTTAGGTACTCTTTGTTAGCATAACACCAATTGTACCGACCTATATTTATAAAATAAACGAATTGATTGATTGATACAATCAATTTCAAAATATCAAATATTGATATTAAGCAATTCAATGTAAAAGGTTAAAGGTGCAGTTATGTACTTATGTTTTTAAACGATATACTTACCTACGTTACTACTTACTTTGTTCACGCGACTGAATATTGTTTCATCATCATCATCATCATCAGCCTAGTCCACTCTTGGTCATAGGCCTCACCAATTGCACGCCACCTAGATCAATTTTCGGTTCTCGCATCCAGTTTGTGCCAGCCGTCTTGCACAAATCGTCACTTCTACGTGCCTGAGGACGTCCTACACTACGTTTGCCGAGACGCGGTCTCCACTGAATATTGTTTAATTATCTTATTTTATTTTTCCGTGAACTTTTTCCAAACTTCTACTATAGACAGAAACGAAAATTACACCGACATTATTAATAAGGCTAATAAAGTTTTTTTAGCCTAATTAATAAACGTGGAGTAAGCGAACGAACATCACAAAATTTAAAAAATTGTCCTTTTTTTAGACTACATGAAAACCATTGAGAACTTAGAAAAACTACCAGTGGCTCTCCCAAAAAAAAAAACAAATACCACCAAAACTTTTATTTTTCTACGGTCATTACACCAGTCAACCTTTTCTTACCTGCCAGCAATCCAGTCTAGACTTCACGTTTTCAATTACAACCTTCTATTCCCCTATACCTTAAGGAATAAAGTCCAAAATCGATTGCCTAACGTTTGTAGACAAGTTTGTGTAATGGCGACGACACACGTGCCTCCGATCGTCAGATGATAGGGGACGTGAATGCCATTGTTCTGTCCAATATGTTACTCCGATACTAGTTTTGCTGTTTTGAAACAAATTATACTGCGCCTTCGGAAAGACTTAGAAGGTAGATCGTAGGGTCATTTTCCACCTGTAAATCATCTAGGTAGAAGAATTTACGGTCAGTTTTGAATCTCGTACTTACTTAGGGTTATCGTCCACCTATGTCCACCTGCACAGCGAAATAACAAAAGACTATTAAAACCAAAACAATACAATGACATGATGTCGAAACTGACATAAAAGATGATTGAAACTGATACAAAAGATAATCGGAACTGACACATAAAATGATCGAAACTGACACAAAATATGATCGAAACAGAAACAAAAGACGATTAATACAAAAACCAAAGACAAAACCAACGGCCGAACATTATTGCCGATTTTCTCTCTCTTTTCTCTTGCTAAAAATAAACTACATTTTTCGAAAAAAAAAAAAAACTATTGGGGAGGAAAAATAGGGGAACATTTGACCATTTACCATCGCTTCCAGATTATTGAGTACTTTATTTTGGCATTGTATCCTCAGGGATACCTACAATGCCAAAATAAAAAACGGAAACACATCATTTTTTTATTCTAATAATCAGTTATTAGAATAAGAAAGAGATGTGTTGTGGCAGTACTATTATTTAATCTGTGGTTATGGTCACCGGTGTGCAAGCCGGTGTGTGATTTATCTTGTTTTTTTTTAAACTTTGGATTTTTACATTATCTATTGCATGTAGTGACGCGTAGTACTTATTTATTCTGTGGCAGTGTTCAAACGCTCATTTTATTAATTAATTAAAAAATCTACAAAAGGCGGTAGACACCAAAGAGGCAACAAAGTCTTCAAATAATCAACCGGCGATCGGTTCTCAACTTCTCATTATAAACGTCCTTATATTGTTGTGGTCACAGAGACGTGAGAAGTATGCTAAATGGGTATCTTGAAGCATGCTTGACTCATTGATTTTGAAAAGAAAACCTTAAGGAAAACAAACTCATTCTTGTCTGTACAATACATCCATAGACAAATTATTTAACATAGATTTTTCTTAGAAATATTTTCGCAAGGATAAATATTTTCAAAAATTCACCATGACAGGTTTAGAACCTGTGCCTCTGTATGGATACTCTGTATGTACGCCTGGATAGCGATCCAGGCTTATAAAAAATTGGCTATTCCTCTGATCTCGTAACTTAGGAATAACTAAAGGTAAAGAAACCTTAAAAATCGGTTGACACATCTAGGAGCCTTAAAATGGTGGATGGAGTCGGGTGCATACTTCGTGCATACATACATACACTCACGGCAAAAACATAACAAAAGAAAAATAAATATAAGTAGTATATCCGTTGTCTAGTCACCGTAACACAAGCTTAGCAGCTTACCACGGGGCTAGATGGCGCTGTGTGTTCGTCACAGGATTTATTTATTTATGACACTTCCTTTGGCAGTCGTGTAAAAAATGTACCCAGTTTTTGAGACATATCTATACCTACTAAATTCTAAATCTCACAATATGTATTCTTCGTTTCTTAATTGTAGACTACGATTTGACACATCTTCTAAATGAAAACATGTCAAAAACCTAGACGTCTGATCATAATTAAGAAACGTATCTACTGTCAGTCAAAGAAATTATATTACTAAAACTTATTATTCCACATGACCATTCTAGTTCTAGTAATTTAACTTCATTGCTGTCTGCACAAAAAATTCCAACCTTCAATCAAACAATAACCTGTACGCCAAGAAACAAATAAAATTTAAAATGGCTTCCGAATTAGCATGCGCGCTGCAGAAAGCAAACAATCGATATGAAACGTCGACACCACACAAGTCGAGAGACGTGAACTAAATTCCAATTACGTTTAATTAGTGACTAGTTGCGCCTTGCGGTTTTAGGCGCGTAGGTCCCGTTTCACGGGAATACCTAGATAACTATCCTATACGTTAATGTAGCTTATGAATTACCAGAGTGCCAAGTTTCAGCCAAATCCGATCGGTCACTTTTGGGTAATTGATAGACAAATGCCCAAACAAACTTACTTACATACAAACTTTCATTTTACTGTCATTTTACCCATCACGTATGTCATACTAAGCGTTGCTTAACCCGTACGATCATTTAAAGTATCGTATTTATACCCTTAAACTAATCCCTGTACATCTAGTCCCTGATTCATTCTAATTGGTGCGATCGTTCCTGTTGACCCATCACTATGTGTCACGCCAAGTGTTGCTTAACCCGTACGATCACTTACAGTACCCTATATCTTATTTATACCCCTGTACTAACCCTGTACCAAATTTCATTCCTATCGGTTCCGCCGTTCTTGAGATATAAATACTGTAACTAAGACTTGCGTTTTTATAGCTGCGTCCCGCGGGATTTACCCTCGTAAGTCCCGACCCCGTATCGGGATCAAAAGTAGCCTATAACCTTCCTCGGTAAATGGAATATCAAACGCAAAAATATTTTTTCAAATCGGACCAGCAGTTCCTGAGATTAGCGCCTTCAAACAAACAAACAATCAAACAAACTCTTCAGCTTTATAATATTAGTATAGATAAGTACAGATATCCAGTTAACCGTCTCTGAGGAAAGCCGCGGATGGACGCATGGACGGACATCACGAAACTATAAGGGTTTCTTGTTGATTACGAAACCCTTAAAAAATTGTTGATCTACCTGCCATTGAGAACTACTTCTAAAAAATAATTACAAATACAAGTACCTATTACCTATTAGGAAGTAGGTCAAAATCAAGTGTATTTCTTGACTAGTAACATTATACAACGTTACAAAATACAATGAGCAAGTTGTCTATGGGACATTGTATGGGTTGTGAAACCGCCTTTATCTACATAGAGTTGGTAATTTGTAGATACATAACCATAGACTAGAGGCGCTTCTGAAGGCAGTTTAGATAAGGTATGAGATTAATGGTGTAGCTTATCGTTTATTGTTTTTTTTCTCAGACTCATTCACACCTTTAGGCAGTGTTCTGACCGCCCGCGCCGGCCGGCGAGAAAACGACTCCCCATTGGGGATTTTCTCTCTCAAAAAACCCACAATTAACATCCAATCAGGGGCTCGATTAGGTAAGGACACAGCGGAATGCCGGCGGAATGCAGGCGACGCGACGTGCAGGAGATGTACGTTAATTCGTATTCTGTAAATGTTATTTTACTTTATTAGAGTAGCCTTAAAAATTAAGGGCTACTTAATTATTTCAACACGTAGCTCCACTTGTCCCCGAGCCAATAAGTATTTAAAGAAGTTATAGAATAGCTATTATTTTTACTCCTGCAACAAATTGACTTTTGCAATGCTCATGCATCCCGCCTGCTTGTCGCATGGTATGTTTTTAGAGAATCGGCCCTGCTATGTGAACTTGGCACCCGACTTTGAAAAACTTTGTTTTTTGTGGAATTCGAAAGAGTTGCGTTAGTGGTGGTAGTTAGTAGTTAAATTATTTTAGTTTGTAGTAATTCCTAAAAAAAATAAAAAAAAGGTTCGGCACCCGAATTGAAAAATAATATTTTTTTTTTGAAGGTTTTGGGTAAGTAGTGGATTGTAGTACTTAAAACTATTTTCGTTCGTAGTAATTTAAAAAAAAGTTATAACAAAAACATAATTTTAGGTACCTTTTTTTAAATTTTGTAAAAGATGCAAATAAGTAGGTATTAAAAGTTGTTCTCTCACTGTTCATGTCGACGACACGACTCGCTTTACTAGTTATGTCGCCGAACGACAAGAGCTTTCAAAAATTAACTCGCTTAGCGATATTAATTCAGCGATACTCGCTCGCTTGATCACTTCTAAATTTTAAAGTAGACGTATCGGTATCAACCTACGAGGAATGAGTAGAATGGAGATCTAACTTCTCTATTAAATTCGAAAAAAAAACATGTTCCACGGTCACACAGCAGATGCACACACTGATATGTTCCGTACAGTATTACGTATGATCGACCTTGGATCGACCAATGGCAGACGATCTTTAGTAACAGACTGGCGATGGCGGTCGAATCATCATTCTAGGCCCCAGAATCACCATTTGCGCGGAACGTTTTTTCAAAGGATTGCTACTTTCATAATATATTCGAGTTCGTTGATATTAAAACATAATCCAGTAATCGCTTGTCACATTTGCACACTCCCTTACAGCACGGCAACAAACAAAGTGGAACAAAAAATACTTGATATTACTAGCTTTTCATTTGAAAATTAGGACTCGACACAGCTCTTATTCAAATGTCTTTCAACATAAAACCATGTTTCCTTGAAAGGTCACCTAAATAACAATTTTCTTGAACACATCCACAGCATATTCAGTATATATCTACATAATTATCATCACTTTCCATTTCTATGTGCGCGCGCGCAGCCGACCGGAACCACTTCACGGGGTTAATGCGCGCTTCTGTTTTACATTCTGGGCCCTTACTGATAACATTTTAGTATATGTTTGTCTACATATAATTCTAGTACTTTTCTATGTATCTACTATACTATGTAAATATAAAAAACCTATAGTCAATATTACAATTTTTTTACCAGACTTTACTGTCGAAGGAGGGTATGTTTTTCGAGAGTGTATGTATGTATGAATCTAACTTTCGTTTCTCACTCTCTCTGGGTTTCGATGGGTTTTATTCGCATAAGGAGCTGATTAGCCTAGCTGCATCTGCCAATCTTGAATGGTCGTGTGGGTTAAGCAACGCTTGGCGCGATCATTACTTGGATGGGTGACCAAAAATTTGTGTGGAAAATATCATATTCTCGAGCTCCTGCTTGCTTCAGTACACTTAGTGTGAGTTTTTTCGTAAAAAAAACACGCGAACGTGATGGCTAAGGTGACACGTATTATGTGTGGAAACTAGTAACTTCGATATCGTCCGCTAGGGGCGCTTTTTGAGTGTTCGTACAAAATACGCGTTAACTTAACCATCACGTTCGCGTTTTTTTTACGAAAACATTTACACTAAGGGTTCTGAAGGCACGTGAAGCAGTTGGTCCCGGTTGTTATCTCTGTTACCAGTCGTTAAGTCTAGTTAGAGGCGTTAGGGCGACCTGAAAACTCTAACACTAGGTGACTACACGAAAAGAAGAAGACTGCAAAAAATCCCCGCTGTGGCGGGTATTCGACATTCGAATTTTAATTCGTCATTTTCAAAATTGCCATTCGTGAGCGAGTCCCACTCGCATTTAGCCGGTTTTTTTTAAAGATAAAGATCGATAGGTAGATAAAGGATTTATTGTCCCAAAACTTAATAGTACAGATTAATATATACAAGATGTAACGGGTAAGCCCTTTTAAGCCGAAAGGGGGTTGTTCTAGACGTCTAGGCGAACAACTTTTGTTCTATGACTTTTGGAAATTGTCGAAAATTTTAAGTGTAAAGTTTACTTGAAGATCAGCTGTTTCTTAGAGTTCGAGGTCATTGACCTTATGTTGTCCTTTCATTTAGCTTGGTCTACTACAATCAAACTTTCAATTACCTTTATTTTCAAAAACAGCTGTTTTTTCAGTGAAACATAATCTCAAAATTTTCAAAAAAAAACCTAGCCGTCTAGAACAACCCCCTTTCAAATTAAAAGGACTTGCCCGTTACATCTTGTATAAGCATTAGTATGAGTTTTGATAGTTTATCGTCTCGATGAAACTGGCAGTTTACTTCATACATTTTCCATCAGCGCCCCTAGCGGTAACTATCATGAACTAAAATAATGTATGAAAGTAAACTGCCAGTTATATCGAGACGATAAACTATCAAAACTCATACTAAGGGCTCAGATAGAGAGAGAAAACTTTAAACCATTCTACTTGGCCGGTTATTTTCCCGACTTTTTTTGAGAAAATTGTGTATAAGTATAATTTTATTAAACTCTTTGATTTTGGAACTTGTGGAGGTCTGCCGTCAGAGACAAGTTTTAAATGCATCATTATTAGGCGAACCTTTCTTTTTCTTGTTTATAATAGAGTCAAGTTATGATCTATGACCTTACCTCTCCAAAACTGTGGGAAACTCTGATTAAACAAAACACCTCGTTTTTTTTGATGATTCAACTTGACCACTAACCAAGCAATCCCATCAACTCAATTTCAAACCAAACAGCCCACAGCCCACACAGCGTAACAACTCTAGTAAATAACACTGTATTCACTCCATCAGTCCCTAAGGACGCGTGGTAGCCTAGTTCGGTATCGAATCCGAGATACCGTTACGCGAAACTTGGTTCTAAGTGGGACGCGAAGTACGAAACTTTGGATGTGACATCTCAACCCTCGCTGTATTTTCGTCACTGAATTAACGCTGCTTCAAAGTCAACGATACTTTGACGTTTTAATAGTTATTCATCGACTACATCTTAGCAATTGCAGTGATTATCATTTTTACGATAGTTGTAACAATTGTATTTGCATCAAACATTGTCGCGAGTCAGTATACTAAGTTTGGACAAAAATTAAACATGCCTTTAGTCCTGTCTCGCGGCTATTGTACTTAATATTAGTCGAAACGTCGAGGTATGAGAATTTAAAAATAAGCGCGAATAAGACCTGAGTTAAATATTTATATAGGTCAAGACTAGAAGATTAATTTAATGTTCGCTTGACAGTTAGTCAAAGACCTTTTAAAAAATCGGTCGTGTGGGAAATCGAGTGAGTTTAAAGAAACCTATATTTCTAGGTACGTCCTTATTTGATCATTTGTTGATCTTTTGTTTTAACCATCTTTTATTTATACTAAAAAAAACCTTGAGTTGGAACACATAAATATGTTGTGTGGAACTGTACCATTTCTGTCTTTTTGAGAATCTGTCTTTTTAAGAATCTGTCTTTTTGATAATCCGTCTTTTTGAGAATCTGTCTTTGAGAATCGGTCTTTTTGAGAATCCGTCTTTATGAGAACAATCCATAAATTCTTTGTATAGAAACAACCACATCCAAACCATTCCCACGTCAGCACCTCAGAGCTGGTTTGCCAGATGAGTACACCATTATGAGAGGCAGTTACACAATCAGAATCAGACGGGCTAGCTTCCAGATTGCCTCATTATTATGCTAAAATATGCTCGAATCTTATACTAATACGTTTTACAGTAAATACACGAGATAAACTTAAATCTCTTAAGAGAAATAAAACAGCACTTGCGTCAGAAATAACTGCGTTTTTTAATGTAGTTCATAATAATTGTTAACTGCACTTTAGTTCAAAGTAGGTACTTAGTTGTTTTTCTTTATGTACGAGTATTTCCCGGGTAAAAATGAATACGAATCATTTAAATTTGAAAAAAATTTTTACTGCTGATAAAAAAAACTTTGGTTATTAACCGACTTCAAAAGAGGAGGAGATTCGTCACCCGATTCCTGATTCCATGGTTATTTCCAAAAATCCTTAGGGATGATTTAGGGATTCTCAAACTTATTTGAGGCACGCCCCCTTTCGACCATAACAAAAAATCCGCGCCCCCTATCCTCCAGTCTATATTTTCAAAACAAAAAAAATGTCTTAAAATAAGTACCTACCTAATGTTATTGCTCATTGTCATAGAAAAGATATTTGGTAAGTAGTAGGTACTTACTAAATATCTTTTGTATAGATTTGACGAGGTGTTACAATTCTCGGTTTAACCATGGAAAAACTGGGTTGCCTCGAATAACATTACAGTCAACACTCACATACAAAATGGTCCACACTGAAGGACTTAAGTCCGGAAAATGTGACTGTCCCAAGAAGACTGAAGACTGAATCAAAGATCGCTTTCAGGTTTTATACTCAAGTTACTTAACGACATTGCTGCTCGCGCCCCCCCGAAAAGGCCTCTGCACCCCCCAAGGGGGGCGCGCCCCCCACTTTGGGAAACGCTAATCTAATTTAGGTAGATATAATTAAATAAAACGAACGTCATAGTTATAACAGAAAAGCAAAGTTTAGGTCATTATTTTTGATTGATTTACATTCTTAATTTACTACGCAGAAACTTAGGATAGTTGCGAAGATCGCAAAGCTTTTGCTTTGCAAAGACAAAGTACGGACTATAGATTTCAGCCTATGTAGATATATAGTGTAAGTGCCTATCGAACTCAGTTATTAATTAGATAATCTAATGCTGCTTTGCGCCTGCGCGTTATTAATTTTTCGGTACCTAGTGATATTTACCTACCCGTATTAAAAATCCTTCTATAATAAACATTATGTATATAATCTAACCTCAATATGCACGAAGCAAATCTCCTTTCCGTTAATTCGTACTTCCATTTTGGTAAGAACGAACGACTGTATGGGTTGGCGGTTCCGTAGAAAATAATTTAAATTTTCACTACACGATATTATACTATACTGACATGGTACGGCCCCTGTGGCGCGTTGGGTGAACATCTGACTGCAATGAAGAAGGCTGAGGTTTGATTCCCGTCGGGTGCAAATATTTATGCTTAAAAATAAATATTTGTATCTTGTCTGGGTGTCTTTCTATATTTATTTATTTATTTTTTTACACACAACAAAAATTGAACATATGTATAATAATATGTATGTATTTACAAAAAATAATATATAATATGTATGTAGTAATCTGTTGTCTACTACCCATAGTACAAACCTACTGTTTAGTTTGGGGCTAGATTGCGCTGTGTGTGATAAAAAAAATGGTTGTCTATTATCAAGTTCCGTAAAAACCTGGTAAATATCCCGTTTTTAATTATCATCTGTAATCTCCCTCTTCTTCTTTTCGTGTAGTGGTGTGTCTCACCTAGTGTTAGAGTTGTAAGGTCGCTCTAACGCCTCTGACTTGACCTAACGACTGCTGTCGGAGATAACAACCAAGACCAACTGCTTAATGTGCCTTCCGAAGCACGTAAGAGCTCGAAATAATGATATTTGCCCATTCACCCAAAAAATATTTTCTTGAGCTCCTCAGAGCTTCTGAAGGCACTTTAAGCAGTTGGTACCAGTCGTCTCAAATCTAAAGTACCGACATATCCGAGGGGTACCTATTAATCTTCGACATAGCTCACCGGATTAGCAAGCTGAAGTGGCAGTGGGCTGGCCAGTGGCCATATTAGCCGTAGAACCGACAACACTTGGGGTAAACGAGTTCTTCGGCAAACGTAGTGTAGGACGTCCTCAGGCACGTTGGAGCGACGATTTGCGCAAGACGTCTGGCACAAACTGGATGCGAGAAGCCGAAAATATATCTAGGTGGCGTGCAATTGGAGAGGCCTATGTCCAGCAGTGGACTGCAATAGGCTGATGATGATGATAATGATGATGATGACCTATTCATCTAAAAAAAACGGTTTATCTTTAAAAATTGCTCTTTACAATACTAAACCTACAAAATTTGGCTAAATATTTCTGGTCCTAAAATAAAATATCAGTTTAAAAAGCAACTTGCAATCAAGATAATTACGGATCCCTAAAATAATTTTCACGATTGAGAAATCAGGAAATTGTCGGGTTTGTTAGCAATTATGTAGTTTACACGTTTCCACTTATATGTGTTTAATATCATGTCTTTATTAAGTAGCGTGTCTAGAGGTAATTTGATCCTTATAATTGGCATTGTTAGGGCCAATTTAGATTGTATGTATCAGAAAAATGATAGGTGAAGTGCGGTTGCAGATTAAGCCACAGTTTAAGCCGTGTTCTCACCGCCCAAGGGAAATGACTTTTTCGTTCAAATATGGGTACATCTCATATATTTACAGGGTGAACCATTTTGATGGGCTTTCAGAGGGGTATCCTTAACTATAAGATACAGCGAAAAATGCTGAAAGGAGTTGCGTCCCCGATTTTGACAAAAACTAAAATGACATTAGCCATTAGTTCTCCCGAACAGTTTGACTTTGGCACAGGAAGAATGGAACCTTGTCTTTAAATAAAAAAAAATAAACAACATTATGAGTCGGTACACTAATATAGGATGTTTATTTATTTTTTTAAAAAGACAAGGTTCCATTCTTAGCTAGGGTACTAAATTTTTTAAAAATCTACTAATGCCATTTCCATTTCAGTTTGTATCAAATCGGGAACGCAACTCCTTTCAGCATTTTTCGCTTTCTCTTATAGTTTAGGATATCCCCCTGTAAGCCATTGAAATGGTTCTCCCTGTATATACCCCCTTAATTACCTAGATCAGGGATGGGCAAACTTTTTCCTTCGCGTGCTAATATTTACGTTAAAAATCTATGGCGGGCCAAGTATTTCAATCCTATTATCTTATTTTTACTAAATAAGATAAACGCAAAAGTTTTCAAGTGTCTGCGTGTCACTTTGTTACTCTTTCACGCAATAACGACTTTTCCGATGAAACTTGGAATATAGATAGCTGGAGACCTGGAATTTGGAGATTTTTACTTAACAAAGTCAGCCCTTTTTTAATTAGATAGTCGCGAGCCGGATTGAAGCCATTCGCGGGCAGGATTGAAGCCATTCGCGGGCCGGATTGAAGCCATTCGCGGGCCAAAGAAGGCCCGCAGGCCGTAGTTTGCCCATCACTGACCTAGATAGTGGGTATTCTAACAATGACGACGTTTGACAACTTTCCAGGTCGACTTTGGCACCGGTAAAGATCGTCCGTCAGAGACGAGTCTGAAATGCATCACTATCAGGCGATCTTTCTCCCTCTAGTCTCTAATAGGACCAGCTGTGGTATCATCTAATTAGCATCCACCGCTTCTAGTTGCTATTTACTGTCAAAAAACATATTTCGTATTCTACATTGCTGCTTTGAAGTAATCACCGCTAACAACCACGTTACGTCAAAGCAGCAATGTACTGCAAGTTAGCTACGAGTAGCGGTGGATGCTAATTAGATGATACCACAGCAGTCCAGCAGCTCTAGACAACATCTTATTGATGAACGAAATCGCAATCGACAGTTTTTTTTGTATGAAATTGACATAAATTGACGAAAAGTCACGTGACTTTTCGCGAACTTACATGTCGATTTCATACAAAAAATGGGACTTTTGTTTTTGACACGTTAGTGGAACGTCGTCCTGAATTTTTATTTTTGCAAAACCTAGTTTTATTGCGTGTAAATTGTTTAATTTCGGCGGCATGTTATCAATTTAGTTACGCGAAGTTCAACGAGTGCAGTGAAAATAAAAATACTAGTGCCAAACACGAAATTAGCACGTTACAAACAAATGTTCCATGGGGTTGGTGAAAAATCGTCGCCATTTTTTCTGCAGCCTTTACGCATTCACGCACGCATTAGGCGTCTATCTATATTGCATAATATTGGTACCTCGGTTACTGCGATACAAGCTTGTGCTTAGTGTAGAATCGATGTCTGATTTATGTAATTTGAGAAATGTCTAATAAGTGTCATAGTTAATAAATAAATATTTGATTTTGATTTTTTGATTTGATTTCATTGAAAATTATTTCAAACGATTACAGTATTATAGTAGTAGTTCACTATTAGTACGAGAAACTAGCTAAATTGTCCTATATTGCTGACAGAAAGCCATAACTAAGAAAATGAAATAAAATGAATACAAAAAAAAATGTGTCGATTGGCGATTTAGTTATTCGATAAGAATGTTGTCTAGGGAGGGCTGCAGTTCTATAAATGGGTACCCCTTAAGAAACAGCTACCTTGTAAATAACACTCCACCCTCAAGGCGGGCAGTCACTGTCAAAGTCGTTGCAACTAGAGCGAGACGGTTACGGGGGCACAGTCGCACGTTGGCGGACGTTTACTTTATTTGGGCAAAAATTCATGGTACCAACATAAATTAATTTGCATTTAAATAAACTAATAAAATCTTACTAATATTATAAACGCGAAAGTTTGTATGTAAGTATGTATGCATGTGAGGTTGTTACTCTTTCACACAAAAACTACTGAACCGATTGCGATTAAACTTGGAACATACGTAGCTGGATAGCGGGAATAACACTTAGGCTACTTTTTATCCCGATATTGAAACTGTCTATCAGTATTACGATTCGTAACGTGACAGCTAGTGACAGACGAACATTAAATTCTTAGTTAATGTTCGTCTTTTACCAACGAAAAGAACGAAAAATCTGTTTCGCAAAGGTGATTATTCTAGCATGTCTTCCTTTTTCACTCATTATGACTGGTCGTTCATTCGAAAATATTGCATGCAGGATGTAATGCATATTTTTTATTCTGTGTTAAGAGAAGCAATTTCTAGATTCGTACCACAAAAAACTATTTCTAGTTCTTACAGTTATCCAGTGTGGTATAGTGGGGCCTTGATAAGATTGATAAAGGAAAAATCTAAGTTCCATAAGCTTTGGAAATTACACGGAAATCCGAACGACTATCAGTCTTTCTCGGTCTTGCGCTCACGAGTAAAAAACCTGGACGATGAGTGTTATTGGTCCTATGTAAAATTTTCGCAGCAAAATATTAAGGCTACACCTAAGGATTTCTGGAAATTCGTTAAGTTGAAGCGAAATCCCATTGGCCATTGTTATCCGAATAGTATGCAATATGGAAATAGTACCTTGTCTGAGCCCCGTGATATTTGCAATTCATTTAATATTTTTTTCAGTAAAAATTTTAATCGCCCGGCTGACAGTTACAGTGATTTTAGTGGTAGGTGTGCCAGCAACGAAATAATTAGTAACATACATGTCTCTGTCTCCGAAGTTAAAAAAATGCTACTATGTTTGGATTGCTCAAAGGGAGCTGGCTGTGATGAAATTCCACCATTTTTCTTTTTTAAATGTGCTGAATCCCTGGCTGAACCGATTTCTGCTATTTTCAATAGGAGTTTCGCGGAGGGTTTTTTCCCAGATATTTGGAAAACAGCACACATAGTTCCGATACATAAAAAGGGTAAGAAATCAGTTATAGAAAATTACAGACCTATCTCTATACTTAATGTCTTAGGTAAAACAATGGAAAGAGTCGTCCATAAGACCGTGTATCCCATGATCGTGCGCTGTATCCCGCAGCAACAACATGGCTTTGTTAGGGGACGCTCCACTAGTACTAATTTGGCTATTTTTACTGAGGATGTTCTTCGTGGCATGGATCAGGGTTTCCAGATTGATGTCATCTACACCGACTTCGAGAAGGCATTTGACCGCGTAGATCATATAATCTTACTTCAAAAACTTCAGGAGCTGGGCATACATGGAAGTCTTCTTCGCTGGATGGAGTCTTACTTACGGAATAGGTCTCAGGCTGTGGTTGTGGCGGGGCATCGTTCTGACTTCGTGGGCATACCTTCTGGAGTACCACAGGGTTCAATTTTAGGGCCATTGCTGTACGCCGCGTATCTGTATGATGTTGGGAACTGCATGGTGACATCCAATTTTTTGATGTATGCTGATGATACTAAGATCTATGGACTTGTTCGAGATATTATTGATGCTAAGTTAATACAGGATGACTTAGACCGGCTTTGTAATTACTATCATGATAACCGCATCAGTATCAATGTAGAAAAATGTTTTCAGATCAGTTTTACACGTAAGAGAAATAAGGTGTCATATCAATACAAACTACTTAACTCACCCCTAAAAGCAACAAATACAATAAAGGATCTCGGCGTTTTATTTGACTCAAAATTGGCTATGACGGATCATATTGATGCAATAACTAAAAAAGCTTTTAAGAATCTTGGTTTTGTGCTGCGCGTGAGTCGCCCTTTCTCTGACGTCGGTTGTTTGAAGATCCTTTATTATGCTTATGTGCGCAGCATTTTGGAGTATTGTAGCACTGTCTGGAACCCTTGTTATCTTACATGCATTCATCAAATAGAGAGGATTCAAGCAAAGTTCATTAAGACTCTTAACTACCGTACTCATTCCAGCGCTGGTCCTTATGAGGAGTCTTGTAAGAAACATCGTCTGATGCAGTTAAAAGCTAGACGCATCCTTCTACAAATGCTGTTTCTCTTTGATGTGTGTAGTAATAATATTGACAGCTCTCATTTGGTCAATCTTTTTCTGCGCCTAAGAACACCTTCTAAACGCACCAGACACACACAACACACACTTTTCTCTATCCCTGGTACTCACACCAACTATGGAAGGAACTCCACTGTATGTCGTACCCTTAACTGCTATAATGAGAAGTTCTCAATGCTGGACTTCTTCCACGTTTCGAAGAATGTTTTTAAATCGCAAATTATCAAGTTGCTGGACGATGAATTGTACAATTAATTTATTATTTTTCTTTAGAGTTATGTTCATCTTACAATCATTTATCTATGATTTATATTTACAGGTTTGTTTTATATTTTTCCCCTTCCATATTATTCCTTCTTTTCCTTTTCCCTTCCCTCTCCTGATGGATTGTTGTTTGCGTACGTATTTTTGTTTTTTATTTTATTCTTTGTAGCTTCTCGATTGTGACAAATCATAAATTTTATTTAATTTTTTTTAAAAAGTATGAATCTATTATTGGCAGTCTGTTTTATCTAAGTGTTATGTTTAAACTATTTCTAAGTGCTGTTGATTCTGTGAAAATAAATAAATAAAAAAAAAAAAAAAAAAGTATTAGAATTGCCTTTTTACCCTTTGGTTAAGGAACCCTAAACATGTAGAATAGAAAAGTGAATTTTGCATACGAGAGCGCGTTTACTTAACTCCTTTGTTTAGGTTTTTTGTAATTAGATTCAACTAGCTGCGGCCCGCGGTTTCACCCGCGTAAGTCCCGATCCCGCTTGATTATCGGTTTAAAAGTATCGTATATGTCTTATTCTAGGTTTAAAGTTACCTACATTCCAAGTTTCATGTTAATCGGTTCAGCAGTTTTTACGTGATTGAGTAACAAACGTCAAAGTTTTTGAGTATATGTGCATATACTCAAAAACTTTTAGCTTTATAATTAGTAGGATATTGTATACCTACTCGATTATTTTTCCTGCCTTTTTCGATTCTACGCTGAATAGGAGAAAAATAGTCAACCGACCCAAAGTTTTGAATTGAAATTTTAAAGATTTTTCGTCGCCCATGAAAATATTAGTTAAACAGACACAAAACAATGTACTAGCAAAACGTACTTGCAAATTGTAACAGAATCCTTACTTCACTTAACTAATTATGACTAACTTTGCTTTTGTATATACAAAATATATATTCATTTTTAATTACTTGTCAACTTCTGACTTTACAGGGTGTTCCAAGGATAGCCTTTTAAGCTGAAAGGGGGTTGTTCTAGACGTCTAGGCGAACAACTTTTTACAACCTTGAAAAAGCCAACTGTAAAGTTGGCGAAAACTCGATTCGTTTAAAAATCATGAATAATACCCGATAAATAAAGTGTTTTATTATGCAAAATCGCGAAAACTATAGAAGAAATTACGAACAACTTTTGTTCTACAACCTATAGCACCATGCACCTACGCTACAGGCTAAAACAAACCACATTATTGACCGAGTGACGTGCGCCCGCGCCGCGCCGGCCGTCGAACTCTACCCATCAGATAACGATTCTATCAAACTACACTAGGAGATTGTTATCTCTGATATAGAACCACTGGATTAGACACGACAATTGATAATTATTAACTTATGGTTTAATTATAAATCTTTACTTATCTATCTATACTATATCTTATATATATATAAAAGAAAGTCGTGTTAGTTACGCCATTTTTAACTCAAGAACGGCTTAATCGATTTGTCTGAAAATTAGTGGAGAGGTAGCTTAGAACCAGGAGAAGGACATAGAATACTTTTAATCCCCGCGAGAACGGGAACGGGAACGGGACTTACGCGGGTGAAACCGCGGGGCGCAACTAGTTTATAATAAAGGAAGATTGTGTGTTTCTCTGTTTCATTCTTATACAATCAAAAACAACTAATCCGTTTGAAGTCTGGTTTTTTATATTGAATAGTTCTATTTTCGAGGAACATCATCATCGAAAAAGTTGGCTATGCACACCGTATTTAATAATGCTTAAATGATTGTTTGATTTTAATTTTTTTTTTCTTTATTGTCTTATATATATAAAAACGAATCCCTATTTCCCTTGGTCACGGCATCACGCGTAAACGGCTGGACCGATTTCGATAATTCTTTTTGCGTTGTATTTGTTATGATCAGGAGAAGATTCTTATGAAAGAAAAAATTCTGAACCGATTTTGATAAAATATACGCGGGTGAAACCGCGGGGCGCAGCAAGTTATATATAAAAAAAATAATCTCTATTTCCCTTGGTCACGACATCACGCTTGAACGGCTGGACCGATTTTGATAATTCTTTTTGTGTTGTATTTGTGTTGATCAGGAGAAGGTTCTTATGGAAGAAAAAATATGCTGAACCGATTTTGATAAATCTTACGCGAGTGAAACTGCGGGGCGCAGCTATTATTCAACAATGATTAAATGGTGGTTAAATTTGTTGTTTCGTGAACAAGCCAGTTGCAGTTACGAACGAAATATCGAGCTCCGTATGCTGAAATCAGGAGTGATCAATCGTAAAAGCCGTTGGACATTTTGGGATTTGAACATTATGAAAAAAAACAACGAAAACATGTCTCATCTAGACACTCTATCTCAACGATGCTCTCAAGCAAGTCCGCACAGATTATAGCAATAGTTACTATTGTGTTCGTATCTGAAATGATTTCGAAATGTTTAGTTAACGGTTCAGCGGTGAATTTCAACTGGCCATGCTTAGATGTACCGTAGGATGATCGCGGAAGAGAACTTCTTTTAAATTATGTGGTATAAAAAGTATCCTATGGTTAATCCAGATCTCTAGCCATCTGCATACGAAGTTTTATCGCAATCGGTTAAGTAATTTTTGGGTGAATGTGTATTTAAAAACATTAGATAGAGATACTCGTTTGCTTACACACAAACTTTAACATCTTACTACAATCATAAACGCGAAAGTTTACAAATATTAAAGCCAAAAACTTTACTTAACATTTGAGAGGTGCCTAAATTATTAAGCAACTTCTAAATTCAAAATCAGTAAGTATGGCAATTTTATAGTTTGAGAGCTGCTTCTTTGTTTAAGTAGTTCTCAAATGTTGAGCAGTGTTTCTGTATTTGGTCATTTGTTACTCTTTCACGCAAAAAACTACTGAACCGGCTTCGATGAAACTTAGAATATAGATAGCTAATAACACATAGTTTATACTTCATATCCCGATTATCCCACGGGAACGAGACCTACGCAGGTTAAACCTTGTTTATAATATTTTAGAAGGATAACTACTGTTACGTTATTGCAATCAGCCCAATAATAACGAAGCTAGTTAACTAATTGTACTAATAACCCTAAGGGCTTTGCCATAAAACTCCTTAGAACTCATGTTGCCCTAGTACCAGAGGCTAGTATTTCGCACTTGGCCAGTTGCTTGGAGCGTGTCTCATTCATTAGTGACTGCACTAATTGCTAAACGATGTTAACTGCACTGTAATTATGTGCGCTTAGTACCTTCATGCTTTATAGGTCACGATTTCACACTAATTTGTGTTTTTTTTCTTCTATTTTTTTTATTTAAGACTAGCTGCGCCCCGCGGTTTTACCCGCGTAAGTCTTTATCCAAAATTTAAAAATTTCTGGCATAAATAAGATCCTTATCCTGATTATAATAAACACATCACAAAAAGAACTATCGAAATCGGTCCAGCCGTTTCAGCGAGATGCCGTGACCACGCGAAATAGGGATTCATTTATATATATATATAAGATTTTTAACGTTTTTCACAAGTTTTATGGATTTTGAGCATAAGGGATTTTATGTCTTCAGGGAAAGCGTGCCTCATCCTAGACAACGCAGTCACTTACCGTAGCACAGCCGTTTCGTTATACGTTAAGTTACAGTACAATAATTACTTGAAGGCGGGTGTCCTACAGGCAGAGTGAAGCGAGCGCTGAGTAGAGCCAACTATTTATTTATTTGGAAAACCAACAGCTGTTACAACATAACGATAGCTTAAGTAAAAAAAAGCCAATTACATGTTTTCTTTTTCTTTTATATGGCTTATTCCATTCGGACATTTGCCAGTGTCGAGTATTATTAATATTTGCAAGTTATTTGCATCGAAACAGTCAAGTCGTCTTAGTTAAAGTCAAGTCGAGGGAATCACTGTAAAAAGGGGGCCATTTTTTTTACAAGGTTTGTTCACGGAGCCTTGGACACCCATATATCCATGTTTTGCTCCGATTTTCACTTTTATTTACACTTGTACACCTTCACGAACCTAAATTGATTAATATGCCCCCGAAATTAAACAATTTACACGCGTTTGAACTAGGTTTTACAAAAATGAAAATTTAGCAACACATCTCCTCGACGCGTTCCCGCCAAAACTTCAATTACAGGTTTCCACGAATACAAAATAGAATAGAACATAAGAGCTACAGAAGCAAAAAACTAACAAACGAAGAACGCTTGCATCTAGAACGGCTTAAATATACTTAAAGAAGTAGGCAGTACAGTAAATTTAGAATTTAACAGAAGCATTAAAAATGTTTGACTGAGCTGTCGTCTCCCTGAGCTTAACACTAATGAAGAAGGGATCAATTTCGGATATTATTGAAAAGGTAAATTGAAATTCAATCAATATGTTGCTTCTCCATAGGTCATATATATCGTAACTGATTTTCACGGTATTGTCACTATACATATAGGTACTTTAAATTTGTTTTTTTTTTTTCGTCATGGGAGATTTTAGATAGGTGGGGTATTTCACCCACCAACTCTAAGGGGCTTAAGTGCTTGCGAGGTCTACTTTCCGCAGAATTTCTAGTATATTTTGTGACAGAGCTATAAGAAGCTAGATACGATGGCTTGACAGCGGTGAGCAAGTGACAGCTTCGTAAATTTGTTTTTATTGCTCAAGGCATAGTTACTAGAAATATTTTTAAAGGAAAAATTCACTTGTGGCGAGATTTGAACTCGCGTCCCTGGATCAATATTCCAGCGCCTATACCGCTCGGCCACGCAAGTTCACGGGAATTTTTGAAGATGAATTTTTCCTTTAAAAATATTTCAAGTGACAGCTTCGTCGTCAGGTCATATAAATAAAAAATTAAAAACACCAGAATATGTCTAATATAGAACACGCTGCACGCGAGAATAAGCATCTCTTTTGTTTACTCATAATGTATCTTACATGCATTAACCCCCTTCCTTACAAACGCTAATTAATGCGCTGCATAACTATGCATCGTTTGTATTTTACTGTCACATGAAGTTTCAAAGTTGACAGACAGAGACAAACGTCTCATAACTTAGGCATGTGTAAATAATATTTTATAAGTAAGGTAGTAAATATACACGAATTTACAGGATTTTTGAGCGTGAAAAATAGTAACTCGTTGTCAGACACCTTAAGAAATATTAATTAAAGAAAGCTTTTTCTTAATCGTGTAATAAACTTTAGCGAAAGTATGAGAAATCATAAAAGTTTAGTTAAAGTTAAAACCTACAACGTTTCTAAATTAGAACCGGGATTTTGCTGTAAAAAAGTACCTAATATTTACGAGTAACTTACCTAACGGCTTCGGTTATAATAGGAAATTGCTTAGAACGAAACGTATAACTTTTCTTGGCTGTAAAATCCATCTAGTAAATATTTGTGAGAGAGGTGATAGACGTGCGAGTAAGTACGCTGAGTTGTGGCTCGATGACTTTTTTCCCTGTATGTCACCGTGCGACGCGACGTTTAGCAGAGTATATTTGCGATTTTACAAACTGCCGCGGCGGTTTGTAAAATCGCGGACCGATTATAATATTTGAAAATTTGGTCTCGACGAAACGGCGTTTATAATATTAGTGTCCGAATTAGAAGGTAAGACGGCAATACCAAGTAAGTTTGCGATCTTATAAACAGCCTCGGCAGTTTATAAAATCGCAAACTTACTGTATACTAGCTGCGCCTTGCGGTTTCACCCGTGTTGGTCCCGTTCCCGCGGAAATATCGGGATAAATTGTAGCCTATGTGTTATTCCCGGTGTCCAAATACTTAATGATTGAGTTATGCTTTGCCTGTCGTCATTAGACAGTCGAAATCATTGGCGATTTTCAAAAATAGGGTTTACAAACATTATCTGCTTATTGCTGGAAAACGTTAAGTCCTTTAAATCTGTCAATCATCTAAAAATGATCATGTTCATTTCTAAGAAGATATTTATTTTATTTATTTACATGTAATATAGGTATATATATATTATTATTATATTATATGCAGTAATATGTATGTATAATTTATAGTTTTAATTGTTTTTAGTTATATATATTTCACTTAAGTACCTTTTTCCTGTGTAAACACCCTACCTTTCACCTATCTTGACTTCTGGTCCATCCAAAGGTTGCCTGGAAGAGATCGCTTTAAGCGATAAGGCCGCCCATTGTGCCACCTATTTTTAAGTTGTGTTTGTTTTCGTTGTACGTATTTGTATTTGGTGTGTATAATAAAGAATTTATTCATTCATTCATTAATTCATTATTTGGATACCGGGATTGAGTAACAAACACACATAAACACAAATGTGTGTAATTTTATTAATTTATGTTACCACTTGTAAATTTTTACTATAGTGGTTTCTACTTTACATTTCCCTTAAAATGTTATGACTATAATTTTAAGGTTTTCACTACAAAATTACCCTTGAAATATTTACTTTATGTAAGTTATTAGCTGCGCCCCACGGTTTCACCCGCGTAAGTCCCGTTCCCGCGGGAATATCGGGATAAAAGATAATAGTAGCCTATGTGTTAATCCAGGTCCCCAGCTACCTATATTCAAAGTTTCATCGCAATCGGTTCAGTAGTTTTTGCGTGAAAGAGTAACAACCTCACATACATATTTACATACAAACTTTCGCGTTTATAATATTAGGTAAGTAAGATAAGTAGGTATGCAAATATCTTCGATAAGTTACAAATTGAATTTGAACATTCCACAAGAAATAACCTAAACTAAACCTAAATCCGCATCCCGAATAACATTCCTCAGCACGAAATCTAAGCTAGTTTAAGGTAAGATACCCTCAGAAATCCGTTAAGACCCACTTTATCACTGATAGTGCAAACTTGACTTATCTGCCTTGAACCGGACGCCTTTCACTCGAGTTTGAATATTTGTTGGTTGCTGTTACATAAACCCGGGTTATATTGGCCAAGTTTGATGTATTAGGATTTTAGAATTGATACTTTTGTAAGTGCAACTAAGTGTTTGACCTTTGTTTGAATTTCACTAAGATTGAAATCTACAGTGCGTACTTTGACGTTGCTCAGGCTGAGCTTAGCAAAAACTAAGCATGAATTTTGAATTGGAATATATACTTAGTCGAAATTATTTTTGTAATTACGAATAAAATGAACAGAACTTAATAGTCATAACAGAGAAGCAAAGTTTAGGTCATTATTTTTGATTGGTTTACATTCTAAATTTGAAAACTTCGACTTTACTAAACTAAACTTTTTAAATACCAAAAAAAATTAACTTAGGTCAAAGTTTTGGCTCAGCATAGTCAAAGTGAGGACTATAGATTTCAGCCCAAGTAATTGACTATATTAATATTCTTTGCTATCGATCGTCTTTTATTTGTGTTTTTTTTTGTCGTTATTAAATAAAACGCGAGTAAACTCCGGTAAATATTGTGTTTTATTGTGCAAAATCGCGAAAACCTTAGACAAAATTAGGAACTTTGCAGTAAATAGCTGCTTTGACGTAACGTGATTACCAGTGATTACGTCAAAGCAGCAATGTACTGCAAAGTTCCTGTCAAGTCCACTGTTGCCAGTCGTCCACTGGATAGAGGATACGGGTGATGATCTCAATGGCTATCATCAACATAATATAAGCTAGTGAACAATAGTGTTGATAACACAGTGGTCACATCCGTGTGTTTTCACTATAGAGAACTACACTGTACAATTACTAATCAACGTGTGAACCTCCATTATGAGCATGTGTTCCTGGTACTTACGCACACTTTCTAACCTATTTACACTTTCAATTTATTCTTTTATGTGCTAACTAGCTGCGGCCCGCGGGCTCTTCCGCGTATTTCCCGATGGGGAGTCCCGTGGGAAGTTCGAAAAACCATTTTTTATCATATACTTACGTCGGAGGACGCTGTCACTGTCAAGTTCTTTTTTTTTTGAGTTGGGGCGGGAACTCGTTGAGGAGATGTGGTGCTAAATTTTCATTTTTGTGAAACCTAGTTCAAATGCGTGCAAATTGTTTAATTTCGGGGGCATATTAATCAATTTAGTGTGGACTTAGTGTTGTCTCCAAAGCTCCGTGAAAAATCTTTGTAAACATATGGCCGCCGTGTTTACAAATGATTCCCTAGACTTGACTTTAACTATGACGACTTGACTGTTTCGATGCAAATAACTTACATAATATATTAATCATACTTTTGAAACTGGCTAATTTCCTAATGGCCATAATCGGTTCACAACCGATAAGAAATAAAAAAAAAGTTATTTTTTGTTGGCGATACGAAGTGAGGTCAGCCCGCGGTTTCACTCGCGTAATTCCTGTTCGCGCGGGAATATCAGGAGAAAAAGTAGCCTATATGTTATTCCCGGTATCCAGCTACCTATATTCCAAGTTTGATCGCAATCGGTTCAGTAGTTTTTGCGTGAATGATCAAACACACATACACACAAACTTTAAGCTTTTTATTATTAGTAAGATATGATAGGATTAGCCATTTCTTGAATATGCCCAACATATTTTTTGGAAAACTGTCTAGTTAACTTGTGATTACCAAATATATGTTTTTTTTGCTCTAAAATTTAACATCTTACGCATCTTACGCTAGCTTAGGTTAGCTTAGGTAGCTAGTACACTAGCTGCGCCCGCTGTTTCACCCGCATAAGTCCCGTTCCCGCGGGAATATCGGGATAAAAAGTTGCCTATGTGTTAATCCATGTCCCCAGCTACCTATATTCCAAGTTTTATCGCAATCGGTTCAGTAGTTTTTGCGTGAAAGAGTAACAACCTGACATACATACGTATACATACAAACTTTCGCGTTTATAATAATTATTGACAATTTAATTTTACTTGACGTTATAGTACGCCCTTAATTTGAAAGTTAAACATTGCAATAATCCTATAGTTGCAATCTTTGAAACAATAGTGCTAATCAACTGGAGACAGTGAAGTGGGCGTGATGGTGACGCAACGCGGATGTGCAGGGATATCATCAGGTCATGGAGGTAGAGGTACCTACCGTGGAGTTATGGAGTTGTGACATTTGTGTGGGCGGTTATAACCCTTTCTCGGTAGTTTGATGGTCTCTCTATAAATAAATGGATTGTGATTTGTTAATTGCGATAGAATCATCGTATATTTCCACATTTCTGATTTAAAGGAGTAAAAATTGTAATATACTCCTTAAAAGAAGTTGATAAGGCAACTCAGACCAGCCCCCATATTATCTATCTAGTTGACGTCTGACAGCAGTGGAAAATGACATGCACTATGCTGCTTTGAGGTAATTACCGGTACTAACCACGTTACTTCAAAGCAGCAATGTATATATAGTGCCTGTCATTTTCCACTGTTGTCAGACGTTCACTAGATAGATAAAATGGAGGCAGATCGGGTGATCCAGACTCACGGCGATAGGACTGAGCTAGGGCTGAGACTACTCGTCAGAACATGCTGTTATCCACACTCTCATTTTTTTTACTCGTGAGTCGTGATTCTGAGAAATTGTTTTTGGCGTTAGTCTGGAGAGGGCCTATAGAGCTGTCAATCTAACATTTAGTATGGCACCAAGAGAATAGGAATACCGTCTAAAGAAACTTAATTTTAGAAATTTCTAGTTCGAATTTAGCAAAATTTCAGGATTTGGTGACAACAGAATAGCCACCAATGTAACTTACAAACTTGAATTCTTTATCTGTTTTGGGAAATGGCGGTTTAAAAGGACAATTTAAGACGTCACTGCAAATAGCAGCGTGTAAAAATAGAACTGTTTTAACTGTATTCAAGTTAAACCGCTCTATCAAGCGTCTTTATCACGCTTCATCGGTCATAATCCGGTGTGTCAATATTGTCTGAGCGGCTAGAGTTGTACACAACGCACAATGAAGTCTTCCAAGACTCGTCACCTATTTTTTGCGATTTTATTCGTGTTTCATTATTATTTTTAGCATTTTATCAATGCTCTGCAACTTACTCTTCTTGTCTTACTGCCTGATATCTCTAAGAGGAGCCCCTTGCCCTGCAGAGAGGTACACATGTGGGCAGGCCTGCGGCCTATGAAAGGTTAACCGGCTGATTATCAAATAATCTATTTTGTTAATTAAGTTTACCAAAATCCTACGTTTAAAAGCAAAGCAACGCGATTAAAACTGGAGAAATGAGTTTAATTTCAATCCAACTTCGTGGAAAGAGAAAAACGAAAGAGCGAAAACAGTTATTACACCCTACCTAGTTGTTAAATTTGGCGCTAGATGGCGATGTTTGCAATACCCCCGCTATTTCATTTTTATTTATTTTTTGTGTTTTACATGGGATATCATACGTGTTACCTACATGGGTGGGATGAGACCAAATAACTAGGTAGCATTTGACCTAAGATAAGGGCAAATGCTACCTGATGAGAACCGACGATGAGGTTGAATTATGGGTCGCAAGTCCCACCTTTGTGCGCTGCGAGTGTAAGTTCGGCGGCCATGTTGTTTCGCGTGTCAAATCGCACGATGATACCGGCGCGTGCGCAACCATTTCGTAACTCCACACTGTTACGGTAGATTACGTTGTTTACAATTGATTGCTTACAGATTTACCTATATAACCGTTTTAGGAAGTGATGGCACAACGCTAGGAAACAGATATATACTTTATTTAAACAACAACAGTAATACAACAAAAAGATGTAATTTTTAAATAAATAAATTTTAATATTGTAGGTACAAACCGGCTTCCAGGCAACTTTGTAAAATTTTGGCAAGTAAGCGATGATTTATATTAGACCGTCACCCGGCCGAGCTTCGTCGATCGGTCTGTTGTAACCGAGTGGCGGCCGAGCAACAGACGAAACTCGGACCCGGCACGGCCGGGAAACGGTCTAGTTTATAAATCATCCCTTGTTTGTTAGACAGGTACCTGACTGATTGAAACAATATATCAACCAACACACAGCCTAAATCGCTTTACCTAAGGAAACGAAATTTGTGTTTTTTGTGGTGTATGAGTGAGTATCCACTGAGACAAATGTTTTTTGAAGACCCCACTGCATCAGGTCTTGCGGTTAAAACCGCGGGGAACAGTTAGCTCCAAGATAAAAATCAAGTTCATAACAAGGTTTACATACGTACAAAATGTACTACATACATCGTATGACACAACACGCGTGTGGGACGCCGATAAATGAATCAGCCGATAAATATCTGTAATACCAACCTACCTATCGAGTCCGCAACAAAATGTTACGTACAATGTTGTGGTTAGTTGAACATTAACTATCGAACTGGTCTGATGCTTGTCTGATAGAGTAGTGAGGGATGTTTTGTATTAGACCGTCACGAGCGCGGGCCGGCTCCGAGCTTCGTTGTCCATCGCTCGGCGAGCAGTCGATCGGTCTATTGCTGCCGAGTGGCGGCCGAGCAGCGTTAGGGGTGAAGCCGTCCCTCTAAAGCGGTTTTTTACTTTCGCGGGTAAAACTGCGGGGCGCAGCTAGTGAGAAATAAAGAATTTTGAACCGTTGAAATCGTGATTTATTATAGCAATGCTGCATTGCTACACAGGCTGTTTCAAAGTACTTTTTGAAATTTTCAGGTTTCAAGTTTACTTGAAAATCAGATGTTTCTTGAGTTACAGGTTATTGACTTTAAGTTGACCTTACAATTTTGGTTTGGACTAGTACAAATCTATATATATAAAAGAAAGTCGTGTTAGTTACACCATTTATAACTCAAGAACGGCTGAACCAATTTGGCTGAAAATTGGTGAGCAATAGATGATCACTCTATTTCTGGTATTTCTAACCCAGTTCGACCTCTTGAAGTTAGAAAAACCTTGACTTCGTTGAAACCCCGCAAATCGCCGAGCGATGATGAAATTACTAACATCTTGCTTAGGAATTTTTCGAGAAAAGCAATAGTTTTTCTTACGATTATCCTTAATAGCTGCTTACGTTTGGGTCACTTTCCTACAATTTGGAAAAATGTCAAAGTTATAGCACTTAAAAAACCTGGCAAAAGTGAGTCCATACCCACCAATTACCGACCAATAAGCCTCCTACCATCCTTAGGCAAATTATTCGAAAAGATTATATACACACGATTACTGGTGTGTTCCGAATACCTTTTACAAAACGAGCAGTTTGGTTTCAGGTCTGATCACTCTTGTGCGCAGCAACTGGCTCGTGTATCTGAACACATATCCCATAACCTTAACCTCAAACAATCAACCGGGATGTTCTTGCTTGATATAGAGAAGGCCTTCGATACCGTCTGGCACGATGGTCTTCTCTATAAGTTAGTTCGGCTGGGCATCTCATTTGACTTAGTTAAACTCATAAAATCATACTTGTTTAACCGTAAATTCGCTGTTTTCATCGGGCAGACTAGATCCTCCGTTCGTGCGGTGCACGCAGGCGTGCCCCAGGGTTCTATCCTGGGGCCTTATTTGTTCCTTCTGTACTTGAACGACATGCCTATTCAGCCACGAACTCATCTGGCGTGCTTCGCCGATAACACTGCGTCGTATACCTCATCCAACAACACTGACTTAATCATAGGTAGATTGCAATTCTCGTTGGATCTCTTACACGCATTTTTTATCAAATGGAAGCTAAAGCTGAATGAATCTAAAACAGAGGCTATTTTGTTCAGCCGTCATCGTACAGTACCCAAACGAACATTAAAAATAGGAGGGCATACAATCCCATGGAGCCGTTCGGTTCGCTATCTCGGTGTAACTATGGACTGCAAACTTAACTGGACTAAGCACACTGAGAACATGCGAATCAAAGGAGCTCGGGCCTTGGGTGCTTTAAGCCCAATTATGAACTGTAAAAGCAAAATAAGCTCGCATACGAAAATGAGAATATATAGCACCCTAGTCAGACCAAGCATGACATACGTATGCCCCGTATGGAGCAGCACTTGTCTTACAAATATAAAAACATTACAAGTTGTACAAAACAAATCGTTTAAAATAGCCTATAACACCCCATTTAAAACTAATTTATTTAAACTACATCTTCAAATTAACTTCCCTTTACTAATCCAGTTCATATTAAAGTTAACTAAAAACTTTTATGCTAAAAATTACCGAAATAAAAATCACCTCATTAATAAAATTTGCAGAACTGGTCCACCCGACCTACCTTATATCGACAGGTACAGAACATATCGTTTACCACATCACTACCTTTTGTTCCCTCCGAACGACGTCACTCAAACCGGTGAGTAAGCGCAAAGCCAAATTTGCGATACGCTCTGCCCGCTACACTTTCACCTCTCTCGCCTACAGTACGTATGTGAGCGGGGGGCGAGGCGGTTCTCACCGCTGCCTTTATTCTGGACGCACCACTAACTACTCGTTGAGTAGCTTGTCTTGGTGCATTTATTTAAACCTACCCTATCTGTTTATGTAACAAGTGAAGATTTATACTTAAATCTCGCATTTAATTCTAATTTGTTAATAAGTAATATCTATTGGATAGTGTACTAGTAAAAATAACAAAATTATACTATAAGCTTTTATAGGCGCATCAGCCTGACAAAGTATCTTAGATCGTGTTAATATCAATCGTAGATTTAACGTTATTGTATGTGTAATATTTTATGATAATAAATTTTGAAATTGAATTGAAATTGGTGGGGAGGTAGCTTAGAACCAGGAGAAGGACATAGAATACTTTTAATCCCGCGGGAACTGAAATGGGAACGGGACTTACGCGGGTGAAACCGTATTATATAAAAATGAATCCCTATTTCGCGTTGTCACGGCATCACGCATGAACGACTGGACCAATTTCGATAATTCTTTTTGCGTTGTATTCGTCATGATCAGCAGAAGGTTCTTATAAAAGAAAAAAATATTGAACCGATTTTGATAAATCTTACGCGGGTGAAACCATAAATCCGAAAGTCTGTTTGTTTTCTCTTCACGGTCAAACGGCTCGACCGATTTTGATAAAAATTTGCATAGGGATATTTTAAACGATGGAGAGTAACATAGGATACTTTTGATTCCGAAAATCCCGCAGGATCCCTTCGTCATCGTCATCGTCACTTACTGACATACAAACTTTACCTTACTTCACCTACCTACTACAGTGCAAAAATCCACACTTAAACGTACTTCAATGGCCGACCGTTTAAGTGTGGATTTTTGCATTGCGGTAGGTAGGTGTTCGAACAACGCTGGATCGCGACTTGCGCGGGTGAAACCGCGGGGCGCAGCTAGTTAAACATAAAACTAGCTGGGTCCCGCGGCTTAAACCGCGTACGTCCTGATCCCGTCGGAAAATCGGGATCAAAAGTAGTGACAGAGGCGTCACTCCTCGATAGTGTAGCTACCATTGGTGAAAGAATTTTTGAAATCGGTTGAGTAGTTTCGGAGTTTACCCCCAATATAAGATACATGTTACGTTATCCGTTTATCTTATTTATTGTTACTATTAGGAG
Organism: Idaea dimidiata; assembly: GCA_949358125.1. Lineage (NCBI taxonomy): Eukaryota > Metazoa > Arthropoda > Insecta > Lepidoptera > Geometridae > Idaea > Idaea dimidiata. The sequence continues at coordinate 3,425,450 of OX442342.1, forward strand.
CCTGTAGTGTCCCACAGCAGGGCAAAGGCCTCTCTACTCCCCTTCCATAGCTCGCGGTCTTGTGCGGTAGATTACCAATCTGTGTCGAACTTGTCTGCCGGGTAAACGTCTACCATTGGTGGGGGGGGGGTCCACAAGGTACTTATTTTGGCCCAAAGTTCATCCGGCATTCGGCACACATGGCCGGCCTAATTCCATTTTAAGGCAGCAGCTTTTTGGGTTACGTCTATGACTTGAGTTCTGGAGCGTATTTCGGGTATCATATTTAATAAGTATTATTTATTTATTATCAAGACAAATAGAGTTGTGTCCCGCGTTTTAACCCGCGTAAGTCCTGATCCCGGATATAGAATAGACAGTATGAAAACGATGCCGGAACTGCGTTCAAAACCGCAAAGGAATACCTAGGACGTGTGAATAGGTACGTTAACGAAGGTTTATTCTCCATTTATTTATACTGTCCTAATTGCCTACCCTTTAAAGTCATTTTAATTACTACTGATAGACTATAAATTACTAATGTTGCATCTTTTAATGAACACCGTAATACCTTCTGCATTGCAATTTAAATACGTAACAAAGAATGAATGGTATACAGTTAAAAGGATAGGTTAGGATAGGTTAGAAATGCTCGTTCGTTTCGCTCACGTTACGAAAAAGGTAAGGTTACGTTAGGTATTACCAGGGCTATCTGTAAAGTCTAGATATTAAATGGACGCCTCGCATTGCTGAGATCTTTTGGTACAGAGTTTGTTAAACTTTTTAATTATGGCATTTGGTAATGTTTTTAAACTAATTGGTATACGTTTTTGAACTTAACAACAAATATTATTACAAATTCATACATTGTATTTATTATTGGTATTACATATTAGTCAGTAAAATAACAAATTTAAACATGGTAAATAAATAAATAAAATCTGTGACCAGAACACGGCGCCATATATTCGTCTTCGTTTGTTTATTTCGGTTGATTTTTGATTATTAGTATTACATATTAGTCAGTAAAAAAACAAATTCAAACATGGTAAATAAATAAATAAAATCTATGACCAGAAACGGCGCCATATATTCGTCTTCGTTTGTTTATTTCTGTTGATTTTGATGTAATTTTTGTAAAAACTATAGGCAATAGATAGATTAGAAATGATTGAAAAAAAATTAAAGTTGTTCTGAAATTTTAATGAAATAAAATTCAATTGTTAAACTTAACCGTTTGAGGTTAAAATATGAACAGTCTAACAAATAATCGCTGCCATAAAACAAACTTAACAACAGTTTGACAATCTCTGCCTTAAGGAGAATAATGTTCGCGAATAAAACCTCCTTACCATTGAACTAATAACTTTAAATCTATAAATTTAAAGCTGGAAATCGTGTGGCAATTTCATAGAAAGTCTTGACACACTGGGGCTGGTTAATAAGTTACCTCTTGAATGCAAATTATCAATGATGTGGCTGTGGGCGAACTTAGGGGGTGTTTTCGTGGGCATTTCATCCTATACTATCGTTTTGCATAGTGCTGTGAGCTATGGTTCACCGGGCTCACCTATTGTTGAAGTTCGTCGCCCTAACGCCTCTAACTTAGATTAGATTAACTCTTTATTGTACCAAATTTTTACAAAATATATAAAATAAACAAATACATTAGAAATTAAGTACAATAGATTTGTAAGTAAAATATAAACTAATAAACAATTTTTATCATGAATATTTACTTAAAACTATTTAAAAAACAACTAGGTACAATGGGCGGCCTTATCGCTAAAAGCGATACCTAATTTACTGCTATCAGAGATGACAACCTGGACCAACTGTCTTTCTTACCTTGCGTGCCTTTCGAAGCACTGAGAATTTGCAACTAATTTTCATTTAACCAATCCCAGCAGATCAGTTTTAACCCATTCTCTAGTTGAGTTGACTTAACCCCTTGACTCAGATCAAATCTAAACACCCCAGTTCAAACATAATAATATTTTTAGCAAGGAAATACGTTTCCAAAAAATCCCCATGACAGGGTTCGAACCTGCGTCCTTTCGATAAGCAGGCGACTGCTCTATCCACTGAGCTACACCGGGAATCACGTGTCATGTTCAATTTTTCGGCCGAATTTTTTACAACTAAAGTTTGGTTTCAGCGCCATCTACCGATCAAGCTTTGTAGTTTATTGACTTATTACTTAAGCTTATTTACCCCTGTTTAAAAATCAATCTACCCTTTGACTCAGTTCACGTCAACTGCACCCACTGGCACAGTCCATCCAGTCAAACTACTTAGCAGTTAAACTACTGTACCCTCAGAAACAGGGTTAATTTTCTCATTTAGTGGTATGTTATGGCCTATTTCAGAAATCTCTTTCGAACTTTGACCTTATGAACATTTTGATAATATAATGGTCAGAGTAATTTTTTTATTTGCAGGTCACGCGTAGCTAGTTTTTTTTTAAGTATATGTCCAATTATACCCAATGCCGATAAAACTCGCCCAGTGGCCCGATTCTGTAAAAACATAGCATGCGACAAGCAGGCGGGATGCAGGAGCATTGCAGAAGTCGATTTGTTGCATGAGTAAAAATAAAAGCTATTCTATAACTTCCTGTAATACTGTTTTTCTGATAAACAAGGGGAGCTATTTAAATAATGAAATAACCCTTAAATTTGAAGGCTACATAATTAAGTAGTAATAAAATAAAATAACATTAAAGAATACGAAATAACGTACTTCTCCTGCACGTCGCCTGCATTCCGCCGGCATTCCGCATGCTTTGTGCTTACCGAATCAGGGCCCCCCAACCTGGTTTCCCCCGACCCTGAGTCCGTCCCGGCTGTGACCCGAAGGTGGGTGTTTCTTACGTAAATACTGTATTATCTATATTTTATACTATTGTTACCGTTTATCACGGCTTTCTGGGTCATCTCTGCATTTATATGGCAATCCGTGTATATTTAGACGATGCTTTGTTATTTGGAAATGGTGGTTTGGAAGGCTGACATCTGTTTAACTTCAAAAAACCTGAAGGAATAGTTTCTCAATTCCAATTTTTGGTTCAAGCTAGAAAGCTTGAAAAATACTTCTAGAAAAAAAAAAGATCCTTGAAAATACTCCTCCTTCTAGAAGAATCTAGAAGTATTTTACAAGGAGAAATGCATCATCAAAATTACTCTCATGACAGGATTCGAATCTGTGTCCCTCGTTTGCCGTGCGAGTGCGCTAATCAGAACGCCATACGGTAACCCACATGACGCGATGATGAACTAATGATTATGCATTATCTCTCTTTGTACTATGGAACAAAGCAATACCTATAACACCATATAACTTACAATTTTCGTGAAATCCTAACTTTAATTACCAAATACCTACTATTCATTACATATACAACTTGTAACAGGTATGCCCTATTAATCCGAAAGGGGGTTGTTCTAGACGTCTAGGCGAACACCTTTTGTTCTCCGACTTTAGAAAATTCAAGCTTTTTTTTTTGAAAATTTTGAGATTATGTTTCACTAAAAAAACAGCTGCTTTTGAAAATAAAGGTAATTGAAGTTTTGATTGTAAATCATCAAACTAAATAAAATAACACATAGGCTACTTTTTTTTTTATCCCGATAATCCCGCGGGATCGGGACTTACGCGGGTAAAACCGCGGGGCGCAGCTAGTACCCATATAAAATACACCCCAATCCAGATAAAGCATTTATGGTCAGCAGTAATATTTGTTTACGGCGGAAATCGAACCCGCAACCTTCTGGGTCGCAGTCCGGGGTTCGTCCGTCGCGCCATAGAGGCCGTCAAAAACTAAAAAACAAGATTTTGAAGGCCATGGCCACTTACATAACCGAACTTTTATATCACAACTCATCATTTCACATTAGACCAGTTTCACATAAAATAAATTATTCATTTAAAAATGTCTCAGCCGTTTCATTGACAAAGAAATTGTTATGTCACACGACTATGTCATTGACTTTCATAATTATAATGCTCTTTGACATAGTTTTGTCTAAGATTTTTAATAAATATGGTGAAATTATGACATTCTTACTATTGTTTGTTACCAAATGTCGTGTTTTTTTTCGTAACTTGACATAGAATTTCGGAATTTTACTACTCTATTGTGTTTGAGTTTTGAAGAGTAAATGCGCCTGTGATAGTGAAATACTAGTTTTTTAATTATTGTGCAGAGATCTGTTGTTTCTTTTCAATTTAATAACTTCTTGCTATACAATTCTGATATTGATGAGCATGAGCTGTTGGTAGGTTCATACAAGTGCCAGCAAATGAGTTGAAAAATATCTGGCCCTCCACCCCGGATATTTTTCAACTTATTTACCGGGTAAATTCGCGCCGTATATTTGCGAGCAACGTAAAACGCGTAAAACTTTAGTGGGATTGATCGAGTTTAGAATCTTTAGCAAACAGGGTCGATTAATAAATAAATATCGCCTATACCTACTTACATCAAACTCTGCTATCTCTGCAAATAAAGTTATCATCTTTAAGTACATAAGTTTTGATCCAATATTTGTTTGCACATGTGTAAATTTATCGATTACAAATATTATCATTTAGATGTAGGTATGGGTGACTACATGACTAGTAGACTAGACTCATCAGCTTCAATAATAAATATAATATTATTTAAATAATATAATATTTCCAATCAAATCAATATATTAATTATTTACTAAAATTACAATATTAAATTATGTTAGAATTACAATGTCAAATAATAATAATAACAGACAATAATAATAGAAACACAAACAATATAAAATATACAAAATGTAAACATCACCACTATGCGAAAGAGAAAGAAAGAAGATGAAGAAGAAATAAGTCCAAAACAATAGTTTACTAAAACGTGCTAATCCAGCCTACTTCTTAGTCTTACTTCTTACCTATATTATAAACGCGAAAGTTTGTATGTATGTATGTGAGGTTGTTACTCTTTCACGCAAAAACTACAGAACCGATTGCGATGAAACTTGGAATATAGGTAGCTGGGGACCTGGATTAACACATAGGCTACTTTTTTTCCGGATATTCCCGCGGAAACGGGACTTCTATGCTGAGGCACTGTTAAGGCCCTTACCACACCTCCACTGCGACACCATGACAGCGGAATCGCAGTGATTTTGCCCGCCTCTGGTCCACTCCGCGATCGGAGCGCGGTAGTGTGGATGAATCCTGGAGCAGATTGACGAAATCGTGTGGTGAAAGAGACAGCATTATAGTCAATTGTAAGCGTTAGAAGAGGCAGTTTTGCTAGTGTTCCGCTTCTCCTTATACGGACAAGACAGCAAAATTACTGCGGTTCTGCTGGCAGCGGAGGTGTACAAGGGCTTAAGACCTTTTAGTTAAAGAACATCTCAAGCTCAAACCTCTCCTCTCCTCTTCAAGTATTAACTCCCTTACTTATAAAATATTATTTACACTGACTAAGTTATGTGATGTTTGTCTCTGTTTCCCATCTTTGAAACTTCATGACAGTAAAAGACAAACAATGCATAGTTATGCAGCGCATCAATTAGCGTTTATAAGTAAGGGGGTAAGTTGTTAAAACAAGCTAGACTATTCCTCGATGTTGCTCAAGTACCTAGGCGTTGTCGTTGCATCAACAATACAGGTAACAAGTCGACACTAAATCTGATCACATTATTTTAATAACCTGTTCCTTACGACATCGCAATGTTCTTGTTGGTACGTTTTACGCGTAAATTGTGTATTCGAACTATGATCCTAGAGTTCTAGGTTTAGGGTTTAGGTAAGTACAGGATTTAGAAATATTTTTAGCAAGGAAATATATTTCCAAAAAATCCCTATGACAGGATTCGAACCAGCGTCCTTTCGCTAACCAGGCGACTGCTTTAACCACTGAGCTACACAGAATCACGTGTCATGTTATAGTTTTCATGTTGGGTATGTTTACTGTAAAGTGAACCACCTGAGTCAGTCAATAAGCAGCGAAGCTTGACCGGCAGATGGCGCTCAAACCAAGCCTTAGTTGATAAACAATTAGCAAGGAGAGATATGGCCGAAAAATTATAACATGACACGTGATTCCGTGTAGCTCAGTTGTTAGAGCAGTCGCCTGGTCAGCGAAGGACGCAGGTTCGAATCCTGTCATGGGGATTTTTTGGAAATATATCTCCTTGGTAAAAATATTTCCAAGTTTAAAATGCCTTGAGCAATAAAAACAAAAAGAAATATTAAGTACAGGATTGTTGAGAAGGAACCAGTAACGGTTATATGTAGTGGGTGCGATACCTGGCTTCGAAAAGTGTAACACTGAACAAAACTTCCCTGTAAGTTTACTAATACGAATCACTTAACAACGAATGCACGCTACCACGAAAAACTTAGCACCGAAGTCATGCGATCTCGAATAACAGAATCTCTCTAATTTATGAACTCGACGATAGTTTTCCAATCTTACTTACTCTTTACTTACTTAGTAAAAATTACAAAACATTATTGCATAACAAATATCTCTACGTTATCTCGCATCAGAAAAGGTAAAAGTCAACATTATTCTGAGGTCATCCCTTAGGTCAGCCAACGTACCACCACACTTACTCCTTATCTCAAAGGAATAGAGTTCAAAATGGCGCTGAAAAACAAATCATAAGAAAAGACTTGAGTTCTATTGTAAAATTTACTCCTTTGCATGGCTGATTATTGGAATGCCAATCAAAAATCGACTTTGGACGCATAAAAATGGACTTGGGAATTGATCGGCAGATTGCCTTTTGTTCTTGGTGGTTAGGGCAGGTTTTAACAAACGTTACAGCCCGCATTCGGGGGCTAAAAGCATGTGTATGAGGCACACTAAGATCTTTGTTTCCAAGTCTACCTTAGTTACAAGCTGCTGAAGAACGGACGAGGCTAGGCGCGCTTTACCTTTGGGATAGAGAGGTCAGCTGTGGTATTATGTAATTAGCATCCACCGCTGTCAGTTGCTGTCAAAAAGCATATTTTGTTTTGTACATTGCTGTTTGAAGTAATTACCGGTAACAACCACGTTACGTCAAAGCAGCAATGTACTGCAACTTAGCCATTAATAACGGTGAATGCTAATTACATGATACCACAGCTGATTGCAGTCGGTCCCGTAACAGTTGACATTACCCAAATCTTTATCAAAAAAAAAAAGTTTATTTTCTTTAGATTCTTGTACAACATTAAATGCACATGATCATTTGGCTACGTCTTAGGTGTATTGATTTTAGTGTGGCTTCGGAACGCGCCCTCCGATGAGAAGAAAAGTACATTGGATTACTAAAGTTTGTGCTCGCAAACTGTTCGCCGAAGAACTAGTTTAATTTAGAATTGATTAATGAATTTAAATTGCATGGGATGATGATCTAGAATGCAATCGATGAAAACTGGCTAAACACCGCCCGAGACCAAATGGAAACAAATGAGCTAGACCTTTGTGGGATTATAGGTTGATAATTAAATTGGAATAATTATTCATTCTAACCACTTTAACCCACAACGGCATAATTTGAAGATATGTTAATCTTACTAATATTATTAACGCGAAAGTCTGTATGTAAGTATGTATGTATGTATGTGAGGTTGTTACTCTTTCACGCAAAAACTACTGAACCGATTGCGATAAAACTTGGAATATAGGTACCTGGATTAACACATACGCTTTTTATCCCGATATTCCTGCGGGAACGGGATTTACGGGTGAAACCGCGGGGCGCAGCTAGTTATTGTATAAACTCCCCGAATTCGTTACAACGACCTCTGAAACTAATGAATGAATGAATGAATGTCATTTATTTGCACGAAATATGGTTACAACAGATGTTATCAAGTAGTAGGTATAGTTCAACAAATACGCTATATGAGCTTAGTTAACTAAGCCCTAAGCTTCAGCTAAAATTGCTAGCAAAACGCTATCCCCATGAGTTATAGTTGGTTTAGAACGCTTTTATTTATGACAACAACTTGATTATCGACGCCTCAGGGCTTAAAATTATAGCCCACTATAAATATTACTGATATTTTGATGTCTTTCATACGTGAAAAGGTGTACTAAAGAGTATTAGAATTAGATTTAACAATAAATATTAAGTTAAGTTTTAGTGGTTCTGTTTGTACGGGAGGAATTTATTACTCGATTGCAGAAGAAGAGTGTTTATGAGTACACGATTTTGAACTTGTTTTTAATGGTTTTGGTGTTGGATGGAAATTGAATGGAGCGAGTAATATTTTCGTAATGTTTTGAGTGATTGTTCTTACCCGTTATTATAATTTAAATTGGAAAATGCCACATTTTGTGAATTCTATGTTTTGGGAATTCATCACCTCATAACAAAGAACATGTTGTTTTTAAAGGTGATAATGCGAAACATGGTTCCCTATTGGGAGCCACTCTTATTTCAGTTTTTTTAGTGCAGATTTTTTATAGCACACAAAAAAATATCCTATCCTACTAATATTATAAAGCTGAAAGTTTGTGAGTGTGTGTATATGTGTGTAAGTGTGTTTGTTACTCAATCACACAAAAACGGCTGAATGAATTCGGATGAAATTGGAATGTAGGTAACTGGGGACCTGGAATAACAGAATAACACATAGGCTACTTTTTATTCCGAAGTTCCCGCGGGTGAAACCGCGGGGCCTAACTAATAGGTAACTAAAACTAAGGAAATATGGGTAAGTAATACCAGTCGACCGAAGCTTTAACTATTAACATCGTTCTTACGGTCAAGGAATACACCACGAGGAAACCCGCGTCTTAAAATCATGTACAATGCCCTAATTGTTAACCTACTACGTTCGGAAAACATCCAGCAAAACCATTAACCATTTTTTACTAAGTAATAAAAACTAGGTATATGGAAAGCCTCCTAGACGTCTAGACAAACCCTATAATTACCCAACAGTATAATATCTGCCGCTGTAACCACCTACTTTAGGTTAATAAAGGGTTGAAACATCAGCTGTTTTATACATAAATACCTAGGTATGAAGGATTCATATATTAACCTTCAGTTAATAAGACCTTTATAACTTGAAAAGGTCGAGGAGGGCAGGCTTTAAAAAGGTCTGGCTAAAGAAATGTTGTTTTATTGTTACACAAAAAACTTACCATAAAAATGGAACCTGTAGTTCTAAATTACCGCTGCCAAGAAGCTAGTTCATTTGGGAATGTAACATTTTGGGGACTTTAACATTTTGAGAATTTAAAATTTTAAAGTATATCAACATTTTGGAAATTCCATATTTTGGAAATGTATCATATTAGACTGCTCTTTCTCTAAAATACAATTAGACGAACGCGAACGGTTAGGAAGCTATTGCATGCATTGGAGTCTAGAGTGGAAGATTGCCGTTCCTGTCTTCTCAATAAGCGTGCTACATCTTAGCACGGACTATCTAATGATAATATTTTTTTTCCCTCTCATTAAACATGGGTTCAAATAATGGTGTTATAAAATACGAAAGATCACAAATGCTAAAAAGATTTTAATCATACTTAAAGAAAAACTTTCCAAAAATTTCACACCCGACAGGACTTGAACCTGCATCTCTGGGGATCCGTCCCAACGCCTTTTCCAATTTGGCCACGGAGATGCAGGTTCAAGTCCTGTCGGGTGTGAAATTTTTGGAAAGCATTTCTTTAAGTATAGTCATCCAAGTGTAGGAAACACTTTAAAATAAATCAAAAACAAAATTTTAATCGAAATATTTTAAAGGAAAAATACATCTTCAAAAATTCACTTGTTTCGAGATTTGAACTCGCGTGCCTGGATCAATATTCCAGTGCCTATACCGCTCGGCCACGCAAGTTCCCCAAGAATTTTTGAAGATGAATTTTTTCTTTAAAATATTTCTAGTAAATAAATATGCTTTGAGCTATAAAAAACAAATTTACGAAAGATTTTAATCGTTCTAAAAAAGACATTATTTTGTTTTGGCAAACAAACGTATTGTACAAATACAAATATTTTATTAACAACCACCGTTACAAGTCATTCACAATACTCATAATAAATACATCATTACGTTATTTCCATTACAATACATACTTTTCATACAGGAAGGTAGGTAGCTAGGTAGGGGGCTTTGTAGGTACATATATGTATTGTGTGTTTGTGTACGTTCGTATGTTTACGAACCCTAACTAAATCTCCCTCTGTTGTCCCCAGGTTGGTTCTCAACATGTGGGTGTCGCGGCGGCGCCCTGGCGTCAGCGCGGGGCTCCATCGCGGCGTTGCTGAGGGCGCGGGCCTTCGCCCTCGTCTCACCCAGGGCTATCTCCGCGTACAGAGCGCGCCCTGCTTGTGGTAAGAATCAAGAATCAAGAATTTTTATTGTTTAAGTGATGTACAAAATGATCCTAAATTAACATACATATTTTGGATACAATCTTACCCACTACAGGCATACAATAATTAAAATTGTTACATTAATCTAAAGTAATTTAAAAACTGATACAATTTATTCCTTAATGAATAATCGTGTCTGTTTGTTTTACACTCTTTATCCTAATTATATTATAAGTATTTTGAAGGGGTGATAAACGTGCGAGTAAATGTTTATTGTTTAATTCTCTTGTTAATTTAATCATTTATTCATAGATATAAGTTTTGGTGTACAGGTGGTAAGTATCCTAACCTAACTCAATGAACTCGAATATATATGGAAGTAGCAATCCTTTGAAAAAATGTTCCACGCAAACGGTGGTTGCGGGGCCTAGAACGCTGATCCGACCGCCAGTCTGTCACTAAAGAGCATTCGCCATTGCTTGGTCGATCCAAAGGTCGGATCATAGGTCTATCACCCCCTTGTAGTAATATATACTCTAAGGTCGCTCCCTTTAGATATTGGCGTATGCTAAATACAAGATATAAGTAGATACAGCTAGGTAGGTACTTTGTTCAATATCACATTAGAATGTTAATGTCGATTTCATGCTAATTTGTACAAGTCTTTGGCACAGAATTGTTGTTTCAATCAATGCTTTATTTTATTTATTTCTTGTCGGTTATCGGTATTAATTTTTGCAAGTCATTTGCAATATACATCAAAACAGTCAAGTCGTCGTAGTAAAAGCCAAGTCAAGGAAGTCATTGTACATGGTGGCTCCATAGAAATAGCTTTTTGGAAATACCGAGCTTTGGAGACAACGCTAAAGTCCATGTTTTGCAAAATATCTCTTTAAACGCGTTGCCGGCAAAACTCAATCATAGAGTGTCGGTTTAAAGTTTAAACCGACACTCTATGATTAAACTTTAAACTAGTGATGTGTCATTCATATAGAATAATTGATCTTAGACATGATTTCTTTGATTTTTAATGGCTACAAAAAGTTAGGGTAAATGACCTTTATTTTTTCGTTTCATGGTAAACTCTAGTTTTTTCTCATTAGTAGGAAACTGGAATAGGAGTGTAGATTGGTTGATTACCCTAGCAAATATAATATGCGATCAGAAACGAAAAATAAAAGTTGCCTCATCAAGTCATCACCGCTATAGAAGAGAAGCGATTGCAACCTAAACGACGGGTTACGATTTATTTTCCTTAGTGGCTGCACTGGCCTACGTATCGGAACACCAAATAATCCGCTTGGAAGAAAACTGCCTTGTCAGATTAACCTTACAACAAATGTACCAGGGTATCAGAACTAAGTAGGTCGAGTAGACGTTCATACTGCTGAAGAAAAGCGATGGCAATCAAGAACGTCCCTTTCCGAGTTCCGATCTATTTTTCCTTATGTCAATTACGTCAGTACGTAGGCCAGTGTAGCCACTACGGAAAGAACAGTTCCAATTAACACCAATGACAGTTTGGCAGAACGGCCATTTGCTAGTTTCTAGCTTGTCCAGTAACCTAACCTCATACCAACAGTACCAGGCTTTCAGAAATGATATGAAGTTATCTTCTATTCCAGATAGTGGTCGAGTAGGCGCTCAGTACGAGCGAGCGGCTGCAAGGCCCGGGACGCCGCTCCGGCTTGCTGGAGTCTTCGCGGATGGGAGCAAGGCAAAGGCACCCAAATACGCTCAGCTGGTTGATCCGCAGGGGAACGTAAGCCATTTTTATGTTTAAATTACCTATCTATGTTATGTGGTTAAGTATTTTTCTTTCAAAGTACTTCAACTAATGTAAAAACAGATAAAATGGACAAAAGTTATTATTTGTTTCGGTTGTGAATCGATTCTGTCCATTTGGAAAATAGCCAGTGTCAAGTATTATTAACTTTTACAAGTTAATTACAATTTCCATCAAAACAATCAAGTCGTCCTAGTAAAAGTCAAGTCAAGGAAGTCATTGTAAATGGTGGCTCTTTACAATGACAATTCACGCGAGCTTTGAAGACATCGGTAAAGTCCATGTTTGCACCGATTTGCACTTCCATTAAACTTGAACACCATCACGAAACTGTTTTGATGAATATGACTCACAAAATTAAACAATTTACACGCTATTACACTAGGTTTCACAAAAATAAAAATTTAGCAACACATTTCCTCAACGCTTTCCCGCCAAAACTCCGGACAAAAGTTTTCCATTTTGATCAGGGATACAAACGCCACGAGTGATGGAAAATGGCCAAAATTGAAACGTTTTTTTTTTCATAATTGTTTGATTAATTATTTTCATTATTTTTTATCAATAGCTTAAGTGTAAAAGCCAAGATAAAGTCATAGTAATAGTCAAAGTTAATAATTAAAATAGGTACATAATAATAAATTATTATTAGTAAATAAAAAAAAATGTTGGTAAGTAACTGCCAAAACAACAAAACTTTCTGGATACTTCTAAAAATTTCGAGTGATTAAAGCAGGGACCGTTTTTGGTTACCCTTATTTGAGTTAAGACGTGGTTTTTTTAAAGGCTTAATCGAAAAACCTCATTCAATTGGTTATCATTTTAATGGGTAAGTTTTTTCAATAAGCTTACCCCGGCAAAACCCCTTCAATGGGGTTATGCGATGGCTGAGTAAGTGGTAACAGCATCAAACGAGTTAGTTCATTTTAATAGGTAACCCTATATGATAGTGTAACGCGGTACTAAACGGTAACACTTTGTCTCCCAGTAGTGAAATTTATTCCTTATAACTTTGGAATTAGGTAAAAAAAGAATGTTTAGAATCGGCTCGGCGAGTAGTCATTATCATGGGTGGCGCCATCTTCGTTGCCTAATTATTAGACGCACACGGGAATTGTTTTTATTGCTATGTTCATAGAGTACATTTTATTTTTCTTCCGGCAAAAAGTATTTGGTAAACATTTAAAACAAGTTACGCTTCTGGTTTCTGTAGAAATAAATTGCAAATAAATATAATATTGAGTTTAGTTTTATTGTTCAAATTCATTTTTTATTTTATTGAATTGGATGTATTAGATCACTAGGGAAAACCTGGGAGAGTTGCCTATAGTTTTTATAAAGCTTCATAATTTCATATTTACCGGAAGGAGATGAAAACAAATAATGACGATAGTTCAATCATATATTTATTAAAGACTTAACATACCAATTATAACAATTAAGTCTTAGTTTTAGGAAATACAGACTTTTATTTTTAGTCTGTCGATTAGGCATCTGTCCCATAGCTATATGTGAGACGCCAATGGGTATCAGGGAGAGATGCCTAAGTAATTATTAAAAGGAAAATGAGGTTTTATTTGTCACAAGTCATACATTTCGCAGGATCTCCAGTACTTACAATCTTGGTGGAACCATTCCTGGCATTGTATGCATTGCAGCCAGTCACAGTTTTTATGTGTCGCATGATAATACTCTCCACATGCAATGCAGATATCTCCTAAGATGCTGCGTTCTATATCCTCTGTGGACGAATCGTCATGCACGGAGTAATCAGAATCCCCATCACTCGACTCATCTGATGTTTTTATTTTAATGATCTTGGGTTTTCTGGAATAATTCCTTTTAGAAGCTCCCTTTCTTAGTACTTTCGTTTTAGATTCTCCTTTCTTCTTCAAAAGTCTTGGGGTTTTTGTACGCACAGTCGCTATTTTCTTTTCAGTCTTAATATTTATTTTTTTAAAATTTTCAGGGGTTGTTAACAGCGTCGCATGTTGCTTCCTTTTAGAAGTAGTTCGCATCGCAAAAGAGGGAACTGGGTGCACTTTATCCAAAACTTTCGAGGGTGTTTCTCCGTCAGGTTTGTTCGATGGATCTTTTTTTACTGGCGTTACTTGAATTGCTGGTTTTGATAAGCTGTACCAGTCATTTAGATAAGCTGTGCCAGTAGACGCCTGGACCCGTTTCTAATGTATCATCAGAGATGGTTGTTTTGTTCCATGTATTTAACCCGCTGGTTGAAGGCTGTGACGTACCACTAGCAAGTGCTGTACTAACTGACGTCTCACCTGCCTGTGCAGGACTGTCAGAAATAAAAGTATAGTCAGGAATTGCATTTCTGTCAACAGGGTAAATACCGCAAGCTCTAAATCCCGACGTGCCATTATTTTGGGTAGCTGATTTACCCCAAGATTTGCCCAATAAATCTCCGAATTGAAGTCTGCCTAATTTCCGAGTTGGATTGTTTCGAATCCAAGTATTGACTTTGCTGTAAAAACTGCTTTTTAACAATTTAAAAAATGCTCTGTCCAAGGGCTGCAAGTAGTGCGTCGTGTAGCTCGGAAAACACAAAAGAATCACTTCATTAACTTCGCTAAACTCGAGCATGTCAATAGAGTTGCAATGAGAAGTGTGTCCATCCAAAAGCAGAATAACTTTTCCAGGCAGTTTTCTTGGCATAAATTGTTCCATAAGCCATAAAAAAAAATTTCAGCGTTTATGTAACTTGACTTTTCATTCATGTAAACCTGGCTACCAGGAGGCATACCATCAGAAAATTCGTTTTTTTTATTTTTGCCTTTAAATATTGTCACCGTGGGAATAAAACTACCTTCTGCATTACAGCAGCATACCAAAGAAATATTTTCTCCTCTCTCTCTGCTGTAGTTAATTGTGGGACTGATTTAGATCCTTTCATGGCAACTACGTGTGGTGGTCTATTATTGAGTTGAAGCCCAGTCTCATCCAAGTTATAAATTTTATTGGGTTGGTTTCTCAAGTCATGCTCATCTAATTGTGATTCCGATAGATCAAAAGATCCGGTTATTTCTTTGTGGTTCATTCCTTGAGCTCTTTGTAAAGAAACACCTTCTGATTTACGCAGAGTGATTTCAGGATTTCGTCTCATAAAAGATTTAACCCAATCATAACCTGCTTTACCATTTTCTCTGTTAAAGTTATGCTTGAGATTTAAATTCTCTGCAAATCTAAACGCCATCACCCGTAAATCGTCGATAGATGGAGCAAATCCCCTTGATTGTAGTTTCTTAATATGACTGACTATCTTCTTTTTATTATCTCCAAACAACGAGTTAGGACCTAGACGGCCTTTTTAGTTATTACCTGACTTATATCTACGTTGAAGAGTCCGATATGGGATTTTAAACTGCTTGCTTGCTTGATTACGGTTCATTTCCTTGCTTTTGATCGCATTAATTGCGTTTCTTAAATCGCTCTCTGACCACAAGGCCCTGTTTCGGCCAGACATCTTCCTAACGTAGACCCGCGGCATCTAAAAAATAATATAACAAATAAAATGTATAGTCGTCTTACCCCCAAAATCAATTAGGCGTCTCTCCCAGATGACTGGGTGAGAAGCCTAGTATATTTTAAATCAGTAAAATGGAACGCACTTTAAAAATAGCGTCTTTGCCGTGACAACAATAATTAATACCATCAGTAAAATTGAAAAAAAAAAAAACAAAAGAAGTCATTAAAAAATGTGGAATTTTTTTGGTTAAAATGTTCCTTAGAAAAAAATCATAAGTCTGAGCGATAGTACTTACATTTCAACTCGAAATAAATACAAAAATCACAATTATTTTCGGGAACCACTTGCACAAAAACTTGCTCTTAGGTTTTCGAAATGCAACTGACCCGGTTGGATGCGTTCAGAAATTACTATTTTTTTTTAATTTGAGTTTATATTTTTGTAGGCATCTCTCCTCTATAGGCATCTCTCCAGGTTTACCCTATAAATACGTCGAGCGTTCTTACAACTATGACTCTAGTCTGGCTAGTTAATTTAAATGATTTGATGAAAGATTTTCATCTAAAATGCCACAATTTAATTTAATGTCATCCTGCTCAATAGATCGAGACAGTTTGGTTATTAACCAAGTTCTTGACTGAAATATTAAAAAAATAAGATAGCAAGCTGTATTTTAATACAATTATTAAGGTATTAATATCTACCTTTTGTCATATAAAAATGTTTACTAACTATAGAGTTAGTATCAATGATGTCAAATTTATTAATAATACATGCTATAGTATGATTTCGCAAAGGTACTCAAACAATTTTATTTGATTAATAAAAGTTAAATGTGACTGTGTGTTTTTAACGTTGTACCTGCTGAAGAATCATTCAAATACCTAGGTACTTAACCATAATTATTACAGGGAAAAAATGTCACAACCGAGGCGATATGCAGTACATAGGTACTTTGAATACGATGAAATGACTAGAAATGCAATACGTAGGGGCGGGGTAAAGGTAACCCATTAGAAAGTCTATCAAAGGGTTACCCCATCAATGAGGTTTCCGTAATAAAATGTGTAAGACTTTCGCCTGGGAAACTCAATGATTCGGTTACCATATCAATAGTAGTGTAGGTAGGTTACCCAATGAAGATGGTCACCTTATCCAGATGGTAAGCTGAGCAAAGGGGTTTGGGTTCGATAGAATTAACTCCAAAGCGGTGTTTTGCGGTCCCTGGATTAAAGTCATATTTAGAAGGATAACCTTCAAAAGAACCTGCTTGAGTCGAGCTATACGAATTGAGCAGTACTTGCTTGAGCATACATTAATGCGCACTTTTAGACCGACTTTCCGAAAGATGTGCTTGACTTGGATGTTTTAAATGACCTTCAGAAAATCCACCATGACTCATTTTAGAACGAGACGTGCGAAGTAGTGCAGCACTCTTTGAAGCACCATCTAGTGTAGATTTAGAAAGACTTTCTGTAAGTTGAGCTCGACTTTCTGAACCCCATTTTGAGCTACGTTCCGAATGATCTCTAGAAATAGTGTTATGACCCGATTTAGAACGAGAAATGCCAAGTTGTGCAGTACTTTTTGAAGCATCATCACCTATTGCAGATTTAGAAAGGCTTTCTAAAAGATGAAACTGATTTTGTTTCCTATGTTCCGAAGGTACTAGTTTCGAAGTTTCGTCTGGAATCTCAGATCGACTTCCCGAAAATCCAGCATTAGCCGAACCAGAACGTGCTCTCATAAGTTCTGCAGTAGTTTCTGAAGGTTGAGTTACAGCCACTACAGCAGATTTAGAACGGTTGTCTGAAACCTTAGTCTGACTTTCTGAATGGCTAGAAATATCTTCTGGAAGGTGAACATGAAGTCCAATATGACTGTGTAAACTTCTTGAATGTTCCGAACGAGAAAGAGCTGCTGCTGACTTTGAAAAGTGTTGAGAGTTAGGAACAGCCAGTTTGGAAGGCTTAAACTCGATTGCCAAAGGATTACGTCGAGCTTCTAAATTCTTAAGCTCACTTGCAGTTTCCGACTTATCTTCAGTGGATTTAGAGTCAATTTTTGCAGATTTACCATACTTTTTCGGCACATATGGTTTTTGAACAGCATTGACATCAATCTTTGGATCTTCGTCCCCACTAAACTTTTTGTGGTACTCGAATTTAGCCAACTTTTCTTCCTGTTTCACATATTTCCAAACTGGTCCATACATATCGGCTACCTCACTCCTTCTCCTTTGCATTTTCGTTGATGGAATCACGGTCAACCATGATATCACTGCATTTTTATCATACGTCTCAATATCGGCAATACCATTGTAAGAGATTACTTCACAGTTTGTCTTGAACACGGTCAGATGTGGAATGCATGTGATGCCGTACATGAACTTTAGAGTGGGTATGAGGATATCATCGTAGCGAAGGGTGAACCAATTAGCTTGGTCTTCGAAGCAGGCTATGGCATCTTCTTCGGTTTCGTCCATTGGTATGAAGATGACTTCTGAAAAAGAATTTACATTTTTACTAGCAATATGTCCTGCTAAATTTACATCTTAAGAGTTTCGTTATAGCTATTAATCTGCTACCACGGGACCATATTATTAATAATGTTAGCTAGCTTATATGTACCATTCCATGGTTTTTTATAGGGGTTTGAGTAGTAAGTCATCACGACAGCCTGCTCCGAATTGGCGAACGTCCCATGCTTGCGAATTATGGTGAGCTCAAGGACATGTCATGCAGTTTCCTCCCAAATTTTCCTTCACCGTAAGAGCTTTGATAATAGCGTACTACCTTCCTCAAAGAAAAAAGATATTGGCGCCCTGCCATGATTAGAAGCCTCGACCTTCGAAACAATAAAAGGTCGCAGTATCTACCACTAATAAGAACAGTAACTGACCTATAGGTATGTGATGCAAGTATTTGGTACACTCATAAATATGGTAGAATCTCTTCAAGACATTTTTTCTATCGACACCTTTGGCCGTGTACAGCAGGACAACTACATCGGCGTTTTCTTTGATCCATTCGCCAGGGACTTGCTCCCATATCTTATTGTAAATCTTTGCGTCCTTCAACCAGTCCAGAGGTTCGAGTATTAGAGGGGAAAGTTCCTTTTGGGTTCTACCAACAGATTTTATAGTTTGCGTTGAGTTGGTGAAACTACTAACGGCCATTTTGACAGTAGTGTTCCGTGATTTTGACGGTCTGTCTCTTTTGAAATGTCATTTGAGGTCACAGATGACATTGTTTTGATCATTAACATGTCATTATCTAAGTTTAGTCATAGATGCAAGGAGTTATAGTACTAGTTAGAATGCTCACGTAGAAATAAAAAGTGTTCCGCTATATTGAGCATGCTGTCCCTTTTTAATAACACTATTAGAAAGAGACAGCACGCTACATTGAAGCATGCTGTCTCTTTCTAATAGTGTTCATTAGTTTTTGTTAGTTCTGTTTTTACTGTATGTTCTTTTGTTGTTTTTTGTTTTATTTTGTATAATATGTAAATTTTGTCTGATAGGATCTTAGGTTATCATGGTTTTTATAATGCGGGACCTAAATCTATGGTGGGTGACAAGTTCTAAGCTCCAAAATTAACGAAACTTGTGCTATAGTGACCAGCCCAACTTAACCCTTTTATACTTTCTTTAGCTCTAATTTATGATTACCTTTTAGCGTGTAAAAAACCACTCCCTGTATGGTTAAGTGAAATTGAATCATATTCTCCACACAATAAGGTTAGTAATGAACTGGGAAAGTCGTGCATAGTTTATAGTTTGTAAGGCCATACTTGTATGGAATTTGAATAAGTTGGATGACTGTAAGGGCGTCGATTCTAGTTGCTAAATCAATTCAAAAAGGGACTAAAAACTTTAAAAGGAAAAGGCGAAACCCTAAAAACCCTTTGGAGATGGGGTTTTTAGGGAACCCTTTCCTTTAGTAGGAGTTTTGAAATATTAAGCGTTTAAAAACTCTGGGTTGTACGTACAGTTGGTATTCAATTATTTGTAGTTGATTGCGTTGGAAAGTTTGTTTTTGTGTTGAAAAAAAAAACCACGTCTGTACCTAAATATTTTTTTTCATTATGGTACCGTAATTGTTTAGATTCAATTTGCCTAGACGCAATTTTTTGTTTGGTTATTTTTTTTTATTTTTGTAAGATAAATAAAGATAGATAGATGAAAGCGGGATAAGGGCTGTACTTATTGTCCCAAAACTTTGATTAAACAGATAGTACAGAGATAACTTTAAACCAGCGTTTCACAATGGACGGCCTTTTCGCCTAGTGGCGATCTCTTCTAATAATAATTGGTATTTATTTATATAAAATATTAATAAAACAGATAATACACATTAACTACATTTTTTTTCTTTAAAAAAAATGAAAAATGTTATAAGTATTTAGAATATTAAACAAAAGTAAATTCAAATACAAACTACAATTACTACAAAACTACTAAAATACAAAATATTACAATTTAAAACACTTTATTTATCCGGTTTTATCGCGTTTTTATTCATTATTTGACCCGAGCTTTCGCCAACTTTACAGTTGGCTTTTTCAAGGTTGACTAAAAAAAACCAACTGTAAAAAGGTTGTTGAAAAACTGTTGGTTAAAAAGCCAACTGTAAAGTTGGCGAAAGCTCGGGTCAAATAATGAATAAAAACGCGATAAAACCGGATAAATAAAGTGTTTTATTATGCAAAATCGCGAAAACCATAGAAGAAATTATTACAATTTATTTATTTAATCTAAATTTATTTATTTATTTAATTAAATAATGATGTGAAATAGGCGAATTTGAATACAATAACTTAATTAATACTACAATACAATTTTAAAAATATAACAAATGTCACAAATTATATAAAATTAGAGTTAAAGTCAATATTAAAAAAAAAAATGTTATTAATCAATATTCAGATCACCGAGCCAATTTATAAAATTACAATTATCAAATCAAATTAAAATATTTTTGTTCTTTTAAATGTTATTAGGTACATACTATTGTGTATTAGAAACGTCAAGTTGACTCCCAATGAGTAGAAGACACAAGAAACTCATGGGGTTATTTTGTTTCTTTTTTTTTGTTGCAATGATCATATGATTCAAATTGTCGTATATTTAGGGCTATAGTGGAACCGAAGCAATATTCTACAATAATACTAAAATCAGAGAAATAAATTAATCACTTCCAAGGATCTTTATCATTAATACTATATTTATTTATACAATTTGTAACAGGTATGTCCTTTTAATCCGAAAAGGGGTTTTTCTAGACGTCTAGGCGAACACCTTTTGTTCTACGACTTTTGAAAATTCAAACTTTTTTTTTTAAATTTTAAGATTATGTTTCACTGAAAAAACAGCTGATTTTGAAAATAAAGGCGATTGAAGTTTTGACTAACTAAATAAAAGGACAACATAAGGTCAATGACCTCGAATTCTCAAAAAAAGTTGATTTTCAAGTAAACTTTACACCTATTTTTTTCGAAAAGTACTTCTAATTTCCAAAAGTCGTAGAACAAAAGTTGTTCGCCTAGACGTCTAGAACAAACCCTCTCGGAATAAAAGGGCTTACCCGTTACACCTTGTATATTATATTAAGCTCCATGACAGTCCCATAAATCTAAATTAATATAAAAGGCAAAAGAAAGCACCTGTTGCCCTTCCAAACATTTCATTCAAACCCTAACTTAACGTCATAGAAATAAAGTCGATAATCAACTGGCACTTTACCTAGTTTATTGCCATGAAGTGTTTAAAATTCCTATATGGTAACAATTTGATTACCATTGTCTGTATTTAGGGCCGTGATTCTACTAACAAGCTCACAGACTTTACAAACAAAAGGGGATGTCTTATGTGGTCGTGGTCGTCCGTTATATGCTCGCATAAGCGTATATTATTTTAAGCGTTGATTTATTTTTCGAAAATCATTGCTTTTCCAGGGTTCGTTACCTAAAAACTAAAAGGTTACCTAAAAGGTAAAAAAAAAAGAGTTCCGTACCTAAAGGCTATTAAAGGGATCCTTTTACCAAGAATCCGTTTTTCGTCCGTCTGTTTGTCTGTCACCACCGGGCTGTATCTCACTTGACTTGACTTTTACTAACGACTTGACTGTTTTAATGCAAATTGCAAATAACTTGCAAACATTAAAATGATACTTGACACTGGCTACTTTCCTAATGGCCATAATCAATCAATCAAATCATTTATTGCGAATAAAGGTACACAATGACCTTATAATAAATTAAATTAAATCGATTCACAACCGATAAGAAATAAAATAAAACCGTGACAGATAGTTTAACTTTTGACAGATGATGGGTATTTTGTTGTCGTTTAACACATGTTTAACACTTAGTAAAAACTGATGAACGGAGCTCGCTTTTGTTTTTGACGCTTTAGTAGAACGTTGTGCTGAATGTTTATTTTTGCAAAACCTAGTTTTATGGCGTGTAAATTGTTTAATTTCGGCGGCATGTTATCAATTTAGTTACGCGAAGTTCAACGAGTGTAAAATACCAGTGCCAAACACGAAATTAGCACGTTACAAACAAATGTTCCATGGGGTTGGAGAAAAATCGTCGCCATTTTTTCTGCAGCCTTCACGCATTGAGAATTATTTTATACGATTGCAGTATAATAGTGGTAGTACGTGAAATTGACTAAATTGTCCTATATTGCTGACAGAAAGCCATAACTAAGAGAATGAAATGAAAAATGTGATGAGGAGCTCATTGGCATAGCTAAAGATCTTTAACAGCCTTGTGGGTTAAGCAACGCTTGGCGCGGTCATTACTTGGATTTGTGACCGAAAATTTGTGTAACAAAAAATCATTTTCTCGAGCTCCTCCGTGCATCGGAAGGCACGTTAACAGTTGGTCCCTTAACTCTGATAGCAGTCGTTAGGTCTAGTTAGAGGCGTTAGGGCGACTAATTTTTCTACGTGAATCGCACGTCCACAACGAGTGGTATCAACCACTCGCAGCAGGAGTCCGACGTCAAACGATAATCAGCGAATTATTTAAATCGCCAGAAGTGCAACGAGCGATTCAAAAATAAGGCTCCTGAACTCTAACACTAGATGAGACACACCACTATACGAAAAGAAGAATAACAGATAAAATAAATTAATATTTGAGTGGACCCATTTAACAAACATGCAAAAGTAGCCATTCCACGTCCCGATCTAATGAAAAACATCCTTAAAGGATGATTTTATTAAACCGTTTCCCGCCCGTGCCGGGTTCGAGCTTCGTTGTCCTTTGCTCGGCCGCCACTCGGTTGCAACAGACCGATCGACTGCTCGCCGAGCAATGGACAACGAAGCTCGGCCGGGTCGACGGTCTAATGTAAATAATACCTAACTCGGCTGAAACCGCGAGACGTAGCTAGTATTAGATAAAATAAACAAAAAAATATAGTTACGTTTTACAATTACAACATCAAACTAACATACTGGAATTTCTAAGTCGGGAATTAAATAAAAATACGCAATAAAACACATCCGCTTTAGTGTGAGAACATTTCTCTTTGATGACCTCTGTGGCGTGTCGGGCGCATACTAGAAGAGACGTACTGACGCAGAAGGTTGCGGGTTCGACTCCAGCCGGGTACGAGTGTTTATGCGCTAGCCAAAGGTTGCTTGGAAGAAATCTCTTTCAACTATAAGGCCGCAGTTTGTGCTACCTAATTTTAAGCTTATTTATCAATAACAATTATAATTTAAAAAAAAAAACACTTCAAAAAATTAACTTTTTTTTTATAAAGTATTTGTGTTATTTTTTAAAGTAAGCGTTTTAAAAATAAATAAATAATAAACTCTATATATAAAAATTAATCCCTATTTCCCTTGGTCACGGCACTCACGGCATCACGCGTGAACGGCTGGACCGATTTCGATAATTCTTTTTGCGTTGTGTTTTTTATGATCAGGAGAAGGATCTTATGAAAGAAAAAATGCTGAACCGATTTTGATAAAATTTACGCGGGGGGGAAACCGCGGGGCGCAGCTGGTAATAAATAAATATTGTATTATAATTTCTATTATAATGATTTTGTTTTTGGTATAAATTAACGAAAAACGATTTAACTTTAATAACTATACAATTATTATTTAATAATATACAATTATTATTTAATAATATACAATTATTATTTAATAATATACAATTATACATTTGCACAATTGAACATGAATCTAAGGCAACATAAAGGGTAGATTAGTAGAATCTGCAGAATCTATAGAAATAAATACCTGCTTAATATAATTTGTAAAGAAAGAACAACTGTCTAGCCTACTATCCCGGTTCATGACGGACTGACAGTGAAGTCTTAGTAAATAGGTACCATTTTCACTCTTTGAGTATGGAACCCTAAAAACACCCAAAAAAAATTCGGGTATAAAAACCAAAAAAAATGCTGGTTAATTAGTGCCTTAACCAGTTTTTGTGTGTTCCATCCTTGTCAAGGGGAGTGCTAACCGTCTCTCCTTTCAATAGACACAAAAATTCAAAATAGTTCATCATTTACGTGCTGTGTCCCAAAAAAATATCGCTTGTGCGATCTAGGTTTCCTTAAAAATACACTTTATTTGTACAAGTAAGACACTTTTTGCTGAAGAAAGCATTTTTTGTTGGTATTAGAAAACAGTTTTGTAAAATAAAAGTTTAATATTATTGTTTTTTATCGTGTAATTAAAAGATAAAAGTTCGTAAATTGGTTCGAAACGGATTTAGTTAACAGCGACATCTATTGGTCGCGTTGTGAACTAGAACTCCGTTGTAAATTAAAATTACAGTATTTGCTATGTTGTTTTTGTTAGTTTTGTATTTTAATTAGTATTGTACCAAACCCGCCGCTCCCCTCTCTCGCTGTCCGGGTTTTTTTTTTTAATTTTGTGATATTTATAATAAAATAAAATAGGTAGATAGACATAATCTCTCAATAAAAATGGTTGTAAATTAAAAATATTGTAATCGATTAGCAATTTGTTAATTGCTATTAAACTGTTTTTAAAGCTTCTAATCATAATAAATCAATAGTTATAAATGTTATTAACTATTATGCAAGTATAAGTCATATTAGAATAATAAATACAAGTTACAAAACAACAATGTGACACATACTTACATTCGAATTGACAATCACAAGATTAGGTGCTTTGATTAGTGGCAAAAAGCGCGCCATTTGCATAATTGGCAACTTTTTAAAAACGTAAGAGGCAACGTCCTCATCACTCATACAGCCAGGGCTGTATTTTATTAGTTTTTTGAACTTAATTAAGTTTCGCTCTTAGCGATAAGGTCGCCTATTTGTGCAACGAAATTCCATTTCTAAGCTTTCTGTGATTTTATTTCTTACTGTTTTGCTTTGTCCTCTAAGTATAAAAAATGGTGCTACAGATTATATATCCAATTTACAATTAGGTTTTTATTTAATTGTTCATATTTATTTAATTCATAAAACATTTTTCTGACAGAAAATATCTAAATTATGTGTGTACAAATTTGCGAAAATATTTATCTAAAATTTTAATAATGTACTTTATTTATTTCTTATCGGTTGTTAACCGATTGTGGCCATTAGGAACTTAGCCAGTGTCAAGTATTATTATTAATAAATAATGCAAGTTATTGCTTCGAAACAGTCAAGTCGTCTTAGTTCAAGTCAAGTCTCAATAATGTACTTACAAGTAGCATTATTCCTGACTGCGACTCTGCAAACCCAATCGATGAAGTAACAATTTAAATCAAAATGAAAAAAAAAAGTTCCGCCATTGTTGTTCTGTCTTTATTTTTTATTCTAGATCGATTCGCGGACTCGTTCTGCAGGTGGTTTCCAGCCAAAGCTAGTCATTAATCAACTCATGGTAGAAAATAGTAGAAATAAATAGCTTTGGTAGAAATGGTAGGGCACGCGTGCATTTTTTACTTTTCTTTTTTTCATGCCAGTGTGCGGTCAATGCTTTAAAGTCAAAGTTTAATGTTGATATATAGAGGTAATTTTTGAATTATTGTGAAATCTAGTACGATTTTTCAAACGCTGCACACACCAGATAGTAAGACGTGGGAGCGGTGCAGTTTTTCGCTCTCACTCATAGGTCTTAATTAAGGGTCTATGATTTATGACATGACCGGTGTGCAACGAGTAAAAATATACCTACCTACTCTTAATTTATTTTCCAGCGACCAGCGTTCACGATCATACTTTTGTTATGTTGGTTTCATACCCAGTTTCTCGTGATTTTATAGACAGTAAAATAGTTTAGTTTTTTTTTAATTAAATTGAATAAAAATACTATGTGGTAGACACCTTCATGCTTACATACATGAATACATAATAGTGCAAGGAGTTTTGGCGGTAACTCGTTGAGGAGATGTGGTGCTAAATTTTCATTTTTGTGAAACCTAGTTCAACTGCGTGCAAATTGTTTAATTTCGGTGGCATATTAATCAATTTAGTTTCGTGAAGGTGTACAAGTGGAATGAAAGTGAAAATCGGTGCAAAACATGGACTTAGTGTTGTCTCCAAAGCTCCGTGAAATATCTTTGAAATAAATGGCCGCCGTGTTTACAAATGATTCCCCCTAGACTTGACTTTAACTATGACGACTTGACTGTTTCAATGCAAGTAACTTGCATAATATAATACTTGACACTGGCTAAATTCCTAATGGCCATAATCGGTTCACAACCGATAAGAAATAAAAAATAAATAGTGCAAAATTGTTTTCTCTTTTCTACTCCAGTAGGTAGGTAATTTGTAATCTCTATCTTAGGTCTTTAGGTCATTTGTTAACGTCCTAGGGTTATTGATTACAGATTGTAAGCTGTAATTAGCTCGATTTGAAGCTAGCTTGTTGCAATTTCATGTTATCTTTTTCTTAAATCGGTTTGTGATTGCATTTTGTTCTTGAGTAGGTAGGTATGTATGGTCATTATATAGAATGAAGCATCGATGTAATATCATTTTGTTCAAATGCTCAGCTCGGTTCAATTAAGCTTATTAAGGTGAAGCTGATTCAAGTTAGTTAAAATGTGATTAGATGAAGCGTGTTTCGAACTGGCGTAGGTAAACATTATAGTCATCTGTTATTAATCTTATTAATAATCAAACAAAAGTTAAAAGTTACAATAGTTTATTTCCTTTAGATTCTTGTACAACATTAAATGCACATGATCATTTGGCTACGTCTTAGGTGTAGTGATTTTAGTGTGGCTTCGGAACGCGCCCTCCGATGAGAAAAAGCCACAAGAAACTCATGAGGGTTTTTTGGTGATCATGTGTTAAAGTACAATCGTCTTAATACAGATATAATCTATAATTCGAACAGGAGCAATCAATAAATGATGTCTATGGATTCTTTTTATCAAGATATGACGACGTATTATTATACGCCGTTTTACAAAATTTATTAATTATCGAAACAATTATTATTATTTTTACTAAGTCCGTGATATATTTTATTATGTAAGTATTTCTGTGCCCGCTATAAAAACTTCAGAAAAAATAATATAATAACTATTAAGTGAGCTCCCTTACAATCTACACACTACATACCTACAATTAATACAATTATTTATTACAAAACGTTAGATTTTTCTCAAAAACGGCTCTTAAAATAAAGTACTATAGTTTTAAAAGTTAAAATAATTTAGCAAAACTTCGCAAATTATCCAAGAAAAAAAGAAAAATACGGAGAAATAAAACACTTTACTTACCGGGTTTATTCGCGTTTTATTCATTATTTTAAAACGAACCGAGCTTTCGCCAACTTTACAGTTGCCTTTTTCAAGGTTGACTGTCAACCTTGAAAAAGCCAAATCATGAATAAAACGCAAATAAACCTGGTAAATAAAGTGTTTTACTATGCAAAAATCGCGAAAAACATAGAAGAAATTAATTGGGAGGAGTTTTTAAGGCGTACCTTCCGTTCGTTTTCCTTTAGAATATCTGTTGATAAGCCCTGGGGTCTATTTTTGAACCAAATGAGGCATTTCGAGCGATTTTAATACCTCGATTTCCACTGATTTTCGTTCAATTTCTGTAATTTTTCTAACGTTCACACGTCCACAACGAGTGGTATCGACCACTCGCTGCAGGACTCCGGCATCAAACGTTAATCAGCAGATATCGAATTATTTAAATCGCCTGAAGTGCAACGAGCGATTCAAAAATAAGGCTCCAGGTACCTAGACCGCGATCGTGTGTTATACCTGTCTCGGAGTTCACAAACGACACCCCAAGTTGACGACCTGTGACGCCCGCGCCGGTAATAGATTCATCCTCACGCCACTCGTTCCCGTCTGGGCCGCATGCCTTCGCGTACCTAGATACGTAGGTAGAGGTAGGTTGGGAGGGAACAAAAGGTAGGTAGGTACCTAGGTATATAGCTATAGGTAACCTAAGTAGGAGGTAGAGGTCATTTCACAAAAGAAGTCCCCTAGACGCTGCGCGCGAGTCGCGAGGCAGAATGTCCTCAAAGTGTATTTTTTTTTTTTATGGAAGTTTTAGCTATTTTTGAAATGAAATAGTAAAATTGGTTTGGATCAAAAGATATAAAATATGTACTTAGCTAAAAGAAACACAAAGGAAGAATATTTTGAAGAACTAGCTTTAGTTTCGTTTATTACCACATGAAAGACTTTGGTGGAGAGGACTTTGGGTAACTTTTTTATTATTTCTAATCGTAAAGCATTTATTTTTATTTACTTATCAATTTTTCCAGGAACTATTCGTCCCAATCAACACGAAAGGCGAGCTGTACGAGGTCTGTCCTGAGGAGCTGTCGCCGGCGGAATGGGACCTGGCCGAGCCGACGTGCGCGCCGCCCGCCGAGGCAGCGGCGCGTGCGCACAGACTGCCGCACTTGCTGAGTCTGTGGCAGTTGCCGACGAGGGTCCGGTTGCTGGCGGGCACAGTGCCGATTGAGATGGCGCATGATGTAGGAGGTGAGCATTGATGTATCTATCCTATATCTGTCTTCTATCTATTTATACTTATACTAGGAGTACGCCCCGAACTGAGATCTCACGACCTCCTATCTCCCCAACCCCCGTACCGATACGGCTCATCTTCGAACTCATAAATTCTATTGACCTAAACTACGCGCATATATTCATGAAGATCGTAGCGACGATACTCAAGTTATCATTGAACAAACATACAAAGGTACAAAGATACAAGCGGCAGGCCCGTCTACACTGGACCTCACTCGCTTCGCTCGTTCGGCCAATTAAAGGAAGAGAGGACAACAAGTCTGTCAAACTTGGAAGTAAATAAAAGAAAGTTTAGGGGAATTAGAAAAAGTAGTAGAACAAAATTATGTAATTTTTAAAATTCATGTCTGTCTGTCTGTTTGTTCTTTATAAGGAATGATTTCAGTAGTTTTTAATTCAGTAGATCAACCAGATTCAACCAGATTTCTATATTGGATAGTGCTATTTTCGAGGAACGTCTTGGTGTACTTTACATCGAAATCCAATTAGTAGAACCCGAGTAATGAACAAAAAAGTCGGCTATGCACTGGTATCAAATAATGTTAAGAATTGGGTAAGGAGTTCACCAAAGACAAAGTGGTAAGATTTTGTTTTAGCTACGACCGGACCCTAAAACAAAATCTTACCGCTTTGCCATAAGCCCAGCTAAACATCGGAGCTTAGCCCGGCTGAGCTTTTATTCTGATAGTAACCGTCCCCTATCTCCTTTCCTAATATTGCCTCCTTGGTTTCTTTTTCATACCTATCCCTTGGCGTCCGTTTTAGCCCTTTGTACCCTTTGGTAAAAAGACCGATCGGCAATATTTCACTTCCATCTTCCTAGATATAGGGAGCGTTCTTAGATGACATTGTCACTTAATCACCTAGTTAGTATTTAGTAATAGAATAATCATCTATTTAAAATTTATAATAGGTCCTAGATCATAGGTCATCATACATCTTTATATAGTTTCACGAATTACAGTTAAAACCGTGAGGCGAGTTTGGCTTTTTTAATAATTTCCGGTTTTACAAGTCAGTATGTTAATAAATTAATTACATAAAAGGCACATAACAGTTAACAATATTACATGAACACAAATAGACTATAAATAATGTTAAATAAATTTAGAAAGAAACGTGTTTTACAAGTATTTCTTGTCTGGGCGGATACTGGCTTGGTAGCCGAACACCCGCAAGCAACTCAGAGGGTCGCATGGTTAGTTTTAGCCGAGGAATAAGTATTTACCTAAAGGTAAACAAAACTAACACTTTAAATTTTATAACAAATGGATTTCCAAAATACAATTTTCTTCTTCTTTTCGAGTCGTCAGGTCGCCCAAAGGCCTCGAACTTGACCTAGTGAGTGCTTTTAGCGATAACATCCGAAATATAACGAACCCGGTCCAGTTTGGAATTGGATACTGATGCAATGTCATCTAATATTTATTTTATTTATGTTTCAGACGATCTCTTACTCCGAGCGGCGGTAACCGAGCCAGTGATTGTAATGTGCACTCTCCCGGAATACGGATCGCTATCCAGCAGTAAGCAGGTCGACCCTCGATACCATTCGAAGGAAACCCTCCAGCTGTTGCCGCTCAACGGCTCCTTAAAGGTCAGGCGCACGCAGCTCGGTTTTGAAAACGAAAAACGAATGTTCCTCTCCCCACGCCTCCAGAAAGCTCTAACCTTCTGTCAACTGAACGTTGACAACTGGATCAGGCAAATCTCCTACGCTAGCCCCTCAAGCAAGCCTAAAGCAGAAGTCAAGGACGACCATGAACCTGTAAAGTTTGAGAAAGAAAGAAAATTCACACTACAAGGCCTAAAGATTGATACTTCGAAACTTTTCGGCAAAAGTGAAAAAGTTATGAAGGATATACCCGATGAGAATGAAGGCTCGATAATATTTTTAAGTAAAAATGAACTTGAGCATATGAATTATGATGTTTATAGTGATGATGAAGGGAAAGAAGACAAAAGCGACGAGAAAACGGAACCGGAACAGTTCTCAAGCGATAAAATGCACGTTTTTAGAGAAGATTCGGGACAGAAGAAACATAAATGGTTCAAGAATTTGAAACTTTTACGTAGCACGGAGAAATTAGACGAGAAAATTACAGCAATTGAAAATAGTGATAAATACAGAGACATCAAAGATCCGTTTGATCCTCTGAGTGAGAAACATAGCTCTATAGAAAGGTACCAGGATATGGCAAAACTAATAGAAGATAGATTTGGTGCTTCTAGGAAAAACGATGGAACGACAGAAAAAAGCCACTCTTACAAAAGTCTGACCACTTCTTCTTCCGATATGGGTACGAGCCAGTGCAGTTCAAGTCACAAGAAACCAGTGTTGACGAAATCTGTGTCAGTCCAAACAGGAATACCAGATAACTCTGAAGAAGAAACGGGTATGGTCAAACATGGAAGGAAGAATCTCAGCGTAGATCAGATTAACTACTGTGGATCAATGGAAAGCAGTTCCAGTTCCGGTAGAAAACTAAAGTCTTTAGACGATAATATGTTGAAAAAGTCCTCAGCAACTAAATCTTCCACCAATCTCGAAAGGAGACAAAGAATACAACCCGATCTCATACCAGAAAAAGTAATGGTAAAATCTGAATCCTACAACAAGATTAAAAGCTGTGAAGAAATCAATATGTTCGGAGTTGGTTCCCTATACAACGACAGCGATTTCGAAATTAATTACAAACAACATTCGTTTATAACCGAAAAATTGTGTTCAGAATTTCATGTGAAAACCAAAAGGGTACTCAGTAAATCGACCTCGAATCTGCTTCACCCTAAAAAGCTGACCGATAAGAAAGAGGATAGCAACAGTCACAGCATGCCGACGAAAACCGAACGGGGCAGTGACGATAAGCTCGCGAATTTCAGAAAGAAATTAGACAAACCCAGGGCCCCAACCCCTAAATTAGAAATAGACGACGATCTCGTACCAATAGACATATCTGAAGACGAACCTGCTCAAGTTAGAATACGTAGATCAATATCTTCAATACAAAAACGTAAGCTGCCAGTTATAGAAGATTTACCATACGGTCAAGTGGCTGACGCTGTCAGTTTAGAAGAAGAAAAGATAGAGTCAGATAACACTTCTGATAATATCTACGCTGAAATTTGCACACCGAACGGCAACAAAACAGATGAAGAGTACGATAATAACATAGACGTACTAGCAACTGATCCAGTTATATGCAATGTTAAAAAAGAAGTGATTATCCGGAACGATGAGAGAGCTCGTCAAATGATTGAAAATCAAGAAAACCCGTTCCGTCATATCGAAGTTGTGGTCATAGAAAAGACTACAGATTTCGATTTGGATAATTCGAGTGTGACTTCCAGTGAAGATGATGAGGTTAGAAACGATGTTACTGTATCAGTAGATTCTTGGGATCGTGATACGGCTGAGAAAATACACGCAATTAGGTTAGAAATTACGAGTAATGCTGATGATTATCCTATTGAAAATGGGCATAGCACTCCAGATCCAGAAGTAAATTCCGTCAATCTTAGTAAGGATGATTTAAGCTTCAGTAGTAGTATACAATTAAATGGTACATATCCAAACGAGGCCATTTATGATACTTTAAAATAAGCTTTTAACGTAAATAATAAAGGGCAGGCGTTTAGGTTTAGGCTGTGTGTAAAACTTATTCGAGATACGATACATTGTATCTTAAATATTTGCATACGCTAAAGAAGTGGAACAAATGTCCGTTTAGATTTTTGTCTTGTTCTGACTTTATATAACTTCATACTCTTTCTCTCTCTTACTTGTTCAATCTAGATTGAAAGTAATAAATAGGTCGTTTTGTCATTATATTGCACAGGCTTATTTTGTCCACACAATGAAAGAAAATCGTGTACACATCGACATTTGCGTTCGATGTGATGAAAATTATAAGTAAGGCCCTAAAATTTTATATTATTATAATCAGAATCACTTGTTTGCTCTGCAATCTTTGGCATTTCTAGTAAGTGCGTAGAAAACAGAAATTCAATGAGATAAAAAGGTTCTTCGTTTTTATAAGTTACTGCTTTCTAAACGCATGTCCTCATAAAGTAATTTATAGGTCTATGAATATAGTCACTGTTTCAAATGAAAGTGTAGTGATATTTTTGAAATACCAATAAAAATATTGTCTACGCCCACTGTTTGATAGTTTTAGGGACTATGAAGCTGGACTTCTTAGATTTTGGATAATTATACTTACCTACTGCATAGGTGGTGAATAGTTAAACTCAGGGTTAGAAGCTTTTTCAAAATTACTTTAGATTACTTTGATGGTAGGTATTCTAACAAACGACGTTTGATTTTAGTTCAGACTTTTATAAAGAAGTGTGAGTAATCTTCCTGACTTGACTTCGGAACTGATGAAGCTCGGCCGTCTGAGCCGAGTTTGAAATGCTTTACTGTCAAGCGACCTTCTAGTCTGTTATAAGAGCATCAGTCCATTTCTATGACTTCTTACATATTTATGAAAAGCTGTACGCTGTCTTTTGCTTTCAATAAGCGAAAAATAAAAAATAGAAAATTGAACACTTTTAATTTCCTAAAGTCGATATTGAGTGAGACTCTTGTGGTCTAGTGGTATAAACACTCGCTTAGCAAGGGAGAGACCCGAATTCGATCCTGGTTGCAGATAAATTTTTGAAATAATATTGTGTTTTTCTTTGATAAAGTTTCTAGTTTTATCAATGCTGTGTCATTTACGGTGACTCGATGTTTCAAGTTTAAAACACAGAAACAAAATATTGCTTGCTAGAGGCGTAAACAAAAAAGAGATGCGATCCTTAATTTCGAGACGAGACAAGCACCTGTGGCCAATTGAGACAGATTCCCCAAAGACGTAGGTTCAAATCCAGTTGAGTGTGCATTTTTGGGAAGCTTTCCTTATAATATAACAAAATTTTGTTTAACTATTCAACACTTATACATCGTATACAGTGTGATTCGGGAACGGTAATACAGACAGAAAAGGAGATGATCTAGACGTCTAGGCGAACAACTTTTGTTTTAAGACTATTAGATTTTTTAACTTTTAATTTTGGAAATTTTGGAAACTTCTTAATCAAAGGCAATATAATATGTTCTAATAGCAGTTACCCTAACAAAATAATAGATCAACTTATGACCAATGAGTGGCCTCAAACTCTAAGAAACAGCTGATTTTCAAGTACATGTGCAACGCTACGCTACACCCAAAATTTTCCAATAAAGATTCAAAGATTTATTCGCAATAAACATGGTGTAACAATAGATGTATTAGGCATAGCGTAACACATGCTTAACCAATATTCGACATGCAAAGTTTATAATCACACAAATTATTGAATATCATAAAATAAAAAAAGATAAATTATAGATTGAAAAAATAATAAAATCAATGATATAAATTCGGATAATTATTCGGATAATAAATTGAATAACATAAAATAAAAAAAGATAAATTACAGATTAAAAAAGTAATAAAATTAATGATATAAATTCGGATAATTATTCGGATAATAAATATAAATGTTTCTTCTATTTTCGCGATGTTGGATTGAAATTAAACTTATATTTTCGGTTTTAATCGCTTTCAGTTTATTAATTTTAGCACAATACAATACCCGACATTTCTAGATATGTTCTTCGTGGTAGACAAAAAAACAGTTTGAATTTACAAAAGTCGTGGAACAAAAGTTATTCGTCAAGACGTGTAGAACAAACTCATATCGGATTACGCCACCCTCTCCGAAGCACACTGTACAAAAAGGGGTTCTATTATTTTTAATATTTGTATATTAGGCTTATTATTATAAATACTATTATTTTATAACACAAGTCACTGAGAGCAACTAAAATTATTAACAATTTATACACGTACTTTATAGAGTAAGTACACTTTATTTAGTACTGTTTGTCACTCGCTGCACACACCGAGTCGTCTAACGTGGAAACGGTGTTGAGAGCATTTTGCTCTCTCTTCCACTTATGGGTATTATGCTGCGCATTTTTGCTATCGAAAAGCGGTGTGCAACCTTTACTATGGTTTGACTGGTGTGCAACGAGTGAAAAACAGTACTATAGTTTTACAAATCACAATGTACTTAACTAATTTAATATGATAAGCATCGCCTATTGTAAAAATTTATTGGTGCTATTTTTAGGTGCTGATAATTATTAATTCTAAGACTAATTTACAATCAGTTACATGTTATTATAAAACGTGGTTTAAGCTTGTACCTGCAAAATAAAGAGAATTGTGTCCGTCTTAAATAAATTGAACAAAATATTACTTTAAGTGTGTGCTCTTGTAGTTCAGATGAAGTGGTACCTAAACTAGGACCTTGGACATTTAGACTTTGTTTTTGTAATAAGGGGGCAGGTAAACCATGGTCTAACTAAATAAACAAACAGAAATGTCTAGTGGGCGCGGTCTATTATTTCTATAAATGTAGGTATTCTATAAATTATTATTTTTTATTTCAAACTATATTCTGACATTTTGGTTCCTTGTAATTTGTCATTGTTTTCAAGAAGTGTCAAATCGTAGTCTCCAATTAAAAAACGAAGTAAATTCTGTAGGTAATAAAAGGTAGGTAGACTAGATATATTTTTATTTCCATGTGCGTAAGCCTGCACTTTCGCGTTTAAAGGAAAGATTTATATCCATAAAAACATAACACTTCCTTTGGCAGTTGTGTAAAAACACAGGGGATTCGAACCAACAAAGCATCTCAACTCTCAACCCAATCCGGGAGTAATTACTAGTAGACTATTTTCAAATTGTATTGAATTTATTACGAATTATGTTAAAAGGTAGACTAATTATTTAGAACTGTTTCTTCTGTAACTGATTGTACTTATAAATAAGAATCACATATCATATCACATGACAATGATTGTAAATGACTGTACCATATATACGTAGGTAGTTTTATTATGTACATTGATGCGACAACGAATGTGAAGTTCACGAAAAATTATCTCGAATTATACAGGTTTAAAGAAAGTGTTGTTTTATTTGTAGTTGAAAGTAGAAATACAGTGGACGGCAAATTAGCCGGACTACCAGCAGCTTTAAGGTGAACGCAGATTGATCCGATCCGAACGAATCGTTTTTTTGTCGTCTACAGGAAACGGTAAGGTATTATAAGTATAATTAAAGAATAAGTGAATAGGTACCTTCTAGGTAAGCGTGCTTCATCGTCGACCTCATCCTCGCTTCCCATCAGGTGAGATGAGGTCAAATGTTAGCCTATTACGTATAAATAATAATATTAAAGATACATTTACATTTACACATTAATATATCCGATGACGTCATCAGAGTCCACCGACGCTGGCGAAGTGTTAATGTAATTGACTTTATCTTTATCCGTTTCACTTGGCGACAAAAATTCAATTCGGTCGGCTCGGATCAATCTGCGTTCACCTTTAGCACGTGTTCTTAAACGTATCTGGGCAAGTTTAGAGTCTCCTATACTAATGATTTAATTAAATCTACCGTACGTTCGAGGGTTTTCGATAAATTTTGACAGGATTTTGCCCAAACATGTAAAAAACAATATAGGTACCTGAATTATCTCAGTATAACAAGATTCATACTGTAAATAACCTACATATACATAACTTGGCATATAAGTAAATCAGTGTACCTACTTACAATATAGAGTTCCTACACATATTTGCCAGAACCCATCCGCGAGTACAGGATAGCGTACACTGGACTGCTAATGTGTTGATATCGCATCGACATCGTTAGAATTGTTTCGATATTACTAGGAGTTCGCCCCGAACTGAGACCTCACGACCCCCTATCTCCCCAACCCCCCTACCGATCCGGCTCATCATCGAACTCATAAATTCTATTGACCTAAACTACGCGCATACCAAAATTCATGAAGATCGGAGCTACGATACTCAAGTTATCGTCGAACAAACATACAAAGATACAAGCGCCAGGCCCATCTACACTGGACCTCACTCGCTTTGCTCGTTCGGTATATTAATCAACGTGGAGTAAGGACGGAGTAATGAGAATATGCTTTGTCTTTTTCCGTGACAAGAACTTTCAAAGTTGTCAGACAGAAACAAAACGTAAAAAAAAAAATGGCAAAGAGTGGTGGTGGAAAAGGACCGTTCAAAATGGACCAGTCAGCTATTATT
This sequence comes from Idaea dimidiata, assembly GCA_949358125.1. Taxonomy (NCBI): domain Eukaryota; kingdom Metazoa; phylum Arthropoda; class Insecta; order Lepidoptera; family Geometridae; genus Idaea; species Idaea dimidiata. Next base: position 3,462,193 of record OX442342.1, read on the forward strand.
ATTAAATTTACAGTTAGGAGCACTACACTATTCACCTAAACTAGGAGTTCGCACCGAACTGAGACCTCACGACCCCCTATCTCCCCAACCCCCCTACCGATCCGGCTCATCTTCGAACTCATAAATTCTATTGACCTAAACTACGCGCATACCAAAATTCATGAAGATCGGAGCTACGATACTCAAGTTATCATCGAAACAAACATACAAAGATACAAGCGCCAGGCCCGTCTACACTGGACCTTACTCGCTTCGCTCGTTCGGTCAATTAGGAGAGATTGAGCCGCGATTTTTCAGGTTTGGAGCTCAACTGTGAAACTTTAATATAAGTACCTTTAAATATCTTTTAATTTAGCGGAAAATAAACTAGAATACTAACACCGTGGCTCTCACGTAAATCAGTTGAATAATCAATATCTTGTTTTAGGAATGCCTTTAAAATTTAATGTATCTCTACCCCTTATGTCAGAGTTCTAAGGAAAAACGCCATTTTCTTACTGCGGCCTTACAACACGTTAGTTAGGCTAGTTTTTCTGTGATATCGTAACTTACATTATTCACACATACACACACCATATCACAAACTTTCACCTTTCAGAAATATAATAGGTAATGATAGGATTAAGTAGAATAAAACAAAACACATTTTTCGACAAATATACTGTATTTAAACAATAAATTACAATTAAAATTAAAAATAGAACCGATAATTTGTTACAGCGACGCATTCAAGTAAAAAAATCATTAAAAATTCACTAAATCATTATTATTTATAAATAAAACACAATATTGTGCGTCTTGAATAGATCTCTCTATTATAAAGGAATGAATTTGAAATAAACAACAAAATACTCATGCTGTTTTGTGTTAAGAGACCGGCGGAGGTAATTCATAAATGCCTAAATTTCCATTTCTTTACTTCATAGTAGCTCACAAAGTCTTAGACTTGTTAGCTAGGCTAGCATCACACCAGTACCCATATTATCAGTGTTGATGTCTGACAACAGTGGAAAATTACAGGCATGAGTACATTGCTGCTTTGAGGTGATCACCAGTAATAACCACGATACGCCAAAGCAGCAATGTACTGCATAGTTCTCTTCTAGATCTTTTTTACCGACGTAAAAAAGATCTGTACCCATATCGACAAAAAGATTCAGTATCTTTTTCTTAAACGATGAGAAAAAGACAAATTGTTTCTCGTGGTGTCATGCTAGCATGATAGCTGGTAAGGCCCTAACTTGACTTAACCATTTCAAAGCATGGAGGACCTGGATATTATATTCTTGTGGTATTTATCGGTCACCCATCCAAGGTGACCGCGCCAGGCGTTGCTTAACTCGCACGATATCAGCGGGCGCAGTTAGGCCACGATCTTTTCTATAATAATATTAGCTTCTTTTTCATGATGTTATTAAATAAAAAAACTCGTTATACAAATTTATAATTATCTGAACCTTTTTCAAAATATCCAAAATTAGTATTACATTTCGCAGCAATTTCTGCTGCAAAATGTGAATATTTTGTAAAAAGACAGATAAAATAGTTTATAAATCCAAATAACATCATTAAAAAGATGAAATGTTGACATTTTGCTGTTTTGCTTTTACGTTTGTATGAAAAATTTCTCCGCCGACCTCTTAAAAGCAGATTTACATTTCAGTAATAGCTAGTAATTTGATGTCAAATAACTACATTGTATTATTTTCCCAAATATTATTAGAATATTTTATAGCATGACCATGGCTATAGCGACATAGTCAAAACGTCAAGCTAAAAAATACAATTTAGACTTGAGAAAATAGAACAAGCTAATTAAAACCTCAAATTATTGACGTCAAATAACTCATTTAATGGGCTAAATAACGTCAAAATATTTAATTTAAAGCGAAAATGACGTCAAATTCCATACTGAAATGTAAATCGGCTAGAAAACTAATTAAAATGAAATAATTTTCATAAATTCTTGAGATTATAAAAAAAACTGCACGTCAATTACTTCAGAATCGATGTACGAGTATAAAAATTACGGCGCAGATAAAAAATACTGCCGATAGGGAAAAAATCCAACGACATTTTTTTTTCATCAAGGAAAAAAGGTTCACTTTTGAAATGAAATATCCATGATACCGCATCATTGGTAAACCGAACTTCCGGCGGGACTTACAGTTTGAATTTAGAACGAACAAAAAAACGAGAAAAAATAAATTTAAGAAAAAGAAAATAGATTTATAAGAATATTTGAAACAGCGCCATCTAGTTAATAGTAGCGGAACTAAATACAAACTGTAAGTCTGATTGCACTGTTTTTACAATTATCAGTCAAGGGTAGGTTGTTTATGCAAGTCGAATGGATTGTATTATTTGGAATATAGCAGAACCACAGACGACGAAAATGAAGAGAGCTATTAGCCATGGAGCTACGGGATATTGGTCTTCCTTTTCCTGAAAAAATAGAAAATGAAGTGTTAAAAAATGACAGAATTATGACTGCGCCAGTTTACTCGCGTATGTCCCGATGTCTTGTGAATATCGGGAAACGCTAGGTCTGTAGCTATATATATGAAATTCGTGTCCAAATTTCATTGCAATCGGTTCAGTATATAATAATATTGTAAACACGAAAGTTTGTATGTATGTATGTGAGTTTGTTAGTCTTTCACGCAAAAACTACCGAACCGATTGCGATGAAACTTGCAATATAGGTAGCTGGATACCGGGAATAACACTTATGCTACTTTTTATCCCGATATTCCCGCGGAAACGGAACTTACGCGGGTGATACCGCGGGGCACAGCTAGTCATCCTACTAATATTATACATAATATAAAGAACACGTTACCACACAATTTTCAGTCTTTTACTATTGGCGGTTTAGGCTGTACGTTGATCTATTAGTCAGTCAGTCGGTCGGTCAGTCAGTCAGAACAAAACATTTTAGATATACAAAAAAAACAAGCTGTTTTTTTTCAGTGAAACATGAGCTCAACAACATTTCAAAAAAAGTTCTAATTTCCAAAAATCGTAGAACAAAAGTTGTTTGCTTCCTCTAGAACAATTTTCTTTCGGCTTGAATTACCGTCACGAAACACACTGTAGATAATTTGGTGGTGGTGGATAAATCGACTTTCGTTGTGAATGAAGGTCGTGATTTCGAAATTACCAACGTCGAACGTAATCTTGTTATTTAAGTACTTACCTACTTTATTTCAACAATTAAGAAATAATGTTCGAGCTACCGTTATACCACCCGATTTGTCAGGCCGACAGACCACACCGACAAAGAAACTAATGTATTATCGACATTTTGTTTCGATGTGTGCTGTAGTAGGTAGATATATTGACTGATTTATGAAGATACTAGCTGCGTTCCGCGGTTTCACCCGCGTAGGTCAGCCAGTCAGTCGGTCAGTCAGTCAGTCAGTCAGTCAGTCAGTCAGTCAGTCAGTCAGTCAGTCGGTCAGAACAAAACACTTTAGATATATATATAATACAGCTGCGTCCCGCGGTTTCACCCGCATAGGTCCTGTTCCCGCGGGAATAACGGGATAAAGAGTGTGCTATGTGTTATTCCAGGTATCCAGCTACCTATATTCCAAGTTTCATCGCAATCGGTTTAGCGGTTTGTACGTGATTGAGTAACAAACACATATACAAACACACATATACTCACAAACTTTCAGCTTTATAATATACTAGCTGCGCCCCGCGGTTTCACCCGCGTAAGTCCCGTTCCCACGGGAATATCGGGATAAAAAGTAGCCTATGTGTTAATCCAGGTCCCCAGCTACCTATATTCCAAGTTTCATCGCAATCGGTTCAGTAGTTTTTGTGTGAAAGAGTAACAACCTCACATACATACAAACATACATACTTACATACAAACTTTCGCGTTTATAATATTAGTAAGAAGTAGGATATTATAGACTGATTTATGTAGACTTTGGCTGAAATCTATAGTCCATACTTTGCCTGTGCTAAGCAAAACAGTTTTTATTGGTATTTATAAAGCGATCTTCCCAACTTCGAATCCTGTCATGGGAATTTTTTGAAAATTTATCTCCTTGCGAATATATTTCTAAGATCAAAACAAGTATTGAAATAGGTATTTATTAGCTACTTATCGAGAGAAACAATTTCGTTATCACATTCACGAGGCGAGCGTAAACATGTTAATTTGTTGCAGTAACGTAACTTGTAGCCTATTTAATTGCACTCGGTAACTACTAAATTGCGTCGTATTATTTTTATTTCAGACATCATTTTATACCCTTGCTAATTAACGTGACTTTTGGGCTAATTTTTTCAATCTTTAGGTAAATAATGCGAGAATGAAAAATGAATTAATTATTTTATTTATGTTCAAATAAAATAATTTCTACTGTAGTCTATCACTTAGTCAAATTTCTCTTAAATGATTTGTTATACATTATATTAAACACTTGATACTGGCCCAAATTGTCCTAAGTGCTGGCAGACAGACTAAAACCATAGAATTGAATTGTTTACCTTTGTTGTTTTGGGCACATTCCCTCGTTGCGTGATGTTTTTGCTTGCAATCTCGTTTGCGATGCGCATCCTCTGTTTTGGTGCCATTTTGCTCTAAACACGTATATTTGTCCTGGAATGGAGAAAAATTACTAAACTAACTTACAAAATTCTAACAGGCACTCCCTTAGTAATATTTCTTATTTAAAAACTGGTAAACTATCTCCGTACGACAAACTACTCAAAGAGAAAGACATGCTGGCCCGAAACGTAAAATCCTTTTTTTGGTTTTATAGTTCATTTATCAAAGAAAGGTTCAAATTTTTCGTAATCCCATAAGCCCATAAAAGTCAGTGTAAAAAATACATTTAGCTTTACATTAAGAACAACCTCTTTCTTTGTAAAAAGTGGCCACCATTTTACAATGATCCCCTCAACTTGACTTAAACTATGATGACTTGACTGTTTCGATGCAAATATTAATAATACTTGACACTAGCAAATGTCCAAATGGAAAAGCCATATTAAAGAAGAAGAAATAATGCCATCCCAAAACTTTTACATAACGTTCCCACCAATAAATTACCCCAAATCCCATAGTACTTATGTGAACTATAATTTAAGATTAAAGTTGGAATGACACAGAAACGTAAAAGGTGTTCCTTATCAGTCACAGAATCTCTTTATATAACAAATTTTAAACTAACCTAACCTCAATATAACAAACTTCAGTTTAACAGATTACTTGATATAATGAATGTTTACTTGGTTCCTTCCAATTTGTTGTATCGAGGTTGCACTAATAAAGCTGAAGAGTTGTTTTATTGTTTGTTTGGTTGCCCGTGCTAGGATTATTTAGTAATCTCAAGAACTACGCTACGACTAATAGGACCGGAGTTTTATGAAAAATGTTGCAAAAAAGGTAAAAATTGCCCTTTTTTCAGTACATAAAAGTTGATACTGGCAAGTTTCTCTTAAAAGGTAGCTAAGTATAATATTATTAAATACAGATTGTGCTGTTTTATAATTTTATCTGAGTTTTTAATAACTATCGCATAAATATTAAGACCAAGGTCAGAGATTATAACAAGTATATCTATAGAATTTGATAAGAACAGTAGCTTAACTTAATAAGTACCATAAGTTATAATAGATAGGTGAAAGTTCAGAATGCTACCAGATGGTAAGTGAAGAGTTGGTCTAAAATGTAGCACAACCACATAGAAGACCTGTTCTAGGTCTACCACTGTTACAAAATCTTGTCGAAACTTAACTAAGTGTAATGACAACAGAGGTTCAGTGAGAATTAGTTACGAGAAACTTATTTTGAAGAAAGCAACGGAAATACACCATCAGTAAAAAGTGAAGTGTTTCACGGTTCATGAGATGCAGCCTGGTGACAGACAGACGGACAGAGGGACAGCGTAGTCATAGTAAAAGAGAAAAGTACCGTTTTTACCCTGAATGGATCCCTAAAAATGAAAGTACATGGTAGACAAGCAACTGTTCATTTGCCCAGAATGAAGGCATTTAAAAGATATTGCGCAGTATTTTCGAATGCACCGTAAAACTGTACTTTACCTCAAAAACCTGTTCACGTCGTCAAACAATCAAGTCTCTTGACACAGCTGTACTCTATGTTTCGCTAAATTAACCGTTTTCATTTAAACTAATGGCGTTATTTAGTCACGTTCCGTTGAAAACAACAACGGAACGAAGCAGGAAATCTAAATTTTACAGTAAATCGAGGAAAATTGTAAACATACCGATACAGATTAGAAAGCAGAGATCACAACAAGTGGGTATGGGTCGCACTTCGATTTTAACGCGAGAACTTGTAGGTTTTTCAACTAAAATACTTTTATTACACTACCCTGATTGTTATTTATCAAATAAATAAGTATACTCACAGTTTCTTTCTTAAATTAGAGGCTTTTTAAAGCCGAACGCACAAGTTTGCTTGACACGTATGTAAAAAGTGATTTGACAGAAATGTCAAACGCGTCGACACGCAGCCAATTTTATGTTGCTAGTTGAAAAATATATATTTTTATATGGGTTTTATTATTTTCATGATTATCATTTTAGAAATGATTTATTTATATTATTAGTCATACTACTTTATAATAATAAGTTATTTGCTTGTCGTATTATATAAAAGAGCTTTTATTTCACGAATGTTTATCTACGTTTTATTTCTTAACGGTTGTGAACCGATTATGGCCATTTCGAAAGTGGCCAGTGTCAAGTATTATTTATTTTTGCATTGGTTACTCGCAAATTGTAATAAAACATCAAAAAGTTGTCGTAGTAAAAGTCAAAAAAAGAAAGTCATTGTAAATGGTGGCTCTTTACAATCACTGTTCACGCGAGCTTTGGAGACAACGCTAAATTCCATGTTTTGCACCGGTTTTCACTTTAATTACGCTTGTACACCTTCACGAAACTAAATTGATTAATATTCCCCCAAAATTAAAACATTTATTTTCAGGTTTCACAAAAATAAAATGTTTGCAACATATAATATCATCAACGCGTTCCCGCCAAAACTCCGTAAAAAGTAAATAAGTGTAAGTGCTGCCATCTAGTAGTGATGTATTGAGGCATTAGGTGAGAACCATGGGTTCCTTATAAAAAGGTTCTAAATTTTGTTGGTAACCATGTGAAACTGTGATAATGCTACTCAACGTTAGATGGCGTCTAATTAAATTTTACTTATTATTACGGACCCTGAATTCACTACGAGAATAGAATAAGGGGTTAAAGGTTATGCAGATGTTAAGCAGCGTTTATGAGTAGGGGGTAAGTATTTATTTATTACTAAAGTTTCTATTTACTTAGGTTCGTACTATAAAAATAGCGAAGCAGACAAAGACAGATACCGTTTTAAATTTTAAGAGTTCGTTGGTTGTGAAATAAGAATATACATACTTAGGTAATATTGTTTAGGCTTTATACTTAAGTAACATTGTTTAGACCTTTGCCTCCCTTTACCAAAAGGAAAGGAATGTTCATAATTTATAGAGGCAAAAACGACATTCAATACAAGCGAGACAAATACATTCCAAACTAGAAAGAGATAGGTACCTAACCTACCATCAAAAAGGACATCGGGACATGATAAACTATATTAGCCAATCACAGAAAACCGTTATCCTTGCAGGGTGATCCTTGTGCTGTGATTGGTGGATAGAGATAACGCCTTAGAGAGGCAACGCCTCAAAATAGAATCCATTTGAATTTGAACATCGAAGGGTGCGATCGATTTTATTGTTGAACTATATCTACCTACATAGGTAGGTATAACTTGCGGGTAGATAGATTTGGGAACTGAAAGGCTGTTTGTTTTCTAAAAGTGATGTGAAATGTCTGAAGCTCTAAGTGGATCACAAGTACCTACTTATAGTATAGTTTTGTATGAAACTCACAGTGCCAAATTCCGAGTCAATCCACTATGAATGTTGGAATTTGTAGGGTTCGGTTAAAGTAAAAAGGGAACTCTTTCTTGTCTGCTTGTCTGTGTGTCAATAACTTTGACTTTTTTAGAAATAAGTGGACATAGTTAAGAATGTTTATCTCTTAAAATCTAAGTTTTAATTAAACACTTTATTTATCGGGTTGAATCGCGTTTTATCACTAGCTAGCTCAAAAAACTACCATGGCTTCGGTTTTGAGCTAGCTAGGGATAAAATAATTATAATTTAAATTGAAAACTTTTACAATAACTCTAAAGTCTGCGTACACTGGAACTTTATACAAATAATTATGAGGCGGTAGTTTACAGTAACTTTTTAGAATGTTAAAATAGACGAATTACATCTCAGTCTACCTTGAAAAAGCCAACTGTAAAGTTAGCGAAAGCTCGGTTCGTTTAAAACCATGTTTTTATTTTGTTTTATTATACAATGTGTAACGGGTATGCCCTTTTAATCCGAATGGGGGTTGTTCTAGACGTCTAGGTGAACACCTTTTGTTCTACGACTTTTGAAAATTTAATTTTTTTTTTTGAAAATCTTGAGATTATGTGACACCGAAAAAACAGCTGCTTTTGAAAATAAAGGTAATTGAAGTTTTGATTGTAAACCATCTAACTGAATAAAAGGACAACATAAGGTCAATGACCTCGAACTCTCAGAAACAGCTGATTTTCAAGTAAACTTTACACCTAAATTTTTTGAAAAGTACTTCGAGTTTCCAAAAGTCGTAGAACAAAAGTTGTTTACCTAAACGTCTAGAACAACCCCCTTTCGTATTAAAAGGGCTTACCCGTTACACATTGTATACCGTGTACTCTACGTACTCATACCTACCTAATATCTTCAAAGCTTCCCGGTCCTGTCTAGACAACATTTGGTTAAACAATCCCCCGAACTTTCACTCACAATGTTATCTTAGGATCGAATAAAAAATGTTTGCGAAACCTGGCGCCGATGCCGATGGTTCGCAAGAAATATCACTTGAAATAATAACGTTTTGCTGTTCTCTCTGATTTACCCACCTACTTGTAATTTTGTAGGGCCATCATCATCATCAGCCTGTTGCAGTCCACTGCTGGACATAGGCCTCTCCAATTGCACGCCACCTAGATCTATTTACGGCTTCTCGCATCCAGTTTGTGCCAGACGTCTTGTGCAAATCGTCGCTCCAACGTGCCTGAGGACGTCCTACACTACGTTTGCCGAGACGCGGTCTCCACTCTAGAACTCGTTTACCCCAACAGTTGTCGGTTCTACGGCTAATATGGCTAATTTTGTAGGGTATTTTGTGACAAATGCGTTTCTTACAGCGGTGTTGGTCTAGTGGTAGATCCACCGACTTTCATTCCGAAGGTCGTGGTTTCGAATCTCGGCTTACAGCGCACCAATGTATTTTTCCTTGCGGAAAAGTGATGTGTGTTAATAACATCGCTCATGCGGTGTTTTCATCTTTTACACTAGATAATGGACAACTGGAGATAAAAAAAACCTCACCCAATATTAATTTTAGGTTTTGATTTTTAAATACGATTAGAGTAGAATTTACGGTCGGTAACAAAAGGCGATCAAACTTAGAAACAAAAGGCGCCCAAAGTCAAAGTTTGTATTTATACCTACTACTTATTGACCGAACGAGCGAAGCGAGTGAGGTCCAGTGTAGACGTGCCTGGCGCTTGTATCTTTGTATCTTTGAATGTTCGTATGTTTGTTTGTTTGTTCGACGATAACTTGAGTATCGTAGCTCCGATCTTTATGAATTTTGGTATGCGCGTAGTTTAGGTCAATAGAATTTATGAATTCGAAGATGAGCCGGATCGGTAGGGGGGTTGTGGAGATAGGGGGTCGTGAGGTCTCAGTTCGGGGCGAACTCCTAGTATAGTAGGTTAGGATAAGCAAAAACACCTATTTAGTATACCATAAATAATTTCCCAAATTGAAAGTGTAAAAGCGGTGGACTATGGGAGTACGAACCCCCCATTAAAATGTTGACTCCATTAAGAGAGGGGTTGTGCAAACAAAGCTCCCTTGTTTGACAATGATGGTGGGTAGTAGGTGCATGAACTCGGTTTTATCAAGCTCGCACTTTAGGCAGAGTTTTCAGACTGCGTAATCTTACTTCTTACTCAATATTATGAAGTGCAGATGTGGTATCATCTAATTATATAGCATCCACCGCTACTAGTTGCTATTTACTGTCAAAAAACATATTTCGTATTCGATTGCTGCTTTGAAGTAATCACCGGTAACAGCTACGTTACGTCAAAGCAGCAATGTAGGTACTGCAACTTAGCAACTACTAGCGGTGGATGCTATTAGATGATACCACAGGTGAAGTGGCAGTAGGCTGGCCAATTATCCGTAGAATCGACAACCGTTGGGGTAAACGAGTTCTAGAGTGGAGACCGCGTCTCGGCAAACGTAGTGTAGGACGTCCTCAGGCACGTTGGAGCGACGATTTGCGCAAGACGGCTGGCACAAACTGGATGCGAGAAGCCGAAAATATATCTAGGTGGAGCAATTGGAGAGGCCTATGTCCAGCAGTGGACTGCAACAGGCTGATGATGATGATGACTTAATATTATAAACGAGAAAGTTTGTATGTATATGTGAATAAGTAACTCTTTCATGCAAAAATTATTGAACCGATTGCGATGAATATATTAGGTAGCTGGATATCCGATATTTCCCCGGGAACCGGATTTACTAGGGTGAAACCGGGGGGTGCAGCTAGTGCTATATACTTAATATTAACCAGCTGTTACCCGCGACTTGCGGCCTGCATAGAAATAGTGCATGGCCGACTTTTTCGTTCATTACTCGGGTTCTACTAATTGGATTTCGATGTAAAGTTCCGAGATACAAGGTTCCTCGAAAATAGACTTATCCAATATTGAAAACCAGATTTCAATCGGATTAGTAGTTTTTAATTGTAAAAGGAACAAACAGAGAAATAGATAGACAGATATATGAATATTAAAATTTTTATAATTTTGTTCTACTACTTTTCCTAAGTCCCATAAACAACTTTTTTTAAATTTATTCCAAGTACAGACTTTTTGTCCTATATTCCTTTATTATAAGTATAGAAGATATTAGTTGCGCCCCGCGGTTTCACTCGCGTGAGGTTTATAAAAAAAATATTAAAAAGTTTAATTCTAATAGCTGCACGGTTATAAAAATCGTCGTAACTTAGGGGAGTAGCGCGGTGGTTTGATAGATGGGTCAGTTTAGGCCGACTGGATTGGCTTAGACTGTGATTGACCGAACGCAATATAATTATGTAAATGGCTTACATTTTCACTAGCTTAATCCGCCCTACCATGTCTTATAAAGTCGTTGCGAAGTCGCGTTATCGTTCAACTAAAACAAAAACAACTTAAAAAAATAGTTTTTTTTTTAAATATCTGTGGTTAAAATTTCTTTTTTGTTTTTATTGCTCAAGGCATTTTAAACATAGAAATATTTTTAGCAAGGAAATATATTTCCAAAAAATCCCCATGACAGGATTCGAACCTGCGTCCTTTCGCTAACCAGGCGACTGCTCTAACCACTGAGCTACACAGGAATCCAGGAAATATATTTCCTTGCTAAAAATATTTCGGTTTTTATGTTCGGTATATTCGGTGGTTTTTAAACGTAGTCGGGTGTTTTTTTTTTTAGCGACATAAATACGCTTAACGCTCATGGTAGCGCGAATTATATTGCTACTGAACATGAATCACCCCTTTCGGTCCAGAATATTTATTGCTATTGCGATTTTCGAAACTGTTCCTTTATAAAATCTCCAGCTATCTGCATACTAAGTTTCATCGAAATCGGTTAAATAGTTTTGCGTGATAAAATGCAAACATACTCGTTTCCTTACACATACTGAACACAAATTTTCACGATTTTAATACAACATAGCATTTTTTTTTGTAACTACAGATTTAGAGAAACATCAAGACCAGTAAACGTACTTATTTACTTTGGGGAATCGAGCCCACAACTGTTTAGTGAAGATCGGAGCTACGATACTCAAGTGTTCGTCGAACAAGCATACAAACATACAAAGTTACAAAGATACAAGCGCCAGGCCCGTCTACACTGGACCTCACTCGCTTCGCTTAATTAAGAAGTAATTGAGTCAAATAAGACTTACAGAATACGAAATAATGTACATCTTCTGCACGTCGCCTGCATTCCGCCGGCATTCCGCATGCTATGTCCTTACCGAATCGGGCCCCTGAATTAAAGTCAGACATTCGCCCGATGAGCCAGACTCGCTACATCAGTAGGTAGGGTATACCATTTCAACACAGCCACCATAGTGTGATTCTTCCTGTGGTTTCCGCTACGCAGCCTGTGGTTGTCTCAGTAACTTGATCACCTTTGTATTTGAAATGGACTAAGTTGCAGCTTAAAATAGAGGTTGGTAAGGTATAACTTATAATTATAACTGAACTTGTTTAATAGTTGCCGTTGTCTTTATACTTTAATAATTATAACTTATTCTAAGGTTTACCTATTAAAGTTTGATGCATTGAATTTTTATAAATAAACTATTCTTCTTCTTCATTAAAATGGCTTTTTCCATTCGGACATTTGCCAGTGTCAAGTATTATCAATATTTGCAGGTTATTTGCATCGAACGAAACAGTCAAGTCGTCATAGTTAAAGTCAAGTCGAGGGAATCATTGTAAAAAGGGGGCCATTTTTTTACAATGTTTGTTCACGGAGCTTTGGAGAGAACACTAAGCTGAAGTCCATGTTTTGCACCGATTTTCACTTTTATTTTCACTTGTACACCTTCACGAAACTAAATTGAATAATATGCCCCCGATATTGAACAATTTACACGCATTTAAACTAAGTTTCACAAAAATGAAAATTTAGCAACAGATCTCCTCAACGCATTCGCGCCAAAAACCCTAAACTATTCTAAGGTTTTAGAACTTAAAAATAGTTGAAAAATTAAAAAACCATGTTACCTACTAGGTACAATCAATATGGACCCATGCAGCCAGTAAAAAAGACTAAAGTTTAGTGTAATGGAAGTGCTACGAACATAGTTCTAAGCTATCTATTAACACATTCATTTCATCATAAAATACCTATGTATATTAGTACAAGGTATTTATGGGCCATTGTAGCCTGAAATAAATACACAAGTAGTATACCTAAATAGACACTTAGACCAGATGCAAATATTAATTTTTAAGCATAAATATTTGCACCCGTTGGGAATCGAACCCTTAGCCTTCTGCATTGCAGTCGGGCGTTCGCAAGACGCGCCACAGAGGCCGTCAGGTAAAGGACTTTCGGCGTGTTAATAAATGTTATCAAACAAGAAATCTTCGCCTCCATTGTCGCCCAAAGCATTGTTTGCTAAGACACTTAAGTGGACTGGAAAATCTGCTTAGAAGTACACTTAGCGGCAAAATAGTTCACTTACAGTATCATAAAAGCTTTATTTGGGTTTTTGTCAGTTTTTATCTCGAAATAATACGCGCTACCATACCATGCTCGTTTGTCGTTGCTATGTCGTCTTTTTTTTTGTCGTACAAAAAAAAAAGTAGATTTTAAATAAAAAATACTCCGACTACTTTTAAAAACCACGGACAATTAAAAAAAATATCTTTTTTCTTTTGTTTAAGTTCGTTTTTTTTTTAAATTATTTGATGAGTTTATATTTTCATTTTTTTTAGCTGAACTACAACGCGACGACTTATAAGACATTATGGTAGGGCCCAATAATAATAATAGATAGATTCTTAATTCACTGAAATAAAATTAATACAATTTTATGTAAAAAAACATAAACAACTTAAATCTAGGTGGCACAGTGACCAGCCTTATCGGTTGGAGCGATCTCTTTCAGGCAACTTAATGAATGTTTTTAAAGATGTTTAGTTTGTTATGAAAGCCAATCTATGCGCGTACACCAACCCAACTTACATAGGTAGGTATATTTGCGAACAGATGGTAATGTAAAGTCCTCAAAACGTGTGGTCGGGCTTTGTAGCTATGGAAAATTAATAAAATCAACTAGAATTTATTAGAGTAAGTACTATATAGCTACGCCCCGCGGTTTCACCCACATGAGTACCGTTCCCGCGGTATTATCGGGATAAAAAGTTACCTAAAATAAAAAGTCAGCTACTTACCTATATTCCAAGTTTCATTGCAATCGGTTCAGTAGTTTTGTGTGATTGAGTAACAAAGTCACATACATACACAATAATATGTAACGGGTAAGCCCTTTTAAGCCGAAAGGCGGTTGTTCTAGACATCTAGGCGAACAACTTTTGTTCTACAACTTTTGAAAATTCGAACTTTTTTTTGAAAATTTTGAGGTTATGTTTTACTGAAAAAAACAGCTGCTTTTGAAAATAAAGGTAAGTGAAGAGTTGATTGTAGTAGACCAAACTAATTGAAAGGACATCAACATAAGGTCAATGTCCTCGAACTCTTAGAACCAGCTGATCTTCAAGTAAACTTTACACTTAAAATTTTCGAAAAGTACTTCCAATTTCCAAAAGTCGTGATCCAAAAGTTGTTCGCCTAGACGCCTAGAACAACCCCCCTTCGGCTTAAAAGGGCATACCCGTTACATCTTGTATACATACCTACAAACTTTCGCGTTTTACTTGTGTTTTATTTAATAACGGCATTATTTCTAAAGACCGAGCTTTCGCTAAATTAACAGTAAGCTTTTTCAATGTTGACTGACAAAGCGAGCTTTTAAGGTAGGTCTTTAGGAATAATGCCGTTTATAAATAAATCTAAATATAAAATTATAAATATAAAAATATAAAAAATAAAATTTTGTGTTTTATTATACAAAATCGCGAAAACCTTAGACAACATTAAGTTTTTAATACAATTAATAACAATCAAGCAAGCAGCTTTGCTATAAGTAATTACTAACAAAATAATGGATCTTTGACATCTGATTTAAATAAATGAATTGAATTGAATACCTAATCAATGGGCCCTACCATTATGTCTTTTAAGATAAAATTAAATACACATCAAATAATTAAAAAAAAAGAAATTCTAATTTAAATAAAATAACTTTTTTTTTAATTGTCTGTGTTTTTTAAAAGTAGCCTGGCGTATTTTTTATTTCAAATTTATTTTATTCGGAATCCAAGTAGGTACGAACCCCCGACCTCCCAAAACTTAACCGTCCTTTAGCCCAGGATAATAAAATAAAGTGATTTTAATTTTACATAGGTATTTGTAAGGCGGTCAGTGTGTGTATCAATTCGCCAAAAAATCAGAATGCCCAATATTTTTGGCATTGTAGTGGCGTCAATGGTCTAAGTTTAATCAATATTTATCTCAGACCTGTCAAAACGCATTATAAATAACTAAAGTTTAACTACCATAAAGGTAAGAAGCTACTTATTTTGAAAACTAAGACATTTTGTACAAATTTTAAAATCCACTCGTGCGCATAGTTGACGCGACGGACGCCAAATCCCGGATTATTTTGGTCGTATGAACACAGTTTTTTCATTTATTCTGTTTGCTTTATGTAGGTTTGGAGGATAATAATTAGCTACGAATGACCTAAGATTCGTGTCTTCTATTTTTTAAAGTCGGTTAAATTTTCTATTAAATTTAGTGTTTTACTTACTAATGGGGCCTACTAAGTCGTCGCGTTGTCGTTCAGCTAAAAAATTAAATTAAAAACACATCAAATAATTAAAAAAAAAAAACTTCAAAAAAATTAAAAGTTTTTTTTTTAATTGTGGTAATTTTTATTTAATATTTACTTTTTTTTTAACGACAAAATGACGACATAGCAACGACAAACGAGCATGGTAGCGCGGAATAATTAGCTACGAATGACATCACAAAGGTATTTTTCCTCACAACCTCGGACAGATTATTTTGTCACTAAATTAAACAATTTACACGCATTTGACAAGGTTTCACAAAAATGAAAATTTAGCAAAACATCTCCTCACCGCGTTCCACCCAAAACTCCTGACAAAAAACTTACAATAATAATTTCTTGCTTATCTAGGACTAGCTGTGCCCCCCGGTTTCACCCGCGTAAGTCCCGTTCCCGCGGGAATATCGGAATAAAAAGTAGCCTATGTGTTAATCCAGGTCCCCAGCTACCTATATTCCAAGTTTCATCGCAATCGGTTTAGTAGTTTTTGCGTGAAAGAGTAACAACCTCACATACATACAAACTTTCGCGTTTATAATATTAGTAAGATTACTTATATTTTGTAATTTTGTTTTAATATTCATTATATTAAGTATAATATTATGATGTAATGTAGTTTTGTTTCCACTTTTACTTTGTTATTTAATTTTATTGACTGATTTTATTTTGACTTTAGTAGGTAATGTTTAGGTATTTGTGTGACCATAATATAAATAAGTTTGTTCCTTATTGTTTGTAATAAACATGTACATACGTTACGCAACATTACGCAACATTTACGTTTGATCTATGTATTTACAAACTTAATGTAATGTAACTATTTGTGTTTTGTTGTAATGTTGTAGAAATAAAGTTATTATCTATCTATTTAATAAAATAAAGTATAGTTGTATGCACGTGAACACTTTTAAAATTTCAATTTTTAATAAACTCCGGGGCAACGTGCGCCCGCGCCGCTTTCCGCCTGATTTATCACCTGACAAGTTTGACGTAAGGAGGGAGCTGGCAACACCATCGACCACACAACGCTGCCATCGATTTGGTAGAATCCAATTTTATGGTGGTTTGTTCATCATAATCATATTTAATACGCAACTGCGAAGTTTTTTTGTTATTTTGGTAGTAGACCTTTGTATGGAGATTGTTATCAATCATATTAGGTATTATTAAAAAAAGATTAGTATACAGTTTTTTTTTTAATCTTGGGCTATTTTAAAGTCTTTGACCACACATTATGAAGTAAACTTTTTAAACTTACACGTTATCCGTTCATTATTATTAAATTTAAAATGATTTTGTTGAAATAACGCGATCTCACATTATGAAGTGTTTTCAACTAACATGGCTGTTTTCACTTTTAATATTATTTAAAAACGAGTTTTTACCATGTTTTAATTTGTTTTTTTTTACGGAGCTCGATATTTCGCCTTGAATAAGTTGCAATTACTAGCGAAATATCGTGCTCCGCAAAAAAAAAGAAATATTGTAGATAAATCTAAATACTTACCCCGTTTTTTAATAATAGGGGTTAAAGTATGAAATTGCCGTTTTATTGCAATGGGTTCTTTGAATTGACATAGAATCTTCATGGTTTGAGGTTTTCGAATGAAACTTTTATCAAATGGTTTCTGTGATGTTCTTTTTTTAAAAAATGTGAAACATTTGAATATCGACTTTCAATTGTTTTTGTTATTCAATTTAGACAAGAAAGATGGATACTGCGAAAATTCGAGTGATTTTTGAATACGAGTTCCGACGCGGAACTAACGCGGCAGAAACAGCCCGCAATATCAATGCTGCGTTTGGAGAGGGGTCTACTAATGAACGCACCGTGCGATTTTGGTTTAAACGCTTTCGTGATGGAAATTTCGACTTAAAGAACGAGCCACGAGGAAGACCGCCCACACAGGTGAATAACGATGAATTGAGAGAGATAGTGGAAGCCGATCCTAGTCAAACTACCCAGGAATTAGCGGCATGGTTTAACGTTACCTTACCCACTTTATTGACTCACTTGCGTCAAATCAATAAAATAAAAAAATACGAAAAATGGGTGCCTCATGATTTGACTGATCTGCAGAAAGAAACGCGTGTTGAAACTTGTGTTGCCTTGTTGAACCGGTACAGAAATGAAGGAATATTGGATCGAATTGTAACATGTGATGAAAAGTGGATTCTTTATGATAACCGGAAAAGAAAAATGCAATGGCTGACTCCAGGTCAAATGCCACAACAGTGTCCTAAAGCAAAACTTACCAATAAAAAGGTAATGGTAACTGTTTGGTGGTCTCAGCAGGGTGTTATTCACTATAGTTTTATTCGATCTGGTCAAGCAATTACGGCAGATGTCTATTGTGCCGAACTCCGAACCATGTTGACAAAACTAGCAGTAAAACAGCCCCGACTCATGAATTGATCTTCACCATTATTGCTCCACGACAACGCGAGACCTCACACAGCACGAGAAACCATTTTGACCCTTCAGGAACTGCACTTAGAAACCATTCGTCATCCTCCGTATTCACTAGACCTTGCTCCAACGGACTACCATTTTTTTCGTGATTTGGACAATTATCTACGTGACAAGAAGTTTTCTTCCCAGGAGGTAGTACAAAATGCTTTCACACAGTTTGTGCAGTCTAGATCGTCGGAGTTCTATCGCAAAGGCATTAATAACCTTCTTATTAGATGGCAGCAATGTATAGATAATAATGGCAACTATTTTGATTAAATAAATTTGTTAAAAATTTAAAAAATAAACAATTAAGATTTTCAGTACAAATCGGCAATTTCATACTTTAACCCCTAATATTATTAGTAGCAATTACATACAATATACAATGAAATAACTCGAAAAATCTGTAACAAACGAAGGGCGATCGTTTAAAGCGAACTTTTCAAGTTATTTCAGACATAGGTATTATATTAGTTGTATAAACGAAGGAAAAGACTAGGAGTTCGCCCCGAACTCAGACCTCACGACCCCCTATCTCCCCAACCCCCCTACCGATCCGGCTCATCTTCAAACTCATACATTCTATTGACCTAAACTACGCGCATACCAAAATTCATGAAGATCGGAGCTACGATACTCAAGTTATCGTCGAACAAACATACAAAGATACAAAGTTACAAAGATACAAGCGCCAGGCCAGTCTACACTGGACCTCACTCGCTTCGCTAGTTCGGTCAACTAAACTACAAATTTAATGTAAAAAAAAGCCTTATCGTTTAATAAGAACTCTCCCAGGCAACTTTTCTAAAAGCTATCTATTCAGGGAACCTCTTTTTAGTCGTAAGTAAGTAGAAATTTCTAAACTAAAACAAAAAAAGATCATAAAACAGTCACATCCCTCCATAGAGACCCTCATGTAACACGGGACAATGGTCCATATTACCCACAATGGGCCATATTGGCCGCGTTACCAACGATGCTCATTTAATTCAAGTAATTCGATATTTTATTACGGGCTTTGTTTAAACAATTGCGTAAGTGATTGTACGGCTCCGATGGGATCTGCACCTTGAATGGATGGGTTTATGTAACAGTGGCAAATTACTGGCGAAATATTTTATAAGGAGAAAAAATGCACCATCAAATTTTTTCCTGTGATAGAACTTCCAATTAAAAAAATTAAGATGCAATTTCGTGTAGGTATTATTATTTTTTTCAAACTTGTGAGACGTCACAAGCCGTGATATAAAAGATAAATGAATTCGCTTTATTTGACCAAAAAACCCACCTCTCTTTTAAACCTACCTGTTAAACAGAATTTCTTCTATGGTTTTCGCGATTAAACACTTTATAACAGGAATCTGTTAAACAGGTTTAAAAATTACTTTAGTACAGGTTCCAGTCTCCACTATAACATATTGCCTATATTTAGGAGAAATCAATATAAATAATATATTATATGATCAAACGAACTTACAAAGTGAAGTTCGATCAATATTATATGAATACGTTTCATTTGAAGATAAATTAAACATGTGGTAGGTTGTCTTATTATACTGGCAACATTTGCACGATTTTAGAGAGAGAAAAAAAAAAAAACAAAATTTGTAGGTAGGTACTCATCCCCTACCCATACCGACGTTCATATCAGACCGCCATTATTTTAGAGAGTAGCACAACATTTTCTTGAGAAGACCCATGTAGGATATCACTACTTTGTTAGGGTTATGGGTGGGAGGGAAGTATATATATCTTCAAATGAAACGTATTCATATAATATTGATCGAACTTCACTTTGTAAGTTCGTTTGATCATATATCGATACTGGAAATTTCAATTGTCGTAAAGGACAAAACACGATTGTTCAGGAGAGCTAAAAAACAAAAATTAAAATTTTTGATGTCTTATATTTTTGTCATATAAATTGCTACAATAATAACGTTAAGGGCAACCCTAGCTATTTTTTCTTGCTCTATCCTTAAAAAATAATAAAATAAGCCTAAGTTAATTATTGAAGAAAATAGGAGTCCTTTACAGCCTTCCAAAAATAAACTTAAGTACTTTACAGCCACAAATAATTGGTTATAATAGGGTCATATGTGTCGTAAAGGACCAAATATAATCAGCAATGGGATGTACAGGGCAATTAAATTTGAATTTAAGGGGGTAAAGGGCCTACAAAACTAAAGTATCTAGTTAAAATAATAATAATAATAAATAATAAATCCTGTGACGAACACACAGCGCCATCTAGCCCCGTGGTAAGCTGCTAAGCTTGTGTTACGGTAGCTAGACAACGGATATACTACTTATATTTATTTTTCTTTTGTAAATACATACATATTATACATAGAAATACGCCCAGACCAGATACAAATATTTATTTTTAAGCATAAATATTTGCACCCAGCGGGAATCGAACCCGCAACCTTCTGTATTGCAGCCAAGCGTTGGCCCGACGCGCCACAGAGGTCGAAAATACCTGCATTAGGCAGTAAAACGACCCGAAGTAAAGTGTTTTTTATTATTATTTTATCATTCATCAGAAGTCTATTCGTTACAAACAAACAAATTTTGCCCTTTTATTATTTTAGAAGAAATGGATAAATCGAATATGTGTTTATTTATACCAATTTATTAGTATTAAATCATTGCAATAATAAAAATTAACTAAATTTTTAGAATTATAAGCCAAAAATATAATCTATTTTAAAAGAATTATAAATGAAACTTATACAATAAGTATTATAATCATAACTGTAATAGTTAAACTAAAACAACATCTTTGTCCCTCAAAACTCTTGTTTAAGTTTTGGGGAAACAAGAAATCGGTTGTTTAAATAAATAAAATAAAAAAAAAAAAAAAAAAAATTCATTTATTTCAGACAACATTTCAGTCCATATTATGTGTTAGTAATATGACTTATATAACTAGTGTTAGAAGATTTTATTAAATTAAATTGAGGAAATTAGACTACATTAATCAAAATAAAAACAAATAATAAAAACAAATAAAATACAACAATTTGAGGCTAAGGGGCTACAGGGAAGGCAACAAGGGAACCTCCGCAATAACCCTTCCTACAAGGGACTGCCATAGTGGCGAGTCAAACCTGTCCGCCACTGTCCTCAGAATGCTATTGTCGCTGCCACGCACCCTGCGAATCAGTGAAGCAGTTTTCTTGCGCAGCACAGCATGAAAGCCATCCGTCCTATGCTGAGCAAACATCGCCGACTGACTGCAGTAGCGAGGCAGCCCCAACATCATCCTGAACACATTGTTGTACTGTATCCGCAAGGTATCCAGCGCGCTCTTGGTATGCCTAATCCAAAGACTCCCCGTGTACAGGCTTTGGCAGTACGCCTTAAACAGAGTTATTTTTACGAGCTCAGTACAACGGGAAAACCTTCGGACCAACATATTACCCCGGACCGCCAGAGATCTGCGTTCCCTTTCAATGTCTATATCGTCCTTGAGGTCGCTAGCAAGAAGGTGTCCCAGATACTTAAATGTATTGACCCTGTTTATTGGTTTTCCGTTAAGTAAAATGTCTGGATGCTCCTCTACCTTCCTACCAGCCACCCCAAAGACCATATCGATACCGGAAATTTCAATTGTCGTAAAGGACAAAACACGATTGTTCAGGAGAGCTAAAAAACAAAAATTAAAAATTTTGATGTCTTATATTTTTGTCAAATAAACTGCTACATTAATAACGTTAAGGGCAACCCTAGTTATTTTTTCTTGCTCTATCATTAAAAAATAATAATATAAGCTTAAGTTAATTATTGAAGAAAATAGGATTCCTTTACAGCCAACAAAAAATAAACTTAAGTACTTTACAGCCACAAAAAAATTGTTATAAACGGGTCATAGTGTCGTAAAGGACCAAATATGATCAGCAATGGGATGTACAAGGCAATTAAATTTGAGTTTAAGGGGGTAAAGGGCCTAAAAACCAATAGAATCTAGTTAAAATAATTGCATTAGGCAGTAAATCGACCCGAAATAAAGTGTTTTTTATTATTAATTATCATTCATCAGGAGTCTATTCGTTATAAACAAACAAACAAATGTTTTTTTCCCTTTTATTATATTAGAAGGTATGAATGAGTCGAAATATGTGTTGATTTGAAACATTTTAACAGTACTAAATCATTGCAATAGTAAATATTAACTAAATTTTTGAATTATCAGACAAAAATATAATCTATTTTAAAAGAATTATAAATAAAACTTATACAATAAGTATTTTAATAGTAATTGCAATAATTAAATTGAAATAACAACATCTTTGTCCCTCAAAACTCTTGTTTAAGTTTTAGGGGAACAAAATATTGGTGATGTCTAAATTTTTTTAATTACTTTATTGTATAGATAATGACTGCCTGTGGCTTCATTCTGGCATGTTATTTTCTACCTATTTCTTAGTATCCAGTATAAAATTTACTCGTAAAGATTATTTCGTTAAGTCCAAATGCAATAGAACTGTCCTATCTAGATAATAAGCACTTGTAGCCGTCTCTGGCACCTTAAAAATCGCCTGAATCTTTAGTATAATGAGAATATCTACTCATAAAGATGATTTCGTTAAATCTAAATGTGATTATGACTGTCTTATGTCGATATTGCATTCCAGTAGTCTCCTTCTGTCAGGTACCAGTAAAATTAGCGGTGCAAAATTAGGTAATATTTGGGGTTAGCTTTAATAATATATTTTTTCGATATAGATGATTTCGTTAAGGTCAAATGTGATTAGACTGTCTCACCTAGATCATTTTTACCCGATTCTGGATCTAGAATATGATATTCTTCATTTGATCAGTATTCTGAATATCTTCTCAACAAAAGATATGAATTTATTGAACGTGAATGCGATTTAACTGCTTAAAACTAATCTACTAAATAGATTTTGATAATTATCACTGACACTTTAGAATATTAATCAATATTGTCTTGGGTTTAATAAAAAAAATATATATAGAGCACGAATAAGAAATAATAAGTAGCTTCATAATTGACTGATAAATGTATTACTGTGTGCCCAAAAGTGGGACACCATAGGCCAAATATAAGGATAATATTGTAATAACCTCATGTATGTCTTATTATTATAATAATTATACATTATTGTAGCAGAAGCATAGTTAGCGTATAATAAAAAAATAGCGTGCATCAAAATACTAGAATGCTTTGAGCAATAAAAAGAAGAAAAAAATCATTTTATGTTAAAGAAATGTATTATTAATGTTTTGATTTTAATTATAAGAAACTTGGCGAAAAGTAAACTAAAATAAAATAAAAAAAGATATTAATTAACCATATTTTTTTGTTTAATTTATTTGTTGGTGCTTGAAATTTTACTTAAACAAAAGGTCGTAAATCCTACTACTGAAAGGCTGAACAAGATTATTATTGACAAGAGTTGTCTTTACGACCATTAAATTTATTGTAATAATATTAATGACAATGTCGTAAAAAACAATTTGTTGGAAAATAAGATTTACGACATCATACATAACAAAAATTTGCCTTTACACTCGCTTATAAAAAATATTTATTCTATACACCCCAAATCGTGAAACAAATAAGCAAAATGTCTATAAAATTCAGGTCGTAAAATGCTTCCAAAATGTTTATTTTTAAAGATACGATTACTTTGAATATACCAATCGATAGAGCTCGCGATCCTGATTCCAAATATATAAAAAACTCATTTTGGCCAAAATGTCCTTTACGACAATTGAAATTTCCGGTATCGATATATTCACTTTTTTTAACATTGTAGGTCAGTCCATGCCTCTCTGCATAAGATTCACAGGTGCCCAACAGATGCCTGATCGACCCAACAGTCGGGCCCAGCAGCACCATGTCGTCTGCGTAGCTGATGTTATTAATAGTAACACCATCAACCATACACCCGACACGAGCGCCACTCAACCCGGCTATGAGGTCATTTACATACAGACTGAAAAGTTTCGGAGACGTTCTCCCCCCCTGTCTCACTCCACATTCCAGCCTGTACGGTTCAGAACACACATTGGACCACCTAACAACATTTACCTGATTTAGGTACCAATACTGCAGGATACAAAGCACGTCCGCCGGCACACCCCTGTCCCTCAACTTTCTCCAGAGCACATCGTATGACACTAGATCAAACGCTTTGGAGAGATCAAGAAAACAGGCGTACACCGGCGTCCCGCGACTAGTGTAATACTGGACAGTATGCTTGAGAGCTAATATTGCGCTTTCAGTTGAGAGTCCAGGTCTAAACCCAAACTGAGCGTCTTCAATGTTTAGATACTTATTAAGGCAAGTATCAAGCATACCATCCAGTATCTTAGCAGCAGTGGTTGCAAGTGAAATAGGACGATAATTTCCCTTTTCTGATATATCACCAGTTCGGTTCTTCACGATGGGTGCCACCACGGTTTTCATAAAATCAGCTGGTAGGTGCGAATGTCTTAAACACATCGTGAGAAACGTAGCTAGGACCCTCGGCAGGTGCACACCAGCGTATCTAAAATGTTCGATGCTGAGCCCATCGTGCCCAGGAGACTTACCACCACTCATTGATTTAATGACTGCCTTTACGTTTTTGGCGGTGAAATGTATTAGTGATTCCTCTCCAAGACACTTCGGCACAGCATCGATCGCACCGGCCGATGGACCAAGAGGAGAGCGAACCCTGAAATGTTCCATAAATATGGTTGCAATTTCCTCAGGTTCACTCTTCCCATCAACGCTCGCCTTAAATGTCTTTATTTTATACTTAAAGAAATGCTTTCCAAAAATTTCGCACCCGACAGGACTTGAACCTGCATCTCTGGGGATCCGTCCCAACGCCTTTTCAAAAACGGTGTCTTTATTTTTTTAATTACTTTATTGTATAGAAAATAAAAATATAATCTATTTTAAAAGAATTATAAATGAAACTTATACAATAAGTATTATAATCATAACTGTAATAGTTAAACTAAAACAACATCTTTGTCCCTCAAAACTCTTGTTTAAGTTTTGGGGAAACAAGAAATCGGTTGTTTAAATGTCTTTATTTTATACTTAAAGAAATGCTTTCCAAAAATTTCGCACCCGACAGGACTTGAACCTGCATCTCTGGGGATCCGTCCCAACGCCTTTTCAAAAACGGTGTCTTTATTTTTTTAATTACTTTATTGTATAGACTTCCTGTGGCTTTATTATTTTTACACCTATTTCATAGTATCTAGAATAAAATTACCTTGTAAAGATGATTTCGTTTAATCCAAATGCAATAAAACTGTCCTATCTAATGAATTTCTAAAGGTGCCATGTCTGACATCTTAGAAATCACCTGAATCTTTAGTATATTAAGAATATTTCTACTCATATAGATGATTTCGTTAAATCTAAATGTGATATGACTGTCTCATGTCGATATTGCATTCCTGTAGTCTCCTTCTGTCAGGTGCCAGTAAAGTTGCGGTGCAAAATTAGGTTATAGTTGGGGTTAGCTATCATAAAATATTTCCTCGTCAAGATGATTTCGTTGAGGTCAAATGTGAAAAGACTGTCTTACTTAGACAATTCTAAATTTCAATTATAAAAACAAACAAAAACTAATTCTTCGTTTTCTAGAATATGATATTCTTTATATTTTGGTCAGTATTCTGAATATCTTCTCAACCTACATATGATTTTATTAGAGCTAAATGCAATTTAACTGCTAAAAACTAATCTACCAAATAGACTTTAATAACTATTTCTGTGACTTAAGAATATTAGTCAATAGTTTTGGGTTTAATATTAAATTGTCAATATAAAGCATTAATAAAAGTAATAAGTAGCTGCATCATTTACTGATAACTGGATCACTAAAATAATAAATTGTGTCCAAAAGTGAGACATCATTGGCCAAATACAACGAAAATAATATAATAACCTCATAATGCCTTCTTATTATAATATTTAAAATTGTAGCAAAATCATAGTTAGCGTATAATCAAAAATTAGCGTGCATCAAAATAGTAGAATGCTTTGAATAATAAAAATAAGAAAAAAAAAAAAATTATGTCAAAGAAGTGTATTGTTTATGGTTTGATTTTAATAATAAGAAACTTGGCGAAATTTAAATTAAAATAAAATAAAAAAAGATATTAACTAACCATACTTTTTAGTTTAATTTACTTTGGGGTGCTTGAAATTTTTCTTTAACAATGGGTCGTAAATCCCACTACTGAAAGGCTGAACAAGCTTATTATTGACAAGAGTGGTCTTTACGACCATTAAATTTATTGTAATAATATTATTGACAATGTCGTAAAGAACAATTTGTTGGAAAAGTAGATTTACGTCATCATACATTACAAAAATTTGCCTTTACACTCGCTTATAAAAAATATTTATTCTATACACCCCAAATCTTGAAATAATTAGGCAAAATGTCTATAAAATTCAGGTCGTAAACGGTCACTAAAATGTTCAATTTTAAAGATACGATTACTTTGAATATACCAATCGATAGAGCTCGCGATCCTGATTCCAAATATATAAATAACTCATTTTGGCCAAAATGTCCTTTACGACAATTGAAATTTCCGGTATCGATATTATATTTCATTACGTTTCATTTTTCAGATAAATTAAACATGTGGTAGATGTTTAGAGACGAAAATGTTTGTGCAGGATATCTTAAGATAAGCATTAAGCTTACCTAAGTTCTTTTATTTTAGCTTATTTTATGAATAAAAAATATGTTGGTTCACATAATCATCTTTATTTTTATCAGAGACACTCTTATCAAAATTATAACAAAACAGAAAAACATAAATAATTAAAATTCTAAATTATTACATAAACAGTTTGCAATTAGTATTAATGAAATCATCTTACTCAAGAAGACAAGACAGTTCTAGCGAAAATATTATCATCTTTTAATATTGGGCGGTTATAAAATTTTGCAAAAGATTGCGAGCTAGGTGTCCAACCTGCAGATTTTCTTATTATATCTAATGACAGACCTGAGGTCCGCGCCGTGGACGTGGCCGCGTGGCGTGTGCTGTGCGAGCTGAACGTCGCCACGTCCACGCCGCTTTCATTCAACACCTGCTTTATCCATCTGCTGATGGTTTGAGCAGTTGCTGGTTTATGGGGCGCCTTAATCGTCAAAATAAGATTTCCTTGATTACCAATTCTTAAATTATTTGTAGTGGAAATATAGTCTTTTATGACTGTTGCAGGACAAATAGACCTCTTTTCTACATAGTAAGGAAGCGACAAAACTGGCTGGTCGCGTCCAGCAGCAGAGGTTTTTATAATTTCATCAATTCCTATCTTTACACCATTTGAATCAAATATTATATTCTCTAATTTGATTAGCGATAAAGTTTGAGCTCTATGTGCTGTGCATAGTGCTAGTAATATTACTAATTTTTTAGTATTTTTTTCTAAAGAAAGGTCGCTGTGGGGCATCCAATGAGCAATACAATTTAACACTACCTGAGGATCCCACGTAAAAGAATATTTAGGTACGGCTGGCCTCAATTTATATGCACCTTTTAGGAGGCGTTTTACTAAAACGTTAGAGGCAAGGTCACCACCGACCAATAAAGCCAATGCTGAACGATGACTGTTGATGGTACCGTAGCTGGCACCGCTTTTAAACTGATCCGTCAAAAAAATTAAAATATAGGACGGATCGCATTTAAAAGGATCAATGTTATTTGAAAAACAAAAAATCCACCATAGTTTATAAGTTACGTTATACTGGTCTAAAGTATTTTTTGACAGGGATGCCATCATAAGATCTAGAGAATTGCTTGGCGTTCCTTTAAGTGTGAGCGCCGTCCTGACAGCACTGCAGCACCCAGGGTAATGTGCTTCAGACGGTGTGGCTGGTGCGTCCTAGAAGAGGACGAAGAACGTATAAAGTCAGGGGTAAAATGTATTGTATGTGATATACGAATAGAATTCATTACGGGGAACCAGGGTTGAGTGGGCCAGAAAGGAAAAATAAGTATTCCTTCTGCCTCATCGTTAATTATTTTTTGAATGCATTTTAAAGTTAAATTAAAAGGTGGGAAAGCGTAAAAAAAGAAAGGTTTCCAATTGATTGTGAATGCGTCGACTGTTAAGGCATCTGGATCTGGTTTCCATGAAACATAAGTTTTACATTTTGTATTTGTACGGGAGGCAAACAAATCAATTACTGGTTCCCTTAATGTGGAAATAACACTGTGGAATTCGGTGGATGATAACTGCCAATCAATATCAGGATTCCTACGGGATTCTTGATCAGCTTCCACATTATCTTTAGTGTTAATGTAAGATGCAAAAATCCAAATATTGCGTTCCTCGCACCACTGCCAAATAGATCTAGTTAAGTTGTTCAGATGGGGGAATTGTATTCCACCCATTCTATTAATGTAGCTTACTGCAGTCGTGTTATCTATGCGTAACAATACATTACTATTGACTTTTTTGGCGACGAAACATTTTAAACCAAAGAAGGCAGCAAGTAATTCCAAATAGTTTATGTGAAAACTACTTTCAGTGTCCTTCCAGCCCCCATTAACTCGTTTATCATTGGAAAAAGCTCCCCAGCCCGTC
Organism: Idaea dimidiata; assembly: GCA_949358125.1. Classification (NCBI taxonomy): domain Eukaryota; kingdom Metazoa; phylum Arthropoda; class Insecta; order Lepidoptera; family Geometridae; genus Idaea; species Idaea dimidiata. The sequence continues at coordinate 3,490,869 of OX442342.1, forward strand.
CGTGACGCATCGGTACAAATTACTTGATCATAATCGGGGATTACTAGAGTTTTTGTTGACATAGGGACATTTTTAGTCCACCATGCTAAGTCCGGTATGATTTCTGAAGAAGGTGTAAACATTACGTCATATGATTGGTGTTTGTTGAGAGCCAAATATTTTTGTCTCTCAAGGTTTTTCGTGTACATCCAGCCATATTTCATAGCGGGACATGCAGAGGTAAGGACACCAATTATTCGAGCAAACTGTCGAATAGAACAATTTAGTCGACGAGAAAACTTTTCGATCATTTGCAATATATTTTTACGTTTGTCTGAAGGGAGTGAAATTGTCATTTCTATGGAATTGTAAATAAAACCTAAGAATTTGCATGTTTGTTGCGGGTGTAAACTACTTTTATTAAAATTTATAACAAACCCTAGACATTGTAGTAATCCAAGGGTCTCATTTACGTTATTTAAACACTCTTCGTACGTATCTGCTATGCAAAATATATCGTCTAAATAAATTACAGATCGAAATCCCCGAGATCTCAAATAAGTTACCACCTCTTTCATAATTTTTGTAAAAATTAGGGGGGCAGATGATAGGCCATAAGGCATAGCGAGAAATTCGTAAGTAATAGTTTGACAATTTGTATCTTGAAATTGGAATCTTAGATACTTACGATGACATGGTGCAATCGGGACAACTAAATATGATTCTTTAAGGTCGATACCTGCCATAAATCCATTTCTAGGAATCATTTTGGATGCAACCCTATGGTCTTCCATTTTAAAATGACTATTTATTATAAATTTATTTAAATGTTTTAGATTTAAGATAAATCTGTGACCACCGTTTGACTTAGGCGTTAAGAAAATGTCCGAAATGAACTGATCATTTTTAGGTTCACATTGTTGAATAGCTCCTAAATCTTTTAGTTTTTCAATAGCTAAACACATTTTAGGTTTATCTTTATATGAAAGCTTATTCTGAGGGATATATTTTTGAACTACTTTACTCGAAAAAGGTATAAAATATCCGTAGCGAATCCAATTCAAGATAACTGGATTGTCAGTAATATTAAGCCAACAGCTGTAAAAATACTGTAATCTAGCACCGTGTACCTGTGTCACTGTCGAGTTGGTGCACGTTTGTTGGCCGTGTTCACCGCAGAGGTCGACGATCGTGACGTCATTGGTGGCGGCAACGATTGTTGGCCTCGCCGATACTGGAACTGGTGGCTCGTCCTGTAGGTAGACATCCGCCCCCCCCTGCTCGCCGAGGAGTAACGAGGGGGGCCCGACCAGTTTCCCTGTTGTCGAGGACGACTGTTATTTGAAACAGCTGAACTGGAAGCCTTCTGGATCTGCGTCTTTTTGATTTGATGGCTTTGTCTTTCGATTGCCCTTGATGCCTTTATCTTTTCAGATAGAGAGCTTCCAAATAGTGTTTCATCGCGGCTCTCATTGTGTAAGATAGTGAGGATAGACTTCTCTAAGCCGGGCGTTATGAGTTTTGTTCTTACTTGCGTTTCGATAAAATGGAGGTCAGTGAGTATTCGACATCCATCTGATAAACATTTTACAGCTTGCGCTTTGTCTTCGCCGGTAAGTAAAAGTGTCATTGCTTTACTAATCGCAGTAATGCCGATACCCAGTTGGTCTTGCTTGACCTGCATCTTCTTATCTCTAGATCTTATTTGATCTGCGACCGCAGCTGATATTTCTGGGTTGAGTGTTGGTGCCCTTAGCAATTTGCAATTTTTGGGTATCAAGTACGTTTTTAACAGCTTTTCTTTGGGTTCGGCTAATATTCCTTTTTTAAGGATTGGAAGCCAGCGTCCGGCTAGTGAAGTGTGAATGTCCGGTCCGTAGACCGGGGCGTCCTCTAACGGGTCGCCGAGCGCTTGTAGAAGTTCGGGATCAATCTCTGCCGCTGTGGGACTGTTATTCACGTCTTCAGAGGTTTGCGCTTGAGTCTCAGTACTTGACTCGGTTGAACTTTTACTAGGTTCATCAGGTGTCATTGGACCCGACGAATCAGGAGGCGGCGTGGTAGCAGGGGGCGTGTCCTTATTCGGATATGTTCCGTTATCTGATCGAAAGATATAAAAAATAATTACTAGAGGGTAGTTACAAAAAAAATGATATAAACGAGTTACGTTATTTTTGTCATGAGTTTTTTACCATGAACTGGAGATTAGAAAGTAACCATTGTGTTGACCCGCAGTCAACCTCCAGGTTAATTATAACGTTATGCTGTTCCTTCGTGTTAACCCGCAGTATAACCTCCAGGAAAGCTTAAAAACGTTAGCCCCTTTATACAAACACTTTGGTCACTAATCGAGAAGTAATGTTTTACTTACCCACATCTTCGTCGGAATCTGACGATGAAGATATAATACGTCTGCGTTTCTTCCGCCTTTGTAGTTCCTTAATTTTTTTACTGTAGTAAGATATTTGTTGATCGGCACTTCGCTTCGGCATTGTGATAATCGTAGTGAAACGAAAAGGTATTAACTATATTTAAGCGCGTGCGCTTGTTGCCATGCACAAAAGCACAAATGGCGGTCTGATATGAACGTCGGTATGGGTAGGGGATGAGTACCTACCTACATATTTTGTTTTTTTTTTTTCTCTCTCTAAAATCGTGCAAATGTTGCCAGTATAATAAGACAACCTACCACATGTTTAATTTATCTGAAAAATGAAACGTAATGAAATATAATGTAAACAATATAATAACAAATAATCAATTACAAATAAATAAAATACATTAATATATTTTAGGTGCCTAAAATTAAAATAAAAAGAAATTGTCAGCTCTCTAAAGCGGCTATAATAACATATATTGTTATTCTATTAAAGTTAAAGTTTTAACTTGTGTGTTTCCGCAATTAGTCATACTATTGGGCCTTTGTGCGTGATTTTAAGCCGTGCGTTTTCTCACGATGTTTTCCTTCATCGTAAGAGCGATGATAATAGCGCACATAAATTTTTCTTAAAGAAAAACACATTGGTGCGCGGAATGGGATTTGAAACCACGACCTTCGGAATGAAAGTCGGGGTATCTACCACTAGACCATCACCGTTCTATAATATACACTCCTTACTATTAAGGCGGCGATAGATGATAATTATCGGTCCATGTCCGATTGCATATAAATGAGCGAGATGGAATTGCGTGAAAAAATCTACAATTTCTTGTAAAATCAACCATTAACGAAGATTAAAATAATATTTTTATAAAATGCGATGAAGAGATTCTAGGTATTGTATTTTCTTATATTATGATGCCTATAAGAAAATATAGCGGCTAAGGATTTAGAAGAAAAATTGATTTATTTTGTAAAACAGGGGTAACTTTGCCTGTATAATAGTGGTATTTAAAGTTATTTTTTATTGTTTTTGAAATGAAGGGGACACTTCTTGTATCATGTACAATAACATAATACAAGAAGAAAACTATTCAATCGGAAGGGATTTCACATGAGTCGCGTCCTTAATTCATGGTTTCTGATTATTGACAGCCATCCATTCAGTATCGAGCGCCGAGCGGCATACGTTTCTAGGGGTAGCGGAGGGTGGGATCAGGTTTCCTGCTCTTGTCTGTTCTAGTTTAGATAAATTTAGACACCCGTCCCGCCTCTGTATTGTTTTATACTGTTTACGAAGTAGGTACGGGCGGATTTAGTTAAAGGTTTTTGTCGGAAGTCAGTTAAAACGTCTATATTGAAACGAAATTAAATTATTTATTGTCTATGGAGTTATTGGATTAGGAAAGGAAATGATAGATTTTTTTTTTGCTGTTTTTGCGATGTAGGTTTAAAATTAAACTCATTTTCCGTCTACCCCTAAGCATGAGCACTGAAAAGACTTTGACACGTTGGGCATTGATAAAATACCTAAAAGAAACGAAATTAACGATCAAATTAGTTGAGTAGTATTTTATTTTATTTTTAAATTATTGTTGTTTTTTTTTTTTTTGTAGCTCTTGTCAAATTTATATTAAACTCCTAGTAGTTAAGTTATATTTCTTGTAATTTAAAATTGTGTAAATGTTATTAGGTAGTTAATAAAGTACGCTTTATATATATAAATATTTAAAAACTTTAATTAAATAGCGAAATGTTGCATATTAATGTTACATGTTCATAGGGTTTTTTATTGACGATCAAATACATTTAATAGAAACTTAAAAAATGATGCCAAGCAACTTTACTATTTCCTTACTGATTTTTTTTAAAGATCGTTGAAATTAATGCATTTGTAAGTGTCTTTCCCTAACTTTTTCTAACGCCACAACTTATCTCTCTTTTTCGGTGCATGGAATAAAAATCAGTGCCACGGTTACCTAATCCAAATTTTAAAATAATTAGGCGAGTAGAATTAAAGTCTATGTTAAAATCATTAAAAAAACCTACTTTTTCATAATTTAAAGGTTGTTTGAATCCGTACAAAGTACTACAAACGAACGAAAATGTATGGCACACATAGGTATAGTTTAAATAGGCGAAATCTAGAAATATAAGAAATCTAGAAGTATAATAATGTAGTCGACCTTGAAAAAGCCAACTGTAAAGTTGGCGAAAGCTCGGTCGTTAAAAATAATGACGTTATTGAATAAAACGCGAGTAAAACCCGGTAAATATTGTGTTTTAGTGTAATAATACATATCAGGAAAGGAGAAGTAGGTAGGTAATTATGGTTTTAATTTCTTTTTGAAAAAGTCGCGCATCTTACTTTCTTTCTCACACATCTAAAATTTGCTAGCGCTATCCCTGTCTCTCATAATTGTCTTATAGTTTCCTACATCATTGACTATAGATAGGTAAGTACCTGAAATGACAAACGAGCTTGCTCATTCGAACAACAAAGCGTTATCAACCAGATTTATCGCAATGTCAGGTAGGAATCGTATTACAATGGCCTTATTACCAGACGTTACCCAATTGTTGTTCAATAAGGCCCATTTGATACGACAATAATGTCATTTTTATAAGGAAAAGTAAAATTTCGCTTTTACTATGAAATGAGGCGTGTAGTCCTTTAGGACGGAGGTTTGAAAGTGTGTCATACAGTGAACGAATATAAGCATGGAAGAAGCCTTTCCATACTCACCTCAAATAGTACGCATTTGAGAAAGTTTTGGCGCTATTATATGTATGCATACACAAACTACACACTACGCTACTAGCTAAGCAATTGGACCATTGATTATATTTTCACCAATTGTATTATAATTGCGTTGACAACGATAACGGCCCGCCGGCAATACGCTGTTATTTATTTATTTATTTTTAACACAGATTCAATATTGTATCGTGTAATTCATTTTACATAAATTGAACTTAGACCAAACCAAATCTATATTTTGTAAGCTTCACCTTCACATCTAAAACCCATTGAGTATTCTCTCTGTTCTGTGTTCGCTGTTCTCTAACGTGATTAGTTATTTGAATGACCCGATCCGAGTACAACCCAAGAGACAGATTCGTGTCGCGGAACAATTTGAATCATCGTGGCCTATTTTATGTGGTGTCATTTTGAAGTGTAAGGAATACTTCCATGCTTATATATCCGATGACTGGTGTGATACAAAACTCTGTTTGTTTAAATGTAGACAGGTACTTCTGGGTAATAAAGGACTGCAGGCAGAAAACTAGGTATACTTAATATTTCTTTTTGTTATTATTGCTCAAGGCATTTTAAACATAGAAATATTTTTAGCAAGGAAATATTTTCCAAAAAATCCCCATGACAGGATTCGAACCTGCGTCCTTTCGCTAACCAGGCGAATGCTCTAACCACTGAGCTACACAGGAATCACGTGACATGGTATAATTTTTCGGGCATATCTTTCCTCGCCAATTGTTTTACCAACTAAGGCTTGGTTTCTGCGCCATCTACTGGTCAAGCTTTGCAGCTTTTAAGCTTTTTTTGGAAATATATTTCCTTGCTAAAAATATTTCTAGGTATACTTATATTAACATTTTGACTTATATGGCTTAAAGCCTTTGCTATCATAAAACTTTAGCTTGACAAGAAGTTAAGGAATTGGTTAGGTACCTATACCAAAAGTGATGTATTAAGTACTAAAATAGCTTAAACTTATCGGCAGTTTACCGTAGTTAACGTAGTTTAACATAGTGTAGGACGTCTTTAGGCACGATGGAGCGATGATTTGCGCAAGACGGCTGGCACAAACTGCATGCGAGAAGCCGAAAATAGATCTAGGTGGCGTGCAATTGGAGAGGCCTATGTCCAGCAGTGGACTACAACAGGCTGATGATGATGATTATGATCGGCAGTTTTACTGGCTGGGTAAATATTGTAGTTTGGCCGCCCGATTTCAGTTGACGAAACAGATTTAAAGTCGGTGGCACTGAATGCAGAGGTTATTTTTGTTGCTTTTATTGAAGTTAGTTTTTAAATTTTTATTTCAATTTATAATCGGTGAACATTCTCCTTCTTTTGAAGTGGGATTAACCCACTGAAAACCCACAAAAAGGGTGGAAAAGAAGTTTTTCTTTCAAACTTCGTCTACTACAACAGATTAAATAATCTTTTACGCCATACGGAGACAAATAAAAACCCGTACACATCACTATGCGAGAAATAAGTAAGTACAAGAACTAAAAAATCGGCCGATAAATAGTCTCAAGTCTATTTCAAGTTTTGTTTTTATACATAATTTTATTGTACTCTACTTCACTTTCGAAAAGCACTTAACTTTAGAAGTGTACTCGTCTGAAATTATTCGATAATTACAAGTAGGTGCACTGTGACCAAGTTATTTTTGCAGCTAGCGGTGGCGCTAGTGTGCTTCGGAGCTACGAATTTATCTTAGTGAATTAGTAGTTCCTCTTTTCTCCGCGTGTAGTGATACGTTTGTATTATTGGAACCCTCTTACGTCGGCCATTTTGTTACGGGAGAGTGAACAAAATGGTGGCGCATTGTGAGTTGGCGCCAAAGATTGTGTCAATTTTATATTGTTGTTTTTTTTTCTTTTGTTCATGGTGAAATGGCTTTGTATAGGTGCTTAATACTTAGTTTTTGTTTATTTTTAAGATGGATTTGTTTTGAACTTAATATTTACTTATTTAGGTCGGTACAACGTAGGATGGAATTTGTCTTTTATGTTAGACTAGCTGCGCCCCGCGGTTTCACCCGCGTAAGTCACGTTCCCGCGGGAATATCGGTATAAAAAGTAGCCTATGTGTTAATCCAGGTCCATGAATGTCCAGGTCGATGAAACTTGGAATATAGCTACCTATATTCCAAGTTTCATCGCAATCGGTTCAGTAGTTTTTGCGTGAAAGAGTAACAACCTCAATACAAACATACTTATACATACAAACTTTCGCGTTTAGAATATTAGTAAGATAAGATTGTTTAATATGACGTAATTTACAGATTTGTTTGGTTTTCGCAAACTAATATTTATAACAATAACATTTATAACTACCTGCACCGCACGGTGTCAACTGTAACTCATCTATTGTTTAAAAAAAAATAAGATTAATAAAATACAGTGCCTCAAGTATAAGTTGGCGCGACCGTGCGCCACTGTGTTCTGTTTAAGAACTGTTCGTTTGGACTGTCTTCGGCTTTAGATAAGTTAGTAAGAAAAAAAACAAGAAAATATGAACTGAAACAACTTTACAACAGCTTTTCTATAAAAAAAATATTTATCGAATATAAATTTATTCGATAAATAATCTTAGCTTGTGTTTAGTTTCTAAAATCGCCACCGCCAACTTATACTTGTGGCACTGTAATTCAGAGGTACGCATGCTACATCTTAGACTTTAGACTACAGCTTATCTTACCATCTTGTAAGACAGTCAGTTCGTAAACATATCAATTTAAAAACAAAAAACACAAAACAAACCCTCTATTTACAAAATAGAGCCTCATTTTTGTGGCTTCTACCCTTCCAGAGGAAGTGAGGGTGAAAAACAACAAAAAATTAAGTCTAATACAGAAACCTGTTAAGAAGCCCCTCCCCTTAAACAAGGGAGAGTTTAAAAAAGTAAGAAAGGTACCTACTAACCTATCAGTTATTTTAGCCGTGTTCGAAAAAAATGGAGCTAACTTCACAACTTCTAAGAGAATTCATAGTTTTCGATCTTATTTTGTTTTTAAGTACTACAAATATATTTCGTAAATTTGGTTTTATTGCTCAAGGCATATTTACTAGAAATATTTTAAAGGAAAAATTCATCTTCAAAAATTCACTTGCGGCGAGTTTTGAACTTGCAACTTGCGATGGGAACTTGCGTGGCCGAGCGGTATAGGCACTGGAATATTGATCCAGGGACGCGAGTTCAAATCTCGCCGCAAGTGAATTTTTGAAGATGAATTTTTCCTTTAAAATATTTCTACAACAAATATTACTAACTGCGCCCCGCGGTTTCAGCCGCGTAAGTCACGTTCCCGTGAGAATATCGGGATAAAATGTAACCACTGTGTTATTCCCGGTATCCAACTACTTATATTCCAAGTTTCATTGCAATCGGTTCAGTAGTTTTTGCGTGATTGAGTAACAAACATCCAAACACACACTTTCACATTTATAATATTAAAACGAAACTAAATTGATTTATATACCCCGAAATTAAACAATTTGCACGCATTTGAACTAGGTTTCACAAAAATGAAAATTTTGCACCACATCTCCTCAACGCATTCCCGCAAAAACTCAATCGCTACGTTGCTGTAAGCTAATACAAAAGTGACGTTTGACAGCGACAATTGCGAAATACACGCCTGTTGCAAACCTGTCGCGAGAATCAAAATCAGGCTGCGGGTACCAATATTCCAAGTTTTACGGCAGTTTATGCTTTTTTTTTGTTATGCGTGAAAGAGAAACAAATTCACAAACATAAATACATACAAACTTTCGCGTTTATAGTATCAGTAAGAAGTAATAGGGAGAAAACAAATGACGATCGAAACCAAAACAAAAGATCATCTAAAATCTAATTCAATTCAATTCAATTCATTTATTCACAACTGCGTGCACTAGGTAAATTACAATAGGTGTTATAAAAATAAATATGATGTCCTCTAGGCCCACCATAATAGGTATACAGTCAATTTATAAGGTAAGAATATAAATCAGGAGAATTATTCATAATAATGTCAATATCAGTTAGTCTAGACAGAAACAAAAGTTGAAGAAAACGAAGAAAAAAAAATACTTAAAAATACAGGTGAAGTCACGGGCCGTAGCTAGACTACAACAACTGCGTCTTAAAACTCTCGACCTTGCCTTAGTTAATCTGGTAAGCAAACAAAATCAGAATCACGTTTAAGTGAGCAAACTGAACAGTTAACAGTTATGTGTGACCAACTGTCCCCGGTTCACTGCCGCCGTTGTTTGACGCAAACAAACAGTTTCGGGGACCACAAACATGCAGACACGTAGACACTTTAATAGTAGATCGTTGGGCCGCTAAAATGACGCTACGAACTGGGCTCACGAGCAGAGCACATTTTTACCCGACTGCGCGACGCAAAGAAGGGTAATGTGTTTATCGGTCTCTGTATGTATGTATGGATGTTTCTATGTGGCGTTCTAGAACGCGCGCCAAACGCGTGGACCGATTTTGATGATTCTTACGTCAATCGATTCGTCTTAATCTGGCGAGTGTGGTTAAAGACATGACAGTAATCCAAATTAACTTTTGTCACAACCAGGCGCCATATTGTCAAAATTAAAAAATCCAAAATCGTCAAAGTATGTCAAGATGGGTATCATTGAATAGATTTTTAAAAATAAATATTAGGATTCTTTCACCATTTTCATTTTAAAGAACCGTTTAGTTACTTTTACTTACTTTACGTTACTTCTTTTAGTAAAAAATTACTCACAGTCGGGACCCATTCATTTTACCAATCTAATTTTTCCAATGGGTCCCGACTGTGAGTCATTTTTTACTCATTTATTATGTGTTCTGTGTGTATCGATTACAAAACTATTATTACTTAGCGTAATTTGAAATTACTGGGCTTGTTTTTTTGTTTTTTTTTTGTTGTTTCTATGCGTATTTTTTAATCGAGTTTTTTACGCAGTCGGGTTATTTATTTTTTTATAAATAATTTTTTACTGGTGAAAGCCTTTGCGGTATTCGTTGTACAAGAATATTAGACGGATTTGAAGTCAGTAGAAGTAACGTTTTTAACTAAAGTCATTAAAAGTAAAAAAAGGTCAGTTACTTACCACAACGTTTTCTGAAACCTGAAGTTCTGTTTGTAATCATTTGCCTTTGAGTGTTAAAATAAACTTATCTGCCGACATCGTACTGAAGTGACGGGACTTGTTAGTAAGCCACCCAACACGAATTGTCGTAACAAACTTTTATCTGTATCTACCCACTGACATTTCTTGCTTACGAATTAATTATAACCTACCTAGCTACTCAAGATTTAAATTAGCGAACGATGAATGTTTCATAAGTACCTACATTAAGTTTAAGTTATTGTTATCACATAAGTGACACTTGTGTATTTGTCGATAATAAAATTCTTTAAACCTAAACCTACCCTCACTATAAAAAAAAAGTGTTTTTTTCTAATTGACGATTATTTTTAAGAATCATGTTTGTATGCCCACGTGGTAGGACTAGAGATTCTTTAATTTTGTATCCAGCTCTTTATACCTAGATCCACAAACAATAAATTTCATTTCATTTCATTTGTAGAAGCCAAACTAAATAAAAGGAAGACATAAAGTCAAAGCCATCCAAACTACTAGACATAAAACTTAAAATTTTAGAAATCTAGTTCGAATTTCCAAAAATTGTAGAACAGAAGTTGTTGGCACAGACGTCTAGAAACACCACTAGGATAGGGGGTCGTGAGGTCTCAGTTCGGGGCGAACTCCTAGTGTATCTCTCGTAGAAACCTACTTTTGTTCACTATCAAAATTAAACGGCACCTTTTTAAAAACAACATCTTAGCGCCCCAAAACCAGTAAAAGCAACAATCAAACATAACTTAGTCGATCGTAATAATATTGACTGAGACGGGACTCGAACCCGCGATCGCAAGCAAACATACAAACGTACGGACAAACAGATTAACTCATAAAACAATGGACTCCGACGGGCAGGTATAAACATTCGATGGGAGAAATAAAATGAAAAAGGAAGAGTAGGTAGGTGGTCATTTCGTATAGTGTTGTGTCTCATCTATTGTTAGATATTCCGGGATAGGATCTTACTTTTTAGATTAATTTTCACAGATGATGTATTTCTGTTGCCGCTATAACAGCAAATGAAACAATGTAAAATATATATTTTTTCTGCTTCTATACAAACGTCACAGTTTTGTGATAGTAATTTTATTTAACCCTTCATGCGGGAGTCCTTCTCGCACTTCGCCGGTTTTTTAAGTAAGTTAATAGGTATACAAACCAAATACCTACCTAAAGTCAAACACCGCGCAAATTACTCGCAGTAATGGTAGTAAAAGGCAAATATTAGCGCGAGCTCCCGCAATGTACGTGTTTTTTTATTGTATTTTGTTTTAAAAGCTATTTGTTGTTAAATTATAGGTAAATAATGGAAAAATGTGAAGAAAAATTTAGAAGAATAATGGACCAGTCACATTCGTACTTAGGAACTTACAGATTTCCAAATTTCCAAGATGTTTCCATTGTAGGATACCTTGCGTTTTAGATATTTAACCAAACGAGCGAAGCGAGTGAGGTCCAGTGTAGACGGGCCTGGCGCTTGTATCTTTGTAACTTTGTATGTTTGTTCGACGATAACTTGAGTATCGTAGCTCCGATCTTCATGAATTTTGGTATGCGGATCGGTAGGGGGGTTGGGGAGATAGGGGGTCGTGAGGTCTCAGTTCGGGGCGAACTCCTAGTGTTACATTACAAGTGATCACTCGCGCGCGGTGAGGTTGCGCCTTTACGCGATTCACTAAACGCGCTCGATAACATCTATCGAAAAGTACCTATTACTAGTAGTTTGCCCCGACCTGAGACCTCACGACCCCCTATCTCCCGAACCCCCCTACCGATCCGGCTCATCTTCGAACTAATAAATTCTATTGACCTAAACTAAGCGCATACCAAAATTCATGAAGATCGGAGCTTCGATACTCAAGTTATCGTCGAACAAACATACAAAGATACAAGCACCAGGCCCGTCTACACTGCGGACCTCACTCGCTTCGCTCTTCCGGTCAACTACGCGCATACAAAAATTCATGAAGATCGGAGCTACGAAACTCAAGTTATCGTCGAACAAACATACAAAGATACAAGCGCCAGGCCCGTCTACACTGCGGACCTCACTCGCTTCGCTCGTTCGGTCAATAAAGCGTCGCAGTACAGAGATATCGACGAAGAGTTCTCGAAGAAACAAAATTCGATTGTACGTTTTTCGCAGGGAAATAGGTATTCTGTGCTAGGCGGACGTCGTCTTGTATTCCATACAACGGTACTACCTACCTACCTACAACAATCTGGAACCGTAACGGTGCGGTCGCCGGAGCAGTCTCCGTGGTCACGGTGGTTCACTGAAACATGATACTTCAGGCTTGTAAGGCCTGGCTTGTAAGGCTGTACGCGCACTGATTAGTCGCGGCGGCATCGCGTAGTCGTAGTGTCGCTAAATCTCTTTGTGACTTTGGTCTTTTGTTTTATTAGATACTAGCTGAGCCCGGCGGTTTTAACCGCCGAATATCGGGATAAAAAATATGTTCCTATATATATGTGTTAATCCTGGTCCCTAGCTACCTATATTTCAAGTTTCATCGCAATCGGTTTCGTAGTTTTTGCGTGAAAGAATAACATACTCACATACATACACACATTTTACTTCTTCTTACTATCTTATCTTACTTCTTACTTATCTTACTGATATTATAAACGCGAAAGTTTGTATGTATGTAAGTATGTATGTATGTGAGTTTGTTACTCTTGCACGCAAAAACTACTGAACCGATTGCGATGAAACTTGGAATATAGCTGGATACCGAGAATAACACATAGGCTAATTTTTATCCCGATATTCCCGCGGAAACGGGACTTACGCGGGTGAAACCGCGGGGCGCAGCTAGTACTTACATATACATACAAACTTTAGTTTAGTTAGATATAGTTAGAAGTATGTAGGATAGGATAGGATAGGATTTAATCATCTCAAACAATTTTCAAGATAGTATAATTTAGAAATAATTAGGGCTAGCCCAAAAAAAATCTCTCCGTAAAACGAAAATAACAAAACGAACAATCAAAGGACATCATTCAAATTGTACCCAAAAATTAAAGTGCCGGCCAATGAAAAAAAATATTTTTATCTTATGGAAAATGATGTTTTAAATATTTTTTATCAAGACGGTAAATGTCTACGACCAACTTTTGAACCCTATAGGCGACATCAAAAATCATAAATGAGCATATCAATATATCATCAATATAGATAATTGTAATAAACTATAAACAACGCTAGATCGCCTGCGTATGCTTGGAACTACCTGTTTGCTCCCGTTACTCAATAAGGTCGGCCATAAACTCCATCTCTTTCCTTCTCGTTATTGTTATTAGTAGTTACCTGCTTTGTTTATCCCGTTCTAGGTAAGGATTCGGTAGTTGACGATATACTTTGTAGTTATCCATGCGACTTTAGTTACATCGGACGACTACTTACTTGCGAATAATTATTGTTTTTTTGCTTTTTTAACATTAAAATGGCGGAACGATTGTGTATACGGTGTCGTGAATCTGTGGAAAATAGAAGAAGCTATTCCTGGATATCTCGAGAGGAGAATCATATTGAAGTAGCTCAGATTATTATTCAAGAGCTACTAGATCAGCAGGTATGTGGTTTTATATTGTATGTATTATTTAATAGTAATATGCATATTGTATAGCAACAAACGCGCATTAGGCGTGAGTGTGAGTTTCTTGTCACTTGAAAAGAGATTTTCAAAACATGGTATGAACTTTTTTCGTTCATTTATACATAATGCCACTATCATAGATATCATAATAAAATATGGTAGGTATATATGAGTTCAGTGGCTACTATATCGGAAACTTCATATGCATAAGCCCATAATTGAATACATTCTATATCTTTACAAAAACTACAATAAGCAAGTGTAGTTAGACTTATTACGTTAGGTGCAGTGTAAACTCTAACGAATCTCAAGAGACCGAACATTTTTTATATCGTTGAATCAAGAGTGAAGGATAGGATTTTTTAATTCCTAACAGTTTCAACATTATTTTGCGACTGATAATACGATAGATACCTGATGTGTTTATTTCGAAGCCATAATTTTCAAGCAAGCAAGGGCATATTAAATATCATATTTTCTTGGTGCATGTCACAGATGCTGGTTTGTGGTCCACGTCTAATATGTTTAATTATTGATATAATTGAAACCTTTATTTTTTCACTTTTCAGTCTGTGCCTACGGATTTCATTTGCCGACCTTGTTGGCAACGAGCGGAGAGAACATACGAGAGAAACTTGCGAGAAGCGCGTCTGGCTGATAACGACGACGACGACATACAAGCACAACTTGTTGAAGACAATTCATCTTCCACTCAGCCCTCAATAATTACTCTGCCTGGATTCGTGCGTACTCCGAATACAAGGCGAACTTGTGTCTTTCAGCATTGTGAAAATAGTTCCAGGCATCGAATTCCGGATAGCATTGTACTTAGAATGCTTAGCCGGTACAATTTATTATTGACGGAAAACAGCCGTGTTTGTGATGTGATGAACATTTGCAACAAGATTTATGGTACCTGCTTGCCGTACAACAAAATAATATTTCCGAGTTCAGATCAGAACAAATAGTACGAGCATTATCAATATTACAAGCTCATGTGACTACAGAAGTTCTAAACTTCGAGCACTACGAAGTAATAGATGACAATGAATTCCATACTTGGACAGGCCTTACTCATGCACAGTTTGCTGATCTGCTGATCAAAACCAGCAGTCTCAATAATAATAAAAACAAAAAAGTTATATTAGCAGCTGTATTGATAAAACTACGGACTGGGGATTCGAACGCTCGATTAGCTTCAATTTTTAGAACAAGTGAGTCCACTTTTGCACGCATGCTTAAAACTGGTCGTACGGCTTTGGTACAAGACTTTGTCCCACTACATTTGGGGTTTGATCATTTAACCCGCGAAGAAGTTGCCGAAAGGAATCTTACAGTACCGGAGGCACTATTTGGAAATCCTGATAGCCCTCTAGCGGAAAGAAAGGCGATAGTCATCTGTGATGGCACCTACATATACTTGCAAAAAAGTTCTAATTACTTTTTCCAGAGAAAGTCTTATAGTCTTCATAAATTCCGGAACTTACTGAAACCTTTTTTGATTGTCTGCTGTGATGGACACATAATTGACGTATCTGGACCTCATGCTGCCACCACATCTGATGCTCAAGTTATGAACAGTATAATCAATAATGAAACTGATGGCGGCGATGGTGTATTCAATTGGTTTTTTAGACAAGGTGACGTTTTTATTTTGGATCGCGGATTCAGAGATGCCATTGCCCCTATGGAGTCACTGGGATATTCGGTACATATGCCACAAACCAAGCTTCGAAACGAAACTCAATTAACTACGATACAGGCAAATAAATCCCGTCTTGTTACAATTTGTCGCTGGGTTGTGGAAGTAGTTAATGGACGATTTAAACGGGATTTTCGGTTTTTGAGAAACGTTAACATAAATCGTGCTCTACATTACATGTTTGATTTTTTCAAAATAGCAGCCGCTATCATCAATGCATATCATCGCTTGATAGAAGACAACATTCATGCCCAATCGTTTTTGGCCATAATAAATCAAAGGTTATCGATGCCCAATACGCTAGCTGATATTATTATAAGACACAACTACAATCAAAAACGAGCTTCATTTCGCATGATGTCAGCTGAAATGCCCGAGTTCGACGAGTTTCCGAGGCTTACAGAAGAAGACCTAATATTATTTAGTTTGGGCATTTATCAACTCAAACAAGCCAGAAGCTATTACGGCAAGCACCTTAACCCAAATGGCGTCTTCACAATCGAGCTCGGTGACAGAATTCCCACTCGACACACCAGAGAGTTAGGTGAAAATATAACAATCATAAGAGGTAGAATACAATCTCGCCACGTTCGGGTCAGAAAATACTATGTATATATTGGAATAAACTCAACACTGAGTGGTCGTGATGCCATAGCGCATTATTATTGCAGTTGCAACATTGGAAGACGAACGGTGGGCTGCTGTTCCCACACTATGTGCATAGTGTGGTATATGACATATGCAAGACATGCAGAACCCCGCATAAATCCTCCTGCATTAGGTTTAGAAAATGTTATAGTAAGATCTGCGGAAATATAATTGTAATTAATGACGAATAAAGCAATATTTAATAATAATAATCATATTTTTTAATAAGTCTGCCATTTTTACATGTTTGTTGAACATTGTTACGACAGGCGCCATATTCCCCATAGTTTCCCCCAGTATCCAATCCACTACCATCCCATTTCTATAGCCCAAGTAGTTTCACCCGTAGTTTATTCATAGTTCTATCCGACCCGGGGTTGTCCTTGGCTGCATTTTATAGTGCAGACAGTAATAATCGCCGTAAAGGTGTCCAGCACAACTTTTTACATTAAAATGTTACTTAAACGGGCCTCTACGTGTTGGCTTCGGCCCCACGCACGCCTTCCAAAGGTCCGGGTGCTCCATAGCCCCGAGTATCGGAAACGGTAACAACAAATAATAATAATATAAATCCTTATAAACATTCAATGATTACAAAAGTCCATATAATTAACAATTGCGGGAATCACATCTAACACGTCTGATTTGTTATACTAGGTTTTAATAGGCATAATTTTAATTAGTAGATTTAAGTTGATTTACCTATATAAATAAAGAGAAGAAAAAAACGTCCAGACGAATTTAAAAATGCAATAATTTAGAATTTCTATATCAAATAACTTTAAAAAAATTTATCATAGCTTTTAGTTGTCAAAAGAAAAAATGTTTAGAATGTCATTCCCTAAAATATACATACATTTTTTTTTGTTGGCCGGCACTTTTTTTTTTGGGTACTTTTTGTATGCAACTTGAATGATCTCCTTTCATATTAACTAGGTGCTTTAATCAAATTATTTCTACCGAATAATTATCATCCAGTAATAGATACATCCTCACAAAGGGGTGTCACGTGACTTCATTATAACTTTTGACAGGTATTTTGGCGTTAAACTGTCAAAGTTTATCTAGGATATTACCGTCCTATTTTCAATCTTACTTATTTAATTTTACAGTCCATTTTTCGGTGTTTTTTCTTCTTTTATGCGATGCTGTTAGCGAGTACAATAGGATGTGTCACGTGGCTCCTAATTGTAGGGGAAATGTAATTATACTCCGACAAATTTATTTGAACAGTTAACTGTGGCGTTAGTGTACTACGAATCAACGCTTGAGTAATGTTGATCTTTAGTTTCTGTTTTTATCCGCCTGAACAGATAAGTCGGTGGCGCTGGTTTGGGGTAAATCTAAGGTAAATTATATAATGGATTACATGGATTATCTCGTCTTTTTCACATCACATTTGGAAAAGTAGCGACTGCTTTTATGCATCTTTAAATTCATCATCATCATTATTAGCCTGTTGCAGTCCACTGCTGAACATAGACCTCTCCAATTGCACGCCATCTAGATCTATTTTCGGCTTCTCGCATGCAGTCTTTTGTCCTTAAATTAAAAATCTGTTACTCCTAGTGACCAATTACTTGTAAGTACCTATGAGTACTAGAAGTGATGTCTTGTTTAAGACATCACTTGGAAGCTTGGAACCTTCACTTGAAACATGGAATATGTTTATAATCCATATGTTTTTAGTAATATGTTTATATTCCATGTTCCTTTTACGCGAAATAAAAGTGAAAAGCCACTGCAGCTCTGACAATGCAGTTATCTTTCGAAAAATCAAATCGAAATCGATGTGGGTTTTGTAAACAGTCAATGCCAATTTCAGGGTTTCAATACATACATATTATACTTGTAAAGACTATAAGTTTATAATATGCATGTATATATCAAAGTAAAATTAATATAAGTATTATATATCCGTTGTCTAGTCACCGTAACACAAGAACAACACCTTCGGAACAACAACAACACCGTACCTACTATTTCTATGGTGGCGGCCGAGTAACAGACAACGAAGCTCGGGCCTGGCACGGTCTAGTATAAAAGGGAGGTAGCAGCAGCAGGCGAGTGACTAGGTAGGTACTTACCGACACCCACAGTCAAGCATGCGTCTTCCATTTAGAGGGTCCCTCGTTGTTTGCTATCATCCCTGTAGAGTGTGGAGTGGCAGGAAGGGTCCGGAGTAGTCGGCAAACAAACGGCGCCGACGAGACGTCGACGTACGTACACCTGCCAATATATCTTCGAGGGGTATATCTAATAGAGTAATATAGACCTAACTTAACATCGCTGGGAGTTAATCGACTCCTACTAATTTATACAACTAATATTATAAAGCGCTGAAAGTTTGTGTGTATGTGTGTTTGTTACCCAATCACGTATAAACCGCTGAACCGGTTGCGATGAAATTTAGAATATAGGTAGCTGGATACCGGGAATAACACATAGGCTACCTTTTATCCAGATTTTCCCGCTGCAACGGGACTTACGCGGGTGAAACCGCGAGGCGCAGCTAGTTGTTGATAATTTCTTGATGCAATGTTTTTGAATGGTTTTGTTCTAAGCGTTTGTAGGTGATCTTACTAATAATTATAAACGCGAAAGTTTGTATGTAAGTATGTTTGTATGTATGTATGTGAGGTTGTTACTCTTTCACACAAAAAGTACTGAACCGATTGCGATGAAACTTAGAATACAGGTAGCTGGGAACCTGGATTAACACACAGGCTACTTTTTATCCCGATATTCCCGCGGGAACGGGACTTACGCAGCTAGTTGTTTTATACATTCAAACGACAATGATTTTGATTGTAGGTCTTACAGGGGAGAATTACCCTATAACCAAATATGTGATGTATGATGTCACGTTGTTTGACACTTTAGAATAATAGACATTATTCTAATTACATATAATCTATCTACTTAACTTCATTATTCTAGTAAACGTTAAAATAAGAAATAAAATCAGTAGAACTTATTAATTAGAATTATTTAGAGCGACATCTCTGTCGTAGTATCGGTCCGTCTCCCACAAAAAGGTGAACCTTTTGGACAGGATCGTATCGTTATTGTAGTGATAATTTAGGTTAGATACACATCAATGAACGGTAGATGGCGTTGCTTGTACGGCAGTAGAATAAATTGAAATACTGTGACTATATGTACGTATACTTAGATAGCCGTGTGACGTACGTCGTCCAGTGTTACCATACTAAGAAAATAATTACATTTGATATAATTTTCTAGCCACAAATCTTCTATTTAGAATTATATTATGAAATAATAGTTTGCAGTTAGACTAACGTATCCTTTTAGTACTCATTCAAAATAATGTGAGACATTACCTAAAACAGCGGCGAAAGGGTGTTTGAAATGGATTAACCACAATTCATTTCCACCTTGTCCCAAAATGTCACATATTTTGGTGCTGGAAGGAGGCTTTCGAAAATATAGTATGACAACACGAAAAGAGCCCTTTTTCCTCTGCGCGTCGGCGACCTCTCGACCCATTCAGAAATATAAATTATTAAATCCAAAAATAATTCAATAAATATAACTAAAGCTAAAGTTCCCGTAATAGGTGAGTTGTAGAATATAATCTAATATTATTGTTTTCACAAGTGATATTTCCTCAGCTCACGTTTCGGAAAACACTCGGAAAAGCTGCGTTTTCGATTCCCACGTGCTCAAGCTTGGATCAGTAGACCAGATTGGTTTCAGAAACCATGTTTCCTAGTAGAATCAATAACTAAACTAAGTGAACAACTACGATCTACGATCGCCTTGCATTTTTGAGTAGATTTTGTGTATTTAATTGTAAAAAACACATGCTCAAGTTACCATGTGGCAGTTCCTATTGGAACTGATTCTGATGCTAAATGTTTGAACCTCTGAATAGGATTTCAGTATATACTTAAGTAATTAGAACAAACTGTGTCTGAAATATTTCTTTTACTTTTGAGAACTTAAAGATAACCTAACAAATTAAAATCAACTAAATTTAAGAACTAAATATAACCCTACTATTGTGCTTATCTTATATCTAAGATACTAATCCTAAAATGTTGGCCGCCCTGCGACAAGTCTGTGTAAACGTCAGCCAAGGAAATTATTTATATTGTAAACTCATCTCTCGGTGGCTGATGTTCACACAGACTGGCCTGACAGTGCCTTTACTGATTTGTCTCTTCGACTGGTGTAATTCCAGGGTTCTACGTTCCGGTCTGGAACTCAAGAGCAACCGACCCACAGGACTCTTAGCGAAAATGGCTGCCGGACCAGAAGCACGGACAGAGTGGGCCATGGAAGATTGGCACAGACCACCTTCCTGGCTGTGAACCATCTTAGATTTACAAGTTACCTAAACCATCACCGCTTCAAGGAGTTGCATCACCACTACCAGATGAGTCAAATTTAATCATCGGTTGTACCCCTGAAATCCAGAGAGACATTACTGCATCAACCTATAGCTCGAACCTTTCTTAAAAACATGACCCAACCTTAATTAGGGAACAGTTTCATGTCTTAATTTTATAATCCGACCTTCAGTCTAAAATGATGTTGTTTTCCAAATTCTAAATTATTTACATAACTTACTATTACTAACTAAATTAAATCTATACTTCTCAAATACCTAATTAACTTATAAACTAGAATAATGAAAACTTATAGTTCTAAACCTAGACTTTTCTAAATAACTAACTAAATATAACTTACTACAGATAACCTGTTCTGAATTATAAAATCTTATAGATCTAGATTTTTTTTTCTAAACAAACTCGATTACTTACTATTGTAATATTAATTAGGCTTAGTTTTAAATAAAATTATGTGTCACTACCTATATCGGTCTAAATCTTTTATTTTGACGTTCCCTGTCTCAATCACCGGATAGGTAGGCGACATTATTGGCGCCCCTTACGTGGTTCTAGGTTGATGTAGTCTCAATTTTAGCACCTCTCTGTGAATTCTGGTACAATTTGTTTCCTTGGGTGATGGTCTTTTAATTTTTACTATATTGTGTACTAACATAGCTTAAGATAGTGACATAGAATAAGAAAGAACTTGTAACTTGAACTTAAAGTAAGTAGGTAGGCATAGCCTTAACCAACCCTCAACCCCCACCCTACCTACCCCTGATAATTCTCAATCTTACTAATAAAATTAAACTCTATACAAAATGTTGCCTATTAAATACTATCCTTACAGAAATCTGAGCTTGAGTACGGGGAGTGAATACATGCTGCTAGATCTAAACTAAAAATTATTCTAGACTTAACTTAACTCTTTAAACTAAACTAAACTCAACTTAACTTATCTAAACCAAACTAAACTATTTTGACTAAACTAACCTAAGAAAACTCAACTCTCAAAACTTAACTTTTGTCGTACTTTTGTTAAAACTTAAATTACTGAAAAGACAAACTGTCGCGCCTTGCCTTATATTGTATTGCTTAGCCTTTGCCTTGTTTTCTTAATAAAAACTAGAATTTTATACTTTGGACTTAAACTCAATTAAACAATATTAATGTAACCTTTATACAGGTACATTCTTAAACCTTAATCTTTGATAAACGAGAACTACCGGTTTCCTTGATAGGGCGGTTAGTGTGGACCCTTAAAATAAGCCTATAACACAACAATTCTTGATAGGGCGGTTAGTTGTGGACCCTTAAAATAAGCCTAGAACACAATACTTAATAGGTACTTATTACACTGTAGGTCTCTCTTAGGACACAGGTAATCTATAGGTACTTACTTGACTAATACTCTGATAGTCTCTCTTAGGACTCAGGTATTCTTAATGTGCATGGGACTCTCTTAAACCCCATGTACACTTAAACTAAGGTAGTTTCTCAATTATCAACTCTTAGCACATATTCTAAATTTAAAGAAAACCTAAAAAGTAACCTAGAATAGGTAAATATAAACCAGACAGGCTGGCAGGCCGGCAGGCTGTCAAGGTAGTGTAGACATGTTTGCGTTGCCCATCAATTGAACATCCAGCGACTTAATCCGCACTCGTCTTCTCTCAGTGATATTAGACTAGGGAAAGACTTTTCTTATGAAAGGATGCGACACAAATTGATAAATAATTTGTGCTGCTGCTATGATTTAGATGAATTGTATGATAGGTTGAATGGTAGATTGTGTGATAGACAGTATGCTAGTGCAGGCGTGGTTAGGTCCAGAAAGATTTTACCATAGGGCAAAATCTTTTCCCAAGGCGGCGGGTGATGTCGCGTTGTTTCACACTTTAAATTTACCCCCCCGGACAAACTTCCCCCCGGACAAACTTCCCCCCGGACAAACTCCCCCCGGACAAACTTGATAGTATGGAAGTTTATATAACATCACTCCTGGGCGAATGAAAAAAAAAAAGGAATGGATTTCAGAACTGAAATAGCTGATGGAATGATACGACATGAAAGAATGTCTCTTAGCTAGTAAACGTAGTAGTAATAAAGTCTAATTAATATTTTTTTAATAGTACTAGAGGTTATAACTAATATAACAAACTTAAAAGAGCGGTCATTAGGAACTCGTAAAATAAGCCTTAAACCTAACCAACTTAAAAGAGCGGTCATTAGGAACTCGTAAAATAAGCCTTAAACCTAACAAACTTAAAAGAGCGGTCATTAGGAACTCATTAAATAAGCCTTAAACCTAAATAAAAAAAAAACATAATCTATGAGTATGCTAAAAAACTCATGGGTTATCTCAAACCATACCTCGGGTCTCCCTTGAAAACCCAGGTAGTCTAACCAAACCTAGCAATCTTAATAGCGTTGCTGAACCCTTGAAAAAAAAACTTCTAAAAACCAAACTTAGTCTAATGAGTAGTCCTAGAAACTCATGTCTAATCAAAAAAAAAAACACCTCATAAAACACGCACATTACCCCATTTCGCATATAACAGCAACCTACCTTACAGCCTTGGTCAAAAAACTTAATAAATAGTAGTTGACCATTTTGACATCGGCGCGGCATCAAATAGCTAACATTTGACCAAGCCGATAACCATAGAGACGTATGATAGAAGAATGAATGATAGAGTAATGACAGAGCAGGCAGTTGGTAGCGTGGACCTTTATATTAACATGTTGGCAAGGTCACAAAAGATTTTACCATAGGGCAAAATCTTTTCCCAAGGCGGCGGGTGATGTCACGTTGTTTGACACTTTAGAATAATAGACATTATTCTAATTACATATAATCTATCTACTTAACTTCATTATTCTAGTAAACGTTAAAATAAGAAATAAAATCAGTAGAACTTATTAATTAGAATTATTTAGAGCGACATCTCTGTCGTAGTATCGGTCCGTCTCCCACAAAAAGGTGAACCTTTTGGACAGGATCGTATCGTTATTGTAGTGATAATTTAGGTTAGATACACATCAATGAACGGTAGATGGCGTTGCTTGTACGGCAGTAGAATAAATTGAAATACTGTGACTATATGTACGTATACTTAGATAGCCGTGTGACGTACGTCGTCCAGTGTTACCATACTAAGAAAATAATTACATTTGATATAATTTTCTAGCCACAAATCTTCTATTTAGAATTATATTATGAAATAATAGTTTGCAGTTAGACTAACGTATCCTTTTAGTACTCATTCAAAATAATGTGAGACATTACCTAAAACAGCGGCGAAAGGGTGTTTGAAATGGATTAACCACAATTCATTTCCACCTTGTCCCAAAATGTCACATATTTTGGTGCTGGAAGGAGGCTTTCGAAAATATAGTATGACAACACGAAAAGAGCCCTTTTTCCTCTGCGCGTCGGCGACCTCTCGACCCATTCAGAAATATAAATTATTAAATCCAAAAATAATTCAATAAATATAACTAAAGCTAAAGTTCCCGTAATAGGTGAGTTGTAGAATATAATCTAATATTATTGTTTTCACAAGTGATATTTCCTCAGCTCACGTTTCGGAAAACACTCGGAAAAGCTGCGTTTTCGATTCCCACGTGCTCAAGCTTGGATCAGTAGACCAGATTGGTTTCAGAAACCATGTTTCCTAGTAGAATCAATAACTAAACTAAGTGAACAACTACGATCTACGATCGCCTTGCATTTTTGAGTAGATTTTGTGTATTTAATTGTAAAAAACACATGCTCAAGTTACCATGTGGCAGTTCCTATTGGAACTGATTCTGATGCTAAATGTTTGAACCTCTGAATAGGATTTCAGTATATACTTAAGTAATTAGAACAAACTGTGTCTGAAATATTTCTTTTACTTTTGAGAACTTAAAGATAACCTAACAAATTAAAATCAACTAAATTTAAGAACTAAATATAACCCTACTATTGTGCTTATCTTATATCTAAGATACTAATCCTAAAATGTTGGCCGCCCTGCGACAAGTCTGTGTAAACGTCAGCCAAGGAAATTATTTATATTGTAAACTCATCTCTCGGTGGCTGATGTTCACACAGACTGGCCTGACAGTGCCTTTACTGATTTGTCTCTTCGACTGGTGTAATTCCAGGGTTCTACGTTCCGGTCTGGAACTCAAGAGCAACCGACCCACAGGACTCTTAGCGAAAATGGCTGCCGGACCAGAAGCACGGACAGAGTGGGCCATGGAAGATTGGCACAGACCACCTTCCTGGCTGTGAACCATCTTAGATTTACAAGTTACCTAAACCATCACCGCTTCAAGGAGTTGCATCACCACTACCAGATGAGTCAAATTTAATCATCGGTTGTACCCCTGAAATCCAGAGAGACATTACTGCATCAACCTATAGCTCGAACCTTTCTTAAAAACATGACCCAACCTTAATTAGGGAACAGTTTCATGTCTTAATTTTATAATCCGACCTTCAGTCTAAAATGATGTTGTTTTCCAAATTCTAAATTATTTACATAACTTACTATTACTAACTAAATTAAATCTATACTTCTCAAATACCTAATTAACTTATAAACTAGAATAATGAAAACTTATAGTTCTAAACCTAGACTTTTCTAAATAACTAACTAAATATAACTTACTACAGATAACCTGTTCTGAATTATAAAATCTTATAGATCTAGATTTTTTTTTCTAAACAAACTCGATTACTTACTATTGTAATATTAATTAGGCTTAGTTTTAAATAAAATTATGTGTCACTACCTATATCGGTCTAAATCTTTTATTTTGACGTTCCCTGTCTCAATCACCGGATAGGTAGGCGACAATGTATTTGGATATAAGATAATTTAAGAAAAAGAAATAAATATAAGAAGCACAACATTACACACAGCACAATCTAGCCCCAAACTAAGCACTAGGCTGTACTATGGGTACTAGACAACGGATATACTAAATATTATACTTTTTTTTTGTAAATAAGTACATACATATTATACTTAGAAGACACCCAGACCAGATACAATTTTTATTTTTATTTTTAAGCATAAATATTTGCACCTGTAGGAGAATCAAACCCGCAGCCTTTTGCATTGCAGTCAGGCATACGCCCGACGCGCCACAGAGGCGGTCGATTTGGATTTGCTGAATTCAACCGAACCAATACCAACCCATATTTAAACTAGCTGCGCCACGCAGTATTGTGAAAATATTGGGATAAAAAGTAGCCCATGTGTTAATCCCGATCTCCAGCTATCTGCATACCAAGTTTTATCGCAAAGGGTCCAGCAGTTTTGAGTGAACATACTCGTTTACTTACCCACTTACTCTTACGTTACCTAGTAAGTATTTTATGTATTTTGTGTTGTGCCATTTTCGCGGTAAGGGTGAAAGGTGAAACAATTTCTTCAAATAGATCATCATCATCATCATCAGCCTATTGCAGTCCACTGCTGGACATGGGCCTCTCCAATTGCACGCCACCTAGATATATTATCGGCTTCTCGCATCCAGTTTGTGCCAACCGTCTTGCGCAAATCGTCACTCCAACGTGCCTGAGGACGTCCTACACTACGTTTGCCGAGACGCGGTCTCCACTCAAATAGATCATTTTTGTAATTTTTGTAAGAAATAAATTCTGTTTTAACTGAAATTAAAGTATGAAAAAACCCCTTGTCTACCATGTAGGTATTTAATTCAATAATAATTTGTAGAAATTCATTTTATGTTGTATTTGATTTTATTGAAGAAAAAAAATCGGGTCAATCTTAAATTCTATTTTGCTTTAAGAAAGTTTAACCCCTTACCTTTGATATGCTCATTTACCGCCATTCTAATAAAAGTTCAAAAAAAAATCTTTTTTTTTGTTAAAATTAGGTTTGTCAAATAGAAGAGGGTTAATTTATTACAACGAGTGAACTTTTTTCCCATTAAACTTTTTTGGCTAAGAAATATCGACTTTTTTTCTATAAATTGACTTTTTTTGATCTTTAAAAAGGTATAACCCATGACCTTTAACAATTTAATTTACGCAATTCGTAAGTACATTTTTATTAAAAAGGGTTAGATATAATAGGGGTTAATTTTTCTTATTTCAATACTTTTTTCCTTAGAAGTTACTTTTTTTTCATAAAATTTATTTGACTTGGCGTTAATGAACAATGAACATGTCAAAAGTCAAAGGTTAACCTTTCTCAAGACTATTCGTTTTTTTAGCTATTTTTTTACATAATATTGAAATCCTTATTCGTCGTTGAAAAAGTTTGGTAAACTATGAGAAACTTAACCCTTCACCTGTTTACAAGTCCAAATAATAATATTTTTCTAATATTTTGTTTACGAATAATATATATTATATTCCAAGTTTCATTGCAATCGGTTTAGTAGTTTTTGTGTGAAAGAGTAACACCCTCACATACATACATACATACCTACTTACATACAAACTTTCGCGTTTATAATATTAGTAAGATAAAATTCGTATTATCAAGCACTTTGTTTTCTAAATTAACCGGTAAACCCGTTAACTGCTGAAAACAGCACACTCGTGTGTTTGCGATTGTGACTCAACGATTTGCGATTTTAGGGGTTTGCAATCGATTTTGTGATTTGACATTATTTGTGATTTCAATGTCGGCACAACAGTCATACTGTCAAGAGATGTTAATTAGAAGCCATGTAGGATTGATCTGATTTATTTCATAACTACCGCACATCACAAAATATAATAAGTAACATGACATCTTTCTTCTCAATGAATTAAGAAAGAAACTTATATAATAGATAATAGACATGCTTACACTAACATTCATTCCTTACTTAAAAACTAGGTAGCATTCAATAGTATCATTTAGAAGAAGTACCTACCTAGCAACGCACACTTGTTTGATAATAAACACTTGCAGTAAGTTGATAGCTAGGTTGCTCCGTTGTTTATTAGGTAGGTACTTTTAAGATATATTCAATGCAAGTTATTATAAACATTTGACAATAAACGTTAACTTACATTGATACATTAACAATTTATTAGGTTTAAAGGATCTTTATGATTATTTACATTCCTTTCTTCTCCCTTTTAATATTTTATTTGATTTTAGCATACATTTTATTATATATATCTTATTTTAAATTATTTCGTTCTTATTAACTATCAGCAAGCCACTATGGGGCTGCTTCTATGGTGAATTTATACCTACGTGAACTTGCGAGCATGCACTAGTCATAGGTAGGTCTATTCTGGTTGATTGTGAGTCTAGGCCGAGAGTTGGCTGCATCACGGGTTCACCCATCTATCCGGTGGTCTCACAGTCCTGCCGTAACGAGTAATATACAAATTAGAAGGTAATACAGTGCTTTGGTTATTATTTACATTTGTTTTTATGTTATCGAACTCAAAACTGTAATCCTCGGGTTCGGCATATGTCTGTGAAAGGTCCACTATGAGATGTTTTCTGTTTCTTACCGTTATTTTACCATTATTTAATCTTATTCTGTATGATCTATTTCCTAAGATTTTTATTATCTGACCTGGTATCCATTTTTTCTTTATAAAATCATACACCCTAACTTGTTGGTTTACTTGCAACGGATTTAAGTTTTTGTAGTTCCTATCATAATATTCCTTTTGTTTATTTTGTCTTAATATTAATTTTTTTCTGACATTTTCATGAACTTTTGGTTTTAGTAATTTTAGAGGAGTTGGTAATGAAGATCTAAGCTTTCTACTCTGTAGTAACTCTGCTGGTGATGGTATATCTGCGGATATGGGAGTATTTAGACATTCTAATAGCGCAAGTCGATAATCAGTGTTATCTTCAGTTGATTTTTTAAGAATATTTTTTACTGTTTGTACTGTTCGCTCTATTTGTCCGTTCGACTGTGCGTAGTATGGAGATGACGTCACATGATTAAAATTCCAGTTTAATGCAAATTGTCGAAATTCTGTTGATGAAAATTGTGGTCCACAATCTGACATAATTATATTTGGTATTCCATTGTGACAAAAAATATTCTTTAGACTATTAATTATAGTATTAGAAGTTGTACAATGTAACTTGATTAATTCGAAAAACTTGCTAAAATAATCAACCACAAGTAAATAATGAATTCCTTTAAATTGTAACAAATCAATACCTATTTTTGACCATGGCCTTTCCGGAACTTCGTGACAACGAAGTTCTTCTTTTTGAATATTTTTTCTATAAGTCAAACAGATACTGCAACTCTTAATCATATTTTCGATGTCATTATTTATACCTGGCCAAAATACTAATTCTCTAGCTCTTAATTTACATTTTTCGATGCCCATGTGCCCTATATGGATCTTTTTTAACATGTCCTTACGCATTGTTTTTGGTATAAGTATTCTATCTGACTTCCAAATTAAACCATTTGAATATGATAATTCGTCTCTGTAGTTCCAAAATGGTCTCACGCAATCTAAAACTTTATTTCTATCATTAGGCCAACCACTCAAAATATATCTTTTTAATTCTAACATTTCCTCTTCCGCTTCTAAACTTTTCTGTATTGACAGAAATTGAGAATCTGTTAAATACTCACATTTTTTCTGTATATCGTCTGTTAACATGCACACTTCATCCACACTGATCTCTGAAGCATTATGCAATGCAGTTTCGTAGGCTCGTGATAATGTATCTGCTATGTATAACTGTGTACCTGGTTTGTATTTTAAAATAAATGTGAAACGTTGTAATCTTAGTAACATTCTTTGCAGACGAGACGGTGCATCAACAATAGGTTTTTTTATAATGCTTATTAATGGTTTGTGGTCTGTTTCTATGACTATATCTGACCTTCCATAAATGTACGCATAAAAACGCTCACAGGCAAACACACATGCATACAGTTCCTTTTCAATCTGTGCATATCGCTGTTCTGTTTTTGTTAGTGCTTTCGAGGCATAACAAACAGGAAGACCTTTTTGCATTAAACATGCCCCTAACCCTGTGCTACTAGCATCAACCGATATGGTGATAGGCACTTCCATACTATAATATTGCAGTACCGGACGTTCTGTTAAGTATGACGTTAGATTATTGAAACATTCAGTATGCCTTTCATTCCAGTGCCATTCAACTTCTTTCTTTAATAATTCTCTAAGTGGTAACGTTTTATCTGACAAATTTGGTATAAATGTTCCTACATACGTAATTAACCCTAGAAAGCGCTCAATAGCTTTTTTATCTTTCGGCTGTGGCATGTTTTTTATTGCAGATAAGTGTGAATCATCGGGGCTTAGTCCATCTTTTGTTATTCGATGCCCTAAGTATTTTATTTCTTGCAATCCAAATTTACATTTGTTTTTATTTAGCTTTAAATTTATTTTTCTACATCTTTCTAATACTTTTCTTAAAGTAATATCATGTTTTTGTCTAGTATTTGCATGGATTAAAATATCATCTATGTACATGCAAACGCCCTCTATATCATCGAAATACTCATACATTTTCCTATGAAATACTTCTGAAGCCGAACAGATGCCATATGGCATTCTTAAGAACTTATATCTGCCAAAAGGTGTATTAAATGTGCAGTACTTACTGCTGTCTCCAAGCTTAACGTTCCAAAATCCAGACGAGGCATCCAAAGTACTAAAATATCTGGATCCTGATAATTTAGACACTATCTCATCAATGGTAGGTAACTTAAAATACTCTCTCTTAATCGCTAGATTGAGTTCTTTTGGATCTAAACATATACGTAAATCTCCATTCGGTTTTTTTTACTACGGTAATACTACTCACCCAGTCGGACGGACCTTCGACTTTCGCTATTATGCCTTGCGACATCATTTCTTCTAATTTTTTTTTAACACTATCTCTAATAGCAAACGGTAATTTTCTAGGTGCATGTACCACAGGTATAGCATCACTTTTTAATTGTATATTGTACTCACCTGGTAAACAGCCAACTCCCTGAAATACATCCTTAAATTCTTTTACAAATAGAGGTATCTCCTTAATGGATCCCTGCACAGACATTACCCTATTAATTAAATTCATTTCGACACAAGAAAAACGGCCTATAATCGGTGTACTTTTTACATCAGCTACTTTAAATTCTATTAAGTACAAATTATTTTTATGATATACCTTCAAATTTATTTTACCAACGACTTTAATTCTATCACCAGAATATCCCGTTAACTTTGTACTCGTCTGTAATAAGCTATTCTCTGTAATACCTAACTTTTGTAAATAATACAATGGTAACACGTTTACATCTGCTCCTGTGTCTAACTTGAACGTAATGAAACACTCTTTTATCTTTAAATCTACTGTCCAATCGTTTAAGTTTTTATTTAATGAATAAATTACCTCCTGTGGCTCCTCTGTCGACTGTACAAAATAAACACGACATACTTTGGCGAAATGGTTCATTTTGGAACATCGTAAACAAGCTTTTCCGTAAGCTGGGCACACGCCGTATGAGTGATAAGCGCCACACCTGCTGCATCCCGGAGCCGTACGCGGTATGATCGAACTCGCCGCTCGTGCCGCACGCATCTCCCGCGTGATGCCGTCCCGTCGTAGTGCATTTCCTCGGTGCATGATCGCTCCGCTTGCGCTCGCTCCACCGCGCTCGCGTCCTCGCGCTGGACTCATCGTTCCATAGTAACCACCTCCACGTCTCATATTCTGGCCCCTTCTTTTGTAATTGTTGTTGTACTTATTTATCATCCATATTTCATCTTGTCGTTGATCGTCTTCGTATTTATTCTCATTCACCTCATGAACTCCGGATTCCCTATTTATTTTTTCTGAATACATTCTTGATACGATCGCCGTGCGACAAATCTCTAACGCCTTGTTTAATGTTAACCCGTCTTCCCTTAGTAAACGTTCTCTTATCGCTGGACTGATTACGCCGCATACCAATTTATCCTTTATCAAATCATCGCTTAACAACTCGAATTCACACGGCTGAGCCAATTTCTTTAACTCGAATACGTACTGATCTATAGTTTCGTTTTGTAGTTGATTTCTTGTGAAAAATTTGTGTCTTTCTACCGTTACATTTTTCTTCGTTTTAAAATGTTCATCCAATTTTTTGTAAGCACCCTCTAATGTTGTAACTTTGTACTGTTCGATTATTTCACGGCACTGTTCACCTATGACGTGTAAAAATATATTAAATTGTATTATTGATGTCTTCTCACTGAGTTCACACGCGTTGAAATATATCTGGAAACCTTTCTTCCATTTTTGCCAATTATCACTTAATTTGCCGGTGACTACATCATCCGAATTTTCATCGAATTTAAAAGGTTCTGGTGGCGACAATATCGTTTCCATATTTGTCTCTTGTTGATATATGAACTTTTTCCTCTGTTATTAAACCGCTCACTATCTTTTTAACTGTTTATTTTAAATTAATTCACTGCGCCATGTCAAGAGATGTTAATTAGAAGCCATGTAGGATTGATCTGATTTATTTCATAACTACCGCACATCACAAAATATAATAAGTAACATGACACATACAAAGTTTAAATATAAATAGACTAAGTTTTAGTAAATTTTTACAGTTTTTTACTGTCTTGGGATCAGCAACCCTAGACAACATACTTTTCGTTATAAAATATGAAATATATATCGTTATGAAATATGTTCACGAAAAGTCACGTGACTTTTCGCGAACTTATGTCAATGTCATACAATAAAATCTGTCGATTGAGATTTCGTTAATCGATAAGAATGTTGTCTAGGGCTGCAGAACCGCTTATAACATGGAACGACAATATTCGTGGGATAGAGGCAAGCCGTGGTTTGTGCCGCAACGCCCGACCGAACGCGTCTTAAATATCCTAGACTAAGGTATCTTCTAGCTAAGTGTATTAGCTCTGTGGTTTCCTCAACGTAGATCATTCACACGGTCCCAATTTCCAAGCTTATATTAGTATATTTTATACTGTACTTGGCTTAGTAAGCCAAGTCTGTATAGCTTGTTTACAGAATGCAATGAAGCAAGTTGAATGATGCGAGTTAGCATATGAGCTTTTGTATAGCTTGTTTACAGAGAGCGAGTCAGCATACTAGCTTCTGTCTTAGCCAGTTAGTTAGAAGCTAGTATCTTGGCCCGCTTTAGCTGTCTACACGAACGCAGTCAGGTAATCGCGCGTACTGCAATGTCGAAGATTCAGAAATAGAAATTGAAAAGATTTTATTAACACAAAGACACACGGCACAAAGTATAACAAATGTACAAAAGAGATAAACAAAAAAAAAGAATATTAATTTAAATAAAAAATAAAATAAGATAAGGAGCCGTGTGCTGTGTCAACGAGGATGATGATTCTGATTTCGGGGTTGAATTCCCGTCGGACACTACTGGAAAATAAATTAAGTATTAAATAAGTGAATTTTTAAAAGAAATGCGTTCCTAAATTCGGCCATAGGTGCTCACCTATTGTCGAATTGGATAAAATATTGGAACGGATCCCCAAAAAGATGCAGGCGTTCAAGTCCTGTTAAGTGGAAATGTTTTGAAAGCATTTCTTTAAAAATTAGTCATCCAAGTCTTCGCCATTAGTCATCGCTTACGGCTTAGCGTAAGTATAAACCTTGTTGGTTTTAAGTGTTAAGTCTAAATATATTATATGTTTTTAAGTTGTTTAATAGGTAATAAATAGAAAAAGAATGTGTAGGCAACACTTTAAAATATATCTAAAAAATAAATAACTTTGTTGTCTGACATGATTAGTAAATGTTAAATTCCTAAAATGTTTAGAAATATATTCAAGGAGATTATATTATCGAAAAATCCCTATGACAGGCTAGTGCTATAACCAGTGCTCCCGTGTAGCTCAGTGGTTATAGCACTCGCGTATATAGCGAGGGGTAACGGTTCGAATCCTCTCATGGGAAATTTTTAAAAATTTATCTTTTTGTGAAAATATTTTTAAGTTTAAAAACGCTTTGAGCAATAAAAAACAAGGAATATCCCAAAATGTCCACAAATTCATTGAAAATGCAACTTACATGACTTAAAAAGTAACTGAAAATAGCCCTCACTTTGTATTATGTAACTACATTGAAACTCTAAATAATTTTCAGTGACATTTCAGTCCTAACTACTCGAAGCTAAAACAACCCTTTCATCAATGATACAAACTAAAGTTTCAACACATTGTTAGTACAATGTCAACATGTCAAATTCTTTCATTTGACATTTAAAAAAACCTAAATCCGGTGCACATTAGTTCAGAAACTACCAGGACTGCATAGAAAAGCAGAAGTCTTGACAGTTGATTGACGTCTCACTCGCTTCGAAGCCACTATGTTTATTCATTGGTCAAAAGCAAACTTAAGTTTTCTCTTGTTAAAATTCAAATTAACCCTTAAACTGTCTGGCAAATGGTTAAAAATCGTAAGGTTAGTTTAGAAAAAGGTTAAAGTGTAAAGTTTGTAATACGTTTCTAATGTAATGAATGACTAACAAGACATAACTAAACTAAATAGTGACTAGAAATGGGCCAGCTGTGTCCGGTGATCGTTTTAGTTCAATCTAAATGGGAACTGTCCACGGGTGTGAATTTGTCATTTTGGATTCTAATGTGGACATCCTGTGGGTATTTTTTCATGTTTTTTATAACTGCAGATAAATTTAAATTGTATAATTTTTTGTCTTAGGTTTCTGCGATTTTGCAGAATAAAACCCAATAAACCATGAGTTTTTTATGATTTTACAAGCATTTATTTACTTTCACCTGTTTTTTAGGGAAATAAGTTAAATTTCAATCAAACAAAAATATGAATTGCGGGCTTTCTGGGGAGCATCATATATTTTTTTTTGAATTTTCAGTATTAGAGGTACATTTTTCGGTTTTCGTTAGTGACAGGAGAAGAGAAAGAGAAGAATACTGTACTGATTTTGATATTTTTTTATAAAGTGATAAAGAACTTGGAGAAGGACATAATATGTTACTTTTGATCCTGGAATTCCCGTGGCAGGACCTACGCAGGTGAAACCGCGGGGCGGAGCTAGTTTAAAAAAAAAGTTGTTTGAAACAATAATGCCCTTTAAATATCAGACTTATGTAGGTACCTGTATCATTGGTATTAATATTGAAAATATAAATGCAGGGTTTTTTTTTTCTATTTAACAATTTGTTAAAAATTGCAATCATAAAGAACGAACCAAACGTTCAATAACTGTATAAATAAAATATTAAAAATGTCAAAGGTCGATTTCAACAATAGAAAACATAATGGCCCAATTATAAAATTCCCAAAGGGTCAATCGTAGGGTTAACAAATGCCATTTTTTTATATCAAAACTGTAAAAACTGACCTTTTCTGTGATTGTGTCCGTATTTCAACTAGGTAGGTAGAGTTACAGAAAAATGGTATTTCTCTATTGGCAAGGGGTTGAAAGGGTTAAATAATAATACAAACACATTTCTTGTAAAAATAATAATTCGATATTATTGTTTGTTGGGTAATTTCGATGCACTATAGCTTGGGAACTGTTATTTTTATTTTTAAAACTAGCTGCGCACCGCGGTTTCACCTGCGCATTTTTCAGCTTATCCGTTTTTGAGTTAAAATTAGTGTAACTAACACGATATTCTTTCATATAACTATAAAGAGTTTACAGTGCATAACACACATCACAGATGATACCTTATTGTTATCATATAGAGAAACATAGACAGCGTTAATGTATCGAAAAAAAATATGGTATTTTACTTCTATTACAATGTTCGTATATTTTTCCTAAAAATTGAGAATGTAGGTAAATTATATATAAGTACTATGGGACTAACTACCCACCCAATAATAACAATGCTAGTGAAAAACACAAAAAACGATTTTTTTTTCTTCCTTAAATAATATGAATGAGGTAACTCAAAACCGCGTAACAGACACAGGCCTGATTTTCGGATGAAATTTTTTGGACAATATTCCTTAATTTCGTGCAAAAATATCGAGTTACGCACGTTGTTGGTTTTCGGTCGACAGCGTACGATTCTGTACATATGTTCCTGATAAAGGTTGCGGGGTTTTTAAGGGTTAAAAAAATAAAGGAAGTGTCAGGCTAAGTTAACATCCTTACTATTATAAATGCGAAAGTAATTCTGTCTTTTACGCTTTTACGTCTAAGCTGCTGAACCGATTTTGATGAATTTTGGTATGGAGATAGCGAATCAGAAGGACATAGGCTACAGGCTATAAGGTCATTTTTCTCCTGATATACCGCGGGAACGGGACTTAAGCGGGTGAAACCTTGAGCTAGTACGTATTATTGGAAAGTTTTTCGTTAAAAATGTGAAGTCAAAGAATTCGGCTTCATTATCATCATCATCAAAAAAGACTTACTGGGAACTCTCTAACATCGAGCAGTTTTTTTGACCAAGGAAGCTTTCTAGTTACGAAGTAGTACTATTTATATGCTTTGGCTTCATTTGCCTTATTTATCTTAAGTATTTTATCAAAACAAACCTCCTATCTTTGAAGTCTGTTAAAAAAGGCATAAAAATGATTAATCGATTTAAAAAAACACAAAAGACAACAATCAATCGATTCTGTGCGGTAGTACCCATGAGTGACAACAACAAAAAATTAAAAAAAAAACCACATGAACGTACCTACTATACCCAAAGATAAAAGTCCTTTGACTTTCTCCAGAAAAAAAAAGTAAAATTAAAAAAGCGAGCGCCATACTGTCTGAATATCCAATTTCCGAGATATTAAGTTACGCTTAAGATGTTATTGAGGCCCTATTCCACCGCGTTTTAAATGTAGATTAAAATAAACTGTCATATTATTAATTCTCAATTAGATATGGACATTCTAAGCCATGTTTCATTCAAAATTGCATCGAAGTCAAACCGTTGAAGACAGTTTTTTTCAATTCCTGGTACTACGAATTAAGTTACACAAAACAGTCCATTACCAAGAATGTGCACATTATACAATGAACTCAGTGAGGAATTGGACATCCACTATTTTAGTTTGTATACCTACATTTAAAAAGCATGTTAAATCTATACTAGCTAGGTAGCTTGTAACTGTATATAACTGTGTAAAAAAAGCTGTGCATAGTTGTAATCGATGTACAAATTAATAATGATATTTAAATGTAAGATTGAATTTGTATATTGTTACTGTGTCAAATAAATAAAATACTGACATTAACTAGCAATTTGCGGGTTAACATTATAAAAATACTAGCTTCGCCCCGCGGTTTTACCCGCGTAAGTCCCGTTCCCGCGAGTATATCGGGATAAAAAGTGATAGCTAAGCTTGTGTTACGGTGACTAGACAACGGATATATTACTTATTATTTATATTTATTTTGTAAATACATACATGTTATACATAGAAATACGCCCAGACCAGATACAAATATTTTTTTTTAAGCATAGGTAAATATTTACACCCAGCGGGAGTCGAACCCGCAACCTTCTGTATTGCAGTAAAGCGATCGCCCGATGCGCCACAGAGGTCGTCAAATGGCTAGTTACGTGTCAGTATGGCAGTTAATTTTAATCTTACTAATATTATAAGCGCGAAAGTTTGTATGTAAGTATGGATGTATGTGAAGTTGTTACTCTTTCACGCAAAAACTACTGAACTTGGAATATAGGTAGCTGGGGACCTGGATTAACACATAGGCTTTTTATCCCGATATTCCCGCGGGAACGAGACTTAGCGGGTGAAACCGCGGGGCGCAGCTAGTACAATATAAAGATAACCCAAATAGGTACTTAATCATTAATGTAAGAAATAATAAAAGCCATAGGCTTTAGGTATTATTTATTCTTTATACGTTTGTTATTTTCAAAGATTTTGTTAGTAAGTTTCTAGTAGTGTTTTGAATTTATTTTGTAATTCGTTATTTTTAATTAAATTTTAGTAATAGAATAAAAAAAACAAACCATTTTCTGTTAAAGATTTAACTCTCCTATTTTAAGTGAGTGTCAAGTTACTGCAGCCTCTGCAAGCCAAAAAGCGAAATTTAACTTTTTGTACTCCGCGCTACATTTGTATATTTACCACATTGTGTAACAGGGCCTTCACATTTTAATAAATAAGATAAATAAAAAGTGTGTATATCTTTATTGCAATAACTTGGGTGGTTTGAATGTACGAAGAATCGACAGTTTATAGGCGATTTTGTTGGCATAAATTATATGTGCGTACGCGCACATAGATATAGACTTTATAGTAAGTAGAGTGAGCGAGATAGCTTTATAGTCTTGTCGAATGACGCTGTTCGATGCTTCGTAAGTTCTGTGTATGTTATTACTTTTTAAAACACGAATTTACCCGGTTTTACTCGCGTTTTATTGAATAACGTCATTATTTTTAGACGACCGAGCTTTCGCTAACTTTACAGTTGGCTTTCTCAAGGTTCTTTCTTTCTTAGTGTTTCTTACTAGGTGACCCGGCGCACTTTAATTTTAGAGACAATGCAAACAAAACATATAAAATACAATGACCTTAGCGGCGCGAAATGATGCGGGAATATCGGAATAAAAAGTATAATCATACAATAATATTAAAAAGAATTGTTATAGAAAGTTTTAATCCAGCTATTCGCATACCAAGTTTCATCACAATCGGTTCAGAACTTAAGTAGTTTTTGCTTGAAGGAGTAACAATATACCAGAACACGACAAAGTACTACCTTTATCTACTTAAAATATTAGATAGGGTAACCTGTATGTACTCCTACAACACAGAAGTTTGGAATGTTATCAAAAAACTATTTTTTTAAGTAAGTATTGAAAACACTTAATCAATGAGAGCGTCGTAGGTCTAGTGGTAGATACCCCGACTTTCATTCCGAATGTCGTGATTGCGAATCCCGGCCGCGCACTAATGTCTTTTTTTTTAACTAAAATTTATATGCGCTATTAACATCGCTCTTATGGTGAAGGAAAACATCGTGAGGAAACCCACGACTTAAAGTCACGCACAAAAGCGCCCAGTAGGTCTATATACCTACCGCTGGCTGTTTCCGCATTAGCCCTATAGCTAATTGCGGAAACAGACAATTAAAAAACTTTGAACATAACTAATTATATTATCTATTCGAATATTATCTATCTAAAAATACTTACACAAGAAATAATTAATTACTACAAAGATAAAAAACAATATAAATAATCTAAGGTGAATGACCATTGAGTCCAAAAGTGCCCATCACACTGGCGGCATTACCTCGTTGAATCGCCAAAGATATATTCTGGGCAAAAAAATAATTAAAAAAAAAAAACTTTAAAAAAAAACTTAACTAAAATACCTATAATCAATATATAAAATAGGTACTTCAGCATTATGTAAACAACAGACATAACGTAAATAATAAAACGACAGTCACCTTACACCTCTAATTCTGAGAAATGAAGTGTTTACCTCATACCAGCTTACTTTCATGTCGCCGTGTTTTGGCCCAGTTTTGCAATGTTTTCTACAATTTGTGTGGCTCTTTTCAATATTTGTAACCTTGACAGTGGCGACTTATTGGTGCAATGAGTGAAGACACAGAAGTGACACTAAAATCTGAAGCAAAATGGGTTCAAATCTTTCGACAGCGTCTGTGGCGCGATGAGAACTGTTTTACGTGGTTTTTCAAACGTAGGTATTTATATTATTTTTTACATTTTCTTCCTTTTTCGGGTATTGTTATCATTAAATCCTCTTACCCAGACATTTCAACTAAATTCGGGACCCGAAATTGGAAGAAAAAATATTTAAAAAAAAAAACAATTTAAAAGAAATCGACTGAAAAGGGGAACGAAGACGACGGTGTAACATGTCTTCGTTAAAAAGAAATCATTTTTTTTAATTTTGTGGAAATTTTTCTCACTTCATCGAGCCAGTGTTTGTTACACCTACAAATGTTTTACAAAATCCTTTCAGTCTGACATCATTGAAAAGAGATTTCAAGAAAAAAGTTTGCATACTTCCTTCCTATTATCCAACTAATATTATAAACGTGTAAGTTTGCATATAAGTATATGTTTTTTAGTTCTTCAAACAAAAAATCCTGAACCGATTGCGATGGTAATTGGTATGATGTTAAAGATCTGGATTAACACATTACCTACTTTTTATCCTGATATTATTCTTTTTCACCCGCGTAAGTGCCGTTCCCGCGGGAATATCGGGATAAA
The DNA here is from genome assembly GCA_949358125.1 of Idaea dimidiata. Lineage (NCBI taxonomy): Eukaryota > Metazoa > Arthropoda > Insecta > Lepidoptera > Geometridae > Idaea > Idaea dimidiata. The sequence goes on from OX442342.1 coordinate 3,530,599, forward strand.
ATTTAGCCTATGTGTTATTCCCGGTATCCAACTACTTATATTCCAAGTTTCATTGCAATCGGTTTAGTAGTTTTTGCGTGATTGAGTAACAAACATCCAAACACACACACACACACTTTCACATTTATAATATTAAGTAGGATAATAAATTGAAAGTCCATTCTATTTATAATTTCGACAACTGCTCTTTGACAGTAAAAATCGCAACCTTTACATTACCTTTCATTCAACATTATTATAACGTCAGAGACGAGTCAGCAGAAACCGTGGGAATAGAATTATATTAAACTTTGTACAAAAATAACAATTTTTTGTAATAATGATTTAACTTATCTGTTTACCTATCGACCTAGATTATCATTATTAATGTCTCGTAAATTTGTTTTTATTGCTCAAGGCATATTTACCAGAACGCGTATCCAGGGACGCGAGTTCAAATCTCGCCGCAAGTGAATTTTTTAAGTTGAATTTTTCCTTTAAAATATTTCTATTATTAATGTCGTTATTAAGCCACCTACTATAATTAACTCACAACTATTTTTAACATAATATCACATGCAGCATTACGAAAACAGAAATTGTTTTCGGTATTCGTGATGCTGCTAAGTATGAAAAAAAATTCTTCGTTTTACGGTAGGTGTAGATATGTAAAGTACCTAAATCGTTTTGCTACAAAAACGCGGGGCGCAGCTAGTCATTCATAACACTATTTCGGTTATAACTGTAGCCACTTCCTTGACGACAGATGACGTGGACAATGGTTGCTGTTTGAACACGAATCTATACAAGGTGTTACGGGTAAGCCCTTTTAATCTGAAAGGGGGTTGTTCTAGACGTCTAGGCGAACAACTTTTGTTCTACGACTTTTGGAAATTCGAAGTACTTTCGAAAAATTTTGGTGAAAAGTTTACTTGAAAATCAGCTGTTTCTAAGAGTTCGAGGTCATTGACCTTATGTTGTCCTTTTATTTAGTTTGATGGTTTACAATCAAAACTACATTACCTTTTTTTTCAAAAGCAGCTATTTTTTCAGTGAAACATAAACTCAAAATTTTCAAAAGAAAAGGTTGAATTTTCAAACGTTGTAGAACAAAAGTTGTTCGCCTAGACGTCTAGAACAACCACCTTTCGGCTTAAAAGGGCTTACCCGTTACATCTTGTATAATAAAACACTTGATTTACCGGGTTTAATCGCGTTTTATTCATGATTTTTAACCGACCGAGATTTCGCCATTCGATTTCGTTGGCTTTTTCAAGGTTGACCAACCTTGGGTTTCAGTCAACCTTGAAATAGAAATCATGAATAAAACGCTATTAAACCCGGTAAATCCAGTGTTTTATTATACAAAATGTCGAAAACCATAAATGAAATTACGAATTTTTAACCTTATAATGAAGGAAGAGAGGATAAAAAGTCTGTAGGTACTTGGAAGTAAATAAAAAATAGTTGTCCAGGGGACTTAGGAAAAGTAGTAAAACAAAATTACATATTTTGTTCTTCACGAAGCTTACAAAACAACTCTCTCTGCATCCTTCATGCAACAGGATACATTTTATTTATTTGTTTGTAAAGTAATGACACTACGGAACCCATTTAAAAAATTCTTTCTCCAATAGAAAGCTGCATTTTTGAGGAAGTATAATGCTACTTTTTATCCCGATATTCCTTCGGGATCGGGACTTACGCCGGTGAAACTACGAGACGACTCTAATGCTTATTGAGCGAAGCGAGTGAGGTAAAGTATAGACGGGCCTGGAGCTTGTATCTTTGTATGTTTGTTCGACGATAACTAGAGTATCGTAGCTCCGATCTCCATCGGGGCGTATATATCCTAGTATACTAGGAGTTCGCCCCGAACTGAGACCTCACGACCCTCTATCTCCCCAACCCCCTTACCGATCCGACTCATCTTCGAACTCATAAATTCTATTGACCTAAACTACGCGCATACCAAAATTCATGAAGATCGGAGCTACGATACTCAAGTTATCGTCGAATAAACATACAAAGATACAAAGTTACAAAGATACAAGCGCCAGACCCGTCTACACTGAACCTCACTCGCTTCGCTCGTTCGGTCAATTACATATAAACTCTAGGCCCTTCTGTTTGTGATTTTATCGTCAGAATGATGTGTCACAGCGTAGTCTACAATTAAAAAAACGAAGTTTATATTCTGCTATTCTAATTTTAAAATTCCAAGCACTCGAAAAAACCCAAAGAATTTCCACCAATAAAAGGTATGGAATTTAAAAAAAGAACGTATACCGAGGCGCCACCTACATAGAGATGGTGTTAAGATAATGTTCTTGCCGTAATTTATTCAGTTATCGTTCGGCGTCGGGTTACCAGCACCAGGCATTACATGTTGACAAATAGTACCCTTTGGGATTTCGTAAGAGGAGGGCGAGGTAATCCGCGCTAGCGCGCTACCATGCTCGTTTGTCGTTGCTGTGTCGTCCTTTTATCGTTAAAAAAAATAAAGTAAATTTTAAATAAAAAATACCCTGACTACTTTTTAAAACACAGACAATTTTAAAATATCTATTATTTTGAATTTTGGTTTCTTTATTTTTTTAATTATTTAGCAATGTGTATTTTTTGTTTTTTTTAGCTGAACGGTATAATAGCCTTTGTGTTATTCTTGGTATCCAGTTACCTATATTCCAAGTTTCATCGCAATCGGTTTAGTAGTGTCTAGTCTAGAGTAACAAATTCACATACAGACAAACATACATACATACATACAAACTTTCAATATGATAAGATAAGGTAAGATAAGACAAGTAAAAAGTAAGATATAGGAGTTTTGGCGGGAACGCGTTGAGGAGATGTGGTGCTAAATTTTAATTTTTGTGAAACGTATTAGTTCAAATGCGTAGAAATTGTTTAATTACGGGGGCATATTAATCAATTTAGTTTCGTGAAGGTGTACAAGTCCAAGACATGGACTTAGAGTTATCTTCAAAGCTCCGTGAACAATCTTTGTAAATGGCCGCCGTGAATACAAATGATTCCCTAGACTTGACTTTAACTATGACGACTTGACTGTTTTAATGCAAATAACTTGCATAATATATTAATAATACTTGACACTGGCTAATTTCCTAATGGCCATAAAGGGTTCACACCCGATAAGAAATAAAAAAAAATAAGATATTAACCATGCATTTAGTCAACGTCCAATTCAACAGAATAAAAAGCCAAACTCTATTTTTAAAAGAAAATCATATTAAAATATCTACCCCACAATATCATGCCGCTAACTAATCCGACACGTTCCTCCCCCGAGGCCTGCAATCACTTGAAAACCATCACAAACGGTGTAGCATTGACAAATTGATTGGAATTAAGATGTTCGAGGGTGATATTTTGATAAGATAAAAGTAGTTAGGTGGTTTAGAATGAAGGCGGGGAATAAAATTTGTGAGTCCCCTCGCGACCAAGATCATTGTAACATGATCGAAACGTCGAGGTAAGAGAATTTAAAAGTAACAATACGCGAGTAAGACCCGGTTAAAATATTACAATGAGTACAAATCGAAAAAGTTTAAAAAATTTGTAAGCTAAGTTAGTTGATAACATAATCCCTTATTTCTATTTAGAATGTAAGATATAACTAGCTGCGTCCCGCGGTTTCACGCACGTAAGTCCCATTCCCGCGGGAATATCGAGATAATTAGCCTATGTGTTAATACAGGTCCCTAGCTACCTATATTCCAAGTTTCATCGCAATCGGTTCAGAAGTTTTTGTGTGGTTAAGTAACAAAATCACGTACATAATATCGGGATAACAAGTAGCCTATGTGTTATATTTTTGTCCCGATATCCCAATAGTCACTCTGCCCGTCAGTTTCGGTTTAAGGCGGCGATAGATGATAATTATCGGTCCTTGTCCGATTGCATATAAATGAGCGAGATGGAATTGCATGAAAAAATCTACAATTTGTCCTAAAATCAATCATTAACGAAGATTAAAACAATGTTTTTATAAAATGCAATGAAGCGAGGTTCTAGGTATTGTATTATCTAATATTATGATGCCTATAAGAAAATATAGCGGTTAAGGATTTAGAAGAAAAATTGATTTATTTTGTAAAACAGGGGTAACTTTGCCTGTTTAATAGTGGTATTTAAAGTTATTTTTTATTGTTTTTGAAATGAAGGGGACACTTCTTTTATCATGTATAAAAACATAATACATTGTTTAAAGATCTATTTGATACCGGTTATGAATAAAAATGTTCAATCGGAAGGGATTTCACATCAGTCGCGTTCTTAACGCCTAAATTGCTGAACCGATTTTCTCTGACGTTACCAAGGAAATTCTTGACTTCATACCTTATGAAGACATCGAGCTTGACTTCCAAAAAAAAAGTCCAAGCCGTTTTCGAATAATGGGTGGAATTGCTAAAATCAAGAGCGTTGTTGCTCTAGTGGTAGATACCCCGACTTTCATTCCGAAGGTCGTGGTTTCGAATCCCGGCTTACCGCGCACCAATGTCTTTGTCCTTGCGGAAAAGTTATGTGCGTAAATAACATCGTTCAAACGGTGAAGGAAAATATCGTAAGGGAACCCACGACTTAGTTAGCTCCAGACGTATCGACCAGTTCTTTCCTCTGGGCATGGCTAACAAGGGTTCCCACCCTTGTTAGCCATGCCCAGGCTACCACCACCACCGGGTGGTGTAGGTGCTGGGCAAGGCTACTCCATCTAACAATGTCCCGGGCACCACAGCGCTATAAATAGCATGGATTAAAAAAGTTGCTTGCGTTGTATTAATCATCTAAAATTAGATGAAAAGGCCAATATGTATGTAGGTATTAAAAATTACCTCCTTTAATTTTTGAGTATTCGGTTAAAAACCCGAGATCAATTCTAAAAATCTGATCTCCACTCAAAATAATAACTTTGACAATGGCTAAAACAAACAATAGCCTAAAAAGTTCTAATTAAAAAAAAACTCACCGTCCACCACCATTCCTAATTCAATTCTCTCAACAAAATTCACAGATAATTAAAATTTATAATGTTGGCTACAACTAACAACCTCCCCCGAGATTAGGGCGTGAATGTTAGGGGATGTTATTGCAATTACAGGGAATTATATGGGGAAATGATCTACCGAGTATAGAATTAATTTAACAACTCCGGGTTGTGTTAGGGGTGGTTTTGTCTCATTTGGGGGTTGATATTGTTGTTCTTTTATTTTGAAGTAGCTGTGATATTTTATTAGGGTAACGTACCGCAAACGGTAAAAAAGAAACACTTTTAGATCACTTGCTTGTTCGTCTGTCTTCATTTGTTTCAGTTCCGATTTTTTAGGAATGGTTCTAAAAAATCGGTCTATTGCATGTATAAAATTCGACAAGAGTCGACACGATAAAAAACTATAAAAATTCTTTTAAAAATTAAGTCTCAGTGAATTGATTAGGCTTTCTCGTAATAAAATGATACAAAATATCATTTCAACATCCTTTCTAAAATAATGTTGATGAAAAATCTAGTATTTTAAATTTAAATTAATTAAAGTGAGTTCCAGTCAACCTTGAAAGAGCCAACTGTCAAGTTGGCGAAAGCTCGGTCGTTGATCGTTGATCAAGAATAAAACGCGATTAAACCCACTCAATAAAGTGTTTTATGATTTAAAAAAGAGAATTATTTGATTACCTACAAAAAATCTGGCTGAAAAAATATATAACAAAACCCAGATGCAGTTTTTCAAACTATAAAAGATTTATCCTTGAGCTTAATATCAAATTATTTAAAACAAAACCAGCGAAGTGCGAGTTGGACTCGTGCACGAAGGGTTCCGTATCATTATCATTATAAAATCACGTTTGTTGTATAGGCGTCCCACTTATTCTATTTGTTGTTATAATATTTCGTAATTTGTTTTTGTTGCTCACATCTATCTACTACAAAAAGTTTCAAGAAAAAAAACATCTTTCTAAAAATACACTCGCGAGTTCAAATCTCGTCGCGAGTGATATTTTGAAGATGAATTTTTCCTTGAAAATATTTCTTGTTGGTTTTTTTTTATTTAAACAAGAAAAATACATTAAATTGTTACATAAATTACATCCATAAAACCATTTTTGGTTTGTCTTGGTCTATACTTAATCATGCCAACAGAAATACATCATCTGTAAAAACCTTCAAATCATCATCTGTCACGGTTTAATGAGATACAGCCTGGTGACAGACAGACGGACAGTGCAGTCTTAGAAAAAGTGCACAGACGGACACAGTATTTGGGTACGGAACCTTAAAAAAAACAACACAGTCCGCTTACAGAGAACGATTCAAACATTCTAAATTCGAATGTCCGTTCCGAATGACAGCTGTCAAAGAAATGTCAAAGCAGCCAAGATGGCGTCCGGTTACCGTCGATCTTGGAGGCAAAACCGTGAAACGAGAAATGAATACTAAAATCTAATTTCCTATTACTAAATTCCTATTTAAATAAACGCGAAAGTGCGTTTGTTTCTTACTCCGTCACGTGAAAACTACTAAGCCGATAGATGTATAACTTGGAACGTAGATGCTGGGTAATTGGCCTGGAACATAGGCTGGGTCAAGTGTAATAAAAAAGTGAAAACGAGGAGCCCAGCTTGTATAAATTTACAACTGAATTTCTTTTCCATTCTGCGCTTTTACCATTCTGCTCAATTAACATTTTTCGTTACATTTTACCATTTGCAATATGGTAAAATACGTAAATAATAAATAAGTAACGTTTGGGTGCACCCACCCAAACGTTACTTAGTTTTGAAAAATAAATCTAAATTCTAGAATTCAACCCGGGACTATTTATTTTTTTAAGTGTTCGTTTGTCAATTTAAAAAAAAAACTAAAACATTAAATAAAAAAACAGAAATTATCAGTCAGGATAGTTCTATTACTGTCGTATTTTTAAAATATCTGTAGCTAGTAAACAGAGTTTAAACTAAAACCACAGTAAGTACGTAAAAAAACTGGGGCCTGCGTGCCAGGTTTTTCCTTTGCGTACCCGAGCGAGACGCACCTGGTTCCAGTGCGCCGCTCATGCGGATTGAGGTTCAACCTCTGAGAGAGGGGGTCTGACAACAGACCCACGGCGTCGGGACGCGGACGAGTACGAACGTGTCCCCGCGTTTCGACTCCGACATCAAGGCGTGCGAGGAACCGGTGGAGTTGTTTAGTGGGTAAACCACTGGCCACTTACCACCCTTAGGCCAGCTGGGAGCCCCACACATCCCCGCCGCACCCCCCGGGGCGGCGGGACGGTGCATAAGGCCGCATTCCTCCACCATAAAAAATAAATAAATAAAAAAAAAAAAAAAAAGTTTTTCCTTCGCGGTGCAGTCAGTACTACGCGTCACGATATGTGTGAACGTTCACACATGTTGTGACGCGTAGTACTGACGTGCTTGTGTGCAGTTCCCATACTGCTCCCTCTATGTACTGTGCTGGAACGAACCTAACCTAGACTTGCAATTGCATCCCGGCAGAGCGATCTAATTCGGTAAACTGGGAACGTTAATGTGAATTAATAGCGAAAGGCCGAATCCATTTTGTCTCTCGCGGCGTCTAGTCGACTCATCAACGCGGAGCGTCGAGCGGGATCATTTGACGCCTCTTTGGGATGGTGCAAGTTGGAAGACCAAGCTATTTACTGGATAGATTGGTTTCACATTTTTAAAAAAGGGGCTAATTTCGTAATTTTGTTATTGCTCAAAGCTTAACTAGATGATAGATGGCGAATGGTTTTAGGTGGAGTGGAGTCTCAATCAAGCCTTAGTCGAAAAATAGTAGACAGGAAAACATTCATATTCATAAATTCGCCGCTAGGGATGGGAACTCGTGTGGCCGTACTGATGCAGAGACGCGAGTTCTAGTCACGTCGCGAGTGAATTTTTGAAGATGATTTTTTCGTTTAAATTATTTCTAGTAGAAGAGGGCTTCTCATGGTCGTGGTTTTTTTTCGAAACATATTGCTTTTTAACTAATGTGGAAAACCCCATTTATTAAGGCTTCTCTGTTTGTCCGCGTGTGGTAGCTAGACTATTGAAATGATGTTGCAGTTTTCCCAACAAATACTAAAAAACAGAATGAAACATAATATATTGGAGTGGGTCTCCCATAGAACTGACGAGGGTTTCTGGTGATTTGGTTTTAATCACCATGCTTTTTTATTAATAAAAACGCGAACATTTTAATTTTATTTACACCTACCTACTGCTCTACAAAGTTACTTTATTTGACCAAAAAGGTCAACGTAAGGCGACTCTTTATTCCCTAGGTGCATAAAGTGCACATTATGCACCTAGGGCATAAAGTAATTTAAATTTGGAACTAAGGTTCTGGTAGCATACGGCCATTTCGAACTGGCCACCTAGACATAACACATAAAAAAAATAAAAACTGGGTAAATTTTTTCTATTTTCACGGACGGAAGGGTAAAGCAAAAAGTTTTGGTTAGTATAAAGCCCCAACTTTTTTTTTTCATCAGCTAAGGCCGATGTGTGGTTTCGTCATTTTGATGTAACATTGTTAAATTTAATTATTATAAAGCTGTCAATATACTATTTCATATACGTTGCATTATTCTATTTTTTTGTTGTTAGTTAAATACTTATTTTTGTAGCCCTTTTATTGTCTCGCAGTAGATGTGTAAAGTAGAGTATTCACCTCGGTACTAAAGTCTGTCTTTATCTTGGGCGCTTGAATCCCACGCTTCACTCAGGACTCTAGGTACATTACTCCTTCGCTTCGCTCAGGAGTTAAGTTTTTAACACCCTCGCTGCGCTCGGGAGTTAACCCTCTAGAGTCCTTCGTACGCTTTGGATTCAATATGACGCCCGCTATATAAGACAGGACTTTAGTACCTCGGTGCATAAACTACTATTTGACAATTTAAGCAACGCGGTAAATACAAAAAAATTACTACATTTTACAGTGATTGTTGTTGTTGTTATCTTATAATATAAAAAAAAACCTATTTTGCTTGGTCACAGCATCACGCATGAACGGCTGGACCGATTTCGCTAATTCTTTTTTTGTTGTTCATGCTTCTTACTATTGCCGATTTTGATAAATTTACGCGGGTGAAACCGCGGGGCGCAGCTAGTAGTTTATAACTAAGCGTATGTTATCATTTACTACATCTTAGACCACATTACAAGTAGATTAGTCCGTCTGACCGGATGGCTCGGTCTCACACATATTTGCGTTTCCTCTTGCAGCCGTCTGCTATCCTGGTACCCAGACTGACGCGTGACTAATGCGAAAACCTTGATTTCGACAAATATACCGGCATTCCCGAAATTATTAATAGCTTTAGCTGCCCTGGCGGACAATGTATCGTCATCATTTCATTTTTTAATTTTCTTAGTTATGGCTTTCTGTCAGCAATATAGGACAATTTAGCCAGTTTCTCGTACTAAAAGTGAACTACCACTGAAATAATTTTCGATGCGTGAAGGCTGCAGAAAAAATGGCGACGATTTTTCTCCAACCCCATGGAACATTTGTTTGTAACTTGCTTATTTCGTGTTTGGCACTGGTATTTTTATTTTCACTTCACTCGTTGAACTTCGCGTAACTAAATTAATAACATGCCGCCGAAATTAAAAAATTACACGCAATAAAACTAGGTTTTGTAAAAATAATAATTTTGGACGACGTTCCACTAACGCGTCAAAAACAAAAGTCTATCATCATCGATAATATCAAAAAATTAAAATAGCTTGTATCTTGACACTGGCATTAATAAAATTCCCCAGGTATACATACTGAAGAGAGAAAAATAAACAAACTTCGTGTAGGTTTCACATGGAACCTAGCTCATTTGCTACGAAATGTATTGGGAAGGGCTGAGATGTTTTGAGATGAACCAATTGCGACAAAACTTTGTTTTACTTAATTTATAATCTAAGCGAAGATTGACATTCATTTTAGACCACATTACAACCAGATATTAGTCCGTCTGACCGGATGGCTCGGTCTCACACATATTTGCGTTTCCTCTTGCAGCAGTCTGCTCTCTTGGTACCAGACTGACGCGTGACTAATGCGAAAACCTTGATTTCGACAAATATACGGGCATTCCCGAAATTATTAACTAGTTAGCTGACCCGGCGGACTTTGTGTCTCCATAACATCAAACAAAAACAAGGAACTTGACACTGGCATTCATAAAATTCCCCAGTTACATACTGAAGAGGGAAAAAAACAAAGGTTTTACATCATTAGAAAATGGAATCTGTTCATTTGCTACAAAATGTATTGGGTGGGAAGGGCTGATATTATGTTTTTTACTCCTTCACGCAAATATAATAAACCAATTGCCACCAAACTTTCTTGTATTTCTTACTAATCTTATCTTACTTCTTACTAATTTTATAAACGCGAAAGTTTGTATGTATTAAAATAGTGTTTTCCCCCCTTGCTATACAATCTACTATTTATAAAGAAGGGTGTAAATGTTTTGTTTATGCATTTAATAAGTCTAACTAAGCCGTGGGTAAAAATGGTTATTCTTCACCTTAAAAGCGATGTTATCTATACATACTTCAAGAGGGGGAAAAGAAAACATTATAACATACTTACTAATATTACTACAACACGTTTTATAAAACGTGCGTGCGTTCTGATTATTACAATAATCACCAGTGGCCCGATTATGTAAAAACATAGCATGCGACAAGCAGGCGTGAAGCAGGAGCATTGCAGAAGTCGATTTGTTGCATAAGTAAAAAATAAAGCTATTTTATAACTTCCTTTAATACTGATCGACTGAAAAACAAGGGGAGCTATTCAAATAATTAAGTAGCCCTTAAATTTGAAGGCTGCTTAAATAATGAAGCATTCCGCATGCTTTGTCCTTAGCGAATCAGGGCCCAGAGCCTCGATTCGGTAAGGACATAGCATGCGGAATGCCGGCGAACTGCAGGCGACGTGCAGAAAATGTGCGTTACTTCGTATTCTGTAAATGTTATGTCATTTAATTACTACTTAATTAGTTAAGTAGCCTTCAAAATTAGGGGTAATTAATTATTTAAAGAGCTCCCCTTGTTCCTTAGAAATCAGTATTTGAAGAAGTTATAGAATAACTATTAATTTTACTCCTGCAACAAATCGACTTCTGCAATGCTCATGCATCCCGTCTGCTTGTCGCATGCTATGTTTTTACAGAATCGGGCCACAGGTGCCAAGTTAACTTCTGCGGGTTGTAGGTACCTAATAAATGTTTTATTTATGCACGAGTCCTTGCCCTATGCACAAAATGCGCAATATATTAATTTTTAGCACAATTACTCGTGCATACCGGAGTGGTGTCTCTATTAATTGTAATTAACAACGCTAATAGTAACTGTCAATGTAAGCTGTGGCCATGATGTCATCTTCAATTTGATGGTGTGAATTTTATGATGATTTGAAATGAATTTATTTGCTGGGAGAATACAGTGAAACCTCGGGACGCAGCTAGAAGTTAATAACATAAGTATGAAAATAAACGAATTTTTCGGTTTTAATCGAGCATAATTTTACCTTTTATAAAAGAAAATATATACCGGGCGCGCTTTATTTATAAACGGCATTATTTTTAAACGACCAAGCTTTCGCCAACTTTAGGTACAGTTGGCTTTTTCAAGGTTGACTCAGCCAGCTGAGTATACAAGGTGTAATGAGGATACCCATATAAGCCGAAAGGGGGTTGTTTTAGACATCTAGGCGAACAATTTTTGTTCTACGAAATGTTTGTTTTCGAAATTCGATATTTTTTTTATTTTGATTGTAAAACAGCTGTTTTTGAAAATTAAGGCAATTAAAGTTTTGATTGTAGTTGACTAAACTGAATGAAAGAACAACTTAAGGTCAATAACCTCTAGCTCTAAGAAACAGCTGTTTTTCAAGTAAAATTTAAACTTACAAGTTTTCGAAAATTACATCGAATTTCTAAAAGTTGTAGAACAAAAGTTGTCCGCCTAGACGTCTAGAACAATCCCCTTTCGGCTTAAATGGGTAACCTCGTTACACCTTGTATGGAAGCAGTATAGAAGTCAATACAGACTTCGATCTCACTCAATATTATGTCTAAATTAAACTCGAGTCTAAATTAAAACAGTTGAACGCATAACATTCGACGTAGGGTTGTCTGATTTCAAAGAACAGTCATTGTGATTCTTATTATTTAAAATTAGTTTATTACTGCAGTGGGTATAAAATACATAAAAATATGCTAAAAACGGGGTTGGTCGGGTGTTAAACACTCTAATTTTCATCCAGAAGGTTATGAGTTCGAATCCTGTCCGCCGATGTACTGTGAAAGAAAAGAAAACATGCTGTGAAGGCCGGGAGCATTTTTTTTTGTTTCTCTTCTGAGTTCGTCTTCTTCGTTTACATGACTTTTTCCATTTGGACATTAGCCAGTGTCAAGTATTGTTAATATATGGAAGTTATATGCATTGCATCGAAACAGTCAAGTCGTCATAGTTAAAGTCAAGTCGAGGGAATCATTGTAAAAAGATGGCCATTTTTTACAATGTTTGTTCACGGAGCTTTGGAGACAACACTAAGCTAAAGTCCATGTTTTGCACCGATTTTCACTTTTATTTACACTTGTACACCTTCACGAAACTAAATTGATTAATATACCCCGAAATTAAATAATTAACACGCATTTGAACAAAGTTTCACAAAAATGAAAATTTAGCAACACATCTCCTCAACGCATTCCCGCCAAAACTCTCTTCTGAGTTCACAGGTCAAATACTATCGAGAGCTTTGAAATTTTGAAAATAGAACTTACATAATAATCGTTTAAAAGAGTACTTTCTAGATAAGCCTGCGCGTGATTAAAATCGAAACTATAACCACGGTCACTACAATATCGTTAAAATTATTTAGGTATGTAATATAGGTAGTTAAGTTTAACACCCTCGCTTCACTCGGGAGTTAACTAGTAGAGTCCTTCGCTACGCTTTAGATTAAATATGACGCCCTCTATACAAGATGTCACAGGTAAGCCCTTTTAATCCGAAAGGGGGTTGTTCTAGACGTTTAGGCGAACAACTTTTGTTCTACGACTTTTGAAAATTCGAAGTACTTTTCGAAAAATTTAGGTGTAAAGTTTACTTGAAAATCAGCTGTTTCTTAGAGTTCGAGGTCATTGACCTTATGTTGTTCTTTCATTTAGTTTGGTCTACTACAATCAAACCTTCAATTACCTTTATTTTCAAAAACAGCTGTTTTTCCAGTGAAACATAATCTCAAAATTTTCAAAAAAAAAGTTTCGAATTTTCAAAAGTCGTAGAACAAAAGGTGTTCGCCTAGACGTCTAGAACAACCCCCTTTCGGATTAAAAGGGCTTACCTGTTACATCTTGTATAAGACAGGGCGTTAGTACCTCGGTGCACAAACTACTAATTATAGCAACTGAATTTTATCGAAACACTCGGACATTTTATTCCAAGATTTAAAAAAAGGTATATATATGTAGTATATCTGTTGTCTAGAACTCATAGTACAAGCCTAGTACTTAGTTCGGGGTAAGATTGCGCTGTGTGCATTAGTGCAATATTTATTTATTTATTATTATTTATTAAATCATGAGTGGCAACCCTAGTAAACATTGTTGATCAATCGAGCACTGTAAATCAACAAATGAGTTAAACAAGCGATGCTTTTGTCCTTTTTTTACCGTTCTAGGTAACATGCTAATTTATTAGCACTCTGTTTCTAAATACAATCGTTTGTTTTGTAAACACCACGATTTTTAGCATTATTTGTTTATATTTAAGGTTAATTGTAAATTAATCGGTGGATTTCTCAATGGTTTTTTTCTTTTTGTCGTGCTTTTTCCTCCTTACTTAGAAACGCTAATTAACAGCTGCGTAACTATATTGTATCGACATAGACAAACGTCACATAATTTGGTCATCTGTTAATCGTCGTGTATACCTAATTATGAGGGTTATGTTTAAAAAAATGTCTTTTAATATAAAATTCCATCTATATTGTTGGTTGGGAGTTTTAGCGGGAACGCGGTGAGGAGATGTGGTTCTAAATTTACATTTTTGTGAAACCTAGTTCAATTGCGTGTAAATTATTTAATTTCGGGGGCATATTAATCAATTTAGTTTCGTGAAGGTGTACAAGTGTAGTGAAAGTGACATCGGTGAAACACACAACGCTAAAGTCCACAAACATGGACTTTAGCGTTGTCTCCAAAGCTCCGTAAACAATCAATGTAAATGGCCGCCGTTTTACAATGTTTCCCCCGTGACTTGACTTTAATTATGACGACTTGACTGTTTCGATGCAAATAACTTGCAAAAATTAATACCTAATACTTGACACTGGCTAATGTCCAAATGGAATATAGCCATATAAAAGAAGAAGAACAATCTATAGGTTGTTTAAATTCTAATATATTTTTAAAATGATTTTATTGATCAAGAAATATTTTAAAAGATAATTATGTACATTTTTAAAATACCTACCTCGCGGCGAGTGTGTTTTCGAGAAAACATTTGTATTTTTTAAATAAAATTTACCTTAAAAAAATCTAGTAACTAATATGTATATTGTTCTAGTAATTGATCTAAATAAGTATTATGAAATTAATTCGGGACGAACTGCGAAACAGGACAAACTACAAATGGAACGTTTCTATTCTAAACCTTTTGATCCCACGACTCAAATAAATCACATCTTTAACTAAAACTGTTAAAACTTAAACTATTTTCATACCAATTTATAATGTCTGTCCAAACTGAGTGAATGAGTGAAATAAACTTAGGGACCGTCTCCACGAGCGTTCAAAGTCAAAGTCAAAGTCAAAATAGTTTATTTCCTTTAGATTCTTGTACAACAATAAATGCACATGACCATTTGGCTACGTTTTAGGTGTAGTGATTTTAGTGTGGCTTCGGAACGCGCCCTCCGATGAGAAGAAGCCACAAGAAACTCATGTGGTTTTTTTTGTGATCATGTGTTAAATTACAGTCGTCATAATACAGATATTGTCTATAATTCGAACAGGAGCAATCAATAAATTATGTCCATGGATTGATATGACGACGTATAGTACGCCTTTTTACACAATTTATGTTTAATATAATGTTAGAATCGCGGCGATATTATCGTCGAGCAACTTATTTCTAAACAATCGTTATGAACGTGTCACCCACCACACAGCGATGTTAACACGGGGCGGTGCGTTGTATAGAAATAAGGTAACACCGCCACGATTCTAACGCTCGTAGAGGCGGTCTCTTAGGCTAAGGCCAGACGCGCGTAAATTTTTGATTTGTAAGCCGCGTAATTTCTGCTAAGTACTCCCTCACTGCGAGCATAAGCGTGTAACCTTGTTTCGCGTCTTTTGAGTCGAATCTATAATCCGCGCTACCATGTTTGTCGTTGCTTTGTCGTCAAAGTAGGTATGTAAATTTTAAGGCGGCGATAGATGATAATCATCGGTCCTTGTCCGATTGCATATAAATGAGCAAGATGGAATTGCGTGAAGAAATCTACAATTTCTCGTAAAATCAATAATTAACGAAGATTAAAATAATATTTTTATAAAATGCGATGAAGGGGTTCTAAGTATTGTATTTTCTAATATTATGATGCCTATAAGAAAATATAGCGGTTAAGGATTTAGAAGAAAAATTGATTTATTTTGTAAAACAGGGAGAACTTTGCCTGTATAATAGTGGTATTTAAAGTTATTTTTTATTGTTTTTGAAATGAAGAGAACATTAAACATTGTTTAAAGATCTATTCCATACCGGTTTTGAAGAAAACTATTCAATCGGAAGGGATTTCACATGAGTTGCGTCCATAAACAAAGAATACCCGATTACTTTTAAAAACCACAGATAATAAAAAATAAATGTTAATTTTTAGCATTTTTAGTTGCGAAGATCGCTATTTAAACACCAAAAATTGTCTTCAGTCAAAGTTTTTGCTTAGCAAAGTCAAAGTACGAACTATTGATTTCAGCCTTAGTATTTTAAAAACAACGTCCGAACCTTGATTAAGTAATTTGTTTTCAAGAAATGCTTTTCAAAAACTGCATCCGACAGGACTATAAGAACGTGTCAACTGAACAGAGCAAGCATTATCATCATTGCCTGAACAGTTTGACTTTGAAACTGATGAAGCTCGCACATCTGAGTCGAGTTTGAAATGTTTTACTGTCAAGCGATAATTTACCTTCTATTCTCTGCTCAGAGACCTGTCTTAATTCTTTGACGCAACGCAACTTGCTGCAAATTTATAGATATGCCGATGTTGACATCAAACCTCCTTGAGACCAAGCAGTTCCATGGTTCAACCTATCTAAGGCATGCCCTCACCAAGCGTTGCTTAACCCCCACAACTAATATAGGAGCCCACACTTTTTCCCGGCACGTGTATTCCTCGCATTAACATTAATTATGCCCAAAAATACACTAACAGACAGCAATTTGGTGGACGCACGGCAGACATTATGGTGGGAGTTCGTATTTCAAATTACGCGGCGGTGTCGGATGGCGCGCGCCCTCGCGACGTTGCCATGGCAACGCACAGGTGACGTATCGATTGGTAGATCGGCGACGGAGGCTGATTGGATAATGTTGCATTGAGATACCGGTGAACGGTGGATTTGAATTTGGTGTTCTTAATTTAAATCTTCTAATAGATACCTACTGCTAATTATAATGTTAGTTCTTACTACAAATGATTTAATTTAACTGATTACAAATGCAAGTTTGTATGTCCGTATGTGACTGTGACGTTGTTACTCTTTCACGCAAGAGCTACTGAACTGATTGCGGTGAAACTTGGATTATAGATAACTTTGGACCTCGAAGGCTACCTACTTTCCATCCCTTGTAGGGACAGAAGGAAGGCAAAAACTGTTCGCAGACATCTCTAGATTAGTTCGTCTAAAGCTCGTATTTTTCAACCGATCTTCACGAAACTTGGTCTAAAGGTAGGTAGGTACTTACTTTGAATTACTTAAGGATCTATACAACCCTAATAGCGTGACAGGGATAAAGCCAGCGAATTTCAGATGAGTAAGTAAAGGACGTAAGATGGGACCTTGCAAAATTTTTGTGCCTAAAATCAAACAATTGCCAGTTTCAAGATACCTAACTAAATGTTATTCTTGAAATTCAAAACATTCACTGCCTGTATTGAGCTAGGTTCAGTTCTTATACAAAGTTTTATTAGTTTTCGTACAATATTGACTGAGAAATATCACTTATTTGTACAATTTAGAGGGAAGTTTGGTTTTTTTTTCTATTGAGAAAATTTTCAGGAATCGTGTTTTCACGACATTCACGTGTTAGTAAATATCCTTGACTTTAATAAATATGGTTTCAAAAACTTTTATTTCAAATAACTTTTGTAGTAATTCATCCTAGAAACATCAGTTCTGGCCTACTACGGCCCCTTAATAGTTTTTTAGTGGGGTATGTCGCCCACTAAGAAACTAAAAGCCGGTTACTAAAACGCCACGTAAAATTTGAGAGGAACATAGATATTGATCAGCTTCTAAGTAAGTATATTGAATAATTAGTTTAGGAGTTTTCGAGTTTGACAGCTGCTAAATTGTTTAAATAGAACTCAAATTTTGAGTAACGTTTCTGTGGTCAGTTGATATTTCTTCCAGAATTTACTGTTCACAGAATTAGGTACTACGAATATACTTACTTTGTTTTTTTAATTGTAGACTATCATTTGACACTTCTTTCTGAAGCAAATATTCTGTCACATACAAAGAACCAAAAGGAGTTTTGGCGGGAACGCGTCGAGGAGATGTGTTGCTAAATTTTCATTTTTGTGAAACCTAGTTCAAATGCGTGCAATTGTTTGGGGGCATATTAATCAATTTAGTTTCGTGAAGGTGTACAAGTGGAATTAAAGTAAAAGTCGGTGCAAAACATTGACTTAGTGTTGTCTCCAAAGCTCCGTGAACAATCTTTGTAAATGGCCGCTGTGTTTACAAATGATTCCCTAGACTTGATTTTAACTATGACGACTTGACTGTTTCGACGCAAATAACTTGCATAATATTTATAATACTTGACACTGGCTAATTTCCTAATGGCCATAATCGGTTCACAACCGATAAGAAATAAAATAAAAGAACCAAAATGTCAGATTATGGTCTGAAATTAAAAAAAACATTACTCTAGTTTGCTGTTATTTATCTATATAGTCAACAGTAAATGTATGTCACCTTATATTAAACCAGATAAACTATCTTAAACTTATTAAAAACTTTATCTGTCGTTATCTTAACAAATATGATTAAAATATCAGTTCGTAGTCAAACGTGCTTGTGGTAAAACGTGTTTCTTTGATTTTAGTCTATATATAAAGCAATTTCAAAGTGAAAGTCTGTGAGATTGCCACATATTCAAGCAAAAACAAAGATTTTGATTTTAACTGTGTATTTGCAGATAAAACTGTCTGACTTTATGATTATCTAATAGAAAAACAAAGGTAACTATGACTGTTTTATTAATGCTAAGTTTTTTTTAATAGTTTCACACGACCTGTGCATTACTGTGCATAATATAAAAGCCAATGTCAAGTTAAACACCTTTGAACTCATATTGACGCGTTCTTGTATGTGTGTGTAAAACTTGTAGTTGTTAACATTGTGTGAGTGTCTGTGGTTTTATCGACTATATAGTATGTGGTATAGATCTACAATACTATCTTACCAATATTATAAATGTGAAAGTTTGTGTGTTTGGAAGTCATCAATGAAGGTGAAGGTGTCGAATGAAGGTGTCATCCATCACAAACCAAACTGGGTTTCACGACACTTTATAATATTAATATTGCAATCATATTTTCTGTTTCTAATAAATAAACAAACAATTCAACGCCTATGTTTGTTACTCCATAACGCAAACACTACTGAATCGATTGGGATGAGCTACAGTATGCAAAGGTAAAAAGATTTTGCGTAAAGAAGCAAACCTTACATACCCATACATTTACATGCTTTTATATTTATTGAATTAGAATACAATTATTGCGTCATCAAAACTGCATATTTCCAGTAACACACATACAGAAACATACAGCCACACGCCGTAATGATTTGAACCATGTTTACTATACTTGCAGTTTATATTTCATCTAATGAAGAATGTTAGGTATGCCAAATTGGTTAAAAATTTGTTACAGTAAAGCTTGTATGTAAACAAATACACTAGTTTTTGTTGTAGTCAAAAATACCTATTAGTCTTGATTTTACAGGCATTTAAACTTACGATAAATATTGAGTTACGCTAACAATCACGTGACGTCATTTACAACGCTCCCCTAATCAAAACGTTAGCCGACATGTACTGTGACATCGACACATAGAGCGCGAGAGGACTGGGCGAGTGTAAGATGACGTCACACCGGATTACAATGTCCGCATCGCGCGTTTACTTCTATATGTATAAATCGAAAACGAATTAACATATCGACGTAATTCTTGTATTTTTTATTATTGACACAGAATATGGAGAATAATGGAGAGCTTATATTTAAAGTTAATTATTTTTCCTCATTGTAAAATAACTTAATTAATAAGGTAATATGTAAAACAACAATTGTTTTTGCAAAGTCAAGATGTTAACCCTTACCGTTTCCTTTAATTTTCCATATTTTATGCCTAAATTAAAAAAAAACATATTATTTGCAAAAATAAATCAAAAATAAACAAACGATATTTTAGGGGTTTCTTTTTTGAGGTACGGAATTCTAAAAACAGCCTATAAAGACGCCCGGTGCACAAACCAAACGATATACCTTTAAAGGGTCAATGAATTATTTATCTATAAATATAAATGTAACGCAGGCACAGTTAGCTGTGTGTCACGACTGTCACGTTATCTCAAACGATTAGACCCACGCGCTGTATCGACTACGAATATTTTACGTATGTATGAGGTAATACATACACGATTACGAGGCCTATCTAACTGGTGAGATGCGTAATTAGTAATTTCACTTTAGCTATTTAAAATGCATTTTTAATTTCAGTTGTTTGTATTGGAGATGTACTAAGTACTTACTATAAAGCGGGATTATATTAGCGGGTCTATGTTTCTGGTGCAATAAAGTATGTATTCATTCATTCATTCATTCATTCATTCATTCATTCATTAACATTACGAAACTAGTGGCATGAATTTTAAAGTAATTTTCACAATATGATTGCGTCAAAGAAGTTATTTTACTAGAACTGCAATACAACTGTCTTGTCCTAGCGTATAAGCCTCGCGATTCAGAGGGGAAACGCCGCCAGTTTGCTTGGGACTTTGGGTCCAAGTGCCTTGGAAGATGACCTTTTTTATTGATTTTATTTTGTTTAATTATTGGCTTCCTATAATTTTGTAATTAATTAGTTATTTCGTAAATTTGTTTTTATTGCTCAAGGCATATTTACTAGAAATATTTTTAAAGGAAAAATTCATCTTCAAAAATTCACTTGCGGCGAGATTTGAACTCGCGTCCCTGGATCAATATTCCAGTGCCTATACCGCTCGGCCTCGCAAGTTCCCGCCGTTCCCGTTCAAATCTCGCCGCAAGTGAATTTTTGAAGCTGAATTTTTCCTTTAAAAATATTTTTAATTAGTTATTGTTTTGTAAATGTATATGTTTGTATGAATAATGATTAAGAAAAAAAATAAATGTTACTACTACTTCATATAACTGTCATAAAGTTAAAACAGGGGTTGGGGTTACCAAATGCGCCACTTCGAGCGATTTAAATACCTCGATTGCGAATAATAACTAATTTTGATTATTAGCTCTTCATATTCTCTGTTAAATATTAAAAAAAAACACAAGTGAAAGAATTATTTCGATACGTTTATTCGTTTAAGATTTATAGAAGTAAACGTGCGATGCGGAATCGTACAAGGGTGTGACGTTATCACACAGCACTCGCTCAGTCCGCTCGCGCTGTCAGCACGGTGGTGTCGTCTTCGTTTTATTAGCGGAGCGTTGTAAATGACGTCACGTGACTGTTAGCGGGTTTCAATATTTATCGTAAGTTTAAATGCCTGTAAAATCGAAACTAATAGGTATTTTTGACTACAAAAAAAAGTAGTGTATTTGTATACATACCATTATGAGTTATAAATATATAAATAAACATTATTTTTTATTGTGTGGTGTCTGCGCGACTGTAGCTGTCTGCAAAATTTTACGGAATTAGCTTGCCGGTCAAATAAGTAAAACGCCACTTAAAAAGGACTACTAAATATTTGAGCAGTTTCTAAATATAACGTAATAATACGTTTTTACCCGACTGCGCGACGCAAAGGAGGGTAATGTGTTTATCGGTCTATGTATGTATGGATGTTTCTATGTGGCGTTCTAGAGGCCAAACGCGTGGACCGATTTTGATGATTCTTACGTCAATCGATTCGTCTTAATCTGGCGAGTGTGACTAAAGACATGACAGTAATCCAAATTAACTTTTGTCACAACCAGATGCCATATTGTCAAAATTAAAAAATCGAAAATCGACAAAGTATGTCAAGATGGGTATCGTTGAATAGGTATTTATATAGTCGGGTATTTATATAATTGGTAAAAAATTAGATCGGTAAAATGAATGGGTCCCGACTATGAGTAATTTTTTACTCATTTATTATGTGCTCTGTGTGTATCGATTACAAAACTATTAGAATGATTATTCAGTATTACTTAGCATAATTTCAAATTACTGGGCTTGTTTTTATTCTTTTTACCCGACTGCGCGACGCAAAGGAGGGTAATGTGTTTATAGGTCAATGTATTTAGTTTTTTTGTTGTTTCTTTACGTATTTGTAAATCTAGTTTTTGACACTGTCGGGTTTTTTTTTTTTTTTAATTTAGTTTAAAAACTGCTCAGCTATTTGAGTAGTCACAAATTTTAATTGGCGTTTCAGTATTAGTGATACTTATACTTTCACCTTCGCTCTTTTTTTATTAGCGTCCAAGTATCTCCACACTTTTAGCTATCTCCTTCCTTTATTATGTCTAGATAATAAAGGAAAGAGATAGATATCTCCAGCTACCTATATTCCAAGTTTCATCGCAATCGGTTCTGTAGTTTTTTGCGTGATTGAGTAACTAACTCACAGACATACATACATACTTACGTACAAACTTTGTAGGATACAATATTAGTAGGATTAATTATAAGTATAAGTTTCAATGATCAATGAAAAAAATATACGAAATTAGAAACCTTTTTTGCAGACTGTACAAAATGTTCAATTACAAATATCTGACGAAACAACATTTAAGAGGACTAAGTAAATATAAGGTAAGCTTTAATAATTAAGTTGCGTTCCTATACACCGAAAGTAATGACTTCATCTTCTTCTTATTTTCGTATAGCGGTGTGTCCAGTGAACGGATATACAAGATGTAACAGGTTAGCCCTTTTAAGCCGAAAGGGGGTTGTTCTAGACGTCTAGGCGAACAACTTTTGTTCTATGACTTTTGGAAATTCCAAGTACTTACTTTTCGAAAATTTTAAGTGTAAAGTTTACTTGAAGATCAGCTGTTTCTTAGAGTTCGAGGTCATTGACCTTATGTTGGCCTTTCATTTAGTTTGGTCTACTACAATCAAACCTTCAATTACTTTTATTTTCAAAAACAGCTGTTTTTTCAGTGAAACATAATCTCAAAAATTTCAAAAAAAAAGTTCGAATTTTCAAAAGTCGTAGAACAAAAGGTGTTCGCCTAGACGTCTAGAACAACCCCCTTTCGGCTTAAAAGGGCTAACCTGTTACATCTTGTATAAGCATGGAAGTATTCCCTACGCTTCAAAATGACACCAAGTAAAATAGGCCGCGATGAAAAAAAAAATGTGCCGCGACACGAATCTGTCACTTCGGTTGTACTCGGATCGGGTCATTCAAACAACCAATCACGTTAGAGAACAGCGTATTGCCGCCGGGCGTCCTCGTTGTCAACACACAATTGGTGAAAATATAAACAAAGGTCCAATTGCTTAGCTAGTAGCGTGGTGTGTAGTTTGTGTATGGATACTACACACCAAACTACTAGCTAATTTGCGTATTTGAGTAAGTTTTGGCGCTATTATTTGAGGTGACTTGAGTTAGTATGGAAAGGCTTCTTCCAAGCTTATCTATTGTTAGAGTTGTCAGGTAAGGTACCCTAAGCCCTCTAACTTGACCTTACGACTGCTATCAGAGATAACAACCTTGACCAACTGCTTCACGTACAAGAAATGACTCATGATGAAAGTTTTACCCAGCTGCAGGGAAATGGTTATGTTTTTCGTGCCTGTCTTGTAAGTTTGCAATAGTTTTTATTCCCCCGAGTCTTCCAAACCACTTGATGGATTTCTTTAATTAAAAATTGTTATATTTTTCGTATTTCGCCTATAATTTATAGATAAAAACTTAAAAATAAAAACAAAATGGGGTCGCCATTATGTAAAAACATTTTGTGAAAACAATGAAACTCGAATGACTATGTCGAGTAGAGTATCGTTGTATAGGTATTTAAATCATTGATTGATTGATTAGTTCTTTATTGTAAATACACACCATAAATGTAATGTAAATGTAAGTACACACCATAAATGAACAAAATGCAATAAAAAACTTAAAACTAAGTGGCACAATGGGCGGCCATTTCATTCTTATGTTCCTTTAATCATTTTTCATTTAATGATACCATTTAGGATGTACAATGATTTATTTTAAGTTTTGGCGGGAACGCGTTGAGGAGATCTGTTGCTAAATTTTCATTTTTGTAAAACCTAGTTCAGAAGCGTGCAAATTGTTCAATTTCCGACGCATATTAATCAATTAAGTTTCGTGAAGGTATACAAGTCTAAATTAGAGTGAAAATCAGAGCAAAACATGAACTTCCGCATTATCTCCAAAGCTCCGTGAACAAACATTGTATTGTAAAAAATGACCCCCGTTTTTACATTGATTCCATCGACTTGACTTTAACTATGACGACTTGACTGTTTCGATGCAAATAACTTGCAATTATTAATAATACTTGACACTGGCAAATTTCCGAATGGAAAAGCCAAATTTAATAAAGAAGAAGAAGAATGATTAAATTGTTTTTTTTTCCTTACAGTACAGTGCCATAGACACAAGTCCACTTAGTAATTATGTTATGCATCCAACTTGGAACACAGTAGTGCATGTAAGTAACTGAAACTAGACATTTTATAGAGCTGTTATTATTTTACTATAAATATTCTGCCCTACCATGATATCTTATTTCTGCATATTAAAAATTCTGCAAAGTAACAGGGGCTCTATTTTTGAATCACTAGCGCCACTTCGAGTGATTTTAAAACCTCTATTTCTACTGATTTACGTTCGTTTTCTGTAATTTTTCTTTGTAAATCACACGACCACAACGAGTAGTATCAACCACTCGCCGCAGGAGTCAGACATCGAATTGTTTAAATTGCCTAGCGAGTAACGAGCGATTCAAAAATAAGGCTCTAGGTAGATATAGTGAGTCGCCATCACCGTGAGTTACCAGTTAACTCAAACCCTATAACGGTCTTGGGGAACTGGGTGAAATGGTCCCAACATGAGAGGACCGATCACCCGTCAGGTGCTTGCTCTGGCGTCCCCACTAGAAAACAATAGAATAATAATAATCTCTTATAAGTCGTCGTTAAATCGGTTAGCGAAAAAAAATAAAAAACGACATCATAAGATATTAAAAAAAATGAAGATTAGAATTTATTTTTATTTTTAAATTTTTAGAAGTTGGTTACCAACTTAAAAAAAAAGTTATTTTATTATATGCTGTTTTTTAAAGTAGTCAGGGTATTTTTTATTTAAAATTAGCGACTTCGTCAGCGTTGAAATAGTGCATAGCCTTTCTCTTTTCTTTTTTATTTTCACTTTTTCGTTAATTACTCGGGTTCTACTAATTGGATTTCGATGTAAAGTATACCACGACGTTTTTCGAAAATAGAACTATCTAATATTGAAAACCAGATTTCAATCAGATTAGTAGTTTTTAATTGTATAAGGAACAAACAGAGAAACAGACAGACATACATGAATTTTAAAAAATATATAATTTTGTTCTACTATTTTTCTAAACTTAAAGAAATGCTTTTTCCAAAAATTTCGCACCCTACAGGACTTGAACCTGCATCTCTGGGAATCTGTCCCAACGCCTTTTCCAATTTGGCCACCGAAACATGTTCAATCGAGTCGAAATTAAGGATTGCATTTCTTATTGTTTACGTTTTTAAGGCACGCAGCACGTACTTTTTGTAAGCCATCTAGACAAGTTTTTTTTAATTTACTTCCAAGTACAGACTTTTTGTCCTCTCTTCCTTTATTATAAAAGTATAGAAGATAGATTTACTTACCTTTTTTTTGACAAAGAGACACGATCATGGTAGTAGTGGGAAGACGACGGACTCGACGTAACGATAATAAGAAAGTCGTATTTTTCGCAGCTTATCCCAAAACGAATAGCACCGAACCTGCTAACATTCCTCGGCTTCCTATGCATGGTCACCATAGTCTCTTTGATGTACTATCTCGACTACGACCTCCATGGAGTCAGCAAGAACAGGATACCAGATTCGATATTCTTTACCTGTGGAGTTCTTGTGTTTTTGGCTTATAATTTAGGTAAGAACTTGGTGAGCATGATTCCTTTATTATACCGCTTCGAAAGGTCGGGCGTCGCCTTGCACGGTTAGTGCTTCAATGGGTCACTGCTTAAGTGTGGAATTTTGCACAGTGGGAAGTAACAGAGGCTACTTTTGATCCTAATATTCCTATGGCATTGGGACTCCCACGGGACGCAGTTAGTGTTATACAAGGTGTAACGACGATACCCTTTTAAGCCGAAAAGGAGTTGTTCTAGAAGTCTAGACGAACAACTTTTGTTCTGCAAGATTTGGATACTAATCAGTTTTTTATAATTTAAAACCAAACCTTTTTACTGTAAGAACAGCTGATTTTCAAGTAATCTTAAAATTTTCAAAAACTACGAATTTCTTAAAGTTGTAGAACAAAAGTAGTTTGCCTAGACGTCTAGAACAACCCCCATTCGGCTTAAATGGGTATTATCTTTACATCTTGTACTTATATAAAAAATATAGAATTGCACCTACAACCAGTGAACGGATAAATGAGCATGGAAGTATTCCTTACGCTTCAAATTGACACCACCTAAAATGATTAAAAACTGTGCCGCGACACGAATCTGTCACTTCGGTTGTACTCGGATCGGGTTTAAGTTTTAGCGCTATTATTTGAATAGAAAACATTTTATTAACGCAAAGACACACGCCACAAAATATAACAAATGTATAAAAGAGATAAAAAAAGAATTATAATTTAAACAAAAATAAAAAATTAAATAAAGTAAGGAGCCGTGGGAGGCGGAGGATTTGGGGTGCGTTAGTATAGAAAGGCTTCTTCAATGCTTATTTCCGTTCACTGCCTACAACAATTCAATTGTGTTCTTTCAGATGGAATAGACGGCAAGCAAGCTCGTCGTCTAGGCGTGTCAGGACCTCTAGGCGAGCTGTTTGACCACGGATTGGATTCGTACATCGTGTTTTTGATACCTTATTCTGTATTGTCAATCTTTGGACGGGATCCTGAGTTCTCTTTGCCTTGTTTTAGGTAGGTAATAAAAAAAATTACACACCTACTTCTCTACAAACTTACTTTATTTGACCAAAAAGGTCAACGTAAAGCAAGTCTTTATTCCCTAGGTGCATAAAGTGCTCATTATGCACCTAGGGCATAATAGTAGTTTATGCACCGAGGTACTAAAGTCCTGTCTTATATAGCGGGCGTCATATTGAATCCAAAGCGTACGAAGGACTCTAGAGGGTTAACTCCCGAGCGCAGCGAGGGTGTTAAAAACTTAACTCCTGAGCGAAGCGAAGGTGTTATGTACCTAGAGTCCTGAGTGAAGCGTGGGATTCAAGCGCCCAAGATAAAGACAGGCTTTAGTACCGAGGTGAATACTCTACTTTACACATCTACTGCGAGACAATAAAAGGGCTATAAAATTAGCATTGAACTAACAACAAAAAATAGATTAATGCAACGTACCTATATGAAATATATTGACAGCTCTATATTAATTAAATCTATCAATGTTACATCAAAATGACGAAACCACACATCGGCCTTAGCTGATGAAAAAAAAATGTGGGGGCTTTATACTAACCAAAACTTTTTGCTTTACCCTTCCGTTCGTGAAAATAGAAAAAATTAGCCCAGTTTTTATTTTTTTGATGTGTTTTGTCTAGGTGGCCAGTTCGAAATGGTCGTAATGCTACCAGAACCTTAGTTCTAAATTTAAATTACTTTATGCCCTAGGTGCATAATGTGCACTTTATGCACCTAGGGAATAAAGACTCGCTTTACGTTGACCTTTTTGATCAAATAAAGTAACTTTGTAGAGCAGTAGGTGTGTAAAGTAATTTAAATTTGGAACTAAGGTTCTGGTAGCATACGGCCATTTCGAACTGGCCATCTAGACACAACACATAAAAAAAATAAAAACTGGGCAATTTTTTTATATCTTCACGGACGGAAGGGTGAAGCAAAAAGTTTTGGTTAGTATAAAGCCCCAACTTTTTTTTTCATCAGCTAAGGCCGATGTGTGGTTTCGTCATTTTGATGTAACATTGTTAAATTTAAATCATATAGAGCTGTCAATATATTTCATATACGTTGAATTAATCTATTGTTTTGTTGTTAGTTAAATGCTTATTTTTGTAGCCATTTTATTGTCTCGCAGTAGATGTGTAAAGTAGAGTATTCACCTCGGTACTAAAGCCTGTCTTTATCTTGGGCGCTTGAATCCCACGCTTCACTCAGGACTCTAGGTACATAACTCCTTCGCTTCGCTCAGGAGCTAAGTTTTTAACACTCTCGCTGCGCTCGGGAGTTAACCCTCTAGAGTCCTTCGTACGCTATGGATTCAATATGACGCCCGCTATATATAAGACAGGACTTTAGTACCTCGGTGCATAAACTACTATTATGCTCTAAATCAGGGATGAATAAGAATAAGAATAAGAATATTTTTATTGCCATAACTGTGTACATTAAGGTCTTACAATAGTATAACGTTTCAACAGTTTACTCATTTCGAGCATGCAATAAGGTAAAACAGTAGTAGGTACCTACTTAAAATAAAATTTTAATCCTAAGGTTAATTAAACAATCAATAATATTGTAATTTAGTCACTTTTCATAATTATCGAAAAACTCTGCAAGATTATAAAAAACCTTAGAGATGAGCCAAGCTTTCAATTTGTTTTTGAATATAACACCATTTAGTAATTTTAAGTGTAAGGGTAAGTAATTGTAAATTTTTATTGCAGTGTAATATGAACTTTTATATTGGATGCACAGATTTATTAAGACTAGGGGCCACTCGGGCAAATTATGAACTGATGGCGGGCCGCCAGAGGTATAGAATTCTATCCTTCAAGTTGAGTTGAGGTCGAGTCGAGTGGAGGGGAAACGACTCTGCATATGGGTGTAAATCCTTACGCGACACTGTCTGTCACGCCTCAACCAAAGAGAATATAATCACTACGTGCCTCAACCGCTGAACCGATTTCAATGAATTCTGGTATAGAGATTAATGGGACTTTGGAGAATGACGTAGAATACTATTGATCCTGATTGGGACTTACGCGGGACTTGCAGTTAGTTTAGTATTATAAATTATTTGTTTATTTACAAGACACAGCAAGACACAGTTTTAATATCAGTCCAATTGGCGAATGATCCGTGCCCTGAAACATTTGTAAGTCCTAGGTATATGTCAATTTCTTCACTGTGTTTTTGTTCGCTGTAAGAATGATGTTTTAAGCCCACATGAAATTTTCTCGACTTAGTTGGTATCTGTTTTCGAGAAAAACCTAAAATCTAAGAATGCTATATTCGATGTTGAGTCGTTTTAGCTACAGACTTTGAAGTTTATTTGTTTATATTTTTAAGAGTTGTATGTATTTAATCAACAGTATGTTTTCAGAGGATACCTTATAGTTGTGAGCGTGGTCCTTAATTTCTACGTCAGCCATTTTGAGAAATACAACACGGGAACTTTGTACTTACCTTGGGGATATGACGTGAGCATGTGGGTAAGCATTTGGGCCTAAAGGGGGTTGGTCTAGACGTCTAGGCAAATAACTTTTGAAAA
The DNA here is from genome assembly GCA_949358125.1 of Idaea dimidiata. NCBI lineage: Eukaryota > Metazoa > Arthropoda > Insecta > Lepidoptera > Geometridae > Idaea > Idaea dimidiata. The sequence continues at coordinate 3,559,805 of OX442342.1, forward strand.
TTCAATGTAAGTACTTTGTTTTCCAAAATTTTAAGTTTAAAGTTTGCTTCAAAATCAGCTGTTTCTTCAAGTTAGAGGTCAATGGTCATTGACCTTATCGTGTCCATATTAAAATTTGTCCTTTCATTCAGTTTGGACTACTACATTCAAAACTTCAATTGCCTTTAATTTCAAGAAGAGCTGTTTTTTCAGCGAAATATTATTTCAAACTTCGATTTTTCAAAAGTGGAATTACAACAGTTCTTCTTATTTTTTTAACGATTTCTGTGAATTGTTTTTAAATTTAAAATTACAGTGACTTAAACCATAAACTAGACCTTCCTGAAAAAGCTTGACGAAAAGAAAAAAACATAACACATACGTTAACGCATAACACGTTTGTTGTTTGGAAGCCTCCCTAAAATATTTGTTAATTTCTGTCTTTAGTATTTGTTTTTATAGCGGCAACAGAAATACATCATCTGTGAAAATTTCAACTGTGTAGCTATCACGGTTCTCGAGATCCAGCCAGAGGTGACAGAGAGACAGACGGACAGCGAAGTCTTAGTAATAGGGTCACGTTTTTACCTTTTGGGTATGTACAGAACCCTATATAAAAAGGAGTAGGTTCAGAATTTTATTCTGGTATGGCTATTCGCGTTCTCCCTCGTTGTACGAGTATGCCAAGATGCGAAGTTGGCAAGTAGTCAATATCCATATTCTGAATAAGTGAGTACGGTTTGACGGGTTGTGCAGCTTAAAGAAACCAAACACTTATAATTAAAATATTTATCAAAGTTTTACAGCACAATGCTGAATATTCAGCTGTTATGTAACTACTAGCTGTCTCAGTCACTTTTATTTGAATATCGTTAACATAACAATAGCAAATATTATTAGAATTAAGACTTAAAAAAATAACACAATTTTACGCAGACCTTATCAAGCTTTCAGTGTAATTAAAGTTTAAATACTGTATTATTCAAGATAAGGCTATCACGTCAGCTTTTTTATAGATTTAATGAAACCATAAACTGCCTATTGGTGCCTAATTTTGCTATTATCTGGCTTGCGTGTTGCTTGGGGTGTTTCTAAAATTGTGTTTCTTTCTTCTCTATAGCTGGTATCAGCCCTCTTCATACTAGCCGGTACATACGGACCTTCCTTCCTCAAGATGTACCTACTACCAGATGTCTCGTTCGCGAAGCTGTTTGAAGTGGTCGTACATTTGACAGGACCAGCCACAACTCTGCCTATGGTCGTTTATAATATTTATTTGTGAGTATTTTAAAACACTACTAAAATTACTTATTAGCGGGGTATTTACCATGTTTAATAAAATCGAGCCATGCGAATAAATTATTAAACATGGTAAATACTCCGTTAATAAGTAATTTTATTTATAATTTATTTGTATTTATTTATTTAACTTAGATTCTACAATACCATATAACTTATAATTAATACACTACACTTAGACCAAATTGAATCTTCATTTTGTAGTTTGCTCAAGTAAATTTAAAATCGATGCTGCCGGATTTAATTGGGTAGATTTACAAGCAGGTACATTTTTTTTTTAGCTTTGGATTTTTAGTAGTGAAAATAACCATGTAAATTTAAAATCGTATATTTTAAAACAATGCCCGCTTCAACTTATTTCTGGGGCAAAGGTTAGCCATTTATATCGGCGTCTATCTATATTGCATTATATTATATCCTTTCTTAGCGGATGCCTACGTCATAACATCTACCTGCATGCCAAATTTCAGCCCGATCCGTCCAGTGGTTTGGGCTGTGCGTTGATAGATCACTATGTCAGTCATTCAGTCACCTATGAGTTGTATACAAGATGTAACGGGTAAGTCCTTTTTAGGGGGTTGTTCTAGACGTCTAGGCGAACACCTTTTGTTCTACGACTTTTAAAAATTCGAACTTTTTTTTTGAAAATTTTGAGATTATGTTTCACTGAAAAAACAGATGTCTTTGAAAATAAAGGTAATTGCAGGTTTGATTGTAGTAGACCAAACTAAATGAAAGGACGACATAAGGTCAATAACTTCGAACTCTAAGAAACAGCTGATCTTCAAGTAAACTTTACACTTAAATTTTTCGAAAAGTACTTCGAATTTCTAAAAGTCATAGAACAAAAGTTGTTCACCTCGACGTCTAGAACAACCCCCTTTCGGATTAAAAGGACTTACCCGTTACATCTTGTATATTTAGAGATGTCCTTCTATCTTTCTAAATAGGTCCTCTGGTGGTACGTTTGACCCACCCACAAAACACGGTCTAGCTAATATAATCTAAGTTGGTATGTGTTTAATATTTAACTCTAAACTTGTTATTGAAAAAATAACTTAGGTAAATGTCGTAGCAACATATACGAAATCAGGTATTTCGTTAAAATGCTAGATGCCGTGACCAAAAAATTGTATTTTTTTCTGCAGCTCGTACGTAAACAAAACAGGTCGCATGTTGACCTGGTACGAAGGTATCCGACCTCTTTGGTCAATCTTAGCCACTACCATCACTATGGTCTACTGGGCGGTGCATTCTCACAACGCAATCATAGAGTATGATCCTAGGGCGTTTATTTTTCTATACGGAACCCTGTTCAGTAATATTGCTGTAAGTATTATCGATCACTTTATAATAAGTTTTTTAACAATTAGCTCCGCGATTTTACCCGAGTAACGGATGATTTAATATATCAGACCGTCACGTTCCGGGTCCGAGCTTCGTTGTCCATTTCTCGACCGCCACTCAGTTGCAACAGACCGATCGACTGCTCGCCGAGCAATGGACAACAAAGCTCGGACCCAGCTTGCGCTCGTGACGGTCTAATATAAATCATCTATAAGTCGGCCTGGCAGGAATATCGGAGTATTATGGTAACGATAAGATCGGTATCGATATTGCAATGCTTACATATTGTTTTGCATTGATATCTTTACTGACTTTGGGGAAATACTTCGGAATTGGCATAAGTTTTTAATATTTTTAACTACTTTTGGACCTTTTAAATTGTAGCTGTCTACCGTATCTGTTTATAAAGATATCTTTTGGCTTTAACCCGCTGATGAACAGTACCCCGTTCAGCTGGCGCAAATTGTTATGAAAATATTAGGGGTTAAAGTATGAAATTGCCGATTTGTACTGAAAATCTTAATTGTTTATTTTTTAAATTTTTAACAAATTTATTTAATCAAAATAGTTGCCATTATTATCTATACATTGCTGCCATCTAATGGGAAGGTTATAAATGCCTTTGCGATAGAACTCCGACGATCTAGACTGCACAAACTGTGTGAAAGCATTTTGTACTGCCTCCTGGGAAGAAAACTTCTTGTCAAGTAGATAATTGTCCAAATCACGAAAAAAATGGTAGTCCGTTGGAGCAAGGTCTGGTGAATACGGAGGATGACGAATGGTTTCTAAGTGCAGTTCCTGAAGGGTCAAAATGGTTTCTCGTGCTGTGTGAGGTCTCGCGTTGTCGTGGAGCAATAATGGTGAAGATCGATTCATGAGTCGGGGCTGTTTTACTGCTAGTTTTGTCAACATGGTTCGGAGTTCGGCACAATAGACATCTGCCGTAATTGCTTGACCAGATCGAAGAAAAAATAACACCATGCTGAGACCACCAAACAGTTACCATTACCTTTTTATTAGTAAGTTTTGCTTTAGGACACTGTTGTGGCATTTGACCTGGGGTCAGCCATTGCATTTTTCTTTTCCGGTTATCATAAAGAATCCACTTTTCATCACATGTTACAATTCGATCCAATATTCCTTCATTTCTGTACCGGTTCAACAAGGCAACACAAGTTTCAACACGCGTTTCTTTCTGCAGATCAGTCAAATCATGAGGCACCCATTTTTCGTATTTTTTTATTTTATTGATTTGACGCAAGTAAGTCAATAAAGTGGGTAAGGTAACGTTAAACCATGCCGCTAATTCCTGGGTAGTTTGACTAGGATCGGCTTCTACTATCTCTCTTAATTCATCGTTATTCACCTGTTTGGGCGGTCTTCCTCGTGGCTCGTTCTTTAAGTCGAAATTTCCATTACGAAAGCGTTTAAACCAAAATCGCACGGTGCGTTCATTAGTAGACCCCTCTCCAAACGCAGCATTGATATTGCGGGCTGTTTCTGCCGCGTTAGTTCCGCGTCGGAACTCGTATTCAAAAATCACTCGAATTTTCGCAGTATCCATCTTTCTTGTCTAAATTGAATAACAAAAACAATTTAAAGTCGATATTCAAATGTTTCACATTTTTTTAAAAAAGAACATCACAGAAACCATTTGAAAAAAGTTTCATTCGAAAACCTCAAACCATGAAGATTCTATGTCAATTCAAAGAACCTATTGCAATAAAACGGCAATTTCATACTTTAACCCCTATTATAATAACACTAGATTTTTAATTGTTTCTTCTAGAGTCGCCTAATCATAGCAGAAATAACCCACCAGCGTTGTGACTTCATTACCTGGATGTACTGGCCTTTACTGACTGGAGTCGTGACATCACTTCTAGTACCGACCACAGAGGTTCCAATACTGTACGCTTTGATGGCAGCGGCTGTGGTCGCGCATGTGCACTATGGAGTGTGTGTGGTGAGTGCGCTGTGTTCCTAGATCGCGCTAACGATGTTTCTAGTAATGAAATTGGATTTAACAGCTGCATGTGGCTCGATTTTTGTCCGTACATGTTATTCAGTTTTGCACAGAATATCGACTTAATTGATACGATGTCAAAATATGTGTTAATTTTGACTCTTTTTTTCGAAGCTAGTTATAAATTTCTCGATAGATGGCGTTGTTTAGAGTGTCTCTACATCCGTACTATATTTGTAGGTAGTCGATAATGATCGCAGTTCCAAATTTTCCTTTAACTGCATAATAAAACACTATTCAACTACATAGCTAAATTTTTTTAACAAACTAATTCATGAACTAAAATTGTTGTAGTCAAATCGCGAAATCCGGATTATTTTAGATATTCCTGGATCCCAGATCTATTAAAACAAGAAATAAACAAATTATTTTACGAGTGGCTTCGGATTTTTACTTACTGCACTGGCCTAAATAGCAATATTAACTTCTCGGTATTCCGTCAGGTTTACGTCAGTAAAACGTTGACCAGTAGGTATAATACACATTTAAAAACAATTCGAAAGAAACAAAAAAAAGAAAATAAGTTTATTCAGACGAGCACACACGAAGAAACACCCAAATAATATATTTTTATAATATATATAAGTATCCTTATAAATAAATAAATTCCTCGAACATCACACAGCGCCATCTAGCTAGCCCCAAAGTAAGCTAATGTTACAGTGACTGGACATTTGATATAATACTTAGATACCCTACTAAAAATCTTTTAAAAAAGAAAAAAAATATAAATCACCTGTTCTTAAAAACTAAACTCAAACGTAAACAAAATATAAAATTACATCACACTGCATTTTTTCGAACACTTCAACATTCGAAAATGTGTTAACAAAACGGAACACTTCTTAGATATTTTGATATTGTTATAAATTATGTAAAATAATAACACGGAGATTCAGATAATATTATTAATGATAAACTTAATTTTTTATTTGCTATATGAAAGTCATGTAACTTGATCGCCGTGAAGGGATTTTACGGGCCAGTTTTTAAAGATGCTATCAGACTTTAGGTTTTAAAACTATTAACAGTATTATTTAGGTAAGTACCTACTTGTCTGGTAACTGCTGCTTAAGGCGGCGATAGATGATAATCAACGGTCCTTGTCCGATTGCATATAAATGAGCGAGATGGAATTGCGTGAAAAAATCTACAATTTCTCGTAAAATCAATAATTAACGAAGATTAAAATAATATTTTTATAAAATACGATGAAGGGGTTCTAGGTATTGTATTTTCTAATATTATGATGCCTATAAGAAAATATAGCGGTTAAGGATTTAGAAGAAAAACTGATTTATTTTGTAAAACAGGGGTAACTTTGCCCGTATAATAGTGGTATTTAAAGTTATTTTTTATTGTTTTTGAAATGAAGGGGACACTTCTTGTATCATGTACTATAACATTAAACATTGTTTAAAGATCTATTTGATACCGTCTATGAAGAAAACTATTCAATCGGAAGGGATTTCACATGAGTCGCGTCCTTAAAATGCGTTTTGTGACCGCGTAATAAGTTTTGAGCTTTATCGTTTAAGATCGCTGTTTAATAATGTAATTTAATTTTACTTAGGCTTGTTATCGTTTGTTTTTTTGTCTCTTTAATTATTAGGTGAGCGTTTCATCCACTATACTGTCATATGAATGATATTACAAAGTAAGTATAATTAAATCAAAGTCGCTTTACGCGTCAATTTGTTTTTGAGCAAACCTAGAAAAGCATTTTGAGAAGGTTTAAAAACTAAAACTGTTTCCTAAAAGTTTTATAAATTTCATGTTTAACACATACCTACTATGTATCAGTAGAAATCCGGCACGGATATATACAAAGTGTAACGGGTAAGTCCTTTTAATCCGAAAGGGGGTTGTTCTAGACGTCTAGGCGAACAACTTTTGTTCTACGACTTTTGGAAATTCGAAGCACTTTTCGAAAAGTTTTGGTGTAAAGTTTACTTGAAAATCAGCTTTTTCTGAGAGTTCGAGGTCATTGACCTTATGTTGGCCTTTTACTTAGTTTTATGGTTTACAATCAAAACTTCAATTATCTTTATTTTCAAAAACAGTTTTTTAGTGAAACATAATCTCATAATTTTCAAAAAAAAAGTTTAAATTTTTAAATGTCGTAGAACAAAAGTTGTTCGCCTAGACGTTTAGAACAACCCCCTTTCGGATTAAAAGGACTTACCCGTTACAAATTGTATAATATTGATAGAAATTTTAAATCTTGAGAAGAAAAGAATTGTATTTCCGGTCTTCAAATATTTAGCTTTGAAAAATGACGAAGTTGAAAAACGTAACGTAATTATATTTTGCAATACGCTACCCTAAGACAAGACAGTTTTCTAGTTGCTTCAAATTAAAATCGTTTAAATTTTAAGGTTTTATCGCCTAAAAAACAAGGTAAAACTTAAATTTCGCACCCAAGTACATAGCCTTGACCATAATACAATGTCAGGTGTGTCCAAAAGAGCTACAAAACCAGTTTTTTAACGAACTTAGTTAAACTAAATCCACCATTAGTAATCAATTACATTACAAATTACAATACCGTTGTCATTTATATAAATAAATATTAAAATAAAGCCATATTTTGACTACAATCAAATTAAGTTGCCCGTCCTCTTGTAACGTAAGCGAAATGAATAAATCTAAGACTAACTCTGTATTCAATATGCAAATGTACGAATATTTGTATACTAATACGATTGAATAAAACAGAAGATTACGGTCGATATAAAGGTTAGGTTAAATGAATAAAATGTTTAGTTGATAAACATAGATTACCTAATTGGTGCGTGATCAAACAACGACATTATGACAACGTACCTATAATAGTTTCCTGAACAGGAGAGTTAACGCGGATTTAGCGTCGATGTCGGCATCGAAATCCGAACCACGACGTCGATATGCATGCATTTTAAGCTGACACCGTCGATTTGTACTGTCATTATAATCGGAGTCTCATAGTTATCGGTTTAAATGACAGTTAAATCGACGGCATCGACTTCAATTTAACAGGTAGATTTAGTGGGTCGTCGTCACCGTGAGTTACTAGTTAACTCAAACCCTAAAAGGAACTGGGTGAAATGGTCCCAACATTAGAGATTTTAGGACCGTGTAAAGGCCCACATACCCCTGATATGGCATCCATGACCAACTGTTTGCTATCTCGTGCTCTTTCTAACTAACAAACTAATTACATAATTTGTTACAGGTGCGACAAATCTGTGACCATCTGAAAATAAAGTGCTTCATTGTACCGAAAGAAAAAAGAAAATGAAGACAAGAAATACCTAAGATAATACGATGATTAATAGCAAGTCGCTATAAACGCAAAATCGTCACACTTGCTCAACTCGTCATTTTCGCGACTGATCATTTTCGCAACTGTTCAATTTCGCATCTCGTCATGAAAGGATAAGCTTCTCTGTACATCTTTGAAACAATCATCCTCTTAGGTTACTCGACTTTAAATTGTATTAACAGTTTAGTCATGCGCTTTCACCCGCGTAAGTCTCAATCCACTGGGGATTTCTAAAAAAACAGTTTGTAATCGGATGCCCACATCATATTATTATAAGGAATAAATAAGTAAAACATAAATATAGCACGATATTATTATTACACACAGCGCAATCTAGCCCCAAACTAAGCACTGGGCTTGTACTATAGGTGCTAGACAACGGATATACTGCCAAATTTCAATAGGTTACTATCAGTGGTTTAGTTTGTGCGTGGACCCATCAGTCAGTCAGTTAGATCAAAACCTTATTTTAGATGTAAAGTGGGTGTAATTTGCACTAAATTGTTATCCCCTTACTTATAAACGCTGGTTAACAGCTGCATAACTATGTATCGTTTGTCTTTTACTGTGACATGAAGTTTCAAAGTTGATTATCCGAGACAAACGTCACATAACTTGGTCATCTGTTAATCATCGTTTATAAGTATGGGAGTTAGTATACAATTGATTTTCAATATTTTTTATATACATTTATTTGTAATGTGTTTATAGACAATAAATTAAAAACTTTTTACACAGTGTTTTTATTTTAATTTTAAAGTTAAGTGTTATTCCTTCAAATCAAAATTCCCATGGCAAACCGACTGCAAAAACATTTAAAAAAATTGAATTGTTTTTATTTTAGCATTCCAACTCAAACTACTTATAAAATTGCTTTTGAATAACACAGTACAAATTGCAAACAGCACCTTGCTCAAATGCAAATTGGTACTCAATTTTTTTTTTAAATTAGCTCAAAAACTGTTAAACCGATTTTGATTAAACATAGCTATGATCAACTATCTTGCACTGACACAAATGTCAGTGCACAACCATTCGCAAGAGTTAGCACGTTAGTTATTTAGTTAGACCTGCAGATGCCCTGCATAGCAGCGCAAGTCAATCTATATAACTTATATAATATTATTATAAGTCACTTAAAACAACACAAAAGCAAATTCTAAGTATCACATACTTAATATCAAAACGGTTTATAACAACAGACATAGGTACACACAGTCTCGTCAATAAATATAACATCTTAAATTACTCATCTTTTAGCAGACTTAAAAAAAGGAGGTTCTTAATACGGCTGTTCCTATCTTTTAAAATACCAAGACCATTGTAACATGGTTAAAACGTAGAGGTAAGAAAATAATACACGATTAAGACCTGGTAAAATTTAACTATCTATATTTAAAGTCAATGATTAAAAATATTAAAAATTTAAAATTTTGAACGAAATACACTAGCAACCTGCCTCCAGCTAAATCCATCCCGCTAAAGCGCAGTACCTGGTACAAAATATGACACCAACAAACAATCTAATTCACAAAATAATATGTAATACAACACCGGCTAGCAAAAAAAAGAGCAATAAGACATCGCAATGCGAATTTCTACGGAACTATTGCTAGGGGACGAAAAGAGACAGGTATACGCGTACCATCTGTGAGACAACTCCGTCTTCAAATTATACGTTCTCATAGCCTTGCGGGCGTTTGGGCGTTTTTGAAAACGGCGGATGTCGTGTTACTTGCTGAAGCATTTTCGACTTTATTTAAAAGGTGGGTAAGTTCGAAGTGGAAAATACGATTGTAGTGATAGGATGTTTTTAGTGTGTGACGAAATTTAGTAATGGGGGGTGCATGTCATGGATACGAGAGTGAGGGTTTAGGATTTCAGTACAGCTTCGGATGGCTACGGAGCGCTTTGGCTCTGTTTGTTTACCACATTTTTTTATCGTATGATAATTTAAACCCGATCTTTGTTAAAGTAATACGAAACTGCGTTTAAAAACTTGGTATTACATTACCTACTCGTGTAGTGAACTTTGTGATGTGATTTTTAGTGTTCTGTTTTTGAATTTGAAGATTCGTTCTTTTTTGTTTTACGAATTGTTTTTTATTTCGTTCTTTTTTTAAATAGGTAAGTGCCGTGTTTGTTCTAACGTGGTGGTTTGGCATTAAAAATGGCATGAAACAAAACGCATGTTCTTTTTGGAAATGAAAATTTAACTAGGTATGGTGTTAACGATGTTTTTTTTAACTTGAACATTTTTAGTGCTCTAAAAACTTTTTAAAAACTGAAATAAAGTAAAGACCTCACTTCTTAAATAATCATAATTTTGGTAACTAGTTATTGAAGGCTTAGTATGTCCAAATAATACCTTTTTTTACTAAAACAAAAATAAGTTAACTAGATAAGGAAAATATATAGCTAGCTAGCTAACTGCTAGCTGCGCCCGCAGTTACACCCTCGTCAGTCCCGTTCCCGCAAGATTTTCGGGATAAAAAGTAGCCTATGTGTTATTCCTGGTTTCCAGTTACCTATCTTCCAGGTTTCATTGCAATCGATTTAGTAGTTTTTGTGTAATTAAGTATCAAACGTAGGTACTTATTTATTTACTTACACACGAACCTTTTTACTAATTTATAATATTTGAAGGATAAAATCAAATCTAATAGGACACAATATTTTTATTCTTTTAAATATTATTATATATAATTTTAAAAGCGTCAAGTAAACTTTGAAATAGTGTATAGTTATAGTTTTTGTAATTTATATTTATATATAGTTTACTGTTAGCTTTCCTAATAAAAAAATAAACTACCGTGTCTTCGATACGGGACCTTCAATGAGAAGAAGACACAAGAAACTCATGGGGTTATTTTTTTGTTTCTTCTTTGTTGCAATGATCATGTGATTCATTGCCGCATATTTAGGGCTATATTGGAGCTGGAGCAATATTCTACGATAATCTTTACCAACACAAATAAAATAGGATAGGATATTTAAGCAAAGCCACGGACGTACATCCATGACGAAACTATAAGGGTTTCTTATTGACTAGGAAACCCCAAAAAGTGATTTAATAAAAGTGAATAAAATAATCATAATCATAATATTTCGTTTTTGGAGATGATTTTTTCCTTTAAAATATTTCTAATAATCATAATAATTATGCAAAAATCAGTAGTATAATTATTATGCTACTTATTTTCGTAGCACCTAATTTTTTGTAGAGCTTCCGTAGCGTCGGAGACGTATAAATAATTACAATCACAAAATAAACATATAAATTCGTAAAAATCGATTTAAAAAAAAACTAGAGCACACTTAAGGCCGCAGAATACCTACATATTATGTAGCGTGTTCCGACGATAACCATTTAAGCCGAAAGGTGGTTGTTCTAGACGTCTAGTCGAACAACTTTCGATCTACGACTTTTTAAAAAATTACGTTTTTTTTCCAAATTATTGAGTTAATAGTAAGTACCTATGTCACTGAAAAAATAGTTGTTTTTGAAAATAATGGTAATTAAAGTTTTGGTTGTAGTTGTCCAAATTGAAAGAAAAAATAAAATAAGGCCAATGACCTCTTACTCTAAGAAACAGCTGATTTTCAAGTAAACTTTTAAACTTGAAATTTCGGAAAACTACTTTGAATTGTCAAAAGTTGTATAAGAAAAGTTGTTCGCTTAGACGACTAAAACAACACACTTTCGGCTTAAATGGTCATCGTCAGAACACGCTGTATACCTACATAGGTTTTTTTTTTAATAACATTACATAACAGAACCTTATTATTTTCTTCCATCTTCTCTTAACCTACCAAGAGTTCGGGTACTATACTTGTGTTCAAAAAAAATTAAACACGTTAAAATCGGAACGTGACTTATGACCGGTTTACAAAAAAATACGTTCAACATAAGTCCATTCTACCTACGGTTTGTGTTTAAGAACCGTCAAAAAAATGTGCTCGGATGATTATTGTGGGCTACCATGATGAATGAATGAATGAAATTCTTTATTGCCTGTTGAATTTAGGTACAATTTGTAGCAGTTGTTTTTGCTTATTATTATACATTTTAAGTCATTTTCAGAAATACAAATTAAAAGCAAACAATAATATGAATTCCAATTGGTTAGAAATAATTTAATGTCAATATAAATTAGTTGCAATGTCAATAAGATTAAATCAATGTCATGGTAGCCCCCAATAATAATATAGATCCGATAATAAAGATATAAATCTAGGACCTAAATCGTTCAGCTAATTTAAATAAAATAAAATTAAAAACCTAAAAAAATCGGTTTTATTTATTATTATAAAGTATTTGAAGATTTTTTAAAGTACCTACCTAGTCTGGTATTTTTAATTTAAATTTAATTTATTAGCTGTTCGATTAAGGCCCTGAAATAAGGTGATCATGGTAGCCCTATTATTTCCGGATTGTTGTTTCTAAAGTTTTTTTTTCTTATCGTTTATAAACTGATTATGGCCATTTGGACATTAGCCAGTATTTTATATCTTTGCAAGTCATTTGCAAGTTACAAAAACAGTTAGAAGTCGATGGAGTCATTAAAAATGGCCATTTACTAGAAAAAAATATCTTCAAAAATTCACTCGCGTCTCTGTCTAATAGTATAAAACGATATAAAAAAATTAATAGGGGCACAAAATTAGAGAAAATGGAGGCTTAATTGTCTCTGGGGCAAAGGCGCGCCAAACAGCGCGGCAATGCTGCAAGTGTGATGGTAACCCTTGCACCAGAATAAGGGGCGGGTTATTTGATTAATTCGTTTTTTGTTTTTATTTTTTAAATTAAATTTACTCATATCAATTAAAAAAACAATATTTAATGATAATTTAACAAACGTGCGCGCTAATAACATTGCTCTTACGGTAAAGGAAAACATGGTGCGGAAACCGATATGTCCTAGGACTCACCACGGTCCGAAGACATGGGACATTCGCCAATCCAGGGTAGACTCCCGTGGTGTCTTACTGCCTAACCCCTCTAAGAGAAAGCCCGCGCCCTGCAGTGGGACAAATTAACGGGCTGATGATTATTATAAATAAATAAAACATTTCACTTTAAATTAAGTCCTTATTTGTGATATTTGAAAGCATTATATTTAAATTACATGAGTTGTTTACTAACGGGGTATTTGCAATGTTTTAATTTCTTTTTTGGCGAATTATGGAGGTCCGTAATAAATATGAATTATAAATAAATTATGTGACCAACACACAGCGCCATCTAGCCCCATGGTAAGCTGCTAAGCTTGTGTTACAGTGACTAGACGACGGATATACTACTTATATTTATTTTTCTTTTGTAAATACATACATATTAATTATTATGCATAGAATACCCAACCATATTATTTTAAAATCGAGCATTAAAAGGGGGTTAAATTATCATATCTGAGATTACTAGAATAGTAGGTATTTATTTTACTTAACATTTCTAATTCTATAAATTACTTCAAATAGACAAAACCAAGTCGTCTTAGGATTACTCGAGCCAGGGAACGCATCAGCAATTTAATCAGAAAAAGTACAATAAAGCTGTATAGAACATGGAGACGCAATGATAGCGAGGTTTAATTCGATGCTAACTCCATCTACCTATTTTCAATAATTAGAACTAAACTAACTTTGACTATTCCTACGTGTATGACATTTTAAACATAAGTATTTTAACATTTTGAGATTCAACAACTTTTAAAGTCAAGATTTTGGGAATTCAAAATTTAGTAATCCAACATTTTGATCTAAAAGGATATTTTAGACTCGCTTTTACTTAACTTTAAAAGAAATTGGTATTAAAAACATCAAACTCAACAAAAAACAATCAAACGTGTCATACATAACGTTTTATTAGTCATTTCCTTGTCCGTCGCTGAATGATTTAAACATATTTTGATTAATTACAGTTATTTCCACTAAATAGGTACCCACTACATACACGATAATTATGTTTTATTACCATGTGGGCTTGCAGTGACGTTTCTTACGATTAATTTGTTCATTGTCACAGATGTTGTTTGACGAAGTGACGGATGACTTTGCTTTGTATTTATTACGAGATTTACAAAGTTGAAATTTTGCTCTCGTAAAAAACCTTGGAATTTATAAATAAACAAGCTGCGCCCGAGGTTTTACCGGCCTAATTCTCGATCCCGTGGGAATATCAGTTTTTTTTTTATATTTCTTTTTGTTTGTGAACCTATTATGGCCATTTGGAAAGTAGCCAGTATCAAGTATTATAATTTTTGCAAGTGATTTGCAATTTGCATCAAAACAGTCAAGTCGTCGTAGTAAAAGTCAAATCAAGGAAATTATTTTAAATGGCGGCTCTTTACAATGACTGTCCACGCGAGATTTGGAGACATGAGACAACGCTAAAGTCCATGTTTTACATAGATTTTCATTTTCATTGTTACACCTTCACGAAATTAAATTGATTAATGTGCCTTCGAAATTTACACGCATTTCAACTAGGTTTCACAAAAATGAAAATTTTGCAACACATCCCTCAACGCTTTTTCGCCAAAACTCCGAATATCAGGATGTGTTGATTAATTGATTGATTGATTAATTCTTTATTGCACACACCACAATTAAATATTTACAATAAGAGGAAAATACTTAAACAACTTAAAAATGTGATGTGTATGATGTGATGTGTTATACATAATATGAACCACATATGAACCTATAAATCACTACAGACTACAGACTGATAAATATTAAAAAATAAAAACATCAAAATCCGTTGCGTAGTAACTTACTCTTTCACGCAAAAACTACTGAAACGATTGCGATGAAACTTGGAATATAAGTAACTGGAAACTTGGAATAACACATAGACGCTTTTTTATCCCGATATTGCCACGGAATTAGGACTTACACGGGTTGAACCGCGGGGCGTAGCAAACTACCAAACTATTTGAGTGAGTTAACGAATAACTATCGACACACTCCATTAAACTAAACGTGGAATGTTTTACAAATATAGCTATATTTTGCAAACTAATTGTCGTATCCACGTAAAAACTTTGAAATTTAGTTTAATAAACAGTTGGGTCGCACATGAAATTGTTCTAATATAATGGGCCCTACCATGATGTCTTATACATAAGTCGTCACGAAGTCGCCGCGTTGTCGTTCAGCTAAAATAAATAAAATTAAAAACACATCAAATAATAATAAAACAATACTTAAAAAAAGTTATTTTAAGTGATCTGTACCCTTAGTGTGAGTTTTTTCGTAAACGCGAACGTGATGGTTAAGTTAACGCGTATTTTGTATGGAAACTGATAACTTCGATATCGTCCGCTAGGGGCGCTTTTTGAGTTTCCATACTAAATACGCGTAAACTTAACCATCACGTTCGCGTTTATTTTTACGAAAAAACTCACACTACGGGTTCTGTGATTTTCAAAAGTAATCGGGGTATCTTTTATTTAAAACTACTTGTAGTTTCTGAGATTTCGTGATGAGTGAGTGTGTGAGCGATTTTCTATTTTATTAATATAGATTAACTTTATTTTTTTTGGGCGACAAATGGACGACATAGCAACGACAAACGATCATGGTAGCGCGGAATCACATTTGATACGAATTTTTTTAATATACTACTCAATATATATTGAACGAACTGCGAACAAATCACTAATTGTACGAATTCACAGTATGGCGATGCTCCCATTATAATATGAACTAGCTGTGCCCCGCAGTTTCACCCGCTAAGTCCCGTTCCCGCGGCAATATCGGGATAAAAAGTAGCCTATGTGTTAATCCAGGTCCCCAGCTACATATATTCCAAGTTTCATCGCAATCGGTTCAGTAGTTTTTGTGTGAAAGAGTAACAACCTCACATACATACATACATACAAACTTTCGCGTTTATAACATTAAGTAAGAAGTAAGATATGTAGCTAGCCGCTACCGGTGGCGGTTTCACCTGCGTGAGCCTCAATCCCATGAAATTTTGAATCACGTTTTCTTATGGGTATTTATTTATTTAATCGTATGGCATTACAGTATACCATTTTAGGATCCAATTTATAAACTAGAAATCTATGGTAATGGCCCACCTCGATGGAAATTCACAATCCCAGTCGGGATTATCGAAAATTGTTTATTGTTTCTTTACGGAATGTTGTTGAATATTTTTGTGTATGTACATTGATTGTAGGTGACATTGTTTTTCTACATTTTGGCTCAGTTTCCAAACAAATATGACGAAGAGTGTTGAAACCTATCCACATTTTAACCAAAACAGGTAATTTTTGACCTGCTGTGGTATCATCTAATTAGCATCCACCGCCACTAGTTGCTATTTACTGTCAAAAAACATATTTCGTATTCTACGTTGCTGCTTATTGTATGCTCGAAATGAGTAGACTGTGCACTAATATAGTACATATTTAAGACCAATGTACCTACATAGTTTGAACAATAAAATCTTCTTATTCTTATTCTATTCTTGCTTTGAAGTAATCACCGGTAACAACCACGTTACGTCAAAGCAGCAATGTACCTACTGCAACTTAGCAACTACTAGCGGTGGATGCTAATTAGATGATACCACAGCTGAATGTGGATAGGCTTTAAAACAATAAGCAGTTTTTGTCTTGAAACTGCACCAAAATGTAGGGAACAATGTCATTTACAAACGCTTCAAACAAAAATACTCTAAAACATTCAACAATTTTCGATGAACCAGACAAGGAGTTTTAGTTTAGCGGCTATAGGGGCCTTTAGTTGTATTAGCCATTTGATAGCACATCATTAAGGCGGCGATAGATGATAATCATCGGTCCTTGTCCGATTGCATATAAATGAGCGAGATGGAATTGCGTGAAAAAATCTAGAATTTCTCGTAAAATCAATAATTAACAAAGATTAAAATAATATTTTTATAAAATGCGATGAAGGGGTTCTAGGTATTGTATTTTCTAATATTATGATGCCTAGAAAATATAGCGGTTAAGGATTTAGAAGAAAAATTGATTTATTTTGTAAAATAGGGGTAACTTTGCCTGTATAATAGTGGTATTTAAAGTTATTTATTATTAATTTCTTCTATAGTTTTCGCGATTTTGCATAATAAAACACTTTATTTATCCGGTTTTATCGCGTTTTTATTCATTATTTGACCCGAGCTTTCGCCAACTTTACAGTTGGCTTTTTCAAGGTTGACTGAGCTCGGGTCAAATAATGAATAAAAACGCGATAAAACCGGATAAATAAAGTGTTTTATTTATTTATTATTGTTTTTGAAATGAAGGGGACACTTCTTGTATCATGTACAATAACATTAAACATTGTTTAAAGATCTATTTGGTACCGGTTATGAAGAAAACTATTCAATCGGAAGGGATTCCACATGAGTCGCGTCCTTAAGACTACTCTGTCCAAATTTCAGCTCCCTACTATCAATGGTAAAGGCCAGTGATGGGCAAACTTTTTCATTCGCGTGCGCAAATAATCTATGGCGGCCAAGTATTTGAATCCTATTAAATAAATAAATAAATCCTGTGACGAACACACAGCGCCATCTAGCCCCATGGTAAGCTGCTAAGCTTGTGTTACGGTGACTAGACAACGGATATACTACTTATATTTATTTTTCTTTTGTAAATACATACATATTATACATAGAAATACACCCAGACCAGATACAAATATTTATTTTTAAGCATAAATATTTGCACCCAGCTGGAATCGAACCCGCAACCTTCTGTATTGCAGCCAAGCGTTCGCCCGACGCGCCACAGAGGTCGTCAAAATCGTATTATCTTATTTTATATCCTATCTTTTCTTACTAATATTATGATTGCTAAAGTTTGCAAGTCTTTTTCGCAAAAACGACTCATGATTTTGTATTACACAATTAAATGCTCCTACTTGCTATGTTCCAACTAATATTATAGACGTGAAAGAGTGTATATGTTTATTACACTTTCACGCTAAAACTACTGAACCGATTGAGATGAAACGTGGAATCTAAGTAGGTTACCGAACAATTTGACTTAGAACTGATAAAGCTCTTCCGCCAGAGCCGTGTTTTTTTGCAGAGCTTATTACTTATAGTCAGTTTTAAGAGACTTAGGTTAGTTAGGATAAAGCATTTTGTAGACATAGAAGACTAGCAAAAAGTCCCGTATAAAATATTATTTACACATGACTAAGTTATGTGACGTTTGTCTCTGTCTGTCAACTTTGAAACTCATGTGACAGTAAAAGACAAACGATGCATAGTTATGCAGCGCATTAATTAGCGTTTTTAAGTAAGGGGGTTAGTTTTTGAAGACTTTTCTATGTTCTTCGTTGTAGGTAAACCTAGATGCCATTCTTTCTTTAACTTACAAGATTTATAATAAAAAAGGTTAAAACAAACTTGCTAAGTAATTGTGTAGTGAGGCGTGAGTGGCGGGTTCCGCGAAATTTCATACAATATGCGGCTTAGCTCAGCAGACGTCGGGATTGGTTAGTGCGGTCATCTGTGAGATATAGGCTAGGGAGTTGTCGATAAAATAAGATAATAAATAAATAGATAAAAAATAAATATTTAAATATTGCACGACATTACACACGGCGCAATCTAGCCCCAAACTAAGCACTAGGCTTGTACTATGGGTACTGGACAACGGATATACTAAATATTTACATTTTACCGGGTCTTAATCGCGTACTATTTTTATACTATTTTTATTTGTCCCCTCGAGACCAAGATCATTGTAACATGATCGAAACGTCGAGGTAAAAAAATAAAAATAGTACGCGATTAAGACCCGGTAAAATGTAAATATGTTAACAAATCGTGTGAATTTAAAAAGGATATACTAAATATTATACTTTTTTTTGGAAATACATACATATTATAACTAGAAAGACACCCAGACCAGATACAAATATTTATTTTTAAGCATAAATATTTGCACCTAACGGGAATCGAACCCGTAGCCTTCTGCATTGCAGCCGAACGTTCGCCCGACGCGGGCCGTCAAATAATAATTACTATATTTCCAGCATTACTTTGGAATCGACGCAATTTTAAAATTTGACAGCCTCTGTGACGAGGCAGGCGACGCCCGGACTGCCACGCAGTAGGTTGCGGGTTCGATTCCCGCCAGAAACAAATATTTCTGCTGACCATAAATGTTTGTTTCTGGTTCTGGATGTATTCTATGTATGTATTCACAAAAAAAGTATAATATGTAGTATATCAGTTGTCTAATACCCATAATACAAGATAAGTGCTTAGTTTGAGGTAGATAGCGCTATGTGTAATGTCATACAATGTATTCTATGTATAATATGTATGTATTTACAAAAGAAAAGTAAATATAAGTAGTATATCCGTTGTCTAGTCACCGTAACACAAGCTTAGCAGCTTACCATGGGGCTAGATGGCCTGTGTGTTGGTCTCAAAAATTTATTTATTTAATTTATTTATTTAATTCATAATATAACGTATTACATGCAAACTTTGCCTTTGTGCTTTGAATAGATATATGAGTTAATTCGGTAGGTTCCAAGTCGAAAATAGTGTTCTATTAACGTACTCTGATGTGGCAAATTAATAAAATATTACAAGGTTTAATGCATATTGGCATAATGCCACTGTTTTTTTGTGGTATATGAAAATTTTAAGGCGTTTTTATGAAGTCTCCATTGAGACCAAGATAATTGAACCATGATCGAAACGTCGAGGTAAGGAAAATTAAATAAGTTAAAATCATGCGATTAAGATCCGGGAAAATGTGTAAATGTAATATGAGTTCCAATCGTGTTACTTTAAAAAGTTTATTTTTGTAAAGGTCATAAAGTCATATATTTTTATTTTGATGTACATACCTAGTTTTTTTGTTGTAGCTAGCTATTTTTGTTAAGACAAATTGGAACATTTGAAATCATGCTACACACTCGAAACGATTTAATATCAAATTCTGCGAAATAATAAAACGAAAATCCCATTTTTAAATAATTTCAGTTCCAAGTTCCATTTGAATTTAGAACGGTTTTAACGACGTCAATCTATTAAAAAATAAACTTATTTTTTGACACGTGTCAAATTTGACAATAAAGTTTTTCGTGTAGTTTTGAACATCGTTTTTATGTTTTAAATCATCTAGCAAACGACACCGTTTGTCGTTAAATATTATATTTTAATCTCGTAACGTTCCAATCGTAAACTGTTATCATTTCCGGAAAACATTATCTTAAATGTTACAGCTTTTTTATTATCGTATACTTAGCTTCTAAGCTTAGTTTACGTTTTCAAAATTATTACGATTTTTCATCCATTATAATAAACTCCGCGTTGTCTTTAATGCAGAAAATCTTTTAAAATCTTGGCCCTTTGCCAAAGCCAAAGCGAGGGCTTAAATTAACTTGGATCGATTTTTATTTATACTACCTATATTTTATCGACTATGTAACTTCAGCTTGCGGCTGCGCCCGCGTGTCTATAGGAAACAGTATAAAGATGCTGGCTGCAAGTGTACCAATTTCCATGTCTATCGCTACAAAATTGGTCCCCCTTTTACCTCCTTTGGGGTATAGGTATATTCTAATAACCTATTCTTAGATAAGACATAAGAAGAATCTTTTTTTTTTTTTTTTATAAAGAAATTTTTTTTTTTTTTTTTAAATTATTTTCTACTTTTGAGAACGTTCGCGGTGTGCTTGGTTTATTTATTGTAATTGGTTTTTTATTTTTATCTTTTATTATTTATTGGCCAAATTTATAATCTTTTAATAATTAATAATATATTTATAAGTATATATCTTTGTATTTATATTGTTATATTCATTTGGGTATTATTTTTAATTTATCTATGTTTAAATACCTGCAATGTCACTTGAGATTGATAATAGTTTTTTCTCGTGTTCCTCGTCTGACTTGACGGATGACGACTACGCTAGTGCTCTCGATTCCGATGATAACCAACTGCTTCTAAAAGATGAGCTCGCAGCAAAGTTCGCTGGTTGTGCCAGAAACCTGAACGTAGTTCACATCAACG
Source organism: Idaea dimidiata (assembly GCA_949358125.1). Classification (NCBI taxonomy): domain Eukaryota; kingdom Metazoa; phylum Arthropoda; class Insecta; order Lepidoptera; family Geometridae; genus Idaea; species Idaea dimidiata. The sequence goes on from OX442342.1 coordinate 3,580,791, forward strand.
CGCAAAGCATACACAAACACTTTTCTGATATTCTCTCTTCATTTAACTGCAAAGTGGTTGATGCGATACTGGTTTCCGAAACATTTCTAAAGCCTACCCTCCCTTCAAAATTGTATTCCTTACCCGGTTATCGGCTTATCCGAAATGACAGGGTGGGGAAAGGATATGGTGGCGTCGGCATCTACCTTCGCTCTGATATCCCATACACAATAGTGGATAAATCACAGAAAAAATACTTTTTAGAGTACCTTTTTATTGAAATTACTTTTCGTCACTCTAAAGTATTGTTGGGTGTTTTCTACCCGCCTTCTTGTCATGTTGACTATTTTTCTATCTTCGAAACTGCGATTTCTAACTTTTCCTCTCTTTATGAACACATACTAATTCTTAGTGATTTTAATACATGTCTGATTAAGGATGATCATCGCTCTCGCAGGTTACTCTCTATTCTCTCTTCAGTCAACATGCATGTTCTTCCTCTTTCCGCCACTCACCGCCAACCGCACTGCAATCCGTCTCTTATAGACCTTATCATCACTTCTAGGGTTGAACGTGTAGCTACTCACGGTCAGGTCGATGCTCCTTTTTCATACCATGACCTTATATTTGTTTCCTATAAAATCCGGTGTCCAAGGCGAAAACCGACATACTTGATGATGCGGAGTTTTAAAAACGTTAATATTGAAGCCCTTAATTCTGATGTGTCGGATATTGACTGGTCTCCTGTCTACGTAGCCAGCGACGTGGATGACAAGATTGCAGCTTTTAATAAAACCGTTCTATTGTTGTACGACAAACATGCTCCTTTTAAACGTGTTAAGGTTAAACATCTACCGGCTCCATGGCTTACTCAGGTCATCAGAGACGCCATGTCCAAGCGTGATAAGGCTAAAAGGCGCTATAAAAAGCATCCAAATGACTCTAACCATGCTGTCTATAAACAACTACGTAATCGTTGTTCAAAAATGTGCAGGGACGCCAAGCGACAACACATTCACTCTTCTCTTGAAGATGCTAATTCTTCCCAAATGTGGAAGTTTTTGAAGTCACTTGGTATTGGCAAGTCGTCAGCAGATTCTCAATTGAACTTTGATCTCAATTCTATGAATTCCCATTTCTCACAGCCTCCTCTTAACATTGATACTCATATTAAATCCTCCACTCTTCATTCTCTTTCCTCTTTATCTAAACCTTCATGTTCTCCATTTTCCTTTCGGGGGGTTGCTGTTGGAGACGTTATTAAAATTATCTCTTCAATTTCTACCAATGCTATTGGTTCAGACGGTATCTGCATCAAAATGATACGTTTGATTCTGAATGACCTTGCCCCGATTGTTACACACCTGATAAATTTTTCTCTTTCTTCTAATAAATTTCCTACAGTGTGGAAGTCCGCATTTGTCATCCCGCTACCAAAGACCTCTACTCCTACTTCACTTACTCAGTTTCGACCAATATCTATCCTTCCCGTTCTGTCGAAGGTCTTGGAAAGCGTGGTTCAGAAGCAATTTTGTGACTACCTTGACAGTCACCAACTTCTAACTCCGTTCCAGTCGGGTTTTCGACGTGGCCATAGTACGGTGTCAGCCTTGGTAAAAGTAACCGACGACATTCGTTTGGCCATTGAAAAGAAGCATGTCACAAACATGGTGCTGCTGGACTTTAGCAGTGCTTTCAACTCTGTGGACCTCGACATCCTATTGGGCATCCTTTCTTCTCTTAATACGTCGCCAACAGCAATTTCCTGGTTTGACTCCTACCTTCGGGGCCGCTCTCAGTGTGTTCGCCTTGATGAATCTTGTTCTGATTGGCGTGACCTCTCTGCTGGCGTGCCTCAGGGTGGAGTTCTATCTCCTCTTCTGTTCTGTGTTTTCATCAACTCAATCACTAATGTTCTATCATCTCGCTTCCACCTGTATGCTGATGACTTGCAAATATACGATCATTTTCCGGCCGACGACATAGCTAGGGGTATAGATTTTATTAACCTTGACTTGAAGAACATCTCAGCCTGGGCCAAGTCCTTTGGCTTACTTGTCAACCCCTCCAAATCACAAGCAATGTTAGTAGGTAACAATTATCATCAAAATCTGATCAACAGGGAACCACTGCCAGCCATTGTATATGATGGAGTTAGCATTCCATACACCGACAGTGCTAAGAATTTGGGGGTAATTTTGGACAATTTGCTTTCATGGGAATTACATGTCAGTCTGATAAGTCAGAGGGTCTTCGCAACTTTCCACTCCCTCAAGAAACTACAAAGCGTATTGCCCTTGGACACCAGGGTTACTTTAGCCCAATCTCTCCTTCTTCCTCTCCTAGACTATGCCGACGTGTGTTTTCTGGATGCCACTGAAGTTCTCCTGGATAAACTCGAGAGACTGCAGAACGTCTGCATCCGATTCGTTTTCGGCTTGCGTAAGTTCGACCATGTCTCCGAGTTTCGTGCTAGGCTGAAGTGGCTTCCGATTCGCCGTCGACATGATCTACATGTTCTCTCTTTACTCTTCTCGGTTCTTTTCAATCCTTCCTATCCCTCGTACCTCCGTGAGCGTTTCAGTTTCTTTGCCCGAGGTGTGTCTAACAGACCATCTCAACAACTAATTCTAAAATGTCCTTCCCACACTTCTGCCAAATATAGTGGCTCTTTCACAATTCATGCAGTGCGGCTCTGGAACAATCTTCCGCATGATATTCGGGCGAGTCCATCTCTTAATGTATTTAAAAAAAGAGTAAAGGAGCATTATCTGTCCTCTCTGTAGGTATACTGATTATATAGGTATATTTTAGATATTTATTTAGGTTGGTATATATGTATAAAGTATGTGTATTGTATATGTTATGTTATAATATGTATAGGTAATATATTTATGTATGTGTATATGTGTATGTATGGCTTTTTATTGTATTATATATAATATACGTATTTGTGGGTTTACAAAATGTGTTATTTTCTTCTCTTAATCAATTTCTGTACACTTCATTACCTTCCACTATGTTCGTTTCTGTCACCTGAGGTTTGTCGGTAGATAACTCTAAGCAGGGTTAGACTCACCTCTGTATATATATCTATTATGACTGTTAAATTGTGAATGTTTCCTTGTGTACTAAATAAAATAAATAAATAAAAATAAATAAATAAAAAAGAACATGATCTCCAAATTACATGTTTCTAGGACCAGCGTTTAGTTAATATATAGTTCGGTCGGTCAATTAATAAGTTAGGACATTGCATGTACGTATATATACACGTATAGATTTGTATCGATATCGATTTTGTCAATCAATTAATCAGTCAGTCAGTCATTGTACGTGTATAGATTCTTATCGATATTTATTCCTCCTACAAAATAATCGATATAATAAAATTATCGATAACTGTCTTCACCCATCACTAAACCGGCTCGTGCCTCAAAACAGGACACAGCACACTTCATTAATAAAAGGTTTAAATAATGCGAAGACGCCATTTTTGCATCACGTGAGTATAGGGTTACCATGGTAACCGAGGGCTGGATAACTGCGTACAGCGAGTGCCAGATAAGTCTGCAGGTGGTCGAAATCGGAACTAATCGGTGTCCGCTAACGAGTAGCACTAACTATTAGGTAAACTGTGCCTAATGTTAGACAGTGGCGCCCTCAGTCATGTGCACACTTATCTGGCACGCACTCTACTGTCAATTAGTAGGTTTTTGTTTTCCTTTTACGGCTATTATGGGATGTTAATGAGTACTTAATTTAAGTGTGTGTAATTAGAGACGTTTTCATTTTTAGGGCTCCCAAGTCGTGCTTTTTAAGGTTTACTCAGTAACGGGCTAATTAAACGTCTTGGTGAAACTTTTCGTCGAGCTTTCATGCAGTGAATCTGTCTGTAGGGCATTCGATCGATGTATAACAATCGATAATTAAACGTTATGCACTTTCCCATGGTCATGACATATTTTCAGGAGTTAGGTAACTATAATTGATAGAGGGCACTGCGAAATTCTATACATTTTATATCGCAAAGATTATAAGTTTTTGTTTTCATTCAAATAATTAGGTATAATCTCCATAAAAAATACATTTAATAATATTAAAACTAAAATAAAACTAATTACTTAAATTAAAATTAAACTAATTAAAAACTAAACTATATCTAAATCAGCTAAACCCTTGGTGGAGGGAAAAGTGGCCAAAATGCTGGCTGCATTGCCCCGTTGTATGCAAATACTTATTTTTTGGGCAAAATACAAGCCAGCATTAAATAATAATTACATTATAATCTCCATTAGATTCAAACACATAATGTTAGCAAAGTTTAAAACGCATTCCAAATTCAAAACTGTGTTTTTTTCAATCGAGCACACAACACTTTCATTGTGCTGCCAGTGCGAGCCACACTTCCAAGAATGATTTCGTAGAACGAGACAGAGTTCGATATTCAAACGCGAAAGAACGGGATGGTTAATACGTTTTTTTTTCTTTTTGTTAATCTGTGGCCACATATGGTGATTGTTCTCGGACCTTACGGTCATTCGGTTTGTCGTTTATTTTGCGTGAACGTTTCCCTTCTGATTGTTTTAATTATTATGTTCTTCGATGAATTTTTGTGTTGTTTTTTTTGTTTAGATTCACACTACTAGGGTTAGCTAGAGTTAGACAGTCTTGAGTACGTATAAGACATGTAATAGTGTCAAAATTGTATCGATATGCATAAAATTTAAACTCATTAACACAATAAATCACCGTGGTAACGCACTGCGGTATAATTTAGTGTAAGTCCCGATCCCGTATAAATATCGGGATAAAATGTACCCCACATTTTATCCCCAGGTATAGTTAAAATGGTCTCCAGGTAGGTAAACCTTGCTGTACTAGTCGAGCAGCGGCCTGCAATAATTGTATGAAAATCCATATCTGTCGTGTTTAGCGGCCAAATAAATTACTATGTAAATCAATATATGTCGTGTAATTAAAAATAGAACGATCTTCTACTTCGCAAAATGGCGACCAAAGAGGTAACTTATCAAAGGTTTAATTTAAATTTCGAACTGGCTTGCACATAGAAAGCTGTTTAGTAAAAAAAAAACTTAAATTTGAAGAATTGTCCATTCAATAATAATTGTATTTTCGAGTTTTGGCGGGAATGCGTTGAGGGATCTGTTGCTAAATTTTCATTTTTGTGAAACTTAGTTCAAATGCGTGTAAAATCTTTAATTTCGGGGGCATATTAATCAATTTAGTTTCGTGAATGTGTACAAGTGTAAATAAAAGTGAAAATCGGTGCAAAACATGGACTTTAGCTTAGTGTTGTCCCCAATGCTCCGTGAACAAACATTGTAAAAAATGGCCCCCTTTTTACAATGATTCTCTCGACTTGACTTTAACTATGACGACTTGACTGTTTCGTTCAATGCAAATAACTTGCAAATATTGATAATACTCGACACTGGCAAATGTCCGAAAGGAAAAGCCATTAGAAGAAGAAGAAGAATAATTGTATTTTCAAATAAAAGTTCTGAATTGTACAACTTAGTTTAATTTTCGCGCATTATTTGAGAAAAGTACTATACAATACACAAGCCTTGGCCGCAACTAGGCATTAACTGCCTCGGCTTCGCCTCGGCCCACATTCACACGTTCGTCCATCAATGCCTCTCTTGCCGGCCGCTGCAGAAATGTACTATTTATTAACTACCTATTTTAGAGCACAGTATTATTAATGGATAAAGCAAAGAAGCCACGTTTTTTGTCACATTTAATTGGACTGATTTTAATGAAAAGTAGTAGTTGTGAGAGAGGATAAATAGATAAACACAAAAATCATACAAAGTAACACAAAACGAAATACCAGGCTCCTATAAACGTGTAAGAGATTGTAAAGTGATAACAATCAGGGCCCATCAACAGGGCCAGTTATCTCACCATCTCTATTCATAGGTTTTTTGTCTCAACCTCGGGTAGATTATCTCTGAATTATTTATGTTAGCAATGGATTACCTAAGTTTGTATTAGCTAGATTTTACTACGTTTGTAAATAATCTATACAATAAAATTGTAAGTCCCCTGACTGACTAACTGAACCTGTACCTATATCAACGCGGGGACTAAACCGCTGGTCCTAGACGTGAAAGGAGAGCGTGTTCTTTGTGAGGTATACACTAAGAATTTTTATCCCTCCCTTTGTATACATACACTACACACCACAAAGAACTCAAAAGAAAGAGTGGAGAACGCGTCTCGGCAAACGTAGTGTAGGACGTCCTCATGCACGTTGGATCGACGATTTGCTTAAGACGTCTGGCACAAACTGGATGCGAGAAGCCGAAAATAGATGAATGAATGAATACATCCAGAAACATACCTAAACATATTGCACCAGAAACATATCTAAATTAACAAATATTACAAATACAAAAAACTTAAAACTACTAGATCTAGGTAGATCATGGAACCATAGATCATCTATCTATGTGGCGGTCAATTAGAGAGGCCTATATCCAGCAGTGGACTGCAATAGGCTGATGATGATGATGATGACAAAGAACTCTCTAAATTTCATGTCCTCGGGTGCGGTAGGTTTAGGCTGTGCGATGATGTTTAGTCAGTCAGTCAGGCCCTACAATATCCCGTCTAAATTCCACCATTTTTTTCCTAATTTTAAATTGCTAAAACACTCGCGTCGTCGTTATGACATATTACAAATCTAATAACAATTAATAAATCTTGTTAAATCCATCGAACCGTTCAGGTTACAGATACCTACTGACAACCGAAAATTGGATACATTTGCATCGATATATTTTTTATTTTCTAATTTTGACAGTTTTACAAACTGTTCTAATCTTGATATTTTAACTGATTCTCAATGTACATTTTTTATTAAATGTGTGAGTAGTTTAATTTTCTCACAGTCGAAATAAAAAGTAGAGTGTAGCCCGAGTGAATATTAAGCATTTCACCCTCAAATATCTCTGGTGAAAAGCTTGACATTCAGCCCTTGTCTAACAATCTACTATTTATTTTAATACGTAGTCGCTAAAACAGAAGAAATATCTAGAACATTTCATTTTATGTTGACAATAACAACTAAAACTTAAAATGCAAAACAAACCTTTATTTTGATTTCGCTAAACAAAACGGGTGACATAATCAAATATGGCTTATCGAGACCACCAGGAGAGCATGAATCTGAAGCGTTGTCGTCCCGATATGGTGGCTAATGTAAACAACCGCCTGCAGGTTATGCCGACTTGGTACCTACTTATCAAAAACAAGTGTTGCTATTTGCCTAGGAACTTAGGTAGTATTATTTCGCTATTTTAGAGGATAGAACACCTACCTCTGCAGCCCTAGCAAAATTCTTATTTTTCATTTTCCAAATCGAACAGAAATAAAATTAAGAAAAATTTGAATACCTATGGAAAAAAATGCAACGTAGGTGCATAGTCATGGCTGATTTATTGATTTAAGTAGATTATAAAATTAATAATATAAAATATCAAAAGATACCTCTATTTTTGGCCATATTCAGGGGCCTGGATATGGTCAAAAATAGGTTAGCAAAATATTGCTGTTTTAGAATTGAACAAAATTTCTCTGTTAATGATCATAACTTTAACTTGCACATACGAAACTTTATTGAGTCAAAAAGTTTGATTTTCTCCACAGATTTTGTACCGACAAAATGTCAAAAGCCATTTTTATTAATTGAAGATTTTAAAGATTGGGTTAGGGAGAGGTGAAGTCGTCCACCTTGAAACTGGGACCAGGGACCACTTGTACCGTTTCGAATTTGATAATTGACTGCAATGGTGCTTTCCATTCAAAATTAAGAAAATAACAAAACTTGTAGCAAAGATTTACTTGTCACTGGCTATATGCATAGATAAAGATGCGATTAAGACTTGATAGAGAAAACGTAAAAATATTATTATTTTCTTTGAAAAAGCTTGAATCTATAAAAACGCTAGGTACAAATCCTGAACATCTAATATTATATCTACATGGAAACATAAATGTCTTGTATTATTAATCCTTTGCATATATGAACTTAAGAAGTTACCATATCCGATTTTACTTACAAAATTGATTTAAAATTCAATAGTTTCTGTTAGTTGTTTCTTCACACTTTTTAAACTCGCACGATTTCTGTTCATTACTTTTATATTACAATTTCTTTTTTAAATTTATAAAAAGTGCACAATTTCAGTTATCAATTTTAGTTAGATCAATTTTAAGGTTTTTTATTTCCTAAGTTATTTTAATGTTAAGTAATATTAACGAAATAGGGTATTTACTCTTTTTCGAACATTTAATAAACACAAAATTTTAAAAATGTATATTATTTAATATATAATAGAAAATAAGAAGACAAAGCAATGACATAGTAAATAAGTTAAGTAGTTTAGTACTAATAAAAGACTTTATTTATCGGGTTTAATGGCGTTTTATTCATGGTTTTAAACGAAACGAGCTTTCGCCAACTCTACAGTTGGCTTTTTCAAGGTTGACTGAAAAAGCCAACTGTAAAGTTGGTGAAAGTCGTATGCTATACTACAGTACTAAGCTAAGTTTAGTTTAGTACTGTAGTAAATAGCATACGAGCACGAGAAATATTTCTCGACATTATGATCTTTCTACTTGTACCTCTGAAACCACATTATCAGTCCATGGCGGCCTCTTAACTAAGTTACAGCAAGTTATACCTACAAAGTTGCAAGACATCACTACCCCACGCTCGATCAACGAAAGTATATTTACTTAACAAGACATTTACTATGCAAGTAACTTAGTGGCCTAAGTTATTGGTTGTTAACTTGTTACTGTTATACGTATGTACAGACGTACAGAATTCAAGTGTATCCATACTAATATAACAAAGAGATAACGTTGGTTATAATGTTTGTTTAAATTTGGAAGTAATCTAAAAACTGCTGGACCGATTTTCAAAATTCTTTCACTAGGAGAAAGCTAAATTATCGAAGAGTAATATAGGCTACTTTTAAACCCGATATTTCCACGGGACCAGGAATAAGCGAGTGTGAAATAGAGGAACGCTATTTTACCGAGTAGTTTTTGCCTTTTTACTTGATTCCTTAGGAGGGTTACGTTTTTCGAGTCTTAAAACTGTAGAAACAATCCCAATTTTGAATTTAGCTTATTATTTATTTATTGTCGGTTGTGAACCGATTATGGCCATTTCGAAAGTAGCCAGTATCATACACTTTGAATTTGCAATTTGCATCAAAACAGTCGAGTCGTCGTAGTAAAAGTCAAATCAAGTAACTAATTGTAAATGGTGGCTCTTTACAATGATGGTTCACGCGAGCTTTGGAGACAACGCTAAAGTCACACATATGAAAATTTAGCAACACATCTCCTCTACGCGTTTCAGCTAAAACTTCATAGTCGATTTTGTGTATAAGGTTATGTTTGACAATAGGTACCTATACCTAACTACCTAGGTATGTGGATATACCTAACATGACAGAAACATGGCGCCGCCTGCTAAGCCCTACGTATTGTGAACGTTGCAAAATATGTATCAACAGTGCGACCGTATAAGCGGCACATGAAAAGAAAGGGTGTTAAATATTACAAAGTGTACGATTCTAAACTTACATGGTTGTTTTCACTACTAAAATTATGTACTAAATAACGGGGTATTTACCTTGTTTAATAATTTATCCGCGGAGCTCGATATTTCGCTGGTAATTCAACCAGCTTGTTCACGAGACTGGAGAATGCGGGTAGGTGATGACAGTTAGAGGCATCCATATTGGATTACCTGCTTTCTGACACGAGTTGAATGTCTGGTTATCGTCCCCTACTATTGAATAAAATACCAAAACAAACTAATCAAACTTGATACAAGGAAGAGCGTTCAAAATGGACCACCTATGTTCCACAGATAGCACATTTTGCACTTCAAACAACTTTTAATACGTAATTTTTTTAATTCCTTAAAGAAGAAATATGGATTACTAGCTGCATCCCGCGCTTTCACTGGCGTAAGTCCCGTTCCCGCGGGGATATCAGGATAAAAAGTAGCCTATGTGTTATTCACGGTATCCAGCTACCTATATTCCAAGTTTCATCGCAATTGGTTCAGTAGCTTTTGCGTGAAAGAGTAACAAATTCACATACATACATACAAACTTTCGCGTTTATAATATTAAGCTGCGCCTTGCGGTTTCACCCGCTAAGTCCCGTTCCCGCGGGGATATCAGGATAAAAAGTAGCCTATGTGTTATTCACGGTATCCAGCTACCTATATTCCAAGTTTCATCGCAATCGGTTCAGTAGTTTTTGTGTGAAAGAGTAACAACCTCACATACATACGTTTATAATATTAAGTAAGAAAAGTAAGAAGTAAGATAAGATAAGATTTAATAGGTTTACATGATCTAAAGCCACTGTGTAATATTTTCGTTTCATTTCCGCTAAATTAAAAGATATTGTGTGTTAAAGTTTCACAGTTAGGAGCACTACACTACTACTAGTTAGGAGAGATGGAGCCGCCGTTTTTTAGGTTTGAAGCTCTTAAGGCGGCGATAGATGATAATCATCGGTCCTTGTCCAATTGCATATAAATGAGCGAGATGGAATTGCGTGAAAAAATCTACTATTTCTCGTAAAATCAATAATTAACGAAGATTAAAATAATATTTTTATAAAATGCTATGAAGAGGTTCTAGGTATTGTATTTTCTAATATTATGATGCCTATAAGAAAATATAGCGGTTAAGAATTTAGAAGAAAAATTGATTTATTTTGTAAAACAGGGGTAACTTTGCCTGTATAATAGTGGTATTTAAAGTTATTTTTTATTGTTTTTGAAATGAAGGGGACACTTCTTGTATCATGTACAATAACATTAAACATTGTTTAAAGATCTATTTGATACCGGTTATGAAGAAAACTATTCAATCGGAAGGCATTTCACATGAGTCGCGTCCTTAACTGTGAAACTTCTCTTAACTGTGAAACTTTGAAATACAAAATATTTTAATCTAGCGGAAAATGAACGAAAATGACTAACACCGTGGCTTGAGATCACGTAAATCAGTTGAATAATCCATATATTGTGTTGTAGGCATGCCTTTAAAGTTTCATTAATGTACCTCTATCCCCTACGTCTGAGCTCCAAGGAAAAACGCCGATCTTCTTTGACACTGCATTTTCGTGAAATGACGTGGTAAAAAAAGCTTTTCTTTTTAGAATAAAGAAATATACTAAATACTTACGACTTACTTACTTATGGCTACTTACTACTTACTTACTTATGGATACTTAGTAGGAATTTGCTCAACCACGAAAAACTGCTGAACAGATTACTATGAAACTCAGAATGCAAATAGCTAGAGACCTGGAACACCACATAGGCTATTTTTTATCCCGATATTCTTACGGGATCAGGACTTATTCGATAGAAATCGAAGGACACTCCTAGTTTATACCTACTTACAAAGGAAAAGTTTATAATAATGCCCTACAAGATAACGACAAATGATAAAAACATATCAGAATCATCTTCATAAAATCCAGGTTTTTTTTGTTTGAAAGCACCTATTTATTTCGTACTACAATTATCTGCCAAGGCCTTTTAACAATGAGGGTTACCCTCTATTGAAAACTGCGAAATTAAATTTCTACTTTACGGCATAGACTTTAGAGTTTAAAATAGCGTTTTCGTAAGAAAATTTCTCATGAAGAATTTGGCAGCTGACTGTAAGTTCCAAATTCAATTTAGGCGGAAGAGGGCGTGTCCGTTGGTGGGCGTGGCCAGACAGAGATAGGAGGATACATCCGTCACGCTTCGGCAGCTGCGTTGTCCTTTTGTTGCGTACTGTAAATGGATTTAAATAATTCCTTCCACGCAATTATATTCGCCTGGTACTTTTCATTTTTTTAAGTTAGCGAAATTTTTGAATAAAAGAAAAATGCTTTTAAATATATTATATGCGATTATTTTGTGGTCTACGTCGTAGCACGTACGCAGGATTTACGTATGAGTTGCACACAGGTCTAATCTCAATGGCCCCTATTAATGAAAAGTGGAGTAAGGTTGGAGTAGTGAGTACATAATTATGCTTTGTCTTTTTCCGTGACAAGAACTTTCAAAGTTGACAGACAGAAAAAAAAAGCGGAATAACTACAAAAACCCAACTCCGACCTTAGGATCTTCTTTATGGATGAAACTGGCAGTAAGCTGCCAGTTTCATCGAGACGATAAACTATCAAAACTCAAACTAAGGCTTCTGGGTGAAACGCCCTTATAGTATTACTAGCTGCGCCGCGCGGTTTCACCCGCGTAAGTCCCGTTCCCGCAGGAATATCGGTGTGCATCAGAATGGCGGGTGTACAAATGCAAATTATCATGAATCTAATATGGCTCAAATCTACCTTAATTCTACCTAATTCTACCAATAAAGAAATTAATAGTACCTCTCTGTACGCATAGAAAACTCAATAAATATGTGAGCCGCCATTCTGACGTCAGGATGGCGGGTGTATTCCTTTTCTGGGCGAAATATCATTCGTCAATATTTATATTCACTGCCATATAAATCTACCTAATTAGTACCTTACAGAACCGTACGTAATAATCAAATTCAGGCAAAGGCTAGAGAGTAATCTTGAAAATAAAATTTCGAAACTTTAAATTTCTGCAATGTTGGTATTTAGTAATGGCGGGCGTGTCGAGAATCTCCGCTAAAAAAAGATTGTACTTTTTTATAATTATGGCCGTTTAGAAAGTAACCAGTGTCAAGTATTATGTTATAATTGAATCGAATTACTCTTATGTTAGCCATTTGACAAGTACATTTTTTATTTACGAAATAAAGACTATTGACTATAAAGTCAATAGTCTTTATTTCGTAAATGATAAAGATAACTTGGCTGTTTCTATAATCCAAATATTATTATTACATGAAGTTTGAGACATCGCGAAAGTCCACGTTTGGTTTTCATTACACTTGTACACTTTCAAGGAATTAAATTGATAAATTATAGTAATAGTAGTATAAATTATACTACTATTTTAAAAATGTACTTGTCAAATGGCTAACATAAGAGTAATTCGAAAGTCTCAAACTTCATGTAATAATAATATTTGCATTATAGAAACAGCCAAGTTATCGTTATCATTTACGAAATAAAGACTATTGACTTTATAGTCAATAGTCTTTATTTCGTAAATAAAAAATGTACTTGTCAAATGGCTAACATAAGAGTAATTCGAAAGTCTCAAACTTCATGTAATAATAATATTTGCATTATAGAAACAGCCAAGTTATCGTTATCATTTACGAAATAAAGACTATTGACTTTATAGTCAATAGTCTTTATTTCGTAAATAAAAAATGTACTTGTCAAATGGCTAACATAAGAGTAATTCAATTCAATTATAACATAATACTTGACACTGGCTACTTTCTAAACGGCCATAATTATAAAAAAGTACAATCTTTTTTAGCGTAGATTCTCGACACGCCCGCCATTACTAAATACCAACATTGCAGAAATTTATAGTTTCGAAATTTTATTTTCAAGATTACTCTCTAGCCTTTGCCTGAATTTGATTATTACGTACGGTTCTGTAAGGTACTAATTAGGTAGATTTATATGGCAGTGAATATAAATATTGACGAATGATATTTCGCCCAGAAAAGGAATACACCCGCCATCCTGACGTCAGATTGGCGGCTCACATATTTATTGAGTTTTCTATGCGTACAGAGAGGTACTATTAATTTCTTTATTGGTAGAATTAGGTAGATTTGAGCCATATTAGATTCATGATAATTTGCATTTGTACACCCGCCATTCTGATGCACACGAATATCGGGATAAAAAGTAGCCTATGTGTTAATCCAGGTCCCTAGCTACCTATATTCCAAGTTTCATCGCAATCGGTTTAGTAGTTTTGTGTGAAAGAGTAACAACCTCACATACATACATACATACTTACATACAAACATTCACATTTATAATATTAGTAAGATAAGAAATTAGTAAGATTATTTCTTATCGGTTGTGAACCGATTATGGTCGTAAGAAAAGTACCCAGTGTCAAGTAGATATTAATAATATTTGTAAGTTTTTGCAATTTGCATCGGAACAGTCAAGTCGTCGTAGTAAAAGTCAAGTCGAGGAAGTCATACTGTTCACGGAGCTTTGGAGACAACGCTAAAGTCCATATTTTGCACCGTTTTCCAATTTCATTACGCTTGTACACCTTCACAATACTAAATTGATTAATATGCCCCCGAAATTAAACAAATATAACCCGCATTTGAACTAGGTTTCACGAAGATGAAAATTTAGCAACACATCCACAACGCGTTCCCGTCAAAACTCCCCGTAGATTCTCAAAGGTATGGCATGTAAAAAAAAACAAATAATCGTTTCCAAGCGTGTCGCACTCGTATCCGACAAGTATCGAGATTTTATCCGAATGAATTTAAAGCCTATTATCGATTCTGATGGTATCTCGAAATCGATTCCTTACCGGTTGAATCGCTTCTCGATCATACGTTAATACAATTCGGTGTACAGTACTTTTATTGGCTTTAATTATTTTGCAATTAGTTTTTTAATATTATTGAATGAATAATATAAATACAAATACGTACAAATACAAATACGTACAAAGAAAACAAACACAACTTAAAAATAGGAGGCACAATGAGCGGCCTTATCGTTTAAAGCGATCTCTTCCAAAAAACCTTTGGATGAACCAGAAGTCGAGATACATTGATTGAGATGCCCATCTCAATCAATGTATGAAAGTGCCCACAAAGCTTGGCGGCATGTTAACGGCCATTGTTTAAGGGGCCGGAGTAGGCCAGAACTGATGTTTCTAGGGTGAATTACTACAAAAGTTATTTAAAATAAAAGTTTATGAAACCATATTTATTAAAGTCGAGGATATTTACTAATACGTGAAAACACGATTCCTGAAAATTATCTCGATAGAAAAATTCTAAACTTCCCTTTAAATTGTACAAATAAGTGATATTACTCAGTCAATATTGTAGGAGAACTAATAAAACTTTGTATAAGAACTGAACTTAGCTCAATACAGGCAGTGAATGCTTTGAATTTCAAGATTAACGTTTAGTTATTTTGAAACTAGCAATTGTTTGATTTTACGCAGTAAAATTTTGCATAGTCGCATCTTACGTCCTTCACTTACACATCTGAAATTCGCTAGCTTTATCCCTGTCACGCTATTAGGGTTATATAGGCCCTTAATATGTGAATTGATAAAATGATTTAGTTTAACAACACATAGTTTTTATGTATGTGGGCTACTTAATAATTCCTATGAAAATATTTATTCAATGAAGCATGAAATTACAAAATGAAAATTTTGTTTAATTTGTTGTTATATCGGCAACAGAAATACGTCATCTGTAAAAATTCTACTGTCCATATATTACGGTTCATGAGATACAGCCTGGTGACAGACATACAGACAGTAGAATCTTATAGTAACTAGTAGTTCGCCCCGAACTGAGACCTCACGACCCCCTATCTCCCCAACCCCCCTACCGATCCGGCTCATCTTCGAATTCATAAATTCTATTGACCTAAACTACGCGCATACCAAAATTCATGAAGATTGGAGCTACGATACTCAAGTTATCGTCGAACAAACATACAAAGTCACAAAGATACAAGCGCCAGGCCCGTCTACACTGGACCTCACTCGCTTCGCTCGTTCGGTCAATAATAGGTTCCCGTTTTTACCTTTTGGGTATACGGAACCCTAAAACTCCCTCGCAATCGAACTCCGTATTTAAATTCCAATTCTTTCAATTTGTATTCAAAAATTTAATTTTATCTCATTAAATTATTCAAATTGAAATCAAAACACATACCTGCAGTTACTGTTGTATGATACGAGACGATTTACGTTACGACAAGCCGAGTAGTGGCCGGTTTCTCGAACTTTTCAAAGGTCGGTAAGTTAAACGATGATTGAACCACTGGCAACGTTTTTTTCGATTTCCATTAAAAATTTCACAACATTACCTACCAAACTAAACGCTATCATTAAATGAAAAATTATTAAAGAAAACTATCCTAATTTTTACACGACTGCCAAAGGAAGTGTTATGTTTTTGCCGTGAGTGTATGTATGTATGTATGTATGTATGTATGTGACCTATTTTTGAGCCATCGTAGGGCCTAAACGGCTGGGCCGATTTAGATAAACGATACGTCGTTAGATTCGTCATGACCGCGTGAGTGACATAGGGTACATTAAAATAATAAATAAATAAAAATAATTATGTAAAACGCTATTAACCAAGATTTGTAAAGACAATAAAAACATAACACTTCCTTTGGCAGTCGTGTAAAAAACAGAGAAAACGCGTAACATTGTTCACTCAAACGATATGTTTTATTCTTTCGTAAATTTACATTTGAAAAGTATTGCTTGTAAAGTTTTACAATTAAGTTTTATTAAATACCTATTCACCCTTCCCCCACTCGACATAGTCAGTCCACTTTCATTTTTCTCTTTGAAACAATATGGCGCCTGGTGGTCGCCATTTTGTTTTAACTTTTAAGGCACATATTTAAGAACCATTGGAGAAATGAAACGAATCTAACGATACCTTAATTAAAGAAATCCGTAGAGTTGTTTGGAAGATACGTGCTGAGGAAGAATATTCCAAAATACATAAAAGATATTAAAAATTATATCATGTTATTCTACTACTTTTTCTAAGTCCCCTAGACAACTTTTGTTTTAATTTCTTCTATGGTTTCCGCGATTTTGCAAATTATTTTTTTATAAACGAACCGAGCTTTCGCCAACTTTACAGTTGGCTTTTTCAACGTTTGAAAAAGTTGGTTGAAAAAGCCAACAGTAAAGTTGGCGAAAGCTCGGTTCGTTTAAAAAAAAACATGAATAAAACGCGATTAAGATTAAGATACGCACAGACTTTTTGTTTATTAAAATAATAGATAGAAGATAGATGAGTATAGACAGCAGTAATTTTATTTTATGTTACATTATAGAATTAAGTTATCCATAATTATTATAAGGAAGTCTACCATTCGTTAAAAATGTTCGAGAAACCTGCTGCAAACATCGCTAAATCGAGTCTTCATTCCGAAGCGGTCGTCTGTACACGCATTCGATTTTAATTCGATCATAAACTCGATAAAATAATCGATGTATCGAGACAAAGTGACAGCACATTTTGCTCGTTTGTCGTTACACAGTACAGCTACTGAGATAGGTCTGCAGGCGGAATATTATTGGCTTGTCGCTTTTTGATGTGGATTTTTAAGAGGATAAGATCCCTTCTAGTTCTCCATACAAACGAAGTGAACTGTTTTCTTCCTGGACAAAGAAATTAGAGTAAATATGTTTAAGTTCATGCTATAAAACCTATATCTAATATGACCGCATGCCCTACTTTTAGGACCATACTTTTTATTTGTAATTTATTCTTCTTCTTTTATATGGCTATATTCCATTTAGACATTTTAGACATTAGCCAGTGTCAAGTATTATTAATATTTGCAAGTTATTTGCATCGAAACAGTCAAGTCGTCATAGTCAAAGTCAAGTTGAGGGAATTTTCAAATCAAATCAAAAAAATTTCAAATGATTGTTCACGGAGCTTTGGGGATAACGCTATAGTCCATGTTTTGCATCGATTTTCACTTTCACTACACTTGTACACCTTCACGAAACTAAATTAATTAGTACGGCTAACTTTAATAGACTCATTGAGTACGGCCCCGAAATTTACACGCATTAGAACTAGGTTTCACAAAAAAAAAATTTGCAACACCTGTCCTCACCGCGTTCCCTCTAAAACTCCACTTTTTATTTTATTTGAATAGTAATTATAAAAAAAAATAGAATGTGAAAAAGAAAGAAGGGCTTAATCATGGCAGATATTGGTTTTGATGGGGTAATGCTGTATTCTTCTTATGGCGTCTCATCCCATGCATTAATTTTATTCACTCATTCATCATACTCATTCTCGTGCAAAATTACAGCTTCTTAGTACCTACTAACCGTCTCTGAGCTGAGCCGCGGACGGACGGACATGATGAAACTATAAGGGTTTCATTTTGACAACGAAACCCTAAAAATTGATACCATTCATATCTACCTATCCAAAAAGCTAGTAAGTAGGTAGGTATTAAAAAATTATATGGTCGAAAAGAGACCCATAAAGGGCCCAGATGACACCCTATTTTAACACTAAATCACTCTTATTATTACACCCATAGAATCATGGTCATTAAAGCCCATAGTTTCAAATCTCATAGCGCCACTGACCATTTTAATGATCGAATAAAATTCTATTGGCATCACTCATATTTTATCTTTTAAAATCATCCACTACTAAACTTCCTCTAAATTTTATTTTCAACCCTAAACCTTCCGTGATAAGGTTGCATTTTCATTGGTAAGGCCTTTATTTTATTTTAATAAAATTACCAACTACTACAGTGATGTAAAGGTATAGTTTTGGCCGAAATAACTCTTTTTTGGTTAAAAGTAAGATTGTTTTTTGCTTGTGGCAGCCCAGCGTGAACTTTACGCGCTGCGTTTGGTAGCGTATTACCCCCCGTTGGGAGTTACAAAGCAAATTAATAGAGTTTATTTTACTTCAAGGGATGTTATTATTTGTTATTGAGATAGTGATAGTATTTGACTGTAGTTTATAGTTTTGAATTTTGAACTTAAAAGTGTTTCCTTACCGAGATTATTTCTCAGGCTGCATATCGATTTCGCCAAGTTTTTAGGAAGCAGTTTATCGATTTTTTGATACTAAATACTAATACAATAACAACAGGTTTAATTTTCGTAATTTGATTTTAATTACTCTGGGCATACCTACCTATTACTAGAAAATTTGTTTTTTTTTATTAATAAGAGTATCTTTTAAAAAATATTTTATCGCTAAAAACTGGACACTGGCATTTTTATCGGATTATGAACGGATCCGTTTAATTTAATTTAATAATTTATTAGAATGTTTTGTTTGTTTTTTTGAACTAACGTAATCCTTAGCTGAGAGAAGGTTTTTTCTACGGGTATTCATATACTCAATTGGGTAATTTTAATTATGTATTTAAATTCTGGTTTCCTACAACATCGTAAATTAAGAACTACATTAAAAAACCTTAAAATACGTCTGTGATTTCAAATTCAAACACATTCGAATTAACAAAAATACACCTAATTGACAGTCGAATCAACTTTTTTTTTCTCGACCCGTTTCGTTTGGGTAATTGCTAATTACTGTCACTCCATACAGCCGGGATATAAAACGTTGTTTTTAATTACGGACAGTATGACCACCGTTGACCACCTCGGTGGCCAGCTTCCTGCTGGGCCACTGACGCTACTGTTGGCCCCCCTGCCAGGTTCTAAAGTTAAACAAATGGAATTTGTTATGTTTTTACGCGGCCATTTTAATATGGTAGCGTAGAATGGAACGTTACGATAGAACGCGCGTTTAATTGATGTGACAGTCAGATTTGAACTGAGAACAGTTTGAAGTTGATGTTGTTTTGTTTTAATGGTATTTAAATAATATTGTGACCTCAAACAAAGAAAACCTAAAGGTGTAGTTGGAACTGAATGGTCCAGTACATTTGAATTAAAAAGTTGGTTAAGAAAATTCTGCTTTTTTGCGTTGCGTGTGCATCAACCGCGTTCGAACCTTCTTCTTAGAAGATTCTAAATATGTTTTTTTTTTTCCGAAATGTATCTCTGCCTCGCTAAGCGCAACTCAGTATGACAGTGACAGGCACAGCAATTTCCATCCTCGGTTTCGAATCGGGCACTGTGGATATCCCCACAGACAGACCCGTAGAGGCTACTACCGTATATTATCAATCTAGTGAATAACTGAGTTGTCTACTAAATAGATAATACGAATGAATAATAAATACTGGTGCAGGTGCATAGTTTTTGTGAACTTTGGCCAAGATAATTCCGTGTTTAAATTACTGTAACTGATTTACTTATTAACCTCTCTAATTCGATCGAAGACGGTAAAGTAAATCAGTAGGTGAATACTTGAATATGTAACTAAGAGAGGTTATTGAATTAAAACAGGATTATAAAACTTGCATCATGGGCTGTGCGTGCTCTATCATTCATCAATCAATCGACAAAAACTACAACAATGGGCAAAGAAGAAAAAAAAAAACTACAACATTACCGCCACAGAACCACACACTGTAAGAAGCCACAGAACTCATTAACAACTCCGTTACGCAGATTTATAAGAAACTGATTTAGATAGAGCTCTTCTCTTGTCTAATATTTCGTCAAACCCTAAGATTTCGTGCAACCTACTTACTTCGTTAACCGTTTTTGATGTGAAACATCTATAGGGTGAGTAAACTTGATTATTGCGTGGCGATAAAAGCCGTGGCGACGTATCACCACGCTATGTTATATGCCGGGTTTCGCTATTCATAACTAGGAGCGCTTCACGAATATATTAATCCAGATCTCCAGCAATCGACATACCAAGTTTCATTGCATTTGGTTCAGTAGTTTTTCGTGAAACAAACATATATACTCGTTTGCTTACATAATCAAATCACTTACACAAAACTTTTTACCATTAAATATTAAGTAGTAGGGTATGAATAAATTTAGTTACGTGGCCTTGAATTTTCTGCAAGACAAAACTCGAAACTGTTCCGACGAAATGTTGCAAAGGTGTAGTATTTTCGAAACTTAAATAGATCAAGTTATATAAGCGATATTCCTTAGGGAAGCCTGACAACTCTAATACTAAGTGAGACACACCATTATACAAACAAAAAGAAAAACACTAAAACAAATTGTAATTTAAAATAAATTATACAAATCCCGAAGGGTGTATCCCATGTAGTCTACATGTTCTTGGGAATTCAAAGGAGATTGACAAATGTAGATGATTTCATCAGAGTTCTATCATCAATACTACAGTGCCTTCCAAGTCTATGTACGTACTAAAAAATGTTCACTCACAATTATGTCAAACTCAATTTGACAACTTGGTGAACACGTTCGAAGTTTGAATTTGACGGACCAATGTGGGTGGTCCGGACAACTTGTTTTTCTTTTGTTTTTACTTCAGTACGTTTTTTTTTCTGGTCGATGACTAACAAGCCTTCAATATCTAGCCACCGACGATGCGGCCATAATCTCATGCGACGAGATTTTTAGCATAAAATAATTGTTTACTCGACCGTAGGCAAAACCGATTTCTATTAGAAACTGGTTATGTATCTAGACAAGTCGTCATTTAATCACTTTTCTTTTAATTTGAAGACGATTTTGAATAATTAAAATTTCTTATATTATAGGAATTATTAAAAATACGAATTGCCAATAATGGGTAATAGTAATAAATAATAGATATTTTTCTTTCTTATAAAATTGTCCATCGTTTTCGTTTTGGTGAAAATATCCAAATTAGAAAAATAATAAAATCAACATAATACTTATTTTAATAAAATAATGTATCTTCTATATTTAAATCATTCTCAGTTTTCCGGATTTAATCGCGTGGCTTTTTATGTTTTAAAGCATTTTATCAGTGCCCTACATTGACAATGCCAATGCATTCTTACATCTGGGCATTGATAAAATGCTTAAAATATCAAAAATAATGCGATTAAAGCAAAACTGTTTAATTTCAAGCAATAGTAAAAAACACCTCTAACACTTATAGAAAAAACAAAGCTATGAATTGTAACAAAACCTCCAAAGAGAAATCGCCTCAAAACTCAGTAACAAAGTGCTCAAAATTGAAAAGATAAGCGCAAAAATGGCCGACAAAACCCTGTGCCCTCTAAGAACTGTCGAGGCGGTGTCGTGGAGTGTCAGCCGGTGTCATTAGGATGGTGACACTGATGCCGTGCAGCTACCTCGGCGGCGGCGGTTCACCGCGCTGCAGCTTGGATCATGAACCGAAGGTAGGATATTATTTAAAGATCGATTTTCGAAGTCAGCGGGCACGTCGTAAATTCCCGCTCAATGCTCCGCGATCGGTACGCAGTACAGTACCTAGTAGGGTGAAGGTACAGATAGACATGCCACTAAATAAGCATGCTTATTAAGTAGCATTATCTGCATACATTTGCCTAAAACTCATACTAGTTTTTCGCTCACGCTCATGGAGCATTGAGCGGGAACTGCGCACTCGAGCGATAGTCGAGTTTTAACAACTGATCGATAACGTTACCCTGGCATAACGTTCATGAAGCATTGAGACGAAAATTGCTCACATTGCGCTGTTCGCTGTCTTCGAAAACGCGGTCTAAAACTCAATATTATACACAAGAATGCGTACACAAGAAAAAAGCTGGTTACCAACGCTAGTCTACCATCGTACCTGGACAGTGGAACAGCGCACCTACGTTCAAAGGCGCTATTCCACCTCGCAGGTACGGTGATAGGCCAACACTGCTACACCTACCCACATTTAGAGCATATTCAAGTAAAAAGCTGGTATACCAGTACACTTGCTTTATAGCGTTTATGTGCGCTGTTCTGGCACAAAGGTGCCCTAATCGCTTAGTCACCCAGTGCAGCACTTTTTCGCTACTGGGTTCGTGAACTCACCACTTTCAACCCAGTCTAACCAGTTTTTTATGATTAAGACTAAAAATCACAGTAGACAAACTGAGTACAAATTTAATTAAATCACTATTATTTAATTAAATTAGTCATTGCACGTTTTCTTCTCAGCATGTTTTATTAATAGCACCCCTTTGATTGATGCTTTGCTGTTGTCTTAGCGGTTTGCGAGCGGATTATGGAGGGGACGGGGTTGCGGGAACGTATGTGAAAGAGCTGATTTACATTAGGTCACTGACAGAAGTTAGTGCCATACAATTCCGATCAAGTCAGTGACTAACCACGAAATGTTTAAAGTACTGGTACATTACTGACCTGATGTAAATCAGCTTGAGTTAGTGAGTATTGAAAATTATAGCAAAATGGGTTCGAAACTTGACGTTTATAGCGTTTTCGAGTAAAAAAGTTATTTTCTATCAAATGATTTGTTCCGCAATGGCGTCTCTATAACTTTAATAGACATAACTCATTGCGTTGTTTAGCAAATTCTGCAAGAAGATATAACAGGCCCATGCAACTATAACAGTTGCACAGTTATTGTGAACATGTCACAAAGGAGAACTTCTTGCAGAATCTCATAATCTAGCTTTTTAATCCGAATTCCCCATAACCATATATTTTGATCCTATTTTCATGAACCAATTAAACCCTGCTGCAGTAAGTAGGTACATTTCTCTTCTTTTTTCGCAATGTTGACCTAAAATTAAACTTATTTGTCGGTTAGAATAGCGTATTCTTTTTTATTGTTAGCATTGTTTCGTTCATCGTAAGTTTATTTTAGGTTATGTATACTATTGAATTGCCTTTTCATCTTATTTTAGGCGATTTAAACAGCGCAAGCAACTTTTTTAAACCGTGCTGTAGTGCCCGGGACAATGTTAGATGGAGTAAGCTTGCCTAGCACCAATACCCTCCCAGTCAAACTGTTAAATAGTCAAAGAACAAAACAGTAGGTAGGTACAAACCTCCTTAAACTACAACATTAAAAAAAAACTTTAAAACACCTCCCATTCACATTCCATTCCTTCATTAAACGATGTTTACGTCCGCGTCGTATTACTACATAACCATTCACAGCCTGCTTTAGTGTTGCTATCATTAAAAAGGCGTAATGTTCATTTGTGCACAGTCGTTAGGATGTCACATGACCTCTAGTGTCTTCAGTGTTGGGTTGCCAGTTTATAATTTTGTTTTGTTATTATATTAATTATGTATGGGTGAGAACAATGAGCTATTTCGTTGATTATGGTGGACTGGTCCTTGTGGTTTTGATCGTTGGGTTGTAAACGTAACGTGGAATAGGCTGAATTTCAAAGGTTTTTTTTTTAACATGAGGCAGTGTCTCCACTGTAGGTACTTAGCAGATAGCAAAAATCTGAATAAGTCCCTAATTTCATTTCGAACGGACAGTAGATACCCGTAGTGTGAGTTTTTTCGTAAAAAAACGCGAACGTGATGGTTAAGTTAACGCGTATTTTCTATGGGAACTGGTAACTTCGATATCGTCCGCTAGGGGCGCTTTTTGAGTTTCCATACAAAATCTGCGTTAACTTAACCATCACGTTCGCGTTTTTTTTACGAAAAAATTCACACTACGGGTTCAGGTAACATCGGAATTGTAAGAGTTGCAGATTCAAGTCCTGTCGGATGCAGAACTTTGGAAAGCATTTAAAAAAATTTACTGCTTCCTTAGTAGTTCGTAGGTTAAAGGGACACATTAATGACCCCTCTCCGCTCGCGGTAGAAACAGGCTTTTAAGCCAGGTTTCAACAAGGTTATAGAGTTAAAATAAAAGTAACATAACAAAATAATGTTAAGTATTAAAATTAGTTTTTTGATTTTTATAAAAAAGGTCGTCCCAAAAATGGTACATACCTAACAAAAGTCAATCTCCTCATTACAACCTCATTCTTTCCGAGAAACAAACAGTTATTGCACGAATTCTTCAAAAGAAATAGAAAAAAAAATACGGCCAAGTGCGAGTCGGCCTCGCGCACGAAGGATTCCGTATTATTATTAAAAAACAGTAACCTTTGTTGTATGAGAGTCCCACTTAAATATCGATTTTGTTATGTTTTTTAGTATTAGAAATATGTTTTAATAAAAATGTTTTTTTATACGGAGCTCTAAACAAAACAAACTTAATACTAAAAAAACGCGATAAAACCGGATAAATAAAGTGTTTTATTATGCAAAATCGCGAAAACCATAGAAGAAATTAAACTTAATACTATTTTTTATTTTCTTACCTCGACGTTTCGATCATGTCGTGTCCCCTCGAGACCAAGATCATTGTAACATGATCGAAACGTCGAGGTAAGAAAATAGTAAGTACGCGATTAAGACCCGGTAAAATGCAAATATGTTAACAAATCGTGTGAATTTAAAAACTTAAACATGATAAATACCCGTTAAGTCTAAATAACCATGTTAATTAAAAATTATTTTTATTTCTTGTAATAGCAACAGAAGTAACTGTACATCACCTGTGAAAATTTTAACTGTTAATCTATCATACGGTTCACGAGATACCTACAGACAAACAGACAGACAGAAGGTGAAATATTAATTATGAATGTATCTTACTAAAAGGCGTCCGTTCTTACCCTGTGCTTATTGAACCCTAAAAACAGCATCGATAACAGAACCCACCCAGAGATAACAGCAATAAAAACAAATTTGTCCGTTTCCAGAGGGATTTATCGATCGAGATCCGAGATAGCGAGTAACAAACTTAAATTGTAACTCTGTGGGTTTATCAACGATTTGTATACTTGTTTCACTAGCTTTACTTGGTTTCTGGGCATAGCGGAACAATTGGAAACACTTTTTTTAAAATCTAGGGTCTTGCATTGTGGCTATTTGAGAATGAGCCAGTGTCAAAGTAGAATTTTCAATATTTTAATAATTGGTTTAGTAATCCCACTCTAATTATATGTATTTAAAATGCAAAAGTTTATATGTTTGTTGACTAGATTAAACACAGATTTTTTCTTGAAACTTGTGAAAACTTTTCCGTGGTTTCCAAACATCGTAAAGAAACTGCGGGGCGCAGCTAATAAAGTATAATGCAGCTATGTGGGGGAGCCTTTAAATTACCTTCGCGACACAATAAACAATTCACCACACCTAAAAAGACTTAAACCCTTTTGTTCTCAAAACACCAAAAGCGCGCGAAACAAATAACGACCGGTCACAGTTCCAAATTCGAAACAAAAAAACTAACAACCTCAAAATAAATCACTATTAAAATTGACATTTCACGCGATGATTCAAAAACAGAATTAATAATCACACCTATATCTCGAGAATATCAACATGAATTTTTTAAGTGATAAATTCGATGTTTTATCCCTACGACCGTACGAACGAGGTAAGGGGCGAGCGAGACGCCCATAAATAAAAACCGAGATAAAACAATAAACGAATTACGTTTAAATAAAGAAGCGTTTTGTCTCGATGCTTGTTTAGATTACAGGGTGATACGATAAAGTTGAATGATTTAATTTGAACGGGGAATGATTTGTTTTACTTGTTTTTATTTTTTGGAGGAATTTAGGATAAAATGCTTTAGAATCTGTACAGTACCGTTTATTTTTTTCTTTGTTGTATTTTGTCTCTTTTGTAAGTGTTTTGACTCATTAAATTGCTTACTAACTGTTTATGATTTACTTATTTATCTACTTTTTAGACTAAACGATTTTTAAAATCACTTCGGAGACTGCTCTCTGAATCTCTGCGAACCCGGTTCTTTCTCTATCTACAATACGGATCCACTTTACTAAGACTCCACTGTCTGTCCCTCGGCTGTATACTGACCGTACTATCTTTATTTTCACTCATGACTAGGACAACATAAAACGAAACCACCTGTACATACGACACTAAAGCGTACGGGCGCGTTGTCGCCGCGTAAAGCGTATAAATTAGCTGTACACTATCTGAAGATCGGCCTCACACCTCGACCGGAATGCGAGATGTACTTGCGCGCCCATATCTCTTGGTGACGTCTGCTTTCCTGGTACTTTAGGGTGGGTGTTTAGTACTGTACCTATAATAATTGTTATTGTTTTGTTTGTTGAAAAGAACTCACACGGCTATCGAAGCTTGAAAAACTATCACCGTACAAAAACGATGTTTAAGGAGTAAATAGTTACGCAATGCATTGGTTTCATTTTCAAAGACAAACTTATTGCTACAAGATTGTCTGTTGTTATGCAATTTATTTAAAGGAAACATAATAATTTAGTAAAGCAAGTAGATCTTGAAAATGGTCGGCATAAATCAAAACCTTAACCAATAACTAATTAACATAAACCAATATCCAATGGGTTCCCTACGCTACTCCTAAACACTATCCATCGAAACACCTTTCGCCGAAGACGATTGACCGATATATTGTTTTACGGAATAGTTGTTTCCCCTATTGTTCATTTCCCCTAAAATCTATAAAAATATTGAAGTCTGTCACCGTCCTTTATTTATATTAGAGTAGTCGGCTACAATCTCTAACAGTAAGCTAATGCTTGTACGCTTTCTTCTCCTTTTCGTAATATTATGTATTCTGTAGTATAGTGGCATGTCTCACCCTGATGTTAAGAGTTGTTGGGTCGCCATAAGACCTATAACTTGACCTACCGTCTGTGTGTTAGATTTGTCAGGTTG
The DNA here is from genome assembly GCA_949358125.1 of Idaea dimidiata. Lineage (NCBI taxonomy): Eukaryota > Metazoa > Arthropoda > Insecta > Lepidoptera > Geometridae > Idaea > Idaea dimidiata. The sequence goes on from OX442342.1 coordinate 3,608,080, forward strand.
CCCTAAGATCTCTGACTTGACCTACCGACACACAGATGTTAGAGTTGTCAGGTCGCCATAAGACCTACGAGTATAACACACAGGTGTTAGAGTTGTCAAGTCGTCAAAAGGCCTCTAACTTCACCTACCGACTGGTGATAGAGTTGTCAGGTCGCAATAAAGGTCTCTAACTTCACCTACCGACTGTGTGTTAGAGTTGTAAGGTCGCAATAAAAGTCTGTAACTTCACCTACCGATTGTGTGTTAAAGTTGTCAGGTCACCATAAGGTATCTAACTTCTCTAACTTGACCTAACGACTGCTATTAGGAATAACAACTGAGACATTATTCCTTGCAATAATTCCGATCCTATATAAACCCGATAAAATCTAAAAATAATTAAAGATCAACTTAAAGATAAACAGTAATTATGCCCACGTCTGCAAGTGGCCATTAAAACCACAGTTTACTTAATCGACGCTTAAAACTGATAATTATCGTTAATTTACAAGTAATTAGCTGCTCGTATGGTAATTATTATTGATTAAGGAGCTAGACTTTAACATAGTGTCAAATTAACAGTATTGGTAGAAAGAAGGTGATGCTTATCTACAGCGTGTTCCGACGATGACCATTTAAGCCGAAAGGGGGTTGTTCTAGACGTCTATTCGAACAACTTTCGATCTACAACTTTAAAAACATCTAACTTTTTTTTCGAAATTTTTGAGTTAATATTTCACTGGAAAAATAGGTCTTTTTGAAAATAAAGGAAATTAAAGTTTTGATTGTAGTTTCCTAACTGAATGAAAGACTAAAATAAGGTCAATGACCTCTAACTCTAAGAAACCGCTGATTTTCAAGTAAACTTCAAACTTAAAATTTTCAAAAACTACTTCGAATTTTCTAAAGTTGTAGAACAAAAGTTGTTCGCCTAGACGTCTGAAACAACACACTTTCGGCTTAAATGGTCATTATCGGAACACGCTGTATAGCTGATTTAAATACAGTTTACACCAGAAATATTAAGGCTAGGAGATACATTTTCAAAAATTTCCCATGACAGGATTCGAGCCTGTACACCTCGCTGTCCAGGCGAGTGCTCTTACCACTGAGCTACAAGGGAATCACGTGACATGGTGTAATTATCGAGCTATCCCAGATAATTTAAAAAAAAAAAAACTATGACACTTTTTAGACATTTCTCAAATTACATATATCAGACATCGACTCTACACTAAGCACAAGTTTGTATCGCAGTAACCGAGGAATCAATATAATGCAATATAGATAGACGCCTAATAAATCCCTAAAAATATATACCTTATTAACTAACATACATATAAATTATGAATTGTTTGCCAACTGAGGCATGGTTTCAGCGCCATCAAAATATTTGTAGTTAAAATATGCCATGAGCAATAAAAAACAAGAAATATCAGTTTACACTATAGGAAGGCTTGATTCAACCGAAGTAGAATAAGCAATGAATAACAATTATCCGCATACATCATCATTTTCTGATTGAACTGCTCTATTCTCGAACAAAAGACAATTTATGCGTAGAATTGTTATTTGTTGTTTATACAGTTTAAAAATAATGGTAATCGGAAGTGACATCACAGCGCGAGCGTTGTATTAATTTCTATGTAATAGGAAAATACAAGCTGGCAGTCTGCGAAGACGTCGGTAGATGGCGCTGCGTACCTTAAACATAAAACAAAAAGAGATGCGAACACTAAAAGATAATAAAAATCTTTGAAACATAAATGTACAATTTTCTTCTGTTTCCGCGACATTCTTCTGTAAAATAACTTATTTTCCGGTTTAAACGCGTTGTTCGTATTATCTATCAGCTTGTTGCAAAGCCTCCAAAACAAAATAATAATAACTCCGTACCAGAACAATTAAAAAATTTAGTTTTTTCTACTGTCTGAACACCCTACCTTTTATCTTTCTTCACTTCAGGGACCGCATAACTCCGTTCGAGTTCAACTGGACGTTGTTTTGGGAATACGATACTGTCGATAACGGGGTTGCAAGAAGCTACCGCGCAAGGAGCGAGCAGAAATTGTCGACGTTAAAGCCATAGTCAATTTCTGCTCGCTCCTTGCGCGGTACTTTTTTCAACGTCGGCAGCATCGTATTAGCCGACGACGTCGAGTTACGCGGTAGGGTAGCTGGTCCATCCAAAGCACCAAAAGAGAAATGAGATTGCTTTAAGCCAAAAATGCCGCCCATTGTGCCACCTAGGTAATTTAAAGTTGTTAAAGTATTTTTATTTTATTGTGATTATTAAATTAATGGTGTGTTGCAATAAATAATTAGTCAATCAGTCAATCAGCAATAAGGTATTGCAACAATATTTTGTTTGTTTGTTCCCTCTTCATGGCCAAACGGTTTGACCGATTTGGATGAAAATTTGCAGAGGGATAGTTTAATTGATGGAGAGTAACATGAAATATAGGATGGAGAGTAACTTTTGATCCCGATAATTCCGCGGGATTGGGATTTACGCGAGTGATATTTATCAAATCGAGACAGGAATGGAAATCGACATAGGGGTAGGGTAAGTGATTAGAGTGGCATCATCATCATGATCCATAATTTTACCTTACTTTACTTACCTACTGCAGTTCAAAAATCCACACAGAATACAGATACTGCCAGCATTTCCCTGGTCGTCTGTTGAAGTGAGGATTTTTGCACTAGGTACACTTTTTTTAGGTATTCAAACAACGCGGGATTTCGACTTGCGCGGGTGAAACCGCTATGGTGATAATAAAAATGGCGATTATATCCAAAAAAATCAGTTTTATTTTACTAAAATTCATTAAGTAGAGTTAGGTACCCAATCAAACATCTACCCAACTTCACCAAAAGTACCTACCTAACTACCAAAAACCCAAAAACAGAATATTTTCTAAATTACAAGAGATGTTTGATAAAATCCAAGTTATAAATAATACAAGCCCTAAATGTCCCTTGTATCTGATCTTGGTACGCCATTAATAAAATCAACTTTAAATTATTTAACTACGAGAGGGCGCCATCGTGTCTTGATATACGTTTTTAGATAAACTGATAGGTAGCTGGACGGGAATTTTTGTTTCTTGAACTCGGTTAGAATTTAGATGAAGTCGATCTTTTAATTTTTAAGGGAATTGTGTTAAAATAAGCAGTTTATCTAAGTAGGTAAAGAATAGTATTGACGCCAGATATAATGAAAATTTAACTCTAGATTTAGAGTACATTTTGAGATATAGGTACCTAGTTGCTTACCACAATCGTTTCTCTCATAGCGCGAGAACAAGCTTGCTAAGAAAAATTATAATAGAAAAATTTTACAGGAAAAAACATCTTCAAATGCATCTTCAGCATGAATTTACCACTAACATAGCTCTTTAAGTATATGTATACTAACAATCAATGGATATGTGACATCTGATAAATAAATGAAATGAATTGAATTGAATTGAAAAATTTCACTCGCGACGAGATTTGAACTCACGTTGACTTTTTAGAATTTTAAAATAGCCCAATTACATCTCAGTCAACCTTGAAAAAGCTAGTAAAGTTAGCGAAAGCTCGGTCTTTATAATAAATTTTATTATGCAAAATCGCTAAAACCTGAGACAAAATTTGAATGAAGGAATTAACACACACCGTAGCCACGCTTAGCGATACTATTCTATTAGTACCGACAAATTTAATGCACAGCTTATTTCTTCTTATTTCACTTTTCTTCGGGTTTCATAACATATTTCTTTTTTAAGCACACATTTCATAACCTTGGTTCTCTGTCACAGAGTCACAGAAATTACATCGGGACGATAGGTGCAAGAATAATGTTCTGTTGTTGTATTAGACGAATTTTCCGTACCTCATTAGCCTTTTTTAGCGAAAGGACGCAGGTTCGATTCCTGTCATGGGGATTTTTTGGAAATATATTTCCTTGCTAAAATTATTTCTAAGTTATTCATCTTTTTTTTTATTCGATTTGATTTAAAATGATCTTTGACTTTTAATTTTTTATTGTATTATTGTTAGTGTATATTTTATTTTAATGTGGGTTGGATGTATAATACTTTGGACTTTGGTAATATAATTGTTATACACTTTATGTTATAACTGAGACTAATTTTTGCATGTCAAGTAACTGCTGACTAGGTATTAAGGATGTAATGATTGTGTTTGTGAATTAATAAATAGGTAAATCCTGTGACGAACACACAGCGCCATCTAGCCCCGTGGTAAGCTGCTAAGCGTGTGTTACGGTGACTAGACAACGGATAATACTACTTATATTTATTTTTCTTTTGTAAATACATAAATATTATACATAGAAATACGCCCAGACCAAATACAAATAAATAAATAAATAATAATAAATAAATCCTGTGACGAACACACAGCGCCATCTAGCCCCGTGGTAAGCTGCTAAGCTTGTGTTACGGTGACTAGACAACGGATATACTACTTATATTTATTTTTCTTTTGTAAATACATACATATTATACATAGAAATACGCCCAGACCAGATACAAATATTTATTTTAAGCATAAATATTTGCACCCAGCGGGAATCGAACCCGCAACCTTCTGTATTGCAGCCAAGCGTTCGCCCGACGCGCCACAGAGGTCGTCAAAATATTTATTTTAAGCATAAATATTTGCATCCAGCGGGAATCGAACCCACAACCTTCTGTATTGCAGCCAAGCGTTCGCCCGACGCGCCACAGAGGTCGTCTTGAATTAATGAATTTCAATTTAATTTCTGAATGTCTGTTTGTTACAGGCAAAAAAGGCTAGACCAGACACAGGGGCCGATGTTTCAGATCGGTAAGTTACCATAACGTCAAATTAAATTAAGTTGTGACAGGGATGGCGGAGTTTGGCGGGAACGCAGTGAGGAGATGTGTTGCAAAATTTTCTTTTTTGTGAAATTTAGTTCAAATGCGTGTAAATTGTTTAATTTCGGGGGCATATTAATCAATTTTGTTTCGTGAAGGTGTACAAGTAGTGAAAGTAAAAATCGGTGCAAAACATGGACTTAACCATTGTCTCCAAAACTCGGTGCACAATCATTGTAAATGGCTGCCGTTTTACAATGATTCCCTCAACTTGACTTTAACTATGTCGACTTGACTGTTTCGATGCAAATAACTTAATATAAATAATACTTGACACTGGCTAATGTCCAAATGAAATATAGCCATATAAAAGAAGAAGATAAAAGACAAGAGATTTTCGTACAAGAAGGACGTCAGGGGCTCTATTTTTGAACCAAATTAGGCATTCCGAGCGATTTTAATACCTCGATTTCTACTGATTTTCGTTCAATTTCTGTAATTTTTCTACGTGAATCGCACGTCCACAACGAGTGGTATCAACCACTCGCACTCCACTGCAGGAGTCCGGCATCAAACAATAATCAGCAGATATCGAATTATTGAAATCGCCAGAAGTGCAACGAGCGATTCGAAAATAAGGCTCCAGATGCGACTATGCGATGTTTCAGAGCAAATATTTGCTTATTACAAGTTAACTAGACAGTTTATCAACAAATATGTTGAGCATATTCAAAAAAAAGTTAGTAAATAAATAGTCCCTTGAATGCCGAATTGTTATTTGCAAGTTTTTGGCGGCAAATTTGGGTTTTCATTTAACTTAGTTTAACCTTTAACAGCTACTGAGACGGCGTCTGTCAACATGTTTGTCAAAAACGGCTGAGTCGATTTTGAAACAGTTTTTGCGTTGTTAAAGCCTCATTCCGGCGCTTATTTTGATTTCGGAATTATATTCTTCACTTCGAAAATCCTCATCAGTTCCTCACAACATTTTTATGGAACTAACTTTGAGGTATACCGTTTCCAATACAAAAAAAGAATGATCAAAATCGAACTACTCAGTAAAAAGATATGCTTGGTCATACATTAATTAAAAAAAACTATAAAGGTTTCTTGTTGACAACGAAATCCTAAAAAATACGCATCGACTTGAGAAACTCCTCCGTTTTTACTTCGGTTAAAAATACATGAGCGACCGGATTCAAACCCGTTAGCTTCGTAATAAAAGACGAGGAATCTACCACTAAACCAACACCGCCCATAAGCTATGAAACCCGTATAAATCAGCCCGTCACCAAACAAAAACATTATCAAACCAGATTGCTGCAATTAAAGCAATGAAATTAGAAAAAAAAATGTTGTGTTAATTAATGATTACACACAGACTACAGGGCGACGCAGACGACGGATTTTTTAGTCTGATAACTCGCCAAAGTCTGATTTCAGGGCATTAAACGTGGAGTAAAGTCGGAGTAATTTTACCAATTTTTAATTCGGTCTAAAAACTTTGAAAGATCTTGTCACGAAAAAGAACAAGGCATGTTCTGATTACTCCCTGACTCCACGTTTATTAATACGGTAGGTGATAGACGTACTAACTTTAAGTACGCGGTTCATAAGATCTCGAATTTACTCGCCTCCACGTTGGTGACACAAGAGACAAAATTTTCAAAGATTTCAAACGGGTTTTATTTTAATTTTAAAAATTTAAAATTTAAATGACAATTTTAAAGTACGCGTACTTAAGGTATACACAGACGAAAAGGGTGGTCGAGCCACAAGTCCGCGTACTTACTCGTACGTCTATCACCCCTATACCAGAGTTGGTGGTGGGGCATAGCTATAAAGGTAATAAGTCAATTGAATGAGAAACAAAAGACAATAGTAGAGAAAACAAAAGACGATCCAAACAGAAACGAAAGATGATCGAAGTACTATAGGTAAATAAAAAACGTGAGCCGTCACGGGACTCCTGACAGATGTGAAAACAGATGTGTTTTTATACATCGATGCGAAACTCACCACAGCCTGTATCGCCACGTCAACCATCAGGTTTACCCCCACCTAGAAATGTTTCACATCTAAAGATCAAATGACGGCATTTATTGTAGCGACGCCGGCTTCTGTCAGTCGTAGGATATGACATAATTAAATGCTGCTAAATCGGCCGATCGAACAGTGTTAAGTCTACTGTAGCATCATATACAGCAAACCACATGTCTCTCCCCCTATCTCGGGGACACGTGGTTACAACAACTCATTTGTCCGCTAATCTGTGGTTTTTCAACGATAAAAACTCATTTATTTTGTCGAATTTTATCGCGTTTTAAACGTATTATGTCTTTATTTTTTTATTTCTTATCGGTTGTGAACCATTTGAAAAGTAGCCAGTGTCAAGTATTCTTAATTTTGCAAGTTATTTGCAATTTGCATCAAAGACAAGTCGTCGTAGTAAAAGTCAAGTCAAGGAAGTCATTGTAAACGGTAGCTCTTTATAATGACGGTTCACGCGAGCTTTGGAAACAACGCTAAAGTTTATGTTCACTTTCATTACACTTGTACACCTTCACAAATTTTAATCTAAATTGATTATTATGCCCCCGAAGTTAAACAATTTACACGCATTTTAGCTAAGTTTCACAAAAATGAAAATTTAGCAATAGCTCCTCACCGCAATACCGTCAAAACTCACATGTCGTTATTTAAATAGTTTTCCTTTGACATAAATTGCATACATGTACGACCTTTAATAATTTATGTGGAATTGCTGATTTAGACCTATTTTGCACTAGCGTAGCATTAGCAAGACGGCGGCTAAGTAATATTTTCTTTGATCCTGGATTTGATTAGGCCTAATTTATTTATTTTTTGTTTCTTCTTAATGTGAAGTGTGTTCTTAATGTGTTAATTTGATTTTTTTTTGTTGCACTTAAGGTTCTTTTGTTTAAATCGATTCCTGTTCGTGAAGTTCTGTAATTGGCTTCCTATTGTTACCATATGTTTTATAAGTGTATATGTATAGCTGTTGAACTTCCTAATAAATAAATAAATACATACAAATCGTCATAGGTTTTTGGTTTTTATTCGTCTAGTGTTCTTCTGTTTTACAATATTGTAAGTACGGACAACTGAAATACTGATTTATTTGTAAAAGAAAATTTTACACGTAATTTTACTTAGCTATATACTTAGTTGTATGAGGTCGTACCATAACATCGAATTGTGACTATTTACAATGCGAGCGCCAGCGAATTTCAGATGTGTAAAGGCGGACGTAAGATGCGACTATGTGCAATTTAAGAGCCAAAAATCACATATTTTGCTAACAAGTTTTTTTTTCATTTTTTTTTTCACAACAATATTAAAGTACTCTAATCATATATTATAATAAATAGAGGTTTCTGAAAATGTTCAGCAAAACATCTTAAAACACCAGATTAAAAACAACATAATTTTTTATACTTAATTCTTTTATTACCATACCTAAACCAAAAGCAATCTAAATTAAGACGAACCCGTATAATGGAAGAATCCTTTTCTGCAATGAATGAGACTTCCATAACTGAGAAATGTTACTAATATTATAAACGCGAAAGTTTGTATGTATGTGAGGTTGTTACTCTTTCACGCAAAAACTACTGAACCGATTGCGATGAAACTTGGAATATAGGTAACTGGGGACCTGGATTAACACACAGGCTACTTTTTATCCCTATATTCCTGCGGGAACGGGACTTACGCTGGTGAAACCGCGGGGCGCAGCTAGTCAAATTATAAATGGTAAAAATCTACGAAAATCTACCACACCCTTTTTATTAAAATTATTAGCTTATATTATAAATGGCATAAATTACATATATTAGTCTAAAATAACAATGACGACTACTGACAGAGATTAGCACCTGTTATTTTAATTATCATATAGCTATTTGCATTTTATGAATATTTAAACATAATAATATTATGAGAAGGAACATATTATGAGAAGGAAGAATTTTGTGGGTTGGGCATTTAGCTAGGTAATATAGACACCTATCTATTGCACCTAAAGGATAACAATGTATTGGCCGAATACTGAAATTTTACACGAAATTTGAAGGCTACTTAAAAAAATAAATCAGATCGATAAGTAATACTTACTCAAGCTCTATACGTAGTTTCTTCTATGGTTTTCGCGATTTTGCTTAATAAAACACTTTATTGACCAAGTTTAATTGCGTTTTACTCATGATTTTAAACGACCGAGCTTTCGTCAACTATAAAGTTTTTCAAGGTTGACAACCTTGAAAAAGCCAAAACAGTTAAGTTGGCGAAAGCTCGGTCGTTTAAAAATCATGAGTTAAACGTGATTAAACCCGGTAAATAAAGTGTTTTATTCTACTTAGTTACTTTAGATGTAAGAAGGAAAATGTATTCTATGTTTGCCTTTAAAAATTTAGAGGTCTAACTCCAGCCGAAGAAAATCTTAAGCTACGGTCGCATAGGCAGTAGCGCCTGGAGCCTTGCGAGTCGCCTGGCAAGTCACGTAACATAACCAACCTGTTTGTTAACTTTGATACACTTATGCCCGGTTTCTGAAGTCTGTTTGTCGGTGGTTTATCTATTCGATATCGCTATTGGTTTGATAACTAGCGTCAATGCGTTTCCGAACAGTGGAGTGACAGTGACGGCTTGTCACATGCAAAGGAAAACGGAGACAGATAACTGGAGTTTATCTCAAGGACATATCTTTATTGAATCAATAGGAAATAGTGAAAGTTTATGTCAGATGTTCAGAAACCGGGCATTAACTAGCCGCCTAGCTAGTCGCTTGGTGTGCATCGAAGTAAACAAATAGCCTATGCGGCCGTAGCCTTTTAGAGAGATACTAAAAAGACAGATCAAAACAGAAACAAAAGACAAGCGAAATTGAAACGGCAAAACTTCGTTGCTGAGACCTCCCGTTCATGATACTTCCATTACCAGAAAACTTCAAAAATTCAGTGGCGGCGAGGTTTGAACTCGCGCCTCCGGATCAGTAGTATTTCCCGGTGCTCTTCCCAACTATAAGCTCCCTCTCTTTTCCTTTAAAATATTTCTAGCAGAAAGGTAGCAATAAAAACAAATTACGAAGTATGAACTATTCGATTTGTTTTTCTTTTTTAAAAATTGCATAAAAATCTAAAAGAGCATTTCTGAAAATAATACGGAACAAATTCCAGTTAATTTCACCAGTGATACACCTCATTATACCTCAATACCCCTTATTATTTATTTGTGTCTGGTCTGGGTGTATTTCTATGTATAATATGTATGTATTTACAAAAGAAAAATAAATATAAGTAGTATATCCGTTGTCTAGTCACCGTAACACAAGCTTAGCAGCTTACCACGGGGAAAGATGGCGCTGTGTGTTGGTCACAGGATTTATTTATTTTATTTATGTTTATTATAAAGATATATATCACGGTAAGAGCTTTATCTTACTTCTTATCTTACTAATATTATAAACGCGAAAGTTTGTATGTATGTGAGGTTGTTATTCTTTCTCGCAAAAACGACTGAACCGATTGCTATGAAACTTGGAATATAGGTAGCTGGGGACCTGGATTAACACATAGGCTACTTTTTATCCCGATATTCCCTCGGGAACGGGATTGACGCGGGTGAAACCGCAGCTAGTAAAGATATATATCACGGTAAGAGCTTCATTAATTTACATAGTGTTCCCGCTGAATAAAGACATATTTCTTTTAGTGCCTGTCTTTTACCAGTTTTACTGCCGCAATAACATCAACGTCACAGCAAAATCATGCACTATAGTAATTTATAGATTATGAGTTAAATAAATAAATGCTAATCTTAAAGATTTAATATATCGTTTAGCCTCTCAAAATTATGTGACAATCATAAAAATGTTGAAAACAACGGGGGGTCGCGCTTGTTGAACAATAATTATTAATATAACCAGATGGTCGGTTTTCTAAATACCTACCTACCTACTAAACAATATCGATTAAATAGAAAATTAATTAAAATTATTGATTGGACGAATATCCTATTCCTATCATACTTCCTACTATTATTTTTAAGTGAAAGTAGGTATAAATGTTAATAACCTGACAGACAAAAGAAAATTTTGACAGACATGAGCAAATTAACCATCGTTGCGGGCGCTAAGCTAAAGACGATGAATGACGTCGAATGGATTATCGATCAATGACTTGTCCGAATGGAAAAAGCCATTTTAATGAAGAAGAAGAAGATCAATGACTGTCCATACCATATTTTAACCAAAGAAGATCGGTGTTTTTCTTAAAGCTCAGACCTAGAGGGTAGAGGTGCATTAATGAAATTTTTAAGGCATTCCTAAAACACAAGATATGGATTATTCAACTGATTTACGTGATCTAAAGCCACGGTGATAGTATTTTCGTTGATTTTCCGTTAAATTAAAAGATCGTATATTAAAGTTTCACGGTCAGGAGCTCCAAACCTAAAAATGGCGGCTCAATCTCTCCTAACTTAGGAGAATAGTCTAGTGCTCTAACTGTGAAACTTTAACATACTTACAAAATCTTTTAATTAAGCGGAAAAAAAACGAAAATACTATTACAGTGGCTTTAGATCACGTTAATCAGTTGAATAACCCAAATTTCTTCGTTTCGGAATGAAACAATTTTTTTTTTTTTTTCGAAGTGCCAAATTTGATATCTGTGGAGCATATATCCATTTTGAACGGTCTTCTTCTTCTTGGTTTAAACGGCTTATTCCATTTGGACATTAGCCAGTGTCAAGTATTATTAATATATATGGAAGTTATTTGCATTGCATCGAAACAGTCAAGTCGTCATAGTTAAAGTCAAGTCGAGGGAATCATTGTAAAACGGGGGCCATTTTTACAACGTTTGTTCACGGAGCTTTCGAGACAACGCTGAAGTCCATGTTTTGTACCGATTTTCACTTTCATTTAAACTTGTACACTTTCACGAAACTAAACTGATTAATATGCCTTCGAAATTAAACAATTTACACGCATTTGAACTAGGTTTAACAAAAATGAAAATTTAGCAACACATCTCCTAACCGCGTTCCCGCTAAAACTCCCATTTTGAACGGTCTTCTTTAAAATTTTACTTCCTCAACTTTATAGTAGTGTAGTCCAATCACCAAAAGATCAATGTTTATATTAGTTCTCGCCTTTTTCGAGTGTCACTTAGCTTTTTGCCGTCACTTCGAGCGCGCGTCTAGTCAAAGCTATCGGATATCAAACGAAAGAGCTATTGTCACAATTTAAATCAAGCGAGCGTTTTTTTTAATGATTTGACGGTAGTACAGCAATAAAACAATGACTTCAAAGATCATACGTACCGACCGACGACGTTAGTTTTTATTATAGTTTTTGATAAGTGACAGTAAGTCCATATGGTGTGACTTTGAACTTTTTTAGAAATGTGTTTTTAAGTTGTGTTTTATGTACGGCGAATTGTTTGTTGCGTATGTTTTAAAGTCGAATCGATGTTTGTTTAAGTATTTGCTTTTAAGGGTTTGTTGTTAACATATTTTCTGATAATTTAATTATTTTGTTTGTTTACCTTTGTTTTAAATGGCATAATAATTAATTATAGACCGAAATGAGATTAATGAAACTCATTTTTCAGTTTTTATAATTAGTAGGTGTAAATCGGTACAATTGAAAGCAAAATGCACAGAAAAATATCAATAGCTCTACATTAAATCAACCATTTTATTTTATAGATACCTAACATTATTCATTATTATTATTTAATTGACGGTTATAGTAGTTTATGCACCGAGGTACTAAAGTCCTGTCTTATATAGCGGGCGTCATATTGAATCCAAAGCGTACGAAGGACTCTAGAGGGTTAACTCCCGAGCGCAGCGAGGGTGTTAAAAACTTAACTCCTGAGCGAAGCGAAGGAGTTATGTACCTAGAGTCCTGAGTGAAGCGTGGGATTCAAGCGCCCAAGATAAAGACAAGCTTTAGTACCGAGGTGAATACTCTACTTTACACACCTACTGCTCTACAAAGTTACTTTATTTGACCAAAAAGGTTAACGTAAAGCGACTCTTTATTCCCTAGGTGCATAAAGTGCTCATTATGCACCTAGGGCATAAAGTAATTTAAATTTGGAACTAAGGTTCTGGTAGCATACGGCCATTTCGAACTGGCCACCTAGACATTAACACATAAAAAAAATAAAAACTGGGTTATTTTTTTCTATTTTCATGGACGGAAGGGTAAAGCAAAAAGTTTTGGTTAGTATAAAGCCCCAACTTTTTTTTTCATTAGCTAAGGCCGATGTGTAGTTTCGTCATTTTGATGTAACATTGTTAAATTTAATTAATATAGAGCTGTCAATATATTTCATATACGTTGCATTAATCTATTTTTATGTTGTTAGTTAAATGCTTATTTTTGTAGCCCTTTTAATGTCTCGCAGTAGATGTGTAAAGTAAAGTATTTTCCTCTACAGTGACGATACGCTAAAGTAAATAAATTCGTAGAATAATCACATTTTAAAATCCTTTTCTTCTTTTTTATTATTACTTCTTACCAATATTCGCGTTTATAACGCGAAAGTTCGTTTAAAAGATATGCATGTGACTTTGTTACTCTTTCACGCAAAACTACTGAACTGATTGCGATGAAACTTGGAGTATAGGTAGCTGGAGATTTGGAATAACACATAGGCTACTTTTTATGCTTCTGCTTTTTGACCGAACGAGCGAAGCGAGTGCGAGGTCCAGTGTAGACGGGCCTGGCTCTTGTATCTTTGTAACTTTGTATCTTTGTTTGACGATAACTTGAGTATCGTTACTTCGATCTTCATGAATTTTGGTATGCGCGTAGTTTAGGTTAATAGAATTTATAAGTTCGAAGATGAGCTGGATCGGTAGGGGGGTTGAGGAGATAGGGGGTCGTGAGGTCTCAGTTCGGGGCGAACTACTAGTTATTTCAATTCCGCGTGATCGGGATTTACGCGAGTGTAATTGCGGGGCGCAGCTAGTAATAACTGTTTAATTATGACCTCCTAATTAACCTTAAAAAGAGCGATGCGACGTATCGTAATATATTAGACTAACATACATAACCCTTCCATCCATCATTCCCAGAAACAACATATGACATGTTCGTATTTGAGAGACGAATTTTTGGCAGTAGACAAAAAAGGCGTAGAGTAATGGGCCAACGCACCCGTTTGACACGTGGGGGCCAAATGGTTACATCTACTTGTTAGGGTTCCGTCAGCGAAATCTGAATTCAGTCGTAATACCCATAAATAGAATAGAATAGAATAGAAAACATTTATTGGCAGCAAACACACAGAAGAACACCAAAGACTCAAAAAAAATAAAAAAAAATAAAAAAAAACAACTATTCATATAAAAAAAAACAGGGATAAGAACAAAAACATAAACGTAGTCCAATTAAAAAAACGTCCTAGGAGCCGCGTGTCTGCTGCCAACGAGACAGAAGTTTAACAGAAGCCATAACACAAGGTTTGTAGCTTATCATGAGTTTTGTTCTCATAATTTATTTAAGTATTTAAATATTGACTTAGTCCTAGACCTTGCAAACCGAGAAGGCAATAGTACAAATACTATCAACTAAGTACTATTATTTTAAAGATAAAAGTATATGAAATATATAGCTATCTATGTTTATTAATGTAGTGTATAATATTTATCTATTTAAGTAATTGTATTCCCTTTTTATACTATGTCATATCTCTCTGCCTACCACACAAACTTTACAGGGCTCTGATTCGGTAAGAACATAGGATGCGGAATGCCGGTGGAATGCAGGCGACGTGCAGGAGATATGTACGTTATTTGCAGAAGTCGTTTTGTTGCAGGAGTGAAATAATAGCTATTCTATTGTTATTATTTATTTAATTAAGTCAATTAACACTTATAGAATACGAAATAACCTACATCTCCTGCACGTCGCCTGCATTCCGCCGGCATTCCGCATGCTATGTCCTTACCGAATCGAGCCCCTGCAGCCCGCCTGCTTGTCGCATGCTATGTTTTTACAGAATCGGGCCACTGATCTTCTCCGTCCAAAGGTTGCCTGGAAGAAATCGCTTTTAGCGATAAGGTCGCCAATTTGTATTACCTTTAATCTTTCTGTGTATTTGTCTTACTTAGAAATTATGCAAATAAAGTGTTAATCTATCTATCTATCTATATATATGTGAGTGTTTGTTGCCATTCAGGCAAAAAGTACTGAATCGATTGTGATGAAACTTCTGGAGACCTTCACATGCAGAGGAGAATAACGTATGCCTACCTAGGCTACTTAATCCGCGCCATCATGCTCGTTTGTCGTTGCTTTGTCGTCCTTTTGTCCTTCAAAAAAATAAAGAAAATTTTAAATAAAAAATACCCAGACTACTTTAAAAAAAAATACATACGCGACGAATTGAGAACCTCCTCCTTTTTGAAGTCGGTTAAAAACCACAGACAATTAAATTTTTATTTTTATTTTTTGAAGTTTGTTTCTCTTTTATTTTGATTATTTGATGTGTTTTTAATTATTTTTTTTAGCTGAACGCCAACGCGATGACTTCGCGACGACTTATAAGACATCATGGTAGGGCCCATTATCCCGATCGGGACTTACTCGGGTACAGCTGGTATTTAGTAAACAAACAAAATATAATATACGGAACCATTGAAGCATAACAATAAGGTCTTACATCTCGAAGTGTGCAGCAATCTATACCCTCGTCAAAAGCCACACTGTGGACCCATTGTTTCCACTCTCTTACTATAAGTAGATACCAACGTATTTATTTATTTGTACAAGGATTTATGCCGCTTTGAGCGTGAAAGGCGGCATTTTGGTCTCACTTCTTACTAATATTATAAACGCGAAAGTTTGTAATTATGTATGTATGACTTTGTTACTCATTCACGCAAAAACTACTGAGCCGATTGCGATGAAACTTTGTATATAGGTAGCTGGGTACCTGGAATAACGCATAGGCTACTTTTTATCCCGATATTCCTTCGGGAACAGGACTTACTCGGGTGTATCCGCGGGGCGCAGCTTGTTTCATATTTACGGAACATACGTTATTTAGGTAGATGGCACTTTTCTGGTCTCTATTAGAGACTGATAACATCGCTCTTAGGGTGAAGGAAAACATCGTGAGGAAACCGACATGTCCTAGGAGTCACCACGGTCCGAAGACATGAGACATTCGCCAATCCGGGGTAGACTCCCGTAGTGTCTTACTGCCTTACCCCTCTAAGAGGAGGCCCTTGCCCAGCAGTGGGACAAAATTGACAGGCTGTTATAAGTTATATGAGAAATGTCACCTGATAGTGATGCATTTGAAACTGTGACGGACCGAGCTTCACTAGTTCCAAAGTCAAATGGTTCTGGAATTTACTTGAAAATAGATTAATCAACATGTGATTGTTAGAAAACCCACGGTCTAGGTAACCTAAGAATAGGTTATCTATACCCAGGCTATAGCTATTTAGGCTATGCCACAGTACATAGTGGGAGCAGAATGGAAACTGCACGCAATATGGAAACCGCACACACACGTGCACACTCGTCGTGACACAGCACTCAGTATACTGACATTGAAACAATGCCGTTTATAAATAAAACGCAAGTTAAACCCGAAAAAACGTGTTTAATTATTTTCCCGATTTTGATCACCGCGATTAAAACAAAAAAAATTAGTTTAATTCCAAAACAACATCGCAAAACCAAAAGATAAGTATTCACAGGTATATTTACTTTACAACTAAAATTCTGCTCGCAGGTGTTCTAACATAGAAATAGCTAGTTTTTTTCTCAAACACTGGCGATTCTACCTCTAAACCATAATAATATCTCCATTCATACAGCACAAGTATTTGTGTAATAACAGGATACAACAAAAAACAAAACGCTCAGGTCATCCGACACCAAAGATCCGGCCGCGACCTGTCATTCCTGCCAAACATTTAAAAAACTCAAGAACAAGCGTATAACCGTATAACGGAACGGTGTGCCCTTCAAAAAATGATTTATATTTTTACACTTACACCACCATTTGAAAATAGAACGAAATAGAACGAAATTCGAATTTTAAAAATGGAAAAAAGGTGTCTCAAAGAAAAGTTTGAAATGTTGGACTAATTAGGGTGCCAAGTTTAGTTTTTTTTTTTGGGATTTGGTAGGTATGCAAGTCAGTTATTTTAAATGAATTGTACTAATATTTTTAATGAGAAAGTTTGTGTATTAGAAATTCCATTAAGGCGAGCAATACTGCTCACAAAACACCCATACGGGTTAGATAATAAAGCCTAATTTACATTACGAAACTAGTGTCATGTATTATAGAGTCCATTTCACAAAAGCAGTCTCGCAGCAGTTACTGGAAGCAATTTTTAAATGGAGAAGTTTGTATCGCTGTGCTTACGTAATTTTTAAATGAAAATGGCTATAAACTGCATGCCACTAGTTTTCGTTAAATAAATCCCGCTTTACAGGCCGAAACTAGTTATTAATGAAAGCTTTTTGCGTGGGTCGGGATGGAAATATTTTTATTGAATATTTACTCTCAAAATTAATTCCAAAATATTTATCTTCCTATAATCAAATCGTCAGATCTTCGAAAACCAATCAATTAAAAACGAGAAAACTAAAAAAATATGGTAAAACAAAATGACAAGTGTCGATTTATCTGATGACTATTTATCATATTATTAATTTTTATTTTGTTCGGACTTTTTAAGGTGACTAACAGACTTGATACATTCCATATTTTTTACAAGATGCGCCTCGCGGTTTTACCCGCGTTAGTTCTGATTCCGTGGGTATACCGGAATGAAAAGTAGGTAGCCTATACCATATATCTCCTTCACATCACCAACACAGCGCCATCTAGCCCCGTGGTAAGCTGCTAAGCTTGTGTTACGGTGACTAGACAACGGATATACTACTTATATTTATTTTTCTTTTGTAAATACATATATATTATACATAGAAATACACCCAGACCAGATACAAATATTTAGTCTTGAACATAAATATTTGCACCCAGCGAGAATCGAACCCGCAACCTTCTGCATTGCAGCCAAGCGTTCACCCGACGCGCCACAGGGGTCAATCCGGATCAGTTCTGGTTTTTATTGCAATCGGTTTATTAGTTTTTTCGTGATTGAAGCTTAAGAAGCTTTGGCAGGTCGTGTAAAATTATTTTATTATTTGCAAATGAGCTTGATACATCTTAGACCGCTTTGTTACTAACTATTGAGTAACATAACTTACTCAATCCTGAAATATCTACTAAATAATATAATATAACAAAAGCCGAACAACTTTTGTCCTACGACATTTAATAAATCGACAACTTTTTTGAAAAAGTAAAGTTTAAAGTTTTCTTGAAAATCAGGTGTTTCTTAGAGGTAGAGATCTTGGTTATCAAAAACAACTCCTTTCCAGTCTTTTAAAAAACTCTGGAACTCAGCCTCAATCAATATTGTCTAGTTCTAATTATTTACTATTACTAATTTTTAATTCAATCGCTCCTCAAGTCGCCATGCGTCTTAAAAATTTTCAATTTTAAAATAAGCAGTAGGTAGGTATAACTTGTCTATGGCATGCCTTAACTCTTTCAACAATGAATCAAATTTTAATTTTCGCTTGTTATTTTTAAACGGTATTTTAATCATTTTGTACTGTTACTACATCTTTTGAATTCTCAATACTTGTATAATATTAATAAAATTGTATTTTAATGTTAATTAACATCGAAAACAACGGTTCATTCAGTGAAATGGAACGTACTTGCACGGAATTCAATTTTTTTATTCAAATTAAATGGGCTGAGGCGCTTTCAACATATGTCCAACAATGTTGTTGATTTAATTAAGTTAAAATAAGGTTGTGGTACAGAAACTGCTTATTATTAGATTACTAGCTGCGCCCCTCGGTTTCACCCGCGTAAGTCCCGATCCCGCGGGATTATCGGGATAAAAAGTAGCCTATGTGTTATTCCAGGTTTCCAGCTACCTATATTCCAAGTTTCATGGTAATCGGTTCAACGGTTTTTACTTGATTGAGTAACAAACACACGTACTCACAAATTTTTAGCTTTATAATATTAGTAGGATGCTTATAGATTTTGATTTAATTAAAACAGAACAGTGTAAAATCTATGTAAACGTAAGTAATTATTAATTTTTAAAGCGTTTTATGTAACTATGTGAATATTAGAAATATTATTAAGAAACAATACAGCATCAAAAATCTTCCCATGAAGGGTTTCGAACCCGTGCCCTTCGCATGAGAGAATTTTAGATATTAAAAATTTCTCTTAATATTAACTATACATATTTTCAAGAAAAAAATCATCTTCAAAAAACGCAGTCTTCGCGAGTGAACCAAATTTTTGAAGATCAAGTTTTCCTTGAAAATATTTCTAGTAAATAGGTATGCCTTGAGCAATAAAATCAAGAAATACCTATTTGAATCGAACATTCATGCACCCTCAAACTACTCCCGCAAAAAATCCACACACAACACACATCAATAGAGAAAGACCCAGAAAAAAATGTCCTAAATCCTTCAAATGATGTCCTCAAATCATCGAGTAACACAACACCCATTGTGTAGTACAGATCGTAGGCGTGATTGTGGAGATATTTAACAGAATTCATAATAGTACAAAGTTATTCCCAGAACTTGTATGTTGGGCGTTTTTTTTTACATAGTAATAGACTTAGTATAACTTTTTTTATTCAAAGGTGACTGACTGACTGACATAGTCGGGGTATTTTTTATTTAAAATTTACTTTATTTTTTTCAACGACAAAAGGACGACATAGCAACGACAAACGAGCATGGTAGCGCGGATCATCTCTATCTAGGGATTC
Source organism: Idaea dimidiata (assembly GCA_949358125.1). Taxonomy (NCBI): domain Eukaryota; kingdom Metazoa; phylum Arthropoda; class Insecta; order Lepidoptera; family Geometridae; genus Idaea; species Idaea dimidiata. The sequence continues at coordinate 3,627,795 of OX442342.1, forward strand.
GAAAAATCAGCCCTAAAAATCTTTAATTACTTGCCTATCTTACAATAATAATACAGCGGTTTTGATTATTCTTTGATATTACAGACGCGAAAAGCGCTTTAGCACCGACCGACACAGTAAGTAACTGTAAGTAATTTAAAAAAAAACAATAGACTCATTTATCAAAGAGCTCACCCAAACATACCTACATACTTAACTATCCTAACTTTAATATATAAATCACTTGACATTTCCGCTCGATCCCCGATATTAAACACTACACTACAAGGACCGTACTTAATCCGTTGTAATCTCGCTTTGTTAAAAACACAATCGACTTGAAAAGAGCTACTTAATAATGTAGCCTTATTGAAAACGGTGCAGCCGACTGCAGTTCGAGTGTTTATTTGTTTGGGGTGATTTTGATTTTGAAAGGGAGTGTGAATGTGGATTAGATGGGTTCAGCTCGAATCGATGTTGCGATCTGAAGGCACCGGTGCGAATATTTCGGAATGTATTAAGAGTGTAAGTAATCAAAAGTCCCTTAGTATATCAAGGGGACCTGTGACGACCTCTGTTGCGCGTCGGGCGAAGGCTTGGCTGCAATGCAGAAGGTTGCAGGTGCGATTCCCGCTGGGTGCAAATATTTATGCTTAAAAATAAATATTTGTATCTGGTCTGGGCGTATTTCTATGTATAATATGTATGTATTTACAAAAGAAAAATAAATATAAGTAGTATATCCGTTGTCTTCCCACGTGGCTAGATGGCGCTGTGTGTTAGGTAAAACCAACTTTGAGGGCAACTTTTGGGAAACTACGAGTCCTTACATCGTCGATCCCACAGTGCCTAGATATGTTCAATTTATCACAATTTTTGTTTTAACTTTCGTTGCTAATATAATCAACAAAAGTTAGAGTTACGAAAGTTTTAAAACAGACAGGCCCGTATGTTTGTACCTATTGTGCTACTTCATAACTGGACTTACAGTATAGAATAGGTGTTTCGATGAAAATATGCTTTCAAAGATAGAATATTCGATAAATCGTTTTTCGCAGTTAAACAGTTATTCCCTTTCAAATTACTTTAACTTGACTTTCCTCAGTGGCAGCCTACGTATCGAAATATGTTATCATAATCATAATCATTTATTCAGGAATATAGGTTGTTTACAAATCTACATTAGGTGTTAGGTGTATAGTTCTCCGGCCATATTCTACCTAGAAGGTGTCTGAGTTATCTTATCCTAAGTTTGATGTTTACTGTCTTACCTCGTCTAATTATAAGCATCTAAATTAATAATTAGTACTTAACATATAGTCGAACAAACAAATTACACTACAAAACACAAAACCAACGTATCCACGGACAAAAAACAAACTATGTAGTCAATTCAATGGTTAATCAAAGCATAGATTAGATTAGAGATTAGAGATGTACTTATGTAGTCCGTCGTAGCCGAAGTCTTCCCAAAATTCTTGACTAATCAATAATACTCATCTTTGTCACCAGATTGTCAGGCGAAGTCAACCCTAGTCCCTGCGAGTCTGAGTCAACCTCCAACTCGCCCCCGTCTCTCCTACAAGATGGAACCCTCCCAGCGCTGCTAGTCTCAGGCCAGACGTACCCTAACACGACGTCAGGGTTACCCGGGGACCTGCTGCCTGACGTCGACGGGGTAGGGCTGGCGTTACCCTTGTCTACTGCGTCCACGTCCGTGGCCTGGTTGATGAATGACGATAGTGCGGGTGAGTGAAGACTAGTGTTTAGTGAAATAGGGTTACCCGAGGACCTGCTGCCTGACGTCGACGGGGTAGGGCTAGGGTTTATTATAATTTTAAATAATGATTATTTAATTAACAAGGCGTGGCAGGGCTATTTGGATCCTGCAATAAGTAGACCATGGTAACCCCCTATATTGTTCATTCTGCATAGATACGTACCTATTTATTTCATCATCATAGCCATCATCATTAGCCTGTTGCAGTCCACTGCTGGACATAAGCCCCTCCAATTGCACGCCACCTAGAGCTAATTTCGGCTTCTCGCATCTAGTTAATTGTTTATCTTATTTATTTAATTGAATGTAACTATGATTATCTTTTGTCCTAGGAGGTGGTGTAAAGAGCGAGGTCCGCAGCCCGGGCCTGTGCGAACCAGACGTGGCGCTGTACGGGGAGACGTTGCCATACGACCAGTCCGCGCTGCCCTACCAGTACTATAATAGGTAAGTAATCAGTAAGTTTTAGGCCAGTATTCCAAGAAAAACAAAACACTGTACCCTCAATTTTGATAATAGCCGTACGAACTTTAAGTAGGTAGGTACGCGGTTTATAATATCGCGATAAATATTTTTTCAAATTTTCAAAGATTTCAAACCAGTTAGTTCGCCGGCGGTTTATCAGATAGCGAACTTAAGGACGCGACTCATGTGAAATCCCTTCCGATTGAATACCTAGTTTTATTCATAACCGGTGTCAAATATATCTTTGAACAATGTTTTATGTTATTTTTACATGATACAAGAAGTGTCCACTTCATTTCTAAAACAATAAAAAATAACTTTAAATACCACTATTATAGGGCAAAGTTACCCCTGTTTTACAAAATAAATCAATTTTTCTTCTAAATCCTTAGCCGCTATATTTTCTTATAGGCATCATAATATTAGAAAATACAATACCTAGAACCCCTTCATCGTATTTTATAAAAATATTATTTTAATCTTCGTTAATTATATTGATTTTACGAGAAATTGTAGATTTTTTCTCGCAATTCCATCTCGCTTATTTATATGCAATCAGACAAGGACCGTTGATTATCATCTATCGCCGCCTTAAGGATGATTTATATTTGACCGTCACGAGCGCCGGTCGGGTCCGTGCTTCGATGTCCATTGCTCGGCTGCCACTCGGTTGCAATAAACCGATCGACTGCTCACCGAGCAATGGAAAACGAAGCTCGGACCCAGCCCGCGGTCGTGATGGTCTGAATCTAAATCACTCTCTTACTCAGCTCGACGACGACGTCAGTGTCACACACCGAAAATAGTCTTCGAGCTACAAGTCCGCCGTGTACTTACTCTCCCGTCTATCACCCCTTTACTGATTATCTGACGAGCAAACGCTGGGAAACTCATCGGACGTCTCCACGAGAAATTTAAGACGGCGATAGATGATAATTATCGGTAATTGTCCAATTGCATATAAATGAGCGAGATGGAATTGCATGAAAAAATGTACAATTTCTCGTAAAATCAATCATTAACGAAGATTAAAATAATATTTTTTATAAAATGCGATGAAGAGGTTCTAGGTATTGTATTTTCTAATATTATGATGCCTGTAAGAAAATATAGCGGTTAAGGATTTACAAGAAAAATTGATTTATTTTGTAAAACAGGGGTAACTTTGCCTGTATAATAGTGGTATTTGAAGTTATTTTTTATTGTTTTTGAAATGAAGGGGACACTTCTTGTATCATGTACAATAACATAATACATTTGTTTAAGGATCTATTTGATACTGGTCATAAAGAAAAATATTCAATCGGAAGGGATTTCACATCAGTCGCGTCCTTAAAGAAGAACCTATCGACTATGATTGCGATGCTCTCGATTAAACTAAGCAATACCTCCTAAGCTACTTAATAAATACAACAATTGTAATCTTGCCCCGTAAGAAACGGAATGTCTTGCCATGGCGCTTTCGCCCAACCGCTGAAGATTGGAAAGGCCCAAGAAATACTGGCTTGGGTCTTTCCAATCTTTATTTGCACGCATATCAGCCCTTATGTCGTCAAGATATACTGGATTGACGATATAAGGGCTGATATCCGTGGAAATGGCCTCACACGATATGCCAAATATCATCTGAATTGGAGACGTAGGTAAAAGGAAGAAAAAGTAAGAAAACACTTTATTTACCTGGTTTAATAGCGTTTTATTCGTAACATTGCAACGAGCGAGCCTTCACCAACTTTACAGTTGGCTTTTTCAAGGTTGACAGGGTTTAACCCGGGAAAAACATAGAAGAAAATGTGTCCGTGCTTTCGAGAGGGTTGCATCCAGGAACATCGGTTGAATGATGATGATGATAATGATGTATTGTATCTGGCCCCCAGCATGCAACAGTATGGTAGCGGCGGCGCGGCGTCATCATACGTCAGCTCTTCGTTGTACAACCAGCCGTATGCCGCGTACCCGCCCACGCATAACCCTAATAACAGGTCAGTACCTAGGTACCTTTCAATGATTATTCTATTGGTATATTATGTCTGTCTGTATTGTCTGAATATTGGCAGGTAAGTACCTCAGTAAACCGACTTCGAAACAACCACAACAATCTTACTAATATTATTAACGCGAAAGTTTGTATGTATGAATGTATGTATGTGAGTTTGTTACTCTTTCACGCAAAAACTACTGAGCCGATTGCGATTAAACTTGGAATATAGGTAGCTGGATACCGGGAATAACACATAGGCTTCTTTTTAACCCGATATTCCCGCGGGAACGGGACTTACGCGGGGCGCAGCTAGTTTGTACATAAATATAAGTTTGATAAAATTTATGTAGCCTATTTCAAAAATCTTTTGACACTTCATTCATTAAAATCGGTTTTGTAGTTCAGGCGAAGGAACGTACAATAATTTAAGGACTGTCAAAAACATTACCCATCTTTTTGGCTTCTCCAGTAGTCGGTTAAAAATCTAAGTATATAATAAAATCAGTTCATCCGCTCGTAAGTTACATACTGACGCCTCAGATTTGTACCATGTCTCTTTTTCCATCAGGGGTTATAAAGACAAAATAAACTTACTTAGGGGTGACTAGCTGGCCCCGCGGTTTCACCCGCTAAGTCCCGTTCCCGCGGGAATATCGGGATAAAAAGTAGCATATGTGTTAATCCAGGTCCTCAGCTACCTATATTCCAAGTTTCATCGCAATCGGTTCAGTAGGTGTTGCGTGAAAAAGTAACAACCTTACATACATACATACAAACTTTCGCGTTTATAATATTAGTAAGATTTATCACCGTCACGAGCGCCGGCCGGGTCCGAACTCCTTTCTAATAGTCGGTTAAAAAAGCAACTTCTTACGGTACCGCCATCTACGCGGTACAATTGAAAACTATGTTAAATTTAAGACGCCAGATGTCACTGTATCATTTGAAACTTCTACTCAAAAACAGATAACGCTAATTAATTTCGTACTTCTATACGATCATAGATGGCGTTAGTAATCTTACTTATTACAAGATGGCGCTGTTCGAAATAAATAAAAATAGTAGGTACTAATAGATGTCGCTAATGTTAACATTGTTTTTTTTTTAGAATAAATTATTAGGCTTTGGCTTTGGACGGCGGCAGCATTACACCAATTTTGCAACTTTCTCTTTCTGTTTTCGTGATGTTGGATTAAATATATTCTTTTATATTTTTCTTTTATATTAATAAAGAGCATTGTAAGCATTTTACCCACGCACTACATTTCGAGGGCTCTTTCCAAACTCAGGTATAGTCTAAATAAAATAGCCTGAAGAAGATCTGGAAAGACCTCAATGCCGTTAAAATAAGTTTAATTTCAATCCAAACATGCATCGCGAGTACAGAAGAAAAATGTAAGTATAAATCTTATCCTTATTATTCCAGGTCATCATGTAAAGCAACGCCCACATATTTGTCTGCGTATGGTGTGGGCGGCGTGGGAAGCGTGCCCAGCACTGGGTTTGCGTCGCAACCGTCTCCGTACGCATATTCCTCGTATAATAGCGGGTTAGCACAGTCTTTTCCTGCTCAACAGGTAAATAATACACTTAAGTTAAGGTTAAATTTTGAATGTTTTCGCAACTAGCCCCTGGGCCGTTTGACTTTAAGCCGTGGTTGGATTCACCACGATATTATTTTCTTTAAAATAAAAACACATTTTATTAGCTTTTCGATACTGGCAATACGAAATAATGCAAGGAACATTTTGGCCAAAATGAGATATCCATACCGTTGAATTCAGAATCTGCTGCATCGAATGGCGTTTTTACAGGACTGCCAAAGGAAGTGTTGTTTTTCGAATTTTGATTTTGTCTTAAATCTTTCACTGTTGTATCACTCTCTCACTCAATCTAATCAACAGTCTTGTTGGAAAATATTAGTTATAAATCTATGTATAAATCTATGACTATGAGAAAGCGAGAAAAACAGAGTAGAAACTCACAAAATTTAATAGGAAGCTAGTAGGAACAGTCTAGCATCAGCCAAATATTACAGGCCTACCTCCTACCGTTTGCGTAGCAAAAAGAATCCGACATCTTTGACCTACCCCCGAAAGCAGATTTTCACGTTTCTGGTAGTGAGTAGGTAAGTAGGTACCTACTTACTTCTCTTGATGGGTGCTATTGATGTGCCATTTCAAAATAGTCCAAAATTCTCCAAGAAAATGTTCCAAACTTAAAAATAGTGGATCTAGGTCTAGTTGTTTATGCTGTGCGTTGATTTAATATACTTAGTTCAGGTTAGATTGAGGTTTTATAAAGATAATAATGTTCCTTTTTCACCAGGACTACAGCAGCTACGCGGCAGGTTACGCGGACCACAATGTGGCCCAATACAGCGGTTACTACGCCACGCCGAGCTACTCGCCCTACGTCAGTTCGCCGAGCAGCAGTGGGAGTGCGGGACATACGTCCTATCATCTCGGTGGAGGTTTATCGGGTAAGTTATTTATTACTATCGTTATTTTAATAGGTAAAATTGAGTTTAGTGCAGAAAGATGCATTTTGTTTTTTTTAAACGCGGCGCGCTGTGGCGGGCATTTTATTTTATTTTCGTTTGTTGAACCGCGAAAGGGCAGACAATAAATTTTTAGTCAATCACCAGAGAGTGATTTCTTCGTTTTCCTCTAAGGATGTTTTTTATAGTACTTACATATTTAATATTTAAGACCAAAGTATCTACACAGTTTGAACATTAAATTCTTATAATAAATGAAAAAATATGTATACCTATTTAGGGCTGCGTGCATGGAAAGTTGCATTCAGTGTCGTAGCTAGCGTAGCGGATGTTATGTCAATTGTCAATTTTTAATTTGACATTTCAGTTCTCAATTTACCAAAACTCAAAAAAAAGTTCAATTCATAAATAAAATTGATTGTATTGTGAACACTGGTGATTAATAACTTGAAAATAACGAAATAATTAAGAAAAAGACACAATTATCGCATATACGGTGATACTTCAATGTGAAAATCGAGTCTCAAATCCCAATTACCTCAATTCTTGTAACATTCCATTCTCACTCAAGAAGTCAACAAGTAGTTTGGTTTCGTGTGTAAATTCCACAATGAACGACGAGAAAGAGAACGACATTCCTAACAAGCGCCGAAGGACGGACGACAGCGATTCAGAGCCCGCTAATAATTATAATAATGACTCTGACTACTGGCCGGATTCTGAAAATGAAAGTGGTATGTTTATGGAGTTATCGAAATCAGATTGTTGTATGTCAATACAAGTTTTGATATACTTAGATTAGGTATTGATTTTAAACTAACATAGTGGTTTCTTCCATGCAAAACATGCTTGTTGGGTGTTATCAATGTCGAGCTCTGTAAGAAAAAATTATAGCAATGTAAGTGAATAGATACTCACCCCGTTTGTATAACATTTTTATAAATAAGTAATTTATGAATCGGGAGGCTTTAGCTGATAATTGTCACCATTTACCGGCCTAAGTTAAATGTTCAAAATATCTATAGGTTGGATCATCGGAAGATAGGTTGAATTTCAATCTAAGTATCTACTAATAACACGTCCCTACATATATTAGGTATTGTTTTCTGTCACAGAAACAAAACCTCAGAGCTCAAGTGCAGTTGGATTGAACTACATTAGTCATTACCCCCTCTAGAACATGTTTGTTTATTTATTTTGACATTAGGATAAATAAAGATCACTACTCAGCTTTAGCCCACCCTCACGTTGTTTCCCGTTACTGTCAGAGTGATGTTAAAAGCACACATAATTTTTTCTTAAAGAAAATGACATTGGTCAGCTATAGGTTTTTAAAACACTAATGGGGAAAATCTATCTACCACTGGCCCAACAATGTCTGCTGATGTTGAAATCGCAAATCATGACAAAACCGAAAACTACAACTAGCTAAATTAAAATTTCAACCACAGTCAACGAGTTTAGCTCTGTAGTTAAATTTTACCGCCTCCCCAACAGAAACAAAGACAAAAGTGCCTTGCCTATTTTTCTTGTTCACATTCTTCCTTACTGAAAAATGTTTGACCTCTCTGATTTCAAAGAGATTTTCAAACTTGTACCCCTCGTTTACCGCGTATGGCGCTAACTTGCCAAATCACTAACTGGATCTGGCCTTCCGGTAGACAACTGCCTTAAACCGGATCTGGCCTTCCGGTAGACAACTGCCTAAAAACGGATCTGGCTTTCCGGTAGACAACTGCCTAAAACCGGATCTGGCCTTAGGTAAATGAGCGGTTAATGGAGACATTGACTAACTGTTTCACACTATCTTCTGCATATCACAAACCAGTTTGTGTAGAGAGTCTAATAAGATTTTGCCTACAAATATGCCTTACATCACCCTTATATCTTGAATAATATAAATGTTTGTGCACAGATTCTCCATCGTCGATGCTACCTTCACTAACGGACACCAGCCCGCTGTCTCCGATCAAAGCTGAGATACACCCAGCAAGTCGAAGATGTAGAGAGAACTCAGGGTAAGAAGAAATTTTTTATTGATCAACAAACATTTTGACGACTTGACTATTTAAGATGCATATAAGTAACTTAGTAATTTATTTATTTTATTTGGTAAACAAACAGTACAACACAAACTTAATTACAGAACTTAACACAAAAACAACATTTAGACATTTTCACAGATAAGGTGAGCTTGCTTGCTTGTAATTTGTAAAAAAAATAGTAAAAAACAAACAGTAAAATAAAAGAATTATGCTTAAAACAATATAGGAACCAACCAGTTGTAATTTTATACTTAATGAAATGCTTTCCAAAAATTTCACACCCGACAGGACTTGAACCTGCATCTCTGGGGATCCGGCCCAGCGCCTTTTCCAATTTGGCCACGGATGCATGTTCAATCGAGTCGAAATTAAGGATTGCATTTCTTATTGTTTTACGTTTTTTTTGGAGGCACGTAGTTGTAATTTAACAACATTTCATTTTTCGTAAATTTGTTTTTATTGCCAAGGCATATTTACTAGAAATATTCAGGGACGCGAGTCTAAATCGCGCCGCAAGTGAATTTTTGAAGATGAATTTTTCCTTTAAAAATATTTCTAACATTTCATTTTGTTTGGGGCCGTGATGAAAATGACAATATCATGGGACTCAATATCAATTTCCTCGCCATTCTTGGAGTAAAAGAGTTATTTCTGTAATTTGAATTACCTTTAGGCACCAAGACAAGGTGTTCGTCTTAGGGAGTTTTTAGGTGGTACACATAAGTACCCCGTAAGTAAGTGCACGACCTAAAACGCATTTTGGATACCGTATTTTGGAATCCGTTCAAAACCGATGAGAAATAAATAACCACCACCACTCTCCCCTCAGAGAGAGCACAGCCAGCCGTTCCCGCGGTCGCGGCCGACGCAACACATCCTCGTCACCGGCCCAGCACGTGCCCGAGCCCGCCACGGACAGAGTCTTCATCTGGGACCTCGACGAGACCATCATTATCTTCCATTCTCTGCTCACTGGCACTTACGCTACCAAGTACAATAAGGTATGTATGTATTTATTTAATTACATGAGGTATTTCTTATTTTTACTAGATCTCGTGGGATCGTGTGGAGGAGCTAGGACACTCACCCGGCAACCGAAAATTGCAATCTCTTGAATACAAATTCAAATCATCTTGACTATTTTGACAATACTTCTATTTTGTTTACCCTGGTTTGCCAATTAGCTTTGAAATATTTCGACAAGAGCTAAGATTTTTCATTGCTTTTGTTCCAGGATACACAACAAATAGTGCAATTGGGTTTTAGAATGGAGGAGATGATATTCAGTTTAGCAGATACACATTTCTTTTTCAATGATGTTGAGGTGAGTACTGAAAATAGATAATTACTAGCTGCGCCCCGCGGAAGTCCCGTACCCAAGGGAATATCGCGATAAATGTATGCATATGTGTTATTCCAGGTCACCAGCTACCTATATTCCAAGTTTTATTGCAATTGGTTCAGTAATTTTTGCATGATTGAGTAACAAACTGACATCACAGACATACATACGTGCAAACTTTCGCGTTTGCAATATTAGTTAAATGTAATAAATAATACATTTTACAAGATAAAAATGCAGGTTTATTAACACGTCCATGTAGAGGCCTACCTCTACATCTAATTTTAGATTATTTATACAATGCAAGCAACTTTTAATCCATGCTATTTAAGGCGCTGTAGTGCCCGGGACGTTTTTAGGTGGAGTAGGCTTGCCCAGCACCTATACCACCCTCCCAGCTTAGTCAGCCATGCCCAGAGGAAAGAACTGGTCAATACGTCTGGAGCTAACTAAGCCGTGGGTTTCCTCACGATGTTTTCGGTGAAGGAAAACACGTCCCAAGTACCTATCAATTAATTAGCCTAAATATCATTCCTGAAAGCTACTAGTTTTTACATAACTGCCAAAGGAATTGTTGTTTATTAAAATCAGTTTAGTAATTCTTGAATTATACAGGAGTGCACATACAGTAAAACTGACGCATGTCTCATCTGATCAATATTGCCGGTTGCATCCCTCTCGGATGATCCCTCATCAGACTGTACTTTCATAAGATATAGCTTGGTGACAGACAGATGAACAGTATAATCGTAGTAAAAAAGGTCCTGTTTTTACCCTTCGAGTATGGAACCCTAATTTATCTCAGTTTCTTACAATAATCCTTCGTTTTCAAAGGACTGCGACCAGGAACACATAGACGCGGTAGCGGCAGACGATAACGGCCAAGACCTATCAGCGTACAACTTCGCAGCGGACGGTTTCCACGCGGGCGCGGCGCCTAACACGGGGTTATGTGCGCCTGGTGTCAGAGGGGGCGTCGACTGGATGAGGAAACTGGCCTTCAGATATAGGAAGATCAAGGACACTTATAACAACTACAGGAATAGGTAATACAGCATCACTATGGAATATGTTCAAGGCCTATATATCCTAGTCACTACACCATTATGGATGCTGTAACTCCTCTAAAATAGGTAAGAATAGACAATCCCATTAGTTCATAGTACCAGGAACACATGTAGTAGAGTTAAGAGCTATCAGCGTACAACTTTGCAGCAGACGGATTCAATGCGGGCTCCTAACACGGGGGGGGTTATGTGCGCATGGTGTCAGAGGTGGCGTCGACTGGATGAGGAAACTGACCTTCAAAATTCAAAATCCTTATACTAATTTTAAACGTAGAAGCGGCTCAATAATTTACTTACTGACCCTTTCAATTTTCAGTAACGTTTGATACATTTGGCTGTCAGTCAGTCAATAGTCAGGACTTTAATTTGAATGTAATAAGTATAGATTTTTTTTTTTTTAATTATGTTTATATATGTATTTATTCAAGAAATGTCAGATACAAAAATTACAATATACAATTAAAGAAAAACTAATTTAAAACTTAAATTAAATTACTAACTATTATTTTAATTTACTTTCACTCTCTATATTATATTACAAATCTTTTGTTAACAATTACAACTAAACATTAAAACCTAAAGTATAGATTATAATGGTAATGTTATGTTATAATTTCAGTGTGGGAGGTCTACTTGGTCCGGCGAAACGTGAACAATGGCTCCAACTGAGAGCAGAGTTAGAACAGGCGACTGATAACTGGCTCACTCTCGCATGCAAGTGTCTCAATATGATCAACTCTAGGTGAGTTATGGTCGCCTAGTACATAGAACTCATTATGACCCCGTTATTTGTAATTTACCTGACTACCACTACTACATTGTCCCATGTAGTAAATGACGAAGTGATCTAGGATGCAGCACGCACGTCCAGAACATTAAAAAAAAAGTGTGTGTGTCAGCTCCGACGCACGACTGGAGTTTACTCCTTAAGTACGAGTATCTAACCATACGCAAAAAGAGTTTATTCAACTGAAAAAAGATTAATATCATATGAAAGGGTAAATTCACAAATTAATGAAAAAAAAAAATAACTTTCCGAAAGAAAATTTTATAAAAACATTATTATAATCAAGAAATATTGTTGATTTTTCAGATATTATCGAATTATTGACTTGAATTATTAATATTTAAAATTTATTTATAAAATAAATCATAGTAACTTGGAGGAATTTATAGACATCGAAAAAAATAATTTTTGGTTAGGTTAGAAATTGTCTATTTTACGTGGATGCGCTTGATAATTCATATTGGATTAAATATCTAATTTTATGTGTTGTTCTCAAATATATATTTATATGAACTACATCGATAATTATTGAATATTTAATAAATACAAATCGCACATGCCCATGCATATAATACATAAATTATAACGTACCTTGCACCCACGTGTTCGTCAGATGTTCCGGCAATATTATCTACACCCCTTTCTGCCATAGTTATTTCAAAATACTTTTAATTCACTTTAGCCAGTATAATGATAAAAATTATAACTTCACAATAACAATATTAATTATTGATATTTATAACAAAAATAGCAATATAAATACATCGACACTAATAGAAAAAACAAACAAGCCCAATAACATATAGTATATAGGTATAGTTGCCTATACAGCATACCATATGTACGTCTTAATACACTCACAGCCAAATTAGAAAGTTGCGCACTAAAGGTGCGCACCAAAAACGTGACACGATTTTCGTTACTTGTTAGTAGGTTTTACCCCTCGGATTTTTCTCATACCGGGCGCCTTATATATGAAAATCGATTCTTAAGGAGTAAACTCCAAAAAAGGTTTATAATCAGAGCAGACTCAAAATAGGTGACTGCTGACTCACTCTCGCATGCAAGTGTCTCAATATGATCAACTCTAGATAAGTTGTGGTATAACTTCATCTGTTTTGGAGTATGGAATATCATGGAATATGTTTCTGTGTATGTGTTTTGTGTGTGGGTGTAGTATTTTAATTTCTTCACAGTCGAAATTAAAAGTAGCATGTTTAGCTCGGGTGAATGTCACTAATTTCACCCTCGAACTCATGAGAAGTAAGAGCGCCAGAAATATCTCAGGTGAAACGGGTGACCTTGGGCTAACAATCTACTATTTCACAAAAACCGCTTTCAAGAATACTAAGATAATCACCGAGAGTTTTTCGTAGGTAGTAAATTAGGTTGATCCGTCACGCTCTGAGGTGAAAGGTTGGATCGGGTGAATTTTGGACCGCCGAGTGTACCTGAACGAGAAAAATAAAGTCAGCTTTGCAAAATTACCAATGAAGTTTTCTTCAGTCGTGTGGTCTTAAGCACATACTCGTTTTAGGAGAATTTATTCTAAGGTCAAGAAAAATAATAATTAAGTTCTCTTGTTTTGATTTCCAGAGAAAACTGCGTAAACGTACTAGTAACGACAACGCAATTAGTACCTGCCCTCGCTAAAGTACTGCTATTCGGTCTTGGAGGCGTCTTCCCCATAGAAAACATATACTCTGCTACTAAAACCGGTGAGTAGTCAATAGTAAACTACTACTTATTAGTAAAGTACTACTATTCGGACTTAAAGGCGTCTTCCCCATAGAAAACATATCGATACTGGAAATTTCAATTGTCGTAAAGGACAAAACACGATTGTTCAGGAGAGCTAAAAAACAAAAATTAAAATTTTTGATGTCTTATATTTTTGTCATATACACTGCTATAATAATAACGTTAAGGGCAACCCTATCTATTTTTTCTTGCTCTATCCTTAAAAAATAATAAAATAAGCTTAAGTTAATAATTGAAGAAAATAGGAGTCCTTTACAGCCTACAAAAAACAAACTTAAGTACTTTACAGCCACAAAGAATTGGTTATAATAGCGTCATATGTGTCGTAAAGGACCAAATATGATCAACAATGGGATGTACAGGGCAATTAAATTTGAATTTAAGGGGGTAAAGGGCCTAAAAAACTAAAGTATCTAGTTAAAATACCTGCATTAGGCAGTAAAACGACCCGAAGTAAAGTGTTTTTTTATCATTATTTTATCATTCATCAGAAGTTTATTCGTTACAAACAAACTTGCCCTTTTATTATTTTAAAAGAAATGGATGAATCGAATTTGTGTTTATTTATAACATTTTAATAGTATTAAATCATTCCAATAGTAAAAAAAACTAAATTTTTAGAATTATCAGCCAAAAATATCATCTATTTTAAAAGAAATTATAAATGAAACTTATACAATAAGTATTATAATCATAACTGTAATAATTAAACAAACAAAATCTTTGTCCAAATCAAAACCCAAAACTCTTGTTTAAGTTTTGGGGGAACAAGAAATCGGTTGTTTAAATGTCTTAATTTTTTTAGTTAATTTATTGTATAGACATTTACTGCCTGTGGCTTTATTATTTTTACACCTATTTCATAGTATCTAGAATAAAATTACCTCGTAAAGATGATTTCGTTAAGTCCAAATGCAATAAAACTGTCCTATCTAGGTAATGAATTTCTAAAGGTGCCATGTCTAGCATCTTAAAAATCACCTGAATCTTTAGTATACCTATTAAGAATATTTCTACTCATATAGATTAAGATCAGTTTACGATCAGATTTCGTTGAATCTGAAAAGACTGTCTTACCTAGACAATTCTAAATTTCAATTATAAAAACAAACAAAAACTCATTCCTCGTTTTCTAGAATATGATATTCTTCACATTTTGGTTAGTATTCTGAATATCTTCTCAACATAGATATGATTTCATTAGAGCTAAATGCAATTTAACTGCTAAAAACTAATCTACCAAATAGACTTTAATAACTATTTCTGTGACTTAAGAATATTAGTCAATAGTTTTGGGTTTAATATTAAATTGTCAATATAAAGCATTAATAAAAGTAATAAGTAGCTGCATCATTTACTGATAACTGTGTTACTAAAATAATAAATTGTGTCCAAAAGTAAGACACCATTGGCCAAATATACCGAAAATAATATATTAACCTCATAATGCCTTATTATTATAATATTTATAATTGTAGCAAAAGTATAGCTAGCGGATAATCAAGAATTAGCGTGCATCAAAATAGTAGAATGCTTTGAACAATAAAAATAAGAAAAAAATCATTTTATGTTCAAGAAATGTATTGTTAATGGTTTAATTTTAATAATAAGAAACTTGGCGAAATTTAAACTAAAATAAAATAAAAAAAGATATTAATTAACCATTCTTTTTAGTTTAAATTACTTACCCCAAAGTAAATTAAGCTTGAAATTTTGCTTAAACAATAGGTCGTAAATCCTACTACTGAAAGGCTGAACAAGCTTATTATTGACAAGAGTGGTCTTTACGACCATTAAATTTATTGTAATAATATTATTGACAATGTCGTAAATAACAATTTGTTGGAAAAGTAGATTTACGTCATCATACATAACAAAAATTTGTCTTTACACTCTCTTATAAAAAATATTTATTCTATACACCCCAAATCGTGAAATAATTAGGCAAAATGTCTATAAAATTCAGGTCGTAAACGGCCTCTAAAATCTTCATTTTTAAAGATACGATTACTTTGAATATACCGATCGATAGAGCTCGCGATCCTGATTCCAAATATATAAATAACTCATTTTGGCCAAAATGTCCTTTACGACAATTGAAATTTCCAGTATCGATATACTCTGCTACTAAAACTGGTGAGTAGTCTATAGTAAACTACTACTAATTAGTAAAGTACTACTATTCGGACTTAAAGGCGTCTTCCCCATAGAAAACATATACTCTGCTACTAAAACCGGTGAGTAGTCAATAGTAAACTACTACTTATTAGTAAGGCACTACTATTCGGACTTAGAGGCGTCTTCGTTATAGATAACATATACTCTGCTACTGGTGAGTAGTAAATAGTAAACTACTACTTTAGGGGAACTGGGTGAAATGGTCCCAACATGGAAGGACCGATCACCCGTCTGTGTCTCCTACTAGAAATAATAATAATAAACTACTACTTATTATTAGTAAGGTACAACTGTTTGGACTTGGGAGCGTCTTCTCTGTCAAAACATATGTATACACTGCTACTAAAACGAGTGAGAAGTCAATAGTAAACTACTACTAATTAGTAAGGTACTATTCGAACTTACAGGCGTCTTCTAGAAAACATTATATAATGTACTCTGCTACGCTACTAAATTGGTGGGTTTAAAACATTAGCAGCTCCTCCTTCTGGCTATATACAAAAAATGTATTGAAATCGGTTGAGTAGTTCAATCAGTTACGTAAAAATAAAGGGTCTCCAAACATTTGGCAACAAATATGATTCAATAACGGTGTACTTACCATGATTTTTTTAATTTGATTTATACGGAGCTCGATATACTCAACTGTTTAAGTAGCCCTTAGATTTCGAGTAGCGTTTCAGTATTCCGCGCGAAAACCGAAGATGAATCTGTGTTTTTCTTGTTACCATACTAATTTTTATTAGAAGCTACTCAAATGTTTAAGTAGCCCTTAAATTTTCGAGTAGTATTTCGGCCATAAGTCCCGTTTATTTTAATTTAATCATTTCTTAAGTTTCTTGTAATTTAATGTGGTTTTTCAGGTAAAGAAACATGTTTCGAAAAAATAAAACAGCGATTCGGCGAGCGATGTACGTACGTCGTCGTCGGCGACGGTCAAGACGAAGAAGCGGCGGCTAAAGCTAAGAACTACCCTTTCTGGAGGATATCCAGCCATTCTGACATAGCTGCGTTGTACAACGCTTTGGACATGGGCTTCTTATGATCTGCTGCTAGCCTGGTACCTTTGGTTTATAAAGTTTACTGTTTGCTACAAGCAGTTAGGCCTCCTTTGATCTGCTGCTAGCCTGGTACGTTTAGTTTATGAAATTTACTGTTTCCTAGAAGCAGTTCGGTTTCCAGTCAACATTGTTAGGTTTCCTAAGGTCTGACACCAGCCTGGTACCTTTGGTTAGTAAAATTGATTGTTTATAATTGTTAAATTACCCTTCCTCGGAGGATATTCAGCCATTCTGACATAGCTGCATTGTACAACGCTTAGGACATGGGCTTCTTATGATCTGCTGCTAACCTTTGGTTTATGAAATTTGTTGTTTGCTACAAGCAGTTAGGTCTCCTTTGATCTGCTGCTAGCCTAATAACTTTGGTTTAAAAAAAAAACTGTTTCTTAAAAGCGATTCCCTGTCCAGTCAACATTATTTGGCCTTATGACCTTTGGTTTATGAAATTTACTGTTCGATAGAAACAGTTCGTTTTCCAGTCAGTTTTATTAGGCTCCTTATGATCTGCTTCTTTCCTGGTAGAGAGGTTTAAGTCTAAAAATGGATGCCCTTGACATTGACCTTGAGCGTTTTTTAACTATACCGAATGTAAACGTATGAACTATACAAATTATTATTATAATAACACTGTTATGTATGTAAGAGTAAATATTTTGGAGGGACGTGCATTTATAGATTGAAACATTTTGGCCAGTAGGGAACGTCTGGGATTCGAACTTCTTTGATTTATATTTGCCTAATACGATGATTTAAAAAAAGTACTAGTAAAGTAAAAAATGAAAAAATTGTACCTACTTCTTGTGCCAACCGAAAATAAAAAAATACTTGCTTACTTCAATAGCCTAACTAAAAACTAGTTTTTAAAATAAGTACATTAATTTTAGTTTGGAGCATTAAAAACATTATTTTTTTAGTTTGAAGCTCAAAGTCGGCTCAAAATGTTGCAACTTGAAAATGTTTTGTAAATATTTTTATATAGAACGTAGACGGACGATCTGTATGTTCATTCCTACTTTTTTATATACATATTTACTTTATGTATTAATTATTATGTACAGTCATTATAACTTGTCTAGGTAAATTAAATTGTATAAAAATATTATTATTATTGTATCTATGTAATCGAAATGGGTTAGACTTTGACAGATATTCCTAACGGACCAACAAAACGGATCAGTGAGTTGATAGGAATGACACTTTATTTTTATTTCTTATCGGTTGTGAACCGATTATGGCCATTAGGAAATTAGCCAGTGTCATGTATTCCAATATATTATGCAAGTTATTTGCATCGAAACAGTCAAGTCGTCATAGTCAAAGTCAAGTCTAGGGAATCATTTATAAACACGGCGGCCATTTACAAACAATCTTCACGGAGCCTTGGAGACAACACTAAGTTAATGTTTTGCACCGATTTTCACTTTCATTCCACTTGTACACCTTCACGAAACTAAATTGATTAATATGCCCCCGAAATTAAACAATTTGCACGCATATGAACTAGGTTTCACAAAAATGAAAATTTAGCACCACATCTCCTCAACGAGTTCCCGCCAAGACTCAATGACACTTGATCAAGCTATTTATTCCCATTGAAACAACTCTTACATCAGAAGTGGGATGCTTAGAAAAGTGGTCGATAAATAGTGCATTTTTAGTTGGTCTACTGGGAAATTTTCTATAAACGACATTGAATTCCGAAGAATTTACCAATAACCCATACTGGTGGTTCTAGGAAGAAATTTCCAAAAAAATTGAAGAAGAATAGAAAATTAATTATTTTTGATTCACAATACATGAAAACCATGAATAACAAAGATAATATAACAAATCAAATACTAGGTGAATTAATGCTTTCCTGTGGGACTACTAGAAAATTGTCTACAAAAAATCGTAATATGCCTGTAAATCTTAAAGTTCGTCATTTTGTTTACGTTAGTGGCGTCTCGCCATAGCCACAACTCTATATCTACACTTCTACACCAATATTAAAAAGCTGAAGAGTTTAATATTTCTTTTTGTTTTTATTGCTCAAGGCATTTTAAACTTAGAAATATTTTTAGCAAGGAAATACATTTCCAAAAAATCCCCATGACAGGATTGGAACCTGCGTCCTTTCGCTAACCAGGCGACTGCTCGAACCACGTGAGCTACACAGGAATCACGTGTCATGATATATTTTCTCGGCCATATCTCTCCTTGCTAATTGTTTACCAACTAAGGCTTGGGTTTCAGCGCCATCTGCCGGTCAATCTGTCATGGGGATTTTTTGGTTATATATTTCCTTGTTAAAAATATTTCTAAGCTGAAGAGTTTGTTTGATTGTTCAGGAGTTACTGGTCCGAATTGAAGTCTTATCTATATCGATTACTTAACTTTTTTTCTGAGCAGTTTTTATCGTTGCTGTAAAATATGCACAACTATTTTTTTATATTATCTACAATTTCTACACAGTACACCGCTTTTCTACACTCCCAAAAACATGTCACTTATGTACAAAACAAGTTTATTCAAAAGAAAACCAATTAATATAGGTCTACCAGAATCTCACAGCATGAGAAAAAATAATTATTCTTGATTTTTATATCGTAATTTCATTTACATCAACAACATAGATCAAGAAAGTAAACAAAAAACTAATATATTTGATTGAAAGTGACAGCTCTTTGATTGATTGATTGTACACACACAAACATAACAAAATAATACAGAAAATATCTTAAAATATGGAGATATATCTTTATCTCTCTTTATCTTTTTTACTTTTTCCTTAGATAATTGACAGTTCTGTGTTTACATTTTCTATGTTTCTGTAAAAGGGTATAGTTTACATACGTTGTTTTTTTATATATTTTTTCACCCTTTTGCCATCAGATTCTGGTACATCTATAGGTAGGTATCTAGTTTATAATTTTGCAAGAAAAAAACTTCGGAAAAAAAAGACTATCGTTGATTTTACGGAACTTAGCAATATTTCAAAAATATTATTATTAGTCAAAATTGTTGTAAATAAATATATTAAATATACTATTTAGTTAAAGCACCTAATTGTAGTTCCAAATGATTTATTCGAGGTGTAAATAGAAATATATTATTTGAAAAATATTGTTTTGTTTTATTCTTGTGTTTTTGGGACCATGACCCGTGGGCCTATTGATCTGTCCCACCGGTAGGTCTATGGGTCATAGACGAATCACGAAATTTGTTCTGGGTTACAGAGATCATATTTTGTTCACAGTTTATTTTGAATAATTATCGTTATACATTAGTGTGATTATGTATTTTCGATTTATACGATTTTAAACTAACATGTTGGAACTGCATTGAGTTTCACAAGCCGCAGGTACTTTCGTCAATACAACGTCAATGCAAACCCCGAACGGTACGTGAAACCATTGAAATTACTAAGGCTGAAATCTATTTTCCGTAATTTTTGGTATTTATAAAGCGATCTTCGCAACTATTCAAAGATTTTGCTTAGTAAAGTCGAAGTTTTTCAAATAAATAAATTCTGTGACCAACACACAGCGCCATCTAGCCCCATGGTAAGCTGCTAAGCTTGTGTTACGGTGACTTGACAACGGATATACTACTTATATTTATTTTCTTAAATGTAGAATGTAAACCAATCAAAAATAATTACATACCTAAACTTTGCTTCTCTGTTATGTATGACTATGAAGTTCTTATTATTTTAGGCGTATATTACAAAACAATTCAACGTTTATGCTTAGTTTTTTCTTAGCTCAGTTAGCAAAACCAAAGTACGCACTATAAATTTAAGCTTAAGTAATAGTCGTCTAGTGATTTTAACAGGGAATATAAAGCCTGATGGAATTCGGTTGTTGAACTGTGCAAAACTAACGAACACTATACGAAATTCGTGAACCGATACCGCAAGTGTCGTATGTCGAGTGCAGAACCAGTAGTGTGAATTTTTTCGTTAAAAAAAAATGCGAACGTGATGGTTAAGTTAACGCGTATTTTGTATGAAAACTCAAAAAGCGCCCCTAGCGGACGATATCGAAGATACCAGTTTTTATACAAAATACGCGTTAACTTAACCATCACGTTCGCGTTTTTTTTTTTTAAAAAATCACACTAACGGGTACAGGATCGAGTAAAAATAATAGAAAACAAAAATAAGCAATTTTTTCTTCTAAAATAAAATAAATGAGCTTGCCCCTACTAGTGTCAATAGTAGGGGCCAATAGCAAGACTCAGTCAGCGTGTTAGGAAGCAGGTAGTCCGATATGGACGCCAAGTGATTATATTCTCTTTGATGGACGCCTCTAACTGTCATGCACCTACCCGCATTCTCCAGTCTTTTAAACAAGTTAGTTGAAATGATTGGCGAAATATCGAGGAGCTCCATAGAAAACAAATTTAAACATGGTTAGTACCCCGTTATTAATTAATAATATTATAGTACTAACTGCACCCCGCGGAAGTGAAAAACGCGTTATCACAGGCGCGGGCGGCCGAGCGGTTCTCGAGCGGTTGCACTTTTTCGATCATTACTCGGGTTCTACTAATAATTTTTGGATAATCTGTTATGAGCAAATATCTGATTTTTCGCTCTAAAATTTCGCATAGCCGCATCTTACGTCCTTATTGTAGACATCTCAGAATCGCTGGCGCTTTCCCTGTCACAATCAAAGAAGTTATATTACACTAGATAATACTTTCTTGGTCACAATTTAACTTAGATTAGGTATGTAGGTTAAGTAGGTACGCCCCAAATATATTGGAATAAGGGAGGGTTCCGCATTCGATGATTGAAATACATAAATAAATATATTTATTGTAACATAGAAAAAAGTACATACTAAATTAAGCCTACTAACTGCATTAGCGTAAGCTGTGTTGCAGCCGGCAGTTCATTCCTTAAAATGAGAGTTTTTTTTTACTTGCATCGTATAAACATGTGGATAGTTTTAAAGGTAGTATTGATCATGATTACGGCTCTCTTGAGACGCTCGCCTTCAGCTCGACGCTCGAATTTTTAGACCGCCTACGCCTCAGCAGTAATCGTCAAGTATCAAAATCGATAGGTAGGTATCTCATAACAATGACTAAAGCTTTAGTAATTGTTCTGAGGTAGGTTAAACCTATAAAATGGATCCATTTTATAGGTTCTCTAAAGGATCTATAAAATGGTTTTTCCCGACTAACTGACTGACTGATCCACGACACCCTAAACTGCTGATTAGATATTGATTTGATTGATTGAGAGCTGTTGTGAAGTGCGTTTTTACCCACGACGACGCGGACGGAACGTAGCAGTACATATATATATATGCGTTTGGGGTGATAGGTTGTTATACTATGTATGATGATAGCCGATAAGGAAGGGTTGTTTTTCTTTAACGATTAGCACCAGAGACTGTTACATCGCGTCTTCGCTCCTAGAAGACTGTGCACTTGACAATTTTTAAAATAGCAATTTCAATCATGTTCTTTAAGGTTAAGGTAGTTTTTGCTTTGATATATCAAAACGGTTGAACCCAGTTGGATCCAGTGTGAAAAAAGGACAGACTTGAGTCTTTCTAACATCAAGTGGACCGTTTTTTTGACGAAGTGAGCTTTCTACTGTATACTATTTCTAAGCTGCTATTGGTCAGAGTCAACCAACTTCGAAGTACGGAGCTCGAGAAAGTGAAAAGAAAGAGCCGAGAATACGATGAACTTGCCTACACGCCAGATCGAAACACGCTCCACCGAATTGTAAATATTTTTATACGTGATCACGGACTAGGGAGTTTTCGCGGGAACGCGGTTAGGAGATGTGTTGCTAAATTTTCATTTTTGTTAAACCTTGTTCAAATGCGTGTAAATTGTTTAATTTTGGGGGCATATTAATCAGTTTAGTTTAGTGAAAGTGTACAAGTTTAAATGAAAGTGAAAATCGGTGCAAAACATGGACTTTAGCGTTGTCTCGAAGGCTCCATGAACAAACGTTGTAAAACATGGCCCCCGTTTTACAATGATTCCCTCGACTTGACTTTATCTATGACGACTTGACTGTTTCGATGCAATGCAAATAAAAACTTCCATGAATTAATAATACTTGACACTGGCAAATGTCCAAATGGAATAAGGGAATAAGCCATATATAAACGAAGAATAGAGATCACGGACTAGTAAGAAGATACTAAAGTTATGACTAAGTACAATAGACAATTTATGTACACATCCGTTGCTAAGCAACGCAAAGCAAAACAAAGTCGCGTCAAAATAACAACGCTGTTTTCGTTGCGTTCGTCTACAAATAATCTCGATTTTTAATTTAAATTGGTAAAAATAACGAATAATTAAATATGAAAGTGGTAGACACGATACTGTTCGATATATCGAAGAATGAACTGTTCAAAATAAATGAAAATTACAAAATGTTGCACCGAAAACTGAAGACCACATGGAAAGTTATGATGTAAGCACTTTAATAGACTCATAGTTTTTACAATCTCTACTACCTACTTATAAATACGAATGTAACTCTGTCTGTCTTTTCTTACGGTAAAAGTCACCCTATAATGTTTTGGGCACCACAACGCCATTAACAAAATTGCTTGCGCTGCGCTGTATAACAATGTTTTCAACTAATGTGAAGGCCAAACCAAAATCAATCATTTGATGGAATCAAACTTTTTCCACTGTCGTCAGCATCTTGTTACCTTCACCCGTGTTCCTTTGTTTTACCAGCATCATCAGTACTTTCCTGGTCGTCCGTTTAAATGTGGATTTTTGCATTGCGGTAGGTAGGTGAAATAAGGTTAAGTTTGTATGTCAGTAAGTGACGATGACGATGGATTACGATGATGATGATGCCACTGTACATCACTTTCCCTACCCCTGTGTCGATTTTCATTCATGAATAGTTATCACCCGCGTAAGTCCCGATCCTGCGGGATTTTCGGGATCAAAAGTATCCTTTGTTACTCTCCATCATTTAAACTATCCCTATGCAAATTTTCATCCAAATCGGTCGACCCGTTTGACCGTGAAGAGGGAACAAACAAACAAATAAACAAACTGACTTTCGGATTTATAATATTAGTAAGATAATGTAAACTGATTTTAATTGTAGTTGGTTGTGCAAATAAAGTGATAATCTATCTATTTATCTACCTGTGATCGACAACTAGGTTCATAGTTTAAAAGTACCAGGCTTTCAGAAACCGCGAAGAGCTCTCTCCCAACATTCTTCAAGACGTGAAGATCCTCGTAGTACCAGGGCCACAGAACATGTTCACAGACGACGAGCTGTCTTCATTGAAGTCTATGGTAGAAAGGGGGGACTCGGTTTTGGTGATAATGACAGATGGGGGGGAGGAGCGAATGAACACGAATATCAATTTCTTTTTAGAAGAGTACGGAATCGTTGTGAATAATGGTAAGTAGAAAACGGGGGGCCTACTGGCTTTGTACCTTTGTACGAACGAAAGAACGATCGATATGTTTCAGAGGTTTGACGACCTCCGTTGCGCGTCGGGCGAACGCTTGGCTGCAATGCGGAAGGTTGCAGGTTCGATTCCCGCCGGGTGCAAATATTTATGCTTAAAGGAACATTCTGACATTTGAAAAAAAAAATAGAACTTTATTTTTTTATTTGATTGCGTCAAAAGTGTAGATGCACTTATAAAGAGTTTGTTTCTATGATTATTTGTTTGTTTGAACAAACTACACTGGTCCGAATTGAAAAATTATTTTTGTGTTTACGCGGATGAAACCGCGAGCGCTGCTAGTCTTTCATGCTTTGTTCCCCGGGACCGGAATTTCATTTAAGGAAATGTCATATAAGTTGTAGGAAAATGTAAGTTATTTGACAAATACTTAGAAAGAAAGAAAGACAATATTGTCAGAAAACAAGTAATTTCGCATAACAATGCATCTATTTATTCCTATATTTCAGATTGCGTAGTCCGAGCACAGTATCACAAGTTCTACCACCCGAAGGAGTGTCACATCTCGAACGGTATCCTGAACAGGGCTGTCACCAAACATCTCATGAAGATGCCTAACTACTTAAGCGAGAGCGATGATTTCTTGTAAGTCTTCTTCTTAAGAATATATGTTCAACATAATTTCTTCTATGGTTTTCGCGATCTTGCATAATTAAACACTTTATTTATCGGGTTGAATCGCGCTTTATGCATGGTTTTAAACGAACCGAGCTTTCGCCAACTTTACAGTTGGCTTTTTCAAGGTTGGTTTTCAAGGTTGACAAGGCTCAGTCAACCTTGAAAAAGCCAACTGTAAAGTTGGCGAAAGCTCGGTTCATTTAAAACCATGAATAAAACGCGATTCAACCCGATAAATAAAGTGTTTTATTATATATGTTCAAGTTTATCTTATAAACATTTTGTTACCACAAGTTCTACCATCCTTAACAGTGTCACATCACGAACGGTATTCTGCTGTGGTATCATGTAATTAGCATCCACCGCTACTAGTGGCTAAGTTGTAGTACATTGCTGCTTTGACGTAACGTGGTTGTTACCGGTGATTACTTCAAAGCAGCAATGTAGAATACGAAATATGTTTTTTGACAGTAAATAGCAACCAGTAGCGGTGGATGCTAATTAGATGATACCACAGCTGAACAGGGCTGTCACCAAACAGCTATTGTGGACGCCTAGTACTCATCCACATGAGATGCTTAAGTAGTTACTCTCGTTCAAGTAACTACTTGATGACTTCTTATAAGTCTTCTCATCTGTTGGCCTATTCTTGTAAGAAATTCATCTAAAATATCATTTTAATACCATTGCAGACAATATTTTATTTCGAATTTGACGTTTTTAAAATACCATTTATCATTTTTCGACAACTCGAAGTTCCGTTTTAATTTTGGAAAGAAAAAGGAATCTCTAAAACCATGTACTAAACGGAATTCAATGAAACTACTAGGAGTCTATTCAATACAAACAAACAAATTAATCTTTTCTTCTTTTATATCAAGTAGGTTGTATACGGCGCGTTCCGACGATGACCACTTAAGCCGAAAGGGGGTTGAGTTAATATTTCACTGAAAAACAGCTGTTTTTGAAAATAAAGACAATTAAAGTTTTTATTGCAGTTGTCCAATAATAGGGTTAATGACCTCTAAGTCTAAGAAACGGCTGATTTTCAAGTAAACTTTAAAATGGAAATTTTCGAAAAATACTTTGAATTTTCAAAAGTTGTAGAAAAGTTGTTCTCCTGGACGTCTAGAACAACCCACTTTCGGATTAAATGGTCATCGTCAAAACACCCTGTATAAATAATGACCCTGTATAAACACCCTGCATAATAATCCGATAAATGACCTTGAGTAAATAAATAATAATAAAATAAATAATAATAAATAGAATTATGTTTTTAGAGAAGATCCAGCGACTCCTAACTTCGTATACCCGTACGGGGCAACCCTAACAGTAAAGAAGCCCGCGGCGGCCATCTTGTCTAGCAGCGACGTTTGCTATCCGGTGAAAAGACCTGTCGCCGCCTTGTATACTTCGGAAAAAAGTGGAGGTAGGTCTTATTAATATCTTACTTCTCACTTCTTCTATCTTCTTTAACTATCTATACTTATAATAAATGAAGAGAGGACAAAAAGTCTGTACTTGGAAGTAATATAAAAAAAAAGTGGTCTAGGGGACATAGAATAAGTAGTAGAACAATATTTTATAATTTTTAAAATTCATGTCTGACTGTCTGTTTGTCTGTTTCTCTGTCTGTTCCTTATACAATTAAAAACTACTAATCCGATTGAAATCTGGTTTTCAATATTGGATAGTTCTATTTTCGAGGACCCTTGTGGTATCCAATTAGTAGAACCCGAGTAATGAACGAAAAAGTACAACCGCTCGAGAACCACTCGGCCGCCCGCGTCCTTGACAACTGACAACGCGTTTTTCACTTCCGCGGGGAAACCGCGGGGCGCAGCTGGTACTTAATAATACTAGGAGTTCGCCCCGAACTGAGACCTCACGACCCCCTATCTTCCCAACCTCTCTACCGATCCGGCTCATCTTCGAACTCATAAATTCTATTGACCTAAACTACGCCGTTGTCGATTTGTCGATTTCATACAAAAAAATCTGTCGATTGGCGATTTCGTTATTCGATAAGAATGTTGGCTAGGGCCGCAGTTTACTCACTCGCCTTTAGCAGAGGTGACTCAAAATTCGAACATTGCATCGTTGTTCTATTAACCCACCATTTAGGTATTATAAGCATACAGGCGATAATGTACCTATCTATGTATTATATAAATATAAATAAAATAAAAAAAAAGTATAATAATATGTAGTCCGTTGTCTAGTACTCATAGCACAAACCTAGTGCTTAGTTTTGGGCTTGCGCTGTGTGTAATGTTGTGCAATAATTATTTATATTTTATTTTTGTGTGAATCCGAACAATTTGACTCTAATAATGACCAGTCCGGTTCTGTGCCCAATGACTTAATATGAACATTTTCTTCCAGGAAAACTCTTCGTAATTGGTTCAGGTCATTTCTTCGCAGACCAGTACCTTGAAAGTGAATGTAACGACTTGATCAGAGAGATGGTCTTCAACTACTTGGGTGGTAACGTCGACTTGCATCTCAACCCAGTCGATGTTGAGGATCCTGATGTAAGTGGACTCCTTTCAGTTATGTGCGCCTGGTAACTTAACTTTAACTTGTTCCATTGCCGTTTATGTGAGCGTGCTACGTCTAAGACTTTATTGTCTATGACGTAGCACGTAATGACTTTGTCATTTACTGTGGTCTTTGACATATAACGAGACATTCTTTCTATATGTATTGACAAATACATTAGGAGTTTGGCGGGAACGCGTTGAAGAGATGTGTTGCTAAATTTTCATTTTTGTGAAACCTAGTACAAATGCGTGTGAATTTCAAATTAATCAATTTAGTTTAGTGAAAGTGTGGTGAAAGTGAAAATCGGTGCAAAACATGGACTTTAGCGTTGTCTCCAAAGCTCGCTTGAACCGTCATTGTAAAGAGCCACCATTTACAATGACTGCCTTGACTTGACTTTTACTACGACGACTTGACTGTTTTGATGCAACCAATCGCAATTTGCTCAAATAACTTGCAAAAATTAATAATACTTGACACTGGCTACTTTACAAATGGCCATAATCGGTTCACAATCGATAAGAAGTAAAAACAAATGCATTAGAAATATTGCAAATGTCTTGCTATGGCGCCACTATCTACATTCTACTTGGGATAGGTACTGAAGATCGTACAAAGTGGAGATGACAGAGCAGGAAAGCGGATTCCGGGCTCATGAGAGGGATGCAACTAGGGTTGCCAACCATACTGTTTTAAACAGTATTATACTGAAATTTCGTAAATTTGTTTTTTATTGCTCAGGACATATTATTTACTAGAAATACTTGCGTGGCCGAGCGGTATAGGCACTGGAATATTGATCCAGGGACGCGAGTTCAAATCTCGCCGCAAGTGAATTTTTGAAGATGAATTTTTCCTTTAAAAATATTTCTAGTATTATACTGTTTTTCACGAAATTATACTTTTTACTGTTGAGCAAAAATAAAGTATACAAAATACTGTTTTCAGCATAAAAATGCAAACACATTATTATTTGTTATACTTAGACACTCGCTCACACAAATTTGTTTTTATTCAGTCGGAGGGCGGCGGGCGCTCACTGCTGTAGAGTTATTATTGTGATGAGGCGTATGAAAGTTTTAAAAAAGATTTTAAATTAGTAAGTTGTGCGAGAAACTCTAATAAAAAATATGTATTTAAAACAATAAATAAATAAATACAAAACTTTTCATTTTTCGAAAATACTATTTAATATTCTTCATTGACCCGAATATACTTTTTTTAGAAATATATGTAAATATATTCCTTGTAAATAAAGGATTATTATTAAATAAAATAAATCAAGCTAAATCAATCAAATAAATCAATCTAAATCAATCTTGTAAATAAAGTTGGCAACCCTAGATAACGATGATTTAGAAACAATTTTGGGTACGTTGTTCCGCAGACGAATGAGTACCGCACCCTAAACGACATGCTTTGGCTGTCCTCGATCCCGCTACCCGAGCCCGCGTCGTCGCCGCCGCCGCGTCTCACGCCACTACACCCACACGCGCTCTTTACTTGGACGCTGTTCTCACTCAATTTGTCTAATTGTAAGTTTTATATCCGCTGGTCGCTGGTTTCCTTCCTTAAGGGTGGTGACGGAAGATCAGTGTTCGTTCGAAAGGACGAAGTAGACACTGAGTCATGGCCCTTTGGTCCTACTGCAACACACACATTTTATAAAAACTTTTGTAACTTGTGAGAATTTTTTTGTTTGTGTTTTTTACTTTTTTTTATTGTAATATGTGTGTGTTTTAGTCCCAATAAACGACTTTTGTATTTGTATTATATAAGCCTGAAAGGTGGACCTTTTTAATACAAATCCACAGCATTCAAACACTCTCGACTATAAAATACAAGAATTTATCCATACCTAACAAGAACAAACCCTTTTATTAAGACTTACTGACTGTCTGTACCTATCTCATGAACCGTCATAGGCTATGACGGCTATACAATTTTAACTGTCCAGCTATCACTAGACATAGCCAGACATGATAGGGACATAGCTAGGGATGATGACTGGAAAGTGCCACCTGTCTGGGACCCTGTACTTCATTTGATTAAGTCCCAGGCCCAGCCAACAACAGCTGCAAGACCACAAGATACCGTTAGCCATTTTTGTAGGATTTAGTATTTTTTGTTATTTAGTTTTGTTAATTCTTGGTTTGATGTAAAAAATTCCGAGTAAAATGAGAACCCCCATGAGTTTCTTCGTGGCTTCTTCTCATGTGAAGGCGCGTTCCGAAGCCATGGTAGTTTTTTGAGCTAGCTAGGGATAAAAATAATTATAATTTAAATTGAAAACTATTACAATAACTCTATAGTCTGCGTACCTACACTGGAACGTTTTGTTACAAATAATTATGAGGCGGTAGTTTACTGTAACTTTTTAGAATGTTAAAATAGACAAATTACATCTCAGTCAACCTTGAAAAAGCCAACTGTAAAGTTGGCGAAACCTCGGTTCGTTTAAAACCATGAATAAAAACGCGATTCAACCGGATAAATAAAGTGTTTTATTATAGCTAGCTATAATAAAAACAGTTAAAATTGTCACAGATAATGTATTTCGATTGCCTTTATTAAAAACAAAATAAATACTACCTACCTAGCTACTAGCTCCCTAATTAATTACACAACAGACGTGATTTTTTGTGGCCCTTTGTGCGCGAGTCTGACTGGCACTTGACTGGTTTTTTACTTTTAAAACAAAACGAGTCCATTTCTGGAGTTTTGGCAGGAACGCGTTGACGAGATGTGTTACTAAATTTTCATTTTTGTGATAGTTCGAATGCGTGTAGCACTTTCATTCCACTTGTACACCTTCTTCAATTCAGAACTTTTATTTGAAAATACAATTATTCTTCTTCTTCTTCTAATGGCTTTTCCTTTCGGACATTTGCCAGTGTCGAGTATTATCAATATTTGCAAGTTATTTGCATTGAACGAAACAGTCAAGTCGTCATAGTTAAAGTCAAGTCGAGAGAATCATTGTAAAAAGGGGGCCAATTTTTACAATGTTTGTTCACGGAGTATTGGGGACAACACTAAGCTAAAGTCCATGTTTTGCACCGATTTTCACTTTTATTTACACTTGTACACATTCACGAAACTAAATTGATTAATATGCCCCCGAAATTAAACAATTTGCACGCTTTTGAACTAGGTTTCACAAAAATGAAAATTTAGCACCACATCTCCTCAACGCGTTCCCGCCAAAACTCCAAGTAAATAACTTGAAAAAATATTAATAATACTGGCTTAATGTCCAAATGGAATATAGCCATATAAAAGAAGAGTATTCCAGTTATAAATCCTAAATACTATACTTTTTTATTTTTTGTTACCGTACATGTGTCGTATTCCGATGCGTAGACCAGTGCTGTCACTGCCGTCTGTTTAAGTGAACATGCCACATCTTAGACCCCCTTCGAAACAGTTTTATTCTCTGTTTCAGTACCAGAAGTACTAGGCATGTATGACGCGTTAGGAGTAAAACATGAGCCTCTCAGATTGATTGCACCTCAGTTTGAGACACCATTTCCTCCGCTGCAACTTGCTGTAAGTAATTGATTAAATTATAACATGACACGTGATGCCTTTGTAACTTAGTGGTTAGATCACTCGCCTGGTTAGCGATGGGGTTCGAATCCTGTCATGGGGACTTTTTGAAAATATATTTCCTTGGGAAAATATTTCTAAGTTTAATTTAATTAATATGCATTGAGCAACAAAAAAACAAAGAAATATTAAATTTTAGTGAAAGCGCATCTTACGTTGGGAGTGTTAACTGTTAAGTGCCACCACCCGAACCAGTAAATAAGATGCAAAGCTTGACCGGTAGATGGCGCTGAAACCAAGCCTTATATAGTTGGTAAAACAATTAGCAAGGAGAAATTATAACATGACACGTGACGTGTAGCTCAGTGGTTAGAGCAATCGCCTGGTTAGCGAGGGGGCGCAAGTTCGAATCCTGTCATGGGGATTTTATTTAAATACTAGCTGCGCCCCGCGGTTTCACCCCGCGCAAGTTGCGAACCCGCGTTGTTCGAACACCTACCTATCGCAATGCAATAATCCACACTTAAATGGTACTGTTGAAGTACTGTTGAAGCCAGGCGCTGCTGCGCGTGGCATCATCAGTACTTCCCTGGTCGTCCGTTTAAGTGTAGAGTTTTGCACTGCGATAGGTAGGTGAAGTAAGGTAAAGTTTGTATTTCATCAGTATGTGACGATAACGATGACGAAGGATAACGATGGATGACGAGGACGATGATGATGATGCCACTCTACATCACTTACCCTACCCCTGTGTCGATTTTCATTCATTGAATAGTTATCACCCGCGAAAGTCCCGATCCTCCGGGATTTTCGGGATCAAAAGTATCCTATGTTACTCTCCATCATTTAAACTATCCCTATGCAAATTTTCATCCAAATCGGTCCAGCCGTTTGACCGTGAAGAGGGAACAAACAAACAAATAAACAAACAAACAAATAAAGAAACAAACAAACAAACAGACTTTCGGATTTATAATATTAGTAGGATTAGTAGGAAGTAGGATAATATTATTAGTAGGATATTTCCTTGCGAAAAAATATTTTTAAGTTTTATATGCCTCGAGCAAATCAAAACAATGAAATATTGACAGATGTGTCTTTATCTAGCGTGGGGAGGCCTCGCCACGCCAACAATTAGGTTAACTCCCGCCTGTAAATGTTTTACATCAATAGAGCCTCGAATATATACGAGTATATATACCTACCTGTCACTCTTATTTAATTGCTCTGACTATGCAATATTGTAGTGAGTAAAATCAAACAATTCCTTATTAGGAATTAGATTGCAAATTGAATGAATTAAATTAATTAACTATTGCTAATTTAGTAAAACTGTTCTACCAATTTCAAGTGTATGTTATTACTAGCTGCGCCCCGCGGTTTCACCCGCGTAAGTCCCGTTCCCGCGGAAATATCGGGATAAAAAGTAGCCTAAGTTTTAATCCAGGTCCCCAACTCCAAGTTTCATCGCAATCGGTTCAGTAGTTTTCGTGTAAAAGAGTAACAACCTCACATACATACGTACAAACTTTCGCGTTTAAAATATTAGTAAGATGTTTTAATACAGAAGAAAATGGAGGTTTAAATTCGTCACGATTAGCTGTTAAATGAAACTTTCGGTTTTAAACGAGATGTTTTAAGTAAAAATATTTCTGTTACTAAAGTTAACCAATCGTGTAAAGATGAAGATAAGAAAATGAAAAATAAAACACCAAAATATTAATATTTCGTAAATTTGTTTTTATTGCTCAAGGCATATTTACTAGATAATAGAAGTTCCCAACTTGCGTGGCCGAGCGGTATAGGCACTGGAATATTGATCCAGGGACGCGAATTCAAATCTCGCCGCAAGTGAATTTTTGAAGATGAATTTTTCCTGCTAAAATATTTCTACCAAAATATTATTTCCAAATGTTTTGTAATTTAATTACTGATAATTATTGAGATCCTTGCAGCCAATATAGTGAGTATGTCTCATTAAGGGGCCGTAGTAGGCCAGAACTGATGTTTCTAGGATGAATTACTACAAACATTATTTGAAATAAAAGTTTTTGAAACCATATTTATTAAAGTCGAGGATATTTACTTACACGTGAATGTCGTGAAAACACGATTCCTGAAAATTTTCTCGATAAAAAAAACCAAACTTCCCTCTAAATTGTACAAATAAGTGATATTACTCAGTCAATATTGTACGAAAACTAATAAAACTTTGTATAAGAACTGAACTTAACTCAATACAGGCAGTGAATGTTTTGAATTTTAAGAATAACATTAAGTTATCTTGAAACTAGCAATTGTTTGATTTTACGCACAAAAATTTGCAAGGTCGCATTTTACGTCCTTGACTTACACATCTGAAATTCGCTGGCTTTATCCCTGTCACGCTATTAGGGTTGTATAGGCTCTTAAGAAAAAGAAAGAAAGAAAGAGTGATATATAAAACATCATAGTACCAGGCACACATAACTTTGCAGGTGTTCCCGCCAACGTTCAGGGAGCCGCCTCCACCACCTCTGGAGCTGTTTGATCTGGACGAAGCGTTCAGTTCGGAGCGGTCTCAACTAGCGAGACTAACTAACAAATGCTTACAGCCTAGTAACTCGAGGATGGGACAAGGTAATGCTACCTAGGAATTTGGGCATCAAAAACTAGGTTTTAAATTATTTCGCCTATTTTAATACACGATCTAAAAAAATGATCTGCATCTTTTACTCAAATGACGTGGAAATTTTTCTCGATCGAAAAAAAATGTTTCTCGTGCTCGTATGCTACTACCAGCTCCGTAAAGTTGTTGGAGATGTTTGTTACACAAAAATCACTAAACCGATTACAATTAAACTTAGTCTACATTCTAAAGCTAGAGTTCTGGACCAACGCGTAGACTGCTCCATACGCGGAAATTTTATTCTATAGAGGAATAAAGTACCATTTGTGCGATTGTTTGTAACGAATCGGCTCCCAAACTACTGGACAGATTTCACCAATAGGAAGCTACATTATCCAGAAGTAATTTAGACTACTTTAGAGCCATTCCTACAGGATCGAAACTTACATATGTAGGTGAAACCGTGGGGCACAGTATGTTTAATATAGCTTTTGTCGATAGGTGATTGTCGTCAAATAGAAAATGAACTAGAGTACTACATACGCGAATGTGGCAGAGTCGTTCGACTTTCCAAGGCATTGCCACCTGAAGAGGGAACCTCGGGGAAGATAATACTGCATCAGTTGGCCCTTCAACTGGCTACCTTCAAGAAGATAGCTCCGAGAGACTAACTCTCTTTAGTAACGACAGCCTGGGGCCTTATTCAGTACGGGACATGCATTCGAACTACATTGGAATAGCAGTTGATATTTCGAAGCAGCTGTGAAGCAGTAGGAATATTAAATGGCATTCTGTAGGTAATCATAATCACGACACCCATTGCTTCATACTGCTATTATAGCTATGTAAATAATGAAGTAGCCCTTAAATTTGAGGGCTACTTGAATAATTAAGTGGCTCTCAAAATTATCAATAATTAAGTACCTAACCATTAATTATTAAGTAGTTATCAAATTTTAAGTAGCCCTCAAATTTTGTTGGTAATAGTATAGGGCGAAAAGAAATCAGATTAGTTATTAGTGTATAATGTAGAAAAATTGAAATATAAAGTTACACAGGTAAAAGGCTTGAAATCAAAGACATGGACAGACGTTGCATTTTAAAAAACAAATGCTATGCAACACTAAGGAGTTGCAACACTTGTTTACATGCTCCATCATTGACATAGCTCTCAAATTTGAATAAGCAACTTAAAATTTGAGAGCTACTTAATAATTCATGTTTACGTAATTATTAAAGTAGTCCTTAAAATTAAGAAAAGACTAAAAATTTGAGAAGAGGCGCTGTGGCGACTAGAATCGCTATCATACCTACTTGCCGCTCTGTTGCCTCTGAGTTGCAGTTCTAAAGTCGGAAACACTTACAGAATACCAAATAACGTATATTGGCGGCACGTCAGATGTATTTCGGCTGCTGTTCAAATGCGTGTCCCGTATAGAATAAAGCCCCTTGGTACTTTTGTTTGTATTTTAAGAGAAATTTCAATTAAATATAATAAAACACAAATTGAATGATTATATTGTTTTTTGTTTTGTATGTAGTGATTATAGTCAAAGCAGTAGTCTATCTATGGGATCAATTAATAAACAGTTCCTTTATTTACCAAATATTATAATTCACAAAATAAATTGCTACAAAAATGAAAAAAAAAACTGCTTACTTATTTCACATTACCCACTTTGTTTTTCTGAATATTCCGAAATTCGATAATACCTACATTGAATAGAATAGAAGAGTATGGGATGTTCAAAACATTAGCGAAGTTAAAAATGTAAATCTATAACCTAACATACCCACCATCAACAAATCTTAAAGCACCAATGTATCGATGTTTGGTTCTCATTCATAAAAATAAGTAGTAAAATTATGTACACAAAAAAAGAACAACAAAATGCTACTTTTCATAACGCTATTTCTGAGGTATCGAAACTTATACAGACGCAAAATCTATTCGGGTAGCGTAGTTCGTAGTTATATAATAGATTTATAATTCTGATAAAACGATAAATTATTAAATAATCCTGTGACCAGCCCACAGCGTCATCTAGCCCCATGGTAAGCTGCTAAGCTTGTGTTACGGTGACTAGACAACGGATAATATACTACTTATATTTATCTTTCTTTTGTAAAACATACATATTATACATAGAAATACACCCAGACCAGATACAAATATTGATTTTTAAACATACATATTTGAGATCTAAATTAATTGCGGCTATTCATTCCAAAAAATAATTATACAACTTATTACCACTGCCAACAAACCATGAAATTAGGTAAATTCAAATATTTCGTAGTAATAGTAATCGATTCGCCGTGAAGCAATAAAACATACATACATAAAAAAATAAATTGCAAATTCCCATGTCGAAGAAAAAGCTGCAATCATGAAGTTACTATATATTTTATTTCTTTTCTACATAAATTATGGCTCAACCCAAGATTTTTCAGAGAAAAGGTACATTGTCAAATCCTTCCCAAAGAAAGTCCAGCCAGGAATGTACCAGATAAACCTCTCCAACAAATATATCAACAAGCAGAGGTTAGATGAAATAGATCGAAGGGAGTTAGAAGAAGAGAAGAAGTTTACAGCATTTGTTCCTATAGTTTCTAAAAATGTTCACAACGTGCCAGAAAGTATACCAGACAGCCTATTGTTCCCTCACGACCTACCTCCAGAATCGAAAACTAGAGTGAAAAAGGTTCTGCCAGATTACGTTTGGACATCGATAAGAAACAAGAGATCTGCCGATCCTAAGCACCACTCAAAATCAAAGAACAGGAAAAGAAATGTAAAGAAAAACAGATCTAAGAAGACCAAAACCGGCCGAGCCAGAAGAAAGAGTAAGAAATCAGGAAAGGGAAAGAAATTGCATCCAGTTCAAAATTTGCCAGGATCTTTTAGCAACAAAGGATTGAATAGCCAAAATGTTCCTGGATTACGAGGCAAAAAATCCTCTCAGAGCAAGCCAGGTAAAAAAGGATAATATAAAACGGAATAAACAATAGAACGATTTTATTCATTTTTATTTAACCTCACTGACCTTATATTTAGGCTCGTATACGACGTTAGCATTCACAGGAAAGATATAGCAAGAAAATCCAATCTAAAAACTATCAAATTTTAGCTGTTAATTTAGGAAATGTTGGTTTGCCCCAAAACATTTCAGCTAAAAACTAAATCAAACTCAAAAGAGAAATAACAAAAAAAAAACAAATTAAAATCAACAGTCTAAAATTACAAATCCTCTTCAACCTACAGAAGTAGAAAGAAGATTGATAGCGGCAAGAGATGCGACTATAGAAGAATATCCCTACGTCATATCCATACAGAAGAATAAAGAACACTGGTGTTCAGGGGCCTTACTGAATCCCAAACTCATTATCACGACCGCAAACTGTATGTGGAAGTAAGTGAAATAATATTGTTTCCTACTAATAATTCAAAAGCGAAAGTTTACGTGTTTGGGTTTCTATCACGCAAAAACTACTGAAGCGATTGCGATGAAACTTAGTATGCTGGAGTTATGAATTAAAACAAAAGTAGTAAAACAACCGTCCGTTTAAAATCGTACATATCGTACATCTTATTGTAATTTCTAGAAACAACGTAAGTTTATGCAGATTAAACTTTTATTTTCACTTATTTATTGAAATAACAATTGCAATAAAATTGTTCCCAATGTGGTATAAAAGATTATTTATATTTTACAACTATTACAACTTGCTGCGCCCCGCTGTTTTATCTTAATAAATCCTGATCCCGCGGTAATATTTATTTATTTTTACATTTGTAAAAATAAATAAATTTCCCTATAGGTTTCCCTAAACCAACAGCTATCAATACATACTAACAATAGAATAGAAATAGTAAAGCCAATAATAGGTATCCACAACTAGAAACAGTGTAAATAACATTGCAGATGCTTAGGAGCTAAAATAAGACTTAAATGAATATTAAGTATATTATAACTATGCTTGTATAAGAGTTCGAACTATGCACTCAACACTAACTTAGGGATGCCGCTAATGAAGGGATAGCATATTTATATCGCGACAAAGATTAGACTATGTAAATACCGGAACTCTAGCTATCTACATTCCAAGTTTCATGGCAATCGGTTTTGTAGTTTTTGCGTCTTAACACGCTGGGATATGTCGAGAACTCCGATTCGAAAACGTATGTATCTTTTCATACCATATCCGAATGACAAACACGGACTTCTGGAAAGATTTTTCTTCAGGAACAATATTAACATCACATTTAGGTTGACTTGCGCTGCTATACTTAGCCCTAACTAACTAACGTGCTAACTATCACATTCACAAGTGCAAGACCAATCACAAATGTTAGGCTGCTTTTCCCCCAAAGATGTGCTATGCAGCTGTGCTGCGAAGATGTGAAATGTACTCTACGCAAATACGCTAAGCTATGTGATATTAAACGCATCCATAGCAACGTAGCATAGCACATCTCTGGTGAAAGAGCAGCCGTAGCACTGAGCTAAGTAAAGGCAGCGCAAGTCAATCTTAAACTCCTTGTCCGTTTTAGAGGAAGTCAAATAAGTCACATGAGAGTCCGAGTCGGATCCCGGTATACTGACCAAGGAGGTGAAAGGTTCAGGATTCAGGAGGTGATGAGACATCCTGGATGGAGGATCAGAGAGGCACCAGACTGTGATATCGCTCTAGCACTCCTCGATGGACGTGTCAGGTAAACATAGCAAGGACGTCTACCGTTCAGGATTCAGGAGGTGATGAAACATTCTGGTTGAAAGATCAGAGAGGCACCCACCAGACTGTGTCATCTCTTTAGCACTGCTCGATGAACGTGTCAGGTAAACGAACCAAAGAGGTCAGCGTTCAGGATTTAGGAGGTGATGAGACATTCTGGTTGAAACATCAGAGAGGCACCCACCAGACTGTGTCATCTCTTTAGCACTGCTCGATGAACGTGTCAGGTAAACGAGCCAAAGAGGTCCAGCGTTCAGGATTTAGGAGTTGATGAGACATTCTGGTTGGAAGATCAGCGAGGCACCCACCAGACTGTGTCATCTCTTTAGCACTGCTCGATGAACGTGTCAGGTAAACGAACCAAAAAGTTCCAGCGTTCAGGATTCAGGACGTGATGAGACATCCTGGCTGACGGTCTAGGAATGACTCAGTACGCTATGTTTTTTTTTTTTTTTTTTTTTTTTTTTTTTAATACAAACCTAAACAAACTGCCATTATTAAAATATGACAAACTTCAAACCTAAAGTATAATACTAAAAAACCTAAAATAACACATTTAAACACTAAAGAAATAACAACAAAACTAAAATCAAAACACAAAACACCTATAAATATATTGAGCCATTCTCTTTCCCAACCTTGCACAGGACAGCCAGCGCAAAGTTAAGAAACACAGGGCGGTTCTTGTCTTCATTAAAAATCGAAGACAGACTTTGAACTGACAAAGCGATACCCAACCTACATTCACAGTTGTACCTATCCAAAGAAAATTGAGCGCACTCTAAAAGAAGGTGTACAATAGTTTGGGCGGCGGAATCACCGCATGTACAAAATGGAGTGTCCCATAACCCGAACTTGTGAAGGTAGGCCCGGATACCACCATGACCCGTAAGCAGTTGAGCTAACTGATTATTCATCTCTACCTTAGCCAAAGTAATAAAAGCCAAACCAACATCAGGGAAAAACATCTTTGTAACTTGTCCTGAAGAAGCGTTAATGTAACGAGACTTCCATACCTCAATAGTTGAGTGCCTGATGGAATGCTTGGCGAACGATAAGGGGAACCTGTCATACACTGGTCTTGGCTGATTACCTAAAGCCCCATTCTTCGCCAACTCATCCGCCCTCTCATTTCCAGGTATCCCTATATGAGCTTTAATCCAGTAAAGCTTTACACCTGACCCTCTCACATTGATCTTATCAGTACGCTATGTATTAGACTTAATAAATAGCATACGATGGTTTCACTCTATCGAAAGTCATTCATTTTCAATAGCCAATGTTGTTTGTTATGAAAACTGGTAGCTCATACTTACGTAACCCTGTTGCTAGCAAATCTCGATTAAAACAATTGAAATTTTTGTATTGAAACTGTTATACGATTATTTTTTTAATTTTGCTTACCTCATATTTAATAAAAGCCGCATAAAATGTTC
This sequence comes from Idaea dimidiata, assembly GCA_949358125.1. Taxonomy (NCBI): domain Eukaryota; kingdom Metazoa; phylum Arthropoda; class Insecta; order Lepidoptera; family Geometridae; genus Idaea; species Idaea dimidiata. The sequence continues at coordinate 3,667,702 of OX442342.1, forward strand.
CTCAAATGTTTAATGTAAGATCTAGGTATGTTTTCAAATGTTTAATGATTTGATTTGATTCACGTAATTTTTCGTCACTTAATCGCAAACAAATAGCCAATGTCCGACACGGATTTTCAGTTTATAAACTGTCCCCCTCAAATCATTAAACATTTGAAAACATACCTAGATCTTACATTAAACATTTGAGGATTAAACATAAAGTATATAACAATACATTATAAAATATCTTATTCACTGTGTTTTAGATTTACTCACGCCGTTCACGCCGTTGATCTTCCAAACGTTGTAATGATGCCCCCCTTCGATGATGCGTGGGTCACCAGTTGGGGATCTGAAAGAGTATGTATTTTGACTTAACGACAGCTATTAGCTGTGTAATGTAATGCTTTAGCAAAGTATAGGCCTTCCTGCCGAGCAAGTACAATACTGCGAAAGAATTGAGAATAGTTATCCATATAATTTTGTTAGGTTTTTGCGATTTTGCATAATAAAACACAATATTAACCGGGTTTTACTCGCGTTTCATTTAATAACGGTATTATTACAAAAGTACCGAGCTTTCGCTAACTTTACAGTTTGCTTTTTCAAAGTAATCTTAAAAAAACAATAAGCATACCAAAAAGCACTAAGATTTGTTTGTTTGGTTTAATTTTTGAATTAGGTTTCTTTGGTTAAAAAATATTTACTAGAAATATTTTAAAGTCCTACGGGTGAGCGAGTGGTTGAGGCACTGGAGTATTGATCCAGAGATACGAGTTCAAATCTCGCCGCGACTGGATTTTAGAAAATGAATTTTTCCTTTAAAATATTTCTAGTAAATATGCCTTGAGCAATAAAAACAAATACTAATCCTACTAGTATTATAAATGTGAAAGTGTGTGTGTTTGGATGTTTCGATGTTTGTTACTGAATCACGCAAAAACTACTGAACCGATTGCGATGAAACTTGGAATATAGGTAGCTGGGTACCGGGAATAACACATAGGCTAGTTATGTTTGTCCGCGAGAATGGGACTTACGCGGGTAAAACCGCGGGGCGCAGGTAGTATATAATAAATATTTGTCATTTTCATCCTATAGCGAGACGGTGTATACGACAGCCAAAGCAACTCTCTCCAAGTGTACCACGTGCGTCTGATAGACCACGAGAAGTGTAACAACATAACGCAGCGGTTCAGTGTGGCTGTCACTAGGAACTTCATATGCTTGGCCCAAACTGGGAGACGAGCGCCTTGCACGGTGAGATATATGGTCACACCACTCTCTACTTGAATATTTATATATGTTATAGCGTCCCCACCGACAGCCAAATGCATTCCGTGCGGGGTCCGCTATACCCGAGCGAACACCTCAAAGGGCGACGTGGGGGATCGATTTAAAGACTGATCCAGTCCCTAATGCTAGACTGGTTCTCATAAAGGAGAGTAGCCTCGTGCCCTAGGACCCAACTTGGTTATCCAGACAGGTACCGGAGCAATAAGGCCGCTCACCACCCGCACCTCAATGAAGGAGCTAACGACAACCTCGCTGGGGCCGGCAGAGAAGCCACCTCCCTCCCACCTCCGGTACCACATCTCCAGTGTGGTACCGGAGCTGTTAAAGGCACGCTCACTTCCCAGCACATATCCATGTGCCTACCGAAGAGACCTACATCCTGGTAAGGATCTGACACATCTAGCCTGATGCCCTATGGTCATTGGAAATCAAGGATATTATTTATCGCAATATTTCATTGTAATTAAAATCATTTTCTGTCTAAACTCTTGTACCCGTGAGCAGAGCGGCCAAACCGTGCAACTTCCGTCGTAATTGGCATCGAATCCCACTGCACAAAGGAATAAATAACCTGTGCATTCAAACCATAGCGTTCATTTACATGTATTTGAAGGCGACGCCGTCCAGTTCAACTGTCATTGAAATCGGTGGCAGTTCAAGAGACCTCGTATTCAATGACAGTTACATTAGAAGGTGCCGGCTTCAAATGCATGCAAATCAACTGTCACAGCGCAAGTTATTCCTTTGCGCAGTGGGATTTCGATGCCGATTATGACGGAAGTTGAAAAAAGCTACCGCGCAAAGAGCGAGAAAAATTGTCGACGTTATAGCCAAGCCAATTTCTGTTCGCTCCTTGCGCGGTAGCTTGTTTTTAACCCCGTTTTCTACAGCACCGTATTTCCAAAACGACGTCGAGTTGTAAACTAAACGCAGTAGAGCTACAGTTACTGGTCTGCAAAAAAAACTCGAAAGCTAGGCATTGGCAAAATCCCACTTCTAGGTCAGTCAGGCAGGACATAGGACATAAATCCCAAAGCTTAGATCTTTATTTGTTTGTTTGAATGTTCGTGTTTTAATCTTACAAACTACTAAACCGATTGCGATGAAACTGGAAGATTTGGATTATGCATAGGCTACTTTTTATCTCGATATTCCCGCAAGATCAATACTGAGGCAGATGAAACTGTGGTGAGCTGCTAGATCATATAAAAAAGCAACGTGATAATGTTTATCTTTTCGAAGCGAGACACCGGTGCACCGGCCGTCAGCGATGGCGTGTTATGGGGCCTCGCATCGTGGGGGATTAGAAAACTGTAAGTCTAAACTCCCTTAATTTCTCGACCACATCTCACCAGACGGTAATTGTTGATGTAGTCTAAGATCTAACACGGTCATCTTGAAGACAGGAATAAGTCCTGCCCCCATATTATCTATCCAATGGACGTCTGTCAACAGTGGAAAATGACATAGCAATATACTGCATGATTCAATGCATGCAGTCTGTTGAGGGTCTAGCGAACCCTCAACAGACTTCGCTCTGGGGTAGGGCGTTGTAGATCGAACCTGGTACAGTGGGGATACTCCTCCAGGCCGGAGTGTGACTGTGGGGCGTTAAACCAATATACGAGTATGTCGCTCTTACTCTCTTGCCCTTCATGCCCGACCACCTGCTCAAGGAAAGACCTAATAGAAGCCACAGAGGCCGCTGTGGATGTGGCTGAATACTGGTCCACCAAAATTTGACATACCTATTGTTATATTTATGCCATTGACACGAAAAGAAGAAGACTGCATAGTGCCTGTCATTTCCCACTATTGTCCGACGTCCAGTGGATAGATAATGTGGGGACTGACCTACTCCTTCTTAGTAGCTAAAACACTGTAGGTACTAGGCGAACATAACTACTGTATTCATCAAGATTTTTCTCCTATTTTTTTGCGAATTCGAATTGGAATATTGAACTCTTTGTGACGGTTTTTAATCGCATTGTTTCCTTCAGGCTGAGAAGAACAAATGACTTGTGCCCCAAATTTTGAGACCTTTACAGATTTCAGGGTTTGAGGGTTCAGGGCTTTCAGGGTCTACCTTAAAGAAAAGATCTGTAAAGGTCTAGAAACGTCAGGCAAACTCTCCATTCAAATTCAGATTCAAAATATATCATCCAGAAAGAAATACTGTCATTATAGTACGGCATTATGACAAATTTTCTTTCGATATGACAGTTTTTGTTTTATTCGTTCGTAGAATCAAACTGCACCGATGTACGATGAACCGCAAAATGTTTTTTTAAATAGGTCGGGTTTCATGTTTCAGATTGACAGCGCATTCCGGTTGTAACATGTTACATAAAAAACATACACGTTCAGACCACTGATATATCATGCTTATGATATATGATATAGCGTCCACACTTGACAGCCCTCTAGTCATTCCAGGAGGGGTCTGCTGTTTCGAAAGGTCACTCCGAAGAGGCGACCGTCCAAGATCAGTTATAAACAGATTGTGTCCCCTAACCTAGTGTTCGGTTCTCATACGCGCAAATCTAATAGAACGCGACGCCGGGAATTTAAGACAATTTAAATTAAACCTAAAACTCTATGACATTCGGTTGAAAACAGCGTACGCTCGCTCATGACAGCTTGTCGACGCACGCACGACGCGGGGCGCAATTCACCTAAGTACGCTATTTTCAACCGAATGCAATTGAACTTAAAGTTTAATTTAAATTGTTAATTTTTAGGGTATCCTTCCCACGCCGCCGTCTTTATGCGTTGAGCTTTTAAGAGCTGCCTCGTACCGCATGCCAGCAAGTGATACTATGTCAGGCACTGAAAAAAATGCTTAAAATAATAAACTTCTTCTTTTCGAATGTTGGTGTGGCTCACCTGGTGTTAGAGTAATAATAAACAGAAAATTTCTAATTTGCCAGATGCGGCACCGAGCGCTACCCAGCCATGTTTACTTACGTAGCGTCTCCACAGAACATGGAGTTCATAATCAACGCGACCCACCAGCTAATGGCCGACGAACGCAACTACCCTTACCTGGACAAGTGGCCGCGGAAGAGGGTGACGCCGACCACGCCCGCACCCATCACTTTGCCGTTTTAGTAGGGAATAATTTTGTTTCTGTCTCATTCTTTTTTAGGATAAAAAACCGTCTATATATCTATATATTATTAATAAATGACACATGATACAAAAATGAACTTCTTTTTCTTATAAATTATGTGTATTCTATTCAGTATCAATATACTTCATTACTTTTTTCTATAGAAAAAATGTCAAATACAAAGAACTAAAACATTAGATTATAGTCTAAAAAAGTCTAAGATTTGTAGATATGTCATCGGAAAATAACAAGAACAGTAGAATTCTAAGCGAGAGATTAATTGTATTATTTTGCGTCCGTTTTTCGCTAATTTATAAACTTACCGACCTCACGCGTAAAATAATAAGTGAGTGTCAAGTGCGCTCTGATTGGTTGAACAAGTCATGTGTTCCTTGTCCTTTCTCATACATCACGCCTTTTTTACTGAATTAGGCACTTTGGCGATCGCTGCCGCGGCTCGCTCGCGTCGCTCGCTCGGTGCGTGTAATCATGTTCTAAAATAAACCTAACCTATCTTACTCGGGGTGCTCCGTATAGTTTTTTTCGTGGTTTTAGAAATTCTAATACCTACCCCCGTCGACATCGACCAATCAGAGAGCAGTGTGTTATTTTTCCGTATTTTAAAGAAGCGTAAAATTAAAACCTCTTCTGTTATTGGTGGAACCGTTTAGAATCTTACGATTGGAACGAACGGATACGTTAGTTTATAAATTTACTATGTAACGTCGTAAGTTTATAAATTTACTATGAAACGTCGTAAGTTTATAAATTAGCGAAAATGTGTTCGTAAAATAATACAATTTTTCTTTCGTTTAGAATCCTACGAATTACGAATTTTCGTTTCTTATTACGGTGACAGATATTCTAATGATATGTGTGCGGAATGAATGAGTGGAAATGGTTAGTTATAAAGTGCCGAGGTGTCATGTAGGTAATTCCAGTCTAAGAAAAGGTTCCTAGGAAACCAGAGTAGGTAGTACAAGTTTGCCCACTGTTATCTATAATCCTACTATCTATCTATACTCTATACTTCTATACTTTAATATTATAAAGCTGAAGAGTTTGTTTGATTGTTTGTTTGTTTGTTTGAACGCGCTAATCTCAGGAACTGCAGGTCCGATTTGAAAAATTCTTTTTGTGTTTGATAGTCCATTCATCGAGGAAGGTTATAGGCTATATTATATTACGCTACGACTAATAGGAGCGGAGCATCCATGAAAAATGTTGCAAAAACGGGAAAAAAATCACCCTTTTCCGAGATTCTGTCGCGTGCGCTGAGTAAACGGTCAGAGTTACATAAAAACCATACATGAGAGAATTCTTCCTCTAAAAAGGATCTAATAAATAGTCCGCGACAGCATATGTCTATCTCTTAAGGTTGACTCAATATAACATATTTTAGAGTAATCAAATTTGTTGTAGAACAATGCATTATTTCCGAAGGTAATTTTGTAAATATTATGTTAATCCTTATCCAAATAAATACGTTATTCATTAAAAGTATTTAATTTTAAACATAATTGTCCTTAACATCACTTGATTTCAATGAATATCTCACGAGATATTACAGTTTTAAAATAACTCCACAATAAATAATTACTAAGTACCAAGCGTGCATATACACGTAGCGGGCGACGATGATGAGGGTGGCCAGCCAACTCTGTGAGGCATCATGCCGCGCGGCTCAATCGGTCGGCTCCATGCGAGACGGTAGTGTCACCAAACTGCAGTACTTTTTAATAATTATTTTGCAATATCGTATTGTACTTTTGATTCTTAATATTTTGTTTTATGTTGGTAATTAATATTTTAAAGAGGTTACGTTGGTAACATGTATGTATGTATGTATGTATGTATTTTGGGGGTCATCTCAGAAACTTCTAGACCTATTTCAAAAATTCTTTCACTAATAGAAAACTACATTATCCAGATGTGACATAGGCTACTTTTGATCCCGATATTCCCTCGGGATCGGGACTTACGCAAGTGAAACTGCGGGACGGCAGCTCTGAAAAATAAAGTCGTGTATTTCTATTTCTGACTCAACAACCCGTAAACCGATATGAATGAAATTTGGTACAGGGTAGAAATAATATATAGGGTACTTTGAATGATCGTACGGGTTAGCAACACTTGGTACAACATACGTAATGGGTGAAAAAGAGCGGGTGACCCGATATTCATAAAACTTGGTACAGGGTTGGTTTAGAGGTAGAAATATTATATAGTACTTTGAATGATCGTTAAGCAATACTTGGTATGACATACGTGAGGGATCTTTAACGTTACAGGATAGAAAGTTACGCGGGTGAAACCGCGGGGCGCAGCTAGTAATATTATAAAGCTTAAAGTTTGTGAGTATGTGTATATGTGTGTTTGTTACTCAATCACGTAAAAACTACTGAACCGATTGCGATGAAACTTGGAATATAGGTAGCTGGATACCAGGAATACGTTTATCCCGATATTCCCGCGGGAACGGGACTTACGCGGGTGAAACTAAGGGGCGCCATACCAAACTTTCAAGTGACTAACTCTAAAAACAAAAAAAAACATACAACATTTCGACCCCATTTTACACCCTTAGGGGATAAATTTCGAAAAATCCGCCAGCACCTACGTCCTAAAAGGAACCCCTATGCAAAATTTCAGACTTCTACTACTTATAGTTACTGAGATTTCGTGATATATAGGTGAGTGAGTGAGTGAGTCATTGATTTTCTCTTTTATTAGTATAGATAGATAGAGAAGAGATATAAGTATACTAAAATAAAACAAAACAATCAGTATATGAGCATATTTAATATTTTCTTTTCAAAATTGTAAAACTCACATTTTGAAATAGCAAAATTATAACTAAATTCTCATATTATCGTTAATAGTAACAATCGCCATTTTGTAATTTTACTCCATTTTGTATTTCTCTCGAACTAATCATAATAATTGTAAACCATTTATACATCTCTAATAATAATATATTTTAATCTCTAACAAATTCATTTTCTCAACTTTTTACCACCATTTTAGTTTTCTATCCCAACATTTAACTTTCTTTCCTAATCAACTTTTTAATCTAAACATTATTTTTTACAATCATATACAATGACTACAGTACCTGAAGTGTGAGTTTGCGCAAACTATAGGTAACATCATGTTTGCGTAAACGCAAAACTTGTCAATAGGCTCCCTTACTTATAAAATATTATTTACACATGGCTAAGTTATGTGACGTTTGTCTTTGATTGTCAACTTTGAAGCTTCATGTGACAGTAAAAGACAAACGATGCGTAGTTATGCTTCGCATTAAGAAGCGTTTATAAGTAAGGGGGAGGATGTTTAAGCTTGCAATGAATCGGGATTTACATTGCGAGACTAGTGGCATTAAATTTATAGTCAATTTCACAAAAAAAATGTAAGCCGTAACGCCTGGTAGATGTGAGACATCGATTTTTTTACTATCATAGCTTGGTGATGCGTCGCCACGAAGTGTATCGCCACGCCAACAATCAGGTTTACCCTTGCCTATAGATGTTTTTACATCAAAAATTGCGTAGACACAGCGGTTAATCTATTTGATAAAACTGCTTTGAGTACTGCGAGATTGCTGATTTTTATTGAGATTACTGCGAGATTGCTTTTGTGAAATTGACTCTACACAGCATGACACTAGTTTCGTAATGTAAATGAGGCTTTAGTGATTTCAACTCTGCTTAGAATTTTGGCTTTTACGCAAACGTGGCAGTAACATTGGCTGTACGAAAAAACTCACACTATAAGTACAATTCTCTTAAACGCACCGAATTTTAATTTTACATAACCATTGGAATGACTCAGAACACAAACTAACTTAATTAAAACTACTCACGAACTTAAAGCAGAACTTTATCAAAATCAATTCAGCAAATTCACATACGCATTTAAGTAAATCGATTCGTTCTTTGGCAATTTTAATTAATTAAATATGTTTTTTTGATTCAAAAGTGAATTTACAATTTCTATTGATTTAGCGTGAAAGCCTTAAAATACTTGCTATTGAGAGAGACTGAGTAAGTTACACTATTGTTTACAAGTCGTACCAGATAAAATTAAACCGATATCCGAAACCGCAGGACGCAGCTAGTAATAAATAAAGCAAAGAATTCGATTGAAACCGAAAAGTGAGTTTAATTTTATATTGACAGAACTCAATAGTTTTAAAACCAGCTTAATTTTCTTGAAAACCGTGGCATCGAAATATAATTAACGGAGGATGTCATATGCAATGATGATGATGATGATTACGAAAAATCACAATGCAGCTTAGGGCTTACCGCTTTCAAGTCTAAATAATCTATGTTCTACCGTCACCATCGACTATTTAGTTAACTGAACAAGTTACAATATTGTAAATAACGATAAATTTGGAGTTGGGTTATTTTAATAAATCCTATCATTAACATGGTTAGTCCTTAGATTAAGAAGCTCACTCCTCCATCTAAGTACTAACAACCTACGTATCTTGGTTTTATTTATTTAGTACAGACCTGTTATTTCAAACCTCTAGTTTCTACTGTCATGTGAATGAGCCGGTACTCCAGATCAGATCTGTGATTAGCAAACGATAATGTTTACGAACTCTGATTGGTTCAAAAATAACTAAAAGCCATTTTGCAACGGTGGAAATCGTGAAACAGTAAATTGAATAGCAACTTAATAAGCGTTTTATTCGTTAATTATTCTATTGTAAACATTATTATTATTAAAAATTCTTAACAAATGCTTAATGTTTAAGAACCGTTTCGACTAAAACTGGCCGAAGTGAGATTTAATGTTAATAACAAAGATAACATACGAGGTATGTAATGTAAAATATGTTACAACGTAATTTAGGCTCAAATGCAATATGAAAATGGAACCTTAATTTGTACATAGTAAGCAATTCTTAATTTACTATCTAATTATAGTACTTGGCCATACACCTATGGTAACAAATAGATACAGTCAAACATTCAATGAGCAAAGCAAATTCCTATATAATATGTACGAAAGAAACATAAAACTGTTTGGATGGAGCCGATGATATAAATAAAAGAAGAATTTCCAATTACATCTACAGCACTATATTACACAAAAAAAAATCAACAAATAAATTCGTGCTTCTTAAAACTAGAATGTCACTTTAAACCTAATTAAACTCTTATAAATAGTGAAGTGAAATAATTACAAAATTATGTATATCTGCTGCCTTGTTAATAATTAAGCAATTTCGATGAAATTTTAAATTTAACACTAGATCTATAGTAAATTGTCGCACCAGGCAAGAATTCTCAAACCTAACACTAAACTCCCTGATTTTTTCTCTTACACCTAAATATACACAAAAATAATTTTGTACTCTTTCAACGAGTTTCAAATGGCAACACGTATTTTATTATATAATTTATGGCAGCTTTGTAACGCCGATTTAATTTAGGTAGTTCAGATCTTTTCCAAAGATTATTAGATTCATCACTTTAATAAACAATTACCTTTTCGTAATTACGTAGCTATTTATCAAAGTTCATCATTTAACTTTTCTTATCTTATTTTCTATTCTGGATAGGAATTTTAAAGTATTCAATGAAATGAGACAAAATTATTAAGAAAAAAACACCGTTTGCGTGTATTATTACTTGTATGTATGTATGTAGAAGAAAAGCAGTGTACTCTATTGTAACATCTATTGTATGATTCAAAACTGTATTAACTGTTGCTATTGCATTTATAATTATGTAACTCTACATTCTATCAGAGATAAAAGATTAAAACACAATGATAAAAATGTTGATTTTAATATCGTGTTAATTTTTACCAAAAAAATGTGAAACTTGCTGGATTTGTATTCAGTGTCGAAGAAATCTTTAAAAGCATCATCTCGCAATGATTGTATCATCCACGTACACAAAATTTTTATTATTTTTAAACTGAGTTAAAACCATGTTTTTAATCTGTGAAAAAACAGGTGGACGTTCAACAGCCCGATGTGATCACAAAAGTAGTAAGCAGCTATGTTTGGGGCTAACAACAAGTTACTTTTCGCCCCAAATACCAACTACCGAGATTTGACAATAACTTACGGTTGGAACTATTTTCTAATTAGCATCCACCATAACTAGTTACTATTTACTGTCAAAAACATATTTCGTATTCTACATTGCTGCTTTGAAGTAATCACCGGTAACAACCACGTTACGTCAAAGCAGCAATGTTAGTTATCCACTACTAGCGGTGGATGCTAATTAGATGATACCACAGCTGTGCAGGCTTAAAACAATAAAAATGTAACCTATGGTTGGTTCAAGAAAAGTGTTTCTATTTCGTCGGCTGATCGAAGTAAAAAGACTGCTGTCTCACGATATCCTGTGATGAGTTGTCTGACCGTCCTACTTTGGCTCCTGATAGCTTTTGTTATGAGACAGGAGTTGCGACTTAGGCTGCTTAGATGATTGTATCATCCACGTATACAATAACTTTATCATTTTGAAATCTAGTCAAAACCATGTTTTAATTAGTGGCAAATCACGTGAAAAATACAACAGCCCGTGTGATCACATAAATAGTGAGCAGATACGTTTGAAGCTAACAACAAGTTAGTTTTTGCCCCAAATACCATCCACCGGCATTTGACAAAAACCTACGGTTGGTTCAAAAGGAGTGTTTCGAGTTCGTCGGCTGAACGAAGTAGAAAGGCTGCAGATTCACGATATCCTGTGATCAGTTGCCTGACCGCTCCTACTTCTGCTCCTGATAGCTTATGAGACAGGAGTTGCGACTTGGGCTGCGTAGATGAAGTGGCTCCAGTCAGGGATGTGGCAGTTGATGTGGAATGTAGCGGGTTTGGTACGGTGTTCTTGTTGATTGATAAATCCGTTGGGGCTGAAACATTTGTAAGATATAAACTCCCATTCAAATTATTTATCACTAAGTTGCTAACACCATCCTAACAATCTTTAGGGTTCGGTACCCAAAGGGTAAAAACTGGACCCTATACTGAGACTTCGCTGTCGGTCTGTCCGTCCGTCTGTTACTAGGCTGTATCTTGTGAACCGGGATGACTAGACAGTTGAATTATTTACAAATTATGTATTTCTGTTACCACTATAGCAACAAATACTAAAATTACATACAACAAATGCGATTTTTCAAATATAAACGCAACGATACCACGATTTATTTTTACCACTGGCGCCATCTAGTGATGAATTAGGGTAAGTTGCGTTTCGACTCGCACTTGACTAATTTTAAAATCGAAATATAAATTAGTCTATGCATTATGGTAATAAGCGGTTGTTTTCAGCAGCTATAGACACACACACACACATAGTACAATTTGCACTATTGGACATGATAAAAATCGTTAATATTACTATTGATTACACTTACCACTCAGACTAGTAGGGAAAGTGTGCGTGTGAGCAGCCATTGCCGATAGTAAAGCGCTTTGGTAGGCCGCCATCGCTGCATTCACTCCTACTCCTGAAAAAGATTAACGAAAAAATAAATAGATCTATAAATTTATTTATACAATTTGTATCGGGTAAGTCCTTTTAATCAGAAAGGGGGTTGTTCTAAACGTCTAGGCGAACAACTTTTGTTCTACGACTTTTGAAAACTCAAACTTTTTTTTTTTTGAAAATTTTGAGATTATGTTTGACTGAAAAAACAGCTGCTTTTGACAATAAAGATAATTGAAGTTTTGATTGTAAACCATCAAACTAAATAAAAGGACAACATAAGGTCAATGGCCTCGAACTCTCAGAAACAGCTGATTTTCAAGTAAACTTTACACCTAATTTTTTCGAAAAGTACTTCGAATTTCTAAAAGTCGTAGAACAAAAGTTGTTTGCTTAGACGTCTAGAACAACCCCCTTTCGGATTAAAAGGGCTTACCTGTTACACCTTGTATTTATATATTTAAAATATAATGTAACAAAAATGTCAGGAGGATTCACAATGAATTAAGGCTTAAATTAGACACTTAAGGGTTCCATACGAAAAGGGGTAAAAACGGGACCCTATTACTGAGATTTCGCTGTCTGTCCGTTTGTCACCAGGCTGTATCTAACAAACCGTATTAACTAGAGAGTTGAGATTTTTACCATTAATATATTTCTGTAGCCGCTATTGAAACAATCACTAAAACCAAACTTAAACTAATATATAAGTAGAACTCCCACACAATAAACGTGATTTTCCAAATACAAACCAGTGGTAAAAATGCAACGTTACCGCGATGAATCTTTACCACTGGTGACATCTAGTGATAAACCGGCATCAGTTACGTTATGGGATATCGTTTGGTCTAGTATTAATTTTAGGGTTGCGACCCAATTGCGATAATGGTGCGGAACTCTTCGTGCGCACTTGACCGTTTTTATCAGTGGGCTAACAGTCCGTACAAATTAATTTTGTATGGGCTTCATATCGCCCAAATAACACAGTAATAAAGCAGTAGATGTCACTTTCTTCAAAAATAAGTTTGCGCATGAAGGCAAATGTGTTTCATTTTACGGCATTTTTTGACTGAAAGCAATAAATAATGACAATTTGAAAAGAAAAATCAAAATTAAAATAAAAAATAATAATAAAAATAAGTATTAAATAAATTAAAAATAAGAAGCTGAAATTCATTTTGTGTCAAGATTTTGAGTAAAGAAACGTAAATAGGTATGTTGTTTGATTACTGTCAAGTTGTGTCAAAGTCGTCCATTTTGTTTCCTGTTGCGATTCGAATGTGCTGTGTGTTTATTTTTTGTGATTTTACGACGATTTTGCTGCACCCCGGACTACGACAACCCTGACAATCTACGCTTGACCCACGCTTTGCCTCCTGGACTACGAAAACCCTGATTTTCTACGCTTCACCCACGCTTTGCCCTCCGGACTACGAGAATCCTGCCTAAACGATTACCAACGCTCTGGACACCAATTCTCGCGCAGTGAGATTTATCTCGAGCTCGACACTATCTCGAATCACAAATGTCTAATAAAAATGTCACTAAAATCTCTACTGCAGTCAAAAAACCTATTCTCAACGATTTTCGACATGAGATTCGGATGACTTTGTAATCTCTACGATGAATACGTTCCATTTTTCTTGACTACGTGCAGAAGCTTAAGTCGATGAAAGATAATGAAATAGAGCGAGAAACGAAACGCATATTTTACGTTATTAGTTGTCAGTGTCATTAATGTTGTTGACATTACAGAAGAAAAAGTTTTGAATTTCTTCACATTATCTTTCTCAATTGTGTTGGTGCTTCTCTACAATTACTAAATAATTTAGAAAATAAAAATATAATTGCATCAAGCGCGAAACAAAAAAAGCGTACCCTAGCAGAGCACAAAAAGCGCGGCGTTGTAGCGTTGCTGGAGGCGGATGAGGAGTTACGCTCAGGCAAACTTTCTGCACCTCTTACCGAAAAAATTGCATAGTTGAGATGGAAGCGTATACAACAGGAATTGAATGCTATCCTTGGCACCAAGAAAGAGTGGACGGAGTGGCAAAAGTAAGTACCTACTTACACCGTAATAATGGAAACAGGAAAGACCACCGGCCTTCAGCTTCTCAGAAGATAAGTAGCTGATTTTCTGATAGCCTGGGATGGTTTTAGGTTCTAAGATTTAGGAGATAGAAAGTCTCAAACAATATTCTACACATCTTAAGGCTAAGTGCGCAATATTCTTACAGAAAAACCATAATACTGATCGAAACATGTTTCTAGCTGCGCCCTGCGGTTTTACCCGCGTAAGTTCCGTTTCCGTTTCGGGTTTTCAGGATGAAAGTAGACTATGTGTTATTTCCGGTATCCAGCTACCTATATTCCAAGTTTCATCGCAATCGGTTCTGTAGTGTTTGCGTGATTGAGTAACAAAAATCCAAACACACACACTTTTACATTTATAATATTAGTAGGATTGGTATTAGTCTCTCAGATTTTATTGTATAACAATCCTACCTCTTGTATCTGGTAATGATTTGACATAGATCATGTTTTTATTGCAGTGTTGGCAAGATAAGCGGTTGAAAGCAAAGAAAAAAAACTGTGCTATAATAAGAAATGGTACAGGGGAAGGCCCTCCACCGCTAGCCTTGACGAAAGATGAGGAAGCAGTGTTGAGGGTTACTAATCCCAATAGTCTCATCGGACATGCAGACAGCAAGGAGTCCAGACTGATTAACTTTTATGCTAAGAAAAATTGTTAAACAATTATCTACCTAATTGTGATATTACTTACCATAATATTTTTGTATACTTACCTACCATAATTTTAGTTTTATTTATAGTTTCAGACTGATTTACTTTTATGCTAAGATTAATTTCAGACTGATTTGCTATTCTATTATGAAGAAAAAATCCCTATCCATAACTTAAATTATTAATAGGTACCATAAATCTGAAAATTCGTTTGCTTGTTTCCTCTTCACGTTCAAACGGTTTGACCGATTTAGATGAAAATTTACATTGTGATAGATTAAGCGATGGAGAGTAGGTAGCATCATATAGCATAGAATACTTTTAATACCGATAATCCTAACAGGATTGGGCTTATTAAATAAAATGTTTGTAAAACAAAATATTTCCTTTTAATATGTACTAAAATAAAACCTAAAAAATGCTAACTATTGATGTAGCCTGTAATGTCAAGGAATGTAATGGAATCAGTTCAAAGTCAGAGTCAATTTTTTTATTTCCTTAGGATATAATAATAGGTAAATAAAAAAGTAATCTCTTTAAACTTTTTTCACTTTTTTGGGGGGTCTTCAAGTCACAAGTGAACAGTTAGGTATCTTCTAGGTAAGCGAGCTACACCTTAGACCACATCGTCGCTTTCCATTACTTACTTTTGTACGCAGTTTATATTGCGTTTTGGGCTGCACATGAGGCTCTAATATTCTAATCAAATAGATCGTAAGCTCTTTTGAGAGGCGAATTTTTTTTATGAAAAGTTCGTCCCTCATTTCAAATGGGTCCCCTCTTGAAGCCACCGGCACTACTCGACGACGTTAGACGGAAGAACTCGCATAAGCTACTTCCTTGTGGACTGATATTGTTATCATTTAAAAACATGTTAACGAAATCGTCTCCCGACATGGTTCAATTTCTTAAATTGAATGACTAAAACGTAGTGATTTTATTAAAAATCAAGTTCTTTGCAGAAAGATTCAGTTAAAATCACAAATTTACAAACTTTTTACAGACATAAACTCCATATAAACTGAAATTCCGCCATAACATTGACAATTAACGTTCATTGACGCATGCTTGCGGTCGACATATCCAATCTCTACTGCTATAGACCACTCGTTGCATGTCGAACGCTGCGTCTCGACATATCTCTACAGTGAGATTCTGAGAATAGCAAAATCTGTTTGCGTTCGACATCCGCCATGTTATTTCGACCTATGTCTATTTCGACATAATCTCACGGCGCGAGAATTGCCCTCCTGCTCTACCCCCGGACAGATTTTAGAACATGGCTTCTGACAAACGTTGCTGCGTTGTAAAATGCGGTAAAACCCGTGAGTATTCTATTTTTAATAATGTGTATTTTTGATAAAAAGTTTGTCTAACATTAGTAGTTATGTAGCCGCCAAACAACCTGAAAAAAGAAGGCGATTCTACGCTCGAGTTTTGTTGAGAAAAGTTAAGTTTTTTGTCGAGTACTTTCGTGTAATCATATTGTTTTTAAAGTTGTATGATGTTCTTGATATATTCATGCCCAGTTTTCTCTGCGAGCGAACTCGATTCTTGTAAACCAATATATAAAAGTGCACTCATTTGTTTCTACCGATGCCTACATCTTTCTACTTATTACAAGAATATGACAAGTCACCTCATCTAATCTCAGTCAGATTCTGAACATGATTTTATATTTGTTTTAGGCTCTGATGATACAGTTCTTCATTTATTTCCTAATCCTGTCAAGGATATGGATCTGTACCTTAAATGGACTAATGCAGTTGGACTTGACACATCTTTAGATCCAAAGTTTGTGTATAAAAACAGAAGAGTGTGTCATGACCATTTTGAAACTCAATTTCTTACATGGACACGCAGACTGAGCCCGGGTGCAGTGCCTACTCTATTAGTGCCAGGTGAGTTTATTTACTATGGATTTTTTAACAATTCAATTTCAAATTTATCAATTTGAGCAAACCACCGACTAAAACTTAATCTAACCAAAAACTGACTTATTTTGGTTGTAGTTTGAAAACCCCTGATTTAGAGTATTATTATTATTCATATAGGTTAACATTAAATCACAAGATAGCTAGTATCCTACTAATATTATAAATGTGAAAGTGTGTGTGTTTGGACGTTTGTTGCTCAATCACGCAAAAACGGCTGAACCGATTGCGATGAAACTTAACTTGCGGTAGCTGGATACGGGGAATAAAACATAGGCTACTTTTTATACCGATAATCCCGCGGGAACGAAACCGCAGGGCGCAGCTAGTATTTAATAACAGGAACACACGAAGACTAAAGTGTAGTGTAATGGAAGTGCTACTAACATAGTTCTAAGCTATCTATTAACACATTCATTTTATTATAAAATATCTATGTATGTTAGTCTATAAGGTATATATTTTTATGGATTTATTAGGCGTCTATCTATATTTCATTATATTGGTTCCTCGGTAACTGCGATACAAGCATGTGCTTAGTGTAGAATCGATGTCTGATATATGTAATTTGAGAATAATAAGTGTCATAGTTTATAAATAAATATTTGATTTGATTTTGAATAAAATTATGGTTACAGGTTCTAATCTGGCTAGAGTACCGCTACTGGATATAACACACCAGATTGAAAATGTCTCATCAGATGCTCCTCAACCATCTACTTCAAAAGGTAATTTAGAAACCTACCTAATATAAACTTATATTTAGTAGCATGTATGTAGTGTAAATTCATTAATTTTACCTAATTAATTTTAAGTAAAAAATGTATAATTTTTTATACTCGGCACTGGCACTTCGCAACTGGACCTCTTCAGTTGGGTCCTTTTTGGGAAAATCGGCACTCAGTTTAGTTCAACTGTAACTCATAAGATGTTTTCCTTCACTGTCAGAGCAATGTTAATAACGCTCATATTTTTTTCTTATTGGTAAATGCATTTATGCACAGCCGGGATTCATACCCACAACCTTCGAAATGAAAGTTGAGGTAGGGGTCTACCACAAAGCCAACATCACTCTTCGTGTAAACACCTAAACAATAATGTTAGTTAAAAATCCAACATTACAAAATGAATACCTATTAAAGAAAACCTATATTTGTATTTCAGGTTCACCTTTTTTTGTATTTATTTAATTTAGTCATTAATGTATTAATTACAGGTACTTCTCACGAAGTAGGGGGTTTGTCATCTTGGGAACCTGCAGATGAGCCTAAAAAACTGCTTAACCGCAAATCCAATAAAGACCTGATTAAGATAGTTAAAAAGCTAAACCTTAAAAAAGAGAATTACTCAACACGACTGAAGAAGGCTCTTAAATTAACTGAAAATAAGACATTTCAAAATGCGTTAACTAAATTTACTACATTAGCTGCGATGTTTACATTGATGCAGTTTCGAGAAATTAATAAAAATATAATGGGACGAAGATTCTGCGAAAGTGAAAAAATTATGGCTCTAGGCTTATATAAGCGGAGTCCAAAAGCATATAGATGGCTTCAAAAACTTTTTATACTCCCTTCATCAATGACTCTGAATAGACTTATTGCAAAAGCAAATATAAAACCTGGAATAAACAAAAATATTTTCAACCAACTGAAGAAGAGAGTGACCAAAATGAAACCAGACGAGAAATTGTGCATTTTGATTTTTGATGAAATGTCCATATCACCACATATTGATTACAGCCAAAGAAAAGATGAAATTTCCGGTTTCGTAAACAATGGCACGACAAAAACAAAAAAACTAGCCGATCATGCCACAGTGTTTATGATCAGAGGGATCCAACACAATTATAAACAACCTATTGGCTATACATTTAATTCGGGCACAATCAACTCGGCTGAGCTTGCAAAATTAATTAAAGAATTAATAAGGAAATTGCACAGTGTAGGACTGCGTGTCCTCGCAACAGTGTGTGACCAAGGCGCAACTAATGTTGCAGCTTTAAATTCATTGATTGAAGAAAGTAGAAGAAATTATATAAGAAATAATAAAGAACTTCGTAGACAAATATTTGAAATTGAAGAAAAAGAAGTAATACCATTATTTGACCCACCACATTTAATTAAAGGAATCAGAAATAATTTAATGACGAAGAATTTAAAATGTACTATAAATGGCACTGAAAAATTAGCAAAATGGGACCACATACTGCAATTATATAAAGAGGATCCTGCATATAAAGGAATACGATTAGTTAAAAAACTCAGTGACGCTCATGTAAATCCAGACAACTTTCAGAAAATGAAAGTCAAGTATGCAACACAAGTATTTAGTCAAAGAGTTGCAATTACAATGGGATTTTTAGCAGGTATTTTTATTTTATACATATTGCTTCGTATTTCTTACTAGATGCGCCCCGCGGTACATCCGCGTAGGTAACTCCCGAACCCGCGGGAAAATCAGGATGTGTCATACATAAACCTTTCCATTGAACCACTCTATCTATCCTAAAAAAACCGCATCAAAATCGCTGGCGTAGTTTTTAGCTTACGTACAAACAGACCGACAGGCAAGGAGACAGAGAATAGACTTTGTTTTTTATACTATGTAAAGATTAGTTTTTCTAATAACTATGTTTATATTTATTTCAGAAAAGAAAATATTGCCAGAAGAATGCACGCAAACGGCTGATGTGATACTGTTTTTTGACAAGCTCTTCGATTCCGTCAATGGAAGCCTTCAAAATTCAAAAAAAAGAAGTGGCAAAAATTTATTATTGGCCGTAACTCCAAAGTCAGACCATGCCGCCGTTTGGACAAATGCAAAATTAGTTTTAAAAACAATGGAATTTTGCGCACCAACAACTAGAAATAAATCAGTTCCAACAATTAAAAACTGGTATCGTACAATAGAAAATATAGAATACTTATTGGAATTATTGATAAAAAAATATGAAATTAAATCAGTGTGGTTAAGACATTTCAACCAGGACCCACTCGAAAAATTTTTTGGGTCCATTCGTAGCCATGGATGTCGAAACAATAACCCAACGGCGGCAGGGTTCGAATCTTCATTCACATCTTTACTAATTAATAATTTAAGTGGCCAGCACTCACCTGGGTCTAACTGTGAGGAAGATGATTCCAAATCAATGTTTGATTCAATGGAATCTATATTTAATGAGACTAATGAAGACATATCAGTATGTACATATTCAGAAATGGATGGGTCGGTTATTTATGAAGATTATGAAGAAAAAAAGAAAAACTGTAAAGTATTTGCTGGCTTACAATACGTAACGGGATATATATTAAAGAAATTAAAATCAAATATTTTTAAAAGTTGCAAATGCTGTAAAGAAAATTTATATGATAAAAACAACAAAAGTAATTACGATTATTTAAAAATGAGGGAATACAATAGCGAGAAAATGTATTTAACATATCCAAATGAAAAATTATTGGTGGTATTTTCTAAATTGCAAGATCTAATCACAAACGTATTAAAGACGAATCCGCAAAGAAAAAATTTAAAAAGTTTTTTAAAAGATACAATTAAAAAAGAAATTGATATGTCAATGTTTAATTGTCAAGATCACAAATGTAAGAATATTGATTATGTAGTGAATTTAACTTGCAATTTTTTCATATTTAATTGGTGCAAAGACATAAATAAAATAATTAGCGGAAAAAGTATTTTGCAGGACTCTAACGACAATGACGAAATGAAAATGATCGCACAAAATTATTTTATTAAAAGAAAGCACTTAAAAAAAAAATGACCTAAAATTTTAATTTTACGTTAAGTAAGCCAACAAATAATGTTTACACGAAATTTTGTAATTTTCATTAGCACACTCTGTTTTGATACTATTTTTTGTATAAACTTATAATTCAAAGCCTGATCTCTCCATATCTGAGGGCTGTAATTTCACAACCCGCTTAATTAAGTGGGTTGCGCTTGCCCATACAAAGGTATTTCTAGAGTTATATTTTCTAGCTATGTAATCTAGGTCTTGTAAAACTATGTCCATCTTTTTGTTATATTTTTAAAGTGTTTCCTACAATTGGATAACTATACTTAAAGAAATACTTTCCAAAATTACGCACCCGACAGGATCCGTGCATCCGTGGTCAAATTGAAAAAGGCGTTGGGACGGATCCCCAGAGATGCAGGTTCAAGTCCTGTCGGGTGCGAAATTTTTGGAAAGCATTTCTTTAAGTATATGTCTATCTTATTTTATTTTTTGAACTAAGTATTTACAGAAACAAATATGACTTCACAAGTTTCAAAGTAAATTCTTGTTAAGTATTAAATATTTTGTTGTGTATTTACTTACTTCAAAAAATAAAACAAGAAGTATACAATTTGTAACGGGTAAGCCCTTTTAATCCGAAAGGGGGTTATTCTAGACGTCTAGGCGAACACTTTTTGTTCTACGACTTTTGAAAATTTAAACTTTTTTTTTGAAAATTTTGACATTATGTTTCACTGAAAAAACAGCTGCTTTTGAAAATAAAGGTAATTGAAGTTTTGATTGTTAACCATCAAACTAAACATAAGGACAACATAAGGTCAATGACCTCGAATTCTCAGAACCAGCTGATTTTCAAGGAATCTTTACACCTAAATTTTTCGATAAGTACTTCGAATTTCTAAAAGTCGTAGAACAAAAGTTGTTCGCCTAGACGTCTAGAACAACCCCCTTTCGGATTAAAAGGGCTTACCCGTTACACCTTGTATAACTTTAGAAGACCTAGAATACATAGGAAAAAGTTATTGTTCTAGAAGCATTATCCAGTGAGGAAAAATGGAAACACGTTTGTATAGGAAAGCGCAACCTGCGTTTGCTCTTAAAACACGGGAATTTTTCACAAAACGATATTATTGTTATATATATATATATATATATTATTATATTGTTATATATTATTATTGTCTTCATTAGTCTCATTAAATATAGATTCCATTGAATCAAACATTGATTTGGAATCATCTTCCTCACAGTTAGACCCAGGTGAGTGCTGGCCACTTAAATTATTAATTAGTAAAGATGTGAATGAAGATTCGAACCCTGCCGCCGTTGGGTTATTGTTTCGACATCCATGGCTACGAATGGACCCAAAAAAATTTTCGAGTGGGTCCTGGTTGAAATGTCTTAACCACACTGATTTAATTTCATATTTTTTTATCAATAATTCCAATATATATTCTATATTTTCTATTGTACGATACCAGTTTTTAATTGTTGGAACTGATTTATTTCTAGTTGTTGGTGCGCAAAATTACATTGTTTTTAAAACTAATTTTGTACACAATATATTTACCATTGTATTGATAAAGATGTTATAGATGATTTTTATGTTAAAGTTAATTAACTACCTACTCTATAGTTATTTATGTGCTGGTTATCCTACAAATAAAAATATATCATCATTAACACAAAACTTGTTTTTTTTTTCGTTTTTCTTATATCCTTTTATTTTACACAAAGTAATTTCCAACAACCATATCATAATGTCATTATTATGATTTGGTTTTGGAAATTACTTTGTATAAAATTTGAATTTAATCGAACTGCGCGCAATTTTTCTACGTTAGTATCGCAACTAAACTCCAGAGGCGCTGTTGGCGCAATTATCGACTGTTGTCTCTATTCCTGTATATAATAAGTTACTTTATGGTTTTTATGTCAATTTAACATTAGGTATATGACAAAGAGTTTAACTTACCAGTCGGTGGTAGCGCAGTCAAAGTTGAGAGAAGGGCGCTACTAGATAATGCAGAGGCTGAGCTGGAACTTGAACTGAAATTATTAAAAAGCAATGATTAATTTACTAATTAAACATAAATAATACTAGTAGTCTGCGAACGGTAGACCTCGCAAGCACTAATTATTGAAAGGGCCCAAATAGTATCACCATAAAAAAGCAGGAGTTTATTACGGAGATATTTAGTACATCCCTGTGTGGGAGAAATACCCCACCAATCAAAAATACTCCACGACAAAAAAAAGCCATTTGCTCATAAAACTTGTATACCAAGTTTCATCAAAATCGGTTTAGAAATAGGCAGCTTGAAGTAGCTTCGCTACGTTTGCTCGGTCAAAAGTAAAGGTTTTGTTGTAACAGTAACTTACTTCTGCCTTCCGAATGTCTGCGGTGTCCCGAAAGTATTAGGGAACGATGGCCGGAATAGAGGTGCAGGTGATGATGCCGGGCTGAAACAATAATTATTAATCAATAATTTTCATTGGGTAACCTAGAAGGAAAAAGACCTAGAGGTATACGCGTAAAACTTTGGTCCAACAACGTCTTTTAATGCGTGTAGGTCAACGTTTGACCACTATTACACAGAATGGTAAGTGGTGTAAGATAAAGTACGCTGACTTAGAAGGCTAGAATTTAGAAGTTCACAAGCGACTTAAAGACCCCCAAATATATTTGCCAGGGAATACAGTCTCAAGCAGCTGACTCCAATCAAAATGAGTAGGAATAACGAAGCGAAACGTTATTCCCACGTGCAGGTCTCGGGGACTTCCACCATAAAACGGTGTCGCACTTAAGTCCGCCTGGATGTCCGGCGGTAAAATGGAGATGGTAAGACCAGGTTATCAAGTGTCAGAACAGCTGGAGTTGTCAGTAAACATCGCTCTGCGGCAAGCTGAAGACCGCAGCAAATGGACACGTCTTGCACAAGACGCTGCACAGTGTCACGATCCTCGACTATGAGGGACCGACCAATGAAGGAAGGGCTCATCATCCAAACATCAAATAATATTGTCAATATCAACGATAAATATTTGAATAATAATTCGCTATTTTAACTGCAAAAGGTTGTAACACAACTTTGTAGATGTGGAGTTTCAACATCATAATTCTTTTTATTATTAATATAAGTGTTATTCACAACAAAATACTGCTACGTTATTTATAATGTAAGTATTTTTTTCTTTTTTTTGGGATGTATCTATGTAATTAAAAGATATTCTCACCTGGCAGTCTTACTCCCAGTGCTACCATTAGCGTTATCAATCTTCAAGCTATTATTATTCAGCAGAGAACTCTCAACAGTCGGACTGGTCGACGGTCTGGTGGTATCAGCCGCAGCCTTGCTGTGTCCGGCTGAAGACAAAGTAGTCGTAGTAGTGGCTGGAGTAGAAGGGCTGCTTATAGCGCCGCTGTAGAGGCTCAGGAATGATGATGCAACTGCTGATGTTGCTGTGGTGTCGATCGCCTGAACAGAAATATAACATAATCAGCCCGTTAATTTGTCCCACTGCGGGGCAAGAGCTTCCTCTTATAGGGGTTAGGCAGTAAGACGGGATCCTACCCCGGATTGGCGAATGTCTCATGACTTCGGACTGTGGTGAGTCCTAGGACATTCTGGTTTCTAAGCGATGTTTTCCTTCACCGTAAGAGCGATGTTATTAGTGCACATAACATTGTTGTGCGGTCAGCCTGGATTCAAACCCACGACCCTCAGAATAAAAGTCGAGGTATCTACCAATAGACCAACAAGTGACCAAATTAATTTAGTCGATAAAAAAGGTTCCACACATTAAAATTTCGCTGGCAAGCTGATTTCGCCTGGTGAACTGTTTATGTGTGCTGTATTTCAAAATCATAATTTATGTAAATTTAAATGGTTTATAAACAAAATAATGGATAGAAAGTAGATATTGTTTTTACTACGGAAACTTGTCTAGAAAATACTTATTCAATCGTGTATGATGATGATGATGAAGGAGTAGTAAAATCAGAAAAATAGTTATTCTACTTTGTAATATTAGTCATAGCCCTCAAGTTTTAAGATTGTCAAAATTTTTCGTAATTTGGAATTTCTATTAGAAAATTCGCCGCGAGTGAATTTTTGAAGATATATTTTTCCTTTACAATATTTATACTAGGGAAAAGTTAACGATATTTCAGTTAATTGAAGCACTCAATGGTCTAAGATTAAAACCAGCCAAAAGGAATAAAAAAATTTTCTCATGAAAATTCCTTATATTTCATTTGATTTAGTTTTCTTTATTTATTCGTCAGCCAACTTGACTTACCATCGGAGTAGGGACAGTCGGCATAGGCTGGCTAACGGGATCGAGTCCGAGGCGCATGCGCTTTGCGTTTAGGCTCTCGTTCTCGCACGCCTGCGCAAGGATATGTTCCGCTTGCACCGACGTTAGGTGCGCGGGAGTCGGTCTTACCTGTAAGCAGGAATATTTGTTACTCTTTGCTTCTCTGACTTCCTAGTACTTTATTATGGGATCGAGAAACTACTGGTCACTACTTTTAAAAGTCTTTGTTGTCTTTCTTATGTTTTCGCGATTTGGCATTGTAATAAAACACAATAGCTCGTTTTATTTATTAACAGCAATGTTTCAGTGCTGTACTAACCTTTCGCTTTACAGTCAGCTTTATTAAGGAGACAGTCATTGCGAAACGTTGGTGCACTGTTATTAACAAAATGCGAGTAAAACCGGAAAATATTGTGTTTTATTACTATGTAATATTTGGTTAATTTAAATTTGGTACAATAAGGAATTTATTCATTCATTCAAGAGATATTACATTTCGTAAATTTGTTTTTTTTTTTGCTCAAGGCATATTTACTAGAAATATTTTTAAAGGAAAAATTCATCTTCTAAAATTCACTTGCGGCGAGATTTGAACTCGTGTCCCTGGATCAATACTCCAGTGCCTATACCGCTCGGCCACGCAAGTTCCCATCTCGAGCAGCGAATTTAAGAATATGAATGTTTCCCTGTCTACTATTTTTCGACTACGGCTCGATTGAGACGCCATCTACAGGATCACTTTCCAGTGATTTACCTGCGCCAATGATTAACTTTACAGTTAATTAATGAAAGATGATTGTCATGAATACGTATCTTCTAGACTTGTCTTTTTTTTTAGTTTCAGAGAAGGGATGACTTCAAAGGTATATATTATTGCAATATTATTTAAACTAAATTCTTAGAAGAGTGAAATACTAAGGTAAAATGTGACACCTCGGTCGCTTTAGACCATGAATTTCGTACATCAACCTCTATCTGTGTCTCTGTCGCTCCTGCGTAAATATATTTACGTCGCGTTAGCAAAGATGAACTAAATGACACTCTTATTTACGTCATCATAGAGATATTTACGCAGAAATAAAGTAATATTAACACGGAAACAGAGCGATATTTACGCCTTAACCGAAAAATAACCATAAAATATTCTTACAAAGTGACCGAGGCCTTTTAAAAAGAAATTAATAATCAGTCGTGTCTGAAGTAAAAACATGTCTTTTGTAAGGAGTTCACAATGGCCTTAGGTCTTCAAGTCTAGAATGAATAGGTCTAGGCAAGCATGTTACACCTGATCGATGCTTCCCATCAGGCGAGATGAGGTCAAATGCCTGTCTCATGTAACAAAAAATCTGATGAGACAAATCGACCGTGACGACCACAAGACTGCGATCCCATAAAGGCAATACAAAAGAATGATCAGACCCTCACCGCGCTATCCCAAGCGTTGGTTGCACTTCCATTCCCAGTCGTTGGGCCATCTCCTCGGACTTTCTTGTTTCTCCTGCAGCTCTTCAGATAAGTCCTGATCCGTTTCCGAGCCCGTTCAGCGAATTCCGGGAACTGTCGCGTGCAGGAGTCGATGATGGCCTGGATCTTCTCCTTGGGTTGCTTGCTGATCGGGACTATCCGGTCGAGATTCTCGTCCACGAAGAGACGGACGAACATCTGGAGATTAAGGAGATCGTATAAGGGGGTTGTTTTTGGAGTTTAACGCCCAGCCAAAGTTAAGTAAGTAGTCAAACCGACTAGATGGTGACACGGGTCGCACTTGTAAATAGAAAAAGAAAAATTTCTTTAATAAGAGCGGTGTAAAAGGGCTTACCCGTTACATCTTGTATATCAACCGAGATATCAGAGATAGCGAAGAAATAAGGCTATTATGGACTCACATTGAAAGCCTTGAGCCGCTCCGGGTCATGATGCTGAGGATCGACCCGGTCGTCACTATCGTCATCAGAAGCGCCTCCGTCATCGTCATCCTTCGTCCGATCCGACGATGACGTCTCGTCGTGGTTAGACGACGGCTCGCCAGGAGTTGCCGCGCCGACGTGGATTGGACTCTGAGGAAATACATTTATAAAATAGACTTAAGAAAAATGCACATTTTCACTTTTGATGTGAAACATCTATAAGGAGTTACGCTCCTTATAGATGTTTGCGTGGCGATACAGGCCACTATATGAAAACACATCTGTCAATTTCAAATGTTTTACATCTGTCAGGCGTCTTAAATGTCACTGTCACTGTCATCTGTCACTGTGCAGTGACGACTCTCATTTTTTTCTTTGCTTTTCTTTTCGTTCGATGAAACTTGGGACTGCACAGAGAACATTTCGCTCTCTCTCTCTCTATCTCACTTATGGATCTAAAGTTATGACTCATCTTTTTCATCGATGTGCCGCGCTAGTCTTACTATGATTTATTTCCCGCTGTGCAGCGGGTGAAAACAAAAATTATTTCTTGTTTTAATGTTTCTTGATGTGTGCTTGTCCGAATAAACCTTGAATACCACGCTTCACTCAGGGCTTTAGATACATAACTCCCTCGCTACTTTCAGGAGCTAAATTTTAAACACCCTCGCTACGATCGGGAGTTTACTCTAGAGTCCTTCGTTACGCACAGGATTTAAGGTAATGCCCTCTATACAAGACAATTTAAGGCTTTGGTACCAGGTACTATTCTTTATTTCAATATTTGTTTAGCACTTATCCTTAAAAAGTAAATGTACCTAGTATATAACAAATGAAACGGCGTTCAACCTTAAAACTCACCGAGTGGCCTGTGGCCATAGGCGTGGGTGCTTTCGGTGGCTTGGAGCCGAGACCTAGGGCGCTGTGGTAGGACGCCCAGAGATCCGCCATGCTGTCACCGCCAGAGTCCGTCATCTCGCCATTACGGCCTGAAACGTAGGGAAAATAACGTTAGACATTTAATAAATACTGCACGACATCACACACTGCGAAATCAAGCCCCAAATTAAGCGCTTCATTACTTCGAAACAAAAATAAAAAAAACTTTCCAAAATTCTGCACCTGACAGGCCTTTAATATGCAACCCGTTACAATCTTACTAATATTATAAAAGCGAAAGATTGTATGTAAGTGTGTATGTATGTATGTAAGGTTGTTACTCTTTCACGCAAAAACTACTGAACCGATTGCGAAGAAACGTGGATACTTGTAGCTGGATACCGGGAATAACACTAAGGCTACATTTTATCCCGATATTCCCGCGGGAACGGGACTTACGCGGGTGAAACCGCGGGCGCAGCTTGTTAATAATAAAAATAATTTGCTAAACCTGTGCTGACGGTCGTACAAAGTTATTTTCCTGTAGAGACTTTAGCTCCACCACGCGTGCCTATATTTTAGTCAATTTCTGATAATTTGAATCAGAATTTAAGTTCGTTAAAGCCACTCTGCTTCCAATTAAAACCATTAAACGATGCACTGATCGAACCATATCGAACAAACGTGATAAACTGATCGCTTTCGCACTGTAGAAATAGAAAGTTTTAGTATACAAGGTGTAACGGGTATGCCCTTTTAAGCCGAAAGGGGGTTGTTCTAGACATCTAGGCGAACAACTTTTGCTCTACGACTTTTGAAAATTCGAAGTAGTTTTCGAAAGTTTACTTAAAAATCAGCTGATTGTAAGAGTTAGAGGTCATTGACCTTATTTTGTTCTTTCATTTAGTTTGAACATCGACAATTAAAACTTTTAATTACCTTTATTTTCAAAAACAGCTATTTATTCAGTGAAATATTAACTCAATAATCGAAAGGGGGTTGTTCTAGGCGAACAACTTTTGCTCTACGACTTTTGTAAATTCAGAGTAATTAAAAGGCATATAGCTCGAAGGACAGATAACGGTTGGGGAGTAAAATTTAAGTCCTCGAGTGGCGACCACGATGTAATGCGAAACGGCGTGTTGGAAGACCGTCTACTGGTGGACCGTCGACATTGTAGCGGTCGCGGGGAGTCGTTGGAGGGAGGTAGCTCGCGATCACAGTCTGTGGCATCATATGGGGGCCTATCGTTGGCGGAAGGTAGCTCGCGGTCACAGTTTGTGGCATCATATGGGGGCCTATCGTTGGCGGGAGGTAGCTCGCGGTCACAGTCTGTGGCATCATATGGGGGCCTATCGTTGGCGGGAGGTAGCTCGCGGTCGCTGTTTGTGGCATCATATTGGGGCCTATCGTTGGCGGGAGGTAGCTCGCGGTCACAGTTTGTGGCATCTTATGGGGGCCTATCGTTGGCGGGAGGTAGCTCGCGGTCACAGTTTGTGGCATCATATGGGGGTCTATCGTTGGAGGGAGGTAGCTCGCGGTCACAGTCTGTGGCATCATATGGGGGCCTATGGTTGGCGGGAGGTAGCTCGCGGTCACAGTTTGTCGCATCATATGGGGGCCTATCGTTGGCGGGAGGTAGCTCGCGGTCACAGTCTGTGGCATCATATGGGGGCCTATCGTTGGCGGGACGTAGCTCGCGGTCACAGTTTGTGGCATCTTATGGGGGCCTATCGTTGGCGGGACGTAGCTCGCGGTCACAGTCTGTGGTCTCATATGGGGGCCTATCGTTGGCGGGAGGTAGCTCGCGATCACAGTCTGTGGCATCATATGGGGGCCTATTGTTGGCGGGAGGTAGCTCGCGGTCACAGTTTGTAGCATCGTATGGGGGAGGCCTTTGTAAGGCAGTGGACGGATAAGGGCTAAGATGATGATGCTGATGGTACCTACCTACCAACTACCCAGGTAGTCTAAGTTTACGGCTCCCCAAGACGAGTGTACCGTTAATACAGTACATGTTTAATGGACTAGTTAGTTTTGGTTTAGTACCTCCTTCGTTATTTATAGCCAGCTCTGAAGGTCGGTTTATTACGCCTCTATATGGCCACGCATAAAGAGACGTGGACACGTATTCTAGAACCAAAATGTCTCAACAATGCCTTAACTCTGTTAACTTTGTACCTGACTACGGCGAAGTCAAAATGGATGGCTATGGTTTTTTTTTTTCAAAAACGGTTAAGTATCCAGGGACGCGGGTTCAAATCTCGCTGTAAGTGAATTTTTGAAGATGAATTTTTCCTTTAAAATATTTTTAGTAAATATGCCTTGAGCAATAAAAACAAATTACGAAATATTTCTTTGTAATTAAACTTAGGCCTGATTTTTCATTCCACGGATAAAAGACATCTGTCGAATAAGTTCGAACCCAACCAAATACAAAAGCCTTGAAATTTTGATTCTTTTTAATATCATAGTGACGTTTTTTATTCGGTGGTATTACATTTTATTTGTCAGATATCTTTATCTAGGGATTTGAAATAACAGCCCTTAGTTAAACATGTAGTAGTAAAATTGCAACTGTAACTGTCCCCTAGTCCACATCTAACACTATAATTATCAGTCTAACGTTCGCAAAATCGATTCGCAAAAAGGCATTAAATAATAAGCTATCAATTTAAAATTCCTTTACGCCAGAGGCAATTTTCACATTTCGTATGCGGAGTAGGAGGTAAAAATTAATGAGGGCCGGGTGCATCTGCTAGTTAAATGTCAACGGGATGGCCAATGGCTCTTGTCCTATAAATAATTTGAGGCTAACGCCTCGGGACGTACTCAGGACGATAGAGAAGGGGCAAATGGATACATCTTACTATATTATCTTACTTTATATTATAAACGGCCTCTGTGGCGCGTCGGGCGGACGCTCGACTGCAATGCAGAAGGCTGCGGGTTCAATTCCCGTCGGGTGCAAATGTTTATGCTTAAAAATAAATATTTGTATCTGGTCTGGGTGTATTTCTATGCATAATGAGAATGTATTTACAAAAAAAAGTAGTATATCCGTTGTCTAATATCCATAGTACAAGCCTAGTGCTTAGTTTGGGGCTAGATTGCGCTGTGTGCAATGTAGTGAAATATTTATTTATTTATAAACGCGAAATTTGCTAGTATGTATGTATGTGACTTTGTTACTCCTTCACACAAAAATTATTGAACCGATTGCGATGAAACTTGAAAAATAGATAGCTGGAGACTTGCAATAACACATAGGCTACTTTTTACAGGATTTACGCGATTATTCATCACTTTACAGACTCCTTAATAACAAATTAAAATACCTATTTACCCTCTGTATTTTGTTTTTTAAGAAACATTAACGTAAGCTAAGCACTAAATGTTATTGTGGAGAAAAAAATAAGTAATTAAATTATTATTTTACGTTATCAACGACGATCGACGACGATCGACGACTAAATTACATCTAAATCGTTTGAGTTGTTTGGACGTTGAACAGTTGAAAAGTTACTCTTCATGTCCAACAAACGACCAAGCAGACATTTATGTAGAAATTAACTTAACTGTGCTTAACTTAGCACAGTATAAATGATCGGAGAGAGGGCGAGTTCTCGCCCGAAATATCAATTCTCACTCCGTCCCTGTATTGACAAGGGCTAGGTCCTACCTCTACGGCTACTTTACAAAAATACTCGTACGTTAGTGTGTAGACGATACTATAATAATTATGCAAGATAAGAAAGGAGCAAAATGAGCGACACGCCACTTCGGGTTTAAATTAAAGAAAGCTTTTTCGGGTTAGGCGACTAATCCAAATTTCAAGCGAAATTTCAAACTCAGCACGCCAGACAAATCTTTGTGATTTTTGGCCTGCATTATGTTTTTTAAGTATTATCTTCAATTTAAAAAAAAAAAAAAAAACTGTATTGAAAATTGACGAGGTATAAATATGACGATTTTTAAACAAGAAAAAGTCAAAGTATAAAAATATCAAGGGATAGTAATGTCGAAAACTGATTAAGACGTCGTATAAAATTTGCCGATTTTCAAACATTTTTGTTATTAAACTTCAAGTAATTACTTAGTAAATTTTGAAATAAAAGAAGTAAAATGTTAATAGAAACTATTGGAGAAAAACAAAAGACAATCGAAATGAAAACAAAAACAGATGAAATGTAGTTTGTAGTAGTATTATAAACATAGATTGTACGTATGTCTTTGACTTTATTACTCAATCACGCAAAAACTACTGAACCGATTACGATGAATCTTAGAATATAAATAGCTGGGGAACTGGATTAACACATAGGCTACTTTTTGTCCCGATATTCCCGCGGGAACGGGACTTACGCGGGTGTACCGGACACAGCTACTCTCTTTAGTACTCGACTTTAAGCCACGGACGGACATGACGAAACTATAAAGGTTTCACATAATGACTACGAAACCCTAAAAATGTGTGGGTGACTCTAAACAAACTTAAAAGCGCAACATGTTATCCTAAACTATTGATAATATTATAATGAGTATTGTTTTGTGGTTCTCATCAGGTTTCTTGTAATTATAGTAGTTTATCTGATTATTTCATTTTTAATGTGAGTATTGTGTTGTGCATTGCGGGGTGAGTAAGATAAATAGGTTACAACAAATATAGTTATATACGAGTATAAGTGGTAGGTAGGTGTTTGGTTTTGTTATTTCATTTTATTACATATTACAGCTTACTTTCATTGGTTATGGGTTAAGGAATATATCTACGATCATGTTACTAAGACTAGACGAACGTTTTATAAATGCATGTGTAAATTAAGTTCTCATGTAAGTGACAGCAATGTCTTTTTTGAGAATAAATGTCTTTAAACCTAAACCTAAAAGCTATCTTTTTCGTACGTATTATTCATATGTATGTAGTTCTTTTGATCAAAAAACCTACATTATTATAAGGTACCCTCTCGTCAGAATGAAATGTTTTAAACCGCGAGTCTGAGACTGATTAACCTACGTAACACGGAGGTCCTAGTTGTACGAACACAATCGGTCATTAATTATTTACATTATTACAAAAAGAACCCATGATAAAAACCCAGCGAAGGCAGACAACAGTGTTGCTCATTGCAGATCGTACTGCAGATTGCAGCAAGAGAGAGAAGATGACAGAAAAACAAAAAAAAATTACAAAAAGATGAAAAGGAACCAATTTTCCGGCCTTCATCGCGATTTTTGCTTTGTTTCAAATCTGTACCGACGTTTCACTGTTTTATAGACAGTTTCCGCAGTGTAAACTGTCTGTGAAGACACTGAAACGTCGGTACGGCAATGCAACAATGTGTACTAGGTTTCATCGCAATCAGTTTGTGCATGAAGATGCAACAAACACAGTTACACACAAACTTTCACTTTAATTGTAGGATATCAATATAGGAAATACTAGGTATCGAATCAAATCAAATCAAATATTCATCTTTAATAAGGCATAACGTAAGCAGAACTAATTTTTGAAGGAAAAATAAATTCACAGAAAACACAACGAACTGTCGACGTCGAGGGGGATTCGACCCAACAACGCATTTCAAGTCAATCCGGGAGTAGCGACGTTTAGTCCACCGGCGTCGGTGACTCAAACGCTGAATTCTTGCTACTATATTTTACCATCTACTACTACTTGGCATAGTTCTATGAACGCCCAGTGCAGGCTTAAGTACTTAAATTAAAATCAAATTATAACGTAAGTAAGCCAGTGATCGGCTCAGAGGTAGTTTGAAGGAAAAAACCCCGAGCACGTGTACTAGCGGAACATTTACTCCGTAGCCTTTACTCGGTAGGTTAGGTTAGATACAATGCGAGTAATTATTTGAAATTACGTGGGCTTCGTACAGGGACATTTTGATGTCGGATTGGGACCTTTTATTTGGAATTTGTATTAGGAAAACATATTTTTCTTTTCTGCACACATCCGTGGGATTTTGTCTTGTTATCCGACGGCGACGATAAACTTGTGATCAAAAGGCTTCAAGGCCTTGAAAATGGGTGTCGTAGGGTTGCAAGTTTGACGACCTTTTATCGGATACATTTGTGTGACACAATGTGCCACGAAACTGCACCAATTAGTTTTACCACCTCCCTTCTATCATCGGACATACAGGCAAACTGATAACCGGCACCGTTTCATAGTAGAAATACCAGTCACCCGAACCGAGCGTTTCGCATCGTCATTCTTTATTCGTACTCGGCGGGAAGGGAATCAGTTGCCTGAGTATATCTTCCCGGATGTCTACAACTTGGGGGTCTTCAAGTCACGAGTGAACAGGTATCTCCTAGGTAAGCGTGTAACATCTTAGACCACATCGTCGCTTTCCATCAGGTGAGATAGAGGTCAAACCCTTACTATCAAAAAAACCCCCAAGTGATATTACGAAAGCCCAAAGTTGTATTTGTTCGAAATGCAAGATCTCGAGAACGGCTGGATTGATTTTTATCGTTTTATTCTATAATGACTATTAAAACCAGTGTGTCAAAAAGTCTAGTGTTCTAAAGTGACCAGTCACAAAAAGTCTAGTGTCTCAAAATACCTCGGCTACCTGAATGACCTTTGTCCTAAAATGTCCAGTTCACCAATTTGTCAAATAATGTTTAATTTGTGAAGGGCCCATAATAATGATCATTTATATTTTTCTATTGTAATCCATGCAGGTACATAAACTCAAAAATAATTACACCCATAAAAAAAAAATTTGTTTGTTATAAAAGCGAAGTATTTACGTTACATTTTTTAACCTTTTTTTCCCGTTTAATCACGAAACAGAAAAATGGGTTCTAATATACAAGATGTAACGGATATGTCCTTTTAATCCGAAAGGGGGTTGTTCTAGACGTCTAGGCGAACACCTTTTGTTCTACGACTTTTGAAAATTCGAACTTTTTTTTTGAAAATTTTGAGATTATGTTTCATTGAAAAAACAGCTGTTTTTGAAAATAAAGGTAATTGAAGGTTTGATTGTAGTAGACCAAGCTAAATGAAAGGACAACATAAGGTCAATGACCTCGAACTCTAAGAAACAGCTGATATTCAAGTAAACTTTACACTTAAAATTTTCGAAAAGTACTTCGAATTTCCAAAAGTCATAGAACAAAAGATGTTCGCCTAGACGTCTAGAACAACCCCCTTTCGGCTTAAAAGGGCTTACCCATTACACTTTGTATAAATATTTTATAATACATAATACATTAAAGGAAAATTCCTTTAATACACTGCGACCTAGAGGCGCGAGTTCTAACCTCGCCGAGAGTGAATTTTTGAAGATGATTTTTTCCTTTAAAATATTTATAGTAGCGATGCCTTGAGCATTTAAATAAAATCGAAATGGGTTCTAATTTCAAAAATTAATAAAATAAATAAATAAATTCAGTGACCAACACACAGCGCTATCTAGCCCCATAGTAAGCTGCTAAGCTTGTGTTACGGTGACTAGACAACGGATAAACTACATATATTTATTTTTCTTTTGTAAATACATACATATTATACATAGATATACACCCAGACCAGATACAAATATTTATTTTTAAGCATAAATATTTGCACCCAGCGGGAATCAAACCCGCAACCTT
The DNA here is from genome assembly GCA_949358125.1 of Idaea dimidiata. Taxonomy (NCBI): domain Eukaryota; kingdom Metazoa; phylum Arthropoda; class Insecta; order Lepidoptera; family Geometridae; genus Idaea; species Idaea dimidiata. The sequence goes on from OX442342.1 coordinate 3,702,729, forward strand.
CTGCATTGCAGCCAAGCGTTCGCCGACGCGCCACAGAGGTCGTCAATGAATCGTTTTAAAAGTAAGTGTACCTACCTTGGGCCTGGCTGTGGTAATTCCATGCAAGCAACATCATTTTCAACCTCTCCGCGTCTTTTCCGAAGGCCTGACCTGCACCCAATCACATTAGCCAATCAAAATCAACCAAATTTTTCAAAATTTTGCTCTCATAAGGTTTGTACACGAGCTAATCCCAAAATCCCTGCCGAGTTCATAGAAAATTGTTGATTATTTTGTGACGGGAGCTTGTTGAAAATTTATTCACCACGGTTTTTATATACTTGTTTTTTTTTTATTTGTTCAATTTTAATATTTGTTTTTGTTTTTATTGCTCAAGGCATTTTAAAGGGATTCCTGTGTAGCTCAGTGGTTAGAGCATTCGCCTGGTTAGCGAAAGGACGCAGGTTCGAATCCTGTCATGGGGATTTTTTGGAAATATATTTCCTTGCTAAAAATATTTCTTTGTTCAATTTTGTCACCGTAACACAAGCTTAGCAGCTTACCATGAGGCTAGATGGCGCTGTGTGTTGGTCACAGAATTTATTTATTTATTTATTTGGGTAAGGATTGTACGTGATTTGATTATGTTCTTTAACAATCCAGAGTTTTGATAGAACGCGTTGAGGAGATGCAAAATTTTCATTTTCGTCAAACCTAGTTCAAATGCGTGTAAATTGTTTAATTTCGAGGGCATATTAATCAATTTAGTTTCGTGAAGGTGTACAAGTGAAAACCGGTGCAAAGCATGAACTCTATCGTTGTCTCCAAAGCTCGCGTGAACAGTCATTGTAAAGTGCCAACATTTGCAATTTCCTTGACTCCCTTGACTTGACTTTTACTACGACGACTTGACTGTTTCGATGCAAAAGCTTACAAATTTTAATAATATATACTAGTTAGCCACTACTACTTTTCATACAGCCATAATCGATAAAAAATAATAATAAAAAAATCCATATACCTACACAAAACAAATCAACAATATTCTGTCGAGAAATAATCAACAATATTTAATGAACCTGACATAGATTTTGAGTTTAGCTTGTTTAAACCTCTTAACACACAAATAGCCAATCAGAGCAGGTTATTCTTAAGAAAACCTGTGTTTATTGATTTGATGCAAGTGGCTGGGTATTTTGAAGCACCAACTTATCCTTTCGAGCGGATAAGAATGAAACTAAAATCTTGTTTGACGATTTTATGCTTTACTTAGATACTAGCGCCATCACCAATTGAACGGATAACTTGGTTATATGCAAATAGATTTTTGTAACCATGCAGTTTTAATGTTGAAGAAACTTTAAAAAAATAACGAACAACAATCATTTTCTCAAAATTTAGCTTCATTGGAATTTTCGAACGAACTGCATGGTCAAAAAAATCCTGTTAAAAATGTCCATCAAAGCTACTTACTGGGAAAGTTGTCGTCATCGTTCATGTCCGAAGGATCCGGAGTTAGATTATCCTGAAACAAAAAAGATTTTCTTTAGTTTTTGACCGATCAATGACATCTGAGAATAAATGAATTAAATTTAATGTATTAAGAGACGATTTTTCATTCCTCAGATAAAAGATATCTGTCGAATAAGTTCGAACCCAACCAAATTTAAAAGCCACACATTTACACATTTTGTTTCTTTTTAATATCATAGTGACGTTTTTTATTCGGTGGTGTTACATTTGATTTGTCAGATATCTAGGTTAGGGATTTAAAAATCGGCCCTAGAGAGACTAAATAGTCCTTTTCAAACTGGGACTAAATGCCAAAATGCCAAATTCTCTAATTTTATGGTGTTCAACTGGGCCCATATTGGGCCCATATTAGTTCAGGTGTAAGGACCAAATAGGACCTCTACAAATTTTATTTCCTATTTTGGAAAATTATCGGAAATTTTCCAAAAATAATGTCCCACGCCGCCATTTTTACCAGCTGAAGTACCAGGAAATCATAGCCGATCAAGAGCATTAAAATATAATTAATAAATTAGCGAAATACCACGCTTGCACGCAGGTCAATGCTCCCGCGAAAATCGATAGTGCTTGAAATGGACAACCACTAAATACAACTAGGTAGGTAGGTATAGTTACACCTATCACCTATATACCTACTTGTATTATATGTGTAAAGAAATATGGCGTACTGCCTAGCCTACGTCATACTATCTACGTATTATAGGTATGTAATGTATATTTATCACCGGAAAATAACAAGAACAGTCAGTTTATAAATTTTTGTTTATAAATTACGTTACTTAAAATTGTCGCAAATAAATGACATTCATTCATTCATTCATTCATTCATTCATTCATTCATTCATTCATTACTTTAACCACTAGAAGTCTACTTACAACAATTAAACATGGTGCTCAACGCTCAAGCAGAATTTTTTAAAAACATCAATAAGCTGAGCACAGCAAGTCTAGGATAACACCAGACTATCTTACTGAACGACTGGTTTCACTAGAAAATCAGTGGAGAGAATTCGAAGCAAACCACCAACAACTAAAGGAAATTCCTGACAAGACTCATAAATACTTTCTCGAAAACGTACCTATATGAGAAGACAAAGGATATGTATCATACAACTAATTACTTATTCTTGGTGTGGATATCTCGTGCCGTCAACTACGTACGAAACTCCACAGTCCGAAAGAATCGAAACAGACCTGCGGCCCTAGCCAACATTCTTAGCGAAAAGTCACACGTGACTTTTCGCGAACTTATGTCAATTTCATACAAAAATATCTGTCGACTGGCGATTACGTTATTCGAAACGACGATCAGGTTTACCCAGCCCTAAAGATAATTCCCATAGAAAAAAAATATTTAAATTCAACCAAATATTTCCGTAAAACTGAGCATGCAATTTTGGTGCCAAACTGTACACATACCTATGTACATCAGTTTGTAAGACATAAGGGTAGTTAGAACACCTTAATTCCCCCCCCCCTCCTAAACTCGCACCCCGCGACCCCCTAAGGCATGTAATAGGGGATGAGAGGCAATTGATGCGTGTCTAATCAACATACAGACAATACATACCTTACTATGTACCTACCTATGTATGTATTTACATAATTATGATAATTAATGAGCTTTAGATACTGGTAGGATTATTTAGAGTATAATAGACTATTATCATTTCTTATCGATTGTGAACCGATTATGGCCATTTGGAAATTAGCCAGTGTCAAGTATTATTAATATTTTGCAAGTTATTAACATCGAAACAGTCAAGTCGTCATAGTTAAAATCAAGTCTAGGAAATCGTTGTAAACCGGCGGCCATTTTTTACAATGATTGTTCGCGGAGCTTTGGGGACGATGCTAAAGTCCATGTTTTACACAGATTTTCACTTTCATTACACTTGTACACGTTCATGAAACTAATTTCATTAATATGCCCCCGAAATTAAACAATTTACACGCATTTGAACTAGGTTTCACTAAAATTAAAGTTTAGCAACACATTTCCTTAACGCGTTCCCGCAAAAACTCCTATTGAGACTAGTTAACTTTAGAAGATATTTGACAATAATCTTCATACGGTGCCTGATAAAAATCCCTTACAAACGTAATACGAGTAATACCAAAATCTTACTAATATTTCAACGCAATGTAGGTATGTCTGAATGTGACTTTGTTACTCTTTCACGCAAAAACTACTAAACTGATTGTGATGAAACTTGAAATATACGTAGCTAGTGACCTGGAATAATACATAGGCTACTTTTTATCCCGATATTCCCACGGGAGCGGGACTTACACAGGTGAAACTGCGGGGGTCATTCTTTTTTTGTTGTTTGTTAAGACCAGGTGGAGGATCTTGTGAAAGACATTTTTAAAATTTTTGGTTCAAGACAAACGCGGGAACCGCGAGGCTTAGCTAGTTTAATATAAGTTTTAATAACATTTTACCAAAACGGTCATAGGGTGTGATATTATAGTACAGTGAAGTAATGTAAACATTTGCCTTCCTTTGAATTCAAAGTAAAAATAAGGATGCGGTGCACATTAAAATTACAAACCTTCAAATGGGTTTAACACACACTATGACACTAAACACAGAATTCGAACGCATCAGTCGGTCAGTCAGTCAGTTACCAAGCTATATTCATGTCAAACCAATGCAGATCTACCTTTGTTATATCCATGACACATGAACGCCGATAAAATAGCGCTTTGTGTTTTGGCTTGCCATTTTTAGTTAGGAGTGAAGTCGTCCACTTCAAAACTGGGACCAAGGACCACTTGTACCCTTTCGAATTTGATAATAGTCAACTGGACCCAACGGTTGTTTAGACATTGGGACGATTATACCGGACTGCAAGGAAAAGGTTATGTTTTTCAAGGCTATATTTAGTTGTTTTTTATGCAACTTTTATAATACGCTTTATACTAGAAATATTTTAAAGGAAAATACATCTTCAAAAATCCACTCACGGCGAGAGGTTTGAACTCGGGCCTACAAGTACTCTGATGGTAGTACTAGGCTACGCGAGCTTCGACTCCGAGCGGCGAATTTAAGAAATGTATGTTTCCCTGTTTACTTTAGACTTAGGCTCTACAGACCGCCACCACAAGAACCGCTTTCCTCACTTAATTAATCATTAGCACGAGTAAATCACGCGGGAAAGTGATTTTGGATTAACATTAAACTTACTGTTTAATCTACCTCTGAGGAAGAGGTTAGTTAACGTCTAGAAACTTAGGGCATTAATACAAAGCTATGCGACAAAAATCGGAACAAAAGAGTTCCATTTCAAGATGCAACATTTTAGCTACCTCACTCGTAGCAGCTGACTGTGAGTTTACGAAAATGTCAGTACTTACGAAGATTTCTATTCAACAAGTGGCTGGTCCATGCAAAATATCTTTCTATTGAAATGTTGAAGAGATTTTGACTTTAGAGCTTGGAAATATGGTCCATTTCTCAGTAACAGGGAGTGTACGAGACTTGAATGTTTATAATATAGTGACGAAAGATCCTCGTGGGTTGTTGAAAGTTGTAGGAAGAAAAGATTGATTGTTTGTATTTACTTTTTAAACTTCAAATACCCTCACATTTAACCTTATTTTGGAGTTTTGGCGGGAATGCGTTCAGGAATGTGGGGCTGAATTTTCATTTACTTACGTGAAACCAAAAGAATGAGTTAAAATGCTTAGTTTCTATGTAAATTTTTAAATTTCGGTGGCATATTATTCACAAAAGTGTAAATGTAGTCAAATTGAAAACCAAAGCTAGACATTAACTTTTCCTTTGCTTCCTTACCTCGTAAAAAGATGTTGTAAAATAGCCTTCATTTTACAATTACACCCTCGATTTAACTTTATAATACAACGACTTAACTGTATCTGCAAATAACTTGCAAATATTATAAAATATTTGACACTGGCTAATTCCGAAATGGCTTTGATCGGTTCAAGACCGTAAAGAAAAAAAACCTAATCTAAGAACGCCAGAGACAAGAGTCGTCTCCGAAAAACTCACAACTTTAATTTAAGGGTCCTTACCATGATCCCCTTATTTGAATGATTTTAGGTAAGTACCTAAAATCATTCAGCTAATAAAAAATAAAAACAAAATACCAGAAATAATTAAAAAAATATCTGTAAAAAAAGTTTCATTGTTATTATTTGTGGTCTTTTGTCGGGGATTTTTACTACAGTTTATTTTATTTTCACGCGCTTATAAGTGGAGCAAGTAAAATAACGAGAAAAGGACGATAAAAACGAGAAACGATTGTGGTAAGCACCAAGAACGCAGAAACCTAACATAAAATTGAACTTCAAGTTACGACAAGGTCGAAATCCTAACTTGACACCAGCCTATAGCAACTTAGGCTCAGGCACTCGAACCGTCTAAGTAGCAAGTACCAGGTGTACATAACCAGTAAGGAGCTAGGTGGGGTGACATAATATCGACCGACTTGAGTCGGTGGCCAAGGCGACTAGGTACTAGGTAGGTAGGTACCTATTCTGTGCATATGCGAACACTAAATATCCGTTGACCCTTAGTAGGTAGGTAGGTAGGTATAGATGTAGGAATATGGGTTATGCAGATGTTGTGTACTGTCGGGGAAGAAAGCTGTTTGCAGTTGTTAGGGATTATTCAATTGAATGAATAGATGATTGAATTGGATTGAAATTCGGCGGCGGTAAGAAAATTAACGTGTAAATATTATCTAGGTAGAAAAGAAGCGTTATTTATTATTTTCAGGTACATAGGTACATGTAAAATTCAAACTGATTGATTGTCTTTGTTTTTTACTGTTTTAATCTTTCTATATTAAAAATAATATTTACATAAAATAAAATTAATGTCGAATGAAATTACCAAACGATGGAAAGTTGCACGAAAATCTACGATATTTTGACTACAGTTATGTTTTTTTTATTTACACGATTTTGTTAACATAGTCAAATTTTACCAAGTGATTTGCGACCTTGCGACCAAGACATAGTTGAAACGTCGAGTTAAAAAAACTATATTTTCTGTACCTTCTGCTTCAATCCACCGTGGTCTAAACTAATATTAAAAAGAAGAAATATTTATTTGTTTGTTTATAATGAATAGGTTCCGAAACTACAGAACCGAAAATTCTTTAACTAATAGAAAGCTACATTATCGAGGAGTAACATAGGCTACTTTTAATTCCGACAATTCCCCGGGATCGGGACTTCGCTAGTGAATAATAATAGGCGATTAAGACCCGTTCAAATGTGACTACAGGTTTGATGCCCCGACAGTACTTTAAGTATCTACCAACAGATAGAATTGCAATTCGACTGTAATTAATAACCCTAGTGACAGATAGCTAAGGTGAATTAACACTATAAGAACCTTAGAGTATACATAAGCAAACTATAGGGCGCTGGTATGCGAATATGAACTGTAAGCAGTATGAACAGTCGAAAAATGACAAAGACGATGTCATTCATTTACCCAGGGTTGCGCGAATAGACTGTTTCTCTCGTTAGAATTTATTCTAGTAACAATTATGGTGAAATGTTTAGTGCCGCGGTGTAAAAATGATTCGCGGATCACTATTCAACCTCATTTGAATATCTATGTATAGAGCATTTGCTTACACTTTGCTCAGTAGGCAAATACCCATAGGCGCGCTCGCGCTCTATAGCTTGCTTATGTATACATACTCTAAGATAAGAACTGTGTATGTATGTAGATGTACTAAGTTAGTTGACAACGAAACTCGAGAGCGGTCATAACTAGTTTTAACCGCTTTCAAGTTTTGACTATAACTCAAGGTGATGGTCCCTGAGGCCCGCACTAAGCGTTTCGCTTCGTCATTCCTCATTCGCGCCGTGCGGTTAGAAGCAGCTGCCTGAGACTGCATTCCTTGGCAAATACAATTTGAGGGACTTTAAGTCGCGTGTGAATAGGTACCTTCTAGGTCAGCGTGCTTATTTATTTATTTATATTTTTAATTAATTCAGTACACAAGAAACGTTCACAAAAAACAGTCAAATTACAAATTAATACTAAGGTGAGTCTAACCCTGTTGAGAGTCTCTGCCGACAAACCTCAGTGGAAAGGAAAGAATATAGTGGAAGGTAATTAAGTGTACAGAGAATACAGTAAAAAGAAATATTACAATTTTTATAACCCTACATAATATACTATAATTTAAAGAGAGAACAGGAAATAAAAATACAAGCAAACAGGCATTTGCATACACATACATAAATAACTTATAATATACATACATATATATACACATATACATACATATATACACATATACATACATATATACACACAAAAATGCTTCATCTTAAACTGCATCTACATTTACCATCAGCTGTGATAGTGGTCTAAGGCTGGCCTATACGTAATAAAAAGTAAAAATATAAATTCCGTAACCAACACACAGCGCCATCTAGCCACATGGTAAGCTGCTAAGCTTGTGTTACGGGGAATAGACAACGAATATAATTTTTAACTTTTTTTGTGCGATGCGTCCTCCACCTTAAAATATATAGACACCTCTAATATACAATGTAAATATACCTAAATTTATATATACTAATTATATTATACCACTGATTTCAATTACGTTGATTTAAGCCTAAGGGAAGTTGTTCTAAGCGACTAGGCGGACAAATTTGGTTCACGACTCTTGGAAATGCAAAGTGCAATTTTCGAAAATTTAGAGTGTAAAGTTTACGTGAAAATCAGCTGTTTTTTAGAGTTGTCATGAAACACACACCAACCAATTATTAAAAACTAGCATTGAACAAGACAGTACATAGGTTAGAAAACAAGAATTCACTTAAAAGCATGCAATTTTAATGCAATTTTATCATGCGATTAAAAAGTCAATTGTAAACTCTCAAGGTGTAGGTACTTAGTAGAAACTAGAATAGTGAAGTGAAATAAATTATCGATAAATTGGCATTTTATCGATAAATTGACATTTTATCGAGTTAACCATCGATATCGGTATTTTAATGTGACGGTATTATTGCACTAGTAATTTATAATGGATTGCTTAAATGTTAAGTAGTGTGTATTTTATTTAATTATTTTCTTCTCTACCTTGTTTTTAATCTTATCTTTACTTAATATTATAAATCCGAATGTTTGTTTGTATATTTGTTTGTTCCCTCGGGTATCGGGATTAAAAGCCTATGTGTTATTCCAGGTCTCCAGCTACCTATAGTCCAAGTTTCATCGCAATCAGTTCAGTAGTTTTTGCGTGAAAGAGTAACAAAGTCACATATATACAAACAAACTTTCGCGTTTATAATACTAGTACCTAAGATAGAGTGATGCAATAGGAAGGTTTATATGTATAACATCATCATCATCATCATCAGCCTCTTGCAGTCCACTGCTGGACATAGGCCTCTCCAATTGCACGCCACCTTGATCTATATATATCACATCCTTATATCCACATCCTCACATTCATATGTATAACACATCCTGATATTTATATTAATTTAGTTTCGTGAAAGTGTACAAGTGTAATGAAAGTGAAAACTAATGCATAACATGGACTTTAGCGTTGTCTCCAAAGCTTCGTAAACAATCATTGTAAATGGCCGCCATTTTACAATGATTTCCTCGACTTGACTTCAACTATGACGACTTGACTGTTTCGATGCAAATAACTTGCAAATATGAATAATGCGCCCGCGGTTTCACCCGCGTAAGTCCTGTTCCCGCGGAAATTGCGGGATAAAAAGTAGTCTATGTGTTATTCCCATGTCCCCAATTACCTACATTCTAAATTTCATCCAAATCCGTTTAGCCGTTTTTGCGTGATTGAGTAACAAACATCCAATTCAATCATTCAATCATTTATGGCTTGCTTGCTAAGTGTTACAATTACAAGATCTTAAAATTAATTTGGCACTTTACAACTTAGCGCCTTTCGAGACATTGCATGGACTTAAATATAAATATACTAAACTAATCTTATACAAAATCACCTCTCTTTCAATTCTAAATATTCCTTTACGGAATAGAACCCTTTCTCTATGAGGTAATTTTTTAGTTTATTTCTAAAGTTAGCAACAGTTTTCTCGCCCTTTATATACTGCGGTAGCTTGTTGAATATTAAAATAGCCATATAATGTGGACTTTTTGACAACATTTGTATCCTGGATTGTGGAAAATACAAATTACTTTTGAATCTAGTATTGATATTCCATGAATGCATATCTTCCACCTTCACAAATTTATTATATTTTTTAAAAACAAATAAACAAATATCGTAAATGTAAATACAAGTCAATGTTAGAATTCTTAATTTCTTAAAGTGAGGTCGACAACTTTGAGTACTGCCTATTTGCACAATTATTCGCAAACACTTTTTTTGCAAAAGAAAGAGTTCCTCTACGTTTACACTGTTACCTCACAAAATGACACCATATCTTAGTCTAGAATAGGCATAGGCATAATAAGCCGATATTGCTGTCTTTGCATCAGTAGCCTGTCTTATGTGGAACAATGCATATGTAAATTGTGATAACTTTAATCTAATTTTTGCGATATGCGATTTCCAGTTTATGTTTGTATCAATGGTTAGTCCAAGGAGATCAAATGTCTCAACGTTTTCTAATTTATTGCTTTGTAGAATTATATTTAACTTTCTTGGACGGCTTTTGGTAAGATCTAAATTGAATTAATTTGGTCTTTGTAAAATTTACTTCTAAATTATGATCACTCAGCCATGCCACAATACTCTGAAGAGTATCTTGTAACATCAACTGGGGATCAGCTGTTTTTTCACATTTCACAAGTACTGAGACATCATCTGCGAATAGTACTGGCAGGGCTAAACTAGAGTTCAAACATTTTGGAAGATCGTTTATGTATAATAAAAACAGCACACACCCTAGCACACTTCCCTGTGGAATGGAACATGTTAAGTCCCGCACTTGAGAGTGGACAGTCATAACCTCATTTGTGTTTTCGTTGTAATGATCAATTTGGACTATTTGTTTTCTATTATTTAGATATGACTTAAACCAAGAGTAAGCAGGTCCACGAATACCTGAACCGTATAATTTTTCAAGTAATATATTATAGGATACTTTATCGTAAGCTTTTGTCATATCAAGGAGAATTCCATATGCACCTTTTTTGTCATTGATGTGATGTAACGCCGTTTGCACATATTTGTACACGGCCATAGTTGTGGATCGCGATTTCCGAAAGCCATTTTGGTTAGGTTAGGTTAGGTTAGGTTAGGTTAGGTTTCTATATTAAAAATAATATTTACATAAAATAAAATTAATGTCGAATGAAATTACCAAACGATGGAAAGTTGCACGAAAATCTACGATATTTTGACTACAGTTATGTTTTTTTTATTTACACGATTTTGTTAACATAGTCAAATTTTACCAAGTGATTTGCGACCTTGCGACCAAGACATAGTTGAAACGTCGAGTTAAAAAAACTATATTTTCTGTACCTTCTGCTTCAATCCACCGTGGTCTAAACTAATATTAAAAAGAAGAAATATTTATTTGTTTGTTTATAATGAATAGGTTCCGAAACTACAGAACCGAAAATTCTTTAACTAATAGAAAGCTACATTATCGAGGAGTAACATAGGCTACTTTTAATTCCGACAATTCCCCGGGATCGGGACTTCGCTAGTGAATAATAATAGGCGATTAAGACCCGTTCAAATGTGACTACAGGTTTGATGCCCCGACAGTACTTTAAGTATCTACCAACAGATAGAATTGCAATTCGACTGTAATTAATAACCCTAGTGACAGATAGCTAAGGTGAATTAACACTATAAGAACCTTAGAGTATACATAAGCAAACTATAGGGCGCTGGTATGCGAATATGAACTGTAAGCAGTATGAACAGTCGAAAAATGACAAAGACGATGTCATTCATTTACCCAGGGTTGCGCGAATAGACTGTTTCTCTCGTTAGAATTTATTCTAGTAACAATTATGGTGAAATGTTTAGTGCCGCGGTGTAAAAATGATTCGCGGATCACTATTCAACCTCATTTGAATATCTATGTATAGAGCATTTGCTTACACTTTGCTCAGTAGGCAAATACCCATAGGCGCGCTCGCGCTCTATAGCTTGCTTATGTATACATACTCTAAGATAAGAACTGTGTATGTATGTAGATGTACTAAGTTAGTTGACAACGAAACTCGAGAGCGGTCATAACTAGTTTTAACCGCTTTCAAGTTTTGACTATAACTCAAGGTGATGGTCCCTGAGGCCCGCACTAAGCGTTTCGCTTCGTCATTCCTCATTCGCGCCGTGCGGTTAGAAGCAGCTGCCTGAGACTGCATTCCTTGGCAAATACAATTTGAGGGACTTTAAGTCGCGTGTGAATAGGTACCTTCTAGGTCAGCGTGCTTATTTATTTATTTATATTTTTAATTAATTCAGTACACAAGAAACGTTCACAAAAAACAGTCAAATTACAAATTAATACTAAGGTGAGTCTAACCCTGTTGAGAGTCTCTGCCGACAAACCTCAGTGGAAAGGAAAGAATATAGTGGAAGGTAATTAAGTGTACAGAGAATACAGTAAAAAGAAATATTACAATTTTTATAACCCTACATAATATACTATAATTTAAAGAGAGAACAGGAAATAAAAATACAAGCAAACAGGCATTTGCATACACATACATAAATAACTTATAATATACATACATATATATACACATATACATACATATATACACATATACATACATATATACACACAAAAATGCTTCATCTTAAACTGCATCTACATTTACCATCAGCTGTGATAGTGGTCTAAGGCTGGCCTATACGTAATAAAAAGTAAAAATATAAATTCCGTAACCAACACACAGCGCCATCTAGCCACATGGTAAGCTGCTAAGCTTGTGTTACGGGGAATAGACAACGAATATAATTTTTAACTTTTTTTGTGCGATGCGTCCTCCACCTTAAAATATATAGACACCTCTAATATACAATGTAAATATACCTAAATTTATATATACTAATTATATTATACCACTGATTTCAATTACGTTGATTTAAGCCTAAGGGAAGTTGTTCTAAGCGACTAGGCGGACAAATTTGGTTCACGACTCTTGGAAATGCAAAGTGCAATTTTCGAAAATTTAGAGTGTAAAGTTTACGTGAAAATCAGCTGTTTTTTAGAGTTGTCATGAAACACACACCAACCAATTATTAAAAACTAGCATTGAACAAGACAGTACATAGGTTAGAAAACAAGAATTCACTTAAAAGCATGCAATTTTAATGCAATTTTATCATGCGATTAAAAAGTCAATTGTAAACTCTCAAGGTGTAGGTACTTAGTAGAAACTAGAATAGTGAAGTGAAATAAATTATCGATAAATTGGCATTTTATCGATAAATTGACATTTTATCGAGTTAACCATCGATATCGGTATTTTAATGTGACGGTATTATTGCACTAGTAATTTATAATGGATTGCTTAAATGTTAAGTAGTGTGTATTTTATTTAATTATTTTCTTCTCTACCTTGTTTTTAATCTTATCTTTACTTAATATTATAAATCCGAATGTTTGTTTGTATATTTGTTTGTTCCCTCGGGTATCGGGATTAAAAGCCTATGTGTTATTCCAGGTCTCCAGCTACCTATAGTCCAAGTTTCATCGCAATCAGTTCAGTAGTTTTTGCGTGAAAGAGTAACAAAGTCACATATATACAAACAAACTTTCGCGTTTATAATACTAGTACCTAAGATAGAGTGATGCAATAGGAAGGTTTATATGTATAACATCATCATCATCATCATCAGCCTCTTGCAGTCCACTGCTGGACATAGGCCTCTCCAATTGTACGCCACCTTGATCTATATATATCACATCCTTATATCCACATCCTCACATTCATATGTATAACACATCCTGATATTTATATTAATTTAGTTTCGTGAAAGTGTACAAGTGTAATGAAAGTGAAAACTAATGCATAACATGGACTTTAGCGTTGTCTCCAAAGCTTCGTAAACAATCATTGTAAATGGCCGCCATTTTACAATGATTTCCTCGACTTGACTTCAACTATGACGACTTGACTGTTTCGATGCAAATAACTTGCAAATATGAATAATGCGCCCGCGGTTTCACCCGCGTAAGTCCTGTTCCCGCGGAAATTGCGGGATAAAAAGTAGTCTATGTGTTATTCCCATGTCCCCAATTACCTACATTCTAAATTTCATCCAAATCCGTTTAGCCGTTTTTGCGTGATTGAGTAACAAACATCCAATTCAATCATTCAATCATTTATGGCTTGCTTGCTAAGTGTTACAATTACAAGATCTTAAAATTAATTTGGCACTTTACAACTTAGCGCCTTTCGAGACATTGCATGGACTTAAATATAAATATACTAAACTAATCTTATACAAAATCACCTCTCTTTCAATTCTAAATATTCCTTTACGGAATAGAACCCTTTCTCTATGAGGTAATTTTTTAGTTTATTTCTAAAGTTAGCAACAGTTTTCTCGCCCTTTATATACTGCGGTAGCTTGTTGAATATTAAAATAGCCATATAATGTGGACTTTTTGACAACATTTGTATCCTGGATTGTGGAAAATACAAATTACTTTTGAATCTAGTATTGATATTCCATGAATGCATATCTTCCACCTTCACAAATTTATTATATTTTTTAAAAACAAATAAACAAATATCGTAAATGTAAATACAAGTCAATGTTAGAATTCTTAATTTCTTAAAGTGAGGTCGACAACTTTGAGTACTGCCTATTTGCACAATTATTCGCAAACACTTTTTTTGCAAAAGAAAGAGTTCCTCTACGTTTACACTGTTACCTCACAAAATGACACCATATCTTAGTCTAGAATAGGCATAGGCATAATAAGCCGATATTGCTGTCTTTGCATCAGTAGCCTGTCTTATGTGGAACAATGCATATGTAAATTGTGATAACTTTAATCTAATTTTTGCGATATGCGATTTCCAGTTTATGTTTGTATCAATGGTTAGTCCAAGGAGATCAAATGTCTCAACGTTTTCTAATTTATTGCTTTGTAGAATTATATTTAACTTTCTTGGACGGCTTTTGGTAAGATCTAAATTGAATTAATTTGGTCTTTGTAAAATTTACTTCTAAATTATGATCACTCAGCCATGCCACAATACTCTGAAGAGTATCTTGTAACATCAACTGGGGATCAGCTGTTTTTTCACATTTCACAAGTACTGAGACATCATCTGCGAATAGTACTGGCAGGGCTAAACTAGAGTTCAAACATTTTGGAAGATCGTTTATGTATAATAAAAACAGCACACACCCTAGCACACTTCCCTGTGGAATGGAACATGTTAAGTCCCGCACTTGAGAGTGGACAGTCATAACCTCATTTGTGTTTTCGTTGTAATGATCAATTTGGACTATTTGTTTTCTATTATTTAGATATGACTTAAACCAAGAGTAAGCAGGTCCACGAATACCTGAACCGTATAATTTTTCAAGTAATATATTATAGGATACTTTATCGTAAGCTTTTGTCATATCAAGGAGAATTCCATATGCACCTTTTTTGTCATTGATGTGATGTAACGCCGTTTGCACATATTTGTACACGGCCATAGTTGTGGATCGCGATTTCCGAAAGCCATTTTGGTTATCATCTAATAAATTATATTTTTCTAAAAAATTGTAAAGTCTGTTGCACATAGCTTTTTCAAATACCTTTGAGAAAGACGGCAGCAGCGCAATTGGTCTATAGTTGTTTGGAAGATGAGTGTTGCCTTTTTTATGAACTGGTTTCACCAAGGATATTTTCAAAAGATCAGGGAACTCACCCTCGGAAAAACTCTGGTTTATTAAGCGGCTTAGTGGTCCAGACAACTCTATAGCACATTGTTTAATAAGGTAAGGTGGTATGTCATCAATGCCGTAGCTATGCTTGTTTTTTAGGGATTTTATAATTTTAATGACCTCATTTTCATCAACAAACGAAAGAAACATCGAATGAATTGACGGATTTACAACTGATCGGCCTGTTGATTTATTATAAAAATTTACAGTTTCACCTATACCTGCAAAATAATGGTTGAAAATATTTGAAATTGAAACAGGACAACCAGTTTTACCATTTTCGGTTTCCAATATAATATTTTTATACCTTTTTTCTTTACGTTTACCTGTAATATTATAAATTATGTTCCACATAGTTCTTACCTTGTTATCTGAACTAGTCATTTGTTTAATGTAATTAAGTCTTTTTGAAGATCTAACACATTTTTTTTTAATTTTACTATAGACATTGTAATATTACCTTACTACACTGCTTGCTGTTTCATTTAAGATAACTCTTAATGCTCTTTTATGAATACATGACTTTTTGAGCCCTAGAGTAAGCCATGACTTCCTAGATTTATTTTTAATTTTAATTTTTAACTTTGGTATAAATCTATTTAGGTGTTCTAATATTATGTTTATAAAAATTTCATAGTTTCTATTTAATTTACAATTTTGTATGTATATTACATCAGGCCAGCTTACATTTTTTAATTCAGACTTGAATTTCTCTATTTTTGTTTTAGTAAATAAACGCTTATACATGGTTTTATGAGCTTGAACTTGAGAATAATTACGAATTAGTTCAATATTCGTAGATTTATGGTCTGAGAGGCCATAATCCTTAACATAACATTTTTTTATAAAAGGTAAATAGTTTGCGAACTTTAAATCTATACAAGTGGCGGTACTTTTTGTTACTCTAGAAGGTTCCTCAACAAGTAAAGTTGAAACTTTTAATTAAATTTAATAAGTCTTTAATGGGCGTTTCTTTTCTTTCAAGAATATTTAAGTTAAAATCTCTCAGTTAAAACATACCTATTTCTATATGTTATTGTTAATTTTTTTAATAGTTTTTTCATTTGCTCTGTAAATACATCAATACATCTATCTCCTCTATAGAATGCTATAAAAAAATATTTAAAAAAAATAAAAGACCCGACTGCCGTTAAAACTGAAAAGTAAAAAACAAGAAGTAACCTAAAGGTAAAGAAACCTTAAAAATCGTTCGACGCATCTAGGAGCCTTAAAAAATTGTGGATGGACTCGGGTGGGACTTCAACACAATTTGGTGTCATTATACTTTACCTTTAAAAGGAGTCCCACCCGACTGCATCCACAATTTTTTAAGGCTTAAAAAATTGTGGATGGACTCGGGTGGGACTTCAACACAATTTGGTGTCATTATACTTTACCTTTAAAAGGAGTCCCACCCGACTGCATCCACAATTTTTTAAGGCTCCTAGATGCGTCGAACGATTTTTAAGGTTTCTTAACCTTTAGGTTTCTTCTTGTTTTTTACTTTTCAGTTTTAACGGCAGTCGGGTCTTTTATTTTTTTTTAATATTTTTTTTATTTAACGCTTTTTAGTTATTAGAGATTAGATACAATTATACCAGAGAAACTCATTAACTCACTCCAGTAGCGAGGACTCGAAATCGGTTAAAGATAGGCTATCTAAAAGCCTTCAATATTATAATAGCTATTCTTTTTGAGTTTTGCTGAGATGTTTATGAAGTAGGCAGGTATTCATCTTAAAATATAATTACCAAATCCGAAAACTTCGTCGCGACTGGTGATACAAAGGCTGGCGGTTTCTTGTCCTAGCGGATTAGCCTTGCTATCCATTATCCATAGCGCGACATTTCAAATTTATAGTTAATTACTTATTGTAAACATAGTAATTGTTATTTATGTTATCTCTGACAAACTGACAAAACAAACATTCAAATTCCTTCAAAAGTTGAAACTCGGCGTCAAAGTCAAATCGAAAAGTTTTTAAGTAACGTTCCGTTGTCTTTGCTCGGTTTTTATGGTCAAGAGAAATCTTGCTTTATAGCGTTTTAATTTTTTATTTTTATTTATTTATTATTTTAATGTACCCTATGTCACTCTCACGGTCATGACGAATCGTTTACGACGTATCGTTTATCTAAATCGGCCCAGCCGTTTAGGCCCTACGACGGCACAAAAATAGGTCACATACATACATACATACACTCACGGCAAAAACATAACACTTCCTTTGGCAGTCGTGTAAAAATACAGTTACAATCCAAACATCTAAACTTCCAAACACACACTCTTTTACATTTATAATATTAGTAGGATTAGTAGGATATGATACTTGACACTGGCTAATTTCCTGCTGCTTTGTGGCGAGCAGGAACTTTAGACAATCCATTCATGATAGCTAACCAACATTTAATCTTCAAGTTATTCCTTGCCAAAATTAGAATTCCCATCTTAAAATTAACCGAGTCAAAATTACTTAAGTAAAATGAAGCCGCACCATACTCAACGCAAGGTAAGGTCGCCCAGAGATTCTCGGTAGATATCTTCCAAAAGGGAATTACTCGAGGGATCCAAGTCAATCAATTTATGATACTACCTACCTACTTCTGCCCCCCTGGTTACTTTGGTTATCCGATTTTGGTATTACACAAGAAAGCTTCTGAAACCTTTAGCTGTGTTTGTTTTAATATTCAGAATTCTCGATGGTGACTTAAAGCTGAGATTTTCGTTGTTTTATTTTATATACTTTGATTTTAGAAGATAATTGCTAAGGACAATCTTTGTTAACATAACCTCAGTCATGATAAAAAAACCATGTTTTACAGATTTTATAAAAAAATAAAAATGTATTTAACGTGTAATAATTTAATATAAATAAATATAATAAATAAAAAGAGTTACCCAATCCTAAAATACAAATTTAGACTTAGAAACAATTAAAAGAAACAAAAATATAAAACAACACTAACTAATTTAAGTTTTACACTAATTTTTAACTAATTTAATTCGTAGAAAACACCAAAATCTTAAAAATAACTGGTGTTAAGTGTCTCTATAGTCTAATACTTATATACCTACTTATTACTTATTATACCATGATGACTTATAAGTCGTCGCGTTGTCGTTCGGCTAAAAATAAAAACACATCAAATAATTTAAAAAAAACAAACTCCAAAAACTAAAAAAGATTTTTAAAAGTTGTCTGTAGTTTTTAAAAGTAAACAGGGTATTTTTTAATTTGAATGTACTTTATTTTTTTGAACGACAAAAGAACGACATAGCAACGACAAACGAGCATGGTAGCGCGGATTATGTGTGTGTTTACAAAAAAATATTTATTGTATATCCGTTGTCTAGTCACCGTAACACTAGCTTAGTAGCTTACTAGAGGACTAGATGGCGCTGGGTGTTGTTCAAAGAATTTATTAATTACTACCTGCGCCACGGTACCAATCCCGGGGAAATATCAGTATAAAAAGTAGCCTATGTATTAATTCAGATTTACAGCTATGTCCATGCCGAGTTTCATCGCAATCGGTTCCGTAGTTTGAGCATGACTGAAACACCAACATCCAAACGTCTGCATTTATTATATTAGTGGGATGAGATTGTATAATTTTATTTATAAGTCCATTTGAATTGATTGAATTTATATTTAATAAATGAAATTAAATATTTATATGTATAAAGTAGATGAATAAAAGAACCGTCTATGCTAAAAGAGACACGCGTGGCCTTATACGACTGCTGTATTCAGCCACGAGCCAAATAAACATAAGTTGTATCGTCTTGACCTCAAAGCCCGCATCGCAAGCGTTTCGCTGCCAACAAAATAATACTATAAATGTCTCGATTACAGCTGCTAGTAGGCTGTTTAACCGAATAGAGCGGGGTCTAAGGCGCAGCGTACACAGATCGCGGCGCGGCAAAGATACTGAAAATAAGACATTTTAAAATAAACCTTAAGTTCTGTAACATTCGGTTGAAAATAGTGTACGCTCGCTCATGACAGCTTGTCGAAGCACGACGCGGCGCGTACCTTACCTAAGCACGCTATTTTCAACTGAATGTCATAGATGTTAAGGTTCAATTTAAATTGTTATATTATCAGTATCTTCGCTGCGCTGCGCTCTATGTGCGTCGGGCCTAAGTCGCCAGACGTATTGCTGGACATTCTACACTGCGTCATAAGGGTCTAACATTACGTAGTGTAAGAAATCCTACAAAGTATCATAATATAGCTTTAGGCTATGCAAAGCTTGTATTATAGCAACGACGACAAACACCGATCTCCATTCTACCCATATTATCTATCCAGTGGATGTCTGACAACAGTAGAAATTGACAGGCACTATGCAGTACATTGCTGCTTTGACGTAACGTGGTTATTACCGGTGATCACCTCAAAGCAGCAATGTACTGCATAGTGCCTGTCATTTTCCACTGTTGTCAGACCTCAACAGATAGATAATATGGTTACTGACCCAGAGTGTAAACTTTTTATTAATGTCCTCTTTATATTGGTCTCTTAATGAAAATAATGGTCTTGCTCCTCTTCAAATTATGACAATTGTAATTTAACACATGATCACAAAAACCCATGAGTTTCTTGTGGCTTCTTCTCATCGGAGGGCGCGTTCCGAAGCCACACTAAAATATAAAGATTTAAGACGTAGCTAAGTGATCATTGTATTGTACAAGCATCTATGGAAGGAAATAAATAATTTTGATTTTGATTTTTTGACTTTGACTTGACTCCGTGAAAGGTGTTTTCGAATTTTCCACGAAATCGGGGCTTGCCCGGATGAAATTACGAGACCCAGCTATTGACCATTTTGCGTGTTTGACTTATGCGTGTTTGACCTTTTGCGTGTGATCCCCTTACATCTAGGTACATAGGCTTCCACAATTGTTTAGTTTAGGGATAGCAGTAACTTAGAACAATTTTTGCCACACTGTTTCTTTGTAATAATCATTTGCACCACGAACGAACCGGATATCCCTTTCAAAACTAACTAGCAAATGTAATATAAAAGCACATTAATATATCCAAAAGAGTGTCCAATATACAGCACTCACAAAAACGCACACATACGTAAAGAACACACACAAACACACCGGACTTCGGAGCCCGGATCGAGCGGTCATCGATAGAGGAATAAATCGCTGAATAACCTAGTTTTCCATACAAAATAACTGCAAAATTTCGGGGTTCCACTGAGGGCTGCCATGTGCTGATACATAGGCTGTACACAAGCATACATAGCTGTATATAGACTTATGTACTGCGGTGTGCCCCCTTTTGCCCCCGGTTCCGCGTAGTGCCACCCCGCGAGTCATTGCGATGTGATTTTATCGATAGTCGATAGAAATATCGACTATCGATAAAATTTGAAGCTGTATTGTGTGGTTATTGGCAGGCTTTCTTTGGGTTGGATAGGTGTTTCAGATACTTATAAGGTGTAAGTTAATCAATATTTTTATTTCCTGTATTTTTTAAATTGTGAGTGACTATAAAAATAACAGATTTTTGGGAACATTTAATCAAAAATATTTTTTTTATTTGTCAAAACATATGCCTACTTGTTATATTTAGCTACTAGTGACGTTTCGCAATTACACCTTGTACCCCGTAGGAATTTCAAGATAAAATGTGATAAGTGTTTCTTCTAAGTGTGAAATGTACATATCCTATGACCAAATTTTAATGAAATCGGTCTAATAATCTCAAGGTCTATTCATTACGAACAAAAATCTAACAAAAAATATTAGTATCGACTACTCAGAGCAAGAATAATCTACCTATCTCTAAATTCATAGAAAATTGCAAAAAAAATTAACGTATGTAACCTCGCGTGATATACTATATAGATTAATTTTGTCTTTCATTTTTTATTACTGAATACTTTTAACCAAATAAAAGCTTGATATCTCTGTCATAATCTTCTTCCACACTTCTCTTTACATTAAAATTTCACCAAAACGCCATCGAAACTTATCGATATCGATAGATCACGATCATCGAAACGGGATGCAACCAGCAATCAGGTGGTAGTCAGCGTATAATCATTAAATACCCACGCGAGGGGTGCGATGACGCCCGCGGCACCACCCCCCACCCCTCGCCCCCCGCGTTCACCCGCGCCCAATTATGAAAATACAAAATACGAATTCCGAACGTCAAAGGACCATAACATAACTCAGATTCACAAATAAACAACCAATGGGAATAAAGAAAACAAGCCCCATGTATTCCAAATTCAAATAATATTTGAATTAAGAACACCGATTTGTGCCCTGCAGGTTTACCTTGGTTCCGAGATATTATTTGAAAATGGAATCTATCGTAATTTTTTATCGATAAATTTGGAGACATTCCTACCCCGCCTTAGTTTTCTCAATGGCAGTACGTACCTATTCTAAAATATTAATACACTACGGGGTTAAAAAAAAAATAACAGATTCTGCTTATTGACACGGTCACAATAACTATGCACCTGTCCCGAACGGGTGTGATATGTTGCCATAGTTTCGAATGCAACTATGACAGATGCACAGTTATTATGAACGTGTCAAAAAGCAGAATTGCATGCGTAACGAAATTTCTAACCCTCCTAGATTAGTCCGTAACCCGATACGTAGGCCGGCGCAGCCACTGGGACAGAGAGGAGGAAATTAAATAACGTATATGATGAAGTAAGCTTTCTAGTTAATACTGTACTATTTCTATGCTCTAACCTACTCACAAACATAGAAGGATAATTGAGTTTTTGAACGCGTTGAGGAGTGTGTTGCTAAATTTTCATTTTTGTGAAACCTAGTTCAAATGCGTACAAATTGTTTAATTTTAGTTTCGTAAAGGTGTACTAGTGGAATAAAAGTGAAAATCGGTTCAAAACATGGACTTTCGTTAGCGTTGTTTCCAAAGCTCCGTGAACAATATTTGTAAATGGCCGCCGTGTTTACAAATGATTCCCTAGACTTGACTTTAACTATGACGACTTGACTGTTTCGCTGCAAATAACTTTCATAATATATTAAAATACTTGACACTGGCTAATTTCCTAATGGCCATAATCGGTTCATAACCGATAGAAATAATAATAGAAGGATAATTATTAAATATGTAAATATTATTAGAAGCAAACACTTCCACATATACTTAAGTACACAGACAAAAAAAAAGAAATATTACCATCTATATATAAAAAATTCAAAGTCCTGCCCTAAATGATTGATTGACTGACTGACCGACTAAAATGTATATCAACGCACAACCTAAATTACTGGTACTAGAGACACCTGGAGACATGAAATTTGGTGGGTGTGACTTCTGTGACGTCCCGCGGTTTCGCGTAAGGGATGATTTATATTAGACCATCACCCGGGACTTTTGTTTTTGACGCGTTAGTGGAACGTCGTCCTGAATTTTTATTTTTGCAAAACATAGTTTTATTGCGTTTAAATTGTTTAATTTCGGCGGCATTTTATCAATTTAGTTACGCGAAGTTCAACGAGTTAAGTGAAAATAAAAATACCAGTGCCAAACACGAAATTAGCACGTTACAAACAAATGCAGCCTTGACGCATTGAACATAATTTCAAACGATTACAGTATAATAGTGGTAGTTCACTATTAGTACGAGAAATTGGCTAAATTGTCCTATATTTCTGACAGAAGCCATAACTAAGAAAAAGAAAGAAAGACCGTCACCCGGCCGATCTTCGTTGTCCATTGCTCGGCGAGCAGTCGATCGGTTTGTTGCAGCCGAGTGGCGGCCGAGCAATGGACAACGAAGCTCGGACCTGGCACGGCCGGGAAACGGTCTAAAGTATATAAATAAATAAATATTGCACGACATTACACACAGCGCCATCTAGCCCCAAACTAAGCACTAGGCTTGTACTATGGGTACTAGACAACAGATGTAGGTACCTACTACATATTATAGTTTTTATTTGTTGTTAATACATACATACCTATTATACACAGAAAACACCCAGTAATTGTTTAAAGTATTAAAGACTACATATTATAGTTTTTATTTGTTGTAAATACATACATATTATACATAGAACACACCCAGAAGTGTTTAAAGTCTAATATAAACCATCCCTAAGTCCCGATCTTGCAGAATTTCACAAAAACCCTTTCTTCGTGGATGTATACACATCACAAGAATACTATTTCCAAATTTCATGTCACTTGGTTCAGTAATTTAAGCTGTGCGTTGATGTTGATATAAAGGGTGAACCATTTCGATGGGCTTTTAAGGGGATATCCTAAACTATAAGAGAAAGCGAAAAATGCTTAAAGGACTTGCGTCCCTGATTTTGACAAAAAGTAAAAGACATAAAAATTTTGAAAAATTTACTACCCTAGCCAGGCATCGAATATTGCCTTTTTGCAAAAAAAAAAAACACCTATTACTATACTGATCGATAGTGTTGCTGATAAAGATCAAATCCTGTTAATAAGGTGTAACAAGGATACCCTTTTATGACGAAAGCGGGTTGTTCTAGACGTCTAGAGAGGCGAACAACTTTGCTCTACTTTTTTATTTTGAGGTTATATTTCACTGAATAAATTCAATTAAAGTTTTGATTGTAGTAAACCATACTAAATGAAAGGACAATTTTAAATCAATGACCTTCTACTCTAAGAAACAGCTGATTTTCAAGTAAACTTTAAACCTGCAATTTAAGAAAACTACTTCGAATTTCCAAAAGTCGTAGATCAAAAGTAGTTCGCCTAGACGTCTAGAACAACCCCCTTTCGGCTTTAATGGGTACCTATGTTCGTTACATTTTGTATATATACCTATTTTTCTCTAAACTATACTCGTAGAAACCAGAGTCCCAAAAACCAGCGGGCCATATTCCAAACATTTTTACCCCAAACTACCAACCCCCACCCCCCCACCCCAACCCCCTTAATACCATAACGGGCGCGCTATGAAGAGATTATCATGTACACTAGTAGTTGTACACGCTATGTACACGTTCATGTACACGTTATATACTACATACCTACGTATGTACATACGCAATGACTGCTATGTACCGTCGCATTGATTTACTGGGCCGAATGGTACCTGTCAAAGGATGATTCTAGCTAGCGACATTTTGGGAATGTTTTCAGGGACAAAAGCACGAACTATAGGAACACTAGCTGCACCCTGCGTAAGTCCCGATCCCGCGGGATAATTAGAAAAAAAAGTAGCCTATGTTCTATTCCAGGTCTCAAGCTACCTACTAAGTTTCATAGCAATCAGTTCAGTCGCGGCTAGTCGTTTTTGCGTAATAAAGTCAATGAATAAAAACGCGATAAAACCGGATAAATTAAGTGTTTTATTATGCAAAATCGCGAAAACCATAGAAGAAATTAGGTACTTAAACTTAAAATTGAAGAATTCGAATCATTTTATCTATTTTTGCGATGTTGGATTGAAATTGAACTAAATCCGACCACCCTAACGAAGAGATCTGTAAATATCTCAAAACATTGATAAATACATAAAACCGATTGCGATGAAACTTAAAATGTAGGTAGCTGGAGACCTGGAATAGCACATAGACTACTTTTTATTGATTTATTTATTTAAAGGACATCCACAGCTACATACACATAATAGATATTAAAAGTATAAAACAGAAAGCCAATTACGGAAATCACAAATGAAAACAAACTAAGTAAATATAAATACTCCTGACAGAACACAAGAAAATATATAAACTAATACACTACTAATACAATATTACACTACATAACACTCAATACAATTTACGACTCATAACAGAATAAACAAAAAAAACACAATCCCGACAATTTTTGTCCCGATAATTCCGCGGGAACGGGACCTACGCGCGTGTAACCGATTTACAATGAAAAATGCCCCACCTAAATACTCGCATACTAAGCTTATACCGAAAACAACATAGAGCGAAGATATTTCGTTAAAAATCCTACCACAGACTGAATAAATAATTAAGCACCCACATGGTTCAGAGAGACGAGCGAAACTAGGTGCAGAAACCACTTCGTTACCGCTTAAGGGCGTACCATAACGTCAAAATAAATTAAATTGTGACAGAGATAACGCGAGCCATTTATTTCCAAATGTGTACAATAAGAACGTAAGATGCGACTATGCGAAATTTTAGAGTCAAAAATCAAATAGCTAATAACAAGTAAACTAGTCAGTTTATCAAAAAAAATTGTTGAGCATGTTCAAGAATTAGCTAATACTTACCTACTTAATATAAAAAAAAACTTAATGGCCCGTTTCAAAGATATTTAACAAAACTATTCTAAAACACATGTTTTTTACAAAAAATCGTATTTTCACGCTTTTCACGCATTTATATTCTAATTTCAAATTTACCAATTTTTGAAGTAGTATACAGTCCTTTGCACAGTCAGAGTTAAGGTGCATATTTTAAAGTTTACTTTTTTCAATAATCGTTCAATAATTTTTGGTTATTCTGCATAACTAACACTTCGGAAGCTTTAGTGACATCAAGCAGAATAATCAACAATTACTAAACCGTTATTTAAAAATAAAACTTTAAAATATGCCCCTGATACCTCGCGTGCTTCGCGATTGTTCATTCTACGGATAAAACTTATCTGTCGAATAAGTTCGAACCCAACAAAATTTAACAGCCTTCTAATATTGATTCTATTAGAATATCATGATGACATTTTTTATTCGGTGGTGTCACATTTTATTTGTCAGATATCTCTATCTAGGAATTTGAAAAATCAGCCCTTAGTCGTATTTTGACTATAATAGAAAGGGTACCATGAATGCCGAATTATTCGCAAGTTTATCGCAGCAAAAATTGTTATAGAGCGCTCTTAAAGTACCAGGGAAGCAGAACCGCTGAGGAGGTAGAGGAGATAGTTAGATACTCGCATTATAAGGGGGAGAGCGACCTCGAAAAACCGAATGGGGTCTCGGAAGCATCGCGAATTTCACAAAGCTTTAGTTGGCAAGGGTATCGTGGGGAGACGCGGTTACAAGTCGCCGCCTTGCGCCTACACGAGTGCTCTTTGAAGTGTGATAAACTGAGCGCGTTCTTCTATCTACTAGTAGTGGAAGATGAGAGGACGGAATTGTCTGTCTGTACGTACTTGGTAGTTGTAAGAATAACCTCCTTCACATGTGGAAGTCGGTTAAAACGAGAGAACAAGCAAACAATGCAAACCAACAAAGTGGTCTTTTAAAGTTTCTTTATTACCTTCTGAGAAACTGAAACGCAAAATTAAAATTGATTGAAGGGTATTTAAAAAGTTGAACAGCTTCTAAATTTAGAATTGTTGTGTTTAAGAGATGCTTAATTGTTTAAGTAGCCTTCAAACTTTAAGTAGGTATTCAGTATTCGGTCGTGAATCACTAAGGATATGTAGTAGCATAATCATTTAAAGTTTATAAATTAATGTCTGAATGTTTCTCTGTAACTTTATGTTTTTAAGCACTACTGAACCGATTTCAATAGGATGATAACTCTATTTAACAGAAAAGTCGTGATACACTTTACTTCGAAATCTAACAAGCAGAACCTGAGTAATCAAGAGACTGCGTCAACCCGTGAAAACTTCTAAGATTTTCACTGAAACAAGAGGAAGCTATACCCTGCCGATCTTAAATGGTCATGATGGTTAAGCAACGCTTGGCGTGGTCATGACTTGGATGGGTAACCAAAAAATTGCTTGGCAAAAAGTCATTTTCTCGAGCTCCTCCGTGCTTCGGAAGGTACGTGAAGCAGTTGGTCCCAGTTGTTATCTCTGATAGCAGTCGTTAGGTCAAGTTAGAGGCGTTAGGGCGACCTGTAGACCTAAAAAGGTTCCTTATAGCAATTCAGCTAGCAATATTGCTTTTTAACATATTCACAATAACCGTGCACCTGTCATAGGACAAAGCCGTGAGAACCAGGTGCACATTTATCGCAAAATGCAAAAGTGCAGGCAGAATAATTGCTTTAGGTCTACTTAAAACTCTAACACCAGGTGAGCCACACCATATACGAAAAAGAAGACGACTGAAACTACCGCGGGTGAAACCGCAGGGCGCAGCCGGTACTAAACGCGTATGTGCCTTGCGTGTGGCACTTCTTAGCGATTCCTGTTCCCCTAGGACCCAGTTTACAGATTTACAATATTAACGTTCAATTTATTTGCGATGTTTTGCTGAAAGGTGGCACCTTCACCCGCTTACGTTGTATTTGAGATTATCATTAATTAAATAGTTCGAATTTCGAGAATTAAGTCCCTCTATATACAGCGTATCACATTATTATTATTCTGTACTAGCTACGCCCCGCGGTTTCACCCGTTGGATGGTACAGGGATACTTTCGCGGTTGTAATAAGATATAGGGTACTTAGAATAATCATACGGGTTGAGCAACGCTTTGTATGACATACGTGATGCGTCACATACGTTACAGGATAGGAATTTATGCGAGTGAAACCGCGGGGCACAGCTAGTCTATGTATAATCGAAGTTTCGTACGTTTCGTTCGGTTACGTAGTTTTTGCGTGAAAGAGTAACAAAGTCACATACATTCAAACTTTCGCGTTTATAATATTATACTAAGTTTTTTTAGCGATTTTGAAAATATAAATGAAATCTTATTTTGATGTAGACTGCACATACTATGGCCCAGTCGAGTTGATTATCAAAGACGATCAAAACGAAATACAATTGACGATCTAAATAAAAATATTAGACGATCGAAGGAAAAAACAAATGACGATCAAAACAGAAATTAATGGATGTAAGTAGGTATATTAGATGCGTATAAAACCGCGGTGGATCTCTAGTCTTTATTGTAACACCTAAACGACCTAAAACACCAATTTAATCAATGCACAAAAAACATCTTCTATATCTATACTTATAATAAAGGAAGAGATGACAAAAAGTCTGTACTTGGAAATAAATTTAAAAAAAAGTTGACTAGGAAAACAAAATCACATCATTTTTAAAATTCATGTCTGTCTGTTTCTCTGATTGTTCCTTATACAATTAAAAACTACTCACCCGATTGAAATCTGGTTTTCAATATTGGATAGTTCTATTTACATCGAAATCCAATTAGTAGAACCCGAGTGATGAAGGAAAAAGTCGGCTATGCACTATTTCTATGCACCAGACGAAGTCGCGTAACAGCTGATCTTCAAATACTAGTAAATCTTCTTTTTTTGATCTTTTATTTTTTTTGGTTGCAATTAAGATTCTTCTGTTTAAATCGGTTCCTGTTCGTGAAGTTCTGTAATTGGCTTCCTATTGTTACCGTATGTTATATAAGTGTATATGTATAGCTGTTGAACTTCGTAATAAATAACTAAATAAATAAAGAAAGTTTTTCCAAAAATATGAACCGAAAAACTATGTAGTTCAAACGACTTATCTTTGGGACGCCGCCATTTCCAACAATGGGAGAAAAACCAGCCCGATTTTTGTCTCAGCAAAAAATACTTAGGATCTTTATCGGATCCCCGACGTAGCCCTTAGTCGTAGGTACATACAGTGTTGCCATGCTAAAGGCATTTCTTACATTTTTAGAACTTATTATAACATTTTTAGAACTTTTAATTGAAAATAAACGTTTTATTCTACAAAAAATCAAGTTATACAAACATTTCATAGAATATCGAGAGAAAAAAACTAGGGAATTCCTATACTTCGTTTTTTAATTGCAGACTACGATTTGACACTTATTGCTGAATAAAAATATGACTTACAAAGAACCAAAACGTCAGATTATAGTCTAAAATGAAAAAAATATATTAAAGGTATTCTTTACCGGCAATAAGGATTCTGAGGGAATATTAGGCTAAAAAGTAGCTTAGGTATATGTTATTCCCAGTCTTGCAATGATCTGAATGCCGAGTTTGATCGCAATTGGACCAGTATTTTTTGTGTGAAGGAGTAACAAATGCACTCGTTTACATACTTCCTTACTTAGTCGAAGGCCCATACAGTGTCATGTAAGTACAATTCTTACATATTTTATTTTAGAATTTTCTAGGCTGTACTAGCTGTATAACTCGGTTTTTCCCGCGTAAGTCCCGATCCTGTGAATATCAGGTTTTTAATAAGACTTCATTGTCCACAGTCTGTCTGTCACCGGCTGTATCTAAAATAAATATTTGACGACCTCTGTGGCGCGTCGGGCGAACGCTTGGCTGCAATACAGAAGGTTGCGGGTTCGATTTCCGCTGGGTGCAAATATTTATGCTTATAATAAATATTTGTATCTGGTTTGGGCGTATTTCTATGTATAATATGTATGTATTTACAAAAGAAAAATAAATATAAGTAGTATATCCGTTGTCTAGTCACCGTAACACAAGCTTAGCAGCTGACCACGAAGCTAGATGGCGCTGTGTGTTCGTCACAGGATTTATTTATTATAAGTGGGGCTTCCGTACAACAAACATGATTATTAATGATAATATTACAAAACTCTTGTGCGTGAGTCGGAATCACATTAGCCAGTTTACTTTTGTAAATTTCTCCAATGAAGATTTTTATTTCAAAGAAAACTGTACTCTGATCAATAGCTTCATTACAAAATAATTACCTACCTATCAGAAAACAAAGAAAAGGCACCTTTTTCACAGAAAATACAACTTCCAAGAAAATAGAAGCCTTTGCACCTTACTAGTCTGCACCCTGGCAACACTATACCCAGATTAAGAAAAATTCTCGTAACGTCACCTAGAAAAACCGAGGCTTGGCGAACCCTGTAATTTCAGCCCCGTGGGTCGTCTCGGAGCGTCTGGCTGCTCAAGTAATTACGACACCCCCTAACACCCCCCAACCCCACCCCCTAACACCCCCTAGGATAAGTAAAAACAATATTTTTACGCGCACCGACCAGAGTACCAGAAGTGACAGATATAAATTGGGGGTGAAAATGGAATTAGTGCGTGCCTCGCCGATGTCTGGGGTACTCTAATGCCGTGACTTTTCAATGTTTGTTATGCTTTAATGTTGTGCTGCTGGTTATGTGGGCACATACCAGGGCTACATGAGTTATATGAAAAATTACTATGAAAAGGCGAAAAGATTTATGCGTTTTGAAGGGAAACCAGGGTTGAATTACTTGAAAGGTGTACCTTGAAAAAGGAGAAAGGTGATCCGCGAATAAATTGTTAAGCTTGAATACCCCGTTATTCAGTAACTTTAGAAGGTGTACCTTCTCTAAAAAATGACGTTTTTTTAGGATACCGTAACCAAAGGGTAAAAATGGACCTGTTTACTAAAAAAGGTAACTCCACACTCTATCTGTCCGTCACTTGGCTGTATATCATGAATTCATGAACCATGCAAGATAGTTGTAATTTCTACTTATCATGTATTTCTGTTGTTATAACAATCTTACTCCTAATAATATTATAAAGCTGAAAGTTTTTGAGTATGTTTGTATTTATTTATGCATGTGTGTTTGTTACTCAATCACGAAAAACTACTGAACCGATGAAACCAGGGTACTTTTTACCCCGATATTCCCGCGGGAACGGAACTTACGCGGGTGAAACCGCGGGGTGCAAAAACAAAACAAAATCAATATTTAAATAGGGTTCTCATTCATACAACAAACGTGATTTTTTTATAAAACCCTTCGTGCGCGAGTCCGTTTTGCACTTGACCGGCTATTTTAAAGTTTTGTTCTATAAAAGTACTAAGACAACATAAATATAGTAGAAGTATTATTTGTCTTTAAAATGTTCACAGTTGATGTAATTCTGTTGCCGCTATAACAACTAGCTGCGCCCCGCGGTTTCGCCGCAGAAGTGAATACGCGTTATCACGGGCGCGGGCGGCCGAGCGGTTCACGAGCGGTTGCACTTTTTCGTTCATTATACTCGGGTTCTACTAATTGGATTTCGATACAAAGTATACCACGACGTTCCTCGGAAATAGAACAACCTAATATTGGAAACCAGATTTCAATCGGCTTAGCAGTTTTTAATTGTATAAGGAACAGACAGACAGACATGAATTTTAAAAATTATATAATTTTGTTCTACTACTTTTTCTAAGTCCTCTAGACAACTTTTGTTTAAATTTACTTCCAAGTACAGACTTTTTGTCCTCTCTTCCTTTATTACAAGTATAGATAGATAATAGATATAGTGTATAGATATAGACAATTAACAACAAACCGGCAATATACACAGAAAAACATACACCCGAAGAGGTAACCTTATTCCTTTTTGGAACTCTGTTAAAAATATTATAAGAGACTTCAAATGCATTGTATTGAAGCGATCGCGTCAGCAGACTGCAACCTATTTACCACAACTGCAACGCTTTGCTGACTCTACATTCTACATTTATTTGTTTCTAAAAACTAAACTGCTGAAGTGTGGCGTCGCATTTTTGTTATGCTTACAAAATATTTCGAGTTTAGACGTAAAAAGTTCACACACTTAGGTTTTGTTCACCTTTTGTAGTCAGCAAATTGATAAGTAGGTACGATAGAAAATGTAAAGTAATGCATTCTTTCATTTGAACCTGATACCCTTATAAACGTAGTTCGGAGTAATTTTAACACTTAGGGCGACTTGCATAACACCATTTATAAACATATTTAAATAAATCAATTTAAAAATAATTTATGAGAAATCGAACATTGGACTCTATTTCATTAAGTGGACGATTGATAATAAGTTGCCACACATGGACAGTTCTTGAAATTCTGACAGATTTTAAACACGTTTAACAGCTTAAACATGTTTAGGAACCGTTATGCAAGCCGGCCTATTGTTTCTGTCTGACAATTTTTAAAGTTCTTGTCACGGAAAAATACATGTTCTCAGTACTCCAACCTTACTTCACGTTTATTAATAAGACTAGATACGTCTTTAGGGTTCCATATCCAAAGGGTAAAACCATTACAAACCATCCGTCTGTCTTCTCATGAACCGTGATATCTAAACAGTACTTTCAGAATCTTTAATCTATAAAAGTACTAAGACAACATGAATATAGTAGAAGTATTATTTGCCTTCACAAGACCGCATCAGTCCTTGAATCGGCGCTAAGTTTAGGCAAGTCTTGCATGGATATCAGGTGGCCGTGCAAACAATGTAAGTACCACCGCACGGAATGCAGGCGCGCGTTGAATAATGTAGTGGACACTACCTCTCCGTTGTTATGACGGCCTGGTACCGTATTCTATAAGTAAATCGAAATATAGCAGCATCGTTATTTGTCGAAATCGGTTCAGCAATTGTTTTGTTAATTTTGCTAACAAAAACATTAAAAGGTTTTAGGGAACTTGCAAAATGTCGAAAATATTTTTACTAGTGTTTTTGCTCAAGACATTCTTCCCTATAAAATTTATCTAAATTTTCAAAAATTGTGAACCGTATTCTTGAAATATCTAACGATGCTGAAGCGATGTTGGGACCATTAAGTTATAGAATAGGTGCCCCGGTACCTCGGTGCGGTTTATGTGGGTCGGTGTTATGATCTTTCACTAAACACGGGCTAGGTTTCTTTTAAAATGAGTTTTGGGGTTAGGGGGGAAGTCGTCCACCTCAAAACTGGAATCAGGGACCAATTCTAGGGTCTTTATTCTTAGAGATATATATTTTATACCCAGTTTCAATATTCGAAATAATATAAAGTACAATTCGTTTATGTTAAGGAGAGTATTCAACTAAAATAATAAATGTAAAATGGCCGCAAATACGACAGGCCTGTAAATCTTTGGCTCTACTGTCTTACTAAACCCGAATATCAGACTGCAATGCAGAAGGTTGCGGGTTCAATTACCGCTATTTGTTTCTGGTCTTGTGTCTCTATGTACCTATTTATAATAGGTATGTATGTAATTACAAAAGAAAAATAAATAAAAGTATTTCATCCGTTGTCTAGTGACTATAACACAAGCCTAGTAGTTTACCGTGGGGCTAGATGGCGCTGTGTGTTGTTCACAGGATTTATTCTGTCAGAAATTTAAACCGTAATAAACAAAGTTCATCCATAGTACCTACGTTAATAATTATACATTCTAAATTCAAAACATGGCCTACTAATACGTACAAAAGTTTACGTACAGACATCCCCAGTTAGGTATTATCGTTAGGTCTAAGTACAAGTCCTAAGTTCTAGGCTCTAGCCTAGCTAGTCAGTAGTAAGGTACCTACGGCTCGGCTGGCAAGGTCGACCGGCGCCTCATTGGTTGGACATTGAGGGAAAGAATAGTGTGGATATGCTATTTTATAAATTTACTCCTAGATTAGTAAATAAAAGAAAAAAAGTAATAAGTAAAAAGAAAAGGAAGGAAAGGAAGGAGTAGGAAGTAAGTAATAGTAAATTTTGTGAAGAATAGCGCCATTTATCATTATGTATGTATTTACAAAAAAAAGTATAATACGTGGTATATCCGTTGTCTAGTAACCATAGTACAAGCCTAGTGCTCAGTTTGGGGCTAGATAGCGCTGTGTGTGGTGTTGCCCAATATTTATTTATTTAGACCCATGGCAAGTCACTAAGCTAAGTAACTAGACAACGGATGTGGTGCTTTTATTAATTTTCCCAAGTAAATACATGTAAGGTAAAAGCAGAGGTAGGTACCTACCTACCTACTTATTCTCGGACGGGAATCGTACTTGCAATATTGGATTCTGTATTACCGTCGGATATTCGCCCGACGTGCCACAGATGTTGTCAGAAATTAATTTTATCATTTAACGCCCCGGACAAACTTACTAGCTAACTTTTTATAGATTGCAATAAATATATATTTATTTACTTGAATAACCTTAAAAAAATGTTGAATGAACGACAACCACTATGGTACCGATCATAATCATTTTCAAATACTTTAGTTATTGATAAATCTCTTTATGCACTTTACTGTTGTTTGCCTTGAATAAAATTATGCGCATTTGGTATGTATTATTTCTATTACAGCTTCAATTATTAATTCTAATAATTTTCAAACATCCAAAAATAGTTTGGCATATCCACACTAATCTCACGATCTATGTAACCAGCCGCATGTCATTTGAGACCCGCCATTTTGCAAGGCGAACCGCCCGCCGCGGGAAAACTTACTTTGGCGCCAATTTCGATGCGACCGTCTAACTAAATAACTAACCCGACCATGTCTAGTTGCCACTATTGTATCATTTATGCGCTAACTACAAGCTACCACCGCAAATCGGCCGGGTTGCATCGCTACGGGTGTCATTATAAATTCCTTTAATTATATACCATTTTTACTGCGCTTTATAGTACCCTGTGAAGCAAAGCAGGAGCGGGGTGCGTATTCTGTAAATAAATCGTGTCGACGTTGCTCCAGCTTTGTTTGATTGAAATAGTGAAATAGATTCTTGAAATAGTTGTTTATTTCTACGAAAAAACCAACATCCACATTAAAAATCTGTATTTTTTTTTTGACAATTTTCAAGTTAATAAACTTTTTAAATTAACACGATTGGCACCCATATTAAAACCCGGGAAAATGTGTAAATAAAATTTGAAGGTTTAATCCATCCCAAAATAAAATTTTCGTAAATATAAGTAGATAACCCTACTATTTTTTTTTTGTAAAGTTTGCAGTTCTGATAAAGTGTTCGAAAATGTTGCAAAATTTCCACAATCGGTTAAACATTTTTCGAGGAAAATTTAGCTATCATCATCAGCATCTAATTGTAAGACTTTTCTCGAAAACAGTTCAACATTTTTTTGGAAATTTCGCAAGATTACCAAAAAAAATAGACCGTTTTCGAGAAAAAAATCAATAGGTACACGGATGATGATGAAAACTGTTAATCGAGAAAAATCGAACAAAGCTGTAGCGATGTTGAAACCATATAGTTATAGAATAAGTGTCCTGGCCGTATTATTTTATAAGTGCCATCCGAACGTTCTCAGGCCTTGGCATGTTTATCGTGACCAATTTACCCAGACACCTTTCCCAGTTCCACCTACTCCTGTGCAGAGGTCAATGTCTCTGGCCATACTCACGTACAGGATATGAAGTTTGCATTATCTAGAATCTAAGGGAGTTTTAAACTAGGGGCGCCCGCGGTTTCACCCGAACCTGTGAGAATATCGGGATAAAAAGTAGCCTATGTGTGTGTACTAAGTTTCATCGCAATTGGTTCAGTAGTTTTTGCGTGAAGGTGAAGTAATTTAGCAAACATACTCGTTTTGTACATGCGATAGATGAGCGTTTGACCACTATCTCACCTGATGGAAGTCTTAAGTCTAAGATGTAACACGCTCATCTAGAAGAAGGAAGATGACAGAGGAAAAAGATCCGACCCGTCTTCTTTACTGACTGTTTACTTCAAAATTTATCTAATTTTTTCGGTTTTGATCGCGTCGTTTTTAGGGTTTTGTAATCAACAAGAAACCATTTCCTTACTAATATTATAAACGCGAAAGTTTGTGTGTAAGTATGTATCTGTGTATGTGAGGTTGTTACTCTTTCACACAAAAACTACTGAACCGATTGCGATAAAACTTGGAATATTGGTAGCTGGGGACCTGGATTAACACATAGGCTACTTTTTATTCCGATATTCCCACGGAAACGGGACTTACGCGGGTGAAACCGCGGGGCGCAGCTAGTAATAAATAAATAAATATTGCACGACATTACACACAGCGCAATCTAGCCCCAAATTAAGCTCTAGACTTGTACTATGGGTACTAGACAACGGATATTATACTTTTTTTTGTAAATCATACACACTACACATATAATTATATACTTATAGTTTCGTCATGTCCGTCTGTCCATCCGCGGCTTTGCTCAGAGGCGGTTAGTAACTTAGTACTAAGAAGCTGTAATTTTGCATGAGTATATTTTGCATTGCTTCAATATTTAACGTTTCGAGACATTTACAGGTCCCTTCTTCAGGATAGACTGGAACGTTGAGCATTAGTGCCGTGTAGTCATGTGTCTCACCTAGTGTTAGAGTTTTGAGGTCTCCCTAACGCCTCTAACTAGACCTAACGACTGCTATCAGAGATAACAATCAAGACCAACTGCCTAACGTGACTTCCGAACCACGGAGGAGCTCGAGAAAAGGATTAAAACAATGCTAAAAGTAATAAACACTACGCCATTAAAACGAAAAATGATAGATTTATATTGAAATGAAACTCATTTTTCGGTTTAAACCACTCGACTAAACCAGAAAATGGCCGAAAAAATAGTTAAATTCCATCATTTAACTAATTTTTCGGCCATTTTCCGTTTCCAACATAACATTAATAAATAAATCGTGTAACGAACACACAGCGCCATCTAGCCCCATGGTAAGCTGCTAAGCTTGTGTTACAGTGACTAGACAACGGTTATACTACTTTTATTTATTTTTCTTTTGTAAATACATACATATTATACATAGAAATACACCCAGACCAGATACAAATATTTATTTTTAAGCATAAATATTTGCACCCAGCGGGAATCGAACCCGCAACTTCTGTATTGCAGCCAAGCGTTCGCCCGATGCGCCACAGAGGTCGTCACACAAACTTTCGCGTTTATAATATTAGTAGGATAAAATTTACCTTTGGCAGGACGTGTTGTAGCAACGCACCAGCTTTTCTCTTCGCCGCCATTTTGCCGCCTTTTCTCTTCACTCACAGCACTTGTCTTTGGTTTTTGTTTTTTTTATTTTTAAATGGTTGCCATTTTATTCTATGACGCGACAGATCATAGGTTAGATGTCGTAATGCTTCGAATTTTCTACTTGTGCGTGAATTGTGAATCATTTTTAGGGTTCCGTGGATAAAGAGTTAAAACTTTAAATAAGATTCCATTGTCCGTCTCTCTGTCTGTCTGTCACCAGGCTTAAAATTTTCACAGATAATGTATTTCTGTTGCCGCTATAACAAAAATTCGAGGCTTAATAATTAAGCAACTTCAAATTTAAAATTAGTATTTGAATATTTGAATTTGAGAGGCTACTTTGTTACAATAGAACTCAAATTTGAGTATGAGTAACTTTTAAATTTGAGTAACGTTTCTGTACTCAGCTGTTACAGTTAGCCTCCCGTTGTTTATCGTTTGAGTACGGAACCATAATAAATAGCTCTGAAAAGGGGTGGGCCAGCAGTTACAGGGCTTGAGTTGAGTTGAGTTGAGTAAGGTCAGGGCCTGGATTCTCGCGCGTTTTCTATGGATATTTAAAAATAAATATAAGTAGTATATCCGTTGTCTAGTCACCGTAACACAAGCTTAGCAGCTTACCACGGGGCTAGATGGCGCTGTGTGTTCGTCACAGGATTTATTCATTTATTTATTTATTTTATATCCGCCATGTTTTTTATATCATATCTCTAATCTATATCTATGCATATTATTATATAAAAGAAAGTAGTGTTAGTTACACCATTTAAAACTCAAGAACGGCTAAATCGATTTAGCTGAAAATGGGCAGGGAGGTAGCTTTGATCCACGAGAAGGACACAGGATACTTTTTATCCCGATATTCCCGCAGGAACGGGACTTATGCGGGTGAAACCACAGGGCGCAGCTAGTCTTATTATTATATAAAAGAAACTCGTGTTAGTTACACCATTTATAACTCAAGAACGGCTGAACTGATTTGGCTGAAAATTGGTGGGGAGGTAGCTTAAATGCAGGAGAAGGACATAGAATAATTTTTATCCCGATATTCCCGCGGGAAAAGCTAGTATGACGTAAATCTCACGGGCGAGAATCATCCTGCAGGCCCGTTTATGCGAGCGTTTCAAAAAGGGGTAACTTTTTGTCGAGTACACTGTGTGAAGCCCTCCCCTATTTGCAGAATACTTTCAATGGACTAGTTAATGTTTGCAATCTCAATGCGGAACACTGCAGTTTCAGCGTTTTTAGGGTTCCGTAGGCAGGTAAAGGATAAAAACTGGGATCGTTTTTTACTAAACTCCACTATCTATCTGTCTCCCACTCGCCAGTTTGTATTTCATTATAGACAGTTAAATTTTCATAGCTTAAGTAGTATTTTTGTTGCTACTAAAATCGGAATAAAATAAATATTTAGGTGGGGACGAGAAACGTTAATTACGTTGATCTTTTCCGTTGTTTTTTTTAATAATATGTGAATGTTGTTTCTTCTTTTGTGTCTTCGGTGTTCTCTTGTGTGTTTGTTGTTAATAAATGTTTTTCTATTCTAATCTATTCTGTTTCTGTGATATGATAATAGTAGGGTTTTTTTACTTAAACGCCACGACGACGCCTTAAAGTATTGCTCGATGCTTGCAGTATTGCTTAATCTTTGGTAGGTAAATATCAAAGGTCCTTTCTTATAATTAAGCTGTAAGTTTTTGTTTGTGAAATGAATGTGTTTTGTAAAATTGGTACACTAAGGTATAACTAATCTAAGCTACCAATAGATGGTAAGAGAAGGAGAGTAAGGCAGGCCAAAAGATGGGTAAATGATATAAAGAAAATAGGTGGTCCTAACTGGACAAGAAAAGCGAACAACAGATTTGAGTGGAAGAACTTGGAAGTGGCCTATGTGTCAGACACGCTGATTCAACCAAACTAAATCTATATATTTAATATTAATGTTTTGTAAACGAATCAGCAATAAAGGCTTAATAATAATAATAATCTAAGCTAATCAAAACAAAAAAAATAAAAAAATATTTTAAGTTTGACAAAAAAAAAAGAATTTGATTTGACCAAAAACTTAAAGGTATGATATTATGGTACGGAACACTTGCATGCGCGGGTTCGACTTGAACTTGACCGGATTTTCAATCTGCCTATATTTTGAATCTCGAATAAAACTTTATTGGCTATAGAATACTTGAAATAGAACTGTAAATTAATAAATTACCCATATCTAGGTAATTTCTAGTATTAGACTAGAAAATATTCATGCAATTTCTAGAAATTGTAATTAGTAATTAAGGAATCAAAAACAAAGAAATGGCAAAAAAACTGTATTAAATACTAGGAGAGTAGAACTATAGCGGAGCTCTGAGCATCTGATTAAATCGCAAAGGGACTCTTCATTCTCATGCCGGTCGTGATAACAGGCGTAAACTACGAGAACGAAGCGCGCCTTTGAAACTCTCTATGGCATTAAATTGACGAAATTGGCTACTTACTGTTTTTCACTAAAATCTATCGAGAACTGTAGAATTTCGTTTAAAATTCTATAGGTCTCTTCTATCTAAGGCGGCTTGCATAACGATTCCTAAACATGTTTAAGCTGTTAAACGTGTCAGAATTTCAAGAACTGTCAATGTGTGGCAACATATTTATTATCAATCGTCCATTTAAAAAAAATAATTTATAAAAAACAAAAACCCGACTGCGTAAAAAACTCGATTAAAAAATACGCATAGAAACAACAAAAAAACTAAAAAGAAAAAAACAAGCCCAGTAATTTGAAATTACGCTAAGTAATAATAGTTTTGTAATCGATACACACGGAACACATAATAAATGAGTAAAAAATTACTTACAGTCAGGACCCATTCATTTTACTAATCTAATTTTTCCAATGGGTTTTATTTTATTTTATTTTTAAAAACCTATTCAACGATACCCATCTTGACATACTTTGACGATTTTGGATTTTTTAATTTTGACAATATGGCGTCTGGTGGTGACATATGTTACTTTGGATTACTGTCATGTCTTTAGTCACACTCGCCAGATTAAGACGAATCGATTGACGTATGAATCATCAAAATCGGTCCACGCGTTTGGCCTCTAGAACGCCACATAGAAACATCCATACATACATACATGCATACATACATGCATACATGCATACATACATACATAGACCGATAAACACATTACCCTCCTTTGCGTCGCGCAGTTACCCTCCTTTGCGTCGCGCAGTCGGGTAATGAAATAGAGTCCAATGTTCGATTTCTCATAAATTATTTTAAAATTGATTTAGTTAAATAATCACTTTACAGTGATTGCTAATGGTTTTACTTTACAGTTAAAACATTTGCCAATAGAGGTCGCTCTTTTTCCTTTTTTAATTTTTTTTTCTAATTTGTGTTTATTGCTCAAGGCACATCTACTAGAAAAAAAAAAATTAAAATATTTATTATTAATTTTTTTCTTGTTTTTTAAGTCAATAAAGTTATGATTGCAGTACAGTTGCAAATTAAAGTCTCAATTTGAGTTGATTGCTTGCAAATGATGTTTTGGTGTGGTTGAATACGGGAATCAGCGCTCAGCTAGCACAAAAGATACAAATATTAAGCAATATAAATAGGTAATCATAAAAACGCCTAGTTCTAACAAAACGGTGATCAAATTGGACATTACAAAATTCGACAGCTGTCCAATTCGCTCAACTAACTTTTTTCAGCCTCAAAAAATCAAAGCAGGGCGCATCTTAACTATGAAATTACAATCACTTTTTTGCGAATCCTGTAGCCATGATGCATCTAATCTACTTGTTCTATGACACATCACTGATTCAAAGCCAAATTTCATAGAATTCGTGTCGAACGGTAGGTCAGTGTTGAATTAAGTATTTCTCAACGATAACAGACGGCCTTTATGTTTCGGTACGGTTGCATTAGTAAACAATTCGCAGCTTATCTCGTGCTGATTCCATTGCAGTGGTTCTTTTTTAGGGTTCCGTAGTCAAGGGGTAAAAACAGGAAGCTTTTAGTAAGACTTTGTTCGACTGTCTGTTACTAGGCTTGTATCTCATTGACCGTGATAGCCGTTTTCACAGATGATCTACAATAAAGAAATGTTAATTAATGAAAGGAGACAAATGTGATTTTTTGTCATAATGCTACGGAACCCTTCGTTCGTGGGTCCGACTCGCACGTGGCTGGTTTTTTTTATTTCGATTTTAGGCAACAAGGTTTAAAAGTTTCACTTAATCTCATGTTTAAACGTCTATAGGTGACTAGGTTAAAAAGAAAAAAAAAATAGTTAACCTAAAAAGTTAAATAGAAGTTAGCTAAAATATTATGTTTTTTTGGTCAATCCTGTCAAAAAATAATAAAAAAAAACCGATTTTCCAATCTCAGTAGCAATAAAACTGCAGTAAGTTACCAGGGCAGCATACCACAATAGGCAGTTTGTTATCAACAACAGTAACGTAAGGACCGTGAACGATTTCATTAGCTCGACGCGCGCTTGCACTCCAAAATTACTTTAAAACTTTACGTTCGAACTCCTGCCGAAGTCTGTTTTCCTGGTATCGGGAATTACGTATGATCGAATAACCTAACTTCGACGAAAATTGAATTTGACAAACGTAACGTAAAATAATATCAGCACTAAAATCTAGATTCTAAACTGGTTCTAAATGTAAATTAAAAACATAGGTAATCTATTTTCTATACTTACTTATAGGTACGTATAGGTTATAGGAGAACAAAAAAACTGGTTTTGGATAAAAATAAAAAAATGAGTCTAGGTCACTATGATATACGATACAAAATTATATATTTCTTAAAATTCATGACTGTTTGTTTCTCTGTTACTTATGCATTCAAAACCTACTGAATCGATTGCAATTTAATTTTCACTACTAAAATAGCTCTATTTTTAAGGTCATAGGATAGTTTACAACGAGAAATACAAGTAAAACCCGAGTAATTAACGAAAAAATTGACAGCCACACGTCAAAACTGAGTTTTCCACTAGATTGAGAAAAAACGCAAAGAAAACTAATTTCTAAAAAGTATATCTCTTTGCGAAAACAATAAAATTATGTAACAGCAAATTAATAATTGTCTATAATCGGAATGTCTACCTACAACCTTCATAAACGCAGCTGCAAACCAGGAAACATCTGACAATAATAATCAAAGGCATCACTGGCTTCTTCTAATAAATTCACTAAAACAATGCCTTGCCGTCTTAATTGCCTTATAAAGGACATGGCGACGGCTAATTACATTTTTTGCCTCCAACTAATACCAAGGTCCTACTTAGTACTTACATCGAGTTCCTATGTCCATTCCTGA
The DNA here is from genome assembly GCA_949358125.1 of Idaea dimidiata. NCBI lineage: Eukaryota > Metazoa > Arthropoda > Insecta > Lepidoptera > Geometridae > Idaea > Idaea dimidiata. Next base: position 3,745,074 of record OX442342.1, read on the forward strand.
CGACCTATGCAAACCTGCCGCGGCAAAAACTAGACTTCGCTTAAAACTTCTTTAAAACATTTAAAAATAGAACTTTTATGCTCGCACAAAATTGAAATTCGAAGCGTTACGTTCGACAAACCTTAGGATCGGGTGTAGGAGCGATGTTTTGTTAGGGAAAAATCGTGTTTCGCGAGTAACTTGAGAGCGCGCGAGAGCACGTCCTTACGCTACGAAGGTTCGACGCACACTGAGGCCTGAGGTGCGTCCGGTCATACTCTGTCCCTCTGTCCCCATGCTATTTCCCCCTCGACCCACACCGAATGCATCAATGATGCCATACATACATACATACATATACACGCACTTTAAGCACTATGGCGACAATCGATACAAAAAATACTTCGCTATTTTTGTTTGAAATTTATTTTTCGACTGACAGGGATATTTTGTAAAAAACTAACTAAAATTGTTTGATAAACTATGCTTATGAGGTGAATTCTTAAGTATTTTATGTTTGACGCGAAGTTTCCAAGACAAGAAGCCATTTACAGCGGGGTTCGCTTGTTGTGACTTTTATAAATTGTCGGTTCAGTTGAGCTTGGTTTCGTAATTAAGTTTCATCGCAATCGGTTTAGTAGTGTTTGTGTGAAGGAGTAACAAACATCGGTTTACTTACAACAAACGGTCACATTTGTATTATTAGTATATTATGTTATTCAGCTATCTTGTAAAACGTTATCAAAACTGATTCAGCAGTTTATAAATTTACGAAAATGTGTTCGTAAAATAACACAATTTATCTCTCGTTTAGAATAATACTACGAATTTTTATAAATTCCCTAGGAAATTTATAAATTTACATTTCTTATTAAAAATCAATCCCTATTTAACCCAGCCCAGCTTAAACGGCAGGACCGATTTCGCTAAATCTTATTTTTGTTGAGTTTGCTTATAACACAAGAAGGTTCATGAAAGAAAAAATGATGAACAGATTCTGATTAATGTACTGATTATGATTAAGGTACAAAGTGAACCGCGTAGTCTTGAACCCGTTAACAAGAATCGAATCTGTTACTAGTCAGAAATCAATTGGACATTGCATGCTCCATCCATCTCATAATGATGATATTGTAATTAATGCACGCACACTACTGTGTTTACTGCTTTGTATGGATGTGTGCGTGTGTTATACTATACATATGGAATGTGTGTATGTCGGGATCAAAAGTGGTTGTCCACTACTAGGTCCAAAATTTTTTGTAGGGGCTCTACGAGGAATAAATAGAATGGACTTAGAGTATACATAAGCAAACTATAGAGCGCGCCTATAGGTATTTGCCTACTGCACTAAGTGTAAGCAGATGCTCTATACATAGATGTTTAAATGTTGAGGTTGAATAGTGATCCGCGAATCATTTTTACACCGCGGCACTGAACATTTTACCATTATTATTACTAGAATAAATTCTAACGAGAGAAACAGTCACTTCCCGTAACCCGAGGTGACTGATGACATCGTTTTTGTCATTTTTGACTGTTCATACCGGTGCTCACAGTTCATACTCGCATACCAGCGTTCTATAGGTTGCTTATGTCTAGTCCCCGCAACCACCGTTTGCGTGGAACATTTTTTCAAGGGATTGCTAGTTTCATATATATATTCGAGTTCGTTGTAGGTGCTGTTATTGCGACGTATAGGTTCTTTCGGTCGTCTATTGTTTTGATTTTGATCGTTTTTCGTTTGAACCTTTGATGATATGCTAATTAATTTACTGCTTTGTTTGTGTGCGTGTTATACTATATTTTATGGTATGTGTGTATGTACAGTCGGGATCAAAATTGGTTGTCCACTACAAGGTCAAAAAATATGTGACGGTTGTTGGGCCGTGTAGTGTTTTGATTTCGATCGTCTTTTGTTCAAAACTATTGTAATATAGTCGAAAGATCGAGGTAAGAAAAATCTATATGTATAAAATACTTTGTCCTGAGGGTTATGTATGTCTGACTGATCAACGCACATCCTAAGCCGCTGAAATTGGTTGACTGACATATTAACGCGGAGCCCAAACCGCTGCGCTGGCTTAGACGCCGTAAATTATAACAATATATTTTTTTAACAAATCATGTGATTTAGAAAATGCCGCTAGCCTTTTGGGCACGATGCCTCAGGGAGATGTCCTGGAGGGGGTTTGTGACTTGTAAATGTGTTCAGTTTAAAAGCTTACTTTTAGTTTTTGATTTTAAGTTTAGAAATTTTGTAATTATTACCATAATATAAATACATTTTCATTAATACATGTTCAAAAAAAAAAAAGATTGTTCATCAATTTATTGGATTTTTTTGCTGAGTGGGTTTGCACTTTTGAACCCTACAGTACACATAGGTACGTAAGTATATACACTCGTGTCGGTGCACTATAAATGGTAGTACATACATACGTACCTGTACATAAACAAGGTATGTAGGTACGGATCAATGCTACTTTGATAAACGTAGGTTTTTGGAAACATGTTTCCACGTTTTAACTGAATTTGTATGCAAACATTTTCGTTGGCTAGTTTCATTTCTAAGTTTTGTGGTGATTTTCTCATCGAAATCGGTCTAGACTAGCCTCCAAATGAGAAACATACATAATTAATCTTTAAATTACAAAAATAATAATGTAATTTACGTGTCGTAAATCTAAACACATAATAAAACGTCGACATATTATAAACATTGAAAAATATTAATCACGCTATTAAGACCTGGTTAGATAATTTATATAGTTATCTTAAATCTAAGTAGCACAAAAGGCAACCTTTTAGCGTAGAGCTATGTTTTTCAGGCCACCTTTGGATAAAGAAGAAATTACAGAAGTTGAATAGACTAAAACAATTTATTTGTATGTTTGAAAAGAAGTAAATAAACCGGCATAATATAAGTTTCGGATCCGCAGAGCTGACTCGGAGTACATAAATCACAAGGAGGTGGAAAGCTTCCGACAACCGACGACGCAAGCGAAGTAACTTTCAAGTTATTTTACTGCCGTATCTATAGAAGAGTCTAGTAATTACTTGTTAAGGTGTCACGACTAATCCATTCTTCCATCGATCGACGGCATCTATCGATTGGAAGAATGGATTAGTCGTCGTCGACCGATACTTTCTACCGGACTAATCGATCGGTTATCGATCGACGATCGATCGATTGGTCTGGTAATTACTTGTCTTAGGGTATTACTACACAAATCGATCGATGGTAGAATGGATTAGTCGACGACAATCGCGGCGCGCCCGTGTCCCGCCCGCTTATTGCATGTGTTTATGTGTTAATTTGTGGGAAATCATCGGCAATCGACCGGTATCCGTCGATCAACTAAAGCTACCACACGAATCGATTAACGTCGACCGATATCGATCGATTGATGTGGCAGACACACTTTCTAACATCCTTGGAATTGTGTCTGTCACATTTTCACTGACGTTGAAAATTCCCTAGAAGAACGACACAAGGTATTACTTAGCCAAAGTAATTAGACACGTCTATAAATACGGCTGTTAGAATCGAGAGAAAGGATACTACAGAAGGGAAGATTTTGAACAATTACCTAGTATACCAACTTTGACAAATAAAATAAACGAATAGAATGAAATTGTCTTAAAATCCAATTTATATTACCGAGTAAGTCCCGACCCTGCGAGAATATCGGGACAAAAAGTAACCTATTTGTTGAAAATAAAACTTCAGCTATTTACATACCACGTAACATACTACAACATTGCAATCGGTTGATTAGTATATGAGAAACAGTGCTTACTAGTCTTTTCATACTAAAAATATTTTAATGAAAATAAACATCTTCAAAAATTCACTCGCGGCGGCGAACTTGCGCCTCCCAATCAGTACTCCGATGCCCTTACCAACTAGGCTACCGAGCTTCCCACAATATTGAAATTACTAGTAGGTAGAAATTCCTTGAGCTATAAAAACAAATAACGAAATAGTCTTTTCATAATTAAAGTAATTAAAATATTTACTAAATTCTACGTAAATCGGTCAAGCCGTTTAACGGTACTAAGTCTAAACATAGAAACAGTATCCATACGTATAATTTGTATGGATTGATAGCGTGCTACGCTATGACTGGATGTCAAGATGTATCCTAGAACTATGTATGCATAGTATGTATGGACAACTGTACCACGTTGCAGGTTCTGTAGGCAATTGGATATTTTACCATATTACTAGAAATACACCGTGATACGAGTAATTAAAGCAATGCTCTCCAAAAATTTCCACACCCGACATGACTTGAACCTGCATTTCCGGGGATCCGTCCCGACGTCTTTTTCCAATTTGCCCACGGATGCATGTCCAATCGAGTCAATGGATTGCATTTCTTATCAGCGCCATCTACCGGCAAACGTTGCTATTTTCTTTCTATTTTCATAGAATTAAATTCAATGTTGAGATGTTGCTTCCGATTACCTGTTTTTAATATATTTTAAAGTGTTTCCTACACTTGGATGACTAATTAAAGAAATGCTTTCCAAATTTTTTTTATTAAAAACACACACACATTGTTTTTTGTTTGTCTGTCTGTACACTTACATGCATAGCATGTACCTATACATGAAGTTCATATTATCATAACCCTCCTTTATGAAAATCCTCAGTAAATAATTTATAAAAAAATGTGATACAATAAACTTAAAATTTTGAGAGATATCGAAAAATGCTCAATAAACGAAACAAATGATTAATTTAACACTCTTAACATAGGGTGATCCCATTTCAGTTTCCTAACTTGCATTAAAAGAAAAACACTATAAACACAAAAACACTACTATGTTATATTTTATAAGTTATTTATGCACTAATAGTGAATATTAGTAAAATATTGACGACCCTCGTGGCGCGTCGGGCGAACGCCTGACTGCAATGCCGAGGGTTCGATTCCCGCCGGGTGCAAATATTTATTCCTAAAAATAAATATATATATCCGGTCTGGGTGTCTTTCTATGTATTATATGTATGTATTTTAAAAAAAGTATATTAATGTAGTTTATCTGTTGTCTAGAACCCCTAAGCTAAAGCCTAGTGCTTAGACGATATTTAATTGTTTTTTTTTTAATATTTACTAATATAATAGAGTTGTAAGATTATGATTTTTGTGTGATTTCAGAAAGTGCCCTCCTATGAGAAGAAACTGAAACAAAATAATGGTCATCGAAGTACTCCTGAACTTCGACAGTTGTTTACTTCGAAAACTTATAAATCGCCACGTTATTGTTTCGATATTTCATAATAATTAGACAATTTTAAGTTTTCCTTTTTTCCAGCCAAAATTAAAAACCTCGAATTTCCCTTACCTACCTACAACACGACATACCTACAAAACAGATCAAAGTACATAATTAACCACTAAGCACGCACAACGTGCAGTCCTAATACAGAACCAAAACCTACCTTATTACAACGCTTTAGAGTTGAAAGTCTACTGAAGAAATCAGCTTTTAACAATAATAATTAATACTACTAATGTATGAGATAAAGGATTATTGATTATTATTATGTACACTGGTCCAAATATGACTGAATTACATAGATCAAGTTTAGTTACAAAGGTGTTTTAACATCTCTTTAAGATTATGGTATAACCATTAACCATAATAGTCTTATTAATAAAAGGGAGGAATAAGGTCGGAGTAGTGAGAACATACTTTGTCTTCTTCCGTGACAAAAACTTTCATAGTTGACAGATAGAAACAAAAATCGGAATAACTACTCGGACCTTATTCCCCCTTTATTACGGCTCTGTGACTCTGTGGCGCGTCGGGCGTTCGCCCGAATGCAATGAAGAAGGCTGCGGGTTCAATCCCCGTCGGGTGCAAATATTTATGCTTGTAAAATATATATAGAAGCTATATAAAACAATTATTTTTATTTGGTCTGAGTGTCTTTCTATTATAATATGTATGTATTTACAAAAAAAGTACAATGTTTAGTATATCCGTTGTCTAGTACCCATAGTACAAGCCTAGTGCTTAGTTTGGGGCTAGATTGCGCTGTCTCGTGCTGCGTTGTGCAATTTTTTTTTAAATTAATATTTTTAAATTTTATTTATACGATTAATTAGGCTAAAAGAGAAATCGCCTATATCTCACAAATTGATCGCTACTTTAATAATTGAACAGAGCGTCTAAATTCAGAATTGGTATGAACATTAATTTTTAGTTTAGAAGTTGCTCATTATTGAAGTAGCCCTCAAACACTGAATCAAGTCAGAATGCAAGCCACTAGGCGCTAGGCGTGAAGCTACGCCTATGCGTACGTAGCCTAGACATAAAATATCGCTGACGCGTAAAAATAAATAAATTGGACTTCTTGACACGTGACTTATGAACATAATTACGCTTGTTGTATAAAGAATTATGCCTCAAGACGAATCACCTTCAAAATTAAAACTCTACCTTCAATAAATTAAAACATTGAATGCACTTTATGTATGTCACATTTTTCAACCGTTAGCATAAAAAGGCAAACAAGCTGATGGCATGTTTTTGATAGAACTTACGTATCACAAACTCCAGTTGTTTTTTATTGGAAACAAATTTGAATATTCATAAGGCTTTTTACAACAAGACAAGACGTCTAGATAAATATGAAAACTAACGTCTAGTGCTAGTCGTTAGACATCTTGCCTAGGGCATCTGCACTTTAAAGGTCACCTAACGAGTGGTTTCAATACTGGGGTACTAGGGTGACATAAACACTAGGCAGTTAGTATAGAAGTTAGGACATCTTTGCCCTTAAAGGTCAATGAAAAAACACAACTGGAATTAATATTCCAGTTGTGTTTTTTATAGAGATAGTTAAAATCCATGATTTGTACTACTTCTTGTTTTATATGGCTATATTCCATTTGTGCATTAGCCAGTGTCAAGTATTATTAATATTTGCAAATTATTTGCATCAAAACAGTCAAGTCGCCGTAGTAAAACTCTAGTCAAGGAAGTCATTGTAAATGGTGGCTCTTTACAATGACGGTTCACGCGAGCTTTGGAGACAACGCTAAAGTGTCCATGTTTTGCACCGATTTTCAATTTTACTACACTTGTACACCTTCACGAAACTAAATTGATTAATATCACAAAAATGAAAATTTACCAACACATCTCCTCACCGCGTACCCGCCAAAACTTAGCTTTATTATAATTATTATTGTTTAATTAACTTTCAAATGAAAAGCATTTCAGTATTTGGTCGTGAAGTTTCCAGAAAGTATTACATTAAAATTCTCGCATTTTTCATTGATCATAGTTCTATTACATACATAGTAGTAACCCAATATAAGGGGTGACATAATACCCGTATACATTTTCAAACGACACTATACGTACGGGACTCGACTTCAGACAAAACATAAAGCCACGCTTAGGGTCGTTTGTGAATAACTTAGCAGCTCTTACTTAGTAGTTAGAACATCTTGCAGGGCATTTGCACTCTAAAAGGTCATCGCTGTCAATGATAAAAACACGTACTCCCCAACTGGGGTACCAGGGTGACATAACCACTAGGCAGTTAATTAGCGAGGGAGCGGCGACAGGCGCGGGCGCGGGTGCGGCGCGCCGAGGAAATTGTCGTTTTTATACGGTTTCCACCCGTGCCCCCCACCCCGAATAATGAAACAACATAGTTACCTTCATCTTATAAGCACATGTCGCCCTAGTAATAAAGAGAAATTAATATCTTTAGGTTAGTATTGGGTCCCTGTGGGCCGACAATAAAACGAACGCAAGGGGTGGGTACTCGGCCGGACAGTCCGAGATTTTAATATGCACATCTAGAAATAATCGAGCGAGCTTCTACTTTGTAGAGGCTTATCTCTGGCAGGGCAGGCTTAAGGGCACCTCTAGTATCTGATTACTGGTTATAATTACTATTTGGAATTATAAAAGCAGAGGTTTAATACTCAGACTACATTTTGTACCTACTCGTATGTTACTTGCATTCCATTCTTTGTCTTTATCTTAGACAGATCTGTTTTATTGTTGTTCTTTTTTTTTTTGACAAATCAACTGAATTTACTTAATCTTAATCTATACCTACTTACATACAAAATTCAGTATCTGATTGATTGGCTGAATGACTATAAACCGTCGGTCGTAGAAACACGAAATTTGGAAACTGTTTTCTTTGTGGTATGTTGGTATCCACTAAAAACATTTTTAGAAAATCGGATCCAGACTTACACGTAAGAAACCGCGTAACATTGCTAGTTGCAACATACAATTTGATTATGCTTTTGTAATTATATATTAATATTAATATCGTACATTACATAACACAGAAGCCCTTTCATAGATAAAATCAAAAAATAATGACATACGAGATTTAACCAAACATTTTCGGGCAAAATTTCGTTTTTACAGCCACAACTTTATTAACCATACAAAACTGGGCAAGAGAGATCTAAACATTGTAACATAAGTACCAGGGCACCATATCCACGACGTAGTATCGCAGATCGCATAATGCGACCGCGCCGCCGCCGGCCCCGCTCGTAACGCCAGCACGCTAAAACCCGGCGATTCGGTTTTATACACACCCCCTATAAAAGCAAAAGGACCGGGGTATGGTCCCGGATAAGTGGGGGTCTGTATCTTTATATCTCCCCCTCCTCCATTAAGGGGGGTTCTTTGGACAGCTAAAGGAATATCCGGTTGCTTGGCCAGCGGCGCCGGTAATAAGTATTTCTGAACGCTTCTGATTTTTAGGCGTTCGTAATTAATCGTGATCTCCTGCTGTTTTCTCAAGATTGATTTGATTGGCGGATTGAAAATTAAAAGTTTTATTTGTTTATTTTTTATAGTAAGTACCGCGTGCCTATGCCGTCTTCTTACATCTTAGACTACAAAATTACACATCAAAAATTATAAAACCAAACAAACTATCATTATCAAACACCAGCTGCGACCGCAGTTTCACTCGCATAAGTCCCGATTCTGTGGAAATATCGTAATTAAAAGTAGCTTATGTTACTTCTCGATAATGTAGCTTACTATTGATGAGAATTTTATAAATCGGTGCCGTAGTTTCCTATTAATTACAAACAAAGATATCTTCCCGCTTTTATCGGTATTGATAAAAGATATTGATCTAACATCTCGGTGGCACAAAGCGCGGCCTATAAAGAGGTCGAAGTACATCTGGTAAGACTATAGCCAAACATAAAAAAAACTCAACTTTTATATTATAATAATTAACCCGAAGGTACCTTGAGAGTAGGGTGTCCAAATCTTTTCGCCATTCGGAATATTCCTTGCGTCTATTAAAGGCTCGAATCTTAATTCTATTGGCCATAAAGCGACTCGCCGCGCCGCGAGGCAGGACCCATCTCTGGACATAAAACGACTTACCACCTTCAAACTCACATTCCCGACTAAAACAATACGATGCGTTTCAGCGAGGGTAAAGTAATCCGAAAGGGGGCTGTCTTAGTTAGACGTCTAGGCGCTCAAGATTTGGTCGATGTTCAAAAAAACATTATGGTAAAATAAAGGATAGCCTAAACGGTCAGATGATTCCCCTTTAATTTCCTCTTGGTATATCAGATCAACGATCATTATTTACGATTCTCGTAAATAATTACAAACCATTTCGATGACAAACGCATCGCGGGACATCGCAGTTGGAACTAAATCGCAAAGGAACAGATCCGAAATCGTAAACGTTAACTTCAACTTTAATCGTGCTTTATTACGACTTACAACATACAGGAACGCTACTCAATATTTGAGTTCTACTTAAACAATTGTGCAGCTCTCAAACTCAAAGCATCATTAAGACTTATGGTTAAAAACGCCTTTGTCATCAAAATACGTTTGCAATTTGGGCCGCAGATATCCTCGCTGAAACACATTGTATACGTACCTACTTATATTAAATCTTCACAGTAATGTTTTATGAGTTATTTTATACCACTTTGATGCAAATTATTATTTTTTACTAGCGGCTAAAGTTAATTATCTAGATTAGGGAAATATGAAAATGAAAAAGTAGTAAAAAATCGGTACTTCAGGACGGGTCAGTCGCCAAAAGGTTCAACTTTTTACCATTTCAAGTCAATTTCACAATAAGGGTTATTTTTATAGGCTCAGTCGAGGGCTGTACTTACCTTTAGTTTTATTTGAGGTGACAATAATTTTAGCATTATTAAGGACAACCGCTCTACCGTACTTTTACTTCCTACATTTTCCTGTAAGCCTGGTGAGTGTCATTGTCGCTCAAAACGCCTGGTACATTCGCTATTCCCGATTTATGATTCCCTGGTACCTTTCGACAAATGAACCTAGGGTAGATTATACTTCTAGTAAAGCAATGTTTACGAAGAAAATCATTTTCCAACAAATTAAAATATGTTGGTAGGAAAAAAACATAAAATTTCATAGATTTTCAAGTTACTTTGTATGTCGTCGATACATTTGCATGTAAAGAAGTTGTTAAGAAATCCAAAGTAGTACAAATAAAAGACTTCAACGTCGTCGATTTCATGTAATGAAGTCTTAAAAATATTTCTTTAAATTTTAAATTTGTTTTGTTTTTAATTTGGAAGAATCTAAAAGTACAAAATTCAACATGTCGCATACAGCCTGAAACTAAGCAGCTAGGCTTGTGTTATGGGTCTCAGGCAACATTATCATATTATTTTTTAATGTCAAAATACTTAATGAATAAGACCGTTAAATTAATAAATAAGACCTTAATAAGTAAGACCGTTAATGTTGTACTCATTGTTCTTTTGTATAATATGAATTGCAAACGCCATCCAGTATTTTTATTAGTTCTTTACTCAAAATAAATCATCACAAGTTGGAGGGAAAATAGACAAAATGCTTAGTAATTAATTCTACGTATATAATACTTACGAGTAAATTCATAATTATCGCGTATCAAATTAAAAAAACTAAACTAACAAACGGTTCTCATCCAGATCAGCAATGTCCTTCACTCACTCAGAAAACAACCATAAATAAAGCCCTAACCATTGATAAAATCCTTATAACAAAAAAAATAACCTTTCTTATCGACTTTTCCTTAGCGTAATAATAACAAACACCAGGAGACCAGAATTTCAAAGATATCGCCAACTCGTAATCGGGGAAGCGAGCCCAACTTGAATTTTGGGGTTTTCCGACATTTTCCTAGCTAAACTTCGGCTCAAAGACGCCCTGAGAGCCCGCTGTGGGTGGCTTAGGTACTAGGGTGGCAGAAATGGGGTGGTGGTAAACTTTACCCCCGTGGAGCGTCCGCTTTCGAGGGAAGACAGCCTTAGCTACTTTGTTCGCCTTTTGGTTCGTGACAGGGGCACTTAAGGGACGTACATACTGCGCGGTATTAAAGAGGTATAATCGTGGCAACTTGCCGTATAGTCACCATCTTAAGTAACAACTGTAAGGCGTACGTGGGACCTACAACACGGTGGTACATAATATAAAGTTCCTTATGTAAAACTAGCTGCGTACCGCGGTTTTACTCGCGTAAGTCTCAATCTTGTGGAAATATTGGAATCAAAAGTAGCCTTAGTTACTCCTCGATAATGTGGCATTCTATTAGTAATATAATTTTTGATTCATTACAAACAAACAAATAAAATATCTTTCCTGTTATATAGGTAGGTAAATAGTTCTATACTTACTTATACGATTTTAAAATTACTTGTTTTTTCCTGAAAAACCAAAATTGTTGTTTTTTCCGGAAATATTATTTATTATCGAGATATTTACCATGATAAATTTTAATTTCAAATCAATTTATAATGTGCGTGCGTCACAAAGAACCCGTCAAAGAATCAATTCTTTGACGGGTGATGCCCGCACTGCGACGCAGAATGTTGCGGGTTCGATTCCCGCCGGGAACAAATATTTCTTCTGACCATAAATGTTTGTTTCTGGGTGTATTCAATGAATCATAGGTAATATGTATTTACAAAAAAAAAGTATAATATGTAGTATATCCGTTGTCTAGTACCCATAGTACAAGCCTAGTGCTTGGGGCTAGATAGCGCTGTGTGTAATGTCGTGCAACAGTTATCTATATTTTATATTTACTTTTGAAATGTTGCCAACATGCAATGGTTGAGTGTAAACGCTTCTTTTGAAATAATTGACACAAATGGGAAAATTACTTCTGCCTGTGATTTCACATTACATAAACCTACATATTAATTATTATTTAGGTTACATAATAAACATAATTTATATACATACATTATATAGATAATATTACTAGCTGTGCCCCGCGCTTTAACCAAAATCGGAATAAAAGTAGCCTATGTGTAATACCTATATTCCAAGTTTTATCGCAATCGGTTTAGTAGTTTTTGTGTTAAAGAGTAACAGTCACGTACAGACGTTCATACAAACTTTTGCGTTAATAATATTAGAACGATTTTAGATTAGATTAAAAATATACTTCAAACATGTCAGTCGTTTCCTTTAGTCCCTCCTTATAATAGGTACCTACTAGATTTTTTAAAACACTTTATTTACCGGGTTTAATTGCGGATTTTTCAAGGTTGCTTAAAATCAACCTTGAAAAATCCGCAATTAAACCCGGTAAATAAAGTGTTTTATGATGCAAAATCGCGAAAACCATAGAAGAAATTAGATTTTTTTAAATTGTTATGCACCTAAACACATAAGCAATCAATATTTACTCATTGAAGTAGGTTAATTATGAAACACTGTACCAAATTTCTGTAGATTATTAAAAAAAAACGCAATAGAAATCGAGAAGAAAGAAAACTCGCAAGAAAAGAAAAAAAGAAATAAAGAAAAACATTTATTGACAACAAATACACACATAAGAACAATAGGACACAATTTTGACATAGATAATACTATAAGACAAAACAAAGATCGTTTTGTCTTATATTATTATGAAAAGGAAGGACAATCGGTTGCGGGTTAAATTCCCACCGGAAACACGCAACCAGCGACCTTATCACCAAAAGCGATCTCCTCCAGCTAACCTCACTAATCCAGACCAGTCACTCGTCAGTAATTCGTCAGAAACATCTCAACGTAACCTATTCAAAAACTTTCCCTTCAACTTTTCCGTTGCCTCCGAAACTAATTCATACAAAACTTGCTTTCCCAACAAAAGGTCGGTTTGGGTCTAAAAGGGGCCCTATATGAGACCCTCAAAGGGGCCTGTGGACCCTAGAAAAGTATATAAGTACACTACAACTAAGTACATAGACGATTTCTGTACTAATATTATAGAGAAAATATTTGTTTGTTTGCAGCGAATAGACTCCGAATCATCTCCGAACGAAACTACTGGGTCGATTTTGAAAATTAATTCACTACACACCTAATTAATTCACTGTCAACCTTGAAAAGCCAACTGTAAAGTTGGCGTAAGCTCGGTCGTTTAAAAATCATGAATAAAACGCTATTAAACCCGGTAAATAAAGTGTTTTATTAATTAATTCACTTATAGAAAGATATGTTATCGAGTAGTAACATAGTATAATATATATGTGACTTTGTTAATATTTTACGCAAAAAATACTGAACTGATTGTGATAAAACTTTATATGCAGATAGCTGGAGATCTGGATTAACACATAGGCTACTTTTTAACCTGATTTTTCCGCGGGAACAGACCCTCTACTTTAATACAAACGAACGAACGAAAAACAACTGTCATCCCGAAAGAAAATCTGTCTTGTCTACTATAATGCCAGATTTTCTTTCTGATTGACAGTTTTTTTGTAGAATTAAAGTAGACGCTGGACTTGAGCGGGTGAAATCGCGGGGCGCAGCTAGTAATCCATATAAGGCGTGTGCCTCTGAGGCAGGGACGTTAAGGGTCCAAGGGGGTGCGGAAGGGGGTGTTGGGGGTGTGTGGGGGTGAAAAAATTCAGGACTGTACCCTTGGCTCGACCCGGCGCCGTCTGCTTTCGTAATTAGTGATGCGGTGAGAATGATGGGTGGATGTCGATAGTTTAATGACGATAATGTTATTGTAATATTTTTTTTAATAATTAATAGGTAAGCGTTTGACCACTATCTCACCTGATGGAAAGCGACGATGTGGTCTAAGATGTTACACGCTTACCTAGGAGATACCCGTTCACTCGTGACTTGTAGACCCCCAAGTTGTAGTCATCTGGGAAGACATATTCAGGCAACTGATTCCATTCCCTCGCAGTACAAATAAAGAATGACGATACGAAACGCATGGTTCGGGTGACTGGTATTTACCGGCTTAAACTCGCGTTCTATTTATTAACGACATTGTTTCACTGTACCAACGTTTCGCTGATATCTGACTTATAAACGCTGATTAACAGCTGCATAACTATGTATCGTTTGTCTTTTACTGTGATATGAAGTTTCAAAGTTGACAGACAGAGACAAACGTCACATAACTTCGCCACTTGTTAATCATCGTTTATAACGGTAACCGGAGCGGAGTCATTATGTATATATAAATAAACTGCACGACATTACACACAAGCGCCCAAACTAAGCACCAGGCTTGTACTATAAGTACTAGACAACGGATATACATATTATTCTTTTATTTATTTTGACATACGATACACATGTACATTAATGATACACACATAATATGATACATAGAAAAACACCCAGAACAGAAATAAATATTTCTTTTTATGCATAAATATTTACATGCGGCGGGAACCGAGCCCGCAAACTTCTGCATTGCAATTTTGTATTTTCTCTAAAATATGAAAATTATTTCATTTAAGTTCTTTGACATAATTTTAAATGTTTAATAACAAATAATTGACGGCCTCTGTGGCGCGTCGGGCGGACGCTCGACTGCAATGCAGAAGGCTGCGGGTTCGATTCCCGTCGGGTGCAAACATTTATGCTTAAAAATAAATATTTGTAACTGGTCTGGGTGTCTTTCTATGTATAATATGTATGTATTTGCAAAAAAAAAAGTATATTAAGTAGTATATCCGTTGTCTAGTACCCATAGTACAAGCCTAGTGCTTAGTTTGGGGCTAGATTGCGCTGTGTGCAATGTAGTGCAATATTTATTTATAACGCGTATCTTAAATATATCGACACTAAATCTATCGATAAACTTGATCCGTGTCCCATCACTAAAGATTATGACAAGATACAGGGCGCAGGGTTGCTAACGACGACCGAAGAGCTGTCAAAAGGAACCTACATTAACGATATTATAAGTTTTTCTCAACACAACACCCCTACGGTGTCCGCTCCATGCGTGAGAAGTTTATGCTCACTGTCTCAAAGAAAGAAATGTGCTGAGTTTTGTGAGGCTGTGCCTTTTTAATAAAGTATGTATTTAATGATGTCTGGTCTATGTTCTTTAGAAAAATCTGTTTTGTTTTACCCGGCGGGAATTGAACCCGCTACCGTTAGGGTTGAGGTTGCGATTCCCGCCACGGTTTTTTGTTTTTGTTTTTTTAATTAGGATAGTGTGGTGGGGTATTTCTTCATTTTATAAAAAAAAACTTACCTACCGAATGAAGATTATGACATCGGAACTTACCTGAAAAACAAATGACAACAACTTTTACTAAAATGAAATAAGAGCCCAAAAAACAATGTAAATTATTTTTGTATTTATAAAATGTTATTATTATTCATTATTAAATAAATCCGCGCTTTCATGCTCGTTTGCCGTTGCTATGTCGTCCTTTTGTTGTTAAAAAAATTAAGGTAAGTTTTAAATAAAAAATACCCCCACTTACTTTTAGAGACCACAGACAATTTAAAAAATCTTTTTTTTATTTTATTTATTTGATGTTATTACCTATAATTATTTTTTTTAGCTGAACGACAACGCGACGACTTATAAGACATCATGGTAGGGCCCATTAACAAGTTTAGCTCATTTAGATATTATATTTTAGTTTTTTAACCGACTTCAAAAAAAAGGAGGAGGTTATCAATTCGTCTGTATGTATAATATTTTTTTTTTTGTATGTTCACCTATTACTCGAAGACGGCATGACCGATTAAGATGATTCTTTTTTTAATTGATAGGTGGGAGCTCCAAGATGGTCCCATAAAAATTTGATGTGGATCTGATAAGGATCTTCGAAGTGAGGACCGGGAATGCTCCTCAAAACGCTGTATTCAATTTAATTGTTCAACGATTACATGAAGATGGCTTGACCGATTGATATAGTTCTTTTTTTAATGGAAAGGTGGAAGCTGCGAGGTGGTCCCATAAAAGTTTGGTAGGGACCTGATGAGTATCTTCGGAAAGATGGACAGGATAGCATCCCAGAATTCAATAAATTACTCATTTTTGGACTTCTACCAAAAAGAATAGACCCTTAAAGAACTAAGTACAGATTGATGGGGCACCTGAAACTACCTTCTCATCAGCAAACTTCTCAATAATTAAAATTACGGTAACAATATTGTTGATTTAAAAAGGGTAAAATAAAAAAATAATTTAAAAATTAAAAAACCGACTTCAAAAAGTAACAAAAAATAAATAAAAAAAACAACCGACTAATTAATCTGTTTTATCATCTGAAGTCGGGCAGTTTTACTGGTTGGTTCCATATTGTACTTAGTTTGGCTGCCCGACTTCAGATGATAAAACAGATTAATTAGTCGGTTGTTTTTTTTAATTATTTTTTGTTTCTTTTTGAAGTCGGTTTTTTAATTTTTAAATTAATTTTAATTGGTATAATTTGATTTAAGTAGTTTTATATTAATTTTAATATTTTTTCGAAATGTATTTTTAAGTTTGTTTGTGTCTGAGAATATAATAATAGGGGTTAAAGTATGAAATTGCCGTTTTATTGCAATAGGTTCTTTGAATTGACATAGAATCTTCATGGTTTGAGGTTTTCGAATGAAACTTTTTTCAAATGGTTTCATGATGTTCTTTTTTTTAAAAATGTAAAAAACATTTGATTATCGACTTTCAATTGTTTTTGTTATTCAATTTAGACAAGAAAGATGGATACTGCGAAAATTCGAGTGATTTTTGAATACGAGTTCCGACGCGGAACTAACGCGGCAGAAACAGCCCGCAATATCAATGCTGCGTTTGGAGAGGGGTCTACTAATGAACGCACCGTGCGATTTTGGTTTAAACGCTTTCGTGATGGAAATTTCGACTTAAAGAACGAGCCACGAAGAAGACCGCCCACACAGGTGAATAACGATGAATTAAGAGAGATAGTGGAAGCCGATCCTAGTCAAACTACACAGGAATTAGCGGCATGGTTTAACGTTACCTTACCCACTTTATTGACTCACTTGCGTCGAATCAATAAAATAAAAAAATACGAAAAATGGGTGCCTCATGATTTGACTGATCTGCAGAAAGAAACGCGTGTTAAAACTTGTGTTGCCTTGTTGAACCGGTACAGAAATGAAGGAATATTGGATCGAATTGTAACATGTGATGAAAAGTGGATTCTTTATGATAACCGGAAAAGAAAAATGCAATGGCTGACCCCAGGTCAAATGCCACAACAGTGTCCTAAAGCAAAACTTACCAATAAAAAGGTAATGGTAACTGTTTGGTGGTCTCAGCATGGTGTTATTCACTATAGTTTTCTTAGATCTGGTCAAGCAATTACGGCAGATGTCTATTGTGCCGAACTCCGAACCATGTTGACAAAACTAGCAGTAAAACAGCCCCGACTCATGAATCGATCTTCACCATTATTGCTCCACGACAACGCGAGACCTCACACAGCACGAGAAACCATTTTGACCCTTCTGGAACTGCACTTAGAAACCATTCGTCATCCTCCGTATTCACCAGACCTTGCTCCAACGGACTACCATTTTTTTCGTGATTTGGACAATTATCTACGTGACAAGAAGTTTTCTTCCCAGGAGGCAGTACAAAATGCTTTCACACAGTTTGTGCAGTCTAGATCGTCGGAGTTCTATCGCAAAGGCATTAATAACCTTCCCATTAGATGGCAGCAATGTATAGATAATAATGGCAACTATTTTGATTAAATAAATTTGTTAAAAATTTAAAAAATGAACAATTAAGATTTTCAGTACAAATCGGCAATTTCATACTTTAACCCCTAATATTATAGTTTTGTCTTTGTAATATTTATTTAGTTTATGTTTTTGGTGCAATAAGTACTTAATCTTACTAATCTTACTAATATTATAAACGCGAAAGTGTGTATGTATGTATGTGAGGTTGTTACTCTTTCACGCAAAAACTACTAAACCGATTGCGATGAAACTTGGAATATAGGTAGCTGGGGACCTGAATTAACACATAGGCTATATTTTAACCCGATATTTCTGCTGGAACGGGACATGCACGGGTGAAACCGCGGGTCGCAGTTAGTAGGATTATATAAACCAGGAGCTTAGAGATTTTGATGAAAAATTGATTGTAAATTTTGTACACAATATTTTCGAAATGAATTATTTATTTATTTTATACAAATCATCAAAAATTCGAAGAAAAGGGGTAGATACATATTTGGAAACCGGTCCTTTGTGAAAGGTCCCTTACAATACTCGTTGAAAAGGATAGTTTGGTTTAAAAAGGTTTAAATTTAAAATTAATTAGGTAGCTAAACCTTAAATATACGCGATAAAACCTTCAAAAGGTACCAAACCTACAATGATACAAAACGGGTCCCAATGAACTCAAAAGCCGCCACTAAACTTTGAAAGGGCACTCTCAGCACAAACATGTTAATTCACCACGGAACCCACGCAGCCAAATTCTACCCAAAAAGGGGGTGGGGACCCCTAATTTACCAGTTTCCACACTAGCAAATACTTTTCGAATTTTCCTTTAGTTTCGTAGATCTCTCGTTATCTAGTTAGCCGGGTCGACGAGGGTCCGTGGTACCAGGACAGCAGAGGTAGGCAGGCGAGGCTCGCGTGCCCGCCCGACACTATTTATAAATGAAATGATACCCAGTGAGGGATTGTTTGTTACTTACTATACCTACTACCTACGGTTGATGATACCCTGATACCAATTAGTGAGTATCCATACAAATATAGCGGTAGTTTTCTTTGTTTTTTCCTTATATTTACCGACTCCGCATTATCTTTAACTGACTTAAAAAAGGAGAAGGTTCTCAATTCGCGTATATCTTTCACTAGATCCGTTTTAATTTTTAACCGACTGCAAGGACGGTTATGTTTTGCAAAATTAAATGTCTCCACTAAAACACTGCCAATAAAACTGTACTTTTATTTACTTGAAATCAAAAAACTTTATCAAAATTGCTTCTTCCGTTCGTTCGTAAGCTACGATGCTAGGATGTCACAGACAGATACACAGACAGAGACTTCAAACTTTATTAACATCCCTCATTTTCCATCGGAGGCTAAAAATGGTAGACTGCTTCTAAACTAGACTAGACGAGATTTTTTGAAACGTTGAAAATGTGGCAATCTAGACTGAAACTAAACAAAACACCATCGCTTGAGATAAATAAGTAGGTACTAGACTTGACAATAAACAACAAAATATAACTAGCTAATTACATTAAACATTCCTTTTATCATTCTATATTTACAACACACATAAACATAACATCTCTAGATCGTATATCGTATTTCGCAGTGAGAATCGAACGCACAAGCTTCTATAAAACGATATAAAAACCGTTATTCGACCAAAATTTCAATTAAGGAACATTTACCAAAAAGTACTAAAAGCAAAAAAATCGCAAACAAAAATTTAAACGACAATAAAAACAGCGATTTAAATAAATAAGCACCTACCTACCAATACCTACAGTGGAACGTAATAAACACTATAGAATCAATAGTCGCAACAGAAACGAAAAATATAATCCATCGACCGCCACAA
The DNA here is from genome assembly GCA_949358125.1 of Idaea dimidiata. Classification (NCBI taxonomy): domain Eukaryota; kingdom Metazoa; phylum Arthropoda; class Insecta; order Lepidoptera; family Geometridae; genus Idaea; species Idaea dimidiata. The sequence goes on from OX442342.1 coordinate 3,764,896, forward strand.
TTCATAGCCTAAAGGACACCCACCCTGCCCCCATATAAATTTACCTTAAAAATCCGCAAATTCGGGACTCCGGCACGGTCGGCTCGCTAGACCTTTCCGAAAAGGGTCTGCCAAAAGGGATTTGCCTTGGGATCGGGCAGCGGGTCTACACTTATACAAAATGTCCATGCAGACCCGCCCTGTGATCCCTCCAAGGGTCCGAATGTACCTAGGACCGGCGTAAATACACAACTTTGTTGCCTGCTCCGAGGCGAGGCTTATGTAATGTAACTGTAGGTAGTTATGATACCGCGGTCAGTATACGACAAACAAGGCATGCTTGCTGTCGCTAAATGAAACTATGTCTATGGATGTTCATGGTAAGTATCTATATCATTAAAGTCTAACTGTTTCGACGCTTATAGTCCACAATTAAAAAAACATATTACAAACGTAATTGTGTCTAAGGTTTTCGCGATTTTGCATTATAAAACGCAATTCTTACCGGGTTTTACTCACGTTTCATTCAATAACGTCATTATTTTTAACGACCGAACTTTACAGTTGGCTTATTCAAGGTTGACATTCATATAAATATAAGTATAGTATATCCGTGATCTAGTCACCGTAACACAAGTTTAGCAGCTTACCACGGGGCTAGATGGCGCTGTGTGTTCGTCACAGAATTTATTTTTTATTTATATGTTATGATTATGAATGTTAAAATATACGAATTACATCTTAGTCAACCTTGAAAACCCAACTGTAAAGTTGGCGAAAGCTCGGTCGTTAAAAATAATGACGTTATTTAAACCCTGTAAATATTGTTTTTTTAATATACTACAAACATACAAAGATAGGCGTTAAAAACATAACCCCTTGCCGGGTAAAAACAGACGGACAAACTGATTACTACCTAATTCTCAAGATCATCATTTTACTTTTAAACTCTAGAGACGCTTGCAATCAGATGAAGGCCCCAGTCGATTATCTTAAGGGGCCGTAGTAGGCCAGAACTGATATTTCTAGGATGAATTACTACAAAAATTATTTGAAATAAAAGTTTTTCAAACCATATTTATTAAAGTCGAGGATATTTACTAACTAACACGTGAATATCGTGAAAACACGATTCCTGAAAATTTTCTCGATAGAAAATAAATGAAAATTCCCTCTAATTGTACAAATAAGCGATATTACTCAGTCAATATTGTACGAAAACTAATAAAACTTTGTATAAGAACTGAACTTAGCTCAATACAGGCAGTGAATGTTTTGAATTTCAAGAATAACATTTAATTATCTTGAAACTAGCAATTGTTTGATTTTACGCACAAATATTTATCAAGGTCGCATCTTCCGTCCTTCACTTACACATTTGAAATTCGCTGGCTTAACTCTGTCACGCTATTAGGGTTATATAGGCCCTTAACTTATAAATGCAAGCTTACGCAGCCTGTTTCGAAGACAGTAATTTAGGCCGAAACGGGGTTCTAGATGTCTAGGCGAACAACTTTTGTCCTAAATCTCATGCCTGATATACATAGAAGGCATAGAAAATTAGTAACATTTCCAAAATTTACATAAATTAGATATTATTTCTCATTAATTTTCCTTTCGAGCGTTTATACCATTCATCTATCCCCTCCTACATTTCTTGTCAATCCAAAGATTGTCTGGAAGAGATCGCGTTTAGCGATAAGGCCGCCCCTTTATTATAATTAGCTGTAAGTATTTGTTTATGTAATTTGTTTTGTAATTCTTTGGTGCAATAAAGTTTTTTTAATCTAATAAATTTTAAAGTACGTTCCCGCCCGCTAATTTGTATGACGTCAACTATTATTATCCTAAACAATATAATCTAAGTATTTTTTTAAGACAAAACTAGGTGAGCGTGATTTATTTTCTAAAAATGGTTTAGTTTAGCAATCGACATCGTGATTTTGACCACAATGAACCCTCAAAAAGTATAAAATACACTTTTGATCTTGGCTTTATTTTAACGTAACCTACACTTGATTTAAATTAAAAAAAAACTATTTTATTTTATCATCACTCGATAAATTAATTGCATTACAACTTCCACAGATATAATTCCTCGTAAGCCTTTTAAAAGAAACAAAACTACTCAATAATAAGTAAATAACATTAGCACATACCTAATAGTTAGGAACACAATTTTTTAAACCTATTTTTGCCTGCTAAACGTCGTACGGCGCTTTTTTCTTAATTAATTAAGTCACAAATTGATTACTTTCAGTACGGAAGGTATAAAAAGCCGGGCGTAAGTACCAGGAGCGCAACGGGAGGTAGGGGGTGATACGTACCCCGCCTTGCGAGTAATGTGGAAGCAGACACACGAACCCCGCTGCTGCCCTGGTACCGACAGTAAAAAACTTTACGCCCCGTTCGTGTTTTTTTTTAACTTTTTACAACGAAAGAAGTGGTCGTTTTTCAGTCTTAGCTCAGTCGAAATGGTGTTAGAAGTGGGGATTTCAGTTTTATGGAAGTGAAAGATTTTTATTGTTTTAATGATTATTAAATTTTGACTTCTTAACTGTATTGAGAGTTAACACGAGTTTATGAAACATATTCGAAAATACAATAAATTACTCACTTTGTGAATAATATTACTTATAAAAAAGTTATGCAGTCCGTCTGACAGTGCAAAATGGTAAATGTCAGATTGTCAATGTAAAAAGGTATTAAATAGAGCTACCCAATAGTGAAAACCAAATTTCAATCGGTTTAGTAACTTTTGAATGCTTATGAAGCAGAGATACAGACATACATGATTTTATTATTTATTATATTAAATAAATAAAAATAAAACGAAATTTGAAAATAAAGGCACTATTTTTTAAGTATTTGTGAGTGTCATAAATTTTTAAAACTACAATCTCTTATTCCACAAAGTGACCTAAACTTTTTTTATTTGTTGTCTTCTCTCCCTTTATTCAATAAGTAGGTTTTTTTTTACCGAAACAAATATTCCATTCAAAAAATTAGTAAATTAGCAAGTATCTTATTTTTATTTAGTTTCTCATAATTCTTATTTTAAATACTTCATTTTTTTTTCAAATAACTTGTTCTGCCAACGGTACAAGTACGGTCGTGCCCGTCGTACTACTAGTTATTATTTACCGGCTTTATCATTTCGAAAATTTCATATTCCCCGCACTTGGACGCTTGAGGTTTAAACCAGGGGGTGAGGGTACCTCTACTTTTTGCCTACAAACAGCGAGCGAGCTTCCTACGTGCCGTAGAACTTGACTAGCTTCGAGAATGGTTATAGTAGATCGAGACATTTCTACTATGGTTCGTCTGAGACTGTTGATTGGAAGATACTGCTCCTAGCGATAAAGCCGCCTATTGTGTAACTTTAGTTTTTAGTTTTTCATTTTTAATTCTCAATAAAATTTGTGCAAGGTTTTTCGACAAAATAGAAAAAAAATTTTTTTTTTTGGAAATATGTTTCTCTGTTATTAATATTTCTAAAAAAAATAAGTATAAAAAACTATGACCCGACTACGTGAAAATAAGGGGTTTAAAAAGGACAAAACAAGCAAAAGATGTTCGTTCAAGTCAGATAGAAATCAAGAAATGCATACAGAAATGATCTGATGATGATGATGAATGATGTAGAGCCGTGGTCGCACCGTCTGTATGTATGTAGTATGTATGTTTAATGGCAGTGTTCGTGGCACCTACATAACCGGTCCATTATTACGAATTTATTGACACCTCATTTACTACTAATAAAAACGTGTAGGTTATGCGCTACAGTGAAACATACATACATAGACTCCCAAAAACAATACCCTTCTTTTGGCTTCGCCGTAGTAGGGTAAAAACCGTCTTTTTTTTAAATTACAATAAAGCATTTTGATTATCTTCACAAAATATTGAACTGACAGCTTTAACACAAAATTTGAATACATAACTAAATTTTGATAATGAGTAATTAATGAATATTATTTATTGTTTTTTTTTCTCCTTTCACTACTTGTCCATCCAAAGGTTGCCTGGAACGCTTGCCTGATCGCTTTAAGCGATAAGGCCGCCATTGTGCCACCTAATTTTAAGTTTATGTAGTTTAATAAAACACTTTATTTATCCGGTTTTATCGCGTTTTTATTCATTATTTGAACCGAGCTTGTCAACCTTGAAAAAGCCAACTGTAAAGTTGGCGAAAGCTCGGTTCAAATAATGAATAAAAACGCGATAAAACCGGATAAATAAAGTGTTTTATTATGCAAAATCGCGAAAACCATAGAAGAAATTTATGTAGTTTTCTTTTTATTGTAATTGTTTAATTGTGGTGTGTTGATAAAGAATTAATCTAGCTATCTATCTAATTCAATAAAAAATAAATAAGAAATAATATTTCATTGCGAAATATAACTTTGCTTTGCCATTGGTATTGGCGATGATCTTCGCTGACTCATACACCATAACCTCTAGGAAAGCGTGCTACATCTTAGACCAACAAGTTTAATTACAAACAAAATCTTATTTTTTCGCTAATTTGTTTTTTTCTACCATTTCTATGCTCATTTATTTCTGTCATCCCAGCCGACATGACCAGGGTGGCATGCCGCGTGTAGAGGCTAAGAAATAATAACTAGCGCACATGCGAGCGGGTGTTCGGACACGACTGTGACTCGCCTCGCCTCGCCTTGCCCGTCCGTCGGTCGACGGTCGCCCCTAATGAGAGGGGTCACATTTTTACTTACAAACCCCCTTCGAAGAGATCTAAGTAAAGTATTGGAATTAACGTTTGAAGACTTATTATTTCTTTTGTAAGGTTTTTCCTAGATACACTGTTTTATTCAGGGAGCAGTGATGTCATCTAACTCCCTTACTTATAATAAACGATGATTAACAGATGACTAGGTTATGAATGAATAAATTCTTTATTATACTCACCAAATACAAATACGTACAACGAAAACAAAACTTTGAAACTACATCACAGTGAAAGGCATACGATACATATTTATGCAGCTGTTAGTAAGGGGGTATTACTAAGGGACTCTTTTTAGTCCTTTGATGAAAATATGTATGTCACCGTTAAGTAATAAGAAACGTAAGTAGGATTATAAACAAGAAATAAATTGTATTTTACGACCACATTTTCGCTAATTTATAAACCCACCGACCTCACGCGTAAAATAATAAGTGAGTGTCAAGTGCGCTTTGATTGGTTGAACAAGCCACGTGTTCCTCCTTTCTCATACATCACGCAATTATTTTTACAGAATTAGGCACTTTGGCGACCTAAATTCCTAGGATTTTATAAATTTCCTAGGAAATTTATAAACTTACTGTTCTTGTTATTTTCCGGTGACATCTACATTTTACGAGTAATTATATTTTTTTCATGCAATTCCATCTCAACCAAACAAGAACCGTATAATTATCATCTATCGCTGCCTTAAATTAGGCCCGCCCGCTCTCCGTTTATTAATATTGTTCCGTAAGTCTAGAATGTTCCTTTGGTTGTTTCTTAGCCTATTTACCTATTTGCAAAAATACCAGGATGACATAAAGAATTTGGAGGTATCGATAAAAATGTAATTAGATTTTGATTAGATTGAAATTTTCGTAGTAATGCTACGTATCGTAGCACTTGTAGCACTCGTAGCATTCGTATCGATATCTGTGCTACGAAACGAATACTCAAAGAACAGTGTAAGAAAATTGTAAGTTTACCTGACTTTCAAAATAGAAAGAACTTCTTATTTGGCTTTGCATTCATTTTTTTTTCTAATCTAAACTAAATTGGGAGGGTGTAAAAAGAACTTAAATTCTACTAATACTCGTTTCCAATCAGAAATTATTCGTTTTTACGTTTTAAAAATCCTTAAAGCGAGCACATCAATACATTTAATTAGTGATTCCTACAAATGAATTCTATAGAAAACCACAAGCGGAGCCGGGGTGTGCTCCTAGCTTTGCTGGTCGTAGAGTAGCTGTGTATTTAGGGTTGCGCAGGACACGCGATAAAACGAAAAACGTATTCTGATATTACGTAGGTTCGGTGCAACCACTAAGGTGGACGGTTCGCTACTTTCTTCTTCTTCTTGCTTCTTGGTGGATAGGTTAAGATAGGTTAGGTTAGCAGCTTTTCGCTTCGAGCCTGGATATTCAACTTATTAATATTTGTATAACTATTAATATTGTATTTTGTTGTTTTTTTATTTTTATTTATATTACCTATGTAATACAGAACAAAGTTTAAGATGGTTACTATCTATTATGTATCATTTATGTATTTGAAAAAGAAAGTAAGTATACTTTATTCATTACTGCGCCCCGCAGTTTCACCCGCGTAAGTCCCGTTCCCGCGGGAATATCGGGATTAAAAGTAGCCTATGTGTTATTCCCGGTATCCAGACACCTATATTCCAAGTTTCATCGCCATCGATATAATCGGTTTTTTCGTGAAAGAGTAACAAACACACATACATACAAACTTTCGCGTTTATAATATTAGTAAGATTGTTTTTTTTTTGGGCTAGATTAATTGCGTGCAACGTTCTGCCAAATCTCATTATTTATTTTATTTATTTATAACTACCAGCGTACATTTATAAAATAGCCTATGTGTTATTCCAGGTCCCGAACTATCTATATTCAAAGTTTTATTGCAGTCGATTGAATCGCAAACAAATTACTGGGAGAACATATGGAACCCTGTAGCTCAGAGTCACCCTTGCCTTACATCTAATGAAAGCTGGCGCCCGTATACCTAGTCCGCACCGTATTAATCTTACGAGCGGTGCCTCCTGGGCCGGCTGTGCGCCTGGTAGGTGGCACTAGGGAAGGGTGGCGTTTTCCACCATTTTTCTCTATTTACCCCCGTTTTTTCGCTGCATGCATTATGCAGGGAACGATAAAATTTATCGGCCGCCATACAAAACTAATGTTTTTGGATGTAGCTGCCGATTTTTTAATTATTTAGATGGATAGATAAATGAATCCTTAATTGCAACTATATTTACCATATACGACCTACAAATTGGGCAAGTGCGTGCCTTGTTAAGCCACGCACAGGCGGGTTTAGTGGTTTCTAATAACAGGGATTGCAATCTCGAAAAGTCTTTACAACTAACACCTAGGTACGTAGTTTATTGTAATAATTCAAAAATGTTGTTTATTTTTATAAAATACAAAAAAATACAAACCAAAAAGAAAAAATACAATTACCAACACCTTAATACTACAAAAAACTGACACAAATTAAAAATCAAAATCAAAAACAATAGGGAAAATAATACAAATTCGAAATTTTAGTTTTTGTTTCTTTCAATCTTATCTTATCTTACTAATATTATAAACGTGGAAATTTGTATGTATGTATGTATGTGACTTTGTTATCTTCCAACTAAACAATACTAAACCGATTGCGATGAAACTTGGAATATAGGTAACTGGAGACCTGGAACAACACATAGGCTATTTGTTATCCCGATATTCCCGCGGGAACGGGACTTACGCGGGTGAAGCCGCGGGGCGCAGCTAGTAATATTATGTCAACGTTTGTGTGTAAGTAAGTAAAGAGTATGTTTGTTACTAAACTACTGAACCGATAGCGAAAAAACTAGGTAAGCATGCAAATAACTGGACATGAATGGATGAAGTCTTTATTGTACACAACATATAAATTACAATAGGTACACATAGAAACAACATAATAAATCTAGGAGCCACAATGTGCGGTCCTATCGCTGAAAGCATTCTCTTAAAGGCAACCAAACCGAGATGATTTAGTACATAGTTTTTATCGGATTAGGACTTAAGCAAGTGAAATCGCGGAGCATAGCTAGTGTAATAATAAAACTGATTATTTATTCACTAGCCGCCTAAACGGTAAGTAATCATCAAAATGAGGAAAAATAACAAATTTTTAATATTAGCTCTCCATATTCTCTCTCAAAAATAAAAAAATACTAAAATACAAGTGAAACAATTACTTTAATAAGTTAATTCGTTTCCGATTTATAAAAGTAAACGTGCGATGCGGAATCGTACTCGGGTGTGACGTCATCACACACCACTCGCTTAGTCCGCTCGCGCTGTCAGCACGGTGTCGTCTTAGTTTTATTAGCGTTGTAATGTGACTGTTAGTGGGTCTCAATATGTATCGTAAGTTTAAATGCTTAAAATATCAAAACTAATCGGTATTTTTGACTACAACAAAAACTAGCGTATTTGTATAATGTTAGTTATGCTAGATTATTAAGCAAACCTAGGTTTACCCGAGTTCACTTAGAATCACCCGAGGGTGTTGAGTTATGTCCGAATTAGGCGCTTTGGCGAAAGCGGCCGCGGCACGCTCGCTTCGCTCGCTCGCCAAAGCGCTGCGTGTAAATCATGTTCTAACATTAACGTAACCTATCCTAGTCGGAGTGATCCGTCTAGTCTTGCGTAGACCTAGGCGTTGTCAGGTAAAAATCCCTTTATCCAAAGAGCTTGGGTAATACTAAGTTTATCCGAAGTGAACCCGGATACACCTAGGTTTACTCAATCTCCTAGCTTTACCCGTAACATATACACAAGCTTTACTGTGACAAACTTTCATTAAGAATGTTAATAGGTATACCGATTTGACATACCTATTAACATTCATCATTCATTACACACATAATATACTGACAATTGTCTCGTTTATCTATCAAAAATTTACTTGTCGTTCAGAAATCAAAGGCATCGTTCACTCGAGTAATATTTTCCAAAATACAATGATAACAAGGGTCGTATTCACGCCTCAAATCCAACCGTTTATTTTTCATTTCCTTAGGAAACCGTCCGAAATTACTGCACGGTAAAAAATATCCGATCTTCGGGTAAAAAAATCCTTCGGAAAGGAAGCGCCGTTTCGAGCGACCATTAGGGTATTATCGGGAGGGTAAAAATCAGAAAAAAATTGTGGCCACCCCCTTTCCTTACACCCTCTAAGGGTGCTACATGTGGGGAGTCTACAATCAGGTGGAATTTTCGAAAATTAAAATGTGGTCAGTGATTGTTAGGTAGGTCAGCATAATACAGGCAGATTATGTTTTTTGAATGTGTAAAAAGTTTAAAAAAATATACACTTTAAAACATCTCCCTGTAAGTTCTAGTTTCCTAGTAGTAGTATCAGCTATGTGATACTTATGGAAGTACTTAGACATGTTCCTAAGGAAGTTTTTAGCTAAGGAATGCTTTGTCTCGCTCTTAAAAATTACATTAAACTATCAATGTTTCTATTTTAGGCTGCTTTAGGTACTAGGCAACTATATCTAATTGGGAGATATCATTCCTATTTCAAATAAGAAACTTTTTTACCCGACTACGACGTAGTCAATACGAATGTTTTAATAGATTTTTATTGGCCACGAAATACCTAGTCCTAATGAAATCTTTGATATTTTTCTACTACATAGCACACTATCATACGAATAACTAAAACAATTTCTAAAACACAAGAAACCCACCATCTATGAAAGTCACAGATTTGTACCTAGGAACGAAACGTAGTTCAGAAATCCGTATAATAATGAACCCCCGCGGGTATAGGGGGAAAGGACCCAAAAGACAGGGGTCTCGGCACTTCGGGCGCGGAAACCGTCCGTCCCTTAGTCCGTACCCTTGTACGTACCGCCGACTGTTTGCAATTACGCGCTTTTCAGAAACGATGACGATTATCTTTGCTATTGAATTATTTAGTTGTTATGGTCGCCTAGTATCTGTGGATTATATTTTCACCAGATGATAAGTGATGTAACGAATGTTAACGATGTAGCACGCTTACCTAGATGTGCTACATCTTAGATCCGTACCGTTTTAGTCCATATTCTTATAGGTATCTGCGACTGTTTGCAATTACGCGCTTTTCAGATACGATGACGATTATCCTTGCTATTTAAGTGTGGTCCAATTCTTTAATTGTTATGATCACCTAGTATCTGTGATTATATTATCAGGATAAGTGGTCAAAGATCTAGCACGCTTGCATCGACCTGGTACATAAGTGATGTAGGTCAAAGTTATAGCATGCTTACCCAGGCGTGCTACATTTTGAATCTTTAGAACCATCGCATTCGTAGATAACGGTCAGCATCAAAAGGTACGTTCAAATTTTTGGCAGAAAGACGGCCTCATGAATCTGAATTTTGGCGGGGAACGCGTTGAGAAATGTGTTACTGCATCTTAATTTTGGTGAAACCTTGTTAAAAAGGTAAGTAGGTACGTATAAAAATTATTTGATTTTGGTGTGATATTAATCAACTTGACTTATTGAAAGTCTATAAATGTACCTAGTGAAGGAGTTTTGGCGGGAATGCGTTAAGGAGATGTGTTGCTAAATTTTCATTTTTGTAAAACTTAGTTCAAATGCGTGTAAATTGTTTAATTTCGGGGGCATATTAATCAATTTAGTTTCGTGAAGATGTACAAGTGTAAATAAAAGTGAAAATCGGTGCAAAACATAGACTTTAGCTTAGTGTTGTCTCCAAAGCTCCGTGAACAAACATTGTAAAAAATGGCCCCCTTTTTACAATGATTCCCTCGACTTGACTTTAACTATGACGACTTGACTGTTTCGTTCAATGCAAATAACTTGCAAATATTGATAATACTTGACACTGGCAAATGTCCAAATGGAAAGTCAATATAAAGAAGAAGTACCCAGTGAACATGAATACGGGTGCCAAACATGCACTTTTCTATTAGCTTCTGGGGTTCCAACCCTGAGAAAACCTGATATCTAGTGTGGCGCAATGAGCTTAATCGCCTAAGCCTGATATCTTCCAGGCTTCCTACTTGCTTAGTATCGAATCTACAACCGATTAGAAGAAGCAAGCTACCCCATACTTTACCTGTCCCGTTCTTAAGTTTGATGGAGGTTACAGAAACTTTCCCCGGGGTGGCCACTAGGTGGCCAGTGGGGTGGCCACTATTAAATAATCATTGCGGCTTGATCCGTGTTTCTGGCCACATTAGTGGCTAGTAAATAGGTACGTAGTATACTAGAAAATCAAAATGTGTTATTAGGTAAGTTCCACAAGTAAAAGTACCAACTTTCTTTGGTTCTTTCGTGATTCAAACGAATTCGAAGTTGAAGTTATATTAGAAACTAGCTGCGCTACGCAGTTTTACCTGCGTCATTTCTGAACCCGTGGGATTATTGGTATAAAAAGTAGCGGATTTGTTAATTTAGATTTTCAGTTATCTGTGTACCAAGACTTATCGCAATTGGTTCTGTAGTTTTTGCTTGAATGATTTGCTTTCCAAATCCGATCTTTGACCTAACTTCCAAGAGATGTTTTTCAATGCCATTTACACCACAACGCTGCATCTACATCAGGCGAAACTTCGTCCAAAGTTATCTCTTCGTAGCTCTAAGTTGAACCATAGTCTTGAGTGAGTCTAAGTAAGTGTATGAAATCTATGGTTCAAAATCCATTCCTGTTTCCATTTCTTGGAGTTAAAAATAAAAGAATGGACGTATCTAGAACTGCCTTCTTAATCCGACCTTTGACCTTACTTCCACTAGTGCCTTCTAAATCAGATCCTATACCTAATTTACACTAGAACCATCTAAATCCGATCTTTTACCTAAGTTTCACTAGTGCATTCTAAATCCAACCTAATTTCACAGAGGTTTTTCGAAAAATTACTCAGGGAAATTAATTCCCTTGATCGATTGATTAAATCTTTATTGAACACATCATAAAAATTACAAAAAAGTAACCACATAAACATCTTAAAAATCTAGGTGGAACAAAGGCGGCTATATTGCTTAAGGCAATCTAGTCCAGGCAACCTTGGGATGGATAACAAATTACGGAAGATGAAGGGAAAGGTTCCCTTATGGATAAAAATCCATTCTACTAAGGAGGCAAAATTAAAATATACTACTAGTGACTTCTAAATCCGATCTTTGTTTCAAAAAGACCGTTTCCACCAGAATACCGCATCTACATCTGACTCACGATGAAACTTCATCCGGATTCATTCATCCATCCATCCATCTTATCTTAGTAGCTCTAAGTTAGGACCGTAGCAATGATACATTTCGAATACTGATCGAACTTGCACGTCTAACCTTGTTAATAATTACATTACAGTAATATTACAATAAAATGCCAGCTGTAACGGGACACCTGACAGATGTGAAACATTTGGCACTGACGTGTTTTCCATATAGAATGGCGAAGCGTCACCACGGCCTGTTTTACCACGCCAACAATCAGGTTTTCCCGAGCCAACAGATGTTTCACATCAAAAATCCGACCTTGACCATACTTTCAAGAGGTTTTTAAGACCTTTTTTAAATCTCCGCACATCACGATGTAACTGCATCCCAAGTTATCTTATCTCCGTAGTTCTAAGTTAGAACTCGTAGTAATGATTTACACGAGCTTTTAAGTGCATCATTTATTGTGAGCAAACTTGCACGACTAGTCTTCTAAATAATTACATTACAGTAACATTAAAATTAAAAAATCTGACCTTTGATTTAAATCCGATCTTTGACCTAACTTCCAAGAGTTATTCAAGACCATTTCCACCATAATGCCGCATCTACATCTCCCTACATCACGATGAAACTTCATCCCAAGTTATCTTATCTTCGTAGCTCTAAGTTAGGACCCGTAGTAATGATTTACGCGTGCCCTTACATCATTTATTGAGATTTCGGACGTTTCGGTCTACTGAGCGAACTTGTCCGACTATTCTCGTGAATTACATTACGGTAACATTATCTATGATTTTTTTATCACTTAAATAAAACTAGGTCAGCCTGCTTTATTTTCACATACCAACAAGTGTGTTAGTGACTAAACGCTGCACTGGCCGATACGAAATTAAAAAAAAACTGTTATATTTGGCAACGTAATGATTTTGTGATTTTACTAGAGTTTAATTATTATGAGAAAAAAAATCACTTATTTATGCACTCAATACAAAAAACAATTCATACAATAACAAAAAAAATAGGTCTACGAGTTTACGAGCGAGAGGTTTACAAGATTAGACTTGCAGATTTTAGCCGGAAAAACGTGTTGATAGCTATACGAAGTCCGCCGAGTCACCCAGTATCAAAACAAAGACATTACCACAGATTCGCCTGGTTTGCGTGTAGACAAGTACCAGGGTAACATACAAGGTGCGGAGGTGGGTGGCACACCTCTTGGTAACGCGGCCATAATGCGCGGAACCCTTAGCCACGCGGGCGGGAGAGTATTTCGAAAAGAGCCTTGAATTTGGCTCGAACTAAATCGACAGCTAGACTATTTTTCACAAAAGAAGTCCCCTAGGCGCGGCGTGCGAGTCGCGGAGCAGAATGTACTCAATGTGTATTTTTTTATTTTAATGAAAGTTTAAGCTATTTTTGAAATGAAATAATGAAATTCGTGTTTGAATCAAAGTGATATAGGTAGCTAAAAGAAATACACAGAAAGGATATTTTGAAGTACTTGCTTTAGCTCTGTTTATTACCACGGGACTTCTTTGGTGGAAAGGAGTCTATCAGGTATTCTTTTTGGACATTGGCCAGTGTCAAGTATTATTAATATTTGCAAGTTATTTAAATCGAAACAGTCCAGTCGTCATAGTTAAAGTCAAGTCGAGGGAATCATTGTCAAACGGCGGCCATTTACAGTGATTTATCACGGAGCTTTGGAGACAACGCTAGTCTATGTTTTGCACCGAATTTCACTTTCACTAATTACACCTTCACGAAACTAAAATGATTAATATGCCCCAATTTACACGCATTTGAACTAGATTTCACAAAAATGTAAATAAAGAGCAACACATCTCCTCAACGCGTTCCCCCGCCAAAATTCCGTGTTTAGATAATGTGAATTTTGAGTTTAAAATTATTCGGGGGACGCGGGGCTGTTATTTTCACGCTATTTATTCTGGTTAATAGTTTAAGTAGCCCTCAAATTTCGAGTAGTATTCTCAGTATTAAACTGATAGAATTCTAAACCTAAGCCACCATGAAAGCTACCTAGTATTTACGGGGTCACTTCTAAACAGTGTACCAGGACAACATACTGCGTCAGGAAGTCGGTCGCTCCAACTGAATTAGAATTATAGCAACATACACACATACAGAGCACAACATACGTAGCTGTATATCCTACGTAAAAGCTGAAAGTTTGTGAGTATAAGTATTTGTTACTCAATCACGTAAAAACCGCTGAACCGATTACCATGAAACTTGAAATATAGATAGCTGGAAACCTGGTATAACATCATCATCATCATCATTATCAGTTGCAGTCCACTGCTGGACATAGGCCTCTCCAATTGCACGCCACCTAGATCTATTTTCGGCTTCTCGCATCCAGTTTGTGCCAGCCGTCTTGCGCAAATCGTCGCTCTAACGTGCCTGAGGACGACCTACACTACGTTTGCCGAGACGCGGTCTCCACTCTAGAACTCGTTTACCCCAACGGTTGTCGGTTCTACGGCTAATATGGCCAGCCCACTGCCACTTCAGCTTGCTAATCCGGTGAGCTATTTCGAAAACTTTGGTTTTCTGACGAATAGCATATAGGCTATTTTTATTATATCAATATTCTCGCGGGAACAGGACTTACGCGGGTTAAACCGCGGGGAGCAGCTAGTATTAGTTTTATAGTCGGGCAGTTTTACTGGTTGGTTCCATATTGTACTTAAATTGGCTGCCCGACTTCAGATGATAAAACAGATTAATTAGTCGGTGGCACTGTACCTATGTAGAGGTTATTTTGGTCTTTTTTATCAATTCTTTTTTTCTTGGTCGTTTTTTTTTAAATTATTTTTTGCTTCTTTTTTGAAGTCGGTTTTTTAATTTTTAAATTATTTTTTTACAACGATTCCCTCGACTTGACTTTAGCTATGACGACTTGACTGTTTCGATGCAAATATTATTAATACTTGACACTGGCTAATGTCCAAATGGAATATAGCCATATAAAAGAACCCCTGACAAGGGAAAAGATAGATCGAAATAGGTACATGTACTGTAACACACTTAAATTCTACCAATATTATAAAGCTAAAAGTTTGTGAGTATGTATGTATGTTTGTTCTCAATCACCCCAAAACTATTGAACCGATTGTAATACGAATTGAAACATAGGTAGCTGAAGACATGGAATAGCATAAAAGCTACTTTTTTTCTCCATATTCCAGCTGGAACCGGACTTACGCCGTTATAATCGCGGGGCGCAGCTAGTAATACAATAAATTCTAATGGAATTAGGCCATGAATCCCGGGATCCCGGAATCTCGTAATCCCGGAATCTCGGACGAAAAAGTTCGATATTACAATCCCGGGATTGAGAGACCCGATATCGAATACCTGGTACTTTGGTTATTTGAAGCATAAAAATGAGTTTTAATTCTTAAATATGAAGTAAACGATGCGTGTAAATTGTTTGATTTCGGGGGCATATTAATCAATTTAGTTTCGTGAAGGAGTACAAGTGTAATGAAAGTGAAAATCGGTGAAAAACATGGACTTTAGCGTTGTCTCCAAAACTCCGTGAACAATCTTTGTAAAAAATGGCCACCTATTTACAAAGATTCCCTCGACTTGGATTTAACTATAACAATTGGACTGTTTCAATTCAAATAACTTGCAAATATGCAAATATATTATTAATACTTGACACCTGCAAATGTCCAAATGGAAAAGCCATATTAACGAAGAGAAAAGCACTCACTTAGGCTGAAATCTATGGTGCGTACTTTGACTTTGCTCAGACTGAGCTTAGCAAAAACTAAGCATAAACTTTGAATTGAACTATATAGTCAAAATTTATTTTCGACTATATATTTCGGTTCGAATCCTGTCATGGGGATTTTTTGAAAATATATTTCCTTGCAAAACATATTTCTAAGTTTAATGTGCCTTGAGCAATAAAAACAAAGTTTTTTTTTCAAATTCAATTAAGAATTGGTAGCAACAAAGTTACATATTTAGAGTTGTAGGTAAGTTTTGAGATGTCTTACTTACTCACACACGAACTTACCCATTTACAATAATGGTAGAACGGACTAACGTACTAAGCCTCCTCAAATACCAAACACTCATAATCTCGCTCCTTTCATATTACATTTCCTCCGAGTCGAGTCCGACCTAACATTTTTTTTAACAACATACCCAAAAGCGTACTTTCAGATATAAAAGGGGGGGTGTCTTAGGGGGTATCCACCCCTAGACAGAGCCATATGTGAATTTACTAGGCGCCCCGCAGGCGACTGTCGACTAATTCCGTTAAAATTCTCCTCTGTTATGCTCGCCTGGTAAGTACGAAGTAAATGACAAGGGTGGCTACCCTTACCCAGGGGTTTATAGGGGTTGGTATACTGATACTGGCTGCAGTAGCCGACTTGGCACGCTATGCCGCTAATGGCTAACTTGGCGCTGTACTGTTGTAATTTTCTAAGTTGAATTTATGTTTTGTAAAAAGTAGAAACCCTTTGTTTTTGTCGAGTTTAAGTTTCAAGTTGTCGGTTTGCTTTTTTTGCGACATGACCTATTTTTTTTTAAGTTTAAATGTCGTGAGCTGGGGGATTTATTAAAGGATTTATTTTATATTTTAGTTTCCATCTTTCTCATGTTATAATAGAGCAATACTACAGAGTGACATTTTTATTCTTATCAAAATAATAATACGATAAGTGGGTTAAATAATAAGTACCTAAGTAATCTTATATCTTCTTATATATAAAAATAAATCCCTACTTCCCTTGGTCACGGCATCACCCATAAACGGCTCGACAGATTTTGCTAATTCTTTTTTTGTTGTGTTTGTTATAATCAGGAAAAGGATAAAACGGTCCGTTTTTACCCCTTGGGTACCGAACCCTAAAAAGTAAAAAAAACCCTTATAAGAACACTCGCTTGTCCATCTATATATTTTTAGATCGATCTGGTTTACAGTTCTTATCTCGTTGCTTCCAAATTTCCATGGTCAATAGGCATAGTTGTTATTGTTTTATTAAAAGTTATCTACAATAAATAAAAATAATAAATACTGTAATAAATAAATCAATTATAACACCAGAGTTACTGATCTGATATTTTTTTTATACTTAACCTGACGCTGGCTCTATGCTTATTGCTCAAGCGAAACCTTACTTACCTGATTAAAAAAACATTTTTATCGCTTTTTTTAAATATATTCGTTATCCTTCTTTTACATTTAAAATTCCTCCTTTTTTTTAAATTGGTTAAAAATATCAATTATTTAAAAACATCGTTTTCACATAAAACTTCCCCCTTTAAATGGCTTAAAAATATATTTAAAAAAAAATAGAACACTGACCTACTTACATAATGAATGACGTAACAAACAACTATCAAATACAAAAACACACAAAATTAATTCAAAATCACATTTTAAACCTTATTTTAGGACGAGATAAAACTTAATTTCGCATGATAATGAACTGAGTTAACTCATGCGAGCTCTATGGGGTCTTTTTGGACCCCTATAATAATGAAAATAATCGATTGAAAGGGGATGAAGCTCGATTATGTGTTTCAAGGTCGATGGGTGTGTTAGGGGTGATTTATTGTTATTTTAAAATTGACATCTTTCAATTTGTAAACCTCTGGTAGGTAAAAGAAAATGGGTTGAGATTTCTTTTATGGATGAATAAATGGATGAAGGAGGTTTTCTTAACTTATTTATAATTATTTATTACGTTACAATTACTTCGGAAATATACCCTATCTTTCATCTTTCTTCACTTCTGGTCCATCCAATGGTTACCTTGAAGAGATCGCTTTAAGCGATAAGGCCGCCCATAGTTTTAAGTTGTTCAAGTATTTTTATTTTATGGTGTTTATTTAATATGTGGTGTGTTGCAATAAATAATTAATCAATTAATCAAATATAATCCAGTGAGTTCCTTTAAGCGATAAAGTTGCCCATTGTGCCTTCTAGATTTAGGTTCTTTATTTTTTTTAATATTTTTTGTATTGTAAACTTATTTGGTGTGTTGTAAAAATTAATCTAATATTTAAATGTGAAAGTTTAAGTGTAAGCACTCGTATGTTAGTTACCACTTCACGCGAAAGCTATTCATCCGATTGCTATGAAACTTAGCATGCCGATAGCCGAAGATGTGGGTGAAGCCAAGGGGCATTGCTAGTACAGTATAAATGAAACAGTCCATTAAATCTTGAAATAAGTAAAGAAAACTGTAAACAAACTGCTTTGCAGGCGACAGGCTTCCAGTAGCCAGCCAGTAGCCACCCAACAAACTTGTAATCTCTTACATCAAAGCGGTCGCACGGACCTCGGTCGCAAGTGCCGGCCGACGAATAAAATAGCCTGTTGTGTTATTAACAGCCCCCGAGCACAGAAAAACGGGGGTGGGACGTTGAGGGTTGAGCGGATGGATGTGGCAACACGGTCACACTTGTACAGTTAATGGGAAAGTTTTTATGTTTGTTTGTCTACACTAAAATGGTTGAACGGATTTGGCTGATTATTGGTGGTAGTTTATGACCTGAATTTAATATTCCCAAGGATCAAGATCTACGCGATTATTAAATATTATTGAACGTTGATTCGAATGATAAACTTATATCCCACTTATATTATAAATACGAAAGTTTAGATAATGAAATGAAAGTTATTTTAGCTAAAGTTTATTTAACGGTCATGGCACAGCACAGCGTTGCCCCGAATTCAGCCTACGGATAGCCGCCAGCGCACTATAGGTACGCGTCTACGAAGTGCAAGCTCGAAATCTACGTGCAGTCAACAAGATGCAAGCTTGCTGTCCCCGCAAACTCAGTACACAACGCGGCTCACAAAATCACCGTTGTAATATTAGTAAAAAGTATAGGTACATTTAATACATCGTTTAAATCCCAAAATCCTACGAAAGCGCCAGTCAAATTAAAAATCAAAGCGTTCTATTTTTAAACAAAACTGCACTCACATATCACCATTCAAAAACCGGCACATCCATAATATTCTACATCCCTGACGGTACCCGAGAAAAAAGGGGGGCAGGGACGAATATCCCACACAGGGTGGCCGGCAATGGACTGAAGGAGCCCCAATCAATCTTACAAGTCGCAGACCCCTTAGGGGGGCACTTTTGGGGGGCACTTTTAGGGGTCGAAGGGACGATACCCTCTTATGCTATGCCTCCGCTGACCCTTAGGGAGGCACCAACCGAAAAAGGTCAGAACATAAAGTTTTTGTTACCGCGATATTACGTACGATGCTATAGTAATGGAAGCCTCTCTTTATTTCTGTTGCTTAACGTGTTTTAATGGTGGTTGATCCCTCTGATTCACTATTGTTTGGTTATGTTAGTATATAACCAGATATATAATGAGCTGTCACATAAAAGACCTACCTGTTCCTAAAGTAAATATTTATATACTTTTTTTGAAAATCCAACAGAATTTTGTAGCAAAATTATAAAAACCTAGACTCATGTGGCCTAGTTGGATTAACTGGCATTCAAATCTCGTCGCGACGTCGTCGTGAATTTATGATTTTTTTTCCTTTTAAAGATTTTTGTTTTAAAAACCTAATAATAAAGCACAGGAATATTTTTTATTTAATTATTCATATACTTACTTTACTGTTGGATTGGTGGACTGATTACACTTAAATTGCAGTAAACTCAAACTAAGTTAAAATTGGTTCCAGCCATGTTGGCAGGACTAAAAAAAGCATTTGAAAATTAAATAATGACTTTGTTATATACGACTTGCATAACTTAATACCTTGCAATTGTATTTTGGAAAAACTATTTTCAACTGAAAAATACAGAAACTGAATAAACATAAATTTTATTTGAAAAATGTTTGTTCTGAATTAATTTATTTGTAGTTTTTTTTTTTTTGTTTTGTTGATTTAATTTTATGTGTATTTAGATTTAATAAGTTTGTATTTTAATTTAATTTGTTTGTATTTTTCAATAAAGCCTTTAGTTTTATATAAATAATAATTCTTACTATATAAGTTGGAACCATCACGCTTTTGTCGCATTTGTCTAGGTCTCATTGACGCAAATCAGATTTTGGTTTACGAAAGGGGTTATATAGGGTGAGTCATTCAGACCGGCCTTCAAGGAAATTTTCTAAACTATAGGAGATAGCGACGAAATCTGAAAGGAATTGCGTCCCTGGTTTTAACACAAAATAAAATGGCATTTATTTTATTTATTAAAAGATTCGATCAAAAGAGTTAGTGAAACTTTTCAAAATTCCAAAATAAAAAATGTTTGTCTTCGAGTAAAATTGACAAAATTTAACGCACCCATAGCTGACACATTCAACTTATAGAATAGGTCGGTTTTGTGGTTGAGACCTGCTTAATATTTTAGTTAAACTCAAAATTTGAGTAGCGTTTATTCGGTCGTAAACAAACAACTTATAACTAACAAAAAATGAGCTATCCAAAATCATTAAAGAACGCAAAAAAACAGCACCTAAGCCTAGAAAAACCGACATCACAACTTAGTCGGCCACTTGGCCAGTTTTTGTGTCTTCTAATGTCCCCACAGCCCGAGGGTTGATGAGCCCCCCTAAGAACCACCCCTCGAGAAAAATGAGTTAGAAAAGATGCGGTCCGATTATAGCGTGACGGGCGCGTTGAGCTGAATCAATCGCAGGGGGTCACTTTTGACCCCCCAATCGTAGGGGGTCACTGTTGCCTCCTTTGTAAGTATCTGGCAGTCGATGTGTTGATTGAAGTTAAGGTGAGGCTTGAGGTAGTTGGAGACTAGGCAGGATTAGTTACGAGTAGGAAGTTAGAGCTTTTTTACCCGACTAGGGCAACACGATGCATGTATGTACGTTTAATCCAGTATTCAGTTTTGACGGCCTCTGTGGCGCAGCAAGCAAAGGCCCTACTCCAATGCAGAAGGCTGCGGGTTCGGTTTCCGCCGGGTGCAAATAATTACGTTTAAAAATAAATGTGTCTATCTGGTCTGGGTATATTTCTATGTTTAATATGTATGTATTTATAAATGAAAATAAATTTAAGTAGTACATCCGATGTTCATTCACCGTAGCACAAGCTTAGCTGTGCTACGCGGGTGGAATCGTGGGCCGTTCCTACGGTTAATTAGCTTCACTAACCCAGACACTTCCTTTTTTAAGTCGGTTTAAAAAGGCGCCTAGTATTAGTTTAACTGTTTAAATTCAGATTTGTTGACATAGTTACATTTCACCGGGTCTTAATAGCGTAATGCGTATATCAAAAGATTATTATTTACTAGCTGCACCCTGCAGTTTTACCCACGTAAGTCTTGTACTTGCGGGATCGTCGGGATTAAAAGGTCTCCATCTATGTAAATTCAAAGTTTCATTGCAATCGGTTCAGTAGTTTTTGTGTGAAAGAGTAACCAAGTCACATACAAACATACTTGCAAACTTTCGCGTTTCTCGCACTCTTACCTCAACGTTTCAACCATGTTACAATGGTCTTGATTGCGTGGCGACTAAATAAATAACACGCGATTAAGATTGATTGTAAGTAAGTTTGTACATAAGTTTATAACATACCATATTCGTAGATAAAAGCACAGAGCATGAAAATTATTACAGTAAGGTACAAAGGCTAACGGTGCGGCTCCGCGGCTGTTGGTGAACCCAACCTAACGTATCTACCTCGCAACTTTGCCAAGGGTCAAAACCGACCCCGCAAAATCATAAATGTTTATTTTACAAAATTGTTGCCTCAAAAATTATTTTATTGGGTCCGAATTGCGGTTCCTATGTTTTTGTTACGTAGACCAACTGCTTTTTATTGTTTCGTTTGGAATTTCCAAGCTCAAAGTTTTGAATTCCAATGTTTTACGTTTAAATGTAGGTATATTATGCTATTCATATACCTACATTTGAAAATGTACCTTAAAGTGCATTCCCGGAACAGGGTGCGTTTTTGGGGGCGGTTTTTTAACCGACTTCCTAAATCGGATGTAGGTATGTTTTTTTACTGGATATCTCTGTTGGTTTTTTTTTTCTTTTTTTATTTATTCCTACACCCAAATGACTATTTTTTAAGAATATTTTCCCAAAAATTTGCACCTAACAGGACTTGAACCTGCGTCTTTGGGGATTTTTTTTATTTTGCTATAGGTGCTCACAGGTGCCCAAAGATGCAGGTTCAAATCTTGTTGTGGGCGAATTTTCGGAAAACATTTCTAAAAATTAGTATTATATTCGTTAGGAAAAGTCCAGCGAGGCAATCTCGACTTCGGGAAATTTCAACTATTCTTAATAAATTCAGCATTTTACTTTATTTAAAAAAGTGTCGGATAGCGCAAAAGCAATTTCATAAATTTCTACATGGCACTGTTTCATAAATTTCTACACAGGTTATTAAGAATAGTCGAAATTTCCCGAATTCGAGATAGTTTGTACCATAACCAATTACAAAGTTGGTGGAAATTGTTATTTTCAAATGTCGGTTTCAAGTATTTTAAAGAGCTCTCTGGAAATAAATCTCTCGAAGGACATTGGACATAATTTTAAAGAAATCGCTTATCAAAGAAACTGATGCAATGTTTCTGTATTATATCGTTACACTTTAGACACAGGCTTGTTTTATTAATTTAGTTCACTTTTGGCGTTCCAACGTGGCTATTGGAAACAAAATTTAGGACTTTGTAATATTGTGATATTTTTATAATTTATCACTAGATGGCACCAGTGGTAAAAATGCATCGCGGTATCTATGCTTTTATATAAATAAAAAAAATTGTTGTATGGGAGCCCCCTTAAATTGAAATTGAAATAATTTATTTTCAGACAAAGATCATATATTTGTATACATAAATATTTGTTTGATTTTGTTTATTTATAGTATTTGATGTTATAGCGCCAACAGAAATACATCATCTGTGAAAATTTTAACTGTCTAGCTATCACGGTTCATGAGATAGCCTGCTGACAGACGGACGGACGGACAAAGAAGTCTCAGTAAAAGGGTTCCGTTTTACCCTTTGGGTACGGTACCTTAAAAATGATTCTTAATTCTAGACTTACCTTCGACATATTCATGCGCTCCTGGTACGACATCCTCATATATTTCAAATAGGCAGTCGTTATAGGCACACTGTACTCCATCTCGTCACCAAACTCAGTCCTCCAAGGCTTTGGATACCTCTCATACGAATCTAGAGGCAGCAGCTTTCTTCTCGAAGGAGATTTCTTCGGAGGATCTTTAGAAGTCAAATTAGCCACATCGAGCGGATTGTATTTCTTCTTCTCAGTCTTATCGCTTCCCTCTTCTGCTGTCCTAGTACTCTCTAAGCTCGTCGTCTCTTCTTTCTGAGGAACCAAAGGTGGTGGACTGTCAACTTTGACGTCTTCTACGTCTATCAGACTATTATCGTCCTTGTCTATCTCAGGGTCTGTCCGCAATGGCTGTTCTTCTCTCACAGCCGGTTCTATAGGAGACGTTCGACTAAAAGTACTATCGAAAGTCTTTTTAGATGTCAGTTCTATATAAGTAGGGGGATCTTCAGGTTCGGGAGGTTTTGGGCTTTCGATTTTCTTTATAGGCTGCAATTCTGTGTATAACTTAGGTTCGTAGAAAGTAGTGGCATCTATTTCAGATTCCCAGTTTCTGTATTCTGGTATGGGGAGGTAGGGGTGGTAGTGTCGCGTGGGGGAAGGGGAGGGCGTGGGGAGGGGAGGTGGGGAGGTGCTGCGCGGGCGCCGTGCGCATTCCGCGCATCCGGTCAGGAATCGGGTTACTGCTTCTCTCGGAAGAAATGCGTAGGTTTCTGTTATCTGGAACAAAAGAGAAATTAATATGAACTTACTTAATTTTTCAAAAAAAGAATTCAAAATCATACACCCAACTGTATTTGAACCTGCAAACCTTACAATTCCGTTGTAAAACAGTGTGTGTAGGTAAGTAAAAAATGATAAAATGTTTGTTACAACTACTGAACCGATTGCGGTAAAACTTGGTAAGCACGCACATAGGTAAGTAAATCGGGATGAACACATTTCCACGGGATCGGTACTTACGCAGGTGTAACCGCGGGGCGCAGCTAGTACTATACAACGTGTAACGGGTATACCCTTTTAAGCCAAAAGGGGGTTGTTCTAGACATCTAGGCGAACAAATTTTGTTCTACTACTTTTGAAAATTCGATTTTTTTTGTAAATGTTGAGTTTTGTTTCACTGAAAATACAGCTGGTTTTAAAAATAAAGATAATTGAAGTTTTTATTGTAGTAGACAAAACTAAATGAAAGGACAAATAAAGGTCAATGATCTCTAACTCAATAAGAAACAGCTGATTTTCAAGTAAACTTTACATTCAAAGTTTTCGAAAAGTACTTCGAACTTACAAAAGTCGTAGAACAAAAGTTGTTCGCCTAGACAACCCATTTTCGGCTTAAAAGGGCATTCCCGTTACACCTTGTATAAGCCCCTAAAATACAAGCAAACCTTTGCGAAATATGCGGGTAATATTTAATAGTAGATGACAACAGACATTATTCACCTATCTAGTATTTATTTCATAAAATAAACTACACTTGCTTACCTAACACAAAAGTTCTACAAGTGAGCGGTGTGAGAGTAAAGAGCGGTGTTGGTCTAGTGGTAGATACCCCGACTTTCATTCCTTAGGTCGTGGTTTCGAATCCCGGCTTACCGCGCACCAATGTCTTTTTCCTTGCGGAAAAGTTATGTGCGTAAATAACATCGCTCATACGGTGAAGGAAAACATCGTGAGGAGACCCACGGCTTAGTTAGCTCCAGACGTATTGACCAGTTCTTTCCTCTGGGCAGGGCTAGGCTGGGCTGGGAGGGTGGTATAGGTGCTGGGCAAGCCTACTCCACCTGACAACAACGTCCCGGGCACTACAGCGCCATAAATAGCATGGATTAAAAGTTGCTTACGTTGTATAAATCATCTAAAATTAGATGAAAAGGCCAATTTTTTTTTAACCATCAAACATACATATACTGCCATCTAGCGGCAAATTTGTCAAACTCATCCAACAATTGTCAGAACCACTTATTTAGGAACCAAAAAGAGTACCACCAATTCTAACTAAATAGTGCAAAGAGACACGCTAGATGGCGTTATAAACAATTTTGAGAATCTAACGGAAGCACTTTTCATTAAATTTTTAAGGTGAAATGCGGATGTAAATTAGCGAAAGTATTAAAATGAATTATAGTTTTTTGTCTTACCGTTCTATATGTCCGTTTCTGTCCCGCATGTTTCCCCGGTCTACCTTCTAATTCCACGTGAACCGTATAAATTATATCGAAGAAATTTTCTACTATTGCAACCTTCCTATATACGGGGTCTTGTACCGGTGCGTTCTGAAACAAAAGAAATAATTTATATCACTATTTAATATTTACCACGTATTTATTTATTATTTATATAACAAATCATAATGAACATAAAAAATATAATAAAAATAAATGACGTTTTGTCATTCCTTGGTACGACATCTGTTATTACTTTTAAAAACTAAGTAGTACATCTACTCAAAAGTAGATGTCGCTGGATCGTTTGTTTTCTTGTATCTTTACTAGGTG
Organism: Idaea dimidiata; assembly: GCA_949358125.1. Classification (NCBI taxonomy): domain Eukaryota; kingdom Metazoa; phylum Arthropoda; class Insecta; order Lepidoptera; family Geometridae; genus Idaea; species Idaea dimidiata. Next base: position 3,790,426 of record OX442342.1, read on the forward strand.
GTGTTACTTGTATTTTAGAAGTGGTATTTGCTTTTAAACAAAAAGTGCAAAGAAGTTAGTTTACAATTCTTTTAATATGTATACAACGTTACCATGATCGTTTGTCGTCCTTTTGTCGTTAAAACAATAAAGTAAATTTTGAATAAAAACTACCTCAACTACTTTTAAAAAACACAGACAATTAAAAAAAATATTAATTTTTTAAAGTTTATTTTTCTTTTTTTTTTTAATTTGATGTGTTTTTAATTTTTCTGTGATTTTGTACTAAGGTTGTGATAAATTGTACTAAGCTTGCTTAAAGCATCTAGAGGACCTAGCCAAGCCTACCACCCTGTCCCCTTACTTATTTACCTTTAATTTCCCGTTTTTACAGAAATTATACTTAGACGAATAAGGTTGTAATTGTGAACTTGGTTTTTTTTTTCTTTTATATTAGTCCCTTAACCCGGTTTCAGTTTGCTTTTCTTTTTTTTTAAATTATTTGATGTGTTGTTAGTTTTATTTTGTTAGTTGAACGACAACGCGACGACTTCGCGACGATTTATAAGACATCATGGTAGGGTCCAATAACCATTATTTGAACCCGCAGTGTGAATTTTTTCATAAAATAAACGCGAACGTGATGGTTAAGTTAACGCGTATTTTGTATGGAAACTGGTAACTTCGATATCGTCCGCTAGGGGCGCTTTTTGAGTTTTCAGTATTTCAAAAAATCGCCATGACAGGGCTAGCGCTATCGAAATGGGGATATTTTGGAACTATATTTCCTTGCTAAAAATATTTCGAAGTTTCAAAATGCCTTGAGCAATAAAAACAAAAAGAAATTTTAATGTTTTTTTTATTATTTAATGTTTCTTTTAGAATTTTTTTTTAGTTGAACGATATAGCGGCGACTTAGCGACGACTTATAATAAGAGATCATGGTAAGGCAATTTCCGCGCTACCATGCTCGTTTGTCGTTGCGATGTCGTCCTTTTGTCGTTCAAAAAAAAAAGTAAGTACATTTTAAATGAAAAAATACGCCGACTACTTTTAAAAAACACAGACAATTTTTTTTTAGTTTTTTTTTTAAATAAAACACTTTATTTATCGGGTTTAATCGCGTTTGAGTAAAAACGCGATGCAACCCGATAAATAAAGTGTTTTATTTATTATACAAAATCGCGAAAACCTTTAAAGTATGTTGTTCTTTTTTTTTTAATTATTTGATGTAGGTATTTTTAATTTTTTTTTTAGCTGAACCACAACGCGACGACTTATAAGACATCATGGTAGGGCCCATTATGTATATACCTACCTACATATTATATTATACAACATCAAGTTATGCTATATTCTCAGTATTTCGTACATGTATATCGTAGCCAAGTTCGTGAAATTCGAAGCGGCAACGGGACGTCGCTATATTTTATACAATTTATTTTTATTTTAGACCCGGAGCGAGGGTGCTTACCGCTCGCTAAGCGAGTACACCGCTAGGGTTGTCGACAACACGCTTTATTTTATTTTATATCGCAAAATATTTTTTATGAAATAGCTCTGTGCTTACCTGCTTACCTAGCTCTGTGTTTCTTTACAATTTTGCCGTTTACCCAAACCGGATGGTAAAGTTTGGTATACGAAAAAATTCACACTAGAGGCACAGTACAGACTACAACAAAATTGATGTTCTCCTTATACAATTCAGCACCTAACTCAAAAGTTCTCATACAAATCTTAAATTAAGAAGCCGCTAAATATTTAAGCAGTCCTCAAATTTTAAGTAACGTCGTTCTAAAGTAAAATTCGGCTATAAATCACAGTCCTAGTAGTTTTTGGTCAGAACAGAACAAAAAACAGGCCTATCGAAAAATAAGGTATAGAAAATCAGGTTTATCGTCCGTCACGTAAGCAATTATTATTTATGATAGGTTAGAAGCATAACGCTCTTTTATCTAATCATCGGTTAAAACAATAATCGACAGCCCCTGAAGTAATGCGTCGGCAGTACGGTGCGGCGCTACTAATTGGCAGCGCGAGTGGCGCATGGATGGCGGGAGCGAGCGCCCGCCGACACGGGATGGCGGAGGATGGCGGAGGATGGCGGAGCTCGATGGCGGAGCTCGATGGCGGAGGATGGCGGAGGATGGCGGAATGGCGGTAATTGCCGACGCCATTAGTCCCGCCCGGCTCCGGATAACCATCTTGATGCTTCGATGGTCGACTAATGTTTTTGTTTGATGCACTGTGTGAGGATATCGTTATCTTATGCTGCTTGTAAAATTGTTTGTCCTTCTTGACTATGATTAACAAAGCAACAAAATTTGTTATACTTATTAATTTTAGATACCACTACGTAGTTGTTATTTTGTTTGTTTTTGGTAAAAACTAAGTAAACCGTATCAATTTATAGAAAAAGTAGGGAAGAGTAGTAGAAAAGAAGTCCACTTCTAACCTAGACTATAAAGAGGCCCAGACCACAAAATAAAACTAAGAAAAACCTCTTTTATTTGTTTTTCTCGAAACAATTCGGCTATCACTATCGCCGCGCACCAAATCGCGCCGTCGTCTACCAGGCGCCCATAAACAACAAGATAACGCAAGGGTGAAAACGCGGGCAGATTACCATCGAGATAACATCGGTTGGCAACAGGTGATGCTCTGCTGACCCCACCTGCTGAACTGTAACCTCGAAGGTTACGTGCAGTATTGGGCAGTTGGGCAGTTTGTTAGAAAAGGCAGCTTGAATATCAACTACGGATGAACTGAGGTATTTTTTTATTGTTCTTAGCTAGACGGCCTTCCATTTTCAAACGGTTTATCGTCTTTTATCGATATTCGAGTCGATAATAAGGAAACAGTAGCCAGCTTTATCTTGGGGCGGCACTATAACTAACTACTATCCCGTTATAGACGCCTGGTACTCGGTGGAGCGCTGTGGGACTTATCCGTCCGGTACTCGACGGAGTTGTTTTCTTTTTGTTGTTGATAGTAGATCTCCTTATCTGTTTATGTATTTCTGGTATTTGAGCGAGGGAAATAACTGGCACTGACGGAATAAATAACGTCCTAAGAAACCGCTGCCAACATATACAAATACATACCATCGGCAACACGGGATTGTATCCCTTACGTCTCCGACCAATAAACAGAAACTGCTACTTTCTACATGTTAGATAGTTGCAAAGACCATCAATCATAGATAGTTGGTAGTTTTTCTTTCATAGTTTTTTCAACTACGTTATCGTTTTCCATACCCTCTCTACATCATCTCCTCTCTACATCATCTCATCACTACTCATCATTTCATCGCATCATTTTCCCTCATCAAAATTACTATTGACATGTTACCCTATTTTAACTCAACACAACGATTCTCTACTTATCTACGTATCATCACTATCTATCTACCTAACTATACCACACCACCTACCCGACCGACACCATGGCACAGCATATAATATAGCAGTAGGTATACTTAGATAAGGTAAGGTGGCAGACAGGGCGCGTCATTAGCGAAGCGAGCTCCGGGATTTTATCGATACTTCTCACAACATCTATCTACTAGTAAACTTCTATGAAGGTGTCTGTGCGTTGAATAGTTAGTTTATTTTAACTTTTGGGAAAATAAGGGAAATTTTAATATCGCGCCAACTACAAACAATTATTGATGAGAAACATCTATAGGCGGGGATTAACCTGATTGTCGAAGTGGCGATACAAGCCGTGGCGACACGTCGTCATATGAAAACATATCTGTCAATAATAAAACACTTTATTTATCCGGTTTTATCGCGTTTTTATTCATTATTTGACCCGAGCTTTCGCCAACTTTACAGTTGGCTTTTTCAAGGTTGACTGAGATGTAATTTGTCTATTTTTAACATTCTAAAAAGTTACAGTAAACTACCGCCTCATAATTATTTGCAATAAAAACGTTCCAGTAAACGCAGACTATAGAGTTATTGTAATAGTTTTCAATTTAAATTATAATTATTTTTATCCCTAACTAGCTCAAAAAACTACCATGGCTTCGGAACGCGCCCTCACATGAGAAGAAGCCACGAAGAAACTCATGGGGGTTCTCTTTTGCTCAGAAATTTAAAAAACAATTTTTACATCAAACTAAGAATTAACAAATCCAAATAACAAAAAATACTAAGTCCTACAAAAATGGCTAACGGTATCTTGTGGTCTTGCAGCTGTTGTTGGCTGGGCCTGGGACTTGATCAAATGAAGTACAGGGTCCCAGACAGGTGGCACTTTCCAGCCATCTTCCCTATTGAAATTATTAGGGTGTTTCTGAATTTCAATAGCTTCCCGAAGCATCCTGGGTACATACCGCTTCTCTGTAGCCAGTACCTGTGCTTTATCGAAGCGAAGGAAATGGTTAGACTTGTCCAGCGTGTGTTCACAAACTGCAGACTTCTGATACCGCCTGTGCTTCACATCAGCCATGTGCTCTCTTAGACGAGTGGCAACACTTCGGTGGGTTTGCCCTATGTAACAGGCGCCACACTCACAATCGATCTTGTAAATGCCTGCTTCCTCCAGGGGTATCTTACACTTGACTGGTCTTAACAATTGTTGGATCTTTCTGTGTGGCTTATAGTAAGTTTTAATCGAAGCTCGTTTCAAGATTCCTCCAATTTTGTCTGTGACTCCCTTGATGTATGGAAGGATAGCCGGGACTCGATCAACTGTAGGTGGTTTGGGGCGGCTCCTGTGAACGTGGCGCGGCACTTGGAGGTTGTTGCGACGTAGGACTTGTTTGACGTGCCTGACCTCCTCCGCCAGGTGGGCCCCGTCACAGATGCCATATGCTCTCTGCAACAAAGTTTTACCAACAGTAGCTAACTGTGAAGGATGGTGGTGCGACCGACCGTTGAGATACCTATCCGTATGCGTGGATTTCCTAAATACAGTGTGTCCCAGTGACCCGTCAGCACTTCGAAGGACTAGGGTGTCTAAGAAAGCTAATGTTTTCTCATTTTCTAATTCCATCGTGAATTTAATTTGGGGATTAATCGAGTTAAGATGGTCTAAAAATAAGTGAACCCGATTTTTTGGCAGTATAGCAAATGTGTCATCTACGTACCGTTTGTAGATCTTCGGTGCTACCGGTGCACCCTGCAGGGCCCTCTCTTCAAAGTCCTCCATAAATATATCGGCTACCACAGGAGAGACAGGTGACCCCATAGCAACACCGTCGATCTGCATGTAGAACTGGTTGTCCCACAGTAAGTAACCATTGGTGAGGCAAAGTTCTAGTAAATCCGCATACTCCGAAGGAATATTATTCTCGATTAACTTCTTTTTGACAATATCTATGCACCCTCTTATAGGTAAGCTAGTGAAGAGGCTCTGCACATCGAAACTAACCATTATCTCATCATCATCCACCTTAAGGTCTTTCAGGTGACTGATGAAATGGTATGAATCCCTTACAAATGAACCCGTCGTGCCGCGGAGTGGTGATAAAACCTTCGTAAGATGTTTGGCCAGTAAGTATGTTGGTGAATCTATCTGGCTTACAATAGGTCGTAATGGAACATTTGGTTTGTGTATTTTAGGCAACCCATAGATCTTAGGGGCTTTTGGGCACATAGCCCCTAATTATGCAAAATCGCGAAAACCATAGAAGAAATTATGTTGACCGGTACGGTCCGGAAACAGCAAATAAAATACGTCGTTTGGAAGGCTGCATGACGAGGCGCGCGCGACATCTCATTTCGCTTAATTTTCTGAAGAGGTGCCGTGATAATAACATCATTCCGGTATGTGTGAGGATAACACCTAGAAGGCATATACCGGGGGGCGGCAGCATTCTAGAAACGGCAAGTAAAAAGTTACTCGTAAAATTAATACAGACGGTCCGTTACAATTTATTCAAAATTAGCGAACAGGAAAAGGTGCTGTCCGGTGGGCTGCAAGCAGATTTGACGAGTACAGATTACGAAAAAGCAATCGAATTATGCAACAAACGGTATAAGCAGGTATTTGAACAGTCAAAACAAAATCATATTAGAAAGTACGAAAAATTAGAAAATCAACAAAAACGGAACGCGAGACGAACGACCAATCACGCGCAGCTGTCAAATACGTCAGTCACGTCAGTTGTCAATCTGTCCAGCAAAACATTGGATAGCCCTACAATGCAGGTACTACAAAATGGCTTGAATTTCGCGATCACACCGAGGAAAATACCATACGAAACTATAATATGCGGAATTGAAGGAACCTTAGAAAGAAACGACCTACCGAGGGAGGATTTGGAGGCAATTCGACAGGATATATCATGTGTCCTGCGGAACGCGAAAATGCCGAAATCGAATCTAACCAAACAACAACAAATAGCGTTAAATACCATACGTAGGGACCAGGATCTCACCATCCTGCGGGCGGATAAGGGAAATTCAACGGTTGTGATGGATACGTCGGATTACAACAACAAAATGAGTGGGCTCTTGTCGGATCATACAACATACGAAAAAGTTGGCAAAAGTCCAACCTCAAAAATTACGAAAAAGACAAAAGATTTACTTAAACAACACTCGGAAAAACTAGGTTTAGACGTGTCGGCACTAACACCTATGTGCCCAAAAGCCCCTAAGATCTATGGGTTGCCTAAAATACACAAACCAAATGTTCCATTACGACCTATTGTAAGCCAGATAGATTCACCAACATACTTACTGGCCAAACATCTTACGAAGGTTTTATCACCACTCCGCGGCACGACGGGTTCATTTGTAAGGGATTCATACCATTTCATCAGTCACCTGAAAGACCTTAAGGTGGATGATGATGAGATAATGGTTAGTTTCGATGTGCAGAGCCTCTTCACTAGCTTACCTATAAGAGGGTGCATAGATATTGTCAAAAAGAAGTTAATCGAGAATAATATTCCTTCGGAGTATGCGGATTTACTAGAACTTTGCCTCACCAATGGTTACTTACTGTGGGACAACCAGTTCTACATGCAGATCGACGGTGTTGCTATGGGGTCACCTGTCTCTCCTGTGGTAGCCGATATATTTATGGAGGACTTTGAAGAGAGGGCCCTGCAGGGTGCACCGGTAGCACCGAAGATCTACAAACGGTACGTAGATGACACATTTGCTATACTGCCAAAAAATCGGGTTCACTTATTTTTAGACCATCTTAACTCGATTAATCCCCAAATTAAATTCACGATGGAATTAGAAAATGAGAAAACATTAGCTTTCTTAGACACCCTAGTCCTTCGAAGTGCTGACGGGTCACTGGGACACACTGTATTTAGGAAATCCACGCATACGGATAGGTATCTCAACGGTCGGTCGCACCACCATCCTTCACAGTTAGCTACTGTTGGTAAAACTTTGTTGCAGAGAGCATATGGCATCTGTGACGGGGCCCACCTGGCGGAGGAGGTCAGGCACGTCAAACAAGTCCTACGTCGCAACAACCTCCAAGTGCCGCGCCACGTTCACAGGAGCCGCCCCAAACCACCTACAGTTGATCGAGTCCCGGCTATCCTTCCATACATCAAGGGAGTCACAGACAAAATTGGAGGAATCTTGAAACGAGCTTCGATTAAAACTTACTATAAGCCACACAGAAAGATCCAACAATTGTTAAGACCAGTCAAGTGTAAGATACCCCTGGAGGAAGCAGGCATTTACAAGATCGATTGTGAGTGTGGCGCCTGTTACATAGGGCAAACCCAACGAAGTGTTGCCACTCGTCTAAGAGAGCACATGGCTGATGTGAAGCACAGGCGGTATCAGAAGTCTGCAGTTTGTGAACACACGCTGGACAAGTCTAACCATTTCCTTCGCTTCGATAAAGCACAGGTACTGGCTACAGAGAAGCGGTATGTACCCAGGATGCTTCGGGAAGCTATTGAAATTCAGAAACACCCTAATAATTTCAATAGGGAAGATGGCTGGAAAGTGCCACCTGTCTGGGACCCTGTACTTCATTTGATCAAGTCCCAGGCCCAGCCAACAACAGCTGCAAGACCACAAGATACCGTTAGCCATTTTTGTAGGACTTAGTATTTTTTGTTATTTGGATTTGTTAATTCTTAGTTTGATGTAAAAATTGTTTTTTAAATTTCTGAGCAAAAGAGAACCCCCATGAGTTTCTTCGTGGCTTCTTCTCATGTGAGGGCGCGTTCCGAAGCCATGGTAGTTTTTTGAGCTAGTTAGGGATAAAAATAATTATAATTTAAATTGAAAACTATTACAATAACTCTATAGTCTGCGTTTACTGGAACGTTTTTATTGCAAATAATTATGAGGCGGTAGTTTACTGTAACTTTTTAGAATGTTAAAAATAGACAAATTACATCTCAGTCAACCTTGAAAAAGCCAACTGTAAAGTTGGCGAAAGCTCGGGTCAAATAATGAATAAAAACGCGATAAAACCGGATAAATAAAGTGTTTTATTATGCAAAATCGCGAAAACCATAGAAGAAATTATGTTGACCGGTACGGTCCGGAAACAGCAAATAAAATACGTCGTTTGGAAGGCTGCATGACGAGGCGCGCGCGACATCTCATTTCGCTTAATTTTCTGAAGAGGTGCCGTGATAATAACATCATTCCGGTATGTGTGAGGATAACACCTAGAAGGCATATACCGGGGGGCGGCAGCATTCTAGAAACGGCAAGTAAAAAGTTACTCGTAAAATTAATACAGACGGTCCGTTACAATTTATTCAAAATTAGCGAACAGGAAAAGGTGCTGTCCGGTGGGCTGCAAGCAGATTTGACGAGTACAGATTACGAAAAAGCAATCGAATTATGCAACAAACGGTATAAGCAGGTATTTGAACAGTCAAAACAAAATCATATTAGAAAGTACGAAAAATTAGAAAATCAACAAAAACGGAACGCGAGACGAACGACCAATCACGCGCAGCTGTCAAATACGTCAGTCACGTCAGTTGTCAATCTGTCCAGCAAAACATTGGATAGCCCTACAATGCAGGTACTACAAAATGGCTTGAATTTCGCGATCACACCGAGGAAAATACCATACGAAACTATAATATGCGGAATTGAAGGAACCTTAGAAAGAAACGACCTACCGAGGGAGGATTTGGAGGCAATTCGACAGGATATATCATGTGTCCTGCGGAACGCGAAAATGCCGAAATCGAATCTAACCAAACAACAACAAATAGCGTTAAATACCATACGTAGGGACCAGGATCTCACCATCCTGCGGGCGGATAAGGGAAATTCAACGGTTGTGATGGATACGTCGGATTACAACAACAAAATGAGTGGGCTCTTGTCGGATCATACAACATACGAAAAAGTTGGCAAAAGTCCAACCTCAAAAATTACGAAAAAGACAAAAGATTTACTTAAACAACACTCGGAAAAACTAGGTTTAGACGTGTCGGCACTAACACCTATGTGCCCAAAAGCCCCTAAGATCTATGGGTTGCCTAAAATACACAAACCAAATGTTCCATTACGACCTATTGTAAGCCAGATAGATTCACCAACATACTTACTGGCCAAACATCTTACGAAGGTTTTATCACCACTCCGCGGCACGACGGGTTCATTTGTAAGGGATTCATACCATTTCATCAGTCACCTGAAAGACCTTAAGGTGGATGATGATGAGATAATGGTTAGTTTCGATGTGCAGAGCCTCTTCACTAGCTTACCTATAAGAGGGTGCATAGATATTGTCAAAAAGAAGTTAATCGAGAATAATATTCCTTCGGAGTATGCGGATTTACTAGAACTTTGCCTCACCAATGGTTACTTACTGTGGGACAACCAGTTCTACATGCAGATCGACGGTGTTGCTATGGGGTCACCTGTCTCTCCTGTGGTAGCCGATATATTTATGGAGGACTTTGAAGAGAGGGCCCTGCAGGGTGCACCGGTAGCACCGAAGATCTACAAACGGTACGTAGATGACACATTTGCTATACTGCCAAAAAATCGGGTTCACTTATTTTTAGACCATCTTAACTCGATTAATCCCCAAATTAAATTCACGATGGAATTAGAAAATGAGAAAACATTAGCTTTCTTAGACACCCTAGTCCTTCGAAGTGCTGACGGGTCACTGGGACACACTGTATTTAGGAAATCCACGCATACGGATAGGTATCTCAACGGTCGGTCGCACCACCATCCTTCACAGTTAGCTACTGTTGGTAAAACTTTGTTGCAGAGAGCATATGGCATCTGTGACGGGGCCCACCTGGCGGAGGAGGTCAGGCACGTCAAACAAGTCCTACGTCGCAACAACCTCCAAGTGCCGCGCCACGTTCACAGGAGCCGCCCCAAACCACCTACAGTTGATCGAGTCCCGGCTATCCTTCCATACATCAAGGGAGTCACAGACAAAATTGGAGGAATCTTGAAACGAGCTTCGATTAAAACTTACTATAAGCCACACAGAAAGATCCAACAATTGTTAAGACCAGTCAAGTGTAAGATACCCCTGGAGGAAGCAGGCATTTACAAGATCGATTGTGAGTGTGGCGCCTGTTACATAGGGCAAACCCAACGAAGTGTTGCCACTCGTCTAAGAGAGCACATGGCTGATGTGAAGCACAGGCGGTATCAGAAGTCTGCAGTTTGTGAACACACGCTGGACAAGTCTAACCATTTCCTTCGCTTCGATAAAGCACAGGTACTGGCTACAGAGAAGCGGTATGTACCCAGGATGCTTCGGGAAGCTATTGAAATTCAGAAACACCCTAATAATTTCAATAGGGAAGATGGCTGGAAAGTGCCACCTGTCTGGGACCCTGTACTTCATTTGATCAAGTCCCAGGCCCAGCCAACAACAGCTGCAAGACCACAAGATACCGTTAGCCATTTTTGTAGGACTTAGTATTTTTTGTTATTTGGATTTGTTAATTCTTAGTTTGATGTAAAAATTGTTTTTTAAATTTCTGAGCAAAAGAGAACCCCCATGAGTTTCTTCGTGGCTTCTTCTCATGTGAGGGCGCGTTCCGAAGCCATGGTAGTTTTTTGAGCTAGTTAGGGATAAAAATAATTATAATTTAAATTGAAAACTATTACAATAACTCTATAGTCTGCGTTTACTGGAACGTTTTTATTGCAAATAATTATGAGGCGGTAGTTTACTGTAACTTTTTAGAATGTTAAAAATAGACAAATTACATCTCAGTCAACCTTGAAAAAGCCAACTGTAAAGTTGGCGAAAGCTCGGGTCAAATAATGAATAAAAACGCGATAAAACCGGATAAATAAAGTGTTTTATTATGCAAAATCGCGAAAACCATAGAAGAAATTATGTTGACCGGTACGGTCCGGAAACAGCAAATAAAATACGTCGTTTGGAAGGCTGCATGACGAGGCGCGCGCGACATCTCATTTCGCTTAATTTTCTGAAGAGGTGCCGTGATAATAACATCATTCCGGTATGTGTGAGGATAACACCTAGAAGGCATATACCGGGGGGCGGCAGCATTCTAGAAACGGCAAGTAAAAAGTTACTCGTAAAATTAATACAGACGGTCCGTTACAATTTATTCAAAATTAGCGAACAGGAAAAGGTGCTGTCCGGTGGGCTGCAAGCAGATTTGACGAGTACAGATTACGAAAAAGCAATCGAATTATGCAACAAACGGTATAAGCAGGTATTTGAACAGTCAAAACAAAATCATATTAGAAAGTACGAAAAATTAGAAAATCAACAAAAACGGAACGCGAGACGAACGACCAATCACGCGCAGCTGTCAAATACGTCAGTCACGTCAGTTGTCAATCTGTCCAGCAAAACATTGGATAGCCCTACAATGCAGGTACTACAAAATGGCTTGAATTTCGCGATCACACCGAGGAAAATACCATACGAAACTATAATATGCGGAATTGAAGGAACCTTAGAAAGAAACGACCTACCGAGGGAGGATTTGGAGGCAATTCGACAGGATATATCATGTGTCCTGCGGAACGCGAAAATGCCGAAATCGAATCTAACCAAACAACAACAAATAGCGTTAAATACCATACGTAGGGACCAGGATCTCACCATCCTGCGGGCGGATAAGGGAAATTCAACGGTTGTGATGGATACGTCGGATTACAACAACAAAATGAGTGGGCTCTTGTCGGATCATACAACATACGAAAAAGTTGGCAAAAGTCCAACCTCAAAAATTACGAAAAAGACAAAAGATTTACTTAAACAACACTCGGAAAAACTAGGTTTAGACGTGTCGGCACTAACACCTATGTGCCCAAAAGCCCCTAAGATCTATGGGTTGCCTAAAATACACAAACCAAATGTTCCATTACGACCTATTGTAAGCCAGATAGATTCACCAACATACTTACTGGCCAAACATCTTACGAAGGTTTTATCACCACTCCGCGGCACGACGGGTTCATTTGTAAGGGATTCATACCATTTCATCAGTCACCTGAAAGACCTTAAGGTGGATGATGATGAGATAATGGTTAGTTTCGATGTGCAGAGCCTCTTCACTAGCTTACCTATAAGAGGGTGCATAGATATTGTCAAAAAGAAGTTAATCGAGAATAATATTCCTTCGGAGTATGCGGATTTACTAGAACTTTGCCTCACCAATGGTTACTTACTGTGGGACAACCAGTTCTACATGCAGATCGACGGTGTTGCTATGGGGTCACCTGTCTCTCCTGTGGTAGCCGATATATTTATGGAGGACTTTGAAGAGAGGGCCCTGCAGGGTGCACCGGTAGCACCGAAGATCTACAAACGGTACGTAGATGACACATTTGCTATACTGCCAAAAAATCGGGTTCACTTATTTTTAGACCATCTTAACTCGATTAATCCCCAAATTAAATTCACGATGGAATTAGAAAATGAGAAAACATTAGCTTTCTTAGACACCCTAGTCCTTCGAAGTGCTGACGGGTCACTGGGACACACTGTATTTAGGAAATCCACGCATACGGATAGGTATCTCAACGGTCGGTCGCACCACCATCCTTCACAGTTAGCTACTGTTGGTAAAACTTTGTTGCAGAGAGCATATGGCATCTGTGACGGGGCCCACCTGGCGGAGGAGGTCAGGCACGTCAAACAAGTCCTACGTCGCAACAACCTCCAAGTGCCGCGCCACGTTCACAGGAGCCGCCCCAAACCACCTACAGTTGATCGAGTCCCGGCTATCCTTCCATACATCAAGGGAGTCACAGACAAAATTGGAGGAATCTTGAAACGAGCTTCGATTAAAACTTACTATAAGCCACACAGAAAGATCCAACAATTGTTAAGACCAGTCAAGTGTAAGATACCCCTGGAGGAAGCAGGCATTTACAAGATCGATTGTGAGTGTGGCGCCTGTTACATAGGGCAAACCCAACGAAGTGTTGCCACTCGTCTAAGAGAGCACATGGCTGATGTGAAGCACAGGCGGTATCAGAAGTCTGCAGTTTGTGAACACACGCTGGACAAGTCTAACCATTTCCTTCGCTTCGATAAAGCACAGGTACTGGCTACAGAGAAGCGGTATGTACCCAGGATGCTTCGGGAAGCTATTGAAATTCAGAAACACCCTAATAATTTCAATAGGGAAGATGGCTGGAAAGTGCCACCTGTCTGGGACCCTGTACTTCATTTGATCAAGTCCCAGGCCCAGCCAACAACAGCTGCAAGACCACAAGATACCGTTAGCCATTTTTGTAGGACTTAGTATTTTTTGTTATTTGGATTTGTTAATTCTTAGTTTGATGTAAAAATTGTTTTTTAAATTTCTGAGCAAAAGAGAACCCCCATGAGTTTCTTCGTGGCTTCTTCTCATGTGAGGGCGCGTTCCGAAGCCATGGTAGTTTTTTGAGCTAGTTAGGGATAAAAATAATTATAATTTAAATTGAAAACTATTACAATAACTCTATAGTCTGCGTTTACTGGAACGTTTTTATTGCAAATAATTATGAGGCGGTAGTTTACTGTAACTTTTTAGAATGTTAAAAATAGACAAATTACATCTCAGTCAACCTTGAAAAAGCCAACTGTAAAGTTGGCGAAAGCTCGGGTCAAATAATGAATAAAAACGCGATAAAACCGGATAAATAAAGTGTTTTATTATGCAAAATCGCGAAAACCATAGAAGAAATTATGTTGACCGGTACGGTCCGGAAACAGCAAATAAAATACGTCGTTTGGAAGGCTGCATGACGAGGCGCGCGCGACATCTCATTTCGCTTAATTTTCTGAAGAGGTGCCGTGATAATAACATCATTCCGGTATGTGTGAGGATAACACCTAGAAGGCATATACCGGGGGGCGGCAGCATTCTAGAAACGGCAAGTAAAAAGTTACTCGTAAAATTAATACAGACGGTCCGTTACAATTTATTCAAAATTAGCGAACAGGAAAAGGTGCTGTCCGGTGGGCTGCAAGCAGATTTGACGAGTACAGATTACGAAAAAGCAATCGAATTATGCAACAAACGGTATAAGCAGGTATTTGAACAGTCAAAACAAAATCATATTAGAAAGTACGAAAAATTAGAAAATCAACAAAAACGGAACGCGAGACGAACGACCAATCACGCGCAGCTGTCAAATACGTCAGTCACGTCAGTTGTCAATCTGTCCAGCAAAACATTGGATAGCCCTACAATGCAGGTACTACAAAATGGCTTGAATTTCGCGATCACACCGAGGAAAATACCATACGAAACTATAATATGCGGAATTGAAGGAACCTTAGAAAGAAACGACCTACCGAGGGAGGATTTGGAGGCAATTCGACAGGATATATCATGTGTCCTGCGGAACGCGAAAATGCCGAAATCGAATCTAACCAAACAACAACAAATAGCGTTAAATACCATACGTAGGGACCAGGATCTCACCATCCTGCGGGCGGATAAGGGAAATTCAACGGTTGTGATGGATACGTCGGATTACAACAACAAAATGAGTGGGCTCTTGTCGGATCATACAACATACGAAAAAGTTGGCAAAAGTCCAACCTCAAAAATTACGAAAAAGACAAAAGATTTACTTAAACAACACTCGGAAAAACTAGGTTTAGACGTGTCGGCACTAACACCTATGTGCCCAAAAGCCCCTAAGATCTATGGGTTGCCTAAAATACACAAACCAAATGTTCCATTACGACCTATTGTAAGCCAGATAGATTCACCAACATACTTACTGGCCAAACATCTTACGAAGGTTTTATCACCACTCCGCGGCACGACGGGTTCATTTGTAAGGGATTCATACCATTTCATCAGTCACCTGAAAGACCTTAAGGTGGATGATGATGAGATAATGGTTAGTTTCGATGTGCAGAGCCTCTTCACTAGCTTACCTATAAGAGGGTGCATAGATATTGTCAAAAAGAAGTTAATCGAGAATAATATTCCTTCGGAGTATGCGGATTTACTAGAACTTTGCCTCACCAATGGTTACTTACTGTGGGACAACCAGTTCTACATGCAGATCGACGGTGTTGCTATGGGGTCACCTGTCTCTCCTGTGGTAGCCGATATATTTATGGAGGACTTTGAAGAGAGGGCCCTGCAGGGTGCACCGGTAGCACCGAAGATCTACAAACGGTACGTAGATGACACATTTGCTATACTGCCAAAAAATCGGGTTCACTTATTTTTAGACCATCTTAACTCGATTAATCCCCAAATTAAATTCACGATGGAATTAGAAAATGAGAAAACATTAGCTTTCTTAGACACCCTAGTCCTTCGAAGTGCTGACGGGTCACTGGGACACACTGTATTTAGGAAATCCACGCATACGGATAGGTATCTCAACGGTCGGTCGCACCACCATCCTTCACAGTTAGCTACTGTTGGTAAAACTTTGTTGCAGAGAGCATATGGCATCTGTGACGGGGCCCACCTGGCGGAGGAGGTCAGGCACGTCAAACAAGTCCTACGTCGCAACAACCTCCAAGTGCCGCGCCACGTTCACAGGAGCCGCCCCAAACCACCTACAGTTGATCGAGTCCCGGCTATCCTTCCATACATCAAGGGAGTCACAGACAAAATTGGAGGAATCTTGAAACGAGCTTCGATTAAAACTTACTATAAGCCACACAGAAAGATCCAACAATTGTTAAGACCAGTCAAGTGTAAGATACCCCTGGAGGAAGCAGGCATTTACAAGATCGATTGTGAGTGTGGCGCCTGTTACATAGGGCAAACCCAACGAAGTGTTGCCACTCGTCTAAGAGAGCACATGGCTGATGTGAAGCACAGGCGGTATCAGAAGTCTGCAGTTTGTGAACACACGCTGGACAAGTCTAACCATTTCCTTCGCTTCGATAAAGCACAGGTACTGGCTACAGAGAAGCGGTATGTACCCAGGATGCTTCGGGAAGCTATTGAAATTCAGAAACACCCTAATAATTTCAATAGGGAAGATGGCTGGAAAGTGCCACCTGTCTGGGACCCTGTACTTCATTTGATCAAGTCCCAGGCCCAGCCAACAACAGCTGCAAGACCACAAGATACCGTTAGCCATTTTTGTAGGACTTAGTATTTTTTGTTATTTGGATTTGTTAATTCTTAGTTTGATGTAAAAATTGTTTTTTAAATTTCTGAGCAAAAGAGAACCCCCATGAGTTTCTTCGTGGCTTCTTCTCATGTGAGGGCGCGTTCCGAAGCCATGGTAGTTTTTTGAGCTAGTTAGGGATAAAAATAATTATAATTTAAATTGAAAACTATTACAATAACTCTATAGTCTGCGTTTACTGGAACGTTTTTATTGCAAATAATTATGAGGCGGTAGTTTACTGTAACTTTTTAGAATGTTAAAAATAGACAAATTACATCTCAGTCAACCTTGAAAAAGCCAACTGTAAAGTTGGCGAAAGCTCGGGTCAAATAATGAATAAAAACGCGATAAAACCGGATAAATAAAGTGTTTTATTATGCAAAATCGCGAAAACCATAGAAGAAATTATATCTGTCAATGTCAAATGTTTCACATCTGTCAGGCATTTTAATTGTGATACCCACACTTTTTTATTATTTCTTATCGGTTGTGAACCGATTATGGCCATTAGGAAATTAGCCAGTGTCATGTATTTTAATATATTATGCAAGTTATTTGCCTCGAAACAGTCAAGTCGTCATAGTTAAAGTCAAGTCTAGGGAATCATTTGTAAACACGGCGGCCATTTACAAACAATCTTCACGGAGCCTTGGAGACAACACTAAGTCAATGTTTTGCACCGATTTTCACTTTCATTCCACTTGTACACCTTCACGAAACTAAATTGATTAATATGCCCCCGAAATTAAACAATTTGCACGCATATGAACTAGGTTTCACAAAAATGAAAATTTAGCACCACATCTCCTCAACGAGTTCCCGCCAAGACTCTACCCACACTTTATGAGACATTTATTATAGTGTAAACCGAATTACATATATATTTTTTTAATTATTTGTTTTTTGAAGTGAAAACTTCTTTTGGCGCAACGCACACAGATTTTTATTTGCAGGTAGTAAGTTAGGCTCATCGCCGCTGATCCATCACGCTCTAAGTTAAAGGCTTGATCGGGTGAAATTGGGGACCGCCGAGTGTACCCGAGCGATGAAGTCAATGAAGTTCTGCCGTGCTATCTTATTTTGATTTAAGATGGGGATAGACGATAATTATCGGTCCTTGTCCGATTGCATATAAATGAGCGAGATGAAATTGCATGAAAAAATCTACAATTTCTCGTAAAATCAATCATTAACGAAGATTAAAATAATATTTTTATAAAATGCTATGAAGAGGTTCTAGGTATTGTATTTTCTAATATTAGGATGCCTATAAGAAAATATAGCGGTTAAGGATTTAGAAGAAAAATTTGCCGGTATAATAGTGGTATTTAAAGTTAATTATTATTGTTTTTGAAATGAAGGGGACACTTCTTGTATCATGTACAATAACATATTACATTGTTTAAAGATCTATTTGATACCGGTTATGAAGAAAAATATTCAATCGGAAGGGATTTCACATGAGTCGCGTCCTTAATCTTTATTTCCACAACATATTATTTTACTTGCTTTTTAATTACACAAACACAATATATGGTTGATTTTTACCTGGCCGGCAATAATAATTATAGGCAAGTTGTGATCCGAATAAAGTAATTTAAAACATAATGACGAGTAAAACGGCGTCGTTTACTATGTATGTAAGTATGTATGTCTCGTCAGTCTTTACTGGTACGGGCATACGTAAGACATAGCCTACAGACGCTCGCTACGCGGGCTGCCTTAAATACGACAGGGTTGTCACCTAACAATAAAATGATTATCCGAATAATATTACCAATATTGTAGGTGAGAAAGTAGGTAAGTAAACGAGTATTTATGTTACTCCATGTAAAAACTACTGCGGCCCTAGCCAAAATTCTTATCGAATAACAATATCAAATGTACGAAATTGACATAAGCTAGCGAAAAATCAAACGTGACCTTATGTCAATTTCATACAAAAAAACAATCTGTCGATTGGCGTTTTCGTTATTCGATAAGAATGTTGGCTAGGGCCGCTGATCTGTTGGCGATGGAACTTGATTGCAAACACTCGACTAGCCCACGGTTTTAATCGGTAAGTCCCAATTTCTCTGATTATCCGAATACAAAGTAGCCTACGAGTTAACTCAGATCTCAATACAATCTCCAGCTACATATGAGCGGTAGTTATTGCGTGAAGGAGTCACGAACATGCTCGTTTACTAACTTACACACAAACTTTCACCATTATAATATTACTAGGATACAGTCAATTACCTATAACTATAATAATATAATACATACAGTAGATAAACAAGTACACCTAAACTAAACTAAACTAAACCTAAAATTGTTTAAATTTAGTTTAGAAATCCCAAAAAGCTATTCTGTTGTTACGCTTACTTAAACTGACTATCACAAATGAAATAGAACTGTTAGTCTAAATTTAAGTTTAGGATGGCACTGAGAGAATAGGAATAAATGAATGAATGTCATTTATTTGCACGAAATATAGTTACAACAGATGTTATCGAGTAGTAGATATAGTTCAACATATTTCACCAGCACTTAACTTAGCATGCAAATATCAGAAATGAATTAAGTAAGTACTTTTTTCAAATCAATCTTAATGTCAATCTTAATGTTAATGAAATACTGTCTAAACTTTATTTTAGGAATTTTTAGTTTATATTTTAGGATTTTCTGACAGCAGGATTGCCACCATTGTGTGTGAACCCTGCTATATCTACGGCTGTAGCTGTAGGCACGTCTCTCAGCGCGCATGGAATCACCTGCCCACACAGTTTTACGAGCTGCTGTCGGCTCGCTACCACGCCAAGCCGCCGGCTTTCATTAGGGATGGGGTAGAGGAACAGGCATTTTTCACTGATCTATCGATAGTAATATTATTTGAATTTTGATGTGAAACATCTTTCTGGATTTCTGGTGTGGCACGGCCGTGGCGAGTGCTATATGAAACATATCCGTCAATGTCAAATGTTTCACATCTTTGATTGGCATTGCAATAATGCTGATAATATAAACAACGTAATTTAAACAGGAAAATGATTTTTTTCTATTTTTAGTCTACCAATTACAGATTGCACCAGTAATAAAAAGTTCCGGGTTTAATCGCGTTTATTTTATTATATTGAGCATTGTTACAATGCCGTTCCTGTATTTCGAAGTCTTTTAGACAGGAGTAGACACTACAAGTTTCATTTTATTTAATGCAACATCGCAAAATCGGTAGAAAATCTACAGTGTTTATTTTTAATGCATAGCCGAATAAAGTAATTATTATGAAATTAATATCGACAAGTTATTACCGACTCACTATCCCATCACTAGTGTAGCACTCGGGCCGGGCCACGAGGCGATGGAATTAAATAGCACGCACCGCACGACACTTCTCCGCCCCCGGCCCCCTGCCCGCCTCACACCCCTCGCCTGCGGCCCGCCTGCCTCGACCGGGCGAGACAAGCGGGCTTTGCACTATGTATTATGTATGTATCTTTGATACCTTGATACCTATACACGTAGTTGTTATTTCATGTGTGTTCTCGCTACGCCCAGCAGTTTCTATCGCATAAGTCCCGTTCCCGCTCGAATATCGGGATAAAAAGTAGCCTATGTTTTAAACCAAGTTTCATTGCAATCGGTGGAGTAGTTTTTGCGTGAGGCCTCACGCAAAAACTACTCCACCGATTGCAAAGGCACAAACATCTGAACCATCGGATTTATAATGTTAGTGGGAGTGGGATATAGTGTGAAGTGTGATACTGTGCTATCATGATGTGATAGCCTGAAGTGTGATGTATCATTTATAATTATAACTAAACACTTGGCTGAAATCTATATTACGTACTTTGACTTTGCTCAGACTGAGCTTAATGAGAACTATGCATAAACTTTGAATTGGAATTAAAATTCGAAATTCATTTTGTAATTTGCGAATAAAATAAAAAGATTGTTATGGTCATACTAACAGAGAAGCAAAGTTTAGGTCATTATTTTTGATTGGTTTAGAACTTCGACTTTACTAAACAAAAACTTTGGATAGTTGCGAAGATCGCTTTATAAATACCTACCAATAATCCCCCTTTCGTCTTAAATTACCGTTATACACGAGTGAGGTCGGTACCTATCTGTTGCTAGTCTATATCTAAATAATTCAAGACGAGTGCGGGATCACGGATGAAAGGGTGACGTATCACGGATGGATGCCTCAATAGGCTGAAATCTATAGAGCGTGCTTAGACTTTGCTAAGCAAAAACAATGACTTAACACAATTTTGGTATTTATAAGGCGAATATAGAAACAATCCAAAGTATTAGCTTAGCACAATCTAAGTCTTTCAATTTAGAATGTAAACGAATCAAAAATAATGGCCTAAACTTTGCTTCTCTGTTTTGACTATGTATTTTTATTTTTATTTTATTCGTTTAACAAAATGACTTCCGCTCATAAATTCCAATTCTAAGTTTTTGCTTAGCATAAACTTTGCCGAGTTTTTACTAAGCTAAGTCTGAGCAAAGTCAAAGTACGCATGATAGATTTCAGCCATACACACAGCCTACGATCTTGGCCCTTTTGACAAGAAACTGTCAAATGTCATTTTTCGTAATTTGGTTTTATTGCTGAAGGCACATCTACGCTCTGTAGAGACGCGAGTTAAAATCTCCTGGCGAGTGAGTTTTTGAAGATGATCTTTTCTGCAAAATATTTCTTAATGTCATTTTATTAAGCTACTGGTAATGCCGCACAGTTTCACCCGGTAGTTTGTTAGTCAATGGCCATTATCGTAGGTAATAATATTATAAACGTGAAGTTTGTTTGTTAACAAATGAGTAAGTTAACGAGTAGGCCTCGCGAGTATATGCAGAAAGTTGGAGATGGATGTTTTTATCCCGAAATTTCCGCGAATTGGGACTGACGAGTGAAAACGTGAGGCTCAGCTAAAATTTTGTATTTTTAATAGATGAGACTTTAACCACATTATTATGAAAGTCTGCATAGCTTTCTATATACAGTAGAGTGCCGATTATCCGAAGTAATAGGGGGACATGGGTATTCGGAAAACCGATTAATTCGGATAATCACACAAAACAAAAAACACATTACAATACAAATATAATTTTATTTAGTAAACTAATAAATATTACTAAGAGCCGATTTTTCATTCTACGGATAAAAGATATCTATCGAATAAGTTAGAACCCAACCAAAAACAGCCTTCAAATTTTGATTCTTTTTAACATTATAGAGACGTTTTTTATTCGGTGGTGTTAAATTTTCGATGTAATACACCATGAGGTTCGTCGAAAATAGAACTATCCAGTATTAAAACCAGATTTTGATAAGACTCTTCTTCTTCTTTAAAAAAAATGGCTTTTTCTTTCGGACATTTGCCAGTGTCAAGTATAATCAATATTTGCAAGTTATTTGCATTGAACAAAACAGTCAAGTCGTCATAGTTAAAGTCAAGTCGAGGGATACATTGTAAAAATGGGGCATTTTTTACAATGTTTGTTCACGGAGCTTTGGAGACAACACTAAGCTAAAGTCCATGTATTGCACCGGTTTTCACTTTTATTTACACTTGTACACCTTCACGAAACTAAATTGATTAATATGCCCCCAAAATTGAACAATTTACACACATTTGAACTAAGTTTCACAAAAATGAAAATTTAGCAACACATCTCCTCAACGCATTCCCGCCAAAACTCCTTTTAATAAGATTAGTAGTTTTTAATTGTTCAAGAAACAAACAGAGAGACAGACATGAATTTAAAAAAAATATATAATATTGTTGTACTACATTTCCTAAGTCCCCTAGACAATTTTTTTTAATTTACTTCCAAGTACAGACTTTTTGTCCTCTCTTCCTGTATTATAAGTAGTATAAAATAGATTCCGGCAATTCTGATCTGCAATATTGTCAGAATACGACTATAATTATATTATTATATCGGGAGCATCTGGCTGGAGCGGCGTGACGTCATCGCCCTCGGCTAGAGATCGACTAATTCAATTACCGAGCCGACTGCCGACTGTATCCACTCTATAGGTACTATACCTCTATCGATATTTGAATATTTCGGTTACAACACTAGATACTATTCGCGAGCGTTGTAATCCGCGGGCTATGTCGATAAAATTGTTGTAAAATTTCGTCATTTGTGCGTAGTACACGTCACTAATTAATTTTTGAATATATATATATATATATTTTTTACTGAAAATTTAATCAAACGAAACGCGTAATAATGATCCTTTTAAATTTATTCAAGCCGGTAAACCGATTACTATGAAACTCGGTGAGTAGGAGTAGGTAGCGGAATCCTGAAACAACAAATAATAAGTAATATACTACCATATATCCCGATATTTGCGAGAATTATGCGTGTGAATGAGGTGAGGTGAGGTGCTACTAGTCATTAATCATTCCCTCTAATAAAAATACTCGTTGATTGCCAAACACAATTGAACTAAATGATTGAACAACACCTTTGAATATTTGCAAATTGCAATGCGTACTTTTATCATGCTACAACCAATTTTTTTAAATTAAAATTTAACACGCACATTATGTTCGTAGGTAAATGTAGTTAAATGTACCGATACATCAAACTAGGCAGCATCCATCAGTGACAGCCCTAATCACTTGGTTACGAGACGGTAGATGTCATACTGCTTACATCTTATATACATACTTTGCTAAGTTCGTCGCCTCATCGCGCGTCAAAGAGAACATAGTTCACTTCTGACACAGTCTGAGAGCTACTAGTAATCTGTGTAGTTAATTTAGGTTCTTATTCTATTATGGGTTTAAGAAAATTTCTCTTAAATTTCTATGAATTTAAAAAACCGTTTGGCCTCGGTACCGAATAGATAGCTACCTACACTAATCTCATGGGTTTCGTAAAAGGCGACGAACGGATCTGAGGGAGACAACTGAACCTGGAATACTCCTCGTTTGGTGAGGCGGGTAAACTCAGTACCCGGGTTTACCCACCACCGCACGAGGACCAGTGTCACAAAGTGAGTGGGTTGGTGTCAGTCAAGTCCGGTAGGTATCCAACCGTAAAAATATGCCTAAATATGCTGTGGGGCAAGGTTGCGCTCCGGTGACGACATTCAGCGGCGCGATGTTACCAGGCGCACATAAATAACAAAGAGCATACGTTCACAGTGTACGGTGTACTGGGCGAAGCCGAGTGTAATTACCACAACACATTGTCATTGCCGCTAAGCTATAATAGACTTTAGCCCGTTATGATAAAGGCACTCTAGACGCATTTTAAAATTGTAACTTGCTTTGCACTGTCAAACAATAAAATACAAGCGATTTTGAACTCTACTCCAAAAGAGTTTCACGTTAGTATTGCAAAGAATGCGAAATAGTGTTCTATCACTATAATGATAAAAGTTAAATTTGCAAACTAGTGTGTCTTTTTGAAAAAGAGCTGATGATCCGAGAAATGTTTCGTATCATATTCGATTGACTGGCACTGTGGTTTGGTAAAACTTCTTTGGTGCAGTTTTGCGTGCATACTAGTGAGTTAGTAAATGTGCAGTGTCCATGGAGGAATTAATTTTAGGTTTCGTCTCCATTCCATCATGCATTAATTCTAGACAAAAAGGGCAGATGCCGCATGCCGGCCGGGCCTGATTAGGGCTGATGTAAACTTTTCGAGGCTAGGCTGCAAGGCTTTTTAACCTAGATAGATATAGCCTCGAGTCTAGGCTATCTAACCCACTACGAGAATTTTCTGTTTAGGCCCTAGATAGAAAATTTTCGTGATTTTTATCTATTTGTCCGAATTACGTCAAAATGATTGTTGGTTGGGGTTGTTTTCGTTTGTATGGACTTCATACTTACCCTAAAAATATACCAGGAATATATAATGTGTAAAGAACCATAAAGCCAGCCTATCAAGATCGGGCCACTTGACTCGGTACTTGTACCGGGCGTCCCGGGGCACTTGTCCGGGCCCGGAACGGTCCGGATTTATGCGTACTTGTACGTGATTAAGAATAATACCCCGGTCGCTTCCCTTCTAAGGGACTAGGAGATTATGACAGGTATGCGGTAAAATCGTTTCGAGAGGGAAGAAAGTCAAGGAGGGAACCGTATGGGACTTACCAAGTAGGTCACTTTCCATAATTTCTGTCTAGAAATGTGTTTATTTATATGCTGACTGAAAAGAAAAATTTTAAGTAGATAGATAGTAGATAGACTATTTTTACACGACTGCCCAAGGAAGTGTTATGTTTTTGTGTACGTACTTACAGAGTGAAAATGATACTGACAACCAGAGATATGTAAAAACTTTAACTTTAATAGACTCATTGCTGACAACGGCAACTGTGTCAAAATACACATTGCAGTGGAGAACCGAAAAGGGTCTATCAAATCAAATCAACCCCATAAAATTATATCAAAATCGCTCTATCCGTCCGTGAGCTATGTTGCTACAGGCAGATAGATGATGCACACATAATATTGTATCTAAAACTTATTAACTCCCGGTCGGGAGTTAAAATTGAGCAATTTCTTTAAATTTTGAAATTAGCATTGAGTGAGTGTCCCAAGTCCCAACCATTATAGCTCACTACATCGAAATTTATACTAAGACAATATAAATTACTTACGTCAATGGCAAGTTTAAGAAAACTTCAACTTTTCCTAGTAAATGAACTAGTCACTAGAGTCTCTCCACGGAGGTCATAACTCGATAAGAGGTCGCCCCGCCAACCGCCAACCGACCCGAGGAATCAATCACGGGGTGGTAAGCTGTTAATGAGCGGGACGCGGCGCGGGTGGTTTGATGTACTGCTTCATTATAGTCTGAGCGGACGTTGAGTTCAAATCTGGGCAATTTTGATCGACGTAACCCAGATTCAGCGAGAAGTACCGCATGCAGCCTGTAGCCCATATGTATATGGAAAGTGTCGGTGGCTTTAATAAAGAACAGTAGCTGTATCTGGTTTAAATAAAAAAACAACTTTAAAAACCATAATCTGACTAGGTATGTAAATAACAAAGGGGGTCTAAAAAGGACGAAACAAGAAAAAAGGCAGATAGAAACCCAGAAATGCATAGCTTCAAAAATGGTCAAGGTAGAGCCGTGGTAGTACCAACTGTACGTGATGTGGGTGCCAGGAACACTTCAATTAAACATACATAGTATGATAGTAGGTATACAAGGTGTAACGGGTAAGCCCTTTTAATCCGAAAGGGGGTTGTTCTATACGTCTAGGCAAACAACTTTTGTTTTACGACTTTTGGAAATTCGAAGTACTTTTCGAAAAATTTAGGTGTAAAGTTTACTTGAAAATCAGCTGTTTCTAAGAGTTCGAGGTCATTGACCTTATGTTGTCCTTTTATTTAGTTTGATGGTTTACAATCAAAACTTCAATTACCTTTATTTTCAAAAGCAGCTGTTTTTTCAGTGAAACTTTGAATTTTCAAAAGTCGTAGAACAAAAAGTGTTCGCCTAGACGTCTAGAACAACCCCCTTTCGGATTAAAAGGGCTTACCCGTTACAAATTGTATAGTAGTAGTAAGTTTATGGTTTTTTTTATTTTCCTAAATCTAATTCAAAATTTAATAATAAGTTTCGTGAAAATCGGTTTAAATAATTTGAGTAGAGAAGAGAAGCAGCAACACAGTGACACAGGAAAGATTTATTTTCATCAATGGCGCCTAAGACTACCGAGTCTAGAGGAGGCGTCAGAGGGTCGTACTGCTCGATCACCGCTCGCTACCCGTGATCCGTGATAAAACCGTTTACGGTAAAACGGCAGATAATTGACGAGCCACTGCCGCGGGTTTTTACGTCGCACCAGCCCCGTTCGGTCGCCGGATCGTAAATACTGACTCTGTGACCTGTTTGGCACAATATTCCGTTTAGAGAAGTTGACATCCCACTAGTTTAACAAACATATTATTTTGTTTGTTAAACTGTTTATGTTTCAATCATGCAAAAACTACTAAACTGTTATTGTGATTAATTATGAAATTTGATATGCAGATAGGAGAATTTTGGGTACAGCACAATCTAGTCCAAAACAAAGCAATTAAGCTAGACAACGTAGTAAGTAAGTCTACATTTTAATACGTTTTTTTTTGTAATTATATCCACACTAGCTGCGCCCCGCGGTTTTACCTACGTAAGTCCCGTTCCCGTGGGAATATCAGGATAAAATGTGTTATTCCCGGTATCCAGCTACCTATATTCCAAGTTTCATCGCAATCGGTTCAGTAGTTTTTGAGTGATTGAGTAACAAACACACATACACACACACTTTCACATTAATAATATTAGTAGGATTGTAATATTAATTTTATTGATGCAACTGTGAACATCACACATAGCTATCTAGCAGGGGCTAGATGGCTCTGTGCAAGTACAAGAGTAGCAAAGCAACAAACCAAGAGTGGTTTGCTGCCAATCTTGTACGAAGGATATAACGTAAGTATATATTTTCTATTCTTTTGTAAATATATAAAATAACTAGCTGCGCCCCGCGGTTTCACCCGCGTAAGTCCCGTTCCCGCGGGAATATCGGGATAAAAAGTAGCCTATGTGTTAATCCAGGTCCCCAGCTACCTATATTCCAAGTTTCATCGCAATCAGTTCTGTAGTTTTTGTGTGAAAGAGTAACAACCTCACATACATACAAACTTTCGCGTTTATAATATTAGTAAGATTATTAAAAACTAATAATAATAATATAACACAAGTAACACTCATTTTATATTTAGTTTTATTTATACCAAAATAAATAATCTCAGCCAATAATTTAATGAAGTTTTGATTATTGCTACCCACTCCCAGGTACCTAGTACCTACCTAGGCACAGTACAGTTCATCAATCCCCTTAACAGGTTTAAACGACCGAAGACGTACCCCGTACCGTAACATTACAACGCCAATACTCAGTATCTATCCGAGTCTCGCTATAAACCGCGCCCGTTCTTCCTCGTAAATCTAAAACGTTCTCCTTACTGCCTTACACGCAATCTCGCGCGTAAACATGGCTTTGTCATTGGCTGTCGATGTTTTATAGATTTCAAGTGTTTTAGCGTACAGAAGTTAATGTTAGAGTTTTTTCGCCTTGAAAAGTTACAAATTCCTATTTGTTTCAATTGCAACTGAAATATAATCTGCAGAACTGCAGTTCAGTTGCAAGTAAGTTTCAAATCTAAATGAAATCGAAACTTCATTTAACTCAAATACATACATGTTATAAAAGCAACTGTAATTATATTTAAATCAAACTTTAGAATCCAATTATGGAATTGAGGGGTTTAAACTATCATACATGACGACATAGGCTTTCTAAATAATTTTGAGAATTTCCACGAGACGCAAGCAATACTGCGGTACGAGCTACGCCTACGCTATACATCCTACTAATATTACGAGTATAAAGCTGACAATTTGTATGTATATATGTTTGATACACAATCACGCAAAAACTACTAAACCTTTTACGATAAAACTTGGAATATAGGTAGCTGGAGACCTGGAATAACACGGGCCGCCAGGCGCAGCTAGTATGGTTAAAAGGTTGACAAAACAACGAGAACCGATCATGGTAGACGGAATATCTCAGTGTGAGCCATAAACACTGTATCTACAATATCCACCCGTCAATTATTATTCACCAACATCAAATCAAACTGCGACCCAGCCCAGTCCGCGCCACTGTCACCTCTCGATGATTTATTCAGCGCGCGCCACATTCAGGTGTATAATTAATTCCAGCGGGCGCGGGTGCGAGGCACACGCCATCGCCCTACCTCTCACACTGTGTACACGACACGCCCGGCCGTCCTAGTGGTTAATATGAGGTTTCTTTAAATTATTATACCTATGCTCTGGCTACATTAGCGGGCTACGGCGAATATACGTGTTTACGCGATGTATGTGGCCAGGTAGATTGTTGCAACGCGAAGTATTCGAGCGAAGACTATGTACTATCTGGGCACTGTCGGTAAAGCACCCGCCTAAACATGAACATCGCGTCAGCGCCGGAACACGATGTTTTTGAAGTGACAACGTGACTCGAATTTCGCCCGCGAATGTAGCCTCGGCATTACGGTCGAATACAGAAAAACGCTACTCAAATTTAAGTTCTACTTAAACAATGAAGCTCTTAAACTCAAAAATTGTCGTCCTAATTTTAAAATTAGAAGCTGCTCAATTTTCATGTTCCTTAATTTCTAAGTTGGGTTAGCATTTGGCTTAATATTGTGTAAGTAGGAAAATCGGTCAAAAATACTAGGCGGCTACGCGCAACGAAGGGTTTCGTGCCATTATCATAATAATTGTGTACGGTACGAAATCCAAAAAAGGTCTGTGAATGCAAACTTAGCTTTTTTTTTTTTCGGGCGCCGCTAAAAAATAGTGGTATCCATCATCTTCTCGGACTATTTTATTTTTTATTCCTCTTTCAAAATTCTGAATGTCATTGCAATTCCGTTCTCTCGTGTGACTAGGAAATCATTTTACCACAGGAGTTATGACGAGCGAATTCAGGCGGCAACAGCCAGCCAGCACCTAATGGGCTGGAGGTAACGAGCGGCCCGTCATTATAACTAAATTATGCATTCTACGGAATACAGCGCCTTACCTCCTTGAAATAGAGTTCAGATTGGTGTTGAATATTGTATTATGTGCCGCGTTGCTAATGCGAGGTGAGCTCGGCTCGCTGCCACTTCTGTGATGTTCATGGCGTCCTGGTAGTTTTGTTCATACTTGTTTCTGGGGTGAGTCGATCTAGATCACAACCTCATCAACCACGCACACTTTGTGACATTTCTTGATCGATAAATAAACCTGACCACGGGCGGCAGAAGGTTTTGTTTTGATAATTTTTTGGTTTTGACCATTTCATTTTGCCATTTGATCTTGTCAAACCAAGGCGGTTTTGTACTAAGTAGAGGTAATCGAGGACCCAAGTGACAAACAAAATCTACCTATGTAGTTGCTAGTGTACCTGCCTAGCTACATTATAGGTACTTATGATATCTCCCTTACATCATAGAAATACGTATATAATACCATATAATACGATAGAATTGATAGAATTCTGCGTGGGTGTTCGTTCACACATGTTTACACCACTCGTGTTGCGTGTGGGTGCTAAATAGAAGGTAAGTTCTGTCTGCAGGATCTGCCTGAGTGTCAGCACTGTTGTTATTTAGCTAGCTATTTTAACTACCCTTTATATGAGGGAAGCTTTTGAAGGAAATCTAAACAACAAAAAATTTTTACTTTATTTTTATAGCGATACAATATCAATCCAGTAAACGTGTCCAGCTGTGGTATCATCTAATTAGCATCCACCGCTAGTAGTTGCTAAGTTGCTGAAGGTACATTGCTGCTTTGACGTAACGTGGTTGTTACCGGTGCAAAGCAGCAATGTAGAATGCGAAATATGTTTTTTGACAGTAAGTAGCAACTAGCAGCGGTGGATGCTAATTAGATGATACCCCACTGAGCTGATCAGTGCTTAAGCAGTGCACTGATCGACGGAATACTAGGATAACATATCAATACCAGAGGTCGTTTGCGAAGTAAGCAAGAGAGAGCGTAACAATTCTAAATAATACCAAGCAAAGCATTTCTAGCTAGAGTTATGTCTGTAAACAGTTATAGACTCGCGAATACTTAGTCAGAGGAAGTGCTTTGTAGAGACCTAAAAAGCAGGGGAATTTGATGTGAAGAACTTGTGATAAAAAGGTGGTTCCAGGACAGCGCCATCGATGTAGAATAGTAATTTAAGTACCTTGCGGGCGCATTTGACAGCCTGCTGTGGTGCCCTAGCTGCTCTGCAGACGAAGAATGAAGAAATTAGGGAAGAAATGAGCTACTTTCCTCCTGCCTATATAGCTATGAAAAACAAACTGAGAGAGAGAGAGAATATATGAAAAGGTAGTTTGGAGAGATATCATGAACAGGCGCAGGCACCGGACCTAGATAAGTTAGATAAGACAGAGATGAGCAAGTAGTAGAACTTTACCGTAGAGCTCCAGAAAGTACCAAGCAACCATACAATTGAGATACATATTATATTACAGTACAGGCGCCGCCTGTACTGGGAGTAGAGGTGCCATACAAATAATATAAGTCTGCACGTGGTCAGAATCGGAACTAATCGATGTCCATTAACGAGGCGCACCAACTATTAATTAAACTGTGCCTAATGTTAGACAGTGGCGTCCCCAGTCATGTGCAGATTTATCTGGACGCACTCTATGCTCGTCTGAACCGCAAACAAGGCAACACGTACGGCGTGCAGCGAGCCGTGTTGTAATCGACCGCGCCCGGGTACCAGGGGTACATAGGTACGTGAGTACTTACCTACTTGTACGATAAGGTTCAATATTGAACGAGTGAAGTCGGGATAGTGGGGGAGGACGGATTCAGGAGGACAATAAAACTGGCGTTGCTTTTGATGAATTAATTATCTTCATCACACGAGTCTATTTATGTACCTGCCGATTAATTGACCGAACGAGCGAAGCGAGTGAGGTCCAGTGTAGACGGGCCTGGCGCTTGTATCTTTGTATCTTTGTAACTTTGTATCTTTGTATGTTTGTTCGACGATAACTTGAGTATCGTAGCTCCGATCTTCATAAATTTTGGTATGCGCGTAGTTTAGGTCAATAGAATTTATGAGTTCGAAGATGAGCCGGATCGGTTGGGGGGTTGGGGAGATAGGGGGTGCATAAAGAGAAAAAAACAAGTTCTAAAAATTTGTCAATAGACGAACGAGCGAAGCGAGTGAGGTCCAGTGTAGACGGGCCTGGCGCTTGTATCTTTGTATCTTTGTAACTTTGTATCTTTGTATGTTTGTTCGACGATAACTTGAGTATCGTAGCTCCGATCTTCATAAATTTTGGTATGCGCGTAGTTTAGGTCAATAGAATTTATGAGTTCGAAGATGAGCCGGATCGGTTGGGGGGTTGGGGAGATAGGGGGTGCATAAAGAGAAAAAAACAAGTTCTAAAAATTTGTCAATAGATGGCGCTCGACATCCTTCTTAGATCGCGGTATCGTTGTGTTTGCTTGCGATATATACTCCAAGATCTGAAATTTTGCAGGGAATGTAAACTAGTGTTCCGTGATGTAAACGTCTAATGATGTTCATTGTAAATAATTCATGATTATGTTACAAATTGTGGTCGATTTTCGTAATTATGGAATAATTTTAAGGAATAATTCTTATTTTGTAAAAAAATAAAGCTGTTGGTGTTAAAATCCTACAAAAAACAAAATCTCTGTAAATGGATTCTCGTGAGGTCTCAGTTCGGGGCGAACTACTAGTATGGGTGAGTTAAAAGGCTTGTATCGCCACGTCAACAATTAGACCCTGATTCGGTAAGGACAAAGCATGCGGAATGCAGGCGACGTGCAGGAGATGTACGTTATTTCGTATTGTGTAAATGTTATTTTATTTAATTGACCGAACGAGCGAAGCGAGTGAGGTCCAGTGTAGACGGGCCTGGCGCTTGTATCTTTGTATCTTTGTATGTTTGTTCGACGATAACTTGAGTATCGTAGCTCCGATCTTCATGAATTTTGGTATGCGCGTAGTTTAGGTCAATAGAATTTATGAGTTCGATGATGAGCCGGATCGGTAGGGGGGTTGGGGAGATAGGGGATCGTGAGGTCTCAGTTCGGGGCGAACTACTAGTAATTCTTATTCTTATTTTGTAAATCAAAAAAAATCTGTTGGTGTTAAAATCCTACAAAATACAAAATCTCTGTAAATGGATTCTCGTGAGGTCTCAGTTCGGGGCGAACTACTAGTTACTACTTAATTAGTTAAGTAGCCTTCAAATTCAAGGGCTAAGTAATGAACTAGTAGTTCACGAGAATCCATTTACAGAGATTTGGTTTTTTGTAGGATGGTTTACATTCCCTACTAAAAGTCAGATCTTGGAGTATATATCGCAAGCAAACGCAACGATACCGCGATCTAGGAGGGATGTCGAGCGCCATCTATTGACAAATTTTTAGAACTTGATTTTTTTCTCTTTTTGCACCCCCTATCTCCCCAACCCCCCAACCGATCCGGCTCATCTTCGAACTCATAAATTCTACTGACCTGGACTACGCGCATACCAAAATTCATGAAGATCGGAGCTACGATACTCAAGTTATCGTCGAACAAACATACAAAGATACAAGCGCCACGCCCGTCTACACTGGACCTCACTCGCTTCGCTCGTTCGGTCAATTAAATAGCTTCCCTTGTTTCTCAGCCAATCAGTATTAAAGGAAATTACAGAATAGCTTTTATTTTTACTCATGCAACAAATCGACTTAATATGCAATGCTCGTGCATCCCGCCTGCTTATCGCATGCTATGTTTTTACAGAATAGGGCCACTGGTGTATCCCCGGCTATAGAAGTTCACATCAAAAATATTAAGACAAAATATTTTTTATGTGAAACTTCTATATTATACAAGGTGTAACGACAATAAGTACCCTTTTAAGACCGAAAGGGGGTTGTTTTAGACGTCTAGGCAAACAACTTTTGTTCTACAACTTTTGGAAATTCGAAGTGGTTGTACACATTGTATTAAAATAAAAAATAAATCCTCCTCCCCTAGGTCCGTTCCTGTACTATCAGTATCTCGCCGGGCGTGCTCGCTCGCGTCACCTCGTCACCGAGCTACGAGCACGAGCCCCGTAATGTCCCGCGACCAAACTACCGCGCCCGCACGCTTTTGATACTTTGATTTATTACCACCCGACGTAACCCAAGGCCCAGATAGCCAACCGAGGTTTATGAGAGCCTAGTGCGTGTCAGATAAGTGTGCATATGACTGAGGGCGCCACTGCACAGTTTCAGCCAAAAACAGAAGCAGCAGTTAAAATTAAAGTAGTATTTAAGTAATTGAGCAGCTTCTTTTAAAATAGGTATGGGAATTTTTGCGTTTGAGAGCTGCTTAATTGTTTAAAAAGCCCTCTAACTTTAAGTAGCGTTTGTGTATTCCGTTTACCTCATAGTTAGTCAGTCTCGTTAAGTTAAACGTCCGGCATCGCACGAACCGGACGCATCACATCAAACTGATCGTATCGTTTCGGAAGTTGTCGTTTTAGGAATTGTCGTTTTCGGAAGTTGTACTTTTCGGAGGTTGTCGTTTTAGGAAGTTGTCGTTCTCAGCTTGAGGGGTAATATTCTTGTATAGAAAGTCATATTAGTGCGTCTACCAATCCTCC
Organism: Idaea dimidiata; assembly: GCA_949358125.1. Lineage (NCBI taxonomy): Eukaryota > Metazoa > Arthropoda > Insecta > Lepidoptera > Geometridae > Idaea > Idaea dimidiata. Next base: position 3,824,141 of record OX442342.1, read on the forward strand.
TCGCTCGAATCTGCTTATCGGCATGCCGACGCCCGCCGTTGCTTCGTGCCGATGACGGCATTCGATTGTTTAGCTGACTTGGTAGTTGCGTCGGCAAATGCGATGGCTGCCGATTAGGTGGACGGATTGTGAAAAAATCATCTGTTTGATGCGATGCGTCCGGTGCTGGTGACGGTGCGGTACGATGCCGAAACGTGGACACTTATCTTTGGCGGACATCGATTAATTCCGGTTTTAACCACCTGCCAGACTTAAATAGCACGCACCCTACATTATTATGTTTGTTGTACGCTCACCGCTGATATGATATGGAACGGTTAATGATGTCCCTTGAGTGGTTGATGTTGATGGCTATTGTTTAAAGCTTTGTTTTTATTGTTTTTTTCTTTAACCGACTTTCAAATAAGGAAGTTATTTATTTGTTGTGAGTAGGTTTACTTTTGTATTATTCAAAAAATAAATTGTAGTTTTGGGCAAATTTTTATTTTCTTGCGAAAACACTTATAATGTATTATTTATATTAAAATAAATAAAAATATTATAATACGTCCCTTTGCTTAGTTTAGGACTAGATTGCGCTGTGTGTAATGTCGTGCTATATTTATTTATTTATAATAACTACATTGTCAAGTCCCTTTTTTTTATGTTAAAAAAACTTCCATTTTTTATAGAACAAAAGGAAATGACACCGGCAGGGGCAAAACAAACCATATATTAAAACAACCGGTCAAGTTTTTTTTACCGGTTTTTTACATAAAACTGTCGAGTCGGTTTTACGCACGAAGAGTTCCGTACCATTATCACAATTGAGTACCGAACCCCAAAATAAACACTAGACCAAGCGAAATCCCAGAACGCAACTTCGCTAATTTATCACTAGATGGCGCTAATGGTAGAAATACATCGCAGTATAGTTGCGTTAATTTAAAAAAATCAAGTTTGTTGTACGGGAACTCTTAAAACACTCGTTTTTTCGTTTTTTTGCATCTGCTAGTTGCGCCCCATGCAAGTCCCGATCCCGCGGGATTATCGGGATAAAAAGTAGCCTGTGTGTTATAGGTAGCCCCAAACTTAGCACTAGGCTTGTACTATGGGTTTTAGATAACGGATATAATTACATATTATGTTTTTTTGCAAATACATAGGTACATATTATACATAGAAAACACCCAGAACCAGAAACAAAAATTTATGATCAGCAGAAATATTTGTTCCCGGCGGGAATCGAACCTTCTGCGTTGCAATCGGAGCTTCGCCCGCTGCGCCACAGAGGCCGTCAAAATAAATCATCCCTAACAGGGTTCCGCTTTTATCCTTTGGATACGGAACTCTAAAAAAAATATGTTATGTACGGTACTTACCTAGTTATGTATTAACACTCGCCCCCGAGTGTCCGGCACCATGTTTATTATATTATCTTGCGAGTACATCAATCGGCATTAATTGCCCTATTCTTTGTACTGGACACGGCACCTGACACCGCCTTTTCCGTGTACTATTCCTGTTTACTGACGACTAATGCTTTACTAACGTTATTAGGTACACTAGTTGGGTCTTTCTGCTTCACCCAGTCTGTCACAATTTCGAAATTTTGGGTTGAAATGCAACGTCAAATCAAATGCGGTTTTTTTGTGCACTGTGTTTAGTTAGACCATACTGTTTAAACAGTATTATAGTGTTTTTAACTAAATTATACTTTTAACTGTTGAACAAAAATAAAGATTACATAATACTGTTTTCAGCATAAAAGTGCAAACACATTATTATGTGTTATACTTAGACGCTCGCTCACACAAATTAGTAAGTTCTGCGAGAAACTCTAATAAAAAATATGTATTTAACAATAAATAAATACAATACTGTTCATTTTTCGAAAATACTGTTTAATATTCTTCATTGACTCGAATATACTTTATTTCTTGTAAAAAAACTTGTTGACAAGTTGGCAACTCTAGTTCCACCCAGAGACATGTTACATCGCCGTCTTCGCTTCTAGAAGACTGTGCACTTGACAACTTTTGAAATTTCAATTTCAATCATAGATAGATAGATAGATTAATACTTTATTTGCACAACCAACAACAATACAATCAGTTCATATTCTCTAAGGTTAAGATAGTCTTTGCTTTGATATATCAAAACGGTCCTGTTGAACCCAGTTGGTCCCAGTCTGTCCTTATCTAACTAACCGACGAACGCTAAAGTGAAAAAAGGACAGACAGGTGTCTCCCTAACATCATGCGAAACCGTTTTTTTTGACGAAGTAAGCTTTGTAGTTGTACTATTTCTATGGTTCCACCATTTCTAAATGAAAATGGTGGAACCATAGAAATAGTAGTAGTAGTTCTGGAGGTTATTCCTGTTTCAGAATTCACCAAATTTTCAATTAAAACTGCAAACAATACACTCAAAATGAAATAAAATTTGCAACTGAACTGCAATCGAAACATAATTGACTGAAACATACCTACATGAAAAATGATAACACAATTTAAAAAAATTTGAAAACGTCTAATGTTATTTGACAAAAAAATATGACTGCCTGTGAATGGACTGATATTAAAATAATCTTGAAATTATGTTTTGGATAATTCAACTACGAGAATAGGCCATCCATCAGTGATATAGTCAGTTTCAATAAAACACGCTATTTTACAAGAATTCGTAATCGCACCGAAACCACAAACCTGAAAGCTCAATAACGACTGTAGATTCCACCACAAAGTGAAGCGAAGCTCAAAATATAGTTATAATAAGTAATTCAGCAGCCCGCATTACAGGGCCTTCAGTCGTATATATTATCTATAGAAGTAGGATGGTGGAACCGCGTTGTAACGATCAAATATGCCTTTTGTGTAACTAGCTTACCTTCGAAATAGACTTTGAAATATAGATAGAACCCTTAAAACGATGGGATATGTCTGCATAGGCAGACGGCTTGTTTAGCGCCTAGCGCCTAGTGGTTATTTTCTGATAAGATACCACTAAGATAAACAGATAAAACTTGCTAGCCTCTAGGTCAGGGATGGGCAAACTTTTTCCTTTGCGTGCTCATATTTACGCTAAAAATCTATAGCGGGCCAAGTATTTGTATTATTTTATCTTATTTGATATCCTATCCTATCTTATTTTTACTAATATTATTAACGCTAAAGTTTTCAAGTGTTTGTATGTGATTTTGTTACTCTTTCACGCAACAACTACTTTTGCGATGAAACTTAGAATATAAATCGTTTCTAAGTTTCATCGTCTAAGACCATTCCAGGTCTTAGACGATGAAACTGCTATATCATGGCTACTATTTATCTCTATATTCCCACTTCTGCCTATGTGAGCGCGTTGAGGAGATGTGGTGCCTAATTTTCATTTTTGTGAAACCTAGTTTAAATACGTGCAAATTGTTTAATTTCGGGGGCATATTAATCAATTTAGTTTCGTAAAAGTGTACAAGTGGAATGAAAGTGAAAATCGGGGCAAAACATGGACTTAGTGTTGTCTCCAAATCTCCGTAAACAATCTTTGTAAATGGCCGCCGTGTTTACAAATGATTCCCTAGACTTGACTGTAACTGTGACGACTTGACTGTTTCGATGCAAATAACTTGCATAATATATTGATGACATGTTGATGACACTGGCTAATTTCCTAATGGCCATAATCGGTTCACAACCGATAAGGAATAAATCTTCTATACAAGTCTAAGTATAGTATACTTCTATATAAGTAGGTAGGTATAGTTATTTATAACAAGGTTGCTTTATTTAGATCTATTTTTATGAAAACATGCCCGTTTACAGTAGCACGTGACTCGTTTTCGTAATGATTTGAAATAACTTGAGGTTGGCAATTCGTTGTTTAATTTCTAAGAATATCTTAAGTTTGACGTCTTTAATATTTCTTTTTGATTTTTGCTCTTGGCATTATGACGTCTATGTCATTTCTTCTAAGTAAGCACCGACTGTAATTATGTAATCTTATAAGTACTTATATTGAATGGTTCCTTTTACGGTGATTCTTAGAACGTCGAAGTTTTACTACGGTGAGCATTGTTTCATCGATGAAGCTTTAACGTCGTATACAGAGGTAACATCGTTGGTAACTGCATAAATAAATAATAATAAATAAATTCTGTGACCAACACACAGCGCCATCTAGCCCCATGGTAAGCTGCTAAACTTGTCTTACGGTCATAATTATTTTTCCCGGGTCTTATTCGCGTATAATTATTTTTAAATTCTCTTACATCGACGTTTCGATCATGTTACAATGATCTTGGTCGCTTGATATTGGATAAAAATAATTATGAGTTCAAATCGTGTGAGTTTAAAATGTTTGTCTTACGGTGACTAGATAACGGATATTAGTGGCTTAAAAATGAATATAAGTAGTCTTATATTCATTTTTAAAAATCATATACAGACACTTGCTAGAACTCTGTTGCCGGTATAACAACAAATACTAATCCAAAATCGTCAAAGTATGTCAAGATGGATATCGTTGAATAAGTATTTAAAAATCAATGTTAGGTTTCTTTTAGCATTTTTAATTTTAAATAACAGCTGTGGTATCATCTAATTAGCATCCACCGCTACTAGTTGCTAAGTTGCAGTACATTGCTGCTTTGCCGAAAAGTGGTTGTTACCGTTGATTAAGTACTTCAAAGCAGCAATGTAGAATACGAAATATAAAAATAAATATAATTATTGTACGTCAAAACACACATCGCAATCTAGCCCCGAACTAAGCACGCTTGTACTGGCTTGTTGGCTTGGGCTGGCTCAGGCGTTTGGCTTTGGCTTGCATATGTTTTTTGACAGTAAATAGCAACTAGTAGCGGTGGATGCTAATTAGATGATACCACAGCAGGTGAATGTTGGATGGATAATAGTACGGTACCCTTCGTGTGCACTTGGACAGTTTTAAACAAAATATGTCTTAAAACATAATAATACAGGTAGTACTAAAAGAATCCTGTGTAATGGAAGCCATGCCGATGTTCACAGCGCAGGCAGCGCCCGTATCGTACCTAACCGCAGCCTTTGTTCCACATCCACTAGAGTTATATAAACTTTACTAGCTACAGGCTGCGGTTTTACCCGCTTCCATCGTACTGCTACTGGAGTACTGTTACAAAAACTAACCAGTGTTATTTGTGGGCTTTTTTTTGTTACTTAATGCTTTTAAAGATCAATATTATTTCGGAAAGCTTTAAGAAGTGAGTGTTATATCCCCTTAGGGGTAGAATTTATCGAAATCCTTTCTAAGCGGATGCCTACGTCATAAAATCTACCTGCATGCCAAATTACAGCCCGATCCGTCCAGTGGTTTGGGCTGTGCGTTGATAGATCACTATGTCTGTCAGCCAGTCACCTTTGAATTATATACAAGATGTAACGGGTATGCCCTTTTAAGCCGAAAGGGGGTTGTTCTAGACGTCTAGTCACAAACTTTTTTTTTGAAAATTTTGAGATTATGTTTCACTGAAAAAACAGCTGATTTTGAAAATAAAGGTAATTAAAGTTTTGATTGTAAACCATCAAACTAAATAAAAGGACAACATAAGGTCAATGACGTCGAACTCTCAGAAACAGCTGATTTTCAAGAAAACTTTACACCAAATTTTTTCGAAAAGTACTTCGAATTTACAAAAGTCGTAAAACAAAAGTTGTTTGCCTAAACGTCTGGAACAACCGCCTTTCGGCTTAAAAGGACTTATTCGTTACACTTTGTATATTTAAAAGTTTAAGCATGAAAATTTTATCATGTAGTTGGGGTAATAGCAAAGGTTTTAGGAGCATTGACAATGCCGCTAAAATAAGAATAACTTAAACCAAAAAGGGAGAAAATAAATATATAGAGCGACTCCCATACAACAAATATGATTAAAATTAAAAAAAAAGTTTTATATCCGTTGTCATGTGTGTGATGTTCGCAGTTTTTTTTATTATTATTGCGACATAATGGGCGTGTACAGAACCCTCAGCGCCCGGGTTCGACTCGGACTTGACCGGTTTTTTCTATTTATTTTCTATTCTAGGGTAGTTATTAAATAGTCAAAGTGAGCACCAGACACCAGGCAATCATGAACGGCTAGGTAATATAAAAGATTCATGATAAATGAGTATAATTTCCTGCCTGCTGCCACTAATGCTCAAACTCATTAATACAGCGGCAACGTTCATTGACAATCACTCAGACAGGGTTCTGTACAGTGAACGGATATATAAGCATGGAAGTATTCCTTACGCTTCAAATAGGCCGCGTTGATTATAAAGTGTGCCGCGACACGAATCTGTCACTTAGGTTGTACTCGGATCGGGTCATTCAAAGAACCAATCACGTTAGAGAACAGCGCATTGCCGCCGTCCTCGTTGCCAACACACAATTGGTGAAAATGAAAATATAAATAAAGGTCTAATTGCTTAGCTAGTAGCGTTGTGTGTAGTTTGTGTATGCTATGCATACTTCGTATTTGAGTAAGTTTTGGCGTTATTATTATTTATTTAGTTGGAAACCTAACAGCTAAAAAACAAAAACATGAAAAACAGTGTTAAAACGGAAAGCCAATTATAAGGTATTATATGAGGTGAGTTAGTGTGGGAGGGCTTCTTCCATGCTTATATCCGTTCACCGGTTCGGTAGGACATCCAGTAAGCGAGGGCTGACTGGTTGTCAGGCAAGCTATATATATATAGTGTATATAGAAAAAACTGTTTGTTGGAAATATTAAAAACCAATGGTCCTTGTGGGACTTGAACTTACGACCTTGCGTTATCTAGCCGGACGCCCTAACTAAGGCTACGGCCGCATTGGCAGAAGGCTTGTAGAGCTCCTGGAGGATAGCCAGTCACCTAGCACGACACGTGACTGAAAACCAACCTGTTTGTTTGCTTCGAAGCTAGGTGAATCGAAGTAAACATACGGGGTTCCAGCTTGTTAGTTACCGCGTAACTCCCTTCGAGACGTCGTTTTGGGAATACGATGCTGTCGATAGCGGAGTTAAAAAATGCTAACGTGCAAGGAGCGAGCAGAACAATTTTTAAACTTACACGATTTCTATTAATTGACCGAACGAGCGACGCGAGTGAGGTCCAGTGTAGACAGGCCTGGCGCTTGTATCTTTGTACCTTTGTATCTTAGTATGTTTGTTCGACGATAACTTGAGTATCGTAGGTCCGATCTTCATGAATTTTGGTTTGCGCGTATTTTAGGTCAATAGAATTTATGAATGTATGTGACCTTGTCACTCTATCACGCAAAAACTACTGAACCGATTGCGATGAAACTTATATGTAGCTGGACACCGGGAATTACACTTAGGCTACTTTTTATCCCAACATTCCCGCGGGAACGGGATTTACGCGGGTGAAACCACGAGACACGAAAACGAAAAACACGTTACAACCTTCACCAAAAAACTTAAAACCAAAAACGTCAACCGCTACGATTATACAATTCACATAATCGGACAGACGTCGACGCATAATATCTGAATAAATCAACTCTACGGCTCTATATCGGTACACCGCAAGCTATATTAGTAGCCGACGGCTATGAAAAAAATATCATCTACAGTAGAGTTGTGGATTGCATAAAAAATGTCTGGGATGGCGCGGCGCGGCGCGGCGGGTCGCTGACGCCTCTAATGACTAGCGCTCGACGCGCGCCGACCCGGTTTGAGGATAGGGTTGCCACTGTTCTTTGTTATATATTTTTTTAATACGAAATTACTTAGAAATATTTTTAGAAAGGAAATATATTTACAAAAAATCACCTGTGATTCCTGTGTAGCTCAGTGGTTAGAGCAGTCGCCTGGTTAGCGAAAGGACGCAGGTTCGAATCCTGTCATGGGGATTTTTTGGAAATATATTTCCTTGCCAAAAATATGTTATTTTATGTAAATGCCTTGAGCAATAAAAACAAAAAGAAATACGAAATTACTTATTTACTGCAAAACTACGTAGCACTATTATTACACGTATAATGTGTTAAAACTATTGACAAAATTATACAGTACCTATATTATGTTTTTATACTTTTTTATTTATTGGTTATAATCAGTTTTAATTTTAGCTTTTATCATTTATTTTTTTTGTGAATTTAAAAGATAGTTTATGTAAGTAGGTCATAAAACCTTTTAAAGTACTAAACTAGAGCCTTGCTTTTTTAATTTGACATAATTTGATTTGATAAATTTTTTAACAAGAAAAAATGTGATCCCAAGGAACTTTCCCGTGTGGTTCAGGGCCCCTCTCTAGCCGGGCGAATGTGCCATTACGCCACTAGGAACTCGACACGTAAGTTTTTCTTTAAGTATAATGTTTCTAGTAGAATTCAATAATAATAAACAATATCTTAAAAATAAATACTACAGCAAATATTCGGCGTGTAAAACCGTAGGGTCCCAATTTTTTTAAAATACAATCTTAGTTTTTGGGACTTTCAGTTGTAAATAAACCAAAGCGTTTTTTCATTTCTACCCGTTGTTCACTTGGCTTCTTTGGTAACTTAAAACGAAATAAAATACCTAAGAATTTTAACCAAATTTCATAGACAGATGAGCGGCACACACACCGCTCTATATGCACACATTTACAGAACGAGGTAATCTTAGTCCGTCCTTTATTGACAGGGATCAAAATTGACTTCAGAATAAGGAAATGAAGGAGCAAACGTCGACGTTTGGCCCGGTAGCGAGGCAGTACTAAAATATTAACCAGACGCTCGGCAGTGCTACCGAGTTGTCGAGTGTCGACCCTAGTGGAGGTGCCTCCTACATATTTAATTTAGACGGACTCTGACCGGTTGAAGCGGGCGCCGGCGCGCTTTGTGTTTCGTTATGGCTCTATCGCGTAGGGCTGCCACTGCCACCTACTTGGTTATTGCTGTGTGGGCGAACCCGAACGCTCAACGCTTTTTCAACGGACTTTTCAGACAAGCGTTTTGTACTGGCGTTTATAATTATTCGTTGCGCGTTTAAACGCAATTTAGTCACGGTGGTTGGCGTAGTTAGTACTTATGATCGTTGATGCGCTATAAGGTCGTCTAGGTAATTATTACATATTGGCAACTGAGATAAAAGTAAACAAGTGGAGATACGTCAATAGTCACTACAAATGAGACGAAAAAACTGTAACGAGCTGGCACGCTGACTTCAGTTGGTTGTGGAACAGTTGTCTTGTGAGCACGTACACTATTTCACTGGTAGGCTTCTCTCAATGCCTGATAAAATGCCTTCCTGCGTATATTTTAGGTAGGACTGGCACTCGCGTGTTTACAAACAAATCGTCATTTTTAATTCATACATTCATATTTTTGGTAACAGAGAATATAACCTTCTGATGGTTTCTACTTATCGGTGGACGTAATCAGACTCAACTTTGTTTTTAGATTTGTTAAAATGAAGTGATTCATGCAAAATTGCGAATGGTATGTTCAACCTACTAATATCATAAAGATAAAAGTTTGCGTAAGTATATATGTATATACAAGTTAACTACTATGTTTGTAACTTTATCACGCTAACTAATCGATTGCGAGGTCACTTGGTATGCAGGTAACTGGTGATCTGGATTTGATATAAAATTACTACTACGACAAAGGCTTTTTACCCTGATATTCTCAAAGGATCGTGGGAATTATGCGGGTGAAACCGTGAGTCGCATAAAGTGATATCCAAAAACAATATTGAACTTCAAGCTCGAAATGCATTCGAGTAAAAAGACGCCCGTTTGTCGTTGCTCCAGGGCTGCCACTGCCACCTACCGACTCGGTTATTGCTGTGTGGGCGAACGCTCGACGCTTCCCAGCAACTCTTGTTTGCTGAATATCATATTTTATATCTAGCTGAGTTTCAGTCTCCTTTAACGTTCTTACGAGAGTGTTCGAGCGCATAGCGAATACTGTCTAGCGAGATAACTTTGTAGTTTCCTTGATGGCTACTTAATACTTATTGCTTCTGGCTTGACTTCTGCTCTAAGTTGAAAGAATCGCTTCTAATCATTAAAAGAACGCTAGTTAATGTCACGAGAGGTTGCTTGGAAGACATCGCTTTCATTGATAGAGGTCGTCTGTTGTACCACTTTACTTTACACCTACATATTAGATAACTTTTGTGCATAAATGTATTACACAATAAAAGGTAGGAGTACTATCCGGTATCCGGTTTAGTTCTGCGAAGTTCTACATGTTTTATTAAATACAATAAGCCACAAACTAAGCCTCGAGATATAAATAATGGACAACACTGGTAAAACTAATTACCAGAGCTTTCTATCTTTTCACGTCGATTTATTACCATTTAAGTACCATTTCTCTTGTTGTTTACCCAAAGTTTAAAAGACCGTCCATTGTACCACCTAGATTTAAGTTGTATACGTTTTTTTTTCTTATTGTAATTTTATAATAAAGAATGAATATATCTACCCGAAGTTTATAAAAGGCAGTGTAACGTCAAAAACATTTGAAACGGGATTAAACGCAAAAGTTTCAGTAACAGTTTTAGAAGAAAATATCAAAATTCTGCGGGTAATTTAACGATATCGCTTGTAAATGAGGGGTGTCAAGTACATAAGCCGAAAAACATAATCCCTGTCACGAACTCTACAGATCTTTACATAAAAAGGTTTCGAGGAAACAAAGGGAAGTGCGCCTACGGGCCTGTTCTAAATAGCAGGTCGCAAATGTTGGGTATTTTTTTCATTTTATAGCTACTTTGAACATATTGTGTGAATGACAATATGGGAAATAATATTAGACAGCTTTCATGTTGTTTGAAACATGAAATTTATTAATTATGTACGAGTGTGAAATAGATATGCGAATTTTAAGTAGATATACGGTATAAAGATTATGAACCAATTTCGACCTTTCCAAATCGATTATATTCGCATTAAATAAATAAAAAACGATTGAACAGGAAACTTTTTTACGAGAAATGATAATCAAAAGTAATGAATTTTACCTATGGCTATGGCTCAAAATACTCGTCAAAATTAGGACAATTTGGTGTTATCCTGTTATTAAACTATAAATATCAAATTCTGAAGATATACCGTCCTACCTAAGTTGTGTAACTAAAATATTAATCTCTGTATGCATTTTTCTACACGCAAATTCAACCATCTAAAATAAAAAACAGAATTCCAACACACATTTAGAAACTCTAAAGAACCTTTAACAAACTCCACACGAACTGCGAAACTTAAAAATGTCTAGAACACTAAACCCACTTACGGAAGTTCATATCTTAATTCATAATTCAATGTTCACTCCACTGTGAGTTAGGGTTGCCAGATGACCGGGAGCGATGTCGGTCTAGTGGTAGATACCCCGGATTCCATTCTGATGGTCGTGGGTTCGAATCTGGGGCGACCTCGCACCGATTTATTTTTCTTTAATAAAAAGTTATGTGCGATAATAACATCGCTCTTACGGTGAAGGAAATCATGGTGAGGAAACCGACATGTCTTAGGACTCACCACGGTCCGAAGACATGGGACATTCGCCAATTCGGGGTAGGCTCCCGTGGCGTCTTACTGCCTAACCTAACCCCTCTAAGAGGAAGCCCTTGCTCTTGCAGTGGGATCAAATTATGTATGTTATTATGATGACCGGGAATTCCGGGAACGTCCCGGAATTATGTGTGTGGTCCCGGTGTCCAGTGATTACACTTTAATGTCTCGAAATTGACGAACATTAGTTTTTTTAACGAAGTTCTAGATTCTAGCTCCAAAGTCTCTAAATTGCCAGCACTGTGTAAAACATTCACATGATAGTCTACACTGTGGATACGCGGGGGAAGGAGAGAGAGTAATTTTGTAATAATTTTCCCGTTGCCCGTCCAACGATAAACATTTTTTCAGTTGGATGTGGGCTCTAAAACTCCAACTTGGTTTGTAACTCAGGAAATGATAAGCCCGTCTCTGGCAACCCTACTGTGAGTGCAGGGAAAGAAGCCGGTAGGGCAGCTAAGTGGGGTGGCGATGGCGCGACGGGCGGTGCGGATGAAGGGGGAACTAAACAGCCGTGCGGTGACCGGCAGCGAGCGTGAGCGGTAGCAATTGATGTGATGACTGATGGGTGACAACCCTGTTACAATTTATTGTAACATTTTTTTGGCTGCTTCTAATCGCGTATTTTTTTCCGTTTTTTATGTTGTTGTTATTCTGTCTCCTTACGAGTAAAAATATAACTATTTATTGTATGTAAGTGTAACATAGACAAAAAGTTTAATAAATATTTTTTCTGTTTAGGGCCTGTTCATATTATTATAAAAATGTTATTAATTAATGGGATTTTTTTCTAATATTTATAATAATAAAATATTAAAATAAATAGACGTCGATGCACATTAAATTTAATGTTAAGGTTTGATACCCATCCAACCTGTAACCTTCAGAAAATTTTTGGTATTTATTAAGCGATCCTCGCAACTATCCTAACTTAATAAAGTCGAAGTTTTTCAAATTAAGAATGTAAACCAATAAAAAAAAAGACCTAACTTTGCTTCTCTGTTCTGACCATGAAGTTCTTTATATTTTATTCGTTTACAAAATGAATTTCGACTATAAATTCCAATTCAAAGTTTATCTGTGTTTTGTGGGATACGTGTGTCAATATTAATTGAAGGTAGTTCAATAAATCAGTGTCGCAAATTGATATTTGATTGTTGGTGCTCCTCAAATTCCTTCGACATCTTACTGGCGACGAGGATTAAAAACCTATAAATATCTTATTTAGTGGGTTACTTAAGTGATCAATACGTGTGTCTAAAATGCCCATCGGAAAAATTGAAGAATTTGACCTATTAAGCAAAAAATGGGCGGCTTATGTCCGACGCGTGGAACAATACATGATTTCCAATGAAATCAAATCGGAGTTAAAAGTAGCTTCTTTAGTTACTTTAGTCGGCGGAGTAACATATGATTTGATGTGTGATTTGAGGAGCATCAACAATCAAAGATCAATTTGCGACTCAACTGATTTATTGAACTACCTTCAAATAATATTGACACACGTATCCCACCCTAATGTCTTACTAACCTAATGCTTAGTTTTTGCTAAGCTCAGTCTGAGCAAAGTCAAATTACGCACTATGGACTTCAGCCTTAGTGTAGTCGTAGAGTTGTAGTGTAGGTACACTGCTTCCAAAGTTCCAGGGTTCGAGCTCTTCTGAGAACGTTTGTGAGTCTCCAAACTAATCAATGGAGGAAAGTTATTAGTTTCGAGCGTGTTATGGTCGATGCGTCTTTTGAAACGTTAGTTAGTTATAATAAGTTTTCTTTAAATACTGGAAAAAGGAAATGTAGTTCCTTTTTTTGTAAAAAAAGTTCGTAGTTCAAATGTAGGTGCAAACTCGGAATTGAGAATCAGTCTGCACCTACTTACTGGTTTACTAATGGGCCCTACCATGATGTCTTATAAGTCGTCGCAAAGTCGTAGCGTTGACGTTCAGCTAAAAATAATAATTAAAATCACATCAAATAATAAAAAAAACATACTTTAAAAAAAGATTTTTTTAAATCGTCTGTTGTTTTTTAAAAGAAGTCGGGGTATTTTTTTCTTTAAAATTTACTATATTTATTTTAACGACAAAAGGACGACATAGCAACGATAAACTAGTGGTATGGTAGCGTGGAATATCTTGTCTTACTAATATTTAAGGCATTAAGGCCGGCTTGCCGGCCTTAATGTCCCGGGCATAACATGTTTAAGCTGTTAAACGTGTTTAAAATCTGTCAGAATTTCAAAAACTGTTCATGTGTGGCAACATATTATCAATCGTCCACTTAATGAAATAAAGTCCAATGTTCGATTTCCCATAAATTATTTTAAAATTGATTTAGTTAAATTTAATTTTAAATGGTTTTATTATGGCATATATGTTGTTATATATGCAGTTTTTGAAATTCTGACAGATTTTAAACACGTTTAACAGCTTAAACATGTTTAGGAACCGTTATGCAAGCCGGCCTAAATTGTTAAATAACCAAGAAAACACTACAAAAAACTAAAAACGGTCCCCTACTACACAGCCATTATCGTATGCCCGTCGATACATAAATATGACTACACTGTGTACTGTAACGGGCCGCCCGCCATCGCCACGCTCCTCATGATAATTGTCGATGCGCGGTCGTCAGCAGACGCGATAAGGGATTACTACCCCGGGCTACCCCCACCTTACCCCACTGGGGGGTTGCTAGGTAGGTACTGGTCGGTTGGGGTGCGGTCTAAGGAATATTCTGCTCTGCCATGATCGTTTCTCGTTGTTTTATCGGTGTCGCTTAGAAAAACTACTTACGCAAAATAAATTTTAAATAAAAAAATACTTACCCCTACTAATTTAAAAAATCACAAATAATAAAAAAAGTTTTTATTTTAATTTTTATGATATGTTTGTTTTCAATTTAGTTATAATATTAGATGTTTTTTTTACCTGCATGATTTAGTTCGTTGCTATAAGGAGACCATGGTAAGGGCTTTTATGTATGAAATATTGATGATAGCGATTTACACGGAGTTGTGAAGGATGGTGTTTAATTCGTTTTTCTATGTGATATCGTTGTTTATTTAAAAAAATAACACCCTATAAAATAACTTTAAAAAATACGAATAGAGAAGTTCCTCCATTTTAAAGTCGGTTTATAAGAAATTAAGGTAGGTTTTAATTAATGGTATGTATTACTTAGTAATTTTAATGTGTAACTTTTGATGTGAATCATCTATAGTCGCGGGTAAACCTTATACAGGCCGTGGCGACGCATCGCCATGCTATATGAAATCAATTTCGATGTTTCACGTCTGTCAGGTGTCCTGTGACGGCTCACATTTTGTTTTAGTTTTAATCATTGTCATAAGAAACCTGCATGCAAAAGTGGATTTGGCGCGCTAGAATGGAAAGAGTTTTTAAAATTCGAACCTTTTTGTTGTAAAAAGCACTATAAAACCCAAAAACACTACAATAGGTAGTACCTATCGATTTGTTACACAGAATAAAAAAAAAACAATTCCTTGACAAAAAGAAAAAAAAAACAGTCTAATTACCTACTTCATACATCTCTACACGCGTACGTCAGATACGATCAATTTCAAAAGGTATAATACAAGAACAAAAGTTACCAACAAAACAAAAGAACTTAAGTATCAAAAATGATCGATCACCGTACACAATAATGTGGTCGATCAGAGGCCGCTTGCTACCGGCCGTCCCGCATGCATCTTCCATCCCTTTCGCACACACAACAAACTACATTACACCTGTCTTGCTCTCACTCAAGTGCAGTCCTAGTCAAGTCCGGTAGCCTTACCAAGTTATCTTTTCAGTCGGCTGTGGCGCTAGCATCTACGTAATTACTTTCTAAAAATTTAGTGTGATTTTTAACCGCATGTAGAAATGTGTTTGTGGTTCAATGGGGCTGGTAACAAAATGATCTATGCAATTGGGTGTGGCGCTAGTATCTACGCAATGTTTTAAATTTTCCTAGTAGTTTTTGGGTTATAGTTTTATTCACAAGCACCTTACAGTTTTGTCGGAAACACGGTGTGAGATGTGTTGCTAAATTTTCATTTTTGTGAAACCTAGTTCAAACGCGTGTAAATTGTTTAATTTCAGGGGCAGATTAATCAATTTAGTTTCGTGAAGGTGTAAAACATGGACTTTAGCGTTGTCTAGCCTACATAAATATTTATTTAACGTTTTTAGTAAAAGTTGTTATATGGCGGTGACATCTACCTTCATCATCTGTGAATATTTTAACTGTCTGTCTAAGGGTTGATTAATTGATTTATATTAGACCGTCACGAGCGCGGGTCGGGTCCGAGCTTCCTTGTCCATTGCTCGGCCGCCACTCGGTTGCAACAGACCGATCGACTGCTCGCCGAGCAATGGACAACGAAGCTCGACCCGGTAACAGTCTAATATAAATCACCCTAACCTAACCATCACAGTTCACGGGATACAGCCTCGTACCAAACAGACGGATAGTGGAGTCTAAGTAAAAAAGTTTTACTCAATGATAAAAACGGGACCTTTTAAAAACCGGGATATGCATTCACCCGGGACTTTCGCACGTTTATTTTAAAACTTTACAGGCCCTTAAAATCTGATTCCAAAATCTGCAGGATAAATGTAAGCATTAAAATTGATTTTTTTTCCCATTTTAGGGATCCGTACCCAATGGGTCGCGTAAGAACGGGACAACGTTACTGAGACTCCACTGTCTGTCCGCTCGTCCGGCTGTCTGTCACCTGACTGTATTTCATGAACCTTTATAGCTAGCTAGATAGATAGTTGTAATTTTCACAGATGATGTACCTATATTTCTGTTGCCGCTATAACAATAAATATTAAAAACAGAATTTTCAAAAGTCGTAGAACAAAAGTTGTTCGCCTAGACGTCTAGAACAACTCCCTTTCGGATTAAAAGGGCTTACCCGCTACACCATGTGTATAAAAAAATATTGAAGTGGGCTCCAGTTCAACAAATGTTATTTTCCGTAATTTGTTTTCATTTCTCAAGGCATATATCTACAAGAAATATTTGAAAGGAGAAATTTATTTTCAAAAATTCGCTGGCGTCGATATTTGAACTCGCGTCTCTGCGTCAGTACCGCAGCGCCTTAACAAACTAGGCCACGCGAGTGAAGATTTTTGAAGATGAATGTTTCCTTTAAAATATTTCTTGTAAATGTGTTTTTTTTAATAATAGTACGGAACTTTTCGTGCGCGAGTCCTACTCGCACTTGGCCGGTTTTTTTTTTTAATTTTAGCTAAAAATCCCTGAAACGAATGACTAGCTTCCAGTCAATTAAATAGGATTTTGTATAGAACGACCGTATTGGTTTGATCCTTGAAAATTAATAATTCGCACGTCTATACAGTAGACGCGAATTATTGTTAGTGAGTTACTAGGTAAGTAGGTGGGAGACGCGGAGCGAGGACGTGGCGCGGACGTGGCGCAGACGTGGCGGCTACCAGTAGATCTATAGCAGACAGTATGGCAGTAGATTTTCGTAAAAAGTGCATTTTATTTCGTTGTTTGTTTTTATTGCTCAAAGCATATCGACTAAAACATTTTAAACGAAAAATTCATTTTCAAAAATTAACTCTCGTCTCTACGCAGAGGCGCGAGTTCAAATCTCGTCGCGAGTGAATTTTTGTAGTTCAAATTTAGTTGTTAAAATAGTTGAAGACGATTCATTCCTTTAAAATATTTCTAGTAAAAGGGGATTTTTTATATGTCACATCACAACCACACTAATATAATTAATGTGAAAGTTTGTATGTTAGTAAGTAAACGTGTAGGTAATGTGCGTATAGTCTCTTCGTGCAAAAAACTACCAAACCGATTGCGATCAAACTTGGTAAGTACCTACATTGCTGGAGATCTGAATTAACACATACTTTTATCTGACCCAGGGACGCGAGTTCAAATCTCGCCGCAAGTGAATTTTTGAAGATGAATTTTTCCTTTAAAATATTTCTAGATATCTAGATATTTTAGATACATCTTTGTAATTTCCAGATACTTTATTTTTTGCAAAAAAAAAACTTGTACAAACTACGACATTTATAAAATATTTATTTTTCAAAAAAATCACATTCTGTTTACAATCTAATTGTGGCACATTGAACAACAAATACATTTATTGGGGGGAATGTTACCCGGATGCGCGCCAAATTCAAACTTTCACTGGTTTTGATGTGAAACATCTATAGACGAAGGTAAATTTGACTGTTGACGTGGCGACATAGGCCGTGTCGAATCATCACCACTGTATAAAAACAATTTAACATCTTCCAGGCATCCAGTGACTGTTTATTTTTTTCATCGGATTATGAATTTGACGGACACCCTGTATCTAATCCTCGTAAAGTTCTGGACCAACAGGTGCGACTTCTCGTATCAGTTTGTCTAGAGCTTTATTTATAAATACATTTAAGTAATACATTTATATAATTCTAATTATTTGTAATTACATTTCTACCATTATCATATTGTTATGTTTGAGGTATTTCTTTTCACGCTAACAGGATTCGACGAATAAAATGTTTTAATAAAATAAAAAAATGTAAATTGAATGTGGTAATTTTCTATTTAAGTTGATTTAGGACATACCACCTAGCCCACCAAAATTAAATAATACAACAAAAAAAACACCAAAAGTAAGAAATTAAACCCAATAAATTAAAAAATATATATTTTCTAAATATATAATTGTATACCGGCATTGAACCCGCTACGAACGATCAAACAGAAAAATCGACATTAATGATTACTTAACTACGATGGTATGTAATGATAGTGAAATCATATTCTGGATAATTTCAGTATGACAATACGCCATCTGCGCTTAGAAAAAAAACAGAATTTATTTAATTTCTTCTATGGTTTTCGCGATTTTGCATAATAAAACACTTTATTTATCCGGTTCAATCGCGTTTTTATTCATTGTTCTAAACGAACCGAGCTTTCGCCAACTTTACAGTTGGCTTTTCGAAGGTTGACTGAACAACCTTGAGCCTTGGTTGACTGAGTCAACCTTGAAAAAGCCAACTGTAAAGTTGGCGAAAGCTTGGTTCGTTTAGAACAATGAATAAAAACGCGATTCAACCGGATAAATAAAGTGTTTTATTATGAATTTATTTATTACGAATAATCACTGCAAAACTGGAAACATTGAATTTCCCGGGCTAGGGTTCAAAATCATCATAAATGAAAAATATACTTAACACAAACTATTTTGATCATTTTTCATACAATTACGTACAATCCAAGTATTATTTAGGTAATTTTTCCTTTCTTGACAAAAAAACATTTTCTTACATTAATATTACATTAAATTCAACACATATAATAATACTACTCTAATCGTTAAATTTCTATAACTATCACACGTAAATTCGTATTTAAATATTGGCAATGTTTCGTTTTTTTTTACTTTTAATTTTACTTAAAGTATATTAAACTTCATGATTTTTTCATTTGTTAACTGCTTCAAATATCGAATTCTAATACGATAGAATGTCGACCATAGTTTCAAATTTACTTAAAACAAAACAACCGAAAAACGATATTTAGGGCGACTTGCATAAAACCATTTAAAAATACATTTAACTAAATAAATTTTAAAATAATTTAAGGGAAATCGAACATTGGACTCTATTTCATTATGTGGACGATTGATAATATGTTGCCCCACATTGCCAGTTCTTGCAATTCTGACAGATTTTAAACACGTTTAACAGCTTAAACATGTTTAGGAACCGTTATGCAAGCCGGCCTTAAAATTGTATCTTTTTGATAGGGGAAGGATGTCATTTACAGCCGCTTGGACATCATTTTGACAGTTTGTTAAGTCAGATGTCACCAATCCCCTTGTTATGTTTTAAATATACTAAACGATAATCGACTCTGTTATCCTTACAAACGAAGTCGACTGTTTCCTCCCTGGATAAAGATTTTTGAGAAAATAATGTGTACAAAATATATGTTCTATTTTTCTAATTTTTATTTTTAGGGAAGTATTCTTCCTGAATATAGTATACAAGATGTTTACGGGCATGCCCTTTAAAGTAAAAAGGGGCATAACAAGTAAAAGTAAATATTGAAATTTTTCGCGATTTTGCATTGTAATAATTTAATAAAACACAAAATGAACATGTTTTACTCGCGTTTTAATTATTACCGGCATTGTTTCAATTAACGCTCGTACCAACGTTCCGCTAACTTTACAGTCAGCTTTAATTATATTAGTTAAAAATTGAAAGATCCCAACACGTAGGGACATTGGTCATGGCAGATATACGTTTTATATACATAAACATATCATTAATATAAACATATCTTTATCCAGCGAGGAAACAGTCGATGAATTAATAAAAAAAAATCAAAAGAATTGATGTCTAAAATAATCCACAGCCACACTGAGATCCTGCAAACCATTGACTAGCCTTCCACAATACATACAGTAGGTTTTTTAATTTCAGACTATAAGTAATCTGACGTTTGGTTTCCTTGTATTTGACAATTTGTCTATAGAAAGAAATGTCAAAACGTAGTCAACAATTAAAAAACCAAGTATAATATATTTAATAAGATTCATACAAGCTCTTACTTTGTACATATTGTTAATAAATACATTTATAACGACTTATTTTTACCATTATCTTAACACTTTGTAAACACCGATTGTATTTTTTTTCTTTTTGAAATCTTACAATTTTTTCTTGGAGCCAAATGACAGACCTAGGGTTCAAAAAACATAATTATTGATTTTGATACAAAATTTCCATCAGCAAAATATTTGTCTTTTTTTCAATGACTGTTTTTTGTCTAAACTGCTTTGATCAACTTTATTATCTCTGTAAAAACAAATGAAACGAAATAAACTGTACCTAACTAAAACCTGCGTATTCGTATAATAGTTTTGAAAATTCAATCTTCAGCCTCAGACCCTATCGAATACTCAGTTTTCATTTCCCGACTCAAATCGTCCGGCGATTCATTCCTCAAAGCCCGCGCCTGAGTGGTCGTCATGCCAGCTAAGATACCATTCGACAACGCCTGAACAGACAACGCCTCTTGAGAAGGGCCTGCGTAACTATACTGCTGGTAAACAGCCTGTATTCTCGCCGCATTTACCAGAGTCTGTATCTTCAACTGTGTATCCAACGCTAAACTCAAAGGAAGCTTCCTCAACTGACTAGCTATAAGCTTCCCAAACATTTCAAACTCATTCTCATTACCGTTTTCCGAATGCTGACTCAGATCCTGAGGCTCATCTAAGCGATCTTCTGTCTTCTTCTGCTTGCTAGGAACTGGGTAGATGCTCGCTAAGGACGTCGTTAAAGGTGTGGCTATGCCGACTGGAGGGTTTAGGAAAGGGGCTGAGGTAGATGACGTCGGTAGGATACCGAACGGTGACGATTGGACCCCAAAAGGTGTGTTAGGACGGGGTGAAGGAGTGTTTAACACGTAAGGAGTTGAGGATCGGGTTGAACTTCGACGTTTTCTAGGAGTTTTCTTCTCCGGGGACTTTCGTTCGCTCAAATCTTGGACGACGTCGCTGTCGTCGCTCATCGGTATTTCGAGCACGCTGTTGTCTACCTGTGTTGAAAGAGGACGTTAGTGCGCACGCGTGAACTGATAAAGGGAATTTGTCATGTCTTAAGGAAATGGATGTTGATTGATGAGTTTTTGCCGAGTATTCGAAGTGAATTTGAGTTGGTGAGTGTGACAAAAGTGACTTGGCTAGCGGGCTACATTTTAGGCCACATCTCTGCTTACTTTATATTATAATCATAGTGACAAAATAACCATAATTAACTGTCCATTATCATTTATTAAAGTAAATTGATTTTTTTACCAAACCGATTAATTAATTAACGTTTTACACTATCTCACCAGATGGTAGGTGACGAAAAGGTCTAAGAAACACCACGGTTACATAGAAGAAACACAGGATAGTACATAATTAGTTCGCTTAACAACACAAATAAACAAAAGTGACGCATTCATATTTACAATATTATTCACTGAATGTTTACCATAATTTAATCGAAGTCCGATTCACCGCACTAGATCGCGAATAGGGGAGTAGAAAGGGCACTACAGGGCTATAATAAATGCAGTCAGGCAAGATATTTCGCGCCGGGGGCACGGAGTATCCTGTATGATGCGTTAGTTGTATAAGGGAGGGTCCAGATCGACTTACCGAGCTAGGAGTGACGATCGCCCGGAGAAACCTGTCAGCGTGTTCGAACCACGTGACGCTCGGCCGGTACGCATGCGCGCCAGCCTTCCGCGCCGCGCGAATCTTCTTCAATTCCACACTATACGAGGAACGTATGTTTTTTATCTTATTCTTCAACTCCTTTACACTAACATCGACTAGATTCAACGTATTTATTATCTCCATATATCCTTGTTCTCTAATCTTCTTGTTCTTATAGTGTTCCGAGACTGGATTCCATAAGTACTCGCGTTTCTCGTACTCTATTATCATTTGTATGGTGAGGTCTTCGCTCCATTTCGGGTTGGCCAGTATTGCGACCATATTTGAATTTAGAACATAGTTTTTGTTTTTATCACTGAGTTGAACGAAGGGTGCGTTACGTTCGCATGCGCGCAGCATACTAAAAGCATGTCGATGGCTGGCGGGGTGCGACGGGGGTTATTTCGGGAGTGGCCGATACGCAGCCGCGTGCTGTGAAGCGTGCTGTTTCCTCTCGCGGCGGCCGGTGGCTGGGCACGAGTGAAACGGAAGATTTGTGGCAGCGACAGCCGACCGATACCGCCCGTGCCGCGCACCTTGAACTTGACTGTTTACACTACCAGCTAGCGATAGCGCGTTTGCATTTGTAATCGTGTTTTTTGCACGTCTGTCTTTGATTGTGTGCATGTGTGAATATTTACCGTCTAAGTTTGCGTCTGGTTTATTAGTGTGGGAATATTTGTGGTAACATTTTATGTAATGTAGAAGGATATTTGTAAGAATATTAAATGGTTTTGATTAGGTACTTTACCGCAAGTTTATTTTTGTAGATTTAAAGACGCATGAATGTAGGTATTTTTAAAGTTAATAGATGGATGAGAGTTTGACCTGCATTACCGATGAAATGGCAAAAAATCAAATTCTAGCATATTTTTCATGCCTACGTATCAGAACACGAACGAATCAAAATATGGTTTTGGGTGGTGTATACTTGGCATCGAAAGGTTGCCCGAAAGAAATAGCTTTTAGCGATAAGGTGTCTATGCCATTCGAACGACAATACTTTCTGTGTATTTGTCTTACTTTTGATGGATACCAACTGTAATTGTTTGTTGTTCAAATAGACATAAGTTTTTTATATTTATAAGCAGGTACATACTTATAAATAGATAATTATTTTTCTATACTAGCCTACATAGTACTTAAAACTTAGGCCGGAAATGCAGGAAGAATATATTATCGAAAATTGATAAGTGACACACGTTCGCAAGTAATCAGTAATCACACACGTTCTAAACTTTGAAGAACTGATATTATATTCTCGTTCAAGCACAACCAATCAAAGTTTGAACCAGCTATCTCCGTGTTTTGTACATAAATAATAAGTAGATAGATTGCTAGTGCAAGCGGGTGACGTATCTCGCAGCTCGGTCGGCGCGGGCGGGCGCACGGCGCAGAGAGCGGAGAGGCGAGCGTCCGGTGCGGGAACGTGTGTGGATCATTTATCATGTGCTCGCTAGTCGCCGCCCGTCGTCCGTCGCTCGCTTCGTTCTCTACATATTTGCCAATTGCCCGCCTGCCATCCAAGCGCAGTTTAGGGTTGGCACAATTACTTTGATACCGATTTTTTTTATAATATCACTGAGTTTAGCAGTTTATTTATTTATTTCTTCATCGAATCAACAGCTCTTAGAGTATAAAAGTAAACAGTAAAATAGATCTTACAGCCAATAACAGATAAGCACTATATGTATAAACCAAAAACTTATACCATAAGTAAACTAATTTTTATTTTTTTAATTATATCGTTTAGTTCAGCAGGTTTTTTTTCGGTTTTCACGATGCTGATATGAAATTAGCTTTATTATTTTCGGTTTCCGTCACTGTTGGGAAGTAAAATAATATGCTTAATTTAAAAAATATATTGGTAAGTATTTAGTATTGCAGTTGTTGTTTTAAATAGCACTGGCCCGTGCTTTCGGATCGTAGTGAGTCCTAAGGATATGAACCTAAACGAGGTCATGTCAGATTTCTCACGATGCTAGGTTTCATTCACCTTGAATTTCTTCTTAAAGAAAATTGATGGCACAAAAACGTCAAATTTCTTCAAGTCTAGAGCGAATAGGATTTGTTACACTATTTACATTTTACCAAGACTTAATCGCGTATTATGATTTATTTTCTTTCTAAATAATAATACGCGATTAAAACCCGGTAAAATGTGAATATGTTAACAAATCGTGTAATTTTAGAAAGTTTATAATAAGTATGTTACACTGTCGACTTCATCGTCGCTTTACATCAGGCGAGAGGTCAAATGCTAGCCTGGCTTTAAGTTTAAAAAAAGTACTTAGAAGAATAAAACAGGCAACTCGCCAACCCTACTGCCCTCGCAATGGCCTCGCCCCCCTACACTCCCGGGCCTCGCATATTAATTGCAAATGCGCCGAATGTTTATCCTCCTGCGATGCGAATTGCAACTTATTTTCGGATCAATGTGCTGTGACCGATCGCCTTTTATTGGGGACGCGGACGGTTTCGACTCTAAACTGCAATGACATTTTATTTCATTACAAAATATAAATCGATGAGCATTTTTGACACTTTAATGACATTAAGCAAAAAGAGGCTAAATCGTAAAAAATTAAGTTCCGTAAATTTGTTTTTATTGCTCAAGGCATATTTACTAGAAATATTTTTTAAAGGAAAAATTCATCTTCAAAAATTCACTTGCGGCGAGATTTGAACTCGCGTCCCTGGATCAATATTCCAGTGCCTATACCGCTCTGCCACACAAGTTACCTTTAAAAATATTTCTAAAAATTAAGTTGCAAAATGGTTTTATTTTCAAGTTGCTTTGAGTACAAGACTGCCTAAAACTTTGGAGTTAAGGACATATTATCCTTCCGAAAAAAAGTCCATTTGGGTACCATAACACCCAAAGGGTACAATTGCAATTTTTTTTTCTGAAACTGCTGTTCGTCTGTCTCACGAATCATAATAGCTAGACCGTTAAAATTTAGACGGATGATGTAAGTATTTTGATTTACCACTAAAATCGAGTCCGATTCGCAATATCTCGGCATAAAAAAATATTTTTATTGAACGGTAACGAGACTCGAATTGCAGGCTGAATAGTAAGATTTGAAAAATAACTCTATTTAGTTCAAATATACTCTAAATATGATTCAGTTTAATTTGATTCAAGTATATTCGTTTTTGTTTTAATAAAAAAAACAAATGTATTTTTAAGTTTGTTAGTTTCCTTTTTAATTATCAGTAATCAATAAATAAGACGATCTCTATAGGTACCTAAATAAAAACCTCCGCAACAGCATCACAAACACGTTATCAAAGAACGCTCATCGCCCTCCATAAATTAAACATGGAACCATCGGCACATTAAAGCTGAAATGTCTACCTATCATTACACCTTGACGATCTCGACTTTGCGTCACTGCACGCGACAATACAACCACCAACGCAGAACCAAACTTACGACCCAGTGTTATGGCTTAAATTACAACGGAGAGTCACAGATAAATATCACACAGTACATCCAGATGGTATGATGGTGCGCTTTGTAATTTTCTCAGCGTATATAAAGTTGGGTTGTGAGGAACCGCAATGTTTTAGCTCTGTAGGTTTATACTACGGACTTAATGCCTATAATAATAATACTGTGATGATCTGTGGTGAGCTATGCAATTGAAAACTGTGATTCTTTGGCATGACTTTGGCTGGTGTGGTTGTTATTTTTTGCAAAAATAATAAACAAACTGGTTAAGAGCAAGTCGGACTCGTGCACAAAAAGTTCAGAAACATAATCACAAAAAAAAACACGGTTGTTGTATGGAACCGTGATTTTTTAATTACAAACCACTATAATTGTTATGGTGCCAAAATAAAACAAAACAAGTCTATGAAAATTGTCAACTGTCTAGTCATCATGGTTCATAAATCATAAGTCATGTTATGAGACACTGCCTGGTGACAGACTGACGGACAGACGGACTGCGGTGCCTTAGTAAAAGAATCCCGTTTTCACACTTTGGGTACGAAACCCTGATTTAATAAAGTAAATTTAATACCTACTTACCTTCCTGTTTTAATAGATATCGATGGTAAAAAATGCTAATCACGAAAGTCCTAGGCCAAGGATAATTTAAAACTAGCGATTGAAGACAGGATATGAATATCTGAATAAGACGATGAGGATTAAGCTGTGGTATCTTTAACCAATTCATTACAAGAAGCTTAAACAATTAGGCGACACTCTCCGTTAGCTACACAAAATATAATTTAACCTAAACTGCAGCAACAAAATTCCATGTAAAAGTTCAAACAAGGGGCACAAAGAGCAGCCATCTTATAAATTGACACGTGTCAGACGCGCCCCGTCCCGTCGGCGATGTACCGTGTCACCCGCCGAGCGAGGCCGGGCCTAATGAGGGGGTGCCAGGCCTTTGACTGTGCGTGCTACGTGACGTACAATGTATCGTTGACACGTTTACGGGTTTTGTAGTAGATAGTAGCTTGTTTTTGAATTGTATTTTGGTTGGGAAGCTTAGATTGATGTAGTGAAAAAACGTACGTTAACGATGCACTGGTTTTCACGTCTTTGTTTTGTACCTGTTAGGTTTCCAAATAAATAAAGAAAAAGATTCGGAACATTTCAATGTGTGCATCTGCTGCTGTGTGACAGTGGAACATGTTTTTTTCGAATTTAATAAGGAAGTTAGATTGTCATTCTATTTATTCCTCGTGGTAGCTGTGTAAATAATCAGTTGGAACAAGACAAGATAGTGTAGTGTAGTAGTTAAGTGTAGACCTCAAATCATAAGGGAGCCGTTGGCCGGCGCTGTGCAATTAACTCAACAAGGGCGGAGCATTACGTGTTCTACTTACACACATCGCATCGCATTATCTGTGGCAGTAGGTAAACAGTATCGAGTAAAGTGTTTTATTAAACAATATCGAGTTAATACATCTTCGAAATCCTTCTTTTTAGTTAATACTAGCTGCGCGGTTTCACCCGCGTAAGTCTTTATCCAAAATTTAAATAATTCTAGCATAAGATTTTTCTCCTGATCATAGCAAACACAACAAAAAAAGAATTAGCAAAATCGGTCCAGCCGTTCACGCGTGATACCGCGTGACTGAATAGGAATTCATTTCTAAATAAATCAATAAATAAATATTTATTTTATTAATTTATTTATTAATATTTATTTATTGTAATTGAATTTATGTTTTTTATTTATATTATAATAAATAAATATAATAAATAAATCCTGTGACGAACACACAGCGCCATCTAGCCCCGTGGTAAGCTTCTAAGCTTGTGTTACGGTGGCTAGACAACGGATATACTACTTATATTTATTTTTCTTTTGTAAATACATACATATTATACATAGAAATACGCCCAGACTAGATACAAATATTTATTTTTAAGCATAAATATTTGCACCCAGCGGGAATCGAACCCGCAACCTTCTGTATTGCAGCCAAGCGTTCGCCCGACGCGCCACAGAGGTCGTCAAATTAATATTATATTAAATGTGATGTGACTGATTTACCTCTGAATAAATTTTGTAATTGGTATAAAATAAATATAAATAAGATAATTGAATTCAATTAAAAACAGACTTTTAAGAATCAAGTATCAAAGCATTTCAGTCGCAGTATTATACTAAAATCGGCATGTCTTGTTTCGCGCGTTTCGCCGGGAGCCCGAGAAGCTCCTACCTACCTAGCACCTACTTTAGGGCTGTGCTTAGGGATAGATATAGGTTCAGTACAGACAGTATAACGATTGGAGAGCGGGCAAATATGAATAAATGTAAAGTGATAATGATAAACAATAAATTTAACCAATAATCTTAATTTATTGCTAGTGTTCTCCAGTCCTAATCTCGCGGGAATATAGGGATAAAAAGTAGCCTATGTGTTATTCCAGGTCTCCAACTGTTTACGCTTTAAGTTTCATCGCATTCGGTTCAGTAGGTTTTTGTGTGAAAGAGTACAAACTTTTGCGGTTATAATATTAGTTAGATTAGAAGTTTAGTTTTTTAAGAATAGACAGACATTGCATATTATGATTAATGGTTTATGTCGGTAGCAGTAGATTTCGTTAGTAGCAGAGCTGATAAATAGATAGATAAACAGGTACCTTAGTATAGAGATAGAGGGCGGAGACAGTGTCCTATCTCTATCTATCGATCTAAGTAAATAGTAAAGTAAACATAGTAAGCGATGAAAGTATAAGTACTAGGATAGCATGACACTGAAGGCACGCGCCATTACGCTCCGCTCCGTCCGGAACGGGCCTTATTTCCGGAAGGAAGCGGGCCGGAAGCCGCGCCGCGTCCGCCCGACCGACTGTCGACTACCTCCCACATTATGTGCGCCTGGTAGGTAAATGTTACATTTTGATGTGGACTTCGTTCGAAAGAGTTTTTAACAATTTTTTAGTAAATAATGTATTTTTCTTTTACCCAAAAGAAGAAGGTGTGAGTAGTGGAGACAAAAATGCAGGTACCTGAAACAAAAGAAGCACATTTATTAATCTAAATAAATAAACACATTTTAATAAAGATGAAGGCTGTGTCCACATGAGCGATTACAAACTATCACGCGATCGGAGTTTTGGCGGGAACTTTTCATTTTCGTGAAAACTAGTTCAAATGAGTGTAAATAGTTTAATTTCGGGGGCATATTAATCAATTTAATTTCATGAAGGTGTAATGAAAGTGAACCAGTGCAACACATGAAGCAAACACTTTAGCGTTGTCTCCAAAGCTCGTGTGAACTTGTAAATATTAATAAACTCGACACTGGCCACTTTCCAAACGGCCATAATCGGTTCACAGTCGATAAAAAATAATAAAATAATGAGCGAAAAGTCACTTTGCTGTGGTGTCCAGCACGCTTAATCCTAGATTCCTACTAATATTATGAAATCGCGCAGACTGCATACGAAGTCGTACTTATTTATACGAAGACGTTATGTAGATTATTGTAAATTTAGTAAGTAGTCTGCGCGCTTCCATAGTAGGTATTTGAAAGGATGGGATTATTCGAACGTACCTATTCGTATGTTACCAATGACATTCTATACCCAAGGACAAATCACGTCATACAAACTTAAAACCAAAACATGGCACCGGCTAATTTCACCATACGAAGCTTCGACTATTGTTGGTAGATTTGCATTGCCGCTTACGCTTTGGTCACTTAAAATACTCTCGGTAATTAAGCATTAATGTGCATCAAATTTGGCTAGTCGAAGCTTCGTATGGTGAATTTAGGAGACGAGCCAAACAAAAAAGCAACGGAGTAGTATTGGGCAATTAATTTTTGTTTTTCCATTACCAATTTTTTTATGCATTTCGATTAAACTAAAAAAATGTAACTGTATTAACCTTTTATTTATTATTTAAATAGCTAAATTATGTATGAAAATTTAACGACGATATTTTTACCAAAATTAGAGGGATGGTCCCCTCGTTTGGATACCTTAATAGTTTATTAAGAAATAGAGCAGGAAAAATGTTAAAAAAAAAGAACAGTCAAGTGCCAGGCAGACGCGAGCACCGAGAGGGTTCCGTATACACATCCAATGATAAACATTTAGACAATTTCTTGGTCAACCGCCAGTACACTTTAGGTTTTAGGACGGACAGACAGACAGACGGATAGATAACCGAGTGTTTCTATAAAGGTTCCGTTTATATTGAAGTACTTACGTACCTAACCAAAAATAAAAACAAATATACTTATTTTGATGTACTTTTTTTTTATTAAAACAGTAAATCTGATCATAAGATACTAAGTACCCTGAAACAAATTTAATTTGTTAAAAACTTGTCTTTTAGACTTAGTTTTTTTTTCCATGGTATCCTTCTGGCAAATGTAATGTAATCGTATGTTGACATATTTGTGTATGATAGCCTTAGTCAAATCATAAATATGGTTAAACTGATCTTTTGTGTGTCCATCAATTTGGTTAAATATGTTGATATTCAAAAGTGACTGTATGACTTTTGTAGTCAAAAAAGCTTTATCATATTTTTTAAGCATAAATTTTCCGCCGCTGAGTTTATTATAATGTCTTATTATGTTTTCCGTTTCGGTACTTATCACGAAGACATCTTTTGACGCATAACACAAACCACCCATATCCTTCAAATCCACTAGTTTATGGAACCATTCCTTTTGAGTGGCTAATAAGATATTTTTACAGTCATCACACTGTAACTTTTTTAATAATTGGTAAACTACGAATCCTGAAATATAACCAACTATCTGGGCCTTGATTTTATTGTTAGGGGTTTCATCTATAGTTTGTGCTAAATGGTCACAGTTACTATTATATTTCTCTTCTATTATTTCTTCATTGAAACGTTTCTTCATAAATGCTTTAGAAATGGTTTCTTCATCGAGTTCTTCATGGCGGTAATTATGGGAAGAACTATTGATATTTTGTAAATTATTTTGCAATATAGGCAAATTTTCAAGAGGCAAGCAATTTCCTGTAAATTTAGAGCTCAATTCCAAATGGGATAGCATTTTCTTGTAAGCGGACTTAAATTGTCGGGCATTTGGGTTATTGTTGAAACCACCAAGACTTCTAATTTTACCGAAGAATAATTCAACGTGGTCCTGACTGAATTTGAACATCGTCAAGTACGACACAGCTTTAGTATCAACAAGTGACTTATATAAGTACTCCATGCTATTTATGCACACTAATAGTCCAACGATGCCTGTATTGGCCTGACATTTGTGCAATGGCACTTGCTTGATTTCAATCACGGTGCGTGATTCTTTATTAACTCTAATCGTTTTTTTGTATGATACTTTAGTAGAAAGCGAAAGTAAATATTTCTTAGCTTGGGCACAAAATTGTATTACATCTGCGGCATTTTCGGGATTTAACGGTTTTTTAAATCCAAATTCCTTCAAATTTCTCGAGTTTAAAACATCAAAAATATCGTTTATTAATTTTAAGAACCTCACTGTTGAATCTGAATTTTCAAAACTTGTAATTTGTAATTGCTTATCGCAAAATTCTATAGCCTTAGCAACACTGGTACTTAACAGTTGAGTCGCTAATTTTACTTTCATAACTTCGTTTCTGAATTGTATGTGTCGCAGAGTCAGCTTGTTGGCTAAATGCAAACTATTTTCTTCTTGGAGATTATGTAATTGCTGTATAAGGCTCCATTTTACAGTTCCATTACTTCCATCACAAAATTCTTTTTTGGACTCCAATAAGTTTCGGACCAACTTCACCATGTGGCACGCATCCAAGAATACAACAACTTTGTAGTCACCGCTCGGATGCTGGAACGTTGTATTCATGTTTTCGTGATTTTCAAGTTCGCAGCCCAGCATTTTCATGCAATTAATGTTAGATTTGCATCCGTCGAAAGTTAACGACACAATTTTGACCCCAGCATCCTGGCATTTTTGTAAGGCAATGTTAATTATGTTTGCCTTCATTTCACCAGTCAAGCTTTGAATAAAAAAGTAGGCAATGGGCAATGTCCAACCTTCAAGTAATGAAACTACAAGAAGTACAAAGACTTGACTAGCCTTTTGGTCTGAGTTATCCATACCGATTCCCATATCGACAAGGCCTTCATAATTAGTGCCAGTCCATATTCTTTGTTGTCTTATGGACATTTCATCGGCAATAAGAGAACAGATCAGTGGTTCCGACGATAGTTTGGATTTATCGGTTAATCTTTTAAAAGCTTCATCCGTGAAACCAGGTTCCGCATTCACGTTTTTATACCATCTGAATAATGTACTCGGGTGTGGAAGACTCTTGTTGAAAATTCTCCGTAAGTATTGATATGCAGCGGTGGAGTAAAAATGCAAAGTAAGTGCAAATTTTTTAACTGCTAGCGGATAAGTTGAGAAAGGTTTTCGCTTCTTAGCCGATAAAATTTTCAAAATGCTTTCATCATTGTTCTTAGTCACTCTTTCTATGTCATTACAAAGAGAATCGTCAATTAAACGTTTCTTCCTTAAACTCTGTACGATTTCCTTCAATGATGAATTTGCTTTAATAAGCCTTTTATTTTGTTTTTTTAGATTTCTTATCTGTTTGTCTTTAAAATTTAACTTTCTATGACATTTTACAAGCTCTTTCTTGAACTGTGATGTTTTTGGTGTGTTCAGGACAGAATCTAATCCTGATGGTGATGACAATGTCGACTTATCACCTGAATTATTAATATTTTGTGATAATATAGATTCTTCTTGTACCGCAGCAGTAAACTCCTGCAACAAAAGTTATTGTGTGTAGACTTCAGAACCAAAAAAGAGTATTTTAGAAATTAGGTAATTAATTATACACTTACAGGTACTTGTGATGAGCTTATTTTCTCTGATGATTTTGCTACCTCCAGACTTATTTCCTTTGATTGACTAGTTTCAGCAACAACACCATACTAAAATTTTAATAAAATTAATTAAGTAGAGTAATTTCAAAATCTAGATTTTGAATTTATTATTTATTATTTTTACATAGTATATTATGTCCTCACCTCAACCTCAATATGCGGAACAGCTGTCTTTTTTAAACGCTTATATCCTTTTGTAGTATAATATATATCAGATTCATGAAAATGATCTGAGCAAATGACGCTTGATTTATTGGGTTTGTAAAACTCTTCGGATCTTTCTTTTGCTACCAACTTGCGCCAATCCTCTCTCATAATCTCGTGTACAGGAAAGCTAAAAAAGTTCATAGGTATTTATTGTTGATTAGTAGGTATATTTAGTAGGTACATGAAACAACTACCATTTTTTTGTACAAAAAACACGATATTCGTTGCACCCTATATACTGTAAATTACCTACTATACGGTATCTACTGTAGGAAAGTGAAAACCATATTAAATTGAATTCGAAAATTTTTCAATGAAATACTCTTGAATAGAGTAAGAGGTGACAAGATTGCACGTACTTTTTCATCATTAATTGATATACTATGATTCAGTGGGTCTACTTTGTACTAGCCTGTTGTATACCATTTTATTAAATTTGACTAACTTCTGCTGCTTCGATTTTTTCTTCCGATACAATAAAATAATCCTAACATAAAACCGAGTCGATCTTAACATTTTTTTGTCAAGATTACCCATTTTTATGGCCAACTTGCGCTTGACCAAAAAAATTACTATGTAAAAATTGTTTTCACAAAAAAAAGACCTAAAGTTTCCTAAAACAGTTTCTCTGTATCTTATAAGGTTCCAAATTTCCCCATACTGTCCCAGTTAAAAAACACTCTGTACCGCCTATCTGATTGTGTCAAAATTACTTTCCTACAAACAATAGCCTAACCTAACCTAACCAGATAAAACAAAAGTGGTAAACTAATGTTCAACCAGTTCCGAAAGTAATAACAAAAAATAGCGTCTCCATTGTATTTGTGTTCTGGTGGCGTCCTTTCGTCTCTTTCTTTCTGATGCGCGAGTTAGAAGGAGAAGGAAATATGTTTGATGGTTAATAACAATTAAAATTGTTTTTTGAGTATTTAACTAAATAATTTACACTTTTTCGTGTGTTACCTTACATAATTAAATTCAACTTACCGGTGGTAGGTCACACCATCTTTTTTTTGCGTTGTTAAAGTATTATTTCGGCACTTTTTTATTGCACACTTCGGCATCCTTACCGCTTAGTGATCTTCGCGCGACTGAGACAAAAGTGTGCTTAAAATTGCTTTAAGCACAATTTTGTCGTGCCGTTGAAAGCGCGCCGATGCGATGTCCTGGGTATAGAATGTCATTGTATGTTACCAACCATACAAATGAAATTTGGACGAAAACGAATCCAAAGCGCGCGCGGTCTAAAGGTGAAAGTTTGTGAGTAAGTAAACGAACCAGTATATTTGTAACTTCTTAAGTGATTTTGATGAAACGAAGTATGGAGATAGCTGGAAATCTGGATTAACACATATAGGTTACTTTTTAACCCGCGGGTTTGTATCAGCGAGACGCAGCTAGTTAATTATTACAAAAAAAACAGTTTTTCTTTAAATAATTACCGATTGATGCCTAAAAAAAACTAACTTCTGCTATGACACGTATATTTTGGTACGGAACCCTAACAACAATGTCACCTTACCAACATACTAAAACCACGCTTTTCCCAAAGTTCCATTATTCCCCAAATAAAGGTCCACTCACACGAGCGAGCCACCTCTCGGTCGCGTCCCGTGTCCGCTAATCCACTTTTAATTTTGATTAATGCGACGCGACGCCAGCGCCCGCCCGCGTCCAAAGGACGCGGCTCTAATACCAAATTAGCTGTTACCAGCCTGTACTTATAATCCCCTGGTATTTTGGGTGTCATTTGGATTATTTTTATGATTTTTTAAGCTTTTGTTTCTGGAAAAGGATTTTTAGCGCCAAAGTAACGAATTTCTTTTAAGGTAGATTAAAAAAACAAATAACAAGTATTCATTGTATAATTACCTACTTCGTTTTTTAATTGTAGACTACGATTTGACACATCTTTCTGAAGAAAATATATCGAATACAGGAACCATAATGTCAGTTTATCGTCTCAATTTAGGAAAATGTCCTAAGTATTTCTATCTGTATTTCAAAATTACGTTTATAAAAAAAGGGATTTAAAACAAGCATCCTTATTTCATCCTCCAAGCATTTAAACTCATTCTGCGCGATATCTCCGAGATCCCTTCGACGCGGGCTCGCAGGGATTTACAGCCGGGGTCCAAGGGATTACGGGACGGTCGGCGTTATCGAGTTATCAATTACCTACCCGCGCCATGTGTCTCGGTCCGGATGTCGGTTTACTAGGGATTGCAGCGTCCCGCGGTTTCACCCGCATAAGTGCCAATCCAGTGGGAATACTGATAATAGGACTATCGAACACAAAAACATTTTTTCAATTCGGACCAATAGTTCCTGAGATTAGCACGTTCAATCAAACAAAAAATAACAAACTCTTCAGCTTTATATTCTTAGTAATAGAATATTAATCATGCACATAGATTTGGTTTTATTCAAAAGAAGTTAATAGCTTGTTGTTTATATGGCGCGTCGGGTGATCCTCTGACTGCAATGCAAAAGGTTGTGGGTTCAAATCGCGCCGGGGACAATTATTTATGCTGACCTTTGATGTTTGCTTTTGATTCTTTCCATATGTATCACATGTATTTACGAGTATTTCCAAAAAAATAAGTACGTCCTATACAATACACTAAGTTATTATTTCTTATCGGTTGTGAACCGATTATGGCCATTAGGAAATTAGCCAGTGTCATGTATTTTAATATATTATGCAAGTTATTTGC
Organism: Idaea dimidiata; assembly: GCA_949358125.1. NCBI lineage: Eukaryota > Metazoa > Arthropoda > Insecta > Lepidoptera > Geometridae > Idaea > Idaea dimidiata. The sequence continues at coordinate 3,859,203 of OX442342.1, forward strand.
ATCGAAACAGTCAAGTCGTCATAGTTAAAGTCAAGTCTAGGGAATCATTTGTAAACACGGCGGCCATTTACAAACAATCTTCACGGAGCCTTGGAGACAACACTAAGTCAATGTTTTGCACCGATTTTCACTTTCATTCCACTTGTACACCTTCACGAAACTAAATTGATTAATATGCCCCCGAAATTAAACAATTTGCACGCATATGAACTAGGTTTCACAAAAATGAAAATTTAGCACCACATCTCCTCAACGAGTTCCCGCCAAGACTCTCATACACTAATTTATATATCAAAACATATCTGTCAATGTCAAATGTTTCACAATGTTACACAGGAGTTTTGGCGGGAACGCGTTGAAAAATTAGTGTGATTTTTACCGCATGTAGAAATGTGTTTGTGGTTCAATGGGGCTGGTAACAAAATGATCTCTGCAATTGGGTGTGGCGCTAGTGTCTACGCAATGTTTTAAATTTTCCTAGTAGTTTTTGGTTTTAGTTTTATTCACAAGCACCTAACAGTTTGTCGGAAACACGGTGTGAGATGTGTTGCTAAATTTTTATTTCTATGAAACCTAGTTCAAATGCGTGCAAAATGTTTAATTTCGGGGTCATATTAATCAATTTAGTTTCGTGAAGGTGTACAAGTGCAATTTAAGTGAAAATTGGTGCAAAACATGGACTAAGCGTTATCTCCAAAGCTCCGTGAACAATCTTTGTAAATGGCCGCCGTGTTTAGAAATGATTCCCTAGACTTTACTCTAACTATAACGACTTGACTGTTTCGATGCAAATAACTTGCATATTTATATATTTATAATACTTGACACTGGCTAATTTCCTAATGGCCATAATCGGTTCACAACCAATAAGAAATAAATAAAACAAAATGTTTCACATCTGTCAGGCGCCCGTGACAGCTCTGTTTTTTTTTGTTAGTACATTCCGGCGGGATCTGGACTTACGCATGCTGGTGAGACCACAGATGGCAGACACAGCTATTAATTAACTTAAATCATAAAACTACGTTGGTTTACTATGGCTGTTACTGTATAGCCCTACCTACTAATGTGGCCTAGTTTCTGAACCGACTCCAACACAACGCAGGGGAACATAATTACAGGGCTTGGGGACACCTTGGCAAACAACACCGGGTAGAATTGAGAATAGAATAGAATAGAAAACATTTATTTATAACAAAAAGGTACACATAGGACACCAAAGACACAATTGCATAATTACCTACTATACAAGTTTGTAACGGGGATGCCCATTTAAGCCGAAAAGAAGTTGTTTTAAACGTCTAGGCGAACAACTGTTGTTCTACGACTCTTGGATATACGATCTATTTTGAAAATATTTTATGATTCACTGAAAAAACAGCTGCTGACACCTAAATTTTTGACCGTAGTAGACCAAAGTAAATGAAAGGACAACATAAGGTCAATGACATCGAACTCAAAGAAACAGCTGATTTTCCAGTAAACACTTAAAATGTTCGAAAACTACTTCCAATATCCAAAAGTCGTAGAACAAAAGTTGTTCGCCTAGAACAACCCCCTTTGGCTTGGGAATCCTGGTTACACCTTTATAAAAAAATTAATAAGAACAAAAACATAAACATAGTCCAATTAAAAATGTCCAAGGAGCCGTGTGTCTGCTGCCAACAAGGAATCTGCCTCGGCATACGTTGTGGTTCCAAAAGAAGCCACAACACCGGCAAAGCCGATAGGGTGATCAAATTTAGGGTAAATATTGAAAGAGAGAAAAACATTTATTGAAAACAAACACACACATAAGAAGGTACATACGATCAATGGGACACAATTTTTGTTATAATATTATTGGTTATTCTCACCCGCGGAAGTCCCGATTCCATTGGAATATCGGGATAAAGGGTGTTGTGTAGGTATGTAGCCTATGTGTTTATATATAGACTTCTTCAGCATCCAGGTACAGCTAGCTGTATTTCAAGTTTTATCTTAATCGGTTCAGTAGTTTATGCGTGAAGGAGTAATGAACATACTCTCTTACACTTACATTCAAAGTTTCACATTTAAATTATTAGTTTTTAATTTTTATTTAAATGTAATTATTAGTAATATAATAAACACTTTTATTAGTAATATTTTAAAGGATTTTTATTCACTTTCATTTTATAAGAGTGATAAAAGTGATGCCTAGTTTTATAGATAGACATACATCTGGCTTGTTTTATTTATATACGTAGCACACTTAATGCCGCATTTACCTAGTTATAAATTAAGGGTGTGAATTTGTCTATTGGACCCTATGGACTATGGGCATCGATCGGCGCGGCCCGGCCCGGGGCCCCAATCACAAGATCATAAAATGAATCTAAACGCGATTTCGTCATCTGTGTAGACCCAGCCTTATATCCTGTAAAATCACTTATAATTTTTTTTCAATAAAAACAACCAAAAATCTTGTTCTTTGTCGTACATGTATACTACGTACGTACATCAAGAGAGGAATGGTAACAAATTCAGACATATTTGCGTTTAAAATATTTTTAGCATGAAAAAATGAAATAAGGTTGTGCTGGTGATAAATGGCAACTATCACTGCCTCAAACTACCAGGACGCCATAAAGTTAAAGAGCATTTTCACGATTAAGCACGAACAATTAAACGCCCAAAATGCCGTCTTGACGCTCGTTATTTTTTATTCGAGACCTCATTAGTAGGGCGAGTTCCCTTCGATTATTTTACACGAGGGACGAACGTGAAATGTCCTTCGGCCCTTTAGGTCCGGTCCCAGTTATGTGCGAGCTGTTAAGAATGATGCTGCCCTGGTACACGCATTAAGGAATCACTAGTCAGTGATATGAGTAGGCTGAGATTGGATGGTTCTAGGGTTGGTCGTTATTTGTTATCTTTCCCGTTTTATGATCGCCTAGTTATTTAGCGAAAAATTCGATGAGAATAAAAACATATCTTTAAGGGAGGTAGGTTTTCATTTTGTTTAGACCACTATCTATCATGCCTGATGGCAGTACATGGTCTAAGATGTATTACGGGGATTTAAAAGACACCCAAAGATAGAAATATCACTAACACTTCAAAAACACTTCAGACTCTGTACCTAGGTAGTAAATCAAATGACAAACGTCGCGTCGCATACCTACCAACAATCTCGCAAGATCATCATCATTACCTCGCCAACACACATCATAATCTCCATTATACACCTTACACACTAACATATAAACTATATACCTACCTATATATATATATCTACTTACAAGAAACAATCTCATATAATGTAGGTAGGTGCGCAGTAATCACGAGCAAGTCCTCTTGAGGGCGTTTATTACCACTAGTTCTATTAGCTAGTCCCTTGATGGAACTACCTTGTTGTATCAGTAATTCCTCTGTTCAAGTACAGAATTCAATTTAAATATTTTATTTATTTATATAACTTAGATTCAACAGTCAATACAATATAATATAACTTATATATAATTAATACCAAACTTAGACTAAATTGAATCTACATTTTATTTGTTTTATTTTATTGTAGGTACCAGCCGGACGGTACGTAGTTCCACCAGCTTGTGCTATTTCCTTTCAGATAGCTACTGGGATTAGACTAGTTCCTTGAGCTTTTCCAATACCTAGTACCGAGAGTAAAAATCTCAGTAGTTCTTTCAAGGGGCCACCCAACAGAACTAGTGGGAATAACCGCTCGACTCGAGGACGGAGCGAGCGTCGTACGAGGAGCATAAAATACGGTGTCGTCGACTGTACCAGTAGTGTCACTGATACAATGGTAGTGCCGGATCGGACGGGGTTATCGATATCGATACTAATTGAATCTTTATAAGTACCGATAAAATGCTTTGTTCTGGTTGACTGAACGACTGATCAACGCACAACTAAGCCACTGATAGTAGGTACACATTAATAAGGGTCTATTGATTAAATTATCAGCCATACCATGATCTCTTTTAAGTCGTCACTAAGTCGCCGTTTTATTCGTTCAGCTAAAAAAAAAACATTATTAATAATTAAAAAAAAAACGAAACCAATTTCAATATTTTTTTTAAATAAGAAACTGTTGTATTAAAAGTAGTCAGGGTATTTTTTATTTAAAGCTTACTTTATTTTTTTTAAGCGACAAAAGGACGACACAGTGACGAGAATTTTATAGTTTTATAAATGTTTTTTTTTTCGAGAGGAATACAACCGGATGTTGATGGTGATATTCTATTTATTTGTTACCAGCTTCACCTGCGTAAGTCCCGTTTCCGCTTGAATTTTGGGATAAAAAGTATTGTATTTCCCGATATTCCTGCGGAATCGGGACTTACGCGGGTGAAACCGCGAGGCGCAGCTAGTATTTTAATAATTATGTTTTTTTTATCGAGAGGAATACAACCGGAAACATCGCTTGGATGGTGATGGTGTTTTGTTACCTACTTTTATCCATTACACATATCTACAGCAACATACATACATAACAAAGTACCTACATACAGGCAACAATGTCACAAACTATAGCTACCTACCTACGTACATATCTAGACACGGCACGATAATCACCCGGCCCGTCCTCTCTCCTCTCACTCGAGGACGCAGCGAGCGTCGAGCTCGGCGCGACGCGACGGGGCGCATAAAATACGATGTCGTCGGCTGTAGGCGCTTCGTGTCACCGATACGACGGTAGTGCTGGGTCACCGGGAAGGCGAGGTTATCGATATCGATAATTCAATAAAATAATTATGTGATTTACACAATTTTTTGACTTAATTATGGCTATTTTTGTTTAAATAAATAAATATTGTTTATTTCGATTATTTGTCAATGTATTTATTTTGATTTATTGTATTGTAATTTAATTAATTAATAGGTTTTTTCCAGGTAGTTACTGATGTGACCATCTATAGGCATTATTAGTAATATAATGATAAACATGATTGTTGACGTGGCGATACAAGCGGCAGCGAGTTTTTGCCACGCTATATGAAAACAAATGTTTCAGATGTTTCACATCTGTCAGGCGTCCCGTGACGGCTCACATTTTTTTATTGCATAGTTAGTTTGGTTTTTATGGATTTTATTTCAGTTTTTTAGTTTTCTTGCTTAAAATAAATTTTTATAGTTACAGAACAATTACAAAAGTACTTATATAAAAAATGTCAGTAGTAAATTAGTTACCTTATTAAAACTTAAAATAATTAAAATTAAAAACCAACCTTAATTAAAATACAAAAAGAAACGTAAAGTTAACATTAATACGTTTACTATTTTGTAATAATTTTACAGATCAAATCTGTCCACTTATGTGTAGCTTAGGAAATGTGTTTTTCGAAAGTTGTAGGCTAGGTAGGATTTGAATCTAAGCTGCAGCTGCCTCTCGGCCCATGGCTCATGTAATTCAGCAGAGCCGTATTTATCTGAGTGGCGGTATCACCAACTGCGTTGTAAAACTTCATTCCAACAACGCAAGCAAACTACCAAAATAAAATTGTATTATGCCTTCACCAACGCAGCGCGAACGTTAAGTACAACATGCTCAAAGAGATATATCCACACATACATACGTAGTATATGTTAGTAGGCATACATATGGCGATTTAGTCGACGGGACGCGAATACGATATCTACACGATATGTCACCAATACACGACAGCTAAACTAGAGCTGGGACTTTTGTATCGATTAAAATGTCGATATCGATAGTTTAATACAAGCAGAATTAAACTACAAATTTTCGAATTGCAATGGTGGAACTAATTCCAAATGCAAATTTGATTAGTTTTCCAAAATGGAAATTTCTTAATTAAAAAGTGAATATTTCGTAAATTTGTTTTTATTGCTCAAGGCATATTCGCGAGTTCAAATCTCGCCGCAAGTGAATTTTTGAAGATGAATTTTTCCTTTAAAAATATTTCTAGTAAAAAGTGAATGTTTATTTTTCTATACGAATAGCAATTTGCTAATATGATTAATCCACGATAACCATGATCTCTTTACAAGTAGCCGCGAAGTCGCCGCGTTATCGTGCAGCTAAAAAAAAAAAACAACTACAAAAAAAAAGAGATTTTTTTAAATTATCTGTAGTTATATACAGTTAATTGTTAAAGTAGTCGGGATATTTTTATCTAACTTATAATATTTTAAATATATAGTTCCTTTAAGCCACAAAAGTATGATAAAGCAACGAGACACGATCATGGTAGCGCGGAATATATTTAGTTATTTGCAAACACGCTCTAAATCGATGTCAACCGACTTTCAGTATCCCTTATCATCATTAAAGCGAAGGCACTCGTAATCTTCCACCATTGTCGTCTCTCCCACTTATAAAAAGCATTAGTTTCGCATTAACGCCGACCAGCACAACGGGAAAAAGTCCTTCAAACAATAAAAGTATCGATAAAATGTAATATTTATTTATTCCCCATCACTATTTATGTTTCCCTCGCATGCAATCAGTCGGTGCGAGCCGCGGCGACGCCACTCAGCCAGCCTCGTAAACGTTATCGGGTACATCGTAAAAACGCTACGTAAAATGGCGAACGTGCCGGCCGCGTTGACACCCGCCGCGTTCTAAATGCAAGCGAACCGTGTAGGGTTACCATATCTCGGGATTTGTCCTGAGAACACAGGATTTTTGAACTCTTCTCAGTATTTTGCAAATTTCAGTAATAATTGCACACTTAAAATTAACACTTTATATACCCAAGTAGGTACTGAATTTGTTTTACAAAGTCTGTCCGGCCCGTCCGTCAGTTACAGGCAGACAGACACGTTAAACTTATAACACCCCTCTTTTTCCGTCGGGGGTTAAAAAAATGTGAGCCGGACGCCTGACAAATGTGAAACATTTGACATTCACAGATGTGTTTTCATATAGCGTGGCGATGCGTCGCCACGGTCTGTATCATGCCAACAATCAAGTGTACCCCGCGCCTATAGATGTTTCACATCAAGAAATCTCAAACTGTCAAAATATGAGATGTTTTGGAGATTGGAAATCAGGCCTTTTTTTTTCATCTGGTAACCCTAAGCGAAGGGAACGAGAGGGCGCTGCCACCGACCGGCGACCCCTCTACCGAGTGTCGAGCTATCGAGGTACCCCGGGACAACGCACTTCCAAATTTGAATATTTCAGAATGCTTTTCGCATTTTAAATAGATTCGAATTTTGAATTTGGGATTAATGTTCTTTACCATCTTTTTGAACGTTTTATCCAATAAGTTATTTCTGCTTGAGCAAGTCGCAGATTTCTTTTATTACTATACATACCAACTAGAAAAAAGCCCACAATCGTTTCATTGAACGTATTGTAATTTATATTTCGTGTGTATAATAAGAATCAATTCATTCACTATTTAACCCTGTTAGTCCTTAAATCCTGTCAGATTATTAAGCACCCTTTAATGAAGAATGTTAATAGGTATGCCAAATCGGTTGTTACAGTAAAGCTTGTATTTATGTATACCAATACACTAGTTTTTGTTGTAGTCAAAAATACCTATTAGTTTAGATTTTACAGGCATTTAACTTACGGTAAATATTGAGTCTTGCTATCAGTCTCGTGACGTCATTTACAGCTCTCCCCCTAATCAAAACGTTAGACGACATGTACTGTGACATCGACACATAGAGCGCGAGCGGACTCGGCGAGTGTGAGATGACGTCACACCCAAGTACGAGTCGGCATAGCACGTTTACTTCTATAAATCGGAAGCGAAATTAACGTATCGAAGTAATTCTTTCACTTGTATTTTTTATTTTTGACCTAGAATATGGCGAGCTAACATTCAAAATTAGTTATTTTTCTTCATTAGATAAATTTAAAGCTTTGTACGAATTTTTTGCCAGAAAGAGTATAACCAACATATAAATACAATCTAATTCCGACCAAACTTTCGCATTTGATATATTAGTAGGATTGCTCAGTTTCAAATACTTATCTAGTTACTATAAATATTTTTAAAGGAAAAATTCATCTTCAAAAATTCACTTGCGGCGAGATAAACCCGCGCGCGCACGATAACTTGTCGCGGCGAATTTTTGATGATGAATTTTTCCTTTAAAAATATTTCTAGTAAATATGCCTTGAGCAATAAAAACAAATTTACGAAATACTTATCTAGTTGTTAGAATTCTTAGATAACTCAGCTCACTGGATTTCCATCAAAGCATTTTTCTCAGTTACAAATACCAATTTGTTATCAAGTTAACGAGTCTCCTTCGACGATTCGATCTATTATTGAGTTTGATTTCTCCATGAAGGTCGTTCTCTCGCTCAGATAAGGCTTCACTAGGCGGGATTTAGACTTTAATTGACGCAAACGTGACCGCTTATTATTATTTTTTATCGGTTGTGAACCGATTATGGCTATTTTTAAAGTAGCCAGTGTCAAGTATTAATAACTTTAGCAAGCAATTTGCATCAAATTGTCGCAAATTAACGTAACCTCTTATTATTGTTTCTTATCTGTTGTGAACCGATTCGGGCCATTTGGAAGGTAGCCAGTGTCAAATATTATTTATTAATTTTAGCAAGTTTTTTGCAATTTGCATCAAATTGTCGACTATTACTTCAATTCAAAGTTAATGCTTAGTTCTTGCCAAGCTCAGTCTGAGCAAAGTCAAAGTACGTACTGTAGACTTCAGTTTAAGAGACACCTTTGACGTAAAACTTCACATACATCAAAGAGCAGTATAAATCCTATTAATATTATCCTACTATACTACTTGTCCTACTATCCTACTTCCTTCCTGCTAATATTATAAATGTGAAAGTGTGAGTGTTTGAATGTTTGGATGTTTGTTACTCAATCACGCAAAAACTACTGAACCGATTGCGATGAAACTTGGAATATAGGAAGTTGGATACCGGAAAAAACACATAGACTACTTTTTATCCTGATATTCTCTGGGAACGGGACTTATGCGGGTAAAACCGCGGGGCGCAGCTAGTAAATTATAAACTACTAGCTGCGCCCCGCAGCTTCACCCGCGTAAGTACCGTTCCCGCGGGAATATCGGGATGAAAAGTAGCCTATATGTTAATCCAGGTCCCCATCTACCTATATTCCAAGTTTCATCGCAATCGGTTCAGTAGTTTTTGTGTGAAAGAGTAACAACTTCACATACATACATACTTACATACAAACTTTCGCGTTTATAATATTAGTAAGAAGTAAAGGCGCTACGTGCCTCCAAAAACGTAAAAACAATAAGAAGTGCAATCCTTAATTTCAACTCGATTGAACATGCATCCGTGGCCAAATTGGAAAGGCGTTGGAACGGATTCCCAGAGATGCAGGTTCAAGTCCTGTCGGGTGCGAAAAAAAAAAAAAAAAAAAAAAAAAAAAAAAAAAAATATTGGAAAGCATTTCTTTAAGTATAGTTATCCAAGTGTAGGTAACACTTTAAAAATATAACAAAAAAAGAAGTAAGATCATAGAGAACGAATAATACGAGAGAAGAATAATATTAGTAAGAAGTAAGACCATAGAGAACGTGTGAAAAGAGGCAGTAGGTAGGTACTTTTATTATTAGAGGCGAGTGACGAAACCACAACAACATAAAAAAAGGGTTTTAAATCTCGAGGCGACGGTCAAACGTATCTGAACAGTAGGGTTACGGTTACGATACGACCGACCGAATTATCTGCGCCGTATATCAACATACGAGACTGTTTTGATGTGCCATTAAACTTACCGTCTGCTGCCTCTCCGCAGAACTCAACTAGCATACCTATAACTAGGGATGTTATGGCCATCTATGGTTCAACGTATTTAGGATCTTAGTTCATGCAAAAATAAAATGTATTAGGCGTTACTCCATATCAACTATATCAAAAACTAAATATACCTTTTTAATATAGGTAGTTAAGATAAATTTGTATTTTTTTCTAATCATGAATAAAGCGCGATTAACCCGGTAAATAAATAAAGTGTTTTATTATAATAATGTTGTGAAATAAAACACTTTATTTACCGGGTTTTATTCATGATTTTTAAACGACGGTAAATAAAGTGTTTTTTTATGCAAAATCGCGAAAACCATGGAAGAAATTATTTTAATAATGTAGTGTTTCAGTGATTCTTAAGCTGAAATCTATTTTAGACCAATGTACCTACATAGTTTAAACAATAAATTATTCTTATTCTTATTCTGAGCAAAAACTTTGACTTAAGAGATTTTTTGGTATTTATAAAGCGATCTTCGAAGTCGAAGTTTACCCATCCACTTCCTTAAGTTTTTTCCTTTCATTGGTTGCCTGGAAGAGATCGCCCATAAGCGATAAGGTCGCCCTTTGTACAACTTTAGTTTTTAAGTTCTAAAATGTAAGCTTGTTATAATTTGTGTCTTTTGGTACAATAAAGTGTTAATCAATCAAGTTTTTCGAATTTAAAATGTAAACCAATCAAAAATAATGACTTAAACTTTGCTTCCAGTTATGACTATGAAATTCTTTATATATTTTTTTCGACTATAATGATTTTGAAATGCATTTCGACCATAAATTCCGATTCAAAGTTTTTGCTTAGTTTTTGCTAAGCTCAGTCTGAGCAAAGTCAAAGTACGCACTATAGATTCCAGCCTTAATATCTCTGAGTATTCATATTTATGTAGAGTAGGCATTCATCGTATAATTAAACATTAACCTTCTTACTTAAAAACGCTAATTAATGCTCTGCATATAACTATGAATCGTTTGTCTTTTACTGTCACATGAAGTTTCAAAGTGGACAGACAGAGACAAACGTCACATTACTTAGTCATGTGTAAATAATATTTTATAAGTAAGAGAGTTTGTTAAAATCCCATATGTTATTTATTTCTGAATACGGTTATTTTACTCGACTGCAAAACTGACTGGCTAGCTGACTGAATAAAATATGTTTAAAAGATTTGCGAGCTTTGGAGGCAATGCTAAAGTCCATGTTTTACACGGGTTTGTCGGAAACCGCGGCACCCAGCTTGTCTATGTAAGTATGTATCTTTTTCTCCTTCTTTAATATGGCTTTTCCATTTGTACATTAGCCAGTGTCAAGCATTATTAATTATTTACAAGTTATTTGCATCGAAACAGTCAAGTCGTCAATGTAAAAGTCAAGTCGAGGAATCATTGCAAAACGGGCCATGTTTACAAAGATTGTTCACGGAGTTTTGGAGACTACGCTAAAGTCCATGTTTCACCAACTTTCACTTTCACGACACTTGTACACCTTTACGAAACTAAATTGATTAATATGCCCCCGAAATTAAACAATTTACACGCATTTGAACTAGGTTTCAGAAAAATGAAAATTTACGTCATCTCCTCAACGCGTTCCCGCCAAAACCAAATCTATATCAGAATAAGTACATAGATTTGGATATCTCAGCTGTTAACAGGCGCTTGCCCGCGTCAACATGGACGTCATGTTAACGCAACGCAACATGCTTTGTTTACCTGTTCAACTTGTGTTCAGTAGTTAGTTATTGATCACCGTCGTGTCCGCTGCGTTACTTGTTTTCAGAGTTCCGTACGCGAAGGGTAAAAACGGACCCAATTGAGACTTCGCTGTCTGTCACCAGGGGCTCTATTTTTGAATCACTTTCACCAATTCTAGCGATTTCAAAAGCTTGATTTCGACTGTATTTCGTTCGATAATTTTCCTGTATAAATCGTACGCCCGTAATGAGTAGTATTAACCACTCACCACAGGAGTCCAACATCGAACGAAAATCAGCAAAGAAATCGAATTATTTAAATCGACTGACGTGCAACGAACAAATACTCGAGAAGGAGTATTTGATTTTTTATGATCAATTAAAAAAAATACTAAAATCAAAATAAACCTTTTTTTTTACATACAAACACCGGGATAGGCGAATGTTGGATAGATAATGGTACGGAATCCTCCATGCGCGAATCTCGTACTTAGCCGGTTTTTTCTTTGAATTATGGCTTCGTACTGCTAGTAATTACTTAGCTACGTAGCCAGTGTCAAGTTATTTAAGTAAGTATTTAGCACCGTCGTGACCTGATTTTCAGAAACAGAGTCAAATATTAAACAAAAGGATTAAAACTTTAAAAGTCATCAGTTCGTCAAGTTTTGGTCAAGGCAGTGTCTCGTTTATTTTAAGTTTGACATTTTAAAGGATGTCCAATGAACGAATTTAAAATAAAATTACAAATATACAATCTAGTGTATGGTGAAGCGGAGGTAACTAGCGATTTAGAAAAGGCACCAGTAGTCCTATCACACAATTAAAAAATAATTGAACAACGTAATGAAAAATTCAAATTTCGAAGCTGTCAGCAGATCTTGGAACTGTTAAATATAGTACTATAGGTATGTGGCAATGAACCGAGGTAAAGACGTGTTAATATGTCTAACTAGCTGAGCCCCGCGGTTTCCCCCGCGTAAGTCCAGATCCCGCGGGATTATCAGGATGTGTTTTACACATAAACCTTCCTATTGAATCACTCTATCTACTAAAAAATCCGTTTCGTAGTTTTAAAGATCTAGGCATGCATACACGCAAACAGACAGACGGGGAGGCGAATTTGTGTTATACTATGTAATAATAATGATTGTCCATGTCAGTTTAAAATAGGAACATACTCCTCGAATTCGTTCTTTCATTCGATTCTAACTTTAAATTTCGAAGCCCGTCACTCGAAAACACTGCAATACCATAGTATCGTTTAAAATTTACGATCTGCCAACCTGCCTAATAAAACTTGAGAGCGCCAACTTTGTGCAGGGCTGGCAACATAACGACATCACACTCGATGTGTATAAATAAAGCTAGGTAGGTACCTAGCTACCGAGTGGTAGCTCGGATGTATAAAGTGGCGCGCCGGTGGCCGCATGACATAGCTATAACTTGGCGGTAGCATGACAAACAGCCGGTTGGAAATCAATGGAGTAGCTTCAATTTCTTTTGTTTTTATTTATTTTATTTTGTTTTAGAAACGTGTAGAATTACAAGCATTATACAATGCTGATAAATATTTTGTTTGTTTAATTTCGTTATTAGTTTTTTTTTATTGCTCAAGGCGTTTCTACATTTTTAGGAAAAAAATCAATAAAGAACTTCTAGTTAGGAACGTGTAGAATTCAAGTCAATGTTGAGAATTTAGTTTATTTTAATTTCGTATTTTGTTTTGCTGCTCAAGGCATTTCAACTAAAAATATTTTTAAGGAAAATACATCTTTAAAAAAATTCCTTACGGCAAGTTTTCAACTTTCGCCTCCGCTCCGGATCAGTACCGCGCAAGTAAAAAATTTCCTTACGGCAAGTTTTCAACTTTCGCCTCCGCTCCGAATCATCCGCGAGAGAATTTTTGAAGATGTATTTTTCCTATTTACATTTATTTATTAAAATATTTATTTAATTCAATTGTTTAGATAAATTAAATGTAAAAAGATGTGAAAAATTTAAGTTGGATTCCTTCACATTTGGTGCCTGTTTTGTAATCGATAAGATGATGGGAACATTTTTTACGAGAAAAATAAAAGCGGTGTGTAGACTTGATTTCAGGATATTATCACATTAAAAAAATGAAATAAATTTTAATTTCATGAAGAAATATGGCCAGCTTTTAAATAAAACATAAACGTATTTCAATATTTTGGAACTTTCATGCAAATTAAGTTATTGTGGTTATGGTGATACATACGCAACGTATCAATCAACTAACTTTGATGATATTGTTTTACTTTGATGATTTTGTTTATTGTGGAATACTTCTTAAAAGCTAATAATATGTTAATATAGCTAAATATTATAATATAACGTTAGATCAGTAAGATACGCCAATAGCACACTAGTATGTTTTGTTGCTGTGATTATTTATTTATATCAGTCTTGTTGCAAATAAGGGAATAAATACTATTCCATCTATACTATACTCACACGACTTGTAAATACTTATATTAATATTTATTATCCTGGTTTTATTTGCGTTTTGTTATTTCTAATACAATAAGTGAAAAATGTAAAATAATTTAAAAATAACAATACACGAATAAGACCCGGGTGAAATATTAGTTATTGCTAATAAATAATAATATTGTTAGAAAATTTAAAAAAATCATAATGACGAGCGACTCCACGATAGTTATGTCTGCGCCCGACACCGGAGGGCGCCGTCGCTAAAGCGCGATACTACGGGCTCGCCTCGGGCGGCGCGAACCAATTACCCGCCGCCGCTGCCGCCGCCGCGCCGCGCGGGCATTTACCCCCCCATCTCCCACGCCACCTCGCGCCCGCCCCGCGTCACCCCGGCTACGGCCCCGAGCGGAATTACTTATCTCCAATGCGTTGCTGTGAGCCTGGTACTCTGCCGCCTAGAAAACGCCCGCAATGCGAATGCGCCGGCCAGTACCGCTCTTTTTGTCGTCACGGATAGAAAAATAGGTGGTAGGCTTTTTTGCCGGTTCGGTAAATATAATATAACTTTTGTTTCGAGCTTACTAAACAAATAATAGGCGGGTTTCATGTTCAAATATTGATGGAACCATGTCTGACTGTTTTAGGTACGCTCTGTTCAAATAAAATGTTCTGTCGAATAAAATGAAAGGTTCAAAATAGGTATAATATTATATAACTACCATTGTTACAATAGGAAGTTTTATAGTAACTAAAACTATTAAACAAAACTTTTATTGAAAGTTCGGTAAAAAAAAAAACTAATTGATTGACTATTGAGTTAACAAAACAAAGAGCAAGCACGTGACGTATCACAGTGTAAAGTTTCGATCACAGGTAAAATAATATCGTGGAACAAGCGGGAGGAATATCTACCTACGGGACTAACGTGACACCCTCTCGCCTCCAGCTCCGTTAGCACTCACGGTACGGTCGACGCTCGCTACTTATATTTTTTGCGTCGCCTTTGTAATGTCGCACATCCTCGCCCCGCCACACGTTCCGCCATCCTCCGCCATCCCGCCATTCCGCCACGCCGCACTCCGCCATCCGCCATAATTTATGAGCCGGCCCGCGCCGCCGACCACTCGTCGGGCGCGGCCCGGGCCGATTTATGGCGTAATTTTTACAATGGCCCTGCAACCGATCTCGGATTATAAAGTTGGGTGACCGCGCGATCTAGTTGTTCAAGAGTCGTACTCTCGAACTTCTCACTTCATTGAATTTTCTTTTGCGACTTTTTTCGTGTTCCTTTCAAAGTTTATATTCTCGAGGCGCGGGGGGTTTTCATGGTGAAGTTTTTAACAGGATTTAAAATGAGAATGTAGTAACAATGCGGTGTCTCTTTTATATTTATCATTTACGAGTTACATACACGCCACATTATTAGATGTTCTCCGAATTATCATCTATCATTTAAATTATATCGATATTGTTACTGTCATTTTATCGTCAACACCCATCCCTATTTATGACATGATATTTATTCTGTGCTTAAGTATAGTACAACCACACACGAACGAAATATTGTCTGCATATTTTTATTTTCTTGTAATGTAGGTAGGTAAGGTACGTCGTGTATGTCGGTCGGTACCTACACCGGGTGTGATGATGTGGAATAATTTAATTGCCGTGCCGACTGCATCCGCCATTGGAATAGGCGTTATTTTTTCCATGGATTTTTATTTTAGTTTTCCAGAACATAGGTTTTAGTTTTACTGCATAAAATGTGGGTAGATTTGTTTAAATTCGGTAGTCATGTTTTGTAAAATCATGAAAAATGTAAAATTTAAAAATAAGGTAAGAATAAAAATTTACCTTGAAAAAGCCAACTGTACAGCTGGCAAAAGCTCGGTCGTTGATAATAATGACGCGAATTATTGAATAAAACGTGAGTAAAACCCGGTAAAAATTGTGTTTTATTATAAATAATCGCGAAAACTTTAGACAAAATTATAAGAAAGTAAGATTTATAAAATAATATATATCGGAAATTCGATCACATTACCTACAGAAAATTAGACAGACTTAACTATTTAATTCCTTCATCTAATAAATATTTATAACGCTGCAGCCCGCGGTTTCACCCGCGTTGGTTCACGGGAATTCAAGGTTCAATAGTATGGTTTATATTATATGTATAAATAATATAAACCATCCTAACCATCGATGATGTGGTCTAAGATGTAGCACGCTTACCTAGAAGAAACCTATTCACTCGCGACTTGAAGACCTCCAAGTTGTTATAAATGGATTGAAGTAAAAAGAAAAACGTAATCCGCAAGGCCCAATATTTAAGTAAATAATGAAATATGAAACAGCAAAAAAAAATATCGCGTTCGTAATATAAAAAACAAGTCCAAATACACCGACAAACTCAACACCCAAAAACAGGTAAACGGACCTAACCCAAACAAAATCAAAAACAAAACGCAAACCAAAATCCCGGACCGATCCTAGATTCATCTTTATTACAAGACGGATTAGTAAAATTGTAAATTATAGGACTAATACGTTACGTTATACGTAGAATATGGTAAAGGTCTAACGTGCGTTTAATTTTCACCGGTAAAAGGGTTACATTCATTTTAATCAAGGGTGTCAGACCGATTGCCTGATGTATTGTACTCGACGGGGTTGGTTTTTACTCTGAGAAAGGCGAAGTTTAATTTAAAACATAAAAATCTTAATATTTTTTTCGGTTTTAGTTGCTTTGATATTAAGCAATTTATCAATGACCTACGACAAAATGCTTAATATAAACTAGTAGTTCTGCGATCACAGACTTTTTTGAAACAATTAGTATAATTTATTTAAAACAAGTATTCAATCTCAATCCGGATCTCATTGTGCGGAGATCTCTAGTACCCCGCTTTGTGGGAGAAATACCCTACCAATCAAAAATCCTCCACGACAAAAAAAACCCATAGATATCTAGTACCCATCTTTGTGGGAGAAATACCCCACCAATCAAAAATACCCCACCAATCAAAAATCCCCCACGACAAATAAAACCATATGCCCATAAAACTTGTATACCAAGTTTCATTAAAATCGGATAAGAAATACGACCTGTAGAGGAAAACCAACATACAGAAACAAGAAAAATTGAAATTTTTGTACGGAGGGTGGGAGAAATACCCCACCAATCAATAATCCCCCACGACTAAAAAATTATATTTGCTCATAAAACTTGTATACCAAGTTTCATCAAAATCGGATAAGAAATACGCTCAGTCAATAAAATCAACGCGATTAAAAATAAGTTTAATTTTAATCCAACATCACGAAACAGAAGGAAAAGTCTAGTTTTAGACTGATTTTCAATTGATTTTAGATTACTAATTTAAAAGTTTTTTTTAACTATTGAGAACACACTTTTAGAATTATAATTTTCATAATATTCTTATTTAATTAAATTTGTTACTTAAAATACAAAGGTTTAATCGCTTTATATAAAAAAGTTATAATTTCATTCATTAATTATATTATATTATTTTCAACACTTCTTATCATCGATATTTTAAAACAGCATCCAATCACCCATCCCTATTAGATAATCAAAACTCATCACCATGGCAACGGTTCTCGATAAAGCCGAATCGATTGGATCGAGTCAAATGATCGACATCAATACTTATTACCAGGGCGACATACCTTCACAGGTGGTTGTACGTTGTACTACCTTTGATCGACCTCTACAGATCATGTGGAACCATAGAATTCTTAATAGTACCTCTACAGAAGTATGCTTTGGACTGTTTGATATAGTAATAGGGTGGGTCTTCATGCTCGCCTAATATATTTTTTCCCTTTTTAAATTATTTTGTCCTGGTTAAAACCACATTTATTTATTGGTACGCTTTGGGGTACGCCTTGCGGTGCTATTATTTGTTTCTTATGGTTTAAAATACTCTATGGTTATACTTATAAAAAAAAAGTTTTTTAACAAATAAATTACAAAAAAAAACTAATTTCTTCTATGTTATTCGCGATTTTGCATAATAAAACACTTTATTTACCGGGTTTAATCGCGTTTTATGCATGATTTTTAAACGAACCGAGCTTTCGCCAACCTCACAGTTGGCTTTTTTTAAGGTTGACAAGCTTGAAAATTATACGATTTGGCGATTGGTTCCGGTAAATAAAGTGTTTTATTATACAAAAAAACGGTAAGTAAAACAAATCTTTATTATAAAAATTAAAAATCAACTTCATCAAATAAGTCCATTATTATTATTTCTTATCGGTTGTGAACCGATTATGGCCATTTGGAAATTAGCCAGTGTCTAGTATTATCAATATTTGCAAGTTATTTGCATTATAAACAGTCAAGTCGTCTTAGTTAAAATCAAGTCGAGGGAATGATTGTAAACACGGCGGCCATTACAATGATTGTTCACGGAGCTTTGGAAACAACGCTAAGTCCATGTTTTGCACCGATTTTCACTTTCATTACACTTGTACACCATTAAATGGTAAATATAGTGACGACTTGAGAAACTTCCTCCGTTTTTTTGTCGGTTAAAAAACCATATCTCCC
The DNA here is from genome assembly GCA_949358125.1 of Idaea dimidiata. Taxonomy (NCBI): domain Eukaryota; kingdom Metazoa; phylum Arthropoda; class Insecta; order Lepidoptera; family Geometridae; genus Idaea; species Idaea dimidiata. The sequence continues at coordinate 3,877,660 of OX442342.1, forward strand.
TTGGTGATAAAATACGCTTTGGTCTAGGATATAGCACGTGTATATAGGTAGAGAACAGATGGGACATAATTATTTATACCATTAACTATCAGGAATTTAGTAACTTTTAATCCCAAACGAATACAATATACGGCGAACATAATATACGGATAATATACTACGAATATTCGGAATTCGGATGTACACATAAATATTTTTCAATTTTTAATAAAAAATGTAAAATAACAGAAATAAACTTTTATGCCGACCGTACCGCCGCTTGTTGGTATTATTTTTCTAACTGTACTTTGCCTTTGTTTGAGTACATACATAAATACAAAGGTATATGGAATCATGGGCGTACGTACGCAGCATTTGCTTTGAACTGGGGCAAAACCTACTAGGAATAAATAGAATGGAGATCTAACTTCTCTATTAAATTCGAAAAAAACATGTTCCACGGTCATACAGCAGCAGATGAACACAGACATGTTCTGTACAGTATTACGTATGATCGACCTTTGGATCGACCAATGGCGGACGATCTTTAGTGACAGATTAGCGGTCGAATCATCGTTCTAGGCCCCGCAACCACCGTTTGCGTGAAACATTTTTTCAAAGGATTGCTACTTCCATAATTTATTCGAGTACGTTTGGCAAAGCTAAGAAAATGTAATAAGTAGGTATCTACCTACTGCATTAGAAAAGTTTCAAAATAGACTTCGATATTTAATACGAATTTACAGTCGAATGAGTTAAGTTCGAATGAGATTTTTTCTTGCAAAACCTTTGTAATACGAACGGATCAGTAAATAAAAATTACATCGAAACACGATGTACCTATCGACAAACGATTCTCGGAAAACGGTAAGACAACGGATATACTGCATATTTATTTTCTTTTTTTGTAAATACATACGTTTATACATTACATAGAAAGACAATGTGGAATTTAATCTTATTTATTACATTTGGTCTAGTGATAGATACCCCGACTTTTATTCCGAAGGTTATTATGTTCGAAACCCGAACTAGCAGAAATGAAATGTAAAAATACAAATGTATTTTACCCGACGGATTTTGCTTGGTTCAGTGAAACCAGAGGTTTATTGGTTCAGTGTTTATTATTAGGGTTCCGTTTTTAACAGTCAAAACGGGACTATTCCTGAGACTCCGCTGTTTATCCGTCGCAGGCTGTATGTCATAAACCGCGATAGCTAGTCTTTTGTTTTTTTTTTCTATAGAACAATTCAAGAGTCTTTCAAACAAAAAACTATTTAAGCGTAGAATTGCTATTCGTTACTTATTCCAGTGTGGTGCAATCGAGCCTAAACTGGGACCAGTTAATCCTAAAATTAGTAGCTCATACTGTCCTCGTCTATAAAACGTAACGACGAACCGCTATCGCATCACACGTCGTTAACTTTAAGCCTTCGCCTCAAGTATCAATGAACGCTAACCAACCAGGCCTTAACACTGTTGACAACATAATAATGACAAAATGTAGAATAAGTTGGCAACATTTATATTATAAAAATGTAACCTTTGTTATATCTATGGTGGCAACATTTTGCTCTCTTTGAATTTTCTCTCCGGCATCAATGGCCGCATTTATGTATAACTTATCAATATTTGGAAAATAAAACTATAATCAAGTAAGGTGGCAGCGTTCTACTTCTTTTCGACCACACCTATGCTATTCAAACTACAGTCCGCATCATATGGTCCTCTCACCATAAAAAGAAACCAAAAAGAAGATTACTGACGCCAAGAAGCTAGCGTCCATTTTGTTCACCGCCGTGTTTTTTCAACTTCCACGTTTTTTCATCGAAGATGGACGGAGATCTCAAGAAAGAAATAGCCGCGCGAGGCCATGCCAAGGCCAAAATAACTGTCCTCGAAAACAAATTGATAGGAAAAGAATACAAAGACAAGTCATTGGAGCACATACTAATATACAGGAAACGCTTGGAAACAGCATACGCAGATTACAACATACAATGCATCAAGGTAAAGACGCTCGACGAAGCCGACTCCGAAGACCCAGCAAGAATAGAAGAGGTCTACGTAGACGTCGCTGCGCACCTAGACAAACTGATAAAGGATCTAGAAAACTCAACTACACATCAGAAACCTAATAAGTCCTCCGATGAATTAGTAATAGGAACTAAGGGTAGAGTTAAGTTACCTAATATTGTTATACCAGTTTTCTCAGGTCAGTATGTTAAATATTATCCATTTATCAACATATTCAAGGCGATGATAGATAGAGACACATGTCTTGAACCTGTAGAAAAGCTCTATTACTTAAAAAGTTTTCTTTCCGGTGAACCGCTAGCTTTAATTGACAATTTAGTGTTAGACAATGACAATTACCTGAAAGCGCTCACATTATTAAAAGAAAGATACGATGTTAAAACAAAAATTGTCTACGAACACATCAATGCACTGTTAGATTTTCCAAATATAAATCGGTCAAGTATTTCAAGTGTCCGACAATTAATTTCAGACACAAAGCAGAACCTGGCAGCTCTCAACAATTTAGGCGAGCCAACTGACACCTGGGATTCCATAATTGTATGTATTATACTTCGAAAATTAGATTGCAGCACCAGAAACGACTTTCACATGGATAGAGACAATAAGGTCCTACCAACACTCAATGAGTGCATCGGTTTTCTGGAAAATAGAGTGCTGGCTCTAGAAAACGAAGCCCCACAGAGTCAACATCAACGGCTGTCTCAACGATTTGTCAGCAACCCGGTAGCTGCTATACCAGCTACTGCTCCTTCTGCTCAACCATGCTTGTACTGTAAGTATCCTCATAAATTATACAAATGTGAAAAATTCAAATTGCAAGCCGCCGCAAAACGCCTAGAGTTTGCCAATGCAAACAAATTATGCAAGGTTTGCTTATCAAACCATAAAGGCAAGTGTAAATTTCACTTTCGGTGTGCAGAATGTAAGCAATTACATAATACTTTGCTTCATCAGACAGATCAACCGCATGAAACCTATAGTAAGCCATCTGTCTCAATGTTATCAAGAGTTTCTCATGGCCAAGTTTTATTGCCTACTGCACGGGTTAAGCTTATCTCACCTCAGTCAAGCACTATAATATATGCCAGAGCACTGCTAGATAGCGCTTCGCAAGCATCGTTTATAACCAAAAAAGCTTTCAATTCATTGGGCATTGCACCAAACAAAAGCACCTCAACAATAATCGGCATAACTAATACTGAACAGTCCGTTGACCAGCATGTAAACATAGATGTGCACTCTATTGTCTATCCCTTTAAGGTCAACGTCAACTGCCACATTGTGGACAAAATCACAACCAAATTGCCTCAGATACCTATTGACACATCCAACATAACATTCCCTGCAAACTGCCAACTAGCTGATGCAAGCTTTAACATGCCTGGTGATGTACATGTGTTACTTGGAGCTAATGTGTTTTTCCAGAGCCTGCTACCACAAACTGAGGAGACTGCAGCTCCTGAGTCCTCGGGCCCTGCTAATAAAGACACACAACTCTCCGAGCAGCCATCAATACTTCATACATCATTCGGGTACATCATTGCTGGTCAAACTGCCAAAGAGACAGTAAATAAAGGTCAGATTGTTTCATTATTATGCCAGGAATGCAATTCTAATATAGATGAGTCATTGAGTGCATTTTGGAAAGCCGAACAGGTGCCAGAGATTTTCCCTGAGCAATTACCAGAGCATCAATACTGCGAACAATATTTTAATGAGACAACTAAACTTGAGAACAATAAGTATCAAGTTTCAATGCCATTAAAGGTCCCATTAAGCACAGTAAACTCTGAACTTGGGGAATCATTTCATTTAGCTTATAAAAGATTTTTAAACTTGGAAAAGAGATTACATAAAAATACAACTCTCTTCCAACAATATAAGCATTTTATTGATGAGTACATTAAATTAAATCATGGTGCAATTATTGAACTAAACAGCTATGATCTATCTAAAGATCCTGTTTATTTTCTTCCTCACCATGCAGTTATTAATGAAAATGCTCGCAGCACAAAGCTCCGAGTAGTATTTGATGGTTCAATGCGAACAAACAAAAAAATATCATTAAATAATCTACTACTTAATGGTCCAGTAGTACAAAAGGATTTGTTTGATACACTCATTGCATTCAGATTAGGAAAATTTTTCTTTATCTGCGACATTTGCAAAATGTTTAGATTTATATCATTAGATCCTTCCCAACGGTCACTTCAAAACATTTTATGGCGCGAATCACCAGAACAAGATATTAAATGTATCCAATTGGCAACTGTAACCTATGGTTTAAAATCATCCTCATATATTGCTACTCGCTGCCTAATTGACCTTGCAAATAAATTTAAGGATCAGTTTCCTTTAGGAAGTACAATTTTGCTTAATAATACTTATGTTGATGACATATTAGCAAATTGCAATTCAGAGCAACAATTAATTCAAATGCAGTCTGAACTAATTAAACTTCTTGCTCTGGGAGGATTTCAACTGCACAAATGGGCTTCAAACTGTGACTCGATACTCAACAAAGTTGATAGTCATAATCCAAGTAACATTGGCTTACAAAAACATGAAACATTAGTTAAAACTTTAGGTATTAACTTCATTATTAATGATGACATGTTTAAAAGCTCATGCCCTGAACCTTATATTAGTAAAAACGATAGTAAGCGCGATATACTTAGTTATATAAGTAAGTTTTATGATCCACTTGGCCTAATAGGTCCAATATTTGTTCGGGCTAAAGTAATAATGCAGAAGTTATGGGCTTCAAATACCGACTGGGACTCACCTCCCCCAGATGACATTCGACAATCATGGTTAGAATTTGCTAAAAGTTTGGCAGAGATGGCGCCACTTTCAACACCTCGTTGTGTGCTTCCTACGAACTCTGTTCGCAATCAGCTGATAGGTTTTGCTGACGCTAGTGGAGTGGCCCATGGCTGCTGTTTATATTTAAGGTGTATTGATAAACTAGGCAACATCCAGGTTAATTTGCTTTGTTCTAAGTCCAGAATTAACCCATTAAAAAAGGAACTTACTATTCCTAGATTAGAGCTCAATGCTGCACTGTTACTTATAAAATTAACTAAAAAAGTACTCAATACTTTAAGTACTAATAATGTACAGATTTGTGACACTTATCTCTATTCAGACTCTCAGATTGTATTAGCCTGGTTAAAAACCGATCCAGCAAAGCTAAAGGCTTATGTAGCTAATAGGATTAAGGTAATAGGAGAGCTTTCATATAATTGTCATTGGTATTATGTAAACACTGAAGATAATCCTTCAGATTGCCTTAGTAGAGGTCTACAACCTCACGAACTACAGGACAAACGATCATGGTGGTTTGGTCCACACTTCTTATTTGATATTGACTACAGCTTTCAGTCAGACATAAAAGTACCAACACAACTACCCGAATTAAAACCGATAGAAAGTGTTGTTTGTGTTGCAATTAGTTCTAAAGATTTTTATTTGTTTGAAAGTTTAAAAAAGTTTTCTAGTATCAACAAAATGTCTCGTGTCTTAGCCTATATTCTAAGATTTTGTAATAATGTTAAACCTAATGCTTTTAAAAAGCACAATTTCTTGTCAACGCTAGAGCTAGACTCTGCATTAATGCTTATTGTAAAACATGAACAAGAGCAAATCTATTCAGATGAAATAATGTCCTTGCAAGCTAATAATAAAGTAGATGGTAGCTTGAAAGCTTTGGCTCCCTTCATTGATGGGAACGGTGTGTTGAGAGTAGGTGGACGTTTACAAAACGCTTCAATCCCCTATTTTACCCGACATCCCGCAATATTACCAAAGAATTCAAGTATCACTACCCTAATAATTAAAAATGAACATTTAAAGCTTTTACATGCAGGACAAAAATTGTTATTAACGTCATTAAGACAAAGGTTTTGGATTATAGACGGCCTACGAACAGTAAAAAAGGTTATTCATAGATGTGTAATTTGTTCAAGATTAAAAGCCGCCGCCACAACTCAACTGATGGGTTCCTTGCCTGCGCAACGTGTCACCGCATGCCGGCCGTTTCAAAAGGTCGGAGTGGACTTCGCTGGGCCGATATCGGTTAAAAATAGCCGCATTAGGAAATCCGTAGTAGGCAAAGGCTACATAGTACTGTTCGTATGTTTTGTCACTAAAGCTATTCATCTTGAGCTCGCCTCAGACCTAACGACTGAAACATTCCTCGCTTGCTTTAAACGCTTCATAGCACGACGCAACCTGCCCAGCGACGTCCATTGCGACAACGGCTCGACATTCAAAGGGGCGAGGAACCAATTAGATGAATTGTATCGCGTACACGCTTCTCATGATCACCAACATCAGGTGCAAGCATTTTCAGCCGCAAAAGGCATCAATTTTCACTTCATACCAAGCTATAGCCCTATTTTTGGTGGATTATGGGAGAGTGGCGTTAAAAGCACTAAACATCACCTCAAGCGCGTTGTAGGTAATAGTTTGCTCACCTATGAGCAGCTTAGCACTGTACTGACTGAGATAGAGGGCGTTCTTAATTCTAGACCGATCACTGCAGTCTCTGCGGATCCTAACGATTTTACCTATCTGTCTCCAGGTCATTTTCTAACAGGCGCTCCTCTTAATTCTTATCCAGAAAGCGATATTAGTAATAAGTCTACTAATTTGTTAAAATTCTGGGCTGTAACAGTTCAAATGAAACAAACTTTTTGGAAACAATGGAACAAAGACTATCTATGTATGTTACAAAGTCGACCAAAATGGCATAATGTACTACCCAATATAGATGTAGGAAGTCTTGTAATATTGCGCGCCGACAATACGCCACCCTTGCAGTGGCCGATGGCACGCGTCACTAAGCTCTTTCCGGGTAAAGATGGTCATGTAAGAACTGTAGAAGTAACGACTTCTAATGGCCATTCTCATAACCGTTCTATAACTAAAATTGCAATTTTACCTATTGATGTGTAATTTTTATACTTTACTTTTTAATTTAGTATTGATTTAAGTCTGATACTTTACTTTAAAACTTAATAATTAGAGTTCATACTTTAAAAAACTATAACTAAGTATTTTTAAGCCTATTATGAAAAGCAATCAGAGTCAATGTTTTGTAATTAATAATAACTATGTAATGTGAAAAACACTATAATTATTTTGATGCCTCAACTTATGTTGAACTTTCTAGGGCGCAGCTTATGTTGACAACATAATAATGACAAAATGTAGAATAAGTTGGCAACATTTATATTATAAAAATGTAACCTTTGTTATATCTATGGTGGCAACATTTTGCTCTCTTTGAATTTTCTCTCCGGCATCAATGGCCGCATTTATGTATAACTTATCAATATTTGGAAAATAAAACTATAATCAAGTAAGGTGGCAGCGTTCTACTTCTTTTCGACCACACCTATGCTATTCAAACTACAGTCCGCATCAAACACTGTTATTACAAAACAAAGTCTTAGATAGAACCACCGAGTACGGGAAAGCCGACTACTCGGCAGGTTCAACAATCTTACTAATATTATAAACGCGAAAGATTGTATGTATGAATGTGACTTTGTTACTCAATCACGCATACATTACTGAACCGATTGCGATGAAACTTGGAAGAGTTGATAATATATAATAATAATAAATTCTGTGAACAACACACTACGCCAGCTAGCCCCGTGCTAGCTTGCGTTACGGTGACAACGAATATCATGCATAAATTTATTAGTTTTCAATTGTAAATTAAATACATACATATTATACATAGAAAGGCACCCAGACCAGATACAAATATTAATTTTAAGGAATAAATATAATATTTGCAAACTGCAGAAATCGAAAACGCAACCTTCTGCATTGCAGTCGTGCGTTCACACGACGCGCCACAGAGTTCGTCAAATCAGAATGAATTACTGACCCGAACATCTCCGAATTATAATGATTTGCATGCCGACCAGTGGGCAATTTTAAAACTGAATAGTCGGCTAGCTCTGCCAGTCGGAAAAACTGTAGTCGGCTCATCTCTATAGAATACATAATATGAATGATTCTCATTAGACCAGACCGTGTCTGGGCTGCGACGGGGACGGGCTAGTTTTGTTTAAAGGCAGCTTTTGTAAAATTATTAAAGACTCAGACTTTAAAGCGAAGATATTTAGAAACATATCACTGAATTTCTCCAATATATCTAACTCAAATCCTACTAATATTATAAAGCTGAAAGTTTGTGAGCATGTGTGTATGTATGAATGTGTGTTAGTTACTCAATCACGTAAAAACTACTGGACCGATTGCGATGAAACTTGGAATATAAGTAGTTGGATATAGGGAATAACACATAGGCTACTTTTTATCCCGATAAATCCGCGGGATTGGGACTTACGCGGGTGAAACCGCGAGGCAACTTCCTCCTCTAATTTTGGAAGTCGGATAATAAAAAACCTAAATATCTAAACAATTGAACTGAAGTTTATAACCGCTTTTTAATATTATCCTTTACTGGACACCTTCTGCAACCTGACCTTAAACCAGGTTCACATACTTAGACCTCGTTCTGTAATAAGGAGATAAGGTTTCACCCTCAAATATATGTTACGAGTCCCGGGACAATTAGTCCAAGTCGCTCATTACCATTTACATGAATTATTGATGGTTCCATGCTCCCTGGTGCTAGTGCCAAAGGTTCGGAAATAAAGCTCATTCATCATGGATTAAGGTTCAAATGGGTTTTGTAGGAGCCCGTTTTACATTATTTGGTGACTTTTGAAAAAAATATATTACCTACTGAAGTTCGGAAGACGGTCGTTTGAGCCGAAAGGGGGTTGTTCAAAAAAGGGAAACAACTTTGGTATTACGTAATTTCGTCTTATGTTTTCGCGATTCGACATTATAATGAAACACAATATTTACCGGGTCTTAGGGGGTTAGCTTTTTCAAGGTTGACTGGTTGTTAACTGTTTAGTGTTAACCTTGAAAAAGCGTTAGCGAAACGTAGGTACATTGTAAGCCGTCAAAAATAAATCGAGAGTAAAACACGGTATATATTGTGTTTTATTATAATTTTGAATAGCGAAAACATAAGACAAACAAAATAAGAAATATTTTCGCTAGGAGATAATAATTATGTTTTCAAAAATTTCTCATGACGGGATTCGAACCTGTGCCCCTTAAATAAAACGCGAGTGAAACCCGGTAAATTTTGTGTTATATTAATGTCGCACCACGATTAGTGTGGAATTCGTTCTTATCTATAAATTAAATTTACTGTTACTGCAACAGGTGTTTGTTTTGCATTTTAACCTTTAAGGCTATATGCGCTTGATAAGTCGCAATCAAAGTGCGTACCCGATTCTTTTGACATCACTACAGAATAGGAGATAGTCACAAAGGAATTTGCGACACTACGGCGACTGACATGACTACGGCAAAGCCAAAAGGAAGGGTCCATCATGTTTTTTTTTCACCTCTCCTGTTCGGAAATTTTAACTTTCATGGGTTGAAAGTGGCTCATTTCATCCCTAGGGTGGAAAGAAAACTTCATTTTTTAATTAATGCAACCGATTTGACACTGCTTTCCATAGAAAATTTTTGAAATACAAGGTACCAAAACGTCATATTATAGTCTAAAATTAAAAAACGATTTTTTAAACGATAATTTAAACTTCGTTTTTTAATTGTAGACAACTATTTGACACTTCCTTCTGAAGAAAAAACTTCGAATAAAAGGAACCAAAACGTCAGATTATAGTCTGAAATTAAAAAGCGTATAGTAGGTAACTTACCTTTAAAGGTGGAGTTGGTATATACAGCGGTGGGTCGTTCTGCGATCCGGTGTAAATCTCTTGTCCATCTTGTCCCCTTTGACAACCAGCCGCATCATTCACACTGTACCTACACACAATGCCGTCCGCAGGCTTCGCTTCATACCCTGCAGGTTTCCCAATATGAAACCCCTTCGCCTTCACCCAGAACCTGAACTTCGAACTATCAGCACTGTTAGATTCCTCCCCTTTCAGCGTACGCAAGATCCTGTGATACTTCTTCAAAGTTATAGTCTTTGTTTTAGCCAAATCGCCATAGGTCTGGATCACCCAAGGTTGGTAAGTCGTGAAGAGGTCTAGTTTAGGATCTCCAGTGACGATTTTTGGGCGCTTGTTGTTGTTCTGCTCATTCTTTTTTGCTGTTTTTGAAGTGCTTGGAGTTGATTTGCGTTTGGAAGGTTTTCGGGGTTTCTTCTCCGGTATTGCTTCTTGGGTTAGCTTTTTTCTGAGACCACGGTCTGATATCATTGCCGCAGCCATTTTTGTTCTAGATTAAGTCCATTGTACACTGGGAATTAACTATTTTGTTAGGTTGTTGGAATTGTTTTGGGTAGTAGTTTTTTGGGAGACTCGTGCGTGCTAAGCAGTTTGGATAAGTTTTCAACTGTTGGTGCGGGACGAAATTACTAATATTGTAACTAGGGAGGAAAAACTGTGTAACAGAACTGAAGCCAACCATCCCTTGTTAGTATGATGACAAGAAACATGCCCACTAGATATTAAAACAGATCCTTTTGGGTGTGTAGAAAAAATAACCAGTAGATCCAATATGAATCCCATAAATAACAGTCCAGTCCCATTATAAACAGAGCCATATCTCACTATGATTTTGGAATTTTTGTACTTGGCACAGGCTAGGCCCATGTTTAATCTGTGTAAAGCAGCCAAGAGATAGTCCTAATCCTAAGTGTAATTAGGGTCTTCTGCTATCAACAGACTATGTTCAATTCCAATCGTTTTAGTACTAGCTAGGTAGGTGTACAAACTTCATAGGAACTAATTTGTTATTCGATTGACATTTGAAGAGTAGGTAATAAGTACTAAAAAAAAACTTTTTGTACTTAATTAATAAAGTAGGTTGGTAGGTACCTACTAATTTTTTTAAAAATAGAGGTAGTTCTTTAAAACTTACGTGGGTAGGTACGCTAGACCAAAATAATCCAATTCAGAACCTTTCCAAAACTCTTAACATTAAAAACACGCACAAATCTCCAAAAAAAAAAAAACAATTCCACCATTTCCAAAATACCGTCAAGTTACCGTCGGACGCGTCAACCTCAATACTCCGCTACGTAAATACTAGGCTGGTATAAACGCGAGCAGCACAGACGTCCGCTCAGTAAAGCCGCGCGCGGTGCACTGTCCGACGAAACGTCCCGACCAACCAAGGAGCGACGACGGGACGGCCCGTCGACGACGGCACGCGCGGCGCTAATTGCCCGCGAAACCATCCACTCGGCTCGGCCGGCGGTGGTGGCCCGGTGCGTTGCGCTCCGGACGGTATAGACTTTGGTGATATTTAATACACCAACCTATTATAAAATACCTATGAATGTTAGTCTATAAGGTATATATATTTATGGGCCTTTGTAGCCTAAAATAAATGTTTTTTTTTTATAAATCCATGTTGTTTATTTAGTGTTTTCTACAATTCTAATCTTCGTCGGTAAAAGTTCCTAATTGTAAATGTATATTACAGGTTACAAATCGACAATTTTACAAGCTCTAAATTGTAAAATTATAGGTACCTACCATTATGTAACAAATTCAAATAACATAAAGTAAAGAATTAACTGTTTTATTGTACACATTATTAGCAATTTTACAAGTTTGTTTACATATTTTGTAAATTGTTAGTGTGACAGGGGAACTCGTCTTGTTTAGAACTTTACAATTTTAATGTACATTAATTAAATTAAATCAGGTACTTAGTAACTCAAAATATGTAGGTAGATACAGTTTTTCATCTAAATCAATTTTCATTTCAATTTTCATACCTACCTAACTACTTTTTACATACAAATACAATTTTATTATAGTAAAACTATTTTAATTTTAATAAATTTTACTAACCTACTTATTTGTAAACAAATAAAAGTAGAAAAAAAATATATTATAATAATATTATTTCCAAAAGTCGTAGAGCAAAAATTGTTCGCCTAGACGTCTAGAACAACCCGTTTTCGGCTTACAAGCGCAAACCCGTGACACCTTGTATAAAAAAAAAAACAATTTTACTAACATGGCTTTTTTATCGGTGCATACAACAAACAAAGGCAATATTTAAAAAAAAATGAGACTTGTCATGAATTAGTGTGTTTGATAACGCGCAACAATAATCGAGATGCGCGCGCGCTGGCACACCGCGCGCGCCAGCACTAAACGCGCTCTCTATTTATTAAACCCCAGCCAAGCCATAATTACCTTTAATACAATGAGATAAAGGTTCTTTTTATTTGTGACTTTTCCATAGATATATGTTGTTTTACTCCTAGAGGGCCGCAACAGCGCGCGCATCGGTTACGAATCGCCTGCGCACGAGGGCGCAGCACTTGCGCGAAATGTGCGCATGTTACCAGGCGCACATAAAGTATGAAGCGGTCATCGATCGGACAGAAACATCGCATAATGGGGCGCGGCAACGAAGGAAGCGGGCGTATGCGCTTCTTTACATTGACCTTCAGCGCCAAGGGATTTACCACTTTATCGTTTTATAATAGAGTGTATATTTGTCTATGGAGTTTCGATTAATTGTGTGAAATGAAGATTAATTCATAAACGCGTGAAAGCGTTTTCGTCTGGGGTAATCTAATCTTTTCAATTAAAAAAAGAGATTATTGCCGTTTTGCTTTTTAAAATGTAAGTAGTAGAGTTTAATTTTGATTGAATGTTTTTGTCTAATCCAAAGTTTAGGTTATGTATTGAAGAAATTACCTTCTTTGGGTTATGTTATCCTAGGAACTTGAGGAATAAGTTAACCATGACTTTGTCGATCCGTTTTACGCTCGGACCGATCTATGTCGATCAAATCACCGATTAGCACAGACCTAGTAGGTGTAATTGCTTTTTTAACTGGGGAAGAGCGTGTCTCCACACACGCTCTCTGCCGTCCCTCCTGACTCTGACCGACCCTATGTTTGTACTGCATAGTGCCTGTCATTTTCCACTGTTGTCAACAGATAGATAATGTGGGTACTGAGGTGTTGGGCTACTCACTAAACTCGTTGCTCCAGAGCTCGTTGAAATACCTTTCGGAGGATCATCGACGAGTTCTAGCGGCTTGGTCGCGGTTGTTGGTCCCTCGAGTTGGCCGTCAAGAGCTGTTTAGGGTGGCAAATTGTCATCCCTGACTCTGCGTCTGCATGCGCCTGCGAGCGCTCGGTGCGCGATTAGAGTCGTGGGGGATCTCAATCCCGGTCCGCAGACTCCTTCGCAGACATCACTGCCTCAGCAAACCTTCTTACTGCCTGCCACGCCCCATCGCTGTCGACCATAGATCACCGACCAGCGAAAAGCTGGTAAGTTGTTTGTTGTATGCCACAGCTGCCTAACTTATCAGTATTTATTAAAATAGCGGTGGATGAGTTACGGCGGTTTTCGCTTTATCACCCGTACCACTCGTACTAGGACTACACAATCGTCAAGAGACATTCGTTCGTTTGTCGCGCCAAATTTCATATAAATTTCATAGTTCTCCTACGATGTCATGTCCGCCTGGTATAAGCGATATGAATTTCGTGCTAAAACCGCTCATCTTCATCACAATCGGAGTTTTGTTAGTTTGAGACGGCGGCCGCTCTCATATTGCAACAGGTTGAATGTGAAATAATTTAAAGCACACTAATTAAAAAAAACTCTCCATCAAACTAAACTGACCACGAAAACCCAGCCTCGGCAACTTCCGAGACGGAATGGGGTGGGTAGTTTTTAAACTAGTTTTTTTGGGCCAAAACTATGTGAACTATCTATAAAAAGTCAAACGTAAAAATTGTAGGTATACAATACCTAGGTACCTACACAACCTAGTAAAACCTACACTTAAGCGAGCGAGCGAAGCGTCGTTGCTCTTCGGGAATTTTGATGGTTTCTCCCACGCAGAAGGAAACTTAACTTCACCGCCGCAGTGATCCGTTTTCAAAGTTTGGTATTCTAATGACCGAGCGAGCGAAGCGTCTTTGCTATTCTGGCAAAATTAATCAAGATATCAATGAACAAAACAAAACCCAACTAATTGAGTAAAGTGCCTTCTGCAAAACCGTATAATATACAGCCGTATGGAGTTTTGGCGGGAACGCGTTGAGGAGATGTGTTGCTAAATTTTCATTGTTGTAAAATCTAGTTCAAAAGCGTGTAAATTGTTTAATTTCGGGGCCATATTATTCAATTTAGGTTCGTGAAGGTGTACCAAGTGTAAGTAAAAGTGAAAATCGGAGCAAAACATGGACTTTAGCGTTGTTTCCAAAGCTCCGTGAACAAACATTGTAAAAAATGCCCCCCTTTTTACAGTGATTCCCTCGACTTGAATTTAACTATAACGACTTGACTGTTTCGATGCAAATAACTTGCAAATATTAATAATACTCGACACTGGCAAATGTCCGAATGGAATAAGCCATATAAATAAAAGAAGAAGATATAGCCGTATTCACAGCATGGCTTAATGCTTTGTATTGCTCCTGTGAGTGACAATCAACGTCTCAGTGAGAATGTGTCTATAGACGAGTTGGTCCAGGCATAGGGTCGATTGTGAATCGGGCGATATAATATTTTGTTTGAGTTAGCGCAGTTTTGCAAATGTATTCTTTTACGGGTTTCAAGCTTCCATAGCTTCATGTGACCCTAGGGTCACCCCTAGGGTTTTCAGTACTAGTACTTCACGAATGGTTGTACGTTGGGTGCTTTGGCCAGTATCCTTGACAAGTTTTATGTCAAGCGATTATAGACTATCTCTATTCACACGAAAGCTAATTATTGTTTGATTCCTTTCTCCTTGAATAAAATAACATGTTAATCCTTGAAAATAATATTTTAAAAATTTAAAATCTAAATACATTGCCACCGACTTATCTGTTTTGTCATCTGAAGTCGAGCAGCCAAACTATATTATGGACACAGCCAGTAAAACTGCGTTATGCGGAGCATTCCCGTTCATCCCTTCGAAGATTTTCACAACCATCTTAATCGGTCAAGCCATCTCCGAGTAATCAGTGAACATCCCTAAACATAAATACGCCTCTTTCTTTTTTTTTTGAAGTCGGTTGAAATTAAAAAAAATAACTCGACGTCAAAAGTAGTAGTGCGCGTTCAAGTCGCCATGAGTTTTGGCGGGAACGCTTAGAGGAGATGTGTTGCTAAATTTTCATTTTTGTGAAACCTAGTTCAAATGCGTGCAAATTGTTTAATTTCGGGGGCATATTATTCAACTTTGTTTCGTGAAGGTGTACAAGTGGAATGAAAGTGAAAATCGGTGCAAAACATGGACTTTAGTGTTGGCTCCAAAGCTCCGTGAAAAATATTTGTAAATGGCCGCCGTGTTTACAAATGATTCCCTAGACTTGACTTTAACTATGACGACTTGACTGTTTCGATGCAAATAACTTGCATAATATACAAGGTGTAACAGGTAAACCCTTTTAAGCCGAAAGGGGGTTGTTCTAGACGTCTAGGCGAACAACTTTTGTTCTACAACTTATGGAAATTCGAAGTAGTTTTCGAAAATTTTAAGTTTAAAGTTTACTTGAAAATCAGCTGTTTCTCAGAGTTCGAGGTCATTGAACTTATCTTGTCCTTTCATTTAGTTTAGTCGACAACAATCGAAACTACAATTACCTTTATTTTCAAAAACAGCTGTTTTTTCAGTGATCTATAACTTCAAAATTTTCAAAAAAAAAGTTCGAATTTTTAAAAGTCGTAGAACAAAAGTTGTTCGCCTAGATGTCTGGAACAACCCCCTTTCGGCTTAAAAGGGCATGCCCGTTACATCTTGTATGAATAATACTTGACACTGGCTAATCTCTGGCCATAATCGGTTCACAACCGATAATAAATAAAAATAATAAAAAAAAACTAGCCCACGAAAGGTAACAGTGTCCAAACAAGATAATCACGTTTGTTGTATTAGAAAAAAATATTGATATTGTTTTGTTTTTAGTACCTATTTGTTGTTTTATCGGCAACAGAAATCAAACATTATCTTTGTTTTCAACTGACCATTACTGTTCATAAGATATGCATCATGCATGATGGATGACAGACAGGCAGACAGATATTATTATACTTCGTGATTTTTAGGGTTTTGTAGTCAACAAGAAGCCCTTATTCTATTTTGTCATTATTATCACTCGACATTTTTATTTTTAGAAAATCGTCATTTTTATACCTCGTCATTTTTCAAAATCGACATTAGTATCTTTTGGGTATGGATTGAACCCTAAAAAGATGTTACGCCTATCGAATGAATAACCGCGAAAGATCTCCTCAACGTTATGTCGTCTTGGTAAAAATTTAAAAGTTCATTGCAAGAATGATGTTGATGATGAAAAAATAAGATGGCGATGATGCCGCACGCAGGTGAAATGTTCGGCCAAGTTTCATTGGTAATTTAATTACTGCTATTCGTGCACATCAATTAATATTCTCCAAGTTCTGAAACCCTAGTGTTTAAAGAAAATATTTTTTCCCGAAATTACATCTAGAGCACACAACAACGCGGCAAAACACGGTTGCCTCTACAAACAAACTTACAAAGTTGTAAAGAATTGAGAACAAAATCACCTTAATGTTATGTTGTCCTGGTACAAATATAAAATTTCCGTGCAATAACGTTGTAACTGCGACGAGAACTCGATTTAAAAAAAAAGTTTGTCTGTGTTAACGTTGTAAGTAAATAATAGATGGCACCTCTGAGCACTATTGTCAAACTTAAAAACCAATTTTTAATTAATTTTAATTTATTTTAGTGGGAGTTGATGAAATGGTAATTTAATAATTATCGCGGAATAAAAATACTCGTAAAGCTACATCAAACCCTACTATAAGCATGACCAAAAATTAAAAATATCAAATAAATTTTAATGTTTAAATAATCAGACAAAACGGCATCAAGTGGTCCACATCACAGCATCCATCCGATATCGATAAAAAATCTCATCCACCTGTGCGACGAATCGATATTTCAGAGCAGTTAGTACCAGGGCATCATGAGACGTGTAGAGTTGTATGACGGACATCGCGTATTGTGAGTATGATGTAATCTGTAACACTATGCGATGACGTAGTGTCGGGTGTCGCTTGCGCATGTCAGTAATAACAACTGATTCTATTTGTACGTAAGGTAAATCCGATAGATGGCGCTTTTATAAATAACCCGTTAAAAAATCTATTGCAGCTGAGTGGTGAATTTTTTTGAAGGTGAGTGGTGAACTGATTGCGATGAAACTTGGAATGAAACCGGAGCTGAATAGGAGGAGGAGGAGAATAACACAGCAGATGCACATACGAATAACAGATATTCCGATTTTCCCTCAAGATCGGGACTTATGTGGCTGAAACCGTAGAGCAAACCGCACTGCCAGACAGAGCGGCCGAGTTGGCGCATGACGCGGTATTCCATAAAAGTAGTTCTTTACTGGGGTGGGCGGCGAGGGCGCAGCGGCAGTCGCTAGTCGATCCATTGGATGTATCAACATAAAATATCGATATACTATGTCGTTACAGAAAAAAAAAAAATTTGTTTCAGGTGAGTATTTTTTTTCTGTATCTAAAGAAGTTTGATCTATTTCCCAATTAAGTCCATCAGAGTAGAACAACATAATTATCGCTTAGAAGGAGTTCGATATTCGTAGCTTGGACTACTTCG
The DNA here is from genome assembly GCA_949358125.1 of Idaea dimidiata. Taxonomy (NCBI): domain Eukaryota; kingdom Metazoa; phylum Arthropoda; class Insecta; order Lepidoptera; family Geometridae; genus Idaea; species Idaea dimidiata. The sequence continues at coordinate 3,895,345 of OX442342.1, forward strand.
TAGTTCCCGCGTAAGTCCTATTTGTTTTGAGACGGAGCTGCCTGCCTGCGGCTGCGCGTGCGCGTTTCCCCAGTGGCTGGGCTGGCTCTTCTTTACCAGCGGCGGCTCTGCACTAAGCCGATCCATGTATTAGGACAACATATCACATAGGAGTTCTATAGTCGAATTCCCGCGCGAAGCATGACCCTACCTTCCTGCTTTTCTGTTTGCTAGGTATATTGAACTCAGCCGAAATGCGAAAAGCACCTAAGTCCAAGGATGTTGTTTTAGCGGGAACTAACTAATTTTAAAATAATTCTCAGGAATTAGGCGTTTAGACTAAGCGTTGATCCGACAGTCAGCCAGTCAGCTAGCTGGCTAGCCCCCAATGATAGATAAGTAGAGAGAAAACTAATAAGTAGAGAGAAAACGTCTTGGAGAAAACTGAAAAAGAGAAGCGTCTTTTTTAACGTGAAAGTTTGTAACTGTTACTAGGTATTTCTGTTATGATGTCTGTAATGTTGATTGTTGATTTATGAAGGTAAGATGAAGAGAGATTTAATTTTGACATGAACATTTTTAAACGTATTTTTTTTTAAATTCTGCTTCGTAAATTCTAGTCAGAGGAACTAACTACCTAGAGGAACACAGTACATTGGATTGCATAATAATTATCTACAATTCAAAAATCCAAGAAGTTCGATATCAATTCGGTTACATTCCGCACCATATTACTAGGGAAGCATATATTACTTGAAAACGTTTTCGTTGCTTTTCGGTAACTCGACATTACAACATTATTTCGATTACACCACTTTTCCCGTTTTACCAGAAAAGCATACATCTTAAGGAGTCTAAATGAGTGCGACTAGAGTAGCCACCCAGAAGGCACAGAAGCTACGTGCCGCATGCCATGCACATTTGCGCAATAGAAGCAGTAGAAGGATAACTATAGTGGAACAACAGAATAAATGCTGTGGAGCGCGACTTGCGCTTACTACAAGACATCATGGACGCACAATTGCGTTTAAAAAGTTTGACTGGTATTAGGAGAACATAAACCTTGAGGAGTCTGAATAATAACGATAAAAAAAAATTGCAGTCGCGCAGGTGAACATTAACCATTACTCAAGGGCAGTGCAATATGAATAAATGAGAGAGGTAGGCTAGGCCGCTAGGCCAAGGTTTACCCAACGCTACCTTACTACTTAATAGCCTTGCTTAGCGCCTGGAGGCTAGCGAGTCACCTAGCGAGCGCTTAGCGACTAGTTAGCTTGTCGTACGTGCATCGAAGTAAACAAACATGTTGCGCGTTGGTTTAATGTCACGTGACGCGCTAGGTGACTGCTAGGCGACTTGCTAGCCTCCAGGGCGCTAAGCAAGCCACCTATCACCTATCCCACTATCTACGGACCTAGTCCGCAATCGTAATTATGCCATTCGTTCGTCGACAGAAGATGCCATTCTCCAACATTTCGATGGATGACGTCATCTGTTGACACCGTAACGTCAGTTGATCGACCTTGATAATGTGACTCTAAATTACTTATGTCTTCCTAGTACCCAGGTTAACTCATGAGTCTCTCAGCGCAATCAAGTGGTTGATTTGTTACGCCAAAAAAAACCGACTTAAAAAAAGGACAAAAAATAATTTAAAAATTAAAAAACCACAAAAAAAAAAGAATTGATAAAAAAGACCAAAATAACCTCTACATACAGCGCCACCGACTAATTAATCTGCTTTATCATCTGAAGTCGGGCAGCCAAACTAAGTACAATATGGAACCATACAGCCAGTAAAACTGCCCGACTTCAGATGATAAAGCAGATTAATTAGTCGGTGGCGCTGTATGTAGAGGTTATTTTGGTCTTTTTTATCAATTCTTTTTTTTTTGTGGTTTTTTAATTTTTAAATTATTTTTTGTCCTTTTTTTAAGTCGGTTTTTTAATTTTTAAATTATTTTTTTATTTCACCCTTTTTAGTACCTACCTACCTACTTTCGACTGCCAAATAAATTAACAATACCTATTGTTACCGTAATTTTAATTATTGAGGAGTTTGCTGATGAGAAGGTGGTTTTAGGTGGCCCATCAATCTGTGCTTAGTTCTTTAGGGGTCTATTCTTTTTGGTAGAAGTCCAAAAACGAGTAATTTATTACATTCTGGGAAGCTATCCTGTCCATAATTCCGAAGATACTCATCAGATCCTGACCAAATTTTTATGGGACCACCTCGGGGCTTCCACCTTTCTATTACAAAAAGAACCATCTTAAACGGTCAAGCCACCTTCGAGTAATCGGTGAACAAGTGAATTGAATACAAGTTTTTAAGAAGCGTTCCCGGTCCTCACTTCGAAGTTCCTCATCAGATCCTCACCAAATTTTTATGGGACCACCTCGGGGCTTCCACCTTTCTATTACAAAAAGAACCATCTTAATCGGTCAAGCCACCTTCGAGTAATCGGTGAACAAGTGAATTGAATCCAGGTTTTTGAGAAGCATTCCCGGTCCTCACTTCGAAGATCGTCATCAGATCCTCACCAAATTTTTATGGGACCACCTCGGGGCTTCCACCTTTCCATTAAAAAAACAACCATCTTAATCGGTCAAGCCACCTTCGAGTAATCGGTGAACAAACATTAAAAAAAAAAAAAAAAAAAAAAAAAAAAAATATATATATACGCGACGAATTGAGAACCTCCTCCTTTTTTGAAGTCGGTTAAAAACCGCTGAACCGTTTGCTTGATTGATACTGAAGACTAAATACGACATGATACCACACAATACAGACTACTTTTTGTTCCGAAGACTAAATACGACATGATACCACACGATACAGACTACTTTTTGTTCCGATATCTTCGCGGGATCGGGATGAACCCGCGGGGCGCAGTTGGCGGTTTAATTAATAATTAATTCATTATTGAGAGTGTTTGAACAGCAGATTTCCTTTCGCCGCTATTCTGTAACTGTCTTCATTAGCACCATATGATTTAAGCTTTGTCTGGTATTAGGACAACATGAACTATAAAGAGTCTGCAACACTTTATATGTAACTATCAAGTATTCTGTGCCAATATCCAAATGGTGAAGTGGGAAACCAACTTTCTACGAATTATGTTTTTCTAGTACTAGTCGAGCAAATTGTAATCGAAATGATATTGAACTGTGACTGTGATGTTTGTTGTGACTGATCTATGCGTGCGATTCACGTGCCAGACCACACAAACCGAGCCGCCCGCCGCCGGTAGATACGCGGTTTTACCACGGAACATTTTATATTTGTACAAGGATGACATAATCTATAAAGCGGCCGAATACAGTAAAACAATAAAATGTAAGAGGGGCCACCTACATACTACCTACATACAATAAACATGCGCGATTCGGACTCGCACCCACTTGGCCAATTTTTACTTTTTTATCCCGATAGTTCCACGGACTCGGGATTAATGCGGATAAAACCGCGGGGCGAAGCTAGTTATTCCGTATGGAACATCAAAAGATAACGATTCCACTATACAACTTGTAAGAGGCATATTGTTAGGTAATATCAAATTGGATAGCACTCGTTCAAAGGCTCTTTGGTAAGTACCTTGTTACATTACATTGTTACAGGTATTTCTGATTTGTTTGATGCAACTACTATTGCTACGCCCCGCGGTTTTAGCCGCGTAGGTCTTTATCTAGCGGGAAAATGGGGATAAAAAATAGTCTACGTTTTAATCCATTTCCAGAGTTTTGGCGGTAACGCGTTGAGGAGATGTGTAGGTAAATTTTCATTTTTGTGACACTTGGCTCAAATGCGTGTAAATTGTTTAATTTCGGAGGCATATAATGCTCACCAACTAGACTTTAGTTTCGTGAAGGTGTACAATACAAGTGTAACGAAAGTAAAACCGGTGCAAAATATGGACTAGTCTTGTCTAAAAAGCTCGTTGTATCATTGTAAATAGCCACCATTTATAATCCATATTCAACTATCTTGACCACTAAGTATCTCACCCGATGGAATGCGACGATGTGGTCTAAGATGTTACACGTTTACCTAGGAGATACCTGTTCACTCGTGACTTGAAGACCCCCAAGTTGTGGACATCCGGGAAGATATTATACTCAGGCGACTGATTCTATTCCCGCGGAGTACGAATAAAGAATGACGATGCCAAACGCTCAGTTCGGGTAACTGGTATTTCTACCATGCGCTTATTATTATCAGTTTGCCAACGCCTCGACATTTATGTCTACAATGTGATTCTGAGGACTAATGATTCTTGTTCAATCTTCTCGATTGACCATCCGCCAAATTTTTAGGGTTTCGTAGTCAACAATAAACCCTCATAGGTAGTTTTTTCGACATGCCTCATTCGACATAATCTCTCGCTCGCGAGATTCCTCGGCTCATGTCGCCCACACCCCGTCTCTGCGCAAGAGCAAGTACCAGGCGTTCATACTTGCAGTGTAGCTGCAACTGATCTTGGAAGGAAGGGATGAAGGGCACAGTACTACAGTGAGTGCCAATATGTCTGCATGTGGTCAAAATCGGAACTAACCGCTGTCCGCAGTGACGCCCCCACAATTCGTGTGCACACATATTAAGTTATCATACCACGCACTCTAAACTAGAAGCCGCAAGATATGCCTAGAATGTATTCAATGGAATGTATAATAATGTAAAGTTATTTGTTAAATAATTTCCTGTTGCTGGCTGGATACAAGTTCAAAAATATAAATTACTAGCTGCGCCCCGCGGTTTCACCCGCGTAAGTCCCGTTCCCGCGGGAATAACGGGGTAAAAAGTAGCTACCTATATTCCAAGTTTAATTGCAATCGGTTCAGTAGTTTTTGCGTTACAGAGTAACAACCTCACATACATACATACAAACTTTCGCGTTTATAATATTGGTAAGATAAGATATTTTTCAGGACATCTAGGTATAGTTCCACCAAATGTCCTGAAATTACACATTTCTTTCGGTTAGTTAGGTTTTGCCATTAAAAAGCAATTTCTTCAAGAGATAATATCTACTAATATTAGGTCCCCACATATGAAATTGGTGTTTTGTCTAACTGGCCACTTTGATCTCAAATACCACGTCTTTGGTTAGGAATTCCAATTCAAAATACAGCTATTGTGTTTTAAAAACCGTAATTCATTTGTTTTTTTCCTTTGCATCACTCAGTTCATAAAATGGAAAACTTAAAATATGGCGTTCTTTACTAGTACGAGTTCCATCGTGGCATCTGAGCTGCGGAAACGGCTCGAAGGATTAATGATGTGTTTGGCGGCTATGGCGCATAAGAAAACACAGTGCGTTTTTGGTTCGGTTTCGGTTTTCGTTCTGGAAATTTCGATCTGCCCCTTGCACGGCCGGAGACCAAAGTTGATAATGAAGAATTCAAGGCTATTGTGGAAGCGGATCCATTGCAAACCACGGCCGAGTTAGCTGCAGGGTGCGGTATTAGTGATAAAACTGTTTTATTTAATCCACTTGAAGATGGGTACCTCATGAATTAAGTGCAGCAAACCGACAAACGTGCGTCGAGTGCTGCGTTTCTTTACTCAATCGGCACAATAATGAAGGATTTTAAATCTAATCATTACCTGCGATAAAAAGTGGAATATCTAAGATATCTACCGACCTTGCTCCAACGGATTAGCTTATTTACAACTTAACCTTAAAAAAACTAAATTCATGCAATTCCATCCATACCAGAAAGTACCGTTAAATTTAAATTTTACCTTTCAGGGCACTACTATAGAGTGTGTAAGTAGCTTCAAACTATTAGGACTAAATATAGACACAAATATACATTGGAAATCCCACATTAATGAGCTTAGTAGCAAACTATCTAGATTCACTTACGCTTTACTAGAATTAACGAAATCAACTGACACCAAAACCACATTAGCCGCATATCATTCCTATGCCCATTCGTGGATACGATATGGTATAATACTTTGGGGAAATAGCACAGAAGCCGAAAAAAATTTTAAGTTACAAAAGAAATGCATTAGAATTGTAACGAATATACAAAATACAGATACATGTAAACCTCACTTTATAGAATTAAATATACTTACCCTACCTTGCTTATACATATATGAAACGTCACTCTTTGTCAAAAATAATTTATCATTTTTTAATGAATCAAAAGACAAATTCACTGTTTCCCGTAATTTAAGGCATAATGACCAACTAGCCTTACCCAACTCAAACCTGACCATACACTCTTCTGGCCCATATGTAATGTGTATCAAAATATATAATAAAATTCCTGAACACATAAAAAAAGAAAATAGAATAAATAAATTTAAAACATTGTTATATACATACCTTAAAAACAAAGCATACTACAATTTAGAAAACTTCTTCGAAGACCATTCATATAATAAGAATAGATTTTATTATAAATAGAAATTAAAATTACCTAATTGTACAAAATTGTTGCAGTGCCCTACCGGGTTCATGACGTTATACCTAATTTTAAGACCTAGTCATTAAGTTAACTGTCATGAGGCAATAAATAAATGATTATGATTATGATTTTTTTTTTTTCTAAATTTGGATACCTTCTTGCAAAGCGCCTTCAAAGATTTTATTATTTCCCCCTCCCGAATGGTGTTTTAGTAAAAGGATCAGTCAACAACTACCTATGAGATGGCAAAAGAGCATAGATAGCAATGGTACATACGAGTACTTTGATTGAATAAATACCTATATTATATTTTAAGAAAATCTTTTTTATTTTTCTCCCTTTACAAAACACAAATTTCATATGTAAGGACCTAATATTATTATAAGAAAGTTTATATGGATGTGTTTGTTACTGAATCACACAAAAACTACTCAACCGATTGAGATGAAACTTAGTGGAATATAGGTAGCTGGAGACCTGGAATAACACATAGGCTAATTTTTATGCTAATAATCCCGCGGGATCGGGATGTTGTGCGGGTGACACGCACTTTCGGGGCGAAGCTAGTTGTTAATTTAATAATAATTGGAATTCGAATTCGTTGTTTTACAAAGAAATTGTAACTACATATAAATACAATAAAACATAGTTTTTTTTTAATGAATAAGGAGAGTAAGTAAGAAAGAAAAGAAGTTGTGAAGAGATGAAGCACCAAAAAGCGTTCCGATCGTGCGGCGTAGGTACCAGGCTAGCAGAACGAAGCGAAGCTGCGAGTAAATTAGGCGGCGGACACGAGCGTCGAGCGGGGCCGACAGCCGACGCGCGCACTCAGCGATATTGTTATCGGCCCGCCCGGGTTTTACGTAGGGCTGCCTCCATTTATATTGGCAATATTGTTATTTATTTTGATAGAAATTTTGATGTGAAACATCTACAGACGGGGGTAAACCCAATTGTTAGCGTGGCGATAAGTCGCCACGTCCTGTATCGCCACGCCAACAAATAGGTTTACCCCTGCCTATAGATGTTTCACATCAATAATAAGGATTGATAAGGACTGTTTTGTTCTTCTTTGCCAACATAAGTAAGTACTAAAATTTAAAGAAAAAATAGAAAAACTCTGACCATGTGAAAAATAAATATAAAAAAGAAAAAGCATCAAGTGTCAACCCTGAGATCAGTGGTGTGGCGTACGTACGTAGGCGAGGCGCGTCGGCTGCAGTCGGGAACAAAGCAACCGAGCGCCACTCGACGCGCGCCAACTCCAACCGCTCATGAAGTCTTGGTACTTTACTTATTTTCTTACATTTATTTTATTTTCTTGGCTATAGATATTATTTATTTACTTTTTAATAATTATAGTTATATCATAATTTTACCTCTTTGATCATTCGGAACTAAATGTCAGATTTAAAAAAAACACAGTTTGTTATTTTTTTTCTTACACTGATTTCTTTATATTTTGATTGCCCGACTGCCAAAGAATGGTTTTGAAGTGATGTGATGATGATGAGTTGATGATGACTCATCCCATCGCTAAACTACTGGTAAAACTATGCTCATTTCATCAATGATGTGATGCTGATGAGATAAGCGAAGTTTTACCATTGCCAGTTTTACAAAAGACATAAAAGACATACTACCCTATTTTTGAGAAATTCTACCCTAGTTTTTGACAAACTGTTATTAATTACCGTAGGTGTACTGAGATACTGACATTGCATTGTAAATGGACTGTGAATACGACGTGTATTCTATTGAAAGTCTTCCGAGTTTTGGCGGGAACGCGGTGAGGAGATGTGTTACAAAATTTTCATTTCTGTGAAACCTAGTTCAAATGCGTGTAAATTGTTTAATTGGCATATTAATCAATTTAGTTTCGTGAAGGTGTACAAAAGTGAAAATCTGTGCAAAACATTTACTTCAGCGTTATCTCCGAAGCTCCGTGAACAATCATTGTCAATAGCCGCCGCTTTACAATGATTCCCTCCACTTGACTTTAACTATGACGACTTGACTGTTTTGATGCAAATTACAAATGCAAAGTACAAATTACAAATTAAAAATGCAAATTACACGGCGGCCATTTACAAAGATTGTTTACGGAGCTTTGGAGGCAACTAAGTTCATGTTTTGCACCGATTTTCACTTTCATTCCACTTCACGAAACTAAATTGATTAATATACCCCCGAAATTAAACAATTTGCACGCATATGAACTAGGTTTCACAAAAATGAAAATTAAGCACCACATCTCCTCAACGCGTTCCCGCCAAAACTCTTTTAAATAACTTGCAATTGTTGATAATACTTGACACTGGCTACTGTCCAAATGGGATATATAGCCATAAAAAAAAAGAAGAAAATTCCAAGTATCAAGACAGTGTTCCCATCGCTTCGCTACATTACCCAATGATTCACCCAAGGCGTGCCCGACCGACATCCCGGGACGCGAGCGACTCGGGTAGGTAGGTACCTACACCTACCTATAGCCAGCTACCTATATCTATGTATGTATGTATAGTATAACTATCGCTTGGTAGCGAGCGAGCTTCCCATTTCAAACTCGATGTTCTATGTATATGTACAGACAGGCAGGTGTTATAGTATATGCAAGCAACGAGTGTATGTATCTACGCTTTATAGTTATAGGTAGCTAGCTTAGATACTATACATATAGAACACATAACTGGATGTGTTTGAAATCCGTCATTGTATGCTGATTGTATGCCTACCATGTTGTCTTATAATAAGGGTGATTTATATTTACACCGCTTCCCGGCCGTGCCGGCCTGAGCTTCGTTGTCCATTGCTCGGCGAGCAGTCGATCGGTCTGTTGCAACCGAGTGGCGGCCGAGCAATGGACAACGAAGCTCGGACGGCCCGCGCTCGTGACGGCGGCGGTCTAATTATACAAGACTAGCTGCGCCCCGCGGTTTCACCCGTGTGAGTCCCGTTCCCGCGGGAATATCAGGATAAAAAGTAGCCTATGTGTGAATCCAGGTCCCCAGCTACCTATATTTCAAGTTTCATCGCAATCGGTTCAGTAGTTTTTGCGTGAAAGAGTAACAACCTCACATATATACAAACTTTCGCGTTTATAATATTAGTAAGATGTAACGGGTAAGCCCTTTTAAGCCGAAAGGGGGTTGTTTTGGACTTCTAGGCGAACAACTTTTGTTCTACGACTTTTGAAAATTCGAAGAACTTTTCGAAAATTTTAAGTGTAAAGTTTACTTGAAAATCAGAGTTTGAGGTCATTGACCTTATTTTGTCCTTTCATTACGTTTGGTCTACTACAATCAAAACTTCAATTACCTTTATTTTCAAAAGCAGCTGTTTTTTTCAGTGAAACATAACCTCAAAATTTTCAAAAAAAAAAGGTTCGCATTTTCAAAAGTCGTAGAACAAAAGTTGTTCCCCTAGATGTCTAGAACAACCCCCTTTCGGCTTAAAAGGGCGCACCCGTTACACTTTGTATAAATCATTACATACGTCGATAAGCTATCCGGTTGCCTGTCTGACACCAACCAACGCGCGCGTTTCCGGAAACTAAGAAATTTCTTAGTTTCCGAAAACGCGTTCTTAGGCTAAAATATAGTCCATACTTTGACTTAGCTAAGCAAAAACTTTTGGCATTTATAAAGCGATCTTCGCAACTATCCAAAGTTTTTGCTTAGTAAAGTCGAAGTTTTTCAAATTTAGAATGTAAAGCAATCAAAAATAATGACCTAAATTTTGCTTCTCTGTTAGACTATGAAGTTCTTTTTAATTTATTCGTAAATTACAAAATGAATTTCGACTATAAATTCCGATTAAAAGTTTATGCTTAGATTGAGCTAGAAGCACTGGAGTCACAAAGGAAAACTAACTTTAAATCTTTCGTGCTTCGGTTCCCAGCACCGCTTAGGGACGTCTTCTTTGCCGCCGACTTCTGGCCAGCTGGCATAGTCTACCGACGCTTTAGGGAAGCGCGACCGAAGATAGAAAACCCTAAAACCTAATTTTAGATCAATATATTTTATATGTATGAGGTATACTATATTTACAATTTGAATTATTATCAAATGTTTTGTGTTATTGTATTAGTATCTCAGTTCCTGCAATACAAGCTTGTGCTTAGTGTAGAGCCGATTTCTAATGTTATTTAATAAATGTTTGGTAAGATTTCATAATAATAAATAAATTCTTTTCTATTCTATTCTATTCTAACAGGAAAAGATAGGGTTGCTATATCTATTCTATCCCAGCTCTATATTATACGACAGTTTCTTTTCATATAGTGTGTCTCATCGCTCACCTAGTGTTAGAGTTGTCAGCTGTGGTATCATCATATTAGCATCTACCGCTGTCAAAAAACATATTTCGTATTCTACATTGCTGCTTTGAAGTAATCACAGGTAACAACCACGTTACATCAAAGCAGCAATGTACTGCAACTTTGCAACTACTAGTGGTGGATGCTAATTAGATGATACCACAGCTGGTCCCATAAGGCCTCCAACTTTATCTAACGACTGCTATAAGAGATAACAACCGGGATCGACTGCTTATCATGCCCTCCGGAGCACGGAGAAGTGAGAGATTTATTATTCCACACACATTATCGCTCACCCATCCAAGTAATGACCGCGAGAAGCGTTGCTTAACCCCCAGGATAATGGGCAGTCACGACGCGTACCAACTATTAGGTAACCTGTGGTCATTGTAAAAAGGACTTTCAAGAACTCAATAGGAATACATAGATCGCCATCTATCAGTAAGAAGCAAAAGTAAAATGTTAACAGCGCCATCTAGTTTTGAATAGCAAAACTAAATTTTTAATTTAACGCAGTCCGCACCATTCATGAGCTTTGTTTTGTAGTTTAGCTATTGAGTTATAGATGGCGTTGTAATCATTTTATAACTTTGGGGTTTGAAATTTATTTTCAAAAAATCCCCATGACATGGTGCGAATCTGTGCCCCCTTGCTAACCAGGCGAGTGCTTTATCCTTGCGAAAAAATATTTCTAAGTTTAAATATGCCTTGAGCAATATAAAAAACAAAGAAATATTTGTGGTTTGTTGTTTTGCATGTGGAAAACATAAGAAGCCGCCTATTTGTACAATATTTGTTTAGTTTAAGATTTTCGTGTATGTGTTGTACAAATAATGAGTCAATGTATCTATTTTATTCCTAGAATACCTATGGTTTATTCGTGATTCTTCTTAAAAGTAGCAGCCAAACTAAACGTTAGTACAGGGGTTCCCAAGCTTATTGGAGACACGGCCCCTTTCGACCATAACAAGAAATCCGCGCCCTCCCCCATCCTCCAGTCTAATTTTCAAATCAGAATAAAAATGTCTTAAAATAAGTAATTTAATTTCTTATTGTCATACAAAAGATATTGGGTAAGTACTATACTACTTACTTTTGTATGACAATAAGCAATAACATTGCCTATTTTTATACATTTTTATATCTTTGGAATAAATTTGACAAGGTTTACATGTCCGAAATCAGCTTATTCATGGAAAATCTGGCTTGGCTGGAATAACATCACAGCCAACACTCATGTACAATGGGTCCACAGCCACACTGAAGGACCTAAGTTAGGAAAATGTGACTGTCCCAAGATGACTGAAGACTAGGCTGAACCATAGAAATCGCATTCAGTGGCTGGATTCTCGTAATGAAGTTAAGGAAAATTTCATTTGACATAAAAATTTCCTTAACTTCATTGCGAGAATCGAGCCACAGATTTTATACTCAACAACTCAACAACATAGGTGCCCGCGCCCCCCTGAAGAGGTCTCGGCGCCCCCCACTTTGGGAAACGCTTATTAGGTAGTTATCCTTCATTCTGGACCCATCATTCTCAATACATTCTTCGTTTTTTCGTCTTGAATGAACGTATAGTAATTATTGGTTCAGAACGAACGATAACCACCTACTGACGTTTGATCGGCTCCGACCGAAGTTGTTTCGTATTAGGGTCCCAGGTGTTTTCCGGTCGTGTGTGGCAGCTCTAAAATGGCAACGAATAAAACTATTCTTTCTGCTCTTACCTCACATCATGTGAGGTCTGCACAGTTGGTGAGTCTTCATTTACCTTAGCTACTGCAATTTGGCATATTTTTAACGACCGGCAACTACTCGTAGAATAACATAACATAAAAATATCTTTATTCAGTCCACATATATTTGTACAAATTATTTTCACAAATAATTATGAATGTTACCCCTGTCTACTATTTTTCGATTAAGGCTCGATATTATTGATCACTAGCTGCGCCCCGAGGTTTCACCCGCGTAAGTCCCGTCCCCGCGGGAACATCGGAATAAAATGTAGCCTATGTGTTATTCCCGGTATCCAACTACTTATATTCCAAGTTTCATCGCAATCGGTTCAGTAGTTTTTGCGTGATTGAGTAACAAACATCCAAACACACACACTTTCACATTTATAATATCAGTAGGATAGTAAGATTAGCACACTGTAGCACAGGTAAATCACTGGAAAGTGATCCTGTAGGTAGATGGTGTCTCAATCGAGCCTTAGTCGAAAAATAGCAGACAGAGGGGAAACATGGGAACTCGCGTGACCTAGTTGGTTAAGGCGCTGCGGTACTGACGACGAGACGCAAGTTCAAATCTCGTCGCGAGTGGATTTTAGAAGTGAGTTTTCCTTTAAAATATTTCTAGTAACCTATTATTTTTTAGTGGACCCAATAGGTTAACCGCGAATTATTATTTATTTTCTTATCTCGACGTTTCAACCATGTTACAATGGTATTGGTTTTTTTACTTTTTATCCCTAAATTCCCGCGGGAACGGGACTTACTCGGGTGAAACCGCGGGGCGCAATTAGTAAATTATACGCGATTAAGACCTCGTAAAACGTGTGCATCAGAATGGCGGGTGTACAAATGCAAATTATCATGAATCTATCTAATATAGCTCAAATCTACCTTAATTCTACCTAATTCTACCAATAAAGAAATTAATAGTACCTCTCTGTACGCATAGAAAACTCAATAAATATGTGAGCCGCCAATCTGACGTCAGGATGGCGGGTGTATTCCTTTTCTGGGCGAAATATCATTCGTCAATATTTATATTCACTGCCATATAAATCTACCTAATAAGTACCTTACAGAATCGTACGTATTAATCAAATTCAGGCAAAGGCTAGAGCAATGAGTCTATTAAAGTTAGTTTTTACATATCTCTGACCTATGATAACAAATCATGTAAATTAAAAAGTTTATTAGGGCGAGATTTTTCTAGTATACTTACAGATAAAGCTGCTTGATTGTTTAAGTCGCCCTCAAATGTTGAGCAGTGTCTCTATATTTGATGACAGTGGTTTTTTACGACACCCTCGGGATAAATAGATATACAAGATGTAACGGGTACGCCCTTTTAAGCCGAAAGGGGGTTGTTCTAGACGTCTAGGCGAACAACTTTAGTTCTACGACTTTTGGAAATTTGAAGTAGTTTTCGAAAATTTTAAGTGTAAACTTTACTTGAAGATCAGCTGTTTCTTAGAGTTCGAGGTCATTGAACTTATGTTGTCCTTTCATTTAGTTTGGTCTACTACAATCAAAACTTCAATCACCTTTATTTTCAAAAGCAGCTGTTTTTTCAGTGAAAATTAACCACAAAATTTTCAAAAAAAAGTACGAATTTACCCGTTACACCTTGTATAGGGGCTACATACGACGAATAAAACTATAAATATTTAAAAATCTTTTATTTCACTGATCTTCCAACACTTTTAGACATGCGTTTTCAACAAAATACTTAATATTGTCAATAATAAATTAATTTTACTTCCTTAAATGAAAAACAAAAAAAAACAGTAAAATAACAAACCTTGATGTAATTTTAGATAAGATTACTTGACACTTTATGGATAAATGCAATGGGGCAAGAAAATAAAAATAAACACCTAATTTTAGTTGTAGGCAAGAAATAAAGAAAGATATCCAATAATAAATAAAAAAAAAAACCGAATCCACTCACTGAAGGCCTATTTAATCAATAAAATTATCCAAAATATCATTCCAGTCAATCTGCCAACAATACACTCTGACTTTGGGTCAAAACAAACGTTTCAAAGTGTTTTGACAAAACAGAAAAAAAAACATTTCAATTCTCAAATGATGTCAACTTGTTACTAAAAGCTTAGACAGGCTCAAGAGCTTCTCCATACAAACATATTTTATTGTCATAAATCTTCAGAATAAAAACGCAAACCCATCCAAGCTCTTAATGCTTTTAAACCCAACTCTTACCCCCTTTCTTATAAACGCTAATTAATGCGCTGCATAACTATGCATCGTTTGTCTTTTACTGTCACATGAAGTGTCAAAGTTGACAGACAGAGACAAACGTCACATAACTTAGTCAAGTGTTAATAATATTTTATAAGTAAGGGAGTTAACTTTCAAATACAGAAACGTTACACAAAATTTAAATTCTACTTCAATCATTTTGCAGCTTCGAAATTTAAAATCAGTTAAGGATTTAAAATTTTATGTGGGGTTTTCGTATTCGGTGAGTTTTGCAGGCGTTTTGCATTGACATTTTGGCTGAACTTCGGAAATAAAGAACTAAAAAGCTGCGGCAGCATTAGAAGGCGGCTGGCTTAGCGGCTAGTGAGTCACCTAAACGAACGGTGTACAAAGTTCGGGACCGGCCGCACTGAGAACTTGGCGCCTAGCTGTGTATCTTGTCAGAATGCGAGCGAGGCGCGAAGCAAGCCTATGCGGCCGCAGCCTGAGGCACTCCGGCCCTACTAGTACAACACTATGCTAGCGACAAAATAAATATAAGTATCATCAGTTTATATTTTAGAAAAAATAAAGGCTTTGTATTTTAGAAATAATAATTCTTATTTTTACAAGATCATATTTTTTTCCATCAACTAGAGCCGGGGGGTAGTTGGTTAGCCCACTCGGGTAGAGAATGAGTGGTAGCGGGTTCAAGCCCTGCTGGGGTCAATTCAATTTTCAATTTAGGAACAAAATCATATTTTCTCAAACCAATTTTAACTAAGTTCTAAGTATTTCTTGCTATATTGACAATAGAAAATTTTTTTTTAATTCATTTTACAGTGTTTCCAACACTTGGATGCCTAAATTTTAAAGAAATGCTTTCCCAAAAATTAGCACCCGACAGGCCGCCACAACGCCTTAACCAATTTAACTAGGAGCACCTATGGCCAGATTAGTTGCGTTGGACCGGACTCCACAAAGATGCAGGTTAAAATCCTGTTGGGTGCGAATTTTTAGAAAAGTATTTCTTTAAAATTTAGAAACAAATTTGATAAAAAATTACAACTATCAATCATGGTTTATGAGATACAGCCTGGTGACATACAGACAGACAAGCCTTAATAAAAGAGCTTCATTTTTACCCCTAGGGTCCAGAAGTATACAAATTTACCTTGGGTAAAAACTAAATCTTTGATACAAAGCTAAAACTAAATTATTCCTGCATAACTAAATACTGATTCCACGGTACATTACTAATCGCATGCTTCTTTAACTTATGTTTCTTAAGATATTTCGAGTCAATAAATGCTTCTCCGCATATAGAACATACATATGGCCTTTCCCCTGTATGAGTTCTTAGATGAACTACTAAATTCCCTTTTAGAGCGAAGAATTTCATACAAACTGAACAACCAAATTTCTTTTCCCTCGTATGGGTTAGTTGGTGAGTCCGCAAATGAGTTTTCGTTTTAAATTTCAAAGGGCAGAGTTGACACGAGTATGGCCGTTCATTTGTATGAACTCTTTCATGCATTAATAACATAGCTTGCGAAGGACAGCCTTTTCCGCAAATAGAGCACTCGAAATTCTTAATGTTTTTACGTTTATGACGTGTAAGGATGTGATTCTGCATATCTTTCTTCGATGCGAGAACTTCACCACAATCCGAGCATAATAATTCATTCGGATCAATTATATGATTCAATTCAATATGCCTTTCTAAAGCTGATTCGACCGAAAACATTTTTTTGCATAATGAGCATGCATAGCCCAGCAGCTTGCCCAAGTTTGTTGTGACCTCCTTCTTGACTGTTTTTATAATTTCTTCCTTTGCTTGTAACGTTGAGATTTTTGTATTTTGACTGACTAGACAATCGTTAGACTCTTTATGCTGGGTGAACTCCTCTTTAGTTTGGAAGATAGTATCACAATCAGAGCACGATAAAGGATTCATATGGGTAAGTCTGTGGGTTTGCATTGTTATCTTTTGGTGGAATCTTTTAAAACAAATATCACATTCAAAGTCTTTAACTCCAGAGTGGATCATCATATGTCTCTTTAAATTATTTGAGTTGGCAAATGTTTTCGAACAAATCCCGCATTGGGGCTTGATATTATTGTGAGCAAACTTTATATGTTGAGTCAAGAGGCTTCGTTTCATAGCTTGGTTACAAAATGGGCAATGTAACAGAAGTCCAGACACATTATGTAGTACCATATGACCAGTTAATATCTCCGCTGATTCAAAACCTTTACCACACATTGTACATAAATGCTCTCCTCCAGGGTTATGCTTAACTTTATGGTTTTCATATTCAGTTACGTCTGTAAATTGCTCCCCACAATCGCATATTAGAATGTTTTGACTCGATAAAATCTGGCCGATTTGACTTTCGTCAGCATATTCAATAACTAATTCAGATCCGTCATATTTTAAAATCTGGAATTGTGATTCGTCTCCTTCGCAAAATATGACTTCTTGGGTTCCATCGTCATCATTGCTTATCAGTTGTCCTTCAGTCAAATACTGTATACCATCAGTCTTTAGAAGCATAGTACCATCTTCGCCTGTCCCTGTTGTTGTTAGAATTTTAATTAAAGTATTCTCATCAGTTAAATGAGTTATCATATCGTTTTGTGTATCTTCTTCCTCCTCAGGCTCCTCTATTTCTATTACTTTTGGTCCATTCTGGTTCTCTGTATTTATTTCAGTGTTATCATCATCAGGTTCTTCACTTTCTAATATTGTAGCGGGCACGTTTTCTGGAATACTAGTAGGTAAAATGAAAGATTCTATAGTATTCTCATCCAATTCTACCTCTCGATCATCTGCGCTTTCATAATTGTCTGGTACAGAGTTGTTTTCAGTTTCAGATACGTTTGTATCTTCTTCTTCCTTCTCAGTTTTAATTTCATTCCTCGGTTCCTCAATAACATCTGTTTGTTCTTGGTGAACCTCTGTAGGTTTGTCTTTAGGGTTGTCTATGACAAGGACGTAGTATGTATCCTCATCGGAATCCATAGGTTCTTTTTTTATTATAGCCTCTAGTTGTTTCATTGGGTTGTTAGCAAATTCCACATCAGGGTTCTCTTCTTCGGTAATAGTTTCAAGTTGTTTTAGGGTTGTTTCGTTGCATTGCGAGAGGAAGGAATCTAGTTGTAGTTTAAGTTCAGTGTCCATTTTGATGGATTGCTGTCGGAATTGATGGGCAATGGTTAAAGTAGAGTAGCAGTCTTTACATAGCTTCTGGGGTAGGCCATCATCTGATTTTACCTGAAATTTATTTTAAAAAAAATTAGGCACTGGTTTTCCTAAACAGGGTAAAGTGCAGCGGGGCAATCTCGACTTTGGGAAATTTTGACTATTCCAAAGTTTAATTTACTTGGCATCAGAATAATTGACAGAAAATTAATGATGCAATTTCACTTTACAATTAATTATCTTATAATTAGGCTGAATTTTATTAGCCAATCAGTGCAATATAATATGTCATCGGAAAGCTTTTGTAATGCAGGAAGTTGTGAGAATAGCCACACATTTGAGAGGATATTTACTGTCGTTTTTAGAGTTATGCCTAAGTCAAATATTATTGGAAAAGGATTTTCACTGAAAATTGACGACAGATAACAGAGTTACTGTCACTAATCACTGTTTTTTATTTTAATAATAAATAAATTCCTTAATATTGCTTAGAAGACTAAATGTTATTGCTTGAAACTTGCACAAGAATTTTATATTTTAGACCTGCTGGAATACTGTGTTTTCTTGATTTTTTAGGATTATTAGTGTATTTATTCAACAAAAGCGAATTCACACGTAACGTAGCAATGGTTTGAGAAGATTTTTTGTGGAAATTCTCAATATAAATCAAAGAATTTTTAACTCTCTCCGTTATCAGCTGTAGAAATGTCAATTTGAGGTTACAATTTCAAAACCGCTAAAATTCTAAAATTACGCTAAGAATGCTGTAGATTTACGTAAAAGGTCACATTACATCAGGAATAAACCTATTTTCTACTCATTTGACTTACCTCAACCGTGGTTATTTCAAGAAACTTCTGAGTTACGTTCTTTTCACTATCAAACAGCGATACTTCCGAATCCGCCGACAAACAGCAACGGCACAATTCAGTCCACGTCTCCATTACAAAAATTGAACAATTTCACATCACCAATACGAGATAAATCTGAAAAAATACGTAGATTCTTGTTAAAATTCCACATTTTTGACAACAACATTGTAATCACAGCCAAAGACCACAAACATTCAAAGAGTAGGAAGAAATTATCTACGGCTTTACCATAAAGACAATCAATCCGATGAAAAATAGACAAGACGAGACGCGAACAAAATGGTGGCACAAGGCAACTGGCGCAGAACGGATATGACGCCTGATAACTGAGCATTACAGTGGACAGAGAGCGCCACTTTCTACGCAAAACCCTAGCTACAACTCGTAATCAAATTCGTACTTTTGGGTGAATTTGATTACATTATAACGTTTAACATTAAATTTAAACTTTATTTCTGCTCACTTAATGATAAAATTAATTTATTAAGAATCCAGAAGAATTTTATGAAGAAAATATTTCTACTAAACTATTTCTATTTTGTCTATGACAATGACCTTTGTTTCGTCTAAACGACGTTAGATGGCACTGATACTAAATTTTTCGTGTTTGGTATTTTATTGTGTAATCATGAAAATACAATATATTTTCTCAAAGTTATTAATTATTTATTACATATTCTTATTAGTTAAAACTTAAATAACTAAGATCCCTATCGTAATCGGAATAAAAAACAAAATAATTGACATTGTTTTATTACCTACTAGATGTCGCTAGAGGTATATCATTTTAGTATCTCGTAGATTTAATTTAATTTTACATGCACTAGAGTTAGAGAGATACCTACCTATACATACAATAAAGTTTCATGGCAGGCGTTTATTTTATCTGTGTTTCATAAAAGGACTTATTGGTTCGAATAGTTAATTCCACACTATCGAGGGGTAGACTCGACGACGACGACGGGTACGCGACTTGAGTTGGAAAAGCAGCGGGAATGGACGTAGCGGGTTAATTTGCTATCGACGAGTATGCGACTTGGGTCGGAAAAGCAGCGGGAATGTAGTGTGGATGTAGCGGGTTGATTTGCTATATAACGATAATATACGATTTTAAACACATGGTTATTTTCACTTTGTTTTCACTACTAATATTAAGTCTCGTGAACAAGCTGGTTGAAATTACCAGCGAAATATCAAGCTCCGCGAATAAATTATTAAACATGGTAAATAGCCCGTTAATAAGTAATATTAGTATAACATAATGTTCAGTCAAGTAAGTACTTGGTTATTCAATCCGGCGGCATTGCGAAAGACTTCCATTGCGTTATAACTGGTGACTACCACGTTAAGTCAAACCACTAAGCAGCAATGTATTGTATAAATTAAACTGAACTACTTACCCACTATAGATAAATAGATAATATAGATGCTGATAAAATATTACCTACAATAAGAAAATGTTAAACTTGTACTTAAGGACGCGACTCATGTGAAATCCCTTCCGATTGAATAGTTTTCTTCATAACCGGTATCAAATAGATCTTTAAACAATGTATTATGTTATTGTACATGATACAAGAAGTGTCCCCTTCATTTCAAAAACAATAAAAAATAACTTTAACATAATAATAACTTTAATAATAATATTTAATAACTTTAAAAAAATAACTAAAGAAGCGTGTTTAAGAACTATCTCGATATTTCTGAAAATCGTTAAGTAATAAGTTGATCATAGTATTATTATAGGTAAGTATCTTTATTGTATGTCGGTATATATGTACTTGTATGTATTTTATATATTGTCTGTGTTTAAATATGTATTAGTATGTGTTATTTATTGGTATTTGTTTGTATTTATTCATATTTTTGTTATGTATTTCTTTACTATTTTATGTGTCACACTATTATTGTAATACTTATCGAGTATTTTTCTCCTGTTAGAACACCCTACCTTTCATCATTCTTCACTAATTTTCCATCCAAAGGTTGCCTGGAAGAGATCGCTTTAAAGCGATAAGGCCGCCCATTGTGCCACCTAGTTTTAAGTTTTTTATGTTTATTTTTTTTCAATTCAACATCGCGGAAGCAGAAGAAAATTCTATCTGTGTTATTGAAAAATCGCGAGAATTTAAATAGTTAAAAACAAAAATGAATAAAATAGAATAGAAATATATTTATTAGGACAAGCACACAGCAAAAAATACAAAACAGAACAAAACCAAATGTAGTAGGTAGATAAGTAAATAAAAAAAATGTAGGTACTTAACCATAATACCATCAAATAGGTTAGGAAGCCATGTGCTAACCCTAAATGCTCAGAGAAGTAATAGTCGAAGCAAATGGTAGGGGAATAAGACCGTGACATGACTTTTTTCCTGATTGAATGCTCCCCCAGGAGGCGATCCATCATCCGGGTACGAAGCGCTGAGGTACCGGCTACCTTCAGGTACCTACCTCTGCTGAAATGGCTATACATAAATAAATAAATCCTGTGACGAACACACAGCGCCATCTAGCCCCGTGTTAAGCCGCTAAGCTTGTGTTACGGTGACTAGACAACGGATATACTACTTATATTTATATTTCTTTTGTAAATACATACATATTATACATAGAAATACGCCCAGACCAGATACAAATATTATTTTTAAGCATAAATATTTGCACCCAGCGGGAATCGAACCCGCAACCCTCTGCATTGCAGCCAAGCGTTCGCCCGACGCGCCACAGAGGTCGTCGAACGTATAGATAATAAATAAATAATAATAAATATTTCACTACTTTACACACAGCACAATCTAGCCCCAAACTAAGCACTAGGCTTGTACTATGGGTACTAGACAACGGATAAACTTACTACAAATTATACATTTTTTTTATACAATTTGTAACAGGGAGACCCCTTTAATCCGAAGTCCAGGGCTTGCGGGTGATGTCCTGAATTCTTTGGTAAAAACCGCACCTCATTAGTTCTTATGGTTTAAGAGTTATTCAATTTCAAAGTTCACGCAAAAAACCTAGGAATCACTTAGTGATGCAACCCTAATAGCGACTGTTGACCTAGAAAATCAGCTGTTTCGCATAAAACCGGAATCACAGGACGATTACATTTACGTTTAAGATGCATTTAGAAGGGTTCCTAGATGCGTTTTAAACGAGTTGCTTACATAGACTACGTCATCAGTTTAAGACGATACGATACCTACTCTTACGGTTAAAGTACCTACTAAAGATATTCGCCCACCATAACGGAGCATATTACTAAAACCGTAACCGTTCAATTTTTTTTGCGGTAGAGGTTGGTACCTATTTTGCTTTTTTGTCGTTGGCTACTTAGCTCGTGATGTTAATGTGTCCCCTTTTTCGTTCCTTTACTACTAGTGAGCGGAGAGAACTGCTTGACCTACACGGTTAAGTACTAAGTTCCTTTCAGCAGTGCAAAAATACCAATCTTTGCCAATGTTAAAAACTGATATACCTACCTAAGGGAATTCATAACGTAAGTGCTAATTGGATTGGCTTCCAGTCGGATACATACTTACCACAGACTGTGCCGGGGATTTACCCAAATAGATAAAATTTGGAATATGAAAGCAAGGTTCCGTATAATAAAATAATATTTTAATTATACTTATAATAAAATGTTTTGATACCTTGAGAGAGAGCATGCTGTGTGTCGTGTCGGGCGAACGCCCGACTGCAATGCAGAAGGCTGCGGGTTCGATTCCCGCCGGGTACAAATATTTATGTTTAAAAATAAATATTTGTACCTGGTTTGGGTATCTTTCTGTGTATGTATAAATTATAAGAAAGATGTATTGATTTACAAAAAAAAATATTGTGTGTAATTTTCCGTTGTTTAGTACCCATAGTACAAGCCTAGTGCTTAGTTTAGGGCTAGTTTGCGCTTGTATAAGGTTGTGCAATATTTATTTATTATTAACACGATTAAACATTATTACGTAACTAGGAATTAGGAATTAGTGTTCGACGAATATGCACTTACGTTTTAAATACAGAAATCAGTGATGTTTTTAAGTATGGTAGGTAATGGGTTTGACTGCTGTTCTGTGGAACCTTAAACTTCGTGTACCGCACGCGCGGGCGGCGTCCTTTGCCGCGCGCCGCCAAGCGGCTCTTTGGCGGTAGCCAAGACGCCGCTTGTCTATCATTCGCGGGCGGCGCTCTTTGACTCCTATGTCCTTTTTGCCGACGATTCGTGTCATTGGTCGGCGGCGCAGACAAAGAAGCCGCCCGCCTCGAGCTGCGTTATGATTCGACGGGAGCCATTTTTGAAAACCCGCCTAAAAGGAAGGTAACTTTTACGTTTTAAAGTATATCGATACTTGTCGATATTTTAGATAACTTAAATTTTTTGACCGAGTGAACGAAGCATCTCTGGCTCAAGACTGGCAAAATTTGCGTTTTTCTGTCAGTTTGTTGCTACAGGTCTATTTTTGAACTGAATGCAAGTTCTACAAGTATGTAGATTATTTGTCATGTTGACTTTTTGATCGAAAGGTGTGCCTGCCTCTAAGGGACCAAAAAACGAAAATACCTTTTATTGACCGCACCAAGCGGTCAAGCAGTAGGTCCCGATTGTTATCTCTGATAAAAGTCGATACATCAAGTTAGCGGCCTTAGGGCGACCTGAAACCCTAACACTAGGTGAGCCACACCACTATACACGAATATAGGAAAAAGAAGAAGGTTCCTAGCAAATACATATTAGCCGACCGCCTACACGGTGATCGGCTATACGTCGATAAAACGGAGAAAAAAATCGATACCATCGGTCGATATTATTTTATTAGCATCCCTTAATGTAGGCGGCCTGACTACTTACCTATAGCTTCCATCGGTCAGTCTCGTGCTAGAAGTTGCGAAATAAGGTCTCGTGCGTAGTGTTGCCTCTTTCGTAACTAAAATGAGTGATACCCGTGGTAATACGTACGTATTCCAATAACAACTGTCACAAACAGCGCCATGAAAAACATAGTGTCGGGCGTTGGGTCACGCGGCATTCTTTGCATTAGCAAGTCTGGCGGGCACATCGAACCATATCGCAACGAGCGATAATGTGAGAATGTTTTGCTGTGCTAATTTAGTGTTTGTGAAACCAATGTGAAATATGGATTACTTAAAATGGATGAAGTGGAATAAACTACGCGAGTGAGTAGTACCTACTTCTTTTTTGAACTCGTGAATCAACAATTGACCGCTCAATGTCTGTAGCAGCAGTTTTCTAGCCTGGTCAGGGGCGCCGGGTTTTTATAATCCCCGTGGGTGCTCCAGCTTTTTTTAACCGACTTCAAAAAAATTATTTGTTGTTTTACGTTGTAATTGTTTTTCAATTAGGTACTAGAAGATAGCTCAACCGATTGAGATGATTATTTTTTTAATGGAAAGGTGCTCTGTACCTACTATTTACCTCTCGTGGGTGCTGGAGCACCCGAGCACCCACGGACTCGGCGCCCCTGAGCCTGGTTATTAATTTGTACCTATGTCCACATGTGGTAGGTAAGGTAGCTAGGTAGGTATCCGGCGCACGACGCGGGGCGGGAGCACCGAACCGGTGTCACTCAACGCCTCAGAATAGGTACATATATGAGATTGCGCAGCGCATGTAGTTATACGTATCTTCCTAGGGTTGTCACGTCATGCAACGGATTCTTGAATATTTTTTTTTGTATGAAAATATTTACATAAGCTTTTCTATATTATTGTTTTAAAGCCGTGACCTTCCGAGCACAAAACGAAAGCCTGGCGAGTACTACTGGGCTAGCCTGTTACACGTTGTATACATACATAATTATAGGTACATAGAAAGACACACAGACCAGATACAAATATTTTTTAAGCTTATACCTATAGCCATACCATTACCAATAAACATTTTAAATCCACACGATTTGAACTCATCATCATCATCATCAGCCTGTTGCAGTCCACTGCTGGACATAGGCCTCTCCAATTGCACGCCACCTAGATCTATTTTCGGCTTCTCGCATCCAGTTTGAACTCATAATTATTTAAAATCCCAGCTCTTATAATTGCGTATTATTATTTTTAAATTCTCTTACCTCGACGTTTCGATCATGTTACGAGTACAATGATCCCTCGCGATCGCGACCAAGATCATTGTAACATGATGATGATGATAACTTGATTTAAGACGGCGATAAATGATAATTATCGGTCCTTGTCCGATTGCATATAAATGAGCGAGATGGAATTGCGTGAAAAAATCTACAATTTCTCGTAAAATCAATCATTAACAAAAATTAAAATAATATTTTTATAAAATGCGTAGAAGGGGTTCTAGGTATTGTATTTTCTAATATTATGATGCCTATAAGAAAAATTTATTTATTTTGTAAAACAGGGGTAACTTTGCCTGTATGATAGTGGTATTTAAAGTTATTTTTTATTGTTTTTGAAATGAAGGGGACACTTCTTGTATCATGTACAATAACATAATACATTGTCTAAAGATCTATTTGATACCGGTTATGAAGAAAACTATTCAATCGGAAGGGATTTCACATGAGTCGCGTCCTTTAAAATAATAATACGCAATTATAAGACCCGGGATAAATAATTATGAGTCCAAATCGCGTGGGTTTAAAATGTTTATTGGTAATGGTATCGCTATAGGTATATGTATATGCCCTGCAGTGGGCAAGTGCAGTGGGGAAACACACACCAGGAACGACCAGGACCTGAACAACCGGGGTCAAATAGCTGGGTATACGCTGCTTAAATCGCTTAATCACTCTAAATACGGCATTGCAACTTTTGCCAGATCTGGCCTGGAACAGGCGTCAGTAATATTTCATGACGTCACTGCCGACAACTTCATAATTGTCGTACAAGTCGCTGACTATAAGATAGCCAACATATATAAACCACCATTGGCTGCCTGGGTCAACGGTGGCCCTACGCCCCTCGTTCACCCATGTATTTACATCGGCGACTTCAATAGTCATCATGCATCGTGGCGCTACTCTTCGGATGATGTGAATGGACTGACGCTGGTACACTGGGCTGAAACTTACAATCTGCACCTGGTCTTTGATGCTAAGGACCGGGGAACTTTTCACTCGGCCCGTTGGAGGAAGGACTACAATCCGGACCTCGCTTTTGTCTCGAGAGATGGTGCAGGTTTTCCCCTCCCCGCAAGTCGTGCTGTTCTTAAAAGCTTCTCTAACAGCCAGCACCGGCCGGTGCTCTTGGAGGTAGGAACGAAGATACCTCTTACCAACAGCATGCAACTTCCACGCTGGAACTTTCATCGCGCTGACTGGTGTGGCTTTGCGGAGAGGATCGACGCAGGGGTGCGGTTCATACCTCCATTTGTGAGCAATTATTCTCGATTCTTGGGACTTGTACTGGCCTCGGCGAAGGCCCACGTGTGTAGAGGTTTCAGGAAGGAATACATCCCGGGCTGGAGCGCGGAAAGTGAGGGGTTATTTAGGGAGTACCAGATAACGGGAGACTGCGCTATTGGCGCTGAGCTCTTGCAATCCCTTGATGTGTCTCGTAAAAACAAATGGCAAGAGACGGTTAATTCCATGGACTTTATGCATTCCAGTCGAAAGGCGTGGAGGGTACTAAACAAACTATCTGGCAAAATACCTGCCTCGCTGCCTGCTCCCGCGCTTCACCCAAATGAGATAGCGAACAGAATTGTCTCTGTGTCTAGAGCAAAAGGTGATAAGGCGGCTACCAGAGCGATAAAGAAAAAGATGAAACAACTCAAGACCAACTTCATATCGGACCCAGATTTATCAAGGCCTTTTACATCGGATGAGGTTCTCCACGCCATCAGGAATTTACAGAATGGTAAAGCCGCGGGAGTTGATGGCATTTACAACGAGTTTCTCAAAAATTTGGGACCAAACGCCATCAGGTGGATTTCTTTCTTTTACTCAGATATTTTACAAACTGGCAGGCTCCCAGGAGTTTTCAAGCGGTCGAAAGTTGTCGCCATATTAAAGCCGGGGAAAGAGGGAGGTGACCCGTCCAGCTATCGTCCAATTGCTCTGCTGAGTAACTGTTACAAGTTGTTGGAGAGAGCTCTCTTGAGCCGCATAGAACCCTTCATCGAGAGAGTTGTTCCAGTTGAACAGGCGGGCTTCCGACGTGGTCGGAGCTGCACGGACCAGGTTCTGGCTCTAACCACACACTTGGAGGCCGGTTTCCAGAAGGGCCTTAAATCTGGCGCAGTCTTCGTTGATCTGACCGCGGCCTATGACACCGTTTGGAGAGAGGGTCTACTTTTTAAACTTCTATCTGCAGTTCCAAACATGCCAATAGTGAGGCTCATATCCAACATGCTCTCTCAACGACATTTTCAGGTCCATTTGGGTCCCAAGATCAGCAATGTGCGGACGCTTGCTAACGGCCTGCCCCAGGGCTCTGTGCTGGCCCCCATTCTCTTTAATCTTTATATTCACGACCTGCCAATCACCAATTCCAGGAAATTTATCTACGCGGACGACATTTGCCTTGTTGCGCAGAGTGGCGAGTTTGATGGCTTGGAAAGCGTTCTGTCGGATGATATCGAGACCCTGACCCGTTTCTTCAAGACTTGGCGACTCACACCTAGCCAAAGCAAAACCGAGGTTGCTTGCTTCCACCTTCATAACCAACTTTCCAGGCGCGAGCTGAGGGTCTCACTTGGTGGATCCATACTCAGACATAACTTCACCCCAAAGTACCTTGGTGTTACCCTGGACCGTTACCTGACTTTTAAGGAACACCTGACTGGCACTGCTCGGAAACTCCAAACCCGCAACAACATAGTGCAGAAGCTGACTGGATATACTTGGGGGGCCAATGCTGACGTGCTTCGCACTTCAGCCCTATCGCTGGTGTACTCCACCGCCGAATACTGCGCACCGGTTTGGTTGGGCAGTGCTCATACCAACAAGGTGGACGTCGAGTTAAACAGGACCATGCGCTGTATATCAGGCACCCTATCCTCTACTCCATGCCATTGGCTGCCTGTGCTTTGTCGGATTCCGCCCCCGGACTTAAGAAGAAAGCAAGGCCTGCTGCGCGAAGCCCACAAGATCTATAAGAATCCTGGTCTACCCATGCACCATGAATTTATGGACTCCACTAGACCCCGACTAAAATCTAGAAATCCTCCAAATAGAATCGCCATGTATCTGTTGCAACAAGATTTCAACCTCAAGCGCGAATGGTCTCAGTCATGGAATGATGCCGTGGTGTGTGGTATGGGTGTTGGTCTCATTCCGGGTTCCAGGATTAGCGGATCCGACCTCTCAAGGCGGGACTGGTGTAACCTCAACAGGCTCCGTACGGGTCATGGACGCAGTGCCCAGTATAATCACCGCTGCGGCTGGATAGATTCCCCCGCATGTACATGTGGAGCCGAGGTGCAGAATATCCAACATATTACCATCGATTGCCCGGAAACGCGTTATGACGGAGAATTACCCTTGGACCTGATCAACCTGGACGACGATGCTATCAAATGGCTGAAACAACTTAGAATAGATCTCTAATTTTTATCTTAATATAGCAAACTGTATTGCCATACGAATAAATAAATAAAAGTGGGCAAATACATGCTGAAGAAGAACTGTTTAGAGCTTGTGGACTGTAATTTACTGATTTCTTGCTGGGAAGTTTCAACACAAAACACAATACAATCGAGATAATTACAATAATAATTTTATTAATAATTAAAGAGTCTAGCTCGCTAGGCATTTACAAAAGTTGAAGTAAAAAAAGGATGGAGGTTTTGTTACCATTACAAAAATAAAAAACTACCATTAAACAATAATTTGTTGGTGTTTCCAACAGACCCGGGAAAAATAATGCATACTATTACCGTTTCGTATCGCCCTTTTCTCGTTATTATCGCTCAAAAATATAATTGATATAAAAAATACCACGACTACCTACTTACTTTTAAAATTCGGTTGCCACTCGGTTGCAACAGACCGATCGACTGCTCACCGAGCAATGGACAACGAAGCTCGGACCCGGCACTGTCTAATAATGGTATATTTACTTACACGCTTATTTGATCAAAGTTTATTATCCCTTACACGAGTAACAGTTGGTTACTCGAATCAAGAATCAAGAAAATTTATTGTCTAACTGTGTACGTTAAGGTGACATTAAATATTAAAGGTATCAACAGTTTGTCTCGTGTTATGCATTGAGTTTGAACTTGGCTTCACTTTGTTGTTACAAATTATTACATCGCCATCAAATCAAATCAAATCAAATTATTTATTTCAGCAACAAGGCCATAATGTTAGTATACAGAAATCCTATTAACTATTATTAGTAAAAATACAAGTTATTTATATTAAGTGAGTCCTGACCCATTTTATCCAGATCGGACTGTCCAGTCGCTGAGCGATTGCCTTCAAGTAGCTATTGGTACTACCCCTCACCCTGGCCATCATTGATGCTGTCCTCTTCCTTAATATTGCTGGAAACCCATCAATATTGGCTTCAGCAAACATCAATGAGGCGCTACAATATTGGGGCCATCGTCCCCTTAAATTGTATCAGATATAAAGTATGCGGTAGACCTCAGGACTCTAAACTTGACCTCAAGCTTGACAATTTAATCCTTAGCCCGAGATTACTTAAATTTCCAACTTTTCAAACAAAGCCCGTATTGTTCCCGTAGACCGACATTATGTGGGTACCACAGGTCTTTGTTTTTGATAATTAAATAAAAGAGGATATTAATTTTGCGAAAATAAACAATTTGTTTGCTAGACAAATTGAAAAAATACGGGCGTTGTTTCTTTATGTATTTGGTTTTAATTTGAAGCTGAATTGATTTTCTTAAACTGTGTGAGAGAGGGTGAAATTTTTTGGGTTCCATACCCAATGGATAAAACCCTATTACCAAGACTTAGCTGTCCGTCCGTCTGTCACCAAGCTGTATTTCATGAACCGTGATAGCTAGACAGTTGAAATTTTCACAGAGGATGTATTTCTCTTGCCGCTGTAACAAATTAACAAATATTTTAGGGTACAACAAACGTGTTTTTTGCAGTGTTTTTTTTGCAATAACAGTACGGAAACGTTCGTGCGCGACTCCCACTGCAGTCGCCTTCGGTACTGCGAGCTTCGGTCAAACAATTTTCGGTGAAACGCACCATAGGGGAAATTAACAATCGGGGAAACAACTATTCGGCCAGTGTGATGGGCACTTTTGGACTCAATGGTCATTCACCTTAGATTATTTATATTATTTATATTGTAAATTATCTTTGTAGTATTTATTTCTTGTGTAAGTATTTAGTCTTTCTTAATAAATAAAAATATTCGGTAAAACAATCTATCGGTCAATCGTCTTCGGCGAAAGGTGTTTCGATGGATAGTGTTTCGAAGTAGCGTAGGAAACCCCTCGCAATTGCCCGTTTTATTCTGTTGTTATATTTCGCACGATTATTTGTAAACCAAAATACCGTGTACTGACTTACCAAATACATAGGTACGACTACTTACCTATTTTTTGTGAAGGTAAAAATTCTAGAAAATTTATTAATCGAAATTATGACTAATTGCGCCCCGCGGTTTTACCTGCGTGAGTCTCGATCCCACAGGAATATCGGGATTTGAAAGTAGCTAATGTCTTTCTCCAACTTCCCATTTACCTCTGTACCAAAATTTATCAAAATCGGTTCAGCGGTTTAAGCATGAAAACGTAACAGACATACCGACAGAAAACAATATTAGAATCTAATGATGCTGACCTTATCCATACAAAGTCGGGTCGGGTTTTTACTGACGGTGCATACAGCGTGTCTCGGAAAAATATTCATTATAACCTAATTGACTCAGCGACCAAAAAAACTCGAATTCCAAATTCAAACTGAAATACCTACTCTTAATAACTGCTCCAATTTAAGAGAAATATGATATCAAGACGGAAGTTTCCCAATATAAAATTTTACTGTCATTTTTGTTAAAAAAACGATGCGAACATTCTATTCTACAACTGTAATGTCTCAACTATGCCTCAGCTCTGTTCAGTTGTTCTCGAAAACGGTTGATTTTTTTTGGATTTATCGCGATTTCGCTTTGATGTGCTGGTGTTTTCTTTTTTTAATTTACCAACAATACTGCTGTAATGAAAACCTAATAGCTGATAATCACAGAACTCTGTTGGTAACAAATCTCGATTGACACAATGAGTTAAACTAACTAATTATGAATATTAGCTCTCCATATTCTCAACTCACAGCTAACTTTCAAGCGTAAGTACCTATACCTAATTTCTTTGCAAAATTGGATTTTTTTGCAAGAAATGAGTTTTACGTTGTCCCGTTTTTAATAGAGTTGCTTTTATTTTAAGCATTTTATCAATGCCCTATAAAAAAAACGATTCCCGAGGTCTTGACAGACAGATGCGAATGGACGGATATACAGACAGATGTTATCTTATAGACAAAGTTATCATATAGGGTTCCATTTTTTATATTTTGAGCCACGTAACCTTAAAAAATAAGTGAGGCGTTATTTGAATCACCCTATAACTCACTTAAAACTATGACAAACAATAAAATGGCGGAAGTCGCCATTTTTGTTAAATGGCATAGCACGGAGTGCGCATTCCGCCAGTAAAAGTTTAAATTTACATATAAATCTTGCAGGGACCGTCTTCACGAGCGTTAGAATCGCAGCGATATTATCGTCGAGCCACTTATTTCTTAAGGACGCGACTCATGTGAAATCCTTTCCGATTGAATAGTTTTCTTCATAACGGGTATCAAATAGATCTTTAAACAATGTACATGATACAAGAAGTGTCCCCTTTAAAAACAATAAAAATAACTTTAAATACCACTATTATACAGGCATAGTTACCCCTGTTTTACAAAATAAATCAATTTTTCTTCTAAATCCTTAACCGCTATATTTTCTTATAGGCATCACAATATTAGAAATACAATACCTAGAACCCCTTCATCGCATTTTATAAAAATATTATTTTAATCTTTAATGATTTATTTTACGAGAAATTGTAGATTTTTTCATGCAATTCCATCTCGCTCATTTATATGCAATCAGACAAGGACCGATGATTATCATTTATCGCCGCCTTAAATTAAATTTTTTCGAAAACTACTTCGAATTTCTAAAAGTTATTCGCCTAAACGTCTAGAACAACCCTCTTTCGGCTTAAATGGTTTTCCTCAAAACACCTTGTATACAATACCTAAACACAGGCGTGCACTGTAAGTATATTTATGACGGCGATGGATGATAATTATCGGTCCTTGTCCGATTGCAAAGAAATGAGCGAGATTCTATAATTTCTCGTAAAATGAATCATTACCGATGATAATAATATTAAATAATATATTTTTTAAATG
The DNA here is from genome assembly GCA_949358125.1 of Idaea dimidiata. NCBI lineage: Eukaryota > Metazoa > Arthropoda > Insecta > Lepidoptera > Geometridae > Idaea > Idaea dimidiata. The sequence continues at coordinate 3,927,462 of OX442342.1, forward strand.
CGATGAGGTGGTTCTAGGTATTGTATTTTTTAAATATTATGATGCCTTTATAAGAAAATATAGCGGTTTAGGATTTAGAAGAAAAAATGTATTATTTTGTAAAACAGGGGTAACTTTGCCCGTATATTAGTGGTATTTAAAGGTATTTTTTATTGTTTTTGAAATGAAGGGGGCACTTCTTGTATCATGTAGATACAATAACATAATATATTGTTTAAAGATGTATTTGATACCGGTTTTAAAGAAAAATATTCAATCGTAAGGGATTTCAGCTCGATTCACATCAGTCGCGTCATTAAATATTTTTCTTGGTGGTTTCGGCCGTGGTTGTTACCACCTACACTGTGGTATCATGTAATTAGCATCCACCGCTGTCAGTTGCTATTTGCTGTCAAAAAGCATATTTTGTATTGTACATTGCTGTTTGAAGTATCCACCAGTAACAACCACGTTACGTCAAAGCAGCAATGTACTGTAACTTAGCCACTAGTAACGGTGGATGCTAATTACATGGTACCACAGCAGGCCTGTAAGTCGTAGCGCCAAGCGGACTCGGCCGTGTTCCGATACGTAAACCAGTTCAGCCACTAAGGAAGACCGATCGGATTTTGTTTCTTCTTCCAGGTGAGCGTGTTGCTTCTTAAATCATAATTGTCATCACTTACCATCAGGTGAAATTGGTCAAACGCTCATAGTAAGTAAATACCCAAGTAAGTAAGGTATAATGTTTTTATTTCTTTATCACGCAAACACTGCAAAACCGATTGCGATGAAACTTTCTATTTAGATATTTGTAGATTTCGTTTGACATATAGGCTACTTTTTATCCCGATATTTCGACAGGATCGGGAGTTAAGCGGGTCTTCTGTGACTCACCTAGTAATCAATAAGGCCTTTAACTTTTTTTTTTTTAAGGGGAAATCTTACTAAGAATGTCGGGCTACTCTCGGGGGAGAGCAGCCCGGTGAGTGGGGGTCCCCTCTGGCCTAGGATGGTAGACGGCCAGAGGTATACCCACTAAAACCCCTTGGTGCCTTTCACGCCGCTGTGCCAGAGCAACGCAGGAAGCTGTTGGCAGTACATCAACTTGCCCTGGCGGCGCGTGCTCCGAATTTGACCTCAAATCCAAATAACCCTTTGCGGGTAAAACCCTCTCGAGAGGCGGCGTAGACACGCCGCCGCTATCTCGTGCTCTCGTACGGCGACGGACCCCCCCCCCCGAGTCCGCCGCCGATAAGGCCTTTAACTTGACCTAACTGCTATCAGAGATAACAACCGGGGCCAATTCCCAAGCTTCCAAAGCACAGAGGAGCTCGAAAAAGTATTTTTGTCTAAATTATCCGCCACCCATCCAAGTGATGACCGCGCCAAGGGTTGCTTACCCGAGAGAAACCGTGGGGCGCAGCTAGCTAGTCCATAAATGATTATTGTGATCTAGAATGTCCCTAAATTGTTAGGTAATGTATGTGATAGAAATTAAATTGGGAACAAAAGAGCTTTCAGGTACGTTCCCGTTTATAGCACAAAGGATTCGGGGTCAGGCGGAGGTGGGGAAATTTACCCCGAATCTGGGGTAAATTTACCTAAATAGGTCAAGAGGGGCGCATTACGTATTACAGTTTTCTAAGTACAGAAAAGCCGAATAGAAACGCTACTTAAATTTTGAGTTTTGCTTAAACAATGAAGCAGTTCTTAAATTCAATAATCAAATAGTATTTTTTTAGAAGCTGCTTAATTATTTTTAAGTATCTCTCAAATTTTAAGAGGTCCTTCTTTTTGTATTTGGCTGTAAGACGTTTAGAATGTACGAGATTAGAGTTTCATATACTACCTCAATATTTGAGTACGTTAAACAATACAATATTTAAAATCTTGTCCATTTATCAGTTGCCTGGAAAACGACAGGCGATATAAGCTCCTAAATATGCGACTTATCTAGCGTAGCACAAATGCTATACTAGATATTAAAAAAAACGATTATACAAACATTAAAATCTTTTTAATGTTTGCGTAATGATTTGGTCCAATATAGATACTTTAGTCTATACATCATTCAGTATAAATTATAGCATGTTTACCATAATAATTAAACTTTTATTTTCGGTTAATGGAGAAGTTAGGAAGATGGTTATGCGTTTTTCCTACCTTTTTCATTTCCAAATCTGCCAAATAGAATACATGGGCTTCCGTATTTTTTCATAACGAAGACAACAAAAAAATAATGATGGACAATAGACTGTTGCCACCGCTTAACATAAATTAAATAAAAACATTATAATGATTGTCTTATTTTTTTTTCTTTTCTGTTGTGAACCTGAACCGATTATGGCCATTAGAAAATTAGCCAGTGTCAAGTATTATTAATATATTATGCAAGTTATTTGCATCTAAACAGTCAAGTCGTCATAGTTAAAGTCAAGTCTGGGGAATGTAAATACAATTGTATACACGGTGGCTATTTATAAAGATTGTTCATGGAGCTTTGGAGACAACACTAAGTCCACGTTTTGCACCGATTTTCACTTCCATTCCGCTTGTACACCTTCACGAAACTGAATTGATTAATATGCCCCGAAATTAAACAATTTGCACGCATTTGAACTAGGTTTCACAAAAATGAAAATTTAGCACCACATCTGCTCAACGCTCAATGTTGTTTCATTTCTCATTTCTATGTTGCGGTGGAAACACAGCTTTAGGCAGATCCGAAGTCACAAAACAAAGTTCAGCCCTTATCCTTAAGATTTGCTTACCCAAACTACTTTAACTTTAAAATTAGGTTTCCGATGTAACCATGTTTAAAAAACAAAACACGATATCCAATTCCAAAATTTAAATTTCGAAACAACTACCCAAGTAATTTTCTCCAGGAAAATTATCGCCCTTGCACGTGGCAACATTCTGAAACCCGGCGGGAACGGCACTCTGCTAGCTTCACACTTCAGAGCTTCAGTTCAGCCAGCTTCAGTCTGTTCTTTCGTCAGTCGGTCGCGAGAGCTCGAACTGAAAGTATGTCCTGAGCTCATCGTCTAAAACAATAAATACTTAACCTCAATTTAAATCAATCCTGTTCGTAATTTCAAAAAAGGAACGACCCAGTTTTAGTTGAAAGTGTTATTTTGAATTCAGTGTTCGAAGTTTGAATTTAGCTGGAGCTGGTTTCGAGTGCCCTGGTGAGTACCTACCCTCTTTATTATTTATGGAAATGGTTTTTTTCTTCAGTGTACCAATTGCCGGAGGCTGAACCGTGTCAAATAGGTACTTTTTGTATGAAATTTTGTATTGTTTTCGTTTTATTCAAGTTTTTACAAAAAATAACATGTAAATAAATACTTTTTTTTCTTATAAATTATTGTATTGTGAAAGCTTGTGAATAATGTAGAGTATTCTAACACCGTATTTTAAATAGGTGTACATTTTATAACTCCTTATTTAAAAACAAAATCTGGTTGGCGCAAATAATAATGTGGCCAGGTTTCTTTTAATTAAATTTCGATTATCGAAAATGTATGTACTTGTTACCCTATCTATACTAATTTAAGGTGAAAGTTTGTGTGTAAGTAAAAAACAGTATTTCTAACTCCTTCACACACAAAAACTAAACCGATTGATATGAAACTTGATATGCAGATTTAACACAAGTTACTTTTTAACCCGCAACACCCGCGTAAGTCCCGATCCCGTAGGAATATCGGGATCAAAAGTAGCCTATGTTATGCCTTGAAAATATAGAATTCTCTTGGTGAAAGAATATTAGAAATCCGTCCAATAATTTTTAAGCCTATTCTTTACTAATAAATAAATAAATACTTAAATCTTTCCTTTCTATTGTAATTAAGTATTTGCGTCCGGCGGTTACACCCACTCCCGCGGTATTCCCTATTCCGTTGGAATATCGGGAATTCGGGTTTAAACTAGTCTATGTTACTATGTTAGTTACTCCTCGATAATCTAGCTTTAAAATAACTAAACGAGTGTAGCTTGATAAAGGAGAAAGAATTTTTAAAATCGGTTCTGTCGGTTCGAATTTACAATCAAACAAATTAACAACTAAATCTTTTCATATTTCGTAAATTTGTTTTTATTGCTCAAGGCATATTTACTAGAAATATTTTAAAGGAAAAATTCATCTTCAAAAATTCACTTGCGGCGAGATTTAAACTCGCGTCCCTCGATCAATATTCCAGTGCATATACCGCTCGGCCACGCAAGTTCCCCAAAATCTTTTCACTTTATAATCTTATGAAGGTTTACCTTCCTGGATAAAAACGGTTTATTCCCATTGTCCACCATTTATTTGGCCACCACTGGGGGACAGCGAAACAACTTCTACCATAAATAGACTGTCAAACACAAAAAGAATTTTTCAATTCGGCCCAGTACCTACTTCCTGAGATTAGCGCGTTCAAACAAAGAAACAAACTCTTAAGCTTTACAACAGTTATTGCTTAACCCGTTTAATCATTTAAAGTACCCTATATCTTATTTATAACCCTATACTATACTAACCATGTACCGAATTTCATACCTATCGGTTCCGCCGTTCTTGAGATATAAATAAATAGTGTAACTAACACGCCTTTTTTTTGTATATAACGGAACTTACGCGGGTAAGACCGCGGGGCGCAGCTAGTGCTTTATTAAATCCGTTTACGTTGCATTTTTAATTGGCATAATTTGAAATTCAGACAGGAAGTCAAAAATGCTCACGTAATAGGTTCGATCGAAAGTTGACGCTTACAGCGTGCCTACATGAAGCCGAATCCAAGTTAATATATCCACTGGTAGTTCTGTGAACAGAGGCTCGATTCGGTAAGGACATATCATGCGGAATGCAGGCGACGTGCAGGAGATGTATGTTAATTCGTATTCTGTAAATTTACTTAAAAATAACATTATCAACTAAACATAAAATTACAAAATCAAATTAAATTACAACTAACACACAACAATAACTTAAAATTAAAAACTCAAACTAAACTTAAAAACTACTTACTACTTAATTAGTTAAGTAGCATTCAAAATTAAGGGCTACTTGATTATTTGAATAGCTCCCCTTGTTCCTCAGTCAATCAGTATTAAAAGAAGTTATAAAATAGCTATTATTTTGTACTCCCGCAACAAATCGACTTCTGCAATGCTCATGCATCTATGTTTGTCATAGATGCATGAGCATGTTTGTCGCATGCTATGTTTTTAGAGAATCAGGGATCACTTAATTGAATAAGTACAACCGTTTTTCCATAGGAAGTCATAATTTATATTAATCGTACCCATATAGTAAACTAGTATGAGTTTTTACCCGGCTGCAAGGAAAGGGTTAGGTTTTTCGCGCTTGTCTTTTTTGTTTTTAGTTTATCAATACTTCGCTCAACTTTTATTCTTATTCTTCCTGCCCTTATCTCCAGTATTCCAGTACAGTATTTCTCCGGGTTTCTCCCTCATGTCCCGTCCCGTCCGAGATGGCCACGATTATCAAATTTATTGTAAACTAGCTGTGCCCGCGGTTTCATCCGCGTAAGTCCCGTTCCCGGGGGAATATCGGAACAAAAAGAAGCCTATGTGTTAATCCAGGTCCCCAGCTACCTATATTTCAAGTTTCATCGCAATCGGTTCAGCAGTTTTTACTTGATTGAGTAATAAACACACATACACACAATACTAACAAACTTTCAGCTTTTATATTATTAGTAGGATGATGATTAAAAGTAAATTTAGCTTAAAAGTACCCTCCACTCGAAACTGTCAATATCTCGCTCACTCCATTTTCTACACTCTCTTCAAAGTTCTATGCTCTCCTGGGGCTCGATTCGAAGATGTACGTTAATTTGTATTCTGTGAGTGTTACTTTAATTAATTACTACTGAATTAGTTAAGTAGCCTTCAAAATAAAGGGCTACTTAATTATTTAAATAGCTCCCCTTGTTCCTCAGCCAATCAGTAGTAAAAGAAGTTGTAGAATATTTTTACTCCTGCAACAAATCGACTTCTGCAATGCTCATGCATCCCGCTTGCTTGTCGCATACTATGTTTTTACTGATTCGGGCTACAGGTGATATGAGTACCTATCCTATCTCTTAACCACGCCTGTTCTTCAATTTGCCTGTAGCGGCTACTTCATACTTCCTTTTAGATTCTCACTTTTCATTCTTCTCTTCTAGTAACACCCGTACACACATAATACATCTCTATGGGTGTATGGGTGATATAATTGTTTTGTTATTGTTATCAGATTTTTTTTTATTCTACCGGTTGACTCTTCCTTACGAATTTATTTTATTATAATTAATTTAATTCGGCCAATTTTAATATAGGTAATTGATTAGCATCCTACCTGCATCGTCATTTTGTACGCCCAATGTGGTGAACTGTTGTAACTAATTTTTAGCACCATTATCGGCTCAAGTACACAGTTATGTAATTAATGATTTCTTATTTCTAATCTGAACATTTGCATTCCCGCGATCGCTAGAATGTTCCATCATCTGTTTCCTCTCGGAGCCCTAAACCTCTTATCATAATCATCATCGTTGAGATGATGATCATCCGTCCACTGCTGAACATAGGCCTCCCCCATACGACGCCACAAATAGTGATCGCGAATTTAACTGCCTCCATCCAACGAATCCCCGCGACCGCTACAATGTCATCGTAACGTAACATCGCAGTATCAATACGTCGAATTAATAAAGCATCGCAGTGCAGAGATATCGACGAAAAGTTTTCGAAGACACAAAATTCGATTATACGTGTGTCGCAGGGAAATAGGTATCCACACTGATCCGTATAATAAATATTCCCAACCCTTAAATGCGAAAATAACCATGTATTTCTTTCTGCCTCACACTTCATGCTCAAACCGTTGAACCAATTTAGTATTTCCAGTATAAAACCAAAATATACCAATAATAATAATTGGCGTTTTTCGTCTAATTTTAGATGATTTATACAGCGCAAGCAACTTTTAATCCATGCTATTTTATGGCGCTGTAGTGCCCGAGACGTTGTTAGATGGAGTAGGCTTGCCCAGTACCTCCCTCCCAGCCTTGAACCTAGTCAGCCGTGCCCAGAGGAAAGAACTGGTCAATACGTCTGGAGCTAACTAAGCGGTGGGTTTCCTCACGATGTTTTCCTTCACCGTATGAGCGATGTTATTAACGCACGTAACTTTTCCGCAAGGAAAAAGACATTGGCGCGCGGTAAGCCGGGATTCGAAACCACGGCCTTCTGAATGAAAGTCGGGGTATCTACCACTAGACCAAAACACCGCTCCGAAAATATACCAAAGGTGTTAAATTTTCAAAAGTCAAGTTTTGCAAATAGAAAATTGCATTTCAAAGCGTGTCGTCGCGTTGCTTAGGAAAAACTCAAAACATTAATAACGGGGTACCAGGGTAACAGGAATTATAAGGTCTTGCTTTGTACGGCTCAAAGCGCTCGTAGCTTGTAGCTCTACACTGTGCCGAGCAGTAATTGCTTCCTGGGGGGAACGAGGCGCGTGAACAACGACCTTTCGTCGCTTTCGCCACCCTGTTGCTACCAGGCTATCATAAATTCGTCGGCGGTAACACCGGTCTAGCTATACTCGTAGCGTAGGCCTGCGCGATCCATTACGCCGCGGTGCCAGATTTTGTTTTATTACTAACAGTGACGTATTATTTTTTGATGCTAGCTGCGTGCAGCGGTTTCACCCGTGTAAGTTCCGATCCCGGAAGAATATCGGGATCAAAAGTAGCCTATGTTACTTCTCGATGACGTAACTTGCTATCGGTGAAAGAATTTTTGAAATCGGTTCTTCGGTTTGGGAGCCTAGTCGATACTGTTTGTATCAAATAAATTTTTCTTTCCTCTTTGCAATATTACTATACTTATCAAAACTTCAATTACCTTTATTTTCAAAAGCAGCTCTTTTTTCAGTGAAACATAACCTCAAAATTTTCAAAAAAAAAAGTTCTTATTTTCAAAAGTCGTAGAACAAAAGTTGTTCCCCTAGATGTCTAGAACAACCCCCTTATGGATTAAAAGGGCATTCCCGTTACACTTTGTATAAGTAAATAAATAAGTTCTGTGACCAAAGACAAGACAAATTACTTTGTACACAATGATAATGTGTACATGATTACTTAGAAACGTTTTATAGAGCTATGATTCTAGTGGTCCATAGGAAGCGGGTGAAACCACGGGACGCCGCTAGTTCGATATACGACCCATTACTGTGTTTGAACCATTAGCCAATGTTTTTGGTACAAAAATAAATAGTAAAACAAAGATTGAAAGGTAATAATGTCGGTGTAATTTCGGTTTTATGTTCGTTTCAAATAAACATCTGAAGAGAAAACTTCTCTCTGTTTTAAATGTGGCTTTAAATATCCAGAAACAAGAGGGCGCTGCTTGTTGTTGTGGTTTTTCAAGGCGCGGATCACATGTAAAATACGTGGTTTTTAATCGTCTTTTGTTTCTATTTTGATCGTCTTGTTGATCACGAGTACCCTTTGAGATATTATGTCCTGGTACTAGAGGTGATGTTTCAAAGGTGTTTTTGTTTTTTCCTCCATGTTTTTCTTCTGTTTTCGTGACGTGGAATAGAAATCTAACTCATTGTTTTATTCTTTTCAGCATAGTTGCAATGTCGTTCTTAAGTTTCGGAGCCTTTACAGACCGCTTTCTTAGAAAATGTTGTTCCATGTTCCTTTTACAAGAAAAAAATTCGTTACAGCGCTGACAATATTGTCACGTCTATCGTAAAAATAAAAAACGATGCTAAGAGATGAGGTCCATGAATGTAGAAGGCGTCAAGAGTATCTTTTTACTTATCTTACTAATATTATAAACGAGAAAGTTTGTATGAATGTATGTGACTTTGTTACTCTTTCACGCAAAAATAACTGAACCGATGGCGATGAAACTTCGAATATAGGTAGCTGGGGACCTGGAATGACACACAGGCTACTTTTTATCCCGATATTTCCGCGGGATCGGGACTTAGATAAGATTAGATAAATCTTTACTGTACCAAAAAGATACGAAACAAATTACATAAGCAAATACTTCCAGCTAATTATAATAACGGTACAATAGGCGGCCTTATCGCTCAAAGCAATATCTTCCAGGCAGACTTATGCGGGTGAAACCGCGGGGTACAGCTAGCGTATAATATTAGTGAGATACACACGCGTATTTATAACTTTTGAAACCCAAATTAATTGGTCAAGATTGTAGTCCCGGTCCGACTATAAATTTTATTCAGAGCAATAAAAACTAACATATTAAGTACGCTGCGTGACAAATTATCGGGATCGGTCATTCAGTTTTATTGTCACTTTGTAACATAATTTTACCATTTACCGGGTTTTTACCTTTGTAACACATTTACCGGGTTTTTACCTTTGTAACACATTTACCGGGTTTTTACCTTTGTAACACATTTACCGGGTTTTACTCGCGTTTTATTTAGGACACTGAAAAACCCCATGAATTTCTTCGTGGCTTCTTCTTATTCAGTTTTTTTGTCACCTTGTTACACAATGAAACACAATATTTACCAGGTTTTACTCTCGTTTTATTTAGGACAGTGAAAACCCCCATGAGTTTTTTCCTGGCTTCTTCTCATGTGAGGGCTCGTTCCGAAGCATTGGCAGCTTTTTGAGTTAACTAGAAATATTTCAAATTTTACAATAACTCTTAAGTCTGCGTACACTGAAACGTTTTGATACAAATAATTAGGAGGCGGTAGTTTACAGTAACTTTTTAGGATATTAAAATAGACGAATTACATCTTATCTTACTATTACAAACGCAAAAGTTTGTAATATCTGTGTGTGACTTTGTTACTCTGTCACGCAAAAACTACTGAACCGGTTGCGATAAAGCTTGGAATATAGGTAGCTGGATACCGGGAATAACACATAAGCTACTTGTTATTCCGATATTCCCGCGGGAACGGGACTTACGCGGATAAAATCGTGGGGGCAGCTAGTACCGATTGATAACCCCTTCCTTTTTTGGAAGTCGGGTAAAACTAAATAAATTTTAGTTCTAATTCTAACCCGTCGAGACATCTGAAAGTGCGGCTATACCAACGTCTGAATAATTCACGCTGTAATGCAGCAGCCTGGGCCTTGATTATCTAAAAACATAGCATGCGACAAATAGGCGGGATGAATGAGCATTGCAGAAGTCGATTTGTTGCAGGAGTAATAATAATAGCTATTCCATAACTTCTTTTAATACTGATTGGCTGAGGAACAAGGAGAGCTATTTAAATAATTAAGTAGCCCTTAATTTTGAAGGCTACTTAACTAATTAAGTAAAATAACATTTACAGTATACGAATTAACGTACATCTTCTGCACGTCGCGTCGCCTGCATTCCGCCGGCATTGCGCATGCTATGTCCTTACCGAATCGAGCCCCTGCAGCATCGTCAGAGAGAATCTTTTATTCAATTTAGGGTAATGTGTTGTTAATTTTACACAACAACTTTTTTTACGAAACTTCGAATAAAAATCTTTGCCGACTTTGAGGCTACAAAATATTAGCGGGGGAATATTGGTGTCGCGATAAAAACATGTTTTTGTAAAAAGTACGTTTTTTGTAAATTTGGGGAGCGCTTGTATTGTTTTTTATTTTATTTGAAAGGTATGAGCGTCTACTTGGTCCTATTTAAGGTGACGATCTGATGACAACCATGATAAGTACATTAAATAAAATACTGCTTTCGACTGCTGTTGCTGGCAGGCTGCTGCATTAGGCTGTGAATTATTCATTATACGCGCCACAGAGGTCGACATTTAATGTTATCGACCTCAGTGGCGCGGGCGAACGCTTAACAGCAATGCAGAAGGTTGCGGGTTCCATTCCCGCTGGGTGCAAATATTTATGCTTAAAAATAAATATTTGCATCTGGTCTGGGTGTATTTCTAAGAATAATATGTATGTATTTACAAAAGAAAAATAAATATAAGTAGTATATCCGTAGTCTAGTCACCGTAATATAAGCTTAGCAGCTTACCATGGGGCTAGATGGCGCTGTGTGTTGGTCATAGAATTTATTTATTTGTTTATTTATTATTCAAACACCATACACTTAGGTATCGTCTCCACGAGCGTTAGAATCGCGGCGATGTTATAAGGCATTTTAAACATATTTTTTTTTTATTTTTTATTCCTGTGTAGCTCAGTGGTTAGAGCAGTCGCCTGGTTAGCGAAAGGACGCAGGTTCGAATCCTGTCTTGGAAATTTTTTGGAAATATATTTCCTTGCTAAAAATATTTCTATTAATAAGGTGTTTAGAAAAAACTTTAACTGCCTTCAAAAAGGAGAATCAGTTTTTTTGTCATCGGATATAAATTAATGTCATTTACCTTTACCAACGTACCTTCAAAAATATACCGACTGTAATATTCTGGGTTCGAACGCCACAGAATACGTCATAATACTTACATTGTTAATAGTTATTACCGATGTCAGTTGTGCGGCGCGGCGGTACGGTTCGATCGTCTGGTACTGCTATAAACAACAAACAAACCAACCGTCAGTATTTTCCAAGTAAATTTCGCATTTCTACTGTTTAAAAGGTTTTCGTCCAAACACAGTCCAAGGAAATATATGTTCATAAAAACTTGTAGGTACATGTAAAACATGTAAATGTACATAAAAACATGTTATATCCGTGAAAACATGTAATTAATGTGACGTAGGGTGTCCACACTGCTCTCGGTTCCGACTCCTTTAGTTTTAATGATGTTGCTTGCGCTTAGTCGCTGTAGGCTTGGGGTGGGGTGGCCATGGTTTCAGAGAAATTGGAATATATTATTCTTTGTAAGGCTCTTCCCGAAAATCAAATGTTCTTTTGTCTATATTATCTTTAGTGAACTTTACTGCTGGTATATGTTTTGTATTTTTTTTTCTTTTTGATGCGAAACATCTATATGCGGGGGTTAACCTGATTATGACCTGACACAACCTGAGACAACTATATGAAAACATATCTCTCGATGTCAATTTTTTGACATCTGTCAGGCGTCCCGTGACCGCTTACATTTTTGTTATTGTAAATTTTGTTTTTGGTAGGTATCTACAATAAAGCTATTTATCTATCTAAGTATCTTATATTTATTTATTCATTTGGGAACCAACAAACTGTTAACTTGTCACCGATTGGCTACTCGAAGACGACTCGGTCGACATTATTCTCTTTACGTCTACCCACTAGTCATATTTAACCTAAAATTTTAATGGCTGTACCGCATACTTTTTCCGGCAACAAAAGTTTTAAGCTTACGTTCCCAAAAAGTCCTAAACATCCCGTAATTAATGTCACCCTACACACTCGTAAACTTGCCTCAGTCCTCGGCTATAAAATGCCTACAGTAAGTACACTACTGTTCTTGTTTAAATCTTGGGGTGATTACAAATTTAAGTTCCGTTTTTATAATAAAACTAGCTGCGCCCCACGGTTTCACCCGCTTAAGTCCTAATCCCGCGGGAATATCAGGATGTGATATACATATTTATAAACCTTCCTATTGAATGACTCTATCTAGTTTCAGGTTTCCGCGATTTTGCATAATAAACCATAATATTTACCGGGTTTTACTCGCGTTTTATTTAATAATGGCATTATTACTAAAGACCGAGCTTTCGCTAACTTTACAGTTAGCTTTTTTCAAGGCTGAATGAGATGTAATTCGTCTATTCGATGATTGGTTTCGTCATTTTGATGTAACATTGATTAATTAACTTAATATAGAGCTGTAAATATGTTTTATAAGTAACATTAATCTATTGTTATGTAAAAATGCTTATTTTTGTAGCCGCTTTATTGTCTCGCAGTAGATGTGTAAAGTAGAGTATTCACCTCGGTAATAAAGCCCGTCTTTATCTTGAGCGCTTGAATCCCACGCTTCATAGGTACATAAGTTTTTAAAACCCTCGCTGAGCTCGGGAGTTAACTCTCTAAAGTCCATCGTACGCTTGAAATTCAATATTATGACGCCCGCTATATAAGACAGGGCCCTGATTCTCTAAAAACATACCATGCGACAAGCAGGCGGGATGCATGAGCATTGCAGAAGTCGATTTGTTGCAGGAGTAAAAATAATAGCTATTCTATTACTTCTTCTAATACTGATTGGTTGAGGAACAAGGGGAGCTATATATATAATTAAATAGCCCTTAATTTTGAAGGCTACTTAACTAAATAAGTAGTAATTAAGTAAAAAAAACATTTATAAAATACGAATTAACGTACATCTCCTGCATTCCGCCGGCATTCCGCATGCTATGTCCTTACCGAATCGAACCCCAGGGCTTTAGTACCTCGATGCATAAACTACTATTTTTCACATGACATTCTACATAAAAAAGACCCGTCTATAGTGCCATGAAGAATTTCTAACAAGTACGAGTCTCAAAGTCCGAAGTGAAACCTCTAAATAATGAAGTAGGTAACCTGCGACTCTAAAAACGACGAGTCTTAAAGTCGTAACAACTTGTTACATGCAAAATCAGCTTTTAAAATATCAGAACAGAAACAACGCTAGGAACAATCGTAAGCTGATTACGAGATGAAATACAGAGAAAAATACTTGATTAAAATGCTTTAGGGTGAAGTTAGGCGACGTACTAAATAGTCGACCGATTGAAAGATAAACATGTGAACAAAAGTGACATATAATTAATAGAAGGAATCAAAAAATAAGCGCAGTTTGTTTTTTCGAGATTATAACTAAAATAACTAAGTTAGGTTGACTTGCACTGCTCTAGCCCAGTGCTAACTATTGTGATTGGTCTTGCACTGACATAAATGTCACAAGAGTTAGCACGTTAGTTAGTTAGGCCCTGATTCTCTAAAAACATAGCATGCGACAAACGGGCGGGATGCATGAGCATTGTAGAAGTCGATTTGTTTCAGGAGTAAAAATAATAGCTATTCTATAACTTAGTTAAATACTGATTGGCTGAGGAACAAGGGAGCTATTTAAATAGTTAAGTAGCCCTTAATTTTGAAGGCTACCTAACTAACTAAGTAGTAATTAAGTAAAATAACATTTACAGAATACGAATTAACGTACATCTCCTGCACATCGCCTGCATTCCGCCGGCATTCCGCATGCTATGTCTTTACCGAATCGAGCCCCTATTGCAGCGCAAGTCAACCTTATTGTGTCAAATATTAATTCAATCATAGTTTTTCATATCGGCCGACCAATTAGTACGAACCCCGAGGACTCCCTAACCGTCTACTACTATGAATTATGCATAAGGTCTTTCTGTAAGTAATGTCAGTCTGTACGTCAGGAGAATTGAATTAAATAGCTGTTTTATTATAATTTGTTTTCTTTTGTCTGCTGTTTAAAAGCAAATCCCTACTATACCGTCGCGTCGTCGTAGTTTATATAGATGATTTTTATAAGTAACTAGCAGGGTCTTGTTTTGCCTGTGTAAGTCCCGATCCCGTGGGAATTTTGTGATAAAAAGTAGCCTATGTGTTATTCCAGGTTTCCAGGTATTTATATTTCAAGTTTCATCGCAATCGGTTTGGTAGTTCTTGCGTGAAAGAGTAACAAAGTCACTTACATACATGGTACATACTTACAAACTTTCGCTTTTGTAATATTAGACTAGTTGCACCCCCCGTTTTCACCCGGGTGAAAACCCGGGTAAGTCCGTTCCCGCGGGAAAATGGGGATAAAAAGGAGCCTATGTGTTATTCCCGGTATCTAGATGTTGACCTGTGTTCAAAGTTTCATCGCAATTGGTTCAGTAGTATTCGCGTGAAATCAACAAAATATAATTACCCGAAACCTCTTCAACAATTCACTCGCGGCAAGCTTTGAACTAGCGCCTCTTGGTCTTAACGAACTAGACCACGCGAGCTCCCATAGTCTAATTCGTTAGGACGTTTGGGTACAGCCCAAGAGACGCGAGTTCAAACTTCTCCGCGAGTGAATGTTTCCAGATGATTTTTCCTTTAAAATATTTCTAGTAGAAACGGCTCGAGCATAACAATAAATTACGAAACCAACAAAATATTAAATTATGAAAAAAATAAGCTATGATTTAACATCTGTTTCGGCCATTTACCAAATCTCCCGTTCGTTGTAGAGTTCACAAAGTTTTGCATTAATAATATTGGCCAGCACAAACTCCTCGCCACACACCTGCGTCTCTGTAATTTAGTCTACATTCATTGTGGTCGGACAAAATGAAAAAGGTATAACTTTTAGCTGGCTACTTTTTATTTGTCTGTGGTCTGGCTACAGGTGTAAAACGTCCTACGTTAATACTACCTTCCTAAGTAAGTAAATTTTTAACAAGGTAAATATTATCATATTTTTATTTAAAATTTTTAAGCCTGCACTGGGCGTTCATAGAACTATTTAAAAAAAAAGATATTTCCACAAAAACCCCGCGCACGGTCTACGTCAGGCGGGATTCGAACCAACGCATCTCAATCCACTCCGGGGAATGCGACTTACGCCTCTTAGTCTACCGACGCGATGACTCATACGCCGAATTATCGCTTCAATATATTTTCCATTTACTACAACTTAGGCATTTTAACGCCATAGATTTCGAGTCTAAATTTAAACTATATACTATTGACGACCCCTGTGGCGCGTCGGGCGAACGCTTGACTGCAGTGCAGAAGGTTGCGGGTTCGATTCCCGCTGGGTGCAAATATTTATCCTTAAAAATAAATATTTTTATCTGGTCTGGGTGTATTTTTATGTTTAATATGAGTATGAATTTACAAAAGAAAAATTAATATAAGTAGTATATCCGTTGTCTAGTCACTATAACACAAGCTTAGCAGCTTACCATGGGGCTAGATAGCGCTGTGTGTTTGTCACAGAATTTATTTTTATTTATTTTATACTGAGGCCTATAGTCCCCTATTAGGTGTATAAAAATCATAGTATTTAAGTGTAATGCTATTTGTCGATATTGTATTTAGTAGTTTTTGCGTAAAAGAAGTAACAAAGTCACAAACATACATAGAAACTTTCGCGTATATAATATTAGTAAGATTATCCTATTTCCTACTAATATTGTAAAGCTGAATGAAAGTATGTGAGTATGTGTGTTTGTCACTCAATCACGTAAAAACCGCTGAACCGATTACCATGAAACTCGGTATGTAGATAGCTGGAGACCTGGAAAAACACATAGGCTACTTTTTATCCCGATAGTCCCGCAGGAACGGGACTTACGCGGGTGAAACTGCGGGGAGCAGCATCTATATCTATAGAAGTATAGATTAGTATACATAACCAACATAAACCTACCAAAACGACGGTGAAGGCATCAGAACGTCAAATAGTTTCAGGTAATTTGGATTGCAATTAATATTCTGTGTTTGACATGACGCGCCATTTCATGCTTGTAATTGTTTTGATATTACTCGTTGATAATCCGCGCTACCATGCTCGTTTGTCATTGCTATGTCGTCCTTTTATCGTTCAAAAAAATAGAGTAAATTTTAAATTAAAAATAACCTGACTACTTTTAAAAACCACAAATAATTAAAAAAATCTTTTTATTTTTTTGAAGTTTGTTTTTCTTTTTTTTTTAATTATTTGATGTGTTTTTTTTTTTAGCTGAACGACATCGCGACGACTTATAAGACATCATGGTAGGGCCCATTACCTACCTATCCACTTGATAGGTAAAGCAGTCTTCAAGAAAATACATCTTAATGACATTTAAATTAAATAAAGAATTGGGAATAGTTTTCTATATTCTGGATAATTTAAATAATGGATTTTGTGGAAGAGTTTTGGCGGGAACGCGGTGAGGAGATGTGTTGCAAAATTTTCTTTTTTGTGAAACTTAGTTGAAATTCGTGTAAGTTGTTTAATTTCGGGGGCATATTAATTAATTTAGTTTCGTGAAGGGAAGGAAAACCTGTGCAAAACATAGACTTTAACGTTGTCTCCATAGCTCACGTGAACAGTCATTGTAAAGAGCCACCATTTGCAATGACTTCCTTGACTTGACTTTTAATACGACGACTTGACTGTTTTGATACAAAATGCAAATAACTTGCAAAAATTGATAATACTTGACACTGGCTACTTTCCTGGTGCTTTGTAGCGAGCAGAAGCCAATAACTAAGAAGAAGAATATTGAAATACTGATTTATTTCTAAAAGAAAAATTTACACGTCATTTTATCAGAAGGTACATTCTAGCTACATTATAGGTATACATCGCAATCTAACAATTCATAAATAATAATATATTTCTAGAAATATTTTAAAGGAAAAATTCATCTTCAAAAATTCACATGCGGCGAGATTTGAACTCGCGTCCCTGGATCAATATTCCAGTGCCTATACCGCTCGGCCACGCAAGTTGGGAACTTCTATTAAACTTCTAGTAAATATGCCTTGAGCAATAAAAACAAATTTACGAAATAATAATATATTAAGTAGCTATTATTTATTTCATAGTTATTAGAATAGTAGTTATAGAATTTAAACTAAGATTGATTGAAGTTACTTTTGTAAACTGCTAATAATTTTTTTTGTGTTTGACTATTTTAATTTTATGCAAGTATCACGGGGATGGGGAAGGTGGACTTGTGGAAGGTGGCGCCGAAGCCAGCAAGTAGAGGCCCTTTTCAATAACAATTTTACTCTATTTTTACCCGCCTGCGCGACGCAAAGGAGGGTAATGTGTTTATCAGTCTATGTATGGATGTTTCTAAGTGGCGTTCTAGAGGCCAAACGCGTGGACCGATTTTGATGATTCTTACGTCAATCGATTCGTCTTAATCTGGCGAGTGTGGCTAAAGACATGACAGTAATCCAAATTAACTTTTGTCACAACCATATTGTCAAAATTAAAAAATCCAAAATCGTCAAAGTATGTCAAGATGGGTATCGTTGAATAGGTTTTTAAAAATAAGTAGGTTTCTTTCACCATTTTTCATTTTAAAGAACGATTTATGAAATATAACGGTTTAAAGTTAATTTACAATTAGGTATTCATGCTTTTTATTACTAACGAACAAGTTTTTATTTTGTTACGAAGTTACGCTTGGAACTATCAAAGTTTAAGCCGTGATGGTACAGGTGACAGGAATTTATTGATATAAACTAAAAAAATATTTACATAAATTGTACCTACCTACTGAATAAAAGCCTAATAACACTTAGGTACCTAAAAACGTTAAAAGAATAATAATAAATTTAAACAATAAATAACTAAACCCTAACTGAAATAGAATCTTACTAATATTATAAACGCGAAAGTTTGTATGTAAGTATGTATGTATGTGAGGTTGTTACTCTTTCACGCAAAGACTACTGAACCGATTGCGATGAAACTTGGCATATAGGTAGCGGGGGGACCTGGATTAACACATAGGCTACCTTCTATTCCCGCGGGAACGGAACTTACGCGGGTGAAACCGCGGGGCGCAGCTAGTACATTATAACCCCGTAATGAAATGAATAGATTACGAGACTTACCTACCATCAATAAATGAAAATAACTAAAAAGCGTAAAATAAAAAAAATAATTTATAAAAAACAATAAACCCGACTGCGTAAAAACTCGGGACCCATTGGAAAAATTAGATTGGTAAAATGAATGGGTCCCGACTGTGAGTAATTTTTTACTCATTTATTATGTGTTCTGTGTGTATCGATTACAAAACTATTATTACTTAGCGTAATTTCAAATTACTGGGCTTGTTTTTTTCTTTTTGTTTTTTTTGTTGTTTCTATGCGTATTTTTTAATCGAGTTTTTATTAACTATGAACTATGCAGCCGGATCGGATAGATAGAACTATTGAGAAATCTACGGATGAAAGAAAATGGGCTATAGTAATGTTACGGTAGTAGATCTGTTACTGGGAGAACTATGGTGTTTATGGCGTCTGCAGTAACGATGTCCGACAATCACGTAAAAATGGCAGACGGAGACTCGCGAACTTACAAACTGGAACATCCTAATCAGCGAGCCAAATGCGGTATGAATAGATTCATAATAACGGTCTGAAAGATATAGGCTACTAGCTGCGCCCCGCGGTTTCACCCGCTAAGTCCCGTTCGTAAGTAGCCTGTGTTAATCCAGGTCCCTAGCTACCTATATTCCAAGCAATCGGTTCAGTAGTTTTTGCGTGAAAGAGTAACAACCTCACATACATACATACATACATACATACATATACAAACTTTCGCGTTTATTAATTAGTAAGAAGATTAGTAAGAAGATATAAATTGTATCAAATTTGTTAACGAAGAATTTTGGATACATTTTAATAATTCACTTCTGCTCGAAGCCATAATATTTCTTCATGCAAATGGACCTTGGTCTTGAAAATCGCCTGATTTTAATCAGGATATTGGAACGAAAACATTTGCGAGACATTGTCGTCGATCTTTTGTTTTTGAAGAAAAAGTTTTTTTTCTCCTGATGAGTTTCGTGGTGATTTGTTTATTTTGTTTACCGAAGAAAGATTTATAGATGTTTCTTTCATCTGGAAATCTCGGTTGAATAATGGGCTTAAACAATCTACTATTATTTCTTATCAGTTATGAACCGATAATAGCCGTTTGGAAAGTATCCAGTGTCAAGTAGGTATTATAATATTTGCAAAGAAGACCGTTCAAAATGGAACAGCCATGTTCCACAGATAGCACATTTTGCACTTCAAATAACTTTTATAACTTTTTTTTTATTGTTAAAAAAAAGAAATATGGATTATTCAATAGGTTTACGTGATTTAAAGCCACTGTGTTAGTGTTAGCACACACATTTTCGTTTTTTTTCCGCTAAATTAAATTATATTGTATGTTAAAGTTTCACAGTTAGGAGCACCAGTATTCTCCTAAGTAAGGAGAGATTGAGCCGCCATTTTTTAGGTTTGGAACTCTTAACGGATTTTTTTTAGGTCTGGAACTCTTAAAAATATATTTCTTATACGAAATATAGTTTTTGACCGTAAATAGCACCTAGTAACGGTGGATGCTAATTAGATGATACCACAGCAGTTCTATTAGCATTATCTAACGGTTGCACCAGCTGAAGTCCCGATCCCTTTGGAATTACTTAAACCCGTAAATAGTGGTCTGTGTTTTGGGCTGTGTGTTTACGTAATATAAATTTACTTTGAAAGTTATATTAACAAATACGGTCCTAGTCCGACCTAAGACTACGTTTATTGACCGAACGAGCGAAGCGAGTGAGGTCCAGTGTAGACGGGCCTGGCGCTTGTATCTTTGTAACTTTGTATCTTTGTATCTTTGTATCTTTGTATGTTTGTTCGACGATAACTTGAGTATCGTTGCTTCGATCTTCATGAATTTTGGTATGCGCGTAGTTTAGGTCCATAGAATTTATGAGTTCGAAGATGAGCCGGATCGGTAGGGGGGTTGGGGAGATAGGGGGTGCAAAAAGAGAAAATAATCAAGTTCTAAAAATGTGTCAATAGATGGCGCTCAACATACCTCCTAGATCGCGGTATCGTTGCGTTTGCTTGCGATATATACTACAAGATCTGACATTTTTGTAGGGAATGTTAACGTCTATTAATGATCAAAGTAAATCATAGTAAATAATTCATGTTTATGTTACAAATTGTGGTCGATTGTCGTAAATCCTACTTCCTACTAATATTATAAATCCGAAAATCTGTTTGTTTGTTCCCTCTTCACGGTCAAACGGCTCGACCGATTTGGATGAAAATTTGCATAGGGATAGTTTAAATGATGGAGAGTAACATAGGATACTTATGATCCCATAAATCCCGCGGGATTTGAACCCGAAAATACTGCGGGATCGGGACTTAAGCGGGTGATAACTATTTATTAAGTAAATAAAAATTTGCATAGGGATAGTTTATATGATGGAGAGTAATATAGGATACTTTTGATCCCGAAAATCCCGGAGGATCGGGCGGGTGATAACTATTCAATGAATGAAAATCGACACAGGGGTAGGGTAAGTGATGTAGAGTGGCATCATCATCATCGTCATCGCCATCCATCGTCATCCATCGCGTCGGCATCGTCATCCTTCGTCATCGTCATCGTCACTTACTGATGAAAAACAAACTTTACCTTACTTCACCTCCCTACCGCAGTGCAAAACTCCAGCAGCGCCTGGCTTCAACAGTACTTCAATGGGCGACCGTTTAAGTGTCGATTATTGCATTGCGGTAGGTATAATTCTTTTTGTGTTATCGTTTTTACACGACTGCCAAAGGAAGTGTTATGTTTTTGCCGTGAGTGTATGTATGTATGTGACCTATTTTTGTGCCGTCGTAGGACCTAAACGGCTGGGCCGATTTTAATAAACGATACGTGGTTAGATTCGTCATTCGTCATGACATTAAAATAATAAATAAATAAGAATAATGATGTAAAACGCTATTAACCAATATTTGTAAAGACCATAAAAAACAGAGAAAACGCGTAACATTGTTTACTCAAACAATATGTTTTATTCTTTCCTAAATTTACATTTGATAAGTATTGCTTGTAAAGTTTTACAATTAAGTTTTAAAATTTATTAATTATAAAATTATCGTGTCCCGCCCGACTGCATCCACCATTTCTAAAGCTACTATAAGCATCTTGTTTTTCACTTTTCTGTTAAAACTGCAGTCGAGTTTTTTATTTTTTTAAATATTTTTTTACTTGTCTTTCGTTATATTATTCGTTTAATAATAATTCTTATTTTGTAAAAAAATAAAGCTGTTGGTGTTAAAATCCTACAAAAAACAAAATCTCTGTAAATGGATTCTCGTGAGGTCTCAGTTCGGGGCGAACTACTAGTTAATAAGTTAATGTTATTTTTATAGGGAGAGGAAGAAAAAGAAACAATTTAGTTCGAAATTCAAAACATATCTTCGAAATTCTTCCACCATTGACATTTCAAAATACCAGGCTAACATAAACAGTAGAATATTCTACGAATACCAGTTTAAAGCTGCAAAACCGGTTCATTTCAATCATCTAACACACAGATAATAAACAAAAACCAATTTCGCCAGTAAAAAAGCAGTGCTAAACAACGCAACATTTTTCCCCGAACCCAATTTCGACGAAACCAAATTATTAATTAGGGTTCCCTTATTACAATTCTGAAGCAACTGACGCAGATGAAAACGGACTTTGTTAAGAGTTAATAGAGTCTATTTTCTCTGAGCAACAAATTTAATTATAATACATCTCGTTGGAAATGATTTAAACACGTATAATCGTTAGGAGAAGTGTTGTTTAAAACAATTAAATTTGTTTATCCCTTTTCTTGTTGGGTGAGAAAAATGACTGTTGTTATATAGTCCGTACTTTAACTTTGCTAAGCAAAAACTTTGACTTAAGACAATTTTTCGTTTATAAAGCGATCTTCGCAACTATTCAATGTTTTTGCTTAGAAAAGTCAAAGTTTTTCAAATTTAGAATGTAATCTAATCAACTTTGAGGTGGCGTTAGATGATAATTATCCTATATATTATCCGGATAATTATATGATAAATGTCCGATTGCATATAAATGAGCGAGATGGAATTGCGTGAAAAAAATCTACAATTTCTCGTAAAATCAATCATTAACGAAGATTAAAAAAATATTTTTATAAAATGCGATGAAGAGGTTCTGGGTATTGTATTTTCTAATATTATGATGCCTATAAGAAAATATAGCGGTTAAGGATTTAGAAGAAAAATTGTTTTATTTTGTAAAACAGGGGTAACTTTGCATGTATAAAAGTGGTATTTAAAGTATTTTTTTATTGTTTTTGAAATGAAGGGGACACTTCTTGTATCATGTACAATAACATAATACATTGTTTAAAGATCTATTTGATACTGGTTATGAAGAAAACTATTCAATCGGAAGGAATTTCACATGAGTCGCGTCCTTAATGGTCTAAACTTTGCTTCTCTGTTATGACTATAAAGTTCTTTTTCTTTTACAAAATGAATTTCGACTATAAATTCCAATTCAAAGTCTATGCTTAGTTTTTGCTAAGCCCAGTCTGAGCAAAGTCAAAGTAAGCACAATCGATTTCAGCCTTAGTGCCTTTCAAAATTGATACCGCTTTTCAATAGCAATAATGCGCAGCACTGCGCCTGCTCTAGGTAATGTTATGCATGGATCAAATAATTTGCACAAGTGTTTCCGTAAATTTGTTTTTATTGCTCAAGGCATATTTACTAAAAATATATTAAAGGAAAAATTCTTCTTCAAAAATTCACTTCCGGCGAGATTTGAACTCGCGTCCCTGGTTCAATACTCCAGTGCCTAAACCGCTCGGCCACGCAAGACTCGCTTGAACCAGGGACGCGAGTTCAAATCTCGCCGCAAGTGAATTTTTGAAGATGAAATTTTCCTTCAAAATATTTCTTGATTGCACAAGTGCGATAAGAATTAACTAACAAACTTGTTTGTCAGTTAATTCTTTAATAGTACTTGTACTAGGCTATCATAAAATGCAGAAAGTCAGTATGGTTTGAATCGAAAGTTCGGTCGCAATGTAGGCTGTGATGTAGGTGACCTAATGCGTGGAATATGCTACGGTAAAGGTTACGAGTAGGTACGCTACGACCTTCGTAGCGGCTAGCACTGGCTGGCGCTCAAATCGTAGCACTTGCTGTAGACAGCAAGTGCTACGATTTGAACACTAGCTTTCTTTATTTGTAGGTACCTTTACAGTATAGGATGATTTATAAAAGACGTAACGAGCGCGGGCCGTATCCGAGGCGTACCGGTCACAGGTTTATATTTGACCGACGCCTGTGCACCGAGTCATTCCGTCGCCTCCGTCTATCGGAAAGGGATGTAGTGTTGTAAGTCGCAACACTGCAGCCAATATTACAATTATAGCCAATAGCCAATTTATTACAATAGTATCGATACTATCAATAGTTTTGCCCTATCGATAGCGTAGCAGGAAAGTAGGTATGTATGTACGATATGTAATCGATTGGGCATAATTTTTTCTATGGTGAAAGCTCGGTTTGTTTAAAAATCATGACTAAAAACGCGATTAAACCCGGTAAATAAAGTGTTTCGATTGGACACTTTATTTACCGGGTTTAATCGCGTTTTTATTGTCGCGTTTACATGTCTTCATAAATATACTTATTGAAACACTCTGAACCAGAAACAAGCATTTATCAAACCCGCAACCTTTTACGCTGCATGTAGGTATTTGCTCAATATGCTACAGAAGTTTTAAAATAAACAATAAGCAAATGGCCACATAAATTACTTGGAGTTCCACAATACCGGGATTAAAATTGGAAATATTTAATTAAAAAACTGAAAGAAAACTGAACAACTGCCTGTCGATTCTATAGAAAACTCACGGCCATTTCACGGCGGATTGTCATTTTATAAATGTCTAGGCAAATAGTTAAATTTTATGCGCGCTAGAACGGCAGCTTGCGGAGGCACCGACAAAAAAAAAACAAAAAAAAACTGACCAACACACAGCGCCATCTAGCCCCTAGCTGCTAAGCTTGTGTTACGGTGACTAGACAACGAATATACTACTTATATTGAAAACAAACAATGAACATTGAACAATAAACATTGATAAAAACAATTAAAATAAAAACAAAATCAAATTAAGGTCATAAAATGAGTAAAAGTGATGAGTGTGTTATACACACATCTCAACACTACACATCTTAGAACACACATCGTGAACTTCTTAGACCACATCGTCGCTTTCTATCAGGTGAGATAGTGGTCAAACGCTTAGCTATCAATTGTAAAATAAAAAAAGTAACAGACGAGCAGTGAAATAACACACACATCTCAACACTACACATCTTAGAACACACATCGTGAACTTCTTAGACCACATCGTCGCTTTCTATCAGGTGAGATAGTGGTCAAACGCTTACCTATCAATTGTAAAAAAAAAAAAGTAACAGAAGGCCCATATACAAACAAAAGACGGTCGCCGATTTTGTGTGAATTTAATACATCATATCACAATTTTTCTTCTGTTTTCCCTTATAGTAGACTATCTACCGTAATGATATCGACAAAAAATACATATGCGACGAATTGAGAACCTCCTCCTTGTTTTGAAATCGGTTAATAAAGTCGGTGAAATTCAAGTTAAACGCAAAACAGAAGAAAAAACTGTAAAATGAAAAATTCACACGATTTGTTGACAAAGTTTCACTTTACTGGGTGTTAAACGCGAATTACAATATCAGGCTTTCGCGATACAGGCTATGCCTAGTGTGAAAGCCGCTGTATAATCGTTATAACTAAGAGTTCGCCCCGAACTGAGACCTCACGACCCCCTATCTCCCCAACCCCTACCGATCCGGCTCATCTTCGAACTCATTAATTCTATTGACCTAAACTACGCGCATACCAAAATTCATGAAGATCGGAGTTATCGTCGAACAAACATACAAAGATACAATATTACATAGATACAAGCGCCAGGCCCATCTACACTGGACCTCACTCGCTTCGCTCGTTTGGTCAATTATTTTCTTTCACAGCACCACGTGAGTGATTCCGTATGCTGTAATTCTAATTCAACATAGTTTCAACTATGTCACAATAGTTTCGGTCGCGAGGAGACGTCAATATAGAGAGTCTACTTTAATTAAACCGACTGGACAGTCGGTGAAACATCGGTACAGCATTACAACCATGCTGTTAATATATAAAACGCGATTTAAACCCGAAAAATATTGTGTTCTATCACATCAGTTCAATAAAATAAGTTAAATATTTCTTATGTTTATCGTTTATCCTGCTAGAAATATTTTTACGAGAAGAAATGCATTATATTATTATGTAAAATTTCCTATCGTAGGATTCAAACCTGTGCCCTTGGCTTGTCGGGTGAGCGCGCTAACCACCGTGCCACACGGGAACCCAGTATTGATGCATTTCTCCTTGTGAGAACGTTAAAAAAATATTTATGAAGTGATGTTCTACTGTAATAGAATAACATAGCTGTGAACATTTATAATGGAAAAGAGTTTAAATGAGCGGGAAAATTAAAACGTCAATGTATTTATCCTATTTAATTAATCAGAATTGTGTTGCTTTAAGTGATAACGTGGTCTAAGATATAGCTCTATGGCTAAAAGAAGATTTTTTTTCATTGTTTCGCGATTTTTCTTTGTAATAAAACACTATATTTACTGACTTTACAGTTAGCGAAACGTCGGTACGGCAAAGTTGTCAATAAATAAAACGCAAGTTAAATATTGTGAATTGTTTATAAAGTAGATTTTGTGTATGTTCTGGTATGTGAAGTCTAGTTTGTCTAGTCACCGTAGCACAAGCTTAGCAGCTTACCACGGGGCTAGATGGCGCTGTGTGTTCGTCACGGGATTTATTTATTTATGTAGGCCGGCGCAGCCACTTTCACTCGTGACGTGACTGACAAGTCACGATAGAACGTTCATTTAATATACTTAACTGCTTAGGAGCTTCTTATTTGTTTAAGTAGCTTTTAAATTTTGAGAAGCGTTTCTGTATTTGGCCGTAAAACCGGAAAATTGAGTTTAATTTCAATAAAACCAATTTGATATCAATAGAAGTTTACAGTGAAATAAAACTATCGATAGAAATTCAATCTCGCAAAGCAATACTCGGAATGAAATAAAAAACTTACAATTTTCTCAGGAAAATAGAATTATCTTAACATTTATCGGAATAGAAGCGACTTTACTACGTTCATATTCTCCTGGTACAAATAAAATAAAAATTTGCCGTTTCTTTTTAATATTTTGTAAAATAATCCATAATGAAAACTTAATCGAAATTAAAGTATCAAGTCGATCGAATATCGATCGTTTTTTTTTCGACTTTTTACTTCGTTTTTTAGAATATCTAGCTAGATGGTGGGTAATAAAACAACGACGTTCGAATTTTAAATAGATAATTCGAAATTATTATTTCTTATCGGTTGTGAACCGATTATGGCCGTATGAAAAGTAGCCAGTGTCAAGTATTATTAATTTTTGCAAGTAAGTTCCAATTTGCATCAAAACAGTCAAGTCGTCGTAGTAAAAGTCAAGTCGAGGTAGTCATTGTAGATAGTGGCTCTTTACAATGATTGTTGACGTGAACTATGGAGACATCGTTAAAGTCTATGTTTTGCACAGGTTTTCCTGCCGTTAACTAAACTAAATTGATTAATAAGCCCCCGAAATTAAACAATTTTAACACGCATTTGAACTAGGTTTCACGAAGATGAAAATTTAGCAACACATCTCACCGCGTTCCCGCCAAAACTCGATTTAAGTTCTTCTTTCAGTATTATTTATTAATTTCTTATCGGTTGTGAACCGATTATGGCCATTAGGAAATTAGCCAGTGTCAAGTATTATTAATATATTATGCGAGTTATTTGCATCGAAACAGTCAAGTCGTCATAGTTAAAGTCAAGTCTAGGGAATCATTTGTAAACACGGCGGCCATTTACAAACATTCTTCACGGAGCTTTGGACACAACACTAAGTCAATGTTTTGCACCGATTTTTACTTTCATTCCACTTGTACACCTTCACGAAACTAAATTGATTAATATGCCCCGAAATTACACAATTTGCACGCATTTGAACTAGGTTTCACAAAAATGAAAATTTAGCACCACATCTCCTTAACGAGTTCCCGCCAAAAAACTCTTCTTTCAGTAGAACCCGGTTTCGACAACTTGACACATGACTTGTCAAAGTCCGTTTTTAAAAAACACGCAAGTTTGCGTACTAATTAAAACCTTTATAGAGCTCTTATTTGAATTACGAATGAGGACAGCTTTTACTTATTCCAATTAAACTTAGTACTAGAAACAAAACCCGTGTTTGTTACAAATTCCGGGAAATAGGGGAATTCCGGGATATTTTAACAAATTCCAGACTGGACCCTTGTTAATGTTCACGATGTTTCGGAATGCCGAGCCTGAAATTCGAGAAGTTTTCCCACAAAAAAGGTTACCTAAGTAAGTACCTACACACTTACTTACTTAGAGTATACATAAGCAAACTATAAAGCGCGTCTATGGGTATTTGCCTACTGCGCAAAGTGTAAGCAGATGCTCCATACATAGATATTCAAATGTTGAGGTTGAATAGTGATCCACGAATCATTTTTACACCGCGGCACTCACTGAACATTTCACCATAATTATTAAGTACTAGAATAAATTCTAATGGGAGAAACAGTCAATTCCCGTAACCCTAGGTGACTGATGACATCGTTTTTGTCATTTTTGACTGTTCATACCGCGGTGCTTACAGTTCATACTCGCATACAAGCGCTCTATAGCTTGCTTATGTATACTCAAAGCTTACTTACCTACTTTTAAGAGCTCCGTACCTAAAGGGTAAAAACGGGTCTCATTACTAAGACTTTGCTGTCCGTCCGTCCGTCCGTCACCAGGCTGTTTCTCATGAATCGTGATAGCTAGACAGTTGAAATTGACACAGATGATTATTATGACGTATGGCGTCTATGACAAACAGCGGCCATGTCCATTCTCGGATTATGACGTACTACGTACGTGACGAATAGCGTTTATGACCTGAAGCGTGTAAACCTTTCTGTTGCCACTATAACAACAAATACGAAAAACAAAATAAAACAAATATTTAAGGGGGGGGGGGACTCTCATACAACTAACGTGATTTCTCTTCTTACCTCTTCGGACATGGATACTGTTTGTTTGTAAACTGTTGCTATGACAACAAGAATTGTTTTGCAATTAAGTTGCGACTAAGATGTGACATCTTAGTCGCAAGTTAATTGCAAATCAATTCTTTGTCGTGCAAAACATTTAAAGTCTTATCTTCATTGGTTGCCTGGACGAGATCACCCATAGGCGATAAGGCTGCCCTTTGTACCACTTTAGTTTTTAAGATCTAATATGTAAGTTTGTTATAATTTGTGTTTTTTGGTACAATAAAGTGTTAATCAATCAATCAATCTTATCGTATTTCTTAAGACCCAATGGTCATAATTTTAGGGTTAATTCCCAATTGTGATAATAGTACGAAACCCTTCGTGCGCGAATTCGACTTCACTTATTCGGTTTTTATATATTCGTATATTCTACGGGGAAAGATTCATTCGTTCAAGATTTATTCGATAATACTCGTACCTACGTCCTGTGATTTCTTTGGTTTATTATTTTTACCTTTGAAGCGAGTCACCTAATTCCTATTGGTTCAATGGACAACACTTGAGTACCGCGCCAACGACGGTCTCCGAAGCGACTGTATAAAATAGGTTACTGTTGTATTTACAGTGCAGTGGTGGCAATTCAGCTGTCTTAAATCTGAAAATTTAGCTGAATCCGATAAATTTAGGTGACTATTTAGACTGAATTTTGAAGAAATGCGTTTCAAAAATTGCACCCGACAGGACTCGAACCTGCAACCCCGATATTCCGTATCGTGCGCTCACCAATTGCTCTACAGGTGCTTACTCTGTCTTTAGCACGCACTCTACCTAGTACCTACCTAGTAGTTGGTACCTCGGCGATAGTATAACCAAAGTTATATTACTAGAACTAAAATGCTCACGTAGAACAAAAATGTGGGCCGCTTCAATGTAACATTCTGTATTTTTCTAACAGTGTTATTAGAAAGGGACAACATGCTTAATGCAGAATGCTGTCCCTTTCTAATAGTGGTTTTAGAAAGGGACATCATGCACAATGTAACGGAACACTTTTTAGATCTACGTGAGCTAGTAATAAAATTTCTTTGGGTGTAACTTAGCCTTTAATCTAAAACTCCAGTCCGCCCCCAAACCAAGTAGGTGCTTACAGCGTGAAGTTGGTTCAAGTAGAAGTTTTGTACCGATTGTCAAACGGCTAACATAACGGTGTCTCAGATAGTAATTAGTGAGGGAACAAGTTCACTTCCTTACTACCTTCCCTGTAGAGATGGGACATAAAGTCTTGTCACTTTCATTTATTTAACTTTGTTCCCATCATTTTTCCTCAATAAGAAAGATTATACAAAAAATATAATACCTAAATAAAAATTTATTGGCTATTACTAATATACAAGGTGTAACGGGTAAGCCCTTTTAATCCGAAAGGGGGTTGTTCTAGACGTCTAGGCGAACAACTTTTGTTCTTCGACTTTTGGAAATTCGAAGTACTTTTCGAAAAATTTAAGTGTAAAGTTTACTTGAAAATCAGCTGTTTCTGAGAGTTCGAGGTCTTTGACCTTATGTTGTCCTTTTATTTAGTTTGATGATTTACATTCAAAACTTCAATTACCTTTATTTTTAAAAGCAGGTGTTTTTTCAGTGAAACATAATATCAAAATTTTCAAAAAAAAAGTTTGATTTTTCAGAAGTCGTAGAACAAAAGGTGTTCGCCTAGACGTCTAGATTAACCCCCTTTCGGATTAAAAGGGCATACCCGTTACAAATTGTATATGGCAATATTATTAAAACACACGACCAAATAAATACAAAGAACAAACTGTCCAAATTTAAAGTCGCTAGAAACAGCGGTTTCGGCTCTGAGTTGATCTTACTAATATTATAAACGCGAAAGTTTGTATGTATACGACTTTGTTACTCTTTCACGCAAAAACTACTGAACCGATTGCAATGAAACTTTGAATATAGGTAGCTGGGGACCTGGAATAACACATACTTTTTTATCCCGATATTCCCGCGAGAACGGGACTTACGCGGGTAAGTCCCGTCCCGCGGGGACCTATATTCTAAGTTTCATCACTGTCGGTTCTGAAGTTTTTGTGTGAAAGAGTAACAAAGTGACATACATACATACAAACTTTCGCGTTTATAATATGAGTAAGGTTAGAAGTAATATAATATTAAAGTAAGAAGTAAGATAGATATTGTGCCGTCGAGACCGTACAAAGTCCGGTCCGAACATAGATGATTGATTGATTGATTGATTAATTCTTTGTTTTGGTGCAACACACCAAAAATAAAGATAATACAACAAAAGAAAAACAAATAAACATAAAAAACTTAAAACTAGGAACTAGGATGTCGAAGTACTTCGAAGTCTTTCCCAAAGACTTACTCGGAACGTTCACATCACTAGTTCAAGATTGTCAACTATTTCTCTAATGAACAGATGGCAGAGAATTCCGAGCGACGGATATTTATCGACGTCTTGAAGACTTTGACGGTATGGTGGTTTAGGGTTAAGTTTTAATCTCAATAACTATAGCAGGTTCGATTTTGGTTACGTTACAGCAATAAATACCAAACGCTTACTATGAGCGTTTTGCGCGATCGGCATATTTACAGCTTAGTTTGGTTTTCATATTTGAAATAAAATAAAAAATAAAAATCCTGTGACCAACACACAGCGCCATCTAGCCCCATGGTAAGCTGCTAAGCTTGTGTTACGGTGACCAGACAACGGATATACTACTTATATTTATTTTTCTTTAGTAAATACATACATATTTTACATTGAAATACACCCAGACCAGATACAAATATTTAATTTTATATAGATTCTATAGAAAAACGCGTGATATAATGACGTCCTTTCGCTTATTGTGACCTACTAGTAGCGCCCTGCGGTTTTACGCACGTAAGTCCCGATATTTGGTCGAGATTGGTTCCCGTGGGAATTTCAGGATTAGTAAAATGTTTTATACTAGGAAGGCTTTGTATGACGTCCACTTAGTATGACGTGTCTGTTACCTCCCTTCGATGTCATTGTACAATTTGTAACGGATATGCCCTTTTAATCCGAAAGAGGGTTGTTCTAGACGTCTAGGCGAACACCTTTTGTTTTACGACTTTTGAAAATTCAACCTTTTTTTTGGAAAATTTTGATATTATGTTTCACTGAAAAAAAAACAGCTGCTTTTAAAAATAAAGGTAATTGACGTTATGATTGTAAACCATCAAACTAAATAAAAGGACAACATAAAGTCAATGACCTCGAACTCTCAGAAACAGCTGATTTGCAAGTAAACTTTACACCTACATTTTTCGAAAAGTACTTCGAATTTCCAAAAGTTGTAGAACAAAAGTTGTTCGCCTAGACGTCTAGAAACACCCCCTTTCGGATTAAAAGGGCTTACCCGTTACACCTTGTATACAAATTCTATAAATAGACAAACGATCCGTAGTTGATCTTGGCCTCCGGATCGAGAATCTTTCCTCACTCCCTGACCGGCGAAGTTACGTAAAGTATTTTTTTTTATTTTTCATTTATTTATTTATTGCAGGTGACATTAATCTTTACAGTATGTATACATTCATGATACCCATTGGGTGCAGCATAGGTTTTACTACCAGCAGCCCTAGACAATATCCTTATCGAATAGCAAAAGCGCCAAAAGACAGACTTTTTTTGTATGAAATTGACATATAAGTTCGCGAAAAGTCACGTGACTTTTCGTGAACATATTATATTGTCTAGAGTTGCTGGTCTACTGTATTTAGTAAAGATTATTGCTATAGTTCTAAATACACTATAGTACTTAATATCTAGATACAGTGATACGTGCGACTTGCGAGAGAACATACGGTGCAACGCGGCGTGTGAAGTAAACGGTCCGAGCCGTAATGACGTCATGGGCTACAATTAGCTGAGTCTACCTGCAATACACTTGGTGAGGGGGTTTGCATAGATAGACGACTTCATACTGCCTAGTGCTTCTCATCTGAACGATGTTTCCGGTTGTATCTCGGGACTCCGGGGTCCTCCGTAATGACGTCATCGGCTACAATTAGCTGAGTTTACCTGCAATACACTTGGTGAGGGGGTTTGCATAGATAGACGACATCATACTGCCTAGTGCTTCCCATCTGAACGATGTTTCCGGTTGTATCTCGGGACTCCGGGGTCCTCCGTAATGACGTCATCGGCTACAATTAGCTGAGTTTACCTGCAATACACTTGGTGACGGGGTTTGCATAGATAGACGACATCATACTGCCTAGTGCTTCCCATCTGAATGATGTTCCCGGTTGTATCTCGGGACTCCGGGGTCCTCCGTAATGACGTCATCGACTACAATTAGCTGAGTCTACCTGCAATACATTTGGCGAGGGGGTTTGCATAGATAGACGACATCATACTGCCTAGTGCTTCTCCTCTGAGCGATGTTCCCGGTTGTATCTCGGGACCCCGGGGTCCTCCGTAATGACGTCATCGGCTACAATTAGCTGAGTTTACCTGCAATACACTTGGTGAGGGGATTTGCATAGATAGATAGACGATTTCATACTGCCTAGTGCTTCTCCTCTGAGCGATGTTCCCGGTTGTATCTCGGGACCCCGGGGTCCTCCGTAATGACGTCATCGGCTACAATTAGCTGAGTTTACCTGCAATACACTTGGTGAGGGGATTTGCATAGATAGACGACATCATACTGCCTAGTGCTTCCCATCTGAATGATGTTCCCGGTTGTATCTCGGGACTCCGGGGTCCTCCGTAATGACGTCATCGGCTACAATTAGCTGAGTTTACCTGCAATACATTTGGCGAGGGGGTTTGCATAGATAGACGACATCATACTGCCTAGTGCTTCTCATCTGAGCGATGTTCCTGGTTGTATCTCGGGACCCCGGGGTCCTCCATAATGTAATGAAAGTCGGACCGTTTGGACCGCATCCCCGGCTGCGCTATGCCTTAATGCGTAGGACACTAGGCTAGATGTGTCCGGTCCTCACCAGGATGTAGGTCACTTTTGGTAGGCACACGGATGTGTGCTGGGAAGTGAGCGTGCCTCAACAGCTCCGGTACTACACTGGAGATGTGGGAGGTGGCTTCTCTGCCGGCCCCAGCGAGGTTGTCGTTAGCTCCTCTTTGAGGCGTGGGTGGTGAACGGCCTTATTGCTCCGGTACCTGTCTGGACAACCAGGTAGTGTCCTAGGGCACGAGGCTACTCTCCTTTATGAGAACCAGTCTAGCATTGGGGACTGGATCCGTCTTAAACTCGATCCCTGACGTCGCCCTTAGGGGTGTACGCTCGGGTACAGCGGCCCCTGCCGGTATACCGAAAGGTGGGAACGGTGGGGACGCTATAACATATATAAATAGAGTTTGAGTCCGGGTTGGTCCTCCGTAATGACGTCATCGGCTACAATTAGCTGAGTCTACCTGCAATACACTTGGTGAGGGGATTTGCATAGATAGATAGACGAATTCATACTGCCTAGTGCTTCTCATCTGAGCGAGTAGGATAGGATAGGATAATCTTATCTTACTTAGTATTATAAACGCGAAAGTTTGTATGTATGTATGTGAGTTTGTTACTCTTTCACGCAAAAACTACTGAACCGATTGCGACGAAACTTGGAACATAGATAGCTGGGAACCTGGATTAACACATAGGCTACTTTTTATCCCGTTATTCTAGCGGGAACGGGACTTACGCAGGTGAAACCGCGGGGCGCAGCTAGTAATATTATAAACGCAAAAGTTTGTATGTATGTATGTATGTGAGGTTGTTACTCTTTCACGCAAAAACTACTGATCCGATTGCGATGAAACTTGGAATATAGGTAGCTGGGGACCTGGATTAACACATAGGCTACTTTTTATCCCGATATTCCCGCGGGAACGGGACTTACGCGGGTGAAACCGTGGGGCGCAGCTAGTAAAATTAAAAATATTTAAAAATTTACATTATATTATTTGTTAAAGCTAGTATTCTCAGCTTTAACAAATTGTTCAGTATGAAACCACCCAGTTGCATTTTACCAACAGTCACCTACATCTAGTAATCTATAGAAACTGAGCTCATTAAATTAGACTCTGCCAGTAATGGCGATGCCAGTTCGTTGCACGTGCGCTGTTTTTGTTTGTACTTT
The DNA here is from genome assembly GCA_949358125.1 of Idaea dimidiata. Lineage (NCBI taxonomy): Eukaryota > Metazoa > Arthropoda > Insecta > Lepidoptera > Geometridae > Idaea > Idaea dimidiata. The sequence goes on from OX442342.1 coordinate 3,962,245, forward strand.
GTAGTTGTGTTGTATTAAGGCGGCGATAGATGATAATTATCAGTCCTTGTCCGATTGCATATAAATGAGCGAGATGGAATTGCGTGAAAAAATCTACAATTTCTCGTAAAATCAATCATTATTGACGATTAAAGTAATATTTTTATAAAATGCGATGAAGAGGTTCTAGGTATTGTATTTTCTAATAATATTATAAGAAAATATAGCTGTTAAGGATTTAGAAGAAAAATTGATTTATTTTGTAAATCAGGTTCAGGGGTAACTTTGCCTGTATAATAGTGGATTTATAGTTATTTTTTATTGTTTTTAAATGAAGGGGACACTTCTTGTATTATGTACAATAACATAATACATTGTTTAAAGATGGTTATTTTTGATACCGGTTATGAAGAAAACTATTCAATCGGAAGGGATTTCACATGAGTCGCGTCCTTAACTGTTACTGGTTCAATTTATATAAATAACTGTTTATAACATCGCCTAGTTTGTTAACTGACTGTATTTAGGTATGAGTTTTATAGTACACTGTTTTAGCCCTTTGGCTGCTGAAAACACGTTGTGTTTGAGATTTTTATTCAGGGAGATGCGATTTTTCGGTTTGCGATGTATGCATTGCGATTTTATTTCAAAAGAAACGCTTAAGAGCGGTGTTGGTCTAGTGATAGGTTCCCCGACTTTCATTCCGAATGCCGTGGATTCGAATCCCGGCCGCGCACCAATGTCTTTTTCTTTAAGAAGCGCTATTAACATCGCTCTTACGGTGAAGGAACACATCGTGAGAAAACCCACGGCGTCAAATCACGCACAAAGGCCCAATAGTAGGGCTAATTGCGGAAACACATGGTTAAAACTTTAACTTTAAACTAAACAAATTTTGTACAAAGCTTTATCGCTCAATAGTAGATTGTGTATGACATAAGATACTAGCTTATAAACTTACCTAACTATATATAAACTAAACTTAACTAATAATTTGAAATTTGATTTTTATAACTCTAAGGTTTTACGACCTTACTCCGACTTTAATCCCTTTTATTAATAAGACGATAAGCGTATATATTAGAATACAGACATAAAATAAATAAGTGGGGGCAATATGGACAGTAAAATGTCCATAGATGCCCCCACGTATCTATCCATAGATACCCCCACGTTATCTTAATTATAAATTGCTTGTTTCAGGTAGCCCCTTAGTGTTGGAACATGGATGTATGCCTGAAATGTGACTAGAGTAGTGAGAAGTTAACTGATTGTGCGAGCGAGATGGCTGACCCAGACGCGTTCGATGACGAGGTATGTTTCGTTTTATTCTTACTACTTAAGTGTCAAAACAAGACAGACTTGAGTCATATTTCGAAGAATTTGCTAATACAGTGATATTTATTACATATCAGTCGCCCGATTTGGTAAAAACATAGCGTGCGACAAGCAGGCGGGATGCAGGAACATTGCAAAAGTTGATTTGTTGCATGAGTAAAAATAAAAGCTATTCTATAACTTCCTTAATACTGATTGACTGAGGGACAAGGGGAGATATTTAAATAATTAAGTAGCTCTTAAATTTGAAAGCTACTTAAATAATCAAGTAAAATAACACCGACAGAATACGAAATAACGTACATCTCCTGCAAGTCGCCTGCATTCCGCCGGCATTCCGCATGCTTTGTCCTTAACGAATCAGGGCCCAGGACAGTTGCTATTGCAATGACAAAACTTTTTAGGCTAAATAGTAAAATGCAAGCTTGCAGTCTGCGGCGCCGCCGGTAGATGGCGCTGCGTGCCTTAAACGTAAATTAAAAAAAATGCAATCCTTTTTGACTTCACTAGACGAGCACCTGTAGCCAAAATGGATAAGGCGTTGGGGCCGGACTCCGCAAAGATATGCAGGTCCTGTCGAGTGCGAATTTTTGGAAAGCATTTCTTTGAATTTAGTCAAAAATACTGTTAAATATTTCACTAAAAAAGGAGAATGTTCTCCTCCTTTTTTTGAAGTCGGACATAGATAAAAAATATTTATAAAATATCTCCCTCACTTGTAAAATATTATTTACAAATGACTAAGTTAGTTATATGACGTTTGTCTCTGTCTTTCAACTTCGAAACTTCACGTGACAGTAAAACACAAACGATGCATATTTATGCAGCGCGCTAGCCGATGTACTGCTTGCAGCTTCCGGCGATGCCCTGGCACAGCGGAGTGAAGGACACCCTGGGTTTTTAGTGGGTATACCCCTGGCACACACCATCTAGACCAGGGGGGACCCCCACTCACCGGGCCGCTCTCCCCCGAGAGCGGACTGATGGTCTTAATTAGATTTTCCCAGGATAAAAAAAAAAAAAAAAAAAATATTTATACAGCGCATTAATGAGCTTTAATGTGTTTTAGTCCTGTTAAGTCTAAGCAGAAGAAAAATATTGTTTGTTGCGAAGCATATTCTGCATCAGCCACAAGTTTGGCGAATGTGAAATTCAAATACATGTTTTATTGAACCTTCTTCTAAGGTTTGTAAATAACAGAATCACGATTCATTAAGTTTTGTTCGATACTTTTTTACTTTGAAAATTGTGCTGTATTTTCTATATTTTACTCTTTTCTCCTCTATTATACTATATATCGAAACAATTTTTTATTTAATACAAAGGAAATAATCAATACTTTTAATTGCTTATGTGATGATTTTTAATATTGCTTAATTTCCGTAAAATTATCGAAAAATGATTTGAGACTTACGCCTTTTTAGTTTCGTGTTAAAAGCATGAAAACCCTCAATCTAAAATCAACTGTATTACAACGCATCTAAGTAGACGTTGCGCCAACCTCAGTCCGCCGTCTGGCGCCGTCGAAGGTGGACCTATGTCAGTTTTCGCTCCCAAATAATTACGTAATCTATTTTAAATTATATTTCGTATAGATTCGACCTTTTTACATTTTTTCCGGCCAATATGAAAATAATTGTTATGTTATGACAGTCATGTCAAATCATACCTACTGTCATAAAACTGTCTAGCATTGTTTATTTATCTTTGATATTTGATTGTTGTTGTACTAAAAAAAGAAAGACTAAATAATTACACAAGAAATAAATACTACAAAGATAATATGTTTGTAATAAATTTTGACCATTGAGTCCAAAAATGCCCATCACACTGGTGGCATTACCCCGTTGAATCGCCAACGATACTATTTGTACTTAGTGTTGCAATCAGAGTAACTGTATTTACTAGCAATTTGCAATAAAAAAGCTTTTTCCAAACGAAAGCTTGCTAAAACATCAAAAAGAAATCTAAATATCGTAAGAGAGGCGAAAAAATAAATCTATTTACCTTTTCCATTGTCAAAATGAAAATTGAGATAGGTACTTACCTACAAGGATTTTGCGGAATTAATATAATAAGTATCTACACTTCATCAAGGTAATGCAAGCTAATAATCGACCATTACAAATGAGAAAGTAACTCTATCAGGCCGCTAAACCGATTTTGATAAATTTCGATTCAAAGATAGATGGTACTTTGGCAAAGGTTACTTTTGAAATTGATATTCCCGCGGGTTCGGGACTTACACGTGTGGAACCGAAGGGCGCAGCTAGTACTTACATAACTACTAATCTATACTTCTGTAATCTATGTATATCTATAAAAATCTTTGTCCTGACTGAATTACTCACTGACTGAACCGCTGGTAGAGAGAGAAATGAAATTTGGAAGGTGTGTTCTTTGTGATCTAGGCATCTGATAATAATATTATTACAAGTGATTCAACGAACAGTGGACCTCGTGGGAACTAATTATTGAAAGGGCTCTTTATATCATCATAATAGAGCAGAAAAATCGGATCACATAATGTTTAGATATTTAGTACATCCTTTTGTGGGGGAATTACCCCAAAAATTAAAATCCCCCACAACAAATAAAATCTATTTACTAATAGAACTTGTATACCTTTCAAGTTTCATTAAAATCGGATCTCATAGTGCGGAGATAGCTGTTACCGCTTTTAGTGGGAGAATCACCCCACCAATCAAAAAACCCCAACGACAAAAATAGTAAGTTTACACATCTACGGCTCAACAAAGTAATTTTACACACCTACTGCTCTACAAAGTAATTTTATTTGACCACTAGCTGCGCCCCGCGGTTTCACCCGCGGAAGTGAACGCGTTATCACGGGCGCGGGCGGCCAAGCGGTTGCACTTTTTCGTTCATACTCGGATTCTTCTAATTGGATGTCGATGCAAAGTATACCACGACCTTCCTCGAAAATTGAACTATCCAATATTGAAAACCAGATTTCAATCGGATCAGTAGTTTTTAATTGTATAAGAAACAAAGAAACAAACAGACAGACATGAATTTAAAAATTATATAATTTTATTCTATTATTTTTCCTAAGTCCACTAGACCACTATTTTTTTAAATTACTTCCAAGTACAGACTTTTTGTTCTCTCTTTCTTTATTATAAGTATAGGATATAGGATAAGAAAAGGTCAACGTAAAGCGAGCCTTTATTCCCTAGGTACATAAAGTGCCATTATACACCTAAGTAGGGCATAATAGTAGTATATGCACCGAGGTACTAAAGCCCTGTCTTATATAGCGGGCGTCATGTTGAATCCAAAGCGTACGTATCTTGAGCGAAGCGAAGGAGTTATGTACCTAGAGTCTTGAGTGAAGCGTGGGATTCAAGCGCCCAAGATAAAAACAGGCTTAATTAATTAATAATTGCGCTTGAATCCCACGCTTCACTCAGGACTCTAGGTACATAACTCCTTCGCTTCACTCAGGACTCTAGGTACATAACTCCGTCGCTTCGCTTAGAAGTAAGTTTTTAAAACCCTCGCTGCGCTTGGGAGTTAACTCTAGAGTCTTTCGTATGCTTTGGATTCAATATGACGCCCGGTATATAAGACAGGGCTTTAGTACCTCGGTGCATAAACTAATATTATTTGACCAAAGAGGTCAACGTAAAACGAGTAATGACTCGCTAAATATCTAATGAGATATCTGGGAAGTAAAATGCGCGTTTAAGCCCTAGGGAATAAAGTAATTTAAATTTGGAACATTAACATTTGCTTGTATTACAGGTATTTAATAATAAAAATCAGACTGGTACATTCAGGCCCAGGGCCAAATGCACATTGCAAACAAAAATAATTGTCTTTTGGCCGCATGGTAAGGTGATAATAGAAATACCGGAAAAAGACGATCAATTTTGGAAAAAAGAGATGGAACCGAAGTTAACAAGTTTTTACATGGAATGCTTACTGCCTGAGTTGATAGATCCACGCCATCCCAGAAAAAGAACAATTCTCGATCCAGATTACATAACCGTCAAAAAAAGTGTTTGTCAAACCTCTTAATCTGAAATTCCATCGAGAAAACGACTACTTCCGCCTATTGAAAACCATTCAATAATTGTTACACCACCAGTTCAACGTAGGAAATTGGAATTTCATGAAATGTAAATACTTAATTATTTGTAAATAAAAAGGAGTCAGTTTTGTTTACAAATGAAACTTTTAATGCAAGAGTAAATAGTAATAATATTAAAAACCTATTTGTGAAAACTGTAAAATGAAAAAAATAAGAATAAATCCATAGTTTTTCTGTTCGTTGCGCTGATATTTTTGTATCACAACATTTTTGATGAAGTTGCAACAAAACCAATTTTTCATCTCTCCCGTTCGGAAAGTTTAATTTTCATGGGTAGATATCCGGGTTAAAAGTAGCTCATTTCATCCCTAGGGTGGAAATTTAAAAATATTTTTTAATTATTGCAACTATTTGACAAATTTTAAGGGGTATTTAAATAATTAAGTAGCTCTCAAATTTTGAAAGGCCTCAAATTTAAAGTAGATTTAAAATTGATTAAAATTTGAGGCCACTTAAAATTTGAGGGAAACTTAAATAATTAAGTAGCTTTTAAATTTTGAATGGCCTCAAATTTGAATTGGATTTAAAATTGATTAAAATTTGAGGCCACTTAAGACTTGAGGGCTACTTAAATAATAAAGTAGCTCTCAAATTATAAATATGAGGCGCCTTCTATTTTCTCATAGAGGGTAATAAAAAGTAGAGTGTATCACACTACTCTAGAATCCCTCACTTCGCTCTGGATTCAAAAAACCACCCTCACCGTAAAAATATTATTTTGCTTCATTGTAATACAATCTACTAACTATTCTCACAGTGGGCGATGAATATTTTTCATTCGAAAAATAGTATTCGCTCCCGAGGTAGACATTCTAGTATTACGGTATGAATCGCGTTTGTTGCCTCAGATGAGGGAGGCCGGAAGGGCTCCGAAACGTCGGGCTTGTATTATAAAGCCAACAAAACAAACGCGATTCAAACCGAAACACAGTTTCAGCACGCTAGCTAATTGGAAAGTGTATCAAATTGAATTTGCAAGATTCCGCCCGGACTCCGGACAGACAAACTAACAAGAAAAGTGAGAATGGCACGACCAATGGTCAAGTCTGTAAAGTCAAATAGGTAATTGGTCAAGTCCACTATCGACAAGTTATGAATTTTTCCAAACATGCCATTAGCCTGGTCCACACTGTACGATCCACATGCTCCAGAATCTTTTATCCTATTTTCTCCCTCTCCGCTGCTTGAGCGCGAATAAGATAAAATATTCTTTAGCGCGGGGATCGTCCGGTGTGGATGCGGCCGATTATTCCCAGCTGTCCCCTCTAGCCTTGTCCCCGGGGTGACAATTCGTGGCGACTGTCCCCTTTGAAAGCTGGCTAAAGGGGACAAATGGAATTATGTTTCTCAGTTGTCACGGTGGGGGGGGGGGGGACAGATGGGAATCTGTTCTCCCATTTCTACCCCGCATGTGTGTGTTATAATAAAACTCGCTGCGCCCCGCGGTTTCACCCGTGTTCGTAATAAGTAGGTACCCTAATGTCCTATTATTATTTTAATGAACTTTATAAACGCATACCACTTGCATTCATAGTACAAAATATTACTATGAATGCAAGTCGTAAGGGGTTCGTCGGTTAGGGGTGAAGTTTGTAATGAAGATCTCGAGAAGCTCTATCACTTATGCTAAGAAACTAGTGGTCTAGTGTCAATAGTTTCCGAGATATTGACGGTTGAAGTTTGACAGCTGTCAACCAAACTGATGATCTCGAGGAGCTATATAACTTAGGCTGAGAAACTAGTGGTCTAGTGTCAATAGTTTCGGAGTTAGGTTAGATCGTTTTTTGTTTTTACTTCGATCGTCTTTTGTTTTCCACTAATCTCTTCTATTAACTTTTTTTTCCCAAAAATGTACAAAGTCTTTTTAGTATCTTCTTAGTGGGACTACTTCACCTCTAGAGTATATAAATATGTATGTAGTCGACTCGTCCCAATGTCTAAACTATCGTCCCTGGTCCCAGTTTCGAAGGGGACGACTTCACCCCTAATCCAAAATATTGCTATAAATGCAAGTCGTATGCGTTTATAAAGTTCATTAAAATAATAATGGTACATTAGGGTACTTATTACGAACACAGATGAAACCGCTGGGCGCAGCTAGTTCTATTATAACACCAACATGCGGGGTAGAAATGGGAGAACAGATTCCCATCTGTCCCCCCCGCCCGCCGTGACAACTGAGAAACATAATTCCCATTTGTCCCATTTAGCCAGCTTTCAAAGGGACAGTCGCCCCGGGGACAACTGGGGAAAAATTCCTAGTTGTCCCTCCGGGGAACAGGGCTAGAGGGGACAACTAGGAATAATCGGACGATACAAGTTTTGAAGATACAAAACAAAAAACTTGCAAATTATTAAATAAATATTATTGCACGACATATACAGACAGCGCAATCTAGCTCCAAACTAAGCACTGGTCTTGTACTAGGGGTATTAGACCACGAATATACTACATATTATACCTCATTTTTTTTGTAAATACATACATATTATACATAGAAAGACACCCAGATCAGATACAAATATTTATTTTTAAGCATAAATATTTGCACCCGACGGGAATCGAATCCGCAGCCTTCCGTATTGCAGCCAGGCCCGCTAGGAGTAATAGTGTTCCGTGAGCCAGGCGGTCGCCCGACGCACCAATGAGGTCGTATTATAAAATACTTGACACTGGCTACTTTCCAAACGACCATAATCGGTTTACAACCTATGAAAAATTATATAACAGTTTTTATTTCGCGCGCTTGGGTGCTAGATCAAAAAAGTTGCGATGTTCGAAAGTGCATACGTGTGCGTGTGACTCGTGGATGTAGGGGTAAGTGGGCGGGCCGTTCATGACATATTTTTTATTGGAGCTTCCTCTTAAAGTATTTATACCGATGAGTGTATAATGTCGTGCAAAAAAAAAATGTAGCGCATTATTAATTAATCAGCGTATATAAGTAAGGGGGTAGACTTGACTTAAACTATGACGATGCAAATAACTTAAATAAATCTTTATATATAAAAATGAATCCCTATTTCCCTTGGTCACGGCATCACGCGTGAACGGCTTGACCGATTTCGATAATTCTTTTTGCATTGTATTTGTTATGATCAGGAGAAGGTTCTTATGAAAAAAAAATACTGAACCGATTTTGATAAATCTTACGCGTGTGAAACCGCGGGGCGCAGCTAGTATAATATAATAATACTTGACAGTGGCAAATATCCAAATGGAAAAGCCATATTAAAGAAGAAGAAGAAGCAAGGGGGTTTATATTTATCTTTGTTTTTATTTTACTATTCGTATGGTTACACAAACCGAGCGTAAATCAACGATTAGTACTTACGCTACCTGCCCCAACTACAACCGAAAGCCCCAATAATTCCTAGAGAACAGTCGCCGTAATTGGCAAACTCGTCGTAGAAACCAATTAGAACGTTCTGGAATCATTTATTGATAGTTCTTAGTTCGTTGGTTAATCGACTGGTTAGGGTATCGTATTTGTGACCTTGTATTGTGGGGGTAAGGTTTGTTTTCCTTTGTTAGGTTATGATATTTTTATGTCGTTTATGCTTCTAGGGTTTTCTAGCGAATAGGTAAAATCGGGGAAAAAACCGGTCAAGTGCGAGTCGGATTCGCGGACGACGGGTTCCGTACCATTATCACAATTAGCAACCGAAACTTAAAATTAAAATAAACACTGGACCAAGCGAAATCCATGGACACGAATCTTACTAATATTATAAACGCGAAAGTTTGTATGTATGTAAGTATGTATGTATGTGAGGTTGTTACTCTGTCACGCAGAAACTACTGAACCGATTGCAATGAAACTTGGAATATGTCCCCAGGTAGCTGGGGACCTGGAATTACACATAGGCTACACATTTTACATTACACATTTTTATCCCGATATTCCCGCGGGAACGGGACTTACGCGGGTGAAACCGCGGGGCGCAGCTAGTAGATATACAAGATGTAACGGGTAAGCCCTTTTAAGCCGAAAGGGGGTTGTTCTAGACGTCTAGGCGAACAACTTTTGTTCTATGACTTTTGGAAATTCGAAGTACTGTTCGAAAATTATAAGTGTAAAGTTTACTTGAAGATCAGCTGTTTCTTAAAGTTCGAGGTCATTGACCTTATGTTGTCCTTTCATTTAGCTTGGTCTACTACAATCAAACCTTCAATTACCTTTATTTTCAAAAACAGCTGTTTTTTCAGTGAAACATAATCTCAAAATTTTCAAAAAAAAAGTTCGAATTTTCAAAAGTCGTAGAACAAAAGGTGTTCGCCTAGACGTCTAGAACAACCCCCTTTCGGATTAAAAGGACCTGCCCGTTACATCTTGTATAATCGTGTAAACAAAACTACCAAATTGAAGGCAAAAGAACGATAAATTAGGTATCAAAATTGGTTTCCGTATGTTTTGTAATTACTGAGATACCTATATTAATATCCAAATCTACAAATTTTTTGATTCATCCCCTTAAGAAAGTATTAATGTAGAAGTGGGCGTTATTTAACGTAACTAATTACAAAAACTAGCGACGCGACATGTAACGAAATCACTAGTTCCGAGTTGTGATTTTTGTAATGCGTTAGGGACTTAAAGATGATTTATACTAGACCGTCACCCAGCAGTGCCGGGTCCGAGCTTTGTTGTCTGTTGCTCGGCCGCCACTCTGTTGCAGCAGACCGATCGATTGCTCGCCGAGCAATAGACAGCGAAGCTCGGACCCGGCACGGCCGAGTAACGGTCTAGTATAAATCATCCTTTACTCGTGCGAGGCGACGCGACGACTGTCGTATTGATTGTACCTACTTAAAAATAATAGGTTACAAAAATCACCAGTTCTAAAACGGGTTACGCCTACCAAGTAACTAGTTTCGTTACGTATCTTGAAAATGACGTAACCACCCACGTCTTTAGGGTTGATTTATATTAGACCGTCACGAGCGCCGGCCAGCTGTGGTATCATCTAATTGGCATCATAATTGCTAACTTGCAATACATTGCTGTTTTGACGTAACGTGGTTGTTACCGGTGATTACTTTAAAGCAGCAATGTAGAATACGTAATATGTTTTTGACAGTAAGTAGCAAATAGTAGCGGTGGATGCTAATTAGATAATACCACAGCTGGTCCAAATTTCGTTGTTCATTGCTCGGCCGCCACTCGGTTGCAACAGACCGATCGACTGCTCGCCGAGTAATGGACAACGAAGCTTAGACCCGTGACGGTCTAATATGAATCATCCCTAAATAAATGTAGGCAACGCCATAGAGTTATTCTAAGAACGTGCGCCCCAAATAGGACAAGACGATAGTTGAGAGAACTAATTGCCTCATTTGAAAAACAATTAAGACTGTGGGATCTAATAAGAAAGTGTTTCTAACTTGGTTATACTATGTATGTAGGTATATTGAGCTTTCTAGGCATAAGTAAATAAATAAATAAATCCTGTGACGAACACACAGCGCAGCGCCATCTAGCCCCGTGGTAAGCTGCTAAGCTTGTGTTACGGTGGCTAGAAAACGGATATACTACTTATATTTATTTTTCTTTTGTAAATACATACATATTATACATAGAAATACGCCCAGACCAGATTCAAATATTTATTTTTAAGCATAAATATTTGCACCCAGCGGGAATCGAACCCGCAACCTTCTGCTTGCAGCCAAGCGTTCGCCCGACGCGCCACAGAGGTCGTCGGCACTTCCGCATGCTTCTTTCGTTAATCCTCAGTCTTCGCGGTTTCCCTCGCGTAAGTCCCTTTCCCACGGAAATCCTGATATTCCCGCGGGATCGGCACTTCCGCGGGTTATACACATAAACCTTCCTATTTAATCACTATACATCTTCTACAAAAATCGCATCAAAACTGATTATGGCCATTTGGAAAGTAGCCAGTGTCAAGTATTATTAATTTTTGTTACAAGTTATTTGCAATTTGCATCAAAACAGTCAAATCAAGGAGGTCATTGTAAATTACAATGACAGTTCACGCGAGCTTTGGAGACAACGCTAAAGTCCATGTTTTGCATCGATTTTCACTTTCATTACACATGTACACCTTCACTAAATCGATTAATATGCCCCCGAAATTAAACAATTTACACGTATTTGAACAAGGTTTCGCAAAAATGTAAATTTAGCAACACATCTTCTCCACTCGTTCCCGCCAAAACTACGGCTATCAAAAGACCGTTGATAAACTTCATCATCATCATCAACAGCCTGTTGCAGTCCACTGCTGGACATAGGCCTCTCCAATTGCACGCCACCTAGATCTATTTTTGGCTTCTCGCATCCAGTTTGTGCCAGCCGTCTTGCGCAAATCGTCGCTCTAACGCGCCTGAGGACGTCCTACATTACGTTTGCCGAGACGCGGTCTCCACTCTAGAACTCGTTTACCCCAACGGTTGTCGGTTCTACGGCTAATATGGCCAGCCCACTGCCACTTCAGCTTGCTAATCCGGTGAGCTATGTCGAAGACTTTGGTTTTCTGACGGATCACCTCATTTCTGATGCGATCCCTCAGAGAAACGCCGAGCATAGCTCGTTCCATAGCCAAATCTTTATTGATAAACTTATGACAGGTGAAATCGCAGGAAACAGCCAGTATCCTACTATCCTACTTCATACTATCCTATCCTACTAATTGACCGAACGAGCGAAGCGAGTGAGGTCCAGTGTAGACGGGCCTGGCGCTTGTATCTTTGTATGTTTGTATGTTTGTTCGACGATAACTTGAGTATCGTAGCTCCGATCTTCATGATTTTTGGTATGCGCGTAGTTTATGTCCATAGAATTTATGATTTCGAAGATGAGCTGGATCGGTAGGGGGGATAGGGAGATAGGGGGTCGTGAGGTCTTAGTTCGGGGCGAACTACTAGTTGACCGAACGAGCGAAGCGAGTGAGGTCCAGTGTAGACGGGCCTGGGCCTTGTAACTTTGTATGTTTGTATGTTTGTTCGACGATAACTTGAGTATAGTAGCCTCGATCTTCATGAATTTTGGTATGCGCGTAGTTTAGGTCAATAGAATTTATGAGTTCGAAGATGAGCCGGAACTCCTAGTATTATAAATATGAAAGTGTGTGCGATTGGATGTTTAGATGTCTTTTTAGACTTTAGACTTTTTATCCTGATAATCCAGCGGGAATGGGACTTACGCTCGTAAAACCGCGGGGCGCAGCTAATATAGAAATAAAGAAGACAGAAATGACTAATCAGTAAAATCCTTTCAGCAAATTCCCAACCAATCGTACCGTATGTGAATACACAAACAAACTTTGTTGGCTCTCTTACTCTACCTACTAATATTATTAATGCGAAAGTTTTTTTGTAACGATATGCGTACTGATAAGTCGCGGTGTAGTGGTGCCAATTTCTCGGTCATAAACATACCTAGATGACAGAAGAAAAAAGTCAATCGAAACAGAAACGAAAGACGATCAAATCATAAACAAAAGACGATAGAAATTTACAGTTGGTAGTAATGCGAATTGAATCGGGTATACTACCAAAGATGTAATATTACTACACTAGAATGCTCGCTTAGAACTAAAAAGTGTTCTGCTACATTGAGCATGCTGTCTCTTTCTAAGGAAACTTTTAAATATAATATATATTTATACATTATACCTATTTTCCATTAAAAGTTGAATTTCGCTCATGACGCGAGGAGTCACCAACCGTAGGGTTTTGCCGGAAAACCAGCGCTGCGGCGGATTTTGTTCTGCTGCAGTTATTTTTTGCTGAGGCGTAACCTTTTCGGGGGCTTCTTAGAAATAGTTATTATTTTCATTAACTTTATAGTATGCTATTATTAATAATTTGTTTTTGTTGAGTTCCAAATTTTTTAGTTGTTTTTTAATTATTTGTTTGGCATCAATTTAATTTTATATATTATTAATTAATTATGTTGTGTTTATTTTACCTACTGTGTAAGTTGTGTGCCTGTCTGAATAAACGTATTTTCTTTCTTTCTTTTAGACAGGGACAGCTCGATGTAGCGGAACACTTTTTAGTTCAACGTGAGCATTCTAGTTCTAGTAATATAACTTCTTTGGTAGTATACCTGGTTCAATTCGGTTGCCGTGTAATATAGCGGCCCTTCAGTGTAATTTACATTACGAAACCAGTGTCATGTGATTTATAGTATTTTTATTTTTATTGTTTATACGTAATAGGCTAGCATTTGACCTCATCTCACCTGATGGGAAGCGAGGATGAGGTCGACGATGAAGCATGCAGCAGTTTTTACACAAAAACAAAATGGCGTAGACTAAACTATTTTGTCTATTTGATAAAACAGCAACAGTAACTGCTGCGAGACTGGTTATTGAAATTCACTCTAAAATGCATGAGTTTCGTAATGTAATTACGAAATGCAACATTACCTCGATGGATTTTCACCACTGGCGCTATCTTGTAATCAATAATTGGAGTAAATTGCGTTCAGGGATTTCTCTTGTAAGTGTTTATTTTAGACTTCAGTACTCAATACGCTTTAGGTACGTGAAACCGCGGGACGCAATTACCTCTGTAATGAAGACAAGAATTTACTTGAAACACGCTTAAATATGATAAAAATATTCTTGTTTACTCAGACAAAGTTTATGATGTCTCAGTAGGTAGGTAGGACCTACTTAGCGAAGTTTGTGAGATATATCGGGAACGGGAAAAGTTTGCCCTTTATAGGTAGACAAAATATGGTTATTATCGCCTTCAGTTGCTTGTTTCATGTATATTCTGGGATTATTTAGGTTGTATGTGAAGCTTGAAGGAAATAAATGTTATTGATTCTCAAACTAAGTAACTAATAGGTATCCATTGAGATAGTACTAGTATACTAATATGTGATGTCTTTATTTTGCTTTACGAGAAATCTTACTATTAAATATTATAAACGCGAAACTTTGCAAGTACCTATGTATGTATCTGTGAGATTTTTACTCAATCCCGTAAAAACTACTGAACCGATTGCGACGAAACTTGAAATATAGGTAGCAGAAGACCTGGAATAAATAACACAGATAACACATTTTATCCCGATATTCCTGCGGGAACTTACGCGGGTGAAACACGAAAGTAAAATCAGTATGATAATTCTAACTAGGTATTAAATTAGAACATGTTTTCTTACACAAACAAAATACGAATGTTAAAAACAAACAAAATACAAAATAGTAGGTGTAAAAAAGCGTAAAAACCATCAATAAAAACGTTAGGACTAAAGAAATCCCGCAGATCTCCGATGGAAAATAGTTTTTTGAAGTACCAGGGCGACATGGCAGCGTAAGAGGCTTTACGTAAATCCGCCGCAGGGCACGTAGCTGTAGGGACGGGAATAAATCTCTATCCACCGCACATTTACTCTTCACTAGCTAGTGTAGTGTGGGGAATTGTTTACAGTGAATCGATTCCAATTTTACGGGTCATATAATCGCCACGCACGCTAAAATTGCTTACAGAAGTATTTTTTTACTATAGGAAAAGAATAGAGCGGTTTTTTTGTTTATTGGCTTTAGTTTTTGTTTATCGTATATGATATTTGTGGGTCGTTGTAAACTCGTAACACCCTGTGAAGCTACCGCGCAACTTTCGTCGTAATCGGCATTAATATCCCAATAACCTGCGCGGTTAAAACCATAGCGTTTATTTGCATGCATTTGTAGGCGACGCCTCCGAGTTCATCTGTCATTGAAACCGGCAGCTCAAGAAACCGGCTATGTACTATTTCTACGTGAACGCAGTAGCAGGTAACAGCTAGTATATGTATAAATAAATATATATAATACTAGCTACGCCCCGCGGTTTCACCCGCGTAAGTCCCTTTCCCGCGGGAATATCGGGATAAAAGTAGCCTATGTGTTAATCCAGGTCCCCAGCTACCTATATTCCAAGTTTCATCGCAATCGGTTCAGTAGTTTTTGCGTGAAAGAGTAACAACCTCACATACATAAATACATACTTACATACAAACTTTCGCGTTTATAATATTAGTAAGATAAAATATATAAATAAATATTTCACTACATTGCACACAGCTCAATCTAGTCCCAAACTAAGCACTAGGCTTGTACTATGGAAATACACATAATATTATACTTTTTTTTGTAAATACATCCATATTACACATAGAAAGACACCCCAGACAGACCAGATACAAATATTTATTTTTAAGCAAAAATATTTGCACCCGACGGGAATCGAACCCGAAGCCTACTGCATTGCAGTCGGGCGTCCGAAGGACGCGCCACAGAGGCTGTCAAATAATATAAATAATGATGGACGATTAGCGCAAAATTACCGGTCAGAAGCGATCTCTCAGTATGATAGATTACATAGAACATTTATGAGTAAAATTCAAGGTTCCATTAATGGCAGACGGCGACCGCAGACAAGAAATTAAATTTACAAATAGAAATATTTTACTAATAACCACTGTTACAAAAGTCAATCACAACACTCATAATAATTAAATCATCACGTTACTTCCATTACAATACATTATTTTCATTACATCTTACTATTATTATAAACGCGAAAGTTTGTATGTATGTAAGTTGTTACTCTTTCACGCAAAAACTACTGATCCGATTGCGATGAAACTTGGAATATAGGTAGTTGGGGACCTGGATTAACACATAGGCTACTTTTTATCCCGATATTCCCGCGGGAACGGGACTCACGCGGGTGAAACCGCGGGGCGCAGTTAGTTACATTATATTATTACAAAAGAAAAATAAATATAAGTAGTGTATCCGTCGCTAGTCACCGTAACACAAGCTTAGCAGCTTACCATGGGGCTAGATGGCGCTTTGTGTTGGTCACAGAATTTATTAATTTTATTATTGTTATTAGTTAATTTGTAGTTTTAAGGTGTTGTTAATTGTAATTTTTTTTGGGTTTGTGTTTTTGTATTTTATTGTTTTAATTTGTTATTGACATTTTGTCATTATTTTGACATTTTGATAATTGTATTATGGTTTAAGATGATTTGTAATGTTATGTATGAATTGGATGGTTTATCGAGTGTTCGGTACTTTTTGTGATTTGTATTTTTTCATTTGTTCATTTAAATTATAGTAACGTTTATTATTATTAATTACCCTACCAATGAGTCTATTAAAGTTATAGAGACGCCATTGCAGAACAAATCATCATTGAAAAGCGGCACAAACTATGCTATACAACGAAACTATTGTTATCTCTTTCTAAAACATAAGACTCAGTGCTTGCATTACGTAAGAAAGAGATGTCATAATTTTATTACTAAAGGGATCGTGACGTGAGCTGGGATGGAACTAAGACTTCTTTGGCTAGTTAGCTTAGATTTGTGTTGCCAAGAAATTTGCCCTATTACGTATCTAGAAGCTTTTACATATCTCTGCCTATTACCCTATTATTAATGACTATTAATTACCCTTCTCCTTAGAGTGGAAGCTCCGCCATTATACTTCACTAGCTGCACCCCTCGGTTTCACTTGCGTAAGTCCCGATCCCGTGGGAATATCGGGATAAAAAGTAGCCTATGTCCTTCTACAAGGTCCCATCTATCTCTATACCAAAATTCATCAAAATTGGTTTAGCGGTTTCGACGCCAAAGCGTAAGACAAAGTTACTTTCCAATTTATAATATAAGGTACCGCATAGGTAGGTACGTATGTTTTGTTCGCACGTTTGGCGAAACAGATTTCTGTCAATTATTAATTTTTATTGCTAAGCGTTCTTCAGGGCATATGGGTTCTCGATATTTAGTGAACAATTTGCTGATTTTTTCCTTTATTAAATTTAATAATTCATCAAAGTTCTCAGTTGTCATTCTGAATGCATTAAAAAACCGATCTTCATCCAATCTTAATCTTGGATATAAAGTGTGGAATTCCCCATTAATTCGGTGTTGTCTGTTGATGTCGTGGATTCAAAGTCTTTTCGTACCTGGTGAGTCAATTAAGGCTAATAAAAGTAAAACTTCCTCTTCATCGCTATCCATCACTGAAATCAGATGCTCTGCAGAAATCACAACGTATGACGTGATGTTCTTTGGCAACACAGAACTGAATGACGAACTCGCGAAAACTTCTTACCTTCCTGAGCGAAACTTGGTTCCGCGCAGTATATACCTACCACGCTGTATTATACCTACAAGGATAGCGAAACCCGCTTTGGTGTGAACAGTAATATTACCGCATACCCAATGGATTTTCTTTGCCGCAAACGGCAGCGAATACCGCTTAAGTCTGAATAGGCCTTTAGTAAGGATTTTTAAATTTGTCTAAGGCTACATTAGGCCCAACTAAAATAAGCAATGAATAAATAACAATTCTCCGAAAAAATAACCCATGTAAAACAACTCTCCAGAATTCTCATTATTCCGATTGAATAGCTCGAGATTTCTTGTACAAAAGGCGACTTATGTGAAGAATTGTTATTCGTTGTTTATTCGAGTTTGGTCGAATCGATCCTTAGTTCGAAATCGGCGAGCAATCAGCCGATCATCAGCATGTAATCTGTTACCATCTTAATAGCCTAAAACATGTTTTCTTCCATAAACATTGTACAAATATAATTTGTCCGATGAAATTCGGCCGGCCATAATTATGGTTTAATCATTAGGGGATAAGGTTACGGTGGTTTCAAATTTGATATTTTTTTGCTTCTCTTACTAATATTATAAATGCGAAAGTTTGTATGTATGTTTGGGACTTTGTTACTGTTTCACGCAAAAACTATTAAACCTTTTGCTATGAAACTTGGAATATAGGTAGCTGGATACCGGAAATAACTCGTGGGCTACTTTTTATTCCAATTTTCCCGCGAGACCGGGACTCTCCGATAATCTAAATTTACGTGCGTGAAACCGCGGGGCGTAACTTCAATAACTATTACTCTAAAGTCATTCATTTCATTTTCTTAGTTATGAATTTCTGTCAGCAATATAGGACAATTTAGCCAGTTTCAAGTACTAATAGTGAACTACCACTATTAGTACTTATACTGTAATCGTTTGAAATAATTTTCAATACGTGAAGGCTGCAGAAAAAATGGCGACGATTTTTCTCCAACCCCATGGTACCTATATTTGTTTGTAACGTGCTAATTTCGTGATTGGCATTGGTATTTTTTATTTTCACTGCACTTGTTGAACTTCGCGTATAAATTGATAACATGCCGCCGAAATAAAACAATTTACACGCAATAAATCTAGGTTTTGCAAAAATAAAAATTCAGGACGACGTTCCACTAACGCGTCAAAAACAAAAGTCCTACTCTAAAGTCACGGTGTTAAGTACAGGAAAAATAAACGTCACCGTACGAGAAGTTACATAAAATTAATAAGTAAACTTCCTGCCAAACGCGATATAATATGATATATGGAACGGAATACCGTTACATAGCGGAAATTATTAATATCCTCACGACACCGTAAGGAATAACTTGTTCTTATATCAACAGTCCAATGTTATATTTACTAATATTACTAACGCGAAAGTATGTATGTATGTATAGTATGTATACAAGGTGTAACGGGTAAGCCCTTTTAAGCCGAAAGCGGTTTGTTCTAGAGGTCTAAGCGAACAACTTTTGTTCTACGACTTTTAAAAATTCAATTTTTTTTTTTAAATATAGAGGTTATGTTTCACTGAAAAAAACAGCTGCTTTTGAAAATAAAGCTAATTAAAGTTGTTATTGTAGTAGAACAAATTAAAGGAAAGGACAACATATAAGGTCAATTACCTCGAACTCTGAGAAACAGCTGATTTTCAAGCAAGGCGAGCAGTCGATCGGTCTGTTGCAATGCAACCGAGTGGCGGCCGAGCAACAAATGAAAATGAAAATGAAAATGAAAAAATATTTATTAACCAGAAACATAAGTACTACAAGGTATGGATTAACTACAGCCCCCACACTAGACTGAGTCTGTGTCGTGAGGTGCTCAGTATCGATTTACAATACATTAGTTCAGCTAGGTAATCGGTTGACAAACAAAACAGGTTTTGGTTAATTTTGATTGAATAACATAACTTAAACATCAAAATAAAATGGTATTAAATTTAAAATAGAATAAATAAATAAATTAAAATAAATAAACTAAAATAAATAAATTAAGATAAATAAATTAAAATAAATAAAAAAGAATAAATAATAATGTAATATAAACTGCTTATGGATAATATACTGAGAAAGGCTAACACAAACGAACAAATAAGTTCTCAGTTTGGCCATATGTGAGAGAAGATAGCCAGAGTTTTAATCTCGACTTAGCTTCAGGTAGGTTAAGATTTTTAATATCACACGCTTTTACGACAAAGTTGTATATTAGACGTTCTGAGTAAACCCCAAAACGAAAACCAAAAGCCGTTCTCACCTTTGGTACATCCTCAAATATATCGTGATAGTGATAATTACGCTTGGCCAACATAATGCGATGTTTTTCCGTACCCAAAAGACCCCCATGAACCGAAACCGCTTTCTTCAAGATATAAACACAGACACCGAAGCTTGGACACGGCACGGCCGGAAACGGTCTAATATAAATCATCCCTAAAAGAAAGAAAGAAATTATTTATTCGCAACGAAAAAGTTAAAAAAATAAAACAAACTACGAAACTAACAATGTCTATATGCAAAACTGCAACATTTTTGATGCGAAAAGGCCTTTAACTCAGCATAATGCGAGCCTTTCGACTAGCGCTGGTCTTTCGTTGGAGCCGAAGCCGTTCCGTCGAAAATATAGATAATACCTACCTATAGCAATTATTTTCCAACGGTACGCGTGTTTATAATAGGTCCCATAATCGAAGTATACAGAACGGTTTGTCGGTATTGTCACGTCATAAGAAGATGGATGGGTGATTGACACGAAAAATGAGTACACGAGAACATGCCTATATTCTTTGTATTCTTTGCGTTGTGGTTATGTTTCGGGAATATTACGGTCTTGTGATTTTATGGAAGGAATTTCGTCAAAACGCGTATGGATATATATTGTAACCGATTTCTAAAAAAGAGGAGGTTCTGAATTCGACCCGTAATCGTTTGTATCGTATGTTTGTGTTTAAACATGTAGGTCTGTTCACGTAAATGTTCACGCCCGATGAAGTCCGATTTCGATAATTCTTCTTTTATTTGAAATTGCTGTGAGAGTTCAGTTGTGCCGCGTAAGTCCCGTTCCCGCGAGAATATCGGGATAAAAAGAAGCCTATGTGTTAATCAAGGTCCCCAGCTACCTATATTCCAAATCTCATCGCAATCGGTTCAGTAGTTTTTGCGTGTAAGAGTAACAAAGTCGCATATATACAAACTTTCGCGTTTATAATATTAGTAAGATACATAATATAATTAAACATCACATAGTGTGGTTACGGGTATTGTATCTTCAAACTAAGGAACATACAGAGATTCTAACGAGATTTCCGCGCCTAGCCAATTTTCCTTTATTCCGAAAATGTTAAAAAGTAATTTTGGGATATCTTAGCTCGTCAGTATAGTACTAAGAAGTTTCCTTGGTAGTAAAGTAGTTCAAAATATACGTCCAAAACTTCTATAACGTATCAATCAATCACATACAGCTGTTCCATGCAGATTGACATCTAAAACATGTTAGTGATATTGAACTTTGTACGGAATATTCCAGTTTCAGACGTCTGTACATAATGATGTACATATATTATACATACGTCTGATACCCCGTCTGTACAATACTACATCACATCAAAGGATTGCAAACTTCAAGTGAAATACTTTTATTGAAATGTTACAAACAATTCTCGAATGAAACATCTTACTAATATTATAAATGCGAAAGTTTGTATGTATGTATGATGTATGGATGTTTGTTATTCAATCACGCAAAAACTACTGAACCGATTGCGATGAAACTTGGAATATAGGTAGCTAGGGACCTGGATTAACACATAGACTACTTTTTATCCCGATATACCCGCGGAAACGGGACTTAGCGGGTGAAACCGCGGGGCGCAGCTAGTATATAATCGGCCGTTTGACGTCTCCTATACGTCATGAAGGTTCAGCTACCAATTCAGTGCGCTTGGAAAATCCACTGCGATAATATAAAGTTTACATTTCAGATTAGCTAGTAGGTACCTACCTTCCTACTTTTCAAAGATTTCTGGCGTGACTTTGCAAGTCAGTTATGGAGTTATGATTTGAACAAATCTGTGTGATTGGCCGTGCGACTTTTGTGACGTCATGCGCACTCGTTCGTGCGTGATCCGATTACTAAGCCGGTGCAGACGTGCGACTCGTTCCACTGTCTTCTTTCCACGGTAAGCCGTTGAAGGCGCAAAAATGTATTAGGAATGATTTATATTAGACCGTTTCCCGACCGTGCCGTGTCCGAGCTTCGGTGTCTGTTGGTCGGCCGCCACTCGGTTGCAACAGACCGATCGACTGCTCGCCGAGCAATGGACAACGAAGCTCGGCCGGATGACGGTCTAATATAAATCATCCCTTAAGGGGGGTGCCAGTCCTGAAGTTTTTTCGTTTCGAGTAGACGGGAGGTAGTGTAAAATCCTAGAAACGTTTAAATACGCTCAAATAATAAAAGCAACGCTTATAAAACCAAAAAATCTTTAATTATTTTCAATTTTAATGTACCCTATGTCACTCGCGCGGTCATGACGCATCTAACGACGTGTAATTTATGAAAATCAGCCCAGCCGTTTAGGCCCTACGACGGCACAAAAATAGGTCACAATACATACACTCACGGCAAAAACATAACACTTTATCAGTCGTGTAAAAAGAAGTTAAATTTTATTTCATGTTTATAAGTTAGGTAGCAGATTTCTATTTAAATAAAGGTCTGTTTAAACCAAACTTATCTCGTAAATTCGTTGGGTGGTTTCCGGTCAAGGTACCGCTTGCGGCTAGTTTTACGTCCGCATAATAACTATGTTTTTTTGATCTCAGACGGTCCGCTTCCGGAGTGGGTTGTGTGTTATCTCAAACCTTCTTTAAATAAATAAATAACTTAACTACATTATGCCTTAGATATTTTCATTTCCTTTCTCCAGCGAGCGTCCCTGCCACTGGATCACACGATCTTATTTATCGAAATTATGAATAGGTTTCCTTTTTTTTCAGGGTTTCCTTGTTTAGTATTATGGAGGCACATTTGTAGTCATTTTCCCTTGAAAGTATTTCCCGATGTTTGGTCACCGTTACATAAGCTTAGTAGCTTACTATAGGGCTAGGTGGCGCTGTGTGTTGTTCACAGCATTTATTTAATATATTTATTATGTACTTATTATGTCCTAGGATTCACCTCGGTTCGAAATCATTCGCCAATCCAAAATGGGATACAGTGGCATCTCACTATCCAACCAATCCAATTAATTAACAAGAAACAAACAAACCATTGAACTTTACCATAGAATACATTGTAGGTAATATAAGTGGTTTTACTAGGATTCCATAAATTCGCGATAAACCTGGCTTTGCAACCTTCTTGACAAACCACGATTGACTAAAATCACTTTGAAATGTTCGTATAATATTCAAGCCGAATTTAAGGTTTACAGTTCGTCCGAATAAAACGTTAGGAACTTTAAGGTTTCTGTCTACATGAGGGACCACAGTACAGGCAACGAAAGTAACACAAGTTTCCGACTTAGGCACACAGTTTTGTTCGTGTTTCTAGCTAGGTTTATACGAGTTTTTATACTTCTTGTTACTCGGCTTTCTGCCAGTTTTCTTCACTCAAAGTAATAGTCAAAGTCCTACTTAACTAATTCGATGAGTATAGCTATATTTAATACTTGACAGAAAAATTAGCCGTCAGTTCAAGTTAGAGGCCTTAGGGCGACCTGAAAACTCTTTAACTCTCTAACAGCCGAATACAGAAACGTCATTTAAAATTTGAGAGGTTTTTAGATTATTGAGCAGTTTCTAAATTTAAAATTAGTATGGCATTTTTGGAGTTTGAGAGCTGGTTCTTTGTTTAATTAGTTCTCAAATGTTGAGTAGCGTTTCAGTATTGGGCCGTATGTCACTACACGAAAAGAAGGAAAATTATGACTTACTAGCTGCGGCCTGCGGTTTCATTCGCGCAAGTCCAGATCCTGAAAGAATATGGGGATAAAAGTTGCATATTTTGTGTTGATCCAAATCTCCAGCTATCTGCATACCAAGTTTCATTGCAATCAGTCCTGTAGTTTTAGCGTGAAGGAGTAACAAACAAACTCGTTTTCTTTCTACTTCTAATAAAACAGCTGTTTTACCACACCGCAGGTACTAGGCATTCATAAATGTACAGCGCATTGTTTAAAAACCATTAGGCTATTCTGACTACATTAGTGTTACGGGTAGGTACCTTGCACCGCACCGGCACCTAGATCATCTATCCAGTAGATGTCTGACAACAGTAGAAATTGACAGGCACTATGCAGTACATTGCTGCTTTGACGTAACGTGGTTATTACCGGTGATCACCTCAAAGCAGCAATGTACTGCATCATAGTGCCTGTCATTTTCTACTGTTGTCAGACGTCAACACACAGATAAATGGGTAGTCTTTAGCAACTTTCAAAAGTACTTAGATATTCAGAATCTTACCCACAAGTTATTACTCTAAGTCCACAAGGCATCAACTACCAGGTAAACTGTGGTGATAGGGTCCCGTTTTTACACGTCAGGTACGGGACCCTAAAAACAGCCTTACCAAAGAAAACATCTGTTTTACCCAGTTTTATCAAAGCGTAGGTACTAGGCATTCATAAATGTACAGAGCATTGTTTGGAAACCATTAGGCTATTCTGTATACGTGTAGCGGTAACGGGTAGGTACCTCACACGGGGTCTTTAGCAAGTTTCAAACATTATTTATTCAGAGCTACCCTTAAAGGGCACTTATGGAAATTAAGCAAACACACCTTAACAAGGTCTCGGTAGAAATAGAATTTTAAATTAAATTACATTGTAGTTAGTTGCTTAGACGTTTTGTTAGTTTATAATTAACTAGCTGCGCCCCGCGGTTTCACCCGCGTAACTTCCTATCCCGTAACGTTAATGATCCCTCACGTATGTCATACCAGGTGTTGCTTAACGATCATTCAAAGTCCTATATAATATTTCTACCTCTAAACCAACCCTGTACCAAGTTTATGAATATCGGGTCACCTGCTCTTTTTCACCCATCACGTATGTTGTACCAAGTGTTGCTTAACCCGTACGATCATTCAAAGTACCCTATATATTATTTCTACCTCTAAACCAACCCTGTACCAAATTTCATTCATATCGGTTTACGGGTTGTTGAGTTAGAAATAGAAATACACGACTTTATTTTTCAGAGCTGCCGTCCCGCAGTTTCACTCGCGTAAGTCCCGATCCCGAGGGAATATCGGGATCAAAAGTAGCCTATGTCATATCTGACTAATGTAGCTTTCTATTAGTGAAAGAATTTTTGAAATCGGTCTAGAAGTTTCTGAGATTACCCCCAAAATACATACATACATACATGTTACCAACGTAACCTCTTTATAATATTAATTACCAACATAAAACAAAATATTAAGAATCAAAAGTACAATGAGATATTGCAAAAGAATTTTTAAAAAGCCCTGCAGTTTGGTGACACAACCGTCTCGCATGGAGCCGACTGATTGAGCCGCGCGGCATGATGCCCGCTACGTATATGCACGCTTGGTACTTAGTAATTATTTATTGTGGAGTTATTTTAAAACTGTAATATCTCGTGAGATATTCATTGAAATCAAGTGATGTTAAGGACAATTATGTATAAAATTAAATACTTTTAATGAATAACGTATTTATTTGGATAAGGATTAACATAATATTTACAAAATTACCTTCGGAAATAATGCATTGTTCTACAACAAATATGATTACTCCAAAAAATGTTATATTGAGTCAACCTTAAGAGATAGACATATGCTGTCGCGGACTATTTATTAGATCCTTTTTAGAGAAAGAATTCTGTCTTAAATGGTTTTTATGTAACTCTGACCGTTTACTCAGCGCACGCGACAGAATCTCGGAACAGGGTGATTTTTTCCCGTTTTTGCAACATTTTTCATGGATGCTCCGCTCCTATCAGTCGTAGCGTGATGTAATATAGCCTATAACCTTCCTCGATAAATGGACTATCAAACACAAAAATAATTTTTCAAATCGGACCAGCAGTTCCTGAGATTAGCGCGTTCAAACAAACAAACAATCAAACAAACTCTTCAGCTTTATAATATTAGTATAGATTATAAATCCGACAGATTGTTTGTTCCCTCTTCACGGTCAAACTGTTTCACCGATTTGGATGAAAATTTGCATAGGGATAGTTTAAGTGATGGACAGTAACAGAGGATACTTTTGATCCCGAAAATCCCGCGTGTTCGAGACTTAAGCGGGTGAAACCGCAGGGCGCAGCATTCAATAGAAGTTTATGCACCGAGGTACTAAAGCCATGTCTTATATAGCGGGCGTCATATTGAATCCAAAGCGTACGAAAGACTTTAGAGTGATAACTCCCGAGCGCAGCGAGGGTGATAAAAACTTAACTCCTGAGCGAAGCGAAGGAGTTATGTACCTAGAGTCCTGAGTGAAGCGTGCGATTCAAGCGCTCAAGATAAAGACAGGCTTTATTACCGAGGTGAATACTCTACTTTACACATCTACTGCGAGACAATGAAAGGCTTTAAAAATAAGCATTTAAATAACAACAAAACAATAGAGTAATGCAATGTGTATGAAATATATTTACAGCTCTATATTAATTAAATTTAACAATATTACATCATAATGACGAAACCAAACATCAGCCTTAGCCGATGAAAAAAAAAGTTTGAGCACTTTATGCACCTAGGGAATAAAGACTCGCTTTACGTTGACCTTTTTGGTCACATAAAGTAACTTTGTAGAGCAGTAGGTGTGTAAAATATTTGCATTCTGGTAGATTACGTTGCTCTTCTGTTTTCAGCTAAACTACACACACACGTCACAACAAAACTTAAAAAGCGTACGAAAGCTTTATAATTATTTAATAGGAACCCAATTAGAGCCTCTAGCTAGCACGCGGCATAACCTCTCTTCATTTATGTTCATAACTGTACACGCCTGCATATTTGATTCCAGGCTTAATATACTTAAATAATTGATCGACTTTAACCGGCTTGGCAGTCGGTAGGTCAAGTAAGAGGGCTTAGGGCGACCTGACAACTCTAGGGGATAATTTAGATGGCCTCAGTGGCGCGTTGGGCTAACGCCCAACTGCAATGCAGAAGGCTGCGGGTTCGATTCCCGTCAGGGGCAAATATTTATGCTTAAAAATAAATATTTGGATCTGATCTGGGTGTCTTTCTATGTACAATATGTATGTATTAAAAAAAAAAGCTATAATATTAAGTATATCCGTTGTCTAGTACCCATAGTACAAGCCTAGTGCTTAATTTGGGGCTAGATTGCGCTGTGTGCAATGTCGTGCAATATTTAAAATAAAATTTATATTAGACCATCACGAGCGTGGGCCGGGTCCGAGCTTCGTTTCCCATTGCTCGGCCGCCAATCGGTTGCAACAGACCGATCGGCTGCTCGCCCAGCAATGGACAACGAACTCGGACGGTGTGATATAAATCATCCCTTAGACTGCGGGCGAATAGGTAGGTGGTAGCTTAGCGGTTTTATATTTATACTAGCTGCGCCCCGCGGTTTCACCCACGTAAGTTCCGTTCCATCAGGAATATCGGGATAAAAAGCCTATGTGTTATTCCAGGTCTCCAGCTACCTAATTTCAAGTTTCATCGAATTCTGTTCAGAAGTGTTTGCTTGAATGAGTAACAAAGTCACATTCATACATACAAACTTTCCCGTTTTTAATATTAGTAAGATAAGTAGAATTTATTTATATTTCATATTTACGTTTGTTGTATAGAGGCACCCCTTAAATATTAGTTTATTTAGTTTTTAGTTTCTGTTGTTATAGCGGCAACACAAATAGATCATCTGGGAATATTTCAACTGTCTAGCTATCACGGTTCATGAGATAAAGTCTGGTGACAGACGGACGGACGGACAGCGGAGTCTCAGTGAGCGTTCCGTTTTTACCCTCTGGGTACGGAATCCTGAAAACGAGGACTAGCCCCTTAAAAATTATATTTGTTATGTTGTGTTGTTTATCCAAAGCTTAACTATACAACTTGAACACTCAGCTTGTGAATATAGATATAGCAATACGTTAGAGTTGACGTGTGAGTGAAATACCAGAGAAAACACAACTTCATCTGACAAGAAATTATAATCACGAGCAAATAATTTAGGTTACAGCTATTTTCCCCCTTACTTATAAACGCTAACTGCATAACTTTGCATCGTTTGTCTTTTACTGTCACATGAAGTTTCAAAGTTGACAGACAGAGATAAACGTCACATAACTTAGTCGTGTGTAATAAATAATATTTTATAAATAATTTTGTGTAGGTAAATGTTTTGTATTTACATTCGCTTCTTATCTTATCTTACTAATATTATAAACGCGAAAGTTTACATGTATGTCTGTGAGTTTGTTACTCAGTTACTCATAAACTACTGAACCGATTGCAATGAAACTTGGAATATAGGTAGCTGAAGACGTGGAATAACACACAGACTACTTTTTAATCTTGATATTCCCGCGGGCACGGGACTTGGGTACGCGAGCAAACGGGGGGCAGCTAGTGATAGGTACATAAAGGAAAGCCCAACACCATAAACAAAAATCTATGGTCAACGAAACATAACACTTCCTCGAGTAGTCGTGTAAAAATACTTGTCCTTGATGGGAATCGAACCCTCAACCTTCTGAGTTTGCTCGACGCATCATCATAAAGTTTATTTAGTTCCCGCTGCTCCGCTCCGCCTCCAACAGTCTTCTGAATGTTTTCAAGGACAGGTGGGAATCACCCTTACTGCGTCACTGGATGAAGCTCCATACTGGCCATAGTGATTAAGGACTGTACCTAATAGTTATTAATATTCTAACCCTAGTTCTTAAGATAATGTTACTAACACTATGGACTTTGTCTGAAAATAAATTATTTTAATTTCAATTTCAATAACCCATTAGGGCCCGTCAAAACCTACTATATACAATTCACAGTTACAATTTACCTATTTTAATACGACTTGTTATTCAATATGTCCCCAATGAACTGCTCGCAAATATCAAACGTGCGAAATAGTAGAGAAAATACAACTTTATCTTCACACAAAATAACATATCGGATGCGATAAAAATGTTGATAGATGGCTAGCAGAATGCAGCGCTATAAATATGAAAATATTCGCTGTTTTCGCATAATATAAGCTATAGGTGACTCAGCGAAAAAAAAGTTAAGTATAATTTTGACATTGGCGTCACTGCAATGCCCCTGTGACAAACTGAAGAGAAGAAAAAAAAACTTCTTCGTACTCGGTATCGTGTCTTTGAAAATGGAACTCAGTCAAACTGAACTTTCGTTATTAAATGTGAAAGATGGAGTCTTGGCGGGAACTCGTTGAGGAGATGTGGTGCTAAATTTTCATTTTTGTGAAACCTAGTTCATATGCGTGCAAATTGTTTAATTTCGGGGGCATATTAATCAATTTAGTTTTGTGAAGGTGTACAAGTGGAATGAAAGTGAAAATCGGTGCAAAACATTGACTTAGTGTTGTCTCCAAGGCTCCGTGAAGATTGTTTGTAAATGGCCGCCGTGTTTACAAATGATTCCCTAGACTTGACTTTAACTATGACGACTTGATTGTTTCGATGCAAATAACTTGCATAATATATTAAAATACATGACACTGGCTAATTTCCTAATGGCCATAATCGGTTCACAACCGATAAGAAAAAAAAAAAAAAAAAAAGTGAAAGATTATAATATTTTATTAAAACTCTCATTTTCACTACACTTTACATTTTCATGAAACTAAATTGATTAATATGCCATATTTAGGCCATATTCAACCGAAATTTAACAATTTACACGCATTGTACCTTGGTGTCACGATAGGGAAAATTCAGCAAAACACAAATTATACCTACTTGTCAGGCATGCCATTTTAGTCATTGTCCTTGGCTCACCTTCTGGCCTGGCATAGTGGAATGGCTTGAAAACCGGCACCGTGTGTATAGTCCGTAACGGACAGTAAAAATAAACGGAGATCACGCTGTTTAAAGAGTCGTTACAAGAATCAATGTACCAGGGCGACAATAAACATTAAACATTTAAAGATGCTTGTCACATTCATCCGTCACGTCCCTTTGACCCTTAGAAGCTCCACGCTTCAAGTGAACTGTCACATATTCTTAAATTCAATAGAAAAGTTATTGAAATTTCGTATGAAGACCCCGGAATTGAGAATATGCTTCCCTGGGAATCCTAATTTGCATTGAGAGTAATTCCAACGATCTCGGGATTAAATGGGAAGTCCAGATATATTGCCGGGATAAAGTATGGGTACTGGGAAATAGTTTAACGGCGCCATTTATATTGGTGCTTAAGGATTGTCTCTTTATTTAAATTTTATTAATCTGTATAGATATTAATTTAGATTTAAATTTAGATATATTATTTTACTATCTGCGCTTCGCGTTTTCACCCGCGTAAGTCCCTTTCCCGCGGAAATATCGGGATAAACTATAGCCTACGTGTTATTCCCAGCCTCCAGCTACATATATTTTAAGTTTCACCGCTATCGGTTCAGTAGTTTTTGCGTGAAAGAGTAACAAAGTCACATACATACATACAAACTTTCGCGTTTAATTAGTAAAATTAGATCAGAATGTTAGTAAGTATAATAAAGGTGTAAGGTTGTGTGTATTTTGCTCTTTCACAAAAAAACCGCTTAACCAATTTCGGTGAAACTCGACATGTAGGACTGAAATAACTTGTAGGTTATTTCAGTCCTACATGCCCTAATATAATAGATTAGTGAAAATATGATTTATGAAACATAGCCATAATATAAAATATAAATAACTAGCTGCGCCCCGCGGTTTCACCCGCGTAAGTCCCGTTCCCGCGGGATTTTGGGGATAAAAAGTAGCCTATGTGTTATTCCCGGTATCCAGCTACCTATATTTTAAGTTTCTTCGATTCGTTACAAACAAATCAATCTTTCCTCTTCAAATTTATTAGTCTACGTTAGTAACGCACTGAGACAGACAAAAGC
Source organism: Idaea dimidiata (assembly GCA_949358125.1). Taxonomy (NCBI): domain Eukaryota; kingdom Metazoa; phylum Arthropoda; class Insecta; order Lepidoptera; family Geometridae; genus Idaea; species Idaea dimidiata. Next base: position 3,992,852 of record OX442342.1, read on the forward strand.
AAAACAATATTGCTTCAAGCAGAGACTCTTTCTTGCTTGACCACAATAAAACACCACGAAAACATTCAAAACTTTATTCAATTATACTCATAAGGATCATATTTCTTCGGCATCCTCATCATAACAGCCTTCCCATACTTCTTGAACCAGTCCATTTTCCTTTTCTCTTGCCTTTGCGCCGAATCCTCAGTCGTGGTTGTTCTTTTCTTGGCCATGTTTTGCAAATAGGACTCGTACAGACTAATTCTTGGTATAACAGAGTTACCTTCAGCAGGCTCTAGAGGCAGGTTCACGGCATCGTAGGGAAGTGTAAGCATGTATTTGCTTGGGTCTATGAAGAATACCGTTGGTTCGGTTACTGGTTCAGATTTGGGTGGTCGGGCGGTTGTTGATTGTTGGTTGTGCTTCGTTGTCGGGCGGTTGTTCTCGTCCCAGACCACTGAATCGATCCAGCGCGCGAAACTGTGATTAAATACTACGTTGAAATTTCAGTAGTTAGGTGTACCTACACCAGTGTCGGTTCTAAAAGGATTCGCAGGGAAGAATGGAATATGAATAATTAGAAATATTTTAAAGGAAATAATTTCTAATTTGAAAATTCCAAATGTATACAAGGTCTAACGGGTAAGCCCTTTTAATCCAAAAGGGGGTTGTTCTAACCGTCTAGGCGAACAACTTTTGTTCTACGACTTTTGGAAATTCGAAGTTGGTACTTTTCGAAAAATTAAAGTGTAAAGTTTATTATTTATTTATTTACCTGAAAATTAGCTGTTTCTGAGAGTTCGAGGTCGTTGACCGTATGTTGTCCTTTTATTTAGTTTGATGGTTTACAATCAAAACTTCACTTATCTTTATTTTCAAAAGCAGCTGTTTTTTCAGTGAAACATAATCTTAAAATTTTCAAAAAAAAAGTATGAATTTTCAAAAGTCGTAGAACAAAAGTTGTTCGCCTAGACGTCTAGAACAACCCCCTTTCGGATTAAAAGGACTTATCCGTTACAAATTGTATACATTTTCGAATAATTATGAAGTTTTGAAATTGTCTTTATTTTTCCTTTAAAATGTATCTAGTAGAGTAGGTGGAATCCCTAAAATATGTTTAAGGTTTATTTCGGACAATTCCAGTGTTTGTTAAGGGTTTGGTATCCAATTGTGATAATGGTACGGAACCACTTCGTGCGCGTATTTAACTCGCACCTGACCGGTTTTCTTTTTATAGGAAATTTGTGTTATTTTATTGTTTTAATTAAAACACATACCTGGCTACCTTAGGGAAGGCGTGGGGTCGAGTATACATAGCGCAGGTCTGGTAGAAGCTGGCTAGACCAATCAGCGTGTTGTTCTGTATCACTGGCCCGCCGTTGTCTTTCTGAAACAGTCCCGTCTACACTGGACCTCACTCGCTTCGCTCGTTCGGTCAATAAGACACTTTCCAAATTGTATGTGTCTAGGAGCGGTTTGGAGTCTGCGTTGATATATTAGTTCAGTCAATCATTCATTCAGGACTTTAAATTCTATCCTATCCTATCCTACAATATTATAAACCCCTGTGACGACGACCTCTATGGCGCGTCGGGCGAACGCTTGGCTGCAATGCAGAAGGTTGCGGGTTCGATTCCCGCTGGGTGCAAATATTTATGCTTAAAAATAAATATTTGTATCTGGTCTGGGCATATTTCTATGTATGATATGTATGTATTTACATGAGAAAAATAAATGTAAGTAGTATATCCGTTGTCTAGTCACCGTAACACAAACTTAGCAGCTTACCACGGGGCTAGATGGCGCTGTGTGTTCGTCACAGGATTCATTTATTTATAATGCAGAAAGTTTGTGAGTATGTGTGTTTGTTACTCAATCGCGCAAAAACTACTGAACCGACTGCGATGAAACTTGGAATATAGGTAGCTGGGTACCTGGAATAACACATAGGTTACTTTTTATCCCGATATTCCCGCGGGAACGGCACTTACTCGGGTGAAACCATGGGGCGCCGCTAGTTCTATTTGTAAGAATAAGAATTACCCTTTCTTCAAGTCTTTTCCATTCAATCGTTGAGATCGCCTATAGCTGATAAGGCCGCCCATTGTGCCACTTTAGTTTTAAGTTTTGTATGTCTAATTTGTTGTTTTAGGTATTATAGAGTGTTAATCAATCGGTCAAAAATAGAAAGTAATGGATTTCAGGCAAAAATCTGTTTATTAAAAACAGTTTTAATTTCCAACAGTTTTCATCTAAAATAACGTGAAACAAAACTTAATTACCAATTAACATGAATTTTCGTAATAATGCTACTAACAAGTGAAACATAAAACTCCATTGTCTGTACCTATTGTATTGTCACGAGACGGGGACTGAGTGGAAAGTGGCTGATAGAGATGCATCAGTTAGGCAGGAAGATATATATCATAGTTATACTATAATCTTTGTATCATCAACTATGTATATTTACATTTTATCGGGTTTTTTTCGCGTATTATTTAGTCTCCTTGCGGTGAGCGGTGTTGGTCTAGTAGATACCCCGACTTTCTTACCGAAAGTCGTGGTTTCGAATCCCGGCCGACCTAGAGAACAAATATGTGGGCAATTAACATCGCTTTTACGGTGAAGGAAAACATCGTGTGGGAATCCCACGGCTTAAAATCTTACTAATATTATAAACACGAAAGTTTGTATGTATGTATGTATGTATATGTGTGATTTACGCAAAAACTACTGAACCGATTGCGATGAGACTTAGAATATAGGTAGCTGGGGACCTGGATTAACACATAGGCTACTTTTTATCCCGATATTCCCGCGGGAACGGGACTTACGCGGGTGAAACCACGGGGCGTAGCTAATCACGCATAAAGGCCCAATAAAAGGGCTAATTGCGGAAACACACACAGTTAAAACTTTAACTTTAGTCTCATCGCGACCAAGACTATAAACTTAGTTGTACCTTGAAGGAAAATCTATTTCTTAAAAAATGCAGTTTTATTTCCAACGCAGACCGCCGTCCAGCTAGATTAACGTGAAATAGAACGTAATAAACAATTAACAAGAGTTTCGCAGTTAATTATACTAACAACATACATAAAACTCCATTATCTATACCTATTGTATTGCCGCGAGACGGGGATTGGGTGAAAAGTAGCAGATGGTGATGTAGCGTTTGGATAGGAAGATGTGTATCATAGTTATAAGATTTTTTTGTATCAAATACCTAGTTTTTTTATTTACCTCATTATAAAAAAATGCATTTTCGTATTTCCGACCGTTTAGTCAAATATATAAAGATGCACTGCAAAACAAAGATATACATATAGATCTCATCAAATCAAATGGAGATGTATATTACAAGATATTAAAGAGTATGGATCTTCCCAACTCTAATTAGCATTGCATTAAAGTTTGTAGCTCTGATTGTCATTTGAAAGTTGCTTTAATTGGCCCTCACTTGTATTGTGTAGGTTTCTTGTTGTTTCGTTATTGCAACTAGAAAGACTCTTTAAGATTGACGCTAATGTTAGCGTTTCGGAAACAAACAGCAATTGAACTGCAATGAAGAAGAAAACAAAATATATTTTTCTGTCGATTGTCATTTGTTTATGTTTCGATCGTCTCTTGCTTCTGGTTCAATCGTCTTTGCTCTCCTTTTTGATCACGTTTCTATTTGTTTCGATCGACTTTTCTTTCTACTTCGATCGCTTTTTGTACACGCCTTATCTATAATCTATACTAACTATTATTATAAAGAGGAAACGTTGGTAAAAATATGTGTTAGTATGTATATTGGGGGTGATCCCCGAAATTCCTAGACCGATTTCATTAATTCTTTGACCATTAGAAAGTTACATTATCCAGGAGTTACATAGGCTACTTTTAATTCCAATATTCCCACGGGATAAGCACTTACGCAAGGGAAACCGCAGGACGCGACTGGTCTTAATTAAATAGGTACATAATAAGAAGGGGTCTAGTTATGAAAATGAAAAAAAAAAAACTAGTTAAAAATGAAACAGAGAAAAAAAATCGTGCTTCATAACCAGTTACATAAATAAAGCTCATTAGTTAGTAGTTACGTACGTGAACGAAGGGACTAAATTACCTCGGGCTGCTATCAAGAAGTGACAGAATACCTCTAAACAATAATACGGGGCGTGATCAAAGAAGTTATATTGCCAGAACTAGAATGTTCACGTAGAACTAAAAGTGTTTAGCTACATTGAACATTGAGCAAAGTGACTGCATGCTTCAATGTAACGTGCTTTCCTTTTCTAACTGTGTTATTAGAAAGGGACAGCATGCTCGATGTAGCGGAAAACATTTTAGTTCTACGCGAGCATTCTAGTTCTAATAATATAACTTCTTTGGACGTGACAAGATAGTGGTATTTAGAAAGGGACAGCGTGCTTCAATGTAACGTGCTTTCCCTCTCTAACAGTGTTATTAGAAAGGGACAGCATGCTCGGTGTAGCGGAACACTTCTTAGTGAGCATTCTAGTTCTAGTAATATAACTTCTTTGGGCGTGACAAGCCACGCATATGTTGTGAAGTTTATCTATTTGAGTGAGATGCGTCCCGAGCGGCCTTCAGGCTGTTTATACCTTTTTTTTTTTTTTTTTTTTTTTTTTTTTTTTTTTTTTTTTTTTTTTTTTTAACGAGGGGAATCGCCTTAAGACCTTCAGGCCGCTCCCGGGGGAGAGCGGCCCGGTGTGTGGGGGTCCCTCTGGCCTGGGGCCGTGTTTCGGCCAGAGGTTTACCCACTAAACCCCTCGGTGTCCAGCGCTCCGCAATTGCTAGAGCCCACCGGAATTCCTCTCGGAGGTTCATCGGTGAGCCCCAGCGGCGGGTGGTCTCGTCAGACCCCTTCTCCAAAACCCACCAGGGTGGGGAAAAAATCCCTCTTCGAGAGGCGGCGTGGACACGCCGCCGCCATCTCGGGCTCATTGTTTGGCGACGGACTCCCCCGAGTCCGCCGCCAAGAGCCGCTTAGGGCGGAAGAAGATCATTTCTGACCCTTCTTCTACGCCGGGTGCGCGCTACGCGGTTCGGGTCGCGAAGGGCCTCGCGGTCCCGTTCCGCTGCCTCCTTCCGGCTCATTACGGCCTCCGCAAACTGCCTGACGGCCTGCCACGCCTCGTCGCCGCCGACCATAGCCGAAACCACGGCCGGCAACGACAAGTCGGGCCCGACGACAAGCTCCAGCTCAGTGCGCTCCTGTGCCCAGGCTGGGCACTCAAGGAGCGTGTGTGCCGCACTGTCTGTTGCGCTGGGGCAATGGTGGCACCTTTCGTCCGCCTCTCCACCGATTCGGCACAGGTATGTGCCGAAGCACCCGTGTGCCGTCAGTATTTGCGAGAGGCGGAACGAGAGGGCACCATGATTTCGGCCCAGCCATTCCTCCAGCTTAGGCCGGATGGCCTCTATGGTCCAAAGACCCGCCGTCGGCTGCTGCAGCCGCGTCCGCCACACTGCGACCTGGGCCTGACGTGACTCTTTCCGCCGCTCCTCCACCACCCTGAGCGACGGGCGGTCGCCACGACTGCGCGCCCCCTCGCGCCACTCGTAAAGTGACGCGAGGGATTTCGCGTCGAGGTCCCAGGGCAGGGACCCAGCTAGGAAGGCTGTTTATACCTACTCGTACCATCCCGTATTAATACATCCCCTCTAGACTAGACGTATACCTACTAGAGTGTGTGGGAACATCTGTCTATATATAGAATAAAGTTATTTTTTTATTCAGACTGAAAACATGGGATGGTAACTATTTGCTCTTAAATAGTATGTTTCCTACATGTTTAGCTTAGATTAGAAAATACTATTTTAAATAAATAGGTCAGTCTATTTATTTTTAGTCCCTGATTTGTCCTCGATGGAAAATGAAGTGTTAATGAGGCGATTTTATAATTGTTTTCTTTTTATACGAGATGTAACGGGTAAGCCCTTTTAAGCCGAAAGGGGGTTGTTCTAGACGTCTAGGCGAACAACTTTTGTTCAACAACTTTTGAAAATACGAACTTTTTTTTTGAAAATTTTGAGGTTATGTTTCTCTGAAAAAACAGCTGCTTTTGAAAATAAAGGTAATTGAAGTTTTGATTGTAGTAGACCAAACTAAATGAAAGGACAACATAAGGTCAATGACCCCGAAGTCATAGAAACAGCTGATCTTATAAATTCTATTGATTTAAACTACGCGCATACCAAAATTCATAAAGATCGGAGCTACGATACCAAAGTTATCGTCGAACAAACATACAAAGATACAAAGTTACAAAGATACAAGCGCCGTCCCCGTCTACACTGGACCTCACTCGCTTCGCTCGTTCGGTCAACTAAAACTTGGGTAGGATTGGGGTAGGATGTGATAGTGCATGTCACTCCGATATGCGTGGAAGTTATACCCAACTTGTACCAGACCTAACTTGTATCTGACGGCAGGCGGATGTCGACATCCTTTTAACATAGTAGAACATAGAGTAGGTAGGCACTACAAGGATAGCGTTTCAGGTATCGAGAGCACTTCTCTCTAATTTAATTCTGTTACATTTCGTAAACCAGATTATTTTATACCCAAAACTAGCTGCTTCCCCCAGTCCCAATACCGTGGGAATATCGGGATCAAAAATAGCCTATGTATATGGACGTTTCGTTAATATAGGTTTCAATTGGTGGAATAATTTTGAAATCGGTTTACAATTGAATTATTCTACATGTTTGATTTACTCGAAAATTATACTAAACTTGACCTTGTAGCACGTCAAAAAGTGACTAGAGTTCCCTCACCTTAACGCCCTATTAAAAAAAACTTACATTTAAAAAAAAACCGCCATTTCTTTTAACCACCGATCGTTTTTGTAAATATTCTTTCTTTAATGTATTGAAGAGTTAGTTCTGGTTATTAAACATTTTTCTTTTTCGTGTAACTAGCTTTTTAGTCAAGTAAAATGATGTATGAGGATGGCTTCCCTTCTTAAATCATATTTTTTTTCTATTCCTAAAGACTGCCAAGGGAAATGTCTTAATATCACTGATTGCCGTATAATTTAGTATTCAGATGCGACTACTAGTAGTTAAGGAGCTTATTTATTCATTACACACAACGGAACAAATCCGTCCTTTTCATAATATTAGTATGGACTACTTGAGTAGGTACCTAAAAATACTATTATTTTTACTCGACTTCGGCAAGACGAGGTTTTTTAGTTTTTTACACGACTGCCAAAGGAAGTGTTATGTTTTTGCCGTGAGTGTATGTATGTATGTATGTGACCTATTTTTGTGCCGTCGTAGGGCCTAAACGGCTGGGCCGATTTAGATAAACGATACGTCGTTAGATTCGTCATGACCGTGAGAGTGACATAGGGTACATTAAAATAATAAATAAATAAAAAAAATGATGTAAAACGCTATTAACCAAGATTTGTAAAGACCATAAAAAACAGAGAAAACGCGTAACATTGTTCACTCAAACGATATGTTTTATTCTTTCGTAAATTTACATTTGAAAAGTATTGCTTGTAAAGTTTTACAATTAAGTTTTAAAATAATTAATTATAAAATTATCGGAAGTCATTTAAGTAGGTTGTCTTCATTAATATGTCACTTGCCTTCGGCTCGGTTGTTTTGTCTTTAATGACGTTTATATATTCTTTTTACTTCAATTTATGGCTTGGCACTACCTCTGGATTGGGATTTTTGAATTCTCGCAAAGAAATTCAATATTCGCATGCGAAAACAATCCGCGTGTAAATAATGTATTCTAATAGTAATTCTAATGGTTAACTTCGAAAGTTATGTTGCTACTACATGACATTATGATTACGCAGGTAATTTTCGCAAGAACAACGGAACGTTAATTAAAAACTTTTCGATTTGACTCGTATAAATATCTCATCTATGGATTTGACTTTGACGCCGAGTTTGAAGGAATTGGCAGAGATGACATGACATAAAATACTTAAGTATCTTCTTACTAGTCTGTGGACCACTTTGTTTTTCAAAGAAAACAATAGGAGTTTTGGCGGGAATGCGTTAAGGAGATGTGTTGCTAAATTTTCATTTTTGTGAAACTTAGTTCAAATGCGTGTAAAATGTTTAATTTCGGGGGCATATTAATCAATTTAGTTTCGTGAAGGTGTACAAGTATAAATAAAAGTGAAAACCGGTGCAAAACATGTACTTTAGCTTAGTGTTTTCTCCAAAGCTCCGTGAACAAACATTGTAAAAAATGGCCCCCTTTTTACAATGATTCCCTCGACTTGACTTTAACTATGACGACTTGACTGTTTTGTTCAATGCAAATAACTTGCTAATATTGATAATACTTGACACTGGCAAATGTCCGAAAGGAAAAGCCATTTTTAAAGAAGAAGAAGAAAGAAAACAATACCTAAGTAATAATCTAAAATTAGAAAGCTAAAATAAGTTGTCAGCAACAACAACCCGAGGCATTGAAAGAAAGAAGAAGAAGAAAGAAAAACATTTATTGACAACAAACACACACTTATGAACAATAGGACATAATTGTTACATAGATAATAATATAAGACAAAACAAAGATCGTTTTGTCTTATATTATTATGAAAATAAAATAAATAAAAAAAAAACGAATACGAGGTCCAATTAACCGCTACAACGTGAGCAGTGTGCCTGCTGCCAACGAGGATCTGCCTCGGCATACGTTGTGACTTCAGAAGAAGCCACAACACCGGTCTTCCGGCATCTCCTCCCAGTGACGCATCGAACTTCCAGGCGTATATAAATATACGTAATAAATAACAAATAAAAATAAGAAAATAAAATATTACTAAGATTAATAAAAAATACTATACTTAATTCAATAAAATGTGCTTCGATACTAATAAATTAATATAAATGTACGTATTCAAAGAAATATATATATATATGCATACGTAAATATTGCGTAATATAACTAAATAAATAATACCGGAAAAAATAAATAAAATAATAATAATAAATCCACGAAAGAAATCATGCTCTGGCAGTATGCACAGCCGTGCGAAGCCAAAACATAACCCCTGACACTTGCATTGCGCCCAAGATGCTGGCGGCGTTCCCGCGCTGGATAGGAAACCGCCAGCTCTTGTACTTATCACCCTGAGTAAGCAAAAACAAGCAATGCACGTCCTCGCTACTGGAGTATATACATCTAGAATTAATAAATTTCTTCTGGTGTAATTAAATCTGATCTCTAAAAACTAAAAAGCGATAAATAAAAAAATATTTAAAAAATAAAAAACCCGACTGCTGTTTTAACAGAAAAGTGAAAAACAAGATGCTTCTAGTAACTTTAGGAATGGTGGATGCAGTCGAGTGGAACTCCAAATAAAAGGTGAATAAGTTTAATAACACCAAATACTTAGTGTTATATAATTAGGTATACTTATCTTTATGTTATTTGGAGTCCCGCCCGACTGCATCCACCATTCCTAAAGTTACTAGAAGCATCTTGTTTTTCACTTTTCTGTTAAAACAGCAGTCGGGTTTTTTATTTTTTTAAATATTTTTTTATTAACTTTTAGAAATTTTAAACTTTAAGTTAATGTTAACTCGGAACTCAGACTTTATTGTCTATTTGTAGATTAAAAGTAGCTCTTTAAAAAAACTTCGCAAATTGTCGATCCTCGGCACGTTCAGATAGTTAGATATAGATATAATGTTGTTTCAAACATAAAACAAAAAAGTAAGTATATCTCACCCTGCAGAAGTCCCTGTCCGGCTCCTGCACACCTCCTACACAGATATCGTGTCCTGGTAGCAAACGAGTGATGTCTTCGCAGATTGTTGCGTCGATTGTCGCCACGTCCAAATTGATATATAGATAAATGATGTTTCAAACATAAAACTGTAAGTATATCTCACCCTGCAGAAGTTCCTGTCCGGATCCTGCACACCTCCTACACAGATATAGTGCCCTGGTAGCAGACGAGTGATATCTTCGCAGATTGTTGCGTCGATTGTCGGTACGTTTACTAAGCGGATGTGCTGGAAAAATATATTAAAAAAATATATATATAAGAAAAAAAAAATCAGCCGAGTACCTACGAGTCGGACTCGCTACGAAGTGTTCCATACCATTATCACAAAAATAACTCGCCGTTTGTTATATCAGAGCCCTACTTCAAGATTTATTATATATTGTGTTTGTTGTTATAGCGTCAACAAAAATACATCATCTGTAAAAATTTCAATTGTCTAGCTATCGCGGTTCATAAGATACATACAGCCTGGTGACAGGCAGATTTAGTGAAAAGGTTTTTCCCCGTTTTGTAAAGAAAAACCCTAAATCCTAAAAACGGCAACTTTTAGGTCTATATTCCTAAAAATAGCTTGAAAAATTAATCCCTTAGTAGTACTGCCGCAACCGGCAGCCGTCAAAACATTCGGCACTTTTAAACCAAACTTGTCAGACTTACCCCGTCAGGCGTCCAAGCAACGATCCCGGCTAAGAACCCCAAGGCTACCTCATCATCAGGCTTCGCAAGGTTGACGGCCATCACCGTCGGTCCGAATACCAGCGGCGTCTCCAACTTTATAGCTGACACTTTCAGGTCGAAGTTGTTTATTATAGTTTTCAACTGGAATTAAGGACAATATTCAAGGATTATATGAAACTCTAGCGAGAATGTTGACGACCTCTGAGGCGCGTCGGGCGAACGCTTGGCTGCAATACAGAAGGTTGCGGGTTCGATTCCCTCTGGGTACAAATATTTATGTATAAAAAATAAATATTTGTATCTGGTCTGGGTGTATTTCTATGTATAATATGTATGTATTTACAAAAGAAAAATAAATATAAGTTTACTTCGTTGTCTAGCCACCGTAACACAAGCTTAGCAGCTTACTATGGGGCTAGATGGCGCTGTGTATTCGTCACAGGATTTATTTATTATTTAATGTGTGTTCCTCTCTCTCTTATATAGTTTGAAACTGAAAGAGAGATGCTATACCAGTTGCGAGACATGTTTTAAGCGAAAAGTCATTCTTAAAATATGTGTGTGTGTGTATGTGTGTCGGTGTGATTATGTAAAGTCATTCATTTATTCCGCAAGAATTTGTATACAAATATTTGACCATTTATAACGTTTTAAATGTAGTTATGTTGTCTAACATCGAAACGATCAGAAGAAAACACAAGAAACTCATTTGTGATCATGTTTTACATTACAATAATACACTTTATATTTATTAACGAATACAAATTGTATTTCTTTATAATTTGAACAACGGAAATTAATAGTCATGTCCGTGGATTATTTTCATTAAAATATAATTTTACGACAATAGAGGAAAGCAAAAGACAGAAAATATACAATTTAAATTGATCAAAAATTTTATGGTTGTAATTTTATTTAAAAAAAATTGTCATTTTTCTTTATTTTATTGTATTTCGTGTGACTTATAATTCAATAAACATAAGTTAATCGACAAAAAATAAGTATGTAAGTTTAAAACCCGGCCATTTTTGTAACTAAATACACAGAAATTCACAAAATATTAAAAAAGTAATGTAACAAATATACAACCTAATAATTTACGTATTCAAATATAAAAATTTGAAGTGTTAAAACAAAAACACGGTAATTCCACGACGTCCATTTCATATTCAAATAGATTATTCAAAATGGCTCGTCGCCCCGGGTGAATTATGGCGGCTTGGGGGTTGAGTCTCCATCCATACAAACGTAATGCAAAAATAATTTCGTAAAAACGTAATTTTTTGCATTTATTTATTTTAGCGACGAGTGGCCTCTTCCGCGTTTTAGCGGTCTACTTGCTTTCTTAGAACGAAAGTTTCAGAAGAAAATAATAAATACTTTTTGAAACGGTAAGTAAAAAAATTTAAAACGATCAAAAAAAAAATTTTACCGGGTCTTAGGGCGACTTGCATAAGACCATTTAAAAATATATTTAACTAAATCTATTTTAAAATAATTTATGGGATATCGAACATTGGACTCTATTTCATTAAATGGACGATTGATAATATGTTGTAACACATTGACAGTTCTTGAAATTCTGACAGATTTTAAACACGTTTAACAGGTTAAACATGTTTAGGAACCGTTATGCAAGCCGGCCTTAATCGCGTAATTGTTATTTTTTCTCTTATTCACGTTCACGTTCTAAATAACCCTGTTACAATAGTCTTGTGTGGGAGCCCAAAAAATGTCAAATATTGTTGATTAAACAAAAAAAGACAAATGAAACCGTGAGCGCTGATAGTTTTAGATATTTTCAAAACAAGAATAGGCCATCAGAGAACCATTATTTTATCTGCTACAAATTTCCTACAGCCTACGTAAAAAAGTACTCGTTTTATATCTAAAAATATTCGTGTATATTCCAGAATTTTCGTCGTCAGTTTTTATTGAGTTTATTTAAAGGTATATCCTCATAGGATATACGCAGTCGTGCGCATAAAGTCAGTGGAGCGCAGGTTTCTGTGTGTAGGTCAGGACTAATTTACTTTCGTACAAGCCTATATATTATACTAACTAGCTGCGCCCCGTGGTTTCACCCGCAGAAGTGAAAACGTGTTATCAAGGGCGCGGGCGGCCGAGCGGTTCTCGAGCGGTTGCACTTTTTAGTTCATTACTCGAGTTCTACTAATTGTATTTCGATACAAAGTATACCACGACCTTCCTCGAAAATAGAACTATCTAATATTGAAAACCAGATTCCAATCGGATAAGTAGTTTTTAATTGTTTAAGGAACCGACAGATAAACAGAGAAACAGACAGACAGACATGAATTTTAAAAATTATATAATTTTGTTCTACTACTTTTGCTAAGTCCTCTAGACAACTTTTTTTTTCATTTTTAACTTCCAAGTACAGACCTTTGTCCTCTCTTCCTTTATTATAAGTAAAGAGTATAGATATTGTAAAGAAATATGTCACAAGGAAAAAATGCATCATCAAAAATACTTCCGTGAACCGGGGTTCGAATCCGGGACTCCCAAACTGAATAATTCAATTGCAAGTTCCTTTGGATTTGAATGATTGAACAATGAGGAAAAATAATAGGTGTGCGAAATCGGTTGAAAGTTCGTTACAGTAATTAAAGTATTTAAAGAAGTTATAGAATAGATATTATTTTTACTCCCGCAACAAATCGACTTCTGCAATGCTCATGCATCCCGCCTGTTTGTCGCATGCTATGTTTTTAGAGAATCAGGGCCCTGGGCGAGTGTGAGATGACGTCATAGCCGTAATACAGAACTACCTCTCTAGAACAGTTTTAAAAAACCTTAAGTATTAAATCTTAAAAAAAACTTACCATGTTAAGTGTTCCCCCTTTGTTATTGTAAGACGATCCAACCCGTAGAGTGTAGTTATGCAAGTTTTTGTGATTCACGTACGTCGACGTGATTTCTCTGCGAATCAAAGACATTTCAGTTTTGATGATTTGTAGGTAAAGTTTACAAAGTGAATGTTATGACACTACGATATCAAATGAAACAGTGGGTTGTTTAAATGTTTATCTATGTATGTAAAACTACAATGAATAAATATATGGAGACCTAACTTCTCTATTAAATTTGAAAAAAAAACATGTTCCACGTGTGTCGTGTGTTTGTGTTTATATGGTGTGTACAATAAAGAATTTATTCATTCATTCATTCATTCCACGGTGACACAGCAGCAGATGCACACACTGACGTGTTCCGTACAGTATTACGTATGATCGACCTTTGGATCGACCAATGGCGGACGATCTTTAGTTACCGACTGGCGGTCGAATCATCGTTCTAGGCCCCGTAACCACCCTTTGCTTGGAACATTTTTTCAAAGGATTGCTACTTCCATGTATATTCGAGTTCGTTGATGTAAAATTTATCAGAAAATTAAAAAAACATAAGGCATATTAGTTGCGCCCCGCGGTTTCACCCGCGTAAGTACCGTTGCTGCGGAATAATCGGAATAAAAAGTAGCCTATGCGGTATTCCAGGTCTCCAGCTATCTATATTCTAAGTTTTATCGCAATCAGTTCGGAAAGAGTAACAAAGTCACACATACAAACTTCAAACTTTCGCGTTTATAATAAACTAGCTGCGCCCCGCGGTTTCACTCGCGTATGTCCCGTTGCTGCGAAATAATCGGAATAAAAAGTAGCCTATGTGTTATTCCCGGTATCCAACTACGTATATTCCAAGTTTCATAGCAATCGGTTCAGTAGTTTTTGCGTGAAAGAGTAACAAACTCACATACATACCTACATACATATAAACTTTCGCGTTTATAATATTAAAAGTAAGAAGTAAGATATCTCAATATTTCCCTGTACTGAATTATTCCGGTTTCAAATATACAAAAGATATTGAAGTTACCCTCTGAAACATATTGGATTGACGCTACGATTGACAGAGTGAATTGGGAGTGCGGTATCGTCTAACATGAGTAGCTTTTTTAACCTCGACGGAAAAAGTGGGATGTTATATGATTGAGATGTCTTTGTATTTGTTTGTGACGTCGTAGATCCCAAACCGATGAAGAAATTTTAATATAAATAGTGATTTCGTATCATTTGCGTCTAGACGAACCACTTTTGTTCTATGGAACAAAAGTGTTGGAAATTCAAAGTAGTTTTCGAAAATTTTATATTTAAAGTTTACTTGAAAATCAGCTGTTTCTCAGAGTTCGAAGTCATTGTCCTTTCATTTAGTTCAGTCGACAACAATCGAAACTACAATTACTTTTATTTTGCAAAAGCAGCTGTTTATTCGGTGAACCATAATCTCAAAATTTTCAAAATAAAAGTTTGAATTTTCAAAAGTCGTAAAACAAAAGTTGTTCGCCTAGATGTCTAGAAACCCCTTTCGGCTTAAAAGGGCAACCCTCTTTCGGCTTAAATGGGCATGTATAAAGCTAACTGGATACCGGGAATAACACATAAGCTACTTGTTATGCCGATATTCTTGCAAGAACGGGACTTACGCGAATAATACCGCTGAGCGCAGTTAGTTATTATTATAAAGTTGTTTAAAAAAATGTTCCGTCTAGTAAAGGTATACGAGATAAAATCGGATTTTTTTTTCTTATTTTCGGAATAAATGTTTGTATCTGGTCTGGGCGTATTTCTATGTATAATATGTATGCATTTACAAAAGAAAAATAAATATAAGTAGTATATCCGTTGTCTAGTCACCGTAATATAAGCTTAGCGGCTTACCACGGGGCTAGATGACGCTGTGTGTTCGTCACATGATTTATTTATTTATCCGTTTTATTGGTCCGTATTAGGTGTGAACTGGACAGATGTCCCTAGTTTTTTTCAGGACAGTTTTCATTTCATCCGGATGTATAATATTCGTAATAAGTAAGAAGTATTTCGAACTGTAGTGAATTATGACAAATACCTGAAGGATAGGTACTTATACTGAATTTTATTATAACAACTCCAAACTCCATACCTAAATTCTACTATCTTTTAATCCCTAGCGCAGGTACAATATGTAACCTTTGGCGTTCTTGCAATATATTTTTAAACAAAGAAATTTTAGAAACACAAAGACTTATTTATTTTCATAACCTTTGGCTGGATAGGATTATGTAAAATCAGCTACGCCCCGCGGTTTCACCCGCGTAAGTCCGGATCCCGCGGGAATATCGGGATAAAAAGTAATCTACGTGTTATTCTCGGTATCCAGCTACCTCTATCCAAGTTTCATCGTAATCGTTTTAGTAGTTTTGGCGTGAAAGAGTAACAAAGTCACATACATTTGACTTAAAAATCAGCTGTTTTTTAGAGTTATATTATAACTAGCTGCGCCCCGCGGTTTCATCCCGCGTAAGTCCTGTTCCCGCGGGAATTTTGGGGATAAAAAGTAGCCTATGTGTTAATCCAGATCTCCAGCTACCTATATTCCAAGTTTCATCGCAATCAGTTTTGTAGTTTTTGCGTGAAAGAGTAACATATTATAGTTTATAATGTTAGTAAGATTAATGTTAAACCACTGCAAGCTTCCCAGATACCTACACGATAAACCTACCCTCGTACTCGTGTTGTATCCGATCGGACGAGATAATTTCACGGTAGTTTACCATTCCAGCCTGAAGCTTATTCTACCAGCTACCGACTACAACCAATGTTGTTGGCAAACGTTCAATATTGATAATATGTATGTATTTTCATGTTAATTTAGGTAATCTTACTAATGTTGTAAATGTGGAACTGTGTGTGTTTGGATGTTTGTTACTCACGCAAAAACTACTGAACCGATTGCGATGAAACTTGGAATATAGGTAGTTGGATACCGAGAATAACACATAGGCTACCTTTTATCCCGATATTCCCGCGAGAACGGGACTTATGCGGATGAAACCGCGGGGAGCTAGTCTATTATTATTATGTAGTACTAGTTGTATCGTCCCGACTGGACTATGGTTCCTGGTTTTTATCAGGAAGTGCTCGTTTGCAAGGTGGCAACACTTTTGTTGTTACATACACCTGCCTACCCCCTATTTCGGTGGCTGATAACTTGCGTCTACCCTCAAAATATTTGAGATTGACAAGCAAATGTCAGATCGAGCTGTCAAGTTCAAGTGACAGCATCCTCAGTATCGAACAAACCATCGTTCGCGAGTGTCGTATCGCAGACATACGAATTTAGTGCTGTAATCCCGGTACAGGTGTATCCGTGTAAAACTCAGTGATCGCGGAAGTTCCATCAATTTGCCTACCACTATATCGTGAGCGCGCGCTCGGACCGTTCTGTGCCACAAATATTTTCACAATACCTAACTACGCTGTACATGTGCTTCGCCGGCCATCCTTCATCCCCAGGCCGGCTGGAAGATCGAGAGGATTGCGAGGAATTGATCATCAGGTCAAGGTTGGTGGTGTATTTACTTGCTTCGCCTTCTTGGTTCGACTAGGGACTTTTAGTCTCGGCGACGGGGTATTGAAGGAATTCATTCCGAAGGGACTTCGTCGACCCTATGTGCCGCCTTCGGACGACACATATTTTGGTGCCGAAACCCGGGAATCGGTTCCTTTAGATCCTTACATTTTTCCTAATCAATGTACTGTTTGGTGTTTTCATTTTATTCCGTTATTTCTTAATATTCGTTTGTGGTAAACAAGTCCCTACATAAAAACTCGCTCGCTGATATAAACCGACTATTTACTATTAACCTTCCTTATCAAAGAACATTCAACATCATTTTAATTTGATCGGGTTATACCAGTAATGTTCATTTTTCGTAAGGCTTATTACATTTGTGTCGTAAGATCATCACAATTTAAACAAACATTCTATTTCATTCAGGTGTTTATATTGTACCCTTCGGCTTGCGACATAGTAATAACATCGAATCAGATTCGACACTCAACCGGGCTTAATATTATCTGTGCTGTAGGATCATAATATAGACAAACATTCAATACTTTCAGGTGTTTATATTAATCACCCTCGGGCTTACAGCACAGAAATAATAGAATCTAATCTAGTCGATACTCAACCCCTGGCTTATTATATTCATTGTGTTGCAGGAGCATAATATAGACAAACATTCAATTATTCAGGTGTTTATATTAATTACTCTCAGGCTTGCAACATAGAAATAATAGGATCGAATTTAACTCGTTACTAAACTCAGACTTGTTATTATCTGTGTTGTGGGATCGTAATATAGACAAACATTCAATTCTTTCAGGTGTTTATATTAATTACTCTCAGGCTTGCAACATAGAAATAATAGGATCGAATTTAACTCGTTACTTAACTCGGGTTTATTGTTCTGTGTTTCGGGATCATATTTGGTATAAACAATCAATCAATACTCTTTCAGGTGTTTATACTGTGTTCTCGGGCTCGAAGCATAGAATAGTAAAATCATATTTCGTACTAACCTAGTTAACATTCGGTTTATTGCTTTGTAAAACTTCAGGTGTTTATATTTCTTTCGGCTTGAGGTACAAAAGTAGTAAAACTTTCTTCGTTTATCGTAATTCGTAAGCATAATCGTATTTCGTAAATTCACAAGCTTTCGGTTTCTTAGTTTTGCACTTCAGGAACTAATAATATAAGCAATCAATCATACATTCAGGTGTTTATATATAAATATCTCGGCTTGAGGTGCAGAACTAATAATATCACAACAGGTATCGCAAATAATCGTAATCAAACATTCATTCTAAAATCGAACTTATTCTGTTTTGCTTATTGGTAAACAATAGCATTCCTACCGGAGACTTGAAACGTTAACTAACCGTATCGTACCGTCACATCTGTTATCAGTTATCTATCACTTATCATTGTAAAGTCATAAACGATTTTCAACGTTATTGTAATAAAATCATAACGTCTTAGTACTTTGACGGTTTTAGGTCGCCGGTACCTACACTAGTTTTTAATTCGTTTACTATAGCTACCTACTTTTACCTACGACGTACACTTGCAGGTGTTATTCACCTATCGTTCTTATCTCTTATACCTATCAAACTTGTTGTTTAATAACTTAGCACATTTTATCGAAACTTTGTACAAATAATCATGTCGTTCAGTACTAAAGGTAAAGGCAAATTGACCAAGACTAAGTCTATGCGCGTGAAGTCAATTGACCCCGAATTTTCAGAACAAGATCTACCTTCTCTTAGAAGAAAACGTACTATTATGTATAATCGTTTAACTAAAGCTTTTGAGGTTGGTACTACCGCTCTGTCCGACGAATCGAAACATGACTTGTTCTTTTCTTACTATGACGACATAAAACTCATTGTCAGCAAATTCGAGGAATTGCATTTTGTTATCATTGATTTATCACTACGTTCGGATGAAGATCAGCTGCTTCAGGAAAGATTTGATGAAATGTACTTTAACATAAAATCCATGTACCGACAGTTGAGCAAGTGTGAGCAGAGTACCTCGTCAGCGCACACAGCTGATAGGACTGAGACCTCTCGCGTCAAGCTACCTAAGATCGTTCTACCTACATTCTCGGGTAATATTAAGCTATGGCCCGAGTTTATTGATAAGTTTAACTCACTTATTCACAATAATCGTTCCCTTAATGACACTGATCGCTTCCAATATCTTGTCTCAGTACTGCGCGACGATGCTGCTAGCGTCATAAAGAGATTTCCTGTGACACGGGAACATTACAAGGATGCTTATGGTAATTTGGTGGCTCGATACGAAAGTCAGCGTGAATTAGCTATTACATGCTGGCGGGACATATTAGGTATGTCTTTGAAAATTGCTGACCCGATCGAATTTCGTCGATCTATCGATTCTATCGACGAGAACTTGTGCATTTTGAAACGTTTGAACTTGCCCGTGGAACATTGGGAGTTTGTTTTGAATTATTTAGTTCTTTCGAAGCTGGACTCAAAAACTCGCTGCGAGTATGAACAGGGTCAGCCCAGTGACGTGATATTCAATTTCGCCGAACTTAAATTATTTCTAAAGCAAAAGTGTGAAGCTCGCATACGTGACGATCATTTTACTACGTCATCGAAGCTTTCTATTAACAATAAGGTATCGCCCTCTAAGCCGGTGCCATGTGCAATACGTCATACTTTTCTCACCTCGTCAGCTGATGACCCTGTTCATGCAGGTGTAAATAATAATAATACGACTATAGTCTACAAGTGCGTTGTTTGCGGAGGCCCGCACCAGATTATTCACTGCGAAGTATTCTTGAGCAAGACTGTGACGGATCGTGTGAATATAGTGTCGACTAATCAGTGGTGTTTTAATTGCTTAAAACCTTCTCACCATATAAAGGACTGTAAGTCGATATTTTCTTGTCGCAAATGCAAACGTAAGCACCACACGTTATTGCATAGCGATGCGTCCGCCACTTCTTCTTTGTCGTCGCAAGGCTCAACTACTTTGGTTTCCTTTTCCACCGAGACCACGGTCCTCTTGCCCACAGCACTCATACAATTAAAAAATGTACACGGTCAGTTCCTCACTTTTCGAGCATTGTTGGATACGGGGAGCCAGAATAATTTTATCACCGAACGTGCCTTACGGAAGCTACAAGTACTGCCTTCCGTAACGGCTGTTCATGTTTGCGGATTGGGTGGACTGACATCGGCCATCAAGGGTGAAGTTCATTGCACTATCGGTCTTAACAATAAATCGTTGTTTGAAGTAGACTTACAAGTTATTGAGAACATATGTGGTGACCAACCTATAGCCAAACTGAATCGTACTGGTTGGACAGACATAATGAACTTGCACCTGGCTGATCCTGGTTTTGATATTCCTGGTCCAGTTGACGTTCTTTTGGGTAGTGATGTATTCGCCAACTGTCTTCTCGGGGAACGCCTCCAGGGCTCTCCGATAAAACCTGTTGCACTGCAATCTATTTTTGGTTGGCTTTTGTTCGGAAGGGCATCGCTTGAATCTAGTTCGTTAGTAGCAACACAAACTGGCGTAGATCGGGAGCTCTCTCATCTTGTTCAAAGATGCTGGGAGCTGGACACTGTTTTCCAAACTTCAAGGTTATCGGTCGATGATGAGATGTGTGAGCAGTATCTCAGATCGGAACACTTTAGGGATACCTCTGGTCACTACATAGTAAAATTTCCTTTTCAAGAAATTTCGGAACGAGTTTCTTACGGATCTCAGGATATCGCTGTGCGACGTTACCATGCTATTGAGCGTCGTTTGGCTCGTGATTCTGAACTTCATGCACAATACTCCGAATGTATGAGGGACTGTTTGGACAAGGGTCACATGTCATTGGTTTCACCGGAAATCGGATGGGATGAGGCACCACCTTCTCATATTACAAGTCTAACAATCTTGTCTATTTGCTCTAAATCACGTGTAGCACCTATAAGGCAAATCAGTCTCCCTCGCCTGGAACTGTGCGGAGTTGTGCTCTTAGCAAAACTTTTCGAGTTTTATAAAAATACTAGGTCATTAGCTCCCAGAATTACCCAGACTTACTTGTGGACGGACTCAACCATACTTCTATCCTGGTTACATTCGCATTCGTCTCAATGGGCCACGTTCGTGGCCAATCGCGTCAGTCGGATTCAAGAAGTTACCCCCGTCGAATGGTGGAATTGCGTCGCGTCTAAGGATAACCCAGCCGATGTGTATTCGCGTGGACAGTTTCCTCAAGAGCTGGTACACAACCTGTTATGGTGGGCGGAGCCAAGTTGGCTGAATACAAATACGTACCCAGAGTTAATTTTAAAGTGTTCTGTTTGGGCTGATCCGATGGCTCTTGCTGAGGCCAAACCTATGAAACCAGTTTCATTGCTAACTCAGCATGACACGTACACACTAGAAGCACAGTGTTTGTTTAACATAATATTATTAGATAAATATTCATCGATCGATAGAATCATTCTGATAGTCGTATATTGCATTCGTCTCGTAAACAACACTCGTAAGAGGTCAACATCCTCTAACACTCACGTTACTCGTACTGAACGTCACGGGTCCTTATTGCGTATAGTTAAACATGTCCAGTCTGAGGAAGTCCACGACGAGGTTGTAAAACTTAAATCGAATAACAACATATCCAGTCCGCTTCGCAAACTCAGTCCTTTCCTTGATTCGCGTGGAGTTCTCGGGGTGGGCGGTAGGATTCGTCACGCAGGGTTGGAGTTTGACCACACACCTCCAGCTCTCTTACCTAAACATTCGTTATTTGCCTTTAAACTTATCGAATCGATTCATCGTACGCATTGGCACATTGGAGTTGACAATGTGGTTCGTGTAACACAGTACGGATCGCAAATACGCATCTTATTGAGCGACCTTTGGGTAAACTGTGTCTATTGCCTAAAGACGAATAACAAGTTTTCAAATCGCATAACAATTTTCTAGTATAGGTAGCTATAGTTCACTGGTGTAGGTAGTCATAAGTAGTTCATAAGTAGGCAAAACAAATCATATTCGTTTTTTGGATTCGCATCGTAACTTTATTCTATAGCACAATCGAATCTTACATAACTAATCGTAGGCATCGAGAGATATTATCCCGATGATCGTAGGTAACTAATTCATTAACAAACAAATATCTATTCTATTCTATAGGTAGGTAATAATAACCTTATCGTTATTGTTCTCGTACTCTTCATAGACTTATTTCAGACCTGTTTACCACAATCGTTTCACATCATTTCTAATCGTTTTTCTTCATTTTTTATTTTCGTTTATTTTGGAAAATACCAACTGTATTTTGGTGGGCGGTGTATCGTCCCGACTGGACTATGGTTCCTGGTTTTTATCAGGAAGTGCTCGTTTGCAAGGTGGCAACACTTTTGTTGTTACATACACCTGCCTACCCCCTATTTCGGTGGCTGATAACTTGCGTCTACCCTCAAAATATTTGAGATTGACAAGCAAATGTCAGATCGAGCTGTCAAGTTCAAGTGACAGCATCCTCAGTATCGAACAAACCATCGTTCGCGAGTGTCGTATCGCAGACATACGAATTTAGTGCTGTAATCCCGGTACAGGTGTATCCGTGTAAAACTCAGTGATCGCGGAAGTTCCATCAATTTGCCTACCACTATATCGTGAGCGCGCGCTCGGACCGTTCTGTGCCACAAATATTTTCACAATACCTAACTACGCTGTACATGTGCTTCGCCGGCCATCCTTCATCCCCAGGCCGGCTGGAAGATCGAGAGGATTGCGAGGAATTGATCATCAGGTCAAGGTTGGTGGTGTATTTACTTGCTTCGCCTTCTTGGTTCGACTAGGGACTTTTAGTCTCGGCGACGGGGTATTGAAGGAATTCATTCCGAAGGGACTTCGTCGACCCTATGTGCCGCCTTCGGACGACACACTAGTATAGTAGGTACTTATTTCGTAATTTGTTTTTATTGCTCAAGGCATTATTTAGAGAATGAATTTGATATATATATATATATATATATATATATATATGTATTAATTTATTAAGTGAATTTTCGAAGATGAATTTTTCCTTTAAAATATTTCTAGTGGGTACTTTTGCTTACCTAACTTGGATATTTTATTTTTACTTGATTCATAAAATGAAAAATTTCCTAAAATGCAGTAGAGGTCTTAGATTAAAACAGAAAGGTACTATATAATAACGTATCTAACGTTATTATAAGATAGCCTAGGACAAAGGCATACCGTTATATTCTTTTGGACTTTACAAGCCTTATTAATAAACGTTGGAGTACTGAGAACATGCCTATTTTTCCCATTAAAAGAAATTCCAAGTTGACAAACAGATACAAAATGAATGATAAAACTACTCTAACCTTACTCCACGTTTATTAATAAGGGCTTAAAAGAATGAGACGGTATCCCCTGGCCTTCGCAAACAACTTGTCTTCTTCTCTCGTGGCGTGGTGTGTCTCACCTAGTGTTAGAGTTGTCAGGTCGCCTCTAACGCCTCTAACTTAAATAAATAAATAAATTCTGTGACCAACACACAGCGCCATCTAGCCCCATGGTAAGATGCTAAGCTTGTGTTACGGTGACGAGACAACAGATATACTACTTATATTTATTTTTGTTTTGTAAATACATACATATTATAGGTACATAGAAATACACCCAGACCAGATACCAATATTAATTTTTAAGCATATATATTTGCACTCAGCGGGAATCGAACCCGCAACCTTCTGCATTGCAGCCAAGCGTTTGACGCGCCACAGAGGTCGACGAATATCTTTTAGTCTAGCGGAAATGAAACGAAAATACTATCACCGTGGCTTTGGATCACGTAAATTAGTTGAATAATCCATATCTTGTATTTTAGAACGGCCTTTAAAATTTCATTAATGTATCTCTACTCCCTAGGTCCAAGCTTTAAGGAAAAGCGCCGATTTTTTTATTTGTCACCCATCCAAATGACAAGCGGATGAGTCCCCTATGAACATGGATACGGTTGGTTACTGTAGCCTGTAGGTATATTCTGTTATGAATTATGACTAGACTCTATAAAAAACTTGAAAAACTCACGTTTCAAAGCACTTAGACAAGGTGAGAACCCAGTAAGTGTTTACAATGACAGCAGTGCATTCGTACGTTCCGTTCTTGAGTAGGGAGGCTGCGTACGGATGTCGGTAGCTCTGCGTTACTGTAGGGCCGAGTCGCTCAGTGCTGTCCACTTCGAGGTCATTGTCTCCTGGTACTTGGATAAAAATACAGTTTATTTATTAGGGTTACCCAAAGTTTAAAAACGTAACCAACGGATGAATACTGGACGCTTTTAGCAAAACTGCCCTAGACCACAGACTTATCGGTTGTGAACCGATTATGGCCATTAGGAAATTAGCCAGTGTCAAGTATTCTAATATATTATGCAAGTTATTTGCATCGAAACAGTCAAGTCGTCATAGTTAAAGTCAAGTCTAGGGAATCATTTGTAAACACGGTGGCCATTTACAAATAATCTTCACGGAGCCTTGGAGACAACACTAAGTTAATGTTTTGCACCGATTTTCACTTTCATTCCACTTGTACCTACACCTTCACGAAACTAAATTGATTAATATGCCCCCGAAATTAAACAATTTGCACGCATATGAACTAGGTTTCACAAAAATGAAAATTTAGCACCACATCTCCTCAACGAGTTCCCGCCAAGACTCCGACCACAGACTAGCCTTAGTCCAGTAACTTCTTCTTCTTCTTTAATTATGGCTTTTCCACCTGGACATTAGCCAGTGTCAAGTATTATTAATATTTGCAAGTTATTTGCATCGAAACAGTCAACTCGTAATAGTTAAAGTTAAGTCGAGGGAATCATTGTGAAATGGCGGCCATTTAAAATTATTGATTACAGAGCTTTGGAGACAACGCTAAAGTCCATGTTTTGCACAGATTTTCACTTTCACTACACTTGTAAACCTTCTGCTTACACACCTACTGCTCTACAAAGTTACTTTATTTGACCAAAAAGCTGAGCTGTCAATATATTTCATATACGCGTTGCATTAATCTATTTTTTTGTTGTTAGTTAAATGCTTATTTATGTAGCCCTTTTATTGTCTCGCAGTAGATGTGTAAAGTAGAGTATTCACCTCGGTACTAAAGTCTGTCTTTATCTTGGGCGCTTGAATCCCACGCTTAACTCAGGACTCTAGGTACATAACTCCTTTGCTTCGCTCAGGAGTTAAGTTTTTAATATCCTCGCTGCGCTCGGGAGTTAACCTTCTAGAGTCCTTCGTACGCTTTGGATTCAATATGACGCCCGCTATATAAGGCAGGACTTTAGTACCTCGGTGCATAAACTACTATTAATCTCTTCAGCTTTATAATATTGGTATAATGACCTCTTCGAAGTTATGATGTCTTGGTAATCGGAATAGTGAACTGGCTGATAATTAGTAACACACTGATTCTGCTTCCAAGCTAGATAGATAGATAGCTAGGTAGATCATGGTATTTCATAAATGCCTTTGCTAAGGCTATTATTGACGTTTATAGTTTGCACATCGAGATGATTGTCTGTCAGTATTGATTTTGGTCGTTCGATGCACAGGTGGCTGATGAATTTAGGGTAGGTTTAGACGTAACAGTTTTTCTTTCATAAGAACCTTCTCCTGATCATAACGAAGACAATAAAAAAGAATTAGTAAAATCGGTCCAGCAGTTTATGCGTGATGCCGTGACCAAGGAAAATAGGGATTTTTATATATAAGACTAGCTGCGCCCCGCGGTTTCACCCGCGCAAGTCGCGATCCCGCGTTGTACTACACCTTCTTACCGCAATGCAAAAATCCACACTTAAACGGTCGCCCATTGAAGTACTGTTGAAGCCAGGCGCGGTAGCGCCAATACTTCCCTGAATAGACTTTAGGATTTATAATATTAGTAGGATAATATAAACCTGTAAACCCATTTTGTCGAATCTACATAAAGATTCCGTCTGTTTTTTATCGTCGTTTGAGAAAAAGTGTCGAGACTTTTATGTTATCCAAAAAAATGTGTCTCGTGCTCTCGTACTAGCCTAGGTGATGAAATGTAACTATTTGAAGTGTGGGACTCGCGCATTAAAGTTTTCGTACCATTATTGCAAAAAAAAACGGCAAAAAACACGTATGTTGTATGGGAGCCCCCCTTTAATATTTGTTAATCTTTTTTTAGAGCTCGCGAAAAATCAAGCGTGACCTTATGTCAATTTCATACAAAAAAAATCTGTTGATTGGCGATTTCGTTATTCGATGAGAATTTTGGCTAGGGCCGCTGGAGCGATTATAAATAAATAAATCCTGTGACCAACACACAGCGCCATCAAGCCCCATGGTAACTAGTAAGCTGCTAAGCTTGTGTTACGGTGACTAGACAATGGATATACTACTTATATTTATTTTACTGAACTTTTCCTTGTTAGGAGCTTGCTTGGGGATATGTTCGACTTTACCTTTTATTATACCTTATCGTTATTCGATAAAAATGTTGGCTAGCAGGCCACGTGGTTCTACCGTAAAGTCCGATAAATCGAACTACGCGAACTCTTTTTTCCAGTTGGTTCGATTATTCGATCAATGTGTTCTCCTTCATTGAAACTCCTGATAATTCTATCAATGCGACCATAACCCGACTAGATTAAGTAGGTAGGTACCTACTTAATCGAATTTTAAAGTTAAATCGCTGGGTCTAATCTCAGCTTAAACACAAGAACCTTCCGAAATATTCCCTCGAGTACAGCTTGTAATTGTATCGAGGTGAGATGGAAGCTTGTTTTGTACCGGTCTTACGATTAATTAATTAGTTACAGTTTATTTTATCGCTCTAAGGTGACATATTCAAGCATCTCAATATTTCTCAGTAATTACAAAACAATTTCTTCTATGGTTTTCGCGTTTTTGGTAAAATAGACAAATGACATCTCAGTCAACCTTGAAAAAGCCAACTGTAAAGTTGGCGAAAGCTCGGTTCGTTTAAAATCATGAATAAAACTCGATTCAACCCGATAAATAAAGTGTTTTATTAATTACAAAACATTCGGAAGTACTATTTTGGTAATAAAACACAATATATACCGGGTTTTACTCGCGTTTCATTGATTATCGTCATTTTTTCTTAAATGATCGAGCTTTCGCCAACTTAACTGGGCATAAAGACGTTAATTTTTTAATTTGAGTACTTATTGATTGATTAATGATTATTATTATAACTTATTAATGATTTATTGATATTTTATTATTATTTTATATAATAATGAAATTAATGTGAATATGGATCTCGTTATCTGAAATAAATGTTTTTATTTTTTTTAATTTAAGTTATTCATAGTTTTTTTTTTTTTAACAATGAAATTTATTTCCAAAAAAATCCCCATGACAGGATTCGAACCTGCGTCCTTTCGCTTAAGCGATATTTCCTTGCTAAAAAATATTTCTATGTTTAAAATGCCTTGAGCAATAAAAACAAAAATAAATATTAAGTTATTCAATAAAACTTGAGTTAAACCCGGTATATATTGTGTTTTATTATGCAAAATCGCGAAAACCTTAGACAAAAATTATATTTTAGTATTCTCCTAACTTAATTTTGGTAGTTTTCTTTACACGATTGGTTGACTTTTACAACAGATTTTTTTTAAAACAAATTGTTTAAAACCAAATCTTCATTTTACAGCTAAACGTGACGTATTTAAACCTCTATTTTTTCGGTATTAAAAGATAAATGACATAATTTTTGAAATTGGTAGAAGAGTTTTACTAAATTAGCAATAGTTATCTTGTTATTAGGAATTGTTTGATTTTACTCACTAAAATATTTCATACTCGCATCTTACGTCCTTCTTTTACACATCTGAGTTTGCTAGCCCTATCCCTGTCACATCATTAGGTGAGTATGGAGTTATAGTGGAATAAAGAAACTATGTAATACTTTATGGCTACGTCCGCATAGGTAGGTTTACTTCGCGCTTAGAGCGCCTAGAACATACAGAGCTAGGCGCCAAGCGCTCAGTGCGGCCAGTCGCGAACTTTGTAAATCGTTCGTTTTAATAAGGGAACTCGCTAGCCTCGGGACGCTAAGCCACCTAGGGATTCGACTGCATTATTTAAATAGTATTTCAAAAATATCAGTCCTTTTTCTTACAAGTCCCAGGAACTGCACATCGTTATAAATACTTTAATAGGACTAGTAAAATATCAGTACAAACTTACTGAAATATGTATACAAAAGTGATTTTTCAACTATAAACGCCTCTATTCAAATATAAACTTTAAATATGCCTGACTGCAATGCGGAAGGTTACGGGTTCGATTCCCGCCGGGTGTAAATATTTATGCTTACAAATGAATATTTGTATCTGGTCTGGGTTTCTTTCTAAGAATCATATGTATATATTTATAAAATAAAAGTATATACTATATAGTATATCCGTTGACTAGTGCCCATAGTACAAGCCTAGTGCTTAGTTTGGGGCTAGATTGCGCGGTGTGTAATGTCGTACTATAATTAAATAATTAATTAAACGCAATGATACCGCGCTGTATTTTTACCACTGGCGCCATCTAGTGATAAATTAGCGTTAGTTGCGTTCAGGGATTTCGCTTGGTCCAGTGTTCATTTTAGAGTTCGGTATCAAATTGTGATTTTAAAAAAAGTTGTACAAAATTAGACACACGACTTGTCAAACCCCGTATTCGGAAAACAGGCAAGTTTAAGCGAAACTCAGCTAGTTAATAATATTGGCTTTAAATCAAAGCGTTTAACTCAACGGCTATGGAAATGCCAAGTTTCCGATAGTAAATTGTTTGTTTGTGGAACTGTACTGAACGCTCGCTGATTGGCCTGCGGTATTATCGAGCGTCGATGTTTAGTTAACGTCTTGCTATTAATGAACGCCTGGTACTTTTCAGTTTTAAACGACTCCCTAAAAAACGAGGAGGTTTTCTTCAATTCGGTTGTATTTTAGGGTTCCGTGGTGGAGGTTAAAAATGGGACCCTTCTAAGCGTTTAACTTAACGGCTATTGAAATGCCATGTTTCAGATAACAACTTGTTTGTTTGTGGAACTGTACCGAACGCTCGCTGATTGGTCTGGGGTATTATCGACGCCTTGCTAATTATGAACGCCTGGTACTTACATTTTTAACCGACTTCCTAAAAAAGGATGAGGTTGTCAATTCGGTTGTATTTTTAGGGTTCCGTACTTGAAAGTGTCTAAATGCAACCGTTTTACTAAGACTTCAATGTCCGTCTGTCTGTTACCAGGCTGTATTTCATCTCATGATCCGTGTAAGATGGTGACATTTTCATATAATAATATGAGTATTGAAATCTGTGTAAATGCCGGTCCTGTAGGTACCTATTTCGAAAACCCATTCTTATCGGGTTAGGGTTAGTCGTCCACCTCGAAACGGGGACCAGGGAACCCTTTCGAATTTGACAATAGTCAACTGGGCCCAACGGTAGCTTAGACATTGGGACGATCAAACTACATAATTAATATTCTCTATGGGAGCTACGAGTATGTACCCATAGTAAACTAGTATAAGTTTTTAGTTTATCAATCCTTCACCATAAAAACCCTTACCTTCAAATTCCCCATCTTCCACGGACGGTGTCCCATCAATACCCCCCCTAATTAGGCAGGCGCACACGACAGCCGCTGTAAGCCGCAACATTTTCAATGAGCTACCAGTTTTCAACTACAATAGCGCTTGTTGATATAAACTTTCGTAGAGTTGTTGAACGAAATCGTTGTTTGAAAATAGAATTTAGTTTTTTTTTTCGGGCTTACCACATAAAAATAAATAAATTCCAAATAGTTAACCTCCTTTTTTGTGGGAAGTAGGTACGTTAAAAATCTATGTTTTTATTGTAACATTGTAACATGTAAACACTACCAAAAATCACGTCAGATTCTTTAAAAGAAACCCGAAGTTTGTAACTTTAAAAAAAGTGGTTGTGTTTGATTTTATTCGTCAGATATTTCTTATCTGTGGATTGAAAACAGATTAAAAAATTAATAATTGAAATAAAACTCATTTTAATCGCGTTGTTTTGGAGTTTTGGCGGGAATGCGTTAAGGAGATGTGTTGCTAAATTTTCATTTTTGTGAAACTTAGTTCAAATGCATGTAAAATGTTTAATTTCGGGGGCATATTAATCAATTTAGTTTCGTGAAGGTGTACAAGTGTAAATAAAAGTGATGACGAACTATGACGACTTGACTGTTTTGTTCAATGCAAATAACTTGCAAATATTGATAATACTTGACACTGGCAAATGTCCGAAAGGAAAAGCCATTTTTAAAGAAGAAGAAGAAGAATCGCGTTGTTGCAATGATGCCATTTCGGACCCTTTACCCCGACTCCTTCGTCAAGGAATAGAAAGTAGTGAAAACAAGGAAAAATCGAAATTAGCCCTTTTAGTAAAATTTCAACAGCCTAATTACAATTAATTTATGTTTGAAAATGGTTTAACAGCGTTATTCTAATTTCGGTATAAAATCCAGTTTTATCGGAACGTTGATTAGAAATAATAATTTAACGTAACAGGAAGGCTAAGGAGAACAAATGAATAGGAATATTAATCACAATCACGAAGTACGATGAATGGTCCAAATTCAGATACAGTTCCATTTTATATCTTGTTAACGAGCTTATTCAGGGATGGGTATGAAAATAATTTTATTATTTTGGTTGGTAATCAATCTTTGTCTTTTCATTTTATTTTTTAGCTATTTCGCGTAAATTCCGATCCCGTGGAAATTCCCAAAAACCCTTTCCTATTGGATCCTTATACCCCACAAAGAATAATCTCTAAATATCATGTCTCTGGGACCATGTCTTATAGTCAAAGTCAAAGATGTACTTATATCACATTTTCGAATTTCGAATTTCACGTAAGCGTAGTCTTCTTCTTCGTTTAGCCAGTGTCAAGTATTATTAATATATAGAAGTTATCTGCATTGCATCGAAACAGTCAAGTCGTCATAGTCAAAGTCAAGGCCCAAGCGTAGTCTAAAAAAAAACTACGTGTACGTGAAATGAGTAAAAGTAGTTTTTTCATTATAGTAACCGCCATTTTGTTGACTTTCATGACAATGTGTCATAGGCACAGTTTTTGGCATTTTGGCAACCTCCTCCTTTTTTAAAGTCGGTTAAAAACGCGATTAAATAGGAGATTAAAAACAAAAACTACCAGGGTTACAGCACACGGTAGAAGTTTGATCACAATCGTCTTGTTATGTCAACATTACGGTAAACGCCGGTTCTCTAC
The DNA here is from genome assembly GCA_949358125.1 of Idaea dimidiata. Lineage (NCBI taxonomy): Eukaryota > Metazoa > Arthropoda > Insecta > Lepidoptera > Geometridae > Idaea > Idaea dimidiata. Next base: position 4,024,014 of record OX442342.1, read on the forward strand.
GCCTACAGTGCTGGTAAGCAACATTTAATTAGCAATTAACAGTTTATTTTATCATAACCATCGTTGTGCTTCGGAAGCAGCATTAAGCAGTTGGTCCCGGTCGGTTGCTATCTCTGCTGATAGCAGTCGTTAGATCAAGTTAGAGGCCTTAAGGCTATTATATCTTACCTAACACTAGATGAGCCACGCCACTACACGAAAATGAAAGAATGCCTTAACCAATCAATAAAATTACGAAAGAAGAAAAATCAAATTTGGGCGCTGTTCCCGGTTGCATCCCTCTCAGAAGCCCGAGGTCAGCTTTCCTGCCCCCTTACGTCTTCACTTCGCACGATATGTGTAGTGTTATGGCTTTCTGTCAGCAATATAGGACAATTTAGCCAGTTACTCGTACTAATAGTGAACTACCACTATTATACTTTAATCGTTTGAAATAATTTTCAAAGCATGGCGACGATTTTTCTCCAACCCCATGGAACATTTGTTTGCAACGTGTAAATTTCGTGTTTGGCACTGGTATTTTTATTTTCACTTCACTTGTTGAAATTCGGGTAACTAAATTGATAACATGCCGCCGAAATTAAACAATTTTCACGCAATAAAACTAGGTTTTGCTAAAATAAAAATTCAGGACGACGTTTCACTAACGCGTCAAAAACAAAATTCCCAGTCACTTCATTCAGCCAGTGAGTTTTACTGATGTTTACAAACTCTTTCAGTCTGACATTATCATGAAGTATGCATTATAAAATGACTGGCCCCGATGCTAGAAAAAAAGTTAAAATAAATCAGTTTATTTTTAATTGTGTGATAGGACTTGACTCTAATTATGACGACTTGACTGTTTTGTTCGATGCAAATAACCTACAAATACTGATAATACTTGACACTGGCAAATGTCCGAAAGGAAAAGCCATTTTAAAGAAGAAGAAGAAGAATTGTGTGACAGGCAGTTTTGGCGGGAATGCGTTAAGGAGATGTGTTGCTAAATTTTCATTTTTGTGAAACTTAGTTCAAATGCGTGTAAAATGTTTAATTTCGGGGGCATATTAATCAATTTAGTTTCGTGAAGGTGTACAAGTGTAAATAAAAGTGAAAACCGGTGCAAAACATGTACTTTAGCTTAGTGTTGTCTCCAAAGCTCCGTGAACAAACATTGTAAAAAATGGCCCCCTTTTTACAATGATTCCCTCGACTTGACTTTAACTATGACGACTTGACTGTTTTATTCAATGCAAATAACTTGCAAATATTGATAATACTTGACACTGGCAAATGTCCGAAATAAAAGCCATTTTTAAAGAAGAAGAAGAAGAAGAATTGTGTGACAATTTTATTCACGTCATTCAGCCAGTGAGTTTTACTGATAACAAACTCCTTTTGAGTGTGACATTGTGAAGAAGTTTGCATTATAAAATGAGTGGCCCCGATGCTAGAAGAAAAAAATGTGTTCGTAACTTCTGGCTTGTTTTACCCACGTTTTTATACTATCGCTATTCCTGTTTGTTTGTCGGTCCGGGCGGAATCTTGCAGCTTCAATTTGAGGCACTTAGTTAGCGGGCTGAAACTTTGGGAATAGTTCTGAACCAGATTTAAATTTTAGATTTTTATACAGATAAAGAGTCTTGCTAACCGAAGCAAGAGGTCTGGGAAAGACGTCTGGTGTTGAAAAACGGTTCAAAATAATAAAACCAACGCGGTTAAAACTAAAAGAAATGAGTTCTACTTTTAATTCAAACCATTTATTTCTATTGAATCAAATAGGTAAAACTCGACCCTTCTCTTCGTAGCATATTGGGGGGATAAAAAAGGTCGAAACCACAACGTAAGTTTCTATAATATTCTTAAAGGTATTAAGTAAAACTATTCCACGACTTCGATAGTTGTTTCTTGTTCAACCATGAGAATTTTAATATGTTAGGGTAAAGTTGGAGATTTGTATTTATGTACCCTCATTGTTTGTTTTTTTTTATTCTACTTCGTTGGAATACAAAGTAGGAGAGTAGAGATGAATTGGATTTAGGTTAGTACTTACTAGCTGCGTAAGTCCCGTTCCCGCGGGATTAACGGGATAAAAAGTAGCCTATGTGTTATTCCAGGTCTTCAGCTACCTATATTCCAAGTTTCATCGCAATCGGTTCAGCGGTTCATAAGTGATTGAGTAACAAACTTCTAAATATCCAATCATCGTAACACACACTTCCACATTTATAATATTAGTAGGATTTGGAAATTATCAACTACAATATACGATTTTAAACTTACATGGTCATTTACACTATCATATGAATATTATTACCAGTTACTTCGACCAGCTTGTTCACGAGACAGTCTCGTGTAATATTGAGCTCCTTGTAAATAAAAATATACATGCTAAAAACCTCGTTATCTAAGACTATTTACTACAAGTTTAATCGCAATCAGTTCAGTAGTTTTGCGTGATTGAGTAACAAACACACATTCATACTCACAAAATTTCAGCTTTATAATATTAGTTGGATTGTGATAGTTTTTCTTTTGTTGCTTGGAACATTGCTTTTGTCATGGGGTTTTTGGAATAAAACTGTGTAAAAACCAGAGACATGTTACATCGTCGTCTTCGCTCCTAGAAGACTGTGCACTTGACAACTTTTGAAATATCAATTTAAATCATGTTTTCCAATATTAAGGTATTTTTTTATTTTATATATCAAAACGGTCCTGTTCAACCCAGCTGGATTCAGTCTGTCCTTATCTAACTAACCGATGAACACTAAAGTAAAAAAAGGACAGATCGGTGTCTCTCTAACATCAAGCAGGACCGTTTTTTGACGAAATAAGCTTTCTAGTTCAATACTATTTCTGAACGCGCCGCGTTTTGAATTCCCGCGCACAAAAGTGACAGGGGCTTCTAAAAACTTTTACGCGTCTCGTCCTCATTATTCTGTGATTCATTCAACAAGATTGTGATAAAATTAAGATACAATGGCGATCTCTGTTTAATAGCATGTTTAACAATAATCAATCACGTAATAAAAGTATCCTCAGTAATTTTGTCCTTTGATAGGATAAATCTTTTATTCAATTTCTATGGTAAAAACTTACTAGAGCTAATATTATAATTGCTATACCTAGGTAGTTCAAACGTTTTTTGTTTGTTTTTTTTTATTATAATTGCTATAATGTAGTTCAAACGTTTTTTTTTGTCTATTTTGCAGAAACATCTGAACGTATTTTGGGTATTTGACACACGATCTACATTAAAAAATAGTAGTTTATGCACCGAGGTATGTACTAAAATCCAGTCTTATATAGCGGGCGTCATATTGAATCCAAAGCGTACGAAGGACTCTAGAGGGTTAACTCCCGAGCGCAGTGAGGGTGTTAAAAACTTAACTCCTGAGCGAAGCGAAGGAGTTATGCACCTAGAGTCCTGAGTGAAGCGTGGGATTCAAGTGCCCAACATAAAGACAGTCTTTAGTACCGAGGTGAATACTCTACTTTACACATCTACTGCGAGACAATAAAAGGGCTACAAAAATTAGCATTTAATTAATAACAAAAAATAGATTAATGCAACGTATATTAAATATATTGACAGCTCTATATTAATTGATTGTATTAGGCGTTACTTTTCGGAACTACATATCAACTATATTAAAAATTAATATTAAGTTTTTAGTCCCGATACCTGACTAGTATCACTACGTATCATGTGGTCTATATTAATTAAACTAGCTTTAATTAAATTAGCTCTATATTAATTAAATTCACCAATGTTACATCAAAATGACAAAACCACACATCGGCCATAGCTGATAAAAAAAAAGTTGGGGCTTTATACTAACCAAAACTTTTTGCTTTACCTTTTCGTCCGTGAAAATAGAAAAAATTAGCCCAGTTTTTATTTTTTTAATGTTTTATGTCTAGGTGGTCAAGTCGTATGCTACCAGAACCTTAGTTCCAAATTTAAATTACTTTATGCCCTAGGTGCATAATGTGCACTTTATGCACCTAGGGAATAAAGAGTCGCTTTACGTTGACCTTTTTGGTCAAATAAAGTAACTTTGTAGAGCAGTAGGTGTGTAAAAATATTTAGTATTGCAGAAGCTAATTCATGCAGCTCATAGGTATTAAGGAAATTGTACTAACAACTATTGTAAATGTTTTTTTGAAGTATAAACTATAAGGGTTTCTTACTGTTTACGAAACCCCAAAAACTAGGATGGTAGAAATCTACCCACGAGGAATCTGTAAGGATTTCTAAACGTTTGCTAAACGTACGACATTGATAGATGCTTAATATTCAAATTTTGTCATAGATTTTCGCGATTTTGCATAATAAAACACAATATTTACCGGATTTTACTCGCGTTTTATTTATTAATAACAAAGTTACAATGTACTAAGCTTTCGCTAACTTTACTGTTAGCTTTTTCAATGATGACTGAGATAAAGAACGAAACGGGAGTAAAACCCGGTAAAAATTGTGTTTAAAAATAAATGTTTTAACCTTAATTATTTAATGAAACACTTCATTTTCCGGATTTAATCGCGTTTTATTCATGTCATGTTCAGTCAACTTTGAGAAAGCTAATTGTAAAGTTGGCGTAAGCTCTTTTCGTTTAAAAACATGAATAAAACGCAATTAAACCCGGCAAATAAAGTGTTTTATTATGCAAAATCGCGAAAACCATAGAAGAAACCTTATTATTTATCTTAAAAAAACGGTCTAATTTTGGTTAAAAATGACACCATTTTTTTCTTGCCACTCGCATGAGTAATAAAAATTCAAAACCATTAAGGAAAAATTGCACCATTAACTTGAAAATTTTACCCACAAAAGGTTTGGAAAAAATAATTGTAACACAACATAAAGGAAGGCTACAGAGGGTTTTCAAAAATGCCTCGTCACGTCTTTATATCAACGAGGCTTCGATGGAAAATGATAAAATACCTCGAAGGGCATCCCTTGGTACCTTTTGGCCGGAGCTGTGTACCTCGCCTTGCTTAGTTGTTGTTTATTTATTTATATAACAAAAATTTTCAGACTTACAGCATTTAAACCCCTGAAAACGTCTGAAAGGCATTATACCATAATTAAAAATAATTATTGAAGATTTTTTATCTTACTAATATTACAAACGCGAAAGTTTGTATGTAAGTATGTATGTAAGGTTGTTACTCTTTCACACAAAAACTACTGAAACGATTGCGATGAAACTTGGAATATAGGTAGCTGGGGATCTGGATTAACACATAGGCTACTTTTTATCCTGATATTCCCGCGGGAACGGGACTTACGCGGGTGAAACCGCGGGGCACATAATCACATAAATTAGATTTAAGTAAAACTAAGTAGGCATCAAAATGAATCAGCTAATACCAGAATAGAGTCAGATCTCAAACAATATTTGTGCCTTGGCTCAACCAATCCATAATCCTCACTGAGTTGTGGAGGAATAGCAACCTTGCGGACGATGCTGGCTTCAGAGCAATCTTATTCTTCTTGTTTCTCTCTGTTTCCTATAGTGAATAGTAGTTTGTCTTGGGTTAGAGTTATCAGAAGCCGTATACCCGTAATGAAGTTAAAAATTTCATTTCAATATCATTGCAGTCAATTTTCAATCTCAAATTTGACGGTTGTCAAGTCTCTGGTCTCTGGTTTGCATACAACTTATTTCTTCTTTTTCTGCTTTTATATGAACATTAGAACATTAGCCAATGTCAAGTACCTATTATCAATATTTGCAAGTTATTTGCATCGAAACTGTCTAGTCGTCATAGTTATTGTCAAGTCGAGGGAATCTAAAACGGCGGCCATTTACAATGATTGTTCACAGAGCTTTGACAACGCTAAAGTCCATGTTTTGCACCGTTTTTTACTTTCACTACACTTGTACACCTCCACGAAACTAAATTGATTAATATGCCCCCCAAATTAAACAATTTACACGCATTTGAACTAGGTTTTACAAAATGAAATTTTTGCAACACATTTCCTCAACGAGTTCCCACCAAGTCTCCCCTTACAACTTATTTGTACTATGGTTAAACCATCCTATCAAGCAGGCCAGTAGGTATAAGTAAACTCAAATTTATCAGACTAGTAAGTAATTTTAAAAAGACGTCAGCTCACACGATGTTCTTTTACTGGTATACTGAAATAAATCGGGAGTCGGTACCATCTAAATTGCCTATAAAAGTACCTTTACTACCTATGAAATGACAGCGATGTTTCTCGTGGCATAGGTCGAAGTAAAACATACGTCTAGCTTTGTTCCGTGGTTTCTTCCATCTTCCGTCGTAACCCTTTGAAATATCTTGAATATTAGAAGTGTCATTTGAGCGTATGAAAAAAAAACAAATTGTATGGGTTGATAGAACCTATCCGTTTTCTGGTTGTCTGCTGATTTCAAAAACGGCTCATCCGATTCAGACCTTAACGGGTTCGAATCCTGCTGAGACCGGTAATTTTGAAAGAATATGTACCAAACTGAAATTTAAGTACTCATCTAAACAGCATAGGCAGCTAGTGTAGTATATAATGTTGCCATAATTTAACTCGTAAACTTTCCAAAAATAATTTTGTAATTGTTTAAATATGCACATAAATACGGAGCGGTATAACTCGAGCGGTTTTCCCTTGATTAATGTATCCCCAAGTTTAGGGTAAGGCTTCAGAGTGTCTCAACATACCGGCGACTTTATGTCGGAGACTTTTTATCGGCGATTATTAGTCGGCGACGATCTGTGGGCGGTTTTTTGGCTACTAAAAAACCGCTTCTTGCCAGAGATATGTAAAAACTTCTAGATACGTAATAGGGCGAATTTCTTGGCAACACAAATCTAAGTCAGCTAGCCAAAGAAGTCTTAGTTCCATCCCAGCTCACGTCACGATCACCCGCTTGTTAACACACAGTACATTTAGTTCACTTTCACAACATTATTCACAGACAACAATGCCTTCGGCGTATTTAGGCGATGCACGAATTATACTCCAAAAACTGGCAAAAATATTTCATTTTATACGTAAGTAAAGCTATATTTATTTATTTTAGATTATTTTTGAAAGTTTTTTTTTTCCAAAAACTCAACGAAGTTTTGACTTAACGTTTTATCATTCTCTCCTAACCGCTTTAATAATAATATTATGACATCTCTTTCTTACGTCATGCAAGTAGCTTATGTTGTAGAAAGAGATAACAATAGTTTCGTCTATTTCTTCTTTAATTTATGTGAATGAATATAAATAACTAGCTGCGCCCCGCGGTTTCACCCGCGTAACTTCCTATCCCGTAACGTTAATGATCTACTATATATAATATTTCTAATAATATTTCTATAATATTTCTACCTCTAAACCAACCCTGTACCAAGTTTATGAAAATCGGGTCACCTTCTCTTTTTCACCCATCACGTATGTTGTACCAAGTGTTGCTTAACCCGTACGATCATTCAAAGTACCCTATATATTATTTCTACCCTTTACCAAATTTCATTCATATCGGTTTACGGGTTGTTGAGTTAGAAATAGAAATACACCATTTTATTTTTCAGAGCTGCCGTCCCGCAGTTTCACTTGCGTAACTCCCGATCCCGAGGGAATATCGGGATCAAAAGTAGCCTATGTCACATCTGGATAATGTAGTTTTCTATTAGTGAAAGAATTTTTGAAATAGGTCTAGAAGTTTCTGAGATGACCCCAAAATACATACATACATACATGTTACCAACGTAATCTCTTTAAAATATTAATTATACCAACATAAAACAAAATATTAGGAATCAAAAGTACAATGAGATATTGCAAAAGAATTTTTAAAAAGCACTGCAGTTTGGTGACACTACCGTCTCGCATGGAGCCGACCGATTGAGCCGCGCGGCATGATGCCTCACAGAGCTGGCTGGCCACCCTCATCATCGTCGCCCGCTACGTGTATAAGTATATGCACGCTTGGTACTTATTAATTATTTATTGTGGAGTTATTTTAAAACTGTAATATCTCGTGAGATATTCATTGAAATCAAGTGATGTTAAGGACAATTATGTTTAAAATTAAATACTTTTAATGAATAACGTATTTATTTGGATAAGGATTAATATCATATTTACAAAATTACCTTCGGAAACAATGCATTGTTCTACAATAAATTTCATTACTCTAAAAGATGTTATATTGAGTCAACCTTAAGAGTTAGGCATATGCTGTCGCGGACTATTTATTAGATCCTATTTAGAGGAACAATTCTCTCATACATGGTTTTTATGTAACTTTGACCGTTTACTCAGCGCACGCGACAGAATCTCGGAAAAGAGGGATTTTTTTCCCGTTTTTGCAACATATTTCATGGATGCTCCGCTCCTATCAGTCGTAGCGTAATGTAATATAGCCTATAACCTTCCTCGATAAATGGACTATCAAACACAAAAAGAATTTTTCAAATCGGACCAGCAGTTCCTGAGATTAGCGCGTTCAAACAAACAAACAAACAATCAAACAAACAAACTCTTCAGCTTTATAATATTAGTATAGATGAGGGTGTATAGCATACTTTGTGCCGCTTTTCAATAATGATTTGTTCTGCAATGGCGTCTCTATAACTTTAATAGACTCATTGCTTCTTGCCATATTCTTGTAAACTGGTAAAAATAGCTGTAAACGAGTGTCAAACGACTGGCAACACCAACCGCGACGGGTATGCCGAGCGCAGCCGATGCCGCCCGACACCGACCGAAGGAGAAAGAAGGAGACGCGCGCGCCCGTGCGATCCGACGCTTGCGCCATATTCACTTTTTCTTGTAACAACGAAATAAACGGTGGCTTCTAAGTTTGTTTTAATTATTAACAATAGCTACGATTTCCCCTGCCCGCCTGATATAGAAAAAAGTTATGTGTGAAGGAAAACATCGTGAGGAAACCGACTTGTCCTAAGAGTTACCATGGGCCGAAGACATGGGACATTCGCCAATACGGGGTAGGCTCCCGTGGCGTCTTACTGCCTTACCCCTCTAAGAAGAGACCCTGGTCCTGCAGTGGGACAAATTAACGGGCTGATTATGTTATGTTATGACTTGCATAAGGTTGCTCTTAAACGTCATTAAAATCAGTCAACATATCAAAAACTTTAATGTCTGCCAACTTAATAGCAATCTTTTAACATGAAAACTAGCTGAACCTGAACCTCGCTGATTCACCCGCGTAAGTCTGCTTTTCTACCAGAGATGTGCTATGCTACGATGCTATTGTTGCGTTTGATATCCACCAATCACATTCATTGGTGCACATAGCTTAGCGTATTTTCGTAGCGTAGATTTTACATCTTTGCCAGCATAGCTGCATGGCACATCTCTGGTGGAAAAGCAGCCTGAAGCCTGTTCCCGCGGGCATATCAGGATGTGTTGTACGTATAAACCTTGCTATTGTATCACTCTAACTATTAAAAAACCGCATCAAATTCGTTGCGTAGTTTAAAAGATCTAAGCATACATACACAAAGACAGAGGGAAACGCCTTCGTTTTATTTATACTATAGCTATATAATGATATAGTTCAACGTCTGATTCTCTATTAAAATATTTTTAAATGTATTTAGCTACTTACATAATATCTCCTTTAAAAATGAATACCTATTTCCCTTGGTCACGGTATCACGCGTGACCAAGGGCTGGACCGATTTTGCTACGAGTAATTCTTTTTTTCTTATGGAAGAAAAATATCGATATTCCCGCGGGATCGGGACTTACGCGGGTGAAACCGCGGGGCGTAGCTAGTATTCTATAAAGGGCAATTCGCCCCTAATTAAAGAATACGTGCCCAGCTGTGGTATAATCTAATTAGCATCCACCGCTAGTAGTTGCTAACTTGCAGTACATTGCTGCTTTGACGTAACGTGGTTGTTACAGGTGATTACTTCAAAGCAGCAATGTTGAATACGAAATATGCTTTTTAACAGTAAATAGCAACTAGTAGCGGTGGATGCTAATTAGATGATACCACAGCAGGTGAGGTGAGGTCAAAAGCAATTTATGTAAAAATAACGTTTATAGCAACAATGATTATTTTATCGCTAGTTTGCGTTACCTCCTTTAGGGCAGGGCTTTTAAGAAGTTTTTCCGCCAAAGCAGATGTTAATATGTGGTAAAATTTCACCCAAGTCCCTCCCCCTTCTTGTCGCCAGTTTTTTGAGTAGCGTAATAACTTTTATTTTAAATTGGATACTTAGGTTTACTGTTCATAAAAATGATCTCGGATTTTCTCATTCTTTTATAACACGTTTTACTGTTATTAACTTGTTTCATGCTAATTTGGTTGGAAAACACAGTATAAATAAGGAGGTAGCTCGTTTCGTTGGAAAAATAGCTATACAAATATATGAGTTTCTGTGCTTATTATGTTGTTTTTTTTTTCAAATTATAGACTTTTTGGACGTTTTTTTAATTTCAGACTATCATCTGACGCTTTAGTTCCTTGTATTTGACCAGTCAAGATAATTATGCCAATGACCTCCGATGAGAAGAAGCCACAAGAAATACATGGTAGTTTTTTTAGCTGAATATTTAGATTATCACATACGCTACTTTTGATCCCGATATTTCCGCGGGATCGGGTTTTACGCGGATATAGCCACGGGACGCTATTTATTTGTCTTAAAGTCATAAACGAAGTTAATAAAACCCTACACTTTGTCTAAGTATGTAACTTATAAAATGGATTCCCTTTATCGTTGACCGGCCTCACGTGCTTAAAACCCGCCATTTTTTCACGCAAATAAAGTCCTGTGCGTAAATCATTTAAACTAGCGGGGAAAATGTAGTTTTTCTTAATTTAAGGGTCCACCTCGATGAACCACCCACTTGAAATGAAATAAGAATGTGACAAAGATAGCGCTAGCGATTTTCAAATGTGGACAAAAAGGATGTAGATGCGACTACGCTAAATTTTTGAGCAAAAAAAATAAAAATTGCTTATTACAAGTTAACTAGACAATTCATCAAAAAAATATGCTGAGCATATTCAAGAAATAGTTAATAGGTTCATAACATAAACAAAAGTCATTAAGAAATAATGGCCGGTTTCAAAGATATTTAAAAAAAAATCTAAAACACGTGTTATTCTTCTTTTTTTTCTATCGTTTTGTTTTAAAATAATTGTGTGTTCATGCTGGGGATTTGATAGCTTATATATTCTATCTAATTGTAGATTTTACAATTTTTTGCTGTATGGACCCATGAATTCCGAATTATTAGCAAGTTTATCAGAGTAAAATTGCATATCTAGCACTCTTAAGGTGAACGCAGATTGATCCGCGCCGAACGAATCGTTTTTTTGTCGTTTACGGGAAACGGTACCTTATATAATCTTACTAATAATTATACACGCAAAAGTTTGTATGTATGTATGTGAGTTGTTGTTTTCGTAGTGGTGTGGCTCACCTAGTGAGTTTTCAGATCGCCCTCTGAGCGACAACTTGACCTAACGACTGCTATCAGAGGTAACAACCGGGACCAACTGCTTAACGTACCTTCCGAAGCACGGGGGAGCTCAAAAATATGAATTTAGCCACACAAAGTTTGCGGTCGCCCATCCAAGTAATGACCGCGCCAAGCGTTGCTTAACCCCTTAACTTTTCAACTGCGGAATAGCAACGATACACCTTAAATAACAAGTGCGAGTCGAACTCGCGCACGAAGGGTTCCGTGCCATGATCAATTAGATAGATCTAACATTGCGTTTAACTTTTAACAATAAATGTACCTATACACATGCAAAGTTACATCTTCTTAGTAAAAAGCGTGTCTGAGCTAAGCGCGGACGGACGTACGGACATCTGGGGCTCTATTTTTGAACCAATTGAGGCATTTCGAGCGATTTTAATACCTTGATTTCTACTGATTTTCGTTCAATTTCTGTAATTTTTCTACGTAAATCGCACGTCCACAACGAGAGGTATCAACCACAACAGGAGTCCGGCATCAAACGATAATCAGCAAATATCGAATTATTTAAATCGCCTGAGTGCAACGAGCGATTCAAAAATAAGGCTCCTGGCCGCTGCAAAAAGCATCAAGATGCGGGAATCACTAAAAATCAATGCATTAACGAACGATGCAAACGAGATTCAGCGCAAACGGAACCATTCGGACAGAGAAGACGAAAATATAAGGGTTTCTTGTTGTCTACGAAACCCTAAAAATCACGTTTGTTGTATGAGAGCCCCCCTTAAATACTTGTTTTAATTTTCCGTGAAATTTTCAACTGTTAAGCTATCACGGTTCATGAGATACAGACTGGTGACAGAAAAACTGACAAACAGACAGCGGAGTCTCAATAATGGGGTTCCGTTTTTCCTCTTTATTTACAGAACCCTGTAAAAAATTCGCTATACATTGAGGTTCTATTCACAGTGTAGATAGACCAAACCGTTTTATTTACTCTAAACAAAGCCACTGAATGTCTATAAATCAATTTTTTTGTCATTTATCGCGCGGATATGGCGACGGTTCTATCAAATGGTTAATTTATCACATAGGTGGATTACCCCTAAACTTTTATACAGGGCGATGTGTGTTTTATTGACTGAGCGAGCAGCGCGGGCGGCGCTTCAAGTTTAGTCAGATTAGTTTTTGCCTGAAAAATGAATTCCTATTTCGTTACGGCGGCATCACGCGCGTGAACGGCTGGACGGATTTTGCTAATTCTTTTTTTGTTGTTTTACTATGATCAGAAAGTTTTTATTTTTATTTTTGATAAAGATTTACGCGGGTGAAACCGCGGGGCGCAGCTTGTACAGCATTAAAAAGAATATATCGATTTTTATTTCAATTTGTGCCTTATTTACCTACAGCATTCCGGTTTGATAGGTAGGAATGTGGAAATACCATTGTAGCGGCCATTAATGGCTAATTTGTATTGATCGGTACAGCCTGTATTTTGAACGATATTGTTTCAAACATTTAACAACATACCTACCTACATTATGGCCTCACCCGCTAAAACACCGCTTTTATTCCGATATTTCCCGAAGATTATCGACATAAAAGTCGTTTATGTGTTATTCCAGGTCTCCAACTACCTACGTTCCAAGTTTCATTGCAATCGGTTCAGTAGTTTTTGTGTGAAAGAGTAACAAAGTCAGATACATAGAAAACGAAGTTTTACGTTTATAATATACTAGCTGCGCCCCGCGGTTTCACCCGCGTAAGTCCCGATCCTGCGGGATTTTCAGGATTAAAAGTATCCTATGTTACTCCATCATTTGAACTATCCCTATGCAAATTTTCATCCAAATCGGTCGAGCCGTTTGACCGTGAAGAGGGAACAAACAAACAAACAAATAAACAAACAAACAGACTTTCGGATTTATAATATTAGTAGGACTAGCTGCGCCCAGCGGTTTTACTCGCATAAGTGCCGTTCCCGCGGGAATATCAGAATAAAAAGTAGCCTATGTGTTAATCCAGGTCCCCAGCTACATATATTCCAAGTTTCATCGCAATCGGTTAAGTAGTTTTTGCGTGAAATAGTAACAAAGTCAGATACATACAAACAATTTTTCACGTTTAGGTATAATATTAGTAAGATTAAATAAACTAGAAATTCTAACTCGGGTATTTTCGTGTGTTGGCTTCGTGAAGGTTCCGGTAGGTACAGCTTATTTTTTCCTATTCAAAGATATCCTTTCAACCCTTCTCCACGTGACATAAAACCTACCCCGCTATATATTTATTGGCTACACAATCCACTTGAGCGTCACTATTCGTGTTGTGGACAAACAGACGACAAACATCTCTATCGGCCGATAGGTCAGCAAGAAATCTCCGACCCTATACAAGATGTAACGGGTATGCCCTTTTAATCCGAAAGGGGGTTGTTCTAGACGTCTAGGCAAACAACTTTTGTTCTACGACTTGGAAATTCGAAGTACTTTTCGAAAAATTTAGGTGTAAAGTTTACTTGAAAGTCAGCTGTTTCTGAGAGTTCGAGGTCATTGACCTTATGTTGTCCTTTTATTTAGTTTGATGGTTTACAATCAAAACTTCAATTAACTTTTATTTTCAAAAGCAGCTGTTTTTTCAGTGAAACATAATCTCAAAATTTACAAAAAAAGTTTGATTTTTCAAAAGTCGTAGAACAAAAGTTATTTGCCTAGGCGTCTAGAACAACCCCCTTTCGGATTAAAAGGACCTACCCGTACAAATTGCATAATATTAATATACTTTGATATAAATAAATCCTGTAACGAACACACAGCGCCATCTAGCCCCATGGTAAGCTGCTAAGCTTGTGTTAAGGTGACTAGACGACGGACATGCTTAATACTACTTATATTCATTTTTCTATTGTAAATACATACATATGACACATAGAAATACACCCAGACCAGATACAAATATATCTAATTTTCTTCTTCTTCAGAGTCTTTGCATACGGCAGCAAATTAGATATTATGTTAGTGTTATGACACCATTCATTTACCGTAAAAGCACTAAGCACTAGGCTTCCATAATACTATTTTTTTTTTGTAAATACGTCCATATTATACATTGATAGTCACCCTGACCAGATCCAAATATTTATTTTAAACCATTATTTGCACCCGGTGGTAATCGAACCCGCAACTTTCTGTGTTGCACCACAGAGGCAGCCTAACGGTTACGGTATACCTTGTAAACACCGTAACCATTTGTTTGACGACCTTGTTACCACCAACCTAAGTCGTAACGACAAGCGGACTCTTCCGTATTTCGATACGTAAACCAGTTCAGCCACTTAGGAATTTTTTTACCTACGTTTGATTAAAATAATTTTTAATTTAATATTTAGTTTTAGTTCTTTTTTTTCCAAATATTAACTAATTATTCATACAAGTTGGTTATACCTATTTAAATACATAAATAAATAAATCCTGTGACGAACACACAGCGCCATCTAGCCCCGTGGTAAGCTGCTAAGCTTGTGTTACAGTGACTAGACAACGGATATACTACTTATATTTATTTTTCTTTTGTACATACATATTATACATAGAAATACACCCAGACCAGACACAAATAATATTTATTTTTAAGCATAAATATTTGCACCCAGCGGGAATCGAACACGCAACCTTCTGTATTGCAGCCAAGCGTTCGCCCGATGCGCCACAGAGGTCGTCTGTTATACCTATTTGAATACCAAAAATGTAATTTAAAGCAACATCAGTAGAATATTTAAGCGAAATCAGAATTAAATGCACAATTTTGCAAACGAATTGCGGTTTGGTTTAATTTTAATGCTGCGGTTTTACCCATCGGTTATATTGGCTTAAACGTAGGTGTCAATGAACCAAATTTTGGTTAAGTGTTTTATACTTATAAAATTCAATGTCCAGACCAGTGAACGGAAACAAGACATGGAAGTGTACCTTACGCTTCAAAAGGACACCACGTAAAATAGTCCGCGATAGGCAAAGTATACCGCGGCAACAAATACACTGCGTCACGAGCAACTAATGAGCCGTGATCGGGTCATTCAAAGAACCGATCACGTTTGAGAACTGCGTATTGCCGCCGGGCCGTCCTCGTTGTCAACACACTAAGAAAATAATGAACTGTCAAAAAAAGTCAAATTGCTTAGCTAGTAGCGTAGTGTGTAGTTTGTGTATGCATATTTCGTATTTGAGTGAGTTTGGCGCTATTATTTGACGTGAGTTACAAAAATACAAATACAAAATATTTATTTCATTACCATAGAAATAAGTACATAATTTATGCAATATACAGAGTTTCCTTTTAGGTATAGTAATACTTGTGATAGGAGACTCTGGCTCTCCTTCAGGGTGAATACATTTAGGTAATAGGTCAGTAGTAACACAATTTGTAGTCATAATAATCAATCAACAATAATAAAATAATAATATAAAATCAATTGTAATAAGATTAATTAAATTCAAGCATAACAGATCCTGAAGTTAGTTACATTTTAAAATTTTGGTAAATTTAAATTCTTCCGAAATTTGAGTTAGTATGGAAAAGCTTCTTTCATGCTTATTTCCGTTCACTGGTCCTGAGTCCTGACTGATTGATCAATTGCCTGGCCGAAGTATTGTAGCAACGTAGAGCGCAAACCACTGGACTTAAAAAAAAAATACATCCGGAAAGAAAATCTGTCATTATCTAGTACTAGTGGGAGTCTTGGCGGGAACTCGTTGAGGAGATGTGGTGCTAAATTTTCATTTTTGTGAAACCTAGTTCATATGCGTGCAAATTGTTTAATTTCGGGGGCATATTAATCAATTTAGTTTCGTGAAGGTGTACAAGTGGAATGAAAGTGAAAATCGGTGCAAAACATTGACTTAGTGTTGTCTCCAAGGCTCCGTGAAGATTGTTTGTAAATGGCCGCCGTGTTTACAAATGATTCCCTAGACTTGACTTTAACTATGACGACTTGACTGTTTCGATGCAAATAACTTGCATAATATATTAAAATACATGACACTGGCTAATTTCCTAATGGCCATAATCGGTTCACAACCGATAAGAAATAAAAAAAAAAATAGTACTAGTGACATATTTTACGCGTTTTTTTCGTTCGTTCGTAGAATTAAAGTAAGTCCTAGATATGTGAAATTTAGAGAGAATGTTCTTTGTGGTGTGTACCTGAGCTTTTTTTAAAGATCCCGCGGGATCGTGACGCGAACAGTCTTCGAGTCATCGCCCGATTTAAAGTTACTAGTTTACTTAGAATTTTGGTTGAAGTTTTTTTGACAGCGGAAAATTGGCGGCAACCGAAAGTTAGTTGTTTAAGCGAGTTGTTGTTTGTTTGTCATTTACTGGTGATTGATCTGGACGCTTTGAGGATTAGTAGAGTTGAAAATCAAACGGATTTTGGACGTTTTTGTTAACTAGGTACACTTTATATTTCCATTTGGGAAAACTTCCCATTTTATAAGTTTGCTTGGAAGAGATCGCTTTAAGCGATAAGGCCGTTCATTGTGTTACCTAGTTTAATACAACTTGTAACAGGTATGCCCTTTTAAGCCGAAAGGGGGTTGTTCTAGACGTCTAGGCGAACAACTTTTGTTCTACGACTTTTGGAAATTCGAAGAAGTTTTCGAAAATTTGAAGTGTAAAGTTTACTTGAAAATCAGCTGTTTCTCAGAGTCCGAGGTCATTGACCTTATGTTGTCCTTTCATTTAGTTTTTTCTACTACAATAAAAACTTTTTTTAAGCTTCATTTTCAAAAGCAGCTGTTTTTTCAGTGAAACAAAACCTCAATATTTTCAAAAAAAAGTTCTAGTTTTCAAAAGTCGTAGAACAAGAGTAATTGTCCGCCTAGACGTCTAGAACAAACCGCTTTCGGCTTACCCGTTACACCTTGTATTGTTAATGCCTTTTTTATTTTAGTTATATTATCGAGGAGTAACATAACCTACGTTTTTTCCCGATATTCCCACGGGACCTGGAATTACGTGGGTGAATCTGTGGGACGCAGTTAATACATCATATAATATAAAGAATATAACACTTTCCTTCCAGCGCTTTAGGCTGTGCGTTGGTCCATCAGTCAATCAGGAACAATGATACTTTAAACGAACAAATCTTTTTTTAAATTCTTAATTGGCTAGCATTTGACCTCATTTTACCTGATAGGAAGCGACGATGAGGTCCACGATGTAGCATGCTTACCTAGAAGATACCTATTCACTATACGCTTGAAGACTCCAAGGTTTTACCGACTTCCCCCAAAAAGAGGAGGCTTCCATTCGGATGTGTGTGTGCAAACAACTTACCAAATATTTGGAGGACAATCGGATACTTCCTGAAATCCAATCTGGGTTCAGGAAGGATCATGGTACGGCAACACCATCAGCTAAAGTGGTCAATGATTTGATTGCAGAATCAGATGTTGGAAACGGAAGTGTTCTTGTCTTGCTAGACTATTCCAGGGCTTTTGACTGTTTAGACGTTCCACTCCTAATAACGAAGATGGCTAGTTATGGATTTGCGCAGGAATCGTGCGATTGGTTTCGATCGTTCCTTACTGGTAGGAGACAATACGTTGAGGTGGAGAGCGAGCAAGGGGAAATAGTGCAATCACAGACCCGAGACATTTTTAAAGGAACGCCGCAAGGTTCTATTTTAAGCCCCTTGCTATTTATACTTTTTACTGCAGATTTAGTGGATAAGGTTGCTAAATGCAAATTACATCTATACGCTGATGATACTCAAGTATATCACTCATTTAGGCCTATAAATACGGTCACAGCTGTAGGTGATTTGAATTGCGATCTTGAGTCGATAGTTAAGTGGTCCACTGAGAATTCTCTTCTAATTAATCCGGAAAAGTCCAAATTCATAGTTATTGGTACAAAACATCAAATTGCTAGCATCAATAAGCATAAGCCGAAGGTTTTAGTTAATGGTAGACAAATTGAACAGGTCAATGTAGCCCGAAATTTAGGACTGTGGATGGATGGTGAGCTAAAGTTCCTTGAGCAGGTCAATAAGAACGTAAGAAAGGCGTTTTTCAGGCTCAAAACTTTATATGGGATCAGGAGGTACCTTACTGAGGCAGTTAGGATCAAGCTAGTAGACTCTCTAGTGCTGAGTTTCTTCAATTACTGTGACACTGTGTATGGGCCGCGCATTTATGGTAAAACCTCTAAAGTCATACAACGTGTCCAGAACGCATGTGCCAGGTTCTGTTTTAATGTCCCCAAGAGAGCGCATGTCACGCCGTTCTTTAATGAGAAGGGCATGTTGAAAATGGCCGCTCGAAGGGAACTGCACATTGCGTGCATGGTAAAGAGAATATTAAGGAGCAAAAGGCCCACTTATCTATATTCTCTGTTACACTGGAATTTAAAGAGCAATAACCTGGATCACCGAACTCAGAATGAGAATAGGTTGAAGATACCGTCTCACAATCTGGTTGGGTTCGAGGGTGGTTTCAAATTCAGTGCGGCAAAGATCTGGAACGACCTTCCTCCACCGCTGCGTAAATGTGAGATGTCTTTGTTTGCTTTTAGAAAACAACTGCGTGCTGCTTATTTGAAGCAGCAAAGGACAAGCTCATAATCATTTCAATGTTTTATATTGTTTATGTTATTTATTATGTTTTTGTTTTTTTTGTTTTTTTTTTTTAACACACGTTTTAGCTATTTGAAATTTATGTTTTTAATTTTAATTTTAACGCTGTATACCTAAACTACCTAACCAATTTTAATGTTTTTTTTTAACTTGTTATTGAAATAATTGAAGTTATTTATTGTAATGATACATTGCACTGTGGCCTGTTTTTTGTTTTTGTTGTTGTGTTATTTTTCTTAATGTTTTCGTGTTTTTATTAATCTTATATATTTACTTATTCATGTTTATGTTAGTTCATTTGAAATTTTTATTGTTTATTACTACCCTTTAATTAAGTCTAAATGTGAGAAAGGGGCAAGCTGAAAACCAGCGCTGTGTAGATGCTCATAGCTGCGTCTTGCAGCATTTGCTGAGCTTGCTCCTTTTGCCGTTTGCGTTTGCCTAGTTCTAATAGTTTAAGTTGTTTTTTTTTCTCTTTGGCAATAAATACTTTTATTATTATTATTATTATGTATGTTTTTATAGATATAGATTTAAATACCCAGCAATACTAACCACAGACCCTGATTTCAGAAGCTGGTGGTTGGGAGTCCGAATCAGCGCAACTGGCGTGGGATCCTCATTGCGCTGCTGGTGATAGTGGCGGTGTTGGCGCTGATCGTGACGTCAGTGGTGTTGCTGACGCCGCCCGATGAGGGTCCCCGGGTGAGGGGCCGCCGGCTACGGATCCAGGACCTGATGAATGAGGAGCTGAAGCCTTTACGGTGGAATGGGACTTGGATTTCCGGTAAGTTTAACTCTATAATTAATTTTCCGATTTTATTCGCGTTGTTTTTACTTGGCTGCAAGGAAATGGTTATGTTTTTCGCGCCTGGAGTATGTTTGTAATATTCTTCCTCAGCTCGTATATTCGAAACCACACGATGGATTTCTTTAATTGAGGTATCGTTAGATTCGTCTCATTTCTCCAATGGTTCTTAGATAGGTGATATAAAAATGAAAACAAAATGGCGACCACCAGGCGCCATATTGTTTAAAAGAGAGAAATGAAAGTGGACCGACTATGTCGAGGTGGGTATCTTTGAATAGGTATTTTAAAAAAATTTAGGTTTCTTCAATCATTTTTCATTTAATGATATCATTCTTATTATTTTCCTTCCTCAGAGTAGAAAATAATACTTATAAGAATAGAATAATTAAAACAACGCGATTTCGTAAATTGTTTTTCATTTTAATTGAACATTCGCAAAAACAAAAGAAAAATCCGGCTTTCCCGCTGTTGTATTGAAATTAATTTAATTAATTAATCCGGGTAGACAGTTTATTCTTCACGTCGTCGGCAAGAAATCTGGAAAGACCTTGGAAAAGTAGTGTTGGTAAAATGCTCAATACTTCCCTATGCATTATATTTCCCTACCTTGTGGCCTAGAATGACTTGGCTACTTAAACTATTTAGCAGTGGCTATTTATATTTATTTGTGGAGCTTTCCATGTGGAGTGGAGACCGAGAGTAGGAAAGAGAAGCGTGGGCAGACCACCTGGCAGATGGTCCGACGATTTAAAAACTTATCCCGGTGCAGAGCGTATATTTACCTGTACATCTTCTATATACATAAAATCTCAACAATACATCAAGCAGCAATTCAAAGCACTTTCACTGTATGATAATTGATAGCTGACGACATTTCCATAGTAAAATGATAGAAATAGTTTCTATTCAGTTCCAAACTCATACATCTCGAGACCCATTTGGATACTTGGGAACATGGAAATGTTGTCTAAAGACAGTTTCACTCTACACTTTAGAGTTGATACCTAATTGTTTGAGTTTGCCATTGATTTCAGAGTGAGTAGCTGGAATGTACATAGTAGGGTTGTATGAGCTTATTTGGTTTAGGTAGGCATTGTCTATATGGCACGGTGGGTGAATACTCGCTTGGGAAACTGTAGATTACGATTTAGGTACGTAAAAAAATGTTTGTTCTTTAGCTGTGTCTTTTTTACACGACTGTCAAAGGAAGTGTTATGTTTTGTATTGTAATTGTTATTATTTTAGTTTTAAATTTGTCTTTTTGTTTTAACATTAAATGTACTCATTATTAGAAAATGTGAAATTTCTGTGTTAAGCAAGTAAACGAGTATCATTATTAATTCTTCGCGCATTAGTTACTGAACCGATTGCGTTGAAATTTGGTATTCAGGTAGCTGAAGACCTGAAACAAAGGCTACTTTTTATCTCAATATTTCCGCGGGATTGGTACATACATGCGCGGGTAAACCGCCGGTAGCTCCTAGTTTTCTAATAAGCTATACTATGATACGTCGTTGAGTTTTTTGTGGTTTTATCGCTATCTGGCACCTATATTACAAGCGTTTAGGCTACTACCTAACCAATAGTATTTGAAAAAGTGGTATATGACGTAGCGAACATCTAGGAGTTAGGAAGTCGTCAGTGAAAAGGTTTTTACCCAACGAAATATCTTTTATAAAGGACTTATTTTACATCACACATCTAAGGGCCATTTACCTACATTACGCATAGAATCATCTTACGACAATGAGTGACCCAAATATAGGGTCCACCGAATAGCACATATTGTTGTTAACATAATAATTTAACTAACTGCATAGATTAAATTATGCCTAACAGGCATTTTTCGCGGCCCTGCTTGCTTCTACAGATTTATCTTTTTATTTTATTTCTTATCGGTTCTGAACCGATTATGGCCATTTGAAAAATAGCCAGTGTCAAGTATTATTAATTTTTGCAAGTTATTTGCAATTGGAATTAAAACAGTCAAGTCGTCGTAGTAAAAGTCAAGTCAAGAAAGTCATTGTAAATGGTAGCTCTTAACAATGACGGTTCACGCGAGCTTTAAAGACAACACTGAAGTCCATGTTTTGCACCGATTTTCACTGTAATTACACTTGTACACCTTAACGAAACTAAATTTATTGATATGCCTCCGAAATTAAACAATTTCACGCATTTGAACTAGGTTTCACAAAAAATGAAAATTTAGCAACACATCTCCTCAACGCGTTCCCACTAAAACTCGCAGATTTATCTTATTAGGTTATTTTCCACTAAACTTGGACACTTTAAGGCGCTCCTTCACCGCAACATTCGCGTGTAATGTAACGTTCTAAATTATATACCTAGAGCGCGCACCTAGTCGAATCTAAAATGTTACATTACAAGTGAATGCTCGCTGTCATTCCTTAGATCCCTGACCCTGTGGCTACGTCAGCATAGGCAGGAGGCCCGCTTAGCGCCTGGAGAGTCCCCTAACTAACAAGAAAGTTCGCGACTGGCCGCACTGAGCGCTTGGCGTCTAGCTCTGTATCTTGTAACAATGCAAGCCACTAGGCGCTAGGTGCAAAGCAAGCCGCCTGCCTATGCGGCCATAGCCTGGGAGGTTTGCGCGCTGTGGCTCAAATCTAAACGAATGTGGCTCAGCGGCCCTAGCCAACATTCTTATTGAAGAACGAAATCGCCAATCGACAGATTTTTTTGTATGAAATTGACATAAGGTCACGCTTGATTTTTCGCAAGCTTATGTCAATATCATACAAAAAAATCTGTCGATTGGCGATTTCGTTGTTCGATAAGAATGTTGGCTAGGGCCGCGCGCAGGTTTCTCCAGCCTGTCGTAAAAGGCGATCAAAAGGGGTTTCTTGTTGGGACCATTCAAGTCGCTCCCAAATCGTATCGTCTAGCGGATTAGTCCGTATTCCAATTCGTAGACCTTTGCAGTCACTTAAAAAGTAAATATTCCACTACCGTCTTCATTCTTCTAAATGGGAGTGCACCATATTATCACTAGCTGCGCCTCGCGGTTTTACCCGCGTAAGCCCCGATACCGCGGGATTATCGGTATAAAAAGTAGCCTTCGTGTTATTCCAGGTTTCCAGCTACCTATATTCCAAGTTTCATGGTAATCGGTTCAGCGGTTTTTACGTGATTGAGTAACACTCATTCACACATACTTTCAGCTATATAATATTAGTAGGGTAAAATAGGATAGGATTACGTAGGTACTATTTAGCCAATTTCAGGCGCTGCATTTCGCACTGTATATTTTCAATATACAGCCGAGTCTAAAATAATAACAGAATCCTAGTTGAATCAGAAACAATGTACCAGGAGTTCATATAACGTAGGAGATTTAATTTAACTTTACCGCTCGCTGGGAGCTGGCTGCGTCGAGACGGTCTACGGGGATCTGAATGCATTGCATAATTTATTCTGCCAACATATTGTACCTACGTTATTATGTAAGTATATTAAAATATTATACGATTTTAATACACTAACTTGGATGTTTCAACTATAAATAATATTTACACACCTACTGCTCTACAAAGTTACTTTATTTGACTAAAAAGGTCAACGTAAAGCGAGTCTTTAATCCCTAGGTGCATAAAATGCTCAATATGCACCTAGGGCATAAAGTAATTTAAATTTGGAAGTAAGGTTCTGGTAGCATACGGCCATTTCGACCTGGCCACCTAGACATAACACATAAAAAAAATAAAAACTAGGCTATATTTCTTCTATTTTTATTTCGACGGAAGGGTAAGGCAAACAGTTTTGGTTAGTATAAAGCCCCAACTTTTTTTTTCATCGACTAAGGCCAATGTTTGGTTTCTTCATTATGATGTAACATTGTTAAATTTAATTAACATTGAATTGATCTATTGTTTTGTTGTTATTTAAATGCTTATTTTTGTAGCCTTTTTATTGTCTCACAGTAGATGTGTAAAGTAGAGTATTCACCTCGGTAATAAAGCCTGTCTTTATCTTGGGCGCTTGAATCCCACGTTTCACTCAGGACTCTAGGTACATAACTCGTTCGCTTCGCTTAGGAGTTAAGTTTTTAACACCCTCGCTACGTTTGGGAGTTAACTCTTTAGAGTCCTTGGTACGCTTTGGATTCAATATGACGCCCGCTATAAGAGACAGGGCTTTAGTACCTCGGTGCATAAACTATTATTAATACCCGTGTATCACCGTGTTTTAATCTATGTGTATGGTTTTAATTGTTGAAAAATTGATTTTACGGAGCTCGATATTCCGCCAGTACTTAATTAAAACTGGCTTGTTGATAAGACAGGAGATTTTGGGTGGGTGATGCTGACAGTTAGAGGCATCCGTATTGAACTACCTTCCGCGTGCGTCTACTGCACAGACTAGTAAGAAGATACTAAGTATGTCTACTGCAAATCAATAGAAGTACTTAACATACGAAGGCTCCTAACTGATATCACCTTCCATCATATTTTTTTCGTAAAATTATCGTAAACAAAAGTAAAAAGCAGTTTCAATTTCTGGCGAAATATCGAGCTCCGTAAACAAATTAAAATATCCCGTTATTAAATGTTAACATTATTCATAATAAAATGTTCATAAATTGCCATTTTGACACAAAATTGTCGCTTCTCTTTTACGTAGAACTATAACACTTCCTATCTGTAACATAGTTACGTCTATTCGTCTTCCTTTGAGAACTCAATTTCTCAGAAAACTAGCACGTAAAGAAAACCGAGTTTTGTGGACAAAGGAGTCCTCACTGTGCATGCAGTAATAGCGTGGAGTCGTACGTATCTCTAAATTGGGGTAGTGGCAGTGTTATGAGAACTCTATGTCGTTTATATTGTCCTGGTACTTTATTTTATTTTATACACTATGTCGGGACTTTATTGCGGGAGTATTGACCAATTAATTACATGGTGCCGACTTTCCTGAAATAGTTCCACAATGTTTTTTTACTGGCCTTGAAATCGCCGTCATGTGAATTGTAAGACGTGTACTGTACATGCAGCCACGGCATAGAAATCCCATCTCTACCCGTGGGTGTTGAAAAGGCGATTATAGGATCTGAGGAAGGCTTAACACCTGTAGTTATAACCTCCGCGGAGGTGAGTAAACTAGGTGCTTAGTCCCAAAGTGGGTTGAGATTCAGGCGTCATCGACAGCCCGTAAACAAATTGTCCAATATATTTGCAGTACTTAGGTAGGTAGTGATTGATGACAATGATGACTTACCTCTAGTGTCAAAAAAAATAATGTTAAAATCTATACTTATTAATAAAATCGTAACTTTGCGGTGTCTGTTTTTGAAACATATTTTGAAAAAACTATTTTTAGGGGTATGTACTAACGTAACAGACCCCATTTCCGCGTTTAACTTTTTGTCTATTTGTCCGTTTGGATGTTTTTCTCGGAATCTCGGAAACGGCTGGACCGATTTCAATGAAATTTGGTATGCAGATAGCTTAAGACTTCGATAAACATATAGGCTACTTTTTATCCGGATATCAAGTCCGGATATACGGATAAAACTTAAAAGTTGCGTGATTTTGTTGTTTTTGAATAATCGGCATCCATCGTCATTCATCGTCATCGATCGTCATCATCACTTACTGACATACAAATTTTTCATAATTTCACCTACCTACTGCAGTGCAAAAATCCACACTTAAACGGACGACCAGGGAAGTACTGATGATGCCAGGCCAGTAAGAACACTCGACGTATTTAAAGTGATCGAATACATCCAATTATATGAAATTTTTGACTTTGACTTTGTCGAACCCCAATAATTTGGGATGAGGACAGGAAGAAGCAGAATAAATTAGTCAACTGCGTAGAGGAAGAACATACTATAAATGGGCATCCGTGTAAGGACTAAGGGTAAGGTTGCAGGTTCACAGGTGCCCATCAGTTCCAGATGAAATCAGGGATTGCATTCTTTCGTGTTTTCGACTGAGGCCCACTTTAAAAACAGCTAAGTAAGTTTTATTTGTAATATAAATCAGTTCTCCATTCACAAAACGACAATATTGAAGCTATATTTCATAAGTTACAAGGCCATGTCATAATTCAATTTGAAATTTAACATCGTGGAAAACATTGTAAAATAGGCGAGTGAAAAGCAAAACGTGTTATCCTTTATTAAATTAACTGAAAGTTAACTCGTAGGGCACGAATAATTTTATTTTCACGAACGAACAATCTTTTTAACAAGCCTAATAAGTGAAGTCTAGAATGAATTAAAATTTTCGGGAAAGAAAGAAAAAATCGCTTTGACGCTTCAAACTTTTTGTTTAATGTCATTCTTGCTGACTTAAGTGATCGTTGTTTCAGGTAAATTCATTTTTTTTATTTATATTTTTGTTTTTAAGTGCTTTTAAGCCTGGGGGTTCATAGAACTGATCGTAAAGGAAATATATCCACAAAAACACATAATAAGTATGTACCTATTTACAAAAAAAAGTATAATATGTAATATATCCGTTGTCTAGTACTCATAGTACAAGCCTAGTGCTTAGTTTGGGACTAGATTGCGCTGTGTGCAATGTTGTGCAATATTTATTATTATTATTTATTTTTAAAAGTAAATGAGAAATACTACCTAGTTAAATTATTTAAATAATTAAACCCAACCAGCGCCCATAATTCTCGATTTAATGTTCGCCCAGTCGACCGCAAAGCAAGACAACTTCCGAGATAAAGAATTTCATAAATAACCAGACCAACCGAGCCCCACAACTTTACTAATTTCCCGGCCATTTGCGGACATTTATAAATTCTCTCTGGACATTTGCGTGCTAATGAAATTCGTGGTACTTAACAATTACAATTGTCTTTATGTTTGTATGTACATATGTAGGTAGGTATAAGTATTCATATTGTATTGGTTAAGTTCAACAAGTGTTCGCCTCACTTAATAGTCGTACCAGACGATCGAACCACCGCATTTATTGAAAAACCCAGAAACATGTTACATCGTCGTTTTCGCTACTAGAAGACTGTGCACTTTACGACTTTTGAAATATCAATTTTAATCATGTTCTCTAAGGTTAAGGTAGTTTTTGCTTTGATATGTCAAAACGGTCCTGTTGAACCCAGTTGGTCCCAGTCTGTCCTTATCTAACTAACCGACGAACACTAAAGTGAAAAAAGGACAGACTGGGGTCTCTCTTACATCAAGCGAGACCGTTTTTTTTTCTAAGTTAGCTTTCTAGTTTATATTATTTCTATGGGTAGGTACATCAGACAAATTTTAATTTGACGGCCTCTAGGGCGCGTCGGGCGAAGGTCCGACTGCAATGCAGATGGTTGCGGGTTCGATTCCCGCCGGGTGCCAATATTTATGATTAGAAAAAAATATTTCATTTCTTTTAATATTTGAATTATTTATTTTGCGCTGTGTGTAATGTAGTGAAATATTTATTTTATTTGTATCTAGACTGGGTGTCTTTCTATGTATAATATATGTATTTACAAACCTAGTGCTTAGTGCTTAGGCTAGATTGAGCTGTGTGTAATGTCGTGAAATATTTTGTCAGCTTCAGCGTTTTACTTTTTTCTTGTCTTATTAAAGTGACCTGGTGTTAGAGAAAGCTATGTCCTATTTGTTTTCACCTAATAGCTGCTGTTCAAAATAAAAAAAAACAAATGTAAAATAAATAAATAAATAATAAATCCTGTGATGAACACACAGCGCCATCTAGCCCCGTGGTAAGCTGCTAAGCTTGTGTTACGGTGACTAGACAACGGATATACTACTTATATTTATTTTTCTTATGTAAATACATACATATTATACATAGAAATACGCCCAGACCAGAAAAGCAAATTACTCAATGCACTCACGATAAAACGGCAAAACTGTTTCTCTAAGTTGATTTGTTATATGGTATCCGTCTAGAATAGGATAAATAAACCCATTAAAAGTCAAGAAAAAGTTGTGGCAGGGAAAAAAAACCTAATACTAAATTCTATACACGATTTAAACCGAAAATGAGTTTTAATTTTAAATAGCATCTTGAAAACAGAAAAATATCCACTAAGTAATTATTTTTCTTTTCTATATGACCGGTGGCGATAAGAAGTGCGACGGGTCACTAACTTAAAAAAAAAAGCTTAAAATTGCAACGCTAAAGTTCCAGCAGAAGCAGAAGTTGTGCAGTAAATTTGTGTTTTATTACTGAAAGTTTGAATCATTGCCGGTTCTTGGACACAACTTCTTTCTCAAGGACAACGATAATAAAGTAAGTAGGTACACTTGAGTTCAGTATATTACAGGCGGTTTATTTTTTTAAAAATTTAAATGAACTTCTGTTGTGCCAAGCTTCCAAGCTTGTCGGTATGATTATTATTATTAATTCTTATCGGTTGTGAACCGATTATGGCCATTAGGAAATTAGCCAGTGTCAAGTATGATTAATATATAATGTAAGTTATTTGCACCGAAACAGTCAAGTCGTCATAGTTAAAGTCAAGTCTAGTGAATCATTTGTAAACCCGGCGGCCATTTACAAAGATTGTTCAAAGATGCTTTGGAGACAACACTAAGTTCATGTTTTGCACCGATTTTCACTTTCATTACACTTGTACAACATCACGAAACTAAATTGATTAATATGCACCCGAAATTAAACAATTTACACGCATTTGAACTAGATTTCACAAAAATTAAAATTTAGCAACACATCTCCTCAACGCGTTCTCTCCAAAACTCCAAAACCATATTTTATAATAGTATTTTTTTTCATCAATTTGCCCATTTCCATAATTATGGCCAGTTTTCATCGAAACCAATCACCGCCTAATACCGACAAGCTTGGAAGCTTGGCACAAAAAAGTTGTTTTTTTTTAAATTAAAATCAACTTGCTTACTGAGACACCGCTGTCTGCATATCCATCTGTTTAGAGGTTTTTAGCGGAGGCGCATCGCTACGCGAAACAGTCGGTCTCGGTTGTTACCTCTGATAGCAGTCGACCTAACGACTGCTATCAAGTTACCTAACCTAATCGACCAAATCGACCTAACGACTGAAGTTAGAGACCATAAGGCGCTCAGCTGTGGTATCATCTAATTAACATCCACCGCTATTGCCATTTACTGTCAAAAACATATTTCGTATTCTACATTGCTGGTTTGAAGTAGTCACCGGTAACAACCACGTTACGTCAAAGCAGCAATGTACTGCAACTTTGCAACTACTAGCGGTGGATGCTAATTAGATGATACCACAGCTGACAACTCTAAGCCCGAGTGAGACACCACTAAACGAAACGAAGAAAATTGTAAGCTACCACGAAACAGTGGAATGTCTGCAGGTGAAACCACTGGGCCATACTAGTTTAAATTAAATCGATTATATTAAATTTAGTAGGTACCTACCTACCAAATAATAATTTCTTATCGGCGCATCCATGTTGTTTTTTTTTTCGCAAAATTTTGTTAGTGTTCACGGAGAAAATTATTATCATAATCAAATTTCGTTGTTTGTTATTTTAGGGTAAAAACTTCGACGGTATCTTTCGACTGCTTTTTTTGGTAATTTAGCTGGTTTCGGTAAAATATTAATTTCGAAGGAAATTTAAAAGTTTTCCATTATTAATTTAGCTGAGCCCTTTAATTAAAAATTGTTCGCTGTTTATACACGGTTTCCGAACCAGTCAAAGCCACTAATGAGATATTTGGCTTATTAATCAACATAGCGGGAATAAATCTTACTAATATTATAAACTAGCTGCGCCCCGCGGTTTCACCCGCGAAATTGAAAAACGCGATATGACGGGCGCGAGCGGGCGGCCGAGCAGTTCTCGAGCGGCTGCACTTTTTCGTTCATTACTCGGGTTCTACTAATTGGATTTCGATGCAAAGTATACCACGAGGTTCTTCGAAAATAGAACTATCCAATATTGAAAACCAAATTTCAATCGGATTAGTGGTTTTTAAATGTATAAAGAACAGATAGAGAAACAGCCAAACAGACAGACAGACATGAATTTTATAAATGACTAGCTGCGCCCCGCGGTTTCACCCGCGTGAGTCCCGTTTCCGCGGGAATATCGGGATAAAAAGTAGCCTATGTGTTAATCCAGGTCCCCAGCTACCTATATTCCAAGTTTCATCACAATCGGTTCAGTAGTTTTTGCGTGAAAGAGTAACAACCTCACATACATACATACATACAAACTTTCGCGTTTATAATATTAGTAAGATATATTTTGTTCTACTACTTTTCTTAAGTCCTCTAGACAACTTTTTTTAAATTTACTTCCAAGTACAGACTTTTTGTCCTTTCTTCCTTAATTATAAGTATAGAAGATAGAAGATAAGTATAGATAGAATAGATGAAATTTTAACCTGGTTTAAATTTGTTTTTTTACGAAACTCGATATTTTACAAACAAAATACAAATCAAAACATGAGTTGCTTTTATTATATTAAGCTGCGTCCCGCGGTTTTACCCGCGTATGTCGCGATTCTGTGGAAATATCGAAATTAAAATGTTTCTCGATAATGTACAAACAAACAAAAAATCTTTTATAATATTAATATAGAATTGACGATTCCGTTTCCAAGAAAACCATTGCGAAAGTTGATGAAAAATCCAAATTAAAACTTAGTATAAACCTTTGAGTATACATAAGCAAACTATACAAGGTGTAACAGGTAAGCCCTTTTAATCCGAAAGGGGGTTGTTCTAGACGTCTAGGCGTACAACTTTTGTTCTACGACTTTTGGAAATTCGAAGTACTTTTCGAAAAAAATTGGTGTAAAGTTTACTTGAAAATCAGCTGTTTCTGAGAGTTCGAGGTCATTGACCTTATGTTGTCCTTTTATTTAGTTTGGTCTACTACAATCAAAACTTCAATTACCTTTATTTTCAAAAACAGTTGTTTTTTCAGTGAAACATAATCTCAAAATTTTCAAAAAAAAAAGTTCTTATTTTCAAAAGTCGTAGAACAAAAGGTGTTTGCCTAGACGTCTAGAACAACCCCCTTTCGGATTAAAAGGACTTACCCGTTACAAATTGTAGAGCGCTGGTATGCAAGTATGAACTGTAAGCACCGGTATGTACAGTCAAAAAATGACAAAGGACGATGTCATCAGTCTCCAGGGTTACGGGAATTGACTGTTTCTCTCGTTAGAATTTATTCTAGTAATAATTATGGTGAAATGTTCAGTGCCGCGGTGTAAAAATGATTCGCGGATCACTATTCAACCTCAACATTTAAATATCTATGCATAGAGCATCTGCTTACACTTTGCGCAGTAGGCAAATACCCATAGGCGCGCTCTATAGCTTGCTTATGTATACTCTAAGGTATAAACATATGTTTATACTAAGTTTCAATTTGGATTTTTTTTAGGAAAAGTAAATACTTTGCCTATACTAATATTATAAAGAGGTAATGTTGGTAACATGTATGTATGTATATTAGGGGTATTCTCCAAAGCTACTGAACCGATTTTAAAAAAATCTTGAAAGCTTTGCATTTTTGAGGAGTAACAAAAGCTACCTTTGATCCCGGTATTCCCAAGTGATCGGGACTTACGCGGGTGAAACTGCGGGATACAGCTAGTAAATCATATTTGTACCTACCAATTAACGTCCAAATATTAATAATGATCCCAAAATATCCCGTTTTATTGTCGCGCCCCAATGAATCGATATCCAACTCGAATCACCCAATAAACTACGTTTACGGGACGTAACAGCCGTCGTAAAATGAATGATTTTACGTTTTTAAAACGTACTTTTGACGTAACGATTTTTATTACGTACCTAATAGTCAGTCTGAATAGGTATATTTTAGTTAGAAATAGCACGCGATCACGGTTTCACCTGCTGAAGTCCCGATTCCCTGGGAATATTGAGATAAAAACTAGATAAAAACTTTGAAATTGAGCACTTTGAAACTTAATGTTTCTGAAAGGGATAACTCTAAAGTGGAAAACCATTTTTCAACCCCTATTTCAATTTATTTATACGGAATAGGCACCTGATGGGAAGCGAGGATGAGGTCGACGATGAAGCATGCTTACCTAGAAGGTACCTATTCACTCTAGACTTGAAGATTCCAAGGTTATAGCTTTGGGGAAACAGCGAAGCGAACAGGGGGATATCTTCTCTGTGAAGGTACAGGTGCCCTGAAGATTGTTTTTTTAATTCATTTATTGTATAAAAACTAGAGCTCTTTGGAAGGTTAGAGCTCTTTGGAAGGTACTCATCTCTGAGCTAAGCCGCTGACAGATAAACAAACATGACAAAATTAAATGGGACGAATTCGAAACAAGTATCATGGCTTATAGTGTCAATTTCACAAAACAAAAACAGTCTGCAGCAGTTACTGGAAGCAATTTTATCAAATAGATAATGTGTAAACTCAATTTGTTTGTAAAAATGACTATAAATGCACGCCACTAGTTTCTTAACGTACCTAAATTAGGGATAACAGTTTGTTGCTAAACGACATACTTAAAACACAACAAAGATAGTACAATTCAAGCTCGAAACAAATTATGCACAAATAAAAAGTTGAACCTTGAACATCGTTTCGTAAACAGTACGATCTATGTGTACAGAACAGCAACCATTCAACATTCAGCCAACCCAGTACAGTCCTGAGATAATTTGGCAGATGGTAGGTAGGTAGGTACCTTTCGAAATCTGTAATGCAAATCAGACGTAACGGAGACGTTCGCCGATTTATCTGTCGTCGTTCAAATATACATGTTACCACGAGACGATGAGACACGCTCACTTTGATGTAAGACCGACTTAGATTGGTTTACTTGTAACGGACTGAAATTTGGAGAATTAGTTCTTTGTCCTTACTAATATTATAAATGCGAAAGTTACTCTGTCTAACGTCTAAACGGATTTTGATAAATTTTGGGAAAAATAGATGGGACCTTGGAGATAAACAAGGCTACTTTAGCGATATTTTTGCTGGAACAAGACTTCAGCGATTGAAATCGAGGGGCGCAGCTACTTATATACAAAACTAAAGTACCAGGTCAACATAAGTCTGTAGTGGTTAATTAAATCAAATTAGGGTATTACATAAGCTCGCGGTCTGAAGTAATTATTATGTAATTTGCCGGGTCCGACCCCGCGGGACACCGCACACTGAGATATATTAATTAATCAGTCAGCTAGTTACTTCCAAAGGGGCCGACTGTCACGAAATTGATTCGAGGTATATCTACCTTCCTGTACCTAGCTATATTAAATCTCTGAAAGGGTTTCGGCCATCCAGCATTTGGCGGTGGTTTCTATCCATACTTATAACAAAGGAAGAGAGCGCAAAAAGTCTGTACTTGGTAGTAAATGTAATAAAAAAAGTTTTCTAGAGTTAATTCAGTGGCACAACTGTCTTTCTTCTGATGTCATTTCTACTGTTGAATAAAATAGAAATATAATTCTACGTGTCATTGGCAGAATTTGTAATCACATAATGCCATTAAACCTAAAAATAAAAAAAAATATAATTCATTTTGAATGGATTGTTAAATAAATTATTTATTTTTAATTATTTTTAAGTTGTGTATGTACAAAAAACATACACAACTTAAAAATAAAAAATAGGTAGCACAATGG
The DNA here is from genome assembly GCA_949358125.1 of Idaea dimidiata. Lineage (NCBI taxonomy): Eukaryota > Metazoa > Arthropoda > Insecta > Lepidoptera > Geometridae > Idaea > Idaea dimidiata. The sequence goes on from OX442342.1 coordinate 4,057,481, forward strand.
GCGACTTTATCGCGTTCAGGCAACCTTTTTTGATTATTATTATTATTGAATCTTCGGTTGAAGATCGAGTTTGAAGACATTTTTAAATATAAAATAGCTCGGTAAACCCGGTAAATAAACTGTTTTATTATGCGAAATCGCGAAAACCATAGAAGAAATTATAAAATAGCCCAATAAAACACAATATTTACCGAGTTTTAAAATAGCTCGACAAATATCATTTAAATTACCTCGATAATACTTATAGTACTTTTAATAACATCTATATTTCTCATCAATTTTCCTTTCACGCGTTTATCCCATCCCCTCCTACATTTCTTGCCCATCCAAAGGTTGCTTGGAAGAGATCGCTTTTAGCGATAAGGCCGTCCATTTTACCTTTATTATAATCAGCTGTAAGTATTTGTTTATGTAATTTGTTTTGTATTATTTTTGGTACAATAAAGTTTTATCGAATCTCATCTAATCTAATAAATCACAGAATCAATTAATGAACAGAAATCGTGTTGTTTTATAAGTGTATTTGCCTTCGTAGAGGTTGATTCTGGCGTCAAGACTTTGTCAATTATGACAAAGCAAAGAGTCAAGACTGGGCAATCGGCAACGTGTATACGGTATATTATATAATTAATTACCCTAAATCCGATTCCCTAATTTAACCTTTCATTACCGGTGTGTGGGCTCGAATGGGCCGCACCATTTAGGGCCATTAAAAAAATGGCTCAGTTTTAATATATTAGAGGGCTAAGGGCCAATGTGTATGTCAGGAGAAACCCATTTAGATAATTGGCTCGTTTAATATTCTGGAATTTGTAATTTAATTTGCATTTTTATTTATACGTGCGAAATGTGCTGATTTGGGGAAGTCGGTGTTTTCAAAGTTGGATCTATGTAGAAATTATGAACAGTATCAAAGGGCCCCCAAAGTTTAAAATATATCGTATACGGGATGTTCCGTAAATAGTGATTGAAGCCGTTAGGGTGTTGTTGTATGATGAAACTTAACTTATTTTTTTTTAATTAGGAAATTTGAAAAGTCTTAGAACAAAAGTTATTCGTTTTGTCATCAAGAACAATGACGAAAATATATTTGCAGCTGATGTATTTCGTAGTGTATTTCAAAGCAATCAATCAAAACAAAGTACCTACCTACATCTATCTATCTATACTTATAATAATGGAAGAGAGGACAAAAAGTCTGTACTTGGAAGTTAATTAAAAAAAAAGTTGTCTAGAGGGCTTAGGAAAAGTAGTAGAACAAAATTATATAATTTTTAAAATTCATGTCTCTGTGTGTTTGTCTGTTTCTCTGTCTGTTCCTTATACAATTAAAAACTACTAATCCGATTGAAATCTGGTTTTCAATATTGGATAGTTCTATTTTCGAGGAACGTGGTGGTATACATTGCATCGAAATGCAATTAGCAGAACCCGGGTATTGAACGAAAAAGTGCAACCGCTCGAGAACTGCTCGGCCCGCGTCCGTGATAACGAGTTTTAACGAGAAACCGTGGGGCTCAGCTAGTGATAAATATGCGCAAATGGGCCAACGTGCCTGCGGCCCTAGCCAACATTCTTATCGAATAACGAAATCGCAAATCGACAGATTTTTTTGTATGAAATTGACATAAGGTCACGCTTGATTTTTCGCGAGCTTAAGTCAATTTCATACAAAAAAATCTGTCGATTTCGTTATTCGATAAGAATGTTGGCTAGGGCCGGTGTATGGTTAATTTCTCCAGATATCGCGGGCCACAGTCGTTGAATAATAACAGTACAATGACGTCATAATGCTACCTACAGTTACCTATATTCTGACGTCATTACCGGATTACGGGCAGACAATACAAATTAATTAGGGTTTCTGGTTTCCATTGTAGTTATTGAAGTGAATCTGGTAAATTGTTCCTGATGTTTTCTTCAGATCTAGATTTAAGTATTTATATTGTTCATAAAGTATTATAGGTTACGTAACTATAATACTCAAATAGCATCATATTATTAAATAATATTAAATTTAAACTTAAATCTCATTTTGTGTCCCTGCGTAATGTTTAATTATAAATTCCCCACTATCTACTTTATTTATGTAAAAGTTTTTGATGTTTTCGTCCAACTTCTCTGAATCTAAATTATTGTGTGCAGTTCGATATTGTGTGAGGTACCTACTTATTTATTTTATAGTTTGTTTGTACCTATCCATGCTGTATCAAATTGTAACGCGACGTTAGCTTAATTATACTTAGACTTACTAGCCTTACTAATATTATAAACGCGAAAGTTTGTATGTATGTATGTATGTGAGGTTGATACTCTTTCACACAAAAACTACTAAACCGATTGCGATGAAACTTGGAATATAGGTAGCTGGGGACCTGGATTAACACATAGACTACTTTTTATCCCGATATTCCTGCGGGAACGGGACTTACGCGGGTGAAACCACGGGGCACAGCTAGTTAATAATAAATTCATTTCATATATAATTATAGGTTACGTAAAAAAAAAGTAACTATGATGCTATATGAACACCCGCCTAAGTCCTGATCCCGCGGGAATATCTCATCTATATCTATACCAAAACTCATCAAAATCGGTTCGGTTTAGACGTGAAAGCGTAACAGACAGATGGAGTTACTTTCGCGTTTATAATATTAGGAGAGATAATGAAATAGGTAGGTAGATGAGACTTAGTTTGGTAAAGCAACAATAATAATACATATAATATATTTTTTATGTAAATACATACATAGACAACGCTGAACCAGAAACAATTAATGGTCAGCAAAAATATTTGTTCCAGGCGGGAATCGAATCCGCAACCTTCTGCGCCGCAGTCCGAGCGTCGCCTACCGCGCCACAGAGGCCGTCAATATGTTTGAGACATCACCTCTAGTACTAGGATGTAATAACTCAATATTGAACGAATAAAATAATAGATATTGCACGACACACAGCGCTATCTAGCCCCAAACTAAGCACTAGGCTTGTGCTATTGGTACTAGACTACGTGTTATCATGTTGCCGCACCTCTGTAAATACCAGGATATAATAACTCAATGACACCCTATCATCAAATTCTTTTATCCATTGGCTTTTCTATTCAGAACGAATATATATCAGAACGAATAATACCCAAGAATTCATCGAAAGCATCATCAAATATTCAAGGCAATCAGTTTGAAAGGTCTATAGTCTATAGAACACTGATAATAAACATAAATGGAGGGTAGGGTAGGGGAGGAATAGGGTTGTTTTATGTTGTTACTGGTATTCCTAATGCGGAGTGTTAATTTTCAGTAATTGTTAAATTCACGGTCGAAGGTACAGAAACTCTACTCAAAATTAGGAGAAACTCAAAAATTTCCATACTAAAACACTATATTTACCGGGTTTTAGGAGACCCGAAATAATGCAGTTATTAAATAAAACGTATACCACGAGGTTCCTCGAAAATAGAACTATCCAATCCTGAATATTGAAATTCAGAACAGATTTCAATCGGATTAGTAGTTTTTAATTGTATAAGGAACAAACAGAGAAACAGACAGACATTGTTTTTAAAATTATATAATTTTGTTCTACTACTTTTTCTAAGTCTCCTAGTTTTTTTGATTTACTTTTTTTTTAATTTACTTCCATGTACAGAGTTTTTGTCTGTACTTGGAAGTAAATCCCAAGCGAATATCGATAAAAAGCAGCTTAGTTATTATTAGTACAACCCTAGTGCTCAGTTTGTGTGCTGTGTGTAATGTCGTGCAATATTTATTTTATTTATTTCAAGTCTCCAGCTATCTATAAACCGATTTCTATCACAATCGGTTCTGCGGTTTTTGCGTGAAGGACCAACAAACACACAAAATAAAATCGCAGCCAACTATCTATATATTGCGTGTCGGTTTGTTAAAGTCAGAGAAAGAGGGAAAAAGAGAATTAAACATTACATTTCCAACTTATTGGCAGACCTCGAACTTAAATTCCCTAAGCAAAGAAAGTTAACAATGAATAAGACAGTTTAATAACAAGGTTGATATTAAAACGGAGAAGGTAATGGGGGCTAATTATAAGTTCTACAAGTTCGCAACATTATTTGATTCCAAGTTGGAACGCAACTTAGCAAGTTCTGCACACATATATAGCTAGCTTCCTTTGAACTTGACGTTAGGGATTAAAATTACAAACTTTAAATAATAATCCATAGAAATAGTACAGTAATTACTAGAAAGATCTGTTCTTTTTTCACTTTAGTGTTGGACGGTTAGTTAGATAAGGACAGGCTGAAACCTACTACATGATGGGGGCTTGCCGTCCATGGCGCTGTATCGCGCACCGGTGTGGGCCGCCAATCTCTCGGATGGCGTCATCGGCACATCCGTGTGACGCGGGGATCCCGCACAGTGTCGGGAGAGGCGGCCGCCGTCCTAGCCGGAACAATCCCCTGGGATTTGGATGCTAAATCCCTTGCGTCACTCTACGAGTGGCGTGAGGAGGCTCGAAGTTGAGTGCCGGGAGGAACTCTGGCAGATCGAGGTGTGATGTGAGATGTGGCGGATACGGCTGCTGCGTCCGAGCGCTGGTCTGTGGACCATTAGGGCTATTGGCCCGTACTATACCATTAGCCCGTACTGGAGGAGTGGTTGAGTCGCAGCTACGGAGCGCTCTCGTTCCGCCTCACTCAACTGCTGACGGCACATGGATGTTGCGGCAAATTCCTGTGCCGTATACGCACAAGCACACACTCTCGAGGCGGACGAGAGCTGTTACCACTGCCCGTCCGGCTGTGACAGTGCCGAGCACATCCTCGTCGCGTGCCCAGCTTGGTCCTTACAGCGTCAAGACCTGGAAATCGTCGTCGGCCATGACTTGACGCTGCCGGCTATAGTTCGATCTATGGTCGTCAGCGACGAGGCAGTTCGAGCATTTGCCTAGGACGTGATGTCCCAGAAGAAAGAAGCGGAGAGAGCTCGAGAGCTTCTCAGAGGAAAGCAGCGCTAAAGGCGCACCCAGCGTCGTGGTCGCGCAAACGACCTGCCACCTTAAACGGCTCTTGACGGCGGACTCGGGGGAGTTCGTGGCCAGACATGAGCCCGAGACGGCGGCGGCGTGTCCACGCCGCCTCTCGAAGCGGGTTTTTTCCGGTTCACCAGCGGGTTTTTGGAATTGGGGTCCGACGGGACCACCCGCCGCTGGAGCTCGTCGATGATCCTCCGAAAGGAATTCCGACGAGCTCTGGACACCGAGGGGTTTAGTGGTGAAACCGTGGCCGCCCACCATCTCAGGCCAGAGGGACCCCCACCCACCGGGCCGCTCTCCCCCGGGAGCGGCCTGATGGTCTTAAGGAGATTCCCCTCGTAAAAAAAACCAACTGGCTTTAACATAACCATTTTGTTATATCACAGCAAAAACTACCTTAAACTTAGAGAACATGATTGAAACTGATATTTCAAAAGTTGTCAAGTGCACAATCTTCTAGAAGACATAATATGTCTTCTAGAAGATTGAATGAAATCCGGAGATATTATCTCCGGATTTCATTTCTTCGAGAACTTTTCGTCGTTTTCTCTGTACTGCGACGCTTTATTAAATCGTATTGTTATTGCGATGCTTCGTTAAATCGCAAAACTATACTGCGAAAATACCATACTGCGAAGGGTTAGGGGGGAAGTTTATTGTAGTTGGAAATTTTTGGTAGGTATCATAATAATCGATATCTTCGCATAATAGTATCCGATTTCAATCCTTTTTTTTATTTGAGAGATAGTAGATTCAAATTAATCTTATAGAATTTCGGTAAAGGTCTGAAGTCTGAAGGCTATCTTTGGAGCGATTAAGAAAAAAGCTCATTAAAAACAAGTTGTTTACCTACTTTTATAATCCTATCGATGTAGCATGCGGTCATCGATTTTTGTCGATACTAGCTGCGCCCCGCGGTTTCACCTGCGTAAGTCCCGTTCCCGCGGGAATATCGGGTTGAAAAGCCTATGTGTTAATCCAGGTCCCCAGCTACCTATAATCTAAGTTTCATCGCAATCGGTTCAGTAGTTTTTGCGTGAAAGAGTAACAACCTCACATACATACATACATACAAACTTTCGCGTTTATAATATTAGTAAGATTGATAGAGAAAAATAGTCGACAAATCTACCGACTCTGCTAGGGCAAAATCAACTTAGGAATGATTTATATTAGACCGTTAGGAGCGCTGTCCGGGTCCGAGTTTCGTTGTCCATTGCTCGGCCGCCACTCTGTTGCAACAGAGCGATCGACTGCTCGCCGAGTAATGGACAACGAAGCTCGGACCCGGTCCGTGCTCGTGACGGTTCAATATAAATCATCCCTCAATCGGCCGTGTCAATGACCCATTACATACAAAATAATATAAAGGTGGTGTATTTCCATTAGTCATAGATTATAGAACAATTACTTGTATATCAGATATCATGGATATTTAACAGTAATTTATAATATGATAGTGGAACACGCTATTACGAACACGAAAGCTTAATTCTGATGGTTTTTGTGGTAAAGTCAACATTTACCAACGTCTTTAAATGTTTACTATAAATGGGTGTACATTATGCTTGAACCATAAAATAAAAGTTATTGAAAAATCTATTAATCACACCCAACCAAAGGTTAAAACATGATTAGGTATAAGGTACCTAAGGGCGACTTGCATAACAAAATTTAAAAACATCTTAAACAAAATCAATTTTAAAATAATTTATGGGAAATCGAACATTAGACTCTATTTCATTAGGTGGACGATTGATAATATGTTGCCACACATTGACAGTTCTTACAATAATTCTGACAGATTTTAAACACGTTTAAAAGCTTAAACATGTTTGGGAACCGTTATGCAAGCCGGCCTAAGTATTATACAGAAACAGTACTAAATTCATATACCTATCACAAAGTTTTCATAAAAAACAACAATTTTATTTCAAAAACAATTATAGGTAGTTTTTACACAGCTATTTATGTTACATAAAGATATGGGTATTAAATAAGTATTTCATTAGCCAAAGATCGTTTCCAACTGTACACTACTACACATTGAAAACTAATTTTAACAGCGACAAAAAAATTAAGAAAGTAAGTAGCGATATAATTATATTTGAACTAGCTGCGCCCCGCGGTTTCACCCGCGCAAGTCGCGATCCCGCGTTGTTCGAACACCTACCTACCGCAATGCAATAATCCACACTTAAACGGTCGCCCATTGAAGTACTGTTGAAGCCAGGCGCTGCCGCGCCTGGCATCATCAGTACTTCCCTGGTCGTCCGTTTAAGTGTGGATTTTTGCACTGCGGTAGGTAGGTGAAGTAAGTTAAAGTTTGTATTTCGTCAGTAAGTGACGATGACGATGACGAAAGATGACGATGACGATGGATGACGATGATGATGATGCCAGTCTACATCACTTATCTTACCCCTGTGTCGATTTTCATTCATTGAATGGTTATCACCCGCGTAAGTCCCGATCCTGCGGGATTTTCGGGATCAAAAGTATCCTATGTTACTCTCCATCATTTAAACTATCCCTATGCAAATTTTCATCCAATAAATATTATCACCCGCGTAAGTCCCGATCCCGCGGGATTTTCGGGATCAAAAGAATCCTATGTTACTCTCTGTCACTTAAACTATCACTATGCAAATTTTCATCTAATAAATAGTTATCACCTGCGTAAGTCCCGATCCTGCGGGATTTTCGGGATCAAAAGTATCCTATGATACTCTCCATCATTTAAACTATCCCTATGCAAATTTTCATCCATTAATATTATCACCCGCGTAAGTCCCGATCCCGCGGGATTTTCGGGATCAAAAGTATCCTATGTTACTCTTCATCATTTAAACTATCCCTATGCAAATTTTCATCTAATAAATATTATCACCCGCGTAAGTCCCGATCCCGCGGGATTTTCGGGATGAAAAGTATCCTATGTTACTCTCCATCATTTAAACTATCCCTATGCAAATTTTCATCTAATAAATATTATCACCCGCGTAAGTCCCGATCCCGCGGGATTTTCGGGATCAAAAGTATCCTATGTGACTCTCCATCATTTAAACTATCCCTATGCAAATTTTCATCGAATAAATATTATCACCCGCGTAAGTCCCGATCCCGCGGGATTTTCGGGATCTAATGTATCCTATGTTACTCTCCATCATTTAAACTATCCCTATGCAAATTTTCATTTAATAAATAGTTATCACCCGCGAAAGTCCCGATCCCGCAGGATTTTTGGGATCAAATCCCGCGGGATTTACGGGATCATAAGTATCCTATGTTACTCTCCATCATTTAAACTATCCCTATTCAAATTTTCATCTAATAAATAGTTATCACCCGCGTAAGTCCCGATCCCGCGGGATTTTCGGGATCAAAAGTATCCTATGTTACTCTCCATCATTTAAACTATCCCTATGCAAATTTTCATCCAAATCGGTCGAGCCGTTTGACCGTGAAGAGGGAACAAACAAACAAACAAACAAACAGATTTTCGGATTTATAATATTAGTAGGATGTTTTAAGTACCTACCGATTAATTAATAATAAATAAAATAGTAAAAAAACACACAAAATCATTGATAGGTTATTTTAGAAATATCAGTTGTGTGATTAATTAATCACAACCTATCAATGACCTATCAATGATTTTGTGTTGTTGATTAATTAATCACACAACTGATATTTCTAAAATAACCTATCAATGATTTTGTGTTTTTTTTTACTATTTTATTTATTATTAATTAATCGGTAGGTACTTAAAACATTCAAACATAACTTAGCATAGCGAAACCACTAGGGTTTATAAATAATACTAACTATAATTAATTAAGCTAACGTACGCGTAGGTTAATTAAAATTAACCCCCCCCCCCATCTTTTGGACTTAAAAGTGCCCATCACACTGGCGGCATTACTCCGTTGAATCGCCAACGATATATTCTGGGCGATATTAATTAATTGTTATTGTTATTAAATTATTCACAATTATTGTAGTTAATATAATAAAGTATTAAATAAATATGAAAGTACTTCACACAACATCGAACTGCACACAATAATTTAGATTCAGAGAAGTTGGGCGAACACGTCAAAAACGTTTACTACATTCAGCTAACTAACAGTTCAACAGTCCAGCTTGATGCCAGGCACCAGGCAGTATCTCATTAACCGTGATCGGTTTATGAGATACCGCCTGGTGATAAACTGACAGACAGATGAGTAGAGAAGCCTTAACAAAATACTTTTGATATTATCTTTACCCTTTGGGTACAGTATTAAATAATTTTCAAAAGTTGTAGAATTAAAGTTGTTCGCCTAGACGTCTAGAACAACCGCCTTTCGGCTTAAAAGGGCTTACCCGTTACATCTTGTATACAATTAATAACTATTTTCGAGGAAGGTCATGGTATAACTTTACATCGAAATCCATATAGTAGAACCCGAGTAACGAACAAAAAAGACGAAAATTTCTACGCAGACGAAGTCGCGGGTAACAGCTAGTAATAAAATAAAATAGCTTTTACTCAGAATTGAATCGTGCAATACATATTAAATTACTTTAATTTTCATTGTAATAATAGTGTTTTATTTCGTAGTTATTATGTTTTTTTTTTTTTCAGTATAAATAAAAGACGGTAAAAACAAAAGACGATCGAAAAAAAAAGATGAAACATCTCTTATTATAATTTCTTATCGGTTGTGAACCGATTATGGCCATTAGGAAATTAGCCAGTGTCAAGTATTATTATTATATTATGCAAGTTATTTGCATCGAAACAGTCAAGTCGTCATAGTTAAAGTCAAGTCTAGTGAATAATTTGTAAACACGGCGGCGATTTACAAATATTCTTCACGGAGCTTTGGAGACAACCCTAAGTCAATGATTTGCACCGATTTTCACTTTCATTCCACTTGTACACCTTCACGAAACTAAATTGATTAATATGCCCCCGAAATTAAACATTTTGCACGCGTTTGAACTAGGTTTCACAAAAATGAAAATTTAGCGCCACATCTCCTCAACGAGTTCCCGCCAAAACTCCAAACATCTCTTTACGATCTTCATTTCACATGACAGCTGTCATCCAAAATTAAGAAATATCCATCTATCACTTATGCAAAGAAACTAGTGGTATCTGAAGCAACATTTGTTGAGGTACACTTTCAAGTAAGACGCTACACTGCATTAAGCATATATAACATACAAGGTGTAACGTGTATGCCCTTTTAAGCCGAAAGAGGGTTATTCTAGACGTCTAGGCGAACAACTTTTGTTCTACTACTTTTGGAAATTCGAAGTACTTTCCGAAAGTTTTAAGTGTAAAGTTTACTTAAAAATCAGCTGTTTCTGAGAGATCGAGGTCATTGACCTTATGTTGTCCTTTCATTTAGTTTGATGTTTGATTTACAATCAAAACTTCAATTACCTTTATTTTCAAAAACAGCTGTTTTTTCAGTGAATCATAATCTCAAAATTTTAGGTTCGAAAAAGTTCGAATTTTCAAAAGTCTTTCGGATTAAAAGGGCATACCCGTTAGAAATTGTATACCTATGTTATTTTGCATAATATTATGTAGCCAGAAGTCTGGTTGCTAAGACCCCTCGAACTGCACACTTTTAGGTTGAATAAATGTATTTGCTTAAATAACCGCTCATTATCAAAGAGTGCCCTTGCTAAGTTGGGCTCCAAAGGCCCCTTTGTCCCAGAGAGATGCCTTATAAAAAGAGTACCCACATATTATTTTGATATCTAAATATTTTTCTTCTTGTTTCAGGTGACGAATTCTTGTACAGAGACGTGTGGGGAGGTATCAGCCTTCTGTTCGCAGCCAATCAGACTTCCAAAACTTTGATGGCTAACACTACATTTGTAAGTAATTATACCGCTTTATTATTAAAGTCTTAAGGCGGCGATAGATGATAATCATCGGTCCTTGTCCGATTGCATATAAATGAGCGAGATGGAATTGCGTGAAAAAATCTACAATTTCTTGTAAAATCAATAATTAACGAAGATTAAAATAATATTTTTATAAAATGCGATGAAGGGGTTCTAGGTATTGTATTTTCTAATATTATGATGTCTATAAGAAAATTTAGCGGAGGATTTAGAAGAAAAATTGATTTATTTTGTAAAACAGAGGTAACTTTGCCCGTATAATAGTGGTATTAAAAGTTATTTTTTATTGTTTTTGAAATGAAGGGGACACTTCTTGTATCATGTACAATAACATTAAAGATTGTTCAAAGATCTATTTGAAACCGGTTATGAATAAAACTATTCAATCGGAAGGGATTTCACATGAGTCGCGTCCTTAAGGTTGGCACTGACCAAGGACGTTACAACGCGTAATGTAACAAGCGTTCGTGAAGTCAGTACGGAGAAATGAGGCGCTCACAACAGTGTTTTATCATCATCATCATCATTATCAGCCTGGTGTAGTCCACTGCTGGATATAAGCCTCTCCAAATGCACGCCACCTAGATCTATTTTCGGCTTCTCGCATTCAGTTTGTGCCAGCCGTCTTGCGCAAATCGTCGCTCCAACGTGCCTGAGGACGTCCTACACTACGTTTGCCGAGACGCGGTCTGCACTCTAGAACGCGTTTACCCCAACGGTTGTTGGTTCTACGGCTAATATGGCCAGCCCACTGCCACTTCAGCTTGCTAATCCGGTGAGCTATGTCGAAGACTTTGGTTTTCTGACGGATCACCGTCGGATGTTTAATCATGCTCGTTCAGAATGAAGCGCTGTAACACCGCGACTAGTCCATCCACCTTTAGGCTATACGGGAACTGCTACCGTATTATTTATTCAGTGGATGTCGGACAACGGTGGCAATTGATTATTATTTATTTATATTTATTCCCGTTGATTACCTCAAGACAGCATAGTGCCTGTCAATTTCTACTGTTGTCAGACATCCACGGATAAATAATATGTGGGCTGAACGATATTCCCGACCGTACTTTTAGTAGTTAAGCCATCATTGTCCTCATAACAAATTAAAAACCAAATCTCCAATAAAAAAACCAACAACAAGAAAAAGTAAAAAAGTATATATAACTCCAATTTCTTTTATAAACTTTTTTTATTACTTCAAAATTTACCAAGTCTTTTTTTAACTTGAGTATTTTCCTATTGGGACCACTTTACCCCTAGAGAATTTTAATATGTAGTTTGATCGTCCCAATGTTTAAACTATACCGTTAGGCCCAGCTGACGAATTGCAAATTCGAAAGGGTACAGTACAAGTGGTCTGGTCCGTGGTCCCAGTTTCGAGATGGACGCTCCCTCAAATCCATACCTACTAAGTATTATAAATCAGGAACAAGATTAAACATTTTCATAAGAGATATCTTTATAGAACCGTGAAATTTAATATACCAGTAGTAACGAATCTCGAGGGCCAATCGGGAAAGTTACCAGATTTGGCCAAAGGAGACCAAACGAAGCCAAACCATACGCGTTTCGCTCAGCTGGTTACCCTGATAGTTAAGTTTGGTTCACACTTGGATGACTTGCTTTGAGTTCGATATCAATTTGGTTTTGTATAACTTGGGCATATTTAGACTAGCTGCGACCTTTGGTTTTACCCACCCGTGTTGCTTTAAATTAAAAATCTAAAATTAGAGTATTTTTAATAATACGAAACTCTCTGACAGTTTTGCATTTGAAACTCATTTCTGACAGCCGTGCTTCAGCAGTTCTAAACCAAACTGTTCGGGAAATGAAATTAATCACACACCTTTTAAAATGATGAATCAAAATTCAACTTCGATGTTAGAACACACTTCATCTAATGATCACAAAGTTCTTTGGAGAAATATAAATTCTCTAAATTAGCTATGTTAGTATAAACCCTCCCCTATTACCGTGGAAGTAGGAACTTGACAACTCAATCGACTGTGTCATTCCCGATTAAGCCGTGTACAGATGATTAACTCCGCCCGCCGCCGTCCTTGGATGAGGGCAGTTTTATTATAAGCTACCAATTTATTGAGCACTAGCTGCGTCCCGCGGTTTCATCCGCATAAGTATCGATGCCGTGGAAGTTCAGAAAAACCATTTATTTTCGGACGCCTACATCATTATAAAGAACAGCAATTAAGACTGACTTCATCAGGTTGGAGTCCTGGAATAACACATAGGCTAATTTTTATCCCGATATTCCCGCGGGAACGAGACTTACGCGGATGAAATCGCGGGGCGCAACTAAATATATATCACATGTGCAAATTTAACTGTCTATCTATAACAGTGCATGAGATACAGTCAGGTGACTGATATACGGACAACCGAGTGATCTTTTAAGGGTCCTTTTTTACCTTCAGTTAGAGGTACGAGGAATTAATATAATGAAGTTCTAACTTTCTTATTAAACTGGATAAAAATATGTTCCACGGTCACACAGGCGCAGGTGCACACACTGACATGTTCCATAAAGTTTTACGTTTGATCGACCTTGGATCGACCGATGGCGGAAGATCTTTAGTGACAGACTGGCAGTCGAATCATCGTTCTAGGCCTCGCAAACACCGTTTGCGTGGAACATTTTTTCAAAGGATTGCTACTTCCATATATATTTGAGTTCGTTGTACGGAACCCAAAAATACACACATTAAATAAGACGCGAACCGTCTTATACTGTGTCTAAATCAAATAACAAAAGCCTTCAGTAGCACCCAGTCGATCCATAAATAAGGGTAAACATCGGAGATCTGTCAGGGTAGGTAACATATCGGTGTTCGGACAACAAGTGGACGATGGCGGGGCGGTAGCGGGGCGGGCGCGGGGCGGGTAGTTGGCACGTGACCAACTAGCCGAATCGCTATTTGATGTACGTACCAATTATAAGGTACGTTGGAAATTGTAGCGTTTTAACTCTATACTTCGTAGAAATATTTTAAAGGAAAAATTCAACTTCAAAGATCACTCGCAGCGAGGTTTGAACTCGCGTCTCTTTAAAATATTTCTAGTAGATACCTAAGCCTTGAGCAATAATAGTAGTTTATGCACCGAGGTACTAAAGCCCTGTCTTATATAGCGGGCGTCATATTGAATCCAAAGCGTACGATGGACTCTAGAGAGTTAACTCCCGAGCGCAGCGAGGTAAAAAAAAACTTAACTCCTGAGCGAAGCGAAGGAGTTATGTACCTAGAGTCCTGAGTGAAGCGTGGGATTCAAGCGCCCAAGATAAAGACAGGCTTTATTACCGAGGTGAATACTTTACACATCTACTACGAGACAATAAAAAAAGCTACAAAACAAAGCATTTAACTAACAACACAAACAAAACCAATTAATGCAACGTGTATGAAATATATTTACAGCTCTAAATTAATTAAATTTAACAATGTTACTTACATCAAAATGACGAAACCACACATCGGCCTTAGCTGATAAAAAAAATGTTGGGCTTTATATCAACTAAAACATTTTGCCTTACCCTTCCGTCGAAGTAAAATAGACGACAAATAGCCCAGGTTTTATTTTGTTTAATGTGTTTTGTCTAGGTGGCCAGTTCGAAATGGCCGTATGCTACCAGAACCTTAGTTCCAAATTCAAATTACTTTATGCCCTAGGTGTATAATGAGCACTTTATGCACCTAGGAAATAAAGACTCGCTTTACATTGACCTTTTTGGTCAAATAAAGTAACTTTGTAGAGCAGTAGGTGTGTAAAAACAATTTACGAAATATCTATTCTTCATTTTTTAATTTTAGATTACGATTTGACCCTCAATAATAATTGTCTCTTAAGAAAAAAAATGACTTTTTTTCTTTGGAGAAAAAAATCTCTTTTTCGTATCGTTTCAGAAAAAGTGAAAGATTTTTCGACAAAGTATTTCTCGTGCTTTTATGCTATCACCCAAGGCTATCACTACAACATTTAAATTTTATAGAAAAATGACAATTGATAAACGACAATTTTGAAATTAATTAATTGTTAATGACATTGTATATTAGAACATTAAATTACTCTTATGGATGCACGTTACTCGAAATATATGATTGATTGATTGGAATTACTAAAATTACTTATTAACGGGGTATTCATAATAATTTATTCGCTGAGCTCGATATTTCGCGGGTAATTTCAACCAGCTTGTTCACGAGAGTGGAGAATGCGGGTAGGTGATGACAGTTAGAGGCGTCCATATCGGACTACCTGCTTCCTGACACGAGTTGATCTGGTTATTGTCTTATAAAAACCCCGTTAATAAGTAATTTTAGTAGTGAAAATAACCATGTAAGTTTAAAATCGATATTCATTGGAATTATGTTGAAATTATATTTTATGAGAAAAGGCTATGTGGAGGAAGCCTTTATAAGTATAGATTATAGATGACTAACTACATTAGAGTCACTACCAAACAACGAAAATATATTTTTTAAGGTTTTCAAGTTGGGACAGAGAAAAACAAGCGACATGTCAAAGAAAGACAAACAAATGTGATTTTAAAACACTTTATTTACCGGGTTTAATCGCGCTTTATTCATGATTTTTAAACGGCCGAGACCCTGAAAAAGCCAACTGAAACTGACTGTTAAAAAAATCATGAATAAAGCGCGATTAAACCCGGTAAATAAAGTGTTTTATTATGCAAATTCGCGAAAACCATAGAAGAAATTGAATGGGATTTTATTTTGTGAAAACATTAATTATTTTTTGTGTTTTATCATGCAAAATCGCGAAAACCTAAGATAAAATTATAACATTATTTTCTTATCTCCTTTCGAAATAAATGAATTCTAAGTGAAAAGCTCAAATTTAGCGACAGAAGGTGGAAAGTGGACGTGAGAGAGATAAGAAAAGGGACCTAATTGATAAATTGCCTTTTGGATTAAAATTATGGAGGCACAAAGAAAGATTTTAAAAGGAAAATACATCTACAAAAACACAACGCACAGTGTTTTTTTCCTTTAATATGCCTTTGAACGCCCAGTGCAGGAGCTTTACTTTAATTCCACGGAAAAAAACTGTCATCCAGAAATAAAACCTGTCAACACAGTAGGCAACATCTGTCAAAAAATATAATTTTCGCCTACAAAAGTAAGCCTGTAGGCTTAAGCACTTAAAACAAAAATAGAATACGGAGGTACAGTTTGATGTTATTCATTACTGAGGGCCTCTGTGGTGCTTCTGGCGATTGCCCGACTGCAATGCGGAAGGTTGCGGGTTCGATTCCCGCCGGGTGTTTAGAAATAAATATTTTAGTTAAAACTAGTGTATTTATTCATACAACTTAACTAACATGATGTTACTAATAAAATAACAAATAATACCTAAATCAAATTTAAAACTAAAATAAAATTAAATAGCCATAAAACAGAGTAAATTTGAAAAAAAAATGTATCGGGTCGGGTGTCTTTCTATGTATCATATAATCCGCGCTACCATGCTTGTTTGTCGTTGCTATGTCGTCCTTTTATCGTTCAAAAAATTAAGTAAAGTTCAAATAAAAAATACCCCGACTACTTTTAAAAACCACAGACAATTAAAAAAATCTTTTTTTTTTGAGTTCGTTTTTTTTTTTAATTTTTTGATGTGTTTTTAATTTTTTTTTAGCTGAACGACAACGCGGCGACTTCGCGCCGACTAATAAGACATCATGGTAGGGCCCAATATGTATGTATTTACAAAAAAAAAGTAATACTATGTAGTAGATATAATCTGTTGTCTAGTACTATAGTACGACCTCTGTGGCGCGTCGGGCGAACGCTTGGCTGCAATACAGAAGGTTGCGGGTTCGATTCCCGCTGGATGCAAATATTTATGCTTAAATTAAATATTTGTATTTGGTTTGGGCGTATTTCTATGTATAATATGTATGCATTTACAAAAGAAAAATAAATATAAGTAGTATATCCGTTGTCTAGTCACCGTAACACAAGCTTAGCAGCTTACCACGGGGCTAGATGGCGCTGTGTGTTCGTCACAGGATTTATTTATTTATTATTTATTTATTTATTATAGTAGGTACAAGCCTAGTGCTAAGATTATATTTTGACGGCCTCTGTGGCGCGTCGGGCGAATGGCCGACTGCAATGCAGAAGGTGCGGGTTGAATTCCCGCCGCGACGGGTGCAAATAATAATGCTTAAAAATAAATATTTGTATCTGGTCTGGGTGTATTTCTTATGTATAATATATATGTGGCGGTCGCCCACAGCACCTACTACATGGCGTTACTAGTATGAAATCCTGGATCGCGATATCAACATTCTATCCGAGATAAGCTCATATACAACTACCGACGAGACTTCGTCGGGCCGCAGCCTACCGGGCAAAATCACCTGCCCGGTGGAAGAACTTCCCTTTGGAGGTCACCACCTAATACCTCCAAATATGTATTTACAAAAGAAAAAGTAGTATATCCGTTGACACAAGCTTAGCAGCTTACCATGAAGCTAGAAGGCGCTGTGTGTTGGTCACAGAATTTATTTATTTAGTTTGGGGCGAGATTGAGCTGTGTATAATGTCGTGCAATATATTTATTTACTAGTTGCAAATATAAATAATACTGGACACTGGCTAATGTCCAAATGGAATATAACCATATAAAAGAAGACTTCACACTTTGTAAATAGACTTCGTGTGCACGGTCCTATATTAAAAACATAGTAACATCTGGCCAATTTATGAGCTGCCAGAAACAAGACCCTGTCCTTTAGACAACGCGACGGCATAATTTTCGGAAACATTAAAACTCTTCGCTTCGTAAAGTGGGCGTACTCAGGAGTAACTTTTAGGTTAGGTAAGACATCTTACTTCTTATCTTACTTACTTAATATTATAAATCCGAAAGTCTGTTTGTTGGTTTGTTTATTTGTTTGTTCGTTCCCTCTTCACGGTCAAACGGCTCGACCGATTTTGATGAAAATTTGCATAGGGATAGTAACATAGGATACCTTTGATACCGGAAATCCCTCGGGATCGGGACTTACGCGAGTGATAACTATTTATGAATCAAAATCGACACAGGGGTAGGGTAAGTGATGTGGAGTGGCATCATCATCATGGTCATCGTCATCCATCGTCATTGATCGTCATCTATCGTCATTTATCGTCTTTTTTTTCTTTAGTAAATACATAATTATACATTATTATACATAGAAATACACCCAGATCAGATACAAATATTTATTTACACGCCTACTGCTCTACAAAGTTACTTTATTTGACCAAAAAGGTCAACATAAAGCGAGTCTTTATTCCCTAGGTGCATTAAGTGCTCATTATAACCCTAGGGCATAAAGTAATTTAAATGTGGAACTAAGGTTCTGGTAGCATACGGCCATTTCGAACTGGCCACCTAGACATAACACATAAAAAAAATAAAAACTGGGCTATTTTTCTTCAATTTTTATGTCGCCGGAAGGGTAAGGCAAAAAGCTTTAGTTAATATGAAGCCCAAACTTTTTTTTTTCATCGGCTACGGCCGATGTTTGGTTTCGTCATTTTTATGTAAGATTATGAAATTTAATTAATGTAGAGCTGTTTATATATTCAAACACGTTGCATTAATCTATTGTTTTGTTGTTAGTTAAATGCTTATTTTTGTAGCTTTTCTATTGTCTCGCAGTAGATGTGTAAAGTAAAGTATTCACCTCGGTAATAAAGCCTGTCTTTATCTTGGGCGCTTGAATCCCACGCTTCACTCAGGACTCTAGGTACGTAACTCCTTCGCTTCGCTCAGTAGTTAAGTTTTTAACACCCTCGCTGCGCTCGGGAGTTAACTCTCTAGAGTCCTTCGTACGCTTTGGATTCAATATGACGCCCGCTATATAAGACACGGCTTTAGTACCTCGGTGCATAAACTACTATTTTAAGCATAAATGTTTGCACCCAGCGGGAATCGAACCCGCAACCTTCCGCATTGCAGTCAAGCGTTCGCCACAGACTTCGTCATTTATCCTCTAATAAGTATAATAGATATATCTTCTATAAAAACAATAGAAAAAAAAATACAGCCAAAATATATGTGAGAGTAAATTCTTATATATTCAAATCATCTATATCTATGTGGTCACGGCATCATGCGTGAACAGCTTAACCGATTTCGCTAATTCTTGTTGTGTTTGTCATTGTCAGGAGATGGTTCTTATGAAGAAAAAAATGCGGGATCGGTACTTACATTGGTAAAACCGCAGAGCGCATCCAGTTCTGATATAAAGCTAAACTCCGTAGTGGAACAAGCGCTCTCGCCCCTTGAGTCAGCCCATGGCTCATAAAATCAATTCCACCCAACAAGACTGAAGACTACTTAGTACCTAATCTGAACGCAGAAATACGTACCGACCGACCTAATTAGATTTTAATAATTAGATGTAAAGTTCCTCTTGTGGAATGAATGGCGCATCTGTTGCTGCGGATTCTACAATCTTGGTTTCTTTATTAATAGACTTTTGCTGCTGTTGTTGTGAAGTTGGATTGAATCAAAATCATGTTTTCTGTTTTTTTTTAATTTGTTTTTATTATATTTAGCACTAGTCGGTTTCACCCTCGTAAGTCCCTTTCCCGCGGGAACATCGGGATAAAAAGTAGCTTATGTGTTATTCTAGGTCTCCAGCTACCTATATTCCAAGTTTTAACGCACTCGGTTTCGTACTTTTTGCGTGAAATAATAACAAAGTCAAGTATATGTATGTACATATAAACTTTCACGTTTATAATATTAGTAAGATTTTATCAAAGCGTGACGACGACGTTTTGAGGTATTTAAACCCTTTGGTCCATTTGCATAAATGTTTTTTTTTATAACTAGCTACGAAAAAGGCAATTTTCTTTCACTGTTTTATAACTAGTTGTGAAATTGAACCTTCTTGTTCCCTTTTAATAACTGTTTTCATAACTAGCTACGAAAAAGGCAATTTTCTTTCACTGTTTTATAACTAGTTGTGAAATTGAACCTTCTTGTTCCCTTTTAATAACTGTTTTCATAACTAGCTACGAAAAAGGCAATTTTCTTTCACTGTTTTATAACTAGTTGTGAAATTGAACCTTCTTGTTCCCTTTTAATAACTGTTTTCATAACTAGCTACGAAAAAGGCAATTTTCTTTCACTGTTTTATAACTAGTTATGAAAATGCACCTTTTTGTTCTCTTTTAATATCTGTTTTTCATAGCTAGCTACGAAAAAGGCAATTTCCTTCAATGTTTTATAACTAGTTATGAAAATGAACTTTATTGTTTCATTTTAATCACTGTGTTTTATAACTAGCTACGAAAAAGGCAATATCCTTCACCGTTTTATAACTAGTAATGAAAATGAACCTTTTCATTCCCTTATAATAACTGTGTTTCATAACTAGCTACGAAAAAGGCAATTTCCTTAACTGCTTTATAACTAGTAATGAAACTTAACTTTCTTGTTCCATTTTAATAACGTTTTCGTAGCTAGCAACGAAAAAGGCAATTTGCTTCCCTTTTTATAACTATTTATGAAAATGAACCTTCTTGTTCCTATTTATATCTGTTTTTCATAGATACGAGAAAATCAATTTCCTTCACTGTTTTATAACTAGTTATGAAAATGAACTATTTTGTTCCCTTTTAATAACTGTTTTCATAACTAGCTACGAAAAAGGCAATTTCTTTCACTGTTTTATAACTAGTTATGAAAATTGACCCTTCCCGTTTAACTGTTTTCCATAATTTGCTACGAAAATGGTTGATTCTTTCCTTATCAGGTAGACGCGATTAAAACTGGAAAATAAGTTCTCGATTAATTTAGGCGTGTTCGGAACGTTTTAGGTAGACAATCAATAGTTAGCGGCCTCGGTGGCGCGTCGTGAATACCAATCCACTATACAGAAGGTTACGGGTTTGATTCCCGCCGGAAACAAGGGTACTTGCTAACAAAAATGCTTGTTTTGGGTTCTGGGTGTACGATAGTAAAACCCAATAAAGTTGGGGTCAGCATTCATTTATATTTATCCATATACCGCGGTGTGTTTATGATCAGTGGCCACTATATACAAACTAGCTACGCCCCGCAGTTTCACCCGCGTAAGTCCCGTTCCCGCCAGAATATCGGGATAAAAAGTACCCTGTGTGTTATTCCCGTTATCCAGCTACATATATTCCAAGTTTCATCGCAATCGGTTTAGCGGTATTGACGTGATTGAGTAACAAACACACAAACACCCATACACACATACAAACTTTCAGCTTTATAATATTAGTAGGATAGGATAGGATAAATATTTAAATGGGACACGCATACTACAAACGTGATTTTTCATAAGCTTTTATACACTCACTTGTCTTTTTCTAAGCTAAATTTAAAGAAATGCTTTCCAAATATTTGCATCCGACAGAACTTGAACCTGCATCTTAGGGGAGTCCGGCCCCAACGCCTAATACATTTAGGCCACAGGTGCTCGTCTAGTCGAGTTTTAAATTAGGGATCGTATGTCTTTTTTTTACGTTTAATAATATCAAAATGGTTTTCTGACCCAATTCCACTACGGAACCAGTCATGAGCGAGCCCGACTCGAACTTGACCGGTTCTTCTACTTGATATAGGCTTGCTTTTGACCTCACCTCACTAGATAAGCTTCATAAAAATCGACGAAGTCACAAGCTCGATGTACCATACATATAGACTTTATACAATTTGTAACGGGTAAGTCCTTTTAATCCAAAAGGGGGTTGTTCTAGACGTCTAGGCGAACAACTTTTGTTTTACGACTTTTGAAAATTCAAACTATTTTTTTTTTTAATTTTGAGTTTATGTTTCACTGAAAAAACAGCTGCTTTTGAAAATAACGATACTTGAAGTTTTGATTGTAAACCATCAAACTAAATAAAAGGACAACATTAGGTCAATGACCTCGAACTCTCAGAAACAGCTGATTTTCAAGTAAACTTTACACCTAAATTTTTCAAAAAGTACTTCGAATTTCCAAAAGTCGTAGAACAAAAGTTGTTCGCCTAGACGTCTAGAACAACCCCCTTTCGGATTAAAAGGGCTTACCCATTACACCTTGTATATGACTATATGGGCGTTATTTAACGCTAGTTGCGTTACAATAACTAGCGACGTGACATGTAACGAAATCACTAGTTTCAAGTCCAATTACAAGTAGTGATTTTTGTAACGCGTTACTCGAGCGAAACGAAGCGACGACTGTCGACTGTACCTACGACATTAACGAAATCACTAGTTTAGAGTTGTGATTTTTAAAAAACGTTATTAACCGACTTCAAAAAAAAGGAGGAGGTTCGTTTGTATATATAATATTTTTTTTTGTATCTTCACTGATTACTCGAAGACAGCTTGACCGATTAAGATAATTCTTTTTTTAATGGAAAGGTAGAAGCTCCGAGATGGTCCCATAATTTGATGAGGATCTGATGAGGATCTTCGAAGTGAGGACCGGGAATGCTCCTCAAAACTCTGTATTTAATTCAATTGTTCATCGATTACACGAAGATGGCTTGACCGATTGATATAGTTCTTTTTTTAATGGAAAGGTGGAAGCTGCGAGGTGGTCCCATGAAAGTTTGGTAAGGATCTGATAAGTGTCTTCGGAATGATGGACAGGATAGCATCCTAGAATTCAATAAATTACTCATATTTGGACTTCTACCAAAAAGAATAGACCCCTAAAGAACTAAGTACAGATTGATGGGGCACCTGAAACCACCTTCTCATCAGCAAACTGCTCAATAATTAAAATTACGGTAACAATATTGTTGATTTTTAGGTAGGTAGGTATACTAAAAAGGGTAAAATAAAAAAAATAAAAAAATAATATAAATTTTTCTTTTTTTGTAATCCGTTACTTGAGCGAGACGAAGCGACAACTGTCAACTATCTTAAGCCTACGACATGTAAACAAATCAATAAGTCGTGATTTTTGTAATGCGTTATTCGTAGCTAACTTAATTCGTAGTATACCAACAATTAGATAGTGATTTAATTTATTTTGATTTTTCAAGTAACTGTATAGTTTGTGGAGGTATTTATGCAAACAATTACAGAAGCTTAACAAAAATAACTAGTTACAAAAGTCACTAGTTTTTAAACAGGTTACGGCGATGAAGTAACTAGTTTTGTTACGTTCCATGTTGTATTTAAAATCAATCTTCCCTTCCAGAGGGTGCTAGAGCCGGCCAGTTTCTCAGTCTCAGCAGACCGTCGGTTCCTTCTCCTCGCGCACAGTGTGAAGAAACTTCATCGCCTCTCCTACCTCGCGAGGTACACCGTCTACGATATACTTACCACGTAAGTAACTGTTTTTGTTATATTTTAAAGTGTTTCCTACACTTGGATAACTATACTTAAGGCGGCGATAGATGATAATCAACGGTCCTTGTCCGATTGCATTTAAATGAGCGAGATGGAATTGCGTGAAAAAATCTACAATTTCTCGTAAAATCAATAAATAACGAAGATTAAAATAATATTTTTATAAAATACGATGAAGGGGTTCTAGGTATTGTATTTTCTAATATTATGATGCCTATAAGAAAATATAGCGGTTAAGGATTTAGAAGAAAAACTGATTTATTTTGTAAAACAGGGGTAACTTTGCCTGTATAATAGTGGTATTTAAAGTTATTCTTTATTGTTTTTGAAACGAAGGGGACACTTCTTGTATCATGTACAATAACATTAAAAATTGTTTAAAGATCTATTTGATACCAGCTATGAAGAAAACTATTCAAGCGGAAGGGATTTCACATGAATCGCGTCCTTAAAGAAATGCTTTCCAAAAATTTCGCACCCGACAGGACTTGAACTTGCATCTCTGGGGATCCGTCCCAACGCCTTTTTCCAAGATGCATCCGTGGCCAAATTGGAAAAAGGCGTTGGGACGGATCCCCAGAGATGCAGGTTCAAGTCCTGTCGGGTGCGTAATTTTTGGACCGCATTTCTTTAAGTAGGATACGTGAGTAACTTCTTGTTTTACTTCTTGGTGTGTAAGTAGATATTCAGCCATTATACTATTTCCGCCTAACATTGAACGTAACTTACCTGGAATAAGTACTACCTTAATGCTTAATGGATATTTGTCCCACCTAGATTTAAGATGTTCATGGTCATTTTGCCTTAGGTTTTCGCGATTTTTCATAATAGTAATAGAACACAATATTTACCGGGTTTTACTCGCGTTTTATTAATAGCTTTCGCTAACTTTACAGTTAGCTTTTTCAAGGTTGACCGAGATGTAAAATAGGTTTAAAATAGACGAATTACATCTCAGTCAACCTTAAAAAAGCTAATTATAAAGTTAGCGAACGCTCGTTCTTTAGAAACAATGCCATTATTAAGTAAAACGCGAGTAAAACCCGGTAAATATTGTGTTTGATTATTTGTGTGACAAAAAAACCCCTTTTCGAGCTCCTCCGTGCTTCGGTAGGCACGTTAAGTCATTGGTCGCTGTTGTTATCTCTGATAGCAGTCGTTAGGTCAAGTTAGAGGCGTTAGGGCGACCTGACAACTCTAACACTAGGTGAGATGAGACACACCACTATACAAAAACCGGTCAACTGAGAGTGGGACTCCCATACCAAGAGCTCCGTACCATTATTGCAAAAAAACGGCAAAAATAAAACCAAGTTTGTTTTATGGGAGCCCCCCTTAAATATTTGTTTTTTTTTTAGTATTTGTTGTTATAGCGGCAATTGAAGTACATCATCTGTGAAAATTGCAACTGTCTAGCTATCACGGTTCTCGAGATACAGCCTGCTGACAGACAGACGGAGCCAGACGGATAGCGAAGTCTTAGTAACCGAACCCTGAAAAGAAAGAAAAAAAGAAATGTAAGTTCAATGCAAAATAGCGAAAACAGTAGAAAAATCTATACTTGATAATTATGTAGATAGCCGAAAACCAGGAACAACAGATAGATTACTTTTATCTCGATATTTCTACAGGATCGGGACTTTGGCGCGTGAAACCACAAGG
Organism: Idaea dimidiata; assembly: GCA_949358125.1. NCBI lineage: Eukaryota > Metazoa > Arthropoda > Insecta > Lepidoptera > Geometridae > Idaea > Idaea dimidiata. The sequence continues at coordinate 4,082,429 of OX442342.1, forward strand.
CTCTGCTAGTAAACACAAACAACACGACATACCCACAAAACGCTGTCATACATTAGTAATAACGTTCGTACTAACATTGCATCTCATTAGTACGCAGCCCCCTCCGCGCCAGCTGTTTGGTTACCGTGACTGAACGCTTGATCTAGCAAACAGGGTAAATCAACTATTCATCAACGCAATGTTTACCTTAATTAACTATTAATGGAAATTAATAAAGCAAAGCGTTTGAATTTACAGGGTTATTGGGAATTCGGTAACGCGTAGTTAAGGGGTCGTTCTACATTTCTAGGCGAACAAATTTTGTTCTACGACTTCTGGTTAGGTATATAGATATGTTTTTTTCTCGTAATTTTGTGTTTTATTTACTAGTGAAACTGAGTTCAGCTGTTTTAGAAGTATACGTCGCATTGTTGTCTAATTAACTTTAATAAAAAGCCTTATGAGCTTTAAACGTGGAATAAGGTAGAGTAGTGAGAACATATTGTTTTGTCTTTTTTCCACGACAGGTTGACAGAGAGAAACTAAACGTGACATAATTATACTCCTACCTTATTTCACATTTATTAATAAGGCTATTTAATGAAACACAATATTGTGTTATTATGCAAAATCGCGAAAATCTAAGACAAAAATAAGGCTACTTAAGTTTAGCTCAGCTGTTTTTGAAAGTAATTTAGTCTAAACTAAACTTATTTAAAAAAAACTTATCGTTTATGACCTCTAACTCCAAAAAAACAGCAAATTTTCAAGTGAAAACAACCTAAATAACAAAAAAAAACAACTTTCAAAAAGCGTAAAATAGTGTAAAAAATCAAATTACCTGCGAAATAGCGACTAAAGCAACGAAATCGCAGGCAACAGCTAGTCTTCTGTAACTCAGTTCAAGCCAAAAATTGAATTCGGTAAACGGATACCAAACCATTGTCTATGGTAAGCCAATTCTGCTTATCTGTTGATACACGGCAACGCTTTCCACACAAAAAATAGATTTCCATTTTTCGCCTTTTAAATTTTCGAACAGCATCGAAGTTGAACGCCGAATTCCTTCTTAAGGCGGGAACACACATAGTTTTGTAGCTATTAGTATATTTACTTTTGAAGTAATCTAGTTGAGTTCAAGCCAGAATCGCTTTGCTGACGCGTGCCTAATAATAATGCTGACCTAAGTTATCCGAAATTAAATACATTTTTGTCGGTGTCAATCGTCTGTAGGTATCAAATGTGATTAATATTACTAACAAAAAAAAGTTCGATTTCAAATCAACAAAATTGTAGGTTACCATGGTGACCTTATTTAAAAAAAAAAAATTTTTTTTTATATGAAACTTTATTTTATAATTAAGTTTTTATTTTTATTAGCAGGACGCTTTAGGTTCTGCAATGAGAGACCATGGTAAGCCTATAATTATAGTCTTTTCGTTTCGGTTATGTGATAGATAGGAATCCAAAATAAACCTGTTATTAAAGAGGCTAGGGCTATTAATACAATAGCTAACTAATAAGGCTGTGACATATCCAAAGCGTGCTTCTTCTTTTTCTTTTATCCAAAGCGTGCTTCGACTGCGCGACGCAAAGTGTTTATCGGTCTATGTATGTATGTATGGATGTTTCTATGTGGTGTTCTAGAGGCCAAACGCGTGGACCGATTTTGATGATTCTTACGTCAATCGATTCGTCTTAATTTGGCGAGTGTGACTATAGGCATGACAATAATTACCAAATTAACTTTTGTCCCAACCAGACGCCATATTGTCAAAATTAAAAAATCCAAAATCGTCAAAGTATGTCAAGATGGGTATCGTTGAATAGGTATTTAATCTAATCAATGTTAGGTTCATTGTTAGTATCATTCAAATAGTTTTGTAAGCGATACACACAGCGGACCCATTGGAAAAAAATTAGATCGGTAAAATGAATGGGTCCCGACTATGAGTAATTTTTTACTCATTTATTTATGTGCTCTGTGAGTATCGCTTACAAAACTATTTGAATGATTATTCAGTATTACTTAGCATAATTTCAAATTACTGGGCTTGTTTTTATTCTTTTTAGTTTTTTTTGTTGTTTCTTTACATATTTGTAAATCGAGTTTTTTACGCAGTTGGGTTTTTTGTTTGCATAGAAATGTGGCTCACCTGGTGTTAGTTTTCAAGTCGCCTTAAGGCCTCTAACTTGACCTAACGATTGCTATCAGAGATAACAACCGGGCCCAACTGCTTAACGTGCCTTTCGAAGCACGGAGGAGCTCGAAAAAATGTTTTTTTGAAAAAATGACACCCAAATCACGTCACGCGGTCACCCATCCAAGTAATGACCGCGACAGGCGTTGCTTAACCCGCACGACCGTTTAAGATCGGCAGGTACAGCTAGGCCAATGAGCTCCTCAAAGCGTGCTAGAATGCCGGTAACTAGGTGTCGGCGGCACGCACGCTCGTTTCATAGTCACGTGAAACTCCGCCTTAACACCGCTTTTATCCTACGGTTTATTTTTGCTATAACTTAAAGAACCTGGATTAATTTGCTTTTAAAGACAAGGCTTTGTGTTTTTTTAGTGTTGATAGATATTTTTTTCCATAAAATATTTTCCCTTTTTTCCATTAAGAAAGTGGCTTATTCATATAATTTATTGTAGGTAAGTATGTATATAATTTATTTTGTTTTTACCCTCGACGATCAGGGAGACTCTGGTATATAGGGTGAACAATTTCGATGAGTTTTCAGGGGGATATCCTAAAGTATAAGAGATACCTAAATAGAATAGAGACCCCGATTTTGATAAAAACTAAAATGGCATAATAGGCTATTCTATACTTATAATAAAGGAAGAGAGGACAAAAAGTCTAGGAAGTAAATTAAAAAAAATTGTCTAGGACTTAGGAAAAGCAGTATAGATTAAAATTACCTATATAATTTTTAAAATTCATGTCTCTCTTATTTTTTTTTTATACAATAAAAACTGCTAATCCGATTGAAATCTGGTTTTCAATATTGGAAAGTTCTATTTTCGAGGAACGTCATGGTGTATACTTCGCATCAAAATCCAATAAGTCGCACCCGAGTAATGAACGAAAAAGTGCTTAAGAACCGCTCGGCCGCCCGCGCCCGTGATGATGCGTTTTTTACTTCCGCGGGTGAAACCGCGGGGCGCAGCTAGTTATCAATAAAAATGAGTACCCTGACTACTTCTAAAAAATGTATACAATTAAATGTACTTAATATTTACCTACTCAGCTAAGTATTTTATTACACGCAATCGACAGAAATATCAATTACTAAATAGGGAGCAAAAGGTAAAAGACCTCGTTAAATTGTAATGAAAACAAATCTATGAATAAAAGCGAAATGAATTTCAAAACATTTGAAAAATATACACGCAAAGGTACTAACCACTTCTAACAATTTCATGAGTGTACGTATTTAATGTAGAAAAAAAAAACGGTGTGGAAGTACAGCCAGCTAACAAAAATGGATATCGACCGTAAAAAGACGGTGGAGGATGGGTTTTAATCTTTAATATATTCTGATCTCTTTTGTTCAATTTCGATCGTCTTTTTTTCTTCTTCTTCTTTCAAATGGCTTTTCCATTCGGACATTTGCCAGTGTCAAGTATTATCAATATTTGCAAGTTATTTGCATTAAACGCAACAGTCAAGTCTTCGTCGAGGGAATCATTGTAAAAAGGGGGCCATTTTTTACAATGTTTGTTCACGGAGCTTTGGAGACAACACTAAGCTAAAGTCCATGTTTTGCACCGATTTTCACTTTTATTTACACTTGTACATCGTCACAAAACTAACTTGATTAATATGCCCCGAAATTAAACAATTTACACGCATTTGAACTAAGTTTCACAAAAATGAAAATTTAGCAACACGTCTCCTCAACGCATTCCCGCCAAAACTCCGCTACCATGATCGTTTGTCCGATCGTCTTTTTTTAGTGTTAGTCTACTTATGTTTTTAATGGTCGATGTTTTTCATGGTTATCAAGGATGGTTTTTCTATTCTGAAAAAAAAAATAGCCAACTGTCTTATGAAGTTTTTCGCGGTTCAACACATGTCGTTGCTAACTTGTTATTTTTGTGACACGGAGTTCAAATGCGTTTAATTTCGGGTACATATTAATCAATTTAGTTTCGTAGAGGTGTACAAGTGTAATGACAGTGGAAATCGGTGCAAAACATGGACTTTAGCGTTGTCTCCAAAACTCGCGTGAACCGTCATTGTAAAAAGCCACCATTTACAACGACTTCCTTGACTTGGCTTTTACTACGACGACTTGATTGTTTTGATGCAAATTGCATATAACTTGCAAAAATTTATAATACTTGACACTGGCTACTTTCCAAATGGCCATAATCGGTTCACAACCGATAAGAAAAATAATAACTGTCTTATGTCCCATTGCTAATGTTCAGTGTATGAGCTTTGGCGGGAATTCGTTGAGGATGTGTGGTGCTAAATTTTCATTTTTGTGAAACCTAGTTCAAATGCGTGAAAATTGTTTAATTTTGGGGGCATATTAAACAATTTAGTTTCGTGAAGGTGTACAAGTGGAATGAAAGTGAAAATCAGTGCTAAACATGGACTTAGTGTTGTCTCCAAAACTTCGTGAAAAATCTTTGTAAATAAATGGCCGCCGTGTTTACAAATGATCCCTTAGACTTGACTTTAACTATGACGACTTGACTGTTTCGATGCAAATAACTAGCATAATATATTTAATAATACTTGACACTGGCTAATTTCCTAATGGCCATAATCGGTTCACAACCGATAAGAAATAAAAAATGTTCAGTGGAGTTTTGGCGGGAACTCGTTGAGGAGCTGTGGTGCTAAATTTTCATTTTTGTGAAACCTAGTTCAAATGCGTGCAAATTGTTTAATTTCGGGGGCATATTAATCAATTTAGTTTCGTGAAGGTGTACAAGTGGAATGAAAGTGAAAATCGGTACGAAACATGGACTTAGTGTTGCCTCCAAAGCTCCGTAAACAATCTTTGTAAATGGCCGCCGGGTTTACAAATTATTCCCTAGACTTGACTTTAACTATGACGACTTGACTGTTTCGATGCAAATAACTTACATAATATATAATACTCGACACTGGCTAATTTCCTAACGGCCATAATCGGTTCACAACCGATAAGAAATAGAAAATGTTCAGGTACTACGGAGAAATCCAAATCACACTAGTTTTTTTGTCGTCTACCTGAAATAAGAAATTAAAATTTAATAAAGCCTAAACCTTAAAGGGATGATTCTTATTAGATCAGGCTTATACTTCATACAAATATACCCGGACACAGCCCGGACACGGCCCGTTCTAAACATCCCTAACTCAGTCCTCGCTCATCGGAGAGTCTAACTCGAGTGGAAGTAAACCACAGATCAAGTAACAGCCACTCTCTAACTACAACCACTGGGAAGTTTACAGTAGTTAGCAAACTGAGCCCTTAGAGTCGACGCATATTGAATACGTCTACTGATTTCTTCAAAATCACACAATAGTCATACATTTGAAAAGTAACATATTAATAAAATCAAATTTAGAATCTAAATTGAAGCCGAGCGTTGGCCGACGCGACACAGGCGGCCCTAGCCAACATTCTTATCGAATAACGAAATCGCCAATCGACAGATTTTTGTATGAAATTGACATCAGGTCACGCTTGATTTTTCGCGAGCTTATGTTAATTTCATACAAAAAAAATTGTCGATTGGCGATTTCGTTATTCGATAAGAATGTTGGCTAGGGCCGAGGGGCCGTCAGTTAGCTTTTTACAGTTACTTTACAGTTAGCGAATCTAAATTAACAGTTATAGCTGTCGACACAACCCTCCCGCGGCATGGTACCCAGAATACCATCACTACCATAATTTCTTCTATGGAAACAACTTTGAGAAAGCCAACTGTAAAGTTGGCGAAAGCTCGGTCCTTTAAAAATAATGAATAAAACGCGATTAAACCAGGTAAATAAAGTGTTTTATTATACATCTTCTATTATATTATATTTTTTATTTATTAAGTAATATTATTATACTCTCACTTTTCTTGTTTGTTTGTCGGTTCGAGCGGAGTCTTGCAACTTCAATTTAAGGCACTTCCCGACTAGCTAGCGGGCTGAAACTTTGGGAATCAGAACCAGATGACAGTACAACCTAAATCTACTTTCAACTTTCCTCAAGCACAAATTTAATCAATAATGTGTAAATCCAAGTCCTCAGCTACCTATATTCCAAGTTTCATCGCAATCGGTTCAGTAGTTTTTGTGTGAAAGAGTAACAACCTCACATACATACACACACACATACATACATACATACAAACTTTCGCGTTTATAATATTAGTAAGATTTACTTCTAGAATGGTCGACCAACAGTATCCAGTCTAGTAAAGGCGGACCCTGATTACTATATTTTCTGTATAATTTTCCCACTTTTTCTGCAAGCTCACTTGATGGCTTTTTGCCAAAACAGATCATTTGGCGGTCACAGAAAGTGGGCTCAAACCTGAAATGCTGACTGTATTCTGAAGCAAAAGTTGAATGAATATGCTGACGTTCTGTAGACTAGTAATTCGCCCCGAACTGAGACCTCACGACCCCCTATCTCCCCAACCCTCCTACTGATCCGGCTCATCTTCGAACTCATGAATTATATTGACCTAAACTACGCGTATACCAAAATTCAAAGGAGCTATGATACTCAAGTTATTAGCGAACAAACATACAAACTATGTCAACTATGTTTAATCTATAGTTATATTTTACCGGGTTTTAACCTTGGTTTTGGTTATTTACCTCGTCTTGGTAGTCAAGGACTGGGGGTCAAGGTCAAGTTAGGTCAGGTTTCTTAGGTCGCCTTAAGGCCTATAACTTGACTCACAGTTTACCTTGTAGTTGTCGCATCGGCGCTTCTTACCCAGCTAAAAATGACGGTGTCAGGCGTTGCTTAACTCGCAGGACTAAAACCCCCTTATTTATTAACGCTAATTAATATACCTATGCATCGTTTGTCATTTTTTTATTCATGAGATTGCTTACAAACAAAATTAATTCGTAGAACTCTAGGAATAATAAAAGGTTAAAAATATAAATGATTATTGAATTATGCTTCATTGTACATTGGATTTGGTTTTATTAATTTGTTTGTTTGTTTTGTTTGTCATTTACTGTCACATGATTGAAACTTCTTGTTGACAGACAGAGTCAAACGTCACATAACTTATGTCATGTGTAAATAATGTTTTTTGGAGTTTTGGCGGGAACTCGTTGAGGAGATGTGGTGCTAAATTTTCATTTTTGTGAAACCTAGTTCAAATGCGTGCAAATTGTTTAATTTCGGGGGCATATTAATCAATTTAGTTTCGTGAAGGTGTACAAGTGGAATGAAAGTGAAAATCGGTGCAAAACATTGACTTAGTGTTGTCTCCAAAGCTCCGTGAAGAATGTTTGTAAATGGCCTCCGTGTTTACAAATAATTCCCTAGACTTGACTTTAACTATGACGACTTGACTGTTTCGATGCAAATAACTTGCATAATATATTAATAATACTCGACACTGGCTAATTTCCTAATGGCCATAATCGGTTCACAACCGATAAGAAAATAAAAATAATAAAATAATGTTTTATAAATAAGGGTGTAAAAGATCAACGAGTGCAGCTAACTTTCTTAAGATACGGAAACTTAAGAAAGCTAGCTGCACCCATGGAGTAAAAACGGGACCCTATTTACATTTCCATACAACAGGCCCCAGCCTTTTTATAATAATATACCAGACTGACTCTTCGCTGTCTATACGTCTGTCACCAGACTGTATCTGTTTTTTTTCTTGGCTGTGAACCGATTATGGCCATTAGGAAATTAGCCAGTGTCAAGTATTATTAATAAAATAAGCAAGTAATTTGCATCGAAACAGTCAAGTCGTCATAGTTAAAGTAAAGTCTAGAGAATCATTTGTAAACACGGCGGCCATTTACAGAGATTGTTCTTAGAGCTTTGGAGACAACACTAAGTCGATGTTTTACACCGATTTTCACTTTCATTCCATTTATACACCTTCACGAAAGTAAATCCATTAATATGCCCCCGAAATTAAACAATTTGCACGCATTTGAACAAAGTTTCACAAAAATGAAAATTTAGCAACACATCTCCACAACGCGTTCCCGCCAAAACTCCCTGTATCTGATTAACCGCTAAACAGTTGATTTGCCAGTTGCCAACAAATACAAATACTGAAAACACATTTATACAAATAATGGCGACTCCCATAGAACAAATGTGTTTTATGGCATTTTTTGATAAAGTTCTGTAATTTAAGCTGTCCTTCTGTAGTGTACGTTCTTCTTTACAGTAAATACTATTAATTATTCTGTGACCTTTGCAAACAACATTATTAATAGTATCCCCTAAGTAATAAGTCACCGACAACTTGTGACTGGTTATTATGATGGAGATTCGAACGGCGAATGTACAGGGATGGATTAGGAACGTAATCTATCTTCTATCTATCTATAATAATCGATATTTTTTTGAGCTAAGTATTTTTTGGAGAAACCTACCTCATAACATACCCGAATGAGAGTGCTGGCAACAGTTAACCATTGATTAATTATGTATAAAAAAAAGTTGGTCTGCCATAGCGCCATTGATTGCCCATATTAAGTCTATTCATATTTAAAGCTATGTCTGTGACTTTAGACATTATTATATCAGAGACTGATTTTTAAATAACGTTTTAATATCAATAAAATGTGATGGAAACCTTTGCACCAGGAACAATAAGGGGCGGGTTATTCGATTAATTAGTTTATTTTTGTTTTTATTATCTTATCTCTTATACAAGATGTAACGGGCATGCCCTTTTAAGCCGAAAGGGGGTTGTTCTAGACATCTAGGCGAACAACTTTTGTTCTACGACATTTAAAAATTCAAACTTTTTTTTTGAAAATTTTGAAGTTATAGTTCACTGAAAAAACAGCTGTTTTTGAAAATAAAGGTAATTGTAGTTTCGATTGTTGTCGACTAAACTAAATGAAAGGACAAGATAAGGTCAATGACTTCGAAATCTGAGAAACAGCTGATTTTCAAGTAAACTTTTAACTTAAAATTTTCGAAAACTACTTCGAATTTCCAAAAGTTGTAGAACAAAAGTTGTTCGCCTAGACGTCTAGAACAACCCCCTTTCGGCTTAAAAGGGCTTACCTGTTACACCTTGTATATAAAAATGAATCCCTATATTGCTTGGTCATGGCATCACGCCTGAACGGCTGGACCGATTTCGATAATTGTTTTTTTGTTGTCTTCCTTATCATTTTTATGATCAGGAGAAGGTTCTTATGAAAGAAAAAATGCTGGACCGATTTCGATAAATCTTACACGGGTGAAACAGCGGGGCGCAGCTAGTTTAAAATGAAATTTACCTATTAAACTTAAATAAATAATTTATATATCAATAAATCACAAATACCTCAAGAAAATAAGAGACCGATAAATAACTCAGTAACTGGTATTACACAACCGAGCTCCCATCGATCAAGCCAACAAGAAGCACAGCATGCAATACTCACATTTACACGGAACGTTCCTTACGTTTTATTACTGGTTTCTCTCGGTTTATTAGACTGAGTAGGGTAGTTAAGGTGATTTTTATATTAGTGACTGAAATACTCAATTTCCGGTTCCGATTCAGGAACCTTATTTTTTTAAAAGCCGGTTTTCCGAGGCCTTTCCTTTCCAGCTGTGGTATCATGTAATTAGCATCCACCGCTAGTAGTTGCTAAGTTGCAGTTCATTGCTGCTTTGACGTAACGTGGTTGTTACCGGTGATTACTTCAAAGCAGCAATGTAGAATACGAAATATGTTTTTGACAGTAAATAGCAACTAGTATCGGTGGATGCTAATTAGATGATACCACAGCTGATCTGTTGACGGGAATTAAAAAGTCAAAGCCAGCAGCAAATGTCAGCAGAACAAATATTTCTGCTGACCATAAATTCTGGGTGTTTTCTATGTATCATATTATGTATTTACAAAAATAAGTATAATATGTAGTTTATCCGTTGTCTAGTACCCATATCCATAGTACAAGCCTTAGTACTTAGTTTGGGCTAGTACTTAGCTAGATAGCTCTGTATGTACCTAATGTCGTGCAATATTTATTTATTTATTGACTTACTAACTGAACCCTTACTAATATTAGAAATGCGAAAGTAACTCTGTCTTCTGTCTATCTGTCTGTTACGCTTTCCCGTCTAAGCCGCTGAACCGATTTGGATGAATTATGGTTTAGATAATTGTGACCTTGAAGAAGGACTCAGACTACTTTTTATCCCGATATTCGTGCGGGAACGGGAATACAATTAAATTTCATTTCTAAAGTATAATACTTATTCAAACAAAACGTCTTCGTAACTTGGCAGCGAGCCCAAAATGCTGGCCGCATTGCCACCCTGAATGGCAATAATGCTATTTCTTAGTGCCAAGTAAACTCCAGCATTTTGGTCTCGCGTTGTCCTTGTAATTGTAATTATGTTTTTGAGTGTTTTTAATAAAACAATTTATTCATAAGCTTAATTTTATTTTATTCACTTAGGAAAATATTCTGATTATACTAAGCAGCTCCAACTAAGCTATAAAGCACTATATTTATCACGTCTTCAAGCAAGACGAGAGTGTTTAATTTATTGAAACTTTGAGAGCGTACTGTTTCGTGCCAGCAGCGTTGCTTCGTTGGAAGGGAAAATGATTGAGTACGTACTTAGATTTATGTGATGTTAGAGGTTGGGCAGACGGACTGCAAGGTTTTTTTTTCTTATCGGTTGTGAACAGATTATGGCCGTTTGTAAAGTAGCCGTTTGCCAAGTATTATTATTTTTTTGCAACTTATTTGCAATTTGCATCAAAACAGTCGTCAGAAAAAATCAAGGAAGTAAATGGTGGCTCTTTACAATGACGGTTCACGCTAGCTTTGGAGACAACGCTAAAGTCCATGTTTTATAATGCTATTAATATTATAAATGTGAAAGTGTGTGTGTTTGGATGTTTGTTACTCAGTCACGCAAAAAATACTGAACCGATTGCGATGAAATTGAAATATAAGTAGTTGGATACCGGGTATAACACAAAGTATGTACCTTGTATTTTTACCAACATACCTCAATATTTGCTGAAACACAGTAGTTCCTTACTTGCAGTTCGTCTGTCACAAACCTCAGTTGAAGTGCAATTGAAACGAGTGTTCTGCTGCTTTTTTAGTATTGCAGATAAAATCTTGAATATACGGTTTATTGCGGCCTGGTACCTTGCAGACTCTGGTTATATCCCGTCTTGATGGTTACAATGTAGGTTGCAAATATCTGAATGAAACACTTTAAGAAACAACGATTGGGGCTTGTTTTCTGAGCGTTTGTTCGATGATTTCGATTGTCAGTGATTTTAGAGCTATTTGGAATTGACTTTTTATGGTTCCCTACTAAAGCGTAAGCACGGAACTCTTTTACTAAGACTCCCTTGTCCGTCTCTGTCTTTAAAATATAATAATAGTCTAAACCAAAGTGTCAAGTGTAGGTACAAGAATCTTACTAATATTAGGGGTTAAAGTATGAAATTGCCGATTTGTACTGAAAATCTTAATTGTTTATTTTTTAAATTTTTAACAAATTTATTTAATCAAAATAGTTGCCATTATTATCTATACATTGCTGCCATCTAATGGGAAGGTTATTAATGCCTTTGCGATAGAACTCCGACGATCTAGACTGCACAAACTGTGTGAAAGCATTTTGTACTGCCTCCTGGGAAGAAAACTTCTTGTCACGTAGATAATTGACCAAATCACGAAAAAAATGGTAGTCCGTTGGAGCAAGGTCTGGTGAATACGGAGGATGACGAATGGTTTCTAAGTGCAGTTCCTGAAGGGTCAAAATGGTTTCTCGTGCTGTGTGAGGTCTCGCGTTGTCGTAAAGCAATAATGGTGAAGATCGATTCATGAGTCGGGGCTGTTTTACTGCTAGTTTTGTCAACATGGTTCGGAGTTCGGCACAATAGACATCTGCCGTAATTGCTTGACCAGATCGAAGAAAACTATAGTGAATAACACCATGCTGAGACCACCAAACAGTTACCATTACCTTTTTATTGGTAAGTTTTGCTTTAGGACACTTTTGTGGCATTTGACCTGGGGTCAGCCATTGCATTTTTCTTTTCCGGTTATCATAAAGAATCCACTTTTCATCACATGTTACAATTCGATCCAATATTCCTTCATTTCTGTACCGGTTCAACAAGGCAACACAAGTTTCAACACGCGTTTCTTTTTGCAGATCAGTCAAATCATGAGGCACCCATTTTTCGTATTTTTTTATTTTATTGATTTGACGCAAGTGAGTCAATAAAGTGGGTAAGGTAACGTTAAACCATGCCGCTAATTCCTGGGTAGTTTGACTAGGATCGGCTTCCACTATCTCTCTTAATTCATCGTTATTCACCTGTGTGGGCGGTCTTCCTCGTGGCTCGTTCTTTAAGTCGAAATTTCCATCACGAAAGCGTTTAAACCAAAATCGCACGGTGCGTTCATTAGTAGACCCCTCTCCAAACGCAGCATTGATATTGCGGGCTGTTTCTGCCGCGTTAGTTCCGCGTCGGAACTCGTATTCAAAAATCACTCGAATTTTCGCAGTATCCATCTTTCTTGTCTAAATTGAATAACAAAAACAATTGAAAGTCGATATTCAAATGTTTCACATTTTTTAAAAAAAGAACATCACATAAACCATTTGAAAAAAGTTTCATTCGAAAACCTCAAACCATGAAGATTCTATGTCAATTCAAAGAACCTATTGCAATAAAACGGCAATTTCATACTTTAACCCCTATTATTATAAAGCTGAAAGTTTGTGAGTAGGTATGTGTGTATGTGTGTTTGTTGTACCGATTGCGATGAAACTTGAAATATAGGTAGCGGGATACCGGGAATATCACATGGGCTACTTTTTATCCTGATATTCCCGCGGGAACGGGACTTACGCGGGTAAAACCGCGGGCGCTGCTAGTGATATTATGAAGCTGAAAGTTTGTGAGTATGTGTGTTTGCTACTCAATCACGTAAAAGCCGCTGTACCGGTTGCGATGAACCTTGAAATATAGGTAGCTGGATATCGGGAATAACACATTGGTTACTTTTTTCCCGATATTTCCGTGGCAGCGGGACTTGCGCGGGTGAAACCGAGGGGCGCAGCTAGTATTATATAACTAGAAGTGAAGCCAGTGTAAGTTCCTAGTAAAAAACAAAAGCCAAAACTTCATTATCCAAAATTCTAATTCGCTCAATTACCTTCCACCCTCAACACCGCACCTGTACCTACCTACAGTTAAGACTGGGTATAGAACTGAAATGTTTTGGATTCGATTCAAACTTGTTGCCCAGGTCGGCCTTTGTACAACTTTACTATTGTTCAACCTACCTAACATTCGACTGTTGGATTTTACAACCATTTTCTACTCGTAATTTTAAGTGAGTATTTCTGTTTTTAACTTTTTTGTTTGAATTCGTTAAACTTTTGGGGTTAACGTAGGTGTAATAAAACACTTTATTTACTGGGCCAATTTTGGCCGAAACTGTAACTTCCGCCGAAACTCGGCCGAAACCGAAACCGAACTTTCGGTCGGACACAAATAATTTTAAACACCGTGGTTGGAAACCAAGTATGGATACGACTGTGCCTACAAACTTCTCAAAGCCAATTAGAATTATGATCCTTCAGACTGACGACGATACGTCAGTTTGCTTGTCAGTTAATCTGTTAAGTTCGTTAATTGTGAGAAAATTAAATGAGATTCTGTAAGTTCAAGAAATTTGCCCAAGGGTTTCAAATATGAAATGGCGCCCGAAGGGACCGATTTAAAATTTGAAACCTAGCTTTCATATTTGAAATTAGAGTTCTAAATAAAAGGTTTGACGTTGATGAAATAGTAGTTTAGACATCTTAAGCTCTACAATAGTAGTTTATGCACCGAGGTACTAAAGTCCTGTCTTTTATAGCGGGCGTCATATTTAATCCAAAGCGTACGAAGGACCCTAGAGAGTTAACTCCCGAGCGTAGCGAGGGTGTTAAAAACTTAACGCCTTCGCTACGGAGTTATGTACCTAGAGTCCTAAGTGAAGCGTGGGATTCAAGCGCCCAAGATAAAGACAGGCTTTAGTACTGAGGTGAATAGTCTACTTTACACATCTACTGCGAGACAATAAAAGGGCTACAAAAATAAACATTTAACTAACAACAAAACAATAGATGAATGCAACGTATATGATATATATTGACAGCTCTATATTAATTAAATTTAACAATATTACAACAAAATGTCGAAACCACACATCGGCCTTATCATTGATGAAAAAAAATATTGGGGCTTTATATAAACTAAAACTTTTTGCCTTACCCTTCCGTCGAGTCGTCGAGTCGAAAGTCTTTATTCTCTAGTTACATAAAATGCACATTATAAAAATTTGATGCCTTAACCTTCCGTCAAAACAAAAATAGAAGAAAAATAACCCAGTTTTTCTTTTTTCATGTGTTATGTCTAGATGTGGCCAGTTTGAAATGGCCGTATGCTATCAGCAGAGAACCTCAGTGATTGCATCCTCTTTGACCACAGCCTTTATGAATTTCAACATTCCACAATTAAATTACATTAGGTAAGCCCTTGGTATATAATGCGCACTTTATGCACTTAGAGATTAAAGACCCGCTTTACGTTAACCTTTTTGGTCAAATAAAGTGACTTCGTAGAGCCGAAAATGTGTAATAATATTCAACGGTAAACTAGCAGGCCTGACGCAATTTCGTGAAGTCATTTCAATATGAATGTGAAAGTTTAGATTGTGAAAGTTTACATGTTTGTCTTTCAATCAAGCGAAAAGTACTGAACCGATTATGATGAATCTTGGTATGCAGATAGCTAGAGATCTAAATAAGAACAAAGGCTACACCTTAGCTACGCCCATTTTTATCAAGAAATTCCCGCAGAATCCGGACTTAAATCGTCTAAATAAATATGAATTGGCGATGCGTGCTGTATTTATGTATTTACCTGCATACAATACAGAAACTCGAATCGAACAAACCACCCTTGTGTGCGGTGGCTTAATTTAATCCTGATTGAAGTATACGTGTAAAAGATAACACTAGCTAATCCCCCAGGCTTCACATGGATTAAATCAGACACGAAAACCCTCCTCTCAAATCCTTCTAACTGTTAACAAAAACCGGCTTAATATCAGTACAAAGTCTTCGCCTGTAAGGGCCCGAAACGTGACTTTACTCGTCTATCAACGCGTTTTATTTTATTGTCATTAAAAAGAAAACTTGACACTGGCAGAGTTACAATGGCGATAAAAAATACACAACTTCTTTTATATGCCTATATTCTATTTGGACACTAGCCAGTGTCAAGTATTATTAATAATTGAAAGTTTTTTGCAGGAGTCTTGGCGGGAACTCGTTGAGGAGATGTGGTGCTAAATTTTTATTTTTGTGAAACCTAGTTCATATGCGTGTAAATTGTTTAATTTCGGAGGCATATTAATCAATTTAGTTTCGTGAAGGTGTACAAGTGGAATGAAAGTGAAAATCGGTGCAAAACATTGACTTAGTGTTGTCTCCAAGGCTCCGTGAAGATTGTTTGTAAATAGCCGCCGTGTTTACAAATGATTCCCTAGACTTGACTTTAACTATGACGACTTGACTGTTTCGATGCAAATAACTTGCATAATATAATAGAATACATGACACTGGCTAATTTCCTAATGGCCATAATCGCTTCACAACCGATAAGAAATAAAAAAAAAGTTTTTTGCAGAGTTTTGGCGGGAACGCGTTGAGGAGATGGGTTGCTAAATTTTCACTTTTGTGAATCCTAGTTAAAAAAATAGGTGTAATTTGTTTCACTTCGGGGGCATGTTAATCAATTTAGTTTTGTAAAGGTGTACAAGTGTAGTGAAAGCGAAAATCGGTGCAAAACATGGACTTAAGCGTTGTATCCGAACTTGACTGTTTCGATGCAAATAAATTGCAAATATTAATAGCACTTGACAGTGGCTAATGTTCAAATGGAACATAGCGATATAAATAAAGAAAAAGAAGGTTATCTATCTCACTTCTATATATCTACACTAGCTGCGCCCCGCGGTTTCACCCGCGTAAGTTCCGATCCCGCGGGAATATCGGGATAAAAAGTATAATTAAATTCTGTTATTCTTGTAATATTATAAAGTGGAAAGATAATTTTTGTTTGTTTGTTGTTTTATATTTTGAGTTATTTTTTAAAGTGTATGAGTAAATTTCTGTTCACTTTGGTTTAACTTTGGAGCATACGAAACTCGGCCATCAGGACCCAGATTAAAAAGCTTTACTATCAGGCGGCCTTTATCCTCCTAGCCTCTAATAGAGACCAGCCCAATTCTATGAAAAAAAAGCTTAAACCTAGTTTTCTATGAGGTAGGTACTTAGAATTAAACCAAAGTATCACTGAAATTAGATGATGAATTTGGGGGCGTTTTTCTTTTTACCCTCGTTGAATGAAGAAGTAAAAAAAAACATAAGTTGACTAGTATAATATAAGTTTTTTAAATCAAGTCAAAATATTTTTATTCCTATAAATATTCCCATATTTTTTAGAAACGTCAAGTTAACTACCGTGTCTTCCGAACGCGACCTCCAATGAGAAGAAGACACAAGAAACTCATGGGGTTAAACGTCTACCACCCACGGTAAACCTTGGGTCCTTATTACATCAATAGAATTCCCACGGAATCTGGACTTAGGCGCATCGCACATCGAGTGCGGCGCGGCGAAGATACTGAAAATAAGATAATTTGAAGTAAACCTTTGATTAGATTAGATTAACTCTTTATTGTACCAAATTAAAACAAACAAAATAAAAATGACAAAATAAACAAATACATTAAAAATTACAATATAACCATTTAAATGACATAAATACTATAAACTAATTTTTATTATTAATATACTTAACACTATATATAAAAAAAAAAACAATTAGGTACAATGGGCGGCCTTATCGCTAAGAGCGATCTCTTCCAGGCAACCTTTGGATGGAAAAGAAATGATTTTAGGGGATGGGTGGGTTGATGAAAAACCTGATAGGAAACCGGAAGAAGGAAATATAAATAAATATGTAAAATATAACATATGAACCTACAAACTACGTATAAATATAGATAAATACAAATAAATATATATATATCATACATAAACATAATATATATACATACATACATATAAATATACATCATACACATTACACATACATAAATACTTCTATATAAAAGACTAGGATATAATAAAGGTTGATTAGGTACATATCTATTTGTTCGACCTACCAGTTTGGACAAGACTAAGGTAGTGTTTATAAACACGGGATTTGAATATCGCCAAGGATTTAGATTGGCGGATAGACGCAGGCAGAGCGTTCCACAATTGCACACCGCGAGCGGTAAACGAATTATGGTAAAAAGTAGAGGACCGATCTGGAATCGTAAGAAGAAGAGCTTTGGATGAACGGACCAATTGAGAAGGAGGGTGACGAAAGTTGAAGCGGGACTTTAAATAAGAGGGTGAAGTAGGGAGAAAGAGAATTCTATATAGAAGAGAGAGAATATGAGAGTCTCTACGCAGGCGAATGGGCAACCATTTAAGCTTTCCGCGGTATTCCGAGACATGGTCATATTTACGGAGACCGTAAATGAAGCGGATGGCGAGATTTTGAAGCCGCTCAAGCTTATCTAGTTGTGCTTCACACAGATCGAGGAAGCATTCGTCTGCGTAGTCAAGGATAGGAAGCAAAAGAGATTGAGCTAACATAATCTTAGTGGCAGTAGGAAGGAAATTCCGCAACCTTCTAAGCGATGCATTGGATGCAAACATCCTCTGCCTCAACCCAACAAGCTGCGGATCCCAGGTTAGATTGCTATCCATAGTGATGCCAAGGTTCCTAACCTGTGTGCTGAATGGCACAGCTGTACCATCAAGGACAATCTGGGGTAAACAAGTGCGATTTATTTGGTCAGTTAGTCTTTTGCTACCTATTATTATAGCTTGCGTCTTAGTAGGGTTTACTGAAACACCAAACGATCTACTCCAGTCACAGATTTTTGAGAGGTCAACATTTACTAAGTTAATGGCAGAATCTAGATTAGCGAGAGGTGCTTGGGCATAAATCTGCAGATCATCAGCATACAGATGGTAGGACGAAGAGAGATTTGAGGATATCGTGTTTATGTACACAGCAAAAAGGAGAGGAGAAAGTACGCCGCCCTGTGGAACTCCGGCAGATATTGGATTCCAAGAAGAGTACTTCTCGTCAATCCGAATGCGTTGCCGTCGCCCAAACAGATAACTGTGAAACCAATCAATTACCGTAAAAAAACCTTAAGTTCTATTACATTCGGTTGAAAATAGTGTACGCTCGCTCGTGACAGCTTGTCGACAAACGACGCGGCGCGCTCCTGAGCACGCTATTTTCAACCGAATGTAATAGAGCATAAGGTTTAGTTTAAACTGTTATATTTTTAGTAGTGAAACCACGAGACACAGCTATCATCACATAAAACGCGACATTAATTTCCGGCAAACAAAACATTAAATTCATAATGATCATTATAATATCGTTCGTACATTACGCTTTATGGTCGAGACGCGATGTGACGTCATAAAATCTTGCCGAAAATATATACCGCTCGCGCTGCCCTAATATCCTTACGAAATGGTGGAGCGGACCACAGTGTAAGGTTATCAGTAGGGCGGTTTATGGACCTCATTGGCAAGCTACACCTGAAGATTTTGACTAAAAAGTTAAAGTTCAAGTTTTAACTGTGTGTTTCCGCAATTAGCCCTACTATTGGGCCTTTGTACGTGATTTTAAGCCGTATGTTTTCTCACGATGTTTTCCTTGATCCTAAGAGCGAAGTTAATAGCGCACATATTATTTTCTTAGAGAAAAAGACATTGGTGCGCGGCCGGGATTTGAAACCACGACCTTCGGAATGAAAGTCCTGTTTTGCACTCGCGAAACCACTAGACCAACACCGCTTCTGACTAATCCAAGTGTTAGAGATGATCTAACATCTTAGGCAAGTTATTCGCTTGGTGTTTATTATTGCATTTTTTTCCAATGCTCTGTGTTTCGAGACCTTTACAGGTATCTTTTTCAGGGTTCATCAGTCTACCCTAAAATTAGAGACCCTTTAGACACAATTTAGCCATAATAACAACCAGTTATTTTTCACGTATCAAAAATTACTAAACTGATTGCGATGAAACTTATTCCTATGTAGCTGGAGATTTGAGTAAGCGTAGTCTGCTTCTCAAAATCAACACCTATTAAGAAACACTGTTAGAACTGTCTTCAATGTAGAGAGTCTACGACGCAGCACCTCTACGGAGTAGAGGAGTACTTCAAGGGAAAAAAAACACTAATCAATTGTTATCCTACTGTATAATATTGACTGTAACCCGTCTGCCCATATTGTAGGAACCCCATCATTCATATCCTAATGGGATATGGCCGGGCTCAGTAAATATGAAGTTCGTTATTGGAAATGGATTCTTGAACAATATTGGTTCGATGTGACTTGCTTTATAGGGAGGACCTTTTTGAAAGCTAAACATATTACCTACCTTCATTTTATGTTGTTGGATTTTTTTATTAGGCCCTTGCGCTTAATCTAAACTGGCTATGGATAGATTTTTCTTCTGTTATCGCGATGTTAGAGATTGAAAGTAAAGTTAATCGCGTGGTACTTATTATTGCATTTTTTTTCAATGCTCTATGTTTCGAGACCTTTACAGCCTCCAGAATATCTTATCTATCCAGTGGATGTCTGATAACGGTGGAAAATAACAGGCAATATGCAGTACATTGCTGCTTTGAGGTAATTACCGGTAATAACCACGTTACGTCAAAGCAGCAATGTACTGCATAGCGCCGTCATTTTCCACAGTTGTCAGACGTCCACTAAATAGATAATCTGGGGGCAGGTCTCTTCTTCAGGGTGCATCAGTCTACTCTAAAAAGAGTTCTTTTAGACACAAATAATTAAGGCGTAATAATCTCATAAATGGATGAAAATAACAACATTATATTAATCCTTAGCAGTTAAACCTTAATAACATCGTGAGAAAACCCACGGCTTAGTAAGCTCCACACGTATTGACCAGTTATTTCCTCTGGACATGGCTGACTAGGCTGGGAGGGTGGCGGTATAGGTGCTGGGCAAGCCTACTCCACCTAACAACGTCCGTCCCAGGCAAACAGCGCCATAAAATAGCATGGATTAAAAAAAGTTGCTTGCGCGCGCTGTATATACCTATCATCTAAAATTTAGATGAAAAAGGCCAATTTTATTATTAAACTTTAACACAGTCTGGAACAATCCACTTACTGTTTTATATAATGTGGTAGGATTAAATATGGGAAGCCTTTGTCCAGTCGTGGGATACTACGGTATTTTGAGGGTTCTGACGTACTACTAGCGTGACCTTATATTGGGGTTTACTAAACATTACAAACCAAACATCTATAATTTCGTAATAGTTTTTAGTTACGAACTGTTTTCGAGTGAAACAATATTTCATAAAGAAATGTAAACGACATTCAACCCGCTCTAGCGCAAAATTATTATTTCTTAAATACTGACCTCCTTCCTTATAAACGCTAATTAATGCGCTGCATAGCTATGCATCGTTTCTCTTTTACTGTCACATGAAGTTCCAAAGTTGACAGACAGAGACAAACTTAACATAACTTAGTCATGTGTAAATAATATTTTATAAGTAAGGGAGTTATTATGTAACTAAAGTGAGCGCATTGGACCCCTTAAGTAAGACACCAACTGACCCAAAAAAAAAAGTTAGTTGTCATTGTACGCCTGACAAGTGTGCAACATGTGACATTGACAGATGTGAAAAAATTGACAGTGACAAATGTGAAACAATTGACAGTGACAAATGTGAAACATTTGACATTGATGGCTGTGAAATATCGACGTTGATACGTGTTTTTTATATAGCGTGGCGAAACCTCGCCACGTCAACAATCAGGTTTACCTCCGCCTACAGATGTTTGACATCAAAATCAGTGATTTTAATTTACATAGCTCATTATCACCTACCATAAAACTAAACTCGGCTATTTATAAACCCAGCTATTAACTAAACTAACATTTATATCTAGAATGGCCTCTTTAAAGATTATCCTAAAATATTCAATAATTCACAGTCACCCTACAAAACAAGAAATTACCCTAATCACAGGTACTCACAGGTACGCCCACATAAAAACAAATTAGTCAGTAAATTAGCATTTAACACTACATTTGGCGAGCTAAAACTCCTTGCGATTTCGGCAAGAGCTTTAACGGATTTAACAAGGGAAATTTAACCTTAATGTTAGGGATTAGCGTTTATAATCATAAAAGTAGGTTTTATTAGGTTGTTTTAAGAAATGTATTAGCAGTCGATAAGAATCATTGATCTCAACAACAGTAGATATCATATCAGAACGAAGACAGTTGTAAACAACCACTGCGGTAACGTTACCTATAAAAGTCATAGATACTTTTGTCGTTTCAAACGTTATTAATAGACTGTATCACATCTCTCGAATCGCTGCTCATTTTTTCATTTCTATAGACGTAACAATATTGTCAGAAGAATTTTTCATCACAACACCATCGCGCCACTCACTATTCCTCCAAATAAAGTCTAAATACTTCGGGATATAAGTGTAAACAGCTGGTAGGTACGAGTTCCCACAGTCGGAAGGCGATGAGGCGACTCCCACGATCATTCCGTAGTGGTACAACGGACCACCATCGTCTCCAAGGCAGGTGTCAGCTGGGATAGTAGTGAAGTAGTTATTCGCGCAAATCATGTTGTCTGTAATGACTCTGCCGAGGTTTTTGTACATATTCCTACACATGTCAAGGTTTAGCACCCATAATGTGGTGTGGTGTAACTGCTCGAGTGGTCGTGCTCCCCACTGAAAAACAAAAAAAAAAAACTTTCGTGAGCTACGATGCCAGACATACAGACTTATCAATTATTTCTTTGACACTTACATCGTCCCAGTGCAGGGCAAAGACCTCTTTCCATTCTTTCCACTGGTCCCTATCAAGCGCCAGCTGAGACCGGTGCCCAGTTATAATATAAACATTAATAAATACAAAATCGCTTCATCCTTTGATGAGGTACAATGCCACAAACAAAAACAATATCAGTATTTTTTTTTACTTAAACTAGGCTTAAAATTAACCTCACCTCGTCAGATGGGAAGCGACGATTTAATATGCTTTCTTAAAGGAGAGACATATTGTACTCTAGGCTTGAAGACTCCAAAGTTGTAATTAAGCGGGCAGTAAGGTCCACTTCGTAGCAGTACGTACGAGAAAGGTGGGTGCGCGTACGCAAAAAGGAAACACACACCCTGTATGGGTGACATTCCCATTGACATCCAGGAGCCACAACAACCTCATTATTCCGCACTCAGTGCTGGTGACTGTAAGGCAACCTTGCAAGCTGGACAGCAGTGGTAACCCAGATGCTCTGTGTGGTTCTGAACATGGCAACATTATGTTCAAAGCAAATTACTCACATATATGCTGCCCCATCCAGGTGCCTGAACAACCTCATTGTCCCATACCCAGTGCAGGTGACTGTAAGGCAACCTGGCCAGCTCGACACCAGTAGTAACCCAGATGCTTTGTGTCGTTCTGAACATAGCAACATTATGTTCGTTGGTGAACGTGTTGAAGTCGGGCGGGATGCCAGGTCATGGAGGATACGTCGTGGATCATCCCATCTCTGTTGGCGGAACTTGAACCCACTCTGAATCTGAAGTTTACTGGACGGTAACCGCTAGAAGATGATAAAAATATTATAGATTTTTATGCGCCATTAACATCGTTCTGTTGAAGGTAAACATCCTGATAAAACCGAAATGCCACAGGACTCGCTATGGTCCTAAGGTATGGGACATTCACCAATCCGGACTACACTCCCGCGGCGTCTTCTTGCTAACATCTCCAAGGAGAGGCCCTAGACCTACAGTGGGACAAATTAACGGGCTAACAATGACAAAGAAATGAGGAGCTGGATAACCGATCTTATTACATTTAAGTAACGCCAGGCGTAACCATAATTCGAGTGACTAATGTGTTGGGCTAAAACTTTATCTCGAGCCGTGCTTGGAAAGTAATTGAGCATATTAAGAAGAGTTGGTCTTTGTTGTTATCTCTGATGGCAGTCGACAGGCCAAGTAAAGCTGATTTTTGCTCCATATCGGACTCCTGTGGCGAGTAATTGATACAAATTTGTTGTCGCGTTGCGGTCGTGCGATTCACATAGAAAAAATACTTAAGCAAAATCAATAGAAATCGAAGTCTTTAAATCAATCGAAGTAGTGCAAGTGATTCAAAAATATAACCCCTTGTCAGAGTACATAGAAAGCTGGGCCTGGCGCATAGCAGTATGGAAACTACCTACAAATGCTAGAAAACGGCTCACTCTGCGCCCTTGTTTTTACCCGACTGCGCGACGCAAAGGAAGGTAATGTGTTTATCGGTCTATGTATGTATGTATGTATGTATGGATGGATGTTTCTATGTGGCGTTCTAGAGGCCAAACGCGTGGACCGATTTTGATGATTCTTACGTCAATCGATTCGTCTTAATCTGGCGAGTGTGACTAAAGACATCACAGTAATCCAAATTAACTTTTGTCACAACCAGATGGCATATTGTGAAAATTAAAGAATCCAAAATCGACAAAGTATGTCAAGATGATATTCGTATCGTTGAATAGGTATTTAAAAATCAATGTTAGGTTTCTTTTACCATTTTTCATTTTAAATAACAGTTTAGGAAATAGAACGGTTTAAAGTTAATTACCAATTAGGTATTCTTGCTTTTTATTACTAACGAACAAGTTTTTATTTTTCTTACGTAGTTACGCTTAGAACTACCAAACTATAAGCCGTGATAGTACAGGTGACAGAAACTTATTGAAATAAACTAAAAAAAATTACATAAATTGTACCTACCAACTGAATAAAAGCCTAATAACATTTAGGTACTTAGGTGCTGAAAACGTTAAAAGAATAATAATACATTTAAACAATAAATACCAAAAACCTAACTGAAATAGAATACATATATAAATAAATAAAGTAGGAACATAAAAGTACCTTCCTACTTAATTATAACATTAGTTATATCTACTGAATAATCCACATGATATTAACTCCCTTAGTGAAATGAATAGATTACGAGACTAACCGTCAATAAATGAAAATAACTAAAAAGCGGCAAATAAAAAAAATAATTAAAAATAAAACAAAAAACCCGACTGCGTAAAAAACTCGATTAACAAAAACGTAAAGAAACAACAAAAAAAAATTTTTACTCATTTATTATGTGCTCTGTGTGTATCGATTACAAAACTATTTGAATGATTATTCAGTATTACTTAGCATAATTTCAAATTACTGGGCTTGTTTTTATTCTTTTTAGTTTTTTTTTTTGTTGTTTCTTTACGTATTCGTTAATCGAGTTTTTTACGCAGTCGGGTTTTTTGTTTTATTTTTAATTATTTTTTTTATAAAATGTAATAAATATCAAAGGTAATACTAACTAAATGCAATGAGCAGCGGTGAGCACGGCTGAGTGAGAGATGATGATTCCACCACACGCTTGCCAGTAGTGCAGTAGATCCCTGGAGTGCAGGACGGCAGCTATGGAAGGGTACTGGTTGATGGTAGTCTCATGCCCCCAGGCGACCCTAGATGGGTTCGGGGCTCCTAAAATTAATAGGTACTTTAAGACTTACTGCCACACATTTTATAAACGACTAGCAGCGACACTCCACTTTTTGACAATCAATAAGAAGTAACTTTTTTTTTTATTTGTACGCATCCAATAATCCTTTAAAAAGAAAACTATTAATTTCGATGTAAGTTGAGAAGCAAAAATTACTAGTGTCCGACCGAAAGTTCGGTTTAGGTTTCGGACGAGTTTCGGTCAAAAATCAAGTTTCGGCGGCAGTGTCAGTTTCGCCCAAAATCGGCCGAAAATTAAAAAAAAACGAAACTGATTTCGGAATTTTGTCGTGCACCCTCGCTTAACTTCATTTAAATTTAGTTTGAGAAAATAATAAAAATATTATTGTTTAGTTTTAATAAAGAAAATATAGGTAGGAGAACGTAGGTTGATTTTAATCATAAAATTTCGGGTAGATTAAAAACAAATTCACCTAACGTTCAAAAATAGAATGTCGTTGGCAGTCACTTCATAGTTGCGACGCGGGTTAGTTCGCTTTAACCCCGTGGCGTCGTTTTGCTTTCAAACACTTCGGAAAGCTAGAATCTATCGTAGGGAAGCACCAGTTTAGTGTTCGCGTTCGATAATCGCGTTTGCCCGCGGATTTGGACGAGGTCTGTCGGCTGCTGGCGAAGGAGCCGCTTGGAGTCCTGTTGGTTTGTGCTACGATCGTGGGTAAGAACGGACCGACGGTGAGTTGACAATCCCTAGGGAAGTTCGAAGGTCGCGTTTCGTGTGCACCCTGCGAGAGGAGACTCCAGAAAGTCTAGGTAAGTGGATTCTTCTGTTAGCACCCCGACAGATAGTACCTTTCGCTCGACCTTTGATCGCGGCACCCATTTGTGCAAGGAACATTTGATTAGCGTGCTTTCCTAATCATAAATAGTAAATACAGTCCGCTTTTATATTGTACATTGTTTTTGGTCCTTCGAGCCGGATATTAGTTGATAGGCGTGCCTAGGAGATGATAAATTTTTCGTTGAAATTATCGTTAATTGTTAATTTTCGTATTGAAGGTCAAATTGAAAAAAGTGTGGTTGACATTTTTGCGTTTCGTTTTTCGTAGTCTCGTGTTTATTTGAATGAATAGCATTCAAATTACATTCGGTCGGTCTCGTTCAATATTGTCTTTGACATTTGTCGTTTCGTCTCGTTGCTTTTACGTCAAAGTCATATTGACAGAGCGATCACTTGTCAACTGTCACTTGTCAATTTTTACCTCCAATTGTTTATTTTGTTTGGTGAATTTGTTTTGATATCGTTTTTTATTAATTAAATTGAATTATTATCGTAAACAAATAGTAGAATAATGACGGAACATAGGCAGGAAGCCATGGATGCCGGTAGAAGTTTGAATGATAGTTGTGCGGATGAGTTTAGAGTAAATCGCGACTATGCCTTTATGCGAATGGAACACGTCGAGGCATCCGACCTAAGAGGAGTAACTGAAAAGGAATTAGAATCATTGTCAACCGAATTCCATAGTGCACAAAAGTCATTAATACTTAGTCTTGGTGCGTCCGATAGGAAAGGTGAGCTTCCCCTAACTGTTGCTTTCGACGAAAAGTTTCGTTCAGTGTTAGAAAAGTTACTATGTAGCAAAAAGCCGGTTAGTTCTATTGTGAACACTGTGAATAGCACTGCCACTAATCTACCGAAAATTGCGATAACTCCATTCGATGGGACCCAGGAGAATTGGGTTTCGTTCAAACATTTGTTCGACTCTTTGATACATAATAGAGATTTGCCTGATGTAGAGAAAATGCATTACCTGCTTACCAGTGTAAAGGGCAGTGCTCATGCTTTAATTAAAAGCTATCCCATAACTAATGAGAACTATACATTAGCTTATAATGTATTGCTAAAGCATTATGATAGGAAGCGGGACATTGCACTAACATATTATGGCAGGATCTTAGATTGTGTTAGAAGCCGAAATACATCAGACTTAGGTAGGGTGTGTCGAACATTTAGTGAAAATTTGGATATATTAAGTAGGTATCAATTGCCTGATAGTAACTTTGTGTTATTTCAATTGTTGTGGTCCAAGCTGGACTCTGGTACTAGGGAAGCCTATGACATGTATGCTGATACTGGTGTTGACATTCCAAGGTACGAAGACTTATTGTTGTTTGTTGAAAAAAAGGCTCGTGCTATGGGGAACTCGGTCGACAGGCACCCTAGTCAAAGTAAGTTTGTCAGTTCTAAGGGCAAGACCGCGCTTATTGTCACATCGAGTGAAGAGTGTGCGTTATGCTCAAATGTTGGACATTCAATTAGGCAGTGTCCTAAGTTTTTAGAAAAAACACCCAGGGATAGGTATGCAGAGGTTAAGGGAAAAGGACTTTGCATTCTTTGTTTGCAGCCATCACATACAGTAAGGTTTTGCCATTCAAAGACTAAATGTAGCAAGTGCCGGACTAGTGGTCATCATAGTTTGCTACATTTTGAGAAAGCGTTACCGGGACCTTCAGTTTGTGACCAAGCCTTAGCAGCATATAGTCAGTGTGGACAGATGTCTATGGCACTTTTCTCGACGGCTGTTGCTTTGGTCAAGAATAGATTTGGTAAATTAGTGCCGGTTCGACTTCTCTTAGATAGTGCAAGTGGTTGCAACTTTATTTCTGAAGCTTGTGCTCTGCGCTTGGGTTTGAGTTTCGTTAGTCATGGACATTCGGTCAATGGCATTGGTGAAGTGTCTACAAACACTTTAGGCTCGGTCAAATTAGATTTAATACCAAAGAGTAGGGATATTAAACATGTAGTTTCGGTGGAGGCATCGGTTCTTCCTCGGATATGCTCAGACATGCCAGTAGGTGTTGTTGATGTGGCACAGTGGCACCATCTTAAAGATTTAGACCTAGCTGATCCTCAACTTGATAGACCGAGGCCAGTAGACCTGTTACTGAATGTTAATATACTCGCATCGATTTTGAAACCTGGACTGGTAAAGGGAGATGCTGGTCAGCCTGTGGCCTTATCCATTGTCTTTGGATGGATAGTGATGGGTGAGTGCTCGTTATCGTACGAGCCAAAAAATAAAAATTGTTTCTTTGTTTCGAACCTGGCTTTGGACAGCTCGATTAAACGGTTTTGGGAGTTAGAAAAGGTAGATCCTCCGAGAGCTATCGTGCGCTCGAAGGTGGAAATCGAGTGTGAGGGTTTCATGGAGAATTCGTATAGTCGATCTCCAGGGGGCAGATTGGTCGTCCCGTTGACCTTCGCTGATCCTCACGAGAAGCCAACTTTTAGAAATTCGAGGGAAATAGCTTTAAGGCGTTTTTTTAATCTAGAGAAAAAGTTTAAAGTTAATCCAATCTTTAAAGATGCCTACGTTGATTTTATGAAGGATTACTTGGATAAGGGTCACATGGAGAGAGTCGACCCTCCTTCCTCCTCCGTAGGTGCGTTTTATTATATTCCACATCATGGCGTTTTGCGTCCGGACTCTGTTACTACTCCTATGCGCACAGTATTTGACGCTAGCGCTGTGGATGGAGATGGTCGTTCACTAAACGACACATTGTTGCCGGGTCCAAAACTACAAAACAGTATTTTCGAATTGTTGATTCGGTTTCGTTGGCACGCTGTTGTCTTCACGGGGGACATCAAGCAGATGTATCGCCAATTTCTCGTATCCCCGGAAGACACCGACTATCAGCGGATCCTATGGCGATCGTCACCTGAGCTGCCTGTGCAGGATTATCGTCTTCTGACTGTCACTTATGGTGTCTCTTGTGCCCCTTATCAGGCACTCTGGTGCATTGCTCGCCTGGCAAAAGAGTTTGTCGATCGTGCGCCCTTAGGTGCTGTCGTTCTTCAGCGCGACAGTTACGTCGATGATGTTGTATCCGGTGCTGAAACTGTCAAGGATGCTGTCGCTGTCCGTAACGACCTCCTTCACATGCTGTCTTCGGCTGGCTTACATCTTCGAAAGTGGACATCCAATTGCCAGGATTTCTTCGTGGACCTGCCGTCGTCAGATTTGTACGTCGAGCAGTTTCACAATTTTGAGGACATCCAAGACGTGTCGCTGAAGATTTTAGGCATGACGTGGTTGCCTTCGGCTGATCATCTTACTTTCAGGACGGCTGCCATCAACGGTCGCTGCACGAAGAGGTCTATTTTGTCGGACATAGCCCGGATATTCGATCCACTTGGGTTACTGTCACCTGTCGTTTTCCTCGCTAAGTACCTCATGCAGCTTCTGTGGTTGTCAGGAGTAGACTGGGACGATGATGCTCCTGTTGATATTTCTCGTAAGTGGCTCGAGTTTAAGGCTCAACTGTCGTCGTTGAGCTCTATCTCGTTGTCTCGTAGAGTCACTCCCTCGTTCGTGACCCTCCAGTTTCATGGCTTTTGCGACGCGTCAGAACGCGGTTACTGCGCAGTCGTATACTGCCGTGCACTTTGTAGGGATCAATCTATTGTCGTGCGCCTATATTGCGCTAAATCGAAAGTTGCGCCTCTACGCAAACGTTCGATCCCGCGCCTCGAATTGATGGCTGCGGTTTTGTTGGGTGAGCTCATGTCGTCGGTAGCTCATTCATTGTCGGGGATCCATCGTATTGAGCATATGGTTGCTTGGTCGGATTCCAGTGTCGCGTTAACTTGGATCAAGTCTTGTCCATCTCGTTGGAAAACTTTTGTCGCCAATCGGGTGACTGAGATCCAAGATAACATACCTCCTGATTGTTGGCATCACGTGTCCACGAAAGATAATCCAGCAGACTACGGATCGCGTGGGTTACTGCCTAGTGACCTTACCTCGTGTGAATCATGGTGGTCGGGACCTTCCTGGCTTTCACGTCCGCAAGACACGTGGCCTAAACCATGTTTCGTCACAGACAACTTAGCCTTGGACGAGCAGAAGATTCACTGTCTGCTGACACAGAAAAACATTGGTTTCGTTGATGAAATTTTGGCTAGGTATTCTTCGTTTCGGAAAGTAGTAAACGTTTTGTCGTTCTGCTTTCGTGCTATGCACAACCTTAGATATTCGAAGTCAAGGATCGTCGGTTCATTATCGTGTTCTGAATCGAACGATGCTACTCGTTTTCTCGTTCGTCATGTCCAGGAGAGTGTTTTCGGGTCAGAGATCCGTGCGCTAACTAGCAGTCGCCGGAACAAACTCCCCAAAGCTCTTAGGAAACTTTGTCCTTTTGTCGATCCCCAGGGTTTGCTCAGGGTGGGCGGTCGCCTCGCTCAAAGTCAGCTCGGTTATGACCAAAAGCATCCGCTGCTGCTTCCTAAAAGCCATCGGTTGACGATGCTGATCATAGAGGAATATCATAGGAAATTCATGCATCCGGGGTTGCAAACTCTGCAGAATTTATTAGTTCAGGATTTCTGGATCCTTTCTGCAAAGCAAGCAATTCGGACTGTACTGTCGTCGTGTATCCGTTGCTTTCGGGTCAAACCCAGATTGGCTGCTGCTCCCTTGATGGGTAACCTACCAGCTTATCGTATAAACCAGCTGAAACCTTTCTCTTCTTCAGCTGTCGACTATGCCGGCCCCTTTGACATAGCTCTCGGTCGTGGTAGAGGCGTCCGAACGTTCAAGGGTTACGTGTGCGTATTCGTGTGCACTGCTACAAAAGCTGTGCACTTGGAGCTCGCTTCGGAGCTCACATCGGAAGCTTATCTTGCTTGTCTCCGTCGTTTCATGGCTCGTCGAGGTCGATGCTCAAAGTTAGTTTCTGACCAAGGTCGGAACTTTGTCGGAGCCTGTAATTTGTTGAAGGATCTCATGTCCAAGGCCGCGGCGGCGGAACGGGCAGATTTTGCTTTCAACCCTCCTGGAAGTCCACATTTCTCGGGATTAGTGGAGGCTGGCGTCAAGTCTATGAAGACACATCTCGTTCGTGTCGTTGGTTCGCAACGGCTCACTTATGAAGAGTTCAGTACCTTCCTGACGCAGATTGAGGCCTTGTTGAATTCGCGTCCTCTTTCACCATTGAGTTCGGATCCAAATGACCTCACGGTACTCACACCGGGTCATTTTTTGACCATGGAACCACTCACTATGCTACCTGAAGCACCTCTTCTCGATACTGGTGTTAGTGTGCTTCAGCGTTGGAAAATGATCCAGAAGATGCATCAAGACTTCTGGCGTAAATGGCATCTTGAGTACGTCCACACTCTTCAGCAGCGTCATAAATGGTCTGACTTTCAACCGAATATAGAGGTCGGGACTTTAGTTCTAATAGTTAACGAACAATGTAGTCCTATGAAATGGAGGTTGGGTCGAGTGATAGAACTCCATCTTGGGCTGGATGGTATTTGTAGAGTAGCAACTCTTCGCACTAGTGCTGGAGAATGCAAACGTCCGGTCGTTAAGCTCTGCCCTCTACCCTTGCCTATAGTTGATAAAGACTCGGTGGTGCCTGGGACAACTTTGTGATCCTGCCCCATCGAACAACCTAGTTTTAAGTTTTAGTTTTCGTATCGTTTCGCAACATTCCCGCTACGCTATTGTATAAAATCGATCGTTAATTTTTGAAAAATACCCTGTATTTTGGTGGTCGGAATGTTTAGTTTTAATAAAGAAAATATAGGTAGGAGAACGTAGGTTGATTTTAATCATAAAATTTCGGGTAGATTAAAAACAAATTCACCTAACGTTCAAAAATAGAATGTCGTTGGCAGTCACTTCATAGTTGCGACGCGGGTTAGTTCGCTTTAACCCCGTGGCGTCGTTTTGCTTTCAAACACTTCGGAAAGCTAGAATCTATCGTAGGGAAGCACCAGTTTAGTGTTCGCGTTCGATAATCGCGTTTGCCCGCGGATTTGGACGAGGTCTGTCGGCTGCTGGCGAAGGAGCCGCTTGGAGTCCTGTTGGTTTGTGCTACGATCGTGGGTAAGAACGGACCGACGGTGAGTTGACAATCCCTAGGGAAGTTCGAAGGTCGCGTTTCGTGTGCACCCTGCGAGAGGAGACTCCAGAAAGTCTAGGTAAGTGGATTCTTCTGTTAGCACCCCGACAGATAGTACCTTTCGCTCGACCTTTGATCGCGGCACCCATTTGTGCAAGGAACATTTGATTAGCGTGCTTTCCTAATCATAAATAGTAAATACAGTCCGCTTTTATATTGTACAATTATTAATATTTTTTATATTGTGTTAAATAAATGATTACAATAAACTCAATATACTGTGTTGCCATTTCAAGTCCTAAAAATTGCAGAATAATGGGTAAAATGCACCAAATTTCAGTATTTTAAGGAATCTCATACTTGACCACGTGAGTTTTCGGTTTCGGCTTTAAGCCACTGCCGAATATTCGGTTTCGGTTTTGGCTGAGAAACCCGTTTCGGTCGGACACTAAATAATTGCCCAATTTGCGATACAAAACATACCTGTGGCCGAAGAGATGCATAAAGCCAAAATTATAAACAACATTTCAATAAGATTTGAAACACTTTACTGTTATCTTTCTGTATAGTACAGGGTTTTTATAAACAAAATGTTGGTATCAAATTTGATGTTATCATACCTAAATGTTAATTACGTATACAATCGATTGATTGAACGATTAGGTACTTTTTTGACACTATTATTTAGGGATAATAATAATTATAATATAATTTCAAAACTATTACAATAACTCTATAGTCTGCGTACACTGGAACGTTTTGTTACAAATAATTATGAGGGGGTAGTTTACAGTAACTTTTTAGAATGTTATAACACAAATTACATCTCAGTCAACCTTGAAAAAGCCAACTGTAAAGTTGACGAAAGCTCGGCTCGTTCAAAAATTATGAATAAAAACGCGATTAAACCCGGTAAATAAAGTGTTATATTACTATTATTTAATCTGCCAAAGAAGTTATATTACTAGAACTTTTTAGTTCTACGTGATACTTCTATCACGTAGAACTAAAAAGTGTTCCGCTACATTGAGGCATGCTGTCCCTTTCTAATAATACTATAAGAAAAGGACAGCACGCTATATTGAAGCATGACTTGGAATATATATATAAGTTGGATACCTAGATTGTTATTCTAGGTATACATACGCTACTGTTATCCCGGTATTCCCCGGAAGCGAAACTTACGCGCGTAAAACCGCGGAGTGCAGCTAGTAAACACAAAGAACCATAATAAACTAGGAGTTCGCCCCGAACTGAGACCTCACGACCCCCTATGTCCCCAACCCCCCTACCGACCCGGCTCATCTTCGAACTCATAAATTCATAACATAAAGTAAAATGTGTATTAAATACTTTACTGATTAAATCCAGAGACATGTCACATCGTCGTCTTCGCTCCTAGAAGATTGTGCACTTGACAACTTTTGAAATATCAATTTCAATCATGTTCTCTAAGGTTAAGGTAGTTTTTGCTTTGATATGTCAAAACGGTCCTGTTGAACCCAGTTGGTTCCAGTCTGTCCTTATCTAACTAACCGACGAACACTAAAGTAAAAAAAGGACAGACAGGGATCTCTCTAACATCAAGCAGGACCGTTTTTTGACGAAGTAAGCTTTCTAGTTACTCTTTAGTACTATTTCTATGATTAAATCATGATTGTCTCTCACAGATTACATTATCCACAACTAAAGCCAAGAAAAACATTATTAAGGCGAAGGATTGATAAACTAAAAACTCATACTAATTTACTATGGGTCGCAGAGATATGTAAAAACTTCTAGATACGTAATAGGGCGAATTTCTTGGCGACACAAATCTAAGCCAGCTAGCCAAAGAAGTCTTAGTTCCATCCCAGCTCACGTCACGATCACCCGCTTGTTAACACACAGTACATTTAGTTCACTTTCACATCATTATTCACAGACAACAATGCCTCCGTGCGTATTTAGGCGATGCACGAATTATACTCCAAAAACTGGCAAAAATATTTCATTTTATACGTAAGTAAAGCTGTATTTATTTATTTTAGTTTATTTTTTAAAAGTTTTTTTTTTTCAAAAACTCAACGAAGTTTTTGACTTTGACGTTTTATCATTCTCTCCTAACCTTCTCTCCTTTCTTATGTCATGCAAGTAGCATTGGGTCTTATGTTTTAGAAAGAGATAACAATGGTTTCATCTATATCTTCTTTAAATTATGTGAATGAATATAAATAATGAGGTTGTATAGCATACTTTGTGCCGCTTGTCAATAATGATTTGTTCTGCAATGGCGTCTCTATAACTTTATTTGACTCATTGATGGGTCGTTAGCTTGAGTTGCGACCCGACGTCTCGTAAGCGCCGAAACAGTATTTCTCGTTGAATAATAATAAAATTATTTATTAAGTAAATATTAATTGTTGTATTAGGTACCAATTTGTTGCGGAAAGACGGACACCGTGGGTTTTTAGTGGATATACCCCTGGCACACTCCATCCAGACCAGGGGGGACCTCCACTCACCGGGCCAGTCTCCCCCGAGAGCGGCCTGATGGTCTTAATTAGATTTACCCATAAAAAAAAGGTACCAATTTGAAGTGCAGATTACCACAATCAATACATGATAAACCAATGTTTAAATAAATTCGTTCGTTGTAGAATGGAAACCTACTGGACCCTACCTTTAACAACAGTTCAAAGGGTTTTAATAAAATAAAATTGTGTTGTAAAAGTTAACTAATCGTGCAAACAAAAACACCAAATTGAATGCAAAATGAACGATAAATTAATGTATGTTTTGGGATTACTGAGATATATCGACAACAAAATCTACAAATTCTTCAATTCGTCCGCTTAAAACGATGTCTCAGCGAATTCTTGTTCAACCACTAAAAGCAAAGTTTCATTCATTCATTCACAGAACGAACGCTTTTTGTTCCCGACAATAGAACAAAAAATGAACGAAAAGAAGGAATGGAAATAAGCGAACAATACATTTCAGTTCCCTTTGTTTTATTTTGGAATAAATAACTGGCTGGTGAGAAATTACATGTTACATTGATGTTATATTTTCAATTAAGTTCTGTTTTTTTTTCGGTAATGGGTAATAGTGGGCATTCTTATGTTTTTTTTACACGACTGCCAAAGGAAGTGTTATTACTTAGGTGCTTAATCAATTTAAAAATAGATCTGTCTAAGTCTAGTGTCCATGTTGGAGTGTTTTTTTTATTTCGAAACGGCTTTTAGATGTTAGTTTGTAGTTTATAAAATGTAACCTAACCTAACCTAACCTACCTTTTCTCACTTTCGTCAGATTTTTTAGTCTAATATAATATCCTTTACGTTCCTTTTATCTGTCTATAGATGCCTTTAAAGGGGTTATTTTTGTATTTATAATATGTAGGTATAATATAATGGACGTAGTCCATGATTTCATAATCATGATCATGCTTTCTTCATCTGTCTTGAGCAAAAAAAAACAAGAAATATTACACACGATTTGTTAAAATAGTTAGATTTAACCGGGTCTTAATCGCGTATAATTTTTTTTTTTCTAACCTTGACGTTTTAACCATGTTACAATGGCTTGGAACGTAAAAATATTAATTCCCAGTGAGAATCAAATCCGCAACCTTCTGCATCAAAGCCGTATCTACCGACGCACCACATGTACCTACATCAAACTTTGAAATAAAAATTCCACTATATACCTACCATTATTTTCCGCTCTTTTAAGCAAACGCGAAGAAAACTCTCAAATTGTGTAACAAATCCATTTTCTTTGTGATTTGTTTACTTCGTACCCTTTCATATGAGTTCGCATCCCGTTGGATATGAAAGAAGTCATCCTTCTGTAAACATCAGAAAGGGGTATCACTCCACAGTTTAAATTGTAACCGCTTCGATGCGTAAGGCTGAATAAGAATAAACTTAATAGTCTGCTCCTCGTAGGTATAAATAAAATAAAAAGTAAATAACGGTTTTTTTTTATTCCTTATCGATTATGAACCAATTATTTTTTTCCCCTTGTTGAGACGACTACGTAAGCCAGAACAGACACAATCACATTGTTAAATTAACTACAAGACGACACAGGGTTAGATAAAAATAATAGTACTTTAGGATCTAGATATATAGGAAATAAATTAGGCACATATACTATTATGATAAAGTTAAGAGGTAGAAATAGAAATATGGACATCACACTTTAATTTGGCAAATAAAAATAAAACTAGCTATGGCATATATATTCAGGAAAAATAAAAACGAGGAACAAACCTTTAAATCCTGTACTTTCTTCACTACGTGTCATTGGCAGAATTTGTGATCACACAAAGCCATTAAACCCTAAAAAAGAAGAAGAACCAATTAAGGCCGTTTGGTGTCAAGTAATATTATATTTGCAAGTTATTTGCATCACACAAACAGTCAAGTCGTTGTAGTTAAAAATGAAGTCGAGAGGGTCATGGTAATGACTAATGATGATGGCTATATAAATAAATAAATAAATCCTGTGACGAACACACAGCGCCATCTAGCCCCGTGGTAAGCTGCTAAGCTTGTGTTACGGTGGCTAGACAACGGACATACTACTTATATTTATTTTTCTTTTGTAAATACATACATATTATACATAGAAATACGCCCAGACCAGATACAAATATTTATTTTTAAGCATAAATATTTGCACCCAGCGGGAATCGAACCCGCAACCTTCTGTATTGCAGCCAAGCGTTCGCCCGACGCGCCACAGAGGTCGTCTCTGTCTATATTATACAATGTCTCTTCACGCAAGCTTTGGAGACAACGCTAAAGTCCATGTTTTGCACCGGTTTTCACTTTTATTACACTTGTACACTTTCACGAATCAAAATTGAATAATATGCCCCCGAAATTAAACAATTTACACGCATTTGAACAAGGTTTTACAAAAATGAAAATTTAGCCACACATCTACCTACTCAACGCGTTCCCGCCAAAACTCCTCGTTTTATTTTTCATTCATCAGATAAATATAATAATCTAAAGAGCAATGATTAATAATGAGGTAGATGATGCATAATCGTTAATTCACCGTCACATGTGGGTTCCCGTGTGGCGCAATAGTTAACGCACTCGCCCGGCAAGTAAGGAGCACAGGTTCGAATCCTGTTATGGGAGAATTTTTCATGATGCATTTTTTTCATTTTCATTTTCGTGAAACCTAGTTCAAATACTAGGTTTCACGAAAATGAAAATTTAGCAACACATCTCCTTAACGCGTTGCCGCCAAAACTGCATTCTGCTGTGGTATCATCTAATTGGCATCTACCGCAACTAGTTGCTATTTACTGTCAAAAAACATATTTCGTATTCTATATTGCTGCTTTAAAGTAATGACCGGTAACAACCACGTTACGTCAAAGCAGCAACGTAGTGCAACTTTACCACAGCTGGAGGTTAATTATTTTGTTCATTATTCCAAAGAGTTCGTCAGATCATCACCATATTTTTACAGGACTAACTTTGAGCTATTACTTTCTAAATTAAAATATAGACCTAGCCGTTTTTGAATATTTTAGCAATACCTAATACTCGTACTAAACATTTATAGCTACTGTGTGTCTAGCCCGAACCATAACGAATCAAAAAAAAAATGCCGTGCATTTGTTTTGTGATTCTGATAGCGTAATTTTAACATTTGTATTCGAATTTCGAATGGTCGGTTTCATATCGGACTGGAAACATAGAATATTTAAAAATGACGTTCGATTTTTAAAAAGCAATTCTTTTTATCGCTTCGCGTCATTCTTTTTCATTTTTCTCGGTTCAAAATTCGAATTTGTTTTTAGCATCCGAACTACAGCATAAATATCGATGGGGTACTTCTCCCAGTAGGCTGACTCTCTAATTAAAAAGTACCTAGTGGATCGCGAAAGTAAATATTTCGTGCTCGTTTTTGTTGTATTATTAATAATTTAATATAATTATTTTTGTGGCGTAGGTACGTACCTATAGCTCAGCGTTTGACCACTATTATTACAAAATTAAAAAAAAACAGTATTTTTGTTTAAATTTAACAATAAACAATAGCAAACAAAAAAATGAATTATTAATATTTGCAAAATATTGATTGGAAACTGGATGCGAGAAGCCGAAGATAGATCCAGGTGGCGTGCAATTGGAGAGGCCTATGTCCAGCAGTGGACTGCAACAGGCTGATGATGATGATGATGAAACAAAAAAATAGATGTTTATTTACTTACTTTGAAGTGTTACCTGAATACTCTATTCGAAAATTATCTATCTAAAAATACTTACACAAGAAATAAATACTACAAAGATAAATAAACAATACAAATAATCTAAGGTTTTGACGACCTCTGTGGCGCGTCGGGCGAACGCTTGGCTGCAATGCAGAAGGTTGCGGGTTCGATTCCCGCTGGGTGCAAATATTTATGCTTAAAAATAAATATTTGTATCTGGTCTGGGTGTATTTCTATGTATAATATGTATGTATTTACAAAATAAATTTAAGTAGTAAATCCGTTGTCTAGTCACCGTAACACAAGCTTAGCAGCTTACCACGGGGCTAGATGGCGCTGTGTGTTAGTCACAAGATTAAAAAAAAAAGGTGAAAGACCATTGAGGCCAAAAGTGAAAAAAAAAATGTTAATTAGCCTTTATTCTACTTGTTCCAGAGAATCGTACCCTCTAACCCCTCTACCGGACGAGGTCGGCGGCGGGGTCATCACCGAAGGCCCCTACCTGCTCCTAGCGTCGTGGACCCCGAAGGGACACGGGCTCATCACGGTGCGGGACTACGACATCTACTACCGACCGGCCCCGAGGTCGTCCACCGGGTACCGGGTCACTGATACCGGGGTACCGGGGACGTTGCATAATGGTGTCCCGGATTGGCTGTATGAAGGTAAGAAATTCTTTTTGCAAGGAGATATATCTATACTTATAATAAAATCGTAACTTAGCGGTGTCTGTTTTTGACAGATATTTTGATAAAACTATTTTTAGGGGTATGTACTAACGTAACAGACCACATTTCCTTGTTTATTTTTTTGTCTGTTTGTCCGTTTGTCTGTGCGTTTGTGCGCGCTAATCTCGGAAACGGCTGGACCGATTTCAATGAAATTTGGTATTTATTTATTTATTATTTAATAAAGTATAAATTAACGTGTATCACCAGGAAGCCAATTATAGGATCTCACGAACAAAAAACAATGTAGATATACAATGTAGGTATGAGCTTAAATACTAATAATATCCAATCAATTCTTACAAAGAGTAGGTAAACAGAATAAATAAAAACAATCCTAAACGTTATCAGATAAAAAAAATTTGTCAATTGTCATTCACCACCATAAAGTGCTTAGACACGCGCGTGGTATGCAGGTAGCTTAAGATTTCGATTAACATATATACTTTTTATCCGGATATCAAGTACTGATATCCGGATATCCACATAAAAAATAAAAATTTGCTTAATTTCGTTGTTTTTGAACCATCGGCATCCATCGTCATTAATCGTCATCGATCGTCATCCATCGTCATCATTACTTACTGACATACAAATTTTTCCTAACTTCACATACCTACTGCAGTGCAAAAATCCACACTTAAACGTATGTGTGTGTGTTTGGGCCAGTGCCAGTGTTTAATTATTATTTTACTAGCTGCGCCCCGCGGTTTCACCCGCGTAAGTCCCGTTCCCGTGGGAATATCGGGATATAAAGTAGCCTATGTGTTAATCCAGGTCCCCAGCTACCTATATTCCAAGTTTCATCGCAATCGGTTCAGTAGTTTTTGTATGAAAGAGTAACAACCTCACACACATACATACAAACTTTCGCGTTTATAATATTAGTAAGATTTGCCATTCCAAAGTCAATAATTTGACTTTGGAACTGATGAAGCTCGGCCGTCTAGGCCGAGTTTGAAATGTTTAACTGTCAAGCGACCTCTAACCTTCTAGTGTCACAAAAGAGATCTGTTTCAAAGCTTTGCTATCGCGGCATAAAAAAATTAAAATCTTAATTCTACAACAACAACAAATATCTCCAAAAAATATCCCGTCTAATTTCCTGTCGCGTCCCTTCCACGAAGATCCCGGTTTTTCCTTCTTTTCTTTTGTTAATTCCCGGTTCCCGTAAATCATTACCTGAACTCCTCCATTAAGATAACACGACCTTTTACAGCGGACAGAAGGATTTTACTTTTTAGAGTTCTGTAGGTGCTCGACAAAACCCTAAAAAACAGGACCATATTACTGAGCTGTCTGTCCGTCTGTAACCAGTAATATCTCATAAACCGTGATAAATATAATTTCTTCTATGGTTTTCGCGATTTTGCATAATAAAACACTTTATTTATCCGGTTTTATCGCGTTTTTATTCATTATTTGAACCAAGCTTTCGCCAACTTTACAGTTGGCTTTTTCAAGGTTGACCGAGATGTATTTTTTTTTTTGATGATAAATATTTAAATTTTTCACAGATGATTTCCCGGCACTATAGCGCCATAATTAGCAGGGATTAAAAGTTGCTCGCGCTGGGTAAATCATCTAAAATTAGATGAAAAGGCCAATTATTATAACAACATAATATGTTATTATACTAAAAACAAAATTAAATAAAACCAAGGGGCACCCATACAACAATCCTGTTGTTGAATGGGTGCCCCTTGGTTTTATTTAATTTTGTAATTGTTGAAGGGGGGGTCCCTACAATAAATATAATATAGTAATATAGAAAAATAAATATGAGTAGTAGGTATATCCGTTGTTAAGTCACCGTAACACAAGCTTAGCGGCTTACCATGAGCCTAGATGGCGCTGTGTGTTGGTTACAGTTTTTTTTATGTAATGTGTTCGGAACCCTTCGTACCACACGCACTTGGGCGGTTTTTTTAGTTGTTGAGTTAAATATTTCATCTTTTATACCCGGGAAAGATTGTGTAGATTATAAATGTTTTAAGGGCCTATATAACCCTAATAGCGTGACAGGGATAAAGCCAGCGAATTTCAGATGTGTAAGTGAAGGACGTAAGATGCGACCTTGCAAATTTTTTGTGCGTAAAATCAAACAATTGCTAGTTTCAAGATAACTAAATGTTATTCTTGAAATTCAAAACATTCACTGCCTGTATTGAGCTAAGTTCAGTTCTTATACAAAGTTTTATTGACCGAACGAGCGAAGCGAGTGAGGTCCAGTGTTGACGGGTCTGGCGCTTGTATCTTTGTATGTTTGTTCGACGATAACTTGAGCATCGTAGCTCTGATCTTCATGAATTTTGGTATGCGTGTAGTTTAGGTCAATGGAATTTAGTTTAGGTCAAACATACAAAAATACAAGCGCCAGGCCCGTCTACACTGGACCTCACTCGCTTCGCTCGTTCGGTCAACTACGCGCGTACCAAAATTCATAAAGATCGGAGCTACGATACTCAAGTTATCGTCGAACAAACATACAAAGATACAAGCGCCAGGCCCGTCTACACTGGACCTCACTCGTTTCGCTCGTTCGGTCAATGATTTAATAGTCTTTGATATTAAGTAAGATATCGTAACAATTTCATACAGAAAATTTATTTTATAGATTCACACATATCCTAGAATCCGATTTAGGTCCCCTGATTTATTAAAATAGGCATATAGGTCGTCTATTCTAAAAGATAGGTTTCCCAAGTCCTCGAAATTGGAAGACACAAATCACTAGGATATAAGATATCATATCTGAGACAAAGCTATATAGATATCGCAGATTTACGAGACCCAAAATCATGGCGACAGTATTTAACCCAATCTGAAAACATTTCCCCTGTTGGGGTTCGAACCCACGGTTGCCGGGCGAGTGGGTTAAATTACCACTAAATAAAAATAAATAAAGTAAATAAATCCTGTGACGAACACACAGCGCCATCTAGCCCCGTGGTAAGCTGCTAAGCTTGTGTTACGGTGACTAGACAACGGATATACTACTTATATTTATTTTTCTTTTGTAAATACATATATATTATACATAGAAATACGCCCAGTACAGTATGTACGTCTGAATAACACGTAGGCTACTTTTAATCCCGAAATTCCGCGATCGATACTCCTATTATTGTATTACAATCATTCTCGAATGGCTTTATGTTTGAATTATAAATTATTTGTTGGTACAGAAATTAAATTAGGGTTAAATAACTGTACTGGAAAATATAAGTACAGAAAGAGTATCGGCGTTTTTCCTTAGAGCTCAGACCTAGGGGGTAGAGGTACATTAATAAAATTTTAAAGGCATTCCTAAAACACTAGATATGGATTATTCAACTGATTTACGCGATCTAAAGCCACGGTGTTAGTAATTTCGTTTATTTTCCGCTAGATTCAAATATTTTGTAAATTAAAGTTTTACATTTAAGAGCTCCGAACCTAAAAAATGGCGGCTCAATCTTTCCTAACTTAGGAGAAATAGTGTAGTCATATTTATTTTTCCCGGGTCTTATTCGCGTATTATTCGCGCGTGAAGTCCCCTCGTGACCAAGATCATTCTAACATGATCGAAAGGGCGAAGTAAGAGAATTTAAAAAATAAAAATACGCGAATAAGACCTATTTAAAAAGGAAAAATACTATTTCTATTTCTCCTAAGTGGAGTTTTGGCGGGAATGCGCTGACGAGATGTGTTGCTAAATTTTCATTTTTGTGAAACTTAGTTCAAATGCGTGTAAATTGTTTAATTTCGGGGGCATATTAATCAATTTAGTTTCGTGAAGGTGTACAAGTGAAAATTAAAGTGAAAATCGGTGCAAATCATGGACTTTAGCTTAGTGTTCTCTCCAAAGCTCCGTGAACAAACATTGTAAAAAATGGCCTCCTTTTTACAATGATTCCCTTGACTTGACTTTAACTATGACGACTTGACTGTTTCATTCGATGCAAATAACCTGCAATTATTGATAATACTTGACACTGGCAAATGTCCGAAAGGAAAAGCCATTTTAAAGAAGAAGAATTTCTCCTAAGTTAGGAAAGATTGATCCGCCATTTTTTATTATCTATACTATACTAATATTATAAAGCTGAAGAGTTTGTTTGTTTGATTGTTTGTTTGTTTGTTTGAACGCGCTAATCTCAGGAACTGCTGGTCCGATTTGAAAAATTCTTTTTGTGTTAGATAGTCCATTTATCGAGGAAGGTTATAGGCTATATTACATCACGCTACGACTGATAGGAGCGGAGCATCCATGAAATATGTTGCAAAAACGGGAAAAAAATCCCTCTTTTCCGAGATTCTGTCGCGTGCGCTGAGTAAACGGTCAAAGTTACATAAAAACCATGTATGAGAGAATTGTTCCTCTAAATAGGATCTAATAAATAGTCCGCGACAGCATATGCCTAACTCTTAAGGTTGACTCAATATAACATCTTTTAGAGTAATGAAATTTTTTGTAGAACAATGCATTGTTTCCGAAGGTAATTTTGTAAATATGATATTAATCCTTATCCAAATAAATACGTTATTCATTAAAAGTATTTAATTTTAAACATAATTGTCCTTAACATCACTTGATTTCAATGAATATCTCACGAGATATTACAGTTTTAAAATAACTCCACAATAAATAATTAATAAGTACCAAGCGTGCATATACTTATACACGTAGCGGGCGACGATGATGAGGGTGGCCAGCCAGCTCTGTGAGGCATCATGCCGCGCGGCTCAATCGGTCGGCTCCATGCGAGACGGTAGTGTCACCAAACTGCAGTGCTTTTTAATAATTATTTTGCAATATCTCACTGTAGGTACTTTTGATTCTTAATATTTTGTTTTATGTTGGTAATTAATATTTTAAAGAGATTACGTTGGTAACATGTATGTATGTATGTATTTTGGGGTCATCTCAGAAACTTCTAGACCTATTTCAAAAATTCTTTCACTAATAGAAAACTACATTATCCAGATGTGACATAGGCTACTTTTGATCCCGATATTCCCTCGGGATCGGGACTTACGCAAGTGAAACTGCGGGACGGCAGCTCTGAAAAATAAAGTGGTGTATTTCTATTTCTAACTCAACAACCCGTAAACCGATTTGAATGAAATTTGGTAAAGGGTAGAAATAATATATAGGGTACTTTGAATGATCGTACGGGTTAAGCAACACTTGGTACAACATACGTGATGGGTGAAAAAGAGAAGGTGACCCGATTTTCATAAACTTGGTACAGGGTTGGTTTAGAGGTAGAAATATTATAAATAGTACTTTGAATGATCGTTAAGCAACACCTGGTATGACATACGTGAGAGATCATTAACGTTACGGGATAGGAAGTTACGCGGGTGAAACCGCGGGGCGCAGCTAGT
Organism: Idaea dimidiata; assembly: GCA_949358125.1. NCBI lineage: Eukaryota > Metazoa > Arthropoda > Insecta > Lepidoptera > Geometridae > Idaea > Idaea dimidiata. The sequence goes on from OX442342.1 coordinate 4,126,530, forward strand.
AAGTTCATATCGTGTGAATTTAGAATGTTTAAATAGTGTAGTGCTCCTAACTGTGAAACTTTAACATAAAATGTATTTTAATTTAGCGAAAATAAAACGAAAATACTAACACAGCGGCTTTAGATCACGTAAATCTATTGAATAATCCATATAATATCTTCTTTTAGGCATGAAAAAAAATCGTAATAAAAGTTGTTTGAAGTGCAAAATGTGTTATCTGTGGAACATAGCTGGTCCATTTTGAACGGTCTTCTTATAACAGTATACATATTTGAGTACTGATGATTTACTAGTTCTATGAAAGTATTTAGGTATACCGATATGAAGTCCCTGCCTGAAGGTGGCAAATAGATGCTACAGAGGTCATACCATTAGCCTTCTGACGGCGCGGAGGCGCTATAAAATGTGCGGACGTTACTGGCGAAACCTTTTTTGGCACATTTAACATATTTATGGCTTTAATTTATTTTATTTAGCTCTACTTTCGGACCGGTGTTTTAATAATCATTAATTTAATCCGCTCTACCATGATCTCTTATAAGTCGTTGCGAAGTCACCGAGTTATCGTACAGCTAAAAAAAAAAATTCAAAACTTTCCGATCAGATTTACGTTCCGTTCCCGCGGGAATATCGGTAGGGAAGACCGGGGCGGGTTGCCCATAGGGGTAGGTCGAATAAGTGTCCACAACTCAGCAAGCAAGTAATATAGTGGCCATTCAACTATGCTTGCGCCTGAAATAAGGTTGAAAATAAAAGAGTTATGCTTGCCTCAATGAAAAATAAGTCAACCCACCCCGGTCTCCCCTATAAAAGGTAGCATTGCGTTATTCCATTGCGGTCTACAGCTGCCTTAAGAAATGAGAGGTTTCCGCACTGACATGAAATAAGTATTTAATTAAAGCATTTTAGTAATTCAAGTTTACTAATAAAACACTTTATTTAACGTGTTAATTCCCTTTTTAATCATGATTATTAAACGAACCGATCTTTCGCCAACTTTACAGTTGGCTTTTTCAAGGTTGACTGAGATGTAATTTGTCTATTTTAAGTCTCTAAAGTTTACTAACTTAGGTGTTTTGGAGAGTATTTACAAAAAATACTTACGATGTACTTAAGTTTCCGTTGTCTAGTACTCATAGTACAAGCCTGGTGCTAGATTGCGCTGTGTGTAATGTCTTCCATTATTTATTTATATAGCGTCCCTCTTACCCACCTTTCGGTATCAGAGGCAGCGGCAATGGAGTCCTAGTAAGTTCCCGTTTTTACCCGTTGCACAAGGAACCTTAAAAACCAACGCGAGCGATCAAATGATGAGAAAGCAAAATCCCAAAACATACATCCATTAGTAACATTAAATATAATTGATGTGTTTCAGGATTTAGATCAAAATTTATATTCAAAACGTAAACCTTATTTCCTAAATAATAAAGCCTAAATCCGATTGACAACGGAAACATAAAACTCAATTATTGGAACGCGTATTTCCTCCAGTACTTTATTAAAATTACAATATCAACAGAATGGTTGTCGATAAATGTTTTGTATGGACCATTCACACAGGACGGTTATTCCTGTATTTAAATAGTCTAAAGTTTCATTCGACGGCCTCTGTGGCGCGACGCTCGATGCAATGCAGAAGGCTGCAGGTTCGAATCCCGTCGGGTGCAAATATTTACCCTTAAAAATGAATTTTTATATCTAGTCTGGGATAGAATAATCATTTTGAGGAGCATTCCCGGTCTTCACTTCACAAAAAAGAACCATCTCAATCGGTCAAGCCACCTTCGAGTAATCGGTGAACAAACATAAAAAATACATACGAGAAGAATTGAGAACCTCCTCCTTTTTTTGAAGTCGGTAAAAACGAAAACATTAAGAGAACTATTCGCTATTTAATTAATTTAGTTTGAAATAACTTTAATATAATGTAATGTAAGATAATAATTTTAGCCGATTTTTCATTCCACGGATAAAAATCTGTCGAATAAGTTCCAACCCAACCAAATTTAAAAAGCCTTCAAATTTTGATCTTCTAAATTATTCATAGTGACGTTTTTCATTCGGTGGTGTTACATTTTTATTTGTCAGATATCTCTATCTAGGGGTTTGAAAAATCAGCCCTTACTAATTAAAAGTATGGGTAGATAGATAGATAGATAATAACTTTATTTGTACAACATTACAACAACACACAAATATTTACATTACATGAAGTAAAGACATAGATTAAACGTAAATTGCACAAATGGGCGGCCTTATCGCTGAAAGCGATTTCTTCCAGGCAACCTATGGATGGAATAGATCTGTTTTAGCATTAGTGGCAGGTTGTGATATTAATATATAATACACGGGTATTGGGTACGGTACTCCAAAAAGGATTGATACACAAGATGCCTTTTTTCAGACAAGCTTTACTGAAATGGCTCGGAAGTCGGCACCCTGTGAACGGTCGATAAATATAGTAGTAGGTAGGTACTTAAAACGTTTATTGAGTAGACAAATTAAAACTCTTATTCATTTCACTTTATACTTCTGAGAAAGGTTTCGGGTTGAACTCAAATTTTTGAATCATTAATGCTGGGTTTCTACATGGTGTAACGGGTAAGCCCTTTTAATCCGAAAGGGGGTTGTTCTAAATGTCTAACGTCTGTTTCTGAGAGATCGAGGTCATTGACCTTATGTTGTCCTTTTATTTAGTTTGATGGTTTACAATCAAAACTTCAAGTACCTTTGTTTTCAAAAGCAGATGAAAAATAAGTTTGAATTTCCAAATGTCGTAGAACAAAAGTTGTTCACGTAGACGTCTAGAACAACCCCCTTTCGGATTAAAAGGGCATACCCGTTAGAAATTGTATACTCGAACACACCTCGTATATACTAACTAGCTGTTACCCACAACTTCGTCTGCGTAGAAATAGTGCATAGCCGACTTTATCGTTCATTACTCGGGTTCGAAAATAGATCTATCCAAAATTGAAAACCAGATTTCAATCGGATTAGTAGTTTTTTATTGTAATAGGGGTTAAAGTATGAAATTGCCGTTTTATTGCAATAGGTTCTTTGAATTGACATAGAATCTTCATGGTTTGAGGTTTTCGAATGAAACTTTTTTCAAATGGTTTCTGTGATGTTCTTTTTTTAAAAAATGTGAAACATTTGAATATCGACTTTCAATTGTTTTTGTTATTCAATTTAGACAAGAAAGATGGATACTGCGAAAATTCGAGTGAAATTTCGAGATTCGAGTTAGGTGGAGTAGGTTTGCCCAGCACCTATACCCCCTCCCAGCCTAGTCAGCCATTCCCAGAGGAAAGAACTGGTCGAAACATCTCGAGCTAACTAAGCCGTGGGTTTCCTCACGATGTTTTTCTTCACCGTATGAGCAATGATATAAACGCACATAACTTTTCCGCAAAGAAAAAGACATTGGTGCGCCGGTAAGACGGTATTTAATATTTCATAAAAATCGGTTAAGCCGTTTCGGGGGAGTATGAGAACTAAGACTGAGACATGAGAATTTTATATACAAGAAGATTATAAAGCGGAAAGGTTTGTTACGTTGCCCAGAATATATCGTTGGCGATTCAACGGGGTAATGCCGCCAGCGTGTTGGGCACTTTTGGACTCAATGGTCATTCACCTTAGATTATTTATATTATATATATACTTTGTATTATCATCATCATCATCACGATGTTCCCGGTTACATCCCGGTACAGACGGACAGTATAAAAGAGTTTCGTTTTTACCCCTTGCGTAAAGAACCCTAAAAAGCACGTCCGAAATAACCCTACCCTTGCGTCGGGTATTGTATGCTCGAAATGAGTAGACTGTGCACTAATATAGTACATATTTAAGACCAATGTACATTGGTAACCAATCATGGTAAGTACATACAATGTACCATGATTGGTAGAAATTGTTGGACCTAATATTTGTAACACCATATTGTACCTCTTTCTATGCAAATAAATAAATGAATGAATGAATGAATGAATGAATACATAGTTTAAACAATAAATTATTCTTATTCTTAGAAAGTCGTAGAAGATAATCCGCGCTACCATGCTCGTTTGTAGTTGCTATGTCGTCCTTTTGTCGTTCAAAAAAAAAAGTAAATATTAAATAAAAAATACCCCGATTACTTTTAAAAACCACAGACAATTTAAAAAAATATTTTTTGTTTTAAAGAAAAAAGGTTTGTTTTTCTCTTTTTTTTATTATTTATTTTGATGTGTTTTTATTATTTTTTTTTATCTGAACGGAAACACGACGACTTATAAGACATCATGGTAGTGCCCAATATGTATATCTTCTATCTATTTTATTCTATACTTATAATAAAGGAAGAGAGGACAAGAAGTCAGTACTTAGAAGTAAATTTTAAAAAAAGGTGTGGGACTTAGGGAAAATAATAGAACAAAATCCTACTAATATTATAAAGCTGAAAGTTTGTGAGTATGTATGTATTTATGTGTGTTTGTAACTCAATCACGCAAAAACTACTGAACAGATATTCACGCATGAACGGGACTTACACAGCTAGTGCGCAGCTAGATAAATAATATAATCAATATATTGGATAGTTCAATTTTCGAGGAACCTCGTGGTAACTTTACATCGAAATCCAATTAGTAGAACCCGAGTAACGAACGAAAAAGTCGGCTATGCACTATTTCTACGAGGACAAAGTCGCGGGTAACATCTAGTTTGTTATATTTCCAGTCTATTTACTATAAATATTTAGAAGTCTTTGTTGTAGGCCCTTAGAGAGGACTCACTCAACCGTAACTCTCAAAGGCTTTCATATAAAAAATAAATAATATAAAAATAATATCAATTGCTGCAAACATTACATGACACAGTTAATAAATAAACGGCTGAAAGCTTTCGTGAATTCTAACATCAAATGTAATGGAATTTACACTTGGGGTTATTGAATTTGGGTTGTTTTAAAATAATCATTAGACGTTTTTGGCACAATAATGGTATACAAGTGTTTAAATCGCGCAAAAACTACTAAACCGATTGCGATGAAACCTAGTATGCAGATAGCTGAAAATCTGAATAGATTTCGTAGGGTGAAACCGCGGAGCGTACTACTCGTGTTAAATAATTAAGATTTTTAATTTTACAAGCAGCGCCCCGCGGGTTCTCCCGCGTAAGTAACAGAATTTCTGAATAAAAAATATTGCATGTATTCCAGCGGCCCTATCCAAAATTCTTATCGAACAACGAAAACGCCAATCGACAGATTTTTTTGTATGAAATTGACATAAGGTCACGCTTGATTTTTCGCGAGCTTATGTCAATTTCATCCAAAAAAAATCTGTCGATTGGCGTTTTCGTTATTCGATAAGAATTTTGGCCGCTGGTTTTAGCTATACAAGGTGTAACGGGTAAGCCTTTTTAATCCGAAAGGGGGTTGTTCTAGACGTCTAGGCGAACAACTTTTGTTTTACTACTTTTTTAAAGTACTTTTCGAAAAATTTAGGTGTCAAGTTTACTTGAAAATCAGCTGTTTCTGAGAGTTCGAGGTCATTGACCTTATGTTGTCCTTTTAGTTAGTTTGATGGTTTACAGTCAAAACTTCAATTATCTTTATTTTCAAAAGCAGCTGTTTTTTCAGTGAAACATAATCTCAAAATTTTCAAAAAAAAGTTTGAATTTTCAAAAGTCGTAGAACAAAAGTTGTTCGCCTAGACGTCTAGAACAACCCCCTTTCGGATTAAAAGGACTTACCCGTTACAAATTGTATAGCTAATGAGTTTCGTCGCAATGAATTCAGCAGTTTTTGTGTTAAGGAATAAAAAAACACCAACTGCTGTCGAACAAACAAAAAATACGTCGCCATAGAATATGTTTGAAAAATATAATTATGCTAATGACATGACCCAAAGCCGTTGCTCGCGAGTACAACATCAGACGGGAGAAATTCTATAAGATAAAAATTCTAAAGCACATGTCATATGAATCGTAAACGTGGTTACGATCATAAAAATACGGTATCACGTACCTGTCACATCATACAATATAGGATATTGTAAGTTTTATTTTTATTTTATGTTTTTACTAGCTGCGCCTCGCTGTTTCACCCCCGCAAGTCGCAATCCCGCGTTGTACGAACACCCGCAATGCAAAAATCCACACTAAAACAGTCGCCCAATGAAGTACTGTTGAAGCCAGGCGCTCCCGCGCCTTGCATCATCAGTACTTCCCTGGTCCTAAAGTATTCTATGTTACTCTCCATCGTTTTAACTATCCCTATGCAAATTTTCATTCAAATCGGTCAAGCCGTTTGACCGTGAAGAGAAAACAAACAGACTTTCAAATTTATAATATTACTAGCTGCGCTCCGCGGATTAACCCGCGTAAGTCCCGTTCCCGCGGGAATATCGGGATAAAAAGTAGCCTATGTGTTAATCCAGGTCCCCAGCTACCTATATTCCAGTTTCATCGCAATCGGTTCAGTAGTTTTTGTGTGAAAGAGTAACAACCTCGCATACATACATACATGCATACTTACATACAAACTTTCGCGTTTATAATATTAGTAAGATTATGAAGTAGGATATCTATTCAGTACCCGTTTTTGCTATCCAGTGGACGACTGACTACAGAGGGAATTGACAGGCTCATTGCTGCTTTGAGGTAATCACTGGTAATAACCACGTTACGTCAAAGCAGTAATGTATAGAATAGAAACAAAAAAACAATAGAAATATATTTATTAGGACAAGCACACAGCATAAAATACAAAACAGAACAAAACCAAATGCAGTAGGTACTTAAATAAATAAAAAAAATGTAACCATAATACCATCAACTAATTTAGGAAGCTTTGTGCGAACTCTAAATGGGCCGGCCTCAGCAAAAAAGCTGTAGCCGGTAAACAAACTCAGCCACAGCACTGGTCTTCCGGCCGGACCAAGCACAGGAATGTACAAAGTTCCTGTCAATTATTCAGTGTTGTCAGTCGTCCTTCTGACTTTCGGAAGACTGTGCCATAAAGCGTAGAACACCAGGCTAGATGTGTTCGATCCTCACCAGGATGTAGGTCACGTTGGTAGTGGTGTTGCCGGATAATCGATCGTGTATCGATTATTAATCGATTCTCCTAATTACATAAAAATAATCTAACAAATCGATCTCGTATCGATTCTATCGATATAATCGATTGGATCGATCCTATCGATTTTTGAAATTGCGCAAATAAAATCGATTATAATTGCTGATTCTGATAATTATATCGATAGTATCGATAGGGAGAAGCATAACAATAGAATCGATTATACAAGATATAACGGGTAAGCCCTTTTAAGCCGAAAGGGGGTTGTTTTGGACTTCTAGGCGAACAACTTCGGCTTTTATACGACTTTTGAAAATTCGGGCATACTTATTATTCTAGGTATCGATTTATTAGATTAATTTAATTTATTTGATTGTGTCGATAGTATCGATTTAAACGATTATATTGTTTTATACTCCCCACTATATCGATGTAATTGATACTATATCGATTTTTTAGATAATTTGGGGACCTAATAATCGATTATCCGGCAACACTAGTTGGTAGGCAATGTGTGCTGGGAAGTGAGCGTGCCCACAGACTAGTAAGAAGATACTAAAGTATAGCGTGCCTTTAACAGCTCCGGTACTACACAGCACAGCTCGCTGCCTGTATCCTAAGCGGTCCGGAAACGGACGTTCTACCTACTCAGTTTTTCCGGACAAACGATCAATAAATTTAACGAATTTTCTATTTCGAATGCCATCAAAATTTTGAAATAAAACTTTGCAATGGGTGCGCACTTTTGCAACCCAATTTACTTATCTTTCTACTTTGAAATCTCCCCTAATTCGATCTTAATTTTCTTTGGCAACTGTCAGGAAAGTTGTGGCAATTTAATCTGGTGTCAGATACGTGAATCACTCAGTGTAAGAACATCAATATTGATCGCCAATGACAGTTTGACAAGACACTTTCAAAGAGTATATAATCACTACGTTTGACACTTCCAAAGGCTTTTGGACACGCTTTAGTCGGCCGCTTTAGCTTCAGTTTAAACCCGGCACCTTGTTTTTATAGCAATGCAAAATCGCGTGGTTCCTTCTCCTATATTGTATACAAGCTGCGCCCCGCGGTTTCACCCGCGCAAGTCGCGATCCCGTGTTGTTCATACACCTACCTACCGCAATGCAAAAATCCACACTTAAACGGACGACCAGGGAAGTACTGATGATGCCAGGCTCGGTATGTTAATCGAAGTCTTAAGCTATCTGCATAAGAAATTTCATTGAAATCGCTCCAGCTGTTTTTGAGATTAGCGCACACAAACGGACAAACATCCAAACGGACAAACAGACAAAAAGTTAAACATGGAAATGGGGTCTGTTACTTTAGTACATACCCCAAAAATAGTTTTTTTTTAAATATCTTTCAAAAACAAACACCGCTAAGTAACGATTTTATTATAAGTAGGTACTTATAGATTGGTTCGACTTTTTTCCTGGTAATTTTCATCATTATTTTGTCTCCGTAACTCCATATTATTGACCGAACGAGCGAAGCGAGTGAGCTCCATTGTAAATGGGCCTGGCGCTAGTATCTTTGTATGTTTGTTCGGCGATAACTGAGTATCGTAGCTCCGATCTTCATGAATTTTGCTATGTGCGTAGTTTAGGTCAATAGAATTTATGAGTTAACTAGATTAGTTTTATAAACACAAAATATTGTAAGTATGTAGTGACTTTCTTACTCTTTCACGCAATAACTACTGAACCGATTGCGATGAAACTTGGAATATAGGTAGCTGGATACTGGGAATAACACATAGGCTACTTTTTATCCCGATATTCCAGCGGGAACGGGGTCTCATTATTATTTATATTACCAGAGTACTAATCTTTAACGTAGGTATCCGACTCCAAGACTTCCGGTCTTAAAAAGCCTTTTCTTGACGTCTGCAAAAGGCAATAAAATACAGTATTTAATTCTCTAGGTATTATGTAAATGTACTAGATATATACCTACCTATATCAGCAGTATTAGTGATGGGCCGACTAGTCGGGAAAGCCGATTATTCGGCACTTTTACCGACCAGTCTGCAAATTGTGACGACTAGTCGTCAAGTAACAATCTTATTTCTTACTAATATTATAAACGCGAATGGTTGTATGTATGTATGTGACTTTGTTACTCTTTACTTACCGGGAATAACACATAGGCTACTTTAAACCCGATATATCTGCGGGAACGGGACTTACGCGAGTGCAACTGCGGGGCGCAGTTAGTTATGCACTAAAACCAATATTTATTAAATCAGTAGTACAGTTAGAAGGCGGGAAGTAATGAAAACGTAAACACCTCACAACCAGAGCTCACCTTACATGTCTGCACATGTATCAGCTCTATTTTATTTTTTTCAAAAACGGTTCAACCATTTTTTGGTATTTTTGATGACGACTATCCCAAATTTTCAAATAATAATAATTTGAATTGACGACTATTCGGCAATTTTTAAACCGACTAGTCGGCTTGCCGGCAGAAACCATAGTCGGCCCATCTCTAGACAGTATCTTAGCAGGGGAACAATTCTACAGTAAACAAACGAATAATTCTACAATAAGCAAATACAGAGGAAAATAATTCTTGTTGACGATTATTACACACTAGCTCCGGCCCGCGGTTTCACCCGCGGTATGGTAATACTGATCTGAACAAAAATCTTACTTCCTTTCTACTTCTTATCTAACTTTCTTACTTTTTACCTTTTGAGACACGAAAATCCAAAGTCAATCCTGATTCAAACTTTGGTTAAAATGCTTTAAAGAGGGCAATTATGAAACAACTTCGACCGAAACATCGGACCCGACCAAACGTCAGTAGGTAGGTCCAGAACGAACAATAACTACCTACCGACTTAGAGTACACATAAGCAAACTATAGAGCGCGCCTATGGGCATTTGCCTACTGCGCAAAGTGTAAGCAGATACTCTATTTATAGTTCTTCAAATATTCAAATGTTGAGGATGAATAGAGATCCGCGAATCATTTTAACACCGCAGCACTGAACATTTCACCATAATTATTACTAGAATAAAGTCTAACGAGAGAAACAGTCAATTACCGTAACCCTAGGTGACTGATGACATCGTTTTTGTCATTTTTGACTGTTCATACTGGTGCTTACAGTTCATACTCGCATATCAGCGCTCTATAGTTTGCTTATGTATACTCTAAGTCTACCGACGTTTGATCGGGTCCGGAGTTTCGGCCGAAGTTGTTTCTTAATATTTAGCCCTCCAGGGTACTCGCGCCTATAGATGTTTAACATCAAAAACTATAAAGTTTTTACTCTAAATGATTGCGGCGTCTTGGTAGACGTACACTTACCATAATTCCCTCCAAATTGTGCTTATTGTTCATCATAACAATTCCACTACCAAGTATATAGATACCTACCTACTGCCTAGCCCTATAACAATAGCCGCTACATATTATCTCAATCTGTCTTTGTTATTAAGGGGTATATACGAGCTAAACTGAAATGTCCCACTTGTCCCCTTTGGCAAGCTTTCAAAGGGGACAGTCGCCACGAAATGTCACCCCGGGGACAACTGGGAAAATAATTCCCAGCTGTCCCCCCGGGGGACAGGGCTAGAGGGGACAACTGGGAATAATCGGAAAATATCTGTTGAATTCATCGAAAATTGTTGATTATTTTCTGACACAATGTTTTAAAATATTTTCGTTTAAAGCGTTTGTAAATGACATTGTTCCCTACGTTTTGATGTTGTTACAAGACAAAAACTTATTAATGTTTAGGCTTAGGACGTTTTAGACAAAAATATATTTTTTGTTTTAAATGTGCTAAGGCGTTTAGCTAAGACATTTTTATTTAAAATTCTACCTTTTTAAATACTTCATAAAATCATATAACAACCGGAAATCATCCGCGCTACCATGGGTAGCGTGGATTATTTCCGGCGCGGCTTTGTGGTCCTTCCTTTGTCGTTCAAAAAAATTAAAAAAATATGAAATAAAAAAGGCCACGATTACTTTGATATAAAAACCACAGATAATTAAAAAAAAAATCTTCTTTTTTAAGTTGGTTTTTAATAAAAAAAATATTATTTGATGTTTTTTTTTAACTGAACGACAACGCGGCGACTTCTCGACGTATAAGCGACTTATAAGACATCATGGTAGGCCGGAATGTCATTTCCAAACGCTTTAAACGATAATGTTCAAAAACATTGCGACACAAAATAATCAACAATTTTCGATTTAGCTCGTATATATGTATACAATTTGTATCGGGTAAGCCCTTTTAATCCGAAAGGGGGTTGTTCTAGACGTCTAGGCGAACACCTTTTGTTCTACGACTTTTGAAAATTCCAACGTTTTTTTTGGAAAATTTTGAGATTATGTTTCACTGAAAAAACAGCTGCTTTTGAAAATAAAGGTAATTGAAGTTTTGATTGTAGTACTTACATCAAACTAAATGAAAGGACAACATAAGGTTAATGACCTCGAACTCTCAGAAACAGCTGATTTTCAAGTAAACTTTACACTTAAAATTTTCGAAAAGTACTTCGAATTTTCAAAAGTCGTAAAACAAAAGTTGTTCGCCTAGACGTCTAGAACAACCGCCTTTCGGCTTAAAAGGGCTTACCCGTTACATCTTGTATATACTCGTATACCCCTTAACGCAACTGTCTCTCTTTCCCTTTCTCTGATAATAACGCGTGACTGATTCCTCACGCCTGAACGACTGAATGACGTGGCGTAATCATTGTGTTAATTGTGATATTATTATTGTACCGTCTCTTGGTGATTCATGTGTGCCTGGTACGTTTGGGATATGATAAATCTTTTGTATTTTTCACCTCACAACCTTGGAAAGACTACGTATATTCATTCATTATCATTTATCATAGACAACTTCATCATTATTGTCCGCTTGCGAGGAATGAGTTTTGAAATTCGAACATTTTCATATCATACTTTTCTATAACTTTATTATATTACATTGTTAAATAAATACTCATTTCTTATAAGTGCGCCAATCATTCTTTAAATAATCGCACTGGCCAGCCACAGGTTTGTAGCACTGAACTGTAAAAAAACATTTAAAACTTTTTTTAATTCAACTTATATTTTTAATTAACGAACTCGAACATTTATATGGAAGTAGCAATCTTATGAAAAATGTTCCACGCAAACGGTGGTTGCGGGGCCTAGAACGATGATTCGAATTCGACCGCCAGTCTGTCAGTAAACGTCCGCCATTGGTCGATCCAAAGGTCGATCATACGTAATACTGTACGGAACATGTCAGTGTGTGCATCTGCTGCTGAGTGACCGAGGAACATGTTTTTTTTTTCGAATTTAATAGAGAAGTTAGTTCTCCATTCCATTTATTTCTCGTAATTTTTAATCGTGATATGATTGATTTGTCATTGTTTTTATACGACTGCAAGAAAATGGTAATGTTTTTCTGGTTTTTTTGTTTTTTCAAAAATGTTACAATATGAGCATAATTTTTAACGTCTATCTTTATAAAACACTTTATTTATCCGGTTTTATCGCGTTTTTATTCATTATTTGACCCGAGCTTTCGCCAACTTTACAGTTGGCTTTTTCAAGGTTGACTGAGATGTAATTTGTCTATTTTTAACATTCTAAAAAGTTACAGTACCGCCTCATAATTATTTGCAATAAAAACGTTCCAGTGTACGCAGACTATAGAGTTATTGTAATAGTTTTCAATAGATCCCTGGATCGGGACCTACGCGGATGAAACTTCGGCGCGCAGATAGTTATGCCTCTAGAATGTTTATCAAAATGTGTCATGTTGCCCAGGTAGGTAGATTATAAATTATGTATGAGTATTCATTGTGATTAGGGTTGCCAACCTTTTTTTTTAGAAAAAATAGAGTAGGTACATTATCTGATTTTAAAGGAGATAAATAAAGAGAATGGACTTAAAAAAAGGGTATCATTTGTTTATATTTTCAAAAGGGTATTTTTTGTTATTTTATGCAGCACATAACAATTTTTCATTGTTTTTTAAAGAATCATATGAGCCGTTTTTGTTATATTTTAAAGTATTTCATACACTTGGATAACTATACTTCGACTTACTACAATGAATCGTATGAGTCCAAACATTTTTAACCCTCAATTTTAACAGATCAAGAGCTCATTTTTACACGACTGCCAAAGGAAGTGTTATGTTTTTGCCGTGAGTGTATGTATGTATGTATGTATGTGACCTATTTTTGTGCCGTCGTAGGGCCTAAACGGCTGGGCCGATTTAGATAAACGATACGTCGTTAGATTCGTCATGACCGTGAGAGTGACATAGGGTACATTAAAATAATAAATAAATAAAAATAAAGATTTAAAACGCTATAAAGCAAGATTTGTCTTGACCATAAAAACCGAGCAAAGACAACGGAACGTTACTTAAAAACTTTTCGATTTGACTTTGACGCCGAGTTTCAACGTTTGAAGGAATTTGAATGTTTAATTTGTCAGTTTGTCAGAGATAACATAAATAACAATTACTATGTTTACAATAAGTAATTAACTAAAAATTTGAAATGTCGCGCTATGGATAATGGATAGCAAGGCTACTCCGCTAGGACAAGAAACCGCCAGCCTTTGTATCACCAGTCGCGACGAAGTTTTCGGATTTGGTAATTATATTTTAAGATGAATACCTGCCTACTTCATAGCTATCTCAGCAAAACTCAAAAAGAATAGCTGTTATAATATTGAAGACTTTTAGATAGCCTATCTTTAACCGATTTCGAGTCCTCGCTACTGGAGTATACACATCCAGAGTTAATGAGTTTCTCTGGTGTGATTGTATCTAATCTCTAATAACTAAAAAGCGTTAAATAAAAAAAATATTAAAAAAAAATAAAAAACCCGACTGCCGTTAAAACTGAAAAGTAAAAAACAAGACGATACCTAAAGGTAAAGAAACCTTAAAAATCGTTCGACGCATCTAGAAGCCTTAAAAAATTGTGGATGCAGTCGGGTGGGACTCCTTTTAAAGGAAAAGTATAATGACACCAAATTGTGTTGAAGTCCCACCCGACTACATCCACAATTTTTTAAGGCTTCTAGATGCGTCGAACGATTTTTAAGGTTTCTTTACCTTTAGGTATCGTCTTGTTTTTTACTTTTCAGTTTTAACGGCAGTCGGGTTTTTTATTTTTTTTAAATATATTTTTTTAATCAATTTCAATGAAAGTCTGTTTCTCTATTCTTGCCACTTCACATTCATGACCCTCTAAAAACTATCTAAAAGACTCTTTCAGTAAATGCTGTAGTGATTTTGATTATGAGTTTTTGCAATATTACATGACTGGCACGCATTGTGTGAAAAAGAGTATTTTAGCGTACTCTATTAGTGTTATAGATTTTAGAGTACGCTTACATGATATAGAGTACAACACTCTATTTTAGAGTACGGTTGGCAACCCTAATTGTGATATCTCTTGGTAATTCATGAACTCTTGGTAGTAAAGGTTTTGGATAAGATTTGTCCCGTGACTAAGCGCGAAGCAAGCCGCCTGCCTATGCAGCTTCAGCCTTAAGGTGGATTTACATCAAACGAGCTACTGCTCATTCTATCCCCACTATATCAAATTCTTCTAGTGTATACAGGCGTAGATTCTTTAGTTGTTCTTAAAGCGTTCGCAAAGATTCTATAGAATATTCTGAGAATGTTCGCTCGCTCGATGTAAACGGCGCAAGAGCGCGCGAACAGTTGCTTAGAGCGTTCTTGCGTGTTCGGAAGAAGTGCTCGCGCTATTGAGCGGTTGTAGTAAACAAATTCTCTTGTGTATGGTTTGAATTGAAACGAATGAGAAAAATCATTCGATCTAACTTTTGTTTACACTAAAATATTACACAATGAATGCTCTTGTTCTTGCTCTAGCTCTATGTTCGTTTGATGTAAATCCACCTTTAGTATGTATTATTATCGATATTGATAATAGTAACAATATCTCTTGGTAATTCATGTGTGCCTGGTAGTTGAGGCATGGAATTTTATTTGTTCTCATGGATATAATAGACTTGCGGCGTCCCCCGGTTTTACCCTTATAAAGCTTTGTATTAAAAGTAGATGCAAATTCCGTTCAACCCACAGCGTGATTGACACACAAATATCAAAACTTGCAATGCAGAAGTTCGCGGGTTCGATTCCCGATGATAGGTATGTATTTACAAACAAAAAAAACATAATATGTAGTATATCCGTTGTCTAGTACCCATAGTACAAGCCAGTGCTTAGTTTGGGGCTAGATTGCGCTGTGCGTATATTTATTTATAACATTAGTTAGTTGGGATTTATCAAATTCAACGAACGTTAGATAAGCTGATGATAAATAAATGTTATCCACTGTTTACTAACAATCAAACTTCTGATACATTTGATAAATTATTATTACATAGTATAAAATAAAGTCGCTTCCTATAGTATGTCTGTCTGCTTATAAGCCCCCTTACTTATAAAAGCCAATTAATGCGCTGCATAACTATGCATCGTTTGTCTTTTACTGTCACATGAAGTTTCAAAATTGACAGACAGAGACAAACTTCACATAACTTAGTCATGTGTAAATAATATTTTATAAGTAAGGGAGAAGATCTTTAAACTACTCAACGGATTTTGATGCGGTTCCTTTAGTAGATAGAGTGATTTAATAGGAAGTTTTTTATTATATTGCAACACATCCTGTTATTCCGGGACTTAACCGCGGGGCGCAGCTAGTTTTACAATAAATATTAGTAAGAAGTAAGATAAGATAGTAAGAATTATAAGTTATTGATTGACAAGTATTGATTATTGATTATTAGTATTGATATCTCTTTATAATTCATGAGCGCCTGGTAATCGTAGTGTGGTTAAGATTTATTTATTTAAAACCCTGGCGAAAAACAAACACACGCTATATGCCACAAACAAAAAGATAAATCAATAAACTCCCTTGATAACTCATGTGCTCCTAGTAGGTCGTTGCTAATAAACTCGTACCGCTTCCATGGGCGATCTGTCACTTAGGCCAATGGGGGGAAACAAGAACGGGGGAACCAGGACTAACCCTATGGTTGCACCAAGCAAAGGTTGCAACAAGATATGTTTTTTATTTCATTCGCCTGAACAGATAAGTCGGTGGCAATGGTACCTGAGCATCCCCCATTGACGCCACTCGATTCTCTCTTGCGTCATTGCGTATCGTAATGTGCCAATAGCTTTGCCCTACTACGTACAGAGTGATCGTAAATAATAATAAAAAATAAATAATACCAAAAAAAAATTTATAAAATATTTGGTTTATTATTATTTGCCTTTGGCTGGACAAACAGACGAAATTAACAAAATCGTATTGGATTTAAAAAAAAAACTACTTTAAGTTTCAAAATGCAATGGTCCCTGCGGGACCTAAACCTGAATTAAAATTTGAAAGCATTTTTTAACCGTTTTGATATATTTTTAAAGTGTTTCCTACACTTGAATGACTACATTTAAAGAAATGCTTTCCAAAAATTTGCACCCAACAGAACTGCATCTTTGGGAAGTCCGGCCAAACGCCTTAATCCCTTTGGCCACAGGTGCTCGTCTAGTCGAGTTGAAATTAAGGATCGCATTTCTTATTTGTTTACGTTTTTAAGGTTCGCATCGCCATTTACCGACCTTTTTTGCAAACTGCTAGCTTGTATTTTTCAATTTACATTGAAATTAATACAACGTTGAAATGTCGTTTCCGATTACCTTTCTGATATATTGTCACTTGGATGACTACATTTATTAGAATCCTGTCGGGTGCAAATATTTGGAAAGCATTTCTTTAAGGACCGATTTTTCAAATCTCTAGATATAGGAATCTGACAAATAAAATGTAACACCACCGAATAAAAAACGTCACTATGATAATAATATTAAAAAGAAACAAAATTTAATGGCTTTGAAATTTGGTTGGGTTAGAATTTATTCGACAGATATCTTTTATCTGAGGAATGAAAAATCGGCTCTAAATGTAGCATGTTTTAATTCAAATTGTCCTGCAGTAGGACTAACATTCTACCCCACCATGATCTTTTCTCGACATTTTATCGTCCTCTTATAGCGGCAAAACAGGCCAGCATGCGACAAGCAGGCGGGATGCATGAGCATTACAGAAGTCGATTTGTTGCAGGAGTAAAAATAATAGCTATTCTATAACTTCTTTAAATACTGATTGGCTGATTGGCGGAACAAGGGGAGCTATTTAAATAATTAAGTAGCCCTTAATTTTGAAGGTTACTTACGTAATTAGGTAGTTATTAAGTAAAATAACATTTACTGAATACGAATTAACGCTGCACGTCGCCTGCAGTCCGCCGGCATTCTACATGCTATGTCCTTACCGAATCGAAGCCCTGCTCTGCTAATAAAATACAAATTATAATAAAAAATCTCTTGACTTGAAAAATACCAGAAACAATAAAAAATACTTTTTTTTTAATGTATTATATTTGTGGGTGGTTTTTTTTTAGCTGAACGATTTAGGTCCGATCTGGAATAAGGAGATCATGGTAAGGGCCTAGGTTATTGAAAAAAAATTCTTCGCAATTTGGAAAGCCTAAAAATAGTTATCAATGCCTACACAAAGTATTTTTTCTCATATTTTACGATGGTAGGTAACGAAATAGCCATACATATTTGTCGTGATTACATCTAAGGTCGTAAACAGGAACATAAAACTACGTGGAGTTCTTAAATTTTATTAGTTATTGTAAAAAATTCCCTCAAGGGAATAGTTTTCTAACACGTTTCTTAAGATTTTTATTTTGTTGGATAAAAATATAGTTGTAAAACGTTTATAAGCTAATAAAAATGAAATTAGAATTATATTTTTAGGTCAATTTAAGTTTATTTTTGTAAGAACTTATTTTTAGTGTTGCCTACATAACCTTTTGACGGCCTCTGTGGCGCGTAGTCCTGTGGGCGGACGCTCGACTGCAATGCATAAGGCTGCGAGTTCGATTCCCGTCGGGTGCAAATATTTATGCTTAAAAATAAATATTTGTATCTGGTCTGGGTTAGAAAGACACCCAGACCAGATACAAATATTTATTTTATGTATAATATGTATGTATTTACAAAAAAAAGTATAATGTAATATATCCGTTGTCTAGTACCCATAGTACATACAAGCCTAGTGCTTGGTTTGGAGCTAGATTGCGCTGTGTGCAATGTAGTGCAATATTTATTTATTTAACCTCGGTAGATAAATGTATTTAGGAAAATGTTTTTTGTTCCTAAATATGATGCTCCCTGAATGAACCACAACCTTCCCTTTTCTAGTGAGGCGTGGAACCATTTTGTTCATTTTTTTCTTAGATATCTTATTCTTTCTTATTATCTGAAGTTTTTTAGTTAAATAAATTGCGATAGTGACTAGTTATCTAAATCACATTCAGTTAATTTATTTTAGCATTTCGTTTTTATGGGATTCCAAGCCAATTTTCACTATAACTGCAGTTTTTATTAGGTACCTCACTAAGGCCACCTCCGCATAGGCAGGAGGCTATCCGACCGCCTGAAGGTTGGCGAGTCAACAACTAAAACAAACGGTGCACAAAGTTCGCGACCCGCCGCACTAGGCGCATGCCTAGCTGTGTAAGATACACAGCTAGGCATAGTCTAGTCAGAATTCAAGCCATTAGGCGCTAGGCGCTAAGCCATCGTTTGCCTATGCAGTCGTAGCCTAAGGCTTAATTCAACAACTAAAACAAACGGTGTACAAAGTTCGCGACCGGCCGCACTGGGCGCTTGTTGCCTAGTCGTGTAAGATACACAGCTAGGCATAGTCTAGTCAGAATTCAAGCCATTAGGCGCTAGGCGCTAAGCCAGCGTCTGCCTATGCAGTCGTAGCCTAAGGCTTAATTCAACAACTAAAACAAACGGTGTACAAAGTTCGCGTCCCGCCGCACTAGGCGCATGCCTAGCTGTGTAAGATACACAGCTAGGCATAGTCTAGTCAGAATTCAAGCCATTAGGCGCTAGGCGCTAAGCCAGCGTCTGCCTATGCAGTCGTAGCCTAAGGCTTAATTCGACCAAACTGGATAAGAAATTCTATTGCAATTCTACGTAAAAAAATCGATTATCAAGCTATGTAGTGAAAAAAATATATGCGGAAAATTGTTAGGTATTCATTGGTAAACCTGCCTTGGCATTAAACCCTGCTTGCATTGAAGCCTTACTTTAATTAATAAATAGTCAAAATCTACACCTTTAATAAAAAAGAGAGGTCAAAAAGTCTGTACTTGAAAGTCAATCAAAAAAATGTTATCTAGGAGACTTAGGAAAATTAGTAGAACAAAATTATGTAGGTACCTTATTTTGTTTGTTCCTTATACAATTAAAAACTACTAATCCTATTGAAATCTAGTTTTCAATATTGGATAGTTCTATTTTCGAGGAACCTGGTACACCTACTTTACATCCAATTAGTAGAACTGAGTAATAAACGAAAAAGTCGGCTATGTACCATTTCTACGCAGACAAAGTCGCGGGTAACAGCTAGTAAGTTCATATTAATAAAACACTTTATTTATCAAGTGTTATCGCGCTTTATTCATGATTTTAAACGAACCGAGCTTTCGCCACCTTTACTGTTAGCTTTTTTAAGGTTGACAGAACCTTGCGATTTTGCATAATAAATAAAGTATTTTAATATGCAAAATCGCGAAAATCATAAAAGAACTGTATACTTATTAATATTCATTCGCGATTATAATTTCACATCACTCTGTATACTTGGGATACGTCTAATAATACTGCACCAGATGCGATACCACGGGCGATGCGCGTTGCTCGGGTCATTAGCACGTCTCAATTTAGCACCCGAGAGAAACAGGTGCGATTCTTAAGTGCATGACGATATGTCACTTTTGTGCTCGTTTATCCAGGTGCTAAATATTTACTACTAGCTGCATCCTGCGATTCCACTCGCATAGGTCCCGTTCCCGAGGGAATATCGAGTTAAAAAGTAGCCTATATGTTATTCCAGGTCCCCAGCTACCTATATTCCAAGTTTCGTCGCGGTCGGTTTAGTAGTTTTCGCGTGAAGGAGTAACAAAGTCACATACATACATACATACGTAGGTACATATATAAAATTCAAATTCCTGACTGCTTGATTAATTGAATTACTAAACTATACTAGCTTCTGCTCGCGGCTTCGCCGTTCGTCGCATGTATTTATCTACTACTTAGTATGTGATTTTGTCTAAGGTTTTCGCGATTTTGCATAATAAAACACAATATATACCGGGTTTTCCTTGCGTTTTATTGAATAACGTCATTATTTTTAAACGACCCAGCTTTCGCCAACTTTACAGTTGGCTTTTTTAAGGTTGGCTAGGTTAGTTACTAGTATGTGGCTTAAAGGACGAACTTACCCACACTCTTCAAGCCACCCTTTCACAAACAATACTAACCTATTCATTTTCATTGTTACAGAGGTAGTCCTGAACTCCCGCACCGCGTTATGGATGTCAGCCGACGGCCACATGGTTCTATACGCTACCTTCAACGACAGCCTCGTCCACGAACAGAAGTATCCGTGGTACGGGTCCGCTTTGGACACCGATGACCCCGCCAAGGTACAGAATGTTTTACCTCATGGTTCTATGCGCTACCTTCAACGACAGCCTCGTCCAGGAACAGAAGTGTCCGTGGTACGGGTCCGCTTTGGACACCGATGACCCCGCCAAGGTACAGAATATTTTACCTCATAGTTCTATGCGCTACCTTCAACGACAGCCTCGTCCACGAACAGAAGTATCCGTGGTACGGGTCCGCTTTGGACACCGATGACCCCGCCAAGGTACAGAATGTTTTACCTCACGGTTCTATGCGCTACCTTCAACGACAGCCTCGTCCACGAACAGAAGTATTCGTGGTACGGGTCCGCTTTGGACACCGATGACCCCGCCAAGGTACAGTACAGTTTCACCACTTAACTCTTGCACTTAGTTCTATACGCTACCTTTATCGACTGCCTCGTCCATGAACAGAAGTATCCGTGGTACGGGTCCGCTTTGGACACCGATGACCCCGCCAAGGTACAGAATGTTTTACCTCATGGTTCTATGCGCTACCTTCAACGACAGCCTCGTCCAGGAACAGAAGTGTCCGTGGTACGGGTCCGCTTTGGACACCGATGACCCCGCCAAGGTACAGAATATTTTACCTCATAGTTCTATGCGCTACCTTCAACGACAGCCTCGTCCACGAACAGAAGTATCCGTGGTACGGGTCCGCTTTGGACACCGATGACCCCGCCAAGGTACAGAATGTTTTACCTCACGGTTCTATGCGCTACCTTCAACGACAGCCTCGTCCACGAACAGAAGTATTCGTGGTACGGGTCCGCTTTGGACACCGATGACCCCGCCAAGGTACAGTACAGTTTCACCACTTAACTCTTGCACTTAGTTCTATACGCTACCTTTATCGACTGCCTCGTCCATGAACAGAAGTATCCGTGGTACGGGTCCGCTTTGGACACCGATGACCCCGCCAAGGTACAGAATGTTTTACCTCACGGTTCTATGCGCTACCTTCAACGACAGCCTCGTCCACGAACAGAAGTATTCGTGGTACGGGTCCGCTTTGGACACCGATGACCCCGCCAAGGTACAGTACAGTTTCACCACTTAACTCTTGCACTTAGTTCTATACGCTACCTTTAACGACTGCCTCGTCCATGAACAGAAGTATCCGTGGTACGGGTCCGCTTTGGACACCGATGAGCCCGCCAAGGTACTCGTACAGTACAGTTTCACCACTTAACTCTTGCACTTAGTTCTATACGCTACCTTTAACGACTGCCTCGTCCATGAACAGAAGTATCCGTGGTACGGGTCCGCTTTGGACACAGATGACCCCGCCAAGGTACAGAATATTTCACCTATGCAGGCTTGTAATACATTAAAATTTATTCTATTTCTAGACTTTCAAAATTATTTGTATTACGTGTGTACCATGAATAGAGTGTTATTCGCAAAATCGGAGCAAATTAACTAATGGTGCACTGTTTATTCCCGCATTCTACAAGGTATTTATTACATAAATTGAGTATTACTTAAAAATTATCCCGTTAATGTAAAATTTAATGTAATTATCTTATTCGACGGCCTCAATGTCAAATTCAATTTTATAAATTAACCGTCAATTAATATAATAGTAGACAGTTATTTGAATTGAGTGGAGTTTAAAAAGTTTTAGGTACAGAAAATTTAAGTACAGATAATTATGTTTTCTCGGGACAACGGCCGGTGTAACGCAAATGCCGAAACGACGAGATAATCAAACCCATGATTATCTAGAATGCGATCCAAACCCTTAGTTTAATATTAATGAATGAATGCCATTTATATGCACGAATATGGTTACAACAGATTCCGGGCATAATATGGTTACTCTTTGTGTTTGCTAATCCTTTACGTAAAAACTACTGAACCAATTGCAATGAAACTTGGTATTCAGAAAGCTGGAGATCTGAGTTAACATCTAAGCTTAGTTTTACCTCGATAAGGCTGCTTTTCCATCAGAGATGTGCTATGCTACGATGCTATGGATGCGTTTGATATCCACCAATCATATTCATTGGTGCACATAGCTTATCGTAGTTTCGTAGCGTTGATTTCACATCTTCGCAGCATAGCTGCGTAGCACATCTCTGGTGGAAAAGCAGCCTTAATCCTGCGGGATCGGGACTTTTGTAGGACACATAACTGTTAATTACAATATTTTGATGCTAAAAACAATTTGTTTATAGCTAAAGTTACGCAAGAACAATCCAAGGACAAACTTCCGATAAATATAAATTGAAATTGAGTTTCCAATTACAGTTTGCGAAGTAATCCTTGACATTTTGTTTGGATTATATTTACTTATTACCTAGTATTTTGACGCAAAATTTTATAAATTATAAATTTCTGATTAATTAATAACACAAGTTGGTTAAAGTATAAAGGTAAATAAAAGTATATAAGTATATTGGTAATTGTTTTATAAACTAGCTGCGTCCTGCGGTGTCGTACCGAACCCGTGAGAATATATGGGTCTATTTGTCTGGGTGTCTATCTATGTATACACAAAGTGTAACGATATGCCCATTTAAGCTGAAACGGGGTTCTTCTAGACATCTAGGGGAACAACTTTTGTTCTATGACTTTTGAAACTTCGAACTATTTTTTTGGAAATTTTCAGGTTATGTTTCACTGAAAAACAGCTGCTTTTGAAAATAAAGGTAATTGAAGTTTTGATTGTAGTAGAATAAACTAAATGAAAGGACAAAATAAGGTCAATGACCTCAAACTCTGAGACACAGCTGATATTGAAGTAAACTTTACACTTGAAATTTTCGAAAAGTACTTCGAATTTTCAAAAGTCGTAGAACAAAAGTTTTTCGCCTAGATGTCTAAAACAACTCCTTTCGGCTTAAAAGGGCTTACCCGTTACATCTTGTATTTACAAAAAAAAAGTATAATATGTAGTATATCCGTTGTCTAGTACAAGCCTAGTGCTTAGTTTGAGGCTAGATTGCGCTGTCTGTAATGTTGTGCAATATTTTTAGTTCCACGTTTTTAAGTGAACTATGTATAAATTCTTAAGAAATAAAGTTTTCCTTAACCTGAATTTGTTTGCTCTCAACGCCGTGAAAAATATCGTACCTAAATACAACAATTTCAATCGTTTTAATCGAAATTTATTAGCAACATGGTTACGTAATCAGCTAGCTGTATTTTGGCAATATGCCCAAATATATATAGCTGGCAACCCGCACTAAACTTAAGCTAGTTAGTTTCATTGTAAAAACTTTCAAAACTTCGATGCAACTTACAGATAAGTGTGAAGTAAAAGTTGGCAGAGTTACCGCGGTTCGTTAGTAGAACTGAAGAATGAAAGTAAAGAATTTAATTTAATTTCTGGTTAGTTAGGAAGTTGTACATGGCAGTTCATTACTGCAGCGGCTGCGAAAGGGAATATAATACAAATATTATGAATGCGAAAGTATCTCTGGCTGTGTGTCTTGTATGGAGATAGATAGTAGACCTTGGATTATGATGTGGCGTACACATATTTCTATGTGTCAGCACATATCTTCGTAATCTATCGCTACCGCGGAAATACGTGTTAATATTGTAACTAGTTTATGTATATATATTTATGTATTATACAGTCATTTATTCATCACACAATAATAACATAATTTAATACATAGCTCCAAATATTATTTAAAAATAAAATAAAAACCAACAATAATTCAAAAATCAAAAATATTGTAACTTATGATTATCACGTATTATCGTGATCGTTGGGCTACTTACCGTATCCCTTCCTTTCTTGATATTTGTACTTAGTATTTAAATTAAAGATTGTTATGACTCGAGAGACTATTACTTGGACAATAAATCTACCACCAACATGGACGACTAGTTTCCTTACTCCATCTTCTTCTTCTTTAAAATGGCTTTTCCTATCAGACATTTGCCAGTGTCAAGTATTATTAACATTTGCTAGTTATTTGCATTGAACGAAACAGTCAAGTCGTCATAGTTAAAGTCAAGTCGAGGGAATCCTTGTAAAAAGGGGGCCATTTTTTACAATGTTTGTTCACCGAGGTTTGGAGACAACACTAAGTCAATGTTTTGCACCGATTTTCAGTTTCATTCCACTTGTACACCTTCACGAAACTAAATTGATTAATATGCCCCCGAAATTAAACAATTTGCACACATTTGAACTAGGTTTCACAAAAATGAAAATTCAGCACCACATCTCCTTAACGAGTTCCCGCCAAAACTCCTTACTCCACCTGGGCACCCAACATATGACATTAGGTATTATTATTTTTTTATCAGTTGTGAACAAATTAAGGCTTTGAAATTTGAAAGGCGTTTGAAAAGTAGCCAGTGTCAAGTATTATTAATATTTAAAAGTTATTTGCATCATCAATCAAATCGATTAAGTCATTGTAAATGGTGGCTATTAAGAAGACGGTTCACGCGAGCTTTGGAGACAATGATAAAGTCGATGTTTTTTTGCACCGGTTTTCACTTTCATTACACTTGTACACCTTCACGAGCAGGATATAAGCTACTTTTGATACTGATGTATGTATCTACTAAGTTCATCTGAGCGATGTTCCCGGTTGCATTCCTCTGGGGAATCACTCAGTCCGCTAAAGCCTCAAATTATTTGGGGTCGGCACAGTAGGGAATTCATCATTGGACATACCTACGGCAATATTACCAAATTCAATACTTGCAAACTAGATGTCAGTTTTACTGTGTAGATGTAGATTGTAGTTTGGTTTAACATACAGACAATGTTACTTTCGCCCATGTAGTTTGAACTTGGTGCGCCCGCAGTTTCACCCGTGTATTTCCCAATCCCGCTATCAAGTTTCGTCGCAATCGGTTCAGTAGTTTCTGCGAGAAATAGTAACAAAGTCAGATTGTAAAAAACCTCATGAGTTTCTTGTAACTTCTTCCCATTGGAGGTCTCACTCGGTAGTTTGGTGACGTTTCAATTTAAATTTTGAGTTTGACATAGCACTTATACAAGATGTAACGGGTATACCCTTTTAAGCCGAAAGGGGGTTGTTCTAGACATCTAGGCGAACAACTTTTGTTCTACGACTTTTGGAAATTCGAAGTAGTTTTCGAAAATTTTAAGTGTAAAGTTTACTTGAAGATCAGCTTTTTCTTTAGAGTTCGAGGTCATCGACCTTATGTTGTCCTTTTATTTACTTTGGTCTACTACAGTCAGAACTTCAATTACCTTAATTTAAAAAAAACAGCTGGTTTTTCAATTTTCAAAACAAAAGTTCGAATTTTCAAGTCGTAGAATAAAAGTTGTTCGCCTAGACGTCTGGAACAACCGCCTTTCGGCTTAAAAGGGCTTACTCGTTACACTTTGTATAGGTGAGGTTATTATTACCTTTTTTGAGGTCAGTTTTAAAATTGTAACTTTTTTACAGACGTACCCAGAGATCCGCAGCATCAGATACCCCAAGCCTGGTACCAACAACCCGGTAGTAACGCTGACTGTGGCTGATATCGCGGACCCGAAACACATCAGGGTCAAGAAACTGACTCCGCCGAAGGTCATCGTTGAGGAGGGGTAAGGACACCAAGAATTAGATAGATAAAAAATTCTTTGTTTGGACACCAAACAACTACAATCAGTGAACATCAAAAGTAAGAAGCCAAATACGCAGAAAGCTTAAAGGTAACGCGATTTCATCCAGGCACCTTTTGGTTGCAAAGGGTCTTTATTTATGTGGTAGGCAGAGTGTATGTGAGATAATTAAGTCACAAAAGGCATTCTACTAGAAATACAAGACCAACTTAAAAAGCTTTGCGTAAAACGAGCTCGTAAACAATTACAATGTACCTTGAGTCAACCTTGAAAAAGCCAACTGTAAAGTTGGCGAAAGCTCGGGTCAAATAATGAATAAAAACGCGATAAAACCGGATAAATAAAGTGTTTTATTATGCAAAATCGCGAAAACCATAGAAGACATTAAGTACCTTTTTTTTGACCTTATGGACTGTCTCACCACTCCAGGAGAAATAGTGGGGACGTGTGGGGCTCCCTACTGGTCTAAGTTGGTAGGCGGCCAGAAGTTCGCCCTCTAAAACTCCTCGATGTCCCTCTCTTCATTGTTTTCCAGGGTGTGGCAGGCACTGTTTCCACATACCAACCAACCCTCGGGGTGATAGGTCCGATTGATAGACCTCTTCTCAAAAACCCTATCAACAGGGAAATTCCCTCACGAGAGGCGGCGCAGGGCACGCCGCCGCCATCTCGAATTACAATGTACCTAATGTAACCTCCTCATCCTTCTTCTTCTTCTCCTAATCCATCATTCCCTCATTGGTTAGGATTCCGTCTCCTGGTGTGCAATCTCAAGCGATTTCAGTTGGTTGCTGATTATGATTAACAACAATCAAGAGCACCATCAGGTGCCTCAGATTGTAGGATCTTCTGCCTCTGTTAATGGAATCTGTTAATAAAGTGTAATTATTCCAGGGACTACTACTTCACAAGTGCTCAATGGGTGTCTCTCACGGAAGTCTGCGTGGTTTGGCTGACGAGGACTCAGAACCTGTCAATCGTGTCGGTCTGCAAGAGCCCGCTGTGGTTCTGTCAAGAGGTGGGTTTTTTGGAGGGTATGTTTTTAGGAGTCATCATCATCTCGGTCTTTACTTAACAGGCCCTGGGAGTTCCAGGCGGGGTCATTTGTTCCTTAAGATCGCCCCGAAGCATACCGTACCTTGATCAGTTGTAATCAGACCACAGCCTCACATAGGCCTCTCCCGTACGAAGCTACAAATATCTCGCCCGAGCTACCTCCATCCAACAGCTGCCCTCGGTAGTTTTTCAACGCTCTAAGATTAAGCACTATACAATTTTGGTCTCGCTGCACACCAAGTCATAATCATAATAAGGTTAAGTTAGCATTTTGCAATCTTACTAATATTATAAATGCGAAAGTTCGTGTATGTATGTGACTTTGTTACTCTGTCACGCAAAACTACTGAAACGATTGCGATGAAACTTGGAATATAGGTAGGTGGATGCCTGGAATAAAACATAGGCTACTTTTATCCCGATATTCCCTCGGGAACGGGACTTACGCGGGTGATATCTAATAATGCGCAGCACTGCGTCCGGCCATAAGACCATAATGCGCTCATAATAGAGAGAACGCGAAAAGTTAATAAGCTCTCGTGAGCGAATAACTGTTCTATTGTTTTGACTTGCTGAATAGTTTTTAACTTTTTAGCCTGATTAGTATTAGATGAGTTGCCCATTGCTCCTCCTAAATTTAAGTTGTATTTGTTTCTATCTGTATATCTTGTAGTTTTATATGGTGTGTACCTACAATAAATAATTTATGCATTTATTCATTCATTCATTCAAGAGTATAGTCACGATTCTGTACCTCTGTATAACGATGGGCAATCACTCAGATGCGACTAACAATTATTGCAGGTTCGAATCTCGCTAAATTTCCGCCGAATTACTTGAGTAAGTACCTAATATTTCAATACTAGAGTTAACCCAGAAAGCCGCTGTACCTTTTTATACTGCCATCCATTATGGCAAATTGATCGGAATTGTTAAATGATGGCTATAAATCGAGGTTACACCTAAATATTGTTCTAATTGTAATGGCCATAATTATTCCCATATCACGCAGTGTAGCTGTAGGTTCCGTATCATTATGACACTTCATAATAAAAAATGTTGCCTAGATTTATGCCTAGATTACCTGATCCACCTATACCTGATCAAAAATATTTTTACGTCTATAAGCAGTATTTCTGTAACTTTATATTTTTGTAACACCTTTTGTATACGAAATTCTTGACTAAATAAATTATCTTAATTTAAAAATAATTATGTTTGTTTTAAGTAATTTTTCGTTAAAGCGGCAATATAATTACATTTATAATCTGTGAA
This sequence comes from Idaea dimidiata, assembly GCA_949358125.1. Classification (NCBI taxonomy): domain Eukaryota; kingdom Metazoa; phylum Arthropoda; class Insecta; order Lepidoptera; family Geometridae; genus Idaea; species Idaea dimidiata. Next base: position 4,155,089 of record OX442342.1, read on the forward strand.
AATTTCAACTGTCGAGCTATCACGGTTCGGGAGATTTAGCCTGGTGAACTTTTTAAATTCACACACGATTTGTACCATATTTACAGTTTACTCGAACTTAATCGCGGATTACCTACTATTTATTTTCTTACCTCGACGTTTCGTTCGTGTTACAATGATCTTGGTCGCGAGGGGACACAGGAGCGAAAATAAATGATAATACGCGATTAAGACCCGGTAAATAGTAAATATGATACAGTCTAGTGACTGACACATAGAAAGACGGACGAAAAAGAAGACCCATCCGTAACAATTCTACCATGTTTAAGATAATACCGTCCCCACTTGACAGCCCAGCCCCCAGATTATCTATCCATATCTGACAACAGTGGAAAATAACAGGCACTATGCAGTACATTGCTGCTTTGAGGTAATTACCGATAATAACCACTTTACGTTAAAGCAGCAATGTAGGTACTGCATAGTGCCATCATTTTCCACGGTTGTCAGACGTAAACTATACATAATCTGGAGGCAGTAGGCGTTAAGGGGGCTGTCCTTAGAGTATACATAAGCAAGCTATAGAGCGCTGGTATGCGAGTATGCACAGTAACCACCTGTATGAACAGTCAAAAATGACAAAAACGATGTCATCAGTCACCTAGGGTTACGGGAATTGACTGTTTCTCTCGTTAGAATTTATTCTAGTAATAATTATGTTGAAGTGTTCAGTGCCGCGGTGTAAAAATGATTCGCGGATTCAACCTCAACATTTGAAAATCTATGTATAGAGCAACTCTTACACTTTGTGCAGTAGGCCAATAACCATAGGCGTGCTCTATAGTTTGCTTAAGTAAACTCTAAAGGGCTGTCATTTGGAGCCAGACGAACGCATAGTGTGAGTCTCAGTAAAGGTTTTAGTTGATAAAAGTCCCATTTTTACCCTTTGAGTATAGATAACAGAACCCTAAAAATAGGTGAACAAAACAAAAAGAAAAGAAAAATAGCGTGTATCCTCCTGAATTTCCTATTTCTCCGAAGATACCTACCTCGTCTTTCCTGAGAAAAACTTTAGTGATAAAACTAAAAGTGAATTAGAATTAAGAAACCAATCTCAAACTCGTATCAATTAAGGTTTACAAGTTGATTTATATTAAACCTTACGAACTACGAGGGAAACAAAGAATTCTAGGAAGATTTATTTAAGATAAAAGATTTTTTTGTTGTTCGATACTTTGGCTCTGCTATGCTAACATGACAACAAGACTCTTGTTAGGTGATGATGTTTAATAATATATGGATGGATTTACATAATATATGTAAGCCCTTTTAATCCGAAAGAGGGTTGTTCAAGACGTATAGGCGAACGAATTCATTTATTTAGTTTCGTGAAGGTGTACAAGAGTAGTGAAAGTGATAATCGGTGCATAACATGGACTTTAGCGTTGTCTCCAAAGCTCCGTGAACAATCATTGTAAATAGCCGCCGTTTTGCAATAATTCCCTCGACTTTGCTTTGACTATGACGACTTGACGTTTCGATGCAAATAACTTGCAAATATTAATAATACTTGATACTGGCTAACGTTCAAATGGAATATAGCCATATAAAAGAAGAAGAATGAGATATAAGATTCGGACTTTTGTTTTTGACGCGTTAGTGGAACGTCGTCCTGAATTTTTATTTTTACAAAACATAGTTTTATTGCGTTTGAATTGTTTAATTTCGGCGGCATGTTATCAATTTAGTTACGCGAAGTTCAACGAGTTAAGTGAAAATAAAAATACCAGTGCCAAACACGAAATTAGCACATTACAAACAAATGTTGCATGGGGTTGGAGAAAAATCGTCGCCATTTTTAACCGACTTCAAAAAAAAGGAGGAGGTTATCAATTCGTCTGTATGTATAATTTTTTTTTTTTTTTGTATGTTTATCGATTACTCGAAGACGGCTTGACCGATTAAGATGATTCTTTTTTTAATAGATAGGTGGGAGCTCCAAGATGGTCCCATAAAAATTTGATGTGGATCTGATGAGGGTCTTCGGAGTGATGAACGGAAATGCTTCTTAAAACGCATTAATAAATCCAGTTGTTTATCGATTACTCGAAAATGGCTTGACCGATTGAAATGATTCTTTTTTTAATGGAAAGGTGGGAGCTTCGAGATGGTCCCATAAAAATTTAATGAGGATCTGATGAGGATCTTCGAAGTGAGGACCGGGAATGCTCCTCAAAACGCTGTATTCCATTCAATTGTTCATCGATTACACGAAGATGGGTTGACCGATTGATATAGTTCTTTTTTTAATGGAAAGGTGGAAGCTTTGAGGTGGTCCCATGAAAGTTTGGTAAGGATCTGATGAGTATCTTCGGAATGATGGACAGGATAGCATCCCAGAGTTCAATAAAATACACATTTTTTGACTGCTACCATAAAGAATAGACCCCTAGAGAACCAAATACAGATTGATGGGGCACCTGAAACCACCTTCTCATCAGAAAACTCCTCAATATTTAAAATTACGGTAACAATATTGTTGATTTTTAGGTAGGTAGGTATACTAAAAAGGGTAAAATAAAAAAATAATTTAAAAATTAAAAAACCGACTTCAAAAAGAAACAAAAAATAATTTAAAAAAACAACAAAAAAAAAAAAGATTTGATAAAAATGACCAAAATAACCTCTACATAGGTACAGTGCCATCGACTAATTAATCTGTTTTATCATCTGAAGTCGGGCAGCCAAACTAAATACATTATGGAACCAACCAGTAAAACTGCCCGACTTCAGATGATAAAACAGATTAATTAGTCGATGGCACTGTACCTATGTAGAGGTTATTTTGGTCATTTTTATCAAATCTTTTTTTTTTTTTGTTGTTTTTTTTAAATTATTTTTTGTTTCTTTTTGAAGTCGGTTTTTTAATTTTTTCTACAGCCTTCACGCATTGAAAATTATTTCAAACGATTACAGTATGATAGTGGTAGTTCACTATTAGTACGAGAAATTGGCTAAATTGTCCTATATTGCTGACAGAAGCCATAACTAAGAAAAATAATATAAGATTCTGGGACAGGGTATAAGTTTGTGGTCTGCAGCGATTCCTATTGGAATGAAGTTTTGCAAGTAGCTCTGCCCAATGGGGAGCTTCCATGAAAACTTTTACGAAGGCTTCTTTCTACATTATTACCTTTGTTGTACACGCAAAGTTTTTTTGATAACATCTTGGACTTGGTAATTGCGTTTTAAGGAATATGACTTATCGACCGATTTTATTATGAAATACTAGGCTACGCCTCACGGTTTCACCCGCGTAAGTTCCTATAAAGAGTAAGCCTATGTGTTAATGCAGATCTCCAGCTATCTGCAATCGGTTCAGAAGTTTTTGAACTTCTAAAAACTAGTAAATAAACATACATATTTTTTTATAATATTAGTAGAGAGCTCAATTGTAGCTGAATTCGGTGAGGTTTCTCGTACAAAAACAACCCTTCTTTGGCAGTTGTGTTTTATTTATTACTAGCTGCGCCCCGCGGTTTCACCCGCAGAAGCGAAAACGCGTTATCACGGGCGCGGGCGGCCGAGCGGTTCTCGAGCGGTCGCACTTTTTTGTTCATTACTCGGGTTCTACTAATTGGATTTCGATGCCAAGTATGCCACGGCCTACCTCGAAAATAGAACTATCCAATATTGAAAACCAGATTTCAATCGTATAAGTAGTTTTTAATCGTATAAGGAACCGACAGATAAACAGAGAAACAGACAGACATACATGGATTTTAAAAATTATATAATTTTGTTTTACAACTTTTTCCAAACCATCTAGACAACTTTTTTTTTAATTTACTTTCAAGTACAGACTTATTGTCCTCTCTTTCTTTATTAAAAGTATATGATCCTTTTATTTTACTTCCTACTAATATTATAAAGCTGAAAGTTTGTGAGTATGTGTGTTTGTTAGTCAATCACGTAAAAAAGACGGAACCGATTGCGATGAAACTTGGAACATAGGTAGCTGGATATCGGTAATAACATATAGGCTACTTTTTATCCCGAAAATCCTGCGGAAACGGGACTTACGCGGGTGAAACCGCGGGGCGGTGCTCGTTGATTATGAAATACGATCGAAACGATCGACACTTAATTGTGAAACCGCGGAAAGTTGTTTATTAATTACCTATATTTGCTTCACCAGGTGTACAGAATAACATCGGGGTCAGAAGCGTGGGTAGAATCAGCACCGGCGCCGCTCTGGTCTTCCGGCGGCGGAGCTCTCGTCACTCTCGCTCCCATCAGAGACGGTCCAGCCGGCCTGTTCCGACATATAGTCCGGACAGAGCACAATGTCCACGGCCCTAGGGCTCTGCCCTTGACGCATGGGAGCTTCGATGTGGTGAGGCTGCTGGCTTGGGATCATACCAATCAGCACATGTAAGTGTATGGAAGCAAATAATTGATTTATGTAATGTACTCCTTATTAAATAAATAAATAAATATTTCACTAAATTACACATCGCAATCTAGCCCCAAACTAAGCACTAGGCTTGTACTATAGGTACTAGACAACGGATATACTACTTATATTTATTTTTCTTTTGTAAATACATACATATTACATAGAAATACACCCAGACCAGATACAAATATTTATTTTTTAAGCATAAATATTAACACCCAGCGGGAATCGAACCCGCAACCTTCTGTATTGCAGCCAAGCGTTCGCCCGACGCGCCACAGAGGTCGTCCCTTAAATGCACATTTTTTTCCATAGATACTACTTAGGAGTACCAGAAGGCAAACCAGGGCAGCAGCATTTGTACAGAGTATCATCTGAAGCTCCACGACCGGGGTCCCCACAGAAACTACCGTATTGCGTCACTTGTATATCACAGGTTAGTATTTTGCATAGAAAAAGAAACATAAAAAATACATACGCGACGAGTTGAGAAACTCCTCTTTTTTTTGAACCGACTTCAAAAAAGGATATATATTTTTTTAATGTTTGTTCACCGATTACTCGAAGGTGGCTTGACCGATTGAAATAGTTCTTTTTTTAATGGGAAGGTGTGAGCCATGAGGTGGTCCCATAAAATTTTGGTGAGGATCTGATGAGTATCTTCGGAATGATGGACAGGATAGCTTCCCAGATAAATTACTCGTTTTTGGACTTCTACCAAAAAGAATAGACCCCTAAAAAACTAAGTACAGATTGATGGGCCACCTGAAACCACCTTCTCATCAGCAAATTCCTCAATAATTAAAATTACGGTAACAATATGTATTGTTAATTTATTTGGCAGTCGAAAGTAGGTAGGTAGGTACACTAAAAAGGGTGAAATAAAAAATGATTTAAAAATTAAAAAACCGACTTAAAAAAAGAATAAAAAACCATTTAAAAACCACCAAAAAAAAAAGAATTGATAAAAAAGACCAAAATAACCTCTACATACAGCGCCACCGACTAATCAATCTGTTTTATCATCTGAAGTCGGTCAGTTTTACTGGCAGTATGGTTCCATATTGTACTTAGTTTGGCTGCCCGACGTTTGGCTGTGACGAGTTTTAGAGTGGAGACCGCGTCTCGGCAAACGGACGTCCTCGGGCACGTTGGAGCGACGATTTGCTCAAGACGTCTGGCACAAACTGGATGCGAGAAGCCGAAAATAGATATAGGTAGCGTGCAATTGGAGAGGCCTATGTCCAGCAGTGGACTGCAACAGGCTGATGATGATGATGAAGAGCGATGTTAATAGCGCACATAATTTTTTCTTAAAGAAAAAGACTTAAAGACAGGATTCGAAACTACGACCTTCTGAACGAAAGTCGTATCTACCACTAGAGCAATACCGCTCCAGTCGTAACGCATTGCAAACAAAAGTCCTAAATGGGTTCCATACTTTAGCTAGAGCTAGAGCGATTGACGTTTCGGCGAACGCCCATTACCAAGATGTGTTATAGCCCGGCTATTTCGTTGATAGGTCGTTATACACGAAAACTTGTCTTTTATCCTCTTAACCGCTATCATACGAGCATTTTGTAGATTTTACATACTCCAACTCATATAAATATTTGTATCTGCTTTAAATGTTTTAAAGGAAAAATTCATCGCCATAAATTCACTCACGGCGAGGTTTGAACTCTAGTGTATTGACCTAGAGGCGCGAGTTCAAACCTGGCCGCGAGTAAATTTTTCCTTTAAAATGTTTATAGTAGATATGCCTTGAGCAATTTAAAAATTTACTAAATATTTGTATCTATTCTGGGTGTCTCTCTCTGGCCTCTCCGCGAACGACAAATGCGTCCGCATTTTGCACAAGAAAATAGGTCACCTTGAGCAGTGTTTGTGCCGTCACGTCTCTTGCGTCGCCTAGCAGCCAGAGTGTCAAGCCACATCCGATCGTGCCTGGAGCGGCCTCGGAACACACGATCCCTCCACTGATTTCTGTCCCCCGCTAGTCCTTCCCAGTTGTCATGTGGAATCTCGAACGCAAGCATATCCCTCCTGACACAATCCTTAAAGCGAAGCAAATGTCTCCCAACGGCTCGCTTTGCATCCGCAACGTCGCCAAGAAGGACACGTCTTGGTAGACGGGTGGGATCCATGCGATGCATATGCCCCAACCAGCGCAAACGCCTCTGTTTTAGCCAAGCTATAAAACTGGGCAACCCGGCCAATTCAAGAACCTTCTCGTTCGTGATCTTGTCCCGCCAACTGATCCGCAGGATATTACGTAGGCAACGCATATAGAAAGCGTTTAATCGCCGCTCCTGCTTAGCGTAAGACGTCCAAGTTTCAGCCCCGTAAGAGAGAACGCTAAGAACATACGCTTGGAATATCAAAATTTTGGTTTTAGCAGTAAGATGCTTATTGTCCTAAACTCTCTCACGGAGCCTCCCAAACGTGGTCGCCGCTTTGCCAATGCGAGTTTCAATCTCCACATCGAGTGAGAGATTGCTCGACACGGTCGACCCTAAGTACGTAAACTTGTCGATTACTTCAAGCGCCTCTCCTGCAGCCTTAGTCAAAAGCCCCTTGACCAGCCTCCAGTCCTCATCAAGTGGTGCCTCGGGATCCCAAGAAGAAGTTTCTCTACCCACCAGGTCATGGAAATTCTGCACCATTTCGGGAACTCTTGTACCAGCGACATTAATCTTCCTTTTACCGGGTATAATGCTGGAGTGAAAACGCTTCCTCTTCAAAGCAAAAAGGATTCTGGGTGTATTTCTATGAATAATATTACACAAGGTAAATAAAAGGAGTAAATCCGTTGTCTAGTCACCGTTAACACAGGCTTAGGAGCTTACCATGGCGCTAGATGGCGCTGTGTGTTGGTCACAGAATTAATATATTTTTATATAATTCTCAAATCGTACAAAAATCCTGCATACTTAAATTTTAGGATTTGACTAATCATCCTAGAATCACATACCAAAGAGAAGGAAATGCAAATAAGATTTTTTTTAAAGGAATTGTCGAAACCAAACAATTCAGTAATATTCTTTCAACGTATGAGCCTATGACCTTAACCTGTTTTTGATATATTTTAAAGCGTTTTCTGCGTGCCTTAAACGTAAAAACGATAAGAAATACAATCCTTAATTTCGACTTGATTGAACATGCATCCGTGGCCAAATTGGAAAATGCGTAAATCCCCGCAGATTCAAGTCCTGTCTGGTGCGGAAATTTTTGGAAAGCATTTCTTTAATTATTGTATGACAATAATACGTGAATAGTTTCATCCGCATAGGTCTCGATTCCGTGTTAATTCCTTTATTTGATGCCTATCTACATTTTTTAATGAAAACATTCTGTAGCTACTTTTGTTTCCAACTGAGGTGGACTCTAATGATAACCCACCAACATGTTTCCCCAGCCGTCCCCCTCAATAAACCTGGAGTACTACGGCAACTTGGCGTCCTCGGGGGAGAACAACTGGGACAACGACTGGGACGAGGAGCTTCCGACCACTTCACCCACGCCCGCCAAGAAGAAGAAGAAAAAACATCCAGGTTTGTTACCAAAATGTATTAGTTACTGCGCCTCGCTGCTTCACCCGCGTAAGTCATTATCCCGGAATCAAAAGTAGCCTATGTGATAATCCGGATCGCCAGCTACCTGCAAACCAAGTTTCATCTCAATTGGTTTAGAAGTAAGAAATAATTAAAGAAAGAAATGTCCTTCGCATTCTAGCCTTAGTGATGCATTTCAAATTTGTCTCTGATCGAGACGAGCTTCACCAGTCCCATACTCAAACTGTTCGGCAAATAACTCGCCAACCTTTAAAAATTATAAAATAAAATTCGAACCTCGCACCCTTGTTAGAATACCCACCGTCTAGGTAATCTAAAGATTTATAGTTGGATTATGGTAGATAGCTGATTAATCGATTAAAATCCTAGGCTGTTAATAGGTATGCAGCATCCATATCATCTTTTCAGTGGATGTCTGACAACAGTAGAAATTGACAGGCACTATGCAGTACATTGGTGCTTTGACGTAACGTGGTTATTACCGGTGATCACCTCAAAGCAGCAATATACTGCCATAGTGCCTGTCATTTTCTACTGTTGTCAAACGTCAACAGATAGATAGGATGGGTATGCAGATGTATAAAAGGGAATATCGCAGAGTCGAAAGGTTTTCTGGGACAAATATTTTAAAAGCAAAACAGCTGATTCTATAGACCTGAATTTGTACCTAACAGTTGGTAAATAATTCTACTATAGGAGCGGACGCAGAATGCAGACTTAAAATCTAGCGACTTCTGGTTGTTCAATAATAAATATTAGCTTGACTTGATTGATTACATCTTGAAAAGGCATCTTGATGACTTATTAATAATACGTGTCAAAGTTATCCAAAACTTCATTTAAACAATATTTTAAAATCATTAATAAAGATTTGGCGTTTGTCAAATAACGTTCTTTAAAATTACCGCTGTCCATATATTTTTAAGTCAATAAGGTTTCGATTGAATTCTAATTGCAAGTTACAGTTTGAGTGTATTGTTTGCAATTGCAATTAAAATGACATTTTATACAATTACAACACAGTAAAACCCCACAAGATATTTTGACATATTGAATTCTTCTTTTCTTAGTTATGGCTTCTGTCAGCAATATAGGACAATTTAGCCAGTTTCTCGTACTAATAGTGAACTACCACTATTATACCGTAATCGTTTGAAATAATTTTCAATGCGTGAAGGCTGCAGAAAAAAAGGCGACGATTTTTCTCCAACCCCATGGAACATTTCTTTGTAACTGCTAATTTCGCGTTTGGCACTGGTATTTTTGTTTTCACTTAACTCGTTGAACTTCGCGTAACTAAATTGATAACATGCCGCCGAAATTAAAAAAATTAAACGAAATAAAACTAGGTTTTGCAAAAATAAAAATTCAGGACGACGTTCCACTAACGCGTCAAAAACAAAAGTCCCACATTGAATCAATATACCCCGGATTTGTAAACGTTTTTTTTTAAATGATGTAATGTTTTACAAGTTTCACCTCAAGTTGCATACAATGGTAGTTCTGACGTCATACTTGCATTAAAAAACTCCGCAAATGGCATCGTGGCTTTAAGGTACAGATAGACGTGCCATCTACTGACATGCTTAAGACTACACCTACTGCACACATTATAAAGATATTCATGCACACATCGACATTTTGTTTCGAACCTTTAAGCTCGGGGAAGTATCGGCCAACTTTTAAGTCCTAACCTACGTTAACTCTAAGTATTAAAGATCATATCGTCCCATAACGTAGTTTACGTAAAGAACGTTCCACTACATTTTACTACATTTCAGTAATCTGGCTTTTTGCCAAACTACCTTTGGAGTGCGCTGACAAAGCCGGGGTATATTTACTTGAAGTTTGTTTAACCTTGCTAAGCTTGAGCACTTTGTCGTCAGATTTTATTTGTTTACGTGTCATTCCTATAATGCTAGGTAGCGTTTGTGAAGATTTAGGGGAATGAAATGTTAGTTATTTATTCAGATTGCAAAGCAGATTACAATAATAAATTAGCTCTACTTCAATTCTTTTATATGGTTTCGTAGATTCCTTTGCTATAAGCAAACAGGGAAATTTATATATTACTAGCTGCGCTCATCGGTTTCACCCGCGTAAGTTCCGTTCCCGCGGGAATATTGGGATAAAAGTAGTCTATTATGTGTTATTCCAGTTACCTATATTCCAAGTTACATCGCAATCGTTGCAGCGATTTTTCGTGTTTGAGTTTCAAACACACATACTCACAAACTTTCAGCTTTATAGTATTAGCAGGATAGGATTGTAGTGCATATTCGGCTTGAAAATATAAATAACACTTCCTTGGGCAGTCTTGTAATAAGTTATAAATAGAATTTCCGTATGCTCCGACGGATATAGATAATAATCTTATAGAGTACACATAAGCAAGCTATAGAGCGCGCCTATGGGTATTTGCCTACTGCGCAAAGTATAGGCAGATGCTCTATATATAGATATTCAAATGTTGAGGTTGAATAGTGATCCGTATTGAACATTTTACCATAATTATTATTAGAATGAGAAACAGTCAATTCGCATAACCCTAGGTGACTGATGACATCGTCTTTGTCATTTTTCGACTGTTCATACCGGTGCTTACAGTTCATACTCGCATACTTTAGTATCTTCTTACTAGTCTGTGCTCATATACCAACGCTCATAGCTCGCTTATGTATACTCAAAGGATAAAAATTCAAATACTCCCAAATATCCTGCAGCAGTCCATCAAATCCACATTCATTTCTCCTCACCAGAAAGCGTGGCCCTAGACCTGCCGTGCCTCTATCATGAGGCCCACTTCAGTCCATCATCAGCGTACTTCATCCTAGAGTGCCTCGGTCCAGGAGTTCCTGTGTTCAGCCTTCACAAGACTGGCTTGCCTGAACCAAGGCTCGTCATGCACTTGGAGAATAATACTGCTGTTAAGGTAAAGTTATTAGCTGTTTGTCCCTGAAGAGCAACCGCAGATCTACCGTCGACATCTTCATCGAAATCTGCACTGCGCAAAGGAATAATGTGCGCGGTGCAAACCACGGTGTTACATGTATTTTAAGCCGACGATTTTAACTGTCATTGAAATCGAGATCTCTTGAGCTACAAGTTTAAATAACGGTTCAAAGCGACGGCGGCGTCGGCTTCAATTTAAGGCTGTTAATCAACGAACTCGAATATACATATATAGAAGTAGCAATCCTTTGAGAAAATGTTACACGGAAACGGTGGTTGCGGCGCCTAGAACGATGATTCGACCGCCAGTCTGTCACTAAAGAGCCATTGGTCGATCCAAAGGTCGATCATAGGTACGTAATACTGTACGGAACATGTCAGTGTGTGCATCTGCTGCTGTGTGACCGTGGAAGAGATTTTTTTCGAATTTAATAGTGAAGTTAGATCTCCATTATTTAATCCTCGTAGCTGTCAATTATAAAAAAAAACTTGATATCGATTTACACGATATCTTCGGCATCCCATGTAGTGAGGCCATTATTTATATTATTTATTTAATTCTTGCAAATTATCTGCAATCGGACAGACGGAACCTTTATGGTTCCCCCTGATGCGGAAGTTCGAAACGCTTAGTTTATTGACACACTACATCGCTATTAAAATAAGCAAAAATTAACGTTGTTTGCCCTCTATGTATTTCTAAGTACATATTCTGTAAAATATAAATATAAGTAATACAGCCTAACTTAGTTCTTTAGTCTGTCTATCATATACCAACAGGATAAACTGGCAACCATAGCGCTGCCGACGCCGCGCACGTTCTCAGTGCAACTCTCCAGTGGCCACGCCGCCCGGGTCCGGCTGCTGTTGCCGCCGGGACTTCGAGAGGATGAAGTCACCAAGTATCCTTTGGTCATGAAGGTGTAAGTAGATTTGCATGGATAGATTAAAGTTTAATGCACCAAAAACAGAACTAACAACCATTTTTTAGAAACTTAATTGGTACAATTGGCAATTCTTCAAAATTGTGGCAAACTTAGGGCAAATAATTTTATGAAAATGGCGTTTGTTAATTACTCCACACTTGGATATTCATTTCGCTTTCACAATACAATAAGGAGCACCAAGAAAACCTTAAGTTTTGTTTTTAATTACATATAAACCCATACACAGGCTAGAAAACAGCCAACATCCGTAGTAAGTGATTTCAAACCCTGAATTATCATTAATGTCCATCAAATACTTCACACTCACAACACACTTTCACATTCACACTCATCCACTCATCTAATAGATATAAAGTCAACACTTTAGTAAATAGTTATAATAAGTATGTATTCACAAAGGAAGTAGCGAGACATTCCCAACACAAGTATCCTTGATTACTTACTGGGAAGCCTCGGCCTCTGTATAAAATTGTTAACCATTTTGAATAAAGCACTTTTTTATTTATTTTTTTATTTAAAATATATATTTATAAATGCTTTGTCCTAACTGACTGATGTATCACACAGCGCACAGCCTAAACTGCTGATAGTATCAAATGTTATTATACTATCAGCATATCATATATCAGCAGCTATAATGTTATTATCAAATGTTTTGTGTTATTGTATTAGTATCTCAGTTCCTGCAATACAAGCTTGTGCTTAGTGTAGAGCCGATTTCTAATGTAATTTAATAAATGTTTGGTAAGATTTCATATTAATAAATAAATTCAATTCAATTCAATTCAATTCAGTAGAGCGGTGAAAGGAAAATGTGTTCTTTTCGTTATGAAGAATAAACGTAAAAATCCAATAAGGTTTTTTACGCAACGGCATTTACTCGAGTAAAACCGACATAGCTAATCATGACATATCTATGTCCCACAGACACGGAGTCCCAGGCACACAACTAGTAACAGAACAGTGGTCATTCAACTGGGAGTCAGTGGCCGCCGGCGCAGGCGCCGTCGTAGCGGGGGTCGACGCGAGGGGGGCGGGCGGGCGCGGGCTCGCGGCGCATCACGCGCTGCATCGACGCCTGGGGACTATAGAGCTGCAGGATCAGCTCGAAGTGGCTGAGTGAGTACTTTCGCTTCAGGATATGTCATTCACCATAGGAACTAGCCAGGGTTGTATTAACTGGTGACCTTGACTCTGACCAAGAAAACTAGAGGTTTTGTATTACTAGAACATATCTGATCGATCGTTATTGGGACTATAGAGCTGCAGGATCAGCTGAACCCTGGCCATATGAACTAGCCAGGGTTAAAACTATAGGCTATATGCAGAGTTTTAACGCATAGTGAGGTGAACAATTGACTATCTCAACAGATGGTAACCTTGTGATCTATATACTCAAAAAATATATGATAACTCTTTATTTGGGCGTGAAATTAAGAAGTTTTTTCACAGAGTTACTTACAAAGAAACTACGATCCGTTTGATGCGATGCGTACGATGCCGAAAAGTTAAAGGCGTACTCTTGTATTCTTTGTCACTCTTTCTAAGGTAGAGAGAGGCCTTAGACGTTATCCTGGAATGAATATGGTCCCCCAGATACCTCCGCGACTCGCTGCACTTCATAGACTCGCGGCGCGTGGCGGTGCTCGGTCGCGCGCACGGCGGGTTCCTGGCGGCGCTGGCGCTCGCCAACGCGGTCAACGTCTTCCATTGCGGCATCGCGCTCACGCCCATTGTCAGGTGGAGGTACTATGGTCAGTATTATAAGATGCTTCTCAATATTCCCACGTTTTTATACGCTCACTATTCTTGTTTGTTTGTTTGTTTATCGGTCCGGGCGAAATCTTGCAACTTCAACTTTTATATCAAAATTCAATGTCAAACTTTATTTACCGGGTTGAATCGCGTTTTATTCATGATTTAAACCGACCCAGCTTTCGCCAACTTTACAGTTGGCTTTTTCAAGGTTGAGGTTGCAAAATCGCGAGAACCATAGAAAATATTGCAATATTTCGTAATTTGTTTTAATGCTCGAGGCATATTTATTATTAATTTTAGGCATATAGAAATATATTATTAGGCATATAGAAATATTATTAAAAGAAAAATTAATTTTCAAAAATTCACTTGCGGCAAGATTTGAACTCGCGTCCCTGGATCAGCACCCCAGTGCCTCAACCGCTCGGCCACGCAAGTTCCCATCTCGAGCAGCGAATTTAAGAATATAAATGTTTGCCTGTCTACTATTTTTTCGACTTAAGCTCGATTGAGTCGACATCTACAAGATCACTTTCCAGCGATTTACCAGCAACTTTTCAACAAAACCAAGAGATTTTGTTCCAAAAATATAGAGAAGTCTAGGCAGTGCCTTGTCCCTCACTTGTAAAAGTCAACAAATTTCAAAAACTTTACTCATTGACTCCTCTGTAAATGCTAGTAGTCGTATTACCTAAATGGTGGGTATTCTGAAAACGACGTTCGAACTTTGATTCATCTTTTTTAACGGCATAATTTTACCAAACAATTTGACTTTGGAACTGACATGCCTGCTACAAACGATTTTGAAATGCACCACTATCAAGCGACTTTTCTCCTTCTAGTCTTAAACAGAGACCAGTCCAGCACCCGTATTATCTATCCACTATCCAGTCAACGACTGACAACAGTGCAAATTGACTGGAACTTTGCAGTACATTGCTGCTTTGACGTAACGTGGTTATTACCAATTATTACCTCAAAGCAATAATGTACTGCAAAGTTTCTGCCAATTTCCATGTCAGTAGATAATACGGGTGCAGTTCTATGGCTGGTAGTCTTATTCGTGATTTCGTCCCAGCCTCAGCCTACGCGGAGCGCTACATGGGTCTCCCGAACGCGACCGGCAACTACCGCGGGTACGCCGACGCTGACGTCACGAAGCAAGCCTCGGCTCTTCACGACAAGATGCTGCTGTTGGTCCACGGGACGGCGGACGACAATGTCCACATACAGCAGACCATGGCGCTGGCCAAGTCGCTGGCTGACCAGGGTAGCATGTTTAGACAACAGGTAGGTCGCCTTTGCCACCAGACCATGGCACTGGCCAAGTCGCTGGCTGACCAGGGTAGCATGTTTAAACAACAGGTAGGTCGCCTTTGCCACCAGACCATGGCACTGGCCAAGTCGCTGGCTGACCAGGGTAGCATGTTTAGACAACAGGTAGGTCGCCTTTGCCACCAGACCTTGGCACTGGCCAAGTCGCTGGCTGACCTCGGAGCCACTAAAATCGACTTAAAATAGGCGAAATAGGAACTCTATGCTTTGGCACGCACACGAACGGATAGCTATTCACTCGTGACCTGAAGTGAAGGTCTTGAAAGGTCACGGGTAAAGTGTCCTGCTTAGTGGCTGCTCTGGCCTGTATGTATCGAAACACCGAGCAATCCATTAAACGGTATGATTTATAGTGAACCACCAATGTTTCCTATATTACTTATTCACACCATCAGATTCAGTGACCAATACTATTCGCCAAAATTGATGTGTTTCAAATTTCAGTTTCAAATGTTTATGTCATGTACAATCTTTCCTTCCCCCACCAGCTGTGGTATCATCTAATTAGCATCCACCGTTATTAGTTGCTAAGTTCCAGTACATTGCTGCTTTGACGTGACGTGGTTGTTACCGGCGATTACTTCAAAGCAGCAATGTAGAATCTGAAATATGTTTTTTGACAGTAAATAGCAACGAGGGATAATAACAAATAGCGGGGGATGCTAATTAGATGATACCACAGCAGATCCTCTTATAGACTCCAGATTTGAGTTGTACAAGTTTCATTCCTTTTACCTCCCCACCAGATCTACCCAGACGAAGGTCACAGTCTGGACGGTGTCCGTCGTCACCTGTACCGGACTATGTCATCGTTTCTGGACGACTGCTTCCGGAAGCAGGTCCCACCGGAAACCAAGGCGGGGCTCCGGAACGGAGGGAACCTGGACTGAGATACGTGGAAGGACGAGGAGCTGTGCTCTTGGTGAGTGAGGTCACGTCATGATGTCACATATCCTACTAATATTATAAATGTGAAAGTGTCTGTGTTTGGATGTTTAGATGTTTGGATGTTTGTTACTCTATCACGCCAAAACGGCTGAACGGATTGCGATGAAACTTGGAATATAGGATAGCGGGATTAAAACATAGGCTACTTTTTATCCCGATATTCCTGCAGGAACGGGACTAACGCGGGTGAAACCGCGGGGCGCAGCTGGTAAGAAATATTATCAGGAGTCCTTTTTCACCTGTGCCTGAGATTTAATAAGTCTCTTCGTTTGGATACCCATGATATAAGTACGCGCTGGAATACGATTAGATGATGATGCTGCATTTGAAAACCTTCGACAGTTTTTAGTGAACGTAATGTCCTCGAGGAGTCTGCGCCGCTGGAGCTCGTCGAAGATTTTCCGAAAGGAATACCGACGAGCTCTGCCAATTGCGAAGCGCTGGACGCCAAAAGGTTTAGTTTGTAAACCCTGGACGCCGTGTTTAGGGTACCTGTCTAGAAATAAGTAGACAAAACTACTGTGCTTTACAGGGATTTATTGGTACTTTTTACAATGTGCATACTTATGATTTAAGTTCACTTTTAGGTTATATCTCATGAACCGTGATAGTTGGACAGTTGAAATTTTCACAGATGTATTGACGCCTCTGTGGCGTGGTGGCCGAAGGCCGTACTGTGACGCAAAAGGTTGCGGGTTCGATTCCCGCCGGGGACAAATATTTCTGCTGACCATAATAATGTTTGTTTCTGGTTCTGAGTGTTTTCTCTGTATCATATGTACCTATGTATTTACAAAAAAAAGTATTATGGGTATCCAATACTTATTTATTTATATTCTAGTACCCATAGTACAAGCCTAATGCTTACTATAGGGCTGGATAGCGCTGTGTGTAATGTCGTGCAATATTTATTGATTTATGTAAATAATTACATCATCTGTATTTATTTATACAGATAATTGTATGTTTTTCTTTGTAACATATTATTATGTTAGAAATATTTTAAAGGAAAAATTCATCTTCAAAAATTCACTCGCGGCGAGATTTGAACTCGCGTCCCTGGATCAGCACCCCAGTGCCTCAACCGCTCGGCCACGCAAGTTCCCATCTCGAGCAGCGAATCTAAGAATATGAATGTTTCCCTGTCTACTATTTTTTCGACTTAGGCTCGATTGAGTCGACATCTACAGGATCACTTTCCAGTGATCACTGGAAGATGAATTTTCCTTTAAAATATTTCTAATAGATATGCCTTGAGCAATAAAAACAAATTACGAAATATATTATTATGTTTTTTGTTCCAGGTAGCACATAAATAAAGAGCAAACAAATAACGAAGGACTATCAGTTAGTTGACACAACATTAGTACAAGTGAATTCATATCCGAAACTACCTGTAGATAATAAAACTGCCATGTAAAATCGATGGATTGATTTTGATAAAACTTTCATACAATTAAGGTCTACGCTCTTAAGGACGCGACTGATGTGAAATCCCTTCCGATTGAGTATTTTTCTTCATAACCGGTATCAAATAGATCTTTAGACAATGTATTATGTTATTGTACATGATACAAGAAGTGTCCCCTTCATTTCAAAAACAATAAAAAATAACTTCAAATACCACTATTATACAGGCAAAGTTACCCCTGTTTTACAAAATAAATCAATTTTTCTTCTAAATCCTTAACCGCTATATTTTCTTACAGGCATCATAATATTAGAAAATACAATACCTAGAACCTCTTCATCACATTTTATAAAAATATTATTTTAATCTTCGTTAATGATTGATAAGTCGCGGCGGATGCGTCACGAGACGATCCTTTGGCTTATAAACACTTACCCTCGGTTTCTCAACATTTTTAACAACCTTTCGACACTTTCTTATGTAATTGTTTTAGAATTTTTCCATAGATGGAACATTATAAATCCATAGATTTTTCAATCGTGTACCTACCTTATAAGTCGTTGATTTTAAAGACCTTTATAAATACACTGAATTTCATTGTCCCGTCTATCAATTTTGAAACCATTAACAAGGCAAGGTTAACTTAAATCATAATTTAAGCACGGTTCAAATTGACGATGTTTAAAAATGGCGACAAACCGAGGATGAATGTGAATGAATTTGAGCGATACGCCTAAAGAGTGAATTAGGTTAGACCCAACAATATCAAAATCAATCTAATGAACTTTAAATCCATCAATAAAACTTTACGATAATAAAATAAATTGTAAGCTTTCAAAAATGGAATAAAAATTGCATTCGTTTTAAAGTTGGTATCTTGCCTTTAGACCAATTTTTTAATTTTCATCCGTACTTTGGTAGATGATAAAAGCTCCTCTGTTCTTATAAATTCCTCCTAAATGTACGGGCATTGTAGCCATTTTTGTGTATGAAATCATTTATAATTTATTTGTTATTGAATATGTTAAGGTAAATGTATGATGAACATTTTACTTTTTATAAAAAATACAGTGGAAATGCCAGGCCAGTTACTTCACTGGTCACCAGTATTATACAAGGAGTTGAGACTGAATGATGGCTATATTGACGCATATGAATTAATTTGTATGAACGGCATCTGATGCATATAAATAAATTTGTATGAACAGCATCTGATGCATATGAATTGATTGGTATGTTGAATCGACACATATATTTGAATTTCGGCAGCATTTGATGTATGTGAATAGATTGACACATGGCAGCAATTGATACATATAAATTAATTCATATGTGTTAAATCGAACATATTGGCAACAATTGACGCATATGAATCAATTTGTATGAAAGGCATTTGATGTATATGAATTAACTTTATTAATATTGTATAAATTGAATTTATATGTATTATAATGTGTTAAATCATAATTTCAATTAAAACGTAACTTACCAACATCAGTGGCATATATGTATATGTTGATTCATTCTCATCAATTCACATACGTCTGAATTGACAAATGGTAGTAACATTAAAATTTGATGATATTGAATTAAAGGGTGTAAGTAAAAGAAGCAATATGTTGCGTAGTAATGAATCGAAAGCTATGAATGGCATCTGACGAGTATAAATATAAACTCGACTCGTTAAAACTGACCTGTCTTGTTACTTGATAACCGAATTTATTTCATATATTTTGTTATTCTTTTTTATAGACATCGTCAATTATATCGTTTAGTTTGATAAAGTTTAAATTAGAAATAAGGTATTATTCGAATGGATATTATTGTGAACCATAAAAACACCAAAATAGTTAAATAATGACCAACCCCTTTATTTCTAAACGCTGGTTAACAGCTGCAACTATGTATTGTTTGTCTTTTACTGTGACATGAAGTTTCAAAGTTGACAGACAGAGACGCACATAACTTTGTCATCTGTTGATCATCGTTTATAGCCACTTCTAATTTCTGTGTCTAGTTGACAACTAAGTTTGATAGGCACTGTGCAGTATACATTGCTGTTTTGAGGTTATTACTGGTGATTATCACGTTAAATCAAAACAGTAACGTACCTACTGCCAAGTGCCTATTAAACTCAGTTTTCAACTAATAAAATAATACGGTTGCAGGTTTAGATTCAAACTAGTTCCGGGGCTACGGGACTGGTCTTTGTTTAAAATTTACTTGGTTCACCTCGAGGCGTTCAGTAAGCATATTCTAAGGATCGTAGTAGAGTTTCGATCCAGTTATTTCAAGTTACAAATTCGATCCTGCTTGATTAAACAAATTTGGCGAATATTATCTATAGCAAACTTATCTACATAAAAACCCTAAATGGTTTCAAAAAACTTTGAACGTACCAACTACTTTAAAACTTCCCTGTTATTTTGTAGTTAAATAGGTATATATATTTTGAACTAGTGACAAATAAAGGAATTGATAAAACTAGTTCTCTAGTCAATGAGTTTGTGATCTTAGTGAATTATAAAGTTAGACTTTATTTAGATATAAATTAATGAATAAAGGGAGTGCATAATGTAGAAGGAAGTGCTCTTTATTCAGTTCTGTCAGAAAATGGATGGAAAAAAAATCTATTCACTTTAAACTTAATTTCTATTCACTTGTATCAGAATTAAAAAAAATTGAATTGTCGTCGTTATTTTTGATTTATTTTCAAATAACTCAAAAGGACTAGGAATAAATTATTAATTCAATTCTAACAACATTTTAATTTTATTTGATTATTCTATTAAATTTAATTCATAGGACCAATTTCGATTCAGTTTATTTCATCGAATTCATGCGAGAAAAGGTAAAGTGAAATTTCTAAATGACAAATAAATGTACAGTTCTTAGGATAGTTGAGTGATTAAAAATTAAAATTTCGATTCATAAATTTAAACTTAGTTCGTATTTGTTCAAATATTTATCTAATTATAGATTGTACATATTGCAGGTTTTAGTAGTTAGGTAGGTACCTCAATGTAAAATAGACATCTTAAATGTATCTTGTCTCCACATGAAGGGATAAAAATACAATAATGAATAAGAAACAGTGATTGAGAAAATGTACGTAAAAGCAAAGAGCTTCATCGTTTAAACCTAATTTACATTACGAAACTACTGTCATGTATTATAGAGTCTATTTCACAAAAGCAGTCTCGCACCACTTACGGGAAGCAATTTATCAAATAGATAAATAGAGCGCTGTTGGTCTAGTGGTAAATACCCCGACTTTCATTCCGAAAGTCGTAGTTTCGAAAAAAATATGTGCGCTATTAACATCGCTCTTACGGTGAAGAAAAACATCGTGAGGAAATCCACGGCTTAAAATCACGCGCAAAGGCCCAATAGTAGGTCTAATTGCGGAAACACACAGTTAAAACTTTAACTTTTATTAAATAGATAAATACTAAATAGTACTTTTACGTCTACGCATTTATTTCTTGTAAAAATGACTATAAATTGCATGCTACCTAGTTCCGTAATGTAAATCCCCCTTAAGTAGAATTTCTCGAAGGTTTCCAAGACCGTTAACTTAAGTTTTGATTAAAAAACGTGTTAAGTTTCACTTTCATATGAAATAGTTTTAGTAGGTAGATAAATACTTTTTGATAGATTACCCTGTGATACAATAGATTTTTTTTTAACATTAAAACGTAATTAAAACAACTTTATTATTTTTATTGTAACTAAGTTGGGGGCTAGACTGCAGTGTTTGTAATGTCGTGCAATATTTTTTATTTATTTTAGTAATTTGTGTTTGTAATGTCGTGCAATATTTTTTATTGACCGAACGAGCAAAGCGAGTGAGGTCCAGTGTAGACGGGCCTGGCGCTTGTATCTTTGTAACTTTGTATCTTTGTATGTTTGTTCGACGATAACTTGAGTACCGTAGCTCCGATCTTTATGAATTTTGGTATGCGAGTAGTTTAAGTCAAAAGAATTTATGAGTTCGAAGATGAGCCAGATCGGTAGGGGGGTTGGGGAGATAGGGGGTCGTGAGGTCTTAGTTCGGGGCGAACTCCTAGTTTATTTTAGTAATTTAAATTCACAGTGCTGCCATCTATCAGAAACTCCTGAAACTATTTCGTAAGAAAATCTGTTGTGGTCGTTAAAATCTTCGAGAATCCGAATATTCTGAATATTGGATGGACTTTGTGTAGATACAAAATACATTTAAACAAGTGAACATCGGTGCCTGTAGGTATAGTATACTAACTTAATTCACATTCATCAGAAATTATTCATTTTTATATTCATTATTCGGCCTTACCATGATTTTCATATAGCAGGACCTAAATGGTCCTGCTAATTAAAAAAACTCCAATTGATAAAAAAATCAACTTAAAAAACGTTTATTGTTTGTGTTTTTTTATCGTCATTTATTTTATTAGCAGACCTGCCGCGTAACTCCCGCCGAGTTCAACTCTATGTAAAATAGACATCTTAAATGTATCTTGTCTCCACATGAAGGGATAAAAATACAATAATGAATAAGAAACAGTGATTGAGAAAATGTACGTAAAAGCAAAGAGCTTCATCGTTTAAACCTAATTTACATTACGAAACTACTGTCATGTATTATAGAGTCTATTTCACAAAAGCAGTCTCGCACCACTTACGGGAAGCAATTTATCAAATAGATAAATAGAGCGTTGTTGGTCTAGTGGTAAATACCCCGACTTTCATTCCGAAAGTCGTAGTTTCGAAAAAAATATGTGCGCTATTAACATCGCTCTTACGGTGAAGAAAAACATCGTGAGGAAATCCACGGCTTAAAATCACGCGCAAAGGCCCAATAGTAGGTCTAATTGCGGAAACACACAGTTAAAACTTTAACTTTTATTAAATAGATAAATACTAAATAGTACTTTTACGTCTACGCATTTATTTCTTGTAAAAATGACTATAAATTGCATGCTATCTAGTTCCGTAATGTAAATCCCCCTTAAGTAGAATTTCTCGAACGTTTCCAAGACCGTTAACTTAAGTTTTGATTAAAAAACGTGTTAAGTTTCACTTTCATATGAAATAGTTTTAGTAAGTTAGTAGGTAGATAAATTACTTTTTGATAGATTACCCTGTGATACAATAGATTTTTTTAGTTAACATTTAAACATAATTAAAACAACTTTATTATTTTTATTGTAACTTAGTTGGGGGCTAGACTGCAGTCTAGCCCCCAACTAAGTGTTTGTAATGTCGTGCAATATTTTTTATTTATTTTAGTAATTTAAATTCACAGTGCTGCCATCTATCAGAAACTCCTGAAACTATTTCGTAAGAAAATCTGTTGTGGTCGTTAAAATCTTCGAGAAACGGAATATTCTGAATATTGGATTGACTTTGTGTAGATACAAAATACATTTAAACAAGTGAACATCGGTGCCTGTAGGTATAATATACTAACTTAATTCACATTCATCAGAAATTATTCATTTTTATATTCATTATTCGGCCTTACCATGATTTTCATATAGCAGGACCTAAATGGTCCTGCTAATTAAAAAAACTCCAATTGATAAAAAATAAACAACTTAAAAAACGTTTATTGTTTGTGTTTTTTTATCGTCATTTATTGTATTAGCAGACCTGCCGCGTAACTCCCGCCGAGTTCAACTCTACGTCGATTCGGGAATACGATGCTGTCGATAACGATTGCAACCTCGTACCGCGCAAGGAGCGAGCAGAAATTGTCGACGTTAAAGCTTTTCAGACAATTTCTGCTCGCTCCTTGCGCAGCTGCTTTTTCCAACCCCGTTATCGACAGCAATGTATTTCCAAATCGACGTCGAGTTGAACTCGACGGGTGATACCCTGTTCTTGCGCAATAAGAGGACGATAAAAAAACGAAAAACGATTGTGGTAAGCATCATCTTTAGTGAATTTCAAAAAATGTTATTTACAGCTGGCTAAAACTCCCAGTTGATTCTCGAAAACGTAATGCCATTTTTTCATACCTTCCGATATTAAAATACGATTGTAGTTTTAGAGCTTTTTTATTGAGGATTATTAGAAATTATATTGATTCTATTAATAATATTTCTTATCGGTTGTGAACCGATTATGGCCATTTCGCAAGTACCTAGTAGTTGCTAAATTTTCATTTTTGTGACCCCTAGTTCAAATGCGTGTAATTGCTTAATTTCGGGGGCATATTAATATAGTTTCATGAAGGTGTACAAGTGTGAAAGTGAAAATCGGTGCAAAACATGGACTTTAGCGTTGTCTCCAAAGCTCGCGTAAACCGTCATTGTAAAGAGCCACCGTTTACAATGACTTCCTTGACTTGACTTTTACTACGACGACTTCGCTGTTTTGATGCAAATTGGAAATAATTTGCAAAAATTATTAATACTCGTACTTGACACTGGCTACTTTCCAAATGGCCATAATCGGTTCACAACCGAAAAGAAATACTAAATTCAGCTGCCGTTTTTAATAGTGTTGCTTTTAAACATGGTTGTTTTAACCACAAATAAGTATTATTTAAGAACAAAATACTTACCGATGCGATGCTGGATATTTCTTAAATATCTGTATTTCATTTCCAATATTTTTCTAATAGTCCTAATAAGTACCTAATAAGTTATTATAAAAGTAAGGTTCAACCGTTGTTAGGTTAGGACTAAAAAACCTAGATTAATAAAATATTACCTAATGCAGTATTTTTAATCGTTGCTCACTTTCACGAGTTCTTCTAGTCCGACTGTTCTTCCTAACTCATTAAATTAATATTTAAATAAATTAAACTTACGACCAATACTATTTTAACAATATTTTTATTAAAATTTAAAATAAATTTAGTACATTTTAGCCTGTTATTTAATAGAGTTTTGAGATTAAAACATTTGAATAGTGATTTAAAATTAGCAATAAATAAGTACCTACTTATTATTATAATTCTAAGCGTCTTTATTACAAAACGAAGTGTGAAAAACCTGGTTTAAACAATTAATGTTAGAGAAGGCTTTTGGAAGACAAGAGATATATTAAAATTGTATGATATTGTAGAGTGTCCCGCGGCATCCCGATCCCGTGTGAATTTCGAAAAAAACCTTTCTAATCGTGACTTACATTGTATACAGAACCCATTCTCAAAATTTTAAGCCCTTATCAGCGGTTTAGGCCGTGCACTGTAACGACCTCGATGGCGCGACTGCATTACACGTTTGATTCCCGCCGAGTGCATACATTTATGCTTAAAAATAAATATTTGTATCTGGTCTGGGTGTCTTTCTATGTAGGTATTTACAAAAAAAAGTATAATATGTAGTATATCCTTTGTCTAGTACCCATAGTAAAAGCCTAGTGCTTAGTGTGGGGCTAGATTGCGCTGTGTGTAAAGTCGTGCTATATTTATTTATTTATTGGTCCATCAGTCAGACAACACAAAGCATAATGTAGTATATCGATAGTCTTCAGTAAATGGTTTGAAACTTGACGATAGACCTTAGTTTAAGCTTAGACTTCGTTTCGTAATAAGGACAATAGTTACCTAAGCTAAGCACTTTCCAAGCACAGGTGTTAATAAAACTGTTTGAAAAGATTCCAAGATATATTTCATCTTACAAAACCTAGTTTTCCTAGTCTCACTTTCAGTAAAAACTGTACCAAAATCAAGCTGAATTAAGTTAAACCTGGTTTATTCAAACAAACGCTAAAACTGCAAATAAAAAAGAACAAAATAAAAGACCGATATGTGCCAAATATTTGATTTACCTATATGTATACAATGTATTTCAGCGAGGGTAGGGAGAGTACTGATTTATTACGAAAGGAGGTTCTTCTCAAAGTCAAAGATCAAACGTCAAAGAGAAAATCTTGAAAATGGTTTAGTAACTTGTTAAAATGAAATAAAAAATAAATTCCTATATTGAAAAACAACAATTTTTAAAGTAATTACAATTGATGTAATATTAATCACTAATGATAACTCAAAGAAAATACTGATTTTCGAATCGATATTAACACAAAATATACAATTTTTACAAAAGACTAAACAAAAATGGTTTGCATAAGAAGTCTATTTTAGAACAACCCCCTTACGTAGTACCTACTTTACCCGCTGAAAATACATTTATTTATAATAATTGTACCTAATTTATTAACGTATGTACCTTATTATATTTTGAATATCCAAACCACTGTAAAAAAAATGTGTTTTATTATTTTTAAGTTACTATGTCTAAACTTAAACTCATTTTTCCAGTTTTAATCGCATTTTCAACCTTGAAAAAGAGATATGTAAACATCTCGAAACACTTAGTCTTAATATAACGATAAAATAATAAAAAATACGCGATTAAAACCGGAAAAATGAGGTTGATTTTGATTAAAAATCGCGAAAACAGAAGAAAAGATAACTACGTCTCAAAATAATGAGTGCATTGTAAAAAAAGTTGGTTTAAATTGTTATTTATATGAATAATAAGACGCACAGATTGTGATTTATGCCTTATCGATGTTCTTGGTGTTAATATTTTGTTTATAATAAGCAATATGTTATGGATTTTATTGCTAAATACAATATTTTATAACACACTAGCGACCCTCGGTTTCAAACGCGGATTTCAAAGGAACCCTTTCTTTAATAAACTTTTTAAACTCTCACGATTTCATATTCATATTCATTTATTGTCCATAAACATAGGTTATTTTGTTATACATTATAATTTATTATGTTGATAAATTAAAATATAGTACAGCTATGTTTCGCCTGTCGGCATATGAACGTACTTATAGTAATATTTTAACCGGGTCTTACTCGCGTAATGTTACTTTTAAATGCAATGGAGACTCCAATGGGGTCGCTTAGAATGATCTTGGTCCCCTCGCGACCAAGATCATTGTAACATGATCGAAACGTCGAGGTAAGGGAATTTAAAAGTAACAATACGCGAGTAAGACCCGGTTAAAATATTACTATAAATCCTTTCTTTGATTTTTATTAATAGGGTTCCCTACACTTGGATCACTTAATCATGCAAGCCGGTAATCTATAAATAAACAGGTAGATGTCGCTACGTGCCTCAGTCGCAAAGAACAAAGAGATGCAGTCCATAATTTCACAACGACAGAGCGGGCCCCTGTAGCGCAACTGGCGAGCGCACGATACGGAATATTGGGGTTGCAAGTTCAAGTCCTGTCAGGTGCAATTTTGGGAAAGCATTTCTTTAAAAATTAAACCCATACTAGGCCTACATCACAAGGACCATTCTATGCTATTCTATGTAATATCGTTCATACTAACTGAACGATATTAAGTATATATTGGTATGTCAGTCAATAAATAAATCAAGAAGAATTTTTTAATTTTATTAAAATAGATAAACCCTAACAATTTATGAAGGCAAGGGTAACCCTCGCTTACAAGCAAGGGTTACTGAAATTCCAATTCATTTCATTGATATTTCATCAATAATGTATTTAGCAATAAAAACCTATTTATTATTGGAAACTTATCGACATAATGAGTGATGCAATCGCTTTGTGATTTCAATATTGTAAATACGTATACTTAGATTTATGAACGTTGTTCTTGAAGATTTTCTAACGGAAAAAATTGCATATATTTAAAGAAAAACAAAAGTTATAAAATTACTTTTGAATTTATTTGTAAGTAGCTGTCCCACATATAATTAATCTGGTCGAGTTAATTAAGGTATATAAATAAGTATACCAACTACAGACTTCTTCTTCCTTTCCTCTTCCAAGTATTTGATGTTGTAATTTATTTTTAAATAAATAGGGAACGTTAAGGGGCCGTAGCAGGCCACTGATGTTTCTAGGGTGAATTACTACAAAAGTTATTTGAAATAAAAGTTTTTGAAACCATATTTATTAAAGTCAAGGATATTTACTAACACGTGAATGTCGTGAAAACACGATTCCTGAAAATTTTCTTGATAGAAAAAAAATCTTAACTTCCCTCTAAATTGCACAAATAAGTGATATTACTCAGTCAATATTGTACGGAAACTAATAAAACTTTGTATAAGAACTGAACTTAGCTCAATACAGGCAGTGAATGTTTTGAATTTCAAGATTAACGTTTAGTTATCTTGAAACTAGCAATTGTTTGATTTTATGCAATAAAATATTGCATAGTCGCATCTTACGTCCTCCACTTACACATCTGAAATTCGCTACCTTATCCCTGTCATGTTATTAGGGTTATATAAGCCCTTAAAGCTCGTGCTTTAGTAGAAAATAAAAAGAGTTTGACCGCACGGCAGAAGTGAAAACTTCATTGGCAATCGCAATCCCGAGGGCAGTCCCGAGTTCACACGAGCCTTTCACCATAGTAAATCAGTCACCCTAATGCGATCTTAAGGGCCTATATAACCCTAATAGCGTGACAGAGATAAAGCTAGCGAATTTCAGATGCGTAAATGAAGGACGTAAGATGCGACTATGCAAAATTTTATTGCGTAAAATAAAACAATTGCTAGTTTCAAGATAACTGAACGTTAATCTTGAAATTCAGAACATTCACTGTCTGTATTGAGTTAAGTTCAGTTCATATACAAAGTTTTATTAGTTTTCGTACAATATTGACTGAGTAATATCACTTATTTGTACAATTTAGAGGGAAGTTTAGAATTTTTTCTACCGAGCAAATTTTCAGGAATTGTTTTTTCACGACATTCACGTGTAAGTAAATATCCTCGACTTTAATAAATATGGTTTTACAAACTTTTATTTCAAAAAACTTTTGTAGTTCAGTCCCGGTCTCAGTTTCGAGGGGGACGACTTCACCCCTAACCCGTTTTTTCAGTTTTTTCAGTTAATCTCAAAATTTTCAAAAAAAAAATTGAATTTTCAAAAGTCGTAAAACAAAAGTTGGTCGCCTAGATGTCTAGAACAACCGCCTTTCGGCTTAAAAGGGCTTACCCGTTACACCTTGTATAGTGCCTACTAATCAAAAGCTTATAACGACTCGTTATATAATTAAAATCAAGCATGCAATAAAATACATACACACATACACTCACAGCAAAAAACATAACACTTCCTTTGGCAGTCGTGTAATAAAATAATGTCATTGACGATTCTGAAGTTCTGCCCTAAGTACTGTACGTACCTACTTACTTAATATACCTGCGTACCGGTCTGCTTATAAAATCTCAGTTATCTTGCTAAATCCGTTAAAAAATCTTTAAAACATTTTCACAAAAGGTAATCGGGCAAAGTGCTTTACAGATTTGAACTTCGTTCGACGTTACATAAAGCACTTTTTCCTATAACATAGTTTTATTAACCACATTATTCTTAGGGTCGTTACGAGTCTAGGGATTTAGGAAACCTTTAGATAGCTATAGAGATCGTTAATTCTCGAATAAATTGGCTTGGGATTCCTCTAGCAATTTGTTGAACAAAAATTAAAAGCCCCTATTGGCTAGTTTGATTACTTTCCTATTTAATGTTCTACGTCCAGTTAGACAAGTTTTAGAAAAAAAAAACACTTCAATTTGAAGAAAAAATCTTTTACCTTTTTCGTAATGATATGAAAATTCTGACGTTTTCTGTAAAACTAGCTATTTGCAAGATAACAGCTGAATACAAAAACACCATTTAAATTTGAGAGATAATACTTAAATAATTGAGCAGCTTCTAAAGTTGTTTTAGAGCTGCTTGATTCTTTTTAAGTAGCACTCAAATTATGAGCAGCCTTTCTGTATTCAGCCATTAATGGTTCAGCATTATTTAAATTAAGCCAAAATATAAAGTTAAAAAGAAATTTATTGAATTACCTATTTTCTTGGTGAATTTTATGATTGCTGTAAAATAGCTTATAAAATTAACTACTTATATTGAAGTCTTTATTTACTCAGGCCATAATGCTCAGTTTTTAGTTACCGAGCAATTTATTAGCAAAATTCTAATTACCTGTATTCAGTCATGTGTTCCACTACCATGAGTTACTACTAAAATACGTGCATACATCTTCAAAACTGAATAATATATTTGAGTAAACTATTAACTGTAACGTTAACAGCTTGACCGCAACGATAACAGATTGAGGGCCGCTCGAGCCGATATTTTGCGTTGAGGACATGTCCAAACTGTTAACGTTACACGTATTTACGTATCAACTCATGGCACTAACATGCTTATTCTTATGTGCGTATGTTGACGTTTTTACACCTACTTCAATATTTTTACATAATTAACGGTCTTGTTGATTAATACACTCGTGTTTATAGACAAGTCTCAGTCACACTAAATACTGTATCACAACCATGAATTGATACGTGCAGTGTAACTGTAACACTTTGGGCATGTTAGCAATACAAAGTAACAGCTCGCGGGGCCCAGTACGGCAGAGAACAGACAAAGCGGCCGCACTGTGCCCAAGGTCAAACTGTTAACGTTACAGTCGACTTATTCAAGTCATGGTCGTGGTACTGATCGCCATGGTCGACTCGTCTATAGGTTCCAGTGTTACTGTAGCGGTTTCTAAACAACTTGTTCTCTTTATACTGTTGTCTGTTAACAATTTGATTAGGGAATCAGTTTAGTAATTTACATTGGTAGTATAAAACTAAATATGATCACTGTTTTCGTTGAGGGTTTTCGCTGCTGATTGTACAATTTGAAATTAATGGAAGAATTTTTTTTTAATTAAAATATTAAAAGTAGATAAATTATTAAGTATCTTACTTATAATTTAAAAAAACACAATGTTTTTCAGCGATAGAACAAAATTTGTTCGCTTATTGTGTAGATAAAATGCGAACTTTATTATCCTCGCTGAATAAAATACTTTTTCGTCATCAATTACTAGGGAAAACCCCTGCTAAAACCCTAATGAAGATCATTTTTAAAAAGCTGTTATGACTTCAGTTTTGAATACAATAATTATAAAATATTTAAGTTAAATATTCTTACGTATCTAACTGTAAAGAAAAGTCCTAGATCTACGTCTATCTAGACTTTTAGTAACTTTAGGAACTGCTCAAAAATAGCTTAGGACTTTTCTCTATTTGAAAAATGTTTTTGAAAATACTCTGCAGATTTTATTTCTTTATTAATCTGTCGCGGTTACAAACACATCGTCGATATTAATATTAAGTATGGAATCAATAAATAGAATCTCAATACTTTATTTCGTGTGTTTTTTTCATGGAATTCATTTTAGGATTACCTAAAATTGGATAAATCCTGGATATTAATCCATCCAGGATTTATCCAGGTATGTGGAAAGGGGGGGTTCTGCATCGGAGGTTTGGTGTCCTTATAAGGAATAGTAGTTGTATCTAGGTAGATAGTTTGTACTTAATAATAATAATAATTGGCTTTTTCATCTAATTTTAGATGATTTATAAAGCGCAAGCAATCCATGCTATTTATGGCGCTGTACCTAGTGCCCGGGACGTTGTTAGGTGGACTAGGCTTGCCTAGCATCTACCACCCTCCCAGCCAGTCAGCCATGCCCAGAAGAAAGAACTGGTCGATACGTCTGGAGCTAACTAAGCCGTGGGTTTTCTCACGATGTTTTCCTTCACCGTATGAGCGATGTATTAACGCACATAACTTTTCCGCAGGGAAAAATACACCGGTGCGCGGTAAGCGAAACCACGACCTTCGGAATGAAAGTCAGGGTATCTACCACTAGACCAAAACCGGTCTTAGTTTGTACTTAAAACACATAAACTACGAGTATATAAGCATCCTATTTCCATTCAATTATTAATTAGCTACCTGTATAGCTGTGTCCACGACTTCGTCGCGTTGTTCAAACACCTACCTACCACCGCAGTGCAAAAATGATGATGATCATGACGATCAATGGGTTTGAGGATCCTACTCTATATCACTTATACTACCTCTGTGTCGATTTTCATTCAGATCTGTCGCACGATTATCGGGATCAAAAGTATCCTATGTGACACTCCATCACTTAAACTATCCCTATGCATTCTGTGCATAGACACGTAGAACTCTTCACAATACTCTAACCACAACACTCTGTATTGTAGAAAAGTTCGATAGTAAATGAGAAACGATAGATTTCAATCTGCTTTGTACATACCATGAAAGGAAGGTTCACCAAACTGCGTTTTATTCAATTTTCTCTACAAAGAATTCAAGTGAAATCTGGTAAGGTTAGATCTAATCTATAGATGGATACGTGTCTAAACTTTACTAATGTTATAATGAGGAAAGGTTCGTTTGTTTGTTAAAGAATATATTCTGCAAACTATTAGACCGATTTCGAAAACTCTTTTACCAACAGATAGCTACATTAGCAAGAACTAACATAGGCGTTATTTTAAACCGAAAATCTCGCGGGTACAGTGTGGCGTTTTTTCCATACAACTTGATTCCTACCGAGTCACCCTTAAATCTCATAAACCCTTCATAAAACACTTTATTTATCGGGTGTAATCGCGTTTTATTCATGGTTTTAAACGAACCGAGCTTTCGCTAACTTAACAGTTGGTTTTTTCAAGGTTGACTGCAAACAAGCAAGGTGCAAGGTTGGTTGTGCAAGGTTGGTCTCATAAACCCGTCAAGCACGAGTTGGATTCGCGCACACAGGGTTCCTTGTCATTATCACAAAAAAATCACGTTTGTTGTATGAGAGCCCCACTTGAACATTATATTTATTCTGTTTTTTAGTACCTATGTTGTTATAGGGGCACAACCCGTTCTCGAACACTATTTATATATGTTATAGCGTCCCCACCGTTCCCACCTTTCGGTATACCAGCAGGGGCCGCTATACCCGAGCGCACACCCCTAAGGGCGACGTCAGGGATCGAGTTTAAGACGGATCTAGTCCCCAATGCTAGACTGGTTCTCATAAAGGAGAGTAGCCTCGTGCCCTAGGACACTACCTGGTTGTCCAGACAGGTACCGGAGCAATAAGGCCGCTCACCACCCGCGCCTCAAAGAGGAGCTAACGACAACCTCGCTGGGGCCGGCAGAGAAGCCACCTCCCACATCTCCAGTGTGGTACCGGAGCTGTTGAGGCACGCTCACTTCCCAGCACACATCCGTGTGCCTACCAAAAGTGACCTACATCCTGGTAAGGACCGGACACATCTAGCCTAGTGTCCTACGCATTAAGGCATAGCGCAGCCGGGGATGCGGTCCCAACGGTCCGACTTTCGAAGGTCCGAAGGACACAGCTAAAGGCCACCCCATGGCCTCGCGCACTCGTCCACGACGTGCAAAGCGCTCGTCGCGTATGAGGGCAGCCCCCGGTGACAAGCATACCGGGGAGACGCAAACATTGCCACCCTCTGCGACTGCAACCACAACCCCCACGAGTCCGACCTCAATGTTGGACGGCGTCCCCTACTAAGCCACCGATAGATGCAGCCGTTCTGGGACGCCGGGCAAGTCCAACCCCGTGGTAGCCTAGTCACAGGGGGGGACCCGTAGTTCCCCCCCCCCCCCGACCCGACTGGCTCGGCTACTGCCAGCCGGGGATAGGGGCAACAGAAATATATCATTGTGCGTAAATTACAGCTGTTTAGGCGAGACCAGAATGCTGGAATTTACTTGGCACAAAAAATAAGCGTTGCCATTCAGCGTGGCAATGCGGCCAGCATTTTGGGCTCGCTGCCAAGTTACGAAGAATTTAACTTATCAGAAGAAGTTACTTTTTTTTAATATGTTTTTAACTGTTTATAATAAAGAACTGTTTAATATCACAGTTCATGAGATTACAGCCTAGTGACAAACAGACAGATGGAAAGTTTATATATTTATCCTGTTGTTAAAATAAAGTTTAACTAACGTAAAAGTTTTAACTGCGTGTTTCCGCAATTAGCCCTACAACTGAGCCTTTGGCGTGACTTTAAGCCGTGGGTTTCCTCACGATGTTTCCTTCACCGTAAGAGCGATGTTAATAGCTCATATACTTTTATTTTTTAAAAGACTTTGGTGCGCGGCCGGGATTCAACACCACAACCGTTGGAATGAGAGTCGGGGTATCTACCCTAGACCAACACCACAGCAGTAAAAATCCCGAAATTTTACCCTTCCGGTGTGGAAGGGTAAAATTTTAGGTTAAAAACTGGTAAAACATTGGTAAAGCGAAAGTTAAAAGAAATCCCCTACCAATCTTACCAAATTGGCAGTAAACAAATATAGTGAATCAACATTAGTACAGTCCTTTTATCTCACGCACGAGCGTGGATTTACCTAATCTGTTTGGGTAGCTTTATTGGCTAACTTCACTATTAAATCTGAAAAAAAAAACATGTTCCACGGTAGCACAGCAGCAGATGCACACACTGACATGTTCCGTACAGTATTACGTATGATCGACTATTGCATCGATAAATGGCGGACGATTTTTAGTGACAGACGAATCATATTTCTAGGCCCCGCAACCACCGTTTGCGTGAAATATATTTATTATTAATACTAGATTGGCGTGTCTATACGCAAACAAATATGACAAACCCGCCCTCGTGAGATTAAACAACTATAGATAAGTATGTAGGTACATGCGAAGAGTTCGTCCGTGACACAGGTGCAAGAATACCGAGTGACCCCGCCGTCATCGCACTCGAATAGCGGGCTTTTCTCGCGTGTCACTCAAATGAGAATGTACTGCTCGCAAATGAACTTGTTTAGAAAAAAATCTTCAGTTTAAGAGGGCTATTTGACGTCTAGTGGTTGCATATTTCGTCATGTACAATCAGGGGTATTGTTCGAAATCTCCTAGTCTTGGTTATCGGAAATCGACACAGTATATCTTTTGTTTCCATATTTGGTCGCTTGTATTATTATTATTTGTTGTTACCATTTTGGATTCTCGGGGCTATGGAGCACCCGGACCTTTGGAAGGCGTGCGTGGGGCCGAAGCCAACACGTAGAGGCCCGTT
Organism: Idaea dimidiata; assembly: GCA_949358125.1. Lineage (NCBI taxonomy): Eukaryota > Metazoa > Arthropoda > Insecta > Lepidoptera > Geometridae > Idaea > Idaea dimidiata. Next base: position 4,189,345 of record OX442342.1, read on the forward strand.
TTAGTAACATTTTAATTTAAAAATATGTGATGGACACCAAACCGGCAATTATCCCTGTCTGCACTATAAAATGCAGCCAAGGACAACCCCCGGGTCGGATAGAACTATGTATAAACTACGGGTGAAAACTACTTGGGCTATGGAATTGGGTTGGTAGTGGATCGGGTACTGGGGGGAACTATGGGGAATATGGCGCCTGCCGTAACAATGTTCAACAAACACGTAAAAAATGGCAGACGGAGACTCGCCAACTCACAAACTGGGCCACCCTAATTAAGCCGAGCAAATTACAGCCAGGGGGCAACAGGGGCGTGAGAGGCTGAAGGATGGAGGGACCTCACTGGATTTTAAACCATCCTAGGTCGAGATCCTGTGGAGCGGGCCAACTCATCACTGACGTGAGGCGTCCATCCTCCGAGCATTTCTGCTCTGGCGACTCCACTCTGACCGGCCGGTGAAGGCAAGCCAAAGGCGGGGGTCCGCTTCCTCGTCAGTGTTCACTCCGACCAGCCAACTAAGGCAAGCCGGAGGTGAGGAACGGTGACTTCCCCCTGGAGCACTCGGGAAGCCGCGGGGTCGCTACTCCCCGACACCTCGCCTCAAGGTGCCCTGCGGGCTTATTATTATTATTATTGTAGGTAGGTAGAATACCTGTTACTTGCAGAGATATGTAAAAACTTCTAGATACGTAATCGGGCAAATTTCTTGACTACACAAATCCAAGCTATCTAGCCAGAGAAGTCTTAGTTCCATCCCAGCTCACGTCACGATCACCCGCTTGTTGACACACAGTACATTTAGTTCACTTTCACAACATTATTCGCAGATAACAATGCCTACGTGCGTATTTAGGCGATGCACGAATTATACACCAAAAACTGGCAAAAATATTTCATTTCATACGTAAGTAAAGCTGTATTTTAATAATAAAGGTATTATTTGAATAAGGTTTTGTTGACTTTGACGTTTTATTGACGCTTGCTAATTGCTAATCATTTTGCTAGTAGGGGAGCATGGGGACAAATGCTACATGTGAGGCCGAGATTTAAGATTAAACATATTTTATTAGAGTAAATAATTGTTTATCGCGATTTTTTAGATTGTTGGCCGCCAAGGAAAAAGTGGGGATTTTCGGTTATGTTCAATCAAATATTAGTTAACATTTTGTATGTATTGTATGAATGTGCAAGTGTTTTTTGTTGTTTTTTTTTTGTTGTTCAAATTGTTCAATCAAATCATCCAAATCGGTCCAGCCGTTCTAAACTTTTAGTTTGGAACGGCTGGACCGATTTGGATGATTTTAGTTTTTAAGTATTTGTCTAAGCTTCAGTTTAAAATGTTTGTAAATATGAGTGTTTGTGATTAGGCGAAAGTATCACATGTGGCGTGTGTAAGTGTAGTAACTATGTAGGAAAGGAAATGAAATCCTGAAAAGGTTTTTATGTTTAATTTAATTTTAGCATACCTGGTGATGGTTTAATAAGAGCGCAGTGGCTTAAAATAATAAGGACACAAAGATGCGAGTATGACTGGATGCCAACTAAATATACTTCTGTCTGTTCTGAACATTTTTTACCAAACGACTTGTATGTTACAAAAAGAAATATTCGAAGAATAAATAAAACTGCAGTTCCTGTTATTAAGGTAAGGTATTTCCTTCAAGTTTTAACCATACTTTAAGAAATGCTTTCCAAAAGTTTCGCACCCGACAGGACTTGATTTTGCATCTCTGGCGATCTGTCCCAACGCCTTTTCCAATTTGGCCACGGATGCATGTTTAATCGAGTCGAAATTAAAGATTGCATTTCTTATTGTTTTTATGTAGCTATTACAACTATGACTCTAGTGTCATAGTTGTAAGAGCTACATAAAAACTCGACGACGTATTTAAAGTGTTTCGTAAATTTGTTTTTATTGCTCAAGGCATATTTACTAGAAATATTTTTAAAGGAAAAAATCATCTTGAAATATTCTCGCCGCAAGTGAATTTTTGACGATGAACTTTTCCTTTAATAATATTTCTAGTATTTAAAGTGATCAACACATCCTATTAAATAAAATAAAAATGACTTTGACGTTGAGACGTGGCTTCCGATTACCTATTTTTGATATACTTTAAAGTGTTTCCTACACTTGACTATACTTAAAGAAATGCTTTCCAAAAATTTTGCACCCGACAGGACTTGAACCTGCATTTCTGGGGATCCGTCCCAACGACTTTTCCAATTTAGCCACGGATGCATGTTTAATCATGTGCATGTTAAATGCTATGCTTAGTGCAGAACCGATTTCTAATGTAATGAGGGAAATGTTTGGTAAGATTCAAATTAATAAATAAATATTTGATTTGATTTTTGATTTGATTCGAGTCGAAATTAAAATTAATTTTTGGAAAGCATTTCTTTAAGTATAGTCATTCAAGTGTAGGAAACACTTTAAAATATATCAAAAAGAAGTTCTAACCAGTTTAAAAAAAGGACGAGGTCCCGGGTCGTGTGACTTATATTATTGTATTTTGTGTGTGTGTGTAAGAGTGTGTGTTGTATAATATGTATGGTATTTTTCACACCGATAAAGTAAATTATTATTTGAAAATTGTTCTAGAATGAATGTGGCGTATTATCTCAGACGAATACCAACGCATCGCCAACGAGCTTGCAGAATGTTAAGATATCTGATGAAGAATCTATTTTTGACACACCTAGAAAAACATTTTTGAAATCTAAAATCCGAAGAATTGCTCAAGATAAACGAAAATTGCAAGTAAAAAATTACCGTTTAAATAAAAAAAATAAAAGGTTAAATATAAAGATCAATAATTTAAAACAAGTTGTGTCAGGACTAAAAAACAGAAAACTAGTTACAATAGACCAGCTTGATGAACTAGAATGTAAAGCAGAAGCCGTAGAGTTTGCAAATAGATTTATTCAAAAAAGTATTTGTAAGGGGTACCGTCCAAAATATACACTTGCATTAAGAAAATTTGCGGTAACATTGCATTATTATTCTGTTGCTGCCTATAAATACGTAAGACAGACATTTAATGGGTCTTTGCCACATCCTCGTCTGATAGGTAAATGGTACCAAAATACTTCTGGTGATCCTGGATTTAACAAACAAGCTCTGAATATTTTAGAAAAAAAGTACAAATTGAATGGTCAGCGAATTTTGTGCACTTTGATTGCCGATGAGATGGCTATTAGACACCAAACTCATTGGACAGGAAAACTGTCTGCTGGCCTTGTAGATTTTGGTGTTGGTACAATAAAATGTAGTGAAATAGCTACTCAAGCTTATGTACTTATGCTTGTATGTATGAATGAAAGCTGGAAAATCCCAGTAGCCTATTTTCTTGTCAATTCTTTATCAGCTGAGACTCGTACAAATTTATTGCGAACGTGTCTCAGCGAATGTTACCAAGTAGGAGTTGATGTTGTTGCGATAACATTCGATGGTTGTGGCCCCAACATTACCGCTGCAAAAAATTTAGGTTGTTATTTCCAAGAAGTAGAACATCTTAAAACAACCTTTCCTCACCCAAATGCAAATTTAGAAGTTGCAGTTATTCTTGATCCATGCCACATGATTAAATTAGTAAGGAATCATTTCGAATGTAAAAAAATATTTTTTAACAAAAAAGGCCAACAAATCAAATGGCAGTTACTAGTTAATTTAGTAAAATTACAAAAAAATATAGGGTTAAATTTTGCAAACAAGCTTACTCAACGGCATATTAAGTTTCGAAATGAAATTATGAAAGTAAAGTTGGCAACTGAAATTCTTAGTATGAGTGTTGCTAATGCTTTAAAGCTTTGTAGTGAGATTTTGACTTCTTCTCTTTTTGTAGATAGTGAGGCAACAATAGAATTTGTAACCATTTTTAATAACCTTTTCGATATCTTCAATTCTAAGGCCAAAAACAAACATGGTTTCAAAAAACCCATATCTCTTTTAAATGCTCAAGAAATAACTGCATATCTTGAAAATGTAAAACAATACATACTGGGACTCAATATATTTGTTAAATATCGACGCAATGTTCGGAGACATATTACCATGAAAGTCATAAAGAAAAAAATAGTTGATTCTCAAATCAAAACAGGATTTCTGGGTTTCCTTATATGTATAGAAAGCTTAAAACATTTATATTCCACATTAGTTTTAAGTGGACGTTTGCGTTATATTGCCACATATAGATTATCACAAGATCATCTTGAAATGTTGTTTGGCAGCATAAGGCGACATGGGGGCTACAATAATAACCCGAATGCAATACAATTCAAAGGAATCTTTAAAAAAATACTTTTGCACTTAGAATTGAGGAGTTCTTTTTTAGGTAACTGTGTACCTCTCGAAGAAGTAGCTATTTTGAATTGTTCTGCAGTTGAAAATATCAACTTTTCGCTTGACAGACGAATGATGATTGAAGATGAATGTGATTCATCATTGATAGCTTCAGACGCAGATCTGAATCTCATTGATGAGACCGATAATAACGTCGAAATTTTGTCGGAGATACTTAATCAGGAGTATATAAAAAAAGTAACGGACCAGATTGTTGGCTATATTGCTGGTTGGGTATCTAGAAAATTAATGAAACTAATTAAATGTGAGACATGCTTGGACAGTCTGATATCTAATGAAAAATTATGGTTTCATAAAATGATTTTACTTAAAAATTTGGGGGGTCTTATTTTTCCTAGCGAGGACGTTTTTAAAATTTGTTTAAAAGCCGAAGCAATAATAAAAAACCATATTAAAGAGAGAGGTCACATAATTCTACCTGAACCTAACGACATCATAATGATAAAAAGCAGAATTTTGAAATCGTTCATTTGTAATGACGTTTTTGGTTATTTACATTTACACACTCTTCATCAAAATCCTACAATAAATCATAGGTTGCATATTATCCGGGCAATCATAGATAAATATATTAATGTTCGTCTGCATTATGCACACAAAAACACTAATTCAAAAGATAACTACAAAAGACAACAAAGGAACAAATTAAGTTTATTTGAAGGGATATAAAATATTTTTTTGTAATATTATGTATAATAAAACACTTTATTTATCCGGTTTTATCGCGTTTTTATTTATTATTTGAACCGAGCTTTCGCCGAGTTGGCTTTTTCTTTTATTTTGCATAATCGCGAAAACCATAGAAGAAACTATATTATATATAATAATTTATTTTCATTTTATGTAACCATAATTTTCATTAGGTATAAAGGAGTTTTCTGATGAGAAGGTGGTTCCAAGAGCTCCGTTAATCAGTACCTAGTTCTTTAGGGGACGAATCTTTTTGGTAGGACGCTAAGCTTTAATGATATTTGTGAAACTTGCCTCTACAGGTGGGCCCTGTAGAGGCAAGTTTCACAAATATTGTGTTCTCCGCCAGTGTAACTTGAGACACAAGGATGATGTGTCTCTGCCCTATTCCGGAAACTATAAACTCCTGAAAATAAACAGGTCGTTCTGTGGCATCAGTGTTCTGTATTATAATAAACTACCTAAAGATGTATGTGACATGTCAAAGAAGCTTTTTTTTTAATTACCTATTTTATGTCTGTTTCTACAACAACTATTTTCTAATATAAATATAGCCATTAGATTAGTTACAATAACAATTGATGTTTTTCTAATTTGTTATATACTCAAAGCTTGGGCATTACGATGTGGTGTTAATATAATCTTATTTTATCTTAACTCTTAATATTTTCTAAAAACAGACTTTGTTTTATGTTCATCGTTAATTGTTTGAATAAATAATTTTTATTTTATAATTGAGTTTTATTTATGACAGTAATTGTTTCACTATAATTTACATAGTAAAAAATGTTGAATTATAAATAAATAAATAAATAAAGCAATTGTTGATAATCAGAAAAAGAAACGCTTATTAATATTAAATAAAAATTTAATTATTAAAGATATATTTGCTTACTTGCTGATTGATTCGATTAATCAATCAGCTTAGGTACACATATCCCCGACTTCCCTAATCCCTAATAAAGTTATGACATCACTTTCTTACGTAATGCAAGTAGCATTGTGTCTTAGGTTTTAGAAAGAGATAACAATAGTTTCGTCTATTCTTCTTTAAATTATGTGAATGAATATAAATAGTATGAAGTTGTTGCATACTTTGTGCCGCTTTTCAATAATGATTTGTTCTGCAATGGCGTCTCTATAACTTTAATAGACTCATTGGTTACTTGATGATATTATAACTTCTTTTGTTTACAAAATTCTTGACTAAATAAATTATCTTTTATCTTATGATTTGACTGATTAATTGACTGACTTAAAGACTGTATCGAACCAGGAGAGCTATTGCCAAACGTACCGACCGATCCGACCGAACATTAGTAGGTGGTTAATGATCGTTCTGAACCAAAATGAAACAGAAAATCAATGACTAACTCACCTATCACGAAATCTCAGAAACTACAAGTAGTAGAAGTCTGAAATTTTGCATGGGGGTTCCTTTTAGAACGTAGGTGCTGGATAAGAACAGATTTTTTCCAAGTTCACTTCCTAAGGGTGTAAATTGGGGGTCGAAGTGTTATGAAACTTTTATGTTTAGAGTTAGACACATGAAAGTTGGGTATTAAGTTTATTGCTACATAATGAATAACAGTAGGTAAATTATTTTTAGGTGCATTCTAGTTCTAGTAATGTAACTTTGCTTTAGGCTCCGTCAACCATCGAACTAGCAGGCTCGAATTAGCAAATGACAATACAAAATGTCGATGTTCTTTGTAGTGTGTAGGTAGGTATCTAGTAAGAAGGGTTTTTTGAGAAAGAAATGTCCAATCGTAGTCTAAAATTAAAAAAAAAAACAAAACAAAGAATACGCGTCTGTGATTTCAACAGTCATAGAGTAAAAAAAAATAGGTCTTACATAACTATTCTGTATTTTTTGTGCTATCTCTACGTTCAACGGTACAGAAGTGTTGCAGCCGCCATCCACCGAGTGTAAATTCCACCGAGTTCAAGGGCAGGTGCTAATATTTCCAGTTCCGGACCCACCTCTATTACCCGCTCTGCGATGAATGGCAAATGTCTGTGTTTTGGTGCCTAAAGCGCCTTTCTAAACTTAGGTAGATGTGTAACTCAGAGGCTGCCAAACTTTTACAGTTATTATTTTACATTTTTTATCGGTTGTGAACCGATTATGGCCATTTGGAAATTAGCCAGTGTCAAGTATTTGGTATATTATGCAAGTTATTTGCAACGAAAGTTCGAAACAGTCAAGTCGTTATAGTTAAAGTCAAGTCTAGGAAATCATTTGTAAACACGGCGGCCATTTACAAAGATTGTTCACGGAGCTTTGGAGACAACGCTAACTAAGTCCATGTTTTGCACCGATTTTCAATTTCACTTGTACACCTTCACGAAACTAAATTGATTAATATGTCCCGAAATTAAAGAATTTGCACGCATTTAAACTAGGTTTCACAAAAATGAAAATTTAGCAACACATCTCCTCAACGCGTGTCCGCCAAAACTCCAACTTTACAGTTTCAGTCGCATTTACAGGTTTGGAGTAATTCTGGTTTATTTATTTCAACCTCTTTGTTTCAAGCAAAAAGCGTACCTAATCTTCTATATACTTATAAATCTGTAGAGTAATCGATACTGATGCCAAAAATGCAATCAGTAAATTTTTTGTCTGTCTGTCTGTATATTCGTTATAGAAACAAAAACTACTGGACCGATTTTAACGAAACTTAATACAATTATACTTCATACTCCTGGGCAGGTTATAGAACACTTTTCATTACGCTACGATAGATAGGAACGGAGCAGTGAAGAGAAAAGTTTCAATAACGGGAAAAGTTACTCCATTTCTTAAGCTTCCGTCGCGTGTACAGCCTGTTTGGTTTAAAGTTACACAGAAATCATGTATGACGGATTTGTTTCGCTTAACATTCTTTAAAATAATCCGTCTATATCTATATACCTACTTATAATAAAATCGTAACTTAGCGGTGTCTGTTTTTGAAAGCTATTTTTAAAAAACCATTTTTAGGGGTATGTACTAACGTAACAAACCCCATTTCCGTGTTTAACTTTTTGTCTGTTTGTCCGTTTGGATGTTTGTTCGTTTGTCTGTGCGTTTGTGCGCGCTAATCTCGGAAACGGCTGGACCAATCTCAATGAAATTTGGTACGCAGATAGCTTAAGACTTCGATTGACATATAGGCTACTTTTTATCCGGATATCAATTCCGGATATCCGGATAAAAAATAAAAATTGCGTAATTTTGTTGTTTTCGAACCATCGGCATCCATCGTCATCTATCATCATTCATCGTCATCATCACTTACTGACATACAAATGTTGCCTTACTTCACCTACCTACCGCAATGCAAAAATCCACACGTCTTAAACATTGAAGTACTGTTGAAGCCAGGCGCTGCAAATATATTTAATTTAATTATAGAAATGTTATGTTTGTAATCAATTATTTTATTAGAAATATTTTTAAAGGAAAAATTCATCTTCAAAAATTCACTTGCGGCGAGATTTGAACTTTAAAAATATTTCCTTTAAAAAAATATTTCCTTTTTTCCTTTAAAAATATTTCTAGTAAATATGCCATAGCTATAGTAGTTCTCTATCTTGCATCATTAATTAAACCAAAGTAAATAAAACATAATTAATTATAGTACATTTTTCACTCGTTTCACACCGGACTATAAATCACTGTTAGAATAGAGATCAATACTGCTCTTTTGTCTCGTTGTCTCCAAAGTTCCGTGAACAATCATGGTAAATGGCCGCCGCTTTACAATGATTCCCTCGACTCGACTGTTTCGATGCAAATAACTTGCAAATATTAATAATACTTGACACTGGCTAAATAATGTCCAAATGGAATATATCTAGCCATATAAAAGAAGAAAAGCTCTCAAATTTATCTCGATATTTTCATGGAATCGGGACTTACGCTGGTAAATTAGCAAGAAGCAACAGTCAATAAATATATCAGGAAGTTGGGAACCACTGACATAGTCTTTTCATACTGCCTCGCCTGGCCGTCAAGGTTATGAACTTAGCTAAAATTAGAAGTGTAGCCCTTGAAATATGAAGGGGTATATTATAAGAGCTAAACTGAAAATCCCTAGAAACATTTTCTGCGTCACGCAGAGACGCAAGTTCAAAGCTCGTCGCGAACAGTAACCTTAAAAGGATCCTTATAGCAATTCTACCTGCAATACTGCATTTTGACACATTCACGATAAATGTGCACCTGGTTCTCACGGCTTTGTTCTATGACAGGTGCACGGTTATTCTGAATCTGTTAAAAAGCAATATTGCTATTATGTATACCGGTATGAAATATAGGTACAATATTTTTCGGTATGACGTCATACCATTTAATTCCGGTACTCAAAAATGGCGGGAACGCGTTGAGGAGATGTGGTGCTAAATTTTAATTTTTGTGAAACCTAGTTCAAATGAAGAAGAAGAATAGAAAATTGTTTATTTTTGATTCATTATACATGAAAAAAAAATACATGAACAATTTAGATCTAACAAAGCATTTGCGGGTAGCAAATGCGTGCAAATTGTTTAATTTCGTAGGCATATTAATCAATTTAGTTTCGTGAAGGTGTACAAGTGGAATGTAAGTGAAAATCGGTGCAAAACATGGACTTAGTGTTGTCTCCAAAGCTCCGTGAACAATCTTTGTAAATGGCCGCCGTGTTTACAAATGATTCCCTAGACTTGACTTTAACTATGACGACTTGACTGTTTCGATGCAAATAACTTGCATAATACTTGACACTGGCTGATTTTTCTAATGGCCATAATCGGTTCACAACCGATAAGATATAGTAAACATAGGCTTTTTTTATCCCGATTTTCGAACGGGATCGAGACTAACGCGGGTAAAACCACGGGGCGCTGCTACTATTTAATAAGGTTTAGGATAATAATAACAACAAATGTGTATTCCATCGAATTTATTGTCTTGAAGTTATTTACACAATTCATATAATTAATATGAAATAATATAATAAGTCCATGATGTAGCATTCAGAAAAATATTATAAAATATATATATTGTAGAACTGAGATCTCTGCATTGCTCCTCCGGTCTCTAGAAGTGAAAAAAAAAGAGAATTTTATATTTACAGGGTAGACTGTAAAATAAATAAATATTGCACTACTGCACACAGCGCAATCTGGCCCCAAAAGAAGACCGTTCAAAATGGACCAGCTATGTTCCACAGATATCAAATTTGGCAATTTAAACAAATTTTAATACGTAATTGTTTCATTCCTAAAAGAAGAAATATGGATTTTTCAATAGATTTACATGATCTAAAGCCACTGTGTTAGTATTTTTTATTTATTTCCGCTAAATTAAAAGATATTTTATGTGAAAGTTTCACAGTTAGGAGCACTCACTATTCTCCTAAGTTAGGAGAGATTGATCCGCCATTTTTAGGTTTGGAGCTCTTAACTGTGAAACTTTAATAAACAATATCTTTTAATCTAGCGGAAAATAAACGAAAATACTAACACCGTGGCTTTAGATCACGTAAATCAGTTGAATAATCTATATCTTGTGTTTTAGGAATGCCTTTGAAATTTCATTAATGTACCTCTACCCCCTAGGTCTGAGCTCTGAGGAAAAACGCCGATCTGCTTTGTATCTGGTCTGGATGTCTTTCTATGTATAATGATGTTTGTATTTACAAAAAAAAGGATAGTAAGTAGTATATCCGTTGTCTAGCCACCGTAACACAAGCTTAGCAGCTTACCATGGGGCTAGATGGCGCTGTGTATTGGTCACAGAAATTATTTATTTACTAGCTGCGCCCCGCGGTTTCACCCGCGAAAGTGAAAAACGCGTTATCACCGGCGCGGGCGGCCGAGCGGTTCCCCAGCTGTTGCACTTTTTCGTTTATTACTCCGGTTCTACTAATTGGATTTCGATGGAAAGTATACCACGACGTTCCACGAAAATAGAACTATCCAATATTGAAAACCAGATTTCAATCGGATTAGTAGTTTTTAATTGTATAAGGAACAGGCAGAGAAACAGACAGACATGAATTTTAAAAATTATTGACCGAACGAGCGAAGCGAGTGAGATCCAGTGTAGACGGGCCTGGCGCTTGTATCTTTGTACGTTTGTTCAACAATAACTTGTGTATCGTAGCTCCGATCTTCATGAATTTTGGTATGCGCGTAGTTTAGGTTAATAGAATTTATGAGTTCCAAGATGAGCCAGATCGGTAGGGGGGTTGGGGAGATAGGGGGTCGTGAGGTCTCAGTTCGGGGCGAACTCCTAGTTATAAGTATAGATACTATATTATACTCACATATAGTTAGCTATTAGACGTGGTACTCTTGCTCATCAACTTGGCCACCATTTCCTGCACTCGCTTCATCTCCTCAAGTTGGTTCGTCACTTGGTACAGACGGTTCTCGCGCTCTAACACCGTCTTCTCCAGTTGCTTTATTGTCTGTAGGGCGATAAAATGCTATTCAAATATTGGGCAAGTGCGTGCCTTGTTCGGCCACGCGCAGTGTACGGTTTTGTAGTTTCAAATAACAGGGATTTCAATCTGGAAACGTCTTTACAACCAACACCTATAGGTTATATTTAGTTTTCATTTTATTAAGTTTATAGTTACTTTTTATTTTAGAAAAACGGCAAACGCCTTGCTCACGCCAACACCAAGCGACTAGCTAGGTTCCAACGCTAAGCGACTCGCTAGCCTCTAGGCGATAAGCAAACCGCCTGCCTATAGATGCGGCCGTGGCCTCACCTGTTCTCTAAGCTCCATCTCCCTCTTCAATGTACTCTCATGTGCCGCGGCGTCCTCCAGTCGTTTGTCCCGCTGCTTCACTCGCTCCTCGAACTTTATCAGCACGCCGGCCAGCTCGCTGTTCTTGCTCGTCTACAGACAAACTCGCATAATAATCGGTTTAGTCATAGTTGAAAGAAGATTTTGTACTTTTTGAAGAAATGCTTTTAAAACAGTTTTTTTTAGAGAATTTTCAGAGTTATTAAGTAGTTAGATACAAGCAGATTAAAAGAGTGACTCAATTATCATAGCCAAACTTAAAAATAAAATAAAAAACTACTTTTCCACCCTAGGCATGAAATAAGCTCATTTCATGAAAATTTAACTTTCCAAACAGGACAGATATAAACAATATTTTTTTATTTCAATCCTTTAATAGGAATGTAAGCATTGATTTGTTTAATTCTAAGCTCCATTCTTGGTTTTCTCTTAGAATATACATAAGCAAACTATAGAGCTGGTATGCGAATATGAACTGTAAGCACCGGTATGAACAGTCAAAAATGACAAAACCGATGTCATCAGTCACCTAGGGTTACTGGAATTGACTGTTTCTCCCGTTAGAATTTATTCTAGTAATAATTATGGTGAAATGTTTAGTGCCGCGGTGTCAAAATGATTCGCGGATCACTATTCAACCTCAACATTTGAATATCTATGTATAGAGCATCTGCTTACACTTTGTGCAGTAGGCAAATACTCATAGGCGCGCTATATAGTATGCTTATGTATACTCTAAGGGTTTTCTTCTATTCTCAGATGATAAGAAGAAACAAAGTAATCCCAATGGAAAACAAAAAATATTGGAATAATATTCCTCGGCCTCTTTCGTGCCTAAAGTCTGAATTTTCCTTTCATATAGATAAACACTTTGTTTTACCTGTTGTTCTAGTTTTTTCTGCAGCGCTTTATTATCGGCTTCGGACAATCGCAGTCTCTCTTCGAACTCTTTCTCGCGGGCTTTCATTTCGTTTTCGAAATTCTGCAAAAATAAAAATGGTATTTATAATCCTACTAATATTATAAAGCTGAAAGTTTGTGATTATGTATGTACGTATGTGTGTTTGTTACTCAATCACGCAAAAACTACCGAACCGATTGCGATGAAACTTGGAATATAGGTAGCTGGGGAACTGGATTAACACATAGGCTAAGCATAAACTTTGAATTGGAATTTATAGTCGAAATTCATTTTGTAATAAACGAATAAAATAAAAAGAACTTTAATAGGCATAACAGAGAAGCAAAGTTTAGGTCATTATTTTTGATTGGTTTACATTCTAAATTTTAAAAACTTCGACTTTATTAAGCAAAAACTTTGGATAGTTGCGAAGATCGCTTTATAAATACCAAAAGTTGTCTTAAGGCGGCGATAGATGATAAGCAACGGTCCTTGTCCTATTGCATATAAATGAGCGAGATGGAATTGCGTGAAAAATCTACAATTTCTCGTAAAATCAATAATTAACGAAGATTAAAATAATATTTTGAAAAAATGCGATGAAGGGGTTCTAGGTATTGTATTTTCTAATATTATGATGCCTATAAGAAAATATAGCGGTTAAGGATTTAGTAGAAAAATTGATTTATTTTGTAAAACAGGGGTAACTTTGCATGTATAATAGTGGTATTTAAAGTTATTTTTTATTGTTTTTGAAATGAAGGGGACACTTCTTGTATCATGTACAATAACATAATACATTGTTTAATTAAAGATCTATTTGATACCGGTTATGAATAAAACCATTCCATCGGAAGGGATTTCACATGAGTCGCGTCCTTAAGTCAAAGTTTTTGTTTAGCAAAGTCAAAGTACGGACTATAGATTTCACCCTAAGGGTGAATCTATATCTTCTATCTATACTCTATACTTATAATAAAGGAAGAGAGCACAATTTTTAAACTCACACGATTTCTGCTCATTACTAGACTGACTGACTGAAGACTGGAGTGACGACTCCAGTCGCCACTCCAGTCTTCCCGCGACCACGGCCGGTTTAACCCGTTTGCCGAAACGTCGGGGTAATTATAAATGTATATTTATATTTATAAAAAGTGCATAAACGCGATCGAGGCCCGAGTTTTTATAAAAATAGTAAAGGAAGAGAGGACAACAAGTCTTTACTTCCAAGTAAATAAAAAACAAGTTGTCTAGGGGACTTAAAAAGAGTAGTAGAACAAAATTAAATAATTTTTAAAATTCATGTCTGTCTGTCTGTTCCTTAACGACTAATCTGATTGAAATCTGGTTTTCAATACTGAATAGTTCTATTTCGATGAACGTCGTGTTATACTTTACATCGAAATCCAATTAGTAGAACCCGAGTAATGAACGAAAAAGTCTGCTATGCACTATTTCTACGTAGAGACGAAGTCGCGGGTAACAGCTAGTACTAAAATACGAATGTGATCCCTCACCGCCACCTGTTGCCGATACTCCTTGTGCAACGCCTCCCGCTGTTGCTCCTTGTCAGCTCGCTCGGCAGCCAACTTGGCTCGGAACCCGCGGAGAGTAGCTTCCGCGTCTTCTAATTGTTTGTGGATTTCCTCTATCGTCTTCTTGTGTCTATGATACAATACATAGATTACATAAACATATTATACACCATAATAAAACACTTTATTTATCGGGTTGAATCGCGTTTTATTCATGGTTTTAAATCACGAAAACCATAGAAGAAATTATATTATACACATATTTATTTCATAGTTTATTTGTACCTTTCCACGCTGTATCAAAATGATGACGCGATGTTAGCTGAATATACTTAGTATTATTTATAAACCTTAGTGGTTTCGCTATGCTAAGTTATAAATAAATAAATATCGCACGACATTACACACAGCGCAATCTAGCCCCAAACTAAGCACTAGGCTTGTTTATGGGTATTAGACAATGGATATATACTTTTTATATACACTTTTTTTTGTAAATACCCACATACATATTGTACATAGAAAAACACCCAGACCAGATACAAATATTTATTTTTAAGCAAAAATATTTGGTTCCGGCGGGAATCGAACCCGCAGCCTTCTGCATTGCAACCGTCAACACAAGTTAAGTTTTGAATGTTTTTATGTACCGTTTAATTAAAAATAAATTAAAAAAAAACACTAAACTGTACCAAAATTAACATACCTATTAGTTAAGGCTGAAATCTTTAGTCCGTACTTTTACTTTGCTAAGATTTTTGGTATTTATATAGCGATCTTCGCAACTGTCCAAAGTTTTTGCTTGGTAAAGTCGAAGTTTTTCAAATTTAGAATGTAAATTAATCATAAAATATAATGACCTAAACTTTGCTCCTCTGTTTTGACTATGAAGCTTTTTTTATTTTATTCGTATATTACAAAATGAATTTCGACTATAAATTCCAATTCAAAGTTTATGCTTAGTTTTTGCTAAGCTCAGTCTGAGCAAAGTCCAAGTACGCACTATAGATTTCAGCCATAGACAAGTTGATATTAAATATCTAAATGGTTTATCCTTCGTGCTTCGAAAGTAACAGAAGTGGTTGGTCACGCTTTGAAAGAAATAACTTAAAAAGATAATCAAAATGACATATTACATACACATTCGTAGATATAGACACGTATAAAGTAAATGGATAAATGGTTTATGTTTTCAAAACGACAAAAATAAATACATTAACAAAAACTAAAGGCATAGTTTGAAAGCAAATATTATTTGGTTTGACATTTTACACGATTGCTCAAGGAAGTGTTATGTTTTACCATTTTTAAAGGCTTTAGTCCCGATTGCAAAACTGATTTAATTAAAGTGTACAACTTGTTTTTTTTTTTACAACCAAAAAACAACTAGAAAAAAAGGAATCAAAGGCGGAACATTTTTTTTTTATATATTTTAATTAAATACCAAAAAAATTAACCAGCAAAAAGAGACTGCATCGGCCGGGAATCGAACCCGGGCCGCCCGCGTGGCAGGCGAGCATTCTACCACTGAACCACCGATGCTTACAAGAGACGATTCGAAATTATCAACTGTATTATACAATTGACCTAGATTTCAGTAAATTTAGAAAGGCAAAACGTAGACTCATCAAATAACTTTTTAACGTTCAAACAATGAAGAATGTTAATAGGTATCGGTGGAAAGTTTGTTACAATAAAGCTTGTATACAATATTAAAAATGAACTAGTTTTCGTTGTTTTATTTTATTTTATTAATAATTCACAAAGCAGATTAAAATCAGTACAAGTACCAAATAGATAATTAGATTATAATCTTATATGTGAATATGTATGAATAACAGTTTATTACAGACTAGCTGCGACCCGCGGTATCACCCGCGTAAGTCCCGTTCCCGCGGGAATATCGGGATAAAATGTAGCCCATGTGTTATTCCCGGTATCCAGCTACCTATTCCAAGTTACATCGCAATCGTAAATGTTAAATAAATTATTTCTAAAAATATTGGGTTTACAGAATTTCTTAAAGTCTAACCCCCTTATTTATAAACACTAATTAATGCGCTGCATAGCTATGCATCGTTTGTCTTTTACTGTCACCATGAACTTTCAAAGTTGACAGACAGAGACAAACGTCATATAACTTCGTCATGTGTAAATCATCATCATCATCATCAGCCTGTTGCAGTCTACTGCTGGAGCCTCTCCAATTGCACGCCACCTAGATCTATTTTCGGCTTCTCGCATCCAGTTCATGTAAGTTCAGTTCACGCATCATGTGTAAATAATATTTTATAAATAAGGTTGTAAATATCGAATTTAATCTAAGTAACTCTTAAGCCTGAACAAGGAAAATCTTGTTTTTTAGGTTAGAAAGGTTCTCCGGGGCTCGACCGCGCAAGTTCCGTCGAGTTCAACTCGACGGTGCTTCTAAGTTCAATACGACGCGACGTCCCTTGAACTGTCGCATTCAATGACAGCTGAACTCGACTGCAACTGTACTGTACTGCGCGTCGACACCTTCAAATGCATGCAAAACAACGCATTGGTTCTCGCCGTGCAGGTTTTGCCTTTGCGCAGTGTGTATCCCAAACCGACGTCGAGTTGAACCTGACGGAGCTTGCGCGGTCGACCGGCAGGTTATAAGTTTAAGATGAACTTTCACTCACCTCTCGTTATGCATCTGCGTGGTGTAGAGTACATCCTGCTGCGAAGAGTTGGTGGCCTGCAACATGGCGACCGCGTGCTGCAGCGACGCCATGTGCTCGCTCGCACCCTGCACACACAGGTTTATGGGTAAATAACATTTTTATTAGTCACACTCAAAAACATAGTTACAAATTTACAATAAATACATGGTGTAACGGGTATGCCCTTTTAAGCCGAAAGGGTGTTGTTCTAGAGGTCTAAGCGAACAACTTTTGTTCTACGACTTTTGGAAATTCGAAGTACTTTTCGAAAATTTTAAGTGTAGTTTACTTGAAAATCAGCTGTTTCTGAGAGTTCGACGTCATTGATCTTATGTTGTCCTTTTATTTAGTTTTAATGGTTTACAATCAAAAATTCAATTACCTTTATTTTCAAAAGTTTTTTCAGTGAAACATAATCTCAAAATTTTCAAAAAAAAGTTCGAATTTTCAAAAGTCGTAGAACAAAAGGTGTACGTCTAGAACAACCCCCTTTCGGATTAAAAAGGCATACCCGTTACATCTTGTATAAAACTTATTTAAACAAGTGTCGTCTTCCGTTATGATTAGGAGAGCGTTGGAGGTGGTGGTCGGATATGAAAGGGTGAACTCGGGACCATCGAGTGTACCCGAGCGAGAAAGATATAGTCAGCTTTGTGATTGCCAATGAAGATTTCAATTCAGCAACGCGGTCTCCTTTTTCTTCTTTAATATGGCTTTTCCATTTGGACATTTGCCAGGGTCAATTATTATTAATACTTAAATTACTTATTAACGAGGTGTTTACCATGTTTAATAATTTATTCGCGGAGCTCGATATTTCGCTAGCAATTTCAACCAGCTTGTTCACGAGACTGGAGAATGCGGGTAGGTGACAAACAGCGGGTGCGGGGTGCTATTAAACATGGTAAACACCCCGTTAATAGGTAATTTTAGTAGTGAAAATAACCATGTTAGTTTAAAATCGTAAATAAGTATTATTAATATTTGCATCGAAACAGTCAAGTCGTCATAGTTAAAGTCAAGTCGAGGGAATCATTGTAAAAAGCGCGCCATTTTTTTTTTACAATGTTTGTTCACGGAGCTTTGGAGATAACGCTGAAGTCCGTGTTGCACCGATTTTCACTTTCACTACACTTGTACACCTTCACGAATCTAAATAGATTAATTATGCCCCCGAAATTAAACAATTTACACGCATTTGAACTAGGTTTCACAAAAATTAAAATTAAGCAACACATTTCCTCAACGCGTTCCCGCCAAAACTCCCAGTGCGGTCTTAAGCCAAATTTAAATTTAAGGCTTCGAGATTTAAAAAAAGTTAATTTTATTATTTTTATGCAAATAAACTTTTCTTTTAATTTATTTTACCTGTAAAGCGACGGAGTGTGAATGAAGTCTCTGCTCGAGGCAAGTCATTTTGTATCCATACAGCTCCATTACACTAGATGTCGCTATGTCTGATATCTGTGAAGGGGGAAAAATAAACTATTTATAAAGTCCAAATTAAAATAGGTTTATTCAATACTAGCTGCAGCCCGCGGGGTCAACCGCGAAAGTCCCGATCCCGCGATAAAAAGTGGCTTAGAACTACGTTCCAAGTTTCATCCCAATCGGTTTAATAGTTTTTGCGTAAAAGAGTGACAAAGTCACATACAAACATACGTAGAAACTTCGCGTTTATAATATTAGTTAGATTTCGTAATTTTTTGTTTAATTTACTATTTACTTATGTAACAAACACTTTCAGCCTTACAGCATTTAAACACCAAAACGTCTGAAAGCCATTATAAGTATCATAATTACAAATAATTATAGAAAAGAATTTTTTTAATCACATAAATAAGATTTAAGTAAAACTAGGTAGGCATAAAAATGAATCAGCTAATACCAGAATAGAGACAGATCTCAAACAATATTTGTGTCTTGGCTCAACCAATCCATGGACAAATCAACAAATAGTGTTACAAGCTAGGGAATATAACAACAAATCTATACAAGATGTAACGGGTAAGCTCTTTTAAGCCAGAACGCGATTGTTCTAGACGTCTAGGCGAACAACTTTTGAAAATTCGAAGTTTTTTGTTAAACATTTTGAGGTTATGTTTTAATGACAAAACAGCTGCTTTTAAAAAATAAAGGTAATTGAAGGTTTGATTGTAGTAGACCAAACTAAATGAAAGGACAACATAAGGTCAATGACCTCGAACTCTAAGAAACAGCTGATCTTCAAGTAAACATTACACTTTAAATTTTCGAAAAGTACTTCGAATTTATTTCCAAAAGTCGTAGAACAAAAGTGGTTCGCCTAGATGTCTAGAACAACCCCCTTTCGGCTTAAAAGGGCATACCTGTTACACCTTGTATAAGCGCGATAGTAACTAGAAAAACAATCCTTATGAAAAGTAAAATTTGGTACACAGTCACATCTAATCACACAATCCGCCCTGTCCCACCTGTCCCTCTGTGAAGGCGGTCCCAAACCTCGCAATGAACGTTAAACACAGTCGCATACGCAAACACACAACCCGCCCAACCTGTCCCTCCGTGAAGGCGGCCCAAACCTAGCAATAAGCATAAAACAGACACATCCACAAACACACAACCCGCCCAACCTTTCCCTCCGTGAAGGCGGCCCCAAGCCTCGCAACAATCGTAAAACAGTCACATCCACAAACACACAACCCGCCCAACCTACCTTTCCGTCCGTGAAGGCGGCCCCGAGCCTCGCTATGAGCGTATCTATAGCGTGTTCTTGAGCGGGCAAAATGCGAGCGCCGCACCACGCGCCGCACGCCTCCGCCACGCCGCCGCCACCGCCACCGCCACCGCCACCGCCAGACCGATCAGGTTGGACCGATTCTGATTGGTTTTGTAACGAGTCGCCGAACACCTGAAAGGTAATAAAACAAACTGAATTTTAATACAGAATCTAAGGCTTAAATCTATAGTGCGTACTTTAACTTTGCTCAGACTGAGCTTAGCAAAAACTAAGCATAGACTTTGAATTGGAATTTATAGTCGAAATTCATTTCGTAATAAGAAAAAAATGAAAAGAACTTTACAGTCACAACAGAGAAGCAAAGTTTAGGTCATTATTTTTAATTGGTTTACATTTTAATTGTGAAAAACTTCGACATTACTAAGCAAAAACTTTAGGTAGTTGCGAAGATCGCTTTATAAATACTAAAAACTTGCTTAACTCAAAGTTTATAACTAGTAGTTCGCCCCGAACTGAGACCTCACGAGAATCCATTTACAGAGATTTTGTTTTTTGTAGGATTTTAACACCAACAGCTTTATTTTTTTACAAAATAAGAATTATTATTAAACGAATTATAACGGGTTGAGGTATCTGTTTAATAAAAATCAGGTTTGACTACTACAAAATATAATCTTATCAAATGTATACATACGGTGTCCGGACTTAGGCACATTCACCCAACTATCCGAACTTAGGTGCACCTACCCCACAACGAACAATACTTAATGTTAATTATATGATTAACCAAATAAAATATGTAATATAAGGTATGATTAACTAAATAAGTAAGACTATAACTAATTGGTTGAGCGCCAGGAGGATTTTTGCGTGGAACCCTTCCAAAACCGAGCCACGGCAAGCTTTCGCTTGGGTATTTCCGAGGGAATGAATAAAGGGCGTGGCCGCAAGCTAAAACAAGGTTACAAATTGTGGTTATCACGTCACAAGATCTTGTTCTCAGCGCTGTATTGTTATTAAATATGTTCAACTCACCCCTTTCCGCACGAACACACACTTTGAATTGCTCAATGTATCAATGTTACTATAATTAGCAAAAAATTCACTAAAAGGAGGAGAATGGCGGTAATCGTCGATCACACAACGTTCGACACAGTTGACCGCTCGACCTTTAGTGCCTATCCTCTCGTTTGCCAATTTCTAATTATTAATTTTTTTTATTATTTTAATGTCGGTAGATACCGACTACTTATTTAACTTACTTACGATTTAATTTATTGCCCTCTTATAATAGTTGGGACACTAAAATTTCCTACAAAAAGGATGTCTTGAGTTGTGGATTGAACTCCGTACCGCGGGCATTGCAATCACGGGTGCCTACCACTGGGCCATCAATGATTACTTTAAATGCTCGAATTTGTCTTATCCTAACAACGCAGTCGTGATTTCACATAACATGCCCTCACCTACCGAAAGAAATAAAATGTCATGCATTTTATTTCTTTTAAGACGTCCACAATGGCTTTAAATCTTTGGCATGCCACATGCCTATGCGTTTACCGTACGCATTGTTGAGAAGGAAGACATTATCAGACACTTTTTCCACGATGATGGCCTTTTCAAATTTGGGTGCAAGTTTGGCCATGAATTTTGCGCCTGCGTTGGAAAGGAATTTTGTCCTTCTCCACACTACGTCTCCTACCATAAATATTGCTACC
This sequence comes from Idaea dimidiata, assembly GCA_949358125.1. Lineage (NCBI taxonomy): Eukaryota > Metazoa > Arthropoda > Insecta > Lepidoptera > Geometridae > Idaea > Idaea dimidiata. The sequence continues at coordinate 4,210,745 of OX442342.1, forward strand.
CTACGATGTACGTTGTAGTACTTAGTACTTTTATTATGTGCCACTTTAAGCTTGGACTGTACGTCTTTGTAAAGCTCGTGTCTGATTTTAAGTTCAGAAAGGTAGATGTTTGTGTCGATAATTAGGGATTCCGTGTCTATTGTTTTACTAATTGTCTCCTTATTACGGGATTGCGGAGGAATAGACGTTTCGCGCCCAAAAAATAAATATGCCGGAGTATAACCGGTGACTTCGTGAACCGAGGTCCTAATGGCATGTGCAAATTCCTGCAAATATTTGTCCCATTCGTTGTGTTTTTTTGTGGCGATATAAGCTGCTATCATTGTACCTATTACTCGGTTTACGCGCTCGGTAGGGTTGCTTTGCGGATGGTAGTTTGGTGTGAACCAGATTTGGCTATTATATTTCATGATAAGATCCCTAAAGCTTTGCGAATTAAATTGTTTCCCGTTGTCTGAAATAACGGCTTCAGGTATGCCGAAAAGTAGAAACTGTTTCTCCAAATTGTCGCATATCTTATCTGCTTTCCCTGTTCGTAACGGAAACAAAAGTACTAATTTGCTAAAAAGACACGTTATTACTAATAGCATGGTGTTGCCCAATTTGCTTTTCGGAAACGGACCCATTAGATCTAGGGAGATAATCTGCCATGGCCGCACTACCTTTCTATGATCCCCCATGTGACCGAACGGGAGATGTTGCGATACTTTCACTTTGGCACAGATTTCACATTTACCTACGTAATGTTTTACGTCGGTTAGCATATTCGGCCAATAGTAAAATTGTTTGACTCTAAAAATGGTTTTCCGAACTCCCATATGGCCCGATGTTACGCTATCATGGCACAGTTTCATTACATCTGTCCTAAGCGATTCCGGAACAAACAACTTCCAGTCAAATGCCTTGTCTGGATATTGTTTTAAGCTAACTTTCTTGTACAACATGCCATTCTTCACTATCCACCCGGGATCATTGCCTTCTAGAACCTGCGCTGTCTTTGTTTTGTACCAATCATTTTTATGTCTATCGGATATCGTTATTCCGCTACTAGCATCTAAAGCTTCGACCGCCCTCGACAAGGCATCAGGTACCACGTTAGATTTTCCCGGCCTGTGAACTATATCGAAGCTAAATTGCTGAAGCTTCATGGCCCACCTGGCTAATCTGCCATGAGGGTCTTTCATTTTGTGCAACATCTGTAGTGCGCTGTGATCCGTGATCACCGTAAAGTGGGACCCATCTATATATGGCCTAAACTTGTCTATAGCATGTACAATACTCAGAAGCTCCCTCTCCGATGTAGAATACGACTGTTCCCTTTCATTAAGCTTCCTACTTAAATAGGCTATTGGCTGTTCTGCGTCATTGATTTTCTGACAAAGGACAGCTCCAATTCCTTTACATGATGCGTCGCACTGTATGATAAACGGTTTACTGAAATCGGGACAGGAAATAACTGGAGTAGATGTTAACAAGGTTTTAAGTTTTAGAAATGCCTTTTCGGCTTGGTCTGTCCAGCTAAACTTTTTAATCTTCCTACCTTTTGTTAAATCGTGCAACGGTGCAGCAACAACTGAAAAATCTTTGACGAATCTACGGTACCAACTAGCTATACCTATGAATCTCTTTAGTTCTGTAATGTTTTTTGGTCGGGGAAAATCCAAAATGGCCGAAACTTTATCCGGATCAGTACGTAAGCCCTCTTTGTCGACAATATAACCTAGAAAACGCATACTGGGCCTGGCAAATTTGCATTTTTCGACGTTTATAGTGAGACCTGCGTCTCTCAATATATCGGCAACTTGTTTCAAGATTTTAACATGTTTCTCAAAGGTGTCCGAAACGAGAACAATATCGTCCTGGTAAGCCCATACGTTGCCCTCTAATGCATGGAACAAGATGTCCATCAGTCTCTGTAAAGTTTGTGAGGCATTGACAAGTCCAAATGGCATAACCTTGAAGTGAAATAAGCCTCTACCAGGCACAGCAAACGCTGTCTTTTCTTTGCTGGTTTCCGTTAGCTCTAATTGCCAAAAGGCTGATTTTAGGTCTAAAGTTGTTAGATACCTCGCGTTTCTTAAGTTATCCAAAATTGTCGATACCTTGGGTAGGGGGTACGTGTCCCTTTTTGTGACTTTATTGAGCTGTCTACTATCTAGGCATAGCCGATTTGTGCCATTGGCCTTCTTAACAAGCACTACCGGAGAGCACCATGAACTAAAAGATGGTTCAACTACGTCCTTAGACAGCATATCATCTAATTCACGTTCTATTTCTTTTTTTATTACCGGTGAAAAATCATATTGCTTACGATACACCGATTTGCTAACACCCGTGTCAATGTTATGCTTGATAATTTTAGTTCTACCTAGCCCCTGTCCTATTTGATTCTCAATTTCCTTAATTACTTCCTTTAATTTCATTTGTTCAGTCTCCTTTAAGTTGTCCTTGCCTATTATCGCCACTGAGTTTTCAAAAATTACATTAACATTATCTTCGATAGCGTTGCCTTTAAATTTAAACTTTATGTTGAACGCGTCGAAGAAATCTTGCCCTAATATTATTCCTTGTGACAAATCTTTCATTACTAAAAGCGGTATGACCTGGAAGTTGTTATTAAAATATACCGGCGCATCCATCACTTCCGATATTGAATGCCCTGTACCATCTGCCGTAGTAACACGCATAGACTTGAGGTGCTGTGTTTTTACACCTACGCTTTGTAAAATTTTAGAGAAATTTTGACTGACTACCGAGCGTGTCGCTCCTGAGTCTAGTAAGCCACTAAACATCTTGCCCAAAATGTTAATGTGTACGTATGACCTATTATCTAATTCCTTACGAAATGTTAATGGCGATAATGAATGTTTTGTCATAAATTTGCCCACGAACTTAAGCCATTGCTGCCACTCTTTATTGTGACTGTGTATGTCCTGGGGAGCGCTCACATGGCGGGATTTTGACGCTCCCCTGCCGCGTTTCCCTTACACGGACAGTCCTTGGAGGTAACCCCAAAGCGGCCGCATTTATAACAAAATAAGCGCTGTTTGGGCAGCGAACATGACCGAAACAAATGTCCAGATTCCCGACAGTTCCAGCACCTCATTTTGGGGGTGTTACTTGTGTTGGGGCTTGTTACTACATTTACGTTTTCGGTATTATTGCTTTCCTCGTTTGACTTGTAAGCTAAATCAGGTTCAATGGAATTAACTAATGGATCGGGCTCCTTAAACCTATCACAATTTATTTTTGTTCTCTCAATTACTCTGAGGACGCTAATGAGATCCGATATGGATGTGAATACGTCACGGCAAACGGCCCTTTGATAATAGGGTTGTAGATTTTTCGTTATTATCGTGATTTTTTCGTATTCATTAATTTTATTCGGTAATCTATTAAATAAGTTCTGCATGACTGAGATGAAAATAAGCACCGACTCATTATGTCCCTGTGTTCTAGATTTAGCCTCTGATAATAGTTCCTCTTGATAAAATGGGGACTGAAAAGTACGCTTTAATAATAATACTAGTTCATGCCAATCGCTGGCATATTCCCTATTCGCCCTAAACCAGATCAATGCATCACCTTTGAAGAAGTCGATTGCATGTCTAAATAGGTCGTCGTCGTTCGCGTTTCTAGCCTCCCTCAACTCATTTACGCGTTCAATGAATGCATTGACACTATAATTGCTGTCCCCTGAAAATTGCACACCCCACTGACTAATTGGCACTAGTTTGTGTTTACGTGTTTGGTGTTCGTGAACAGCTGTAGAATTAAATACATCCGCGTTGGTTAACCTATCATGAAATGCGTGAATTTCAAGGTCGTCCTGCGCAAAACTTACGCGCCTTTGTTCCAGATTGCGTTTTGGAACGTTTTCTACGGATGTTTTAATTTCACTTGTGACTGTAGATGATGATGGCTTGTTCGCATTCATGACTAGCTTATTGTCAATTTCTTTTAATATTTTCTTACAATCCTCCTCACCTAAAGATCTTTCTAAAGCCTCCTTCATGTCGGGAGTGATTTCCTCGTCGTCCACAATGTCATCCTTATCCTCTAAATCCTTCAATAAGATGATTGCCTTATCTTTTAGTGCCTGCTGTTTTTCTATATCTATTAGTTCAGTTGCCTGAATGAACCTAAGCCTATTCACTACATGGGCTAACCGGGTAACTAGACGCTTGTATAGGTGTTTGTCCGGTTTTTCATTTAGCTCAGAGATGTATCTCACAATATTGTCTATTTTACCCTCGCAGATTTGCAATTCTTTTTCAGGACGTTCTATACAATCTACGGTAGGTTTGATTTCGTAAGACACCTGTTGAGTACTCTCCACGTACAACATTTTACTCAGGACCAGCTTCAAAGCAGAAACAAGACCTGGCTGCATGTACCCACGACACGCGAGCTCGAATTCCAACTCATCCTTCAATAAGAATTGAGGATCCATTTTTTTTTTTTTTTGTAGGTATGCTATCGGGAATCAAAAGTAATCGTGGTCGTGCGTAATGGGGTGATAACTGAACCAAAGTGTTACAATTTCAATAACCAAACACAGTATCACAACAAAGAAAACAGTAACATCAGAGCACAACCAACAAAATATCTTAAAGCTACATCAACCATTAATATAAGCAAAGGTTACGTCAACCTGCCTCACCCTTTTTTAACGTTGGGCGTCATTTATAACGGGTTGAGGTATCTGTTTAATAAAAATCAGGTTTGACTACTACAAAATATAATCTTATCAAATGTATACATACGGTGTCCGGACTTAGGCACATTCACCCAACTATCCGAACTTAGGTGCACCTACCCCACAACGAACAATACTTAATGTTAATTATATGATTAACCAAATAAAATATGTAATATAAGGTATGATTAACTAAATAAGTAAGACTATAACTAATTGGTTGAGCGCCAGGAGGATTTTTGCGTGGAACCCTTCCAAAACCGAGCCACGGCAAGCTTTCGCTTGGGTATTTCCGAGGGAATGAATAAAGGGCGTGGCCGCAAGCTAAAACAAGGTTACAAATTGTGGTTATCACGTCACAAGATCTTGTTCTCAGCGCTGTATTGTTATTAAATATGTTCAACTCACCCCTTTCCGCACGAACACACACTTTGAATTGCTCAATGTATCAATGTTACTATAATTAGCAAAAAATTCACTAAAAGGAGGAGAATGGCGGTAATCGTCGATCACACAACGTTCGACACAGTTGACCGCTCGACCTTTAGTGCCTATCCTCTCGTTTGCCAATTTCTAATTATTAATTTTTTTTTTTATTTTAATGTCGGTAGATACCGACTACTTATTTAACTTACTTACGATTTAATTTATTGCCCTCTTATAATAGTTGGGACACTAAAATTTCCTACAAAAAGGATGTCTTGAGTTGTGGATTGAACTCCGTACCGCGGGCATTGCAATCACGGGTGCCTACCACTGGGCCATCAATGATTACTTTAAATGCTCGAATTTGTCTTATCCTAACAACGCAGTCGTGATTTCACATAACAGAATAATATAACGAAAGACAAGTAAAAAAATATTTAAAAAAATAAAAAACTCGACTGCAGTTTTAACAGAAAAGTGAAAAACAAGATGCTTATAGTAGCTTTAGAAATGGTGGATGCAGTCGGGCGGGACACGATAATTTTATAATTAATAAATTTTAAAACTTAATTGTAAAACTTTACAAGCAATACTTATCAAATGTAAATTTAGGAAAGAATAAAACATATTGTTTGAGTAAACAATGTTACGCGTTTTCTCTGTTTTTTATGGTCTTTACAAATATTGGTTAATAGCGTTTTACATCATTATTCTTATTTATTTATTATTTTAATGTCATGACGAATGACGAATCTAACCACGTATCGTTTATTAAAATCGGCCCAGCCGTTTAGGTCCTACGACGGCACAAAAATAGGTCACATACATACATACACTCACGGCAAAAACATAACACTTCCTTTGGCAGTCGTGTAAAAACGATAACACAAAAAGAATTATACCTACCGCAATGCAATAATCGACACTTAAACGGTCGCCCATTGAAGTACTGTTGAAGCCAGGCGCTGCTGGAGTTTTGCACTGCGGTAGGGAGGTGAAGTAAGGTAAAGTTTGTTTTTCATCAGTAAGTGACGATGACGATGACGAAGGATGACGATGCCGATGGATGACGATGGATGGCGATGACGATGATGATGATGCCACTCTACATCACTTACCCTACCCCTGTGTCGATTTTCATTCATTGAATAGTTATCACCCGCCCGATCCTCCGGGATTTTCGGGATCAAAAGTATCCTATATTACTCTCCATCATATAAACTATCCCTATGCAAATTTTTATTTACTTAATAAATAGTTATCACCCGCTTAAGTCCCGATCCCGCAGTATTTTCGGGTTCAAATCCCGCGGGATTTATGGGATCATAAGTATCCTATGTTACTCTCCATCATTTAAACTATCCCTATGCAAATTTTCATCCAAATCGGTCGAGCCGTTTGACCGTGAAGAGGGAACAAACAAACAGATTTTCGGATTTATAATATTAGTAGGAAGTAGGATTTACGACAATCGACCACAATTTGTAACATAAACATGAATTATTTACTATGATTTACTTTGATCATTAATAGACGTTAACATTCCCTACAAAAATGTCAGATCTTGTAGTATATATCGCAAGCAAACGCAACGATACCGCGATCTAGGAGGTATGTTGAGCGCCATCTATTGACACATTTTTAGAACTTGATTATTTTCTCTTTTTGCACCCCCTATCTCCCCAACCCCCCTACCGATCCGGCTCATCTTCGAACTCATAAATTCTATGGACCTAAACTACGCGCATACCAAAATTCATGAAGATCGAAGCAACGATACTCAAGTTATCGTCGAACAAACATACAAAGATACAAAGTTACAAAGATACAAGCGCCAGGCCCGTCTACACTGGACCTCACTCGCTTCGCTCGTTCGGTCAATAATAATGATTATTATTTATAAGATGTAACGGGCAAGCCTTTTTAATCCGAAAGGGGGTTGTTCTAGACGTCTAGGCGAACACCTTTTGTTCTACGACTTTTGAAAATTCGAACTTTTTTTTGAAAATTTTGAGTTTGTTTCACTGAAAAAACAGCTGTTTTGAAAATAAAGGTAATTGAAGGTTTGATTGTAGTAGACCAAACTAAATAAAAGGACAACATAAGGTCAATGACCTCGAACTGTAAGAAACAGCTGATCTTCAAGTAAACTTTACACTTAAATTTTTCAAAAAGTACTTCGAATTTCCAAAAGTCGTAGAACAAAAGTTGTTCGCCTAGACGTCTAGAACAACCCCCTTTCGGCTTAAAAGGGCTTACCCGTTACATCTTGTATGTTTTATTATTGTATTTTAAGTATTCTGTTTTTTTTTGTGTTAATTTAGTTTATTATTTGTTTCTTTTTAATTTGTGATTACAAACATACCGCGGTTTCAGAGTGATTATCGTCCTACTTAACTATTCGTAAGCTAGGAAAGTAAGTTAGGATAGCAAGTTAAAACAGTAAGTTAGTTTAGTAAGTTTGACTTGCGCCGCTATACTTGGCCAGGACTAACTAAATAACTAATGTGCTAACTCTTGTGATTGGTTGGGCACTGACAATACCATAGTAAGTTAAACCAGTAAGCTAGGGTAGTTAGTTAAATAAAACAGTAAGTTAGGATAAGATAGGATAGTAAGTTAAAACAGTAAGATAGGATGGTAAATTAAGACAGTAAGACTGGATTGTAAAGCTGTTCGTTGAAGCTTTACACGGATTAGCAAAATATATTACAAAATGTCGATATCTTGCTAATTCTTGGTCGCTAATACGGATTAAGAAGCTTCGCCAACCAGTCTAAGTTTAACCAGTAAGATCAGCCAGGAGGATTTTTGCGTGGAACCCTTCCAAAACCGAGCCACGGCAAGCTTTCGCTTGGGTATTTCCGAGGGAATGAATAAAGGGCGTGGCCGCAAGCTAAAACAAGGTTACAAATTGTGGTTATCACGTCACAAGATCTTGTTCTCAGCGCTGTATTGTTATTAAATATGTTCAACTCACCCCTTTCCGCACGAACACACACTTTGAATTGCTCAATGTATCAATGTTACTATAATTAGCAAAAAATTCACTAAAAGGAGGAGAATGGCGGTAATCGTCGATCACACAACGTTCGACACAGTTGACCGCTCGACCTTTAGTGCCTATCCTCTCGTTTGCCAATTTCTAATTATTAATTTTTTTTTTTATTTTAATGTCGGTAGATACCGACTACTTATTTAACTTACTTACGATTTAATTTATTGCCCTCTTATAATAGTTGGGACACTAAAATTTCCTACAAAAAGGATGTCTTGAGTTGTGGATTGAACTCCGTACCGCGGGCATTGCAATCACGGGTGCCTACCACTGGGCCATCAATGATTACTTTAAATGCTCGAATTTGTCTTATCCTAACAACGCAGTCGTGATTTCACATAACAGAATAATATAACGAAAGACAAGTAAAAAAATATTTAAAAAAATAAAAAACTCGACTGCAGTTTTAACAGAAAAGTGAAAAACAAGATGCTTATAGTAGCTTTAGAAATGGTGGATGCAGTCGGGCGGGACACGATAATTTTATAATTAATAAATTTTAAAACTTAATTGTAAAACTTTACAAGCAATACTTATCAAATGTAAATTTAGGAAAGAATAAAACATATTGTTTGAGTAAACAATGTTACGCGTTTTCTCTGTTTTTTATGGTCTTTACAAATATTGGTTAATAGCGTTTTACATCATTATTCTTATTTATTTATTATTTTAATGTCATGACGAATGACGAATCTAACCACGTATCGTTTATTAAAATCGGCCCAGCCGTTTAGGTCCTACGACGGCACAAAAATAGGTCACATACATACATACACTCACGGCAAAAACATAACACTTCCTTTGGCAGTCGTGTAAAAACGATAACACAAAAAGAATTATACCTACCGCAATGCAATAATCGACACTTAAACGGTCGCCCATTGAAGTACTGTTGAAGCCAGGCGCTGCTGGAGTTTTGCACTGCGGTAGGGAGGTGAAGTAAGGTAAAGTTTGTTTTTCATCAGTAAGTGACGATGACGATGACGAAGGATGACGATGCCGATGGATGACGATGGATGGCGATGACGATGATGATGATGCCACTCTACATCACTTACCCTACCCCTGTGTCGATTTTCATTCATTGAATAGTTATCACCCGCCCGATCCTCCGGGATTTTCGGGATCAAAAGTATCCTATATTACTCTCCATCATATAAACTATCCCTATGCAAATTTTTATTTACTTAATAAATAGTTATCACCCGCTTAAGTCCCGATCCCGCAGTATTTTCGGGTTCAAATCCCGCGGGATTTATGGGATCATAAGTATCCTATGTTACTCTCCATCATTTAAACTATCCCTATGCAAATTTTCATCCAAATCGGTCGAGCCGTTTGACCGTGAAGAGGGAACAAACAAACAGATTTTCGGATTTATAATATTAGTAGGAAGTAGGATTTACGACAATCGACCACAATTTGTAACATAAACATGAATTATTTACTATGATTTACTTTGATCATTAATAGACGTTAACATTCCCTACAAAAATGTCAGATCTTGTAGTATATATCGCAAGCAAACGCAACGATACCGCGATCTAGGAGGTATGTTGAGCGCCATCTATTGACACATTTTTAGAACTTGATTATTTTCTCTTTTTGCACCCCCTATCTCCCCAACCCCCCTACCGATCCGGCTCATCTTCGAACTCATAAATTCTATGGACCTAAACTACGCGCATACCAAAATTCATGAAGATCGAAGCAACGATACTCAAGTTATCGTCGAACAAACATACAAAGATACAAAGATACAAAGTTACAAAGATACAAGCGCCAGGCCCGTCTACACTGGACCTCACTCGCTTCGCTCGTTCGGTCAATAATAATGATTATTATTTATAAGATGTAACGGGCAAGCCTTTTTAATCCGAAAGGGGGTTGTTCTAGACGTCTAGGCGAACACCTTTTGTTCTACGACTTTTGAAAATTCGAACTTTTTTTTGAAAATTTTGAGTTTGTTTCACTGAAAAAACAGCTGTTTTGAAAATAAAGGTAATTAAAGGTTTGATTGTAGTAGACCAAACTAAATAAAAGGACAACATAAGGTCAATGACCTCGAACTGTAAGAAACAGCTGATCTTCAAGTAAACTTTACACTTAAATTTTTCAAAAAGTACTTCGAATTTCCAAAAGTCGTAGAACAAAAGTTGTTCGCCTAGACGTCTAGAACAACCCCCTTTCGGCTTAAAAGGGCTTACCCGTTACATCTTGTATGTTTTATTATTGTATTTTAAGTATTCTGTTTTTTTTTGTGTTAATTTAGTTTATTATTTGTTTCTTTTTAATTTGTGATTACAAACATACCGCGGTTTCAGAGTGATTATCGTCCTACTTAACTATTCGTAAGCTAGGAAAGTAAGTTAGGATAGCAAGTTAAAACAGTAAGTTAGTTTAGTAAGTTTGACTTGCGCCGCTATACTTGGCCAGGACTAACTAAATAACTAATGTGCTAACTCTTGTGATTGGTTGGGCACTGACAATACCATAGTAAGTTAAACCAGTAAGCTAGGGTAGTTAGTTAAATAAAACAGTAAGTTAGGATAAGATAGGATAGTAAGTTAAAACAGTAAGATAGGATGGTAAATTAAGACAGTAAGACTGGATTGTAAAGCTGTTCGTTGAAGCTTTACACGGATTAGCAAAATATATTACAAAATGTCGATATCTTGCTAATTCTTGGTCGCTAATACGGATTAAGAAGCTTCGCCAACCAGTCTAAGTTTAACCAGTAAGATCGCGATCTTTTGATGTCAATTTTTAAAGAAATGGTGTTCAAAAATTCGCACCCAACAATACTCTACTGCATCTCTGGGGATCCGTCTCAGCACCTTACCCAATTTGGCTATAAGTCATTGAAGTGTAGGAAACACTTTGAATTAAATCAAAAAGCTAATAATAGGAAGCAACACCCTAATGTTGTTTTAATTTCTATATAAATAGAAAAATGCAAGCTGGCAGTCTGCAAAGATCGCCGGTAGATAGCGCTACGACCTGAAGGGTAAACAAAAATTCATTTCATTTCAATTTCATTTCATTTCAAAAATAAATGGGCTGAGATGCTTAATCTTGACTCGAAGACCCCTGGATGCAGTTTCAAGTTCAGTTGGGTACAAATTTTTGGAAATTATTCTTTAAAAAATTACCAGAGGATGACTAAAAGTGCTACGTAAGAAGGTATTTCAACAGTTTTTTTTGTATAAAATGAATGTAGTTAAGGCGTACCTGGTTCATCTGATCAGAAGGGAAGTAGTGGTGTTTGATCAACTGCAGTATCTGCCGTCTTCTCAACCCGTTCGTACTCGTCAATCCGGCGCAGAGCGACTTGCGGACCTGTCACCATTTTTACCGTAATTATAATGTATGGAATTACAAACAAACAAACGCGCAAACAAGCGCGGTATCGGGGTGTTGGTGTAGGGAGGCGTTGGATTTTTTTCGGGACGTTGGTAGTTTTGGACTTCCGGTCGGGGTCGTTCCTGTTGCTAGTGTGATGGGATCCTTTGCTTCAGGAACGATCCGGGCGGTCTTTTTGACAAAAATTTTAAACGTGTGTGATTATATATATACAAGATGTAACGGGTAAGCCCTTTTAAGCCGAAAGGGGGTTGTTCTAGACGTTTAGGCGAACAACTTTTGTTCTACGACTTTTGAAAATTCGAACTTTTTTTTTGAAATTTTTGAGATTATGTTTCACTGGAAAAACAGCTGTTTTTGAAAATAAAGGTAATTGAAGGTTTGATTGTAGTAGACCAAACTAAATGAAAGAACAACATAAGGTCAATGACCTCGAACTCTAAGAAACAGCTGATTTTCAAGTAAACTTTACACCTAAATTTTTCGAAAAGTACTTCGAATTTTCAAAAGTCGTAGAAGAAAAGTTGTTCGCCTAAACGTCTAGAACAACCCCCTTTCGGATTAAAAGGGCTTACCCGTTACATCTTGTATGTTTTATTATTGTATTTTAAGTATTCTGTTTTTTTTTGTGTTAATTTAGTTTATTATTTGTTTCTTTTTAATTTGTGATTACAAACATACCGCGGTTTCAGAGTGATTATCGTCCTACTTAACTATTCGTAAGCTAGGAAAGTAAGTTAGGATAGCAAGTTAAAACAGTAAGTTAGTTTAGTAAGTTTGACTTGCGCCGCTATACTTGGCCAGGACTAACTAAATAACTAATGTGCTAACTCTTGTGATTGGTTGGGCACTGACAATACCATAGTAAGTTAAACCAGTAAGCTAGGGTAGTTAGTTAAATAAAACAGTAAGTTAGGATAAGATAGGATAGTAAGTTAAAACAGTAAGATAGGATGGTAAATTAAGACAGTAAGACTGGATTGTAAAGCTGTTCGTTGAAGCTTTACACGGATTAGCAAAATATATTACAAAATGTCGATATCTTGCTAATTCTTGGTCGCTAATACGGATTAAGAAGCTTCGCCAACCAGTCTAAGTTTAACCAGTAAGATCGCGATCGCTGTTTGTGGCGTCGTAGGGGGGAGGAAAATGTGATGCAGTGGATATATAAAGGTTGAGATGATGACTTAGTTAGGAAAGTAAGTTAGAACAGTAAGTCAGGGTAGTAAGTTAGAACTGTTATTCAGGTCAGTAAGTTAAGACAGTAAGTCAGGGCAGTAACTTAAGACAGTAAGTCAGGGCAGTAAGTAAGAACTGTAAGTTTGGACAATAAATTAAGACTGTAAGTCAAGGCAGTAAGTTAGAACTGTAAGTCAGGGCAGTAAGTTAAGACAGTAAGTCAGGGCAGTAAGTTTGAACTGTAAGTCAGGGCAGTAAGTAAGGTCAGTAAGTCAAGGCAGTAAGTTAGAACTGTAAGTCAGGTCAGTAAGTTAAGACAGTAAGTTAGAACTGTAAGTCAGGGCAGAAAAGTAAGGACAGTAAGTCCATGCAGTAAATTAGAACAATAAGTCAGGGTAGAAAAGTAAGGACAGTAAGTCAATGCAGTAAATTAGAACTGTAAGACAGGGCAGTAAGTTAAGACAGTAATTCAGGGCAGTAACTACCTGATGATGAGCCAGCATCCTGGCGAGCGCAGCCTCCCAGTCGCGCGACACGGCCGCTAAACACAACGCGCAGCGACAGCACACGACTACAGCTTGTTGCATAACTTCTGCACCGACTGCACCTGTCTGGAATATATATTAGGGGTTAAGGTATGAAATTGCCGATTTGTACTGAAAATCTTAATTGTTTATTTTTTAAATTTTTAACAAATTTATTTAATCAAAATAGTTGCCATTATTATCTATACATTGCTGCCATCTAATGGGAAGGTTATTAATGCCTTTGCGATAGAACTCCGACGATCTAGACTGCACAAACTGTGTGAAAGCATTTTGTACTGCCTCCTGGGAAGAAAACTTCTTGTCACGTAGATAATTGTCCAAATCACGAAAAAAATGGTAGTCCGTTGGAGCAAGGTCTGGTGAATACGGAGGATGACGAATGGTTTCTAAGTGCAGTTCCTGAAGGGTCAAAATGGTTTCTCGTGCTGTGTGAGGTCTCGCGTTGTCGTGGAGCAATAATGGTGAAGATCGATTCATGAGTCGGGGCTGTTTTACTGCTAGTTTTGTCAACATGGTTCGGAGTTCGGCACAATAGACATCTGCCGTAATTGCTTGACCAGATCGAAGAAAACTATAGTGAATAACACCATGCTGAGACCACCAAACAGTTACCATTACCTTTTTATTGGTAAGTTTTGCTTTAGGACACTGTTGTGGCATTTGACCTGGGGTCAGCCATTGCATTTTTCTTTTCCGGTTATCATAAAGAATCCACTTTTTATCACATGTTACAATTCGATCCAATATTCCTTCATTTCTGTACCGGTTCAACAAGGCAACACAAGTTTCAACACGCGTTTCTTTCTGCAGATCAGTCAAATCATGAGGCACCCATTTTTCGTATTTTTTATTTTATTGATTTGACGCAAGTGAGTCAATAAAGTGGGTAAGGTAACGTTAAACCATGCCGCTAATTCCTGGGTAGTTTGACTAGGATCGGCTTCCACTATCTCTCTTAATTCATCGTTATTCACCTGTGTGGGCGGTCTTCCTCGTGGCTCGTTCTTTAAGTCGAAATTTCCATCACGAAAGCGTTTAAACCAAAATCGCACGGTGCGTTCATTAGTAGACCCCTCTCCAAACGCAGCATTGATATTGCGGGCTGTTTCTGCCGCGTTAGTTCCGCGTCGGAACTCGTATTCAAAAATCACTCGAATTTTCGCAGTATCCATCTTTCTTGTCCAAATTGAATAACAAAAACAATTGAAAGTCGATATTCAAATGTTTCACATTTTTTAAAAAAAGAACATCACAGAAACCATTTGAAAAAAGTTTCATTCGAAAACCTCAAACCATGAAGATTCTATGTCAATTCAAAGAACCTATTGCAATAAAACGGCAATTTCATACTTTAACCCCTATTATTATGTTCTATACATTACTAAATTAATTAATCGTCCTTATATGATAATTACGGGACAGTGAAAGAATCAAAGAATGTCGTCTTAACATAATAACAACAATGACAGAATGAATGAATAAATGTCGTCTACATTTAGCTGAGCTTGAGCTGCTGAACTGTTTAAGTAGAACTCAAATTTTGAGTCGTGTTTCTGTATTGTGTCGCCGTCAGTAAGTTACCTGTGAGGCGTACTGCAATACGCTGTACAGAGTGTCTTCAAACGTATCCGGAGTGACCTCATGTAGCACCTTCTCTTGAGTCTCGTTCGTTTCGCACAGAGCACCCACGACTTGCAACTGAAAATAATAATAAATACGATATTTTAACTAAACATTACTAGTCGTTCAGCGAACAGCAGACCTCGCGAGCACTAATTATAATTAAAAGGACCCGAAAAGTGAAATCAGTGAACGGCCGGCCACTGTGGTTCGTCTGCAATGCAGAAAGCTGCGGGGTTGATTCCAAGGAACAAATATTTCTGCTGACCATAAATATTGTAGGTCACTGGTAGCACACGGGTGTGTGCTGGGAAGTGAGCGTGCCTTTAACAGCTCCGATACCACACTGGAGATGTGGGAGGTGGCTTCTCTGCCGGCCCCAGCGAGGTTGTCGTTAGCTCCTCATTGAGGTGCGGGTGGTGAGCAGCCTTATCGCTCCGGTACCTGTCTGGATAACCAGGTAGTGTCCTAGGGCACGAGGCTACACCCCTTTATGAGAACCAGTCTAGCATTGGGAACTAGATCAGTCTTAAACTCGATCCCCGACGCCGCCCTTCTGGGTGTTCGCGGGTATAGTGGACTCCGCACGGAATGCATTTGGCTGCAGACCCCTGCATTTGGCTGTCGGTGGGGACGCTATAACATATACAAGATGTAACGGGCATGCCCTTTTAAGCCGAAAGGGGGTTAATTCTAGACATCTAGGCGAACAACTTTTGTTCTACGACTTTTGAAAAATCGAACTTTATTTTTGAAATTTTTGGGGTTACGGTTTACTGAAAAAACAGCTACTTTTGAAAATAAACGTAATTGTAGTTTCGATTGTTGTCGATTAAACTAAATCAAAGAACAAGATAAGGTCAATGACCTCGAACTCTGAGAAACAGCTGATTTTCAAGTAAATTTTAATCTTAAAATTTTCGAAAACCACTTCGAATTTTCAAAAGTTGTAGAACGAAAGTTGTTCGCCTAGACGTCTAGAACAACCCCCTTTCGGCTTAAAAGGGCTTGCCCGTTACACCTTGTATAAATAGTCAAGTAGAGAGTGGTGTGACAATAAATGTTTTGTTTCTGGTTCAGGATGTTTTCTATGTATCATATGTATGTAGTTACAAAAAAGAAGTAGTTTTGTGTATTTATTTGCTGCTTAAACGACTTCCTATAATTTTGTAATTAATTAGTTATTGTTGTGTATCTATTGTAATTTGATTTAGATTTTGTAATTTTATGTTTAAATGAATAAATAATTTTTAACAGTAAAGGATTGTAATCCAAATAATCGATTTTTTATATTATATTTTATAAAAAATAAGTATACTCCCAATATGACTAGTAGTATATCCCAGTGCTTAGATTGGATAGCGCCGTGTAATGTCGTGCAATATTTATTTATAGTGAACTTATCTATATAATATTTTTATTTATAACTTACCCATTGCAAGCCCGCCTTGCCCGGCTCGATGGCGGGCGGGACCAGTAGACCGGGCAGACCGTCGGCTATCACCGATATCAACTCTTGAGGTAACCGGCCCTCGTCTGAAACAAACATTTACTTATAATCAATAACAAATTTCCAGGGATTTACGTAATAAAGCGATTCTATAGGAATTTACTACAGGTCAGTACTATTATACAGTAATTGACCGAACGAGCGAAGCGAGTGAGGTCCAGTGTAGACGGGCCTGACGCTTGTATCTTTGTATGTTTGTTCGACGATAACTTGAGTACCGTAGCTCCGATCTTCATGAATTTTGGTATGCGCGTAGTTTAGGTCAATAGAATTTATGAGTTCGAAGATGAGCCGGATCGGTAGGGGGGTTGGGGAGATAGGGGGTCGTGAGGTCTCAGTTCGGGGCGAACTTCTACGTGATCATTTGAAAGGATTTTTGCGTGATCTTCATTAGTTAGTCAGTGGCTGTAAAATGCATTACCTTTGTACTGTAAAACGATAGCAGCGAATAGTTCCAGCGATTCCGGTAGACATATTTGACTCGCTTTTATACTGAGTTTGACTAGCGGTGCGTGGTGACATCGTAAACTGTAAAGATCTGGAAACACAACATTTAAGGGGTGTAATGTAATCATCATTACATCTATATCTATACTTATAATAAAGGAAGAGAGGACAAAAATTCTGTACTTGAAAGTAAATTAAAATAAAGAGGTCTAGGAAACTTAGAATAAGTAGTATAACAAAATTATATAATTTTTAAAATTCATTTCTGTCTGTTCCTTATACAATTAAAAACTACTAATTCGATTAAAATCCGGTTTTCAATATTGGATAGTTCTTTTTCGAGAAAGGTCGTGGTATACTTTGCATCGAAATCCAATTAGTAGAACCCGAGTAATGAACGAAAAAGTGCAACCGCTCGAGAACCGCTCGGCCGCCCGCGCCCGTCATAACTGACAACGCGTTTTTCACATCCGCGGGTGAAACCGCGGGGCGCAGCTAGTAAATAAATAAAATAATAAATAAATATTGCTCGACATTACACACAGAGCTATCTAGCCCCCAAACTAAGAACTAAGCTTGTACTATGGGTACTAGACCACGGATATTCTACATATTACACTTTTTTTTGTAAATACATACATATTATACAAAGAAAACACCCAGAACCAGAAACAAACATTTATGGTCACCGGAAATATTTGTTCCCAGCGGGAATCGAAATGAGAAAATATAGTCCCACGTGTTATTCCAGGGCTCCAACTTTCTATACACCAAGTTTCATAGTAATCGGTTCAGTAGTTTCGCCTACGTCTCCGGGTGATATTCTAAATAATTCTTGTAGTATATTAGTAGTATTAGAGTATGTTACCTAAACTGACTAGCACGGTGAGGAATTTGAGAGTGTTACACAGACAGCTCAATGTGTTCTCCGGGTCGCCCATATCCCCGGGAGATATTCTACATAATTCTTCTATGTCCTGGAAAATAATGAAAGAACAATCACAATCATAAAGGAAAAAACAACATTTCACACCCTATAAATATAAAAAACAAGGGAAAAGTACAATAACAGAAGCATAGTCCAATTTATTCATATCTAATAACATTTTCTGTTTTGAAACACTTGTAAACTCAATTAAAACTTAAAAGTAATCAAATCTAGTTGACCGAACGAGCGAAGCGAGTGAGGTCCAGTGTAGACGGGCCTGGCGCTTGTATCTTTGTATGTTTGTTCGACGATAACTTGAGTATCGTAGCTCCGATCTTCATGAATTTTGGTATGCGCGTAGTTTAGGTCAATAGAATTTATGAGTTTGAAGATGAGCCGGATCGGTAGGTGGGTTGGGGAGATAGGGGGTCGTAAGGTCTCAGTTCGGGGCAAACTCCTAGTTTAAACCAACTAGTTCCAAAGAAAGAAACTGATAAGGGCTTGGTAGAAATACCCGTCACCCGAACTAAGCGTTTCGCATCGTCATTCTTTATTCGTACTGCGAGGGAATGAAATCAGTTGCTTGAGTATATCTTCCCGGATGTCTACAACTTGGGGTCTTCAAGTCACGAGTGAACTCCTAAGTAACCGTGCAACATCGCTTACCTATCAATAATTATAAATAACGTATCTTAAAGAAAGTATTATATCATTTACTCCCTTACTTATAAAATATAATGTACACATGACTAACTTATGTGACGTTTGTCTCTGTCTGTCAACTTTAAAACTTCATGTGACAGTAAAAGACAAACATTGCATGCAAGCATGCAATGCAGCGCATTAATTAGCGTTTATAAGTATAGGGGTTAATGTGAGATCGAGCGAAAATTATAGCAGTCGTATTAAAGCCTTTGTTCATAATTTTGTTTGAACCAGACGTTTTTATTGGTACATTTTTCTGGTGTCATCTGAACCAAAGGTCTTCAAGCAATTTCATAAGAAAATATCTAAAGCATGTTAAGAATCTTTAAGAAATCGTACATGATTTTACCTTCAATCCATCGGCAAGTGCATTATTAAACTGTGGGTACGTCAGGACGAAAGTACGAAGATCCTTGTCGTTGCACAGATCGTTAATAAAGGTATAGGCGTGTAGTAACTGGATGGAGTCTTTTTCACTGTAAGAAATACATAATTTATTTCGGTTTTCGCCACTTTAATTTTAGGTAGTCAATAGTCAATAGTCTTTATTTCGTAAGTTAAAAATTTACATGTCAAATGCCTTACATAGAGTAATTAAGTCATTAATTAAATACAATTAATGAAATAAATATTAACTATCATTATAGAGTCAATTTCAAATACAAAAAATAAATAGAAATATAATAAAATTATAATTAATTAGACTACTTTATTTATAACTAAATTCTTTTGGTCTATCATGAGTTAGAAATTCTTCGACACTGTAAAAAGATTGCTCGATCAACCATCCTTTTAGTTTGTTTTTAAACATGTTGAAACTGTGTGATTCGGTTATTATTGCTGGTAGTTTATTGTAAACAACAGGTCCGACGACGTGAGACAACTTAGCTGTCTTAGCCAAGTTCCTGTGCACATTAGCAAGCTTTCCAGCGTTTCGTGTATTGTATGAGTGTTTATCACAATTTTTATCGAATTTGTCTGGGTTACCCCTCACATACACCGCTAGTTGCATGATGATGATGCAGGGTAAGGTAAGTATACCAAGCACTTCGAAATGAGGCCTAGCAGACACATCACTACGGATTCCCACTATAGACCGTATTGCTCGCTTCTGCATTCTGAAGACCCGCTCCCAGTCGGCGGCATGTCCCCAGAACTCAGCGCCATATTGTAACAGCGAGTGAACCGTAGCAAAGTAGCAGTTTCGGGCGACTTCCACCGATACCACGCGAGCTAGGCGACCGAGCGCAAAACAGGCACAGCCTAGTTTTCCGCAAAGTTTGTCAATGTGTTGGTTCCACGTCAGGCCTCGATCGATTTCAAATCCTAGGAACACTGTGCTTTCTACCTGTCCGATCACGGATCCATTAACTGTAACTGAAAGAGGTCTCGTTTTCCGGCCAGATAGGTTGACATGTATAAAATGTGTTTTCCTAGGATTAAGACTTAGCCCATTTACACAGAACCATTCACCCAACTGTGCGACAGTTTCATTTAGCTTCCGCTCCAGCCCGTCCTCAGATATAGCTGTAACAACAGCGGCAACATCATCAGCGTACATCAGTACCTCTGCTGTCGTCACCGAATCCGGCAAGTCATTTAGAAGAAGGCTAAACATAATATTGGATACCGATGAACCTTGTGCTACTCCCATGGATGGGGTTAGGGGATCAGATTGCTGATCATTTCCCACCACCACCTGGGATCGGTCATGCATCATGTCTGTAAGCAACGATAATGCTCGACCTCGGATACCATAGTGGTCCAGCTTCTTGGCGAGAACTGAATGGTTGGCGACGTCAAAAGCCTTTGACAGGTCGCAACATAATACAGCCACCTGTCGACCATGTTCTCTAGCCGCCAGGATGAGTCTGATCAGTTCTCGAGAGATTGTGGTAGTCGACCTACCTGCACGATATGCGTGCTGGCGGGGCGATAGGGAATTCGTTTCTAAAAGAAAGCTAATTATTCTAGAACTTAGCCCGTTTTCCAGGATCTTAGCGATTACTGGAATAATGGACACAGGTCGGTATCCATCCATGTTCTCACGCCCTCCCTTCCCCTTGAACACCGGAGTTACTTTACTAGTTTTTAGTAAAGTAGGGTACTTGCCTTCATCTATGCATAAATTGTAAAGATGGGTCAGCACTGGTACAAGTGGACTTATTGCTGAACGTAAGAGCTCAGTGCTCAAGCCATATATGTCTTTTGACACTTTAGAGGGAATTCGTGAGGTGGTTATTTTATAGACTTCCTTATCGGTGAAATATCGAATATTAAATTCAATCTTTGACGGTGACCTTGCAGCTGCCAGTGTGTGGTTGGCTCTAGTTATGTCAGCGCAAGGAGCTCCACAGGTTTTTGCAGCGTTTAAAAATCGAAAATTGATTGCATCAATCGCATCCTTAACTTTGTCAAATTTCGCGCCGTTTGAGTCTAAAATGATGTCAGCGAAACTAATACGTGGGGAGTTATTTTTCCCTCTCTCTTTATTTACGATTTTCCACATCATTTTTGATTTGTTTTTGCTACAGTTTATCATGTTTGAGTATAAGTCACTTTTAGATTTATTAATTAAGTTGTCAATTTGTTTATTTAAATTCATAATAATTGAAGTAATTGAAGTAATGTCGGGGAATAAATAGCTTAGTTTGGTCAGATCTGTAATAAATGCTTTTAAATTCTTAAGTTCTGATGTCGACCATGATGAGCCGTGTCTTCGATTGTTTACTCTTTTAAAGGGGAAGCAGCTTTCGACCTTACCGCAAATAGTTCTTATCAACGCACTAGAAAAAGACTCCGCGCACTGATTATTATAAAACATCATCGGCCAGTCGACACTGTCTAAGGCTACAATGAAGTTATGTTTGTTTATGTCGGACATATCCCTGGCGAATCTAGTTCGGCTTACCTGGTTACGTCTACTAGCCGTGAACACCACTCGTACAGCCATATGATCACTGAGACCCGTCACGACCGCCTGTGTTCGCTCAGCACTGGCCGGTGAGTTTGTATACACATGATCTAACGATGTGGCAGTGGTCCTACATATCCTAGTGGGGAAGTCTACTAAGTTATTCATCCCACGGGTGGACAACAAATCAAACAGTTTTTTACGTTCTGATGAAGTTCTATCGATCCAGTCTATATTACAATCACCAATTATAACATAATTACCTTCCGAATGGCTAATATTATCGAGCAATCTTTCCAAGTAAACTAAAAACTCGAGCGCGCTCACTTGGTTTGTTCTATATATACAAATTATGCATAAGTTGTAGTCAATTAAATCTATCGCAGATAATTCACAATAAAGCTCCGTTGAAAGTGCCGTTATACCTACATTTTCGACGCATCTAACGTTCTCTTTTACATAAATACAGGACCCGCCATCCTCATGATACTTACGACAGTAACTCGAGATCAAATTGTAACCGTCAATAGAAATACATTTTAAATTATTCTCCGTTTGATGGTGTTCCGTAATTGCAAGTACATCGCATTTGAGTTCGCCACCTAGCAGAATTTCAAGTCTACCTGTTTTTCTGTAGATTGAACGAATGTTTTGATGACAAATCGTTATCTTTACATTATCATGTGCGGTAGGTCTATCCGACTGACGGAGCGCTGCCGAGCGAACCCCGCCCGAGAGGACGGGGACGCCTACGAAACCAGTCAGATAGTTTGATACCTTGTGGCCATGAACTTGGAGTACAGATTGAGTCGTAGAGGTGCTTAGGTAGTCTTATCACAAATACTGCGTGTGTGGTGTTTTGCAGGTTTCTCTTTTCGACAGTGTAATGCTCACAAGGCGAAATCTTGTTGAGGTGATTGAGGACGTTTTCTTCCGTAGTGTCCGGTCTAAAGGACCAAGCTTGAATATATGTAAACTGCTCAGCTACTTGGAGATCATTGTTGGACTGTCCAGAGCAAGTCAACACTCGTACCTGTCGTTTACGGGGACCCGTACCTCCGTCTAAGTTATTATTACTTGTAGCGATATTTATAACCGATTGCTTTGTCTGCAATCGGTTAGAACCGTCGGTCATACACTTGGTATTGTCATTCACAGGTGGCGGGATTATTTTACTGCGATTCAGTTCTCCGTCGCACTTACGTAACTTATCGGATTGTGTCTCGCTCCCTCTCTTTACTGTCTCAGTTTTCTTTTTATCAGCTGTAGCGCTTGCGTACGTAGTTGTGATGTTCGCCACTGCTTTTTGTTTCGCGGGACGTGTTGATCGTTGCAGCGCTGACGGTGGCGTTGTTTTGACCGGTGGAGTTGTCTCAGCTGATCGTAGTACGGAATTTGTAGTTGGTGCGGCCGATTTTTGCCTACCCTCCAGTTTCATACGTAGATTGTTAATTGCCTCGATTTGCCTTACGATTATTACGTTTTAGTCACAGATTTTACATTCCAAGGACGTAACTTTTTGCGCGAGGTCACTGACTATTTCGTGTAGTTCGCGAACAACAGTTTCAAGACCTTTATAAGCCATAATTAAAATATTAAATGCAAGAAATACGGGAGTGCTAACTACCTCGGGCAGTGAAACTACCCTATCGTACTCGTAGGTACTCACGATTTTAGCATATCTTAATATTTGAGGGTTTGCAAAAAAAAAAATTTAAACATAACATCTTGTAAATTACCTGTGTATCACAAATAAATGATTTATGATTATATTATTGTTATGGCAGGCGCCCTAAACACCGATCAACTACCATCACATCACTGTAGCCCATTTTGTTTTTACCCGTAGATTTCTCAATAGTTCTATCTATCTGATCCGGTGGTTATCCTCGGCTACATTTTATAGAGCAGACAGGGATTATCGTCGGTTTGGAGTCCACTTTATTGTTTGCGAGTAACATTGTTATTGAAAAGGGCCTCTGCTTGTTGGCTTCGGATCCATGCACTTTCGGGGCTCCATAGCCCCGGTCCTTCCAAAGATATGGGCTATTGAGCCCTGGACCGGACGTACAACAGACATAATTAAAGTGTACCTCACCTGACAGCTTTGTGGAAGGTCCTCATGGTACAGCACAGGTAGCTGTGTACGTCAGACTGCCGCGTGGAGCCCACACCACGAGTGGCACCCGACAGGCAAAGCAGCAGTCTACATACTTCCACGCCTCCGTAACCACCATCCTGGAACAATATTATTTTGTGAATGCCTCAGAGGTCGAATATGTCTATGTATAATATGTAGTACTAGCTGCGCCCTGCAAATTTACCCGCGTAAGTTTCGTTCCCGCGGGAATATCGGGATAAAAAGTAGCCCATGTGTAAATCCAGGTCTCCAGCTACCTATATTCCAAGTTTCATCGCAATCGGTTCAGTAGTTTTTGCGTGAAAGAGTAACAACCTCACATACATACATACTTACATACAAACTTTCGCGTTTATAATATTATAAGAAGTAAGATATCCGTTGTCTAATTCCCATAGTACAAGCCTAGTGCTTAGTTTAGGGCTAGATTGCGCAGTATGTGATATCGTTCAATATTTATTTATAATTTACTAGCTGCGCCCCGCGGTTACACCCGCGCAAGTCGCGATTCCGCGTTGTTCGAACACCTACATGCCGCAGTGCAAAAATCCACACTTAAACGGACTATCAGGGAAGTACTGATGATGCCAGGTGCGGTAGCGCCTGGCTTCAACAGGCAAGTAAGGTAAAGTTTGTATTTCAGTAAATGACGATGACGATGACGAAGGATGATGGGATTTTCGGGGTCAAAAGTATCCTATGTTACTCTCCATCATTTAAACTATCCCTATGTAAATTTTAATCTAATAAATAGTTATCACCCGCGTAAGTCCCGATCCCGCGGGATTTTCGGGATCAAAAGTATCCTATGTTACTCTCCATCAATTTAACTATCCCTATGCAAATTTTCGTCCAAATCGGTTAAGCCGTTTGACCGCGAAGAGGGAACAAACAACCAAACAAACAAACAGACTTTCGGATTTATAATATTAGTAGGATTTATTTCGGAGTTTTGGCGGGAACGCGCTGAGGAAATTTTCATTTTTGTGAAACCTAGTTCAAATGCGTGTAAATTGTTTGATTTCGGGGTCATATTAACCAATTTAGTTTCGTGAAGGTGTACAAGTGTAATGAAAGTGAAAATCGGTGCAGAACATGGACTTTAGCGTTGCCTCCAAAGCTCCGTAAACAATCATTGTAAATGGCTGCCGTTTTACAATGTTACTCTCGACTTGACTTTAACTATGACGACTTTACTGTTTTGATACAAAATACAAATAACTTGCAAATATTAATAATAATTCACACTGACTAATGTCCATATGACAACATAGCTCATTCTAGCCTCAAACTAAGCACTAGGTTTGTACTATGGGTTTTTGGTGTAAATACATACATACGATACATAGAACCAGAAACACATTTATGGTTAGCAGAAAATTTGTTCCTGGCAGGAATCGAACCCGAAACCTTCCGCATTGCAGTCGGGCATTTGCACGACGCGCCACAGGGGCCGTCACAGAGATAATAGGCAGACACAACAAAATAGAATCAGCGAAATCGGTCCAGCCTTTCACGCGTAATGCCGTGTTAAAGAGAAATATTAATTAATTTTAAAACAAATAGATGTGAATGAGTTGTCTGTAATGTAGTGTCGTCGTATATTTATTCATTTATTTTTTGTCAGAATGTTCTTATGAAAGAAAAAAGCACCAAAGCGATTTTGATAAATTTTGGTATGGTTATTGTAATATCTATACTAATAAAATCGTAACTTAGCGGTGTCTGTTTTTGAAAGATATTTTGAAAAAACTGTACTAACGTAACAGACCCCATTTCCGTGTTTAACTTTTTGTCTGTTTGTCCGTTTGGATGTTTGTCCGTTTGTCTGTTTGTCTGTGCGTTTGTGCGCGCTAATCTCGGAAACGGCAGGACTGATTTCAATGAAATTTGGTATGCAGATAGCTAAGACTTCGATTAACATATAGGCTACTTTTTATCCGGATATTAAGTCCGGATTTCCGGATAAAAAATAAAAATTGTGTAATTTCGTTGTTTTTGAACCATCGGCATCCATCGTCATCCATCGTCATTAATCGTCATCCATCGCCATGGAAGTTCTTCCCTGGTCGTCCGTTTAAGTGTGGATTTTTGCACTGCAGTAGGTAGGTGAAATAAGACAAAATATGTATGTCAGTAAGTGATGATGACGATCAATGACGATGAACAACGCGGGATCGCGACTTGCGCGGGCGAAACCGCGGGGCGCAGCTATAATATAATAATAACATAGAATTGAAAACTCACTTTCAAATTAACCAAATGTACAACAAACTCCTTAGTATCAACAGTCCTCATCAAGGCATAGATAGCTGGCAGGTTTCCGTAGCAGACGTTCACAAGTACTGTTAGAGATTTGTGGCCGATGGTTCTGTGTTGAGGTTCGGACATTGGTCTTGTTATCCATTCGGTCAGTTGTTTCATCAGCCCCGTCAGGTACGACTCTTGCCAGCTTATTTTAATGCCATAGGTTATTTCCTGAAAGTTTAAGGTAAACTAGTTACGAAGTTGGAATAGAGGGTTTTTAAGATAAATTGACCTCAAACTTAACTTTAGGGCTAGATAGAAGCTAGGCTTTTAGCATCATCGATCGACTGTATCTTAGTCTTCGCAGCACTGCTTATTGATTGACAAAACAACATTGTCAGCGCTGCAGCAGCTTTTTATAATTATTTCGTGGAAAATCAACATGAAGGATGTTGAATACTAGTAAGTCTAGTGTGTAAATATTATTAAATCACACTCATACATATGCACTGTGCAAGTGTATCAAACAGCGCAATTTTCTCACAGGACCGGCAGACAGATAGAGCCCATCTTATAAGCAATAGAGGAATAATGTTATGTAAAAGAATGCAAACCTGCATAACTGATAGGAGTTTAATTTTCTTGTCATCTGATATATTGTCTGATAGAAGGCGAGTCAGAATTGGTATAAACCTATAAGCAGTAATACACACTTCAAATATTAGTAAATAATAATAAATTCTGTGACCAACATACAGTGCCATCTAGTCCCATGGTAAGCTGTTAAGCTTGTGTTACGGTGACTAGACAACGGATATATTACTTAAAATTATTTTTCTTTTGTAAATACATACATATTATACATAGAAATACACCCAGACCAGATATAAATATTTATTTTTAAGCATAAATATTTGCACCCAGCGGGAATCAAACCCGCAACCTTCTGCATTGCAGCCAAGCGTTCGCCCGACGCGCCACAGAGGTAATTGTGTACACAGATAACTAATTTATTTATTTATTTATTATAACTGTTGCAAAGGCAATATAAATTGTTTGGAAACTCATTAAACTTAAACAGTGCAAAAAGAGTAAAAATATTGGTAACCTCGCTAAGGTCACTGTTGGTGGTTTTACATCAAAGAATCAGTTAACAATGTAGCATATTACTACCACACTAGCTTTTTTTGACATTACCTTTACAAAAGGTGAATAAGTAGGTACTTGATTTACATCTAAGGAGCTTTTTAAGTTATTGCATAACTTTTATCATGGGCTTTGAGCGCGGTGACCAATTAAAGAAATTCAATAAATACTATGCAATAGCTTTTTACCACAGCAGCCCCCGAGTGCCACTTATTTTTTATTTATTTTAATTAGTTGCTTCGAGATCTGTTTCTGGTCAGATTTTGACTTCCATTTAGATGTTATTATGTAGCAAGTTCTCTATTTAAATTAAGCAAACAATTTTATACACAAAACTCACTTATAAGTATGAGTAAGAGCATGTCTTGCATTAGGTTCTATAGCGGCCCTGGCCAGTACGGCCACACCGGCCCAGTGTGGGCCCCGGCCATCGCACATCACTCGCCATAGAGAACTGAAGAATGCACACACTTCTGAACGGCCAGGCGAAAAGATTGACAGATCACATGATGATGCTATTAACTGGAAGGGGATTAAAATAAATTAATATATTGAATATTATCATCCTCATGCAGGAACCACCTGTTCTTCTTTTTTGTACTTTGTTTGATAAATATTTGTATTTAGGAAATTCCTTTATACAATTGTAGATTAGACATCTCTTGGCAAATGTGCTACTATTAAAAACTTATACCTACCTAAATAATTTATGTTTCATTCAGAAATGTGTGGCAGTTCAATTTTTTTTATCTTACTATTGGAAACATAATTCATCTTTTCCAGGGTCTTATTTATCTCGACGTTTAGACTGTATTAAAATAGCCAGTCGCGAGGCAAGCTTGGTCTCCTAGCTAAAACCTGGGTATAATTCGAATTAAGTATGTCGTATCTTTTCACAATGTGGACTTGTTTTTCACCTCCACCCTTGAGCACATGAACAGGAAACTTGAATAATTGCATTTGAGTTTTTTGAGGAGGCATTTGAAAGTAAACAGATGGTTGTACTTACGCCAAGGTATCTGGTCATCAAATTCAAAGCAGACTCGCTATGAGAAGCTTCGAATTCCCGAGCAGCGGTCACGAAAGATTTTAAATGAGAAAACTTCCCTGCGTCGGCAGGATTACTGCTATTGTCCACTCCATCTATCTCCATTTCGTTGTGCAACATTCACCCAATTTTTTGAAGCTACACCGTCAAAAACTCACAATTTAGCAATAAAGCACAAAAAATACACACTCAATTTATGTAACACGATTAACATTCAGTCGAATTAACTCAAAAAAGTTAAAAACACAAAAATATCAAAATTGTTGGCAGTAAAATTCAATTTCAACTGTTCTACTTGTCAGTTGTTTTCTAGATTTTCGGCCATTTTCAATGTTTACGAAACGCGCACTCGCGATTGGTTGAAAAAATCATAGACGATATTTTATTTTTTTATTGCTCCGAGATTGGCCGGCCACTACAATGTAATGGCTCAGATAGACATGCTACCTACTGGCATGCTTGTGACCAGAACTACAAGCTCACATAAATTAAATTTAATAAACGTCATGCACACATCGGAATTGTCTTTGATTATTGGTGACATGCTCGAACATCGATTGCCGTGCTGCGATCTAGTTGCATGCTACCTGTTGCGCGGGTGGAATGGGCGGGCGAGGCTTGGGTTAAATACGCATGCTTATTTAGCTGCATGTCAATCAGAGCCTTATTAAAATTCTGGCCTAATGCCAAGAAGTTTTTACATATATCTCTTCCTAATGCTACACTTTCTGCGGTAGATTGTTCGTTCAATAAATGACATGTCTTCTACTAGTCTGTGGACATTTAGTTTTTCATTCATTCAATTGTTTGTTCGTTCAAACTGGAAGTAAAAATTGCGTAAATAAACAAAACTAGAAACCGTAATTTCAGCAAAATAAAATATCACCATGGGCGTAGAAGTTGTAACGATCTCTCCAGGAAACGGTACACAACTCATTTTTGCATACAATTATGAGAATTTTGTGACATAACCTTAAAAAAATAGAACCCCTAGAAATGTTTCTTTTTTTTCGTTTTTTACAACAGGTACGATTTACCCAAAACCTGGACAAACTGTTGTGGTACATTATACGGGCACGTTAGAAGATGGTAAGAAGTTCGATTCGTCGAGGGATAGAGGACAGCCCTTTAAATTCACTTTAGGGAGGGGAGATGTCATAAAAGGGTGGGATCAGGGCCTTTCCAAGGTAAAAAGACTTGTCAAGCTTTTATTTATTAAATTTTAACTGTATTTAGACGGTAATCTAGTATCCTAAAAACAAGAATAGCCCCCATAATAATACCAATCTCGTTGGTTACCAAGTTTACAATCAAAATAATAATCTCACTGAAGTAAAAACTCTAACTTAAACCTATGTAAGTCAAAGTTCAATAAAGCATAATAGGGAATTACATTATAGTAATATTTCAACTTTTAGGTCATTTGGTCTTGGATAAACGATATAGTGATTGGCTTTTGTAACGTAACCAACAATGCATAGACAGACAAATCCAGGTAGTGGCCATATGTTGTAGTACACAATGCTGTAACTGGGTTTCATTAGGGCTTACAGACATACAAGGACCCAATTATGAGGCTAATGATCAAATACAGCAACACTACTCAAAATTTGGGGGTACTTAACATGATAATAGTCCAGTGTACCCTATGGGGTACACACCAAGTGGTACCGTTGAGTCCCGTGTACCTTATGCGGTACACAACCACTAACAACATTTAAGCTAAAGCTGTCATGTTCATTAATAAAGATAATTTGAAATAAAAAAAAAATAGGAAACTTGAAGGACTCCTGAACTTTTCATGTTGGTTTGTTTGTTATTTCGGAACTTGCGGAGAAGCTAGTTTTTATGGGACAATTGGAGAGGTATAAAACTTTTGTTTGGGGACTTTTAACGTGTTAAATAATTGACCAGTTTCTAAATTTAAAATTTGTATGGGGTTTTTTTACTTTTAGAAAATGTCAGCTGATACTGATACTGAGCTGATGTCAGACAAGCTGATAACCTATAAAAGAATACATTAAATTGATTGTTTATAATAACCTACTAATGTTCAGCAATAAAGGCTATCTGTATCTTTATGGGAATTTTTAAGTTTGAGAGCTTGTTTAATTAAGTAGCCCTCAAATTTTGAATATTGGAAACTAAACTAGGGCCTATTTTGGCCACAGCATTACACACTTGACTATCCTCAACTCAACAACATAATGTAACTTTATTTTCAGATGTCTATAGGTGAAAGGGCAGTATTAAAATGTTCACCAGACTTTGCCTACGGCTCACGAGGCCATCCCGGCGTGATACCCCCGAATGCAACGTTAATATTTGATGTTGAACTTTTAAAAGTAGAATAATGTTTACTTTTACTGCTGCTTTTTTACTCAAGTATTTTTGACCTGTATACTAATTTATCTTGTGATTTAAAGATATAATTATTTGCTGTGTAAGTCATGGAAATGTATGTTTATGCCTGACTGTGGAAAGGTTATTGCCTTGTGTGTTTGTTTATACTCTGTAACTGGATATCTCAAATTAGTTATTTTAGTTTTTTTTATACTTTTACTACTAACACTTACATTTTGGAACTAGTAATAGTAAGCTTAATAGTAAGCTGCTTAATTTTTGTACCTATATTGATTATTTCAATATGTTAGAACACTTAAAACAATAAGTAAGGGTTTGGTTTAGATTTGTGAAGATTTCTTTAGTAGTAGTTTGCCATGTTTTAAGATTAATTAACTAAAAAACTAAATATTGTCCTTAAATCTAAAACCCAATGAAATATAATCACTTGTTTGACTTTTTTGTGTTCCTAAGCTGTATTCACACAGTAGTTACTTTAATGCATTATACTAAATTAATAATATAAATATTGCAAATACTTAACTTAATAATTACAGTTTATTTACTTTTACTTATAACATTTTTCTTCTAAAGCACATTTATTCTCTAAAGATATGTAGGAAGATATTTTATTCTGAAAATGTACAAATCTACAATGTTACTATGAAGTTTTAATATTATGAATTGCTAAATATTTTATTGTATAATTAATTATTTTAATAAGTTACCTAACAATGTTAATAAATGGCTGGGTGAAAAAAAAAGTGGTTTATGTACAAAAAAATAATTCTTTTATTCCCATAATAATTTTCTTTGGTGTGTATAAAACAATCCTTATATACCCTTTACAGTCATAAAAAACTAAATAAAATAAAACTATACCTTGTATACCCTTTCCTTTGTTATAAAACGAAATAACAAATTTTTATTCATGTTTATGTTATATGTACCT
Source organism: Idaea dimidiata (assembly GCA_949358125.1). NCBI lineage: Eukaryota > Metazoa > Arthropoda > Insecta > Lepidoptera > Geometridae > Idaea > Idaea dimidiata. The sequence goes on from OX442342.1 coordinate 4,242,018, forward strand.
AATTTTTCAATGTTATCAATCGCCATCACATAGTAATCCTAGCAGTGGCTTGTAATCAACTAGCAGTGGCAGTGGTCTGATATTCCCATAGGAATTTCACAACTACCTATGTGCCCAATTTCAGCCAAATTCGCTTAGCCGATTTTGTGTTATTGATAAACAAACAAACATTATACTTTCGCATTTTGTAATATCAGAACTTAAATCAACCAAACCAGACTAAACAAAGAATAACAATTAAAAAAAAACTAAAATGAGGGATTATATTAATACAAAGTAGCGAAAACACAAGAAAAAAACTTTACAATTCTTCATAGGTATAAGTCATCATTATATTCATACAAGAGTTGAAGTGGCTGAAACGACGATTTATATGCATAAATTGTCTTATAAATAGTGTCATCGTTATGAGTATTGTTGCCTAGCAATACTATTCATTGCTTATTCCAGTTTGGTTGAATCATCATAGGGAACAATGTCATTTACAAACAATTAAAAGAATATATTCGAAAACATTGTGTCAGAAAATAATTATCAATTTTCTATGAATCTGACAGAGATTTTCAGTTTAGCTCATATATTATATAATACCCCTTAAAAAGCTAACTTATCACTGTGTCTCTTAAATTAGTCCATTGCTTTTCAGCTAATCCTAAAATTTTCTGGCTATATAAATATCTAAGTGTCTCCAGGACAATAGTTCATTAATGGCACCACAGTATTCTTAGTAAAGGTACTACGACAAAGTGCACAGCTCTCTAAAGCTCCATAACAACATTCCATACAGAAAATATGACCACAATGCAGCACACAAGGCTGTATCATTTCTTCAAGACATGCTATACAAGATTTATTGCTATCTACTTCATTCGGAAGCTCTCTCATTTGATCCATGTGCCTTTTAGCCATGTAGAGGCTCTGCCCACAACTTATAAGGGAATGAATCAACGTTACAACACCTAGAAGTCGTAAATGAGCGTAGTAAGACGCTGCAGCAGGCCTGACGTGTACATAATCTATTCCAGTCGCAGTTTTACCTATTTGTAAAGGCCCACCTCTTATATACGCCAGTGACCGATGAATACTTTGAATCTCAGGCACAATGTTGTTTAAAGCTTTTAATATCACTATAAACACGTTTTGCGCTTCGGGTGTGAGCGTCGCATTGCTTTCAACTTTCTTTTCTAAACGACGGAGCAGTCTTCGAGTGAAATTTTCACCAAATGCAGAGAGTAGAGTACTTAGAAGTCGGTTGGTAAATGCTGGTAGTTTGCGGTAGCTGTCGTCTACTTGCACTATTCCAGAGTATTCTTCGCCCAGAGTCTGAAGGTCTTTCAACGTAGTGAAGGATTTGTACAGTATGGAAGAGACTGGGACGGCTTTGGAAGCGTGTTTTGAAGGGAGAAGTTTAGCGACTGACTCTGCTAGTTGTTTCTCGTAAAGATCATCTTTTTGCCACGCTCGCAGTACTTCAGCCGGTTGAGCCGCCGGCAAGGCCATCATATGAGAGATAGAATTTTTACAGCTTTTTCCGACGTTCAACGGACGGAGATTATTTTAGTATTATCACGACCAGCTGATTTTGACGTTGATTTTATTTATTTATTATCGGGAACCGATTATGGTCATTAGGAAATTAGCCAGTGTCAAGTATTATTAATATTTATACAAGTACTACTTGTAGTAATATATACTCTAAGTATACAAGTTATTTAAGTATCGAAACAGTCAAGTTGTCTTAGTTAAAGTCAAGTCTAGGGAATCATTAGTAAACACTGCCGCCATTTACAAAGATTGTTCACGGAGCTTTGGAGACAAGTCCATGTTTTGCACCGATTTTCACTTTCATTTCACACCTTCACAAAACTAAATTGATTAATATGCCCCCGAAATTAAACAATTTGCACGCATTTGAACTAGGTTTCATAGAAATGAAAATTTAGCACCACATCTCCTCAATGCGTTCCCGCCAAAACGCTCAGTCGTTTGACTCCTCACTTTATTTGAAACTGACCAAATATTGCTAGAACAAAAAGAAGAAAAAAAAATAGCTGTAAAAGCTGCTTGCTAGCAAAGAGGCGTATATATTACTTAACTCTATGCAAAGAGGGCTGAGGGGCTACAAAGAAAAATCGATGAGTTGAAGGCGCCCACCGCCAATTTAGCCCAGTACCTATTTATTTCGCAGATACAGCTTTATAATACAGTGCATCAGCGCATCTTCTATACTACAGAATAAAGGAAGAGGACAAGAAGTCTGTACTTGGAATTAAAAAAAAAAAGTAGTCTAGGGGACTTAGGATAGGTAGTAGAACAAAATTATAAAAAAATTAAAATCATGTCTGTCCGTCTGTTTGTTATACAAATTAAAACTACTAATCCGATTGAAATCTGGTTTTCAATATTAGATAGTTCTATTTTCGAAGAAGATCGTGGTATACTTTCATCGAAATCCAATTAGTAGAACCCGAGTAAGTAGGTAATGAACGAAAAAGTGTAACCGCTCGGCCGCCCGAGCCCGTGACAATGACAACGCGTTTTTCACTTCCGCAGCGCGCAGCTAGTCTTACTAATATTATAAACGCGAAAGTTTGTATGTATGTATGTGAGGTTGTTACTCTTTCAAGCAAACACTACTGAACCGATTGCGATGAAACTTACGAGTATAGGTAGCTGGGGACCTGAATTAACACATAGGCTATCCCGATATTCCCGCGAGAACGGGACTTAACGGGTGAAACCGCGGGGCGCAGCTAGTAATATATAAAGTACTTCCTCTCAACTTAGTTTAGTTTGCGGCACAAAGTACTTTATGTTTGCGGTGGACGCTCAGCCATGACTCATGACAGTATGTATGTTGTGCAGCGTTTCTCAATCTTTTTCGATGGTAAATGTTTCGCGGTGGCCAGACTCTTTGTTAAATTGTACAAAGATTTTACCGGATTTGAAGTTTTGAATCTACTAGGTGGTGTGAACATGATTTTAAAAAATCATCCCTTTTTTTTCTTATTGCCATGAGTAAGTGTTCTAAAATAATAGATAAACGAAATACACTGCATAGGTAAGATAGAAAAAAACATAGTAAAAGCCTAAAAAAAAAGAGAAAAAAACAAGACTTCGTTTTACAAAAATATATATTTATTTTTATTCATCATTCACACAGACTAAAAAAAAGGTAAATTGAAATTTAATTTTAATAATTAAAATGCCACTATGATAAATAGGGCCCGTATTTTACTTCACAGAAAATTTAACACTTTCCTCATAAAGGTACGGCAGTCCAAACGAGTAAAAAATTTTGACATGTGAGTCGCGTCGTTTCGGAAAATTCAAAATAGACAATTCATTTTGCGTTGTCGTGCCGTGTAGCAAAACAGCGGGGTGATTTTCGCCCGTAAAATTTGTAATTTTAGAGATATGTCGAGAAAATATGGCGGATTTCAATAAAAACGCATTTTTTGACATATCTCTAATTTTACTAAAATAATTTTAAACGTGAAAGTTTGTATGTATGTGACTTTGTTACTCTTTTACGCAATACTGATGTAGCATGCTCACCTAGAAGATACTTAGGCCGGCTTGCATAACGGTTCCTAAACATGTTTAAGCTGTTAAATGTGTTTAAAATCTGTCAGAATTTCAAGAACTGTCTATGTGTGGCAACATATTATCAATCGTCCACTTAATGAAATAGAGATGTTCGTTTTCCTATAAATTATTTTAAAATTTATTTAGTTAAATATATTTTTAAATGGTTTTATGCAAGTCGCCCCTAGACTTGAAGACTCCAGGTTTGTAGTTTAGGAATTGTACGCTCGTCTGGCCTGTAGTCTTGTCAAAATTTATGTTAGTCCGAAATAGTTCATTTTCAAAAGAAATGATGATAATGCGTGGAACAGCGTCAGGTGCGGCGCCGTTTCGCCGGCGTGGTTGCGGGCGGCGTTGATGTGTTGGTGCGGCGCCGCCCGCGTCTACCGCTGTCCTCGTCTATCTGAGGCGAGTCCCAGGCTGGGGGAGAGAGAGACACTGTTTAGAAAATGACTCACGTAATCAATTATTGCGTTCAGTTAGTACTTACTAGGAGTTCACCCTGAACTGAGACCTCACGACCCCCTATCTCCCCAACCCCCCTACCGATCCGGTTCATCTTCGAACTCATAAGTTCTATTGACCTAAACTACGCGCATACTAAAATTCATGAAGATCAGAGCTACGATACTCAAGTTATCGTCGAACAAACATACAAAGATTCAAGCGCCACGCCCGTCTACATTGGACCTCACTCGCTTCGCTCGTTCGGTCAATTAGTACAACATACACATGTTTTCAAAATTGTTTGTTGGTAGTCTCCTCGCGACAAAAAATATTGTAACAACATAGTCGAAACGTCAAGGTAAGAGAATTTAAAAATAACTGCGATTTAGAGAAAAAATGGGAAACTGGGTACAGATCGTGTAAGTTAAAAAATTGGTTTGTTGATATTTAGGTAGCTTTTTAAAAAACTATTACATATTATTTAGTTTTTCATTTTGATTTATTGTAATACGTGGGATTTAAATTATTTGCATTGGAAGAAAATCTGATGACTTCAATTCAAGCAATAAAAACTAGGACGGTATTCTGGAGGTTCCAATACTATACAGTTTTTTTTCGAAAACCACTTTGTAAATAAGTCAAAAGTATATTTTGTTACCTGTAACAGAGCTAACTCTAGATTTGGTAGCCTTATCTCTTTGCGATGTTGATTTTCTGCTCGTTGAACTATCTCTAGGGCCAGAAGCGTTTGAATCACGCGAATCTCGTCTCCTATCTGAAACAGAAAAAAATACAATAACAATATATTGACTGGAAAAGCTCAGAATTGTTTTTGTTAATTTAAAAGGTGAATATTATTTAGATTTTAATATAACTAGGAGCTCGCCCCGAACTGAGAACTCACGACCCACTATCTCCCCAAACCCCCTACCGATCCGGCTCATCTTCGAACTCATAAATTCTATTGACTTTAACTACGCGCATACCAAAATTAATGAAGATCGGAGCTACGATACTCAAGTTATCGTCGAACAAACATACAAATATACAAAGTGACAAAAATACAAGCGCCAGGCCGGTCTACACTACACACAAAAACTCGTTTATTGTATGGGAGCCACATTTAAACCACGCAATCAGTTTATGAGATACAGCCCGGTGACAGACGGACAGTGGAATCTTAGTAAAAGGGTGTCGTTTACACCCGGCTGCAAGGCAAGGGTTATGTTTTTACTCTTAGGGTACAGAACCCTAAAAACCAAGTTTAATTTCAGAGTTTATTTTCTTACCATAGTCTTTTTCAGATTTGATGCTAGGTGTGTCAGTAGAGGCATGTGAACTGCCACTCTCCTTCCGGGATTTAGTGGCGAGTGCAGTCACGCTGTCTTTTCTACTTGCTGGATTTACTGAAGATAATATTATGTTTTTAAGGTAAATGTTCAAAATTCTATGCACTAAAATGACTAGTTCCGTGAATTGATTGGTTGATAACCAATGAGCATAATAATACAATGTTACAAAAATAATAAAATGGAAGAAAAATCTATTGTTCTAATGTCATTTCAATTTAGTACTTACATTATTCAATGTAATTTATTTGTCAAAATAATTTAAATACATTTGAAAAAGCTATAGCTAGGGACAATTTGAAATTTACATTCAAGCATCATCTAACAAGCAATTCAGAAAACAAAATGAAAAATAAAGAAACCACGGAAATTAAAAGAAAAGCCATAGTAAACGCGTGAAATTTAAACTAGGTAGCCCTTGAAACCAAACTACAAGAAAAATTCTGCAAGAAATAATAAAATCTACACCAAACTGCCTTCACCAAAATACAATAAAATAAAAAATAATAAAACCCCAAGTGTATAAGCCAACAGTATACATATCCAACTTTATGAACTATTATAGAAGAAAATAATTGTAAGTGGTCCTTGTAAAACAGGTTGAGAACCACTACTGGTCTAAATAGTCCATGCTAATAAATAAAACCAAATGAGAACAACAAATAAACCAAAATGAAATTGTGTAACTACAAAAACCAAGTGTAAAAGCCGATTGTATACAGTTTCTATAAACCCAAGTGTACAAGCTAATTTCTACCTTTAGGAGTATTATCTTTAGATGTAGTCCCTCGAGAACCACTTCTAGGTGTCAAGGGCTTTGGTGACAGACTCCGACCATCTAAATACAAAGTTTTATACTTGTAATTTTACTAATATAATACACAGCTATACACATCGATCTTAAACTTTACAATAGATATGGCATCAGAAGGCAGACAGTTGAAACAAGCCACTGAAGTGTCGCTACATCAATTTCAATGAAGCTTTTGATGTCTCAGCGTCATTCATTGACTTCATCTTAACATTTTGATAGATGTAACAACATTGATAGTGCTGCAGCCTACGAGGAATAAGTAGAATAGACATCTAATTTCACTATAAAATTCGAAAAAAGATGTTCCACGGCCACACAGCAGCAGATGCACATAATGACATGTTCCATACAGTATTACGTATGGTCGACCAATGGCGGACAATCTCTAGTGACAGACTGGGGGTCGAGTCATCGTTCTAGGCCCAGCAATCACCATTTGCAAGGAACATTTTTTCAAAGGATTGTTACTAAAAAATTATATTACACAACATTACACACAGCACAATCTAGCCCCAAACTATGCACTAGGCTTGTACGATGGGTGCTAGACAACGGATATACTACATATTATACTTTTTATTTTTGTATATACATACATTTTATACATAGATAGACAACCAGACCAGATACAAATATTTATTTTTAAGCATAAATATTTGCACCTGACGGGAATCGAACCCGCAACCTTTTGAATTGCAGTCAGGTGTACGCCTGACGCGCCACAGAGGCCGTCAACCATAGGCTACTTCTAAATATGGGATCAAATATTTATGCTTAAAAATAAATATTTGTATCTGGTCTAGGTGTATTTATGTATAATATGTATGTATTTACAAAACAAAAATAAATATAAGTAGTATATCCGTTATCTAGTCACCATAACACAAGCTTAGCAGCTTACCATGGGGCTAGATGGCGCTGTGTGTTGGTCACAGACATTTACCTATTACCTATTAAATATATTGGAGTTTGTTGGCTGCAGCAGCATTTTTTCATGTAATAGCAACATGGAATAGTGTTTGAGACATTACCTCTAAGGCTACTACATAAAATACCTCATACCTCAATGCCTATGAGTGTTAAGAGTGGTGGTGGTCTAGTATACCCTGATTTTTCTTTATTTTATGTGTGCTATTAACATCACTCTTACGGAAGGAAGGAAGGAATTACTCTTAAAAGAAATCTTTGCAAGGAAAGCTGAATCTTAAAATCACATAAGTACAACGATCCAATAAGAGGCTAAATTGAAAGCATCCAGGGAACCCACATGATAATTATCAGAAGTCGGGCTGCCAAATCACAAACATGTAAAACTGGATTATCCACCAAGTATTTCAGATTCAAATTGAATTTGAAAACATAATAGTATCTTACTATTATAAACGTGAAAGTTTGTATATATGTAAGTATGTATGGGAGTGTTATATTTTTTCACACAAAAAGTACTGAACCGATTGCGATGAAACTTGGAATATAGGTAGCTGTATACCGGGAATAACACATAGGCTACTTTTTATCCCGAAATTCCCGCGGGAACGGGACTTACGCGAGTGAAACCGCGGGGCGCAGCTAGTCACTAAGTACTTTTACAAGTGTGATATTATTGAGACATGTATCTAAATAGTTTACCTTCACTATCGTCACCTAAAATAGCTTCTTTACACTTCTGTTTTATCAAAGATCCGTATTCATTCTCCGGCAAACTAAACGGTGTTTCAGTATTGGGAAAAGGTATAGGTTCCGTATCCTCCAGCATAGCTAAATCATAGAGCTTATCTAGATGCTTCCATATATCTTGCGTGGATATTTCCTTGCCTAGAGAATTGGTTAATTTCTCACAAATACAAGCCATGTGAAAATGTTTGTTGATGCCCACCGGCTTGTGGTTTGCCATCGCGTAAAACAGTTGGATTTCCATTTCAACGTCCCATTGTAAAGTATCTCCCGGTTTAGAGTCGCTGTCTTCTTCACTGGAAACCATTTTAAAGTTTTTTAGCGTTTTTCTTTATTTGATTATTACAGCTGAATTCTGAAAATAAATAAACAAAGGGAGACATTGATTGATTGATTGTTTTTTTTTGTTTGATTCGATTTCACTATTATCAATCATAGACAATTATGCACGCATTGGCCGTTGTTGCCATGCCACTGACTACCACTGACCAATAAAATAAGGTCGTTCAAATTGTCACCGTCAAGTCAGAGTTCTGTCAAAATTTTGCAGATTGTATTGCCAGCCTTAGCTATTCTACCTATAAATAGGGTAAAATTAATGAGCAACGGCATGTTTTCATTTTCAATCTACTTGATAGAAAAGAAAGCTTTTCTTTTCCTCATTTGCAGCTCATGTTTGTGTTTAATTTGGCATGGCATCATCAAGGTTAACACACAAGCAATTATTCCAAATTTAGGGTAAAGTCAAATCCCGATTATAGCAACACTTTAATTGTGTCTAATAGCGGACGGTCGCTTCCACAGCAATTCTATTTTGTTTTTTTTTTTCCAAAAGTTAGCAATGATTTTATCAGATTGAGTTATTTTAAACGTTATTTGATACTTGCACAAAAATGGCAAACCATTATGAAGTGCCCAGTTGGTAAGTACAAGCTGACGCCGACGACATAACCAAACTAGTAGTAGCGAATTTCGCTTCCCTCGAATCCACATTTTAGTCACTCAATAATACATTTCGTCTTGTTAAAAAGACATCAAACTTAATACATGACCCTACAAAAAAAAATTTAGGAGCCAAAACTCGTCTATTCTGTAAAATATTTAGGTATTTCCATTACTATTTGATACACTTTTCAGGGCCGGCAAACCCCCTACGGGGCTTCATTTAGACGTGCTGAAAGGCGATAAATTGATCCAAAAGCTAATGATTGATGAGAAGAAATGCTACCTCTTTGGCAGGAACCCTCAAATGAATGATTTCTGTATAGACCATGCTAGTTGTTCTCGAGTGCATGCAGCGTTTGTCTATCATAAACATTTGAATCGAGCATTTTTAGTTGATTTGGGAAGTAGTAAGTATCAACAGTAACACAGTGTATTAGGAGTTTATTGGCCTTTCTGTGCCCACCGATTTGGATATAGTTGTGCGCATTAAGCAATGCCTGGTGTGGTCATCACTCGGATGGGTATTTGATAATTTGTCTGACTGACTGGGGCGCGTTCCGCCCCCCGATGAGAAGAAGCCACAAGAAACTCATGGGATGCAATAATGCTATATAGGTCAAGGATTTGGCCCCAAAAGAAGTTATACATTTATCCATATTTTATCATATATTTAAGTCTGTATCATCCCACTAATATTAGAACTGGTAAAGTTGAGATGAAACTAGGTATGTAGTAAGCTGGAAATCTGAAATACACACTACTTATTATCCCAGTATTCCCATGGGAAAAGTAAACATGTGGGTAAACCTGCAGAGCACAGCTAGTATCTATATGCACAGAAGTAACTACCTACTCAGAACCTGAAATTGTCATGTCTTTATTAAATCTTTTACATCTTACTAATATTATAAACGCGAAAGTTTGTATGTATGTATGTGAGGTTGTTACTCTTTCACGCAAAAACTACTGAACCAATTGCAATAAAACTTGGAACATAGGTAACTGGAGACCTGGATTAACACATAGGCTACTTTTTATTCCTATATTACTTCAATGAATAATGAATATTTCAGCTCATGGCACATACATTGGTCAGATGAGACTGGAATCCAACAAGCCCACACAATTGCCTATAGATTCCAACTTCCACTTTGGTGCTTCTACCAGAAACTACATTATAAGGTAAGACGGCTATCCTAAAAACATGCTACGTTGTCCCGGCTATGAATAGGGCAGGGCTACTCCGTCTCTTCTCATCGGGGTTGTGAAAAGTGGTTCACCTAATATTCTTTTTTTTTAATTGCTTAAGTCATACAAGTAAGTATTTAAGTAAAAATACATCTTCAAAAACACAATGCAGGTTATCTCTTAACGTTTAGAATTCGTATTACTGATTACCTTCTCTTTTAAGAAATGGTTAGTTATTTCAGCTCGTACCTTTATAATTGTATATCTACATTGTGTTTTGTTCGTGAGAACCTGTAATTGGCTTCCTGGTGATGCACGTTTATTTATACAATTTGTAATGGGTAAGCCCTTTTAATCCGAAAGGGAAACATAATCTTAAAATTTTCCAAAAAAAAGTTTGAATTTTCAAAGTCGTAGAACAAAAGTTGTTCGCCTAGACGTCTAGAACAACCCCCTTTCGGATTAAAAGGGCTTACCCGTTACAACTGTATACCTTCTTCTGTAATTAAAAAGCAGTTGGATTTCCTAAATAATATGTAAATTTCAACAGAGAAAGACCAACGGGAAACTCGAGAGGTATTATGGAAGAATTACCGAATACAGAAACTGAAGGTGCACTATTGGGGCTGCCAGAAACACAGACGGAATTAGATGTAAGATTCTTTCATAACTACCTACTTTGCATTTTCCGAACACCCATGTCCCTCAATTACTTCAGATAATCGGCCCTTTAGTGTGGTAATATTACAGCTTTATTCACAAATGCGTGGCGTAATGCTTTGTCTTGCTCTTGTGAGTGATTAATAATCACCGTCAGCGAAAATGTGACAAAAGCTTAGTCTACGCATATGGTCTTTTGTAAATAGGGCTGTTTGATATGTAAGTTTAATACATAAAATCTAGCCCCAAACTAAGCAATAGGCTTGTACTATGGGTACTAGACAACGTATTTACTACATATAATACTTTTTTTTGTAAATACATACATATCTTCTTCATATACAAAAATGAATCCCTTTTTCCCTTGGTCCTAATTCTTTTTTTGTTGTATTTCTTATTGTCAGGAAAAGGTTTTTATGAAAAAAAAAAAACGAAATTCCAAAAAAAACGGGATCGGGACTTACGCGGGTGAAACCGCGGGGCGCAGCTAGTTATATATAGAAAGACACCCAGACCAGATACAAATATTTATTTTTAAGCATAAATAATTGCACCCGACGGGAATCGAACCCGCAACCGTGGACGTGGGAGAAATACGTGGTTAAGATCTAGTAAAATGTGACTATTTATATTTGCAGAACTTAACAGAATTCAACACTGCCCATAATAGAAGAATTTCCATGTTGGGTATATCTACTGATGATGGAACAGACATTATTAAGGTGAGTGATCCCGTGCGTATAGGAATTTCAAGTTAATAAATAAATAAATAATAATAAATAAATGTCTGTGACCAACACACAGCGCCATCTAGCCCAATGGTAAGCTGCTAAGCTTGTGTTGCGGTGACTAGACAACGGATATACCACTTATATTTATATTTCTTTTGTAAAACATACATATTATACATACAAATACACCCAGACCAGATACAAATATTTATTTTTAAGCATAAATATTGGCACCCAGCGGGAATCAAACCTGAAACCTGCTGCATTCCAGCCAAGCGTTCGCCCGACGCGCCACAGAGGTCGTCAAATTGTTTACAATTGTAATTGAGTTGCATTATTAGCTAATTAGATAATTTGCCGTCAATTAGTTTAATTAAAAACTGGTTGCTTCATTCATTACATAATATTAAACAAAGTTGCTTTCCGCTGTCTCTCAGTCTGTTCGTTTGTTTGTTTGTATTTCTGCTTAGAACTTCAAAACTACGTAATAGATTTTGACTTCATTGGCAATTGCAAAGTTGGGAGTTTAGGCGGGAACTCGTTGAGGAGATGTGGTGCTAAATTTTTATTTTTGAAACCTAGTTCAAATGCGTGCAAATTGTTTAATTTCGGGGGCATATTAATCAATTTAGTTTCGTGAAGGTGTACAAGTGGAATGAAAGTGAAAATCAGTGCAAAACATGGACTTAGTGTTGTCTCCAAAGCTCCGTGAAAAAACTTTGTATATAAATGGCCGCCGTGTTTACAAATGATCCCCTAGACTTGACTTTAACTATGACGACTTGACTGTTTCGATACAAATAACTTGCATAATATATTAATGATGACAGTGGCTAATATATTAGGGGTTAAAGTATGAAATTGCCGATTTGTACTGAAAATCTTAATTGTTTATTTTTTAAATTTTTAACAAATTTATTTAATCAAAATAGTTGCCATTATTATCTATACATTGCTGCCATCTAATGGGAAGGTTATTAATGCCTTTGCGATAGAACTCCGACGATCTAGACTGCACAAACTGTGTGAAAGCATTTTGTACTGCCTCCTGGGAAGAAAACTTCTTGTCACGTAGATAATTGTCCAAATCACGAAAAAAATGGTAGTCCGTTGGAGCAAGGTCTGGTGAATACGGAGGATGACGAATGGTTTCTAAGTGCAGTTCCTGAAGGGTCAAAATGGTTTCTCGTGCTGTGTGAGGTCTCGCGTTGTCGTGGAGCAATAATGGTGAAGATCGATTCATGAGTCGGGGCTGTTTTACTGCTAGTTTTGTCAACATGGTTCGGAGTTCGGCACAATAGACATCTGCCGTAATTGCTTACGTATCTTTCTCGCTCGGGTACACTCGACGGTCCCCGAGTTCACCCGATCGAGCCTTTCACCTCCGAGCAAAGACGGAACGTCAGCCTTACTACCTACAAAAAAATTTGTGTGTGGTGTGCCAAAAGAAGTTTTCACTTCAAAAACCTTTTTTATAATTTGAAGTTTTTTAAAGTAGCCGGGTATTTTAATTATTATAATTAATTTTATTAGCTGCGCGATTTAAGTAGATACTTGCAAAAAGGAGACCATAGTCGCCTCCAGTGACTTGGTCGAAATTGTATGGCACTGACTTCTGTGAAACTAGCCCCAAACTAAGTCGTCTAATGTCGTGCAATATTTATCTAACTTGCGCGGTAGCTCTTACACTTAGGAAAATGATGAAATGTTTCCAGCCACCAACCGGAACAAAACGTTCAGCCTCAATGCCGGGCGGTGTCCCAAAGAAGCAGAAACGTAACGTGTCCTTCAATGAAGAGGTCGACATCATTAACCCTGAGGATATAGATCCGACTATCGGCAGATTCCGGAACCTTGTCAAGTCTACGATTGTTCCCAACTCTAATACTGCCTCTAGGAAGATCAAACTGCAGACCGGGGATGAGAGTAAGTTGATATACGACCAGACGACCTCTGTGGCGCGTCGGGCGAACGCTTGGCTGCAATACAGAAGGTTGCGGGTTCGATTCCCGCTGGGTGCAAATATTTATGCTTAAAAACAAATATTTGTATCTGGTCTGGGCGTATTTCTATGTATAATATGTATGTATTTACAAAAGAAAATTAAATATAAGTAGTATATCCGTTGTCTAGCCACCGTAACACAAGCTTAGCAGCTTACCACGGGGCTAGATGGCGCTGTGTGTTCGTCACAGGATTTATTTATTATTTTATTTATTTATTTATTATCTATCTATCTATATAGAAAAGTCGTCTATTTTATAATTGTGGAAGTAAATACATTTATTTTTATCTTTTCTTAGTATATCCCCATGAAAACGAAAATGCTATCTTATCTTATCTTACTAATATTATAAACGCGAATGTCCGTATGTATGTGACTTTGTTACAAATTCGCGCAATAACTAAATCGATTGCGATTAAACTTGGATTATATCTGGAATAACACATAGACTACTTTTTATCTCGATATTCCCGCTGGAACGGGACTTACGTGGGTGAAACCGCGGGGCGCAGCTTGTATTTTATAAATAAGGGTGTAAAAGATTAATATGTAAAATGGTCTATATGTATTACTAGCAATACATATTGACCATTCTACCTACTCAGTTAAAACAACAAAAATGATTCTTATACCTCGTTACGTTACCATCCAGGTCAGCACCACCATTCACTGCGACTGCAGGAGATATCTCGCGGCGGCAACTTGTACTCCGACCTTCCCGCTCCCAGCTCGCATCTCAGTCTCATAGGAGCAAGGTATGTGCGGCAGCGGATTATGAATTTTGCATGTATTTAATTAATAAAATACAATATACAAGCTGTAACGGGTATGCCCTTTAAAGCCGAAAGGGGGTTGTTCTAGACGTCTAGGCGAACAACTTTTGTTCTACGACTTTTGGAAATTCAAAGTACTTTTCGAAAATTTTAAGTGTAAAGTTTACTTGAAGATCAGCTGCTTCTGAGAGTTCGAAGTCATTGACCTTATGTTTTCCTTTTATTTAGTTTGATGGTTTACAATCAAAACTTCAATTACCTTTATTTTCAAAAGCAGCTGTTTTTTCAGTGAAACATAATCTCAAAATTTTCAAAAAAAAAGTTTGAATTTTCAAAAGTTGTAGAACAAAGGTTGTTCGCCTAGACGTCTAGAACAACCGCCTTTCGGCTTAAAAGGGCTTACCCGTTACACCTTGTATACCAGGCCCCCTACCGCGTAACTCCCATCGAGTTCAACTCGACGTCACGTATCAATTTCTGCTCGCTCCTTGCGCGGTAGCTTTTTCCAACCCCGTTTAGCGAAAGCATCGTATTCCCGAATCGACGTCGAGTTGAACTCGGCGGGAGTTACGCGGTAGGGAGGCAGGTCACTCCTTTGCGCGGTGTCGATTTGTTGACATCTCAAGTCGACGTCGCGTCGGCATCAACTTGCTCAGTGGATCTGCAGAACAAACGACATAGTACATCGTAGAATATGGACAAAAGTGTTATTTAGTGCTTGTTTCCCCAGACTGGGCCTGTCGTTACCCAACCCCGCCCCGGATGTGGAACTGGAGGGCCCACAGCCACATCACAACGTGCAGCCTCCACTACCCAATACTGGTGAGTTGAGTATACAATGTGTAACGAAGACAAGAGCCCTTAGTATGAGTTCTGATAGTTTATCGTCTCGATGAAACTGGCTGTGACGAATCGATATAATAATCGATATTAATTCGATATTTTATGTTACGTGTGGCAGCATTGTACAGGTGGCAACACTGTTTAAGAAAAATAAAGATAGCGTGGGTCCTTTTGACATTTTTCGCTCCAAAGGAATGCGTCTTTTTTCATCGTTAATTTAATTATCTTACGAAACCAGTACCTGAAACTGCGAAAGTGCACCAAACTGGCAGTTTACTTCATACATTTTCCATCAGCGCCTCTAGCGGTAACTATTATGAACTAAAATAATGTATGGAAGTAAACTGCCAGTTTCATCGAGACGATAAATTATCAAAACTCATACTAAGGGCTAAGGTTAAGCCGAAAGTGGGTTGTTGAGTTCATACAGGGTGTGACTAGGATACTCTTTGAAGCCGAGGGGGGGCTGTTCTAGACGTCTAGGCGAACTACTTTTGCTCTACGAATTTAGGATATTTTATTTTTTATTTTATTTTTGTTGATAATAACAACAAATACTAAACAAATATTTAAGAGCGACATTTAAAAAAATAAAAATATAAGTATGGGTAACTACACTACACTAATGAAAGTGTGTGTGTTTGGATGTTTGTAACTCAATCACGCAAAAACTACTGAACCGATTGCGATGAAACTTGGAATATAAGTATGGATACCGGAAATAACACATACGCTACATTTTATCCCGATATTCCTCCGGGACCGGGACTTACGCGGGTGAAACCGCGAGGCGCACCTAGTATAGAAATAAAATTTAGATATAATATTATTTTATTTGTGTGTTTCAGCCCCAGAAGAGGCGGCATCGAACGAGCCTCGAAGAAAGAAATACGCAAAAGAGGCGTGGCCGGGACGAAAACCAGGACTTGTATCGGCTGTTTAACACTTTATTTATACTGTATGCTAATAATTAAGATCACTCAGGGGGTTATTTCTGTATTTAAAACTGACCAAAAATTCATTTCAATATCATTGACGACTTCTGAGGCGCGGCTGTTTAACACTTTATTTATACTTAATTCTAATTAGATCACGCAGTGGGGTCATTCCTGTATTAAAACTGACCAATCTTTCATTTCAATATCATTGACGACTTCTGAGGCGCGGCTGTTTAACACTTTATTTATACTTAATTCTAATAAGACCACGCAGCGGTGTCATTCCTGTATTAAAACTGATCAAAATTTCATTTTAATATCATTGACGACTATTGTGGCTGGACTTATACCGGCTGTTTAACAATTTATTCATATTATGTGCAAAAAAGGTCACTTAAGGACGCGACTCATGTGAAATCCCTTCCGATGGAATGGTTTTATTCATAACCGGTATCAAATAGATCTTTAAACAATGTATTATGTTATTGTACATGATACAAGAAGTGTCCCCTTCATTTCAAAAACAATAAAAAATAACTTTAAATACCACTATTATACAGGCAAAGTTACCCCTGTTTTACAAAATAAATCAATTTTTCTTCTAAATCCTTAACCGCTATATTTTCTTATAGGCATCATAATATTAGAAAATACAATACCTAGAACCCCTTCATCGCATTTTTTCAAAATATTATTTTAATCTTCGTTAATTATTGATTTTACGAGAAATTGTAGATTTTTCACGCAATTCCATCTCGCTCATTTATATGCAATAGGACAAGGACCGTTGCTTATCATCTATCGCCGCCTTAACGGGGACATTTCTGTATTAATATTGGCCAATATTTGATTTCAACATCATTGACGACCTCTTTGGCGCGTTAGGCAAAATAATCCAAAGTCATGGTTATTGATTGCTCCTGTTCAAATTTTAAATATCTTAATTATGTATAAATATTGTAATTTAACACATGATCACAAAAAAAAACCATGACTTTCTTCAATACTAAGTCGCGAAAACAAAATTAAACTGAAATTTGAAATCAAAAATTGATTGCAATAATATTGAAATGAAAATTTGGATAATTTTAAAACGAGAATGGGTCTTTTTATCATAAAAATAAACTACAGTAGAATCCGTTTGTAAGCCTTTGGTAAGCGAAGCGTACGGGTTCGATCCCTGTCACGGGAGGTTTTTTGATGCATTTGTCAAATATTTTTAGTAAAATGTCTGAAAGTAAAAGTTTGTGTGTATACAAGATGTAACATGCATGCCCTTTTAAGCCGAAAGGGGGTTGTTCTAGACATCTAGGCGAACAACTTTTGTTTCACGACTTTTGAAAATAGGAACTTTTTTTTTGAAAATTTTGAGGCTATGGTTCACTGAAAAAACAGCGGCTTTTGAAAATAAACGTAATTGTAGTGTCGATTGTTGTCGACTAAACTAAATGAAAGGACGAGATAAGGTCAATGACCTCGAGAACTCTGAGAAACAGCTGATTTTCAAGTAAACTTCAAACTTAAAATTTTCGAAAACTAGGTACTTCGATTTTCCAAAAGTTGTAGAACAAAAGTTGTTCGCCTAGACGTCTAGAACAACCTCCTTTCGGCTTAAAAGGGCATACACGTTACACCTTGTATATATATGTGTTTGTTTGTTGCTCCTTCACGCAAAAACCGCTAAACCGATTGCGTTGAAAGTATATAGGTATATAGGCTGAAGATATAGGAAACCACATATGCTACTTTTTATCCCGAATTTCCCACGAGATCGGGACTTAAGCGGGTGAAACCACACCGTAGCTAGTTTTATTTTGTAACGTCATCGAAAGCAGTTAGTCAATACAACAGGCGTCAACGAATTCTACTGTACTCCTATCCCCCTTATTACAGAACTTGGTTTAACCTCGAGTTAGTTAAACAAACTGACAGACTTTGTTTTGATACTAGTTATAGAATAGGTACGATTGAATTGCGTTATATTTTACTCTAACATGTAAGTTATTCTAAAAAATAAATATAAGTGAAATAAATAATATTTATGTTGTTTTTATTTTAGACAATTTTTGTTTAGTTTCGTCTATACTAAAAATTATCTTACTTCTTACTAATAAATAATATTATAAACGCGAAAGTTTATAAAATTCACACGAAAACTACTAAACCGATTGCGATGAAACTTGAATACCTATACGTAGCTGGCGACCTGAAATAACACATAACATAGGCTAGTTTTTATCCCGATATTCCCGCGGGAACGGGACTTACCCGGATGAAACCGCGGGGTCCAGCTAGTATTACATATTAAAGGAAATGTAGGATAAACACCTATAGTGGGCAGATCTGCTGTGGTATCATCTAATTAGCATCCACCGCTAATAGTTGCTAAGTTGCAGTACATTGCTGCTTTGACGTAACGTGGTTGTTACCGGTGACTACTTCAGAGCAGTAATGTATATAGAATACGAAATATGTTTTTTGATAGTAAATAGCAACTAGTAGCGGTGGATGCTAATTAGATGATACCACAGCAGCAGTAGCTGCTGTGGTATCATCTAATTAGCATAGCATAATTAGCATAGGTAGTAACCTACCTACGCTCTGAAGCCACGATCATAATCTATATGTACTTATAATAAAGGAAGAGCGGACGAAAAGTCTGTACTTTGAAGTAAATTAAAAAATAATATTAATAAATTTAAAAAATCTAAAATCCCACGTTTTTAAATGTCTTAGAAAGTGTAAAATAACCCTGCGGGGACAAACGAGGGGCCACTCAAAACGTGTGGAGCATCTTGACGATTTACACCCAAAACCTATGTATGCCAATAACCTCCCTTATTTATAAAATATTATTTATTTCTTATCGGTTGTGAACCGATTATGGCCATTAGGAAATTAGCCAGTGTCAAGTATTATTTATTTATGCAAGTTATTTGCATCGAAACAGTCAAGTCGTCAAAGTTAAAGTCAAGTCTAGGGAATCATTTGTAAACACGGCGGCCATTTACAAAGATTGTTCACGAAGCTTTGGACATAAACGACGCTAAAGTCCTTGTTTTGCACCGATTTTCACTTTCATTGCACTTGTATGTACACCTTCACGAAACTAAATTGATTAATATGCTCCCGAAATTAAATAATTTGCACGCATTTGAACCAGGTTTCACAAAAATGAAAATTTAGCACCACATCTCCCAACGCGTTCCTGCCAAAACTCCAAAATATTATTTACACATGTTATGTGATGTTTGTCTCTGTCTGTCAACTTTGAAACTTCATGTGACAGTAAGAGACAAACGATGCATAGTTATGCAGCGCATTAATTATCGTTTATAAATAAGGGGGAACATCCGTAAGAAGTGCCCTCGTTTGACAAACAAACAAGAATAGTGAGGGTATAAAAACGTGGGAAAAAGTTTTCTAGGGGACTTAGGAAAAGTTGTACAACAAAATTCTATAATATAAAAAAATAAATAAAAATTCATGTATGTCTGTTTGTTCCTTATGCAATTAAAAACGACTAATCCGATTGAAATCTGGTTCTCAATATTGGATAGTTCTATTGTCAAGGAACGTCGTGGTATACTTTACATCGAAATACGTAATAAGCAAAACTGCTTGTTTCGGCCTATGTTGGGTTTACTAGGTACGTAGTAAATTTAAAATCGTAGTCTTTTCTAGTTTTATTACCCAATGTCCTCTTTGTATATGGTCCATGTATAGGGCTACGTATCCTGAACCCGTAGTGTGAAGATTTCGTAAAAAAAAACGCGAATGTGATGGTCAAGTTAACGCGTATTTTGTATGGAAACTCAAAAAGCGCCCCTAGCGGACGATATCGAAGATACCAGTTTCTATACAAAATACGCGTTAACTTAAACCTAACCATCACGTCCGCGATTTTTTTACGAAAAAACTCACACTAGAATAAAATAGAGTAGAAAACATTTATTGGTAGCAAACACACGGAAGAACACCAAAGACTCAAAATAAATAGAAAAAAAAACAACAATTCACAAAAAAAAAACAAGAAATAACAACAAAAACATAAACATAGGCCAATTAAAAACGTCCAAGGAGCCGCGTGTCTGCTGCCAACGAGGATCTGCCTCGGCATACATTGTGGTTCCAAAAGAAACCACAACACCGGTCTACCGGCAGCTCCTCCTAATGACGCATCGAACTGCCAAGCCGAAGGATAATAAAGAGGGTACTGTACGAAGTCGAAAGACTATGCGAAGTCTTTCGTAGCGATAATTACTACGAAAATATATCGTAGAGGTTACGAAAAATTGTTTAGTTACGTTAATATTGCATTTTTTCCCATACAAATAAGTCGTTTTGCTCATCTGTCTGTCTGTTTATATTTCACAATCAATTATCTAAGTATACTAATATAATATTACAGAGATGAAATGTATGCAAAGTCTTTCGTAGCGGTAATTACTACGAAAATATATCGTAGAGGTTACAAAACATACACTCACATACATACATCTTACCAACGTGACCTCTTTGTAACATTAGTAGTATATTTAAATAATTGTTTGTAATACGTAAACAGACAGACAGATGAGCAAAGCAAGCAAATGAAAAAAATGCAATATAAACGTACAAAAAAAAACAATGTTTCGTAACCTCTACGATATATTTTCGTAGTAATTATCGCTACGAAAGACTTTGCATACATTGTATCCTTTGCATTCCATTGCATCATTGCATTTTTCCAATAGAAAAAAGTCGCTTTGCTCATCTGTCTGTATCTTTATGTTTTAAAAACAATTATCTAAGTATACTAATCATATAACAAAGAGGTCACCATGGTAATATGTATGTGAGTGTATGTGTGTATATTGGGGGTAATATCCGACATTACGGGACCGATTTTAAAAAATATTAAACTAATAGAAAGCTACATTATCGAGAAATAACATAGGTTACTTTTGATCCCGATATTCCCGCGGGAACGGGACTTACGCGGGTGAAACTGCGGGACGCAGCTAGTTATACTATCCTACTAATAATATAAATGTGAAAGTGTGTGTATTTGGATGTTTGTTACTTAGTCACGCAAAACTACTGAACCGATTGCGATGAAACTTGGAATATACGTAGTTGGATGCCGGAAATAACGCATAGTCTACATTTTAATCCTGACATTCTCGCGGGAATGGGACTTACGCGGGTGAAACCGCGGGGCACAACTAGTATGGTATAATTTATTAATTATTCCATAAGTTTAAATCCACTTATTCCATTTTTTTCCGCACGTTATTTTGTTATCGGCACAGTAGACACCTACATAAAATATTTATATTTTTTTAATCTAGCCGCAGACTAAGCAATTAAGCTTGTATTATGGGAGCTAAACAACGAATATCTACTACATTTATACTTAAGTATTTTAGTAAGGACCATATTATAGCTAGATATTCGTAGCGCTTAGCGGACTCGTCCGTGTTCCGTTGGCCGGTGTAGCCAGTAAGAAAGACGGGGAAAATCTTGTTTTACTGCCGTCTTCCCATTTCGAAAAGAGCGTGTTACATCTTAGACCACATCACCACTTACCAATAAGTGAGATAGTGGTCAAACGCTCATCTATCGTGTGAAAAAAACATACCTACTTATAATAATAATAATAAATTTTATATTATATTATTATATATTATTATTATCGCCATATTCCCCATAGTTCCCCCCAGTACCCGATCCACTACCAACCCATTTCCATAGCCCAAGTAGTTTTCACCCGTAGTTTATTCATAGTTCTATCCGACCCGGGGGTTGTCCTTGGCTGCATTTTATAGTGCAGACAGGGATAATCGCCGGTTTGGTGTCCATCTCAAATTTTGAAATTAAATGTTACTAAAACGGGCCTCTACGTGTTGGCTTCGGCCCCACGCACGCCTTCCAAAGGTCCGGGTGCTCCATAGCCCCGAGAATCCAAAATGGTAACAACAATAATAAATTTATTTATTTCCTCCTCAAACACAACTTATACATAGAACACTGACAATAAGAAATATGACTAAGTAGAGGAAGCTGGTGTCTGAGGTAGGCATCACATAGATACCTGTATTACAGATCTGGATTTGACCTATGACAGACTTGACCATTGTCGTGCCACTCATCACCAGGATCCATAATAGTAAGCAACCAGAAACAAACATTTTAAGGACAGCAATAATTGACATTTGTAAATAAATAAAATACCCACCAAGAAACTATAACAATAATAAATGTTGACTGTTTAGTTTGATAAGAAGTATTGTGTTAGAAGCACTTAGCAACAATGTTGCATGCCAGGTTTGGCGGAGTAAGGTGGTCCTATTTCTATGTAACATCTATTATAAAGTACCCTTATTCGCAATAAATCTTATCTTACTAATATTATAAACGCGAAAGTTTGTATGTATGTATGTGAGGTTGTTACTCTTTCACGCAAAAACTACTGAACCGATTGCGATGAAACTTGGAATATAGGTAACTGGGGACCTGGATTAACACATAGGCTACTTTTTATGCCGATATTCCCGCGGGAACGGGACTTACGCGGGTGAAACCGCGGGGCGCAGCTAGTGAATAATAAATATAAACTTATCCCCGATTGAAATCGAGACCTTCTGCCTCGCAGCCGGATATTCGTCCGCCACACCACTGAAGCCTACGATTTATGTATGTATAATAATTATCTACCTACTTACCTGTCTGTGTGTCTACTCTACTAATAAACATAATTGCCATTTGCCCAGTTATTAGCTAATTACACACACACAGCGTAATCTGAAACAACCTGAAGGATTCTTACCCATATGTAGGTATAAGTAGGTACCTACCTACAGCATAATCCGCCTCCCGTCAGTCGGTCGGAGACCTTCGTACTGAACAGACGAGTCTGTGCCCGCGCGTTGCAAAACAAGTGTCCAAAAATCCTAAATATTGAGTGAAAAATACAGTGGTTTGTGTCGAAATATAACAGAAAAAGCTTGTTTTAATCTGTGAGTATTTTTTTGGTCTTAAACGTAAGTCGTTATTTAAGTATTTGTAGGGAAAACCTGTTGCTGTTCAGAGATATAAATTTGGACAGTGATTGAAAAATATTGCTAACAATATCTCATTGTTCAGGATTTTAATAAAGAATCGATGAATGATAAAAATGGTAATTTTATAATTGTATATTTCAACTGTTTCTCGTTGCGTTATTATTTTATGTTTAAGAGATGTTTGGTGTTTGTGAGGTAATTAAAGTCAGGTTGTGTTGAAGAAATCGTTTTGAGCGATATAGCCGCCTTTTGTACTTACAATATTTATGTGTATCTCTTTTGTAATGTAATAACTTTGTTTTTTTTTCAAATAAATATGTATGTAGGTATCTAAAGCAGTAGAGCTACAAGCAATAATTATAATCATAATATGAGACCAAAATAATTTATTCCATAACCAAATACACAATTAAAAACAACAAAAACAATAACATACAAAAATCTTAGTAATATTATAAACGCGAAAGTTTGTATCATGTATATAGGTATGTATGTGAGGTTGTTACTCTTTCACGCAAAAACTACTGAACCAATTGCGATGAAACTTAGAATATAGGTAGCTGGGGACCTGGAATAACACATAGGCTACTTTTTAACCCGATATTGCGGGAACGAGAATCACGCGGGTGAAACCGCGGGGCGCAGCTAGTAAACCTATAACTAAAACAAAAGGAAATTGTCAGCACCTTCCTCCCGCAGCATAGTGCCCAAGATGCTGGCGGCGTTCCCACGCTGGATAACCGAACTTGTCCGCTGGGACAAGAAGCCGCCAGCCCAGCCCTACAATGGGCCCTACCATGACGTCTTATAAGTCAACTTTTTGAATTCACACGATTTGTTAACATATTTACATTTTTAATCGCGTACTATTTTTACCCGACTGCCAAAGGAAGTGTTATGTTTTTTATTATTTTATTACCTCGACGTTTCGATCATTTTACAATGATCTTCGTTGTTTACTGTCCGGTGGTGGGTAGGTAAAGAAATTTTTAAAGTACCTACGTGAGTAACCGCAGGTAAGAAAATTACAAAAAAAATAGTACGCGATTAAGACCCGGTAAAATGTAAAAGTGTCTTATAAGTCGACGCGTTGTCGTTTAGCTAAAAAAAATAAAAACACATCAAATAATTTAAAAAAAAGTACTTAAATCAAACTTAAAAAAAATATAAAAAGGTTTTTTAAATTGTCAGTGGTTCTTAAAAATAGTCGGGGTATTTTTTATTTAAAATTTAATTTATTTTATTGAACGGCAAAAGAACGACTTAGCAACGACAAACAAGCATGGTAGCGCGGAATATTATACAAGGTGAAACGGGTAAGCCCTTTTAAGCCGAAAGGCGGTTGTTCTAGACGTCTAGACGACCAACTCTTGTTCTACGACATTTGAAAATTCGAACTTTTTTTTTGAAAATTTTGTGGTAAGTATTGTTTCACTGAAAAAACAGCTGCTTTTGAAAAAAAAGGTAATTAAAGTTTTGATTGTAGTAGACCAAACTAAATGAAAGGACAACATAAGGCCAATGACCTCGAACTCTAAGAAACAGCTGATCTTCAAGTAAACTTTACACTTAAAATTTTTGAAAAGTACTTCGAATTTCCAAAAGTCGTAGAACAAAAGTTGTTCGCCTAGACGTCTAGAACAACCCCCTATCGGCTTAAAAGGGCATCCCCGTTACATCTTGTATGTAATAGTTATTAAACTTAGGAATAACGATCTACACGGTGCCGATTTCTCAGCCAATTTGTTAACAGACGATGGCTGATGTCACATTTTTGATGACGTTTATTACTTATCAGTTACGAGAGCAACAACGCAAAGGGTACCTAGTCAGTGAAAACGATCTTAAGTCAGTCAAAAACATCGTGTGAACAAATGATCCTTTTTTTCTATTGGCCCGCATAATTCTGTACATAGAGATAAAGAAAACGAGTTTTTCCAAAGGAAACAGCGACATAATTCCATACCTCTACGTAGACAAAGCAAGACCTTTACTCTAATTCTACGAACGAAAGAAAAAAAACTGTCATCCAGAAATCTGCCACAATTTCGTAGCTTGAAAATTACCATCGTGTAAATTTTAGAGGTGAAAGTTTGTTACTCCTTTACTAGAAAACTACTGAACCGATTGCGATGAAACTTGGTGTGCTGATAACTGGAAATCTGGATTAACATATAGGTTACTTATATTGTTTTATATTCCTTCGGAATTCGGAGGAAAGCGAGTAAAACCACGGGACAGTTGTTTGTCCATAAAAGTCGTAGCGACAATAGCTTCTAGGTATATTGTAGGTGTTATTTATTACCTATATATATAGGTAGTACTGATTATTTATCTATTGATTTTTATTGTTAGCTTTCTACGCTGTTGTTTATAAAGTTACTAGCTGCGCCCCGCGGTTTCACCCGCGTAGGTCCCGATCCCGCGGGAATATCGGGATAAAAACTTTACTTACAGTACCTCATGTTCATGTCCTTTCCGAAGGTTCCTTATTAAATATCTGTCACTAAACAAAAATTCATCAAAAACGGTTTAGGCACAAACTCTTGACAAACAGACAGACAGAGTTACTTTTACATTTATATTGGGCGTTAACATGGTATCCTTTATTGGCAACCTCTGTGGCGCGTCGGGCAAACGCTTGGCTGCAATGCGGAAGGTTGCGGGTTCGATTCCCGCTGGGTGCAAATATTTATCTGCTGCTTTGTATCTGGTCTGGGTGTGTTACTATGTATAATATGAATGTATTTAAAAAGAAAAATAAATATAAGTAGTATATCCGTTGTCTAGTCACCGTAACACAATCTTAGCAGCTTACCATGGGGGCTAGATGGCACTGTGTGTTGGTCACAGAATTTATTTATTTATATTCATCATCATCACCATCATCAGCCTTTTGCTCCGTAGAATATTGCTCCGGTTCCACTATAGCAATAAATATGCGACAATGTGAATCATATTATGATCATTGTATTTTTTTTAAATATATATTTTGACGATTGTAAATAAAAACATGATCACAAATAAAACCCCCATGAGTTTCTTGTGGCTTCTTCTCATCGGAGGGCGCGTTCCGAAGCCACACTAGAGTCATAGTTGTAAGAACACTCGATGTATTTAAAGTGATCAATACATTCAATTAGATAAAGAAATTTTTGACTTTGACTTATCTATGATCTTAATAATATTATAAACTCGAAAGGTGTATGTAAGTGTGTTGTCTGTATGTGACTTTGTTACTCTTTCACGTAAAAACTACTGAACTGATTGCGATGAAACGTGGAATATAGGTAGCTGGATATAGGGGATAACACATAGGCTACATTTTATCCCGATGTTCCTGCGGAAACGATCAAACGCGGGTGAAACCAGAGGCGCAGCTAGTTAATTAATTATTTCAAAGCTCCGTTTTTCCAAATATTCAAAATAATGAACAACCCCGTATATTAAAGAGATTTCCAACGGCTTTATCGTTTGTTAAAATTACGTGTCCAAAATTTAGATTAAATGAAATGCTCGCTTTTTTTATTAGTAATGTTTTTGAACGTAATTTTTGCGTACTATAGATTAGGTACCTATACATTTAATTAATTTATTTCTACCTTATTATTTCTGTCTGTTATAATATAGAACTAGCTGTGCCCGCGACTTCGTTCGTGTGACGTGAAATCCAACCAAAATACCCGAATAAAAGTATCTTATCCAGGTCTTAAGCTACTTCCATACCAAATTTCATTGAAATCGGTTTAGTAGTTTTTGCGTGATTCGCTGACAAACAGACAGACGTACAGACAAAGTTTCGAAAATCATATTTTCGTAATCTGTTGCTTGCATATAGATTATAGCATATTCCAATTACTAATATAAAAAAATATTCAATGTACAGACTCAGCTTCGTTACTGTTTTATTATTATGTATATAGAAGAATATAATAATATTAGAATAGATATAGATAGACTAGCTGCGCTCCGCGGTTTCAATGGCGTACCGAACGCGAAAGTTTAATAATATGTATACAAGGTGTAACTGGTATGCCCTTTTAAGCCGAAAAGGGATTGTTCTAGACGTCTAGGCGAACAACTTTTGTTTTACGACTTTTGGAAATTCGAAGTACTTTTCGAAAATTTGAAGTGTGAAGTTTACTTGAAAATCAGCTGTTTATGAGAGTTCGAGGTCATTGACCTTATGTTGTCCTTTCATTTAGTTGGGTCAACTACAATCAGAACTTTAATTACCTTTATTTTCAAAAGCAGCTGTTTTTATCAGTGAAACACAACCTCAAAATTTTCAAAAAAAGTTAGAATTTTTAAAAGTCATAGAACAAAAGGTGTTCGCCTAGACGTCTAGAGCAACCGCCTTTCGGCTTAAAAGGGCATACCCGTTACACCTTGTATATGTACTCCCATCAAGATTCCCTTGAAAATTAAAATTACCTACGCTATACATAGCGTAGAAAAAACCCCTTTAAATAAATGCGGAGAAGTTCGACTTTCCCATACGTAATAGGTGAAAGAAATCCAAAATAATTTACATATGTGATATTTTCAGCTGTTGATTTGATTTAACGTTAATTGCCACTCAATACGTGTACCTAACAAAATTAAATGAAACGTTCGAACAATTGAAACAGGAGGGTATGCCAATTACGGAGCAATAAAATGTTTAAGAGCGCATCCTATCGTCGCTGCTTCCATTATAATATAGGTAGGTACGGTACTTAAATTGATGACTTCTGTGGATGGCGCGGCGTACGAACGTATATATTTAATAAAAGAAAAATATTTATAAGTATATATCCGTTATCTAGTCACCGTAATACAAGCTTAGTAGCTTACCATGGGGCTAAATGGTGCTGTGTGTTGGTCACAGAATTTGAAAAAGAAAAAAAAATTGGATGCGCCCTGCTGCTACAACTGACTTTCGGTCAATGTGAAAGTTTGTGTGAAAGTAAATAAGTAAAAAACCTATACTTATTAAAAACATTAAACCGATTGCGATAAAAGTTACCCTAGTATGTAGATAGCTACTTTTTATCCCGATATTCCAACGGAATTAGACTTACGTAGGTAAAACCGCAGGCAAAGCTGCTAATTATACCTAAAAAGGTAAAAATTTGTGAGCATGTGTTACACAAAAAACGCTGAACAGATTGCGATGAAACTTGGAGACTTAGATTTTATCTCGATATTTTCACGGAGTTCGACCTTACATGGGTAACCAGGGAGAAATGCTAGTACAAAAATGATTTTCTTACTTTTTAGAGTTCCGTACCCAAAGGGTAAAAACGGGACCTTATTACTAAAACTTCGCTGTCCAGCTGTGGTATCATCTAATTAGCATCTACCGCTGGTAGTTGCTTAGTTACAGTACATTGCTGCTTTGACGTAACGTGGTTGTTACCGGTGATTACTTCAAAGCAGCAATGTAGAATACGAAATATGTTTTTTGACAGTAAATAGCAACCAGTAGCGGTGGATGCTAATTACATGATACGAGACCACAGCTGGCTGTATCTCATTAGCTGTGATCGACACGAGCTCTACACTTGAAATTTTCACAGATGATGTATTTCTGTTGCCGCTATAACAACAAGCGGTGTTGGTCTAGTGGTAGATCCCCCGACTTTCATTCCGAAGGTCGTGGTTTCGAATCCTGGCCGCGCACCAATATATTTTTCTGTGCGGAAAAGTTATGTGCGTTAATAACGTCGCTTATACGGTGAAGGAAAACATCGTGAGGAAACCCACGGCATAGTTAGTTCCAGACTTATTGACCTGTTCTCTCCTCTGGGCATGGCTGACTAGGCTGGGAGGGTGGTATAGGAGCTGGGAAAGTCTACTCCACCAAATAACGTCCCGGGCATTACAGCGCCATATAATAGCATGGATTAAAAGTTGCTTGCGCCGCATAAATCATCTAAAATTAGATGAAAAGGCCTAATTTATAAGAACACTAAATACATAATTAAACAAATATTTAAGGGGGGCTCCCATACAAATAACGTGATTAAAAAAAAAAGCGCAACGATACCGCGATCTATTTTTACCAGTAGCGCCATCTAGTGATCAATCAGATCAAGTTGCTTTCAGGGATTTAGCTTGGCCCAGTGTTTATTTTAGGGTTCGCTTTCGAATTGTGATAATAGTACGACACCCTTCGTGCACGAATTCAACTCGCACTTGACTGATTTTTACAATATTATTATAGTAAAGACCACAATTAACTAGGAGGGTGTGTTCTCTATTAATTGACGCGACCAGTTACGGCCCCTAGCTTTATATATAGCTACCTACTTATAAGTACAGTCAGCAAACTCAGCCTTAGTAGGTTATTGCCGAGAAATAAACGCATAGATAAGATAAACAAAGAAAGCCTTAAAAATAAAGGGAAAACAAACAGAACAATAATTATCAACCAAATTAAAACCAAACAAAAAAAAATATTAAAAAAAATAAAAAACCCGACTGCACTTATAATAACTGAAATGTAAAAAACAAGATTAATAACAATAGCATTTGAGTAAATCAGTCATAGTCAAGCTGGTCTAATTTGGCTATTCCTCTGATCTCGTAGCTTGGGAATACCTAAAGGAAAAGCAAACTTAAAAATCGTTTGATGCTTCTAGGAGCTTTAGGAATAGTGTATGCAGTCAGGTGGGACTCCTAATACATTAAAATCCTATAACATTAAAAACACCCTTCCAAGTACAGACTTTTTGTCCTCTCTTCCTTCATTATAAGAATTGAGTATGTATAGATATAGATGATTAAGTTGTATGTTGACCGTACCAATAATTCATCAGTGTTGCAGTATTGTAGATACAATGTAGAAGTGTTGTTTGCTTTTGGAATTGGCCCTAGCATTGATGTGTTTACTTCTAATATTAGACATGATTAAAATTTCGTGTGTAGCTCAGTGGAGGAAAACTAGAAACTACTGAGAGTTGCTGGGTCAATTCCAGCCGTGGTGCAACTAAGTATTTTGTAGTTTTAGGTTTTTATTCGCTTTCGCTATTATATTTTGAAATAAAACTGATCTAATCAACATTCAAATGTTAATCATTTAATTTAAGCTTTAGGGAAGCGCGACTGAAGATAGAAAACCCTAAAACCTAATTTTAGATCTATATATTTTATATGTATGTTAGTCTGTAAGGTATATATTTACAATTTGAATTATTATCAAATGTTTTATACATTATTATATTAGTATCTCAGTTCCTGCAATACAAGCTAGTGCTTAGTGTAGAGCCGATTTCTAATGTAATTTGATAAATGTTTGGTAAGATTCATATTATTAAATAAATTCATTCATTCATCTAATCGGTTATAATCGCGTTGCTTTATTATTTAAATACGGCAGCTTCAAGTTTCGAGGTCTTTTAGCCGTACCAGACGATGGAATCCAACCGGATTGCACCACCGTACCACTGGTATTAGTAAGGAAAGTGTACGACTGTTATGTATGATGGATTCGTGACTTCGTCGGTTATAGAATCCAAACATTCAGTATATAATTTGACCGTATATTGAGATGTTGGTTCTCGCGTCTACCACGGCTATATCCAGACTTCTTACTTTTGCATTCGCCCGACGCGCCACAGAGGTTTCGACAAATACACGATTTATTTATTTTAAGGCTTTTTTAATGTAATGCCGGAAATCCTCTGGTAGCGATTATCTCTAGGCTCCTATATTACTTTACTATAACTTGCTTTGTTATTTTTAAATTTAAAGAAGTGCTTAAATTAAGTACCTAAGTACCTCTACTATATATTGTAAGTCCGGGATGGACAAACTGTTGATACCTTTAATATTTAATGTCACCTTAATGTACACAGTTTTTCAATAAATTTTCTTGATTCTTGATTCTTGAATTTCAGTTAAAATTAGGCACGCAAGATTCATAGCTATACACTTGCGGCATCTACCTGCCTACTCTATAATATAGGTAGATGTCTGTGATCCTAATATATTAAATACCCATCCCAAATGTATAGATATATACCTAAATACCTCAGTGTGTATGTTTTACGTCTTACACAGAAGCCACAAATTATCGGCCAAACATCGTTGTTGACCTACATAAAATGTCGGATCATATTTACGAAAATAAAACGCCTTTACCACATTACTTAGTGTCACTTATACTTATGTTATTATTATTTCATTATAACTAACACTAACATGGCTGTTATGGTGAAGGAAAATGTGCTCAAATTACTAGTTTTTCTCTAGCTACACTATGGATATACACAAAAAAGGTATGTTTAAATCCTAAGCTACGAGTAAGTTAGTTCTACGTGAGCATTCTAGTTCAAGAAGGTAATAAACTTCTTTGGGATTTTATATCCCTAAAGAAGACCGTTCAAAAATGAAAAATGGTAAACGAAACCTGACAATGATTTTTAAAAACCTATTCAACGATACCCATCTTGACATACTTTGACGATTATGAATTTTTTAATTTTGACAATATGGCGTCTGGTTTCGACAAAAGTTAATTTGGATTACTGTCATGTACTTTAGTAACTCTCGCCAGATTAAGACCAATCGATTGACGTAAGAATCATTAAAATCGGTCCACGCGTTTGGCCTCTAGCACGCCACATAGAAACATCCTGACATAGACCGATAAACACATTACCCTCCTTTGCGTCGCGCAGTCGGTCAGTAAAAATGGACCAGCTATGTTCCACAGAAAACACATTTTGCCCTTCAAACAACTTTTAATACGAAATTTTTTCATTCCTAAAAGAAGAAATAAGGATTATTCAATAGGTTCACGTGATCTAAAGCCACTGTGTTAGTATTTTCTTTTTATTTCCGCTAAATTCTACTACATATTATGGGTACTTTTTACTAAATAATATACCTTTTTTTTGGAAACATATAAATAGATAGACACCCAGACCAGATACAAATAATTATTATTCAGCATAAATATTTGCACCTGACGGGAATCGAACCCGTAGCCTTCTGCATTGCAGTCGTGCGGAGGCCCGCTGTAAAATAATAGTCGTTGCCTACACAATTAGAGGGTATGGTGCGGTGCGGGTTCGATCATATTATTATGCTACAATAACAAAGTAAAACAACACGGTATCTATAAAAGAACCCTTAAAAGTATTTAGATACTTTAGTCTATATTTATCAAGTACCTTAATAACCTCCTAGTTACATTTCGCAAAAACTTTTCGCATAAAATCCTACTAATCTTAAAAAGCTGAAAGTTTGTGAGTATGTGTGTATGCGAGTTTGTTACTCGTTCACGCAAAAACTGCTAAACCGATTATATTGGAATATAAACTTGGAATATAGGTAGCTGGATACCGGGAATAACACATAAGCTACTCTTTATCCCGATATTCCCGCGGGAACGGGATTTACGCGGGTGAAACCGAGGGGCGCAGCTAGTCCTACTAATATTATAAGCTGAAAGTTTGTGAGTATGTGTGTATTTGAGTTTGTTACTCTTTCACGCAAAAACTACCGAACCGATTGCGATAAAACTTGGAACATAGTTAGCAGGATACCGGGAATAACACATAGACTTGTTATTATACAATATGTATTGTTTTATTAAGGAAAATATTTATATAACATCTCTTTATTACTCGTTAATGTTTCTTCAATACAAATAGGCCAAACTTATTTATTCATTCGGCCATTTGTTTAACAACATCTTTTAATAACAGCGGAGCGCCCAACTTTATATTAAGGGACAAGGAAAAAGTTGTACGTAAAAATCTTCAAAACAAACACAAAGAATATTCGCCAATGTAGATATTGTTTGTCAAGTCTCACGGAGTCTTTTGGAATAGGTAGTTAGCTCGGTAATTATATATATAATACTCCGCTGTTTCACCCGCGTAAGTCCCGTTTTCGCGGGAATATCGGGATAAAAAGTAGCCTATGTTATGTGTTATTCCAGGTCGCCAGCTACTATACTCCAAGTTTCATCGCAATCGTTTCAGTAGATTTTGCATGATTGAGTAACAAAGACACGGTCATACATACAAACTTAAAACACGAACTGTTTATAATATTAGTAGGATAGGATAAGATAAGATTTGCAAATTATTTGCATTATAAAAACAGTGAAAATTGTGTAAAAGTAAAAATTGATAAAACACAATTTTTACCTTTACACAATTTTAAATTTACTCGCGTTTTAGACTACCTTGATGACATTTTACTATAATGTAAAATCGAGAAAACATTATTTCATGAAGTTTGGAGACAACGTGAATGTTTGGCACTAGGTTTTCATTTTCATTACACTATTGTACGGTCAGCAAAGGACTTAAGGTACTACATGCATATTTTAAAGTTTTAATTTTATTAATAGGGGTTTAGTAATTTTTGGATAGTCTACATGGAGTTACTAACAATTAGGACGCTTTATTGATATCAAGCAGAATTATCAACAATTGCTGAACCATTATTGAAAATCATAAATTTTTATAATGTGCACCTGGTACCCTCAGTCCTTTTCTGACGTACACCTTCACTTCACGAAGGCATGCGGTGTGTGGTACATCTTAGACCATATCTTAGTTACAATCATGTCAAACGCTCGTCTATCGAGTGCAAAATAACAAGAAGTCATCGGCCACGACATGTCCCCACCCACCGGGCTAAGTCGAAGCACCAAGTAGACTTCTTAGAAAATATTGACAAAGAACAAGCAGTAACCACTCCGACACTTTAGCCAGCCGTCAGCGCGATACCAAATTGATGCTTAAAAAGGCCAAGTGAGAAACACAGCTTGCAAACTATTCTATCGGTCGACTTTTTTTTTTGTTTGGTACTTATAACATAAATTTTAGATAGCATATAAATTAAAAAAAAAAAATTTAACAAAATAAAAATAACAAAGAAAACTATGGTACAATAAACAATTCAAAATACAATAAATTACACATATGCCTGAACTAGGAACTAGGTCCTGTATTTCAGACGGTTTTGTTTGACGATAAGCGATGATGCGGCCTAAAGTGCAGCGCGTTTAAGAACATGTCCGGACAAAGATGGTTTGAGCATATATATGCTCAAATATGCACGGGGTATAACCGTGCATATTCATTATAAAAAATAAATAAAATAAAAACACTATACGACGACTATACCTTGCTTCACTATGCTATAATAGTAGATACTTCACTATTTTTGCCTAACTCTATTCTTTCTATGAATTATCGTAAAGCAAAACATGAGTAATAGGTTTTTTTTTCACTAAGTATATTAATTACTACCTCCCGCATAATTTTGTTTTTAACCTTCATACGGTGGTAAAACCGCGCTTAAAGTCGTATTAATAATTATAACTCAAGACAAAGAAGAAAATGTCAGAACATATTTATTAACCTATATCTAGAAATAAACATAGACATCTATCATATTACATTTATCTGTCAACCTTTAAAAAGATAACTGTAAAGTTAGCGGAAGCTCGGTCTTTAGTAATGATGCCTTTATTAAATGAATGCCAGTAAAACCCGGTAAATATTGCGTTTTATTATGCAAAATCGCGAAAACCTGAGACAAAATTACATATCTGTAATTAGAGGGCTTTTATTAAAGTTCGATGGCCGATTCTCAATCGTCCGATGGTAAAATCTACAGTCTATTTCAGCCTAAGTGGTATCGAAGGTAGGGCAACAGTAGCAAAGCTCGACCCTTTGAGAGTGGTTCTGAGGTGCTGCGTGGGGTAAGGACCTCGAGTTTCGACTCGACTTTCGAGGGCTTTTCAATGTCTTCAGACTCTTTTTTTTTTAATGTTTTCTATTGAAGTGGAATTAGGACGTATTTTTGTTACCTAAATATTTAAATTATTTCTTCTATGGTTTTCGCGATTTTGCATAATAAAACACTTTATTTACCGGGTTTAATCGCGTTTTATTCATGATTTTTAACCGACCGAGCTTTCGCCAACTTTACAGTTGACTTTTTCAAGGTTGAATATTTAAATGTTGGGGTGTTTTAAAATGTTTAGGAACATGCTTGCTTTAAGAATTTTCAAAGAAACTAAAAGCGGAATAACTGTTCCGGCCTTACTCCCTTTGATTATCAAGGTTATGAAACATTGATCAACCAAAACATAACTATATACCCCCTTTCTTATAAACGCTAATTATTATGCTGCATATCTATGCATCGTTTGTCTTTTACTATCATATGAAATTTCAAAGTTGACAGATAGAGACAAACGTCACATAACTTAGTCTGTGTAAATAATATTTTATAAGTAAGGGAGTAAGTAATTAGTTCAAACTGTGATACTACTTACTTCGCAATAAACAAACACACGGTTCGCGTCAACTAACTACAGCTTAAGACCTAAACTTCTAGATTACTTAGTACTTAGAACAAACACTACAACTTGAAATAAGCCTTACAAAGTAAATGTAACTGCAGTTTCATACACTGGCAGTTCAATGAAAACGGGTCAGTCTTGAAATTTGAGAAACATAATAAAAATAGGTTGATTGTTATTAGTTTCTGCTGTGGTATCATCTAATAAGCATCCACCGCTACTAGTAACTAACTTGCAGTACATTGCTGCTTTGACGTAACGTGGTTGTTACCGGTGATTACTTCAAAGCAGCAATGTAGAATACGAAATATGTTTTTTGACAGTAAATAGCAACTAGTAGCGGTGGATGCTAATTAGATGATACCACAGCTGGTTCGGACAGAAAACTGGAGTATTGTACCTATTAGGCTTTTGTAACCTATATTTATTTATTTATTTTTAAATTAAAAAAATAACTAGCCAAAAGCTAATATATACCTAATCAATAATATTCTTTGCCAATAAAATGAAATGTACTTTTACCATTAACATTTTTAATAAGATAAACAATTCATAAATTTTTTGAATTCACACGATTTGTTAACATATTTAAATATTATCGGGTCTTAATCGCGCATTATTATTTATTTTCTTATCTCGACGTTTTGATGATGTTACAATGTTCTTGTAACATGATCAAAACGTCTGTCAACGTCTGTCAATGATCATGTCACGAATAATACGCGATTAAGACCTGGGAGTTTTGGCGGGAACGCGTTGAGGAGATGTGTAGCAAAATTTTAATTTTTGGAAACCTTGGACTTGATATTAATCAATTTAGTTTCGTGAAGGTGTACAAGTGTAAATAAAAGTGAAAATCGGTGCAAAACATGGACTTTAGCTTAGTGTTGTCTCCAAAGCTCCATGAACAAACATTGTAAAAAATGGCCCCCTTTTTACAATGATTCCCTCGACTTGACTTTAACTATGACGACTTGACTGTTTCGTTCAATGCAAATAACTTGCAAATATTGATAATACTTGACACTGGCAAATCTCCGAATGGAAGGCCATTTTAAAGAAGAAGAAGAAGATTAAGACCTGGTAAAATGTAAATAGGTAAACATTTCATCCAGAAATAAATTCTGTCATTGTTTGTTTGTTTGTTTATTTATTAAAAACAGAAAAATAATTACAATAATAATATAAAGCGTCGAGAAACCCAGTTAGGTTTGTGATGACTCCTTCATTCGTCACATCAATAGATATTACAAAACTTAAAAAATAATTAAAACTGCTATCTAACATTAATCATTCGTGCTATTTTTTACATTGCTATCGTAGTATATGCTCGTAGTAGGCATCATCCTAATAAGTCGTGCTTAAGAACTCGACTTGCCCGAGTTAATTTAGAGTGAAAGGTTCAAAATGGTTTAGTCCAAGATTTTTGAGAGAGAATTAATTATACTAAAAATCCCTGGAAGTTAAGGGGTGCAAAATGAGGCTTTTCATAGCGCCCTTAACCTTATATTGGAAATGCGGGATATAAATTACCTCATTTAGTAAAAATGTTTTAATTTCAGCCGTACCGTGCGCGTCAATTTAAAATATCTGTACTTACTTACTCGTAACCCTTTCCGTTCAAAGGTTGTCTGAAACAAATCGCTTTTAGCTATAAGATAAACGATTTAAGCGCCCATTTGTGCATCGTTTTATTATTGTGCTGTTTTGTGTTTCTCTACTTACTTCCTTACTTATAAAATATTATTTTCTTATGACTAAGTTATGTGTGACGTAACTTTTATATAGTGACTTTTGTCTCTGTCTCTCTACTTTGAAACTTCATGTGACAGTAAAAGACAAACGATGCATAGTAATGCAGCGCATTAATTAGCGTTTATAAGTAAGGGGGTTAATGTATTGTAATAATCTAAACTTTTAGTTGTGCAAATGAAGCGTTTAACTATCTATAGCGTTAATATATTCTTCAGTCGGAAAGACTGACTGCATGACATGATGACTGTATATTAACGCAAAGCCCAAACCGCTGCTCCTAGGGATAGAAAATCAGAAAATTGTTTTTTCTGACAATCAGACAAATTGTCTGCCTTAAGAAATTTTGTTGTCATAAGAAATGAGTTTTCAACATCCCCATTTCCCACAGGATTACGACTTACGCGAGTATATAACTGCCGGACGCTAAGTCTCTATCTATCTCGTAATAGAAAGGTGCAATCCGTCCCAAATCCAACAGCCTTGAGTGTATCGTTAAGATTTCAGACGTAAATAAACGTGAACCGTCAAAGAATGCGTGTTTACGTAGGTAAACCTATTGTTAGCGGTTTACTATTGTAATTTTAGATGCTATTGTTCCTAATCTCTATTACCGGTCTGTTTATTCTTAACCTGTAGCTTTCTTTGATGTGCCAGGCTTAAAAGCTTTTAATGACACTGTGTAGGTTTTAAACGAGCCCTTTTCTTGTTAAAGCGGAGAACTCACATGCTGGGAAGCGTGTTTATAATCCTGTGTTCAATAGGACGCGAAACTGCCTCGATATTCACATATGCTAACAAACAAGTGTGCATGCCGAGGTAGTATTGCATCCTATTAAACTCGACAATGGAAAAACGCTGCCAGCAGGGAATACATACGTTAGATCACATTCATTAGGTCAAAATTTACTAGATTAACACCATTTGATCAACAGTTTCATATGTCAGTCCTTCACTTCTTCAATAGATTATGAGATCAACGGTTCATGAGAAGAAGGAAGCTTGAAGCGTTTCAGGGGCAGGAAATAAATATTATCTATAACTATACTTATATTAAAGGAAGAGAAGACAAAAAGTGTGTACTTGGAAGTAAATTAAAAAAGACATCTTGGGGACTTAGGATAAGTAGTAGAACAAAATTATATAATTTTTAAAATTCATGTCTGTCTGTTCTTTACACAATTAAAAACTACTAATCCGATTGAAATCTAGTTCAATTTCAATTTTGGATAGTTCTATTTTCGAGGAACGTCGTGGTATATTTTGCTTTGGGTAAAATCGTCGCGATTCTAACGCTCGTTGAGACGGTCCTTAAGGGATGATATATATTAGACCGTCACCTGGCCGAGCTTCTTTGTCCATTGCTTGGCGAACAGTCGATCGGTCTGTTACAACCGAGCGGCGGCCGAGCAATGAGCTTCGACAACGAAGCTCGGACCCGGCACGGCCGGGAAATTTAAAATACGACCGAGACTACAAACTGAGGTTGGTCGCTGCAGGGTATACCTGGGAAGATGGGGTTTTATTGATCCAAGCCGGACTCAGTGTGACTGTGGAGCTCCCGAGCAAACTATGCATCATCTCCGTGTATGCCCCTCCAGCCCTAATAGCTGTACGCTGGCTGACCTGATATCAGGCAATGAAAACGCTAAAAACTTTGCAACATGCAACATAGAGGATGTTTGTGTCTAATGCTTCGCTCAAAAGGTTGCGGAATTTCCTTCCAACTGCTACCAAAGTTATGTTAGCTCAATCTCTTATGTTACCCATTCTTGACTACGCGGATGAGTGCTTCCTTGATCTCACTGAGGAACAACTTGACAAACTCGAAAGGCTCCAGAATCTTGCCATTCGGTTTATCTATGGCCTCCGGAAGTTTGATCACGTGTCGGAATTTCGCGGTGAGCTCAAATGGTTGCCTATTCGTCTGCGTAGAAACTCTCACATTTTATCACTTCTTTACACAATTCTGTTTCTACCCTTATCTCCATCTTATCTGAAGTCTCGGTTTGAATTTCAACATCCTCCTTCTCAAGCTGTCCGTTCTTCAAAAGCTCTTCTGCTTAAAGTCCCTTCTCGTTCTTCAACTTTTTATGGAGATTCCTTCACGACAAAGGCAGCGGAGATGTGGAATGCTTTGCCTGTCGTCATTAGACAGTCGAAATCATTGGCGATTTTCAAAAATAGGGTTTACAAACATTATCTGCTTATTGCTGGAAAACGTTAAGTCCTTTAAATCTGTCACTTTACGAATTGTGATTAATTCTTAAATGTATTTAATGATCATGTTCATTTCTAAGAAGATATTTATTTTATTTATTTACATGTAATATAGGTATATATATATTATTATTATATATGTAGTAATATTTATGTATAATTTATAGTTTTAATTGTTTTTAGTTATATTTTTAGTTTTTAGTTATATATATTTCACTTAAGTACCTTTTTCCTGTGTAAACACCCTACCTTTCACCTATCTTGACTTCTGGTCCATCCAAAGGTTGCCTGGAAGAGATCGCTTTAAGCGATAAGGCCGGCCATTGTGCCACCTATTTTTAAGTTTTGTTTGTTTACTTTGTATGTATTTGTATTTGGTGTGTATAATAAAGAATTTATTCATTCATTCATTCATACTGGAGTACTGGAGTTTAGTCCCATACTAATACCACTGAAAACTTATGTGCCATCGACACGAAGAAGAAGAAGAATTTAAAATAAAGAACAATCGTTTTACGCAAACGACATATAAAACAAAACAACTATTTTATTTTATTTTATTTTATTGTTTAAATGTGCTCTTTATTTTTAAGTTAGGTTTTGTGTTATGAGTTTGTATTTTTCTTAATATTGGATAGTTATATTTTAATTCGATATTATTATCTTCTTAAAATAAAATTTGTATCTAGGTATTCAAATTTTAAAAATAATAACAACAATAAAAATTAAATATAATGGTCAAATAAAGTCTCTCTCTTTTAGACACTTTTCCTGAATTTTGACTTTAAATTGCACAATTAACTAAATTTTTTTTTTTAACTAAACCAAATTGCTAAATTAATTTAAATAAATAAAAATTAATTAACATCCAGAATACTTACATTTAACTTGAGAGCATGACTGGCTCACAATGGAATACTGAGCCAGTCATGTCGTACGATAGAAACACAGCGAAAATTTTTATTCGTTCCCAATATTTGGGAATACGGAGCGGCGCGGGCGACATGGTGGCGTCATTCGACAATTCATTGCTTCCAGTCGGTCGGCATGAATGGATTCTGCTTCCGAAATGTCACCCAACTTGCAGGGGTTGGACCCTCTGAACATTTAGTTTATAGCTATCTACCTTTATATGTATGAAACTATAATCTTACTTCTTACTAATATTATAAACGTGACAGTTTGTATGTGACTTTGTTTCACTTTCACGCAAAAACTACTTAGCCGATTGCGACGCAACTTGGAATATGTATAAAGCTAGATATTCCTGCCGGGACCGGACTTAGCGGGTGAAACCGCGGGGCGCAGCTAGTATGTAAGCTATGGAGATTAAACTTTCCATACTATGTATAGAGGGGACTCTAAAGGCTTCGTTCACTATCCTCGAGTAAAGTGTTGATTAGTTACATTACAATGGTAATCTTAAAGAGGCAACTTTGAAGAAATGTTTTCCAAAAATTTGCACCCAACAGGACGTGAACCTGCATATCGGGGATCCGGCCCAGCGCCTTTTTCTCATTTGGGCGTGGGTGCTCATCTCGTCGAGTCGAAATTATTCAAGTGTCGGAAACGCTTTAAAATATATCAGAAAGGTTAATTGGGCAATTTAAAGTCAAAATTCAGGAAAAGCGTCTAAAAGTTAATTGGGACTTTATTTGACCATTATATTTAATTTGTATTGCTGTCATTATTTTCTAATACTTGTTCTGTTTTATGTGTCGTTTGCGTAAAACGATTGTTCTTTACTTTAAACTTTTGAATGATACGTTTAGTTGAAATTAGTTTTTGATGTCCACTCTATTTCATTCGAGCATTTAAAAGCTTTTAGTTTGAACCTTTGAGTATTCATAAGCAAGCTATAGAGCGCTGGTATGCGAGTATAAACTGTAAGCAGTATGAACAGTAGAAAAATGACAAAGCGACATTAGTTACGCGAATTGACTATTTCTCTCGTTAGAATTTATTCCAGTAATAATTATGGTGAAATGTTTAGTGCCGCGGTGTAAAAATGATTCGCGGATCACTGTTCAACCTCAACATTTGAATATCTATGTATAGAGCATCTACTTACACTTTGCGTAGTAGGCAAATACCCAGGCGCGCTCTATAGCTGGCTTATGTACCTATATACTAAGGTTTGAACCAATCAATCAAATATAACAAACCTTATAGACAATAACTTGCTAATACAATCAAAATGAGACCCTAGTTGTAATACTATAGAAGCTATCTTACCTACTATTTTTGGTATGTACCTGGTATACAGGATGAAAATTCCAATGGGCTTTTACTATCGCCGCACATGAGCCAGACGCGACGCTAGAAGTAGCGAATTGAATAGAAGAACGATTGTAGTGTGTGGCGGCCACCGGCGGGCGTCTACCGTCTGCGGAGAGTCCATATAAAATGTATAAAAACTATAGGAAATATTTTATTATGTTTTGTGGTTGGGCCGGTGGCTCGTGTGCTCGGGAGCCCATAATAGTATATCCTAAACTATAAGAGATAAGATAGTAACAAAAAATGCTGAAAGGAACTGCGTCTCCGATTTTTGTTTTACCCTCGTAAGTGACGATCCCGCGGGAATATCGGGATAAAAAGTAGCCTATGTTTTAATGTAGATCTCCAGCTATCTGTATACCAAGGTTCATCGCAATTGGTTCAGTAGTTTTTGCGTGATTGAACCACTAACCTCGAAACAAAGATCTTAACTTTCTGATCCTATTGATATTATAAATGTGAAAGTATGTGTGTTTGGATGTTTATTATTCAATCACACAAACGACTGCACGGGTTTGGATTAAATTTGGAATGTAAGTAACTTCGACGTTCTAAGAATCACCGTAAAAGGAACCATTCAACTGAACTGGGGCCTGGAACAACACATAGGCTAATTTTTATCCCAAAATTCTCGCAAGAACGGGACTTACGCAGGTGAAACCGAGGGCGCAGCTAGTTTATAATATTAGTGGGAAGTGGGAAATATCTATGAAAGCACATTGAAATGGTTCCCTTGTATATATACCATATATCTACCTAGATTTACTATAATCTCAGTAAACAGGCCACAAACCGGAGATCGGTGGGAGTGACTGAAGATAATTGTGTTCACAAAGGCAGTTGCTATAAGTACTTCTATCTATCTACCTAACTACACAGTTTACTCTGCTGTTCGTAATCCGTACTGCGCTGTCAGTTGCAGAAACGACAAATGACAGTATGACTTAGCAGCTTGGGGATGCCAGATGTTGAATTTTGAAATTGGAATCAGTATTTCAGAAGCACAACTACTATAAACAGAAACATACATCGGCTTTTGTTTTTGACGCGTTAGTGGAACGTGTCCTGAATTTTTATTTTTGCAAAACCTAGTTTTATTGCGTGTAAATTGTTTAATTTCGGCGGCATGTTATCAATTTAGTTACGCGAAGTTCAACGAGTGTAGTGAACATAAAAATACTAGTGCCAAACACGAAATTAGCACGTTACAAACAAATGTTCCATGGGGTTGGAGAAAAATCGTCGCCATTTCTCTGCAGCCCTCACGCATTGAAAATTATTTCAAACGATTGCAGTATAATAGTAGTAGTAGTATGTACACTATTAGTACAGGAAACTGGCTATATTGTCCTATATGGCTGACAGAAAGCCATAACTAAGAAAATGAATGAATGGAGTTTTGGCGGGAACGCAAACCTAGTTCAATTACACGCATTTGAACTAGGGTGAAACCTAGTTCAAATGCGTGTAAGTTGTTTAATTTCGGGGGTATATTAATCAATTAAGTTTCGTAAAGGTGTAAGAGTGTAAATGAAAGTGAAAATCGGTGCAAACCATGGACTTTAGCGTTAACTCCGAAGCTCCGTAAACAAATATTGTTAAAAATGGCCCTCTTTTTACAATGATTCGACTTGACTTAAACTATGACGACTTGACTGTTTCGATGCAAATAACTTGTAAATCTTAATTATACTTGACACTGGGAAATGTCCGAATGGATAAGCCATATTAAAGAAGAAGAAGAATGAATAAATGAAAGATACATTGAAAATGTAAACATAGAACTGTCAATTATCTAAGGAAAATGGGAAAACTACAGGTAGTAATATATATACTCTAAGAGGGAAAAAGTAAACAAAGAGCTGTCACTTATAATCAAATATGTTGGGAGTTTTGGCGGGAACTCGTTGAGGATTTGGTGCTAAATTTTCATTTTTGTGAAATCTAGTTCAAATGCGTGCAAATTGTTTAATTTCGGGGGCATATTAATCAATTTAGTTTCGTGAAGGTGTACAAGTGGAATGAAAGTATGACGACTTGACTGTTTCGATGCAAATAACTTGCATAATATATTAATAATTACTTGACACTGGCTAATTTCCTAATGGCCATAATCGGTTTACAACCGATAAGATATAGAATCAAATATGTTGTGAGTTTTTTGTTCACCATTTTCATCTATGTTTCTGTAAAAGGGTAGGTAGGTAAAGTATAGTATTTCATAAAAATTGGAATCCAGTCCTAGGTTCATTGAGCTTATATTAAGAAACGGTTTCGATGAAACTCGATATTTTTCATTCCGATATTCCCAGGGGATAGTCATATCTTACGTGGGTGAAACCATGGAGTGCTATTAGAAGTGTATTATAGATATTAATATTAGATTACAAAATACCTAAAATCTTAAATTGACTACGAAATAACGTTGTACCTACTTATACTTCATTTTTCAATTGAAGACTACGATTTGTCATTTCGTTTTATAGAATAAAAGTCAAATACAAAGGAACCAAAGAGTTTTGGTGGGAACTCGTTGAGGAGATGTGGTGCTAAATTTTCATTTTTGTGAAACCTAGTTCAAATGCGTGCAAATTGTTTAATTTTAGGGGCATATTAATCAATTTAGTTTCGTGAAGGTGTACAAGTGGAATGAAAGTGAAAATCAGTGCAAAACATGGACTTAGTGTTTTTTCCAAAGCTCTGTAAAAATCTTTGTAAATTGTTGCCGCCGTGTTTACAAATGATTCCCTAGACTTGACTTTAACTATGACGACTTGACTGTTTCGATGCAAATAACTTGCATAATATACTTGACACTGGCTAATTACCTAATGGCCATAATCGGTTCACAACCGATAAGAAAAAAAAAAAAAAAGGAACTTAAACGTCAGATTACAGTGTGAAATAAAAAAAAAACTAAAAAAGCAACGAATTATATAATATCTAGAGTTACGATACAATAATATGTGTTTTGAGTTTTTTTTTTATTTGTCTGGCAGTG
The DNA here is from genome assembly GCA_949358125.1 of Idaea dimidiata. Taxonomy (NCBI): domain Eukaryota; kingdom Metazoa; phylum Arthropoda; class Insecta; order Lepidoptera; family Geometridae; genus Idaea; species Idaea dimidiata. Next base: position 4,286,591 of record OX442342.1, read on the forward strand.
GCATGGCTTATTCATGTATTAAGCAAGTGTCAGTCTATTGCCTTTTTCTTTTATTATCAACTTGCTGCGCCCCGCGGTTTCACCTGCGAAAGTGAAAAACGCGTTATTAAGGGCGCGGGCGGCCGAGCGGTTCTCGAGCGGTTAGACTTTTCGTTCATTACGATCGTTCATCTACTAATTGGATTTCGATGCAAAGTATACCACGACGTTCCTCGAAAATAGAACTATCTAATATTGAAAACCGAATTTCAATTTAATTGTATAAGGAACAGACAGAGAAACAGACAAACATGAATTTTAAAAATTATATAATTTTTTTCTACTACTCTTTCTAAGTCCTCTAGACAGTTTTGGCGGGAATGCGCTAAATTTTCATTTTTGTGAAACTTAGTTCAAATGCGTGTAAATTGTTTAATTTCGGGGGCATATTAATCAATTTAGTTTCGTGAAGGTGTACAAGTGAAAATTAAAGTGAAAATCGGTGCAAATCATGGACTTTAGCTTAGTGTTCTCTCCAAAGCTCCGTGAACAAACATTGTAAAAAATGGCCTCCTTTTTACAATGATTCCCTTGACTTGACTTTAACTATGACGACTTGACTGTTTCGTTCGATGCAAATAACCTGCAATTATGGATAATACTTGACACTGGCAAATGTCCGAAAGGAAAAGCCATTTTAAAGAAGAAGAAGAAGTCCTCTAGACATTTTTTTAAATTTACTTCCAAGTACAGACTTTTGTCCTCTTTTCCTTTATTATAAGTATAGATAACATATTTTTATTAGGTTTATATGTACACATATCATAGAAAACTACTAAGGTTTGCAGAATAATAACAATGGTCTGCGGAGATGTTTAGACAAATAAAATAAAGCAATAAATACAGAATACGAAAACACGACAATAAAGTTCACAGATTGGTAAGATGCAAGTCAGAACAATGACCTACCTACATACATAGAATTTACATCAATATACAAATATATTTTGATTTAAAGTGCTTAAGCCCGCACTGGGCGTTCATAGAACTATTTTTAAAGAAAAGATATATTCACAAAAACACAGCGCATGGTCTACGTCAGGCGGGATTCGAACCAACGCATCTCAATCCAATCCGGGGAATGCGACTTTGGTCTCAGTCTACCGACGCGGTGACTCATACGCCGAATTATCGCTTCAACATCTTTTCCATTCACTACAACTTAGGCATGTTAACGCCATGTCCATTTATTTATTTAATTAGGTACACCAACAGTAATACACATTGATATAACTCAACAAAAAACAATACCAGAACACTGTGGTTAAATGTGTTTACCAGTTATAGGTAGATACACCACTTTGCCTTAAAGATACTATTGTTAGAAAATCGTTTAGTACCATAAGGGTGCAATACAATGACGCTTATCGCAGCCTTATGAGAAAACCACGATTCTGCAGTGCGTCGGGCATGTTCGCTGATGGACGGGTTCCCGACTTCTTTGCCGTTATCAGATCTAGAATAGCGGCATTCTGGCAATACGTTAACAAATCGACAAATTCAACCGATAGGTACTAACTGCGGTGCATACAGCGAGCGCGCAAGCGGTGCTATAATATTGAGAATGTGGCGGTAGTTTGGCAAAATCGATGGCATAATTTTGTTTGTTTGATATTGAATGGTAAATTAATTGATTTGTATTTAATGTTAAGATACTTTACCTATAATTTAGCATAAATGTGACTGTTGTTTTGGTGTCAAAGAGGAAGGAACTATCGACTGTGATACAGGCTCGGCCTAGTTCAGTCGGTAGTATCAATTAAGTAAATACAACACTACCTACTTTGTCAGGTAAATAACTACTACTTTTAATTGTCCTATTTACTTATAATATTTTGTGTGTAAAGAATATTAAATAAAGATATTATTAAAAAAAAGATATTATTATTAAATCTTGCGATGCATGGCGGACGATATGTGCAGTTCTCTGTACCGATTTTGGATTGCTTTTCACCGTAATGAAAATCGAAAGTAACAGCAAAGAGAAAATATTTAATACACTATAGTACTTAGTATATTACTATTTTTAAGATCTTTATTTTTATCATTGTAATTTAATTTTGTTCTTAGTTTAAATATGGGTTTTATACTTTACTTAAGCATGTACTGTAGCGACCTGAAATAAAACATTATTATTATTATTAAAGTAGAAGACCTATGCTAAAACTAAATATGACATCTTACTAATATTATAAACGCGAAAGTTTGTATGTATGTATGTGAGGTTGTTACTCTTTCACGCAAAAACTACTGAACCGATTGCGATGAAACTTGGAATATAGGTAGCTGGGGACCTGGATTAACACATAGGCTACTTTTTATCCCGATATTCCCGCGGGAACAGGACTTAGCGGGTGAAACCGCGGGGCGCAGCTAGTACACTATAAACAGGCCTTACAAAGGTGTTTCAGTACTTTACTTTTAAAACTGGCCATCGAGTCATAGAAAACGTCAATATCAGGAATTTTAGAATTAATTTTATTATATTTAGAGCAAGCTCTTGTGATAAAAGAATGACACGCAAGATTAGTTCTCGATTGGGGTAGGGAAAAACTTTTTTGTTTGTTCGTCCATTGTTTATACTTCATTTTTTTAGGATTTCGTAGTCAAGAAAAAACACTTATAGTTTCGTCGTGTCTGTCCGTCTGTCCGCGGCTAGTTCAAAGAAGGTTAGTGCTGAAAAGCTTTCATTTTGCATAAGTACCTATACATATTGATTTAGAAGAAAACAGTACGAGAAAAAAAATGTACACGTTTTTAGGGTACCTGTAAAATGGGGGATGTTTTTTTTCTTGTTTATCCCATCGTGTGGGATATTGTTAGATAGCTCTTTTAAAATCATTAATCCTGAATTTAAACAGGAGCTCGATTCGGTCCTTACCGAATCGAGCCCCTGTTTAAATTCAGGATTAATGATTTTATGAATGCGGAACGCCGGCGGAATGCAGGCGACTTGCAGGAGATGTACGTTAATTCGTATTCTGTAAATGTTATTTTACTTAATTAGTTAAGTAGCCTTCAAATTTAAGGGCTACTTAATTTTTTAAATAGTTCCGCTTGTTCCTCAGCCAATCAGTATTAAAAGAAGTTATAGAATAGCTATTATTTTTGCTCCTGCAACAAATCGACTTCTGCAATGCTCATGCATTCCGCTTGCTTTTTAGAGAATCAGGGCCCAGTATACATGTTCGAATAGGTGAGAATAAATAGGACGTTTGTTGTATAGAAGTCCCTCTTAAATATTCATTTAATATAGCTGCGCCCCACGGTTTCACCCGCGTAAGTCCCGTTCACACGGGAATATCGGGATAAAATGTAGCCTATGTGTTATTCCCGGTATTCAACTACTTTAACTCCAAGTATCATCGCAATCGGTTCTGTACTAAGAGTATACAATTTGTAACGGGTAAGTCCTTTTAATCCGAAAGGGGGTTGTTCTAGACGTCTAGGCGAACAACTTTTGTTCTACGACTTTTATATTCAAACTTTTTTTTTGAAAGTTTTGAGATTATGTTTCACTGAAAAAACAGCTGCTTTTGAAAATAAAGATAATTAAAGTTTTGATTGTAAACCATCAAACTAAATAAAAGGACAACATAAGGTCAATGACCTCGAACTCTCAGAAACAGCTGATTTTCAAGTAAACTTTACACCTAAATTTTTCGAAAAGTACTTCGAATTTTCAAAAGTCGTTGAACAAAAGTTGTTCGCCTAGACGTCTAGAACAACCCCCTTTCTGATTAAAAGGACTTGCCCGTTACACCTTGTATATTACTTCAAGTTCTGTAGTTTTTGCGTGATTGAGTAACAAACAACCAAACACACTTTCACATTTTTATTACTAGAAGGGTTTAAAGTAGGATTGTTTTTCGTATTTGTTGTTGTAGCGGCAACATAAATCATAATCTGTGAAAAATTTTCTCTCTCTCTCTCTCTAGCTCTCTAGCTATCACGGTTCATGAGATACAGCCTGGTAACAGACGGACGGACAGCGAAGTCTTAGTAACAGGGTCCCGTTTTCACTCTTTGGGTACGGAACCTTAAAATGTACCGAACAGTTATGACATTTACCAGATATTTGTGAACAAAATTCGGTTTATGAAAACCAGACACAAAGCTGCTAAATAACATTGTGTTGCTTATTAGATTCTCTAAAGGTGACTTGGTAAAATTTTATAAATCTGGATTTAGAAGAATTTAAGCTGAGGTTAGTAAACTCATAAGTAGACACTATTCAGAGGATTATTTGAGGGGCAAGATAAACTGTACTTCTACATACAACAGAAGGTAAAAAGAGAAACCTCCTTTCCATCTCTTAACATTGGGCCTACAATGATGTCTTATAAGTCGTCGCAAAGTCGTCACGTTGTCGTCCAGCTAAAAAAAATAAATTAAAAACACATCAAATAATTTAAAAAAAAAAAAACTTAAAAAAACAACAGTTTATTTAAATTGTTTTCTTCTTCTTCTTTAAAATGGCTTTTTCTTTCGGACATTTGCCAGTGTCAAGTATTATCAGTATTTGCAGTTTATTTGCATGGAACGAAACAGTCAAGTCGCCATAGTTAGAGTCAAGTCGAGGGAATCATTGTAAAAAGGGGGTCATTTTTACAATGTTTGTTCACGGAGCTTTGGAGAGAACACTAAGCTAAAGTCCATGTTTTGCACCGATTTTCACTTTTATTTTCACTTGTACACCTTCACGAAACTAAATTGATTAATATGCCCCCGAAATAAACAATTTACACGCATTTGAACTAAGTTTCACAAAAATGAAAATTAAGCAACACATCTCCTCAACGCATTCCCGCCAAAAACTCTTTAAATTGTCTGTGGTTTTCTAAAAGTAGTCAAAGTATTTTTTTTTATTTACTTTATTTTTTTGAACGACAAAAGGACGAGCAACGACAGACGAGCATGGTAGCTGATTATCTGATTCATGAGATTTCTTAATTAATATCAACATAAGATTTGTCCCCTCGACACAAATAAGATCATTGTAACATAATCGAAACGTCGAGGTAAGAAAATAAATAATGGTACAGTACGCGATTAAGACCCGGTTAAATGTAAATATGTTAAAACAAAACGTGTGAATTTAAAAAGTTTATAAGATTCGATTTTGATTTGAAATTTTTACTTAACTCTATGATTTGAAGAGAGTGAGCCCACTCAAACTCGTATTTAAAAAAAAACTGAAAAAATAAATCGATCATAAACTGGATTATACTTCTTACTAATATTATAAACGCGAAAATGTTGTATGTATGTATGTGAATTTGTTCCTCTTTCACGTAAAAACTACTGAACCGATTTCAATGAAGCTTTATATATAGGTAGTTTATCCCGATATTCCCTGGAAACGGGACTTACGCCGGTGAAACCGCGGGGCCCTGCTAGTATTTATTTTATAAAGAAGTTTTAAAATCAATCTGGCATTTAAAGAAGTTTTCATTGCAAAATAACTGGCCCCCGAAGCTAGAAAAAACAGGAACCAAAGTTTCAGTCCGCTAGCTAATCGGGAAGTGCCTTAAAATTAAGTTGCAAGCCAAAAAACCCGGAACGAAAAACAAACAAACAAGAAAAGTGTTTTATATAAACGTGGGAAAATAAATGAATTGTACTAAGAAACTAATAATGCTCAAACAATTTGGTAAAGTTTTAATATTAAAAATGTTAGACATTTTTCCTTGAAACGTGGAAGAACAAATAAAACTTCATTTAGAAGGGAATCTTTAATAAAATATGATGAGACCACTAATTAATTATTACATAAATAAGAACTGGTATTTTACTTACCTGGGCCGAGTTTTTAGGTATAGGATATCCTAGCATTCATCTGTGACTTTATTCACAGACATCGACTCTGCAGCAAGGGATGGCTCGAAAAGTCATTTTTGTGACAAAGATTGTGCTGAATTTCGCAGTCTTGAAAATAAAAGTCATTTAAATGCGGAAAATGAATTTATGTATTTATTCATTTCACAAAATCCACAGTTCTTAATGCTAATTGATATAAAAAATATAAAATTAATCTTACCGACGATAAATGATTCAGGTACCTTGTTTGTTTTAAAACACTTTAAATTGACTGACGCGAGTTGTAAATTAAAGAATTCGATCCTATGTAAACCTTTTTTGACACTTCACAATACAGACAATAGTTTAGTGTGAGGGTCACAGACAAATTTGTAATAGCATAGTTTTAATTGGTAAATAAAAATATTTTTCATTTTTTTTTTCATCAAGATTAATGTTAGTGGTGCGTCGTTGCGGTTCGATCGTCTGGTACGACTATAAAGTTGAGATCAATGACGAGCGAATGACGACACGAATAAAAAGACAAATAAAGATCAAATTTAATATACTAACACCCCTCTCCTTTATTCGGGGGTTAATAAAATGGAATGGATCGCGTCTCAAATTGCCTAATATCCATTTCATGGCTACACTTCGATTGTTTGAACTGATTTTACGATTGAAGCATCAACTTTCAAATAGAACATTCGATTTGATTGAATCGTAATGGTTTTTTGATGTCAGATGGTGTTAAGGCGGCGATAGATGATAATCAACGGTCCTTGTCCGATTGAATATAAATGAGCGAGATGGAATTGCGTGAAAAAATCTACAATTTCTCGTAAAATCATGATTAACGACGATTAAAATAATATTTTTATAAAATACGATGAAGGGGTTCAAGGTATTGTATTTTCTAATATTATGATGCCTATAAGAAAATATAGCGGTTAAGGATTTAGAAGAAAAACTGATTTATTTTGTAAAACAGGGGTAACTTTGCCTGTATAATAGTGGTATTTAAAGTTAGTTTGACATATAATTTGTTAAGAAAAAATTCCAATATTTCAAAGCGGGTCATCTTCTATCTTCTATATACTTATAATAAAGGAAGAGAGGACAAAAAGTCTGTACTTGGAAGTAAATTAAAAAACAGTGGTCTAGGGGACTTATGATAAGTAGTAGAACAAAATTATATAATTTTTAAAAATCATGTCTGTCTGTCTGTTTATCTGTTTACTTGTCGGTTCCTTATACAATTAAAAAACTCTTATCCGATTGAAATCTGGTTTTCAATATTAGATAGTTCTAATTTCGAGGAAGGTCGTGGTATACTCTGCACCGAAATCCAATCAGTAGAACCCGAGTAATGAACGAAAAAGTGTAACCGCTCGAGAAACGCTCGGCCGCCCGCGCCCGTGATAACGCGTTTTCACTTCTGCGAGTGAAATCGCGGGTCGCAGCTAGTTATTACATAAAAACGTGGACTCTCCAATCTATCTTTATCGCATACGTTATCGAAGATAAACTTATTGATTGGGTCTCCTGAACGTAATATATTTTTTGAGCTTTATCAGGCTTTAGTGGCTTTGCCATGTTTGTTTTGAAGGCTTTTGGTACTGTTTACCTGATACGCGTAGGTTTTTCACAATATGTTGTAAAAATTGATCGTGTTTTGCCTTACTAAGGCTGAAATCTATAGCGCGTACTTTGACTTAGCTCAGACTGAGCTTGGCAAAAACTAAGCATAAACTTTGAGTGGAAATTTAGAGATCGAAATTCATCAACACTTATAATAAAATCGCGTAATTTCGTTGTTTTTTAACCATCATCTTCCATCGTCATCGATCGTCATTCATCGTCATCCATCGTCATCATCACTTACTGACAAACAAATTTTGCCTTACAGCGCCTGGCTTCAACAGTACTTCAATGGGCGACCGTTTAAGTGTGGATTTTTGCATTGCGGTAGGTAGGTGTAAGAACTTGCGCAGGTGTAACCGCGGGGCGCAGCTAGTTTTGTAATATACGAATAAAATAAAAAGAATTTCATAGTCATAACACAGAAGGAAAGTTTTAGGTCATTATTTTTGATTGGCTTACATTATAAATTTGAAAAACTTCGACTTTACTAAGCAAAAACTTTGGATAGTTGCGGAGATCGCTTTATAAATATACCAAAAATTGTCTTAGGTCGAAGTTTTTGCACAGCAAGTATGGACTAGATTTCAGCCTAAGTAACAAATTTTCCTTTTTTATTTCTAACCTTCGGTAACCATAGAAAGTGGATATATTAACGTTCAATCTTTTTTTAACTTTAATTTTTTAATACTGTGATTTACAACAAGAAAGACTTTTTACGAAGAAAAATGTTTATATTTCACAAGCTGTTGCGTGCCGTAAAAATCCTTAAGGGCCTATATAACCCTAATAGAGTGACATGGATAAAGCTAGCGAATTTCAGATGTGTAAGTGAAGGACGTAAGATGCGACTATGCAAAATTTTACTGCGTAAAATCAAACAATTGCTAGTTTCAAGATAACTAAACGTTAATCTCGAAATTCAAAACATTCACTGTCTGTATTGAGCTAAGTTCAGTTCTTATACAAAGTTTTATTAGTTTTCGTGCAATACTGACTGAGTAATATCACTTATTTGTACAATTTAGAGGGAAGTTTGGATGTTTTTTCTATAGAACAAATTTTCAGAAATCGTGTTTTCACGACATTCACGTGTTAGTACCTAAATATCCTAGACTTTAATAAAAATGGTTTCAAATACTTTTATTTCAAATAACTTTTGTAGTAATTTACCCTAGAAACATCAGTTCTGGCCTACTACGGCCCCTTAAAACCTTTGCCCTTTTCCCAAAGCAGTACGTATAAACTTTATTTCGTCTACAAGTACATTATTAGGTATATTTGTTGGTACCGTAAAGGTAAACGTTGTTGAAACCAAACATAGCCTGTTACAGGCTAATTCCATGTTTGCGTAGACTTTTATTGTACTGTTATTCGATATGTCGAGTTTACTGAGCCCTTAGTATGAGTTTTGATAGTTTATCGTCTCGATGAAACTGGCAGTTTACTTCCATACATTATTTTAGTTCATAATAGTTACCGCTAGAGGCGCTGATGAAGAATATGAAGTAAACTGCCAGTTTCATCGAGACGATAAATTATCAAAACTCATACTAAGGGCTCTGAAGGTAATAGACGTGGGCACCTATTTTACTATGACTAAAAAGTCTAAATAATGTTTCAGCATTTTTTCAACCTTTTCGAAAACTTATTTTTGGAAATTGTGTAAGGTGCTCATGCTAAAGAAGTGTTAGTAGCAGTACTAGCAGTATTAATATGAAGTGCTAGCATTCTTTTTACAAAATTACCATCAAAGGCATTATAATCTTTGCAAAGGAGAACTTAAATCCATGCATGGGCTTTGGCGTAGTCGACGTGACTTAACTTCTTTTGTTATTTCTAACTAGCTGCGCCCCGCGGTTTCACCCGCTAAGTCCCGTTCCCGCGGGAAAATCGGGATAAAAAGTAGCCTATGTGTTAATCCAGGTATTCCAGGTAGCTGGGGAGCTACCTATATTCCAAGTTTCATCGCAATCGTTTCAGTAGTTTTTGCGTGAAAGAGTAACAACCTCACATACATACAAACTTTCGCGTTTATAATATTAGTATGATTTTAAAGAAGTCCTTAAATTAAGTACATTGTATATCCGGGATGGAAAAACTGTTGATACCTTTACATACCTCAATAAATTTTCTTGATTCTTGACGGCATCAATCTCGTGGTTTTTAATATGTTGTCGCACGATGAAACCTACATATATTTGGATAGAGAAGACCGAAATAAACAGAAAACATTCTATCACATGATGCCCTAAATGACTCGTTTCGGAGATATGGTTTTATGAAGTTTTGGAAGGAAACTGTTTGAAAATTCTATAAACGTTTTTAGGACATCATGTGATGGAATGTTTTCTGTTTATTTAGACCTCTTCCATCCAAATAAATAGGTTTCATCGTGCGACAACATATTGAAAAAAAAAACAAGATGGCGGACGTTTACTATGCCAGAGACTTAATAGGTCCTTTCTAATAATTGCTAAACCATTTTCGAATAAAATTAAAGGTCGAACCAATTTAGTCTTTTTTGACCATTTCAACTCAGACAAAGTCGATTAGAAATTTCAAAACACAAAAACCAAAGCTTAGATTATTTTAGTTAATCATAGACTAGCTACGCCCCGCGGTTTTACTCGCGTAAGTCCCGTTCCCGCTGGTATATCGGGATAAAAAGTAGCCTATGTGTTATTCTCGGTATCCAGCTATCTATATCTAAGTTTCATCGCAATCGGTTCAGGAGTTTTGGCGTGAAAGAGTAACAAAGTCACATACATAAAATTAAACTTTCGCGCGATGTGTTCGCTTTGATTATGAGCTTAAGGGGCCTTGATTACGGTCAAAGTTTCAAGTGCCAATTATTAACTTTAATCCAATATTAGCACCTGCCTGAACCTTCATCGATTACTTCAATAGGTGTAGGCTATAAATATTGGCATATTGAGGGCCGTATGATAAATAGCTGTAATATTTTGTTAGATTTTCGCCATTTATAACGGCTTTGAAAAATTCGGGACTTGGATTTCAATGTTTCTTATTTAAAGGGACCTTTTTTTCCTTAATGTTGTGGTGTTTTCTTTTTAATATATTTGGCTTTGGTTTTTCGTGTCAAAATGACACTTTTATTTTTTTTTCTCCTAATTTTAGGAGTTTTTTATTTTTATTTTTTTCTACTAATCTTACTTCTTACTAATAATAGTGGTTAAAGTATGAAATTGCCGTTTTATTGCAATAGGTTCTTTGAATTGACATAGAATCTTCATGGTTTGAGGTTTTCGAATGAAACTTTTTTCAAATGGTTTCTGTGATGTTCTTTTTTTAAAAAATGTGAAACATTTGAATATCGACTTTCAATTGTTTTTGTTATTCAATTTAGACAAGAAAGATGGATACTGCGAAAATTCGAGTTATTTTTGAATACAAGTTCCGACGCGGAACTAACGCGGCAGAAACAGCCCGCAATATCAATGCTGCGTTTGGAGAGGGGTCTACTAATGAACGCACCGTGCGATTTTGGTTTAAACGCTTTCGTGATGGAAATTTCGACTTAAAGAACGAGCCACGAGGAAGACCGCCCACACAGGTGAATAACGATGAATTAAGAGAGATAGTGGAAGCCGATCCTAGTCAAACTACCCAGGAATTAGCGGCATGGTTTAACGTTACCTTACCCACTTTATTGACTCACTTGCGTCAAATCAATAAAATAAAAAAATACGAAAAATGGGTGCCTCATGATTTGACTGATCTGCAGAAAGAAACGCGTGTTGAAACTTGTGTTGCCTTGTTGAACCGGTACAGAAATGAAGGAATATTGGATCGAATTGTAACATGTGATGAAAAGTGGATTCTTTATGATAACCGGAAAAGAAAAATGCAATGGCTGACCCCAGGTCAAATGCCACAACAGTGTCCTAAAGCAAAACTTACCAATAAAAAGGTAATGGTAACTGTTTGGTGGTCTCAGCATGGTGTTATTCACTATAGTTTTCTTCGATCTGGTCAAGCAATTACGGCAGATGTCTATTGTGCCGAACTCCGAACCATGTTGACAAAACTAGCAGTAAAACAGCCCCGACTCATGAATCGATCTTCACCATTATTGCTCCACGACAACGCGAGACCTCACACAGCACGAGAAACCATTTTGACCCTTCAGGACCTGCACTTAGAAACCATTCGTCATCCTCCGTATTCACCAGACCTTGCTCCAACGGACTACCATTTTTTTCGTGATTTGGACAATTATCTACGTGACAAGAAGTTTTCTTCCCAGGAGGCAGTACAAAATGCTTTCACACAGTTTGTGCAGTCTAGATCGTCGGAGTTCTATCGCAAAGGCATTCATAACCTTCCCATTAGATGGCAGCAATGTATACATAATAATGGCAACTATTTTGATTAAATAAATTTGTTAAAATTTTTAAATATAAACAATTAAGATTTTCAGTACAAATCGGCAATGTCATACTTTAACCCCTAATATTATAAGTTTGTATGTACGTTAACTTTGTTATTTTTTCACGCAAAACTACTAAATCGATTGCGATGAAACTTGGTATATAGGTAGCTGGATACCGGGAACAACACATAGCCTGATTTTTATCCTAAAATTCCAGCGGGAACGGGACTTACGCGGGTTGAACAGCGGGGCGCAGCTAGTAATATTGTAATGCAGAAAGTTGGACGTACCTATGTGTGTATGTTTGTTACTCCATCACGCAAAAATCACTAAACCGATTTCTATGAAACTTGGAATATAGGTAGCTGAAGACCTAAAATAACATATAAACTACTTTCAATCCCGATAAAAACAGGACTTACGCAGGCAAAACCGCGGGGCGCGGATTGTATTTATATATTTTAATCACTTGTATTAATTTTGGTAGTTTTCAACACACAATTGGTTTTTGGACCACAAAAATATATTAAAAACCACTCGATCAGTTTCTTAGCTCTGACTAATTAATCAAGCCAAAGAAACTGATCAATCAATCAGTCAATGACTGACCGAACTGTACACGTAAAAATTAGACATTTCTCTCGATTTACTACACTATGTTCGTTTCCAGGATTTGATGTTTATTAGCAATACTATTACAATAATATGGGATGTTTTTTCTTTTTGCAAAAAAAAAGGTTAGGTAATATTTAAAAAAAATGTAATAATGCAATTTTAGTTTTTAGTAAAGCATTTTTCGTAATTTCTTATAGGTAGTTATCATATGCCCCTGAAAGCACATTAAAATGGTTCACGCTGTATATCAACGCTCAGCCTAAATGGCTGGTCTTAGAAACATGAAGAGTGCGTGTTCTTGTAAAGCGTAGATATCCATTAAAATAAGGTTTTATTATAATTAAATAATAAATAAATATATTCTGTGACCAACACACAGCGCCATCTAGCCCCATCGTAAGCAGCAAAGCTTGTGTTACGGTGACTACACATTACTAGACAACGGATATACTACCTTATTTCTTGTTCTTTTGTAAATACATATTATACAAGATGTAACAGGTATGACCTTTTAAGCCGAAAGGGGGTTATTCTGGACTTCTAGGCGAACAACTTTTATTCTACGACTTTTGAAAATTCGAAAATTTTAAGTTTAAAGTTTACTTGAAAATCAGCTGTTTCTCAGAGTTCGACATCATTGACCTTATTTTGTTAATTGTTCCCCTAGATGTCTAGAACGTCCCCTTTTCGGCTTAAAAAGGCATACCCGTTACACTTTGTGTACACATAATATAATAATATGTAATACATACATATTATACAGAGAAATACACCCAGACCACATACAAATATTTATTTTTAATCATACATATTTGCACCCAGCGGGAATCGAAACCGCAGCCTTTTGCATTACAGTCGATCGTTCTCCCAACGCGCCACAGAAGCCTTCCTATAAAGTCAAATAAGTCAAATAATGCTTAGTTATACAAAGACACCTTGACGAAGGGTAGTCGGAATAACTCTCGACTCCAGAGAGGGTCAGCGAGTCAATAAATACCTGCCTCCTACAGCTGGGATAGGGTTGGTAGAAACGCCTACACATCCGACTTGAAAGGGTGGAGTGGAGAGAAACAGGTCCCTTAACTTATCTTACTAATATTATAAACGCTGAAGTTTGTATGTCGGTATGTATGAGACTTTGTTACTCTTTATATTTTTACTAGCTGCGCCCCGCGGTTTTACTCGCGCAAGTCCCGTTCCCTATATGTATAAAATGTAGCCTATGTGTTATTCCCGGTATTCAACTATTTATATTCCAAGTTTCATCGCAATCGGTTTAGTAGGTTTTGCGTGATTGAGTAATAAATATCCAAACATCTAAAAACACACACTTTCACATTTATAATATTAGTAGGTAGTAGGATTTAAAGTGCTTAAGTCTAAGCAGAAGAAAAATATTGTTTGTTGCGAAGCATATTCTGCATCAGCCACAAGTTTGGCGAATGTGAAATTCAAATACATGTTTTATTGAACCTTCTTCTAAGGTCTGCAAATAACAGAATCACGATTCATTAAGTTTTGTTCGATACTTTTTTACTTTGAAAATTGTGCTGTATTTTCTATATTTTACTGTTTTCTTCTCTATTATACTATATATCGAAACAATTTTTTATTTAATACAAAGGAAATAATCAATACTTTAAACTGCTTATGTGATGATTTTTAATATTGCTTAATTTCCGTAAAATTATTGAAAAATGATTTGAGACTTACGCCTTTTCAGTTTCGTGTTAAAAGCATGAAAACCTTCAATCTAAAATCAACTGTATTACAACGCATCTAAGTAGACGTTGCGCCAACCTCAGTCCGCCGTCTGGCGCCGTCGAAGGTGGATCTATGTCAGTTTTCGCTCCCAAATAATTACGTAATCTATTTTAAATTATATTTCGTATAGATTCGAACTTTTTACATTTTTTCCGGCCAATATGAAAATAATTGTTATGTTATGACAGTCATGTCAAATCATACCTACTGTCATAAAACTGTCTAGCATTGTTGTGATTGTTAGTAAAACGTAGTGATTATTTATCTTTGATATTTGATTGTTGTTGTACTAAAAAAAGAAAGACTAAATAATTACACAAGAAATAAATACTACAAAGATAATAAAAAATATAAATAATCTAAGGTGAATGACCATTGAGTCCAAAAATGCCCATCACACTGGTGGCATTACCCCGTTGAATCGCCAACGATACTATTTGTACTTAGTGTTGCAATCAGAGTAACTGTATTTACTAGCAATTTGCAATAAAAAAAGCTTTTTCCAAATGAAAGCTTGCTAAAACATCAAAAAGAAATCTAAATATCGTAAGAGAGGCGAAAAAATAAATCTATTTACCTTTTCCATTGTCAAAATGAAAATTGAGATAGGTACTTACCTACAAGGATTTTGCGGAATTAATATAATAAGTATCTACACTTCATCAAGGTAATGCAAGCTAATAATCGACCATTACAAATGAGAAAGTAACTCTACCAGGCTGTGGTTTATTTTCTCGCCCAAGCCGCTAAACCGATTTTGATAAATTTCGATTCAAAGATAGATGGTACTTTGGCAAAGGTTACTTTTGAAATTGATATTCCCGCGGGTTCGGGACTTACACGTGTGGAACCGAAGGGCGCAGCTAGTACTTACATACCTACTAATCTATATCTATTATCTATACTTCTGTAATCTATCTATATCTATAAAACTCTTTGTCCTGACTGACTTACTCACTGACTGAACCGCTGGTAGAGAGAGATGAAATTTGGAAGGTGTGTTCTTTGTGATCTAGGCATCTGATAATAATATTATTACAAGTGATTCAACGAACAGTGGACCTCGTGGGAACTAATTATTGAAAGGGCTCTTTATATCATCATAATAGAGCAGAAAAATCGGATCACATAATGTTTAGATATCTAGTACATCCTTTTGTGGGGGAACTACCCCAAAAATTAAAATCCCCCACAACAAATAAAATCTATTTACTCATAGAACTTGTATACCTTTCATTAAAATCGGATCTCATAGTGCGGAGATAGCTGTTACCGCTTTTAGTGGGAGAATCACCCCACCAATCAAAAAACCCCCACGACAAAAATAGTAAGTTTACACATCTACGGCTCAACAAAGTAATTTTACACACCTACTGCTCTACAAAGTAATTTTATTTGACCACTAGCTGCGCCCCGCGGTTTCACCCGCGGAAGTGAACGCGTTATCACGGGCGCGGGCGGCCAAGCGGTTGCACTTTTTCGTTCATACTCGGATTCTACTAATTGGATGTCGATGCAAAGTATACCACGACCTTCCTCGAAAATTGAACTATCCAATATTGAAAACCAGATTTCAATCGGATCAGTAGTTTTTAATTGTATAAGAAACAAAGAAACAAACAAACAGACATGAATTTTAAAAATTATATAATTTTGTTCTATTATTTTTCCTAAGTCCACTAGACCACTTTTTTTTTTAAATTACTTCCAAGTACAGACTTTTTGTTCTCTCTTTCTTTATTATAAGTATAGATAGATATAGATAAGAAAAGGTCAACGTAAAGCGAGCCTTCATGTTGAATCCAAAGCGTACGTATCTTGAGCGAAGCGAAGGAGTTATGTACCTAGAGTCCTGAGTGAAGCGTGGGATTCAAGCGCCCAAGATAAAGACAGGCTTAATTAATTAATAAGTGCGCTTGATTCCCACGCTTCACTCAGGACTCTAGGTACATAACTCCTTCGCTTCGCTCAGAAGTAAGTTTTTGAAACCCTCGCTGCGCTTGGGAGTTAACTCTAGAGTCTTTCGTATGCTTTGGATTCAATATGACGCCCGGTATATAAGACAGGGCTTTAGTACCTCGGTGCATAAACTAATATTATTTAACCAAAGAGGTCAACGTAAAACGAATAATGACTCGCTAAATATCTAATGAGATATCTGGGAAGTAAAATGCGCGTTTAAGCCCTAGGGAATAAAGTAATTTAAATTTGGAACATTAACATTTGCTTGTATTACAGGTATTTAATAATAAAAATCAGACTGGTACATTCAGGCCCAGAGCCAAATGCACATTGCAAACAAAAATAATTGTCTTTTGGCCGCATGGTAAGGTGATAATAAATTGAAAATATAAATACCGGAAAAAGACGATCAATTTTGGAAAAAAGAGATGGAACCGAAGTTAACAAGTTTTTACATGGAATGCTTACTGCCTGAGTTGATAGATCCACGCCATCCCAGAAAAAGAACAATTCTCGATCCAGATTACATAACCGTCAAAAAGAGTGTTTGTCAAACCTCTTAATCTGAAATTCCATCGAGAAAACGACTACTTCCGCCTATTGAAAACCATTCAATAATTGTTACACCACCAGTTCAACGTAGGAAATTGGAATTTCATGAAATGCAAATATGACCCTATTTGCAGATGACAGCACAGTGTAATTTGTAAATGAAAACAGAACTAACATATCTAATATAATTAATCTGACATTAAAATCCCTAATTCGTTGGTTAAATTCAAATAATTTAAAAATAAATATTGACAAAACTATATTAATGAATTTTAGACAAAGAAAAAATAACTTGACTCTTAATATAAATTATAATGACATTAAAATTAATGAAGTTGACTCTACACGTTTTTAGGCTTAACTATTGATAACAAATTGACATGGAAGGATCATATTGACATTGTATGTAAAAGAATTTATCAGTTCTCGTATGCTCTTTACAAATTAAAAAAGGTCGTCAACTTAAAAGCTCTGCTAGCGGCATACCACGGTCATGTAGCATCAATACTGAGGTTTGGTGTGATATTCTGGGGTAATTCGACTGACAAATTGAAGCCATTAATTGCACAAAAACGATGCATACGTGCAATATGTCAATTAGGTAGAATGGAATCATGTAGAGAATATTTTAAAAAATTGAAAATACTTACATTTCCTTCCATTTATATAAGTGAAGTTGTACAATTTGTTAAAGAAAATTTACATTTATTTCAAAAATTTAGTGAGAACAGAAGGAACAAATTTGATCTTCATACAATCGTACGCAAGACTCGTATGATGAGTATTAGTGTGTTCAGTATGGCTCCCACAATATACAACGGAATCCCATTGTCATTGAGGATGATTGAATCTCCCAGGGAGTTTAAGCGTGCTGTCAATAATTATCTTATCGAAAAGTCTTATTATTCCATTGAAGAATTTTTTAATGATAAAAATTGTACTAAATAAATGTATTATTTGACATTTCATATTATTTATATACAATATTCTGACATTATTTAATTGACACGCGAAATGTAGGTAGGTATTTAATTTTGTTTGACATTGTTATTAATCTGTATTCATTAATTTAATTTTATCTGTGACATTGCATTCTTTTAAATTTAGTAGTTTTAATAGGTAGTCAGTAGGTATATTTGTAAAATCATTAAGTTGACATTAGGATTGATTTAAAATAAGTACTTACTTGATTCTGATATTTGCATGCTAAGTTAAGTGCTGGTGAAATATGTTGAACTATACCTACTACTTGATAACATCTGTTGTAACCATATTTCGTGCAAATAAATGACATTCATTCATTCATTGTAAATACTTAATTATTTGTAAATAAAAAGGAGTCTGTTTTGTTTACAAATGAAACTTTTAATGCAAGAGTAAATAGTAATAATATTAAAAACCTATTTGTGAAAACTGTAAAATGAAAAAAATAAGAATAACTCCATAGTTTTTCTGTTCGTTGCGCTGATATTTTTGTATCACAACATTTTTGATGAAGTTGCAACAAAACCAATTTTTCATCTCTCCCGTTCGGAAAGTTTAATTTTCATGGGTAGATATCCGGGTTGAAAGTAGCTCATTTCATCCCTAGGGTGGAAATATCAAAATATTTTTTAATTATTGCAACTATTTGACAAATTTTAAGGGGTATTTAAAGAATTAAGTAGCTCTCAAATTTTGAAAGGCCTCAAATTTAAAGTAGATTTAAAATTGATTAAAATTTGAGGCCACTTAAAATTTGAGGGAAACTTAAATAATTAAGTAGCTTTTAAATTTTGAATGGCCTCAAATTTGAATTGGATTTAAAACTGATTAAAATTTGAGGCCACTTAAGACTTGAGGGCTACTTAAATAATAAAGTAGCTCTCAAATTATAAATATGAGGCGCCTTTTATTTTCTCATAGAGGGTAATAAAAAGTAGAGTGTATCACACTACTCTAGAATCCCTCACTTCGCTCTGGATTCAAAAACCACCCTCACCGTTAAAATATTATTTTGCTTCATTGTAATACAATCTACTAACTATTCTCATAGTGGGCGATGAATATTTTTCATTCGAAAATAGTATTCGCTCCCGAGGTAGACATTCTAGTATTACGGTATGAATCGCGTTTGTTGCCTCAGATGAGGGAGGCCGGAAGGGCTCCGAAACGTCGGGCTTGTATTATAAAGCCAACAAAACAAACGCGATTCAAACCGAAACACAGTTTCACCACGCTAGCTAATTGGAAAGTGTATCAAATTGAATTTGCAAGATTCCGCCCGGACTCCGGACAGACAAACTAACAAGAAAAGTGAGAATGGCACGACAATGGTCAAGTCTGTAATAAGTCAAATAGGTAATTCGGCAAGTCCAGTATCGACAAGTTATGAAATTTTCCAAACATGCCATTAGCCTGGTCCACACTGTACGATCCACATGCTCCAGAATCTTTTATCCTATTTTCTCCCTCTCCGCTGCTTGAGCGCGAATAAGATAAAATATTCTTTAGCGCGGGGATCGTCCGGTGTGGATGCGGCCGATTATTCCCAGCTGTCCCCTCTAGCCCTGTCCCCGGGGTGACAATTCGTGGCGACTGTCCCCTTTGAAAGCTGGCTAAAGGGGACAAATGGAATTATGTTTCTCAGTTGTCACGGTGGGGGGGGGGGGGGACAGATGGGAATCTGTTCTCCCATTTCTACCCCGCATGTGTGTGTTATAATAAAACTAGCTGCGCCCCGCGGTTTCACCCGTGTTCGTAATAAGTACCCTAATGTACCATTATTATTTTAATGAACTTTATAAACGCATACCACTTGCATTCATAGTACAAAATATTACTATGAATGCAAGTCGTAAGGGGTTCGTCGGTTAGGGGTGAAGTTTGTAATGAAGATCTCGAGAAGCTCTATAACTTATGCTAAGAAACTAGTGGTCTAGTGTCAATAGTTTCCGAGATATTGACGGCTCAAGTTTGACAGCTGTCAACCAAACTGATGATCTCGAGGAGCTATATAACTTAGGCTGAGAAACTAGTGGTCTAGTGTCAATAGTTTCGGAGTTAGGTTAGATCGTTTTTTGTTTTTACTTCGATCGTCTTTTGTTTTCCACTAATCTCTTCTATTAACTTTTTTTTCCCAAAAATTTACAAAGTCTTTTTAGTATCTTCTTAGTGGGACTACTACACCTCTAGAGTATATTAATATGTATGTAGTCGACTCGTCCCAATGTCTAAACTACCGTCCCTGGTCCCAGTTTCGAAGGGGACGACTTCACCCCTAATCCAAAATATTGCTATAAATGCAAGTCGTATGCGTTTATAAAGTTCATTAAAATAATAATGGTACATTAGGGTACTTATTACGAACACGGATGAAACCGCTGGGCGCAGCTAGTTCTATTATAACACCAACATGCGGGGTAGAAATGGGAGAACAGATTCCCATCTGTCCCCCCCCGCCCGCCGTGACAACTGAGAAACAGAATTCCCATTTGTCCCCTTTAGCCAGCTTTCAAAGGGACAGTCGCCACGAATTGTCGCCCCGGGGACAACTGGGGAAAAATTCCTAGTTGTCCCTCCGGGGAACAGGGCTAGAGGGGACAACTAGGAATAATCGGACGATACAAGTTTTGAAGATACAAAACAAACAACTTGCAAATTATTAAATAAATATTATTGCACGACATATACAGACAGCGCAATCTAGCTCCAAACTAAGCACTGGGCTTGTACTAGGGGTATTAGACCTCGAATATAATACATATTATACCTCTTTTTTTTTTGTAAATACATACATATTATACATAGAAAGACACCCAGATCAGATACAAATATTTATTTTTAAGCATAAATATTTGCACCCGACGGGAATCGAATCCGCAGCCTTCCGTATTGCAGCCAGGCCCGCTAGGAGTAATAGTGTTCCGTGAGCCAGGCGGTCGCCCGACGCACCAATGAGGTCGTATTATAAAATACTTGACACTGGCTACTTTCCAAACGACCATAATCGGTTTACAACCTATGAAAAAATAAATAACAGTTTTGATTTCGCGCGCTTGGGCGCTAGATCAAAAAAGTTGCGATGTTCGAAAGTGCATACGTGTGCGTGTGACTCGTGGATGTAGGGGTAAGTGGGCGGGCCGTTCATGACATATTTTTTATTGGAGCTTCGTCGCGTTCATAGGACTAAATATTACTCTATTAGAGTAAATTTGTTACTCTTTCACGCAAAAAACTCTCGTAATATAAGTAGCTGGATACCGAGAAAAACACATAGGCTACTTTTTATCCCGATATTACCGCGGGAACGGGACTTACACGGGTGAATTCGCTAAGCGTAGCTAGTACCTATCCTACTATCCTACTATGAGTGTGTTTGGATGTTTGTTACTCAATCACGCAAAAATTACAGAACCGATTGCGATAAAACTTGGAATACAGGTAGCTGGATACCAATAATAACACATAAACTACTTTTTATCTCGATTTTCCCGCGGGAACGGTACTTACGCGGATGAAATCGCTGGGCGCAGCTAGTATCATAATAATATTTTTGTTCCCTTGGTATTGAATTAGTTTGTATAAAGATTTTGATAGTAATGTTTTTCTACTTTTCGTGCAGTAATGTAGCTTGCCTATGTTTGTTTTTACCTGATTACAGCAAAACGAGAAAAGGAGGGTTATGTTTTTGACCACGATGTGTGTTTGTCAGTATGTATGTATGTATGTCACCTCGTGACGTCTTAACTATCTGCTTATCATTTTTTAAACAAATCAAAAAAAAGCAAAATACGGATAGGTACGCTACTTAAAAATTGTTACTGAATTCTTCTAAATTTCAAATTAGTATGGAAGTTTTTGAGTTTAATGGCTATTTCTTTTTGATTTTATTGCTCATGACATTTTAAACTTAGAAATATTTTTAGCAAGGAAATATATTTCCAAAAAATCCTCATGACAGGATTCGAACCTGCGTCCTTTCGCTAACCAGGCAACTGCTCTAACCACTGAGCTACCGCTGAGAATTTCCTTGCTAAAACAATTTCTAAGTTTAATAACTGTTTAATTGTTTAAGTAACACTCAATATTGTATTTGGCCGCAAGCCCTATAACTAGACCTGCTTTTTGATATATTTTAAAGTATTTCCTAAATGACTAAATTCGGTGACTGCTATCAAGCTAACAACCGGAACCTACTGCTGTGTGAAAATGGTAAGCCTTAGACCTCTAGCCTTAGTCAATGTTCTCGACAGGCCCACCTCTCATTGTTCAAATTCTAAACTACCCTTTGCTTCTGACAATATAACCGCAGTTTACATAACAGTCGGTGTGGCTTGGCGCTGTTTTTATAATATACTAGCTGCGGCCCGCGGTTTCACCCGCGTAAGTCCCGTTCCCGCGGGAATAACGGGATAAAAAGTAGCCTATGTGTTAATCCAGGTCCCCAACTACCTATATTCCAAGTTTCATCGCAATCGGCTAAGTCACACTGTCATTTGTCGTTCCTGCAACTGACAGCGCGGTACGGATTACGAACAGCAGAGTAAACTGTGTAGGTAGGTAGATAGATAGAAGTACTTATAGCAACTGTCTTTGTGAACACAATTATCTTCAGTCACTCCCACCGATCTCCGGTTTGTGGCCTGTTTACTGAGATTATAGTAAATCTAGGTAGATATATGGTATACTAGCTGCGCCCCGCGGGTTCACCCGCGTAATTCCCGTTCCCACCGGAATAACGGGATAAAAGTAGCCTATGTGTTAATCCAGGTCCCCAGCTACCTATATTCCAAGTTTCATCGCAATCGGTTCAGTAGTTTTTGCGTGAAAGAGTAACAACCTCACATACATACATACAAACTTTCGCGTTTATAATATTAGTAAGATACTAGCTGCGCCCCGCGGTCTCACCGGCATAACGTAAGATTTATCAAAATCAGTTCAGCATTTTTTCTTTCATAAAAACGTTCTCCTAACAAAGACATAATAACGAAGACAGTAAAAAAAGAATTATCGAAATCGGTCCAGCCGTTCAGGCGTGATGCCGTGACCACGCAAAATAGGGATTCATTTTTATATTTAGGAAAGATAATAAAACACTTTATTTATCCGGTTTTATCGCGTTTTTATTCATTATTTGACCCGAGCTTTAGCCAACTTTACAGTTGGCTTTTTCAAGGTTGACTGAGATGTAATTTGTCTATTTTTAACATTCTAAAAAGTTACAGTAAACTACCGCCTCATAATTATTTGCAATAAAAAACGTTCCAGTGTATGCAGACTATAGAGTTATTGTAATAGTTTTCAATTTAAATTATAATTATTTTTATCCCTAACTAGCTCAAAAAACTACCATGGCTTCGCCCCGCCCAGTGTTTTATTATGCATAATCGCGAAAACCATAGAAGAAATTAGGAAAGATAATTTTAAGGCAAAGGATTAATAAACTAAAACCACATAGTATAGTTTACTATGGGTAGCTGGCTCAAGTTGCGACGTCTCGTAAGCGCCAATATTGCTAATTAGGTTAAACTGTATTACTAATTGAAGTGCAGATTATAAATAATCAATGTTGAAATAAACAATGTTTAAATTATATTCCGTTTCTTTGTAAAATTGAAAACTACCAAGATGAAGTCAAAAGAAAGATAAATTAAATACCTAAATGGTTTCCGTACGTTTTGTGAAATTCATTATATTGACAACCAAATCTGCAAATTTTTCGTTTCGTGAATGACCTATAGATATATCAAAGCAGAGCCGAAACAGATGATCTTAGAGCCATGAAATTTGTTGCTCTAGAATCAGCGCTGGGTAGGTATTATGCGGAAAAAAGAGCGGGGCGCAGCTAGTGATGCTAGCTGCTGATAAGTAGACTTAGACGATGGGCTGCAGGGGCCTATTAAATTACATGTACCTACCTACTACAAAAGTAAATCTACTCTAAATAGTTACCTACTTTAAAAATGTTAGTTAAGTACCTGCAAAGGTTAGCCTTATCAAAACAATTGATTTTTCTGGGTTCTGTATCCAAAGGAACGATAAAACGAGATTCTATAAAAAACAAATACTCGGAAATCTTCGTACTCAACACAACAACGCAGCGTTAGTGTGATATATTTTTACTATTGGCGCCATCTAGTGATAAATAGGCGTTAGTGGTAAAGACAAATGCAAGGGTGCGACCGATTCGACGACGCGTCGTCGTATGTAAAGGATAAAAAAAAGTATCTTGTTTATATTTTTATATGAAAGAATGTGTTATTTTAAGAAACTAATTTCGTTATTTTGTAAATTTGATTGGTAGTTATTTTTATTTAATTTTATGATATTATTATGTAGAGGACGGTCACAAAATGTACAATTGTACAACCAGTGGGTCGATTCTGTAAAAACATAGCATGCGACAAGCAGGCGGGATGCATGAGCATTGCAAAAGTCGATTTGTTGAAGGAGTAAAAATAATAACTATTCTATAATTTCTTTAAATACTGATTGGCTGATTAACAAGGGAAGCTCTTTAAATAATTAAGTAGCCCTTAATTTTGAAGGCTACTTAACTAATTAAGTAAAATACATTTACAGAATACGAAATACGCACATCTTCTGCACGTCGCCTGCAGTTCGCCGGCATTCCGCATGCTAGGTTTTTACAGAATCGAGCCACAGGTATCGTACGGCCAGATAAATCACACCCTCAATAATGTATGATCTGTTAATTGGAGTCCAGGGTCTCCTTTAAACACCCCGTATAAAAAAGTATAATCGCCTGTAATAACCACGTTAAGTCAAAGCAGCTATGCAAAGCAAAGTGCCTTTCCATTTCTACTGTTGTCTAATGTACATTGGATAGATAAAAGAGCAGATAAAGTACGACCTGAAACAACATGCCGTAAAATATAGGGTCGTGCTATATCTGGTCGTATATTAATGGTCGCTGCAATCATCTGACGTCACTAACTCTTCATTGGTTTTTTCGATATTTTTTTGTAATCTTTTACTATTTCGAGCTCTAAATAAGAAAATACAGCATTTTACCAAAATATCTCCAAACGGTTTTGTTTATTTTCACACCTTTAAAAAAATCTTACATACCTACCCAATTATGATAATGGTACGGAACCCTTCGTACGCGAGTCCTACTCGCACTTGGCCGCTTCTTATCGTACCATTCGTAGAGAGGTTGTGAGTTTAAATTGTTTAATCTAGCGTTAATATTTCATGACCTGATTTAATTAAAAGCGTTGGAAATGTAAGTACTTAGGCAATGAAAACCTACTTACAGTAGTAAAAGGCAAGATTCTAGATTATGGACTAGTTCTTTGTAAAGGGAAATCGTGTCGTATAATATTAGTTTTAATAAACTCTCGCCCCCTTATCACAAAATAAAGTTTTAGCGTAAATATGGTTTATTGTCGGTTTATAACTATTTGAACCACGTTATATAATAATAACACCCTCGGCAAATAGTTTTACCGTGGATATAAAACTAGTAATTCTGCGAATCTCAGAATATAAAAAAAATACCCATACTTAGAAATATTTTTAGCAATATTTTTTTATTTTTTTTGGCGAATGCTCTAACCACTGAGCTACACAGGAATCACGTGATTTCTGTGTAGCTCAGTGGTTAGAGCATTCGCCTAGTTAGCGAAAGGACGCAGGTTCGAATCCTGTCATGGGGATTTTTTGGAAATATATTTCCTTGCTAAAAATATTTCTAAGTTTAAAATGCCTTGAGCAATAAAAACAAAAAGAAATAAAAATACCCATGACAAAAAAAAGATAAATTCAAATTTCGTTTATTTATACGTACCAAGTTTCGTTAAGATTCGTTGAAAAATAAGCACATAAAATACATGGCAAACAAAATAAATGTTTTTTTTTTTCAACCATAAACTACTGGGTTTACGGTGAAAAAAAAAACATTTATTTTTATTATGCAATTGATTCAGTAACCGATTGCGATGAAACTCGGTACGTAGATAGCTGAAGACCTGGAATAATACATAAGCAAGCAATTTTTTATTCCCATTTTCCAACGAGATCAGGAGAGCTATTACGAAACGGACCAACCGAATTGACCGAATATCAGTAGGTAGGTAGTTAAAGTTCATTCTGAACCAATAATTCTTAAACATGTTCTTTGGTTATTCGTCTTGAACCTATAGTATTTATTGGTTCAGAACGAACATTGACTACCTACTGATGTTCTGTCGGTACGTTTCGTAATAGCCCTCCAGGACTTACGCTGGTGAAATCACGAGGCGCTGGTAGTACGTAATAAAAGGTACAGGATATTAATAGTCCTATAAACGATATCATAAATAATAATAAACCGCCCTGAAAATCAGGGCTTTGACGCGTTATACATTACACCTACGTTTATTTTGGTCTCAGCTCAGGTAGGTTTTAACATCAAGATTGAACGTGAGACTTTGGATCGGGCGATTTTTATTCCCAGTATAATAGATCATCATCATCAACCTGTTGCAGTCCACTGCTGGACAGAGGCCTCTCCAATTGCACGCCACCTGGATCTATTTTCGGCTTCTCGCATCCAGTTTGTGCCAGCCGTCTTGCGCAAATCGTCACTCCAACGTGCCTGAAGACGTCCTACACTACGTTTGCCGAGACGCGGTCTCCACTCTAGAACTCGTTTAACCCATCGGTTGTCGGTTCTACGGCTGATATGGCCAGCCCACTGCCATTTCAGCTTGCTAATCCGGTGCGCTGTCGATGACTTTGGTTCTCTGACGCTATATGCGCCCGCGTAACTCCCTCCCGCAAAATTATCAAGATCAAAAGTTGCTTATATCGTCCCTGTCTATATTGTATATTCCAAAATTCTTTCAAATCGGTTCAGCTATTTAGTCGTGAAAACGTAACTCACAGACAGACTTTCGTGTTTATAATATTAGTACAGGTCACACGGTGTGATTCATACCCTCTTCCCCCACCCCCACCCCAACACATTCGGAAGCGTATTCTGAGAATTTTATAATATTTGAATTAAATTAACCATTCGCGGAAGCCTTCAATCATCTATTTCTGAATGTGCTATAATTTAAAATGTACCTACAATTTACTAACAGATGTCTTTCTCATTGTCCACAGGTGAATAATAGTGAAATGGTGATATAGTGCAATGGCGGTGAACAGCCCAGGAGGTTACCCTCCAGTCTCACCCAAACCACACACCCCTAAAAGCCCCCGCCATTTCGTATTCCCCCAAAAAAGCCCCTCAATCACTTCCAGCACTTCATCTTCCGGCTACTACACTCCCCAATCCGGATGCAGTTACCCGCCTAAATCTCCGATCGCGCATGGGCACCGAAGTCCTATGAGCCCTAGGCATTTTAACTTCCCCCAGAAGTCTCCATCTGGAAGGTCCAGCCCTTGTTACGATAGTTCATCCATCCGTGGGCATGGCTTGCATTACTCCACATCGCTAAAGCATAGTCGACGGGACAGATCTCCGAAACCGCCACCAGTTCATATCCACACCAACCCTGGTTACGTTTCTCCTAATCGGACGAGAAAGTTCTACGGGTCGGGATCTGCCGCTGGCTCGCCTCGCTTGGTTGCTTCTCCCAGCATTGTTTCTAGTCATACTGATGACTCCACAGATGTGATACCAATGACGCCATCAGCAGTTCTCAATGACGCTGACGATGAAGCTACGACAACGTCCTCTAGAATTTGTAGGAAGAGTACATCAGATCTGACTGAATTAACTGATGATACTCCGCAGACGAGGTCGACCAGCATTAGTAGACCATGTTCTCCTATGAGGAGGGGCTCTATAAAAGGAGGATTGGCATATTTAGCTAGCAGAAGAGGGTCTCGCGAGTCCACGATGTCGAACTGCGATTCCGTTGAGGATATAGGCCCTTTGAACTTTCAAAATACGGTGCGAGGACGTCAGAGGCGAACGTCAAATTTTCTCGAGTTGCCTGGTAAGTTATAAAGTTTAATTCTCTTAAACTTCAAAAATACAAAACTGCGTAGGCTCGGTAGGTGCTGGTAGAACTTGTTGGAATACCTATAAATTTGACATCTGGATTTCGAGCAAATAAACGACATTCATTCATACATTTAATTGCTTTAAATCCCCTTAATGAACGCAAAATGCCATCCGAAACAATACGCAAATAGATCAAACCTTTTTATTTAAACTTTAGCCTTATTAGGGGAATGAGGTCGGAGTTTGGGTCGGAGTAGTTAGCTTTTTGTTTCTGTCTGTCAACTTCGAAAGTTCTTATCATGGACAAGGACAAATCATAGTATGGTCTCACTACTCCGACTTTTTTAATAAGGCAAGTTATTTTTACCAGTAATTTAGTTTTTATAAACGTACTTTTAAAATCTTACTTCTTACTTAATATTGTAAACGCGAATGTTTGTATGTATATGTGACTTTGTTGCTCATTCACGCAAAAATTACTAAACCTATTTGAATATAGGTATCTGGATACCGGGAATAACACATAGGCTACTTTTTATCCCGATATACCTGCGGGAACGGGAGTTACGCGGGTGAAACCGCGTGGCGCAGCTAGTTTGTATATAAAGTGCTCATTTACCTTAAACAATTAAGCGAAATAGCTAGACAAACAAGTTCAAAAGAAGGTATAATACGAGGAATAAATAGAATGGAGATCTAACTTCACTATTAAATTCGAAAAAAACATGTTGCGCGGTCACACAGCAGCAGATGCACACACTGACATGTTTCGTACAGTATTACGTATGATCGACCAATGGCGGATGATGTTTAGTGACAGACTGGCGGTCGAATCATCGTTCTAGGCCCCGCAACCACACCGTTTGCGTGGAACATTTTTCCAAAGATTGCTACTTCTAGATTATATATTCGAGTTCGTTGATAACTAATGCCTTTATTACGTGTAAACAAACGACTACGGAGAAAGTCACAATTTTGATAATGTCGTTTTAGATGTCATTTAAAGGGTTTTTGGGACTGCTGGCCCCTAGTGAATATAAAATGTCTAATCACGAGTCCCATGCGCACACCCTACATGCGCCGTTTTATATTTAAATCGATTTTGTGCTAAAATTAGACATCGATATAGCAAAACAGGGAGAAACCCAACAGAAATAAAAAGAATATTTAAGTTTTGTAGTTATTTTAATTTTACAAAAAATACTAAATTTCACCCGCGTAAGTCCAGTTCCCCCGGGATTATCGGGATAAAAATTAGCCTTTGTGTTATTTCAGGTTTCCAGCTACCTATATTCCAAGTTACGTCGCAATCGGTTCAGTAGTTTTTGCTTGAAAGAGTAACAAAGTCACATACGTGTTACATACAAACATCGTGTTTATAATATTAGTAAGGAGTAGGATAAGATAAGCTAAGGAGTAAGATTAAGTATCTCTCTATCCTTTCTTCTACTATTGCTTCTTTAAACTCTCCACATCTACTATACAAGGTGTTTCGACGATGACCATTTAAGCCGAAAGGGGGTTGTTCTAGACGTCTAGGCGAACAGTAATATTTGTTCTAAGACATTTGAAAAATCACTTTTTTTTTTGGGAATTTTATTTTTATTGTTTCACTGGAAAAACAGCTGTTTTTTTAAATAAAGGCTATCAAAGTTTTGATTGGAGTAGAGTGGTAGTAGTCCAAACTGAATCAAAGGACAAAATGAGGTCAATGACCTCTAACTCTAAACAACAGCTGATTTCCAAGTAAATGTCAAACTCATTTATAATTTGATATTTAGACTTTAAGAAACTTTGCATACAATATTTTGGAAATAAATTATTGATTTATTTTTTTATTTATTTAAACTTATATTATATCTGCAATATGGGGATTGTAATAATTTAATACATCAACATTCACAAAATGGAAAAAAAAACTCCATATGAGTTTCTTGTGGTTTCTTCTCATCAGTGCGTGCGTATTGAAACCACACTAAAATCATAGCTAAGTTGACGTATCAAAATGATTAAAACATATTTGAAATAAACTATTTTGACAAGTTAATATAATAGGCGACTACCCTTTCTAAAAGACAGTAAATCGATCATATTAATGAAGTAGGTATTATTTACTCACAATATTCTAAGCTTGCTTCTAAAATAACACAGAAACGTTAGTCAATAAGCGATGTCAGATTAATTGTTCAATGAACAACGAAAACGAATTTATTACAGTGAATATTATATAGACTAAAAACTTGTATTAAGATGGTATTTTTTAGTTTCAAACCTGGATCTTTAGAATTTCGAATTGAAAAAGTCTTTTTTATTACAATACCTAAGTGCTTTCTACATTTGGCTTTTGATAGTATTTGGTACCTGCCTGCCCCGGAATGTGGAGACGCGAGTTCAAACCTCATCACTGCTGTTATTTGTGTAGGTACTTGCATTTTCTCCAAAAAATAATGATTTGGGTATGTAAACTACAAACTATGATAAATTTGTCTTAAAATTACATCTTAATGTAGAAAGCAATGTCACCTTTGAGTATACATAAGCAAGCTATGGAGAGCAGTCATCAGTCACCTAGGGTTACGCGAATTGACTGTTCCTCATTCTAGTAATAATTATGGTGAAATGTTCAGTGTCACGGTGTAAAAATGTTCAGTGTCACGGTGTAAAAATGATTCGCATATCACTATTCAACCTCAACATTTGAATATCTATGTATAGAGCATCTGCTTACACTTTACGCAGTAGGCAAACCCATAGGCGCGCTCTATAGCTTACTTATGTATACTCTAAGAATGTCACCTACAAACAATTCGTAGTAAATGGTAGTAATTACCCCCTTACAAATTTTATATATCTATACTAAAGCGAGGTGTTTGTTTGTTCGATTTAATGCGCTAACCTCTGGAACTACTGTTCCGAATTGGAAAAATATTTTTCAGTTTAATAGTCCATTTATCGAGTATAAGACACATTCGAATAATTTCTATAAGTAACGAAATTTCGAGACATTGCTATTCGTTACCTTCCTTTGTTTTCGTCGACTTAGCTGTGTGGGCTCTTAGCGTTTCATAATACAAAAAAGAAGCACCAAAATCGGTTGGACGCCACTGCCGATATACGTTTGCTTTGTTATTGAGTATCACTGAACCAAGAACACCAAAGATGGTAAAAGTATGCAACCACAAAAATAAAATTAATAATTTAGCGTAAATACCTATTTGAAAAGCAAAATATTATGTCTTTGCATAATTTTATGCGCGTTTTATTTATAGATGAATTACAACGCCCATTTATTTACAATTAGGTACCTACCTTAAATTAACTACATCCAACTAGGTGGTCCTTGACAAGACAGAAACTTTGTTAAATGGTCCTCAAGTTTTAAAGGTTAAAAACTATTAATCTAGAAGAAACGTAAGCCAATGATCGCGATATTCCCGCGGATCAGCTGTGGTATCATCTAATTAGCATCCACCGCTGCTAGTTGCTATTTACTGTCAAAAAACATATTTCGTATTCTACATTGCTGCTTTGAAGTATCACCGGTAACAACCACGTCACGTCAAAGCAGCAATGTACTGCTAGTTAGCCACTAGTAGCGGTGGATGCTAACATAAGATGATACCACAGCTGTTATATATATGGTCTGCAGCTGTTATATAGCTAGTCCTGTTATACTATATATGCGAATTTTTATAAAGCACTAGCTGCGCCCCGCGGTTTCACCCGCGTAAGTCCCGTTTTCGTTCCCGCGGGAATATAGAAATAAAATATCCTATGTCCTTCTCTGGTTATAAGCTACCTCCCCACCAATTTTCAGTCGAATCGGTTTAGCCGTTCGTGAGTTATAAATGGTGTAACTAACACGACTATCTTTTATATATTATAGATATAGATTTCTTTAGAAATTAAAAGTCGGAGCTATCGCCCGACTATTAATGTTCAGCCTGCGTTTTCTCTTATTGGTATCAGTGGAGGCGTTAACGTGGATTAAAACAGCAAACAATTTATGAAAGATATTTCATATTCTACTTGTTTCGAAAACATTCTTTTAGCGTTTTTAACTTTTAGGCAAAATGTTCTCTTTCTCATAAAGAGTTGCGAGTTGGAAAACAATTTTTAAAATTTCTAAAGCATATTTTTTAAGGGAGATATTTTTTATGGGAAGGTTTAGCCGTAAAATAAAATAGCTATTTTTTTTTGTACTCAGGACGCAGCTGTTCTGTCGTGAATTTTACAACCCTATTCTAATAAAATAGACTATTCTTAAATTACGCTTTTAAATTGACAAACTTATAAAAGTTCAATCATTTTGAGCTTTTCGTGAACAGTCTCTGCAGTAAATTCTTAAACATCTGTGGACTGTCTAGATTATTTTCTTGGCTCTCTCGTGAACTTTGTATTTCTGCGATTATTTGGCTTAACGTCTAAATTTGTACAGTTATCATGGGGCTAGTAAGTCTTCCGACTAGCGAGCTTTAGGGGCCGTCTCCACGAGCGTTAGACTCGCGGCGATTTTGTCGTAGGTATATTGAGAGTCAGTTAAACTATCTTGTCAAATTAGAACAGTTTGAATGAATGAATGAATGTCATTTATTTGCACGAAATATGGTTACAAGAGATGTTATCAATTAGTAGGTATCGTTCAACATATTTCACCAGCATTTCACTTAGCATGCAAATATAAAATTTTTGGAATGCAAATTTTTTCAATAGCTTGAAAAAAAAAGTTTAAATATACATTTACTGGCAAAATTACAAAATTAATAACTTTGGTATTTATTGGCCACACAATATCCAGTTGGTCACGGCGTGCGTCTAAGCGGCCATGCCGACACGTGAAAAAATTCAGGAAGCAATCATGGCATTACAGCAAGTGGCAGAATAGAAGAGTAATTCAATTATCATCGCCAAACAAAAAAAAAAGTATAGTACTTTTTTCAATTTTAGACTATAATTTGACGTTGTGGTTCCTTTTTTCTATAGAAAGAAATGTCAAATAGTTGCATTAATTAAAAAATTAAGAATACTTTCCACCCTAGGGATAAAATGATCTACTTTCGACCTACTTAGCTATCTACCCATGAAAATTAAACATTCTGAAAAGGAGGAAAACAAATATGTACGGTTTGCTCACTTACATAAGACATGCTAGTAGTTTGCAAACTTGCAAAAAAATTTGGTTTCTTCTCATCGACGACATCATGGTCGACGTACCTAAATATGTATTTGCATAGTATAGGCATATTCTTCTATTACTTATAATAAAAGAAGAGAGGACAAAAATCTGTGCTTGAAAGTAAATTTAAAAAAAGTTGTCTAAGGGACTTAGGAAAAGTAGTAGAACAAAATTGTATAATTTTTAAAACTTATGTCTGTCTGTCTGTAGCTTTATTAGTTTCTTGTACAATTTAAAACTTTTAATCCTATTGAAATCTGGTTTTCAATATTAGATAGTTCTATTTTCGAGGAACTTCGTGATAATACTTTACATCGAAATCCAATTAGTAGAGCCCGAGTAATGAACGAAAAACTCGGCTATGCACTATTTATACGCAGCCGAAGTCGCGGGTAACAAAACAGCTAGTATTAGAACAAAGAATTTGACTATTGACTATTAATTCCCCGTTTCTCCCCCAGTGGTAGAACACTCCCGCCCCCGAGTTTGCTCGCTACCCGAGAAGCCTTACAACCCCCGTGCTTCTGACGACCTCTACCGGCTGCGGACGTTCAGCATCACGAATAAGGGCGGCGTCGTCAACTGTGGCGATTCAATCTGCAACAGGCGGAGTCGGAGCAATACGTCCGTTAATTCTACTAATAGCCGGTTAGTGTAACTGTTATAGTTAGATATTTTTCATTATATGTTTAAAAAAACAATTACAGCTGTTTTACAGGATCTCTCACTGCAATAGAGTAAGTAACAATAGTTAAGTAGGTACCTAACATTAAAAAGCATTATTAATTTTTAATGTTATAGCAGATTCTCCACTGTGCTACTTTACAAAATTCATTCTTTCGTAATAACGTCAATCTATTAGGCAACTAAATTTAGAATACATAAAGCCCGTGCGTGAAGCGACTTATATAATAGCAGGTTAGTAGTGTAACTGTTAGAGTTAGACCATGGGAACGTTCGCGTCGTCGTCAACTGTGTCAACTCAAT
The DNA here is from genome assembly GCA_949358125.1 of Idaea dimidiata. Classification (NCBI taxonomy): domain Eukaryota; kingdom Metazoa; phylum Arthropoda; class Insecta; order Lepidoptera; family Geometridae; genus Idaea; species Idaea dimidiata. The sequence goes on from OX442342.1 coordinate 4,320,470, forward strand.
CTGCAACAGGCGGAGTCGGAGCAATACGTCAGTTAATTCTACTAATATTGGTGTAACTGTTAGAGTTAGAACATTATAGAAACATGTTAATATCATAGTTACGCGGAGATGTTATAGTACATAATATTAGTATTTTCCTCTGTTTTCGCGACTTTGTACTGAAATAAAACTCATTTTGCACTTCGCCTTGAAAAAATAACTTGAAATTGGCTCCAAAATGTTGGATTTGGTGAAAGAAAACATCGTGAGAAACCCACGGTTCAAAGTCACGCACAAAGGCCCAGTAGTAGGGCTAATTGCGGAAAAACATTTAACGCTTTACTTTTAGGTAAGTACGTCATTGACAAGAAAACATGGATAATAGTGATAAAGTCATTACACCATCGATAATAATAAGTACATGGAACTGTTAAAGTTTGTAACGGTTACAGTTACTTTGGTGCATACTGGAAACGTTTTAGTTAACACGTCATTGATAAGAAAACATGGTTTTTACATCATCGATGATAACGTTTACAGTTTCACGTAGTTACATTGATGGAAAAGTTATAGTTACTACGTCATTGATAAGAAAACATAAATCATAGATTTAAATAAATGGAAGCACGTCATCAATCACAATGCGTGAAAATAGTTTTAATAAGTAAGTCGAATGCAATAAAATTCGAAGTTCATTTATGTTGAAATATTTTTTATTGTAGTTTTTCCAGTCTACAAGTTTATCTTCAACAAAATGTACTCTTAGTACAAAAGGTAGAAATGTTGTATAATACAAAACGACTAAATCTATACTTATAATAAAGGAAGAGAGGACGAAAAGTCTGCACTTGCGAGTAAATAAAAAAAAAAGTTGTGAGAAAAGTAGTAGAACAAAATAATTTAAAAATTAAAAAACCGACTTCAAAAAGAAACAAAAAATAATTTAAAAAACATCAAAAAAAAAAAGAATTGATAAAAAAGACCAAAATAACCTCTACATAGGTACAGTGCCACCGACTAATTAATCTGTTTTATCATCTGAAGTCGGGCAGCCAAACTAAGTATAATATGGAACCAACCGGTAAAACTGCCCGACTTCAGATGATAAAACAGATTAATTAGTCGGTGGCACTTTAAAAAATCCCCATGACAGGATTCGAACCTGCGTCTTTCGCTAACCAGGCGACTGCTCTAACCACTAAGCTACACAGGAATCATAAAAAAAACGAACATGAGCAATAACAACAAAAGAAATATTTTATAATATTTGTTTAAAATAGAAAACTAAGTCATTGACAAACTCTAAAAAACTAAATAATACTGTACGAGATACATTCTAACAATTCAAGTGGGTAGCCTTCCGTTTCCGTACGATAGTAGAAGCTTTCAGGTGAAATGCAACGGAACGAGATTAAATTGCATTGTGTGTATATATATATTATATATACGCCCGCGCGCGTGTAGGTGCCGTTGTCGTCTGGGTCTGATCTAACGTAAGGGAGGTATCGATAGATTCCATTATGTAACTACAACCTTCGGCGAAAGGTGTTTCGATGGATAGTGTTTCGAAGTAGCGTAGGGAACCCACCTTAACTACATACTTTCGGTCTATAGTGAATAGGTCTCTTGGTTGACTTGCGCTGCTATACTTAGCCCAGACTAACCACCGTGCTAACTCTTGAGATTGGTCTTTTTTTCTTTTCTTATCGGTTTTGATTAAGGCTATTATAATATTAGCCAGTGTCAAGTATGTTATGCAAGTTATTTGCATCGAAAGAGTCAAGTCTAGGGAATCATTTGTAAACACGGCGGCCATTTACAAAGATTGTTCACGGAGCTTTGGAAACAACCTAAGTCCATGTTTTGCGCCGATTTTCACTTTCATTCCACTTGTACACTTTCACGAAACTAAATTGAATAATATGTCCCCGAAATTAAACAATTTGCACGCATTTGAACTAGCTTTTACAAAAAATGGTCCTATAAGTTTTTCCTGTTTTTTCTTTAAACCCAAAAAACCTCTCAAAATTAAAATTGCAGACAAAGTCGCAAGCAAAAGCTAGTATTTAATTGCCTACGACGTAATAGTGTGAAACCAAATACATAAACTTTATAACCTAACCGTTAAAGTGATGGGAGCTTGTTTTTGTTTTATAACGTAGAAAATAAGTGAGCGTATACTGCGTCGAGGTGTACCTAACTTAATTTTATATTGATGCACGTGTAGGGTGACCATAATGCTACGTCCGCATAGGCAGGAGGCTTGCATTGCGCCTGCAGGCTAGCGAGTCGCCTGGCGAGTCACGTGACATAATAACAACATGGGACTTCACCGCGTAACTCCCGACGAGTTCAACTCGAAGCCGTTTTGGAAATACGATGCTGTCGTTAACGGGGTTGAAAAAAGCTACCGCGCAAGGAGTGAGCAGAAATTGTCTACGAAACGGCCCGACTTCAAATGATAAAACAGATTAATTAGTCGGTGGCGCTGTATGTAGAGGTTATTTTGGTATTTTTTATAAATTCTTTTTATTTGGTTGGTTTTTAAGTTATTAAATTATTTTTGTTCTTTCTTTCAAGTCTTTAATTTTTTTATTTCACCCTTTTTAAAAGCCACATACATATACATCGCATTTGTATGTTGCTTTTATTTTTGAAAAATCACGTTTGTCGTATAGGAGCCCGCCTTTTGGGAACTTGTTTTATTTTGTTTTTAGTTTTTGATGTTGTAGCGGCAACAGAAACACTTCATCTGTGAAAATTTCGACTGTTTTGCTAGCACAGTTCATGAGATACAGCCTAGTGACACACGGACGGATAGACGGACGGACAGCAAAGTCTCGGTAATAGGGTCCTGTTTTTACCCTTGGGTACGGAAACCGAAAAATGGTTTGTAGTAATTTTGTATTTGTTTATTAAGGTACAAAACTGTGATCATGGTAACCGTACTAGAACGAGGTTTGCCGTAATATTATCGTTCTAGGGAAACTGCGCGTCGGAAAATCAAGCAATTTTTTATAACGAAAAGCTAATATTCTGCTGGCGATAGCGTTACAAGATTTTAAACTTAACATGATTATTTTTGCTACTACATTTTATAAAAAATATAGTATTTTTTTCGGTTTTGACTGCGTTGCATTTAATATATATATTACTAGCTGCGCCCCGCGGTTTTACCCGCGTAAGTCCCGTTCCCGCGGGAATATCGGAATAAAATGTAGCCTGTTTTATTCCCGGTATCCAACTACTTATATTCCAAGTTTCATTGCAATCGGTTTTGTAGTTTTTGCGTGATTGAGTAACAAACATCCAAACACACACACTTTCACATTTATAATATTACTGGCTGCGCCCCGCGGTTTCACCCGCGTAAGTCCCGTTCCCGCGGGAATATCGGGATAAAAAGTAGCCTATGTGTTAATCCAGGTCCCCAGCTACCTATATTCCAAGTTTCATCGCAATCGGTTCAGTAGTTTTTGCGTGAAAGAGTAACAACCTCACATACATACCTACAAACTTTCGCGTTTATAATATTAGTAAGAAGTAAGATAAGATAAGAAAGTAGGATTAGTAATTTTCAACGCTTGGCGGTTCGAGGATTTTATATACCACCTGATCACGGGTTACTGAGAAATAATTATTATAGCCGTACCAGACGATAAAACCGCACCGTCGCATTTTTTTAATACAATTCATCAATATCATTATCATTATCATCGGCCTGTTGTAGTCCACTGCTAGCCTCTCTAATTGGACGCCACCTGCATATATTTTCGGCTTCTCGCATCCAGTTTGTGCCAGACGTCTTGTGCAAATCATCACTCCAACGTGCCTGAGGACGTCCTACACTACATTTATCGTTCGTAAATTCATATTAGCATTGCGGAAATAATTCCTAAAACTCATTTTAGTAGGTATTTAATACATTATAATATAACTTTACATGGGATTTTACTAAGTTACTCCTTAATTTCTTCTATGGTTTTCGCGATTTTGCATAATAAAACACTTTATTTATCCGGTTTTATCGCGTTTTTATTCATTATTTGACCCGAGCTTTCGCCAACTTTACAGTTGGCTTTTTCAAGGTTGACTGACAACTGTCTGTTCAAGGTTGGTCAGTCAACCTTGAAAAAGCCAACTGTAAAGTTGGCGAAAGCTCGGGTCAAATAATGAATAAAAACGCGATAAAACCGGATAAATAAAGTGTTTTATTAAGTTACTCCTTTACAATTGAAAAAAAGTATTTATCTGTAAAGAATCTTAGAAGCCGAGTGTACATTAGTGTAGACGTATACATACGCACTGAAATAATAGAATTCTTAGTTTCAAATGCTTGTGAATTTAATTTAAGTAATATATAATGTCAAGGCCGAGTTATTTCGTTAATTATATTTTTCAACGCTACAAGTTCCGTTGCTCCGCCTACTACAGAATTTTCGTTAACAGTGGGTTTCTATATTAAAAAACTTTTATCCCGTAAAGTATCGGGGTAAAAGTTATGCCATGTTACTCAGAAGGAAGAGATGTTTCAACGTATTAAGTTTCACCAAAGTCGGTTCCTTATTTCATTTCCGGTCAGTTTATAACTAAATGAATAAATAATTAAAAAAATAAATAATAGTTTCTTCTATGGTTTTCGCGATTTTGCATAATAAAACACCTTATTTATCCGGTTTTATCGCGTTTTTATTCATTATTTGAACCGAGCTTTCGCCAACTTTACAGTTGGCTTTTTCAAGTTTGACAGCCAAGCCGGTTGATGTCAACCTTGAAAAAGCCAACTGTAAAGTTGGCGAAAGCCTGGTTCAAATAATGAATAAAAACGCGATAAAACCGGATAAATAAAGTGTTTTAAAATAAATAATAATAAATAAATAACATTAATTGGATACGATCTAATCATGCCTGTCGATTATATAAATTTTACGGCAGATTCCGCAGTAAGTTTTCGAATTTACATTCTATAAATTGAATAAATAAATCGAATGCACACTAGAGCGGCAGCTTTCTGCATGTTTAATTAAAGTAAGAACGAGAGGGAGAATCTAAGGGCGACTTGCATAAAACCATTAAGGCCGGCTTGCATAACGGTTCCTAAACATGTTTAAGCTGTTAAACGTGTTTAAAATCTGTCAGAATGTCAAGAACTGTCAATGTGTGGCAACATATTATCAATCGTACATATAATGAAATAGAGTCCAATGTTTGATTTCCCATAAATTATTTAAAAGTTGATTTTGTTCGATATATTTTTAAATACCGTTATGCAAGCCGGCCTAAAAAACATATTTAACTAAATCAATTTTAAAATAATTTATGGGAATTCGAACATCGGACTCTATTTCATTAAGTGTACGATTGATAATTATGTTGCAACACATTGACAGTTCTCGAAATTCTGACAGATTTTAAACACGTTTAACAGCTTAAACACGTTTAGGAACCGTTATGCAAGCCGGCCTAAGAATCTCTAAATTATTTCGTAATTTGTTTTTATTGCTCAAATATCTACTAGAAATATTTTAGAGGAAAAATTCACCTTCAAAAATGTACTCGAAGGAGATTTGAACGCAGAGATGCGAGTTCAAATGTCGTCGCGAGTGAATTTTTGAAGATGAAGTTTACCTTAAAATATTTCTATAACTAAATTATAATTTCTTCTATGGTTTTCGCGATTTTGCATAATAAAACACTTTATTTATCCGGTTTTATCGCGCTTTTATTCATTGTTCTAAACGAACCGAGCTTTCGCCAACTTTACAGTTGGCTTTTTCAAGGTTGACTGAGATGTAATTTGTCTAATTTCAACATTCTAAAAAGTTACAGTATACTACCGCCTCATAATAATTATTTGTAACAAAACGTTCCAGTGTACGCAGACTATAGAGTTATTGTAATAGTTTTCAATTTAAATTATAATTATTTTTATCCCTAGCTAGCTCAAAAAAAACGGATAAATAAAGTGTTTTATTATAACTAAATTAGTTGAGATTCAATATAACTTCGCATAAAAAAATGTCTCAACTACAGCTTTCAAGATCTTTTCATTCATCGCTAACTAAACGAATTATGCTCAATAAACGAACTTAATTTATGTTATTATTATATTTCTTATGTTTACTGCTAGTAAAATATTAGAAATATTTTACAAAGATAAATGCATCATCAAAATAATCATTAATTTCACCGTATGGGTAGGGCACTGTGTGGCGCAGTGGTAAGATTTTAGTCTGTAATTTCAGGATTGAGATTCAGCCTGAAATTATCAAAACTGGCTTAAATCCTTCTCCAAGGTTCCATCTATCTCTATACCAAAATTAATCAAAACCGGTTCAGCGGTTTAGATGTGATGGCGTAACAGACAGACAGAGTTACTTTCGCATTTTATAATATTAGTAAGAACATAAATTAAGCTTAACTGTCGTTAACTCAATCCAATTTCCACATAGAAACCCGGCCTAAGTAACATTCGGTCTTACAATACAGTGCTGATTGTAAGAAAGACCTCTGATAATCAGATGGTCGAGATTTGTGACTGATTGCAAGATCGCGTGCCTTCCCGCCGCCTAGCGACTGCTCAGGTTGACCTACATTGTTGATTTAGCCGGGTTATCTTGATGCGTAGATTATGGATTGTCAAAGGAGGATACGAGGTAAGGTAAGGGTTGGTATAATGATAATGGAGATTGTAGTAAAATTATGTTATGTTGGTGTAGGTAGATGTACGTAGAAAATTATTGATCAGTGGCCCGATTCTGTAAAAACATGGCATGCGACAAGAAGGCGGGATGCACGAGCATTGCATAAGTTGATTTGTTGCAGGAGTAAAAGTAATATCTATTCTTAACTTCTTTAAATTTATTTCTATTCCGTGCTTCGGAAGGCACGTTAAGCAGTTGGTCCCGGTTGTTATCTCTGATAGCAGTCGTTAGGTCAAGTTAGAGGCCTTAGGGCGACCTGACAACTCTAACACCAGGTGAGCCACACCACTATACGAAAGAAGAAGAAGAAGACTTCTTTAAATACTGATTGGCTGAGAAACAAGGGAAGCTATTTAAATAATTAAGTAGCCCTTAAATTTGAAGGCTACTTAAGTAATTAAGTAGTAATTAAATAAAATAACATTTATAGAATACGAAATAACTACATCCCCTGCACGTCGCCTGCATTCCGCCGGCATTCCTCATGCTTTGTCCTTACTGAATCATGCCCGTCCGTACTGTTTTCTTTTGTTTCTTATTCGATCGAAGTCTTTTACTTCGCATCTGAAAGTAATATACCGAAAGCATTACCGAAAGCCAAAACATTTAGACAGGTCTCTAGTTACTTTTTAAACTCACACGATTTCTGCTCATTACTATTTTTATAAAAACTCGGGTCTCGATCGCGTTTATGCACTTTTTATAAATCTTATCTTACTTCTTATCTTACTAATATTATAAACACGAAAGTTTGTATGTAATTATGTATGTGAGGTTGTTACTCTTTCACGCAAAAACTACTGAACCGATTGCGATGAAACTTGGAATAAAAGGTAGCTGGGGACCTGGATTAACACATAGGCTACTTTTTATCCCGATATTCCCGCAGAATAGGGACTTAGCGGGTGAAACCGCGAGGCGCAGCTAGTTTAAATATAAATTTACCTTATTTTTAATTTATATTTAAATTTATAAAAAGTGCATAAACGCGATCGAGACCCGAGTTTTTATAAAAAATAGTAAGTTCTCTAGTTAGTTTTTTAATTATAGTCGTTCTGCTAGCAATAAGGAGCAATTTAACGCAATTTTCGCGTGTTTAATAGTGTACTATCAAATCGTTTTAAACAATTTTAGATGCGTAAAGAAGTAATAAGATGCCGGCGATTTGATTGCAAACCCACCTCATGGGAGTATTTGTCGGTAATGCGCTAATTCAAAGTGTTTGACACTTTTTTTTTATTTTCTATACTCCCTTTAACTTTCAATTCAATTCGAACGTTGCTTGTTGTTAGATTACCCACCATCTATGATAGATAATCTAAGGGTTGATGGTATAATGATGATGGGGATGGTAGTAAAATTATATTATGTACCTAGTTAAATAAAGTTCATACAGAATACAGAATTATCGATCCGTACGGGTAATTTTTCTTTAGATGCTTGCAACATTAATCTTGCTATGTTCACAGTATAGGGTTATAATTTAGAACAAAATTTTGTAATAGCGTACTCTAGTGTTAAAAAGAATTGTAACCTGCTATGTGAGCTTTATTAAATAAAATAAAATAAACAAAATAAGTAGGTATTTCGGTCGTCTTTTGTTTTTGTTTTGATCGAATTATAAAGTAGGTCTAAAGGCTTGTCTAAGGAAAGGATTTGTGAATGAATTTACCCGGTTGATAGGACGAATGACCATCATGAGATCCACTGTATCATTGACTTTGCGGTAAAGTTATACTACATAATAAACAAAACCATTTAACTTGCCAATAAAATATGCAAACTCTTTCTAAATATAATTACAATTACAAAAAAATCATTTTACTTATAATTTATGTTCCCTATCTAATTGTACCCACCTCTACCAGAATACCTACCTATTAGATACTTCTCGTATACTTATTTGTACATTAACTTTATATATTTACTTGCATATTTATTATCTATCTATTTAAGTATCCCCTATTTATGCTATGTTATACATATTTAGAATCTCTCTGCCTACTACATACACTTTACTGACTTTCTCCATCCAAAGGTTGCCTAGAAGAAATCGCTTTTAGCGATGTGTATTTGTATTACTTTTAATGTAAACTGTTGTTTGTAATTGTTGTTGGTTGTGCAAAAAAAGTTATTAATCTATCTATATCTATTTAGGGTTGTGATCAATGCTTACATAACTCAATTTATTATAAACACTCAAAAACATAGTTACGATACATAGGAACTTATTCAAACAAGTCCAAGCCTTCGTAACTTGGCAGCGAGCCCAAAATGCTGGCCGCATTGCCACGCTGAATTGCAATGCTTATTCTTTGTGTCAAGTAAACTCCAGCATTCTGGTGTCGCGTTGTCTCCAACAAAAAATAATATATTGTCTTACTCCCCTGCCCCCATGGTCCCAAAGTCTCCACTCCAAAAGGTTCAAATATGTAACTCTGATCAAGAGTCACATATTTGCGCCTTCTAAGTTATTGAATGTGCTTATATTAAATTTTAAAGATATACTCGCCTACGTAAATGACATAATACCTACAGCGAAAATGTAATAAGGTAAAAAGTGTGAAATAGCTGTAACTTGGTAACTAAGTTCCATTAATAACGTTTACCAGTGTACCAATTATTTTGAAGCGCCCTGCGGCTATAGTACAATCTCATTTGGTTCGCATTAAAGACAATTAAATAGAAGGGCTGTAGAGAGAACATCTATCATCTCGTTACTGTTGTTTTTTTTTTGTTTTTATTTAATTATTTAACTATACAAGTTTAAAGTAGTATTATTATCATCTGTCTACAAAGACTCAAAATTACTATTTATTTACCTATATTTCATATTATCATCAAGTGTGTGTCGTTGTTTGTATTTATCATGTAATTGCTATCGTTAGAAACTGTTTTGGCTTATGTTTTTAACTATTGTTTTATATTTCTTTTGTAATGATTTTAGTTGTTTGTTTCTTAAATAAAGGGAAAAAAAGGAAAAACATCATTATGTCCGAGCGAGTGTCAGCGAGCGAAGCGTCTTTGCTTCAGGTTGGCCAAATTTTCTTTTTTCTGTATGATGGTTCTCCTCTACAGGTCGTTTTTCTCAACCGATTTTGATGAAACTTGGTATACAAGTTCTATGAGCATGTGGATTTTTTTGTCGATTTTTGATTGGTGGGGTATTTCTCCCACACTCCATAAAAAAATTCCAGATTTTCTTTCTTCTGTAGATATCTCCGCACTATGAGATCCGATTTTGATGAAACTTTGTATATACATACAAGTTCTATGAGCTTATGGATTTTTTGTTGTCGGGGGATTTTTAATTGGTGGGATATTTCTCCCACAAAGAGCGTATTAGAATACTTGTGTTTTAAATACATAGGTACTCATTGTTTCAAAAAAGTCTATGTTCGCATAGTGCAGAACTACTAGTATTAAAACGATAACTTGACTGGCAAGTTGATTCGATTTCTCAGTATAACGAAACTTATTGCATAATAATCAACTTAGTTTTGTTCATATCTCGCGAGTGACTTTTAGAATTTGTATTTTCCTTCAAACTTTGTCTACGTACAACTTTTAATATTTGTAGTAGAAATGCCTTGAGCAATAAAAAAACAAATAACGAAAGATGTACGTGTTTATTGGTTACTCTAACCCGATGTAGTATTAAGTATCTTGGTTCACCATGAAAGTTTGAGAAGCCGCAATCACTTCATTTGAAGGTCTGTTACTTGCTGCCAATTGAACTTGAATATAGGGTTTGTGAGTTGTATTACTAAATGGCTTTTAAATGAAACGTGTTTTACTTTAACTTTATATTTATTTTGACAAAATGATACAAAAACAAATTAAGGTAAGTATACATACGGATCTTAGACGCTAAACAAGTAAAAACAAAAAATAAAATAAGAAAAAATCATTGAGCCAATATGCATATTTTAGATCCGCAGTAGGTCATCTAACCTGTGTCGCAGAGTCTAACACTTTTTAGGTTGGCTGTACCACTGACATCCATCAAGCACTTAATATAGTGACCAACTGGTAGATATTTAACTGAAGCTTAGTGGAGAGTGTAAGAGAATATAATAAAATGTACATGCAAACTGTGTATTGAGGTAGTAGTGAAAATCCATGGGCTTCGGGAACCCCGTCACCCCAGTGTAAATAAATAAATAAATAATTTATTTCCAAAATATTGTGGACAAATTGCTTAAAGTCTAGATTTAAATCTAAGTAACACATATGCCTGAACTAGGAATATCCTGTATCTCAGGCGAAAATGGCTAACAGTAGAAACTAAAATTATCACTTATAATTAGAAACAAATTAAAACTTCTTAAATTGGTACTATATAATATATTATGTAAGAGAAATATTGTCAAAATTTATATACAAGATGTAACGGGCAAGTCCTTTTAATCCGAAAGGGGGTTGTTTTAGACGTCTAGGCGAACAAAAAGTTCGAATTTTCAAAAGTCGTAGAACCTTTTGTTCTACGACTTTTGAAAATTCGAACTTTTTTTTGAAAATTTTGAGATTATGTTTCACTGAAAAAACAGCTGTTTTTGAAAATAAAGGTAATTGAAGGTTTGATTGTATAAGACCAAGCTAAATGAAAGGACAAAATAAGGTCAATGACCTCGAACTCTAAGAAACAGCTGATCTTCAAGTAAACTTTACACTTAAAATTTTCGAAAAGTACTTCGAATTTCCAAAAGTCATAGAACAAAAGTTGTTCGCCTAGACGTCTAGAACAACCCCCTTTCGGCTTAAAAGGGCTTACCTGTTACATCTTGTATAATGCGCCCGGTATGAGAAAAATCCGAGGGGTAAAACCTACTAAACATCTTGTATACAAAGTAATATTAGGTATAGCAAATAAAATTAGTCATCAATTTCCACTACCACTACACAATGATTGATCATAAAAACCTACTGACCTTAAATTCTAAGACATTAGTGTCTTAAGACTCGGTTCCTAATGGAATAACTATTTTTAATTGAAGTTATAAAATATCGGCCAATGCCGAGCCGGACTCGCTCACGAAAGTTCCCTAAACCATTATCACAAAATATCACCTTTCTTATATGGGACCCACAGTTAAATATTTATTTTATTCTGTTACTTGTTGCGCCCCGCGGTTTCACTCGCGGAAGTGAAAACGCGTCATCACGGGCACGGGCGGCCGAGCGGTTGCACTTTTTCGTTCATTACGCGGGTTCTAAAATTGGATTTTGATGCAAAGTATACCACGACCTTCCTGGAAAATAGAACTATCCAATATTGAAAACCAGATTTCAATCGGATTAGTAGTTTTTAATTGTATAAGAAACAGACAGAGAAACAGAGATACAGACAGACAAACATGAATTTTATAAATTATATAACTTTGTTCCACTACTTTTCCTAAGTCCTCTAGACAACTTGACACTTTTAATTTACTTCCAAGTACTGACTTTTTGTCCTCTCTTCCTTTATTATAAGTATATTACTTCCTTTATTATAACTTAATTATAAGTAAAGATAGAATTATAAGTACCTATAGAGTATAGTCCCGATCAAACTTGAACCTACATCTCTGGGGAGTCCGGCCCCAAAAGTGCTCAGGAGCATCTGTGGGCAAAATGGATACATTTTGGCCACAGGTGCTCGTCTAGTCGAGTTGAATTGAAAATCTGTTAGTTTTCTTAAATCATTCTTCATGTTATAATAGCATTTTTTATTTTTCCGTTAAAACCTAACTCTGCCTGGAGCAGTTCTCCTCAATAAAGTCGTATGAAAAACATGGCAAAACCTATCTAAACCGGTAAAACTCATAAAGCAACATAGTAAAAGCAATTTAAAATACAATATTGCGCGTCGGTTCAAAGATTTTAATCGAACGAAATGCCAAACCTAGGTCGATTGCGATGGATCGTGAGGGGAAATGTTAATCGTTAGAACGTAGTGAGGAAATCAGGGGTGACTAGACGTGCTGTGATTTAAATGGTTTTAATAACCTTCTTTTACTGTGACTATTATATGAGGATGAGAATAAATTTACTAGTTTTTTTTTACTTGAAATGTTGTCTTTTAACAATTTTTTTTTATGATTTTTAACATTTTGAGAAGTTCAAATTTTATTGGAATTTAACATTTGAAGAAGGTAAATATTCGAGGACTCTATATTTTGGGAAGTTCAACAATTTACGAATTCAACGTTTTGAGAAGTTTAACATTTAAGGAATTCAACATTTTGGGAAGTTAAAAATTTTGGCACCAAACGCACTAAACCATGATAAGGAAAATATTCACATGCTGAAGTAGAAAATACTGATTTAAGACAATCCAATTAGATTTGCAGAGAATTACGTGGTTGGATTAGTAGCATGTTTTCTTGACGTGCTGTATTTTTTAGTAACCCTTTTTAATGTGACTTTTGTACTGGGAATATTTTGACATGGTGAGCTACAGAAAATACTGGCTTATACAATCCGGTGAAATTACGTAGGTAGTTCGTTAGGATGTATTTTGTTGGAAACGGTGTCTTTGCCCTTGAAATAAATAAATTAACCGTAAATTTGAAATGTTTTTATTTCTGTTCACTTATAAATTACAATAATTGTTTATTTTTATCATTAATTATTTCATATAATTTTATATAAAATACTCTTGTTTAGTAAGTAGGTTTGAAACTGTGAAGGATATTTTATATTCAATATTTATTTTAACTGCTTAGGCCTGCACTGTTCATATAAATATTCCACAGTTGGACCGGAATTGAGTTGAGATGCGGTGTTGGTTCGAATCTACAGCATCGATCGTGCATTGTGTTTGTGTGGATGTATACTTCCTTTAAAATATTTCATTGAAGGATATAGTTTATTGAACAATAGTTATAAAACATAATTTCTTTTATGGTTTTCGCGATTTTGCATAATAAAACACTTTATTTATCGGGTTGAATCGCGTTTTATGCATGGTTTTAAACGAACTGAGCTGACTGAGATGTAATTTGTCTAATTACATCTCAGTCAACCTTGAAAAAGCCAATTCTAAAGTTGGCGAAAGCTCGGTTCGTTTAAAACCATGAATAAAACGCGATTCAATCCGATAAATAAAGTGTTTTATTAGTTATAAAACAGTGAAGACAATTTCTTGTTTCGTAACTAGTTATGAAAACCAGTTAAAAAATTTATCACTTATGTCGTTAAAGTTTTTACTACAGGCAGAACCCAATCGCTCCACTATTAAAATAAATAATAATTGGCCTTTTCATCTAAATGTAGATGATTTATACAGCGCAGGCAACTTTTTAATGTTATGTTATTTTATGGCGCTGTTTGCCCGGGACGTTGTTAGGTGGAGTTGGCTTGTCCAGCACCTATACCACCCTCCCAGCTTAGTCAGCCATGTCCAGAGGAAAGAATTGGTCAATACGTCTGGAGCTAACTAAGCCGTGGGTTTCCTCACGATGTTTTCCTTCACCTTATGAGCGATGTTATTAACGCACATTACTTTTCCGCAAGGAAATAGACATTGGTACCGAAATCACGAGCTTCGGAATGAAAGTCAGGGTATCTACCACTAGACCAACACCGCTCTCTAAACGCTCCACTATTATAGTAAATAGTATATTATTCCACACCTTGAACTGGGTAAAGTTCGAAATGATGGATGACTCGTCAACATTCACCCGCCTCGAGGTTTCTTTACGAAAGTGAAAGAAGGTCATTACTTACTCAGACTGTAGCCCGTGAATACCATACTAATAATTTCGCGGTCATTAACCCTTATAAAAAGCGAGCTTTACTTTTGTAGTGAGTAGGGCGACGGAAGTTAATATGAGCTGTGGTAGGGCTAACACCAATAAAAGGTTCGTGCTTTGTTTTTCTTTTCTTTTTAGGGTTAAGTACCCAAAGGGCAAAAACCGGACCCTATCACTGAGACTCCTGTCTATCCGTCCGTTCCTCTGTACCTCATGAGCATTGACAGTTAACATTATCACAGGTGATGTATTTTTACACGACTGCCAAAGGAAGTGTTATGTTTTTGCCGTGAGTGTATGTATGTATGTATGTATGTATGTATGTATGTATGTATGTATGTATGTATGTGACCTATTTTTGTGCCGTCGTAGGGCCTAAACGGCTGGGCCGATTTAGATAAACGATACGTCGTTAGATTCGTCATGACCGTGAGAGTGACATAGGGTACATTAAAATAATAAATAAATAAAAATAAAGATTTAAAACGCTATAAAGCAAGATTTGTCTTGACCATAAAAACCGAGCAAAGACAACGGAACGTTACTTAAAAACTTTTCGATTTGACTTTGACGCCGAGTTTCAACGTTTGAAGGAATTTGAATGTTTAATTTGTCAGTTTGTCAGAGATAACATAAATAACAATTACTATGTTTACAATAAGTAATTAACTAAAAATTTGAAATGTCGCTCTATGGATAATGGATAGCAAGGCTAATCCGCTAGGACAAGAAACCGCCAGCCTTTGTATCACCAGTCGCGACGAAGTTTTCGGATTTGGTAATTATATTTTAAGATGAATACCTGCCTACTTCATAGCTATCTCAGCAAAACTCAAAAAGAATAGCTATTATAATATTGAAGGCTTTTAGATAGCCTATCTTTAACCGATTTCGAGTCCTCGCTACTGGAGTATACACATCCAGAGTTAATGAGTTTCTCTGGTGTGATTGTATCTAATCTCTAATAACTAAAAAGCGTTAAATAAAAAAAATATTTAAAAAATATAAAAAACCCGACTGCCGTTAAAACTGAAAAGTAAAAAACAAGACGATACCTAAAGGTAAAGAAACCTTAAAAATCGTTCGACGCATCTAGAAGCCTTAAAAAATTGTGGATGCAGTCGGGTGGGACTCCTTTTAAAGGAAAAGTATAATGACACCAAATTGTGTTGAAGTCCCACCCGACTGCATCCACAATTTTTTAAGGCTCCTAGATGCGTCGAACGATTTTTAAGGTTTCTTTACCTTTAGGTATCGTCTTGTTTTTTACTTTTCAGTTTTAACGGCAGTCGGGTTTTTTATATTTTTTAAATATTTTTTTTATTGTAGTCTCTATCTATAACGTCACATGTTAAAAAGAGCTCTCATACAACAAACGTGATTCTAAAACTTCACTTCTGCTTCCTGCCTCCCGCTTCACGTTCAATAAATTCAATAAAATCGAACAAATTACCCTTACGGTTGGTTTGGACTGAATGTGTACTGATCTACAAGAAGTACGTATTTCAAAAAGAACTTTTCCCAAAATGACTGATTTTCAATAGGTCTTAACTATTTAATGTCGGAAAACTGTAAAGCCTGACACAAAAAGTACATTCGGCTACATAATCTTTAAATTCCGGAATCCCGTATACATCGCCCTTTACGCTACGCCCAAAAGGGTTTCATGATCACACAATATTGTATTTTTATCACCATCTGTACTCATGTCATGATTTTGCAATAAAAAAAAAATTGAAATAAATTAAAAGTTAAACACATCGTTACAGCGATCTGTTTTTACCACTGGCGCCATCTAGTTATAAACTGGCGTAAGTTGCGTTCACGGATTTCGCTTGGTTCAGTGATTATTTTAGGGTTCCGTAATAATCGTACGGAACCCTTTGTAGTCCGACTCGCACTTAGCCGGTTTTTTGTTAGTCCCATGACTTCGGTTCCTTGTGTATTCTAGGACATGTCAGTTTCGTCACGATGTCTGTCTGGATTTAATCAAGTTTAAGGGCCTATACAACCCTAATAGCGTGACAGGGATAAAGCCAGCGAATTTCAGATGTGTAAGTGAAGGACGTAAGATGCGACTATGCAAAATTTTACCGCGTAAAATCAAACAATTGCTAGTTTCAAAATAACTAACTGTTATTCTTGAAAAAACATTCACTGCCTGTATTGAGCTAAGTTCAGTTCTTATACAAAGTTTTATTAGTTTTCGTACAATATTGACTGAGTAATATCTCTTATTTGTACAATTAGAGGGAGTTTGGAATTTTTTTCTATCGAGAAAATTTTGCATAAATCGTGTTTTCACGACATTCACGTGTTAGTTAAATATCCTCGATTTAATAAATATGGTTTCAAAAACTTTTATTTCAAATAACTTTTGTAGTAATTCATCCTAGAATCATCAGTTCTGGCCTACTACGGCCTCTTAAGAATGAAAATATGTTTGAAACTCATTAGGGTTCTCACTGTGCTCGGAAATCTAAACAATCCTTTACATATTTAATATTTTTGTTAAAATTTATTCCCATAGATTACTGTGACATGTCTTGTCTGAACAAAAGACGAATTTTTTCTCACGCACCTTAAAAATCACCTAAAAAAGCAATGAGTCTATTAAAGTTACATATCTCTGTAAAAAAGTCGAAAAAGAAAATACACCAAAATCGTTTGAATAATTATGGTGTACTCGAATATTTTGCACTACGCAACTTGTGGTATTAATAAATTCGAAACTAAAAACAAAACTATATAGGCTGTATTCAGTTTAATTTCTTCTATGGTTTTCGCGATTTTGCATAATAAAACACTTTATTTGCTTCACTTCACTTCATTTTATTTACTTGTTTGTTAAAATTAGACAAATTACATCTCAGTCAACCTTGAAAAAGCCAACTGTAAAGTTGGCGAAAGCTCGGTTCGTTTAGAACAATGAATAAAAACGCGATAAAACCGGATAAATAAAGTGTTTTATTGTATTCAGTTTGGTTTTAGTTTTTAACGAATATAAGACATTGTTATTATTGTTATTTAGAATTAATAATGTAAGTAGGTATGTGGAAGATTGAATAAATGTACGATTTTAAACTTACATTGTTGTTTTCAACTACAGTTATTGATAAATAACGGGATATTTACCATGTTTTTGATTTATTTTATATGGAGATCGATATTTCGCCAGTAATTTCACCTGCCAATTAAGATTCCGCCACTGTTCACCAACAGACGTTTCGCCTATGGACGTTTCGTCGACAGAACCATTCACCGATGTACGTTTCGTCGACAGAACGTTTCGAATTTTTTTAACGTAAAATTTCACTGATGGAACCTTTCAACTTATGCAGGAATGAATAAAACGTACGTACTAAGGTAGTAGATTACAGGTTTATTGATTGTTAACAAAAGTGCTAAAGATAAACTTTATCTTTATTTAATTTCAGACCTTTAATCGATAACGGGAACCCAAGAATACGTAAAAAATCCCAAGATCAAATTAATTGTTATAATTATTTTTTGTTATTTAGGAATATTTTATTTATTATTGGCGATAGTTGAAATAATAATTAATACTTTAAAATAAATAATATATAATTTCTAAACGTTCTGTCGACGAAACGTCCATAGGCGAAATGTCCTCTCCGCGAATCAACCGTATGCGAAAGGTCTTTCGACGAAACTTCCATCGGTGAAAGGTCCTGTCGACGAAACGTCCATCGGTAAATGGTCCTGTCGTCGAAACGTCCAAAGGTGAATGGTCCTGTCGACGAAACGTCCATAGGCGAAACGTCTGTTGGTGAACAGTGGCGGAATCGCCAGTTAATATTTTAATATTTACTTCAATAAGTGTTATTTTAATTGTCAATTATTAATTTCAACAAGCCAGTTGAAAATACCGGCGAAATATCGGAATACTCCAGGAAAAATAAATCAATAAGTATTCCATTATTTAACACGAAGGGATGATTTATATTAGACCGTCACTAGCGCCGGCCGGCTTCGTTGTTCATTGCTCGGCCGCCACTCGCACCGATCGACTGCTCGCCGAGCAATGGACTACGAAGCTTGGACCCGTGACTATAAATCATCCCTAAGTATTGAACAAATGATTTACTTTTTTACATTGCATAGTTTTAATTTCGTTTTATTTTTGTCCACAGAGCATCAGATCGATCTCCGTTCGACGGTTCATGTTGCTCCGGTTACCGTCCTGTGGACTCCGTCAGTCTCGATACACCGGACGAAGATGAACTAGACCCAGTAAGACATCAACCTCTTGTTGTGTTATGATATCCTGGTATTTTGGTTAAAGGCGGTAGCGTCTTACAGCTAGAGGTAGTGCGTTTTTAAATTTCAGACTATAATCTGACGTTTCGGTTCTTTGTATTTTCTTTTTCTTCTTTAATATGGCTTTTCCATTCGTACATTTGCCAGTGTCAAGTACTTCTAATATTATTCGCATCAAAACAGTCAAGTCGTTATAGTTCAAGTTAAGTCGAGAGAATCATTGTAAAAAGGAGGTCATTCTTTACAATGTTTGTTCACGGAGCTTTGGAGAGAACACTAAGCTAAGGTCCATGATTTGCACCGACTTTCACTTTTATTTTCACTTGTACACCTTCACGAAACTAAATTGATTAATATGCCCCCGAAATTAAACAATTTACACGCATTTGAACTAAGTTTCACAAAAATGAAAATTTAGCAACACATCTCCTTAACGATGATAAGTCCATGTTTGCTCCGATTTCCACTTTTATTTACACTTCTAGACCTTGACAAAACTAAATTGATTAATACCCCCCGAAATTAAACAATTCACACGCTTTTTTACACGCGAAATTTGACAATGACAGTTTTTTTTAATCATTTTACATTAAATGAGAAAAAAACCAGTAAAATAGTTGGATTTTAAATGGGAAAATGGTAATTCTTTATCATTATCACAGTTAAGCTCCGAACGTGATTTGAATTGGATTCACATATATCTTTGTTAGTCATGTTCGCCTGGTACTTTAAATTTGATGCGGTAGATTTACATAATGTATTTGCAGACTAAGGTTTATCAAAATCGGTTTATTTGAACCCATTATAACCATTCCAAATCTTGTTTCTTACTACATCAGTTAAATAGCGACGCTACGGCGACGCGTCCTTGCCGAGACTTATCAGTGCGCGTACACATAATAGCCTAAAATGTCTTATTGGGTGGTTTTGGTAGAAATCATTTAGAAATTATTTATAGCCGTAATCTAAGTGCCAATAGATGTAGTCCATAAAATATTAAATGATCGTAAATTTTCCTTCAAATTGAAACCTCTGAAATACTCCGAAATCTGTTAGCCAAGAACCTTCTAGAAAAAAATACTTTCGTAAAAAAAAGTAACAAAGAAACAAGAAAATTCATTCATCCTACGAGATATAAAATCAGTCCAAATACCGCCATCTTTCAAAATTGTTTAATATATTACGTTACTGGATATTTAGTTTTATGATAACGCATTAAGGTTGTATTTCAATTGCTTACCCGAAGTAGATCATTGCGTGTAGCGCTCAAGTTAAAACGTGCTACGATTATGTTGCGCGTAGCACTTTCGTAGCACATTCGTAGTTCTTATCGTCTACGAGCGCGGTTATAACTTTTATCTTGGGTACGAGGAATGTGTTCAGTTGGTCTTTTTTAGGCGTTTTTAGTTTATTAATTTTTTGGGAATGAGGGGTGAATGTTTCCATTATTGCTTACATACAAGATGATTCTTTTAAACTGGCGCTTAGAATCGACCATATTGTAGTGTGAACGGTATCAAGTTATTCGCGCATCGATAAGTCGCGACGAAGTCCTCTAGACATAAATACTTAAAAGGCGATAGTCACAAACGGAGTTAACGACGCTACGGCGACGGAACGCGCTCTTGCCGCGACTTATCAATGCGCGTAATAGCATCTTAGCGTTTTTTTTATGTGGGTGGCATTGATAAAAAAAATCATATTTTACCTAAATTCCAGTTGTTGGATTTATGGGTCTTTTCATACGAAAAAATCATAAAAAGTAATATTTTTATCTTTTTCTATGAAATAGACCAACCAACAATCCATTAAGTAAATTGAGATTTTTGATTAACTAGTAGCTGCGCGTGGGTTCACGCGCGTAAGTTTCTATTTGGCTGGAATATCGGAATAGAATGTGGGTTATGTGTTATTCCACGACTCCAGCTATCAACATACGAGTTTCATAGCAAATAATAGCAATCGGTTGAGCGGTAAAACAAACACACTAACTCAATTTCACGTTAATAACATTAGTAGTGTTGCCGACAGCACGTAGTGGCCGCTATACTATATTTGAATTTGAATTTTATAAAACAAAGAATACTTTTGATACCTTTTATTGTTTTTTGAATGAGTAAGTTGGCAATATAGTTTTGTGAAGTATACATACAGCTGGTTTTTCTAACATTGTTTTAATTTTCTCAAGAGTCGGGAACCTGCCTGAACGATTCTTCGCTTTCCATCTTACTTCTTCCTTACTTAATATTATAAACGCGAAAGTTTGTATGTATGCATGTGAGTTTGTATGTATGTATGTGAGTTTCTTACTCTTTCACGCAAAAACTACTGAACGGATTGCAATGAAACTTGGAATATAGGTAGCTGAGCCTACCTGGATTAACACATAGGCTACTTTTTATTCCGATATTCCCACGGGAACGGGAATTACGCGGGTGAAACCGCGGGACGCATAATATTATAAACGCGAAAGTTTGTATGTATGTATGTGAGTTTGTTACTCTTTCACGCAAAAACTACTAAACCGATTGCGATGAAACTTGGAATATAGGTAGCTGTGGACCTGGATTAACACATAGGCTACTTTTTATTCTGATAATCCCGCGGGATTTCAGCGGGAGAAACCGCGGGGCGCAGCTAGTCGCATAAATAAGTGTCCTTAGATGTATATCCGATCCGTATATTCGATTTGTTGAAACCCATAAGGAATGATTTATATTAGACCGTCACGAGCACAAGCTTCGTTGTCCATTGCTCGGCGAGCAGTCGATCGGTCTGTTGCAACCGAATGGCGGCCGAGCAATGTACAACGAAGCTCGGACCCGGCCCGCGGTCGTGACGGTCTAATATAAATCATCCCTAACGAGGTGATAGGAACATTCAATTCCTGTTTTAATATTATATAATTTTCATTTAAATATTATTAGAATCAAATCCCAATTGTAGTTTAGTTTGCTCATAGCAACTCATAAAAGCAACGCGTTTCAATCTGGTTGCCTTTATAACGTTTTTTCCAATACCCGACGATGTTTTAAAAACTTTAC
The DNA here is from genome assembly GCA_949358125.1 of Idaea dimidiata. NCBI lineage: Eukaryota > Metazoa > Arthropoda > Insecta > Lepidoptera > Geometridae > Idaea > Idaea dimidiata. The sequence continues at coordinate 4,342,217 of OX442342.1, forward strand.
CTAGTCACTATTTACTTCACTAATTTTGAAAAGTAGTGTGTTAACACCCTCGCTGCGCTCAGGAGTAAACCCTCGTTGCGCTTGCGATTTAAGTCATCACCTGCGACGGAAGACACTGCTTTAACCCCTTGGTGAATAATCGGCTTCTTCTTAATATTTATTTTTAAACAAACTGGTTTTAGAGCAGTATAATACTTAAACCGTGTGTAAATAAAACCCTGTAAATCGCTGTGAAGGTGATGTCGAGTATTGAGATTAGGTTCTATTTATGATTTTCTTTATGGAGATTGAAGAAAAGTAATTACCCTATAAATAAAATAAAACTGAGGTAAATATGAAAACTTACATGGCAACCGGGCGGAGCGTGGTGAGGCGCGCGCTCCTTCGTTGTCGCATTGTAGGTAGGTAGGTACCTATCAAAACGTTGTGCGGAATGGGGAAAGAATCCGCGCTACCATGCTCGTTTGTCGTTGCTATGCCGTCCTTTTGTCTTTCAAAAAAATAAAGTAAATTTCAAATAAAAAATACCCCGACTACTTTTAAAAACCACAGACAATTTAAAACATCTTTTTATTTTTTTAAGTTTGTTTTTTTTTTAACTTTTTTAAAGCTTTTTTAATTTTGTTTTTTAGCTGAACGACAATGCGACGACTTCGCAACGACTTATGAGACATCATGGTAGGGCCCATTATCACCGACAATTCACTACGAACATACGAAATACGCGAAATTGAAATTAATCACGAAGAAAGTGACCTTTCATAATATTTTTATACTTGTCATGTTGTCATAATATTTTATTTTATTTTTTATTTTTATTTAACAGGAAAACATACAATAATACATAGCAAAGCTATCTTGTAAGCTGTCTTACAAGATAGCTTTGCTATTAAATTTATTGACACTTAGGTCAATTTTTTAAACTGATTGACATCATTTGAAAGAATAAACTAAAAAAAACCGCCCTGCGAAAGTAGTGTTGTCACATTTGGAAAAGTCCCTAAATTTCAGGTTAATAAGGGTATTCTTACCAAAATTTATTTTGGAATATCTTTTTTGTTTTTACGTTCGGTATGTTTTTATTATTTTTAGGGTACCGTCGTGCAGGTACCGTAGCACGCCTGCATGTAGCTGAAAGTATATTTTTGTAAACTAGGGATAATGGGACCTACCATAATGTCTTATAAGTCGTCGCGAAGTCGTCGCGTTGTCGTTCATCTAAAATAAAATAATTAAAAAAACATTAAATAATAAAAAAAAAGAAAAACAAACCTTAAAAAAAGCCTCACCTCACCAAAAAAAACCTTAAATTTACTTTATTTTTTTGGACGACATAGCAACGACTAACAATAATGGTAGAGCGTGGAATATAATAGGGAGGCGTATTAAAATACACATTTTATATTTTAATACGTCTAACTATTATCAAAAGATAATTCCCTTTTAGTACGTGTGTAACAAAATGAACTTTTCTCCCCTAGGTACCAAAATATCGAGTGGTGTTACTAGGCGACGCGGGAGTCGGGAAAACGGCGCTAGTATCGCAGTTTATGACGTCTGAGTATATGAACACCTACGACGCCAGTCTTGGTAAGTCTTATATGTTTCTTAGTAGATATTTTGCTATTGCATTAGTATTTTTTTCTTTGTTATTTCTCAATACAGACCTCGATCTGTCTATAGAGAGTTGTCTTCAAGGGAGTTTATGGAGCAGCAGCATATACGCTGTTCTACACGTCTAGGCGAATGACTTTTGATGTATGACTTTTGGAAAATCGAAATTGTTTTCGTTTAGTTTATTAAATTTAAAAATCAACTGTTTCTGAGAATTGTAAGTCATAGACCTTAAATTTTCGTTTAATTGACCGAACGAGCGAAGCGAGTGAGGTCCAGTGTAGACGGGCCTGGCGCTTGTATCTTTGTATCTTTGTATGTTTGTTCGACGATAACTTGAGTATTGTAGCTCCGATCTTCATGAATTTTGGTATGCGCGTAGTTTAGGTCAATAGAATTTATGAATTCGAAGATGAGCCGGATCGGTAGGGGTTTGGGGAGATAGGACGTCGTGAGGTCTCAGTTTGGGGCAAACTCCTAGTTTAGTTTAAACCACTACAATCTGAAGATCAATTTTATTGTCTTTGTTGTCTACGTTGATAAAGCTGACTGTACTGTAACGTTAGCGAAACGTGAAGATTAATTGTCTTTGTTGTGTTCCTTGATAATAAATGTTAATTGTTGGTATGGAATTGAAAAAAAGTCGTTAATAAATAAAACGCGAGTTAAAACCGGTAAATATTGTGGTTTATTAATTAATTATCATCATCTAAAAAACTTCGAAATTTAAAAAAAAGGAAAATTATTTTCGCCTGGACGTGTAGAACAACATACACATACAAGCAGCTGTCCCATAAACTCAAATACCCTATATTGTGAAATTTTAATCTTTAATATTTCTAAGTAGATATTTTACTATAAAAGTAGATTTACATTGGGTCAGTGACCGAAGTCAGTGCCTCAGATTTTTCGAAGTCAGTCACTGACTTGGTCAAAATTCTATCGCGCTGACTTCTGTGACTGACCCAAGTAAACCATCTCTTACATTAGTACTTTTTTTCTATTATTTCTCAAAATTACGAAACGGGTAGAGTTGTATAGTAATTTTGGACAATTCTAAAATAAGAATTACACATACGATGTTGTTTTTTACTAGCTGCGCTACGCGGTTTCACCTGCGGGATTATCGGGATATCGTCCGGGTCCCATCTATCTATAAACCAAAAGTAATCAAAATCGATTCAGCGGTTTAGACGTGAAAGCGTAACAAAGAAACAGATAGATTTACTTTCGCATTTATGATACTAGTAAGAGTTAAATCGAAATAAGAGTTCTTAAATTTCAATTCAGTTTATTTCTAGAAACGTAAATATTTAATTTAATTTAAAATTCAAATAGCTGTTCGATTTCCTAAATAATAAATAAATAAAAAATTAATAAATTCTGTGACTAACACACAGCGCTAGCCCCATGGTAAGCTGCTAAGCTTGTGTTACGGTGACTAGACATAGTACTTACATTTATTTTTCTTTTGTCAATACATACAGTATATTACCTATACATAGAAATACAAACATTGATTTTAAAGCATAAATATTTGCACCCGGCGGGAATTGAACCCGTATCGTTCTGATTTGCAGAAACTGTAACTATATCTCTATCAACCCTAAAGCCTCGTGAACAGGACCGCGGGTGAACCCACGGGGCGCAGCTAGTTCTAAATAACCGCGATATAACAACACAGAAAACATAACATAATAGTACAAAGACTAGTTTACAAAAAGTATGAAACGACATCATGCCCGTCAGTCCAAACCAAACTTTAACTTGTAGGCAATAAAATTCAAATTTACTTGTACACGTTTACAAAAACTAAACGTTGCGGTCTTTTGTGGTTGTCATTTACCGCTGGGTTGCCGACACATATGCCATGGAAAACCGACTTCAAACAGGCGAAAAATAACTGAAACCTAATGCTTTTAACGTTAATAAAAATAGTAGATTGTTATACAAGGGCTGAAATTCAAGCAAGAAATGCGTGACGTTCACCCGAGTTCAAAACTCTACTTTTTATTTCGACTATGAGGAAATTTAAATACTACTCGCAAATTTAATAAAACAGGTACGCGTATATTCTTCTTCTTCTTTAAAATGGCTTTTCCTTTCGGACATTTGCCAGTGTCAAGTATTATCAATATTTGCAGGTTATTTGCATCGAACGAAACAGTCAACTCGTCATAGTTAAAGTCAAGTCAAGGGAATTATTGTAAAAAGGAGGTCATTTTTTACAATGTTTGTTCACGGAGCTTTGGAGAGAACACTAAGCTAAGGTCCATGATTTGCACCGATTTTCACTTGTACACCTTCACGAAACTAAATTGATTAATATGCCCCCGAAATTAAACAATTTACACGCATTTGAACTAAGTTTCACAAAAATGAAAATTTAGCAACACATCTCCTTAACGAGTTCCCGCCAAAAAACCTACGAGTATATTGAAAATGAATTAAATTTAGAACAATTTGTGAAATCCAAATTCAATTGTTTTTAATAAGTACCTAGACTAAAAAAAAAGTTATAATATACACTTACTGCCAACATTAGAAATTTTTCGAAAAACTTATACAAAATGTAACGGGTAAGCCCTTTTAAGCCGAAAGGGGGTTGTTCTAGACATCTAGGCGAACAACTTTAGTTCTACGACTTTTGAAAATTCAAATTTTTTTGAAAATTTTGAGGTTATGTTTCACCGAAAAAACAGCTGCTTTTGATAAGTTAAGTTATAAGTTACATAAAGTCCCAACAAGCTGAATTTCTGTGAAATTGTTCAAAACATAATTATAAACAATGTCTAGAAGTTCCCCATCATTCCCCTGTAAGGAAAAATTTTTATTCAAGGTTAAAGGTCAAAAAAATGAGTTTTTCGCGATTTTCAGCAAAACGGTAAGTTTTATCATAAAAGTACCTCAGACAAAAATTGTAGATCATAAAATTATCTATAAAATGTATCAATACTTTTTTTCTTACGAGCCACCGTTTCTGAGATATAACGATTCAAAAAGTTATAAAAGTTGTTATCGTCATAATATCCACACGTTTCCACGCCACCTAAGAGGTAGTGTACTTAGCGCGTTTTTTTAACGTGGTTTCCCCAGTAGGCCTACTCCACGGGTCAGTTGTGATCCTGTTTAATGTAAAACTATTGCATAATAACGGAAATTTTCAAAGATTGGGAAAGATTAAAGCGATGTAAATTAAAAAAAAGTGTTGAAGTTTATTCGTCTTATTCGTAAGTTTCAAATTCTTGTTCTTCTTCTTGATCTTCTTCTTGTTCTTTTTCTCCTGCTTCTTCTTCATCTTCATTTTGGATGCAAGTAAATTGCGTCAATAGCGATGTATCGCATGATACTTCGTCGGGGTCAAACGAATCCTCCATTGTTTGTGATTCAATATTAGAGCACGACCGGCCTTGACAATTTGTGCATGCCAAAGAACAAGACAGTCCGACTTTTTTGAAACCACATTTAGCACTGCATCCCTTTTTGCAGTTGCAAAAAATAGTGTTCAGCAGTTTTTCCGGCGCAGGTGGAAGTAAAGTTTGAACTGGCTCTAATATATTGTTGAGCAACTTCCAACCCCAGTCTGTAGGGTCTAGCTGATAACCAAGCCACACTTGAACTTGGTAATATACTCGAAAAAGATGTGGGTGAGCAGCAACTGAGGTTGGAGGAAGACAAGTTAATTGAACTTGTTTTTTATTTTTAGTATTTTTAACGAAACATGCATATCGATGCTTATCTAAACAGGTAGTTTTTTTAGGAGCTCCGTACATAGAAAGAAGAAAGCGGATGCCGTTGGTAATAACTTTTTGTTGAGTTGAATTACTCTTTTTAAAAACTTCAGCACATTGAATTGAATCTTGTTTTTCAAACATTTTGAAAACTGCTGTTTTACCCCCTCCTGTAAAATGCAGATGTCGTATCACAGCCAGTTATTGCGTGTAAAAATAGTACATGATCTTGACACTTTACAAAAGTAAATAAACTTTTTGATGAATATAAATCTGATTGATGCTGAGCTTTTCCTGGTTTTAAGAAAAAAATAGATTTTTCAGTTGGCGTTCGAGCAGTGAGTAATACAAGTAAAGATTAAGGGACTGGGTTTCATTTAACCTGATATTCTTATAGTTAAAACTTATGTATATTTTATATTGTAAGTATAAGTTACAATGACCGATAGAAAAATATTTAAACATTATATATATATATAACAACTCTAGATGTATATACGTGGCGTACTCATGCATATTATGACGATAACAACTTTTATAACTTTTTGAATCGTTATATCTCAGAAACGGTGGGTGAAAAAAAGTATTGATACAATTTATAGATAATTTTATGATCTACAATTTTTGTCTGAGGTACTTTTATGATAAAACTTACCGTTTTGCTGAAAATCGCGAAAAACTCATTTTTTTGACCTTTGACCTTAAATAACATTTTTTCCTTACAGGGGAATGATGGGGAACTTCTAGACATTGTTTATAATTATATTTTGAACAATTTCACTGAAATTTAGCTTGTTGGGACTTTATGTAACTTCACTCTCATTTTTTGGTCTAAATTGACCGGACTATGTAGTAGATCAAACTAAAAGAAAGGACAAAATAAGGTCAATGACCTCGAACTCTGAGAAACAGCTGATTTTCAAGTAAACTTTACACTTAAAATTTTCGAAAAGTACTTGGAATTTTCAAAAGTCGTACAACAAAAGTTGTTCGCCTAGAAGTCCAAAACAACATTCGGCTTAAAAGGGCTTACCCGTTACATCTTATTATTGGCTACAATGCTACAATAGTAATGATATTAATGACAAAAGCTTTTGACCACGTTGACCACAAAATACTTTTAAAAAAACTTTACGCTTATGGTATAAGAGGTAATGCCTATGACTTAGTAAAATCTTATCTAAACGACAGAACGCAAATAACACAAGTCTCACGAATTAATCGCCGAACTAAAATGTCGATTAATTATGAATCAAAATCGAGAAATATTTGCTGTGGGGTCCCTCAAGGCAGTGTCTTAGGTCCGCTTCATTTTCTTGTATTCATCAATGACTTTCCATCTGCTACAAAGTTTGATATGACTCTCTTTGCCGATGACAGCACTGTATTGTTTACAAACTCCAATACAAATAGTAACATGGAATCTGACATTAATTTAAACTTAACATCACTAATAAATTGGTTAAATAAGAATAATTTAAAAATTAATTTAGAGAAGACATCAATAATGAATTTTAAACAAAGACTTAATAAATCCCTTAATTACGACATTAATTATCAAGGCAAACGTGTTGATGAAATTGAATGTACGAAATTCTTAGGTTTAAGAATCGACAATAAATTGACATGGAAACCACATATTGACAACTTAACTTTAAGGCTAAACCAATTTGCTTACGCACTTTATAAATTGAGAGACGTTGTAAGCCACAATACCTTGATGATTGCATATCATGGATATGTTGGATCTATTTTACGATTTGGTGTAATGTTCTGGGGGAAACTCTACTGATAAACAAAAAGCGTTAGTATCGCAAAAGCGTTGCGTCCGAGCAATTTTTCGACTTAAAATAACAGATTCATGCAAGGATTATTTTAAAAAATACAAAATTTTGACTCTACCATCGCTATACATTCTTGAAACAGCACTTTTTGTTAGAAACAATATAGAACTATTTGAGAAATTTCCAGATGGTGGAAGACGTGAGGGGATTCTACGTGAGCGTGCACGTAGAACCCACTTCATGCAAGTAAGTGTGCTGTGTATGGCTCCAACCATTTACAATAAAATACCCGATGAAATAAAAAAAGTTAACAACACAACACATTTTAAAAATGAACTTAGTGCACTGTTAATTGACAAGGCATATTATGATATACTTAAAACAATTCTTATATGACACGACACTACAGAAATAATGTTGTACAATTATTTTTATATGTTTCACAAATTTTATTACAAGTTAAACACATGAATTGGCATAATACCAATTTTGAACATTAATCATTAATATTTTTCAATTATTTTTGACATTTTTTTTAATATATGATTGACATTTGTAAATTAATGAAATATCTACCTAGAAAGTGAAATTGTGTAATAATAAGAATTTTGACTGATTATATAATATAAGAATAATGTATTTTAAAACGCTTGACAGCAATGTTGCACCAAATTTGGTGGAGTAAGGAGATCCGATTTTTATATAACATCAATTATAATGTACCCTTATTCGCAATAAAGGAATAATGAATTATGAATTAGTATAATCGAGTTGGTCATGACGACGTTCGTCTAACTAAGCGGCCATGTCGACACGAGAAAAAAAAAGTAGTAAGCTATCATGGCATTATAGCGAATGGCAGAATAGAATAGTAGATAATTCAATTATCATAGCCAAACGGAAAAATAATAAGGCGTTTTTTTAATTTCAGACTATAATCTGTCGTTTTGGTTCCTTGTATTTCACAATTTTTCTATTCTATAGAAAGTAGTGTCAAATGGTTGCATTAATTAAAACATGAAGTTTACTTTCCACCCTAGGGATGAAATGAGCCACTTTCAACCCGGCTCTACCCATGAAAGTTAAACTTTCCGAACAGGAGAGATGAAAAAGCTATTTTTATTTACGTTAAAAGCCAGGGACTCTAATACGAAACAACATCGGCCAAATTTCTGAGCCGATCAAACGTCATTTGGTGGTTATCCTTCATTGTGGACCCATAATTCTAAATACATTCTTAGTTTTTTTTGTATTAAACGTATAGTAGGTAATTACTGGTCCAGAACGTACGAAAAAATACCTTCACCTTTAAAAATACCTGTTTCCTATATTTGGATGACAAAATTTCAAAATCATTTCGAAAGTCCTTGCCACAGTTAAGACATAACACGGTGCAGCTAGACCGTTTTTAGTACCAGTTTATGAATAAGACAGCAGATGCCCCAACAGAACGCGAGCGTGTTCAAATAATTGAATTACCTACCTAATTGTTAACACAATCTCGGATCAATCATAACTTAACTGACAGTTATAAAAACATGATTTATGGAGTTCCGCGCAGATGTGTCTAAATATAATTATGCCAAGCACATAGTTTAGGACCACTTTTTCAGTCTACAATTCTACACTTATATTATAAAGCTGCAGAGTTTATTTGATTGTTTGTTTGAATGCGCTAATCTCAGGAACTAAGTAAGTACTAGTCCGGTTCCGTGGTTGAATATTTGTTTTTTTTTTGTGTTTGATAGTCCATTTATCAATGAAGGTTATAGGCTATATAGCTGCGCCCCGCGGTTTCACCCGCGCAAGTCGCGGTACCGCGTTGTTCTTACACCTACCTACCGCAATGCAAAAATCCACACTTAAACGGACGACCAGGAAAGAACACTACTAGGTGAAGTTAGGAAAAAATTGTATGTCAGTAAGTGATATGACGATAGATGACGATGAATGACGATGGATGACGATAGATGACGATGGATGCCGATTATTCAAAAACAAATGAGTCGGGGGACTTGCGTGGCCGAGCGGTTTAGGCACTGGGGTACTGATCCAGGGACGCGAGTTCAAATCTCGCCGCAAGTGAATTTTTGAAATTACGAAATATATTCTAACATACTTGTCATTGGCTAATTCCCAATTAGCCATAATCGGTACAAGACCGAGAAAAAAAAAGAACGAGACATCCGGTTACTAAATACTATTTTCAATACTGACCCGGAGTTTTGGCGAGAATGCGTTGAGGAGATGTGTTACAAAATTTTCATTTTTGTGAAACTTAGTTCAAATGAGTCTAAATTGCTTAAGTTCGGGGGCATATTATTTAATTTAGTTTTGTGAAAGTGTACAAGTGTAAATAAAAGTGAAAATCGGTGCAATACATGGACTTTAGCTTAGTGTTGTTTCCAAAGCTCCATGAACAAACCTTGTCAAAAATGGCCCCCGTTTTACAATGATTCCCTCGACTTAACTTTAACTATGACGACTTGACTGTTTCGATGCAATGCAAATAACTTCCATAAATTATTAATACTTGACATTGGCAAATGTCCGAATGGAAAAGCATTTGTCATCATTAGAGAATACCATTTTGCGTGCATTTTTGAGCAAATGTTTCGATTGTAAATCTAAATTGCAAAATAATTACAACATGATGTTTCATTTAACGATAAATATGATATTCTGATTTGGGTAGATACATTTTTTGTGTCATTCGAATGATATTGCCAATGTGTTTTTTATAATGATTTACGAGAATTTCCTTTCTGGAATAAAACAGCAAAACTCATTTGAATGTTATTTATTTCAAATGATATTGTTTTGAAATTATTAACAAGAATTACCCTTAACGAATGAAATGGAAGAGCCCGCAGGCGCGGGCGGGTAGATAGATAGAACGCAATAAAATAAAATTCAATAAATAGCATGGCAAATCAACGATATTACTTCGTATGACGTCATTGTCAATTCGTTTTATAGATATACTATAGGATGGCTGGAGGCTTGTTTGGTTCTGGTACCCCATGCTGAGACATTATCTTTGCAATTGACGTTACCTTGGTAAGTAGGTATTTTTACTAGCTGCGCCTTGCGGTTTTTTATAATCTACTAACTGCGCCCCGCGGTTTTACTGAATCTCGTTCCTGCGAGAATATCTGGATAAAAAGTACCCTATGGGACCGTCTCAACGAGCGTTAAAATCGCGGCGATATTATTGACCGAACGAGCGAAGCGAGTGAAGTCCAGTATAGACGGGCGCCAGGCTTGTATCTTTGTGTGTTTGTTCGACGATAACTTGAGTATCGTAGCTTCGATCTTCATGAATTATGGTATGCGCGTAGTTTAGGTCAATAGAATTTATGAGTTCGAAGATGAGCCGGATAGGGGGGTTGTGGAGATGGGGGGTCGTGAGGTCTCAGTTCGGGGCGAACTCCTAGTCTTATTTCTATACAACGCACCACCGCGTTAATATCGCCGTGTGGAGACACGTTCATAGAGATCGTATAGAAATAAGTAGTTCGACGGCAATATCGCCGCGATTCTAACGCTCGTGGAGACGGTTCCTAAGTGTTATTTTCAGGTTTCCAGCTACTATACTCCAAGTTTCATTGCTATCGTATCTGTAGTTTTTGCGTGAAAGAGTAACAAAGTCACATACATACTTACAGACTTTAACGTTTATAATATTAGTAAGAAGTGAGATATCTAATATAAAAAACTTTGTCTTGACTGTCTGATGAGATGAATCAACGCATTGCAGTATAAGTAGATTGTATAGGTGACTAGCTGCGCCCCGCGGTTTCACCTGTGTTGAAAGTATGTATGTATGTGTATTTATGTGTGTTTGTTACTCAATTACGTAAAAATCACTCAACCGATTGCGGTGAAACTTGGAATATAGGTAGCTGGATACCGGGAATAACACATAGGCTACTTTTAAACCCGATAATCCCGCGCGAACGGGACTTACGCGGGTGAAACCGCGGGGCGCAGCTACTTTAATATAAAAGTCACAACCGTAGGCGTCAACGCAGGTACCCTATGTGTTAATTGATTGTATTAGGCAATGTGTTTCCGCAATTAGCCCTACTATTGGGCCTTTGTGCGTGATTTTGAGCCGTGGGTTTCCTCACGATGTTTTCCTTCACCGTAAGAGCGATGTAAATAGCGCACATAATTATTTCTGAAAGAAAAGACATTGGAGCGCGGCCGGGACTCGAAACCACGACCTTCGGAATAAAAGTCGAAGTATCTATCACTAGACTAGACCCAACAGCGCTCTCTCTAATTTTAACATAATATAATGTCTAATTTTCTGCCGCATGCAAGGAGCGGGTGGAGGGAGGTGTTCTTTGCACGCGGCAGACCGCATGATACGTAGATAGATAGATAGATAATAACTCTATTTGCACAACATACAACATTACAACAAAAACACAAATAATTACATTACATGTAAAGACATAGATTAAACGTAAATTGCACAAATGGGCGGCCTTATCGCTGAAAGCAGAAAGCGGAAAGCGTAGTGATACTATAGTCATATATCGGGAATAAAAACTAAATATTAATTTTTAATATACCCTATGTGTTATTATTTAGGTTATTAATTTGCAAATCAAAGTAAATTTTTACTTGAAATTTTCTAAGTCTTTTTTTCACAAAAAAATCTAAGTCCTAGTTGTCCTTTTCGGAAGTTGTCGTTCTCAGCCTGAGGGTTCAGTTGGACTACAATCCTTTCTTTACTATGCCCAAACCAAGCACTAGGCTTGGACTATCGGTACTAGTCACCGGATATACCTACCTACTACATAATATACTACTAATACTTTTTTTGTAAATAAATACATATGGTACATAGAAAAGACCTAGAACCAGAAACAAACATTTATAGTCAGCAAAAATATTTGTTCGAGGCGGAAACCGAACCCGCAACCTTCTGCGTTGAAGTCCGAGCTTCGCCCGCCACGCCACAGAGGCCTTCAAAGGTAATTACTTAGCCAAATAACGTCTGAGATTGTTCTGGCAAATAAAATCTGCCGTAACGAGTGTTCCATGCGATGTAGCACGCGTTCCTTTGTCATTATCTCGAACGTAACGTGAGGCGAGACGGTTCGTGAGGGTGAGTAGGTTCCTTCTTGTACTTTTGTACATCTTGCTTGTAGATAAGTATGGAGAGTCAATTTTATGTTTTTCTTCGGTTTTTCCGATGCTTTATATGAAATAGCTGCGCCCCGCGGTTTCACCCATGTAAGATTTATCAAAATTGGTTTAGCATTTTTTTTTTCCTTCCTTCACAAGAACCTTCTTGTGATATAAGCAAACTCAGCAAAAAAAGGATAAGCGAAATCGGTACAGCCGTTCACGCGTGATGCCGTGACCAAGGGAAATAGGGATTCATTTTATATACATAAAAGAAGATTAAAGTCATTGACCAGCGTTATGGGACAGTCAGGACTTTGAATTTTGTTCATTTGTATAGATTTTTTAAAGGACTTCGAAGACTGAACCATGCTTCCTGTCTATAGTTAGACCCAACCAGAGACATCTCGTCTTCGCTCCTAAAAGACTGTGCACTTGACAACTTCGAAATATCAATTTCAACCATATTCTCTAAGGTTAAGGGAGATTTTACTTTGATTTATCAAAACGGTCTTGTTGAACCCAGTTGGTCCCAATCGGTCGTTATCTAACTAACGGAAAAACACTAAAGTGAGAAAAGGACAGACTGGGGTCTCTCTAACAACAAGCAGGACCGTTTTTTTTTGACGAAGTAAGGTTTCTAGTAATTGCTGTACTAATTTTATGGCTGCGCCGATTTCCGTGAACCTGTAAACAATCCCTACATAAATTTATAAAGAGACAGTGGCCGCTGTACCGTCAGGTGGTCAGCATAGGCCGTCTTGGTACAGTTATAGGCACTAGACAGATCGTGTCCCCAATGCTAGAATTCGGTTTTCTTTAAGGAGAGCTGCCTCGACGGGTCCAAGTGACACTATCTGATTGAACCAGTGGACAGCGAAAGCACTGCACTGTAAACCTTTCAAATATTTTTCCATCATGTAATGTCTACGATGCAGTGCGAAAAGGAGTGTTATGGCGATGGACGGTCCACCGAGTCCACCGTTATACTCGGTGGACCGACGACATTGTAGCGGTCGCGGGGAGTTCGTGGACGGAGGTAGTTCGTGGACGGAGGTAGTTCGCGGACGGAGGTAGTTCGTGGACGGAGGTAGTTCGCGGACGGAGGTAGTTCGCGGACGGAGGTAGTTCGCGGACGGAGGTAGTTCGTGGACGGAGGTAGTTCGCGGACTGAGGTAGTTCGTGGACGGAGGTAGTTCGTGGACGGAGGTAGTTCGCGATCGCGATCGGCGTATGGGAGAGGCTCATGTAAGGCAGTGGACGGATAAAGACTGAGATGATGATGAATACCCACTTCGCAGTTACATACATAATAGATTTCACGTAAACACTAGATTGAATCCATTCACTTAAGAATAAACAAGTAAATAGCGCTGTTTAGGGTTATATTTAATTCAGGACATTCGTTATCACTTTATGAGCGCCTGTGTAGTGAAAATGAGGCTTAAACTATTTTTTAAATAAAATTAAAATACAAAAACCAGGTTTAGGGCTGTTCAATCATTGAGGTAGTATCGTAATACAATGCTTAAAGTCGAATCTATAATGGTACATTGCACGCAAATGCTCGTCAGTCAGGGAGGTAGTATTGTAACGTATTGCTCAAATTTGAATCTATAATGTTATTACACGTGAATGCTCGTCAGTCAGGGAGGTAGTATTGTAATGTATTGCTCAAAATCGTATCTAAAATGTTATTACAGGCGAATGCTCGTCAGTCAGAGAGGTAGTATTGTAATGTATTGCTCAAAATCGAATCTTTAATGTTACATTACACGCGAATGCTAGTCAGTCAGGGAGGTAAAATAGTAATGCAATGCTCAAATCGAATGTATATTGTATAATGTTAATTACACGTGAATTCTCGCGGTGAGGGACCACCTCAAGGGTGTTTGCTTTTAGCTTGAGCATTCTTTGTTTAGTGCAGACCAATCAACTTTTTGGCCTGGGAGTTCCTGATATTTAAGAAGATATGGAATACGTGACCAGGGTATTTATCCCTAAATGAGCTCCCCGTTCGAACTGTCCTTTACCCTAGTTACTTCACAGTCTACCTACGGGGACCCGTCGTCATTAATACTTAATATTACTTAATGTATTAAAGGTACCGGTACATTTGGCTAGCTATCCCACGGGATGGGAATGTGAAGCCGGAAAGAAGAGAGGAGGAAGGTCGGTAAATAGAATAGACGTCGGGAGAAAAATTTCAGCTCGTTTAATGTCTGAATGTTGGATTCCCAAGATGTTAAACTTCCTAAAATGTTAAATTCCCAAAAAGTTTAACTCATCAAAATGTTGAATTCCCAAAATGATAATAAACATAAATACTGCACGACATTACACACAGCGTAATCTAGCCCCAAACTGAGCACTAGGCTTGTACTATGAACTTATTCGACAGATATCTTTTATCCGTAGAATGAAAAATCAGGCCCAAGATTAATAGATTTTTAGATGTAAGGCGGAAAACATTTTTAAGTCAATCAATATCAGGCTTTTGCGATACAGGCTATGCTTAGCGTGAAAGCCGCTATATAATAATTATTTTATTTCACAGCACCATGTGAGTGCTTCCGTATGTTTTAGTTAAGTAAAAGGTTTGGTTTGGTGCTCTTAATAAACTTTTTTCATTTTAACGGCCTCTGTGGCGCAGCGGGCGAAGTTTGGATTGCAACGAAAGTTGCGGGTTCGAACAAATATTTCTGCTGACTATAAATCTTTGTTTCTGGTTCTGGGTGTTTTCTACGTATAATATGTTTGTATTTACAAAAAAAAACTGTAATATGTAGTATATTCGTTGTCTAGTACCCATAGTACAAAACTAGTGCTTAGTTTGGGGCTAGATAGCGCTGTGTGTAATGTCGTGCAATATTTATTTATTTTATTTTCATTTGGAGTCTTAGTTTGGAATCGCTCCTAACACTTCGGACGATTTAAATAGCTCGATTTCTGCTGAGTTTTGTTCGGTGTCGGTCTCCTGCGGCGAATGGTTTTAGGAGGAAAAATAACCGACATCGAACAAAACGAATGCTATTTTTCGAACGAGTGTTGTTCGCTTGAAGTGGAACAAGCGATACAAAAATATAGCACTTGGACGTCGTCTATTGGCAAGCAAAAACTGCTGCTGAAACCAGCGGTTATCTCTTATCAATGGGAGACGTCCAAACAGTCTATTAAATAAACATTTGATTTGGAATAAACAAATTCCATTATTACGTAAAGTACGATATTACATAGGAAACTTTCAAAACATGTTTTATGCCAAATTATTTCCTCTTTATGCGTTTGACATGACAACCCTAATAACTGTCAACATGCCGTGTGCCTGAGAACAATGGCAACTTGCTACGTTATAAATAATGTGGATAAAAAGGAAGGATATCATTATTTTGCAATTACAAATAGCTTTAACTTTTATCGATATCTGATATAATATGTGCTTAATTTAATAGTTAATAATTCAATATTTGATTTGATTTGATATTGATTTGATAAAAAACTAGTTATTTTTGAAATATTGTTTTGGTAAGTCTACCATAACAATATTTCAAAAAATTCTCAGTCCTCAGTATACCTTGAGGAAGGGGTCTGTAAAGGATCCGAAAAGTTGGCATTGCATCAATGCTGATAATAAAAACAAAGGAGTTCAAACCAGAAAATTGTTTCATTTTTGTAAATAATTTACTGATTTATGCATCTATTTGTTATTTTATTCCAGCAAAGTAATTTTGTTTGTTAAAGTTAATTTTATTTTCGGCCTTAAAACTCTTCAGAAAAATGATAGTTTTTCTATCTGGATGACAGTTTTTTTGGTCCGTTCGTACTTTCGTAGATTTAAAGTAGAGGCCTAGTTGGGGCGAATCGAACCTGAAGCATATAGCAGACAAGAAAAACAAAGTAATCATGTATGTATGCGTACCGGAGATCCCCTTTTCGATATCCCCATCTTTTCTCAAAGTTTCCCGAATACGGATTTGGTATAAATGACGTTATTAATCACGTCCCATAGTACCGGGTTACCCTTCTGTTTCTAAAATACGCCCTCAAAATGGCGGCTTTGGGTTAAATACTTTTCCAGTTAGGTCAGTTGTGAAAAACACTTGGATATTCAATATCAGATTCTAATGGTTTTTATACTAAACTGTATAAAAACCATTACAATGTATACCTATTTGTTATTATATTAGCATTTTTAATCGACTTTAAAAAAAGAAGGAGGTTATTGATAATTCAAATTAGGGTTTCTGGCTACTCGGAAATATAAAATTTCATTACATTAGTTTTTAATTTTATGTTCGTTAGATATCTAAAATTTTTGATGTTTTGAACGCTTAAATCGCGTAAGTTTAAAAAGTCCAAATTTTCGAGACAAAACGTTCTAATTTCCAAAATTGATAGAATAAAAGTTGTTCGTATAAATATTAGGTACCTTCCCCGAAACACAATACAAACCAAAAACTTTCTCCCTTCCTCACGATAAACATATCAAAACTAAAGTAGCATAGTATTATCTGTTTGGCTGATAAGTACCTATCTGTAAATAACACACAACTTCTTTTTGCTTGCTCACGTACTAGGCGAAGCAAAACGTGGTAAGTTACACGTTAGTGATCTGATCTGTGGCTGTTTGTTTGTTTCTTTGTTTGTTATTAGATTAGTGACGCCTTTTATTCATTCCATTATACCCTTGCTCTTATCTATGCTCTACGTATTTAGTATCTATAGCACAGTACATAGAATTACTGGGGCCTGGGGCACAGTAAGGAAACTACCAATAAATGCTCGAAACGGCTCACTTACACAACCATGCTCATCGACGAGACCCCTAAGGGACAGTCTCCACGAGCGTTAGAATCGCGGCAATATAATCGTTGAGCCACTTATGTCTATACAATCTCTTTGATCGTGTCTCCACACCGGTGCGTTGTATAAAAATAAGATAATATCGCCGCGATTTAACGCTCGTGGAACGGGCCCTAAGTATGCTTCGCGGTGCAGTCAGTACAGCGTGCCGCGTCACGACGAGTGTGAACGTGTGTGTGTGCAGTTTCCATTCTGCTCCCTCTATGTACTCTGCCTATAGTCTAGTATGTGAAATCTGCAGCATGAGGCTTGGCTTATTAGTTGCCTCCAGACACAAAAACTAGTAGTCCAAAGCGCTTATTCTTTTTACGGACAGATTTGACGACAGTTCGATCCCAGTCACACCGCAGTCACATCTCAATAGCAAAAAATATACCCAAATTTGTAAACGATGATGTTTTATCAAACTGTATTCATACTTCATTGGGATTTAGGCAGTAACTTAAGCCAGTCAGTAAAGATACTCAATTTACTACACTCTACAGTCCTTTCTTTACTTTAATAGTAAGTTAGGGAATAAAGTTAGAAAAGACTGTTATTAAAAATGAGGTTAGTAAATTAGGAGAATAAAATACTTAGGATAACTTAGGAAAGTAAGACAGGAATGTTATTGAGGATAGTAAGTTGAGGCAGTAAATTATGAGTACAGGTACGAACTGTAATCGAATCCGTTTTTTTGTAATATTAACAGAATTGGAAAAGACAATTAAAATTCTATGTTAATAGAATTATGCAAACTGGTAATCTGTAAAGAAACCGGTAGATGTCGCTACGTGCCTCAGTCGCAAAGAACGAAGAGATGCAGTCCATAATTTCACGACGACAGAGCGGGCCCCTGAGGCGCAACTGGCGAGCGCACGATACAGAATATTGGGGTTGCAGGTTCAAGTCCTGTCGGGTGCAATATTTGGAAGCATTACTTCAAAAACTAGTCATCCAAGTGTATATAGGAAACTATCAAAATTCTGACTATAGAATTTTGATAAATAAAAATATCAAAGCTACCGCCAACTAGGTCAACTAAGTTAGTTTTTCAGACAAGTGAAAGTGAAAGCTCACTTGTTTAAAAAACTAACTTAGTTTACCTAGTTGGCGGTAGCATAGCAGCTAGCATAGTTTGCGGTGGACTTGTATTAACAACTGGCTTAAGCTGATGTAAGCTACCCTAAATTACATTAGACTGTTGTGTACGCCGACTTAACATTATGGTTTGTGTGTTTTGCCTTATTTGTCCTGTGCATGGCTATGTAACTGTAGTTATTAGCATAGTGGCTGAACTTTGAGAAATGTGGCACCCGAAATAAGGTACAGTCAGAATAAATAATAATAAATAAATCCTGTGACCAACACACAGCGCCATCTAGCCGCATGGTAAGCTGTTAAGCCTGTGTTGCGGTGACTAGACAACGGATATACTACTTATATTAATTTTTCTTTTGTAAATACATACTTACATATTATACATAGAAATACACCCAGACTAGATACAAATATTTATTTTTAATTTTTAAGCATAAATATTTGCACCCAGCGGGAATCGAACCCGCAACCCTCTGCATTGCAGCCAAGCGTTCGCCCGACGATATTTTAAAATTTTAATTTTTTCAATAAAGGTTCTGTAATTGTTGATTATTCTGCTTGATATCACTAAAGCTTCTAGTGTTAGTTATTCTGCGTTTAGACGCAGAATAAAAATTAACGAACTGTTATTTAAAAAAAAACTTTATAATATGCACCTGCTACCTTAAGGTGACATACTCACGATGTTGGCGGCAGAGATCTCAATATTTTTTAGTAATTACAAAATATTCGAAAATACTATTTTTATATTTTATTTTCCATTCTCTTATTTTCATTTTGTTAGTTGTATTTACACGATTGGTTAACTTTTATAACAGAAATTTTCATTTTACAGCTAAACGTGACGTATTTAAATATCTATTTTTTCTGTATTAAAGCATAATAACATACACTTGACATTGGTAGAACAATGTCAAGTGATACTAAATTAGCAGTAAAAAAACCGATATACTTCATAACCGATTTCGGCTACAGCGTCCGCATTGCAGCTAATTGGCTTACGGGTCCGATCTAAAATTATGACGTGTCCACACATGACTTATGTAACCTATTTTGGCGTTAAAAGCAATAGTTATCTTGTTATTAGTAATTGTTTGATTTTACTCACTGAAATATTCCATAGTCGCATCTTACGTCCTTCTTTTACACATCAGAAATTTGCTAGCCCTATCCCTGTCACATTATTGAGTGACGTCACTCTGAGAATGGGGCCTTAAGTCGTATTCTGACTGTACAAATATATAAATAAACTTACTGCGCCCCGCGGTTTCACCCGCGTAAGTCCCGTTCCCGCGGGAATAACGGGATAAAAAGTAGCCTATGTGTTAATCCAGGTCCCCAGCTACCTATATTCCAAGTTTCATCGCAATCGGTTCAGTAGTTTTTGCGTGAAAGAGTAACAACCTCACATACATACATACTTACATACAAACTTTCGCGTTTATAATATTAGTAAGATATTACACTACATCGTACACAGCGCAATCTAACCCCAAACTAAGCACTAGGCTTTTACTATGGGTACTAGACAACGGATATACTACATATAATTTACTTTTATACTTTTTTTTTGTAAATAGGTACATACATAATTTTATACATAGAAAGACACCCAGACCAGATACAATTTTTAATATTTATTTTTAAGCATAAATATTTGCACCCGACGGGAATCGAACCCGCAGCCTACAACAAAAACATAAGACACGTACTTAAGCAACCAAAAACATACCTAACTTTTCCTTTTAGCTTCGCCGTAACCGGGTAAAATGGCAAACGGCAAAATAAGGTATCTGATTAATTTTCTTTGTCATGGACGTACAAGTTATTCGTAAAGAAAAAAATACTAATTCATTAGCTACCATTTTTTCACTATTTCGGTATTACCGAAGCCTTAGTAATCCATTTCGATATCTCCAAGAATCCATACAAAAATACTTGGATACCTGTATTAAGACTCGTGGGATCTGACATACTTTGAAGGGCAAGTGAAAGTAGACGAGAATATACACATTTCTTGATATTTATTGCCGGCTTTTTATGTTACATTTTTCGGCAAATACTTTCCTAGATACCTCAATAGATTTTAAGTATTTAAGCACTTTAATTCTATTTTTATTTATAAGTAACTGAGTTCTGTTACCCCCGATCCGATCGATAAAATGCGATGAGGAGGTTCTAGGTATTGTATTTTCTAACATTATGATGCCTACAAAATATAGCATTAAGAAATTAGAAGAAAAATTGTTTTATTTTATAAAACAGGGGTAACTTTGCCAGTAAAATAGTGGTATTTAAAGTTATTTTTAATTGTTTTTGAAATGAAGGGGGCACTTCTTGTATCATGTAAAATACCATGATAAGTATAATTGTTCAAAGATGTATATGATTGATTGTATTAGGCGTTACTTTTCGGAACTCCATATCAACTATATTAAAAATTATTATCTAGTTTGTAGTTTAATATAGTTGATATTTGATACCAGTTATGAAAAAAAAAATCCTTGTTCCTTAATGTATAACACTTGTTTATTCATTAACTAGCTGTTACCCGCGACTTCGTCTGTGTAGAAATAGTGCATAGCCGACTTTTCTGGTTCTACTAATTGGATTTCGATGTAAAGTATATTTATTTACTAGCTGCGCCCCGCGGTTTCACCCGCGCAAGTCGCGATCCCGCGTTGTTCGAACACCTACCTACCGCAATGCAATAATCCACACTTAAACGGTCGCCCATTGAAGCACTGTTGAAGCCAGGCGCTGCCGCGCCTGGCATCATCAGTACTTCTCTGGTCGTCCGTTTAAGTGTGGATTTTTGCACTGCGGTAGGTAGGTGAAGTAAGTTAAAGTTTGTATTTCGTCAGTAAGTGACGATGACGATGACGAAGGATGACGATGACGATGATGATGATGCCACTCTACATCACTTATCCTACCCCTGTGTCGATTTTAATTCATTGAATGGTTATCACCCGCGTAAGTCCCGATCCTGCGGGATTTTCGGGATCAAAAGTATCCTATGTTATTCTCCATCATTTAAACTATCCCTATGCAAATTTTCATCTAAGAAATAGTTATCACCTGCGTAAGTCACGATCCCGCGGGATTTTCAGGATCAAAAGTATCCTATGTTACTCTCCATCATTTAAACTATCCCTATGCAAATTTTCATCCATTAAAATTATCACCCGCGTAAGTCCCGATCCCGCGGGATTTTCGGGATCAAAAGTATCCTATGTTACTCTCTATCACTTAAACTATCCCTATGCAAATTTTCATCCATTAATATTATCACCCGCGTAAGTCCCGATCCCGCGGGATTTTCGGGATCAAAAGTATCCTATGTTACTCTCTATCACTTAAACTATCCCTATGCAAATTTTCATCTAAGAAATAGTTATCACCTGCGTAAGTCCCGATCCCGCGGAATTTTCGGGAACAAAAGTATCCTATGATACTCTCCATCATTTAAACTATCCCTATGCAAATTTTCATCTAAGAAATAGTTATCACCTGCGTAAGTCCCGATCCCGCGGGATTTTCGGGATCAAAAGTATCCTATGTTACTCTCCGTCATTTAAACTAACCCTATGCAAATTTTCATCTAATAAATATTATCACCCGCGTAAGTCCCGATCCCGCGGGATTTTCGGGATCAAAAGTATCCTATGTTACTCTCCATCATTTAAACTATCCCTATGCAAATTTTCATCCAAATCGGTCGAGCCGTTTGACCGTGAAGAGGGAACAAACAAACAAACAAACAAACAAACAAACAAACAGATTTTCGGATTTATAATATTAGTAGGATTTAATTAGGCACACCAACAGTAATACACATTGATATAACTCAACAAAAAACAATGCCAGAACACTGTGGTTATATGTGTTTACCAGTTATAGGTATACACAGCTTTGCCTTAAAGATACTATTATTAAAGTAAAAGACCTATGCTAAAACTAAATAGGACATACACTATAAACACGAACACATATATCACGAGGTTCCTCGAACATAGAACTATCCAATACTGAAAACCAGATTTCAATCGGAACAGTAGTTTTTATTTGTATAATGAACAAACAGAGAAACAGACAGACATGATTTAAAAAATTACAAAATTTTGTTCTACTTTTCCTAAGTCCCCTAGATAACTTTTTAAATTTACTTCCAGGTACCTACAGACTTTTTGTATTATAAGTAGGTATAGAGCGGTGTTGGTCTAGTAGTAGATACCCCGACTTTCATTCCGAAGGTTTTGAATCCCGGCCGCGCACCAATGTGTTTTTCTTTAAGAAAAATTTATGTGCGCAATTAACTTAGCTCTTACGGTGAAGGAAAACATCGTGAGGAAACCCACGGCTTAAAATCACGCACAAAGGCCCAATAGTAGGGCTAATTGCGGAAACACACAAGTTAAAACTTTAACTTTAAGTATAGATAGACAGATAAATATAAGATGTACCTAAAGTAGGATTCGAAACCACGGCCTTCGCAATCAAAGGTTACCCGTAGACTAATTCAAAGATGGCCCATGAAACTGTATTACTAGTATACGATTTCAAACCTACATGGTTGTTTTCCCTACTAAAATTATTTAATAACGGGGTATTTGATTGATTAACACTTTATTGTACCAAAAACACAAATAACAACGAATTAAATATATAAAAACTTAAAAACTGAAGAGGCACAATGGGCGGCCTTATCGCCTATGGGCGATCTCTTCCAGGCAACCAATGAATGGAAAGACTTGAGGAAGGGGATGGGTAATGTGTTTTTGAAATGGGAAATTTGGTTTAGGAAAAATAAAAATAAATAAATAAAAATATTGATAAATTAAAGGATTTTAAATAAAGATAAGATATAAATAATAATATAATATACATAATAAATAATAGACTACATAAATAGCGAGATAGTGGTAGTAGACTTGCGACTTGAAAACTGTCAGTGACTTGGAGTGACGGACTTGGAGGGTATTTACCATGTTAACCATTTCTTCGCGAAGCTCGTTATTCTCCAGTCTCGTAAACAAGCTGGTTGAAATTACCAGCGGAAAATCGAGCTCGAAATAAATTATTAAACATGGTAAATACTCAATTATTGAGTAATTTTAATAGTGTATTACTACAAAAACTACTACTACTACTACTAATCTAGTATGCATTCGTGGCCAAATTGGAAAAGGCGTTGGGACGGATCCCCAGAGATGCAGGTGCAGGTCCTGTCGGGTGCGAAATTTTTGGACAGCATTTCTTTAAGGCGGCGATAGATGATAATTATCAGTCCTTGTCCGATTGCATATAAATGAGCGAGATGGAATTGCGTGAAAAAAATCTACAATTTCTCGTAAAATCAATCATTGGCGAACAATAAAATGATATTTTATAAAATGAGATGAAGAGGTTCTAGGCATTGTATTTTCTAATATTATAATGCCTATAAGAAAATATAGCGGTATAACTTTGCCTGTATAATAGTGGTATTTTAAGTTATTTTTAATTGTTTTTAAAATGAAGGGGACACTTCTCGTATCATGTACAATAACATAATACATTGCTTAAAGATCTATTTGATACCGGCTATGAATAAAAATATTCAATCGGAAGGGATTGCACATCAGTCGCGTCCTTAAGTATAGTGTATTACTAGTTTTGAAAAAATAAAGCGCGAAGTATGATGATTTTGATTACGACCACAGTGGAACTGGGTTCACAGTACAACAGGTCCCCCTACCTACAAGGGACCGTCGCCGTTCGTATTTGGGACGTTTTAAATTAAATTTATTCATTACGGTCGGTATCGAGGGCGCTCTAACTTTACCGATTGTTATGAAACTCAATAACCTGCCAAATCTTCGTTAGCGATCGACTTTAGGTATTTTAGCTGTTTAATTGGATGCCTCGCTAATTGATTTATGTAAGACTTCTAATAAATAATTAGGAGGCTGGGAAAATAGCTGTCCAATATTAATTCTGAAATGATATATTTCGTTTTATAATTGGGTTCTTATTGTAGATTCATGTATACTAGCTGCGTCCCGCGGTTTCACCCGCAGACGTCTCGATCCCGTAGGAATATCGGGATCAAAATTAGCCTTTGTTAATCAATTATGACGCTTTATATTATCCGTTGTCTAGGTAGTACTCATAGTACAAGTCTAGTACTTAGTTTGGGGCTAGATTGCGCTCGCTGTGTGTAATGTCGTCCAGTATTTGTTTACCCCCTTACTTGTAAAAGCTAATTAATGCACTGCATAGCTACGCATCGTTTGTCTTTTACTGTCACATGAAGTATCAAAGTTGACAGACAGAGACAAACGTCACATCATAACTTAGTCATGTGTAAATAATATTTTATAAGTAAGGGAGTTATTTACTAGCTTCATTCCGCGGTTTCACCCGCATAAGTCCCGATCCCGTATAGAAATATCGGGATCAATAAGCTTATGTTACTCAATTATGAAGCTTTCTATTATCTGTTGTCTAGGTAGTGCTCATAGTACAAGCCTAGGGCTAAGTTTGGGGCTAGATTGCGCTGTGTGTAATGTCTTGCAATATTTATTTATTTATTGAAATAATTCTTGAAATCGGCCTAGTAATTTTGGTAATTACCAAACTAATAAATATTTCCTCTTTATAATGTACTAGCTGCGCCCCGCGGTTTCACCCGCAGAAGTGAAAACGCGTTATCACGGTCGCGGGCGGCCGAGCGGTTCTCGAGCAGTTGCACTTTTTCGTTTATTACTCGGGTTCTACTAACTGGATTTCGATGCAAAGTATACCACGACTTTCCTCGAAAGTAGAACTATCCAAAATTGAAAACTAGATTTCAATGTGATTAGTAGTTTTTAATTGTATAAGGAACAGACAGAGAAACAGACAAACATGATTTTTTTTAATTATATAATTTTGTTCTACTACTTTTTCTAAGCCCTCTAGATCACTTTTTGATTATTTACTTCCAAGTACAGACTTTTTGTCCTCTCTTCCTTTATTATAAGTATAGAGTATAGATATAGAAGATATATATTATAGGTGACCATTTTACCACTTTCTCCCTATATTATGGTAAGTAGCGATGTGTTCTGACACGTAGCACGCTTTATTGACCGGCCCCTTTTAACTTTTGTCTAAATAAAGCTTAGTTCAATTTAGTTTATGGTCATTCGTGTTAGTTACAATGTTATTAAGTGAAGCGTGTTTGGAGTTCTGAAAAGTAACGGCTAATACAATCAATTAACATAATTATAAGTGAATTATGTATGACTGACAATGTACTATTTTTATAGCAATCAGTTTTGCGGGTTGCGTTGGAAAGTGCAACAAACACACAAACACAAACTCTCACGATTTCAATATTAGTGGGTTTTGTGAAAAGGTATGTAGCTTCTACAAACAGACCAACAAATAGAAGCACTCAAGCCACTAAGCCACGCCAACCCTCGTCTTCATGTTATTATTTATTTAAAGCAATATTTCCCACAATTTCTACTGTTAAAGCTTTGTACAGACGGGGATAGAGCGCCACTCGAACCTAATAAGCGACTTATTATTAATATTACCAATCAATAAAAAAATTGGCAAGAATTTCTTTTATTTTGTAATTATTATTTAATCAAGGCGTTTCTTCTACAAATATTTTAAAGGAAAAACACTTCTTAAAATTTACTCGCGGCGAGGTTTGAGTACAGTACACTTATCAACTAAGCTACTCTAGTCTAGCTGGTAAGGACACCAGAGCGAGTACTGATCTGGAGGCGCGCGTTTCTTTAAATATTTCTAGAAAAATTTCATTTCGAAATCTCTAAAGGCACTACATCCCAAGCCGAAGCAACACAACTGTGCGGCATTTGGCCTCTGAAGGCCTCTGTGGTGCGTCGCATGAAATTCTGGCTATAACGCAGAAGATTGCGAGGTTTGATTCCCCTCGGGGAATCCAACTCGCAAAGTCAAAGTCAAAATTGTTTTTATATAATTGGATGTATTGATCACTTTAAATACGTCGAGTGTTCTTACAACTATGACTCTAGTGTGGCTTCGGAACGCGCCCTCAGATGAGAAGAAGCCACAAGAAACTCATATGGGGTTTTTTGTGATCATGTTTTTATTTACAATCTTCAAAATACATATATTTTTTTACAATGATCATAATATGATTCACATTGTCGCATATTTATGGCTATAATGGAACCGGAGCAATATTCTACTATAATATTTAATAACAAAAGGTTCCTAAGTAATTCTATCAACCAGTTAAAATAAATTGTAAAATAAAAAAGAAACAAAACAATAGACACGGAAAGAAAAATAAAAAAAGAAGAGAAGAGACAAGAAAAAGTACACAACCGCATCCACAAACACATAGCCCGCCCAACCACATCCGACCCATCCTGGTACCCGACCCCGAAGCTCCATGAAACCATCGTTCCTCTCCTTTCCTACACTTAACTATTTGCAAGCCATTTTGAACAAGAGCCAAGAAATCATAAATCATAAATCATTTATTGGCCATGTCATTACATTTCGCAATATTGGCAAGTCAGATCATACAATAAAAATAATAAAATAAATGAGTGAGTAATAATAATTATGTCAAATAATAGAATCATAGAATATTAAAGTCAAATCAATAGCATACAATACTAAATGATAATAATGTCAAAGCAAGTAAATAAGTTAAAATGGTGGTTACGTAAAGAGATGAATGGTACCAATTAGATAACGCGTCATTATATGTCATGAAATGAGCAAGCCATATATTCGGATATGTTTATAAATTTTATTTTTGAAGTTATTAAACGGAAGTTGTCATACAAGGTAAAGAAGATGGGTGTACAAGTAAATTTTGAGACTTAAACCAAGTTTCATTGTTTTAACTAATCTAGTATCTTGTGGTTTCTTCTCGTCGGAGGGCGCATTCCGAAAACACACTATTAAATCATAGCTATAAGCGTCTTAAGGTGATCATGTACACGTATTGTGTATAAGATTTTAGTGAAATAAAGTATTTGACTATTTGACTGTACTAAATTTCCTGACCCAAGGAAAGTATTGTTGGAATTCCCTAAACTAGACAATTGCTCCCAAAATAAATAGGAAGGCATTGCTTCTAAGCGACTACTGTAAAAAATTGGACGCTCTGAATCACATTTTCCTGGAAATGGTTCATTGTGTCACCGATTCACGGTTCGACGGCTAACAACGTCGATATTTCACGATTTTTGCTACAAAATTATGTACCTAATGGCGGTAAAGAATGTTTTTGTGTATATACTTGAGTGGTTTTTGTACGTGGGTTGAACGGTTTTGGTACTTGATGTTTTCTTTGTCTATTTAAAAGCTTTTATTTTGGAATGAAGTTCCTGAAATTTCCGCTTGTAAAATGTTACTTAGAAGGAATTGCCACGTAACAAAATGATGTTAGTTTCAGCCTTAGTACCTTCTTAGCTTCCGTACCCAAGGGTAGAAACGGGACCATATTTTTAAGACTCCACTGTCCACCTATCTGTTGTATCTGAATCGTGAAATCGTGAATAATGAATCGTGATAGCAAGTTCAAATTATAATGTTAATTTGTTTTTTTTTGTTGCACTTAAGGTTCTTGTGTTTTAATCGGTTCCTGTTCGTGAAGTTCTGTAATTGGCTTCCTATTGTTACCATATGTTTTATAAGTGTATATGTATAGTTGTTGAACTTCCTAATAAATAAATAAATAATTATTTATTTGTATTAGGTACTTATTTCCGGTACGTATACTGGTAATTAAGTACAAATACTTATTTCTGCTAAATTGGCGTTGAACAAGGCGACCACTAAGGTAGATGAGTCTTATATCTTAGTGAGTCATTGCACAGCTGTTTTCCTACCCTTCTGAATCAACAAGTTGCGACTTAAAAGCTATCGTCTAGATAAGTGTGCTACATCTACCCCTTGCTTATAAACGATGATCCGGATAACTAAGATAAGTATGTAACGTTTGTCTCTGTCTGTCAACTTTGGAACTTCATGCTACAATGAATGGAATGACACTTGATAGTTGATTTTGATAAGCATATTGCATTAAATCGCTGCTTTAACGTGACTTAGTTATCACTAGATTACCTTAAAGGTGAACGCAGATTAATCCGCGCCGAAGGAGCCGAAGCAATCAAATCTTATTAATATTATAAACGCGAAAGTTTGTATGTATGTGAGGTTGTTACTCTTTCACGCAAAAACTACTGAACCGATTGCGATGAAACTTGGAATATAGGTAGCTGGAGACCTAACACATAGGCTACTTTTTGCTTAACTAAACCGCGGGGCGTAGCTAGTTTTATAAATGTATACGAAATTGTTGTGGCAGTGTGCGTGTAGGCGTGTACGTGTGTGTGGGTCGTCCGAGTCGGACGAATTGATTGCATCGGAAGAATCTATCGCATCGGTAGAATCTTACTAAGCTGCAGTTGTTGAATAACCAAGTTCTATGTTGTTCTCGTACGCGACTATCAGAGTGCGAGCGAATCGGTCGAATCTGATGACGTCGGAAATAAAAATATGTTAATCCATGGGTAAATGTACTTTATCTCTAATTTTATAAGGTACTGTTTCCCGTTGACGACAAAAATCGATTCCTTCGGCTCGGTCGGATCAATCTGCGTTCACCTTAAAGCAGTATGTCAATGTACTGAATTGTCTTTGTCAACTGAATTAACGAGTTGTTACGGGTGCCCGTATTATCTATCTAGTTAATAACTAAGTTTGAGAGGCACCTTTCAGTTCATTGCTGCTTTGACGTAACTTGATAATCACCAGTGATTATCTCAAAGCAGCAATATACTGTCTACCAAACTAAGTTAAAAAGGAATTAGATAGTGCAGGTGCAGGAACGGGTTAAAATTACAATCAGATTTAAAACAACAAGACAGAACGAATGTAAAACAAATACCAAGAACCTTTTAAAAACCTCACTGTTTTTGCAATATTTTAGCAGAACAGGAAAATCCGACCAGCGCTTCGAATAAAAAGCAAACATATCTCAATTCTCTCAGCGCTCCGATCAAAAGAGGTATGTTGTAAAAGGTATTGTTGGATTTTTCGATATACGAACCTTATTGCAAATTGTAAAGTTATTGACATTTTTATCTTTGCTGCACGTCCCAAGTGTGCCTCACCTAATCGTTCGGTCATGGAGCACGAAAAATTTCGAACATTGACCTTTATAAATTCCTGTGTGTGCCCGCGTAGTCACCTAAAAAGCGGTCTATAGAGCACGACAACTTGAGTGTCGCTTTTTACACAAGTATACGTCACACTCAGCCCGAACAAAGATATTGGGCTGCACATGATGTAAGAAAACAATTCTATGTTATTCCGGTGTCAACAGATGACGTCATGAATGACATCGGAATTGCATACCTTCAGAGTGTGACGTAAATATGGTAAAGCGAGAGTGTCGGAGAAATAGATTAATGTATGAAATTCTTGTAAATGGCGACCGTCCTATTTAATACAGGTCCAAATATTTCTACGTGTTTTAACCTCTACCTTTTCATTAATATTGTGATAATTTCTTGTTACTAATAAGTATGAAACATATTTTATTCATCACTCATGGCTCCTTAGTTTAAAAAAAATGTTTAACATTTTCTTCCTATGTTGTTTTCTGTTGTTTTCTTTTTACCAATGTGCCGTGTGTTTTTGTGTCAATGAAAAACTTTTAACGATTTTTCTCTATTGCATGTGATTTGAGTGACTTGTGTTTGATACCTATACATAACGTAACACTACTAATCCTCAAGGATCTAGTTAATTTGATCGGATTATAACATATATAATTTTCTGTGTTTTTAATTCACACCCTTTTATGGAGCTGCGGAGTAAATCGGCTATTTAATTAAATACGTACTTACCATGTAGCCCAGGCATAGAATAGGACCCCGATTTATTACCATGGGTGTCGAAAAAAAGCGAACAGGGGAGACTCTCGAGTCTAGACTTTACCCAGCGCGGAGGCGGGTAAACTGTTTGGTCCCAAGGACTGTTTATGTTAGGCAGGATGGCTATAAATCGTGAATGTGACCTAAAACAAAAAAAATGTCTTACCCACGTCGTATGGTTTTTGAAGTATTCAATGTGTTTAGGCGATGGAAACAGTAGTCGATAAAGGATTGTTTTGAAGGAATGATTTATGTAGGTACGTGGTTTATAAGATTATATATATGATTTATATTAAATCGTCACCGGACCGTGCCGGGTCCGAGCTTCGTTGCCTAATTGCTCGACCGCGACTCGGTTGCAACAGACCGATCGACTTCTCCCCGAGCATGTAAACGGAGCCCAGCTTTTGAGAACACAGCTATTTGATATGTACGGTATAGATTTGAGACAGGTGGGTGCACTACAGAGGGTCCTTCGTAACACATAATACAATTATAATATTACTTGCATAAGATAAATAAATATTTATTATTATTATGTCTATACTATGAACCGATTTGGAAATTCGAACTTATTTTTTGAAAATTTTGTGATTTTGTTTCACTGTAAAAACAGCTGTTTTTGAAAATAAAGGTAATTGAAGGTTTGATTGTAGTAGACCAAACTAAATGAAAGAACAACATAAGGTCAATGACCTCGAACTCTAAGAAACAGCTGATTTTCAAGTAAACTTTACACCTAAATTTTTCGAAAAGTACTTACTTCGAATTTTCAAAAGTCGTAGAACAAAAGTTGTTCGCCTAGACGTCTAGAACAACCCCCTTTCGGATTAAAAGGGCTTGCCTGTTACATCTTGTATAATTTAATTTAATTTAATTAGTGTGTAAATGTTTTTGTTGTAGTTCAATAATTATTCTGTTTTAATGGGACCGACATGTTCTGTTTTTGACAAAGGTCCCTAATTTCTAAATTGATTAAAAAAAATGGACAACGAAGCTCGGGCACAACATGGTGACGGTCTAAAATAAATTATCCCTTACTCGGGTCCATGTCGGAGACTCAAGGCGAAACAAGTCGTAGAGTCACAAGTTCGCGTACTTACTCGCACATCTGTCACTCATTTTAGCTATATAAAAGTTAGGAGACCTTGTTTTACGTCTTTCAAATGCTCGATCTTTGATTTATCGAAAACTAGCTGCGCCCTGCGGTTTCACTCGCGTAAGTCCCGTTCCCGTGGAAGTATTGGAATAAAAGTATTCTATATTCTTCTCCTGTTTCTAAGCTACCTCCCCACCAATTTTCAGCCAAATCGGTTCAGCCGTTCTAGAGTTAAAAATGGTGTAACTAACACGACTTTCTTTAATATAATATACTAGCTGCGCCCCTCGGTTTAACCCGCGTAAGTCTCGTCCTCGCGGGGATATCGGGATAAAAAGTAGCCTATGTGTTATTCCCGGTATCCAGCTACCTATATTTCAAGTTTCATCGCAATCGGTTCAGAAGTTTTTGCGTGAATGAGTAACAAATTCACATACATACATACATACTTACAAACTTTCGCGTTTATAATATTAGTAAAAAATAAAATATATTTTTCGGGTCGTGTGCGAAAGATTTTGTTATTGTTAAACTCCTATTGTTAAACTCTTTACTAAAGCGTTTTTGATCCGCACAGAGTGTTTGATTGTTAGCACTGCAGGGCACGTACAGTCACGAACTAAATACAATGTCAAAATACTAAATACAATGTCAAAGTTTCTTAAAATATCTTAGCATTCGCCATTCCAAAAAAAGTACATACAACAATCATAATTATGTAAATACTACAAAGATAAATAAACAATATAAATAATCTAAGTGAATGACCATTGAGTCCAAAAGTGCCCATCACACTGGCGGCATTACCCCGTTGAATCGCCAACGATGTATTGGGCATTATTAGTATTTATTTCTTGTGTAAGTAATTTTAGCTAGATAATTTTCGAATAGATTATAATTATGGTCTAAATGATCTACCTAATCATCAAATTATGTCAACAATTAGTACCTATCACATGAATTTTTTCGTAAAATAAATGGGCAAGTGCGTGCCTTGCAGGGCCACGGGCAGTGTAGGGTTTCGTAGTTTCCAAAAAAATAGGAACAGCAATCTGAAAAAGTCACAACTAACACCTACCTAGTACGAGTGTATAATATCTAACAATCAAAATGTTACTTCTTATTTTTTTCAATTACACGTATTTTTTTTCAATTTAATTTTATATGTAGGTACTACTATCGTGGCATAATAAATATCTAAATATCTAATTACAAATCAATTTAATTGTAATTTAAAAAAATATCTATCGTAATCATAACCTTAATTTATTAAATTGGTATAATGCATCTTAGTATAATTAAGCCACCATTTTTTGTAAACATAATTGTAACAAGTGTGGAATATAATAAAGCTTTATTATTATTACTACTGTCGTGAATATATAATTATGATGTGTTCAAGTACAACCACTAAGTTTTTAGAAGGGGCTAAAGATTACTATAAAAACTAGCATCTTTAAAGATAAATATTACAAAAACGAAACCCTAAAAGAAAAATATAGGTAGCTGGGGACCTGGATTAACACATAGGCTACTTTTTATCCCGTTATTCCCGCGGGAACGGGACTTACGCGGGTGAAACCGCGGGGCGCAGCTAGTAACTGATAACGATGACTAAAAACAAGTTCTGTCTCCATTGTTTCAGATGATGAGTTTGGTGAGAAGTCAGTATCCGTGCTGCTCGATGGTGAAGAATCGGAGATGATCTTCATTGATCATCCTAGTACTGAGATGTCGGTAAGAATCACTAATCCTTCTATTATAAAGGTTATCTGTGAATAAATATGTTTGTTACTCCTTCACGCAAAAACTACCCAACCGATTGCAATGAAACTTTTGGAACTGTTTTGACGTCGTCAACTCTTCAAACTACAGAAGTCACTATCATCATCTCTCTGTCTGTATTCGTAGTCTGCTGAACATAGGCCTCTCCTATACGACGCCACAAATAGCGGTCGCGAGCTACCTCCATCCAACAGCATTAAAATTTCTGCTTTATCGGTTAAAGATATACATAAATATAAAAACAGTTTTAACAACAACAACAATAACAACTTCTTTCGGTTTTAAATACTCTACTCGACTGAGGTTTTTATTACACACACATATTACAATAAAAAAGCAAACGAAAATTTAAATAAACAAACAAAATACAAAAACTCTACTCAACTTAAATTTTCAGCTTTCAAACTCTCAAACCCATCCAGTTTTTAGTTGAGTTTCTGTGTTCGGCTGATAGTTCCACGTTTACAAACATACTTATACACATGTAAAACCTTCTAAAACACTACATCTCCATCCTATAACCATAAAAAACCTAACCTACAACCGACCGACCAACAGGTGGAGAACTGTCTTTCGACCTACGAGCCTCACGCATGCGTCGTGGTGTACTCCGTGGTGGCCAAGTCCTCGTTCACAAGGGCCTTGGAAATCCTCGCTTACTTGGCTAGGGAGAAGTTTACTGTGGAGAGGACAGTGTTGCTGGTGGGGAACAAAGCTGATTTGGCGAGGGCTCGACAGGTCTCTACGAATGGTAAGTTGAACAGAAGTTCACAAGGGCCATGGAAATCCTGGCTTACTTGGCGCCAGAGAAGTTTGCTATGGAGAGAACAGTGTTGCTGGTGGGTGATCTGGCGAGGTCTCGACGGGTTTCCACGAATGGTAATTTGGTGATAAATATAATATATTACAGAACGATGCAGATAGCGCAATGTGGTCCCAAGCGGAGCAACTAGGCTAGAACTATTGGTATTTACTAAGCAACGGATATACTACAATCAATACTTATTATTGTAAATGCTACTAATATTATAATGCTGAATGTTTGCCAGTATGTTTGTTACTCAATCACGTAAAACCGCTGAACCGATTGCGATGAAACTTGGAATAATTATAGTTAGAGACTTGAAATAGCACATGGGCTACTTTTTATCCCGATATTACGCGGGTGAAACCGTGGGGCGCAGCTAGTCATTACGTAGTAAGCGTATAAAACAAAGTCGCTTTCCGCGGTCCGTGTGTTTGTATGCTTAGATCCTTAAAACTTCGCAACGGATTTAAGTAGATAGATGATTAAACATTAACATTATTATTATGATTATTATTATTATTTAACCTTCCTAATAAATTTTAATATGAAGGTTTATATGTATATTACATCCTGATTTTCCCACGGGATCGGGAATTATGCGGGTAAAACCGACCACGGTTTTACCCGCATAATTCATTTTAAGTACTAGTAGAGACTTACTAGTACTTAATAAATGCCAAATGATGGTGTAAAGCATCATGGATCACGTAATATCAAATAATAAATAAATAAATAATAAATAAAAATTGTTTATTTCTCTCTCCACAAATTGTTACACTAATTTCTGACACTAAATATTTTGGTAAATGCTTATAAACTATTTGTGGAGACTGATATCTGAACTAGGATCCCCTGTGCTACAGGTACCAGGCTCCACCATCGGACTAATGTCTTATACAAGAATAGAAATGACTAAAGAGAAAATTTACAAATATTGAAGCTTGTTACTTGTTTAAAGTTTTATGTATGTGTATGTGTGTGCGTGTGTGAGGGTGTGTGTTAGTATGTGAGTGCGTGTGTGTGTGTAATGATGTTTATGGATGGATATGTTAGATGGATAACTATGTTTTAAGCACAGACACTAGGAGTAGCCTCCGTCTCACTGTAATCTGATTCCATCAGCCATTCCATTACCATGCGATTGCATTTTACTGAAGTTAAGGAGTATATATCATTTTTTCTATTTATTGTATTGTACAGTTGTGGTCCTTGGTAGCACAAGAATTTCGTTAGGAATCTTGTCCTAAATCGTTGCAATGTGCACACAATGTCTGATCTTCTCTTTAATTTAGCTAGGTTAGGGTCAAAAAGTAGCATTCTATGTTGCAGGACAACTGCCCTTTGTATAAATAGTTGTCGAATTGACAAAACTTTCCATTCCTTAAAGAGATCTATAGCTTTTTGAGCCACCTCGAGAGGTTTTAAATATACTTTAGCTGCGCCTCCCCAACATGTTATGCAATATCCAAATATTGATTGGCATAGGGCGAAGTAAGTCATTTTAATTATTTGGAACGACGCTATATGACGTAGGGTCTTAAAAACAAATATCAACTTACGTGCCCGCGCTGTTAAGGTTTTGATATGCTCACCAAAGTTTAGGTTATGATCAATTATTACACCTAGGTATCGAATTGATTCAGCATTTTTAAGTTTAGGGCATGAGCAGTTATCGTTAAGATGGCAAGAGTGCGCAGTCAGTGAGAGAACATTTGTGTTTGGTAGTGCATTGTCCCTGATAGCAAATGTTATGAATTTTGTTTTATCAGTATTTATGGTCAAAATATTTTCGTGTAGCCACTTTGTCACCTTGTTAAGACCTTTCTGTGCACTATGAAAGGTCTCAGTCCAGCTTGACCCCGAAAACACCAATGCTGTATCGTCAGCAAATGAAAGCAATATTCCGTTATCCAAGGTCATTGAACACAGACCATTCACATAGATCAGAAACAGCGTTGGACCGAGAATACTGCCCTGAGGTATTCCATACGTAATAGGCTGGTCACCGCTAATATAATCTCCTATTTTAACACACTGCTTTCTCCCACAGAGATAGCTTTCGAAAAACTGAAGCTGGACACCTCGGATACTAGCTTCCAGCTTTTTCAGTAAAAGGGGAATAGAGACCGTGTCAAATGCCTTCGCTAGGTCGAGAAATACAGCGAGACATTTACGTCCCCCATCCATCCCCCGAACGACATAATCTACGAGCCCATTAACTGCCTGTTCGGTGGATTTTCCAGATCTGAAGCCAAACTGCTGGTTGGACAGCAAAGAGTTTGTTTCCAGGTAGTTGACAAGTCTTTTGTTGATTATTCGCTCCAGGACTTTCGACAATGAAGGAAGAATGGATATCGGCCGATAATTTACGACACGATCTCTAATACCATACTTAAAGACCGGATGAATAATTGATCTTTTAAAAACATCTGGGAAAATACCCTCTGTTAGGCAAATATTACACAAATGAGTGATTGGAGGTATCAAAATATTTTTAAATGTTTTTAACAATTTAGTGGGTATATTGTCCCATCCTTTCGCACAATCGCTTTTCAGAGATGCGATTGTATTACCCACTTCACCCTCGGTTGTCTGCAATAGAACAAATGTGTTGGATGATTGGTTTAAAATTTTAGGCGCTACATAATGACTATGATTTAATA
The DNA here is from genome assembly GCA_949358125.1 of Idaea dimidiata. Classification (NCBI taxonomy): domain Eukaryota; kingdom Metazoa; phylum Arthropoda; class Insecta; order Lepidoptera; family Geometridae; genus Idaea; species Idaea dimidiata. Next base: position 4,378,710 of record OX442342.1, read on the forward strand.
TAGTTTCAGCCAAGTTTGAACCCACTTTAACAAAATACTCGTTACTTGAGTCCACGGAAGATTGAGGAGTTCTAGAGATTGATAAGAGTTCATGAGCGGTATCCTTGGTTTTAGTCATGTTAGTAGATCTTTTAACCACTTCCCATATTTTTTTATTATTTGTTCCAGCCTCCTTCAATTCATTGGACTCGTACTGTCTTTTAAGTTTTTTTAACAAGTCGTTACAGTAGTTTCTGTATCTGTGGTAAGTCGTTTTGAGAGTAATATTATCTGGTTGTGACTTGAGCCTATTATGCATTCTGTCACGGTTTCTCATACACCGTAGGACTCCCATGGTTATCCATGGTTTGATAATATAGTGACGATGTGGTATTCGACTAGTTATAGTTGTAGCTTCAAGTGCGCTTGATATTGATTTTACTAGAAATCCGGCGGTCTCATTAGCATTTTGGATAGAATAATAGAGGTCAAGGTCTATGTTACTCAGAATATTTCCCAATTTAGTGTAGTCAATTTTAGTTTTTATTTGTGGCCCTACAATTTCGGTCGGTTTCAGTTGCAAAGCTGTGGCAATAGCATAGTGATCAGTAATGGAGGATTTTATAACGAAGCTTTTTGTACTTTTATTTGTTTTTAATAAGATATGATCTAGACATGTTTTAGTTCTCGTTGGAATATAAAATGCAGGTAGTAGGCCATGTGAACTTATTAGATTAAGATATTTGTGACAGTCAGAATCTATAGTATCGATCGAAATATCAATATTAATATCGCCCATGATTATTATATTCTGGTATGCTTTTAGTTTCGTAAGTAAATTATTTAGAGATTGAATAAACTTAGTCACATCTTTTTTGAAACAATATGGGCGATAAATAATAACCACAGCAGTATGTCTACCTAGTTTAACGACCAAGCAATTAGCTTCAGGGAATAGAGGTTCCTCCACTGAGTGTTTTAACGTATTTTTAACATAGATTAGCAGACCGTCGTTCTGGTTGTAAAGAGTTTTTGTAGTGTAAGACAGATAGTTATTGAGTAAAGGTATGTTATCTATGCATGACAACCAACATTCAGTAAGCGCAATTATTTCAAATTGTAAGTCGATTCTTAACATTAGCGTCCATAAACTGGACGCATTACAATTGATGCTGCGAATGTTTTGACAAATAAGTTTTAACATTTTATTTGGTTGTGTTATCTTAAACTTTAAATCCTCAGGTTCACATGGCATCACTGGTTCAGAATCAGACAGTCCAACACTATCTAACTCTTCTATAATTTTATTTATGGCCGTTAATTTTTACGTATTAAGGTGGGTAGATATGATTGTGATCCGGAATGTTGAGAAAAAAAAAACAAAGAAAAAAAGAATGTATGTTTAGTGCATAGCGATGGAAGGCTTAGGTTGTATCCTAGAAACCACAGAATAATGAGACAATAAGGGCTTTGTTGTGTATGTGTTGTGTGCGGCATTGCTGTGTTGATGTTTAGTGATGTAATATTGGTGTGTAAATGTTGGGTGTTGTGTGCATTTGTGTTCTCATTTTTAAATGGTAACAAAGTATGTATATAATAATGTTGCTTAAACTTAATGAAACAAAAAACAATGTAATAATGAAATATGTTCTTTGTGATTATGGATATTTTTAAATAAATAGTGACCAAGAAACAATAGCAAGAATAGTCATATGTTAGACTATATTTTAATATTTTAGTAAAACATTGTTTCCGTATGAATTCTAGTCATTTGCTTTTTCCTAAGTCCGTGAGATGGGCTTCACTCTATACAAGGATAGGGGGTTCACCGTCCTTCTTGCGCAGGAAGACGTTGCCGTTAGATATCCGGCAATACTCATATCCCATGGTTTTCATTGAATTTTTTGTCAGGAAATGCAGCCGTTTGGTTCTTGGTGTTAAGAAATCTGATATGAAAATGCTGTTTTTAGAGTCTGTCAAACCCAGCAGGCGACATTCCAGTGGCATTTTTGGGTTGAGCTTCTTATATTGTTTGACTGCTTCGACTATCTCGCCCTTTGTGCGCGTGTTGTCAAATTCTGCTATAATAGTTGACGTAGGTGTTTCTAGTTTAGTTGGGAGACGATAAACATCACGGACCCTGGACGAGTCTAATGTAACATTTATGTTTGATGCTAGGGCATCAATATACTGGTATAAACTGTTTTTCTTTTCGCCTTTAATTTTTGGAACATTTCGGATTTCAATGCTAGTTTTTTTTTATGTTTTATCCACACTCTCCATGTTCAATTCTAGCTTACACAATTGGTTTTCCAATTTCTTTCGGTCTACTTCCAATACAGAGTTTTTAGTATCACTTATTATTGATTTCAATGAATAACATTACAAATTATTATATTTTATCTGAAAAATATCCGAAATATCACTGTAAACCAGATTTTTTCTAATTATTTCCGAGAACGTTTTAAACAGTAAGTTATCTGATTAACAGCCCGACGGTAGATGAATATCACTTTATCACTTGAAAAAGCCCTTCTATACGATTGATAGGTACCCTGTAAAGGTTTAAAAAGGAACGCAATCACTTAAATAACCTACCTATATATTACTATAGAGTAGAATAAACATCACAGCAACGTTGAAATCAAAGAGTTTTAAGTGACAGGTGTAGAGTTGACGGGGAAATTCTTAAATTTGTTCTGCACAACAAAGCAATTATATTGAACAGTATTTCCGTTTCCGCGGGAATAACGGGGTAAAAAGTAGCCTATGTGTTATTCCAGCTTTCCAGCTACCTACATTCCAAGTTTCATGGTAATCGGTTTAGCGGTTTTTACGTGATTGAGTAACAAACACACATACTCACAAACTTTCAGCTTTATAATATTAGGTAGTAGAAAGGATAGGATATTAAATTGAAATTTTGCCAAATAACTTATGACATTTTGCGATAAAAGAAATTAAGTAAGTATATAGATAGCCGACGAATTGAGAACCTCCTCTTTTTTTAAGTCGGTTAAAAACTGTGGAGAATACCGTTTTCCATACATTTGTAAGTCAATAAACTTTCCAGTTGCATGTTAAAGTAGTTTCATTCTGAGTGCATGTTAGCAATTGCAATGATGTTGAAACGGAATTTTGGATACAGGAATAACCCACCCCCCTTGTGTGTCGAATTTCCACCACACCCATTCGGTCGTTTTCGCATAATTGACGAGCCATGCGAACTTGCGAACTTTCAATTTTAGTGAGATTATGGAACTTCAGAGTTCTTTTGAGTAGTAAATTCGACAGTGGAACAAAGGAATTTTTTCTAGAACAATAACATTATAATTGTTATAAAAATCTCTTTCAATTACAAACACAATACATTTAAATTGTTATATAAATCTCTGTATTCCACTCTTAAATCTCTTACTCAAAAGTACTTCGAAAACGACAATTTTTGTAATGGCTTCCAAAGTTTGGACAGACGAGAACGGATGGCTATATTATACACAACTGTTGGAAGTTCCGTAGAGAACTGCGTTTGTTTCGAGCTGTGGCATGAATTACTGCCGCGGAGGTAATCTTGATTGGTTGGTAGGTGACTGGGATCAGTGATGCCAATTTAGAAGATTTGTCGCTAGATCTAGCGACTTTTCGCCTCCTACAGCGTCAGCGGCTTAAATTGTGTGTCTAGCGACAAAAAAATTTGGCTACTTGTCTAGTGACTTTTAGAGTTTGCGTAAGTAAATCAGATTATTTTCTTTTATTCCAACAGACCAAAAACTGCCCCAATTTACCATGTGTAAAACAATACAAAATTAGAGGCACGTGAAAGAATAGCATTTAGTTTCCTAGCACTCAGTCTTCTAGGACCATGGCCGGCCAAATACAAAAAGTCTACTTACAATTCGAGGGCTATTTAAACAATTAAGCAGTTCCTAAACTCAAAGTTTCGCATACTACCAAATATTTAGAATATCTATAGATGGAACTTAGCGGCTTTTGATCGTTGTCCATAGCTATATAGCGACATCTGGCGACTTTTTAACCAAATGTCAGCGACTTTTTGTCATGCAGAGTTGGCAACGCTGCTGGAAAATTCTAGGGGTTAACGCCCACGATACAAGGGACATAGACCTTTGGAATTTTCTTCTAGGAAAGCCTTTGATCATTATTATACACAGCTTCTTTCTACCCACTGCTGGGTGTGGGCCTCTCCCCGTCTAAACCATTTCTTTTTAAGGTGTATCGAGTTTTAATTTGGTTATAAATTTGTGTTTGGGAACGTTCAAGGGGCACATCGAGACGCTTCGCCTTGAACGGCAACGTGTCCTTGGCTAGGGCTAGGGCACGATACAGTTGCAATGCTTAAAACCGAATAAACCGAATTTGTGTTTTAAAGTCTTTAAGAGCAGACGAGACGCACTTATCAGTGCGTTCTTGACAATAGCGTAACGTAACGTTCTTGTTTCTTGAAGACTGATGGAAAAGTGCACTTTTCAGGGCGACTAGTCTCTGTTTCTTATAGACGTGCTTGTGAGTGATGATGATGATTATGATGATGATGAGTTGAGTTGAGTCGCTACAGTCTAATAAACATTGAAAGTGAAAGTGAAAGCCTTTCGTAAGATGGCCAAGGACACGTTGCTGTATCTTTTGACCGTTCTTAACAAAGCCACACACACTAATAACTGAATCAATCTCAACGGATACACAAAAAAAAACTCAAAGACTACATACTGAAGATCTCGTGCCATCCTCATCGAGATTTCATTTTCAATTTGTCATCTATCAATTCTGCGCCTGGACTCCGTGATCCTCCTCGATCCTAATGTAAGAAAAAAACATTTACATTAGACAATACGTATCAATAGCTCTTTTGTATATTATTTTGGTATAGCTGCGCCCCGCGGTTTCGCCCGCGTAAGTCTCGTTCCCGCAGGAATTACGGGATAAAAAGTAGCCTATGTGTTAATCCAGGTCCCCAGCTACCTATATTCCAAGTTTTATCGCAATCGGTTCAGAAGTTTTTGTGTGAAAGAGTGACAACCTCACATACATACTTACTTACATACAAACTTTCGCGTTTATATTATTTGTAAGATGTAAGATCTGCGATCTCTTATTGCAGTCAAGTAAATACTTCAGAACTACAAGTCACCCACACCACTATACGAAAAAAAAAAAGACAGGAAAGTTCGGTTCATTGTCGATAGTACTATTAACAATTCCATGCTAGAACTACTCAGTTTTTTTTTTAAATATACTAAAACAAATGAAATGATTTATTTGCTAAGAAACATAGTATACAGGGTAAGTCTTAATATTAATATTAGTCACACATATTTGACCAAACAAAAGGTATGCAAATTTGTGCATTATGATGTCTATTATTTTCATTCTAATACAGTGTCCTCGTCTGTTTAATACAAAATGTAACGAGTATGCCCTTTTAAGCCGAAAGGAGGTTGTTCTAGACGTCTAGGGGAATAACTTTTGTTCTACGATTTTTGAAAATTCGAAGTAGGTACCTACTTTTCGAAAATTTTAAGTGTAAAGTTTACTTGAAAATCAGCTGTTGTTCAGAGTTCGAGATCGTTGACCTTATGTTGTCCCTTCATTTAGCGTGGTCTACTACAATCAAAACTTCAATTACCTTTATTTTCAAAAGTAGCTGTTTTTTCAGTGAAACATAACCTCAATATTTTCAAAAAAAAGATCGAATTTTCAAAAGTCGTAGAACAAAAGTTGTTCGCCTAGACGTCTAGAACAACCCCCTTTCGGTTTAAAAGTGTTTACCCGTTACACCTTGTATAATGTCATTTATTTATGATGTGTCAAAACTTATATTCTAAAAACTTCCGGAGATAATAAAAACATTTGTCAACTAATATGTCATTCAGTAAAATGGAACTAATATTAAATTTTGTTATCAACTGATCTTTTTTTTTTATTAAATAGAAACAAAACTCGATATTCAGTGGTTTGCTGAGTAAAGTTGTTTCTTCTCAGAGGGCAAAGCGCTCGCAACATCCCGAGACAGCAAGTTCATAGAGACGTCGTCGGGTATACAGCACAACGTCGACGAGCTGCTCGTCGGGATCCTCAAGCAGATCCGGCTCAAGGAGACCAGGGACAAAAAGCAGGCGAAGAAAGCTAAAACTGTAAGTTTGGTTGTTAGTTTAACCCTAAAACCTAATTTTAGATCATTATATTCTGTACTAGCTGCGCCCCGCGGTTTTACCCGCGCAAGTCGCAATCCCGCGTTGTTCTCACACCTACCTACCGCAATGCAAAAATCCATACTTAAACGGACGACCATGGAAGTACTGATAGTACTTCAATGGGCGAAGTATAGGTGAATAGATGAAGTAAGGCAAAATTTGGATGTCAGTAAGTGATGATGACGATCGATGACGATCAATGATGATGAATGACGATGGATGACGATAGATGACGATGGCTGCCAATGGTTCAAAAACAACGACATTACGCAATTATTAATTTTTTTATCCGGATATCCGGACTTAATATCCGGATAAAAAGTAGCTTATATGTTAATCGAAGTCTTAAGGCGGCGATAGATGATAATCATCGGTCCTTGTCCGATTGCATATAAATGAGCGAGATGGAATTGCGTGAAAAAATCTACAATTTCTCGTAAAATCAATCATTAACGAAGATTAAAATAATATTTTTATAAAATAAGATGAAGGGGTTTTAGGTATTGTATTTTCTAATATTATGATGCCTTTAAGAAAATATAGCGGTTAAGGATTTAGAAGAAAAATTGATTTATTTTGTAAAACAGGGGTAACTTTGCCCGTATAATAGTGGTATTTAAAGTAATTTTTTATTGTTTTTGAAATGAAGGGGACACTTCTTGTATCATGTACAATAACATTAAACATTGTTCAAAGATCTATTTGATACCGGTTATGAATAAAACTATTCAATCGGAAGGGATTTCACATGAGTCGCGTCCTTAAGCTATGTGCATACCAAATTTCATTGAAATCGGTCAAGCCGTTTCCGAGATTAGCGCGTACAAACGCACAGACAAACGGACAAGTGTTTCCGCAATTAGCCCTACAACTGAGAATTTGTGCGTACCTTGAAGCCATGGGTTTCCTCACGATGTTTTCCTTCACCGTAAGAGCGATGTTAATAGCGCCCATTATTATTTCTTAAAGAAAAAGACATTGATGCGCGGCCGGGATTCAAAACCTTCGGAATAAAAGCCGGTCTATCACTAGACCTAATAGTCTATAAGATATTAAGTCTGTTTTATAATGAGTGCGCTTTTTGGGATAATGGCGTTGGTGTCGTAATAGTATATCTTGCAACATTATAGTGCGTCCATAGCGTGGAAATCATTTTGACCTACAAATACCCCGCAAGTTTACCTGCGTAGTTTACTTAAATATAAATAAATAAATATTGCTCACAGCGCAATGCCTAGCCTAGCCTAGCTTACTCACTAGCCCCAAAGTAAGCGCTAGGCTTGTACTAGACAACAGATTTACTACATTACGAATCTTTTTTTATTAATACATACATATGATACATAGAAAAACACCTGGTCTGGATAGAAATATCTATTTTTAAGCATAAATACTTGCACCCGGCTGGAGTCGAACCCTTAGCCTTCTGCATAACAGTCGGACCTTCGCCCGACAGGCCATAGAGGCCGTCAATGAATTAAGTTTGATGCAGTTTAAGAAAACTATTAATTGCATATTTTCCCGGATCTTTATCGGGGTCCCCCTCGCGACCAATTGTAACATGATCGAAACGTCGTCGACGTAAGAAAATTAAAAAACAAAAATCACGCAATTTTATGACCCGTAAAAATTTGAAATTATGAGTTTAAATCGTGTTAGTATAAAAAGTTCATTAGAAAACTATTTTTAGAAATAACAACGAAATATTTATGTTTTTTTTTTTCAATGTTAGATAATTATACTTACAACAAATCGAAATTTTATCATGGTAAATACTCCGTTATTTAATAATTATTATTATATTTAATGTACACAGTGATTCAATAAATTTTCTTGATTCTTGATTCTATGGTATAATTCACACGACGTGCGAGAATCCAGCTACAATAATTATTTCTGACAATAATTTAATTCGAATTGCGAGTAAGTAATAGTCGAGTAAGTATATAAAAGAAATCTGTTCACCGAGAAAGCAAATCCAATTTCTAAATAAAAGAAATCCAACATTTGTGGGTGAACCCTTAACGTAGGTACTGTTGATTTTACTTTTAAAGCCAAAGCGTAGCGTAGTAATGAATAAATTCATTCAGAAATGTAAAATATATTAAACGAGACATTTTCAGATCTCGTTTGTACCATGTCTATCTCACAGGTAGAATCATTCCCACTAGATCCATAAAATAAAACCATCCGTCCGTATAGGCACCAACATTTTAATTACAAAACGATAGTATTTATTGGCAGTGTGCATAGATTTAGAATAGGGTTACCCCATCTCATCTCGTGGGTGTCGTAAAAGGCGAATAAGTCATCTAGGTAGACTAAAAGATCTTGAATTCTCTCCGCGTGGTAGCGGATAAATAGCGGGGCGCGCGCTCTGGAGAGGCAACCGCGTCGCTCAGATGAGCTCAACCCCCATATTATCTATATCCAGTGGACGGATTTCCGAATATTCTATGCCTTCGGACTTCCTTCACCGGAAAATGGATATTAATATATCATGCACATAATTTTTAACGGGCTATTTATGACTAGACCAATATCAACACCGTCTAGTCTTTTCATTTCGATCGTCTTTTATTTTTGGTTTTTCTTATATGTATAAAAAAGTAAGTATAGATCTACTGGGAGAAAATCCACAACGGATCTGTTCTATAGATCTAGTGGGAATGACCCCAAAGGTATGATAAAATATGATTAAAGCCAGTGTTGTCACAGTTTAACCAGTAGTTAGCAAGCCTCGTCGCTTTTCTATTGTGCTGAATAAGAATCCTTTTGAAGGATTAGAAATTTTCAACGTAATTAGTTTGAACGTCTGTTAGTCTGATAAAGGCAGCATTAAAAAGGTATAAGTACCTATAGATACGGTACAATTAGATTAAAAACCCTATTTGAGAAATGTGTTTATTAAAAAGAATAAGCTTAATATTTATACTCCAATTCTCGTCGTGTCAATGGCGGTTTTTTCTAAAGGTGTCATTTTTGAGGACCAGAAATTAGCCACATCTGTTGGCTATCTGTGGCCTATACAATATGTAACAGGTATGCCTTTTTAATCCGAAAGGGTCAAAAGTCGTAGAACAAAAGTTGTTCGCCTAGACGTCTAGAACAACCCTCTTTCGGATTAAAAGTGCTTACCTGTTACACCTTGTATAAGCTTCAATGCCGCTCGTCGCCCTTTAGAAGGATTTCTCTCCCACATTTTTTCCAGCCACCGTTTTGGGACAGCAAATGCTGTATACGTGAAAGCTCCTGCGTCCCTGAGCGGTGCGGTGGAAATGTTCAGAAGGACAATGTCCCCCTTCAAAAATAGGGAACGCCGGTGGGTTGAGCTGTTGAGCTGGTATTGTAGTGGAAGGATTGGTCACATCCAATATCCCTAATATCCACATATCTAAGATCTATGTGTATCTTGGAAATTACTGTCCAGGGTGCTGCGGACGTACCTATATACTTGTTAGCAATAGACATAATATCACACATGGAGACTATTGTGCACTCTAATACGAGTATATATGCACTGACTTAAAAATAAGGTTTAGTTAATTGACAAGTGAATAACCTACCTACTTATGGACCAAAATATTTAATAGTAGGTACTTACGTCTACTACGCCTATGGCAATTAGTAGTATTTACTACAGGTAGGTCTGAGAGGTCTGACGTACTTACACGTCAGTATTGACTACCACTTTAAATATCTAATACATATGTAGAAATATCTAATACATATGTACACAAATACAGAAAAATACAGAAAAATCTAATACATTTATGTGTATATTTATTTTTTCTTCTTTCTATATAAAAAATGACAAATACAAGGAAATAAAACGACAGATACTAGAAAAAAAACGAAATGAAATGAAATTAAAAACCTACTATATGTATACTATAGGTATACTATATGTATACCATATACTATATATGTGTACTATATGTATATATGTAATAAAGGATTGAGAAAGGCTAAATAAAAGTATTTTGCCTTGGGCTTGACTTTAGAAATGTTTTTCATATTGAAGAAAAGGGTCTTACAAAGCTGTATGGGTTCGTATTCGTAGGTACGTAAGCTACTTTTTATCCATATACTAGCTGCGCCCCGCGGTTTCAACCGCATAAGTCCCATTCCCGCGGGATTATCGGGATAAAAAGTAAGCATATGTGATATTCCGGGTACCTACCTATATTCCAAGTTTTATTGCTATCAGTTCAGTAGATAACTACTAATCGTAAAAGAGTAACAAAGTCACAACATACATACATACTTTCGCGTTTATAATATTAGTAAGATTCCCATAGGATTGCGGCTAGAGAATGAGAGGTCGCAGTTTCGAGTCCCATGGAAGCGTCGAATTTTTGAACAAGGCCACTTTATACGCATTTTACATTTATTATTTACGACTCAGGCACAATATTATTATGTCCTTACCACATTTAGTTGCTAATAATATATTGTATATTTTGTTTATTGTTGTTGTATGTATATCCTTTTACAGAAACTAAGATTAAAAAGGTAAACAAAAAACTCATTTCATTGATTGAAAATGTTTACTTATTAAATGTTTAATTATTATAATTTTAATTGAAAAAGATTACAATAACTCTATAGGCTGCGTACACTGGAACGTTTTGTTACAAATAATTATGAGGCGGTAGTTTACTGTAACTTTTTAGATTGTTAAAATAGACAAATTACATCTCAGTCAACCTTGAAAAAGCCAACAGTAAAGTTGGCGTAAGCTCGTTTAAAACCATGAATAAAACGCGTTTCAACCCGATAAATATAGTTTTAAGTGTTTTATTCATGTTATTTTTTAAATAAATAATTGACAGTTTTTTGTTTACATTTTTGATCTAATTTTCTGCAAAAGGGTATAAAAATTGCAGTTTTCTTTTAAAATATTTTTAGTTGATACTTTCCTAAGCTACGTTCTGAATATAATAGAAATATTTTGTTCTAGGAAACAAAGCCTTCAAAGCTTGCCAGCTCAAGAACGCATATCTCGCTCAGCATCGCCCGTGAGCTCCTTCAGAAAATATGCATCAACGACATTTCCAAATCGAAGTCATGCGAGAATCTACACGTCCTCTAAACTTATGATATCCTGGTACTTTTGTTCTAAATCTTTTATATGTGTAGTGAAGTTTTACCTTCTTAAGAATAAGAATAGATAACTGTCGTATTAATAGACGAGTCTAGTAATTACTTGTCTTAGAAAATATGCCTGTCACATTTTCTCTGAGGTAAAAAATTAATAATGTTTTTGGTAGAAGTCCAAAAATGAGTAATTTATTGCATTCTGGGATGCTATCCTGTCCATCATTCCGAAGATCCTCTTCAGGTCCTCACCAAATTTATGGGACCACCTGGGGGCTCCCACCTTTCCATTAAAAAAAGAACCATCTCAATCGGTCAAGCCACCTTCGAGTTATCGGTGAACAAACATAAAAAAATACATACGCGACGAATTGAGAACCTCCTCCTTTTTTGAAGTCGGTTAAAAATTAGTTTCCTCTTCTAATTTTTATGACGTGATCTGAATAATATTGCCTTAATAATAAAATACAACTGATTTTAAAATAAGCGCCATCTACAATACCTTGGTTTTTGTACGTTTCGAAAATGTGTTCGTGGTTGAATGTCTAGTATGATTTAATAATCTTTGGCAAAAGTAATTACTTACACTCGTCTATAAATACGGGTGTTTTGAGTAAGTATGTATGTGATAGTGATGCGACAACAGTCAGTCAGAAAACACGTAAAAAACTACTTGTAAGTAATATTTTTATGTAATCAACTAATTAATGAGATGACTTATCCAAGTGGCATTCGTTCGAGAATATACACGTCCTCTAAACTTATGAACTCCTGGTACTTTTGTTATAAATCTTTTATGTGTGTAGCAAAGTTTTACTTCTCTAAAGGGTATGTATGTGACAGTGAAGCGGTAATAGTTAAAACACAAAAAACTACTTACATAAGTCATATTTTATGTAATTATCGACTTAATGACATTTCCAAGTCGAAATCAATCTAAAAAATCAGTGTTTTTCTCCAGTTTTACATCCGGTCACCGGGTAAAAACATTAAATACTACGATAATTCTATTTTATATCCTAATTTCTCATTTCTTGCGTACAAAAGGACAAAGAAGTGGTTGCATCGTAAAAACGATATAAATACTTTACGATACTATAATGTTTTAGTGTCCTTCGAAGAAAATAATCAAGTTTATTGTCGTATTATATTAAAATACTTGCTGCGCCCCGCGGTTTTACCCTCTCAAGTTCCTATACCGCGGGAATATCGGGATAAAAAGCAGCCTATGTGTTATTCCATCTAACTATATTCCAAGTTTCAACGCAATCGGTTCAGTAATTTTTGCGTGATTGAGTAACAAACACACATACTTACAAACTTTCAGCTTTATAATATTAGTAGGCTAAGACGTAGGTAGGTATATTGGACAATAGTATTTCGTTATTAATTAACTTCCAAAACAGGAGGAGGTTATTAAATTGGATGTAAATTATTATTAAATTAACAACTTACTGTCTCCTTTTAATAATTTCTAGACACTGTATAAATCATGTTTTAGTTTCGCTCTAAGGCCTCTATTAAATTGACCTAACGACTGCTTTTAAACAACCGGGACCAACTGCTTAACGTGCCTTCCGAAGCACGGAGGAAGTCGAGAAAATACCACGTAAACTTTCGGTAACCCATCCAAGTATGACCGCGCCAAGCGTTGCTTAACCCGCACGATTATCCAAGATCCGCAGGTGCAGCTAGGCCAATGAACTCTTCACAAAATAAATGCACTCATGCAGCCATGCGCTCACATAGGTTCTAACAAATAAGTGAATGCTAGAGATGGGCTGACTATGGTTTTTGCCGAATCGCAGACTAGCCGACTTACGGCCGAATACTAAAACGCTATGAGTAGCGTGTAAATGGAAATGCATGCAAATGTTGAGACATTTGAGAACCAAATAAACAAAGAAGCAGCTCTCAAACTCCAAAATTGCCATACTAATTTTAAATTTAGAAACTGCTCAATAATTTAAGAACCTCTCAAATTTTAAATGACTTTTCTGTATTCGGCTGTAAGTCGTTTTAATATTGCCGAATAGTGTGCAATGCAATAATTATCCTATCCTACTAATATTATAAAGCTGAAAGTTTACTTTAAACGCGAACATTTCACGCAAAATCTACTAAACCGACTGCGATAAAACTTAGAATATAGGTAGCTGGATTCCGGGAATAACACATAGGTTATTTTTTATCCCGATATTCTCGCGGGAACGGGACTTACGCGGGTGAAACCGCGAGACTCAGTATTGCATAATTGTCTTACGCGGGTGAAACCGCGGGGCGCTCAATTGTTAGTGAACGACTAGTCGGCACAATTTGCAGAATAGTACCTACGTGGCACCCACCGGGTAGTCGGCCCATCACTAGTAAATACCTATAATTCGGTAACGGTTGACAACCGTTCCCGAACGAAAGCCCGAAACCTACATACTGCTGAATTGAAACGACATCTCGTAACCGGATTATGTGGGTAGGTATGTTTATACCTGGACGCAACCGTTGGTAACCCTACGTCATTGAGCACAGGAATCATGTGAACGTACAGAGTACATATTTTCCTATTGGAATAATCTAAAATAATATACCTACCAAATCAGTTTTTTTATTAGATATAACAATCAGGACGAGGCTTGTATACGCCAGACAAATCAGAGGATTTGAAGACAAAATGCAGGCCGTATAGCTAGAGAGCTATACGGCCTGCATTTTGTCTTTTTAAGGATTTTATTTAAGTTTATTTTCAATAAAAAATATTTTCAGTTACTTTTAAAGGAGTCAAAATCATACCATAATCAGGAAATATCAGAAATATCAATTGATATGAATAAAACACTAAATTAATAAAATGGATTTTTATTTTGTTTAGCAAATAGTTTACAAATTTTAAATAAAAAACACGTTGACAAAAAAGACCGCGCAGAGAATATTGGTAATAATAGCTACATACATACATAATTATAGTAAAAGCTCAATTTGAAGTAAACTTTACATCAAAATCAAACGAAGAACTCTGAAAAAGGCCGAAAGACAGCGGCCTCTTCCGCACCAAGACAGGCGGCTTACTTAGCGCCTAGTGGCTTGCATTCGACAAGATACACGGCGCCAAGCGCTGAGTGCGGCCGGTCGCGAACTTTCAGACCGTTCATTTTTGTTTGGTGACTCGCTAGCCTCTTGGCGCTAAGCCAGCCCGTGAAAACTCCTGAGTTTTACACTAGGCTGAGACCTAAGTTTATTGAGGCTGTGACTATCGCGCCTGAAACGGCGAAGCTAATCAAAACAATGATAACTATGAGAACTACTCAGAGATGTGTCACTCTTAGCTGGTTGTTTGACAGACATGTTAGACGAAGTATCCGAAAAGCCCGGTCTAATACGTCGAGAGGGAGACAGAATGACTTGCACGCTCGAACTCGACACTGCGTTAGACGGACTTATCCGCAATTCCTTATCCAAATATTGGCATCCGCAATAGTCACACACGTAGTGCCTTAAATCTCTACGCAGTTTCGGGCTTTTATGTTTCGGTCGGTTTTTCGAGACGCGCGACCGGTTTTTGCGTTTTTCTTTAGGTTTTTTGACGGTTTTCCTGCGTGGATTTTTCACTTGCATAGTTCGGCTTGAGAACTTCGTGGTGCTTTTAGCCATCGTTGTTACCTGAAATTAAAATATGATGAGTGTACCAATGATTTGTTTACTCATGAAGACGCGCAAGAACATAATTGACCGAACGAGCGAAGCGAGCGAGGTCTAGTTTAGCGCCAAGCGCCAGGCCCGTGCCTGGCGCTTGTATCTCTGTATCTTTGTACCTTTGTATCCTTGTATGTTTGTTCGACGATAACTTGAGTATCGTAGCTCCGATCTTGATGAATTTTGGTATGCGCGTAGTTAAGGTCAGTAGAATTTATAAGTTCGAAGATGAGCCGGATCGGTTGGGGAGATAGGGGGTCGTGAGGTGTCAGTTCGGGGCGAACTACTAACTACTTTGTTAGTTTTTCACGCAAAAACTACTGAACCGATATGCGATGAAACTTGGAATATAGGTAGCTGGATACCGGGAATAATACATAAGTTATTTTTTATTCTGAAATTTCCGCGAGAACGGGACTTACGCGGGTATCAAACCGCGGGGCGCAGCTGGTATACTGTATAAGAAAATTTACATCTAGCACCTTCAATTTATGCGTTTACGCAACAAGCAGCGTAACTATAACTACCTACGAACAAAATACTAGCACTACGAGTTCTGTCACCCACCTGAATTATTTACCTATTGCCTATTTAGAGCACTAACAATAGTAACGATAATATTTCTAGAGTTTTTATATTATTACTAGCTGCGCCCCGCGGTTTCCCGCGGGATTTAAAGTATTCTATGTCCTTTTCCTGGTTCTAAGCTACCTCCCCACCAATTTTCAGACAAATCGATTTAGCCGTTCTTGAGTTATAAATGGTGTAACTAACACGACTTTCTTTTATATACAGGGTTATGGGTTTCGAATCCAAAACCGTTCAGGGGGTGATTCTTCACATCAAAACGAATAAGTTTTGTTTTACGACTTTTTGAAATTCAAAGTAGTTTTCGAAAATTTTAAGTGTAAAGTTAACTTGAAAATCAGCTGTTTCATAGAGTTAGAGGTCATTGACTTTAAGATGTCCTTTCATTTAGTTTGGTCTACTACAATAAAAACTTAAATTGAATTTATTTTTAAAAACAGTCGTCTTTTTTCAGTGAGATATAACCTTTAAATTTGCAAAAAAAAAACGAATTTCCAAAAATCGTAGAACAAAAGTTATTCGTTTTGATGTGGCAAATCACCCCCTGAACGGTTTTGGATTCGAAACCCATAACCCTGTATACAAGATGTAACGGGCATGCCCTTTTAAGCCGAAAGGGGGTTGTTCCAGACATCTAGGCGAACAACTTTTGTTCTACGACTTTTGAAAATTCGAACTTTTTTTTTGAAAATTTTGAAGTTATAGTTCACTGAAAAAACAACTGTTTTTGAAAATAAAGGTAATTGTAGTTTCGATTGTTGTCGACTAAACTAAATGAAAGGATAAGATAAGTTCAATGACCTCGAACTCTGAGAAACAGCTGATTTTCACGTAAACTTTAAACTTAAAATTTTCGAAAACTACTTCGAATTTCCAAAAGTTGTAGAACAAAAGTTGTTCGCCTAGACGTCTAGAACAACCCCCTTTCGGATTAAAAGGGCTTACCTGTTACACCTTGTATAGATATTACAAGCGCCAGGCCCGTCTACACCTCACTCGCTTCCCTCGCTCGGTCAATTAATATTTTGTTTTTTTTTTTAAATAATTTTATTTATTTATTTTTATTTTGTTTTATTATTATTATTATATCACTGAATTCATTTTTTAATTTGACATTTCTCAAAGACATTTATGAAAGATAATCTGTTTGCCGTACCTAATCTGTGGGCATAATCTTAGAAAAAAAATTAAATAAGGTTGTATTAAGAATATAAATAATGTAGCCGGAAACCTTAGAGCATTCAGCCTCTTTGTGTTGTTCGATTAAAATGGGTACCGTGAAATACTTTGTACATATATTGCTGGAACTAAAATGGTCATATGAAACTAAAAAGTTGGCCGCTTCAATCGCGTTCTGTCCTTTTCTAATAAATAAATATTGCGCTACATTGCACACATCGCAATCTAGCCCCAAACTAAGCACTAGGCTTGTACTATGGGTACTAGACAACGGATATACTACATATTGTACTTTTTTTTGTAAATACATAACATTAAGACACCCAGACCAGATACAAATATTTGTTTTTAAGCACCTACTACTACGGGATACTTGCACCCGACGGGAATCGAACCCGCAGTCTTCTGCATTGCAGTAAAGCGTCCGCCCGACGCGCCTCAGTGGCGCCTCAGTGGCGCCAAAGTAATACTTAGTGTAATTAGAAATGGACAGCATGCTAAATGCAAACTTCTGTCCCTTTCTAATCGTTTTATTAGAAAGGGACAGCATGCACAATGTATTGGAATAGGTACTTTTATTTCTACGTGAGCGTTCTATTTATAGTAATATTACTTCCCTGGTTACTCCTACGATAATGTAGATATGAATTTTAGAAATCGGTCCAATTGTTTCGGAGCCTATTTTTTTTTTTTTTTTTTATTATTTCTTTTTTATATCAGTTTAAAGAAGAAAAATCAGGGCTTGTTAGTTAATTCAATGATGATAACTCCGCAAGTGAGTCTCAATGACGTAGGTATACTAAGCCGTCACTCTCGGTCTAATACTCGTATACCGTAGTCTATTCGTTACTGGAAGGATTCCCTATTATTTCCGAATACGACCCCATTTGTAATGGTGGATGTCACCCCCTTTACAACTTACGTGATCGTATACAGTTTTAATAACCTACTCCTTTTGTTTTTCTTTCATTAACCTCCTTACTTATAAACGCTCATTAATGCGCTGCGTAAATATGCATCGTTTGTCTTTTACTGTCACATGAATTTTTAAAGTTGACAGACAGAGACAAACGTCACATAACTTAGTCATGTGAAAATACTATTTTATAAGTAAGGAAGTAAATGACCGATTGACAAGTTTATATTTTAGTGGATCGATCGTGAAGTTAATTTCTTCTATGGTTTTCACGATTTTGCATAATAAACACTTTATTTTTTCAACGCTTTTTCAAGGTTGACAACCTTGAAAAAGCCAACTGTAAAGTTGGCTGAAGCTCGGTCAATTAAAAATCGGTAAATAAAGTGTTTTATGATCGTGAAGTTGACCGAACGCGCACAAATCCTCTTATCATTGGCTAGCTGCGCCCCGCGGTTTCACCCGCGTAAGTCCCGTTCCCGCGGGAATATCGGGATAAAAAGTAGCCTTTGTGTTATTCCCTGTATCCAGCTACCTATATTTCAAGTTTTATAGATCGGTTCAATAGTTTTTGCGTGAAAGAGTAACAAACTCACATACATACTACAAACTTACATACATACAAACTTTCGCGTTTATAATATTACATAACATTGTGACAAGCGGAGCGGTAAGCGGGACCAACAGGCGTGTGCAACTTACATTCATTACTCCTGCATCCCGCAGTTTCACCCGCATAAGTCCCGACCCCGCGGGATATCGGGACAAAAAGTACCAGCTTTCTGCATAAAAAGTTTCAGTCGATTCAAAAGTTTTTGCGGGTTTAAAACACAAACATCCAAAAAAACATGTCAATTTTCGCATACCTATATTAAATTAAGTGGACATAATGATTATTTGAGGAGTTCCTAAAGGCCCCGTGTCAGGGATACGTCACTCCGATCCGTTAGGAATTCAAATTCTTCAATTTCCTAACGGACCCACGATGGTAGAACGAAAAGACAATCGACGTAATCCTACTAATATTATAAATATGATGTGTGTTTTTGGATGTTTAGATGTTTGTCACTCAATCACGCAAAAACTACCGAACCTATTGCGATGAAACTTGGAATATAAGTAGTTGGGTACCGTGAACAACACATAGGCTACATTTTATCCCAATTTTCCCGCAGGAACAGGACTTACGCGGGTGAAACGCAAGTCGCAGCTAGTACAAAATAAAAACGATCGATACTGATATCATCAGATGCAATTACCAAAATGTATTTCTCCATCGGCTAAAGTCTTAATTATACGTCTTTATTACCTTACTGCTGTGTCCCGCGGAATTATCTGCGTGAGTCCCGATCCCGTGGGATACCTATCGGAATCAAAAATAGATTATCTACTTGATCTATAAATAAATAATAAATAATAAATAAATAAATCCTGTGACGAACACACAGCGCCATCTAGCCCCGTGGTAAGCTGCTTAGCTTGTGTTACGGTGGCTAGACAACGGATATACTACTTATATTTATTTTTCTTTTGTAAATACATACATATATACATAGAAATACGCCCAGACCAGATACAAATATTTATTTTTAAGCATAAATATTTGCACCCAGCGGGAATCGAACCCGCAACCTTCTGTATTGCAGCCAAGCGTTCGCCCGACGCGCCACAGAGGTCGTCATATTATAAGCCTATGTTACTTCTCGATAATTTAGCTTTCTATTGTAGAAAGGTTTTTTAAATCGGCCCAGTAGTTTCGAAGGCTATTCATTACAGCAAAGACCTCTCGCTCTTTTTCCTATTAAATGTTTCGTAATTGGTTTTTATTGCTCAAGGCATATTTACTAGAAGTACTTATTTTAAAGTAAAAATTCATCTACAAAAAATTACTCTCGGCGAGATTTGAACTCGCGTCCCTGGATTATTTCTAGTAAATATGCCTTGAGCAATGAAAACAAATTACGAAATAAATATTATATTATTAAAGAGTAATCTTTATTATGTTAGTATAAATTGGTTCCACACATTACCTCCTATCTCGAAACACCTATCAGTCTTTATTACATCTTGGTAAAATAATAAACAAAACAAGCTTTTCACAAGCTTCTCCCCACACACTGAACTTGGAAGCAATGATTACCTTTTATTACCCTCGACATAGAGGTAATTTTTGCATAAAAGGTTCGGAATTGGTTATTGATTCGTATTGGAAGAGGTTTTCGATTATATTGACGTATTTTCTTGGAGAATTTGAGACGTAATGAGCTTATAATAATGTGTGTCATTTTTTATTCAATTATCTATTTGTATGTAACTACCTACAATGTGTTTTGGGAATGGTGATCTGTATAAGCTTAATTCTTCTTCCTTTTCGTTTAGTGGTGTGGCTCAACTGGTATTACAGGTTTCAGCCCCCAGATTATCTATCCAGTTTAAGTCTGACAACAGTGGAAAGTAACAGGCACTATGCAGTACACTGCTGCTTTGATGTAACGTGGTTATTACCGGTGATCACCTCAAAGCACCAATATACTACATAGTGCCTTTCATTTTCCACTGTTGTCAGATGTCAACAGATAAATAATAGGGTACTGCTGTGGTATCATGTAATTAGCATCCACCGCAGTGGATTGCTATTTGCTGTCAAATTTTGTATTGTACATTGCTGTTTGAAGTAATCACCAGTAACAACCACGTTACGTCAAAGCAGCAATGTACTGCAACTTAGCCACTGTAACGGTGGATACTAATTACATGATACCACAGCTGGTCGCCTTAAAGGCCTCTAACTTGACCTAACGACTGCTATCAGAGATAACAACCGGGACCAACTGTTAAACTTGCCTTTCGATGCACAGAGGAGCTCGAGAAAATGATTTTTTGCCATCCATGTCGGTCACCCATCCAAGTAATGACCACGCTAGGGGTTGCTTAACCTGCACGACCTATTAAGATCAGCAGGTACAGGTAGAGCTCCTCCAATGAGCTCTTTTAGTACAGTAGGCAAACTATTTTAGATTTTGTTCTACGTTTTGTGAATGTTATTGATTATGTTTACTCGAAAAGAAGATCGGCGTTTTTCCTTAGAGTTCAGACCTAGGGGGTACAGGTTACATCAATGAAATTTTAAAGGCATTCCTAAAACACAAGATATGCATTATTCAACGATTTACGTGATCTAAAGCCACGGTGTTAGTATTTTCGTTTATTTTCCGCTAGATTTAAATATTTTGTATACTAAAGTTTCATTGTTAAGAGCTCCAAACCTAAAAAATGGCGGGTCAATCTCTCCTAACCTAGAATAGTGTAGTGCTCCTAACTGTGAAACTTTATCATACAATACCTTTTAATTTAGCGGAAATAAAACGAAAATACTAAAATAAGGCTTTAGATTACGTAAACCTATTGAATAATCCATAATATTTCTTATTTTTGTGAAAAATTTCGTATTAAAAGTTGTTTGAAGTGCAAAATGTGTTATCTGTGGAACATAGCTGGTCCATTTTAAACAGTCTTCGTTAAGGAAGACGGGTCGGATAATGTTCTAAAAAATCACGTTTGTTTTTTGGGAGTCGCTCTTCTATAAAATGAAAGGACAACATAAGTTCAATGACTTTAAACTCTAAGAAACAGCTGAAAACTACTTCGAATTTTCAAAAGTCTTACAACGAAAGTTGTTCGCCTAGACGTCTAGAACAACCCTCTTTCGGCTTAAAAGGGCATACCCGTTACACCTTGTATTTATTTTATTCTGGTATATAACTATATTAGTTTTTAGAGCAGCAACAGAAATAGTAATATCTGTGAAAATGACAATAACTGTCTAGCCATCATATCGCGGTCTAGCCTGATAAGTGACAGACGGACAGACAGCTTACTCTTAGTAAATTCCCGTATAGACTTTGGCGGGAACGCTTTAAGGATATGTGTTGCTAAATTTTCATTTTTGTGAAACTTTCAATGCGTGTAAATTGTTTAATTTCAGGGGCATATTAACCAATTTAGTTTCGTGAAGGGGTATAAGTGTAATGAAAGTGAAAATCGGTGCAAAACATGGATTTGGCGTTGTCTCCAAAGCTCGCGTGAACCGTCATTGTAAAGAGCCACCATTTGCAATGCCTTCCTTGACTTGACTTTTACTACGACGACTTGACTGTTTTGATGAAAATTGCAAATAACTTGCGAAAATTAATAATAGGTACTTGACACTGGCTACTTTCCAAATGACCATAATGGGTTCAGATAAGAAATAAATCCCGTATTTACCTTTTAGGTACGGAATTCTAAAAGTTTCACTCCAAGCCTTTTGTCATTGCAATTCGTATTAAATAAATAAATGTTGCACGACATTACACACAGCGCAATCTAGCCCCAAACTAAGCACAAGGCTTGTACTATGGGTACTAGACAACGGATATACAACATATTATACTTTTTTTTTGTAAATACATACATATTATACATAGAAAGACACCCAGACCAGATACAAATATTTTTTTAAACTTGGCGGGAATCGAACCTGCAGCCTTCTGCATTGCAGTCGGGTGTTCGCCCGACACGCCACAGAGGCCGTATTGATCATTTGGAGTATTACCTACGCAGTTAATTATAGATTGACTACTCTCAGCCCATTAACTAAATGAGGCTCTATTAACTGAATAATTTAAACGATTTTAATTTATATTATATTGACATTCAACTTTCGATCTATTGGGCTTGATGTATTACATTGTTTGATTAAGGCGAAGGGTTGCTAAACTTTTTAAATTCATACCAATTGGTAACGATATTTACATTTTACCACGTCTTAATGGCGTATTATTATTTACTAGCTGTTACCTGCGACTTTGTCTGCGTAGAAATATTGCATAGCCGACTTTTTCGTTTATTACTCGGGTTCTACTAATTGGATTTCGATATAAAGTATACCACGACGTTCTTTGAAAATAGAACTATCCAATTTTGAAAATAGAACTATTCAATCAGATTAGTAGTTTTTATTTGTATAAGGAACAAATAGAGAAACAAACAGACATGAATTTATTTTTTTAAAAAAAATTTTTTTTAATTTTCTTCCAAGTACAGACTTTTTGTCCTCTCTTTCTTTGTTATAAGTATAGATTCGCGACCAAGATGATTGTAACATGATTCATCTACGAACATGAAGGAACTAAAAATTCATACTAGTTTAATATGGGTACCTACCTCGAGTTCCCACGACTCGTAAGTGCCATATTTCTCGTTTAACAATCATTATATTGCTAAATAGGTAAAACTGTATTATTACAAATTTTAAGTAGGTAGGTACAGATTAATACTAATAAGTAAAGGAAAAACAATCTTCAAATATATCCTGTTTTTTTGTAAAATGAAAACATCTGTTTTTAAAAGCTTTTCTTTATTATTTTTTTTATTTTTAATTTAAAGTAAAATTTAATTAATTAGTAAACAAAACTTCCTAAATGTAAGGAAAAGAAGAATAAATTAAATACCTAAATATGGTTTCCTATGTCTTATAATTTATTACTGAGATGTTTTGACAACCAAATCTTCTTCTTCATTAAAATGGCTTTTTCCATTCGGACATTTGCCAGTGTCAAGTATTATCAATATTTGCAGGTTATTTGCATTGAACGAAACAGTCAAGTCGTCATAGTTAAAGTCAAGTCGAGGGAACCTTTGTAAAAAGGGGGCCATTTTTTACAATGTTTGTTCACGGAGCTTTGGAGACAACACTAAGCTAAAGTCCACGTTTTGCACCGATTTTCACGTTTATTTACACTTGTACACCTTTGCGAAACTAAATTTATTAATATGCCCCCGAAATTAAACAATTTACACGCATTTAAACGAAGTTTCACAAAAATGAAAATTTAGCAACATATCTCCTCAACGCATTCCCGCCAAAAACTCACAACCAAACCTACAAATTCTTTGATTCGTCCTCTTAAGACATATCTTTAGAGGTAAGCCCTATCTATAGGCACTTAGGGTAATGGTCTAGTAATTAACTAAAATGAAATAGTCTTTGTAGCTAACGAATTATAAACCTGTCAAGGGCGAATTGGACCGCGCACGAAGAGGTACCGCACCAAAAAGTCTTGTCTGTCTGTGTTATATTTTGTGCATATATTTTTTCAATTTATTAATATTGCACGACACAAGACGATCGTATTTTGTTTTCACTTATATCGTCTTTTGTTTTCACTTCTATCGTCTTTTGTTTTCACTTCTATCGTCTTTTGTTTTCACTTCTATCGTCTTTTGTTTTCCACCAATCTCCTAAAATTCTATTAAGGACGCGACTGATGTGAATCTAGCTGAAATCCCTTCCGATTAAATATTTTCGTTAATAAGCAGTATCAAATACATCTTTAAACATATATATGATGTTATTGTACATGATACAAGAAGTGCCCCCTTCATTTCAAAAACATTACAAAATAACTTTAGATAGGTACCACTTTTATACAGGCAAAGTTAAGTTACCCCGGTTTTACCAAATAAATATATTCTAACACAATAAAATATAACGTACATACTTTTACATTACATTTTCGTACGCACCTTGAGGCGGTTGTTTAAAATCGGGGTAAATCGCGAAGAGCAGTTAGTCAGTTCTTAGGTATAATCTATATTATTATTTATTATTATTATTATTATTTATTATTATTTATTATACTTCTTTATAATAAAGAAACAAAAAGTCTGCACTTGGAAGTAAATTAAAAAAAAGTTGTCTAGGAGACTTAGGAAAATTGGTAGAAAAAAAATTATATAATTTTTGTAATTCATGTCAATTCATGTCATGTGTGTGTTTCTCTGTTTGTTCCTTACACAATAAAAAACTACTAATCCGATTGAAATCTGGTTTTCAATATTGGATAGTTCTATTTTCGAGGAAAGTCGTGGTATACTTTACATCGAATTTTAATTAGTAGAACTCGAGTAATGAACGAAAAAGGCGGCTATGCACTATTTCTATAACAGCTACTCTATACTTATATTATAAAGAGGAAAGGTTGATTTGTTTGTAAATGAATAGGCTTCTAAACTACTGGACCTATTTCAAAATTCTTACATCAATAAAAAGCTTAATTATAAATAAATCATGTGACCAACACACAGCGCCATCTATCGCCATGGTAAGCTGCTAAGCTTGTGTTACGGTGACTAGACAACGGATATACTACTTACATTTATTTTTCTTTTGTAAATACATACATATTATACATAGACATACACCCAGACCAGATACAAATATTTATTTTTAAGCATAAATATTTGTACCCAGCGTGAATCGCACCCGCAAACTTCTGCATTGCAGCCAAGCGTTCGCCCAACGCGCCACAGAGGTCGTTAAAATGAAAAAAGTTTATTTTTAAGTTAAGTTTATTATCGAGAAGTAACATACGTTACTTTTGATCCCGATATTTTTACGGGATCGGGACTTGTGAAGACAAACCCGTGGGACTCAGCTAGTAATCTATTATCTAATACCTCTAATGCCTACCTTTACCGCCCAAACTGAGAAATAAACGGAGGAAACATCGCGTAGAAACAACGTTTTCGTCTGACAGCAACCCATAACTCTTAATAACTATCATCGTTGTTTCAATTTCGACTTTATCACGTATTTATAAGGTCTAAAACGGATTGGAGGTTCAACGTCAATCCTTTTCCATTAATTGCCTGATAAATTGGAAAATATGAATGGTATTTTGTAAGGTACGCGTTATATAGAACCTTATTAAAAATAAAAAGATGTGTCGTCATATTACACAGGCTTACATACAAATTTATACAGAACGCTACTTAAAATTTGAGGTGTACTTAAATAATTAATTAATTGCCTGGTAGAGACAACGCGAGACCAGGGCCCTGATTCTGTAAGGACAAAGCATGCGGAATGCAGGCGACGTGCAGGAGAAGTACGTTATTTCGTAGTCTGTAAATGTTATTTTATTTAATTACTACTTAATTATAAGTAAGTAATTAAGTAAGAGTAGACTTAAGTGTAGCCTTCAAATTTAAGGGCTAATTAATTATTTAAATAGCTCCCCTTCTTTCTCAGCCAATCAGAATTAAAAGAAATTATATAACAGCTTTTATTTTTACTCATGCAACAAATCGACTAATGCAATGCTCGTGCATCCCGCCTGCTTCTCGCATGCTATGTTTTTTACAGAATCGGCCCACTGAATGCTGGAGTTTACTTGGCACAAAGAACAAGCATTGCAATTCAGCGTGGCAATGCGGCCAGCATTTTGGGTTCGCTTAAGTCTTCGTAGGACTTGTTTGACTAAGTTCCTATGTATTGAAACTATGTTTTTGAGTGTTTACAATGAATTCCGTAATAAATGTAATCCGTTTTTATAACTGATTAAAAATTATTAACCATGTTTTATAAGTCCCGTTCCCGCGGGAATGTCGGGATAAAATGTAGCCTATGTGTAATTCCCGGTATCCAAAGTTTCATCGCAATCGGTTCAGTAGTTTTTGCGTGATTGAGTAACAAACATCCAAACATCTAAACACCAGAAAAAACATGTCAGTTTAAAATCGTAAACCTTTATTCAATTGAAACCTGATTTTTTATTCCACGGTTATAAAAGATATCTGTCGAATAAGTTCGAACCCAATCAAATTTATTTGTCTTCAAATTTTGATCTTAAATTTTATTATTTATTTTAATTTTAAATATCATAATGATGTTTTTCATTCGGTGGTGTTACATTTTCCCCCTTATTTATAAACGCTAATTAATGCGCTGCATAACAATGTATCGTTTCAGATTCAGATTCTTCTTTGTGGCCTTCTGCTAGCAGCTTGGAGCAATTTGGCCAGTTTCACGTGAGGCAATGTATCGTTTGTCTTTCTTCACTGTCACATGAAGTTTTAAAGTTGACAGACAGAGTAGACAAACGTCACATAACTTAGTCATGTGTAAATAATATTTTATAAATAAAGGTGTTTATTGTCACATATCTCTATCTTTGAAAAATCAGCCCTTACTCAAAATATTTGCACTGAAAGTGTGAAGTTAACTAAACACAATGCATTTATTCAGGTGTATTTTTATCGAATAGACAGCCACCCACCACACGTCCGCGTTAGATCGGTGTGTTTGTTACACGGATTGATGGAGTGAAGTTATCTTTGATTGATGGGATTTGTGATGTATCGGTAAGGTACGAGGTTTTTTTATTAAAATAGGTAGGCTACTAGTTCCGCTACGCAGTTTTACCAACTCGTTGTATTTCGAATTTATGGAAATAAATAGACGCAACATAAAAGTATTAGAAACAAATTTTGTTTAATTAGGGATGATTTGTATTAGTAATTAGACCGTCACGAGCTTCGTTGTCCATTACTCGGCCGCCACTCGGTTGCAACAGACCGAACGACTGCTCGCCGAGCAATGGACAACGAAACTCGGACTACTTTTGAGCTACATACTTGCAAAAGGATTATGTAAATTAACCAACAAGCTGCGTCCCGCGGTTTCACCCGCGTAAGTCCCGATCCCGTGAGAATAACAGGATCAAAAGTAGCCGACAGTAGCTTTCAATTGATGAAATATTTTTTTTAATTGGTCCATTCGTTTTGGACAATACTCCCAATATCTTACTCTTTACTAATTTATAAACGCGAAAGTTTGTATTGATGTATGTATGTGACTTTGTTACTCTTTGACGCAAAAACTACTGGAGCGATTGCGATGAAACTTGGAATTTAGAGAGCTGGAACATAGGCTACTTCTTAATATTCCCGCAGGAACGGGCCTTACGCGAGCGAATCCGCAGGGCGCAGCTAGTCAACTATAATGTAAACACAATGTAGTTTAAGAAATTTTGTAAAATCAGTTGAAGAAGTCCCTTTTTTTTCAATTTTACTGATGACATTAATATCTTTGTAGCTTACTTTAATTTTACGTAGTTATTAATAGTTATAAATTAATGTAAACATGTCTGTATATGAATGTATTAAAAATTATCACATTGTTGTTACTACTATGTAAGAAGTAAGTTTAAAAATAACTATATTTTTCTATGAAAATAGTCCTTCTAAGTGTGTCTAAGTAAAATAACTGTTTAAGCTATTGTTCATCATCATCATCATCATCATCATCATCATCATCATCAGCCTGTTGCAGTCCACTGCTGGACATAGGCCTCTCCAATTGCACGCCACCTAGATCTATTTTCGGCTTCTCGCTTCCAGTTTGTGCCAGCCGTCTTGCGCAAGCTATTGTTCACTTAGGAATAAACTGCTTCGGTCATAATTATTTTTACACCATTCGAGCGATGTTCCCGGTATCCCTCTCGAACTTCCGGGGTCTATTTTCCAACTTTTACGTCTGTACTTCGCACGACCGTCTGGAAACTGCTTCGCTTCCTTAAGCATTCGCCACAATACGAATGCGAAAATGCTGAAGGCGCCATTCTCGTGTTATTGGCTGCAGGGATCTCAATTTTCCTCAGTAATTACAAAACATTCGAAAATACCCATTTTGGTATTTTATTATTCATTCTTTTATCTTCATTTTGGTAGTTTTCTTAGCACGATTTGTTAGTTTTATAACAGATTTTTTTATATCTAAAACACCTCGCTTGAAACAGAAATTTGCATTTTACAGCTAAACGTGATGTATTTACCTCTACTTTTTCTGTATTAAAGCATAATAACATACACTTGAAATTGGTAGAACAGTATTACTAAATTAGCAATAGGTAGTTATCTTGTTATTAGTAATTGTTTGGTTTTACTCACTAAAATATTGCATAGTCGCATCTTACGTCCTTCTTTTACACATCAGAAATTTGCTAGCCCTATCCCTGTCACGTCATTGAGTGACGTCACTCTGAGAATGGGACCTTAAGGTTCGGCCGTTATTCGGAGAAGGGTCGGAACAAACACAAAACTATCCTAACGTTGTATGATGTACGTTAATTCGTATTCTGTAAATGTTAGATTATTTTTTTTATTGTTGATGGGTAAACGCTTGACCACTATCTTACCTGATGGAAAGCGACGATGTGGTCTAAGATGTAGACTTATTATTCTTATTTTACTTAATTATTTCTTAATTAGTTAAGTAGCCTTTAAAATTAAGGGCTACTTAATGATTTAAATAGCTCCCCTTGTTTCTCAGCCAATCAGTATTAAAAAAGTTATAGAATAGCTATTATTTTTACTCCTGCAACAAATCGACTTCTGAAATGCTCATGCATCCCGCCTGCTTGTCGCATGCTATGTTTTTAGAGAATCAGGGCCCTGAATGAACCCTCGTCATTCTAGCCCATGTGACGTCAGATTTAACGACACGGGACCATATCCGGGGTATAATGTAGCTAGCTAAGGGTCGGGTATTCAATTTGATCCCGGATGTAAGAAATGACTGTTTCGATGTGGTCTTAATTTGATATTTCATAGATTTATTTTGCTGATTACCTACTTTTAGTTCAAGTGTTTCATCGAAATTAATAAGGATAAGGGTAACACAAACTTTGCCTGAAAAAGACTTTTATTAAAAATATTATTTTAGAGTTATTTTTCTGATTACATGCAGTTTAATCATCGCAAGTTCTCTTTCAGTAAAGTTTTTCATTCAGAGGGATTTTTGATAGGCGAGTCGGTAGTTAGGCGTAGGTAATTATATCCATTCAACCAGCGTAAAAAGAAAAAAAACCTATTCACTTCCTTTCCTTTGCTTTGCTTTGCTTTAGGGTACGGTACGGACGTTCTGGAAATATGTAGGTACCAGCTGTTGTATAATTAAATTAGCATCCAACGCTACTAGTTGCTTTTTACTGTCAAATAACATATTTCGTATTCTACATTGCTACTTTGAAGTAATCACTGGTAACAACCACGTTACGTCAAAGCAGCAATGTGTTGCAACTTAGCAACTACTAGCGGTGGATGCTAATTAGATGATACCACAGCTCAGCGCCTATTTCAGATCTAAAATGGCGCAGCTACCGTAGTTTTGCTTAATTTGTTTCGAAAATAGTTGTTAAAACTTTTGAAGTGCTAGTGTTTTGAAGCAAAAATTGACCAACGTTTTTCAGTTATCGAAATAATTTTACCAGAGCCGAGTCCTTGTTAGACATTTAAGTAATAGATTAGGTACCCAGGTGAGCCACTGTGGCTCCAGTCAACAGGTAGGGGCTTTGAATAAATTACATCTCGTCCCAACGAAGGCCGGATTAAAAACTGAACTCTAATCTAGTCATTAATTTAACAATCTACGTTAAAAGGTAAACCATAGTTTAATTAAATATACATGTAATAATCTTCTTATTTTAAGTTATGAAATATGTATCCAACTAATATTATAAAGCTGAAAGTTTGTGTGTATGTGTGTGTGTGTTTGTTACTCAACCACGCAAAAACTACTGAACCGATTGCGATGAAACTTGGAATGTAAGTAGTTGGATACCGGGAATAACACATAGGTTACATTTTAGCCTGATATTCCCGCGGGAACGGGACTTACGCGGTTGAAACCGCGGGACGCAGCTAGTAAATAAATAATAGTAGTAGCTGTGTTCTGCGGCTTCCCTTGCGTTAATCCCGATCCTGCTAGATTTAGTATTTAATAAGTGTTAATGGCTCTGGCTAATATCTGCATACCAAGTTTAATCGCAATCGGTTTATTAGTTTTTGCATTAAGAAGTAACAAAGAAATTTACCTACTTAGGCCTGATTTTCATTCTACAGATAAAAGATAACTATCGGATAAGTTCGAACCCAACCAAATTTAAAAGCCTTCAAATGTTGATCTTCTACATTTAGATTTATTTTCTTTTTAAATATCATAGTGACATTTTTCATTCGGTTGTGTAACATTTTATTTGTCAGATATCTCTCTATCTAGGGTAGGGAATTAAAAAATCAGCCCTTACTTACATACAGACCTTTACCTTACCTTAATAATTTTTAGCAGGGTAGTTTCTGTCACAGAAATGTAAGTCACCTTCTTCCAATAAAATGGTGGCAAAAAGTGTAGCTGTCATTTTTGTTCGCACTAAAAATGACATATACCTCGCTTCAAACTCAAATTAACTTTGGATAAATTTGCCTTTAGATTTGACATAGTATGAATAATAAGTTAGGAACCTAATATTTTTTTTCTGTTTAGATCGTAAGTATTTTGTTTTAATTTTGATCATCTGTTGTTCTTTTTATCGTCTTTCGTGGGTGAAAACGGTCCACAAATTCAATTAAGAAGTCGCTTCATTACACCCTAGTGAAACAATTTCAACATAATAATATTAGACATAATAATAATACACCCAGGTGAACAATGTGGAAAAAGCCCTCCCTAAATCCAACCTAACTTTTAATAATAAAAGCGTTGTTATGTCCAAATGTATATTGTAATATGCTTATTTTAAAACAAAAATGGGTAGATTATGTTACTTAGTCATGACAAATGAGACGATAAATGTCTAGAGTGAGTGATATCTCGTGCGCGCTACAGTCTGGAACGTCTCACTATCTCTGTCCCTCACACAGCCATATCGTCTCATTTGCCGTGTGACCAAAGTAACATACTTACCTACAGATTTTTGTTTTATTGTTTTAATCTAAGTTATTTGGCGTTACCACAGGCTCTTAAAAGTCGCCGCTGTATCGTTCACTCATGTGCAGTGCCATAAATTAAAAAAAAAACTTCACAAAATTAGAAAAAAATAAAATAAAAACAAACTGCAAGAAAAAAAAGGTTTATGCTTTTTTACATTATTTCTATTTTTTTAATGTAGTCTAGGTTTTTTTTTATAAAGTATAGGTGTTTTGATTTAATTTTTTTTTGAACTTTAATTTAATTTACACACCTATAACTGCTCTACAAAGTTACTTTATTTTGCCAAAAAGGTCAACGTACAGCGAGACTTTATTCCCTAGGTGCATAAAGTGCTCATTATACACCTAGGGCATAAAGTAATTTAAATATGGAACTAAGGTTCTGGTGCATACCAGAACCAGGCCATTTCTAACTGGCCACCTAGACAAAACACATTAAAAAAAACTGGGCTATAATTTTTCTTCTATTTTATTTTAAGGCAATAAGTTTTAGTTAATATAAAGCCCCAACTTTTTTTTCTCATCAGCTAAGGTCGATGTGTGGTTTCGTAATTTTGATGTAACATCATTAATGTAAAGCTGTAAATATATTTAATACACGTTGCATTAATTTCTTTTGTTGTTGTTAAATGCTTATTTTTGTAGCCTCTTTATTGTCTCGCAGTAGATGTGTAAAGTAGAGTATTCACCTCGGTAATAAAGTCTGTCTTTATCTTGGGCGCTTGAATCCCACGCTTCACTCAGGACTCTAGGTACATAACTCTTTCGCTTCGCTCAGGAGTTAAGTTTTTAACACCCTCGCTGCGCTCAGGAGTTTACTCTCTACAGTCCTTCGTACGCTTTGGATTCAATATGACGCCCGCTACATAAGACAGGGCTTTACTACCTCGATGCATAAACTACTATTAATTTATTTATTTAGTTATACTTATGCTATTGTTTCTTTTGTAACTTTAGGCTGTTTAATTATAGCAACAGTGGCTAAAATATATCTGGAAATGTATGTACCTAGTTTCTAGTACCTACTTATTATTAATTAAGTAGGTATCTATAGTATTTTTTTTACCTCGCGCTTTAAGAGGACGGTAAAATAACGAGAAACGATTGTGGTAATCACAAATATGTACCTTTCTATAGTATAATCAAACTTAATATTTATAAACACTTCTTGAAGTCTGATCTATCTGTTAGGTGTACTTAACTTAAAATTGTTATTTTATACATAAAATGTAGGTGTTATATTATAATATAATATAACTAAACTTTGATGTTGTATAATAATAATTAATGAAGAATACATGGTGTTTTAGCGAGGGTAATATAATCCAATAGCGGGATGTACTAGTGGTTAAAACAACTTTGGTTCTACGGCTTTTGCAAATTCTAAACTATTTTTATAAAAACTGAGTGTAAAGTTAATTTGAAAATCAGCTGTTTTTTTAGAGTTAGAGGTCATTTACCTCAAGTTTATATTTTATTTAGTTTGGATTATTATTATCTCTTAGTACAAGCCTAGTGCTCAGTTTGGGGCTAGATTGCGCTGTGTGTAATGCAGTGAAATATTTATTTATTTACTTTAAAAAACTGCTGGTTTTTTTTTTCAGTCAAACATCACTAAAAAATTATCGATTTTTTAAAAACCCGTAACAAAGTTCTTTTACTTTTAAACGATACGTTTAGACGTCTGACCGATCATCAACCCCTCGGGTTAAATTACCGTCCCAAAATGCACTGT
This sequence comes from Idaea dimidiata, assembly GCA_949358125.1. Lineage (NCBI taxonomy): Eukaryota > Metazoa > Arthropoda > Insecta > Lepidoptera > Geometridae > Idaea > Idaea dimidiata. The sequence goes on from OX442342.1 coordinate 4,411,699, forward strand.
ATATTAAAATATATTATTACAATATTTTCTGTATTACTGATACCTAGTTATATTAGTTGGAAGTAAACTTGATGATTTAATTTTGTTTATTTATTTATATAACAAACACTTTCAGACTTACAGCATTTAAACACCAAAACGTCTGAAAGCCATTTTACCATAATTACAAATAATTATTAAAAATATTTTTTTAATCACATAAATTACATTGAACTAAAAATAGGTAGGCATCAAAATCAATCAGCTAATACTAGAATAGAGAAAGATCTCAAACAATATTTGTGCCTTGGCTCAACCAATCCATGGACAAATCAACAAATAATGGCTGAGCCATGCAAAAAACGTCAACCTCAGACCTGTCTGTAATCAGTCGATTTATCAGTGTGAGTGCATGCGAGGTGGGAGCGTACCGCGTCGTCAATGTGCGTGCAGCTACCCGCGCAAACAAATTATGCATCCGATTCGGTCGTATGTTACGCAGATAGTTATTTGGAACGTATAGTGAACATTGACATAATGCGCTAGGGTTATCTATCTTCCCGTTGAATATGAGGTAGTAGTGCAATAGGATTGTTGTTTTATTACATAGCCTGGTAAAAATGCGTACCTACTGATAAGTCTCGGCGAAAGCGCATCGTTATAGGCCCGACGTACACAGAGAGCGGCAGCTTAGTAATTTGCGACGCTGTAACGACATTGCGCCTCCCCCGCAATCCTACTAAGACTATAAATGTGAAAGTGTGTGTGTTTGGATGTTTGTTACTCAATCACGCAAAAACGGCTAAACGGATTTGGATGAAAATTGGAATGTAGGTAACTGGGGTCCTTGTTAATAACATAACACATAGGCTACTTTTTATCCCAACATTCCCGCGGGAACGGGACTAACGCGGGTGAAACCGCGGGGCGCAGCTAGTTTATCATATAACCTTAGGTACTTACTTGAACTATAAAACATTTATATCCATTAACAAGCATACAAGAAATTACAACCTCTAAAAAATTTATAAAATTCCTAAATCGGTCGGAAATGTATGAAATCATGCGAATATTATAAAGCTGAAAGTTTGTGAGTATGTGTGTATGTTACTTAATCACGGAAAAACTAGCGCCCAGCGATTTTACCTGCGTAAGTCCCGTTCCCGCGGGAATATCGGGATAAAATGTAGCTTATGTGTTATTTCCGGTATCCAACAAGTATATTCCAAGGGCCTGGCGCTTGTATCTTTGTATGTTTGTTCGACGATAACTTGAGTATCGATGCTTCGATCTTCATGAATTTTGGTATGTGCGTAGTTTAGGTCAATAGAATTTATGAGTTCGAAGATGAGTCGGATCGGTTGGGGAGATAGGGGGTCGTGAGGTCTCAGTTCGGGGTCCGCCCCGAACTTTCCTAGTATATTTTTGTCAAACAAAAATACGTTCCTAGTATATTTTTGTCAAACAAAAATAACGAAATTGTTAACCGCTCGTGTCTGTTGAGTGGAAGACGCTTAGCCTCGAAATGTATACCTAATCGCAAATCTTGACTTAATTTATTACGTCAAAATAAGGTGTCACAATGTAATACAAAAGATAAAATTTACTTTCAATTTACTTGCAAACGAGATCGTTATTTATCAAGTTAACTTTATTCGTTTATGGACAGAAATACATTTATAAAGACTTATTTATAGGTACTACAGATTGGCCACAAAGACTTTAAAGTAGGTTGTTGATTAAAGCCATCGGTTAAAAATAGACTTCTTTATCTTCTATTCTAACGGTGCGTGGTGTGTCTCACCCAGTGTTAGTGTTTTCAGGCCGCCCTAAGGCCTTTAACTTGACCTAACTGCTATCTGAGAACCAACAAGGACCAACTGTTTTATAAAAAAACTAGCTACGCCTCACGGTTTCACCCGCTTAAGTCCCATTTCCGCAGGAAAATCAGGATAAAAGTAGCCCATGTGTTATTTCTGGTCTTCAGCTACCTGTATTCTAAGTTTCATCGCAATCGGTTTTGTAGTTTTTGAGTGAAAGAGTAACAAAGTCATATACAAACTTTCACGTTTATACTTAATATTAGTAAGATTTATTTATACCTTATATGCAGATTGGCCACAGACTTTTAAGTAGGTTGTTGGTTAAACCCAACGGTTAAAAATAGACTTCTTAGAAATATTTTTAGCAAGGAAATATATTTCCAAAAAATACCGAGTTTTACTCGCGTTTTATTTAATAACTTTCGAGTTAGCTTTTTTAATAATTTAATATAATTTGTATATTTCAGGTAATAGCATCCCATCAGTAACATATGATGTAAACAAATGCAACGTTATAAAGTCATAATTTTAAAAAATGAATACTCAAAATAAATAGAATTAAACAATATTATTAAATGTCATAAAAATCATGAAAAATAGGTACCTAGGTGATGTAGGTAGGTAAGTATATTCGGTAGGTCTAAATTAAAAATGTTACATTACTATTTAAATCCTTTTAACCACGAAGGTTAAAATGATGTAAATTGTAATTAATTGTAAAAATAAAAAAATTGTAATCAAAAATTGGATTTTACGTTTTTTTTTAAATTAAATCGTTTTCGAGAATAATCTAACTCTACGCCTACGAAGCTATGAGAACGCTGCGAAGTCGCTACGAAAACAATGACGGCTAGTAGCTGTACTTTCTCGAATTATTTTGACATTACAACAGTAGTCTGTGGCTTTGTCAATTGTCATTCATTCATTCTTTCATAGGGTTTTGGCGGGAACTCGTTGAGGAGATGTGGTGCTAAATTTTCATTTTTGTGAAACCTAGTTCATATGCGTGCAAATTGTTTAATTTCGGGGGCATATTAATCAATTTAGTTTCGTGAAGGTGCACAAGTGGAATGAAAGTGAAAATCGGTGCAAAACATTGACTGAGTGTTGTCTCCAAGGCTCCGTGAAGATTGTTTGTAAATGGCCGCCGTGTTTACAAATGATTCCCTAGACTTGACTTTAACCATGACGACTTGACTGTTTCGATGCAAATAACTTGCATAATACAAGGTGTAACGGGTAAGCCCTTTTAATCCGAAAGGGGGTTGTTCTAGACGCTTAGGCGAACAACTTTTGTTCTACAACTTTTGAAAATTCGAAGTACTTTTCGAAAAATTTAGGTGTAAAGTTTACTTGAAGATCAGCTGTTTCTTAGAGTTCGAGGTCATTGACCTTATGTTGTTCTTTCATTTAGTTTGGTCTACTACAATCAAACCTTCAATTACCTTTATTTTCAAAAAACAGCTGTTTTTCCAGTGAAACATAATCTCAAAATTTTCAAAAAAAAAGTTCGAATTTTCAAAAGTCGTAGAACAAAAGGTATTCGCCTAGACGTCTAGAACAACCCCCTTTCGGATTAAAAGGGCTTACCTGTTACATCTTGTATATTAGAATACATGACACTGGCTAATTTCCTAATGGCCATAATCGGTTCACAACCGATAAGAAATAGAATAGAAAGGCCCAACAATGTCTTGTTGGGCAACTGAAAGTCTGCAGTCGTGTCCAGAAACGCCATTTAAAATTTGAGGAGTTCTTAAATAATTGAGCAGTTTCTGAATTTAAAATGCACACTCAAATGTTTGAGATCTGCTTAATTGTTTAGGTCGAACTAAAATTTTGAATAGAGTTAAAGTTTCTTTATTCAGCCATGAGAGATGTTTAACTGCTTAAGTAGAACTTACATTTTGGGTTTCTTTTCTGTATTGGGAGAGCATTTTTAATTAGATTAGTATAAAAAAATGAGAAGAATCTAACGATACCTTTTAAAGGAATCCATTGCGTAGGTTGAAAGATACCGAGCTGAGGAAGAATATTACATACATACATGACTGGGCTGGCCATATTAGCCGTAGAACCGACAACGGTTGGGGTAAACGAGTTCTACGAGTGGAGACCGCGTCTCGGCAAACGTAGTGTAGGACGTCCTCAGGCACGTTGGAGCGACGATTTGCGCAAGACGGCTGGCACAAACTGGATACGAGAAGCCGAAAATAGATCTAGGTGGCGTGCAATTGGAGAGGCCTGTCCAGCAGTGGACTGCAACAGGCTGATGATGATGATGACATACAAGAAAGGCGCCAAAACATAACCCTTGCTTTGCAGTAAGCGAGTAGGTACTTTCTATTTTACCTTTCCCACGAAAGTCATAGCAAAGCCGTGACTTTGAAACGTGTAGAGGCTTTGTGAGTCGACGCCTCACCCGACGAATTGAAAGGCCGACCTTCAGCGGCTATCAATTATAATTTCAACGGATAAAGCTCGTTCCGACATATTCACAATGTGCAAGGGGTTATTGAATTGTATAATATTCCGTTATTTGTGTAATAGAATTGTATTAAAATTTCATTTCAACATCATTGCAATTGCAATCGCAATCAACACGCCCAAAATGAAACTATACTGGACTGGACTGTAATCGATACTGACTTGAATAATCGAGAATAAGACGAAACTTGACTTAAAAATGTGTGGAAAACTGTATTTTTTTCTAAAGGTAGGTACCTAATCATATAAAATCTGGTTACAGAAAAGTATAAAATAACCTTGACGGTGTTGTGTACAATGTTACCGACTTATCTATTATTTAAAAGGAAACTTTAAAGTAAAGTACAGTAAAACTTTACTGCGTAGATCTGGATCGTGGTTTGGTCGCCCGACTTCAGCTTACATTACAAGATAAGTCGGGGGCACTGTCGAACTGGCCATCTACATAACAGGAGTCTTGGCGGGAACTCGTTGAGGAGATGTGGTGCTAAATTTTCATTTTTGTGAAACCTAGTTCATATGCGTGCAAATTGTTTAATTTCGGGGGCATATTAATCAATTTAGTTTCGTGAAGGTGTACAAGTGGAATGAAAGTGAAAATCGGTGCAAAACATTGACTTAGTGTTGTCTCCAAGGCTCCGTGAAGATTGTTTGTAAATGGCCGCCGTGTTTACAAATGATTCCCTAGACTTGACTTTAACTATGACGACTTGACTGTTTCGATGCAAATAACTTGCATAATATATTAATAATACTCGACACTGGCTAATTTCCTAATGGCCATAATCGGTTCACAACCGATAAGAAATAAAAAAATAAAAAATCTACATAACACATTAAAAGAAGGAAAACTGATTTTTTCTTCTATTTTTATTTTGACGGCAGGGTAAGGCAAAAAGTTTTAGGTAATACTAAGCCCCAATTTATTTATTTTAATCAGCTATGGCCGATGCCTGGTTTCATCATTTTGATTCAACATTAATAAATTTAGTTAATAAAGAGCTGTAATATATTTCATACACATCAACATCAATCTACTGTTTTTTTGTTAATGAAATCTTTATTTTTGTAGCATTTTTTATTGTCTCGCAGTAGAGTGTAGAGTAATTCAACTCGGTAACAAAGCCTGTCTTAAACTTGGGCGCTTGTATCCCACGCTTCACTCAGAACTCTAGGTATATATAACTACGCTCAGGAACCCAGGAGTTAAGTTTTTAACACCCCCGCTGCGCTCGGGAGTTAACTCTTCTTTCGTCCGCTTTGGATTCAATAGGACGCCCGCTATATAAGACACAGCTTTAGTTTACCTCGGTGCATAAGCTACTATTATGGTCCTAACAGAACAAATTAGTAGGACGACATAAAAACGCCTATTTATTAAACCAAGTAGCATCAGGTGGCAACATTCGCCTACTCGGTCAATTTCCCACGTAATTATATCTAATTAATTACTTAAGAACCAAGGACTGATAAATATGGCGCCATTTGTTTACTAAATTCCAAACCTAATTACAGTAATTTAATTTTAGGACCGTAATCAGTTAAATTGGACAAGGCGTAAAGAAATCGGAATTGGGTTTAAAAATTTACAGGGTGCTCCGACGACGACCATTTAAGCCGAAACAACCCCCTTTCCAGACGTCTAGGCGAACAACCTTTGTTCTTCAATTTCTGTAAATTTGAAGTAATTTTTGAATCAAGTTTAAAGTTTACTTGAAACTGAGCTTTTTATTAGAACAAGAATTAAAGGAAAAATCAAGTACAGTACATTCTATAAATTAAAATATTGAAGATTTGGCGGGAACGCGTTGAGAAGATGTGTTGCTAAATTTTCATTTTTGTGAAACCTTGCACTACCTTGAACGATGCGTGTAATATGTTTCATTTCGGGGGAATATTAATCAATTTAGTTTCATGAAAGTGTACAAATGTAATGAAAGTGAAAATCGATCCAAAACATGGACTTCAGCATTGTCTCCAAAGCTCGCGTGAACCATCATTGTAAACTTGTAAATCACTGAGTCTATGGATAAAGGATCCCAAGTAGATGTAGTTTACACGGATTATTGCAAGGCCTTTGATCGGATTGACCATAACATTCTTATTCATAAACTATTTAACATTGGTATTAGAGGGGACCTACTTAGATGGTTTGCTCATATATATTCGGAACAGATCGCAGGCAGTTGTATTGAATAGCTACACATCTGGCTGGGTTACAGTCCCAAGTGGAATACCACAAGGATCGTTATTAGGACCTTTGCTGTTCATAGTCTTTGTTACCGACATTGATTCTTGCTTCCATCACTCTTATTTGCTCTCTTTTGCGGATAATATGAAGATTTTTGCTTCTATATCATCTAAGGATGACATGGTGGCTCTCCAATCTGATCTATCTCGTCTTGATAGCTATTGTGAGATCAATAAACTTGACCTCAATCCTAAGAAGTGCTCTGTGGTCACCTTCAGCCGCAAACGTTTGGTAATTCCTGCTTCATACACACTGAAAGGTGAGCAACTGCCTAAATCTACCTCAATGCGTGATCTTGGTGTGGTCCACGTTCAAAAATGAGTCTTCGATGGCCACATTGAGTATATTGCCGATAAGGCTTCTAGTGCTTTAGGGTTTATAATGAGAGTTTCTAAAGGTTTTCATGAAGCTAAAACTCTTAAAATTATTGTACGTTTGTACGTAGACATTTAGAATATGCGTCACAAATATGGAGTCCCTGTTTCAATATTTATTCTGATAGACTAGAAAATATTCAAAAGCGGCTTATCAAGTATCTTTGTTACAAGTTAGGGTTACCTTATCACTCCGATAACTATCCGGAAATGTGTAAGAAATTTCATATTCTGCCTCTTAAGCAGCGCAGGCAGATTTCTGACTATGTAACTTCCCTTAAAATATTAAAAAGTGAAATTGACTGTCCCGATCTATTATCCAAAATTTATTTTAAAACTACAAAAGTTAGACCTAGACGCCAAAATTGGAATTTGATCGGTGTACCTAACCGCAATTCCAAATATAGAAACAATACTTTTATGGTGCGAGCAGCCAGTGAGTTCAATTATCAGTGTGAAATATCCGAAACCCTTCTTCATTAGTGTTAGCTCAGCGAGACGACAGCTCAGTCTAATTTGCTTCTGTTAAATTCTAAATTTACTGTTAACGATAACAGTTTAAACGATAATAGCTGTTAACGATAAAAATTTACTGTTAACGATAAGGCCGCCCATTGTACCTAATTGTTTTTTTTTTATATATAGTGTTAAGTATATTAATAATAAAAATTAGTTTATAGTATATATGTCATTTAAATGGTTATATTGTAATTTTTAATGTATTTGTTTATTTTGTCATTTTTATTTTGTTTGTTTTAATTTGGTACAATAAAGAGTTAATCTAATCTTAACTGTACTGCCTACCTCTTTATATTTAAGCCGTACTAGATGCAAGCCTTCTTCGTTTGTTTGTTTCTGGCTTCTGTAGCTCTTATGTTCTATTCTATTTTGTATTCGTGAAAATCTGTAATTGGCTTTTTTTTACTTTAGCTATCGTTATGTTGTAACAGCTGTTGGTTTTCCAAATAAATAAAGAGCCACCATTTACAATGACTTCCTTGACTTGACTTTTACTACGACTGCTTGACTGTTTTGATGCAAATTGCAAATGACTTGCAAAAATTAATAATATTTGACACTGGCTACTTTCGAAATGGCCAAAATCGGTTCACAGCTGATAAGAAATAAAAAATAAAAAAAAAAATTAGGTTTAGTTTAGGTAAATGAACAACAGAATTACGACCTCCTATCTTCACAAATCACCGCTAGGCTACGCCTGTCATGTAAGAAAAGCCATAGCTTCACGTCACCTTTGTGTATCTCTATTCAACCCTAACGCATTGACAATAAGGCATATTTTGTATTGTAGACTTTGCAGTGATTGACGACTGTATGTAGCTATCAAATTATACCGGTATTTTGTCGTAAGTCAGGAGGGCTATTACGAAACGTACCGACCGATCCGACCGAACATCAGTACGTAGTTAATGTTCGTTCTGAACCAATAAATTACTATACGTCTTTTGACGATTGTAAACAAAAACGTGATCACAAAAAAACCCTTGAGTTTCTTGTGGCTTCTTCTCATCGGAGGGCGCGTTCCGAAGCCACACTAGAGTCATAGTTGTAAGAACGCTCGACGTATTTAAAGTGATCTAATACGTCCAATTAAATAAAATAAAATAAAATCTCAATCTGACGTTCAAGACGAAAAACAAAGAATATGTTGAGAAATATTTAAAGGCTCAATTGAACCGACAAAAGCAAACAAACCGCCAAAAATAATATAGGTACCTCTTGAATAGGAGAGTAATAATAACTCGGTGAAATGCCCGAAGCGATCCAAATTAATTTATTTCCAAAGTTCGAGACCCCTGAGTTCAGTTATTTGCTTTAAAACATAACTGACAATATGAAGTTCAAGTTTTGTAGGCCGAAGCTTGGACTAAGTATTATGAACTGGCTGCGCCCGCGGATTCACCCGCATAAGTCCCTTTCCCGCTAGAATATCGGGATAAATAGTAGCCTAAGTGTTATTCCAGGTCTCCTCAGGTATCTATATTCCAAGTTTCATAGCAATCGGCTCAGCGGTTTTTACGTGATAAGGTCACATACATTCCTGCATACTCACAAACTTCCTAAGTTAGTGCTGAGTGCAACTCTTATACAAGCATAGTAGTAAAATACTAAACTTACTATTCATTTAAGTCTTATTTTAGCTCCTAAGCATCTGCAATGTTATTTACCTACACTGTTTCTAGTTGTGCATACTTACCTATTATTAGCTTAACTATTTCTATTCTATTGTTAGTATGTATTGATAGCTGTTGGTTTCCATAATATGTAAAAATAAAATAAATAAATAAATAAAATTACAGCTTTATAATACTTACTAGTAAGAGTTGCCTCCAAAGCTCTGTGAACAAACATTGAAAAAAATGGCCCCGTTTATTATTATTTCTTTAATAATAAACGGGGAACCGATTATGGCCATTAGGAAATTAGCCAGTGTCAAGTATTATTAATTTTATATGCAAGTTATTTGCATCGAAACAGTCAATCAGTCAAGTCGAGGGAAACTCGGACTCGGACTTGAAACTTGATATTTGAGGCTTGAGGCTAGTACTTTATTTATTTCTTATCGGTTGTGAACCGATTATGGCCATTAGGAAATTAGCCAGTGTCATGTATTTTAATATATTATTATTATGCAAGTTATTTGCATCGAAACAGTCAAGTCGTCATAGTTAAAGTCAAGTCTAGGGAATCATTTGTAAACACGGCGGCCATTTACAAACAATCTTCACGGAGCCTTGGAGACAACACTAAGTCAATGTTTTGCACCGATTTTCACTTTCATTCCACTTGTACACCTTCACGAAACTAAATTGATTAATATGCCCCCGAAATTAAACAATTTGCACGCATATGAACTAGGTTTCACAAAAATGAAAATTTAGCACCACATCTCGTCAACGAGTTCCCGCCAAGACTCGGCTAGTACTTGAACTTGACACTTTACATTTGAGACTAGAAGCTTGAGACATGACACTTGACATTCGAGACTTGAAGCTAGACGCTTGACATTTGAGGCTTGTGAATTGGAACTTGAAACTTGGAAGTTGAAACTTGAACTTGTTCATGTTGAACTTGACTTGAGTCTTGCGACTTGAGACGACACTTGAGACTTAAGACTTGACTTGAGTAATAATTGACCGAACGAGCGAAGCGAGTGAGGTCCAGTGTAGACGGGCCTGGAGCTTGTATCTTTGTATCTTTGTATGTTTGTTCGACGATAACTTGAGTATCGTAGCTTCGATCTTCATGAATTTTGGTATGCGCGTAGTTTAGGTCCATAGAATTTATGAGTTCGAAGATGAGCCGGATCGGTAGGGGGGTTGGGGAGATAGGGGGTGCAAAAAGAGAAAATAATCAAGTTCTAAAAATTTGTCAATAGATGGCGCTCAACATACCTCCTAGATCGCGGTATCGTTGCGTTTGCTTGCGATATATACTCCAAGATCTGACATTTTTGTAGGGAATGTTACAAATTGTGGTCGATTGTCGTAATTAAGGAATAATTCTTGTTATGTTATCGTTTTTCTTGTCTTTCGTTATATTTATTCGTTTAATAATAATTCTTATTTTGTAAAAAAATAAAACTGTTGGTGTTAAAATCCTACAAAAAACAAAATCTCTGCAAATGAATTCTCGTGAGGTCTCAGTTCGGGGCGAACTACTAGTTGACCGAACGAGCGAAGCGAGTGAGGTCCAGTGTAGACGGGCCTGGCGCTTGTATCTTTGTAACTTTGTATCTTTGTATGTTTGTTCGACGATAACTTGAGTATCGTAGCTCCGATCTTCATGAATTTTGGTATGCGCGTAGTTTAGGTCAATAGAATTTATGAGTTCGGAGATGAGCCGGATCGGTAGGGGGGTTGGGGAGATAGGGGGTCGTGAGGTCTCGGTTCGGGGCGAACTCCTAGTTGACCGAACGAGCGAAGCGAGTGAGGTCCAGTGTAGACAGGCTTGGCGCTTGTATCTTTGTATGTTTGTTCGACGATAACTTGAGTATCGTAACTCCGATCTTCATAAATTTTGGTATGCGCGTAGTATAGGTCAATAGAATTTATGAGTTCGAAGATGAGCCGGATCGGTAGAGGGTTTGGGGAGATAGGAGGTCGTGAGATCTCAGTTCGGCGCGAACTCCTAGTAATAATAATTCATTGACCGAACGAGCGAAGCGAGTGAGGTCCAGTGTAGACGGGCCCGGCGTAACTTTGTAAATTTGTATGTTTGTTCCACGATACCTTGAGTACCGTAGCTCCAATCTTCATGAATTTTGGTATGCGCGTAGTTTAGGTCAATAGAATTTATGAGTTCGAAGATGAGCCGGATCGGTTGGGGGTTTGGGGCGATAAGGGGTCGTGAGGTCTCAGTTCGGGGCGAACTACTAGTTCATAAAAACTGTGTAGACAGGCTTGGCGCTTGTATCTTTGTATGTTTGTTCGACGATAACTTGAGTATCGTAACTCCGATCTTCATAAATTTTGGTATGCGCGTAGTTTAGGTCAATAGAATTTATGAGTTGCTGTAATGATAGATGTACTATCATTACAGCAACTCATAAATTCTATTGACCTAAACTACGCGCATACCAAAATTCATGAGGAACGGAGCTACGATACTCAAGTTATCGTCGAACAAACATACAAAGATACAAGCGCCAGGCCCAGGCACCTCACTCGCTTCGCTCGTTCGGTCAATTATGTAGTAAATTACATAGGTAATTGATTGATTGATTGATTAACACTTTATTGTATCAAAAAAAACACAAATTATAACAAGTTACATTTTAGAACTTAAAAAGTAAAGTGGTACAAAGGGCGGCATTATCGCCTATGGGCGATCTCTTCCAGGCAACCAATGAATGGAAAAGACTTAAGGAAGTGGATGGGTAATGTGTTTTTCGTTGGAAATTTTGATCAGGAGAATAAAAATACTTAAATAATATTTTATGACTTATAATACTTTTAACAATAATAAACTAAAAATAGAATAGGCATAGTATATAGGTAAATTATCTACATAAAATAGATTTTACTTATTATAAACAAACAAATATATGCCGGAGGGTAGGGTGGGCGATCGTCGCCAGGCGGCTCGATACTCATGGCGATAATCAAAATAAGACTTCGGTTACAGTTTATGGGTTTAATTAACACGATACAATATGATTACAGTCCAAAATCACCGATGATTACTTAGATGGAAGCCGATTACTTTTGGAACGCGGTGCAGTCGTAACGTGGTTGGCAACACGACCGTTCAGTTCGAATGCTCGACGTCAAGTGCGCGTCGTCGCTCTCGCCCCTGATTGGTCGTCACTACTTCGCTCTGATTGGTCGTCGCTACTTCACTCTGATTGGCGCACAATTTGACAGTTACAGGCAGTGTTGCCAACACGCTCCCGAATACACCCAAATCGGCTAGACTTGACGTTCCAATACACGATCCACGACACGGCCATCTTGACACGTCACACGTCCCTGTGTGATGTACCTGAAAAGAAAGGAATTCATCGGCAGTATCAGAACATCCCATCTCGGCCTATCCTGATTAATATTCAGCTCAAGACTAGGCTCCTATTAAAACAACAACGTTCATGATACACAACAAGTTTATTCTTAATTTTAAAATAAAATTAATCATCCATTGACCATTATTCACACTGTACACAAAATCTCACTAAATAGCTAGTTAAATCACAATACAACTCCATTTGCTACGAACAGTCATCTACGCCTAAATCGAGCGTAGACTTTCATCGCTAGTATGTCTCATCATCTACGCCTAAATCGAGCGTAGGCTCCCATCGCCATTATCACCTAAATCGAGTGATAACAGCGTAGGCTCCAATCGCCATCATCACCTAAATCGAGTGATGACAGCTCATGCCACCTCTATCGAGTGACGATAACATTTCCACGTGATGCCTCCATCAAGCAACACAAAATATCACCTAAATCGAGTGATATATCACACCGAACTAGCAAAGGATACAAATCAACCGAGATATCATTTAAATCTCACATACTCAATCAGTTGAACAGTGGTCAATGGGCTCTACATCTTCTACATCACTAATCTCTACATCGCTAGCTTCTATGGAAGTATCATTACTGGGCATTTTCCTCAAACGATCGTGAGCGTACTTGTACGTCCGCCTTGAATTTAAAGCTTTTAATGTGTACCGATCGTTATCCAATTTTTCAATAACTTTAAAAGGGCCTTTATATTTGGGGTCAAGTTTTGTCTGATTTCGTTCCTCATTCTTTAACAAAACGAAATCACCTACAGAAAAAGGAACAATCTTAGCTTTCGTCTTGTCAAACCGTACCTTGTCATAATTAGCGCTCGTCTCCATATTAACTACAGCCTCAGATCTGACCTGGTCTAAGTCAACATTTTGCTCAAAGTCATCGGCCATCATGACTTCTAACGGTCTGCCTAATTTTCCTATGAGCAACTCTAACGGACTCGATTGTACTGAATTGTACAATAAATCGCGTTACCAGATTTATTGTACAATTCAGTGCAAGCTGCACATCAGGGAGAGCGTCTTGCCAGGACTTATTAGAGGTTTCAGCCGCCGTGAGCATGTTTTTAAGAGTTGACATCACTCGCTCTACTTGTCCGTTAGCTCGTGAGCTTCCGGTCGCGATCAAATGCAATTTGATGTTAACTGAGTTACAAAATTCTCGAAAATCTTGGCTGGCAAAACACCTGCCCTGATCAGCTATAAGTCGTGTCGGAGCACCGAACAACGCTACGCTATGCTTTACAGCTCTAATACTGCTGACAGTATCAATTTGGTGAGTGTGATGCAAAATAACGTATTTAGTAAATGCGTCTATCAAAACGAAAACATATTCCTTTAAATTTACATGCTACAGACTCTCTAATTAATGAGCACTCTGCTCCCGAATCGTATGTAAAATGGAACTGCTCACCGTAATGTTGAAGCTTTCCCTCAGGCGTACTGACTACGCAGACATTGACACGTTTGTCCTGAGACGACCCGGCCACGCTGCTCGTGCTGGTCTCCTTAGCGCTCCTCCTCGGACAGTTCTTCGCGAAGTGCCCCGTAGCGCCGCAGCTGAAGCAGGTCACAGACGGCGCCGCACAACTCTTCCTAGGTGTGACGTCACTAACTGGAGTCTTCGGTCTCACATCTTGATTTACCGGTGCCTTCCTCAAACGACAGTGTATAGCTTTGTGGCCCACTTTGCCACAGTTAAAACACTTCACATTCGCAGCATCGGAAGTTAAACGAGGTCTCTTTGCGTCGGTATTCTGTTCGCCCGGGTGAAGTGCCTTACGCTTCATAAAAGAAGTAGCCTTGAGTTCTTGTTGCAAACGGTTTCTTGTCGATATGTCTTGCGTGAAACATAACCTCTGAACACGTTGATCAAATTGTGAAATATGCGATAATACAGTCGACACAGCGATTTGTTCTACCGTAAGGTTTTTCCACTTTGACATAATCGAGGACATTAACGTGGCGGCATAGGAAGCGAGGCATTCGCTGTCTTTTGGTCTACCATTGTGTAGGTTTATCAAAAACGCAGCTGGAGTTTCTACACTCTCATACCTGGCAGTAAACAGATCCTTAAAGTTTGTCCACGTCATGCCGTGAAAAGAGACTTGAGACAGCCAGGCCGCAGCTTGACCTTTGAGCGCGCGACTCAAAGCTATCATGAGCGGAGCTCCCTGCAGGTCTTGATCAGTGATGCACATGTCCGCCGTCATAGCCCATGCTCGCGCGTCCACATTGTCTTTATCCGGGTCAAACTCAGGTAGTTGGATGTTTTTGTTGGCGGAGGGTACCTTCATTGCTTCGATTAGGGCCATGAAATTACGATTTTGCTGTTCCATCAATAACATCCATTTTGCATCGTTACTACTCGTAGCATCACGTCGATTTTCATCCTGGTTACATCCCACTTCTGATGCCGGAGGGTAGGGTGGGCGATCGTCGCCAGGCGGCTCGATACTCATGGCGATAATCAAAATAAGACTTCGGTTACAGTTTATGGGTTTAATTAACACGATACAATATGATTACAGTCCAAAATCACCGATGATTACTTAGATGGAAGCCGATTACTTTTGGAACGCGGTGCAGTCGTAACGTGGTTGGCAACACGACCGTTCAGTTCGAATGCTCGACGTCAAGTGCGCGTCGTCGCTCTCGCCCCTGATTGGTCGTCACTACTTCGCTCTGATTGGTCGTCGCTACTTCACTCTGATTGGCGCACAATTTGACAGTTACAGGCAGTGTTGCCAACACGCTCCCGAATACACCCAAATCGGCTAGACTTGACGTTCCAATACACGATCCACGACATATATAAAGTACAAACTGAAATAACTTAGGCAAATTTATCTATTCGAACGTCAGGCTTCCGCAAGTGAAAGATAATGTCTATACACAAGCGATTTGAACACATTAAGTGACTTGGACTGTCGTATAGAGGAGGGCAGAGCGTTCCAGAGTTGCACACCGCGAGCGGTGAAAGAGTTTCCATAAAAGCTAGAGGAACGGTCAGGGACAGCAAGCAGAAGAGCTTTACAAGAACGGACAGACTGAGACGGGGGGTGAAGGAATCTGAAACGAGATTTTAAATAGAAAGGAGAGCTAGGTAAAAACAGAATTCTATAGAAAAGGGAAAGGATGTGGGAATCTCTACGCAGACGAATAGGTAGCCATTTGAGTCGACAACGGTATTCCGAGACATGATCAAACTTGCGCAGACCGAAAATAAAGCGAATCGCCAGGTTTTGCAGCCGCTCAAGTTTGTCAAGCTGGGCCTCAGTCAGATCAAGGAGGCACTCATCTGCGTAGTCGAGAACAGAAAGCATGAGAGTTTGTGCCAACATAATCTTGGTAGCAATGGGTAAGAAATTCCGCAACCTTCAGAGCGAAGCATTAGACGCGAACATCCGCTGACTCAACCCAGAAAGATGCGGATCCCATGTTAGATTGCAATCTATAGTGATGCCAAGGTTTCTTACTGAATCCCTAAAAGGCACCAAAGTACCATCAAAAATGATAGGAGGCAGTTGAGCATGTTTAATTCTAGTCGTTAATCTAGAACTACCTATAACAATAGCTTGTGTTTTTGTAGGATTGACTTTTATGCCATAAGCCTTGCTCCAGTTACAGATTTTGACTAGATCTTCATTGATCACTCTAATGGCTGAGTCAACATGTAAAAGGGGTGCTTGCGAGTAAATTTGTAAATCATCTGCATACAGGTGGTAAGAGGAAGAAAGATTAGAAGAGATAGAATTGATATATATAGCGAAAAGAAGAGGAGATAAAACGCCGCCCTGAGGTAATATGTTTACAAAATGACAATGTAGATGTTATGATGTTTTTGGTCTGTTTGATTTATTATAGACGTGTTTTTTTAGATTCCATTTTAGTTTTATTTCATCTCAACATCATAGCCACATACCTATATATTATTGACTCCTGTCGTCTCTCCCTCCCCTTTACGCGACCGAATAAGCAACTAACGAACCGAAACCCGAAACCCATCTAACTCCCAGCTCTACCAAACTATCCGAGTTAGTAACGAAGCTAAATTGCTGGAATTTTTCCATTACCTCAAAGTACATGTAAATATCTTTTGCCTAGTCGTTTATTTATATCTTGTTCGTTGGTGAGTACATAGACAGGTATGCTTTTCTTGCGGTGACTAGATAAATAAAGTGAAATTAATATTATGTGCTCTAAAATTTATTCTTAGTAATTGTCACAAAAAAAGCGTAGCGTAAAAGTATGCGTAAAAAAAACATAGCGGTACTATTTTATTCGACTTGGACTCTGCTACTGAATTTCGAAAATCGAAATCCCGTCATTTGTGAGCCATTTGCCAAATGTGTATCAGTACAGGAGTAATAGTGTTCTGTGATCAGTACGATGTACGTTTTGACCTTAGCAACATCCTTTGCTTCAGTCGGCGGCGCGCATTTTCACACGATGCTTACAAACATTAACATGGAGAATGATTGAAATACATTATTAATAATAGGAGTATCAATCAATAATATCTGTATCAAGATTTTACGCCACCCAAAAAAGGTACAATAATAAAGGTACTTAAAAATATCTTTACTGCTATTTTTGAGGACCGGAATTTAATGGTATGACGTCATACAAAACAACATTGTACAGATATTCATACCAGTATACAGTCCCTGCCCACGAGGAGCCGCTTCAAATTACAAAAGTCCGTGTTAATAACGAAGTTTTTACATAATTCCTCCGGAATGATCGGAATGATCGTAATGGAAGCTATGAATAGCACAGTTATTGGGCTGACAAGTGGGGTATTTAGTTTTTAGAGTTCCGTACCCAATGGGTAAAAACGGAATCTTACTTTTCCTTTGGAATTCGTCAATTTTAGTGAAAGACAGACATATACATAAAGCGACAGACAGTCTCATGGTCCGTGATAGCTGGACAGTTAAATTGCCGCAATAACAACAAATTAGTGAAAACAGAACATAATTTAGGGGTAATTTTTTTTTAGCCGAACGACGATGTCTTTATGGACGACGTTCTTATTCTAAAAACGTTCTTATTCTCTGTCTGCTTGCATGTATGCTTAGAATTTAAGTTTTTAGCATACATAAAAGCAGACTAAGAATCTAATTAGATCTTTAAAACTGTGCAACGAATTTTTATGCGGTTTGACATTTTGCGAAAACTTTGTTTTCTTGATATTTTGCGTGTTTGACTTTATGTGTGTTTGACAAAATTCGTTTCTGACATTTTGCGAAAACTAACTGTTCTAAACATTTTGCTTGTTTGACCTTTTGAGTGTGGTCCAAAGAATTATTCAATAGGAAGGTTTATATGTATAACACATCCTTAAAAAATATCCAAAACTAATAAAAAGTCTGCGAAAAAACGAATAATCGATAAAACTAATTTCGGTAAAATGAAGGGAACGCACTCAGTGGATAAGTCGCCATAATAGCATACCAACTGATCAATTCAGTTTATATTTTCGTGTAAAAATTATTCTGTCGCAATTAAAATATATAATACACATTCTCACATCCTGCGGTATCGGGATTTACCTGGGTAAAGCCGCAGGGCGCAGCTAGTAGGTATTTCTATAAAATGTAGTGAATGAACTCCAAACTGAAACGGTAGGTAGGTACTTTATGTTTCGATATTCACAAAGGAAACCGCAGAACAGAGCCAGAACAACATAAGCCGTCATTTAATTCATTAAACCCAGACGAAATGAAAATATTAATTAGTAATCTCAAGTTATTAAGTCTTAATTTCTATATGTGGATCATTGAGGTAATATCACTACAACTAGAGCAGACACTAGGCGGAATTCGAAAACAACACTTAAAATAGGGCCACTTAAATAATGAAGAATATTAAATAGGTATGCCAGATTAGTTTAAATTTTGTTCCAGAAAAGCTTTTATATATACAAACAAATAAACTAGTTTTTGCTGTAGTTCAAAATATCATGTCAAAATTCTATCCAATCCAACTACAAACTAAAGTCAATTCTGTATACTAGCAATGTACTGCAAAGTGCTTATGAAACTTAGTTATCAACTAGAAAGGTAATGCGGGTACTGTATAACCTCGCCTCGTCACCTCAAAACGTAAGTAAAAATTACCTCAGTAAAGAAAGTAGATAAGTACTTCTGTACATATTTAAAGCGTCTGATAAAATGTATAGTTCAAATTACAGTTAATAAATATTTACTGTCTTAGCCTTGTCATCTCCAAACGTAAGTATCATTTACCTCACTTATGAAATCACTTCTGTATTCTACTTTTGTATACTCTGTATTTACATTAAAGCGTTTGATAAAATGTCAGTACGTGTCTCACTGAAAATCCTTTCTAACTTTTCATTTACAAGAATAAATTAAATATTTCACGACATTATGTCACTGAAATCCTTAAATCATAGATGAAAGTGTTCACAGATACGATATTAGGTACCTACTGCTATCAGTACAGATTCAGTACCTCTGTATACAAGGTGTAACGGGTAAGCCCTTTTAAGCCGAAAGGGGGTTGTTCTAGACGTCTAGGCGAACCACTTTTGTTCTACAACTTTTCGAAATTTGAAGTAGTTTTCGAAAATTTTAAGTTTAAAGTTTACTTGAAAATCAGCTGTTTCTTAGAGTTCGAGGTCATTGACCTTATTTTGTCCTTTCATTTAATTTAGTCGACAACAATTGAAACTACAATTACGTTTATTTTCAAAAGCAGCTGTTTTTTCAGTGAACCTTAACTCCAAAATTTTCAAAAAAAAAGTTGAAATTTTCAAAAGTCGTAGAACAAAAGTTGTTCGCCTAGATGTCTAAAACAACCTCCTTTCGGCTTAAAAGGGCATGCCTGTTACATCTTGTATAGTAGATAAGTGTACTCTGCTTTAAAATTGGTTCCCACTATCCCAGGTATATTAGTCACCCGGAAAAATCCCGATCCAGTGAAAAAATCCAAAAAAACACTTTCTTATCGGATGCCTTCTATATCACATGATGAACAAACTCTCCAAAATTCAGCTCTTTAATATTAACGCAGCGGTTAAGACTGTGCGTTGATCCACAATCGAAAAAAAAAAAGTTTTTGTAGAAAGAAAATACTGTAATGTGACTTTGAAACCTGTTGTTAAAATTAATTTATTAAAGTGTATTGTAGTTTTTAGGGTTCCGTAATTTATTTATTTATTTCAAAAACAACTACAGCTATTTTACAGGAGGCATTTATTTTTGTTACTAGCTCCCTCTAGTTATAAACTGTTGCATAAATTTCTCTTGGTTCTAGTGTTCATTTTCAATTGTGATAGATAACGGTACGGAACCCTTCTTACACGAGTCCGACTCGTGCTTGGCCGTGATTTTATTCGCTATATTTTTAAATCGATATAAAATAAAATACAAGAATCTGTTCTGTGCTCTTTAATCTATGTTACTTTCCACGTCAAAGGACAATAACGTCTAGATGTTCTGTTGTTCTTTTCTTTCACATTGTATTGTTAGAGGGAAACTGAGACGGGGATAAAAAGTGAAATTTCGCACAGACCGGATACTTTTAATCGGGCGATAGTATTAATATTGTAAGGCGCATTAGACAGGGCGGTACAATCTGCAACTTACTAAGTACCACCTGTTCCTGAAAAGATCGATGGTGACCAAGAAACGTATTATTACAAGTAATATAAATAAATTACATTGGTGGTAACACACAGACAAACATGCCATCATCTCATCACTGCCGTGATGTTTCTCATCGCAGTCTACCTGAGGAAAAGGTATGTAAAGATCTCGGAACCTAGGGTACGTATTAATAAAATGCGTAATATAATAAAAGCAACGCAACAAATTAAACCCTACAAGTTTCTTGTGGTTTCTTCTCATCGAAGGGAGCGTTCCGAAACCACACTAGCACACACACTCATAGTTATAAGTTGACGTATCAAAATGATATTGTATTTGTTAAAAGGTCTTAATAAAACAAACTTTTGACTATTGACCTGAAAGTTAGTTAAATTTCAATCCAACATTTTCTAAATTGTTTTCTTCAAACTTACAAAAATATATGACACACTAAAAACTTTAGTAACTAAAGATGATTTTTTGCAGTAGTTTAGGTATGTATTCAATGGTGGATAAATTATCATGACCAAACGTAAAAATAAAAATTACTTTTCACCCGGCTCATGAAAATTAATCTTGCCGAACCAGGGTGATAAAAAAAAAATCTTTTAAATTTTGAAAGAAAAACAAATGTGATAGACACAAAAAAAATATTCAGTCTGCAGTATTCGTCCAAGTATTAGTTGATAAAAAGTTTTGAAAGGAAAAAGTAGAAAGTTTAAGTATCTAAATCTAAATAGACACTTTTATTGTTATTGTGTTACATGGAATTATTATACAATTTATTTTTTAATCTTTGGTTAGGTTATGTTAGGTTAAGCGTTTGACAAATGATCAATTAATGTAATAGAATGTAGGTATGTCTCAGGCTGAAATGTACCTATAGTGCGTACTTTGACATTAATACTCAGACTGAGCTTAGCAAAAACTAATCATAAACTTCGAGTTTAGTTTAGTTCATTATTTTTGTATGGTTTACATTCTTAATTTGAAAAACTTCAACTTTATTAAGCAAAGCTTTGGATAGTTGCGAAGGTCGCTTTATAAAAATCAAAAATGAGTGAGTTATTTCGTAAAAAAAATGCGAACGTGATGGTTAACGCTTATTTTGTATGGAAACCCAAAAAGCGCCCCTAGCGGACGATACCGAAGTTATCAGTTTAATCTTAACCATCACGTTCGCGTTTTTTAACGAAAAAACTCACACTAAGGGTATTGAACCGATTTCGATGACTCTGGTATAAAGTTCTAGAAGGTAAGTGAAAGTGTAGGTGAATCCGTCCAACCTACAAACTCCTAGAATTCACTGATTTGGTACGAGTATTAAAATTTATTCGTGGGTTCTTTAATTATTGAGTCAAAAGAGACTCATTTTCACCATTCACTTTACTCCGCTCCATATTTTACATCAACAAGAGTTTCTCAAACCATTTTTGCCTTATTGAATGACTAGTTGCGCCCCGCGGTTTCACCCGCGAAAGTGAACGCGTTATCAAGAGCGCGGGCGGCCGAGCGGTTTTCTCGATGGGTGTCTTCTTCTTTCATTACTCGGGTTCTACTAATTGGATTTCATGCAAAGCATGCATTTTTTTATTTTATTTTTATTTTTATACCAAGACCTTCCTCGAAAATAGAAATATCCAATATTGAAAACGAGATTTCAATCGGATTAGTAGTTTTTTATTGTATAAGGAACTGACAGATAAACAGAGAAACAGACAGACATGAATTTTAAAAATTATATAATTTTGTTCTACTATTTATCCTAAGTCCCCTAGACCACTTTTCTTTTGATTTACTTCTAAGTACAGACTTTTTGTCCTCTCTTCCTTTATTATAAGTATAATAATAATAATAATAGAAGAATGTTAAGGCCCCATACTTACCTAATGATGTGACAGGTATAGGGCTATAAAATTTCAGATGTGCAAAAAAAGAACGTAAGATGGGTCTAAGATCTAATAACAGGATATCTATTGCTAATTTAGTAAAACTGTTCTACTGTATGCTATTATGCTGATACAGAAAAAAAACAGAGGTTTAAATACGTCACGTGAGCTGTAAAATGAAAATTTCGGTTTTAAACGAGTTGTTTTTAATTTAAATAAAATGTTTTATAAAAGTTAACCAATTGTGTAATTGGTTGTGTAATTGTGTAACCAAAATGAAGATAAGATAATGAAAAATTATATACCAAAATAGTATTTACGAATGTATTGTAATTACTGAGAAATATTGAGATCCATGCCGCCAATATCGTGAGTAGGTATGTCAACTTAATAGGTATGCCAAATCGATTGAAAGTTTGTTACAGTAAAGCTTGTATGTATACAAAATACACTAGTTTTTGTTGTTGTCAAATCAACACGACGGCTTCACAGTACCCACAAGTAGGGTTGCCAACCGTACTATATTATACAAGATGTAACGGGTAAGCCCTTTTAATCCGAAAGGGGGTTGTTCTAGACGTTTAGGCGAACAACTTTTGTTCTACGACTTTTGAAAATTCGAAGTACTTTTCGAAAAATTTAGGTGTAAAGTTTACTTGAAAATCAGCTGTTTCTTAGAGTTCGAGGTCATTGACCTTATGCTGTTCTTTCATTTAGTTTGGTCTACTACAATCAAACCTTCAATTACCTTTATTTTCAAAAACAGCTGTTTTTCCAGTGAAACATAAACTCAATTTTTTTTAAAAAAAGATCGAAATTTCAAAAGTCGTAGAACAAAAGGTATCATTATCGAAAGGAAACGAAGGTTGCGGGTTCGATTACCGCTGGGTGCAAATATTTATGCTTAAAAATAAATATTTGTATCTGGTCTGGGCGTATTTCTATGTATAATATGTATGTATTTACAAAAGAAAAATAAATATAAGTAGTATATCCGTTGTCTAGCCACCGTAACACAAGCTTAGCAGCTTACCACGGGGCTAGATGGCGCTGTGTGTTCGTCACAGGATTTATTTATTTATTTATCGCCAACTTTGAGAAACACTTCCCCAAAACGGACCTCACTGAAGCCAACCGAAAGGTCTCTGACAAATTACGTAAGCTGGGTACCGTATTCAAATCGTAGTTTGTTTAAGTAATCCCTTGGAAACATTGGATTAGGTTGTTCTGTTAGATATCTGCCTGTTTCGTGGAAACACGACTTTTAAGGTTAACTAATTAGCTATATCTAACTTATGTATAGGTACCTACTAAACAGAGGTCTTAAAAAGTATTCAATTTTAATTTTAAAAGATCTTTATTTTAATAAATTTGTATGTACATGAAATAACACAATTCTAAGTATAAAAATATCCTTAGATCACATTAACATAAGTAAATTTCGATGTTTTATGCTGATTTAATCAATTAAAAACTTTTAAGAATACAATAGTTGGTCAATTAGATAAATAACATTCATTATAAAGTAAAAAAGTAAATCTAAAAAGTATTGCAAAGTATGAAGTGTAGGTATATCTGTTTTACCTCCCACGGTGCTGTAATGGAGCCCCGGACCTTTGTAATGCGTGAGTGCTGCGTAGCCAACACGTAGAGGCCCTTTTCATTAACAATTTTCACCGGTTTCACCCGCGTAAGTCCCGTTCCCGCGGGAATATCGGGATAAAAAGTAGCCTATGTGTTATTCCCGGTATCCAGCTACCTATATTCCAAGTTTCATCTCAATCGGTTCAGTAGTTTTTGCGTGAAAGAGTAGCAAACTCACATACTTACATACATACAAACTTTCGCGTTTATAATATTAGTAAGATAAGAAGTAAGATGCAGCGAAGGGCAACCAGCGAATTGGATAGAACTATTGAGAAAACTACAGATAAAAACATGAAATAAAGTGATGATTGTGTTAATAGTGGATCGGCTATGGGGTGACTAAGATGATTATGGCGCCTGCCGTAACAATGCCCAACAAGCAATTTATGTTTATATAATAAATTTATGGCAGAAATGAAAAATATTATTCAATCATTATTTTAACTTACTCGCTACTTAACTTACTTATCACTAAGTTAGTAAGGTCAATGTACAGTAGAATGACTAAACCTACAAGAATTGTTTACAATAAATTACCCACCTAAGTCATATAGTAAGCACGTAGGTACTATGAGTAAAAAATTTCTAAGTCTTTTTTTCACAAAAAATTTCTAAGTCCTAGTTGTCCTTTTCGGAATTTGTCGTTTTAGGAAGTTGTCCTTCTCAGCCTGAGGGTATATAATTATGTTTGACGACGACATATTCTGTAGAGAAATGTGTTGTTTGTGTTTGTTGTTTGTCGGTGGTATATCTATTCGATATCGTATCGCTATTGGTTCGATAACTAGCGTCAATGCGTTTCCGAACAGCGGAGTGACAGTGACGGCTTGTCACATGCATAGAAAAACGGTAACAGATAACTGGAGGGACTTTTTTTATTTGACGCGTTAGTGGAACGTCGTCCGGAATTTTTATTTTTCGCAAAATCTAGTTGCATTATTGCGTTTAAATTTTTTAATTACGGCGGCATGTTATCAATATAGTTACTCGAAGTTCAACGAGTTAAGTAAAAATAAAAATACCTGTGCCAAACACGAAATTAGCACGTTACAAACAAATGTTCCATGGGGTTGGAGAAAAATCGTCACCATTTTTTCTGCAGCCTTCACGCATTGAAAATTATTTCAAACGATTACAGTATAATAGTGGTAGTTTACTATTAGTACGAGAAACTGGCTAAATTGTCCTATATTGCTGACAGAAGCCATAACTTAGAAAAAGAAGAAGTTAACTGGAGTTTATCTCAAGAATATCTTTATTGAATTAATAGGTACATAGTGAGAGTTTATGTCAGATGTTCAGCAACCGGGCATTACTGTCAGTTTGTCGTTTCGATTAAAGCTGCAGACTTTTTCCCTTGTCAATAATTAAATATTGTATATGGTTCATTTATAGATTTAGGTTTACTTTCAAACTGGAATAAATAATTTGGCTAGAGTGCTGCAAAATACATTCGTTCGGATATATTCGAATACTGAACCGAACACAAACAAAGGTCCTTCAATACAACGGCTGGTTGGCTCACGGTGGCTTTTCCTTCATTAACACAACTTCCAAACTTCTCCTGCATCTCGTTATTGGGCAACGTTTCTCACAAACTTTAATATAGAACTAACTTACAGCAAAGAGGTCGTCCGTTGACTAGGCCCGAAATCCGATTGATCGTATCCCAACGTACAGCGTCTGACTTTGATTAATTAACTAGAGAAATGAGTTCTTAGACTAAAGATATTCAGTCGGCCGACAGTTCCATGCATATGGGTGTCGGTCGGTAGACCTAATGATCTAAATTGCAGGAGCTAACTTAGGTAGTTCGTAACTACTACACGAAAAGGACTTCTTGATTGCAGAATCTAACAAAACAAAAAGAGATAGGTACCTACGATTGGAAAACATCGTGAGGAAACCGACATGTCGTAGGATTCCTTACGGTTCGAAGGCATGGGACATTCGCCAATCCGGAGTAGGCTCCCGTGGCGTCTTAATGCCTAACCCTTTAAAGAGAGGCCCTTGCCCTGCAGTGGGACAAGTTAACGGGCTAATTTTTATTTTTATTTATTACTAGCGGAGCCCAGCGGTTTTACCCGCGTAAGTCCCGATTTCGTGGGAATACCAAGATGTGTTATACCTACATATAAACCTTCCTATTCATTTCATTCATTTCATTTAAGTTTTGTTCTACGACTTTTTGAAATTCAAAGTAGTTTTCGAAAATTTTAAGTGTAAAGTTTACTTGAAAATCAGCTGTTTCATAGAGTTAGAGGTCATTGACCTTAAGATGTCCTTTCTTTTAGTTTGGTCTACTACAATAAAAACTGAAATTGAATTTATTTTCAAAAACAGTCGTCTTTTTTCAGTGAGATATAACCTTAAAATTTGCAAAAAAAAAACGAATTTCCAAAAATCGTAGAACAAAAGTTATTCGTTTTGATGTGGAAAATCACCCCCTGAACGGTTTTGGATTCGAAACCCATAACCCTGTATATTAAAAAAATGGCACCAAAATACGATGCGTAGTTTGCATACATTTTGATATAAGCTGTTTGTCTGTCTGTCTTTGATAGCAGGAAGTGACTTTGTTTTATACCATGTAATGATTTTTAGGTACTAACCAACGTCACCCATTCAAGGAGCACGTTCCCTTCTCATCAAACTTTCTCGTACGTATTGCTACAAAGTGGAACTCACTGACCACGTGTCTCCTAGTTTAGAGTAATATTACACCGTCGACTTCATCGTCGCTTTCTTCTTCTTCATTTCGTGTGGTGTGACTCGCCTAGTGTTAGAGTTGTCAGGTCGCCCTAAGACCTCTAACTTGACCTAACGACTGCTATCAGAGATAACAACTGGGACCAACTGCGTGACGTGCCTTCCAAAGCATGGAGGAGCTCGAGAAAGTGTTTTTTGCCACACAAAGTTATCCATCCAAGTAATAACCGCGCCAAGCGTTGCTTAACCCGCCCGTACAATAAAGATTGGCAGATGCAGCTCGGCCAGTCGCCGTCAAGTTCCATTAAGTGAGAACGAGCCTATATCTATGAAAATGTTCGTTTGTTAGCAATGAACGTGTGCAGCGAATAAACAAAGGGATTTGTCACAGTTCCCGCCTTCAGCTTCGGCTGGACCATAGCGGTCACTGTCCTGACAGCACGAAGTGGCAAACCATTTATTCATGTTTATATTTATTTACTCGTTAATTCACAAGACATTTGCCACGTCTCGCGACGTCTGGTCACACAAGTTTGAAGTCTACAAGTCCCCAGGACAGTTTTGGAACGCACTTCGAAAATAGAATCCGATTTCGAGAATGGGACCCAGGACTCTGTGAAGCATTTGCGTAGGTATGTAACGCGTTAAGGAGATGTGTTGCTAAATTTTTATTTTTGTGAAACGTAGTTGAAATGCGTGCAAATTGTTTAATTTCGGGGGCATATTTATCAATTTAGTTTCGTGAAGGTGTACAAGTGGAATGAAAGTGAAACTCGGTGCAAAACATGGTTAGCGTTGTCTCTAAAGCTTCGTGAACAATCTTTGTAAATGACCGCCTGGTTTACAAATGATTCCCTAGACTTGACTCTAACTATGATGACTTGACTGTTTCGATGCAAATAACTTGCAATATAATTAATATTACTTGACACTGGCTAGTTTCCAAATAGCCATAATCGGTTCACAACCGATAAGAAATAAAATAAAAAATAAGCTGGGCAGACACGACGGATGTGATGACCTCACTCTATATCTATACTATAATCTTAATATAATAAAGAGGTAACGTTGGTAACATGTGAGTGAGTATTTATATTGGAGGTCATCTCCGAAACCACTGAATCGATTTCAAAAATTCACCAATAGAAATTATCCAGAAGTTACATATCTTTATCTCACTTTTGATCCCGATATTCCCACGGGATCGGGACTTACGTGGGTGAAACCGCGTGACGCAGCTAGTCATTTAGAAAGTTAAGTACATGTCGCTCATGTAAATTGTAACAACAAAGTCATAAACTGTCGTTGTATCAAAATGCAAATCATTACAGACACGCACCTCCAAACAAGATTACGCGGTATGAATCTAATTATTATGAGACACCGGTGTAAGTCGGTATGTATGTAGGTAGGTATCTTACTGGCTTTGTTGATCTATATCTATCTTCTATCGATCTATCTATACTTATAATAATGGAAGAGAGGACAAAAAGTCTGTACGTTGATGTAAATTTAAAAAAAAATGTCTAGAGGACTTGGGAAAAGTAGTAGAACAAAATTATATAATTATTAAAATTCATGTCTGTCTGTCTGTTTCTCTATCTATTCCTTATACAATTAAAAACTACTCATCCGATTGAAATCTGGCTTTTAGTATCGGATAGTTCTGTTTTCGCGGAACGTCGTGGTATACTTTGCATCAAAATCCAATTAGAAGAACCCGAGTAATTATCGAAAAAGTGCAAGCGCTCGGGAACCGCTCGGCCGCCCGTTATAACACGTATTTCACTTTCACGGGTGAAACCGTACGTAGGGCGCAGTTAGTATATCAATATACAATATACCTATTAAGAAAGTCATATCAGTCAGATTTACATAATATACCAGGGATATAGGTTTCGAATCCAAAACCTTTCAGGGGGTGATTTACCAATCAAAACGAGTAACTTTTGTTCTACGATTTTTGGAAATTCGATTTTTTTTAATTTTTGAGGTTATATTTCACAGAAAAAACAACTGTTTTTGAAAATAAATTCAATTAAAGTATCGATTGTAGTATACCCAACTAAAAGAAAGGACAACCTAAGGTCAATGGCCTCTAACTCTAAGAAACAGCAGATTTGAAGTAAATTTACACATAAAATTTTCGCGACTTCGAATTTCTAAAAGTCGTAGAACAAAAGTTATTCGTTTTGATGTGGAGAATCAACCCTTGAACGGTTTTAGATTCGAAACCCATAATAACCCTGTATAGTCAATCAGTCAGTTCCAGGCGTTCTGCTAGCAATAAAGAGCAATCTTATTGTGACCAATTTGCCATGTTTAATCAAATCAAATCACATCGTTCTATTAAATCGTTTGAAACAATTTTAGCAATGCGTAAGAAAGCACTAAAGTGGCGGCGAATTTTATTGCAACCTCATGGAAGCAATCATTGGCAACGCACAAACTCTGTGTTTAGCATTGTTATATTGTTTTTTTCACTACACTCGTTATCTATCGCGGAACTAGATACCTAGTTGTTAAACAAGTGGTTTAGGTACACGCATTATGTTAAAACTAAGTTTAACGAAAATGAAAATCCAGGACCACGTTGCGTTGCAGTTTATTTATATATACTACTAACACTATGGATGTAAATGTCTAAGAATAAATGATTTCAATTTCAATTAAAACATTTACATAGTTTATACCTACACGAAATATTTCAGTTGATTTGTTGTATAAGAAATTTATCTAAAGCTATTTGCCATTTTGTAGCGGTGGCCATCTTGTATTCAAAATGAAATTCCCATGTAGTGAGGCCGATTGCACGCATATCACTCCTCACAAGCCGCGCGTCAAGCCAGCACTTCTTGGGTCTTCCAAATCTGCTAGTGGCGTCATAGCAAAACGTTAATTGTGTCTCGCGTAACTAGCTGGGTTTCGCAAGATAATTAATCAATTAGATCATAAGGGGTTATCCAATAACTTTAATTACTAGAATTAGCCTCACACACACCGAACGTATACTGAAAAAAACTTGAAAAAAAAAAGAATAGCCCAACACAAAAACTTCTTCTTTGAAGTCGCGTAAAAACTCAATAACTGAACACCTTTGCAAAGAGCCCCTTGCCATTTCCACGGCAAATCCTTGGGATTAAGAACCAATATTATTTGACCTCCTACCTTATGTACGGTCGTTGTCAAATGGGCTGTTTCAATCGAGCCTGATGGAGGGCAAGGTCAAGTTAGAGTGGTCGGTAAGTGGTGCTGGTATTGCTAATTTGATTGTGTCTCCGAAAGGGCTCTTACTACGATATTGCTCTTAGCAATTCATGTTTTCCTGGTACCTGTCGATAGTTTGACGAGGTTAATTTGTAAGTTAATAGTTGGGTTGTGCCATGGAAGACCTTATTTCTATGGGTAATTTGGCTCCAAATCAAGCTGACCAATTTGAATACCTGCGTCTCTTGAAATTCTGTAACGTAGACACAAATCTTCTTCATCGTACTTTGAGAATATATCTTCTCTGTTTGGTATACCTACCTAATTATGATAAGGAACATATTCTTCTGCTTCATGTTCGTGAACTTAGCAGAGCATTGTCCAGCAGATCAAAAAATAATGTGAGTTCTATTCGCATGCAGCCGAGTTCTATAGTTCCTGATACTTTTTAAAAATAGTTCCGGCGTTTAAGCCTTAGAAAAGTCAATTGAAAAATGCTCTGCTAACTTCGCGGTTTATTTCAGCAGAGCATAATATTATTTGATTTCTATATAAATACGGCATAGTTCCACAGTTCCTGATACTTTTTAGAAATAGTTCTGGTCTTTTAAATGAATTAAACTCACATTCAAGTCTCAGCAGAGCATAACATGATGTCATCCAAGTAAACGAAAAAATCTAAAGTCGTCATTTCGAATTCAAAGTATGGGAGAGGCTAGAACTCATTCTTTTTTAGTAGATCTAGCTCAGTTCAACCACTTACAATTCGATTTGAGTCCAGAACTCACATAAAAGTGTCAGCAGAGCATACCTGAAAATCCAAGTAACGAAAAATTCGTATGTTGTTATTTAAAATTCAAATTATGGGAGAGGCTAGAACTCATTGTTTTTGTGTAGATCTAGATCAGCACTACCCGTTACAACTTGATTTAAGTCCAGAACTCCCATAAAAGTGTCAGCAGAGCATACCTGAAAATCCAAGTAACGAAACATTCTAGTGTTTTAATTTCAAATTCAAAGTACGGGAGAGGCCATAACTCATTCAATCTTAGTAGTTCTAGATCAGTACTACCCGTTACAACTTGATTTAAGTCCAGAACTCCCATAAAAGTGTCAGCAGAGCATACCTGAAAATCCAACTACCGAAAAATTCTAATGTTGTCAATTTCAATACAAAGTATGGGAGAACCTAGAACTCATTGATTTTGTGTAGATCTAGATCAGCACTACCCATTACAACTTGATTTGAGTCCAGAACTCTCATAAAAGTGTCAGCAGAGCATACCTAAAATTCCAAGTCTCCGCAGAGCATAACATGATGTCATCCAAGTAAACGATAAATTCTAATGTTGCCATTTTAAGTTCAAAGTATGGGAGAGGGTAGAACTCATGCAATCTTAGTAGTTCTAGATCAGTACTACCCGTTAAAACTTGATTTAAGTCCAGAACTCCCATAAAAGTGTCAGCAGAGCATACCTGAAAATCCAACTACCGAAAAATTCTAATGTTGTTAATTTCAATACAAAGTATGGCAGAACCTAGAACTCATTGATTTTGTGTAGATCTAGATCAGCCCTACCCAATACAACTTGATTTGAGTCCAGAACTCTCATAAAAGTGTCAGCAGAGCATACCTGAAAATCCAACTACCGAAAAATTCTAATGTTGTCAATTTCAATACAAAGTATGGGAGAACCCAGAACTCATTGATTTTGTGTAGATCTAGATTAGCACTACCCATTACAACTTGATTTGAGTCCAGAACTCTCATAAAAGTGTCAGCAGAGCATACCTGAAAATCCAAGTAACGAAAAATTCTAGTGTTTTAATTTCAAATTCAAAGTACGGGAGAGGCCAGAACTCATTCAATCTTAGTAGTTCTAGATCAGAACTACCCGTTACAACTTGATTTAAGTCTAGAACTCCCATAAACGTGTCAGCAGAGCATACCTGAAAATCCAACTACCGAAAAATTCTAATGTTGTCAATTTCAATATAAAGTATGGGAAAACCTAGAACTCATTGATTTTGTGTAGATCTAGATCAGCACTACCCAATACAACTTGATTTGAGTCCAGAACTCTCATAAAAGTGTCAGCAGAGCATACCTGAAAATCCAAGTCTCCGCAGAGCATAACATGATGTCATCCAAGTAAACGA
This sequence comes from Idaea dimidiata, assembly GCA_949358125.1. NCBI lineage: Eukaryota > Metazoa > Arthropoda > Insecta > Lepidoptera > Geometridae > Idaea > Idaea dimidiata. The sequence goes on from OX442342.1 coordinate 4,443,383, forward strand.
AAAATTCTAATGTTGCCATTTTAAGTTCAAAGTATCGGAGAGGCTAGAACTCATGCAATCTTAGTAGTTCTAGATCAGTACTACCCGTTAAAACTTGATTTAAGTTCAGAACTCCCATAAAAGTGTCAGCAGTGCATACCTAAAAATCCAACTACCGAAAAATTCTAAAGTTGTCAATTTCAACACAAAGTATGGGAGAACCTAGAACTCATTGATTTTGTGTAGATCTAGATCAGCACTACCCAATACAACTTGATTTGAGTCCAGAACTCTCATAAAAGTGTCAGCAGAGCATACCTGAAAATCCAAGTAACGAAAAATTCTAATGTTGTCAATTTCAATACAAAGTATGGGAGAACCTAGAACTCATTGATTTTGTGTAGATCTAGATCAGCACTACCTATTACAACTTGATTTGAGTCCAGAACTCTCATAAAAGTGTCAGCAGAGCATACCTGAAATTCGAAGTCTCCGCAGAGCATAACATGATGTCATCCAAGTAAACGATAAATTCTAATGTTGCCATTTTAAGTTCAAAGTATCGGAGAGGGTAGAACTCATGCAATCTTAGTAGTTCTAGATCAGTACTACCCGTTAAAATTTGATTTAAGTCCAGAACTCCCATAAAAGTGTCAGCAGAGCATACCTGAAAATCCAACTACCGAAAAATTCGTGTGTTATAATTTCAAATTCAAAGTACGGGAGAGGCCAGAACTCATTCAATCTTAGTAGTTCTAGATCAGTACTACCCGTTACAACTTGATTTAAGTCCAGAACTCCCATAAAAGTGTCAGCAGAGCATACCTGAAAATCCAACTACCGAAAAATTCTAATGTTGTCAATTTCAACACAAAGTATGGGAGAACCTAGAACTCATTGATTTTTTGTAGATCTAGATCAGCACTACCCATGACAACTTGATTTGAGTCTAGAACTCTCATAAAAGTGTCAGCAGAGCATACCTGAAAATCCAAGTAACAAAAAATTCTAATGTTGTCAATTTCAATACAAAGTATGGGAGAACCTAGAACTCATTGATTTTGTGTAGATCTAGATCAGCACTACCTATTACAACTTGATTTGAGTCCAGAACTCTCATAAAAGTGTCAGCAGAGCATACCTGAAATTCGAAGTCTCCGCAGAGCATAACATGATGTCATCCAAGTAAACGATAAATTCTAATGTTGCCATTTTAAGTTCAAAGTATTGGAGAGGGTAGAACTCATGCAATCTTAGTAGTTCTAGATCAGTACTACCCGTTAAAATTTGATTTAAGTCCAGAACTCCCATAAAAGTGTCAGCAGAGCATACCTGAAAATCCAACTACCGAAAAATTCGTGTGTTATAATTTCAAATTCAAAGTACGGGAGAGGCCAGAACTCATTCAATCTTAGTAGTTCTAGATCAGTACTACCCGTTACAACTTGATTTAAGTCCAGAACTCCCATAAAAGTGTCAGCAGAGCATACCTGAAAATCCAACTACCGAAAAATTCGTGTGTTATAATTTCAAATTCAAAGTACGGGAGAGGCCAGAACTCATGCAATCTTAGTAGTTCTAGATCAGTACTACCCGTTAAAACTTGATTTAAGTTCAGAACTCCCATAAAAGTGTCAGCAGTGCATACCTAAAAATCCAACTACCGAAAAATTCTAAAGTTGTCAATTTCAACACAAAGTATGGGAGAACCTAGAACTCATTGATTTTGTGTAGATCTAGATCAGCACTACCCAATACAACTTGATTTGAGTCCAGAACTCTCATAAAAGTGTCAGCAGAGCATACCTGAAAATCCAAGTAACGAAAAATTCTAATGTTGTCAATTTCAATACAAAGTATGGGAGAACCTAGAACTCATTGATTTTGTGTAGATCTAGATCAGCACTACCTATTACAACTTGATTTGAGTCCAGAACTCTCATAAAAGTGTCAGCAGAGCATACCTGAAATTCGAAGTCTCCGCAGAGCATAACATGATGTCATCCAAGTAAACGATAAATTCTAATGTTGCCATTTTAAGTTCAAAGTATCGGAGAGGGTAGAACTCATGCAATCTTAGTAGTTCTAGATCAGTACTACCCGTTAAAATTTGATTTAAGTCCAGAACTCCCATAAAAGTGTCAGCAGAGCATACCTGAAAATCCAACTACCGAAAAATTCGTGTGTTATAATTTCAAATTCAAAGTACGGGAGAGGCCAGAACTCATTCAATCTTAGTAGTTCTAGATCAGTACTACCCGTTACAACTTGATTTAAGTCCAGAACTCCCATAAAAGTGTCAGCAGAGCATACCTGAAAATCCAACTACCGAAAAATTCTAATGTTGTCAATTTCAACACAAAGTATGGGAGAACCTAGAACTCATTGATTTTTTGTAGATCTAGATCAGCACTACCCATGACAACTTGATTTGAGTCTAGAACTCTCATAAAAGTGTCAGCAGAGCATACCTGAAAATCCAAGTCTCCGCAGAGCATAACATGATGTCATCCAAGTAAACGAAAAATTCGAATGTTACCATTTTAAGTTCAAAGTATCGGAGAGGCTAGAACTCGTGCAATCTTAGTAGTTCTAGATCAGTACTACCCGTTAAAACTTGATTTAAGTCCAGAACTCCCATAAAAGTGTCAGCAGAGCATACCTGAAAATCCAACTACCGAAAAATTCGTGTGTTATAATTTCAAATTCAAAGTACGGGAGAGGCCAGAACTCATTCAATCTTAGTAGTTCTAGATCAGTACTACCCGTTACAACTTGATTTAAGTCCAGAACTCTCATAAAAGTGTCAGCAGAGCATACCTGAAAATCCAACTACCGAAAAATTCTAATGTTGTCAATTCCAATACAAAGTATGGGAGAACCCAGAACTCATTGATTTTGTGTAGATCTAGATTAGCACTACCCATTACAACTTGATTTGAGTCCAGAACTCTCATAAAAGTGTCAGCAGAGCATACCTGAAAATCCAAGTAACGAAAAATTCTAGTGTTTTAATTTCAAATTCAAAGTACGGGAGAGGCCAGAACTCATTCAATCTTAGTATTTCTAGATCAGAACTACCCGTTACAACTTGATTTAAGTCTAGAACTCCCATAAAAGTGTCAGCAGAGCATACCTGAAAATCCAACTACCGAAAAATTCGTGTGTTATAATTTCAAATTCAAAGTACGGGAGAGGCCAGAACTCATTCAATCTTAGTAGTTCTAGATCAGTACTACCCGTCACAACTTGATTTAAGTCCAGAACTCCCATAAAAGTGTCAGCAGAGCATACCTGAAAATCCAACTACCGAAAAATTCTAATGTTGTCAATTTCAACACAAAGTATGGGAGAACCTAGAACTCATTGATTTTTTGTAGATCTAGATCAGCACTACCCATGACAACTTGATTTGAGTCTAGAACTCTCATAAAAGTGTCAGCAGAGCATACCTGAAAATCCAAGTAACAAAAAATTCTAATGTTGTCAATTTCAATACAAAGTATGGGAGAACCTAGAACTCATTGATTTTGTGTAGATCTAGATCAGCACTACCCATTACAACTTGATTTGAGTCCAGAACTCTCATAAAAGTGTCAGCAGAGCATACCTGAAACTCGAAGTCTCCGCAGAGCATAACATGATGTCATCCAAGTAAACGATAAATTCTAATGTTGCGATTTTAAGTTCAAAGTATCGGAGAGGGTAGAACTCATGCAATCTTAGTAGTTCTAGATCAGTACTACCCGTTAAAACTTGATTTAAGTCCAGAACTCCCATAAAAGTGTCAGCAGAGCATACCTGAAAATCCAACTACCGAAAAATTCGTGTGTTATAATTTCAAATTCAAAGTACGGGAGAGGCCAGAACTCATTCAATCTTAGTAGTTCTAGATCAGTACTACCCGTTACAACTTGATTTAAGTCCAGAACTCCCATAAAAGTGTCAGCAGAGCATACCTGAAAATCCAACTACCGAAAAATTCGTGTGTTATAATTTCAAATTCAAAGTACGGGAGAGGCCAGAACTCATTCAATCTTAGTAGTTCTAGATCAGTACTACCCGTTACAACTTGATTTAAGTCCAGAACTCTCATAAAAGTGTCAGCAGAGCATACCTGAAAATCCAACTACCGAAAAATTCTAATGTTGTCAATTTCAATACAAAGTATGGGAGAACCCAGAACTCATTGATTTTGTGTAGATCTAGATTAGCACTAAGCATTACATTTTGATTTGTGTCCAGAACTCTCAAAAAAGTGTCAGCAGAGCATACCTGAAAATCCAAGTCTCCGCAGAGTATAACATGATGTCATCCAAGTAAACGAAAAATTCTAATGTTGCCATTTTAAGTTCAAAGTATCGGAGAGGCTAGAACTCATGCAATCTTAGTAGTTCTAGATCATTACTACCCGTTACAACTTGATTTAAGTCCAGAACTCCCATAAAAGTGTCAGCAGAGCATACCTGAAAATCCAAATACCGAAAAATTCTAATGTTGTCTTTGTAAATTCAAAGTATGGGAGAGGCTAGAACTCATTGTTTTTGTGAAAACCTAGATCAGCACTACCCATTACATTTTGATTTGAGTCCAGAACTCTCATAAAAGTGTCAGCAGAGCATACCTGAAAATCCAACTACCGAAAAATTCTAATGTTGTCAATTTCAACACAAAGTATGGGAGATCCTAGAACTCATTGATTTTGTGTAGATCTAGATCAGCACTACCCATTACAACTTGATTTGAGTCCAGAACTCTCATAAAAGTGTCAGCAGAGCATACCTGAAAATCCAAGTCTCCGCAGAGCATAACATGATGTCATCCAAGTAAACGAAAAATTCTAATGTTGCCATTTTAAGTTCAAAGTATCGGAGAGGCTAGAACTCATGCAATCTTAGTAGTTCTACATCAGTACTACCCGTTACAACTTGATTTAAGTCCAGAACTCCCATAAAAGTGTCAGCAGAGCATACCTGAAAATCCAACTACCGAAAAATTCTAATGTTGTTAATTTCAATACAAAGTATGGGAGAACCTAGAACTCATTGATTTTGTGTAGATCTAGATCAGCCCTACCCAATACAACTTGATTTGAGTCCAGAACTCTCATAAAAGTGTCAGCAGAGCATACCTGAAAATCCAACTACCGAAAAATTCTAATGTTGTCTTTGTAAATTCAAAGTATGGGAGAGGTTAGAACTCATTGATTTTGTGAAAACCTAGATCAGCACTACCCATTACATTTTGATTTGAGTCCAGAACTCTCATAAAAGTGTCAGCAGAGCATACCTGAAAATCCAAGTAACAACAAAAAATTCTAGTGTTGTCAATTTCAATACAAAGTATGGGAGAACCTAGAACTCATTGATTTTGTGTAGATCTAGATCAGCACTACCCATTACAACTTGATTTGAGTCCAGAACTCTCATAAAAGTGTCAGCAGAGCATACCTGAAATTCCAAGTCTCCGCAGAGCATAACATGATGTCATCCAAGTAAACGATAAATTCTAATGTTGCCATTTTAAGTTCAAAGTATGGGAGAGGGTAGAACTCATGCAATCTTAGTAGTTCTAGATCAGTACTACCCGTTAAAACTTGATTTAAGTCCAGAACTCCCATAAAAGTGTCAGCAGAGCATACCTGAAAATCCAACTACCGAAAAATTCGTGTGTTATAGTTTCAAATTCAAAGTACGGGAGAGGCCAGAACTCATTCAATCTTAGTAGTTCTAGATCAGTACTACCCGTTACAACTTGATTTAAGTCCAGAACTCCCATAAAAGTGTCAGCAGAGCATACCTGAAAATCCAACTACCGAAAAATTCTAATGTTGTCAATTTCAATACAAAGTATGGGAAAACCTAGAACTCATTGATTTTGTGTAGATCTAGATCAGCACTACCCAATACAACTTGACTTGAGTCCAGAACTCTCATAAAAGTGTCAGCAGAGCATACCTGAAAATCTAAGTCTCCGCAGAGTATAACATGATGTCATCCAAGTAAACGAAAAATTCTAATGTTGCCATTTTAAGTTCGAAGTATGGAAGAGGCTAGAACTCTTACAATCTTAGTAGTTCTACATCAGTACTACCCGTTACAACTTGATTTAAGTCCAGAACTCCCATAAAAGTGTCAGCAGAGCATACCTGAAAATCCAACTACCGAAAAATTCGTGTGTTATAGTTTCAAATTCAAAGTACGGGAGAGGCCAGAACTCATTCAATCTTAGTAGTTCTAGATCAGTACTACCCGTTACAACTTGATTTAAGTCCAGAACTCCCATAAAAGTGTCAGCAGAGCATACCTGAAAATCCAACTACCGAAAAATTCTAATGTTGTCAATTTCAATACAAAGTATGGGAGAACCTAGAACTCATTGATTTTGTGTAGATCTAGATTAGCACTACCCATTACAACTTGATTTGAGTCCAGAACTCCCATAAAAGTGTCAGCAGAGCATACCTAAAAATCCAACTACCGAAAAATTCGTGTGTGATAATTTTAAATTCAAAGTACGGAAGAGGCCAGAACTCATTCAATCTTAGTTGTTCTAGATCAGTACTACCCGTTACAACTTGATTTAAGTCCAGAACTCCCATAAAAGTGTCAGCAGAGCATACCTGAAAATCCAAATACCGTAAAAATCTAATGTTGTCATTGTAAATTCAAAGTATGGGAGAGGTTAGAACTCATTGTTTTTGTGAAAACCTAGATCAGCACTACCCATTACATTTTGATTTGAGTCCAGAACTCTCATAAAAGTGTCAGCAGAGCATACCTGAAAATCCAACTACCGAAAAATTCGTGTGTGATAATTTTAAATTCAAAGTACGGAAGAGGCCAGAACTCATTCAATCTTAGTTGTTCTAGATCAGTACTACCCGTTACATCATGGTATGTATTGTATTTTCAGGTATGTTCTGCTGACACTTTTATGGGAGTTCTGGACTTAAATCAAGTTGTAACGGGTAGTATTGATCTAGAACTACTAAGAGTGAATGAGTTCTGGCCTCTCCCGTACTTTGAATTTGAAATTATAACACACGAATTTTTCGGTAGTTGGATTTTCAGGTATGCTCTGCTGACACTTTTATGGGAGTTCTGGACTTTAATCAAGTTTTAACGGGTAGTACTGATCTAGAACTAGCAAGATTGCATGAGTTCTACCCTCTCCTATACTTTGAACTTAAAATTACAACATTAGAATTTTTCGCTTACTTGAATGACATCATGGTATGCTCTTCTGAGACTTGGATTTTCAGGTATGCTCTGCTGACACTTTTATGAGAGTTCTGGACTCAAATCAAGTTGTAATGGGTAGTGCTGATCTAGATCTACACAAAATCAATGAGTTCTAGGTTCTCCCATACTTTGTATTGAAATTGACAACATTAGAATTTTTCGTTACTTGGATTTTCAGGTATGCTCTGCTGACACTTTTATGAGAGTTCTGGACTCAAATCAAGTTGTATTAGGTAGTGCTAATCTAGATCTACACAAAATCAATGAGTTCTAGGTTTTCCCATACTTTATATTGAAATTGACAACATTAGAATTTTTCGGTAGTTGGATTTTCAGGTATGCTCTGCTGACACTTTTATGGGAGTTCTGGACTTAAATCAAGTTTTAACGATTAGTACTGATGTAGCACTACTAAGATTGCATGAGTTCTAGCCTCTCCGATACTTTGAACTTAAAATGGCAACATTAGAATTTTTCGTTTACTTGGATGACATCATGTTATGCTCTGCGGAGACTTGGATTTTCAGGTATGCTCTGCTGACACTTTTATGAGAGTTCTGGACTCAAATCAAGTTGTAATGGGTAGTGCTGATCTAGATCTACACAAAATCAATGAGTTCTAGGTTCTCCCATACTTTGTATTGAAATTGACAACATTCGAATTTTTTGTTACTTGGATTTTCAGGTATGCTCTGCTGACACTTTTATGAGAGTTCTAGACTCAAATCAAGTTGTCATGGGTAGTGCTGATCTAGCAATAACGTCATTACAAACCCGGTAAATATTGTGTTTTATTATGCAAAATCGCGAAAACCTTAGACAAAATTAACTTATTAATGTTATTTAAGTATAATAAATGCAAAGCAATATAAGTATATTATTAATCTTATTCATTAAAGCTAATACAGTGCCGACGGCATTGTAACGGCCGCGGAGAGTCGTTGGATGGAGGTGGCTTGCGATCGCTGTGTGTGGCGTCGTATGGGGGAGGCTTATGTTCAGTAGTGGACGAATAAATGCTAAGATGATGATGATGAAGCTAAGTCAGTAAGCGTCGGATGGGGGAGACCTAAGTTCAGTAGTGGACGAATAAATGCTAAGATGATGATAAAGAAGCTAAGTCAGTAAACGAGTTAAATACATTAATGTAGATTCTTCCGAAAAAGTGCTCGTGATATCTTCTGATCGTTAAAGTAAAATGGTATGTAAGTACCCACCTATACCGTTTTTTGTCCATCCTTCATTTAATTTCTTCTATGGTTTTCGCGATTTTGCATAATAAAACACTTTATTTATCCGGTTTTATCGCGTTTTTATTCATTATTTGACCCGAGCTTTCGCCAACTTTACAGTTGGCTTTTTAACCGACTTCAAAAAAGGAGGAGGTTCTCAATTCGTCGCGTATATATACAAGATGTAACAGGTAAGCCCTTTTAATCCGAAAGGGGGTTGATCTAGACGTCTAGGCGAACACCTTTTGTTCTACGACTTTTGAAAATTCGAACTTTTTTTTGAAAATTTTGAGATTATGTTTCACTGGAAAAACAGCTGTTTTTGAAAATAAAGGTAATTGAAGGTTTGATTGTAGTAGACCAAACTAAATGAAAGGACAACATAAGGTCAATAACCTCGAACTCTAAGAAACAGCTGATTTTCAAGTAAACTTTACACCTAAATTTTTCAAAAAGTACTTCGAATTTTCAAAAGTCGTAGAACAAAAGTTGTTCGCCTAAACGTCTAGAACAACCCCCTTTCGGATTAAAAGGGCTTACCTGTTACATCTTGTATATATTTTTTTTTCAAGGCCAACTGTAAAAAAGAAAAAGCCAACTGTAAAGTTGGCGAAAGCACGGGTCAAATAATGAATAAAAACGCGATAAAACCGGATAAATAAAAGTGTTTTATCATCCTTCATTTATTATGAGTAGTTAGGTACTTAAGTATGTGTGTGTCAGGGCCTTAATGTGAAAGCAAGAAAAGCAACGAGCAATCTTCTTTTTTTTCTAATATTTACCTCGATATTAGTAAAAACGTGATTGGAATGGAAACCGCAAAAAATGCCTTTTCATGATTCTAATTTTGGCGAGTTCTTTCCTATCCCCAGTTGAATAGGATTAATGTCGGTATCTAAGCCCAGTGTTTTGAAAGGTAAACCCTGCCGGTGCCTTCCTTCTTATCTTAAGCTAGAATTCCAAGAAATTGAGATTATACTTACTTATGACTAAAATTTGAGAAAGTCGCCTCATATATCACATATTTTTTGGTTTTGTTTTGTTATTGTTTCTGATATTCATTTTAAATTCACACGATTTGTAAACATAGTTACATTTCAGCGGGTCTTAATCGCGTATTATAATTTATTTTCTTACATCGACGTTTCGATCATGCTACAATGAATTTGGGCGTGTGAGGACTGGAGCTGCGACTGGTGTCGTCCTCTATTATAACCGTTGTTGTTTACTGTCCGGTGGTGAGTAGGTAAAGAAATTTTTAAAGTACTTACGTGAGTAACCGAACTACCCACATTTTCCGTTACACTAGTTCGTAAACAGTTTAAGGCACGCGTCACACTACACGAACTATGGGGCGCGACATACCACACTCACAACATCCGAAAACACGATTTGAGTTTTTCTGCGACACTTGCACATTCCTATTAGCGGATTCCACGTAGACGAGAGCGGTATCAACTTTCACGGTTGAAATTTTAATGTTTTTCTTTTTGGATTTATAAGGTAAAGATATTCTCGAATTAGGTAGGTAAGTAAGTACTTCTTCTTATCGTTTAAATTTTTAGAGAGGGTAAAACAAATTTTGTCAGACCAGAAACCAGCCACAGTCACAGTCAAGGCGGCATCCGTGGCCTCCAAAAGGTCTTTTCTTGTTTTAGGTACAAAGTTAAGTGAAGAACAAATGTCTTGCTGTGACGCCTCCTCCGTCCAGTTATGGCAGTTTTTTTTTAAATTTCTTATCGGTTGTGATCCGATTCGCCGATTTCGGAAATTCGCCAGTGTCAAGTAGGTATTGTTGATATTATATATAATATGCAAGTTATTTGCATCAAAATAATTGTCATAGTTAAAGTCAAGTCTAGGAAATCATTTGCAAACACGGCGGCCATTTACAAAGATTGTTCACGGAGCTTTGGAGACAACGCTAAAGTCCATGTTTTGCCCAGATTTTTACTTTCATTGCACTTGTACACCTTCACTAAACTAAATTTATTAATATGCCCCCGAAATTAAACAATTTGCACTCATTTAAACTAGGTTTCACACAAATGAAAATTTAGCACCACATCTCCTCAACGCGTTCCCGCCAAAACTCCCCTACGACAGATTGGAATGACCAAAGAAGTGCTGGCATGACGTCGTCATTAGGGTTGACATGCTTATCCTCACTACACGGGATGCTGAAGGTAGTGTGAAGTGAAGACGTAAGAACAGGAAAGCGGAACCCGGGCTCCCGAGAGGGATGCAACCAGAATCATCGCTCAGATTATGATGACGAGATTAGCAACAAAGATTTCCATTTACTTAGTTTTTTTTTTAATACTTTTTAATATATCTAATCAAGAAACGCTGGTCTGACCATCTCAGAGCAGAGTAACGGACCATTTAACGCCGCGGTTCGCCAGGCCAAGTTGAAAGGTTCACGTCATGATTCTCGGTAATGAGAGAACGATGGGTGAAAAAGAAGGTAAACTAGCTAATCTGTTTTTTTTTCTTCAAACGCTACCTCTACTCGTGCTAATTATACTACTCAATCCTACTATCCTATCCTACTAATATTATAAAGCTGAAAGTTTTTGTATGTATGTTTGTTACTCAATTACGTAAAAACCGCTGAACCGATTACCATGAAACTCTGTATGTAGATAGCCGGAGACCTTGAATAACACAGGCTTTTATCCCGATATTCCTGCAGGATTGGCGCGTGGCGCAGGTAGTATTATATTATAAACCCCTTTATATTATATTATTTTTTGTTTGTCGAAGGTTAACTTAAGCTACTTTTGATCCCGATATTTCGACCGGAGCCCTTAGTATGAGTTTTGATAGTTTATCGTCTCGATGAAACTGGCAGTTTACTTCATACATTTTCCATCAGCGCCCTAGCGGTAACTATTATGAACTAAAATAATGTATGAAAGTTTCATCGAGACGATAAACTATCAAAACTCATACTAAGGGCTCGGATTAACAAAAATTAACAAACTGTTTTTTTTTTAGATTTCTTCTTTAAAATGGTTTTTCCTTTTAGAAATTTACCAGTGTCAAGTATTATTAACATTTGCAAGTTATTTGCATTGAACGAAACAGTCAACTCGTCATAGTTAAAGTCAAGGCGAACCATCAATGTAAAAAAGGGGGCCATTTTTTACAATGTTTGTTCACGGAGCTTTGGAGACAACACTAAGCTAAAGTCAATGTTTTGCACCGATTTTCACTTTTATTTACACTTGTACACCTTCACGAAACTAAATTGATTAATATGCCCCTAAAATTAAACAATTTACACGCATTTGAACTAAGTTTCACAAATATGAAAATTTAGCAACACATCTCAACGCATTCCCGCCAAAACTCTTTTTTTTTAGATTTAAAGAACAAAAGGCATGGATGGCTCTGTTTCCCACAATTTAAGACATAAAGATAAACTCGCTTTACCTAATTCAAACTTAGCTTTACATTCCACTGGTCCATATGTTATGTGCATAAAAATATATAACACAATTCCACAACATATTAAAGATGAGACTAAAATAAATATATTTAAAAAATGTTTACATAAATATCTATCAGAAAAGGCCTACTACAGTCTTAAAGAATTTTTTGAAGACAATACATATAATAGACATAAGTAAATATTCCCTCCAAATAAGTACAATAAATTTAAAGTACCTATATTTGTAATTAAATTATATTTACAGGTAATAGTTTTTATGGAAATAACTGTAGTAGTTAGATACTAGTAGACTTTAAGTAGGTAACTACTAACTTAAATTATTAGTTTTAAGCTTAAATTGCAGTGCCCAACCGGGTTCATAATGTAAACAAAATGTCATTTTGTAAACCATTACCTTATGAAGCAATAAATAATAATTATTATTATTATTTATTCTTACGTAAATCGTATCTCCTTTTAGGGAATTTTCAGAAAGCACGGGCCAAAGCCAAGTGCGTTTTAATTTTAATCATATAGAATTGTCATTATTGAGAAATTTACGGGTGAGACGACAGGTATTTAGGATGGCTGCTTTTTGTAGTTGTATATATACTAAAGGGTTAATATTTAAAATGCTAAGGCTAGTGTGAAGAGTTTTGGGTATAACACCAGTGGAAGATATAACAATCGGGATAGTGCGTGTGTGATTTCCTTGCCATTGTGTTCTTAATTCTACTGAGAGATCGGTATATTTGGCTATTTTTTCTGAATAGGTAGTGACCAAGTTGTGGGTATTGCATACGGCGATGTCTATAAGGTAAACGGATTTATTTTGCTTATCAAGTAATGTCAAATCAGGCCTATTGTTATAAATGGTTTTGTCAGTTATGATGGTCCTGTCCCAGTAGAGTTTATAGTTTGAATTTTCTAGGATGACTTCTGGGTTATATTTGTAATATGCAACTTTGTCTTTTATTAATTTACATTGAAAAGCGAGGTGTTGGTGGATTATAGAAGCAACTTGGTCATGACGATGCTTATAGTCGGTTTGGGCTATTGATCTACAAGCGCCAGTTATATGTTGAATAGTTTCTGGGGCGGAATGGCATCTTCTACAGGTATCAGAGCTATTGTGTCGGCGAATTATATACTTCTGATAATTGGCGGTGTCTATCACTTGGTCTTGGATTCCCAACATAAAACCTTCAGTTTCCGGAAATAGTTCTCCTTTCTGTAACCAAGCATTAGAAGCTTTCAAATCTACGTGGGGTTGTTGGAGATCAAGACGATGTCTTCCATGTAGCGATTTATTAGTCCAGGCAGCTATTTTATCTTTGTCACTTATTAATGTGTCATAAGATTGGTTAATTTCAGAGTTTATCGTGTGTAATTTAAGAGGTGTAAAATTCTTGTCTATCTGTATTATTATTCTATGTAGGTCTGAGGTTTGCGATTTTTCGGAAAAATATTTTCTTAAGTTTGTTATTTGTTTATTGTGTTGGTTTTTTATATCAATAAAACCTCGGCCACCTTCTTCCCTAGGCAAGGTCATTCTCTGGACACAAGATCTCGGATGGTGTTTACGATGGGCTGTCATGGAAGTATTAATTATTCGCTGTAACCGTATGAGATCTGAGGTTGACCAGTTTTATTATTATTATTATTATGGTTGATTAGGACTAAGTACCTGCCCTAATTTCATTTAGACGGTTACTGGACGTACCTAGTATAATACATACCTACCTACAGTTACTCAACTCTGTACCACAGTCTGTACTACGTAACTTGAAACAAAGGGTTTAGTTCTGTCGTTCTGAATAGGTCTCGTTAATTGAACCCAGCATGCTTGCGATACGCGAACGCTGAGCATGACTTGTGAACTCCAAATGGATTTCCCTTGTTGGCCCTAATGCGTATTTATTGTTACTAACATCGTTGCAATGTCATGGTTTTACTAACTTTATGTAGGTAGGTAACTATTGGTGAAGGCTAGACAGACGTGGCGTAGGTAGTATAATGTACTAAGTATATTGTTATATATATAGTATATAATAATATATTCTAAGTCTTAGAAGATGTTATTAAGCTGGTAGGAAATGAATTTATCTACTACCTAACTTTACAATACGATATGCTACGTTATGCTGCGTTTTTTATGTTTACAAAAATGAAATAAGTACTTATTTCATATATTTTTATAATTAAGTATTGCTCAAGGTGGTGTTTAAATAGGGAGAACATGTTCACCATGGCTTTTGAAAATTTATCTCTTTCCGAAAATATGTATATCTAACTAGCTGCGTCCCGCGGTTTCACCTGCGTAAGTCCCATTCCCGCGGGAATATCGGGATAAAAAGTAGCCTATGTGTTAATCCAGGTCCCCAGCTACCTATATTCCAAGTTTCATCGCAATCGGTTCAGTAGTTTTTGCGTGAAAGAGTAACAACCTCACATACATACATACATACAAACTTTCGCGTTTATAATATTAGTAAGATTTCATAAAAATGGTTATTTGAAATGAAGTTAACACTAAAGTAACTAAAACCGCCGAATTTCAATAAACATAATCCTGCTCCCGCCAAAACTCCCTACCGTCAATTTCAGAACTGCCTGAACGTCAATGTCAAAACGTAAAGCGGGAAATGGTATTGCCATTTTAAGCAAAGTAGCACCATTTTTGTTACTTTACGATTGTGTCAATTTTTCACCAAACTTGAAACGATAAAATATTTTTCATCACATCTATTCGAAAAGAGCTATTCCAATCCCTGTAAACTAACTCGCCGGCAAAACGTTTTGCCTCTCTCTTAGCAGGGATTTTACTTTTCCGGCTATTGATTGGCCGGGGGGATTTGAATTTGGAATGTGTGTATATTTGTAAAAAGTTTCAACCACCAAAGAGTTCCAATAGAAATAGAAGAGGAATACACTAGGAATAGAACAGGAGTAGACTAATAGTAGAGTAGGAGACTCGGAATAGACAAGGAATAGTCTTGGAATAGACTAGTAATAGTCTTTGAAACATTTGTGTTAACAAGTTAATGTACTCATTTTCTCATAGAGGGTGATGAAAAGTAGAATGTCTACCTCAGGAGCAAATACTATTTTTAGCTCGAGTGAGGTACTTTGAATCCCTCGATTCTGGATTCAAAAAAACACTCTCGCCGTAAAACTAGTCTTTTCTCTCTTGGTATGACAATCTACTATTACAACTTGGACAATATTTTTCTAAAACAGATTTTAAATAGTCGGATTGGCATTGCAACAATGCTGTTAAAAAAAACGTAAAATGAGTTGTATTTTTTTAAATTTATATAATGTATTTTGATTCTTGAATGCTATATGTATAGACCTGGGAATAAATATAAATTTATATTAAGTTTTTATTAATGGGATTCCAGGCTCTTCATCAATAATTTGTCTCTAATACTCTATGAATTCAAACAATTGTATTAGACTGCATTTTGCGTCTGGAATGCTTCTGCTTTTATATCCGAAAATCTTCATAAGTTGTATAAACCTTTACAAACTCAACGCGACCAACTATCAATTTTTAAAAACGATTTTCAACCACACCTTAAATCACGGACCTAACCGGTAACATTAACAGAAAACACATCGGAATTCTAAACCTCCTTCGTTTTACCCGACTGCACTGCACAAAAATGTAGGTAACCGGATTTTTAAAATTTTGGTTATTTTTTTGTCGTTACCTATTTATTTGTTTTTTGTTGTGCTCAAGGCTACTACTAGAAATAATTTTAAGCAAAAACACATGTTTGTTATTTGACATTGAGGTTTGAACACCTACTCTGGTGCCCTTACAAATTCTCGAGCGAATAAGGAAACTCGCGTAGCCTAGTTGGAAAGGGCACCGGAGTAATGATCGAGAGTTTAAACCTTGCCATGAGTAAATTTTTGAAGTTGTATTTTGAAGACGAATATTTAATTTTCTAGTCAAATAAAAATTAAGTAAAGGAAATACTTGTAACTTATTCATTTTGCTGTTGGCAATTGGCAACAAACTAAAGATAAACTGTCGGTTGGCTGACGTGTTGTTGTTGTAAAATACTTTATAACTACAAAACAGATCTTGTTGATTGCAAAATACATAGTTTTAAGCCGGTTTCCAAGATGCTGAAGGCAGTTATTCTAATCGGAGGTCCTCAAAAAGGTAGATAATAGTTTTAACCACGTCACATTACATCCACCGGCTTTTTCAACCAAATTTTTGATAAACGTTATCTGCTCAAAATTCCTGAAAAAAACTATTGTTATGCACTCGGTACCGATACCATTGAGGTACCGATACATTAACTCGATACTGTATCAGTCGTCAAGTATCGAAGCTTACTTGTATCGAATAGATTTTGGAATTTTTTCCAATAAAAATATTGTTTGACTGTTAAAGCGATTTCTGAAAGCGGTGACTGTTGCAACAACTTTGGATAACAATCTTTCGCAAGGTACTTAGTTACAGAGGTGCCTACTACATTGAAATAAATGCGTGCTTGTTTATTAATTAATAACGCTGGGAATACTGGCTTTAAATCCTCCTATTTCTCTAATAAATTAGATTTTATAGCTCCTCCTTAGCTATTTTAAATAGTTTTAGTCATTGTTGACATTGTGTTTTTGCACATAAGAAGGTTTTGTACCATTTTGCATAGGTAGGTAATGAGGAAAAAGGATGATAATATTGTCATCAGGCTTTACTAACATCCTAAACATCACATTAACTCTTTTAAATATGTGGCATGTATGTATAAAAGCTGTGTTCCCACTGCAAGCATGGTGTAAAGTTATTGAGATTTTATGGTAGATGGTTTTGTGGTACAAGTTTAGGCTATGTCTGCATAGGCAGGAAGCTGGCTTAGAATCTAGAGGCTAGCGAGTCACCTAATTAAAACAATCAGTGTAGAAATTTCGCAACAGCTCTGAGTGTTTGGCGACTAGCTGTGTATCTTGTCAGAATGCATGCCACTAGGTACTAAGCAAGCCGCTGCCTATGCGGCCGTAGCCTTCAAGTTTGTATCATTTTATTATTTTGTTTTCATGTAATATGTTTGAGACATCATTCATATTACATGTATCTATTATCTATACTTTTAATAAAGGAAGAGAGGACAAAAAGTCTGTACTTAGAAGTAAATTAAAAGTAGCCTAGGGGACTTAGGAAAAGTAAAAGACCAATTTTTTAAATTTCATGTCTGTTTCTCTGTACCTTATACAATTAAAAGCTACTAATCCGATTGAAATCTGGTTTTCAATATTGGATATTACTAATTTCGAGGAACCATGTGGTATACTTTACATCAAAATCCAGTTATTAGAACTCAATTAAAGAACGAAAAACTATGCTTTGCACTATTTCTATGCAGACAAAGCGGGTAACAGCTAGTGCAAAATAAATATTAGAAGCTACAGCACTGATAATGTTGTTGTCTATTATAAAAATGAAATAAGACTCACTGTTCAAAGATGTTGATGAATGACATTTAAAACCTCAAACACATAATTGAGTTAATAATAGTGCTATTATTATTATTTCTAGTAGGGGATGGACGCCAGCGCAAGCACTAGGTGGGTGATCGGTCCTCTCATGTTAGGACCATTTGACCCTGTTACCTAATCGTGTTAGTGTTCCCACAGTAGCTGTTTACAACTGTGTCTAATGTCTAATGTCATTTACTGTTAAGGTTGAGGCACTGCATACCATAGTTTAAACTTGAAGGAAATAATTAAAACTAGTCTTCTTTTAGGAACCAGATTCCGTCCCCTTTCCCTCGACACTCCAAAGCCACTGTTCCCAATCGCAGGGCTACCTCTTATCCAGCATCACATCGAAGCATGCATAAAGCTGGAAGAATGCAAGGAGATTCTTATCATTGGATCTTACACAAGCACGCACATGGCGCAGTTTGTCAGCGACATGCAGAAGGAATATCATGTCATAATAAGGTATTTTGTTTTTAAAATTAATAGCTTATACCCTGGGGTATCACTCCCGCAATCTCTTAAAATCATTGGGATAAAACTTGTACATTTCACTCCCAAAGATGTAATGTAGCTGCATATTACATTTTATCAAAATCGGTCTATATTGTCATACTAAAGATATTTGGTAAGTAGTAGGGACTTACCAAATATCTTTTGTAGGTATAGATTTGACAAGATTTACAAGTCTCGACTGATCAATGGAAAGCCTATTATTGAATAATTCCCTAGGTACCTCCAAGAGTTCACACCACTCGGCACTGGCGGCGGTCTGTACCACTTCCGAGACCAAGTAAGAGCTGGAAACCCTGAGGCTTTCTTTCTACTTAATGGAGACGTCTGCGCTGATTTCCCTCTCAAAGAACTTTGGAAGTTCCATGAGGAGAAGCCTGGGGCTCTGGTGAGAACTATATTATTGTTGTAAAACCATTTGTCCTGACTGAATATCATGTTGCATGCTATTTTTGGCACTGTAGTGCCCAGGACTTTGTTAGATGGACTTTGATGATGGGGATTGTGGGGCCTAGAACGATGATTCGACCCCCAGTCTGTCACTAAAGATTGTCCGCCATTGGTCGATCATATGTAATACTGTACGGAACATGTCAGTGTGTGCATCTGCTGCTGTGTGACAGTGGAACATGTTTTTTTTTTCGATTTAATAGTGAAGTTAGATCTCTATTCTATTTATTCCTCGTAGCCTATATAAACCTCCCAGCCTAGTGAGGTGAGCCATGCCCAGAGGAAAAAACTGATCAATATATCTGGAGCTAACTAAGCCGTGGATTTCTTCACGATGTTTTCCTTCACCGAAAGAGCTAAGTTACTAACGCACATACTCAGATTTCTTTAATAGTCTAGGTAGGTAGGTATCTACTAATTATTTCAAGGAAACTTTTTTATCAGTACTCAAACAAATATATAAATTTACACTTAGACTAAAGATTGATTTGATAATTAATACCTAGCTGCGCCCTGCGGCTTTATTTACCTTATTATGGCAAAAAATTACACAAACAATTTATACGAGTATGACGTTGAGTTGAACATTCTCATTTACTTCTGTTTTTTACTGTTACTTTTCCCATGATAAAGATAAAAACAAAAATAAAATCCGTACTATGCCACACACTACAGCCCTGTACTCTAAGAGCTTTTTCGGTATGGCAGTAAAAATTTATAACAAAATTTCTGAAAATATAAGAAATATCGACAACAGCTTTTTCTTCTCAAAGGGAACTTAATGACTTTTTAGTGAATAAAACTTATGACGAGATCCAGCATTTTTTGAACGAACCTTGAGTGATAATTGGCGAAATAGATTGTTCCTGGCATTGTCTAAGTTTATGTTGTGCTTAAATAGTCAGATTTGTATTGTATATTACCGTTGTACTCCTTCATTTTACCTAGTTATTAAGAAATTTGCATGTCAATTCACTTGACTTAGTTGAGAAACTTAAAATTTATGTACGTACTATCAAGATCCTTGTAACTAAAGGCAAATAAATGAATTGAATTGAACTTTTTGTTACTTTACTTCTGTTTTTGCAATGTTTGATTAAAATTAAACATATTAACAACAAACAAATTATATCAGTCTACTCTAGACTTTAATAAGACGTCTGTAAAAACCTCGAAATGTAGGTTGTTGAATTAAATGCTGTTTTCCTCAGGTAACAATAATGGGCACAGAAGCGACGCGACAACAATCCGTGTTCTACGGTTCCATGGTACTACATCACACCAACAAATCAGTCACCCACTACGTTGAAAAACCTAACAGTTATGTATCTACATTGATCAACTGCGGGGTGTATGTGTGTTCATTGAACGTCTTCCAGACCATGGCTGAAGCTTTTCAGAGGAAACAAAGTGGATTTTATAAGTAAGTATGATTGCTGTGATAATTAGATGTAAATATACAGGGTTATTATGGGTTTCGAATCCAAAACCGTTCAGCAGGTGATTCTCCACATAAAAACGAATAACTTTTGTTCTACGACTTTTAGAAATTCTAAGTAGTTTTCGAAAACATATTTTGACGACCTCTGTGGAGCGTCGGGCAAACGCTTGAATTCAATGCAGAAGGTTGGGGGTTCAATTCCCGCCAGGTGCAAATATTATTGCTTAAAAATTAAAGTTTGTATCTGGTCTGGGTGTATTTCTATACAAGATGTAACGGGCATGCCCTTTTAAGCCGAAAGGGGGTTGTTCTAGACATCTAGGCGAACAACTTTAGTTCTACGACTTTTGTAAATTCGAACTTTAATTAGAAAATTTTGAGGTTATGGTTCACTGAAAAAACAGCTGCTTTTGAAACTAAACTTAATTGTAGTTTCGATTGTTGTCGACTAAACTAAATGAAAGGACAAGATAAGGTCAATGACCTCGAACTCAGAGAAACAGCTGATTTTCAAGTAAACTTTAAACTTAAAATTTTCGAAAACTACTTCGAATTTCCAAAAGTTGTAGAACAAAAGTTATTTGCCTAGACGTCTGGAACAACCCCCTTTCGGCTTAAAAGAGCTTACCCGTTACACCTTGTATATAATATTATGTATGCATTTACAAAAGAAACTTAAATAAAAGTAGTATATCTGTTGTCTTGTCACTGTAACACAAGGCAAGCTTAGCAGCTTACTACGGGGCTAGATGGCGCTGTGTGTTGGTCACAGAATTTATTTATTTATTTTATGTTTCAGTGGTAACGGTCAAAGTAGTCCGGACTACATGTCGTGGGAGCAAGACGTGTTGGCACCTCTAGCGGGTACCGACAAGATGTACGCTTTACAGGTTAGTTACTTAATTCCGTTCTGTTCGTCTTGTCTCTCAAAATTACTAGTACTAAAATGTTTAGTTCCCAAAATGTTAAGTTACCTGAAATATCGACTATCAAAAAGTCTAGTTTCACAATCACCTACTATCTCCAGATAGATAAAGCGAGACGGTAGGAATGCAAACAAAAGACTATCGAAGAAGAAACAAAACACGACGGAAGTAGAAATAAAAGACGGTGAAGTAGAATTAAAAATCAGAGAGTACACAGCTGTCAAAATTAAAATTTAAAATACTTCTATCTCGAAACAAAATTGAACAAATATTTAAAGCTCCCATACATACAACAGACGTGCATTTTAATATTTTCACCACTAACGCCATCTAGTGATTAATTGGAGTAAGTTACGTTCAGGGATTTCGCTTAATCTAGTTTTGGACTAGATTAATATAGGGCTAGAGTATTTGGCGGAAACGCGGTAAAGAGATGTGTTGCAAAATTTTCATTTTTGTGAAACCTAATTCAAATGCGTGTAAATTGTTATTTTCTGGGGCATATTAATTTAGTTTCGTGAAGGTGTACAAGTGTAGTGAAAGTGAAAATCGGTGCAAAACCTGGACTTTAGCGTTGTCTCCAAAGCTCCGTGAACAGTCATTGTAACAGGCCGCCGTTTTGCAATGATTCCCTCGACTTGACTGGTTCGATGCAAATAACTTGAAAATATTAATAATACTTCGCAATGGGTAATGTCCAAATGGAATATAGCCATATAAAAGAAGGAGAAGAATATAGGGCTGACGTTTATATTATTTGCTTATCCGTTCTTCAGGTAAACAACTGGTGGTCGCAAGTGAAAACGGCCGGGTCAGCCATATACGCGAACAGACACTATCTCGAGCTGCACAAGTCTCGAGACAGCTGCGGAGAGAGGAAGCAACAGATGTGTAATGCAACGTGCCATGTGATACCCGATGTGTTTGTACATCCGTCTGCCACTGTCCATTCTACTGCTGTGGTAAGAATTGTTCATATATAATGATGGCAATTTTACTGTCACCAAATCCCAAAAACATAACCTAAAAATTATGGAACGAATTATGGATTTGTTTGTTTTAAAAGATTTACCAACAACAACAACAAAACTTATTATAAAGGAAGAGACAATTGAAAAAAAAAAACAAAAAGTTCCTAAAATTAAGTCCAGACAGTTGACGGCTTAGAGTAATAATTAGGTTGACGGCCTCTGTGGCGCGGCGGGCGAAGCTCAGACTGCAATACAAAAATTTCTGCTGACCATAATAAATGTTACAAGACTAAATTATACTGAACCGATTTGAAAAATTCTTTCACCAATCGATAGATAGATCGAGGAGTAACTAAGGCCACTTTGATCCCGATATTCCCACTTGCTAGTGCACGCATTTAGTGTCTAAATGGGAATATCGACGATAGAAGACTTATGATTTATCCGTAGATCGGTCCGAACGTGTCGATAGGTGCTGGCGTGACGATCAAAGCCGGCGTCAGGATCAAGGAATCTATACTACTGAACAATGCTACCGTCAACGAACATGCCTTAGTTATGTATTCTGTCGGTGAGTATGTCGGAAGAATTTTTATGATTTCATTGAATATGCGAAGTATTCGACTAAAACTATTCAACTAAAAATAATCCAGAATGATTATTCAATAGAAATTACAATTCGATTTAATAGCAATTAAACTGTATTACGTCAAATAAAAACGATTTCGACTAACTGTAACATGTCAAAATTTCGAAATTCATTGTATTGTTTATTGTTTTGACGGCCTATGTGGCACTACAATACTAAAGGCTGCCGGTTCGATTCCCGCCGAGTGCAGGTATTTATGCTTGAAAATAAATATTTGTATCTGGTCTTGGTGTATTTCTATGTATAATATGTAAAGTATGTATTTACAAAATAAAAATAAACATAAGTAGTATATCCGTTGTCTAGTCACCGTGACACAAGCTTAGCAGCGTCAGCACGCATTTTTTTTGTATTACAGTAGGTCAAAACGCGACGGTAGGCGAGTGGGCGCGCGTGGAAGGCACTCCGTCAGACCCCGACCCCAACAAACCGTTCGCCAAGATGGACAACACTCCGCTCTTCAATACGGACGGACGACTCAACCCATCTATCACTATATTAGGCAAGTATTGTTAAACCCCCTCCCGTATATCCTACCAAGCGTCGCTTAACCCAAACGATCATTTAAAGTACCCTATATCTTATTTCTACCCCTAAACTAACTCTGTACCAAATTTCATTCTAATTGCTGCGATTGTTCTTTATGACCCATCACGTATGTGTCATGCCAAGCGTTGCTTAACCCTTACGATTATTTAAAGTAATCTTTAACTTATTTCTACCCCTAAACTAACCCTGTACCAAAATTAATTCTAAACGGATCAGCCATTCATTTTGACCCATCACGAATGTCATACCAAGTGTTGCTTAACCCGTACGATCATTTAAGGTACCTACCTATATTTTATTTGTACCCCTGAACTAACCCTTGTACCACAATTCATTTCGATCGGTTCCGCAGTTCTTGAGTTGTAAATAGTGCAGCTAACACTACTTTCTCTTAATATTTAGCTAAGTCCTGCAGTTTCACCCGCGTAAGTCCCGATCCCGTGGGAATATCGGAATAAAAATAGCCTATGTCACTTCTCGATAATGTAGCTTTCTATTAGTCAAAGAATTTTTAAAATCGGTCTAGTAGTTTCAGACATTACCCCCAATGTACACACTTACATACAAACTAACGTTACCTGTTTATAATATTAGTATAGATACATCCAGTGAACGGATATAAGCATGGAAGTATTCCTTACGCTTCAAAATGAGACCACGTAAAAAAGGCCGCGATGATTTAAAAGTGTGCCGCGACACAAATCCGTCATTTCGGTTGTACTCGGATCGGGTCATTCAAAGAACCAATCACGTTAGTGAACAGCGTATTGCCGCCGGGCCGTCATCGTTGGCAACACACAATTGGTGAAAATATAAACAAAGGTCCAATTGCTTAGCGTATTCGAAGAAGTTTTGGCGCTATTATTTGAGGTAACTGTATGGAAAGGCTTCTTCCACGCTTAAATCCGTTCACTGGATACATCATTACGTGGGTGAAACCGCGGGTCGCAGCTAGTTGTATACAAAACCAAATTAAAACGCATCATTCTGTTTTAATTGCGTTTATTTAAATGATAATGTGTATCGTTACAGGTGCAGGTGTAATAGTTCCAGCTGAGACGATTCTGCTGAACTCGATAGTCCTGCCGCACAAACATCTGTCGAGGAGTTTCAAGCACGAAATCATATTATAGTACCTCATTTTACTAATTAATTAGACTTTAAGGTGACACCAAATTCGTGACTTACACACTTACACATATTTTGGTGAATAGTGTATTCGTTGTTTAGTACCCATATCACAAGCCGAGTTGCTTATCTTGAGCACACACACATCAGCATTACATGAATAGGTAGCAACAGGTTAATGTACAATTAAATGTATTTTAACACTAGCTGCGCTCAGAGGTTTCTATCGTAAGCTCGGTTCCTGCGAGATTATCGGGATAAAGAGTAGCCTATGTGTTATTCGCGGTATCCAGCTACCTATATTCCAAGTTTCATCGCAATCGGTTTAGTAGTTTTTGCGTGAAAGAATAACGAAGTCACATACATACAAACTTTTATGTTCATAATATTAGTAAGATACTCAAAGTCTGGCACGGCGGTAACTTTATAAAAAAACACGAGGTTTTTATTTTAAAGACGTTTATTCGTCATTGAGGCTTCTTACAGACTGACTTGAATACATTTTGAACTTATAACGAAAGCTTAACTAGACTAAACATCCTTTTCGTAGGAATGCTTGCATCATCTGTTTTACTCGTGGAATATTCCTATGAATTTGCTGATGACACAAACATTACCTGGGATTGAGGGGCCGTAACTCCTCCCCCCCTAGTGTCAAAACCATTTTCAGTGTTTTCCATAGAAATATGGTTTTGACCCAAGTTTCTACAAGATGTAAGCTTATTTCTAAATTTAATGAAAATATAAAAGCTTACAAAAATGATTATGATTACATATAAAATAATTGTTCCTAAACTAACACTTTTTTAATTCCATAAAACTCTTATTGTTTCTAATGTCACTTTTCTTTAATACATATGATAATGCGTGCAGTTTGGTTATATCGACATCATCGTAGTATGCCGGTGAGATTCTTTCTGCAGCAGGATACTCCACTTCAGGTAGAGTCAGCAGGGGTAGTGGTCGATACATATCAGGAGCCATGTTAGTAATTTTTCTTTTCAAGTAGAGTCTGCTTATGTTGATTTCACAGTCATCTTCCAGTGTAAGTATATATGTCCCCAGGACATCGTATCTGAGGACCTCGTTGTTGCAGTACCGGGTCACCGTGACTTTCTTGTTCGTGAAAAGTATCCATCTGTCTTTTTGTATAAGTTCCAGTCTCACGCCTTCGATGATTACTGGTAATGGTTTACAGGATGTAACATTGTTTTCGTATGAAACTAAAGAAGCGACGCAGTTGTCTTTCAGCAAGGATGACAAACTGTTTTCAGGGCACAGGAACAAAGAGTCTTCGATCTGAGGGCACGGTTGAGCGAGCGAGATGGTTTTAGACCCCTTTACCAAAAGGATAGGGTATTTAGGTAAAATGACAAAGGTTTGGTTTAAAGGACTCAATACAGGAAGAGGATGGACTGTGTAGTAGGTATAATTAGAGGTTTCTACAATTGGTACTTCAATGATGAATACTATCTGGTTCTGTTTTACATAGGCTTTTATGTTAGAACACTGTTCTAGATTCAGTACATTTTCAGAATTTACAGGATATGGAAACTTTACAGATTTTTCTAATGGACTTAAAATGTTCAGGAATTCTTCTGTATTAATAATGGAACTATGTATAGTATTAACTTTACTAAAAGCTAGTGCGGTTTCGATCTCATCCAATATAGTATAGAGAGTTTGAAAGTTATGAAGGAAAATGTTAAATAATGTAGTCAAGCGCTGTATGCTTGCTGTTTTATTGATAGATAGTTCCATCTCATTGAGTTTTTCCGTAATTTGGATGAAATTGTAACGGGTAGAATTTGCAAAATGTTCCACTGTACCAATCATTTCGGTAATCAAGGTCATTTTATTTTCAAACGCGTTTTGTTTTGTCATTACATCGCCAATCAATTGATCATATTTTCTAGCATCGTCATTATCTAAATTTCCAGATATAAGTTTAATGAGAGAACCTAAAGGGTTTATGAGATGGCTCTGGCTGTGGGCTATCAGAAGCAGGATGCACCTGTGGAGGACGTTTAATATCTTTAATGTGGACCTTAGTGGCTATCATTTTATTGGTAAGATATTCATATAGGTGTTTAGTCCTACGGCAATGCTCTTTTACAAGATGTTGGGTATATTGTTTGTTAAAATCTACGTCAAAGGGATCATTTGATTCAGTATGACCAAATACTACCTCGAAAGGTGTAAGTCCGGTAGTAGAGTGAATTGTTTGATTATACGACATTATAGCGTATGTCATTACTGAACTAGCGTCGGTTAATTTTTGTTCATATTTAGCTAGTCTATATATTTCTAGGATTGTTGAATGAAATCGTTCTATTAGTCCTGTAGAGTTAGGGTTATGCGGTGTAGTCAAGTGCAAATTTATTTTATAAAAGCTTAAGGTTTCCTTTGTATTGTTGAATTCTGAGCCTGGGTATGATGTTATTCTATTTGGAGTTCCGTAAAATGAAAAATATTTAATGAGCGCTCGAACTAGTTCAGGCGTGCTGCGATTTGAAAGTTTGAAGGCTTGTCCTAATTTACTGAATGCATCTATGATAGTTAAAAAGCTAGTTCCTTCTATGGTAAATATGTCCATAAAACATTCTTCAAAAGGTTTTGTTTGAATTTGGGTTAGCTGAAGCACTGGCTTTATTGGTTTACGGTCGTATTTCATTGCTTTGCACGTTTCGCATGCGTTTATTACGCTGGCTACTGTTTGCTCCATATTGTGCCAGAAATATGTCCTCCTTAAATGTAGTAGAGTTTCTTTGATACCACGATGGCATGTCTTTCCTTGGTGATATTTGAGGACTACGTCCCGTTGTTCGTTTTCATCTTCTATATAAACTACGCGTTCGGTGCATTCAAAGAGTTTTACTGCATTTTTCTTAAAAAGGGTTAGGACAGCTTCGTTGAAATGTTTCCTATGTAATTTGTCTTCAAAATAAAAGAAATACCTAGTTTTGGGTCTAATATACTCTTTAAGTAGTTGCTTAATAAGATCTATTCTATTAAGAGGCATATGCACTTCAAAAACTTTTTGTTTATGTCGTAATAAGTCTTTTACTGATATATTGTCTCGGTTCCAAGTAAAAACTAGAATTTGGTTGGGTTTTTTTCCATTTTTATAAATTATGTTGTAGTCAAACTCTTCCAATCTAAGTTTCCAGCGGGTTAGTTTACTGTTTGGTTCTTTAATTGATCCAAGCCACGCCAGAGGTCTGTGGTCGGTATATATTGTAAACTTGCGACCGTAAAGGTATGGTCGGAAATGTTTGACTGCCCAAACTATCGCGAGAAGTTCTTTCTCGATGGTACTGTAACGAGTTTCAGCTTCATTCAACGTTCTGCTCGCATAAGCTATAGGTTTATCTGAGCCTATAGGACCTTGTGATAGTACAGCTCCAATCGCAAAGTTAGATGCGTCTGTGGTAAGTACAAAAGGCTTAGTAAAATCTGGGTATTGTAGTAATGGGGCATTTGTCAGTAATTCTTTACATGTTTCAAATGCTTTTATAAACGCTTCATCTATTACAACTTTATTTTTCTTCTTGAGGCAGTTAGTCATTGGCTGTGATTTTTGCGAAATCTTTGATAAATTTCCTATAGTAGCCTATAAGACCTAGAAAGCTTTTGATTTCCGTCGGGGTTCTTGGTAATGGATATTTCATATAGCATCAATTTTGTCATTATTTGGTTTAAGACCTTCGGCTGTGATCGTATGTCCTAAGTAAAGAACTTCCTTCCGGAGAAACTCGCATTTATTTAGCGTAGCTTTAAGGTTATTTTCCCTCAGTCTCTCGAATACCTTTCTTAGCTTCTCTATGTGTTCTTGGAGGCTTGTGGAATAGACTATGATGTCATCAAGATAAACTAAGCAATGAATGCCTTGTAGTCCTTTTAAAGTAGAATCCATAGCACGTTGGAAGGTAGCTGGGGCTGTTTTGAGTCCAAATGGCATACGAAGGAATTCGTAATGTCCTGCTTGAGTTGTGAATGCTGTCTTATGTCTGTCCTCTTCTCTAACTTCTATTTGATGGTATCCACTTGCTAGATCTATTGTACTAAAATATTGGGACTTTCCTAATTTGTCAAAAAGATCTGGTATATTAGGGATTGGGTATTTGTCATCTATAGTTATTTCATTTAAACGTCTGTAGTCGATTACTAGCCTATATTTCTTTTCACCGTTTTCACTCTTTTTCGGGACTAAATGTACGGGGGCTGACCATGGGGAATGCGAATCTTTAATAACGTTTTCTTTTAGCATTTTGTCTACATGTCTTTGAATTTCTTCATTTACTACTGGTGGATGCCTGAAGGGCCTAACGTAGATTGGATCTTCGTTAGTTGTGCGAATGCTATGCTTTACGTGTCCTGTATGGGTTAATGGGATTTTATCAGAATGGAAAATATCTCTAAATTCATAACAAAGCTGTTGAATTGCCTCTCGCTCTTCGTTATTGAGATGTTCCAATTTTATGTTATTTAAATTTTCTTTTAACATGTTATCTATTTCTATATCGTTAGTGTCATGAGTAAAATTAAGCTCACATTTAGAAAGGGTTTCATTATTAACTTTAGTTACCTTAAGTTGGTTATTGAAACACAAGGAGACCTTTTCGTTGGATAAATTCTGAATGACTGTATAAGCGAATGAGTCTACACACGTAACTAATGCTGAAGGCATACGTACTCCATTTCCAAAATCGATGAAATTTATTATGGCTTCGCCATTAGGTAAGTCAGTGGGGACTTTAACTCGAGTCTCGGAACGAGGATCTAAATACAGTTCATAAGGTGGGCTATATACTATTGGGATTTCATGGTCGCGTATTCTCAATACTTGTTTGTTCATGTCTACTGATGCACTCAATTGTCGTAATAGATCGGCGCCAATGAGGCCGTCGTAACGAGGATCTACACTATAAAAATAAAATTTATGTTGACCTGCGGTTTTAAATGATTTTAGCAAAGGGATACGAATGACTTTATCATGTCTACTACGAGCATGGGTACTAACAACTTCAAAGGGTTCTGGGTAAATGTAATTTCGGAAATATTTAAAGGCTAAGGCTGGATTCATAAATGATCTAACGCTACCGGTGTCTATCATAAAGTAAGCATCTATTTCTGGTAAGTAAATATGTGGAAGGCGTAAAATACTATCGCAATTTAAATTTATTATTTCACAGTCTGGTCTGTTATAGTCTCGGAAAAATCCTGATCGTAAGGAGGTTCACTGTCAGCTGGTGAAATTTCCTGGATTTCGAACTGGTCAGAATTATAAAAGTTTTCGCACATAGCTTGATTATAGATGTCAGTGTCAATTTCAGGTTCGTTAGGGTAAAATACATCGGTGCCTAACATATCTTCATCTATATAATTGTTACGGACCGTTCTCATAGAGGCATCGGTGTTCTGTTGCTGTGGTCTCTGTGGTGGAATGCCAAAACGGAAACCTTGATTATTATTACCAAAATTCTGTGGAGGCCTATTTAGGTTTTGATTTGGTATGCCGAATTTAAAATTCTGTTGTTGTTGGGGAATTCCAAATCTGAAGTTATGGTTTCCTTGATTGAATCTATTAAAATTCTGGTTTGGCTGAGAATTTGGTCTAAATCCGGAGTTCTGGTTTATTCCAAATTTAAATTGATTGGGTTGACCGAATTTATTTTGTAAATTAAATTTATTCTGTAATTGATTTTGCGTATTCTGGAAAAAGGTTTGTGGAGTAAATCTGTTCGCAAAATTATTAGGTATGCCAAATTTAAAATTATTGTTGCCAGGAACCAATTGCTGTTGGGGTTGAACCGGTTTTGAGGAATTTTGTTTCATATTATTAAAAGCATCGTATTGATTCATAAAGTTATGCTCTTCCATAACGATGGTAAGTGCATCTTCAAGGGATGCTACTTGTCTTTGCCTAATTATCCTAATCACTTCTTTAGGTAAGTTATTTAGGAAAATGTTTAATGCGGTGTCATTGTAAATAATCATGCGGGCCGCTTTTACACCCTCGTCAGTTAATAAGTTTACCTTTGCAAATAAGGCACTTCTAAGGGCTTGTACCCTCTTACAAAAATCGGGGTAGGTTTCATTATGTTTTATTCTTAAGGATTCCAATTCGATTTTAATACATTGTTCGGACCTGCTGTCACCGAAATGCTGGGCAAGTAGATCTTTGAGCTGTTCCCAAGTCCTAACATCTGTGCGTTCACTTACTAATACCGCGGCCTTACCGGCTAATCGGCAGGTGATACATTGATAGATGTACGCGTTTTGAGCAACGGTACCTGCTCCGCGAAAATTAGTAACGACGTACTCACATTTTTGGATGAAGAAATTAAGTAGGTTTTCATCCCCTTCATATTTAGGAATTAAACATAAAATTTCTTTGGGAATAAGTTGAATTTGTTCCATTTTTGAAAAATAAAGTTTTGTTAACTTTATTTTACACACAATAAAATGCACACAATAAAATTCAAGATCGAATTTCTAAAAGTACACACACACACAAATTGTAAAATTTGTAAAAGTTGTAAAAATAAATTGTAAAAGTAAATTGTAAAAACTGTAAAATAATTTTCTTTTTTAAAATTCAATTCAATTTTTAAATAAGGTCGATTAAAAGGAAGCTATTCATGTATTCCCTTTAGATACCTTTAGATTTTAATATAAAATTTCATTAACACTGAATATTTTAAAATTCAACAAAATCAGATAGTTTCACTTAACACTAATGTACTCGATTGTACGATGCGGGAATAAGAGGCCGAAGAATGGACAGGCAAGGAAGTTTACTCACCATCCGCTCGAGCTCATCTCTCCCAGAAGTTGACCGCCGCGCAGTGCCGAGTTATTTATTTGGTTCGTCAGAGTTTCCGCGAATTTACGTGAATAAATTTGGATTCACTATGTAATTTCACTTATGAAAAATCCGCTCCGGCTGCGCCACTCAAAGTCTGACACGGCGGTAACTTTATAAAAAAACACGAGGTTTTTATTTTAAAGACGTTTATTCGTCATTGAGGCTTCTTTCAGACTGACTTGAATACATTTTGAACTTATAACGAAAGCTTAACTAGACTAAACATCCTTTTCGTAGGAATGCTTGCATCATCTGTTTTACTCGTGGAATATTCCTATGAATTTGCTGATGACACAAACATTACCTGGGATTGAGGGGCCGTAACTAGATTCAAAATATTTTTATTCTTTTAAATATTATTTATTACATATTTTTTTGAAACGTCAAGTAAACTATCGTGTTGTCGGTATTGGAAATAGACTATGGGCGAAGAAAGAAATGAAAAACAGAGTTATAGGTACACGTTGGAACGTATATTAAATTATTACTTATGGCCACAAGGAAGGTCACAATGTTAGGGTCCTATCACAGCGGTGGTTGAAGTCGAAAAGAAAAAGAAAAAAAAAGTGTACTGAGGGTGAATATTGCTTTTATAGTATTCTATACAAAGGCAGTATTGCCAGTACTAGAAAACTAATATTGATTAATTTTTGCAACTTAACATTGAATAAATGACAACACACCCCCTCAAAAATTAATCACAAATCAATTAAAACAACTATTTACATTATAGTTATCTAACTAACCAGAACATTATAAACCTTCCAAGTGATTGCTGGGAAAATACAATATTATATGGTCCAACATTTGTTGCTAGGATTAGGGAAACCCAGAAAAACCTAATCAGACCAATAGAAATTAACAAAAACTCAATGAATATTCATAAACATGTTTACAATTTCAATAAATAATCTTGTAAATCAATAAACTTAACCTTGCAATTTTCGTAAAACAAAAAAAAATAAAAATGTTGCAATCTTCAACAAAAATAAATAAATCAATCTTGCAATTATAATTATTTATTCTAAACACATCTCATCTCTAAACTGTTTGAAGGCGACAACTGGTAGCGGCTTAGTAAGTACATCCGCTATTTGGTTACCTGTGGGTATATAGTACAATTTAATTACATTGCTTTCAATTTGTTCTCTAGAAAAATGGTACTTGATGTCAATGTGTTTAGACCTCTTGTGACTAGTAGGATTATTTGCTATACTAATACAGCCTTGATTATCTTCATAAATAGCTATTGGACTAACAATATCAAGTTTAATACTAATTGACAGAGACTTTAACCATAATGCTTCTTTTACGGCTTCAAATAATGCCATATATTCAGCTTCAGTTGAAGAAGCGGCTACGGACATTTGTCTCTTTGTATTCCATGTAATTGTACAGCTATTAAATAACTTGAATAAATAACCTGAGGTACTTTTTCTATCATATACATCACTACCACCCCAATCTGAGTCTACATAGCCACTTAGAATATGATAATAATTATTACACCTTTTATAAGTTAGTTTTAAATCTATTGTGCCCTTCAAATACCTGAGCACTCTTTTAAGACATTGATCAAATAGTTCAAACCAACACCTAGCTGCTTGTTTTAATCCATACAAAGCTTTATTCAACCTACATACATAACCATCTTTACTAATTACGCCATCTGGCACTCTCATGTAAATTTCCTCTTTTAAAATGCCATTTAAAAATGCGGTTTTGACGTCCATGTGATGAACTAATAAATTATACTGATTTGCAAAACTAATCATGAATCTAAAACTAGCTATACGAGCAACTGGGGCAAAAGTTTCATTATAATCAGTTAAATATTTCTGTCTAAAACCCCTGGCAACAAGACGTGCCTTATATCTTAATGGATTACCAAACTCATCATATTTAATACTAAAAATCCATTTACAATCTACTATATTTTTATGATTAGGTTTAGGAACTAATGTCCAAGTATTGCTAGCAATAAGTGAATTTAATTCATCCTTAATCGCATTTTCCCATTGAATTCTGTCTTCTCGATTATTAATTTCATTAAATGACGTAGGTATTTTATAACTAATTGATTCTGCACACAATAAAATATCAATTTCATCATAGGATACAGGAGGGCGACCTCTAAGCCTTGCACTCCTTCTTAACAAACATGAATCATCGATATTTTTATCAAAATAACAAGTTTTACTAGTACTTGCTTGATCATTAATACCTGGCTTTAGTGAATTTTGTAAATCGTTTAACTTACGACTTTTACGGCACACCGATTCATCAGATTTCGAATTTTTTGATTTTGAATCGTATAATTTTGAAATATCTGATTTCAAACTCTCAGATTTTGAACAATCCGATTTTAGACTATCCGATTTCGAACCATCCGATTTTGAGCTATCGGATTTTGTACTATCGGCTTTGGATATATCAGATTTTGAACAGCCACTACTTTCAGGCTGCGACTCTGATTTCAAACTCTCAGATTTTGAACAATCCGATTTCAGACTATCCGATTTCGAACCATCCGATTTTGAGCTATCGGATTTTATACTATCGGCTTTGGATTTATCAGATTTTGAACAGCCACTACTTTCAGGCTGCGACTCTGATTTTGATTGACTGTCATCATTATAGAAATGTACGATTTCATTTCCTTCAAATCGTAAATTAGGTCGCGACTTTAGAAAATTAACCTCATCCACTATGACATCCCTAACTGTTTCGTATTTTTCATGTTCTGTGTTCCATACCTTATAGCCATTTGGTACATACCCTACCAAAATACCTTTATACGATTTCTCATCGAATTTAGTTTTACTAATTTTATTATGCACATAAACGGTAGAACCGAAAACTTTTAAATATTTTATTAAGGTTTTTTTATCATGCCACAACTCGAAAGGGGTTTTATTTTTATTCAAAGCGCGGGTAGGTGTAATGTTAATTAGGTAAACTGCAGTTAAAACTGCTTCGCCCCAAAAATACTTAGGTAAATAAGCACCATTAATCATAGCACGGGCCTTTTCAGTTATCGTCCTAACCATACGCTCTGAAACCCCATTTTGTTCTGGTGTTCTAGGAATAGTAAAATGGTATGAGATTCCTTTAGACACACAGTAATCTTTCATTTCATTTGACAAATACTCTCGACCACTGTCGCAATACAAATTAACCAACTTTAGATTAAATTTAGCTTCACTTTTGGCCACAAAATCTTTAAAAACTGAGAAAACGTCCGACTTATAAGCTAACAGGTATACAACACAGTAATGGGTATATTGATCAACAAACAACACAAAGTAATTTTTATTATCGATTGTAGAAGGAGTGATCGGCCCGCACACATCAGTATGTACAACAAATAATGGTCGCTTAATGTAGCTCTTATCTTTGCAGGTGTTAAATGGCAATCGAGTTTGTTTCCCATTTATGCAAGCTTCGCATAATTTGTCGTCAGGCGATATCACCTCAATTAAGCTTACGTCATTAGTCATACAGTTATTTTTCAACTCTAAAAACTTTTGTTTACTAATGTGTCCCAATCTTTGATGCCATAACTCGTAATTATTTTTATTATTATTATTATTACATATATGGGAAACAGATCGACTAATATCAACTTCCAAATCTACAGATATCAAATAATTAACGGCCTTACCTCGCATCAGTAGTTTACCATCTTTACTGATGTTCGTCCCATGCTGATCGAAGGTGATTGTTAATCCGGCACGCTGCATCCTTGATACCGAGAGCAGGTTGTACGGCACCTCGCGACAGTACAGCACGTCCTCTAGTGAACCTTGAATGCCCGTGTCGCTGATTACCTTCAACGTCCCTCGTTTGGTTTCTGTAATAAATTTGCCGTGTTTAGCAACTGAAATTTTTAACGGTACATTTAAATTTGCATAAGTACTGAAAAGATCTTCCCTGTTAATTATGTGGGCCGATGCTCCGGAATCCAATAGGAATGTCAACTTGTTTCCGTTTGCACATACTTCAAAATTTCCGGACATAAATGCAAACCCGGAAATTTCATCGCCACCTTTTTCAGAAATCTTCACATGTTGAACAGTTCGGGGCCTGTCGGGGGCTGGTTTTTGTTGGTTGACTCGATTTGTCCGCTTGAAGTAATAGCAGTCGTTCTTCACATGTCCCTTGCGCCCACAATGGTAACACTTCACGAAAGATTTCCTCTTTGCTTTGAATTTCTGTTGGTTATTGCTGGTACAGTCGAATTTTCGAGTTTTACCGCCGACGTAGAGAATTTTGTTTTTAGTATCACTACCCTCATTTTTTAATTTGACTTCATGGTCCAACAATCTTGTTTTAACGAAGGCCAAGGTCAAATTATCCTCAGATAATGTCTCGATAGCAGTTATGACACCATCGTATGAAGATGGTAAAGTGAGGAGTAGATGAGATACCTTGTCAGTTTCTTCGAGTTTCGCTCCAGCCGCCATTA
Organism: Idaea dimidiata; assembly: GCA_949358125.1. NCBI lineage: Eukaryota > Metazoa > Arthropoda > Insecta > Lepidoptera > Geometridae > Idaea > Idaea dimidiata. The sequence goes on from OX442342.1 coordinate 4,478,739, forward strand.
GTTCCGAGATATAGTCGTCGAAAATCGTGAAATGCTTTACTAATGGCGTATCACCTTGTAATTTTAATCCCAACAGCTTCTTACGAATGGCGAGCTGAGTCGCTAAACTTTTTCTCTCATACAATGCGTCCAAGTTCTGCCAAATAATCGACGATCACACTCTTTGCAATTAGATTGTTCTTTTCCCAAACTTCCGTTTGCAATATAGGTTCCTCGTCGATGACCTTGATCGTGTCCATCTCGGTGAGCAACGCGCGAATCCGAAACTTCCACACGCCATATTTCTCGCCGTCGAAGGGCTTGATATTTCGTTTGGTTTTCAAAGCTTCCATCGTAAAATTCAAATTTTAACGGCCACGTGTTTTTACGAAAACATATACTAAATAATTATATGACAGCGCAATACCTTAGGTTAGTACGGCTGGGCCCATAACCTATTGGAAATAGACTATGGGCGAAGAAAGAAATGAAAAACAGAGTTATAGGTACACGTTGGAACGTATATTAAATTATTACTTATGGCCACAAGGAAGGTCACAATGTTAGGGTCCTATCACAGCGGTGGTTGAAGTCGAAAAGAAAAAGAAAAAAAAAGTGTACTGAGGGTGAATATTGCTTTTATAGTATTCTATACAAAGGCAGTATTGCCAGTACTAGAAAACTAATATTGATTAATTTTTGCAACTTAACATTGAATAAATGACAACAGTCGGAACGCGACTTCCAATGAGAAGAAGACACAAGAAAATCATGGTGTTATTTTTTTGTTTCTTTATTGTTGCAATGATCATGTGATTCACATTGTCGCATATTTAAGGCTATAGTGGAACTGGACCAATATTTTAGCATAAATTTTACCAACGCGAAAAAAAATCGAAAGTAATTCAGTCTTAAGCAAAACTCTATGTGATATATTCTGAGTTTTTCTGAGCCTTTCAATCCGACGCCTCGGATGTGTGTGTCAGAGCGTGCCTGAATCTGGTGTTCTGCTGGTTGTTGGTTTGTGTTTTATGAGATGGTTTTCAAGACGGCGATAGATGATAATTATCAGTCCTTGTCCAATTGCATTGAAATGAGCGAGATGGATTTGCATGACAAAATCTATAATTTCTCGTAAAATATTAAAATAATATATTTTTTTAAATGCGATGAGTATGTATAATACCTATAATAAAATATAGGGGTTAAGCATTTAGAAGAAAAATAATTTATTTTGTAAAACAGAAACAGGGGTAACTTTGCCTATATAGTTGTGGTATTTAAAGTTATTTTTTATTGTTTTTGAAATGAAGGGGACACTTCTTGTATCATGTACCATAATATAATATATTGTTTAAAGCTGTATTTGATACCGGTTATAAAGAAAAATATTCAATCGGATGGGATTTCAGCTCGACTCACATCAGTCGCGTCCTTCACATACTTTCAATAATGACGTAATAATTTTCCTCAGAGATATTCCAATTATGAAGTTGGCGGTGTTGTTACGCCTATCCCACATGTGGGTTGTCTCTGGCTCACAGTGGGTATTTTGGCGTATGTTTTGTATTCTTAGGGCGACTTGCATAAACCCATTTTAAAAAATCTTAACTATAAATATGTTCATAGGTACAAATATAACAAATGTTTAAACTGTAAGTTAATAGGAACACTAGAAAAGTCTAAACTGTAAGATGTAAAGGTACTTACATAAGTAAGATAAGTAACTTACATATGTTTTAAAAAATATGGAAGTTACTTAGTTATGTTACTTATTGTAAGATAAAAAATCTGTGATAAGTAACTTACTTATTTTTAATAAAATATGTAAGTTACTTATCACAGTATTGTTTTAAGGCTGCTAGTATTTTCCTGTCTATTTCCATCCTTTTTATGTCTCTTCACTTTAGATTTCTCATGCTCCTCTTTTTGTTGGATTCGTTTAGCAAGCAGAGAGGCTACTGAGATCTTGGAGGTAGACGAGTCTGGGAAAAGAACAATTTTTATTATTTCAAACATTCATTGCAACATTTGAATTATTAACAGACAGTGTGATAAGTTCGGATTAAGCACTGAACACTTACCACGCACACTTGCTCTATTATTATATTATTCACCTCGCAATTCACCCCTTCTTCATTTCGCCTCACACTGTGCCCAGTTGAGGATGCACAGGCTATGGGGGCACACCAAGCCTTTTTCCCAAATAGTTCTTCCATGACCTACAATGATGGTGGTGAAAGAGGTAATGGAAAACTATAATTACTTTTTATAGTAGGTATCCAAACAAATACCTCAAAGTATTTCCAGGTCCTACGATAATTTCCCGATTATTATTATGATCTTTCACTGTTCTTTACGTTTATTTTTTAATCTCCGCTGCTTAGCGGCACATTGAGGGCCAGTAACGTTGTGCCCATTCTTTTTCAGCACTAGTGCCACCTCCCAAATTTTCTTCTGGGGACTGCTTCCTACTATGCATTTTTTCTTCCACAATTTTAAATGATTCTTTTAGTAGAAGAATGCAGGGTGTTATCCACCTGTCCAGTGAACCTGAAATGCAATGTTTCTATCAATAAAAACAGATATTTGCCTGTTATTCAATGTGTTAGCTTGAAATTAAGAACTAATGGGAAATGCACTGTTCGAGGTCGGCACGGTGGTTTCCTGATCTCCTTCCTTAGGTTTTGTAATTAAAACGACTGTTTTCTTCTCATATTACCTTTTTTATATGTACCTGTGCCTGGGAACACATGAAGTGTTCCCAGGCACAGGTTTGTCATTAATTTCCCAGCTTAATGACAAACCTAGTATATGACTTACGGTCTATTGGACAATTGCCCCAATCAGCATCCGCATATGCTACTAAATTTAACTTACTACTCTTTACATACAATAAGGAGTGATAGATTTCTTCCACCTCTTTAACTTTTCTGCACAATGCTGACCATTCCGCTTGTCCCATTGCATTAACTTTTTCTTTTACTAACTCCATTGTGCGAGCTATGTTCCACTCAACATTTTTTGTGGCGACATGACCTTCAATTGCCGCCTATGCCATTTCAAATATCGGGGTGATAGGGGGCAATATGAGGACGATGTGATTATTTTCATTGAATAACTCATCTATGTAGTATATTTTACGAGCTTTCTTATTTTTTTTTATAATTTCATATACCTGGGGCTGTCTCATTTCATGATCTGCTGTAATGCCCTTTTCTAGAAGCCATTTTATCATAATTTTTTTTTTGGCATTGGCGTCCGGGCGGGATTTATTAATTTGTTATGATATGCAGCATTATTAATCACCACCACGGAATGTGGTAGCAAATTGGGCAATAATTGCGTACTCACCCACCTTTCATAGTTGATGAAATTCATGTCGTCGTGGTAGTCTCCAGTTTTTAAACCCGACTTAAACATTAACAGCCCATTTGGCACAAATCCTTCTTCGGAACCGGCGGCGTGGACAATGACTATTCTTTGGCTTTTCGATATGGGGCGCTTAAATCCTTTGTTCGATTCGTCAGACCATGACTTGGTTTTAGTGTGCGACGACGACGTATGACTCGTGTGTAAATATAAGTCTTGTTTCATCCCTGTATTTATTTATTTGTTGTAGATAATTAATCCTCTTAAGTCAAATGTGGGATTTTTCTATCAGTAATTTTCTGATGCTTTCGGTTTTACACCATTCAAAACCCATTTTTTTAAATTACTTTCACGCTTGTCTTCCTTCCTTTAAAATGAAACACATTGAGGTCACCATTCACCACCATCATCATTCTTGATTTCTGCACCGTCGACTAATAATACGTTTACACTGCGATATTTTAAAATGTAGCTGGGCTGGTGCTTTGACAGTATTTTGAATGGAAGTTTTCCAGTCAAACACATCAATTTTGTCCAGTTTGGTGACTGTTGCAAATTCGCAAATAATATCTATAAATTCTGAAGGCTATGTTATCACAAGACCCGTTACTTTTGTCCAATCCTTCCTTTTCTCTGTGTCCGAAAATCTGTTTTTCCCGAAGTTTTGATGGCAGATAATATTTTTCTCACAGTGAGAGGTCTCAAGGTCTATCAGGCAGACAGTCTTACTGATGAATGTTATTTAAATTATTAAATTTTGATTATTAAATTCATAGCTCCGGCATAGTATGATATTCTCTCCAACATTGGACTGCAAAAAACGCTTATCATTGTACGTTTTAATGCAACCATGCATCGCACCCACCGCGCTCTATGTAATTTATTTTGTCGTACTGTAAAACACTATTTATCCGGTTGAATCGCGTTTTTATTTATTGTTCTAAACGAACCGAGCTTTCGCCAACTTTACAGTTGTCTTTTTCAAGGTTGACTGAGATGTAATTTGTCTAATTTTAACATTCTAAAAAGTTACAGTAAACTACCGCATTTAATCAAATGAAGTACAGGGTCCCAGACAGGTGGCACTTTCCGGCCATCATCCCTATTCAAATTATTAGATGTGTTTTTGAATTTCAATAGCTTCCCGAAGCATCCTGGGTACATACCGCTTCTCAGTAGCCAGTACCTGTGCTTCATCGAAGCGAAGGAAATGGTTAGACTTGTCCAGCGTGTGTTCACAAACTGCAGACTTCTGATACCGCCTGTGCTTCACATCAGCCATGTGCTCTCTTAGACCAGTGGCAACACTTCGTTGGGTTTGCCCTATGTAACAAGCGCCACACTCACAATCGCTCTTGTAAATGACTGCCGCCTCCAGGGGTACCTTACACTTGACTGGTCTTAACAATTGTTGGATCTTTCTGTGTGGCTTATAGTAAGTTTTAATCGAAGCTCGTTTCAAGATGCTTCCAATTTTGTCAGTGACTCCCTTGATGTATGGACGGATAGCCGGGACTCGATCAACTGTAGATGGTTTGGGGCGGCTCCTGTGAACGTGGCGCGACACTAGGACTTGTTTGATGTGCTTGACCTCCTCCGCCTGGTGGGCCCCGTCACAGATGCCATATGCTCTCTGCAACAAAGTTTTACCAACAGTAGCTAACTGTGAAGTAGCTAACCGTTGAGATACCTATATGTATGCGTCGGTTTCCTAAATACAGTGTGTCCCAGTGACCCGTCAGCACTTCGAAGGACTAGGGTGTCTAAGAAAGCTGATGTCTTCTCATTTTCTAATCCATCGTGAATTTAATTTGGGGATGAATCGAGTTAAGATGGTCTAAAAATAAGTGAACCCGATTTTTTGGTAGTATAGCGTATGTGTCATCTACGTACCGTTTGTAGATCTTCGGTGCTACCGGTGCACCCTGCAGGGCCCTCTCCTCGAAGTCCTCCATAAATATATCGGCCACCACAGGAGAGACAGGTGACCCCATAGCAACACCGTCGATCTGCATGTAGAACTGGTTGTCCCACAGTAAGTAACCATGGGTGAGGCAAAGTTCTAGTAAATCCGCATACTCCGAAGGAATATTGTTTTCGATTAACTTCTTTTTGACTATTTCTTTGCACCCTCTTATTGGTAAGCTAGTAAAGAGGCTCTGCACATCGAAACTAACAATTTTCTCATCATCATTCACCTTAAGGTCTTTCAGGTGACTGGTAAAATGGTATGAATCCCTTACAAATGAACCCGTCGTGCTGCTGAGTGGTGATAAAACCTTTGTAAGATGTTTGGCCAGTAAGTTTGTTGGTGAATCTATCTGGCTAATAGGTCGCAATGGAACATTTGCTTTGTGTATTTTTGGTAACCCATAGCTCTTAGGGGCTTTTGGGTACATAAGTGTTAGTGCCGACCCGTCTAAACCTAGTTTTTCCGAGTGTTGTTTAAGTAAATCTTTTGTCTGTTTCCTTATTTTTGAGGTTGGATTTTTGCTTACTTTTTCGTATGTTGTGTGATCCGACAAAAACCCACTCATTTTGTTGTTGTAATCCGACGTATCCATCACAACCGTTGATTTTCCCTTGTCCGCCCGCAGGATGGTGAGATCCTGGTCCCTACGTATGGTGTTTAACGCTATTTTTTGTTATTTGGTAAGATTCGGTTTCGGCATTTTCGCGTTCCGCAGGACACATGATATATCTTGTCGAATTGCTTCCAAATCTTCCCATTTTGTAGTACTGTTACCGGGATAGGTTTAAGACGACGCGATTGTAGGGGTTGGTTATCCAGGATAGGGTCGTCTTGATTAGATTTTTGTAGTAGATGTTGGCTTGAGGGTTTTGTTGTCTCGTGCAACATCGAAGCGAGACTATTATTCGTTTAAAGATACTTCAGGTTGGACACCGACATCTTCATCAGGGTCATTTATTACCATAACCATGTTCATCAACATAAGTTACACGATTAAATTGGGGATTATTATTTGGCTTCTGTCAGAATCTCCGATTATTGTTGGCTATGCGGGTTTCACAGTCTTTGATGTCGTGCCCTGGCGCCTTACAATAACGGCAAAAGAGCCCTGTTTGTTTGTATGTACTTGGACTATTTGAGTCAAAAGGGGTTGACCCTGATGTCTTAGGTACGTTGGAATTTGTTGACAACACTTTTGGATTTTGTCTATTTGGAAGGTTGTTATTGAGATGCTGTTGAATGTTGTGTTTAGCAAACTGGCTATTTTGGCTTCGGACATAGCTAGATTCACAGCAACATTAAGGTTCTTGGGATTCCGGGCTCTAACCAAATTTAAAAGTCTTGGCAATAGGCCCATTAAGAAATGATGAAGAGCCTAGTCTTCCATGGAAGCTATACGACCAGGAATTTCTTTTTGCGGAGAGCTAGCTAATGATATTTCAGTTAGCAAATTGAATAGTGAAGTTTCGACACGAAGCGAAAACTGACTGACAGTTTCGTTTATACCCTGTTAACATTCCTGCAGTTCCGTGAGTAAATGAGTGTAATATTTATCCTCACGAAACTGAGCCTTAAGAAATTCTTTTAATTGCGGCCAATCGTAAAATTCTTTAATAGAGCAGGTTGTTGCTGCTTTGCCTTCTTATGAATTTATGATGTATTTAAAGAGCATAGGTTTCTGAACCTCTGTGGCCAGATCCATAGCATTCGTGCATTTAATAATAAAACAATTGAGATGCTCCCGGCTCCCATTGTAGGGTTTGATTAATAATAAAACTTTAATATCCATTTTAGAGGCTTTACTTTCCGATCTAGTAGTAACAGTCGACTTAGATGGAGAAGCATGAAGTACTATGATCTGCTTCATTTTACAATGATTACTTAATAACCATGGTTCTAATTTTGACTTCAGAAAACCAGATTTCAACAAGCAAATCATTTACCTTTACATTCCAAGCCCTAGCTGATTCTTTCAGACCATAAATAGCACTCTATTTCAGAACACTGTTATCTTTGCAATCAAAAATAGCTGAGTTCACCATCAGCTTCCAGCTGCTCCACAACACAAAGATTGGTCATGTCATATCTATCTACTGGCTTACGGAAACGCTTAGCCTCCACTGGATTGTCTACCTCTACGATGGACTAATTTTCAGGCTCAGACGTTGATTGAAATTAATCATCCGGGGTGCTAGATGATGCAGAATCTTGAATATAACTTGAATCTGCGTTGTTTGAAAGAGTTATGTTCTGCAATGAATCTCCCTCTTTCAAATCTGTCTTTGTCTCTTGTTCATTTATTACTACCCGGCTAAGTATCAGAGCCACCATTATTTTCCACACTATGACGGACCGGCGTCTCAACCGTTCTACCACTATCAAAGAAGTCGCAAATGTGCACCACTCACGCCACTCAACCTTAGAAGATGAAGGAGAAACTGCTTCACTTAACGACAGCTCGTCCCTACTCGTTTTTTGTCTTAACAGGGTTCCGTTTAGGGGAACACTACGGACAATCAATCACAGTAGCATTGTTTTCACCACACCGATAGCAAATTTTTATACAAGGTTTAGTACATTCAACGAGGGAATGGCCTTTCACCTGACATTGCACGCAAAAACGTTCCACTTCCCTAGCCACCACGGCTTGGCATCTCTGATTCTTCGGTGGACTCTTGAAGGACAAGTCAAAAGTGAAGTAAAAAGGCCTAATATTAAACTTAACTATATCTAATTTCTCTTCATCAGTCAATGGTTTATGCAACCGTGAAAAATAACAAAGCATTACATTTAAATAAGAGGAGATCGTTTCCTCTGCATCTTGAGTTCGGGACCTAATCTCATCAAGCAACCTATGATCATAATCGTACGGCAGAAACTCGGCCAATAGAGCAGACTTCAACTGTTCCTACGATTTCAACTCACTCCGAAAACCACGTAACCAAAACAAGGCCTCCTCAACAAATAACTCTGTAGCCGATTTAAAAAGTTTCTTCTTACGTATGTTACGAGAACTAGCCAGCTCCTCTACTTGCTATTAAAATGCGTGAATACTTTCCTTCCCATTAAACCTAAGATTAAGAGAAGCGACACTAGACGAGTGATCACAACGATAATAATCACTACGTTCATGAACAACGGATTGTATAACAGTAGGTTCAACAATTGGTTCACTCGGTTCGGAGCTATCACCAGCCTGATCCTCTTTTGCAGGCCTAAATTCGAAACTATTCGAGAATGTGTGGGACATATTGTCTATCCGGTGTAAATGCGTTATAACCGGGTGTGCAACGCGTTCTTATGTGACTGAAGCTCAGGGGTAGTAGGTTCAACTTGACTAAGTCGATGAAAGAGGTGGTTTAGGCAAGCTTTAAATCGGTACAACTTTTTGAGTAAAAGAGGCCCCTTTACCGAATCGTCATATAAAATCCCTTCAAGTTCACCTATCTTCGTGTCAATAGTCCGCAATTCCGAATCGGCATCACCTTCAAAAGCGTTCACCTCATCCGTAGCTACGTACTTAACCAAACTTCGAATTTGCGCCCGCAATTTCTCGACCGTGTTAGCCGGCGACTCATCCCGAATGGCAACCTCATAAGTAAGCTCATCTTTGTTTAATAAATTAAAGTCGAAGTTCACAATTACAACGGCCGGGAAACGGGATATTCCGGGAACTTAAACGCAAATAAAACCTCCCTTCCACAGACAACCTCACTGTCTCACGACTCCCATTCACGCCCGACAATAATCATTCCGCCGCTAGCAATCAAAACAATCCACTAAATTCTCTTATCCACGCTTTCATTGGTCACTCCATAGACACTCCAACTGCGTCGCAGCCATCAACGGCAGAGCGTCGATCTGTCAATCCAATCTATCCGTCCATTTACAATAAAAGCAAGGAATTAATTTAGTTACGCGAAGTTCAACGAGTGAAGTAAAAATAAAAATACCAGTGCCAAACACGAAATTAGCACGTTACAAACAAATGTTCCATGGGGTTGGAGAAAAATCGTCGCCATTTTTTCTACAGCCTTCACGCATTGAAAATTATTTCAAACGATTACAGTATAATAGTGGTAGTTCTCTATTAGTACGAGAAACTGGCTTAATTGTCCTATATTGCTGACAGAAATCCATAACTAAGAAAATGAAATGAAAGGAATTGATTTAACTACGTAAACATGACGTAAACAAACAAGAAATTTAGATGTTTTCACCGCAATTCGGTGATGTTGTGTAAATGTTCCAAACTAAGCACTAGACTTGTACTAGACCACGGATATACTACATATTAAACTTTTTTTTTTTAAACTTACTTATGGTATAAATTATGATAAGTACAATAATATAAACAACCAGAATTAAAATGAAACTCATTTGCGTGCGTTCTGAAGAAGTCTGTAGAGGCTCCGAAACGTAGAAATGGCATTGCAACTACACTTTTTAAACTTACACGATTTCCGTTCATTATTATTAAATATTAGATTTTCGGGTCTAGATCGCGTTATTTCAACAAAATTAGTAAAAAAATTTAATAAATAAATTAATTTAATTAATTAATAAATTATTATTTATTTTAAACTCTCATCTGTGTGGAATCCAGTGATAAATACTTGTAAGCATCGACGAACGCCTGATTGATCGCGGGATGTTGTTAGTGTAGTGTGTGGCGCGGCCCTAATAACTTTTTGCGAGATTGGGGGTAGGTATAAAAATACCTACCCAGTCGACGGTAAACGAAGCTCGCACCACTCCAGTCTTCCCGGGACCACGGCCGGTGTAATTTTTGTAGAACGGCCGTCGGGGTAATTTTAAATTTATTTATTAAAATTAAAAATAATTTTGTTGAAATAACGCGATCTAGACCCGAAAATCTAATATTGGCATTGCAACTGCTGGAAATAATAAAAATAACGCGATTAATACCGGAAAATGAGTTTCAATATTAGTAGGATTACAAAGAGGTCGATATTTTGCCAGTAACTTCGACCAGCTTGTACACGTGACTGGAGAATGCGGGTAGGTGATGACAGTTAGAGGCGTCCATATCGGACTACCTTCTCCGCGTTTCAATATTCGGCCATTAGCTTTATCTCTGCTGGTATAATTTACTTTTGTTAGTATTTGTTAAGCTCACACAAAACCTATTTTACCTACTCTTTAAGGCCTCTAACTTGACCTAACGACTGTTATCAGAGATAACAAAGAAAAAATGGCGAAAGGCGATCTGAGAAACTCTAACACCAGGTGAGCCACACCACTACACGAAAAGAAGAAGAAGAAGACCTACTCTTTTTTTTTGTCGTGAAATCTTTTAATTGGCTTTCAGTTGTTCATTTGTTTTGTCTATTTTGTAAGTTATAGCTGTTGGATTTCCAAATAATAAATAAGAATAGAATAGAATAGAAATATATTTATTAGGACAAGCACACAGCAAAAATACAAAACAGAACAAAACCAAATATAGTAGGTACATAAGTAGGTAAATAAAAAGTAATGTAACCATAATATCATCAACTAAGTTAGGAAGCCATGTGCGAACCCTAAATGGGCCGGCCTCAGCAAAAAAGCTGTAGCCAGTAAAAATACTCAGCCACAGCACTGGTCTTCCGGCCGGACCAAGCACAGCGATGCAGAAGGCACCGCTGCACGTCCCGTAATAAATAAATAGATGTTACTCTTTCACGCAAAAACTGTGACCATCAGGTTGTCCGGTCATTAATTGTATTTTGCTTTAAAATTATGCCTATGCATTGCTTCTCAATTGCTTCCAATCTTTAAACAATAAAAGTGACCGTTCGTTCTGATGTCTAGTTGACCGAGGAGTAGTGTCCCTGACAAAGAGTATAATTGAAATTTATGGTGGGTATTAATTACTTCCCATTTGCTTCCTTCAATATTCTATAACGACAATTCTGTGGCTATCATTGAAATCCAGATATGGAAAAAAGTGTAATTTAAATAGCAGAGCCTGACAGAAAAAATAGAGCAAAATTTATTTTCTTTTTCGGTTTTCTGCTAGAATACGATGGAAGTAATTGTTTAAAGATAAATGAAGCAAATAGTAGCAATTCATGGGTATATTTCAACTCAAAATACGCCTAGTGACCGGACATCCTGTGGGATACTTAATGTCAAAATGTAAAATATATATATCTTCTATACTTATAATAAAATCGTAACTAAGCGGTGTTTGTTTTTGAAAGATAACAGACCCCATTTCCGTGCTTAACTTTTTGTCTGTTTGTCCGTTTGGATGTTTGTCTGCATTTGTGCGCGCTAATCTCGGAAACGGCCGGACCGATTTCAATGAAATTTAGTATGCAGATAGCTTAAGACTTCGATTAACATATAGGCTACTTTTTATCTGGATATCAAGTCCGGATATCCGGATGAAAATAAAAATTGTGTAATTCCGTTGTTATTGAACCATCGGCATCTATCGTCATCCATCGTCATCTATCGTCATCCATCGTCATCATCACTTTTTGACATAAGTACAAATTTTTCCTAACTGCACCTACCAACTGCAGTGCAAAAATTCGGTAGGTAGGTGTTAGAACAGCACGGGATCGCCACAGCTGATGGTCACCAAAAACTACTGAACCGATTGCAATGGAACTTGGAATATAAGTCGCTTTTTATCCCGATATATTCCCTCAGGAGAGGGACTAACGCGGGTGAAACCACAGGGCGCAAATACTTAATGTTTGTTACTCTTTTTTTTTTACTTTTTATCCCAATATTCCCTCGGGATTGTAACTGGTGTGGGTAAAAAAACCTTGCTGGTTCGTACTAATATTATAAAAAGACTAGCTGCTATCCGCGACTTCGTCTGCGTTGAAATAGTTCATAGCCGACTTTTTCGTTCATTACTCGGGTTCTACTAATTGGATTTCGATGTAAAGTATACCACGACGTTCCTCGAAAATAGAAATGTCCAATATTGAAAACCAGATTTCAATCGGAATAGTAGTTTTTAATTGTATAAGGAGCAAACAGACAAACAGACATGAATTTGAAAAATCATATAATTTTGAAATACTACTTTTCCTAAGACCTTTAGACAATAATTAATACCTTAATTTAACATTTGTATTACATTTAAAATTTAACATTATTTAGTTTAATTATTACTATCCTATTGTTGACGTTATGTGTATTTTGATTAATATTAATAATTCTCAGTAGGTAACTATGTTATTTTATAATTTTGTAATTACATTCAAAATTATTAAAAATAACATTTGCATACCAAGTTTAGTGCTGGTGAAATAAATATCGCCATCTAGCCCCATGGTAAGCTGCTAAGCTTGTGTTACGGTGACTAGACAACACTACCTACTTATATATATTTTTTTAATATGTTGAAATTATATACAAGTGACATTTCTGTCCATATTTCGAGCAAATATATGTCATTCATTCAACTTTTTTTTATTTAAGTACAGACCTTTTGTCCTCTCTTCCTTTATTATAAGTATAGATAGAAGAAAATATTTTTTTTTTTCTAATAAATAGGCTCGGAAAATACTGGACCGATATCAAACAAAAAATCACCAAAATACACTAAGTAACATAGGCTAGGTACTTTTCACACCGATATTCCTTCGGAATCGGGACCTACCTACGCAGGTGAAACCGTGGGACGCAGCTATATATTTTCAAATAAAACTACTCATATGACATACAAAAAAACTAGCCAGCTGCGCTTGTGCAACGTTATCGAAAGGAGTTTATCAGAAGAATTTTATTCAGTTTATACACGTTTTATTTTGTATAAATGTTGTAATACTAAATAGTTCAATATAGAACACAGTCAAATAACATGAAGAGTCAGAGATTAATGTAAACGTTTAGTGGCTTCATGCTTAATTCGCGAAATGGTACCAGAGTCCGAAAAAGGACTAATTCGCGAAATGGCTAATTATAAAAAAAGCTAATTCATGAAAAAATAGTATTAACTGTTAGATTAAACTTATACAAGTCGAAAAAACCGTGGTTAGACGAACAGTAGGTGCCTAACATAATTTGTTGATTGCAAACAATCATTTCAGCTGTGATAGCATCCACCGCTAGTATAGTTGCTAAGTTGCAGTACATTGCTGCTTTGACGTAACGTGGTTATTACCGGTGATTACTTCAAAGCAGCAATGTAGAGTACGTGTATGTTTTTGACAGCAAGTAGTAGCGGTGGATGCTAATTAGATGATACCACAGCTGGACTAGCTATTTCCCTACTGTCCCCCACGGGGACCTCACTAATTTAAAAATGTTTTTAGTGTAAGTCGCTATTCCACTGCTTCAGATTTCACAAAGGTGTAATTAAATATTTCAAAATGCCTACCTAGAAAATGAAATTTGAGTTGCGAAAAAACGTCCACGCCGCCTCTTAGAGTGGGTTTTCCCGCTCACCAGTTAGGGTCAGTTAGGGTTAGGGTCCGATGGGACCACCCGCCGCTGGAGCTCGTCGATGACCCTCCGAAAGGAATTCCTACGAGCTCCAACAACCGCGGAGCGCTAGACACTAAACCCCTTGGGGTTTAGTGGGGAAGCCCTGGCCGCTCAACATTTCAGGCCAGAGGGACACTGGGCCGCTCTCCCCCGGGGTCTTACGGAGATTCCCCTCGTAAAATAAATGGTTCTAGGTAAACCAAATAGGTAGGTATACATAATGTCTGGAACTTACCAACTAACCATTTTTCCGTCGCGATGTTTTCCTTCACCGTAAGAAAGATGTTATTATTGTTTGAATCCCGGTGCTGACGTTCGGAATGAAAGTTGAGGTATGTACCAACCAACACTCCTCTTTCCTCCGGGCATGGGAACTGAGAGGATGGTATAGGTTAATCTAATATAGACTTATTAATGAATGTGGAATTGGTGGGAGAAGTGAGAACATGCTTTGTCTTTTCCGTGAGCGAACTTTGAAAAAAATTTGAACCTCTGTAATGATGCATATTGTCTTCTTCTATTTAATAGGTTTTCAAAAAAAACACCGGCAATCACCAATCAAGGCCATCATACTTACCTACCAAAGATTCACAAAAACCAAAATATCTACCTACCTAGATCTGCACAAAAAATAAATAAAAAAGTAAGTAGGTATAAGTACTTAAATAAAATAAAAATACAAAAGTAGAAAGTAGCTTTATTTTTAAAAACAAAGAATAACAGAAGTGATACTGGGTCAATAGGAATCGAGGGGTGAATGGAGAAAAAATCAGGATTGAATTAATCGTGTTAATAACTCTGAAAATCTACGAATTATAGCTTATAAAATGTAATGAATGCACAGTAGAATACTTATATATTATTTGAAACATAAACACTTACCTATTTCCATAAAGTTAGAAATAAATTGTCAAAACAACATTTAGGAATTGCTTGGTTGAATTCGTGGCTATGAGGTGATTTGATTTGTATCCATTTAAATGGTTTTTGTGGTTAAATTTGTATCAGAACAATTTGTAAAGACACTTCATTGAGTCTACACAAAATTGAAATGAAGCTCGTTTGCATCTCGACTACCTGAGTACCTGCCACCAGTCGATCCGTGCGCGCACTCCCGCGCAGATGATTCGTGTAAACGTTAACAATTAAATTTAAATAAAATGAATTTAATAATTACGAAGTTTTTGTGGCAGAATGGAACAAGGATAAATCAGTATTTATTCGCTATTTTATGTGAGTTTTAATTTTTTTATTAAGTATTTTTCGTCCATTTTAGGCCGGTTTTCTGAAACGAAACCGTTTTTAGTTTTTGTTTTCGGTGTTTTTATTTAGATTATTTGGTTTTATCACAGGTTTTTTATCAATTTAACTAGTTTTGGCTGTTTAGTTTATTTTAATTGAACTTTTGAAATTTATTCAAAGATGAAGGTAGACAATTAGTTTCTTGACATAATTCCGAGATTACTACAATAGAAAACAAACAGACAAAAGTCTTCAATAACTTTTTATCGACGATGACCGGTCTATTAAGGCGGCGATAGATGATAATCTATGAGCTATGGAAAGGAGTATCCTGAAGATAAAAAGAAGAGATAAAATAAGAAATACAAATATTAGAAAAAGAACAAAAATTATCGATGCTCTACATCATTGTAAAAAATTAAAATGGAAGTGGGCAGGACACTTATCAAGAATGCCAGAAGAAAAATGGACTCGAGCAGCTACGGTTTGGAAAGGACCATTGGGAAAGAGAAACAGAGGTAGACCGGCTGAGAGATGGGAAGATGAAATTAAAGAAATAGCAGGAAAAGACTGGCTAGACAAAGCAAGAGAAAGAGAGAATTGGAGGATTATGGAGGAGGCCTTTACTCAAAAAGAGGTCCTTGAATGAGCGATTTTTTTTAAGTTTTTATAAGTTACTTTTTCATATTAATATTATCTATACTATTTAGTTATAAACTTATTACATGTTTTATAAGTACAATTTAAGGACAAATAAAAAAGGCTAAACTAAAACTAACTAGATGATAATCATCGGTCCTTGTCCGATTGCATATAAATGAGCGAGATGGAATTGCGTGAAAAAATCTACAATTTCTCGTAAAATCAATAATTAACGAAGATTAAAATAATATTTTTATAAAATGCGATGAAGGGGTTCTAGGTATTGTATTTTCTAATATTATGATGCCTATAAAAAATATAGCGGTTAAGGATTTAGAAGAAAAATTGATTTATTTTGTAAAACAGAGGTAACTTTGCCCGTATAATAGTGGCATTTAAAGTTATTTTTTATTATTTTTGAAATGAAGGGGACACTTCTTGTATCATGTACAACAACATTAAACATTGTTCAAAGATCTATTTGATACCGGTTATGAATAAAACTATTCAATCGGAAGGGATTTCAAATGAGTCGCGTCCTTAAGTATTTTTGGATCAGTAGATATGTGCACCTTATTCTATTAAATATTTTTTATATACTTATAACTTAGAAAAAACAGAAATAATCCACGTACAAAATACAAAACAGTAGGTATTTTATAATAACTACCTAACAAACATGTTATTGTCGACAGTTTTTTCTCCGTCTCTTTAATTCTAGACTACGATCTTTCGTTTTAGTTTTTTGTATTTGAGAGTTTTTCTTCAGGTAAGTAAATCCATTTACTGGAGTCAACGAATTTTAGATTGAATAGAATAGAAAACATTTATTGGCAACAAACACACAGATGAACACTAAAGAGACTAAAGACACAAAATAAAAAAACAACAATTTATTAAAAAAAAGTAAAACAATAACAAATCATAAACATAGTCCAATTAAAAATGTCCAAGAAGCCGCGCTGCTTGCAGTCCACTTGCAAAATGTGGGTATTTATTTTAGTAAATTAAACCAAATTCGGATTTTCTGGTTTGCGTACAATTAAAAGCAGGGCCTACGTAATTCATTCTTTAAAAAAAAACGCGTTATTGACATTATCTAAGTAGGATTATAATAAATGTATTTTTCTCACTACATTAAAATGATGTAGATATTTATATTTCGAAACTGTATTATGTGTATACTTAAGCCTGGTACTCACTACACGAGCGAGCTCTAGGTAACTGTATATAACCTGTATTACAAAGGTAACTGCATAACACCAAATAAATACTTACTAAGAATTGCTGGCATAAATATTAGACAAACTTACTTAGATTTAACTTAAGTATGAATATATTGTTTTTCCACATTATTGCATGTTCGAAACGTGTAAACTGTGCACTAATATAGTGCTTAATATGTACTACTAAAATATTAGGTTAAAATGTATCGACACACTTAGAACAATAAATTATTCGCTATTATTAGCTCTGTAGGTTCCAGAGCTGTTCCATTGTGACGTGTCCGCGAATGACCCTTTCGCCTTCGCGGGTAAAAAAGCTTGTTGTAAGATGCTCGTGAAGCACTCTTTGCAGGCGAACAAACTAGCTTTATTCGTTACAGTAGGCATTGATACATTGATTGATAAACTTAGTTTTTTTTTGACTAATACTATAAACAGGAAAGTTTGCATGTCTCTACGGAATACCGCGATAAAGGTAGCGGATGTATTATTCTAGGCCTCCAGCTAACTACATATATACCGAGTTTCATGGTAATTGGTTCGGCGGTTCTCACGTGATTGAGTAACAAACATAAACTTTCAGTTTAATAATATTAGTGTGATATGATACCATCTGTATAAACCAAGATCCACAGACAATAAATCATGTAATTTCATGCAACGGTTACGGTTACAGATCGCTAGTGAGTAACCAGCTTTAGTACCTACCTACCTAAAATATGCAACTCTGCGTTCGTTGGTATAAAACCAGTTTGGTCGTGTTATGTTTATCAAAGCACAGTTTTCCCGACCTTTGCCATTCACAGAGCGTTAATCTTTTATTATGTAACTGTCTATAATACGTATTACTTACGATTTCTAAACATTTATATCAATACCCTAAGGCGGAGATACAGATGCCAGTCTAGAATAGTAGCTGGCATAAACTTTTTGACCGAACGAGCGAAGCGAGTGAGGTCCAGTGTAGACGGGCCTGGCGCTTGTATCTTTGTATCTTTGTATGTTTGTTCGACGATAACTTGAGTGTCGTAGCTCCGATCTTCATGAATTTTGGTATGCGCGTAGTTTAGGTCAATAGAATTTATGAGTTCGAAGATGAGCCGGATCGGTAGGGGGGTTGGGGAGATAGGGGGTCGTGAGGTCTCGGTTCGGGGCGAACTCCTAGTTAAACTTAACTTTGAACTCATAATTGACCGAACGAGCGAAGCGAGTGAGGTCCAGTGTAAGTAGACGGGCCTAGCTTTTGTATTCTTCTTATTGTATATTGTATGTATGTATATTCTTCTTTGTATGTTTGTTCGAAGATAATTTGAGTATCGTACCTCCGATCTTCATGAATTTTGGTATGCGCGTAGTTTAGGTCCATAGAATTTATGAGTTCGAAGATGAGCCGGATCCGTAGGGGGGTTGGGGAGATAGGGGGTCGTGAGGTCTCAGTTCGGGGCGAACTCTTAGTTAAGGAACTGAACTGAATACCTAAATAAGTTTGAGTTTGAGCCACACCACTGCTAGGTACCTACCCTAACTAAGAAGAATAATTTTAGAATACAGGTATCTATCTACCTAATCGATTACCTTCTATTTTAAGCCGGTACCAATTATCCATGTATTTACATGGCGCATTAACGGTTCGTCGTCTATCTGGGTTATGTCAAGCTATTGAATAATTTCCCAGATGTTTTCTAGAAATTGCACAGATACTGGTTTGCGTACAGAGGCCTTAGAATAACGTCCTCGGTGTATGCCGTAAGAGCGGGGCTACGCGGTAATATGAATGATCTTAATTAAAAAAATCCATGGACATCATTTATTGATTGCTCCTGTTCGAATTATAGATAATATATGTATTATGACGATTGTAATTTAACACATGATCACAAAAAAAAACCCTCATGAGTTTCTTGTGGCTTCTTCTCATCGAAGGGGGCGTTCCAAAGCCACACTAAAATCAATACACCTAAGACGTAGCCAAATGATCATGTGCATTTAATGTTGTACAAGAACCTAAAGGAAATAAACTATTTTGATTTTGATTTTGAACTGTGTTAGGTCTTACTAGTCGAATCTCTTTGATTTTGTAATAGGTGACATGCTGTGCTACCTTTAATGCTATCACTTATAGCCTTTTTAATAAAAGGGAGTAACATCGGAGTAGTTATTCAGGTTTTTGGTTTCTGTCTGTCAACTTTGAAAGTTCTTGTTACGGAAAAAGACAGAGCATGTTCTCACTATTCCGACCTTCCTCCACGTTTATGTATAAGGCTAGTTGTTTTTTTTATAATTGATATAGGTAAGCGTTTGAACACTATCTCACCTGATGGAAAGCGACGATGTGGTCTAAGATGTTGCACGCACGTTGCTTTATATTTTACTAATATCTTAAACGCGATAGCTTGCAAGTATGTATGTGCCTTTTTTTTTACTCAAACACGCAAAAACTACTGAACCGTTTGCGATGAAACTGGGTATATAGGTAACTGGAAACCTGGAATAACACATAGGCTACTTCTTATCCCGATATCCCCTCGGGAACGGGTCTTACGCCGGTGAAACAGCGGGGCGCAGCTAGTATGTAATATACCTCAATAAAATAAAGAATATTGCACGATATTACACACAGCGCTATCGAGCTCCACACTAAGCACTAGGCTTGCACTATGAATACTGGACAACGGATAAATACTACATAATATTATACTTTTTTTAATACTTTATTTTTAGTAAGTAATTTCATATAATAATTTTCTGAGTTAAAGTGTAAAATCTAGAATACGGCAGAGACCTAATCATTAACTTTACTTATTTTGTCTAATTTTTGCAAGATCTTTGAAATTTTGCGTTTAATTGTACCACAAGCGGTACACATTGCGGGTACAGCGTGCTACAACTCACAACCCAGATGACTTGAACATTTTTTATTCGACTGCAAAAGGAAAGGGTTATGTTTTTGTTTGTTTGTTATTGTTTTTCGCTTAGAAGTAGATACCTACATAATGCTAAAGCATCATAATAAATGTCTAAATATAAATAATAATACGTTTTTAATGACTTATACATACTCAACTCATGTTTATCAAGAGAAGTCTAAGTATTTTTTAATATTTAGATTATTAAAATGTTTAAATCAATTAACTGAATAGATAGGTAGTGGTAATGACAATCTCGTGTCTGAGATTTGAATTGATTTGAAAAAAAAAAAGATTTGAAACAGAGAAATGGTATTTTTATTACGTTTGAGCTAGTTTAGTAGTAGTTTATCTCATAGGTACCTACATATCTCAGCCCTTATCCGCAATACATAGGAACTTATTCAAACAAGTCCAAGTCTGCGTAATTTGGCAGCAATAGTAAAGTCACTATACTATACTATGTATAAGTCTATGACTGATCCCCGAAGGCGCTCCTTTGATTTGCCGGTTGGGTACAGTGGACCCCGCCGGGAATGCCTGCGTTTGGCCGTCTTGTAGGGAGTTGGGGACGCTATAAATAAAAATAAATAAATAAATCCTGTGACGAACACACAGCGCCATCTAGCCCCATGGTAATCTGCTTAGCTTGTGTTACGGTGACTAGACAACGGATATACTACTTATATTTATATGTATATAGAACACTAGCTGTGCTTCGCGGTTTCACCCGCATAAATTCCTATCCCGTAACGGACGTGACGCATCACGTATGTCATACCAAGCGTTGCTCAACCTGTATGATTATTCAAAGTACCCTATATCTTATTTCAATCACTAAACTATCCCTGTACCAAATTTCATTCCTATCGGTTCCGCCGTTCTTGAGATATAAATAGTGTAACTAACACGACTCATTTTTATAGCTGCGTCCCGCGGAATTTACCCTCGTAAGTCCCGACCCCGTAAGAATATAGGGATCAAAAGCAGCCTATAACCTTCCTCGATATATGGACTATCAAACACAAAAATATTTTTTTAAATCGGACCAGCAGTTCCTGAGATTAGCGCGTTCAAACAAACAAACAAACTCTTCAGCTTTATAATATTAAGTATGGATTACTGCAGCGGCCGGCAGGAGAGGCATTGATGGACGAACGGGTGAATACGTAAGTCCATCAATGCCTAGTTGCGGCCAAGGCTTGTATAGTACTTTTTCTCAAACATGCTTGGAAATTTGAGCATTATTTTGATAACCTTTTTCGAGATAAATCGAACATGCTGTACTAGTCGAGTAGCGGCCGGCAATAGTTGTACGAAAATCTATATCTGTCGTGTTTAGCGGCCAAATAAATTACTATATAAAATCATGATAAAATCATATTTGTCACTACACGGCGTTAGTCGTTGTGTAATAAGGTTGTCAAAATAATGCTCAAATTTCCAAGCAAGTTTGAGAAAACATAATTATGTATATCTATTTATGTATAGTTTTCAAATTATGGCTTCCCTGATCGCGTGAAGTTTGGCTAGGAAAATAAGCCCCTTTTTGATAAAATATCCATTATACCAATGAGTTTCATATTATTGTATTATAGTATTTTGTTCTCATCCGAGCGATTGGTCCTCCTCGGGACCCCGGAGTCCACCAAAATCCCAAACTTATTGAGGTCGGTACAGTTGGTAAGTAATCAGCATCACAGACCACATACTACAAATAGATTTTGGCAATATTTTTGCCGGCCGCCTGGGAACAAGTAGTTTACTCGCCCCCTACGCGCGCGGGGTATTTCTAGTTATCTAGTCTTACTGAAACCCCTTAGACGCCTCTTACTACGCCCACGGGAAGAGATGGGGTGGCCATATTCTATGGCAGGTCAGTATCTATAGACATCATCATCATCATCACAATTCATCACCATCATCATAGGCCCGTGTTATCGAAAGATGTTTTCAGCGCCCTAGTTTTTGGCGGGAACGTGTTGAGGAGATGTGTTGCTAAATTTTCATTTTTGTAAAACCTAGTTCAAAAGCGTGTAAATTGTTAATTTCGGGGGCGTATTAATCAATTTAGTTTCGTGAAGGTGTACAAGTGTAAATAAAAGTGAAAAGCGGAGCAAGACATGGACTTTAGCGTTGTCCCCAAAGCTCCGTGAACATACATTGTAAAAAATGCCCGCTTTTTACAATGATTCCCTCGACTTCACTTTAACTATGACGACTTGACTGTTTCGATGGAAATAATTGTAAATATTAGTAGTACACACTGGTAAATGTTCGAATGGAAAAGCCATATTAAAAGAAGAAGAAAAACAGCGCCCTAAGAGGCGGGACTTACCCTCGTGGCTCAAAAGGCAGATCCGTGAGCGAGACTGCCTACTGCCTACCACATATTTGGCAGACAGAAGAATTATATTCAGTATAGTATAATATGTAGGTATGTAATGTAGGTATCTATTTATTCATGTTATGGTAGATAGGTAAGTTTATACTTTTGCGCACTAGAAGCTATGAAGTGAATCGACATTAACTTTTTTATCATATCATAAGGTAATCTTAAGATATATCTACCTAATAATTATTATGATTTTTAACAAAATTATACATGAAAAACCAGTTTTGATGATTCTACGAAGAAAATAATTGGTTTAGGTAGGTACTTACTGCTGTGTTGGTTTATAATAACTTTAAAGCTTAGTTACCTAACAATATTTTATTTTGATTAATTAAGGCGCCTTTTCACGCCATTAGGCTGGTTATGGTTCAAAAACATCAAAAAACCATTGCTTTTTTCAATTTTTTTCGTAATTCCCAAGAGTGCGGTGTTGGATTAGTGGTTAATACCTCAATTTTCATTAGAGGGAACGACCCTTCGAATGGAAATTGAAGTATCTACCACTAGACATACCACGAATGAAAATTAGGGTTCGAAATCCGACAAACTGGGCACCAATGTGTTTTCTTTAAGATACACATTATGTGTGCTATTAACATTGCTTTTACGGTGAAGAAAAACATTGTGAGGAAACCGACATGCACTAGGACTTACCACGGTTGGATATCATAGTTCATTCACCAGTCCGGAATCGATTCCCTTGGGGTTTTACTGAATAATCCCTCTAAGGAAAGGAGTCTCGCGCCCTGAAGTGGGAAGAGGACCACTAAAAAAATGTTGGCTTCCTGTGTAATTGATCCATTTTGTTTACCTTTTAGCCATATAAATTATTGACCGAACTAACGAAGCGAACCGAACTAGCGAAGCGAGTGAGGTCCAGTATAGACGGGCCTGGCGCTTGTATCTTTGTAACTTTGTATCTTTGTATGTTTGTTCTACGATAACTTGACTATCGTTGTTCCGATCTTCATGAATTTTGGTATGCGCGTAGTTTAAGTCAATAGAATTTATGAGTTCGAAGATGAGCCGGATCGGTAGGGGGGTTGGGGAGGTAGGGGTCGTGAGGTCTCAGTTCGGGGCGAACTCCTAGTTATTAATCAAACACTCACTGACCGAATGACTGATGTTTCCTTTTCTAACTAAACAATCTCTTTGAGACACATGTGACATGATAGAAGAGCGTTTTCTTTGTGAAGTTTGGTATGCAATACCAAACTTCTGATAATTTGAAAATGATAAAATGATGCAATGTATCTTCATAGTGGTTGCTTCGGCGATTACTAATTCAACATAATTGTCCAGTGTAGACGGGCCTGGCGCTTGTATATTTGAATGTTTGTTCGACGATAAATTGAGTATCGTAGCTCCGATCTTCATGAATTTTGGTATGCGCGTAGTTTAGGTCAATAGAATTTATGAGTTCGAATGAGCCGGATCGGTGAGGGGTTGGGGAGATAGGGGATCGTGAGGTCTGAGTTCGGGGCGAACTCCTAGTATTATGTAGGTATTATTATTTTGTAAATACATACATATTATACATAGACTAGCTGCGCCGAGCGGTATCACCCGCGTAAGTCCCGTTTTTTTTTTCAGAACAACCTGGTTATGACGAACACAAAACAAAAAATTATCGAAATCGGTCCAACCGTTCAGACGTGATGCCGTGACCATGCGAAATTGGGATTCATTTTTATATACAACGAGTTCCGACGATGACCATTTAAGCCGAAAGGGGGTTGTTCTAGACGTCTAGTCAAACAACTTTCGATCTAAGATAAGATAAGATAAAACTTTATTGTACCAAAAGAAACATTTACAATAAGAAAATAAACATAAAAAAAAACAAAATAAATAAATAAACATGACATTAAAAACATAATTATACTTATAATTATTTTTATAACTATGGTACAATGGGCGGCCTTATCGCTAAAAGCGATCTCTTCCAGGCAACCTTTGGCAACCTTTGAATTGATGGAGGTGATGGGTAGGTTTTTCAATAAATTCAATAGAAAGTAAAGGAAATATTGATAAACATCTACAACTTTTAAAAAAAGTATTTTTTTTTTGAAATTTTTGAGTTAATATTTTACTGAAAAAATAGCTGTAGCGCCCGCGCCGCTCCACGGAAGCTGTCGGCAGGCCATTGAGAGTCACATGTTTGCTTAGTACCACCTAATAGCTATATCCATTTGTTTTTAGCTGTGCACTGATAGGTAGTAGATACTGGTTCTTAATCAATAGGTAACTCTTATCTTCGTATCATTATGTCTAGCTATTATGAATGACCACCTTATTAGGAAACGAAATTTAAGCGTAAACCCTGGTTTATTGTCAGGCTTTACCTCCTAATAATTTAGTTATTATTTATTTATATCTTCTATACTTATATCTTTAACAAAGGAAGAGACGACAAAAAGTCTGTAAGTTACTTGGAAGTAAATTTAAAAAAAGTTGTCTAGGGAAGTTCCCTAATAGGAATAGTAGTAGAACAAAATTTTAAAATATTTTAAATTCATGTCGGTCTGTTTCTCTGTTTGTTCCTTATACAATTGAAAACTACTACCTAAACCAATTGAAATTTGGTTTTCAATATTGGATAGTTCGAGGAACCTCGTGGTATACTTTACATTGAAATCCAATTAGTAGAACTCGAGTAATGAACGAAAAAGTCGGCTATGCACTATTTCTACACGGACGAAGTACGAAGTCGCGGGTAACAGCTAGTTGGTAGTATTACGCGCCAGACAAAAAAAATGAAAAACACCCAAATATAAATAATTAGATCAAACTGCGCTACAAGTAAACAGTGGTTTTAAACTAACATTATATAACCCGGCTTTTAAACGCGTGATTTTTACTTTGTGTATTTCTTACCTCAACGTTTCGACTATGTTACCGATTAAGACCCGGATAAATATTAAATTGAGGGTAGTAACATATTTTAACATCGATAAGTTACCTAATTTGAAGTAATTTCTCATCTACCTTCCGTAAAGACTTTGAATTTTTGTAATAAGGGGGACAGAATTTCTTTTCAAGAATGCCAACATTTTTGAGAACTAGTTTTGGTGATTAATTATTAAAATTACTACGCTACATCCTTCTAAGACTTTCTCTTTACTATTGACTAGGTTTGCCACTTGAGTCATTTGGTTGAAAATTGCATTGACACACAACCTCATCTCTTTCGTTAAAGCCTACTGGGATATAGGACAGGCAAGCGAAACCTCCCCGCGCGGGGAATCATGGTGATCGGCCGCAAAAATATCGCATAATTTACTTACAGTAGATGTGGTCAATGATAAATTTATGACTTAGGTACTTACGAAAGGGATGCAAAATGGATGATGAAAAACATTTGTATGCAACTTCTAAACCGCTTGACCTACAAACTTGAAATTTAACACAAACCTTGCTGAGGGATCGTTGAAGCATTCAAAAGTTTTTTAAAGGATTCAGCCCCTAAGGGACTTTCTCCACGAGCTTTAGTCGCGGCGATATTGCTTTATTACTATACAACGCACCGCCGCGTTAACATCGCCGTGTGGAGACACGTCCATAGAGATTGTATAGAAATAAGTGGCTCGACGATAATATCGCCGCGATTCTAACGCTCGTGGAGATAGTCCCTAAGGGGTTAAATTGGGAATGAAAGTCTTTATGGGAATTCCTTCAAAAGAAAATACAAACAGGATTTTGATGTAGGTACTTGTTTCTTATATTTCACGTAAACTAAGTTAAGTATTACCTACAAATGTTTTTTAAAATTTGGCCTTGCGCATGGAAGCGTATTTATACCTAAGTGAATTAAGTTTATCGTTTTAAATACATTTAAATATATAATTTAGTGATTATCGGCTTGCAATAAATAAATAAATAAATAAAATAAAAAAGCCTTTATTTCTCATACCCTTAAATAACATTGCATCAATGTGGTTAGTTAAGTAAGTTAATTACTTACTATGTTACGTATCTATATGTATTTATTGTTCGTTTGTTAGTTTAAATATATCTCTATTTCTTATAATCTAGGTTAGTATAACGTTGTTTAGGGTCTGAGCCCCTCCGCGGGTGAAGGCCTCCTCCAGTTCCTTCCATTTGTCTCTGTCTTTTGCAATATTCTGCCAATCATTTCCTGCTATATCTTTTATGTCGTCAGCCCATCTTCTCTTTGGTCTACCAACTTTTCGTTTTCCTCCTGGCCCTTTCCATTCTGTAGTTTTTGCTGTCCACCTTCCATCTTGATATCGAGATATGTGGCCGGCCCAATGCCGGCTTGCAATAAGTGGCCTGAAAAGATAAGGATCATTAGGATGCCAAATTACATACATTAGTAGATATTTTACTGTTAGGGAGTAAACATCGTCGATTGCGATTGGGTGCAATACGAAACGGAGTGTTGGATCCGTTAGTCCAGCGTTTCCCAAAGTGATGGTCGCGCCCCCCAGGGGGGGAGGGGCGCAGAGACCTAATCAGGGGGGCGCGGGCAGCTATGTCGTTGAGTAACTTGAGTATAACACCTGAAAGCGATTTATATGGTTCAGTCTTCAGTCTTCTTGGGACAGTCACATTTTCCGGACTTAGGTCCTTCAGTGTGGACCCATTGTATGTGAGTGTTGGCTGTACCTAATGTTATTCCAGGCAACCCAGTTTTTCCATGCCATTTTAAGCCGAGAATTGTATACCTAACAATGTCCCGGACACGACCGACAGCGCCATAAATAGCGTGGATTAAAAGTTGCTTGCGCTGTTTATATCATCTAAAATACGACGAAAAGGCCAGTTATTATTATTATTATTATCTAAGAATAGGAAGATTAGATGCTTTTATGTAGTTATGCTGTAAATCAGTTTAGGATCAGAATCGATTTCCATTCTATAAATAAAACGCAGTAACATTTCCTGTATTTTCTTTGTTTTCGTCAATAAAGAATAATCGAGACACACTCAGATTCAAATGGCGTAATTTTAATGCATATCGGTCGAACGAAATAAGGTTACCAATAAAAATAAGTAGGTAGGTTTGTTTACGGTAAAAACTGGTATCTTTGAGTAATGAAAATAAAGGCGAATGGATTAAAGTCAATGGTTTGATAAATTTATATTAAATACCTACCTAAGTAGGTACCTACCTACAAGACTCTCTTTATAAATTTTGACTTTGTCAAAATGTATGGCCTATTATTTTTAAGACCCCATACTCACCTAATGACGTGACAGGGATAGGGCTACCAAATTTCAGATGTGTAAAAGAAGGACGTAAGATGCGACTATGCAAATATTTTAGTGAGTAAAATCAAACAATTCCCAATAACAAGATAACTGTTGCTAATTAAAAAAAACTGTTCAACCAATTTCAAGTATATGTTAATACTGAAAAAATAATGGTTTATACGTCGCTGTAAAATGAAAATTTCTGTTTTAAACGAGTTGTTTTAGATATATATTTTTCTGTTATAAAAGTTAACCAATCGTGTAAAGAAAACTACCAAAATGAAGATGGGAATGAAAAATAAAATACCAAAATAGTATTTCCGAATGTTTTGTAATTACTGAGAAATATTGAGATCGTGAGTATGTCATCTTTAGATCAGGTTTAAGAAAAAGCATCACTTAAAAACTTCGAGACTGTGTAATACGTCCTACCGATGAAGGTCCTAGGAGTTATCTTTTGAAAAGAGGGGTGTTGTTGGGTGTGAATAGGTCCCACTAAGACCTTTCGGCCAAGTTAACCTCAACTGCAAGTGTTGCTCACCTGCTGAAGAACGAACGAGCCTCCAGCGCCAGCTGGTGCAGACTTTCCCTTCGGGGTTGGGAAGCCGACTGCAGCTCCCGTAAAAGTCACGTAACCGTAACTTAATTGTCAAATCATTATGGATGTTGATGGAAAAAGAGGAGATATTTTGGGAGGAGAGGAGGAAACCTCTTCATTTTAACCATTGTAACACGGTTAAAACGTCAAAGATAAAAAGTGAAAATCACGCAATTAAGGCCCGGGAAATATGTAATTACTAGCTGCGCCCCGCGTAAGTCCTGTTCCCGCGGGAATATTGGGATAAAAAGTATACTATGGTGTTATTCCGGGTATCCAGCTATCTACATACCGAGTTTCATGGTAATCGGTTCAGCGGTTTTTACGTGATTGAGTAACAAACACACATACTCACAAACTTTCAGCTTTATAATATTAGTGGGATAGGATGAAGACGACTAATGCTAGAACCGGAAAAATTTGTTGAAATTAAAAATAGGCAACTTATTCGTTTCGAATTAATTCTCTTACTCTCACCTTTAACTTGAAAAGTAAGCTACGGTCATTGACCCGCCGGACATCCGACGTTCTTTCCGGTTTTACTTACCTAACACGTAGTCACTATGTAATAATCTGTAGCTTAAGGTTCTATTTTTAGTTAAGCTTCAATGTTACAAAAATGCTTGCAGGCTTTAGTTAAGTTACTGGTGTTCTTTTGTTCTTTATCAGAATGTATTTTTTGCAAGTTAGTTGCTACGGTAGTTGTTTTTTTGTTCTTTATTCTGATAAAGAACAAACGAACACCAAATCAGTACTAAACAGCGTATCAGCGTGTTCCGACAATGACCATTTAAGCCGGAAGGGGGTTGTTCTAGAGTCTAGAACAACCCCCTTCCGGCTTTCGACTATTCGTCTAGAATCTAGACGAATAGTCGAACACCTTTCGATCTACAACTTAAAACAATCTAACTTATTTTTCGAAATATTTAAGTTAATATTTCACTGAAAAAATAGCTGTTTTTGAAAATAAAGGTAATTAAAGTTTTGATTGTAGTTGTCCAAACCGAATGAAAAAACAAAGTGAGGTAAATTGAAAATAAAAGTAAATAACCTCTAACTCTAAGAAACAGCTGATTTTCAAGTAAACTTTAAACTTAAAATTTTCGAAAACTACGTCGAATTTTCAAAAGTTGTAGAACAAAAGTTGTTCGCCTAGACGTCTAGAACAACACACTTTCGGCTTAAATGGTCATCGTCAGAACACACTGTATTTAAAAAAAAACTAATATCAAAATCGCTTCATACGTTCGTTCGTGAGTTATAATGCCACATACAGACATAGGAAGCAATTCTGTTGTTCATTTAACTAACTAAACTCAACTAAAATTAAACAATTTTAGTTTAGTTTAGTTAGATAGTTAAACTAAAATTGTTTAATTTTAGTTTAGAAATACCAAAAAGCTATTCTGTTACGCTGAGTTAAATTTAGTACCACAAAATGAAAAGTTTAGAACTATTAGTCTAAATTTAATTTTAGAATGGCACCAAAAGAATAGGAATACTGTCTAACTTAATTTTAGTAACTTTTAGGATATATTTTAGGGTTTGGTGACAGCAGAATTGCCACCAGTGACACACTTTTTAAACTTACACGATTTCGTAGGTATGAAATGTATTGAACTTACGGGTGCTTTAAACCATTGGTACGAGTAAGTATCTGTGAACGTATTACATTTACAAACTTACCTATACGTTTTATATTTACGTTTTGTTTTTCAAGTTTTTGGTGTCACGTTTTATAAACAATACAATCCCTAGAGACATCTTAACCTATTAAAATAAAAAAATAAGTACAAAATTGTGTTATTATACAAGATGTAACAAGTAAACCCTTTTAAGCCGAAAGGCGGTTGTTCTAGACGTCTAGGCGAACAACTTTTGAAAATTCAAACTTTTTTTGTAAATTTTGAGGTTATGTTTCACTGAAAAAACGGCTGCTTTTGAAAATAAAGATAATTGAAGGTTTGATTGTAGTAGACCAAACTAAATGAAATGTAACAAAAGAAATGTAGCTAAAGGCAAATGGAAGCATAGGACGACGGCTAAGAATAAAAATAAATATCATAAATTACGCAATCAGTGTAACAGAGTGTGTAGAGACGCATTACGCCGTTATATCCATGAGTCTGTACAAAACGAAGAGCCTTCTAAGGTTTGGAAGTTTCTAAGGTCTATGGGAGTTGGAAAATCTCGCGCAAATTGTAAGTTTTCAAATAATCTTGACATAAATCACTTAAATCAACATTTTTGTACTTCTTCCAATCTGAGTAACTTGACCAGGTTTAGTTCTCTTTCCCATCTTTCGTCAAAGCAACTTCCCAATACCTCTTCATTTTCGTTTTCTCAATTTACCGACCTCGACGTTAAGAGTGCCATAAAGTATATTTCTTCTAGTGCAGTGGGTACTGATGGTATCAGCCGTAACATGATCCTGCCAATAATCGATGAGATAGTTAACGTCATTTGTCTCATCTTTAATACGTCTATTACCACAAACTCCTTTCCTTTAGCCTGGAAAGAAGCACAGATTACTCCTCTGCCTAAAAAACTTAACCCTACCTCCTTTTCTGAGTACCGCCCTATATCTATCCTTCCATTCCTCTCAAAGGTCCTTGAGCGACTGGTTCATAAAGAACTCAGTGTCTACCTTTCCAATAATTCCCTGTTAAACCCTTTCCAGTCTGGCTTCCGCCCAGGACACAGCACAACGACAGCATTGGTTAAGATAACTGATGACATTCGACGTGGTATGGATCACAAAAAACTCACTGTACTCACCCTTCTTGACTTCAGCAATGCTTTCAATAATGTTGACTTCGAGCTGCTTCTCGGCATACTACGTTCTCTTAACATTTGTCCGTCGGTGATTGATTGGTTTCACAGTTATCTATTTGGGCGACGGCAACGCATTCGGATTGACGAGAAGTACTCTTCTTGGAATCCAATATCTGCCGGAGTTCCTCAGGGCGGCGTACTTTCTCCTCTCCTTTTTGCTGTGTACATAAACACGATATCCTCAAATCTCTCTTCGTCCTACCATCTGTATGCTGATGATCTGCAGATTTATGCCCAAGCACCTCTCGCTAATCTAGATTATGCCATTAACTTAGTAAATATTGACCTCTCAAAAATCTGTGATTGGAGTAGATCGTTTGGTATTTCAGTAAACCCTACTAAGACGCAAGCTATAATTATAGGTAGTAAAAGACTAACTGACCAAATAAATCGCACTTGTTTACCCCAGATTGTCCTTGATGGTACAGCTGTGCCATTCAGCACTCAAGTCAGCAACCTTGGCATCACTATGGATAGCAATCTAACTTGGGATCCGCAGCTTGCTGGGTTGAGGCAGAGGATGTTTGCATCCAATGCATCGCTTAGAAGGTTGCGGAATTTCCTTCCTACTACCACTAAGATTATGTTAGCACAATCTCTTTTGCTTCCTATCCTTGACTACGCAGACGAATGCTTCCTCGATCTGTGTGAAGCACAACTAGATAAGCTTGAGCGGCTCCAAAATCTCGCCATCCGCTTCATTTACGGTCTCCGTAAATATGACCATGTCTCGGAATACCGCGGAAAGCTTAAATGGTTGCCCATTCGCCTGCGTAGAGACTCTTATTCTCTCTCTTCTTTATAGAATTCTCTTTCTCCCTACTTCACCCTCTTATTTAAAGTCCCGCTTCAACTTTCGTCACCCTCCTTCTCAATTGGTCCTTTCATCCAAAGCTCTTCTTCTTACGATTCCAGATCGCTCCTCTACTTTTTACCATAATTCGTTTACCGCTCGCGGTGTGCAATTGTGGAACGCTCTGCCTGCGTCTATCCGCCAATCTAAATCCTTGGCGATATTCAAATCCCGTGTTTATAAACACTACCTTAGTCTTGTCCAAACTGGTAGGTCGAACAAATAGATATTTACCTAATCAATCTATATCCTGGTCTTTTATATTGAAGTATTTATGTATGTGTAATGTGTATAATGTATATTTATATGTATGTGTATATATTATGTTTATGTATGATATATATATATTTATTTGTATTTATCTATATTTATACGTAGTTTGTAGCTTCATATGTTATATTTTACATATTCATTTATATTTCCTTCTTCCGGTTTCCTATAAGGTTTTTCATTAACCCACCCATCCCCTAAAATAATTTCTTTTCCATCCAAAGGTTGCCTGGAAGAGATTGCTTTTAGCGATAAGGCCGCCCATTGTACCTAATTGTTTTTTTTTATATAGTGTTAAGTATATTAATAATAAAAATTAGTTTATAGTTTATATGTCACTTAAATGGTTATATTGTAATTTTTAATGTATTTGTTTATTTTGTTGGTTTTAATTTGGTACAATAAAGAGTTAATCTAATCTAATCTAATCTAATGAAAGGACAACATAAGGTCAATGACCTCAAACTAAGAAACAGCTGATCTTCAAGTAAACTTTACACTTAAAATTTTCTAATTTTTCACTAAAAGTATAAGTAACTAACATACTAATTTAGGTATACAAGATGTAACGGGTAAGCCCTTTTAATCCGAAAGGGGGTTGTTCTAGACGTCTAGGCGAACACCTTTTGTTCTACGACTTTTGAAAATTAGAACTTTTTTTTGAAAATTTTGAGATTATGTTTCACTGAGAAAACAGCTGTTTTTGAAATTAAAGGTAATTGAAGGTTTGATTGTAGTAGACTAAACTAAATGAAAGAACAACATAAGGTCAATGACCTCGAACTCTAAGAAACAGCTGATCTTCAAGTAAACTTAACACTTAAAATTTTCGAAAAGTACTTCGAATTTCAAAAAGTTGTAGAACAAAAGTTGTTCGCCTAGACGTCTAGAACAAACCCCTTTCGGCTTAAAAGGGCTTACCCGTTACATCTTGTATAAGTATACATTCTTGGTTTGTCGACGACATCGTAGTATCTTATCGTCAAGAATGAAAAAATAAAAATGTTTACCAATGTGTCTATGACAATTATTCAGAAACTTTGATCAAAAAATGTAAACACAAAACTCATAGAATTATTTGAAAGTGACAGTTCCATGTTTACATTTTTAATCTAAGATTCTAAAACTGGGTATAGGTATGTATAGGTAGGTATGTGTCTACTGAAAGAATATTTAAATTATTTTGTTAAAAATGCAAAAAAAAAGGAAAATGCAACGTCATCGTAAGGCTTCCTTGGTAACATTAATAAGTACGAAATCATGTAAAAGTATATACTCGTATTAGGTAGGTGTGTTCTGTACCAACTTAGTGCATTACTTATAGCAGAGCACAGATTATATAACTAAATCATGTGACGAACACACAGCGCCATCTAGCCCCGTAGTAAGCTGCTAAGCTTGTGTTACGGTAACTAGACAACGGATATACTACTTATATTTATTTTTTATTTTGTAAATACATACAAATTATACATAGAAATACGCCCAGACCAGATACAAATATTTATTTTCAAGCATAAATATTTGCACCCAGCGGGAATCGAACCCGCAACCTTTTGCATTGCATCCAAGCGTTCGCCCGACGCGCCACAGAGGTCGTCACTCATTATATAGCTATACTAGCTGTGCCCGAGGTTTCACCCGCGTAAGTCCCGCGCCCGCGGCATTATCGTGATAATAAGTAGCTTATGTGGTATTCCAGGTTTCCAGCTACCTATATTCCAAGTTTCATTGCAATTGGTTCAGTAGTTTTTGCGTGAACCAGCGTTTATAAGTAAGGGGGGTTAGTATCTGTGTGTAGCGGTTTCACCCGCCTAAGTCCTGATCCCGTGAGAATATCGGGATAAAAAGTAGCCTATGTGGTATTCCCGGTGGCCAGCTACCTGTACCTACTCCAAGTTTCATCGCAATGGGTTCAGAAGTTCTATGTGATATGAAGTTTCAAAGTTGACAGCCAGAGACAAACGTCACTTAACTTGATCTACAGTTAATCATCGCGCGTTTACCTATAAGTAAGCGGGTAAATGTAATGTTGCGTCTTATGTTGTATAACATCTAGCGAAAAATCAAACATTTATATTACTTACGTTTTTCAATTTCAGACTACAGTCTGACGTTCTAGTACTTTGTATTTCACTTTTTTTTCTTCAGGATGTGTGTTATGATGATGTGTTAAGTCGTAATTGACAATTAAATAACAATGTAAGTAAACGTCTAGACATGGATTATACGTACAAAAGTCGTCAGCGGTGACGTCCGACGTCAAAGGCGTATCACATGAGCTGTAACCTGTATTGCCTGTAGTAACAGACTAGTAATTTCGACATTAGTTTATTTTATTTATTCAGTACACAAGAGACATACATAAAAAAAACAAGACATAATATAAATTAATACTAAGGTAAGTCTAACCCTATACAGAGTTCTCTGCCGACAGACCTCAGGGGAAAGGAAAGAACTATAGAGGAAGGTAATAAAGTGTACAGAGGCAAAGGAGAAAATAAAAAGTACAAAGGTCAAAAATTAAAATTACAAATTAAAGTACATGGAAATAAGATAAAAATGATACATATACCTATATATACACATGATACATACATAATAAAAATATACATGTAAATAAACATACATACAAATACATATATAAACACATACCATAGTTATTAGTTATTAGTATTACTCCCAAAATGACGTCTTATCTCCATTTCCGATTCTGATTTACTTGTGACTCGTGGCTTTTTGTTAAAGTAGTGAATAAAGACAGGAAGACGACAGTACTTAGAATTACTTCCGCGTAACCTATCTTAGTGGTTTATGTAGTGGTAGTGGGTAAGTGTTGTTTTTGCTCATAAACATAAGCTCAAAGTGTCATTGATTCATACATTAGACCACTGCATAAGACTCTATGATTTTGTTGTGGTAAAATTTCATGAAACTATTATACTATTTACGACTGCCAGGCTGTTAACCATCCATCTGTTTCATAAAACTATTAATGTATTTACGACTGCACGGCTGTTAACCATCAACCTGTTTCATAAAACTATTATTGCATCTACTACTGCTAATTTGTCAATCATCAACCTGTTTCATGAAACTATTTTTCTATTTACGACTGCCAACCTGTCAATCGTCAACCTGTTTCATGAAACTATTATTGGATTTACCTACTACTGCCAACTTGTCAACCATCAACCATGTTTCATGAAACTATTATTCTATTTACGACTGTCAACCTGTCAACCATCAACTTGTTTCATGAAACTATTATTGTATTTACGACTGCCAACTTTCATTAGTTGGAGAGGCACCCCTAAGACCCTCTTATTCTGTTTAAGGAGGCAGTCCTCGAGTTTTAACTTTTTTATTTGCGTTGGCATTGGTTTAGATATTAGTAGATAGACTTCGCAAAGTAACTCGTGCGTTAGTCCACACACTCCAAGTTTCTCATCTGAGAGATTTTGCCGATTACGTTCCTCTCGAGAGTCCGGGTCCGCCCCAAACCCCAAATTATTTTGGGTCGGCGTAGGATGTATAAAAAAGTCATTGGCCATGACTTTTGCAAATAAATAAATTCTGTGACCAACACACAGCGCCCCAACAACCGGCGGGAATCGAACCCGCAGCCTTCTGTATTGCAGCCGGATTTTTGGCCGACGCGCGAGCTTCGTTGACTATTGCTCGGCGAGCAGTCGATCGGTATGTTGCAACCGAATGGCGGCCGAGCAATGTACAACGAAACCCCGGCCAGCGCTCGGCTTGGCTAATCTGCCCCAGGACCTTTAGTCGCCTTTTACGACCCTCACGGGAAGAAATAGGGTACTTTCTTCTGTGGCGGTGGCTGTGGCGGGTGTACCTGATCCATAGTATTCAGATGTTTTACAGCTAATGAGATCCATCATTAACCTGTATTATTGTGATAATGTTCGTGATCACTAGTTATCTAATGCTGGCAGTACTTTTTGTACCCACATTTATCCAATTAGTAAAGGCTGCTTTACGCGCTCAGTTACATTTAATCAATAATAATATCAAATTATTATGATAATTTTGAAACTTGCTAAACATTAGCTGCGCCTCAAGGTTTCACCCGTGTAAGTTCCAATAAATAAGTATATCTGTTAATGCAAACTTGTTGTGCAGAGCTATCTGCACAACAAGTTTCATCGCAATCGTTTCAGTAGTTATTGCGTGATGGATGAAGACACACTGACCCGAGCCTTTAGTATGAGTTTTGATAGTTTATTTTTTAGTTCATAATAGTTACCGCTAGGGGCGCTGATGGAAAATGTATGAAAGCAAACTGCCAGTTTCATTGAGACGATAAACTATCAAAACTCATACTAAAGGCACCGAAAAGCCCGGTCGAATCCTACTATATCCTACTTATCCTACTAATATTATAAATGTGAGAGTGTGTGTGTTTGGATGTTTGTTACTCAATCACGCCAAAACTATTGAACCGATTGCGATGAAACTTGGAATATAAGTAGTTGGATACCGGGAATAACACATAGGCTATATTTTATCCCGATATTCCCCCGGAAACGGGACTTAAACTGGTGAAACCGCGGGGCGCAGCTAGTAGTGAATAAAATCGTAAGTACGATAAAAAATCCCTCTTCATTGTACATAGAGCCTTATTACAGTGTACTAATTTACTTGTAAGTATTTAATAGCTAAATAACTCCCATTAAAATCAACTTGTAATGAGTACAACCGGTTCCACACGAAACATTGTTTTGATTCACCTATTTTAATGAGTTATGGGGTTATAGGACCCCAAGGTTGTTTCGTGACGATTTCAAATTAAACATGTTTCATTAATTTTAATTTATTAGGTAAATAGAAAAATATATTTTAATTAGTTAATCACCATCAGAGCCCAATAACCTTAATTGACATAGATTTGTAATAATTGAAGTGTAAATTATTTTAATTACTAGCGGTTACCTGCGACTTCGTCTGCGTAGAAATAGTTCATAGCCGACTTTTTCGTTCATTACTCGGATTCTACTAATTGGATTTCGATGTAAAGGTGTACACCTCGATGTATAACACGAGGTTCATCGAAAATAGAACTAACCAATATTGAAAACCAGTTTTTAATTGTATAATAAATGTATAAGGAACAAACAGACAGACATCCATGAATTTTAAAATTTTTGTTTGACTACTTTTTCTAAGTCCCTAGGCATTTTGTTTTTAATTTACTTCCAAGTAAAGATTTTTTGTCCTCTCCTCCTTTAAGTACTAGCTGCGCCTGCGGTTTTACCCGCGTAAGTCCTGTTCCCGCGGGAATATCGGTATAAAAAGATACCTATTTTCCAAGTTTCATCGCATCGTGAAAGTAACAAACTCACATACTTAAATACATACAAACTTTCGCGTTTATACTATTAGTATTATATTATATTAAGTATTATTATAAGTAAAGTTATAGCTCGAAATGATTAGACTGTGTACTAATCTTACTTCTTACTTTACTAATATTATAAATCCGAAAGTCTGTTTGTTTGTTTGTTTATTTGTTTGTTTGTTTGTTCCCTATTCACAGTCAAACGGCTCGACCGATTTAGATGAAAATTTGCATAGGGATAGTTTAAATGATGGAGAGTAACATAGGATACTTTTGATCCCGAAAATCCCGCGGGATCGGGACTTACGCGGGTGATAACTATTTATTGCATGAAAATTTGCAAAGGGATAGTTTAAATGATGGAGAGTAACATTGGATACTTTTAATCCCGAACATCCCGCGGGATCGGGACTTACGCGGGTGATAACTATTTATTGGATGAAAATTTGCAGAGGGATAGTTTAAATGATAGAGAGTAACATAGGATACTTTTGATCCCGAAAAACCCGCGGGATCGGGACTTACGCGGGTGATAACTATTTATTGGATGAAAAATTGCATAGAGATACTTTAAATGATGGAGAGTAACATAAGTTACTTTTGATCCCGAAAATCCCGCAAGATACTGACATACAATCTTAACCTTACTTCACCTACCTACTGCAGTGCAAAAATCCATACTTAAACGGACGACCAGGGAAGTACTTCAATGGGCTTCAACATACTTCAATGGGCGACTGTTTAAGAGTGGATTTTTGCATTGCGGTAGGTAGGTGTTCGAACAACGCGGGATCGCGACTAGCGCGGGTGAAACCGCGGGGCGCAGCTAGTATAGTATATATTTAAGACTAATGTAATTCTTCTTATTCTTCTTAGTGAAGATAATGATTTTCTTCTTGCGACTACCTACCCTCGCATTTACCACAGTTTACCCAGTAGTTATATGAGAAAATGTTGTCTTCCTCCAACGTTATTTTTTAAAGCAAACACCTTTAAGTTTTCAATTAAAAGCTTCGATTTTCCAAAAGACCTAGACCAAAAGTTGTTCGCCTAGTTCGTAGCCAAATGAACTATTTTGACTTTGACTTTGCCAGTAATCCATATTTATCTAGAAAAATCAAAGTACTAGTTTTATAATGCACTTAAATTTAATGAGATAAAACCCAGTCTATTTAAAGCCTATAGCGTATAAGTGAACATTACAATAAAAATGCAAATGAACTTGATGCTAAACCAACTGGCTATTAGGAACATAGTCGATAGTCGATAGCTATAAATAGAAGTCGCTTTTAAGATGTGCATTCATTATATTATTATATGTTTAGCATAACTAGGGTGTCTACAAATAGCAAAATTATGTAGAAAAAAAAAGTTCTTTAAAATTCTGAACCGGATATAAAGACAATTTTGTACAAATCTTACTAATATTATAAACGTTTGTCTGTTTGTCTGCTTCTGTGTCGGTTCTTTATACTATTAAAAACTACTAATCCTATTGAAATCTAGTTTTAAATATTGGATAGTTCTATTTTCGAGGAACGTCGTGGTATACTTTGATATACATCGAAAACCAATTAGTAGAAACCAAGTAATGAACGAAAAAGTGCAACCGCTCGAGAACCGCTCGGCCGCCCGCGCCTGTGATAACACGTTTTCACTTATGCTGGTGAAACCGCGGGGCGCAGCTAGTACCTAATATAAGAAGATTTTCATAATAATATTTGTCCTTGGTAGGCTGGATTTAGAGTGCGCAGGCGCATCTAAATGATTCGACCGGTTTATTTATAGATAGCTACCTACCTACATGCTTAGTTGCCCGTATGGCCTTAACTCCAGCAAAACTATGTCAGTCTCTAATTACTCGTGAGGGAATTATTATCACAAACAAATTCTAAGCCCTAGTTGTCCTTTTCGGAAGTTTACCTTTTCGGAAGTTGTCGTTTTAGGAAGTTGTCCTTCTCAGCCTGAGGGATTGTAGGTACCTATTAAAGATGGCCACTATTGGTCACCATCTTTGGTCTAAATTTCTAAGTCTGTCACAAAAGCTCAAAAGGCCAAAGCTTTTGAAAACTGATTATCGTAACGCAAGGAAACAAACAACATTTAAGTATTAGTCTAAAGCAAGAATAAAAATATATTTCTAGACAGGCCCAAAGATTTTCACCAAACATCTTTAAGGCACCAAAATAAATCTTGAAAAATGTCTACGTATTTACATATTTTCGATCATGAAATCAAATTTTATTATAAACACTCAAAAACATAATTACTTACAATACATAGGACAATACTTATTCAAACAACAAGTAAGTCTTCGTAACTTGGCAGCGAGCCCAAAATGCTGGCCGCATTGCCACGCATAATTGCAATGCTTATTCTTTGTGTCAAGTATCGTCGATCAAAGACGAAAGTCGACAAGATCAAAGTCGATCTAAATATTAGAGTAGGTATGGTACTGGGCAGACATAAAAACCATAGAAATTACCCCCAATAGAACAGTCTTTCTTTTAAGAACCAATACCTTTATTTTAGTGCATGTTGAGGATTCTTGGACATGTTAAGGAAGAGTAATGTCTCAGGCACTAAACTACATAGTGCGTACTTTGACTTTGCTAAGCAAAAACTTTGACTTTGCTTAGCAAAAACTTTGACTTGAGACAATTTTGGTATTTACAAAGCGATCTTCGCAACTAACCAAAGTTTTTGCTTAGCAAAGTCGAAGCTTTTGAAATTTAGAACGTAAACCAATCATTTTAATCGTATTACAAAATGAGTTTCAACTATAAATTCGAATTCAAAGCTTTTGCTTAGCATAAGTTTTTGCTAAGCTAAGTCTGAGCAAAGTCAAAGTACTCACCATCGATTTAAGATTACAATAGAAAAAGTCACACCACACTCAAATACACCTTTTCTTTCCAGTAACATTACCTCTACTCAGCTTCGGCATGATCCAAGGATGGATCTCCCCCATGATCTCGCAGCTGCAGTCCCCGGAAGGTCCATCCCCGGAGCCTTTCACCAGCTCGGACATATCCTGGATGACGTCAGTGACTTACATCACTGCTATTATATTTGGTGCGCCGATGGGGCATCTTACAGATCGATTCGGGAGGAAGATAATGACGTTGGCTACTATACTGTCTTTGATCGTAAGTGACTTTTAGGCTGCGGCTGCATAGGCAGGCGGCGTGTTTTGCGCCTGGTGGCTTGCATTCTGAGAAGATACACAGCTAGGCGTGATGCGGCGAACTTTCTAGACTGTTTAAAAGCCTCTTGCTTATGTGGTCGCAGCTTTAGATATAAAACCGGACTGGTCTCTGTTAAAGACTAGAAGGAGAAAGGCCGTCTGATAGTGAAACTTTTTTATTTCGGTCCAGGCGGCCGAGTTTCATACTC
Organism: Idaea dimidiata; assembly: GCA_949358125.1. NCBI lineage: Eukaryota > Metazoa > Arthropoda > Insecta > Lepidoptera > Geometridae > Idaea > Idaea dimidiata. Next base: position 4,519,458 of record OX442342.1, read on the forward strand.
CATAGGAATTTCCGATCCAAATAATTTGACTCAAAATTTGAACGTGTCGTTGTTCTACGAGTATTCTCCGCTATCTAGGCCTTCTGAAATAAAACCATTTTCGGTTATAAATAGTGTGATGTTTCTTGTTTCTTCCATTCTCTCAATGCTCGACATTTCGAGAATAGAATAGAATAGAATAGAAAAACATTTATTGATTACAAACACACACGTCAGTACTTCCAAAAATAGGACACAATTTTTACATAGATAATAATATAAAACGAAACAAAGATCATTAAAAAAGAGAAATAACATGAAAGAAATACAAGGTCCAATTAATTGTTAGAATGTGAGCAGTGTGCCTGTTGCCAACGAGGATCTGCCTCGGCATACTTTGTGACTCCAGAAGAAGCCACAACACCGATATTTTTGGCATCTCCTCTCAGACAGAGACAGTTATAGGTCGCATTTTCAGAATAAACTGACCATTATTAATTTAATCAACACTTTTACATCGTGTCATGTTACAATTTTAGCAAGGAGAGATATGGGCGAAAAATTATAACATGACACGTGATTCCTGTGTAGCTCAGTGGGTAGAGCAGTCGCCTGGTTAGCAAAAGGACGCAGGTTCGAATCCTGTCATGGGGATTTTTTGGAAATATATTTCCTTGCTTAAAATATTTCTAATTTTAAAATGCCTTGAGCAATAAAAACAAAAAGAAATATTTTTACATAATTTTTTAAAATTATGTAACGTTACTTACATTACATTACTTAATTTTTAACTTACCTTACATAAGAATCTACTCAGAAAATCAGTTTGTTTTAGTAATTCGTGACATCTTTTTTAAGTCAGACAGAGGAACTGAAGTATTACGACGCGAAGTCCTTTTGTAAAATGAATTCTCTACGCTACTACGCCGCGACTTGTCAGTGCGCGTTTTGCCTCAGTACATTAACCCATTGACATGATAAGATGTATGACTAACCAAAATTGAATTAATTAAATACCTACCTTTTCAATGCCATATTGGTTTTGGATGTACTTATTTATTACCCTTTATCGAAAATGACATCCTGTTCTCACCTTGTTTTTCAGTTAACGTTAAATAACAAAAACCAAATCGGTGCTGAAATCTATAGTGCGTACTTTGACTTTGCTCAGACTGAGCTTAGCAAAAACTAAGCATAAACTTTGGATTAAAATTTAAAGTCGAAATTCATTTTGTAATCTATTTATATCTATACTTATAATAAAGGAAGAGAGGACAAAAAGTCTGTACTTGGAAGTAAATTAAAAAAGAAAGTTGTCTAGGGGACTTAGGAAAATTAGTAGAACAAAATTATATCATTTTTAAATTCATGTTTGTCTGTCTGTTCCTCTGTTTGTTCCTTATACAATTAAAAACTACTAATCCGATTGAAATTTGGTTTTCAATATTGAATAGTTCTATTTTCGAGGAACCCACGAGGTATACTTTACATCGAAATCCAATTAGTAGAACCCAAGTAATGAACGAAAAAGTCGGCTATGCACTATTTCTACGCAACTAGTATAGTTAGTATACGAATAAAATAAAGCGAACTTCATACTTACATAACAGAGAGGCAAAGTTTAGTTTATTATTTTTGATTTGTCAACTAAGCAAAATTGCAAGCAGATTTGTGTTACTAAGCAAAAATTTTGGACAGTTGCGAAGATCACTTATAAATACCAAAAATTGCCTTAAGCCAAAGTTTTTGCTTAGCAAAGTCAAAGCACGGACTATAGATTCAGCCTTAGAGGCTTACTGCCTCATACAAAAACGCAATTTGAAATTTGAACGTGTACTTAAAAACGTTCTAGATGTAAGGTTTTTAATTAATAACGCAATCGAAGCATAACTGAGTGGTACTGTTAATTAGATCCAACTAAATAGCTCTAAAAAGTTACTATTGATCAACTGCTTTAACTGCTAAACGGTCTATTGTAGTAGATTATATCGGAGATAATGAAACGGCTTCCGGATGTCCGATAAAGCGATTCCTGAAAGTTAGAATAGTTGGATACTTAATTGAATGAACAGAGAACAAAACATAGACAAAAGACTAGTCTGTTTTTTGGTGAAAAATAACGTCTTAGTGGTTGGCTTTTTTGTTTATTTAGGTAGTAGGTGGGAACTTAGATTTTACTTCTATTTTCGCGACTTTGTAATATTAGTTGAGACGGTAGCACAGTGTGTTTTGAGACCCGATTTTGTTGCATGGTTCGGTTTCTTTTATAAATTTATAATTTAGATCATTCCTAGCACTACTGTGTGACTCCGACATCGATACGACTTGTAGTTACGTAGAAAATTAGTGTCAAAGTTTGCATATTTTGTGTCATGAAAATCCCTAAAAAAAATTATTAAAAAAAAACTGTGCCACGTATTTTAGTTTTAATTTCATTTATAAGTAACATGTATAACACTCTACCTTTTCACAAATTTTTTACTGCAAACTACCGGTAGTTTGCAGTAACAATAGAACTGACTAATTACATCTCATTGTACTGTGAGGAAGGAGTCTGTAAAGGCTCCGAAACGTAGGAACTGCATTGCAACAATGCTGAAAAAAAAAACAATGTGATTACAAACGGAAAATGAGTTTTAATTATGTCTCAGCTTTTATCCGTCCACTGCACAGTTGAAAAAAGGCCTCCCCCGTACGACTGTACAAATAGCGATCGTGTGCTACCTCCATCCAACGACTCCCCGCGACCGCTACAGTGTCGTCGGTCCACAGTGAACGGATATATAAGCATGGAAGTTTACCTTACGCTTCAAAATGACACCACGTAACATAGGCCGCGATGATTAAAAAGTGAGCCGCGACACGGATCTGTCTCTTCGGTTATACTCGGACCGGATCATTCAAAGAACCAATTGGTGGCAATATAAACAAAGGTCCAATCGCTTAGTTAGTAGCGTGGTGTGTAGTTTGTGCATACACAAACTTCGTATTTGAGCAAGTTTTGGCGCTATTATTCGAGATTAGTTAGTATGGAAAGGCTTCTTCCATGCTTATATCCGTTAACTGTCAGTCCAACGAAGACTACATTGAACGTGAAAATACTTGATCACTGCCATCGAACCGTGTTTTCTAAATCTCCTTTAACTTCCAGGTGTACTGGCAGATAACGTTGTTCTGCATGGAGCCGTGGGCCATGATCCTAGCCCGTGCTATAGCTGGTTTCCCTTGCTCATCGTGCTACATCGTGCTGCCGATCTACCTGAAGGAGATCAGCGACATCGACTTGAGGGGAGCGTTAGGATCTCTTCTAATTATGAACAGGTAATTACCTAGGAAAATTTTATAAGGAGAAATACAGCTTTCAAAATTTACTCGCGGCTCTGGATCAGTACTCCGGCGCCCTTACCAACTAGGCTACGCGAGCTCCTTCCCTTGAGCAATAAAATAACAACACTCGAATCCGTGCCCTTCGCTTGCCGGGCGAGTTTGTGTGATGTATTTAGTAGAAAACCTTGAAAAATCATCATCATCATCATCTCAGTTCTTAACCGTCCACAGCTGAGCACTAGCTTTAGCTACCATTGCTTTCTCCTTTAACGATCAACGTCAACAAAGGAGGTGATGGCTGAATAAATATTGCTCGACATTACACACAGCGCAATCTAGCCCCAAACTAAGCACTAGGCTTGTACTATGGGTACTAGACGACAAATATCTTACTGGTATTATAAACGCGAAAGTTTGTATTTATAAATGTATGTATGTGAGGTTGTTACTCTTTCACGCAAAAACTACTGACCTGATTGCGATGAAACTTAGAATATAGGTAGCTGGGGACCTGGATTAACACATAGGCTACTTTTTATCCCGTTATTCCCGCGGGAACGGGACTTAGGCGGGTAAAACCGCGGGGCGCAGCTAGTAGTACATAATTATAATATTTTTATTTTGTAAATACATACATAGAATACACCTAGGACCAGAAATAAACATTTATGGTCAGCAGAAATATTTGTTCCCGGCGGGAATCGAACCCGCAACCTTCTGCGTTGTAGTCCAGGCGTCTGCGGCGCCCGCCGCGCCACAGAGGCCGTCGTGGTCCATTAATTAATGTCTTGGATGACATTAATAAGTCGACCGAACTGATACACCCAAAGCTAAAAAACACAGCATGGGATGATCGCAGGAAATTTGGCATTCTGATCTCTCCAAACTTTAGTTTTAATTTGGCGCTGTGTACATACATACATAGACTGTCAATAAATAAAAAAAAAACCGATTGCGTAAAAAAACTCGATTTAAAAATACGTATAGAAACAACAAAAAAAAAAAAACAAGCCCAGTAATTAGAAATTATGCTAAGTAATACTGAATAATTATTCAAATAGTTTTGTAGTCGATACACACAGGTAATAAATGAGTCAAAATGACTCACAGTCGGGACCCAGTGGAAAAATTAGATTGGTAAAATGAACATGTCTTTAGTGACACTCGCCAGATTAAGACAAATCAATTGACGTAAGAATCATCAAAATCGGTCCACGCGTTTGGCCTCTAGAACGCCATATAGACGCATACATACATAGACGCATAAACACATTACCTTCCTTTGAGTCGCGTAGTCGGGTAAAAGCGTAGTCCATTACTAAAATGCGAAAAGCTATGCAAAACGCGGCTCATTACCCTATAACTTAACACGATCAAGTGTCAAGCTTAGCTTATTTACCTGCTGACAATAATGAATGACACACGCGACAAGGCCACGCAGAGGTAGACTCTGCTGCTGGTCAAGTCTGGTCGTTCAACTCGAGTAGGTATTGCACTTCAATGGTATTACGTCACTGTTGCATTTATAAGTTGACCGACTAGCTGCGCCTGCGGTGTTGACTGCGGGATTACGATTTTTATAAATAACTAGCTGCGCCCCGCGGTTTTACCCGCGTAAATCCTATATTTTTCTTTCATAACAATATTCTTCTGACGGTTTACAAACACAACGCAAAGAAATCGAAATTGGTCTAGCCGTTCAGGCGTGATCCCGTGACCACGCGAAATAGGGATTCATTTTTATATTATAAAAGACTAGCTGCGCCCTGCGGTTTCACCCGCTAAGTCCCGTTCCCGCGGGAATAACGGGATAAAAACTAGCCTATGTGTTAATCCAGGTCCCCAGCTACATATATTCCAAGTTTCATCGCAATCGATTCAGTAGTTTTTGTGTGAAAGAGTAACAACCTCACATACATACATACAAACTTTCGCGTTTATAATGATAGTAAGAAGTAAGATAAGATAATGAAATGAAAATGAAATTTGTTTATTCCAGATTTTTACATCCATATTAAATTATAAAAAGCAAATTAAAACTAGACTAAAATCAAATCAAAATAAAATTAAAAACTAAAACAACTAAGTAATAGGAGCATGATACGCTCTCCATTTCCGATGAAGCGGGCTGGGGTACCACTCTCTGGCGGCTGCCACAAGAGTGTTGTCGGCGCGGTGTATGGCGGTGCGCGCGGCGGCCGAGCGGCTCCTCAGTAGCGCCGGCCAGGCTGGCACGCGGCCCGCGGCGAACATGCCGCTGGCGCTGCACCATCGTGGTAGTCCGTACATAGCGCGCCACGCGTTGTTGTACTGCACCTTCACCCGCTGCATGGCTGCCTTCGTATAGCTGGACCACAGCTCCACGGTGTACACGCTGGTGCAGTAGCTGATGAACAGCTGAGCCTTCACAGAATCACTGCAGCGAGCGAAGCGCCGCGCCAGCATGTTTCCGCGCACCGCTATAGCACGCCTCTGTCTCTCAATATCTGTTAGGTCAGACAAGTTCATTAGCCCACCGGACGGGCAGCCTCCACGCGGCGTGGGTGGAAACAGCGTCGATCACTTGAAGGGAATTTTCCCTCCCATTGATCGGCGCTGGCCGATGGTCCGTCATAGTAGGAACACTTCACAAACACGCGTTAAATTCCTTACCAGTGATTCTTCCTCGGCTCGGTCGCACACACTTTCAATAACTCACACACCCACACACGGATCGTCCTCGTTGACGGACTTTTCCGTCAGCCTGGTCAAACCACACACATACACGTAGACACACATGCACCATACACATGACATACAAATACACTATACAAATTAGAGTAGGTACACAAACAAAAAACGAAGCTGTGGATCAGCCAAACCAAAACATGAAGGCGATTTGTGATATAACTACCCAGGTGGGTCCCGGGCGCGATGCGACCGGGGAATCCCACCCCGCTACGGCGGGCAGCCCCCAACGTATTCTGGGGGGGGCAGCAAAGCGCGTGATTGTGGGGGGAGCGGATAAGGAGATTGGGGGGGAAATCTGTGAGAATGTTGGCGGGGAGACTGAGGGGGTGATTGGGGGGGAGACTGAGGGGGAGATTGGGGGGGAGACTGGGGGCGTGATTGGGGGGGAGACTGAGGGGAAGATTGGGGGGGAGAACGGAACTGAGAACGGGATGGGAGTTGAGACCAGGGAAGTGAGCGAGAGGAGAGGTTACTTCCTTCGAAGTTCTGCTAGGAGAAGTTCTAGTGCGGAATGTTTAAGGGACCGGAAAGGACACAAAAGCAAAGAGCGAAAAGGCCTTGACCGGAATAAGGGTTCGCAGAAAGAAGGGAGCCCGTGCCGGGGAGTAAGTCGCGAGAGGAGTTCAAACAGGAAGGATGCAGAGACAAGCTCTAGAAGGAATAGGAGCAGAAGTAGAGACAGGAGTCCTCGTTCAAGGGATAGTAGGAACGACAGTTGGGAATGGGACCGCGAAGGATCTCTCTGGATTCGACCTACGGTTGCTGATTCAGTCGATAGCGATAGTGAACGGCCCTCATCACCCTTTCTTTTGTCGGCTGGACAAAAACGACCTGCCGGAGAGCCAAACGTCGTGGAAAATGGGACGTTCCCGGCCAAAGTTCCCACAGCTAGACGAGGAAAGAAGGACCAAAAAGGTAAAGGACCGACCTACGTTAGGTCGGACTTCCTAAAACCGCGAGAGCCTCGCGCTGTGGAGGCTGGTTTGAAGAGCGTTGTTGCTGTGCAGTCACAAGTCCCCGCTTCCGATGCAGACACACAGATAGAGAGGCTCCAAAGAGAGAACGATTTTCTTCGGAGCAGAGTACTGTTACTGGAGCGGGAGATGGCAGACCTGCGGTCTCAACTGCACATTGTGACCGAGCTGCGGACTACGAGACCGAGTGCTGAGATGGTGGCTGAGATTGAAGCCGAGATGGAAGGGGAGCTGCCCCAGGTTGAGGTAGCTGGGATCTCCACGCCAGTGCCGGGTTCGAGCGGAGCTGGTCTCTTGAGGCCGCCCGCTGTCCCTGAGAGAGAAGAGTGGATAAGAACCATTTTTGACCAGGTGGCCAAATATGTGGATGCTCGTTTCACGACGATAAGTGCTCGGTTGCCTCCGGAGGAGCGATTGCGCCCACCTCTGGCTGCTGATCGTCGGCGACTAGCAGCAGAAAAGCCACATCAGACCTCTACTTATGCGGAGGCAACTACTAGTGGGAGCAATAGAGTTTCTAAAGGCCAAAAGTCTCCTGCAACTCACGAGAGACCTCAAGCACGGCCCACGCATCAGCCTGTGGTGGTTTCGGAGCCACAGTCTCAAACTGCAGCGCAAGAGACTCCCAAGAGGACCAAGAAGAGGGGAAAAAAGAAGTCGCTCGCTGCACGAGAGGTTTTTCAAGCCACAAGCAGTGCAGAACCCTCTTCGCAGACCCAAGAGAGCCAGCAGATGGAGTGGTCCACGGTGGTCAGGAGAAGCAGGCTCAAGGCACAAAATACGCCGAGAGCGACCGCGAGAGTTTCGCAGCCAAATAAACCCAATCTGCGAGTTCCCAAGTCTGCGGTTGTGGTCATTACGCTGACGCCTGAGGCAATAGCGAAAGGGGGCAACTACGGTGATGCCATCGCGTTGGCCAAGACCAACATTGACATCAGTGCCCTAGGAATTCCCGAGGGTGTGAAGTTCCGAACAGCGGTCACAGGGTCCAAGGTGATGGAGGTTCAGAAGGGCGAGGATAGCGCATCAAAAGCAGACGCCCTTGCCGTGAAGCTGAGGGAGCTATATGGTGAGGACGTAGTTGTCACCAGGCCAACAAAATGCGCGGACATACGCGTCTCTGGCCTGGATGACTCCGTTACTGCTTTGGAGGTTGCCGAAGCTATTGCTAAGACTGGTGGAGTAACGGTCGACACCGTAAAGACCGGCGAGATCCGCCGAAGCCCATCACGCACTGCCTCGATCTGGGCTCAATGCCCTGTGGTAGCAGCCAAGAAACTGATGGAGACCGGCAAGCTATTAGTAGGCTGGGTCGCAGCTAGAGTAAAGGTTCTGGAGCGCAGACCTCTGCTCTGCTACCAGTGCCTTGAGCGCGGCCACGTGGGCAAATGCTGCGAAGAGCAAATTCCAACCGGCGGCCTGTGTTTCAGGTGTAGTAAACCTGGTCACAGAGCTGCCAGCTGCACCGCAGATCCGCACTGTAGACCTTGTGCCAAAGCCGGGAAACCTGCCTCGCATACGGTTGGGTCTGCCGTCTGTAAGGCAGAAAAGAAGGGAACTGGTCGGCAGGCTCAGTCCAGCAGGAGGGCCCAGACATTGACCAACAGTTAATAATGGCCATGTCCGTGCTGCAAGCGAACATTAACCACTGCGCAGCTGCTCAGGATCTCCTGGTTCAAAGCGCTGCGGAGTGGTTGATCTCTGTGGTAGTGGTCAGCGAGCCGTATACTGTCCAAAACCAGTCAAACTGGGTCGCAGATCTTGACGGTGTAGTAGCCATGACCTCGAGAGTTACAGTTGGCTCTCCCCCTTTCGCTCGTGTTGTGAAAGGTCGAGGATGTGTCGCTGCGGTGCTGGGCGAGGTTGTGTTCATAGGGTGTTACTTCTCACCCAATACGACCCGGGGGGAGTACCAGGATTTTATCCGGGAGTTGGACACTCTGGCCAACTTCTTCCGTTCGCACCCTATGGTGGTCCTTGGGGATTTCAACGCCAAGTCTACGGCGTGGGGATCTCCCAGGACGTTACCGAAGGGTCGCGATCTCGAGGATTGGGCCCAGGAGGCTGGACTATGGTTGGTGAATCGCGGGACAATGGCTACGTGTGTGAGGCACAACGGGCATTCGATTGTCGATCTGACATTCGCGAGTGCGTGCCTCGACACGCGCATCGATGGTTGGAGGGTCCTAGAGGAGGTAGAGACGTTGTCCGATCATCGTTATATCCGTTTCAGTGTCTTAGCCCAAACCTCAGTCCCTTCAGCACCTGCCTCATTCCGCGATGAGAGCCCTCGCTGGACACTTAGTCGCTTGGACCCTGAACTGGTGAAAGAGGCGGCCTTGGTGGAGGCGTGGCCAACTGCACCTGAGAGGCCAGCGGATGTAGACTCGGAGGCGGCTTGGTTCCGGGGGACGATGACTCGCATATGCGATGCATCGATGCCCCGCTCCGGACCTCAACCCCCGAAACGTCGAGTGTATTGGTGGAACGCAGACATCGCGCAGATCCGTAGGGACTGTGTGGTGGCGAGGCGTCAATACACTCGACACCGTAGAAGACGCCGACGTGGAGACGACTTCGCGGAAAGGGAAGCCACACTAGAGGAGGCTTATAGAGCGTCCAAGCTTGCGCTTAAAATAGCCATAGGCGAAGCTAAGAGCAGGGCCAGAGAGGAAATGCTGGAGACTTTGAATGATGACCCGTGGGGGCGACCGTACCGCATGGTCCGGGGCAAGCTGCGCCCGTATGCCCCCCCACTCACGCAGAGTCTCCAGCCTCAATTCGTAGATAGGGTAGTAAGAACGTTGTTCCCGGAAGGTGGAAACATAATCCCTCCCCTAATGCTGCCCCCAGACTACGCTACACCAGAGGAGACAAACGAGACGGTTGAGGTAACAACAGTAGAACTCCGGCTGGCTGTCGCCAGGATGCGGGCCAAAAACACCGCTCCCGGTTGGGACGGTATCCCGGGTCGAATATGGGCTTTGGCTTTAAAGGAACTGGCACCACGATTCCTTGCCCTGCTGAGTGCCTGTATGGAGCGGGGCCAGTTTCCTCGTCTCTGGAAGACGGGAAAACTGGTACTGCTCAAAAAGGAGGGTCGCCCGATTGAGTCACCATCTGCGTACCGCCCCATCGTGCTGCTGGATGAGGCATGCAAGCTTCTCGAGCGAGTCGTAGCTGCACGTCTCGTCGCGCACCTGAGGAGAGACGGCCCGGATCTGGCGGATTTCCAATTTGGTTTTCGTGTAGGCCGCTCGACAATCCAGGCCATCATCAAGGTCAAAGCGCTTACAGAGGAGGCAATTGCCCAGGGTGAAGTCGTATTGGCGGTGGCTCTAGACATCGCCAATGCCTTTAACACCATCCCCTGGGCGGTCATAAGGGAAGCGCTTCAGTTCCACCGAGTGCCACCCTACCTCTGCCGCCTTATCGGCGACTACCTCAACGATCGTCGAGTGGTATTCCCGGGGCGAGACGGACCGTGCAATCGAGAAATGTCGCGCGGTGTTCCACAAGGGTCGGTCCTCGGACCCCTTCTGTGGAACATCGGGTATGACTGGGTCCTCCGTGGACGTAATCTCCCGGGCGTGGGCGTATTCTGTTACGCAGATGATACGCTGGTAATCGCCCGGGGGAGTACATTTTACACTGCGGCGGCCCTGGCGTCCATCGGGGTGGAGGACGTGGTGGCCCGCATTCACCAGTTGGGACTGAAAGTGGCACCAGAGAAGTGTGAAGCTATAAGCTTCCACAGCCCCCGTCAAGTACCTCCACGAGTATTACGCGTGGACGTTTGCGGAGTACGGGTGAATGTGAAGACGTCGATGAGGTACCTGGGCCTTGTCCTTGACTCGTCCTGGAGCTTCACGGCGCACTTTGCTGCACTCGCCCCGAGACTCAATGCTGCTGCATTGGCCCTCTGCAAGCTGCTCCCGAATGTGGGTGGACCGTCGGTGTCGTGCCGGCGACTGTACGCTGGAGTAGTGCGCTCAATGGCCATGTACGGAAGCCCGGTGTGGGCGGACACTCTTACGGACCAAAATCGAGCCGTCCTGCGACGGTCGCAGAGACTGATGGCCGTGAGAGTGATACGCGGATACCGCACCGTCTCCTATGAGGCCGCGTGCGTTATGGCCGGAGTCTTGCCATGGGACTTGGACGCGAGAGCCCTCGCGGCCATGTTCCGTTGGCGCGAGGAGGTGCTAGAGCGGGGAGACCGACCAGCTCAACGGGAGGTGGAGAGGCGCCGGTCAGAACTCCGTGAATACGCCATGGCAAGATGGGAGGAGCGACTGGATCGGCCTACGGCTGGGCTTGCCACAGTTGAGGCCATACGTCCGGTACTGTACGAGTGGGTAGAGCGACAGCACGGAGTTCTCACGTTCCGGCTGACACAGTTACTTTCTGGGCACGGCTGCTTCGGAAAGTATCTGTGTCGTATAGCCCGTAGAGAACCCGACGAGAGATGCCATCACTGCTCGAGCATCATGGACACCGCTGTTCATACGCTCGAAGTGTGTGTAGCATGGCGCGAACAGCGGGATGAGCTACGAGCAGTAGTGGGGCACGATCTGTCGCTCCCCACAGTAGTGTCGACGATGGTTGTCGACGGGGCGGCATGGCGGGCCATGCTCCGCTTCGCCGAGGTCGTTATGACGGCCAAGGAGGAGGCGGAGAGGGAACGGGAAGTGACAACCTCCCTTCCCATGCGGGCTCGCCGACCAGGAGGTAGGCCACGACGTGGGAGGCGCCGGGGTCGTATAGACGACCTCATGCCGCCATAAATGGGCCCGTAGGTGGCAGACTCGGGGGGGTCTGTCGCCGTGTAAGGACCCGAGCGAGGCGCACGTGGTTCCCGTGCGCCACTCATGCGGATGAGGTCGAAACCTCGAGAGAGAGGGGTCCGATAACGGACTCACGCCGTCGGTGCGCGGACGAGTACGCACGTGTTCCCGCGACTCCGTCACCGAGCGTGCGAGGAACCGGTGGAGTTTTAGTGGGTAAACCTCTGGCCGCCCACCAACATAAGGCCAGCAGGGAGCCCCACATAACCTCGCTGCTCCCCCCCGGGAGCAGTGGGACGATGGATAAGGCTCATTTCTCCACCATAAAAAAAAAAAAAAAAAAAAAAAAAAGGTCAGACAAGTTCGAGGTGATCATATGGCCCAGATATTTAGCCTCTTCAACTTTTTCTAGTTTTTTGCCTGAGAGCATTAAGGATGGCAGGTCGTAGTAGCCCTCGAAGCTTGGGAACACCATGTACACGGATTTGTCAGGGTTGTATTTCATATTGTGCTCCACTGCATACTCTTCGCACACTGATAACAGCCTCCGCATTGCCGATATAGAGGGAGCTAGTAGGACCATGTCGTCAGCGTATGCAATATGATTCATTATTACTCCGTTGATCGAACAACCAACTTTGGTTTCAACTAGTCTGGTCTGGATTGATTAAAAATAAAAATAATAATAATTGGATAAGATTGGTTAAAAAAGTACAAGACGTTAAGACGTACTATGATTGTATTTATAACGTTACAATAAATTTATTCTGATGCAGTAACGAGGCAAAATCCTTAACTTGTTCCTCAGTTTGTTTATAATAGACTAGTGATCCGCCTTGACTTCGTACGTGTCTGCATAGGTGTCTGTTATTAGTATTAACGGCATCAAAATCTGAAAGCCTTGGGGTCCTGAAGCCTCTACTGTTTATAATCTTGGGGCGCGTCTGAATGAGGTTTCTGGTGACCGGAGAGTTGGCAGCTTTTTCACTCAGAGGATTAGTTTGGCAATCCAGAGGGGAAACGTTGCTAGCCTTCTGGGAACAATGCCTCGTGAGGACGCCCTCGAGGATATTTTTTATTTTTAACCGACTTCAAAAAAAGGAGGAGGTTATCAAGTCGTCTGTATGTATAATTTTTTATTTTTTTTTGTATGTTTACCGATTACTCGAAGACGGATTGACGGATTAAGATGATTCTTTTTTTAATGGATAGATAGGAGCTCCAAGATGGTCCCATAAAAATTTGATGTGGATCTGATGAGAGTCTTCGGAGTGATGAACGGAAATGCTCCTCAAAACGCATTAATCAATCCAGTTGTTTATCGATTACTCGAAGATGGCTTGACCGATTGAGATGATTCTTTTTTTAATGAATAGATGGGATCTCTAAGATGGCCCCATAAAATTTTTATGTGGATCTGATGAGGATCTTCTAAGTGAGGACCGGGAATGCTCCTCAAAACGCTGTATTCAATTCAATTGTTCATCGATTATACGAAGATGGCTTAACCGATTGATATAGTTCTTTTTTTAATGGAAAGGTGGAAGCTACGAGGTGGTCCCATGAAAGTTTGGTAAGGATCTGATGAGTATTTCAGAATGATGGACAGGATAGCATCCCAGAATTCAATACATTACTCATTTTTGGACTTCTACCAAAAAGAATAGACCCCTAAAGAACTAAGTACAGATTGATGGGGCACCTGAAACCACCTTCTCATCAGCAAACTCCTCAATAATGAAAATTACGGTAACAATATTGTTGATTTTTAGGTAGGTAAGTATACTAAAAAGGGTAAAATAAAAAAATAATTTAACAATTAAAAAACCGACTTCAAAAAGAAACAAAAAATAATTTAAAAAACAACCAAAAAAAAGGAATTGATAAAAATGACCAAAATAACCTCTACATAGGTACAGAGCCACCGACTAATCTGTTTTATCATCTGAAGTCGGGCAGTTTTACTGGTTGGTTCCATATTGTACTTAGTTTGGCTGCCCGACTTCAGATGATAAAACAGATTAGTCGGTGGCTCTGTACCTATGTAGAGGTTATTTTGTTCATTTTTATCAATTCTTTTTTTTTGGTTGATTTTTAAATTATTTTTTGTTTCTTTTTGAAGTCGGTTTTTTATTATAGGTTTATATTTAGTTTTAATTTTAGCTTTGAACGTTTTCTGTTATATTGTTTCTTAGTGAATAAAACAATTTTTGTTACAAAGAAAATGGTAGTGTTTAAATCCGGTTAGTTAGCAGATACCTTATCCGCTAAGTTAGCGGATAAGGTATCTGCTAACCTAAATCTAATATCCTGCTACAAAAATAGTTGTGAAATGTGTATGAGAATAGTTTTTGGCGATTCAATCTAAATTTAAAACACAATAATTATGCTCAATTTCTGTTATTATATTATTGAAGAAAAAAAAAAGAGAAAGATGATATTACCTTTTACATTGTGCGGAAACCCACGGCTTAGTTAGCTCCAGACGTATTGACCAGTTCTTTCCTCTGGGCATGGCAGACTATGCTGGGAGGGTGGTATAGGTGCTGGGCAAACCTTCACCATCTAACAACGTCCAGGGCAAACAGCGCCATAAAATAGCATGGATTAAAACTTTTCAATCCATGCTATTTTATGGCGCTGTTTGATTATAGATGATAAAACCAATTATTATTTAAAAAATAAGAGAAGATATTACCTTTTCTCTATAACTTCTCTCAAATAAGAGAAGGTATTTAAAACCTTTACAAAACCAGTTACAACGATTGTAGTACTTGCTCAAAATTTTTCAAATGAATGACCCTTTAATATTACCTTGTTTCAGAAACATAGGTTACTTGGCGAGCTACGTCGGAGTTGACCTACTGGACGTGACCACACTGCTGTGGCTAGGGCTGGCAGTGCCCACTGTGGTGTTCTTCATAATGCTCATCATGCCAGAGACGCCAGAGTTCCTGGTCAAACAGGGGAAGGTTGATGTAAGTGGAAGTCTTATTAGTTATTTAGAGATGATCTACTGGACGTGACCACTATGCTGTGGCTAGGGCTGGCAGCCCACTGTGGTATTCTTCATAATGTTCATTAAACAGGAGACGGTTGCTGTAAATGTTGAAGCGGGATTTACATTAAGAAACTGGTGGCAATTTATAATTTATTGGCAGACACACCAGCATTATTTATCTATTTGATAAAATTGCTTCTAGAAACTGCTGCGAGACTGTATTTGTAAAATTGACTCTAAAATGCTTGACACTAGTTTTGTAATGTGAATAAAGCTAGATGTTTCTTTGGTTTTCGCGATGTTGATATGATATTAAACTCATTTTTAGGGTATTAAACCCAAAGGGTAAAAATTGGACCCTATTGCTCTGCTATATTGACTTATGTCATATTAGAGATATGTCGAAAAACATGGCGTTTTCTATGGTTATCCGCGGATTTAGATCTAACTATTATAAACGCCAAAGTTTGAATGTATGTAACTTTGTTACTCTTTCACGCAAAAGCTACTGAACCGATTCCAATGAAACTTGGAATATAAGTAGCTGGATACCGGGTGTAATTACACATAGGCTACTTTTTATCCCGATATGCCCTCGGGAACGATACGTACTCAGATAAAACCTCGGGGCGCAGCTAATTTAGATATAAATTCTGTTTATACCTACAGGTCTTTTTGTTATTTGGATTATTTAATCCGATTCACTTTTGTAATATTATTATAATCAATCTACTTGTATTTTTTTGTCCGTCCGCTTCTAAGTCACTACTAAATTAATAATTTAATTTAAATATCTAAAGCCGTAAAAAGTATAATGATATATTCATTTTGGTTTTAATCGTTTATATTAGTACATATCTCATCATCATCATCCGAGCGATGTTCCTGGTTGCGTCCCTCGCGGGAGCCCGCGCGCTTTCATGCTCTTACGTCTTCACTTCGCACAATTTTCGTCTTCGCGTGTAGTGCACGCAAAGTGCAGTGGCCATTTGCACGCATGTTAGGAGCCTTATTTTTGAATCGCTCGTGGCACTTCATGCGACTTAAATGATTCGAAATCTGCTGATTTTCTTTCGATGCCGGACTTCTGCAGTGGTTGATACCACACGTTGCGGTCATGCGATTAACATAGAAAAATTTCGATTGATTTCTCGTACGAAATTTAGAAGAAATCGAGGTATTTAAATCGCTTCCAAATGGCGCATTTACCTTAACTTTTAGGGAGAACTAAAAAGACAGTTTACGATTTCTTTTATTATATTTTTTCGCCATTTTGTTAGAACAAGTCGTTTCTATATGGTTCTATTTATCTGGGCTAATCTAGTTGACCGAACGAGCGAAGCGAGTGAGGTCCGGTGTAAACGGGCCTGGCGCTTGTATCTTTGTAACTTTGTATCTTTGTATGTTTGTTCGACGATAACTTGAGTATCGTAGCTCCGATCTTCATAAATTTTGGTATGCGCGTAGTTCAGGTCAGTAGAATTTATGAGTTCGAAGATGAGCCGGATCGGTAGAAGGGTTGGGGAGATAGGGGTCGTGAGGTCTCAGTTCGGGGCCAACTCCTAGTTATTATTATTTAAAAGCTATGAGTCAGTGGTCGTCATTAGTTTTTAATATTTAATGTGTCAATTCATGTGCAAGTTTTTTATTGGACAACTCATTTAACTTTAGAAAACATTTCCGTGTCGGTACCTCTATGCTAATTTGTAAGATAATATAATAAGTTAATTAAAACAATCTATCTAATACATATAAAGGTCAACGTTTTGACTGAATGACTATCTGACTGAACTATACATTATCTATTATTATTAACTAGCTGCGCCCCGCGGTTTCACCCACGGAAGTGTAAAACGCGTTATAACGGGCGCGGGCGGCCGAGCGTTTCTCGAGCGGTTGCACTTTTTCATTCATTACTCGGGTTCTACTAATTGGATTTCGATGCAAAGATTTCGATCTGGCTTTCAATATCGGAACTATCCGATATTGAAAGCCAGATTTCAATCGGATAAGTAGTTTTTAATATAAGGAACAGACAGAGAAACAGACAAACAGACAGACAGACATGAATTTCAAAAAATATATAATTTTGTTCTACTACTTATCTGCAGTCCCCTAGACCACTTTTTTTTTAATTTTTCTTCCAAGTACAGACTTTTTGTCCTCTCTTCCTTTATTATAAGTAATATATAGATAGATATAGATTTTTCTATATTTAGGGCGTATTTCTATGTATAATATACAAGATGTAACGGGCATGCCCTTTTAAGCCGAAAGGGGGTTGTTCCAGACATCTAGGCGAACAACTTTTGTTCTACGACTTTTGAAAATTCGAACGTTTTTTTTGAAAATTTTAAAGTTATAGTTTACTGAAAAAACAGCTGTTTTTGAAAATAAAGGTAATTGTAGTTTCGATTGTTGTCGACTAAACTAAATGAAAGGACAAGATAAGTTCAATGACCTCGAACTCTGAGAAACAGCTGATTTTCAAGTAAACTTTAAACTTAAAATTTTCGGAAACTACTTCGAATTTCCAAAAGTTGTAGAACAAAAGTTGTTCGCCTAGACGTCTAGAACAACCCCCTTTCAGCTTAAAAGGGATTACCTGTTACACCTTGTATATTTACAAAAAAAAAATGAAAGTAAATATCCGTTGTCTAGTTACCGTAAAACAAGCTTAGCAGCTTACCATGGGGCTAGATGGCGCTGTGTGTTGGTCACAGGTATTTTTATTTCTTTAAAGTACAATGCCGTTCCGACGTTTCAGAGCCCTTACATACCTCATATCTTGAAGGCCTCATATTGACGGCCTCTGTGCGATTCCCGTCGGGTGCAAATATTTATGCTTAAAAATAAATATTTGTATCTGGTCTGGGTATCTATCTATGTATAATATGTATGTATTTACAAAAAAAAAGTATACTTAATACGTAGTATATCCGTTGTCTAGTACCCATAGTACAAGCCTAGTGCTTAGTTTGGGGCTAGATTGCGCTGTGTGCAATGTAGTGCAATATTTATTATCGATGTGAGAAGGATTCTATGAACGTCTACCTTTGAAAACAGAAAACAGAAGGAAAATTTATTAGTAACTACCTACTTAGTTTTCTCTATATTTAACATTTATAGGTACGAATATTTACCTAGACACGAATTTTAGTTTTTTTGCTCAGGTAGGTAGGCAAAAACAAAGTTTTTCGGTTTTCCCCTATCATTACAGCTGGCAATAATACACAAACCATCTCAATTCAAGAGAATAACAGAATTCATTTATCTTGCTTGCGGTTAGATTTGTAGGTGTGTCTCAAATCATAATGGCTTTTTTATTTATGGTAGTTAGTCTTAATGTGTTATTTTGTTTGCACTTAAAATACTTATAAGTACATTCTAGGTGTGCATGCACTTACATCCTCATGGGTAAACTGGTGAACACCACTGTCATAACCAGCCCTTTTAGTTCTCGTATTATAGATGACTAGCTGCGCCCCGCGGTTTCACCCGCATAAGTCCCGTTCCCGCGGGAATATCGGGATAAAAAGTAGCCTTTTTGTTATGCCCGGTCCCCAGCTTTTTTTCCAGTATTTTTGCGTGAAAGAGTAACAATTAACCTCGCATACATACATACATGCATACAAACTTTCGCGTTTAAATAATAGTAGTTAGATATAGGAAGAATTTTAAAGGAAAGGGTGATTAAGTTTTTTTTTGTTTCTTTCTGTAAACTGCTACATGGCGATCTGTCTGTTTGACAATAGTCCAATAAATTGGCTGAGTATTATAATGTCGTTTATTTATTTGAGAGACTTGTCCAGTGAGTTGTCTCTTATTCGTTATCTGCGGATCTTACTGCTAGTCCTTGTATGCTATGGCGTTTCAGCCGGGAGAATGTTGGTTGCCTGGAAGAGATCGCCCATAGGCGATAAGGCCGCCCTTTGTACCACTTTAGTTTTTAAGTTCTAAAATGTAACTTCTTATAATTTGTGTTTTTTGGTACAATAAAGTGTTAATCAATCAATCAATGTTAGGCTCCCTGGGCCTTGTAAAAGATCGTTTTCGTGTCTGGTTAGCCTTCTCTGGTAGGCTCTGCTGTATGGTTCTATCTCTTGCTTTGCAGTTTTGATTTTTATGTCCATATACATGTATTTGTTGCTAACGTGTCGAGGTATGTTAAGCATGTTCCTAATTGTTAGGAGTATTGAGTACTAGCTGCGCCCCGCGGTTTCACCCGCGTAAGTCCCGTTCCCGCGGGAATATCGGGATAAAAAGTAGCCTATGTGTTAATCCAGGTCCCCAGCTACCTATATTCCAAGTTTCATCGCAATCGGTTCAGTAGTTTTTGTGTGAAAGAGTAACAACCTCACATACATACATACATACTTACATACAAATTTTCGCGTTTATAATATTAGTAAGATGAATGATTTCGTGATGTATTCCAGGAAGCCAAGACCGTCCTAGCCTGGTTGCGAGGTGTGTCGATCGTGGACCGGAGTGTCGAACAGGACATCGACGCCATCGTCGCCACTGAGAAGCAGACCAAAGCCGATGACAAATCCGTTTGGAAGATTATTTGTGAGTTCTTGATTAAATTATCCCTTTACGGATCGAACTTTGAGCTATTCTTTGCCACCTATCAACAACTATTTCTATCGACCATACATAACATATATTAATTATCTCTAACTATCCATCCAAAGATTGGACGGCAATAAAATAAAAACATTGTTTCGTAATATGTGCGAAACAAACTCATCATCAACAAATTATTTTTTCGCGTTCGTCCATCTAGTTCTACTATTGGTCCTATGATAGAACAAAATGGACAAAAATAAGTTTTCAAACTGCTTTTAATATTACTGGCATGCCCAACTACCTTACATCAAGTTACGTCACTAACTACCATCATTTTATATTTTCTTTTTTCTTATAAAATATATCTATCAATCGAAGGCTATATTTGTTTGCAAATCCGTTAACTTATTTTTCAATAGTATGGTCGGCAAAGAACTAAGGGTACCATCAGCATATTTTAAAGTTTGAATTTTATCAACAGCGGTTTACTAATACTTGGTTATTCTTCATGAAACTGTCATTTTAAAAATGTTCAAGTTTTAAGGTTTCCATTTTTATAATTCCAGGGAAAGACAGTCCAACCTTCAAAGCTTTTATCATCACAATAGTGATCAAGATAACCCAGCAATTTGACGGGTACCTTATCGTGCTAATCTACGCGGGCTTCGTCTTCGAGCGAGCGACCGAGTCGATCGATCTCAACTTAAGCCCCAACAAGCAGATCATGATGATAGGACTCGTGCAACTCGTCGGCTCGACTATGGCGACTTGTATTGTGGAGAAGACTGGACGGAAAGTAAGTTATATTTTCATTAATAAAAAATGGATTTGTCCATTTAGTTCATTTAACGTTTTAAGGTGGATCAAAATAAACTAAAATATGCAGACACAAATATGACACTGGCAAGACTCACTCAAGACTCTAGAGAACCTAATTAAGAAATGTTTTTTATCTCTCTTAATGCAATGTAATCACAATTCGACTAATAAAGTGCAAATTAATAAATGTATCTATTACTTATTAAGAGAGTACTATTATTACTTATTAATTTAAGATTCACTCAAAATATGGATTAAGAACCATATCCTAGGGCTGCAAATTTCAAAATAAAATAAATAAATATTACATCTATCAATCTAGCCCCAAACTAAGCTCTAGACTTGTACTATGGGTACAACGGATATACTACATATTATTATTATTTTAAATACACACAAATTATACATAGAAAGACACCTAAGTAGACCATTATATTATTTAACTTGGTCATTTTTGCGAAAAGCTTGAGAAAATAAAACGCTTCTATATGTATTTAAATATCCTTCTTCTTATATTATAGTCGATTTGCTTTCTCTTCCAGCTACTTCTAGTGACGACTTCATTCGCGGTCGGTGTCGGCATGCTGCTGCTCGCCGGCTGGTTCTACTTTACGTCGATCGGGACCTCGCTGCCAGGCTGGCTGCCCGTCTTCGCGATGTGCCTGTGTATATTCGCAGACGCGGCCGGATTCCATCCCATATCGTATATCATTATAACTGATATGTTTACTTTCCAGGTGAGTTTCCATGTTTTAGGTCAGCTTTTTAACCACGTTTTTATGATATAAGACTTTGTCTGCTTTTGACTTAAAGTCTAAATCAGGAGACATCCAGTCACTCCTGATTTTCAGTCCTGAGTTCACCGTTTGTCACGGTGCGAATGTGTAGCGAAATGTAATGAAGATGTCAAAGTTTAAAACCATGAGTAAAAATTGTTTTGCCTCATGTAAGGGTTTGTAAAATTACCAACAATTTAGCTGTGGTAAAGTTGAGAAGATTTTATTGCATAACCAGCGGCTTGACCGCGCATCTTCCGTCGTAATCGGCATCGATTTCGATGTCAATGCCGACGAAAGTTACGCGGTAAGGTCCCATGTCCTAAAATGATTTTTACTTAGTATATCTTGTAATCCTTAATTTCATCTTTTAAGTATCCGATCTGTTTTATGCTTCCAGTTACGAGGAACTGTGTCTTCATTCGCAAACGTCTGCGCAAAGCTCAGCAACTTCGTACAAATGAAATGGTTCGCCAGTCTCTGTGACCTCATAGGAATGCACTGGACCTTCTTATTCTTTGCTGTTGTCTGCTTCACCGGTTGTGTGTATTCAATAATTTACTTCCCTGAGACGAGAAACAAGACTGTGCCAGAAATATATGCTAAGATAGAAGGTAGGAAAGAGAAAACAAATAAGACGCAGGCTGTGCCTTAGTTTAGGTAGATAGGTACATATCTTGAAATTTATTTTTTGTTTTTATCAAATGCCTATTCAAATCTGAGTGTAATTTGAAATCAACGCGAAATTCACTCAGGTGTTTAACGTAACTTAGTTGCCACTTGACCGAAAAATGGTTTGTAACCACATACGACCACCGATAGCATAGTATTATGTCTGCTGACCGTAACGAATGACACTTAGTTATGAATAGGCTTTAATTAGTGTGGTATTGATGATGTTTTACTAAGTTCAATTACAAATTTGGCGAGTTGAACTTATTGGACCAAAAATGAGCCATAGGTGATGCGTGTGAACTCGTCAGAGGTTAAATTTGTTTAAGTGGACTTTTATATATTAAAATTTACATGACTTATAAATATTCTTAGATCTCTTAAGACTAAGGGCCAATTTCTCAATCTACCAGATAAAGATAACTGTATAGTAAAATCGAACATAACCAAATTTCAAAGTCTTTTAAAGTTTATTTTCTTATAAAAGATATTGGGGTTTTTATTCGGTGGCGTTGAATTTTATTTGTCAGTTTTTTTTATCGAGATATTGAATAGTTAACCCTAAGTCAATTGAGTTATTGCATAATTAGCCCTAAGTAGTATTTGACTTTTAGGGTTAAATATTTTTATTGATTATTATGTAGTTCTCTGGTAGTACAACGGCAGTTAAGGTACGCGGTCAGCTTCATGTCTGGTAAATTTCTAACTGGATTCGTATACACAGCGGTTCGTATATTATACACCTTTTAATATTTTATTCGAATAACTTTATTTACCGGGTTTAATCGCGTTTAATTAGTTAACTTACAATACTATAGTTAACTAATTAGTAATACATTGGGAAAAAAATGATAATATTAAAACTAAGCTAAGCTAAGTTAAGTGCTGGTGAAATATGTTGAAATATACCTACTACTTGATAACATCTGTTGTAACCATATTTCGTGCAAATAAATGACATTCATTTATTCATTCATTCATTCATTCTAAAATAAAACTACATACTTATATCAAAATTAAACCAATTAAAACTAAACTATGTCTAAATCAGCTAAACCCTTGGTGAAGGGAAAAATGGCCAGAATGCTGGCTGCATTGCCCCGTTGTTTGCAAATACTTATTTTTTTGGCAAAATACAAGCCAGCATTCCGGTCACCCGATGCCTCCACCAAACGTTTAGCTAGCTCTCTGTACAGCTCCAATAAATAATATACTAAGAATATAATGAATGTAATAAATGGTTCTTTTTGTTTTTTGCTCATGGCATTTTAAACTTAGAAACTTAAAGCAGTCACCTGGTTAGCGAAAGACGTATGTTGGAGTCATGAAGATTTTTTTGGAAATATATTTCCTGGCTAAAAATATTTCTTTGTTAAATATGTTTAATAATATTCTTATTTCTTCTTGTATAACAAAAACGGAGTAAAATGACTGGCGAAACATAGAAACTACACGGTTTCGACTCTGTTTTTCTTTAAAATCGGGCCGCTGACTTCTTCTTTAACCCTTCTCCGAAGCTCTTTATTATCACTTTACTAACCGTGTATATTACAGGGTTATAGAAAAATTAGCATTAAGGATTGCTTCTGCACACTAAACTTTTAACTTTGGACCTTTGAAAATTTAAATTTTAAATAAAATATATTTTTTCTGAAAAATGCTGCTGTTTCTTTGGGTTTAAAGTATTAACATTTTCAAGATTTCATGTTTTATTTACTTTTGACTGCTATTAATACTAGTTACAAAGCCAACTTAACTAAATTGGTTTAAAGATAGTTTTTTTTTTTTTTTTTTAGCACGGTAATATAACCAGGCGACTGCTCTAACCACTGAGCTACACAGGAATCGGTTTAAATTGGGTTAACTTAACTCACCAGTTTTTCAAACAAGTGAGCATAGATGGTATTATATTGTTGTGGATGCATATTATGTACGAAAAACCGGCTTGATCATGAGGAGCTAAGCTAAACTAACTGAAATTAGTTGTCGGTGCATTTTAGGATTGAAGATCTATCCTTCTAGAAACAGTTTTTCAACAGATTTTAATAGGTAAACATGACCTCAATTTAAAGAAATAATCATGTTTTAAATAGTCGTATAATCAAATGTATAGAATTTACTATATAATATTCTATAGGTAAACTTGTATAATAATATTAATAAATATGGTGTACGAATTGCTGACTCTTTGCCGTGAATAAAATAGCCTTTACTACTAGAATTAAATTTAAGTACTGCCCAGTCAGTTGTTACTCTCAATTACTTATAACAATATTTTA
This sequence comes from Idaea dimidiata, assembly GCA_949358125.1. NCBI lineage: Eukaryota > Metazoa > Arthropoda > Insecta > Lepidoptera > Geometridae > Idaea > Idaea dimidiata. The sequence continues at coordinate 4,543,374 of OX442342.1, forward strand.
TATTAATTAATTAATAATATTCACTAGTCAAGATATAGAAAAATGGCATCTACACATTCCATTGTGTCAATAATATATTTTACTGTCAAAATTACTATTGTTAATATTTTCCATTATGTTCCCCCAAGGTGAACAGATAAGAATTAGAATTTATTATTTTTCGTTGATTTTCTTCCGTTTAATATATTGTATCGAATTGAATACTTAAAGTTAATTAATTTTACAGTTGTATAATAGTTTTAATCATATATCATTAGATAATTAAATGTAATTATGTAAGTAGTTATTTTAAATATGTTAGAAAAGGTTAGCTAAGTTGTTCTGTTAGTTCATTAAGTGATATCATGTCATAGAATTAGTACAGATTGTTCTACAGGTAATATACTACCGGTATAATGAATATTTTAAGATGTATTTGTAATTGTTTTACTTATTACCTACTAAACCGATTTCGATGGACTGCTATGTTAAACTGTGATCCAGCTTACTAAAATTTTGAGAGCTATTTAAACAAATTATCAGCCCGTTGAGCCCTCAAACTCAAAAAGTCCCATGTCAATTATAAATTTAAAAGCTGCTCTTCTAAATTTATAATTGCTGCTCTTTTAAGTAACGTTCTGTTTTTGCCAGCAAGTCTATCTTACGCTTCTTAAACATTTTAAGGCATGCAAAAATCGGTTATTCCAAGTTGTTCTACCTAGCAGCTTTCATACTGGGAACAAATAGGAAAAAACCTCCCAACTGCAAGAGACAAGCAGGAAAAAACTTAGTTGTTACAAAAGCTCCTAGCTAGTACTAGGTTAATACTACGAATTTAATATTTATTCGTAGACTTAAGGGAATTAATAAATTATTGATTGGTCATTATTTGTGTTTTCTTTTAAACGTCGATAAAAGTCGATAGCCACTTTCAAATTATCAAAATCGCTAGTTTGTAATTTGGGGTGTGACAAAAAAGGACAATCTGAGGCATTTTGAAACTAAATAATAATAATAAATCCTGTGACGAACACACAGCGCCATCTAGCCCCGTGGTAAGCTGCTAAGCTTGTGTTACGGTGACTAGACAACGGATATACTACTTATATTTATTTTTCTTTTGTAAATACATACATATTATACATATAAATACGCCTAGACCAGATACAAATATTTATTTTTAAGCATAAATATTTACACCCAGCGGGAATCGAACCCGCAACTTTCTGTATTGCAGCCAAGCGTTCGCCCGACGCGCCACAGAGGTCGTCGAAATGTTAAGAAAAAGAGTTCTTATTATATTGACTGTCCTGTTTGACACTCCACGATCATTTATGACTATCGATCGGTGAATTAATTTTTGAAATCGGTTTAGAAATTTCCGAGATTACTCCCAATACCAATATACATACTCACTGACATACACACATGATACGAACGTTTTCATTTTCATAATATTAATAGGGATATCCAACGATTTTAAAATATCTGAATGTCGTCATTGTCTTTGATGTTAATGGTCTTTGCTATTACCCATCGCCAAAGATAAATGACTCTTTCGACTCTTTCTCCTCTTTCAGACATAAAATGAGTTTTCATAGTTAGGGATTCGACTTTTTCGCGCCATGGAAACAATCGCCATTTAAGTTATTTAAAGTGTAGAAAGCAACGAACTCGATTAAAGAATATGGAAGTAGCAATCCTTTGAAAAAATCTTCCACGCAAACGGTGGTTACGGGGCCTAGAACGATGATTCGACCGCCAGTCTGTCACCAATTTGGTCGATCCAAGGTCGATCATAGATAATACTGTACGAAACATGTCAGTGTGTGCATCTGCTGCTATGTGACCGTGGAAAATATTATTTTCGAATTTAATAGAGAAGTTAGATCCCCATTCCATTTATTCCTCGTAGGTAGAAAAAGTCATTTCTCTTTGGCGGTTGGAACCTGACTTAAGGCAGGTCCCTGTTTGCTATTATAAGCAAATACATTTATTGTAGCACTCATATAAAGAGCAAACTTATGACATAAATTATCGTAAGTTTGCATGACGTAAGTTAAATAAATAGTAAAAAAATATTATTTTTTTAACTTAACGAGATGATCATTTTGTTATTTTTAAAATTGTTTCCTACACTCGATTCGACGAGCATCCGTGGCCGAATTGGTAAGGCGTTGGGGCCGGACTCCCCAAAGATGCTGGTTCAAGTCCTGTCTGGTGCTGAAATTTTTGGAAAGCATTTCTTAAATTTAACGAGTCGATTTAAAAATTACGATTTTGGTTAAAAATAGATACCTACCTACCCGTGGGTAGATTTTTGGCCCTTTTAAGGCGAGCCGACAGAATAAATACTGCAAAGGATACCTAGGTCCCACCCATCCTAATACATTTTTCATTGTGCCGAAAATTAAGAGTGATTTATAATTTATAACAACAAATTTTGCTCCGGTAAACTTCCGAAGAATTCGGCATTCATGGTACCTTTAAAGTCGTAAAATATAAATTCTAAAATTAGATGATAAATTCTATTATTTGCGCAGCGCGTAAACACGATTATTAAAAAAAATACGATGGAAAATATTTAGAAAAAACTCGTATTTCAGAAATGTTTTGTTAAATATCTTTGAGACCGGCTATTATTTAAAACATTTTTTTTAATAAGTTCTTGAATATGCTCAACATATTTTTGATAAACTGTCTAGTTGTTATGTTTTTAGCAATTAATCATTAATTAGCGTTTATAACTAAGAAGGCAAGTCTATAATTTCGCATAGTCGCATCTTACGTCCTTCTTATACACATCTGAAAATCACTAGCGCTATCACTGTCACAATTGATTTTAATTTGACGTTTATGTACGCCCTTAAATCATTAATAAGTAATAATAATAAATAAATTCTGTGACCAACACACAGCGCCATGTAGCCCATGGTAAGCTGCTAAGCTTGTGTTACGGTGACTAGACAACGGATTTACCACTTATATTTATTATTCTTTTGTAAATACATACATATTAAATATATAAGTAGACCCAGACCAGATACAAATATTTATTTTTAAGTATAAATATTTGCACCAAGAATCGAACCCGCAACCTTCTGCATTGCAGCCAAGCGTTCGCCCGAAGCGCCACAGAGGTCGTCAATTGTCACGGTAATCTTACTATTATCATAAACGCGAAAGTTTGTAAGGTATGTATGTGACTTTGTTACATACTCTTTCGCCCAAAAACTACCGCACCGATTGTGATGAAACTTAGACTATAGGTAGCTGGGGACCTGGAGTAACACATATTTGTATTTGTTTTAGGTAGGTACATCGATCGCCTTTTGTTTAAACTTTGATCGATTTTTATGTCTACGTCGATCGTTATCGGACGAATGTACGGGGCAAGATTATATTGACATGTTCCCAACGTCCATGTGGTAAAGCAGGCGGTGGACGTTGGGAATATACCTAAGTAAAATTTGATATTACATGGTAAATATCCCGTTTTTAAATAATATTTTTAATTGTAAAACTTAAACATGCAGTCAAATACCTGCCGGTAAACAAATAGCAATCCGCTAAATCACGTATTTAAAACTTATTAAGTACCTACCTACTTAAAAGGGGATATGTCTATCTTACACAAGAGTTTTATATATATGTGAAATTACTGAACAAATAGTTATATTTTATAGACGATTTGCTGATTTTTTGACGGCCCCTGTGGCGCGGTGGGCGAAGCCCGAACTTCATTGGAACGAAATTAAACCACTCGCTTTGCTCATAGTTCAATCCAAATACTCGCAGCAAAAACAATTTTGCAGCCTTGTTTATCAAATAACTTTGTTATAAAACTACACTTAAATGTAGGAAACAATGTCATTATTACAATCGCTGTACCTAAAGGAAAATATTCAAAAATATTGCACCGAAAAATAAGGAATAATTTTCGATGAATCCGACAAGGATTGTCAGTTTAGGTTGTTTGCCAATTGTTTGTAAGTAGATTAGTTAGATGAAACTTTATTGTACTACCAAAAAATCCAAAACAAATTACCATATTCAAAGATTTCAAAGGTTCATTCGCCAGCGTATACAAGATGTAACAGGTTAGCCCTTTTAAGCCGAAAGGGGGTTGTTCTAGACGTCTAGGCGAACACCTTTTGTTCTACGACTTTTGAAAATTCGAACTTTTTTTTTGAAAATTTTGAGATTATGTTTCACTGAAAAAACAGCTGTTTTTGAAAATAAAGGTAATTGAAGGTTTGATTGTAGTAGACCAAACTAAATGAAAGGACAACATAAGGTCAATGACCTCGAACTCTAAGAAACAGCTGATCTTCAAGTAAACTTTACACTTAAAATTTTCGAAAAGTACTTCGAATTTTCAAAAGTCATAGAACAAAAGTTGTTCGCCTAGACGTCTAGAACAACCCCCTTTCGGCTTAAAAGGGCTAACCTGTTACATCTTGTATAAGGTTACACAGAGGCAAAAAAAAACCGCATACTTAACTTACTCGCACGTCCATAACCCCTTTAAGACAGCAATAGATGATAATTATCGGTCTTTGTCCAATTGCATAAAAATGAGCGAGATGGAATTGCATGAAAAAATCTATAATTTCTCGTAAAATCAATCAGAATGAGGAGGTTCTATAGGTATTGTATTTATATTGTATATTAATATTATGAAGTCTTTAAGAAAATATAGCGGTTAAGGATTTAGACGAAAAATTGTTTTATTTGTGTAACAGGGGTAACTTTGCCCATATAATAGTGGTATTCTAAGTTATTTTTTATTGTTTTTGAAACGAAAGGGGCACTTCTTGTATTATGTACATTAATATAATATACAGCTTAAAGATGTATTTGTTGTATTTGTGTAACAGGAGTAACTTTGCCCATATAATAGTGGTATTTTAAGTTATTTTTTATTGTTTTTCAAATTGAAGGGGCACTTCTTGTACCATGTACATTAACATAATATACAGCTTAAAGATGTATTTGTTTTATTTGTGTAACAGGGGTAACTTTGCCCATATAATAGTGGTATTTTAAGTTATTTTTTATTGTTTTTGAAACGAAAGGGGCACTTCTTGTATCATGTACATTAACATAATATACAGCTTAAAGATGTATTTGTTTTATTTGTGTAACAGGAGTAACTTTGCCCATATAATAGTGGTATTTTAAGTTATTTTTTATTGTTTTTGAAACGAAAGGGGCACTTCTTGTATCATGTACATTAACATAATATACAGCTAAAAGATGTATTTGTTTTATTTGTGTAACAGGGGTAACTTTGCCCATATAATAGTGGTATTTTAAGTTATTTTTTATTGTTTTTGAAACGAAAGGGGCACTTCTTGTATTATGTACATTAACATAATATACAGCTTAAAGATGTATTTGTTTTATTTGTGTAACAGGGGTAACTTTGCCCATATAATAGTGGTATTTTAAGTTATTTTTTATTGTTTTTAAAATTGAAGGGGCACTTCTTGTATCATGTACATGACCATAATATACCTACAGCTTAAAGATGTATTTGATACCGGTTATGAAGAAAAATATTCAATGGAAAGGAATTTCAGCTCGATTGAAATTAGTCGCGTCCTTAAGACCTACATGTTTGTTAATCATAAAACTATCTTAAATGTAACTATGATGTTTGTACAGTAATCCAAAATGCTGTGGGTGGCGTAAACAAATATACCTTGGTGAGTATACCAAATTTACTTAACTAAGTTTGGTGTGAAGTTAAGTTAGAATTGTCATCAAATATTAACATTTACAATGGTAGGCGGATAAACAAGATATTATTATACCTACTCCGACTGTACCAAAATGATAATCCTTAAATATCTGCCGGCCTCATTGCGGGTTCGATTCACGCCGGATGCAAATTTTTGTGCTTAAAAATAAATATTTGTATCTGTAGACCTAAAAAGGTTTCTTTCCTTATAGCAATTCTGCCAGCAATATTGCCTTTTCACAGATTCACGATAAATGTGCACCAGGGCCCTGACTCAGTAAGGACATAGCATGCTTATTGTCGGCGAAATGCAGACGACGTGCAGGAGATGCACGTTATTTCGTATTCTGTAAGTATTATTTTACTTAATTATTTAAACAGCTCCCCTTGTTCCTCAGCCAATCAGTAAAGGAAGTTATAGAACAGCTTTTATTTTTACTCGTGCACCAAATCGACTTATGCAATGCTCGTGCATCCCGCCTGCTTGTCGCATGCTATGTTTTTACAGAATCGGGCCACTGATAGCAGTCGTTAGTTACAAACACAATTGAAACTTTTAATTAAATATTTTTCAGGGTCCTAATCGAGTTTTTTTTCCAATTTAAATAAAATAGATATGACTCTGGCGTTAGTCATTACATTTTTTGCCTCGAAGACATCGCTTTAGGCGATAAGGCCGCCCATTGTGCCACCTATTTTTAAGTTGTGTTTATTTTCTTATTCTTACTTATTGTAATCTATATTAGGTGTACATAATAAAGAATTCATCATTCATTCGTTGATCTATGTCATTAAGGGCTAGCAATTTTCAGATGTATTCAAGAATGACGTAAGAAGCGACTATGCGAAATTTTAGAGCAAATAAATTCTAAAATCATTTAACATTTTCTCATATTTTTAAGTTACAGTAACAGTAATAGTAGAGTGATATACTAAATTAAATACAAAAATAAACAAAACATATATACATACTACAACATTACGAAACCCACAAACATAATTCTATTTAAGTACGAACTTTAACAAAAACAAAACCAGATGCCGGAGCCAGTTACCTACTTAAAGCTTCACATCACAAATGCGGTAGACTCCCTTTGACCTTTTAATTGTTATTAATTCCACCCATTCATACACAGAACATAAATACAGCCGTGTACGAACGTAACAACTCAGTGAATGGCAAACCTTTGGACGCTGCGCACGCACACTGTCCCGGTACAATTTCATAACAAAAACACGATTTTGTTCTCAAACGGAACTGTTTAGAAAAAAACTAAAAATTACGCTAGAATAAAAATACATTTAATTAATTATTTTGAAAGTGATTTTAAGTGATATTTTTGTATTAAAATTTAGAGTGAAAGAGTTTTTTTTTGCATAGTGAAAGTTGCGAATTCAAAAGTGTGCGAAACGTTTTTTGCTATTGTTTTTTTTTAATGATTATAGTGAATGTGTTTAATTAAACTTTGATTGAAACGGAAATGTGATTTGTAAACTAGAAAGAGTTATTCGAAGAAAAGAGGTTGAGGTAGGTTTTTTTCTCTTAGTACTTAGTTTATTTTTATTGTTCAATTATTGACTTAAAACTTAACATTAAGTACATCAATCTAAAATAGTATGAAATTATCGTATAATCCAACTCAATAACTAAAAATGAGGAAAAGACATAACATAATATTAGGTAGGTACTTATTTAGTTAATAATCAATGAACTCCTAATTATGGATGTTTTTTAAATTTCAGACTATAATCTGACGTTTTGATTGAATTTTTTATGGTAAAAATGTCAAATACAGTTTTTTTGGCGGGAATGCGTTGAGGAGATGTGTTGCTAAATTTTAATTTTTGTGAACTTAGTTCAAATGCGTGTAAATTGTTTAATTTCGGGGGCATATTAATCAATTTAGTTTCGTGAAGGTGTACAAGTGAAAATAAAAGTGAAACATTGTAAAAATGGCCCCCTTTTTACAATGATTCCCTCGACTTGACTTTAACTATGACGACTTGACTGTATCGTTCGATGCAAATAACTTATATTGATAATACTTGACACTGGCAAATGTCCGAAAGGAAAAGCCATTTTAAAAAGAAGAAGAAAATGTCAAATACATGACATTTTTACCATAAAACAAAGTGTCAAATCGTAGTCTTCAATAAAAAAATGAAGTATAGTAAAAAACTACTCGTAATATTTAAAAAACTAACCATAAGAGATAATATTGAATTACTTAACTAGACTGTACCTGTTGAGAGTGGGGCCACTTCACCCCTATTGAAAATTAAATGTAGTCAACTCGTCCCAATGTCTAACTACCTTTGGGCCCAGTTGACTACTATCAAATTCGAAAGGGGTCAAGTGGTCCCCGGTCCCAGTTTCGAGGGGGACGACTTCACCTCTAACCCCAAAAAATGTTGAGCATCTTCAAGAAATAATCAATATTTAATACCTACATAACATAAAAAAGTCATTATAAAAACAATGGTCGGTTTTAAAGATCTTTCTGAAACAAGTGTTTTTCATAATTGAAGTGTAGACGGGCCTGGCGCTTGTATCTTTGTAACTTTGTATGTTTGTTCGACGATAACTTAAGTATCGTAGCTCCGATCTTCATGAATTTTGGTATGCGCGTAGTTTAGGTCAATAGAATTTATGAGTTCGAAGATGAGCCGGATCGGTAGGGGGGTTGGGGAGATAGGGGGTCGTGAGGTCTCAGTTCGGGGCGAACTACTAGTTATTTTCTATCGTATTTAAAAAAAAACACGTGTTTTACGTGTTACGCTAAGGAGGCAATAGCATTTATACTCCAATTTCAGATTTTCCATATTTTTACTATGACATGTACCATGAATGCCGAATTATTCGCAAGGTTATCGTAGCAACTTTGGTTACAGAGCGTTCTTAATATTTAGTTGATCATTGGCAGCTGCGCCCGGAACACCCGTCGCGTGCGCAATCGTTTCTTTAGACTAGGAAGTAATGATCTTATGATTATTAAATAGGAAAAAACCATAACATAGAGGCATGGCCAATGGTTGGCCATGGCAGATTTAGATTTTATGGCAGTAACATATTTCCTCTAATGTCCTTATCCGGAGAAGTAAAAGTCGACTACGTTTGTATGGACTACGTTAGCTGCGCCCCGCGGTTTCACCCGCGTTAGTTCCGATTCCGTAGGATTATCGGGATAAAAAGTAGCCTATATTTTATTCCAAGTTTCCAGCTATCTATACTTCAAATTTCATCGCAATCGCTCTAGTAGTTGTTGCGTGAAGGAGTAACAAATTCACATACATACATACATAGTTCCAAACTTTCGCGTTTATAATATTAGTAAGACTAGCTGTGTCCCGCGGTTTCACACTTCCCGCGGGAATATCGGGTTAAAACGTAGCCTATGTGTTATTGCAGGTCTCCAGGTAATTATATTCCAAGTTTCATTGCAATCGGTTCGGTAGTTTTTGTGCGAAAGAGTAACAAATTCACACACAGTATACATACATACATACAAACTTTGGCGTCTATAATATAGTAAGTTTAGTTGGTTATTCCTGGTTGTTATCTCTGATTTATTTATTTATTTAATTAGGCACACCAACAGTAATACACATTGATATAACTCAACAAAAAACAATGCCAGAACACTATGGTTATATGTGATAGTAGGTATTAGGTCAAAGCCTTTAAAAATAAAGCCATAGAAACCTTGGATCAATCTAATTATGTTTTAAACACACGGTTTAATTTAAACATAAATAATTAATTATGTTTTAAACATACGGTCAATAAGTAGTTAATTTAAAAATAAATTATTACGTAATATTATTTATTACATATTGGTATTTAGTTAATTAGGTTACAATTATTATAAAAGATTACGTAGATAGGTATGTAGGTAACTAACTACGTTACATGTCCGATTATTAGTTAAAGTCAGTTGTTGCAACATAGATTTATATCGTAAGATACTGATTTATCTCTTCGTTCACCATCCCTACGTAAAGAGTAGATGTGTTACTTAACACCAATTGCCTGCACATCTATCGCTTTTTATGCTTCAAGGTTTACTGGAAGAGAACTCTTGTTAGGGTTAAGCTCGCCTATGTACATGTATTCTCCTAAGCTATGTTTGTATATTCTGTGGTGTGTATATTAAAGAATAAAGAGTTAACAAGTAAAGTTAATGGTAAGTTAAAGTAAGCAATTAATACAATGAGTCCAAAATTTTATGAAGAAAAAGTCCCAATCAATTTTTGAACTCATTGGACTGACTATTGTCTTGCCATTGGCTACTTTTGTCTTGCCGTCGGCTACTGTTGTCTTGCCATTGGTTACTTTTCTCTTGTCATTGGCTACTTTTGTCTTGCCATTGGCTACTTTTCTCTTGCCATTGGCTACTTCTGTCTTGCCATTGGCTACTTTTGTCTTGCCATTGGCTACTTTTCTCTTGCCATTAGCTACTTTTCTCTTGCCATTGGCTACTTTTCTCTTGCCATTGGCTACTTCTGTCTTGCCATTGGCTACTTTTGTCTTGCCATTGACTACTTTTCTCTTGCCATTGGCTACTTCAGTCTTGCCATTGGCTACTTTGTCTTGCCATTGGCTACTTTTGTCTCGCCATCGGCTACTATTGTCTTGCCATTGGCTACTTTTGTCTTGCCATTGGCTACTTCTCTCTTGCCATTGGCTACTTTTCTCTTGCCATTGGCTACTACTGTTTTTTTTAAGTAAAGACTTTCTAATAGTAGCAGCAACAATAAACGATCGAAATAAATAGAAACAAAAGAAGTAGTAGTGGCAAACAAAAGTTCAAGTCGAAGTAGCAAATAAAAAACACGATCGATATTAACTCAACCCCCAGTAAAAATGTAGTATGCAAAAACACAATCTTTGATTTGAATTTTAACCCAGTTTGGTAAAAAATTGGTTCGATATAGGAATCGATATAAACTATCAGTATTTTTGAACCGATTTCCAACATTAATTAAATACAATGTTTAATACGGTATTATTACAAATTACTGAGTTTTCGCTAACTTTACAGTTATCTTTTTCAAGGTTGATCGGTATGTAATTCGTCTATTTTAATATTCTCAAGAAGAAGACATCAAATGTAGGTTGTTGGTTTAAAATATTTTATTTCTTCGAAAATAATTTACACAGATGGCTTGTTTATTTATCCTATCATTAACACCTTGCCCAAATAGCTAGAATCTATAATTATATACATTAAGAAGTCATTGTTAGTTGCCGACTGTACACCTTGTTTGACCTTTGCATCAAAATATCATGTGGGTATTAGTACAATCTTTGTAGTTTCAAACGCAAAGAAGTTATATTACGAAAACTAGAATGCTCACGTAGAACTAAAAAGTGGGCCGCTTCGCTTTGCTTGTGGCGTTCTGTCTCTTTCTAATAGTGTAATTAGAAAGAGACAGCAATAAAATGTTCAATTTATTTAATTATTTATTTTATTTTAGTGCGGTGTTGGTCTAGTAGTAGAAACCCAAAGATAAATTACAAAATCTAAAACTATACACTATTTATAAGCTTTCGCATTATAAAGCTGATCAATGCTGGGCTCTGTCCCTTTCTAATAATATTATTAGACAGCATACTAAATGTAGCGGAACACGTTTTAGTTCTATGTGGTTGTTAAATGTTCATGTATTCTAGTTTTAGTAATAAAATTTCTTTGCTCAAACGTTAATGTTCCTTCACATGACAAAATGGTCCTCCTAGACATTGAGTGAATGACATTGATTAATGCTAGTTTTGATCTCAAGTTATATAAGCTGGGTTTACACTGTGTAGGTAACACGCACCATTTTAAACTTATTAAATACACACGACTTGTTAACATAAGTATATTTACTTTTTACCGGGTCTTTATCGCGTATTTATTTTCTTACCTCGACTTTTCGATCGTTCGTTTCAAAAAAATTACGCGATTAAGACCTGGGAACATTTTAATTTTGAGCAGTTTGAGCAGATGTTAGGTAAAGTTAGAGGCCTTAGGGCGACTTAACATAACTCTAATACTAAGTCACTTACACACCACTACTAAAAGAAAAATCACCAACAGCCGAATACAGAAACGTCATTTAAAATTTGAGAGGTTCTTAAATTATTGAGCAGTTTCTAAATTTAAAATTAGTATGGCAATTTTGGAGTTTGAGAGCTGCTTCTTTGTTTTATTAGTTCTCAAATGTTGAGTAGCGTTTCAGTATTCGGCCGCAAGTCTTTTAATAGTAGGTAATGTCAGTTTGTCAATGATGGGTTTGATCACAGTGTAGTAGTTTTCCTATAGGTACCTACTTGTGGTTTGACGCATTTTTCAACAATGATGGAACTTGGTATAGGTAAGTACAAATTTTATAAGCATATTTTTTGTCGTAACGGTTTATGATAGTGGGTTATTTCTCTCACATTTTTGAACGAAAACCTCTGTGAAAACAGAACATAGGTTTTGATTGAACTCAATTTGCCTAAACACAGTCCTCGAGTTTTTTGTTTAATTTTTCCATTGAAATGGGTTTTCTTCGCCTTGACTTCGCAAATTTGTTTTGGTAACGATTAAAGTAGGTTTATGCATAATTATAAATAAAATTGGTTCAAAATTCTGTTCCCGTCAAGTTTAGTGCGACATTGTCAGTTTTTTCGTAAAAAAAAACGCGAACGTGATGGTTAAGTTAACGCGTACTTTGTATGGAAACTGGTAACTTCGATATCGTCCGTTAGGGGCGCTTTCTGAGTTTCCATACAAAATACGTGTAAACTTAACCATCACGTTCGCGTTTTTTTTAATAAAAAAAATCTCACTAAGGGTTTTGTAATATGTTCCAGTACCGCGTTGACATCTTCGCCACGGGAACTCGTTTTACCCAGTTGAATATCTGCGTGTTTTGTCGTACTTAATGAAACTGATTCGTAACTAAATGAGAACCCCGCCTTATTAGACGGGAGACTTACTTAATGGAGTCATTATACTTATAGGTACAGGCTACAGGCAAGATCATTACGATCTATCATCATTATACGTCGGTAGATGGTAGACTTATCCAGCTAGTTTTTATCACGTTTTTTACTCTCACTTTTCTTGTTTGTTTGTTTTTTGTCGGTGCGGGCAGAATCTTGCAAAGAAGACCGTTCGAAATGGACCAGCTGTGTTCCATACATACATATATCAAATTTGGCACTTCAAACAACTTTTATAATACGAAATTGTTTCATTCCTAAAAGAAGAAACATGGATTATTCAATTAAGCCACTATGTTAGTATTTTCATTTTATTTCCGCTAAATTGTATGTTAAAGTTTCACTGTTAGGAGCACGACACTAATCTCCTAAGTTAGGAGAGATTAACCCGCCATTTTCAGGTTTGGTGCTCCTAACCGTGAAACTTTAATATACAATATCTTTTAATTTAGCGAAAAATAAACGGTAATACTAATACCGTGGCTTTAGATCACGTAAATCAGTTAAATAATCCATATCTTGTGTTTTAGGAATGCCTTTAAAATCTCATTAATGTACCTCTACCCCCTAGGTCTGAGCTTTAAGGAAAACGCCAATTTTCTTAAATTTGAGGCATTTCCCGGCTAGCTAGCGGGCTGAAACTTTGGGAATAGCTTAGAACCAGTGACAATATGCAACCTTATGCTACTTTAAACTTTCCACAAGCACTTTCGGGACAAAAAACCATGTGGCTTTTACCATTAAATTACCATGAAAAACTCATTGACTTACAACTCAATTGACAGCAGAAAATTAAATAGACACACGAGAAAGATTAAAAAAAAAGAAATAGGCTACTTTTTGTCTCGATATTCCAGCGGCAACGGGACTTACGCGTGTAAAACCGCTGGGGGCAGCTAGTATTTATATAAATTATTAAACTTTATTTATATTTTAAAAGTCTATCTTAGCTTCTAGTAACAGCTACAAAGCTATGAATAACCGCGTTTTGTTAACACAGCTGTTTAACAGCTGGACTATTTTATTATTTTTACAGAACAAACCATGACTAATCTCATTATACTCGTTTAATAATAGGCCGTCTACTATAATAATAGTGTTTTATTATGCAAAATCGCGAAAACCATAGAAGAAATTAGAAGGCCGTCTACATTAAACTTTTTCCGTGCTTCGGAAGGTTCGTTGAGCAGTTGGTCCCGGTTGTAATCTCTGATAGTACTAAATTGTTAGGTCAAGTTAGAGGCTTTAGGACGGTAGGTAGTTAGTAGGTAGGTACCTAAGCCATACCACCAGGTATACAAGGAAATGACGAAGATAAGTCACTGATCGTAAGGTATTTTAAAAAGTTAGGTAGGCTATTTTTGCTAGGCGTTAAAGGCGTCCCTAACAAAAGTTATTATTGCCGACTGCCTGCGTTCGCTGGACCAGAACCCTTAGTATGAGTTTTTTGGTAAAAAAAATATATGGAAACTCAACAAGCGCCCCTAGCGGACGATATCGAAGTTAGCAGTTTCCATACAAATTACGCGTTAACTTAACCATCATGTTCGCGTTTTTTTACGAAAAAACTCACTCTAAGGGTACTGCTGTGGTATCATTTAATTAGTATCCACCGCTAGTTGCAGTACGTTGCTGCTTTGACGTAACGTGGTTGTAATTGTAACCAGTAATGACTTCAAAGCAGCTATGTAGAATACGAAATATGTTTTTTGACAGTAAATAGCAACTAGTAGCGGTGGATGCTAATTAAATGATACCACAGCTGGCCGGCAAGGACTCAAATCCAGAATGGAAATCGGGGTAAAGCCCACTAGTCCAACACTGCTCTTTAAAGTTTGTTAACCTTTATACTAATAGTTCCTTTCTTCCTTCCACAAGAAGTGCATGATCCGAAGTTTAATGAAAACATAGAACTATAGAATTTCTCATAAACAATTGACTAAGGAGCTCGTGGCCTGTAGCTGCGCCGATCTTCTACAGTGTATGGCAAAATCGTACCTTGAAGGGCATGCATGACTGATAAGCAAGATGATTTTGCAACGTATACTATTGTATAGTGAGAAATAAAGGACATAAATTTCCCGGAGACTTGGCATAAATGAAATAAACTGGTAGAGTTTTAGTAGATAAACCACTGGCTGCCCATCAGCTTACGCCAGCAAGGAACTGCACACATCGTCGATACTATCTCCACCTTTGGAGCGGTGAGACCGTGGATGAGGCTGCTTTTTCCATGTCAAAATAACCTTCCTTCGGCAATTGGATAAAAAGACGAAGTACCTCTATCACCTACCGCAGAATTTTAGAAAAAAAATCACCCAAATTGACATTCATAACCTACATTTCATCAGTTAAAATATACCTAATCCCATTCCATATGCGGAACCAATTCTAATTTATCCACCTCTATGTGTTAATTATAATAATTAACATGAGTTCGTTGCGCTGACTAATGAAACTTCTTGGCGTGATAAAGCGCATACAGCGATAAAGTTTTCTATACTATATCAAGGAAAAAATACCTTTTTAAGATGTTTAGTCATCATAATGATTTCATCTAAATATTTAACGTACTTAACTTATCATATAAAAAGACAAGGAAAAACAAGGCATAGTTTACATTGGGATTTAGCTTGTATTTTTTATCTCATATCACGCATATCTACCACGTAGGTTCAAATTTGAAACCTGTATTGCACCAAGGGAATTTTAACGTCCTGCCTTCGAGCTTCGGCTGGACGATCGCAAAACAAATAAAACGAAAGAAGACGACCGCATTAGAAACAAAAGACGATCGAATTAGAAACAAGATTGAAACAGAAACTAAAGACTATCGAAGTAAAAACTAAAGAAAATCGAAGTTGTAACAAGAGACGATTAAAACAGAAAGTATAGACAGTCGAAGTAAAATCAAAAGAAGATCGAAGTAGAAACGGAAGACGATTGAAACAAAAACTAAAGACCGTCGAAGTATAAACAAAAGACGATCGAAACAGAAACAAATGATCATCGAGTCAGGAACAAGACACGATCGAAACAGAAACAAATGATCATTGAGTCAGGAACAAGACACGATCGAAACAGAAACAAATGATCATCGAGTCAGGAACAAGACACGATTGAAACAGAAACAAATGATCATTGAGTCAGGAACAAGACACGATCGAAACAGAAACAAATGATCATTGAGTCAGGAACAAGACACGATCGAAACAGAAACAAATGATCATTGAGTCAGGAACAAGATACGATCGAAACAGAAACAAATGATCATTGAGTCAGGAACAAGACACGATCGAAACAGAAACAAATGATCATCGAGTCAGGAACAAGACACGATTGAAACAGAAACAAATGATCATCCAGTCAGGAACAAGACACGATCGAAACAGAAACAAAAGACCATGGAAGTAGAAACAAGAGACCATCAATACAAAAATAAAAGACCATGGAAATTCAGCCGACGCGCCGTAGTTAATCGGTTACCAAATTATAACGATTGACAATTACTTTTGGAAAGAGTTTTTAAACGAACCTTTCTAATTTCTTCTATGGTTTTCGCGATTTTGCATAGTAAAACACTTTATTTATCGGGTTTAACCTTTCTATTCAATACTTTTCTATACTGCAAGTTGAACGGAATGGCATCAAATAAGTTCTTATTTCATATCAAGGCGCTAACCTTATTTCTTTGAATAATCGCACTGGCCACATGTAACAGCACTGGATTGAATGAAAAATATAAAAAACATTTTTAAATTTTCATATTTTATTCAATTCACCTACCATAATTAATTCTTCGTTAATCGTCAAATGATTGCGACTGCGAATAATCGTCTCTTACGCTTCTCTTGTTACTTTATCTGAAGAAGTTTTGACAAAAATAAAGCACCAAAACATCTTTAGAAGTATGTAGAACTGCACAGGAGCCCCTTGCACAGATCGACATAGCAAATTCAATCTTAAAGCCGTAGGTATAAGGAGCTATCCAAAAGTTTAACGTAGAGAAGCGAATGATCTCACGGTATTTGTCACCTGCTTCTGATCTTTATCTGTTTTGACCCCTCGTTTGTAGAAACTGGATTCATAGTATAGGGATAAAAACAAAGTGCATTTGTCTGTTCCTACTAATATTATAAATGCGAAAGTAATGTATGTCTGTTATATTATGTTTTCAAGCCTAAATCGCTGAACCGAGTTTGATGAATTATTTTATACTTAGAGATAGTTAGGAGAGACCAAATTATTATAATTTAGTATAACTTATCTACACTAAAATATAATAAAGAGGAACCGTTTTAAAACACAATTTTACCGGATTTTACTCGCGTTTATTCAATAACGTCATTATTTTCAACGATAGTTGGCGAATGCTCGGTCGTTGATAATAATGACGTTGTTGAGTAAAACGCGAGTAAAACCCGGTAAATATTGTGTTTTATTATTATACAAAATCGCGAAAACCTTTGACAAAAGTAGGTAACGTTTTGGTAAAACTATGTTATGTATGTCTGTGTATATTAGTTAGTATTAGCTGCACCTCGGGGTTTCATCCGGGTAAGTCCCGTTCCCGCGGGAATATCAGAATAAAAGTTAGCTTATGCGTTATTCCAGGTCCCCAGCTACCTATATTCCAAGTTTCATCGCAATCGGTTTAGTGCTTTTTGCGTGAAAGAGTGACAAAGTGACATACATGGTACATACAAACTTTAGCGTTTATAATATTAGTAAGATAAGTTGTGCATATTTATATTGTAGGTGATCTCCAAAACTACTGAACCGTTTTCAATAATTCTTTCACCAATAGAATGCTACATTATCGAGGAGTAACATAGTTCTACTTTTGATGAAAAAATATTGCTTGACAATACACAGCTCAAACTAGCTCGAAACCGTTCAGTTCAATAATGTCTAATGTAGGTACTAAAATAACTATGTGTCTAAATGTCTATTGTACTAAAGTGTCCACTAATACAAAAGTCTAGTGTCTCAGAATAACCAGTCCTAAAATATTTAGTGCCAAAAATGTCGAGTCACCTAAAATAACAAGTATCTAGTCTTGTTTCTCAATTACTTACTGTCTCCAGATAGATTTAGCAAGACAAACGAAGTAGAAACAAAAGACGATCACGGGCTCTATTTTTGAATCAAATATGCCATTTCGAGCGATTTAAATACCTCGATTTCTTCCGATTTTCGTTCTATATCTGTATTTTTTCAATGTGAATCGAACGACCGCAACGAGTGGTATCAACCACTCGCCGCAGGAGTCCGACATCGAACGAAGATGAGCAGTTATCTATTTTTTTTAAATCGACTGAAGTGCAACGAGAGATTCAAAAATAAGGTCCCAGAGTAGAAACAAAAGACGATCTAATACATCATACAAATATCAACGGATCACAACGGCAATCGATCACGTAACCGTCGCAGCCGAGTGTTCACCCGAAGCGTCACAGAAGTCGATAATAAAACATCATAAAAATGACATCGTCCTAGATAATATGACGACCTCTGTGGCGCGTCGGGCGAACGCTTGGCTATACAGAAGGCTATACAATACAGAAGGTTGCGGGTTCGATTCCCGCTGGGTGCAAATATTTATGCTTAAAAATAAATATTTGTATCTGGTCTGGGCGTATTTCTATGTATAATATGTATGTATTTACAAAAGAAAAATAAATATAAGTAGTATATCCGTTGTCTAGCCACCGTAACACAAGCTTAGCAGCTTACCACGGGGCTAGATGGCGCTGTGTGTTCGTCACAGGATTTATTTATTTATTATTTATTATAACAACCACAGTAATTGATCATTATTATAGTATTAATAAACGGTATACTAGTTTCGATCCGTATCAGAGGCCTTACCATAGGTTCTTGACGTTTCGATCCAACGTTATGCCTACTTACCTTCCCCTCGTGATGTTTTTCTTTGGTCGTGTAAGAGTAGTGATAAATGAATAAAAAGTTAAAGCGCAATAAATAGCATGTATAAAATTTGCTTGCACCGTATAAATTAAAAGGCCTGTTTTTTTAGAGGCGAAATCATGCGGAAGGGTTTTGATAAAGTATACCACAGGGCTAGCCTTTATTCAACGGTTTGTAACTCTCAGAATTTGACACTAGTACCTCTATCGGAAACAAATGGCACTATACACGAAATAACTTTTTGTATATTTATATATTTTATTGTATATCATAATAGGTAGTGTTTTTTATATAGATAGGTGTAAAATGGTGTGTTTAAAAACCGTTTGAAAATTAATCATGAATTTTGTATAAGCGCCCTCTACGGGCGTAAACGTTAATAGCATTTATACCGTCTTCTTGGTCGTCGAGAGTAAAAATATTCAAAAACGATATACCATCTCCTAGATCACAGAACATCGGTGTTTACCGATACCGGTTATTAAATTTCATTAGCTCTCGTACA
The DNA here is from genome assembly GCA_949358125.1 of Idaea dimidiata. Classification (NCBI taxonomy): domain Eukaryota; kingdom Metazoa; phylum Arthropoda; class Insecta; order Lepidoptera; family Geometridae; genus Idaea; species Idaea dimidiata. Next base: position 4,562,511 of record OX442342.1, read on the forward strand.
ACTCACAGCTACATTTAGTTTCTTTTTTGCATGCAGGCTATGGGTACTAAACAACGGATGTAAGTACTACATACAATACATACATGTACTTATACCTAACGTATGTAAGTAGTTAAAAATGTTAGGTAGGTAGGTACCTGAAGGATTTACCGCAAAAAAAGTTTGATCGAAACGGTTCGAACCTGTGGTAAGGCCTCAATACCGGTAAATCCTAACTAAATGAATGTACCAGTGTCTACTAGATGGTAGAACACCGGTGTTAACCGATACCGGTTATTAAATGTTATTAGCTCTACTTACAACCTACAACTACAAGTAGTTTCTTTTTTGTGTGTCAGTATGTTATTATCCTAACCTATCCTATTAATATTATAAAGCTAAAAGTTTGTATGTGTGTATGTATGTATGGGTGTTTGTTACTCAATCACGTAAAAACCGCTGAACGGATTTGGTTGAAACTTGGAATATAGGTCTGGATACTGGGAATAACACATAAGCTACTTTTTATCCCGATATTCCCGCGGGAACGGGCTTACTATTTGCGAGGGAGGCGCAGCTATTTAATATAACATAATATCTTATCTTACTAATATTATAAAAGCGAAAGTTTGTATGTATGTGAGGTTGTTACTCTTTCACGCAAAAACTGCTGAACCGATTGCGATGAAACTTGGAAAATAGGTAGCTGGGGACCTGGATTAACACATAGGCTTTTTATCCCGATATTCCCGCGGGAACGGGACTTAGCGGGTGAAACCGCGGGGCGCAGCTAGTAATAACATAATATCTTTAAGGCGGCGATAGATGATTATCAACGGTCCTTGTCCGATTGCATATAAATGAGCGAGATGGAATTGCGTGAAAAAATCTACAATTTCTCGTAAAATCAATAATTAACGAAGATTAAAATAATATTTTTATAAAATACGATGAAGGGGTTCTAGGTATTGTATTTTTTAATATTATGATGCCTATAAGAAAATATAGCGGTTAAGGATTTAGAAGAAAAACTGATATATTTTGTAAAACAGGGGTAACTTTGCCTGTATAATAGTGGTATTTAAAGTTATTTTTAATTGTTTTTGAAATGAAAGGGACACTTCTTGTATCATGTACAATAACATTAAACATTGTTTAAAGATCTATTCGATACCGGCTATGAAAACAACTATTCAATCGGAAGGGATTTCACATGACTCGCGTCCTTAAACTATTTAAATAGAAATTTTGTCTTAGGTTTTTGCGATTTTGCATAATAAAAACACAATAAGAATTTACCGGGTTTTACTTGCGTTTTATTTATTAATGGCATTATAACAAAAGTACCGAGCTTTTGCTTTCGTCAACCTTGAAAAAGCTGACTGTACAGTTAGCGAAAGCTCGGTTTTTTGTAATATTATTGAATGAAACGCGAGTAAAACCCGGCAAATATTGTAGTTTAATTAAATAGTTTTATTATTATTTGTTAGCTGTGTTTCACCTGCGTTAGTTCTGATGACACGTGAAAATTTTAAAAAATTGTGCCAAGATCAAATCCTGTTCTACTAATACTTATTATAAAGCTGAAAGTTTGTGAGTATGTGTGTTTGTTACTCAGTCCCGAAAAAACTACTGAACCGATTGATGAAACTTGGAATATAGGTAGCTGGATACCTGGATTAACACATAGGCTACTTTTTATCCCGATATTCCCGCGGGAACGGGACTTACGTGGGTCAAACCGCGGGGCGCAGCTAGTAAGAAATAGAATAGAATACGAGTAGAAAAACAATAGAAATATGACAATTCGTAGGATTCCCACGTAATTTTTCATCATTTTCAATTGTTTTTACAGCACTTTAAGTATAAATAACAATTTACGATGTCCTTTGATGCCATGTTTGTTCACACGTTCATTTCATTCCTATAAACAGGTTGGTATATAGTTGGTAATTGATTTATATTATTTTACTAGCTTCTGCCCGCGGTTTTGCCCGCGTGTCCTACAGGAAACAGTAAAATAAAAACTCATATTGACTTTCATTCCCAATTTAACACCCTTATAGGGCTGAATTAAAAAAAACTGTAGTGTTATGATGAGTGAATTTAAATTTTGTAGGTGATGCAACCAATTTCTGTAGAGACGTTCATCCCCAATTTAACACTCTTAGGGGCTGAATTAAAAAAATATACTTTTTAGTATTTCACCTACTACCCCACGGCAACATCTGTGTTTTAATTTTAAGTTTTTAAATCAAGTAGTGAAAAAAAGTCTTTCATCCGCAAACACTCTTAGATAAAAGAAAACTTTTAGTATAATATTTCACTTACATTTACGATCCCGCAGCAATATGTGTGTTTTATACCAAGTTTGTAGGTCAAGCGGTTAACAAATTCCCTTAGAAGTCTCTAATTTCATCCCTAATTTAACACCCTTAGAGGCTGAATTGAAAAAAGCATTTTTAGTATAATACATACATACATACATATACATACAAACATTTACGTTTATTATATCAGTCAATCGGATGGGATTTAGTAGGAAAAGTATGATTTACATGTATTATGTGCATTTGTCATGTACTTCAGTGGAATGGAAAATAAATGAACTGTAATTACTTTTATTGTTAGTATGTACTGTCACCTTTGTAATAAATAACTACCATTTGTATTTCAGAATTTGTAGGCAGTTATTTCTATTGTAATATAGATTTTATTAAATCTATTTTTTTGCTTGCGGTGTTGGTCTAGTGGTAGATACCCCGACTTTCATTCTGAAGGTCGTGGTTTCGAATCCCGGCTGACCGCGCACCAATGTCTTTTTCCTTGCGGAAAAGTTATGTGCGCTAATAACATCGCTCATAAGGTGAAGGAAAACATCGTGAGGAAACTCACGGCTTAGTTTGTTCCAGACGTATTGACCAGTTCTTTCCTCTGGGCATGGCTGACTAAGCTGGGAGGGTGGTATAGGTGCTGGGCAAGCCTACTTACTCCACCTAACAACGTCCCGGGCAAACAGAGCCATAAAATAACATGGATTAAAAAGTTGCTTGCGCTGTATAAATCATCTAAATTTAGATAAAAAGGCCAATTATTATTATTATTTCTATTTTATTAATACCTACATTGTCGAACAGAGCAAGGACCTTTTGTCCTTGCAAAATCGCAGCTAATCTAGGTAATACATTAGTTAAAGCATTGTTTAAGGCATTGCTGGACCGTTTTCGAGAAAAATCTAACAATGCTAAGGCGTTGAAGAAGTCTAGTCAATTCTTCTTGTTTTTCTCTTTTCCCGACACCCACCACGGGGAAAGATATAATAGGGTAACTATTCGATGCCTAGTATCGTTGCTTAGTCTACACGGCAGGCACCGAAAAGTCTAGTCAATAACGTATTAAAAACCGGTTGGTGCGAGACGAATCCGCGCACGAAGGGTTCCTTACTAATATTAAATTAAATTAATTAAATCTTAAATTAATATTAATATGAAATAAATTTAAAAAAACATTTATTTTCAGATGTCTTTGTGCCACCTAATTTTTAAGTATTTTCCTCTTATTGTAATTATTTAATTATGGTGTGTTGCAATAAAGAATTAATCAATCAATCAATCAATGTCTTTGACCCATCTGTTAGTACCTAACAATTTTCCTTAAAAGCTGTGTTAGTAATAAGAATTTTAATTATGTCAATATCAATAAGTAAATCATTAGGTACATTTAGGTAATTTTAATAAATTACTCGCACTTCATTTCATATTGCAATTCGAACCCTAAAATAAACAATGAACCAAACGAAATTCCCAGACCCAACTTACGCTAATTAATCACTAGATGGCGATGGTGGTAAAAACCTGCATTTGAAAAATCACATTTGTTGTATAAAACGGGAGTATTAAATGTTCGTTTATTTTGTTTTTAGTATTTGTTGTTATAGCGGCAATAGAACAAAAAAAAAACATTTTCTGTGAAAATTTGAACTGTCTAACTATTGCGGTTCATGAGATACAGTCTGGTGACAGACGGACGGACGGCGAAGTCTCAGTAACAGAGTCCCGTATTTACCCGTTAGTTAGTTATGTAGGTAATTATTATAAGCACTTATAAGTAAAAAAAGTAGGATCACTATTCCTGTATCTCGGGAGAGTATACAATAAAATTTCTTCTTACTAATATTATAAACGCGAAAGTTTGTATGTATGTATGTACTAGCTGCGCCCCGCGGTTTCACCCGCGCAAGTCTCGATCCCGCGTTGTTCGAACACCTACCTACCGCAATGTAGGTAGGTGAAGTAAGTTAAAGTTTGTATTTCATCAGTAAGTGACGATGACGAAGGATGACGATGACGATGGATGACGATGATGATGATGTAACTCTACATCACTTATCCTACCCCTGTGTCGATTTTCGTTCATTGAATAGTTATCACCCGCGTAAGTCCCGATCCAGCGGGATTTTCGGGATCAAAAGTATCCTATGTTACTCTTCATCCCTATGCAAATTTTCATCTAATAAATAGTTATCACCCGCGTAAGTCCCAATCCCGCGGGATTTTCGGGATCAAAAGTATCCTATGTTACTCTCCATCATTTAAACTATCCCTATGCAAATTTTCATCTAATAAATAGTTATCACCCGCGTAAGTCCCGATCCCGCGGGATTTTCGGGATCAAAAGTATCCTATGTTACTCTCCATCATTTAAACTATCCCTATGCAAATTTTCATCCAAATCGGTCGAGCCGTTTGACCGTGAAGAGGGAACAAACAAACAAACAAACAAATAAACAAACAAACAAACAAACAAACAAACAAACAGACTTTCGGATTTATAATATTAGTAGGATGTGAGGTTGTTACTCTTTCACACAAAAACTACTGATCCGATTGCGATGAAACGTTCATCCCGTTCCCGCGGGAATATCGGGATAAAAAGTAGCCTATGTGTTAATACAGGTCCCCAGCTACCTATATTCCAAGTTTCATGGCAATCGGTTTAGTAGTTTTTGTGTGATTTAAATTTGAATACACATACATACATACTCACAAACTTAAAGCTTCATAATTAGAATTTTATATACCTAAATTAAGAGTAGAATGACGGGGTACGGAGTCATGGGTATACATAGGTATATATTATACATCTAAAATCATTGAGAAGCAAGTGAATGGCGGACCGCTTATACGGACAGACAACTCGTAGTAACCATACCTACTTAGACCTTGGACAACATAGAATCAACTTTGAGTAGCTCTCAGTAGAAATATATTTTACAACCTTTGTTAGACCATAAGTCCCGTTCCCGCGGGAATATCAGGATGAAAAGTGGCGTGGTGTTATTCCAGGTCCCCAGCTACCTTTATTCCAAGTTTCATCTCAATCGGTTCAGCAGTTTTTGCCTGAAAGAGTAAAAAAGTAACAAAGACATAATGATAGTATATTTGGCAACTTTTGCGTTTGTAATGTTAGTAAGATCTATTTATTCATCATACAGCGTGTTCCGACGATGACCATTTAAACCGAAAGTGTGTTGTTCTAGATGTCTAGGCGAACAACTTTTGTTCTACAACTTATGAATAGAAGTAGATTTCGAAAATTTTAAGTTTAAAGTTTATTTGAAAATCAGCTGTTTGTTAGAGTTTGAGGTCATTGACCTTATTGCGTTCTTTCATTTAGTTTGGATAACTAAAAATCAAAACTTTATTTAGGTACCTTTATTTTCAAAAACACTTATTTTTTCAGTGAAATATTAACTCAAAAAATTCGTTTTTTTTTTTTTTAAAGTTGTAGATCGAAAATTTGTTAGACTAGACGTCTAGAACAACCCCCTTTCGGCTTAAATGGTTAGCGTCGGAACATGCTGTAAATCTATGCTGCTACTAGAATGTTTTTGGACTCTATAACGCACTACACTAGTTTATTAAGAAAGAAATTAGGCTTTAGTTAGATAGATAGATAAATTAATACTTTATTTGCACAACCAACAACAATACAATAGTTTACATTTAAAGTAAGACAAATACACAGAAAACTTAAAAGTATAAGAAATTAGGCTTTAGTGAGTTAAATAAAACGTGAAACGTTGAAACAACACAGCTCAGCCACAGGAAGGTAATTTGTAAATATTATTGTGAAAATTCCGATAAAAACCAAGGAAAAACCCGATAAAGAACACTAAGGCCGGCTTGAATAACGATATTTAAAAATATATTTAACTAAATCTATTTTTAAATAATTTATGGTAAATCTAACATTGGACTCTATTTTATTAAGTGGACGATTGATAATATGTTGCCACACATGGACAGTTCTTGACATTCTGACAGATTTTAAACATGTTTAACAGCTTAAACATATTTAGGAACCCGGCCTAAACATGTTTAAATTCAGAAGCTGCTCAATTATTTAAGTGCCACTGAAAATTTAAATGGCTTTTCTGTATAAGGCTGTTAATTTTTTAATGTTTACTATAAGTAGGTACGTGAATACGTGGCATCTAGAGCAATAATTAGATCAATCGCTATCATTCGCGCAATCGCTGTCATCAGAGCCATCGCTGTCATCGGAGCAATCGCTGTCATCGGAGCAATCACTGTCATCGGAGCAATCGCTATATCAGCATAGGTTCAGCATCGGATAGCATAGGATCAGCGTAGAATCAGCGTAGAATTCAACATATGATCAGCGTAGGATTAGCATGGGTTTAACATAGGTTCAGCATAGGTTGAACATTGGATCAGCATAGGTTCAACATATGATCAGCATAGGTTCAAAATAGGATCAGCATAGGTTCAACATAGGTTCAGCATAGGATCAGCATAAGTTCAACATAGGTTCAGCATAGTATCGGCATTGGATCAACATAGGATCGGCAAGTTTCTGGTTCAAGTTACTGGTTCCAATCCAGTAATTTGAACAATGTAAAATTCAAGTTAATGGTGCCAGTTACTGGTTCCAGATACTGGTTCCAATTACTGGTTCAAGTTACGGGTGCCAGTTACTGGTTCATGTTACTGGTTCCAGTCACTGATTCCAGTCACTGGTTCCAGTCACTGGTTCCAGTCACTGGTTCCAGTCACTGGTTCCAGTCACTGGTTCCAGTCACTGGTTCCAGTCACTGGTTCCAGTTACTGGTTCAAGTCACTGGTTCCAGATACTGGTTCCAGATACTGGTTCCAGTTACTAGTTCAAGTTACTGGTTCCAGTTGCTGGTTCCAGTTGCTGGTTCCAGTTGCTGGTTCCAGTTGCTGGTTCCAGTTTCGGGTTCAAGTCAAGTTACTGGTTCAAGTCATGTTAGTGATCCTCAAGCCTCAAGCCTCCCCAAGAACTTGCGTGGACGCGAGTTTAAATCTCGCCGCAAGTGAATTTTTGAAGATGAATTTTTCCTTTAAAATATTTCTAATAACAGGAATTTCAATAGGTAAAGAAACCAAAGGTCAGAAGCTAGTAGCAGTTAAAAACATTAATTTTATTAAGGAAAATAAATCTATATTTTCGATAACGAGCTATAAGGAAAATGACGTCAAGTATCAAAATATCAAATCTTAACGCGTGTCCTCGTTCGTTCACAGAAGGTGTCAAGGACCAAGACAATGAGATTGACTGACCGGAAGTGATCAACTGCAGTATGTTATTTCCCTCAAAATGGCTCGCGTGCATCAATCGTGGAGGCATCATCAACCAATTTTTTATGGCCATTATGGGTAAGCATTTTTTTTTATGTATATTAAATAACTAGCTGCACCCCGCGGTTTCACACCCGCAAGTCGCGATCCCGCGTTGTTCTTACACCTACCTACTGCAGTCCAAAAATCCACACTTAAACGGAAGACCAGGGAAGTACCGAAGATGCCAGGCGCGGCAGCGCCTGGCTTCAACAGTACTTCAATGGGCGACCTCAAAGGTGAAGTAAGTAAGTAAGTACTTCAAAGGTGAAGTAAGGCAAAATTTGTATGATAGTAAGTGATGATGACGATGGATGACGATTGATGACGATGAATGACGATGGATGACGATAGATGACGACGGATGCCGATGGTTCAAAAACAACGAAATTACGCAGTTTTTATATTTTATCCGGATATCCGGACTTGATATCTGGATAAAAAGTAGCTTATATGTTAATCAAAGTCTTTAGCTATCTGCATACCAAATTTTATTGAAATCGGTCCAGTCGTTTCCGAGATTAGCGCGCACAAACGCACATACAAACAGATCTGTCTGTTCCGTGGCCGTTTGTGGACAAACATCCAAACGGACAATCGGACTAACAGACAAAAAGTTAAACACGGAAATGGGGTCTGTTACGTTAGTTCATATCCCTAAAAATAGTTTTTTCAAAATATCTTTCAAAAACAGATTCCGCTATATATACTGTATATAGATAGATATAGATATTTCCTATGTCTATTGCTCAAGGCATCATCTAAAATTCTCCCGTGACAAGATTCGAATCTGTGCCTCTCGCTTGCCAGGCGAGGGCGCCACTAAATAAATGAATGTTACTTCATTTATTTAGCGACTTTAGAGCTGATAGTGGAAATTCGAGTTCCGGGTTCCCGAGAGGTATACGGTTGTATACCGGGCACGTCATGATATTCCCGGTTGGTAATCCTGTTGTTTCCCAACCGGGAATTTGTATCCACGCCAACGCCACGGCAAATTGTGTAACGCGGCTTTTGACAGTTTGTAATCCCTCGTAATTGGTTTTTATTGTACAGAGACTCGCGTCTTTGTGTGAATTTTTAAATAAGAATTTTTTCTTAAAAATATTTCTAGTTTGTAATCCATTCGTCCTTTTGCTCTATTGACCTTATGGTTCAAAACGAGCGATGATCATGATGATGATGGACCCCAGTGACTTCCTTTGTCTACTAAATCATTAAAGTACTTATCAGAAATGATTGATATTATTACGACATTGGATGCCATGCGTGAATCAATTCTATCAACTGTACCAATCTAATATTTATAAACATTCATATCACATACGGGTGAAGCTTGTTATTTCTAACGTTTGGATTATAATTTATTTACAACTAGCCGCGCCCCGCGGTTTTACCTAAAGTGTAAAACGCAAAGGCGCGGGCGGCCGAGCGGATCTCGAGCGGTTGCACTTTTTCGTTCATTACTCGGGTTCTACTAATTGGATTTTGATGCAAAGTATACCACGACCTTCCACGAAAATAGAACTATCCAATATTGAAAACCAAATTTTAATCGGATTAGTAGTTTTTAATTGTACCTATAAGGAACCGACAGAGAAACAGACAGACAGTCCTAAGTCCCCAGAGGGTAGTGTATTTTCTACCTAACTTACAGTAGAAGTTACAGTAGTCATAAAGAAACAAACGGGTTTTAGTTCAGGTTCTTAGTTGATGCCTCACAGTGACACAGAGGTTATGAAGGTTCAAACATTGTTTATCTTGGATTTGCAACTCGGTTGCGAAGTCCGAGGCGTCTCGCGGCTACAAGAATCCGGTATCAATTGCACAACTTGAGTACCTACCTCTACCTACATTACGAATGAATTAGATACATTGACAAGCGAACCTTCTAACTGCCTTCGTATTCTGTAACTCTGCACCTATGAAAATTTCAAAGGTATAGGGTAAAAGCCTATAAGGCAAACAATAGCGTGATTCGAAATTTAAAAAATAAACTGGGTCGTATTTATAGACGACTCTAGCTATAAACAACTGAATACCTAGTCTGGCTAAGTAATATTATTTCTCTTGTAATCATAGAAATAGTACTACTTCGTAAATAGAAAGCGTACTTGGTCAAAAAACAGTGAGTACGTACTATTCACATTAGTGTTCGTCGGTTGGTTGATAAGGACAGACTGGATCCAACTGGGTTCAACAGGACCATTTTGATATATCAAAGTAAAACTTACCTTAAGGACGCGACTCATGTGAAATCCCTTCCGATGGAATGGTTTTATTCATAACCGGTATCAAATAGATCTTTAAACAATGTATTATGTTATTGTACATGATACAAGAAGTGTCCCCTTCATTTCAAAAACAATAAAAAATAACTTTAAATACCACTATTATACAGGCAAAGTTACCCCTGTTTTACAAAATAAATCAATTTTTCTTCTAAATCCTTAACCGCTATATTTTCTTATAGGCATCATAATATTAGAAAATACAATACCTAGAACCCCTTCATCGCATTTTTTCAAAATATTATTTTAATCTTCGTTAATTATTGATTTTACGAGAAATTGTAGATTTTTTACGCAATTCCATCTCGCTCATTTATATGCAATAGGACAAGGACCGTTGCTTATCATCTATCGCCGCCTTAACTTTAGAGAACATGATTGAAATTGATATGAAATTCAAAAGTTGCTAAGTGCACAATTTTCAAGGAGCGAAAATGCGCTGATGCATGATGATCTTGTGCTGGCAAAGTTTTAGCAGATGGGTACCGTCTTCAGTCTTCTTGGGCCCCCATTTTCTGCACTTAGGTCCTCCAGTGGACCCATTGCACGTGACTGTTGGCTGTGATGTTATTCCAGCCAACCCGAAAAATGACGATGTGACATAATGGCCCTGAGTCTGGCCAAGTAATGTTCCATCTCTTGTAACCGATTTCCAAGATTTCTAATGTTAGAAATTTGACAGATACAATTACTTAGACAACAAATTACTTCGACTCGTCCAACAGACCGTATTCGCAAACGACTCTATGCGTGGGCTCAACTTTTGTTTCACTGACGTAGGCATGGAAATGATTGCTATTTTTAAATCGTTGCTAAAGCTAATAAATTATTTTTTTATAGCAGTGTGAATGCTACTGCTATTGTTAATGCTATTTTTCACTTTTATAACTGACTAAATTTTTTAGTTATTTAAATCTGGATATGGTTTTTACATTGTGATTGATCGGCGATTTCAAAAATGTTCTTTCATACTTTAACAGGCTTGGGGCTGTCAATGTCTTTACTTTTGAAACTATTAGTTAACATTAGTCATTAATCGAAATGTCTTGCCATGGCGCCTTCAGCTTCGCGTTGTCGCGGCAGACTGGGTAGATGCAAGATGTCCTGGCTTGACGTCGTAAAGGGTGATTAAAGCGTGCCAATGGTCTCACTACACGGGATGCCGAAGTTCGTGCGAAGTGAAAGGAAAGCGGACCCCAGGCTCCCGAGAGGAATGCAACCGGGAAATCGCTCGGATGATGATGAGTCATTAATCGAACTATTCAAGATGGTAATTGTGTTTTTTTTTCGAATTGCTACAAAAAAATAGCACTTCCAAAAAATAACAATAGCTGTCCTTATAACTTTTTAAGCATACATGTGCTAATTTCGTTTTTTTTTCACACTGTGAAAAATAGAGTGACCCCTTATGGTATGTATACTAATATTGATTGTCACTCACAAGACCAAGTCGAATCAGTATTATACCACGCAAAAGTTCGTTTGTGAATACCTAGTCAACGAACTCGAATATTATGGAAGTAGCAATCTTTTGAAAAAATGTTCCACGCAAACGGTGGTTGCGGGGCCTAGAACGATGATTCGACCGCCAGTCTGTCACTGAACGTCCGCCATTGGTCGGTTCCGCAAGGTGGATCATACGTAATACTGTACGGAACATGTCAGTGTGTGCATCTGCTGCTGTGTGACCGAGGAACATGTTTTTTTTTCGGATTTAATAGAGGAAGTTAGATCTCCATTCTATTTATTCCTCGTAGTACCTAAAGTAATTAATCTTCTAGTCATCTAACAAGTTATCAACCGGCCTTCATCGTGTCATCTAATGAGGTTACGGTTATACCGCGAGAAGCGAATAATTCGCGTGATACATTCCTATGTACTTAGATACCTATTTATGGACGTAGATAAGCGATCAGATATTATGGGCCTGTGACCTTAGTGGCCATACCTTGACCAAGACATAGGTAATTTTGTGAAGATGGCTTTTGGTTCTAGCAAAGTCAAAATTCAAAATAGGTATCTTTACTAGAAATAGTTTAAAGGAAAAATTCATCTTCAAAATTTCACTTGCGGCGAGATTTGTACTCGCGTCCCTGGATCAATACTCCAGTGCCTATACCGCTCGGCCACGCAAGTTCCCATCTCGAGCAACGAATTTAAGAATATGAATGTTTCCCTGTCTACTATTTTTCGACTACGGCTCGATTGAGACGCCATCTACAGGTCACTTTCCAGTGATTTACCTATGGTAATCTGGTATCTTTATTCTTTTAAATATCGTTACATATTTTTTAGAAACGTCAAGTAATTAACTATCGGATGAGCGACCTCCAAATGGGAAGACATAAAAACTCATGGAGTTATTTTTTGTTGCAATGATCATTGTCGCATATTAGGGCTATAGTGGAACTGGAGCAATAATGTTACCATACATTTGACCAACATAAAAAAAACAAAACTTTACTTTTAATTCTACACTGGCTGCGCTCCACGGCTTCACTCGGGTAAGTCACGATCGATATGGCAATAAAGAGCAGTTTATATCATCGAGATCTTCAACTATCAGCATACCAATTTTATTGGCAAATTGATGTATGATCAATGTGCTTGCATGACGTAGAGGCATATTTAGAAAGTTGTTATTTAGTAAGCTTAAGCTTACTTGCCGAGTTCGGGAACTAAGTAACTATAGTAATCCATGACGACTCGTTGATGGAACCTTTTCTTCTTTTTCTTTGCTTTTAAGCATTTGTCATTTTTTATAAGGTTCCACGAACGAGTTATCGTGGATTGGGCGCCCCCTACTGTGGCGCGTCGGGCAAACGCTCGGCTGCAATTCAGAAGGCTGCAGGTTCGATTCTCATCGGGGGCAAATATGTATGCTTAACAATAAATATTTGTATCTGGTCGGGTGTCTTTCTATGTATAATATGTATGTATTTACCTACAAAAAAAAACGGTATAATTTGTATATCCGTTGTCTAGTACCCATAGTACAAGCCTAGTGCTTATTTTGGGGCTAGATTGCGCTGTGTGTAATGTCGTGCAATATTGATTTATATTTATTACTCTGACTATTTTAGTACCGCGCTAAATTAGAGTTGGGAGAATACATTTTTCTGCCTTTTCCTTCCTGGTTTTGTCTATCTTGACTACTACTCTTCTATAAGTGAACTCCAGATTATTTTCGCCAGCCAGCTCGCTTAGAACACGTGTGGAGATGCAGAAAACAAAAGAAAGTTTGACATTTAGCGTTCTTGACAATATACGTGTTTGACAAAATGCGTTTTTGACTTATTTTCTTGAAAATCTGCATGATTGACTTAATGCGTTTTTGACTATTGCGAAAACTAATATTTCTTGACGTTTTGCGTATTTGACCTTTTGCGTGTGATCCAAGAAAATTCTTTCGTTTTCTCAAAGGAATTATCATACTTAATTGCTCCACGTAGAAAAGCGTAGAAAACGCAGGCTGCATCATATACTGAACTAATGGCTAAATGAACTTTGCCCCTGAGTGAGTAGGTTTGCCCTTGCCGTCGGTTTGTTTACATAAAGTGTAAAATCATCCCTTTCCACCGTGACTGCAAGATGTCGCATCTAGGCACTGTTTCGCAACGGTTCGAGGTTTTAATTAACTTTGCGATAACGTTTATCGAATATTTACAATTTTATGCAACTTCACGATTAATCGATCGGCACGTTTCTGTTACGAATCTCCGATAATTATAAGAGACAAAATAACTTAATCACTAACTGGTTGATTAATACTGAATATAGCAGTGTCCGGCAGATTTACCCGCGTAAAGCTCAATCCCGCCCTATCCTGATCCAATTCTGATCCTATAATGAACATATCCTGATGCAATCTTGATCCTATCCTGCATCTATCCTGATCCAATTCCAATTTTTATTTCCTGATCCCAGCCTGATCCTATTCATATTCATTTATTCACTGTAAATTACGGTACAATTTTTAGATGGAATACAGAAAATCTTAGGTCTACATGGTTCAGATCCTATCCTGATCTTATCCTATATATAGCATTTGAATTGTGGCTTCTGTTTTAAATTTCTTATGCGATTTGTTTTTTTAACGTTTTTTTTTAACGTTTCATTTTGATTAGAAGAATAGAATAGAATAGAAATATATTTATTAGGACAAGCACACAGCAAAAAATACAAAACAGAACAAAACCAAATATAGTAGGTACATAAGTAGGTAAATAAAAAGTAATGTAACCATAATATCATCAACTAAGTTAGGAAGCCATGATTCGATTCCCATGTCGTTTTCCGAGTTTCAGGAAACCGAACAACCGACTTCTGTTGCTCGGTTAGTATAACTACAAAAATGAGTTCTGAATGAGCGATTTGGTAGTACTAATTTTATCGGGTATTGTCTTATCATTATTTTTCATCAAATATAAATTACCTACTACAAAATTATTACGCCAAAAATGATTCCAAATTTCACTGGAACCACGAGCAAATCTAATAGTTTTGCGATATACAATACAATAACAATACAACAATTAACAATGTTTTTTCGCTGATAATTTCAACCAGCTTGTTCATGAGACTGAACAAGCTGGTTGAAATTACCAGCAAAAATCGAGCTCCGCGAATAAATTGTTAAAAATGGTAAATACCCTGTTATTAAGTAATTTTAGTAGTGAAAACAACCATGTAAGTTTCAAATCGTACATTTATCTGTGTGGCAAATGTAAAAACTAATCTTTTAAGTCGTTATATTACGCGGTTAAAGCCGCGGGGCGTGTAATAGTCATCACATTAAAAATCAGCGCACGTAGCACATAAAATATGGGCTACTAACTATAGTATTCTCAATGTGTTTGTTACCATACAAGATTTAACTCAGATAATCTGTGCAGCATTATTATGTAAGACGCAAAAGTTGATAGGTATTGTCCCTTACCACAGGAGGGCATTACGAAACAACTTCGGACCCGACCAAACGTCAGTAGGTAGTTATTGTTCGTTTTGGACCAATAATTACAAACCGTTCAAGACCAAAAACCAAAGATCGTATTAAGAAATTTTGGTCTAGACCGAATAATAACTCGACGTTTGGTCGGGTCCGAAGTTGTTTCATTAAAGCCCTCCAGTCTCTCATAAGTTGTCGCTAAGTCGCCGCTATAACATTCACTCATGCGCAGCTTCTAACGTTCTATATTTTAACGTAAGGTCCAGCAGCACACTTCGGATATTTCGACTATTCTTAATAACTTCTGCATTTTACTTTTTTTTTAAAGTGCCATCTATGACCGGATAGCGCAAAAACGTAATAACTGTTCCATAAATTTCGCCACAAGTTATTAAGAATAGTCGAAATTTGCCGAAGTATGCTGCTGGACCTTACGTTAAAATATAAATAAATCAAATTAAAAAAATAACTAAAAATATTATTATTTGTGGCTTTTTAAAGTAGTCTGGGATTCGTCGAGTATATATTTGTTTTTTATCTTTTTGTTTCTAAACATATACCCCCATAAGTAAGGGAGATAGTGTAATGTAATTTCCCGTTTATTTATTTCTTTTAAATATATTGTGCCATGTACATAAGTACTTCACCATGGATTCTGCCATTACAATTTTGATATTATGTTAATTGCATTACGTAAGCACGTTAAATATCCCATTGTTCCATTATTGTATGATAATTGCAACTCGTCTATCCGTCTTGAGTGCGTTTTAGATATCTGTGCACACGGCTGGGGGCGCCACTGCCTAACATTAGACACAGTTTACGTAATAGTTAGTACGCCTTATTAGTGGACAGCGATTAGTACCGATTTTGACCACGTGCAGACTTATTTGGTATACTCACTCTAGTTTTTGTATAGCCGTTTATTAATGAATCATTGACTGATACGTCAGTGAATACAATTAAATTTCATTGTCTTCTTCTTCTTTTCGTGTAGTGGTGTGGCTCACCTAGTGTTAGAGTTTTCAGCCCCCATATTATCTATCAAGTGGACGTTTTACAACAGTAGAAAATGACAGGCACTCTATAGTTCATTGTTGCTTTGACGTAACGTTGTTATTACCGGTGATTACCTCAAAGCAGCAATATACTGCATAGTGCCTTTCATTTTCCACTGTTGTCAGATGTCAACAGATAGAAAATAGAGTACTGGTCGTCTTAAAGGCCTCTAACTTGACCTACCGACTGCTATCAGAGATTACAACCGGGGCCACCTGCTTAACGTGCCTTCTAAAGCACGGAGGAGCTAGAGAAAGTATTTTTTTGCCACACAAATTATGGGTCACCCATCTAAGTAATGACTTCGACAAGTGTTGCTTAACCCGCAAGACCATTCAAGGACGGCAAGTGCAGCTAGGCCAATGAGCCCTTCGTGATACATTGTATTTATTGTTATTGTTTTTCCTACACTATGAAATTTAGTTTTTAGTCCAAAACACGAAATAATGCAATCTCTAATTTCATCTCGAATGGACAAACACCTGTGGAAGATGCAATTCCCATTGCGAGGTTGCAGTTCGAGGTGCAGAATTATAGAAAGCACTTTTTTGAAAACACTTCGTTGTGATGGCCCGAAACGTTTTCATATCACGAACTAAACAATAATTAGATGATAATAGGTTAGTAATTAGAATGTAAGCTACTTTTTAGTGCTTTGTAATCAAAAATGATAAAATCGGGTAAATTTTTGTGTTAAACATTGTTGTTAAACACTTATTGCACATTTTCGGGTAAATATTATTGGGGGTTACCATGATCTCTTTAGTGTGGGATTTTTTAATTAAATTAAAATTTGAAAGTCCTAGACAGCTATAAATTCATTTTATTAATTCTGTTTTTTTTTATTATAAAGTTCCATTGAATTTATTATCTGGACAATTTAGCAATTCACTAAGAGATGATGATAACCTCCATTGTGTGTGTTTTTACAGAAATATATTGAACAAATTATAAAATATATACACCTCTTTGTTCACAGTTACGATCCCCCTTCTAAACTTCGGCATGCTGATGGGCTGGCAGTCCCCCATGACGCCCATCCTTCAAGACCCCAACGGTCCCGCTCCGGAGCCCATTTCAGACGACACCATCTCCTGGATGGCTTCTATAACCTTCTTCCCGCCGATATTCTGCGGGATATTCGTAGGGGACTTAGCTGATAGATGGGGGAGGAAGATCACTACGCTTATTACTTCGCTTCTTCTAGTTGTAAGTATGGCCTCTATAAAGGTCATTCGTGGGAGACTTAGCTAAAAGATGGGGGAGGAACATCACAACGCTTATCACTTCGCTTCTTCTAGTTGTGAGTATGGCCTTTATAACGGTCTTTCCTCCGATATTCTGCAGGAAATTCGTTGGGGACTTAGCTGATAGATGGGTGAGGAACATCACTTCGCTTCTTTTAGTTGTGAGTATAACGGTCTTTCCTTCAATATTCTGCGGGATATTTGTGGGGGATTTAGCTGATAGATGGGGGAGGAAGATCACTACGCTTATCACTTCGCTTCTTCTAGTTCTGAGTATGGCTTCAATAACCATCTACCCGCCGATATTCTGCGGGATATTTGTGGGGAACTTAGCCAACTTCCAAAAAAGAGAAAATTATTTTGAGTATTATTTAAAAATATCCATATTTACCATCATGCTTCTGGACGCTATTCCAGATAAAGTGGCGTAATTCTTATTAAAACGTTTACAAATTGAAAAAAACCTAAAGATGAAAAAGTAATGTTGAGCTGATTTAGTTATAGAATAACGTGCCCATATATCTATTACCATCAAAGTAGACACCCGATACGGAAGCGAGGTTTCCTTTAACATTCTCGTTTTGCTACTTTCAAGAGGAAAGATTCGCAGAAACTTCTAGTAACTGGGTATATTTGTACCAGTTTCTATTATTAGAATTCTTGGGTCACTAAACTTGTTCTATTTAAGACTAGTAAATGCCTTAGAAGTGTTGGTAAACAAATATACTAATACCTAGGACAAAAGAAAATAACAGTCAATTTACATGAGATGTTCCCCTGTTGACTGCCACCCCCAGAAATATGCCATAAATGGAGAATTGTCCCTCCCCACCACAGTCATCAGGATGCTGTTTTGACCTGCCCGCACCCTGCTCACCAATGAAATAAGTTTCTTACGCATGATGGCGCGTCGGGCTAACGCCTGACTGCAATGCAGAAGCAGAAGGCTGCGGATTCGATTCCCGTCAGGTACAAATATTTATGCCTAAAAGTAAATATTTGTATCTGGTCTGGGTGTATTCCTATGTATAATATGTATGTATTTACAAAAAAAAGTAGAATATTCGTTGTCTAGTACCCATAGTACAAACATAGTGCTTAGTTTGGGCCTACATTGCGCTGTGTGCAATGTCGTGCAACATTTAATTTATATTTATTTAATTTATAATTTATATATTTATCTTACGCATGATGGCACGGAAGCTATCAACCATTAATACCTTACGCATGACGGCACGGAAACCATAACTTTCTTACGCATGACGGCACGGAAATCATTGAAGTATTACTGATCCGTAAGAGTAATTTTCACAGTATGTCCTTTACACTCGTGTCTCATATTCCAGATAAGTTGGGTAATGCTGCTGTTTTCGCTGGCTCCGTGGGCGCTTATCGCCTCGAGGCTGGTCGCTGGGTTCGCCTGCGCCGGCTGCTATGTTATACCACCGCTCTATTTGAAAGAAGTAAGTACATTATTGGGGTGATTTATGCTGGACCGTCACGCGGCCGTGCCGGGTCCGGCCCGGTTAAAAACGGGACCCTATGACTAAGATTTCGCTATCCGTCCGTTTGTCCGTCCGACTGTCTGTCACCAGGCTGTAACTCGAGAACCGTGATAGTTAGACAGTTGAAAATTTCACAGTTAATGTTTGCATAAGTAAGCCGTTTTCGGGCACTTGTAGGTAGTGTCCATACTGCTGTGCCCCAGGCCCCAGCCTATCTATGTACTGTGGCGGTAGGTACGAATTTGTCATTCACTTTGTTTTATTATGTTGGTAACTTGACCAGATATCATCGGACAACGTCCGGGGAGCTATCGGCTCGCTGGTCGTCCTCATCCAGAACCTGGGCTACCTGGTGGTCTACGTCATAGGTGACGTCATGTCGTTCGCTGCAGTCATGTGGATCTGTACTGCAGTGCCCGTGCTGCATCTAATAGCCTTTTTTGCCATGCCTGAGACGCCGGTGTTTCTCATCAAACAGGGGAAGATACAGGTAAACAAACAAAAATTGTGAAAAACAAGTGTTTACTGAGTTATACTCGCATTTTATTTATTAGCTATTGTAGCGTTTTCAGTTAACTAGAAATTATTTAAATTATATTCGGAGATTACATATATACATTCATACAAACTTACATTGTTACCAATATTTCCTCTTTATCCCTAATATTATTATTGAAATATAGATTATTGTTTCGTATACCTATAATCGCGTATTTTTTAATATTAAAAGTCGTAAAATGACTGACGAACCAACCACCCAAAATTTATGTAGCACTATAATTATATTCGACTTTTTGTACATGTAAATAATGCCTTTAATCCTAGGGTATCAGGCATCATCTTATTTGACCTATATGAACAATTAGGCTGAAATCTATAGAGCGTACTTTGACTTCGCTCAGACTGAGCTTAGCAAAAATTAGCATAAACTTTGAATTGGAATTTATAGTCTAAATTCGTTTTGTAATATATACGAATAAAATAAAAATAACTTCATAGTCATAACAGAGACGCAAAGTTTAGGTCATTATTTTTTTTTTTTGGTTTTCATACTAAATTTGAAAAACTTCGAGTTTACTAAGCAAAAACTTTGGATAGTTGCGAAGATCTCTTTATAAATACCAGAAATAGTCTTAAAGTCAAAGTTTTTGCTTAGCAAAGTCAAATTCAGATTAAAAATTTCAGTCTAAAATTTCAGGAAGCTAAAACAGCCCTAGCGTGGTTAAGAAACACAACGACCGACGACAAGGACCTAGAAGAGGCAATCAAGCAGTTAGAGAGAGAAGAAGAATACGAGAAGTCAGCCAAACAATCCAGTTGGAAGTCTATATGTGAGTATCGGTCTTAAAAGCGCTCTATATCCAAATTTGCTAAGATTAACCTTGCGAATAATTCGGCATTCATGCTTACTATGCCGTAAAAAATTTAGCACTATTATATGCTACCATCTACGAGGAATAAATAGAATGGAGATCTAACTTCACTATTAAATTCGAAAAAAAAAACATTTTCCACGGTCATACAGCAGCAGATGCACACACTGACATGTTCCGTACAATATTACGTATGATCGACTTTTGGTTCGACCAATGGCGGACGATCCTTAGTGACAGACTGTCGTTCGAATTATCGTTCTAGGCCCCGCAACTACGGTTTGCGTGGAACATTTTTTCAAAGGATTGCTTCCATATATATATTCGAGTTCGTTGGCTACCATAGAATAAATAGTGCTAAATTGAAGTCGAGAACTGACGCTTGAAACTTCAAAAGTATTAGTAAGTTTGCGGTAAACGTTAGTTCAGTGCATTGACTTCTTCAGTGGTTTGTTTAGAGCCAGTGGCTTCTCTCTATCTTCCTTCTGATGCCACATCTACTGTTAATTTTATTTGGATTTGGGTTTAGTTTTAATACATTTTTTATTTAATTGATATGGAAGAAAAAATCTGGAATAAACAAATTTCATTTCATTTATTCATTCATTTTCATTCAGAGAATGAAAATCTTGACAGATCAATGGTCTTGACATGTTCGACGGAAAGGAAAATGTTATCAAGTACAATAAATTGCAAGTAGGTAGGTATGTAGTCTTAAAAATGCCTCATAAAAATACCTTATACAATGGATTTAAAACGTTCTGTAACATTGTATCACCATATACCACTTAAAAACATAATTCGATTCGGTTTTCGCGTATATACCATATTATTTATTTACATACAATATTATACAGTATACACCCAGTGAGGTCCCCGAGTGTCCCCAAAACTAGTGTTTGATTGACAGCTGTGGCACTGGTAGCAATTCTAATGTTCATTTACCTGAACTAAACTAAAAAAAAAAATTTGTTTAGAAATTTCAAAAAGCTATTCTGTTGTTAACGCTACTTAAATTTACTACCACAAAATGAATAACTCAGAAATGTCAGTCTAACTTTACGTTTATGATGCCACCAATGGATCCCTTACCCACCACCCTTAGATCTTCAGGCCGGGTGGGTAGCGGTCAGGATAGTGGGCGGCCATAAAAACCCACTAACCCACTAAAACCTGACGGTGCCTTACACGCCGCAAGTGCCAGAGCTCGCCGGAACCTTGCGGAGTACATCCGCGAACTCTGGCGGCGGGTGGTCCTATCGGACCTCTATCTCCAAAAATCACATTTCTGGGTTAACCTGGCGGCGATGCGACGCGCAACCGCCATTTCGGGGACCTCCCCCCCCCCCCCCCCTGATTCCGCCGCCATGAGCAAAAGTCGTCATTATCCTAAAAGTAGGGACCCCTAAAAAGCTTGTTCCGTGCCGTACCTACCTACTGTTCGTCATCTCTGTGGGGTCTGGAGTTAATAACATTTGATGATATTTTAGTCGACTATAATTTTAAAGGAACGTGTTCTAAAAACTTGATTTGATTATTATTGCAATAAAAACTCTGAAGTAAAAACGCTGCGCTACCTAAGTCTTAAAATAAAAATATGTACCTACCTACCTTTAGGGCTCTACACAAAGTGTAAAAACCTTTTACTAAGCCTAGGTAGGTACTGTTCGTTTCTGTTGCAGCTAAAACAACTAAAAATAGAATAATTCATAATAATAATCATTTATTTATTGCCTCATGACAGTTAACTTAATGACTAGGTCTTAAAATTAAGTATAACGTCATGAACCCGGTAGGGCACTGCAACAATTTTGTACAATTAGGTAATCTTATTTCTATTTATAATAAAATCTATAAAAAAATATATAAAAAGAATAAATTGTATTTAAGTAGGGCTTCCGTACAACAAACGTGTTTTTCTGCTGTTTTTTTTTGCAATAATGGTACGGAACCCTTCGTGCGCGAGTCCGACTCAGACTTGGCTGGTTTTTTTCGATTATAAGCTGCAAAACATAAGGAAATCTGTTGAGGAATCATTTTGCACCGTCTTTTAAATCACATGTTCATACTTATTACCTACTTATTATTAAACAGTGTGTTTCGGGTACTGTAATACACCTAAATGTCTCAGAAAGTCTAAGAAAAACCTTACTTACTCTAATACTTACTTTTGGATACGAATAGAGAGTTTTGGCAGGTCTCTTCTATGAGACTAGAAGGTTAATGATAGATTGACATTGAAGCATTTCAAACTCGACTCTACGGCCGAACTTCATCAGTTCTAAAGACATTTTTTCGGGAAAATTACTCACAGACTTTTAAAAAAGTCAAAAGAACAAAATTCGAATACCCGCTATTTATGATAATATACATACGCGTCTAGACTAACAAAATTTGTTCTACGACTTTAGAAAATAAGGAGGTAATTTACTAATCATTATTGATCACTGTATTTTTATTTCTACCTAAACTTACACAGCTTATTCTAAACGTCTAGTCGAACAACTTTCGATCTACAATTAAAAAAAATCAAACTTTTTACTCGAAATTTTTGAGTTAATATACCACTAAAAATAAACAGCTGTTTTTGAAAATAAAGGTAATTAAAGTTTCGATTGTAGTTGTCCAAACTGAATGAAAAAAACAACTTAAGGTCAATGACCTCTAACTGTCAGAAACAGCTTGATTGTCAAGCAAACTTTAAACTTGAAATTTTCGGAAACTACTTCGAATTTTCAAATGTTGTAGAACAAAAGTTGTTCGCCTAGACGTCTAGAACGACACGCTTTCGGCTTAAATGGTCATCGTCGGAACCTGCTGTATAATAAAAACTCAAAATAAAAGCTCATTGAAGCAATCAATAAATGAATATGAATATAAATAGAACTATTTTTAAAGAAAAGATATATTCACAAAATTACAGCGCACGGTCTACGTCAGGCGGGATTCGAACCAACGCATCTCAATCCAATCCGGGGAATGCGACTCAGGCCTCTTAGTCCACCGACGCGGTGACTCACACGCCGAATTATCACTTCAATATCTTTCTATTCACTACAACTTAGGCATGTTAACGCCATCTGAGAGCATTGACTTACATCAAATGATCGCGTCCTGGTTTGTTAATTTTTAATATAATAATAGGGGTTAAAGTATGAAATTGCCGTTTTATTGCAATAGGTTCTTTGAATTGACATAGAATCTTCATGGTTTGAGGTTTTCGAATGAAACTTTTTTCAAATGGTTTCTGTGATGTTCTTTTTTTAAAAAATGTGAAACATTTGAATATCGACTTTCAATTGTTTTTGTTATTCAATTTAGACAAGAAAGATGGATACTGCGAAAATTCGAGTGATTTTTGAATACGAGTTCCGACGCGGAACTAACGCGGCAGAAACAGCCCGCAATATCAATGCTGCGTTTGGAGAGGGGTCTACTAATGAACGCACCGTGCGATTTTGGTTTAAACGCTTTCGTGATGGAAATTTCGACTTAAAGAACGAGCCACGAGGAAGACCGCCCCACACAGGTGAATAACGATGAATTAAGAGAGATAGTGGAAGCCGATCCTAGTCAAACTACCCAGGAATTAGCGGCATGGTTTAACGTTACCTTACCCACTTTATTGACTCACTTGCGTCAAATCAATAAAATAAAAAAATACGAAAAATGGGTGCCTCATGATTTGACTGATCTGCAGAAAGAAACGCGTGTTGAAACTTGTGTTGCCTTGTTGAACCGGTACAGAAATGAAGGAATATTGGATCGAATTGTAACATGTGATGAAAAGTGGATTCTTTATGATAACCGGAAAAGAAAAATGCAATGGCTGACCCCAGGTCAAATGCCACAACAGTGTCCTAAAGCAAAACTTACCAATAAAAAGGTAATGGTAACTGTTTGGTGGTCTCAGCATGGTGTTATTCACTATAGTTTTCTTCGATCTGGTCAAGCAATTACGGCAGATGTCTATTGTGCCGAACTCCGAACCATGTTGACAAAACTAGCAGTAAAACAGCCCCGACTCATGAATCGATCTTCACCATTATTGCTCCACGACAACGCGAGACCTCACACAGCACGAGAAACCATTTTGACCCTTCAGGAACTGCACTTAGAAACCATTCGTCATCCTCCGTATTCACCAGACCTTGCTCCAACGGAATACCATTTTTTTCGTGATTTGGACAATTATCTACGTGACAAGAAGTTTTCTTCCCAGGAGGCAGTACAAAATGCTTTCACACAGTTTGTGCAGTCTAGATCGTCGGAGTTCTATCGCAAAGGCATTAATAACCTTCCCATTAGATGGCAGCAATGTATAGATAATAATGGCAACTATTTTGATTAAATAAATTTGTTAAAAATGTAAAAAATAAACAATTAAGATTTTCAGTACAAATCGGCAATTTCATACTTTAACCCCTAATAATATATAATAAAAATTTACAAGAAATATTTTTTAAAGGAAAAATATTAAAAAAAATTAACAAACTAATGCTGCTGTATAATGTTTACATTATAATGTAAACATTACACAGCAGCATTAGTTTGTTAATTGACTGACTGAGAATGGGGGCAAATCCGCAGGTAGGAGCGAGTATTCCTATGTATAAAGGTTGGTAATCCCCTATAACATACCAAAGTATACAGTTACAATATTTCCAAGAATCCTTTCTCTCAGTTTCCAGTTTCTGAACCTCTGACTTTAATTTGTTTGAACATGCGACTTATACAGAGGATGTTTCGAAAATATTAACAATTGTTTTTTTTTTAAATTTCGTCTAAGGTTTTCGCGATTTTGCATAATAAAACACAGCTACAATAGGCTCGGTATTTTAGTAAATGCCGTTTATAAATAAAACACGAGTTAAACCCGGTAAATACCTATTGTGTTTTATTAAGTTTTTTTTTAAACTAGCTGTGCCCGGCGGTCACACCCGCGTAAGTCCCGATCCCGCGGGATTATCGGGATAAAAAGCCCGTGTATTATTTCAGGTTTCTAGCTACCTATATTAAAACTTTCATGGTAATCGGTTTAGCGGCTTTTACGTGATTGAGTAACAAACACACATATACACATACACACATACTCACAAACTTTCAGCTTTATAATATTAGTAGGATATAATAGGATAGCCAACAGCTCAATTCATCATGGTCGTATTAGCAAATAAACCTCCGTCATAACGCAAAAAATAAGTACCTAGTTAGAAGTTGTGCAAAAAATCGATAATAATGTTTAATTTTATTTATGTTTTAAATTTATCATTAGTACCTACTAGCTGCACCTCGCGGTTTTACCCGCGTACACCCGATCCCGCGGGAATTTCAGGATGTGTTATACATATGTATAAACGTTCCCATAGAATCACTCTATCTACTAATAGAACCGCATTAAAGCATACATACAAACAGACAGACAGCTGGAAGCGACTTTGTTTTATACTCCTAATGATGATGATAATCATAATCTTAATCTTACTAATATTTTGAACGCGAGTTTGTAAGTATGTATGTATATATATAATGTGAGTTTGTTACTCTTTCACGCAAAAACTACTAAACCGATTGCAATGAAACTTGTAATATAGGTAGCTGGATACCGGGAATAACATATAGGCTACTTTTATCCCGATATACCCGCGGGAACGGGATACGCGGGTGAAACCGCGGGGCGCAGCTAGTATTCTAAACACGGAAGTTTGTATCTATGAATGGGACTTTGTTACTCTTTCACGCAAAAACTTCTGAACCGATTGCAATGAAACTTGGATTATATTTATAGGTAGCTGGAGATCAGGAATAACACATAAGCTACTTTTTATCAAGATATTCCTGCGGGAACGGGACTTATTAATATACTAATAGTTTATAAGTACTTGAATGCGCTAGGCCAGTAGGTACCTACTTTTGAAAGTAGTAGATAAAATGTTCTTTTGCAAAAACTCTTGTGAATTTAGATCGTAACATATATTTTGAAACACCCTGTATAAAAGTGTTACATAGCATTTATCACTTCAATAAAAGCACAAATAAAAAGCGACTTCGTCGATATCTTATGCGTAGTTTGAAAAAGTGAGTTGCAATGAGAATTTTGATGTGAATTACTATACCTACTTCATTTTTTAATCGAAGACTACGATTTGACATTTCCTTCCATAGAAAAAAAGGTCAAATACAAGAAACCATAACGTCAGATTCTAGCCTGAAATTAAAAAACGTGCCATAGATCAAATTAACTAGAAATCGGAATCCGGCTACAGCCCCGCGCAACGCTTTCACGCAAAACTACCGAACCGATTGTGATGAAACTTGGAACGTAAACAGCTCTATAGACTTGACACCTATGCTACTCGTATTTATCTATACTTATCCAGATATTTTCACGGGATAGAAACGCGTTTTTATACCTATATTTTTCACTAGCTGCGCCATGCGGTTTCACCCGCGCAAGTCGCGATCACGCGTTATTCTTACACCTACCTACCTTAAATCCACACTTAAACGGACGACCGTTTAAGTGTGGATTTTTGCATTGCGGTAGGTAGGTGAAGTAAGGCAAAATTTGTATGTTAGTATCAGTAAGTGATGATGACGATGGATGACGATAGTTAAAAATAACGAAATTACGCAAATTTTATTTTGAACCGGATATCCGGATACTCGGACTTGATATCCGGAAAAAAATAGCCTTTATGTTAATCGTAGTCTTAAGCTATCTACTTACATACCAAATTTCATTGAAAATTTCATTGAAAGCTGTTTCCGAGATTAGCGCGCACAAACGCACAGACAAACGGGCAAACAGACAAAAAGTTAAACACGGAAATGAGACCCCTAAAAATAGTTTTTTTGAAATATCTTACAAAAACAGACACCGCTAAGTTAGGATTTTATTATAATTATAGATAGCTGCGTCCCGCGCCTGGTGAAATCCACTAGCGTATATAACTTAAGTCCCGATCTTCTTAGAATATCAGGATCAAAAGTAGCCTATAATACTCCTCGATAATGTAGCTTTCAGTCCTTTGTTCCTATTACACCAGATTCCTAAAATACCAGTTGACCGAAATACCAGATTCATATTATACCAGATTCTCTTAATACCAAAAGTACTAAGTAATAAACAAAACCAAAAGAACAGTACAGTATATAGTAAGTAATAAACAAATCCAAAAAAAACATTTAAAATTTCTGTTGGTGAAATAATTTTAGAACGTTGTCCAGTAGCTTAGGAGCCTATTCATATCAAACAAATAAATAAGGACGCCGCGGGATTATCGGGATTAAAATTAACCTTTGTGTTATTCCAGGTCTCCAGTTGCATATATTCCAAGTTTTATCGCAATCGGTTCAGTAGTTTTTGTATGAAAGAGTACAAACTCACATACAACCAAACATACATATACGCGTTTATATAATACTAGCTTCGCCCCGCGGTTTCACCCGCGTAAGTCCCATTCCCGGATTTCAGGATAAAAGTAGCCTATGTGTTGTTCCCGGTGTACAGCTACCTATATTCAAAATTTCATAGCAATCGGTTCAGTATTTTTTCTGTGAAAGAGTAACGAAGTCACATAGATACATAATTTCTTCTATGGTTTTCGCGATTTTGCATAATAAAACACTTTCTTTACCGGGTTTAATCGCGCTTTCGCCAACTTTACAGTTGGCTTTTTCAAGGCTCAAATATATACATACAAACTTTCGCGTTTAAAATATTATTAGAATTAGTAAGATAAGCTACATTCGCCCTCAATGTCATCTTCTTATCTTCTTTTTTTATATAAAAATGAATTCCTATTTCGCGTTGTCACGGCATCACGCTTGAACGGTTGGACCGATTTCGATAATTCTTTTTGCGTTGTATTTGTTATGATCAGGAGAAGGTTTATATGAAGAAAAAAATCGGGACTTACGCGGGTGAAACCGCGGGACGCAGCTAGTCTTTCTTATATATAAAAATGAATCTCTATTTCGCGTGGTCACGGCATCACGCTTGAACGGTTGGACCGATTTCGATAATTGTTTTTTTGTTGTCTCCCTTATGATCAAGAGAAGGTCCTTATGAGAGAAAAAATGCTGAACCGATTTTGATAAATCTTACGCGGGTGAAACAGCGGGGCGCAGCTAGTTTTAAATAAGTACTTAGGTATTATAACTTACTATAATTATATAACCATATATATATACAAGATGTAACGGGTAAGCCCTTTTAAGCCGAAAGGGGGTTGTTCTAGACGTTTAGGCTAACAACTTTTGTTTTACGACTTTTGGAAATTCGATGTACTTTTCTTACATCGAATTTCCAAAAGTCATATTAAGTGTAAAGTTTACTTGAAGATCAGCTGTTTCTTAGAGTTTGAGGTCATTGACCTTATGTTGTCCTTTCATTTAGTTTGATCTACTACCATCATACCTTCAACTACCTTTATTTTCAAAGCAGCTGTTTTTTCAGTGAAACATAACCTCAAAATTTTCAAAATAAAAGTTCGAATTTTCAAAAGTTGTAGAACAAAAGTTGTACGCCTAGACGTCTAGAACAACTGCCTTTCGGCTTAAAAAGGGCTTACCCGTTACATCTGGTAAACATATATCTATATATATATAATATATATATGGCGTAATGCCATTGTATCTACAACCGGATTTCATTTAACAGTTTAAAACAAGTTCCTTAATGTTGTTATAAAAAATATATTCATTGTGATTTTTAACTTAATTATAAGTTGTGTCACTTGTTATAAATTAAGTTTTAAAGTTCCTTAACTTGATGAAGTAAAGGTTAAAAAATATATGTTTATTTAAATTTTAGTATGTGTTAATGTCTTCTATGGTTTTGGCGATTTTGCATAATAAAACACTTTATTATCCGGGTTTAATCGCGTTTTATTCATGTTTTTAAACGAACCGAGCTTTCGCCAACTTTACAGTTGACTTTTTCGAGGTTGACTGAAATGTAAGTTGGTTGTGAGTTGGCGAAAGTTCGGTTCGTTTAAAAACATGAATAAACCTGGAAAATAAAGTGTTTTATTAGTATTTGTTGTTTTAACGGCTACAGAAATACATTAACTGTGAACGTTTCAACTCTCTAGCAATCAAGGTTCTTGAGATACAGTCTGGTGACAGACGGACGTACGGATAAACAGCGGAGTCTTTCTTTTACCCTTATTAATGTGTTTTTCTTTCTCATTCCAGTCCAAGACAAAACGATATTCAAAGCATTCCGAATAGCAACCTTCGTGATGGTGCTCCAAGAAACTAGCGGCTACCTCGTGGTACTTATGTATGCCGGTTCCATCTTCGAGCAGGCGTCGGAATCCATCCACTTGCACTTGAGCCCTAACAAGCAGACGATTGTTATGGGAATCATACAACTGCTGGGGTCTATCGTGGCCAGCTGTATTGTGGAGAAGACTGGTAGAAAGGTAAGCAATGAACGGCTTTAGATGAACGGAATGAATCTTTGAATATCTCTAAACGAACAAAACTGTCTCCAGAAAGAAAATCTGTCAATTTTCAAAGCACTTTTGTAAACAAAAATAATCCTGCAGCTTAATCGTGAACTGGCCTTTTATTTGGCTTGAATCGTTGCATTCTGATTCTGCAAACTTGCAGATGATCTTACAATAACAATTGTTAGATTCCAACTAGGCAAGACTCAGCTTTAATAGTGTTTCCTGGTCAATCTAATCTAATTTAGTCCAAGATTTTCGTGATTTTGCACAATAAAACACAATATTTACTCGCGTTTTATCAAACTAATCTATTTCCACAGTATTATTCTGTGACTAAGACGTTCTTAGACATCGATTGTATTTTAGTTTTCATGACAAATACCTCATTCTTATGTTTTCGGGATTCATTAACCCTAAACCGGATTCGACAACAATCTCCTCAACTGCAAGCGATCAGGCGATTTTACCTTCAGGTCATCAACCTTGTGGCAGCCGTGACAAAAACTATTCTAAACTTAAGGTCTAAAGTACTAAATCCGGTATCCATTTTGCCAGTCACCTTATCGTAGACGTCATTATAATATAGCTTCCTAAGCACTGCAAGCACATATATACAGCTACTTCGCTGCTCTTACTTTAATCTGGCTAACTCTATAACTCTTGTTTTCCAGTGGCTGCTGGCTAGTACAGCCTTCATAACTGGCCTGTCGCTGGTGGCTCTAGGCGGTTGGTTCTACGTGACGTCACTAGGTGTCTGGATGCCAGGCTGGGTGCCGGTGCTGGCACTGTGCCTGTGTATCTTCGCTGTAGCCGCCGGCTTCCAACCTGTGCCTTACGTTATTACTTCTGAGCTGTTCTCTTTCCAAGTAAGTGTCTAATGTTCTTCATGCTTGCAATGTTTCAGTCTATAACTGAACCCTTAGTATGAGTTTTGATAGTTTATCGTCTCGATGAAACTGGCAGTTTACTTCCATACATTATTCTAGTTCATAATAGTTACCGCTAGGGGCGCTGATGGAAAATGTATGAAGTAAACTGCCAGTTTCATCGAGACGATAAACTATCAAAACACATACTAATGGCTCTGATCCCCGACGGAGTTTTTCGGAATGTAAAAGTAATAATGCATTTATTCCTTGTTTTCAGCACCGCGGCAAAGTAACAGCCTTCGTAAGCGCCGTGGACGCCCTCAGCGATTTCCTCCAAACCAAACTGTACGAACCTCTGAAGAAAGTGCTCGGCATTCACTGGGTGTTCGTGATATTCTCCATCGTCTGCTTCGTCGCGTCTCTGTATACCGTGTTGTGGGTACCGGAGACGAAGGAGAAGTCAGTGGAGCAGGTGTACGCGGAGCTGCAAGGTGGGAAAGAGAAAGGGATAGAGAGTGGGAAGGAGAAAGAAGTTAGTCGATTATAAGTCGCATGTTGTTAGATGAAATGACTGAAGTAATACCGTAGGACGGGGCTAATCGGGATTTATTTGTATAAGTACCTTTTGCGATATTTGAGACCACCAAGGAACCAGAAGCAAATTCTATAGGTACCTTTCGCGATATTTAGAGTGACTAAGGCATTGGTATTAATTTCAGTATGTAGGTACCCTTGGCGATATTGAGGACGACTAAGAAATTAGTAGTAATTTATATAGGTAGATAGATAGATAAATAATAACTACCTACCTAAGGTACCTACCTTTTGCGATATTTAGGACGACTATGGAACTGGTAGTAATTTTTATAGGTACCTTTTGCGATATTTGAAACGACCAAGAAGTTGGTAGTAATTTTTATAGCTCTATTGTGTTTTCCTCCCCCATAGAATTCAGAGCGATTGGTTGTCAGCGCTCTTCTTCACACCCAAAGACACTCGTGAATAGTAATGTTTGAATTCCTTGAACGTCCCAAATATCCCAAAACATCCCGATTAGCCCCGTTTTACTGTAATTAAAAAAAACATCGGATGCCTCTTCTGTATTACTGGTGGCGCTATTTGACTGTGATAATATTATGATTTGTTATTATTTGCAGTATCCCTACCATGAGTTGATGTTTACGGTAAATCGTGCTGTAACGTTAACAGTTTGGACATGTCCACTACGTATACCGGCATCCAGGAAGGCTATTCTGCAACTAAACTGTGTAGATTCTTTGTAGTTCTTACACTGTTCGCTAGTGATTTTTTGTACGCTTAGTGACCTCTTTTAGATAATATAAATTTTATATTTTGTAAAAAAAAAATCGCGCCTAGAACATTAAAAGGGGTCAAATTGACCGTAGAAGCTAGGTCGCCCGACCTGAAAACTCTAATAGTGAGCCACACTACTGCACGAAAAGAAGAAGAATTATTTCGTATTACGTAATTTTGAAACTTCTATAAAAATTATCGATCGTTCCTTCCTTGGTTTGTAAATCGATAGCCCCCCGTGCGAAGCAGAAGAGGTGCTAAAAAGTTAACGTTACAGTGCACGTATTTACAGATCAACTCATGGTAGAGGTACAGTGAGTTCATAAAGGGATGTAATTTTCCTTCTATAGAGGAGAATGGTCATCAATTTGGAGGTAAATCAAAATTTGTTATATTTCTATAGCAGCTTCCCTGTGTCGAATGTTATTTTTAATTTAGACATATTGTATATAAATTACTCAAAGTAAATGACTTAAAATAAATTAACTTAATTTTAAATAAGTACTTAAAGCGTCTTGTTAATTAGGGACGATTTTTCAATCTACAGATAAAAAAGATCTGTCGAATAAAAATTACCCAAACAATAATTACCATATTTAAAAACTTAAAAAACCTTTGAAATAATTTATTTCTTTTTAAAGATTAATAACGTTTATTTTTCTCTTTGTTCTTCAACAGCATTTATTTTCCCACTACAGGGCAATTTTGTGGTATTCACATTGAGTATATCTAGTGCTCAGTTTTAATAAATTCCAATTAATTTGACGACCTCTGTGCCGCGTCGGGCGAACGCTTGGCTGCAATACAGAAGGTTGCGGGTTCGATTCCCGCTGGGTGCAAATATTTATGCTTAAAATAAATATTTGTATCTGGTCTGGGCGTATTTCTATTTCTATTTACAAAAGAAAAATAAATTTAAGTAGTATAATATCCGTTGTCTAGTCCCCGTAACACAAGCTTAGCAGCTTACCACGGGGCTAGATGGCGCTGTGTGTTCGTCACAGGATTTATTTATTTATTTAATTAAAACATTTTTTTTTTAAAGATTACTAATATTTTATTTTTACAAGCATAATACCTACAATAATAATTCGATATACAATAGCACTAAATAATGTTTATTACAATAAGTGTACTTACTTTTTTTATTAAATCAACCCTCAAAATCATATTTATCATCGAGTAAATAATTGTTGAAATTATTTCACGAGTGTGCGAGCATTCAGTGGGTTCTGTATAGTTTATTAAATATAAACACCTACCTACTGCTCTACAAAGCCACTTTACTTGACCAAAAGCGTTTTTCGCGTCTTGCGTCTCTGAGTTCACATCTCGTCGTGAGTGAATTTCTTTGGATTCATTTTTTATTTAAAATCTTTTAATAAAAAAAATTATTTAATAAAAACAAATCACGAAAAATTATTTATTGAACTTTGTTAAATGTATATAACTGAAAAAAATGTATTTTATTCATTATTGCCTTGCTCTAATCTCTTTCACACAGTTCTGTCACTGGTTTTCCGATGCGTTTATTTTTATTCGACAAATATACCTATTTATCTAGAGATTGTTAAATTGGCCCTTAGGCAAATAATTTAGAATATAGACTGCTTTGATAGCCTAAAGTGCAGACTTAAGCGCTTAAAACTAAATATAATTTTATTTTAATTTAGTTGTATAGATCTCAAATAAGTTGTAAATTATGTACAAATGTACTTAGGTATTTGAAATCAATTGTGATATAATGATGATATTACTAGGTAAGAAAAGTTGTCTCGGTTCTGTAGGAACATCGGGAGCAAAAGCCGATTTTTCTTAATATTTCAAAATTTCAATGTATCCCTTATATGTAGTATCATCAAAATCAGTTTAGTATTACTTAATATAACAGTCACTAGGATCACAGATTATCTTAAAATTATAGTACTTAGGTACCTACAGTTTTCAAATTTTCATTTTTCTCGAGTTTTATTTACATAAAGTCCAGCGGAGCTTCCATTTCGGAAAATTTCGACTATTCTTAATAAATTCTGCAATTTACTTTATTCTAATAAAACGTGCAATGTATGACCGGATAGCGCAAAAGCGATTTCATAGATTTCTACATAGATGGCGCTGTTTCATAAATGTGTACACAAGTTATTAAGAATAGTCGAAATTTGTTATTTTTAAACAGCTGATTGTAGATATCGGATTTTTGAAGAGTGCGTTCCTTATATGCTATAGGCAACTGATAAGTAAGTTTTTCGAAATTTCTACGGGATCGGGACTTACGCGAATGTAACCGCTGAACACAGCTAGGTTTAGAATAAGACCGCAGTTATGTACGGCTTAATCGACCAAACTCGAATAAGCATTGAATAACAATACTCCGCTTACATTCATCTTCATATTTTAGGTTGGAAACAGAGCTAGAGTCTCTCGAACTGAACAGAATTTTTATACGTAGATTTGCTATTCGTTGCTTATTCCAGTTTGGTCGAATCGAGCCTAAGTGAGTGACAATTTTGTGGCCATCCTGCAAGACGCAATTATGGGCGCTTGCCTATTTTCTCTGTGTCGTATCATAAAGAGATTACTACTGTATTGCTGTACCTAATATATAGGTATAGTGTGAATCTTTATGTAATTATACGTAATTTAAAAAATAAACAAGTTTTTTTTTTCTTCTTAATTTTCCTGTTAAATTTTTTTATAAGCTGATTATACAACGTCAACGCGAGCAAGCGAAAGCCGGTACTTTCGTAATAATGTCGTTAATAAAACGCTAAAACGTAAGTAAAACTCGGTAAATATTGTTTTTTATAAAGCATTATTTCTAAAATAGCTACAAGTACCAGCTTAGCTCGCTCGTTTTTTTCAAACGAGTATAGTGAACGCACACAATCGTAAATATGAAATTTGCGATAGAAGCATAATATGTAATTATGCTAGACTAAGCTAATTTTGGGATATGGACATTCTGGAATATGGACAATTTGCACCCGCTGAACATTTTGTGATTTGGACATTATGAGCAAACGCAACGATACCGCGATCTAAGAAGGATGTCGAGCGCCATCTATTGACAAATTTTTAGAACTTGATTTTTTCTCTTTATGCACCCCCTATCTCCCTAACCCCCCAACCGATCCGGCTCATCTTCGAACTCAAAAATTCTATTGACCTAAACTACGCGCATACCAAAATTCATGAAGATCGGAGCTACGATACTCAAGTTATCGTCGAACAAACATACAAAGTTACAAAGATACAAGCGCCAGGCCCGTCTACACTGGACCTCACTCGCTTCGCTCGTCCGGTCAATTATTTATTTAGTTTGGTTTGATAATCCACCCACTCTTAGGCTGTAATCTATAGTGCGCACTTTGACTTTGCTCAGACTGAGCTTAGCAAAAACTAAGCATAAACTTTGAATTGGAATGTCAAAAATTGATTTTATTTTTGACATAAAATTGAAGTCGAAATTCATTTTGTAATACGAGTAAAATAAAAGGAGTTTTGGCGGGAATGCGTTGAGGAGATGTGTTGCTAAATTTTCATCTTTGTGAAACTTAGTTAAAATGCGTCTAAATTGTTTAATTTCGGGGGCATATTAATCAGTTTAGTTTTGTGAAGGTGTACAAGTGTAAATAAAAGTGAAAATCGGTGCAAAACATGGACTTTAGCGTAGTGTTGTCTCCAAAGCTCCTTGAACAAACGTTGTAAAAAATGGCCCCCTTTTTACAATGATTCCCTCGACTTGACTTTAACTATGACGACTTGACTGTTTCGTTCAATGCAAATAACTTGCAAATATTGATAATACTTGACACTGGCAAATATCCGAATGGAAAAGCCATTTTAAAGAAGAAGAAGAAGAAGAGTAAAATAAAAAGAACTTCATAGTCATAACATAGGCACATACCAATAAACGAAAAGTAGAAGAATTCTAAATTTAAAATATTCGACTTTACTAAGCAAAAACTTTGAATAGTTGCGAAGATCGCTTTATAAATATACCAAAAATTGTCATAAATCAAAGTTTTTGCTTAGCAAAGTCAAAGTACCGACTATAGATTTCGCACTTAGTTTTGTGCAAGGTGTACCAAGGTAAAAGTTTAAAGTTTTAACTGTGTGTTTCCGCAATTAGCCCTACTATTGGGCCTTTGTGCGTGATTTTAAGCCGCGGGTTTCCTTACGATGTTTTCCTTCACCGTAAGAGCGATGTAAATAGGGTACTTAATTTTTTCCTAAAGAAAAAGACAGTGGTGCCCGTCTGGGATTCGAAATTACGACCTTCGGAATGAAAATCGTGGTATCTACCACTAGACCAACAGCGCTCAGCAAGGTATTGGAGCTCACTTTTATCGATAAATATAATAATTATGTAGGTATAAAATAAAAATAAGGTCTAGTAGGAATACAATAAAAATATCGGTTAGTAATTTAATTTCAAAATAATTCAAAGAACATTTCAGTTTTTTACGACTTAGATCAAAATATAAATAAAATTGTTTTATGCAATAATGTTGCAATATTTTCTCGTGTGTGCCGCTATAACCTTATGCGTTGCAAATAACAACAATGGACCAGTCAGTAAGTAAAAATAACTTAAATAAATAAGTTATTTTTTACTTTCACCCGCAGAAGTGAAAAACTCTTAGTCACGGGCGCGGGCGGCCGAGCAGTTCTCGAGCGGTTGCACTTTTTCGTTCATTACTCGGGTTCTACTAATTGGATTTCCATGCAAAGTATACCACGACGTTCCTCGAAAATAGAACTATCCAATATTGAAAACCAGATTCCAATCGGATAAGTGTTTTTAATTGTATAAGGAACCGACAGATACACAGAAACAGAAAAACGGATATGAATTTTGAAAATTATATAATTTTGTTCTACTACTTATCCTTAGTCCCCTAGACCACTTTTTTATTTTACTTCCAAGTACAGACTTTTTGTCCTCTCTTCCTCTATTATAGGTATAGATTATAAACACTCAAAAATATAGTTACGATACAAATAGGAACTTATTCAAACGAGTCCAAGTCTTCGTAACTTAGCAGCGAGCCCAAAATGCTGGCCGCATTGCCATGCTGAATTGCAATGTTTTTTCTTTGTGCCAAGTAAACTCCAGCATTCTGGTGTCGCGTTCATTAATTAATTATTTAACATTTTAGCTTTTTAGCTTTTAATTATTTAACATTTTTACCACTTCTGTTTCTGTCTGTTAACTTTGAAAGTTTATGTCACGAATTGTTGTAATAGTACCTACAATATAATACGTTCGTATGTTGGCAACACTTTCATGTTGGTAGCCCTTGTCGTTGAAAGGCAATATGAAAGAATATAGCTTTTGTTTTAACTGTTATAAAATGTCTACCTACCTATGTTTTTGGTTCTCAATAAATAAAACTCTGTTTCTTTAATCTAGCGTTTTACTTAAATATCAGGTTATGGGCCCAGGCACATAACTATGAGTATAGAGTAAAACGATAGTTTAAAAAAACCACTTCGTCAAAAAAAATAAAATACTGTCGGGAGTGCACGACGCACGTGGAGCGAAGAAAGCCGGCGGGACGGGAAGAAAATACTTGATTATTGCAAGGACGGGACGAGTGGGAAATATCATAATGGAAGAAAACAGGACACATATAAAATTGGAAGGGCCATCCAATTGGAATGTTTGGAAATTTCAATCGATGATTCTACTACGAAGCCAGGGTTTGTTGGAGGTGGTACAGGGAACCAAGGTGAAACCAGAAACAGAAACAGTAAAATGGGAAATGCAAGATGCAAAAGCTCAAACATGGCTGGTGACAAGAATGTCAGAAAGTGCGATGATGCATATTTTAACGTGTACTACGTCGGCTGAAATGTGGAAGAAACTGTGTAGTGTTTACGAGCAAACATCTGAGACAAGCATACATATTATCCAACAACGTTTCTTTCAATATAAATTCGAAGAAGGCACAGAAATGTCCACATTTCTATCAAAAATTGAAGAACTGAAGAATCAGTTAAAGCAGATGGGAGAAAATATTTCTGAAAAATTCGTAATTACTAAAGTATTGATGTCGCTTCCAGCAGATTACAAGCATTTTGTCTCCGCGTGGGAATCTGCACCGGACGACAAGCAAACTTATGACAATCTCGTTGCAAGATTACTTATAGAAGAGGAGCGTATAAAAGACAAAGAAGATGTATCTCAGTCAGCAGCTTTCGTTGCGAAGAAAGTAGACAAGAAGAAAGTAAAGTGCTATAAGTGTAATAAACTCGGACATTTTCAAAGCGAGTGCGGTAACCGGTATAATAAAAACAATAACAGTGATGAAAGACAGGTGAAAAAGTGCTATTACTGTAAAAAAATGGGACACCTGAAAAGTGAATGTTGGTTTAAGAAAAACAAGGACAAAGACGGTAACAGTGGTAATGCATTCGTGATAGTGCAGTCAAGTGGACATTTTGAAAAATCGCAGTGGTTAGTGGACACTGGCGCTAGTCAACATATGTGCCGAGATCGCCATCTTTTTTCAACATATTCGCAGTTGTCAAATAAATCCGTGGTCGTCGGAAACGGAAATGCAATTAGTGCACAAGGTTGTGGCCAAGTGGCACTGCAAGTCTATGATGGACGGAAGTGGATTGACACAACTATAGACAATGTGTTATACGTGCCGGAACTGAAAACTAATTTATTTTCTGTCAACTGTGTGACAAATAAAGGTTATGTTATGACGACAGATGACAACATGTGTAAAATATATAAACAAAATAAAATATGTGCGGTAGCAAAACGAAATGGCGAGATGTATATTTTGGACGTACGTTACAAGTGTGGAGAAGCAAATGTGACGTCAGTACAGTTGAGTCTAAAAGAGTGGCACGAAAGATTGGCTCACCAAAACCTACAACACGTCAAAGCTGTTCTTAAAAACAACAATGTTATTGTGAGAGATAACACAGAAATGAAGTGTGAGAGTTAAACTTAGCAGAAAATATTACAAACAATAAAATACAATATTTTCGAAGTGACAATGGATCAGAATTTAAGAATAAAATGGTGGCAGAACTGTTTGCAAGACGTGGTATAATACACCAGACAACAGTTCCTTTTACTCCGGAACAAAATGGGAAAGCCGAACGAGAAAATCGAACTTTAGTTGAGGCAGCAAGAACTATGTTATATGCCAAAGGATTACCAAAGAAATTATGGGCTGAAGCTGTTCAAACGGCCGCTTATGTACTAAATAGAACTAGTAAAAGTAATGAGCCCGGAAAAACTCCTTTCGAAACATGGTCTAAGAAGCAGTTTGATGTAAATCAATTAAAGATTTTTGGTACCCCTGTTGTTGTTCATATCCCCAAAGAAAAAAGGAGAAAGTGGGACTCTAAAGGAGAAAAAGCAATTATGGTGGGTTATGGAGAAGATGTAAAAGGATATAGAATATTCTTTGCACAGAAAAACAGGGTGGATATAAAAAGAGATGTTGTCTTTCTAGAACAACCAGAGACGACAGAACAGGTGGTGTTATTGGAACTTGATGAAAATAAACTACAAAAGACTGAACAGGATCATGCATTGAGCGAGGATAAGGTTGAAGAAGGAAAGTCCAAAGAGAGTGTAGAGCATGTGGAACGTAATGAAATCCCAGAGCAGTCAAAACAGCGTGAAGAAACTCTAAATATATCTACAGAGAGTGATGGAAGCTTGTATGTACCATGTTCTAGCGATGAAAGCTCGGGTAGCGAAGACGATGCACCCTCAAAAACACCATCGAGAAGTGTACGTACCAGGAAACAAACTTCATTCTATACCTGTAATTATGTTTCTACTCAGGACAATGAACCTATAACATATCAAGAAGCTATGCAAAGGCAAGATGCCAAACAATGGCAAGATGCTATAACCAGAGAACTGGAAACTTTGAATGAAAACCATACCTGGGATATCTGTGAAAAACCTACAGGTGTAAAGACTGTTAGCAGCAAGTGGGTGTTTAAAATTAAAAACTCAAATAATAGTAGTATTCAATATAAAGCTAGACTAGTGGCTAGGGGCTTTGAACAAAGTGATGTATTTGATTCATTTGAAACTTATGCTCCAGTGGCAAGTTTAACTACTTTTAGATTGTTTGTATCAATTGCTACTAAGTTGAATTTACCAATCTATCAGATGGATGTAACAGGTGCATTTTTGTATGGAAATATTGATGAAGTAGTTTACTTAGAATTACCAGAAGGTGCATATAGTGGGAATAATAATGTAGTTAGGTTAAATAAGTCTCTATATGGTTTAAAAAAGTCACCTAAGTATTGGAATGATAAATTTAACTCTGTAATCACCATGCGAGGTTTTGTAAGATCTCAAAATGATTGTTGTTTGTATACTAAACATATTAGTAATACTGTAACTTATGTTATAGTGTATGTCGATGATTTGTTGTTTTTTAGTAACGATAAGAGTGAAATATCTGAGGTTAAGTCATTGTTAAACAAAGAATTTAAGATGAAAGACCTAGGATTAGTGTCAACCTTTCTAGGCATACATGTAAGTCAGGATTTAGAAACTAGAGTCACAAAACTATGTCAAAAAGAATATCTTAAATCTGTTTTACATAAATTTGATATGCAAGATTGTAAAGAAATGTCTACCCCTATGGACTTGAACTTTAATGTTAAAATATTAGAAGAAAATAATGATTATGTGTTTGATAAGAATATTGAGAAGATATGTAGAAGAATGATAGGCTGTTTGTCTTATGCTGCATTAGGTACTAGACCAGATATTTGTGTAGCATTGTCAATCTTAAGCAGATATCAAAATAAGGCAAACCAATCATTGTTAACGGCTCTAAAAAGGGTTCTGAGATATATTAAATATACTATTGATTATTGTATGACATATAAGTGCAATAATGATCTGCTAGTAGGGTATTGTGATGCTAACTGGGGAGGAGACTTAAAAGACAGAAAATCTACATCTGGTTACTGTTTTATGTTTGCTAATTGTTTAGTGTCATGGTGTTCACGAAAACAAGCTAGTGTAAGTCTGTCTTCTACGGAGTCAGAGTATGTGGCAATCAGTATGGCTGCGGCAGATGCCTGCTGGCTTATAAATTTATTGAACGATTTTAATGTTGACAAAGTTTGTCCAGTACTAATGTACAGTGATAATCAGAGTGCCATAATGGTTGCTAATACTGATTGTGTTAAGCGATTAAAACACATTGATATTAGATTTCATTATATTAAAGAGTTAATTAAAAAAGGGAAGTTAACTTTGAAATATATAAAAACAGAAGACCAGATAGCAGATATGCTTACAAAAGCTCTTAATAGAATTTTGTTATTTAAGTTTATGAATAAGTGTGGTATGTTCAAGGACTGAGTTTAGTTTTATGAATTAATTTTATGTTAGGAGTATTATATTGAGGGGGGGTGTTGTAATAGTACCTACAATATAATACGTTCGTATGTTGGCAACACTTTCATGTTGGTAGCCCTTGTCGTTGAAAGGCAATATGAAAGAATATAGCTTTTGTTTTAACTGTTATAAAATGTCTACCTACCTATGTTTTTGGTTCTCAATAAATAAAACTCTGTTTCTTTAATCTAGCGTTTTACTTAAATATCACGAATAAACACAAAGACTACTCCACGGTTATAAATACGGCTAACTGACTTTAAATGAAATCTTGATTTTTTCTTTTAAACTTATTAAATGTGCGTTTGAGCACTACCTCTCCTCGTGATAAGTGATAATATGATCTAAGATGTAGCACGCTCATTAAGAAGAAGGAAGACAGTAGTTTCCACTGCTGTCAGTCCGACCCGTCTTAATGGCTGCACTGCACACGGAACTAGGATGAGTCCTCTTGACGCAACGACTTATATAGGCCTGCACCTACAGGCCGTAGACGTTGTGTCAATGTCGTGCGATAAGTACTTATTATTATCAATTAGGACGCGTATAAGCCTCCACATCTACTAATTTCCAATCGTCTATAGTTAAATTCTCAATGGACTTCGACAATGGTCAAAAAGCCAACAGCGAAAATGCCCGTCGAGCGGCGCGGCATCATGACACCGACAAGCAAAGTCTTCGGATCCAAAACGAATACCCAGTCCAACTAGAGAAAGGAAACCTTCGCATCAGGGGTGGCGATATCACTGACACAAGGAACCATCCATATATGGCGGCCATTATTATCAATGGAAGACTCTGGTGCGCCGGCGCCATTGTTGATGAAAACTGGGTACTGACTGCTGCCCATTGTTTGAATTAGTAAGTTATTTTTAGTAGGTTCCAGTTAAAAAAAACCTATAGCACGCGTTTTATAGCTCAGTTTCATCAGGCGTCAACTCGGTTCTCATAGATATTTGTCTACCTATTTGCTGCATTCGGAAAGTCCTCGGTGTATCAAGGATGTTTGCGCAGCGAAGTGACAATATATTCCGCAAGAGGTTGATTTATGAATTTGTGGTCTGCATATAAGCACCATGAAAATAGGAAAACTTTAGTGCAAGAGGATTTTCCACTATTCCACTAGGATCCACCAACGAGGTTCTACCTGTGATGGATTTATTGATGTTATTTTTCCTCTTCAATTCACCGTTTTATATAGAGCAAGAAGTGAATCTAACAATAATTATACATTTTATTCTTATTCTGCTCTGATCCACCTTTTTAAAAGGTGTATCGAAAGACAAAAAAACTCGATTTAGCTATAATAGTGCTCGGAAATCATGAATAAAACGCGATTAAACCCGGTAAATAAAGTGTTTTATAGTGCTGTTTAGAAATATCGTTTGTCCTTATTAGTTAGGTATTACGAGACTTATATTAGTAGGTAAGTATGGAATTTACCTCTTCCTTTATTTGTAGTGTCCTACACGTATCGCCATTGAGAAGTCTGTCAAAATTCGTAAAAGTGCGCGTCGGAAGCCCGCGCGCTCACGAGGGCGGGCGGTTGGTCAGTGTGGTCGGGGCTGTAAGGCATCCCAAGTTTGAGGAGGAGCCGGTGCCTCATGCTGATGTGGCGTTGTTGAAGCTGTCTGAAAATCTTGGTTAGTACCTCCCTATTCAGTTGTGCAATGGCGTCTAATAAGAATAAACTTAATCTTCTTCTTCTTGTGTAGTGGTGTGTGTGGCTCACTTAGTGTTAGAGTTGTCAGGCCCATAACTTGACCTAACTGTTTTTTAATAGTTTTTACTGTCCACAATTTGAACAAATAAATTTCCCATCAAAGGTATCATCGTGCCCATACCTACCTGAAACAGTTTGTAATTCACAAGTTATTTTCAGTTTTCAGTTCGACCATAAATCTAATAAAAATATACGAAGGAACAACCGAGCCGTTTGCGCAGAGTTTCGTCGTTATCACCGGATGGGGTACAACAAGGGTATGTCGACGATATTGTTAAAGTCATCATCAAGCCTTATCCTGCTGACCATTAGTGACCATAGACTTCTCCCGATACGATTACAAGCGATCCCGCGAGCTACCTCAATCCAACTTTTCGCGACCGCTACAATGTCATCGGCCCACTGAGCAAGTGTTCGCAACAAAAATCTGCCTCTAGGCTTAGATTGTAACCCAAACTATTAAAAGCCCTTCCAGATAGCAGGCCTACAAGACTTTCTGGGGTGACATGTCGGACATTGGTTGGCAACATGCCGTCTGTCGGTTGCAGTGTGTCGGCGTGCAGGTGCGCAGCTACACGCTCAGTGTGATCAAGTATATTAATGGAAATACGTTTTAAATTTTACATTGCCTAAGTTTACCTTAGTCTCATGTCATCTCAAGAATCATTGCGAACAAAGGTTTTTCAAAAATCAAGCAATACCTGGGACCCAACCGCGTATCTTCCGCCACCGAAAGACTTTCTTAGCTGCCAGTTTAACGACAGTTCAAATCGACGACGTCGGCTTTAAATGCATTCAAATCAACGCTGTTGTTCGCACGCGCACGTTCCGTTCCTTTACGCACTGCGGATTTCGATGCCGTTGCCGGATGGAGATGCTCGGTAGGATTTTTCTTCCGTTTTCGCGATGCTGATAAGAAATTAAACTCTTTTGTTTTTATTAAATTAAGCATTTTTCAATTCCCGATGTTTCAAGATCTTACCAGACCTATTGTTCATGGGTAGAAAGACAAAAATTAAGTCATAATTCTGATCCAGGGTTCAGACACGATGTTCCGCGACCCGACCTCGGACCTGCTCACTGCGCGACTCAAGGTGCGCTCGCAGCAGTACTGCATAGACGCCTACCAGCTGGTCAATGGTCTGCTCTTCACCAAGGACTTCTTCTGCGCTTCACTGAGGAACGGGACCAGAGACGCTTGCTTGGTAGGCACTGAAGTGGATTTTATTTAACGAAACTAAAGAGCGTTTTTTTCGCCTACATGTCTTGAACAACCCTCTTTCGGCTTAAATGGGTATTCTCGTTACACCTTTTATAATAATTGCTAATCCTACTATCCGTATAATCCTACATATTATAAACCTGAAATCCTATCCTATCCTACTCTATTGTGTTTGTTACTCAATCACGTAAAAACCGCTGAACCGATTGCGATAAAACTTGGAATATAGGTAGCTGGAGACCTGGAATAACACATGGGCTACTTTTTATCCAGATAATCCCGAGGGAACGGGACTTACGCGGGTGTAACCGCGGGGCGCAGCTAGTTCAATTATAATAATTAATTCAATGATTGTTTCCTCGATATAAAGTTCGACGCAGGCGCACCAGCTGTACAACAAAACCGATTGATGGGAGTGATGAGCTTCGGACCGGAAAGATGTGGGCACGAGTTTCAACCAGCCGTCTTCATCAAGGCGTTTTACTTCAGGTACACATAATTATTAGATTTTATAACTTACATGTTTTTTTATTATTTAAATTCAGTCTTCTCGGGACCACGGCCGGTGTAAACCCTTTGTCGAAACGTCGGGGTTTATTTAAATTTAAAATACGTATACAAATACGATGTGGACCCAAGGTTCTAATAAAAATGAACCGAAATTGTGTAAGATTAAAAAGTGTGAAACACACACCGCACCTATAGGGTGCGATGGGCATTTAAGCTGAAAGGGGTTGTTCTAGACATCTAGACGA
The DNA here is from genome assembly GCA_949358125.1 of Idaea dimidiata. NCBI lineage: Eukaryota > Metazoa > Arthropoda > Insecta > Lepidoptera > Geometridae > Idaea > Idaea dimidiata. Next base: position 4,607,330 of record OX442342.1, read on the forward strand.
ACAACTTTTGTTCTAAGACATTTGTAAATTCGACATATATATTTTTTAATTTTGATGTTATTTTTCACTGAAAAAACAGCTGTTTTTTCCTACAAAAATTATAAAGCTGAAATTTTTTATGAATGTGTGTTTGTTAGGTACTCTATCACGCAAAAACTACTGAACCGTTTGCTATAAAACTTAGAATTTAGGTAGAAGGTGATTTGGAATAACACATAAGCTACTTTTCAATATTCCCGCGAGATAGCGACTGACGTGTACGGGTGAAACCGCGGGGCGCTTAAGCAAATACAGGCAATCAAAGTTTAGATTGTAATAGACCAAACTAAAGAAAGTATGTTTTTTTTCTTTTAAACAGGGACTTCGTAAAAAGCACAATATCCTCATACAAGACGACAGCCGACCTGATTGAAGCGATGAAAGAAATTGACACGTCTGACAGACCGCCCCTCGTAAACGATGAACCACCAGTGCCATTGGCTAAAGTAGCAGGGGGAGGGATGATCCGCGATGAAACTACCACTATAGGGAACAATATTTCAGCTGACTAACAACTTAGAAGGCGACTATGGCTGAAATCTATAGTGCGTAGTTACTTTAACTGTGTTCAGACTAAGCTTAGCAAAAACTAAGCATAAACTTTGAATTGGAATTTATAGTCGAAATTCGTTTAGTAATATTACGTTTATTCTTAAAAAAAACCTTTATAGTCAACAGAGAAGCAAAATTTAGCTAATTATTTTTGATGGTTTACATTCTTAATTTGAAAAACTTCGATTTTATTAAGCAACTAGCTGCGCCCCGCGGTTTCACCCGCGTAAGTCCCGTTCCCGTTTCAGTTCCCGCGGGATTAAAAGTATTCTATGTCCTTCTCCTGGTTCTAAGCAGCCTCCCCACCAATTTTCAGACAAATCGATTTAGCCGTTCATGAATTATAAATGGTGTAACTAACACGACTTTCTTTTATATATATACTAGCTGCGCCCCGCAGTTTCACCCGCGTAAGTCCCGTTCCCGTTTCAGTTCCCGCGGGATTAAAAGTATTCTATGTCCTTCTCCTGGTTCTAAGCTACCTCCCCACCAATTTTCAGACAAATCGATTTAGCCGTTCATGAGTTATAAATGGTGTAACTAACACGACTTTCTTTTATATATATACTAGCTGCGCCCCGCAGTTTCACCCGCGTAAGTCCCGTTCCCGTTTCAGTTCCCGCGGGATTAAAAGTATTCTATGTCCTTCTCCTGGTTCTAAGCTACCTCCCCACCAATTTTCAGACAAATCGATTTAGCCGTTCTTGAGTTATAAATGGTGTAACTAACACGACTTTCTTTTATATATATAGAAATAGATATATGAGATAGTTGCGAAGATCGCTTTATAAATACCAAAAATTGTCTTAAGTCAAAGTTTTTGCTTAGCAAAGTCAAAGTACGAACTGTAGATTCCAGCCTAAAAGGCGACAACTAAGGATACCTACCTACCGCGTGATTTGTGCTGTCTAATTTTCTAACCTTGACGTTTTAACCATGTTACAAGGCATTATCGTTGGCAAACATGGTTGAAACGTCGAAGTAAGAAATGAAAAAAGTAAAAATCAACGGATTAAGGCCTACTAGCTGATTACGTAATTCTGATGCTAACAAATCTAAATAGACCAGGAGCCTTATTTTTGAACCGCTTGTTGCATATCAGGCGATTTAAATAATTCGATATTTGCTCATTTTCGTTCGATGTCGGATTCCTGCGGCGAGTGGTTGATACCACTCGTTGCGGTCGTTCGATTCACATAGAACAATTACAGAAATCAAACGAAAATCAGTAGAAATACAGGTTTTAAAATCGCTCGAAGTCGCGCTAGTGATTCAAAAATAGAGCTCCAGAAATAGACACAGTTAAATTACCTAATTAGAAATATTCACGTCATTTTTCACGTCATTCGGTAGCGAACAAATTGCCATTGCAATTATTATTTCTAATCGGATGTGAACCGATTATGGCCATTTTGAAAGTAGCCAGTGTCAAGTATTATTCATTTTTGCAAGTCATTTGGAATATGCATCAAAAAATTCAAGTCATTATAAATGGTGGCTCTTTACAATGACCGTTCACCCGAGATTTGAAGAAAACGCTAAAGTCCATGTTTTGCTCAGATTTTCACTTTCATTACGCTTTACACCTCCACGAAACTAAATTGATTAATATGCCCCCGAAACTAAACAATTTACACGCATTTGAAGTAGGTTTCACAAAAATGAAAATTTATACTAGATAGGTACATTGCAATTATTACTAGCGCATAGCGACTGTACCAACTGTTAACCCGTCAACTATACCCGTAACTTGAACGAAACAGTATTATAATGTCTTTGACCCGTAATCTCTTATTGCCATGAGTGTATGTATTTTTACTTGCTCTGTTAGGATTGGACAAATCTTGCGAGTTGAATTTGACCTAATAAAAAAATTTAACAACCAACTTAAAAAAAATGGTTTGTTTTTTAAATTAGCTGTGGTTTTTAGTCGGAGTATTGATTCTTTAAAATTTACTTTTTTTTTTTGAGCGACAAAGCTACGACAAACGATCATGGTAGCGAGGTTAATATACTTAATATTATAATGCCAGCGGCCAGCGGCAGGTATTATTAATTTTACTTATTTTGTGAAGACACATAAAAAAATGATATTTATGGTTATGGAAAACACAACCATAAGCAAATATTTTTTTTAGCATAAATACTTGCACTCGGTGGGAATCGATTCCGCAACCTTCAGCATTGTAGTCGCGTCTTCGCCTGACCATACAGAGGCCGTCTGTTGAGGAAGTCGGCAGTGTGAAACTCGCACTTGCATACGAACTGGGGCTCTATTTTTGAACGAAATGAGGCATTTCGCGCGATTTTAATACCTCGATTTCTACAGATTTTCGTTCAATTTCTGTAATTTTTCTACGTGAATCGAACGTCCACAACGAGTGGTATCAACCACTCGCAGCATGAGTCCGGCATCAAACGATAATCAGTAGATATCGCATTATTTAAATCGCCTGAAGTGCAACGAGCGATTCAAAAATAAGGCTCCTGAAGTTCAAACGATTTAAATATACCTACTACAGGTATGCAAAACGTAGTTAGAAATTTTATTACAATAAACAGTTTCAATTCTTATTTAAGTTGCATCAGAAAAACACTATGATAACAATAAATCGACTGCCGAATTTTAGAAAAAAATCTTATCTTTGTTTCCTACGTAGCTACTCAATATTGTTACATGAATCACAGTAAAAAACGATAAGTTGGTATCTACTTTGTATTAACTTATACTTCAGTTATGTAGGTAGCTAAAATAAAATTAAAATGCTTTAAAATAAAGGCGTAATGCAACATGTTGCAGTCCACGGCTGGACATCGACGGGCGGTGTCGTCTGCAAAACCGCGCAGGCTATTCCTTTGCGCAGTGGGATTTCGATGCGGATTACGACGGAAGATGTGCGGTTGGACCGCAGATAGATTGTGACATAATATTACCTTCAGCTCCTATGATTCACGAGCAACTTAGATCACAATCACATACAACTAGCTAGACTACCTATTTGATATTTTATCCGCGTTTTTTGTTTACCTAGCTAGACCATAAAGCGACTAACACAATCAAGTTAAAAGGGGACTAGAAACTCATTCATTCAGTTTTTAATGGGCCGCGAGCAGCTTCTAAGAAGCTCTACATTTAGCATAGGAGTTAAGTGACGGGTTTCGTACCATTATCACAACAAATTGCGCTTGTTGTATGGGATCCTCACTTATTATATTCTGTTTATATTTATTTATTGTTATAGAACTACTTAATCTGTGAAATTTTCAACCGTCTAGCTATCACGGTTAAATTAGATACATCCTGGTGATAGACAAAATGACAGTACAGTGGTACATCCATAATAAAACCAGTAGCCGTTGCAAAAACCTAGGATATCTGAATACAGATTTCACTTTAGGTCTTTTATTACGACATAAAGAACAAACTTCTTAAATACACATCGAAATGATTAAACAAAAACTTTGTTTAAAATTTTTCTAAGAAATAAGATTCATTATCGAATAACATCAGGTGCTGATAGACGTAACACGTTTTGCTCGTACGTTTATAAACAAACTTTTCTTTTCACTTGCCAATCGAATATTCTTATCGATTTTCGACCTTATGGACTAGAGATAAGACCTACCCAAATTGGATACTACAGTGTAGATATGTAAAATGTAATTTGGTATTTTTATATAACTGTCCATATGTGCTTAGGTTAGGTGTTTTATTCAGTGTGAATTTCGATGTGTTAGGAGCGCTTGCGCATCTTTGAACAAAAATCGTAAAAACAATGACAGCAAAACAATTGAACATCGTATTTTTTTAACTGTATTTAAGAAAATGAAAGTAAACTTGGTTTTAGGTTACATTAATGAATATAACCTCTCGAATACGTAGATAAATAAATTAATAAGCATTTAATTCGTGGAGTGAATCAGACATCAGTGCAAACATGGATTCGGAACTACAAAACGGCGAAGTGAGCGCTAGGAAACAGATTTTGACAGCTCTTATTGGTAAGTGTTCTTTTCATTTTGGCTTCATACGATTAGTGCATAAAGCCATGAGTTTAACGATTGACCAATAACAATATTAACAAAGTGACAAAGTTAGGGAACTGGTTTAAAAATAGTTTTATAGGAAAAAAAAATATTTTAAGTAGGCAATTAGTCGGTGCTTTAAGTGCGTGCCGCTTTAATAAACAAACGGTTTCCTGTTTGTATGTATGTTTTTACATACGTTTGTACTTAATTAAATACTTCTAAAAATGCGGTCGAGAAGTACTTCTCGAGGATAAAAAGATCCATCTTTCCACTCTTTACATTACCTATAGTGGCGGGATTCCATCATCATCATCCGAGCGATGTTCCCAGTTGCATCCCTCTTGGGAACCCGGGGTCCTACTGTAACATTTCCACTTCGCACGATTTTCGCACGATCTTCGCAAAATATGCGTTTATGTCTTTCAGACTGTCTGTTTGTTTGTTGATTTTCAGTCTGGCGCCGGCCGGGTCCGAGCTTCGTTGTCCATTGCTCGGCCGCCACTCGTTTGCAACAGACCGATCGACTGCTCGCCGAGCAATGGACAACGAAGCTCGTGCTCATGACGGTCTAAATAAGTCATCCCTAAACCGCTAAACAGACATTGATAAATTTTGGTATAAAAATAGATGAAGGTGCTTGGAGAAGGACATTTTTTGGAAGAGACTGCTTTTGGCCCTGACATTTTTGCAGAATCAGAAATAACGCGGGTAATACCGCGGGGCGCAGCTGTAAAAATAAAATCTCAAAATGAGTACAAAACAACTCGACGCAGATTGCAGGCAATTAAAATTATATGACAGGATTAGATTTTGTTGTTTTTACAACTGTTTTATTTACCAACGTATGTAATTAATTATCTAACAAGGTAATGTGCGAAACTAAGCACTAAGACGTATAATAATAAATACTCAACTGAGTATACCTGTTACAAATAAGTGCCTACTTAAAATCTAGTACTTTTGTTGATTTAAGCACGTGATAGGTTAGGTACCTATATTATAATTATATACTGGTGCCGGCAAATTAGTTAAAGATATTTGGCGTGGAGGGGGTAATTATTATTATTTCTAGTAGGGGTCGCTGGCGCAAGCACCAGACGGGGGCTCGGTCCACGTCTGGTGCTTGCTATTAGTGCATGTTGGGAGCATTTCACCCAGTTACCCAAGACCCTTTAAGGGTTTGAGTTGACTGGTAAGTCACGGTGATGGCGACCCACTAAACCTACCTGTTACTTTGCAGAATTTTAATAACTGCCTTATTGTAATGTCACTTAGGTCACTCTCAGATAGGGTATCCGAGTTCATTATTTCTATCCTGGTTTTAGCATATGCATATACATGTGGAGGGTGTCAGTAAGTATACCTTGCTTGCAAAATACAACGCGAGCCATGGGAGCTAACTTACCCTCCACGCCAGATATTTTCAATCCATGTGCCGGCACCTGTACCGTGTACCTACTCTACCATCGTGGTCATCGTGGTACCTAGGTAAGTAAGAGAAATTGGTATGGAAAGTACAGCTTTGATGCTCCATAGGTGTATGACTTTAGGAAGCATGCTTGTCTCCCCTATCAGACATGGTGGCGACATCGCTAATCCAAAGTGCATGCAGACTCTCGAAAACGTCAAAGTTTATCGGGTCTACCTACAAAAAAACTTCAAAATAATATAAAGTAAAAGCTTAAAAATCGGCTTCAAAAAATGGGCAATACTAAAATTTGCACATAAAGAATATGAATTCAGGCAGCCAAACTACAAAACACAAAACTGCACGACTTCACGTTATGTAGGTGCAATTATTATTTTTGCCCTTCATTTGTAGTCGGTTTTTATTCAATTCGGTTTTTATTCAATTGTTTTAAACTAGCTGCGCCTCGCGGTTTCCCGCTTAAGTCCCGATTCCGCGGGATTATCGGGATAAAAGTAGCCTATGTGATATTCTAAGTAAGTTCATACACACATACTCACAAACTTTCAGCTTTATAATATTATTAGTAGTTTTTTTAAGCAATCGGTGATTTTAACCCATTTTTTTTAATATCTAGCTAGATTTATCTAGGTAGATTATCTAGGTAGTTTATCTAGGTAGATACCTAACTAGATAAATCTCGTACTTGGCGTAGTCCTCCTTATAAAGGTCAGTAGCTGTAACTGGGTTAATTTAGGTCCTGCATTCTACTGTTGTGTACTTTTGTTACGACTATGTAATTACTTCATTTCCTTTTAACGTGATGAAGGATTCGAGATAATTAAATACTTAACTTTTTAGATTCACACGATTTGTTAACATACCTAGTTACATTTTACCGAGCTTTATCCGCGTAATCTATGACCGGATAGCGCAAAAGCAATTTCATTAATTTCTACATAAATAGCACTAAATTTACACGGACTTTATTAAGAATTATTTATACAGTTTAAAGGTATTTTATTTATTTAGAAGAGAGGAAACATTCTCAACATAAAAATTATTTAGTTCTTCTGTACAATCATTATCAGGTAGGTACACCAACATACTCAATTACACATATTTAAATAAAATTAATTCAAATTAAAAATCCAAAAATGCGTCCCTACGTAAGATACCCAAAAGGCTGGCTGCATTGCCTCTTTGAATTGCTATACCAATTCGAAATTTAATTATTAAGAATAGTCGAAATTTCCCGCAGTCGAGATTGTCCCGCTTGACCTTATTTATTCTCTTACGTTTAAACCATGTTACAGTGGTCTTGGTCTCTAGAGACAGTGGTTGGAGACAATTACAAGGTTGAAATATGGAGGTAAGAAAATAAATAAGACCCGCTGAAGACCTGTTAAAATATAACTTTAAAATCTCATAATATTGGTGTAATGTTCCTATATACAATACGAGTAGGTAGGTACTAGTACTGTCTAGTTACCTGATCTGTGGTACTGACTGACTCATATTTTACTTGTTTCATAAAAAAATACTTTAATCTTTTCAGCAACAATTCCAACATTCACATATGGGGTTCAGATCGGATGGTTGTCTCCTATGGGACCGCTGCTCAAGTCCTCAGCCACTCCCTCACCAGCTCCCTTCACTGACAATGACGTATCATGGATGGCAGCTGCCTTGCCTTTAGCAGCTATTTGTGGGATACCCTTCTTTAGTGATGCTTCGGACAGATTTGGGAGGAAATTCTGCGGTATTGCCGTTTCTTTGTTGTCTTGTGTAAGTTGGTTTCACGCCGTCCGTGGGAATTTTGATTTATTCATGTAGTAGAAACCTACACATGATAGAACAAACTCTCCAAATTTAATGTCCGTTCTTCGCTTCAGAGGCATGAAACTGTCTATATTTTGGAGTCTTGGCTTAAAACTCGGCAACGGCTACTGCATTGTTTGTGGAGCAGGATACCTGCTGCTGATCCTAGGAACATTAAATGGTCTAACCAGCATTTTGAGCTCTGCGTTGATATACAGTTAAGTCATTCAGTCAGTCAATCAATCAGTCAAACCTCTGAATTTTAAAAATGTTTTAGGCGTTTAACCACTATCTCGCCTGTTGGTAGGTGATAATATGATTTAAGATGTATTACTCTCATCTAGAAGATAAAAAAGACGACAGTGGAACAAGATTCGACTTGCAGTAGACAACAAAAATGTTAGAAAGTGGTTTAAAACAAATGTCAACCAAACAACAAACCCTGGCTTACGCATTGATTTAACAAACAGGGGAAGATACGTTTATAGTCACTAAAAATGAGACGACAGAACTGTGGCGAGCCGGCACACTGGCTTCAGTTGGTTGTGAAAGGTATATCGTTGCTATTTCGTTCGCGCTGCAGTCTGGACCGTCCCACTATCTCTGTCGCACGGTATTGTCACCATACATGCCAGATAAGGGTGCACTCGACTGGGGGCGCCACTGCCTAACATTAGGCACAATTTACCTAATACAGTGATTAGTTCTGATTTTGACCACTTGCATGTAAGTGTTTCTAGGTCATTTATCGAATTGGATATGTTAGACCGTAACGTATCTTCCCCTGTTTGTTATATTAATGGGTCTACGCTACTTTATTAGGATAACTGGGCAATAGACTGGACACGTAAAATTAATTAACTTACTCACTCCGCTGGCTCAACGACTCGTAAGTGAATCTGGTCTCCAAAGCAAGAATCTTCCACCACTCAGTGCCCTGAGCTAGTTCTCGCCAATCGTTGGATAAGTAACTTTAAAACTTTGCTGGTCTTATTCCAGATATCCTGGACGATAAAGTTGTCCTGCATCACGCCTACAGCTCTCATCACGGCTCGCGTCATCGCAGGTCTGGCTGCCGCTGGCTGCTTCATTGTTGTTCCTGTTTACATCAAGGAAATATCTGAAGACTCCTGGCGAGGAGCTTTAGGTAGGTTTAGGTTTAAATACATTTGCTTGGAGATCCCTTTGCAAAATCTTACCCTTGTTGTGTCTGAGTTTAAATCTAAGGATCCATATTCGGCATCCTGCGCATCGGTCGACCGAATGAAGTGCCGTCAACAATACGCTGGCTGGTAGTTGCAGCGCCAAATGCGTAGGATGCCGAAAGGTAAACGCTTAGTGTTATGGATACCTTAAGCACCTTACGGTACAGCAGACGCTGTCTAGTATACCTACCGAAAAGTAAGTAAGCAGAGGCGATATAATTATCATAAGTATAGGTACTCGTAGGTCAGTTCGACGGAGGACCACTTTAAGGCCTATGTGAAACACACACCTATTAGCTGTTCATTAAAACACTTAAATAAAAAGAAATCCATTGAGTGGTATAAATGATACGTGGTAACACATTTCAAACATACACGATAGTCGCGAAAAACATAACCCTTTCCTTGCAGTCGATTAAAAAATAAGTAACAGATGTCGCCAAGTTTTGAGCAAATCAAAATTTTCTTTTGTTTTATCCTTTAAAATAATCAATGAAGAAGATTCCCTATTGAGATGCCCACAAAGTTTTGCATAACTATAATTTCAAATGCGCTATATATACCTAGTAAGTAATTTCAAGTAATAATAGGTACTTAATTCTTCATTCTTTGTTCTAGGGTCCCTAACTATGACTGTATGCAAGCTTGGAGTGATTTTCGTGTACGTGGTAGGCATGAGTACATCGTATGCCGTCAATCAGATCGTTTACTTGGCTGTGGCGGCACTACACGTGGTTCTGTTCAGTCTTATGCCGGAGTCGCCGAACTATTTATTGAAAATTGGGAGGGAGAAGGTTAGTGCTCTTGATTAAGTGGGGGGCCGAGGAGCAGGATGGGTGCAGTCGGAAGACCAGCGCTGCTGCTATGTAAGAAGGTACCTACTTAGGTACTCGACGAGTACCTATGTACGAGTCACTCGTACATTAGCTGCAGCTTTTCGCTGAGATTGTGCCTATTCGGGCAGCGCACGACTTATCTGTGACCTGGTTGTATTTGTCTGTTTTTTTATTTTGATTGTATTGTTTGTATCTTCATTATATTTTTTTCTCATTTTCTCTGATCTTGTATACCTTTTTGTTTAGTTGTGTGTGTGCTTGTCTGAATAAACTTATTTTTTTTCTTTCTTTCTTTCTTTTCTTTCTCTATCAGTGGATTTGGCCTATTCATGTAATGTTTAGTTGCTTCCATATTTTTCGCGATTTCGCAAAAAAAAATAAAAAAAATTGCATGCGTAAGAATGTATGAATTAATGTGAGTTTGTTAATCTTTCACGCAAAAACTACTAATCCGATTGCGATGAAACTTGGAATATAGGTAGCTGGGGACCTGGATTAACACATAGGCTACTTTTTATCCCGATATTCCCGCGGGAACGCGACTTACGCGGGTGAAACCGCAGGGCGCCGCTAGTACTACATACAATTTACTTGGTTGTTTCCACTTTTCAGAGAGCAGCCAAAACGATATCATGGTTACGGAGTGTAGACATCGATCACAAAGTAGTTACAGACGAAATTATGAAGTTAAAGGAGGAACAAAAGAAATTTCTGGAGATGCCGCGTGTCACACTACGAAATGTAGGTAAAGTATATTTAACATATTTACATTTTACCGGGTCTTAATCGCGTACTATTTTTTTTTTGAGTCCCCTCGAGACCAAGATCATTGTAACATGATCGAAACGTCGAGGTAAGAAAATAAAAAAATAGTACGCGATTTAAGACCCGGTAAAATGTAAATATGTTAACAAATCGTGTGAATTTAAAAAGTTTTATAAAGTAATATTTAATTCTTTGTCTAAGGTTTTCGCGATGTTGCATAATAAAACTCAATATTTATCGGGTTTTACTCGCTTTCTATTTAATAACGGCATTATTACGAAAAACCGAGTTTCGCTAACTTTACAGTTAACTTTCCATCTAAGTCAACCTTGAAAAAGCTGGTAATAAAACGCGAGTGAAACCAGGTAAATATTGTGTTTTAAAGTAAATTTGATTGTTTGTAACTTTGTTCATCACATTTATCTACCAGCTATATAAATCTAGCACAAATGAATCTTACTGAAGTTAGACAACTTTTACAATCTTCTTCCCTGTTCTAATTGCGGAATAGTGGGCGATTAGTAGTCGGCAATTAAATTTTGCAAGAATTTGCAGAATTATCTTGTCAGTTGGCTAAGATAACTAAATAGTTAAAGGTAGGTAACTAACTGAAAGAAAGAAAGAAAAACATTTATTGACAACAAACACACACATAAGAACAATGAGACATAATTGTTACATAGATAATAATATAAGACAAAACAAAGATCGTTTTGTCTTATATTATTATGAAAAGGAAATAAAAAAACGTAAAATAAATACGAGGTCCAATGAACCGCTACAACGTGAGCAGTGTGCCTGCTGCCAACGAGGATCTGCCTCGGCATACGTTGTGACTCCAGAAGAAGCCACAACACCGCTCTTTCGGCATCTCCTCCCAGTGACGCATAGAACTTCCAGGCGTTAATAAATATACGTAATAAATAACAAATAAAATAAGAAAATAATATATTACTAAGATTAATAAAAAATACTATACTTAATTCAATAAAACTGCTTAAATTGAAAAGTTTTAAATGCTAAAAAATGGTATTCCAGTCCCCAAGTGCTAATGGGCGGTTGATCCTTCCAAACGCTCAGTAATCGGTTCAAATGCGAAAACTTCGTACCCGTATTTCCCGTCTTGGGTGCGGCATCAGGATTTAACTTTGTAGGTACTATTAACCATTCTCAGTGACCCATCCGTCTATTAAACAAGTTATTTCAACCACAAATAAATCAACTTAAACAGTACTAGCACCTACGTTTCAAGAACTGTGACGAACAAAAAACAAATGTCTTGAAACTAAATTCATTACTGTAATAGAAAGATGGTTTTATTAATTATCTATCAAAAAATACTTACACAAGAAATAAATACTACAAAGATATAAAATCTAAATATATATATATTATATAAATAATCTAAGGTGAATGACCATTGAGTCCAAAAGTGCCCATCACACTGGCGGCATTACCCCGTCTATAATATCAAATTACATCAAAATCAGTGCAGCGGTTATGACGTTTAAATAATAGGTACTTAAGTAGGTACCTGCTTAAACCTATTACAGACAAGCGACTTTCGAATTTTTAATATAATATGCATTACATCAGCTTTGGCGGGAACGTGGTTAGGCGATGTGTTGCTAAATTTTCATTTTTGTTAAACCTAGTTCAAATGCTTGTAAATTGTTTAATTTCGGGGGCATATTAATCAGTTTAGTTTCGTGAAAGTGTACAAGTTTAAATGAAAGTGAAAATCGGTGCAAAACATGGACTTTAGCGTTGTCTCAAAAGCTCCGTGAACAAACGTTGTAAAAAATGGCCCCCGTTTTACAATGATTTCCTCGACTTGACTTTAACTATGACGACTTGACTGTTTTGATGCAAAGCAAATAACTTCCATATATTAATAATACTTGACACTGGCTAATGTCCAAATGGAATAAGCCATATAAACGTAGAAGAAGATGCATTACATTTACATACGTACTAAAACAAATGAACACTGGCCATATTATGCCTTGCACTCATGCTGTGCGAAACCATAAATAAAAGACTAAAAAGAAGTAGCAACCAGCCGTAAAGTTTTAGATTACGATCTGTTTGAATTACCCAAGGTTATTGTTAAATTCCATCTACATAGGTACCTACATAAGTAAATAAAATAATAATCTACTAAAACCTTATTATACTTACTTATGAAGATAAGTTGAGAACTTTGTAAATAAAGGAAACAAAGCATTATAAGGTACTTTAGGTAAATAAACGTATTTTCTTTCTTTCTAAATACGTGCCGAAGCAGGTACTTATTTCAATTATAGGAAGGTATTTTTTTATGACCTTTTTACGTTTTTAGGCTGCGGGTTGATTCCCGTCTGGTGCAAATATTTGTGCTTAAAAATAGATATTTGTGTCTGGTCTGGGTGTCTTTCTATGTATAATATGTATTTATTTACAAAAAAAATAATAATAATAAAGTATATCCGTTGTCTAGTATCCATAGTACAAGGCTAGTGCTTAGTTTGGGGCTGGATTGCGCTGTGTGCAATAACAAAAAAAAACAAATAACCCGCACCTCATTGTTCCTGGTGCAAAGGTTCCCATCACACTTGCAGCATTGCCGCGCTGACTGTCCCCCCGGGGGACAGGGCTAGAGGGGACAGCTGGGAATAATCGTTTATTATCATTATTATATGGACGACCTCTGTGGCGCGTCGGGCGAACGCTTGGCTGCAATACAGTAGGTTGCGGGTTCGACTCCCGCTGGGTGCAAATATTTATGCTTAAGAATAAATATTTGTGCTTAAGAATAAATATTTGTATCTGGTCTGGGCGTATTTCTATGTATAATATGTATTTATTTACAAAAGAAAAATAAATATTAGTAGTATATCCGTTGTCTAGTCACCGTAACACAAGCTTAGCATCTTACCACGGGGCTAGATGGCGCTGTGTGTTCGTCACCGAATTTATTTATTTATTTTATTTCATATAATAGGGGTTAAAGTATGAAATTGCCGTTTTATTGCAATAGGTTCTTTGAATTGACATAGAATCTTCATGGTTTGAGGTTTTCGAATGAAACTTTTTTCAAATGGTTTCTGTGATGTTCTTTTTTTAAAAAATGTGAAACATTTGAATATCGACTTTCAATTGTTTTTGTTATTCAATTTAGACAAGAAAGATGGATACTGCGAAAATTCGAGTGATTTTTGAATACGAGTTTCGACGCGGAACTAACGCGGCAAAAACAGCCCGCAATATCAATGCTGCGTTTGGAGAGGGGTCTACTAATGAACGCACCGTGCGATTTTGGTTTACACGCTTTCGTGATGGAAATTTCGACTTAAAGAACGAGCCACGAGGAAGACCGCCCACACAGGTGAATAACGTAAGAGAGATAGTGGAAGCCGATCCTAGTCAAACTACCCAGGAATTAGCGGCATGGTTTAACGTTACCTTACCCACTTTATTGACTCACTTGCGTCAAATCAATAAAATAAAAAAATACGAAAAATGGGTGCCTCATGATTTGACTGATCTGCGATCTGCGACAGAAAGAAACGCGTGTTGAAACTTGTGTTGCCTTGTTGAACCGGTACAGAAATGAAGGAATATTGGATCGAATTGTAACATGTGATGAAAAGTGGATTCTTTATAAAGAAAAATGCAATGGCTGACCCCAGGTCAAATGCCACAACAGTGTCCTAAAGCAAAACTTACCAATAAAAAGGTAATGGTAACTGTTTGGTGGTCTCAGCATGGTGTTATTCACTATAGTTTTCTTCGATCTGGTCAAGCAATTACGGCAGATGTCTATTGTGCCGAACTCCGAACCATGTTGACAAAACTAGCAGTAAAACAACCCCAACTCATGAATCGATCTTCACCATTATTGCTCCACGACAACGCGAGACCTCACACAGCACGAGAAACCATTTTGACCCTTCAGGAACTGCACTTAGAAACCATTCGTCATCCTCCGTATTCACCAGACCTTGCTCCAACGGACTACCATTTTTTTCGTGATTTGGACAATTATCTACGTGACAAGAAGTTTTCTTCCCAGGAGGCAGTACAAAATGCTTTCACACAGTTTGTGCAGTCAAGATCGTCGGAGTTCTATCGCAAAGGCATTAATAACCTTCCCATTAGATGGCAGCAATGTATAGATAATAATGGAAACTATTTTGATTAAATAAATTTGTTAAAAATTTAAAAAATAAACAATTAAGATTTTAGTACAAATCGGCAATTTCATACTTTAACCCCTAATATTTATTAGACATTAAACCAACGGATATTAATACGTAGAAACAATACAAAAGAAATAGGAACGAATTTTTATCCACATCCAAGAATTATAGTGTAAATAACATGGCAGAATTGATTTTGAAAAACTGGTGTGGGACAGTTTACTTATTTTGCTCTTTCAGACTTCTTAAGACGCTTAGCTCTGTGTGGGAAAAAATGTATCTACAACGCATGAAACCAAAATATTTAAAAACATGGCGTCAAAAAATAATCAACAATTTTTGCTAAATCAGAGACGGAGATTTTCAGTCTAGGTCTTATTGTGATGAAATAATACAATATTTGGGCATTTTATCGAGCAAAATAATTGATTTTAAAATAAATGAAACCATAAGTAGAGCGTCACTCTATGTCAGTTCAACATTTGATTTTAACGTTCTCCTCTGAACGCAAACCCAGTGCATTCGAGAACGATTTATGTTTTGGTTTATGCATGAACTTCGCGAGAATATCAGCGACCATTTTTTGAGTCTTCTTCAACTTGACTTTAATTTGCTTGGCAGCAACCTTTTCTCTGATAAAATGGTAGCAGATATCGATGTGTTTACTACGAGCGTGATAAATATGACTAAAACAGCTTTGATTATCACAGAACATTGTCATAGGTATATTCTTAATATAAGTATATGACCAAAACTCTTCTTGCAATTGTTTAACCACATAGCCTCTTGCACAGATGCGGCCAAAGATGTATTCAGCCTCAGTACTTGACAAGGCTTGGCTTCATTGCCTTTTAGAACTCCAACTGATAGGAGCTCCCTGAAACAGAAAAAACATATCTTGTGCACAGACTAGTAAGAAGATACTAAAGTATATCCTGTGCAGGATCTTCTTTCGTCAGATTGACTTGCCCAATCAGCGTCAAAATAGCCGATGATCTCACTATATCATCTCTTTTGAATGTTAACTTGTAGCCTTTATATAACGTAGTAGGTACTATTTTCAGGGCAGTCCAGTGCTGAGCGGTAGGCTGATTAAATATTAATATTTATCTACTTAAATAATTTCCAATGTAGACTATATAGTAAACATCCGACAGCCTCGTGATAAGGAATGTTCTTTAGTATTTCACCTTCATTTTCAGCCTTTTTCAGTATCAGTATCTTTATTTGCCAAAAAACTTAGGTGTTTGCAAATATGCAAAGCTATGGTACACATATCTAAAGAAAAAAGGCAAAAATTAGACCCAAAATCAAGTAAATTATTATGTGTTGGATATTCAGAGAATACAACAGGCTTAAGTTTTATAGAACAAAAGAGAAGAAAAGAATTCTTAAGTAGAGATGTTATATTTTTGGAAGGAAGTATAAAAATAAATAGAGTAGCTTATACTTACTTAATACTTTTTCACTTGAAAAGCAAACAGAAAAGAATAAAAGAAAAAATTATTATATGTACTCAGTTAAAAGAAAATAAAGTACAAAGATTAACAGAACAGGTACTTGATGTTACGCCTGAAAATGTTGATAACATTGCTTCAAATAGTACTACAAAAGACTCTGTAAGCACAAGTGAAGAATCATTTCATCATTCATTTCATTTTCTTAGGTATGGCTTTTTGTCAGCAATATAGGACAATTTAGCCAGTTTCTCGTACTAATAGTGAACTGCCACTATTATACTGTAATCGTTTGAAATAATTTTCAAGTGAAGAATCAAACTATGATGTTCCTGGTGGTGAAACTTATGAGCATAGTAAAGAGACATTAGATATCTTATGTGATATATTATGTGTATGTAAACAGAGTTTTTTAATTATTTCTTATCGGTTGTGAACTGATTATGGCCATTAGGAAATTAGCCAGTGTCAAGTATTATTAATATATTATGCAAGTTATTTGCATCGAAGCAGTCAAGTCTAGGGAATCATTTGTAAACACGACGGCCTTTTACAAAGATTTTCGCATTTTTGTTTTGCACCGATTTTTACTTTCATTCTACTTGTACACCTTCACGAAACTAAACTAAACTTGATTAATATGCCCCCGAAATTAAACAATTTGCACGCATTTGAACTAGGTTTCACAAAAATCAACACCAATTTAGCACCACATCTCCTCAACGCGTTCCCGCCAAAACTCCGTATACAGAGTTTACGTCTTGACAGTCCACAAAATAGACGCTAAAAAATAATGAATCCAACTTGTGGATACAGGGAATGAAAGAAGAGCATGAATCATGAATTAAAAACAACACATGGTTACTCGCTGATAAGCCAGTAAGTAAAAAAATTATACCATGCAAGTGGGTGTATAAATCAAAATTAGATAAAAATGGATTTGCCGAACGTCATAAGGCAAGGCTTGTTAAAAAGGGCTATCAACAAAAGAAAGTAACTAACCTAACTATCATCAGTTACGCACCAGTTGTTCAATACTCCTCAATAACATATTTGGTTGGACTTGCTGCGAAATATGGTTTACATATTTACTACCGATCCGGCTCATCTTCGAACTCATAAATTCTATTGATCTAAACTACGCGCATATCAAAATTCATGAAGATCCGAGCTACGATACTCAAGTTATCGTCGAACAAACATACAAAGATACAAGCGCCAGGCCCGTCTACACCAATAACCTTACGCTTATCATTTGCAGTGCGGGATCGGCTAGCGTTCTCGGCGCTCCGTATGGTGCTCACTCTGATGGGAATGCAGACGCTATCCGGGTGCTTCGCCCTCATGAACTATGCAGCGGACGTGTTCGCTCGAGCCGGCACCGCTTGGAGCCCTAACGTGCTGGCTTTGTTCGTTGGCTCGCTGCAGCTTGCTGGCTCGTTCTTTACCACGATGTCTATTGAGAAGTTTGGGAGGAAGGTTGGTAAAACAAATAAATCCCATATATACTAGTAGTTCGCCCCGAACTGAGACCTCACGACCCCCTATTTCCCCAACCCCCCTACTGATCCCGCTCATCTTCGAACTCATAAATTCTATTGACCTAAACTACGCGCATACCAAAATTCACGAAGATCGGAGCTACGATACTCAAGTTATCAACAAACATACAAAGATACAAAGTTACAAAGATACAAGCGCCAGGCCCGTCTACACTGAACCTCACTCGCTTCGCTCGTTCGGTCAAAAAATTAATCTCTATTTCGCAAGGTCACGGCATCACGCTTGAACGGCTGGACCGATTTCGATAATTCTTTTTGTGTTGTGTTTGTTATCGTCGAGAAGGTTCTTATGAAAGAAAATTATAGGACTTACGCGGGTGAAACCGCGGGGCGTAGCGAGTGATAAATATTTTAAGACGTTGTCCAAATGGCTATTAAAAGCCCCAAACTAAACGACTTGAATTGTACCTATTATGGATTTACTATACATACCGTACTAAATAATTGGGGGTATTTTGTGATAGACTGGGGATACTTTGTGACAAGATTTTTCGAATTTATAATTTTTGTTTCGAATTTATAACTTTAGTACCACATCGAAATTAATAGTTTATTTTTTTAAAGGATCATTGGATGCGTTCTAATAAAAAAAAAATAAGTAATTGATAAATAATAATAAATAAATTATTAATAAATCCCCATTTTATTCAGTACCTACTAAGTACATATTGTATACAACAGGAAACCAGTAAATCTGAGACACTATACTCCATACTAAACTATGATCAATGCTATAATCATCGAAAAGACCAGCGAAGTTACCGCGCAGTACTATCGTAATCGGCATCGAAATTCCACTGCGCGAAGGAAAAACCTGCGCGGTGAAAACGACAGCTTTGATTTGCATGCATTCGAAACCGGCATCGTCGAGTTGAGTTGTCATTGAATGCGAGGTCTCTTGAGCTGCCGGTTTCAATGACAGTTGAACTCGACGGCACGGGCGTCAAATACATGCAAATTAAATAAATAAATAAATATCACACGACATAGCGCTATCTAGCCTCAAACTAAGCTCTAGGCTTGTACTATGGGTACTAGACAACGGATATACTACATATTTTATATTTTTTTATAAATCCTACATAATGCTTAGTATGGGGGTAGATTACGCTGCGTGCAATGTAGTGCAACTTGAAATTTACAGATGTGTCTTCATTACGTCAACAATCAGTGGGTCGATTCTGTAAAAACATAGCATGCTACAAGCAGGCGGTATGCATGAGCGTTGCAAGAGCCGATTTGTTGCAGGAGTAAAAATAATAGCTATTCTATAACTTCTTTAAATACTGATTGGCTGAGGAACAAGGGGAGCTATTTCAATAATTAAGTAGCCCTTAATTTTAAAGCCTACTTAACTAATAAAGTAGTACCTAATTAAGTAAAATAACATTTACAGAATATATATTAACGCAAATCTTCTGCACGTCGCCTGCAGTCCGCCAGCATTCCGCATGCTTTATCCTTACAGAATCAGGCCACAGGTTTACCCCCGCCTAGAGATGTCTCAAATCAAAAATTAGTACCTAATCGAAAACTGTGTCTACTGTATTCCCTCGTCCCCAGATCCCTCTCGCGTGCAGCTCGGCCGTGGTCTCGCTGTGCATGGCGACGCTGGCGACTTGCTTCCTGGTGGGCAGCGAGTCGGTGTCGTGGCTGCCGGTCGTGGCCGTGTGCCTCTGTATACTGGCATATGGGGTGGGATTGGCGCCGGTGCCTATGGTTGTTATGGCAGAGGTTTTTACTTTTCAAGTGAGTATGATTTACCAGTTTACCTATTAATTAGCGTTTTACTTTCAAATTATTTGGTACTAGCTGCGGCTCGCGGTTGCGTTCCCGCGGGAATATCGGGATAAAAAGTATCATATATCCTTCTCCTGGTTCTAAGCTACCTCCCACCAATTTTCAGCCAAATCAGTTCAGCGGTTCATAAGTTATAAATACTGTAACTAACACGAGTTTCTTTTGTATATTTAAGATATAGATATATAAATGTATATCTACAGATCAATGCAGATGGATAGGTCGACCTAACTTGCAGTATGTCATACCTAAGTGCAAAAAAAACTTATAAGTGTTTTAATAACGATACCTACGTTTTGGTACAATTTGGGTACAAATGCATCTAACACGGTAGACCCTCAGTGGAGGTTTTTTACATGATTTATCCTTTAATTTACTATGTTAACTCTGCCGTAATTATCATATAGGTACTTACTTAGGTTCTTAATAAAAATAATATGAAGAAATGAAAAAAACAATATCTACAATGTGTGATCTTTGTAAGCAACTCGCACTTGAACAGTTATTATTCATTCTACTTATTTAATTAGGTACTATACATTTTACCGGGTCTTAATAGCGTTTTTTATTTATTTTCTTACCGTGTCGGAACGACACGGTAAGAAAATAAATAAAAAACGCTCATGTTATAACATGTCATGTTATAAAAATCATGTTATAACTATACAATAGTCTTGATCGCGTTTAACAAATTGTGTGAATTTAAAGTTTATCAGTTATTTGTTTGTCCACAGCTCCGAGCAAAAATGGCCGGTGCATCGATGGCGTTTTCCTTCTTCTGCAGTTCGATGACAGTGCTGTTCTATACACCAGTAGCGAATCAGTTCGGGCCGTACGTAGTGTTTTATAGTTTCGCAGTCGTCACACTGCTAGGTGTCGTCTACACTGTGTTATGGGTGCCAGAGACGAAGGGGAAGAGTTTGGAAGAAATACAGAAGTTTTGGAAGAAGAGTGAACCGGTTTTTGTATGATAGAAGTAAGCCGGGGAGCACAGATGAGAATACACGATTAAGGGATGATTTATATTAGACCGTCTCACGAGCGCCGGCCGGGTCCGAGTTTCGTTGTACATTGCTCGGCCGCCACTCGATTGCAACAGACCGATAGACTGCTCGCTGAGCAATGGACAACGAAGCTCGGACATGCACCTCCATAGAAAAGTCGCCGCGTTGTCGTTCAGCTAAAATAACACATCAAATTCTTCTTTTTAGTTATTGGCGTCTGCTCGCTACAAAGCAGCAGGAAAGTAGCCAGTGTAGGTATTATTAATTTTTGCAAGTTATTTGCAGGATTTTTGTGATACCTAGTTCAAATGCGTGCAAATTGTTTAATTTCGGGAGCATATTAATCAATTTAGTTTCGTGAAGGTGTACAAGTGGAATGAAAGTGAAAATCGGTTCAAAACGTAGACGTCTTTGTAACTGGCCGCCGTGTTTACAAATGATTCCCTAGACTTGACTTTAACAAAATTGTTTAACAAATTTTAACAACTTTAAACTTTAACTTTAACAAATTTATTGCAAAAAACACTATAATTGTATTGACTCATTCTATAATGATATTGTAGACGTGTTGCAGTCGGCAGCTGCCGATACTTGTGCAGTAAAATATATTAGAAAGCGTAAGAATGTAATAGGATGGAATTTTCATGTTAAGCAGGCGCATACGAGGGCTAGACAAATGTTTTCTGAGTGGGTTATGTATGGAAGGCCGCGCTCGGGGTGTTACTATGAGAATATGACTGCATCGCGCAGAGATTATAAAGCCGCTTTAAAATATGTACTTAACAATCAAGATAAGATCAGAATGGACATGTTGGCCCGACACCGTGCAAATGGTAATTTTAGCGATTTTTGGAAGGAAACAAAGAAGTTAGATTGTAAACCTAGCATACCTGTTAATGTAGGGCGGGAACAGAATAAGAAAAATATAGCCAACCTATTTCGTAAACATTTTAAAGTGGATAATGGTCAAACTGATATGCGTAGGCCTCGTCGTGGCTCGGAGCCTCACCAAGTTACAGTCTTACCGAAGCAAATCGAAGATATTTTACGACATATGAAGCGTGGTAAGTCTCCGGGACACGACGGACTTAGTGTAGAACATTTACTATTCGCGGGTCAACGTGTCTGTCTAGTGCTTGCGCGGTTTTTTAATCTTTGTGTAAGGCATTGCTACTTACCTGAGTCACTGATTCGAACTATCGTTGCTCCTATAGTCAAAAGTAGAACTGGCGACATTTCTCTGGCTACTATTGTGGCCAAGGTACTGGAGAGAGTAATCCATTCACACTTAAGTAAACTAGAAATTGACGACGGACAATTCGGGTTTAGACAGCAGGTGTCCACGGACATGGCAATTTTCTCTTTGAAAGAGGTAGTTAAATATTATGTTAAAAACGAAACCACAGTATACGCGTGTTACCTGGACCTGAGCCGCGCTTTTGACACAATTAGTCATACTTTACTATGGACGAAAATGCGGAACACGGATGTCCCCTCTGAGGTTGTTGACCTGATGGCGTACTGGTACGATCATCAGGCCAGCAGCGTCAGATGGGACTCTGTGATGTCAGACGATTACCGGCTAACGTGCGGAGTCAGACAGGGTGGACTTACCTCGCCCGACCTGTTTAATTATTACATGAATGATTTGATTGTGGAACTGAGCAGCACCCCTGTCGGACTCAGGTTGGATGGTAGATACGTCAACAACCTGAGTTACGCCGACGATATGGTGCTGCTCAGTCCCTCAATTAAAGGTTTAAGACGGCTTATTGAAATCTGCGAGAGATATGCGTGTGATCATAACTTACGGTATAATGCTAAGAAAACGGAGATGATGATTTTCAGATCGGGGGCGGGGCCTCTAAATGTGCCTGAGGTTCGCTTAGGTGGACAGACTGTCGCGATTGTGGACAGCTTTAAGTACCTTGGCCACATTATAACCTCAAACTTATCAGATAATGAGGATATTGAACGCCAGAGAAGAGCCCTGTGTGTGGTGGGAAATATGATAGCTAGAAAGTTTTATAGATCGTCGAAAGAGGTGAAAATTACCTTATTCAAATCATTTTGTCAGACGTTTTACACGTGTCAACTCTGGACTAATTACACCGTGAGGTCGCACAATGCGATCAGAGTAGCCTACAATAACATCTTCAGGCACATGATGGGCCTGAAGTGGTATTGTAGTGCCTCCGAAATGTACGCAGAAGCGCGTGTAGACTCATTTAACGCTATCCAAAGAAAGCGTATAGCTTCTTTCTCGTCTAGAGTTGACACGTGTAAAAACTCGATTATTAGGAGTTTAAGTGACCGGCAGATGCTGTCTGCAACTTATAGTAGATGGGTAGCTATAGCTACATAACTAGACTATTATTATTATTATTGTATATTTTATATTACTATGGACTTTGTCTGCAATAAAGATTTTTATTTATTATTATTATTATTATTTAACTATGACGACTTGACTGTTTCGATGCAAATAACTTGCATATATTAATAATACTTGATACTGGCTAATTTCCTAATGGCCATGACCGGTTCACAACCGATAAGAAATAAAAATAAAGTTATTTGCATTTTGCATCAAAACAGTCAAGTCGTCGTAGTAAAAGTGAAGTCAAGGAAGTCATTGCAAATGGTGGCTTTTTACAATGACGATTGACGCAAGCTTTGAAGACAACGGTAAAGTTCATGTTTTTGCACCGACTTTCACTTTCGTTACAATTGTACACCTTCACGAAACTAAATTGATTAAATGTCCTCGGAATAAAATAATTTACTTACACGCATTTGAACTCGGTTTCACAAAAAATAAAAGTTTACCATCACATCTCAACGCGGAATGCCTCAACGCATGTGTTGCTAAACTTTTATTTTTTGCCAAAACTCCAAATCAAATTAGCAATTTAAAAAAAAAATGTTTATTACCTGTGGTTTTTAAAAGTAGTCAGTTTTTTTTTTCTTTATTTTTTTTTGATCGATAAATGGACGACAAAGCAACAATAAACGATCATGTTAGCGCGGGTGCTAAATAATTATTTATTAACGTTGATGTATTTTTGTTTTATATTGAGTAATGTTATTATTTTTATTAGAACTTCTGTACTCATCTGTTGTCTGACAACAGTGGAAAATGACAGGCACTATGCAGTACATTGCTGCTTTGAGGTGATCACCGGTAATAACCACGTTACGTCAAAGCAGCACTGTACTGCATGGTGCCTGTCATTTTCCACTGTACAGTGTACATATACTGTTCATGCACATAATTATACTGAATATACAGACTCTCTTCCCGCGACAACGGCCGGTGTAACCTCTTTGCCGAAACGTCGGGGTAATTATAAACTTATATTTTACATTTATAAAAAAGTGTAAAACGCGATCAGACCCGAAGTTCTAATAAAAATAATAGTGAACAGAAATCGTGTGAGTTTAAAAAGTGTATTGAGTACCTATATTTATCTGTTCATCTTACTTCTTACTAATATTATAAACGCGAAAGTAGGTATGTATGTATGTGAGTTTATTACTCTTTCACGCAAAAACTACTAAACCGATTGCGATGAAACTTGGAATTTAGGTAGCTGGATACCGGAAATAACACATAGGTTTTTATCCCGATATTCCCGCGGGAACGGGACTAACGCGGGTGAAACCGCGGGGCACAGCTAGTAATAAATAAACCTTTTTGTAAATTTTGTTAACATTTTTTATGTAGTACCGTAAATGGGGCTACTTTAAACAGGGTTCGAGATATTTTTGGACATATATATTTGTACCTTACGGTACCTACTAATTTATATAATAAAAATAAAACTCCAAAATTATGCAGTTTATTTTATTTATTTCAATATATAACTACATAGGATCGTCACATGACGAACAGACGTGTCTTATCATTTTGGTACACTTATATCGATTTAATCATTAAATTATATCTAAACCTGGTCTTTGAAAAAAGTACTTGTATTTCAAGAAACGAGAAATTCTTCTAAACCCTCATTGCTCATAATTTGACCTCGACGAATCTCAAGTTAAAATTGTCGCAGGTGAAAGCGAGAGGCGCGTCATCGTTGGTTAATTTAATTCATAGAACTGTTTTATTAACCAATGAAAAGAGTTCACATAAAGAATTCTCATTTTGCTTACCACCAATGTTAACTGAGACCTGATTGCTAAGTAATTCTTCTGAGCGAGGTTTCAAGTTACGATTGTGGCTGAGAATGTATCCCACACACGAAAAAGATGCGTCAGTATATATCAGTAAAATTAAACCTATATATTCCTTAAGTCGCTCCGTGAAATAAAAATACTTTGGCTGATTCTTTTTTACCTTGCGATCGCACTTAAAAATGTTCCAAAACGAAACTTTAGTTACAAGTTTGGTTTCGATCGTGTAGTTTTGAAGCCGAGCATCCACCGTCAACTAAACAACTTTGCTTAGTTAAGGCAGTCTTTCATACATGTACGTCACTACAAAATTTTGACAGCTTACTTTGCTTGTTTGAAAAAAGAATCTTAAGTATAACTTTAGTTCTATTTCTAATTGCGGTCTTTAAGAGTATACGCACACTTGGCCTTAGAAGATCTGTTTAGAATCTGTAGGACTTTTAAGACTTTGCGTACACTAAAAACATCGTAGCTCAATTCTAAAAATTAATTCATAATCCAATTTAAAAAATTTCACGCAAATCAATATTTACAAATTAAAAAAATAAGCAACTGAAATGTATAATTTTCAAAATTATTATGCATATATCAATACGACACAATTTATGTAAAAGCTGTGATGTCAAAAAAAATGCATTCCTAACCCAGTCAATGTTACCAGCTACAAAAAAAAGACCGGCCGAATAGACTTAATAACTAAAAACAACGATCAAACAAACTTTTCTTAGAACTAACAACTATAATACAGAATTCTAGTTTTAAAGCCCAGTTGCAAAAGTTCCCAAGCAAAAGTTACGTGTTATTTTTGAAGCGACAACTTCTTTTGACGCATCGCACACAGATTTTTTCGTAAGTAGTAAGTTAGACTGATCCGTCACGCACTGAGGTGAAGAGTTCGATCGGGTGAACTCGGGACCGTTGAGTGTACCCGAGCGAGAGAGATACAGTCAGCTTTGCGATTGACAATGGACCGGTCCTGGGAAGTTGCTTTAGCATTTCCCTGAAGAAATTAGTAAGAATGTCTGTGTAATGTTCCCAGCAATACACAGTCGGCGCTAGCGTCGATTACTATAGGTCTTCAAATCAAATGACGTTCATTTTTCGTCATTTTGACGTTTCAGTAACGTTTCAGAATTTTTAGGTCGCTTTAACTTTGTACTTACACGTGTCACACGATTTCAAATAACATTTTTCGTAAAACCGTCAATCTGTCAAAATTAACTAAAATCAACTAAACCAAATTTAGATTTGATAGACTGTAACGAGACAAGAATAACTCAAACAAAAGAACTTTTGCTATAAAGCTCAAATTTCCCACATTTTATCAATCAGGCATAATAAGGCAAGCAGTACAAACAACCCACGGTCTATTTGAGAATTGAATGACCAAGAGACTAGAAACTTTCTTTCAAGAAACTAGTTCTGAATCGCTCGATAGCTGTGTGAAGTCTAAGAGATTTTTTTGTACAATGCAACAATGTCATAATCGAATGTTTGACATTGATGCAATGTCAAGATCAAATTCTTGAACCTAACAGTGGAACCAATGGCAAATCACCATGTTACAAATGACAGTTAAACAATGTCAAAATCAAGTCTAAATCAAATGTTTGACATTGATGCAATGTCATAACCAAATGCTTGAAGCTGACAGTTAAAGAATGTCATTATCAAACGTTTGACATGGTTGAACGTCAAGATCAAATTCTTAAGCTAACAGTAAAACAATGTGGAAATCAATCAAGGCATTGGTCCAATATCAAGATCAAATCTTTGAAACTGACAGTTGAACAATGTCAAAATCAAAAGTTTGACATTGGTCTAATGTCAAGATCAACTTCTTGAATCAGACATTGAAACAATGTCAAAATCAAATGTTTAACAAACACAAACACTGTCAAATCAAATTCTGACATTGGACTTGTATCGAGTTTGCTCGGGCCAGAAATGTGACGAAGACTGCTCGACGTGGACCAAACATTTCCTTTGGCAGGATTGTTCTTTGAGTTCCTTGATGCCGCAGACAGACAGACAGACATACATGAAGAAACTATATAAAGATTTTTAACTACGATAACTACGAAACCCGACAACTGAGTCCCTAGGTATGGTATGGTACCCAAATGCTGGCTACCTTTGAATACAATCTATTACAACAACAACCTACAATCATTAGCCAAGTAGCAGCCAGCCTTTCGGTCAACACAGCCATTTATTTTAAAATTTACTGGCCCAAAAATTATTCCAGAATGGAAATGCAGACGTTCGAAAATGATACCCAAACTTACGCAGTTAGGAATTTACCTTCGTTAATTATATAAAGCTAAAACCTACATCAAATATTCTAGTGGCTACACTTCTTTAATTCATCCATAGGTCCCACCTGTTAAACAATCGTGCCAAAGGAAATCTCTGGTTCACAAGAAGCCGTGTTTTTTAATGTAGACACTCACCCAACTATCGGAGAAAATCACAATTTCAATTCAATTTTTGTATTAATCGGTCTTCAATATAATTCTATTGCTAATATTGTTTTTGTAACTAAGATATATCAAGACATATTGGAACTAGGCATCACAATCGTAGAAAAATCATTCTCGGCCATAGACAGAAGAGTGAATACACAAATCGGAACTTAAAAAAATACCTTTTTTTTTATTGCATAATTTGAAAAAGCCAGCATTGCTGACTGGGCTTTGACACTATTAAGAGCGTAACCTATCAGCCCTGATCTATACAATTGTATTCCCTTAATAATGAAGAAAAAAGACGATGCTTTAAGAAATTATCATAGCCCTCCTGTGAATTTATCTGCGAATTCAAAAATTGTATGGAAATTCGATGAGCGCCTCTAGCGGACGAAATGTGAAGCTTTAACTTTCTATTGTCAATTTTGGTTGTGGTTTGCGTTATCTTACACTCCGGGAAAACTATCAAAATTTTGGATCAGACCAATTAGGAGCCAATTAACTTTTAAATAAAAAAGAATCATCAAAATCGACCAAGCCGTTGAGAAATCGATGAAACAAACATCCCTAAAAAATAAATACGTGACGAATTGAGAACCTGCTCCTTTTTTAAAGTCGGTTTAAAAGGGTTTGTATTTGGAAAATTTGATTGGTCGCTCGGACCACAGAGTAGCCAAAACTCATGGTCTTTGAGAGTAGTTTCATTCGCTCGTTTTGTTCGTGTCGTCGATATCCGTTTCCGGCGGTTGTTCTAGTCCAGGCAGTTGAATTTGAGTCTCTGACGCTTCTGATGGCTGTGGGTGAAAGAAAAGTAAAGTTGAATTGAAGTTAGTAACTGCGCCCCGCGGTTTCACCTGTGTAAGTCCCGAACCTGTGGGAACATCGCAATCAAAAGTCGTCTATGTTACTCCTCTATAATGTACATTTCTATTCAAACATCCATACGTAGATACATCCATACATAGGCACATCCATACTTATGTTCATCCATACATAGGTACATCCATACATAGATATATCCATACATAGGTACATCCAAACATAGGTACATCCATACATAGGTACATCCATACATAGGTACATCCATACATAGGTACATCAATACATAGGTACATCCATACATAGGTACATCCATACGTAGATAAATCCATACATAGATATATCCATACATAGCTACATCCATACATAGATGCATCCATACTTATGTACATCCATACATAGGTACATCCATACGTAGATAAATCCATACATAGATATATCCATACATAGGTACATCCATACATAGATACATCCATAAATAAGTACATCCATACATAAAAACATCTAAACTTTTCCTCTTTTTAAAATAAAACTTTTAGAACAAATTCTCTAAATTATAATGAATGCTACCTACACAAAAATATTTTGCGCTGTTTAAAAGACGTACTACTACAAAACATTTTATTAGATAATATGCCGCCGCCAGGGCTAGCCGATATACTGTGTGCAGCTTCCGGCGATGCCCTAGCACAGCGGACTGAAGGACACCCTGGGTTTTTAATGGGTATACCCCTGGCACTCACCATCCAGACCAGGGGGACCCCCACTCACCTAAGTGGCCTGATGATCTTAATTAGATTCTCCCAGATTAAAAAAAAAAGATAATATGCCGCAAGCTTAGGTTCTCTGTAAATAAGACGGTAGTGTGTAGTTACCTCGACATCATTCGCATTCTCCCGCTGTTCACTGAGCGGCTTCAGGCGTTTCCTGCTCTTTGTTGTGTTCGTGGAGTCTGTGGCGAGAGGTCGCTTCGGTTGGAACTGTAATGATAACGATACAACGTTAATATATTACATACATACATACATCTTCATTTTGGATGACAGCTGTCAAACTTAAACGTCAATATCTAAGGAACTGTCGATTCCAGTCCATTAGTTTCTTTGCAGAACTGATAGGGCACTTCGATCTATCATTTTAGAGAAGAATCTAGTATATATACATACATCTTCGTTTTGGATGACAGCTGTCAAACTTAAACGTCAATATCTAAGGAACTGTCGATTCCAGGCCATTCGCTTCTCTGCAGAACTGATAGGACACTTCGACATCTATCATTTTAGAGAATAATCTAGTGTACTAGTGGCAAGTTTCCGAGATATTAAATTTTTAAGTTTGACAGCTGTCATCTAAAATGGAAATGAGCTCTATCACGTCTAAGAAAGTAGTGGACAATTGGTTTCGGAGTTAATTTCGCTTTCCTTTCGTCTACTTAACACAAGATCCTGTTTGGGTCGTTGTCGACTTTAATTTTGGTTTGACTTGTTGTCGACTTTGGTTTAACAGCCTTTTTTTTTATTTCGATAGTCTTTTGTTTCTGTTTCGAAAGATATGTTTCTATAGTAGAAATCATTAATTCAGAAATTTAATCTATTTTGATCATATTTTGTTTTTAACAAACTACCTGCAGATACAAAATTTTTCGTCTTTTTTTAAAATGATTTCAACCATTTTGGAAATTCAAAATCTTGGACTATTTAGGGTACCTAAAGGGTGAAAACGGGAAACATTTATATACTAACCCCCGTATAAACAAACAAACGTCACACGTTTGACGTTTGTCTCCGTCTGTCACCTTTGAAACTTCATGTCACAGTAAAAGACAAACGATACATAGTTATGCAGCTGTTAACAAGCGTTTATAAGTAAGAGGGTTAGTCAATAACACATCTCTCCAATTTTCTGCACAATTTCACCATTCTGGTCTTTTTATACCTAGTAATTTTTCCTTATAGACCAAGTCGCCAAAAGGAAAAAAAAACACGTTTGTTGTAGGGAAGCCCCACTGAAATGGTAACATATATAATGTTATACTTTTTTTTGTGAAAAAAAATCAGCAGTTCATGAGGTAACAGCCTGACAGGCATACAGTGAAGTTTTGGTAAAAGGCTCGATAAATAAACATTGCACAACATTACACACTGCGCAATCTAGCCCCAAACTTAGCACTAGGCTTGTACTATGGGCACTAGACAACATATCTACTTTTGTAAATACATACTTAAAATAAATAAACACGTTTGTTGTAGGGGAGTCCCACGGAAACGGTAACATACATGCTGCAACAGAAATACATCGTTTTGATGAAAGGTGAATAGGTGTGAATAGGTTTCTTCTAGGTAAGCGTGCTACATCTTAGACCACATCGTCGCTTTCCATCAGGTGAGATAGTGATCAAGCGTTCACCTATCAACAATAAAAAAAAAAGGCTTTCGGTTTTATGGGTAAGGAATCCAATACCTGTAGCTCTGGCGGTAGAAAAACGCGCGTGTTGTTGAAGTATTCGCTCTGCGGAGCGAAGTACATCGTCGGGATGCGCGCGTCTGAGACGAACTCGCGCAGCTCGAACGTCGTCGACCGCATCCATATTACTGACATCGCCAGGTCGCAAATCGCCCACATTTTCTAGAAAAGAAAAAAAAACAATAACAAGATTTTAAATCTCGCCGCAAGTGAGTTTTTGAAGATGAATTTTTTCCTTTCAAATATTTCTAGTAAATATGCCTTGAGCAATAAAAACAAATTTACGGAATAAATAAATAATAAATAAATAAATAAATCCTGTGACGAACACACAGCGCCATCTAGCCCCGTGGTAAGCTGCTAAGCTTGTGTTACGGTGACTAGACAACGGATATACTACTTATATTTATTTTTCTTTTGTAAATACATACATATTATACATAGAAATACACCCTATAACATCTTAGATAGATAGATTAACCCTTTATTTGCACAACCAACAACAATTGAAATCAGTTTACATTATGATTAATAAGTGAGACAAATTACACAGAAAGCTTTTAAGCTTTCTGTGTAATTTGTCTCACTTACACTCATCACTCTTATCGCTAAAAGCGATTTCTTTGAGGCAACATTTTCTTACTTCTTACTAACATTATAAACGCGAAAGTTTAAATGTAGGTATGTATGTATGTATGTTAGAGTTTGTTACTCTTTCACGCAAAAACTACAGAACCGATTGCGATGAAACTTGGAATATAGGTAACTGGATACCGGGAATAACATATAGGCTACTTTTTATCCCGATATTCCCGCGGGAACGGGACTTACGCGGGTGAAACCGCGGGGCGCAGCTAGTTCCGCCATATAGATGAATACCTGTACCTGGCTGGCTACCTGTACATGGCTGTACCTGGCTAAAGCCAAGTAGTAAACTTCTTCTTCTTTTATATGGCTGTATTCCATTTGGATATTAGCCAGTGTCAAGTATTATTAATAATAGGGGTTAAAGTATGAAATTGCCGTTTTATTGCAATAGGTTCTTTGAATTGACATAGAATCTTCATGGTTTGAGGTTTTCGAATGAAACTTTTTTCAAATGGTTTCTGTGATGTTCCTTTTTTAAAAAATGTGAAACATTTGAATATCGACTTTCAATTGTTTTTGTTATTCAATTTAGACAAGAAAGATGGATACTGCGAAAATTCAAGTGATTTTTGAATACGAGTTCCGACGCGGAACTAACGCGGCAGAAACAGCCCGCAATATCAATGCTGCGTTTGGAGAGGGGTCTACTAATGAACGCACCGTGCGATTTTGGTTTAAACGCTTTCGTGATGGAAATTTCGACTTAAAGAACGAGCCACGAGGAAGACCGCCCACACAGGTGAATAACGTAAGAGAGATAGTGGAAGCCGATCCTAGTCAAACTACCCAGGAATTAGCGGCATGGTTTAACGTTACCTTACCCACTTTATTGACTCACTTGCGTCAAATCAATAAAATAAAAAAATACGAAAAATGGGTGCCTCATGATTTGACTGATCTGCGATCTGCGACAGAAAGAAACGCGTGTTGAAACTTGTGTTGCCTTGTTGAACCGGTACAGAAATGAAGGAATATTGGATCGAATTGTAACATGTGATGAAAAGTGGATTCTTTATGATAACCGGAAAAGAAAAATGCAATGGCTGACCCCAGGTCAAATGCCACAACAGTGTCCTAAAGCAAAACTTACCAATAAAAAGGTAATGGTAACTGTTTGGTGGTCTCAGCATGGTGTTATTCACTATAGTTTTCTTCGATCTGGTCAAGCAATTACGGCAGATGTCTATTGTGCCGAACTCCGAACCATGTTGACAAAACTAGCAGTAAAACAGCCCCGACTCATGAATCGATCTTCACCATTACTGCTCCACGACAACGCGAGACCTCACACAGCACGAGAAACCATTTTGACCCTTCAGGAACTACACTTAGAAACCATTCGTCATCCTCCGTATTCACCAGACCTTGCTCCAACGGACTACCATTTTTTTCGTGATTTGGACAATTATCTACGTGACAAGAAGTTTTCTTCCCAGGAGGCAGTACAAAATGCTTTCACACAGTTTGTGCAGTCTAGATCGTCGGAGTTCTATCGCAAAGGCATTAATAACCTTCCCATTAGATGGCAGCAATGTATAGATAATAATGGCAACTATTTTGATTAAATAAATTTGTTAAAAATTTAAAAAATAAACAATTAAGATTTTCAGTACAAATCGGTAATTTTATACTTTAACCCCTAATATTTGCAAGTTATTTGCATCGAAACAGTCAAGTCATCATAGTCAAAGTCAAGTCGAGGGAATCATTGTAAAACGGTAAAAAAAGAAAAAACTTTCATTCCACTTGTACACCTTCACGAAACTAAATTGATTAATAAGCCTCCGAAAAATAAACAATTCACACGCATTTGAGGTTTCACAAAAATGAAAATTTAGCAACAGATCTCCTCAACGCGTTCCGCCAAACACTCGAAGTAGTAAACTTACATAGTTAACAGCATCATCAGTCTCGTTAAGAGCGTCCTTATGCAGCTTCATGCGCTCCACGAGGCTTTTATAGAACCCGTAGCAGTAGAAGTCGTTGCGAGTTATCAGAGGCTCTAGTATGAACCAGAGGCAGTTTTTTACCACCTGTGAACAGACATAGACAATATACAAGTTGTAACGGGCATGCATGCCCTTTTAAGCCGAAAGGGGGGTTGTTCTAGACATCTGGGCGAGCAACTTTTGTTCTACGACTTTTGAAAATTCGAAACAAAATTTAAAAAAATTGACGTTATGGTTCACTGAAAAAACAGCTGCTTTTGAAAATAAACGTAATTGTAGTTTTGATTGTTGTCTAAACTAAATAAAAGGACAAGATAAGGTCAATGACCTCAGAAACAGCTGATTTTCACGTAAACTTTGAACTTAAAATTTTCGTAAAGTACTTCGAATTTCCAAAAGTTGTAGAACAAAAGTTGTAGAACAAAAGTTGTTAGCCTAGACATCTAGAACAACCCCCTTTCGGCTTAAAAGGACTTACCCGTTACACCTTGTATAAGACTAGTAATCTAGCATTGCACGGTTATCTAGAAACATATATCCGTCTCTTGAAATATTATTACAAATATTTCTGCTGACCATAAATGTTTGTTTCTGGTTCAGAGTTTTTTCTATGTATCATAATGTATGTATGTATTTATTAAAAAAAGTATAATATGTAGTATTTCGGTGGTCTAGTAACCATAGTAAAAGCCTAGTGCTTAGTTTGGGGCTAGACTGCGCTGTGTGTAATGTCGTGCAATATTTATTTTATTTATTTATTTATTTATGACGTCAAGCCAACGTTCTTCTTACGCAACATAATTAGAAAAAGGCGTCTATCGTAAAATTTAAAGATAAATGTATCCGCCGCATCAAAATTTGGTGCCGTGACCAGGATATTATATTCATCAATATTATAATAAATTCATTAAGACTTCAATATTATATTGTATTCATTAAAAAATAAGTATACAAACACATGCAACCATATTTTTTAACCACTCGGATTTAAATAGCTCGATGTCTACTGATTATCGTTCGATGTTGGGATTCCTGCGGCGAATGGTTGAGAGCACTCTACAGCTACACAGTCGTGTAGAGTGACTGATCCCAGATAAGGTTACAGAAAATTACCGACGTCGAATTAAAATCAGTAGAAATCGAGCGATTTAAATATCTTGAACTGGCACAAGCGATTAAAATAATTAGAACCCATGATCATTTTGAAACGTCCTTAAACTAGAAATAAGTGTGATTTCAGATTGCGCCCTCTGATGATTTAAACCACAAGAAAGTTAGGGGGTTTACTTTTTTTAAATAAGCAAACTAAGGCTCACCTTGAGTTGATTGACATTGTCGTAGTGTGTGAAGGCAGGATCGTGTGTGAGGACCGGCACGGCGAACACCAGCATATAGTCCGGGAGGATGTGTGGCAGTTGCGACACTGCACGTTCAACTGTCAAACAAAACATACTTTAATTAATATATGAGATTTTGAAGGTCGACGATACAGCATGGAAGTTGAGTTTCCAAGAAACATAAGTCTACAAGGGTTTGGGAAAACAAATCACGAACCAGTCATTAAGTGTAAGTGTAAGTATTTCCTAAAAAATACTCCTTCCACCATTTTTATAGCCCCGCCATCTTTGTAGCTCCGCCATATTGGATTTAGGTACAGCTTTTGAATTGAAATTAAACTCATTTCTCGGTTTTAATCGCGTGGTGTTTATTATTTTGAATAGATTCTGAAGAAGAGACTTGTTAAGGTCCCGAATCTAGCATCACGAAAAGAGAACAAAAAACAAACGTTTCGCGTATGTGCTGGTGCCTTCATACAAAAAGTCGGTACCCGGTCTGGGTCTTAAAGAGAATGATCGTTTATGCTACTGTATGATTTAGCGCTTAGTTGACCACGCCAACCCATACACAATAATGATAGCTAGTTAGTTAAGGGTAGTTTGCGAAGTGTCAAAGGAAAGGTCCGTTAGCTTGATGTTGATTAAAAATATTCAAAGTAGTTGGTAGTAATACAGTTGGATCGACACTTAAGAAAAAATGTTACTACAAATCAATATAAACAAATTGAGTGAGGTTGCGTAATTAATAGGTAGGTAAAACATGTGCATTGAACTGAATGCTGAATGTGCGCGGTGTAACCCGTACAGCTACCTTTAGTCCCGACGGTAATGTTCCGTATGTACTCCCGGCGCCGCACGACGTCCGCCATCATGTACTGCCGCACGACGGAGCGCACGCGCCGGTCCGGCTCGCGGCCCGCCAGCGCGTACATCCCCATGAAGTCCAGCGGCAGGCACTTGTTGGGGATACCCTGGAGTAATAATACGTATAGAAATGAGTTCTGTCCACTTCAGAGTGCCCTCGAGATCGGTTCGTAATCCTAAATTGTTCAGCACACCATATACAAACAACAATGTCTCTTACAATGACCCTATCAGCAGAATGTGCAGAACTTACAATGATATTGTATGCCAGAGCGGGGAGGATATGTTTCATCTTAGCTGTTGTTCATTCAAATCAAAAATACGATCTTTGTTGAAATCCAAACTTTAGTCAGACCTTTTGTACCTTATTATTTAACTGTTTAATGTTTATATTATGTATGTACATATTTAGTAGGCTTCTCTACTAACTATTTCAAAATAGTTAGTCTGTAGACTGAGACCTGTAACAATACCTAATAAAATAAAAATAAAATAAAATAAAATATACGATTTATTGTTGTTTTCACAACAAATATTATTAATTTGTCTGCGAAGAAAGAGTACATAACCGACTTTTTCGTTCATTACTCATGTTCTACTCATTGGATTTCGATGTAAAATATACGACAAGGTTCTTCGATATACGATTTAAAACTTACATTGTTGTTTTCCCTACAAATATTATTAATTTTTCTGCGAAGAAAGAGTACATACTCTACTCAGTACATAGAGTACTAATTGGATTTCGATGTAAAGGTTCCTCGAAAATAGACCTTGAAAACCAGATTTCAATCGAAATAGTAGTTTTTAATTGTATAAGGAACAAACAGAGAAACAGACAGACAGACATGAATTAAAAAAAATGTTCTTCTGCTTTTCCTAGGTCCCCTAGACAAATTTTTTAAATTTACTTCCAAGGACAAACTGTTTTTCCTCTCTTCCTTTATTATAGTATACAGACATACATGATATTTACCATGTTTTTTACAGAGCTCGATATTTCGCCAGTAATTTCAACTAGCTTGGATTAGACGTGGTAAATACCCAGTTATGTAATAATATTTAAGAATAGTAATATTTTAAAAGAATACATCTACAAAAACTGAACGCTCGAGAGCGCGTTAACCACTGCGCCACACGGGAATTTTTAATAAAGCATTTCTCCATGTAAAATATTTCTATTAAAATGAGTAGGTAAAGGTAAGTAGCTAATGAGCCATGAGTAATAAACATAAAAAATGTTAATATAATCTTTTTAATAAGAATTTAGTTTTATATTCCGATTTTAGAGGTAAAACTTGACTCACCTTTGATAGTCCTTTATGTAACTTGGCGGCGAAAGCTTCTCTGACCTGTGGCACCTCATCCTAAAAGGAAAATAAATTCTATGAATTTGCAAGAATATAAAAATACATAATATACAGTTACATAACAAACGAAAGATGGATTTTCACCGTAACACAACAGAGAGTTATTATGTTGTGTGACTGTTTAAACACTAAACTTTAGAGGTATAATCTGCAGACAAAAATATGAAGTTACATATTATTATATAAATATTGCACTACATTGCACACAGCGCAATCTAGCCCCAAACTAAGCACTAGGCTTGTACTATGGGTACTAGACAACGGATATACTACATATTATACTTTTTTTTTGTAAATACATACATACTATACATAGTTTGGCGTGTTCTTTCGAATGGTAAACGTTTTATTCAGCGACATGACGATTCTCCAAGCCTTCAGATGGTTTTTAATCAACCCTTGAATAACTTTGTTCCGTGATGGTCTACCTAGCTAGTTTGTAGGCAAATATTGTTTGGTTTAACGTCATCTACCGATTGGTATACGAATTCATCCTCGACATGACGTTTCATACAACTTTCGATCAATTTCCTTTTAAAACTTCATTGGCCCATATTTTCTCTGAAACATGTCACTTTATGACATTATCTGGTCTTTTTTAAATTTATAATGAAAAGTACATTATACAAGGTGTAAAGAGGATTGCTATTTAAGCCGAAACAGGGTTGTTCTAAACGTCTAGGTGAACAACTTTTGTTTTACGACTTTTCGAAAAACTTTTGTTTTTAAATTTTGAGGTTATATTTCACTAAAGAAACAGCTGTTTTTATAAATTATTCAATTAAATTTCTGATTGTTATAGACCACACTAAATGTAAGGACAATTTAAAATCAATGGCCTCTAAGGGCGACTTGCATAACACTATTTAAAAAAATATTTAACTAAATCAATTTTAAAATAATTTATGGGAAATCGAACATTGGACTCTATTAAACTTTTTAAATTCACACGATTTGTTAACATATTTACATTTTACCGGGTCTTAATCGCGTACTATTTTTATTTTCTTACCTCGACGTTTCGATCATGTTACAATGATCTTGGTCTCGAGTGTCCCCTTGAGACCAAGATCATTGTAACATGATCGAAACGTCGAGGTAAGAAACGACCCGGTAAAATGTAAATATATTGGACTCTATTTAATTAAGTGGACGATTGATAATATGTTGCCACATATTGACAGTTTGACAGATTTTAAATACGATTAACAGCTTAAACATGTTTAGGAACCGTTATGCAAGCCGGCCTAAGTCTAAGAAACAGCTGATTATCAAGTAAACTTTATACTTACTTAAATTTTTCGAAAAAACTTCGAATTTCCAAAAGTCGTAGAACAAAAGTTATTCGCCTAGACGTCTAGAAAACCCCTCTTTTAGATTAAATAGGTATCCTCGTTACACCTTGTATAATTCGAGTTTATTTACATGATGATCAATATTTTCACTACATTACACACAGCGTAATCTAGCCCCAAACTAAGCACTGGGCTTGTACTATGGGTACCAGACAACGGATACAACAATTTACACAGAGAAAGACACCCGGACCAGATACAAATATTTATTTTCAAGCTTAAATATTTGCACCCGACGTGGATCGAACCCGCAGCCTTCTGCATTGCAGCCGAGCGTCCGCCCGACGCGCCACAGAGGCCGTCAAATATTATATACCAAAGTATACATATCTCGTGTTACAGCGTCGGTTCTTATACTCCTCCGAAACAGCTGAACCGATTTTTAATAAATTTTATATGCATAGAAATATTTTTAGCAAGGAAATTATTATTATTAGGAGCCTGTAGTGTCCCACTGCAGGGCATAGGCTTCTCTACTCCCCTTCCATAGCTCGCGGTCTTGTGCGGTAGATTGCCAATCTGTCGAACTTGTCCAGGAAAGCAAAGGAAAGGAAATATATTTCCAAAAAATCCCCATGACAGATCAAATGATGGAATATCACATTGACTACGAAACCCTAAAAGTGAATGACAAAGGGACTCACGATCATGAGATGTGACAGGTTGTAGAACTGCTCCGCCGTGAACTGGTCGCCGACGCCCTTCTGTTCGCAAATCTTCAGCATGGCCGCGCCCGCCGCCAGACGCAAGTGAGCCATCTCCGCTTTCGACAGCCGGTTTTGCTAAAATACATCAAAAATTAAATTAATATTAATTAAATAAATTAAAAATACATAATTTTTTATGTACTTGAAATATTTTTAAAGGCAAAATTCATCTTCAAAAATTCACTTGCGGCGAGTTCAAGTGAATTTTTGAAGATGAATTTTTCCTTTAAAAATATTTCTAGTAAATATGCCTTGAGCAATAAAAACAAATTTACGAAATATTTTTTATGTACTTGTTTGATTTTATTATGAATTACAAAATTACAATACAAAAAGTCAAATATATCAAAATTAATTATATACAAAATAAACTATATTACACATTATTATTACTTAATTTCTTCTATGGTTTTCGCGATTTTGCATAATGAAACACTTTATTTTCCGGCTTTAATCGCGCTTTATTCATGTTTTTAAACGAGCTGAGCTTTCGCCAACTTTACAGTTGGCTTTTTCAAGGTTTAAAAACGTGAATAAAGCGCGATTAAACCCGGAAAATAAAGTGTTTTATTCTCATTATTATTACTATCCTACTAATATTATAAAGCTGAAAGTTTGTGAGTATGTATGAATGTGTGTTTGTTACTCAATTACGTAAAAACCGCTGAACGGATTGCAATGCAATGCAAACTTGGAATAACACATAGGTTACTTATTATCCCAATAATCCCGCGGGAACGGGACAGGAAACCGCGGGGTGCAACTAGTATAGTATAAACCAAGATCGGTCTGTATGTTTGTATGTATAAAATAAATAATAAAAATAAATATAAATGTTTCACTACATTGCACACAGTGCAATCTAATTAGCCCCAAATTAAGCACTAGGCTTGTACTATGGGTACTAGACAACGGATATACCACATATAATACATATTTTTTTTGTAAATATACAATTTGTAACGGGTAAGTCCTTTTAATCCGAAAGGGGGTTGTTCTAGACGTCTAGACGACGGGCGTCATATTGAAGCCAAAGCGTAAAGAACGACTCTAGAGTTAACTCCCGAGCGTAGCGGGGGTGTTAAAATATTTAACTCTTGAGCGAAGCAAAGGAGTTTATTTATATCCTCTTTCACCAGAGCCACCACAAACAACATTTTAAATTTCTTTAAGCCCTAGGGCACTTAATACCATAGGCCCTAGAGACTAATGAATCACTTTACGTTGACCTTTTTGGTTAAATAAAATAACTTTGTTTAGCCGTACATATGTAAAAGCATTCTATGGATATAGATGGTAAACATACCTGCAAAAGATCCCCCTTGTGCACAATAAACGCGTTCAGCATCCGGAAAGTCTTCTGAGCAGACAACTCGTCCTTCTTCAAACCGAGCAGCCAGCGAGCCATGCACTTGAGTCCCTCGAGCTTGCAGCGTGTCTCTTCAGGTAGATCCTGTTCCTCGCACCACGGATCCTCGGGAGCGGTGGGGCCGCCGCCGCCTTCGCGGACTAGGAGCTCTTTTACTATCTGTGGATTGAATGTGGGATTTAAAATATAGTTAATGGTATGTAAGGCTGAAAAGTTGATTTTTGGTGCGAGTACTTGATTGAAGGTTGAGCCTAGGAATCCTGAGTGAAGCGAAGGTTTCAAATATGGACGACAAAGACGGCCGAGTTTCATACGTTCCACTGTTCTGATGTTTACTCACATACTTTAAAAAAAGATGACTACAAATTCGAATGACGTTTTCTTTTACACATCATCAAGGTATACTAAAACTGAAATCTATAGAGCGTGCTTAGATTTTGCGAAGACTAAACTTTGACTTAAGTTCTTTGCTTAGGAAAGTCGAAGTTTTTGAAATTTAGAATTACATTCTAAATTTGAAAATCTTAACCAACGAAAAACAATTACCTAAACTTTGCTTCTCTGTTATGATAATATGACTATGAAGATCAATTTTTGTTATACATATGTATTGTATTACAAAATGTTGCTTAGACAATTTGGACTATAGATTCAAATTCAAAGTTTCTGCTAAGCATAAACTTGCCAGGTTTCTGCTGAGCTAAGTCTAAGTACGCTCTATAGATTTCAGCCTAAGTTCCTACCTTTCTCGAGACAATATTCTTGATATGAACGGGGAAGTTGTCGGGCAAGTTGTGTGCTATGTGTCCGAGAGTGACGATGGCCGTGCGGTAATGCTCCGAGTGGGGGTTGAGAGTGGCCTTCAGAGTCTCCAGGATCTCCGTGAATATCTGCGTCCTTTGTTCCGGTACATTCACGAATAGACATCTGGAAAGGCGTTTGGAGATGTAGGGAACAGTTAGAAAAGTCTTTGTGACCAAGCAGTTTACCCTCCAAGCTCGCAAGGCGCTCATTAGTTAACAATTATCACACAATGACTGTTTAGACCAGTAGTGGGCAAACTACGGCCCGCAAAGGGCTTTAACCGCTCCTCAACCGAAGGACGGATCCGTCCAAAGGCGTTGTCGACCGAAGGACGGATCCGTCCTGTGATTTTTTGATTTTTGTTTATTTGATTTTATTTATTATTTATGGGGTATTTTGGTGTGAATATGGTTTAATTGCCGGCAGGTTGAAATACTTTACGAAAATAAATCAACTTCCGTAAAAAAAAGTTGACCGTATCATCAATATTGCCTGTCAAAAATTCACGATTGGAAAAGTCATTTTCCCGCCATTTTATTTTTTATTATTTTTGTTTACTGAAATTAGATCCTATTTTGATGTAAATATGTTTTTTTTCCTGTTGACAAGTACTATTTACAAAATACAAAATAACGTACGAGTGGAGTTGTGATAAATAATGGTCAATAAAATAAAAACCATACCATTTTTATTCTACAAATTACTGTAAATTAGGTTCGTTAGTTATCAATCTTTCCGAAAAATCTTAGTTCCTTGTGTGATGGATAGACAAACGCAGTATTTCAACCGAAACGCGGGGAAGACGCGCGTGACCTTGAATGACCTTGAAACTGCTGGTAGACAAGGGATACACTTTTTTGGTTGACACAGTTGACGAAAGGTTAATCCGGCCTGTGACCATCAAATTTATATCAAGTGCAGATTTTGTTAAATAAAAATGTCTCAGTCGATCAGTATTTTACACTCACGTAGGCACAAGTGGGAACATGGAGATAAATAGTAGCCTATATAATATTCCAGGTCTTCAGCTATCTATACAAAGTGTAACGGGTATGCCCTTTTAAGCCGAAAGGGGGTTGTTCTAGACAGGAACAACTTTAGTTCTACGACTATTGAAAATTCGAACTTTCATTTTGAAAATTTTGAGGTTTTGTTTCACTGAAAAAACAGCTGCTTTTGAAAATAAAGGTAATTAACGATTTGATTGTAGCTGACCAAACTAAATAAAAGGACAAAATAAGGTCAATGACCTCGAACTCTGAGGAACAGCTGATTTTCAAGTAAACTTTACACTTAACATTTTCGAAAAGTACTTCGAATTTTCAAAAGTCGTAGAACAAAAGTTGATCGCCTAGAAGTCCAAAACAACCCCTTTTCGGCTTAAAAGGGCTTACCCGTTACATCTTGTATATTATAAGTTTCATCGTAGCCGGTTCAGTAGTTTCAGCGTGAAAGAGTAACAAAGTCGCATACAGACACACATACTTGCAAACTTTCGCGTTTATAATTTTAGTAAGATAAGTGTAAAATAACATAATAGGATTGAAATACTTGGCCCACCATAGATTATTTGCGTAAATATTAGCACGCGAAGGACAAAGTTTGCCCATCCCTGGTTTAGACTGTAATTGTCTTACCTGACAGCATTCTTTGCTTGTTTCGGAGTACCAACTTCAGCGTAAGCCTTGCAGAGGGTTATTAGTTTCGGGAACAAAATGGGACATGCTTCACCTGCAACAAACATACAGTTATAAATACCAAAATAAATATAAATCTGTTATGATAAACAAGAAAGATGATCTAAAAAGAACGATGAGAAATAAGTATTGAATGCAGAGTGAGCAGAGCGGTGTTGGTCTAGTGGTAGATACCCCGACTTTCATTCCGAAGGTCGTGGTTTCAAATTACGGTCGCGCACCAATGTGTTTTTCTTTAAGAA
Source organism: Idaea dimidiata (assembly GCA_949358125.1). Lineage (NCBI taxonomy): Eukaryota > Metazoa > Arthropoda > Insecta > Lepidoptera > Geometridae > Idaea > Idaea dimidiata. The sequence goes on from OX442342.1 coordinate 4,650,260, forward strand.
AAATGTATGTGCGCTATTAACATCGCTCTTACGATGATGGAAAACATCGTGAGAAAACCCACGACTTAAAATCACGCACAAAGGCCAAATAGTAGGGCTAATTGCGGAAACACACAAGTTAAAACTTTTAAGTATTGAATGCATTTTCAGTATAATTTATTGTATAAAAAAGTATGGAATAAAAAGGTTCGTATTTAAACGTGAATGTGAGGAGTTTCTCGCCTTCTCGTTCTCGCGTTTGCCTAATCTCTGTCTGGAGTTGGTATTTTTGGCCGAGACAAAGGATTTCTCGGCCGAGAAGAGATAAGATTCCTACACTCACTGTGTCTCATTGTTCATTTTGTTGCGATGAATTTTCCGACTACCTTGAATAACTATTTTTTTACTTAATTTTAGTTACATTAACTGTATTTGTGTGTATTTCTATGTATAATATGTATGTATTTACAAAAGAAAAATAAATATAAGTAGTATCCGTTGTCTAGGCACGGTAACACAAGCTTAGCAGCTTACCACGGGGCTAGATGGCGCTGTGTGTTCGTCACAGGATTTATTTATTTATTATTAACAAAGTTACAATAAGCAATGGCACACATAGGCAGACTTTATGCAGTTTGAATATCGGTATCCATTGTGGATAAGAAAGTGACTCACTTCACTCACTTTCACTTTCACGTGAAAACCGCATACTCTTGACGAGACCTGTCGGCGAGACTTGACGCTGATTCTACTCGCAGTGAGTCTGTAGGGCATATTATACTTACCAAGCGGCCTATATTTCCCCAGGAAGGTGAGCGCGGCCAGTATGTGCGGAGCGACAGTATCGTCGTCCAGCTCCAGTAGGGACGTGAGCCGCTCTAGTACGTCGGCGTGCAGGAAGTGAGCGGGGAACACGAAGGACAGCATCACGAGCAGCTTCAGGCCTCGTTCCGCTGCTGTTTTTATGTCTGTACCTGCGACAAAGTGATAAAAATTAGCGACTAAGTGCGAATTAGTAGGGTAAAGGATTCTCATTCGTTAGTACTCCACTCCAAAGGTTGCCTGGAAGAGATCGCTTTCAGCGATAAGGCCGCCCATTGTTCTTCCTAAATTTAAGCTGTATTTGTTTCTATCTATTTATCTTGTAATTTATATGGTGTGTACAATAAAGAATTTATTCATTCATTCATTCATTCCAATTTACTGGCTCTGTAGTTCATTACCCTATAAAAAAACAATATTTCTAGTAAAATGTACTATTTTCATAATTTTTAAGTGTTTCCTTCGCAAAATTTAAAGAAATGATTTCCAAAAATTTGCACCTAACAGGACTTGAACCTGCAGCTTTGGGCCCCAACGCCTTATCTATTTTGGCCACAGCTCATATTTTTTAAATTTCCAATAAATTGTAGTGAAGTGCCAACGTTTGGTATCTTTACCCTACATAATATAACCAGTGCAAAAATATGAAGTTTTTGAGTACTACTTAATTGGTTATGTATTTTTTTCTTTTATTCTATAAAGCTATGTTAGTTTGGAACTCTAGCACATTCCCAGTATCGTCGGAATCGGTTCAGTAGTTTTTGTGTAAAGAAGTAACAAACGTCACCACAATCATTTTTGCGTTTTTTTATATTGTTTTCTATTTTTAATAAATTAGTACGAGAAAGCATAAATTTATCTTTGTTTTGTAATCTACCCTAAAGAAAAATAGTAGCCGTGTCTCGCGGTTTCACCCGTGTAAGGCGATCACGTGGGATTATCCTAAGTTACTTCTCGATAATGTAGCTTTTTCTATAGGTTTAAGAAATTGGAAAGAAGTAAGGGAGAAATTTGAAATCGGACCAGTAGTTTTGGAGCCTATTTGTTGCATACAAGCACCGCGTACAATCAAATAAATCTTTCTTTTTTATAATTAATTAATTAAATAGCATATAAGTATAAGATAACTCACCACACTCCTCAGCAATGCTAGGATCGGTCCCTTTGACCGCTCCCTCGACATATCCCACCAGTATAAGCAAGGACTCATGGTCAATCATCACCGAGCTCACTCGTTCCAACAACATCTTCACTGTGTTGTAGTAGAGGTTTGTCATTACAGGCAGGCCGAGTTTCTTCAGGACGTTTGACTGGAATGGTAGTATACGAATGTGATGAAGGTAATTTGGTGTCGTGATCAGGATGGGGCAAAATACATATTTATAGTTTTTTAGTTGTAGACTAATTAATTGTTTACGCGCTCGTTTTCCGCAAATATACCGCCTTAAATTTGGGTCCTTTTTGCGTGATGAATTGTTCTAGTCTAAACAGACTTCATTTCAAATACAAAAAAAACTAAAACGTCAGATAGTAATGACGATTGCTTTAAAAAGGTGTGTCAAATTGTAGTCTACAATTAAAAATATAAGCTGAAAGAAGGTTGTCTTAGACGTCTAAGCGAACGTCTTTGTTCAACGGTTTTTAGAAATTTGAACAATTTCGGGCAAAATATCAGTTTGACGTTCTCTTGGAAAAATCAGCTGTTTCTTATAGTTAGTTGGCCTTGTTTGGACTACAACTATCTAAACATGATTTATGTTCACTCAGCTGGTTTTTTTTTTCAGTTTAACATAACGGGTGCAAAACAAACCCAAACTAGATAAAGTAGAAGGTCTAGATAGCTAGCTAAAAAAATAGAAACAACTACTCACAGTGGTACGAACACAAACTTCGCAGCTAACATTCGGGTTCAGTATCCTCTCCATTCCTTGCAACAACTCCGGCGCCTGTTTCATGTGGCTGGAGAACTTGTTCAAGAACTCCTGCGACTTCACCGACTCGGGCAAGAACTTGGAGCTTATGTGCAGGACTTTAGCTATCATCTCCTTCTGAACCGCCGGGGTTGGCGGCTTTCTGTGTAACTCTACCCATTCTGGAATGGAAAGCTAATATTGTAGCACATATAAATCTTACTAATATTATAAACTATCCTTTCAGCATGTTTAGTTAGGATATCCCCTGAAAGCATCGAAATGGTTCTCCTGTATACATATGATAGACATTTCACAATCTTTAAACACTTTCTCTAATCAAATAAACTTGTATTATAGTAACCAAGATGGCCTATTCTTGTAATTAAATTAGACTAAATATAATTTCAATCAATGGTTAATTTCAAATTTAAAGTTTGTGAAATGACATCTGTAATTCCACACGGCATCATAATTAATGTGAACGGAGATTTGATTCGCGCCGAAGGAATCGATTTTTATATATTTATATGAAATTGTTGTGGCAGTGTGCGGATGGGTGCGGGTCATCCGAGTCGGACGACTCTGATGACGTCATCGGAAATATCAATGTGTTAATCCACGGGTAAATGTTCTTTATCTCATATATTATAAGGTACTGTTTCCCGGTGACGACAAAAATTCGATTCCTTCGGCTCAGTTCACCTTTATAGGTGGGCTACTAGCCCACCATAGGGCTATAGCTTGTGTTATGAAGACACCATGAATATAAGAATTATTTTTATTTTCCTTGTACATATACTTAATACACCTACTTATTAAAAGTTAAAACAAAACTTGTAAATTAGGTACCTGCAACTGTTCTCCGAACGGCCAACTGATGTTTCTGTAACTCAATAAACGCCTTAGTTGCATTGTCATCGACATTGGACATTAGATAATACAATTTCTTCATCCGCATCGGCGGAGGCAGGGTATAAGGAACCAGCGATGTATTCAACAGCCGTTCAACTAACAGCCTGTCTTCCAACGCAGTCATGTAATAACCGTGAAGGATTTTATCCTTAATCCATTGAGCTGCTTTCTCCGTAGCAGGAGGCACTGAATCCTCGGTCAAAAACTTCTTATAAATCATAGCTAGACCGGACATCGCTTCTTTCCTGATCTTGAATTTCTTATCTAACGTCCGCTCTTTGACGAAGTGTAGCAAATCTTCGGATTCAGCGACTGCATGGAAATCTCTTTGAGCCGTTGCTATAATGGCCATTACTACTTCGAATCTGACTTGTTCATGAGCGTCGTGTTGTCTCATTTTCAACGTCTCAGTGATGTCCGGTCTCAAATCTGGGTGGTGTACGAGAAAGTGCATGCAATACTGGACACATTTTATCCGTATAGGCACTGATATATCGTTGAATCTGCCTAGGAAAGCTCGCCATAAGGCTGGGTATTGTTTAGCCAACTCTGACCCCGGTTCGGAGAACATTCGTGCCAGTAAGGCTACTCCGCTGAGTCTCTCTTGAAACTGTGCCGATTTCAGCTTGCATTCCAACTGGGGAAGTACGGCGAGTAAAATGGCGGGGCAGCACTGGTACAGTTCGTATATTAGCTCGTACACTTTGGAGAATATGAGAAGGTGTTTCTCTTCTTTTCCGAGGATTAAGACGTGGTTGAAGAACTGGGGAAGAAATTTGGAAATATTTTAATAATGTATTAATATCGTTTTTGATGAGGAACCAATTCTTGAAGTCAGTGTAGCACACATCTAAAAGGAAGATGGCGGTAGAACAAGATCCGGACCATTTTCCTTAGTTGCTCCTGGGTGATGATTATCGCCTGTGAAATTAATGTCATATTAGAGATATGTCGAAAAAACATTGTGGATTTCTATATTTTTTTCGAATTACCTCTAATTTCACATTAGTCTCACGCCGCGAGAATTCAAGCCCAGGATGGCTATTCGGTAAGGGCGATGCAGGCAACAAGCAGGCGAGATGCAGGCAATGTACGTTATTTCGTAATCTACAAGGGTCCAAATGTTAAATCGGCCTGCTTGTTGCCTGCATGTCGTAGTTTGGGAAATTCTATAGGCCACAGCTGCTAAGCTGCCAATCTCCGATTGGCCCGCAATCTACTCGTATTGCACTCTAGCCCAATCAAGGGGCCGAAAGATACGCCCTTGTCTCCGAGCTAATCATCAGTATGAAGCAGGTTTGAAATATACGTTATGTCTTATAGAATAGGGTTTATTTTTGTCATGCAACTGCTCTGATCCTGCATTATAAATGCTTTAGATACGCAACGTCCGTATGGAATAAATGCCCAGGTCCAAAAATCGGACTCCACTTGATGCTACGACATAGACCGCTAGTTTTTACAATAAGTTGTATAATAACATAGTACATTTCAGGCTAAAAGTAAAGTAACAAAAAATCTTAATATATAAAAATGAATCCCTTTTTCCCTTGGTCACGGCATCACGCATAAACGGCTGGTCCGATTTCGATAATACTTTTTTTGTTGTCTTCCTTTTGATCAGGAGAAGGTTCTTATGAAAGAAAAAATGCTAAACTGATTTTGATAAACCTTACGCGGGTGAAACCGCGGGGCGCAGCTAGTAATTTATAATTTAGAAAACCGACTTAAAAAAAGACGGTCTTACAATGGACAAAATAACCTCTACATACAGTGCAACCTACTTATGTATTTGTTATCTGAAGTCGTGTCAATTATCAAGAATCATCTCAATAGGCCAAGCCACCTTCGAGTAATCGATGAACAATATGATTGATTAATGCGTTTTGAGGAGCATAACCATTCATCACTCCGAAGATCCTCATCAAATTTTATGGGACCATCTCAGAGCTCACACCTTTCTATTAAAAAAAAAGTCATCTTAATCGGTCAAGCCATCTTTGAGTAATTGGTGAACATACAATAAAAAAATATATACATACAGACGAATTGAGAACCACGTCCTTTTTTTAAAGTCGGTTAATTGTAATTGTTTATTTATTTATTTATTAGGAAGTTCAACAGCTATACATATACACTTATAAAACATATGGTAACAATAGGAAGCCAATTACAGAACTTCACGAACAGGAATCGATTTAAACAAAAGAACCTTAAGTGCAACAAAAAAAAATCAAATTAACACATTAAGAACACACTTCACCTTAAGAAGAAACAAAAAATAAATAAATTAGGCCTAATCAAATCCAGGATCAAAGAAAATATTATTTAGCCGCCGTCTTGCTAATGCTACGCTAGTGCAAAATAGGTCTAAATCAGCAATTCCACATAAATTATTAAAGGTCGTACATGCTCGCAGCAGATAAGTATTCTGTCTATAGTTGGTAACAGCACGCGGTACAAATAAATATTCTTATCAATAATATTTGCGGAAAACGAGTCCGTAATGTTTACGGACTCGTTTTCCGAGTCAAAGTTCCGTTAAAAAAATCACACTTACCGCTTGAATATAAGGTTCTAAAGTTTCACTGGTCTTCAAGATGAGTTCTTTGGCGAGCGCGTACGCATGTTTCTGCTCTCTCTTGTTGGGCTCGACCAAGTTCATCAGGATGACGTTGAGGAGTTCGTTGGAGACCACGTCTGACTCCGTGATCAATGGGCACAGGACGTCGAGCATGAACGACTTCACTTTTGTTGAGTGTTCCGTGCTGTAAAAAAAGTTACAAATTAACCCCCTTACTTATAAACGCTAATAAATGCGCTGCATAACTATTCATCGTTTGTCTTTTACTGTCACATGACGTTTCAAAGTTGACAGACAGAGACAAACGTCACATAACTTAGTCTTGTGTAAATAATATTTTATAAGAAAGGGAGTTACTACGTTATAGAATAATGTTTAGTTTATCTCTGGTGAAATGCTTGACATTCAGCCTTAGTCTAACAATCTACTATTTCATCACTCCTGTTCGGAAAGTTTAACTTTCATCAGCCTGGTTGAAAGTGGTTCATTTCATCCCTAGGGTGAAAAGTATACTTATTTCTTTAATAAATGCAACCATTTGACACTTTTTTTCTATAGAAACATTAATAAGTAAAATTTCGGATTTATAATACTACTAGCTGCGCCCCACGGTTTCACCCGCATAAACGTGTTTCCGCGGGAATATTGGTAAAAGGAAGCCTATGTGTTATTTCAGGTCTCCACCTGCCTATATTTCAAGTTTCTTCGCAATCGGTTCAGTAGTTTTTGCGTGATTGAGTAACAAAGTCACATACATACATACAAACATTCGCGTTTATAATATTAGTAAGATATAGACGTGTATGTATGTATGTAGATTAGCTGCACCCTGCGTTGCGTTGTTCTAATGTAAGCTTTGAACTCTGAATAAAATGTATGAATGTCTGATTTCTCGAGTTCTCGATAACTAATTCAAAAACAAAGATTGATGGATCGGAACTTGACGATAGTGATCTAAAATACGTAGTTGACAGAGAGAGAGAGATGAGGTAATAGTGAGAGGTTGACATTTCGAGAAGTTGTCTATTTGCGAAGTTTACATTTTAAGAAGTTGACGTTATAAGAAATGTGAATTTTTGTCCGGTTGACATTATGAGAAGTTGACATTATGAGCTGAAACGAACTTTAACTTTTAACTTTAATCAAGAACAGGGACCCGCGTAACTCCCGTCGAGTTCAACTCGACGTCGTTTTGGGAATACGATGCTGTCGATAACGGGGTTGAAAAAAGCTACCGCGCAAGGAGCGAGCACAAATTGTCAACGTTAAAGCCACAGACAAAATAGCATAGGGTCGAATTCACACACTGCATGTACTCACTCGATCGATATTACAGTTAGGCTGAATATCCCACTAATATTATAAATCCGAAAGTTTAGTTAGATGTTTGTTTGTTTGTGTGACAATCACGCAAAAACTTCAACAGTACTTCAATGGGCAGTAGGTAGGTGAAGTAAGGCAAAATTTGTATGTCAGTAAGTGATGATGACGATGAATGACGATCGATGACGATCAATGACAATAGATGCCGATGGTTCAAAAACAACGAAATTACGCAATTTTTGTTTTTGATCCGGATATCCGGATATCTTTTTTAAAATATCTTTCAAAGACAGACACCGCTAAGTTACGATTTTATTATAAGTATAGATGTACCGTTTTCTTCAGTCCGTTAGTTTTTACCCTTTCTGGGTCCGGAACCCTAAAAATTACCTACCTAAGTAAAAATGCAATTTAACAAAATACGTATGTAAATTGAAAAAAAAAAACATTTTCTACTACAAACAATCCACCACCCCCTCACTTCTAAGAAGTCATACAAAACTCACCCCAAAACTATTTTTAACGTTGATAAGATAATTTTATTTCAAATTAGGGTGCCACTACTTTTGGTATAACGCGCTAAAAAGTTTCACACATAACAAGTCAGACTTATTTTTACGAAACTAGCTGCGCACCGCGGTTTCACCCTCGTAAATCCGGTTCCCGCGGGAATACAAACTTTAGCGTTTATAATATTAGTAAGATTTTATAAATGTTACCATCCAAAGGTTGCCTGGAAGAGATCGCTTTAAGCGATAAGGCCGCCCATTGTGCCACCAATTTTTAAATTGTGTGTTTTCTTTATACGTATTTGTATTTGGTGTGTATAATAAAGAATTTATTCATTCATTCCATATTGTTCATGCAAAGTTTCTTAGCACTAAGCAGGTCTGAGCTAAGCCGCGGACAAAGGGACATGACAAAACTATAAAGGTTCCTGCGGTCTGATTACCTTATTCTGTTGCTAAGAAATCTCAATTGAAATTGTTGTATTCGCGTCATTCAGTAGCAAACGAATTGCCATTGCTTTTGAACTAGCCACTGTAATTGTCAAATTTAATATCCGTTACTAATTTCAATGGTTTCAATCGATATTTGTTAGCAACATAGTAACATAGTAGTTAACTGTGTGTTTCCACAATTAGCCCTACTATTGGGCCTTTGTGCGTGATTTAAAGCCGTGGGTTTCCTCACGATGTTTTCCTTCACCGTAAGATCGATGTTAATAGTGCACATAATTTTGCCTTAAAGAAAAATACATTGGTGCGCCAACCGAATTCGAAACCACGACCTTCGGAATGATAGTCGAGTTATGTACCACTAGATCAACACCGCTCTAGGAAGTAATCAAAGTATTCTAGAGTAACATAATCAGCTAGACGTCGATTAAGAATCATTTTAAACATACTCACTTGACAATCTTAAACATGAGCGAGAAAAGCGCGCAAAATATCTCCTGACAGTCTTCAAGCTCAAAGCACATGTTGAAAGACTTCACGTAGGCGAGGTTCTCCAGAAGGTAGAAGTAACGCTTGAACGCCGGGTCTTTGGGGTCGCGGAGACCTTGCAGTTGGGCTATCAGGAACAGGAAGATGGTTTTAACCTGCGGAAAAATACAAAACATATTATCTTTTAAAACCCGATATGTCAGCGTTTGGCTATTTCGCCTGATGGTAAGTCATGATATGGCTAAGATGATGCACGCTCATCTAGAAGAAAAAAGACTGCAGTACAACGAAATCCGACTCGACCCGGAAAATATTCTGATAAAACCAGCAATTTCAATACCTACTTGTGATCAAGCTCCTCAGACGATATAGACCAGTTCTTTGGACATTGTCGAGACAATGTTAAACTCAAATTACTTAGAGCTACTTGAAGGCACCTGTTCCTACTCTTAACACGGTGATTACTTAGTTGGATGCATACACACTTAGTTGGATGCAGCAAGCAAATAATCACACAGTTGTGTAAATGAATATGAATATGTGACAGAAAGAATTCTTTGGTAAGTTGAAGCGCCAGAGGATGGTACATCTTGACCAATCTTGTTCATAACCGTACAGCTACTCGAAGTTACCTGTTCCTGTTTTTATACAATGCTTCAGGTGCGTAAACACGCAGCATGCCACATCACGAGACGGATGCGAGAGGAAGAACTCGTCAGCAAGATGAAGCGCCAGAGGAATCAACTGTTGGTACATCCCCTCATCTTGACATGTTTATAAACTAACAGCTTCTTGAAGTTACCAGCTCCTAATCTTTATAGGGGGCTTCAGGTACGTACACACGCAGCACGTCAGCGATGCAACAAGCGATGAGGAGCTGGACATCTCGAGCGGATGCGAAAGGAAGAACTCGTCAGCAAGGTGGAGAGACAGAGGAATGTACTGTTTGTACATCCCCTCATCTTAACCTGTTTATAACCTAACAGCTTCTTGATATTACCTGCTCCTGATCTTTATAGGGGGCTTCAGGTGCGTACACACGCAGCACGTCAGCGATGCAACAAGCGATGAGGAGCTGGACATCGCGAGACGGATGCGAGAGGAAGAACTCGTCAGCAAGGTGGAGCGCCAGAGGAATGTACTGTTGGTACATGCCCTCATCTTGACCGAGACCTTGTAGGGTGTGGGCTAGGACCTGTTAAGATAAAATTATGGATGAACTTATACGACGAATTTAACCCTGGAAAATATACAATGCAAAATCGCGAAAACAAAAAAAAAATATTTAAAATTATATTATGATGGTTACAAGCTCTGTGGTGCGATGGGTGACACAAAAGATTGCAGGTTCTAATCCAGCTGTGATCAAGTTGTTATGCTGGCTGGCTATAAAAGATTGTTTCTGGCTGTGTATGTTAAGAATATGTTTAGAAATGGAAGTGTTGTATTTTATCCATTACTAACCCCTTGTTAATGCCATGATAATTTTCAAAAACCCAGGTAGTGACCTACACATGACAAAGAATACGCCCTCCAAATTTTACGTCACCAGGAAAAGCGGTTTAGGCTACGCGTTGATATATAGTTCAAACAGTCAGTGCTTAAATTTAATGTGGAAGATTTTATTTCTATATTAGCTTATTTGCTTAGATTGGGACTAGATAATGTTAGTAATATTAATATTAGAGTCGCCGATTCACCCATTTACTTTTAAGGTGACATACTCACGATATTGGCGGCAAGGATCTCAATATTTCTTAGTAATTACCAAACATTCGGAAATACTATTATAGTGTTTTAATTTTCATTTTCTTATCTTCATTTTGGTAGTTTTCTTTACACGGTTGGTTAACTTTTATAACAGAAAAAATAAATTTAAAACAACTCGTTTAAATCGAAATTTTCATTTAACAGCTAAACGTGACTTATTTAATTTAAACCTCTATTTTTTCTGTATTAAACAATCATACTTTTTATTTTTAAATAAACGTCAGTTTTACACCTCGTCATTTTTCATAATCGACATTAGTATGCTAAACATACACTTGAAATTGGTAGAACAGTTTTACTAAATTAGCAATAGCTTGAAATTGGTAGAACAGTTTTACTAAATTAGCAATAGTTATCCTGTTATTTTAGCTTATAGATCAGTATATTTTGTGTTTCTTTTATAAGTGAATTTGTAAATTCTTTTAGAGAAATAAACGCCATAAACCATTATTAGGAATTGTTTGATTAAACTCACTAACATTTTGCATAGTCGCATCTTACGTCCTTCTTTTACACATCTGAAATTTGCTAGTTCTATCTCTGTCACGTGATTAGGTGAGTATGGTGCCTTAAGTTTTCTTTGTATTTGTCTTACTTTTGTTGAACACTCATAGTAATTGCTTGTTGTGCAAATTAAATAATAATCTAACGTTATTATATCTATCCATACTAATATTATAAAGAAGTAACGTTGGTAACATGTATGTATGTAGGTATACTGGAGGTAATCTCCGAAACCGGTCCCTCTACCGCGTAACTCCCGGCGAGTTCATTTCGACTTCGATTTGGGAATACGATACTTTTGATAACAGGGTTGGAAAAAACTACCGCGCAAGGAGCGAGTAGAAATTGTCGCAATTTCTGCTCGCTCCTTGCGCTGTAGCTTTTTCCAAACCCGTTATCAACAGCATTGTATTCCCAAATCGACGTCGAGTTAAACTCGACGGGAGTTACGCGGGAGGGGGACGAACCGATTTGACAAAATTCTTAGCCAATAAAAAAATCCTGTGACGAACACACAGCGCCATCTAGCCCCATGGTAAGCTGCTAAGCTTGTGTTACGGTGACTAGACAACGGATATACTACTTATATTTATTTTTCTTTTGTAAATACATACATATTATACACATAAATACACCCAGACCAGATACAAATATTTATTTTTAAACATAAATATTTACACCCAGCGGGAATCGAACCCGCAACCTTCTGTATTGCAGCCAAGCGTTCGCCCGACGCGCCACAGAGGTCGTCGAAGCCAATAGAAAACTACATTATCCAGGAGTAATATGGGCTACTTTTGATCTCAATATTCCCGCGAAATCGGGTCTTAAGGGGGTGAATTAAGACGCAGCTAGTCTATATCATTTCGTCTTTCAAAATTAGGCATCGAACGCAAAATTTCAACAATAGCGCCAGAAACCTCGTCATCTATTGATTGGGGATTGTTTTCGTACACTACACTACGTCTCACGGACACACAAAAGTGAAGCGTCACATGACAAACATCCAAAGAATCCACTCTCATTATGTCATTATAACAAATAATGTAACTAGGTCACGCCCGTGTCTTTAAATATTATATTATTATGTCAAAGTGTATTTTTCGGCTTATGTTCGGCTTAGTTAAAAATATATCACTTACTTATTTATAGGCTCAGGAATAAAACTGAAGCAGTACATAATATTATTATTACGCATCGTTAATTACTATTATGATATTTTCTGTCTTTAAAAATATTGTGAAGTAAAGTTTAGATAAAAAAGCCATCGAATGTGTCTTTAAATTACTATTGTGATATTTTCTATCAACCAACCTTGAAAAAGCCAACTGTAAAGTTGGCGGTCGGTCGGTTAAAAATCATGAATAAAATGCGATTAAACCCGGTAAATAATAGTAGTTAATGCACATACTAACGCCCTGTCTTAAATAGCGGGCGTCATATTGAATCCAAAGCGTACGAAGGACTCTAGAGTTAACTTCCGAGCGCAGCGAGGGTGCTAAAAACTTAACTCCTGAGCGAAGCGAAGGAGTTATGTACCTAGAGTCCTGAGTGAAGCGTGGGATTCAAGCGCCCAAGATAAAGACAGTATTTATTACCGAGGTGAATACTTTACACATCTACTGCGAGACAATAAAAAAGTAACAAAAATAAGCATTTAACTAACAACAAACCAATACACGAATGCAACGTGTATGAAATATATTTACAGCTCTATATTAATGAAATTTAACAATATTACCTCAAAATGACGAAACCAAACATCGGCCTTAGCCTATGAATAAAAAAGTTGGGGCTTTATAATAACTAAAACTTTTTGCCTTACCCTTCCGTCGAAATAAAAATAGAAGACAAATATCCCAGTTTCTATTTTTTTAAGTGTTATGGCTAGGTGGCCAGTTCAAAATGGCCGTATGCTACCAGAACCTTAGTTCCAAATTTAAATTACTTTATGCCCTAGGTGCATAATGAGCACTTTATGCACCTAGGGAATGAATACTCGCTTTACGTTGACCTTTTTGGTCAAATAAAGTAACTTTGTAGAGCAGTAGGTGTGTAAAGTGTTTTATTATGCAAAATCGCGAAAACCATACAAGAAATTATATTTTCTATGTTTAAAAATATAAACTAAAGTTGTTTGAAGTTTTATGCAGACTGTATTGTTGCATGTTTATTATTATTATAGAAGTGTCCATAGTGTACCTTACTGTCGGTGTACCCAATCCTTCTAATATTATAAAGCTGAAAGATTGTAGTATGTGTGCGCTCGCAATCAAGCAAAAACTACTGAACCAATTGCGAGGAAACTTTTATCCCGATGTTCTCGCGGGATCGGGACTTGCGCGGATGAAACCGCAGGGCGCAGCTAGTCCACAAATATAATATAAATAATGTATTCTGTGCCTTAGTGTAATTAATTATTGACTTAATTACCAAATGGAATGCAAACTAATTATCAGTATTAGTCCAAATCATTTGTGTTGAGTACCTATTATATTACACACTACCTATTCATTAACTTTAGGCTAATTACCCAAATCTATTTTTTGTTGGTCTGTTCGTTTGTTTTACAAACGTGACGCTTTTGTAAAATTACTAAGTAAATGTCGTAAACCAGCACCCATATCATCTATCCTGATATAGTAAGAGACGTTATGGTCTAAGACAGGGATGGGCAAACTTTTTCCTTCGCGTGCTCATACTTACGCCAAAAATCTATTATTAAAAATATTATAAACGCGAAAGTTTTAAAGTATCTGTATGTGATCCTGTATCTACGTAAAAACTACTTTTGCGATGAAACTTAGAATATGGATAGCTGGGAGACCTGGAATATCAAAGGCTACTTATTCCCACTTATGCCTATGTGATTGTTTATTACGGGCCGCGGATCAACAGAGAGATTTTTACTAAGCACTTGATTTTTAATTTGATATTCGCGGGCCATATTTAAGCCATTCGCGGGCCGGAGATGGCCCGCGGGCCGTAGTTTGCCCATCACTGGTCTAAGATGTAACACGCTCATCTAGAAGAAGACAGCAGTGGAATACGGTTCGACCCGTCTTCCTTAGTGGTTGCACCGATCTACGTATCGGAACTCGAACGATTCCGCTTGGTACTACAACTTAGGCTGGTAGGTCGTAATAATCCGCCTCTCACCAACAAACCTCTTTTGAGCAGGAGATTCCGTAGCCATATTCTTATAGACCCAGGCTAAAGGGCCAAAAAATATTAAAATAGATTGAGGTTTACTAAATCGAAGAAAACAAAAAATGTTACTTTAAAAGTAAAGCGTTATCAAAGGGTCTCCTTACGACCAAAACTATTGAAATACAGTAAGAGTAACTAGGAAATAAAATAAAATAACATTAACAGATGTGTTTTCATATACGTAACAAGTCCTTGCCACGTCAACAATCAGGTTTACCCCCGCCTATAGATGTTTCACACCTTACTAATATTATAAACATGAAAGGGTAAATTGCGGAAACTACACTATTTGCAAATGTAAACAACACATTTCTAACAGTCTGAAGTCAATTTATAACCACTTTAATTACCCAACACTGTATAATTCTTAAGAGGACCGAATGCCTAGTCTTTCTCCATATAAACGTATTTGACTGTTTCAACAACAAAGATAATTATTATGGATAAAGACCTTAGTAGAGCGAATATGTTTAAGGAATGAAACTTATTCATATTACATTAGACGTGAAAACTAAAGAAAAATATAAATATGTTTAACCCTTACTTATAAGGGCTTGTAACAGCTGCATAACTATGTATCGTTTGTCTTTTACTGTGACATAAATTTTCAAAGTTGACAAACAGAGACAAACGTCACGTAACTTGGTCATCTGCTAATCATTGTTTACAAGTAAGGGGTTTATGGTTATGCCATAACACCTTGACCTACCATACCACCATAACCTACAATAATCAAATTGACCATGCCTCTAAATAGAATATGATGAGTTTATTTCCCTTTTAAGTTTTAATGTGAATTCTTAGCTGGTTTGAGTTTTACAATGACAGCCTCTATACAAAGCATTTCAAATTTCTAAATGTCTATAGTTTGGACAGTTTTAAAACCATCTAGCTAGAGGTCCATGATGGACACATTTTCTGTATGTGGCGTTCGTTTGTCTTATTTGAACAAATGGGGATGCGGAGAACTGATAAACACTAGGGATTGAAACTAGCGTAAGGACCACGACGCAATTCGAAACGGAGTGTTGTTGCGACTACATACACAGTGGACCAACTGCATTGTAGTGTTTGCAGGGAGTCGTTGGATGGAGGCGGCTCGGGATAAGGGCTGATAAGGGAGATGAAGGAAGAGGAAGTATTGAAATCGTTTCTTTTAATTGCTATTAAAATAAAACTAATTTCACTTTCATACTTAAGACTGATGCTTCTGTGATTGGTGTTGGATACTGCTTTACTCTAACAAGACTTACCTTCAACCTCCTGACCAACTCGTCAGGGCCGAGGTCATCGGTGATGGGTCGGCAGCCATGCGGGTACACAATTTCCGCCATGCTGCCAATCTGGAATTGAGAGAACATTGTCAAGTTCTTGACAGCACTTATAAATATTTAACAATGACACATGCTTCATCAAAAATTTCCTTGTAACAGGCTTTGCCGGGCGGGGCGAGCGCGCTAACCACAGCGCCACACAAGAAGCCTCGTGGGGGGAAGAACTTTTTGATTGACATATTTCTTCTTATCCTATTTATCAGTGTTTATCAGTCTGATATGTATGTATATTTATTTGTTGATATGTGGTGCTTTATAGGCCAAGCATATAGACCGATTTTGATGAGTCACATCAATATTTTGACTCACGGCCAAACACAGAAACATTACTTAGAATTTTAGAGATCCTTCAAAATTTAACAGCTTCTTAATTTAAAATTAGTATGGGAATTTGTCTTTGAGAGCTGCTTAAATGTTAAAGTGGAACTCAAATCTTGAGTAGTATTTCTGTTTTCGGCCATTCGAATATTATTAGCGTAACCCATCAGTTAAAGAAACAAGCACCAATTTAGTGATAACACTTTTAACCAGGGTCTAGATAAACAGGTTTGCTACTATTTTCCTGTTAGTAGTGATACTTTCTTTAATCATAGTTGATATGTAGAAAGAATTCCATATTTATGAGCAGATTTACATTGATTCAGTGATGAGGTAATTCAATGCTGAAATGATACTGGAATAGTATGATGTGAAGCCATTCCAGCGCTGCCACACCACTGCTGGATTCAATATTCCAGATATTATTTTTTATCCCAGCACTGGATTGCCTCATCACTGGATCAATGTTAATCAGCATTTACCTACATTAAATTATAAATGAATCAATGAGGCTCCATAGCCTGATGGATACCGGCCACATAATCACGCTTGCTTAGCGGCTAGTCGCTTACTTTCTGATATATATACTGTTGAATCCACACAATTTGTTAACATAGTTACATTTCACTGGGATTCATTCGTGTATTATTATTTATTTTCTTACCTCGACATTTCAATCATGTTACAATGATCTTGGTCGTGAGGGGATTCTAGTAAATAATCTTATAAATTTTACAGCCCTGTGAACCTATCAGTCTCATCTTAAGTAGTTTCTAACTCCACAACAAAGCCTATAGCTCAGTGGTTAGAGCAGTCGCCTGGTAAGCGAAAGGACGCAGGTTCGAATCCTGTCATGGGGATTTTTTGGAAATATATTTCCTTGCTAAAAATATTTCTATGTTTAAAATGCCTTGAGCAATAAAAACAAAAAAGAAATAAAAAAAAAAATAAAAAAAATATTTTCATGTTCAACAACCTTAATTTTTTTCTAGACACTGAACATTCTAACGATTGGTACTTTGATATTCAGATTGTATTGTACCTACTTTTGAGAAGAGAAATTATGTGCTATTACCTTATGAGAATAGGTCAAGGCCCACCTTACTTGCAAGAAAAATAATGAAATTTTTAACACAGTGCAAGTAAATCAAAACACATGGCAAATGGCTGTATTTCTTTTGTAAACAATAAATCTAATAAAGTACTTAGAATAGCCGATCACAAAAATGTTCTTTTACGTTTGTAGGTATTTAGCTGTGTCGAAACGCTTCAAAGAGGAAGTGGCACACCAAAACAATATGCGCCTATATCTTACATATTTGTTGTGGATATAATGGAAACCATCCATAATTCAACCATCAACAAGTGCAAAATGCATAGCCACGGCCGTAATTGCTCGAACACCAATCCCCTGCACTCGTGGTTCATTTTCAACAATCGAAATTGACATGACGGCTACTACGGCAGACGGTTTTCATGACCCAAACAACAACTTTAGGTTAAACGACGCTTTTATCACAAAATACTATTTATAACAACAATACAAACCCACAAACAAAACCTAATCGCAAAGGAAAGCAAGATTACTGTCGAAATACGTACATGAAATCATAGACGTGGTCCTGGGAATCACGTCCCGATGTTTACAAAGCACTACAATTTTTACACGAAAACGTAACTAACACTGTAATAATTTACTCATAACATCAAAATACCACTGATTCACTAATCATGTAGGAAAATAAACTGTTCTAGTGATCTAAATACATAGAAAATCGGTGAGATATTTTTTTACAATCTATGTAGACGCCAAACTGCGGGAAAAACTACAGCGAAGTTAGCTGTAAATGATGCGCTTGCAAGTCAAGGTCACTCTGTAGTCTATGGTATGTAAACGTGTCTTGTCTATTGTACGGTTGATTGTCTATGCAAATTGTCTATTGGCCGAAAATTTAAAGGTAAGGATACCATACTATTTCATTTCAGTAAAAATAAAAAAGGTACATAATAATATTTTTAAGTTCTTGGCCCAGGCCAATTTTATTATCTAGTATACCGTATTAAAAAAGTATAATGACGGGTTAAGGACGCGACTCATGTGAAATCCCTTCCGATGGAATGGTTTTATTCATAACCGGTATCAAATAGATCTTTAAACAATGTATTATGTTATTGTACATGATACAAGAAGTGTCCCCTTCATTTCAAAAACAATAAAAAATAACTTTAAATACCACTATTATACAGGCAAAGTTACCCCTGTTTTACAAAATAAATCAATTTTTCTTCTAAATCCTTAACCGCTATATTTTCTTATAGGCATCATAATATTAGAAAATACAATACCTAGAACCCCTTCATCGCATTTTTTCAAAATATTATTTTAATCTTCATTAATTATTGATTTTACGAGAAATTGTAGATTTTTCACGCAATTCCATCTCGCTCATTTATATGCAATAGGACAAGGACCGTTGCTTATCATCTATCGCCGCCTTAACCACGGACGATATACAAATAGGCTTTTATCAGGTAGGCCTCGTGACACTCGAAGCAGGTGAGGGCCTACTTCGTTTGTCCATTTTAGGGTAGTTAACCTACGTATTTCTTCTTCGTCTATATGGCTTATTTCATTTGGACATTAGCCAGTGTCAAGTATTAATAATATATGGAAGTTATTTGCATTGCATCGAAACTGGCAAGTCGTCATAGTTAAAGTCAAGTGGGAGTCTTGGCGGGAACTCGTTGAGGAGATGTGGTGCTAAATTTTCATTTTTGTGAAACCTAGTTCATATGCGTGCAAATTGTTTAATTTCGGGGGCATATTAATCAATTTAGTTTCGTGAAGGTGTACAAGTGGAATGAAAGTGAAAATCGGTGCAAAACATTGACTTAGTGTTGTCTCTAAGGCTCCGTGAAGATTGTTTGTAAATGGCCGCCGTGTTTACAAATGATTCCCTAGACTTGACTTTAACTATGACGACTTGACTGTTTCGATGCAAATAACTTGCATAATATATTAAAATACATGACACTGGCTAATTTCCTAATGGCCATAATCGGTTCACAACCGATAAGAAATAGAAAGTCAAGTGGAGGGAATCATTGTAAAACGGGGGCCATTTTTTACAACGTTTCTTCACGGAGCTGTCGAGACAACGCTAAAGTCCATGTTTTGCACCGATTTTCCCTTTCATTAAACTTGTAAACTTTTACGAAACTAAAGTGATTAATTTGGCCCCAAAATTAAACAATTTACTCGCATTTGAACTAGGTTTAACAAAATGAAAAAAAAAACACGAGTTTTTTTTTCATAAATGAATCTCAATACAGCATCTCTGCTCTGTGGGTATAAACGTATAAACTTTAGTATCTTCTTACTAGTCTGTGGGTATAACAATGGACTATTGTGTATCAATAATAGTGTTATGTGCATTATTGAGTACCTAGGTTATAAAAAAAAACACAGTTTTTAGTCATATCAATTATGTTTTATTGTTCATTAAAAGCACAAAATCCTTAATCATAAGGTATACCTTAAAGTATTTTAGATTACTTTAAGCAACGACAATACTTAATTTTAGTTTTCTAGTCTCTATTGTATTATGTAGGTTTACAAAATCGCCAGCGGATAATGACATATCGATCATAAGAGCTTTGAGAGGCGTATTTCCATCCTTGAAATCAAACAATTAACATTAATTTTACGGAAAAAAAAACAACTCAGATTGGCTTTCCACATAATCTTAAAATAATTGAAGTTTTTTAAATCGATAGAAGAACACTTTTACAATCAAATTCAATCAAGAATGGTAACGTGACACCACCAACGGCTGCCACTGGCGCTAAGTTACTTACGTACGACATAAACAAAAGTGTATTCAAACCTTAATTAAACTCAATTTATTTATTTATAACAATGTGAAGTATAATATCACTTGTGCTATTGTTCAAAAATTAATGAGATCCTTTTCACAGTTTATTTTATACATTTGCAGCACAACTATTAGTTAAACTGATGGGTAGTCATAAAAAATAACAAGGTAAAATATTTCTTCTCATTAATACAGAGTGGTGCGACTCCCACTCTGTATAATAGGATCGTATTAAAATTAGGTAAATCTGGTTTTTCACTAGTCCTTGAATTGTCTGCTGTCGGACATTACAATCAGAACCTTTAGCTTAGATGGAACCATTTTATTCTGAGCGGGAAAATGTATTGAGTTGAAATTGTTAGGTAAGTATATATAAGTACATAAAATTTAACAAATACTTAACCCTTTCCTTACAGCTGGGTAAAAATGTATAGTTTTAGTGGGTAGATATCGAGAGATTGATCTTTAAGATTCGCAAATAAACCAACAATAATTAATTTCGGGTTATAACTTGTAACTGGATATACTTATTTTGGGCGAGTTCGTAAACTATTTTTAACTATATCGATAATAGCTCACACATTGAACTAATGATCACGTTGAATTCTACTTATCCCACACGATCGTAATTAATAATCGTGTGGGCTAAGCAAATGTAAATTAGCGAAGCTTAGTGGTCATGAGCCCCTCAAAAGCATTCATTATAATTAAATTGTTACCGATAAGGATACTGGATGTGAGATTATGTTTCGTGTAAATTTTGGTATTCAAGAAAACTCTTACACTTATTCAAATTAAACTACTTAAGTACCTAAAATAAAAAACTAATTTACGACTTAATCTAGTTCAAGTTTTCGAAACGAGCCAGCAGTTGAATGAATATCTTGAGTCAAGTCATTTTTCTCGAGAGCATACAAGTCGACACACATGTCATCTAGAGCTAATAACTCTTTTCTGTGTTTAAGAAGTTTCCTTTTTAATTCTTCAATCATATCTTTCAAAGGAACTGTGCCTCCATATTCTTGCGGAAGGATTTCTGGGTCGACGTGCTTCATCAGATCGTCTGACGAACGATGGAACTGTAAATAAATCGAGAAAATAAATTTAACATTGGCCATATACACAATCCTGAAACACAATCGAAGGCTTAAAAAAAGTTTCTCAACCCCATAGAGCATAGTTCCAAGTTCCACCTCGAATCGCTTGGCCTCAGCCTCAGGCTATTTTCGAATGAAACAGACAGTATCTTTGGCCTCAAATTAATAACAGAACATGGTGTTTTTACCCTATTTCTAGAGCGTTAAGCAAGCAACATGAAGTTAGCTGCATTTGGAACATTTTTCTGAACTTCCGGTTTTGGAATGGCGGCATATTTAAAGCTTTCCACGTGTTGTTTTTCATATTCATATTCATATTCATATTCATATTCATATTCATTTATTCACTATAATCATGGTACAAATCAGTTGGAATAAAAACAATAGAAAGCTCGACATGATTTGCTCTATTGAGCGTAAGTAACGTTTCATTGAGTTTGTTAATATTTTTTTTTATTTGTTTATAATAATAGGGGTTAAAGTATGAAATTGCCGTTTTATTGCAATAGGTTGTTTGAATTGACATAGAATCTTCATGGTTTGAGGTTTTCGAATGAAACTTTTTTCAAATGGTTTCTGTGATGTTCTTTTTTTAAAAAATGTGAAACATTTGAATATCTACTTTCAATTGTTTTTGTTATTCAATTTAGACAAGAAAGATGGATACTGCGAAAATTCGAGTGATTTTTGAATACGAGTTCCGACGCGGAACTAACGCGGCAGAAACAGCCCGCAATATCAATGCTGCGTTTGGAGAGGGGTCTACTAATGAACGCACCGTGCGATTTTGGTTTAAACGCTTTCGTGATGGAAATTTCGACTTAAAGAACGAGCCACGAGGAAGACCGCCCACACAGGTGAATAACGATGAATTAAGAGAGATAGTGGAAGCCGATCCTAGTCAAACTACCCAGGAATTAGCGGCATGGTTTAACGTTACCTTACCCACTTTATTGACTCACTTGCGTCAAATCAATAAAATAAAAAATACGAAAAATGGGTGCCTCATGATTTGACTGATCTGCAGAAAGAAACGCGTGTTGAAACTTGTGTTGCCTTGTTGAACCGGTACAGAAATGAAGGAATATTGGATCGAATTGTAACATGTGATGAAAAGTGGATTCTTTATGATAACCGGAAAAGAAAAATGCAATGGCTGACCCCAGGTCAAATGCCACAACAGTGTCCTAAAGCAAAACTTACCAATAAAAAGGTAAAAAGGTCTCAGCATGGTGTTATTCACTATAGTTTTCTTCAATCTGGTCAAGCAATTACGGCAGATGTCTATTGTGCCGAACTCCGAACCATGTTGACAAAACTAGCAGTAAAACAGCCCCGACTCATGAATCGATCTTCACCATTATTGCTCCACGACAACGCGAGACCTCATACAGCACGAGAAACCATTTTGACCCTTCAGGAACTGCACTTAGAAACCATTCGTCATCCTCCGTATTCACCAGACCTTGCTCCAACGGACTACCATTTTTTTCGTGATTTGGACAATTATCTACGTGACAAGAAGTTTTCTTCCCAGGAGGCAGTACAAAATGCTTTCACACAGTTTGTGCAGTCTAGATCGTCGGAGTTCTATCGCAAAGGCATTAATAACCTTCCCATTAGATGGCAGCAATGTATAGATAATAATGGCAACTATTTTGATTAAATAAATTTGTTAAAAATTTAAAAAATAAACAATTAATATTTTCAGTACAAATCGGCAATTTCATACTATAACCCCTAATATTAATACTAACCATAACTCGATCCTTGAGTTTTTCGCTGAGCAGAGAGACGGCGAATTCAAAGAACCTCACTCCATATTGAGGTATGTTAACGAAATGAGTTTTTTTGTGACGCATAGGTGTTGAGTTCTGCAACAAAAATTAATACATAGGTAGTTCGACGTAGTATATATTTTAAACTCATTTATACCACAGCCAATGCAGAATGCAGTTCATGAGGATGTTAGTTAAGTAGTTGTGTATAAGTGATGATTTAATTAAAACAAAAAGTTTAGTTGCCTTTTTTGATTTTTCATGGCCACTAGAGAGGGTAAGCTACCCTCACACTTAACTAAAGTGAGTATAAATCAAGAACGAGAATGAGAGCGAAGGAGGATTAAAAATATAAATCTTCTCTATCTGTATAAAGGTAAGTCGTGTTAGTTAGACTATTTATAACTCAAGAACGGCCAAACTGATTTGGCTGAAAATTGTTGGAGAGGTAGCTAGAACCAGGAGAAGGACATAGGATAATTTAAAGTAGCTTATAAAACCAAAACTTAAGGGCATGGTTGGTCATGGATGGTAGATACTTAATAACTAGGAGTTCGCCCCGAACTGAGACCTCACGACCCCCTACCTCCCCAACCCCCCTACCGATCTGGCTCATCTTCGAACTCATAAATTCTTTTGACTTAAACTACTCGCATACCAAAATTCATAAAGATCGGAGCTACGATACTCAAGTTATCGTCGAACAAAGATACAAAGTTACAAAGATACAAGCGGCAGGCCCGTCTACACTGGACCTCACTCGCTTCGCTCGTTCGATCAATAATGATTATGGCTATGATAATATTTACTCTGATGTCTTAATCCAAGGAGGAAACAATCGACTAGGAGCCTTATTTTTGAATCGCGTGATGCACTTTATGCGATTTAAATAATTCGATAACTGCTGATTTTCGTTAAATGTCGGAGTCCTGCGGCGAGTGGTTAATATTATCACTCCTTGTGGTCGTGCGATTCACATAGAAAAAATACAGAAATCGAGCGAAAATCAGTAGAAATAGAGATATTCAAATCGCTCGAAGTGGCGCATTTGATTCAAAAATAGAGAGCTAAGTTGTATGGAGAATGAACAGGTACATCTGTATCCTTTCTCTTTTCGTTACTTTTGTTTTTACTCGACTACGGCAAAAGGTGGGTTATATATGGCTAGCTGCGCCCTGTGGTTTAACCCATGTAAGTCGCGTTCCCGGGGGAATATCAGGATAAGAGAAGTGTCCTATGTGTTATTCCAGGTTTCCAGCTACCTATATTCCAAGTTTCATCGCAATCGGTTCAGTCGTTTTTGCGTGAAAGAGTAACAAAGTCACGTTACATGCATACAAACTTTCGCGTTTATAATACTAGCTGCGCAAAACATGGACTTTAGCGTTGTCTTTAAAGCTCCGTAAACGATAATTGTAAATGGCCGCCGTTTTACAATGATTCCCTCGACTTGACTTTAGCTATGACGACTTGACTGCTACGATGCTTTTTTTTTTATTAATAAAACTTGACGATGGCTTAATATCCAAATGGAATAACATTCATATAAAAGAAGAAGATAAATGATTTAGACCGTGATGTAGTTACCTGTATGCAATTAAGCATGATCCTGACGTCGGTGAGGGACCAGAGGCTGACATGAGGCATCTGCATGCCAGCCTCGTCGTTGACGTGCGTGTAACCGAGTAGCTGCGACCGCGGCTCGTCGAGTAGCAGTTCCACAATCATGGAGTGGACGCGCGCCATTACGCAGCTGTCGAACTGGTGGGGGTCGAAGCGCCCTGGGGAACATTCAGTTTAGCGATTTACCCCCTTACTTACGTCGAATTAATAAAGCGTCGCAATACTCAGATATCGATAAAACGTTCTCGAAGGAACAAAATTCGATTGTACGTTTGTCACAGAGAAATGGTATCCCCTTATAAACGACTAGCTGCGCCCCTCGGTTTCACCCAGATATCGGAATATCGGAATAAAAAGTAGCCTATATGTGTTATTCCCGGTATCCATAGCTACCTATATTCCAAGTTTCATCGAACAGATGACCATGTTATGTGACGTTTGTCTCCTTTGTCAACTTTGAAACTTCATGTCACAGTAAAAGACAAACGATACATAGTTATGCATCTGTTCATCATCATCATCCGAGCGATGTTCCTTGTTGCATCCCTCTCGGGAGCCCGGGTTCTGCTTGTAGTTATGCAGTTGTTAACCAGCGTTTATAATTAAGGGGGTTATTTACTAAGGCGCGAAATTCGTAACCTTAAGGGACCGTCGCAACGAGCGTATCTGTCTATCGAGTTGATTTATATTAAACGTCACGAGCACGAGCTTCGTTGTCCATTGCTCGGCGAGCAGTCGAACAGTCTGTTGCAACCGAGTGGCGGCCGAGCAATGGACAACGAAGCTCGGACCCGGCCGACGCTCATCATCATCATAATCATCATCAGCCTGTTGCAATCCACTGCTGGACATAGGCCTCTCCAATTGCACGCCACCTAGATCTATATATCTATTACATCCAGTTTGTGCCAGTCGTCTTGCGCAAATCATCACTCCAACGTGCCTGAAGACGTCCCACACTACGTTTGCCGAGACGCGGTCTCCACTCTAGAACTCGTTTACCCCAACGGTTATCGGTTCTACGGCTAATATGGCCAGCCCAGTGCCACTTCAGCTTGCTAATCCGGTGAGCTCTGTCGAAGACTTTGGTTTTCTGACGAATCACCTCATTTCTGATGCGATCCCTCAGAGAAACGCCGAGCATAGCTCGTTCCATAGCCCGCTAATCGACTTTGAATTTGTGGACCAACCTTGCCGTTAATGTCCACGTTTTGGCTCCGTAGTCCGTATGTCATGACGGGTAGGAAGCACTGACTGCTCGCTCGTGACGGTCTAATATTAATCATCCCTTAAAGGGCTAATTGCGGAAACACAGTTAAAAAACTTGTACTTTAAAACAGTAGGTACTTATAGCTTTAAAAAACATAAACAAAACTAAAAAAACTTTCAAAACTATTGCAATAACTCTATAGTCTGCGTACACTGGAACGTTTTGTTACAATAACTCTATAGTCTGCGTACACTGGAACGTTTTGTTACAAATAATTTTGAGGCGGTAGTTTACAGTAACTTTTTAGAATCAGTCAACCTTGAAAAAGGCAACTGTAAAGTTGGCGAAAGCCAGGTTCGTTTAAAAATCACGGATAAAACGCGATTAAACCCGGTAAATGAAGTGTTTTATTTTGCAAAATCGCGAAAACCATAGAAGAAATTATTTATAGCTTTTTTCTTACCCATACAAGACAACACAACCCTCCGGCCTTCAGCATCTCTCTTCGGCAAAGGTAGCAGGTACCCAGCATCGATGACGGCAGCTATCTTCGGATCCAAGGGGTCCAGGTTCTGGAACCAGTGTGGGTACATCTGTCTGATGGTCAGGTACCGCTCTAGCATGGAGCAAGCTTGAGGGATCGAGTACTTCTTGGTGCGAAGGAATCGGAGGAGGAATGGTGCGTCTGAAATATAAGAAATATCCGTTTTATCACAGGTTTTAAATAGTAACTAGCAGGGCCCGCGGTTTCACCCACGTTCGTCCCGTTCCCGATAAAAAGGTTCCCATCTATTCGTCGCAGGATTTATTTATATTTATTTATTTTATAGGCTACTTTTTGACCCGATATTCCCGCGGGAATGAGACTTACGCGGATGTAATCGCGGGGGCTGCAAATATATTTATAATAACACACTCACACCACGACACGAATAAATGGTGAAATAAACATAGTACGAAACTCCTACTAACTTACCGGTACGACATTTTCTAATAGCGGGATGCTTTTCAATAAAATGCCGCATTTGAGTTAGCGCTTGATCCCGTAAAGCCAGGTCTTCCCTCAGCTCCAGTCTGGCTTTCTCCCTCAGTTCTGGAGGCAGGTCACCGGTTTCCCTCTCCTTAGACTCCTGGATGGAGTCTTCCAATCGAGGCTCGATGAGGCTTGGCTTAGGTTCATGTTGGCGGCAATTCTCTGGCTGGAGTACTGATGTTGCCATGTCTTGAAAGAAAAATAAGTAAGTTTAGATAATCCCTCGCTACGCTTGTGATTTAAGTATTTAACACCTCGCTACGCCTCGGGAGTTAACCTCGAGTCCTTCGTTGCGCTTGCGATTTAAGTCGTCACCCGCGACAGAAGACCTGCTTTATCCCCTTGGTTAATAATCTACTATTCTATTCTAATTTTGTTCTGACTTTTTAAAGGTGTGTAGGTAAGTAATTTTCTGATCAATTTAACTTTGGAACTCTAATGAAACTCGTCCATCAGAGCCCAAATTGAAATGTTTTACTGTCGAGCTACCATTACCCTTCTAGCTAGTCTAATGAATCTCTTATAATGCAAGAGACCTTTCTAAACGCTTCGATTTTAAACATGTTTTCCTCAAGTAATCTCCAGCTTTTCAGTACCTAACCATCAAAAGCAATGTGAATTAAGATTCAACAAGCGTGCATTGGCTTTGTTCTCGGTACCCACTTAGTTCTAATTTAAACTGTAAGGTCAAATAATACAGTTTGGTATTCCATAACAGAGATACTCGCAAAGTACTTACCTACAAGACGACCATTTTATTCGTGTCTACTACTTATAAGCATAGGTGTTGTCATTAGTCGGAGGTTGAATTTCGAAAAATTAAGCATTACTTACATAAGTTTGGCAAGAAATTAAACTCAGGTATCAGTTTCATTTGCTTTGCTTTTATTATTTTTCAGCGCAAGAAAGGCCAGCTAATAAATTAAATTATAATAGGAAATACCCGACTACTCTAAAAAAACCAATATTTTTTTAAGTAAATAACTTTATAAAGATAAAGTATTGGATCTTGATTCACTTCGGTGCCATAGATTATGCTATACCTACCTAATCTGAAGTTAGTACAGTCAGCAGCAAAAGTGGATCTATAACAGAGTTCTAAAAAATAACTATTATTAGTAGTACTTATCATTTTAGTTAACTCATTTTGAAACAATGTGGGAATATCAACTTTAGTTGCCCGACTAAACATTGAGGTGAGGTATAAAACGCTTGAGCAAACTTAAAAAACGTATGATTCGTCCACTTAAGTAACGTATCCTTACAGCTGATCATTTTGCTGGCATAAAAAAAAGCTTTCAATATTTTTCTTTAAATAAAAAATAACATACCATCATCCAGCCAGTAACAAAAGTTACATTTTGAATTCGGAATACACGTCCCACTTTATTCGAGAACCGAGCGGCACTGGCCGGTCATTGGCCCAGGCCCGTTACTCCCGAAATATTGCGACATGGGGCCCTTTGACGCAATCTTGGCCAGGTTAGCCTGCGCGTGGTCAAAATAAGAACTAATCGCTGTCTGCTAACGAAGCGCACTAACTACTGGGTAAACTGTGCCTAATGTTTAGCAGTGGCGCCCCCAGCCATCTGCACACTATTTGCCGTACACTCTTGGTACAGTGTTTTTATATGGGCTATTGCCCTTAAAAACTGGTATTGACAGTTATTGGCAAAGGCAACTGTATATCGACGCTTAAAAGGTAATAGGGGATAAGCGACACTTTGGTCCAAAACGACTTTTAAATGCAGTCTTACTTGAAATTTTCCGCTCTATCGAATGCTCTCACTCCCGTGGCTCTACGTTGATCTTTTTGTCGCTTGAATCCAAGCACTTTTAACTGTCATTTTGGTATTACCGACCGTATTTTAGGCCTTTTTTACTATAAAGGTGCTTGTACCATCGTAAAAATAGCACTATTTTTGACTTGTAGTCGGTAATGTCTCTTTACTTTTTACCGATGTAGAGATTCGGGGTGCTTGTGTTTCGCTACCATAAACATGTGTTTGAAAAGTTAGAACTTATACCTCTTTACCTTTGTCATCAAAAGTATTAAGCATCGGTTATACCTTACTACCATTCATAAGTTTACAATATAGTTGCCGCTTATACATAACTACCAAAATCGAATTTTGTATGACCTGTCACTTATACCTTACTACCACTTGCAACGTTACAACACTGTCGACGTTTATCCACTATTACTAAAATATAATTTAATATTGAAGTGTTGGTTATACCCTACTACCAATTACTTTTATAATACAACACTGTCGCTATTGCTATACTACCTCGAAATGATCATTCGCTAATTGGTAATTACGCAAACATGCATGCGTGTCCACTCCTTTTCTGAAGTACCTTTTAAGAAGATACGCCTGAGATTTTTGTAACTCTGTAACTACTTTTTATAATTGTCTTTAGGTCATCATCATCATCATATCACCTGTAGGACATCCACTGTTGAACATAGGCCTCCCTTATCGATTTCCAGCCAAGGCGGTTCAATGCAACCTGCATCCACCGCTGGCTCGCGGTCTTAACCAGGTCATTCGTCCATCGCGTCGGTGGACGTCCTACGCTTCGTGTTCTGGTCCGTGGTCTCCACTCTAGAACTTTTCAGCCCCATCGGCCATCCGTTCTCCGCGCTATTTTACCTACCCATTGCCACTTCAGCCAGCTAATCCGTTGGACTATGTCGGTGACCCTTGTTTCTCCACGTATCTCCTCAATTCTGATTCGATCCCGTAGAGAAATACCAAGCATAGCCCTCTCCATTGCACGTTGAACGACTTTGAGCCTGTACATAAGGCCTATCTATGGTGAAACACCACGTCTCAGATCCGTATGTCATCACTGGTAACACACACAAATTGAAGACCTTTGTCTTCGGGCACTAAATTATTTTGGACGAAAAGATGTTGGAAGTTTCCCGAACGCTGCCCATCCGAGTTAGATTCGACGATTGACCTCTTTCTCGTCTTCCTCTTTCTTGTCCAGCTAGACAGGTCCAGCAACATGGCCATTTGACATGACTTTCGTCTTGTCCATGTTCATCCTAAGGTCTACCCTTTAGGAGACTCGATTAAGGCCTTCTAGCATATTGCCGAGCTCTTCCATCGTCTTTGCCATGACTACGATATCGTCGGCAAACCGAAGACGAGTGATTTATTCGCCGTTAATGTTGGTGCCAAGTCCTTTCCAGTCTAGGAGCTGGAAGGCGTCTTCCAGAGCGGCCGTAAACAGTTTCGGAGATATGACATCTCCTTGTCTTACGCGTCTCTTTGAAGGAATGGCCTTCAAAGTCTGTTTTCCTGTACTCGGATTGGCATGATGGCGTTTTATACAAGCACTTCAACACTTCGTATCGATAGTCAATTCAACATCGTTGGAGAGATTCGAGCACAGCCCATGTCTCGATCGAATCAAAGGCTTCTCATAGTCCACAAACGCTAAGCAAAGTGGCAAGTTATACTCTTCGGTCCTCTGTATAACTTACCGAAGCGTATGGATATGGTCTATGACACTGTAGCCTTTTCGGAACCCGGCTTGTTCGGGCGGCTGGACGTCATCAAGCCTGTGCTCGAGACGATTCGCGATGACCCTTGAAAACAACTTATAAACATGGCTCAAAAGCGAGATGGGTCTTTAGTTCTTTAATAAAGTGTTGTCGCCTTTCTTAAATAACAAAACCACCACGCTTTTGTTCCATTCTTCTGGCGTTGTACCATCAAGCAAGACGGCATTGAAGAGTTTCTGAAGGACTTTAAGTACCGGTGATCCACGCGCTCCATTCAGAAGCTCTGTTTTTATCTGTTTTTATTCTAATCTCGTACAGACTAATGTCCGGGATATCCTCGGTGTAGTGTCGGGTCATTTTGACTCGCGGATCTCTAGCTAAACTGCTAGCAGGTTTAGCGAACGAATCGTATAGCTATCCATAGAACCTTTCGATTTCCCTCAACACTTCGGCTTTAGTGGAGGCTACGCTGCCGTCATCTTTCTTCAGCTTCATCATCTGGCTTTGCCCAATAGACATATCCCCTGCGAACACTTTGGAGCCCTTGTTCCACTCGATCGTATCCTTAATACGCAAGGTATTAAGGAACCGATATCGTGACGCAAGGATTTCCAAATTCGTCTATTGAGCCGCCTATGTGAGTCCACATCATCGGGAGACTGCAGTCGCAGTGATCTCCGCTCAGCCATGAGGTTAAGGGTGTGATCAGAGAGTTTCTGAGGCCTTTTTGTACGGCGGGTCTTAAAGTACTTAGACCCCACCGTAGGGACAGTTTCTACAAACTTGCTATTTATATCGTTCACCAATGCAACATCAGCTAGGCAGTCGAAGCGGTTGGAAAGCTCACGTTGAAAGCTTTTGTGAGGTTTTGGATATGGGCACAAGTAGGACGGAGCGTGGACTTCATCAATCGAGACCGTTCAAGTCTAACGTTCATATTCAATGTGCTGCTGGTTTTCACTCTGTGGATCACAGATAAATCATTGAATAATTATCCGTTTCTTGTTGGTCATGATGAAGTCAATCTCATTTTTCGTGGAACCATCGGGACTCATCCAGGTCCATTTCCTGTGAGGCGGCTTCTGGAAGACAACAGTGACAACAGCAGTGAATTGAGTTTTAACGATATGGTACCCCTATCATCATGTCCTCATACATGGTCTCAACTTCCTCATCTGAGTGTGTCGAGGTCGGTGCATATACCTGAACAACTTTAAGGGAATATCTTTTGGATATTCGAAGTGTTAGGTATGCGACCCTGCTCGACACACTTTCGATGGTAATAATGTTGCCAACGAGGGATTTGTCAACGAGAAACCCTATCCCATTTTGGGATTTTAGGTCTCCTTCCCGGTAGAAGAGCAGGTTGCCGGACTTTAAGATTATCGTATCCCTCTCGCCGGACTTCCGATAAACCTAAAATGTTTTATTTTAACCTACTCATTTCTTTTTCCAGCTCATCTATCCTTTCGCCTTCCCTCAAAGTGCGGACGTTGTGTGTTGCCAGGGCTAGTGGTCTCGGTTGGGGGTGATAGCGCGGCGTTTGCCGGAGATTGTTAGCACCCCTAGTCCCGCCCTTACCGTGGCCACTACCGTAGTCAGGAATAGCGAGTCCGCCGGGGACTCGGGGCCTGTTTTTTGTCTGCATAATTATGAAGGGGGCTGCCAGTACTCGCCACGCTTGGCAGGCGGGTTGGCGAGCGCAGTAAATGATGCGATGTAATACGCCGAAAGACACTGCTGCCAAACGAGTCCTACGTCTCCCATGGCATTCTAAAGCCGGTACCCGCGGCATTTCTTAAGCCGGTATCCGTGTCTTTAGGTACTTTTCTTTAAAAATATTAGTAAAAACGTACTTTTGTTTTTATTAACTAACTTTAATAATTAGGTAACACCTATAACACCTGCTTCTCCATCCTTGGATTTTTCCAAGTACGGAGGGAGTGTCGGCGGCGCTATATAGGACAGTAGGTGTATCTAGGTTAGGTGTAATTTCAAGGAAGAATAATGTTGCTTGTGAGTCTAGTGTTTTTAAGACTTAACGTTTAACCCACATTACCATATGCCCTGATAATGTCGTATGTAAGATATCCTTCTTTTCCTCTTGGTATAGATATTTTGATGTGCGGATGTACCACATTACCTTATTAATTAAGCCACTTACAGTGTCGTTAATGTCTAACTTCCTTAAAATGTTTTTGCTAAGCACTGTAGTTTGTCTTTTATTACCCTGTGGCATAATAATGCGAATAGTCTCGTATCCTTCTTTACCCATTTAAGCTACTCTACAGTCATGTGACTTATGCCCTGTTACCTTATCGTATGTGGATATCAAATGATACTAAGGCTTCTGTACTCTTTGATTTTTTCTGGGTAGATGTAACTTATGCCGTATTACCTCAAATGAAAATCAAGACCATTTGATTTAAGCGCCATCAAACCAGGTAATACAATGGTTAATCAAAAAAAAGAAAATGCCAATTAATGCTTGTCTTTCTCTAGATTTCAAAACTGTTTCCATCTTACAGATATGACAATTAATTTAAAAGTTATAGCCATTTTTCTAAAATTTAAAACTTTAAACTGCTCTCCTGAACAATTTGGTTTTTGTCGCTTAGCCCCTATTACCTTTTAAGCGTCGATATGTACTAAATCATTAGGGTAATTGGACGAAAAGGTGCTGAAGGGCTCATGATCAGATCGTCTCAAGTGTAAAATGCCTAAGTAGCGAATTTGCCTGGAATGTATAAAGTATTAAAACGAAAAATCCCTAAATTGCAGAAAGCCTGAATCTAAAAATGTCTACGATACACATTGGCTAGAAAGCCAAATAACTACAATCCAAAACGACTATAACTCATAATGTCTATTCTACTAATATTATGTAGGTACCTAGCTAAATTTGTCTGAATGTTTGTTGCACGCAAAAACTGAGTGGTCTTTGCTGAGACAAACAACCGATTGCGATGAAACTCAGTATGTAAATAGCTGAAGAAAGACCTAATATGACAAATCGACTTCTTATGCACCAAGTTAGATTAATTTCAAATTCAGTACGTTAAGCCCTGCAGTCCAGCGAAGTTACCGCGCAATTTCTAACTGTCGTAATCATCGAAATCCCACTGCGTAAAGGAATAAGCAGCGCGGTCAAAATGACAGCGTTGATTTGCATGTATTAGGGGTTAAAGTATGAAATTGCCGATTTGTACTGAAAATCTTAATTGTTTATTTTTAAAATTTTTAACAAATTTATTTAATCAAAATAGTTGCCATTATTATCTATACATTGCTGCTATCTAATGGGAAGGTTATTAATGCCTTTGCGATAGAACTCCGACGATCTAGACTGCACAAACTGTGTGAAAGCATTTTGTACTGCCTCCTGGGAAGAAAACTTCTTGTCACGTAGATAATTGTCCAAATCACGAAAAAAATGGTAGTCCGTTGGAGCAAGGTCTGGTGAATACGGAGGATGACGAATGGTTTCTAAATGCAGTTCCTGAAGAGTCAAAATGGTTTCTCGTGCTGTGTGAGGTCTCGCGTTGTCGTGGAGCAATAATGGTGAAGATCGATTCATGAGTCGGGGCTGTTTTACTGCTAGTTTTGTCAACATGGTTCGGAGTTCGGCACAATAGACATCTGCCGTAATTGCTTGACCAGATCGAAGAAAACTATAGTGAATAACACCATGCTGAGACCACTAAACAGTTACCATTACCTTTTTATTGGTAAGTTTTGCTTTAGGACACTGTTGTGGCATTTGACCTAGGGTCAGCCATTGCATTTTTCTTTTCCGGTTATCATAAAGAATCCACTTTTCATCACATGTTACAATTCGATCCAATATTCCTTCATTTCTGTACCGGTTCAACAAGGTAACACAAGTTTCAACACGCGTTTCTTTCTGCAGATCAGTCAAATCATGAGGCACCCATTTTTCGTATTTTTTTATTTTATTGATTTGACGCAAGTGAGTCAATAAAGTGGGTAAGGTAACGTTAGTTAAACCATGCCGCTAATTCCTGGGTAGTTTGACTACGATCGGCTTCCACTATCTCTCTTAATTCATCGTTATTCATCTGTGTGGGCGGTCTTCCTCGTGGCTCGTTCTTTAAGTCGAAATTTCCATCACGAAAGCGTTTAAACCAAAATCGCACGGTGCGTTCATTAGTAGACCCCTCTCCAAACGCAGCATTGATATTGCGGCTGTTTCTGCCGCGTTAGTTCCGCGTCGGAACTCGTATTCAAAAATCACTCGAATTTTCGCAGTATCCATCTTTCTTGTCTAAATTGAATAACAAAAACAATTGAAAGTCGATATTCAAAGGTTTCACATTTTTTGAAAAAAGAACATCACAGAAACCATTTGAAAAAAGTTTCATTCGAAAACCTCAAACCATGAAGATTCTATGTCAATTCAAAGAACCTATTGCAATAAAACGGCAATTTCATACTTTAACCCCTATTATTTGAAGCCTGCATCGTTGAGTTGAGCTGTCATTGAAGACGGCGATAGATGATAATTATCGGTCCTTGTCCGATTGCATAGAAATGAGCGAGATGGAATTGCATGAACAAATCTATAATTTCTCTCGTAAAATTAATTATTAACGATAATTAAAACAATATTTTTTTAAATGCCATGAAGAGGCCCTATGTATTGTATTTTCTAATATTATGGTGCTTATAAGAAAATATAGCGGTTAAGGATTTAGAAGAAAAATTGTTTTATTTTGTAAATCAGGGGTAACTTTGCCTATAATAGTGGTATTTATAGTTCGGTCAAAAAACTGTTCCTAATTTCTTCTATGGTTTTTACGATTTTGCATAATAAAACACTTTATTTATCAGGTGTTATCGCGCTTTATTCATGATTTTAAACGAACGAAGGTTGACAGTCAACCTTGAAAAAGCCAACTGTAAAGTTGGCGAAAGCTCGGTTCGTTTAAAACCATGAATAAAGCGCGATAACACCCGATAAATAAAGTGTTTTAAAACTCTTCCTTATTTCGGATGCTTACCTATTTTATACCTATATTAAGAGTACACTCTCAAAATTTACATTTTACTATCATCGGTTTAGGTTGTCCATCAGTCAGTCAAAGTATTAAACTAGGAGTTCGCCCCGAACTGAGACCTCACGACCCCCTACCTCCGAAACCCCCCTACCGATCCGGCTCATCTTCGAACTCATAAATTCTATTGACCTAAACTACGCGCATACCAAAATTCATAAAGATCGTAGTTACGATCTTTATGAACGGAGTTCGAACAAACATACAAAGATACAAAGTTACAAAGATACAAGCGCCAGGCCCGTCTACAATGGACCTCGCTCGCTTCGCTCGTTCGGTCAATTATATATTCAGATTTCTGGGACGACCCCAAGTTTAGTCAACTGTTATTTATTCCCATTCGATGTCTTATTTCATTTATTTCCATGTTTTACGCAAACCTTACAATTTGCAACAATAATAAAATACTACAAGAATATTCCCATAAACGTTCAGAAGAAACCTGCTTGTCTATGTCATAATAAAACGTATTATAGTCTGTCTATAGGCGAAAGTCACCCGTTTCATTTCCATCTATGTATTTAAAATAAATCTAAAAAGAATTTTTTAGATTTATTACAAATTACAAATATTTAAACCTAAATAACATTTCAAGAACCAATGAGGTAATGTAACAAATGTTAGTAAATATTTTATTAGTTTAACGTCGTCGCGTCCTCATCAGCTAGTTAATTGATTTAAAAATAAAATACGATTTTAATTTTAACTAAACAGTATTTGGTAGGTAGGTATACATAAAATTATCAAAAAATACATATAAAATCGTAAATTATGCAAAAAAAAACATAAAGCCTACAAGCCTTGTTGCTTAGTTTGGGTCTACATGCTTAGTGGGCAACGCCATCTATTGCAATATTTATTTATTTTCTTATTGAGTACGCAAACTGCAACAGCAGTGTATACAGACGCCTATCTTCCTGGCGGCGGCACCAGCCTAAGTATCGGAACAAGGACTAATCGCTGAACGCACATAGTTTACCTAGACGGACTATACGCAAGTTTTACATAACAATGTATTGAAATACTCATTGGAGTTACGTAAAAAGTTTATCACTGCTTATGTTTTGCTTTTATAGTGTTAGATGACGATGAATTTATGAATTTGTTGCTTGAGTGTGTTACAAAATATTTTATGTAGGTTAGGTTAGGTTACAATTATAAGTGATGGATTGGGCCTCCGTGGTGTAACGGAGTGGCGGACAGGTAATTTGAAGACTGCAAGTTCAGATCCTACCAACGGCATTGAATTGTAAATAAATATTGTACAACGTTGCACACAGCGCAATCTAACCCTTATCTAAGCTTAAGGCCTGTACTATGGGTACTTCTTCTTCCTGTGGCGCTACAACCCTTTGTGTGTCTTGGCCTCCTCCACAATCTTTCTCCATTTCGTCCGATCACTCGCCGTCTTCCTCCAGGAAATTATGCTTAGGTTGTCGTGTGGAGCGATCCGGTGTTTTTTCTTGTATTGGACTTCACAACCATGGTTTTTTACCGTGTTAGGTGGTTAGCCTTACGACGAACCCTCCTCCTTTATCCAGGCTTGGGATTGGCTGCGCTACGTTAACAGCACAGGCGGAGTATGGGTACTAGACAACGAATATACTCGTACTACATATGGGTAGGTACATTTTATACTTTTTTTTTTGTAAATAGTTACCTACA
Organism: Idaea dimidiata; assembly: GCA_949358125.1. Taxonomy (NCBI): domain Eukaryota; kingdom Metazoa; phylum Arthropoda; class Insecta; order Lepidoptera; family Geometridae; genus Idaea; species Idaea dimidiata. Next base: position 4,687,253 of record OX442342.1, read on the forward strand.
TAATATTAATCCTGTCGACGGACAGTCCAACAGCGAATCGGTCGAAGGAGAATGGTTGCGGAATCGTGATGTATCATAATGTACCTATTTAATAAATAAATAAATTCTGTGACCAACACACAGCGCCATCTAGCCCTATGGTAAGCTGCTAAGCTTGTATTACGGTGACTAGACAACGGATGTACTACTTATATTTATTTTTCTTTTGTAAATACATACATAATATACATAGAAATGCATGCACCCATACCAGATACAAATATTTTTTATTTTTAAGCATAAATATTTGCACCCAGCGGGAATCGAACCCGCAACCTTGGTTAATGTCCGAATAGAATATAGCCATATAGAATATTAGCTGTGCCCCGCGGTTTCATCCGCATAAATTCCTATCTCGTAACGTATGTGACACATCACGTACCCGTTATTCAAAGTAAGTACCCTTTATCTTATTTCAACCACTAAACTATCCCTGTACCAAATTTCATTCAAATCGGTTTAACCAAAACAAAAAATCAAAAGTGGCCTATAACCTTCCTCGATAAATGGACTATCAAACACTAAAAGATTTTTCAAATCGGACCAGTAGTTCCTGAGATTAGCGCGTTCAAACAAACCATCAAACTCTTCAGCTTTATAATATTAGTATAGAAGAAGAATCAGGACGAAAATATTAAGGTATATCCAAAGAAATAAATCAAAAGTTTACTACCAGTTTCCTAGTACACATACCTACAACAAACCGATATTTAACTGCACATTGTACTGGTGTAATAGCTTCCTAAGACAGCTCCTAATGGGCTGGACTCCTTTTAAGGTACGAAGATTATAGTTGGCCAATCCATCGCGTGGACAGCCATTGCTTTGTGTAGGTACTGATACCTATAGTACAAGACATAAAAATAATGTAAGTATAATGTCTCATGGACCGTAGTGAGTTCTAGGGCTTGTCGGTTTCCTCACGATTCCGTCGTCGATATGTAAAAAGTAATCCTTAATTATATTATAAATTCGAAAGAAACTCTGTCTTTCAAGTCTAAACCGCTGAACTGATTTCGATAAATTTTGGTACAGTGATAGATAGGAATTTGGAGAAGGACATAGGCTACTTTTCAACGTGAACGGGAACGTGGGATCCGTGGAGCGTAGCTAGTTGTTGTTTTTTGTTATGTAAGAGCTATTTTAGATGTCCGATGTAAAACGTTTACCCCCTTACTTATAAACAGTAATTAACAGATGACCAAGTTATGTGACGTTTGTCTCTGCCTGTCAACTTTGAAACTTTACGTCACAGTAAAAGACAAACGATACATAGTTATTTCTATTTCTTATCGGTTGTGAACCGATTATGGCCATTAGGAAATTAGCCAGTGTCATGTATTCAAAGTTATTTGCATCGAAACAGTCAAGTCGTCATAGTTAAAGTCAAGTCTAGGGAATCATTTGTAAACACGGCGGCCATTTACAAACAATCTTCACGGAGCCTTAGAGACAACACTAAGTCAATGTTTTGCACCGATTTTCACTTTCATTCCACTTGTACACCTTCACGAAACTAAATTGATTAATATGCCCCCGAAATTAAACAATTTGCACGCATATGAACTAGGTTTCACAAAAATGAAAATTTAGCACCACATCTCCTCAACGAGTTCCCGCCAAGACTCCGATACATAGTTATGGACTTTTGTTTTTGACGCGTTAGTGGAACGTCGTCCTGAATTTTTATTTTTGCAAAACCAAGTTTTATTGCGGGAAAATTGTTTAATTTCGGCGGCATGTTATCAATTTAGTTACGCGAAGTTCAACGAGTGTAGTAAGAAATAAAAAAAAATACCAGTGCCAAACACGAAATTAGCACGTTACAAACAAATGTTCTATGGGGTTGGAGAAAAATCGTCGCCATTTTTTCTGCAGCCTTCACGCATTAAAAATTATTTCAAACGATTACAGTATAATAGTGGTAGTACACTATAAGTACGTAAAACTGGCTAAATTGTCCTATATTGCTGACGGAAATCCATAACTAAGAAAATGAATGAATGAAACATATAGTTATGCAGCTGTCAACCAACGTTTATACAGTGCAACAAGTATTATACGTTGGCGGGGGTGACTTTAAAAACTAAACACAAGCTAAGATTATTTATCGAATTTAAACTATATTTTTTTTATAGAAAAGCTGCTGTAAAAATGTGTTAAGTCATCTTTTTTTTGTTTTTTTCTCTCACTAACTTACTAAAGCCGGGAACAGTCCAAACAAACAGTCTCGAACTGAACACAGTGGCGCACGGTTGCGGTTGTTCAACTTGTACTTGTGGCAATAGTATAAGTAAAGGGGTTATTCTACTATTTTTAGGAATTGTATAACACTATCAACATAATCATCTCGAATCTACACTCTACTACTTATCTTGAAAATAAATCTGACAAATTGTTCTTATATTCCGTGGTCGGTACAAATTATAGTGTAGGTAGGTAACGTTCAAATCTGTCTGACCCCTTTCTGGTCTGCTGGTTGACTTTCACTGGAGTGGTGAGATGGCGTGGCGGTATTGAGATGATTTAACGTGTAAAGTGCGAAATGCTACAGTTTCTCGATTGGTGACTCATTCGCTATACCTACTTACTCTACTCACCTAATTTAATTACCCTACCGCGTAACTCCCGTCGAGTTCAACTTGACGTCGTGTTCCGAAGCCGCTCCAGGCACGATCGGATGTGGCTTGACGCTCTGGCTGCGAAGCGACGCAAGAGACATGACGGCCTATTTCCTTGAGCAAAATGCGGACGCATTTGTCGTTCGCGGATTGACCTACATAGCCACGAAAGAGCATGTAGGCTGAGACGTAAATCGTCTGAAATAGACGCAGAGGCCAGAGAGAGAGTAAGAGAGAGATAGATACGCGACGAATTGAGAACCTCCTCCTTTTTTTGAAGTCTGTTAAAAAGGTACGTGACGTTAGTATGTATGTATGTATATTGAGGGTAATCACCGAAACTACTCAACCGATTTCAAAAATACTTTTACCAATAGTAAGTCACATTACCGAGGAGTAACTTTTGATCCCGATATTGCCATGAGATCAGGACTTACGCGGGTGAAACCGCGGGATTCAGCTAGTCCGTTATAAACTTTTGAATAATTTAAGATTTAAAACAGCGCCTTGGTGATACTCGTTTTTGAATCTTCCTCATTGTTGAAAGCTACCTTCACTTTCTTCGTCAGAACTTTATGCCTTTCTGATAATTTATTTAATTGAGTTTGCCTTCAACTTTTTCTGAAGGCAACAATTTAAGGCGTCTATATGTATAAACATTTTATTTTATACAAACAAAGATTTTTAATATACATATTATAGTAATAGGGGTTAAAGTATGAAATTGCCGTTTTATTGCAATAGGTTCTTTGAATTGACATAGAATCTTCATGGTTTGAGGTTTTCGAATGAAATTTTTTTCAAATGGTTTCTGTGATGTTCTTTTTTTAAAAAATGTGAAACATTTGAATATCGACTTTCAATTGTTTTTGTTATTCAATTTAGACAAGAAAGATGGATACTGCGAAAATTCGAGTGATTTTTGAATACGAGTTCCGACGCGGAACTAACGCGGCAGAAACAGCCCGCAATATCAATGCTGCGTTTGGAGAGGGGTCTACTAATGAACGCACCGTGCGATTTTGGTTTAAACGCTTTCGTGATGGAAATTTCGACTTAAAGAACGAGCCACGAGGAAGACCGCCCACACAGGTGAATAACGATGAATTAAGAGAGATAGTGGAAGCCGATCCTAGTCAAACTACCCAGGAATTAGCGGCTTGGTTTAACGTTACCTTACCCACTTTATTGACTCACTTGCGTCAAATCAATAAAATAAAAAAATACGAAAAATGGGTGCCTCATGATTTGACTGATCTGCAGAAAGAAACGCGTGTTGAAACTTGTGTTGCCTTGTTGAACCGGTACAGAAATGAAGGAATATTGGATCGAATTGTAACATGTGATGAAAAGTGGATTCTTTATGATAACCGGAAAAGAAAAATGCAATGGCTGACCCCAGGTCAAATGCCACAACAGTGTCCTAAAGCAAAACTTACCAATAAAAAGGTAATGGTAACTGTTTGGTGGTCTCAGTATGGTGTTATTCACTATAGTTTTCTTCGATCTGGTCAAGCAATTACGGCAGATGTCTATTGTGCCGAACTCCGAACCATGTTGACAAAACTAGCAGTAAAACAGACCCGACTCATGAATCGATCTTCACCATTATTGCTCCACGACAACGCGAGACCTCACACAGCACGAGAAACCATTTTGACCCTTCAGGAACTGCACTTAGAAACCATTCGTCATCCTCCGTATTCACCAGACCTTGCTCCAACGGACTACCATTTTTTTCGTGATTTGGACAATTATCTACGTGACAAGAAGTTTTCTTCCCAGGAGGCAGTACAAAATGCTTTCACACAGTTTGTGCAGTCTAGATCGTCGGAGTTCTATCGCAAAGGCATTAATAACCTTCCCATTAGATGGCAGCAATGTATAGATAATAATGGCAACTATTTTGATTAAATAAATTTGTTAAAAAATTTAAAAAATAAACAATTAAGATTTTCAGTACAAATCGGCAATTTCATACTTTAACCCCTAATATATAACATGACGACGGACGTTTTGCCTACCACTTTTCTTCCGCTAAGAAAATCGTATTAACTTATGTAAATTAATACAAACTACTATTAATGCAGATGTGACATAGCTTTGGTAGTGTTGGTAGTATATACATGCATAAATTGTATTTATCAGAATGTACTTCAGTCTTGCTAACTTCAAAATGTAGTCCCAAAAATGAAAATAACTTGTATAATGGATCGCATATAATACGTATACAAGGTGTAACAGGTAAGCCCTTTTAATCCGAAAGGGGGTTGTTCTAGACGTCTAGGCGAACAACTTTTGTTCTACGACTTTTGGAAATTCGAAGTACTTTTCGATAAAATTAGGTGTAAAGTTTACTTGAAAATCAGCTGTTTTTTTTCAGTGAAACATAATCTCAAAGTTTTCAAAAAAAAACGTTTGAATTTTCAAGAGTCCTAGAACAAAAGGTGTTCGCCTAGATGTCTAGAACAACCCCCTTTCGGATTAAAAGGGCATACCCGTTACAAATTGTATATTTATGTAGGTAGGTACATAAAACAGTATTTTAAGTAGGTATGTAACACACATCATTTGCTTAGTAGCATAGCAGGTACTAGTCTTGTTGCTCAGTTCAGTGTGCAAAACTTTGCAAATGAAATGCTCATTCCGGTTATACCTTGATCTACTGTAGTTAAGGCGGCGATAGATGATAATTATCGGTCCTTTCATTAACGAAGATTAAACTAATATTTTATAAAATGCGATGAAGAGGTTCTAGGTATTGAATTTTATAATATTATGATGCCTACTTATAAGAAAATATAGCGGTTAAAGATTTAGAAGAAAAATTGATTTATTTTGTAAAACAGGGGTAACTTTGCCTGTATAATAGTGGTATTTAAAGTTATTTTTTATTGTTTTTGAAATGAAGGGGACACTTCTTGTATCATGTACAATAACATAATAGGTACATTGTTTAAAGATCTATTTGATACCGGTTATGAAGAAAACTATTCAATCGGAAGGGATTTCACATGAGTCGCGTCCTTAAACAAAATATTTAGCGTGCGTTGATGTCTTTCTTATGGAAAATTTGGGTTATTCAACTTTAATTCCTTTTTGGTTTTTGTTAAAATCGGGGACGCAACTCCGTTTAGCATTTTTCGCTATCTTTCTAATTTAGGATATTCCCCTGGGCACTGATTCTCTAAAGACATAGCAAGCGGGATGCATGAGCATTGCAGAAGTCGATTTGTTTCAGGAGTAAAAATAATAGCTATTCTATAACTTCTTTGGCTCAGGGACTAGGGGAGTTATTTAAATAATTAAGTAGCCCTTAATTTAAAGGCTACTTAACTAACTAAGTAGTAATTAAGTAAAATCCCGCTCCTGCATGTCGCGTCACCTGCATTCCGCATGCTATGTCCTTACCAAATCGAGCCCCTGAAAGCCTATCGAAATGGTGCATCCTATATTATTTCCGATTAAGCTTAGGTACTTTTCACGAAAAGGCATGGATTAATTTCTTACTATTGCGAAGTTATTGCATGTAAACATAATATAAACTATCTCAGTCCTACCTATATATCCTTTCGTAATATACTTGCAATTTATTTCGCAAACTGAAAGGTCTACTCGATGTTTAAGACTTACTTACTTAATTAGGTAAAAATTAATGCCTTGCCCAGAATATTTCAACATTTCCCCACTCCAACTACCGTATTATCTATTTAGTGGACGTCTGACAATTGTGAAAATTGACAGGCACTATGCAGTACATTGCTGCTTTGACGTAACGCGGTTATTACCGGTGATTACCTCAAAGCAGCAATGTACTACATAGTACATGGTGCCTGTCATTTTTCACTGTCGTCAGATGCACAGATAATATAGGGGCTGCTGTGGTATCATGTAATTAGCATCCACCGTTACTAGTGGCTAAGTTGCAGTACATTGCTGCTTTGACGTAACGTGGTTGTTACCGGTGATTACTTCAAACAGCAATGTACAATACAAAATATGCTTTTTGACAGCAAATAGCAACTGACAGCGGTGGATGCTAATTAGATGATACCACAGCAGCTGTGGTAATAATATATCTAATTAGCATCCACCGCTATTAGTTGCTATTTAATGTCAAAAAACATATTTCGTATTCTACATCGCTACTTTGAAGTAATCACCGGTAACAACCACGTTACGTCAAATCAGCAAATTACAACAACTTAGCAACTACTAGCGGTGGATGCTAATTACATGATACCACAGCTGGTCTCAGAACAAATATATTAATTAATCTGCCGCCGTGCCTATACTATTGCATATACAACCCGCAGAAGTTAACTTGAGACCTGCGTGCTTTTAATTTTTATAATAAATAGGTGCCTGGTTAACTTCTGCGTGTGGTAGTGACGTTTTATAAAACGTATGGTAGTGACGTTTTATAAAACCGTGTTAAAAACGTCATTACTCATTACACACATACGTTGTTCTCCTAAATGCCTGTGTTTTTAAGTGTGAAGGGGGGTTGCCCCCTTCACACTTAAAAACACACTGTATGTATATTCCGTGTGATACTCACCGGATGTAACAATCTTACTAATATTATAAACGCGAAAGTTTGTATGTATGTATGTATGTGAGGTTGTTACTCTTTCACACAAAAACTACTGAACCGATGAAACTTGGAATATAGGTAGCTGATGAGGACCTGGACTAACACATAGGCTACTTTTTATCCCGATATTCTCGCGGGAACGAGGCTTACGCGGGTGAAACCGCGGGGCGCAGCTAGTACCTAAATACGTGTATTTGTCGACGTTGTATAATTAATCTTAAGGCTTAAGGCGAAGGATTGATAAACTAAAAACTCATACTGTACTGTGGGTGCCTAGCTCCAGTTGCGACGTCTCCCAAACAGTTTTTCTCGTTTAATTTTTTTTTTAAATTATATTTCTAATTAGGCAAAACTGTATTACCAATTTTAAGTACATATTGCTAGTAATCGAATCATGAAAACTCTAAAATGGAAAACTCTGTTTTAAGAATGAATTTCTTCGGGGTAAAACACAGAAAAGCACGTAAATATTAAATTACCACTGTAGCGCGCACGCCGAGCCGCGTTGTTGCTAGGGACCCACCGAGCCGTAGTACGTCTGTCTCGCTTCCGCGCCGACAGTCGGAGCGACTGCGCATGCGCGAACGTATAACGGCCGCGTCGCGCATCGGTCCACGCGAGCCGCGCAGCGGGCCTCGTGGCAGTGACACTCATGCAACCATCATGCGCGCACGTATCGCTCCGGCCGCCGCCGCTCGCGATTAACCCACGCGTGTATGTTTTTTATTGTTATTACAAGGAATCTTTAGTATCCCGTGGTTTTCTTTAGACTACACCAAACGTTCCTCCCCTCTATAATTGGCAGCCTAACGTGGAGCAGAAATGTGTTAAAATCGTGATTTGTGAACAGTGAAACCGTTTTGTAATAATAATAAGTGCGTTACGAACTTAAAACAACTTTTTCGTCGCGTTTTGTCTCGTATTGCCGATAGTACGGTATGATATCGTATTAACCTATCGTGTGTGGTAATTGTTTACTAGGTTTTTGTTCAGGTGCTATACCTAAACCTAGATTACTGATACGGACATTGTGAAGTGACTGTTTATGGTTTTATGTTCTCGTACATACACATACCTACGTGTGGTTCGTCGTAACTATTGACTAGGTTTTTGTTCAGGTATGCTATTAGGCTATTACCTAAACCTGGGTTACTAAACTGATACGGACATACCTATAGTGAAGTGACTGTTAAGTGTTAGCGTATACCTACGTTTTATTACACGTTTGTATATGTTTCCTTACCGTGCGTGTTTGGTAACTCGTCTCTAGGTTTTGTTCAGGTATTCTACACCTAAACCTAGGTTACCTATTGAACAGACAAGTGAGTGACTGTTTCGGTTATGTTATACGTACTCTTAAGTGAATAATTTTGTAAGTATTGACTATAAACTTTGAAATTGTGTTCATTTTTTTCGTGCGAACTTTATACCTACTTCGATTAGGTACTTAAGTGGTTAGATTGTTTTGCAAATCGTACATTTTGGTGTTAAAATGGTGTTAACGCGTTCGCGTACCGGGAGTTTCGCTTCTTACCCGGACGGCACGCCGTCTGTGGACGCGGTGCCGCCCGCGCGGCCGGCAGTTGACATGCGGGAGCCTGCGCCTCATAGCGTTGAGGGTGCGCCGGCTTCGACCAGCGGTGATGAATCCGCCGCCTCGCTATCACATGCGGATGGCGGTGTCGCCGCCGTCGCTTCGCCGCCGGTGGTTCATCGGTCAGTGGCGGATGCTGCAGCTGCTCCGATTACTATGACCACCGACCAGCTGTTTCTGCTCATCGACCGCTTGAAGAGCGGTCCCGTAAGTACACCGACACCGTATGTATCATATTCTGGCAATTTTTCCAAATGTATGTCCCGCTTTGATGGTGCAAAAACCAGCGACGTTCGCGCCTTTATCGACGCCGTTGAAACATTCAAGGCTTGCGTGCAAGTTGATGATGACGTCGCACTCCGTGGTTTATCTATGTTGCTCACCGGTTTAGCCGCCACTTGGTGGCAAGGTGTAAAGGATAGCACCCCGACTTGGCAGGCCGCAGTCGAGGCCCTGCGTCAGACTTTCGGACCCAGATTACCACCGCACAGAATATTTAGGAAAATATTTGAACGTGAGCAAAGACTTGATGAGCCAACAGACTTGTTTGTCTGCAGTGTTAGAGCGTTGATCGCCCAATTGCCGTTGGGCTCGCTATCTGAAGCGATACAGTTGGACATGACGTACGGACTCCTTAATAAACAGATTCGTGAGAAGATTCCACGAACAAATTTTGATACTTTCGCGGAGCTCCTGACACAAGCACGACGCGTTGAGGACCTTTTCGATGAAGCTCGCCCGTCGTCATCGTCGGTTACGAATAGAACTGACGTCAAGTCTGCGACAGATGTGAAGCCTCTGTTGCCCGTCGCAACTTCGGCCGAGGCACGGCCGACGGCTGTGTCTAGTAGTAAACTTCGATCGCATTGCAATTATTGCAAACAATACGGACACACGAAGGAGATATGCCAAAGATTGGCGAAAAAGATCAAAGATGTTCCCGCTGTGGGTGAGCCACAGACGTCTTCGATAACTTGTTTTGGGTGCGGTGCACCCGGCGTCATCCGTTCCAATTGTGCCGTTTGTAAACAAAATAAATTAGTGGTTAAAAGTTCGTTTCAATCTGTGTCCGCGAGTGAAATCAATAATATCGATTCGCGTGTGCGTCCGGTCTTACAAGTACAAATTTATGGTGAACTAGGAACCCTATTAGTAGACACCGGTGCAAAGCACTGTATAGGGAGCGTTAGTTTAAGATCCCATTTGTTAAAATTTGGTCATCAGTTCCAAAATGTATTTACTGAACTTAAATATGCTGATGGTCGTGTATGTGCACAAAATGTTGAAATTGCACAAGTAACCGTTACGGTTCGGGGGGTATCCATAGCTGTTAGCTTTATTATGTTACCTAATGCAACCGATAGTTTGTTAGGTATGAATTTCATTCGGGACGTTGGCATGGTATTAGATTTTGATCGCGGTGTGTGGTATTTGAGACACGATAGGACGCCTGAGCCTATTATTTTCGAGTCCAGTTCGTTAAAGCCACATTGTTGTTCGTCAGTGGGTCTCCGTGAGGACGAGGGTTCCCATCTTGTTTCCGACGAACGTCAGCGACTATCCGACCTTCTGAATGCCCATGAGGACATTTTTACTCCAGGGGGAGGACCTACTCAGTTCGCTATTCACCGTATCGATACTGGAGATGCCAGACCAATGGCGAGCCCGCCATATCGAGTTACGCCTGCAAAAAAGGAGATTATTAAAAATGAGATAGAAAAGATGTTAGAAGATGAGATAATTGAGGAAGCTGAGTCGGAATGGGCTTCGCCCGTGGTGTTGATACCGAAGAAAAATGGCGAAATCCGGTTTTGTGTCGATTACCGAAAACTTAACAGCGTCACCCGTACAGATAAGTATCCACTTCCAGTTATTGACGAGTTACTGCAGAGTACCAAGGCAGGGTGCGTGATGTCTACAATCGATTTGAAAGCTGGATATTGGCAGACGATTGTTGCCCCAGAGGATAGACACAAAACTGCCTTCACAACCCCGTTTGGCACCTTCCAATTTCGTCGAATGCCGTTTGGCTTAAAGAACGCGCCATCGACCTTTCAGCGTTTAATAGATCGTATGAGGGCTGGACTAAAAGAAGTCTGTGTCCTGGCGTATCTTGACGATTTACTAGTTATCTCACCTGACCTGGACGTCCATTTGAAGGACTTGGAGCAGGTCTTCGCTCGTCTCCGTCTCTTCAATCTGAAAGCAAACAGAAGCAAGTGTGTCTTTGTTAGAGAGAAGGTTACTTACCTTGGTCACGTTGTGTCGTCGCGAGGAATTGAGCCTGATCCCACCAAGGTCGAAGCTGTGATGCATATGAAGCCTCCGACGAATCTGAAAGAGCTGAAGACGTTCCTGCAAACTTGCGCGTGGTTTCGCAAGTTTATACCGCAGTTTTCAGACGTCGCGCGCTCTCTGACAGATTTAACCAAGAAAAACCAACGTTGGCAGTGGGGGGAGAGCGAGCAACACGCCTTTGACGAGCTGAAGCTACGGCTCTCTACCAGTCCCATTCTTCGCCAGCCAAATTTCGAAGAACCGTTCGTGTTGCGGACCGACGCCAGTGGCTATGCCCTGGGGGCCGTTTTGATGCAAGGAGAAACTCCTCATGAGGAACGCCCTATAGAATATGCCAGCAGGTTGCTTACCCCTGCTGAGCGTAACTATCATACGACCGAGCGAGAAGCCCTAGCGGTTATTTGGGCTTTAGATAAATTCCGCGGGTACGTAGAGGGAGCGCCTATTAGAGTAGCGACGGACCACCAGCCACTGAAATGGCTTTTGTCTTTGAAGACGCCCAGTGGTCGTCTCGCCCGTTGGGCAATGAAGCTGCAATCCTACGACCTGGATATCGAGTATTCCCCCGGCAGGATGAATGTCATCGCCGATACTCTTAGTCGTCCAGTGAGTACCATTCAGGATTCAGGTGCTGACGATTCCAGCCCCTGCAGCATTTGTCCGGTGATTGTTGATTTGCCTCAGCACGACCCTGAAGATATCCGTCGTGCTCAGTTGGATGATCCAGATGTTAAGCACATTATTTCGGATTTCGAAAACCCAACTAATACTGAAACAGCAGTCCGTTGGACTGATAGAGGTTATTATCTTTCTCAAGGTATATTGTATCGCTGCGATCCCGATGGAGAATCGGAGGAACCTCAACTGGTCGTTCCAGAGTCTTTACGCGCAGAGCTAATGAAGGAATTTCACGACGCGCCTACTGCTGGACACCTGGGTTTGGAGCGTACCCTTAGAAAGATCAGGGAAAGGTATTATTTTAAAAATATGCGTACCTATGTAGCCCAATACCTTCGCAAGTGCGATTTGTGTCAAAAGTACAAAGCGACAAATTTGAAACCTGCTGGTCTGCTCCAAACCCCGGTGCCCCAGCAGCGATTTGAGGTACTGGCTATGGACCTTTTTGGACCACTCCCTGAGGGAGATCAAGGAGAGAAGTGGATTCTTCTCGTCGAGGACACAGCAAGTCGTTGGGTAGAGTTATTAGCTCTCCGAGATGCTACCGCTGAATCTTGTGCCAAGGTCCTTATTGAAGAAGTCTTCTTGCGATATGGGTTGCCTCGTCGGGTGATTTCCGATAATGGAACCCAATTTGTTTCTACTGTTATGCAGAAGGTAATGTTTGTGTTTGGGGTCCAGCAATCGTTAATACCGGTATACCACCCGGAAGCTAACCCTGCCGAGCGAAAAAATCGAGAGCTGAAGCAGCTCTTGGGCATTTTGGTCGGACAAGAGCATCGCCGATGGCCGGCTGTTCTTCCTATGGTTCGTTTTGCCCTTAACAGCGCTTTTAACCAAGGAACGGGTAGGTCAGCTGCGTACCTAACCTTCGCGCGTGAATTACGCTCTCCTATGGCAGTACATACAGATCTTCGTGCTATAGTATCCCAGCAGAATTTTGTGCCACAAATTACCCCTTACCTGAAAGACTTCGCTCGGATCTTACAGGATGCAAAACGACGGGTCGAAGATCAACAAGATGTCAGGAAGGCTGATGGAGATCGACATCGGCGGGATGTCGTTCCATATAAGGAGGGGGACCTGGTCCTCGTAGAGACTCATATGGCGAGTAATGCCACTAAAGGCTTTACTAGTAAATTCGCTCCAAGACGGGAAGGCCCGTATCGTGTCTCTGAAATCGCTAGCCCGACTAGTTTTGTAGTGGTGGATGATACTAATGTTCGCAAAGGAAAGTACCATGTCAGCGCTCTGACTCCGTATGTAGGGTCGTCTCTAGCTATTCTTCATCCTCGCCGTCGAGGGCGTCCTTCCAAGCCACGAACGGGGCGTGCTCGTGACTTGGAGGGGGAGGTTGTAGCGCGCACGCCGAGCCGCGTTGTTGCTAGGGACCCACCGAGCCGTAGTACGTCTGTCTCGCTTCCGCGCCGACAGTCGGAGCGACTGCGCATGCGCGAACGTATAACGGCCGCGTCGCGCATCGGTCCACGCGAGCCGCGCAGCGGGCCTCGTGGCAGTGACACTCATGCAACCATCATGCGCGCACGTATCGCTCCGGCCGCCGCCGCTCGCGATTAACCCACGCGTGTATGTTTTTTATTGTTATTACAAGGAATCTTTAGTATCCCGTGGTTTTCTTTAGACTACACCAAACGTTCCTCCCCTCTATACCACACTAATTTTTCCGGACTTTCAGACTAGAAAAGGCCGAAAACTCAATGTTTCAATGATGAGAAACAGCGTCGGACCTCTTTCAATAACATTGAGAGTTGTTGGTGATCCAAGTTGGCACTTTCATTGTAACACTTTCATCGCAATCGCGTTTTTCATACAAATATGTTCCATCGATATTGTTTCTGTTTTTATTAGGGTTCTTTCAGCAACACAAACTGTCAAATGGTCTGTACACAGTCGCAAATTAATGAAAGATTGGGTGTCAAAATCAAATTTTTGAGTTTGACACACGATCTTTCATTTGTAATATGTTACAAAAAGATACGAAATCAAGCCTCTGGCACGGTGATGAGACGGTCTAATATAATTTATCCCTTAAAAGGTTCTTTTATTTATTTGTTTTTGTGTTGTAAAATCTAGCTAATCATGTAAACATTAAACAAAACTACCAAAATGAAAAAGTACAAAAATGCTTAAATGAAATAAGCACCAAAATAGGGTTCCGGTCAAGTTTCCGTATGGTTTGTAACAACTAAGATATTATATTGACAAGCAAATCTACAAATTAGTCGTTTCGTCCTCTTAAGTAAATTATTATCAACACAAAGCTAACACGCACTAACATTTTTGCACGAAATACATATGTAGGTAGTAATTTCGATATTTTGTTAGTTGGTATTTGCTATTTGCTGAATTATTAGTTCAAATTATTGTTGTAGGTAACTGTGATATTCCAGTGGCCCGATTCTGTAAAAACATAGCATGGGACAAGCAGGCGGGATGCATGAGCATCGCAGAAGTCGATTTGTTGCCGGAGTAAAAAAAATTGCTAATCTATAACTTCTTTTTAATATACTGATTGGCTGAGGAACAAGGGGAGCTATTTAAATAATTAAGTAGCCCATAATTTTGAAGGCTACTTATCTAATTAAGTAGTAATAAAGCAAAATAACATTTACAGATTACGAATTAACGCACATTTTCTGCACGTCGCCAGCAGTCCGCCGGCATTCCGCATGCTATGTCCTTACCGAATCAGGGCCCAGTAAAATTGTCGTCCGAATGTATGGGACCCTATGAGTTAAATCCTTTAGCTGTGATTTTTTCAGGCTTGTTTATGATGTTGGCCTAATGCAGTGGTGGGCAAACTACGGCCCGCGGGCCATCTCCGGTCCGCAAATGGCTTTAATCCGGCCCGCGACTATCAAATTTTCATCAAGTGCAGACTTTGTCGAATAAAAATGTCTCCGTCTATCCGCGGTCCGTATTATACAATCACGTTGGCACAAGTGGGAACGTAGAGATAATAGTAGCCTATGTAATATTTCAGCGGCCGGTTTCGAGCTATATATTTATTTTAAGTTTCATCGCAATCGGTTCAGTAGTTTTTGCGTTTAAGAGTAACAAAGTCGCATACAGACATACAGACTAGGAGGATAGGATATAAAATAAGATAATAGAATTCAAATACTTGGCCCGTCATAGATTTTATCTGCGTAAATATTAGCACGCGAACGAAAAAGTTTGCCCATCGCTGGCCTAATGTAATGAATAATCCAAGTTTATGACCTCGAGGAGAGTTGTGGCGGGAACGCGGTTAGGAGATGTGTTGCTAAATTTTCATTTTTGTTAAACCTTGTTCAAATGCGTGTAAATTGTTTAATTTCGTGGGCATATTAATCAGTTTAGTTTCGTGAAAGTGTACAAGTTTAAATGAAAGTGAAAATCGGTGCAAAACATGGACTTCAGCGTTGTCTCGAAAGCTCCGTGAACAAACGTTGTAAAACATGGCCCCCGTTTTACAATGATTCCCTCGACTTGACTTTAACTATGACGACTTGACTGTTACGATGCAATGCAAATAACTTCCATAAATTCTGCATAAATTAATAATACTTGACACTGGCAAATGTCCAAATGGAATAAGCCATATAAACGAAGAAGAACGTGTATGACCTCGAGCACCGAACGCAACTATGTCAAAAATCTAAAAAACCATGCAAATATCAGCCATTTCTCAAGTTTTGGCGATTTTAATCCTAAAGGACAAATTTTTGATAAAACCTTCTTAGGGAGCTTATAAAATAGACTAAATTTTACCACAAGATAAGACCAGAATTGTCTGTGTAGACCCAATAGTTTTTGAGAGATTGCCTTTCAAAGTTTAAAATTTTATAGAACTTTGTTATTTTTAGTAGTATTTTAGACCTCACTCGAACAACTCCAGCGACGGGGTGAAGTTCCAATCACGGTTCTTAATCGCCCATTAAAAATATCCAAAATAACATTTCAATATAATTTTCTTTACAGAATACCATTGTCCATAATACAGTTTTGAACCAATAATGAAGTATATAGTACTCATTATACTAATTAAAATACCAAGAAATGTTGACATCGTCCATAGCTTAACAAATTCATTAAGTAGGTAAGTAGGTATATACTTAATTTATCTACTTTATTTTTAAACATCTTACTAATATTATAAACGTAAAACGTGAAAGTTTGAATGTCTGTGAGTTTGTTACTGAATCACGCAAAAACTACTGAACCTATTGCGATGAAATTTGAAATATAGATACCTGGAGACCTGAAATATCGCATAGGCTACTTTTTATCTCGATATCCCCGCGGGAACGGGACTTACGCGGGTAAAACTGCAGGGCGCTGCTAGTTTAACATAAAAGAACCCTACCTACCAATTAATAATAGTATAGCAAATAATAGGTATGAAGTATATAAATTGTACGTTACATACAGAATAATAATAATTTTGGTTTTAAGAATATGTTTCATACTATTTTCGAATTTTAAGCATGTTTGAGATTTTCATGTTTCTTTTCTTCTTCTTCTTCTTTAAAAATGGCTTTTCCTTTCGGACATTTGCCAGTGTCAAGTATTATCAATATTTGCAAGTTATTTGCATCGAACGAAACAGTCAAGTCGTCATAGTTAAAGTCAAGTCAAGGAAATCATTGTAAAAAGGAGGCCATTTTTTACAATGTTTGTTCACGGAGCTTTGGAGAGAACACTAGGCTAAAGTCCATGATTTGCACCGATTTTCACTTTAATTTTCACTTGTACACCTTCACGAAACTAAATTGATTAATATGCCCCCGAAATTAAACAATTTACACGCATTTGAACTAAGTTTCACAAAAATGAAAATTTAGCAACACATCTCCTCAGCGCATTCCCGCCAAAAACCTCATGTTTCTTTAAAAATATTTTAGAATAGTTTTTTTTTTTTTTAATTAACTTGGCATTTCTAAATCACCTTACTAATCAAAGTCAAAAGAGTCAAAAGTCATTTTTTATTTTTATTTAATTGGATGTGTTGATCACTTTAAATACGTCGAACAAGAAGCCACAAGAAACTCATGGGGTTTTTTTTATCATATATACAGGGTTACAGAAAAAGTCGTGCTAGATCCGTTGAGGGCGTGGAGTACCCATCATTTCTGACTTATTTCACTATGAAACACCCTACCCTAAACTTAACCCTTTTTGAGATATTCGACTTTTAATTTTTTCATTGAAAATTGCCGATATTTAAGCTACTAAATTTATTTTTGTTTATTTTGTGTGTCTTATTATTATTATTATTGCATTTTGACATGCGTAATAAGATGCTTAAAGACGTCAATCATTAAAATAGTACATTAGTTAATTGAATAGACCGTAGCAGACAAGTGAAAGTTAAGAAATAAAAAAATAAATTAGAAAGTTTATTTTTCTCTAAGGGATATCTAAAAAAAACTATATGGCAATTGTTCGGCAGATGTTTTTTAAAATATTTACGTTTCATCAGCTATCTAACGACGTATAACAATCTAGGGATTGTATTACATTTCGTGGAAAAAAGGGACGCTCCAGTAGTAGTAGTAGTAGTTCTAACGGTACCGCGCCTATTGTCCTTCAAGTTAAGACGCACCGTGCGAGCGAGACAAGTGACGATTTATGTAGGTGCGAATGAAAGAAAAAATGTGTAGAGACCGGTTAGGGCTGTGAATACAACAAGGGGTATTGTTTTGGTTGTCAGTCAGTCTGCTTTTGTGCTTCGTACATAGTAGATGTGACATTGTATTGCTCTTTTTCTCGACTTGGCTGTGATTCTGGACTGTTTCTTCTGATTTGTGACTACTGTGCTTGTTAACCGGACTCTGATTTGTACCTGCGATACGGAAGTGTTGAAGATGACGTCCTACACACCTGAAGAATATGCTGATATGCTTATTTGTTACGGATACTGCAATTGTGTGTCTGCGCAAGCTCGCAACGAATACATAACTCGCTACCCCGGTCGTCGAGTGCCGGATGTGGCCGTTTTTGACAGAGTTTATCGAAGACTTCGTGAAACTGGCTCTGTTTTGAGACGAAATACAGACATGGGAAGACCACGAATTGACGACGAAGAACAGGACAATGAGATAGTGCAACGCTTTCGAGCGGATCCGACTACTTCCACTAATATTGTTGCCCGTGATCTGGGACTTTCGCAATGGAGAGTGTGGTTTACCGTGCACACTGCTGGCCTATACCCATACCATTATACGACCCCGCGAGGAGAATGGACTTTTGCAGATTTATGCTAAATGCTGATGTGGAAGACCCAGATTTTCTAAGAAATATCTTGTGGACGGATGAGTCCAAATTTGATAAAGATGGCAAAACTAACTATCACAACGCCCATTACTGGGCCCCAAAAGAACTAAGGAATCCCAATAAGAAAAGAGTGAAGGGGTCCCAACGTAGATTCAGCGTGAATGTGTGGATGGGCATTATCTCCAATCATTTGATTGGACCTTACTTTCTCCCGGATAATTTAAATGGGGAAAGCTACGAAAATTTCCTGAGAGCAGACTTGAGTGATTTGCTGGATGATCTGCCACTCAACCTGATCAGGGACATGTGGTTCCAACACGATGGCTGCCCTGCCCATTTCAGAAGAAGTGTCAGAGACTGGCTGGACACAAATTATCCAAACAAATGGATAGGACGAGGTGGGCCGTTGCCATGGCCAGCAAGAAGTCCGGACATTACCCCCATGGATTTTCATGTGTGGGGGTGCATGAAAAGTCTAGTATACAGCGAGCCGAATCCAGTTTCGTCTGTGGAAGACTTAAGACAAAGGATTGTGGATGCAGCTAACAAAATGAGGACCACATTGACCACTGGAGTAGTGAAGACTGGTCTCCGTAGAAGAATGCGACAATGTACCAGAAATAGAGGCGGCCATGTTGAACATGAACTGTAAACAAGAAAAAGTTGTGTGAAAAGCTTTAATAAATAACATTTCATGCTTACCTATTGTTTTATTTTATTTTTTAGGGCTAAGTATAAATTTTCTTCTCCACTGTCGCCTATGAAACTAATTTTTTTTATAATGTATTTGAATAAAACACTTGATTATTATACCTCGTTAGATAGCTGATGAAACGTAGATATTTTAAAAAACATCTGCCGAACAATTGCCATATAGTTTTTTTTAGATATCCCTTAGAGAAAAATAAACTTTCTAATTTATTTTTTTATTTCTTAACTTTCACTTGTCTGCTACGGTCTATTCAATTAACTAATGTACTATTTTAATGATTGACGTCTTTAAGCATCTTATTACGCATGTCAAAATGCAATAATAATAATAATAAGACACACAAAATAAACAAAAATAAATTTAGTAGCTTAAATATCGGCAATTTTCAATGAAAAAATTAAAAGTCGAATATCTCAAAAAGGGTTAAGTTTAGGGTAGGGTGTTTCATAGTGAAATAAGTCAGAAATGATGGGTACTCCACGCCCTCAACGGATCTAGCACGACTTTTTCTGTAACCCTGTATATATATATATATATATATATGATAAAAAAAACCCCATAGCTATAGTGGAACCGGAG
Organism: Idaea dimidiata; assembly: GCA_949358125.1. NCBI lineage: Eukaryota > Metazoa > Arthropoda > Insecta > Lepidoptera > Geometridae > Idaea > Idaea dimidiata. The sequence goes on from OX442342.1 coordinate 4,706,650, forward strand.
CAATATTCTACTAAGTAAGTATACCTAATATTTAATAACAAAAGGTTCCAAAGTAATTCTATCTATCGGTTAAAATACAATGTAAAAGATAAAAGAAACAAAGAATAGACACGTAAAGAAAAATAAAAAATAAAAAAAAGAAGAGAACCGCATCCACAAACACACAACCCGCCCAACCACATCCGGACCATCCCGGTACCGGACCCCGGAGCTCCATGAAACCATCGTGAACTAGCTAATTGAGAACTAATTGTCACTAGCAATGAAGCTATCGTATCGTACATATAGTATAGCGACGACACAAATTGGCGACATGACGTGCTAAATTATTGTGTAAGCAGGACTGTCAGTAATTTACGAGTAAAACATTCCATTTATGTAACGATACATTCGATTTTGTCTAAGGCTTTTGCGATTTTGTATAATATAACACAATATTTACCGGGTTTTACTACTTTACTTTACTACTTTTTAATAACGGCATTATTACAAAGATCCCGAGTTTTTGCCAACTTTACAGTTAGCTTTTTCAAGGTTAACTCGGATTATAATTCGTCTATTTTAATACTTTTTCTAAAAAGTTACTGTAAACTACCGCCTCATTATTATTTGTATCAAAACGTTTTAGTGTACGCAGACTTTGGAGCTTTGTAATATATTTGAATTAAAATTAACATTACTAGTAGTTCGCCCCGAACTGAGACCTCACGAGAATCCATTTACAGAGATTTTGTTTTTTGTAGGATTACAACACCAACAGCTTTATTTTTTTACAAAATAAGAATTATTATTAAACGACTAATATAACGAAAGACAAGTAAAACGATAACTTAACAAGAATTATTCCTTATTTACGACAATCGACCACAATTTGTAACATTAACATGAATTAAATACATTGAACATTAATGGACGTTTACATTCCCTACAAAAATGTCAGATCTTGGAGTATATATCGAAGCAAACGCAACGATACCGCGATCTAAGAGGGATGTCGAGCGCCATCTATTGACAAATTTTTAGAACTTGATTTTTTTCTCTTTTGGCACCCCCGAAGATGAACCGATCCGGTACATCTTCGAACTCATAAATTCTATTGACCTACTGCTAACTGCGCGCATACCAAAATTCATGAAGATCGAAGCAACAATACTCAAGTTATCGTCGAACAAACATACAAACATACAAAGATACAAGCGCCAGGCCCGTCTACACTGGACCTCACTCGCTTCGCTTGGCCGAAGCCATGGCAGAAACTGCCATGGCTTCGGAACGCGCCCTTACCTTACATAAGAAGCAACATGAGACGATACATTTGCGAACTTTATTTACTAGCTTTACTAGCTGCGCCCCGCGGTTTCACTCGCTGAATCCCGTTCCCGCGGGAATATCGGGATAAAAAGTAGCCTATGTGTTAATCCAGGTCCCCAGCTATCTATATTCCAAGTTTCATCGCTATCTGTTCAGTAGTTTTTGCGTGAAAGAGTAACAACCTCACATACATACATACACACAAACTTTCGCGTTTATAATATTACTAGCTGCGCCCCGCGGTTTCACCCGCGCAAGTCCCGTTCCTGCGGGAATAACGAGATAAAAAGTAGCCTATGTGTTAATCCAGTTCCCCAGCTACCAATATTCCAAATTCCAACAAACAAACGAACTTTTTAAATTCACACGACACGATTATAACTAGCTGCGCCCCGCGGTTTCACCCGCAGAAGTGAAAATGCGTTATCTCGGGTGCGCGCCTTAATTGTATAAAGAACAGACAGATAAACAGAGAAACAAACAAACAGACAGACAGGAAAAATTATATAATTTTGTTCTGCTAGGTACTTTTTTTAAGCCCTCTATACAATATTTTTTTTAATTTACTTCCAAGTAGACTTTTTGTCCTCTCTTCCTTTATTATAAGTATAGAAGATAGATAATACGCGATTAAGACCATAAGACCCGATAAAAAATAAAAACACTCTATTTTTAAAATTAGTAGGTACCTACTTTAATAGTAGTTTATGCACCGAGGTACTAAAGCCCTGTCTTATATAGCGGGCGTCATGTTGAATCCAAAGCGTACGAAGGACTCTAGAGAGTTAACTTCCGAGCGTAGCGAGGGTGTTAAAATCTTAACTCCTGAGGGAAGCGAATGAGTTATGTACCTAGAGTGAGTTATGTCCTGAGTAAGTGAAGCGTGGGATTCAAGCGCCCAACATAAAGACAAGCTTTATTACCGAGGTGAATACTTTACTTTACACATCTACTGCGAGACAATAAAAAAGTTACAAAAATAAGCATTTAACTAACAACAAACCAATATATTATGAATGCAATTAATTAAATTTATCCATGTTACCTCAAAATGACGAAACCAAGCATCGGCCTGAAAAAAAAAAGTTGGGCTCTATATTAACTAAAACTTTTTGCCCTACCCTTCCGTCGACATAAAAATTGAAGAAAAATAGCCCAGTTTGTATTTCTTTTATGTGTTATGTCTAGGTGGCCAGTTCGAAATGGCCGTATGCTACCATAACCTTAGTTCCAAATTTAAATTACTTTATGCCCTAGGTGCATAATGAGCACTTTATGCACCTAGGGAATAAAGACTCGCTTTACGTTGACCTTTTAGGTCAAATAAAGTAACTTTGTAGAGCAGTAGGTGTGTAAAGTGTATTTTTAGTACCAGTTTTGTTCGCCAGAATACATTAGGTTGGTCGTTATGTATGTAGGTACATGTTGTGTGTTGTAGAAATACTTAGTACGTTGTTAGGAATGTGTTATTGGTACAGGGAAGTACGCCAAAGTCAATGTTTTGCTAATTTACATAGGTAAAACCATAAAACCAATCAACGTTTAACATAGGTACATAAATTAAATTAATTAAAAATAAATCAGTGTTTGTTTAACTTGTTGTAATTGCACACATATTTTTTACAAACTTGTCTAAAGCTAAAAATAAAAACTAACTAACTAAATCTAGAATTGCAGGTAAAGTATATTAAGACGCAGCTGATTCGTCAATCTTACTAATAATAAAAACGCCAAAGTTTCTATGTATGTATATGTGGATGTATGTATTTATGTATATGTATGTGACTTTGTTACTCTTTCACGCAAAAACTACTGAATCGATTGCGATGAAACTTGGAATATAGGTAGCTGGATGCCGGGAATAACAGAGGATTTTTATGTCCGTAAGGATTGAGGAGCCAAGTAATGGTTTTAAGGTAAAGTCTCGCCCTTATTTAGTAGTAAAATAACTGATTTTGTAGGACAAATGCTTACCCCGATATTTCCGCGGGAACGGGATTTACGCGGGTGAAACCGCGGGGCGCTGCTATTGAGTATTACTCATAATCTGTGCCAGCTGCTTCGCTGTTTCCCCAAAGCTATAACCTTGGAGTCTTCAAATCTAGAGTGAATAGGTACCTTCTAGGTAAGCATGTTTCATCGTCGACCTCATCCTCGCTTCCCACCAGGTGAGATGAGGTCAAATGCTAGCCTATTACCTACGTATAAAAAAAACCTCTATCCTGCACTAAAAAGAGTTTTAAGTATTTTAATCTGTCTTGGTATCCGCTCTATTTTCGAAAGTCTTTGAGCATATACCAACTCAAATCGTGTCCAAAAAGTAACGCCTAATCGACTGAATCGCAACAGCATTTGAATTGCCGAAAGTGAAAACATTTTACTTTCTTCTACTTTCTGAGAGTTGTAAGATTAGGTCACAGCAGCGCAAAAACACGGTGAATGTTTGCGGACAATTGAAAAAAGGCATTTAGCGGTTTAGAAACAAACAATGGAGATTTCATTAGCGTCAAGATGGCGGGACCAACTCTCCAATATAAAAATTCTATATAGTACCAATTAAAAAAATTGGTAGGTAGGTACCTCTCTAGTTTAAAAGATATTTAACAAAAACCCTGGTCCCGCCATCTTGACGTCAAGATGGCGGGCCCACTGAGAAAAACAACTCGGAGCTAAAAATAATTTATGTACAGATTTAGTACCAAATTGGTACTATCTTAGTTGAAAAAATTAGTACCTCTTTGGTTTAAAAGATATTTAACAAAAACCATGGTCCCGCCATTTTGACGCTAATGAAATTTCAGCTTTATAAAATAGCCGAAAAGAGAGCGTTTTGTGACCAGATAATTTCTTGTAGGTGTACCTAACCTAGAGCGGTGTTGGTCTACTGGTATTGATACTCTGACATTGATTTCGAGGGTCGTGGGTTCGAATCCAGGCCGACCGCGCGCTAAAGTCTTTTTCTTTAAGAAAAAGTTATGTGCGCCAGTAACATCGCTCTTACGGTGAAGGAAAGCATCGTGAGGAAACCGCCATGTCCTAGGACTCACCACGGTCTGAAGACATGGCACATTCGCCAATCCGGGGTAGGATCCCGTGGCGTCTTACTGCCTAAGAGGAGGCCCTTGGCCAGCAGTGGGACAAATTAACAGGCTGATTATGAACCTAGTTAAGTGTATGTAATTACCTATAGTTAGTTACTTCAAAAAAAGTAATAAATAAAGTAAAAATTAATTAATTGGTAGAACTATTATTGCTATCCAAAGAGGAAATGCAGTCAGCCTTTTGGGTAAGTACCTACCAAACCTAGGAAATAGCATTTTTGGATTTTTTTTATTGAGTGCTTTATTTGTACTACATCTGATAATAAAACAAATAAATAAGGTCGAGTAGAACGAACTTTTATTAAATAATAAAACAGCTAAAGAACTAGCTAACTAATTTTATTAATTTTCTTAACCTATTTTAAGGAGTCTTGGCGGCAACTCGTTGAGGAGATGTGGTGCAAAATTTTCATTTTTGTGAAACCTAGTTCATATGCGTGCAAATTGTTTAATTTCGGGGGCATATTAATCAATTTAGTTTCGTGAAGGTGTACAAGTGGAATGAAAGTGAAAATCGGTGCAAAACATTGACTTAGTGTTGTCTCCAAGGCTCCGTGAAGATTGTTTGTAAATGGCCGCCGTGTTTACAAATGATTCCCTAGACTTGACTTTAACTATGACGACTTGACTGTTTCGATGCAAATAACTTGCATAATATATTAAAATACATGACACTGGCTAATTTCCTAATGGCCATAATCGGTTCACAACCGTTAAGAAATAATAAAATAACCTATTTTAAAGCCAGACTTTACACTGCTTCTTGGTCACCTTTAGATACGCAAAATATAAACCTATATGTATGTATATTACAACTATTTAGTTTTATTTTTCAAGGTAAAAGTACCTACATCCAAAAATTGCACCATGACAAGACTTGAACTGGGAACCTTTTACTCTCCATGCAGAAGGTCATCTTGCTACAAACTATGCCAAGAGGCTTGATAATTGGTGCCAGTTTGTCTGGGCAACATATTTTATGCCCTACCATCTCTTATTATAAGTCGTCGCTAAGTCACTATATCGTTCAGCTAAAAAAATACCAAATTAATAAAATATATATTTTTAATTATCTATGGTTTTGATAAGTAGTCTGAGTATTTTTTTATTTAAAACTGCGCCCCGCGGTTTCACCCGCGAAAGTGAAAAACGCGTTATCACGGGCGCGGGCGGCCGAGCGGTTCTCGAGCGGTTGCACTTTTTCGTTCATTACTCGGGTTCTACTAATTGGATTTCGATGCAAAGTATACCACGACCTTTCTCGAAAATAGAACTATCCAACATTGAAAACCAGATTTCAATCGGACTAGTACTTTTTAATTGTATAAGGAACAGACAGAGAAACAGACAAACAGACAGACAGACAAGAATTTTAAATAATTTTGTTCTACTACTTTTCCTAAGCCCTCTAGACAACTTTTTTTTTAAATTTACTTCCAAGTACAGACTTTTTGTCCCCTCTTCCTTATTTATAACTTTATAAGTATACAGTTTGTAACGGATAAGCCCTTTTAATCCGAAAGGGGGTTGTTCTAGACGTCTAGGCAAACACCTTTTGTTCTACGACTTTTGAAAATTCGAACTTTTTTTTTTATAAATTTTGAGATAATGTTTCACAGAAAAACAGCTGCTTTTGAAAATAATTATGGTAATTGAAGTTTTGATTGTACTAGATCAAACTAAATAAAAGGACAACATAAGGTCAATGACCTCGAACCCTTAGAAACAGCTGATTTTCAAGTAAACTTTACACTTAAAATTTTCGAAAAGTAGGTACTTCGATTTTCCAAAAGTCGTAGATCAAAAGTTGTTACCCGTTACACCTTGTATAGAGTCTAGATATAGATGTATTTTTTGAGCGACAAAAGGACGACAAAACAAACGAGAAACGATCATGGTACGACTGTTTATCAAAAAACACTTCTCACGAAATACAATTTTATTTTTGTAATGATGTTGAATTTTGGACAAAAATAATTTAAAAACAAGAACTATCCCCATACAAATTGTTGCAAAGAGGGATTCGAACCTGCACGGCACATAGTGCGAATCTCAGATCACTGACCGTAGTGATTATATTCCGCGCTACCATGATCGTTTGTCGTTGCTATGTCGTCCTTTTGTCGTTCAAAAAAATAAGGTAAATCTTAATTAAAATACCCCGACTACTTTTCAAAAACCACAGGCAATTTAAAAAAACCTTTTTATTACTTTTAAGTTTGTTTTTCTTTTTTTTTTTAATTATTTGATGTGTTTTTTAAATATTTTTTAGCTGAACGACAATGCGACGACTTCGCGACGACTTATAAGACATCATGGTAGGGCCAATTATCTTTAGGGCGAATTAACTGTACGGCCAAACTATGACGGGTGTTAAGGATATAATATCGAGAGTCACTGCATCGATGATCGCTACGTTAAAAACGTCCCATCGAAACGTCACCGTAGCGATAGTACGGCATATCGGTGGTACCTACTTGACATTGAAAAGACGTTTAATCGACGGTACATTGCATCGAAGGTGCACTTTCACTATAGCGTAGGTGTACGCTATATCGAAGGGAATAAAAAACCCACAAGTTACTTATGGCTTCTTCTCATCGGAGGGCGCGTTCCGAAGCCACACTAAAATCATTACACCTAAGACGTAGCTAAATGATCATGTGCATTTATTGTTGTACAAGAATCTAAAGGAAATAAACTATTTTGATTTCGATATTTTGACATCATATCATATTGGTGCACTTGATACGCAGTGCTCTATAATACTCTATATCGAAAAAATATGCTACATCGAAATCCATTTTCTATGTAGCGACTATCGATGCAGTGACTGTCGATTATGGTCTAAACCCAGTTACATTTTACAGGGTCTTAATCACGTATTATTATTTATTTTCTTACCTCGATGTTTCGATCATATTACAATGATCTTGTCCCCTCGCAACCAAGATCATCGTAACATGATCGAAACGTCGAGGTCTTTATCACGTATTATTATTAATTTTCTTACCTTGTTCATTTTCTTATCTTGTCCAATCGCGACCAAGATCTACAATGGTCTTGGTCGCCATCGAGGTAAGAAAATAAAATAATAATAATACGCGATTAAGATCCGGTAAAACGTAACTATGTTAACAAATCGTGTTTATTTAAAAAGTTTATGCTCTAAACCCACCTACGACTCATATTATTATAATATTAATATTCCGATTATTTATAGGTTGGTAGAGTACCTCAAGTATGTCACCATTTGACAAAGTTGAGTCACAAAGAATCATCGGAAATTAACTACGAGAGACAAGATTTCTAACTTAGAAAAATACAAAAAAAAAAGCAATTACACTACCATTCTAGCCATTAGATAAAAATAACTTACTTAGAGAGAGAAAATGAGCAGAAATCCCAAAGAGTTTTCAGTTCCACTTAATTTTCACAGAACACTGCGTTTATTTTTTAAGTTTTTGAATATGGAACGACTCGACGGCGTTCCTAACCGGCCGACGATCGAGCACTGAGGCAGTAGGCCAACTACATGCGCAGACGCAACCATGCTAGAGCTATCGCATAATTTGATGGACTTTCTATAAAATTGTTAAATGCATTTACGGCAGCTATCCCGTTTACTATACTGAAAGATATGTTGAGAAATAGAAGTAACTGTTTACTTTTGTTCACGTTTGTTTAAACTAGTTTACTTATAACTAGATAATAATTGATTATTTTTAATAACAGACAGACTTCCAAAAATGAGGTTGTTTTAATTAACAATTTAAATTTATTAAATCAAGTTTTTTACCGCATATCAGCGACATCCAATCGCGATGATTATTTTTTTTAATTAGAATCTACGAGGATCTGACTTTGATTAGAATGGTATTTGTTTCTAGCTGGGCATATAAACAACAAGTTGGTGTGAAGATCTTACTTATGAGAACAATCGGTTTGAGAAGCAGAATAGCATCCCAGATGCAGTTAATTAAAAATTGTTAGACTAAACACACTATTATAAATAAGACCAGCAAGGCTACCGCTCATTTTCAGTCGTAATGGCATCGAAATCCCACTGCGCAAAGGAGTAACCTCTTTGGTTTAAACCGCGCAGGTTTATTCCTTCGCGCACTGGGATTTCGATGTCGATTACGACGGAAGATGCGCGGTAGCTTCTCCGATCCATGTTCCAAAACGTAGATCGGTGCAGTCAGGGGCTTTCATTCATTTTCATTTCATTCAGTCAGGGGCTTGATTCGGTAAGGACATAGCATGCGGAATGCAGGCGACGTGCAGGAGATGTACGTTAATTCGTATTCTGTAAATGTTATTTTACTTAATTACTACTTAATTAGTTAAGTAGCCTTCAAAATTAAGGGCTACTTTATTATTTAAATAGCTCCCCTTGTTCCTCAGCCAATCAGTATTAAAAGAAGTTACAAAAATAAAAATTTGTTTCACATTACTCACCATTGAATCAAATAAAGGTCGATTTCATGAAGGTCCAACGAGAACCTACCCTTAACTAGGTACTTTATAATAGTGTTGTTAATAAATAATAAATAAATAAATCCTGTTTTAAACGAAAAGTTTTAGATAAAAAAAATCTGATTAAAGTTAACCAATCGTGTAAAGAAAACTACCAAAATGAAGATAAAAGAATGAAAAATAAAATACCAAAATAGTATTTCCGAGTGTTTTGTAATTAATTACCTACTGAGAAATATTGAGATCCCTGCAGCCAATATTAAGACCATTGTTTTACCTATGTTTATGGACGAATAAATGAATCTGGATCTGAATCTGAATCTGAATATCGTGAGTATGGCACCTTAATTAGCGTTTATAAGTGAGGGGGTTTATTTCTATACATTTGGAGATAAAGGTTTATTTGAATTTGAAATGAATTGGCTCTAAAACCACTGGGCCGATTACAATAATCCTTTCACCAATAGAAAGCTACATTATTGACGAGTAACAAAGTCTACTTTTGATCCCGAAATTCCCACGGGATCGGGACTTACACGGATAAATCCGCGGGACGCAGATTGAGTATCATATAAAGGCGAAAACACTAATTAACATAATTACCCACTTGTTTTTATATAAGGTGAAATAAGGTCTCTACGACACTTATTACAAAATATCAATAGAGTTTCAAAATGGTAGCGGTCGCGTCGCGTCGTGGTCGCTCGTTGCACCATAAGCCGGTTTGCCTTCAAGTCTCAGGTCTCGGTTGGTCATCTCGCGTTTCCCTTACTTTCTTCGACCTCGATTGTGACTCACTGTATCGGTAACTACCTATTTTTTTAACCTCAGTTCACTTTTTTATCCCCTTCCTGTTTTTTTCTCGCACTTACTTTAAAAATAAATTTCTTACGAGAGTTTATTTGTTCAAAAATCATTTGTTTTAATATGCACCTATGTTGGTTTTTTAATATGCCCTTAACTTTACTGTATAAAGTATAAAATGTTGCCTACGCATCAATTAAAGGTGAACTGGCATTAGCCTAGGGTAAAGGCACTAGGCTAATGCCTGCCGGCCATTTAAATATTACCTTAAATTAACTATGAATATTACTAGATAACGAGGTATTTACCACGTTTCATTATATCAAAATAAATTAGGTAAAATCAAATCATATCGAATCGAATCGAGTCGAATCGAGTCGAATCGAATCGAATCGAATCGAATCGAATCGAATCGAATCGAATCGAATCAAATCAATCTAAATCAATCTCAATCAATCAAATAAATCAATAAAAATTTATTCCAGGCATAAAAACCCATACAATTGCCCCCCCCCCCCCCCCTTTATACAATTTTCCCATTAAAATAAAATAAATATAAAATAGGTTATTAATATTAAAATTTACATTGACATTCACACCAAGATTACCAATTGAAAATGTCAATTGTTTCAAGCGAACGTTATTATAACAAATTAAATGAAATTAGGTCGTATGATCGTTAGAAACTTTGTTATTATGTCAACTATTTAACACCCCGCTGTGTCTACGCATTTTCTTTTGTGATAATGACTACAATTTTTTTTTAGTAAATAAAAAACTTATTTCCTCGATTTTATTTTTAAAGTGTTTCCTACACATCTCATACCAGGCACCTGGGGCTCTATTTTTGAATCAAATCTGCTATTTCGGGCGATTGAAATATCTTGATTTCTACCGATTTTCTTTTGATTTTTGTAGATTTTCTATGTGAATCGCACGACCGCAACGTGTGGTATCGAACATTAGGTGCAGAAGTCCGAGATCGAACGAAAAACAGCAGATTTCGATTTTTTTTAATCGTACAAAGTGCAACGAGGGATTCAAAAATAAGGCTCCTGAGGCGCAAGTGGAAAGACGCATATTACAACGAATTGGTAAGGGATGAATTTTGGAAACCATTTTCTTCAAAAACGAATGCTGCTGCTTTACGTAATATCCTCTATAGCGCAACGGGCGAGCTCTGACTGCAACGCAGAAAACAAATATTTCTGCTGAGCTGACTATAGGTAATTGTTTTTTCTGTTCCTGGGTGTTTTCTATGTATCAAAAGTGTGTCATAGGTAGGTATGTATTTACAAAAAAAACTACAACACATATGTAGTACATCTGTTATCTAGTACCCATAGTTCAAGCCTAGTGCTTAGTTTGGGGCTAGATAGCGCTATGTGTAATGTCGTGTATGTGTAATATTTCTTTATTTATTTATTTTACATTAAAATAGTAAACTTTATTTATCCGGTTTTATCGCGTTTTTATTCATTATTTGACCCGAGCTTTCGCTAACTTTACAGTTGGCTTTTTCAAGGTTGACTGAAAACCAAGGTTGTCTGAGGTTGACAATCAACCTTGAAAAAGCCAACTGTAAAGTTGGCGAAAGCTCGGGTCAAATAATGAATAAAAACGCGATAAAACCGGATAAATAAAGTGTTTTATTATGCAAAATCGCGAAAACCATAGAAGAAATTATAGTAAACTTTGTCGTGACTGAGAGACAAAATATTATTGCAACATAAAAAAAAACAATTTAGTTGTTAACAAAACGACTCCATTGTCGCAACTCAATGTTGCAAGGTACTCAAACTATAAAACCACCGAGTTACGCCCAGCGCCTGCGCAGCCTTCAACACAGGATGGATCTAACAATTTTGTCATGCGCAATAATAAAATGATAAAATAATGATGATGATGATTTTAACCCCTTTTTAACTAAATTGGTTTAGATAATTGATTAAATTAGGCGTTACTTTTCGGAACTCCATTAATCAACTTATGATAAAAATTAATATTTACTTGTAGTTTTTATTTTATTAATTAATATTTACCCGACATAATTGACAAGTATCACTACGCATCGTTTTTAAAATAGCTTAAATTGGTAAGTAAAAAAACTTTTATCTTACTAAATTGGTTTGTATTTGTTGCTAACACGTATAAAACACCTAAATAAATATATGATGTATTTTTAATTTTTTTTTTAGCTGAACGACTTTGCGACGACTTGTAAGACATCATGGTAGGACCCATTATCGTACATAGAATGCACCTAGAACCAGAAACAAACATTTATGGTCAGCAGAAATATTTGTTCCCGGCGGGAATCGAACCCGCAGCCTTCTGCGTTGAATCCGTGCTTTCGCCGCGCCACAGAGGCCGTCATTAATATTACCTACATTTTAAGTACCTACTTAGTTTACTTACGTTCTTTGTAGAGGTTCTTTACAGTCGTAGGTGGAGATGTTTGATAAATTTGATGTTTTTCTTTTCATGAATAAATAATAATAATTTTACTATTTTACTAATATTATAAAAGCGAAAGTTTGTATGTATGTATGTATGTATGTGAGGTTGTTACTCTTTCACGCAAAAACTACTGAACCGATTGCGATGAAACTTGGAATATAGGTAGCTGGGGACCTGGATTAACATATAGGCTACTTCTTATCCCGATATTCCCGCGGGAACTGGACTTACGCGGGTGAAACCGCGGGGCGCAGCTAGTCTTATATAAATATTAGGTACACGAAATTACTCATTCCGCCCTACCATGATCTCGTATAAGTCATCGCTAAGTCGCCTAGTCGCCGCTATTGGGCCCTACCAAATGTCGTCGCGTTGTCGTTCAGCAAAAAAAAAAAAATTAAAAACACATCAAATAATTCAAAAGAAAAACAAACTTCAAAAAAAAAGAAACGTTTTTTTTATTGTCTGTGGTTTTTATAAGTAGTCGGGGTATTTTTTTATTTAAAATGTACTTTATTTTTTTAACGACAAAAGGACGACTTAGCAACGAAAAACGAGCATTATCGTTAAGCTAAAAAAAAACCTAAAAAACCAACTTAAAAAAAGTTTTATTTAATTGATAGAGTGATTGATTGATATTTATTTATTAAATACTAGCTGCGCCTCGCGGTTTCACCCGCGGAAGTCCCGTTCCCGCGGAAATATCGAGATATTCCCGCGGGAATGTGGTAATCCAGGTTCCCAGCTACCTATATTCTAAGGTTCATCGCAATCGGTTCAGTAGTTTTTGCGTGAAAGAGTAACAACCTCACATACATACATACATACTTACATCCAAACTTTCGCGTTTATAATATTGGTAAGATGAATCTTAGGTACTAAACATTTATGAAATTACATTAGAAATCGGCTCTACACAAAAAAAAACTCTCTTTAATTATCTGTGTTATTTTAAGTAGGTAGTCGGGAGTATTTTTTATATAAAAATCGAACATTATTAGGTATTTTGAGATTCAGGGTGAAATCAATAGTACCTACCTACGTACTTTGACTTTGCTCAGACTAAGCTCAGCAAAAACTAGGTAAGCATAAACTTTGAATTAGAATTGATAAGTAGTCAAAATTAATTTTTAACCGACTTCAAAAAAGGAGGAGGTTCTCAATTCGTCGCGTATATTTTTTTTTTTTTTTTTTTTTATGTTTGTTCACCGATTACTCGAAGGTGGCTTGACCGATTAAGATAGTTCTTTTTTTAATGGAAAGGTGGAAGCCCCGAGGTGGTCCCATAAAAATTTGGTGAGGATCTGATGAGGATCTTCGAAGTGAGGACCGGGAATGCTCCTCAAAAACCTGTATTCAATTCACTTGTTCACCGATTACTCGAAGGTGGCTTGACCGATTGAATTGTTCTTTTTTAAATGGAAAGGTGGAAGCCCCGAGGTGGTCCCATAAAATTTTGGTGAGGATCTGATGAGGATCTTCGAAGTGAGGACCGCGAATGCTTCTCAAAAACCTGTATGCAATTCACTTGTTCACCGATTACTCGAAGGTGGCTTGACCGATTGAGATGGTTCTTTTTTTAATGGAAAGGTGGAAGCCCCGAGGTGGTCCCATAAAAATTTGGTTAGGATCTGATGAGGATCTTCGAAGTGAGGACCGCGAATGCTTCTCAAAAACCTGTATGCAATTCACTTGTTCACCGATTACTCGAAGGTGGCTTGACCGATTGAGATGGTTCTTTTTTTAATGGAAAGGTGGAAGCCCCGAGGTGGTCCCATAAAAATTTGGTTAGGATCTGATGAGTATCTTCGGAATGATGGACAGGATAGCTTCCCAGAATGTAATAAATTACTCGTTTTTGGACTTCTACCAAAAATAATAGACCCCTATAGAACTAAGAACAGATTGATGGGCCACCTAAAACCACCTTCTCATCAGCAAACTCCTCAATAATTAAAATTACGGTAACAATAGGTATTGTTAATTTATTTGGCAGTCGGAAGTAGGAAGGTAGGTACTAAAAAGGGTGAAATAAAAAAATAATTTAAAAATTAAAAAACCGACTTAAAAAAAGAACAAAAAATAATTTAAAAATTTAAAAACTACCAAAAAAAAAGATTTGATAAAAAAGACCAAAATAAACCTCTACATACAGCGCCACCGACTAATTAATCTGTTTTATCATCTGAAGTCGGGCAATTTTACTGGCTGGCTTTACTGGCTATATTGTACTTAGTTTGGCTGCCCGACTTCAGATGATAAAACAGATTAATTAGTCGGTGGCGCTGTATGTAGAGGTTTATTTTGGTCTTTTTTATCAAATCTTTTTTTTTGGTAGTTTTTAAATTTTTAAATTATTTTTTGTTCTTTTTTTAAGTCGGTTTTTTAATTTTTAAATTATTTTTTTTGTAAAATTACGAAAAAATAAAACGAACTTCATATTCATATCATTTATTGGTATAATAATTTTATCATTAGTCATAAACATAATATTAGTCATACAAATTATAAATTAAAATAAAGTAAAAAATAAAAGTCAAAGTAAAACTAAAAAATCATAACAAAAAGGAAATATTGTATCAAAAATACATTTCAAACTTTAAGAATAAACAAAAAAAAATAGTAGCACAATAATGGCTCGAAATAATAAATACATCAATTACCTCGTCAAAATAAAATGTAAAAGATTGGTGATACAAATGTCAAATTTATATTTTACCGGGTCTACGGAATTTGTGATCACATAAAGCCATTAAAACTAAAAAAAAAGAAAAAAAAAACGCGTACTATTTTTTATGTTTCTTACCTCGACATTTCGATCATGTTGCAATCTGTCTGGTCTCGAGGGGATTAAGATCATTGTAACATGATCGAAACGTCGTGGTGAGAAAAATAAAAAATAGTACGCGATTAAGAACCGGTAAAATGTAAAATATGTTAACAAATCGTGTGAATTTAAAAAGTTTAAATGTCAAATTACAGTTTTAAACTCATAAATTCGTCAAAAGAATAAAAGCATTGCTTCATAAGCCACTGAATGAGTTAAAAATACGGATGTTGTCAGCACTGGTAACATCGTCAAGAAGCCTGTTGTATACGTGAGGACTCATCTAATCTATGCTGTGCGACGCCTTCACCAGCCGATTAAACCAGTGGACCGATTCTGTAAAAACAAAGCATGCGGAATGCCGGCGGAATGCAGGCGACGTGAGATATACGTTATTTCGTATTCTGTAAATGTTATTTTATTTAATTATTTAAGTAGCCTTCAAATGTAAGGGCTACTTAATTATTTGAATAGCTCCCCTTGTTTTTCAGCCAATCAGTATTAAATTAAGGAAGTTACAGAATAGCTTTTATTTTTACTTATGCAACAATCGAATTCTGCAATGCTGCATCCCGCCTGCTTGTCGCATGTTATGTTTTTATAGAATCGGGCCACTGGTAGCAGATTGCTCGACCTGCTACCATGCCGTAGGGGATGTCTCGCGACATCTGCTCTTTTAGTGTAGGTACTCGGATAGATGAAACGCGCGTATACAACGCGATTTGGAGTATTAACAAGCACGGCAAGGTCAAAGTTCCGAGTTCAACGAAGTAAACCTTGACGCACTTATCTGGAAAACGTAGGATAGCCCTCACAGCACGACACGTTACACGCTCCCAATTGGCTGCACGGCCCCAGAACTCCAGACCGTATTGCAACAGATGACGATAGTTGAGAAGTAAGAAGTACGGGCCGTTTGGAGAGTGTTATTGCGAGTCGGTTTAAGGCAAAGCACGCTTTTGCCATTCTCGTACACAGCTGATCAATGCGGGGCTCCTAACACAGGGTATGATCTAAATGCTAACTGAAAACCGAGAAATATTATACATACTTAGTCATACATAACAGAGAAGCAAAGTTAAGATCATTTTTTTGATTGGTTTTCATTCTAAAAAACTTCGACTTTACGAAGCAAACACTTTGCATAGTTGCAAAGATTGCTTTATAAATACCAAACATTGTCTTAAGTCATAGTTTTTGCTCAGCAAAGTCAAGGTACGGACTATAGATTTCAGATTCAGTCCTTTCGTCACGTAATCGCACAGCATACCTACCTACTACATAACACTTGCAGTATAGATAGGTAAGCAACAGAACCGCAGACAATGGTATGTTGCACAAATATAATAATTGATGGAGCCTTGAACTACAAGCGGCGCGGGCGCAGCGGATCCCGCATTGGACCCAAGGGCAGCCATGCATGTAACATGTTAGTATTTAACACAGCTAGGCCTCGGAAGTTCTGTTATACAGTCATTATAGCTTCACGCAATGTTCAGTTCTTAATTAGACCTATTTAGTTTAGATGGATAAGTCACGCAACGTGCGTGTAGACCCAACAAGTCCTTTCGCATATTTCGATAAGTAGGTAGGTAGATTTGTGTAGATAGGCTGGTGCCTACCTACACAAATCTACCTACCTACTTATTTTTAGGTTTCCGTACTTAAAGGTTTAAAACGGGACCCTATTATTACTCTTACTGAGACCTTGCTGTCTGTCAACAGGGCCCTGATTCTCTAAAAACATAGCATGCGACAAACAGGCGGGATGCATCATGCATGAGCATTGCAGAAGTCGAATTGTTGCAGGAGTAAAAATAATAGCTATTCTATAACTTATTTTAATACTGATTGGCTGAGGAACAAGGGGAGCTATTTAAAGAATTAAGTACTTAGTCCTTAATTTTGAAGGCTACTTAACTAATTAATTAGGTAGTAATTAAGTAAAATAATAATTACAGAATACGAATTAACTTACATCTCCTGCACGTCGCCTGCATTCCACCGGCATTCCGCATGCTAACATAACACACTTAATTATTTAAATAGCTCCCCTTGTTCCTCAGCCAATTAGTATTAAAAGAACTTATAGAATAGCTATTATTTTTACTCCTGCAAAGCTCATGCATCCCGCCTGCTTGTCGCATGTTATGTTTTTTGAGAATCATGGCCCTGTTTGTCGCATGCTATGTTTTTAGAGAATCAGGGCCCGGGCTGTATCTCGAGAACCGTGATAGCTAGCTTACAACTAATAAAAACAATTGAAAACTATTTTTTTTTTGACCTGTTTTTTTTAATATAATCACAATATATATCGTTAATATATATATCACCATCCTCGTCACCTTGGGTGGGGATATTGTCTAGAAATACCGTGGACAGCACAATCCTGTCTCCTTGTTTTTTTATTATTATCACCAACCGAGTGCCGTAAATTTCATAGTACCTTTGAAAGGTTACTGGTGTACCATTATGGATAAGGTTTCGATATTCTGGTGTGTCTAATATTATGCTTAAATTATTCTTTATCAATTTGTAATACTGTTCAACGCTGAGCTCGAATTTACCCACAATTCGATGCTTAAAGTAATGGTATACAGCGCAGAATATATCGCGGAAGTTAATAGGTGAGTTGTTAGAATTTTCTTCAATTTGTTGTCGTATTATTCTAAAAAGTTCCGTTATCGTGCAATCGTGTTTAAGGACCACTGTGTCCATTATCCTCATAATGATATCCTTCACCTCTGCGAAAGTGCCTGGCGAATTTTTGTTTTTGTCATTTTGACGTTTTAACTTTTCTTCCAAGTACTGTAGTATGAACTCGGCTATGCTTATAAAATTTAAAAAGTTTATATCGTCTTTTTTCACGGTCTTCAGAATGTTTTTTATTATTTTGACGACCCTGCTGAGGAAACCCTTCTCTTTTAACTTTTTAAGCAAACTTTTTAAATATGCTTTTTGATAGGATTTCAGAGATTTAAAAGGAGTCGCGCCTTCAATAGTTATTTCGTCCAATGATTCTACGCCGAAAAGTTCGAAAAGATCTTTCCAAGAAAATTCTTTTTCTTTCTTTTCTCTTGAGGCCGTTTTCCTGGGATTCCGTCTCGGCGGTTGTCCACTGCCACTGGCGCTACCGCCTCCTGAGTTACCGGTCGGCCTTTTGTCCTCTGATTTCGTGTCCCGAGACTCAGAAGAGTGTTTCGACTTGGATTGTGACTTTGCAATATCATCCAAAGCTTTGCTTCTTTCTCGTGAAGCTGCCTGAACAGTTACACATATCGTAACTTCCATTGCTGTTTTATCCGCCAAAACTTTACCAACAGATTCACCAACAGATTTACCAACAGTTTGGGCAACAGATTTACCAAACGTCTCGCCAGCAGGCACACTGGCAGATTTAAGTATAGTCTCTCCCGCCGACTGGCCGACAGATTTTCCGACTGATTTGACTGCGGTTTGTCCAGCAGTCTTAGTCACAGAACTAGCCAAACTACCGCCTCCTAATCCACCGAGCATATCCCCGCCGACTGTCAGACCAGTCTGAAGTATAGCACTAATAGGTACTTCACCGTCAGCGGCAGTTTTAACGATGTTACCAATGTTTTTGACGAGCCCTTTCGGTTTATCAGTGGCGACGGTCTCTGTGCAGTCCCACAACGCTCCGGCGGATGCTCCCAACGCCGCTGACCCCAAAGGCCCTGCCGCGAACCCTACCGCCCCAGCTCCCATCACCACCGATGACCGAGTCGAATCAAGCATGGCACGATTCCCCGCTTCAACATCTCCCGTCGCATAATGAACCAAACCTTTGGCATGACCCAGGATGGGTATGGAGTTTAAAACGTTCCACATCGTTAGTCCCACCAAGAGTGTGAAGACGGTATACCCCGGAAATCGTGTTGATCTCTTAGATCCTCGCCCGAACCGAACTCGTTGCGAAATTGCTTGACGAGCTCGTAGTCAGAATCGTTTTCGTCTTCGCAGTACTCTTCAATAATCTCGTCTAGAATCTGAACGGTTTCCTTCAGAATTACTCTTTCGAATACAGTGGATAGTGTTTTGTTATCCGGGGTAGGGATCTTTCCGTAATCATCCACTAGAAACTGTATTGCGGATCTCTTTATCAAGATGATCGTCTTTGATTTCGTCCTGAATTCGAAGCTGTGGCCCTGAATGTTAATCTGCAGAGGTCTAATAGCTTGGACAAGGCTTGCGGCTACTGTCTCCTTCTGTGTGTTTGTGAATTTAATGTGTTGTCGTCCGATGTGGAATATCAGCTGGAGTGCAGCATCAGCATCAGCGTGGTGAGCGCTCGCGGTCTCACTGTCGTCATAGTCTGTGCTCTGCAGTTGATTTAAATGGTAGATGAGTTGGTCTACTTCCGAATTCATCACAGGGCCTGAAACAAGCGAAGAAATGATACCAAGGTATATATTGTACATTCAATGATATTAATGTACATTTTATCAATCCTGTCTTACTTATGTATATTATTTAAGTAAACTTATGCGCGCTGTGTTGATTATTAGTGATTAGATTACTGATTATTAGTCAATATGTGAATGTTTGTTGTTCTTTTACGCTAAAAAATAGTGAACCGATTGTAATGAAACTCGATAATGTAGATGGGACCTTTTTATCCCACGGGACCGGGTAAGTAACGGGATTGACGCGGGGCAAAGCTTGTAGTTCTTAAAACATGGCATTTGTTTAAAAGATCAAGATGTAATACAAATAATATGTACTTAAAAGACTAGCTGCGTCCCGCAGTTTTATTCGCGTAAGTCCCGTTCCCGCGGGATAAAAAATTGCCTATGCCCTTCTTCATTTTTATGAATTTTTATTCAAATCGTTTCAGTGGTTTATAAATACGTGAAATCGTAACAGACAGGAGTTACTTTCGCAACATCATTATCGTTATTACATTCTAGCTGCGCCCCGCGGTTTCACACGCGCAAGTCGCGATCCCGCGTTGTTTTTACACCTACCTACCGCAATGCAAAAATCCACACTTAAACGGACGACCAGGGAAGTACTGATGATGTCTTAAGCTATCAAATAAAAGCATACCAAATTTCATTGAAATCGGTCCAGCCGTTTCCGAGATTAGCGCGCACAAACGCACAGACAAACAGACAAACGGATAAACGGACAAACAGACAAAATGTTAAACACGGAAAGGGGTCTGTTACATTAGTCAACTCAACGGAGCCGGCCTCAAGTGCATGCAAATCAACGCCGTCGTTTTCACTGCGTAGATTATACAAGATGTAACGGGTAAGTCCTTTTAATCCGAAAGGGGGTTGTTCTAGACGTCTAGGCGAACACCTTTTGTTCTACGACTTTTGGAAATTCGAACTTTTTTTTTGAAAATTTTGAGATTATGTTTCACTGAAAAAACAGCTGTTTTTGAAAATAAAGGTAATTGAAGGTTTGATTGTAGTAAACCAAACTAAATGAAAGGACAACATAAGGTCAATGACGTCTAGAACAACCCCCTTTTGGATTAAAAGGACTTACCCGTTACATCTTGTATATTCTTTTGCGCAGTGGGATTTCGATGCCGATTACAACGGGATTTGCGCGGTAAGGCCCCTGTTTAATATTACAGGCGATGGTATCTTACTTCTTACTCTTATCTTACTAATATTATAAACGCGAAAGTATGAAAGTATGTATGTATGTATGTGAGGTTGTTACTCTTTCACACAAAAACTACTGAACCGATTTCGATGAAACTTGGAATATAGGTAGCTGGGTGTAAAAGAAACCTTAAACTGACCTAAAAGAAATCCTAAAAGAATCCTAAAGATATGTAGTAATCTAATGCTACTCCTATCCTGGTTATACGGGACCAAATTGTAACAGCCTAAAGTTACCTAAATAAAACCTAGTGTTATCCTAAATTAATCCTAAAAGAACTATACTGTATTCCGGTAAACAAATTGTAATAAACCTAAAGAAACCTAAATTAGCTGAACTTACCTATAGCTATTCTACCTACCTACTCTACCTAATTTTATTTATATTCTTAGTTTGTGTAATGTTTTATAATGGCTCGTGAAAGTCTAGTGGTAATCAGACCAACGTAGTGAATTGTAGTGACCTAAGTTCTTTTAGATAATATAGACAAGATTTCCTGAAAGTTCTACACCTGACCTAGTAAACCTCTGTACCACCTATCCTTCTCTAATAAGCAAGACTTATAGAAAAATCTAAAATGATCCTCTACTGCTGTATTTGTACAAAAGCTTTCTTACCTCTTGAATTTATATAACAATAAGATATCTCTATTTCCTACGTTAACTTTCTATGCCAGAAGCTAATAGATTGATGCTACTAGAAATGCAAACTTATGACTATGGGAATAGGGTATAAATGAGTGCACAGTAAATAAATTTTAAATTATTTTTTTTTATTACCAGTGGTTCGTAAGTACTGCACTGGAAAAGAACCACCAAGAAAAACCAGTGAGGATGAATATTGAGTTTAAACGATTTTACAAGATAATTAATTGTGTTACAATAGCAACTTGACCCAAAATGAGTGATCGTCTAAGTAATCGAACTACTTCCTCAGTGGAAACCAACAATGATAAACTAAAAATAACTTCGAGATCAGTTTTATATTAAAAACTAATCATAACCCTCCTTTTGAGAGTATAGACTCAGGTAACTTTTGTACCTAGTCTCCTAAATGAAATCCTCCTTATGAGAATTTGTTGCTTGGTAATCTGGTTCAGGTAACTTTTGTACCTAAGGTCTTGAAGAAACGCTTCGCCATTGGAGCTACGAATGCGTTAGGAAGACATGGTTATGTCTTGACCTTCGAACCAAATCAACAAACCAAAGTTTTCCCACATCCGGGGATTGTAGAAAAGGTAAATTATTTACCTGTAAATATGATTTGAACGATATTCATTCATGTTAAATTCCACCAGGAATATATTTATAAATAATATTCGTACATTATGTACTCAGGTTTATGTAGATTTATGGTCATTTTACTATTGTAAAATAAAGAACTTTTCTCCAAATAATTGTTAGCATTTATGATAAATATAAGTACAAAGGAAATCTCATTTAAGACTTTCCCGTATTTCATCTTGGAATAAGATAAATGAATTTACAATAATCAATCAGGAATCTTTGTAGATTTTCCTGTGAATTTGGACTAATTATGAATGTACAATAATCCTGTAAATAACACACAGAAATAGGTATCCCTCGACTACAATATTATAGTCTAGAAATACAAGACAACAAATATAAGGATCTCTACAAAGAACTAAATATGTGGGAATCGAACCTCACAATATAGCTCCATAAGACTAAAAATGTAAAGTAATTAGTTCTCTACATAGAGTGTATCTAAGGTAAATATTTACCTTCGAAACCAACACATAGCAGTATAGTGTACGGGAATCGAACCCATACTAATTCATGTTAATACATAACATTTAGTTCTCGTTCACGGAGAATATTATAAGATATTTTCTATATAAAACATCCCAAACTAATAGTGACTGGGAATCGAACCCTTCACTAAATTTACAGTGACTAAGTAGATCAACCTAGATCTACTAAAATATAGAGGCCCACTCTAGGCAGTACATACTACATCTTTGACATTGTTTCGTCATAAATATGAAGGCTATCTTTATATTAAAAGTATAGAAAATCTTACAATCTAAGACTTACTGACATACAATACCAAGAAGCAGATATACACTGATTCTAATTAAAAGTAACAAACACTAATAACTTATTAATTAATAATTGAAATAAAAACTAGTGACCCCGGCGAAGTCCCACTGCCCTCTGTTACTAAGCCTGACTGTTACTGACCCGAACTCTTACTGAGCCTCATGTTCCCAAAATCCCAGCTATTGCCCCGCGCTCTAACCTTCCCCTCTGCTTCCTTAACCTATGACGTGATTTGTCATTTGCAATAAATAGGCGGTCCCAAACAGCGCCACCTACGCCTAAGATCAAGAACTAACTATCCTTAATCAATAACAAACTATCTATCTATGAATAATTTCCGTATAGGTACTTTATATTTGAGAATAGTTTTGTGTAGGTACCGGCGTTCCGGTACATGGGGACCTGGATTAACACATAGGCTATGTTTTATCCCGATATTCCCGCGGGAACGGGACTTACGCGGGTGAAACCGCGGGCCGCAGCTAGTTATATAATAAATGTAAGTAGGTACCCTATTTACCTTAATTAAAATATACCTTACCTAATTTCCTTGTTGATGGAAAATTAATATCCTAGGTAAAACATTTTCGTAGATAAAAGTACCTATCATTAAAAAAACCTTTAGTCGCATAAAGTCCACTATATCAAAATGTCCACTGTGTCAAAAAGTCCATAGTCTCTAAATGATAATTTTAAAATGTCCTTTTATCAAAATGCCCACTCTACCAAATTGGCCACTTTATCAATAATCAATGAATGAGGGGACTGTCACACACAGTCCCCTCGAGACCGAGGTTGAATAAAATGTCTAGGTAAGAAAATAAATACTAATAATAATATATAATTATTAGTATTAGTTATCATATCGTGATATGTCCCGGTAATCTTATCTTACTTCTTACTAATCTTACTAATATTATAAACGTGAAAGTTTGTATGTATGTAAGTAATAATTAAGGCGAGGTCTAGTGGACTCTAAACAGCACAATATCTAATGTTATTTAAGCCCAGACTTACAGACAAATAATTGATTAATGATTTAATAATAAATAAATCCTGTGATGCACACAGCGCCATCTAGCTGAATGGTAAGCTGCTAAGCTTGTGTTACGGTGACAGAACCACTTATATATATTTTTCTTTTGTAAATACATACTTACATATTATTATACATAGAATATATTGCGATAAAACTTGGAATATAGGTAGCTGGATACCGGGAATAACACATAGGCTACTTTTTATCCCATAAATCCAGCGGGAACGGGACTTACGCGAGTAAAACTGCGGGGCGTAGCTAGTGGTTTATAAATAAACTAGCTGCGCCCCGCGGTTTCACCCGCGCAAGTCGCGATCCCGCGTTGTTCGAACACCTACCTACCGCAATGTCCGTCCGTTTAAGTGTGGATTTTTGCACTGCGGTAGGTAGGTGAAGTAAGTTAAAGTTTGTATTTCGTCAGTAAGTGACGATGACGATGACGAAGGATGACGATGACGATGGATGACGATGATGATGATGCCACTCTACATCACTTATCCTACCCCTGTGTCGATTTTCATTCATTGAATGGTTATCACCCGCGTAAGTCCCGATCCTGCGGGATTTTCGGGATCAAAAGTATCCTATGTTACTCTCCATCATTTAAACTATCGCTATGCAAATTTTCATCCAATAAATATTAACACCCGCGTAAGTCCCGATCCTGCGGGATTTTCGGGATCAAAAGTATCCTATGTTACTCTCTATCACTTAAACTATCACTATGCAAATTTTCATCTAATAAATAGTTATCACCTGCGTAAGTCCCGTTCCCGCGGGATTTTCGGGATCAAAAGTATCCTATGATACTCTCCATCATTTAAACTATCCCTATGCAAATTTTCATCCATTAATATTATCACCCGCGTAAGTTCCGATCCCGCGGGATTTTCGGGATCAAAAGTATCCTATGTTACTCTCCATCATTTAAACTATCCCTCTGCAAATTTTCATCTAATAAATATTATCACCCGCGTAAGTCCCGATCCCGCGGGATTTTCGGGATCAAAAGTATCCTATGTTACTCTCCATCATTTAAACTATCCCTATGCAAATTTTCATCTAATAAATATTATCACCCGCGTAAGTCCCGATCCCGCGGGATTTTCGGGATCAAAAGTATCCTATGTTACTCTCCATCATTTGAACTATCCCTATGCAAATTTTCATCCAAATCGGTCGAGCCGTTTGACCGTGAAGAGGGAACAAACAAACAAACAAACAAACAAACAGATTTTCGGATTTATAATATTAGTAGGATTGCTAAATTATTCTGTTAATCGGATTATTTATACCTTATTGCTCTTCTACCACTTACCTCAAGTCATAGCACTGTTGTAAGTACAACTGAAGAAGTAATTTTGATAGCTGGCTGAAGATAGCTTATTGTAGATAATACAGCCGTGGACTGCAATTCTTCGAACTTGATGATGAAACACGTTAATTTCACACGAAAAATGTAGTGGAAATGTTTTGATCGGTACGACATTTGCAAAGAGATAAGGGTTATCTACTGGAAGGCGGGAGCGCGGGAGTCTATGTTGCCCACAATAATTTTAAATTTCCTGTATAAACTCACTAATATTATCAACTAGCTGCGCACTGCGGTTTCACCCGCGTAAGTCCCGTTCCCGCGGGGTTATCGGGATAAAAAGCCTAAGTATTTTTCCTCGTCTCCAGCTACCTGTATTCCAAGTTTCATCGCAATCGGTTCAGCGGTTTTTACGTGATTGAGTAACAAACACACATACATACATACACACATAGTCACAAACTTTCAGCTTTATAATATTAGTAGGATTAGTAGGATAAGAGGGTGAACGAAAAACTATTTATGAAAGGACTATGTTATTTTTGACATTTAAATTAATTTTTATAAATAGTACCTAATACTGACCTAATAGAAAAATGTTATACCTACCTAATAATGTTTGTGTGCTAATTAAGGCGAGGTCTAGTGGACTCTAAATGATTTATGATTTAGAAAAGATCAGGCTAGGGCAGAATAACAACTTTCAACCTTTGAAAATTAAAAAATGAATATTTTGATTCAGCTAATTGCATATTTTGATCCGCTAATTAATTTACAAGCCGCCAGCCGCATGCTTCGTGTGTAACGCTATCCACCAGATCTTGCGGTAAATCTGTTAAATTGGCAACACTTGCACTGGGCCCTGATTCTCTAAAACCAGAGCAGGCGGGATGCTGAGCATTGCAGAAGTCGATTTGTTGCCTGAGTAAAAATAATAGCTATTCCATAACTTATTTTAATACTGATTGGCTGAGGAACAAGGGAATTTATTTAAATAATTAAGTAGCCCTTAATTTGGAAGGCTACTTAACTAATTAAGTAGTAATTAAGTAAAATAACATTTACAGAATACGAATTGACGTACATCTCCTGCATCATCTCCGTTGGGGTAAACGAGTTCTAGAGTGGAGACCGCGTCTCGGCAAACGTAGTGTAGGACGTCCTCAGGCACGTTGGAGCGACGATTTGCGCAAGACGGCTGGCACAAACTGGATGCGAGAAGCCCAAAATAGATCTAGGTGGCGTGCAATTGGAGAGGCCTATGTCCAGCAGTGGACTGCAACCGGCTGATGATGATGATGACCTTACGTCCTTCCTTACGGAATCGAGCCCCTGATAGGAATGTCGTGTCGTGGGCGTAGCCATTAGGAATTAGCCAGGGAAATTACCCAGTCAATTTTCAATATGACTAATTTCCAAAAATAATTGACCCTGACTAATAAGCTAGAAGCGAGATAAGTACAGCGCGGTCACTGTGAAATAGGTGTAAGTAATAAAACTCTAACACTGTGTGCCACACGAAAAGAAAAAGACTATAAAATGGCGGCTATTTTATTTGAAACAGCTTATTAAGTGGTTTGGAAGCATTTTATGTTTAAGGGCTTATACAACCCTAATAGCGTGACAGGGATAAAGCCAGCGATGTTCATTGTAAAGCGGCGGCCATTTACTAAGATTGTTCACGGAGCTTTGGAGACAACACTAAGTTCATGTTTTTCATCGATTTTCACTTTCATTCCACTTGTACACCTTCACGAAACTAAATTGATTAATATGCCTCCGAAATTAAACAATTTGCACGCATTGGAACTAGGTTTCACAAAAATGAAAATTTAGCAACACGTCATCTCTTAAACGCGTTCCCGCCAAAACTCGAACGAATGAGAAGTTTTTTTTTTAAAGTTAAATGGCTGCGAGTTTTATTTTTATTAAAGTGTAATGTCCATATTTCTTCCTCATATCCTTTATCATAATATATTATGTAATATGTAATTTGTACCCTATATATCTATATCCTAAAGTATATTATTTTTATCTAATCCTGTTTGGTCTTGTAGTTAGTAACAATGTGGTTGTGTTTGTTTATTAATTGTAGTTAGTTTGCGTAGTTTTGTCTCAACAAAATAAAATAAAAGTATAATCGAGGAAAGTACCTAAAACCTTTTGTACTTTCTTCACTACGTGTCATTGGCAGAATTTGTGATCACATTAAGCCTAAAAAAATGGGTACCTAATTAGTACCTAATTTACTTACGTTCTTTGTAGGGGTTCTTTACAGTCGTAGAGGTGGAGATGTTTGATAAATTCGATGTTTTTCTTTTCATTAATAAATAATAATAATTTTACTATTTTACTAATATTATAAACGCGAAAGTTTGTATGTATGTATGTGAGGTTGTTACTTTTTCACGCAAGAACTACTGAACCGATTGCGATGAAACTTGAAATATAGGTAGCTGGGGACCTGGATTAACATATAGGCTACTTCTTATCCCGATATTCCCGCGGGAACGGGACTTACGCGGGTGAAACCGCGGGGCGCAGCTAGTCCTAAATAAATATTACACGAAATTACTCATTCCACCCTACCATGATCTCGTTTAAGTCAATGCTAAGTCTCCTAGTCGCCGCTATTGGGCCCTACCAAAATGTCGTCGCGTTGTCGTTCAGCTAAAAAAAATAAAATTAAAAACACATCAAATAATTCAAAAGAAAAACAAACTTAAAAAAAAAAGAATAGTTTTTTTTATTGTCTGTGGTTTTTATAAGTAGTTCACGTTGTGCGACCCTTTAGATTTGTAAACATTATTCTATAATAAAATAAGAAATAAAATCGGTAGAATATAAAAATTGATTTATTTATAGGCAGAGAAGATTTGCAACAGCGACATCTCGGTCGTTGTTATCGGTCCGTCTCCCACAAAAAGGTGAACCTTTTAGACAGGATCGTATCGTTATTGTAGTGACAATTTAGGTTAGATACGCCTCGATGGACGGTAGATGGCGTTGCTCGTACGGCAGTAGAAAATAACTGATATACTTAGGTAACTAGGTATACATATACTTAGGTAGCCGGGTGACGTGCGTCGTCCGGTGTTGCAATAGTAAGAAAATAATCACATTTGATGTAATTTTCTAGCCACCAATCTTCTATTTAGAATTATATTATAAAGTAATAGTTTGCAGTTAGATTAACGAATCCTTGTAGTACGCATTCAAAATTATGTGACATTTTTTAAACAACGACGGAAATGTAGTTATAATGGATTAACTACAATTCATGTCCACCTTGTCTCAAAATGTAACATTTTTGGTGCTGGAAATAGACCTTTGTAAATTTAGTGGGACAACACTGAAAAGAGCCCTTTTTTTTATTGAGCGTCGACGACACAGAACACTATTACTCCTAGCGGAGGTCACAGAACACTATTACTCCTAGCGGAGAAGAACTATAGGTTCATACCATAGATAAATGATTACTGGTTATAGATTGCTAACGTTCATATAAACCAGCGTCCAGCCGTAAACTGTGCCAAAAGATGGCGTTAGCTGTATCCAATCTCGAAATATCGCAAAACTACTACTGTCGAAAAGCGCCATCTCTTTGATAATTACGATTTGTATATAGATGGCGACTTCATCGAATTAACCCAACTCTAATTAGTTCCACTTTCTTGCATATAGATGTCACCACAGTAGATAGGTAGGCAAAGACACAAACAAAATAAGTTCAATCATGTTCCGTAGGTACATTTAAGGTAGCCCTCGTTGCGGGCGGCGCTGAGCCACAGTGTAAAGGAAGTATCGCAGTAAGACTACTAATCAACTAACAGTAAAGAATACTTGCAGTATGACTTAATACATAATATTCGTAGTATACCTACAGTTTCATGCTCGCATTTGAGATTGTTGTAAGTACAAAATAAGGAATATAAAAAGTAGGAAGTAATTTCAACAAAGCACTCAAAGTCAGTTATTTTACGAACCAACTTTGAGTTCATCGACTTAGAAATTACTTAGTGGGTACCTACTTTTTTCTTCACGTTTTTAAAAGTAACTTTTCTTGTTTATTTGTCTGTACGGGCCCCGGGCGAAATTTAGCAACTTCAATTTGAGGCACTACCCGACTAGCTAGCAGGCTGAAACTTTGAGAATAGTTCAGAAACCAATATGACAGTAAAAAAAAAACCATTTATTTTTAAGAAAATCATTACCGTTGTTAGAACGTCATTCACGTTTCGCTGATTATTTTTTAACTCAAATTGCTTTAAATTTACTGATTAAATACGTGATCCATTGCTTGGTACCTACATGTTGTTTAATATTATTTCTTTTGAGTTTTAAATTGGTTTGAAGACAATCTTAAAAAAATTACACCAAAAGGCCCGAACGCGAATTCACCCTCGTACTTAATCGTCTTAGTTATATTACTAGTTGCGCGCCGCGGTTTCACCCGCGTAAGTCGTGATCCCGCGGGATTAACGGGATAAAAAGTAGCCTATGTGTTCCCGGTATACAGCTACCTAAATTCCAAGTTTCATGGTAATCCGTTCAGCGGTTTTTACGTGATTGAGTAACAAACACACATACATACTCACAACTTTTCAGCTTTATAAAATTGGTAGGATAGGATTATAATAATATTGGTATGGCGATAAAATATTGAAAGTATCAGTAATCATCAAAATAAAAAAAGTTTCAGGAATAATTTTATCTTCTTCTTTTCGGGGGGCGGGTCCGGGATATATTGTACTAGCTGCGCTCCGCGGTTTCACCCGCGTAAGTCCCGTTCCCGCGGGAATATCGGGATAAAAAGTAGCCTATGTGTTAATCCAGATCCCCAGCTACCTATATTCCAAGTTTCATCGCAATCGGTTCAGTATAGTTTTTGTGTGAAAGAGTAACAACCTCACATACATACATACTTACATACAAACTTTCGCGTTTATAATATTAGTAAGACAGTGATGTTGGAGGTGCTATCGGTATAGTTTTCGCTTAGGGAAGGGACATTAAAATCGATATAATTAATCGATCGATACCGAATGAATAGTTCACCAATGAGAAATATTAGGTACTTACCCAAAAAACAAAAGCGGTTTATTCCCAGCAACCATCCTTGAAATGGCATGGTTGACGGAATTTATTTAGTACTATTTGCCACCTTTAAAATTGTAGTAAGGTGGTCACATCAGTTACTAGATTATCTACTTATACTAATTGACATAAAACATAGCTAGATACCTATAACATCAATAAATATTAAGTAAACTGTTTCGATCGTTTCTAAGTCCCTAAGGCTATTTTCTGGATCACACGCATAAAGTAAAAAACGCATAAAGTCAAACACGTTTAAAGTAAAAAAGGCAAATGGCAAAAACGCATAAAGTCAAACACGCACAGTCAAAGAAGGTGTTGGTCGGGATGTACCAAAGAGCAACATGTTTCTTTTTTAACCGACTTCAAAAAAAAGGAGGAGGTTATCAATTCGTCTGTATGTATAATACTTTTTTTTTGTATGTTCACCGATTACTCGAAGACGGCTTGACCGATTAAGATGATTCTTTTTTTAATAGATAGACGGGAGCTCCAAGATGATCCCATAAATTTATGAGGATCTGATGAGGATCTTCGAAGTGAGGACCGGGAATGCTTCTTAAAACGCTGTATTCAATTCAATTGTTCATCGATTACACGAAGATGGCTTGACCGATGGATATAGTTCTTTTTTTTAATAGAAAGGTGGAAGCTTCGAGGTGGTTCCATAAAAGTTTGGTAGGGATCTGATGAGTATCTTCGGAATGATGGACAGGATAGCATCCCAGAATTCAATAAATTACTCATTTTTGGACTTTTACCAAAAAGAATAGACCCCTAAAGAACTAAGTACAGATTGATTGGGCACCTGAAACCACCTTCTCATCAGCAAACTCCTCAATAACTAAAATTACGGTAACAATATTGTTGATTTTTAGGTAGGTAGGTACCTATACTAAAAAGGGTAAAAAAAATAATAATTTAAAAATTAAAAAACCGACTTCAAAAAAGCAACAAAAAATAATTTTGCACAATAGACATCTGCCGTAATTGCTTGACCAGATCGAAGAAAACTATAGTGAATAACACCATGCTGAGACCACCAAACAGTTACCATTACCTTTATATTGGTAAGTTTTGCTTTAGGACACTGTTGTGGCATTTGACCTGGGGTCAGCCATTGCATTTTTCTTTTCCGGTTATCATAAAGAATCCACTTTGATAAAAAATACCAAAATAACCTCTACATAGGTACAGTGCCACCGACTAATTAATCTGTTTTATCATCTGAAGTCGGGCAGCCAAACTAAGTACAATATGGAACCAACCGGCAACACTGGTTGCTCAATGAATGGATCTACTGATGTGTATTAAAATAATTTATGTGCTTCAATGACCTTGTGTTTGTGTAATAACAACTTAAAGTGCAACAACTAAGTATAATAACCGTGTACAAACATTGTCACCGCGTTAAATTGATTAATTTCTAACTTTTTTCACTATAAACTCTCGACTCTATTAGAACTCTACTGGTGAACGTTTTTCATATTTAACCTTTTTATTGCTACAGTGTTAACGAAATAACTTGTGCCCTAAGCTATTTAGTGCTATAAACTTTGATATATTTAATAAAAGCTCGGAAAAATACTAAATATAACCTAAAATTAAACATTTAACTTGTCCGCCAAAATCACAAAATACAGACTATAATTTTTTTCACTTCTGGCATCAACTAACAGATGGCGTGATTTTAAAAAAACGAATATACGTTCTTCTTCGTTGTGAAATTGATTTTAATTTAAAGACACAAAAATGGATGCCAATACTCCAAAATGTAGCGGGTGTCTACAGCAAATCACTGACAGACAATACTTAATATGTCTGTACTGTAAACTAACCTACGATATTATGTGTGCAAATATAACAGAAAAAAGATTCTACTTAATGACTAATGAACACAAATCGCAATGGATATGCCCAAAATGTCGCTGTCAAATCAGAAAAACTGGAGATAATACTAATACTCCTGTAGGAAGACAAGCACCTGATGTACCTAGATACATAGCTAAACAGATCGACTTAGCTCAAAACGATGAAGCTAACGTAACAATAAGAAAACCTAGGGTTATAAGACAACTGTCTCTCGAAAACTTAAATTTTACAAATACCTTAAACGAGACTACAATCATTGCAACAGAATTGAATGAAGATTCCTGCAATAACTTAAAAACTGAACTTGAAGAAATGACAAGACATCTCACAGAAGCAAGAAAACAAATCAATGATCTCTATCTTGAAAATAACTATTTAAAAGGTCAGATAACACTACTAAAAGGACGGGAAAGAGAAAATTCTACAGAACACTTTACGAGCTCGCCTCTACTTCGCCCCTCTACGCCCCAGTCTAATTATGCTCTGAAGGCAGTAATAATATCAACCGACAATCATAATAATGGTCTCAAGACAGTATCGGAGTCAACGCAAGTCACAAGTACGCCATTTCAGTCTACAATTTCAACACAGACTACAGTTACTTCCAAAAAGTCTTTGCATTCTCCGTACAAAGCTAAACCCATGTCGTCCTCAACCCCAATAGTTACTCCGTACCCCCAAGAAGAGAACAAGAGGGTCATCATAATTGGTGATCAGAGTACCAGAAATCTAGCTTCCTTATTGATTCAACAGCGTACTAAATATCGCAACTCTCGTAACTACAATGTTATCAATTACTGTTATCCTGATGCTGAGACAGAATATATAATAGCTAAACTTAAAAATGAATGCATGACATTTGGTAAAAACGATTGGGTGATTGTAAGTTTAGGGTCTAATGATAAAAATCCGCTTAACTATAACATCGAATTAACTGCTTTTCTAAAGTCTCTTCTAAGTACAAATGTCATTGTTGTTGGTGTTACACAAAATCCGTTTCTAAATGAGGATAAACTTAACCAAACTATACAACTAGCAACTAAAAATTATTCATATTGCAAGTTCGTTCCTCCAACATTTAATTCTGCCTACCAACTAAGCAAGTTGATTAATGACACTATAAATACCATCGACTATGAATATTGTTATCTAGGCAAAAATGTTTGGAAAGGTCATAATCAAAATAATCCTATTCAAAAAGCTACTCATATTACAAAAAAATTCAGCACCATACCAGATATATTTAAGAAATACATTGAGAAAAAAGGTCTGCTTCATAATTCATCCTCAAATATTTTAATTACACCTAAACAAACCCCAGTGGCTGCTCAAGCAAAAGCTAAAATAATGTCCACAGAACCCAAGTCTGGTACTATTCCCTTTTATTTTAAGAAGATAAATCGCAAAATCTCAAACGGTTCCATGCCAACCGAATACGCTAGTGATACAATAACCGGTGAGTTTTTTCTTAAACAATAAAAATGACAACAATTGTATAAATATAATGCATCTTAACGTACAAAGTCTTAAAGCTAAAAAAGACTTACTCGAAATTTTTACCAGTCAACATAAAATAGATGTATGTTGCCTCAGTGAGACCTTTCTTCGTGATGAGCAAGCTGACATTTTACAGTTAGACAGTTACATTAAGGCTGCTCACTTCTCAAGAAAAAAAAGGGCAAGAGGTGGAGTGTGTATCTATTTAAAACATTTCATTAATCATAGAAAGCTAGACTGGATAATCAATTTATCGGTTGAACGTCATTTTGAATGTTGTGGAGTTTTTTTTTGCCTGATCTTAATTACGTAATTATCTGTATTTACAGGGTTCCAAATAGTAATTTTAAATTATTTATTCATACTTTAGAAAATATTCTTAACAAACTCGCCGTGAGAAATAGACACAACAAAAAGAAGGTATTTGTAGTCGGTGATTTTAACATCAATATACTAGAAAAAACTAAAAATAGTGAAATATTCATCAATACGTTAACTTCTTTTGGTATGAATCTAACAATAAATGATCCTACTAGAATTACAACCCATTCACAGACTTGTATAGATAATATTATAACAAACATAAACCGATATAAAACTCATGTATTAGATCTAGGTATATCTGACCACACTGCTCAAATCATAAGTTTATCAGTTAACCGAAGCTTTTTTGAAAAATACTGGTACTTACACAAACGTAATATTGATACAAACCTCGACCTATTTTTGTCACATTTAAAACAAATGAACTTTTCATCAGTTTATTGTCAGGAAGACCCAAATAAAGCTTACTTCGAATTTATACATTTGTACAAATTACTGTTTGATTTATGCTTCCCCACTGAGAGATATAAAATTACTTTTAGCAAAAAGACGAATTGGAGAACAAAAGGCATAACTAGAGCAAGTAAAGAAAAACGCAAACTGTATATAAAGAGTAAAAAATAGAATACTATAGAAGATAAAAATAAATATCTTAACTATTGCCGTTTATTGAAGAAAGTAATCAAACACAGTAAAAAGATATCAAATATAACGTATATAAATAATAGCACTAACAAAAGCAAAGCCACATGGGGTATTATTAAAAATCATACTTCACCAGCTAACTACATACATACCACTATTGAATATTTAAAAATAAATAACACTGACATACATGATCCTGTAGTTATATCTCAAAAATTTAATGATTACTTTTTAGACAACAATTGTAAAACCAGTGCAATAACACAAAAGCCCATCCATAGAAATAGTTCAATAAGTATATTTCTAGAACCAGTTACAATTACTGAATTAATGATTATAGTAAATAATTTGAAAAACAAAAAAAGTTCAGGCCATGATCTTATACCAATGCAAGTAGTAAAATACACCATAAATGAAATTGTTAAACCTTTAGTTCATATCATAAATTTATGTTATTTATTATTTAATCGTATGACAAAACAAATACAAATCACAAATATAATAAATCATCCATAACAAGCACTACAAGTTCAATGGCAGATTCTCAAGCCAGTTCATGGCATTTGGAGTGAGATCGAAAATGTCGTCCGATGGCCCAGGATATGCGTAAATTGGACAGCGGCTGATGATGTGCTCCATGGTCTGGTCCTCCCTGCCGCAATCACAGATCGCAGAGACATCCCATCCCCACCTGTGCCGCATGTAATTGCATCGTCCATGTCCGGTTCTCAATCTATTTAGACGACACCATAAATTGCGTGGCAAGTTAAAGCCACTTGGTTTGGCAGTTGGGTCTATGGGGCGGGGAATATTCGAAGCATGGGAGACCGAAGCCCAACCATCCCTCCACTCCCCCGCCACCGAGAACCCCAACAAGTCTTCCTTGGCCTTGTATGGAGGGTGACGAGATTTTAAACGTTCTGGTGGTGGGTGGATGAAAGTGTGGTGAATGGGTAAGTCGGGGCGACCCAGAATTTTATCCACTTCTCGTTTTAGGGCGTGTCTTCTGCGAACGTGTGGGGGTGCAATATGGCTCAGGATTGGCAGCCAGTGGAGTGGGGTCGACCTTACGGTCCCGGATACACAGCGCATTGCCTCATTCAACCTGGAATCCACTTTTTTCACGTGTGCGCTCTCCAACCAGACTGGGGAGCAGTATTCCGCCGTTGAGTGGACTAAGGCCATGCAAGTAGTTCGGAGACAGTCCGCCGATGCTCCCCAGGTCGTCCCACACAGTTTGTGGAGGATGTTAATCCTAGTGCCCAGCTTTTGGGCGAGCTTCTCCAGGTGCGGTCTATACGTGAGGGACCTATCTAGTGTTACACCCAGGTACTTTGGGTTAGGATTAAACTTTAAGCGCTCTCCTCCAAGCAAGACCGAGGGCTGGTAATTGGCGAGACTATTGTGTAAATGAAAACACGATACCTCTGTCTTCGAGACACTAGGAATGAGTCTCCAGTTTTCCAAGAATTTGGAGAGTTTCAGTAGGTCGTCATTCAGAATGCCCTCAGGTATTCTCAGATCACTACCTTGAGCAACCAGGGCCAGGTCGTCGGCGTACATGAATTTCGTGGATTCTGTGTCGGGAAGGTCGTGCACGTACAAGTTGAACAATTGGGGTGCCAACACGGAGCCCTGTGGTAAGCCGTTGTTTAATTTTCGTTTACGACTTTTCGCACCTCCGAGGAAAACTTCAAATTGCCTCTCACTCAACATGCTGGAGATAAGATCTACGATTTCTCGGCTTGGTATTGTTGCGAAGAGTTTGTATATCAGCCCCTGTCTCCACACTGTATCGTAGGCCGCTGTTAGGTCCACAAACACCGCAACGGTCTTAAGCCGTTTTTGGAAGCCAGCTTCTATGTGGGTGGTAAGAGCTAAGACTTGGTCGGCGCAGTTTCTTCCTTTTCGGAAACCGGCTTGCTCTGGGGGGGTGACGGCTTCAATGTATGGCTCTATTCTAGTTAGGATTACCCGTTCCAGCAGTTTAAGTGAACAGCTTAATAGGGCGATTGGACGATAGTTCTCTGGACGATTTTCGGGTTTTCCTGGCTTTGGTGTGGCAATTACCTTGGCCAGCTTAAAAAGTTTCGGCAGGCTATTGTTATTTAAAATGAATGTAAACAAGTCACCTAGCCAGCCGATCGCAACCGGGCCCATATGCCTCAAGAATTCGTTATACATGCCATCGGGACCAGCGGCTTTGTTGTTTTTTAAGAGTCTTATTGCACACAGTATTTCGCTGATTGAGAATGGTTCAGAGAGTGGTTGGTTTTTGGGAGATATTTGTTTTAAGTTGTGGAGTTGCTTCTTGATACTCCTGGTAAATGCCATATTTCTTTTAACGCGTGTCACGTCAACCATTCGGTTTGCGATCTCGTCTGGTGACACGTTCGATATTGATTTTGTAGTATGTTGTTTTCCCGTAAGCTTATGTAGCACTCTCCAGGCCTTTCTGCTAGACTTGCAAAAATCCAGGCCTCCAGTTGTGGCCTCCCATTTGGCTCTCCTTTGGTCGTCGAGGGACTGCAAGAGCTCTGCACCAACACTGTGGTCACCATTGTTTTGGAACTGTCTATAAAGTTTTTCACTTTCCCTGTTCCATCCAGGGATGTATTGTTTTCTGTAACCCCTGGGGATATTTTGTTTAGCTGATCTAATAACCAGGTTGACAAAGGTGTTGTAGTTTGAAGATTTTGGTTTAAGATGTGTGCCGGAGAGGTCAGAATCTAGCTTGGCAGCGAAGCCTTCCCAATTTGCCTTATTAAAATTCCACCTAGGCAGTGGCATAGAATTTGTCAGTGGTATTTTGATGCCAATGTCCACTATAATGGGCCTGTGTTGACTGTTTGGGAAACTCGACACGATCGTTCGCGCCACCGCTAGCGGTTGGTGTTTATCGTTTGTGGTGGAGATAGTCAGATCAGGGTTATACTCATTTTTCCACCTTGCCGAAAAGAAAGAACCCCTATCTTTGGCGTCAAACACAAGATGAAGGTTGTAAGCTTCCATCCATTTCACCAGGGAGTCACCATCGGAATCTACATCCCTGTACCGCCAATTTGTATGGTGACTATTAAAATCTCCAGTGTATAAGCATGGGTGGTCGTGGAAGGGCAAGACATCCTGGGGCCAGTGCACCTTTGGTGGTTTGTATATATTGAGGATGGTAAGGTCATTTACCTTGATTCTAATATTTGACACTTTGTTTGTATCACTGCAGTGAACTAGTTGGACACCCATGAGGTCAGCCCTTGCATATGTAGCAATTCCATATTTGGGGTGATGGATTGCCCCGATGATCTTATAGTCGTCCAAATGTCCTCTGGTTTCCAAGTCTCGTTCATTCAGAGTATGAGTCTCCTGTAGGTTTAGTATGTCAATTTTTTTTTCCTGTAGGAATTTACTCAGGTAGTCTGTTTTAGCCCCACTTATACCCTCTATATTTAATTGAAGTATACGGACTGATGGTCCGATATTTCTCGTCTGAGGGCTCTGATAAGAGCCGTTTTTGTAATAGCTTGCCTTGTTCATGATTCGTGACTCGTTTATGTCTTTGTGATTTCGAAGCTCGTTTAGCACCACCCAGGGGACACGTGCAGGGTTCTGGTTAGGTAACTCCTGCGGACGCGAGCTTTAATCGCCCCCCATAAATTTATGTTTATCATCGGGTATTTTTCCAGACGAAATGAAAATTGCTATTGTTAAACCGCTTTTTAAGAAAGGTTCAAAATCTGATATTAAAAATTACAGACCAATAGCATTATTGTCTAGTTTCTCCAAACTGTTTGAAAAAGTCATTTACAAGAAATTAATGGACTTCTTTGTTTCTAATAACTCGATTAATAAGTCACAATTTGGGTTTCAAAAAGGAAAAAACACTTCTTTAGCAATTTTTAACATGCTCAAACAAGCTTGGACCGATATTAACAGAAAAAAAACAGGTATAGCCTTATACCTAGACTTATCGAAAGCATTCGATTGCGTGGTTCACAGCATACTATTAGAAAAATTGGAACGCGTCGGTATACGGGGAATTGCTCTTAATTTATTACAATCCTATTTAAAAGACAGGGCTCAAACTATTGAACTCGATGTATATAACAAAAAAACGAAAACTGTCGAAAAAATATTATCCACTTCTAAAAAAATTGCTATAGGTGTTCCACAGGGAAGTGTCCTTGGGCCTCTATTGTTCCTGATATACATAAATGAACTGCCGTCGGTGACTAAACATCTTACTGTTATGTTTGCAGATGATGCGACATTGTATATCTCAAAAGATAATATGACTCATACAGAATTTGAAACAGAAATAAACAGATCATTAGATTTAATTTTGAATTGGTTAGGTAATCTTAATTTAAAAGTAAATCTGAATAAAACTATGTTTATGCAATTTAAAAGCTACAGAGCTAAACCTAAAAGCATAAATGTTATGCATAAAAATTCGAAAATTGTTGAAGTCTCAGAAACGAAATTCCTTGGTGTTGTTATCGATTGTCACCTTAGCTGGAAATCTCAAATCAAAAAAGTAAAATAACATTTTATCTAAATATTGCTTCAGTTTGACAATAATAGTGAATATAAGTTCAAGAAATGTAGCTAAAATAGCATATTATGGTTATGTCTATCCTCATTTGAGCTATGGGATTATCTTCTGGGGAAATTCTGTTGATTTAGAATCCACCTTTAAGCTGCAAAAAAAGTGTTTAAGAAAAATGTATAACCTAAAAAACACTGATTCTCTGCGTAAAATTTTTAAAGATGAAAAGTTTCTAACCCTGACAAGTATCTATATATTAGAAATTTGCTTATTTGTTAAAAACAATAAAGATTATTTTTTTAGCACAATCTCAAGCAGGTCTGGCAGTCAAAGAGACAAACATAAATATAATATTAGCATACCTCAAGTAAATAATAATATTTTTTATAAAAGTTCATATTACACTGCAATAAAAATTTACAATTACTTACCCTTACACTTAAAATTACTAAATGGTGTTATATTCAAAAACAAATTGAAAGCTTGGCTCATCTCTAAGGTTTTTTATAATCTTGCAGAGTTTTTCGATAATTATGAAAAGTGACTAAATTACAATATTATTGATATGTTTAATTAACCTTAGGATTAAAATTTTTATTTTAAGTAGGTAC
The DNA here is from genome assembly GCA_949358125.1 of Idaea dimidiata. NCBI lineage: Eukaryota > Metazoa > Arthropoda > Insecta > Lepidoptera > Geometridae > Idaea > Idaea dimidiata. The sequence goes on from OX442342.1 coordinate 4,746,281, forward strand.
CTACTACTGTTTTACCTTATTGCATGCTCGAAATGAGTAAACTGTTGAAACGTTATACTATTGAAAGATCTTAATGTACACAGTTATGGCAATAAAAATATTCTTATTCTTATTCTTACTTTTCATCACATGTTACAATTCGATCCAATATTCCTTCATTTCTGTACCGGTTCAACAAGGCAACACAAGTTCCAACACGCGTTTCTTTCTGCAGATCAGTCAAATCATGAGGCACCCATTTTTCGTATTTTTTTATTTTATTGATTTGACGCAAGTGAGTCAATAAAGTGGGTAAGGTAACGTTAAACCACGCCGCTAATTCCTGGGTAGTTTGACTAGAATCGGCTTCCACTATCTCTCTTAATTCATCGTTATTCACCTGTGTGGGCGGTCTTCCTCGTGGCTCGTTCTTTAAGTCGAAATTTCCATCACGAAAGCGTTTAAACCAAAATCGCTCGGTGCGTTCATTAGTAGACCCCTCTCCAAACGCAGCATTGATATTGCGGGCTGTTTCTGCCGCGTTAGTTCCGCGTCGGAACTCGTTTTCAAAAATCACTCGAATTTACGCAGTATCCATCTTTCTTGTCTAAATTGAATAACAAAAACAATTGAAAGTCGATATTCAAATGTTTCACATTTTTTAAAAAAAGAACATCACAGAAACCATTTGAAAAAGTTTCATTCGAAAACCTCAAACCATGAAGATTCTATGTCAATTCAAAGAACCTATTGCAATAAAACGGCAATTTCATACTTTAACCCCTATTATTTCATACACGTTGCATTAATATATTGTTATGTTGTTAATTAAATGCTTATTTTGTAGCCTCTTTATTATCTCGCAGTAGATGTGTAAAGTAGAGTATTCACCTCGGTACCAAAGCCGGTCTTTATTTTGGGCGCTTGAATCTCAGTTAATCTCAGTTGAATCTCAGTTAATAACTTAACTCCTTCGCTTCGCTCAGGAGTTAAGTTATTGACACCCTCGCTGCGCTCGGGAGTTAACTCTCTACAGTCCTTCGTACGCTTTGAATTCAATATGACGCCCGCAATATAAGACAGGGCTTTAATACCTAGGTGCATAAACTACTATTGTTGACATTTTGCGAAAACTCATATATCTTCACATTTTCGGTGATTGACATTTTGCGTGTGATCTTATTTATTTAATAAACTTCTTATAATATAAGTAAGTATAGATTATTTATTAGACTTAATTTTCATTGTTGTGATATCTAGCGATGTTTTATATTAGGTTCGATTCAAGCCAGGTTTTCTGGTCTGGGTGTTTTCTATGTATCATATGTATTTACAAAAAAAAAGTACAATATGTAGTATATCCGTTGTCTAGTACCCATAGTACAAGCCTAGTGCTTAGTTTAGGGTTAAATTGCGCTGTGCGTAATGTCGTGTAATATTTATCTATACAATTTGTAACGGGTATGCCCTTTTAATCCGAAAGGGGATTGTTCTAGACGTCTAGGCGAACATCTTTTGTTCTACGACTTTTGAAAATTCATACTTTTTTTTGAATTTTTTATGATTATGTTTCAGTGAAAAAACAGCTGCTTTTGAAAATAAAGGTAGGTAATAGCAGTTTTGATTGTAAACCATCAAACTAAATAAAAAGACAACATAAGGTCAATGACCTCGAAACTCTCAGAAACAGCTGATTTTCAAGTAAACTTTACACCTAATTTTTTCTAAAAGTAATTCGAATTTCCAAAAGTCGTAGAACAAAAGTTGTTCGCCTAGACGTCTTGAACAACCCCCTTTCGGATTAAAAGGGCTTACCCGTAACACCTTGTATAATAGGTAAGTAAATAAAAACCGGGATTTGTTTAGGTAATAGTTTTTTTATAAGGTACTCTTTTTCTTCCATTCTTACTGGTAGTATTAGTACCTACCTAATTATTTAAAACGACATTAAGAAGTATAAATTTCGGGAAGTGTAAGTACCTACACTTCCCAAAATTTGTACGCATTCAATCAAAATATTGGCTATTAAAAAAATATTACTAACAACAATTACAAATCATATTAAATGTGAGTCTCCAAAACTATTACCCAAAACTTTACTATACGGCGCGCCCGAGAGATTATATGAGACATTGATAGCAACAGCCGCTTGGCCGCCCGGCGTGCGAATATCAGAATGGTTTAACTTTCGCGGTAGCCCCCGCGTCGAGCGGGGTGATATCGAAGGCGCAGGAGTCCATGGCAGTCGCGCCGTTAACAAGTAATGTAAACAAGGTACGCGCATCGTCGCATCCTCGCCTAGGTTTATCTATTTGTCATCAAAACGTAAGAAGTCTTAGTAGTGTTAAAACCAAAAAACTTGAAGTGTTAATGACCAAGGAATTATTATGTGATGTCTTAGTTGTGACCGAACATTGGCTTCGTAAGTACCAGATAAATAGTGTGACGTTATGTAATTACGATTTAATTTCCTATTATTGTCGACCGGTTGTAGAACATGGAGGCAGTTGCATTTATGTGAAGGCCGGTGTGAGGGTTGTAAATAGACAGGATTACTGCGATCTGGCGCGGGAGCAGGTGTTTGACGTGTGCGCGGTATACCTGCCCGACGCTAAACTGCTTATCGTAGCAGTCTATCATTCCAATTTGACTAGCGACGATGAATATCTCAAGCTTTTCGAAAAATTACTCGATAAAATTTTTAATGACGATGTTGACGCTTTAATTCTAGGCGACATAAATATAAATCTGTTGGTAAATACTAGCACACGGAGAAAGTTATTCGATTTACTAGAAATGTACAACTTTTCGCAACTAATTAATTTCATCGACATTGGCCAGTAGACACGACATCTGTTTTCCCTTAAGAAAACAATTAAAAACGTCATACAAAACGTGGGTCGACTCCGATATACATAACTTAAAATACCTCTTATTCGACGTCTTAGACATTAAACTTCGGAATCCTACTAACGAACATATTTTATCCTTTGTAGGCAATCTGTCAGTTAGGTACGACTCGCTGCTTCGTAGTAGGCGAACCGCTTATTACTCGAGTCTGCTGAAAGACAACCCGAACAAGGCAAGATGTATGTGGAACATAATCAACACCGAAACAGGACGAAATAATTGCGAAAGAGTGGACTACCTAGACCAAATTAGGGCCCCCGACGGTAAGGCTTATCAATCTAAATACGACGTCGTAGTGGCGTTGAATCGCGAGTTCGCGGACGCTGCGATCAACTGCGGAGCGCCGACCGCTAACTCCGTGCAGGCCGTACGCGCCCTCGAGTTGGGTATTCCCGCCAATGACTCATCGCTTAGATTCACTTCATTTACACCTTTTGAGCTGTATACCATCGTGAGTAAACACATAGCCTCTAAAAACAGCACCGATATATACGGCCTATCGACAAAACTTTTGAAACCGATTGTTCAAGCAACTTCCGATATACTATGTGGCTTATTTAATATGTGTATCCGGAAGGGGGTATACCCTCGCGCGCTTAAAAAAGTAAAGGTAGTACCTTTGTACAAAGGCAAAGGAAAAAAAAGCGAAATCGGTTCATATCGACCCATCTCCCTGGTTCCCGTTCTGAGTAAAATTCTTGAGGTAGGGTTAAACAAGAGAATTATTAGCTTCGTTTCCCGGAATGGTATACTGTCGGAGCGGCAGTACGCGTACCGCATGGGACGGTCTACTACGGACTTGGCGCGAGAGGTAGTGCGGCGAGTGCTGGGCGCGCGCGAGGCGGGCAAACAGGTGGCGCTGCTGTGCTGCGACCTCTCGCGTGCGTTCGACACGGCCGATCACAGCCTAATGGCTCTCAAACTACAGCATTACGGGATCCGCGGCCCGGCGCTTGCGCTGCTATCGTCTTTCATGACCGAAAGAATGCAGGTAGTGTCGGGCGACGGAGGCCGCACAATTTCCCCTGAGATCTCTAATTTTACAGGAGTACCACAGGGGTCGTGCCTCTCCAACACCTTGTTCGGATTGCTGTTAAATGACCTACCCGCGGCGATCGCAAACACAGAAATATTTATGTACGCGGACGACGTCGCCGGTGTGGTCACTGCAACTAGTAAAGCCCAACTTGAGATGAACTTGAATTCCACCGTCGATCAGCTGGAGCGATGGTTTAGAGCAAACGGGCTGGCATTAAATCGCGATAAGACCTATTTCATGACCTTCAATCTGAGCGGTGGAACGCCACCACCGTGCAGGGTGGTCACCGGTAATATTTCGTTGAAACAGGTCACTATAACGAAACTTCTCGGTTTTTATATCGACAGCGCCCTCACATGGAACACCCACGTCGATGAGTTATGTTCAAAGTTGGGGAGCGCATGCTATGCCCTAGGACGACTGTCTAAAACCGCAACTCGCGATGTGGTCCGATCCTGCTACTTTGCAACCGTGCATAGTAAACTATCGTACGGCGTGGAGTTGTGGGGCCGAGCCGGCGAGGTGCAGCGAGCGTTCGTCATGCAGAAGCGCGCCGTGCGAGCTATCGCAGGCATACCAGCTGGCGAGACGTGCAAGGAGGCCTTTAGAGTATTGCAAATACTCACACTGCCTGGCGAACTCATACTACAGTTAGCGATATTTACTAGGGAGAACCTCGACACGATATTTAAGAAAAGGGGCGTAAACGCGTCGCGAGCGTTGCGCAGCGATAAGTTTAAGAATCAGCTAATCACACCGGCCCACAGACTCGCCAAGTCGGAGAAGTCGGTGTATGTCGCCGGCCCGGCGATATACGATCGGCTCCCCGAGAATGTGAGAAGTGCACCCTCCCGCCTATGTTTTAAATTGAGACTTAAAAAATGGTTAATAGAAAATGCATTTTACACAGTTAATGAATATTTGGAATTGCCTTTGTTGACATAACTATATGAATATTATTTATTTTATTTTATATTTTGAATTACCAATAGTATTATTGAACACTCTAAAATAATTTAATGTAATTATATCTATTAATCTATGACTTATATTAATTAATTAATTGAATCTTTGTATACTTATTGTTTAGTAAGTATCTACTAAATTAATGACATGTAACTTGGTGTTATAAATAAACTATTGTATTGTATTGTATTGTATTGTATTAGAGATTAGGTGCTATAATCATATTATAGAAATAATAGACCATTTGATTTTAGTCAAAATTAATTATTTTTGTAAAATTTCTAAACTGACAAGTCCATTCAAAATAAATCAAAAAATAAAAATTCTAAAGAATAAATAAATAGTAGAAATCTTTCTGTACCGACCTATGAGTATATATTATGTATTCTGTACCTACCTTATTTATTTCTTACAAAAACTAGAAGTAAATTCCGATGACGTCGGAATATCGATTATCCTATGTTTTTCTCTATCCCATAAGTACCTCTAGATGCAATTTTCATCCAAGTTGGTAGAGCAGTTTGATAGTGAGGAAATAACAAACAAACGTGAACACAATGAGTCTATTAATTTTACATATCTCTGCGTGAACAAATATATTCCGTGGAAGGGCGGAATATATATGAGATGAATACCTTATTTTAGAGACATTTTGTATTAGATAAAAATAAGTTTCGAGAATCCGTCAGCAGAATAAAAAATACTTATAAAGTGCGCGCAAGCTAACTATATAAGATAAATTGCGGACATCTATTAGTTCAGATCATCACCACGCGCAGACTTATCTTGCTTGCTTTTAATATTTATTTATTACCAGCTGCGCGCCGCGGTTTCACCCGCGTAGGTCCCGTTCCCGAAGCGATATCGGGATAAAATGTATCATATGTGTTATTCCCGGTATCCAACTATTTATATTCAGAGTTTTATCGCAATCGGTTCAGTAGTTTTTCAAACACACACTTTCACATTTACAATATTACGAGCTGCGCCCGCGGTTACACACGCGTGAAACCCGTTCCCGCGGGAATATCGGGATAAAAGTAACCTATGTGCTAATCCAGGTCCCTAGCTACCTATATTTCAAGTTTTATCGCAATCGGTTCAGTAGTTTTTGTGTGAAAGAGTAACAACCTCACATACATACATACAAACTTTCGCGGTTATAATATTAGTAAGAGTAAAATCTAGAAAGGATCAACAAAGTTGGGAGACCGAGACACAGAAAGCGATACACTCACGGCAAAAACATAACACTTCCTTTGGCAGTCGTGTAAGCAGTGGGACATTGACATGAGATGATGGACAAAAAAATAACAATAACTAACTAAAGCGCCATCTTTTTGTTAAATCAAGTTTGTTAAGTCCGATATTTTTCGATTAACAACTTTTGAAAATTCATCACATAGATGGTGTTGTAATAAAATAAAAATAAATGTTTTTAGAGTATTTTTTTTGTTGAATTAACAGGTTTTTCTTCAATTAAAAATTATTATTTTCCTTTTTTAGTTTTTGAGACGTGATCTGAATGTTATTTTTTGCCTTAAAAATAAAATACAACTGATTATTTATATGAGGTGTAGCGACAGGTAGCGCCATCTAGCCATGAGGTGTATTTTTAGCATTTATTTGATGGACGAAAATTTGTTCGCATTTGACAGTCTTTACTTATTAATTGTCTTTGGTTCATACATTTGATATGCAAACACAGCGCCCCCTAGCGCTGCAATTGCCGCCCACATGAACTACGATCGCGCGGGAAACGCAAGGGAAATTTAAATGCTAGCATTACTGCCGCACTCAGAGACGTTTACTGGTTATACTATCATTACCGTAAAGATTTTCGAATTCTTTATTTAGTGATAGTTGTAAGTAACCATAAAACGTCTCTGAGTGCGGCAATTAATGATTGAACATTTGAATCATAGCACTTTATGAATGGGTTGGATAACTCAATCAATATTACTTGTGGATTCTATGCGTCAAATGTTCGATGACTGAGTTTTCAAGTTTGATTGCACCACGAGTTTGGTGTATAATATTATAATTACTAATTAAAACCAAACTAATGCTGGAAATAAGTAAAATATAGTCTCGATGATGAAATTATTTATTTAGATCAAATCATGTTCCATGTAGGCTTGTTGTGGACACGTTTGTAAGTAAGGGTCGTTTTCGGTCAACTAACGAGTCTATGTATAGAAACCACAGCCGCAGTGGCAATAGCCTCTTGCGGTAATTCGTCTGAAAAAGATTATTACTATACACTACTACATTTTAATTACCAGAAAAAAAAAATTGCTGCTGTATATGAGGGCTACCATTGTAAATGTGAAGTTAGTTTTTAGGTTTACCTTTTAATAAAAAAGTTACATCATGTTAAAGTTTTTTCGAAATTCTGGACATAGTACATTGTATAGACAGCTGATCAATCGTTTCTGCACCCACACTACTAAATTTCATTAAGCTATCGCGGACGCGTAGATAGGAAAGAGGCTAATATGTTGTACTCTTTCACTCATAAGGCGAGCACAACCGCTTTCCTTCGTCGGCCGTGATCGGGTCCCGAGCCACGCGCCGCGCCGCCCGCGCCACCGACTACCTACCTACTCTGTTTACGGCGATAGTTAGGTACCTATGTGTAGATATTACGTAGGTATGTAATAATAAAAAAATAATAAACAAATGTTTTAATAAACTTCTTTATTTTCTTATTCTAACTTTCCCTTCATACTTTACGGGCTTAGGACCGGCAAAATTACTAAACACACATCACACAGTACATTTAGTTCACTTTCACAACATTACTCACAGACAACAATGCCTTCGTGCGTATTTAGGCGATGCACGAATTATACTCCAAAAACTGGCAAAAATATTTCATTAAGTACGTAAGTAAAGCTGTATTTATTTATTTTAGTTTATTTTCTGAAAAAGTTTTTTTTCCAAAAACTCAACGAAGTTTTTGACTTTGACGTTTTATCATTCTCTCCTAACCGCTATGAGATGTCATAATAATATTATGACATCTCTTTCTTACGTCATGCAAGTAGCATTGAGTCTTTATGTTTTAGAAAGAGATAACAATAGTTTCGTCTATTTCTTCTTTAAATTATGTGAATGAATATAAATAATGAGGTTGTATAGCATACAACTGTGCCGCTTTTCAATAATGATTTGTTCTGCAATGGCGTCTCTATAACTTTAATAGACTCATTGACTTCCACAGTGTTAGGTTCACTCACATACACACATCTTTTAATCTCACTCCACAAAAAGTAGTCCATGGGCGTCAAGTCGGGTGAGCGTGGCGGCCACGGGACCGGACCGCCGCGCCCGATCCATCTGTCTCCAAACTCCTCATTTAAAAATTGTCGGACCGCTCTGTGGTAATGTGGAGGCGCTCCGTCTTGTTGGAACCACAAGTGACGCAAGCTCGCAAGGGGAACATCATCCAACATTGACGAAACCATCACCCGCAGCAGATCCAAGTAAGTCCCTCCTGTGAGACGTCCTTCAATAAAATACGGGCCGACGTGTGTGTTGTTTAGTATTCCAGCCCAAACATTTATACTAAATCGGTGTTGGAATGAGTGTTCTCTGGTCAATTTGGGATGTTAATGATATGCGAAACGATAAGCGATAAGATAATTACGCAACAACTGCGGTCGTACCACTGAGGCGGGCGCGCGGCGCGCGGCGCGTGCGGTGCGGGTGGGGAAGCGGGGGTGAAGGGTAGGTTGAGCTTCGACGCGAGTTTGCTAAAATTTAATGAATGAATAGTTGTACCCCGAAATTACGCTACGCCTACCACAGAATACAAAGGGTTTAATAGTTAGTATGCCGGTTTATGTTGTTAGTATTTTAGCGTTATGTGGGACAAATCTTTGATTTAATTTTTAATATTTTTTATTTCAAATATGGGTTCAGTAACTGCTACAGTTTACCCAGTTTTTTTTTTCTGGTAATTTAACTGTAGTAGTGTATAATCTCTACAAAAATATCCCGTAGTTCAAGCCTAGTCTCTATCACTTACGCTAAGAAAGGGTCTATTGTCAATAACCAAACTCATTTGGAGTTAAAGGTCAGTCTTTTTACTAGAAAATTTCTAAGTCATTTTAACACAACATAAATGTTTGAAAATCGGCATTTTTGTACCAAAGCATTTGACAAAAACGACATTAGTATGCCAACTCCTATAAATTAGACATTGTTGTCATTTTCGGAAGATGTCGTTTTCAGAAGTTGTCGTTTAAGGAAGTTGTCGTGTTGGGAAGTTGTCTGTGCTATTTTCATACAAAAATCGGCCCGTCTCGGCTCGGTGACAGTGTATTATAAATCATCCCTGAATTGTTGTGGCCAACAATCTTTTTATGTATATTCAACTAATATCATAAATAGGATAAACAAATAAATAAATTCCAAATACCTTGGTTTGGGTTACTGGGATATTTTCATTGGGCCGTTCTAAAGACATTAAACCTTGTGAAGTGCTAGCAACAGGAACAATCTGAAACACATAGGCACATTTTGTATAAGTTGTTGTGGCCGACCATCTTTTTATGAATATTCCACTAATATCATAAATGTGAAAGTAATTTTGTGTGTTGTTTTCATGCCTAAACTGCTGAACCGATTTTGGTGAATTTTGGTATTGAGATAGATGGACCTTGGAGAAGGACATACTTTTGATCCCAATTCTGAGTAATACCGAGGGGCACAGCTAGTTTGTTATATTTATATCCATATAGAATTAAATCAAATTTACTATACGTACTTAATTATTTAAATTAGTAAAGAAATAGGACCATGAAGTAAGTAGGTAGTTATTATTATGTACGTAGTTACAACTCACTTGTATTTTTGGTGTTGGTGGTGCTGTTGACGAATGAAGCTCCTTACTTCGTAACTCGACTAATATGTGTCGAGCCTCAGCAGATATGGCAAACTTATCAATCTCTTCCTATCATCACTGGTGTAAGATGAATTATCAAAATGTCCCACAGAATTTTATGTTGTTTGTGTAACCTGATCCATGATGGAACAGAAGACCCATGTTCATCAGGGTAACAAAATTTAAACCATACTTTAGCCCTAAAATAAAAACACATGTTTTAAAACTTGAAATTTTTATAGAGGTATTCTCCTGTGTACAGGGAGCAAAGGATACTTACTACAAAGAGTTATTTACAGAAGGCTCGGGAAATCGGTGAAAAGTCACCGAAGAGTATTCTTTCTGCACGAATACCACACTTATAACAAAAATCGTCAATTTCGCAACGGAGTCTCTTTCTCGCAATTTAAACACCGAAAATATTATCTTAATTGAGTCTCTTTTTCATAGTACCACTACTCTGCAATATTAAATTCTAGCAAAAACTCAAAACAAACAACACAATGAAAAGTTTCTAAAAATTCAAGTATCATAAAAGTTAATTTACCCCGTAATAGGTGAGTTGTGGAATATAACCTAATATTATTGGTTTAACAGGTGATATTTCCTCAGCTCACGTTTCGGAAAACACCCGGAAAAGCTGTGCTTTCGATTCCCACGTGCTCAAGCTTGGATCAGTGTACCAGATCGGTTTCTAAAATCAACAATTTAACTAAGTGAACAAACGATCAGTACGATCGCCTTGCATTTTGAGTTGATTTTGTGTACTTAATTGTAAAAAACACATGCTCAAATTACCATGTGGCGGTTCCTAATGGAACTGATTCTGGTGCTAAATGTTTGGACCTCTGAATAGGATTTCAGTATATACGTAATTAGAACAAACTGTGTCTGAATTATTTCTTTTACTTTTGAGAACTTAACCTAAAGATAACCTACCAAATTAAAATCAACTAAATATAAGAACTAAATATAACCTACTGTTGTACCTATCTTAGATCTAAAATACTAATCCTAAAATGTTGGCCGCCCTGCGACAAGTCTGTGTAAACGTCAGCCAAAGAACTTATTTATATTGTAAACTCATCTCTCGGTAGCTGATGTTCACACAGACTGGCCTGACAGTGCCTTTACTGATTTGTCTCTTCGACTGGTATAATTCCAGGGTTCTACGTTTCGAGTTGAAAAACTTTCCGAGCAACCGGCCCAAAGTCAAGAGGACTTACAACTAAAATGGTTACCGGACCTCACACACAAACAAAGTGGACCATGCAAGAGTGCCACAAACCACCTTCCTGACCGGGAACCAAATAAACCCATAATTTACTTATACCATCACCGCTTCAACAGGAGTTACATCACCGCTACCAGATGAGTGTAACTTAATTATCGGTTGTACCTCTGGTATCCACAGAGAGAGATAACTACATCAATCTATAGCTCGAACCTTTCTTAAAAACATGACCCAACCTTGATTAGGGAACAGTTTCATGTCTCAATTTAATAATTTGACCTTCAGTCTAGGATGATGTTTCTTTTCCAAATTCTAAATTATTAAACTAGCATACTATTTACTGACTAAATTAAATCTATACTTCTTAAATACATAATTAACTTATAAACTAGAATAATGAAAACTTATACTTAGTTCTAAATCTGGACTTTTCTAGATAATTAACTAATATAACTTACTACAGATAACCTGTTATAGATTAATTAGGCTTAGTTCTAAAATAAATTTATGTGTCACTACCCATACCGCTGTTATTTCGACGTTCCCTGTCTCAATCACCGGATAGGTAGGCGACTGCGTAGTCGCCTACCTATCCGTATTTTATAATTACTTTATTTATTTATATTTTTTTTTTTTTTTTTTGTATTTTTTATTTAAATTTAACTTTATTTTTTTTAACGACAAAAGGACGACATAGCAACGAAAAACGAAAATTATCGTTAAGCTAAAAAAAACCTAAAAAACCAACTTTTAAAAAGTGTTAGTTAAGCTAAAAAAAACCTAAAAAACCAACTTTTAAAAAGTGTTATTTAATTGATAGAGTGATTGATTGATATTTATTTATTAAATACTAGCTGCGCCCCGCGGTTTCACCCGCGGAAGTCCCGTTCCCGCGGGAATATCGGGATAAAAAGTAGCCTATGTGGTAATCCAGGTCCCCAGCTACCTATATTCCAAGTTTCATCGCAATCGGTTCAGTAGTTTTTACTTGAAAGAGTAACAACCTCACATACATACTTACATACAAACTTTCGCGTTTATAATATTGGTAAGATGAATATTACTAAACATTTATGAAATTACATTAGAAATCGGCTCTACACAAAAAAACTCTCAAATTATCTGTGTTATTTTAAGTAGGTAGTCGGGAGTATTTTTTATATAAAAATCGAACATTATTAGGTATTTTGAGATTCAGGGTGAAATCAATAGTACCTACCTACGTACTTTGACTTTGCTCAGACTAAGCTTAGCAAAAACTAGGTAAGCATAAACTTTGAATTAGAATGTATAAGTAGTCAAAATTAATTTTGTAATACTATACGAAAAAATAAAACGAACTTCATATTCATATCATTTATTGGTATATATGTATACCAAGTAATTAATGTAATGTTGTAATTTGTATTACAAGTCATACAAATTATAAATTAAAATAAAATTAAAAATAAAAGTCAAAGTAAACTAAAAAATCATAACAAAAAGGAAATAATTCTATCAAAAATACATTTCAAACTTTACTTTAGAATAAACAAAAAAAAAATAGTAGCACAATATGGTGGCTCGAAATAATAAATACATCAATTAGTCAAAATAAAATGTAAAAGATTGGTGAAACCAATGTCAAATTTATATTTTACCGGGTCTACAGAATTTGTGATCACATAAAGCCATTAAAACTAAAAAAAAAGAAGAAGAAAAAAACGCGTACTATTTTTTATGTTTCTTACCTCGACATTTCGATCATGTTACAATCTGTCTGGTCTCGAGGGGACTAAGATCATTGTAACATGATCGAAACGTCGAGGTGAGAAAAATAAAAAATAGTACGCGATTAAAAACCGGTAAAATGTAAATATCTTAACAAATCGTGTGAATTTAAAAAGTTTAAATGTCAAATTACAGTTTTAAACTCATAAATTCGTCAAAAGAATAAAAGCATTGCTTCATAAGCCACTGAATGAGCCTAGACTTAAAAATACGGATGTTGTCAGCACTGGTAACATCGTCAGGTAGCCTGTTGTATACGTGAGGACTCATGGAATCTATGCTGTGCGACGCCTTCACCAGCCGATTAAACCAGTGGACCGATTCTGTAAAAACAAAGCATGCGGAATGCAGGCGACGTGAGATGTACGTTATTTCGTATTCTGTAAATGTTATTTTATTTAATTATTTAAGTAGCCTTCAAATGTAAGGGCTACTTAATTATTTGAATAGCTCCCCTTGTTTTTCAGCCAACCAGTATTAAAGGAAGTTACAGAATAGCTTTTATTTTTACTTATGCAACAAATCGACTTCTGCAATGCTGCATCCCGCCTGCTTGTCGCATATTATGTTTTTATAGAATCGGGTCACTGGTAGGAGATTGCTTGACCTGCTACCATGCCGTAGGGGATGTCTCGCGACATTTACTTTTACATTTACATGTACATACATTTTACATGACATTTACATTTAACACACTTAATTATTTAAATAGCTCCCCTTGTTCCTCAGCCAATCAGTATTAAAAGAACTTATAGAATAGCTATTATTTTTACTCCTGCAAAGCTCATGCATCCCGCCTGCTTGTCGCATGTAATGTTTTTTGAGAATCATGGCCTTGTTTGTCGCATGCTATGTTTTTAGAGAATCAGGGCCCGGGAACCGTGGAACCGGGAACCATCTCGAGAACCGTGATAGCTAGACGGTTGAAATTTTCACAGGTGATGTATTTCTTTTGCCGCTATAACAGCAAATAACTAAAAAACAAATAAAATTAACAAATATTTAAGGAGGCACCCGACCCGCGCTCATGACGGTCTGATATAAACCATCCTTAAAAGCTCTCGCGGGGCACAGTTAGTCTAGAAATATAACTGGGGACATCACAATTCTCACTCCCTGTTTTTTTTAATATAATCACAATATATATCGTTAATATATATATCACCATCCTCGTCACATTGGGTGGGGATATTGTATAGAAATACCGTGGACAGCACAATCCTGTCTCCTTGTTTTTTTATTATTATCACCAACCGAGTGCCGTAAATTTCATAGTACCTTTGAAAGGTTACTGGTGTACCATTATGGATAAAGTTTCGATATTCTGGTGTGTCTAATATTATGCTTAAATTATTCTTTATCAATTTGTAATACTGTTCAACGCTGAGCTCGAATTTACCCACAATTCGATGCTTATAGTAATGGTATACAGCGCAGAATATATCGCGGAAGTTAATAGGTGAGTTGTTAGAATTTTCTTCAATTTGTTGTCGTATTATTGTGTTATGTTTTTGCCGTGAGTGTATGTATGTATGTGACCTATTTTTGTGCCGTCGTAGGGCCTAAACAGCTGGGCCGATTTAGATAAACGATACGTCGTTAGATTCGTCATGACCGTGAGAGTGACATAGGGTACATTAAAATAATAAATAAATAAAAATAATGATGTAAAACGCTATTAACCAAGATTTGTAAAGACCATAAAAAACAGAGAAAACGCGTAACATTGTTCACTCAAACGATATGTTTTATTCTTTCATAAATTTACATTTGAAAAGTATTGCTTGTAAAGTTTTACAATTAAATTTTAAAATAATTAATTATAAAATTATCGGAAGTCGTTTAAGTAGGTTGTCTTCATTAATATGTCACTTGCCTTCGGCTCGGTTGTCTTGTCTTTAATGACGTTTATATATTCTTTTTATTTACTTCAATTTATGGCTTAGCACTACCTCTGGATTTCAATATTCGCATGCGAAAACAATCCGCGTGTGAATAATGTATTCTAATAGTAATTCTAATGGTTAACTTCGAAAGTTATGTTGCTACTACATGACATTATGATTACGCAGGTAATTTTCGCAAGAACAACGGAACGTTAATTAAAAACTTTTCGATTTGACTCGTATAAATATTTATCTCATCTATGGATTTGACTTTGACGCCGAGTTTGAAGGAATTGGCAGAGATGACATGACATAACATACCTAAGCAAAGAGAATATAATCACTAAATTTTATACTTAAGTATCTTCTTACTAGTTTGTGGACATAAATAACCACTTTATTTTTCAAAGAAAACAATACCTACGTAATAATCTAAAAGAAGTTATCAGCAACAACAACCCGAGGCATTGCGCCCAAGATGCTGGCGGCGTTCCCGCGCTGGATAGGAAACCGCCAGCTCTTGTACTTATCACCCTGAGTAAGCAAAAACAAGCAATGCACATCCTCGCTACTGGAGTATATACATCTAGAATTAATAAATTTCTTCTGGTTAAAAAGCGATAAATAAAAAAATATTTAAAAAAATAAAAAAAAACCCGACTGCTGTTTTAACAGAAAAGTGAAAAACAAGATGCTTCTAGTAGCTTTAGGAATGGTGGATGCAGTCGGGTGGGACTCCAAATAAAAGGTGAATAAGTTTAATAACACCAAATACTTAGTGTTATATAATTAGGTATACTATCTTTATGTTATTTGGAGTCCCACCCGACTGCATCCACCATTCCTAAAGCTACTAGAAGCATCTTGTTTTTCACTTTTCTGTTAAAACAGCAGTCGGGTTTTTTTTTATTTTTTTAAATATTTTTTTTAAGCAAACTTTTTAAATATGCTTTTTGATAGGATTTCAGAGATTTAAAAGGAGTCGCGCCTTCAATAGTTATTTCGTCCAATGATTCTACGCCGAAAAGTTCGAAAAAATCTTTCCAAGAAAATTATTTTACTTTCTTTTCCCTTGAGGCCGTTTTCCTGGGATTCCGTCTCGGCGGTTGTCCACTGCCACTGGCGCTACCGCCTCCTGAGTTACCGGTCGGCCTTTTGTCCTCTGATTTCGTGTCCCGAGACTCAGAAGAGTGTTTCGACTTGGATTGTGACTTCCCAGAATCATCCAAAGCTTTGCTTCTTTCTCGTGAAGCTGCCTGAACAGTTACACATATCGTAACTTCCATTGCTGTTTTCTCCGCCAAAAATTTACCAACAGATTTACCAACAGATTGGGCAACAGATTTACAAAACGTCTCGCCAGCAGGCACACTGGCAGATTTAAGTATAGCCTCTCCCGCCGACTGGCCGACTGATTTGACTGCGGTTTGTCCAGCAGTCAGCAGTCAAACAACGGCCCGGCGGATGCTCCCAACGCCGCTGACCCCAAAGGCCCTGCCGCGAACCCCACCGCCCCAGCTCCCATCACCACCGATGACCGAGTCGAATCAAGCATGGCACGATTCCCCGCTTCAACATCTCCCGTCGCATAATGAACCAAACCTTTGGCATGACCCAGGATGGGTATGGAGTTTAAAATGTCCCACATCGTTAGTCCCACCAAGAGTGTGAAGACGGTATACCCCGGAAATCGTGTTGATCTCTTAGATCCTCGCCCGAACCGAACTCGTTGCGAAATTGTTTGACGAGCTCGTAGTCAGAATCGTTTTCGTCTTCGCAGTACTCTTCAATAATATCGTCTAGAATCTGAACGGTTTCTTTCAGAATTACTCTTTCGAATACAGTGGATAGTGTTTTGTTATCCGGGGTAGGGAACTTTCCGTAATCATCCACTAGAAACTGTATTGCGGATCTCTTTATCAAGATGATCGTCTTGGGTTTCGTCCTGAATTCGAAGCTGTGGCCCTGAATGTTAATCTGCAGAGGTCTAATAGCTTGGACAAGGCTTGCGGCTACTGTCTCCTTCTGTGTGTTTGTGAATTTAATGTGTTGTCGTCCGATGTGGAATATCAGCTGGAGTGCACCATCAGCATCAGCGTGGTGAGCGCTCGCGGTCTCACTGTCGTCATAGTCGGTCCTCTGCAGTTGATTTAAATGGTGGATGAGTTGGTCTACTTCCGAATTCATCACAGGGCCTGAAACAAGCGAACAAATGATACCAAGGTATATATTGTAAATTCAAAGATATTAATGTACCTACATTTTATCAATCCTGTCTTACTTATGTATATTATTTAAGTAAACGTATGCGCGCTGTGTTGATTATCAGTGATTAGATTACTGATTAATAGTCAATATGTGAATGTTTGTTGTTCTTTTACGCTAAAAAATAGAGAAGAAAAATAGTTTTAACGATGTTACCAATGTTTTTGACGAGCCCTTTCGGTTTATCAGTGGCGACGGTCTCTGTGCAGTCCCACAACGCTCCGGCGGATGCTCCCAACGCCGCTGACCCCAAAGGCCCTGCCGCGAACCCCACCGCCCCAGCTCCCATCACCACCGATGACCGAGTCGAATCAAGCATGGCACGATTCCCCGCTTCAACATCTCCCGTCGCATAATGAACCAAACCTTTGGCATGACCCAGGATGGGTATGGAGTTTAAAATGTTCCACATCGTTAGTCCCACCAAGAGTGTGAAGACGGTATACCCCGGAAATCGTGTTGATCTCTTAGATCCTCGCCCGAACCGAACTCGTTGCGAAATTGCTTGACGAGCTCGTAGTCAGAATCGTTTTCGTCTTCGCAGTACTCTTCAATAATCTCGTCTAGAATCTGAACGGTTTCTTTCAGAATTACTCTTTCGAATACAGTGGATAGTGTTTTGTTATCCGGGGTAGGGAACTTTTCGTAATCATCCACTAGAAACTGTATTGCGGATCTCTTTATCAAGATGGTCGTCTTGGGTTTCGTCCTGAATTCGAAGCTGTGGCCCTGAATGTTAATGTGCAGAGGTCTAATAGCTTGGACAAGGCTTGCGGCTACAGTTTTCTTCTGTGTGTTTGTAAATTTAATGTGTTGTCGTCCGATGTGGAATATCAGCTGGAGTGCAGCATCAGCATCAGCGTGGTGAGCGCTCGCGGTCTCACTGTCGTCATAGTCGGTGCTCTGCAGTTGATTTAAATGGTGGATGAGTTGGTCTACTTCCGAATTCATCACAGGGCCTGAAACAAGCGAAGAAATGATACCAAGGTATATATTGTACATTCAATGATATTAATGTACATTTTATCAATCCTGTCTTACTTATGTATATTATTTAAGAGGAAGCTCCAATAAAAAATATGTCATGAACGGCCCGCCCACTTACCCCTACATCCACGAGTCACACGCACACGTATGCACTTTCGAACATCGCAACTTTTTTGATCTCGCGCCCAAGCGCGCGAAATAAAAACTGTTATATATTTTTTCATAGGTTGTAAACCGATTATGGTCGTTTGGAAAGTAGCCAGTGTCAAGTATTTTATAATACGACCTCATTGGTGCGTCGGGCGACCGCCTGGCTCACGGAACACTATTACTCCTAGCGGGCCTGGCTGCAATACGGAAGGCTGCGGATTCGATTCCCGTCGGGTGCAAATATTTATGCTTAAAAATAAATATTTGTATCTGATCTGGGTGTCTTTCTATGTATAATATGTATGTATTTACAAAAAAAATGAGGTATAATATGTAGTATATTCGTGGTCTAATACCCCTAGTACAAGACCAGTGCTTAGTTTGGAGCTAGATTGCGCTGTCTGTATATGTCGTGCAATAATATTTATTTAATAATTTGCAAGTTTTTTGTTTTGTATCTTCAAAACTTGTATCGTCCGATTATTCCTAGTTGTCCCCTCTAGCCCTGTTCCCCGGAGGGACAACTAGGAATTTTTCCCCAGTTGTCCCCGGGGCGACAATTCGTGGCGACTGTCCCTTTGAAAGCTTGCTAAAGGGGACAAATGGGAATTATGTTTCTCAGTTGTCACGGCGGGCGGGGGGGGGACAGATGGGAATCAGTTCTCCCATTTCTACCCCGCATGTTGGTGTTATAATAGAACTAGCTGCGCCCAGCGGTTTCATCCGTGTTCGTAATAAGTACCCTAATGTACCATTATTATTTTAATGAACTTTATAAACGCATACGACTTGCATTTATAGCAATATTTTGGATTAGAGGTGAAGTCGTCCCCTTCGAAACTGGGACCAGGGACGATAGTTTAGACATTGGAACGAGTCGACTACATACATATTTATATACTCTAGAGGTGAAAGAGGATACTAAAAAGACTTTGTACATTTTTGGGAAAAAAAAGTTAATAGAAGAGATTAGTGGAAAACAAAAGACGATCGAAGTAAAAACAAAAAACGATCTAACCTAACTCCGAAACTATTGACACTAGACCACTAGTTTCTCAGCCTAAGTTATATAGCTCCTCGAGATCATCAGTTTGGTTGACAGCTGTCAAATTTGAACCGTCAATATCTCGGAAACTATTGACACTAGACCACTAGTTTCTTAGCATAAGTGATAGAGCTTCTCGAGATCTTCATTACAAACTTCACCCCTAACCGACGAACCCCTTACGACTTGCATTCATAGTAATATTTTGTACTATGAATGCAAGTGGTATGCGTTTATAAAGTTCATTAAAATAATAATTACGAACACGGGTGAAACCGCGGGGCGCAGCGAGTTTTATTATAACACACACATGCGGGGTAGAAATGGGAGAACAGATTCCCATCTGTCCCCCCCCCCCCACCGTGACAAAATTTTAATTTTAATCAATTTTAAATCTACTTTAAATTTGAGGCCTTTCAAAATTTGAGAGCTACTTAATTATTTAAATACCCCTTAAAATTTGTCAAATAGTTGCAATAATTAAAAAATATTTTTAAATTTCACCCTAGGGATGAAATGAGCTACTTTCAACCCGGATATCTACCCATGAAAATTAAACTTTCCGAACGGGAGAGATGAAAAATTGGTTTTGTTGCAACTTCATCAAAAATGTTGTGATACAAAAATATCAGAGCAACGAACAGAAAAACTATGGATTTATTCTTATTTTTTTCATTTTACAGTTTTCACAAATAGGTTTTTAATATTATTACTATTTACTCTTGCATTAAAAGTTTCATTTGTAAACAAAACTGACTCCTTTTTATTTACAAATAATTAAGTATTTACATTTCATGAAATTCCAATTTCCTACGTTGAACTGGTTGTGTAACAATTATTGAATGGTTTTCAATAGGCGGAAGTAGTCGTTTTCTCGATGGAATTTCAGATTAAGAGGTTTGACAAACACTCTTTTTGACGGTTATGTAATCTGGATCGAGAATTGTTCTTTTTCTGGGATGGCGTGGATCTATCAACTCAGGCAGTAAGCATTCCATGTAAAAACTTGTTAACTTCGGTTCCATCTCTTTTTTCCAAAATTGATCGTCTTTTTCCGGTATTTCTTTTTTCAATTTATTATCACCTTACCATGCGGCCAAAAGACAATTATTTTTGTTTGCAATGTGCATTTGGCCCTGGGCCTGAATGTACCAGTCTGATTTTTATTATTAAATACCTGTAATACAAGCAAATGTTAATGTTCCAAATTTAAATTACTTTATTCCCTAGGGCTTAAACACGCATTTTACTTCCCAGATATCTCATTAGATATTTAGCGAGTCATTACTCGTTTTACGTTGACCTCTTTGGTCAAATAATATTAGTTTATGCACCGAGGTACTAAAGCCCTGTCTTATATACCGGGCGTCATATTGAATCCAAAGCATACGAAAGACTCTAGAGTTAACTCCCAAGCGCAGCGAGGGTTTTAAAAACTTACTTCTGAGCGAAGCGAAGGAGTTATGTACCTAGAGTCCTGAGTGAAGCGTGGGATTCAAGCGCAATTATTAATTAATTAAGCCTGTTTTTATCTTGGGCGCTTGAATCCCACGCTTCACTCAAGATTCTAGGTACATAACTCCTTCGCTTCGCTCAAGATACGTACGCTTTGGATTCAACATGACGCCCGCTATATAAGACAGGGCTTTAGTACCTCGGTGCATATACTACTATTATGCCCTACTTAGGTGTATAATGGCACTTTATGTACCTAGGGAATAAAGGCTCGCTTTACGTTCACCTTTTCTTATCCTATATCTATCTATACTTATAATAAAGAAAGAGAGAACAAAAAGTCTGTACTTGGAAGTAATTTAAAAAAAAAGTGGTCTAGTGGACTTAGGAAAAATAATAGAACAAAATTATATAATTTTTAAAATTCATGTCTGTCTGTTTGTTTCTTACACAATTAAAAACTACTGATCCGATTGAAATCTGGTTTCCAATATTGGATAGTTCAATTTTCGAGGAAGGTCGTGGTATACTTTGCATCGACGTCCAATTAGTAGAATCCGAGTATGAACAAAAAAGTGCAACCGCTTGGCCGCCCCTGCGCCCGTGATAACGCGTTCACTTCCGCGGGTGAAACCGCGGGGCGCAGCTAGTGGTCAAATAAAATTACTTTGTAGAGCAGTAGGTGTGTAAAATTACTTTGTTGAGCCGTAGATGTGTAAACTTACTATTTTTGTCGTGGGGGTTTTTTGATTGGTGGGGTGATTCTCCCACTAAAAGCGGTAACAGCTATCTCCGCACTATGAGATCCGATTTTAATGAAAGGTATACAAGTTCTATGAGTAAATAGATTTTATTTGTTGTGGGGGATTTTAATTTTTGGAATAGTTCCCCCACAAAAGGATGTACTAGATATCTAAACATTATGTGATCCGATTTTTCTGCTCTATTATGATGATATAAAGAGCCCTTTCAATAATTAGTTCCCACGAGGTCCACTGTTCGTTGAATCACTTGTAATAATATTATTATCAGATGCCTAGATTACAAAGAACACACCTTCCAAATTTCATCTCTCTCTACCAGCGGTTCAGTCAGTGAGTAATTCAGTCAGGACAAAGATTTTTATAGATATACATAGATTACAGAAGTATAGATATAGATTAGTAGTTATGTAAGTACTAGCTGCGCCCTTCGGTTCCACACGTGTAAGTCCCGAACCCGCGGGAATATCAATTTCAAAAGTAGACTTTGCCAAAGTACCATCTATCTTTGAATCGAAATTTATCAAAATCGGTTTAGCGGCCTGATAGAGTTACTTTCTCATTTGTAATGGTCGATTATTAGCTTGCATTACCTTGATGAACTGTAGATACTTATTATATTAATTCCGCAAAATCCTTGTAGGTAAGTACCTATCTCAATTTTCATTTTGACAATGGAATAGGTAAATAGATTTATTTTTTCGCCTCTCTTACGATATTTAGATTTCTTTTTGATGTTTTAGCAAGCTTTCGTTTGGAAAAAGCTTTTTTATTGCAAATTGCTAGTAAATACAGTTACTCTGATTGCAACACTAAGTACAAATAGTATCGTTGGCGATTCAACGGGGTAATGCCACCAGTGTGATGGGCATTTTTGGACTCAATGGTCATTCACCTTAGATTATTTGTATTATTTATTTTCTTTGTAGTATTTATTTCTTGTGTAATTATTTAGTCTTTCTTTTTTTAGTACAACAACAATCAAATATCAAAGATAAATAAACAATGCTAGACAGTTTTATGACAGTAGGTATGATTTGACATGACTGTCATAACATAACAATTATTTTCATATTGGCCGGAAAAAATGTAAAAAGTTCGAATCTATAAGAAATATAGTTTAAAATAGATTACGTAATTATTTGGGAGCGAAAACTGACATAGGTCCACCTTCGACGGCGCCAGACGGCGGACTGAGGTTGGCGCAACGTCTACTTAGATGCGTTGTAATACAGTTGATTTTAGATTGAAGGTTTTCATGCTTTTAACACGAAACTAAAAAGGCGTAAGTCTCAAATCATTTTTCGATAATTTTACGGAAATTAAGCAATATTAAAAATCATCACATAAGCAATTAAAAGTATTGATTATTTCCTTTGTATTAAATCAAAAATTGTTTCGATATATAGTATAATAGAGAAGAAAAGAGTAAAATATAGAAAATACAGCACAATTTTCAAAGTAAAAAAGTATCGAACAAAACTTAATGAATCGTGATTCTGTTATTTGCAGACCTTAGAAGAAGGTTCAATAAAACATGTATTTGAATTTCACATTCGCCAAACTTGTGGCTGATGCAGAATATGCGTCGCAACAAACAATATTTTTCTTCTGCTTAGACTTAAGTAAACGTATGCGCGCTGTGTTGATTATTAGTGATTAGATTACTGATTATTAGTCAATATGTGAATGTTTGTTGTTCTTTTACGCTAAAAAATAGTGAACCGATTGTAATGAAACTCGATAATGTAGATGGGACCTTTTTATCCCACGGGACCGGGTAAGTATCGGGATTGACGCGGGGCAAAGCTTGTAGTTCTTAAATCATGGCATTTGTTTAAAAGATCAAGATGTAATACAAATAATATGTACTTATAAGACTAGCTGCGTCCCGCAGTTTTATTCGCGTAAGTCCCGTTCCCGCGGGATAAAAAATTGCCTATGCCCTTCTTCATTTTTATGAATTTTTATTCAAATCGTTTCAGTGGTTTATAAATACGTGAAATCGTAACAGACAGGAGTTACTTTCGCAACATCATTATCGTTATTACATTCTAGCTGCGCCCCGCGGTTTCACACGCGCAAGTCGCGATCCCGCGTTGTTTTTACACCTACCTACCGCAATGCAAAAATCCACACTTAAACGGACGACCAGGGAAGTACTGATGATGTCTTAAGCTATCAAATAAAAGCATACCAAATTTCATTGAAATCGGTCCAGCCGTTTCCGAGATTAGCGCGCACAAACGCACAGACAAACAGACAAACGGATAAACGGACAAACAGACAAAATGTTAAACACGGAAAGGGGTCTGTTACATTAGTCAACTCAACGGAGCCGGCCTCAAGTGCATGCAAATCAACGCCGTCGTTTTCACTGCGTAGATTATACAAGATGTAACGGGTAAGTCCTTTTAATCCGAAAGGGGGTTGTTCTAGACGTCTAGGCGAACACCTTTTGTTCTACGACTTTTGAAAATTCGAACTTTTTTTTGAAAACTTTGAGATTTGTTTCACTGAAAAAACAGCAGTTTTTGAAAATAAAGGTAATTGAAGGTTTGATTGTAGTAAACCAAACTAAATGAAAGGACAACATAAGGTCAATGACGTCTAGAACAACCCCCTTTTGGATTAAAAGGACTTACCCGTTACATCTTGTATATTCTTTTGCGCAGTGGGATTTCGATGCCGATTACAACGGAATTTGCGCGGTAAGGCCCCTGTTTAATATTACAGGCGATGGTATCTTACTTCTTACTCTTATCTTACTAATATTATAAACGCGAAAGTATGAAAGTATGTATGTATGTATGTGAGGTTGTTACTCTTTCACACAAAAACTACTGAACCGATTTCGATGAAACTTGGAATATAGGTAGCTGGGGACCTGGATTAACACATAGGCTATGTTTTATCCCGATATTCCCGCGGGAACGGGACTTACGCGGGTGAAACCGCGGGCCGCAGCTAGTTATATAATAAATGTAAGTAGGTACCCTATTTACCTTAATTAAAATATACCTTACCTAATTTCCTTGTTGATGGAAAATTAATATCCTAGGTAAAACATTTTCGTAGATAAAAGTACCTATCATTAAAAAAAATCCTAAACTAGGTAGGTACCTACCTAAACATTTTAAATTCACACGATTTGTTAATATAAATATTAATAATACATTTTACCGGGTCTTAATCGCGTACTATTTTTTATTTTCTTACCTCGACGTTTCGATTCAACCTTTAGTCGCATAAAGTCCACTATATCAAAATGTCCACTGTGTCAAAAAGTCCATAGTCTCGAAATGATAATTTTAAAATGTCCTTTTATCAAAATGCCCACTCTACCAAATTGGCCACTTTATCAATAATCAATGAATGAGGGGACTGTCACACACAGTCCCCTCGAGACCGAGGTTGAATAAAATGTCTAGGTAAGAAAATAAATACTAATAATAATATATAATTATTAGTATTAGTTATCATATCGTGATATGTCCCGGTAATCTTATCTTACTTCTTACTAATCTTACTAATATTATAAACGTGAAAGTTTGTATGTATGTAAGTAATAATTAAGGCGAGGTCTAGTGGACTCTAAACAGCACAATATCTAATGTTATTTAAGCCCAGACTTACAGACAAATAATTGATTAATGATTTAATAATAAATAAATCCTGTGATGCACACAGCGCCATCTAGCTGAATGGTAAGCTGCTAAGCTTGTGTTACGGTGACAGAACCACTTATATATATTTTTCTTTTGTAAATACATACTTACATATTATTATACATAGAATATATTGCGATAAAACTTGGAATATAGGTAGCTGGATACCGGGAATAACACATAGGCTACTTTTTATCCCATAAATCCAGCGGGAACGGGACTTACGCGAGTAAAACTGCGGGGCGTAGCTAGTGGTTTATAAATAAACTAGCTGCGCCCCGCGGTTTCACCCGCGCAAGTCGCGATCCCGCGTTGTTCGAACACCTACCTACCGCAATGTCCGTCCGTTTAAGTGTGGATTTTTGCACTGCGGTAGGTAGGTGAAGTAAGTTAAAGTTTGTATTTCGTCAGTAAGTGACGATGACGATGACGAAGGATGACGATGACGATGGATGACGATGATGATGATGCCACTCTACATCACTTATCCTACCCCTGTGTCGATTTTCATTCATTGAATGGTTATCACCCGCGTAAGTCCCGATCCTGCGGGATTTTCGGGATCAAAAGTATCCTATGTTACTCTCCATCATTTAAACTATCGCTATGCAAATTTTCATCCAATAAATATTAACACCCGCGTAAGTCCCGATCCTGCGGGATTTTCGGGATCAAAAGTATCCTATGTTACTCTCTATCACTTAAACTATCACTATGCAAATTTTCATCTAATAAATAGTTATCACCTGCGTAAGTCCCGTTCCCGCGGGATTTTCGGGATCAAAAGTATCCTATGATACTCTCCATCATTTAAACTATCCCTATGCAAATTTTCATCCATTAATATTATCACCCGCGTAAGTTCCGATCCCGCGGGATTTTCGGGATCAAAAGTATCCTATGTTACTCTCCATCATTTAAACTATCCCTCTGCAAATTTTCATCTAATAAATATTATCACCCGCGTAAGTCCCGATCCCGCGGGATTTTCGGGATCAAAAGTATCCTATGTTACTCTCCATCATTTAAACTATCCCTATGCAAATTTTCATCTAATAAATATTATCACCCGCGTAAGTCCCGATCCCGCGGGATTTTCGGGATCAAAAGTATCCTATGTTACTCTCCATCATTTGAACTATCCCTATGCAAATTTTCATCCAAATCGGTCGAGCCGTTTGACCGTGAAGAGGGAACAAACAAACAAACAAACAAACAAACAGATTTTCGGATTTATAATATTAGTAGGATTGCTAAATTATTCTGTTAATCGGATTATTTATACCTTATTGCTCTTCTACCACTTACCTCAAGTCATAGCACTGTTGTAAGTACAACTGAAGAAGTAATTTTGATAGCTGGCTGAAGATAGCTTATTGTAGATAATACAGCCGTGGACTGCAATTCTTCGAACTTGATGATGAAACACGTTAATTTCACACGAAAAATGTAGTGGAAATGTTTTGATCGGTACGACATTTGCAAAGAGATAAGGGTTATCTACTGGAAGGCGGGAGCGCGGGAGTCTATGTTGCCCACAATAATTTTAAATTTCCTGTATAAACTCACTAATATTATCAACTAGCTGCGCACTGCGGTTTCACCCGCGTAAGTCCCGTTCCCGCGGGGTTATCGGGATAAAAAGCCTAAGTATTTTTCCTCGTCTCCAGCTACCTGTATTCCAAGTTTCATCGCAATCGGTTCAGCGGTTTTTACGTGATTGAGTAACAAACACACATACATACATACACACATAGTCACAAACTTTCAGCTTTATAATATTAGTAGGATTAGTAGGATAAGAGGGTGAACGAAAAACTATTTATGAGAGGACTATGTTATTTTTGACATTTAAATTAATTTTTATAAATAGTACCTAATACTGACCTAATAGAAAAATGTTATACCTACCTAATAATGTTTGTGTGCTAATTAAGGCGAGGTCTAGTGGACTCTAAATGATTTATGATTTAGAAAAGATCAGGCTAGGGCAGAATAACAACTTTCAACCTTTGAAAATTAAAAAATGAATATTTTGATTCAGCTAATTGCATATTTTGATCCGCTAATTAATTTACAAGCCGCCAGCCGCATGCTTCGTGTGTAACGCTATCCACCAGATCTTGCGGTAAATCTGTTAAATTGGCAACACTTGCACTGGGCCCTGATTCTCTAAAACCAGAGCAGGCGGGATGCTGAGCATTGCAGAAGTCGATTTGTTGCCTGAGTAAAAATAATAGCTATTCCATAACTTATTTTAATACTGATTGGCTGAGGAACAAGGGAATTTATTTAAATAATTAAGTAGCCCTTAATTTGGAAGGCTACTTAACTAATTAAGTAGTAATTAAGTAAAATAACATTTACAGAATACGAATTGACGTACATCTCCTGCATCATCTCCGTTGGGGTAAACGAGTTCTAGAGTGGAGACCGCGTCTCGGCAAACGTAGTGTAGGACGTCCTCAGGCACGTTGGAGCGACGATTTGCGCAAGACGGCTGGCACAAACTGGATGCGAGAAGCCCAAAATAGATCTAGGTGGCGTGCAATTGGAGAGGCCTATGTCCAGCAGTGGACTGCAACCGGCTGATGATGATGATGACCTTACGTCCTTCCTTACGGAATCGAGCCCCTGATAGGAATGTCGTGTCGTGGGCGTAGCCATTAGGAATTAGCCAGGGAAATTACCCAGTCAATTTTCAATATGACTAATTTCCAAAAATAATTGACCCTGACTAATAAGCTAGAAGCGAGATAAGTACAGCGCGGTCACTGTGAAATAGGTGTAAGTAATAAAACTCTAACACTGTGTGCCACACGAAAAGAAAAAGACTATAAAATGGCGGCTATTTTATTTGAAACAGCTTATTAAGTGGTTTGGAAGCATTTTATGTTTAAGGGCTTATACAACCCTAATAGCGTGACAGGGATAAAGCCAGCGATGTTCATTGTAAAGCGGCGGCCATTTACTAAGATTGTTCACGGAGCTTTGGAGACAACACTAAGTTCATGTTTTTCATCGATTTTCACTTTCATTCCACTTGTACACCTTCACGAAACTAAATTGATTAATATGCCTCCGAAATTAAACAATTTGCACGCATTGGAACTAGGTTTCACAAAAATGAAAATTTAGCAACACGTCATCTCTTAAACGCGTTCCCGCCAAAACTCGAACGAATGAGAAGTTTTTTTTTTAAAGTTAAATGGCTGCGAGTTTTATTTTTATTAAAGTGTAATGTCCATATTTCTTCCTCATATCCTTTATCATAATATATTATGTAATATGTAATTTGTACCCTATATATCTATATCCTAAAGTATATTATTTTTATCTAATCCTGTTTGGTCTTGTAGTTAGTAACAATGTGGTTGTGTTTGTTTATTAATTGTAGTTAGTTTGCGTAGTTTTGTCTCAACAAAATAAAATAAAAGTATAATCGAGGAAAGTACCTAAAACCTTTTGTACTTTCTTCACTACGTGTCATTGGCAGAATTTGTGATCACATTAAGCCTAAAAAAATGGGTACCTAATTAGTACCTAATTTACTTACGTTCTTTGTAGGGGTTCTTTACAGTCGTAGAGGTGGAGATGTTTGATAAATTCGATGTTTTTCTTTTCATTAATAAATAATAATAATTTTACTATTTTACTAATATTATAAACGCGAAAGTTTGTATGTATGTATGTGAGGTTGTTACTTTTTCACGCAAGAACTACTGAACCGATTGCGATGAAACTTGAAATATAGGTAGCTGGGGACCTGGATTAACATATAGGCTACTTCTTATCCCGATATTCCCGCGGGAACGGGACTTACGCGGGTGAAACCGCGGGGCGCAGCTAGTCCTAAATAAATATTACACGAAATTACTCATTCCACCCTACCATGATCTCGTTTAAGTCAATGCTAAGTCTCCTAGTCGCCGCTATTGGGCCCTACCAAAATGTCGTCGCGTTGTCGTTCAGCTAAAAAAAATAAAATTAAAAACACATCAAATAATTCAAAAGAAAAACAAACTTAAAAAAAAAAGAATAGTTTTTTTTATTGTCTGTGGTTTTTATAAGTAGTTCACGTTGTGCGACCCTTTAGATTTGTAAACATTATTCTATAATAAAATAAGAAATAAAATCGGTAGAATATAAAAATTGATTTATTTATAGGCAGAGAAGATTTGCAACAGCGACATCTCGGTCGTTGTTATCGGTCCGTCTCCCACAAAAAGGTGAACCTTTTAGACAGGATCGTATCGTTATTGTAGTGACAATTTAGGTTAGATACGCCTCGATGGACGGTAGATGGCGTTGCTCGTACGGCAGTAGAAAATAACTGATATACTTAGGTAACTAGGTATACATATACTTAGGTAGCCGGGTGACGTGCGTCGTCCGGTGTTGCAATAGTAAGAAAATAATCACATTTGATGTAATTTTCTAGCCACCAATCTTCTATTTAGAATTATATTATAAAGTAATAGTTTGCAGTTAGATTAACGAATCCTTGTAGTACGCATTCAAAATTATGTGACATTTTTTAAACAACGACGGAAATGTAGTTATAATGGATTAACTACAATTCATGTCCACCTTGTCTCAAAATGTAACATTTTTGGTGCTGGAAATAGACCTTTGTAAATTTAGTGGGACAACACTGAAAAGAGCCCTTTTTTTTATTGAGCGTCGACGACACAGAACACTATTACTCCTAGCGGAGGTCACAGAACACTATTACTCCTAGCGGAGAAGAACTATAGGTTCATACCATAGATAAATGATTACTGGTTATAGATTGCTAACGTTCATATAAACCAGCGTCCAGCCGTAAACTGTGCCAAAAGATGGCGTTAGCTGTATCCAATCTCGAAATATCGCAAAACTACTACTGTCGAAAAGCGCCATCTCTTTGATAATTACGATTTGTATATAGATGGCGACTTCATCGAATTAACCCAACTCTAATTAGTTCCACTTTCTTGCATATAGATGTCACCACAGTAGATAGGTAGGCAAAGACACAAACAAAATAAGTTCAATCATGTTCCGTAGGTACATTTAAGGTAGCCCTCGTTGCGGGCGGCGCTGAGCCACAGTGTAAAGGAAGTATCGCAGTAAGACTACTAATCAACTAACAGTAAAGAATACTTGCAGTATGACTTAATACATAATATTCGTAGTATACCTACAGTTTCATGCTCGCATTTGAGATTGTTGTAAGTACAAAATAAGGAATATAAAAAGTAGGAAGTAATTTCAACAAAGCACTCAAAGTCAGTTATTTTACGAACCAACTTTGAGTTCATCGACTTAGAAATTACTTAGTGGGTACCTACTTTTTTCTTCACGTTTTTAAAAGTAACTTTTCTTGTTTATTTGTCTGTACGGGCCCCGGGCGAAATTTAGCAACTTCAATTTGAGGCACTACCCGACTAGCTAGCAGGCTGAAACTTTGAGAATAGTTCAGAAACCAATATGACAGTAAAAAAAAAACCATTTATTTTTAAGAAAATCATTACCGTTGTTAGAACGTCATTCACGTTTCGCTGATTATTTTTTAACTCAAATTGCTTTAAATTTACTGATTAAATACGTGATCCATTGCTTGGTACCTACATGTTGTTTAATATTATTTCTTTTGAGTTTTAAATTGGTTTGAAGACAATCTTAAAAAAATTACACCAAAAGGCCCGAACGCGAATTCACCCTCGTACTTAATCGTCTTAGTTATATTACTAGTTGCGCGCCGCGGTTTCACCCGCGTAAGTCGTGATCCCGCGGGATTAACGGGATAAAAAGTAGCCTATGTGTTCCCGGTATACAGCTACCTAAATTCCAAGTTTCATGGTAATCCGTTCAGCGGTTTTTACGTGATTGAGTAACAAACACACATACATACTCACAACTTTTCAGCTTTATAAAATTGGTAGGATAGGATTATAATAATATTGGTATGGCGATAAAATATTGAAAGTATCAGTAATCATCAAAATAAAAAAAGTTTCAGGAATAATTTTATCTTCTTCTTTTCGGGGGGCGGGTCCGGGATATATTGTACTAGCTGCGCTCCGCGGTTTCACCCGCGTAAGTCCCGTTCCCGCGGGAATATCGGGATAAAAAGTAGCCTATGTGTTAATCCAGATCCCCAGCTACCTATATTCCAAGTTTCATCGCAATCGGTTCAGTATAGTTTTTGTGTGAAAGAGTAACAACCTCACATACATACATACTTACATACAAACTTTCGCGTTTATAATATTAGTAAGACAGTGATGTTGGAGGTGCTATCGGTATAGTTTTCGCTTAGGGAAGGGACATTAAAATCGATATAATTAATCGATCGATACCGAATGAATAGTTCACCAATGAGAAATATTAGGTACTTACCCAAAAAACAAAAGCGGTTTATTCCCAGCAACCATCCTTGAAATGGCATGGTTGACGGAATTTATTTAGTACTATTTGCCACCTTTAAAATTGTAGTAAGGTGGTCACATCAGTTACTAGATTATCTACTTATACTAATTGACATAAAACATAGCTAGATACCTATAACATCAATAAATATTAAGTAAACTGTTTCGATCGTTTCTAAGTCCCTAAGGCTATTTTCTGGATCACACGCATAAAGTAAAAAACGCATAAAGTCAAACACGTTTAAAGTAAAAAAGGCAAATGGCAAAAACGCATAAAGTCAAACACGCACAGTCAAAGAAGGTGTTGGTCGGGATGTACCAAAGAGCAACATGTTTCTTTTTTAACCGACTTCAAAAAAAAGGAGGAGGTTATCAATTCGTCTGTATGTATAATACTTTTTTTTTGTATGTTCACCGATTACTCGAAGACGGCTTGACCGATTAAGATGATTCTTTTTTTAATAGATAGACGGGAGCTCCAAGATGATCCCATAAATTTATGAGGATCTGATGAGGATCTTCGAAGTGAGGACCGGGAATGCTTCTTAAAACGCTGTATTCAATTCAATTGTTCATCGATTACACGAAGATGGCTTGACCGATGGATATAGTTCTTTTTTTTAATAGAAAGGTGGAAGCTTCGAGGTGGTTCCATAAAAGTTTGGTAGGGATCTGATGAGTATCTTCGGAATGATGGACAGGATAGCATCCCAGAATTCAATAAATTACTCATTTTTGGACTTTTACCAAAAAGAATAGACCCCTAAAGAACTAAGTACAGATTGATTGGGCACCTGAAACCACCTTCTCATCAGCAAACTCCTCAATAACTAAAATTACGGTAACAATATTGTTGATTTTTAGGTAGGTAGGTACCTATACTAAAAAGGGTAAAAAAAATAATAATTTAAAAATTAAAAAACCGACTTCAAAAAAGCAACAAAAAATAATTTTGCACAATAGACATCTGCCGTAATTGCTTGACCAGATCGAAGAAAACTATAGTGAATAACACCATGCTGAGACCACCAAACAGTTACCATTACCTTTATATTGGTAAGTTTTGCTTTAGGACACTGTTGTGGCATTTGACCTGGGGTCAGCCATTGCATTTTTCTTTTCCGGTTATCATAAAGAATCCACTTTGATAAAAAATACCAAAATAACCTCTACATAGGTACAGTGCCACCGACTAATTAATCTGTTTTATCATCTGAAGTCGGGCAGCCAAACTAAGTACAATATGGAACCAACCGGCAACACTGGTTGCTCAATGAATGGATCTACTGATGTGTATTAAAATAATTTATGTGCTTCAATGACCTTGTGTTTGTGTAATAACAACTTAAAGTGCAACAACTAAGTATAATAACCGTGTACAAACATTGTCACCGCGTTAAATTGATTAATTTCTAACTTTTTTCACTATAAACTCTCGACTCTATTAGAACTCTACTGGTGAACGTTTTTCATATTTAACCTTTTTATTGCTACAGTGTTAACGAAATAACTTGTGCCCTAAGCTATTTAGTGCTATAAACTTTGATATATTTAATAAAAGCTCGGAAAAATACTAAATATAACCTAAAATTAAACATTTAACTTGTCCGCCAAAATCACAAAATACAGACTATAATTTTTTTCACTTCTGGCATCAACTAACAGATGGCGTGATTTTAAAAAAACGAATATACGTTCTTCTTCGTTGTGAAATTGATTTTAATTTAAAGACACAAAAATGGATGCCAATACTCCAAAATGTAGCGGGTGTCTACAGCAAATCACTGACAGACAATACTTAATATGTCTGTACTGTAAACTAACCTACGATATTATGTGTGCAAATATAACAGAAAAAAGATTCTACTTAATGACTAATGAACACAAATCGCAATGGATATGCCCAAAATGTCGCTGTCAAATCAGAAAAACTGGAGATAATACTAATACTCCTGTAGGAAGACAAGCACCTGATGTACCTAGATACATAGCTAAACAGATCGACTTAGCTCAAAACGATGAAGCTAACGTAACAATAAGAAAACCTAGGGTTATAAGACAACTGTCTCTCGAAAACTTAAATTTTACAAATACCTTAAACGAGACTACAATCATTGCAACAGAATTGAATGAAGATTCCTGCAATAACTTAAAAACTGAACTTGAAGAAATGACAAGACATCTCACAGAAGCAAGAAAACAAATCAATGATCTCTATCTTGAAAATAACTATTTAAAAGGTCAGATAACACTACTAAAAGGACGGGAAAGAGAAAATTCTACAGAACACTTTACGAGCTCGCCTCTACTTCGCCCCTCTACGCCCCAGTCTAATTATGCTCTGAAGGCAGTAATAATATCAACCGACAATCATAATAATGGTCTCAAGACAGTATCGGAGTCAACGCAAGTCACAAGTACGCCATTTCAGTCTACAATTTCAACACAGACTACAGTTACTTCCAAAAAGTCTTTGCATTCTCCGTACAAAGCTAAACCCATGTCGTCCTCAACCCCAATAGTTACTCCGTACCCCCAAGAAGAGAACAAGAGGGTCATCATAATTGGTGATCAGAGTACCAGAAATCTAGCTTCCTTATTGATTCAACAGCGTACTAAATATCGCAACTCTCGTAACTACAATGTTATCAATTACTGTTATCCTGATGCTGAGACAGAATATATAATAGCTAAACTTAAAAATGAATGCATGACATTTGGTAAAAACGATTGGGTGATTGTAAGTTTAGGGTCTAATGATAAAAATCCGCTTAACTATAACATCGAATTAACTGCTTTTCTAAAGTCTCTTCTAAGTACAAATGTCATTGTTGTTGGTGTTACACAAAATCCGTTTCTAAATGAGGATAAACTTAACCAAACTATACAACTAGCAACTAAAAATTATTCATATTGCAAGTTCGTTCCTCCAACATTTAATTCTGCCTACCAACTAAGCAAGTTGATTAATGACACTATAAATACCATCGACTATGAATATTGTTATCTAGGCAAAAATGTTTGGAAAGGTCATAATCAAAATAATCCTATTCAAAAAGCTACTCATATTACAAAAAAATTCAGCACCATACCAGATATATTTAAGAAATACATTGAGAAAAAAGGTCTGCTTCATAATTCATCCTCAAATATTTTAATTACACCTAAACAAACCCCAGTGGCTGCTCAAGCAAAAGCTAAAATAATGTCCACAGAACCCAAGTCTGGTACTATTCCCTTTTATTTTAAGAAGATAAATCGCAAAATCTCAAACGGTTCCATGCCAACCGAATACGCTAGTGATACAATAACCGGTGAGTTTTTTCTTAAACAATAAAAATGACAACAATTGTATAAATATAATGCATCTTAACGTACAAAGTCTTAAAGCTAAAAAAGACTTACTCGAAATTTTTACCAGTCAACATAAAATAGATGTATGTTGCCTCAGTGAGACCTTTCTTCGTGATGAGCAAGCTGACATTTTACAGTTAGACAGTTACATTAAGGCTGCTCACTTCTCAAGAAAAAAAAGGGCAAGAGGTGGAGTGTGTATCTATTTAAAACATTTCATTAATCATAGAAAGCTAGACTGGATAATCAATTTATCGGTTGAACGTCATTTTGAATGTTGTGGAGTTTTTTTTTGCCTGATCTTAATTACGTAATTATCTGTATTTACAGGGTTCCAAATAGTAATTTTAAATTATTTATTCATACTTTAGAAAATATTCTTAACAAACTCGCCGTGAGAAATAGACACAACAAAAAGAAGGTATTTGTAGTCGGTGATTTTAACATCAATATACTAGAAAAAACTAAAAATAGTGAAATATTCATCAATACGTTAACTTCTTTTGGTATGAATCTAACAATAAATGATCCTACTAGAATTACAACCCATTCACAGACTTGTATAGATAATATTATAACAAACATAAACCGATATAAAACTCATGTATTAGATCTAGGTATATCTGACCACACTGCTCAAATCATAAGTTTATCAGTTAACCGAAGCTTTTTTGAAAAATACTGGTACTTACACAAACGTAATATTGATACAAACCTCGACCTATTTTTGTCACATTTAAAACAAATGAACTTTTCATCAGTTTATTGTCAGGAAGACCCAAATAAAGCTTACTTCGAATTTATACATTTGTACAAATTACTGTTTGATTTATGCTTCCCCACTGAGAGATATAAAATTACTTTTAGCAAAAAGACGAATTGGAGAACAAAAGGCATAACTAGAGCAAGTAAAGAAAAACGCAAACTGTATATAAAGAGTAAAAAATAGAATACTATAGAAGATAAAAATAAATATCTTAACTATTGCCGTTTATTGAAGAAAGTAATCAAACACAGTAAAAAGATATCAAATATAACGTATATAAATAATAGCACTAAC
Source organism: Idaea dimidiata (assembly GCA_949358125.1). Classification (NCBI taxonomy): domain Eukaryota; kingdom Metazoa; phylum Arthropoda; class Insecta; order Lepidoptera; family Geometridae; genus Idaea; species Idaea dimidiata. The sequence goes on from OX442342.1 coordinate 4,782,114, forward strand.
AAAAGCAAAGCCACATGGGGTATTATTAAAAATCATACTTCACCAGCTAACTACATACATACCACTATTGAATATTTAAAAATAAATAACACTGACATACATGATCCTGTAGTTATATCTCAAAAATTTAATGATTACTTTTTAGACAACAATTGTAAAACCAGTGCAATAACACAAAAGCCCATCCATAGAAATAGTTCAATAAGTATATTTCTAGAACCAGTTACAATTACTGAATTAATGATTATAGTAAATAATTTGAAAAACAAAAAAAGTTCAGGCCATGATCTTATACCAATGCAAGTAGTAAAATACACCATAAATGAAATTGTTAAACCTTTAGTTCATATCATAAATTTATGTTATTTATTATTTAATCGTATGACAAAACAAATACAAATCACAAATATAATAAATCATCCATAACAAGCACTACAAGTTCAATGGCAGATTCTCAAGCCAGTTCATGGCATTTGGAGTGAGATCGAAAATGTCGTCCGATGGCCCAGGATATGCGTAAATTGGACAGCGGCTGATGATGTGCTCCATGGTCTGGTCCTCCCTGCCGCAATCACAGATCGCAGAGACATCCCATCCCCACCTGTGCCGCATGTAATTGCATCGTCCATGTCCGGTTCTCAATCTATTTAGACGACACCATAAATTGCGTGGCAAGTTAAAGCCACTTGGTTTGGCAGTTGGGTCTATGGGGCGGGGAATATTCGAAGCATGGGAGACCGAAGCCCAACCATCCCTCCACTCCCCCGCCACCGAGAACCCCAACAAGTCTTCCTTGGCCTTGTATGGAGGGTGACGAGATTTTAAACGTTCTGGTGGTGGGTGGATGAAAGTGTGGTGAATGGGTAAGTCGGGGCGACCCAGAATTTTATCCACTTCTCGTTTTAGGGCGTGTCTTCTGCGAACGTGTGGGGGTGCAATATGGCTCAGGATTGGCAGCCAGTGGAGTGGGGTCGACCTTACGGTCCCGGATACACAGCGCATTGCCTCATTCAACCTGGAATCCACTTTTTTCACGTGTGCGCTCTCCAACCAGACTGGGGAGCAGTATTCCGCCGTTGAGTGGACTAAGGCCATGCAAGTAGTTCGGAGACAGTCCGCCGATGCTCCCCAGGTCGTCCCACACAGTTTGTGGAGGATGTTAATCCTAGTGCCCAGCTTTTGGGCGAGCTTCTCCAGGTGCGGTCTATACGTGAGGGACCTATCTAGTGTTACACCCAGGTACTTTGGGTTAGGATTAAACTTTAAGCGCTCTCCTCCAAGCAAGACCGAGGGCTGGTAATTGGCGAGACTATTGTGTAAATGAAAACACGATACCTCTGTCTTCGAGACACTAGGAATGAGTCTCCAGTTTTCCAAGAATTTGGAGAGTTTCAGTAGGTCGTCATTCAGAATGCCCTCAGGTATTCTCAGATCACTACCTTGAGCAACCAGGGCCAGGTCGTCGGCGTACATGAATTTCGTGGATTCTGTGTCGGGAAGGTCGTGCACGTACAAGTTGAACAATTGGGGTGCCAACACGGAGCCCTGTGGTAAGCCGTTGTTTAATTTTCGTTTACGACTTTTCGCACCTCCGAGGAAAACTTCAAATTGCCTCTCACTCAACATGCTGGAGATAAGATCTACGATTTCTCGGCTTGGTATTGTTGCGAAGAGTTTGTATATCAGCCCCTGTCTCCACACTGTATCGTAGGCCGCTGTTAGGTCCACAAACACCGCAACGGTCTTAAGCCGTTTTTGGAAGCCAGCTTCTATGTGGGTGGTAAGAGCTAAGACTTGGTCGGCGCAGTTTCTTCCTTTTCGGAAACCGGCTTGCTCTGGGGGGGTGACGGCTTCAATGTATGGCTCTATTCTAGTTAGGATTACCCGTTCCAGCAGTTTAAGTGAACAGCTTAATAGGGCGATTGGACGATAGTTCTCTGGACGATTTTCGGGTTTTCCTGGCTTTGGTGTGGCAATTACCTTGGCCAGCTTAAAAAGTTTCGGCAGGCTATTGTTATTTAAAATGAATGTAAACAAGTCACCTAGCCAGCCGATCGCAACCGGGCCCATATGCCTCAAGAATTCGTTATACATGCCATCGGGACCAGCGGCTTTGTTGTTTTTTAAGAGTCTTATTGCACACAGTATTTCGCTGATTGAGAATGGTTCAGAGAGTGGTTGGTTTTTGGGAGATATTTGTTTTAAGTTGTGGAGTTGCTTCTTGATACTCCTGGTAAATGCCATATTTCTTTTAACGCGTGTCACGTCAACCATTCGGTTTGCGATCTCGTCTGGTGACACGTTCGATATTGATTTTGTAGTATGTTGTTTTCCCGTAAGCTTATGTAGCACTCTCCAGGCCTTTCTGCTAGACTTGCAAAAATCCAGGCCTCCAGTTGTGGCCTCCCATTTGGCTCTCCTTTGGTCGTCGAGGGACTGCAAGAGCTCTGCACCAACACTGTGGTCACCATTGTTTTGGAACTGTCTATAAAGTTTTTCACTTTCCCTGTTCCATCCAGGGATGTATTGTTTTCTGTAACCCCTGGGGATATTTTGTTTAGCTGATCTAATAACCAGGTTGACAAAGGTGTTGTAGTTTGAAGATTTTGGTTTAAGATGTGTGCCGGAGAGGTCAGAATCTAGCTTGGCAGCGAAGCCTTCCCAATTTGCCTTATTAAAATTCCACCTAGGCAGTGGCATAGAATTTGTCAGTGGTATTTTGATGCCAATGTCCACTATAATGGGCCTGTGTTGACTGTTTGGGAAACTCGACACGATCGTTCGCGCCACCGCTAGCGGTTGGTGTTTATCGTTTGTGGTGGAGATAGTCAGATCAGGGTTATACTCATTTTTCCACCTTGCCGAAAAGAAAGAACCCCTATCTTTGGCGTCAAACACAAGATGAAGGTTGTAAGCTTCCATCCATTTCACCAGGGAGTCACCATCGGAATCTACATCCCTGTACCGCCAATTTGTATGGTGACTATTAAAATCTCCAGTGTATAAGCATGGGTGGTCGTGGAAGGGCAAGACATCCTGGGGCCAGTGCACCTTTGGTGGTTTGTATATATTGAGGATGGTAAGGTCATTTACCTTGATTCTAATATTTGACACTTTGTTTGTATCACTGCAGTGAACTAGTTGGACACCCATGAGGTCAGCCCTTGCATATGTAGCAATTCCATATTTGGGGTGATGGATTGCCCCGATGATCTTATAGTCGTCCAAATGTCCTCTGGTTTCCAAGTCTCGTTCATTCAGAGTATGAGTCTCCTGTAGGTTTAGTATGTCAATTTTTTTTTCCTGTAGGAATTTACTCAGGTAGTCTGTTTTAGCCCCACTTATACCCTCTATATTTAATTGAAGTATACGGACTGATGGTCCGATATTTCTCGTCTGAGGGCTCTGATAAGAGCCGTTTTTGTAATAGCTTGCCTTGTTCATGATTCGTGACTCGTTTATGTCTTTGTGATTTCGAAGCTCGTTTAGCACCACCCAGGGGACACGTGCAGGGTTCTGGTTAGGTAACTCCTGCGGACGCGAGCTTTAATCGCCCCCCATAAATTTATGTTTATCATCGGGTATTTTTCCAGACGAAATGAAAATTGCTATTGTTAAACCGCTTTTTAAGAAAGGTTCAAAATCTGATATTAAAAATTACAGACCAATAGCATTATTGTCTAGTTTCTCCAAACTGTTTGAAAAAGTCATTTACAAGAAATTAATGGACTTCTTTGTTTCTAATAACTCGATTAATAAGTCACAATTTGGGTTTCAAAAAGGAAAAAACACTTCTTTAGCAATTTTTAACATGCTCAAACAAGCTTGGACCGATATTAACAGAAAAAAAACAGGTATAGCCTTATACCTAGACTTATCGAAAGCATTCGATTGCGTGGTTCACAGCATACTATTAGAAAAATTGGAACGCGTCGGTATACGGGGAATTGCTCTTAATTTATTACAATCCTATTTAAAAGACAGGGCTCAAACTATTGAACTCGATGTATATAACAAAAAAACGAAAACTGTCGAAAAAATATTATCCACTTCTAAAAAAATTGCTATAGGTGTTCCACAGGGAAGTGTCCTTGGGCCTCTATTGTTCCTGATATACATAAATGAACTGCCGTCGGTGACTAAACATCTTACTGTTATGTTTGCAGATGATGCGACATTGTATATCTCAAAAGATAATATGACTCATACAGAATTTGAAACAGAAATAAACAGATCATTAGATTTAATTTTGAATTGGTTAGGTAATCTTAATTTAAAAGTAAATCTGAATAAAACTATGTTTATGCAATTTAAAAGCTACAGAGCTAAACCTAAAAGCATAAATGTTATGCATAAAAATTCGAAAATTGTTGAAGTCTCAGAAACGAAATTCCTTGGTGTTGTTATCGATTGTCACCTTAGCTGGAAATCTCAAATCAAAAAAGTAAAATAACATTTTATCTAAATATTGCTTCAGTTTGACAATAATAGTGAATATAAGTTCAAGAAATGTAGCTAAAATAGCATATTATGGTTATGTCTATCCTCATTTGAGCTATGGGATTATCTTCTGGGGAAATTCTGTTGATTTAGAATCCACCTTTAAGCTGCAAAAAAAGTGTTTAAGAAAAATGTATAACCTAAAAAACACTGATTCTCTGCGTAAAATTTTTAAAGATGAAAAGTTTCTAACCCTGACAAGTATCTATATATTAGAAATTTGCTTATTTGTTAAAAACAATAAAGATTATTTTTTTAGCACAATCTCAAGCAGGTCTGGCAGTCAAAGAGACAAACATAAATATAATATTAGCATACCTCAAGTAAATAATAATATTTTTTATAAAAGTTCATATTACACTGCAATAAAAATTTACAATTACTTACCCTTACACTTAAAATTACTAAATGGTGTTATATTCAAAAACAAATTGAAAGCTTGGCTCATCTCTAAGGTTTTTTATAATCTTGCAGAGTTTTTCGATAATTATGAAAAGTGACTAAATTACAATATTATTGATATGTTTAATTAACCTTAGGATTAAAATTTTTATTTTAAGTAGGTACCTACTACTGTTTTACCTTATTGCATGCTCGAAATGAGTAAACTGTTGAAACGTTATACTATTGAAAGATCTTAATGTACACAGTTATGGCAATAAAAATATTCTTATTCTTATTCTTACTTTTCATCACATGTTACAATTCGATCCAATATTCCTTCATTTCTGTACCGGTTCAACAAGGCAACACAAGTTCCAACACGCGTTTCTTTCTGCAGATCAGTCAAATCATGAGGCACCCATTTTTCGTATTTTTTTATTTTATTGATTTGACGCAAGTGAGTCAATAAAGTGGGTAAGGTAACGTTAAACCACGCCGCTAATTCCTGGGTAGTTTGACTAGAATCGGCTTCCACTATCTCTCTTAATTCATCGTTATTCACCTGTGTGGGCGGTCTTCCTCGTGGCTCGTTCTTTAAGTCGAAATTTCCATCACGAAAGCGTTTAAACCAAAATCGCTCGGTGCGTTCATTAGTAGACCCCTCTCCAAACGCAGCATTGATATTGCGGGCTGTTTCTGCCGCGTTAGTTCCGCGTCGGAACTCGTTTTCAAAAATCACTCGAATTTACGCAGTATCCATCTTTCTTGTCTAAATTGAATAACAAAAACAATTGAAAGTCGATATTCAAATGTTTCACATTTTTTAAAAAAAGAACATCACAGAAACCATTTGAAAAAGTTTCATTCGAAAACCTCAAACCATGAAGATTCTATGTCAATTCAAAGAACCTATTGCAATAAAACGGCAATTTCATACTTTAACCCCTATTATTTCATACACGTTGCATTAATATATTGTTATGTTGTTAATTAAATGCTTATTTTGTAGCCTCTTTATTATCTCGCAGTAGATGTGTAAAGTAGAGTATTCACCTCGGTACCAAAGCCGGTCTTTATTTTGGGCGCTTGAATCTCAGTTAATCTCAGTTGAATCTCAGTTAATAACTTAACTCCTTCGCTTCGCTCAGGAGTTAAGTTATTGACACCCTCGCTGCGCTCGGGAGTTAACTCTCTACAGTCCTTCGTACGCTTTGAATTCAATATGACGCCCGCAATATAAGACAGGGCTTTAATACCTAGGTGCATAAACTACTATTGTTGACATTTTGCGAAAACTCATATATCTTCACATTTTCGGTGATTGACATTTTGCGTGTGATCTTATTTATTTAATAAACTTCTTATAATATAAGTAAGTATAGATTATTTATTAGACTTAATTTTCATTGTTGTGATATCTAGCGATGTTTTATATTAGGTTCGATTCAAGCCAGGTTTTCTGGTCTGGGTGTTTTCTATGTATCATATGTATTTACAAAAAAAAAGTACAATATGTAGTATATCCGTTGTCTAGTACCCATAGTACAAGCCTAGTGCTTAGTTTAGGGTTAAATTGCGCTGTGCGTAATGTCGTGTAATATTTATCTATACAATTTGTAACGGGTATGCCCTTTTAATCCGAAAGGGGATTGTTCTAGACGTCTAGGCGAACATCTTTTGTTCTACGACTTTTGAAAATTCATACTTTTTTTTGAATTTTTTATGATTATGTTTCAGTGAAAAAACAGCTGCTTTTGAAAATAAAGGTAGGTAATAGCAGTTTTGATTGTAAACCATCAAACTAAATAAAAAGACAACATAAGGTCAATGACCTCGAAACTCTCAGAAACAGCTGATTTTCAAGTAAACTTTACACCTAATTTTTTCTAAAAGTAATTCGAATTTCCAAAAGTCGTAGAACAAAAGTTGTTCGCCTAGACGTCTTGAACAACCCCCTTTCGGATTAAAAGGGCTTACCCGTAACACCTTGTATAATAGGTAAGTAAATAAAAACCGGGATTTGTTTAGGTAATAGTTTTTTTATAAGGTACTCTTTTTCTTCCATTCTTACTGGTAGTATTAGTACCTACCTAATTATTTAAAACGACATTAAGAAGTATAAATTTCGGGAAGTGTAAGTACCTACACTTCCCAAAATTTGTACGCATTCAATCAAAATATTGGCTATTAAAAAAATATTACTAACAACAATTACAAATCATATTAAATGTGAGTCTCCAAAACTATTACCCAAAACTTTACTATACGGCGCGCCCGAGAGATTATATGAGACATTGATAGCAACAGCCGCTTGGCCGCCCGGCGTGCGAATATCAGAATGGTTTAACTTTCGCGGTAGCCCCCGCGTCGAGCGGGGTGATATCGAAGGCGCAGGAGTCCATGGCAGTCGCGCCGTTAACAAGTAATGTAAACAAGGTACGCGCATCGTCGCATCCTCGCCTAGGTTTATCTATTTGTCATCAAAACGTAAGAAGTCTTAGTAGTGTTAAAACCAAAAAACTTGAAGTGTTAATGACCAAGGAATTATTATGTGATGTCTTAGTTGTGACCGAACATTGGCTTCGTAAGTACCAGATAAATAGTGTGACGTTATGTAATTACGATTTAATTTCCTATTATTGTCGACCGGTTGTAGAACATGGAGGCAGTTGCATTTATGTGAAGGCCGGTGTGAGGGTTGTAAATAGACAGGATTACTGCGATCTGGCGCGGGAGCAGGTGTTTGACGTGTGCGCGGTATACCTGCCCGACGCTAAACTGCTTATCGTAGCAGTCTATCATTCCAATTTGACTAGCGACGATGAATATCTCAAGCTTTTCGAAAAATTACTCGATAAAATTTTTAATGACGATGTTGACGCTTTAATTCTAGGCGACATAAATATAAATCTGTTGGTAAATACTAGCACACGGAGAAAGTTATTCGATTTACTAGAAATGTACAACTTTTCGCAACTAATTAATTTCATCGACATTGGCCAGTAGACACGACATCTGTTTTCCCTTAAGAAAACAATTAAAAACGTCATACAAAACGTGGGTCGACTCCGATATACATAACTTAAAATACCTCTTATTCGACGTCTTAGACATTAAACTTCGGAATCCTACTAACGAACATATTTTATCCTTTGTAGGCAATCTGTCAGTTAGGTACGACTCGCTGCTTCGTAGTAGGCGAACCGCTTATTACTCGAGTCTGCTGAAAGACAACCCGAACAAGGCAAGATGTATGTGGAACATAATCAACACCGAAACAGGACGAAATAATTGCGAAAGAGTGGACTACCTAGACCAAATTAGGGCCCCCGACGGTAAGGCTTATCAATCTAAATACGACGTCGTAGTGGCGTTGAATCGCGAGTTCGCGGACGCTGCGATCAACTGCGGAGCGCCGACCGCTAACTCCGTGCAGGCCGTACGCGCCCTCGAGTTGGGTATTCCCGCCAATGACTCATCGCTTAGATTCACTTCATTTACACCTTTTGAGCTGTATACCATCGTGAGTAAACACATAGCCTCTAAAAACAGCACCGATATATACGGCCTATCGACAAAACTTTTGAAACCGATTGTTCAAGCAACTTCCGATATACTATGTGGCTTATTTAATATGTGTATCCGGAAGGGGGTATACCCTCGCGCGCTTAAAAAAGTAAAGGTAGTACCTTTGTACAAAGGCAAAGGAAAAAAAAGCGAAATCGGTTCATATCGACCCATCTCCCTGGTTCCCGTTCTGAGTAAAATTCTTGAGGTAGGGTTAAACAAGAGAATTATTAGCTTCGTTTCCCGGAATGGTATACTGTCGGAGCGGCAGTACGCGTACCGCATGGGACGGTCTACTACGGACTTGGCGCGAGAGGTAGTGCGGCGAGTGCTGGGCGCGCGCGAGGCGGGCAAACAGGTGGCGCTGCTGTGCTGCGACCTCTCGCGTGCGTTCGACACGGCCGATCACAGCCTAATGGCTCTCAAACTACAGCATTACGGGATCCGCGGCCCGGCGCTTGCGCTGCTATCGTCTTTCATGACCGAAAGAATGCAGGTAGTGTCGGGCGACGGAGGCCGCACAATTTCCCCTGAGATCTCTAATTTTACAGGAGTACCACAGGGGTCGTGCCTCTCCAACACCTTGTTCGGATTGCTGTTAAATGACCTACCCGCGGCGATCGCAAACACAGAAATATTTATGTACGCGGACGACGTCGCCGGTGTGGTCACTGCAACTAGTAAAGCCCAACTTGAGATGAACTTGAATTCCACCGTCGATCAGCTGGAGCGATGGTTTAGAGCAAACGGGCTGGCATTAAATCGCGATAAGACCTATTTCATGACCTTCAATCTGAGCGGTGGAACGCCACCACCGTGCAGGGTGGTCACCGGTAATATTTCGTTGAAACAGGTCACTATAACGAAACTTCTCGGTTTTTATATCGACAGCGCCCTCACATGGAACACCCACGTCGATGAGTTATGTTCAAAGTTGGGGAGCGCATGCTATGCCCTAGGACGACTGTCTAAAACCGCAACTCGCGATGTGGTCCGATCCTGCTACTTTGCAACCGTGCATAGTAAACTATCGTACGGCGTGGAGTTGTGGGGCCGAGCCGGCGAGGTGCAGCGAGCGTTCGTCATGCAGAAGCGCGCCGTGCGAGCTATCGCAGGCATACCAGCTGGCGAGACGTGCAAGGAGGCCTTTAGAGTATTGCAAATACTCACACTGCCTGGCGAACTCATACTACAGTTAGCGATATTTACTAGGGAGAACCTCGACACGATATTTAAGAAAAGGGGCGTAAACGCGTCGCGAGCGTTGCGCAGCGATAAGTTTAAGAATCAGCTAATCACACCGGCCCACAGACTCGCCAAGTCGGAGAAGTCGGTGTATGTCGCCGGCCCGGCGATATACGATCGGCTCCCCGAGAATGTGAGAAGTGCACCCTCCCGCCTATGTTTTAAATTGAGACTTAAAAAATGGTTAATAGAAAATGCATTTTACACAGTTAATGAATATTTGGAATTGCCTTTGTTGACATAACTATATGAATATTATTTATTTTATTTTATATTTTGAATTACCAATAGTATTATTGAACACTCTAAAATAATTTAATGTAATTATATCTATTAATCTATGACTTATATTAATTAATTAATTGAATCTTTGTATACTTATTGTTTAGTAAGTATCTACTAAATTAATGACATGTAACTTGGTGTTATAAATAAACTATTGTATTGTATTGTATTGTATTAGAGATTAGGTGCTATAATCATATTATAGAAATAATAGACCATTTGATTTTAGTCAAAATTAATTATTTTTGTAAAATTTCTAAACTGACAAGTCCATTCAAAATAAATCAAAAAATAAAAATTCTAAAGAATAAATAAATAGTAGAAATCTTTCTGTACCGACCTATGAGTATATATTATGTATTCTGTACCTACCTTATTTATTTCTTACAAAAACTAGAAGTAAATTCCGATGACGTCGGAATATCGATTATCCTATGTTTTTCTCTATCCCATAAGTACCTCTAGATGCAATTTTCATCCAAGTTGGTAGAGCAGTTTGATAGTGAGGAAATAACAAACAAACGTGAACACAATGAGTCTATTAATTTTACATATCTCTGCGTGAACAAATATATTCCGTGGAAGGGCGGAATATATATGAGATGAATACCTTATTTTAGAGACATTTTGTATTAGATAAAAATAAGTTTCGAGAATCCGTCAGCAGAATAAAAAATACTTATAAAGTGCGCGCAAGCTAACTATATAAGATAAATTGCGGACATCTATTAGTTCAGATCATCACCACGCGCAGACTTATCTTGCTTGCTTTTAATATTTATTTATTACCAGCTGCGCGCCGCGGTTTCACCCGCGTAGGTCCCGTTCCCGAAGCGATATCGGGATAAAATGTATCATATGTGTTATTCCCGGTATCCAACTATTTATATTCAGAGTTTTATCGCAATCGGTTCAGTAGTTTTTCAAACACACACTTTCACATTTACAATATTACGAGCTGCGCCCGCGGTTACACACGCGTGAAACCCGTTCCCGCGGGAATATCGGGATAAAAGTAACCTATGTGCTAATCCAGGTCCCTAGCTACCTATATTTCAAGTTTTATCGCAATCGGTTCAGTAGTTTTTGTGTGAAAGAGTAACAACCTCACATACATACATACAAACTTTCGCGGTTATAATATTAGTAAGAGTAAAATCTAGAAAGGATCAACAAAGTTGGGAGACCGAGACACAGAAAGCGATACACTCACGGCAAAAACATAACACTTCCTTTGGCAGTCGTGTAAGCAGTGGGACATTGACATGAGATGATGGACAAAAAAATAACAATAACTAACTAAAGCGCCATCTTTTTGTTAAATCAAGTTTGTTAAGTCCGATATTTTTCGATTAACAACTTTTGAAAATTCATCACATAGATGGTGTTGTAATAAAATAAAAATAAATGTTTTTAGAGTATTTTTTTTGTTGAATTAACAGGTTTTTCTTCAATTAAAAATTATTATTTTCCTTTTTTAGTTTTTGAGACGTGATCTGAATGTTATTTTTTGCCTTAAAAATAAAATACAACTGATTATTTATATGAGGTGTAGCGACAGGTAGCGCCATCTAGCCATGAGGTGTATTTTTAGCATTTATTTGATGGACGAAAATTTGTTCGCATTTGACAGTCTTTACTTATTAATTGTCTTTGGTTCATACATTTGATATGCAAACACAGCGCCCCCTAGCGCTGCAATTGCCGCCCACATGAACTACGATCGCGCGGGAAACGCAAGGGAAATTTAAATGCTAGCATTACTGCCGCACTCAGAGACGTTTACTGGTTATACTATCATTACCGTAAAGATTTTCGAATTCTTTATTTAGTGATAGTTGTAAGTAACCATAAAACGTCTCTGAGTGCGGCAATTAATGATTGAACATTTGAATCATAGCACTTTATGAATGGGTTGGATAACTCAATCAATATTACTTGTGGATTCTATGCGTCAAATGTTCGATGACTGAGTTTTCAAGTTTGATTGCACCACGAGTTTGGTGTATAATATTATAATTACTAATTAAAACCAAACTAATGCTGGAAATAAGTAAAATATAGTCTCGATGATAAAATTATTTATTTAGATCAAATCATGTTCCATGTAGGCTTGTTGTGGACACGTTTGTAAGTAAGGGTCGTTTTCGGTCAACTAACGAGTCTATGTATAGAAACCACAGCCGCAGTGGCAATAGCCTCTTGCGGTAATTCGTCTGAAAAAGATTATTACTATACACTACTACATTTTAATTACCAGAAAAAAAAAATTGCTGCTGTATATGAGGGCTACCATTGTAAATGTGAAGTTAGTTTTTAGGTTTACCTTTTAATAAAAAAGTTACATCATGTTAAAGTTTTTTCGAAATTCTGGACATAGTACATTGTATAGACAGCTGATCAATCGTTTCTGCACCCACACTACTAAATTTCATTAAGCTATCGCGGACGCGTAGATAGGAAAGAGGCTAATATCTTGTACTCTTTCACTCATAAGGCGAGCACAACCGCTTTCCTTCGTCGGCCGTGATCGGGTCCCGAGCCACGCGCCGCGCCGCCCGCGCCACCGACTACCTACCTACTCTGTTTACGGCGATAGTTAGGTACCTATGTGTAGATATTACGTAGGTATGTAATAATAAAAAAATAATAAACAAATGTTTTAATAAACTTCTTTATTTTCTTATTCTAACTTTCCCTTCATACTTTACGGGCTTAGGACCGGCAAAATTACTAAACACACATCACACAGTACATTTAGTTCACTTTCACAACATTACTCACAGACAACAATGCCTTCGTGCGTATTTAGGCGATGCACGAATTATACTCCAAAAACTGGCAAAAATATTTCATTAAGTACGTAAGTAAAGCTGTATTTATTTATTTTAGTTTATTTTCTGAAAAAGTTTTTTTTCCAAAAACTCAACGAAGTTTTTGACTTTGACGTTTTATCATTCTCTCCTAACCGCTATGAGATGTCATAATAATATTATGACATCTCTTTCTTACGTCATGCAAGTAGCATTGAGTCTTTATGTTTTAGAAAGAGATAACAATAGTTTCGTCTATTTCTTCTTTAAATTATGTGAATGAATATAAATAATGAGGTTGTATAGCATACAACTGTGCCGCTTTTCAATAATGATTTGTTCTGCAATGGCGTCTCTATAACTTTAATAGACTCATTGACTTCCACAGTGTTAGGTTCACTCACATACACACATCTTTTAATCTCACTCCACAAAAAGTAGTCCATGGGCGTCAAGTCGGGTGAGCGTGGCGGCCACGGGACCGGACCGCCGCGCCCGATCCATCTGTCTCCAAACTCCTCATTTAAAAATTGTCGGACCGCTCTGTGGTAATGTGGAGGCGCTCCGTCTTGTTGGAACCACAAGTGACGCAAGCTCGCAAGGGGAACATCATCCAACATTGACGAAACCATCACCCGCAGCAGATCCAAGTAAGTCCCTCCTGTGAGACGTCCTTCAATAAAATACGGGCCGACGTGTGTGTTGTTTAGTATTCCAGCCCAAACATTTATACTAAATCGGTGTTGGAATGAGTGTTCTCTGGTCAATTTGGGATGTTAATGATATGCGAAACGATAAGCGATAAGATAATTACGCAACAACTGCGGTCGTACCACTGAGGCGGGCGCGCGGCGCGCGGCGCGTGCGGTGCGGGTGGGGAAGCGGGGGTGAAGGGTAGGTTGAGCTTCGACGCGAGTTTGCTAAAATTTAATGAATGAATAGTTGTACCCCGAAATTACGCTACGCCTACCACAGAATACAAAGGGTTTAATAGTTAGTATGCCGGTTTATGTTGTTAGTATTTTAGCGTTATGTGGGACAAATCTTTGATTTAATTTTTAATATTTTTTATTTCAAATATGGGTTCAGTAACTGCTACAGTTTACCCAGTTTTTTTTTTCTGGTAATTTAACTGTAGTAGTGTATAATCTCTACAAAAATATCCCGTAGTTCAAGCCTAGTCTCTATCACTTACGCTAAGAAAGGGTCTATTGTCAATAACCAAACTCATTTGGAGTTAAAGGTCAGTCTTTTTACTAGAAAATTTCTAAGTCATTTTAACACAACATAAATGTTTGAAAATCGGCATTTTTGTACCAAAGCATTTGACAAAAACGACATTAGTATGCCAACTCCTATAAATTAGACATTGTTGTCATTTTCGGAAGATGTCGTTTTCAGAAGTTGTCGTTTAAGGAAGTTGTCGTGTTGGGAAGTTGTCTGTGCTATTTTCATACAAAAATCGGCCCGTCTCGGCTCGGTGACAGTGTATTATAAATCATCCCTGAATTGTTGTGGCCAACAATCTTTTTATGTATATTCAACTAATATCATAAATAGGATAAACAAATAAATAAATTCCAAATACCTTGGTTTGGGTTACTGGGATATTTTCATTGGGCCGTTCTAAAGACATTAAACCTTGTGAAGTGCTAGCAACAGGAACAATCTGAAACACATAGGCACATTTTGTATAAGTTGTTGTGGCCGACCATCTTTTTATGAATATTCCACTAATATCATAAATGTGAAAGTAATTTTGTGTGTTGTTTTCATGCCTAAACTGCTGAACCGATTTTGGTGAATTTTGGTATTGAGATAGATGGACCTTGGAGAAGGACATACTTTTGATCCCAATTCTGAGTAATACCGAGGGGCACAGCTAGTTTGTTATATTTATATCCATATAGAATTAAATCAAATTTACTATACGTACTTAATTATTTAAATTAGTAAAGAAATAGGACCATGAAGTAAGTGGGTAGTTATTATTATGTACGTAGTTACAACTCACTTGTATTTTTGGTGTTGGTGGTGCTGTTGACGAATGAAGCTCCTTACTTCGTAACTCGACTAATATGTGTCGAGCCTCAGCAGATATGGCAAACTTATCAATCTCTTCCTATCATCACTGGTGTAAGATGAATTATCAAAATGTCCCACAGAATTTTATGTTGTTTGTGTAACCTGATCCATGATGGAACAGAAGACCCATGTTCATCAGGGTAACAAAATTTAAACCATACTTTAGCCCTAAAATAAAAACACATGTTTTAAAACTTGAAATTTTTATAGAGGTATTCTCCTGTGTACAGGGAGCAAAGGATACTTACTACAAAGAGTTATTTACAGAAGGCTCGGGAAATCGGTGAAAAGTCACCGAAGAGTATTCTTTCTGCACGAATACCACACTTATAACAAAAATCGTCAATTTCGCAACGGAGTCTCTTTCTCGCAATTTAAACACCGAAAATATTATCTTAATTGAGTCTCTTTTTCATAGTACCACTACTCTGCAATATTAAATTCTAGCAAAAACTCAAAACAAACAACACAATGAAAAGTTTCTAAAAATTCAAGTATCATAAAAGTTAATTTACCCCGTAATAGGTGAGTTGTGGAATATAACCTAATATTATTGGTTTAACAGGTGATATTTCCTCAGCTCACGTTTCGGAAAACACCCGGAAAAGCTGTGCTTTCGATTCCCACGTGCTCAAGCTTGGATCAGTGTACCAGATCGGTTTCTAAAATCAACAATTTAACTAAGTGAACAAACGATCAGTACGATCGCCTTGCATTTTGAGTTGATTTTGTGTACTTAATTGTAAAAAACACATGCTCAAATTACCATGTGGCGGTTCCTAATGGAACTGATTCTGGTGCTAAATGTTTGGACCTCTGAATAGGATTTCAGTATATACGTAATTAGAACAAACTGTGTCTGAATTATTTCTTTTACTTTTGAGAACTTAACCTAAAGATAACCTACCAAATTAAAATCAACTAAATATAAGAACTAAATATAACCTACTGTTGTACCTATCTTAGATCTAAAATACTAATCCTAAAATGTTGGCCGCCCTGCGACAAGTCTGTGTAAACGTCAGCCAAAGAACTTATTTATATTGTAAACTCATCTCTCGGTAGCTGATGTTCACACAGACTGGCCTGACAGTGCCTTTACTGATTTGTCTCTTCGACTGGTATAATTCCAGGGTTCTACGTTTCGAGTTGAAAAACTTTCCGAGCAACCGGCCCAAAGTCAAGAGGACTTACAACTAAAATGGTTACCGGACCTCACACACAAACAAAGTGGACCATGCAAGAGTGCCACAAACCACCTTCCTGACCGGGAACCAAATAAACCCATAATTTACTTATACCATCACCGCTTCAACAGGAGTTACATCACCGCTACCAGATGAGTGTAACTTAATTATCGGTTGTACCTCTGGTATCCACAGAGAGAGATAACTACATCAATCTATAGCTCGAACCTTTCTTAAAAACATGACCCAACCTTGATTAGGGAACAGTTTCATGTCTCAATTTAATAATTTGACCTTCAGTCTAGGATGATGTTTCTTTTCCAAATTCTAAATTATTAAACTAGCATACTATTTACTGACTAAATTAAATCTATACTTCTTAAATACATAATTAACTTATAAACTAGAATAATGAAAACTTATACTTAGTTCTAAATCTGGACTTTTCTAGATAATTAACTAATATAACTTACTACAGATAACCTGTTATAGATTAATTAGGCTTAGTTCTAAAATAAATTTATGTGTCACTACCCATACCGCTGTTATTTCGACGTTCCCTGTCTCAATCACCGGATAGGTAGGCGACTGCGTAGTCGCCTACCTATCCGTATTTTATAATTACTTTATTTATTTATATTTTTTTTTTTTTTTTTTGTATTTTTTATTTAAATTTAACTTTATTTTTTTTAACGACAAAAGGACGACATAGCAACGAAAAACGAAAATTATCGTTAAGCTAAAAAAAACCTAAAAAACCAACTTTTAAAAAGTGTTAGTTAAGCTAAAAAAAACCTAAAAAACCAACTTTTAAAAAGTGTTATTTAATTGATAGAGTGATTGATTGATATTTATTTATTAAATACTAGCTGCGCCCCGCGGTTTCACCCGCGGAAGTCCCGTTCCCGCGGGAATATCGGGATAAAAAGTAGCCTATGTGGTAATCCAGGTCCCCAGCTACCTATATTCCAAGTTTCATCGCAATCGGTTCAGTAGTTTTTACTTGAAAGAGTAACAACCTCACATACATACTTACATACAAACTTTCGCGTTTATAATATTGGTAAGATGAATATTACTAAACATTTATGAAATTACATTAGAAATCGGCTCTACACAAAAAAACTCTCAAATTATCTGTGTTATTTTAAGTAGGTAGTCGGGAGTATTTTTTATATAAAAATCGAACATTATTAGGTATTTTGAGATTCAGGGTGAAATCAATAGTACCTACCTACGTACTTTGACTTTGCTCAGACTAAGCTTAGCAAAAACTAGGTAAGCATAAACTTTGAATTAGAATGTATAAGTAGTCAAAATTAATTTTGTAATACTATACGAAAAAATAAAACGAACTTCATATTCATATCATTTATTGGTATATATGTATACCAAGTAATTAATGTAATGTTGTAATTTGTATTACAAGTCATACAAATTATAAATTAAAATAAAATTAAAAATAAAAGTCAAAGTAAACTAAAAAATCATAACAAAAAGGAAATAATTCTATCAAAAATACATTTCAAACTTTACTTTAGAATAAACAAAAAAAAAATAGTAGCACAATATGGTGGCTCGAAATAATAAATACATCAATTAGTCAAAATAAAATGTAAAAGATTGGTGAAACCAATGTCAAATTTATATTTTACCGGGTCTACAGAATTTGTGATCACATAAAGCCATTAAAACTAAAAAAAAAGAAGAAGAAAAAAACGCGTACTATTTTTTATGTTTCTTACCTCGACATTTCGATCATGTTACAATCTGTCTGGTCTCGAGGGGACTAAGATCATTGTAACATGATCGAAACGTCGAGGTGAGAAAAATAAAAAATAGTACGCGATTAAAAACCGGTAAAATGTAAATATCTTAACAAATCGTGTGAATTTAAAAAGTTTAAATGTCAAATTACAGTTTTAAACTCATAAATTCGTCAAAAGAATAAAAGCATTGCTTCATAAGCCACTGAATGAGCCTAGACTTAAAAATACGGATGTTGTCAGCACTGGTAACATCGTCAGGTAGCCTGTTGTATACGTGAGGACTCATGGAATCTATGCTGTGCGACGCCTTCACCAGCCGATTAAACCAGTGGACCGATTCTGTAAAAACAAAGCATGCGGAATGCAGGCGACGTGAGATGTACGTTATTTCGTATTCTGTAAATGTTATTTTATTTAATTATTTAAGTAGCCTTCAAATGTAAGGGCTACTTAATTATTTGAATAGCTCCCCTTGTTTTTCAGCCAACCAGTATTAAAGGAAGTTACAGAATAGCTTTTATTTTTACTTATGCAACAAATCGACTTCTGCAATGCTGCATCCCGCCTGCTTGTCGCATATTATGTTTTTATAGAATCGGGTCACTGGTAGGAGATTGCTTGACCTGCTACCATGCCGTAGGGGATGTCTCGCGACATTTACTTTTACATTTACATGTACATACATTTTACATGACATTTACATTTAACACACTTAATTATTTAAATAGCTCCCCTTGTTCCTCAGCCAATCAGTATTTAAAGAACTTATAGAATAGCTATTATTTTTACTCCTGCAAAGCTCATGCATCCCGCCTGCTTGTCGCATGTAATGTTTTTTGAGAATCATGGCCTTGTTTGTCGCATGCTATGTTTTTAGAGAATCAGGGCCCGGGAACCGTGGAACCGGGAACCATCTCGAGAACCGTGATAGCTAGACGGTTGAAATTTTCACAGGTGATGTATTTCTTTTGCCGCTATAACAGCAAATAACTAAAAAACAAATAAAATTAACAAATATTTAAGGAGGCACCCGGCCCGCGCTCATGACGGTCTGATATAAACCATCCTTAAAAGCTCTCGCGGGGCACAGTTAGTCTAGAAATATAACTGGGGACATCACAATTCTCACTCCCTGTTTTTTTTAATATAATCACAATATATATCGTTAATATATATATCACCATCCTCGTCACATTGGGTGGGGATATTGTATAGAAATACCGTGGACAGCACAATCCTGTCTCCTTGTTTTTTTATTATTATCACCAACCGAGTGCCGTAAATTTCATAGTACCTTTGAAAGGTTACTGGTGTACCATTATGGATAAAGTTTCGATATTCTGGTGTGTCTAATATTATGCTTAAATTATTCTTTATCAATTTGTAATACTGTTCAACGCTGAGCTCGAATTTACCCACAATTCGATGCTTATAGTAATGGTATACAGCGCAGAATATATCGCGGAAGTTAATAGGTGAGTTGTTAGAATTTTCTTCAATTTGTTGTCGTATTATTGTGTTATGTTTTTGCCGTGAGTGTATGTATGTATGTGACCTATTTTTGTGCCGTCGTAGGGCCTAAACAGCTGGGCCGATTTAGATAAACGATACGTCGTTAGATTCGTCATGACCGTGAGAGTGACATAGGGTACATTAAAATAATAAATAAATAAAAATAATGATGTAAAACGCTATTAACCAAGATTTGTAAAGACCATAAAAAACAGAGAAAACGCGTAACATTGTTCACTCAAACGATATGTTTTATTCTTTCATAAATTTACATTTGAAAAGTATTGCTTGTAAAGTTTTACAATTAAATTTTAAAATAATTAATTATAAAATTATCGGAAGTCGTTTAAGTAGGTTGTCTTCATTAATATGTCACTTGCCTTCGGCTCGGTTGTCTTGTCTTTAATGACGTTTATATATTCTTTTTATTTACTTCAATTTATGGCTTAGCACTACCTCTGGATTTCAATATTCGCATGCGAAAACAATCCGCGTGTGAATAATGTATTCTAATAGTAATTCTAATGGTTAACTTCGAAAGTTATGTTGCTACTACATGACATTATGATTACGCAGGTAATTTTCGCAAGAACAACGGAACGTTAATTAAAAACTTTTCGATTTGACTCGTATAAATATTTATCTCATCTATGGATTTGACTTTGACGCCGAGTTTGAAGGAATTGGCAGAGATGACATGACATAACATACCTAAGCAAAGAGAATATAATCACTAAATTTTATACTTAAGTATCTTCTTACTAGTTTGTGGACATAAATAACCACTTTATTTTTCAAAGAAAACAATACCTACGTAATAATCTAAAAGAAGTTATCAGCAACAACAACCCGAGGCATTGCGCCCAAGATGCTGGCGGCGTTCCCGCGCTGGATAGGAAACCGCCAGCTCTTGTACTTATCACCCTGAGTAAGCAAAAACAAGCAATGCACATCCTCGCTACTGGAGTATATACATCTAGAATTAATAAATTTCTTCTGGTTAAAAAGCGATAAATAAAAAAATATTTAAAAAAATAAAAAAAAACCCGACTGCTGTTTTAACAGAAAAGTGAAAAACAAGATGCTTCTAGTAGCTTTAGGAATGGTGGATGCAGTCGGGTGGGACTCCAAATAAAAGGTGAATAAGTTTAATAACACCAAATACTTAGTGTTATATAATTAGGTATACTATCTTTATGTTATTTGGAGTCCCACCCGACTGCATCCACCATTCCTAAAGCTACTAGAAGCATCTTGTTTTTCACTTTTCTGTTAAAACAGCAGTCGGGTTTTTTTTTATTTTTTTAAATATTTTTTTTAAGCAAACTTTTTAAATATGCTTTTTGATAGGATTTCAGAGATTTAAAAGGAGTCGCGCCTTCAATAGTTATTTCGTCCAATGATTCTACGCCGAAAAGTTCGAAAAAATCTTTCCAAGAAAATTATTTTACTTTCTTTTCCCTTGAGGCCGTTTTCCTGGGATTCCGTCTCGGCGGTTGTCCACTGCCACTGGCGCTACCGCCTCCTGAGTTACCGGTCGGCCTTTTGTCCTCTGATTTCGTGTCCCGAGACTCAGAAGAGTGTTTCGACTTGGATTGTGACTTCCCAGAATCATCCAAAGCTTTGCTTCTTTCTCGTGAAGCTGCCTGAACAGTTACACATATCGTAACTTCCATTGCTGTTTTCTCCGCCAAAAATTTACCAACAGATTTACCAACAGATTGGGCAACAGATTTACCAAACGTCTCGCCAGCAGGCACACTGGCAGATTTAAGTATAGCCTCTCCCGCCGACTGGCCGACTGATTTGACTGCGGTTTGTCCAGCAGTCAGCAGTCAAACAACGGCCCGGCGGATGCTCCCAACGCCGCTGACCCCAAAGGCCCTGCCGCGAACCCCACCGCCCCAGCTCCCATCACCACCGATGACCGAGTCGAATCAAGCATGGCACGATTCCCCGCTTCAACATCTCCCGTCGCATAATGAACCAAACCTTTGGCATGACCCAGGATGGGTATGGAGTTTAAAATGTCCCACATCGTTAGTCCCACCAAGAGTGTGAAGACGGTATACCCCGGAAATCGTGTTGATCTCTTAGATCCTCGCCCGAACCGAACTCGTTGCGAAATTGTTTGACGAGCTCGTAGTCAGAATCGTTTTCGTCTTCGCAGTACTCTTCAATAATATCGTCTAGAATCTGAACGGTTTCTTTCAGAATTACTCTTTCGAATACAGTGGATAGTGTTTTGTTATCCGGGGTAGGGAACTTTCCGTAATCATCCACTAGAAACTGTATTGCGGATCTCTTTATCAAGATGATCGTCTTGGGTTTCGTCCTGAATTCGAAGCTGTGGCCCTGAATGTTAATCTGCAGAGGTCTAATAGCTTGGACAAGGCTTGCGGCTACTGTCTCCTTCTGTGTGTTTGTGAATTTAATGTGTTGTCGTCCGATGTGGAATATCAGCTGGAGTGCACCATCAGCATCAGCGTGGTGAGCGCTCGCGGTCTCACTGTCGTCATAGTCGGTCCTCTGCAGTTGATTTAAATGGTGGATGAGTTGGTCTACTTCCGAATTCATCACAGGGCCTGAAACAAGCGAACAAATGATACCAAGGTATATATTGTAAATTCAAAGATATTAATGTACCTACATTTTATCAATCCTGTCTTACTTATGTATATTATTTAAGTAAACGTATGCGCGCTGTGTTGATTATCAGTGATTAGATTACTGATTAATAGTCAATATGTGAATGTTTGTTGTTCTTTTACGCTAAAAAATAGAGAAGAAAAATAGTTTTAACGATGTTACCAATGTTTTTGACGAGCCCTTTCGGTTTATCAGTGGCGACGGTCTCTGTGCAGTCCCACAACGCTCCGGCGGATGCTCCCAACGCCACTGACCCCAAAGGCCCTGCCGCGAACCCCACCGCCCCAGCTCCCATCACCACCGATGACCGAGTCGAATCAAGCATGGCACGATTCCCCGCTTCAACATCTCCCGTCGCATAATGAACCAAACCTTTGGCATGACCCAGGATGGGTATGGAGTTTAAAATGTTCCACATCGTTAGTCCCACCAAGAGTGTGAAGACGGTATACCCCGGAAATCGTGTTGATCTCTTAGATCCTCGCCCGAACCGAACTCGTTGCGAAATTGCTTGACGAGCTCGTAGTCAGAATCGTTTTCGTCTTCGCAGTACTCTTCAATAATCTCGTCTAGAATCTGAACGGTTTCTTTCAGAATTACTCTTTCGAATACAGTGGATAGTGTTTTGTTATCCGGGGTAGGGAACTTTTCGTAATCATCCACTAGAAACTGTATTGCGGATCTCTTTATCAAGATGGTCGTCTTGGGTTTCGTCCTGAATTCGAAGCTGTGGCCCTGAATGTTAATGTGCAGAGGTCTAATAGCTTGGACAAGGCTTGCGGCTACAGTTTTCTTCTGTGTGTTTGTAAATTTAATGTGTTGTCGTCCGATGTGGAATATCAGCTGGAGTGCAGCATCAGCATCAGCGTGGTGAGCGCTCGCGGTCTCACTGTCGTCATAGTCGGTGCTCTGCAGTTGATTTAAATGGTGGATGAGTTGGTCTACTTCCGAATTCATCACAGGGCCTGAAACAAGCGAAGAAATGATACCAAGGTATATATTGTACATTCAATGATATTAATGTACATTTTATCAATCCTGTCTTACTTATGTATATTATTTAAGTAAACGTATGCGCGCTGTGTTGATTATTAGTGATTAGATTACTGATTATTAGTCAATATGTGAATGTTTGTTGTTCTTTTACGCTAAAAAATAGTGAACCGATTGTAATGAAACTCGATAATGTAGATGGGACCTTTTTATCCCACGGGACCGGGTAAGTATCGGGATTGACGCGGGGCAAAGCTTGTAGTTCTTAAATCATGGCATTTGTTTAAAAGATCAAGATGTAATACAAATAATATGTACTTATAAGACTAGCTGCGTCCCGCAGTTTTATTCGCGTAAGTCCCGTTCCCGCGGGATAAAAAATTGCCTATGCCCTTCTTCATTTTTATGAATTTTTATTCAAATCGTTTCAGTGGTTTATAAATACGTGAAATCGTAACAGACAGGAGTTACTTTCGCAACATCATTATCGTTATTACATTCTAGCTGCGCCCCGCGGTTTCACACGCGCAAGTCGCGATCCCGCGTTGTTTTTACACCTACCTACCGCAATGCAAAAATCCACACTTAAACGGACGACCAGGGAAGTACTGATGATGTCTTAAGCTATCAAATAAAAGCATACCAAATTTCATTGAAATCAGTCCAGCCGTTTCCGAGATTAGCGCGCACAAACGCACAGACAAACAGGAAACGGATAAACGGACAAACAGACAAAATGTTAAACACGGAAAGGGGTCTGTTACATTAGTCAACTCAACGGAGCCGGCCTCAAGTGCATGCAAATCAACGCCGTCGTTTTCACTGCGTAGATTATACAAGATGTAACGGGTAAGTCCTTTTAACCCGAAAGGGGGTTGTTCTAGACGTCTAGGCGAACACCTTTTGTTCTACGACTTTTGGAAATTCGAACTTTTTTTTGAAAATTTTGAGATTATGTTTCACTGAAAAAACAGCTGTTTTTGAAAATAAAGGTAATTGAAGGTTTGATTGTAGTAAACCAAACTAAATGAAAGGACAACATAAGGTCAATGACGTCTAGAACAACCCCCTTTTGGATTAAAAGGACTTACCCGTTACATCTTGTATATTCTTTTGCGCAGTGGGATTTCGATGCCGATTACAACGGAATTTGCGCGGTAAGGCCCCTGTTTAATATTACAGGCGATGGTATCTTACTTCTTACTCTTATCTTACTAATATTATAAACGCGAAAGTATGAAAGTATGTATGTATGTATGTGAGGTTGTTACTCTTTCACACAAAAACTACTGAACCGATTTCGATGAAACTTGGAATATAGGTAGCTGGGGACCTGGATTAACACATAGGCTATGTTTTATCCCGATATTCCCGCGGGAACGGGACTTACGCGGGTGAAACCGCGGGCCGCAGCTAGTTATATAATAAATGTAAGTAGGTACCCTATTTACCTTAATTAAAATATACCTTACCTAATTTCCTTGTTGATGGAAAATTAATATCCTAGGTAAAACATTTTCGTAGATAAAAGTACCTATCATTAAAAAAAATCCTAAACTAGGTAGGTACCTACCTAAACATTTTAAATTCACACGATTTGTTAATATAAATATTAATAATACATTTTACCGGGTCTTAATCGCGTACTATTTTTTATTTTCTTACCTCGACGTTTCGATTCAACCTTTAGTCGCATAAAGTCCACTATATCAAAATGTCCACTGTGTCAAAAAGTCCATAGTCTCGAAATGATAATTTTAAAATGTCCTTTTATCAAAATGCCCACTCTACCAAATTGGCCACTTTATCAATAATCAATGAATGAGGGGACTGTCACACACAGTCCCCTCGAGACCGAGGTTGAATAAAATGTCTAGGTAAGAAAATAAATACTAATAATAATATATAATTATTAGTATTAGTTATCATATCGTGATATGTCCCGGTAATCTTATCTTACTTCTTACTAATCTTACTAATATTATAAACGTGAAAGTTTGTATGTATGTAAGTAATAATTAAGGCGAGGTCTAGTGGACTCTAAACAGCACAATATCTAATGTTATTTAAGCCCAGACTTACAGACAAATAATTGATTAATGATTTAATAATAAATAAATCCTGTGATGCACACAGCGCCATCTAGCTGAATGGTAAGCTGCTAAGCTTGTGTTACGGTGACAGAACCACTTATATATATTTTTCTTTTGTAAATACATACTTACATATTATTATACATAGAATATATTGCGATAAAACTTGGAATATAGGTAGCTGGATACCGGGAATAACACATAGGCTACTTTTTATCCCATAAATCCAGCGGGAACGGGACTTACGCGAGTAAAACTGCGGGGCGTAGCTAGTAGGTATATAAATAAATTGCTAAAATATAAAAATCCAGCGGGAACGGGACTTACGCGAGTAAAACCGCGGGGCGTAGCTAGTAGGTAGGTATATAAATAAATTGCTAAATTATTCTGTTAATCGGATTATTTATACCTTATTGCTCTTCTACCACTTACCTCAAGTCATAGCACTGTTGTAAGTACAACTGAAGAAGTAATTTTGATAGCTGGCTGAAGATAGCTTATTGTAGATAATACAGCCGTGGACTGCAATTCTTCGAACTTGATGATGAAACACGTTAATTTCACACGAAAAATGTAGTGGAAATGTTTTGATCGGTACGACATTTGCAAAGAGATAAGGGTTATCTACTGGAAGGCGGGAGCGCGGGAGTCTATGTTGCCCACAATAATTTTAAATTTCCTGTATAAACTCACTAATATTATCAACTAGCTGCGCACTGCGGTTTCACCCGCGTAAGTCCCGTTCCCGCGGGGTTATCGGGATAAAAAGCCTATGTATTTTTCCTCGTCTCCAGCTACCTGTATTCCAAGTTTCATCGCAATCGGTTCAGCGGTTTTTACGTGATTGAGTAACAAACACACATACATACATACACACATAGTCACAAACTTTCAGCTTTATAATATTAGTAGGATTAGTAGGATAAGAGGGTGATTAAATAACGAGAAACTATTTATGAGAGGACTATTTAAGTTATTTTTGACATTTAAATTAATTTTTATAAATAGTACCTAATACTGACCTAATAGAAAAATGTTATACCTACCTAATAATGTTTGTGTGCTAATTAAGGCGAGGTTTAGTGGACTCTAAATGATTTATGATTTAGAAAAGATCAGGCTAGGGCAGAATAACAACTTTCAACCTTTGAAAATTAAAAAAATGAATATTTTGATTCAGCTAATTGCATATTTTGATCCGCTAAATAATTTACAAGCCGCCAGCCGCATGCTTCGTGTGTAACGCTATCCACCAGATCTTGCAGTAAATCTGTTAAATTGGCAACACTTGCACTGGGCCCTGATTCTCTAAAACCAGAGCAGGCGGGATGCTGAGCATTGCAGAAGTCGATTTGTTGCCGGAGTAAAAATAATAGCTATTCTATAACTTATTTTAATACTGATTGGCTGAGGAACAAGGGAATTTATTTAAATAATTAAGTAGCCCTTAATTTAGAAGGCTATTTAACTAATTAAGTAGTAATTAAGTAAAATAACATTTACAGAATACGAATTGACGTACATCTCCTGCATCATCTCCGTTGGGGTAAACGAGTTCTAGAGTGGAGACCGCGTCTCGGCAAACGTAGTGTAGGACGTCCTCAGGCACGTTGGAGCGACGATTTGCGCAAGACGGCTGGCACAAACTGGATGCGAGAAGCCCAAAATAGATCTAGGTGGCGTGCAATTGGAGAGGCCTATGTCCAGCAGTGGACTGCAACCGGCTGATGATGATGATGACCTTACGTCCTTTCTTACGGAATCGAGCCCCTGATAGGAATGTCGTGTCGTGGGCGTAGCCATTAGGAATTAGCCAGGGAAATTACCCAGTCAATTTTCAATATGACTAATTTCCAAAAATAATTGACCCTGACTAATAAGCTAGAAGCGAGATAAGTACAGCGCGGCCACTGTGAAATAGGTGTAAGTAATAAAACTCTAACACTGTGTGCCACACGAAAAGAAAAAGACTATAAAATGGCGGCTATTTTATTTGAAACAGCTTATTAAGTGGTTTGGAAGCATTTTATATTTAAGGGCTTATACAACCCTAATAGCGTGACAGGGATAAAGCCAGCGATGTTCATTGTAAAGCGGCGGCCATTTACTAAGATTGTTCACGGAGCTTTGGAGACAACACTAAGTTCATGTTTTTCATCGATTTTCACTTTCATTCCACTTGTACACCTTCACGAAACTAAATTGATTAATATGCCTCCGAAATTAAACAATTTGCACGCATTGGAACTAGGTTTCACAAAAATGAAAATTTAGCAACACGTCATCTCTTAAACGCGTTCCCGCCAAAACTCGAACGAATGAGAAGTTTTTTTTTAAAAGTTAAATGGCTATATGCGAGTTTTATTTTTATTGAAGTGTAATGTCCATATTTCTTCCTCATATCCTTTATCATAATATATTATGTAATATGTAATTTGTACCCTATATATCTTTATCCTGAAGTATATTATTTTTATCTAATCCTGTTTGGTCTTGTAGTTAGTAACAATGTGGTTGTGTTTGTTTATTAATTGTAGTTAGTTTGCGTAGTTTTGTCTCAACAAAATAAAATAAAAGTATAATCGAGGAAAGTACCTAAAACCTTTTGTACTTTCTTCACTACGTGTCATTGGCAGAATTTGTGATCACATTAAGCCTAAAACAAAAATGGGTAGGTAGTACCTAATTTACTTACGTTCTTTGTAGGGGTTCTTTACAGTCATAGAGGTGGAGATGTTTGATAAATTCGATGTTTTTCTTTTCATGAATAAATAATAATAATTTTACTATTTTACTAATATTATAAACGCGAAAGTTTGTATGTAAGTATGTATGTATGTATGTATGTGAGGTTGTTACTCTTTCACGCAAGAACTACTGAACCGATTGCGATGAAACTTGGAATATACAGGGTTACAGAAAAAGTCGTGCTAGATCCGTTGAGGGCGTGGAGTACCCATCATTTCTGACTTATTTCACTATGAAACACCCTACCCTAAACTTAACCCTTTTTGAGATATTCGACTTTTAATTTTTTCATTGAAAATTGCCGATATTTAAGCTACTAAATTTATTTTTGTTTATTTTGTGTGTCTTATTATTATTATTATTGCATTTTGACATGCGTAATAAGATGCTTAAAGACGTCAATCATTAAAATAGTACATTAGTTAATTGAATAGACCGTAGCAGACAAGTGAAAGTTAAGAAATAAAAAAATAAATTAGAAAGTTTATTTTTCTCTAAGGGATATCTAAAAAAAACTATATGGCAATTGTTCGGCAGATGTTTTTTAAAATATCTACGTTTCATCAGCTATCTAACGAGGTATAATAATCAAGTGTTTTATTCAAATACATTATAAAAAAAATTAGTTTCATAGGCGACAGTGGAGAAGAAAATTTATACTTAGCCCTAAAAAATAAAATAAAACAATAGGTAAGCATGAAATGTTATTTATTAAAGCTTTTCACACAACTTTTTCTTGTTTACAGTTCATGTTCAACATGGCCGCCTCTATTTCTGATACATTGTCGCATTCTTCTACGGAGACCAGTCTTCACTACTCCAGTGGTCAATGTGGTCCTCATTTTGTTAGCTGCATCCACAATCCTTTGTCTTAAGTCTTCCACAGACGAAACTGGATTCGGCTCGCTGTATACTAGACTTTTCATGCACCCCCACACATGAAAATCCATAGGGGTAATGTCCGGACTTCTTGCTGGCCATGGCAACGGCCCACCTCGTCCTATCCATTTGTTTGGATAATTTGTGTCCAGCCAGTCTCTGACACTTCTTCTGAAATGGGCAGGGCAGCCATCGTGTTGGAACCACATGTCCCTGATCAGGTTGAGTGGCAGATCATCCAGCAAATCACTCAAGTCTGCTCTCAGGAAATTTTCGTAGCTTTCCCCATTTAAATTATCCGGGAGAAAGTAAGGTCCAATCAAATGATTGGAGATAATGCCCATCCACACATTCACGCTGAATCTACGTTGGGACCCCTTCACTCTTTTCTTATTGGGATTCCTTAGTTCTTTTGGGGCCCAGTAATGGGCGTTGTGATAGTTAGTTATGCCATCTTTATCAAATTTGGACTCATCCGTCCACAAGATATTTCTTAGAAAATCTGGGTCTTCCACATCAGCATTTAGCATAAATCTGCAAAAGTCCATTCTCCTCGCGGGGTCTCCTTCTTCAATAACGTGTACCGGCGTATAATGGTATGGGTATAGGCCAGCAGTGTGCACGGTAAACCACACTCTCCATTGCGAAAGTCCCAGATCACGGGCAACAATATTAGTGGAAGTAGTCGGATCCGCTCGAAAGCGTTGCACTATCTCATTGTCCTGTTCTTCGTCGTCAATTCGTGGTCTTCCCATGTCTGTATTTCGTCTCAAAACAGAGCCAGTTTCACGAAGTCTTCGATAAACTCTGTCAAAAACGGCCACATCCGGCACTCGACGACCGGGGTAGCGAGTTATGTATTCGTTGCGAGCTTGCGCAGACACACAAATGCAGTATCCGTAACAAATAAGCATATCAGCATATTCTTCAGGTGTGTAGGACGTCATCTTCAACACTTCCGTATCGCAGGTACAAATCAGAGTCCGGTTAACAAGCACAGTAGTCACAAATCAGAAGAAACAGTCCAGAATCACAGCCAAGTCGAGAAAAAGAGCAATACAATGTCACATCTACTATGTACGAAGCACAAAAGCAGACTGACTGACAACCAAAACAATACCCCTTGTTGTATTCACAGCCCTAACCGGTCTCTACACATTTTTTCTTTCATTCGCACCTACATAAATCGTCACTTGTCTCGCTCGCACGGTGCGTCTTAACTTGAAGGACAATAGGCGCGGTACCGTTAGAACTACTACTACTACTGGAGCGTCCCTTTTTTCCACGAAATGTAATACAATCCCTAGATTGTTATACGTCGTTAGATAGCTGATGAAACGTAAATATTTTAAAAAACATCTGCCGAACAATTGCCATATAGTTTTTTTTAGATATCCCTTAGAGAAAAATAAACTTTCTAATTTATTTTTTTATTTCTTAACTTTCACTTGTCTGCTACGGTCTATTCAATTAACTAATGTACTATTTTAATGATTGACGTCTTTAAGCATCTTATTACGCATGTCAAAATGCAATAATAATAATAATAAGACACACAAAATAAACAAAAATAAATTTAGTAGCTTAAATATCGGCAATTTTCAATGAAAAAATTAAAAGTCGAATATCTCAAAAAGGGTTAAGTTTAGGGTAGGGTGTTTCATAGTGAAATAAGTCAGAAATGATGGGTACTCCACGCCCTCAACGGATCTAGCACGACTTTTTCTGTAACCCTGTATATAACATGGATTAACATATAGGCTACTTCTTATCCCGATATTCCCGCGGGAACGGGACTTACGCGGGTGAAACCGCGGGGCGCAGCTAGTCCTAAATAAATATTACACGAAATTACTCATTCCACCCTACCATGATCTCGTTTAAGTCATCGCTAAGTCTCCTAGTCGCCGCTATTGGGCCCTACCAAAATGTCGTCGCGTTGTCGTTTAGCTAAAAAAAAAAAAATTAAAAACACATCAAATAATTCAAAAGAAAAACAAACTTCAGAAAAAAAGAAAAGTTTTTTTTATTGTCTGTGGTTTTTATAAGTAGTTCACGTTGTGCGACACTTTAGATTTATAAACATTATTCTATAATAAAATAAGAAATAAAATCGGTAGAATATAAAAATAGATTTATTTATAGGCAGAGAAGATTTGCAACAGCGACATCTCGGTCGTTGTTATCGGTCCGTCTCCCACAAAAAAGTGAACCTTTTAGACAGGATCGTATCGTTATTGTAGTGACAATTTAGGTTAGATAATAATAAATAAATAAATAAAATAATAAATAAATCCTGTGACGAACACACAGCGCCATCTAGCCCCGTGGTAAGCTGCTAAGCTTATGTTACGGTGACTAGATAACGGATATACTACTTATATTTATTTTTCTTTTGTAAATACATACATATTATACATAGAAATACGCCCAGACCAGATACAAATATTAAGTATAAATATTTGCACCCAGCGGGAATCGAACCCGCAACCTTCTGTATTGCAGCCAAGCGTTCGCCCGACGTGCCACAGAGGTCGTCAAACACGCCTCGATGGACGGTAGATGGCGTTGCTCGTACGGCAGTAGAAAATAACTGATATACTTAAGTAACTAGGTATACATATACTTAGGTAGCCGGGTGACGTGCGTCGTCCGGTGTTGCAATAGTAAGAAAATAATCACATTCGATGTAATTTTCTAGCCACCAATCTTCTATTTAGAATAGGCTAATTCCTAATGGCTACGCCCACGACACGACATTCCTATCAGGGGCTCGATTCCGTAAGAAAGGACGTAAGGTCATCATCATCATCAGCCGGTTGCAGTCCACTGCTGGACATAGGCCTCTCCAATTGCACGCCACCTAGATCTATTTTGGGCTTCTCGCATCCAGTTTGTGCCAGCCGTCTTGCGCAAATCGTCGCTCCAACGTGCCTGAGGACGTCCTACACTACGTTTGCCGAGACGCGGTCTCCACTCTAGAACTCGTTTACCCCAACGGAGATGATGCAGGAGATGTACGTCAATTCGTATTCTGTAAATGTTATTTTACTTAATTACTACTTAATTAGTTAAATAGCCTTCTAAATTAAGGGCTACTTAATTATTTAAATAAATTCCCTTGTTCCTCAGCCAATCAGTATTAAAATAAGTTATAGAATAGCTATTATTTTTACTCCGGCAACAAATCGACTTCTGCAATGCTCAGCATCCCGCCTGCTCTGGTTTTAGAGAATCAGGGCCCAGTGCAAGTGTTGCCAATTTAACAGATTTACTGCAAGATCTGGTGGATAGCGTTACACACGAAGCATGCGGCTGGCGGCTTGTAAATTATTTAGCGGATCAAAATATGCAATTAGCTGAATCAAAATATTCATTTTTTTAATTTTCAAAGGTTGAAAGTTGTTATTCTGCCCTAGCCTGATCTTTTCTAAATCATAAATCATTTAGAGTCCACTAAACCTCGCCTTAATTAGCACACAAACATTATTAGGTAGGTATAACATTTTTCTATTAGGTCAGTATTAGGTACTATTTATAAAAATTAATTTAAATGTCAAAAATAACTTAAATAGTCCTCTCATAAATAGTTTCTCGTTATTTAATCACCCTCTTATCCTACTAATCCTACTAATATTATAAAGCTGAAAGTTTGTGACTATGTGTGTATGTATGTATGTGTGTTTGTTACTCAATCACGTAAAAACCGCTGAACCGATTGCGATGAAACTTGGAATACAGGTAGCTGGAGACGAGGAAAAATACATAGGCTTTTTATCCCGATAACCCCGCGGGA
Organism: Idaea dimidiata; assembly: GCA_949358125.1. Classification (NCBI taxonomy): domain Eukaryota; kingdom Metazoa; phylum Arthropoda; class Insecta; order Lepidoptera; family Geometridae; genus Idaea; species Idaea dimidiata. The sequence continues at coordinate 4,814,619 of OX442342.1, forward strand.
ACGGGACTTACGCGGGTGAAACCGCAGTGCGCAGCTAGTTGATAATATTAGTGAGTTTATACAGGAAATTTAAAATTATTGTGGGCAACATAGACTCCCGCGCTCCCGCCTTCCAGTAGATAACCCTTATCTCTTTGCAAATGTCGTACCGATCAAAACATTTCCACTACATTTTTCGTGTGAAATTAACGTGTTTCATCATCAAGTTCGAAGAATTGCAGTCCACGGCTGTATTATCTACAATAAGCTATCTTCAGCCAGCTATCAAAATTACTTCTTCAGTTGTACTTACAACAGTGCTATGACTTGAGGTAAGTGGTAGAAGAGCAATAAGGTATAAATAATCCGATTAACAGAATAATTTAGCAATTTATTTATATACCTACCTACTAGCTACGCCCCGCGGTTTTACTCGCGTAAGTCCCGTTCCCGCTGGATTTTTATATTTTAGCAATTTATTTATATACCTACTAGCTACGCCCCGCAGTTTTACTCGCGTAAGTCCCGTTCCCGCTGGATTTATGGGATAAAAAGTAGCCTATGTGTTATTCCCGGTATCCAGCTACCTATATTCCAAGTTTTATCGCAATATATTCTATGTATAATAATATGTAAGTATGTATTTACAAAAGAAAAATATATATAAGTGGTTCTGTCACCGTAACACAAGCTTAGCAGCTTACCATTCAGCTAGATGGCGCTGTGTGCATCACAGGATTTATTTATTATTAAATCATTAATCAATTATTTGTCTGTAAGTCTGGGCTTAAATAACATTAGATATTGTGCTGTTTAGAGTCCACTAGACCTCGCCTTAATTATTACTTACATACATACAAACTTTCACGTTTATAATATTAGTAAGATTAGTAAGAAGTAAGATAAGATTACCGGGACATATCACGATATGATAACTAATACTAATAATTATATATTATTATTAGTATTTATTTTCTTACCTAGACATTTTATTCAACCTCGGTCTCGAGGGGACTGTGTGTGACAGTCCCCTCATTCATTGATTATTGATAAAGTGGCCAATTTGGTAGAGTGGGCATTTTGATAAAAGGACATTTTAAAATTATCATTTCGAGACTATGGACTTTTTGACACAGTGGACATTTTGATATAGTGGACTTTATGCGACTAAAGGTTGAATCGAAACGTCGAGGTAAGAAAATAAAAAATAGTACGCGATTAAGACCCGGTAAAATGTATTATTAATATTTATATTAACAAATCGTGTGAATTTAAAATGTTTAGGTAGGTACCTACCTAGTTTAGGATTTTTTTTAATGATAGGTACTTTTATCTACGAAAATGTTTTACCTAGGATATTAATTTTCCATCAACAAGGAAATTAGGTAAGGTATATTTTAATTAAGGTAAATAGGGTACCTACTTACATTTATTATATAACTAGCTGCGGCCCGCGGTTTCACCCGCGTAAGTCCCGTTCCCGCGGGAATATCGGGATAAAACATAGCCTATGTGTTAATCCAGGTCCCCAGCTACCTATATTCCAAGTTTCATCGAAATCGGTTCAGTAGTTTTTGTGTGAAAGAGTAACAACCTCACATACATACATACATACTTTCATACTTTCGCGTTTATAATATTAGTAAGATAAGAGTAAGAAGTAAGATACCATCGCCTGTAATATTAAACAGGGGCCTTACCGCGCAAATTCCGTTGTAATCGGCATCGAAATCCCACTGCGCAAAAGAATATACAAGATGTAACGGGTAAGTCCTTTTAATCCAAAAGGGGGTTGTTCTAGACGTCATTGACCTTATGTTGTCCTTTCATTTAGTTTGGTTTACTACAATCAAACCTTCAATTACCTTTATTTTCAAAAACTGCTGTTTTTTCAGTGAAACAAATCTCAAAGTTTTCAAAAAAAAGTTCGAATTTTCAAAAGTCGTAGAACAAAAGGTGTTCGCCTAGACGTCTAGAACAACCCCCTTTCGGATTAAAAGGACTTACCCGTTACATCTTGTATAATCTACGCAGTGAAAACGACGGCGTTGATTTGCATGCACTTGAGGCCGGCTCCGTTGAGTTGACTAATGTAACAGACCCCTTTCCGTGTTTAACATTTTGTCTGTTTGTCCGTTTATCCGTTTGTCTGTTTGTCTGTGCGTTTGTGCGCGCTAATCTCGGAAACGGCTGGACCGATTTCAATGAAATTTGGTATGCTTTTATTTGATAGCTTAAGACATCATCAGTACTTCCCTGGTCGTCCGTTTAAGTGTGGATTTTTGCATTGCGGTAGGTAGGTGTAAAAACAACGCGGGATCGCGACTTGCGCGTGTGAAACCGCGGGGCGCAGCTAGAATGTAATAACGATAATGATGTTGCGAAAGTAACTCCTGTCTGTTACGATTTCACGTATTTATAAACCACTGAAACGATTTGAATAAAAATTCATAAAAATGAAGAAGGGCATAGGCAATTTTTTATCCCGCGGGAACGGGACTTACGCGAATAAAACTGCGGGACGCAGCTAGTCTTTTAAGTACATATTATTTGTATTACATCTTGATCTTTTAAACAAATGCCATGATTTAAGAACTACAAGCTTTGCCCCGCGTCAATCCCGATACTTACCCGGTCCCGTGGGATAAAAAGGTCCCATCTACATTATCGAGTTTCATTACAATCGGTTCACTATTTTTTAGCGTAAAAGAACAACAAACATTCACATATTGACTAATAATCAGTAATCTAATCACTAATAATCAACAAAGCGCGCATACGTTTACTTAAATAATATACATAAGTAAGACAGGATTGATAAAATGTACATTAATATCTTTGAATGTACAATATATACCTTGGTATCATTTGTTCGCTTGTTTCAGGCCCTGTGATGAATTCGGAAATAGACCAACTCATCCACCATTTAAATCAACTGCAGAGCACAGACTATGACGACAGTGAGACCGCGAGCGCTCACCACGCTGATGCTGATGCTGCACTCCTGCTGATATTCCACATAGGACGACAACACATTAAATTTACAAACACACAGAAGAAAACTGTAGCCGCAAGCCTTGTCCAAGCTATTAGACCTCTGCAGATTAACATTCAGGGCCACAGCTTTGAATTCAGAACGAAACCCAAGACGATCATCTTGATAAAGAGATCCGCAATACAGTTTCTAGTGGATGATTACGGAAAGTTCCCTACCCCGGATAACAAAACACTATCCACTGTATTCGAAAGAGTAATTCTGAAAGAAACCGTTCAGATTCTAGACGAGATTATTGAAGAGTACTGCGAAGACGAAAACGATTCTGACTACGAGCTCGTCAAGCAATTTCGCAACGAGTTCGGTTCGGGCGAGGATCTAAGAGATCAACACGATTTCCGGGGTATACCGTCTTCACACTCTTGGTGGGACTAACGATGTGGAACATTTTAAACTCCATACCCATCCTGGGTCATGCCAAAGGTTTGGTTCATTATGCGACGGGAGATGTTGAAGCGGGGAATCGTGCCATGCTTGATTCGACTCGGTCATCGGTGGTGATGGGAGCTGGGGCGGTGGGGTTGGCGGCAGGGCCTTTGGGGTCAGCGGCGTTGGGAGCATCCGCCGGGGCGTTGTTTGACTGCTGACTGCTGGACAAACCGCAGTCAAATCAGTCGGAAAATCTGTCGGCCAGTCGGCGGGAGAGACTATACTTAAATCTGCCAGTGTGCCTGCTGGCGAGACGTTTGGTAAATCTGTTGCCCAATCTATTGGTAAATCTGTTGGTAAATTTTTGGCGGATAAAACAGCAATGGAAGTTACGATACGTGTAACTGTTCAGGCAGCTTCACGAGAAAGAAGCAAAGCTTTGGATGATTCTGGGAAGTCACAATCCAAGTCGAAACACTCTTCTGAGTCTCGGGACACGAAATCAGAGGACAAAAGGCCGACCGGTAACTCAGGATGCGGTAGCGCCAGTGGCAGTGGACAACCGCCGAGACGGAATCCCAGGAAAACGGCCTCAAGGGAAAAAAAAGAAAAAGAATTTTCTTGGAAAGATTTTTTCGAACTTTTCGGCGTAGAATCATTGGACCAAATAACTATTGAAGGCGCGACTCCTTTTAAATCTCTGAAATCCTATCAAAAAGCATATTTATAAAGTTTGCTTAAAAAGTTAAAAGAGAAGGGTTTCCTCAGCAGGGTCGTCAAAATAATAAAAAACATTCTGAAGACCGTGAAAAAACACGATATAAACTTTTTAAATTTTATAAGCATAGCCGAGTTCATACTACAGTACTTGGAAGAAAAGTTAAAACGTCAAAATGACAAAAACAAATTCTTCCGCGATATATTCTGCGCTGTATACCATTACTTTAAGCATCGAATTGTGGGTAAATTCGAGCTCAGCGTTGAACAGTATTACAAATTGATAAAGAATAATTTAAGCATAATATTAGACACACCAGAATATCGAAACTTTATCCATAATGGTACACCAGTAACCTTTCAAAGGTACTATGAAATTTACGGCACTCGGTTGGTGATAATAATAAAAAAACAAGGTGACAGGATTGTGCTGTCCACGGTATTTCTAGACAATATCCCCACCCAAGGTGACGAGGATAGTGATATATATATTAACGATATATATTGTGATTATATTAAAAAAAACAGGGAGTGAGAATTGTGATGTCCCCAGTTATATTTCTAGACTAACTGTGCCCCGCGAGAGCTTGTAAGGTTGGTTTATATCAGACCGTCATGAGCGCGGGCCGGGTGCCTCCTTAAATATTTGTTAATTTTATTTGTTTTTTAGTTATTTGCTGTTATAGCGGCAAAAGAAATACATCACACCTGTGAAAATTTCAACCGTCTAGCTATCACGGTTCTCGAGATACAGCCCGGGCCCTGATTCTCTAAAAACATAGCATGCGACAAACAAGGCCATGATTCTCAAAAAACATTACATGCGACAAGCAGGCGGGATGCATGAGCTTTGCAGGAGTAAAAATAATAGCTATTCTATAAGTTCTTTTAATACTGATTGGCTGAGGAACAAGGGGAGCTATTTAAATAATTAAGTGTGTTAAATGTAAATGTCATGTAAAATGTATGTACATGTAAATGTAAAAGTAAATGTCGCGAGACATCCCCTACGGCATGGTAGCAGGTCAAGCAATCTCCTACCAGTGACCCGATTCTATAAAAACATAATATGCGACAAGCAGGCGGGATGCAGCATTGCAGAAGTCGAGAAGTTGTTGCAGAAGTTGTTGCATAAGTAAAAATAAAAGCTATTCTGTAACTTCCTTTAATACTGGTTGGCTGAAAAACAAGGGGAGCTATTCAAATAATTAAGTAGCCCTTACATTTGAAGGCTACTTAAATAATTAAATAAAATAACATTTACAGAATACGAAATAACGTATATCTCACGTCGCCTGCATTCCGCATGCTTTGTTTTTACAGAATCGGTCCACTGGTTTAATCGGCTGGTGAAGGCGTCGCACAGCATAGATTCCATGAGTCCCCACGTATACAACAGGCTACCTGACGATGTTACCAGTGCTGACAACATCCCTATTTTTAAGTCTAGGCTCATTCAGTGGCTTATAAAGCAATGCTTTTATTCTTTTGACGAATTTATGAGTTTATTAAAACTGTAATTTGACATTTAAACTTTTTAAATTCACACGATTTGTTAAGATATTTACATTTTACCGGTTCTTAATCGCGTACTATTTTTTATTTTTCTCACCTCGACGTTTCGATCATGTTACAATGATCTTAATCCCCTCGAGACCAGACAAATTGCAACATGATCGAAATGTCGAGGTAAGAAACATAAAAAATAGTACGCGTTTTTTTTCTTCTTTTTTTTTAGTTTTAATGGCTTTATGTGATCACAAATTCCGTAGACCCGGTAAAATATAAATTTGACATTGGTTTCACCAATCTTTTACATTTTATTTTGACTAATTGATGTATTTATTATTTCGAGCCACCATATTGTGCTACTATTTTTTTTTTTGTTTATTCTAAAGTAAAGTTTGAAATGTATTTTTGATACAATTATTTCCTTTTTGTTATGATTTTTTAGTTTACTTTGACATTTATTTTTAATTTTATTTTAATTTATAATTTGTATGACTTGTAATAAAATGATTATATACCAATAAATGATATGAATATGAAGTTCGTTTTATTTTTTCGTATATTACAAAATTAATTTTGACTACTTATCAATTCTAATTCAAAGTTTATGCTTACCTAGTTTTTGCTAAGCTTAGTCTGAGCAAATTCAAAGTACGTAGGTAGGTACTATTGATTTCACCCTGAATCTCAAAATACCTAATAATGTTCGATTTTTATATAAAAAATACTCCCGACTACCTACTTAAAATAACACAGATAATTAGAGAGAGTTTTTTTGTGTAAAGCCGATTTCTAATGTAATTTCATAAATGTTTAGTAAGATTCATCTTACCAATATTATAAACGCGAAAGTTTGTATGTAAGTATGTATGTGAGGTTGTTACTCTTTCACGTAAAAACTACTGAACCGATTGCGATGAAACTTGGAATATAGGTAGCTGGGGACATGGATTACCACATATGCTACTTTTTATCCCGATATTTTTAAAAATAAATTTAAAAAATAAACAATTAAGATTTTCAGTACAAATCGGCAATTTCATACTTTAACCCTTAATATTAAATGAAGTAAGTTGAAGCATAATTTTTGCTGTCTTGCTCTTTTGTAGAGCTTTATCTCAGTTGAAACAATCCCACCCTCATTGATGCTCGTGTTGGCATGGCCAGGGGAGGCCAGCTCTTTAACAGACGCATTGCGTCTGGCCTCCCCAGCGGAGGTCGACGATCTCTAGACACAATACATAATTGCGAAATTTAAATTATTAAAATATATCATAAAAGTTAATTTACCCCGTAATAGGTGAGTTGTAGAATATAACCTAATATTATTGGTTTCACAGGTGATATTTCCTCAGCTCACGTTTCGGAAAACACCCGGAAAAGCTGTGCTTTCGATTCCCACGTGCTCAAGCTTGGATCAGTGTACCAGATCGGTTTCTAAAATCAACAATTTAACTAAGTGAACAAACGATCAGTACGATCGCCTTGCATTTTGAGTTGATTTTGTGTGCTTAATTGTAAAAAACACATGCTCAAATTACCATGTGGCGGTTCCTAATGGAACTGATTCTGGTGCTAAATGTTTGGACCTCTGAATGGGATTTCAGTATATACGTAATTAGAACAAACTGTGTCTGAATTATTTCTTTTACTTTTGAGAACTTAACCTAAAGATAACCTAACAAATTAAAATCAACTAAATATAAGAACTAAATATAACCTACTGTTGTACCTATCTTAGATCTAAAATACTAATCCTAAAATGTTGGCCGCCCTGCGACAAGTCTGTGTAAACGTCAGCCAAGGAACTTATTTATATTGTAAACTCATCTCTCGGTGGCTGATGTTCACACAGACTGGCCTGACAGTGCCTTTACTGATTTGTCTCTTCGACTGGTGTAATTCCAGGGTTCTACGTTCCGAGTTGAAAAACTTTCCGAGCAACCGGCCCAAAGTCAAGAGGACTTACAACTAAAATGGTTACCGGACCTCACACACAAACAAAGTGGACCATGCAAGAGTGCCACAAACCACCTTCCTGACCGGGAACCAAATAAACTCATAATTTACTTATACCATCACCGCTTCAACAGGAGTTACATCACCGCTACCAGATGAGTGTAACTTAATTATCGGTTGTACCTCTGGTATCCACAGAGAGAGAGATAACTACATCAATATATAGCTCGAACCTTTCTTAAAAACATGACCCAACCTTGATTAGGGAACAGTTTCATGTCTCAATTTAATAATTTGACCATTATTAGTTAATAGACCAATAATTTGAAATTATTAAACTAGCATAGGTACTATTTACTGACTAAATTAAATCTATACTTCTTAAATACCTAATTAACTTATAAACTAGAATAATGAAAACTTATAGTTCTAAATCTGGACTTTTCTAGATAATTAACTAATATAACTTACTACAGATAACCTGTTCTACATTATAAAAAATCTTATAGTTCTAAATCTAGACTTTTCTAATAAGTAACTAATATAACTTACTACAGATAACCTGTTCTACATTATAAAAAATCTTATAGTTCTAAATCTAGACTTTTCTAATAATTAACTAATATAACTTACTACAGATAACCTGTTCTACATTATAAAAAATCTTATAGTTCTAAATCTAGACTTTTCTAATAAGTAACTAATATAACTTACTACAGATAACCTGTTCTACATTATAAAAAATCTTATAGTTCTAAATCTAGACTTTTCTAATAAGTAACTAATATAACTTACTACAGATAACCTGTTATAGATTAATTAGGCTTAGTTCTAAAATAAATTTATGTGTCACTACCCATACCGGTCTTTAATCTTTTATTTCGACGTTCCCTGTCTCAATCACCGGATAGGTAGGCGACTACGCAGTCGCCTACCTATCCGGTGATTGAGACATTAATATCCGTATTTTATGTGAAATTACTTTATTTATTTATATTATTTTTTTTATTTTTGCATTTATTATTTAAATTTTACTTGTTTTTTTAACGACAAAAGGACGACATAGCAACGAAAAACGAGCATTATCGTTAAGCTAAAAAAAACCTAAAAAACCTCCTTAAACTGCTCCTTAGACTGGCCAGCTAACAGTCCAGATCTAAACCCAGTAGAGAATCTGTGGTTCGAACTAAAGAAAAAGGTTTCAAATACAAAGTGTGGAGTTTTGGCGGGAATACGTTATGTAGATGTGTTGCTAAATTTTCATTTTTGTGAAACTTAGTTCAAATGCGTGTAAAATGTTTAATTTCGGGGGCATATTAATCAATTTAGTTTCGTGAAGGTGTACAAGTGTAAATAAAAGTGAAAACCGGTGCAAAACATGTACTTTAGCTTAGTGTTTTCTCCAAAGCTCCGTGAACTAATATTGTAAAAAATGGCCCCCTTTTTACAATGATTTCCTCGACTTGACTTACTATGACGACTTGACTGTTTTGTTCAATGCAAATAACTTGCAAATATTGATAATACTTGACACTGGCAAATGTCCGAAAGGAAAAGCCATTTTTAAAGAAGAAGAAATACAAAGTGTGAAAATTTAAAAGAGCTTTACAACGTTTTTTTAGAAGAATTGAACTCTATTTCTCTTGCGAGATGACAAAAATTAATAGAGTCAATGCCTCGCCGGTGTAAAGCAATAATTTAAAGCCGTGGAAATGCTATTAGCTATTGATTTCAGTTAAACATGTATTAAATCGCTTTTAAAATTTTCCGCGCTACATATTATTGTGAATTTTTTAATGTAAGTGTCATAAAAAGCAATTCCCGAGCAGCTTAATAAATCGTTCTTAATTATTTGTCCAGCTTCAGTACTATTGGAATATGTTACTTTGGTAAAATAATTACTATATAAAAAAAATATATAAGGACATTATATTTTTTATTCCTAAGTCACGTTGCTCTATTAATGTAGCTATTTTATAACATAATTAGTTGCTTCTCAGAGGGTTCACATCTCTGTGTATTACACGATTTATATAGAAAACTTCTAAAACTTCAAATCGTTCTTAATTATATGACCACAACTGTATATGTATACAACTACACGATATGTATACAACTATACTACACGATATGTCCCGGTAATCTTATCTTACTTCTTACTAATCTTAATAATATTATAAACGTGAAAGTTTGTATGTATGTAAGTAATAATTAAGGCGAGGTGTAGTGGACTCTAAACAGCACAATATCTAATGTTATTTAAGCCCAGACTTACAGACAAATAATTGATTAATGATTTAATAATAAATGAATCCTGTGACGCACACACAGCGCCATCTAGCTGCTAAGCTTGTGTTACGGTGACAGACAACGGATATATACCACTTATTAAAATGTTTCTTTTGTAAATACTAAATACACACATATTATTATACATAGAATATATTGCGATAAAACTTGGAATATAGGTAGCTGGATACCGGGCATAACACAGAGGTTACTTTTTAAGCAATAAATTGCTAAATTATTCTGTTAATCGGATTATTTATACCTTATTGCTCTTCTACCACTTACCTCAAGTCATAGCACTGTTGTAAGTACAACTGAAGAAGTAATTTTGATAGCTGGCTGAAGATAGCTTATTGTAGATAATACAGCCGTGGACTGCAATTCTTCGAACTTGATGATGAAACACGTTAATTTCACACGAAAAATGTAGTGGAAATGTTTTGATCGGTACGACTTTTGCAAAGAGATAAGGGTTATCTACTGGAAGGCGGTAGCGCGGGAGTCTATGTTGCCCACAATAATTTTAAATTTCCTGTATAAACTCACTAATATTATCAACTAGCTGCGCACTGCGGTTTCACCCGCGTAAGTCCCGTTCCCGCGGGGTTATCGGGATAAAAAGCCTATGTATTTTTCCTCGTCTCCAGCTACCTGTATTCCAAGTTTCATCGCAATCGGTTCAGCGGTTTTTACGTGATTGAGTAACAAACACACATACATACATACACACATAATCACAAACTTTCAGCTTTATAATATTAGTAGGATTAGTAGGATAAGAGGGTGAACGAAAAACTATTTATGAGAGGACTATGTTATTTTTGACATTTAAATTAATTTTTATAAATAGTACCTAATACTGACCTAATAGAAAAATGTTATACCTACCTAATAATGTTTGTGTGCTAATTAAGGCGAGGTCTAGTGGACTCTAAACTACAATATCTAATGTTATTTAAGTCTACACTTACAGACAAATAAATGATTTATGATTTAGAAAAGATCAGGCTAGGGCAGAATAAGAAAGAAAGAAAGAAAGAAAATAAGTTTATTCAGTCAAGCACACAACTAAACAAAAAGGTATACAAGATCAGAGATGATGGAAAAAAAAAATATATATATAATGAAAATACAAACAACAACAACTCAACCTTTGAAAATTAAAAAATGGATATTTTGATTCAGCTAATTACATATTTTGATCCGCTAAATAATTTACAAGCCACCAGCCGCATGCTTCGTGTGTAACGCTATCCACCAGATCTTCAGATCTTCAGATCGCTATCAGCGCTAAATCTGCTAAATTAGCAACACTTGCACTGGGCCCTGATTCCATGACTCATTTCCAAATATACTTGACCCTGGCTAATAAGCGAGAAGCGAGATAAGTGCAGCGCGGTCACTGTGAAATAGGTGTAAGTAATAAAACTCTAACACTGTGTGCCACACGAAAAGAAGAAGACTATAAAATGGCGGCTATTTTATTTCAAACAGCTTTTTAAGAGGTTTGGAAGCATTATGTTTAAGGGCATATACAACCCTAATAGCGTGACAGGGATAAAGCAAGCGATGTTCATTGTAAAGCGGCGGCCATTTACAAAGATTGTTCAAGGAGCTTTGGAGACAACACTAAGTCCATGTTTTGCATTGATTTTCACTTTGGAGTGATTTTCACTTTGGACTCACACACTCACAAGTGGAATACACTTGTACATCTTCACGAAACTAAATTGATTAATATGCCTCCGAAATTAAACAATTTGCACGCATTGGAACTAGGTTTCACATAAATGTAAATTTAGCAACACATCTCCTAAACGCGTTTCCGCCAAAACTCGATCGAATGAGAAGTTTTTTTTTAAAAAGTGAAATGGCTTTATGCGAGTTTTATTTTTATTAGCCAAATTAAAGTGTAATGTCCATATTTCTTCCTCATAATAATATCCTTTATCATGATATGTGTCAAATATCTTTATCCGAAAGTATATTATTTTTATCTAATCCTGTTTGGTTTTGTAGTTAGTTTAACAATGTGGTTGTGTTTGTTTAGTATTTGTAGTTAGTTTGCGTAGTTTTATCACAACAAAATAAATAAAATAAAATAAAAGTATAATCGAGGAAAGAACCTAAAATCTTTTGTACTTTCTTCACTACATGTCATTGGCAGGATTTGTGATCACATTTAAGCCATGAAGCCTAAAAAAAATGGGTAGGTAGGTAGGTAGTAATTGACAATGTCACTGTCATTCGATCGAAAAATAACAAAAATGGCGAGCGTTCCTCTTGGAATTAAAACACATGCTCAAAAAGTTTGTAGCCTTTACAAAAAGTCTTTGCGTAATTTAGAGGCGTTTTACGATAGACGGTAATGTTATTTTTTCAACAATACATTTTTTGTGCCCATATAAACTTAGTTTTTGGAGTTACGTAATTTTTGCTTACACTCCATCCAAACAAATGATTTCCCTTGTTTTTCAGAAATTTATGAAGATCTGAGTCACATTCTTACCTTTTCCTTTCCTATTCCCACGATAAAATCCAGGAAATAAGTCATAAGGTTATTAGTTTTGTTCAGTTTGCTTCATTTGAAGTAGGTACTTAGATCCCATTAGATTTTGTTATTTTAATGTTTATCTATCATTTCTGTACTTACTAGATTAATAATAGATTTCGTAAGGTATTCTAGATCTAGAATGTGTAATTTACGGTCCTTAACACCGACCGCCCACCGTGAACTAAGTTTTTCAAACAAGTAAGCATATAGGTACCTATAGCTGTTATAGTTTGTGGTAACTGGTGTAAAACAAAGTGGCTAAACTGTGCGTAGGTAGGTACTAATTTATTTTAGTCGGTGGCAGTTGCCTGGCTTAACTCCTCTATAATTTATTCTATGGTTTTCGCGACACTTTATTTACCGGGTTAATTGCATTTTATTCATGATTTTTAAACAACGGCGCTTTCACCAACTTTACAGTTGGCTTTTCAAGCCAACTAACTCATCTAGTCTTGTTAAAAATTCACTTTAACAATTGGATAATAGTATAGTATAGTCATTTAAGTTGGTAAGTACTACTGCTTTACTTATTGCATGCTCGAAATGAGTAAACTGTAGAAACGAATACTAATATAAGATCTTAATGTACACAGTTATGGCAATAAAAATATTCTTGTTCTTATAGTATAGAAGCCAAGTGATCCAACTGACTTCAAAATAAAAAGGAAAGACTTCTCAATATTTTGACCTGTATTGTTTGTATGTATGTTCACACCTTACTACAGCAGCATATTGCATAATATATGAACATTACTACAGCATAATAAAAGAAAGTCCAACATAATATTTTTTTTAATAGGTTTTAAACTAAACATATATCATGAACTTTATGAAATGTTTAAATAATAGGTACCTATCAGTATATGACGGTTGTAATTTAAAACATGATCGCAATAAACAAAAACCCCTATGAGTCACTTGTGGGTTCTTCTCATCAGAGGATGCATTCCAAAACCACATTAATCATAGTTAGAAGTTGATTTAAAAAAATGATCATGTATTTGTACCTATTCAATATATTAATATGTTCTGAGTAAAATAAACTAAATAAACTATTTGATTATTAATTCTCTATCTGCTACTTTTGTTTTGAAAGTATACAAGAATAACACTTCCTTTTATAATTCATTAACCTAAATGTGTTGACTTTGTAATGTTTTGGATCAATGTCGGAGGACGGACAACAGCAACAACTCAATAGACTTCTTAGATATATTTGATGGCAATTATATTCGATTTAAAAAATGTATAAATCAGTTGATAAAGTGAGGTTTAAGTGAGTGGATAAAGGTTGTTTTTATGATCTGTAATAAATTGTAATTCATACTTATATAGGATTGTTATTTGGAATTGTAAACCTTTAGCAATACTTATTTGGTACTTGTACTGATTTTAATCTGTTTGTGAATAGAAATATTTTTAAAGGAAAAATTCATCTTCAAAAATTCACTTGCGGCGAGATGCAAGACGCGAGAGAGCAGGCGAGATCCAGGGACGCGAGTTCAAATCTCGCCGCTAGTGAATTTTTGAAGATGAATTTTTCCTCTATATATATTTCTAGTAAATATGCCTTGAGCAATAAAAACAAATTTACGAAATATTTGATTTATGAATTATTAATAAAATAAAATTAAGTTGCCAAAGCCAGTTAAAATTACCGGCGAAATACCGAGCTCTGTGTAATAATAATTGTAACCTAATTCTCATCACATTTCAGCAATGTGTACCGATACCAAGCAGTGTTACTGAGAGCCAGGTTTGATGAACATGCCAAGGTGAAAGACATACGTGTGGCCGCTCAACTCTTGAAGGAGGGAGAGGAAGAACTCTTTTCTAAGATACATCCTATTCCGAGAGCTTGTAAGTTATAGAACATTAGATTACCCATAGTATGTCTTTTAATTTCGGACTATTATTTGACATTTTGCTTCCACATATTTGACATTACACATCACATTATCAATTTAAAGCGAAGGTGCTGTAATGCTCTGTCTATTTCTCTATAACTTTTCATCTACAGAATCGATTTTAAGATTATATGATTTTTTTTTTACTATTATTTAATCTGGGGCAAAAAACGGCACGGTCGTACCATCCTTTTCTCGAAACAGTTCAGGCCATTTCAACCCCCTATAACTTCATCGTGGATTAAACTGGAATTCTGAATGCTTTAGTAACCAAGCAGGCATTGTATAAATACGGAATATTTCAAATATCTTTGAGTTTTGACCAGTAGCCGAGTTATAACTCAAGTCAAAGTTTCTTATTTAGTCACTCACTAAATGAATGATCGCCAAACAATTTTAGGCACTTTATAAGACATAGATTTAGCTTCATACTATTTAGAACACTTTTTTCTCATTTAATCAGATTCTGGTAGACCTATAATAGGATTGTATAGCTAAATAGTTAACTTATTTAACGAATTCATTCTTTTTGCCCCAGTTCCATTGAGCCCCGGTGGAGTGGCGTACGAGCGTGTGGTCACCCCACCAGACTGGGTGCTTGACTACTGGCATCCACTTGAGAAAGCACAATATCCCGAGTACTTCAAAAAGCGGGAACAGCGCAAGAAGGAGTTTATAGCCATGTGGGAGAAAGAACATGGGAAATACGACCCTAAAGACTCACACCATTGAGTTGTTTATTAGGAAATATATAAATAATTAGATTTTACGTGTAATTTAATCAGTTTGTTGGAAATAAAATAAAAAAAACAGTTTAAGACTTAGTTTTCTTTTTGGATTTCTTTCGAACCCCGACCTTTGGTTTCTGTTTGTCAACTTTGGAAGTTCCTGTCACATGTCTGTAAGGATTGATGAGCCAAGTAATGGTTATAAAGTAAATTAAGTACCTATTTCATATAGTAGTAAATTAACTGATTTTGTAGGACAAATGCTGGATTTTGTTGTAAAATTGGTCAAAAGTTAAATCGGTTTAAAATTGCTCCTCAATCTAAACATCTGAATTGAGGAGCCATCCGTAAAGTTACAAAAGTAGGTGTTTGAAATGTTAGTATCATTTAGAAGTAACGGAGAAAAGCTACTCCGCCGACTTTGTTCCACGTTTATTAAATAGGGTCTTATAAGGAGGCCCGCGTCTTGTAGTCTGAAATAAGCGGGCTAACCAAAAAAAGAAAAGTAGGTATAGCTATAAATCTCACAAAAGGGTACTTGCTAGTGATGTGGTCTAAAATGTAGCACAATTACCTAGCTCGATGCTTGGCTAAAGCCTCCGACAATGCATTTAATTACGCAGGTTGGTACTCTTAGAAAGTGTTAGAAAAGTGGATGTAGGGGTAAGTGGTGAGCCGTTTTTGACATAATTTTTATTGGAGCCGACTCTTAAGAGCGGTGTTGGTTTAGTGGTAAATATCCCGACTTTAATTTAATACATGATCACAAAATAAACCACGAGTTTCTGGTGGCTTCTCATCGGAGGGCGCGTTCCGAAGCCACACTAAGGGATGATTTATCTTAGAACGTTGCACGAGCTTCGCTGTCCATTGCTCGGCGAGCAGTCGATTGGTCTGTTACAACTGAGTGGCGGCCGAGCAATGGACAACGAAGCTCGGACTCGGCCGGCGCTCGTGACGGTCTAACTAATATAAATCATCCCTAAAATCATAGTTATAAGACGTTTTTGAGTGATCACTTAATTTACACTATTGTAAGCTTTTTACTGAATAAGTATTTTTGACTATGAAGGTCGTGGTTTGTTCACGACCTTATTAGTAACAAAATAATTAAACAGACATCGCGCAAGGAGTTTTCGCGGGAACGCTGTTAGGAGATGTGGTGCTAAATTTTCATTTTTGTTAAACCTTGTTCAAATGCGTGTAAATTGTTTAATTTTGGGGGCATATTAATCAGTTTAGTTTCGTGAAAGTGTACAAGTTTAAATGAAAGTGAAAATCGGTGCAAAACATGGACTTTAGCGTTGTCTCGAAGGCTCCATAAACAAACGTTGTAAAACATGGCCCCCGTTTTACAATGATTCCCTCGACTTGACTTTAACTATGACGACTTGACTGTTTCGATGCAATGCAAATAAAAACTTCCATAAATTAATAATACTTGACACTGGCAAATGTCCAAATGGAATAAGCCATATATAAACGAAGAAGAAGACATCGCGCAATTTCTTTTTGTTTAAGAAAATTCGAGCCTAAACCAAAGGGGGCTACGGCTAATTTTATGGAACGCCACATATTATGGAGCTCATTCATAGGTGAAAATCGTAGAAAAATCATAAAAGCTATTGATCAAATTGGACATAAAATTCAAAGCTATTGATCAAATTTGACATAAAATTCGTTGGTTGTCTTTTTTTGCTCTCATTTAAATTGCCATAGCCAATTTACCCTCTCTTTTTGTAGCCACGAATAATCAAAGCTGTATCTAAAACTACCTAGGTAGGTACCTACTTGTTTTCTCTGACACATCATTGGGTAAAATAAGAAAAGTTTATCCATTGAATAACATTTTATTTTATTTCTAAGATATTTTACAAAATATACTTTGATGATAAGTATTGTAACCCAAAAATAGGTATTTCTTTATTTATTATTTTTAATAAAAATCCACACTCCATAGGTATAACAAATTAAATGCAAAAGATAAAATAGTGGAGTTTTAATGGGGAAAAATACTTATTCTTTACATTAAAATTAAGAAAAAGGAAATATAAAAACAGAACATTTGCCCCCTTACTTATAAACTAAGATAAACTATGATGTATCATATTATTATGTATTCATTTCATTTTCTTAGTTATGGCTTTCTGTCAGCAATATAGGACAATTTAGCCAGTTTCACGTACTAATAGTGTACTACCACTATTATACTGTAATCATGTATTTTATTTTGTCATGAAATTTCAAAGTGGTGTTTTAAAGTTCAAAGTTGACAGATAGTTAGAAACATTCCATTAGGCGTTTTAAATAATTGTTTATAAATAAGTAACGGGGTTGATGTATATAGAACGAAATAACATACTTTTATGTACTATTTCTCAACCGAAGTTCTAGTAATATGATACAGATTAGATGTATGTAATGAGGATACCCATTTAAGCCGAAAAGGGGTTGTTCTAGACGTGTAGGCAAACTACTTTTGTTTTACAACTTTTGGAAATTCGAAGTAGTTTTCGAAAATTTTAAGTTTAAAGTGTACCTACTTGAAAATCAACTGTTTCTAAGAGTTAGAGGTCATTGATCTTAAGTTATCCTTTATTTAGTTTGGTCTACTTCAAGGAAAACTTTAATTGCTTTTAATTTCAAAAACAGCTGTTTTTTAGTAAAACATAATCGTAATGTTTAAAAAAAAAAGGTTTGAATTTCGAAAATCATAAAACAAAAGTTGTTTGCCTAGACGTGTTGAGAATATAAAGATATTCAGCAAAGATCGCTAGTTTTAAATCCAGTGAACTGATAAACATGGAAGTATTCCTTACGCTTCAAAATAACAACACGTAAAATATGCCGCGATGATTAAAAAGTGTGTCGCGACACGAATCTGTCACTTCGGTTGTACTCGGATCGGGTCATTCAAAGAACCAATCACGTTAGAGAACAGCGTATTGCCGCCGGGCTGTCCTCGTTGTCAACACACAATTATTATTGGTGAAAATATAAACAAAGGTCCAATTGCTTAGCTAGTAGCGTGGTGTGTAGTTTGTGCATACTTCGTATTTTTGTAAGTATTGGCGCTATTACTTGAGGAGGTGAGTTAGTATGGAAAGGCTTCTTCCATGATTATATCCGTTAACTGGTATACGCATTTAGATAAGTTTTAGGCCATTTTATTATATTTATTTCGCGTAAAAGAAACATGGAATAGGTATGTTTGAGACATAGCCTCCGGTACCAGTACATTATCCACTTACCATGATCGTTTCTAGTTTTTGTCGTCATGTTGTCACTCAAGAAACATAAAATAAATTTAAAATAAAAAATACCGTGAATACTTTAAAAACACACAAATTAAAAAAAACTTTTTTTTTTTTTAAGTTGGGTTTTAGGCTGCATATTGAGCACTCTGGATCTACTCGCGGATACTTCTACTATAATTAATTGATTTTTGATCTCACTTATTTATTTTTAATTTTTTGGACATGGATTTGACATAAATATGTCACATATTTGATATGGTGTGTGATATGGACTAACTGTCTGAAATAAATGAATTTATTATATTAATGTTAATATTTTAATATTTGATGTGCTTTTTAATTATTTTTTTTAGCTGAACGATTACGCAGCGACTTCGCGACGACTTATAAAACAACATGGTAAGGCGGCTTATCTAGGTAAAATTATTGTAATATGAATTAGGAAAAAAAAATACACCGGAAACTAAAAAGAAGTTTTTGTCATTTATTTTCTATTTATTATATTTACAATTCCTTAAGTCAAACACTTATTTCCACATTATAATAGGTAATAACTACAGCGATTTTCCCCGTTTTTTTCATAACCAGTTACAACAAAATACGATTTTAAACATACGAGTAGGTACATGGTTGTTTTTACTACAAAAAATACTAAGTAAGGGGGTATTTACCAAATTTAAATTTATTTTTACGGAGCTCGATAAACAGTAAAAATATACCGTTTTTTATTAATATTTATAGTTAAAACAAATTTGTAAAACACAAGAATAACTAGTGTGTACATAATCAGTGGAGTATAGAAGGGTAGTATAACACTATTCTATACATAGTGTAATACATTACTATACTAACATAGTACCATACTACACTATACATACATAGCATAATAGTATCTCTCCATATACAGAGTTCGATCACAATCGGTTCAGCAGTTTTTGCGTGAAGAAATAACAAACACACATTTAAGTAAGTACATTCAAAAACTTTGATCTTGAAACTAAACTAATTTTTCGCGATGCTTTTATTAGTTTTAGCAATTTTTCGACGTCCGATGTCACGAGGATTTAGACCACGTAAACCGTAAGTCATATCTAGCTAGCAATCGTCAATCGCATTTTGTGCAGAAAGAATCATTCGTCAATTGACGATACTCATTGCCACGGGCGTAGTATCATTTACTATCACACTCTGTAATAATATGTACCTATGTATATGTAGTATCACACTATCATTTATTAACGGTTATATAACGTTCACGTGATAAATAACGTTAATAAATAATTTATGAAAAATCGATGTGAAGCTTTAACTTTTCAACGACAAGATAGTTTTCATAATGGTTCTTAACTATTCCCAAAGTTTCAGCCCGCTACCTAGTCGGGAAGTGCCTCAAATTGAAGTTGCAAGATTCCGCCCGGACCGACAAACAAACAAAAACACAAAGTAAGAGTATAAAAACGTGGTTATTAACAAAAGCAACCGAAAAACGAGTTTAAAGCTAAGCGTCCACCTTTCTGCATCGTCACGTATCGCATCGAACGAATTGTAATATTCTATGTATAGAAAGTCACAGAAGTGCGATGCGGATTGGTTGGACGCTTAGCTTAATTCCATAACAGCATCGCGAAAACCGAGGGAAAGTTAACTTTGACGTGTAGTTTGGTTGAAATAGTCTACGAGGAATAAATAGAATGGAGACCTAGCTTCCCTATTAAATTCGAAAAAAAAACATGTTCCACGGTCACACAGCAGTAGATGCACACACTGAAATGTTCCGTACTGTATTAGGTATGATCGACCAATGGCGAACGATCTTTAGTGCCATGATCGACCTTTAGATCTACAGATGGCGGACGATCTTTAGTGACAGACTGGCGGTCGAATCATCGTTCTAGGTCCCGCAACCACCGTTTGCGTGGAACATTTTTTCAAAGGATTGCTACTTCCATATACAAGATGTAACGGGTAAGCCCTTTTAAGCCGAAAGGCGGTTGTTCTAGACGTCTAGGCAAACAACTTTTGAAAATTCTAACTTTTTTTTGAAAATTTGAGGTTGTTTCACTGAAAAAACAGCTGCTTTGAAAAATAAAGGTAATTGAAGGTTTGATTGTAGTAGACCAAACTAAATGAAAGGACAACATAAGGTCAATGACCTCGTACTCTAAGAAACAGCTGATCTTCAAGTAAACTTTACACTTAAAATTTTCGAAAAGTACTTCGAATTTTCAAAAGTCGTAGAACAAAAGTTGTTTGCCTAGACGTCTAGAACAACCCCCTTTCGGCTTAAAAGGGCTCAGTCGTTACATGTTGTATGTTCAAGTTCGTTGGTAATAGTTCAGTAATCGTGTCCCTCACGCTCAGTTCCCCCCGAGCGTCTGTCCGCGGCCCCAGTTGTGTCCCCCGAACCCCCCGGGCGCGGCCCCCCCCGGGGGGGCGGGGCGCGCGGCCCGCGGGGCCGACCCGAACCCCCCCACGTAGCGAGTGTCCGGGAGCAGCTGTTTCCTGGGGGAAGGGAGAAATAATAATAATAAATAAATCCTGTGACGAACACACAGCGCCATCTAGCCCCGTGGTAAGCTGCTAAGCTTGTGTTACGGTGGCTAGACGACGGATATACTACTTATATTTATTTTTCTTTTGTAAATACATACATATTATACATAGAAATACACCCATACCAGATACTAATGTTTATTTTTAAGCATAAATATTTGCACCCAGCGGGAATCGAATCCGCAACCTTCTTTATTCCAGCCAAGCGTTCGCCCGACGCGCCACAGAGGTCGTCGAAATGGTTATTTATATTACAGAGCATTAGCCTTGATTAATGCGTTTTTGCAAGACTTCCAACAGATCGACATATTTGATGATAAACTGTTTTTAGTTATAGAAATCTTAGATTATACCTTAGTTGTAATTTAAAATAGTGTGCGGGTTGGTGTATACTGTAAGCTACTATTTGTCTTAATAAATAAATAAATATTCTAAGCTATGCGTCCACCAATCAGCATCGTACACAACAGTAAAATTATACGATGCGATAGGCAGATTCAATCGATGCGGATTGGTGGACGCACTTGTGTGAGTTACTATACAAAAAATATTACGATCATAAAACATTTTACACACCAACTGCTCTACAAAATTACTTTATTCGACCAAAAAGTTCAACGTAAAGCGAGTCTTTATTCTCTAGGTGCATAAAGTGCTTATAATACACCTAGGGCATAAAGTAATTTAAATTGGGAACTAAGGTTCTGGTAGTTTAAGGCCATTTCGAACTGGCCACCTAGACAAAACGCGTGTAAAAATAATATTTGGATTCAATATGACGCCCAAGACAGGGCTTTAGTACCTCGGTGCATAAACTACTATTATTTACTGGGTTTAATCGCGTTTTATTCAAAAAATTAAAACACTACCAATGACTCACGGCGTGGGGTAAAAAAAATGCAATTTTTTTGCATTGTTTGCAATTTATAATAATGCATATAATTTACGAAACCTATTATTCAATCAATGCTATAATATCAATAACATTGATATTTCCTATTAGATTCTTATAAGAACATTCAGTTTTCTTCCCTACTTTTTTCTAATATAGTATTAATAAGAGTAGTTGTATACTTACAAGAAAGTGGGTGGTGTGAGCAGGGCCGGCCCTCCAAACTCCTGGGGATACTTGAAGAGGAGGAAGAACGCGAGGTGCCCGATCAGGATACCTATCAGCTCCATGGCACCGCTGTTCAACAATAACCATTATCATTTACTGTAAAGTAAACCACCTAAACCAGTCAATAAAAGCTGCAAAGCTTGACCGGTAGATGGCGCAGAAACCAAGCCTTAGTTGGTAAAACAATTAGCGAGGAAAGATATGGCCGAAAAATTATACCGTGTCACGTGATTCCTGTGTAGCTCAGTGGTTAGAGCAGTCGTCTGGTTAGCGAAAGGACGCAGGTTCGAATCCTGTCATGGGGATTTTTTGGAAATATATTTCCTTGCTAAAAATATTTCTACATTATCATTTTGATATTTTTTTAAGTGTATCCTACAATTGCATGGCTAAATTAAAAAAAATGCTTTTTAAAAATCTGCACCCGACAGGATTTGAACCTGCATCTTTAGGGAGGCCCTTATCCATTTTGGCCACAGGTGCTCGTCTAGTCGAGTTGAAATTAAGGACCACATCTCTTTTTGTTTTACGTTTAAGGCACGCAGCGCCATCTATCAGCCTTCGTCGCAGACTGCCAGCTTGCATTTTCCTATTTACATCGGAATGAATAACACGTTGAGAGGAGTTTTGGCGGGAACTCGTTGGAATTTTTATTTTTGTGAAACCTAGTTCAAATGCGTGCAAATTGTTTAATTTCGGAGGCAAATTAATCAATTTGGTTTCGTGAAGGTGTACAAGTGGAATGAAAGTGAAAATCAGTGCAAAACATGGACTTAGTGTTGTCTCAAAAGCTCCGTGAAAAATCTTTGTAAATAAATGGCCGCCGTCTTTACAAATGATTCCCTAGACTTGACTTTAACTATGACGACTTGACTGGTTCGATGCAAATAACTTGTATAATATATTAAAATACTTGACACTGGCTAATTTCCTGATGACCATAATCGGTTCACAACCGATAAGAAATAAAATAAAGTTGAGAGGTCGCTTCCTATAACCATTATTACAAATACTGCTTTAAACGGGGCATTTACTTCACCATGATTTAATTTTTTTTCTTTTTACGGAGCTTAAAATTTCACCTGTAAGTAAATGCAACTAACTTGTTTTACAATGTGAAATGTGAAAATGTTACTTATCAAGCTCCGAAAAAAACAAATTAATACATAATACTTAAATATTTTTTTACTAGTTAGTAACCTAAATAATGATTTGTAGTGAAAACAACTATGTTTAGTTTAAAATCGTATGTAGCGGACGCCCACAGCACCTAATAGATGGCGTTACTAGTATGAAGCCTGAATCACGCAATCAACTTTCTGAGATACGCTACAACTACCGACGAGACTAACTGTGCCCGCAGTTCCGCCCTCGTAAGTCTCGATCCAGTGGAAAATTACAAAGAACCTTTATTATTGGATTCCTACAAAATTATAAAGAAAACACTACAAATTTCAACTATCAGCAGTTTAGACGTGCATTAAACACTCATCAAGAGAAAACATTACCCAAGGATATGTTTTTAAAAATACTTAACAGTCAGTCAGAAAAAAAGCATTATTCAGGGAGATGTTTTGAAAAATACTTATCGTATTATACCTACTTATTTTTGAATATAAACAACTGTTTCCTTACAGCACAATTTGTTCCACACTGTATAGAATTATGAATGTATAATAAATAAATAATATAATAAATAAATTCTGTGACCAACACACAGCGCCATCTATCGCCATGGTGAGCTGCTAAGCTTGTGTTACGGTGACTAGACAACGGATATACTACTTATACAAGGTGTAACGGGTAAGCCCTTTTAATCTGAAAGGGGGTTGTTCTAGACGTCTAGGCGAACAACTTTTGTTCTACGACTTTTGGTAATTCGGAGTACTTTTCGAAAAATTTAGGTGTAAAGATTACTTGAAAATCAGCTGTTTCTGAGAGTTCGAGGTGATTGACCTTATGTTATCCTTTTATTTAGTTTGATGGTTTACATTTACAATCAAAACTTCAATTATCTTTATTTTCAAAAGCAGCTGTTTTTTTAGTGAAACATAATCTCAAAATTTAAAAAAAAATGTTTGAATTTTCAAAAGTCGTGGAACAAAAGTTGTTCGCCTAGACGTCTAGAACAACCCCCTTTCGGATTAAAAGGACTTACCCGTTACAAATTGTATTTATTTTTCTTTTGTAAATACATACATATTGTACATAGAATAGATAGATAGTGACTCACCCTCCACTAATGACAAGGTTGAAAGCCAGCAGCACCCACGGCAAGTACATTGCCTTAAACCTGGTCCCGAACCAGAAGGAGACGATCACATCCTTGTTGAGTTGACACCACACGTACAGCACTGAGAGCACCATCGGATCCATGAGCAGCTGAAATTAGAAATACCATAGATAATTTCTTCTACGGTTTTCGCGATTTTGCATAATAAATCACTTTATTTTTAAAACGCGATTCAACCGGATAAATAAAATGTTTTATTAATACCATTGATGTTTAAATGAACAACAGAATATAGTAATTTATACTATTAATATTATAAAGAGGAAAAAAATATTTGTTTTATCATCATCTCAGCCCTTATCCGTCCTCCCCCATGACGCCACACACAGTCATCGCGAGGTACCTCCATTCAACGACACCCATGACCGCTACAATGTCGTCCGTCCACAGTAGGTGGTCGCCACAACACTCCGTGCGGCATTGCGTCGTGGTCGCCACTCGAGAAATTAAACTCCCCAACGGTTATTAATAATTATTGTATATTGAATATTTGTTTTTTAATTTTATTTAGTTTTTAGTATTTGTTGTTGTAGCGGCAACAAAAATACACCGATTGTTTTAATCTCATCTGTCTAGCTATCACGGTTCATGAAAGACAGCCTAGTGACAGATGCACAGCAAAGTCTCAGTAATAGGGTCCCATTGGGTATAATTGGCCTTTTCATCTAATTTTAGATGATTTATACAGTGCAAGCAACTTTTAATCCATGCTATTTGTGGCGGCGCTATGGCGCTGTAGTGCCCGGGACGTTGTTAGATGAAGTAGGCTTGCCCACCTATACCACCCTCCCAGCCTCGTTAGCCATGCCCAGAGGAAAGAACTGGTCAATACGTCAGGAGCTAAGCAGTGGGTTTCCTCAAGATGTTTTCCTTCACTGTATGAGCGATGTTATTGGGTATGGAACCCTAAAAACTAGGCTGTTAATTGAATGGCTCATTGAGCCAATTAATTGTGACAGATAAATTATTTATCTTATTTCTTTTTATAAGATAAATAGTGTATCATGTTCACGAAATAAAAGTAATATCCAAGTATAACATGTATATACTTACGGGTAAACCGACGAGGAAACCTATTAACACACAGCACACCCAGTTGAACATCAGCATGTAAAGATAATCAGCTGGCTTCCCTGCAAACATTCCCGTCTCAAGTCTTTGACTGTAGTTGTACAGGAAGTAGCAGTTTATGAGGAAGTGGAACCCGGTACCCGGGCTGATGGGGTAGAAGAACAATGCTGTGATCGGTCGCCATATCTGAAGAGATAACATGAAAATAATTTTACTATATTTCGTAATTAGGTTTTTCTTGTTTCTAGGCTGGATATCCAATCACCCAAATCAACTTCTATCCTCACTGATTGACTGCAGACTTTGTATTTAGAAGCCTAAAAAGGAAAGCACAAAACATACTCTCGTAATCCGAAACAAGTTATCCAATTAGGTGTCTTGACGGATTCACACCATGCAAGCCACTTCTCATGCACATATGTATCCTCTTCGCTGAATGTAGACAGATTACAAGATTTAAAAAATATTGGGTAAAAAAGTAGCCATGTGATATTCCAAGTCTCCATCTACCTATGTTCAAGTATCATCGCAATTGGTTTAGTAGTTTTTGTGTGATTGGGTAACAAAGTCACAGATATACATTACATACTTGCAAACTTTCGCATTTATAATATTAGTAAGATAGAATTTAGAGCTTATACCTACATATTAGGTTGCTATTCTATATACCTACTAATATAACATGCATCTAACCCTCTGACGAACACCATGACAGAAGGTTAAGGACAGCTTAACTGTTCAGGAAGCTTATGTTCTCCACAACATTGGTTTTTAGCCTGACCCTAAGTTAATAATCTGTGATTGTAACTGTGAGTAATAGGTATATTATTAGTAAGTCATATTTTTTAACTACAGGTGGTTAAATAGGATGTTAAATGTTGAAAGTTTGATGTGTCTTTCATCAAACTTTTAAATGAAATCTCATTTTAATCATGCGCTGTTGTGCCGAAATAAATGGACCAATCTTGAAATAGTTTTTTGAAAGGTACCTAACTTGTGCATGATCAATAATTTTTAAATGTTTGGGGACATCATAGGAAATTTAGCATGCTTAGTTTAGCAGGAAACAGATAGAACATGAAACATTATCATCATTTGTAAGATAAGTATTGGTTCTTTTTAGTGTACCTACATAAAGTATGTTTATTTAATTTCAGACTATTATCTGATGTGTCAGTTCCTTGTATTTGTCATTTTTTCTAAAGAAAGACGTGCCAAATTTTTTCATTCAATTACCGAAGTATAGTGTGCTTGACTGATATAATAAGTGATAATGATAAACTTGTTTTTTTCTCTCTTTGGTACAGGCTAATAGTATGGTATGAATGGCTTTAATAAATTTAAATAGGCTCAGCTAAGTAAGCGCCGGTCCTAATTAATAGAATAAGTCTTGTAAACTCACTTGGAACTTGTAAATGAAGGGGTAGAAATCCAGCATCATAGTGTAGTAACTTAGCAGCCCAAATCTGCCCAGAATACTCATGACTATAGTCAGAGTCAGCCACACTCGAGTAAATAACGGCACATTGTTGTACCAATCTCTAAACTCAGTCATTTTTAACTTTAATCAACTTAACCACCACGATAGAAGAATGATTTTTCGATAAAGTTTCCGTAGCGGTTTTCAAACTGTTTTTACGCTTTCCAAATACTCTCCTTGAGGAGGTCTGTTGTGAAATAGTAGATGATGATGTAAAAACAACAAATAAGTGTTTAGTACACGTGTACTGTGAGAATTTGTCCAGAAAAATTCGAACTCGACGACTGACGATAGAATGATTTTGTTGTTTTTGACGTATTTTTTTTTATTTCTTATTGGTTGCGAACCGATTATGGTCATTTAGAAATTAGCCAGTCTCAAGTACTATTAATATATAATATGCAAGTTATTTGCATCGAAACAGTCAAATCCTCATATTTAAAGTCAAGTCTAGGGAATCATTTGTAAACAGGGCGGCCATTTACAAAGATTGCCGCCGAAATTAAACAATTTGCACGCATTTGATTGAACCAGGTTTCCCAACAATGAAAATTTAGCAACACATCTACTCAACGCGTTCCCGCCAAAACACCGTTTTGACGTAACAAATGACAGATTCAGAGCAGTTTTTTTCTTTTCATCGGTGCAGCCAAAACTTCCATTGTTCTTGAAATCATCTTGCCATGCACGCCACGACAAGCATTGCTGTAATTCTTAACTTACTTATTTTATGGAAAAATAATTATAACAATGGCAGCACAATCACTTATCTGTCAAATAAAAGTCAAACCGTCCGTCAAACTCGGTCGGCATTTTTGCTTGTCATCATACATTTGTAAAAGTTTAAAGTTTTTGTGTAAATTCTAAATAAAATGGCTCTGATAGACCTCTGCCGTTTAGACGAGAAGATTAATCTAAAACCCGTAGATTCCTTAGCATCTTTCCAGAACGATGTGATCGGGTACAGTCAAAATTTCATCAACAGTGCCCAGCTAGCTTCACCACCGTTTGCAAACGTAGGTTATTCGAATTTTTCTACTATATTTAATTGGAAAAACTGCATTTTACAATTTTTGTTTATTTGTTTTAGCCGGTGGAAACTCTGGCAAAGTTCAGTTCAAAGGATGAGACGGGTCGGGAAATTAAAATCCAGTTTGATCACGGTACCACTACACTTGGATTTCGCTACCAGGTAGGGGTTGATTTTAGATCCATCAGCTACATTTTGAATTCCAAAACGCGCCCACGACTATAGACAGTATTTTGCTTCGTCACGTCAAGCAATGACGAAGCATAATGCTAGGCAAAGGATTATAATAAACTGATATTCTGAGTTCTTTCTTGACGCTTGCATTGCATGCAAGGCAGATTCTTTTTACTAGGCTAGAAAGATACCCATGTTGCAGCCGGGGCTACATGGCCTATCTTTGAAATTTTTTTATGATTGTCGCCAAACATAAAATATAATAGCATACTAATACTTCGTAAACCTATCACATTGTAAAAATCAATAATATATTTTTAGGGTGGTGTTCTATTAGCTGTGGACTCGAGAGCTACAGGAGGCCAGTTTATTGGTTCACAGTCTATGAAGAAGATTGTTGAAATCAATGATTATCTACTTGGTATGTCTGTTAAATTAGCTGTTGCATGTATTTTTACACATACTAAATAATCAGCGGATCAAACTTGATTCTACTCGGAAACGAAAAACCCAGGTTTACCCGGTTCCAAGGGTCACCTTAAAAACCCAGTTTTCAGACTTTAAAACTGGTCTTTTCGGATCTTTTTTTTTTACCTTGCAAATTGCGGTAGACACCTGCTGGTTGATTAGCGTCAGCCAGAAGCAGTGTTGCCAACTGCGCCGTAAATACGGTAAACACCGTAATCAGTGTAGACTTTCCACCTAGGGTAGGATTATAGTTACGGTATTAAAAACACCGCAATATCTGTAGAACAAAAAATTAACTGAAAAAACTGCGACCCGGTTCCGAAAAAATTAGTCCGGTTCCAGATGTCCTATAAATAATATTTAACTACCAATTTAAACTGAAAAATGTGTTAAATTTCAATCTAACATCACAAAAACAGGAGTTAAATGTAATAAGTTTAATATTATGCTCCGTTCTTTCCAGGAACCCTAGCAGGTGGTGCAGCGGACTGTGTGTACTGGGACCGAGTGTTGGCCAAACAGTGCCGCCTGTACGAGCTGAGGAACAGGGAACGCATCTCTGTGGCAGCGGCCAGCAAGCTGATGACTAACATGGTCTACAACTACAAGGGGATGGGCCTGAGTATGGGGATGATGCTGGCTGGGATTGATAAGAGAGTAAGATATGTTTCTTAATGTATAATTGTTTGACCAATGTATTTTCCTTTGTATTTTCCTTTACGAAAACAACTAACTCTCTTACTTATAAAATATTACTTACACATGACTAAGTTATGTGACGTTTGTCTCTGTCTGTCAACTTTGAAACTTCATGTGACAGTAAAAGATAAACAATGCATAGTTATACAGCGCATTAATTAGCGTTTATAAATAAGGGGGTGAATGCTTAAATAGTGCAAACAGTTAGATAGGCTTTACAACACTGTTTTTTTGCTAATGCTATTTAAGTTGCAATCAACTCAAATTAATGGTATCATGTTTTGTCTGTAGGGAGCCCAATTGTACTACGTAGACAGTGAAGGGACCCGCACTCCCGGGAAAGTATTCTCCGTTGGTTCCGGCTCCGTCTACGCTTTCGGTGTCCTCGACTCAGGGTACAAGTGGGATTTAACTGATCTTGAAGCTCAAGGTTCGTATCAGATTTTTGTATACTTATTTGCCTTATTGTTTCAAAGCATTGGCATATTTTGTTGAAAATAAATTGGGTAAAATGTACTAAAGCTTCAAACCGATAAGATGTTTTTTTTGTCCTTTAACCACACCAAAATATAGGAAACAAATGTCTTCAAACACTTTGAACATAAATATTTTAAAACATTTCAAATAAAAAAGAATAGAATTGACGGCAACAAATACAAAACAGAAAAAAAAAAGTAGACATTAACGTAAATTAAAAAAATTAACAATAACACTATATTATACTTGTATAGTAACAAACTAGGAAGCCATGTGCAAACCCTAAATGGGCCAGCCTCGGCAAAAAGCTGCAGCCAGTAAACATTCTACTCAGCTACAGCGCTGGTCTTCCGGCCAGGACCCCAGTTTTATACTCCTTAATTTTAAATAAGTATTTACTTATCTTTGAGCCAAGAAGAAATAATTTAAAAATGCTATAAACTAAAATATTATACTTAAACTTAGGTTAGAAGAGTACTTAATTTAAATTAAAACAGTTGTTTAAAATTAAAATAAAAGGTATTAAAACAACAAATTGAATTGTTGTAATTTTGTCTAAAGTTTTCGCGATTTTGCAAAATAAATCACATATTATCATATCATATCATTTATTTATTGCTTCATGACAGTTAACTTAATGACTAGGTCTTAAAATTAGGTATAACGTCATGAACCCGGTAGGGAACTGCAACAATTTTGTACAATTAGGTAATCTTAATTTCTATTTATAATAAAATCTATTCTTATTATATGAATGGTCTTCGAAGAAGTTTTCTAAATTGTAGTATGCTTTGTTTTTAAGGTATGTATATAACAATGTTTTAAATTTATTTATTCTATTTCCTTTTTTTATGTGTTCAGGAATTTTATTATATATTTTGACACACATTACATATGGGCCAGAAGAGTGTATGGTCAGGTTTGAGTTGGGTAAGGCTAGTTGGTCATTATGCCTTAAATTACGGGAAACAGTGAATTTGTCTTTTGATTCATTAAAAAATGATGAATTATTTTTGACAAAGAGTGACGTTTCATATATGTATAAGCAAGGTAGGGTAAGTATATTTAATTCTATAAAGAGGTTTACATGTATCTGTATTTTGTATATTCGTTACAATTCTAATGCATTTCTTTTGTAACTTAAATTTTTTTTCGGCTTCTGTGCTATTTCCCCAAAGTATTATACCATATCGTATCCACGAATGGGCATAGGAATGATATGCGGCTAATGTGGTTTTGGTGTCAGTTGATTTCTTTAATTCTAGTAAAGCGTAAGTGAATCTAGATAGTTTGCTACTAAGCTCATTAATGTGTGATTTCCAATGTATATTTGTGTCTATATTTAGTCCTAATAGTTTGAAGTTACACACTCTATAGTAGTGCCCTGAAAGGTAAAATTTAAATTTAACGGTACTTTCTGGTATGGATGGAATTGCATGAATTTAGTTTTTTTAGTTTTGTGTTTAAGTTTAAGGAGTTTTTACATGGTAAGACTATTGATATATCATCAGCATAAAGGATGCTTTCGGCGTCTATAATTTTAGGGAGATCGTATTTACCGGGTTGACCAACCAACCTTGAAAAAGCTAATTGTAAAGTTAGAGAAAGCTTGGTATTTAGTAATAATTCCGTTAGTAAATAAAACGCGAGTAAAACCCGGTAAATATTGTTTGTATGTATGTATTTACAAAAGAAAAATAAATATAAGTAGTACATCCGTTGTATAGTCACCGCACAAGCTTAGCAGCTTACCATAACGCTAGATGGTGCTGTGTGTTGGTCCGAATTTATTTATTGTGGTTTATTCAACTGCACAACATTATACACACAGCGCAATCTAGCCCCAAACTAAGCACTAGGCTTGTACTAGACAACGTATATACTACATATTATACTATTTTTTTTGTAAATACATACATATTATACATAGGAAGACACCTAGACCAGATCCAAATATTTTTTAATTTATTTAATTGTTGTATTTGTCCGCAGAGCTAGGGCGGCGTGCGATATACCACGCCACTCACCGCGACGCGTACTCCGGCGGCATCGTGCGCGTGTACCACATCAGCCCGCGGGGTTGGGTCAATATCTCCAACGAGGACTGTACCGACCTACATTACAAGTATCAAGCTGAGAAGGGACTCGACCATTAGTGTTGTTGGGATTAATATAACCGTATTTTTTATGTACTTTGTTGTTTTATTTTGTACTAGCAGTTTTACCCGCATAAGGGATGATTTATATTAGACCATCACGAGCGCCGACCGGGTCTGAGGTTCGTTGTACATTGCTCGGCCGCCACTCGGTTGCAACAGACCGATCGCCTGCTCGCCGAGCAATGGACAAAGAAGCTCGTGCTAGTGACGGTTTAATATAAATCGTCATCCATCATTATGTATTTAGAATTTGAATGTTATCTAAACTATTATATTAGTATCGGTTGCTGCGATACAAGCTTGTGCTTAGTGTAGAACCGATTTCTAATGTTTGATAGATAAGATTCATATCTTACTAATATTATAAACGCGAAAGTTTGTATGTAAGTATGTATGTATTATGTGAGGTTGTTACTCTTTCACGCAAAAACTACTTAACCGATTGCGATGAAACTTGGAATATAGGTAGCTGGGGACCCCAATTTACACATAGGCTACTTTATATTCCGATATTCCCGCGGGAACGGGACATACGCGGGTGAAACCGCGGGGCGCAGCTAGTAAATAAATAATTGGCACAATTTCAGCCTTGTGGCAAGCAGAAGCCAATCACTAAGAAGAAGAAGAATATTTAATTTGATCCCTAAGTCCTGGATTTGCTGGTTTCCGGCAAAGGTTTGCAACAATAGAGCACCTCCAAGCTTTGAATCAGCGAAGTTACCGCGCAACTTCCATCGTAATCGGCATCGAAATCCCACTGCGCAAAGGAATAGCCTTCTTCTTCTTCGTTTATATGGCTTTTTCCATTTGGACATTAGCCAGTATCAAGTATTATTAATATTTGCAGGTTTTTGCATTGCATCGAAACAGTCAAGTCGTCATAGTTAAAGTCAAGTCGAGGGATTCATTGTAAAATTGGAGCCATTTTTTACAACGTTTGTCACGGAGCTTTGGAGATAACGCTAAAGTCCATGTTTTGCACCGATTTTCACTTTCATTTAAACTTGTACACTTTCACGAAACTAAACTGATAAATATGCCCCCGAAATTATACAATTTACACGCATTTGAACTAGGTTTAACAAAAATGAAAATTTAGCAACACATCTCCTAACCGCGTTCCCGCCAAAACTCCAAAGGAATAACCTGCGCGGTGAAAACGACAGCGTTTATTCTTAGTTATTGGCTTCAGCTTACCACAATGCTGCAATTGTGCCAATAGTGGTGAGGTGAATAATATAAGATTATTATTATTAGTTCTACAGATTATTGTGATTTGCATGCATTTGAAGCCGGCACCGTCGAGTTGAGCTGTCATTAAAAAGTCTCTTGAGCCCCTCTTTCCAGGATTTTGGAGGACATATTTAAGACATTGGCCATGGGCGCAGCAGCGACGTACTTTACACACTGACATTATAAACTTCTAAACCTACGCATCTATAGTTCTAACTAGCTGTCCCGCGGGAATATAAGGGCAAACCTATGTGTTATTCTAGGACTCCAGCTACCTATATTCCAAGTTTCATCACAATCGGTTCAGTAGTTTTTGCATGAAAGAGTAACAGTCACGTACATAAACTTTCGCGTGTATAATATTAGTAAGAAAATTTAAAATAGTAAATTTATTTTATTAATATAGATGAGAAAGAGGTAAGATTATGGTAGAGAAACATTAGAGAATCAATATACTGACAGACGGATGCAAATTTGGCCTAACTTGAAGCAGAGACGCTTCGCTCGCTTCGTCTATATCTCAATGGTGTAGGTCTGTATGGAAAATAAAAGACAAAGGCAAAATTTCAACAAAATTCTTTAATTCAAAACTTCTCGTTCAAAGACTAGATATTGAAAATACTACAACAATTAAATAAACATACAAGACACTGCGTACAACGCCATCTAGCCTCAATCTAAGGAACAAGGCTTGTGTTATGATAACCTATCATAGCGGAAAAGATAACTATTTAGAAACATAAACTTATGTTTTGTATAAACATACTCATAATAATACATAGAAATTACAGAAACATTCATACTTAGAGCTGTCATAGACGAACGGAGAAAAACCGATTCGGAAAATTCCTATGTTAATATAGGTATTTAATAGGAAAGAATACCTCCTCTGCGGTCCGAACGCGCATCTTCCGTCGTAATTGGCATCGAAATCTCACTACGCAAAGGAATAACCTGCGCGGTTCAAACCATAGCGTTAATTTGCATGCATTTAAAGGCGACGCCGTCGAGTTCAACTGTCATTGAAACCGGCAACTCAAGAGACCTCGTGTTCAATGCCAAAATAAAAAAAAACAATCTGTCAAAATTGTTGTCAGTGTCAGTGTCTGTACAACTACTGAGCCACTCACCGTACCCTGATCCTAACTTTCGCCCCTGTCGCCTCACGTGAAACTGGCCAAATTGCTCAAAGCTGCTAGCAGAAGGCCACAAAGAAGAATCTGAATCTGAATCTGATTGTTAATAACCGCAATTGTGAAAAGGTCAATTACTCAAATATAATTACTTATAGTTTTTCAAGGAATATTGCTCGTTTTTGCTTTTACTCCGAACACCTCGCATTCAATGACAGCTCAACTCGACTGCCCTTCAAATGCATGCAAATCAACGCTGTCGGTTTCACCGTGCACAGGATTATTTCTTTGCGCAGTGGGATTTCGATGCCGATTCCGAAGTAGCGCGGTAGCTTCGCTGTTCTCAATCGTAGTCCACTGTTTCCTCCCTAGATAAAGACATAAGAGGAAATATTATGTTTAAGCAATAAAACCTGTATCTGCCAAGACCATGAATTAGAATACCTATGAAAAAAAAATCAAAACGTAGTGCGTTTTGATGTATTTCCAAATTTAATTTCTATTATAACTAGAAACTGAAAAAAAATACATGGTCATTGGTCTTAGCAGATCGAAATTATACTGTCTGTATGGATTTTTTCGATACGAATTCCGATTTGTAATTTTCCGACCGTGTGGTTTGAACCTTAAACTCAAACAATTAATATTAACTTTACAATTAAACCTTAATTGTGCCACGGCAAGAATAAAACCTGCCACCTTAATCTATAAAAAATTGGCAACTTTTGATCCCTATAATCTTACGGAATCGGAACTTACGCGGATGAAACCACGTGACACAACATGTATAGGTCCTATACAAGGTGTAACGGGTATGCCCTTAAAAGCCGAAAGGGGGTTGTTCTAGACGTCTAGGCGAACAACTTTTGTTCTACGACTTTTGGAAATTCGAACTAATTATAGAAAATTTTAAGTGTAAAGTTTACTTGAAAATCAGCTGTTTCTTAGAGTTCGAGGTCATTGACCTTATGTTGTCCTTTCATTGGTCTATACTACAGTCAAAACTTCAATTACTTGTATTTTTAAAAGCAGCTGTTTTTTCAGTGAAACAACCTCAACATTTTCATTTTTTTTTCGAAGTTTTAAAAGTCGTAAAACAAAAGTTGTTCGCCTAGACGTCTAGAACAACTACTTTTCGGCCTAAAAGGGCATACCCGGTTACATCTTGTATACTGTTCAACACTTCTTCGGTTTGTCTTCAACAAATTTAACCTCTTCAGAGGACTCTTCCAACTCCCAGTCTTTAAGTTGTATCTCTGTCAGTTTGTAGAACTTGCCGTGTTTGCCTATACCTGGAATGAGATGAATAGATACTTAATCCAAACTACAATCTGGATCTACCCAGTATAGCTGCCCGACTTTAGAGTACAAACAGATAAGTCCGAGGTACAGTATTTTACGCATGCCGCGGCGCGGTCTTATGGAGAATTGGAAGCTTGCCACTTTTAAAGAGGCCAATCTTATCGAAATATCGTTAGATAAAACTACGCAATATAATCTAGACGTTTGTAGCCCGCTAAAGTATGTTGACAAATCTTGAATATAAAGAGTATACCTATCTTGTTGAAACTTTTTGACCCCTTCATCTATATCTTGTATCGCATTCCCTAACAAGCTCGTCTGACCTCGTCCCACATGCTATTCTCAGAGATGTCAACGTAATACCTTGTTGAAACTTTTTGACCCCTTCATCTATATCTTGTATCGCGTTCCCTAACAAGCTCGTCTGACCTCGTCCCGCATGCTATTCTCAGAGAGATGTCACCGTACCTTGTTGAAACTTTTTGACCCCTTCATCTATATCTTGTATCGCGTTCCCTAACAAGCTCGTCTGACCTCGTCCCACATGCTATTCTCAGAGATGTCAACGTACCTTGTTGAAACTTTTTGACCCCCTCATCTATATCTTGTATCGCGTTCCCTAACAAGCTCGTCTGACCTCGTCCCACATGCTATCCTCAGAGATGTCAACGTACCTTGTTGAAACTTTTTGACCCCCTCATCTATATCTTGTATCGCGTTCCCTAACAAGCTCGTCTGACCTCGTCCCACATGCTATCCTCAGAGATGTCAATGTACCTTGTTGAAACTTTTTGACCCCCTCATCTATATCTTGTATCGCGTTCCCCAATAAGCTCGTCATGACTGCTTCGTCCCGCATGCTCTCCTCAGAGTTGGGGTTCAGCTGTGAGTTGACTGCCGCTAATTTGTCCATTATCATCGCGTTTTGAGGAAACTTTACTAATGACTTTGCTAGCTTTATGGACTCGCCGAGAGCTGTGGGGTTGAATATTAATTTTTAATAATTAAAAAAAGAAATAGGAGTCTGTAATGGGCTCCTAAACGTCATTGAAATTAGCCAATGCCCATTGAATATCAAATAATTAGTATTAAAAAGTAAATTATTTCCTATAAGCTTGATAGCAGGTAGTTGAAAACACCGTACCTGTACCAGTAGTGGTAAGCTTGCAAGCCAACCCCATCTGATGTGCCTCCGTCCCAGACACCAATCTGCCTGTTATCAGCAGATCGAGAGCTCGGGATAGGCCTATCAGTGAAGTGAGACGACGAGCTCCGAGTAGACCTTGCGGTGCACCTGGAGATAACAGTGCAGGTTTTTATTAGAGCATTCATCATCCCTATACCTAACTGCGTTACATAGGCCTACCCCATACGATGCCGCAAACAGCAATCGCTCGCCACCTCCACCCGTTGACTCCCCATGACCACTACAATGTTGTCGCTCCACCAGTAGGTAGTCGCCACAGCACTTCAGGTAGCATTACATTATGGTTACCACTCGAGGTATTTTACTTCCCAATGGTTATCAATTGTTCGAGCTACATGACATGACCCTTCAGTCATACAGTTCAAAAACGTTCATGTGAGGCTCCCATACAACAAATGTGATTTTAGGTGATAATAATAATAGCCTTTTACTTGGTTGGTTATTATCAGAGTATTGCTTATACATACAGATGTTAGGAAACACCCAAAATAACACATAAATCTTTGTCCCTTGTGGGAATCGAACTTGCAACCTTCTGCTTTGCAGCTGTTCTAAGTATAGTTTATTATAACTCACCGAACCTTCTCCCTAAGCAGCCCAAGACAGCTGTATCCTCAATGACTCTCAGATCACACGCCAGCGCTAGCTCAAACCCTTCAGCCACAGCATACCCAGTTACAGCAGCTATTGTTGTCTTATCACAGAGGGGACGACGGTTGAGGCGATTCTGAAAGTTTAAATACCATCCCATTGATATGTTTGTACTGATACTGTTTCAATGACCCAAAAACCACTGAACTGAACTGAATCCTAAACTCTTTAATCTCTACGTAAACGACCTTGTTGTTGGTCTCAGTAGTAGACGTGTTGGCTGTCATGTAGATAACGTATGTGTCAACAATCTAAGTTATGCTGATGACATGGTCCTGCTGGCACCAACAATCGGGTCGCTCCGGGAGCTCATTGGGGTCTGCGAGTGGTACTCTCAAGAACATGGTCTAATATATAATGTGACCAAAAGTGAATATCTGATTTTTGGGGTTGGCGGTAGGACAATTCTACTTAACGGTGTACAATTAAATAGGGTACATCAGTACAAATACCTCGGTCATTATATTGATGAGAACCTCAATGATCAGGTAGACATTGAGAGGGAACGTAGAGCAATGGCAGTTAGGGCAAATATGATCGATCGCAGATTCGCACGGTGCAGTGTGGAGGTGAAGATTACTCTTTTCCGAGTATATTGTAAAAGTTTCTACACTTGCTCTTTGTGGATGGATCATACAAAGCAGTCGTTAAATGCTCTGCGGATCCAATATAATAACGCGTTTAGGATGTTGATGGGACTGCCGCGATTGTGTAGTGCGTCGAGAATGTTTGCTGATGCTATAGTGGATAGTTTCCAAGCAATTTTAAAAAAGCGAAGTACTTCTCTGCTTAGACGTATACACGGCAGCTCTAACAGCATCCTGAACGTTGCGGCTAATAAATATGAGTTTATTATGTATCACTGCATAAAAGTGGCAGGTGGTTTTGACAAAAGGCATTCATATTTTATAGATTAAATAATGTAATATTGATTGACTAATTGTAATTTTGTTATACCATATAAGGAATATTCTTGTTACTAACATAGCTATAAGTAATTACTAACAAAATAATGGATCTTTGACATCTGATTTAAATAAATAAATGAAATGAAATGAATGATACTTGGTATGTAGGTAGCTAATGACCTGGAATTATTTTCCTTCAGATCTTGTACATACATGATACACAGAAACCAAAAATAGGTTCATATTGTTTTAATTAATGCCCATTGTTCCACCGAAGCCGTTAAAAACAAGTAAATTCATACGGAGTTTAGGGAGGAATGCGTTGAGGAGAAGTGTTGCTAAATTTTCATTTTTGGGAAACCTAGTTCAAATGTGTGTAAATTGTTTAATTTCAGGGGCATATTAATCAATTTAGTTTTGTGAAGGTGTGCAAGTGTAATGAAAGTGAAAATCGGTGCAAAACATGGACTTTATTGTCTCCAAAGCTCCGTGAACAATTCTTTCTTATTCATAAAAATGAATACCTATTCCCCTTGGTCACGGCAACACGCGTGAACGGCTGGACCGATTTCGCTAATTCTTTTTTTGTTGTGATTGCTATCGTCAGCAGAAGGTTCTTATAAAAGAAAAATATTGATATTCCCGCGGGATCGGTGCTTACGCGGGTGGAACCCCGGGGCGCAGCTAGTCAT
This sequence comes from Idaea dimidiata, assembly GCA_949358125.1. Classification (NCBI taxonomy): domain Eukaryota; kingdom Metazoa; phylum Arthropoda; class Insecta; order Lepidoptera; family Geometridae; genus Idaea; species Idaea dimidiata. The sequence continues at coordinate 4,853,592 of OX442342.1, forward strand.
TGTATAAAATGGCCTCTATTAATACAATAATTCCCTCGACTTCACTTTAACTATGACAACTTGACTGTTTCGATGCAAATAACTTGCAAATATTAATAATACTTGACACTCAACGCAAATGACATGAAGGTTATATTCCATTTCAACATTTGCGTTGTCAAACGCAAATGTTGAAATGGAATATAACCTTAAAAAAAGAAGAAGTAAATATGATTACAGACTTACAGAAGCATCTTTCAGAGTATTATATCCTTTCTCAGCTATCTCATCCATATCGAAACCCGAGCAGAACGACCCGCCTTCTCCGTTAAAAACAAGCACTTTAGCCTCAGCATCTTTATCAAAGCAGTCAATAGCCGCTGCCATTTCTCGAAGAGTAGGCTCGTCCAGGCTGTTTCTTGTCTTCTGACGGTCTATGTTGATTGTCATTATCTCACCAAACTTTTCTACTACTATATCTGATTGAACAAAACAGGTTGCATTAGATATTTTTAAAAATTTTGATAACAACTTTAAAATCATTTTTCCCATTTTAATTGTGTTGCTATTATAATTTTAACCATTTTAACAAAGCACTTTGTTTCGGAATCATTACAGAACTCTTCGTCGAAACATTTCCATCCAACATTTATCTGTGTTCGTTATATTTCAGTATAAGCTGTTTCACTAGCGTAAGTTCTGATCCCGCGGGAATATCGGGATTAACAGTAGGGTATGTGTTATTCCAGATCTTCAGCTATCTACATACCGCGTTCCATCGTAATCGGTTCAGCGGTTTTTGCGTGAAGGAGCAACAAACACATAATAATATACAGTCAAAACCTTTTACTTTTAAAATAATGGTAGAAAAAAAGATAGTATGCCTAGAGGTCAGAAATTAAAGAATTATTGTGTGTTATTACTAATTTGTAGTTAGAATGATCAAAATAGGTGAAAAGGCTTATAAATTGACATAAAAATGTAATAAGAACCGCCGGTACCAAAACATAACCTTACTTTTCTTAACATCTTCTGGCTTTATACTTTCTTCTTCGTTTTTCTTTTGAGCGTCAGCATCATTAGATAAACAGCGAATATTTCGAGGTCTTATTATGTTGGAATTAGCAGCGGCGAATATTTTTCGTAATAAAATACGCATTTTGTATTTTCACGCAAAATGAAACTGAAAAACAAGGGCTGACGTTGACAGTGACGTTATTGAAAAATCTTTGACACTGACAGTAAAAAAAAGAAATGAGTGCCAAAGTTATAACAACTCCCTCTATGAGGCAGTAGCAAAACAATACTAATTCGCTGCTTAATTTATCAAATACTAGATGGCAGCGCATGTATTTTAACTTAAGACTGACCTTCAAACTCCATTATTTTACTGCTTTTGTCGAATATTCCCTATCCCTATGTCTAGGCACCCAAAAAATGAAATTTACTTTTAAACAAAAAAATACTATTTTAACAAATTATTAAAACTAAAGCGGTTTTTACTTCCCATCCTACCACCGAGGGTTGCCTGCAAGAGTTCGCTCTAAGCGATAAAGCCCATTTTTTTTTATTATCGGTTGTGAACCGATTATGGCCATTAGGAAATTAGCCAGTGTCATGTATTCTATTATATTATGCAAGTTATTTGCATCGAAACAGTCAAGTCGTCATAGTTAAAGTCAAGTTTAGGGAATCATTTGTAAACACGGCGGTCATTAACAAACAATCTTCATGGAGCCTTGGAGACAACACTAAGTCAATGTTTTGCACCGATTTTCACTTTCATTCCACTTGTACACCTTCACGAAACTAAATTGATTAATATGCCCCCGAAATTAAACAATTTGCACGCATATGAACTAGGTTTCACAAAAATGAAAATTTAGCACCACATCTCCTCAACGAGTTCCCGACAAGACTCGATAAAGCCCATTGCCTACGAACTTATTAAAAAACATGGCGTCAGATATCCGCGCTACCATGACCGTTTGTCGTTGATATGTCGTCCTTTTGTCGTCCAAAAAAAATAAAGTAAAAAAAAATACCTCGACTACTTTTAAAAACCACAAACAATTAAAAAAAAAAAAATCTTTTTATTTATTTTAAGTATGAATTTTTTTATAATTATTTGATGTAGGTAGGTATATTACATTTCTTTTTTTTTTTTTTTTTAGCTGAACGACAACGCGACGACTTATAAGACATCATGGTAGGGCCCAATGGGTAGGTACCTAATCAACAATTTTTAGACGGCCACGGACTGATTTTCAGTTTCAGTCATGTTTGCCGATTTTGTAAGAAATATTGGCACACTTCGCGCTACCATACCATGCTCGTTTGTCGTTGCTATGTCGTTCTTTTGTCGTTTAAAAAAATAAAGTATATACAAATAAAAAATACCCCGACTACTTTTAAAAACCACAGACAATTTAAAAAAGTCGTTCTTTATTTTTTGAAGTTTTTTTTAAATTATTTGTTGTGTTTTTAATATTTTTTTTAGCTGCACGGCAACGGCACGACTTCGCGACGACTTATAAGACATCATGGTAGGGCCCAATAATTGTTTCTCGTAATTTTATCGTCCTTTTCTAATTATCGTCTTCTTAAAGCGCGAGAAAATAAAATACCCCCGCCTAAACCACAAATTAAAAAAAAATACATAATTTTGTCTTAAAACGCGAATAAAACCCGGTAAATATTGTGTTTTTAATAATGACATTATTTGAAGTGTCTTCAATTATTTTAGTCTTAGCGACGACTTATAAGGGATGATTTATATTAGCCCGTCACGAGCGCGGGTCGGGTCCGAGTTTCGTTGTCCATTGCTCGGCCGCCACTCGATTGCAACAGACCGATCGACTGCTCGCCGAGCAATGGCGGTCTAATTTAAATCATCCCTAAAGAGACTAATTAATAATTTAATATAACTTGTTCAGTGGGGCACCACTTTTGAACCCGGACTATCTAGGTCTAACATTTTAACTATTATGTAAACCCAAGAAACTTAACCACAAGTTCTTTACAACCATAGTCAACTTAGTAAGGAGCAACTTAAACCGCTTATTAAGGTTAATTTAATAAATATCTGTTTGGAATGATTCCGTGAAAATAGCATTGCTAACTGCTCATTTTTAGTTCTGCCTGCCTATGTAGTTATGGCAGATCTAAATCGTTCGATGCTTTATGATTAAGTTCCTGTTGATGATTGGATCCCATATCAATCTGCTAATCTACCTACTAATATTAAAGATGTGAAGGTTTGTATGTCTGTTTTCCTCCTTCAAGCATAAAAACCCCCCTTACTTATAAACGCTAAGTAATTCGCTGCATAACATAACTGTGCATCGTTTGTCTTTTACTGTCACATGAAGTTTCAAAGTTGACAGATAGAGACAAACGTCACATAACTTAGTCATGTGTAAATAATATTTATTTTTTCATCACATCTATTCGAAAAGAGGTAATCCAATCCCTGTAAACTAGGCTGGAACTAGCCCTTTGCTAGCGCTCACGCTAACTCGCCGGAAAAACGTTTTGCCTCCCTGTTAGCAGGGATTTTACTTTTCCGGCTACTGATTGGCTGGGGCGATTTGAATCTGGAATGTGTATATCTGTAAAAAGTTTTAATCACCAAAGAGTTCCAATAGAAATAGAAGAGGAATACACTAGGAATAGAACAGGAGTAGAATAGGAGTAGACTAATAGTAGAGTAGGAGACTCGGAATAGACAAGGAATAGTCTTTGAAAGGCACTTATTTTCTCGTAGAGGGCAATGAAAAGTAGAATGTCTACCTCAGGAGCAAATACTATTTTTAGCTCGAGTGAGGGAGGTACTTTGAATCCCTCGATTCGCTCAGGATTCTACTCAAGAATCCTTCGATTCACTCTGGATTCAAAAAACACTTTTGCCGTAAAAATAGTCTTTTCAATCTACTATTGTAAGGGAATAAGTCGGTATAGCTATTCGAAAAACACGAGACCGATAAACAACCGATTGATATAGGTAGCTGGAGACTTGGAATATCACTTAAGCTATTTTTTATCCCGATAATCCCGCGGGACGGGACTTACGCGGGTGAAGGTGATGGTAGTTTCAAATACGAAGTTAACCTATCATTATACTTTATTATACTAAGACAGCTCACGATCTTATCAAAACAAAATAATCGACTTATATATTTACTACTCGAACTTAATAAATTGTCATTCAGATAGAATTTATTGATTATATTTGATTATAGGTAGTTTTAATCTATCTATCTTAGAAGGCAGATGTTCATCCATTTATTTCTAGACTGGCTGCGTCCCGCAGTTTGACCCGCTTAAGTCTCGATTCCGTTTGAATATCGGGATCAAAAGTAGCCTCTGTTACTCTTTGATAATGTAGCTTTTTATTGGTGAAAGAATTATTGAATTTGGTCCAGTAGTTTCGGAGATTATCCCCAATATTCATACACTAGCTGCGCCCCGCGGTTTCACCCGCGTAAGTCCCTTTCCCGCGGGAATATCGGGGTAAAAAGTAGCCTATGTGTAATTCCCGATATCCAGCTACCAATATTCCAAGTTTCATCGCAACCAGTTCAGTAGTTTTTGCGTGAAAGAGTAACAACCTTATATACATACATACATACTTACATACATACAAACTTTCGCGTTTATAATATTAGTAAGATACATTTACCAACGTTACCTACGTCTTTTAAATATTTGTATAAAGTTACAAACCGTGCCCTGTTGGTTTACTTGAAATTACATCTAAATGTACCTACTGAAACAATTTAGTCGTATCTATACACAAACGACCATAATTAACTCAGTTTTTGACACATTTTCGCTGACGTTTATTATCTGTCACTCACAATAGCAAGACAAAGCATTAACCTACACAAAGAGTTGTTTGTGAATACGGCTGAATAATACTTATGTCACCTCTAAGCTAAGCGTCTTGTATATCCTCCTAATCATATAAAGCTGAAAGTTTGTGAGTATGTGTGTATGTATGTGTGTTTGTTACTCAATCACGCAAAAACCACTGAACCGATTGCGATGAAACTTGGAATATAGGTAGTACCGGAAATAACAGAAAGGCTACTTTTTATCCCGATATTCCCGCGGGAAAGGGACTTAGCTAGTAAAGAATAAAGACAATAACAAATCCAAAGCTCTTTCCCTTAGTCCGTGACACGACATTGTTTCTCCCCGCCATACACAACACACACACCATGTAATTAACATTTAGCGAAAATTGGACATTCCAACCATCCCACCCTAAAATCAGAGCCCAGTTACTAACTAACGTTTAATCTGTGGTTTTAACTTCAAAATCGTGAACTCAAACAGCGACGAAAGTCACGATTTTCGGCTTTAAATTGTTTAAAAAGCGCTTAGTAAATGCTAACCTAGACTCGAAATGATAGCCCGAAATATCATAATTATTGTTGTATGAGGCTGTTTGTTACACCGTAGTGTAACAACGAAGGTAATAAAACACTTTATTTATCGGGTTTAGTCGCGTTTTATTCATGTTTTTTAAACCCGGTGAATAAAGTGTTTTATAATGCAAAATCGCGAAAACCATAGAAGAAACGAATGTTCGGGAACTTTGGCGTTAAGAAAAAATATATGTTGTTGATTTTGCCTTTTCGTTAAACCTAGTTCAAATGGGTGTGTTCAAGTGCGTTTAGCTTAATATGTTCAACAGTACACGGATAAAGACTGCGATGAACGAATGAATGAATATTTTAGTTAATTCAACGTTCGAAGAATTCAATATTTTGGTCCTAAAAGGAAATAAATCAAACAATATTGCACGACATTACACACAGCGCTATCTAGCCCCAAACTAAGCACTAGGCTTGTACTGTGGGTACTAGATAACGGATATTATACTACATATATACTTTTTTCTTTAATATTTATGTATTGTAGTAAGTAGATACAGTTATAATTGTAGTTGTAGTAGACACGCTACAGTTCAGCTACAGTGTAATCACAGTTTTGTTGGCGCGTCGCGTCGCGTCGCTTAGTCAGAATATACTCACTACCTAATCTAAATTTAAAAGAAGACCGTTCAAAATGGACCAGCTGTGCTCCACAGATATCAAATTTGGCACTTTTTTATTCCTAAAAGAAGAAATATGGATTATTCAATAGATTTTCGTGATCTAAAACCACTATGTCAGTATTTTCGTTTTATTTCCGCTAAATTAAAAGTTATTGTATGTTAAAGTCTCACAGTTAGAAGCACTACACTATTCTCTTAAGTTAGTAGATATTGAGCCGCCATTTTTAGGTTTGGAGCTCCTAACCCTGAAACTTTAATATCTTGTGTTTTAGGAATGCCTTTAAATTTTCATTAATTGACCCTATAGGTCTGAGCTCTAAGGAAAAACGCCGATCTTCTTTCTTTCTACTTTTCCTTATCGGCTGTGAACCGATTATGGCCATTTGGAAAGTAGCCAGTGTCAAGTATTATTAATTTTTGCAAGTTGTTGCAATTTGCATCAAAACAGTCAAGTCGTCGTCAAATCAAGAAAGGCATTGTAAATGGCGGCTCTTTATAATGAATGTTCACGCGAGCTTTAGAGACAACTCTAAAGTCCATGTTTTGCACCGATTTTCACTTTCATTACACACTTGTACAACCTTCACGAAACTAAATTGATTAACGAAATTAAAAAATTTGCACGCATTTGAACTAGGTTTCACGAAAATGAAAATTTAGCACTGCATCTCCTTAAAGCGTTCCCGCTAAAACTCTTCTACTACGGTGTGACCTTTACCCGAAGTTAGCACTACAATTTATAAGAAGTGATCAACGCATACCTGTGTAATGTCCCTTGAGTTTAGGTTTTGGCTGACGGTTCCCATAGGAAACAGAGGTAGGTATGCTGTTTGATTGTCACGCGAGGTTTGGTCAGGTTACTCTGATTGGGGCAGGGTGACCATATCGGGGTCGTTTTATACAATACTAGCTGTTCGCGCCGTTCCGTTCGTCGTACATCCGTCGCTGTGTCTATGCTGTACAGCGGGTGTCACGTCACATTAATTCCACATTCATTCATTATATTCTTGTAATCGAATCAACACGCGAAGCTCCCCATGTAACCGTTTGCCCTATGTATTATTCAATATAATAATTACTACCCGAAAACGCCTTTACTTTTAACTTCCACAAACATGTGGCGACCGTGAGTTTAACTGCAATCATCCGATAAAGAAGATCCGTAATCTTTCCGCTGCGACGACGGGTCAAGGTCCAACCACGTGCACCGGTATAGAAAGAAAGAAAATAAGTTTATTCAGACAAGCACACAACTAAACAAAAAGATATACAAGATCAGAGAAGATGGAAAAAAATATACATAAGTACCTATATAATGAAAATACAAACAATACAATAAAAAAAAACAGACAAATTTTATACAATCAGGTCAGAAAGAAGTCGTGCGCTGCCCGAATAGGCACAATCTCAGCGAAAAGCTGCTGCTAGTGTACGAATACCTAAGTAGGTACCCAGCAGTGCTGGTCTTCCGACTGCACCCATCGTGCTTCTCGGCCTCCCACTTAAACAATAAATAAAAATTAATAAGTATATATACAGGGTTATGGGTTTCGAATCCAAAACCGTTCAGGGGGTGATTTTTCACATCAAAACGAATAAGGTTTGAACGGTTTTGGATTCGAAACCCATAACCCTGTATATACAGGGTTATGGATTTCGAATCCAAAACCGTTCAGGGGGTGATTTTCCACATCAAAACGAATAACTTTTGTTCTACGATTTTTGGAAATTCGGAAATTTTTTTTGCAAATTTTAAGGTTATATCTCACTGAAAAAAGACGACTGTTTTTGAAAATAAATTCAATTTAAGTTTTTATTGTAGTAGACCAAACTAAAAGAAAGGACATCTTAAGGTCAATGACCTCTAACTCTATGAAACAGCTGATTTTCAAGTAAACTTTACACTTAAAATTTTCGAAAACTACTTTGAATTTCAAAAAGTCGTAGAACAAAACTTATTCGTTTTGATGTGAAGAATCACCCCCTGAACGGTTTTGGATTCGAAACCCATAACCCTGTATACATATGGATACCTACAAGGACGTCTTTCACAATATCTCGTCATGTAACGTGAGCCACCGTCAATCGCCGGGAGAAATATGTGCCCTGCAGTTTCACCCGCGGAAGTGAAAAACGCGTTATCCAGGGCGCGGGCGGCCGAGCGGTTGCACTTTTTAGTTCATTACTCGGGTTCTACTAATTGAATTTCGATGCAAAGTATGCCTCGCGACGTTATTCGAAAATAGAACTATTCAATATTGAAAACCAGATTTCAATTGGTTTAGTAGTTTTTAATAGTCTAAGGAGCTTCTTTTCTTCTTTTCGTATCAGTCGGTTCGACCTAACTAAATTGTGCCTGTCCAATGCTCCGCCACAGCAATCGCGGCATCGTTGGCCTCCATGAGGTCATCCATTGTGCAGGTGGTCGGGCACAATGGACACTGGAGCAGGTGCAACATGGATTGCGATGGAGCTCCACAATCACATTGCTCTTCCGTTGGCGGAATGTACCTCTAAGGAGCTGATAGAGAAACAGACAAAAAGACAGAGAGACATGAATTTTAAAAATTATATAATTTTTTTATACTACTTATCCTAAGTTTTTTTTTAATTTACTTCGAAGTACAGACTTTTTATCCTCTCTTTCTTTATTATAAGTATACAGAAACCAGCGGTGTCCCGTGGTTTCACCCCCATAAGTCCCCTGTAGAAATTTAGATTTAGATTTTTTAATCCTATCCGATCCTGCATCATAATAATATAAAGAATACTCTCCAAATTTACGTTCACGTCAGTCCGAACTTGACAAAGCGTGTTGTAGCTAAATAGAAGATAGATAAATAAGTTCTTTGAACAATAAACAGCGCCATCTAGTCCCATCGTAAGCTGCTAAGGCTGAAATCTATAGCCCTAATCCGTACTTTGTCTTTGCTAAGCAAAAACTTTGACTTAAGACAATTTTTGGTATTTATTTTCTCACATAAAATACTCTTCCGCCCAGGCTGGTTCGTCCACGGCTATACTGAAGTAAATCGTGTCTTAGTCAGTAATTCAATCCGTACTGTTTACCGACACATTCTCCAAACACCTCTCAACATGGTGCTCCTACAGGCACTACAGTACAGGCCTCTTGTCGTTTGCCACAGCAGCCCCGGGCTTCCATAATGCCCTGCATTCGCTCGGCATCTTAATGACTCCTCAATCTCCTATTTTGACAATAAAATACCAGAAAATTGGATCTAGATTGCTTCTAGATTGATATCGTTGTGAAAGGGACTTTTTGATCGATTTCGTTTCGGTTGGTTGGTAGGCAATGTTGGTAAAATTAACCCCATAAGCAGCTACATCTAGCCATCACTTACATACAGCGTAACTGTAACTGTTTTCACTGGAAAGTGATCCTGTAGATGGGACTCAATCGAGCCTTGGTCGAAAAATAGTAGACAAGAAACACATTCATGTTCTTAAATTCGCTGCTCGAGATGGGAACTTGCGTGGCCGAGCGGTTGGGCACTAGGGTACTGATCCAGGGACGCAAGTTCAAATCTCGCCGCAAGTGAATTCTTTTAAATATTTCTAGTATAAAAAAGGTAATGGATGTTTTGATTGTAATAGACCAAACTAATTGACAGGACAAATGACCTCGAACTCTAAGAAACAGCTGATTTTGAAGTAAACTTTACACTCAAAATTTTCGAAAACTACTTCGAACTTCCAAAAGTCGTAGAACAAAAGTTGTTCGCCTAGACGTCTAGAACAACCCCGTTTCTATGCAAACCGACCTTAGTTTAGGCAATTCTTAGGTCCAGGTATCTACAAAATTATGAATTTATGGGACACATCGCAGTTATAACGAGGTAAGAACACGCACGTACGTCCTCCGTCGCAGTCGAGAGTGTAATGCGTGTGATAATCACTATTATTTTATTCTAAATTTAAAATTAGTGATCGTCTGTAGTGCAACTAGTTTGAGCAGTGATTATAATATTTCGATTTCGGTAAAAAAAATTCGGCTCTAGTTAAGATTCAATGTTTAGGTCAATAGAATTTGTGAGTTCGAAGATGAGCCGGATCGGTAGGGGGGTTGGGGAGATAGGGGGTCGTGAGGTCTCAGTTCGGGGCGAACTCTTAGTTATTAGTATCTTAGTTCCTGCAATACAAGCTTGTGCTTAGTGTAGAGCCGATTTCTAATTGACCGAACGAGCGAAGCGAGTGAGGTCCAGTGTAGACGGGCCTCGCGCTTGTATCTTTGTATGTTTGTTCGACGATAACTTCAGTATCGTAGCTCTGATCTTCATGAATTTTGGTATGCGCGTAGTTTAGGTCAATAGAATTTATGAGTTCGAAGATGAGCCGGATCGGTAGGGGGGTTGGGGAGATAGGGGGTCGTGAGGTCTCAGTTCGGGGCGAACTCTTAGTTATTAGTATCTTAGTTCCTGCAATACAAGCTTGTGCTTAGTGTAGAGCCGATTTCTAATTGACCGAACGAGCGAAGCGAGTGAGGTCTAGTGTAGACGGGCCTGGCGCTTGTATCTTTGTTCGACGATAACTTGAGTATCGTAGCTCCGATTTTCATGAATTTTGGTATGCGCGTAGTTTAGGTCCATAGAATTTATGAGTTCGAAGATAAGCCGGATCGGTAGGGGGGTTGAGGAGATAGGTCTCAGTTCGGGGCGAACTACTAGTTTACTAGTCCATTTACAGAGATTTTGTTTTTTGTAGGATTTTAACACCAACAGCTTAATCTTTTTACAAATTAAGAATGATTATTAAACGAATAATATAACGAAAGACAAGAAAACGATCACACAACATTCCTTAATTACGAAAATCGACCACAATTCGTAACATAAACATGAATTATTTACGTTTAACATTAATGGACGTTAACATTCCCTGCAAAAATGTCAGATCTTGGAGTATATATCGCAAGCAAACGCAACGATACCGCGATCTAGGAGGTATGTTGAGCGCCATCTATTGACACATTTTTAGAACTTGATTATTTTCTCTTTTTGCACCCCCTATCTCCCCAACTCCCCTACCGATCCGGCTCATCTTCGAACTCATAAATTCTATGGACCTAAACTACGCGCATACCAAAATTCATGAAGATCGAAACAACGATACTCAAGTTATCGTCGAACAAACATAAAAAGATACAAGCGCCAGGCCCGTCTACACTGGACCTCACTCGCTTCGCTCGTTCGGTCAATAAATTCAATTCATTCATTCATTTTCGGTTTCGGTTTCGGCATCGAAGCCCCTGACCATCCCATCCCTAGTTAACTCTCGTAGTTGGTCGCGCGGCACGGGCTGCGGTCGCCAGGTTGTATAATTAGAAAATGAAAGGGTGCGGTGTGCGCACGCGGCCGCGGGCGAGTGCAGTATCGCTCACCATCGCGCGAGCGGCGCTGGGTAGTGTAGTGATGGTAGTTGCTTGTTGTCGATAACTTTATAGAGCACAGTTATGGTAGGTACGAAGTTACGAAGCCCTTAGTATGAGTTTTGATAGTTTATCGTCTAGATGAAACTGGCAGTTTACTTCCATACATTATTTTAGTTCATAATAGTCACCGCTAGGGGCGCTGATGGAAAATGTATGAAGTAAACTGCCAGTTTCATCGAGACGATAAACTATCAAAACTCGTTCTAAGGGGACTGTTTGATGCATAATGATATTATTATAAACCCTTTGCAGTTTTTTTTCTCGGATTAGAACTTATTAGCTGATGGCCGTTTGCGAAAAGTCAGCCAGTATTAAGTTATCAAAATTATTGCAGATCAAAGAAGTTATATTACTAGAAGTAGAATGCTCACGTAGAACTAAAAAGTGTTGCTTCAACAGCATGCAACAGGGAAACATCGGGATAAAAAGTAGCCTATATGTTATTCCCGGTATCCAGCTACCTATATTCCAAGTTTCATCGCAATCGGTTCAGTAGTTTTTGCGTGAAAGAGTAGGTAGTAACAAAGTCACATACATACATACAACTTTCGCGTTTATAATATTAGTAAAATGATAATTGGCTGAAAGGTCAACTACAAAATTAAAAATGGATTTTCTTGCAACTAAATACATTGAAGCGTAGGTGTAGTTTAATGTATTCAAATTCGGTTAATGTTTTCGATAGACACGCAATGTCCCATCTCTACAGTAAAAAATACTCCCCTCCCTAAGGGCAAATGGCAACATTCTTTATTTTCGAAATTCGAATATTAATAAGGCGAGCATACACCGTATTTCACATCGAGGTCTTCCCTCTCTCTCGTACTTAAGCGGGGTTTACACTGTTCGAGTGAACTCGGGCGAGTTCACTCGGATCGTCACTTGTATAGTATTACTTTGTATTCAGTAGCGTAGACTGGTGATGCCATTAAGGGTCTCATCGTGTTTCACTGCCATTTTCCCTCTTCTAGATGAGCGTGCTCCATTTTAGTAGCCCCTCTTATCACTTACCATCAGGTGAGTGAAGGGTTTCTTCTAGGTAAGCGTGCTACATCTTCTAAGATGTAGCACACTACGACGCCTCGACGACGAGGCTACGCAAAGTGACGATGTGGTCTACCACATCGTCGCTTTCCATCAGGTGAGATAATGGTCAAGCGTTTACCTACCAACTATAAAAAAATAAAAAAAAAGATAGTGGAAAAACGCTCTTCAATCGTGTTTAAGTAGGCTTCATTGAATAGAACACTTATTATGTAATGTAACTTACCTAATGAACTGAAAATCCCGGTCGGATTCATCGAAAATTGTTGATTTTCGACAAACAATTTTCGATGATTTCGTTTTGGAATATTTTCATTTGTAGCGTTTGTAAAAGACATTGTTCCTTATATTTTGGTGTTGATTTTAAATAAAAATGTGGAAAGTTAGCCTTAGCACAGTTAAGACGTTTTATTTTTCAGCTCAAATTTCCTAAGGCTTCGAAACAATAAGAAGTTATTGTCTTGTAACTACTCTAAAATGTAGGGAACAATGTCATTTACAAACGCTACCAACGAAAATATTCTAAAACATTGCGTCAGAAAATAATCAACAATTTTCGATAAAACCGTCAGGGATTTTCACTTTAGTGAAAATAGGGGCCCTAATATAAATCCGGTACAAACCTTGTCAATCCAATACAATACCTACAAGTTTCTTCGTGATGTTCGACATTTATTTAGTTTTAAATTTTAATTTTTTAAATGTGCTGTAGATATTTGTAAAGTTTTAGTTATTTATCCAATAAAGTAATATTTATCTACTAGCTGCGCCCCGCGGTTTCACCCGCGTAAGTCCAGTTCCCGCGGCATTATCGGGATAAAATGTACCCTATGTGTTATTCCCGGTATCCAGCTACCTATATTCCAAGTTTTACCGCATCGGTTTAGCGGTTTTTACTTGATTGAGTAACAAACACACATTCACACATTCTCACAAACTTTCAGCTTTATAATATTATAGTAGGTTCTATCGATCTACAAGCCGAGAGCAAGTGCAGTCGGCTAGTGGCGACCTCTGTGGCGCGTCGGGCAAACGATTTACTGCAATGCAGAAGGTTGCGGGTTCGATTCCCGCTGGGTGCAAATATTTATGCTTAAAAATAAATATTTGTATCTGGTCTGGGTGTATTTCTATGTATAATATGTATGTATTTACAAAAGAAAAATAAATATAAGTAGTATATCCGTTGTCTAGTCACCGTAACACAAGCTTAGCAGCTTACCATGGGGCTAGATGGCGCTGTGTGTTGGTCACAGAATTTATTTATTTATTTATTATTTAGTGTAACCTCGGCATTACATTAACCACCAACCTCTCCCTGCCTGTAAAACGACCTTACCGGACCGAGATGTTTTATCTGTGGAGATTTATCTAAACTCTATAAATATTATGTAAAACTTTTATGTAAACCTATAATTATGTAAGGTGGGTTCTTTTAAGTTGAACTCAGACTTGAGTCACGATAGTTTTACTGTTCTATGGTTCCGTATATTCCGTACAAAACTGTACACCACACTCTGGACCTTCTAAAATACAAGCTCTGCTTAGTTTAGAAGTATACAGTAAGATCATTACTAATTAAGCAAATGAGTTTTGGCGGGAATGCGTTAAGGAGATGTGTTGCTAAATTTTCATTTTTGTGAAACTTAGTTCAAATGCGTGTAAAATGTTTAATTTCGGGGGCATGTTAATTAATTTAGTTTCGCGAAGGTGTACAAGTGTAAATAAAAGTGAAAACCGGTGCAAAACATGTACTTTAGCTTAGTGTTGTCTCCAAAGCTCCGTGAACAAACATTGTAAAAAATGGCCCCCTTTTTGCAATGATTCCCTCGACTTGACTTTAACTATGTCGACTTGACTGTTTTGTTCGATGCAAATAACTTGCAAATATTGATAAAACTTGACACTGGCAAATGTCCGAAAGGAAAAGCCATTTTTAAAGAAGAAGAATTAAGCAAATGTACCTACAACCTAAACAATACTTTTAATCTTTCTAATATTATAAACGCGAAAGTTTGTATGTATGTATGTGAGGTTGTTACTCTTTCACACAAAAGCTACTGAACCGATTGCGATGAAACTTGGAATATAGGTAGCTGGGGGCCTGGATTAACACATAGGCTACTTTTTATCCCGATATTCCCGCGGGAACGGGACATACGCGGTTGAAACCGCGGGGCGCAGCTAGTACTTTAATATTGCTAAGTGTATCTTAAGTACCTACCTAATTTTTGTGTAATTGTGCTGAACTGTACAAACTTTTTAATAAACATTTTTATTTATTATTATTTATTCTGAAGGACTGTATTTCTTCTTTTTCTGCTACGGCCTCTGTGGCGAGTCGGCTAAAGGTCCGACTGCAATGCATGCGGGTTCGATTCCCACCGGGTGCAAGTATTAATGCTTAAAAATAAATAGTTGTTTCTGGTCTGGGTGTTTTATATGAATGTTACAAAAAAAGTATAATATTTCGTAATTTGTTTTTATTGCTCAAGGAAAAATTCATCTTTGAAAATTCACTCGCGGCGAGATTTGAACTCGCGTCCCTGAATCAATACTTCAGTGCATCAACCATACTTACTGAGGAACTCGTGTGGCCGAGTGGTTGAGGCAGTGGAGTATCGATCCAAGGACGCAAATTAAATCTCGCCGCGAGTGAATTTTTGAAGATGAATTTTTCCGTTAAAATATTTGAAGTAAGGTATAATATTATGTACTTAGTATATCAGTTATCTAGTAACCATAGTACAAGCCTAATGCTTAGTTTGGGGCTCGATTGCGCTGTGTGTAATGTCGTGCAAATTAATTATTACTTTTATTCTTATTTTCGTAATAGGTGTGTCTTACCCAGTGTTAGAGTTGTTAGGACAGGTAGGTATTCTATAACTGAATCGTCTCAACATAGAATCAGCATTGTTAGATTTTTTTTAAACGGCTTAGCATATTTTAGAATTTTTGTAGAGTTTCGCTTAAGTATTTGAAGTGTTAGTGTTTCTTGCAAATTTACTAACAATTGCAAAACCGCTTACGAGAAAAATCCAAAGATGCTGAAACTTTTTTGAAAAACCTAAATACGCTGCCACAACAGAATTTTAAAGCTCGTTGGACGGAGAATTTCGCATCGACTCGTTCATCAAATAGACCTTAAGTCGTGCCTCTGCGCATCACGCCTTAGAACCTAAGGCATAGCTACTTACGACCTTTATCCAATAGAAATCTTAGTCCGCAATGTTAATAATTAGTTACCTATAAATACAGTAATTAAATGTTTTTATCACCATAATGGATTACCATAGAAAAGACAAGATGGCGCCTCGGGTTAAAGCTAAATAATAGGTTAAAACTAGGTTGAAAGCCCCAATTTGCGTTGTAACATACTAAATATGGTGTTCGATAACTTGGTATGATTAATTAGGTTCAATTGATGATTAATTACTTGAGTGTTAAGTGAATGTACGTTTGTTAACAAAACTATATCAAAATCGGTTCATTCTTCTTCTTCTTCTTTAAAATGGCTTTTCCATTCGGATATTTGCCAGTGTCAAGTATTATCAATATTTGCTGGATATTTACATCGAACGAAACAGTCAAGTCGTCATAGTTAAAGTCAAGTCGAGGTAAAAAGGGGGCCATTTTTTACAATGTTTGTTCACGGAGCTTTAGTCCATGTTTTGCACCGATTTTTACTTTTGTTTACACTTGTACATCTTCACGAAACTAAATTGATTAATATGCCCCCAAAATAAGCAATTCACACGCATTTAAACTAAGTTTCACAAAAATGAAAATTTAGCAACACATCCCCTCAACGCATTCCCGCCAAAACTCCCGATTCATTCGCAATGACAAAGCAATGCAACGCAATTGTCAAAGTACGCACTAAAGATTTCAGCCTAAGTTATGTAACGTTTGTCTCTGTCTGTCAACTTCTAGTAAAAGACAAACGATACATAGTTATGCAGCTGTTAATCAGCATTTAAAAGTTAGGGGGTAAGTAACTGAAAGATATGTTGAACTAATAAACTGAGCTGGTATTCCGAAAAAAATCCTTTTTATCCGAATAATTATACAAGATGTAACAGGTAAGCCCTTTTAATCCGAAAGGGGGTTGTTCTAGACGTCTAGGCGAACACCTTTTGTTCTACGACTTTTGAAAATTCGATCTCTTTTTTGAAAATTTTGAGATTAAGTTTCACTGGAAAAACAGCTGTTTTTGAAAAAGAAGGTAATTGAAGGTTTGATTGTAGTAGACCAAACTAAATGAAAGAACAACATAAGGTCAATGACCTCGAACTCTAAGAAACAGCTGATTTTCAAGTAAACTTTACACCTAAATTTTTCGAAAAGTACTTCGAATTTTCAAAAGTCGTAGAACAAAAGTTGTTCGCCTAAACGTCTAGAACAACCCCCTTTCGGATTAAAAGGGCAAACCCGTTACATCTTGTATATCCGAATACAGCTACTTTGGATAGTTTTTTTTTCGGGTAATCTCGGTTTTGCGCGAGTGAAATCGCGGGTTAGGGCTAGCATAAGTTTCAGAAATTGTACCACAGATTCGTTGTAGGACAAGAACTTTTAAAAGTTTCTAAAAGCTTTTATAACTGAGTAGTTTCATTTCTTTTCAGTTATATTATCTTTTATTTTATGACGCGGCTTCACCCGCCCAAGTTGCGATCCCGCGTTGTTCTTACACCTACTTACCACAATGCAAAAATCCACACTTAATAATGATGATGCCAGGCGCGGCAGCGCTAGGCTTCAACTGACCTGGTCGTCCGTTTAAGTGTGGATTTTTGCATTCCGGTAGGTAGGTGAAGTAAGGCAAAATTTGTATGTCAGTAAGTGACGATGACGATGGATGACGATCGATGACGATGGATGACGATTATTGACGATGGATGATGATAGATGACGATGGTTAAAAAACAACGAAATTACGCAAATTTCATTTTTTACCAGGATATCCGGACTTGATAATTATTGATACGTTTTTCAAATGCTTATTCATCAAAGTTATAAGTTTAAGCTTTTATGAACACCTGCATAATTTCTGATCCCGTGGGTATTGTGAAAACCCCTTCCTAAGTAGATAACTATCACACAGAACACACTCCAAAATTCATGTTTCGAGGGCCAACCATTTTGGCTGTAGGTACGTTGTTATATAGGTCTTTGAATTTATAGATAAAAAATAACATTTGAGTTTCCAAACCATCTTTCATAACGCTGCACAGATCTACGTATCGGAACTTATTCACTTAGACTTTGACCGCGCCCACTTTGAAAACGTTTTCGTTCGAATTTAATTCGTACGGTAACGTACGAACGTACCTCGCGTCGTCATATACGTACGACTAACTCGTTGCAGTCTGCGCGTTTCCATAGAACATGGAAGGCGGGATTGTTCCTAAGTATTCGTATTTTACTTCACGAATGAAATTCCGATGAAAACCTATCTAAAGTGTCGCCTTACTAGTGTAGAAATTATTATTTTCTAGAATCATTTTAAAGGAAAAAAATCATCTTCAAGCCACTTGCGGCGAGATTTGAACTCGCGTCCCTATTGGATCCAGAAATATTTCTAGTAAATATGCCTTGGACAACAAAAACTTAATTACAAAATAATTATTATTTTATTTACACTTTTCCCGGGTCTTAATGGCGTGAAATTCAACTCATTAAATTTTCCTTACCTCGACGTTTCGATCATATTACAATGATCTTTGTCTCAAGGGGAAAATTTAAAAAGTTGAATTTCACGCGATTAAGACCCGGGAAAGTGTAAATATTAGGGGTTAAAGTATGAAATTGCCGATTTGTACTGAAAATCTTAATTGTTTATTTTTTAAATAAACTAATTTATTTAATCAAAATAGTTGCCATTATTATTTATACATTGCTGCCATCTAATGGGAAGGTTATTAATGCCTTTGCGATAGAACTCCGACGAACTAGACTGCACAAACTGTGTGAAAGCATTTTGTACTGCCTCCTGGGAAGAACACTTCTTGTCACGTAGATAATTGTCCAAATCACGAAAAAAATGGTAGTCCGTTGGAGCAAGGTCTGGTGAATACGGAGGATGACGAATGGTTTCTAAGTGCAGTTCCTGAAGGGTCAAAATGGTTTCTCGTGCTGTGTGAGGTCTCGCGTTGTCGTGGAGCAATAATGGTGAAGATCGATTCATGAGTCGGGGGGCTGTTTTACTGCTAGTTTTGTCAACATGGTTCGGAGTTTGGCACAATAGACATCTGCCGTAATTGCTTGACTAGATCGAAGAAAACTATAGTGAATAACACCATGCTGAGACCACCAAACAGTTACCATTACCTTTTTATTGGTAAGTTTTGCTTTAGGACACTGTTGTGGCATTTGACCTGGGGTCAGCCATTGCATTTTTCTTTTCCGGTTATCATAAAGAATCCACTTTTCATCACATGTTACAATTCGATCCAATATTCCTTCATTTCTGTACCGGTTCAACAAGGCAACACAAGTTTCAACACGCGCTTCAGATCAGTCAAATCATGAGGCACCCATTTTTCGTATTTTTTTATTTTATTGATTTGACGCAAGTGAGTCAATAAAGTGGGTAAGGTAACGTTAAACCATGCCGCTAATTCCTGGGTAGTTTGACTAGGATCGGCTTCCACTATCTCTCTTAATTCATCGTTATTCACCTGTGTGGGCGGTCTTCCTCGTGGCTCGTTATTTAAGTCGAAATTTCCATCACGAAAGCGTTTAAACCAAAATCGCACGGTGCGTTCATTAGTAGACCCCTCTCCAAACGCAGCATTGATATTGCGGGCTGTTTCTGCCGCGTTAGTTCCGCGTCGGAACTCTTAATCAAAAATCACTCGAATTTTCGCAGTATCCATCTTTCTTGTCTAAATTGAATAACAAAAACAATTGAAAGTCGATATTCAAATGTTTCACATTTTTTAAAAAAAGAACATCACAGAAACCATTTGTAAAAAGTTTCATTTGAAAACCTCAAACCATGAAGATTCTATGTCAATTCAAAGAACCTATTCCAATAAAACGGCAATTTCATACTTTAACCCCTATTATGAGTTCCAATCGTGTTAGTCTAAAAAGTTTAATTATAATTTTGATCAAAAACTCCCTTTAAAACCACCACACCGTGCAACCGTGACCACAGATATCAAAAAGTGCGCGAAATCTTGCACAGATAAGTAATTTCGCGCGCCACAGATCCTATCTCTTGAGGGGTACACGTGTCCGCCAGAGGGTGGTCACGTGACCATGTTTGCTGAACTTCCAGGGTCTTTGCACCCTTTATTAAGTTTCGGCTAGTTTTCCAATAACAGTTGCTCTCGTAGACTAATAAAGGGCTTGGGTTACCTCAGATCAATGGGATTCTAAAGTTATGGGTTTGGGGATGATATACCGTGCATACTGGGTCGATTTCTATGTATAATATGTATGTATTTACAAAAGAATAGTATATAAGTAGTATATCAGTTGTCTAGTCACCATAACACAAGCTTAGCAGCTTACCATAGGGCTATATGGCGCTGTGTATTCGTCACAGGATTTATATTTTATTATTTATTTATTTTATTTCTAACCCCCTTACTTATTACCCTTACCCCCTTATAATTATTGCGCTGCATAACTATGCATCGTTTGTCTTTCACTGTCACATGAAGTTTCAAAGTTGACAGACAGAGACAAACGTCACATTTCTTAGTCATGTGTAAGTAATATTGTATAAGTAAGGGAGTTAGTACTTAGTTCCAATACTTGAGCTATTAAAAAAGGTAAAATAGCATCTTGTGGACTGACGAACTAATCTTTTAAGAGTTTTGTAGACAAAAGAAGACACCTAGTTTTAGATTCGTCTATCTGTTTTTTCTGTCTGTCCGCTGTTTAGCTTAGGACTAAGACGATGTAAGCCTAACTTACTCTAACTTTGCATGAGTAGGTACAATCAGAATTCGTGCATATTTTAATGTTTTACTTTTTCAGTAACGGTCCATTAATTGTTGGTTATTCTGCATCTATATAATAAACTACCTAAAAGAATTCGCGACACTGTTAAATTTTCATTGTTTAAAGTAGAACTATTTCAATTTTTAGTAAATAAATTGTATTATGACGTTAATAATTTTTTGAATGATAGGTCTATTTCATGACATTTATATTTATTTTTAATTTAATTGACATTTTTGTATTGGTACTGTAACAACAATTTGTATGTGTTTGTCTGGATGCTGTGTGCTTGTCTGTTTTGACACTATCTCAGCAATAACTAGTTAATATAATATTTTGACATTGTATCTACACGTATATCAATAATTTAAATTCAAATTTTCTAACATTATATTCACGTGCCTAACCACGGCGAAATAGACGCACTATTATTGTTTTTGTAAGATCTAATTATTATTTACTCTATTTTGTGTGAATCAATAAATGATTATGATTATTATGATTATCTAATAACAATTTTTAAGCTTTATTTATTGATTTATTTATTAGGAAGTTCAACAGCTATACATATAAGTACACTTAAAAAACACATGGTAACAATAGGAAGCCAATTTACAGAACTTCACGAACAGGAACCGATTTAAACACAAGAACCATAAGTGCAACAAAAAAAAAATTAAATTAACACTTCACATCAAGAAGAAACAAAAAATAAATAAATTAGGCCTAATCATATCCAGAATCAAAGAAAATATTACTTAGCCGCCGTCTTGCCAATGCTACGCTAGTGCAAAATAGGTCTAAATCTAAACAGCAATTCCACATAAATTATTGAAGGTGATACATGCTCGCAGCAGATAAGTATTTTAGTGAGTAAAGCAGAATAATCAACAATTTCTAAACCGGTAATGAAAAAACTCAAACTTTAGAATATGCACGTGGTACCTCAAGTCGTATTCTTTATTTACAACCACTTCAACAAAAGCGTACAATAAAAATACTTATTAAAAAATGTTATGAGAAAAGTGAGGAATGGGTGTGGTTTTCCCTATTTACCTCATCGTGAAAGTTAGATAGCTCTTTGAAAATTATTGTGGGCTTTGAAAAAAAACATTTGGTTCCATTTTCGAAATATTGAGGGCATCAAGTCACTGACAAAAATCCTATTCTATTTCACAATTAATAAAACCGAGTTTTACCTACGAGTAAGTCGCCATTTTGTTTACACAAAAGAGCAGTGCTGCCAGATTAATCAGAAATGCAGGGCGATGCTGGCAATACCATCAAATTAATACCTCACGAGTTCTATACCTCTAAGCCAAAAATATTACTCCATTTAATAAAGATCCTAGCAACAAATATACTACTCTACTATATTCAAATAACAAAAACAAATATCTACTTCATAAAGCTAAGGGCTCGAGTACCAACTTAAATACACACACGGATTTTCTGAAAATTAAAAACTTAGTATGCAATTCCGAAGACACTAGCGCCGCTTGCAGCTACAAAAATAACAAGGTCGGATAAACAAGGGCTGTGCCAACCAACTTAGAAATGGAACGGATTTTTAGAGAACTAAAATTTTAGTAGGTAGTTACGCAAACACTAGCGCCGTTGTCAAGTGCACGAGTAAGTTGGTAAGGTTTTAATCGCGAGGGCTCTGATCGCAACGTCAACAATGCATGAGTGACACTTGACGTTTCGGACTATAATCCCTTATTTGTAGATGTGTGTTGGATAGCTGTGTGGATGCGGGAGTTTGTGCAGTGTGCACAGTTGACTGAATGGAATGCTAAATAATATTTGTACCATAACAGGTAGGTACCTACTAGAAATATTTTTAAACGAAAAAAAACATATTCAAAAATTCACTCCCGCCGAGATGATTTTTCCTTTAGGTAAACATATTTGTAATAGATATGCCTTGGCCTTGAGCAATAAAAACAAATTATGAAATACTTTTTAGGTAAGTACAGATTTTTTTAAAGATATTTTCTTCAGTATTTCATTATGTACCTACCTATTTATTTAAAAGAAAGGAAAGAACATTATGAAATTGTAAATGAATAACTAGGTGAAATAGAAATTTAATATTCAAAACTAGCCAAGAGTCCTTAAACGATTACACACGCGTAAGTCCCGATTACAAACCTATGAATTGCCGGATAAAACCGACAGACAGATAGACGGACGAGAAAGTGATAATATAAGTCAAAAATAAGTATAAATATAAGTAGTATATCCGTTGTCTAGTCACCGTAACACAGGCTTAGCAGCTTACCACGGGGCTAGATGGCCCTGTGTGTGTGTTCGTCACATGATTTATTTATTTATAAAAAGGATTAAAAATAACTCTGCAACTACGTTCGATTTCTCTTGAAACGACTAAAATAAGTATTTTTTTTATTTTTATTAAAAAAAAAACACAAGCACGTTACAACAATCACAAATCCAACAATAGAAATCGGTAAACTGTTTTTGACAGCCGATGTAAAGTTGAGACATTTAAACTCAAGTGCTTTCTATGCAAGTAGGTATATACTTGCATAAAAAAGCACTTTCAGTTGAAAGTGATTGTTTGCGGACGAATGGAGATAGAGAAAACTGAACGAAACTTTTTCCTAGTCAATGAATGTAATTGGTTTAATAATCGTGTTATTTGACTATTAATAAATCCTACTAATATTATAAAGCTGAAAGTTTGTGAGTATGTGTGGTGTTACTCAATCACGCAAAAACTACTGAAACGATTACTATCAAACTTGGAATATCGGTAGCTGGGGACCTGGATTAACACATAGGCTTTTTATACTGATATTCCCGCGGGAACGGGACTTACGCCGGTGAACGCAGGTAGCTGCGCCCCGCAGCTAGTAAATAAATAAAATTCAGACTCAGCTATTAAAATACCGCATCAATTTTTTTCTACCTCCAACCAAAATCCCTCACCGAAAAATCGTCGTAGAACTACGAAAGTGTTGATTTTTGTTCTCAAAGGCAATCTACACAGCTCCGAAGTTCCCAGGGAACCGCCATCTCTCCAGGGACCGGCGCGGTCTAATAGTAAACCATTTAGCACCCTCGCACGAGCCAATTTGACCAAATTCGGTTTAGCCAGGATGCGGGGATGGAATTGTAATTTTGCGGATTCTCAAATTGAGGATATTAGTGTGAGCTTTTCATAATATTATTTGTGTTAGCTAAATGCGGACCGTTTTTTATGACGAAGTAAGCTTTCTAGTTACTAAGTTAGCACTTTTTCTATGACATTTTGTAACAAACTTATTTTGTTCTATTTTCTAAAAACATTTGCTAACCGGGCACCATAGAATTAGCAGTAATTACTAGAAATCTTACTTCGTCAAAAAACGCTTGATGTTAGAGAGACCCCAGTCTATCCTCTTTTCACTTTAGTGTTCGTCGGTTAGTTAGAGAAGGACAGACTGGGACCAACTGGGTTCAACAGTTGGATGAATGACGATCGATGACGATGACAATTTTTTCCACTCAACATCACTTACCCTACCCCGGTGTCGATGTTCATCCGAATTATCACCCGCGTAAGTCCCGATCCCGCTAGATTATCGGGATCAAAAGTATACTGTGTTACTATCCATCACTTAAACTATCCTTATGCAAATTTTCATCCAAATCGGTCGAACCGTTTGACTGTAAAGAGGGAACAAACAAACAAGCACACTTTCGGATTTATAAAATTAGTAAGGATAAAAGTACCACTGTACGAGTATCTATGCATTTTTTTCGTGATAATGATTGTGGATTTCATATCACTAAGTCCGTAATGTAAATCCCGCTTTAGACTTATCGATCCTTAAAACAACAAAGGCTGTAAAAGCCAAATAGCTACTTTTCAGGAGAGCCAAAAAACTAAAATGGGTAACTTTGTTTTCACAATATCTTCTAAAGTATTAAAGCTATAATAACAAATTAAAGTTCTATTTTATTATAATTGCCATGTGTACAATATTACAAGCCTAAAATTGCGGGGTCTACGCTAGTTTCCGAGATAGCATGGCTTTTACTACAAAAATATTTGGTCTTCACTGGCCTTTACGCCCTAAATTTCGTACCAGGTTAAGGTTTGCAGGTTAAGCAGGTAACGCCAACTTGGAGTAAAAGACTTTAAGAATATTTATATTAGGGTTTTTTTGAAATAAAGGACAAAGATAATTAACGAAAGTTAAAATTATTGTATTAAACGTGACACATTTTTTTTTAATTTTCCTGTAAATTTAACATTTAGCATGAATTAACTCATCTAAAGTATGGTAATAACAATAATTTTAAAGAACTTAAAAAACAACTACAAATTACAACTACAAAAATAGCACCAACTAAATCAACATCAAAAAAAATTGAAAGAATTCATCGAAAGTATAAATTTTTGCAAGAAAGAAGTTAAATTTTAGAAAATTAAGTTCTAATGGACCGAACGAGCGAAGCGAGTGAGGTCCAGTGCAGACGGGCCTGGCGCTTGTATCTTTGTAACTTTGTATCTTTGTTCGACGATAACTTGAGTATCGTAGCTCCGATCTTCATGAATTTTAGTATGCACGTAGTTTAGGTCTATAGAATTTATGAGTTCGAAGATGAGCCGGATCAGTAGGGAGTTGGGGAGATCGGGGGTCGTGAGGTCTCAGTTCGGGGCGAACTACTAGTTAGAAAATTATGCAATAATTGACCGAACGAGCGAAGCGAGTGAGATCCAGTGTAGACGGGACTGGCGCTTGTATCTTTGTAACTTTGTATGTTTGTTCGACGATAAACTTAAGTATCGTACCTCCGATCTTCGTGAATTTTGGTATGCGCTTAATTTAGGTCAATAGAATTTATGAGTTCGTTCGAGTGAGAACTAAGAGCTCACAACCCCCTATCTCCCTAACCCCCCAACCGATCCGGCTCATCTTCGAACCCATAAATTCTATTGATCTAAACTACGCGCATACCAAAATTCATGACGATCGGAGCTACGATACTCAAGTTATCGTCGAACAATCATACAAAGATACAAGTGCCAGGCTCGTCTACACTGGACCTCACTCGCTTCGCTCGTTCGGTAAATCAATTTTGTTAAGGTGCTTTTTCTTGAAAGTAGCTACCCTAACTAGAAGTTCGCATCGAACTGAAACCTCACGACCCCCTACCTCCCCAACCCCCCCTACCGATCCGGCTCATCTTCGAACTCATAAATCCTATTGATCTTAACTAGTGGATCACCCTGAACTGAGACCTCACGAACACCTATCTCCCCAACCCCCCTACCGATCCGGCTCATTTTCGAACTCATGAATTATATTGACCTGAACTACGCACACACCAAAATTCAAGAAGATCGGAGCTACGATACTCAAGTTATCGTCGAACAAACATACAAAGATACAAGCGCCAGGCTCGTCTACACTGGACCTCACTCGCTTCTCTCGTTCGGTCAATCAATTTTGTTAAGGTGCTTTTTCTTGAAAGTAGCTACACTAACTAGGAATTCACCCAAAACTGAGACCTCACGACCCCCTATCTCCCCACCCCCCT
This sequence comes from Idaea dimidiata, assembly GCA_949358125.1. Taxonomy (NCBI): domain Eukaryota; kingdom Metazoa; phylum Arthropoda; class Insecta; order Lepidoptera; family Geometridae; genus Idaea; species Idaea dimidiata. The sequence goes on from OX442342.1 coordinate 4,879,637, forward strand.
ACTGATCCGGCTCATCTTCCACGTCATAAATTCTATTGACCTGAACTACGCGCACACCAAAATTCAAGAAGATCGGAGCAACGATACTCAAGTTATCGTCGAACAAACATACAAAGATACAAGCGCCAGGCCCGTCTACACTGGACCTCACTCGCTTCGCTCGTTTGGTCAACTACGCGCATACCAAAATTCAAGAAGATCGGAGCTACGATACTCAAGTTATCGTCGAACAAACATACAAAGATACAAGCGCCAGGCTCGTCTACACTGGATCTCACTCGCTTCGCTCGTTCGGTCAACTACGCGCATACCAAAATTCATGAAGATCGGGGCTACGATACTAAAGTTATCGTCGAACAAACATACAAAGATACAAGCGCCAGGCTCGTCTACACTGGACCTCACTCGCTTCTCTCGTTCGGTCAATCAATTTTGTTAAGGTGCTTTTTCTTGAAAGTAACTACCCTAACTAGGAGTTCACCCAAAACTGAGACCTCACGACCCCCTATCTCCCCACCCCCCTACTGATCCGGCTCATCTTCGAACTCATAAATTCTATTGACCTGAACTACGCGCACACCAAAATTCATGAAAATCGGAGCTACAATACTCAAGTTATCGTCGAACAAACGTACAAAGATACAAATATACAACTCACTCGCTTTGCTCGTTCGGTCAAAAATATGTGTGCTCTAAAACATTAACATAATACGGTTTAATGAAATATTGTCCTTTACGACATTATAAACGTTTTTGATTTGTAAAACCAATTCTATAAAATTGTAGTAAAAGCCTTTTTTAAAAAGTCTTGGATATTAAGACAAGTTGTCTTAGATATTACTTACTTAAATATAATCGTAAAATGTAGTATTAACCACATTACTAACAATTTGTGTCTTTTACGCCCTTAATTTGCAGGTTTCGATTTCGATATTGGTTTTAACATCATAAATTATAAAAATATTTGAACAAAAACTAAAAAAATATTGGACGTAAACGCCATTTTTTTGCGAATTTGCCCATTTCAATTATACAGATCGATAGAGCTTCAAAAACTGAACAAAACTGCATTTAAAAGTCATTTTGACCAAAATGGCTTTTACGACATTTGTTGTTTTAAGGATTTCTTTGAAGAACACTTCCAAACACTTGTTAAGCGAACTCAATAAACAAAAGCTCATCAAAGATCCCCCAAAGATAGCGGTATCAACCACATAAATCATTTAGCATATTTCATATCTACTTGAGATAGATACATTTTAGACCGAGGTGCGACTGTTGGTGGCCCTACGTCATCAAGCTCTAGGATGACACGGTCATAGGCATTTATTACCTGGCTGCAAGGAAAGGGTTATTACTCATTGAAAACGCTATGATCATTTTGAAAAGTCTTAAAATTGAGTACCTAACTTGTGGTATCATAATACCTTACACATGGTTCCTTAGTTTCTGGTAATTACTTTAATGTTTTGTTTTTCATCTTTGTTGTTATGCGGTTTCCTTTAAATTAATTTTGTATATAATGTGCCATTTGTATTTTTGTCTATAAAAATGTTTATGACTTTCTTTTAGTGCCTGATTGTGAAAAAGACTCTTTTTTATATGCGTAATAGGCTAGCATTAGACCTCATCTCACCTGATGGGAATCGAGGATGAGGTCGACGATGAAGCATGCTCTTAAAAATACTCTTATATACCTACTTACAGTTAAAACTATTTTTTTAACAATACCTGCTTAATATTTATTTTTGTTTATATTGCTCAAGGCATTTTTAAACGTAGAAATATTCTTAGCAAGGAAGTATATTTTCAAAAATCCCCATGACAGGATTCGAACCTGCGTCCTTTCGCTAACCAGACGACTGCTCTAACCACTGAGCTACACAGGAATCACGTGTCATGTTATAATTCTTCAGCCATATCTCTCTTAGCTAATTGTTTACCAACTAAGGCTTTGTTTCAGCGCCATCTACCGGTCAAGCTGTGCAGCTTATTGACTGGCTCAGGTGGTTCACTTACAGTAAACACTCTCAACATTAGATGCCTTTTACGTCTTTTCATCTTTTTTCATTTTCTATTGAGCTTTTCAAGGACAGCATTATCCTGGTACTCGATGAAGTAGAGTAACCGACGACCGCACCCCGGTCTAACAGCAACATTTGCATGACCCTACTGCAGGCAACACTAATTGAGCCATTTCACAGATAAGTAGATAAAACACGAGGGCCTTACCCTAAAATTATTCCTATTATTTGCATATAATAACTATGGGGTTGACATATTGATTCTTCGACTTTTAAAAGACGTAACTGTCAGAAATGTACAAAGGCAATTTTGATTCTATTTATATAGTAATAACGTCCAAAGTTCTTGGTTAGTTTTTCCCAGTTGAAAGGTCCCCAGGGATGCGTTTTGCCGCGACAATACCACACGCATAATGAAGTTATGCAGATTTGGTAATGATGCGAGTTTGGGATCGTATGAATTGGGATAAGTATTAAATGAAGGTTTAATATTAGTCTCGGTTTAAGATAAGATAATAAATACCTACATAAAAGTTTCTATGGTGTTGTTTGATAGTGTAGGATCTGTGGTATTTTCTGCGCTTCTACCAGAGACATGTCACATCGTCGTCTTCGCTCCTTGAAGACTGTGCACTTGACAACTTTTGAAATATCAATTTCAATCATGTTCTCTAAGATTAAGGTAGTTTTTGCTTTGATATGTCAAAAAGGTCCTGTTGAACCCAGTTGGATCCAGTCTATCCTTATCTAACCAACCGACGAACACTAAAGTGAAAAAAGGATTTACTGGGATCTCTCTATCAACAAGCAGGAGCGTTTTTTGACCAAGTAAGCTTTCTAGTCACAAAGTAGTACTATTTCTATGGCTTCTACATCGAACCGATTTCACAATAGGCCACACCTACGTCGCGTCGCGTCACGACAACTTTCGACTCATTTTTATATCAGACCTCGTCCACAACGGATCACTTCTCATCTGATTCATCCATATTGGACCATTTCTACATTACATAAGACCACTTCTACCATATTAGACTAATTCCATATTGGACCTCGTCTACATTGGATCACTTCTTTACAAGATGTAAAGGGTATGCCTTTTTAAGCCGAAAGGGGGTTGTTCTGTACTTCTAGGCGAACAACTTTTGTTCTATGACTTTTGAAAATTCGTATTTAATAAAACACTTTATTTATCCGGTTTTATCGCGTTTTTATTCATTATTTGAACCGAGCTTTCGCCAACTTTACAGTTGGCTTTTTCAAGGTTGACTGAGATGTAATTTGTCTATTTTTAACATTCATTTTTTACATCTCAGTCAACCTTGAAAAAGCCAACTGTAAAGTTGGCGAAAGCTCGGTTCAAATAATGAATAAAAACGCGATAAAACCGGATAAATAAAGTGTTTTATTATGCAAAATCGCGAAAACCATAGAAGAAATTCGTACTTATTTAATTTCGTACTTAATTCATAATCAGTACTTTTCGAAATTTTTAGTTTGGTCTACTACAATCAAAACTTCAATTACCTTTATTTTCAAAAGCAGCTGTTTTTTCAGTGAAACATAATCTCAAAATTAAAAAAAAAGTTTGATTTTTCAAAATTTGTAGAACAAAAGTTGTTCGCCTAGACGTCGAATAACTTCTACATTGAACCATTTTCATATTGGACCACTTTTTCATCGGGCACCCTACACTTTAGACACCATATCAAGAGCTCATCCGTGCTTCGGTCCCGGTTATTTCTGACAGCAGTCGTTAGGTCAACTTAGAGGCCTTAGGGCGACCTGACAACTCTAACACTAGGTGAGCCACACCTCGAATTTACTCGAAAAAAAAAGAACTTTTAGAAACAAGGTTTGGCGGAATAAAGTCAAAATAATGCACAACGATGAAATCAAATCGCCTCGGGTGGGTAAAACTAAAGTTTTATAGTGTCGTAAAAATCTGTAATCACATCGCTGCGCCCGCGGCGGCGCACGCGCTCGATCTAAAAACAAAACACGTAATTATACTGCGACCAATGAGTTTCGAGCTTACGTCGAACACTTAGCCTTCTAAATTTAAAATTCGAGTTTTTTACAAATACACGTATACGCCAGTTTTTGACCACTTTTACACCTGATGGTAAGTTTGTCTGGAACCACAACCTTCTGGATTGCAGTTGCATTTTACAGGGTGTTGGTGTATTGCTAAATTTTCATATTTGAGAAACTTAGTTCAAATGCGTGTAAGTTGTTTATTTCGGGAGCGTATTCATCAATTTAGTTTCGTGAAGGTGTACAAGACAAGTGTAATGAAAGTGAAAATCGGTGCAAAACATGGACTTTAGCGTTGCCTCCAAAGTACGCGTGACGTACCGTCATTGTAAAGAGCCGCCGTTTATAATGACTTTCTTGACTTGACTTTTACTACGATGACTTGACTATTATGATACAAATTGCAAATAACTTACAAAAAATAATTATACTTGACACTGGCTACTTTCCAAATGTCCATAATGGGTTCACAACCGATAAGAAATAATAATAATAACTTCACCTGCTTGTGGTGCATCCCATGCATCTGCTAAAGAACGGACGAGACTCCTGCGCAGACTTTCCCTTCGGGGTTAAAAGTCAGACGGCAGTCGCTCCCGTTAAAGTTTGGAAAATCATTTATTACGGCTTGCGGAACCCGGGATTCCGAGAGGGATGCAACCGGGAACATCGCGTCGCTCGTATGTTATAGACGCATAGCATGTGTCTTTGGCTAGAATAAATATCTAATCTATGGTTTTCATTAAATAGTGACATGACTTCAAAAAGCGTTGTCAACAGTGGAATGTAATATTTTTGTAATAAAAGCAAATAAACTACAGATAAACACAGTTTTACGGATCGATTCCTTTTAGAACATCCGGGAGCAAAGTTTTTTTTTTTATTTCTTATCGGTTGTGAACCGATTATGGCCATTAGGAAATTAGCTAGTGTCAAGTGGTATGAATATATTATGCAAGTTATTTGCATCGAAACAGTCAAGTCGTCATAGTTGAAGTGAAGTTTAGGGAATCATTTGTAAAGACGGCGGCCATTTACAAAGATTTTTGACGGAGCTTTGGAGACAACACTAAAGTCCATGTTTTGCACCGATTTTTACTTTCACTTGTACAACTTCACGAAACTAAATTGATTAATATGCCCCCAAAAGTAAATAATTTGCACGCATTTGAACTAGGTTTCACACAAATGATAATTTAGCACCACATCTCCTCAACGCGTTCCCACTAAAACTCCAACTGCGGGAGCAGGGTTGGGATGGCTTCCTTAGATGACACACTTCGTATAGCGGTGTGTCAAATCGACCCAACTACTGCCATCAGAGATAACAACCGAGGACTTTTGTTTTTGACGCGTTAGTGGAACGTTGTCCTGAATTTTTATATTTGCAAAACCTAGTTTTATTGCGTGTAAATTGTTTAATTGCCAAACACGAAATTAGCACGTTACAAACAAATGTTCCATGGGGTTGCAGAAAAAATGGAAAAATCGTCGCCATTTTTTCTGCAGCCTTCACGCATTGAAAACGATTTCAAACGATTACAGTATAATAGTGGTAGTACACTATTAGTACGTGAAACTGGCTAAATTGTCCTATATTGCTGACAGAAAGCCATAACTAAGAAAATGAATGAATGAATGATAACAATCGACTTTTTTTTGGCGGGAATACGTTGAGGAGATGTGGTGCTAAATTTTGATTTTATAAAACCTATTTCATAAGCGTGTAAATAGTTTAATTTAGGGGGCATAATAATCAATTTAGTTTCGTGAAGGTGTACAAGTATAAATGAAAGTGAAAATCACAGCAAACATGAACTTTAGCGTTGTCTCCAAAGCTTCGTAAACAAGCAAATAACTTGCAAATATTAACAATAGGTACTTGACACTGGCAAATGTCCGAAATGCCATATTAAAGAAGAAGAAGATGAAGAAGAGATAACAACCACTGCAAGCAACTGATACCGCAATACTAAATTTCTAACAAAAATCAAACCAAAAAATATTTTTAGAGCTCTAAAGACTCTTCCACCATCCACTTTTGTTGCGGACTGTACCTACCTATCTACCCACGTACCTACATATAAGCCTACTCATCAAAACTTTGCTACAATACACAGGTCTACCTATGTAAATAAGTTTTCATTAGATTTTAACTTAGTTAAGTTCGATGGTTTGAAGAGTACTATAACTTTGTGCAATATTACGCCATTTTTAGATGATATATGTAGAAAGATAGATAGATAGCAATTCTTGAATAATAATTAGGCTCTTAATGCCACACTTTGCAGGCGACCAGCGATTCTGACGGTGACATTTTTAAGATTCCTTTCTCAAAAGGTAAAAATGGAACCAAAAAACAAAGGAACTACCAAAGGTTACGAGTAAATGGATATTAAGGTAACTATGAGCGTGCTATATCTTAAACTGTATCGTCACTTATCTAAAGTTATCTATCATCTGTTAAGATATATGGTTAAGACCTATTAATTAAAAAAAAAACATTTAATTGTGCTTTTAAATACGACCAGACGCGCGGCCGAACCCAAAAAATCAACCCGGTCACACACATTACCATTAGGCGTCTCACAAAAACTATTAAAACCTCTAATTTCACCCACAAAACTAAATAAATTACGAAAAAAGCAAACACATATTAATATCTCTATCCTTATATTTAAAGCGATAATAATTACAGCCTCGGACACAACAAAATGTCGGAATTGTGTTCGAAATTTAAAAGCGTGTTTTAGTTTTAAAACGCGGCACGTATCATTATGTTTAAATTGTTTTTTTTTTTAAATAAAGGTTAAGTTGGGTCATGAGTCAAGCAAGCCATGAAGCTACACCAATTAGAGGTGATTAGGGCTTATAATTTATTGTGTGCGTTTCGATTTTCGTGTTTTAACGCGGGCGGTGCGTTTTGTTCGCCCTGTCGTGGCGCCAAAATGTTTCTTTTTTATTGAAGAGTGTTGATTTGCGAACATTTCTCTGGATTCTCGGGAATTTTAGTGGTTGATTGACCGGTACGGTTTGACCTCTAGAGTTTTTTGGGTTTAGGGGTCAAGACGTCACGATTCTTTTGAAGCACATCTCGACGTTTAATTTCTAAAGTTTCACTCATTTATCTAATCCTTTTTTTTAATTCAGTTTAATTTATCTCGAATTATATTGCCATTGATATAAATAGTCAATTAGATTGTATTCTTCGAAGATTTTGAAGTTTTAGTCGTGAAACTACTCCAAAATAGAAACAATAATCTACTTTCCAGTTTAGGTCTTACATACACCTTAATTTAGGGCTCCAGGGTTTAGGTCTTATATACAACGGCAAGTGGTTTATGAAAATGGTCATAAGTTCAAATTTATATGACTTAAATATCTATTTATAATGATAACTTGTAGAAAAATGTTTTTTTTATATTACCAACTCCCATTTTTGTCCTTTGGGATAAAAATAACTGAGCAACTGGCAACCAAAGCAAATTTGTTACAACCGTACCCAGTCTACCCTACTACTCCAAAATAGAAACAATAATTCTACTTTCCAGATTGGGTCTCATACATCTTAATTTAGGCTCCAAGATTTAGGTCTTATAACAATTAACCTTCGTGAATTGGCGCCTCCTTGCAACTTAAATCTAACTAAGTGGCTAACAGCCGAATACAGAAACGTCATTTAAAATTTGAGAGGTTCTTAAATTATTGAGCGGAGTTTTGGCGGGAATGCGTTGAGGAGATGTGTTGCTAAATTTTCATTTTTGTGGAACTTAGTTCAAGTGCGTGTAAATTGTTTAATTTCGGGGGCATATTAATCAATTTAGTTTCGTAAAGGTGTACAAGTGAAAATAAAAGTGAAAATCGGTGCAAAACATGGACTTTAGCTTAGTGTTCTCTCCAAAGCTCCGTGAACAAACATTGTAAAAAATGGCCCCCTTTTTACAATGATTCCCTCGACTTGACTTTAATTGTGACGACTTGACTGTTTCGTTCGATGCAAATATTGATAATACTTGACACTGGCAAATGTCCGAAAGGAAAAGCCATTTTATAGAAGAAGAAGAAGAAATTATTGAGCAGATTCTAAATTTAAAAATAGTATGGCAATTTTGGGGTTTGAGAGCTGCTTCTTTGTTTAAGTAGTTAAATTATAGACAACTCCTACACAGTCTTTTTATACCAAGTTCAAAATGACGATTAGATTCGAATGATTTACGTCACCCGTTCGAACGTCGCACTTTCTTTCAATACCACGATTTATTACGCCCTAGTGTGTTATTAAATAATTTACAATGTTGTTTTATAATTTGTTACTTTACTTTAATGATGTTTAATTCGTATTTGCATGTGAAGACATCAATTTTCTGATCGGAAGACATCGCAGATCTAATTTAACTGACTTTTAAAGAGCCGGTTTTTAAGCAGTTTTTAGAGTTCCGTGCTCAAAGGGTAAAACGAAACCTTTTTACTTAGACTCTACTGTCCATCTGTGATGTCCGACAGATCTTATGAACTGTAATTGGTAGATAGTTAATAATTTCACAGATGGTGTATTCCTGTGGCCGCAATAAATATATCGCAATAAATACATTTTATCCCGATATTACCACGGGAACGGGACTTACGCGGGTGAAACCGCGGGGCCCAGCTAGTTTGAAATAAAGTGGTCAAAGCTATTGAAAAGGGAACCTGTTGATGTCTTCTGTTGTCAAATAAGTATACTTGGGTATACTTATACCCAAGTATAAAATAAATAAGTATACTTGGGTATACTTATTTGTATTGTCGATAGAGGAAGCCATCTTGTTTTTTATTTATAGAAAACTAGCTGCGTCCTGCGGGGTTTGATATTTCCACGCATACGTTTCTATCCCTTGGAAATATCAGGATAAAAAGTGCTCAGCAATTTTGGAGCCTATTCTTTACAAAGAAACAAGCGAGCAAACAATTACATATTTTATTTTTTTGCGTAGCGAGAGTCCTTAGTACTCTTTATAAATAAATAAATAATTGATTTCCAAAAATATTGTAAGTGTATACAAAGTTTCTTAAAGTCTAAGGCCGGCTTGCATAACGGTTCCTAAACATGTTTAAAATGTTAAACGTGTTTAAAATCTGTCAGAATTGCAAAAACTGTCAATGTGTGGCAACATATTATGAATCGTCCACATAATTAAATAGAGTCCAATGTTCGATTTCCCATAAATTATTTTAAAATTGATTAAGTTAAATAAGTTTCGCCCTAAATATCAAATTATAAAGCTAAGTAACTCATATGCCTGAACTAGGAAAATCCTGTATCTCAGGCGATTGGCTTTGGATTCAATATGACGCTCTCTATATAAGACAGGTGGGTACTTCGGTGCATAAACTACTATTATTTGCCACAATAAATAATACAAAAAAAAATGCATAAGCTTAAAACTGCATTGTTTAAAAACTTTAATAAAGGTAGTATGGTACCTTTTAGCAACACAGTATAGAGTGATTCAAGAGAAAGATAAAATATTAGAATATTTAGTCACACATTTTCCTAATTTGAATTTGGAATTGTCTTCTTTTTAAATTAAAACTTTTTAATAATACCAAAACTTGCCAGATACAAATGGTATAGCCAAAGATATTTTATTACAAGTTCATACATACATAGGTACTAAATGCTAAAATACTTTTTAGCCGACCTATTATTTATTTTGGCAAGATTTTACATAAATTATCTAGTAATATTAATTTGTAAGTTACTACGTAGATGTCATATAATATGGACTATTTAGTCAGGCTATGCCTTCAGGGAAATGACATAGAATTATATAATTCGTGTACAATTGCAAGCTATTACATAGGCCAAATCGTTTGACAAATTGCAACAGCCTTGTAATTTACTTCATTCTTTAATAGCCATAAATTACTTTGATGATAGCTAGACTTGCATTAAAGGTTTTTTTCTATATTATTTATTAAGTAAAAGTTAAAGTTTCAACTTGTGTGTTTCCGCAATTAGTCCTACTATTGGGCCTTTGTTCTCTTAAGTAGGTATATTAAGCAATAGGAATGTACTTTTTTTTTTAATTTTAGTTTCACATTTTGGCCATTACTGAAGCCAGTCAGTCTATACTAGTATTATAATGAAAAAAGATTTGTGTGTCTGTAATGAATAAACTCGGAAACTAGTGGACCGATTTCAAATAAGTATATTCTTTCACTAAGAGGAAGGGACATTATAGAGGATTACATTACTTTTGATTCCGATGTTCAAACAGAATCGGGACTTACTCGGCTCCAACCGTGGGATACAGTTAGTGTTATTGGCAGAAATATTTTGGACGAAGTAATTCTTACTTAAATAATAAAACTTTTTATTTAAAAACTTTTACAAACATACCCAATTTTACTTAATAACGAAACGAAAACAATGTTTTGACCGGCGGCAAAGTTTATAAAGTGCTAGTTCATTGTATAATTTAAAAAGTTATCGTAATATTTTTTTTCTACATCTCATTTCAAATTTGGAAGTCGTTAATTGTTTTGTTATTCAGCGACTGCTCTGCGGGTAGTCTATTGGCTGAATTAACGCGTCGCGCGGATCCACGCTGAGGGCGGGTCGATCGACACGTACGCACGTGCCGCGTTTTATTGTCTGTGGTACTATTGCGGTGTTCTTATTTTGAAATTAAATATGGAATAGATTGTTTTTATTGTGAAGAAAGACACAGAACTTTATAATTTTCTTTAAAAATTTTTTAAATGTCAAAGTGAAACTAATCGATTGAGTCTTGGCGGGAACTCGTTGAGGAGATGTGGTGCTAAATTTTCATTTTTGTGAAACCTAGTTCATATGCGTGCAAATTGTTTAATTTCGGGGGCATATTAATCAATTTAGTTTCGTGAAGGTGTACAAGTGGAATGAAAGTGAAAATCGGTGCAAAACATTGACTTAGTGTTGTCTCCAAGGCTCCGTGAAGATTGTTTGTAAATGGCCGCCGCGTTTACAAATGATTCCCTAGACTTGACTTTAACTATGACGACTTGACTGTTTCGATGCAAATAACTTGCATAATATATTAATAATACTTGACACTGGCTAATTTCCTAATGGCCATAATCGGTTCACAACCGATAAGAAATAAAATAAAAATAAACTAATCGATTGAGTCTTGGCGGGAACTCGTTGAGGAGATGTGGTGCTAAATTTTCATTTTTATGAAACCTAGTTCATATGCGTGCAAATTGTTTAATTTCGGGGGCATATTAATCAATTTAGTTTCTTGAAGGTGTACAAGTGGAATGAAAGTGAAAATCGGTGCAAAACATTGACTTAGTGTTGTCTCCAAGGCTCCGTGAAGATTGTTTGTAAATGGCCGCCGTGTTTACAAATGATTCCCTAGACTTGACTTTAACTATGACGACTTGACTGTTTCGATGCAAATAACTTGCATAATATATTAAAATACATGACACTGGCTAATTTCCTAATGGCCATAATCAGTTTACAACCGATAAGAAAAAAAAAACTAATCGATTAATATGCCCCCGAATTTAAGCAGTTTACACGCATTTGACCTAGGTTTCACAAAAATGAAAATTTAGTAACACATAATTTATTATCCCTAACGCTTAGTGCTTTAAAAAAGTGTCAAAAGGAATAGCATTAACGAGTTTTTTTTTAAATCAGTGACATGAGATTATATATAGTAAGGGTTACCCTAATTTTCAAATGGCCATAGTCGGTTCACAGCCGATAAGAAATAAATAAATACTAGTACTAATTTCTTCTTCTTCTTCTTTAAAATGGCTTTTTCCATTCGGACATTTGCCAGTGTCAAGTATTATCAATATTTGCAGGTATTTGCATCGAACGAAACAGTCAAGTCGGCATAGTTCAAGTCAAGTCGAGGGAATCATTGTAAAAAGGGCGCCATTTTTTACAATGTTTGTTCACAGAGCTTTGGAGAACAAGCTAAAGTCCATGTTTTCCATCGATTTTCACTTTTATTTTACCTTGTACACCTTCACGAAACTAAATTGATTAATATGCCCCCGTAATTAAACAATTCACACGCATTTGAACTAGGTTTCACAAAAATGAAAATTTAGCACCACATCTCCTCAACGAGTTCCCGCTAAAACTCCAAATTATTAATTTAAAATGTACCTAAAATGTACAGAAAAAATCCAAAGAGGTTTTAGTTGTTATTTTTTCATCCCTATTATTCCCCATCGCCGGGGTAATAGTTTCATTCTACCCTAACAATTAGCAAATGAACGGGTAGATATCCACATTGCTAAATAACCACTTGATTAATCGGGGTCGCTTTGCATTCGGTGTGTGTGGGGGCTTATTTAGTGATGGGCTGGTAAGTTTAAATTTTTATCGATATTTATCGTTATCGATGTCATTCGATCTGTAAAATAAATATTTATAGTTTTTAAACATCATTTGTCTGTCTGTCTGTGTCTCTTTTACTTAGGAATTAAAGAAATTACTGACTAGATTGAAATTTAACTTGAAGAAGAAAAAAATTATCTTCAAAAACTCACTTGTGACGAGATTAAAACTCGCGTCTCTGCGTCCAGTTAGGCCACACGAGTTACAGATTAACTTTACAATTAACACATTCGCCAAAAGATGTCGCTCTTTTTCCTATTAAATATTACGTTTTTTCCTAGTAGATACTTATATCTTGTCATAATAATATAAACAAATTACGAAATATTTAATTTTTCGTTTTAATCTACTGTAGTTTATTACTTTACATGAGATCTGTTTAGCAATGTTTATTGCTGAAATGAAAATGCTGAGATCTTTACAGATCTCTTCTTCAGGATAGACAAATCACCGGAAAATTTGTTTTATTTCAAATTTGTCTGTTTTAGATAAAGGTCGCGGTAGGTATGCTTTATATCGAAATCCAACAACTAGAGTTTGTGTAATGCTCATAAAAACTTCTGAGTACTTACCACTTACCACATCAGGACTATCGACAACAGCGAATGAAAACGCGGGGCGCCCCAGCTAGTCTAAAAATAATAATAATTAATTATCGACATAATTTTTTTGTAAACAGTTACATCACTAGCGAGACAATCATGTAGTAATATTATTTAGACATTATTTTATTCCTTCTTTGATCTTCAAAAAGACAATTTTGTAGCAATGTTTTTTTAATGAAACACGATTTCATTTTTGTAAGCCGTAATTCCGTTGAAATATGGCGTAAGAGAGTAGCATTTATTTTTAAATTTCCCTTGATTCCTGTTTTCTTTTGTTTTCGCGATTTTGCATTGTAATGATAAAACATAATATTTTTCGGGTTTACCCGAAGAAACTCTCTGTAAAGGAATTCAAATTAAAAAAAAAAATCTATTTTTTTTAAATAAAAAAATAAATATTGCACTACATTGCACACAGGCGCAATCTAGCCCCAAACTAAGCACTAGGCTTGTACTATGGGTACTAGACAACAGATAAACTACATGTTATAATTTTTTATTGGAAATACATACATTTTGTACATGGAAAGACACCCAGACCAGATACAAATATTTATTTTTAAGCATAAATATTTGCACCCGACAGGAATCGAACCCGCAGCCTTCTGTATTGCAGTCGAGCTTCCGCCCGATGCGCCACATAGGCCGTCAAATTTAAATATTATTATTACATATTTTTACAAACGTTAAAAAACTAGCGATCTCCAATGAGAAGTAGACACAAGAAATTCATGGATTTTTTTGCTTCTTTTTTGTTGCAATGATCATGTGATTCACATTGTCGCATATTGAGGGCTAAAAGTGGACGTTAAAACGTCGGTTCAGCATTGCAACAATATTATGCTGTTTTAATAAATAAAACGCGAGATAACCTCAGAAAATATTTTGTTTTATTCCCTTTTAATATCCATTGGGTTACCGACTTTCACTTTCATCACCTTCACGATACGAAATTGATTAATGTGCCCCCGAAATTAAACAATTTACACGCACTTGAACTTTGTTTCACAAAAATGAAAATTTAGCAAAACAACTCCTTACCGTGTGCCCGCCAAAACTTCAAATATATCTCAAATTTAAAATTTCCTATACCTACCTTCTCATTTTAAATTTAGAAACTGCTCAATTATTTATGTACTTACCCCTCAAATTTTAGTGTTTATTTTATTTCTTATCGGTTGTGAACCGATTATGGCCATTAGGAAATTAGCCAGTGTCAAGTATTATTAAATATATTATGCAAGTTATTTGCATCGAAACAGTCAAGTCGTCATACTTTAAGTGAAGTCTAGGGAATCATTTGTAAACACGGCGGCCATTTATTTACAAAGATTTTTCACGGAGCTTTGGAGACAACACTAAGTCCGTGTTTTGCACTGATTTTCACTTTCATTCCACTTGTACACCTTCACGAAACTAAATTGATGAATATGCCCCCGAAATTAAACAATTTGCACGCATTTGAACTAGGTTTCATAAAATTGAAAATTTAGCACAACATCTCCTCAACGAGTTCCCGCCAAAACTCTCATTTTAGTGTTCAAAGTAGCGTTATACAACTGTCAATAATAACTCTGATTCAATTTGAATCAGCTCATTAAACTGCGGTTCCATTAGACAACTCTATGGCTGAAATCTATAGTGCGCACCTACTTTGACTTTACTCAGACTGAGCTTAGCAAAAACTAAGCATAAAGGAACTTTAAATTGGAGTTTATAATCGAAATTCATTATGTAATATATGAACACAATCAAAAAACTTCATAGTCATAACTGAGAAGCAAACTATAGGTCATAATGTAAATTTGAAAAACTTCGACTTTATTATGCAATTACTTTGTAAAGTTGCGAAGTTCGCTTTATTTATCCCAAAAATTGTCTTAGGTCACATTTTTTGCTTAGCAAAATCTAAAATTGCACGCAATTGGCAGAGAAGTAAAACCAGATATAAGCAAGTCAAATTTGGAAGTTGCTGAATGGAAAATGCAATGACACATCATGACACATGTATACGACGAATATCCGCACAAATTGTATGCAAGACTTGCCTATTGTAACTCCGGCTTTAGGGTTATTATTTCTAAGTTCGAGTCTTATCTAGATGGTTCAATAATAAGTAATAACACTGTATTATTCTATGGCCGATGCTTCCAGAACCTACGATTAAACAATAACATTCCCGAGATTGGTTCGTTTTTACCATTTTAGTAACTGTGACTTTCGCCAAAAAAAAAATTCTCCCCGAATTATTTAGGTTAGTAAGTACGAAAACTAATTTTCTTCTGTTTTCCCAATGTTGGATTGAAATTGAATTCATTTTTTGTTACCCATATAGTACTGTTTCTTTTAAGAACACCGACATTGCCCACATAGCTGGATAAATCCAGGGAGACGGGTTCCTTAAACGATATCGAAAGTTGCGACATCTAATCACAACGATTAAAGCCGAAAAATGAATATAATTCGAATGCTAATTTTATTTGAATTATTCGTTAAAATTGAGATATTATTGTACCTACGATGTTTTATTTCTATGCTACGATCTGAAAACATAATCATTTTGTAAGTAACTCAAGCCGGACAACTTTGTTACTATCCAGTAACAAAATATGATAACTATCTACCATTGACTGATGTAGTACTTAAAAGTTACTCCGGTTTCGTGACGATCAAAGAGGTCAACCAACCTGTTTTAGATCGCTCTATATCTAAAAGTTGCTAAAAGGAAGTCGCTTTGCTAAATGTTATGTAGATACTAATACTAATTTTAAAGGCGTTAAACAAGAGAAAAGTCCCATTTTATAACACTCCACCTCAAATAACATGATCGGATAAAATATTTAATCCAAAAAATAAATCCACAATGTTGTTACATCTCTGCCCATCATTACATTCAACGCTGAATGCTTGGAATATCCGAACGCGACCAAATTACCTGCCAGTATGTATGCTTCGAATACCATTCAAAATAAAAAAAAAAAAAAACAAAGTCGTGATAGTTATTCAAAAAAGGAACTCATGGCGATTACTGGCACGCGAACGGGCAGTCGCGCGCCGGCCTCGGATGCGTTCACATTGGCGGGTACCTACGGCTTAAGTTTAATTTTAGAGACTAATTAGAGTTAAAAATTTAATTTTAGAGATACCTAGGTGGTTTATTTTCCTTGTTGTCTCTACTGTAATTTGTTATAACTTGAATAAGATTTATAGCATTGTACATCAAGTAATTTTATGTTACAGTTATTTTTAGTAGCATCTTCTTGTCTACGATGTTATAATGCCGCTGGCTTGCTTTTAATTTCTTATCGGATGCCCACACCATGTAAAGAACACAATCAATAAGCTCTTTACAATCAGCGGTTTAGGCTTCGCGTTGATCCATCAGTCAGTCAGTATTAGGTAATTTCCAGGGACTTTCCATACTAGAAAACATTAGGTGGTAACTGGCACGCTCAGATTCTGGCACTAGTGCGAGCTTACCACTTTTTCTAATAGCTAGTGGTAAAGTGGCATGAAACAAGTTTTCGCTAGGTGCCACTTTAAGCAATTTACCACATTGTCACTACATTTTTATCTGGGATCAATTTCAAGTCATCTATTATTAGTATTACTTTCCAATGCATAGAAAAATAACGGAGAATTGAGAACTTTTCACTTTTTGGGACTTCGAATTAAAGAAGATTTTATTTTTACTTTAGTACGTGGCCAACCAAACGTCGTCGCGGCCAATGTAGCCCCATCCGTACAGCACAAGGTCGTGATAGCCGCGAGCCGCTGACGAATCGCTCCCCGCCACGCCTCATACCTCCTTGTGTTTCTGTGACCCTGGTAATGCAGCTTGCATTCATCTCGTATACAGCCTCTGTTCTTGAATAAAACGCCTTTAGAAATGCAGTAACTCTTTACATGTGTCTGTTTTGAAAGAACAAGATGGTTGACTGAAAAATTTACCGCAATTGTCAATTTTAGAGGCATTTTCTATAGTATTTTACGCAAGTAATTTATTGGTAAGCAGCATAGAAACGAAGTTCTGTTTAAACGAAGAAATATGTAAGTATTTCTTTTGACTTCCAGTATTTGCAAGACGTTTTCAAAAATTTTGGTCGTTACACTCATCAATAAGTATAGTAAGTTCTGTACCAGTGTGAATATCAAGATAAATTAAATATATATATATATAAGATTAATCATGGTCTCCACCTATCTTCATACGAAGTTTCAACGCAATCGGTTCCGTAGTTTTTGCGAAAAGAAGTAATAAACATACTTTAAAATACACACGAACTTTTACCTTGATAATACTAGTAAGATTAGAACTTGCACAGGCAGCAGTCCAAGATAACATTATTAATACCTACCGGCAACCTCTCTTATATAACTACCTACAGTTTTACTATTATTCCTTCAAACAATGGAATCGTAAAATCCAAGTATTCGCTTCACTACTCATTGTTGCACCGCCAATATTACAGGGGGCCTTCTTGTGCGTTCAAATCTCCCAAACCAAATACCTCTAGGCTATAGTAGGGCTATATGACCCCCTTTGGACTTATGCGATACGCGTCGATGCCGCGAATATGTTCCAATTAAAAAATAAAAGTTCTCTTTTTTTAAATTGACAGCGCGGGATGTGTGCCGGTTGCTGCTCGGCGGGGGTGAAACTGAAAAAAAAAGAAAATAACCCTTTTTTACACGACTGCCAAAGGAAGTGTTATGTTTTTGCCGTGAGTGTATGTATTTTTGTACTTATGGCATCGATCTACAAAAACCCTGGGTCTTGAACTTCGATGATGTTAGTAGAAACCTAGGTTCGTTAAAATAAATAGTTGTTGATTTTAAGACAGCTAAATCTTCTCCTAGATACTCGATCCACAAGCGATAAGGCCGCGCATTGTACCATCTAGATTTTACTTTTTATTGTTATTTTATTTTAGTGTAGGTATTTTATTACAATAAATAATGAATTCTACCTTTCTTTTTATAGATAGTTATCAAAATTTGTTACATCTAAAATACTAACTCTAACTAACTCAAATTTCGATTTACAAAAAAGTTTCGTCTCAAAAACAAGTAACTTAAAAAGTGTAACCCTCCTTATTCAATATGTACCTACCTACAGTGTACCGGTATAATACTGCCGTTTTGCCCCGGGCCTGTTTACACGGAATGAAACTCAAAAATGCATACTTACGGATTTGTTCCTATGCCTACGAAGTTTAAATCTGGGGTGTCGTTTCATTGATCCGTCATTGTATATGTATATATAATGTGTGATGTATACGAGGGCTGCACTAAAAGTATCGGCAATGGAATATTTCCACTGTTCCTGTCATATTTAAATCTTTTTAATTGAAAACCCCTTGGTTTTAAAAATCGAATACCATTTATTTATTTAAAAAAAGAATCTCGGTCTTGTCAAACTTGTTTAGTCGTTGAGAAAATGGAATTGACTCGAGAAAATTCAAGAGCGATGATTTATTATGACTTTCGAAGTGGTTGGTTCCAATGAATGATTCCATCGTATGGAAAAATGTGTCAAATTTCGCGGAGAATAAATATATTTTCAAATAGTAATGTTGTGTCACTTCCTTGATTCCCGAAATTTTCAGTGCCGCCCTCGTATACATTGATATACAATGTGTAAGCGAATGAAGCTTAGGATTTGTATACAATTCCTAGAGATGTATACGATTCCGAGTCTATTTAGGAAATGTGTAATATATTCCGACTATATTAAATATTTAGTTTTTAGTCCCGATACCTGACTAGTATCACTACGTATCATGCGGTCTGCCGCGTGCAAAGAACACCTCCCTCCTCCCGCTCCTTGCACTTACTTTGCACGCGGCAGACCGCATGATACGTAGTGATACTAGTCAGGTATCGGGACTAAAAACTAAATATTTATTTTTAATATAGTTGATATGGAGTTCCGAAAAGTAACGCCTAATACAATCAATTATAATATATTCCGCGCTACCATGCTCGTTTGTCGTTGCTATGTCGTCCTTTTGTCGTTAAAGAAAAATAAAGTAAATTTTAAATAAAAAATACCCCGACTACTTTTAAAAACCACTCTTCAAAAAAACTACTTTTTTTTTAAGTTGTTTTTCTTTTTTTTAAATTAAGTGATTTGTTTTTTAATAATTATTTTTTTAGCTGAACGACAACGCAACTACTTCGCGACCACTTATAGGACATCATGGTAGGGTCCATTGTTTCGAAGAGTATGAAAGTACTGGGAAGTGTATTTATATTCCAATGCCTTGCTCTAGCATGAAGCAGGATAACTGCTCCAAGTCCTTTCAGCCTGGTACAAATCATATGAGTGTACGCGGTGAACATCATTTAAAAGAACAGTGAAAACGACCTGCCGTGTCTAAATCGAGTCAAGCCTATGGTATTAGAATTTGGATGAAACATTTTCGGATAAAACGTCAGCGGGCGAAACCACAGGGCGTAGTAGTCTGTCCTTGCACTAAAAGTTGTAATTAAAACATTGTGCTAAACAGAAAAGAAGAGAACAATAGCACTTGTCCGTTATCGCTCTCTGTCTATTAAATATGCCGCGAATAAATAATTGGGGATGAGTTTATGTCACAGTGATATATTTTTTTAATACAATATATTTGCAATTTATTTGAAGACACCAAAAACTATGAAGTAGTCGTAGTTATAAATCAAGACGAGGAAGCCGTAAAGTGGCGGCTAACAATATTACAAAAAAATATTTAACGAGATTTTGAAGCAACATAAAAGTCCATGTTTGGCACTGGTATATTTTTACACTTTAACGAAACTAAAATGATTAATATGCCCCCGAAATTAAACAATTTACACTTATGTATATTACAATTCAGCATTACATTTCATCAACGCTTTTCCGCCAAAACCTCTTTTATTACACGACTGTCAAAGAAAGTGTTTTTTATTATCCACAAACACTTTCTAAATATCTATACTATATCTATCTATACTTTGACAGATGAACCTTATCCTGCCAGAAAACGTTCAATTACAACTTCGCAGACATCAAGAATTGTGCACTGAGGTATACCGACATCCCATATATCGCAAACGTGTATAATCACCGCGATCGACCCTTAAAACAAGGGGTTACCCCTGCATGGTTAGATGCTTCAAAATTTGCATAGGTACATTTCTACACTCGTATTTTATATCGACGCTTAAAAGGTAATAGGGGCTAAGCGACAAAAACCAAATTGTTCAGGAGAGCAGTTTAAAGTTTTAAATTTCAGAAAAATGGCCATAACTTTTAAATTAATTGTCATATCTGTAAGATGGAAACAGTTTTGAAATCTAGAGAAAGACAAGCATTAATTGGCATTTTCTTTTATTTGATTAACCATTGTATTACCTGGTTTGAAGGCGCTTAAATCAAATGGTCTTGATTTTCATTTGAGGTAATACGGCATAAGTTACATCTACCCAGAAAAAATCAAAGAGTACAGAAGCCTTAGTATCATTTGATATCCACATACGATAAGGTAACAGGGCATAAGTCACATGACTGTAGAGTAGCTTAAATGGGTAAAGAAGGATACGAGACTATTCGCATTATTATGCCACAGGGTAATAAAGGACAAACTACAGTGCTTAGCAAAAACATTTTAAGGAAGTTAGACATTAACGACACTGTAAGTGGCTTAATTAATAAGGTAATGTGGTACATCCGCACATCAAAATTTCTATACCAAGAGGAAAAGAAGGATATCTTACATACGACATTATCAGGGCATATGGTAATGTGGGTTAAACGTTAAGTCTTAAAAACACTAGACTCACAAGCAACATTATTCTTCCTTAAAATTACACCTAACCCAGATACACCTACTGTCCTATATAGCGCCGCCGACACTCCCTCCGTACTTGGAAAAATCCAAGGATGGAGAAGCAGGTGTTATAGGTGTTACCTAATTATTAAAGTTAGTTAATAAAAACAAAAGTACGTTTTTACTAATATTTAAAAAAAAAAGTACCTAAAGACACGGATACCGGCTTAAGAAATGCCGCGGGTACCGGCTTTAGAATGCCGTGGGAGACGTAGGACTCGTCTGAGGGACAAACACTAGAAGATTGGCAGCAGTGTCTTCCGGCGTATTACATCGCATCATTTACTGCACTCGCCAACCCGCCTGCCAAGCGTGGCGAGTACTGGCAACCCCCTTCATAATTATGCAGACAAAAAACAGGCTCTGAGTCCCCGGCGGACTCGCTATTCCTGACTACGGTAGTGGCTACGGTAAAGGCTGGACTAGGGGTGCTAACAATCTCCGGCAGACGCCGCGCTATCACCCCCAACCGAGACCACTAGCCCTGGCAACACACAACATCCGCACTTTGAGGGAAGGCGAAAAGATAGATGAGCTGGAAAAAGAAATGAGTAGGTTAAAATGAAACATTTTAGGTTTATCGAAAGTCCGGCGAGAGGGAGGGGATACGATAATCTTAAAGTCCGGCAACCTGCTCTTCTACCGGGACCTAAAAACCGGACCTAAAATCCCAAAATGGGATAGGGTTTCTCGTTGACAAATCCCTCGTTGGCTACATTATTACCATCGAAAGTGTGTCGAGCAGGGTCGCATACCTAACACTTCGAATATCCAAAAGATATTCCCTTAAAGTTGTTCAGGTATATGCACCGACCTCGACACACTCAGATGAGGAAGTTGAGACCATGTATGAGGACATGATGATAGGGTTACCATATCGTTAAAACTCACTACACTGTTGTTATGGGGGATTTCAAACTCAAACCTTGGTAAGAGAAGCGATGATGAGTTGACAGTAGGGCAATTTGGTTATGAGCAGCGCAACCATACGGACACAGGCTGGCCCATTTTCTGGAGAAGGTGGGACTCTTTATGATGAACTCGTTCTTCCAGAAGCCGCCTCACAGGAAATGGACCTGGATGAGTCCCGATGGTTCCACGAAAAATGAGATTGACTTCATCATGACCAACAAGAAACGGATAATTATTCAATCATTTATCTGTGATCCACAGAGTGAAAACCAGCAGCACATTGAATATGAACGTTAGACTTGAACGGTCTCGGTTGATGAAGTCCACGCTCCGTCCTACTTGTGCCCATATCCAAAAGCTTTCAACTTGAGCTTTCCAACCGCTTCGACTGCCTAGCTGATGTTGCATTGGTGAACGATATAAATAGCAAGTTTGTAGAAACTGTCCCTACGGCGGGGTCTAAGTACTTTAAGACCCGCCGTACAAATAGGCCTCAGAAACTCTCTGATCACACCCTTAACCTCATGGCTGAGCGGAGATCACTGCGACTGCAGTCTCCCGATGATGTGGACTCACATAGGCGGCTCAATAGACGAATTTGGAAATCCTTGCGTCACGATATCGGTTTCTTAATGCCTTGCGTATTAAGGATACGATCGAGTGGAACAAGGGCTCCAAAGTGTTCGCAAGGGATATGTCTATTGGGCTAAGCCAGATGACGAAGCTGAAGAAAGATGACGGCAGCGTAGCCTCCACTAAAGCCGAAGTGTTGAGGGAAAATGTCGTTTTACGGTGGTTCACCCAAGCACAGATCTTTTGATCTATATGGGTGGCTACAGTCTAAAACAACTTAATAATTGAAAATTATACAAAGGTTCGACTCTCAATTAGGTTCTGTTAGGTTAGGTTATGTTCAATTTTTGTTGTGTGTAAATAAATAAACAAAATAAATAAAAAAATCTAAAGGTTCTATGGATAGCTATACGATTCGTTCGCTAAACCTGCTAGCAGTTTAGCTAGAGACCCGCGAGTCAAAATGACCCGACACTACACCGAGGATATCCCGGACATTAGTCTGTACGAGATTAAAATAAAAACAGATAAAAACAGAGCTTCTGAATGGAGCGCGTGGATCACAGGTACTTAAAGTCCTTCAGAAACTCTTCAATGCCGTCTTGCTTGATGGTACAACGCCAGAAGAATGGAACAAAAGCGTGGTGGTTTTGTTATTTAAGAAAGGTGACAACACCTTATTAAAGAACTAAAGACCCATCTGGCTTTTGAGCCATGTTTATAAGTTGTTTTCAAGAGTCATCGCGAATCGTCTCGAACGCAGGCTTGATGACGTTCAGCCGCCCGAACAAGCCGGGTTCCGAAAAGGCTACAGTGTCATAGACCATATCCATACGCTTCGGTAAGTTATACAGAGCACCGAAGAGTATAACTTGCCACTTTGCTTAGCGTTTGTGGACTATGAGAAGCCTTTGATTCGATCGAGACATGGGCTGTGCTTGAATCTCTCCAGCGATGCCTAATTGACTATTGACACATCGAAGTATTGAAGTGCTTGTATAAAAACGCCATCATGCCAATCCGAGTACAGGAACAGACTTCGAAACTATTCCCGTAAAGAGACGCGTCAGACAAGGAGATGTCATATCTCCGAAACTGTTTACGGCCGCTCTGGAAGACGCCTTCAAGCTCATAGACTGGAAAGGACTTGGCATCAACATTAACGGCGAATACATCACTTGTCTTCGGTTTGCCGACGATATCGTAGTCATGGCAAAGACGATGGAAGAGCTCGGCAATATGCTAGAAGGCCTTAATCGAGTCTCCTAAAGGGTAGACCTTAGGATGAACATGGACAAGACGAAAGTCATGTGAAATGACCATGTTGCTGGACCTATCTAGCTGGACAAGAAAGAGGAAGACGAGAAAGAGGTTAATCGTCGAATCTAACTCGGATGGGCAGCGTTCGGGAAACTTCCAACATCTTTTCGTCCAAAATAATTCAGTGCCCGAAGACAAAGGTCTTCAACTTGTGTGTGTTACCAGTGATAACATACGGATCTGAGACGTGGTGTTTCACCATAGATAGGCCTTATGTACAGGCTCAAAGTCGTTCAACGTGCAATGGAGAGGGCTATGCTTGGTATTTCTCTACGGGATCGAATCAGAATTGAGGAGATACGTGGAGAAACAAGGGTCACCGACATAGTCCAACAGATTAGCTGGCTGAAGTGGCAATGGGTAAGTAAAATAGCGCGGAGAACGGATGGCCGATGGGGCTGAAAAGTTCTCGAGTGGAGACCACGGACCGGAACACGAAGCGTAGGACGTCCACCGACGCGATGGACGAATGACCTGGTTAAGACCGCGACCCAGTGATGGATGCAGGTTGCATTCAACCGCCTTGGTTGAAAATCGATAGGGGAGGCCTATGTTCAACAGTGGATGTCCTACAGGTAATATGATGATGATGATGACCTAAAGACTATTATAAAAAGTAGTTACAGAGTTACAAAAATAAAGTTTTAGAAATAACATAATGTACCTACTCAGGCGTATCTTCTTAAAAGGTACTTCAGAAAAGGAGTGGACACGCATGCATGTTTGCGTAATTACCAATTAGCGAATGATCATTTCGAGGTAGTATAGCAATAGCGACAGTGTTGTATTATAATAGTAATTGGTAGTAGGATATAACCGACACTTCAATATTAAATTATATTTTAGTAATAGTGGATAAACGTCGACGGTGTTGTAACGTTGCAAGTGGTAGTAAGGTATAAGTGACAGGTCATACTAAATTCGATTTTGGTAGTTATGTATAAGCGGCAACTATATTGTAAACTTATGAATGGTAGTAAGGTATAACCGATGCTTAATACTTTTGATGACAAAGGTAAAGAGGTATAAGTTCTAACTTTTCGTGTTTATGGTAGCGAAACATAAGCACCCCGAATCTCTACATCGGTAAAAAGTAAAGAGACATTACCGACTACAAGTCAAAAATAGTGCTATTTTTACGATGGTACAAGCACCTTTATAGTAGAAAAGGCCTAAAATACGGTCGGTAATACCAAAATGACATTTAAAAGTGCTTGGATTCAAGCGACAAAAAGATCAACGTAGAGCCACGGGAGTGAGCGCATTCGATAGAGCGGAAAATTTCAAGTAAGACTGCATTTAAAAGTCGTTTTGGACCAAAGTGTCGCTTATCCCCTATTACCTTTTAAGCGTCGATATGTATTTTTGTTCAATCTTTACTCGTAGGTATTAAGCTTATGAGCACACTTATTTAATAAGTAAAATGTAAAATAAAGTAAAATGTCTTAAAATGCCCCTGCTCTGGCTTTTTTTCTTCAAAAAAGCTTCAGCAGTTGTTGCTTGGCAAGAAATCACTAGAACTTCAAAGTTTTCGCTAAAATTTCCAGAAAATTGTTTACCCTAATACGGGTGTATTTGAGATATCAATCTGATAAAAAAAGCATTAATAAAACACAATTTATACCGGATTTTATTTCTCCGCAGATGAAGTTGCGAACAGCTAATTTATAATATTAGATACATTAATTTGCCATGTTTTTACCCAGGGTCAATTCCTCCCCTAAAGAGGTGATTTGTAAAGATCTCTAAAGGATAGGCTTTGATAAAATGCTAAAAATAATAAACGCTTAAACCGGAGAATGAGTTTAATTTCCAGCAACCACTACTTAAAAGTTAAAATACAACTTCGAGCTAATGTAATGAACCTGTCGCTTCCTATAGTAAAATAAATATAGGCATCAAGAACCCCTGGCCTTGCAAATGGCCATACTATCTAACAGGGACTGTATACCGGTATGAATGTCCGTACAATTTTTTCTGTATGACGTCATACAATTAAATACCGGTACTGAAAAATAGCAGTACAGATATTTTTTGTTTTAAATAACATTCATTCTTTTTAAGTCAACCAACCTTGAAAAAGTCAACTGTAAAGTTGGCGTAAGCTCGGTTCGTTTAGAATAATGAATAAAAACGCGATTCAACCTAATAAATATAGTGTTTTATTATTCATACTTTTACCTATATTTGGGTAGCGTAAAATTTAGATACAGATATTATTGATACTCCTATTATTCATGTATTTTGAACATTCTCAATTGTCTTTATGTTTAAACTATAAATAATTGAACCGGTATTGAGTACCGGAATTCAATTGTATGAAATAACAGTAGGTACAGATATTTTTCATAATCATTTTTCCCGGGTCTTATTCGCTTATCAAAAAAATAATAATTATGAGTTCAAGTCGTGTGAGTTTAAAATGTTTATCAGATATTTTTTTATTTTATATCGCATTCACACCTTTATATTTGGGTAGCGTAAAATTAGATATTAATGATATTCCTATTATTAATGTATTTCAATCATTCTCGATTGCATTTATGTTTAAATTGTAAATTATTTATTGGTACAGAAATTAAATAAGGGTTATTTAACTGTACTGGAAAATATAAATACAGAAATTCTCACAGTGTACATATTTGGGTAGGTACTGATATTTTACTAGTCCTAAAATTATTTATTGGTACAGAAATTAAATAAGGGTTAAATAACTGTACTGGAAAATATAAGTAGGTACAGAAATTCTCATAGTATACATATTTGGGTAGGTACTGATATTTTACTAGTCCTAAAATTATTTATTGGTACAGAAATAAAATAAGGGTTAAAGAACTGTACTGGAAAATATAATTAGGTTACAGAATTTCTCACAGTATATACAATAAATATACATATTTGGGTACTGATATTTTACTAGTCCTTTTAAAGTACCTACTTTATACCGTTATGCAGTTCCTGGGACTGGTATAAAAATTTGAGTTCTGATATTTTTGAAATATTTAAATGTTTAATACCGATATGCAGTCCCTGCTATCAAGTCTCGCGCATCGAACGCAGCGTGAACATTGCGTGCGAGACGACGTCGCGTTGTGTTGTATATGCGCGTGATCTCGCGTAATTTGTCGTAGGTAAACATGTTTCACTAGCTGTGCTTTGCGGTGTCACCTGTGTTGCTCCCGAATACTTCCTTCCCATCTTGTAATAATTTACTCGTGTGTAGTTCTTAAGTATATTTCTTTTATTCCTGTCTTCAAACCAAATTACTTAGTGGAGTCTATTTTATAGCGGCTACTATAATGGCATTCATTTGTTACAGAATGGCGGCTAATTACAACAACTCTTTTCGTGGTTTGAGAGCAATACCATAACTCATTTTCACTTGTACACTTTCACGAAACTAAGTTGATTAATATGCTCCCGAAATTACACTAACTTTCACGAAAAGGAATATTCAACAGCACATTTCCTCAATGCGCCAATACTTCTGCAAATATCAAATACTTGACAGTGGCTTAATCCCAAATGGCCATAACCAGTCAAAGTCCGAGAAAAAAAAACACAAAGATATATATCGTTCTAATTTCAAATTGCTTATAAACACTCGAAACTCCACTCGTCAGTATCCCATTAGTTCCGTACAATCTGTCACTTCACTTCCCTCAAACAAGCAACCCTAACGACCACCCCTAAAAAGTAATTATACTGCAATCGCCCGTGACCTAACACTACACTCGATTTGGTAGGACTTGCTTGGTTTACAAAGTTATGGTTGCAGTTTGTCGGTGGCGCTAGTGTCTTCGTTGAAAACATGAGACATTGTGACAGCATCTTACTTCTTATCTTACTTCTTACTATATTACTATATTTACTATATTTTACTATATTATATATTTATATATCTTACTAATATTATAAACGCGAAAGTTTGTATGTATGTGAGGTTGTTACTCTTTCACGCAAAAACTACTGAACCGATTGCGATGAAACTTGGAATATAAGTAGCTGGGGACCTGGATTAACACATAGGCTATTTTTTATCCCGATATCCCGCGGGAACGGGACTTACGCGTGTGAAACCGCGGGGCGCAGCTAGTAGTGAATAAAACTAAGTACAGCCTATGAGTATGACTACAGTGTTAAGAAGAAATTGAGATTTTCTGTTCTAAATTCTGTTCGAAAGATAAAAAAACTACAGTTTTCGACTTTCGTAGTGACCGCGTTAAGGAAATGTGTTGCTGTGTTTCCATTTTCGTAACTAAAACTTTAAAAAGTCACACGCATGTTGTAAATTGTTTAATTTCGATGGTGCTTTACTAATTTTCGAACTTCTCCGTTGCTTATAAATTTCCGCGACTTATCAATGCTCATCAACAGTGCAGTGCTTATTTATGCTGTAAACTGATATTATACAGAGCCAAAATTTTATTAGTTAGTTTGTAACGAATTGGTTTTGAAAATACTGGATCGATTTCAAAAAATCTTTCACCAATAGAAAGCTACTTTATCGAGAAGTCACGCACATAAATAACAATGTCTTATTTTTTTAACCCGATTTTCCCACAGGATCGGGACTTACGCGGGTGATTTATAATTGTCATATTTTTGCAACTGTTATTAAAAAGCAACACCAGCAAAATATAACTTGTAAACTCCGTTCTTGATTTCAGTAAACAACATCTGGCGAAGTGATCGCTAAAAAACTACACTATGAATAATTTATTAGTGATGCTGAGGTTTTTTGAGTTTAGGGGTGGACGGGGTGGTTTGTCGATATCGATAAATGTAATGGGAGATGGGGAGGAATGTATGGTTACCAGTCGTGTAGCAAAATGAACTATGAACATTTAGGCTGTGGCCGCATAGGCAGGAGGCTAGAGGCTAGCGAGTCGAGTCACCTAACTAAAACGGACGGTCTAGAAATTCTAGAAAGATCGCGACCGGCCGCACTGAGCGATTAGTGCCTAGCTGTATATCTTGTCAGAATGCAAGATACAGGGTTATGCTATCAAAGGTAAAGGTAGATCAAGCTAAAGTAAATCAATGCAAAATGGCGGCAAATCAAATAGGTTAAGCCTATCTAATCTAATAGGTTAAGCACTAGGTTGTTCGGACGACTAACATATGAAAAAAAGAAGGAAAAAGCAATACGCGAATAAGCCCCGGGAAAAATGTAAATAATTATGAGCAAATCGTGTAAGTTTAATAAGTTTAAAAATTAAGAGAGATTCTTATTTAGTTTGTATAACAAATTTGCACAAAAAATGACTTTAAGACCGTCGTTCATGCTTATATTAGGTTTTGGAATCGTAAATTGTATCGATATATAAAGTTATCGATATTTCCCATCCCTAGTTCCTACCATCTAGTAGAATACAGCTCGAAACGTTGACAGATGGCTCGCCGGCGGCTAGTGTTGTCCGAAATAAGATATCATAGTGTTTCAACAATATGCAAGTAGGTAGGTACCTACTTCAACAGGAAGTGAGTTGTTAAGATGTACCTTGTATATAAGTAGCTACGTTAATAATTTGTTTTTTAAAATGTATAATGTGGGGCGGGTAACAATATTTTATGTTGCTATACTTTATCGATGCTTTGTCGCGAAAAAATAAATACTACTGCTTTAAACAACCACAGATAATAGTTTAAAAAAATGAAGTTTTGAAGAATCTTTTCACACTGCAAACTTAGAGTTAAGTAACACTTTTGTTTTTCCCCAACTTAAATTAAATCACTTCAAGTCTGTAATAGGATGGATGGCGGTGTAGACCGAAATCGCGACGAGTTTATCTTAACTTCAAAACACTCTTATGAAAAAAATTTTAGGTCAAGTTAAAGGCCTTAGGGAGACCTGGGCCCTGATTCTCTAAAAACATAGCATGCGACAAACAGACGGGATGCATGAGCATTGCAGAAGTCGATTTGTTGCAGGAGTAAAAATAATAGCTATTCTATAACTCCTTTTAATACTGATTTGGCTGTGGAACAAGGGGAGCTATTTAAATAATTAAGTAACCCTTAATTTTGATGGCTACTTAACTAATTCAGTAGTAATTAATTAAAATAACATTTACAGAATACGAATTAACGTACATCTCCTGCACGTCGCTTGCATTCCGCCGGCATTTAGCAAATTATGTCCTTACCGAATCGAGCCCCTGACGACTCTAACACTAGGTGAGACACGCCACTAAACGAAAAGAAGAAGAAAAAGTAGCCGAATATTTCGCGGTATATACCTAAACTCCCTATAGCTAAACTAAAAATCCCTGTCGGATTCATCGAAAATTGTTGATAATTTTCTGACGCAATGTTTCAGAATAATTTTGTTTAATGCGTTTGTAAATGACATTGTTTCCGACGTTTTGATGCAAAATTTAAATAAAATGTTGAAAGGTGTTTAAGCTTTAGCACAATTCCGGCACAAAAAGGCATTTTTTGACTAAAACGTGCTAAGGCTTCGAAACAATAAGAAGATTTATCTTGAAACTACACTAAAATATAGGAAACAATGTTATTTACAGACGCTTCATAAGAAAATATCCTAAAACGTTGCGTCAGAAAATAATTAACAATTTACAGGGATTTTTAGTTTAGTTCGTATCGTACCCCTTAAGTTTATTAATTACTCAAGGCAAATACCTACTTACAATAGCATCAGTACCTACCTACTTAGTTAACCGAACGAGCGAAGCGAGTGAGGTCCAGTTTAGAGACGGGCCTGGCGCTTGTATCTTTGTATCTTTGTATGTTTATTCGACGATAACTTGGGTATCGTTGCTTCGATCTTCATGAATTTTGGTATGCGCGTAGTTTAGGTCCATAGAATTTATGAGTTCGAAGATGAGTCGGATCGGTAGGGGGGTTGGGGAGATAGGGGGTGCAAAAAGAGAAAATAATCAAGTTTTAAAAATTTGTCAATAGATGGCGCTCAACATATCTCCTAGATCGCGGTATCGTTGCGTTTGCTTGCGATATATACTCCAAGATCTGACATTTTTGTAGGGAATGTTACAAATTGTGGTCGATTGTCGTAATTAAGGAACAATTCTTGTTATGTTATCGTTTTTCTTGTCTTTCGTTATTTATTCGTTTAAAAATCATTCTTATTTTGTAAAAAAATAAAAAATAAAGCTGTTGGTGTTAAAATCCTACAAAAAACAAAATCTCTGTAAATGGATTCTTGTGAGGTCTCAGTTCGGGGCGAACTACTAGTTGTAAAACTGTTTAGTTGATGGATGTTCAAACAAAAAGCAAACGGAGAGATGGTGCATAATCATAAATTTCCCATGGGTGTCCCTTGTAGCCTAATGGTTAGCGCACTCACCCAGAAAGCACAGGTTAGAATCCCGATACGGAAACAATTTTGATTATGCCTATCTCCTTGTAAAACATTTCAAGAAGCAGCCGTGTAACGAAACAAAACAAACAGTCAATAAAATTGCAATAAAACGCACACGCAAACAGTGTATGAGTAATTGAATTACCCGGGTTCACTCGTGTTACGTGTTGTCGAGGCGTTTGTCTCGCGAGCGCAGCGGGGAGGCGCCGGCGCAGAGCGCAGTGCGGTGAGTGCCGTGAGGAGCGATCGTAAAACTAGACGGATATGGCTACGTAGGTATGTTTATACTTATCTCTCCTACCTTAATAGGTAGGTATGTCAAAAATATAAAAAAAAATCGAAAAATAAGTAGGTAAAAAAAAACAATAGTCAAAATCATTATGCATACCGGTAGACAGACTGCTTAATAATATTTAAATCTTACTAATATTATAAACGCGAAAGTTTGTATGTATGTGAGGTTGTTACTCTTTCACGCAAAAACTACTGAACCGATTGCGATGAAACTTGGAATATAGGTAGCTGGGGACCTGGATTAACACATAGGCTACTTTTTATCCCGATATTCCAGCGGGAACGGGACTTTGCGGGTGAAACCGCGGGGCGCAGTTAGTAGTAGATATTTCTAAAACTATAATTCATATAGAAATATTTTTAGCAAGGAAATATATTTCCGAAAAATCCCCATGACAGGATTCGAACCTGCGTCCTTTCGCTAACCAGGCGAATGCTCTAACCACTGAGCTACACAGGAATCACGTGACATGGTATAATTTTTCGGCCATATCCTTCCTCGCTAATTGTTTTACCAACTAAGGCTTGGTTTCTGCGCCATCTACCGGTCAAGCTTTGCAGCTTTTATTGACTGGTTCAGGTGGTTTACTTTACAGTAAACATACCCAACATGAGACGCGCTTTCTCTCCAATTTAATATTTCTTTTTGTTTTTATTGCTCAAGGCATTTTAAACATAGAAATATTTTTAGCAAGGAAATATATTTCCGAAAAATCCCCATGACAGGATTCGAACCTGCGTCCTTTCGCTAACCAGGCGAATGCTCTAACCACTGAGCTACACAGGAATCACGTGACATGGTATAATTTTTCGGCCATATCCTTCCTCGCTAATTGTTTTACCAACTAAGGCTTGGTTTCTGCGCCATCTACCGGTCAAGCTTTGCAGCTTTTATTGACTGGTTCAGGTGGTTTACTTTACAGTAAACATACCCAACATGAGACGCGCTTTCTCTCCAATTTAATATTTCTTTTTGTTTTTATTGCTCAAGGCATTTTAAACATAGAAATATTTTTAGCAAGGAAATATATTTCCGAAAACTCAGGACGCAGGTTCGAATCCTGTCATGGGGATTTTTCGGAAATATATTTCCTTGCTAAAAATATTTCTATGTTTAAAATGCCTTGAGCAATAAAAACAAAAAGAAATATTAAATTGGAGAGAAAGCGCGTCTCATGTTGGGTATGTTTACTGTAAAGTAAACCACCTGAACCAGTCAATAAAAGCTGCAAAGCTTGACCGGTAGATGGCGCAGAAACCAAGCCTTAGTTGGTAAAACAATTAGCGAGGAAGGATATGGCCGAAAAATTATACCATGTCACGTGATTCCTGTGTAGCTCAGTGGTTAGAGCATTCGCCTGGTTAGCGAAAGGACGCAGGTTCGAATCCTGTCATGGGGATTTTTCGGAAATATATTTCCTTGCTAAAAATATTTCTATGTTTAAAATGCCTTGAGCAATAAAAACAAAAAGAAATATTAAATTGGAGAGAAAGCGCGTCTCATGTTGGGTATGTTTACTGTAAAGTAAACCACCTGAACCAGTCAATAAAAGCTGCAAAGCTTGACCGGTAGATGGCGCAGAAACCAAGCCTTAGTTGGTAAAACAATTAGCGAGGAAGGATATGGCCGAAAAATTATACCATGTCACGTGATTCCTGTGTAGCTCAGTGGTTAGAGCATTCGCCTGGTTAGCGAAAGGACGCAGGTTCGAATCCTGTCATGGGGATTTTTCGGAAATATATTTCCTTGCTAAAAATATTTCTATGTTTAAAATGCCTTGAGCAATAAAAACAAAAAGAAATATTAAATTGGAGAGAAAGCGCGTCTCATGTTGGGTATGTTTACTGTAAAGTAAACCACCTGAACCAGTCAATAAAAGCTGCAAAGCTTGACCGGTAGATGGCGCAGAAACCAAGCCTTAGTTGGTAAAACAATTAGCGAGGAAGGATATGGCCGAAAAATTATACCATGTCACGTGATTCCTGTGTAGCTCAGTGGTTAGAGCATTCGCCTGGTTAGCGAAAGGACGCAGGTTCGAATCCTGTCATGGGGATTTTTCGGAAATATATTTCCTTGCTAAAAATATTTCTATGTTTAAAAATGCCTTGAGCAATAAAAACAAAAAGAAATATTAAATTGGAGAGAAAGCGCGTCTCATGTTGGGTATGTTTACTGTAAAGTAAACCACCTGAACCAGTCAATAAAAGCTGCAAAGCTTGACCGGTAGATGGCGCAGAAACCAAGCCTTAGTTGGTAAAACAATTAGCGAGGAAGGATATGGCCGAAAAATTATACCATGTCACGTGATTCCTGTGTAGCTCAGTGGTTAGAGCATTCGCCTGGTTAGCGAAAGGACGCAGGTTCGAATCCTGTCATGGGGATTTTTCGGAAATATATTTCCTTGCTAAAAATATTTCTATGTTTAAAATGCCTTGAGCAATAAAAACAAAAAGAAATATTAAATTGGAGAGAAAGCGCGTCTCATGTTGGGTATGTTTACTGTAAAGTAAACCACCTGAACCAGTCAATAAAAGCTGCAAAGCTTGACCGGTAGATGGCGCAGAAACCAAGCCTTAGTTGGTAAAACAATTACCGAGGAAGGATATGGCCGAAAAATTATACCATGTCACGTGATTCCTGTGTAGCTCAGTGGTTAGAGCATTCGCCTGGTTAGCGAAAGGACGCAGGTTCGAATCCTGTCATGGGGATTTTTCGGAAATATATTTCCTTGCTAAAAATATTTCTATGTTTAAAATGCCTTGAGCAATAAAAACAAAAAGAAATATTAAATTGGAGAGAAAGCGCGTCTCATGTTGGGTATGTTTACTGTAAAGTAAACCACCTGAACCAGTCAATAAAAGCTGCAAAGCTTGACCGGTAGATGGCGCAGAAACCAAGCCTTAGTTGGTAAAACAATTAGCGAGGAAGGATATGGCCGAAAAATTATACCATGTCACGTGATTCCTGTGTAGCTCAGTGGTTAGAGCATTCGCCTGGTTAGCGAAAGGACGCAGGTTCGAATCCTGTCATGGGGATTTTTCGGAAATATATTTCCTTGCTAAAATATTTCTATGTTTAAAATGCCTTGAGCAATAAAAACAAAAAGAAATACTATAATTCATAATTCGTTTATTTCATAATCATGGGTTTACATAGATCTTACGAAATACTTAATAAAAGGTACATCCATGGTTCGCCTTTTTGGGCATATGAAAATTGTATTTTAATTAATTTACAGAAATATAGAAAATTAAGTCACAAACAAATATCGAGATGTAAATAAAATAATGAATAAGGTCAATAAAATAATGAGTTATAGTCAATTTTATACATTAAAAATTACTCATTACTTATAATTATTAAAGAGAAGTGAAATTGAAATCTAATGTCAAAAAAGCATAAAATCTAAATATTAATTAACTTATCGTTCAAAAAATGTCTTAAGTCATAATATACTTTTTCAGCAAGAAAGCCATTGAGTACGGTTTTAAATCTTCTGTTATCATTTATATTTCTTATTGCCAAAGGAATTTTATTATAAATAATAGGTCCCATAACGTCGACACTCATTCTGCTTATAAGACCCGTAGTCTTACTAGTCACTTTTATACAACCTGCATGACGACTTGTGTTAGGATATGCCTTGAAATACTGAGGGTTTGTTCTTTTAAAAATTAGCAATTTCACTTATGTAAATTGACGGAAGCGTAAGGATTTTATGGTCACGAAAGTAGGGTATACATGATTCATCCGATGCCAAACCAAATATGGACCTGATGCACTTCTTTTGGGCTTTTAAGACAATTAATTTGTCTGTTGTATTGCCCCAAAACATAACACCATATCTAAGAATAGATGCTACATATCCGTGATAGGCTGTGTATTAAGTGTATTAACATTAGAGACTTTCCCTAACGTATATAGTGCATATGAAAATTTGTTCAATTTGATTATTAACTCGTTAATGTGTGGTTTCATTGTCAATTTATTATCTATAGTCAGACCTAAAAATTTTGTTATACCTATTTCACTCACTGAATTGCCTAGGAAATTAATGTCAAAATTCAAGGGGCAGTTATTTCGTTGTTTAAAATTCATTATGTAAGTTTTGGTCAAATTAATTGTCAAATTATTTAATGTCAGCCAGCTAAT
The DNA here is from genome assembly GCA_949358125.1 of Idaea dimidiata. Taxonomy (NCBI): domain Eukaryota; kingdom Metazoa; phylum Arthropoda; class Insecta; order Lepidoptera; family Geometridae; genus Idaea; species Idaea dimidiata. Next base: position 4,915,139 of record OX442342.1, read on the forward strand.
CAAGGATTCTAATGTATTATTCATGTCATGTTCGTTATTATGCAAATTATTTTCATATGTAAATAGAATAGTGCTATCATCAGCAAAAATAGTCATAAAATGTTTAGTCACAGCAGGAAGATCATTTATATATATAATAAATAGCAATGGGCCTAGCACACTGCCTTGTGGAACCCCACTGCAAACGAATCGTTCTCTAGACACATGACATGTGTCAATACCCGTTTTAGTATTTATTCTGTTTATATGTGTTATTTGCCTTCTGTTAGTTAAATATGATTCAATTAACTTATTGACATTACCGTATTTTTCAAGTTTGTCTAGTAGTGTTCGATGGTGCACATTGTCGAATGCTTTAGACATGTCCATAAATAACGCCATAGTTGGGTTCCGCTTGCTTACGTTAGTGATAACTTTTTCGAAAAATTCATATAGTGCCATATTTATCGATCTATTCTTTCGGAATCCAAATTGTTTGTCGGTAAATAGGTTATTTGATTCAAAATAATTGTTAAGTCTTTCATAAATGACATTTTCTATTATCTTTGAGAAGATGGAATTCAAGGCAATTGGTCGATAATTCTTAAGAATTTTCTTATCATCCTTTTTGAATATCGGTATTATTTTAGATACTTTTAGTCTGTTCGGAAACACTCCTTGTTCTAAACATAAGATTTATTACAAAGCTTAGTATCGGTGCTATTAAATGGGCTACTTTCTTTATAATTTTAATTGAAATATCATCGTGACCTACACTGTTGGTATTTTTAAGAGAATTAGTAATTTTACAAATTTCAAATGGTGTAGTCGGTGCAAGAAATATTGAATTGACATGACTAGTACGTATATGGTTACAATTTGATTTATTAGTATCCCTTGGTTTGATTGAGTCAATAAAAAAGTCATTAAAAGTGTTGGCCAGTTCAGTGGCATCAGTTATTTCTACGTCATTTATTAAAATATTAGATATATTTTCTTTTGGTAGATTGCTGTTGTATTTGTTAATAATTTTCCACGTGGCCTGGGATTTGTTTGTAGAATGATTAATAAAGTGTTGGTTTTGAATCTTCTGAGTCAGGTTAATTATTTTTTTATATCTTTTGGTATAGTTTTCAAATAAAGATTTGTTTGTAACTGTTGGATTTAGACGATATTTCCATAAAAGAAAACGTCTTTTTTTGCTTCATAACTTGATACCCTTTGAGACCCATTTCGGTCTTTTAGTAGAAGGTATTTTTACTCTGGTTTTAGGGAAACACAAATCATAAAAAAGCTTAAAATAATCGTGAAACATGTCAAAGGCAGTGTCTGGATTGTTTGATTCATATACTTCATTAAAACATAGATTTTCAATGGCGTCAATGAATTTTCTAACATGATCTTAGCAGAAATCCCGTTTATAAATATACCAGCTTTTCAATCTACACGTTTTCTTTATAGGTATATTTACAATTTGTGCTGAGTGGTCAGATAGACCTAACTCTACTATTTTGCCCTTGGCTCCACGCACATTATATTATAATGTTGTCTAAACAGGTTTTACTACGTGATCTAGTGATTTGTTTAAATATAAATTTTACATTGTATTTAGATAGCAATTGTTGAAAGTCCATTGATTGTTTATTATTATTTAAAATGTAAATATTGAAATCGCCACAAATAATTAATTTATAATTGTTTATGTCAGAAATAAAAACTATCAGTACTTAAATTTTTGGGGTAACTCCGTGGAAGTGAAATCTGTATTTACTTTGCAAAAAAGGTGTTTAAGAAGAATGTACAACATGCAAGATAGAGAGTCATTACGTAGTGTATTTAAAAATGAAAAATTCCTAACCTTGATATCTATATATATTTTAGAAATATGTCTATTCGTCAAAAATAACCAAGATTATTTCTTTAGTATTACCCCATCTAGATCTGAAAGTCAACGTAACAAGCATAAATATAACATAGTCATACCCCAAGTTAATAACAATTTATTTTATAAGAGTTCCTTTTACACAGCTATAAAAATTTATAATTTTTTACCTGTAAATTTAAAAATACTTAATAGTCCCCTTTTCCAAAAAAAACTAAAGTCTTGGTTAATCAGCAAGGTCTTTTATAACCTATCTGAGTATTTTGACCATAATGAAAAATAAATACCAAATATTGTTGTGCTGGTATAAATATTGGATTTCTTACATAAATTTAAGTACCTAATGTAATTTTATACTACATTATTGTATGCTCGAAATGAGTAGACTCTGCACTAATATAGTACATATTTAAGACCAATGTACCTACATAGTTTGAACAATAAAATCTTCTTATTCTTATTCTTATTATATCAGTCCCAGGAACTGCATATCGGTTTAAAATATTTTATAGGACTAGTAGAATATCAGTATAGAACCATAGAACCAACCATAGAAGAAATTAGAATATCAGTACTCAAATATGTATACCTATTATAATAATTTCTGTAGGTACCTTCTTATATTTTCCAGTACAGTTATTTAACCCTTAAGTATTTTCTGTACCAATAAATCTTACTTCTTACTAATATTATAAACGCGAAAGTTTGTATGTATGTGAGGTTGTTACTCTTTCACGCAAAAACTACTGAACCGATTGCGATGAAACTTGGAATATAGGTAGCTGGGGACCTGGATTAACACATAGGCTACTTTTTATCCCGATATCCCGCGGGAACGGGACTTAGCGGTTGAAACCGCGGGGCGCAGCTAGTCTAAGTATGTTTGTGTGTATTTATGTGAGGTTGTTACTCTTTCACGCAAAAACTACTAAACCGATTGCGATGAAACTTGGAATATAGTTAGCTGGGGATCAGGATTAACACATAGGCTACTTTTTATCTCGATATTCTCACGGGAACAGGACTTACGCGGTTGAAACCGCGGGGCGCAGCTAGTAATTTATAATTTAAACAGAAAGACAGTAGAGAATGATCGAAATACATTAATAAAAAGAGTACCTATTAATAATATTATGTTTCAAAACTTTACGCTACCCAAATGTAAAGGTATGTATGTTATTTAGAACATTTCTGTACTGCTATTTTTGAGTACCACAATTAAATGGTATGACGTCATACAGAAAAACATTGTACTGATATTCATACCGGTATACAGTCCCTGCTGTAAAGATAAAAGATATAACCTACTAAATATTCTGCATACCCGCAAATCCGGGGCAAGTAACTAGTAACAAATAAAGTACATATTAAAGTTATCCACCATTTCGATATAATCCTGGTACGAGGGATCAAAAGAATCCCAATGTCGTCGTCATGAGGTCTGCTCGTGACGTCACTTTGTAGGATTACGACCCTTTGGTTTAACTCTCTCTTGTTATGTGCGCCTAGTACTTTGGGGTTTAGCCAGAGTATATTTTTAGGGATTATATGGAAATTCAATTCGATTTAAAAAAAATAACGATTCGAGTAATAACGGGCACTAAATTTTTTTAATATAGTTACATAATTTAAATAATTCGATAAAACACAATCTGACTAAATCACAATTGGACTCCTAACAAAATACCTACAACTCGTTATTTATTCAAGAAACTGCACTGTTTCAATATTTGGTATCTTTACTCTACTTACTTGAAATATTTTGAAGAATAACTCCTGCCTAATTTTACGGGAAATAAATCAAAAAGCCACTCCAGCACTGACAACTGTAACATCTATCGAAATAATTAAATGAGGAAGATGAAGTCAATGTATGAAAGATGACCGTTCAAAATGGACCAGCTATGTTCCACAGATAGCACATTTTGCAATTCAAACAACTTTTATTGCTTTTTTTATAGCTAAAAAAAGAAAATATTCAATAGGTTTACGTGATCTAAAGCCACTGTATCAGTATTTTCGTTTTATTTCCGTTAAATTAAAATATATTGTATGTTAAAGTTTCACAGTTAAGAGCACTACATTATTCTCCTAAGTTAGGAGAGCTTGAGCCGCCATTTTTTTAGGTTTGGAGCTCATAACTGTGAAACTTTAATATACAAAATATATTAATCTAGCGGAAAATAAACGAAAATACTAACACCGTGGCTTTAGATCACGTAAATCAGTTGAATAATCCATACCTTGTGTTTTAGTAAGCCTTTAAAATTTCATTACCAAATGTACTCCTAGGTCCCACCCCCTAGGTCTGAGCTCTAAGGAAAAACGCCGATCTTATTAATCAGAATCGATCTATTAGTCCTGCCTATCCTAACTAAAAAAAACAACGACATAAAACCTTAAACTATTAAAACATTTAAAAATAGAATGAAAACATCTTCTTCATGTTGGCAACCCAGCGTGCGTCCGCGCAGCGAGGGGCGCGAAAATTATAACCTCAACCGTCGTCCATAGCGAGTTAATCAATTTTCACAGTTATTGCCGATGTTAACTCGTGTAGGTACCACGCAATGCGCACGCGCATGCTACATACTACCTACCTACATTAATGTGTATGTAAACTAGCTGCGCCCCGCAGTTTCATCCGCATAAGTCCCGATCCCGTATAAATTCTCAAAAATAATCTCTTTTCGTTTCTTTTTTCTGATTTTAAATTTTAGCAAAAGATCCTTCTCCAGATCATAACAAACACAACAAAAAAGAATTACCGAAATCGGTCCAGCCGTTCAAGCGTGATGTCGTGAACACGCAAAATAGGAATTCATTTTTATATTCAGAAAGATTCGGTCCGAATCCGATGACAGAAATGATATCTTCCTTCATCCTTCACTCAGCGTGATTCAAATAAGAAAAGAATGACATGAAACTGAATGAAACTTTTTTCCTAGTCAATTAATGTACCTAATCGGTTTAATAATCATGTTATTTGACAACGTAAATAATTGGCCCTTGCATGTAATTTTTTTAGATGATTTATACATCGCAAGCAACTTTTAGTCCATGCTATTTATGGCGCTGTAGTGCCCGGGACGTTGTTAGGTGGAGTAGGCTTGCCCAGCACCTATACCACCCTCCCAGCATAGTCAGCCATGCCCAGAGGAAAGAACTGGTCGATACGTCTGGAGCTAACTAAGCCGTGGGTTTCCTCACGATGTTTTCCTACACCGTATGAGCGATGTTATTTACGCACGTAACTTTTCCGCAAGGACTCTACCACTAGACCAACACCGCTCTTGACAATATAAATCTTACTAATATTATAAACGCAAAAGTTTGTATGTAAGTATGCGTATGGGAGGTTGTTACTCTTTCACACAAAAACTACTGAACCGATTGCGATGAGACTTTGAATATAGGTAGCTGGGGACCTGGATTAACACATAGGCTTTTTATCCCGATATTCCCGCGGGAACGGGACTTACGCGGGTGAAACCGCGGGGAGCAGCTAGTAAATAAATAATAATAATACTGTGACTGGAATATCAAGTCGATCTTCCGATTCGGACTAATGACGCGCTCTCTGAAAACCCCTACTGATCCCTTTGAAATATCGGGATAAAAAGTAGTTTAAATGTTAATACAGGGCATGTACTCTATTTCTATGAACTAACGAAAAATCTGTCAAAATACCTTCTATAATGAATGACAGATTTTCTTCCTGGATAACAGTTTCTTTTTTCGTTCCTTCGATCGTTCGTTGATGCCCAGATCTCCAGTTAACTGCTTACTATGTTTCATCGCAATCCGTTCAGCAGTTTTTGCGTGTAGGTGTAACAAACATATTCGTTTACCAACTTACACACATACATACTTTCACTTTCATTATATTTTTAGGATATTTTGGAGACGGATAACTTCATTATAACGCTATAGGTATAGTTATTTGAAAATCTTAATAATATTCTAAACGCGGAAGTTTGTGTCACATACATGACATACAAGCTACATTTGATCTCGATATTTCCACGAAAACGCGGGTGAAACCGCGGGGCGCAGCTAGTGATTCATTAAAATTATTATCTACTAGCAGTGCCCCGCTGTTTCTTCGCAGCAGTACAAAAAGCGAGGCCGGCACTTTTTGGATGTCTTGCCTCCTAGCCAATTGGATTTTTAGGCATTTTGCTAGTAAGGCACATTGATTTTAGGCATTTTACTACTTAGGCACTTTACGTTTTAGAAGACCTGCTAATAATGAGCGGCTAAAGTATAGAGGTACCTACTGCTTTTGCTTAACAATTTTTGAACAAAACACACCTGTTTGACTAGACTACCTCAAAGGGAAAGTACTAGGAGAACAGAGCCGCCTAGGAGGTTCTTGTACGCAGGGCAAAATGACACGGCTAATGACTACTGAATATTTTAACACAGACGCAGCGCGACTTGTGTAGACGTCTGTACTGTACGGTGTAAAGGGCGGAGGTTGCAAATATTTGTAACGTGCTTACGATGAGTGAGGGCAAGATGCGCGCGAAAATTGTAACAACCATGTTTTTGCGCGCGATTAAAACCGAAGAATGGGGTTTTGTTTTCATTCCAACATCGCGAAACAGATGTTTTTTTTTCAGTTGGAAATCAACATAATGACGATGATAGATGCATCTGAGAGTCGAAGATGATGATGATAATGAGAGTCGCACCTAAATTAAAATTTTGACAGGTTTCCAAGTACCCTATGTCACTCACGCGGTCATGACGAATCTAACCACGTATCGTTTATCTAAATCGGCCTAGCCGTTTAGGCCCTACGACGGCACAAAAATAGGTCACATACATACATACATACATACACTTACGGCAAAAACATAACACTTCCTTTGACAGTCGTGTAAAAACGATAACACAAAAAGAATTATTCCTTACTAGCTGTGACCCGCGGTTTCACCCGCATAAATTCCTATCCCGTAACGTATGTGGCGCATCACGTACTATGTCATACCAAGCGTTGCTCAGCCCTTAGGATTATTCAAAGTAGGAACCCTTTATCTTATTTTAACCACTAAACTATCCCTGTACCAAATTTCGTTCAAATCGGTTTAACCGTCATTTTTGCCCATCACGTATGTCATACCAAGCGTTGCTTTACCCGTACGATCATTTAAAGTATCGTATTTATACCCTTAAAGTAATCCCTGTACCAAATTTCATTCTAATTGGTGTGATCGTTCCTGTTGACCCATCACGTATGTGTCACGCTAAGCGTTGCTTAACCCGTACGATCATTTAAAGTACCCTATATCGTATCTATACCCTTAAAATAACCCTGTACCAAATTTCATTCTAATTGGTGCGATCGTTCCTGTTGACCCATCACGTATGTGTCACGCCAAGCGTTGCTTAACCCGTACGATCATTTAAAGTACCCTATATTTTATTTAAACCCCTATACTTACCCTGTACCAAATTTCGGTTCCGCCGTTTTTGAGATATAAATAGTGTAACTAACACGACTTTCGTTTTTATAGCTGCGTCCCGCGGGATTTACCCTCGTAAGTCCCGACCCCGTAAGAATATCGGGACCAAAAGTAGCCTATAACCTTCCTCGATAAATGGACTATCAAACACAAAAAGAATTTTTCAAATCGGACCAGCAGTTCCTGAGATTAGCGCGTTCAAACAAACAAACAAACAATCAAACAAACTCTTCAACTTTATAATATTAGTATAGATTTACGACAATCGACCACAATTTGTAACATAAACATGAATTATTTACTTTGATCACTAATAGACGTTAACATTCCCTACAAAAATGTCAGATCTTGGAGTATATGTCGCAAGCAAACGCAACGATACCGCGATCTAGGAGGTATGTTGAGCGCCATCTATTGACACATTTTTAGAACTTGATTATTTTCTCTTTTTGCACCCCCTATCTCCCCAACCCCCCTACCGATCCGGCTCATCTTCGAACTCATAAATTCTATGGACCTAAACTACGCGCATACCAAAATTCATGAAGATCGAAGCAACGATACTCAAGTTATCGTCGAACAAACATACAAAGATACAAAGATACAAGCGCCAGGCCCGTCTACACTGGACCTCACTCGCTTCGCTCGTTCGGTCAATTAAGAGTAAGATGTCAAATATAGCTTTACATTGTAAAAAACGAAATTTAATAAACATGTAACTGTCGATTTAAAGTCTAAGAAAACAATAATCGATAATCGAATAAGTCCATTAACGATTACACACTACCCCATCCTTATGATGAGACCTATACCTACTTATTTGACAAAGCAAACTAAGAGATCACCCTAAAGAAACGAGACACTGGCAGATGGATGACGGGCCAGCTATTCGATCACTGTGCTGATCGACTAAGAAAAAAAAAAAAGAGATCACCCTATGACGTAATCGTTGTGTTTAAAATTATCTTTTTACAATGAAATTTAACGTGCCTCCGGTAATAAAGGTTTTACACACAACATTTTTCTTTGCAAGAAATATAAACTATTTTTTACTTTTTTTTTTGTTAAAACCTTTTTGCTGATCTTGTTTTGGCAGAATGCACCCACAATGGCTACAATCGATTGAATTGGTTGAAAAACCACGTAATGTTTGAAGAAGGTTGAAGTGTTAAATCAAGTGTAAAACTTTATTAAACTCAGTTAGGTACATTTTTTTAACGGGTTATAATCGCGTATCTTTTACCTCGACGTATTAAGTTACTAGCTGCGCCCCGCGGTTTCACCCGCGTAAGTCCCGTTCCCGCGGGAATATCGGGATAAAAAGTAGCTTATGTGTTAATTCAGGTCCCCAGATACCTATGTTCCAAGTTTCATCGCAATCGGTTCAGTAGTTTTTGTGTGAAAGAGTAACAACCTCACATACATACATACACCCTTACATACAAACTTTCGCGTTTATAATATTCGTAAGATTCTTTTACCTCGACGTTTCAACAATGTTACAATGGTCTTGAACGCAAGATACTAGACTATGTTTACTAATAATTCATGTGAATTCAAAGAGTTTATTTACTAAACTTTTTTTGTTGTAGGGTTAGACTAGAGATTGCAATCCGGATTCTTCGAAATTCGAAAATAACTGAAAAATCCGGATTTTTTGAAGTATTTTAAAACCGGTTTTTAAGACTCAAATCCGGTTTTTTCGGATTGTAGACAAAATTGAGTTTAACGGAGAATATTACACATTTATCCAAAAATTTTCATTCTAAGTAATAGTAGATCGGTGTTACCTACTCTAAAACCCAAATTCGAACAATATAGATAGGCTATTGTACTTTGTTTGAGCGAATTTGACGCGAAACCCGTGATTGGCTCTGTAAACTCTGTTTATGCCCATATAAGGCAATAAACCAAGCAAGCAACGCGGCGAGACGGGCGGGGGCCCTCGCGCATCCCGCGCGACGCGACACAACGCCCCGCGCGCCCCGCTCTCACTTAGTCAGTCGGCCAGCTAGTTTCGTAGGTAGTGGTTGTGACTTGAGTTTGTCGAAATTTGTTTTCTATTAGATCGTGTGAATTCGTGAGCGTACATGTGCAAAGCGACCCACGCACGCTACACAAACAAGTAAGTACCTATATACATTTTTATACTATTTTTATGTATACATACAAACAGGTAAAACATACGTTTTCCTGTATGGTGTGGCTTTATGGCTTCTAAGTGTAACTCACTGGGACGCCCCATGACCGCGTCGGCGTCGCTTGCTACATATCCAAACAATTTAATTGACATGTATCCTGTCACTAAGAAATATCAAATAACTAAAGGATACCTACTAACAATTATTTATTACTTAAGTAATCTTTTACGGACGCTGCTTGCTTGCTTATCGAGTAGGTTTTATAGTGAATATGGTTTATTAAGATTAAGTTAAGACCCCTGCTTCTATTATACTATACATTTTTCATCTTAAGGCTTTTAACTTCGAAATCTCAGATATCGACCTACTATGTTTATTTCGACTTCATGTACCTAATCGTAAACTAATTTTTTTTTACGATTAACAAACGAATCAAACAACTTACATGTTTGTAGTTCAAGAAGCCTACTAGGTACGTGACAGACTGAAAACACCATTTGAATAACTTCGCTCGATAGAAAAAATCTTGGAAAAACTATGAAAACTGATAAAAAAATTAATGTTTTTTCTGCTTTATTCACAAAATATTAAATTTTTAATTCGAAAAAATAACTCAAACTGTAGGTATTAACATTTAGAAGGGATATGACTGATTCATTTTTTTTATAACTAGTTCTATTTTCGACTAATATAATAATCGATTTTTTTTAAATATTTTTTTGTGTTGCTATGGCAATTTGCCATACTTACTAACTATTGAAATCGGAAATCTTCGCCTTAACTTTTAAATTTTATGGAGTTTTATTGACCGAGTGAGCGAGCGAAGTGTCTTTGCATCAAGTCTGTCAGTTTGTTTGTTGGTACTCCTCTACAGGTAGCATTTTTGAACCGATTTCGATGAAACTTGGTATACAGGTTCTATGAGTATTAGAATTGTCGTCGGGGTTTTTTGATTGGAGGGGTACATCCCCCACAAAGGGGCAAAAAAGAGCTACACTATATTTCGGCCGTATGAAATCTGATTACTATAATTCTTTTTTATTTAAAAGTTAGCAACTTGAAAGTCGGTTTCATAAAATTTGGTAATGATCTGACAAAGGTCTTCAGAGTGATGAACAGAATAACTCCTTAAATTGCAATAAATTACTCACTTTTAGATTTCTACCAGTAGGATAGGCTCTTTAACTACTCGATATGAATTAATGGAACACTCCTCAATGGGTAATTGCGGGCTGCGGCTTACGATTTTGAGAATTTGTGTACGAAAACACTGGACGTATTCATGGTATTAAGATCTCGTTTTTTTTAAATAAGACTGATTTGTAATTTTGATTAGTGATTAGATTAGAGTAAATGCAGATTTTATCTTGTTATTGTGCTATAATGTCCTAAAGATCTAAATAAACGCAGATTTTAAATGACTTATGCTGTTTTATTTCAGTCTTATCAAATTACTTTAAAACTTCGAAAAATTCGGATTATCCGGATTTTTTTTCGAAAGAAAATTCTGAAAACCGGATTTTAAAAAAATCCGGATTTTGCAATCCCTAGGTTAGACTATGTATTCTTCTTCTTACGGTGTGGTGGCGTGTCTCACCTAGTGGCTGAAATCTACAGTGCCTACTTTGACTTTGCTCAGACTGAGCTTAGCAAAAACTAAGCATAAACTTTGAATTGAAATTTATAGTCGAAATTCATTTTGAATTAACGAATAAAATAAAAAGTAGTTCATAGTCATAACAGAGAAGCAAAGTTTAGGTCATTATTCAAATAAACGCGAGTAAAACCCGGTAAATATTGTATTTTATTATGCGAAATCGCGAAAACTTTATAGACAAAATTACGTTTTTTTTTCTTAAATAAGTATCTAAGTTCAAACTTTTACCAATAAAATATTAGTAGGATAAAAAAAACTATTTCTTTGACAAGCAGAGGATCAGACGGAATAAGTAGGTAACAAGTAAGAAGTAAAAAAAAACGTTTTTTAAGTAAGAAGAAAAAATGCAAACGCCTATCAACAGTACAAGTTTCAAGTACTTCACAAGAACACCGTAAAATTAGAATCTCCGTGGTAAAATAAGCAGGTTGCTACGTACAGTACCTTCCTTAAAAGCCTTAGAAATGTGACGAATCGAGTGGGAATCGATTGCTAAGTAATCATGACGAATTAGAACGATTGTGTCTATCGAGTTCGAATTTAGTTTTTGTGTTACGACATGAATTGGATTTGGATTATTTTGACAAACAAGTTGTTTTTTTTTATACTTACTTGATTAGATAGCACGTTCAATTCTATTCAATTATTTATTTCATAAATATAGGTGTACCTACAGTACAGATGTTAGTGTTAAAAAAAATATTTTTTGAACTTTATATTTGGCCCATTTGGCATATGAAATTATGAAGTTTTATCTGAAAATAAATGTCAATCATACATTAAAATTATACATTACTCACTGGAAAAAAACTATTAATAATCATGAAAATTAACCAAATACCTACCGAGATAAAATAAATTCAAAAATGTCAATGTAAATAATATAAGTACCTACTTTATGTCTTCTACTTTTCGTTGAAAAACTCGTCAATCGAATAGGCACGCTTTGTCAACCCTCAGGCTGAGAACGACAACTTCCTTAAACGACAACTTCCGAAAAGGACAACTTCCGAAAACGACATTTCCTAACAACAAGATAATGCGGAATGCAGGCGACCTACGTACGAGAGGTGCGTTAATTCGTATTCTGTAAATGTTATTTTACTTAATTACTACTTAATTAGTTAAGTAACCTTCAAAATTAAGGGCTACTTAATTATTTAAATAACTCCCCTTGTTCCTTAGCCAATCAGTATTTAAAGAAGTTATAGAATAGCAATTATTTTTACTCCTGCAACAAATCGACTTCTGCAATGCTCATGCATCGCGCCTGCTTGTCGCATGCTATGTTTTACAGAATCGGCCCACTGTACGCGAGAAGCCGAAAATAGATCTAGGTGACGTGCAATTGGAGAAGCCTATGTCCAGCAGTGGACTCCAACAGGCTGATGATGATGACTAATAAGATTCCTATAACTACTATTAGGTATACCAGATACCTACCGGGGCTTTAATTTTACTTCATCTCACCTGATTGTCAGCGACGTCACGCGAGACGTCGTGGTTTTAGCGTAAGTTTCTTCCAAGACCAAGTATCGCCAAGTAAACTCCGAGTTCTAGTACTATGAGACCAGTACCAGTACATGGAAGGTCCTATGTACGTAGGTCGGTCCTATGTACATAGGACCGTGTAGTTGCAAGGGAAGGCGGCCCGAAAGTTGTTCCAAAATCGTACTCCTATAGGTATTCTAGGTCAGTAAACGTATCATTGTTAGATTTTAGAGAAACCTACCTACTTCGCCACTAGTCGTCATGTATAGAGTAATACAATTTGTAACGGGTATGCCCTTTTAATCCGAAAGGGGTTGTTTTAGACATCTAGGCGAACACCTTTTATTCAAAAACTTTTGAAAATTTAACTTTTTTTTTGAAAATTTTGAGATTATGTTTCACTGAAAAAACAGCTGCTTTTGAAAATAAAGGTAATTGAAGTTTTGCTTGTAGGACATCAAACTAAATAAAAGGTAAACATAAGGTCAATGACCTCGAATTCTTAGAAACAGCTGATTTTCAAGTAAACTTTACACCTAAATTTTTCAGAAAGTACTTCGAATTTCCAAAAGTCGTAGAACAAAGGTTGTTCGCCTAGACGTCTAGAACAACCCCGTTTCGGATTAAAAGGGCTTACTTGTTACACCTTGTATACCTAGTGGTAAAGTTACAGTCTAAATCGTAGCGCCAAGTAGACTAGTCCGTGTTTTGATACACATGAATTCGTAGGCACCGGTGGTGCGGCCATTAAGAATAAAGAGACATATTTTGTTTCACTCTTATCTTCCTTCTTCAAAAGATTATATCATCACTTAATTACGATCAGCTGCGGTATCATCTAATTAGCTACTAGTTGCTATTTACTGTCAAAAAAAATCTTCGTATTCTACATTTCTGCTTTGAGGTAATCACCGGTAACAACCACGTTACGTCAAAGCAGCGATGTACTGCGAATTAGCCACTAGTAGCGGTGGATGCTAATAGATGATACCATAGCTGGTTGGATAGTGCTCAAAAGCTCATTTACCAGCGTTTTAAAAAGAGCTTACCCAGATAGTTTTAGTGTATTTAAGTTAAATATGTATTTAAGACTAGATGAGACTAGATTAGATAAAAATCAAGACTGGTTTTAATCTAATGTAGTCGTATTTTTGTTAATACGACTACATATAATTTTCGACGCATACCTTTTATTCCGTAAAACATAGCCAGCTCAGAATACATGCTTTATCTATTAAACTAAAAGCCCGTTCACGAAATAAACAAACAAAACATTCTCATTTCAGATAGATAATCTCCAAACAAAAACTATAAGTCTGTACTACAAAGAGGTAACTGCAAATAGGTAGGTGTAGTTCACAAATTTCAACAAAGCTCCCTTCGTCTGACAGCAATTCCGTTTTAGAGCTTTAATCCCGACTCTACTACGAATAAAAGGCATATTTCGTTCGCCGACGCTCGCAAAATTGTCATCGCAAATAGCTTTTGCCTTGGGCGTACAATCCAATACCAAAAAACGACCCATCTCCAAGAAAACCACACGCAAATTACAACCCTAAAGTAAGCTACACAACACTGATTCTCATTCTCCCTTTTCCACTCACAGTAATGTAACAATGAAAATGCCAGCATTGCACACGTAAATACAATTCCCAGAAATGCTTGGCCTTCATAGATTTAACTGTAAAAAGAATAAGGTTCATTTTCGTTTGAAAGGGAAATCTGAACTTGAAAATCGTCGCCTGCCTGACGCTCGATATCAAATAAACAGGATTATGAAACCATAACGCCTCAAGCAACGAAAACTTTCAAGCGAAAGTAGATCTTATAGCCTTTCAATAAAGATGGACATTGCTACCCTCTTGCTTGTTGCTAGGATTTTCGCCGGGGGAAGTGACAAGGATGATTGTATCGTGGTATCAGCGAGTACAAAAGAGATAGGAACATAGCTCGGAGCACTGTGATTGGTCAGGAAGGCCGCAGGCTGTGAACAGTAGCCCGCCCTATGTCTACTGTAAGCTTCGACGCTCGTCTAGCATAACGTCGGATCTGATTTCAGGCGCCAATAAGGGTTTTATGGTAAGCTACTACTTGTAATATTATTACAATAAAGGGTGGAAAAACAAAAAAAGTGCATGGGAATAATAAAGATAATCCAATTAGTCGATCTTTAAAAAGTAGGAAATGAATTCATTTTTGTCTCTCAAACTTACTTGGCGTATTGAAAACTGGTCATTATACTTTTTGTGCTCTTTAAGAAGTTACTTAGGTGTGCCATGCGGTTCATCTGCGTAATTAGATCCCTGCATAAAATTCCGCGGGAATATAGGGATTAAAATCTCCAGCATTCTGCAAAACAAATCTCGTCGCAAACGGTGCAGTAAGTTTCGCGTAAAGGAGCAATAAAATATAAACTTTCAGGTTTATAAAATTTGTAGAATTGGCATAAATAGGTACTAGGACTACTATGAAACTATTCCATTGGATTTATAAGGAACTTACTTCATCAACATTATTATTTTATCTCAAAGAATCGTATGAAACTCCATATACCTACCATCGTTACTAATTATGCAAATTATCGTATTAAAATATTATGTCGAAATGTTCACTAATGAATTATGGCGGACTGGTTCGTAAATTTCTCGAGATTGCAGTTAAAAATAATAGTTATGATTACCGACACCTTTTCAAAATGGAGAATATCTTTCTTCTCGTGGAAGCATGTTAATTTATATAGATCTTATGAAGATAAGGAGGTTTTATCGCGTCTCGGGAATTAGTAAAGGTATCTAATAAAGCATCTAAAATATGCAAATATGAAAAGGCATAGGTACCTATTTTATCTGCATAAGTATTTCATAAATGAAAAACAATTATCCGCTTTCATTATTAAGAAATGCATACATTGAGGTGTATTTCTTTCTTTCATCATTCTTATTTTTATGTAAGTACGTAGGTAGTGTACCTATGTGATGTGGATCACAGGATCACTGCTCACAGGATCACACGAATGAGTTTCTCGCGTCTTCTTCTGAATGGAGGTCGCGTTCCAAAAACCTGGGCCCTGATTCTGTAAGGACAAAGCATGCGGAATGCAGGCGACGGGCAGGAGATGTATGTTATTTAGTATTCTGTAAATGTAATTTTATTTAATTACAACTTAATTACTCAAGTAGCCTTCAAATTTAAGGGCTACTTAATTATTTAAATAGCTCCCCTTCTTTCTCAGCCAATCAGAATTAAAAGAAATTATAGAACAGCTTTTATTTTTACTCCTGCAACAAATCGACTAATGCAATGCTCGTGCATCCCGCCTGCTTGTCGCATGCTATGTTTTTACCGAATCGGCCCACGGCTCTGATTACTGACGAACCAAAACAATCATATTAATGACATTGACAATAAAAATATTTTTGATTTAATTTAATGTGATCAGGGAAACCCCGAAGGAATTTGGAGATGAAAATAGCCCATTTATTTCGAAGCATTTAAGCACATTTACTTTGACTTTCATCAAAGTCAAAGGAAAGGTGCTTGACAATTAAGGTGTTAAGGTGTTGTTCAATTTTAATTTTATTTTCCAATCTCAACGTAAATGGAGAGTAAAAGTTACTTATAGTAGGTACCAATAAATAGTACGAGTAAAAAATAACTATAAGGTTAAGGTTTGATTGATAAAGTTTTTATTTATTTAATACTAGTTACTTAGTTTTTTTTTTAATTAGTTGTAGTTTTATCTAGTATAGGTCGCCTATTTGTACAACGTTTCACTATTAAGCTTCCTGTGTTATATGTGTCTTACTTCTGATGTATACTAATTGTATTTGTTTATCTATGTAGTTAAAATGAGATGTATGAAATCTATACCTACGTAGTACGTAGATAACTTTGTTGGCAAAAAATCGGTTTGAGAAGACGCCAGTTCAAATCTCGTCGCGAGTGAATTTTTAAAAGATGTTTTTTTCCTTTAAAATATTTTTAGTACAAAAACGGTTTAACTTACTCTTCGCACTTACCACCTTGAGCCGCCGAAAGCTTTTCCTTTAAAATATTACTTGTAAAAAAACGTTTTTACTATCTTTTCGCACTTACCACCTTGAGCCGCCGAAGCCTGCGGCGTCACCGAGGGCGCTCCGCTTCCGTCGCTCTGGGCGGGAGTCACGCACACTAACAAACATACATTATACGGGACGGGAAATAGGGAAATGGTTCACATGTGTGCACTTTTATATCAACTTTTCCTTGTCTTGAAAGATTTTAGGTAGGTACCTACCTACTTATAAGTTTAGGATACAATTATACATATGTATTTATTAGTTACTAGCTGCGCCCCGCGGTTTTAAATGCAAAAGTGAAAACGCGTTATCACGGGCGCGGGTGGCCGAGCGGTTCTCCAGCGGTTGCACTTTTTCGTTCATTACTCGGGTTCTACTAATTGGATTTCGATGCAAAGTATACCACGACTACGTTAGTAATATGTGATCTGTGACCACGACCTTTTCGGAAAAAGAACTATCCAATATTGAAAACCAGATTTCAAACGGATAAGTAATTTTTATTGTATAAGGAACAGACAGATAAACAGAGAGACAGACATGAATTTTAAAAATTATATAATTTTGTTCTACTACTTTTTTTAAGCCCTCTAGACAACTTTTTTTCAAATTTACTTCCAAGTACAGACTTTTTGTCCTCTCTTCCTTTATTATAAGTAAGTTATTACTAGCTGCGCCCCGCGGTTTTACCCGCGAAAGTCCCGGTCCGGCAAGAATAATATCATGGCAAGAAGTCTGTAGTACTTAGAAATATTTTTTAACAAGGAAATATATTTCCAAAAAATCCCTGCGTCCTTTAGCGAAAGGACGCAGGTTGGAATCCTGTCATAGGGATTTTTTGAAACTATATTTCCTTACTAAAAATATTTCTAAGTTTAAAATGCCTTGAGCAATAAAAACAAAAAGAAATATTAAGTCTGTAGTATTCCAGTTCTCCAGCTATTTACGTACCGAGTTTCAAGGTATTAGGTTTAGCAGTTTTTACGCGACCGAGTAGGTAACAAACATAGATACTCACAAACATTCAGCTACATAATCATAATATTAGTAAGATCTATTTTCATTCCCACGTTTTTATTCCCACGTTCACTTTTCTTGTTTGTTTGTGAGTCCGGGCGGAATCTTGCAACTTCAATTTGAGGCACTTCCTGACTAGCTAGCGGGTTGAAACTTTTTTATATCTGGTTTTCGTCTGAGCGATGTTCTAGGTTGCATCTCTCAGAGCTCGGAATTCGTTAAAACCCTAAATTACTTGGTCTTAGCACAGTACCTAGGTAAGTCATTCCACATTAACCATACCTACTGCAAATAGATTTGATCATATTTTTAGGGTCGGCCGCCTGCCTGACACCAACCCTCCTCGTCTCCTAGATCCCTTAGTCGCTTTTTACTAACCTACACCCATGGCAAGAGATAGGGTAATCCTATTCTATGCTCAAAAATATATAGATATTTTGGATATATAGTTATAGAACTATCTTCGTAAGTCCTGCGGAATTATCGGGAGAAAAAGTAGCCTATGTATTATTCCAGGTTTCCAGCTACCTATATTCCATTTTCCAGTTTCATTACAATCGGTTTAGTAGTTTTTGCGTGAAAGACTAACAAATTCACATACAAATGTACATACAAGCGTTTATGAAATACAAGCTGCGCGCAGTTTCACTCGCATAAGTCCCGTTCCCGCGGGAATATCGGGTTAAAAAGTAACCTATGTGTTATTCCCGGTATCCAGCTACTTATATTCCAGTTTCATCGCAATCGGTTCAGTAGTTTTTGCGTGATTGAGTAACAAACATCCAAACATCTAAACACACACTTTCACATTTATAATATTAGTAAGATAATATATATATTTGTATTGTAGGATTATATCTATATATCGTGTTAGTTACACCACTTATAACTCAAGAACGGCTAAATCGATTTGTCTGAAAATTGGTGGGGAGGTAGCTTAGAACCAGGAGAAGGACATAGGATACTTTTAATCCCCGCGGGAACGGGAACGGGAACGGGACTTACGCGGGTGAAACCGCGGGGCGCAGCTAGTTACTTATAAGTAAGTCTGTGAAATTAATATAACAATCTTTGTCTAGGAGTAAACCACTGACCTGTACTATATCGACGTTATCGAGTCGATATTGGCATCTGATCCACGATCCTTGAGCATATATTCATAGGCTGCTAGTCTTCAATCTTCTACTGCAGACGGTGTGTCTAGAGGATGATGATGAGGTCCACGCGTGATACGCGGCGCGGACGATAGTTTATGATGCTCAAACTGGTGTTCTCGCCCAAAGGCGGCGAGTCAATGTGTCAGTGGTTCGTTTTTCTTCTTCTATAAAATGGCTTTTCCATTCGGACATTTGCCAGTGTCAAGTACTACTAATATTTGCAATTATTTGCATCGAAACAGTCAAGTCGTCATAGGTAAAGTCAAGTCGAGGGAATCATTGTAGAAAGGGAGCCATTTTTTTCCAATGTTTGTACACGGAGCTTTGGAGACACCGCTAAAGTCCATGTTTTGCTCCGATTTTCACTTTTATTTACATTTGTGCACCTTCACGAAACTAAATTGATTAATACGCCCCCGAAATTAAACAATGAACACGCTTTTGAACTAGGTTTTACAAAAATGAAAATTTACTAACACATCTCCTCAACGCGTTCTCGCCAAAACTGAGTCAATGTGTCAGTGGTTCGTTCGATATTCAAACTTGATAGATTGTATGAAATCTACCCACAAGTTGTGTTTCCTTACCAACAGTACCCTCAATTCTAATGATAAAAATATTCAAACTAAAACAACCTGTTCCACTACGGAACAATCTTGGATTATCATTATAATAGAAAGTATAGGAAATCAAACAATATAATATTCGAATTTTGCTCCGACTCTTTTAAAGTTATGTGAGTAATTTCCCGAACAATTTGACATAGAAACTGGTAAAGCTCGTCCGTCAGAGCCGAGTTTGAAACACTTCTAGTCTCTTATTATTAAGATACTTGTGTAAATTCTGTGATTACAACAACGAAAAAAACCTTAATTCCTAAGAATTATAAGTAAATAACTCCCAAACCTTATTATCCAAATAGAATGATTAAAAGAATAACAGAAAAAAAAGCCAAAAGGTAATCATTATTCCTAATCTTGTTACTCAAATGTTTGCTGAAAAACGGAACAGTCGTGAACGAGACACTTTTTATCGGTCGATAGAGGAAAATGGAGTTCATTCTTATATACTCCGACTGAGTATCAGGGTATAGATAGATAGATAGAATAATACTTTATTTATACGACAAATATAACTCAGAAAGCTTAAAAGGAAAACGTTGTACAAATGGGCGACCTTATCGCTAAAAGCGATTTCTTCCAGGCAACGTTTGAATGGAAAGGGTCAGTATAGTTTATTAATTAGTAGGCAGAGATTAGGTGGGATCTAGAAACAAAAGTACAGACAGTATCAACAGAAGTGGACGACCACGTGGTTTGTAGTAATTGTGGGGAATCAAAATAGGACAGTCGTTCTGAAAATAAATTGTATTAAACTAGGAGTTCGCCCCGAACTGAGACCTCACGACCCCCTATCTCCCCAACCCCCCTACCGATTCGGCTCATCTTCGAACTCATAAATTCTATTGACCTAAACTACGCGCATACCAAAATTCATGAAGATCGGAGCAACGATACTCAAGTTATCGTCGAACAAACATACAAAGATACAAAGTTACAAAGATACAAGCGCCAGGCCCGTCTACACTGGACCTCACTCGCTTCGCTCGTTCGGTCAATAAAAAAGATTAGGTATTTTAAACCGACTTCAAAAATAGGAGGTGTCAATTCAGTTATGTGGCTATGTTTTTTATGGATGTTCGCTGATTATTGGACGGCAGCTCGACCAATTTTGTTCAGTATTTCTGTTGGAAAGAGAATAATAAGAAAGAAAGAAAAAATATTGACAAAAAACCTCACGGTACCTACATATTACGAGTACAAACAAAATAAAACAAACAAAAAACAATATGTTAAGACAATATTCAAAGACTAAGGAGCCATGTGCACTTGTGCAGTGTCAATGAGGGTCCATAAATATATCCGTATCCATATATCCGTTGTCTAGCCACCGTAACACAAGCTTAGCAGCTTACCACGGGGCTAGATGGCGCTGTGTGTTCGTCACAGGATTTATTTATTTATTTATTATTATAATCAGACTTTGTGCCACTAATTAGTGAAAACTAAGTATCTTTTCATGTCAAAACAAACGAGAATTGGAGTTTTGGTGATATCTCGTTGAGGAGATGTGGTGCTAAATTTTCATTTTTGTGAAACCTAGTTCAAATGCGTGCAAATTGTTTAATTTCGAGGGCATATTAGTCCATTTAGTTTCGTGAAGGTATACAAGTGGAATGAAAGTGAAAATCAGTGCAAAACATGGACTTAGTGTTGCCTCCAAAGCTCCGTGAAAAATCTTTGTAAATAAATGGCCGCCGTATTAACAAATGATTCCCTAGACTTGACTTTAACTATGACGACTTGACTGTTTCCATGCAATAAGTTGCATAATATATTATTAATACTTGACACTGGCTAAGTTCCTAATGGCCATAATCGGTTCACAACCGATAAGAATAAATAAAATAAACGAGAATTTGGTAACTTACGTATTTGTTTTTGTGTTTAAGGCGACTTTAAAAATCGTCGGATGGCGAGTCCGTCGTCTGCAGGAGCCCTTACTCAAATGTTTGATGAAAAATGTAAAGCGAAGACTGAGTAATTATTTACGAAAGTCGGAACAAAGTGTGTTTCTCCGGGAGGAACCCCTATTCTAATTATTTTTCTTGAAAACTTTCCCGTTACGAATTTGTTTCTTTGATGATAGGAAAAAATATTGAAAGAATATCGTGGATAAGACGATTTTGAAGGAATTAATCCCATAAATAAAACAATTTTCTCGCGAATTTATCGCGTTTTTTTTGTTTTTTTTTTTCACAAATATTTTAAATGCGAAAGTTAAGACATTTGTTTGTGTTTTAATCACGTCAAAACTACTAAACCGATAACGCCTAAACTCGGTATGCAGATTTGTATTTAAATCAAATAAATAAATAAATCCTGTGACGAACACACAGCGCCATCTAGCCCCGTGGTAAGCTGCTAAGCTTGTGTTACGGTGACCAGACAACGGATATACTACTTATATTTATTTTTCTTTTGTAAATACATATATACATATTATACATAGAAATACACCCAGGCCAGATACAAATATTTATTTAATTACACATTATGTTATTGACTTTTATCCCCATTTTCCCGCGGGATCGGGACTTACGCGGGTAAAACTGTGGGGCGCAGTTAGTGTTTTATAAATACCAATTTACCTGAAGAAGAAAGGTCGCCTGATAGTGTTGATGTATATCAAACTCGTCTCAATTTCAAAATCGTGTTAACCAGTTCCAAAGTCAACTAGTTTGGGAAATTACTCACGCATCTTCTAACTAAACCGAAAAATAGATCGTAGCCTATCCTCAGACCTACTGAATATGAATATAAAATTTCATAAAAATCGGTCAAGCCGTTTCGGAGGAATCTAAAAACTAACTTTGTGACACGAGAATTTTATAAACAAGACTACCTGCGCCCTGCGGTTTTACCCGCGTAAGTCCCGTTTCTGAGGGAATATCGCATAAAAAGTAGCCTATGTGTTATTCCAGGTCTCCAGCTACCTATATTCCAAGTTTCATCGTGATCGATTCAGTAGCCTTTGCGTGAAAGAGTAACAAACTCACATACACACATACAAACATACAAACTTTCGCGTTTATAATATTAGTAAGATTAGTAGAGAAGGGATCTATATTAATCTAACATTAACAAGCTCCCTTGTTACCAAAAGTTTAATATAAACAAATACTTCGTTCGTTCGCTGAGGTTTTTACATAACGTTTTTGATATTTTGTATGTTAAAAATTGATAAACAAACCTACTTACTTGCTACATTTCATATGCTTTTACTTTTTTTTCTTTGGTATTTTTTTTTTTAGTTCGACGTCATTTTATTTCGATGGTTCCTTTTAGATTGTTTACACTGTAAATAAGCGTTCGACCCTTAGAGTATACATAAGCAACCTATAGAGCGCTGGTATGCAAGTATGAACTGTAAGCACCGGTATGAACAGTCAAAAATGACAAAGGCGATGTCATCAGTCACCTAGGGTTACGGCAATTGACTGTTTCTGTCGTTAGAATTGATTCTAGTAATAATTATAGTGCAATGTTTAGTGTCGCGGTGTAAAAATTGATTTGCGGATCACTATTCAACCTCAACATTTGAATATCTATGTATAGAGCATCTGCTTACATTTTGCGCAGTAGGCAAATACCCATAGGCGCGCTCTAAGCTTTCTTATGTATACTTTAAGGTTCGACCACTATCTCAACCTGAGATCTCAACTGATGGCACTTAATTGATGTAATGGTGGTCTGATGAATTTCTCCTAATTAGTC
This sequence comes from Idaea dimidiata, assembly GCA_949358125.1. Taxonomy (NCBI): domain Eukaryota; kingdom Metazoa; phylum Arthropoda; class Insecta; order Lepidoptera; family Geometridae; genus Idaea; species Idaea dimidiata. The sequence goes on from OX442342.1 coordinate 4,938,329, forward strand.
TGTCCTAATTTATGTTATGTTATGGTCTAAGATACATTACAATCATTTACCACTTTTTATTTTTTCATACCCGTCAGCGTCACCCGAACTCGAACCAAGCATTTCGCATCGTCATTCTTTATTCGTAAGCTGCGAGGGAATTGATCGTAGACACAGCGGTAGGTACTATTTAGATACATGTCAATTTAGTAGCCAAAAGGATGTAAATTAGGCTTCAAAGCGGTAAATTACGCTTGAAATTAGGTTTAAAAATATGCGATTTTCAAGTCCATGTAGAGATATGGACACTGTGTATGATATTAAACAATAATAATAAGTAATACAGCTACGTATATAAAAGAATCTGGCTCGCAAGTGCACCGATTATCTCTCAGTGGTTTCGAGCGCCATATCGCATGCGCCTTGGGCCACGCAGGCGCAGCTGCCGCGCTCGTAATGAACGCACCCTGGATTCTGACGGGTTAGGACCGTACTGCGCTCTCATCTACAGGCTGTTGTTATTTTAGAAAAAAAAACACAAATTTTGTCTATGGTTTTCGCAATTTTGCATAATAAAACACAATATTTACCGCGTTTAACTCGTGTTTTATTTTATAACGACATTATTACTAAAGACCGAGCAATCGCTAACTTTACAGTTAGATTTTTCAAGGTTAACTGAAAACCAACAACCAGTCAACCTTGAAAAGCTAACTGTAAATTTAGCGAAAGCTCGGTCTTTAGTAATAATGCCGTTATTAAATAAAACGCGAGGGAAATCCGGTAAAATCGGGTTTAAAAAAACATTATATTCAAATTTTGTGTGTAGGTACCTCCTACCAGTGTGCATGAAAAACACACCGACCGTGAGTCTAGAAACACCTCGAAATGTAAAGTTGTTAATAAAATTCTCAAGGCGATTAAAACCGAAAAATGAGTGTCGTATCTATAGAACATGTTTTTTTTATTCGATGTAGGAATGTTGCGGGTAGTCGCACCCGCAAAATTCAGTGTGGCAAGAACTTTTAGAAATATTGTTTATCTTACAGGTCATTCATACAGGCCATCTTCAAATTAGTATATGTATCACTTTAGTCATGAAACTTCGATATTACAAATTTGACACACAGAACTAAAACAGAGCACCATGTACCTCAATATATCTACTTTACATATTCGTGGAGCATAATAAATGTATCCGCTTAATTATTATTTTGAAAATATCCGCGCCTTAGGGCCCGCTGCCCGCTGCCGAACAAAATAAAAATGTAGACCCAATCTTAAAACAAGTAATAAGTACGATATCACTGGTATGGAACGATTTTATGGTCTTTAGAAATTGAGAAATGTACACTAGTGTATCTACGAGGAATAGATAGTTACTTTGGAAACTTTTGTTATTAAATACTAGCTGCGCCCCGCGGTTTCACCCGCTAAGTCCGCGTTCCCGACGGAATATCGGGATAAAAAAAAGCCTATGTGTTAATCCAGATCCCCAGCTACCTATATTCCAAGTTTCATCGCAATCGGTTCTGTAGTTTTTGCGTGAAAGAGTAACAACCTCACATACATACATACATACAAACTTTCGCGTTTATAATATTAGTATGATTATAGTAGAATATTGCTCCGGTTCCACTACAGCCATAAATATGCGACAATGTGAATCATATTATGATCATTGTAAAAAAATGTAAAAAATATATGTATTTTGACAATTGTAAATAAAAACATGATCACAAAAAAAACCCCATGAGTTTCTTGTGGCTTCTTCTCATCGGAGGGCGTGTTCCGAAGACACACATGAGTCATAGTTGTAAGAGCACTCGACCGACACGTATTTAGAGTGAAAGTAATTAAAAAAAAATGTCTTTTAAAAATGGAGACCTAAGTTCACTATTAAATTGGAAAAAAAAACATGTTTCACGGTCACACAGCAGCAGATGCACACACTGACATGTTCCGTACTGTATTACGTATGATTGACTTTTGGATCGACCAATGGCGGACGATCTTTAGTGACAGACTGGCGGTCGAATCATCGTTCTAGGCCCCGCAATCACCGTTTGCGTGGAACATTTTTTCAAAGGATTGCTACTTCCATATTTAAATTCGAGTTCGTTAGTGTGCCCACACTCATCGGGACCCTCTATCCTAAAACGATATGAGTATATCTAGGATTTAGTTTTAAATTAATTCTTCTTTTACTTTGAGTAGATTATTTACGTAAACGGAGTGTAGATACAGTAAAGCTCGGCCATTTTCCCGCAGTATCGCGTTTTCACAATGGAATGAGCACTGTAGGGGAATTAATGGGGTGCTTAACCCTTCCTCGGAGTTTAGATGTTATAGAAAATTCAGGCTACGACAAGGGTAGCCGTGGATTTTCTATTATAATTGACCGAGCGAGCGTTAACTAGCAAAGCGTATCTATGCTTCAGGTTGGCCATATTTTATTTTTTCTCAATTCAATTCTCTCATTGATTCATAAATATAGGTGTACAGGTGGTGAGTTTACAGTAACATGAGTTTCTCTATATTGGCTTTTTCCCGCAGGCCGCAGCTAGTGGACAATACTTTAAATGTAATGACTTACGCCTACTTATAACTTGTCATGTTAAAATATTAACAACTCTACTCAGGAAATATATTACGGGCTTAAAATCAAACTTTACAGGACAGCGGCGCGTCAGTCAATAGAGGATTCGAACGACGGAGCTGTTCATTCAATCAATTATTAGTCGTTAACGGTATGTAAAGAGTGAATGATATACCTACGTATTCTAAAATCTAATCCTACAGAACACCAGTCGGTCAATACAGCCTTCGAACGACGGAGCTGTTCATTCAATCAATAATTAGTTCGTTAACGGTATGAGAGTGAATGATATACGTATTCTAAAATCTAACCCTACAGAACACCGGTCGATCAATAGAGCCTTCGAACGACGGAGCTGTTCATTCGGTCAATCATTAGTTCATTAACGGTAAGTATATGATATAGGTACGTATTCTAAAATCAGACCCTACAGAACACCGGTCGTCCAGTAGAGGCTTCAAACGACGGAGTTGTTCACTCAATCAATCATTTGTTCGTCAACGGTAGCTAAAGACTGAATAATAAACGTATTCTACAATCAAACCCTACAGAACACCGGTCGGTCAAATAAAGGCTTAGAAATGGAGTTGTTCACTCAATCAATCATTCGTTCGTCACCGGTAAGTAAAGAGTGAATGAAATATTTTCTACAATCCTATAGGACGCTGTCGCGGTCTAAAAGGCAGCGAGAGACGGAGCAAATGATTCAATCAATTATTTATTCGTCGGTGATAATATAAACATTCTCTTTTACGTTTTCCGTTTCAGTTTTGTGTCAAAAAATCATTCAATGATTTAAAACAACTTACATACTCTGTAACAAAGAAACTCATCAAGAGACTATTTGAAGCGACAAAAACTCGAAGAAAATCAATTTAAATCCAAAATACCAACTTATTTAAACCTTCAACTTTTCATTTCTGCGTGTAACATCCGTGAACAATTTTCCTAACCAACCAGATTAACTTGAACCTTAAACCGTCTAAGAAACTACCATATTACTCGGAAAATAAGTCTACTCCATCTCCGCTGAAAGTTCAAGTTAAGTTGGTCAATGTAAAGTGCGTTCTTTGCCTGAACTTCACGCCGAATTAAGTTCTATTATTAGTAGTGTTAGGGTAGGAAATAGTTTGTTTCTTGTTTGGTGGAGCCAAGTGCGTGCCAGATAAGTGAGCACACGGCTGGGGGCGCCACTGCCTAACATTAGGCACAGTTTACGTAATAGTTGGTGGGCCTCGTTAGCGGAAAGCGATTAGTTCCGATTTTGACCACGTGCAGACTTATCTGGCACGCACTTTGGTACTATTATTTACTCTGTGGTACTGTGGGGCTGAAGCGATGTCGTTGCTATGGCAACAGATCAATAGATTTGAGCGTCTTATGTTTACGAGAATAGGCGACGTGATTTTGTGATTGATGTTTTTCATTTTTTGTGCATTTGGGCGTGATATTTGTTTTTTTTCCTAGTTTTTTCAAAAATTACCAAGTTAACAACGAAATGGTTTTTACGATTTCTGTTTTGCTAGCAAATGCAGCTGCTATTGTAGTGATAGCACTAAAGTTGTATTTTTTTTTCAGCTGAGCGACTTTGCGGCGACATAATATTTTATTTTACTAATATTATAAACGCGAAAGTTTGTATGTAAACAAGAATGTATGTATGTATGTATGTATGTATGCGAGGTTGTCACTCTTTCACATAAAAACTACCAAACCGATTGCGATGAAACTTGGAATATAGGTAGCTGGGGACCTGGATTAACACATAGGCAACTTTTTATCCCGATATCCCCGCGGGAACGGGACTTAGCGGGTGAAACCGCGGGGCGCAGCTAGTAGGTTATATAAGACATCGTGGTTGGCCGGATTATCATTATCGCGAAAACCGATAACAGACCTAGGCTGGGTTTTTTTTTCAAACTGATTATGGCTATTAAATTGGCTATGGAAATTAGCCAGTGTCAAATATTTATAACATTTGCAGTTACTAAAACAGTCAAGTCGCCGTTTGTTATAAAGTCAAGTTAGATGGGTTCATTGTAAATGGTGGCTATTTTACAAAAAAAAATTACGAGGTTGGAAATAACGGAAAAGTACAAGTTTGGCACTGGTTTACATTTTCACCATACCTGCTGGTAAATTTTCACGAAATTAAATTATTTAATATCCTGCCAAACAATTTATACACACCTAGCTGCGCCCTGCGGTTTCACCCGCATAAATGTTCCGATCCTGCGAGAAAATCGGGATAAAAATAGCCCATTTGTTATTCCAGGGGGGCTAATCTGTGAAAACAGAGCATGCGACAAGCAGGCGGGATGCATGAGCATTGAAGAAGTCGATTTGTTGCAGGAGTAAAAATAATAGCTATTCTTTAATTTCTTTAAATACTGATTGGCTAATTAACAAGGGGAGCTCTTTAAATAATTAAGTACCCCTTAATTTTGAAGGCTACTTAACTAATTAAGTAGTAATTAAGTAAAATAACATTTACAGAATACGAATTAACGCACATCTTCTGCAAGTCGCCTGCAGTTCGCCAGCATTCCGAATGCTATGTTTTTACAGAATCGAGCCACAGGTCCCTAGGTTGAAAATATATATTTCAAGTTTCGCAATCGTTTTAGTCGTTTTTGCGTGAAATAGTAACAAAGTCACATACATACATACATACAAATTACTACATTTTAGTAAGATTTTACCAGCTTTGACGATATTATGAAAATTCAGCAACATTTCCTCAAGGTGTTCCCGCCAAAAACTCAAATCTAGGGTAGCTTCGGTTTGATAGAAGTCCAAATAAAGCCTATTTCCTAATAAAATACTGGCACAAAACACAACAGGCCCAAGTGTCAGTGTAAATTGGAACTTCCTTCGGGCGGCCATTTCCTCCAATAGAAGCTATTTCCGGTTCCGCCACCTGCCGTGGCGATACTATTTAGTTTGCTTCGACGCTTCCGGTCGGAAAATGTCTTTTTACAGTAAATTGGGTTTTGCTGGTAGTTTGTGAGGAGTTAATATTCTTCAGCGAGCTTGGATAAGTTTGAACAGATTGGGCTTTTGATTCAGTGATTTTGAAACTTACTAAAATCCGAGTACAGAATCGCCATTTTTAAATTTGAGGAGTGCCTAAATAATAGAGCTTTAAAATAAGTATGTTTTTTTTAGTTTTAAGAGCTGCTTCATTGTTTAAGTAGTATTTAAATTTTGAGTAGCATAAGTCTCGATCCCGTGGAATATCGAGATAAAAAGCAGAATGTGTCAATCCGCATATTCAGCTATCGGTGTATTGTGTTATTTGTGTATTGTGTGAACCGATTGCGATGAAACTTAGAATATAGGTAGTTAGAAACCTGCAATAACACATCACAAAGGCTGCTCTTTATCCCGATATTCCCGCGGGAACGGGCCCTACGCGGGCAAAACCGCGGGGCGCAGCTAGTAATTTTTTAATTTTGTTTGTTTGTTGTCGAAATACGTTACGTATTTCAATATTGGCTGCTTCAGTTTTCATGTCGCTATTAAATTCTAAGTAATTTAATTTTAAATTTAGAATTCACCATCTCAGTTAGCCAGTTCTATCGAGCTGGAAACTCCTTGCTTAAATATATCTCACAACAAACCCTATCAATTTTTAAATTTCGAATTGTTCATAATTACGTGTTTTAATGTTGTCTACATCAGTTGCAGTATAGTGCCGCTACCCGCCATTCCTGCCAACCGCCAACTACTCCACTAATTGAGCGTTCAGTACCTTTTGTCTCGCGGCGGTCATGAGCTAGCTTCACGTTCCCCCGCGAGCGTACGTGGAAATAACGAACAACACAACTAATTTCATATTTGTAAGGATACTTTTACGAAATACTACATAATTAGTCTGTTTCTCTAAGTAGTTAGGTGTATTTTTTAATGTTATGTGGATTGATTGGTGTGTCACGATTTTTCCGACTTCTTGTTTTATAAAAGGTAGATAGGTAACAGGTATTTATGATCATCTGTCTAATATGCGTAGGCAGCTAGGTGTAGGCAAAGAAATTACATTACTAGAACTAGAATGCTCACGTAGAACTAAAAAGTGTTTCACATACATTGAGCACGCTGTCCCTTTCTAATAACACTGTTAGAAAGGGACAGCATGCTTCAATAATAATAATAAATAATAAATAAATCCTGTGACGAACACACAGCGCCATCTAGCCCCGTGGTAAGCTGCTAAGCTTGTGTTACGGTGACTAGACAACGGATATACTACTTATATTTATTTTTCTTTTGTAAATACATACATATTATACATAGAAATACGCCCAGACTAGATACAAATATTTATTTTGAAGCATAAATGTTTGCACCCAGCGGGAATCGAACCCGCAACCTTCTGCATTGCAGCCAAGCGTTCGCCCGACGCGCCACAGAGGTCGTCTTTGCACCCAGCGATCAATGTAACTTCTTTGGGTGTAGATACGTATTTTAGAGCCAAATGAGAGCAAGTGCACTTGCATCTGCTTAGTTCAGAGTTGGCTGTATAGTCTGCCTTTATCTTTTGCCTAAGTGAAAAAAAATGTTGTACTTTATATTAAGTAAATAATAAAACAAATAAACTTGTTTATATTTCATTAATCAATAAATATATTATCTGAATAATAACTAAACTAACTAGCTAACTAAAATAATAACTAACTAATTATCTAACTTTGATTCATCTTTTACAATGATGTGTGAGCTGTAAACTCCTGAACAGATTGACTTTGGAACTGGTGAAGTTCGTCCGTCAGAGACGAGTTTGAAATGATATCACTTTTCCTCTACTAGTCTCTAATAGAGATCACTCCAGCCCCAACTGTGTCTCCAGTTGACAACTGACATCAATGGAAATTGACAGGAACTTTGCATTAGTACAATAGATTGCAATAGGGTGTTCTATGTAACATAATATTATGTACTTATGCATTTACAACAAAAAAACAGCATAATATCTAGTATATCCGTTGTCTAGTACCAGTAGTACAAGTCTAGTGCTTAGTTTGGGGCTAGATTGCGCTGTGTATAATGTTATGCAATATTTATTTATTTACATTGCTGCTTTGACATAACGTGGTTGTAACTAAATACCAGTGATTATCTCAATACAGATGCAGCAATGTACTGTAAAATCCTGCCAATTTCCACTATTGTCGGTCATCCACTGAATAGAATAGATAATACGGTGCAGTTCTATGCTTGTAAGTTTTTATTTAAAAAAAATGTGCATATTGGAGTTCCAAATTCAAATGAACGGTTTGTTTTTTTGTTGTAAATTATCTTCATCATAAAGAAATGCCACGAATTTCGTGAGTGTACTTTGTGAATTCTGCGTTTTTTGGTAATTCCCAAGCCTTAGGCGGCTAATTAAATGGTTTAGTGTAACGTATTGTTTCTGTAGTGATGCGTGATGTAGCACGATATGTCGTGTCGAGTGGTTGTAGCGGGGATATTAACCAAATTGTGAGAAAATAACTTTGTGCCATTAGTGGAAGGTTGTGGGACTAATGTGCACGAGTTTAGGAGCCCTATGTAGGGTTATGAGTTTGAAAATAAATCTATCTATATCAAGGTGTAACGGGTATGCCCTTTTAAGCCGAAAGGAGGTGGTTCTAGACGTCTAGGCGAACAACTTTTGTTCTACGACTTTTGGCAATTCGAAGTAGGTAGGTACTTTTCGAAAATTGTAAGTGTAAAGTTTATGTACTTGAAAATCAGCTGTTTCTTAGAGTTCGAGGTTATTGATCTTATGTTGTCCTTTCATTTTGGTTTACTATAATCAAAACTTCGATTACCTTTATTTTTAAAAGCAGCTGTTTTTAGTGAAACATAACCGCAAAATTTTCAGAAATAAAGTTCGAATTTTCAAAAGTCGTAAAACAGAAGTTGACACACGTATGTTGTAAAACACGTTTGTTGTATGGGATAAATCCCCCCCCCCCCCCCCTTAAATATTTGTTCATTTTTGTTTTTAGTTATTCAACTGTCTAGCTATCACGGTTCTCGAGATACAGCCTGTTTACAGACGGACGGACGGACAGCGAAGTCTCAGTAATAACCATCCCATTTTTAACATTTGTGTAAGGAAACCTAAAAAATAAAATTCTAAAGGTTTCCAAGGTAAGTTAAGTAGGTAGGTTTCTAAATTACAAAGCTTGCCTGGAAGAGATCGCTTTCAGCGATTTATAAAGCCGCCCATTGTGTCTCATAAATTTACGCTGTATTCGTTTCTATCTATTTATCTTGTAATAAAGAATTTATTCTTCTTCTTCTTCTTCTTCTTCTAATGGCTTTTCCTTTCGGACATTTGCCAGTGTCAAGTATTATCAATATTTGCAAGTTATTTGCATTGAACGAAACAGTCAAGTCGTCATAGTTAAAGTCAAGTCGAGAGAATCATTGTAAAAAGGGGGCCATATTTTACAATGTTTGTTCACGGAGCTTTGGGGACAACACTAAGCTAAAGTTCATGTTTTGCACCGATTTTCACTTTTATTTACACTTGTACACCTTCACGAAACTAAATTGATTAATATGCCCCCGAAATTAAACATTTTACACGCATTTGAACTAAGTTTCACAAAAATGAAAATTTAGCAACACATCTCCTCAACGCATTCCCGCCAAAACTCCAAAAATTTATTCATTCATTCATTCATTCCAATTTTAAATATCGAAGTGGTTGATTTGCGCGGTTGGTACAGCAAGCAAGTAGGTAGTACCTACATACCAACCTCATCGTAATACACCTTGCGACGGCTTGGGGCGGAGCCTGCATACAGCCTACCGCCCGCCTGCATTATCTTACATTACTCTTATTTTATTGTCAAGTACAAATTATAATCCAAACGGTAATATATGGACGAGATTTTATACGTATTGCTAAGCAGATTAGAGACTTTTTGTCGGACGATAGAAGGTTTCTAGTTAGGCTTGATTCGACCAAACTGCAATAAGCAACAAATCAATTTTAATATTATAACCTCTTACTTATAAACGCTAATTAATGCGCTGCATATCTATGCATCGTTTGTCTTCTACTGTCACACGAAGTTTCAAACTTGACAGACAGTGACAAACGTCACATAACTTAGTCATGTGTAAATAATATTTTATGGGAGTTAAGCTGAAGAGTTTGTTTAGACGCTAATCTCATAAACTACTGTTCCGAATTAAATAATTCTTTTAGTATTTGATAGTGCATTTATCGAGGAAGGTTATTTATTTATATTACATTAAACATTTACCCCCTTACTTATAAATGCTGATTAACAGATGACCAAGTTATGTGACGTTTGTCTCTGTCTGTCAACTTTGAATCTTCTTGTCACATTAAAAGACAAACGATACATAGTTATGCAGCTGTTAACCAGCGTTTACAAGTAAGGGGGTGAGTGAAGTACCTACATAGCACAAAATTGTAAAACAGTTGGCTGAGTCACAGGTACATATTACTAAGTCTAAGTCAACTAAATAGTCGGCCGACCTAAACTCTCCAGTCTGCGACGTCTATAAAATACCATAATAATTCAGCTTTAGGCCAAATAGGAAGTGAGCAGATGCTGCTTTTTATTATGAAAATATAATCATATTCAGAAATGTTTTATGATTTTGTTACAGAATATTACACTAATATTTCTTGTTTTTTATTGCTCAAGGCATATTAAAACTTAGAAATATTTTCGCAAGGAGAAACATTTTCATAAATTTCCCATTACAGGATTCGAACCTTCGCCCCTCGCTATCTAGGCGAGTGCTCTAACCTCTGAGCTACACGGGAATCACGTGACATGGTGTAAAAAATTAATGAACATAACTGAAACTAAATTGATTAATATGCCCCCGAAATTAAACAATTTGCACGTATTTGAACTAGGTTTCACAAAAATGAAAATTTAGCACCACATCTCCTTAACGCGTTCCCGCCAAAACTCCAAACATCACCTTATCCATTGAGATATCCCTACCTTCTTCTAGACAATTATGGCCATTCGATATTTAAATTTTCAACGTTTTGAACATCGACATTTTAACCTTAGGTATTTTAATTTTCGAGATACAAATAGATAAATTTTATAGAAATTTCATAAATCTAGAGAAATAAGTTTTTAAATTTCAATTTAAGCTATATAAGACTTCATTAAGGCTGAATTCTATAGTGCGTACCTACTTTGACTTTACTCAGACTGAGCTTAGCAAAAACTAAGCATAAACTTTAATTAAGAACTTATAGTCGAAATTCATTTTGTAATATACGAATAAAATAAAAAGAATTTCATAGTCATAACAGAGAAACAAAGTTTAGGTCAGTATTTAATACCTTCTAAATTTGAAAACCTTGGAAAAAACTAATTTAACTAAGCAAAAGTTGCGAAGATCGCTTTATAAATAGGTACCAAAAATAGTCTTAACAGCAAAGTCAAAATACGAGTTTTTGACGGGAATGCGTTGAGGAGATGTGTTGCTAAATTTTCATTTTTGTGAGACTTAGTTCAAATGCGTGTAAATTATTTAATTTCGGGGCATATTAATCAATTTAGTTTCGTGAAGGTGTACAAGTGTAAATAAAAGTAAAAATCGGTGCAAAACATGGACTTTAGCTTAGTGTTGTCTCTAAAGCTCCGTGAACAAACATTGTAAAAAATGGCCCCCTTTTTACAATGATTCCCTCGACTTGACTTTGACTATGACGACTTGACTGTTTCGTTCAATGCAAATAACTTGTAAGTATTGATTATACTTGACACTGGCAAATGTCCGAATGGAAAAGCCATTATAAAGAAGAAGAAGAAGAAAGTCAAAATACGGATTTCAGCCTAAGAAACACTCCGTACCTACCTACAAGCAAGTAGAAAACAAACAAAATAGTGTCTACCCTTAACAGATTGGAACACAAACCAGGGTTGATAGCTCTCAAAGGGATGTTTAGACCGCGGTGACAGCCCTACCGAGAGATCAAAGAGCCCCATTCAATATGCCAGTGCAGTGACGCGGGCTGCCCCAGATAGTGATGTGGGGAATGAATAGAACTATCGATGTCGATACAGTTATAAAACTGTCGATAAATCATTAAAATAAATTACTTAGGTACTTTCTTTCATTCAGACATGCTTAAGTCTTATAAGAAATAAACACTTAGTTTAATAGACACATCGAAAAACAAAAACCTGTCAAGTGCGAGTAGGACTCACGCACGAAGGGTTTCGTACCATTATTGCATAAAATGCCCCCTTAAATGTGTAATAATTTTTGCTTTTAGTATAATTGTTGTTATAGCGCCGACAGAAATACATATCATCTGTAAAAAAATCAATTACAGTTGCCGAGATATACAGCCTGGTGACAGACAGACGGACGGACGGATAGCGAAGTCTTAGTAACAGGTCCCCGTTTTTACCCTTTGGGTGCATGCATGGCCTTTTCATCTAATTGTAGATGATTTATACAACGCAAGCAACTTTTAATCCATGCTATTTATGGCGCTGTGCCCGGGACATTGTCAGGTGGAGTAGGCTTGCCCAGCACCTATACCTCCCTCCCAGCCTAGTCAGCTATGCCCAGAGGAAAGAACTGGTCAATACGTCTGGAGCTAACTAAGCCGTGGGTTTCCTCACTATGTTTTCCTTCACCGTATGAGCGTTATTAACGCACATAACTTTTTCGCAAGGAAAAAGACATTGGTGCGCGGTTAGCCGGGATTCGAAACCACGACCTTCGGAATGAAAGTCTGGGTATCTACCACTAGACCAACACCGCTCATCCGTACCCTTTGGGTACGTAACCCTAAAAATAAAGGAAAAAAAAATGATGCAAAAGGCCTTCTGGAAAACAGCCAGTAATCAAGAAGGGACAACAACAAGCTCGAAATTGTAAGGAAAAACGAGTACTTACGAGTCGGACACGTCCACGAAGGGTTGAATGGGACAGCAGGATACATCATCTATGAAAATTTTAACTCTATCTAGCTACATCTGTTTAAATGGTTTATAAAATACCTATAGCCTGGTAACAAACAGAGAGATAAAAGAATAGTGGACTCTTAGTAAAAGAGTCTCGTTTTTACCCTTCGGGTACGGAACTCTAATAAAAATACACGATGCAGCTTGTAAAAGTATCGATAAAAGAAAACTAAGTATGTCACATCACTAAAAACATGCGAATGCATTGACGAATTAGTTTTTAATCGAGATGAAATTGGGCGCGAAATTATCATCGTCCCTCGCGTACTTACGAAACGATGTCTAAATTTCAATTATACATAAATTAATACCTACACTTCAATACTTTGTACAGAGGTATTTATTTTAGTGATTACAATATTCGTTACAAGTAAAGAATATACTTAATAAAACAATAAAATTCATTTATTGAATAAATAACAGAAAGCTTAAATTAAAACTAATTTAAAACCTATATAAATACATATAATCCAACTAATATAACATAATACAAACAAAATAAAAATTTAAAACTAAATGAACGACTCACCCCGAATCGTACAATAAAATAAAAATAATATAAACAATTGTAGGTACAGTAAATTAGTACTCGCAGGTAAATTAAAAAAAATACATTAAAATTACCAACAATTCAACGCGAATGAACTAAACAACATAGATAAATATAATAGCTACAATAATTTACAAACACGCGTGTTTTCTTTACCATCGCCGAATAAAACCGTAGAGTAATAAAAATAAAAACTAATTTAGAACAACAAAGTTTTCGAAACAATTCTTAATTTGAAAAGTGTTCTTTTTACGTTCCATTTCGCGGTTAATAAACCATGTAAATGAGTTCTTTATCTGTGGTGGTTTAAACGTTTTGTTTGTTTAATTTCGAATTTGGAATGACATGGGGTGAATAAATTATTAGGGACACTGGTTTAGGGAAATTGACTGGTGTTATTTTTTTCTTCTTTTTTTTAATCGCCATATGGTTAAGGCTAAGTGAACATACTAACCTAGCTCCTCCGTGCTTCGGAAGGCATGTGAAGCAGTTGATTCCGGTTGTTATCTCTGATTAGTACTCGTTAGGTCATGTTAGAGACCTTAGGGCGACCTAACAACTCTAACACTAAGTGAGCCACGCCACTGTACGAAAAGAAAGAACGACTACACAATAGAACCTAGTTGGTCACCTAAAATGTTTTCGTTCGCGATTTGCGAACAATTTTTGACCACGGCTGTTAGAACACAATTGAAACAAAGAGAATGTCAAAACTAAAGCTTAGAAACAATGCAATTCCAACTAGTGCCAATGAAATAATTAATATTCAAATTTGTCTTGTCTTGTCAGATTGGGATTTAATTTGTATTTTAGTGGTTTAAGGGTAGATAAAGGACTTAAAGTACTTTAACCGACTCTAAAAAAGGGAATTTTATCGTAATCCAGGAGCGATGTTCCCGGTCTCATCCCTCTCGAGATCCCGGTTCCGCTTTCCCATTTCGACGTCTCCACTTAGCACAATCATCACCATTTCGTGTAGTGCGGCCATTTGCACGCTTAGTTAGAAGCCCACGGCTTAGTTAGCTCCAGACGTATTGACCAGTTCTTTCCTCTGGACTTCGCTGACTAGGCTGGGAGGGTGGTCTATGTGCTGGGCAAGCCTACTCCACCTAACAGTATCCCGGGCACTAAATCATCTAAAAATTAGATGAAAAGGCCAATTATTATTTATTTTTATCACTGTATTAGTCCAGTTCCACTATAGCTCTAAATATGAATCACATGATCATTGCAAAAAGAAAATTTCAAAGAAAACCTCATGCCCCGCGGTTCCGCCCGCAGAAGTGAAAACGCGTTATCACGGGCGCCGGGCGCGGGCGGCCGAGCGGTTCTCGAACGGTTGCACTTTTTTTGCACGTTCATTACTCGGATTCTACTAATTGGATTTCGATGCAAAGTATACCACGACCTTCCTCGAAAATGGAACTATCCAATATTGATAAACAGATTTCAATCGGATTTGTAGTTTTTAATTGTATAAGGAACCGACAGATAAACAGAGAAACAGACACACAGACATGAATTTTGAAAATCATATAATTTGGTTCTACCTTTATTATAAGTATAGATCAATCTAATGAAACAAGCATACTATCAGATGAGATAGCGATCAAACGCTTCTATCGTTTCTAAAAATAAGCGACCAAAGTCGTAGGGCGCAGCTCCTAAGTATAATACTACCTACCTGCACCTATATTTTAAGGAGTTAAGATCTAGCGACTGCCATCGTCCAGTAGTATAGGTAAGGCTGGCCGCAACAAGCCTCGGGCCCTCACGATCCTACATACACAATACACAATTTCACCGGACGAACATAGCCACAGCAAAACCAGACCGTTTTACACCTGACAGTGGCGCTAGCGTCTACGCAAAACATAAATTGTCATTGTAAATTTTTAGTTCCATTTTTAATCAACCTGGTTAAATAACTCGGTGGCATCTGTAGAGAGACCTCTTTTTCATTTTTACTCCTTTATTACTCTTTGACGTTCTTTTTTTGAACGCTTGCTTTTTGTTTACTATTTTCTTGGTTTCTTTTTGTTTCGACTGAGTTTCGAAAAATGGAACGTTTTCAGTGAAAGTTTCTTTGGCCATTTTGTTTTTGTTAAATGCTATCCTATCATCCGAGTTCCTATATTTTATGTCAATATGTCTGTTACTCTTTCACGCAAATTAATACTACTGAATCAAGTGCGATGAAATTTGGTATGCAGATGGGATTTATCATCTACATTTAGCCTCAGTTTAACTCATGACAGAAAAATTGGTGACCAAACGTGAAAAAAATACGCGACGAATTGAGAAGTTCCCCTTTTTTTGAAGTCGGTTAAAAACGAGATAAAAATAGTTTGAGCTGTTGTATCCATAGTCAGATCCAGAACGGATGAAACGAATTTGCTGTTGTCAGAAGGTCCAAGATATCACAAAAAAAAAACCTAACAGGAACCGGCAATTAAAATATTAATTAATTGCTTCTAATCAATCAAGCAACACCTTCAACCAGCTGCCAATTACCATCCTACTTCACAACTCAGTCAATCACACGAACAAAGCTGCTAAACAACCCGGTAGAATGCGTGCCATATAAATCTGCACACGGCTGAGGGCGCCACTGTCTAACATTAGTCACAGTTTACGTAATAGTTGGTGCGCGTCGTTAGAGGGCAGCGATTAGTTCCGATTGTGACCACGTGCATGGCTTCGGCACGCACTCGGCCTGTACCTATTGTCTTTGGGCTCGTGTCTCGCCAGCAGAGGCCCCCGCTGCGACGCAGCATGCCTGCAGCGAGCCCGCTGGGGCAAAGCTCCCAGGACGGAAGCAAGCGATGTATGTATAGTTGTATACTTTATTTTTTAATTGAAGGCTACGATTTGACACTTCTTCTATAGAAAAAATTACAACTTCAAGGAACCGAAACGTCAGATTAGTAGTCCGAAATAAAAAAATCCTCGTTCTAAAAATGTCCTGTCGGGTGCGAAATTTTTGGAAAGCATTTCTTTAAGTATAAAAAAATCTACCTTGTTATCGACAGCATCGTATTCCCAAAACAACGTCGAGTTAAACTCAACGGGAGTTACGCGGTAAGGCCCCGGTTCCTCGTCAGTGTTCACTCTGACCAGCCAACTAAGGCAAGCGGGAGGTCAGGAACGGTGACTTCCCCCTGGAGCACTCGGGAACCTGCGGGGTCGCTACTCCCCGACACCTCGCCTCAAGGTGCCCTGCGGGAATTTTGTTATTATTATTATTATCATTTTTACTTCATTATGATTTTTATGTTTTTATGTTGCCTCTAAATTTTTTTGACATTTGACTTGTAATTAATTTATTACCAATAAATGATATGAATGTATGAAATATACTTCCATTTTCTTTCTCTAAAAACGGTTCATAACACAATATTACCCACCCACACTAAGCTCTGCCCAAAACACGATCATTATCTCAAATAAATCTACACTATGTCACAGTCTTTTATACTTCCATCGAATACCATCATTAGCCATATTAGATTTGTGGCCGATACAAGGGCGAGCGATAAAAAATACGATACGATATGATTATGGTTCGGGCCTGTTAATTTAGGGGTTCATATTCGAGTCTCCCCTCTATTATTTTGAGCTAGTTGTCGATAAGTCTTTGGGTTTTTTGGTTGGGACTTTTTTTTTCGGTTTGTTATTGTAAATGTTCGCTGTTTATTGTGTGATGTTGTGAAGTAGATTAAAGACATGGAAGAACCAGGTTCAGAAATAAATATAAAAATCAGCTGCAGCGCTGCTGTCAATATTGGTTCGTCTATCGTAAAAATGATGGCCGATCTGGTGGCTTTTTTCAAGGTCAACGGTCAAGCATTACGTAGGTACTATTACTGGTCTCACTGGTTTTTGGTGATGTCTCCAATATATTGCATGTTCCTTTTACGTGAAATAGGTAAAAAAGCCACTAGGAGCGCTGACAATACTGTTTCGTCTATCGTAAAAAGGAAATGGTTATTTATCGCTGAGAGCATAAGTACAATAGGTGCACTCTCGCACATCAGTCACCGTCACGTCACGTCCCACAAATCAGTCACCGGCAGTGACTTATGAATTACGTGTCGGTGACTGACGTTTGGGAACAAACTCATACTAGAAGTATAGACACCTTTTTTTTAAACCCTGTCCCTTTTTAAAGTTTTTAAGACCCTCGCTGCGCACGGGAGTTAACTCTCTAGAGTCCTTCGTACGCTTTGGATTCAATATGACGCCCGCTATATAAGACAGGGCTTTAGTACCTCGGTGCATAAACTACTATTAAATACCACTATCATAAAGGCAAAGTTACCTCTGTTTTACAAAATAAAACAATTTTTCTTCTAAATCCAACCGCTATATTTTCTTACATGCATCATAATATTAGAAAATACAATACCTCCTCATCGCATTAAAAAAAAAAGTTGTTTTAATCATCGTTAATGATTGATTTTACTAGAAATTAAAGATTTTTTCATGCAATTCCATCTCGCTCATTTCTAAGCATTCGGACAAGGACCGATAATTATCATCTATCGCCGTCTTAAAGTCGATGAATGACGATTAGAACGTCAAAAGCATCACTGAGTTTGTGTTAACGTTACCGCAGCCACTCTTTACAATAATTATTGTTCCTCCTTCTGATGTCATAACTACCTACATTTTATGGATAATATCAATGGCTAAAGTACAATAAATACGATTGAAATGTAGCCACCACGTCTCCAGTGATAATTACTGCACCTCAGGGTGGCCATTTTTGGGCAACCCCGTACTTTGGTCAATTATCTAGCTTTCGCTCGCGGCTACACCTGTTTTTACATGATAAATCTTTTACACTATAATTGACAGGCTTATACCACAGTTTACCAACCACTCGCTTGTAATTCGTTTTCCGGAACCAGTCACATAAGTTGTAGGAAAGGTCACATAAGTTTATTTATTTATTTATTAATTAGAAAATCCAACAGCTACTACAGAGGTATAAATTAACGTGAATCACCAGGAAGCCAATTACAGGATCTAACGAACAAAAAACAATGAAGATATACTTATTGTTGTTGTTGTTGTTATCTCTTAGAACAGTCGTAAGGTCAAGTTAAAGGCCTTAGGCACAGCGTACATATAGTACTACGTTTTTTAATTTCAGACTATAATCTGACATTTTTGCTCTTCGCATTCGCATCATTCGAAACTTTTTGTTTTGAAAGCTATGTCAAATCGAAGTTATACAATGAGAAAATAAATAATTGACTTCGTTTTTTAATTGCAGACTACGATTTGACACATATTTCTCAAGAAAAAATGTCAAATACAAAGAGTAACAAAGTAACAAACTCACATACATACATACAAACTTTCGCGTTTATAATATTAGTAAGATATGACATTCGATTGAAATTATAGTGTACAGTGCAAGTATAAGTTAGCGGAGGCGATTTTAGAAACTAAACACAAGCTAAGATTATTTATCGAATTTTAATTAATTTTTTATAGAAATGCTGTTGTAAAAATGTTTAAAGTCATCTTTTTTTGTTTTTTTTCTACTAACCACAACTTTTTACTTGTGGCACTGTACGTTCGCTCATGCTTGTCGGCGCACGACGCGGCGCGTCCCTCACCTAAGCACGCTATTTAAAACCGAATTTCATAGGGCTTAAAGTTTAATTTTAATTGTTAATTTTTAGTATCTTCTTCGGTTTTCGCAGCTTTGTTTTGAAATGAAACTCGTTCGCCCGGTTTGAATTAGGTTGTTTTTATTATCAGCATTGTTGCAATGCTTTTTCAGACTAAAAAGGCATGGAGCCTTCTCAGACTCCTTCAAGGTTGAGTGAAAAACAACGCGATTACAACCAGAAAATCTTACTAATATTATAAACGCGAAAGTTTGTATGTAAGTATGTATGTATGTATGTGAGGTTGTTACTCTTTCACGCAAAAACTACTGAACCGATTGCGATGAAACTTGGAATATAAGTAGCTGGGAACCTGGATTAAAATAGGCTACTTTTTATCCCGATATTCCCACGGGAACGGGATTTAGGCGGGTGAAACCGCGAGGCGCAGCTAATAAATAATAATAATAAATATTGCACGACATTACACACATCGAAATCAAACTAAGCACTAGGCTTGTTCTAATATGGGTACTAGACGACGGATATACTATATATTATACATTTTTTGTAAATACTTACATATTATACATAGAAAGACATCCAGACCATATATAAATATTTATTTTCAAGCATAAATATTTGCACCCAGCGGGAATCGAACCCGCAACCTGCTGCATTGCAGTCGCGCCACAGGGGCCGTCTAAATATTTATTTCAAGGTACTTTTTCTTTTGTCTTCGACGGGTTTCTCTAAAGTTTCTTGTGTTGTTCATAATCCGGAGGTGGAACTTATATGAACAGCTTTCTGCTTCCTTTGTGTTTTCTTATTTTTATTTGCTTTTTCTGTTCTTGCTGATTTTTTCACTTTGATTTTATTATTTCTTTTTTTACTGCGATCCTTTTTGGCTTCAAAGGGTTCGATAGACAGTTTATTTTCTTCTGAATTAGTACTAGGGTTAAGAACAATGGTAAATCTTTTTGATAGTTCAGTAGTGTCTGGTGTAACTGATGTAGTTTGATAATGTAGTGTGGTTAATTCTTTACGAATGATATCTTTTATATTAGTTTCTTTATTTACCTTTTCTGAATTTTCTTCCAGCGATGTTTTATTTTTACTATCACTTTTTTGTGTAGTTTTTATATTAGTTTGTTTTTGTCCATGTAACTCTCGAATACGTTTGAAACTTAGAAGCAATTCTTCCGTACGATCTTTCAGAAGAGTATGAGCGCCTAATTTAACTGTTTCAATTGGATTAGAATTCATTAGATTTGTATGTCCATTTCCTAGGTGTACTGATTTAGATTCTTTAGGTTCATCGTCATCAGAACTATGTTTGTAAAAAGTAAACTTATTCTCTCTGCTCTCCGAATTGTTTTGATTTGATCTTTGTTCGATATCTTTTATCTTACTAACAGCTCTCTCGACGATAATGTCCGCAAATTCTTCAAACTTCTCAGAGGCCATTAGTTGGGAAATAAAAGCGTCCATTTTGTTTGCTTTATTTTTTATCGGATTCGCTTCGTTACTTGAAGTTATAGATAACAAAATAGACACTGAAATGGAATTAATTATTTTATTTTTGAATTTATTTTACATTTAACAATAGCTACTTATTTGAAAACGAAACTCATTTACCCCATTAATTTCAATAGGGGGGATAGTACAGTGGCCCAGTACTACATTTGGTTAAGCCCCAGGTCCAGAAGACAACAGCTGCTAAACCACAGAATACCGTTGTAGAACAAATCAAGTATCCTATTTCCTACCATCCTACTAATATTATAAAGCTGAAAGTTTGTGAGTATGTGGGTATGTGTATTTGTTACTCAATCACACAAAAACTACTGAACCGATTGCGATGAAACTTGGAATATAGGTAGCTGGATACCGGGAATAACACAGGCTACTTTTATCCCGATATTCCCGCGGGAACGGGACTTAAGCGGGTGAAACCACGGGGCGCAGCTAGTAATTCATATAAGTACTTACACAAAATGAACAACATTTTTAGAAATAAAATTGGTTGAGATGTGGAGGGGTTATTTCTATTCCATTTCACGTTTTACCTTGATCAAATACTATAAAACAGTTATTGATTTTTATTTATGGCCCTACGTTTCAAAGTGGGTAAATATATCTAGGTAAATGTATGTAGGTATGTGTGTATGCGACATTGTTACTCTTTCACGCAAAAAACTACTGTACCGATTGTAACAAAACTTGGAATAAAGGTAGCTGGAGACCTGGAATAACACATAGGCTACTTTTTATCCCGATATTCCTGAGAGATTGGAACATTTTATGTCTTGTTTAGAATGCTACGAAAATTTGTAAAATTTCCTTGGAAATTTATAAACTTGCGGATCGTGTTATTTTCCGGTGACATATATATTGTTGCTAAGTAAAAAAAAAAGGTCCCGGGGATAAGAACAAAAACAGTAGAGCAAATGTTAATTAGCAAGTGTGTAAGCGTGTATGTATGTGACTTTGTTACTCTTTCAGGCAAAAACGGCTGTACCGATTGATATGAAACTTGGAATAAAGATAACTGGAGACCTGAAACACTTAGGCTACTTTTTATCCCGATATTCTCGCACGGGAACGGGCCACACGGGTGAAACCGTGGGCCGCAGCCAGTCATCTAAATGCGATGTCCATATAGCACATGCGTGGTCAACAATTATGTAAATGTAACAGGTGCGCCGGCGCAGCGATTAGGACCGCCGCGCCATAATGAGGGGCTCATTTCGTACAAGGGTTCGTAGAATTTATTATAAAAAGAGGTTTTTATACAATGTAGAGAAATGTTTTAAACCAGTTTAAATAAAAAACCCTGAGTCATAAAATAAGTTTAAAATGAATTACCTTACAGTCAACCTTGAAAAAGCCAACTGTAAAGTTGGCGAAAGCTCGGTTCAAATAATGAATAAAAACGCGATAAAACCGGATAAATAAAGTGTTTTATTATAAATTACTTACAAAAAATGTAGACATTTCTTATATAAGATACTAGAAGGTTACCTCTCTACTAGATGGTCGCTTGACAGTAAAGCATTTCAAACACGTCTCTGGCGGACGAAATTTACCAGGGCCCTGATTCTCTAAAAACATAGCATGCGACAAGCAGGCGGGATGCATGAGCATTGCAGAAGTCGATTTGTTGCAGGAGTAAAAATAATAGCTATTCTTTAACTTCTTTAAATACTGATTAGCTGAGGAACAAGGGGAGCTATTTAAATAATTAAGTAGCCCTTAATTTTGAAGGCTACTTAACTAATTAAGTAAAATAACATTTACAGAATACGAAATTACTTACATCTCCTGCACGTCGTCGCCTGCATTCCGCCGGCATTCCGCATGCTGTCCTTACTGAATCGAGCCCCAGTTCAAATCCTAAGTCAAATCGTTCAAGAAAATATGACTAGCACAACTTTAAAAAGCCGGAACAAAATTCGAAAGTTGTCGCTGTTAGAATACCTACCTACCATCTAGAGGTAATGTAAGTTCACATCCTAACTTAGACAACTTACGTAAATGAAAAAAAAATATACTCAATCCCAAATCACGGTCATATCGTATAGAAAATATATAGGTACTCAATCCCAAATCACGGTCATATCGTATAGAAAATAAAAATATAGGCGTATTTTTTCTTGTATTTATCTAGAATTCATTTTAAAACATCAAAGTATTCTTCAATCGCAACAATTTTCCGTTTCAATTCGATTTCGTTCCCTCCATTTCGCACCCTCATCGCTTTCATATCGTTCGGAATTCGAACACGTATTTCGAAATTTGAATCATTTTGAATCAAGAACGCGCAGCTGGCTTTTTAAAATGTAAACGAATCATAGTAGAATAACATTTGGCAACATTAGCAATTCGAAAACGGCAGAAAGCCGTGTCGTGCAAACTATGATCATAGAAAAAAAAACATAGTAAAAATTAAGGCTTAAAATTAAAATAAAACTTTTAAGTTAGTTAGGTACTAGATTTTGGAAGTAAATAGCAAAATATAAGGTAATATAATATTAGGCCATGTCACTGGAAAATGTTCACTGAACAATTAATTTACACGTGATAAAACGCATGTAAATTGTTCAGTGTATAGTGTATGTAAAGTCAATTCTATAGTACTAATCCTACCCAGTATATCAATGGTTGCGTTGCACATATTTTTTAAAAATAACCACTCAAAAAAACCCACGATAATTAACTAACCAAAGGTTACCAAACCTACCTACTTATAACTAACAAGCTAATGTCAAAATTAATAAACAAGTGATATCGAGTGTCAACACGTGCCTGAAATGGTAGGATATTGTATTTTGTAGCTGGCCACCCTAATGGGCAGCGCGTGGCATGTCGAGTGCATTATTTTTACACGCGTCATACGGTAATGGATACACCATCTTTCGAGCTTGGAGTTTTTTTGTGTTTTTTAAGTATATATAAGCTTTGTAGGTAGGTTGTACCTATATGGCTTTTAATTAAAGGAAATTGCTATCAAATGGATTATTTTCAATCTATACCTACTTCTATACTACTTAGTTTATTTTTGTGCTAATATTCTCTGAACAGTTTTCATTTCTTAGGCTGAAATATACAGTGGGTCCTTTGACTTTGCTCAGACTGAGCTTAGCAAAAAACTAAGCATAAACTTTGAATTGGAAGTTATAGTCGAAATTCTTTTTGTATTAAACGAATAAAATAAAAATAACTTTATAGTCATCATAACAGAGAAACAAGGTTTAAGTTTGGATTTATTTTTAATAGGTTTACAGTCTAAATTTAAAAATATTCAACTTCACTAAGCAAAAACTTTTTTTTTTTAATACCAAAAGTTGACTAAGTCAAAGTTTTTGCTTAGACAAGTCAAAGAACGAACTTCAGCCTTAGTTCCTAGCCTTCAGCCAGCAACATACCTAGGCCAATTTGGTCCTAGGAAGAACTGAATTGAACTGATTTGAAGGAAATAATTGAACCGAAAATTGGATGAAAATTTGATACATTTTTTAAGGAATTGAAAAAATTAACCCTTCTATTTTTATGGAAAAAAAATACCTGAAAATCAGCTTTAATTCTAACTAGCTGTTTGAATTAGCTGGGTAGAAGCATGGGGCAAGAGCTAGTGAATTCGGTCATCGGTCGTGGTCCACCTGGGCACTTTTCATTGCCGGTGGTTCACCTCAGTACACCTGGGTGTACCATGGGCACTTTTTATTGCCGGTGGTCCACCTTTAAGCCATACAAGACAAGACCAAAGATGCGAATGTTATAATTTAAAAAATTTGTAAATCGAACCTCAGATTTCGATCGTCGTAAATTGAAGAGGTCCATCCATCACAGTTTTCTTTATTTCAGTTACTCTTGGACGAGTTTTTTCACTCGAAGAATCTTGAGTAGATGAAATTAGATGAATGATCTTGACTAGATGATAATTGTACTAATACAATTATCATCTAGTCAAGATCATCTAAATGAATGACAATAAATCCGAGTAGGCCTTTATTTTTACTTTGATTCAAAGTTTTAGGGTAACAACAATGACCTGCATTTCGTGGATTCCTCATCGACTCTGCACACAGCTACTTAGCTTTTGACTATTTTTAACGCTATGTTTTTCATCTTTGTTGCTTTGTTACTTTTCTTAATATATTTTTATAATAGCCCTTAACCGGCGACTCAGTCTGCGTAGAAACAGTGCATAGCAGACTTTTTCGTTCATTAACTCGGGTTCTACTAATTGGATTTCCACGAGGTTTCTCGAAAATAGATCTATCCAATATTGAAAACCAGAATTCAAACAGATTAGTATTTTTAATTGTATATGGAACAAACAGAGAAACAGCCACAGACATATATTAAAAAAAATATATAAATTTGTTCTATTACTTTTCCTAAGTCCTCTAGACGAATTTTCTTTTTAATTTACTTCCAAGTACAGACTTTTTGTCCTCTCTTCCTTTATTATAAGTATAGATAGATAGAGATAGAGATAGATTATGTACCTAATGAATGTGCCGTGTTTTTTTGTCGACAAAAATCAAGATGTTTTCTTTCTTTCTTTCTTTAATTCTTTCTGTCAACCTCGGTTTAGTTCTATAGCATCGGTTCAACTATATACTAGCGGCTTTTGGAGGTGGAAGTGTTGGTTTTCTTTTAACGTATTCCACGTCTTTAACTCTCCTTTTCATTCCTGCAGATTTCTGACGTTTCTTCCAGCAGCATGGACAACAACCACAGCTTAGGAAGTATCTAATTTTTTGACAGCATATACAGCAGCATCTACAGCATAGAAAATATTTAAGTTTGTGACAGAATTTACTACTGCAACAACCACTATTGCAGCATCGTGAGTTTTCAATTTTATGACATAAATTGTTGCAGCATTTACTGCAACGTGAGTTTTTTATTTTTTTACACATAATTCAGATGGGTTTTTTCCTCGGCTCGTTTGTTTGGATTTGTCTTTCTCACATATACGTGTTTTAGGCTTATAAAGTTCTGTTTTTAATTCAAACATTGGACACACGAACACTAAACCCTTTTTCTGTTTTTCTTTTACTCGCTGACGATCGGTAGGTTTGTTGATTTCATGCTTCTTAGCTTTATTTCACCTCCAATTTGTTCGTAATAAACTTTCTATGTATCATTATTTAATAATTATTTTATCATTATTTCTATGTTATCATTATTTATTTACACATTTTTAGTATACTGCAATTTTTTTTAAAACGTCTAAGTGACTTCTAAGTTTTAACCTTATTCTGTCAATACACCAATATAATGTCATTGGTACCAAAGAGTTAATGTACCACCTACTCCTTGATAAACCAAGGGAAATCTCCTTGGAATCTTATGTGGGTGTTAGACATTTGAACTAACTTCCTTACTTATAAAATAATATTTGCACAATGACTAAGTTATGTGACGTTTGTCTCTGTCTGTCAGCTTTAAAACTTAATGTGACAGTAAAAGACAAACGATGCATAGTTATGCAGCGCATTAATTAGCGTTTATAAGTAAGGGGGTAAGTACGGGGCTCGTACGTTTCTAAGATCGTAGGATACACATATTATGAACAAATTTTCAACTGATTAGATCGCCGGCAAATTGCGCGAAAATTTTAAATTACGCGGACTTAAAGTGACACAGGCGAAAATGGTGTTCGAGCCACAATTCTATTATTAATCGATGGCTTGACGGATTGAGATGGTTCTTTTTTTAGTGGAAAGGAAAGTTTTACTGGCTGGGTCCATATTGTAGTTTGGCTGCCCGAGTTCAAATGATAAAACAGATTAATTAGTCGGTGGCGCTCTATGTAGAGTAGACATGGGGCGGGTACCCGGTTTGGATCCGGTACCCGGCGGATCCGGCACTTTTTTTTGGATCCGGCCGGGTAACGGGTAATGGTGCCGGGTATCCGGCTCTGCCGGGTAATTTGATAGACCAAAAATAATGAAACATATTACACTTTTTAAATTATTTATTATGCTGAACACAAACGGTAATCATTATAATTATGTTTTGCTCACTAATTTATCAGAAAGAACTAAAACTAAAAAGAACTAATATTGGTAATTTAAGATGGGTAAGTTGTGATGTAAAAACGCCAATTTTTCTGCGCGATTAGCATTTAGGCGACTGCGTTTCATGTCATAAATTAGCCCTGCTTCTGAGAACAGGCGTTCGCTGTATACAGAACTAGATGGTGTGCATAGATATTTCGCCGATACTTTTCGCACCCCGCGGGAACATGCGCTAGCCAGCCGGTACGCGGCGATTCGAGCTATCAAAGACGCCAGCGCCACCTCTATTTCACTTCAGTTGCGCCTGAGCGGGCAAGGGAGACACATACGTGTCACGACGCGTTACCGCTGCCGGGTACCCACGAGTACCCGGCGCAAAATGTGTCGGGTACCCGTTCAGCGAGTACCCGGCAAAACCACTACCCGCCCCATGTCTAATGTAGAGGTTATTTTGGTCTTTTTATCATTCTTTTTTCAAGTTGGTGTTTACATTTTTATTTTATTGTGTGTTCTTTTTTTAAGTCTGTTTTTTAGTTTTAAAATTATTTTTTAAAGTTGGTTTTTAAATTTTTAATATTTTTTTTAAATTACATTTTGTCACTATAACGCTATCTATAGAAACCACTGATCTCAATAATACAAGTACGCTGGACTGGTGATTGAGCACTGATTTTAATCCCGACAATAGGGACTAATGCGGACGAAACAACGGGTCGCAGCCAATATTACACAACAAAACAATAGTTAGGAACATATAACCTAAACAATTTAATAAAAATCAAACCAGAAATCGTTTAAAATAATCCAATTAAGATGTATTAACTGAAATAAATCAAATTGATTTGTGCGAATCGACGCAACCATTACGGTACGGGCCCTTGACTGATTGTTGTGTTGCCATAAATCACTGTTTTTACCTAAATTGTTCCAAACTGGCAACATTATTAAAATTTAACATTGGTATATCTTTTATAGGAAGATGTGGAAAGACATGGGAGAGCCATATGCCCTGCAGTGGACCAATACATACTGTTGAAGATATTTAATAAATAAATTTTAAAAAAATAATTTTTATTTTATTTTTGTGTTTTCCCGGGACCACGGCCAGTGTAATCCGTTTGCCGAAACGTCGGGGTAATTTTAAATTTATTTATTGACCAAACGAGCGAAGCGAGTGAGGTCCAGTGTAGACGGGCCTGGCGCTTGTATCTTTGTAACTTTGTATGTTTGTTCGACGATAACTTGAGTATCGTAGCTCCGATCTTCATGAATTTTGGTATGCGCATAGTTTACGACGACGCCACAAACGGCGATTCCGAGCCACATCCATCCGAAAGGAGTCCCCGCGACCGCTAAAATGTCATCGGTCCACCGAGTAGGTGGTCGCCACAACATTGCATATCGCATTGCTTCGTAGCCATATGTTCATCATATTATGTCATAATTAATATTCAAATATTTATGTGTGTTTTGATACATTTTAAAGTGTTTTCTACACTTGGATGATTATCAAAAAAGAAATGCTTTTCATGTTTTTTTTTAATGCATATTTTGGACTCCATGTCTCCAGCTACCTATATTCTAAGTTTTATCGCATTCGGTTCAGTAGTTTTTGCGTGAAAGAGTAACAAAGTCACATACATACATAAAAACTCTCGCGTTTATAATATTAGTAAGATTATGTATAGAAGATGTCATACATTGTTCAGCAGTGGACGGATAAGGACTAAGATGTTTATGATGATGCTCTGTTATTTAAAATCAATATGTAAAAACCGATTAACTCGAACAAGAATCCCCATAAAAATACCTGAACACAAAAACAATGAGTAGTATAGCTATATGTACCTATATCTACCTAACCCAGGTCGCGTGACCGACAGACGGACGAGCGATCAATCAGACGCATTATATTGTCTTGTAAAGTTGTTACGAAATCAGACCAAATTGTTTGGGTTAATCGGACGAACATTACGGTTTAGTTTATAGATAACTAGCTGCGCTCCGCATTTTCACCTGCGTAAGTCCCGTTCCCGCGGGAATATAGGGATAAAAAGTAGCCTACGTGTTATTCCCGGTATCTAGCTATACCTATATTTCAAGTTTCATCGCAATCGGTTCAGTAGTTTTTGCGTGAAAGAGTAACAAACTCACATACATGCATACAAACTATCGCGTTTATAATATTAGAAAGATTGATAATTTTAGCTGACTAGATGTGTTCTGGGCCCTGATTCAGTAAGGACATAGCATGCGGAATGCCGGCGGAATGCAGGCGACGTGCAGGAGATGTATACGTTATTTCGTATTCGTTAAGTGTTATTTTACTTTATTACTATTTAATTATTTAAGTAGCCTTCAAATTTAAGGGCTATTTAATTGTTTAAATAGCCCCCCTTGTCCTATCAATATTAAGGAAGTTATGGATTAGTTTTTATTTTATATAGAATCGGGGCCCAGTGGCCCGATTCTGTAAAAACATAGCATTGGACAAGCAGGCGGGATGCATGAGCATTGCAGAAGTCGATTTGTTGCAGGAGTAAAATAATAGCTATTCTATAACTTCTTTAAATACTGATTGGCTAAGGAACAAGGGGAGCTGTTTAAATAATTAAGTAGCCCTTAATTTCGAAGGCTACTTAACTAATTAAGTAGTAATGAGGTAAAATAACATTTACAGAATACGAATTGACGCTCATCTCCTGCACGTCGCCTGCATTCCGCTGGCATTCCGCACGCATGCATGTCCTTACCAAATCGAGCCCCAGATTGCTTTCTCGTGTAATTCTCATTCCAGTGAAAATATCAGGATAAAAATTTCCTGTACCTGCTAAACTGAAAATCACTGTCGGATTCATCAAAAGTTCTTGATTATTTTCTGACGCAATCTTTTAGAATATTTTCGTTTGTAGCCTTTGTAAATAGGCAAGAAAAAATAACATTGTAAAAAATGGTCGCCGATTTACAATTATTACCTACCTGACTTGACTTTAGACTAGCTAAAGCAGCTAGTACTAAAACGCGAAATATTGCAAGTATGTTTTTATTCTTTCACGCAAAAACTACTGTACCGATTGCGAAAAAACTTGGATAGATATATTATATAGGTAGTTGGAGACCAGTGGCTCGATTCTGTAAAAACATGGCATGCGGAATGCCGGCGAACTGCAGGCGACGTGCAGAAGATGTGCGTTAATTCGTATTCTGTAAATGTTATTTTACTTAATTAGTTAAGTAGCCTTCAAAATTAAGTGTTACTTAATTATTTAAAGAGCTCCCCTTGTTAATCAGCCAATCAGTATTTAAAGAAATTATAGGATAACTATTATTTTTACTCCTGCAACAAATCGACTTCTGCAATGCTCATGCATACCGCCTGCTTGTCGCATGCTATGTTTTTACAGAATCGACCCACTGGAATAACACATGGACTTCTTATCCGATATTCTTGCGGAAAAGGGGCATATCTACGCGGGTGAAACCGCGGGGCGTAGCTAGTCATTCTTAATCATAAAGGAAGGCTGGTCTGAAATTGTTTTCCTCTTGCCTTCATCCTCTACGTAAGCGTGCTACATCTTAGAATACTATATCGTTCTCCAGTGAGAAATGCATTATAAGGTAACCTTAAATAATTATAATCCTCTACCATGCTAGTTTGTCGTTGCTATGTCGTCCTTTTGTCGTTCAAAAAAATGAAGTAAATTTTAAATAAAAAATACTCCGACTGCTTTTAAAAACCACGGACAACTTAATAAAAATCTCATTTTTTTTAAGTTGTCTTTTCTAATATTTATAATTTTAATTTTTAATTCAATTATGTTTTCTATTTTCTTTTTTTTAAGTTTTCTATTTTTTTTTTAATCTTTTTTTATAAGTTTTTTTTTTTAATTATTTGATGCGTTTTTAATTATTTTTAAAGCTGAACGACAACGCCGGACGACTTATAAGACATCATGGTAGGGCCCAATATCAGGCAATAAGGCCTAATACAGCTGTTCTTTCTTAATTTTTCAAATTTTAGTTTCATTGAAGAATTCGAACCTGAACTGAACAAGTCTCATCAATCAATATCAATCACGGTTTCCTAAACTTAAATTCAAAATGGCCGTGTTTCTTGTAACGAAATAAAACTGGCTATTAAATCAATCAAATTATTATAATAAATCTATTTAAACCGCCAACACTAATCTGATAATCGTTTCAAATGGAAAAAAACCTACCTAAGGTGGTTACTTTTAGGGTTCCGTACTCAAAGGGTAATTTAAAAACGGAACTCTTTTACTAAGACTCCATTGTACGTCTGTCTGTCTGTTGGAGTATCTAATGAACCGTCATAGCTAAACAGTGGACATTTCCATCATCGTCATCATCATCATCAACCTGTTGCAGGGGCTCGATTCGGTAAGGACATAGCATGCGGAATAAAAAAATAAATTAATAAATAATTTATTTCCAAAAATATAAATAAATAATTTATTTCCAAAAATATTGTATACAAAGTTCCCTAAAGTCTAAATATCAAATTATAAATCTAAGTAACTCATATGCCTGAATGGAATTCCGGCGGAATGCAGGCGACGTGCAGGAGATTGCGTTAATTCATATTCTGTAAGTGTTATCTTACTAAATTACCTACTACTTAATTAGTTAAGTAGCCTTCAAAATTAAGGGCTACTTAATTATTTAAATAGCTCCCCTTGTTACTCAGCCAATCAGTATTAAAAGAAGTTCAATAGCTATTATTTTTACTCCTGCAACAAATCGACTTCTGCAATGCTCATGCATCCCGCCTGTTAGTCGCATGCTATGTTTTTAGAGAATCAGGGCCCAGTCCACTGCTGGACATAGGCCTCTCCAATTGCACGCCACCTGGATCTATTTTCTGCTTCTCGCATACAGTTTCACAGATCATGTATTCACTAGCTAGTGAAATAATTTTAAACTAGTGTGAAATTTCACTATAGTTAACTAGTGAAATTGTCACAGATTGTTGAGTACACATAGTACAAGCCTAGTGCTTTGTTTGGGGCTAGATTGTGCTATGTGCAATGTAAAAACATAGCAACAGCAACATATTGAAACATTTATTTAATTTATTTAATCAAAACATAATCACGCAAAACTCAACATTATTTCTTTTGCCAGTTGTTATGTTATCCCACAGTCTTATCTTTACCAAACAAAAATAACATTGTATATTGTTATCAAACGATTCGCAAGGTGATTGATAATTTCGCTTAAGATATGCAAGTCTTCGGTAGTATAGTGGTCAGTATCCCCGCCTGTCACGCGGGAGACCGGGGTTCGATTCCCCGCCGGAGAGATCCTTTTTGCTGGAAGAAATTCGCACTTTTTTTTTTAATTACATACTTATTAATTTTGTCTTAGGTTTTCGCGGTTTTGCATAATAAAATACAATATTTACCAGGTTTTACCCAGTTAAAAAGGCTAACTGCAAAGCTAGCGAAAATTCGGTACTTTGTAATGATAAACTTTTTAAATTCACACGATTTGTTAACATAGTTACATTTTACCGGGACCGTAAACAATAACGGTTATTTAAAGAGGACGACAGCTGCCGCAGCTCCAGTCCCCTCGTGACCAAGATCATTGTAACTTTATCGAAACGTCGAGGTAAGAAAAGAAAATAAATAATGAAATGCAAATAAGACTCGGTAAAATGTCAAAATCAAATCAAATATTTTTTCTAATTTTTTTATGTAACTTTATAATAATGCCTTAATTAAATAAAACGCGATTAAAACCTAGTACATAATATTGTGTTTATATAGTTACTTAGTACTTCTATTGCATAGTATTTTTGCATGAAT
This sequence comes from Idaea dimidiata, assembly GCA_949358125.1. Classification (NCBI taxonomy): domain Eukaryota; kingdom Metazoa; phylum Arthropoda; class Insecta; order Lepidoptera; family Geometridae; genus Idaea; species Idaea dimidiata. Next base: position 4,970,424 of record OX442342.1, read on the forward strand.
TTTTGATGAACAAATAGAAGCGCCTTGTCTGAAATACTAGTATCTTTAGTATACCTACGACTAGTCCACTTGGCGCTACGACTTAGACCGATGGGTGGTAACAAGCCGCCGCATATAAATCTGCTCCACCATGATCTTTTCTTGTTATTTTATCGTCCTTTTCATGCTCAAAACAAATAATATATTTTACACACCTACTGCTCTACAAAGTTACTTTATTTGACCAAAAAGGTTAACGTAAAGCGACTCTTTATTCCCTAGGTGCATAAAGTGCTCATTATGCACCTAGGGCATAAAGTAATTTAAATTTGGAACTAAGGTTCTGGTAGCATACGGCCATTTCGAACTGGCCACCTAGACATTAACACATAAAAAAAATAAAAACTGGGCTATTTTTTTCTATTTTCATGGACGGAAGGGTAAAGCAAAAAGTTTTGGTTAGTATAAAGCCCCAACTTTTTTTTTCATCAGCTAAGGCCGATGTGTGGTTTCGTCATTTTGATGTAACATTGTTAAATTTAATGAATATAGAGCTGTCAATATATTTTATATACGTTGCATTAATCTATTTTTAAGTTGTTAGTTAAATGCTTATATTTGTAGCCCTTTTATTGTCTTGCAGTAGATGTGTAAAGTAAAGTATTCACCTCGGTACTAAAGTCTGTCTTTATCTTGGGCGCTTGAATCCCACGCTTCACTCAGGACTCTAGGTACATAACTCCTTCGCTTCGCTCAGGAGTTAAGTTTTTAACCCTCTAGAGTCCTTCGTACGCTTTGGATTCAATATGATGCCCGCTATATAAGACAGGACTTTAGTACCTCGGTGCATAAACTACTATTAAAAAAAACACCCAGACTCTACGAGGAATTAAAATAATGGAGATCTAACTTCCCTATTAAATTCGAAAAAAAAATTTTTCCACGGTCACACAGGAGCAGATGCACAAACTGAAATGTTCCGTACTGTATTACGTATGATCGACCAATGGCCAACGATCTTTAGTGACATAATCGACCTTTGGATCGACAGATGGCGGTCGATCTTTAGTGATCAGACTGGCGGTTGAATCATCGTTCTAGACCTCGCAACCATTCTTTTTTTTTAATTTTTTATTTTTTTTTATTTAGTAGGTATTTGATGTTTTTTAATTATTATTATTTTAACTGAACGATTTAGATCCTGCAATATGGCGACCATGGTAAGGGCCACAGATATAATTTTTTATTTTTATGAAATAGTGGTTTAAAAGTTATGAATAAGATCATTTATGAAAGGACTAGCTGCTCCCAGCGGTTTCACCCGCGTAAGTCCCGTTCCCGTGGGAACACATATACAAGATGTAACGAGTATGCCCTTTTAAGCCGAAAGGGGGTTGTTCTAGACATCTAGGCGAACAACTTTTGTTCTACGACTTTTGGAAATTCGAAGTACTTTTCGAAAATTTTAAGTGTAAAGGTTACTTGAAGATCAGCTGTTTTTTTAGAGTTCGAGGTCATTGACCTTATGTTGTCCTTTCATTTAGTTTGGTCTACTACAATCAAAACTTAAAGTACCTTTATTTTCGAAAGCAGCTGGTTTTTCAGTGAAACATAACCTCAATATTAAAAAAAAAAGGTCGAATTTTCAAAAGTCGTAGAATAAAAGTTGTTCACCTAGACGTCTAGAACAACCGCCTTTCGGCTTAAAAGGGCTTACCCGTTAAACTTTATATAGCCTATGTGTTATTCCCGGTATCCAGCTACCTATATTCCAAGTTTCATCGCAATCGGTTCAGTAGTTTTTGCGTGAAAGAGTAACAACCTCACATACATGCATACAAACTTTCGCGTTTATAATATTAGTAAGATTCTAACGTACCATCCAGCAAGTGGTGACGAACCGAATCTACATAATGAACCGATACGAATCTTTACGAGCTAGAGCCGAGCCCAAGAGATCTTGTAGTAGTAGTAGTTTAGTAGTTTATTTCACAGAACGGCACTTGTATAATGTATTAGGTATATTATTATATAGAAACACGAGTATACTGTATAATTATATACTTACGACCCCTGTTCGCGGAAAGATGGGCCATTTAGACATATCAAACTTATAAGTAGTCATTTTGTACTTTTACGTTTTGTCAATAATAAAAAATATGGATTCTTCTAGGATTAAAATCCTACTTAGATCCTGCTTTAAAAGTATTGTAAAATTGGAGACTTAGATTTCATTAGATGCAAACTGTGTTTCACGGTTTTACCTGTCTATTTTCGGATCCCTTTTTGGCCTACATAGCCACGAAAGAGCATGTAGACGCTAAGACGTAAATCGTCTGAAATAGACGCAGAGGCCAGAGAGAGAGAGAGAGGGCCTTCAAAATTAAGGGCTACTTAATTATTTAAATAGCTCCCCTTCTTCCTCAGCCAATCAGTATTTAAAGAAGTTATAGAATTGCTATTATTTTTACTCCTGCAACAAATCGACTTCTGCAATGCTCATGCAGCGCGCCTGTTTGTCGCATGCTATGTTTTAAAGAATCGGGGCCCGGAATGCTGGAGTTTACTTGCCACTAAGAATAAGCATTGCAATTCAGCGTGGCAATGCGGCCAGCATTTTAGGCTCGCTGCCAAGTTACGAAGACTTGTTGTTTGAATAAATAAACTAGAATTTGTAAAACCGACAAACAATCGTATTTACGTACTCGAATAGGAATTTACAACCAAGAAACATAAGCCACATCTTGGCCAGTCTGATATCTTATCTTATCTTACTTAATATTATAAACGCGAAAGTTTGTATGTATGTATGTGAGGTTGTTACTCTTTCACGCAAAAACTACTGAACCGATTGCGATGAAACTTGGAATATAGGTAGCTGGGGACCTGGATTAACACATAGGCTACTTTTTATCTCGATATTCCCGCGGGAACGGGGTGAAACCGCGGGGCGCAGCTAGTATAATATAAATGGTCAGCAACACTGTCCTTTGCAAAAAAACCTAATTTACTCCAAAGCTACACTTTCCACAGGTTACTTAAATAGCTATATTGAAAACTTAAAAGTGCTAATCGACCAGCCAGTAGACCGCGCGAGCACCGTCGGGTTCAACTCGACGAACGTCGGTTTGGGATACACACTGCGCAAAGGAAAAACCTGCGCGAAACCTGCGCTGCGAGAACCATTTCGTTGTTTTGCATGCATTTGAAGGCGACGACGCGCAGTACAGTACAGTTGCCGTCGAGTTCAGTTGTCATTGAATGCGACAGCTCAACGGACGCCGCATTGAAATCGACGGTGCATGCAACGCAACTGTACTGAACTGCGCGCCGTCGTCTTCTTAATGTATGCAAATTAACCTCGTCGCGCGAACCGCGCGTTTTTCCTTTGCGCAGGAGCACCGTCGATTTGAACTCGACGGAGCTTAAATTGCACTGTCGAGCCCCAGCGCCCTAACCGCGCTTCTTCCGTCGTAAACGGCATCCTGAATAACCTACGCGGTAAAAACGGCAGCGTTTTGGGCTGCCGGTTTCATTGACAGTTGAACTCGACGGCGCGGGCGTCGCCTGCAAATGCATGCAAATTACCGCAATGGTTTTCACCACGCAGGTTATTCGTTTGCGCAGTGGGATTTCGATGCCGATTACGCCGGAAAATGCGCGGTTGGGCCGCAGTTCTCCTTAAGGACGCGACTCATGTGAAATCCCTTCCGATTAAATAGTTTTCTTCATAACCGGTATCAAATAGATCTTTAAACAATGTTTTATGTTTTTTTACATGATGCAAGAAGTGCCCCCTTCATTTCAAAAACAAAACAAAAAACTTTAAATACTCGTACCACTATTATACAGGCAAAGTTACCCCTGTTTTACAAAATAAATCAATTTTTCTTCTAAATCCTTAACCGCTATATTTTCTTATAGGCATCATAATATTAGAAAATACAATACCTAGAACCTCTTCATCGCATTTTATACAAATATTATTTTAATCTTCGTTAATGATTGATTTTACGAGAAATTGTAGATTTTTTCACGCAATTCCATCTCGCTCATTTATATGCAATCGGACAAGGACCGATAATTATCATCTATCGCCCGCGCCGTCTTAAAACATTGGAAGAACATCGGCAACCCAAAACACCAGGCTCGCATCAAATGAGCTTATAATTGCAAGTTGCCACAGCGCCGCTCGCGCTCTCTGCCCTAATTGACGTTCAACATTGTTTCTTGTAGTTTATGAACTTTAACAACGTATTGTTTTAGTAAATGAGGTTGACTGGGGATTTGGGTATGGCTCGTAGAGGCTTTGTCGGTTTTCTTTTGTTGTGAAGGATGCCGCGGCCGGTCGATGGGTGTTGCTGTTGTCCAGAACAAACACAAAAGAAATATAGAATATAGAAACCTAGAATCTGGGTCCAGGGACGAATTATACCCTTTCTAATTTGACAATAGTCGACTGGTCCCAAGTAGTTTAGACATTAGAACATTTACACTAGGTACATAATAACCAACTTACTTCGTTCAAAAATCAATGTATGGATTCCATAACTATAGATATTTTCGATTGTAATAAAAACAAATTTAAAAGTGTTGTGTTCAAACTTGTTAAAACTTAAATATAATTTAACTAGCTTACTAACTTTAGTAATAATTTGTTACTAAGGTAATTTTTCTTTAGATGCTTGCAACATTAACCTTGTTATGTTCACAGTATCTTACTAATATTATAAACGCGAAAGTTTGTATGTATGTATGTATGTGATTTTAAGAAGGAAAGTAATTTTTAGAAGGAAAGTCCACCTATTTGTTTATTACTGGCGTTTACTCCACAATGAAATCAACAACTCCTCAGTGTTAGATAGGATAAAGCTATACGTTCCAGATAATTTTATCCGGTCAGGAGATAGGAGAAAACATCGGTTGTTTGCCAATCGTTCAAGTCGTACCTGGCATTCAAGCAATGCCCCGACGAACAGAGCATTGGCCTTGATAAATGCGTTTTTGCAAGACTTCCAACAGATCGACATATTTGATGATAAACTGTTTTTAGTTAATAGAAATCTTAGATTATACCTTAGTTGTAATTTAAAATAGTGGGCGTGTTGGTGTATACTGTAAGCTACTATTTGTCTTAAATAAATAAATAAATGTGAGGTTGTTACTCTTTCACACAAAAACTACTGAACCGATTGCGATGAAACTTGGAATATAGGTAGCTGGGGACCTGGATTAACACATTGATGGTCCCAATAAGAAGAAACTCAAGTATAAAAAGACTTGGTATAATAGTTTATTCAAAAGCTTAATTAACCTACTGTGTCTATCCATCCAAAGGTTGGAAGAAATCGCTTTCAGCAATTAGATCGCCCATTTGTAAAACGTTTTACTTGTTAGCTTTCTGTGTATTTGTCTTACTTTTGATGACTAGATGCGCCCCGCGGTTCCACCCGCGGAAGTTCCGTTCCCGAGGGAATATCGGGATAAAAAGTAGCCTATGTGTTAATCCAGGTCCCCAGCTACCTATATTCCAAGTTTCATCGAAATCGGTTCAGTAGTTTTTGCGTGAAAGAGTAACAACCTCACATACATCTGGTCTGGGCGTATTTCTATGTATAATATGTATGTATTTACAAAAGAAAAATAAATATAAGTAGTATATCCGTTGTCTAGTCACCGTAACACAAGCTTAGCAGCTTACCACGGGGCTAGATGGCGCTGTGTGTTCGTCACAGGATTCACAGGATACATACAAACTTTCGCGTTTATAATATTAGTAAGATTGTAATTGTTGTTTGTTCAAATAAAGCATTAATATATACGTGTGTAAGTAAACTTTCGCCTTTATAATATAACTAGCTGCGCCCCGCGGTTTCACCAGAGCAAGTTCTGTTCCCGCGGGAATACCGTGGATAAAAAGTAGCCTATGTGTAGTCTGCCAGCTTCGCTGTTTCCCCAAAGCTATAACCTTGGAGTCTTCAAATCTAGAGTGAATAGGTATCTTCTGGGTAAGCATGCTTCATCTTCGACCCCATCCTCGCTTCCCATCCAGGTGAGATGAGGTCAAATGCTAGCCTATTACCATAGATAAATTATTGCGTTATAATAGTCTTTGCTATTACGTAAAAAAAAAAAAGTGTTATTCCAGGTCTCCAGCAACGAGTACCTATATTCCAAGTTTTATCGCAATCTGTTTTATAGTTTTTGCTTGATTGAGTAACAAAGTTATACAAGATGTAACAGGTTAGCCCTTTTAAGCCGAAAGGGGGTTGTTCTAGACGTCTAGGCGAACAACTTTTGTTCTACGACTTTTGAAAATTCGAACTTTTTTTTTGAAAATTTTGAGATTATGTTTCACTGAAAAAACAGCTGTTTTTGAAAATACCTAAAGGTAATTGAAGGTTTGATTGTAGTAGACCAAGCTAAATGAAAGGACAACATAAGGTCAATGACCTCGAACTCTAAGAAACAGCTGATCTTCAAGTAAACTTTACACTTAAAATTTTCGAAAACTACTTCGAATTTTCAAAAGTCATAGAACAAAAGTTGTTCGCCTAGACGTCTAGAACAACCCCCTTTCGGCTTAAAAGGGCTAACCTGTTACATCTTGTATACAATAAGACATACAAACTTTCGAAATTATAATATAAGTCAGATTCGTTTGACCACTATCTAACCTGATGGAAAGCGACGATGTGGTCTAAGATGTTGTACCTACGCTTACCTAGGAGATACCTGTTCACTCGTGACTTGAAGACCCCCAAGTTGTAGACATCTGGGAAGACATACAGGCAATACTCAGGCAACTGATTCCATTCCCTCGCAGCTACCTTCGGATTACAGTTTTTGTCCTCGAGAAACAGTAAAGTATAATGGTCGACCGAAAGCCCGTGATCTACTTTCCTAAACCAATCAGTGGCCCGATTCTGTAAAAACATAGCATGCGACAAGCAGGCGGGATGCACGAGCATTGCATAAGTCGATTTGTTGCATGAGTAAAAAAAAAGCTATTCTACAATTCCCTTTATTAACACTGATTGGCTGAGACACAAGGGGAGCTATTTAAATAATTAAGTAGCCCTTAAATTTGAAGGCAACTTAAGTAATTAAGTAGTAATAAAATAAAATAACATTCAATAACGTAAGTACATCTCCTGCACGGCTTTGTGCTTACCGAATCAGGGCCCAGGAACACTTCTTACTAATATTATAAAGTTTGTATGTATGTATGTGAGGTTGTTACTCTTTCTCACAAAAACTACTGAACCGATTGCGATGAAACTTGGAATATAGATAGCTGGTTACCTGGATTAACACATTAGCTACTTTTTATCCCGATATTCCTGCAGGAACGGGACTTACGCGGGTGAAATCGCGGGGCGCAGCTAATAAATAATAAATCTTACCTATTAATTTCTATCAGTTATAAAATTCTTCAAATTCTAGCCCCTAATGCCTTAACAACTGAATTCCTTAAACAAGTGTAATTTTGTAAGAATCCCGGCCATCTCATCGTACAATTACTTAGCTATGTGAGGCAGGGGGCACGCGAGCTTTGAAAAACCGGTCAAGCGCGAATCGGACTCGTGCACGGAAGGTTCCGTAGCATCATCACAAAAAATTGATTGTTAGAGTCTATTCTTCATAATCATTGTTATCATGGAAAGGTTTAATATAAAGAGTTGTCATTCGTCATTCTCTTAATTATTTAGCAAAAAATACTTACACAAGAAATAAATACTACAAAGATATACAATCTAAATATATATATATATAATATAAATAATCTAAGGTGAATGACCATTAAGTCCAAAAGTGCCCATCACACTGGCGGCATTACCCCGTTTTGTTAGAGTTAGATCATTTAAATCATTAGTACACACCACAGAGACACCTCCATGCGTAAATAAAAGATGACAAATAAATGGGATCTACCCTTAAATTATATTTTTAATTTTTAAAGCGGTAGCAGAAATACGTAGGTGTTTCTGCCTAGATGATTTAGATAATTTTTAATTAAGATAAAATTACTTAATTTAAAATTAGGTAATTGAATCTTTGAATCTCTAATCGAGCGGCCTTATCGCTTAAAGCTATCTCTTCCAGGCAACCTTTGGATGGACCAGAAGTGAAGACAGATGAATGGTACAACTTGAATAATATCACATAGTATGACACATAGATATAGTATAACAAATACTAATGGAAAAACACACAAAATTATCACATAGCTATCATATTTCATGAGATACCTACTGCCCGGTGAATAAATGAGTGAATAAATTCTTTATTGTACACCAGAGATATGTAAAAACTTCTAGATACGTAATAGGGCAAATTCCTTGGCAACACAAATCTAAGCTAACTAGCCAAAGAAGTCTTAGTTCCATCCCAGCTCACGTCACGATCGCTTTAGTAATAAAATTAAGACATCTCTTTCTTATGTAATGCAAGTAGCATTGAATCTTATGTTTTAGAAGGAGATAACAATAGTTTCGTTGAATAGCATAGTTTGTGCCGCTTTTCAATGATGATTTGTTCTGCAATGACGTCTCTATAACTTTAATAGACTCATTGTTGTACACACTATATAAAATTACAAGATAAATAGAGAAACAAATACAGCTTAAATTTAGGAGGCACAGTGGGCGGCCTACCGCAGAAAGCGATCTCTTCCAGGCAACCTTTGACAGACATAACTACAGACAGACGGACACATTAAAGTCTTAGTAGAAGGCTCCCGTTTTTATCCTTCGAGTACGGGACCCTTATTATGTTATGATACTAAATTGGAGGCTCTAATAGTACTGGAATCGTAATTTGAGCGATAGGTAGGTACTCTTTTGACATCATCTCGCCTTAAGGACAATTTGAGGAGCTTATAGTGGCCTTATGGGGGGTTAAGCAACACCTGTAGACCTAAAAAGGGTTCCTTATAGCAATTCTGCTAGCAATATTGCATTTTGACACTTTCACAATAACCGTGCACCTGTCATAGAACAAAGCCGTGAGAACCAGGTGCACATTTATCGTGAATGTGTAAAATGCAATATTTTGGGCAGAATTGCTAGAAGGAACCTTTTTAGGTCTACTGTTCTGAGTCGCCGCTATTTAGATCATCTAAGAAAATCAAATTAAAAAACAAACAAATTACCTATAATAAAAAAAAAAAAAAAAAAGATTTTTATTGTTTTCTGTGGGATTTTCAGGTAAGTAGTCGAAATTTACTTTTTTTATGAGCGACTAGCTGAGCCCCGCGGTTTCACCCGCGTAAGTCCCGTTTCTGCGGGAATATCGGGATAAAAAGTAGCCTATGTGTTATTCCAGGTCCCAAGCTACCTATATTCCAAGTTTCATCGCAATCGGTTCAGTAGTTTATGTGTAAAAGAGTAACAACCTCACATACATACATACATACATACCTACCTACTTACATACAAACTTTCGCGTTTATAATATTACTATAAGAAGTAGGATAGGATAGGAAGGATAAAAGGACGATAAACAACGAGAAACGATCATGGTAGGGCTGATTTTCCTAACTTCTTTTTAATAGTAAATCCATTTTACATTTTTTTAGTAAATTAATAATTAATAACGCCATTCCAAATTCGAAAAATACCGTTACAGTTAATTTTGTTTAATCCGTAGAATTATAACAAATCGACGGCTTAAAACAAAAAGCACGCAAGTCCAAAATCGGCAAAATTAATCATGAGCATTTTGACATTTTTAGTAATTTTTAATGAATGATATTAAGGGTCGGGTCACCGTGGTGAATTAACAAATTACCTGCTAATGTGTTGTTTTTTATCAGTAGTTTAGATTTTAATCTTTTTTATTGTAGCGCTTTTTTGTCGTGTTGGGTTGTAAATAATTATTATATTTGCAGAATGTGCAGAGGTTGGTTCTCGTTTGTACTTTTTAAGTTTGTAACTTATACTGCTTAATGATTTAAATAGCAAATTGACAACAAAGAAAATCACCACACATTTTACTTCCACCATTTCTGTTCATTAGTAAATTAGATCTTCGAGTTTACGCGTTAACGCGATCAAGAACCGAAGTTCTAATATTGCACAACAATACACACATCGCAATCTAGTCCCAAACTAAGCACTAGGCTTGTACTTTAGGTACTATAAAACGGATACACTACATATAATACTTTTCTGTTCTGTCAATACATACATTATTATACATAGATAGACACCCAGACCAGATACAAATATTTATTTTTAAGCATAAATATTTGTACCCAGCGGGAATCTAACCAGCAGCCTTCTGCATCTCAGTCGGGCGTTCGCCCGACGCGCCACGGAGGCCGTCAAATAATAGAGTGAATCAGTGTTTCTAAGGAAGATGGTTCGGGATCTCGTTGCATGTCCCCTGTCATCTCTTAATGAGCGTGCTTTATTTCAGACAATGTCTTCTGTTACAAAACCCGGTGATATAGTGTTTATTCAGATAGCGAGATAGTAAAATCGATTTGGCAGGAGTAATTAAAAATAATTAACAAAGTAACATGTTGTAAAAATATTACAAAGACCATGTAATTTGAGCAATTCCATTTTGTATTAAAAATAATCGAATTAAAAAACCATTGATGTCTAATGAATAACATCATGAGCTCCTCCATTATCATTAAACAAAAGGGTGCAAAATTACCTTTTATTGAGAGTTACAAAACTTTTTCAATGACCGTCTACCAAATGTCTGACACCCCAGGCCAGCTATTAAACATACACGCTGAAACACCACCGTTTCCACAAAATTTAATTATTAAAATGTATAAAAATTACGTTTTCAACTGTATAAGTCAACCACAGTACAAAAATTGGGACCACACAATGGGTTTGACAGCTGTCATTGGAATTTTTTCTAGGCCCGCGGCGGTGATGGTTCGGATAAGTATTTTATTTTTCAAAGGTAAGATTGTTTTTTGTGTTTTTGTGTAATTTACTTATTACAGCTGGAGTTTTATAAAATGGAACAAAGGATTTTCTTTTAACTAAAATATAAAGAAAATAATAAATCTAGATCTACCTATTGGAATATAATATTTAATTTCACATGCTCGGCCTATGTACTCACTTTTAAACTCTGCTGTGACACTACACACACAGAGAGAAACCTACAGAGAAATTAAACAAAAAAGGACATAAAACTGTGTTTGTGAAATATTATGGTACAGATTCTTAGAAAATCTCTATACCTGCCATTGAGGTTATATAGTTCCATAATTAATTAAAATAAGTATTGGATGTTTTAAATAATTACGTATCAAAAGCTTAAAACTAATATTAATTCCAATTACACCAGTGATGAATATTTACAACTTATACTGTGACTTATGTAGGTAGAAATATTTTGCAGAGAAGTGGATTACGGTAAAATTGCTTTTGTTAGTGATAGTTATGCAAAAAGTAGCTGGTAGGTACTAGAAAAACAGCAACTTTTTGCCAAAAAAAAAACGATCGATTGAAACACGATCATCACAAAAAAGATTGAGGCTTGATTAAATCCATTTCACAAGGATTATTTTTTACTTCAATTCTACAGGATGTCAATATCAATAAATCGAACAATTCTTTTCAATATTTCTAACAATAAAACGAAAACAGCCTTAAAATCGAACCGTAACGAATGCAAACATATCAACACTAAATCCTTTTCAAACAGAACCTGTACGAAAGATGCGCAAGAGCACAACAATCCACTACAAAACGCAATTCAAACATCGAACACAAACGTCACTTTAAACTGCTCACTTAACCATACAATAGCCATAAAGAATTACAATTAATCGCTACGCCGAGAAATGCCACCGACGTTAAAAAAAACGTCAAAATATTGTCCATACCCCCGGTGGGGGCATACGGGCGCCCAATGGGGAGGCGCTATGGAGACCTGCTACCACATTTAGTCCAATGGCGACACCCTGGGCGGAGCCTCAAGCTACGCACGGAGTTTTGCCGCCAGCCTTTCGCCTGCAGTCGTTTACAGATAAGCCCGCGGGATGGACGATTATTACGTTAGGTACGCGTGATTCTGTGACCCCGAGTTGCCCCGAGCGATCGACGAATCGATAGACAACCGAACATGTACATACTTGTGTTTTATACGTATATCATTCAAAAGTTATAGGACTCAACACTTTGTGATTTGACTCTGTGCGTTCTGTGATATGTTTGCCTTAGTATAGATAGCAACGGAATGAACCTTTATATGCAGTGCCATCGTGAGGTATGGATGTTGTGTTAATACTATACATGCTTAAGTATAATTATTTATAAATTAATCTTAAAACGTATCGATCGGTCGTATAATGTCAACATGATACTAACTCAAAAACTTTGATTTTTGGTTGCCTGGAAGAATATCACTCAGCGATATATTTGAGTTTATTTCTGTTTCTTGTGTGTGATGCAAATACAATTTAAAACAATCTTTAGGTGAATTAAGGCGGTATTATAATAAACAAATAGGTATAGGATGTGATGGCTATCGAATTGAAATGAGTGGGTGTCATAAGAGGTAGGAACTGTATAGGCAGAGTGGTAGTGTTAGTAGTGATTGTATATATTAAATGTTACAGAACAAAGTCATAATTACTAGTTCTTCTGTAAAATAACCATTTTGATACAAATAATACCCTGGTTTTATTTTTATTTAATTAAAATAGTTCTGTTCATCGTTAACTAAAACTGGTACAAAAACACATAAAAGTCTTGAATATACGTGCGTGACAAACACTTTATTATTGAATGAGTCAATGTTAAGCCGAGTTGTGTTAATTATGTCATTTATCTATTTAAAAATTATATTTAATAATCGTATATCTCACGTAACCAAACTATAAAAAAACCTATTTTCCTTGGTCCGATTTTTCTAATCCTTTTTTTTTTGTGGTATTATTATCAGGAAAAGATTCTTATGGAAGAAAAATATCGATATTCCCGCTTGATCGGGATCTACGCGAGTGAAACCGCTAAGTGCAGAAAGTTATATTATTAACGCTGCTTTGACTTTTACGTGGTGCCATAAAAAATAAGTGTAGGTATCAACCATATTTGTTTACATTTTAGAAAGCATTTCCACTACTCGTACATAATAAATAAATTTATTGTTTTAGAGCTGCATCCATCGATTAAAAACACCTGATAAATTGTCACGATGATAAAGTGTCACCCCATATTTGCAAGGCATGTGATGGGCAAAAGCTATTATATTCATATTAGTTTTATTCATAAATATTTAGTTAACGTAATCGCAAACCTAGAAAAAAGTAATATTATTGCAATCCGACGGTCGAGAATATCGATACCGGAAGTGCCATTTAACGCAAATGTCATTTTAGCAAAAAAAAAGTGACGATACATAAGAAGGCTCTATCGCCATGCAGTTTTTAGGCCCGCAATATTTCTTAAAAACCTAATTGTAGTAGTTTTTGTAAAAAATATGCGAAAGTTATTTTTTTTTCAACAATCAAGCTTAGGTACGATTCGTTATTATAATCAATGTAATAAACAATTTTTATTATCCTGTTACAGTAATTTCGGTATTTTACGTATATAATTATTTTTAAAGGAGGACAAATGGTAAATATAATTTAACAATAAAATGTTAAATCTAAAAAAGGAGAAACTTTAGCAAAAAAGCGAAATCCACTGAAGGCCAACTACTTTTTATTTTAACGTTCTTATTATTTGAATATTCCCGAGACCACCTTTTCGTTATTTAAAACACTTAAAAGATATATTCCGGATTAAAAGCAATTACTATTAATTACAATTTCGATACTTTTTAGACACAATGTTGCTAATATAACAAAAAGTTATAAACAATAATAAAGGTGTCAAGGTGTGGAGACTAAAAACTGACCATTATTCTTCAAAATAGATTCTTAATAATGTTATAAATGTGAAAGTATCTCTGTCTGTCTGTTATGCCCAGACATCTAAACCGATAAACCGAAAAACTTTTGGTACAGAGATATAGATATAATATATCTTACTAATATTATAAACTCGAAAGTTTGTATGTATGTATGTGAGTTTGTTACTTTTTCACGCAAAAACTAATGAACCGATTGCGATGAAACTTGGAATATAAGTACCAAGTTGGAGACCTGGAATAACACATAGGCTTATCGCGGGATTATCGGGATAAAAGCAGGACATAGACTGCTTTTGATCCCGATATTCACTCGGGAACTGAGCTTATGCTGGTGAAACCGCGGTGCACATCTAGTAGTAAACAAACCTAAAATGTACCGATGTACAGTAACCGCAGTAACTCATGGCTACACACCTTTAGCGTCTTAATGACAAATGGAAACAACTGTAACACAGCTCAACCAGAACCTGCCTACAGAATAATACGAAACTATAGGAGACCGCATTTAAAACATTCCTCAAAAGGATAAATAATTATAGTTCTCCTAAGTTATACTTTAAACTTAATTGATGGGTCCTTTGAACAAATTATAGGAGAGACGAGGTGAAGCTATACAATTTATATTTGAACTGTACTTTATATTATAAGTATTTTAAAATAATGTAGCGTTATTTTATTTATAAAATAACGATATTTGTGAAAACGCTTAAGATTTTTACGGCCAAATCCCATCGTTTATTTTTGTCGAATTTTTGCTCTACTTGCGTAAACCAGACTGTTTTTTTTATAAGCTAAGTAACTAGGCAGATACAATGATACTAGATAACGGGTTAACTACCTACAGAATATAATACTTTTTTTTAGGTTATGCATATAAAATTGGATAGGTACATTAGATGATTTTAGGCACGGCCAGAAACAAACATTCATGATAATTGATAAGTCAGTAATAACTATTTTCATTAGAACTTCGGATCCCGCGACCACGGCTAGTGTAACCCGTTAGCCAAAACGATCGAGACCCGAAGTTCTAATAAAAATAGTAATGAGCAAAAATCGTGTAAGTTTAAAAAGTGTGTAGTCAGTTATTCCTATTAATCGAACCCGTCAATTTCTGCGGTGCAGCCGAGTATTCGCCTGACATGTAATAATCATTTTACAAAGACATCTAGTAGATGATAAATTATTTCTTCTGACTGACTGATAGATCAACGCAAAGCTTGAATAGAGTCAAAAAAATGTGTGCAAGTTAAATTTCCAGGGTTGACTACATGGTGTTATTTGCATCATCTATATCTATAAAAGACATCTAGTAGATGATAAATTATTTCTTCTAACTGGCTGATAGATTAACGCAAAGCTTGAATAGAGTCAAAAAATGTGTGCAAATAACTCCATGTAGTCAACCCTGGAAATTTAACTTGAGCTTGCGCCAGCAAGCCAGCTTTAGTGTTTATATCGTCGCTGTTGTCAGCAATAAACTAATCATATATGTCGCAGGCACAACATTGTTTACGTGATTAATGTAATGACTTAATTATACACTTTTAAATATCACTCAACGATGAACGACGCTCACCATGCCAATCAACCATAACCACGACTGATGTTACGCAGTTACCACTGTGGACAAAAAAAATATTGTTTTCAAAAGCGCGATCTCGATCTGTGTACAAAATATCTTCTGGATCTATACTCGTGTTCTAGTAATAGCGCTTATAAGAACTGTTTACCTATAAGAACTAGACTCTACGTTCCAAACGATTTATTCTGATGTTTGCCGACGCTACTTGAATTATTGACAGTATAAAAAAAGCTATCAATCAAAGTGTCACATTTACCTACATTTCAAGTTACACTGATACCAAATACACTATCTCATAAAGACACACAGTTTTATTTTCATCTATTAATTTATCAATTATCATCTAAATAAAAATTAGAAAACTTGTTTTAGGTATTTGAAATCATAAAATCCTAAGCTACATGAAACTGTTATTTTTATCTTAATTTAAATCGCTCGTTTGAAAATTTGGAATTTGCAGATTAACTAGTTTAACACTGACCCGACGATTTTGCATTACCTACCTATTTTGCATACATTTTGAGATGAGCATTTACTACATTTCATCTAATACTTAACTAAATAGCGGTGCCAATTTAATAGTGGTGCTTCGCCCCGACACTTCTTTTCGTGGTTTTAGGCTGGATGATGTAACGGTATAAATATCACACACTCCATAGTTAAGGAGACAGCAGTGGATCAAATAATTAAAGCAAATATAGAATCAAATGTCTGTTTCCGCCAGACAGAGAACTTCAAAATAATGTAACTCTAAGGGATTGCTGGCGCGGACGTATTAGCATCCATTTAGGACATTATTTTGTGAAAATAGTTTCTACATCTGTGGTTAAAACTAATTCAAGCCAGAGCTCTGACGTGGAGGCTAATTGTAAAACAAAACTCCAATTACGAAATTCGTTACGAACTCGTGCCCAATTATAGAATTAATTTCCACCGCCCGTCACAAAAGAAAATTACAAATAAATAAATAAGAAAAGAAATAAATGAATTATGTCTTAAAAACAACTGCGAGATCCCATTAAACCGCTGTCAACATTCCCTTGATAAGATTTAAATTAGACTCAGTATAAAGCTCCTGTCAAATCCGCCATTAATAACAAAATTTTGAATTTGGAACGGGAGCGGTGTTGCCGAAATAAAAAGGACCTTTTCGCCGGACTTTTGTGTTGTGACAGAACAATGATTTTATTGTAATTGAAGATTGTAACTCAAATTGATTGTTCAAAGTTCTTTAAAACGAGTGTTGGCGGGAATGAGAGTACAATTTGGTTTTATTTTAATGGACCATAGTTGCAAAAGGAGTTAAGTAGGTAAATTGTTTAATCATGGGGGAATATCTATTATTTAAAATATTTTTATACGATGTTAAACTTACAAGGTTGTTACCAGTAACATGGTTGTTGATCACGGTAAATATCCTGTTATTTAATAATATTTAAGTGTTTTTCCAATTATATGGGCAATTCCAAGAAAATATCTGCTATATACACGCCGTGTTCCATCGCAAATGATTCAGTGGTTGATCCATGAAGGAGCACCAAACAAGCACAAAGCACTACACTCCACTTTCATCATTTAGTATGTTTCATTTATTTGTGAACGGAGCCAGATTTTGAGAACACAGCTTTTTCATATGTATGGTATAGATTTGAGACAGGTGGGTGCACTACAGAGGGTCCTAGCTGAGCCTATGAGTGGTGTGGCTGTTTTGTTATATAATTTAGTTTATGATTTAATTAGTGTGTAATTAGAGTTTATGTTTTAGTTCAATGATTATTTTGTTATAATGGGACCGACATGTTCTGTTTTTGACAAAGGTCCCCAATTTCAAAATTGATAAAAAAAAAACATTTAGTAAGCGGATTGCGCTAGCATTTTAATTGACTACTCGCTAGTCGATTATGATTGTGACTAAATTACATATTAATTAATAGAAACTGAATTTAAAATACTAGCGTACCTAATCTAAACTAGGCTTCATATTAAGACCAAAGCAAAGTCACTTAACATCGCAAAACACCTGTTTGTCAAATATTTTAATGACATGTCATCTCAGTACCGCCCCCAGTACATAAACATAAATTTATATTATTAAAAGCATCCTATACCAAATCTTAGGTTATATTTACAACCTAATTGGCTATTTTAAATTATTTCAATAAACATTGCCGATGTTATATCTATTTTAATAGGCAATAAGAGGAAAGATGGCAACCCCAGTTTTTTTTTGTCAGTGTTCGTTTGTCCGTACGGCATCGGTTGGCCCGGCCACGCGGCCAAATGAGTGTCTTGTCGTTTTTTAGTTTTGATTTATAAGTAATGAATTGTGAACAGCAGTTAATGAAGTATTGATCAGTGTCGCGGGCAACTGTTTTAATTTTATTTTATTTTAAAGTTTTAATGGGCTTTGGTAATTAAGCATTTTATAGTAGAGTTTTTATTAATCTTATTCTTTTAATCTACACACTTAATATACATAATCTATCTACCTATAACGTTATATTAATATTTATACGACAACACTTGTGCCGCGCGGTTTTACTTTAGAATAAAAGTTTTAATTTAAAAGTTTTCGTGTAGACTAGCCCATGTAGTGTCTATTGTTCCCTGAATATATACAGAAATTACCTTTAGTATACTTCATAAGAATATCATCATTAATAACCTGTAAAACTTCAAAATTTTAATACAAAACATCACTGAACATGAATATGAAAATACAATTTTTACAGTCCCAATGATTCTCAAATTAAATCTTCGTGATTTATATCGTTAAAACAGCTGTCTGTCAAAATAAAAAAGCAAAAGAAAACACATAAGTTAGCTACAATTGTTAAAATTAGACAACAACGCTAACCATAAAAAGGTGTTTGAAAAACCAACAAGCGATGACTCTCCAAGTAATATTTCACAGTCAGTTTTTTTCTAATAGTACATTTGTTATAGCAAATATCCATTGTACGTGCACGGCCGATACAAGGCAACCAATAGCTTTTCTAAGCTATAACTTCAATTTATATCCGACATTACTCATAAGATTCCGTCCAGTTGTTTTCCTCTAATTAGAATCCATTCAACCGTACCCCATTAAAACTCGTTTAAATTTAAAATTCGAATAACTTACTAACTAGACGTATAAATCACGACCGTACAGAAAGACAATAAAATATATTGTCCAGAGAGACGCTCTGAAGATATACTCTAAAATACTAATTAATACCAACAATACGTTCAGCGCGTAATTAAAATAAACTAATTTTCTTGCTGGTCTCGCTTTTATGAATGAATAGTTTGTGGTTTATTTTTCTGATCTGGCAACATTTCTCATTCGGCCGCTGGCGTACTGACAGTTCGGTTGACGGCGGCGTTCTTTTTTTATTTGAACCGCGACCTCTCGCAGCGGGGCGCAAGCGCATCCGTTGCACGAATTATCTCATTTTAATTTAGAAATTGACTACACACTTTTCTGATTAATGCCGCCATTTAGGTAATTATTATTGAAATCCAATTTTTATAAAAATCTTGAATTAATGTCGTGATTTTTTGTACCATCTTACGTATCAATTTTAGAAACATCGTGAAAATTTTGTATGCGTCCAAATTGTTTCCAATATCTTCTCACGCCACTCAAACGCTATCCCTGACTCCCACGAATTAGTTTATTTCTACTGGCAACATTGGATTGGGATGAGCAAATCGGTGAGCGTAATTACAACCTTCATGGTGGAATTTGGCAGAATCGAATACTGGCCGCGTGCACAGTAGCAATAACGTGCAATTTAAATGTTTCGAATATCGAACGTGATGTTGTTTTTATTGCGTGTACAAATGCAGAAACGGCGGGCGTCCCGAACCGTCGAGAACCATCTTAATCTTTATTATGCATGAACTTATAATTTTTCTTAATTCCAGAAAATTTGCAAATTAAGAGTTATGTCACTTTTCCTACAAGCATGCGAAATAATTAGTGTAGGTAATTTAATTTTGCACATTAGAATAAGAACAAGCCCCAAATTCGTGTATAATATAACGTGTGTCAATCAATTTTAAGATTTAATTTATTTTATTACAACACAAAGTCTAAACATAACCAAAATATGTCTATGATCTGGTTTTACACTTTACTTCTCTTACATTTTCACGTCTAAACCGCTGAACCGATACGAAATAAAGTTTGAAAATAGACGGGACCTTGGAAAAGGACATACCAATGCTATTTTTTATTCTTTCGGGATTGGGACTTACGCGTGCAGCTAGCTTATAATGATGACCAATAGTACCGACCTAAAGAAATCCTAAACAAAAGATAGATGAGCAAGCACTGAGAGTCAGAAAACCTATTAACATAACAGATGGCTGTATGGCATAAATCTATAGGTGTCATGTCTTCCGGTAAAAAAGTAGTTGAAAAATTAAATGTCGATGGTTGAAGAACGACCATAACTAATAAAAGGACTTTTTAAAATGTTTTTTTTTTCGAACGCGAACGGAAGAGTTAAGTGGAATTGAGCCGCGTTCCATTATTTTTTTAATTAGTGGTTATTATAACTTTTTTGCTCGAGTAGATAGGTGGGTAGTGGGTACTCTACTGCATGGCAGTTGTTTCTGTGTTCTATTTTTAATTGTATTGTGGCATGAAGTTGTTGCCGCTTTTAAAAAATGGCGTTGTCATTTGTTTTTAAATGTGTCATGTATCTTTTTATGTACTTACGTGTTATTATTATTCCACGGGAATATCGAGACAAAAAATCTAGGTACTTACCTACTATGTAGGTACTTATTAATCAAGATCTAAAGCTATCCGCCTACCAAGTTTAATCACAATCGGTAGTTTTTGCGTGAAGGAGTACCAAATATACTCGTTTACTTTATAACAAAGTTACCTACATAGAAATATTTTTAGCAAGGAAATATATTTCCAAAAAATCCCCATGACAGGATTCGAACCTGCGTCCTTTCGCTAACCAGGCGAATGCTCTAACCACTGAGCTACACAGGAATCACAGGAATTTTTGGAAATATAGTTCCTTGCTAAAAATATTTCTATGTTTTAAATGCCTTGAGCAATAAAAACAAAAAGAAATAACAAAGTTACATACAAACTTTCAACTTTATTTAGTACGATGTAATTTTTTTAAATTAAGTATTTACATATCGAGATCGTTCCACTTACTTGATCTATTTTATTTTGCTTTGACATATTATAAGTTGTAACCAAATACAAATATTAGTATATGAATTAACACCAATAAATTTATAAATAAGTAAATAAATTAGGTACCAGAATATAGTCGTATTTTACCTACTTTATGAGACACTTCTGAAAAGTCAAGATTTAAAAGTTATTATTTTGTTACTGTGGGTGTTTTTTTTTGCAATATTGTAAATAGGTTTAATTAGGTAATATACTTGTTTGCGATTATTTTCCAAATGCCTTACATATATTTAGGGTTAAACGAGACTTGCCTATACAAAAAAAAAAACCCTTAAAATTATCTGGTTTTGATTTTTTGCTCAAAAACTAGACTAAAAGTACTTACCTCTGGCTTTTTTTTAACCCTGCTGGTATGTAGAAGTACGCTTCGACTTGCCCGTCAAGTAGTCCTCTTAAATGTTGTTGAAAAATGAATAAATTCCGATAGTTATTTGAGAAATATGTTTTAATAAGGAATTCGTCTGGCATTGAGGTTAGGCGAAGTGGGATGGGCGGGGTCGTGTGATTGATGACGGCGCGCGCGCAGTGCTAGGTATGTACCTATACCGTCAGTTCAAATAACGCGTCAAACAAACATCAGTCG
Source organism: Idaea dimidiata (assembly GCA_949358125.1). Lineage (NCBI taxonomy): Eukaryota > Metazoa > Arthropoda > Insecta > Lepidoptera > Geometridae > Idaea > Idaea dimidiata. Next base: position 4,991,685 of record OX442342.1, read on the forward strand.
AACTGATCAGTCAAGTTCTGTTCAGTCGGGCTTGATGGTTTGTTTCCTTTAAGCTTATTAAACTAATGTCATGTATTATAGAGTCAATTTCACAAAAGGAGTTTTCGCGGGAACGCGGTTAGGAGATGTGGTGCTAAATTTTCATTATTGTTAAACCTTGTTCAAATGCGTGTAAATTGTTTAATTTTGGGGGCATATTAATCAGTTTAGTTTCGTGAAAGTGTACCAAGTTTAAATGAAAGTGAAAATCGGTGCAAAACATGGACTTTAGCGTTGTCTCGAAGGCTCCATGAACAAACGTTGTAAGACATGGCCCCCGTTTTACAATGATTCCCTCGACTTGACTTTAACTATGACGACTTGACTGTTTCGATGCAATGCAAATAAAAACTTCCATAAATTAATAATACTTGACAATGGCAAATGTCCAAATGGAATAAGCCATATATAAACGAAGAAGAAGAAGAATTTCACAAAAGCAGTCTCGAAGCAGTTACCTATTAGAAGCAATTTTATCAAATAGATAGAAGATAGATGATGTACAGGGGTAGAAAGGATTTCTTTAAATAAGAAAGAGCACTTTCTTGAAATATTTCGTTAATACGAAAATATATTTTCTAAGATCAATTATATATTTTTAATATAAAACATAACACTTCCTTTGGCAGTCGTGTAAAAATACTACATTTCTTGTTGTGTTACTTAATTTTTATTAAGATTTTTCGTATTTCAAATGGAATATGTTTGTTTCAATATTTATTTTTAGTTATTACTAAATAAACGAAAATATTTAAATGGCAGGTGGCAGGCAATATGATGTCGCACGATGAAACCTTTTATGTAGATATATCTAGTTCGTAGTCTATCTAGGAAGTTTAAATAAACAGAAAATATTTCATCACATGGGGTGAGGTTCTAAAGTGACTCGTTTTTTAGATAACGCCTATGAAGTTTTAAAAGTAAACTGTTTGAAAGTTCTATAAAGCGTTTTATTATTTTTTGTTGTTTTAATTTGTTTTTTTTTTATACTTAAAGAAATGCTTTCCAAAAATTTCGCACCCGACAGCATCCGTGGCCAAATTGGAAAAAGGCGTTGGGACAGATCCCCAGAGATGCAGGTTCAAGTCCTGTCGGGTACGAAATTTTTGGAAAGCATTTCCTTAAGGCGGCGATAGATGATAATTATCGGTCCTTGTCCGATTGCATATAAATGAGCGAGATGGAATTGCATGAAAAAATCTACAATTTCTCGTAAAATCAATCATTAACGAAGATTAAAATAATATTTTTATAAAATGCGATGAAGAGGTTCTAGGTATTGTGTTTTCTAATGTTATGATGCCTATAAGAAAATATAGCGGTTAAGGATTTAGAAGAAAAATTGATTTATTTTGTAAATCAGAGGTAACTTTGCCTGTATAATAGTGGTATTTAATAGTAGTTTATGCACCGAGGTACTAAAGTCCTGTCTTATATAGCGGGCGTCATATTGAATCCAAAGCGTACGAAGGACTCTAGAGGGTTAACTCCCGAGCGCAGCGAGGGTGTTAAAAACTTAACTCCTGAGCGAAGCGAAGGAGTTATGTACCTAGAGTCCTGAGTGAAGCGTGGGATTCAAGCGCCCAAGATAAAGACAGACTTTAGTACCGAGGTGAATACTCTACTTTACACATCTACTGCGAGACAATAAAAGGGCTACAAAAATAAATATTTAACTAACAACAAAAAAATAGAATAATGCAACGTATATGAAATATATTGACAGCTTTATATTAATTAAATTTAACAATGTTACATCAAAATGACGAAACCACACATCGGCCTTAGCTGATGAAAAAAAAAAGTTGGGGCTTTATACTAACCAAAACTTTTTGCTTTACCCTTCCGTCCATGAAAATAGAAAAAATTTGCCCAGTTTTTATTTTTTTTATGTGTTATGTCTAGGTGGCCAGTTCGAAATGGCCGTATGCTACCAGAACCTTAGTTCCAAATTTAAATTACTTTATGCCCTAGGTGCATAATGTGCACTTTATGCATTTAGGGAATAAAGAGTCGCTTTACGTTGACCTTTTTGGTCAAATAAAGTAACTTTGTAGAGCAGTAGGTGTGTAAAGTTATTTTTTATTGTTTTTGAAATGAAGGGGACACGTCTTGTATCATGTACAATAACATAATACATTGTTTAAAGATCTATTTGATACCGGTTATGAAGAAAACTATTCAATCGGAAGGGATTTCACATGAGTCGCGTCCTTAAGTATAGTCATCCAAGTGTAGGAAACACTTTAAAATATATCAAAAACGGTTGTTTTTTTTGTTAGCTGAACGACTTACGTCCGATTTAGGTCCTCCAATAAAAAGATCATAGTTTTTTCTTTCTTTTCTTGTAGTGGTGTGATCCACCTAGTGTTAGAGTTTTCAGGTCGCCCTAAGGCCTCTAACTTGACCTAACGGCTGCTATCAGAGATAACAACCGGGACCAACTGCTTAACGTGCCTTCCGAAGCACGGAGGAGCTCGAGAAAATGATTTTTTGTCACACAAATTTTCGGTCACCCATTCAAGTAATGACCGCGCCATGCGTTGCTTAACCCGCACGATTCAAGATCGGCAGGTCCAGCTAGGCCAATGAGCTAATAAAAAATAGATCATAGTAAGGGCCAATATATTTATCTTACTAATATTATAAACGCGAAAGTTTGTATGTATGTATGTGAGGTTGTTACTCTTTCACGCAAAAACTACTGAACCGATTGCGATGAAACTTGGAATATAGGTAGCTGGGGACCTGGATTAACACATAGGCTACTTTTTATCCCGTTATTCCCGCGGGAACGGGACTTAAGCGGGTGAGACCGCGGGGCGCAGCTAGTTTATTATAATAGGTAGGTACGTGATACCTCTTTACGGAAATGATTTTGTAAATCTATATTACCTACACGAGTTTACTACACAATTTAATTTAAACAACTTATCAGCCAGGTGCATTTGACTCAGTCTCTAAACGACTTCCGGTAACCAGTGCTGCCATAACAAAATAATGTTTTTCTAAATTATATCCCGCCATTTTATTTTACACTCAGTAGCTACTTACACGCCGTACCTATGGTGAGAGATGCTTAGGAGAGATGTGTGGTTGTCTGTCACATTTTTCTCAGAATCAACTGAGCCGATTTTGAAACGATTTCTTGTGTTGGATATATAGCTCTCATTTCGAGACATGAATTATAGTGTTAGCCTATCAGACCGCTCCAGATCATACTAATGTTATGAACGCGAAAATTTGTATGTCTGTATGTGACTTTGTTACTCTTTCAACTACTGAACCAATTGTAATGAAACATATCCCGATATTCTTGAGGGATCGGGACTTACGCGATAATAAATAGGGAATACTTAAATAATTAGGCAGCTTCTAAATTTAAAATAAGTTATGACAATTTTTAAGTTTAAGAGTGGAGTTTTGGCGGGAATGCGTTAAGGAGATGTGTTGCTAAATTTTCATTTTTGTGAAACTTAGTTCAATCAAATGCGTGTAAAATGTTTAATTTCGGGGGCATATTAATCAATTTAGTTTCGTGAAGGTGTACAAGTGTTAATAAAAGTGAAAACCGGTGCAAAACGTGTACTTTAGCTAAGTGTTCTCTCCAAAGCTCCGTGAACAAACATTGTAAAAAATGGCCCCCTTTTTACAATGATTCCCTCGACTTGACTTTAACTATGACGACTTGACTGTTTTGTTCAATGCAAATATTGATAATACTTGACACTGGCAAATGTCCGAAAGGAAAAGCCATTTTTAAAGAAGAAGAAGAAGTTTAAGAGTAACTTAATTGTATTGAGTTTCAGAGCTGCTTAACTGTTAAATTTTGAGTTGTGTTTCTGTCCGTAAAACCCGGTAAAATGTAACCATGAGAACCTGCTCCTTTTCTTAAAGCCGGTCTTCTTCTTCTTCTTTTTTAACAACCGGGACCAACTGCTTATCGTACTTTCCGAAGCACGGAGGAGCTCGAAAAAAAAAAGTTTTTTTGCCACACAAATTTTCGGTCACCCATCCAAGTAAAGCCCCCCGCCAAGCGTTGCTTAACCCGCACAACCGTCCTCGCTCCTAAAGACGACTAAAATTTAATTCATCGTGAGACTTAACTCTAACGGCCTCTATATTTCTCCTCTAACTAAAGATGAACTAAAGTAATAAAATTCGTGATCCGTGGCACGGGCCCTCACTCCTGAGTTACGGGAAGGCGGTACCCGTAATTCCGGTAGAGTAATGTTTCTGGTAGGCGGTGTGGGGGCCATTATACGTTTAACGAAAATAATTGCCCCTTTTTTTATAAATCCAGCTTTTTAGATCGAAATGTCTTGTTTCTCGGTCGGAGGCTTCGGCCGCATCTCGCTGCTACTACATTAGGCGTGTAAAAGTAAGAAAATGGGACGACACTGACACTTAGACTTCGTTTTTTAATTGTAGACTATGATTTGACACTTTTTATGAAGATAAAATGTCAGGTACAGTCTTGGCGGGAACTCGTTGAGGAGATGTGGTGCTAATTTTTCATTTTTGTGAAACCTAGTTCATATGCGTGCAAATTGTTTAATTTCGGGGGCATATTAACCAATTTAGTTTCGTGAAGGTGTACAAGTGGAATGAAAGTGAAAATCGGTGCAAAACATTGACTTAGTGTTGTCTCCAAGGCTCCGTGAAGATTGTTTGTAAATGGCCGCCGTGTTTACAAATGATTCCCTAGACTTGACTTTAACTGTGACGACTTGACTGTTTCGATGCAAATAACTTGCTTATTATATTAGAATACATGACACTGGCTAATTTCCTAATGGCCATAATCGGTTCACAACCGATAAGAAATAATAATGTCAGGTACAGTCTTGGCGGGAACTCGTTGAGGAGATGTGGTGCTAAATTTTCATTTTTGTGAAACCTAGTTCATATGCGTGCAAATTGTTTAATTTCGGGGGCATATTAATCAATTTAGTTTCGTGAAGGTGTACAAGTGGAATGAAAGTGAAAATCGGTGCAAAACATTGACTTAGTGTTGTCTCCAAGGCTCCGTGAAGATTGTTTGTAAATGGCCGCCGTGTTTACAAATGATTCCCTAGACTTGACTTTAACTATGACGACTTGACTATTTCGATGCAAATAACTTGCATAATATATAAAAATACATGACACTGGCTAATTTCCTAATGGCCATAATCGGTTCACAACCGATAAGAAATAATAAAAAAATTAACCTTGATTTTTTGGCGGGAACGCGTTGAGGAGATGTGATGCTAAATTTTCATTTTTGTGAAACCTAGTTCAAAAGCGTGTAAATTGTTTAATTTCGGGGGCATATTAATCTGTTTAGTTTCGTGAAGGTGTACAAATGGAATGAAAGTGAAAATCAGTGCAAAACATGAACTTAGTGTTGTCCTAAAGCTCCGTGAACAATCTTTGTAAATGGCCGCCGTGTTTACAAATGATTCCATAAACTTGACTTTAACTATGACGACTTGACTGTTTCGATGCAAATAACTTGCATAATATATTAATAATACTTGACACTGGCTAATTTCCTAATGGCCATAATCGGTTCACAACCGATAAGAAATAAATAAAAGTTAACCTAAACGTCATAATATTATAGTCTGAAATTAAAAAACGTAGGTATGGTACCTACCTTTTTTATTTTTATTTTTGGTCGGATTTCATTTTGTACCACAGGCTATAAGCACAGAATGCACGAAGTCACTAACTATTGTCATCTACGATCCTACTAATATTATAAACGTGAAAGTTTGTGTGTACCTATGTATGTGATTTTGTTACTGTTTCACACAAAAACGTACTATCGCGTACTATAGTGTTAAAAATAATTGTAACCTGCTATGTGAGCTTTAATAAATAAAATAAATAAAAACTACGAACCGATTGCAATGGAACTTGGAATATAGATAGGTAGATAAGGAGACCTAGAATAACATATAGACTACTTTTTATCCCGATTTTCCAGTGAAAACAGCCTAGGTGCTCGAGCCAGCTCAAAACTTCGAGCGATTTAAATTTCTCGCTTTCTACCGATTTTCGGTCGATTCAAAAATAAGTGTCCGACTTAAGCAGGTGAAACCGCAGGGCGCAGCTAGTTTAAAATAAAATGTAATTTGATACAAGTAAAACACTGGTTAGACAATACAATTCACCACATTACTGTGTACGTGATATCGAATACAGAGGCATTTTGGAGGAAAATCGTCGGTTAAGATTATAGAGGAGGAATACAAAGCTTCTGCCCGCATTCAATAAAAGGACAGGAGACCGAAACAATACTAAATTAGGTCGAAAATTTACTTTTTCCTCAGTAATTATGGTTTTTTGGCAACACTGGTGAGCTTTATTTTTTTTGTTTTGTTCGCTGAGTTTTGATCTACTTGTTTTATTAATTTATCTTTGACATCTCACAGAATTTAAAGCAAATTAAAATTATCATTCCGTCCGTATAGTAGTCAATTTCTTAGAAGTACACCGTGAACTTGAACTATGAAAAAAAAAAAAACAATTTTACCTAAAAAAAATAACTCGACCTACATTATTACCACCCAAAATTATTACCAGAATATTCATTCCAAATTCAAATTAATATTCTAAATAATTCCCGAATGGGCTCGCCATCACTACTGGCATGTTGTATTATTAATAAAAAAATAAAACAAATCGACTGGCAATTTAAAAAGCACGTTAAAAAGAGAACAACATCTTGGAATGTTGAAATGGACCGGGCTACCACTTCGAAATACGCATTGATAGACTTTCTTCCCAATTAAAATCATAACTTTATTAAAATAAAGCTCAATCTCTTTTGTTCCAAGGCAGGTAACCTCCTTCGAAATATGAAAATATGAACTTCCGTTTACGGCAAGTTAAAATTTTAAAAATGTTGCTAGGATAAAAAAATAACAAATTAAAAACTTCGAAGGTCTACGGACCCGTTTTTTTTTTAAATCTCATAGAATGAATGCGGTAAATGTATTAGAAGAAAAAAAAGAATTTGTACTTTTAAAAATATTCAAAATAACTCAACAATTACGCTTTTTTTCCAAAATAAATGTTGATGATAGTAAGTTTACCCCAATTTATACTCGTAAGATGGCGTGACTGATTTAATTTTATAACTTTCTTCCGCGACAGAAAGCGAACACAACTTAGCAACAAAATAATCAGCCGATGTCTCCCTAATAAATAAGTGCCCTATACATACCTACTCAAAATCAAATTACAATAGATACACAACAATAACTAATTAATTACAAAATTATAGGAAGTCGTTACATACAAAATTATAGAAAGTCGTCTAACATACTTGCAATTTAAGGTGTGTCTAAAAGATCATCCGCCCGACCATAAAGTCGTAGGGTGATTTATATTAGACCGTCACCGACCGAGCACGAGCTTCGTTGTCCATTGCTCGGCGAGCAGTCGCTCGGTCTGTTGCAACCGAGTGGCGGCCGAGCAATGTACAATGAAACTCGTACCCGACCGGCGCTCGTGACGGTCTAATATAAATTATCCCCTAGAAGTCGCCGCGTTATCGTTCAGCTAAAAAAAAACAACTTTATTTATTTTTTGAGCAACAAAAGGACGACAAAGCAACGACAAACGATCATGGTAGTGCGGAATAATCGAATGTCAAGGTAATATTACAATGTCAAGGTACCAATTGGAGTTTTGGCGGGAACGCGTTTAGGATGTGTGGTGCAAAATTTTCATTTTTGTGAAACCTAGTTCAAATGCGTGCAAATTGTTTAATTTCGGGGGCATATTAATTAATTTAGTTTCGTGAAGGTGTACAAGTGAAATGAAAGTGAAAATCGGTGCAAAACATGGACTTAGTGTTGTCTCTTAAGCTCCGTAAACAATTTTTGTAAATGGCCGCCGTGTTTACAAATGATTCCCTAGACTCGACTTTAACTATGACGACTTGACTGTTTCGATGCAAATAACTTGTATAATATATTAATAATACTTGACACTGGCTAATTTCCTAATGGCCATAATTGGTTCACAACCGATAAGAAAAAAAAAATAAAGGTAACAATTACAAAACAAAGCAAAACAAATCAAACAAAGGTTCATGAAGTTTCTGGTCCATGACTGTCAGTAGATGGTCTGTAGACTGTCTCTTAGGAGAGTAGTTTTTTTCCAAATCGATTAATTTAAATCCACCGTCTGCGATCCCCACAAATTCTTTTAAAATTACTCAAAAAGCGTACTTACCTCGAACTCGAACATTCTATAATCTATTATCTTAGAAATTTATAATGCGTTGAAATCATTCCGTTTTTGTTTTAACTGGAAATGTCTAAATTAAAATAACCGGTCAAGTGCGAATCAGGTGTACTTATTTAAAAAAAAAGTAGTTATTTCGTAAGTTGTTTTTATTGCTTATCAACAAGAAATTAAAATTTTATGCTTTATTAAACCGTTATGTAAATAATATTAAAACTACAATAAAACTAATTACTTAAATTAAAATTAAATTAATTAAAAACTAAACTATATCTAAATCAGCTAAACCCTTGGTGGAGGGAAAAGTGGCCAAAATGCTGGCTGCATTGCCCCGTTGTATGCAAATACTTATTTTTTGGGCAAAATACAAGCCAGCATTCCGGTCACCCGATGCCTCCACCAAACGTTTAGCTAGCTCTCTGTACAGGTCCAGAGCGGCCGATCCCCACGGACCTAAAGTCTCCACCCCAAACGGCACAAATACGTAACCTGAATCTAGATTACTATATTTGTGCCGCTTGAGGTTTTCAGCTTTATCAGCGGCAGCTCCTGCCCGCGTCGTGAATTATATTTCAACAAGATATAGGTATTTTAAAGGAAGAATTCATTTTCAAAAAAAAAAGAAAAAAAATAAAGTAGTTCCTGTGAATAAATAGAATAAAAAAAACATAAACATAATATATTTTGATCTTTGTTCCTCTTAGTTTTGCTCTAATGTATTTATTCAGGGAGGAAACAGTTTGTATGGAGAAAGATTAAGTACCTAACTTTCATCTTGCGCAATAAAAATAAGAAATATTATTAACCTATACCTTAAATTCTTTTTTGAAGCCTGCTATAAAACTCCCAAGGGTGGTCGGTCGGTCATGCATGTATTTGTATGACATTGTCCATTTCTCCACGGCCATTTACAGCTACAGATCCGACCTACCTACAGCAGACACCCATACATTTAACAAAAAAAAAATGTCTTTTGGATGTTCAACGGTGGGTGAGACGATAGAGAAATCTGCAAAATTTCGTCAGGCTTTAATCTGAGGCTGAAATCTATGGTCCGTACTTTGACTTTGCTAAGCAAAAACTTTGACTTAAGACAATTTTCGGTATTTATAAAGCGATATTTGCAACTCTATCCAAAGTTTTTGCTTAGTCAAGTCAAAGTTTTTCTTTAGAATATAATCCAATCAAAAATAATGACCTAAACTTTGCTTCTCTGTTATGACTATGAGGTTCGTTTTATTTTATTCGTATAATACAAAATGAATTACGACTATAAATTCCAATTCAAAGTTTTTGCTTGGTTTTTGCTAAACTCAGTCTGAGCAAAGTCAAAGTACGCTCTATAGATTTCAGCATTAGTATTCTTTTTTCTTAATACGGTTTGCAGGTTGATGTGATAGAATCGTAGTGTAACGTGTTTCCGGTTATATCGATATGTTGGATTATAAAACAATTACGAACTTTATTCAAATGCTATTCTTTTACCCATCCACCATAGCGTATGTTATTGGTTTTTTTATGTACGTATTTCCAATAATGTATCGTAGGTACTTCATGACTAGTCTAGACTAGAATCCGAGCTAGTTAGTGGAAACACGATATCTGTAAAAGTCAGTCTGATTTATAATAAAACGGTTAAATGATTTTAGCTAGCTCTCTCATTATTTTCTGTAAGCAAGTAATTTTTAAACGTCTGCATTTGGTCTAAATAATCGCAATGCCATATTTTCACCCAACCAATCTCACCATATCAATCACTGTTCGGATACCTATAAAAATCCGTAATAACAACCCGCACTCGATCTACAATGCGGCATAAAATTCTTCATGGTATCCGAACTCAAAAAAAAAGCATTAAAAAGTTACAACTCTTTCCAGCCAAATCATTTTGAACTTTAAATTTCGAACGTCAGAAAGAATGTTTTAGTGATTTTTTAAAAGTGGTATCGCCGCGGGCTTGGCACGAGCCGATTCATTCTGCCTAGAAATTGTTGGTAGATATTATAGGTACGTACATATAGTTAATGACGAAGGAGGTTGGAATTGCCTGTCAATATTAACGGCCTATGTTTAAGAGTAAATGTCGATCATGAGATATCTAATTTAATATTTTTAATGTCGGCCCGTAATAGTTTTTGGGGTACCTACCTACCTTTAAAATAGGAAAAGTTTATGTTTTTAATTTCGTATTTCTGGTGTGGTCAGACCGATTATAGAATTATTGGTTGTGGATGCCTTCAAGGCCTTAGTTTGGATAACTTTCAAATCAAATATGATGTTACTTGAATATATTTTAACCAATCAATTAGGTAGAGTAGAAAGTATCTTCTTTTATGTCTTTATTTCTTTTATGTCTTCTTAGTCTTTATTCCGCCGAAATATCAGAATAAAAAGTGGCCTGATTGTTAATTCCGATCTCCAGCTATCAGCATCCCAAAGTCACCGACATTGCTCTCAAAAGAAGATCGGCGTTTTTACTTAAAGCTTGGACCTAGGGGGTAAAGGTACATTAATGACATTTTAAAAGCCGTTCTACAATCTAAGATATGAATTAATCAACTGATTTACGTGATCTAAACCACGGTGATAGTATTTGCGTTTTATTAATACGCATAAACAGAGAAACAGACAGAGTGATATGAATTTTCAAAATTATAAAATTTTGTTCTACTACTTATCCTAATCCCCTAGACCACTTCTTTTTTTTATTTACTTCCAAGTACAGACTCTCTTCCTTTATTATAAGTAAGTATATAGATAAATAGATAATTCTAGTTATTATTATTTCTTAGGTATCGGTTGTGAACCAATTATGGCCATTAGGGAATTAGCCAGCGTCAAGTATTACTAATATATTATGCAAATTATTTACATCGAAACAGTCAAGTCGTCATAGTTAAAATCAAGTCTGAGAATCATTGGTAAACACGGCGGCCATTTACAAAGATTGTTCACAGAGCTTTGGAGACAACACTGAGTCCATGTTTTACTCCGATTTTTACTTTCCACTTGTACACCTTCACGAAACTAAATTCATTAATTTGCCCCGAAATTAAACAATTTGTACGCATTTGAACTGGGTTTCACAAAAATGAAAATTTAGCAACACATCTCAACGCGTTCCCGCTAAAACTCCATATTTCTAGTTATAATTTGTTCACATATGGCAGCTCCATTTTGTCTACGAGGAGCATGTTCAAGCATTTCCCAAATAATTGACTACGCATGAAAACAAAGAAGTTCGGACAGATTTCAAAACAATGTTTTCGTAAGCATACAAGAGAAGGGAGTAAGAGTTTTGCTTACTTTAGAATTAAACAGGAGGGTAGGTTAAAAACCGGCCAAGTACAAAGTAAGGCTCACGTACGAAGTGTGCGTACCATTATCACAAAAAACACCTCTGTTAGTGCTAAAAGTTAAAAAAAACGAAATAAAAAGCATTTAAAACCAACTCCAAAAAAAAAAGATTTTATTTTTTATTCGATTTCTCGTATAACAGGAAAACAAAAAACGAAAAAAGATTATGGTAGGGCAGATAGTCTGGGGCTCGATTCGGTAAGGGCATAGCATGCGGAATGCCGGCGGAATGCAGGCGACGTGCAGGAGATGTGCGTTAATTCGTATTCTGTAAATGTTATTTTACTTAATTAGTTTAGTAGCCTTCAAAATTAAAGGCTACTTAATTATTTAAATTGCTCCCCTTGTTCCTCAGCCAATCAGTAGTAAAAGAAGTTATAAAAGAGCTATTATTTTTACTCTTGCAACAAATCGACTTCTGCAATGCTCATGCATCCCACCTGCTTGTCGCATGCTATGTTTTTAGAGAATCTGGACCCTGGTGACTGACAGAAAGACATGGAAAGTGAAATCTTTGTTTTCTTTTACCCTCTATGTGCGAAACCCTAAGAACCATAACCCTCCTTTTGTCTTAGTCAAGTAAAAAAAACTAGTTTTTATTTTATTAAGTACATTTTTTCATTTTATCACACACATTTAAACAAGTGTGAAAAAATAAAATAGGGTGACATTGTCCATGTGGATAAAACCCTCTTACTTAAATAAAGATTAAAAGTGTGAAAAAATAGAAAACAATTATTTCCGTACAAAATGGACTCAGATTCCAGTAATTTCTTCTTCTTCTTTAAAAATGGCTTTTCCTTTCGGACATTTGCCAGTGTCAAGTATTATCAATATTTGCAAGTTATTTGCATTGAACAAAACAGTCAAGTCGTCATAGTTAAAGTCAAGTCGAGGGAATCATTGTAAAAAGAGGGCCATTTTTTACAATGTTTGTTCACGGAGCTTTGGAGAAAACACTAAGCTAAAGTACATGTTTTGCACCGGTTTTCACTTTTATTTATACTTGTACACCTTCACGAAACTAAATTGATTAATATGCCCCCGAAATTAAACATTTTACACGCATTTGAACTAAGTTTCACAAAAATGAAAATTTAGCAACACATCTCTTTAACGCATTCCCGCCAAAACTCCTTCCAGTAATTTAAGTTTATTTATTTTATGCGACGATTGTGTAGACCACAGATTAGCTACTATAAATATACTATACATAACGCTTTTATAGTCTATACTACTTTTAATAAAACCCATCAGCCGCTTCGTAACAACAATAGCCACGTTTCAAACTGGTGTTCATTCAAAACTGCTATCGATTTATAAGTATTTGACAAGATAATTTATGGCAATTATCATGTCGGACTGTCTGAAGACGTCTCGGTACTATAATAATAATTGATTACAGTTTAAATCACGAAAGAAGTTCACTAGACGCGGCGCTGTGGTCGCCAAACAGTTCTCTCTCCTTTATTTCGTTTAGTGGTGTCTCACTCACTCACTGCTACAGTTTTCAGGGCCTCGATTCGGTAAGGACATAGCATGCGGAATGCCGGCGGACTGCAGGCGACGTGCAGAAGATGTGCGTTAATTTGTATTCTGTAAATGTTATTTTACTTAATTACTACTTAATTAGATAAGTAGCATTCAAAATTAAGGGCTACTTAATTATTTAAATAGCTCACCTTGTTCCTCAGCCAATCAGTATTTAAAGAATTTAGAGAATAGCTATTATTTGTACTCCTGCAACAAATCGACTTCTGTAATGCTCATGCATCCCGCCTGCTTGTCGCATGCTATGTTTTTTACAGAATCGGCCCACTGGGGCCTATTGTACCTCTTCTGTTTTTTGTAACATACATGGTCGGCTATGAATGTTAAAACTACTATGTTTCCTCCCTGAAAAAATACATTAGATAGAGATTATAATCTGACGTCCGAATATAAAACCGATAGATACAAAATTCGATTTCTGCTCGTACTCATAAATTCCCATTCTTATTTTAAATTAAGAAGCTACCTATTCAATTATTAAAGAAGCCAAGTTTTAAGTCGCGTTTCTCTATTTGGCTGTAAGAATATTAATTATTTATAATTTGTTTTGTGTTGAAATACGACATTTTTTCCTCCTTGTTATTCAAATATAGTGTGAAATGTTGATTGTTTGTGTCTTTGGTGTTCTTTTGTGTGTTTAGTGTCAATAAATGTTTTCTATTTCTATTTTTATTTCTTTAAGATCTTGCTAGGTTCCGAAAGTTACGAGCCTTTGCCTATCAGCGGGCTAATAAATGTATGTTTATAGTTAATTATATTTTGTATCACTAAGTAGGTGTTTTGTTTTGTTCTAGGTAAGCTGTGAGAAGTTAAAACTAATAGTAGATACAAATAAAACTCATTAGTTTCCATGAAAAATGACTTTCCGATGCGTGCCGACGTTTCAAACGGTGTCCAATGACAGTAGCGCCACCTGGGTAAGTAGCATTGAACTATTTTAGTACGGCTACTCGATCATAGATGGCAACATAAGTAGAAAAGTGATATTTAATCTGTGAAGCAATCTTAGCAATTTATGTGTTTTTAATATTTTATTTATATATAATGTTATTTCAATTATCATATAAGGCACATATTATTACAATTCAATTGATAAATCCTAAAACTCGTGTAATGTATTTAATGTTTAAATTAAATATAGAATTACTAACCCATGACTTGCGCATTGTGCTAACATTTTATCATTTTATTGTAATTTAAATAAGCGCCATCTGTTGTAATATACAATAACTAAAATGTAAATGGTTACATCATAGTTTTGCTACTCAATAGTAGATGTCGCTACATGTAACATAACAATTTGATTTTTTAAACTAAAAAGTTTAAGGTATACAAACTTCTCTATTGGTTTATCATATAATAATTATTAAATTAATAAAACCTAACATTTTCAGCAGTCTATTCACAATAAAATCAAATGAATATTTTTAACATACTTATGTAAGACGATTTCGATTCTTTTAAAAATTATTTATCCACAAAGATGAGCCTGAGATTCTGACACACTAGCCTTCGCGTTGTAGGTGTATTTATCTCTTAAAACAAATAGGAAATGTTACTATTTACCGCATTCTCGCTTATCTATTTTAATCTAAGTAAAATAAAGTGTTTAGGTATATACCTAATATACCTAATAGGTACAGTCAAAATACGACAGGTGTAAATTTTTAAAGTTTTTTTTTCAATAACGGTTCATTATTTTTTAGTTATTCTGCTTCAGTGGTATCAAGCAAAATAATCAACAATTGCTGAACCGTTATTAAAAAGCTTAAAACATTAAACACGCTACCTTCAGTCGTATTCTGACTGTACCTAACACAAGCTTAGCTTACCATGGGGCTAGATGGCGCTGTGTGTTGGTTACAGAATCTATTTATTATTTTATTAACTTATTTACCTACTTTATAAATAATAGGGCCCATTTTTGTCCCGATATTCCAAAGAACACGGCACCAAAAATATCTGATACTCTTATTTTGAAGTGGTTCCCACATCACTTCCACCGGCTAGTCCACAGCACATCTTGTTGACATGTCATGGAGGCGGTCAACCGTGGAAGAGTAAACATACCACTTGACATCGCAATCTTTCGAGCTTTAGAAAATACCTACAATCTCTCTTACAATCACAAACTCGGCTGAAATCTATGGTCCATACTTTGACTTTGCTCAGACTGAGCTTAGCAAAAACTAAGCATAAACTTTGAATTGGAATTTATAGTCGAAATTCATTTTGTAATATACCTACGAAAAAAAAAAAGAATTTCATAAAAATATTTTAAAGGAAAAATTCATCTTTAAAAACTCTCTTGCGGCGAGATTTGAACTCGCGTCCCTGGATCAGTACCCCAGTGCCTCAACCGGGAACTTGCGTGGCCGATCGGTTTATTTTTCCTTCAAAATATTTCTAGTAAATATGCCTTGAGCAATAAAAACAAATTACGGAAGGACTTCATAGTCATAACAGAGAAGCAAAGTTTAGGTCATTATTTATGATTGGTTTATATTCTAAATTTGCTTCTACCAAACTTTGACTTAAGACAATTTTTAGTATTTATAAAGCGATCTTCGCAACTGTCCAAAGTTTTTGCTTAGTCAAGTAGAAGTTTTTCAAATTTAGAATGTAAACCAATCAAAAAATGACCTAAACTTTGCTCCTCTGTTGTGATTATGAAGTTCTTTTTATTTTATTCATATAATATTACACAAACGCATATATACACTGCTCTGTTCCGTCGTGTGTAAAAATGAATTTCGTGTATAAATTCTAATTTAAAGTTTATGCTTAGTTTTTGTTAGAGACTGAGCTCAGTCTGAGTCAGTCAGTTTGAGCTGAGCTGAATATTTACCGGGTTTTACACGCGTTTTATTCAGTCGGTAACTTCATTATTATCACCGACCGAGCTTTCCAACCTTGAAAAAGCCAACTGTAAACTAACGAAGCTCGGTCGTTGATAATAATGAGGGTATTGAATCAAAACGCGAGTAAAACCCGGTAAATATTGTATTTATTA
This sequence comes from Idaea dimidiata, assembly GCA_949358125.1. Taxonomy (NCBI): domain Eukaryota; kingdom Metazoa; phylum Arthropoda; class Insecta; order Lepidoptera; family Geometridae; genus Idaea; species Idaea dimidiata. The sequence continues at coordinate 5,007,889 of OX442342.1, forward strand.
TGCAAAATCACGAAAACCTTTTCAAAAACCTTTTTAAAAACAAAATTTCAAATAAAATAGTTCGTAGGGAATTCTCGTAGGCTCTTGTCTCGCGTTGATGTCTTTTAAACCGTAGCCTTACGGGTAGGTACGTTATTTCGTTCCCAGTTTAATCCCACATATCTTTGCAACGGCTGAACCGATTTCGTACATACATAGCTAGTACTCACGCATAAGTCACCTATCAAACAATTATTTTCGGTAACTGTGGTTTGTTTATAATAATATTGGGTAAATTTGAGTGTGTTGTGTGTATTTTTTATTGTTTGCCACTATTGTTTTATGTAACCGAATTGGAGTATCTTATTTCTCTAACAGTGTGTACTTATAGAAATTATAGAAAGTAATATAACCTAACCAGTAAGTTTAACCGCAAACCTCACTCACATTCATACGCCGAAATGGTAGAACATAGCTGACCAAAATTTGTATTAGCCCTAACATCCTAGGTTCCTATGTTGCATGATTTGATTTGTAAACTGTATCAAAATCGGTTCAACCGTTCGTGAGCTACATGCCACAAACACATACAGGTACACAGACACCTGAATCAAACTTTTTAACACTTCTGTCGGAAATCAGTTTTTATTTTAATTTCACTATTACTACTATTTCGTATTTTTATTTCATTGAAATCATCGAATTGAAGAATGTCAATAAGTATGCCAAATCGGTTGAAAGTTTGTTACAGTAAAGCTTGTATGTACACAAATACACTAGTTTTTGTTGTAGTCAAAAATATCTATTAGTTTTGATTTTACAGGCATTTAAACTTACGATAAATATTGAGTCCCGCTAACTGTCACGTGACGTCATTTATTTAACGCTCCGCTAATCAAAACGTAGACGGTATGTACTGTGACATCGACACAGAGCGCGAGCGGACTGGGCGTGTGTGAGATGACGTCACACCCGAGTACGAGGCCGCATCGCACGTTTACTTCTATAAATCGGAAACGAATTAACGTATCGAAGTAATTCTTTCACTAGTATTTTTTATTTTTGACAGAGAATATGGAGTGCTATTATTCAAAATTAGTTATTTTTCCTCATTGCCAAATTCAGGTAAGTACTTGAGATTTTAAATCTACCTGAAATTTAACTACAAAGAAGTTAGACAGCCTAAAAAGACTATAAGGTTAATGGTCGCGTGACTGTGTCGCATTTCCAACTCGGCCCCGACGTACGAGCTTCATCACTCATCTGTTCCAAAGTCGTTCCATGCCTTTATAAAAGTCGGAACAAAATTCGAAAGATGTTTTGTAATGATATTTTGTCTAAGTTTTACTGGTTAAAAGTGTTGTTAAACTTTAGCACGTAAGAAATTATTGTAATCAAAGTCACACACACATGCAAGGAACTGGATATGTTTCGATTATTACACGTGTATGTGAGTAAAAGAAACTTTTTTTGAACTTTCAGCACAGACTACCTCGAATTAATAGACAATTGGGTGGCTTAGGCCGGATTCGACCGAAGTCGAATTCAAATTCAAAAAGTTTTTATTCTTTTAAATTTTATTACATATCTTTTAAAAACGTAAAATAAACTATCGTATCTTCGGAACGCGACCTCCAATGAAGACACAAGAAACTCATAATGCATTTTTTTTTGTTTCTAATGTCGAATAACTCTTATTCTGAGCATACCTAAATCGCTGTTTCCTCGAGAGTAGGTAATTAAATATTAATAAATACCTTTTTATAAGTAACATATACCTATTATAATCCATTATTTCCTAAAATTCCTTGTACCTGTTTCTACCTGCTTTGAATTATCAGAAATCCTATAAGTACAGGCTGAAAAAAATGTCTTGGAGTTGTATTGATTCACATCCCTTTTGGCCCAAATGTAGGTATGTGACCAATGATTGACCGAACGAGCGAAGCGAGTGAGGTCCAGTGTAGATGGGCCTGGTGCTTGTATCTTTGTATGTTTATTCGACGATAACTTGAGTATCGTAACTCCGATCTTCATGAATTTTGGTATGCGCGTAGTTTAAGGTCAATAGAATTTATGACTTCGAAGCTGAGCCGGATCGGTATGGGGGGTTAGGGAGATAGGGGGTCGTGAGGTCTCAGTTCGGGGCGAACTACTAGTTATGTTAATTTTCGTTATTGGCCGAACGAGCGAAGCGAGTGAGGTCCTTCGTAGACGGGCCTTGTATCTTTGTATGTTTGTATGTTTGTTCGACGATAAGTTGAGAATCGTAGCTCCGATCTTCATGAATTTTGGTATGCGCGTAGTTTAGTTCAATAGAATTTATGAGTTCGAAGATGAGCCGAATCGGTAGGGGGGTTGGAGAGATAAGGGGTCGTGAGGTCTCAGTTCGGGGCGAACTACTAGTTATGTTAATTTTCGTTATTGACCGAACGAGCGAAGCGAGTGAGGTCCATTGTAGACGGGCCTTGTATCTTTGTATGTTTGTATGTTTGTTCGACGATAAGTTGAGAATCGTAGCTCCGATCTTCATGAATTTTGGTATGCGCGTAGTTTAGTTCAATAGAATTTATGAGTTCGAAGATGAGCCGAATCGGTAGGGGGGTTGGGGAGATAGGTCTCAGTTCGGGGCGAACTCCTAGTTTAAAATCGTTTAATTACCGGCAAGATTTGAAATTAATATGGTAGGTAGGTTATATAATATAGGGCAGAAAAATAGATTCAAAAGTAGACGTAGTAAATTGATACTGTTAAATCGATACGACCAAGATCATTGTAACATGATCGAAACGTCAAGGTAAGAAAATAAATAATAATATACCCGATTAAGCCCCGATAAAATGTAAATATGTAGTCATACATAAGTAATAACTCAGTTACACCGTGTACATAACTCTGAGACGAACTGTCTACAATTCTAGTGTATACTACACCCATCTTTTATCGGTCTCGGAGGCCCGGAGGCTGCGCACTCCATGTGATCGCCTCGAGCCACGCGCGCACGCTCGAACCGCGCGCGAATACATTCGAAAAAAGAACGCGGACCTTTTTTCAAACTACTATTCTTTTTATGTGGCCAGTGTGTGTCAATGATTTAGAACCTTTTTTCTGTAGTTCTTTACGTTCAAGTTTGTGTCTGAAAAAAGTTGATAACTTTTTATATATTTTTTTTGTATGTCGCCAGTGTGTGTTAGTTTCGGAAACTTTTTTTAATTGTTTCGCGCGGTTTATGTTTGAAAAAAGAAAACAATCTTCTAATGACTGATTAATTTATTTTGAGTGTTAACTTTTTTATTAAGTAGTCTGAAAGTGTGCCATTTTTTTTCGTCAAAGTTTTTTTAATAGTGCCATCATAACCTAAACTTGCATTATATTTTAAGAACCCTATACTTTACTATCATTGAAAAATAACTACAAATCATTATAACGATATCATTACAACTCCAATTTGAGAATCGATCATCACTAACGGTCATGTAAACACTAGTACGAGCGAGAAAACGCTATACGGAAGAAAGAGAAAGAAGGCAGAAAATGGAATTATATTATTATACGTATCGCAGTAACAATAGTGTTGGTTAAAGCAGTTCTAGTTAAAGTTACCAAGTAAAGTAACAATGATTTTAAACCAGTATAACCCGAGCTCTTTTTAATCGAATTTCTAGAACTTCACGTTGTAAATAAGGGTTCAAGATATACTGGTAACCGACCGGTCATCGGGAGATAATGATCTGTCTATGATTTACACGACGAATCGATAACCTCTATGTGATCGCACTTTCGTTACATTTTGGTCGATTCCTTCGCTATTTTAGCCGATAACATGACTAAAATGAACGAGCAAATAGTCGATGATATCTTCGGTTTCAATCAGAAGAAGAAAATCGATTTTAATATCGATTTCAAAAACATGGACGACGATAAATTTGGTAATATAGAAAACACTAACAACAATAATGTGGTCCAAAAAGATGGTCCGGAGAATTTGATATCGAAAAAAGATGATTATGATATAAATAAAATTGTAGAATCGAATATGATAATCGATAAACAAGCGAATGATACGATCCGATTGGAGCTTCGACATGTCAATGGATACAAGAATGGACTCGATGATGATCGACAATCGATTGAAACGAATGACTTCTCGATTAAAAGTGGTGATGACGTAATCGATAGTAGAGGCGGGAAAGCTGCTGAAACCGAGTTTGGGAATGATGAAGAAAATCCGACGAGTGATGTAAGTAGAAAATTAATAAATATTACAGAACAAACTGCGTAATCTAAGTAATTAGGCTTGTATTGTAGTATGGGTAAACAACAAAATACAACATTTATTACATATGGTTCGAATACCAGTCGCGTTCGAATCAAGTAGGTACGAATTTTTGATCAGCAAAGGCGAGAATCGAACCTGGATGGCTTTTACGAAACGTACCGACCGACCGAACGAACATCTGTACGTTAGGTACGAAACGTAGTGGATACTAGTCAGGTGTCGGGACTAAAAACTAAATAATAATTTCTAACATAGTTGATATGGAGTTCCGAAAAGTAACACCTAATTCAATCAAATCTGAACCAATAATTCTCAATTTATCAATTCAATTCAATTCAATCATTTATTCATATATATAGGTGTACAGGTGGTGAGTTTACAGTAACATGAGTTCCTCTATATTGGCCAGTTCGGCATATGAAGTCATAAGATTCTGAAAACAAATTACTTACATGACGTCAATTATATAAATCCGTAATTCAAACATACACATCATATTATTAAAATTAAAACCAAATAAATTCGAAAAATGTCAACTAACAACAAATACCTACCTATATAGAAAATATAAATAACAAGTCATAACAGCCACAGATTACATTTCCATTATCAATCAATTTGTTTTCGTTCAAAAACTATATAAATATCAAATTTATATTCTTTGATTCCCATGAAATCACTGTTACAGCGCGGGTGAAGACAAATGTCTTACCTAGTTTAGTTCCCCACACACAAACAGACATCTATCTTCTCCTTATCACTATCAGTAGGCGGTAGTATAATTTTTCCACAGTAGACACCTATATAAGTTAAATCTAATAAAATATATTAAAACGATGCAAGTAGACAATCAATAAACGCCTCCGCAATTCACACATTGTTTATGAGCGCGGGTTTGTCGACCTAAGGGGACTCTTCCATGAAAACATCTAACTTTACATCGGGCCTATAGGTGATTTTTAACTGAAAATTAACCCATTTCAAAATTAGTTACACAGGATTTTTTTTATTAGAATGTATTTCTAAACCTTTACTTGTTGCTCAAACAGTTAAAATACAATAGAATACAATATTCTCGACCGAACGTTGGTTTGAAACGAGTGCTTTTTATGGTTGTTTTTCACTATTACAAAAATACTACAATAACTAGCAAGCATCAGGAAACGTTATTCTTAGTAAATCTAGATTTTTCGTGCAGATTTTTAATAATCAATGCATTTTTTCATTTATGATTTAGCAATTTAGTCAATTTCAATTTATACCAGTAGTTCGCCCCGAACTGAGACCTCACGACCCCCTATCTCCCCAACCCCCCTACTGATTCGGCTCATCTTCGAACTCATAAATTCTATTGAACTAAACTACGCGCATACCAAAATTTATTAAGATCGGAGTTACGATACTCAAGTTATCATCGAATAAACATACAAAGATACAAGCGCCAGGCCCGTCTACACTGGACCTCACACGCTTCGCTCGTTTGGTCAATTACGAAACTATAGGGTCATGAAATTTATAGTCATGTTTCCAAAAAAAATGACACAGCAGCTTGCTGCACAGCTGCAATATTTTCATGAAAAAGGCCCCGGTCAGTCAGCAATCAGTAAAAATGTGTCAAGTAACTTGTACAGTCTTTTTGCCAGCCAGCTTGCGACGGCCTTTCGTAAGACTACTGTATTTTGGGTGCGCCCGCGCCGTGTGTCCATCATACATGTGTCCGAACTCCGTTTGTAGGTTATTGTTTAAAATATTACGACATTCTCTTATAATAATTACTATTTAGGTTAATTATACTAAAGGCTGATTTTTTCAATCCCTAGATAGAGATTTCTGACAAATAAATGTAACACCACCGAATAAAACACGTCACGATATTTAAAGAGAAAATAAGTATAAATTTAGAAGATCATAATTTGAAGGCTTTTAAATTTCGGGTTCGAACTTATACAGCACATTGTAACTGTTATTTTTTGTGTTCTAGGCATATAGGACCTAGATAATTGAAATATATTTCATAGTAAATTTTGCGACTGTTATAAAAAAATTTTCCTTACATTTTTGTAGTAAAAATAATGTTATATTTTTTTTATTTAACTTATATTAATGACACACCTTTGTTTTGTTTTATATCTAGTGTCAATCATTCACATGATTGACACTAGATATAAAACTAAACTCCTAAACAAAATGCCTTTACTTACCGAAATAAAAAAAACAATCTGCCGAAGCAACTTCCATAAAAAAACCACACTCACACAATCAAATTGAGAACCTCAAAAAACATACCTATTTCAAAGTCGGTTAATAATTGATTAGGACGCGACTGATGTGAATCGAGCTGAAACCCCTCTAAATTGAATATTTTTCTTCTTAACCGGTATCAAATACATCTTTAAACAATATTATATGTTATTGTACATGATACAAGAAGTGCCCCCTTCATTTCAAAAACAAAAAAAAACTTTAAATACCGCTATTATACAGGCAAAGTTACCCCCGTTTTGAAAAATAAAACAATTTTTCTTCTAAATCCTTAACCGCTATATTTTCTTATAGGCATCATGATATTAGAAAATATAATACCTAGAACCTCCTCATTGCATTTTTAAAAATATTATTTTAATCATCGTTAATGATTGATTTTACGAGAAATTATAGATTTTTTCATGCAATTCCATCTCGCTCATTTCTATGCAATCGGAGAAAGACCGATAATTATTATTTATCGCCGTCTTAACAATTTCATACCAAATCCGAGCAGACATTAGACATTCCTTTGGCTAATAAAATCTAAAAAGCTTCGCCCCCAATTGCTCGAATTGATTTCGTTATAAAATGTTTACGACAGATAATTTGCAAAACACATAGCCGAACTTAATAAAACCGGTCAAGTGCGAGTTGTTCTAGCGCACGAAAGGTCCCGTAGAAATATCACAATTGTGTATGGAACCCTGAATTCCACCGCTACTAGAGTGGCTAACTTGCAGTACATTGCTGATTTGACGTAACGTGGTTGTTACCGGTGATTACTTCAAAGCAGCAATGTAGAATACGAAATATGTTTTTTGACAGTAAATAGCAACTAGTAGGATGCTTATTAGATGATACCACAGCTGGTCTTAAAATTTAAAAATCACATTTGTAGTATGGGTACTCCACTTAAATATTTAAGTACTCCCTTATTTATAAAATATAATTTACACATCACTAAGTTATGTGACGTTTGTCAGTGTCTGTCAACTTTGATACTTCATGTGAGAGTAAAAGACAAACGATGCTTGGTTATGCAGCGCATTAATTAGCGTTTATTGTACCTTAGTATTTGTTGTTTTAGCGGTAAGAAAAATACATCATCTGTGAAAATTTCAACTGTGTATCACGGTTCATTAGATACAGCCCAGTGACAATGAGATACAGCCCAGTTACAATGAGATACAGCCCAGTGACTGAGAGACATACAAACAGTCGAACAGCGGAGTTTTAGTAATAGGGTCCCGTTTTTATTCATTAAATAAATAAATTATGTGACCAACACACAGCGCCATCTAGCCCCTTGGTAAGCTGCTAAGCTTGTGTTACGGTGACTAGACAACGGATATACTACTTATATTTATTTTTCTTTTGTAAATACATACTATGATATGTACATAGAAATACACCCAGACCAGGTACAAATATTTATTTTTAAGCATAAATATTTGCACCCAGCGGGAATCGAACCCGCAACCTTCTGCATTGCAGTCAAGCGTTCGCCCGACACGCCACAGAGGTCGTCTTTGGGTGCGGGACCCTAATAAATCGGTTGAGACTCACCGCCCGATTAGAATCGTAAAAATGTTAGAATAAATATGATTTATTGTTTTAAATTGATGTAGGTAATTAGGTAAAATGTATGTTTAGTTTATAAAACTAGCCACTGTCTAGGAAAAATTTACATTTCGGTACTTTTACTTTAAGCTTTCTGTGTATTTGTCTTACTTCAAATGTGAACTGATTGTATTGTTGTTGGTTGTGCAAATAAAGTATTAATCTATCTATCTATCTAGTACGGTTTTCGTAGTGGCGTGATTCGTATTAGTCCACTTGCGGGGACGTGGTATTCGGTGTTAAACTTTTCGAAGTTGTATCGCACTCTAGGTATTTGAAATGCTTTTTGCAAATGACTAATCTATTAAAACACAGTCTAATTGTAGCTGAACACTTTTTAATTCTACGTGAGCAATCTAGTTCAAGTATAAATTATAACTTCTTTGCTGACAGCTTATCAATTTATGTTTCTCATACCCAATTTCTAAACATCTGACATAACTATCACTACCTATTGATTCAATAAAGATATCCCTAAGATAAACTCCAGTTATCTGTCTTCGTTTTTCTATGCATGTGACAAGCCGTCACTGTCACTCCGCTGTTCGGAAACGCATTGACGCTAGTTAATAAATAAATCCTGTGACCAACACACAGCGCCACCTAGCCCCACCACGGTAAGCTGCGAAGCTTGTGTTACGGTGACTATACAACGGATATACTACTTATATTTATTTTTCTGTTGTAAATACATACATTTATACATAGAAATACACCCACAAATACAGTTGTCGAACCAATAGCGATATCGACTAGATAAACCACCGACAAACAGACTTCAGAAACGGGGCATCATTCATTCATTTTTTTAGTTAAGGCTTTCTGTCAGCAATATAGGATAATTTAGCCAATTTCTCGTACTAATAGTGAACTACCACTATTTTACAGTAATTGTTTGAAATAATTTTCAATGCGTGAAGGCTGCAGAAAAAATGGCGACGATTTTTCTCCAACCCCATGGAATATTTGTTTGTAACGTGCTAATTTCGTGTTTGGCACTGTTATTTTTATTTTCACTTCACTCGTTGAACTTCGCGGAACTAAATTGATAACATGCCGCCGAAATTAAACAATTTACACGCAATAAAACTAGGTTTTGTAAAAATAAAAATTCAGGACGATGCGCGACGTTCCACTAACGCGTCAAAAACAAAAGTCAAAATGGGGCATCAGTCGTCGTCTACGAATATTCGAAAGTCTTTGTTGGATTCCAAACAATGACAGGTGCCAAGTTGTGACTGGGTCAAAAGAGACATGACATCAGTCGCCTTCGGCCTTAAAAAGCCAGAGACATGTTCCATCGTCGTCTTCGCTCCTAGAAAACTGTGCACTTGACAGTTTTTGAAATATCAATTTCAATCATGTTCTCTATGGTTAAAGTAGCTTTTGCTTTGATATATCAAAACGGTCCTGAATAGTAGTAGGAGCGAAGACATAGGTCTCTGCAAATTTCAACAAAAGCACAGAATAGGCAACACAAAGGAATTTTCGACGCTACGACAAAGACACGCTTCAAGCCACAAGATTTACGTTTTGACGTACGGTACCCTAAAAACAAATTAAAAACCTATTAGTAAAGTAATAGAAGTAGGTAAGTGCCTACCTACAACAGAGGTCACGTTACATTGGACTGTTCTGTTTAGACGGACTCCTACGCACAGACCGCGATGTTTCACAACTGTATATTTTGGAGTACTAGCGGTTCTCGATCGAGCTTTTCTCAAAGCACTTTATCATGTGCCCAAAGAAGTATTTTCTACCTATATTTTGATATGTCAACTTTTATTTTATTTTTTTTATTTTGCCTCTCTCGGGGGAAAGCAGCCCGGTGAGTGGGGGTCCCCTCTAGCCTGGGATGGTAGGTGGCCAGAGGTATAAGACCTTGGTGCCTAGAGCTAAAACCCCTTGGTGCCTAGAGCTAAAACCCCATGGTGCCTTTCACGCCGCTGTGCCAGAGTAACGCAGCATGCTGTTCGCAGTACATCAGCGTGCAAAAATTGGATCTCTCCGGCGGGGAATCGAACCCCGATCTCTCGCGTAACAGGCGAGGTGTCACGCGGGAGATCGGAGTTCGATTCGATACTGACCACTATGCTAACGATGACTTTGATATAATGTCAACTGGCTTGTTTGCATTTTCGACACAATTTTAGATAATAATTTATTTTTATTGTTTTTAAAAAACTGTTTATTTCTACTTTATTTTTATTCGTTTTTGTTTATTTTTATTATTTTACAATCTATCTGGGAATTGAAAATCTAGTTTTTTTTTTACTATAGATTATTATATCCTATCTAATCGAGTTTTAGATGCGACATATCGAGAATCAGTAGTAATCATAAATAACCGGTGGTCAAATAACAATGAATTTGACAGTTAATTTTTAACAACTATTGTTTTTTTTTAGTTTATAAATAGACGGAAAATCTTCAAAGATCAAACGGAATAATAAATAATGTTCACAATTTGCGTAGTCGCTAAATTATATTACACTAGCAGCGACCCGCGGTTTCACCAGCGTAAGTCCCGATCCCGTGGGAAAATCAGGATGTGTTAGGGTCAGGAAAATCCAGTCCAACCGTTTCCGAGATTAGCGTGCACAAACGCACATAAAAACAGACAAACGGGCTAACAGACAAAAATTTAAACACGGAAATGTGGTCTGTTACATTAGTACATACCCCTAAAAATAGTTTTTTCAAAATATCTTTCAAAAACAGACACCGCTAAGTTACGATTTTATTATAAGTATAATATAGATATAGATTTTTTTTTTTTATTTCTTATCGGTTGTGAACCGATTATGGCCATTAGGAAATTAGCCAGTGTCATGTATTTTAATATATTATGCAAGTTATTTGCATCGAAACAGTCAAGTCGTCATAGTTAAAGTCAAGTCTAGGGAATCATTTGTAAACACGGCGGCCATTTACAAACAATCTTCACGGAGCCTTGGAGACAACACTAAGTCAATGTTTTGCACCGATTTTCACTTTCATTCCACTTGTACACCTTCACGAAACTAAATTGATTAATATGCCCCCGAAATTAAACAATTTGCACGCATATGAACTAGGTTTCACAAAAATGAAAATTTAGCACCACATCTCCTCAACGAGTTCCCGCTAAGACTCCAGCGGCCTTATTCACTCCCACCGAAACGAACCCGACTTTCGTTATCGCTGTTTTTACGAAACTTCTTTCCGTGCCGAAAAATCTGGATTTTGTGATTCATGCTAACGTTTCCGCTTATTCGGAAAATTTAACGACGGAAGTAACCTTTTTCCGATAAAAAATCATAAACAATTTTCATCTATATTCAGAAGAGCATTTACGGAGACAGCTATTTTTTGGTAGAAAATGGTAGAAAATATTTAAGTGTTTTTTCAATCTATTTTTCATACTCAGAAAATGCAATGACTATTTTACTTATATTCCATAAATTTAAATCCAAAAATCTCACGCGAACGGTTAATTACAAACATTTTTCTTTGATAGAATGCAAATGCACTGAACTATCTCCGTAAACTGTAAATGTAAATGTCATTTGTCAGTGTCATACAAGCGTTATTTGACTTAACCGCCTTATTCAAAGTTAGGTACTTGGAAATAACCTATAAAGTATTTTGTGGAAATAAAAAAGGAGGTTTATTAATACTTTATCAACAAAAAGCGACGTTACAACAGCGCCAGGCGCTTTTCGAATTCATTGCTGGTAACTGTTAAATAGGAAAAGGGAGGCTTTCAGTACAAAGTAAGTAAATATGTTACTTATGTATGATCTTTCGTACGCATTCGCAAATTTGAATTAAAATTTGCGAATTCATTTCTTATTATTTGTAGTCATGGTTGGCCTGCAAGTCCGATACTAGAGCGAAATCAGCCGCAATTTGTAGCTTGAAGCCTAGAGCTTAGTTTGGGGATTGAGCTGTGTATGTATTTATTTATTAATATTTAACTTGAAGAAGTATGTTTAAAGTTTGTTTAAATTGCAACATAATCTGGAACTTATTTAATAAATACATGTTACAGAACAAAGCTCGTAGCTGCCTCTGTGGACGATGAACCTGTCCATCTAGCTAGATGTTGTGATGGAAGTGGAGGTGGAACAAAGCCCACCCTCAGGAGAGAGACACCTACCAGCAGTGCCAGAGTGAGTGCAATGTCTCAGGAGGTAATAGGACCTGCCCTGCTGGCCATTGTAGAGGCTATGAATTGCCTTGCCGATGCAATGCGGGTTGCATTGCAAGGTAAATTAAAAAATAAGACTTTTTTTCAATTGTTTAATAGTAGGTATCAATAAAACAATGATAAATAAAATGAAACCAATACAATATTTTTTCTGATCATGTGTTAAATTACAATCGCCTTAATACAGATATCTATAAATTTGAACAAAAGCAATCAATAATAAAGACCATGGACTCTTTTCATTAAGATTTAACAATATATCACAGTATGTTTATGAAATATATTTTTTGAATCTTGAAATGAACATGTAAGTTAAGTCTTTAGGTAGTTTATTTTAATAAAGAACATATAAAATTAACTTAAAATAAAAAATAATGTTAGTCCACTCAAATTGATATGATATTTATTTATTAATATAAATCTTACTAAACATTTATCAAATTAATTGCACTACTGCAGAGCGAAGGTCTCCTCTTAGAGGGCAGGAAGGCACCAAAGAAGCAAAAAAAACAGATTTAGTAACTAGCCTTTCACTTCCACTCCTCTTCGGTGTAACTAGCCATGGGTGGGAGTTATTGATATCTTGAATCTCCTGAAAAAACAATACTACTTTTATTACAAGTTTCATCAAAATTGAGTTTGAGAAATACAACCTATAAAGGAGAAGCAACATCTTCTTCTGTAATAAAGATATAATAATATTATGTTCTTATATATTATCAGTCAACCTCCTGAAGCATATAGACGCTTTTCTCGCTAAAGCTCGCTCGGTCAATAAGATTTAGAAATAATTATATTCATTTTTGTTACAGTTAGAAAACAAGAAAACCAGGAAAATAAATTATAGAAAAAACCACATCACAAAAGAAAAATACAGACAGAATACTAACCAAGTAGCCATCAGGCTACTTGGTTAGTCTCCGAGCGGGCTGCATCTACAAATAAAGGCATCGTGGTCGCACACCTGAGTTTTAAAATTAAATATTTGTTAAGTATGTTAGTAGATCCTTAGGTCTAATTGCGAGGGAATGGGATCGGTTGCCTGACTATGTCTTCCCGGTAATTTACAACTTGGGGTCTTTAAGTCGCGAGTGAACAGGTTTCTTCTAGGTAAGCGTGCTAAATCTTTGACTACATCGTCGCTTTCCATGAGGTGAGATAGTGGTCAAGCGTTTACCTATCAACTGTAAAAAAAAATAAAAAACATGAATAAATTTAAATAATGCTGTTGTTTATTAATTGACTAGCTGCGCCCCGAGGTTTCACCGGCATAAGTCTCGTTCCCGCAGGAATATCAGGATAAAAAGTAGCCTATGTGTTATTCCCGGTATCCAGCTACCTATATCCCAAGTTTCATCGCAATCGGTTCAGTAGTTTTTGCGTAAAAGAGTAACAACCTCACATACATACATACAAACTTTCGCGTTTATAATATTAGTAAGATTTGCTTTTTCTTTTAAATGTTACTTCTTAAGTTCTATTATATATAAATGCAGACGTTAATAATTGTATGTAATTTTTTACTTTTAACACATAGCCTTCTTTTTATCCTAATATTCATGCGGGATCGGAACTGCGGGTGCTGCTAGTTACAAAGAAATATGTTAATTGAAATTTATCTGGATTTTTTTCCTGGTTTTATTTGTGTTGTAAAATAGTTATGTAAATCTTATAATAAATAATTTAGTTAGGTAAATAAATGAATATTTCTTAATTAGTTTTTATTGCTCTAAGCATGCATGTCTACTACAAATATTTTAAAGGAAAATACATGGATAGTTATTTTTATTATTATTATTTCTAGTAGGGGACGCCAGCGCAAGCACCAGACGGGTGATCTGTCCTCTCATGTTGGGACTATTTCACCCAGTTCCCCAAGACCCCTATAGTTTTGAGTTAACTGGTAACTCACAGTGATGTTGACCCACTAAATCTACCTGTTACTTTGCAGAATTTTAACAACTGCCCTATTGTAGTGTCACTCAGGTCCCCTTCAGATAGGGTATCTGAGTTCATTATTTCTCTCCTGGCTTTAGCGTATGCAGGGCACTCTGCTACCAGGTGATAGCTAGTTTCATCTTCCAGACAGCTAGGACAAACGGGGTCATCCCTTTGTCCTATCTTTACTAGGTGTCTGTTCAGCTGGCAGTGTCCTGTGAGGATCATTATGATTCTAATATTGTTCCTACTTAGTTTAAGTAGGTGTTTGGATTTATTTTTGTCTTTCAAACGCTTTTATAAATATCTTGGATTGCCTTAGACCATTTGTTTCTACCCATCTACGTTTGAATTCTATTTTCATTCTATGTTTAGTGACACCTTTCGTAATCCCATAGGCTATCGGAAGTCTGGGTTCGGGTCCCACAAAGGTTTCATCCGCTCCTTTTCTTGCAAGTTCATCTGCTCTTTCGTTACCAGTTATGCCTTTGTGTCCTGGAACCCAGGCCACGGTAACCTTTGCTTTGCTACCCAACCTGTTCAGAGATTATAGAGATATAGAGTTATATAAGTATCTACTTAGGTACTTATCGATAGTGAGTTGTGTGTTTGCTGCGAACACCACCCACTTATAAAATATCAGGGTGGTTGAATGTATTAATCACCTCTGATATGCTGACGCCTGGCTCATAATTAAATTGGCATTTGGTCCTCATGGCATTTGGTAATAGTACGAGCAATTACCAAGGAAACAACGCAGCTAACACCTGAAAACGAATAACATAAGTTTTTATTACTTACCTAAATTGATTTACCAATTTACTTGTAAGATTTTACTTATAGGTGGTTAGAATATAGTTACAATGATCTCGTATATATAGGGACAGATCTACCTAATGGTTTTCAGTAGTTGGTAGGAAGGTAACTAAACCAACTCTGTCAGAGCAGTCACCAAACAATTGGGCCTCAATTATTATTGCACTACAAGGCTTAGAGCCCTTTTTTTTATAAAGTTGGGACCAGTAGGTAAATGGATTGGTTACGTCTCGTATATTGACCGATGAAGCATTATTGTCGGAGTACTTTGCAGGGCTCTGCGGCGTCTATTTCGTTTCGTAGCTCAAAATTCTCACACCAATCCAAAACCAAAGTCTCCGTGATTATGAACAAAGCGACTACGTTTAATATTGAGGCCTTTGATTTACTCCGTAGCACGTAATTTCAAGACCACTAATCCAGAATGATGTTTAAAAATGAAACAGCTTATAAAAACGGAGGAAAATACAGAAAACACACCTTAAAATTCTACTTTGTCAACTGAAACAATCATAATCCCGAATGTCGGTAGGGTTTACGATAGCTAAAACCTATCGGTAGCACTCCGAACAGATAGCTGTCAAAATAGTATATTCGTTACCTACCGTACCGAATATCGGTGGATTGAATCGGTGAAAGTGGTACTATACTCTGTGGTTCGTGTTTTTTTTTACTTTTTCCGAATTCGGCGGCGTTCCGAAGCTCTCTGAATAACCCTGCTGATATAGATTAAAAGTGACAGCTCTTTGTTTACTTTTTCCTTAGACATTTGACAGTTCTGTGTTTACATTTTTTATCTATGTTTTTGTAAAAGGGTATGGTTATAGAATACATGCCCCAGCTATCTATATCCAACTTGTTAATATAATATTGAATGTAGGTAATTTTCCCCTGAAATATCTCGTTATTACCAAGTTTCGATGTCATGCTCCAAGTTCATGTATGTAGTTGTTAACCTTAATATAAATTTCGTCAGTGTTACGTGTAGTGTACTTATAACCCGTTTGCTCATACGATATAGAAAGTTGCTCCCAAATCGGCTTGACAACGTTACTCAATATATGTCTTTGCAATATAAACTATACAATCTGATAATAACTAGTATTACTAGGTGCGAGAAGCCGAAAATAGATCTAGGTGGCGTGCAATTGGAGAGGCCTATGTCCAGCAGTGGGCTGCAACAGGCTGATGATGATGATGATAATGAACTAGGTGCTATAGCTAAGTTTAACAGACGCATAGAATTATAATGCGTCTGTTAAACTTAACTGTTAAACAATTAATGGTCAAATGTTTTCTTATTTTTTTTCGTATACCTAGTATTTTTTTCGGTGGTGTTGGTCTAGTGGTAGATACTCTGGCTTTCATTCCGAGGGTTGTAGGTTCGAATCCTGACTGATGTATTTTTGTTTGAGAAAAAGTTTTGTGCGCTAATAACATCGCTCTTACGGTGAAGGAAAACATCGTGAGCGGACAGCGAAGTCTTAGTGATAGGGTCCCGTTTTTACCTTTTGGGTACTAAACCCTAAAAATGACTAGGCTGTTAAAGAAACGACTAATTCAAGTACCTAAATGACATCCAAAAAGACTAAAAACGCTTTGATATTTTAGGTATTATTAGTGTTTTTTTTTCACTAGTTATGATAAAAAGGGCCACACGCAAGATACCCAACGTCGACATACGACATTCTGTCGAATTAATAATGCCAAGTAAAAACTTACTCTCTTACTTATAAAATATTATTTACACATGTGTTAAGTTATGTGACGTTTGTCTCTGTCTGTCAACTTTGAAACTTCATGTGAGAGTAAAAGACAAACGATGCATGGTTATGCAGCGCATTTTAGCGTTTATAAGTAAGGGGGTTATTGATTAGTAAACACAAAACATCGTAAGTAACTAGAAATATTTTTTCAAAGAGATGCATTAGATAAAGTTTCCCATGACAGAATTTGAACTTGTGCCTCTCGCTATCCAGGCGAGAGCGCTATCCACTGCGCCACACGAGAATCCATGACATGGTGTAATTTTCGATCATTGTTTTATTTTATATTTTTATTGCTCAAGGTAGAAATATTTTCAAAAAATATATTTCTAATTAAAATTCCTTCAGCACAAAAACATAAGAAATAGTATTAGGAAAAAAACACAACAAGAATTTTAACAAATGTACATCCAGCAGGCGACACTAAAGATAATACGCCTCAGCCTACCAACCTAAATAAAAAATTACCCTAAGTACCTACCAACCTAAATAAAAAAATTACCCTTCCTTTTGGTTTCGCCGCAATTAGATTAAAACAAAGGAATTTATCAAACCGGATAGTCGACATAACTTAAAAAGTATTAACTTCTTATAATTCACATGTTCAAGAATCAATCACTAATTTCCAAGAACAAACCGTGTAACGGAACGGCCCGCCTTTACTTTCATCGCATTTCGCGTTCCTTTTCACGAATTTTTTCGTGATTAACAATCTTTTTTTTTGTTATTACGAACCTGTGGAATTTCAGAACTCGATTCTTGATGATTGACAGGTCGTTTGTGTTGAACTTGTATGGGTTTTAAGCGTAAAATAATAATATAGGTCATAATATTTTAAAACAAAAGAGTAATTATGTACCTATACATACCTCTTTTCTCTTACCGCTACTAATAAATTATTATCCTTTGTATTATTTTTTATGCCAATAGTATCGTTTAATATATGACTTTTAGCCAAATTAAAGAAAAACGATTTGTGAAATGTTTCTTTCAATATTAATTTTTGCTTTGTCGATATTTACCTATTTTGCTGCTGTGGACTTGACCTAATAAACATTATCTTAGAAATATGTTTCGCAAAGAAATATATTTTCAAAAAATTTCTATGACAGGATTCGAACTTGTGCGCCCTGGCAAAACGGGCGAGTGTTCTAACCAAACCACTGAGCTACACGGGATCACGTGTCATGTTTTAATTTTCGACCATATCTTTCCTTAAGAAATATTAAACATTATCTTTTAACAACATGTCTTTTAAAATTCGTCCATTGGTTTACCATACAAAGTTTACCTTCGATGGCCACGGAGACATGTGGCAGTAAGTCTGCCTATCGAAATTTTACTTAGATCCGACTGAATCGAATTTGAAACAGTTTTTTGCGTTGGATAGGTCTCATACCGGGCCATGTTCTTAACTAAGTTTCACACCGCTATAGGGACCGTAAACACGTATTTTAAAAAAATTAATAATTTTGAAACGGTTTTTTACTTAAAAATAAATGTTGCACGACATTACACACAGCTCAATCTAGCCCCAAACTAAGCACTAGGCTTATACTATGAGTAGACGACGGATATACTTGATATACAAACAGTACTATTTCCTAAATGCGGGCGAAGCCGCGGGCAGAAGCTAGTACATACATATGATACATAGAAAACACCCAGACCAAATACAAATATTTATTTTTACGCATGAATACTTGCACCCTAATACGAGAATCGAACCCGCAACCTTCTGATGCGCCATAGAGGCCGTCTAATAATTAATAATAATTATGAATTCGTAATTAATTCGTATTATTATTATACATTTCCGTTTAGAGGCTAGTAACATTTGGCACCCCACTACATAGCCTCGGGCGATGCAGCCAATCAACGTTCGTTCTATCGACTTATTCCTAATTCAAAAAATATTTTTGTCACAATTACTTTTTTATTATAATAATATCGATTGTTGTAGCAATGATTTTAAAAGCCTATTGATGCAGCCTGTTTTGAAGACGGTGATTTAAGCCGAAGTGGATAAAAAAAAAAGTTTTTCGCCTAGACATCTAAAACAATAATTATTTAATTGTGGTGTGTTGCAATAAAGAATTAATCAATCAACAATCTAGACGTCTAGGCGAACCACTTATGGAAACTAGAAGTAATTTTGAAACATTTTGTTTTTTTTTTTCAATTTCTATAAAAAATCAGTAACTTAACTACCTATATACATTTGTGATAAATAAGTAGTAAATTAAGTGTCAATAACTATAATAGCATACCTACTCAGTTAAAACTTCTCGGTCTGTAAAATTAAAAGGTAAAAATCACGTTCAAACATTTAAACATTACCTACTACGTTTTTTTAATTTCAGACTATAATTTGACGTTTTGCTTCCTTTTATTTGTCAATTTTCCTCTTAAAAAAATTGTCAAATGGTTTATTTATTTCTTAGCGGTTGTAAACCGATTATGGCCATTTGGAAATTCGCCAGTGTCAAAGTGTCAAATATTATTAATTTATAGCATATGCAAGTTATTTGCATCAAAACAGTCAAGTAGTAAAAGTCAAATCTAGGGAATCATTTGTAAACACGGCGGCCATTTACAAAGATTGTTCACGGAGCTTTGGAGACAACACTAAGTCCATGTTTTGCACTGATTTTCACTTTCATTCCACTAAACACATTCACAAAACTAAATTAATTAATATGCCCCCGAAATTTAACAATTTGCACGCATTTGAACTAGGTTTCACAAAAATGAAAATTTAGCACCACATCTCCTCAACGCGTTCCCGACTGAATTAAAAAATGAAATAAAGTGCATAAAATGTCTATAAATATGCAGGTACTTGTTGTAAACGTGCAAACGTAACATTCACAAACGAAGTCGGGTAACTTCGGGTCGTCATCTTGTATAGTTACAATGTACGGGCCCTATCGCCCCGGGCAAGATCGCAGAGGGGAATAAAATGGCGGATATTTCATATTTCATTGCAATTCGATAAAGGGTAGGGGTAATTAGCCATTTCTTTATAGTTATAGATTCGAGCACCTTTGGACTGTTACGTTTCATTTCACGCATTTAAATAATTGGTAGGTGGGTGAGTATGTTGTTTCGTGAATTATTTACAAATTAATTTAAGCCCCTTCTATCCTTAGTACCTACATCTATATAATTTACTACGCGGGTGAAACGCTAGTCCCGATCCCGCGGGAATATCGGGATCAAAGAAGTCTATGGCTGAAATCTATAGTCCGTACTTTGTCTTTGCTAAGCAAAAACTTAGACCAAAGACATTTTTTGGTATTATAATATCGCGATCTTTGCAACCATCCAAAAATTTTGCTTAGTTAAGTCGAAGCTTTTCAAATATTATTATAGAATGTAAACCAATCAAAAATAATGACCTAAACTTTGCTTCTCTGTTATGACTATCAAGTTCTTTTTATTTTATTCTTCTTCTTCTATAAAATGACTTTTTCTTTCGGACATTTGCCAGTGTCAAGTATTATCAATATTTGCAGGTTATTTGCATCGAACGATACAGTCAAGTCGTCATAGTTAAAGTCAAGTCAAGGGAATCATTGTAAAAAGGAGGCCATTTTTTACAATGTTTGTTCACGGAGCTTTGGAGAGAACACTAAGCTAAAGTCCATGATTTGCACCGATTTTCACTTTAATTTTCACTTCACACCTTCACGAAGCTAAATTGATTAATTTTTATTTTATTCGTACATTACAAAATGAATTTCGACTATAAATTCCAATTCGAAAGGTATATGGTATAGAATAATACAAACTGTACCGCCTCCGATACCATACTTATTAAATAGCAAATTGAAAAGACATATTGTAGTGTTAGCGCACAGGCTTCGGACTGGACATATTCCATTAAATGCATTTAGGTTTCTTATGAAATTAGTTGACTCACCAAATTGCAACCTATGCGATAAACGAGAAGATGTGTATCACATTGTGGTGGAGTGTGACCGGAGCGTGTCTGTGCGCACTGAATTATGTAATAAATACGGTCTAAATCTAAAAGAGATTGGTGTGCTGCATAGTATTCTAGCTGAGCCCATGGGCGACGCGGCTAGAATGTTATACAGCTTGATGCACGATGTATTAAATAGTTTACTGTAAGCTGTATTGTATTATGACATAACGAGACTGGCATAGTCACTCTGTGACAAAAGTCATCAAATAAATATTATAGATAAAAAAAAAAAAAAAAAAGTTTAAGCATAGTTTTTGCTAAGCTCAGTCTGAGCAAAGTCATAATACGCACTATAGATTTCAGCCTATGTTTTTCTTCAAGGTTCCATCTTTCTCTATTACCAAAGGTTATAAAAATGGGCTAAGCGGTTTAACAGACAGACAGTGAGTGCTAATATCGGGTCAAAAATGTTATGTGTTTATCCACATCTTCGGCTATGTCATACCAAGTTTCTACGCAATCAACTCAGTTTATATATTACTAATATTATAAACGCGAAAGTTTGTATGTAAGTATGTATGTATGTATGTGAGGTTGTTACTCTTTCACACAAAAACTACAGAACCGATTGCGATGAAATTTGGAATATAGGTAGCTGGGGACCTGGTGAAACCGCAGCGATGCAGCTAGTGCTATATAAATTACTAGCTGCGCCCCGCGGTTTCACCCGCGTAAGTCCCGTTTTCGCGGGAATATCGGCATGAAAGTAGCCTACGTGTTAATCCAGGTCCCCAGCTACCTATATTCCAAGTTTCATCGTAATCGGTTCAGTAATTTTTACGTGAAAGAGTAACAATCTCACATACATACTTACATACAAACTTTCGCGTTTATAATATTAGTAAGAAAGTTTGGCAGTGTTTGAAACACAATCTTACTTCTTACTTCTTATTAATATTATAAACGCGAAAGTTTGTATGTATGTATGTATGTGAGATTGTTACTCTTTCACGCAAAGACTACTGAACCGTTTGCGATGAAACTTGGAATATAGGTAGCTGGGGACCTGGATTAACACATAGGCTACTTTTTATTCCGATATTCCCGCGGGAACGGGACTTACGCGGGTGAAACCGCGGGGCGCAGCTAGTGATCTATAAACAAACAAACAAACTCTCAACGTTCGCATGTATAATACTACCTACTGGGAATTAGTGGGATTATCAGTCCAAAGCCTAGTATTTTAATTAGATCTACATTCTGTGAAATTTCCCAGTCTTCGACATTATTTCATAATAGCATCATACATAATGGGACTAGTCATCCAGAAACTTACATTATAATTAAGTACTTACAGTTAAATGAACTCAGAAATATTTATGTAAAAATTATGTTAGATCTGCTCGAGTGATCACCAATGGCGGATCTTCGATACGTACCTATTAATTAAAGAGGGAGGGGCGACATTTTACTATTGGAACTCGAATCGATCGATTTGCTTTCGAGAATTTATATTTCGTCCGTTATTGGACTATTGACCTGAGCTAGCCCCTGGTAAATCTTTTTATTTAAAACCAAGGCTTATTTAACGTATTCTAATAACCTACGATATTCGTATAATGTTTATTGTTTCTGTTTTGAACTTATTATTTTATTTATAACCCTTTGTAGTCAGGTAACAAAACGAATTTTCACAATCGATTGCTGTTTTTTGGTCATAATCTCATCCTACTTTTATCATTGTTATCTTCTGGTCCATCCAAAGGCTGCAAAGTGCCACCTAGATTGAGATAGAGAAATCGTTTAGATTTTTCTTGGCGGCCTCTACACCTACGCTTGGCAACAGCCACACCATGAGTACCAAAACCACACATTCGAGTCAAAAACATCTCACACCAGTGGTAGTGGTAAGGGTCGAGTGTCAATCGGGTGTAAGGTCGTGTGCTAATGGTCACCCCGAGGGCTGTGCCAACCGCCGCCCTCCGGCAGTCTGCCTCGAGCGCGCGTCGCGAACGTACTGCGATAGTAACGCGATATCGACGCGATCTTATTACGATATCGGGCTGAAGTTTTCAGAATACGGACCTTTTATTTTGTCAGTTTTTTTTGTAGGTTGGGTTGGTAGTTCAATATAATATTGGCTCTGGCTTCGTGAGCAAATTTCTTGAAATGTAAATACTCAAGATAAACATTTTTTTTTTTTCAATTTTATTGCGTTTATTTTAATTGCGAGATACAAATTTAATAGTGACGTCAATAGTATAGAAAACTTAAAAGTCGATAAGTAATCGGTAGTTTAAGTAAAATATATAGATTTATAGGTAAATGTACATGCGTATAGGTACTATATGAATTTGCGTATAGGTACTTAGGTCGGGTTCGTTTATTTCATAGCTGTTTACTACGACACTAAAACTTTGATGGCTATTTAACTGGTAAAGTAGCTTCTTAATTAATCAACAGCTGCTTAACTGTTTAAATTGCCCTTAAAATTTGAGTATCGCTTCAGCATTCTCCCAACCCAATATTAATTCAAAAATGAATCTCAAAAACAAAAGTATCACAAACAAAATTTACCTACTGTAACAAACGTTTAAATGTTTATTTTATTTTGTTTTCTACTGTTTGCTGATTAATGGTTTTAAGAATTATTACTCGATAAAAGTCGATAAATGACTTTTATCGACATTTTAATTACTTATTCCAATTTTGAAATAAGAAAGCGCGCGCGTTCTTTTTATAAATTGATTAGGTTATGTTAGGTTAGAAAGATTATTATTTTAATTGTTTTATTTTTGATTTGATTAGATAATTAAGATTTCTCGATTGTACCTGTAATAATAAATAGTTTCGTCTGCTAACAAGTATGAAACTAACTGGACTAACTACTAGTCAATCAATTCTAAATTAAGTTTACAACAATAACGACTACAATTTGCCGTGTTCAATCGATTTTGCCAACGATTTATGACTAGTGAAGGATTTATATCGATAAAAATTAACGTTTCTATTTTTAATCTGTGCAATCAGGAGCTTTTACATTGCATAATAAAGCGTTCAAGACATCTGTCTATCACTATTACATGACATTGCCTTTTATATAACTTTTAACAATTGATTTTTAAAACTTTTCAAAATTTAGTTAGGATATTAATATGATAGAATATTTTTTGATTAATTAAGTTTTTTGTATCTTGAATTTATTATTATTTATTTTATATCTAGTATATAAATCCTATTTGAGATCTCTTTTCTAGTTGTTCATAATTTAATATTAAGCAGACGAGCTGAAGTCAACTGACTCAAACATAGATAATTTCAACTGCATTTAAAACATAGGAATTCATATGACTCGATTTATCTTAAGAAACCTACTTTAGTAAAAATTAAGTGGCTCTTAATCACCTATATTTATATTCTTAACCAACTAAAAAAAACTAACACACATATTTTGATGTCTCTACTAAAAAAAAACAATTTACATTCTACAACTGCTCCAATTCTAATTAAAACCAGTAAAAAATTACAATACGCCATACCTATCCGTAACATAATTGACCCAATCTAACTGTATCGACAATTAATCAAACTATCGACAAACGCCCAACACTAGAGATAAATAAAAATTCGGTAGTCGGTAAGACAGCAATTTAAAAAGCAATCACTGACGTTCGGAATCCGCCTTTAAGGGACCGCCAATTATCGATATCGATTTACATATTGTTTTTATATCGCTTTCACTTCACTAGTTATTGTAGTCGTTTACCGTTAATTTATTGATTGATTTTTTGTTTGGTTTCGATCCATTTTTCTCGAGTAATTCGTAATAGTTAAGTAGATGAATTTTAATAAGTACCTATACCTATAAAAATATTAAGTTGACCTTTTAGGATAAAATAATATCAGTACCCCTAAAAGCAGTGACAGTACATTTTGAGGAGAGGCACTCGAATGACTACCTATATTTTATTATTAAGGGCCAATTTTTCATTACTTAGATAATAAAAAATACCTGTCAAATAAGTTTGAACCCAACCAAATTTAAAAGCTCTCAAATTATGTTTCTTTTTAATATCATAGTGAGGTTTTTTTATTCGGTGGTGTTTTATTTTATTTGTCAGATATCTCTATCTAGGAATTTGAAAAATGAGCCCTAAGTGACTCTACTACTCTCTATCTCTCTCTTTTTCTATACCTGTCATTCCTTTTGATTATTTTCAGATCTATACATTATCTTTTTTTCTGTATTCGACGCGTTCTATTGGCTATTAGACTAATGTAATGACATATTGACACGAACGTGTTTCGTCACACAAAAAAAAAAATACTTTTCCACAAAACGGTATTTTTTGCAATGAAACAGTTATATAAATGGGGCATTTTTTAACAAATCGGGTGCCAGTGGCAATATTTTTAATAAAAATTATTACTTAAACCATATTTTCACGAATCTAGTTAAAAACAGTCAAAGTTTTTCAAAGAGCTTACAGTAGGTGTACAACCGATATAGATCCTACCGACAAAGATCGTCAAATGTTTTGACAGTTAATTGTAATGTGTCATTTTTGACAGTGACAGTGTGGTGTGTTTATTTGTTCAAAAGTGAGTGAAAACATTGCGCTGGCGTACGTGGATCTATCCAGCGTTATTGAGGTGCAGGTAAAAATCAATGTCTTTTTCTTCTTTTGAAATAAGCAATTCCTTTTTATTTAGATTGGACCTTGTAATTACGGGCTCGGGAGCAAAAGTACCCCATAAATTGGGTCCTATTTAATTTTTCCGGGTCTTATTCGCGTACTATTATTTTTAAATTCTCTTACCTCGACGTTTCGATCATGTTACAATGATCTTAGTCGAGAGGGTATATTTACTATATTTCGCGCGACACAAAGACGATGTTTTATCATTTTGACGATTCGTCTTATTGCTTTCAGGTTTATTTATTTCTAAGTGAACGTGGTAATCACGTATTAATAAAATAAAAAAAATACAAATCAAACCACGTTACGTTGAAGCGGAAAGGTATATCTGCAAAGTGCCTAGGAAACTCAGTTATCAACTAAATGCATAATAAAATGGGTGCAGAACCCAAAAACATTTTTGTAATTTTCCATTTACTAAGGTCATTCAAATAAGTACCTGCGTAGGTAGATATTAATTAAGTACATTATATTAAATTAAGTGTGTCAAACAAATACGACGAATCTAAACAAATTGAAACTTCTTAATTAAATAGAAATGACATTTTTTATGATTTAACAACGGCTTTAAAATAACACCTCTTCTGGGTTGCCAGTTGCCAGACTACCGGCCAATTAAAGCTATTTGTAAACTCTCTTAATTAACAAACATTTTAAGCTTTTAGAATTTTGGTTGTAAACGTTTAGGTGCGTTTATGTGTGTAGGTAACTATTTTATTTTACTAACTGCTATCCGCGGTTTCACGAGAAAAAACTTTTTTAAACTTATAGATAGTTATTGGCGGTTTTTTTTATGTAATAGGGTTTTTTTTTATTATTTGTTTTTTTTTTGCAGGTCTGTTTACCTATATTTTATTCAAATACTTAATATAAAAACTTAAATGCCAACTTAAACAATTTTTTTATATTTATTGTGGTTTTCTAAAGTAATAGGGGATTTTTTTTATTATAGTTAAATTTATTTGTTTTCGCGCTATAAGAGGACGATAAAAAAGTCCTACCTATTTTTTTTTAAATTCAATTAGGTACTCAATAAAAAAATTAAATGCCAACTTAATAAAAGTATTTTTTTAATTATATTGGGGTTTTAAAGCTGTACGGGATTTTTTTTGGGTAACGATTGTGTGGTACGCACCAATGTAGAACTTTCTATTGGTGAAAGAATAAAAAAAAAGAATGAATGTTGAAATTTTTGAAAAAAATTTTTGGTTGTTTTTTTTTATTTCCATAGTTTCGGAAAGGATTCGTAACAAACAAACAAATAAAACTTTCCTCTTTATAATTAGTAGCTATGAAATATGACTATAAGATATTATATCTACTTGCGCTTAACATACAGATTTTCGCATTTAAAGTTATCTAAATAGATATTAGGCAGGATTAAAAACTTTCCAACTACCGGAAATTATCGCCACCATTGAAAGGAATCGATTAAATCGTCTATGGAAATATTGTAAAGGTTCTGCAGACCAGCGACTTTTTGTATTGTAGCTTCGGCAATTAATCAATAATATGGTATAATAAATAGTTTTTTATTATAAACACTCAAAGACATATTTAAAATACAAAGGAACTTATTCAACTAAGTCCAAGTCTTCGTGACTTGGCAGCGAGCCCAAAATGCTGGCCGCATTGCCACGCTGGATGGCAATGCTTATTTTTTATGCCAAGTAAATTCGCTTTGTCTCCACCAGGTGTTCGGACAAAAACTAACATATTGCCTGTGCCGCCGGCCCCCACGGTCTCAAAGTCTCCACTCCAAAAGGCTCAAATATGTAATATTTAACTTCTATTAAGAGTCATATATTTATAATAATACTCCCAATATACTTACGTACTTACACACATGATAATAATATTAGATAAATTGGATTCAGTATATCATATTATAATTAGCTGCGACGTAATATAGCTGCGTAGCTATTGCTATAGCAATAGCTGCGTCTAAGTCCCGATTCCTCGGTAATCCTTCTCTATGGTCCCAACTATCTCTATGCCAAAATTCATCAACTGTAATTTAGAGGCGTGAAAGCGTAACATACAGACATACGACAGAATTATTAGTAGATTTATGTAACAACCTAGTATTTTTGATACGCGATTTTCAGCGTACAGCCCGACACGCCACAGATGCTCGCGGACAAAAATCTCCAGTCTGCAAAACCCGTCATATCGATTTATAAAGTTTTACTGTTACATTCGGAATCTATCAATCATTCGATAGGAATGCGTATTACGATTGTATCGTTATTCGTTCGGTATTGATCGATACGTCTAATTAACATACGAGATCGGGTTGGTAGTTGGTCGTGCATCGACAGTCGACAGCCACGGACTGAGGTAGCTATTGCTTGTCATACGCAGAATGAATAGTAATTAAAGCTGTGGCTGCACTGGCATATGTCTGATTGAGAAGCGTGTTTTTTTAAACAACCTAGAAGATTCCTGTACTTAATAGTATTTTAAATAAATACAAATGAAATTATCACTTGCAATAGATTGCAATCGAAACTTTAAGTGACTCTAATAAATGTATGCAAAGAGATATTCTCCAAAGAAAATTTTTAAAATGCCAAATTGTAAATGTAATTTTATGTAGATGATACTTATTTCCCTCTTCACTGTCGAACGGTTCAACCGATTTCGATGAAAATGTGCATAGGGATAGTTGAAAGGGAATGGTGCCAGCTGATAAAAAAAAAAACGAACCGGATGCAGAATGTGAGTGTGGGACTCCTATGCAGGGCATTGAGCACATAGTGGTGGAATACCCCCCCAACAAATACCATGGCAACCAAACAGCCCCATATTATCTATGGATGTCTGACAACAGTGGAAATTGACAGGCACTATGCAGTACAGTGCTGCTTTGACGTAACGTAGTTATTACCGGTGATCACCTCAAAGCAGCAATGTACTGCATAGTGCCTGTCATTTTCCACTGTTGTTAGACGTCAACAGATAGATAATATGGGTACTGTACTCCCTGGAAAATGACGCCATCTCTTGGATTCAGTAATTGTTAAAAAATAACATTATAATTTAATTTTTTATTTTTACTTTTTGTGTTTGTGACAAATTTTGAATGTCTTTATTAAAATTATGCCATACGAATACATAATAAATAGGGATTTAGTTTCATAAAATGATGGACACTTTGAATCCCGATAATCCTGCAAGATCGGTACTTACGCGGGTGAAACCGCAGCTAGTTTCAAATAAACTGCTTAAAGTTGACAGTTAAGATTTTTTTTTAATCCAAGAGTAACAATCAAATAAAGTTTTTAACGGTTACGTGAGCATTCGCCGGACAATAGAGCAATAATCGAGCAGGAGAGAAAGAACACAATTTCGCATGATAAATCGGCAGCTAGGTGAAAGTATACATTGTTAGGTCGCTAGGGTCAGGTTGGGCAATACGTAGGATGCTAATGGTCACTTTGTAATAGGATGGTAGAGTAACATAGAGTAAGATGGGAGATTTTTTTACCTCATTTTGTTTTTCTGTGTCAACTCTGAAAGTTCTAGTCACGGGAAAGATGTTAACACACTCCACGTTTAATAAATAAGGCGTAATATGAGTTTTGGCGAAAATGCTTTGAGGAGATGTGTAGCTAAATTTTCATTTTTGTGAAACTTAGTTCAAATGCGTGTAAAATGTTTAATTTCGGGGGAATATTAATCAATTTAGTTTCGTGAAGGTGTACAAGTGTAAATAAAAGTGAAAATAGGTGCAAAACATGGACTTTAACTCAGTGTTGTCATCAAAGCTCCGTGAAAAAACATTGTAAAAAATGGCCCCCTTTTTACAATGATTCGCTCGACTTGACTTTAACTATGACGAGTTGACTGTTTCGCTCAATGCAAATAACTTGCAAATATTGATAATACTTGACACTGGCAAATGTCCGAATGGAAAAGCCGTTTTAAAGAAGAAGAAGGCGTAATAGATTTGTGTTTTAGGGGTTTTTTTTTATATTTTAGTTTTTTTTTGTGTTTAGATAGAAATTTGTATAGACGATTTATCATTTTTTGTAACATTGTTAAATTTAATTAAATAAGGCTAAATGGGGTTTTTTAGGTTCTCATCATATTTATTCACTTCCATAACTAATACCTAGTGATGATTAGGCTATCACACTAATAATATTACAAAGCGAAAATTTAGATGTTTATGACTTTCAATCACGCAAAAACTATTGAACAAATTGATCTGGATTAAAACATAGGCTACTTTTTATCCCGATATACTTGCAGAATCGGGACATACGCGGGCGCAGCTGGTATCTGCTATCCCAAAAATTCCACTACCACAGATTACCTTATAAACCTGAACTTCATAATTTGTCAATCGAGTCGACATCCGGCGTCGGGTATAAGAGTTAATTACATAAATAAAAACGAGTTAGAAATCGATTATATTGCCGAAACTTGAAGTAATTGATCTAGATTAGATGAGTAGGTAGGTATCGGTTCCATTTTGTTGGTCAGTCGGTCTGTTTCACCATTTTTTGGGACACAATCTTGCTAACGAGTATAATTATATAAGGTAGTTGTTGGAAACTACTTACGTATTAATTCTTGATTTAACTTTCACAGAAATTTTTCTTCTGTTTTCGCGATGTTAAATTGAAATGAAACTCATTTTGCGGTTTTAATCGCGTTGTTTTTATTATTTTCAGCATTGTTTGCATTGCGTTCATACGATTCGGAGGTTTTACACTCTTTCCAAATTTTGACAAATTTTGTAGGTAAAGTTTTGTACATCAATTGCACCCACGGCACGGACCAGCCCCCAGATTATCTATCCAGTGGACGTCTGACAACAGAGAAAAATAGCAGGCACTATGCAGTACATTGCTGCTTTGACGTAACGTGGTTTTTACCGGTAATTACCTCAAAGCAGCAATGTACCGCATAGTGCCTGGCATTTTCCACGGTTGTCAGTCGTCCACTAGATAGATAATTTGGGAGCAGCTGTGGTATCATCTAATTAGCATCCACCGCTACTAGTGGCTAACTTGCAGTACCTTGCTGCTTTGACGTAACGTGGTTGTTACCGGTGATTACTTCAAAGCAGCAATGTAGAATACGAAATATGTTTTTTGACAGTAAATAGCAACTAGTAGCGGTGGATGCTAATTAGATAATACCACAGCTGGACAGCAGGACCTGCCCATAACAGGTAGGCTTCGTGACACTTTTGTACATCATCCAATGGGCGTGGCTATAGGAGTTTTGTCAATCAATTCCTTTGTCAATAGATGGCGACACTTTGTAACATAGAGACGCGTTGATTGCACTTGTTGAGGTGCAAAACTGAACTTCTTATTTTAATTTCATGAGCTTTGCACGTTTCACACCTAAACAGTGATCGAATTTAAAATAAAGGAGGATCGAAATAAAAACAAAAGACGATTGAAAGTGTATTAAAGTTTTATATTAAGTATATAAAGTTATTAGACCATTTAATATCTACTTAGTCAACTATTGAAGGGTAAACCAAAGTTTTTATTAAGTACCTTTAAACGTGGCAAAGCTGACTTGAATTTTGGAAGTAAAACATTTTAATGCAACTCTTATAACGATTCTATACCTACCTAAAACCATAGACAATTAAAAGTTTATTCATCTGGAATTAAACGTAAAAGCCTAAAAATGAAATCAGGTCGGTATAAGATGTTATAAATGTTAAATTAATTATCAAAATGACTCGCCTATCAAAATCAACCCATCAGTGTAAGATCAACAGTCATTTGCATCACCTCGTTCAAGTGATGATGAGTTTGTACCTACCTACCTACCTAGTTAAAATTACTGTTGACCACGCGATCGTAATATTATGGTTATCAAATTAAATTGATTTAATATTAATAGTAGTATCTACTCTTGATGGGATGCGTTGATGAGGGGCCTGAGCCCTTAGTATGAGTTTTGATAGTTTAGCGTCTCGATGAAACTGGCAGTTTACTTCCATACATTATTTTAGTTCATAATAGTTACCGCTAGGGGCGCTGATGGAAAATGTATGAAGTAAACTGCCAGTTTCGTCGAGACGATTTACTATCAAAACTCATACTAAGGGCTCTGTAGTGACGCTTCGGTTGTCCGACGTCCGTATCGAAATAAGAACCGCAAGTTATTATCATATATCTAAACGAAGAGTTCTTATTGATTTCTTCCATTCAGAGTTCGATAGTACTGTAGTCTCACAAAGTTATGCTCATAGAACTGGACTGGTCTCTTTTAGAAACTAGAAGGAGAAAGGCGGCCTGATACTGAAGTTTTTTATGTCGGCCCATAAAGTTTCATACGTTCCAAAGTTTAACTATTCGGAAAACTCACACACACAAAAAGTTGACTCAAAATTCGAACGTCGTTTATAACCTATCATTTAGGTATTTCATTTGATACCCTATTCGGACATATTTGAAAACATTCGGGTTTCGTTCCGATTTTGGTCCTACATATCATTTCAACCACTGAAACGATTTGGATCAAACATATTATCTTGGACCAATTTATCTGTCTGGGAGCTACGATGTCACAGACAAATATGCAGCCATACAAATACTTCAAACTGTCTAACTATACCATGGTTCATTAAACACAGACACGACAGATAATAGAGTCTTTAAGAGGATCGTGTTTTTACCCGACTACGGCAAAACGGCAAAAGAAAGGTTATGTTTTTAATCGAGATGCACGTTTGTTACCGACGGACGATGGACTTTAAAAAGCGACGCTGCAAAACCACAGTTTACCTAACAGTTAGTGCGTTATAATAATACCAATAATTGTAAAAACCGTTACAAAAACTAAATCATGATACGGCGATCAGTCAAAACTGACGCCCAATTTCTTAAATACAATTAAAACAGCGTTAATTACTTAAGCAACACTTATTAATAATATAATATAATATAATAATCTTTATTTAGCCCAAAAACATATTACAATTGCACCATTCACACAAAATAAACATTGATATTAACATTAACCATTTATACAATATTTTAAGCTTTGTACTATTTATAAAGAGTAAAGAGTACAACCAATTCATTAATGCGATAATGATTCGATTACGAACGTAATTAGGCGATTATTATTGTAATTAGACGATGATAATATCGATTGATCATTAATCTTATCCAATGTTTTGCAATTTACATCTATTTCAAAGTAGGTGGTAGGTCAAGTGTTTCGTAAGGTAGATATGTTTGGCGTTTGCCGTATCATTTATCTTGTTTAATTGATCAACTTTTGTGGAACTCATGAATATTTATTTGGATTAAAATACATTTCTTTTAGAGGTTTAATTTTATGATGTTCACGACAAGCCTTGTATATGGTTGCATTGCAATAGCTTACCTGCGCAAAAACCATGCTTGATATTCTGGCAAGAAGTCGGGAACGACAAAGACGGGAACGCAGGAAGGATCTTGTTCCACTTCCGTCTTCCTTCCTTCTACATAAGCGTGCAACATAATAGACCGTATAAATAACTAACCATATGGTGAGATACTAATCTACCGCTTCATCGTGTACTAAAATAAAATAAGCTAGGAAGTGCCACTGCTTTTCTGCATAAGTTACTTCCAATACAGAAGACAGACGCGTTATATATAGCTCCCATATTGATGCGTTAAAAAAACGCAATTAAAACCAAAAAAATACCTAAGTTAAATTTCAATTTATTTTTATCATGTCATCCGAAATGTTCCACTAAGGCGGAACATTTAACAACATACTAACTTTTAGTAAGAATTGCCACTATCATGTCCAAAGTAGCCTCTGTACCTTCCATCAGGTCTGCTCTTGTTTTCTTCATCATCTTAAACCAACTTATATTTGTCTCCAGGAGCGCCTAGGCGGTGGCGGGCTAGGGCTGGGAGGCGGCGGGTTCCGAGGCGGCGGACAGCCTTCCCTCGCTGACTTCCAACCGCCCTACTTCCCGCCGCCATTCGCGCCTGCTCCTCATCCAGCCAGTCCACACCACCAACAGCAGGTAAGGTTACTACTGCAGGTGACAATGGGCAGACCATACGTCTCGAAAGACCGATAACCGTTGGGGAGTAAAGGTCCTCGGGTAGCAACCACGATGCAATGTGAATCGGAGTGTTGGGAGTGGAGACCTACTCGGTGGACCGACGACGACGGGTCGTTTGGTGGAGGTAGCTCACGATCGCTATTTGTGTCGTCGTAAATGAGAGGCCTATGTTTAGCAGTGAACGGATAAAGGCTGAGATCTCGCTGACATCCAAACCCCCTTCTTATTAGGTACTCCGAACAACAGAAAAGAACGCGGAAAACAACATCACCCTAAAGAAGCCGTGTGTCATTTGATCTGCAGACTACCTCATATGACACTTGATACAATCGTCAAACGAAAATCACTTGAGGTGTTGGTCTAATCTATGGCCTATACCACTATGAGACCAATGTTAGACCGCTCAACGTCCCTATTGCATCAATAGATCTAATCCAAATTATTTGAGTCTCAGAACTATAAAACTCTACTGAGTCTGACATTTTTTAACGTAAATTTGTACCCACATAGTGATTCAATTCTAACTCGTGCCTTTACCATTATTGGTCTACTATCTATTTAGTTTTCAATCAACTCAGCCTCTATTGACGTTCCTTCATACCACCATTCTAAGATGTGTCTAAAATTCGCCTCCCTATTACAGAGCCATGGCATGGACTACGGGGGAGGTGGTGGGGAATACAGCCAGCACTACGCTCCGCAGCAGTTACTACCGCGGCATCACCACCACGAGCCGCATGGCCATCTGCGACACCCGAGGGACCACCATGACGCGATACATGCACACCATGTAAGTTTTCATCACCATCTTATCTAGAGACACCAGCCAGCACTACGCTCAGCAGCAGCTGGCATCACCACCACCAGCCTCACGACCATCTCCGACACCCGAGGGACCACCATGACGCGATACATGCACACCATGTAAGTGAGACCAAGTTAGCTCCAGACGTATTGACCAGTTCTTTCTTCTGGGCATGGCTGACTTGGCTGGGAGGGTGGTATAGGTGCTGGGCAAGCCTACTCCACCTGATAATGTCCCGGGCACTACAGCGACCCATAAAATAGCATGGATTAAAAGTTGCTTGCTCTGTATAAATCATCTAAAAATTAGATGAAAAGGCCAAAATTATGTAAGTCATTATCGCCATCTTATCTGGAGAATACAGCCAGCACTGCACTCCGCAGCAGCTGGCATCACCACCACCAACCTCACGGCCATCTCCGACATGTAACTATCCACTACTGTGTAAGTAGTGTAGGCATACCAGCCAGATGGCCCATGACTTAGAAGTCGAAAAGAAGGTTTGTTTTTTTAGCTACGAGGAATAAATAGAATGTAGATCTAACTTCACTATTAAATTCGAAAAATACATGTTCCACGGTGACACAGCAGCAGATGCACACACTGACATGTTCCGTGCATTATTACGTATGATCGACCTTTGGATCGACCAATGGCGGACGATCTTTAGTGGCAGACTGGCGGTCGAATCATCGTTCTAGGTCCCGCAACCACCGTTTGCGTGGAACATTATACAACTCGCTGAAATGAAGAAATGAGTATGGTAATATGTAGTTCAGTGTGTGTGTATGCGCCTAACTATCATCTGGGTGATTAATATTCTCTCCAGCACGTTTAAACCTCCTCTAAAAAAATATCCTTTTGGATGTCTTGTGGCTAGTAACAGCTTTGTAAGCACAAGAACTTTTGTATTGTAATTCGAAACATTGAAAGGACTGTAAATATCAATGTGAAAGTTTGTGTGTAAGTAGTATACGAGTATGTTTGTTAAGTACGATAAACTTGTGCTATTCCGATTTGAATCTTATCAATAACGGAATCTAATAAAGTTCATTCCACAACGCAACAAAATTAAAGAATATCTTCTCCACCAATACACAACTAATTTCCAATACTACCCCAGTCCGCTGCGCCAACAATGAGCTATAAAATATTAACCTATTGATAAGACGTCATTCTTCACATAATGTCTCGGTATATCCTGGAGGAACGTTCGGCGGTCATTGTGCAGAATATCCACCCTCTTTAACCGGGACATTATGGTCGGTTAATCTACGAAGTGGCTGTAATATCTTTAGTTCATTGTTGGGCGAAGTATTTGTAAACGAAATGTCGAGGAATTGGGGATAGTTTATTTTTTAGGTTTTTGTAAGTGGATTATTGAATTGCAGAAATTCTCTGTTTGCCTTATTAAAAACGTTGGTCAAGTTCGGAGTAGTTTTACTACCTTTTGTTTCTATCAGTCAACTTTGAAAATTGTTGTCTCGGAAAAAGACAAAGCTGTTCTACTGAATTTTGAAATATCTTGAATCGGTTTAAGCTTGCAGATCAAGATTTTATTCGTAAAGATATTCCACATTAATAAAAATGTTTTTAAACTAAACTATCCAAAGTCAAAAAAGTTTTCATAGTTCGACAATTCAGGCGCTAGATTATAGTGGCAACGATAGCTGATAGATTTAGTTCGCCGATATGGAGGTGTTTTGTGCGGAGGGTGATCATGTAGGTTGAAAACGCCTGGGTGGTCATTCTCTGTATGGCCGCTTCCTGTCATAATTATGTAGGTACATATAGTAGTGCTATTTGTTTAATTGTGTAGATATATTATAGTGTTATTTGTTCCTTTACTAACCCGTCTACATTGTGTTTTAATTGTCTTTACTAACAAAACTATGGATATCTCATTTGTCCGAAATAAAGTATTTTTATTTTTTTTATTTATAGTTACTTAAATGGTGGGTTTTTCTAACAAAGTTCCTTATACTTTTCTTTACAATTTTATTGACTTTGTAAAAATCATTAGGGGAGAATATTTAGTGGTAGGTATCCAGTCAACCATTAAGTATTGTCCCGTGATGTTTTTGTTTATTTATTTTTTCTATCATCATCATCATCATCAGCCTGTTGCAGTCCACTGCTGGACATAGGCCTCTCCAATTGCACGCCACCTAGATCTATTTTCGGCTTCTCGCATCCAGTTTGTGCCAGCCGTCTTGCGCAAATCGTCGCTCCAACGTGCCTGAGGACATCCTACACTACGTAAGCAAACGGCAAACGTATTTTTTCTAATTAGTATTTTATTTCCAGTTATCGCATGGTGGTTTCGGATACGGAAGCGGGGGCGGCGGCGGGGAGAGGAGAGCGGACTACGGTGCGAGGGAGCAACATGAACTCGCCCTACACCACGCGCTGCATACGGAGGAAACTCCTGTGAGTTGCTGAATGGACTATTGTTTGGTCTAAGGCTAAAATCTACAGTCCGCACTTTGACTTTGCTAAGCAAAAACTTTGACTTAGACAATTTTTGGTATTTATAAAGCGATCGTCACACAAAGTTTTTGCTTAGTAAAGTCGAAGTTTTTCAAATTTAGAATGTAAACCAATCAAAAATAATGGCCTAAACTTTGCTTCTCTGTTATGACTATGAAGTTCGTTTTACTTTATTCGTTTATTGAAAATGTATTTTTTGGAAATATATTTCCTTGCTAAAAATATTTCTAATTATAGTAATTTAGATAAAAAACTTTATTTGCAACTCTTCCATTCATTTTTTATTGAATTTATTATTTATTATTATTATTAAAACCTTGACATTGGCTTTAATAATTACATAAGTACTTATTTACCATAATTAAAACAAAAACAATTTTTGCTCTAGCAATATCTTAATCAAATGAATGTCCAATAACCGTTCGATAGGAATTTAATATTACAGTATCGGGGACGCAAGGAATTTAGAATTTTCCTTCTACAAAATATCCTTATGTTCTTTATAAAAATATTTCAAGTTTATTAATTTTGTTTTTTATTATAGAATGCAGCGATGGATGATACGACCGGGTTTATGACGGATCTACCTCTTTTAAAAAGTAAGTGTTATGATTTTACCGGAAGTAACAGGTCTTTTTTCGTTTTTTTAACGGAAGTGGACGTTTTTAAGTAGGTGGTAAATTCGGAGTTTTGTCCTTTCCCGTTCCCGCGGGAATATCGGGATAAAAAGTAGCCTATGTATAACCTTCCTCGATAAATGGACTATCGAACACAAAAAGATTTTTTCAAATCGGACCAGCAGTTCCTGAGATTAGCGCGTTCAAACAAACATACAAACTCTTCAGCTTTATAATATTAGTATAGATATTTAATTACTTATTATTAAAAAAAAACTTCTTACACCTATGTTTTTTAAAACTACTTATTTATAAAAGATGTCTGTCAACATTTGTATAAAAATGTTTTTATTTTTTTTTATATCTATTATTTATTATCTGTAGATTTAAACAACCCAATGTAATTAATTTAAGGAAGCTTATAAATAGGGCTTGTTTAGTTTATTATTATGTTTTAATTTAAAAAGAAAATATGTAAGTTCTAACCTATAGATTGCCTAAAGTAAAGTTAATATTCGCAGGCCAGGTGCTCAGAGTAATAAATAAATAAAAGCCTCAATTTTACATTACTACTTGTCCATTATTATAACGTACTTAATAAGTAATTAAGTAGCTACATAATTAATTAACTTAGACAAAACGACGTCACTTCTTACTTGGCGCCATAAAACGGTCCACCGTAAAACTCCATCCTCTTTAACGATTTTACCGGAAGTTTATTCCTACTTAGGCGCGAAAACTAACTTTTTAATCAAAGTAGCCGCTTTTAGTGTTGTGCCCGTAAAGATATGATACAGTTAACAGTTTTGCCGAGTCATTCATTTGTTTTTGAATAATCATGGTACGGTTAGCAAAAAAATAGTTTTACAGTTAATTTTACCATTGTTCGACCTTATAAGGAAGACTTATCAAGATTTTAGGAAATTTAGGTGATATTTTTTATTTGATTTTGGTGTTTGTGCTATTGCTTTTATTGCATGTTATTAAAATAAATATTTACGTTACTCACGAAACTACCAAAAATTTAGAACATAATTCAAAAAGC
This sequence comes from Idaea dimidiata, assembly GCA_949358125.1. Classification (NCBI taxonomy): domain Eukaryota; kingdom Metazoa; phylum Arthropoda; class Insecta; order Lepidoptera; family Geometridae; genus Idaea; species Idaea dimidiata. The sequence goes on from OX442342.1 coordinate 5,046,364, forward strand.
CTGCGAATTCTATTAGTAAATATATAGTTATATATAATTAATTCAAAAGTTTTTGAATAATATTTTATGTGCTTTATGTACTTTACTTAGGTACATACAAAAGATGTAGGTATCTAAGAATAATGAAGTGATGTGTAGATGACGGTGTATGAGGATGTTTGTAGCTCTAACATTAATAATTAATTATATACTAAAGTGATTTCTATTGCTAACTCTGTATATCTGTCCGTCTTAAGGTTTTAAGCTTCACAACACAATTATGACCATTATCTCTTTCTATTGTTAATTTAACACGTGACGATCAAGATAATAATCATGTGCCTATCAGATAAATTCCGATCTAAAAAAATCACATTTAGACATGTACTTTTTTGCTAACCTTACCAAACTTTCTACCTACTAATTTAAATTGCATAGTCCATCTCGATAGACTAAATATGTATTATTAACTTATCAAATATTTTATTCTTAAATAGATGACCCGATTTTGATAAAACTGTAATTAGAATCCATACACTTATCGGATACATGTATCGATACTAAGTGGTATGAAAAAAAATCGATTCCGTGTCAAACTGATAAGACTAAAATCATTCAATTCTTTTTTTTTTTAATTTACGGGTTATAAAAAAATTAGTTGTTTTTTCTTTGTTGATCGCAAATCATTCTGTGATTTTAGAACTTGGAAATTTCTTGAAAGCTTCTGGTATTCGTTAAAGCAAAAAAAATCAATGAGTTCCAACCATATAATATAATTAATTATATAATTTTAAATCGAAAAAATATAAAAAACATGAATTCGGCTGGCCTTATAAATACTTACGTAAATTTTTGCGTAGAAATCTTTGTTACGGCCAACGTAAAAAAAAAACAATCTTAAAAAAACTTTATTTAAAATATCTCCCCTTAAAATATCGAGCACAATCCCACCCAACCCTATTCACTAATCGAATTCTTATTTCAAAAAAATAACTGACCACTAAATTCGCGCCTTTCAAAAAAAGAGACTGTTCAATGTTGCCAGTATGGTGCAAAGCTAATGACAAGCTAATGTTTATTGTATTAGGGTTGCCATAGTGAAATATTACAATGATAATGGTGATCACGCTGCGCGCATGTTTTGGGCGTGTCAATGATTGTTAAGCGCGCCATTGTTGGTAGACGTTAGAGGGAATTTTGTAATATTTAGTAATCACAGTCAATTTTTACACGAGCACCTACTGAGATTTATTGTGTGTTTCTTCTGCGTCTCGTTTTTCGTAATAGAGATTCGGAAATTAGCTTTGTGTGTTATTTTTTATGGCTTTTGTTACAGAAATAGCATGATATTTTGACGTTATGAAATGGTAACTTCGTACTTTTTTCGGTATTTACCAAAAGCACTAAATACCCCATTTTTTATAAACGTTAATTAATGCGCAGCGTAACTATGCATCGGTTGTCTTTTACTGTCACATGAAGTTTCAAAGTTGATAGACAGAGACAAATGTCACATAACTTAGTCGTGTGTAAATAATCTTACTAATATTACAAACGCGAAAGTTTGTATGTGTGTATGTATGAATGTTAGCTTGTTACTCTTTCACGCAAAAACTTCTGAACCGATTGCGATGAAACTTGGAATATAGGTAGCTGGGGACCTGGATTAACACATAGGCTACTTTTTATCCCGATATTCCCGCGGGAACGGGACTTAAGCGGGTGTAACCGCGAGGCGCAGCTAGTATTTTATAAATAAGGGGTGACATACGAAAAGTACTAATTACTTAGTACGGTCAGCAAAGAACTTATGGTACCAGATGCATATTTTAAAGTTTTAATTTATTTTTTTCATTCTGGATGATATGTCGACATAGTCCCGCTTTGGCAAACAGTTGAAACGATAATTTAAAAATGCGTATGAAATACAAATAATTCAATAACCAAAGTAAAGAGACCATGGGCAACAAATAACTCACGCGAAAAACGAACATCCATGAATTTTAGCTGAAATAGCAGCCGAAACTTGCAAAATTGACATGGAAAATAATTTCAAATGAATCAACTCCAGTAGAAGACCAGAAGCGCATATTTGACCTATGTAATTTTTCATAAATTAAATGAAAAACACTGAAAATTTAATTATATTTTCATTATTAAAATATTACATAAGCAGTAGTTTTTCTTCTAATTAAAGTTAGGAAACTGAAATTAAATCATTATAATATAATTACTTAGTTAATCTTACTAATATTATAAACGCGAAAGTTTGTATGTATGTATGTGAGTTAGTTACTCTTTCACGCAAAAACTACTGAATCGATTGCGATGAAACTTAGAATATAGGTAGCTGGAAAACTGGAATAACATATAGGCAAATTGTATCCCGATATTCCCGCGGGAACGGGACATACGCGGGTAAAACCGCAAGGCGCAGCTAGTGATATTATAAACGTGAAAGTTTGAATGTATGTATGTGACTTATGTTACTCAATCACGTAATAACCGCTGAACCGATTACCAAGAAACTTGGAATATAGGTAGCTGGAAACCTAGAATAACACATAGGCTATTTTTTATCCCGATAATCCCGCGGGAACAGGACTTACGCGGGTGAAACCGCAGGGCGCTGCTAGTCTTTATATAATTTCGCAAAAGATGTCGCGCTCTGGCAAAAAAATGGTCACTTTACCAATGCCACATAGCCCCTCATTCTCCGAATTCTAACCTACAAATTTGTTCCAGCAATGAAAGGACGAGACGGGCTTGGCGGCGCGGGCTCATGTGCTCCGAACGACGTGTTCTGTTCAGTACCGGGCCGTCTGTCCCTTCTGTCGTCGACTAGCAAGTACAAAGTGACGGTGGCTGAGGTTCAGAGAAGATTGTCGCCTCCGGAGTGTTTGAATGCTTCTCTACTGGGCGGGGTTTTGAGGAGGTTAGTTGATTTTTTTATTCAGGACGGGCTAAGTTGCTCTGGTCTACTGTCGTCGACTAGCAAGTACAAAGTGACGGTGACTGAGGTTCAGAGAAGATTGTCACCTCCGGAGTGTTTGAATGCTTCTCTACTGGGCGGGGTTTTGAGGAGGTTAGTTGAATTTTTGATTCAGGACGGGCTAAGTTGCTCTGGTCTACTGTCGTCGACTAGCAAGAACAAAGTGACGGTGGCTGAGGTTCAGAGAAGATTGTCACCTCCGGAGTGTTTGAATGCTTCTCTACTGGGCGGGGTTTTGAGGAGGTTAGTTGAATTTTTGATTCAGGACGGGCTAAGTTGTTCGTGCCTACTGTCGACGACTAGCAAATACAAAGTGACGGTGGCTGAGGTTCAGAGAAGGTTATCACCCTTCGGAGTGTTTGAATGCTTCACTACTGGGCGGAGTTTTGAGGAGGTTAGTTTGATTTTTGGTTCGGGACGGGCTAAGTTGCTCGGGCCGAATATCTTTTTTGTCGTCGACTAGCAAATACAAAGTGACGGTGGCTGAGGTTCAGAGACGGTTATCACCTCCGGAGTGTTTGAAAACTCCACCGAGTAGAGAAATGCTATGGAAGTTAGTAACAAAAATATTACAAAAAGAAATGCATCATCGAAAATTCCCCCGTTACTCAGAATTCGAACCTGTGCCCCTCGTTTGTCAGGCGTGGTTTTAACATTATTACTATTTTAAAAAAAAAACATAGGAATCATTTTGATAATTTATCAAACGATTAAGTTATAAATTACACAATAAAATTAGAAGTCAAGTACAATTTTATTGAACCATAAAATTACTAGAATATGCTTTTATAACAATATAATTATAATCCCGCAAAAAAAAAAGATATAATCCACCACCTGTGAAATAAAATGCGTAGGTAGCCATGTTAATCTGTTTTCTTCTGTAATTATGTTTTTTGTGTTGGCAACACTTTACATGTTGCGGTCTAGGGTACCGGTCGGGTGTTTTTTGATCGGATACGTATTTAGCGGTTTTAAAAAAGCATGAATAGGCGGTCTCTTAAATAATAACCTAGGATTTAACATGTTCGGTGCGGAAGCAAATTATTAGAACTAACAGTGGAAGCGTTACATGACAATTGTGGCTAGTACCAGTACTCTCTTTCAGTTCAATGCTATAATAATTATTGACTTGTACGATGGGTTCCATAAAATACCTATAAATTTATTATTCCATCACCCTTTTTTCCTTATTTATTTTTCTTAAATACCTATAGGCCTCTCCAATTGCACGCCACCTAGGTCTATTTGCGGCTTCTCGCATCCAGTTTGTGCCAGCGGCCTATATCCAGCAGTGGACTGCAACAGATTGATGATGATGATGAAATACCTATATTATCCATCACCTGGTTAAGCAGGCACTAAATCCAACAATCATTTTAAAAGTTAGTTGATTACACATTACATATTAAATTTGATTTGTAATGTACGAGTATACAATTTGTAACGGGTAAACCCTTTTAATCCGAAAGGGGGTTATTCTAGACGTCTAGGCGAACACTTTTTGTTCTACGACTTTCGAAAATTCAAACGTTTTTTTTTGTAAATTTTGAGATTACGTTTTGTTGAAAAAACAGCTGCGTTTGAAAATAAAGGTAATTGAAGGTTTGATTGTTGTAGACCAAACTAAATAAAAGGACAACATAAGGTCAATGACCTCGAACTCTCAGAAACAGCTGATTTTCAAGTAAACTTTACACCTAAATTTTTCGAAAAGTACTTCGAATTTCCAAAAGTTGTAGAACAAAGTTGTTCGCCTAGACGTCTAGAACAACCCCCTTTCGGATTAAAAGGGCTTACCCGTTACACCTTGTATACAGGAATATAGAGGAAAAACATTTGTCTTATATACGAGGTCTAGTGATGTGACAGAGACTAAATAAAACAAAAAGTTAGAAATTTAAATGTTTATTTATTATTCAGGATAACTAACATAATACACTTTTTAAATTTACACGATCCGCCAACATAATTACATTTTACTTACATTTTACCGGGTCTAAATCGCGAGTATTAATATTATTTATTTTCATAATTCATAATTCGTTTATTTAATAATCATGGGATTGTTTACCTATGTAAACCCAAGATCTACATCTTTCTAAATACTTAATAAAAGGTACATAAATTGTTCGCCTTTTTGGGCATATGAAAATTGTATTTTTTTTGTATTATTCAATTTTTTACCTCGACGTTAAGATCATGTTACAATGATCTTGAGAAAACACAAATTTCAGCGCCGCACCTAGGGAAAGCGTTTCGTAAGCGTTGCGTTTTCGTATTGTATGGTATACAATACGAAAATATCCTGTAACGCGCTGAACGTGTTAAATAAAATTACTGATAATTCGACTATAGAAAAGACAAAAATGCATTTCGTTATAACTTCAATTCTATTAAAAAAATATATTATTATAAATGCGAAATATTAGATATTTGTTAGTTTGAATTTCAATCACACAGAAACTACTGAACCGATTGCGATGAAAATATGTGTATGCAGATGGATGGAGATCTGGATAAACATACTAGGCTTTTAAGCCGATATTCCGATATTATATTTAACAGTTAAATGGATTCTGAATTTTGTATTTACACACCACCGAAAAATACAAAAAATAAGTATAGGTACCTACAAAGAAAAACGTAAACAGCCGCAATGGGCTGCAGTCTTATCGCTTAAAGCGTCATCTTCCAGGTACATTTTTAATGGACAAGAAGTTCATTGAAGTGATATGGCCGTTGTCTTAAATTTAACAAATTTATCTCATTAAATCGTAAATTCAGTCAAATTGTAGAAGCTAGTTATAGAGCTGAAGTAATGAAAAAACAATACCAATTCTAATGAATTTAATTATTAAACATAATTAACTAATAGCATTACTTATCCAAGCTAATTAGCAAAAAAAAAAATTAAACTAAAAGAAAACAAAAATGGGAACTCTCCGGCGGGGAATCGAACCCCGGTCTCCCGCGTGACAGGCGGGGATACTGACCACTATACTACCGAAGACTTATCTATCACTATTGAAATTTAGAAACGCATTATAAAGCAGTTGAAAATCCATCAAAATGACTGAAAATATGCATCGAATCGAGACAATGAAACTATGATGTACTAGCTGCGCCCCGCGGTTTCACCCATGCCAATAAGGTTGCCTGGAAGAAATCGCTTTAAGCGATAAGGCCGCCTATTTGTTCAACATTTATTTAGTTTCAAATTTTATTTTGAAATGTGTTGTTTTTTTTAATATTTTTGTGATTGATCAAATAAAGCATTATCTATCTATCTATCTATCTACTAAATAAATACAATACTAAGTTCCCTAGTATAATTGTTTTGTCCGAAACATTAATAAAAGACGATCGAAATACAAAAAAAGACACAAAGTTCATGTTTTGTGACTTTGAAAGTTGTCAGTAAATTTACCTACCTACCTATTTAGTACGACCTTAGTTGGTCCGCGTTTATTAATAAGCCGATATAAGTATAATTCAACCTTTGAATCCAATAGGAAACTTGAAAAAAGACCTGTCAATTAAGTCAACCGAGTTGTATTGTGTGTTGTAAAGAGATACGTACGTAGGTAGGTACTTTCTAAACTAATCATTCTAATCAATCATAGATATATTATCAACAAATATTAATACTAGTCGCGTCTAGCGGTTTCACCTGCTTGTCTCCGTACCGTAGGAATATCGTTGACGACCTCTGTGGCGCGTCGGGCAACGCTTGATTGCAATACAGACGGTAGCGGTTTCAATTCCCGCCGAGCGCCAATATCTTATTTTCCTAATAAGTAAAAATGAATCCCTATTTCCTTTGGTCACGGCATCACGCCTGAACGGCTGGACCGATTTCGATAATTCTTTTTGCGTTGTCTTCGTTATAATCAGGAGATGGTTCTTATGGAAGAAAAAATATGCTGAACCGATTTTGATAAATCTTACCGCGGGAAGTAGCTAGTTTATGCTTAAAAATTAATATTTGTATCTGGTCTGATTGTCTTTCTATGTATAATGATATGTATGTATTTAAAAAAAAGGTGTAATATGTAGTATATCCGTTGTCCGGTACCCATAGTACAAGCCTAGTGCTTAGTTTGGGGCTAGATTGAGCTGTGTGTAATGTCGTGCAATATTTATTTATTTATCTGTACGAGTATGATCTAAACTGAAAATCCACGTCGGATTCATCGAATATTGTTGATTATTTTCTGACGCAATGTTTTAGATTATTTTCGTTTGTAGCGTTTGTAAATGACATTTTTCCGTACATTTTTGTGTAGTTTAAAAAAAAAACTTCTTATTGTTTGCCGTTGGACATTTTAGATTTTTTTTCTTTCTAAAATGTGCTAATTCTTGAACACCTTTCGACATTTTCATTTAAAATCTACACCAAAATGTAGAGGGAACAATGTCATTTCTATTCTGTCTAAGCTTTTGTTTTTTTAAATACAGAAACCAAGCCATAACGCAAACTTTCACATTTTTAGTATTAGTAGATATTCATACATAGGTACCTACTAGGTATCTATAAGATTGATATAATACATATCTATGGATAATTGGATATTACGAATTAATCAAACGTTAAAATATTTTTATCCGCTTGAATGTTGCACAAAGAGACGCTGTCAAAACTTGACTTGACCGCCATTATTCGAAATTCAAACTTGGAGAAATCAAATTGGGAAGGTACTTACCCACCTCTTACCTATTGTACTTAAAGAATTTTGTTTTTTTTGACATGTGTCTCAGTGTTTTTAATTGTGGCTTATTTTGGCTGGTCATTGGCAACATAAACATACCTACAGATCGACAGATAGAAAGACAGTGAAGTAAAAGGGTAAGGGAGTAAAGGGTACAAACTAGGACGCGATCATTTGATGTAACTCAATGCCGTCAGATGGCGTTAACATGCCTAAGTTGTAGTGAATGGAAAGATATTGAAGAGATAATTCGGCGTATGAGTCACCGCGTCGGTAGACTAAGAGGCCTAAGTCGCATTCCCCGGATTGGATTGAGATGCGTTGGTTCGAATCCCGCCTGACGTAGACCGTGCGCTGTGTTTTTGTGAATATATCTTTTCTTTAAAAATAGTTCTAAGTAAAAGGGTGTATTTAAACCCATGGCCACGGAAATAGTTTGAACCAACGAAGTATTCCCAAAGTTTAAGCCCGCTAGCTAATCGGGAAGTGCTTCAAATTGAAGTTTCAAGATTCCGCCCGGACCGACAAACAAACAAAGAAATAAAAAAACAAACAAGAAAAGTGAGAGTTTAAAAACGTGGGAAAAATGACGTCCCTGTAGCGAAATTTCAACTGCATTTTAGTCACTTTGTTATTATCATCGAATGCTCCTTAACACTATCATCAGAAATCACAAAATCGAATAAATGACAAGGCTCGCGCCTCACTATAATACAATAGTTGTAATAATAGTTGTTATAGCGAGAAATACAAATAATAATCAGTGAAAATTACAACTGTAGATCATTGTATACCTTTATTCGCAATAAATGATTTGATTTGATTTGACTGTCCAGAACATTCGTTCATGAGATATACAGCCCGGTGACAGTCGGACAGTGGAGTCTTAATAAAAAGATCTCGTTTTTACTTATTGGATACAGAACCCTAAAACTTATAAGACTGCGGGTTATAGCCAAAGAAAGTCAAGAGCACTACATCATTTAACGCCCGCGCATGTACCTACCTACCTAGGTAGGTGCCTATAGAAACCGCAACCACTTTAATATCGATTACTTAAACGTCAATGTCAAAATTGTATAAAGAATCAATGGCCGCATGAAAACCAACAGCAAAGCCGACCGCGACGACGGACGCAGAAAAAAGAAAAATTATTTGTATTTTTAGGGTTCCACAGGTCGGAACGTTAGGAAACGTTTTCATTACCGTCAGCAACACGTTTGGAGATTTATTTTTAAATCGCTCGTTGCAATACAGGCAATTAAAAAAAATCGATTTTTGCTGTTTTCGATGTCGGACTCCTCCAACCACTCGTTGCAGGATTCACTTGGAAAACCACAGAAATCGACCGAAAATCCGAGAGTCGCACGATAAGCAGTAGGTCTCGGTTGTTGTTTCTGATAGCAATCGTTAGGTCAAGTTAGAGGCCATAAGGCGACTTGAAAATTCTAACACTAGGTGAGCCACACCATGACACAAAAAGAAGAAGATAATCCTACTAATAATATAAAGCTGAAAGTTTGTGAGTATATGTGTATGTATGTATGCGTGTTTGTTACTCAATCACGCAAAAACTACTGAACCGATTGCGATGAAACTTGGAATATAAGTAGCTGGATACTGGGAATAACACATAGACTACAGGATATGCCAGCAGGAACGGTACTTATGCGGGTGAAACCGCGGGGCGCAGCTAGTTTGTAATAAGTAGGTACTACTTATATACAAATTTAGAAGGTATAAGTCTGTCGTCTTGTACTTACTCATAACTGACTTGTATTAACTGGACTTATTCTGATAATAAGTTATTTCAATTATCTATACTTATAATAAAGGAAGAGAGGACAAAAAGTCTGTACTTGGAAGTAAATTTAAAAAAAAGTTGTCTGACTTAGGAAAAGTAGTAGAACAAAATTATATAAATTTCTTCTATGGTTTTCGCGATTTTGCATAATAAAACACTTTATTTATCCGGTTTTATCGCGTTTTCTCTGAGATCTCAGTCAACCTTGAAAAAGCCAACTGTAAAGTTGGCGAAAGCCCGGGTCAAATAATGAATAAAAACGCGATAAAACCGGATAATTAAAGTGTTTTAAAATTATATAATTTCGAAAATTCATGTCTGTCTGTCGGTCGTGGTATATTTGTACCTTGCATCGAAATCCAATTAGTAGAACCCGAGTAATGAACGAACAAGTACAACCGATCGAGAACCGCTCGGCCGCGCCCGTGATTACGGGTTTATCACTTTCGCGGGTGACACCGAGGGGCGCAGCTAGTCAATAATACAAGCCTTAGTTAGTTAGTGCTTCAGATTGATCTGAGGTTAGTTAGTGCTTCAAATTGATCTGAGGTTAGTTAGTGCTTCAGATTGATCTAAGGTTAGTTAGTGCTTCAGATTGATCTGAGGTTAGTTAGTGCTTCAGATTTATCTTAAGGTTAGTTAGTGCTTCAGATTGATCTGAGGTTAGTGCTTCAGATTGATCTGAGGTTAGTTAGTGCTTCAGATTGATCTGAGGTTAGTTAGTGCTTCAGATTGATCTGAGGTTATATAGTGCTTCAGATTGATCTGAGGTTAGTGCTTCAGATTGATCTGAGGTTAGTTAGTGCTTCAGATTGATCTGAGGTTAGTGCTTCAGATTGATCTGAGGATAGTTAGTGCTTCAGATTGATCTGAGGTTAGTTAGTGCTTCAGATTGATCTGAGGTTAGTTAGTGCTTCAGATTGATCTGAGGTTAGTTAGTGCTGCAGATTGAACTGAGGTTAGTTAGTGCTTCAGATTGAACTGAGGTTAGTTAGTGCTTCAGATTGATCTGAGGTTAGTTAGTGCTTCAGATTGATCTGAGGTTAGTTAGTGCTTCAGATTGAACTGAGGTTAGTTAGTGCTTCAGATTGATCTGAGGTTAGTTAGTGCTTCAGATTGATCTGAGGTTAGTTAGTGCTTCAGATTGAACTGAGGTTAGTTAGTTCTTCAGATTGATCTGAGTTTAGTTAGTGCTTCAGATTGATCTGAGGTTAGTTAGTGCTTCAGATTGATCTGAGGTTAGTCAGTGCTTCAGATTGATCTGAGGTTAGTTAGTGCTTCAGATTGAACTGAGGTTAGTTAGTGCTTCAGATTGATCTGAGGTTAGCTAGTGCTTCAGATTGATCTGAGGTTAGTTAGTGCTTCAGATTGATTTCTCTGTTTTATCAGTTTTGTTTTTAATGTTTTTTTTTGTAATTTAATTATTTAATTGTATTATTGTAGTTTTATTGTGTATTTTAATTTCTAGTGCTATTTATTTTAATTAATTTATTAACTACATTTTTTTCTATAAATACGGAACCCTACTACAAAAATCCAAATCACTCTTACCAACCTAACCAAATCCAACTTTTTCCTAACGGCGAATTTCATAATTATCGTCGAAAAAGGCTTGATTGATAATCTTTCTAATCGGATACCCGATTATTCGGCCACTATCGGATGACCATCTCGATTGTATCGAGTATCGAGTGACTATTCATTCGATTACTTTAGCATCGATTGTTAATTCCTTTATTGTTGGTCTCGTTAGCGCTGTGGCGCATCCCTTTGTTATTGGGTAAGCAGACGTGTGGAAATGTTAGCGGTTTTATAATACTTTTGTCTAATTAAGTAAAGATACGTATTTGTAAAGATACGGTCCAATAAACTATTTCGTCGGCGTAAATCTTTAGATCCTCCATTATGCTACGCTAAATCTTCATCTCTTAATATATAAAAACTAGATTTTGCCCGCGGCTTCGCTCGCGTTAAGAAGTATTATCTTTCATCCCTTAGTTTATCCCCTTGGGGGGTAGAATTTATCAAAATTCTTAGCGGATGCCTACGTCATAACATCTACTTGCATGCCAAATTTCAGCCCGATCCGTCCAGGGGTTTGGGCTGTGCGTTGATCACTATGTCAGTCAGTCACCTTTGAGTTTAATATATATTTAGGTAGAAGATAGATGAATTCCTATTTTCCTTGGTCACGGCATCACGCGTGAACTGCTGGACCGATTTCTCTCATTCCTTTTTTGTTGAGTTTGCTTATATCACAAGAAAGTTCTTATGACAGAAAAAATGCTGAACCGGTTTTGATAAATCGCGGGGCGCATGTAGTCCCTTATAAGTAGGTACTTAGTACTTAGTAACGTACCTAGTTGACCGTTTTCTATTTGGATGACGACATTTTATGCCATAAAAATAGTACCTAAGTAAGTACTTTTACAGAAAGCGCCGATTAGATAAACTGTGATAAAACCTAACCAGTGAAAAATATAGGGGTAAGCCATTACCATATACCCCCTATGTTTTTTTTTCATTTTGTAATTAGAATAGAAAGAAAATTTCCTAAAAAAACATTATGGCGCATGACATCAAACTTAAGGCTTACAAGTTTCATCGAAATCGGTTAATTAGCTACGAGATTTTAAAACGCGGGTTTCCTCGCGATATGTACCTTTAGAGAGCGATGTTAATATCGGACAAAGGTATTTATTGTATTTCAAGTGATCATTACATCCAATTAAATAAAAAAAAGTTTGACTTTGACTTTTTGACTTTGACTTTATTTCATAAAAGAAGACAAGAAAAGACTAAACACTCTGCGAAGGTGAAAAATACTTCTTAGAATCATTCTCAGTTTTTGTTAGAAGGCTTTGATTTTAAAAGCGTAAACCAAAGGTAGGTAGATAAACCCTGTGAAGTTGATAAAAATAAGTTTTAATTTGAAATCCATTCGCGACTGGTTCTCTCGGCGAAACCGATATTAGCTCAATTTTGTACATCGCGCGTCCCGACTCCGACCCTTAGAAATAATTCGAACAATTTAATAATAGGGTAGGTAAGTAAGTATGTAGGTACTGAGATACGTATAGTCGCCTATAGAACCTCGGTTCCCTTCTCAAACCATTTGCCGAATGTGATACTATTATTTTTCCTCTTTTATATGGCTTTATTCCATTTGGACATTAGCCAGTGTCAAGTATTATTAATATTTGCAAGTTGTTTGCATAGAAACAGTCAAGTCGTCATAGTAAAAGTCAAGTCGAAGGAATCATTATAAGCCGGCGGCCATTTTTTACAGTGATTGTTCACGGAGCTTTGGAAACAACGCCATGTTTTGCACAGATTTTCACTTTCGTTACACTTGTACACCTTCACGAAACTAAATTGATTGATTAATATGCCTCCGAAATTAAACAATTTACACGCATTTGAACTAGGTTTCACAAAAATGAAAATTAAGCAACACATCTCCTCAATGCGTTCCCGCCGAAAACTCTAATGTGATACTAGATTTTTTTTTAATCGGGCGTTAAAGCCATAGACAATTTCTGCTCGCTCTTTGCGCGGTAGCTTTATTCAACCCCGTTATCTACAGCATCGTATTCCCAAAACGTTGAGTTGAACTCGACGGGAGCTAATTACAGTAGGTAGTAGAGGTACGAACATATTTCGTAATTTGTTTTTTTGTTTTCATGCTTTATTGCATATTTATTAGATATATTTTTAAAGAAAAAATTCATCTTCAAAAATTACCTAACTCGCGTCCCTGGATCAATACCCCAGTGCCTCAACAGCTCGGCCACGGAAGTTTCCATCTCGAGCAACGAATTTAAGAATACGAATGTTTCCTTGTCTACTATTTTTCCGACTTAGGCTCGCAAGTTAATTTTTGAAGACGAATTCCTTTAAAAATATTTCTAATAGGTACGAACATTTTTTTCAGCGATTCTACAGTTAATCCGATTATCTTATGTTATAATATAAATTTATAAACCAAGATAGACAATTAGACATGTAAAAGTAACGTAAAATTTAGTTAGTGTAAAAAATACAGAGAATGCTGAATCATCCATCATCGTAAGCCGGCAATCCTTAATTTGACTATTGACGGGCTATTGAAAAATAATTGACGTGACAATATAAATATTTTGCATGCCAAATTCACAATAACACCTTGAAAAGAATCAAAAAACATTTGCGAAAGTAAAATACAAATACCTACCTATATTTACTCTCGCTCGTAAAGTCGTTTTTGTGTAGTTATTTTTTTTTTAACTTTAATTTCGCTACTCGACGGCAGATGGCGTTAGAAGTTTGTAACTGTAAAATGCTTTTCATCGCGTAATTCTCGACCCAAAACATCAAAATAAAGCATTTTCATACATAGATTAATAAGTAGTACCTCTGTATTTTCATGTAACTATTGGAATTATTTACTTTTTGCAATCAATCAATTCTCTAATATATTGTTTTTTTTTGCAGAGCGAAAAGCAAAAATGGCGGCAGGTTACTCAGGGAGAAATTAGAGAAGATAGGTTTGAATTTACCCGCGGGTAGAAGAAAAGCTGCTAACGTCACTTTACTTACATCTTTAGTTGAAGGTAAGTGTACAATTTGGTTTTGAATTTCCCTAATCTCTATAGGGAACTAAATAGTTGAAAATTTCGCGGGCACTACACTAATGCAAATATAATACACTAGCTGCGCCCCGCGGTTTCACCCGCGTAACTTCCAATCCCGTAACGTTAATGATCCCTCACGTATGTCATACCAAGTATTGCTTAACGATCATTCAAAGTACTATATAATATTTCTACCTCTAAACCAACCCTGTACCAAGTTTTATGAATATCGGGTCACCCGCTCTTTTTCACCCATCACGTATGTTGTACCAAGTGTTGCTTAACCCGTACGATCATTCAAAGTACCCTATATGTATATTATTTCTACCTCTAAGCCAACCCTGTACAAATTTCACTCATATCGGTTCACGGGTTGTTGAGTTAGAAATACACGACTTTATTTTTATAGCTGCCGTCCCGCAGTTTCACTCGCGTAAGTCCCGATCCCGAGGGAATATCGGGATCAAAAGTAGCCTATGTCATATCTGGATAATGTAGCTTTCTATTAGTAAAAGAATTTTTGAAATAGGTCTAGATGTTTCTGAGATGACCCCCAAAATACATACATACATACATACATGTTACCAACGTAACCTCTTTATAATAATTATACCAACATAAAACAAAATATTAGGAATCAAAAGTACAATGAGATATTGCAAAAGAATTTTTAAAAAGCACTGCAGTTTGGTGACACAGCCGTCTCGCATGGAGCCGACCGATTGAGCCGCGCGGCATGATGCCTCACAGAGTTGGCTGGCCACCCTCATCATCGTCGCCCGCTACGTGTATATGTATATGCACGCTTGGTACTTATTAATTATTTATTGTGGAGTTATTTTCAAACTGTAATATCTCGTGAGATATTCATTGAAATCAAGTGATGTTAAGGACAATTATGTTTAAAATTAAATACTTTTAATGAATAACGTATTTATTTGGATAAGGATTAATATCATATTTACAAAATTACCTTCGGAAACAATGCATTGTTCTACAATAAATTTCATTACTCTAAAAGATGTCATATTTAGTCAACCTTAAGAGTTAGACATATGCTGTCGCGGACTATTTATTAGATCCTTTTTAGAGGAAGAATTCTCTCATATATGGTTTTTATGTAACTCTGACCGTTTACTCAGCGCACGCGACAGAATCTCGGAACAGGGTGATTTTTTTCTCGTTTTTGCAACATTTTTCATGGATGCTCCGCTCCTATTAGTCGTAGCGTAATGTAATATAGCCTATAACCTTCCTCGATGAATGGACTATCAAACACAAAAAGAATTTTTCAAATCGGACCAGCAGTTCCTGAGATTATCGCGTTCAAACAAACAAACAAACAATCAATCAAACAAACAATCAAACAAACTTTTCAGCTTTATAATATTATATAATATAAAAATATAAATAAATATAAAATATAAAATATAAAATATAAAATATAAAATATAAAATATAAAATATAAAATATTAATATTAATATTAATTAATTAATAATATATAATATATAATATAATAATATAATAATAATATAATATAATATAATAATAATAAATATAATAAATAATAAATAATAATAATAATAATAATATATATATATAATATATATATATATAATATATAATATATATTAATTAATTAATATAATATATATAATATATATAAAATATATAATATATATATATATAGTATAGATTCGCTTTCGGTGGGTTCCGGACTCCGGCCATAGACTAAATTATTTAAGGACTTTTTTATCAAATAATTAAGTGTAAACGAACCTTAGTTTTTTAACTGTTAGTTATTTTATTAAGTATACAAGGTGTAGTAAATTCGGAGTGGTGAAAGAATTAAATAATTTTAGGGGAAAATATCTTAATTTGTTCCTGTACTGTGGACGTGGATTCAAATCCTACCCTTTACATGGTATTTTTAAATAGTATTTCTTTAATACGATGAAACTTGCAATATAGGTAGCTGGTTGCCGGAAATATCATTTAGGCTACTTTTTATCCCGATATTCTCTTGGGATCAGGACTTACGCGGGTGACGATGAAACTTTTTATTTTTATTTAATAACAATTGATGTGAAACATCTATAGGCGGTTAAAACCTGACTCATGGCGTATGGCTATATTTTGGCTATATGAAGATACATCTGTCAATGTCAAATGTTTCACATCTGTCAGGCGTCCCGTGCCGACTCACATTTTTTTTTTGTTTATAGCGGAAGCAGTACATTTAGCTCGTGACTTCGGCTACGTGTGTGAGACGGAGTTCCCCGCGCGCGCGCTGGCAGAGTACCTCGCGAGGCAGTACGCGGAGCACGACGCGAGGAGACGACGTGACTTGTTGCAGGCTACCAAACAGGTACATACAAATATCAATTATAGCTGTTTGTTACTATGTAGGTATATTCATTTTTACTATTTACTTCGTGAAGTCTCAATCTATACTAATACTAGTAGTTCGCCCCGAACTGAGACCTCACGCCCCCCTATCTCCCCAACCCCCCTACCGATCCGGCTCATCTTCGAACTCATAAATTCTATTGACCTAAACTATGCGCATACCAAAATTCATGAAAATCGGAGCTACGATACTCAAGTTATCGTCGAACAAACATACAAAGATACAAAGTTACAAAGATACAAGCGCCAGGCCCGTCTACACTGGACCTCACTCGCTTCGCTCGTTCGGTCAATTATAAAGAGGTAACGTTCGTTGGTAATTTAAAAAAATCTTTCAACAATAGAAAGCTAGGTACGTCATCGAGGAGTAACATATTAGGGGTTAAAGTATGAAATTGCCGATTTGTACTGAAAATCTTATTTGTTTATTTTTTTAAATTTTTAACAAATTTATTCAATCAAAATAGTTGCCATTATTATCTATACATTGCCGCTATCTAATGGGAAGGTTATTAATGCCTTTGCGATAGAACTCCGACGATCTAGACTGCACAAATGTGTGAAAGCATTTTGTACTGCCTCCTGGGAAGAAAACTTCTTGTCACGTAGATAATTGTCCAAATCACGAAAAAAATGGTAGTCCGTTGGAGCAAGGTCTGGTGAATACGGAGGATGACGAATGGTTTCTAAGTGCAGTTCCTGAAGGGTCAAAATGGTTTCTCGTGCTGTGTGAGGTCTCGCGTTGTCGTGGAGCAATAATGGTGAAGATCGATTCATGAGTCGGGGCTGTTTTACTGCTAGTTTTGTCAACATGGTTCGGAGTTCGGCACAATAGACATCTGCCGTAATTGCTTGACCAGATCGAAGAAAACTATAGTGAATAACACCATGCTGAGACCACCAAACAGTTACCATTACCTTTTGATTGGTAAGTTTTGCTTTAGGACACTGTTGTGGCATTTGACCTGGGGTCAGCCATTGCATTTTTCTTTTCCGGTTATCATAAAGAATCCACTTTTCATCACATGTTACAATTCGATCCAATATTCCTTCATTTCTGTACCGGTTCAACAAGGCTACACAAGTTTCAACACGCGTTTCTTTCTGCAGATCAGTCAAATCATGAGGCACCCATTTTTCGTATTTTTTTATTTTATTGATTTGACGCAAGTGAGTCAATAAAGTGGGTAAGGTAACGTTAAACCATGCCGCTAATTCCTGGGTAGTTTGACTAGGATCGGCTTCCACTATCTCTCTTAATTCATCGTTATTCACCTGTGTGGGCGGTCTTCCTCGTGGCTCGTTCTTTAAGTCGAAATTTCCATCACGAAAGCGTTTAAACCAAAATCGCACGGTGCGTTCATTAGTAGACCCCTCTCCAAACGCAGCATTGATATTGCGGGCTGTTTCTGCCGCGTTAGTTCCGCGTCGGAACTCGTATTCAAAAATCACTCGAATTTTCGCAGTATCCATCTTTCTTGTCTAAATTGAATAACAAAAACAATTGAAAGTCGATATTCAAATGTTTCACATTTTTTAAAAAAAGAACATCACAGAAACCATTTGAAAAAAGTTTCATTCGAAAACCTCAAACCATGAAGATTCTATGTCAATTCAAAGAACCTATTGCAATAAAACGGCAATTTCATACTTTAACCCCTATTATTAAGCTACTTTTGATCCCGATACTCCAACGGGAACAGGACTAAAACTGCGGGAGGCAGCTAGTGAATTGATAAAAGTAAATCCTCATGAAGAATGTACCTATTAAATTAAATATGTTGTGGATAGAAATAAAAAATCATTTTACGGTTTTATTGGCGTTTTAATCAACATTGTTGTAATTACTAAACAAGACAAAACTGAACTAACGGCTATTTTTAAACAGGCGTCTGAATTAGGCTCCGAAATGTCGGATCGGCATTGCAACAATGCTGATAGAAAAAAATCTATGTTGTAGATATTCAATGAGTGGAAGGGTGTGGTAGAAATCGTCATATAACGAATTATAATATTCTGTGGAATATTTTTTGAACGGGGCCTAATTCTGTAAAAAAAACGCATAGCTCCACTGTAGATTCCAGTCAACGTTTTTAAATCTATGTGGAAACTTAGTTGAAACCTGTGAATAAAAAGTTAAAGTTTTAACATAGTATCGACATAGCTTATTCATACATATATTTGTCGTTACTATGTTAAAACTATGAACCTTCTCGTGGATGTCGTATAGATCCTACACGGTTTTCTTACAGAATTAGGTCCCACGTAAAATAGCTGTGTTTACTTGAGACATTTTTTAAAATTCTCATGTTTAGCTAGAGGGATAACTTAATAAATAATCAAATCACCTCTACCTGAAATAGTATGTATTTAAAAGAAAAATAAATATAAATAATATCTGTTATCTAGTCACTGTAACAGCAGCATAGCAGCTTACCATGGGACTAGATGGCATTGTGTGTTGATCACAGAATTTATTTTTTTATTATCTTAATATTTGTTTCCGTCGATCCAAAGGTAACAAAAGAGCTGATGGACCTGCTGAACCAAGACCGGTCCCCGCTGTGCAACACGCGGCCCCCGCACCTGCTGGAGCCCGCCATCCAGCGACATCTGACGCACTTCTCGCTCATTTCGCACGGGTTCGGTGGGCCGGCGATCGTGGCTGCACTCACGGCTATACAGGTAACTAGTCATCACTTAGTCGATAGATAGCTTTTTGTACCAAAGCACATATTTAACTAATTATTATACAAAAATAACCTAAAACTAATCCTATCCTACTAAATTATAAATGTGAAAGTGTGTGTGTTTGGATGTTTGTTACTTAATCACGCAAAAACTACTGAACCGAGATAAAACTTGGAATATAGGTAGCTGGATACCGGATATGTGATCTGTGATAGCACATAGGCTACTTTTTATCTCGATATTTCCGCGAAAACGGGCTAACGTGGGTGAAATCGCGGGGCGCAGCTAGTCTGTATAATATTATTATACAGGTAGACGTTGTATTAGTGTAATCGTTGACGTTGCCTGACAGACGTTGTTGACGTTGACATATAATACAACGTCTGTATAATAATATTATAGTTAAAAGTTATAGTTTTAACTGTATGTTTCCGCAATTAGCCCTACTATTGGGCCTTTGTGCGTGATTTAAAGCCGTGGGTTTCCTCACGATGTTTTCCTTCACCGTAAGAGCGATGTTAATAGCGCACATAATAATACGTTGTATAGTATAAAAATGTTGGTAACATGTTTGTCTGTAAGTATGTAATGGGGGTAATCTCCGAAACTATAGGATCGATTACATAAATTCTTTCACCAATATATTTATTTATTTTATTTACTTACAAAAAAAGTAACAACATATAACTTATGTATAAAGGTGCCTCAAAAGCTCTTACGAGTTTTACCGTGCACCAGTGAGTCGTTTAAATAAATTTATAAATTGTATAAGACAAATGAATGAAACGATAATAATATTATTCCCATCCTACATCCAACGCTATGTTATGCTTATGATACATCATCATCATCATCATCATCAGCCCGTTGCAGTCCACTGCTGGACATAGGCCTCTCCAATTGCACGCCACCTAGATCTATTTTCGGCTTCTCGCATCCAGTTTGTGCCAGCCGTCTTGCGCAAATCGTCGCTCCAACGTGCCTGAGGACGTCCTACACTACGTTTGCCGAGACGCGGTCTCCACTCTAGAACTCGTTTACCCCAACGGTTGTCGGTTCTACGGCTAATATGGCCAGCCCACTGCCACTTCAGCTTGCTAATCCGGTGAGCTATGTCGAAGACTTTGGTTTTCTGACGGATCACCTCATTTCTGATGCGATCCCTCAGAGAAACGCCGAGCATAGCTCGTTCCATAGCTCGCTGAGCGACTTTGAATTTGTGGACCAACCGTGCCGTTAGTGTCCACGTTTCGGCTCCGTATGTCATGACGGGTAGGACGCACTGATTAAAGACCTTCGTCTTTAGGCACTGTGGGATTGACGATGTAAAAACTCGACGTAGCTTCCCAAATGCTGCCCAACCCAACTGAATTCTCCTGTTCACCTCGCCCTCAAAGTTGTTTTTTCCTAACTGCAATGTTTGCCCTAGGTAAACATATTTTTGAACAACTTCGAGAACGGCGCCGCGTATCGCAATAGGTTCCGGTAGAACATGTTCGTTGAACATGACCTTGGTTTTGTCCATGTTCATCCGTAGGCCAATGCGTACAGAAGAGTCAGCCAGGTCATTCAGCATCCGTTGTAGGTCCTGCAGCGTTTCTGCCATGATGACGATATCATCTGCAAATCGCAAGTGAGAGATATACTCGCCATTAATATTAATGCCACGTCCTTTCCAGTTCAGCGTCTTAAACATATCCTCCATTGCATTTGTGAACAGTTTCGGGGAAATAACATCCCCTTGTCTCACTCCTCGATGCAACGGTATGGGCCTTGTTTGCTGATTCTGTACTTGGACGGACATGGTGGCGGACTCGTAAAGACATCTCATCACTTGGATGTACCGCCAATCTACTTGGCAGCGCTGCAGGGACTCCAGAACAGACCAGATTTCAACCGAGTCAAAGGCTTTTTCATAGTCCACAAATGCTAGACACAGGGGCTGATTATACTCTTCGGTCTTCTGTATAATCTGCCGCACTGTGTGGATGTGGTCTATGGTGCCATATCCGCTCCGAAACCCAGCCTGCTCCGGTGGTTGGAATTCGTCGAGTCTTCGCGCAAGACGGTTCGTGATCACTCTAGAAAACAGCTTATAGACGTGGCTTAGAAGGGATATGGGTCGATAGTTTTTCAGCAGGGTCTTGTCTCCCTTTTTGAAGAACAGGACGACCACACTCCTACTCCACGCCTCTGGAGTTCTCCCTTCGAACAGGACAGCGTTAAAAAGCTTCTGGAGCTCCCTCAGTACGGGTTTACCTCCTGCTTTCACCAGCTCTGTGGTAACGCCATCCTCTCCAGGGGCTTTTCCATTTTTGAGCTGTCCAAGAGCGATCTCGATTTCGTCAATACTGACTTCTGGCAGGTCTTCGGTGAAATGGCGTGTTAATGTTGCTCTAGGATCCTCATTTTCGGGATTCGGCTGAGATGCATGCGATGCGTATAATCGGGCATAAAAGTCTTCTACCTCCGAAAGGACTGCCGGCTTCGAAGCAACGACTTTTCCACCTGCTGTGGTCAACTTCGTCAGGTGGCTTCTTCCAAGAGACTGTACAAACACTTTCGACCCCCGGTTCTGCTCGATCGCTCTTTCAATTAAAAGAGTATTGAAGCGCCGGAGGTCGCGTCGTACGTGTTTGCTGATCTCTTGGTTTAGAGTCCGCTTTTCTGACGAAGTGATGGGTGGGTTTTCACGTCGTTCCTTCATTAGCCCTAGAGTCCCTTCTGAAAGCTTAGACTTTTTGCCCTTACGCTGCATATTACAAAATCTCGTACCTTCTTCCCTGAGGATCCGAGTCACATTTTCGAGGTCCTGGTCTACGTCTGTTGTGGTTTCCACGGCAGCGAATCGGTTCACCAGGTTTGACTGGAACGTTTCAGATCCTGCCATGATTTGGAGCAGAGTTGGTCGGAGTCTGGACTTCATCAGACGGACACGTTCGGCCTTAAAGTTGATATTCAGAGAGCCTCGGACAAGTCGGTGATCGCTACCGGTATTGAACCTGTTGATCACGGAGACGTCTCTGAATATATGCTTCTTGTCCGTCATGATGAAGTCGATCTCATTTTTAGTCATAGAGTCAGGGCTTCGCCATGTCCACTTCCTTTGAGGCTGTTTCTTGAAGAAGGAGTTCATCAAGAAGAGCGCCTCTCGTTCGAGGAAGTTGACGAGCATTTGCCCCCTATGATTCCTGCTTCCAAATCCATGGCATCCTACTACCGATTCGCTGCAATTCTGTACTCCCACTCTTGCGTTGAAGTCCCCCATAACAACGGTGTACTGGGTCTTTGTAGTGAAGTGGAGGGCCCTCGATATGTCATCGAACATATCCTCCACTTCGCCGTCCGAGTGTGTCGAGGTCGGTGCGTACACTTGCACTACCTTGAGGCTATACCTCTCGGTGAGCTTTACAATAAGGTACGCTACCCTGTTCGACACACTCGATACTTCCACAACGTTGTCAGATAGGGACTTATTCACCAGAAACCCAACGCCACCTTGGGATAGCTGGTCTCCCTCACGGAAGTACATTAGGTGGCCGGATTCCAGGGTTATGGTGTCCTCCCCCTCTCTTCGGACTTCGCTCAACCCCAGTATATGCCACCTAATTTTCCCAAGTTCCACCTCGAGTTGCGCCAGATGCGAGTCAAGCCTTAGCGTGCGTCCGTTATACGTCGCCAGGGTCAGTCGGTTATGGTGGCCTCCCGTAGCCCGGAGATTCTTGGCACCCCCCGCCCCGCCGTTACCATGGTCGCCACCATGACCAGGAATAGCAGGGCCGCCGGGAACTAGGGGCCGTGGCTTGTGGTTTCTCTGCATTTAGAGGATTTGCCCATAATCGCCTCGCTGGGCATGCGGGTTGGCGATCGCAGATGGGGTGTAAGGGGTGACCCAGCATCTTTCGCCCCAGCCAACCTCACCTGCACGCGGTGCATCCTGCTGACTAACGGACGAGGCTCTGGCGACCGACTGATGGCGGTATATCCATCCCAAGAGGCGTAACTAAATGCAACAGACCGGTGATGGGCAGCAGCATCACCGGTTCGAGTAGTTACGCCCTGCGATCGCGATATGATACATACCCACCAAAAACATTACACATCTGTAGGTACAGTTATTATTAGATAGTCTTTATGGACGAAAACAAAAGGTATTTCCGTCCTTATCCATCATCGGTAGAATACAACTTGTGTCCTCGTCTAACCACGGTAACCTCGGCTCGTCACCGAAAGTATTCAAAGAAAAATACCCACTTGCACTAAATATTGCATCCCATCTATGCGAAAGCCAAACACGGCTCGAGCAAATCGCTGCATAGACATAATGCGTTAGTTATCGATATTATGCGTACAAGGTGTTAGGGATTGGTAATGTTAAGTAATATATTATTAGAAGAAATAGAAAGCTAGAAAGATTCATTATCGAGGAATAACAGGTTACTTTTGGTCCCGATATTCCCACGGGATAGACAAATACGCTGGTGTAACTATTTTAGGTGTAAGTTTTTGTTTATGTAATGTGTTCTATAAATTTTTGGTACATTTAAGTTTTTATCTAATCTAATCGCCTTTATAGGCGACCTCTTCCAGGCTACCAATGAATTAACTAGTTGTAAGTTTAAACGCGTAAGCTCCAAGCTGGCAATCCCGTGGCAATATATCGTAAAGAATGGCCTAAATTACTTTCATTTAAAATAAATATTCAAATGATATTTATAGGGATATCCATGTCATTGTTTTAATAATATGTGCTCTTTGTTACAGAATTTCCTTAACGAATCACTGAAGCATTTAGACAAGTTATATCCCCAAAGCGGCATGGTGTCGTCGACAATGGATAAAACAAAAATGGATCCCGACATCAAGAAGTAACAAAAAAGAAACGACGGAAAGTCGGTCAGACACTCTGAAATAATAAAACAAACTAAATTAACGTTTGAAAGTGGAATCGACAATGTTGCCAACAATATTGCCATATTGCGTATTTATTTGACTGGCAACTCGCATACAAATAAAGTGCAATTATAATACTCATGATTGTGAGATTGTAAATATAGTTTTAAACGAGTTAGTATTAATTTAAGCATTTATAGCTATAGTTCATTTTCAGCTCAATTTTTTAAGTGAGTATAAATATTTTTAATAACGCATTTCTCAACCACTGCAATAAGACACATATCAACAACTGTAAATATTTAATTAATTACTAAAAAGATAATTTTGTACAGAAAAAAAATCCTATCAAAAAACGATGGAGCGTATTAAAAATTTATATCAACTCAAAAATGTGAAGTGTTTGGAAAAAATATGTTTAACTATAGTACGTTTTTTAATTTCAGACTATAATCTGACGTTTCGGTTCTTTGTATTTAGCATTTTTTCTTCAAGATAATGTGTCAAATTGTAGTCTACAATTATAAAACGAAGTATAAATTGCATTTAAGTAATACCAGCCAATTGACAAAAACCTCTTTAGCTAGTAATTTTGTAATTTAGCCATAGTTTTGCTAGTGATTCATTGTGAAAGTGTGCCAATTAGCTGTAATAAATTTGGAAACTTGATTTCCGACATCTTGTGTAACTTAATTATGTATTTATTATGGCGTGTAAATAATGAAGTCTATGTGCTCATATTTTTTTAATTAAATTTGCTCCTGTTTGTGTGTAATATTTTCTAAGAACTGAATCAATTTTAACGTATATCTATTGACTATGACCACAAAGTCCAGTCATTATTTTAATTAATATTAAATTAATTTTGTAAATGTGGAATTCATTTTGATCAAATGTCAATTTTTCTCGGAAAGATGTAGGTACCTAAAATTATTATGTGCCATAATTATTTCTTTAATTAAATGGTTTTTTTCTTCGGTTTCACGGTGCTCATTCGAAATCGTGTTTTAATCGCGAGAAAAAACAGCATCGCGGTCAATCCTAAAAATCAGTTTAATTTCTTAAATAAAATGGTTTAACCCAACACTGACACCTTGTATGTTGCTTTGTATTTTTCGCTACCTAATCGTACGCGATTAGCGACGAACTTTTTATTTTACCTCATTAGATTTCAGTTTTTTAAGTATTTTCTTGTAAAATAATTGTAATTTACCTTAGTTTTAAAATTTAAATTGAATATGCACTGTTCAATACTTTGTGTAATTTAAAAAAAATGAAGAAAAAAAAGAACATTTTAAATCACGATTCTGTATTTTGTTTTGTGAAATTAAAGAATGATGTTTCGAAGAAGGTTGTTTTTATTGCTTACTGCGCACACGTAGCATGTAGCTCCAGCTGTGATATGATAGAATAGCATGGAACATTCACAAAGTTCAGACTTGCATGCAGAACCTAAATAATATGCGACTGAAACTTTCATGTGGACACACCCACTGATCTCAAATATACCACTGGAAATGTTTTTTTTAAAGAGGTATTTTGTTGTGGTGCTGGTTTGATTTTTGCTATCTTGGCACTGTTATCTATTGGATGGTGAATGTGAGCGTCCACGAAACTAATATAATGTACTGAAATATTACTTCCGTGGACGCTCACCATCACCTTCCAACAGACAACAGCGAAACAGACAACAAACAACGCAAATCAAATCGGCACCAGAATCAGTGACATATAGCCTATCTATTTGTCACCGGAAAATAACAAGAACAGTAAGTTTATAAATTGCCAGTTAAAACAGTAAGTTTGTAAATTATAAATTCGTAGGATTCTAAACGAGAGATAAATTGTTTTATTTTACGACTACATTTTCGCAAAGTTATAAACTTACCGATCTCATGCGTAAAATAATAACTGAGTATTAAGCGCGCTCTGATTGGTTGAACAAGTCACGTGTTCCTTCTCGGAATTAGGCGCTGCGTGTAATCATGATCTAACATAAACCTAACCTATCATGGTCGGGGTGCCGTATAGTTTTTTTCGTGATTTTAGATATTCTATTGTACCCCTGTCGACATTGACCAATCAGAGAGCAGTGTGTAAAGAATTTTAAAAAGCATAAAATTAAAAGAACTTCTGTTATAGCCGAACCGTTTAGTTTAGTTAGAATCTTACGAATGGATATCCGTTAGTTTATAAGTTTACTACTAGACGTCGTAAGTTTATAAATTTACGAAAATGTGTTCGTAAAATCATACAATTTATCTCTCGTTTAGGATCCCACGAAAGTTTATAAATTTCTTAGGAAATTTATAAATTTACGTTTCTTATTACTTTACACATACATTAAATTACACTGATGTGGATGCCATGTGGACACCCCATTAAACCCAGAGACATATTTTTTTACTTTTTAACTGATGTTGCCTATTGATGTAAAAAGCTACATCTTGTTACTTTGAGCTACCAATATTTTTAAATTATATCTTTATTTAATATGGTTTATTTATTTACTCACTGAAATTCTTCTTTCAAAACTGCTATCGTCGCCTTTACTTGTTTCCGCTTATTTTACCGAACATAATAATTGACATAATAAACTAAAATAGAATTGGTTAAATAGTTACTTTTTGAATGAAGGTGGCAATACTAACCGATAATGTCCTGTCAAAAAAGTATTGGCTGGTTCTGAAGGCCGGTTTATTTACGAGTTATAGACAGATTTTAACCTCACTTCTTCCTTTCTATAAATAAGTTTTATAAATGAAAATAAAATGGATTACGACGACGAAATATTAAGCAAACGATGCTACAAGTGCGATGTACAACCAATCGAAGATTTTTCAATTCACTACAATCCTACAAGCAAAACAACAATTCTGTGGAACAAATACCAAGTTTTCTTTTACGAGAACCTAGGTTTTAGTGCTACGACGAAGATCTTCATCTCCGAATACCAAATAAGT
Source organism: Idaea dimidiata (assembly GCA_949358125.1). Classification (NCBI taxonomy): domain Eukaryota; kingdom Metazoa; phylum Arthropoda; class Insecta; order Lepidoptera; family Geometridae; genus Idaea; species Idaea dimidiata. The sequence continues at coordinate 5,073,422 of OX442342.1, forward strand.
CAGATTTTACTTACGAACAACTTTCTACTGTGTTTAGACGGTAATGGAAACTTACATGTGACTGTTCTAAAGTTTAAAAATTCTACTCAAAAACAAAAGAAATTGTTGTTTCAACCTCGAGAAAATAACATTAAAACCTTCTTGCAATACAAAGAAGATATCATTTTAAGTTTAAAATACGAATACGACACATACTTTCTATGTCTACACAAACTCAGCACAGATTTTAAAATTATAAAGAAAACCATTTTAATTCTGAATCGAAACTGGCCAGTGACAGAGAAAAAAGGTTGTATTATGATTAAAACGCCTTTGACAAAAGAGATACTAACATCACTCACTAGAAAAACACCAGAAAAATATCAGTTTATTAGTAGCATAAAAACTGACTGTGATTTAGTAATTTTCTGTTTTAATAATGAAGTTTTCTGTTGCATCATTAGTTCTAAAGTACCAGAAGAAGAAATTGAATTAATTCAGCTTTATTCATGTCCAACGGAAGTAACAAATATTGAGATAATTGTCTCGAACTATGCTGTAATAAGCTTGTCTATTGGTACAGTAATTCGGCTTAATTTAACAAATATATCAGCCCCTCCTGATATTGTACATTTAAATATGGCAGTACAGAAATTGATAGCCATCAAAGATAACTTTGTTTACACAGATGGAGTCAGCTTATGGAAAACAGAAGATATTTTCTCGGAAAAGTTAAAACTTAAAAACTTATCGGTTAAACTCGTAAAAGATTTCACTGTACACAATAACCATATTATAATATGCACAACTTATACAAAGTTAATATATTTAATACCATTAAATTCAGGTACATTAGTCAATGAAGCAGCAAATTCAGCAAAGATTTTAGTAAGTAATTCAGATTACTTGGAAAATATATTTGCAGAAATAGAAAATAATAATGAATTGGTAAAACAATTGAATAAAGAACAGAATTATATTTTGGCTACAGCTTTGTCTAATAGACAAGATGTTATGAGAACCATAAACTGTAATGTAATAGTTCATAATTGTTTTAATAAATTGGAAGAAAAAGATCAAATATTTACTGAAAATGTATCTCAGTATTTCGAAACTAACATCTATATTTTTGTAATAAGTTTAACTTTTGAAAATATTCATCAACAGATCTATAATATACTATCAAATATAGCTGATATCAGCACTTTAAACATCACAATGATATCCAATGATAAAATATTAAAAATTATAACTATTGAATTGGAAAAGAATTTTAAAAACATGAAGTATGTTGCACCATTGTCAATGGAGTATTTATCGATAGATTTTTATATTGAAATAAAGATTATTTCTAATATCCCTAGAGCCTTCGATGGACAAAGCAATGAAATAATTCTTTACAAACATAAAATTGTACTGAGATCTGAACATTTTATTTGTATACCAAGAGATGATTATACAATTATGAAAAAGTCTCAAAATATTTTAAATCATACAGAAACAGCAAATAATTCTTCTATAGAAACTGAAAATGCATTGGAACAAAACAAAAATTGGTCTCTTTACTTGAAATTACCAGAAAATTATATGGAAAAATTTAAAAATATTGATTTTGACAGTGAAAACTTAGACAAATCAAAAGTCATATTCATTAAGGACCAATTAAACAATGATAAATTCCTAAACAGCCAAGATACAGTACGTTTCTCCATTGGAACTGAAAAAGTTGTGCTAGAAGTTGAAAATGATGGATTTTCAGAGCCTATTTTAAAATTTTCTAGTAAACATTTTGAAAAAGCCCTGGATATAAGACAGTTTGTTTCAAGACTGATTTACAAAGATGATGGATTTAACAATGAAAAACAATTTATCAATTGGAATTTCTATGCTAGGACTGAGGTAATATAATTTACTTACATTTTTATTTTTTAGAGTCTCCAACTCATCATCCTGCTAATAGAAAGACACAAAATTGAAATTCCCCGTTTTCTATAAAAAACCTTAAAATAAATATACTATAAAATAATAAACTATAAACTGACATTGAAAAAACACGAAAAATAATAATTTCATGATTATCTGGTTGCATCTGGCTGGAGATTGGGACAAATGGAAAGTAAAAAGAGAGGCTTTTGCCCAGTACTGTCTACCACTTTGTGACCAACTCACTGAACAGCTCCTGTTTCTTAGGGGGTTACTACGGTCTCCTAACTGCAGGCTCTAAATCGCCCAACTAATAAAATAATTTTAATCAAAATCTTCGAAAATAATAAAATTTGTTTTTAGTGACGTAATTGACGTTCGTACATTTTGCCACATAGACAGCCTGTTCATAGACATTTTGACACCTGTACATCCAGTCTCGGAATCAGAACCTATCTTTTTAAGTAGGTTTTTTTATAAATTGAACATTTCATTTTTATTAGCTGGACGATTTAGCTCCTGCAATGAGACCATGGTAATGGTAACCTCCTTACTGACTCACTGGCCTATGTATTGTAATAAGGACAAGCCAAAGTCTCATAAATCCCATCAAGAAAAACAATCATGCTTTTTAATGATGTAGAAAAGTTACATAATTTATTTATTTTATTTCCAGAATATCCAAAAATCACTAAAGAACGCTATAACTAGTTCCGCCGAGCCAGAAGAATTACACAGACTGATAGAACATTTTGAAAAGAATGTCGTAGGATCACTTCCGTTGTAATAGTGGAAAAAAATTTTACAAGTTTAAAAATAAAGTATTGCATTTAACGTATATTTTTTGTTATTTCGCCCAATAATTTACGAGAATTACAATTTGCTATTCGGTGGTAGATGGCGCTATTAGACTAGTAGCGCCATTTATTATTTAGTTGAGTCGCATATTTTTAACTTCGCTACTAGACAATAGATGGCACTATTTTAACAAAAAAAATCAAGAACCTCAAGCTTATCATGAGACGTGTCATCCTAGTATTGTAAATGTAAGTCTTTGGATGTTTGTTACTCAATCACGCAAAAACTACTGAACTGATTGCGATGAAACTTGCAATATAGGTAGTTGAATACCGGGAATAACACATAGGCTGCTTTTTATCCCGAAATTCCCGCGGGAACGGGACTTACGCGGGTAAAACCGCGGGGCGCAGCTAGTACGCTAACAAAAAAATAAATAACACTTCCCAAAGTAGTCTAGAACAACCTACCTATTATCTAGAACAACCCTCTTTCGGCTTAAATGGTCATCCTCGGTTCCGAAATCACCATTTAAGCCAGCTTTCAGAGTTGAACACCCTGAAAGGTTGAAAAACCTGTATATCTTTTATCTATAGAATGAAAAATCTGGTACCATATTTTAATTCTAGGATGAAGTGACTTATGTCAATTCGAGGAATTAAAAAGAGCCCCAGCTGTAAATAACCGAAATAAAACACATTTGATATAAGTTTTAACTGTATTTATTAGACCATCCTCCTCAGCAGCTCGTTGACCTTATCCTCGCGGTTACCGAAGTCTCCGCCGTCCACGTAATGAATGGTCTTCTTCCGCCAGCCTCCGGTCGGGTTGTTCAGCTTGAACGGCCAGAGGAAGTTGCTCGCGTACTGTGGGGGAAATAATACGCAATCACTTCACTTTACTTCGTTTTAATTTATTTGTATTTTAGATAAAACTTTAAATATATAGTTATTACTTCACAGATAATACTACACATTGCTTGACGACGGCTTCTGTGGTGCGTCGGGCGTACGCATGACTGCAATACAGAAGGCTGCGGGTTCGATTCCCGTCAGGTGCAAATATTTATGCTTAAAATTAAATATTTGTATCTGGTCTGGGTCTATCTATGTATAATATGTATGTAATTAGAAAAATAAAAGTATGATATGTAGTTTGAGCTGTGTGTAATGTTGTGCAGTATTATTATTTACATTTGAAGGGTACAGGAAAAAAAATTGCAATAAATAAATTCTGCGACCAACACAGCACCATCTCGCCCCATGGTAAGCAGCTAAGCTTGTGTTACGGTGAATAGACAACAGATATACCTACATATATTCTTTTGTAAATTTTACTCTTTATTTAATCCTACTGCGGTTTCACCCGCGTAAGAATTTCGGGATAAAAAGTAGTCTATGTGTTATTCCAGGTCCCTACATTCCAAATTTCATCCAAATCCGTTTATAATTTTAGTAGTATAGTAGGTAGGATAACCTCTCAAAAACATAGTTACAATACATAGGAACTTATTCAAACAAGTCCAAGTTTTCGTAACTTAGCAGCGAGCCCAAAATGCTGATTACATAGTAAATACATACATATTAAACATAGAAATACACCCAGACCAGATACAAATATTAAGTTAAGCATAAATATTTGTATACGGCGGGAATTGAACTTTCTGTATTGCAGTCGGGCTTTCGCTAAATTTATGATTTTGGTCTTCCGTGTTATTGAACTGTATCAATATTTCCCTAATGTCACTGGAAAGTGTGATTTGTTGTTTTTTTCTAACACATTTATAGTACAGTCAGCAAAGGACTCCTAAGTCCTTTGCTGACTGTACTATAAATGTGAAAACTTGTGTATGAAAACTTTAAAATATGCACTTGGTAACCTATTACCAAGTGCATATTTTAAAGTTTTCATTTTATCAACAGCAGTTTAGTAATTTTTGGTTATTTTTCATGAAATTGCTAACAGTTAGGACGCTTTAATGATATCAAGCAGAATTATTAACATAAATGGAAACATTAATGAAAAACATTTTTTTAAATATGCACTGGTACCGTCCTTTTCCGTCTGTACTATGCAATAAAATAGTAAAAGTTCCAAAAACATAAAAATGTGACATTGCATAATTTTCCCCTGTGCTCTTCATTAGTAATCCTAATACTACTATAATCCTGTGACCAACATGACGAAGGAACGAAGGAAAGCATGCTTTTTAGGCCAATGTATACAGGTAATGAGTATGCTTAACCATAAGCCAGCGGGTGTTGCTGTTGCCAGATCTTCGTACAATCTTTCCTGCAAGTTATTCGTCCTAAATGAGCCAGGGTCAGTAAACTAACTTACCTTGAAATTCTCTCCAACAGTGAAGATCTCGTGGATGAGATCCTCAACGCATATGATGTTGTGTTTGCTGAGTCGCTGCTCCACAATGGTGTTGGAGGAGATGGGCAGACGCTGACCTTGCACCTTCGCGAAACCACGTTTGTATACCAACTGGAATTTATAATAGGAAATCATTATTTACAGTCTCAATCAGTCAGATGCCTATCTTACAACTTATAAAGAAGACATTTTTCAAATTTTCAGCTCTTCAGCTTCAGCTCTCAACTATCAGCGGTTTGGGCTGTACGTTGATCTATCAGCCAGTAAGTCAGGCGAAAGTATTTTAATAATATTCAATGTTATGAATGACTGAACTTGGTAGGCCATGAAATATGGTAGGTCTGCTATGTGATTAACTAAAAGTTATTCTAAATTTACATTGCAAGGGTTAAACCGCGAGATGCTGAAAGCTTTTATTAAAAATAAAGGCTAACAATAAAACATAAGCAAACAATAACCCTTACAAACATCTTCATCAATATATTAATCAATTATAAGTAATAATGTATGAGTGCTAGGAAAGTGTTTCCCACATTGTAGTGGGGCACCATAGGGGCACTCGTGTCACTCTACGCTCGGGTAAAGTCTCCGGAGACATGGAGACGCCGGGACTCGTGCTGAGCGCTACCTATTTCTAGGTAATGTAACTACAATATTGCCAAAACTTTCAGCAAAACGTAAGATATTGTTACACATTCACAAAAGAACAATACCTTCCTAGATTTCTTTACACTTTATTACCTCTGACAAAATAAAATTAATCGTACCACATTATTTCAACAAATATTGTTTTTTACTATACTCATACCAAATGCAAGGCATGGCGGCCCGGCCAGCCGTAAAACATTGACAAATCTAAATTTCCATTAGGTTTGGTCAATAAGACCACCTTCTATTAGATCCCAGGCTTCCGAGGGGGACAAACCAGAAATGTGATGATGAAAAGGACAGCATCAAATGCATGTTTCATTACTTGTTGCTTAGTGTTCAATGGTATGTCATATTCTGTTATTTATGTGAATGGTCTCCCAATGCAACTGAGAACATCTCAGGACGATGCTGATGCCATATTATGTTCCTTCTGTACTAATTTTGGGTAAGTACTATTTAAAAACAAGTTTTTTAATCTCACCTCACGAACACTCTTCAAGTTAGGATAACCCCACGCGATGTAAGGTTCAGCAATACGAAGCATGTTGATGGTGGCCTTGTTCAGTCTAACAAACACTCCGTTGTTGATCTGACGAAGTCTGAACAACTGCAAGACTTTACGGACCTGCGGGGAAGGTAGGCTATTAACGCAGGTTTGGGTTGGTTTGTTGTTGGAGAGATGTTAAAGAGGAGTCAGTTGTGAGTGTAAACAGCATGGGTGCTCAGATGAACTATGCCTTTGTGAGTTTATATCATCATTTTGTATTAAGTTTTTACAGTCTATGAAATGCTAAGGTTTCCATCTCTGTCTTTGTTCTTATAATGCAGGCTACTGAGCCCACATAGGTGAAACATGAAGAAAAATGAAGGATGTTTGGATTGTAAGTTGTTTGACTGTTGTCATTCTGTTAAAATGTTAATCATTCTCAAGCCACATCTTGGACCAAGCCATTACTGATGTGATGATGAGACAGCAATCAATCAATTTATTATAATAAAATCAATAAGAACAACCGAGTGTTTCCTGAGATACAGGGGAATAACAGACAGGCAGTGGAGTCCTACTGAAATGGTCCCATTTGACCCATAGATAGGGACCATCTCCACGAGCGTTAGAATCGAAGCGATATTATCATCGAGCCACTTATTTCTCTACAATCTCTATAAACGTGTCTCCACACGGCGATGTTAACGCGGCGGTGCGTTGTATAGAAATAAGATAATATCGCCGCGATTCTAACACTCGTGGAGACAGTCCCTTTGAGTACAGAATAACACCCTAAATACAATTGACCTATTCAGCTAGTTTATATAAAGTTGATTTTATTAGACCAAAATGCTTACCTTTGGTGAAACCTGGTTGATACCACGGATACGGATGACGAACGCGAGCTTAGCTTCACCGGGGACGTAGTAGTTACCGCGGTTGCGAGCCTACAAATAACAACAGACATACTATTAAATTATGGCAATAAAATACCAGCTTTTAATGCTTGTAGGTAAGCAGAGTTGTTCTGTAAGGTGTGCACTTTTATTAAACATTTTGAAACGAAATATTTATTACACAGAAATGATTATTTCAAAAATTTAGGTATATATACTTCAACAGAACTATTGAACTTCTATTCAGAACTGAACTTCAGAACTTTGTATTTTGTACGTTTTAATAGTTCCTAAGTTATTTTATAATATATTTTTTTTATTTATTTTTTAGAACGTCAGAATTTGAAAAAAAAAAAAAAAAAATATAATAATAATCAGCCGGTTAATTTGTCCCACTGCAAAGCACGGGCTTCAATTTAGAGGGGTTTTAGAAGTAAACAAAATGACATTGACTGAGAATACTGTTATTTACATAGGCACAAATGTATGAGTGCTAGGAAAGTGTTTCCCACATTGTAGTGGGGCACCATAGGGGCACTCGGTTCACTCTACGCTCGGGTAAAGTCTCCGGAGACATGGAGACTCGGGGACTCGTGCTGAGCGCTAATTACTACAAAAAGTCACAGGCATAAACACATTTTAAATTGAACATGATTTTTTAACCCAATGTTATTTTTAACATAAATTTTAACTATTGAAGTAAAAATGGATTGTAAATGATTTAAAATAGGGCTCAAAAGAGGATGCATAAGGATCACCTCTCGAATGGGAAATATGAACTTAATTGAACGTGGTTGCTTTAAACTTACTTGTCTGGCCAGCCTGATCTCATCTCGCTCCCTGATGCGGTACTCCTTTACGTATTGCTCGGCCCTCTTGAAGATCTCCTTCTTCTTTTTGATGGCTGAGGAGCGCCTTTTCAGGGTAACCTGGTTTTACAAGTTTAAAGTTAGAGGGTTGGACGTTTTGTAGGTTGTTGATAGTCTATCTATGATAATTCTGGCATAGCTAATTTAGGCAGAGGTATGTTAAAACTTACAGTGAAAACACAATTTAAAAAACTATAAATTAAAAAAAGCCACAGTATTGTTCCCTCTCTTGTGTTGTACAAATATAGTTATCTATTTGACAATGTATCTATCAACATCAGAGCATACAGGAAATACTTTTGACATCTATTGTTTATTGAACAACATTAAGCTTTAAAAAATATTTTGTTTTATTTTATTTAATAAAGCTCACAAAACTGGTTAAGTACAATTCTCTTAACTATAGTAGGCAACAATAAAATTTTTCTTTCTAAATTATAACCATAATGTTAACATATAACTGGAAACATAACAAGGTAGGTATGAGTCAGAAATGTAAAAATAAGTGATAGACCTGTAGGCGACGTGTGCGCAGTGCCTCCCTGCGCTTCCTGTGCTTGAGCACAGACTCGGGGACAGCCGGCAGCTTCTTGCTGTCCTCCTTACCCTTCACGGGCTTCTTTTCTGTTGTGGCAACCATTGTGCTGCAAATGGTAATGTAAAGTTGTAGTTCAATAAAGGACGATTTGTTTCTTTGTAATGAATAGGGTCCGAAACTAGGTACTAGATCGATTTAGAAAATTGTTTCTGCAATTGAAAGCTACATAATCGAGGAGTACCTATGGTACTCCTTCTTCCTTTTTTTGAGGTTATTTTCTATCTTAGGTTACTCCTTGGATCGGTGATCTGGGCTTACGCGAGTGAAACTGCGGACGCTTCTATTTTTATACAATTTTATCAAGATTTTTACAAGTTTTAGTTCCTTAAGCCTTATGAAACGGAGTAAAAACACCTATTCGAAGTAGCTTCTGTTGTACATAATGAGACTTACTAGGACTCTATTGACTCTACCAAAATGAAGGTTTAGGGTTATAAGAATTAATCGAAGTAAAGTTTATTGTTGAGAGTTTTATAGATTTCATAAGTAAAACCACAGTTTCAAATATCTCTGGTAATTTGGAGCGACAAAAATGCTTTTCGAAAAGCATTGTTACAGAAAAATGAGCACTTTCAGAGAGGTTATGTTGATAAATTAGAATGTGTTGCATAACATAATTTGCTAAAATATGTTAAAAGCGAGGGGTGTAGGGACCTCTTGTAAAGATTTAAAAATAAATACTAGGAAAATTACTACGAAAACCGAAGAAAACACAAGAAATAATGTGTGGCGGCATGTCACCATTTCGCCTATCAACTTGAGAGCACTTTTCACAAAATCCACGAAACATTTCATTTTGCTGGCACATAAAACAGATTCGTCGTAATATTCTACACAATATTATTACTAATAATCTAGAAATTATTGAAAAAATATCCACCTGCGGGCCTAAACTCCACGCGGCACGTGTGTCAAAATATGAAAAAGACAGAAATCGTCTTCCGCTGACAGTCGCCATTTTGGTTTTTTAAATTGGCAACATTTTAAGCACGTTCCGTTTTACGACTTTTATATTAATTTTAGAAATTTATTTTAATAAAACAGTGAATTGAAATATTTCTGACGCAGAGATAGTTCAACAAACAACCAAATTAGACACGATATAGGTATTGTGTTACAATGCAAATAATAAACCTAGTTAATTTTATAAAGTAACATCTTGCTTTATTGATCTAAAAACTAGTTTTATACAACGAAACGTTCGACATCTGGTTCAAGAGATGGCGTATGTGGCGCCAATATTTGAATTTACATTTTATCGAAAAATACGTTGCTATAGTTACAAAATAACTTCCATTTCTTTTGCAACTAAATACTAAGCAATATAATATTACATTCTCCGCTAGAAGTAATAGTGTTCCCTGTATTACATTGACGAAAAATAGTACAAGATGGTAGAAAAAGATCCGCAACTAAGTGCCCTAGAAATAGGAGAATTGGACATTTTTGTCGATAGCATGCAACCGTCAGAAATCGACGTTATTGGGAACCAATCGTGAGTTTCAAACAAACTGAGCAACTTTAGTTTCTCCGTCCGTCCGATAAAACCGTCTCTAACTGTTTTTTCGGGGACTGTTTTTTTGACGAAGGAAGCTTTCTTTCTAGAACGCGCGCGCGAGCGTGAGCGCTTCTGCAGGTCGCTTACTAACGACCTGCAGAAGCAGGTCGTTAGTAAGCGCCATCGATTGAGAGTTCCCGCAGTCGCATCCCGTGCTTGTTGTCCTTCATAGCCACTAAATTGGCCTTGCAGCGGCCAACCTGGGTCCTAGTCGGTTTATGGATTTCAAGATTAGCTACCGCAAGTCGCCACCAGCTGGCAGGGATGTTTTCCAGGTTGACTCAATCTTCCTCAACCAACCTTGAAAAAGCTAACTTTCTGTAAATTTACCGAAAACTTGGTACTTATAACAATGCCGTTAATAAATTAAACGCGAGAACAACCCGGTAAATATTATGTTTTATTATGCAAAATCACTGTACCTGTCTATACTTTCAGGTGGATCGATTGGCACATTCGCCTGCAAAAATTGAACCAGCAAGCTGTCTTAGAAGCTTCGTCAATGCAGGAGGAAAGGACGAAAGAAACGCTGATCTCTGCTGGAAAGGTGAGAAAAGATAAATCATCCATTGAGATACTCTTTAAGAACCTACTTGTATGTACTAGATGATGATGATGAATGATGATGATGACTTAAACACATGATGATGATGATGATGTCTTAAACACATACCTTGCTCCTTTTACGCGATATAAATATAAAAGCCGCTGCAGCTCAATATTGTTATACGCCTATCGTAAACTAGACCGTCACGAACTTCGATGTCCATTGCTCGGCCGCCACTTGGTTATCTGAGTGGCGGCCGAGCAATGGACAGCTATGGACAATGGACAACGACAACGAACGACGACATTGTTCGTACATACAAGATGTAACGGGTAGGTAAGCCCTTTTAAGCCAAAAAGGGGTTGTCTTAGAGATCTAGGGGAACAACTATTGTTTTACGACTTTTGAAAATTCGAAGTACTTTTCGAAAATTTTAAGTGTAAAGTTTACTTGAACATCAGCTGTTTCTCAGAGTTCGAGGACATTGACCTTATGTTGTCCTTTCATTTAATTTGGGCTACTACAATCAAACCTTCAATTACCTTTATTTTCAAAAGCAGCTGTTTTTTCAGTGAAACATAACCTCAAAATTTTCAAAAAAAAAGTTCTAATTTTCATAAGTTGTTCGTCTAGACGTCTAGAACAACCGCTTATCGGCTTAAAAGGGCTTACCCGTTAACATCTTGTTTAAATCATCCCTAAAATGGGGAACTTGCGTGGCCGAGCGATTAAGGCACTAGGGCACTGATCCCAGGGAAGCCAGTCTCGTTCAAATCACTTCAAATTTTTCCATTATTTTTTTTTAGGAAAATATGCCTTGCTCAATTTAAACAAATTACGAAATATCCCTAAAATGTCAAAAGCATAATTAAGTTTGCTGAAACGTTACTTCAATGGCTCGTTTCAACTTGTCTTTCTTCTAAAGCCATATAGATCTGTAGTTAAGGGTAATTTTTAAATCAATGATCTCACTAAATTTAGTGACAGATCTAAGATGTAGCACGCTCGAAAGCGAAATAGTTTCAATCGTAATACTTAGTGGCTTCAACGACCTGCGTACCTATCGCAACACGTACGGAAGCGGAAACGACGATAAAACTATTTTCGTTTACAGCTACCTGTTTTAGTTTACGAAGCGATCTGCATTCAAATATGGCGGATGAAGATCTACCCTCAGATTTTGAAATTGGAACCGGCTCCTGTAAACACTTTTGGGATTTACATGGTGGTATGTTTTTTTTTAATTTTTAGGGATCCGTAGGTACCCAAACGGTATAAACACGGGACCCTTTTACTGAGATTTGGATGTCAGACCCTCACAAGGTTTTATCTCATTAAATACAGTGATAGACATATTAAATTTTTATAGATAAATATGATGTATTTTCCGTTGTCGCTATAACAACAAATACCAAAAACATATTTTTTTCCAGTTATACCACGAGGCAGCCGCAGTAGGTCTGTTAGAAACAGTATTGTTCCACGAAGACGGGGCACAGTGTATCAGCGAGGTCGCAGTAGACTTGCTCCAGTACGCAGTAGAACAACTCACCGCGCTCATAGCGATTATCAAGTACTGCGGTCATTTTACTTACTTACACTGTTCCCTTAATGTCGTCTAACCAACAGTTAAATTATGACAAGTAAAAATAAATAAAGAAAAATTTAAACAAATGTATATTGTAGGTTGGTTGGACATTGGATACAACCATCCACGCCAAACTAATCCACAATTATGCGCCATTTAAACCCAAACTAAGCAAACCTGGGGATGCGTTCCCTACGAAAAAAAAGGCTTGTACTATGGGTCTAAACATAGGATATATTTCATAAGTATCTAGCACCCATATCTTACTTCTTACTAGTCTTACTTCTTACTAATATTATAAACGCGAAAGTTTTGTATATATGTATGTGAGGTCTTTCACGCAAAAACTACTGAACCGATTGCGATGAAACTTAGAATATAGGTAGCTGGGGACGTGGATTAACACATAGGCTACTTTTTATCCCGTTATTCCCGCGGGAACGGGAGTTACGCGGGTGAAACCGCGGGGCGCAGCTAGTACTTCATAAGTATACCTATCTAGCACCCATATTATCTATAAAAGTGGATATTACATAGTTTCATAGGCATTATGCAATCCATTGCTGCATTGACGTAACGTGGTATCATTAAACCAACAATAAATAAATATTGTACAACATTGCACATGCTATCCCCAAACGAAGCACTAGGCTTGTACTATGGGTACTAGACAACGGATATACTAGAATACTACATATTATACTTTTTTTTGAAAATACCTACCTAGATACATATTATACATAGTTGACCGAACGAGCGAAGCGAGTGAGGTCCAGTGTAGACGGGCCTGGCGCTTGTATCTTTGTATGTTTGTTCGACGATAACTTGAGTATCGTAGCTTCGATCTTCATGAATTTTGGTATGCGCGTAGTTTAGGTCAGTAGAATTTATGAGTTCGAAGATGAGCCGGATCGGTTGGGGGGTTGGGGAGATAGGGGGTGCATAAAGAGAAAAAATCAAGTTCTAAAAATTTGTCAATAGATGGCGCTCAACATCTATCCTAGATCGCGGTATCGTTGCGTTTGCTTGCGATATATACTCCAAGATCTGACATTTTTGTAGGGAATGTTACAAATTGTGGTCGATTGTCGTAATTAAGGAATAATTCTTGTTATGTTATCGTTTTTCTTGTCTTTCGTTATATTTATTCGTTTAATTTAATAATAATTCTTATTTAGTAAAAAAACAAAGCTGTTGGTGTTAAAATCCTACAAAAAACAAAATCTTAATGGATTCTCGTGAGGTCTCAGTTCGGGGCGAACTACTAGTAGAATTTATGAGTTCGAAGATGAGCTGGATCGGTAGGGGGGTTGGGGAGATAGGGGGTCGTGAGGTCTCAGTTCGGGGCGAACTCCTAGTTAGACACCAGACCAGATACAAATATTTGACCGAACGAGCGAAGCGAGTGGGGTCCAGTGTAGACGGGCCTGGCGCTTGTATCTTTGTATGTTTGTTCGACGATAACTTGAGTATCGTAGCTCCGATCTTCATGAATGTTGGTATGCACGTAGTTCAGGTCAGTAGAATTTATGAGTTCGAAGATGAGCCGGATCGGTGGGGGGGTTAGGTAGATAGGGGGTGCAAAAAGAGAAAAAAATCAAGTTCTAAAAATTTGTCAATAGATGGCGCTCGACATCCCTCCTAGATCGCGGTATCGTTGCGTTTGCTTGCGATATATACTCCAAGATCTGACATATTAGTAGGGAATGTGAACCACGGAACACTATTACATGTAAACGTCTATTAGTGTTCAATGTAAATAATTCATGTTTTTATGTTACAAATTGTGGTCGATTGTCGTAATTAAGGAATAATTCTTGTTGTGTTATCGTTATTCTTGTCTTTCGTTATATTATTCGTTTAATAATAATTATTATACAATATTATTTTTTTATTATATTATTTTTATACAAAATAATTGTATAAAAATAAAGCTGTTGGTGTTAAAATCCTACAAAAAAACAAAATATCTGTAAATGGATTCTCGTGCCAGGGGGTCGTGAGGTCTCAGTTCGGGGCGAACTACTAGTTATTTATAAGCATAAATATTTGCACCTCGCGGGAATAGAACCCGCAGCCTTCTGCATTGCAGTCGGCCGTTCGTCCGACGCGCCGCGGAAACCGTCCGAGGCCGTCAAAACAATGAATCAAGAATGTTTTTCTTCCATCTCTCTTTAGTTCCGGCTATCTAAAACCGGTGAGTGCGAAGGAGATGGAGTGTGAGACTGCTATCGAAGAGCTGGAGCGTCAGAAGCGGGACCTGCAGTTCGATGTCAGCATGCGATGCATTTCTATTGTAAGGTATGTATATATGTAATATTATGGCTGGGCCCTGATCCTCTAAAAACATAGCATGCGACAAGCAGGCGGGATGCAGGAGCATTGCAGAAGTCGATTTCTTGCATAAGTAATAATAAAAGCTATTCTATAACTTCCTTAATACTGATTGGGTGAGGAACAAAGAGAGCTATTTAAATAATTAAAAAGCCCTTTAATTTGAAGGTTACTTAAATAATTCAAGTAGTAATTAAGTAAAATAACATTTACAGAATACGAAATAACGTACATCTCCTGCACGTCGCCTGCATTCCACATGCTATGTCCTTACCGAATCGGGCCCCTGGTTTGATTGATTCATTTGTTTTTACTCGCGCGTTCGTGAGGACATTACTCCTGACTACACTGATTTTCCAATTAATGATTAGAACCTTATTTTTCTTACCTGGTGTTAAAGTTGTAAGGTCGTCGTAAGGTCTCTAACTTGACCTAACGACTGCTATCAGAGTTAACAGGGAAGTCATTTTGGGAAAGTGTTTTTTGTCACACTAGGTGGTGTGTAAATCCAAATGGAAGATCTCCTACCGGTGGTTTTGCTCGGTAGGCCGCGGCCCGACGATGCCTCGTCAGTAGGTGTATATGAGCCTATCTCAGAAAGTTGATTGCGCGATTCAGGCTTTCATACTAGTAACGCCATCTAGTAGTGTCTGTTGACTCAAGATCGGCAGGTGCAGCTAGGTTAGGTTAGGCTCCTCTAAACCCTAACACCTGTTTTTTTTAAAACCGCAAACATGCTTGCAGTTGAAGACTGAAAATCCAGATGCAAAAATTCATGGTGTGAGTCACTGACGCTGGTAGTCTCCTTAAAATAAAAATAGAGCATTATTTATTAATTAGGTACTAGCTGTGTCTTACAGTTTTACCGGCGCTCCCGCGGGAATTTCGGGGTAAAAAGTAGCCTATATTGTGTGATATTTCAGGTTTCAAACTATCTACATATACCTATTCTAAGTTTCGTCGCAATCGGTTCAGCAGTTTTTACTTGATTGAGTAACAAACATACATACACACATATACAATTCTAAACTTTCAGCTGTATAATATTAGTAGGATTATTTTAACCACCCTCTTCAAATTGTGCCTTCATACAGGTACATAAGCGAGCATATGGAAGTAGCAGGCATGGGAGCTTCTATAGCCACCAATCTGTTCAGAACACACGACGTACCGTCCCTACTGGGGCATCTGATACTGGAGGAGCCGTGGAGAAAGAATGGGGATAATGGGGAGCTGCAGATCTTTAACTGTAAGACCTTTGTCATTATGAGATCACTCTCTGGGCCCCGTTGGAGCCTTTATAGCTACCAATCTGTTCAGGACAGACGACAATACCGTCCCTACTGAGGCATTTTATACTGAAGGAGCCGTGGAGAAAGAACGGGGACAATGGGGAGCTGAAGATCTTTAACTGTAAGATCTTTGTCATTATTAAGAGGGCAATGATCCTCCAGTTTTGAAGTTTTTCCGTTGGGATTGATTTACTAGCTGCGCCCCGCGGTTTCACCCGCGTAAGTCCCGTTCCCGCGGGAATAACGAGATAAAAAGTAGCCTATGTGTTAATCCAGGTCCCCAGCTACCTATATTCCAAGTTTTATCGCAATCGGTTCAGAAGTTTTGGCGTGAAAAAGTAACAACCTCACATACATACATACAAACTTTCGCGTTTATAATATTAGTAAGAAGTAAGATTAGTAGTTTTACAAAATTGTATTTGGGAACGGTCAACGGTAGGTATGCTTCGCCTTGAATGGTTTAGCAAGCTAGGTGCAGTTGCAATGTTTATTATAAGCCTGAGTTTATTATGTATTTAAGGCGGTTTTAAACATTGGAACTTTACCAAGGGTGCCAAGCCTGGAAAACTCGAAGATCTTTTACCTTTTACCATCTTTACCACCCGCGTAAGTCTCGATGAACTGAACCGATGATTCGATTGCGATGAAACTTGGAATATACGTAACTAGCGACCTGGAATAACACATAGGCTACCTACTTTTTATCCCGATAATCCCCCAGGAACGAGACTTACGCGGGACGAAGTTAGTAATAAAATAAACGCGATTAAAACCGGGAAATGAGTTCAGTTTATATTTTTCAGTCGGTAGATGGGTGAAGCCAACCGCCGAGGATATATCGCAGCTTCACCGGAGTGAGGCCCAGCTGTGGCTCTGTCTGAGACAGTTGTTGTTGGAGCCTCGTCTCAACCATTACTACACTATCGACGAATGTAGGAGGACCACCTTTTGTAGGGTGAGTGAGATACTAATTAACGCATTTATTATGGAGAGTGCAAGCTAGAAGCGGCACCTGTGACACCTTTCTAAATACTGTGCAAAATTCCACACTTAGGTGGTCGCTCGGAGATGTTTATTATTGAGCTTGAAAATTAGCAGCTAACAGATGTGTCTTATAAGGTACTCTGTAATTTTCTCAACAATGCCTCGGCATTGTTAGATTACTCTAGAAATTCATTTTTGAGCTTTTACTTACTTACTTTAGTAATTTGATTAACGGCATTATTTTTAAACGATCGAGCTTTCGCCAACTTGAGAATGCTTTTGTCAACCTTGAAAAAGCCAATTGTAATGTTGGCGAAAGCTCGGTCGTTTAAAAAAATGCCGTTAATCAATAAAATGCGAGTAAAACACGGTATAGGTATGTTGTAAGTAATTTTCTAACCAAATTACCAAGAATTAAGATTCGATTTAAAGGCAATATTATCTTTCAGCTCCAAGGCAAGATAACAGAACATATGCTGGACCAGATACCTCCTTTAGGTGACCTGAAGAACTTCCTATGCAGACTTTCAGTTGGAGATTACTCTACCCTTCAACGGGGGAACGGAGTCAAGAACCCTGGCTGTACCCTCATTGAAGTTGTTCCTCAGGTAATACCTCCTTTAGAAGACCTGCAAAACTTCCTCTGCAGGCTGTTGGTTGGAGACTGTTCCACTCTTCAACGGGGGAACGCAGTCAAAAATCCTGACTGTACCCATTGGAGGTGTTCCTCAGGTGAAATCTACTTTAGGTGGCCTAAAGAGCTTTCTCTTGGAGCCTGTTCCAGCCTTCAATGGCGGAACGAAGCCAAGAACCCTGGCTCTGTTCCTGAAGTAATAACTCCACTAGGCGTTTTGAACTTCCTACCTATGCAGGCTTTCAGTTGAAGAAGATCCCGGAGAAATTTTCAGAAAATCTATATCTTATTTTATCGGATGCCTACATCATAATATAAAGAACACACTCTCAAACTTTCAGCTCTCTACCATCAGTGGTTTAGGCTGTGTGTTGATCTATCAGTCGAGCAATAAGAGCCCTCCTAAGGTCCTATAATTCTAATTTCCTCAAACTTTTCCACCAGATAAAAGAAGCATACCTAAAAAAAGTCCACAAACATTGCAAGACATTAGCCAAAGCCCAATTAGCCTCATTCCACATGGACGGCTCGGAGGACTCTCGAGAAATGGCCAGGAGATTGCTGGAGTCTTACACGAGTGATGCGGCCTTACAGCTGGATAGTGGGGGGGCCAAGTGTGGGAGGTGTGGAGAGAAAGCAAGCAAGAAGTGTTCCAGGTGTAAGACTGAGTGGTATTGTGGCAGGTAAGGGTTTAATTTTAGCTGGTCTGTAGGTAGGTATATATCTGCACTGTCTCAAGGAATGGCCAGTAGATTGTTGGAGTCTCACACCAGTCATGCATGCATGGTAAGGGTTGTAGCGTGAGTTGTTTGGTATACATATAGTGTACCTACCATACAGCTGGATAATGGGGGGACCAAGTGTGGGAGGTGTGGAGAGAAAGCAAGCAAGAAGTGTTCGAGGTGTAAGACTGGCAGGTAAGAAATTGACTATTAGTATTGACGTCTGTATGTACTCGTATGTGCGCTGTCGGTCTCGAGAAATGGCCAGATTGTTGGAGTTTTACACCAGTGATGCGACCTTACTGCTGGATAGTGGAGGGAGGTATACTAATATTATAAACGCGAAAGTTTGTATGTATGTGACTTTGTTACTCTTTCACGCAAAAAACTACTGAACCGATTGCGATGAAACTGGGAATAAAACAAAGGCTACTTTTTGTCCGGATAATCCCGCGGGAACGGGACTTACGTGGGTGAAACCACGGGGGCGCAGCTATATTTTATACTTTTCTTGTGGTTTTTATTCACAGGGAATGCCAAGTACAGCAATGGCCGAAACATAAGGACATTTGCGACCAGTTTGCTAAGCTGTGCATGTAATTAATTAATATCTAGTTATTTTCTAAGATTTATGAACTAATCTGTTAGTCAACTGTTTTAAAAAATGCTTCCAAAAATCTCGCTAGTTGCGCGCGTAATCGAGTAGTCGCGGGTTCGAATCCCGCCGAGTACGAATTTTTGGAAGCATTTTTAAGTGTGGTAAACATAGAAATAATGCTTAGCTGCTACATTTTTTTGTACTACAGACATTATTTTGTTCATATATTTGTTTGGGTTTGGTGGCTGTTTCTGTCTGAATCCCACTTAGATTATAAACGTGAAAGTTTGCAAGTATGTATACAAGTACTTAACCGATTGCGATAAAACTTGGAATATAGGTAGGTAGCTGGAGATAGAATGGAGAATAGTGGTGGTAAATGGTGTAGTCCTTAACTTTATTTTCTAGTTTAAAATAAAAGATTTGCCATCAATTTTTTTGAGTGTTTTATTTATTTAACTTACGCTAGACCTAAAACTTAGCTCGACGACTTCAAGTAGTCCTTGAGCACGTCTAACGCCGGCGTTTCCTCACCAAAGTCCTGAAAATACACGTCACGATTATACAGGATGTCGGAATTTATTGAACGGCTGCATTTATCTACAAAGTGTATCGAGAATTGCCATTTAAGCCGAAAGAGGGTTGTTCTAAACATCTAGGCTGTTATTAACTTTTCTTCTATGAAAAAACAGCTATTTAAAAAATAATGGCATTTAAAGTTTTAATTGTTGTAGTTAACCAGACTAAATGATAAGTTTTTAAGATCAATGACCTTTAACTCTTAAGGGACAGCTGATTTTCAAGTAAACTTTAAACTGAAAGTTTTCAAAAACTACTAGGAATTTCCTAAAGTTGTAGAACAAAATTAGTTGTCGAATCTGCGCAATACGACGCTCTGATTCGACGCTGAAAGAGCGTCGAGCTCTAGGCTGTTACATTAGAGAATACCACTGCCGGCTGTATCTCACTAACTGTGATTGCTGGACAAAGCCCTTAGTATGAGTTTTGATAGTTTATTGTCTCGATGAAACTGGCAGTTTACTTCCATACATTATTTAGTTCATAATATTTACCGCTAGGGGTGCTGATGGAAAATGTATGAAGTAAACTGCCAGTTTCATCGAGACGATAAACTATCAAAACTCATACTAAAGACTTGGTTGTAACAACAAATAGTAAAAACTTTATTTTAAAGATTTGGGCTTCATACGTACGAGCCAAGTTCGTAAGGCTGTATGTATGTTGTAGAAACAGAGACATTCCTCTGTTTCTTAATACAATTTTTTTTATTCATCTGTTCAAATGTATTTTTTACCTTGATGACGACACAAGAGCAGCCCACGATTTTCCTCGCTTTGCCATCTTTGTCGATTTTGCAGAGACCAGCCCATTCGCCGAGTTTCTTGTTATTGTCAACCTATTTGATTGAAAACAAAATTATTAAACCTTTAAATTAATTAGTTTTCATATTGCGATTTCATGGGAATAAGCCTAGTACCCATAAGAGATGATTTATATTATTTTAATATATGGACTAAATAGCTGTAAGACTACAATGTTTTATAAGTTTAGTGTGTCTGAAATATAAATGATTATTATTATTATATTAGACCGTCAAAAGCGCCGGCCAGCTCCGACTTTATCAATTCAATGTAAAAGACTTAAATAATAAATGTATGAGTGCTAGGAAAGTGTTTCCCACATTGTAGTGGAGCACCATAGGGGCACTCGGTTCACTCTACGCTCGGGTAAAGTCTCCGGAGACAGGGAGACTCGGGGACTAGTGCTGAGCGAATTTTATCACGAAAATTACCTGAATCATTCAGTGTTTGTATATTTTACAGATTAAGGGCGACTTGCATAAAACCATTTAAAAGTATATTTAACTAAATCAATTTTACATTAACTTATAGGAAATCGAATTTATTTACTCTATTTCATTAAGTGGACGATTGATAATATGTTGCAACACATAGACAGTTCTTGACAGCTTAAACATGTTTAAGAACCGTTATGCAAGCTGGCCATAAATTTATTAGGACTAATAAAAATTTAAGTAAAACGGAATTTAGTTTCGTAAAGTCATATGACTTACATAAAAACAGAATTTGTTTTTGAATAATTTGATATTAAGATTTCTTAGCTTTCACCCATATTACAAGCCCAGTTGCTTAGTTTGAGGTTAAATACCACTTCAAATGCTATAAATGACCTGCAGCCACTATAATGGCCCCATTAGCATTATAAATTCCATCAAATTCTCACCTTGACCAGAGGAATTTGATGTTCATTGCAGAGAGCCTGTACCAGCTTCTTGTATGCAGCCTCATCACAGTTCTCTGCTAGCACGCAAAGGACGGCTTGCCTCCTAGAATTATGAAAAAATTTTTTTGTTTAAAAAAATCTTTTACCAATAGAAATCTTCATTTATTGAGGAGTAACATTTGGCTATCGGGATCTGGGGCTTGACCGCGCAAGCCTAATGCGAAGTCCCTTGAGTTCAAGTTCAATGCGACGTCCGCATTCATTGACAGCTGAACTCGAAGGCAACTGTACTGTATTGCACGTAGTCGCCTACAAATGCATGCAAAACAACGCAATAATTCTCGCCGCGCAGGTTTTTCCTTTACGCAGTGTGTATGCGACGTAGAGTTAAACCCGACGGAGCTTGCGCGGTGGAGCCCCTAGACAAGTTAAACTGCAGGATTCAGCTAGTCGATTGTACATGTAGCACACATGGGAGGCCACAATATTGACAGACAATAAATGTGGTACTATGAGAGTGCATCTATGTAGGCAACTGATGGCATCAAGCAAAGTATAGATAGACAATGTATGATATTTCCAAAAACTGCATGACTAGAACAGCCATGTGGTAAGTGGATATTAGTGAGGAATTCAGTTGCCCTATTAGAATGAACAATCTATGTTTTTGATATATTTCAAAGTGTTTCCTACACTTGGATGACTATAATTAAAGAAATGCTCCCCAAAAATTTCTACACCCGACAGGACTTGAACCTGCATCTCCGGGGATATGTCCCGATGCCTTTTCCAATTTGGCTACAGGTGCATTTTTTGGGAAGCATTTCTGTAAATTCTAGTAAAATGTTTTGAGCAAACATAATAAGAAAGATTTAATAAATACCTACTTGAACTTATGCTTACGGAAAACATGATAACATACTTGTCCAAAGCTTTGGCAGCTTCATGCAGGCCATGTACCAGGCCTCCGTGAATGAGGGCAGTCTTCAGGACCTCCTGTAGGGCCTGGTTCACGTCCATGGCGCCTCCGCTAAGCACGGGGTTGGCAGGTACCTCACTACAACAAACATTACGATTAAAGGATGGTTTGCAAGCTACTTCCCATGCACATTATGCACTCTTCGCTGTATGTCTGAGAAAAGAGATTGCAAGATGAAAGGAGACAAAAAGGGTGGTTTACGCTAGACCGGGCCGTCTCAGATTCGGGGCGATAGAAGCTTTATGAAAAGAAAGCACGAAAGAATTAAACGATGGACGTGCCGCTTCCGTGTGTTCTTGTGTCGATCTAGCATAAATCATCCTGATAACGTATTGGTCATCGTTTTTCGACCGAAAGCTACTATTTAGAGGTTTTATTTACGTTAAAATTTAGGAATATTGTTAAAAGAAAAATACCTACATCTCCAAATTACACTCGCGACGAGGTTTGAACTCGCGTCTCAGGGTCAGTACCCCGGCGTTTTGACAAACTAGACAATGCGAGTTCCATAGTGCCTCGAGCAATAAAAATCAAGTTGCGAAATACGTTAAACATGTAGTCTACTGTAGTTTATAACGAATACAATGTTAGTTACGAGACTTTTGTAACAATTTTATAGGTTATTTGAAGGTATGTTGTAACTCATTCAAACGAGTATAGGTAGGTACAAATAACTAAATAACATTGTACAGTTTCGAAGAATTGTTTATGTGTAAAAAATCTAGTTTGAAATTGCAATTTTGGTAGTTTTGAATGGAAATAAAGTGGGTAAATATAGGTTATGTTGATATATTATTAGAGTCGAAAAATAGTGTTTTTTCCATTAATATCAGCAGAATAACGTTTTTTGATAGGAGTTGTATGTAATATAGTCGGATAAATATGCGTAAATAATCAAAATTTTATAAAAACACGAGTACTTACACATCAACATCAGCCATGGTTTTTAATTATACTGCGATCTGAAATACGGAACACAATGAATTGGATTTTTCACAAACATCTGTACAACCATAAATATAACACTATTCACTAAAAGATCACACAAATAAATTAAGATTTATTAATTTTTCTTTAGAAAACTGTTGACAGTTTACCTTTTACACCGGAAAAGACAAGATCTGTCAAAATTAGGAATGGCAACATTTCCTTTTTCTTTTCTCCACTGGTCCCCAATGTCATTTGCTAATGGCTTAACATCGTATCCAGTACCAAATCACTCGAGGGAGTTTTGGCGGGAACACGTTGAGGAGATGTGGTGCTAAATTTTCATTTTTGTGAAACCTAGTTGAAATGCGTGCAAATTGTAGGGGCATATTAATCAATTTCGTTTCGTGAAGGTGTACAAGTGGAATGAAAATGAAAATCGGTCCAAAACATGGACTTAGTGTTACAAATGATTCCCTAGACTGTAGACTTGACTTTAATCAAGAAGACTTGACTGTTTCGATGCAAATAACTTGCATAATATATTAATAATACTTGACACTGGCTAATTTCCTAATGGCGATAATCGGTTCACAACCGATAAGAAATAATAATAAATTACTCGTGACCAGTGTTGGAGTCTCGTAAATTGCGATTCAGAATTCCAAAACGGAATAACGTAAATTTATACGCACGACACACCTTAGTGTTCTGTGCGACACACGCTCTGCATATCATATTATATCATCCCTTAACAAACACGCTACCTATAATTTTTTTTTTCGTCTTTCTTTGAAATCGCTTTAGATATCAGTATTTTTGCTACTAGCAACATTACATGATAAGCGGCTAGTTTTAAACAAAAGAGAGCAAACAAGAAAAGACATTTTCTAATAATTTATTTTGTGCATTATTTTCGAAATATTTTATGTGCCTTGATTATTATTTACATACATTTGTCAGAATTTGGAAATATTTATTTGTAATTGTTAGTGAAATGTAGAATCAAGTTATTTGTTATGTGTGGCAGTTATAATCATGAATCGAAGTCCTGATGTTCTGTTTATAACAGAATACATAAAAAATGTGCTTTATTTTGCTACTGTAAGACCAGGAAAAGTTTTAAAACCTACTTCTGATACACATTATTTTTGTATAGACAGCGAATTAGTGTATGAAAATTATTATTCGGATTTTGGACCTTTAAATCTCGGTTGTGTTTATAAATACTGCGTTCTTTTGAATGATAAATTAAAACAGTATTTGAATAAGCAAACTATAGTTCATTACACGTCTATTGATCCCAAAAAGAAGGCAAACGCCGCATTCCTCTTAGGATGTTACGGGGTTTTGTACTTGAGCTTAACACCAAAAGATGCTTTAAAACCACTGTTGGTACACGGACAAAGTTACAGGTAACATTATTATGATAAATTTATCTGGAAGGCTAAGATAGATATGCCGCTAAAAAACATGCTATTAAATAAGCATCCTACTAAATAAGCATGCCTATTTAGTCGCATGCTTATTTAGTGGCATGCTCATTCCCTAGTTAGCCAATAATCAAGCCTGTCATATACCCAAACCCCGTCCCCTTCCACCCGCGCAGCAGGCAGCATGCGACTAACATGCCACTTACAATCGACACAAAGTTATGTGTGCATGAATATCTATCATGGTGAGGTCATAAGCATGCCACTAGGTGGCATGTCTAGCTTTTAGGCCTTGAACCACAGACTAGTAAGAAGATACTAAAGTATCCTTGAACTACTGAATGTAGTAACGTAATTTAAAACCAAGGAGACCAACTACTTGACGTGCCCTTTGAAGCTAGATGGTAATATTTATAATGCTAAAATAATTAAAAGAGTCTTAGGTACCTATAAATTAACTTTTTCAGACCATTTCAAGATGCAACACAAGGTGATTCGGCCTATACAATATCACTTACAGATTGTTTACAAGCTATCACAAAGGCTCGAGAATTGAGTCTATTCAATTTTACAGATTTTAATTATGAAGAATACGATAGTTTAGATAAAATACATGGAGGAGACCTCAATTGGATTGTGCCTGGTGAGTGTCGGAATTACATAATATAATTGAGTTGAGCTCTAAGAAATGACCGATTATGGTGTTTTGCAGGAAAATTTCTAGCTTTCATTGGACCTGAAGATTACAGTGTATCTTTGAATCACTCACCCCATATGTACATAGATTATTTTTTAGAAAACAACGTCAAAATAGTTATTCGATTAAATAAAAGAATGTATGATGGCGATGTGTAAGTGAATTCCAATACTATTATCCTAGTTCCTGATAAACCTGAAAACAAAAATTAAAAAATTCGTGTATAATTGTTTTAGCTTCAACAATGCTGGTATAGTGCACTACGATCTTTTCTTCCCTGATGGTTCTTGCCCTCCACGACACATCCTTATGAAATTCTTGCAGATTGCAGAAGATGCCGATTGTGCTATAGCTGTGCATTGCAAGGTTATAACTACTTGTTAAAATCGAAATATACCTACCTGATTCACAAGTCACCTTAGAATCTATCTAGGAGGTATACTGATCAATTATTTGTTTAGGCAGGTTTAGGGCGCACTGGTTCACTGATCGGCTGCTACTTGATTAAACATTATTGTATGACAGCACATGAAGCTATTGGCTGGATGAGAATTTGTAGACCCGGATCTGTTATAGGACACCAACAAGTAAGCACAAAAAAACCATGTTGTTTGTTCAGTTCTTGTTATTCTACGTGAACAATTGTAAAAAAAATATTTAAATTACAGGCCTGGCTGGAACATCATGAATCATGGCTTATCAAATTAGGACTATTCTATAGGTAACTAAACATCTAATGTAATTTCGCATTGAGTAATGATCATGAAATTTAGATTTAGTCAGACGTTGATTTTCAACAGGAAAAGAACTTATAATGATGTAAGTCGGCTTCCAGTTCATCAATTCGGAGTATACTCAGTTGCTGTAAAATCTCGTGGTCAACAACCAGTGACATTGCACAAATCGCCACTTCCGACATCACAAAAGGTGACTCGATCAGACATCACCGGACCACACTCTTCAAAAATTAGAGATATACTACCAAAAGCCAAAGATGGTAAATTATTTTTCGAATAAGGTTCAGCAGGGCAATGTCAACTTCGGGAAATTTCGACTATTCTTAATAACTTGTGTAGAAATTTTTGAAACAATGCGATGTATGTAGAAATTTATGAAGTTGCTTTTGCGCTATCCGGTCATAGATGGCACTTTTTAAAATGAAGTAAAATGCAGAAGTTATTAAGAATAGTCGAAATTGCCCCGCTGGACCTTAAATCTATTTGAATAGATACTTCAAGTTACAGTTGGCATAGAAATAGAAATTGTAAGTTTACACTGGTTTTGTAGTTCAGTAGCTCAAACAGTGTTATCAGATGATCTTTCGTCAGATGAGCGCGTAGACATTGTAATTCGATTGGAAGTAACACTGTTTGTGTTACAAGTGTCATATTTTTCCAGCAACCATTGCGCATCGCACCTTTTATATAACAGTGTTATTTTAAATCGAAAGTCTTTGGCATAGTTCTAATGGCACTTCTCAAATAAACATATTTCCACAACCAGATGAAGTTAAAAAAGTTACTGAACGAACCACAGAGGAGGAAGAAATATTCCTTACTTCTTGCGATTTAACAGTAAAGCCAGCCGTTCAATTAACTCAAGTAAAAGGATGTCTTATAAGAAATAACACAATTTTTGAAGATGATTCACAAGAAATTGGTCAGAGAACGCGATTTAAAAGAATGTTGTCATGCTGCAACTACAAGCCATGTGTACGTGCCTTTAAAGATATGTTATGGGCGATGTCGGTGCGATGCGCAAGAGTTGCTCCTCGGGCGTATCGATTGTGTTATTGTATTGACTCGGTAAGTTTAATTAGATTTTGAACAATTAACACAAACTTGTGGTGGTAGTGGTAGTGGTTTTTTAATCACTTAATAATATCTTACTTCCGACTAATATTATAAACGGAAAAGTTTGTATGTAGGTATGTAACTTTGTTACTCAATCACGCAAAAACTACCGAACCGATTGCGATGACAAGAATAAGGTAGCTGGGGACCTGGAATAACACAGGTTGACTTTTTTCCCGATATTCCCCCGGGATCAGGACCTACGAGGGTATAACCGCTGAGCGAACCTAGCAGTTTATAATAATAACCTAAATTATGAGACATATTTTTATTTTGTTTTGAGGTAGCTGTTAACAAGACGGAGAAGGAACAATACAACTGGCGTGTGAGATCACCAAAATTGAGTTGTCATAAAAACGTTAAAGGGTAAGAAAAAACTGGTCATCTAATATAAATATTAGCATCTGAAAGACTACCAAGTATCTAACGACGGCATCGGCATCGGCATCGGCTACAGATACAGCCGGTTTCAGTGATAGTTCAAATCGATGGCGTTGGCTTCAAATGCATGCAAATCAACGTTGTGGTTTGCACCGCGTACTTTTTGTCCTTTGGGGACTTTTTGTCCTTTGGCGGATTTCGATGCTGATGCCAACGCTAGATACGCGGTAGCCTTTCTGGTATAAATTTAACTCGCTTGATCTAACTAATCAGTCCTTAAAAATCATGTGTCAGACGGACAGGCAGAAGGACAAGAGAGTTGTTTATTAGGGGTTCCTTTTGAGGTACGGAACCCATTCTCTTTTTCTCATGTCAGCAACGGAACTCTAAAAACGAAAGACAGCATAAAACTTGAATCGTTCGGTTTAGTTTAATAACTAATTTATTGTTTTTGAAAAGGGATCAACACGACTCTAATGTGGCGCCACGACGAGCAAGCGGTGCTGGAGAACCTCGTCCGGCAAGACCTATTTCACGGAGTTACGTGATAAATAATAAACCAATTAAGAAGACTGACATCAAATTAAATGTAATACTTACATCACCCCTTTTAAGGGTAATCCTTAAGTTTTTTTGTTTTCTTTTGACTGTTCCTAAACAATTTTGGGAAGTGTAAATTAACACTAAATAGTGTAATAACTAAATCAATCTGAACGAAAAAACACGAAAACTAGAGGATTACCCACTTAATTTAGATAACATTATATTATTAATATTTATGAATGCATATTTAAATAAAATTACAGGAATCAAAAATAAATAAAAATATGTCCAGTTACCAACCACCCATTACAACGTTTCGTTCATCAAATGGACCCGTTATAAAAAGTGTAAATGACGCAAAGGTAATAGGGTACCAGATTTGTTATTAGTCATTACTTTAATCATAATTTGATTACAAATATAAGTACTTAACAAAAAATATAATTACGTGTTTATCGGTTTTCAGAGTTTTCTTTTAAAAAGTAGCATGTATAATAAACAGAGTGAAAAATATTTAAGTAATGCGATAACAATAACTGCACCTTACGACGCGGTAAAACCGCTAAATTATTACAACTCCGTTATTGCTAATACAAATCGTGTGTCACCATCTGCATACAATCGTGCTCATTCTCCAAGTAATTACCTCAATACAAGTAAGTAGCTGTTCCTAAATCGTACTCAATTGAATATTACCTCTTACTAATATTATAAACGCGAAAGTTTGTATGTATGTATGTGACTTTGTTACTCTTTCACGCAAAAACTACCGAACTAATTGCGGCCTTATTGGATTATAGGTAGCTGGATACCGAGAATAACACATAGACTACTTTTATTCTGCTATTTCCGCGGGAACGTACCTTACTCGGGCGGGCCGCGGGGCGCAGCTAGTAAAATAATAAGACGGACTGTCTCTTGCTACATTTTGTTCTATTTATCTTTTCTCGTAAATAATTATTACATTACAGTAACATTACAATATCATTCCGAACAGAAAAATCGATCAAACTGACATTGTAATCTTCTTACTTAATATTATAAACGCGAAAGTTTGTATGTATGTGTGTAAGTATGTATGTATGTGAGTTTGTTAATCCTTCACGCAAAGACTACTAAAACGATTGCGATAAAACTTGGAATATAAGTAGTTCGAGACCTGGAATAACACATAGACTACTTTTTATACCGGTATTCCCGCGGGAACGGGACTTACGCGAGTGAAACCGCGGGGCGCAGCTAGTTTAATCTAAATGCACGCTACTACGATCCAATTACAAAATGTGAATGTTATGCTTATAATTTATAAGAGTAAACTTGCTGATTGTATTAATGTGGTAACTTTTAGGTGTAACGCCGTCAGCACGGCCAAGTACTCAGTCAACACAGCACCGGCGTCGTCTTGGCCGCAGTCCTAGCCCCCCAATGCGATCATCAAACGAACATAGCCGCGGACACACAAACCCCGCGCTTCGAATGTGTAACCCGAATGAGCAGACGCGAGGAACCAATACTTTACCTTTTACAGACCCGTTACTCAAGGATTACAGATACACGACGAGGGCTGATACTAACACATTGAGAGAAGCATTATCCAGGCTCAAATGTAAGTAGAATATAATAATCATTGTGCTTGTCCGCGAATCTGCGAAAAAATCTGCTGTTTAAATAAATAATGTAATTTTTGAGTTATTAACCGTAAAGCAGCCAACACTTTCAAAGTCCTTTTAGCGCGATTCGCAATCGTGGAGAAAAGGTCTGTGAGCGAGTGGGCTGTATATAACCCTAGGCAACCACATAAAAAGTGCGTTCGCGGCGCATATCTTAACCTTTGCTTCGTTGTTGAATGTAGTCATCCTCCTTTTTCAATGACGTATGACACCATGGCAACATTTTTTCAAAAAAAGAACGGTCATTGATGTCAATGTCAGATTGCTTTAGTTAGACGTTAGACTTCAGTGATATTCGTCAAAAATATAACCTCTGAGCTATGAAGTCAATAACAAAATAATTAGAAAACAATGTAATTTAAAGCAGCAAATATAGTCAAAAAGTGAATTAGTGAATCGCCATTATAACTACTGCCACCTGAGATGGGTGCTTTAGTGACAAAAGCGTTACGTCCGATAAAATCGTTCAACATTGAAAATCGCGCTCATCGCGTGATTTCGAAGGAGAAACCTACTCCAGCACCTCTGTACTCTTCTAATCTTGAAGACATGAAGCGTACGCTCGAACGACACCCAGATATTGACGAGAAGTTGTCTACAAAAGACGAAGGACTACACAATAGACTGCGCGATGTTTATGTAACCTCCATAGGGAGACCTGAAGACGATATTACTAGAGAAAAACAGGAACAAAGTAGACAGCAACGACTCCTTCCCCAAGATCGGAAAATGCCCGAAGACTTCGACTATGGTTTCAAAGAACCTGAACGAATTCCTTACGGTCGTACAACACAGCGTCACGCTTTAAACTTCATTGCGGCACACCAGCATAACCCAGAAGAGGTAACAGCCGCGAAAATTGCTGTTGAATACAAAATGAAGGAATCCGATGTGGCTGACATACTCAAATACTTTAAAACTTACGAGATCTATGTACCAAAAACTAAAACTTCTGATGCAACTTTTGCTGGTCCAGCGACAATGAGAAAAAGGCTAATTAAAAATGATGTTAAAGAAATAGAAGGTAGTAAAAAGGAAGTGAATGTAGAAGAAACTCAAAATCAATTTAAAAGTATAACTTAGAAGAAATTAGTAGTCAGCTTTACAAAACAGCTGTTGGTTTAAGTTGTTAAGATTAGATAAAACAGATTTTCTAATTTTTGTTTATAACCTCTCGCCATTGGATTTGAATCTATAACTTCTTATCTGAGTGATAAGTTTGCACCTTCTGTGCCACAAGGAGCCTTGACAATTATTGCAAAGCATGTTTTAGTTGTATGTATTGAATGTATTGGCTTACATATATATTAAAAAGTAGAAGAAACCAGAAATATTTATTAAATACACTTTTTGCATTGCAGTCGGTTAAAAAATGTGGGGTAAAAAAATGTCTTTACCTTCTTGAGGTAACTGAACCAAAAACCCTGTTTACCTCATGAGCAATTTAATTTATTATTTGTAAATAATGTTATTGATACAAAAATATGTTAACAGAATAAAAATGTGATTTAGTTTTAGAAGAAAAAAGAAATAAAATGGAATTTCTTACTTTTTTTGTTTCATTTCCTTAGTAGGTAAGATCAAAAAAGACTAATGTCAGCTTAGTCTACTAAAACATATGCTTAGCAAGATATCAAATTGGATCTGAATGAATAGTTTTATAAGTTACCCTTTACTATAACTTTCATCATACTCATCTAGAAATGACCACATAATACCACTGGAAAAAGTTTCCATAATAGGAGTATACCCTAGCATTGACAACATACACACTGGGTACAACGAAAAAAAAACAATGAGAATTTGGATACAAATGGATTTTTTCCCCCAGCTGTACCCAGTGTGTACTACGTTTCCATTGCTAAACTTTACCAATCTGTGACCAGTGATATCACCACGAGACGGATCGATAGGAGGCGCTTCCATCGGCGTGGCCTCTCTAGGCGCGCGTAGAGATGCACCGTCAGCGAAACAGGCGGCAAGCGTGCGCTCTGACGAACGGCCCATAGCTACCCAAGGCGATTTGTTGAACAGTATTAAGGTAAAACATATTTGGTGTGCCTAACTAAGTATTAAAATGTACCCTTCGAAGATTTACCTTCTCTTTGATTTGATTACCCAAAAAGGATTTAGAGGTCTATTGCGAAAAACGAGCCCCTAAACAAGTACAATTACCATGGTTACATTTTACCGGATCTTAATTAAATGAATAAACTCTATATTGTATACATACACTTTATAAGTAAATAACAATAGATTCATATAGCACATACCTACACAACTTAAGGCTAAGAGGCACAATGGGCTAACTTATTGCTGAAAGCGATCTCTCCCAGGTAATCTTTACTTGCGTATTGTAACGTACCTAGTCGAAACGTCGAGGACTTGAGGTAAGAACATAAATAATATTTTATAATACGCGATTAAGACGCGGGTTAATATAACTATGTTAACATTATCGTGTTATTTATAAAAAAAAGCTTGGCAAAAAAGAGAGGAAAATAATGAGGGCGTTCTCGACAAATGGCATCTCGTGAATCCGGGGCCAAGAAGAAAAAAAAAAAAAAAAAAAAAAAATGAGGGCGTAACAATCTGTCAAATAAATTTTTCTCTTGACTAATTAAGTGTTGCTAGTAAAAATACAAAGTTTCGTTTCAAGACATATTTGCCAAGCTGTGCCTTCTATTTGCAGTTTCAAAAACGATTGCGCGATACACTCCAGAGCACGGACAAGATGTGCAAACTATACAGCGAGAAGAACAGTTTGTCAGTGGAGAGTCGCGCCGCAGCGGGCGTGAACAAAGTTGAGATTACACCGCGGGTTGGCACGGTGCCGAGGGGATTCGTCAAGAGAGACTATTCGACGTATGTTTTTTTTGACCGAGCAAGTTAAGCATCTTCAAGTCTTTTTTTTTTTTTTGAGTTTACTCCTTAAGAATCGATTTTCATATATAAGGCGCCCGGTATGAGAAAAATCCGAGGGGTAAAACCTACTAACAAGTAACGAAAATCGTGTCACGTTTTTGGTGCGCACCTTTAGTGCGCAACTTTCTAATTTGGCTGTGAGTGTAGATACTCGTACTTAAGGAGTAAACTCCAGTCGTGCGTCGGAGCTGACACACACATTTTTTCTTATGTCATTATCTCTTGTTGCCATCTGCAGCAAGTCTGCAATTATCACCGCGGGTTGGCACGGTGCCGAGGGGATTCGTCAAGAGAGACTATTCGACGTATGTTTTTGGAGTTTATTGGAGTTTACTCCTTAAGAATCGATTTTCATATATAAGGCGCCCGGTATGAGAAAAATCCGAGGGGTAAAACCTACTAACAAGTAACGAAAATCGTGTCACGTTTTTGGTGCGCACCTATAGTGCGCAACTTTCTAATTTGGCTGTGAGTGTAGATACTCGTACTTAAGGAGTAAACTCCAGTCTTGCGTCGGAGCTGACACACACATTTTTTTTTTGACCGAGCAAGTTAAGCATCTTCAAGTCTTTTTTTTTTTTTCTTATGTCATTATCTCTTGTTGCCATCTGCAGCAAGTCTGCAATTATCAACACTTTTGTCCGTTTTCACTGTAATTTATCCTGTGCTTGAGAGGGTATCCATTGACCCCTTTCCTCAACATTTGTCCCATGTTATGATTCACAAAAATCTGTGTCGTAGGCTAGTCACGCTATGCCTCTTCAGTCTCGCAAACTCTACATCATCGTCAGCTGTGAGGTTGTTTGCCATCTGGTTGGGGTAAATCTTCAAGTCTGCACATATTTTTGCGTTGTGTTCGCCCGACGCGCCACAGACGACCTCAGTGGCGCGTCGGGCGAACGTTTGACTGAAACTACCTAAAAATGCTCGAAAACGGCTCACTTTTGAGCCCCTAAGGGGCCTAAAACTGTGTGCAGTTTCCATACTTCTCCCTCTATGTACTGTGGTGATACTGTGTGAGCCCATCTCAGAACTAGTAGTACCTACTAGCTATAATATAATTATAGGTAATTGCGATTTGCGCGATATTGCATTTCTATTAAGCTGGGTCACATCGTAGAATGACAATGAATCTCAAAGATGACTAGTGTCGGCCAGCTCTCCTGAAAGCTAACATGATGCTGCAAATTGCAACTAGTTACAATTAAAACTGGCGACTGTAAATGTCAAATCGTATACCTACCCTAGCCACAGAGTTACTTAATCAGCTAGCTAATCAATCAAAACGTTCTATCCACAGT
Organism: Idaea dimidiata; assembly: GCA_949358125.1. Classification (NCBI taxonomy): domain Eukaryota; kingdom Metazoa; phylum Arthropoda; class Insecta; order Lepidoptera; family Geometridae; genus Idaea; species Idaea dimidiata. The sequence goes on from OX442342.1 coordinate 5,107,236, forward strand.
TTGCCTCTCGACAAGTCGCCCGTGACCCGAAGTATGTTATCAAGCAATCGTCCCTCCTCACCTAAAGGTCCAAGGAGTCCTCATACGCCGAGTTTCTATTAAATAATCTGTGGCGATGGCGGCGTTAGACCTAACATGACCATCGGCGATTTAGGGCGGCTACATAACGATTCCTAATCATTAAAAACAATATTTACCGGGTTAAGGATGATTTATATTAGACCGTCATCCGTCCGTGCCGGGTCCGAGCTTCGTTGTCAATTGCTCGGCCGCCACTCGGTTGCAACAGACCGATCGACTGGTCGCCGAGCAATGAACAACGAAGCTCGGCCGGGTGATGACGGTCTAATATAAATCTTCTCTTATTCCTCCTTCCTTTTCCTCCCTTATTGTTCTGCAACAAATTAAAAAAATGGTTACCAAAACCACCACCACCAGTGGTTACCACTGTTGATACCTTTAATATTTAATGTCACCCTAATGTACACAGTTATTCAATAAATTTTCTTGATTCTTCTCGCGTTTTAAGTTAAAAAAGCTCGGTAAATTTAACAATGCCGTTAATAAATAAAACGCGAGTATAACCCGGTAAATATTGTGTTTCATTAATCATTATGCAAAATCGCAAAAACCAAGGACAATACTACGATTCCTTAACATGTCGAGCGTCGCCATGAATAAACACATAGGCGTATTCACAAACAACCCTATGCGTGGCTTAATACTTTGTCTTGCTCTTGTGAGTGACAATTAACATCAGCGAGAATGTCTAATCCACGCTTATTAAGTCTTTTGTGTATACGAGCCATTGTGTGTTTGTTTTGTTTGACAAATTGAAGTCTGTGAATTGATTGGTATTGGCAAGTATTGGTTAATAAATAATGTCGTTAATTTTTTCATGTTTCTGTTTGATTTGAGTAGAAGTAACCAATAGCCCTGTTCACAAACGATCCTATGCGTGGCTTTTGTCACATTGTAGCTGACGTTTATAATCGACTGGCTGCGCCCCACGTAGATCCCGATCCTAAAAAAATCGGGATAAAAAATAGCTTATTTGTTATTCTAGGTTCCCAGCTACCTATATTTCAGTTTCATCGCAATCGGTTCTGTAGTTTTTGCGTGAGAGTAACAAAGTCGCATACGTACATAGAATCTTTTGCGTTTAATTTTGAGTAAGATCAATAACTACACTATTTAAATAACTACACTAGAAACAAAAAAAAACGATTTTTTAATATAAAAATATAATTTCATTACAAAATATATTTATAATTCTTTATAATTAGTACAACTAATGGTGACTTGCGCTGCTATACTTAGCCGCAGGGCTAACTAAATAAATAACGTGCTTGAGTGGTGTTGCACTGACACAAATGTCATAGGCAACTACCTAATTAAGATGAAAATAAAAAAAATGAATTGTACTTCTTAATAAGAAAATGTTACAATGACGCTAGACATGGATTATTTAAATAAAACAATAAACAAGGCAGAATTTTATATAATTTCGCATTGCACATAGAACATATAAACAACATAAACATAAACACACATAACAACATAAAAAAAAAAAAAAAAAATGGCGGACTGACCAAATTCGCTCCCGCGTATTAAATCTTATAAATTGCTTTTTCACTATAATAAACGATGAAAACGTCATAAAAGTGTTAAATTAATTGATATAAGTGCAATGTAGTTAAAGTTTTTACTAGTTACATGAACAAAACAGTGAAAAACTTATGTTTCATACAAGTACCTACTCAGAAGTTTACAAACGAGCAATTTCAAGTTTTTGTTTGTGTGAAAGTGCCAATAACTCTAAATAATAACAGTACAAAGCTAGTGCTAGTTTTTTCAGTACCTATTTTATCAGTTATTTATAGCAAATAGTGATTTCATAACTTTCAAACTAACGCTAACAGTGCATTGACCTTACTGAAACTGAAAAAAACGGTAAAATAGTGAAATTTCGAATTTTTCGTTAATCACATTAACAAAGCAACATTTATATAGTCGGTTTACAGTGTTTTGTATAAATAAATAAACGTTGTAATTAATAAAAAGTATAAAATACAAAAATATTGGATTAAGAAACAATTAGTGACATCTATGTGTGATAAAGTGAACTACAAAAACCTAACTTTTAAAAAATATCTAAATTAACCATACCTATATATAAAAATTCATATTTGAGTAAATAAATAAACTTTCCGAGCGAAATTATCTTCAAAAAAATTAAAATAAGTGAACTTTACTGACATTTTTCCAACAAAAACCAATTAGTGACATCTGTACTGCTCTTTCTGAACTAAAAAAACGATATTCTAATTCAAAGATGTCGCACCCGGTAACCCAAAATGATAACAGAGATAACATGAAAAACATAAACAATATTGAATGTAAGGGCTGTTTACAAATGATTAGTGACAGACTTTACCTAATATGTTTTTATTGCAAAGAAACTTTCGACATAGCATGTGCAAACATAACGGACAGCAGGTTTTATCTAATGACAGCAGAGCATAAAGCACAGTGGAAATGTCCCAAATGCCGCTGTACTGACCGTAAAATAAATAAAAACAGGTACTCGCCTGCAGCAAGACATGATATGTCATATCATATTGAGAACTTAGACTCTTGCCAAAATGAAAACATTACAATAAGAAAACCCAGGGTATACAGACAACTCTCTCTAGATAACTTAAATCTATCAGATACCATGTACGAGGGCAGCATAAATGAAACCGAGAGTAACGAAGAAACTTGTGATAGCTTAAAAACAGAACTAGAGGAGTTAACGAAACATCTAACTGAAGCAAGAAAGAAGATAAATGATCTTTATCTTGAAAATAATACCCTAAAAGGCCAGATCATTCTCCTCACAGAAAAATGTCAAAGTTCAAAAAAAACAGAAAGTGCAGAATTAATTAACAAAAAATTAAATAGCTCAGATTTTTGTACACCTCTGGGTAAGCCAAGACAGTCCAAAATTGCTTCAACTTCGAAATCGCCACCAGAGCTGGCAGGTCAGTCAAAAAGACCACTACAGTCACCAGATATCTTTAAAACCCAGCCGCTGTCTACTGATATCCTGATGATGCCAACACTCTCTCCAGATGCCTCGGGATTGCTGCCACAGTCTTCAAATGTTTCTAGAAAGCCTCCAAAGCCTGAAGATGTTTCTATACTTGATTCAAATACTAACTCCGAAAAAGAGAAAAAGAATAGACTTTTAATAATAGGTGACCAAAGTACAAGAGATCTAGGGTCTCAACTGATTAATTTACGTTCGAAATATCGAAATTCATGCGATTATAGTGTTATAAATTATTGCTTTCCGGACGCTACAACTGAATACATATTGTCTAAATTTAAAACAGACTGTAAGACTCTCAATAGAAATGATTGGGTAATTATTAGCTTGGGTTCAAATGATAAAAATCCATTTAAACTCAATCTGGAACTTACAACTTTCCTTAAAAGTCTAAGTTCCACTAATGTTATAGTAGTTGGTATTACAAAAAGTCGATATTTAAATGAGGATAAACTAAACCAGTGTTTGAAGCTACTCACATACAATTTATCTTACTGCAAATTCATTTCTCCTATTTATCACAGTAATTACAAACTTACAAAATTAATTAACAGTACTATTAACACTGTAGACTATGAAAATAGTTATTTAGGAATCAATGTTCTTAAAAACAACCCAAAAACTAAGAAAAATCAACCAAAATGTCCAAATACTGTCTCAAGTGTTTCTCCCAAAAGATATAGTACTATACCAGAGATGTTTAAAAAATTTTTAGCCAAAAAAAGTTTGGTTTTAAACTCACCTCCGAAGTCATTTAACGATTCAAAAAATCCCTCAACTTCTGTAAATACTCCAGTTAGTAACAAAAAAATTAAAATAGGACCCAAACCAGGTACCATTCCATTTTATTTTAAGAATACTAGGCATGCAAAAATGTCTACAACTAAAGACCCCGGTGTTGCAGCTACAGGTGAGTTTTTTCTTGAATAAATGTAAAAATAATAATTATATAAATTTAATGCATCTCAATATACAAAGTCTTAAAGCAAAGCTGGATCAATTAGAAATTTTTACTAGCCAGAATAAGATAGATATTTGCTGTCTAAGTGAAACTTTTCTTCGTGACGATTATGCTGATGTTCTTCAGCTGGATGGTTACAAAAAAGCCGCTCATTTTTCAAGAAAGAAAAGAGCGAGAGGCGGTGTCTGTATTTTTTTAAAAAACTGTATTAACTACAGAAAGTTAGATTGGTTAACTGAAATCTCTGTTGAACGGCATTTTGAATGCTGTGGAGTTTTCCTACCTGACCTTAATTATATTATTATTTGTGTGTATAGAGTTCCAAATAGCAACTTTAAACTGTTTATACAAACTCTAGGTAATATATTTAATAAAATAGCCCTAAGAACCAGACATAATAAAAAGAAGGTATTTTTGGTGGGAGTCTTTAACATAAATATTTTAGAAAAAAACTAAAAGTAGTGAAACATTTTTAAACACATTAACTACGTTTGGGTTATCTTTTTCAATCCAAGAACCAACAAGGATTACACAGCATTCAAAGACCTGTATAGATAATATAATTACTAATTTAAACCGTTACAATTCTAAAGTATTAGACTTAGGAATTTCTGACCATACTGCCCAGATTATAAATATTTCAGCTAGTAAAAGTTATTTTGAAAAGTATTGGTATGTGAAAAGGCGAAATATTGATAGACACCTTGAGCTATTCATTCATTATTTAAAACAAATTAATTTTCTGATATTTACAGTATTGATGATCCAAACAAGGCCTATTCTGAATTCATCCACCTCTATAAATTGTTATTTGATTTGTGTTTTCCTACTGAAAAATATAGGATAACCTATACAAAAAAACCAAATTGGAAAACTAAAGGTATAGTTAAAGCTAGTCAAGAAAAACGTAGATTATATATTAAATATCAAAAAACTAAAACTATTGATGATAAAAATAAATATAAAAATTATTGTAGATTGATGAAAAAAGTCATTAAACACTCTAAGAAAATATCGAATATAAATTATATAAACAAGAGCTCAGACAAAAGTAAAGCAACCTGGAGTGTTATAAAACAACACACGACCCCTGCAAATTATATACGTACAAGTATTGAAAAACTTACAATTGATAAAAATATCGAAATAAATGATCCTCTCATAATTTCTGAAAAATTAAATAATTATTTTCTACAAAATAATTCATGTATGTCTAATTCAAATTTGTATAAACCCATTCATAATAAAAACTGTAAAAGTATATTTTTAAAACCAGTAACTTATACTGAATTAATTAATATTGTAAACAGTATAAAAAATAAGAAAAGTACCGGTTACGATCAAATACCAATTCAAGTAATCAAATATAGTATAAACTACATAGCTGACCCATTAATCTACATAATCAACTTATGTATGTCTGCTGGTATTTTTCCTGACAATCTTAAATTAGCTATTGTGAAACCTCTCTTCAAAAAGGGTTCTAAATCAGATATGAAAAATTATCGTCCCATAGCTTTATTGTCTTGTTTTTCAAAATTATTTGAAAAGGTAATTTACACTAGACTTATGGGCTTCTTCTTAACAAATAATATCTTAAATAATTTACAGTTTGGTTTTCAAAAAGGAAAAAACACTTCACTTGCTATTTTTAAAATGCTTAAAGAAACTTGGGATGCCATTAACAAAAAGAAAACTGGGATAGCTTTGTTTTTGGATTTAAGCAAGGCGTTTGATTGTGTTGTTCACAGCATATTACTAGAAAAACTAGAACAAGTAGGCATAAGAGGCAACGCTCTTGACCTAATGGCTTCTTATTTAAAAAATAGAACTCAAATAACTGTGCTTGATAATTATAACAGCAACACGAAAACTGTTGAAAAGATTTATTCCAGTTCTAATGAAATCTTATTGGGTGTTCCACAAGGGAGTGTCCTTGGGCCCCTTTTATTTCTCATATACATCAACGAGTTACCATCTGTTACAAATCATTTAACTGTCATGTTCGCAGATGACGCCACTGTTTACATATCCAAAGACAATATGTCGCATTCTCAGTTCCAAATAGAAATCAATAATACACTTAATTTAATAATAAATTGGCTTAGTAAACTAAACTTAAAAGTAAATATTTAAAAAAACCATGTTCATGCAATTTAAAAATTATAGAGCAAAACCGCCAAAAATAAATGTCATACATGATAATGTTAACATTATTGAAGTAAAAGAAACGAAATTTCTTGGGGTTATAATTGACTGCCATTTAAGTTGGAAACCACAGATTAAAAAGGTTAACAATATATTATCCAAGTATTGTTATAGCTTATCAGTAATAATAAATATTTCTTCCCGAAACATAGCAAAAGTTGCATACTATGGGTATGTTTATCCTCATTTAACCTATGGCATAATTTTCTGGGGTAACTCCGTGGAAGTGAAATCTGTATTTACTTTGCAAAAAAGGTGTTTAAGAAGAATGTACAACATGCAAGATAGAGAGTCATTACGTAGTGTATTTAAAAATGAAAAATTCCTAACCTTGATATCTATATATATTTTAGAAATATGTCTATTCGTCAAAAATAACCAAGATTATTTCTTTAGTATTACCTCATCTAGATCTGAAAGTCAACGTAACAAGCATAAATATAACATAGTCATACCCCAAGTTAATAACAATTTATTTTATAAGAGTTCCTTTTACACAGCTATAAAAATTTATAATTTTTTACCTGTAAATTTAAAAATACTTAATAGTCCCCTTTTCCAAAAAAAAACTAAAGTTTTGGTTAATCAGCAAGGTCTTTTATAACCTATCTGAGTATTTTGACCATAATGAAAAATAAATACCAAATATTGTTGTGCTGGTATAAATATTGGATTTCTTACATAAATTTAAGTACCTAATGTAATTTTATACTACATATTGTATGCTCGAAATGAGTAGACTGTGCACTAATATAGTACATATTTAAGACCAATGTACCTACATAGTTTGAACAATAAAATCTTCTTATTCTTATTCTAACAAAAGAATACATCTCGGAAACAATCAGTATGAAAAGATACAAAATCTTGATAATCATAAATTAAAGAATAAGACAAACATTTAGCAGCACATGTAGAACAAAAATATATATCACCAACAAAAGGCTTCCAAAACTTGACGGAAATGTGGACCCAATACAAGCCGGTCTTCAGTAGATCATCGTAAAAGGCTGCCATAATTGTAGGAGAACGCCACATGTCGAATGGATCATGGGGCGACTCCTGAGGTATAATCATCGTAGATGCAGATGAACTCGACGCACACTCACGATTAACTGGAGAATACGATGGACTAGTAGATGCAGATGAATCTGACTCAAACTCAAGACGATCGACTAGAGGACGGTCCATTGTACTGTGTTAGTGAAACACAGTACACTGACACAAATATAAGTGACACACAGTGCACTGACACAAATGTCAAAAACACACAGTGCACTGACGCAAATGTCAGTGACACACAGTACATTGACATAAATGTCAGTGCAAGACCAATCACAAGAGTTGGCACGTTAGTTATTTAGTTAGCCCTGGCTAAGTAGGGCAGCGCAAGTCAACAAGTAAATATATAGCTAGACTAGAGGTCTCGTGGGGTCGGGCGGTGGAGGAGCCATGCAGTTACCGTCGGGGTACCGCTTCTTAAAGGCCGCTATCAGGTCGTTGTCGACCAGACGCACCCCGTCCACTTGGTTACCTAATGTTATCCTGGACAACGACAACAATATATTATTATACTGGGATCGCTTCTGGGCCCCGCTTCTCTAAAAACATAGCATGCGACAAGCAGGCGGCATGCATGAGCATTGCAGAAGTCAATTTGTTGCAGGAGTAAAAATAATAGCTATTCTATAACTTCTTTAAATACTAATTGGCCGACGATCAAGGGGAGCTATTTAAATAATTAAGTAGCCCTTAATTTTGAAGGCTACTTAACTAATTAAGTAGTAATTAAGTAAAGTAACATTTTCAGAATATGAATTAAAACATTCCGCCGGCATTCCGCATGCTATTTCCTTACGAATCGAGCCCCTGACCGGTAATTTTTCGCTAATCGTCTATCTTTATTTGTCAACTAGCTGTTACCCGCGACTTCGTATGCGTGGAAATAGTGCATAGCTGACTTTTTTGTTCATTACTCGGGTTCTACTAATTGTATTTCGATGCAAAGTATACCACGAATTTCCTCGAAAATGAACTAACCAATATTGAAAACCAGATTTCAATCGGATTAGTAGTTATAAGGGACAGACAGAGAAACAGACAGACATGAATTAAAAAAATACATATACCTAAATTTGTTTTACTACTTATCCTAAGTCCCCTAGACCCTTTTTTTATTTACTTCCATTTTTCCTTACTTACTTTCCACTTTTCATTTCGACTGTGAGGTAATATAGAAAAACTTTAATGAATAATAAAAAGTTAAATCGTAAGTTAGTTTGTTCAACATTTATTTAGTTTTAAGTGTGTTGTTTTTGTAATATTTTTGTGTTTGATCAAATAAAGTATCATCTATCTATCTTAATCTCACCTACTGCCAATATAAGAACAAGAATACGTATCTGTTTGATACTCTGATTGGCTACATTATAATCACGTTGGTCACGACGTGCATCTAGTCGGCCATGCCGACACGAGAAAAAAAAGGCTCATGCAATCATGGTATTATAGCGAGTGGCAGAATACAAGATTAACAAAATCATGACCAAACTTTAATGTAAAATTTAAAAAAAAAAACTTTCCCCCCTAGGGACGAAATGAGCAACTTTCGACCCGGCTAATTGTCATCTATTATCATCAATCAATAAATCAATTATCATCTACCCATGATAATTGAGGTCTCCGAACAGGAGATAAAAGGGGTTTTCCGAAACTCTACTTTTAAGTGGAAAAGGGGGAGGGGCGCATTTTTACTATTCCTACATACAATAGGGGCCGGATAATCCTTTTTCGGCCGGGGCCGGATTTCTATCCCAATCATATCGGGATAGAAATCCGTTACCTGTAGGATAGCCGAAGTCACGGGCAGAAGCTAGATAAATATAAATAAAACTCACCAATTAGGTTGAACGTTGTGCGGTCGACCAAATAACTCTATTTTTCTTGTGCCTGGACTCAGTCTCTCTGAAAGGAAATAAATTATAATAATAAGTACTTAAAATATACTCTCCTACCTACAGTGCCACCGACTTATCTGTTATAAAACTGGCTACAATTTTCCGAATTGTTCTGTAGACGTCGACTTTGTCCGGACCAACTAGAAGCTAAAAAGAATTACCACAATCGGACCACTATACTCTATTGTTGAAATGAATATATTTATTTCGTAATTTGTTTTTATTGCTCAAGGCATATTTACGAGAAATATTTTAAAAGAAAGATTCATTCGGTTCGGCCACGCAAGTGCGTAGCGGAGCGGTATAGGCACTGGAGTATTGATCCAGGGACGCGAGTTCAAATCTCGCCGCAAGTGAATTTTTGAAGATGAATTTTTCCTTTAGAAATATTTCTAGTAAATATGCCTTGAGCAATAAAAACAAATTTACGAAATAGAAAGATTCATCTTCAAAAATTCACTCGCGGCGAGATTTGAACTCGTGTCCCTGGATCAATACTCCAGTGCCTCAACCACTCGAGTTCCCATCTCGATTTAAGAATATGAATGTTTCCCACCATTTTTTCGACTAAGGCTCGATTGAGTCGCCATCTACAGGATCACTTTCAAGTGATTTACCTGCGCCGCTAGTGAATTTTTGAAGATGAATTTTCTTTTAAACTATTTCTAAAGAATATATTTGTTTAATTTCGGGGGCATATTAATCAGTTCAATATCGTGAAAGAGTACAAGTGTCGAGCAATTAAAAACCGGTACAAACCATGGACTTTAATGTTGTCTCCAAACCTCCAGTGAAAAGTTATTGTAAAAAGCCGCCATTACAATGACTCCCTCGACTTGACTTTGAACTTGGCTGTTTATATGATGCAAAAAACTTGCAAAATAAATCTTACTAATGTTATAAAATTTATAAACGTCTGTATTGATTTTGTCACGCAAAAAATATTGAACTGATTGCGATGAAACTTGGAATACGTAGCTAGCGACCTGGAAGAACACATAGGTTACTTTTTATTCCGAAATTCCCACGGGAACGGGACTTACGCGGGTATAACCACGGGGCGCAACTAGTATGATATAATACTTGACACTGGCTACTTTTCAAACGGCCATAATTGGTTCATAACTGAAAAAAAAAAGTGGTATTCACCTATAATCCCGTATATTTCGTCCGGCTTGTGACTCGTAGCGCGTACCTCGGCGACGATCACGTCGCAGTCCAATCCGCGGTTCAAGTTCTCGGGGTTCCCTTTCATACCCACCTGTCGAGAGTTCAAGTTGCAAGTTTCTTTATTGCGAATCATGTGTATAATACAATTTGTAACGGGTATGCCCTTTTAATCCGAAAGGGGGTTGTTCTAGACGTCTAGGCAAACACCTTTTGTTCTACGACTTTTGAAAATTCAAACTTTTTTTTTAAAAATGTTAAGATTATGTTTCACTGAAAAAACAGCTGCTTTTGAAAATAAAGTTAATTGAAGTTTTGATTGTAAACATCAAACTAAATAAAAGGACAACATAAGGTCAATGACCTCGAACTCTTAAAAACAGCTGATTTTCAAGTAAACTTTACACCTAAAATTTTCGAAAAGTACTTCGAATTTTTAAAAGTCGTAGAACAAAAGTTGTTCGCCTAGACGTCTAGAACAACCCCCTTTCGGATTAAAAGGGCATACCCGTTACCCCTTGTATAGTTTTACGAGCTTTGGCGGGGAACGCGGTCTAAATTTTCATTTTTAGTTGCGCCCCGCGGTTTCACCCGTGGAAATAAAAATCTCGTTGTCAGTTAACACGGGCGCGGGCGGCCGAGCGGTTCTCGAGCGGTTGCACTTTTTCGTTCATTACTCGGGTTCTACTAATTGGATTTCGATGCAAAGTATACCACGACCTTCCTCGATAATAGAACTATCCAATTTGGCAGATTTCAATCGGATTAGTAGTTAATAAAACACTTTATTTACCGGGTTTAATTGCGTTTTATTCGTGATTTTTAAACGACCGAACTTTCGTCAATTGTAAATAAAGTGTTTTATTATGCAAAATCGCGAAAACCATAGAAGAAATTACGGATTAGTAGTTTTTAATTGTATAAGGAGCAAACAAAGAAACAGACAGACAGACATGAATTTTAAAAACTTCCAAGTACAGACATTTTGTTCTCTCTTCCTTTATTATAAGTATAGAATAGATAGAAGATAGATCATGCGGGAATGCGTTGAGGAGATGTGTTGCTAAATTTTCATTTTTGTGAAACTTAGTTCAAATGCGTGTAAATTGTTTAATTTCGGGGGCATATTAATCAATTTAGTTTCGTTGAAGGTGTACAAGTGTAAATAAAAGTGAAAATCGGTGCAAAACTTGGACTTTAGCTTAGTGTTCTCTCCAAAGCTCCGTGAACAAACATTGTAAAAATGGCCCCCTTTTTACAATGATTCCCTCGACTTGACTTTAACTATGACGACTTGACTGTTTCGTTCGATGCAAATAACCTGCAAATACTGATAACACTTGACACTGGCAAATGTCTGAAAGGAAAAGCCATTTTAAAGAAGAAGAAGAAGATCATGTGTGCCATCACATTCAAGTTTGAAGTTTCTTTATTGAGAATGTTTTTTTTTCGTAAATACATAATACATATATGAATACATACATACATAGAAAGACACCCAGACCAGATACAAATATTTATTTTTAAGCATAAATATTTGCACTCAGCGGGAATCGAATCCGCAATCTTCCGCGTTGCACTCGGGCATTCGCCCGACGCGTCACAAAGGTCGTAATATATTGGTGGGATTTTAGATTGACGCTATAATACGCTAAAGCTCTGCGTTATTTATCTTATAAATATACTTTTTGATATACTTATAAAAGGAAGGAAGGACAAAAAGTCTGTACTTACTTGGAAGTAAATTAAAAAAAGTTGTTTTTTTTTATTGGGGCTTAGGAAAAGTAGTAGAACAAAATTATGTAATTTTTAAAATTCATGTCTGTCTGTTTCTCTATTTATTCCTTATACAATTAAAAACTACTGATCCGATTGAAATCTGGTTTTCAATATTGGATAGTTCTATTTTCGAAGAACGTCGTGGTATACTTTGCACCGAAATCCAATTAATAGAAGTAAAGCCCGAGTAAAGAATGAAAAATTCGGCTTTGCACTATTTCTATGCAGACGAAGTCGCGGGTAACAGCTAGTATTGTATATATGGAGTAAACAGGCGTGTTCCACTACTCACCAAACAATGTTCCTTCCCATGGTTAAGCCAGTGTCCCGTTCGTCCCGTTCTAATGATCCTCTGCAGTTGGTTCGTCTTCACCCATATCAGTTCGTCGACTCGTTCGTAGCCCCACAGCTTCAGGCATTCGCGGCCCAGTTCCATTGCACTGGGAAGTTAATAATCTTATTTTACTAATATTTTAAACGCGAAAGTTTGTATGTATGTATGTATATGTGAGTTTGTTACTCTTTAACGCAAAAACTACTGAACCGATTGCGATGAAACTTGGAATATAGGTAGCTGGATACCGGGAATAACACATAGGCTACTTTTAATCCCGATATTCCCGCGGGAACGGGACTTACGCGGGTGAAACTGCGGGGCTTGTACTTATTGACCGAACGAGCGAAGCGAGTGAGGTCCAGTGTGTTTGTTCGACGATAACTTGAGTATCGTAGCCCCGATCTTCATGAATTTTGGTATGCCCGTAGTTTAGGTCCAATGAATTTTGGAGGTATGAGGTGGTGTATACCTCCAAAGGGAAGATCTTCCACCGGGCAGGTGGTATTGCCCGGTAGGCCGCAGCCCTACGATGTCTCGTCGGTAGTTGTATATAAGCTTATCTCGGAAAGAAAGTTGATATCGCGATTCAGGATTTCATACTAGTAACGCCATCTAGTACGTGTCATGGGCGACCGCCACAGAATTGCTGAGTTCAAAGATGAGCCGGATCGGTAGGGGGGTTGGGGAGATAGGGGGTTGTGAGGTCTCAGTTCGGGGCGAACTACTAGTGTCGAGTTACCGTCCGGTGACCCAGAGGAAGATGAGTCCCTGGTCCTGCAGCTGCGGTACCCCGAGACATCTCATCTCGTCGTCCGACATCGTGCCGTAGGGGAGCTCCATGTGGATGTCCCACGGCGGGTCCGCCATTATCACCGCGAATTTACCTAGTTACACACATTATTTTTAAATATAATTGCGATGGACACATTGTCATATTTCTATGTGTCAGCACATATCTTCGTTAGGAATTTTGGCGGGAACGTGTTGAGGAGATGTGTTGCTAAATTTTCATTTTTGTGAAACCTAGTTCAAATGCGTGCAAATTGTCTAATTTCGGGGGCATATTAATCAATTTAGTTTCGTGAAGGTGTACAAGTGAAATGAAAGTGATAATCGGTGCTAAACATGGACTTTAGTTAGCATTGTCTCCAAAGCTCCGTGACGAATCTCTGTAAATGGCCGCCGTGTTTACAAATGATTCCCTAGACTTGACTTTAACGGATAAAAAGTGTTATTCCCGGTATCCAGCTACTTATTTTCCAAGTTTCATCGCAATCGGTTCAGTAGTTAATGCGTGATTGAGTAACAAACATCCAAACACACACACTTTCACATTTATAATATTAGTAGGATACGGAAACACGATCTCTCGAGACGATTGAAATTTTAAAAACAAAAAAAACATATTTCAAAGGAAAAGTTCATCTTCAAAAATTAACTTGCGGCGAGATTGTGATCCTGTAGATGGGACTCGATCGACCCTTAGTCGAAAAATAGTAGACAGGGAAACATTCATATTCTTAAATTCGCTGCTCGAGATGGGAACTCGTGTGGCCAAGTGGTTGAGGCACTGGGGTACTGTACTGATCCAGGGACGCGAGTTCAAATCTCGCCGCAAGTGAATTTTTTAAGATGAATTTTTCCTTTAAAATATTTCGAGTAATATGCCTTGAGCAATAAAGACAAATTACGAAATACAAAAAAAACACTTTTTTTTTTTAAATAAATGGACTAACCTAAGAAGGTCATATCGAGATACCGCAGGTCGCACTGTATCCACTGCGGCGATGTGAGCGTTAGCACGCCGGTAGGCGGCGCCGTCCCGTTGGGCGGGGCGGGGGCCGGGCCGGGGCCTGGGGCGGGGGCGGCGTCCTCCGCCGCGTCCACCTCGTAGTGGACGTATCTAGAACGAAGCAGGACGATTTGAGTGTCCTACCGACTGCGCCGGGCGGTTTAATCCGCGTTACTCCCGATCCGAGGTAATATCGGGATAAACAAAATATTCCCTGTTTAGAAATATTCTTCGCAAATAAATACATTTTAAAAAATCCACATGACAGGATTCGAACCTTTGCCCCCTCGTTAACCACGCGAGTGCTCTAACCACTGAGCTCACGGAATCACGTGTCATGTTATAATTTTTCAATTCAATTCACAAATTTGTTGGGAGTAAGTAACAGTAGGTGTATCTGGGTTCAACAGATACAGTTAAACATCATAACTACGGACGGGTGCGTGCGGGTAATACCGCCCGTCGATTAATAACGCCCTAAAGCCGACATAATACGACATACTTGCAACTGTCCATATGGAAGCATGTGTTTAGGAATGAACAATCCCCGAGCGACTCGTCGGTGTGCGCCTGTATGATCTTCTTGAAGTGTAGCTTGGTGCAGGGGGCGGGTGCGGGCGGGGGGCGGGGCGCGGCGCGCGACCGCCCGCACTCCGCGCGCGTGCCGTGCGGGCAGAACTCCATCACTTGCGCTCCTACAGAATTCATATCCGGTGTTTAATATTTCACATAATAACAAATACTATAATATCCCTAGAGGTAACGTTCATCAAATATTATTTTTATTTCATACAATTTCATTTTACCCTTAGAGTATACATAAGCAAATTATAGAGCGCGCCTATGAGTATTTGCCTACTGCGCAAAGTGTAAGCAGTTGCTCTACATTCATTGTTTGAGGTTGAATAGTGATCCACTAATCATTTGTACACCGCAGCACTGAACATTTCACCATAATTATTAGTAGAATAAATGTTTATTTCGTTTATTTATAACGTTTATTTCATTTTATCAATTAGCGGTGGCAACGATTACCTCCTTGACTTTTGAACTTGTCAGCCAAAGACTTTTCTTTAGCAGTAGGTTTGCTCAGCAGATCCATTATTTCTTCGCCGACTCGCTTTACTGCCTTCTCTCTACTTGAAGGCATCGCCAGAAGCGACTGAAAATAATACAAGAGATCGTATTTAGGAAACAATTTTTTTTTTTGCTATTGTGCAGAACCGATTACGATGAAACTAGATATGTAAATTAATTGGAGACCTAGAATATAGGCTACTTTCACCTGATTTCCCGGAATGTCTTCCCTATAGGATACAAACTAGATCCTTTTCTGAGACTCCACTGTCAGTCTGTCACGGCATAAATATAATATTTAAGTCAAGCTCCTATACAACAAACATGTATTTTTGGGATAATGATACGGGATCAGTCTAGTGCGAGTCCTATTCGCACTTGGCCGGTTTTTGTCAGTTTAGTTGGAAATCATAAATAAAGCTGTACAGTTCACCAAGTTGTTATGATGACTGTACGGTTAAAAGTTAAGTTAATTTAGTACTTATGTTTGGAGCACGCTAAGTAGTTAGTTAAAACTCAGGATGATAGTTTAGTTAGATGTTTATTGTCCTAAGTCTATTGCAATGCTCACTAATTATTACATATTGTAATAATAAGGTGAACTTAAAGGTAAATGAAGTTGTTGTTAGGCGTGCAGATGTAGGTCGCAAAATCAGCTAGTTTGTTGTACGTCGTTTGAGACCATACAAAAGCTATAGGTGAAATTCCCACTCTACTATAAAATGTCTTACCATAATATCAGTATCACTCTTCCCAGTTTTCTTCTCATCAACTGTCGTCTTTGATACTTTTGGTTTAGTAGTTTCTTCGACAAGAACTTCACCTGAAATGAAACGTTATTTTTAAAAATAAGACACCAACTTTAAAAAATGACGTCTGACGTAAACTTAACACAGTTATGGTAAAAAGATCAAATTTCCAAAAACCATGGAACAATACAATATTATTTTTGCTGTAAGTACAATTGGGAATACTTATCAACATTGTTTAAAGTATTTATCAGGATAAAAAGTAGCCAATAAATTTAGATTTCCAGCTATTTATTTATTATTTATTTTATTTATTCAGTACACAAAAGACATACATGAAAAAAAAACAAGACATATAAATGAATACTAAGGTAAGTCTAACCTTATACAGAGTTCTCAGCCGACAGACCTCGGGGGAAAGGAAAGAACTATAGAGGAAGATAATAAAGTGTACAGAGGCAAAGGAAAAATTAAAAGTACAAAAGTCAAAAATTAAAATTATAAATTAAATTACATGGAAATAAGAAGAAAATGCTACATATATCTACACATGATACATACACATTACACAAATACATTTATATACATATACAGTTTCTACACAATTAGTTTAAAAGTTTTTGCCTGAAGAAGTAACCAACTCAAATACTTACTATTTCACAAACTTTAGCATACATAATTGACCGAACGAGCGAAGCGAGTAAGGTCCAGTGTCTGGGCCTGGCGTTTGTATCTTTGTATGTTTGTTCGACGATAACTTGAGTATCGTAGCTCCGATCTTCATGAATTTTGGTATGCGCGTAGTTTAGGTCAGTAGAATTTATGAGTTCGAAGATGAGCCGGATCGGTAGGGGGGTTGGGGAGATAGGGGGGTCGTGAGGTCTCAGTTCGGGGCGAACTCCTAGTAATAGAAAGATTAAAACGAAACACATTTTCAGATTTTACTTGATTTGCTTTCATTAATTTCAGCATTGTTGCAATGCCATTTTCACCTTTTAGAGCCTTTACAGATTCCTTCCTCAAGGTAATGAGTTTCACTTCAATAAAATATGGCGAAAACAAGAAAAATCTATGAGAAAGATTTTCTATTTTCCTGTCTCACCTTTTCTTTTACAGCCGCCGTACGTAGAAGATTGTTCCTCCATAAGTGCAGCTAACACAGCAGCAAGGCGCACCGACTCTGCGCTCACTACCTCAATGGTAGCATCTGTTGTACTCTCTGTACGTTCTCTTATACTGTAACATTAAACATTGTAAAACCTATAAAAAATATAAGTAGAAATCTTTTGCAATTACAACATGTTCAATTGAACTTAGAAATATCTTTCGCAAGGATAGGCTCTAACCACTGAGCTTTCGACAACCTCTGTGGCGCATTGGGCGAACGCATGGCTGCCTGCAATGCAGAAGGTTGCGGGTTCGATTCCCGCTGGGTGCAAATATTTATGCTTAAAAATAAATATTTGTATCTGGTCTGGGTGTATTTTTAAGTATAATATGTATGTATTTACAAAAAAAAAATAGTAGTATATCTGTTGTCTAGTCTTACCCAGGGGCTAGATGGCACTGTGTGTTGGTCACAGAAATTATTTATTAATTTAGCTACACAGCAATCACATGTCATGTTATAATTTGTCGAAAAATATTTATGCTCTGAGACAAAGAAATATTAAGTTTTTTATTCTGTCACCAAAGTTTTGTAATAGTACTTAGCGAATATTGTTTTTGATTTGAACCTGCGCCCCCTCGATAACTAGGAGAGTGCTCTAACCAAAATTACCACTTATTTTTATCGTTGGATACTAAATGTTTTAATACTCACGTGATAAGCTTCTGGGTGGCAAACTTCTGCAGTAAACTGGCCACGATACCAGTGTCTACGTCTCCGAGACCAGGTAACAATGCACTGGCAGTCGCCGGCAACTGGAGCTGCATGTCTGACAGGACTTGGAGAAGACGCACCTCTATTGATACTGACGGGACCACCTTTGGTTTCTCTTGGGTTGGTGCTGGAGGTGGGGAATAGAAATAATCTATTTTGTACACATATATTTGTGTACAATACACATTAAATGGAAAATACTGACTACATTTGTGATAAATCTACAAGTAAAGTTAAAATATAATTTTTAAAACAAATTTATAAAAAAGTTGCAGGCCTGTACCCCAGCATTAAGTATTCTGAAACTGGCGAAAAAACTCAGTCAGACTCTCGCCTAGAGCTTATTTTTCAAGTCTGACCCAGTGGTCAGTGGGGGGTTAGATTTGACAGAGAATAAGTCAAGGAAAACACCTCTTTACCTGAGGTGTACGTACTCACAATCAGTCTTCGGCCCTGACGGACTAGATGCTGTTTTTTCGCCACCGCCAGAGCTCCCTTCAGCACCTTCACCACCAACCAAGCTTGTACTACTCAATATTGTTTGAAGCTTCTTCTTCCGCTTTTCAAGCTTCTCCCGCAAGCTGTGCCGCTTGCTCTTTACAGCTTGAATCTCTTCCCACGCGTCGGACATGATTCTTTATTATTTTTAAAGTAATTTCACGGGAAAACCGGCGTTATGTAAGGATATAATTACCGCGGCGATTCTAGAGTCATTTTGAGCTTTTTAGAAAATTACATAAATTACTATTATTCATTTAAGCGCTGCAAAGGATTATTAAAACTGAAATGAAACTGTTCAGCAACAACTGAATCGATTTATTTAAATTTTAGCAACTTTAGTTAGAAAAAAGAAAATATTTCCATTTCCAGTTCCAGCCAAACCAAACCAAACATGTTTTTTTAATTCGTACCTATTTTATTTCTTATCGGTTGTGAACCGATTATGGCCATTAGGAAATTAGCCAGTGTCATGTATTTCAATATATTAAGCAAGTTATTTGCATCGAAACAGTCAAGTCGTCATAGTTAAAGTCAAGTCTAGGGAATCATTTGTAAACACGGCGGCCATTTACAAACAATCTTCACGGAGCCTTGGAGACAACACTAAGTCAATGTTTTGCACCGATTTTCACTTTCATTCCACTTGTACACCTTCACGAAACTAAATTGATTAATATGCCCCCGAAATTAAACAATTTGCACGCATATGAACTAGGTTTCACAAAAAGGAAAATTTAGCACCACATCTCCTCAACGAGTTCCCGCCAAGACCAATTCGTACCTACAAATGACGTATAAAAACAATGACGGAAAAAGTGACGTTAAAATGTTCCGGTTCAAAACATTGACAATATACAATTTGGAGCATGGCTTTATTTTATTAACACATAATGTATCTTACATAGATCCAATCCAAGTTCAATATTTATTAAAGCGTTAAGAATAGGCTCATATTATACACTAGCTGCGTCCTGCGGATTCAACCGTGTTTCGGGATTAAAAGTAGCCTATGTTACTCCTCGAGTCCAAGATTATCCCCATATTTACATACAAACATACATACATGTCACCAATGTTGCCTCTTTATTTATTATATTATTTGGTACCTATCGATTATTATTTTATTAGAATGAGTTGGTACCTACAGTTTATCTTGAATCTGAAAACCGGTCAGAAATGTTAGTAAGATTAGATAGAGAGCGAAATAATCTCTGCACTGCTTGTTTGTACCATAAAAGTATAACTATTCTTTGACGGGCTTCAAGTTATTATAAAAATTGCATTCAAATGGACTTAACTAGATGACATCAGTTTTAGGTATTGCTATTTCACTTCATACGCGGGCACCATTTCTAGTCAATTCTCGTCATTTCAACGTCAATCAATTATTAGTTACGACACAGTTGTCAATCATTTCTTGTTTCGATATAATAATAATAATCACAATATTAATGTTTGTTGACTGTTTCAGATTGAAATGAACTGAATTATTCTTATTCTCACAAAAATATTATACAAGCCAAATAAAATGCCGTTTGCTCCCGAATTAAGGACACATTCTCAGAAAGTATGTACGCTATACAAAAGGGCAATGCGACTTGTGGAATCTTATTATGTAGCAAGGTTCGTACAAGAGAAATGCAAGAGAATTAATAGGAAAACAAAAGTACAGTTATGTAATAATCTCATGGATTAAGAAGTATTACGTACAACTAGGTACTACTACCTCTTATTTCTATGAATAATCTATCTATCTATACTTAGGTATATTAATAAAGAATGAAAGGACAAAAAGTCTGTAGGTACTTGGGTATATTAAAAAAGCAGATGATACTCCTCTTAGGGCGTTTTTAGTTTCATGCGAATTTGCTCAAGCATGCGGGATATCCAGACAAATTCCTGACGCCTTTGCCAATTTTAATCTTCTTAGTTCTAAGCTTTTTTTATTTTAGTGGTAAGTAACCGAATGTATTTTATAATAAAATACATCCAAAGGTTGCCTGGAAGAGATCGCTTTCAGCGATAAGGCCGCCCATTGTGCTTCCTAAATTTAAGCTGTATTTGTTTCTATCTATTTATCTTGTAATTTATATGGTGTGTACAATAAAGAATTTATTCATTCATTCATTCATTCTTTCAAAAAAAGGGGTTTAAAGTTATTTAATTAATTAAGTTTTTTTTTTGCTAATTGCAAATATTTTTCCGGTACACTTAATATTATTTTCATCACATCTATTCGAAAAGAGCTAATCCAATCCCTGTAAGCTACGCTGGAACTAGCCATTTGCTGGACCTCACGCTAACTCGCCGGCGAAACGTTTTGCCTTCCTGTTAGCTGGGATTTTATTTTTCCGGATACTGATTGGCCGGAGCGATTTGAATTTGGAATGTGATTATTTTTAAAAAGTGTCAATCACCAAAGAGTTCCAATAGAAATAGAGTATAGGTAAATAGAAGAGGAATAGAACAGGAGTAAACTATGAATAGACTAAGAGTAGAGTAGGAAACTCGGAATAGACAAGGAATAGACTAGGAATAGTTTTGGAATAGGTTAGGAATAAACAAGAAATAGTCTTGCAATAGACCAGGAATAGGCATGGAATAGGTTAGTAATAAACTTGGAATAGGTTATGAAAAGACATGGAATAACTTTGGAACAGACTAGGAATAGTCTTGCTTGGAATAGACTAATAATAGTCTTTGAAACATCGGGCTAACAAGTTAAAGGTACTCATTTTCTCATAGAGGGCGATGAAAAGAAGAATGTCTACCTCAGGAGCAAATACTATTTTTAGCTCGAGTGAGATACTTTGAATCCCTCGATTCGCTCAGGATTCTACTAAACTACTATTCTACTCTAGAATCCTTCGCTTCTCTCTGGATTCAAAAAACACTCTCGCCGTAAAAATAGTCTTTTCTCCCTTGGTATATAATCTACTATTTTATTTCCCAGGCCCGTAATTCGTTATCATCAAGTAATTCTGAGACACGAATTTGACAAAGTGCGTTGCGTAGCCGACCCGAAGGAACAACGTCGATTGTTGTGGCTGGGTGAAGACGAGCTTTTTATGAAGATGAATCCACTTCCTCCCGCGAAATGTACGTCCTTTTCTTTTTTTTTGAGTTGTATTGCCAAACCCTGCTACGGCAGACAGGTTGAAATTTATTCTACTGCCGTCGTTCTTCGGCGTCACTCGTGACGAACAAGTCACGATGATGAATGGCCTCTTCGAATTGCAGAAGGTGCGGGTTCGATTCCCGCCGGTGAGAAGAATTTATTTTAAACGGACAACATGTACCTAATTATTTTATCCGTACAAGCCTAGTTACTTGATTTGGGACTAGATTAACTATGTGTATGTCTTGCAATATTTATTATTTAGTTTAAATTTAAATCGATTTTTAAGGTGGTCAATAAAACGTTCAGCGCGTTTTTTCACTTTACGGTCTCAAATAATTGATATAAAATATAACGACACAACACACTCTGTTGCGTTTAAATCTCCATCCTCAAACCACCGAGGGATAAGGCTAGGAGAAACTCTTCTTCTTCCTCCTAGCCTTAACCCATTATTTGGGGTCGACTCTCCTAGTTATGTTTCCCCAGGATACTCGGTCCTGGATCGTCTTTAAATTGAACTGTGAAATCGTTGTGTTAAATAAGAAGTATTCAAACTGCACGTTAGTTATTATAGTGTCTTATTTCATGATTGATGCGTTCCGATGCTCGCTTCCCAGTCTAGATCCTATATTACTTGTATTAATTTGTTTAAACAATTATAGTTCCAAAATCCTATGGGATTGCTGGTGGAGTGGCGCAGGAAAGAGTTGTTGAGCCACCCGATTGGATTCTTGATTACTGGCATCCTTTGGAAAAAGCTCAATATCCACAATATTTTGCAAGACGCGAAGAAAGAAAAATACAATACATTAAATACTGGAATAATAACATCTTGATGTGAAGCCAAAAAAACTTTATTATGCTGCAAAACTAGATTTTTTGTACTAAGAATCTGAACCATTTCTGTCATTGACGTCAATGTCAAATCATTATTGCTCGCTCGCTCTTTTTCTCTTGTTGCCTTTGAGGTTATGTTTATTTTGGTGTTTATAACGTGAACAAATAAAGTGTGATATAAATAAATAGTGTTTCATTTATATTTACTTTAATTGCCCAATTCACATACGATTTTGGTACATTAATATAAAGTGTCTCAAGTTTCATTTATAAGTTTTCTTAAAAAAATAATTCATAATGTCCGAGGGGTCTGTTAAAACGCCGATGACTGACGAGGAGAGGCTAGCTTTGGCCCAGAAAATGGACCAGGAGTTAGACGAGTTCATCAACAGTTTGGAAAGAAAGCGATACACGGAGGGTTGGCCTGAAGATCGATGGGAGGTAAGTTGAAAAGAACCTACAATCTTCTTCTTTTCATATTGTAGTGTCTAACTAATCTCCTCTCTCCTCCATTTAAACCTTCATGTTTGTGATTAAAATTCTTTTATTATTTAATTCTAGGAAGAAATGAACAAGCATCCTTTCTTTATGAAATCAGCTCCCGACTCCGATGAACTGTCTCCTCTAGCAGAGGGCTTGGCCAAGCTGAAATATGACCCTGAAGAGAACACTCCACTTGAACTGGCTACAAATTACAAGGAAGATGGCAACTTTAATTTTAAACATAAGAATTATAGGCTTGCAATTTTGGGGTAAGTCAAAATTTTTGTAAAATCTTGTTAAGTTTTCTTAAGAAGTTAGAATATTTCACGACATTTTACATTCGCAGGAAACAATAGATCTGGGATGAGCATTGGTGCATTTAAAAAAAACTAATGATTCAACACCTTTTTTTCCCAAATAATCTGTTATTGTTACTTGGCAATGGAAATGGAATCATTTTTAACATTTTTTCATTTTTCCTGTAATTTGATAAATTTTTGTCTATAATTTTCAGTTACACAGAAGGTATCAAACAAAGATGTGAGAATCCTGAAATCAATGCCAGTCTTTACAACAATCGTGCTGCATGCCACTGGCATTTGAAAAACTATAGATCATCCCTATTTGACAGTGAAAAAGCTCTCACTTTCAACCCAGAGCACACCAAAGCTAAAATTCGAGCAGCTAAATCAGCACTAGAAATAGCAAAATTTGATATCTGCATTGCCCACTGCGAAAAACTACTTGAAACCTCTAAAGAAAAAGAAATAACTGAACTCCTAAACAGAGCTAAGAAATCCAAAATGATGCAAGAGAGAGATCAACGGAAAACTGAAAGAAAAAACGCAAAGGAAACTGAACAGAAAGACTTAGTAATAAAAGCTATAATTGAACGAGGGATTAAGATATCTAAATGTGATGATGAAGATGATATTGATCTATCAAAGTTAGAACCGAGTTTGCCCGGAGCTCAAGACTCAATAGTACACATAGAAGATGGGATACTAAAATGGCCTATACTCCTACTGTACCCTGAATATCAACTAACAGATTTCATAAAAGATTGTCCAGAAAATGTCTCATTGCTACTACAGTTACAGCAAGTATTCCCTGCTCCATGGGATGAGAACAACAAGTATAATTGCAATAGTATAAATGTTTATTTTGAAGGGTATGATAAAATGCCTCATATTGTCGATCCGTCAAAGGATTTGAGTGAGTTATTGGTAGAGAAGTATTTTGAATTAAAAGCGGGGACGCCTGCGTTTTTTATTTTGCCGAAAAGAAGTGCTGTTGAAGAAAGATTTGTTGAAAGCTTTTTATAGGAAACAGTAATAGAATTATTATTCAGGAATAATAATGATTAATTCCTACAAGAACAAGACAAGAAATAGTCTACCTGAATTGATTGCAGTTGCAGTTGATGCAGTTTAAAGGTAAAGATAAAAATCATTTTCAAAGATTATTTTTCTTTTTTATCTTATCATATTTTTATATTTTTTATATTATATAATGTTGACACACAGGCATTGTTTTCAGTCATTTTTTTCATTGCCATGATAACTTGAAAAGAGTGTTGAGTGTAGGGCTTGAGGTGTCCCTCAGGGAAGCAATCTAGGTCCTTCACTGTTTTCTTTGATAAAGAGCTATAGGGTTAGGTTGCTAAGCAGCGTCCCAAAGTAAAATAATATAAAACTTTAAAAAGTAGTCTATTATGAGTGTACTCTCGCACTCATGTTTGAGTTGATTGATTAGTCTGCAAGTAGTAAAGTAAGATTTAACATCACTATAATAATGATGCATTTTAAACTCTTTTCTGACGGACGATCTTCACCATTTCACCAGAAGTTAAATTGTTGGGGAATTTACTAATACAACTTTGAAAAAGATGACTCAAAAATCGAATGTTCATTGTTAGAATACCCATATAATTATTAAATTCAGACTAAGTATAATTCTGACTTTTTGGTCCCTTGTTTTTGACATTTTTTCAGAAACATTGTGTCAAATCGTAGTCTACAATTAAAACAACCGTTCAAGTGCGAGGCAAATTCGCGCACGAACGTACTATTATCACAATTTGGTACCGAACCCTAAAATAAACACTGGACCAAGCGAAATCCCTGAACGCAACTTAAGCTAACTTATTACTAGATGGCGTCAATGGAAAAAAAACACCGCGGTGTTGTTAAATGCAACTATTTATTTTGATAAATCACGGTTGTTTAATATTTCTTAAATTATTTTTTTTAATTTATTATTTGTTGTATAACAAACAAAATAATTAATATTTCGTAAATTTGTTTTTATTGCTCACGGCATATTTACTACAAATATTTGAAAGGAAAAATTCATCTTCAAAAACTCACTTGCGGCGAGATTTGAACTCGCGTCCCTGGATCAGTACCCCAGTGCCTAAACTGCTCGGCCACGCAAGTTCCCATCTCGAGCAGCGAATTTTAAGAATAACAAAAAACAAATTTACGAAATATTTAATAGGAAAAAGAGCGACATCTCTTGGTCAACGCGTTAACTGTAAAGTTAATCATTGGCGCAGGTAAATCAAGTGAGTTTTTGAAGATGAATTTTTCCTTTCAAATATTTCTAAAATAATTAATTACAACTGTCTAGCTATCACGATTAATGAGATACATCGTAGTGACAGACGGACAGACAACCAGCGAAGGAAGTGTCAATAATAGTAGTAATAGGGAAGTATAGGTAATTTTAAGATATAAATACATTCTGTATTTTGATGTCAAAATAAAATATGTGTTATATTTTAGTATATATTAATTTATTTAACTTAAATCCGGCTCGTCATATTCGTAAGGCTTCTGGTGGGGGTAGTAAGGGTTTGAGTTGTCGTACGGAGGCTTCTCATCCAAGAGTTCCGGATACGGGTGGTGGGGGACGGCGCCCATCCATTGCGGGTACCAGTACAGACCCTGGAAGAAACGGTACTTTAAGGTTGAAATTTATAGAGCTTACTTAGGCTGAAATTATAGTGCGTACTTTCTTCTTCGTCTGTCGTGTCAAAGACTCAAATTACATGTGCCCAGAACTTGGCTATGGACACAGCAGCGTCCGACGCTATCATCAGGTCCATCTTGAAATTATCAAGTGCGACATTGACTTTGCTCAGACTTAGCTTAGCAAAAACTTGGCAGAATTTATGCTAAGTATAAACTTTGAAATCGAATAAAATAAAAAGATCTTCATAGTCATAACATAACAGAGAAGTAAAGCTTAGGTTATTACATGTGATTGGTTTGCCAAAAACTTAGGATAGTTATAAAAGTTCGCTTTGTAAATACCAAAGATGTCTTAGGTTAAAGTTTTGCTTAGCAAAGTCTAAGCACGCTCTATAGATTTCAGCCTTAGACTTTCCTCAGACTTAGCTTGGCAAAAACTTGGTAATTTACAGCCAAACAATTTTAATTATGGAATTTATAGTCGAAATTCTCTAAGCAACGTTTTGTAATACTTACGAATAAATTAAAATGATCTTCGAATATATTGGGGTAAGCAATTCAGGGGGTAAAAAGGGGTAAGAAAAGAAAAGGATTTACTGTAGAAAATGGAGGCGGAGCCTAGGTACTTGGAGGAGAAAGGTCTCAGTTGAGAGGAGATGTCGTGAGAATGTAACACGTAATGTGACACGTAAGAATGTGAAGCGTTTTCTTAAGATAATGAGGACTGGAGCGAGCGAACAGGATTTTGAAATGGAAGCAAAGGATATGTACATTCCGACGAAGGCAGATGGGCAACCACTTGAACATGAAATTCAGAAATGTGATCATATTTGCGGAGATTATTATCGTACCTTGTTCCCAGCAGCGTTACAAGTGAACCTATCATCGTGGAGGTCTACTGTGTCCAGATAGCTCTTGCCAGCTATAGAACCGTAATTGGGCGGGTACATAAAGAGGCAGCCGTCTAAAATATCTGAAACAACAAGGCGAAAATACTGATACAATTTGTTACCGGAAACATGGAACGAATACATTTTTTTGCATGACGAAAGTAGATTAGTAGAAAGTAGATCAAGTTATCCCAAAAAAGACTAGAGAAAATGTTGGGGACAAACATATCCTTATTACGCATATAGCACATATATCACATATAGCAGCTTTCTTGGAAGCGATGTTACAAAGAATGGATAGGGCATAACAGTAGGTATTTGGCTAATTTGCTGTTTACATTTCTAATGTGTGATTTCCAACTATAAGTGCAACCAAGAAAATTTGACTCCTGTTCCCTTAAATTTTTACATTATTGCTTGTTATATATCTTCGGAATTCTGTGTATTATGTTTAGATATTATGGGCATTGCGTTTATACAAGATGTAACGGGTAAGCCCTTTTAAGCCGAAAGAGGGTTGTTCTAGATGCTAGGCGAACAACTTTTGTTCTATGACTTTTGGAAATTCGAAGTACTTTTCGAAAATTTTAAGTATAAAGTTTACTTGAAGATCAGCTGTTTCTTAGAGTTCGAGGTCATTGACCTTATGTTGTCCTTTTATTTAGCTTGGTCTACTACAATCAAACCTTCAATTACCTTTATTTTCAAAAACAGCTGTTTTTTCAGTGAAACATAATCTCAAATTTTTCAAAAAAAAAGTTCGAATTTTCAAAAGTCGTAGAACAGAAGGTGTTCGCCTAGACGTCTAGAACAACCCCCTTTCGGATTAAAAGGACTTGCCCGTTACATCTTGTATAGAGCAAAAATAAGATAGGACCATGAACGCTCCCTTGTGGTACTCCTAGATTATTAAGTTTAGTATTACAGTAACTTTGCTTAATAAATTTAGAGATCTTAACATAATTACGTATTAAGTATAACGCGCTTCATTCGGTTCTCTAGATAGGATTGAAATAATTTTAAGTGTATGCCTTTAACACTGATGTGATTTAATTTAGATAGTAAAACATCATGTTTGACGGAATCAAAGGCTTTAGATAGGTCGATAAATAATGCTAATCTTTTTTTTATTATTGATTCCGTCCCATACTACTTTTAACATATTGAATATAGCAACAGAGATAGTCTCACCTATTTGAAAACCAAATAATTTTTTGTTTAATAAGTTATTATTAGAAAGCAGAAATAGAGGCCTGATTTTTCATTCTACGGATAAAAAATATCTGTCGAATAATTTCAAACCAACCAATTTTGAAAAGCTTCATATTTTGATATTATAAATTTAGTTTATTTTTCTTTTTAAATATCGTAGTGACGTTTTTTATTCGGTGGTGTTACATTTTATTTGTCAGATATCTCTAGCTAGGGATTTGAAAAATTAGCCCTTATTTGTATAAATATTACCCTTTCAAAGATTCCACTAAAACTTGGAAGAAGCGCAACATCAAGAAACAGCGTATTAACTTGACCTAACGACTGGTATCAGAAATAACAACCGGGACCTACTACAGTAAGATGCTTACAAGGCACAGTGATGTTGTCGTCTTCAATGTCAGGGTCTTCAGGTTTCGGTGTCGGTTCTATGTAAGGTGGCACCGGGACTATTCCCGTGCCAGGGTCGCCCGGGATTAGGAATGGACCTGGAATCAGAAGGTAATAAATATTTCAAGATTTATTTTTAAGCGCCACTTCAAGAATAATTAATATTTAAAATATATTAAACAAAAACTTTCACTGCCAGTGAAACTGTCCGCTGGGTTTTGACTTTCATTTGAAATGCACATCAGCAGTGAACGATGAATGACGCTATTTTTATACCTACGTTTCATTAAAGAAGGAGACAGGTTATTTATTTAACAATATTTTTAAAGTAGGCACACCATCGTACTCATATTTAAATAAAATTAATTAAAATGAAACTGAACTCAACTGTTCTAAGTTGTATCGGACCAAAGAAGTTATATATTACTAGAACTAGAATGCTCACATAGAACTAAAAAGTGTTCCGCTTCACTAAGCATGCTGTCCCTTTCTTATAACGCTATTAGAAAGGAACAGAACGCTACATTGAACATGCTGTCCCTTTCTAATAGTTTTTTTTTAGAAAAGGACAGCATGCTCAATGTATTGTAACACTTTAGTTCTACGTGAGCAGTCTAGTATCGGAGATGTCAAGAGAGACCGGTCACAAGACTTGAGTCAGTTTTCAGAAGAGCTCGACTTCGCAAGTTCAACTCGACGAAGCTTCTGCGCATATAAAACTTCGACGTTCTAAGAATCGTTCTAATATTCAAAGGAAAGACCTGCGCGGGCGGCTGGCGCGTCGAGTTCATTGCGTTGTTTTGCATACATTTGAAGGCGACGGCGCGCAGTACATTACAGTTGCGTTGCGGGCGCGCCGTCGACTTCAAAGCAATGTCCCATTGAGTTGTCGCATTCAATGACAGCTGAACGCATTCAACGCAATGGTTCTCACCGCTTAGGTTTCGCGCAGGTTTTTCCTTTGCGCAGTGTGTATCTAAAACCGACGTCCAGTTGAACCCGACGAAACTTGCGCGGTCGACTGGGGGTAAGTTTGCTTATAGTACTTACTACCTACCTACTTACCTCCATAGGTGTTGGTGTAGTTCCACTCGCAGACATGGTGGTCGCATGCTAGAGGAGAGTAAGGCTCTTTCGTGTAGTAGGTGTTCCCGTTTGGTATGGTCTGTAAAAAACGAGTTAAATTATAATTAAACGGGGTGGTTGACCTTTGACCGCGATCGGAACTTTCAAGACAAAATCTTTTTATTTTTTCGAAGCTTTAACACAGTCTTGTCTTTAAAAAATAATAAAAACTATCTGCGCCCCGCGGTTTCACACGCGTAAGTCCCGTTCCCGTGGGAAGATCGGGATAAAATGTAGCCTATG
Source organism: Idaea dimidiata (assembly GCA_949358125.1). Taxonomy (NCBI): domain Eukaryota; kingdom Metazoa; phylum Arthropoda; class Insecta; order Lepidoptera; family Geometridae; genus Idaea; species Idaea dimidiata. Next base: position 5,137,016 of record OX442342.1, read on the forward strand.
TGTTATTCCCGGTATCCAACTACTTATATTCCAAATTTCATCGCAATCCGTTTAGTAGTTTTTGCCTGATTGAGTAACAAACATCCAAACACACACTTTCACATCTATATAAAAGAAAGTCGTGTTAGTTACACCATTTATAACTCAAGAACGGCTGAACCGATTTGGCTGAAAATTGGTAGGGAGGTAGCTTAGAACTAGGAGAAGGACATAGGATACTTTTAATCCCCGCGGGAACGGGAACGGGAACGGGACTTACGCGGGTGAAACCGCGTAGCGCAGCTAGTGTATTTATAAAAAAAGTATAATATGTAGTATATCCGTTGTCTAGTGCCCACAGTACAAGTCAAGTGTTTAGTTTGGTGCTAGATAGCACTGCGTGTGATGTCTTGCAAAATATTATTATATTTTCAAAACCGCGATGCTACGAGGTACTTTGTTACTAATACTTTATAGCTGAAAGTTTGTGAGTATACATGTATGTATGTTTATTATTCAATCACGTAAAAACCGCCGAGTCGATTGCGATGCAAATTGTAACATAGATGGTTGGATAAACATTAGGCTACATTTTATCCCGATATTTCCGTGGGAACGGGACTTACTCGGGTGAAGCCGCGGGGCGCAGCTAGTTTATAATATTAGTAGGATTATCGATGAATCCCACAGGGATTTACACTTTTGTCTATATCCTAGACTAACTTACAAGCAAATAATCATGGTGTCGATACCGCAGCCCCTGTATATTGAAGTCCAGTATGAAAGACCCTGACGTGATGATGCAGGACGCTCCAGTCAGGGGTGGGAGCTTGTACATTATCAGACCGCATTTTACTATCGCCTTCGGAAGGGAGACCACGTCTCGTTCCGCTTGCAGGATTTTCTTAAAGGGAAACCTTCGGAAAAATAGGTTTTAGTCATAGAACTGCAGCCGTACTATCTATTTAGTGGACGACTGACAATGTCGTTATTGCCAGTGAGACCTCAAAACAGCAATGTACCCTGCAAAGTTCCTGACAATTTCCACGTCCACTGGATTGATAATACGAGTGTTAGACTGGTACGACTGGACTGAACTCTATTAGCGATTGGAAGGAGAATAGTCCTGATTATGATGCATTTCAAACTCGTCTCTAACGGACGAGAAACACCAGTTTCAAAGTCATAAATCCATAATGTGCGGGAACTTACGCGCACGCTTGTAATCAAAATTCGAACGTCGTTGATAAAATGCCCACCATCTAGGTAATCTAAGATTTCAGTCTAGTTTTCAATTTAAAAAATGAATATTGAAATTCGAAAAATACTTTCTTATCTACACATCGCAAAAACACATTATTAATTTCATGTCATGATCAGGGGTTTGGGCTCTGCGTAGGTAGGTATAATTCAGTCAGTCAGTCAATCAGTCAGAACCTTGAAGAACCAGGGCTCTGATTCTCTAAAAACATAGCATGCGACAAGCAGGCGGGATGCATGAGCATTGCAGAAGTCGATTTGTTGCCGGAGTAAAAAAAAAGCTATTCTATAACTTTTAATACCTACTGATTGCCTGAGGAACAAGGAGAGCTATTTAAATAATTAAGCAGCCCTTAATTTTGAAGGCTGCTTAACTAATTAAGTAGTAATTAAGTAAAATAAATTTTACAGAATAAGAACTAACGTACATCTCCTGCACGTCGCCTGCATGCCTCCGGCATTCCGCATGCTATGTCCTTACCGAATCGAGCCCCAGGTGTAGACAGTAATAGATAGATAACTATACTTATTAAATACACAATTACGATTACAACTCACCGAAAAATACAAATACCGACATGACACTCCAAGCCGTGTAGGTAATTATCAGTCGGGAACGAGATGCTGGGGTCGTCCAACAAGTAGTACTTCTGTTCGTCATGATAGTGCAAGAACCCGAGAAATACGAACGATCGGTCGCGGCAGTAAGGAGCCGTACTTCGGGCCATAAAGTAGATATCACTGTAAAGCTCCGATATGAATATGTACACGTTCTTACCGCAGTAAAATTCTGCACAAACAAACATATATTTTTTTTTAAAATATATTGTGTATCTCTGATACCAGTCGTTAGATCAAGTTAAAGGCCTTAGGGCGACCTGAAAACACAAACACTAGGTGAGATACACCACTACACGAATGAAGAAGAAGAAAAAGTACACGACTGCCAAAGGAAGTGTTATGTTTTTCCCCTAATATTAGATGATTTGTACATTTGTACAATCTATGCTTTTTATGGCGCTGTAGTGCTTGGGACATTGTTAGGTGGAGTAGGCTTGAGCAGCACCTATTCCATCCTCCCAGCCGTGCCCAGAGGAAAGTACCTACTGATTGTGGCGGACACATAGGTATGTGTTAGCCACACTAGTCAATACGTCTGGAGCTAACTAAGCTGTGGGTTTTCTCACGATGTTGTCCTTTATCGTAAAAGCGATATTTCAATTTTTTAAATTTAAGAAATATTATCATCTCCGCTCTAATCCGTCCACTGCAGAACATAAGCCTCCCCTATTACGACCCACAAACATCCTAAGCCACCTCCATCTAACGACTCCCCATGACCGCTATGATGTTATTGGTTTACCGAGTAGTCGCCACAACACTTTGTTTCACATTGCATCGTGATAAATATACCTACTCACAAGCGTTGAATTACTATACAAACTTAAAAGATCTAAAGTTCTGACCTTGGCTCATATAAAACTCCATTGGAACTGGCCCGCCTGTGTAAGTAGCTTTCCTCTGGGCAGCTATAGCATTATGGTTCTCGTACATAGTCAACATATTGTCCAACACGTCATCCAGGGTTATCAACAACACCTAAACAATGGTAAAAAGTAATGGTTACTTAATATTAAAAAGACGAAAGTTTATGTGTACCTACGTACTACCTCAAGAATCAAGAAAATTTAATTTGTATGTTTGTTATTTCTTAACGCAAAAACTACTGAACTGTTTGCGATGTTATGATGTTATATGTTATATTAGCGCAGATAGCTGGTGACCTTGATTAATATTGGCTACTTTTTACCCGACTGCGCGACGCAAAGGAGGGTAATGTGTTTATGAGTCTATGTATGTATGGATGTTTCTATGTGGCGTTCTAGAGGCCAAACGCGTGGACCGATTTTGATGATTCTTACGTCAATCGATTCGTCTTAATCTGGCGAGTGTGACTAAAGACATGACAGTAATCCAAAGTAACTTTTGTCACCACCAGACGCCATATTGTCAAAATTAAAAAATCCAAAATCGTCAAAGTATGTCAAGATGGGTATCGTTGAATAGGTTTTTAAAAATAAATATTAGGTTTCTTTCACCATTTTTCATTTTATAGAACTGTTTAGGAAATATAACGGTTTAAAGTTAATTTACAATTAGGTAAATTCTTGCTTTTTATTATTACTAACGAACAAGTTTTTATTTTTGTTACGTAGTTACGCTTGGAACTATCAAAGTATAAGCTGTGATGGTACAGGTGACAGGAATTTATTGATATACCTATACTAAAAAAATATTTACATAAATTGTACCTACCTACTGAATAAAAGCCTAATAACACTTAGCTACCTAAAAACGTTAAAAGAATAATAATAAATTTAAACAATAAATAACTAAACCCTAACTGAAATAGAATCTTACTAATATTATAAAAGCGAAAGTTTGTATGTAAGTATGTATGTATGTGAGGTTGTTACTCTTGTTACTCTTTCACGCAAAAACTACTGAACCGATTGCGATGAAACTTGGAATATAGGTAGCTGGATTCCCGCGGGAACGGAACTTACGCGGGTGAAACCGCGGGGCGCAGCTAGTACATTATAACCCCCTAATGAAATGAATAGATTACGAGACTTACCTGCCATCAATAAATGAAAATAACTAAAAAGCGTAAAATAAAAAAAATAATTTATAAAAAAACAAAAAACCCGACTGCGTAAAAAACTTGATTAAAAAATAAGCATAGAAACAACAAAAAAACCAAAAAGAAAAAAACAAGCCCAGTAACTTGAAATTACGCTAAGTAATAATAGTTTTGTAATCGATACACACAGAACACATAAATAAAGGAGTAAAAATTATTCACAGCCGGGACCCATTGGAAAAATTAGATTGGTAAAATGAATGGGTCCCGACTGTGAGTAATTTTTACCCGACTGCGCGACGCAAAGGAGGGTAATGTGTTTATGAGTCTATGTATGTATGGATGTTTCTATGTGGCGTTCTAGAGGCCAAACGCGTGGACCGATTTTGATGATTCTTACGTCAATCGATTCGTCTTAATCTGGCAAGTGTGACTAAAGACATGACAGTAATCCAAAGTAACATATGTCACCACCAGACGCCATATTGTCAAAATTAAAAAAACCAAAATCGTCAAAGTATGTCAAGATGGGTATCGTTGAATAGGTTTTTAAAAATAAATATTAGGTTTCTTTCACCATTTTTCATTTTAAAGAAGCGTTTAGGAAATATAACGGTTTAAAGTTAATTTACAATTAGGTATTCTTGCTTTTTACCCGACTGCGCGACGCAAAGGAGGGTAATGTGTTTATAAGTCTATGTATTTATTACTAACGAACAAGTTTTTATTTTTGTTACGAAGTTACGCTTGGAACTATCAAAGTTTAAGCCGTGATGGTACAGGTGACAGGAATTTATTGATATAAACTAAAAAAATATTTACATAAATTTTACCTACCTACTGAATAAAAGCCTAATAACACTTAGGTACCTAAAAACGCTAAAAGAATAATAATAAATTTAAACAATAAATAACTAAACCCTAACTGAAATAGAATCTTACTAATATTATAAATGCGAAAGTTTGTATGTAAGTATGTATGTATGTATGTATGTATGTATGTATGTATGTGAGGTTGTTACTCTTTCACGCAAAAACTACTGAACCGATTGCGATGAAACTTGGAATATAGGTAGCTGGGGGACCTGGATTAACACATAGGCTACTTTTTATTCCCGCGGGAACGGAACTTACGCGGGTGAAACCGCGGGGCGCAGCTAGTACATTATAACCCCCTAATGAAATGAATAGATTACGAGACTTACCTACCATCAATAAAAGAAAATAACTAAAAAGCGTAAAATAAAAAATAATAATTTATAAAAAAACAAAAAACCCGACTGCGTAAAAAACTCGATTAAAAATACGCATAGAAACAACAAAAAAACCAAAAAGAAAAAAACAAGCCCATAATAAATGACTAAAAAATTACTCACAGTCGGGACCCATTCATTATACCAATCGAATTTTTTCAATGGGTCCCGACTGTGAGTAATTTTTTAGTCATTTATTATGGGCTTGTTTTTTTCTTTTTGGTTTTTTTGTTGTTTCTATGCGTATTTTTAATCGAGTTTTTTACGCAGTCGGGTTTTTTGTTTTTTTATAAATTATTATTTTTTTTATCCTGATATTCCCTCGGGATCGGAACTTATGGTCGTAAAAGAGAAAGGCTTAGTTGTTGATAGAAATTGGTGGGTCGGTCCCTGCAGGTTTCAAACGTATGGGGAATTCAATTTCTTCCAACTGAAGCTTGAGATAGGTACTCACTTTCATCTCCTGAATATGTAGTTTTATAAACCTGCCCAAATGATCTGTAGCAATGTGGACTCGTTCGTTGATCATGTACTGAAAAAAAATCTTCTGTTTAATTACCTAAGTACAAATTTTTTTTACCTATCTTTGCAATTTTTGTAATTCGCGTTCGTAGGATGTACAGCCTTATTTAGTGGAATAGTGTTAAATGAGGTTCGGTCGTAGCGCCAAATGGACTCGTTCGTGTTCAGATACGTAGAGCAGTCACTAAGACGGAGTGAATTAAATTATGTATCCACCTTTACGTCATAGACCACATTGTTACTTATAATCTGGTGACATACAGTGCTTAATTGTTCACCTAAAAAACAGAACACTCACGCCTAAATCATCTTTTAAACAAAAAAAAAACTATTAAATTTGCTCCAACCGTTAGGGAGCTACGATGCCACAGACACCTCAAACTATTCTTCAGTGGAGGGTTACATTCAGTTCTGCTTTACCTGATCTTCAGCAGTCTTCACTCTGAGCATTTCGTTCTGATACAGCCATAGATTGTCAAGTTTGTCAGTTGGGTCGTGTCCATAGATCTCGAATGCATCTATTATCATAGCTAAGGTAAGGTTTTCGCCTGGCTCGATACAACATGGGTGATTACGTACATTGTATGTTAACTAGAAAATAAAAGAGTTTTTGAATCTTTTGTGCAACTTGTTATGAACAAAACTTGAAAGTATTTTCAGTACTGGGTTCAATTGGGAAAAATCATATAAAGTACATAAATATCTATCTCGTATATATCGTATCGTATAGGCACATAAAGTCTCATTTGTACACTGGAAACTTTTCCCGGTCGTACCTTGTCTAGGTATACTTTTTAAAGTGGGTACAAATAGGTAGGTATACTTGCTAAAGAACTGTTTGTTGGGCCAAGGTCCAGTGTTAGAGTTTTGCAACTGGAAAACTCTGCACCACAAAACGAAAAGAAGAAGTACTTAGGCAGCTATTAAATTATGTACAATTCATAATTACCGCTACGTGTATCCAAACGAGGCATAATATTGCAAGAAGCGCGCGTACCCGAACCTTAATGTGGACCTCCATTTTGCCAACATGGCGGCCGATAAAATGCGCAGGAAACTTGCTCAATTAGTAAATTGGCTATTTGTTGTTATCGCTCGATAAAATATTTTTGTGCTTCGGTTAATAAATTTACCTTTGTATTGATAAATGATCAATATAATATATAAATAAAGTTAGTGTGTCCAAAATTTACAGTATTTATTAAAATAAATATTTCTAGTAATGTGTAGATGGGTTTGTTGCTCCCACACATTTGAGCAATATTGTTGATTGCATCTCACTCGGGAGCCCAGGATCCACTAAAATTCACAATTATTTGGTGGTTCTATTTGGTACTTTCAGCATATATGGGTACTGCAATTAGGTTTACGTCCTTATTAAAAAACTGAACTGAAAGCGATCAAACTTGGTGAATAAATAGCTATGTAATATTAATTTAAATAGATTCTTCCAACATACAAGATATTATGAACTTATCTAAATAAAGTTGCGTTACATTTTGGGCGCCAAATGTTTTAACTGGCGCCCAACGTGTAACTTTGTTATAGAAAAAGGTTTCTAATAAAATTCGAACCGAATTATGGAGTAACATTTTATATTATTTAAAATACACACCTAGATTGTTTCATCACAATACACGTATATTTATAGTTTTATACAACATTATTGCACTTGGATACATCACTAAATACGATAATTTAAGCATTTAGTTGAACAATCTATTTATAATAAATAAATACATATTTAATAAAGTAGTAATGAGGCTGTGTGTACAGTGAAGGTATTACAAGCGCGATAAATATTAGTAAATCAGTATTAATAATAGTTCTGTAGGCGTTTTAACACAATTTTTAACTAGAGATAGATATTTAACTACTATAAAATAAAGGAAAAAATAATAATAGTTTGCCCGATAATTTTTAACCAGCCTCCTCTTAGAGACGCAGTAAGACGACACGGAAGCCTACTCCGGATTGACGAATATTCCATGTGTTCAGACCGTGGTGAGTTCTAGGTCATGCCAGTTTCCCCAAAACTTTTTTTTCTACGAAATAATGGTAGGATATTGATTATCAAAGCAATAAATATGAAAATAAAATGAATAAAGAATAATAGTTATTGGTAAAAAAATGAGAATCAAAAAATTAAAAGCACAAAATTTTCCTAATTTATAAAGTGTTTTTTTTAGATTATAAAATATTTTAACGACATTTTGGAAGACCTTTTTAACTTTACCATTATGATTAAGTGTCATTAATATACCAGTTGTTTCGAACAAAAATACCTACTTGTAGTTTTTTTCGGTAATGGATTAAAAAATGTAACAAGCGGTTGCAGCTATTTTTTTTTTAGATAACACTTTTACTAATCAATGTAGATTATGTTTACTGTAAAAATATCAACAAAAACTTCAATCAAATTTTACTTAAATCAGTTTCATCCATTATATTATAGTTTCTGTCATTATTGTCAATTCAACTTTACTTCTAGACTAATGAAATTTGTATAAGTTACATTATAAGTTATTATAGCTATAATATCATAATAATCAACAACAATAATTTGAATTGGAAGACTTGGATACAGTTCTACAATTTGCACTTATAATTATAATTATTATAATTCTTATATTAAGTATGTTATAATTGAACCAATCATGAACGTTAATGTTTTATTGTAGTTACAGTTAAAATTACTTGCTCTGCGGTTTCAAATAAGTTCTACTGATCAATCGTGTTAAACTGTCACTTTAAATTTCGTTATTTATAATATTTTTTTGGAATTTTATATTATATCATTGACATTTACTCAAAAACATAGTTTGTTTAAATTATAATTTGATATATATAGTGATAAATCTTTATAATTAAATTGTAAATATTAAAATACGTAATTATGTAAAGCATTTTATGATTATAACCGTTTTTCTTAAACAGTATAAATTGGAAGACTTCGTTGTTACATCAAAAACATATTTTGGAAGACATTATACAACTTGTATATAGATAACGATTATATATTATAAAGTATATGTATATATAATTATAACTATCCATCTAATTCCTTAATTGTTTTAGTAAATGAACTTTGGTTAACATCTAAATCAACTATAATACAAAGAGATTTGAAATTATAGTTTAATCAATCATTTTGATCAGTTTCTGTAATACAATTTAGGTAACCACATAAACTAATTAGTGTCTCTTTCCCGGTGTAGTCGAAATGAAATCAGAGCTATCTAGAATTCTTAAATAAATAGTTAAAGTTTTGTTATGTTTTTGAAGTTGTATCTATTAGGATAATAATATTTAAGTAATGATGGCTTATTCATAAAATATAAAATTATATGTATATTTTATAATTATAATTATATTTCAAATCTCTTTGAAAGAACATTAAAATAACATCTAGCTAGGTATATTACAAATGTAGCGTGCCGCGTAATCGCGTGTGATTACTATGCATATCTAAAAATAGTTCAACAATTATTATTTGTCTAACAATCATTTAAAAAGGTAAACCTATCTTGAACGCTCTAATGAGAGCGGAACCAGAGTCATACATCCCAATTATACCAAACAACACACCCAAAGCCATGATAAAGTAATCATAAGCTATAGTGGTACTTTCGAGTTGGTTACCTTTTAATTTCAAATGAAAATACGCAGGCCATATGAAGCTTAACATTGTGCCAGTAAAACTACCGATAAAGCCCATCAGAATTGCGAAATGTGGTATGAATATAGCCATTAGTATTGTGAACATGATGACTCCGAGCCTCCAAGCTAGACCCCAAACTTTGAGCTCGCCATCTAAAGCGTAAATTACTGGGAAAAACGTTTTTGGTTTGCCTCTAAAAAGAGCACGCTCAAGCAGATCACAGGCAGCATAATACGGCAAAGGGAAGCTCAGAACGGCCTTCATGACCAAAAAGAAATTGACAAGACCTTTAAAGCCAGCCGAGCGTAGATTGTTGGTAATAACCTGTTGAGTGTCATTTTGGAAGGTCAAAAAACACAGATACCCAAAGATGGATTTAAAAGCGGCAGCAGCGATATGAGACCAATTCAACATCCATTCAAACCTGGACCTATCTATCATATTCCCCTCCAAAGTAGGCAAGAAAATCTGCGAAGTATACGAGAAGACAATCACACCGAGACTGATGGGGAAATTCTCGAAATCTAAACTCCATTTCACTTTGCCCCAGCCCCAATCACCGATATACAAGATACAGTAACCTAACACAATTGCGTTGATGATCAAATGACTCATGGTGCACCAAAACGACAACATACTAACACTGGCCAAAGATTTTAAGAAGGCTAAGGGAAGGAGGAAAATTCCTATTAACATCATCCAGGATCTGGAGTCAATGGAGCCATCAGGAAAGGTGCCAATCATGAGGTCTCCACAAACGACAACGTAGAGGATACAAGTCATGAGAAGCTCGATGATCTGAGCGATATTAACGATTCTAGCACCGTATTTCTTTCCGAAACATTCTTTAGCGATACCGACATAGGAGTCCCTGACTCTAACCCTTTGACCAGAGACTGGATCGTCCTCATAAAGGCATTCGACAAGGATCTTTCCGGTGTAGCAGCATATGTGAGCTATGCCGATCATGGCTGCGATTGCCCAGTAGCCTCCTTGGAGTACTGCGAATGGCAGAGATACCACGAACATTCCCTGAAACATTGTAAAGGAAACAATTCATATTTCTTTATTCATGCATAGTATTTAATCTATACAATTTGTAACGGGTAAGTCCTTTTAATCCGAAAGGGGGTTGTTCTAGACGTCTAGGCGAACAACTTTTGTTCTACGACTTTTGAAAATTCAAACTTGTTTTTAAAATTTTTGAGATTATGTTTCCCTGAAAAAACAGCTGCTTTTGAAAATAAAGATAATTGAAGTTTTGATTGTAAACCATCAAACTAAATAAAAGGACATCATAAGGTCAATGACCTCGAACTCTCAGAAACAGCTGATTTTCAAGTAAACTTTACACCTACATTTTTCGAAAAGTACATCGAATTTCCAAAAATCGTAGAACGAAAGTTGTTCGCCTAGACGTCTAGAACAACCCCCTTTCGGATTAAAAGGACTTACCCGTTACACCTTGTATAAACTTCTAAGTATAGAAAGTTGAGTTGACTTCTCATGTGTTTCTTGTACTTTTTCTCATTAGAGGTCGCGTTCCGAAAACATGGTAGTTTGCAGACGTTTCAAAACGATAATGTGAAATTATCTTATTAATAATTAGGTTGAACAAATACACGTTGAATTTGAATATGAGAAAACATTACTTTATTTCATAATTTCTTTAAGCTTAGTGGAGATTTAAATGAAATCTCCGACCTTTTTTACCGACATCCAAAAAGGGGAGGTTATAGAAATCTTTTGGTTTAGTAGTCAACCAAAAAACCTAATAGTTTTTAAAGTTGAGTGAGAATTGGGTAAACCAATTAGATATAACACACATATACTTCGGAAAAGCATCAAGAACTGTCCTAAAAATGACTAACCTGAATAGCATTAGTAACGTTCCAAGCTGCCTGGAACTCGTTGATCTTTTCCCCCGGCTTGCCTCCACCTTCTTCGAAGCCACCTTCTTCAGACGAGGCGTAGAAGTCCACGCTCTGCATGCTTTGAGTTCTGTAAGGCAGAAACATCGGAAATAAGTGCACGAAACTGTAAGACCGCCTGCCGTTATTTAGACTAAGGTCTGATTATTATGGACATGATTTGCCTTTTTCCGTGATAAGAACTTTTAAAATTGACAGACATAAATAAAAAGTGGTTAAAGTCATCCAATAAACTAATGCATTTACGTTTATTATTATGAGAGTTAAAGATTAAACTCGAGACATACACCAAGCATAGGCTTGTGTCGCAGTAACCGAGGTACCAATATAATGCAATATAGATAGACGCATAATAAATCCATCAAAATATATACCTTATTATTCTATCTTTACCTACATATAAAGTTGAATGTCCTGACTTACTTAATTAATGCCCAATGACTTAATGCCCAATTATATCAACACAGATCCGAAATGGCAGATCGTACAGACATGAAATTTGGAAGAGAACTGTCTTATTTGTGGTGTGTAGATATCTTACTAAGAATAGAATTTGAACTTACGCAAGTGCAACCAGTTAGTTTCAGATATACTTACTTAAATAAAGATGATAAAAAGACCTCGCTTACCTCGGAGCCCCATCCTGTTGCGGGAAAGTGTTCTGGTAGCTGGTAAAGGTGTCTTCAGCCTGGAGTTGGCCACTAAGGAACGGGTTGGTTGGGTTAGTAGACTGATAGGTCGGGGAGGTTGTTTCATTCATTGTAGACAGTTCGCAGCTTTCTCCCATGTCTGGTTGTTGGAAAAAATGGAGAGCAATTAGTTAATGGCAACCTTGGAAGATGGGTCAAACTCATTTCACTGGGGCCTCATAAAGCGACAACTTCGTCTGATTGTTAGAAAAAATAGCAAGCAATTAGCTATAGGCCACCTTGGAAGATCGGTTTCCACTTTCACTGTCCTCTTCTTTCCAAAACTGTGCTTAATCTTAAACAATTTAGGCACTAGTATAAAGTTTTTCATCGCTTTACGCGATGCTACGACATTCAGTCTACCCGTGAAAAAGAGGTCGGGAAAGACTTCTAAGACTTAAAACTTCGTCTAACTCTAATAAAACTGAAAGATAAGTTTAATTTTATTTGATTTAGACATTTACAATATGTATTAAAGAAATGTTATAGAGAGGTCAAACGCTCTTTAGGAATTAATTAGGTATGGCATAGTGATCCCATTAATTTAATGCATCATACATACATAAGGAAGGTTACTTATAAGGTACTATAAGATAATTTTTTGGGCTTCATTTGAAGTTTAGCTTGAAAATATGATGTTCGAAAACAGCCTACTTTGCATTAAAAAAAGAGGCCGCGTCGCACCGATATTTTTGACAGGGATCTTTTTCTTTTATAACCAGGCAGTTACATAAACTGATACTCGCGACTGGGAATAATGAAGGTATAAGAAAATCAGAACTAGTTACGTACAAATGGGACTTTTCCCAGTGGTACCCAGTGACAATGTTGGGGTATGAATAGAAATAAATGTTTAAAACTTACCCATGTTAGCAAAGCGGACATTTTGCGGAGGCCTAGGTGGAGGTCCAGGCTTTTCAGGCATCTGTTGCCTTACAGTCTGCATGGCTACATCCAGCGCATTCTTCAGCGGAGGAATCTTAAACCCTCTTAAATGATGCATGTTGATTTCTTTTAATAAACGAGCTAGACAAAAATCTATTAATTTTTTTGTTGTAAATATATATTTTTCAATGGAAGACTTTAATTTCAATTTTAATCTACGTAATCACAAATACCTAATCTAAATCCTTAAAACACTAATTTGGAAGACTTCTTTACTCGTACATTACAAACGAAAATTACATTACAACCCGACCTCTACAGCAGCCATTTTTTCTACTTTTTACACATTTTAAATAAGTGATTTTTGCACGATTTTCTTGTCTAACACTCGCGTGTTTTAGCACTGTGTTTTTATTAGGCTTTAGAATTGTTTTTGGTTAATTTTTACCATGGTTTTAAGGGGTTTTCTTTTGTGTTACGGCTGCTGTGTCGGGAGAGATGTTCGGTTCGTCGCAGGGTGGCTGCGCCGCGAGGCGATCGATATCGGGAGTGAGTAAGTACGTATATACGTATCTAAAGGTACAGGGGCATAGAGGTGTGATCTCTCCCTACACAATGTTAGTGTTCCGTCGGAAGTTGCGAACACTCTGGTTCGTAATGCTTAATAGGCAATGGGTACTGAAATAAAAATGTCAAAAGGCTAGATAAATTTATTTTGATTCTTTTTTATGGTTGATAGAGACGCCTTTTCGGCTTTGAACGTGGTAGACGTGGTAGGTGCAATATCAAATTAAAGTCAATCCTTTTATATGCTTATTTGTATAAGACATAGACGTAATAAATCTATAATGACCTGGATCTGAATCCGAACTCTATCTACAGCTCTGTGGCATTGGTAGGTTTAATATTATTATCGAGTTAGCTCGCTAATAATATTTAAAATCTGAATAGCAAGCAGACCTGTAGCTTTCAGCTTATAGTTCTAGGTTACCTAAAAATAGGTAGGTTATACTTTTAACACCAATCAAGTGAAACCTAATTGAAGTACAAAATAACAAGCAATTTGACTACGTAACCTGCATGATTTTATGGTTTTAACACCGCAGTCTAGAAGAGATCGGAATGATCGATCTGCAATATAAATATGTTATTTTTTTATTGTTTACTGCGACGTGTTTATTAAATTATGTAGTAAGTAGTTAATTTATTTATCAATTTAAATAACATTAGGTACTTATTTAGGTAAATACTCAGTAGGTTATAATAACCGATTACGGTGGCCGGTGCAACTACTAAGGACGATGGGTCGGGTGTAGTTCTACTGCAGTCTTTCTCCTTCTATACCTATTTGCGTGTTGTAACACTACACATAGGTATATAGGTAAGATGTATCTATAATGACCTGGATCTGAATCCGAACTCTATCTACAGCTCTGTGGCATTGGTAGGTTTAATATTATTATCGAGTTAGCTCGCTAATAATATTTAAAATCTGAATAGCAAGCAGACCTGTAGCTTTCAGCTTATAGTTCTAGGTTACCTAAAAATAGGTAGGTTATACTTTTAACACCAATCAAGTGAAACCTAATTGAAGTACAAAATAACAAGCAATTTGACTACGTAACCTGCATGATTTTATGGTTTTAACACCGCAGTCTAGAAGAGATCGGAATGATCGGTCTGCAATATAAATATGTTATTTTTTTATTGTTTACTGCGACGTGTTTATTAAATTATGTAGTAAGTAGTTAATTTATTTATCAATTTAAATAACATTAGGTACTTATTTAGGTAAATACTCAGTAGGTTATAATAACCGATTACGGTGGCCGGTGCAACTAGGTACTAAGGACGACGGGCGGGTGTAGTTCTACTGCAGTCTTCCTCCTTCTATACCTATTTGCGTGTTGTAACACTACACATAGGTATATAGGTAAGATGTACCTTAGAACACATCATAACTTACCATCAGGTCATATAGTCGTCAAACGATCATCTATCGTGTAAAAAAGAGGTTTCTAAAAATCATTTTCTGATATTTATCGGTTCTATCTGATAGCAGTCGTTAGGTCAAGTTGAAGCCTAATCGCGACCTGACAATCCCGCGCCTGACATCATTTACATCTTAGATTTTTGCACTGCAGTAGGTAGGTGAAGTAAGGTAAAGTTTGTATTTAAGTAAGTGATGATAACGGTGGATGACAATGAATGACGATCGATGACGATGACAATGATGCCATTATTCAACACTTACCCTTATACCCCTGTGTCGGTTTTCATTCGAAATATCACCCGCGTAAGTCCCGACCCCGCGGGATTATCTGGATCAAATGATTTATAAATAACATAAGTAAATAAGTACCTACATGAAGTCCAACATTAAATGGAAATTAAAATTTGTAAATACAACCTAAACATTAATAAACTTAAATATCTAATAAGAAGTTGTCGGCAACATCCACCCGGGTTGACCCGAGGCATGGTGTCCATGATGCTGGCAGCATTTCCACGCTGGATAGCAAGGCTTATTTACATCACCAGATGCATCGACAACACTGTGCTGAACTGCCAACATAAGTAAAACGTCAATGTAAAATGAACTTCTTTACTTTTCCAGGAAAGTTATCTAATAAAAAACCACCCATGTTGCCAAGAGCCGAGCGAGAATATCACGTTGGCAATGCTGATAGACGCGTTCGAGATATATGGCCACGATCCTACTGACAAGCTTGATCATCTTGCACATTATCAGATCGAGATGATGAAAGTGAAACGAGCTCCGGACCAGGTGAGGATCGTCACATAAGTAGGTACTAAAGGTACAGTACCCACATCATCTCAGCCCTTATTCTACAATGTCGTCTGGTCACCGAGTATCAAAACGTCAAAACGACGAAGTACCTATTTACGATCATCGGATTTGTATTCAATGACAAACTTGATCCAGATCGTGATGATGGAAGTCAAATTAGCTTCGGATCAGGCGAGGACATTATTTTTGCATATAGGTACCAAAAGTTATGATATATGAGGAGGTTATAGCCAACTACGATCAAGTACCTACATGACATACGGCCCTATATTTACTGATATACCTACTTGGTCGCAAATGGATGATGAAAGTCGAATGCTTGTTTGTAAAAATTTACTTTGACTGTCCAGCGAAGTTCAGAGACGTGTATTTGTAAGTATAATACTTTCTCACTGTATCTAAGTAGTAATTAATACAATTTTCACGTTACAGTATATCATAAACGAACACGTCCACATAGCGACAGATCACCTTGGAAGATTTATATTGCTACACATTAAAGAACTAAAGGTAGTACAAATTCTCACGGATATCATTGTCCTACCTAACAAGGTTAAAAAGCTCAATTCACAAACATTTTCCAGGTGCTACTAATAGCTCTAGAGGACGTGATAGACAACATGCTAACCATGTATGACAATCACAACGCTATCAAGACTGAGAGAATAGCCACTTACACTTCTCAAGCCGGTGGGGCTGTCCCTTCAGAATTTTATTTAAGTCAAGGTGAGGAGAATACTTTGCTGGTATTTCACCATTGTTCTAGAAATTCGAGCGTTTACACAATGCGAGCTGCTGAAGAACATAATACATAGTAGGGTAGACTGAGTACGATAAAGCCTACGATTGACCATGATCCTGAACAAGATTCCACAAACAAACAAATAAGAATAGTGAGAGTATAAAAACGTGGGAAAATATGACACTTATCCAGAAAAAGTGGTGAACTCAATATGACAGTGAGATACAAATGCATTTCAATCATCGGTTAGTGATCGGGGGCTTTGAATGTCGATTTTGAGATCGACACTGAAATGCACTTCAAATCTTCACTAGGTATAATTTGCTCTCACTGGCCAAGCAGATCCTTTTCTTGTCTTCTTCTGGTAATTCTTATTAAAAGAAAAATAAATATAAGTAGTATATCCGTTGTCCAGTCACCGTAACACAAGCTTAGCAGCTTACCACGGGACTAGATGGCGCTGTGTGTTCGTCACAGGATTTATTTATTTATTAGAATGATGAAAATGATATTATCTTTGCAGAGTTCTACTGCGGTAAAAACGTATACATTTTCGTATCTGAATTGTACAGCGACATATACAACATGGGTCGTGGTCCCGCACCCTACTGTAGAGGTCGAGAGTTCCATTTCATAGGCTTTGTTCATGTTATGGATCAACAGTATTATTTCTCTGAAGAAGATCCGACTTTGGCGTTCTCCATGGATAACTATATTCACGGGCTGGAGTGTCATCTTGGTATATGTATATTTAGGTAAGAAGTCATGGTTAATACTTGATTGGGGCTAAAGTTAGGTATATTTGGTTTAATCTTAACATTGGTTTTTATTTCAAGCACATTTAACTTATTCTGGCATTGTTTTTGTTACCTGTTATCAATGTTGGTGTACCAAATAAATAAATAATGGCTCAGTTTTGTTCTGACTCAATGGACCTTCTTCTTTTGGTACAGTGGTGTGGTGAGCCACACCACTATACCAAAGTGCGCTCTAGTGTTAGAATTGTTTAGGTCGCCCTAAAGTTACTGTTAGCTACGTTTGTTTCTGATAAAACAACCGGGACCATCAACTTAACGTGCCTTCCGAAGCACAAAAGATCAAAAATATAGAACTAAAAAAATCTAAATAAGCCTATACATAGTACCTAATTAACTTTTTTATCTTAGACTTAAACACAAATTTATTCCACAATTTTATGTCCAAACGAGCCTTTTAAGAACCGCTAAAAAGTCACTTTCTGTGGAATTCCTTATTTTATTTCGCTTAATCGAAACTTTTTTTTAAAGGTTTTCCTAAATATTTTCTATAGATTCCCCTTCAAAAAGAGTCTACAGCACATTCGAGATGTTTCAACACTTCCGAAGGCGATAGTAAAATGCGGTCTGATAATGTACAAGCTCCCGCCCCTGACTGGAGCGTCTTGCATCATCACGTCAGGGTCTTTCATACTGGACTTCAATATACAGGGGCTGCGGTATCGGCATTACGATTATTTGTTGGTAAGTGTTTCCCACAAATCTTACTAATATTATAAACGCGAAAGTTTCTATGTATGTCTGTATATTACATAGAAACTTTCGCGTCTGTCTGTATAATAAGTACATAGAAACTCGCAATTTCACCCGCCTAAGTCCTGTTCCCGCAAGAATATTAGGACTCCAAGTTTCATCGCCATCGGTTCAGTAGTTTTTGCGTGAAAGAGTAACAAAGCCACATACATACAAACTTTCGCGTTTATAATATTAGTAAGAAGTATGATATGCAAAACAAGTGTTAAAACTTGTGGCAGAAGCCCACAGCGCCTATGGTAACGTTGGTTGTATGAAGTCCTGAATCGCACATACAACTTTCTTTACGAGATAAGCTCATACAATGAAGTCTGTTTTAAACAACGTTTGTTCTACGACTGTCGAAAATTCAAAGTAGGTTTCTAACACTCTAGCTAGACCAAACTCTTCGACTTAAACCATCCCAGATATCTGTATAGGACACTCGACGAGACATCATCGGGCCTTCTACCAGGAATAATTACTTAATCGGTGGAAGATGTTCCCTTTAGGGGGGAACAAATAACATTAAACTCGGGTCTCTCACAAGCGCCCAAGACATTGGACTCCACGATCTTTCCGTCGCCTCGGTGAATTTAGGAATATGTTACCTATATATCTGTATTTGAGTATTATATGTTTACATTTCAGTATTTGCCAAACGGTAACACATACTATACAAAAGAACCATTCTCCCCGCTCGCATGCGACCATCATGTCTGCGAGTGGAATAATACCAACTTCTATGGAGGTAAGTCATTTCGAATGCACGAAAAACTATAGTGTTTGGAAAACTTTACTATTTACAATGAATAACATGGCGTTTGCTTGTCGCCCGAGTGCGCTAACCATTACGCCACACGGGAACCCAACAACTTTCCAACATTGCTTAGGAGTGGGATGGAATGCGCTGTCATCAAGTCCAACACTCGCTCTAGCTTGCTCCTAGATTTTGTTATCCAAGGATGTGTCACACCAGCATTAACAAGGTTATTATAAAAAATATAATGGCATAAAATCACCTATGGAATGAGCAGCTTTGGGGAAACTAAGCTTCAAATTACCCGAAACTATCAAGTATAATGATAAACCGACAAACAAATATTACTACCCAAAAAATAAATGTTCAGCACCACTGTCCTTTGTAAATATTCCGCACTTAAGACAAAGTCGCACTTTCCCCAGGTGATCTTAAGTAAGATGTTTTGGTTGGCGTTGTTCGGAATTGTTGTTTCACGAATGACCGCTGATCTGCTGGGATCTGGGAATAGAAAACTGAAATTCCGGGGGCCGATCCCTGCACCCTCTACAAGTGTAGAGTCTACACCATCACATGATAGATTAACCATTATTTCTCCTGTATATTAGAGCTCTGTAGCTAGCAAGTTTAATTTTAACCCCATCGTGAGAGTATCGGTTATTATAGGCTTAAATCTTATCACTCGTTTTCCAATACAGGTCCATTCGTAATTCCCGGAGATCCAGGGTATGGTTTAGCACCTCCTCCACCTTGGGTCGAAAGAACGACGGAGGCGCCGCACAAGCCGCCGAATGATGACAGCAACAAGGACTTTCCTAACATTACTTGTAAGTTATAAGAGTGTTATTCTTTATCAGGTCCGTTCGTAGTCCCAGGAGATCCAGGAATTGGTTTAGCACCAAGCAGCACAGGAGGGGTCCTTGGATGGAGAGAACTACAGAGATCCCATCGAAGGACAAACCGCCGGACAATATAGAACTTAATATAACTTGTAAGTAACTTCACTGCCGACCCAAACGGTAATGCGTGATGGAAGCTATCGGAAATGTATATTATAAACCATTCTAAAGAGTTCCAAGGAAATGTGTACTACTGGTTAAAATCCACAGGAAATGTGCGAAATTATTTATCAATCCATCCATTGCTGATGCCTTTTATGTCCAATCTTGGACATAGGCCTCCTCAATCCTCTACCACTTACGTCGTGATCGCAAATGTGTAAAAATATTAATTCAAAGGTTGAATTTGAACTTTAGGAAGGACCCAATAAATTCTTGTGTCACAAACAAAGCAACAGACACTCGCTTTTGCAGTTTCAGCGTCAGCCCAAACTGTTACGCCTCGTGCTCGTTTTGTCACGGTGGGCAAGGGATACGCTTCCTTCTTTTGATTGATTTCGTAGTCACCAAAAAATCTTTGTAATTAATTGATTACATGCTCATTTTCCGCAAATAAACATTCTCAAATAAAATTTTTTAAACTCAAATCTCAGTTTCTTTATGGCCGTCTGTCTGTCCGTGGCTTGGTTTAGTGACGCTTATTATTTATATTAGTAAATATTTATTGAGTTCATCATATCAACATATT
Organism: Idaea dimidiata; assembly: GCA_949358125.1. Taxonomy (NCBI): domain Eukaryota; kingdom Metazoa; phylum Arthropoda; class Insecta; order Lepidoptera; family Geometridae; genus Idaea; species Idaea dimidiata. The sequence goes on from OX442342.1 coordinate 5,157,288, forward strand.
ATCGTTCCAGATACCTTGGACGGCTGTTGGTTCATGTTCCCACCTAACTACGGATCAATAGCCGGCATCAGCTATTTGGATCCTCTCACCGTAAACGAATACCGGTTTACTTGCCAGACGGGGGGTAGTAAGGTAAGGTTTATTCGCGCACTAAAATACTAGTAGTATTTTGTGAAAATCAATGAGGCCTAAGATTGAACCTTGCGGTACACCCCAGGTATATTGACTCTATAGCGCTTAATTGTAACTTACAACCGTATGTTAATAGCCTAAAGCCAAAACCGCCCCATAAACTAAGTTAGTTAAGGTTATCTCGGCAGTCAGACGTTGCTAATTTGATGTCGATAAATGACGAATAGACAGTCAAAAGCATCATTGGGTTCGCTCGCAGTAGCTTTAGCGTAGTGGTTGCTACAACGTCTTATCTCTAATGTCACTGTTAACTTTGAGATCACGGTTCAAGGTCTGCTTAATACGAACTGCTTGGAACTTGAATGGGGCCATCCATAAATTACGTCACACGAATTTCATGATATTTGACCCCCCCGCCGCTAGTCACAATTGTCACCCCCTCCTTAGTGTGATGTCACATTTTGCAATTATACATCTAGAAATTATTGAATTAAAACAGCAGTCAGCTTTCGGCGCCTAAGACTAGAAGAGTGAGTGGCCGATAAAACAATTTAAACCTTTTTTCTATACAGATAAAGTTGCAAATATTTTTGAATTTTCGTTAATAGTTCAAAGTTCGTGTTATATATAACACTTTGATTATAATAACAAATTTGGAAATGTGACGTCACGAAGTTTCCGATTCCTCCCACCCCTTGTCAAACTTCGTCGGCCCTCTTCCTCCCTCTTAACATCTGACGCAATTTATGGATGACCCTTATCACTGGCTTGTCCATCTGTTTTAATGCCGTATTTCTCCCCAGGGTCTGTACTGGTACCCGCAATGGATGGGCGCTCCGCCCCACCACCCATACCCCCAAGCAGGCGACACACCCGACCAGCTTCGAGGCGCGCCCGGAGAGTACTACCCTCACCAGAAACCGATCGAGATGCCACCATTACCCAGGCCAGGTCAAAATATATAATAAAGAATTTTTTTGTAATATCTATTGGCTTTCTTTTACGTGCTACCCCACCATCATTGAGATTATTATGTATTTTTGCCATATGTTAGCCGCTGTTCAGTTGTGGTGACAATATCGTTCCGTTTACCGCAAAAATGAAATGATAACGGGAATCGAACCCACAACAATTTGCGTCGCAGCCAGGTGTTCGCCCGACGCGGCACAGAGGTCGTCGTAAATGACAATACTGCGACTGTCGTAACAATAACCTGAATTATCGACAATATAGCATCGAAAAACTAGTTAAAAAAATGATTTCCAAAATTCTGCATCCGACTGTACTTGAACATTACCCCCCTTATATAAACGATGATTAAAAATGATCAAGTTAAGTAACGTTTATCTCTGTCTGTCACATTGAAACTTCATGTCACAGTAAAAGACAAACGATACATAGTTACGCAGCTGTTAACCAGCGTTTATAAGTAAAAGGGTATAATATAATGCCTCTTCTATTTGCGCCATAGGTACTAATCAGTTCGAGATGAAATTAAGGATGACATACATTTTTGTTTTCGACTGAAGCAAGTAGCGACATCTACCTTAGTAAAAGCTGCCAAAAATTAAACCATCGGCAAATCGCATCTATCAATTGCAGACATTTTTGGGTCATTGCAACTTCCAGAAACTAACAGAGAAAATATAAAAAAAAAATACAATTTTTTGATAACTTTATTCATATTCGTAATACGTGATAATTATAATTTATACAAACATAACGAAATCTAGTGTCGAGTCCCCATTTTGAGTCACAGACATTTAATTTTGTCCCAAAAGCTGTTTGCGGGCAAAGACTTATAATTTACTTACTAAGGACAAGCGTTTAGGAAGCAGTATTATATAGAATCTTATTAGAGAGATGCAAACCGAACTTTATATCTCAGTTACTTTTTTAACCTACAAACGCCAAATGAGTATAGCAAAAATGGCTTGGAAACAACAGTGGTGTTATTCCGACTTCATAGTCATTCTATACTCTCTTCTATATATTCATACTAAGTCAATGCAAAAGTTACTCTCTTTCTCATCTACGAGACATTCCAAATAATTTAGGGTCGACACAGTAGACAAGTCATCATTGCCGTACCCTACAGGAATACATTGGGCAATATTTTGACCAATAGCAAATGTCAAGTGCGGCAAATCTGTCAACTGACTGGCCTATTCATTTCTTACTGGATTGGCCTATTCTAAAAACTAAAAACTACATTCACAGACGAACTTGGGATAACTGTAATGCTTTGTATTGCTCTGGATTTAGGAAATTCGGTAAGTCAACTGTCAAATTTCCTACTTCTTATGTGACTTTTCCTACTACTTATGTGACCTTTCCTACACCTTATGTGACTTTTCCTACAACTTATATGACCTTTCCTACGACTTATATGACCTTTCTTACAACTTATGCAACCGGTCCCGGGAAACAAATTAATATGAAAGTTGGGCAATTACAAGAGCGCCGCGAGGCGTCAACTACTAGGTAAACTGTGATAAGCCTGCAGGATGGTTATGTGATGAAAAGTTCGGTTGGCTTAAATTCCTACTGCTTTCTAAGAGCTGGTCCTTATTTAGTAATTTATAAGTCTATGTTGGCAGGAATAATATTGCACTTCTTTAACAAGGCGGAGTCTACAGTAATGTTGCCATTTGTAATTACACATTTTACTACCTACATTTTGAAATGGGGCTTAGCTAAGAGAACGAAGAAACTTATTGTATATTTTTTAGTCTATATTAATTTAATCTAAGTGGTTATGTGTAGGCGTATCGTTGCGTAGACGACGGATTATTTGGACAAAAATATTGTGTTTTTGTATACAGGGTGTAGCGTATTAAACGGATAACCTTATATTCAGATTTGGTTTAGAAATGTAAGGTATATTTTGTCTAAGGTTTTCGCGATTTTGCATAATAAAACACAAGGCGGTAGTTTATAGTAACTCTATTAATAAAATAGACGAGTGACATCTCAGTCAACTTTGAAAAGTTAACTGTAAAGTTATTGAATAAAACGCGAGTACAACCCAGTAAATATTGTGTTTTATTAATGTAAGGTTATTCATTCGTTTTGCAACATCCTGTATTTTCATATGAGGAAATTCGTCTACGCATTTCTTAATTCTTACAAGAATAACTCAATCTATTTATTTATTAAACTATCTGTATGACAAAGCCTTGACAATATAATATATGAAATAATTCAAAAATATAATATATTTAAATATATTATGTAGTTTTATGTCTAGAGTTACTCGAGCAGTTTAAAAATAACTATTATATCACACATTATATACTTATATTACCGTAACAATAATTTACAAATAATAACTAAAGTAGGTTTTAGTTTCTCGGGTTTAAATTGCGTACATCCATACATCCGTACATCAAAAGATAAAAAAAGAAATCCTCATTAGATTACTTTCTTGTCCGTCTGTTTGTCTGTTGTGTTTAATGCTGGATACACTTTCCAGGAGGATCCCGAAAAACTACAAATAATGCAAAACATCTAAAAACGTTCAAAAATTAAAGTATAAAATATATACAAGATGTAACGGGTAAGCCCTTTTAAGCCGAATGGGGGTCGTTTTGGACTTCTAGGCGAACAACTTTTGTTCTACGACTTTTGAAAATTCGAAGTAGTTTTCGAAAATTTTAAGTGTAAAGTTTACTTGAAAATCAGCTGTTTCTCAGAGTTCGAGGTCATTGACCTTATTTTGTACCTTTCATTTAGTTTGGTCTACTACAATCAAAACTTCAATTACCTTTATTTTCAAGAGCAGCTGTTTTTTCAGAGAAACATCAAAATTTTCAAAAAAAAAAGATCAAATTTTCAAAAGTCGTAGAACAAATGTTGTTCCCCTAGATGCCTAGAACAACCTCATTTCGGCTTAAAAGGGCATACCCGTTACACTTTGTATATGAAAATGAATCAATAATATGCCAAGTTTAAAAAAACTTAAATAAATATGAATGGTTTAGACAAAATGGTAAACAAATATGCAAAATTTTGGTGAAATAATCTATATTTCATAAAAAATTTGTTAATGTTGTTGCTAATATTTATGCAGTTGTCAGGAGAAATAGTCAATATGCAGGGTCTAAAGTAGCGTCAAATTAATATGCAAGGCCAGGGGAAATGTCAAATTAAATAGCAGGATTTAGGCGAGGTTATAATAAATATGCAGGCTTCAATAATGTCAAATTCATATGCAGGGTTCAAGTGAAAGGTTCAATTAATATGCAAGGTTTAGGAGAAATATCAATTATTGAACTGTCAAATTAGAAGCGTGTTCTAAGGTAAAAACAATTTCTAATATAATTTGAGAAATATTTACTAAATTCTATATTAATACATTAATATTTGAAATGTTTAATTATATGTGGGATCGTGCGAAATGGCAAATTAATATGCATACCATAGTTCAATAGAAATGCTATATTAAAAAGCAGGTTAAAATGAAATTATACATCAACATGCAATATTTAAGGTTACAAATGTTACGTTACTAATTTAATGAAAATAAATAAGTAAGTAAGTATACAGAAATATATTGGAATGGGCACAGTAAATAAGTCAGAATATAGTTTTATTTTGTTTTCGCGAATCGACATTATAATGAAACACAATATTTACCGGGTTTTACCTCGCGTTTTATTTATTAACGGCATTGCTACGCTTTCATTTCCGTGTACGCAAATTTTAGAGGGAACGCTTTGAGACAAATAGTAATGAGGAGGTAAATAGTCCCTTTTCCATGCCAAATAAGGTTGCCTGGAAGAAATCGCTTTAAGCGATAAGGCCGCCTATTTGTTCAACATTTATTTAGTTTTAAATGTGTTGTTTTTATAATATTTTTGTGATTGATCAAATAAAAGTGCTATCTATCTATCTACCTACCTGAATAACAGTAACAAAATAGACGAATGACATCACAGTCAACCTTGAAAAAGCCAACTGTAAAGTTGGCGAAAGCTTGGTTCGTTTAAAACCATGAATAAAACGCGATTCAACCCGATAAATAAAGTGTTTTATTATGCAATATCGTGAAAACCATAAACGAAATTATACCGAGATTACAATCTACAGCACACATCGAAACCTCTGGCGACCTCTGTGGCGCGTCGTGCGAACGCCCGACTGCAATGCGGAAGGTTTCGGGTGCGATTCCCGCCGGATGCAAATGTTTATGCTTAAAAATAAATATTTGTATCTGGTCTGGGTGTCTTTATATGAATCATATGTGTGTATTTACAAAAAAAAAAATTGTAGACGGGCCTGGCGCTTGTATCTTTGTATGTTTTTTCGAAGATAACTTGAGTATCGTAGCTCCGATCTTCATGAATTTTGGTATGCGCGTAGTTTAAGTCAATAGAATTGATGAGTTCGAAGATGAGCCGGATCGGGTTGGGGAGATAGGGGGTCGTGAGGTCTCAGTTCGGGGCGAACTCCTAGTAGCGATTCTAACGGTCGTGGAGACTGTCCCTAAGTGTTATTGTCAAATGATAGTGTACTTACAAATAAGTTAGTCGGTAAATGCCACATGTCACATAACAAGTAGTTTTAAATGCGTCTTTTTATATTTTTCATGGCTACAAAATCTCAAGGTACCCTGAATTACCTTGAGTTTGAAGCCAGAGCGAGATGTACATTTTACATGTCTTGACATTTTTAATAAGAGCGAAAAAGACATTTGTTGAATTTTAATTTCAAAATTTAGTCATCCTTTTGTTGGAACAAGGCGCTTAAACAAGATGTAACGAGGATACCCATTTAAGCCGAAAGACGGTTGTTCTAGACGTCTAGACGAACCACTTTTGTTCTACAACTTTTGGAAAAACTATTTTATTTTTATCTTTACAAATATAGGCAATGAAAGTTTTGATTGTAGTAGATTGTAAGGTCAATGACTTCTAACTCTAAGCAACAGCTGTTTTTCAAGTAAACTTTATATTTTCGAAAATTAGTTCGACTAAAACTAGACTTAAAACTATTTTAAACGTATTTCCAAAAGTTGTAGAACAAAAGTTGTTCGTCTAGACGTCTAGAACAACCTCTTTTCGGCCTTAATTGATATTCACGTTACACCTTGCATACGTACATTTTTTAGGAAAATGCATATAATATTGAAGATATTGGGTATATCGATAAAACATTTCTTTGCCTTGTTCTAACAAAATGGTGTTAAAATTTTGATTATCATTTTTCTATAGCTATCTTCTTCGCTCGCACTTAAAATGTCATAAACATATCTCTGCCTTGCTTCAAACTCAAGGTAATTCAAAAAAATTAAAAAATATTGTAGCCATGAGAAATGAAAGAGAGCGCATCGAAAACTGTTTCCTTGTATGACAAATCATTGATAATACAGGAAATAGTAGTTAACTCATAGTTACACACAAATAAAATATTTCGTCTTAAGCTGTCGTTTTAATTTGGTATGTATTAATAGTCGAAAATTTAATTAATAAATATTAATAACTAAGACTATTTCGAGACAAATAAAAACCGATGAAAATCATTTTGAAGCAAAAACAAAGAAAAAATGCTAAAAGGAAAATTCGCATATTAAAAGTAAATTTTAATTCCTAGCTATTATAAAAATATCTAGTATCAGTGATTTCAAACCATATGGTGTAGGTTTTATAGACGATTTTACATTGTTCTGTAATGTATGAAAATATGGGTTTTAGATCCATTCAGATCCAAGCAGTTTTTAGTATGAAGCTTTGATAAATAGTTAGAGATAGAGGTAAATAGTTGGTCATACAACCATATAGTTTCTTAGATTAAAATAAAAAAAGGGTACATACGATACTTAGTCACGACAAATATACACTAATATTATAAAAAGCCAAGAGTGTGTTTGTCTCAACTCGCTAATCTCAAGAACTACTAGTCCGATTCGAAACATTCTTTTTGTGTGTTTATAGTCCATTTATCGAGGAAGGTTATAGGCTATATGACATCACGCTATATACGACCAATAGGAGCGGAGCATTAATGAAAATTGCCCCTTTACAGAGCTTCTGTCGCGTGCACTGAAGTACTAACGGAACGAGACTTACTCGAGTGAACCCGCGGGCGCTGTGAGACGATAAAACTGCGTATACAAGGTGTAACGGGTATGTCCTTTTAAGACGGCGATATGATAATTATCGGTCCTTGTCCGATTGCATATAAATGAGCAAGTTGGAATTGCATGAAAAAATCTACAATTTCTCGTAAAATAAATCATTAACGAAGATTAAAATAATATTTTTATTATAAAATGCGATAAAGAGGTTCTAGGTGCCTATTGTATTTTCTAATATTATGATGCTTTTAAGAAAATATAGCTGTTAAGGATTTAGAAGAAAAAATGATTTATTTGTAAAACAGGGGTAACTTTGCCTGTATAATAGTGGTATTAAAGTTATTTTTTATTGTTTTTGAAATGAAGAGGACAGTAGGACAAGGCAGGTAGGGGAAGGGGACAGAGGGGGAAGTTCTTGTATCATGTACAATAACATAATACATTGTTTAAAGATCTATTTGATACCGGTTATGAAGAAAAATATTTAATCGGAAGGGATTTCACATCAGTCGCGTCCTTAAGACGAAAGGGCTTTTGGAAATTCGAAGTACTTTTCGAAAAATTTAAGTGTAAAGTTTACTTGAAAATCAGCTGTTTCCTACAAGTTTGAGGTCATGCCTAATGTTGTCCTTTCATTTAGTTTGGTCTACAAGAATCAAAATTTCAATTCCCTTTATTTTAAAAAAAAACTGCTGTTTTTCAGTGAAACATAACCTCAAAATTTCCATGTAAAAGTTCGAATTTTTCAAAGTCGTAGAACAAAAGTTGTTCGCATTGACGTCTAGAACAACCCCCTTTCGGCTTAAAATGGCATACCCGTTACACCTTGTATACTTCTTTTTTTAATTAAAGACTACGATTTGACACTTCTGTCTAAAGAAAAAAATGTCAAATACAAGGAACCAAAACGTCACATTATAGTCTAAATAAAAAAAACGTACTATAGAGCGATTGCTATTTCGTTCGTGCTACAGTCTGGAACGTTTCACTGTCTTTCTATGGCTTCTGTCAGCAATATAGGACAATTTAGCCAATCTTTCGTACTAATAGTAAACTACTACTATTATACTGTAATCGTTTGAAATAATTTTCAATGCGTGAAAGCTGTAGAAAAAATGGCAACGATTTTTCTCAACCCCATGGAACATTTGTTTGTAACGTGCTAATTTCGTGTTTGGCACTGGTATTTTTATTTTCACCTAACTCGTTGAACTTCGCGTAACTAAATTGATAACATGCAGCCGAATTAAACAATTTTAACGCAATAAAACTATGTTTCGTAAAAATATAAATTCAGGACGACGTTCCACTAACGCGTCAAAAACAAAAGTCCCGTCTCACTGTCTCTGTCATATGCGTTGCTTGACAGTTCTATCGTCTCATTAAAATTTGTCATGACCAAGTAGAACGTATCTACCGTTTTTGGTGTGAAACATCTTATAGACAGGGTAAACTGGAATGTTAAGGTGGCGATACGGGCCGTGGCGACGCATCGCCACGTTAAATGAAAACAATTCCGACTTTTCACATCTATCAGGCGTCCCGTGACAGCTCACATTTTTTTGTTTTAATCTAAGATTTCCCTTTAGGTTTCTCAGCTCTGAATAGGCCTAAAATATTTAAAAATAACCATTTCAACATACATACCTCATCAAAATAACTTCTCAATCGCGACGTTTACATCAAAAATAGCTTAGCCGGAACAGTAAATTACAATTTTTTTTATAAATTCAAGCTTTTTGTACATCATCAATTTCAAATTCCTTTTCCCAGGACTCATCAGAATTTGCGCTAGCATCGTCTTTGACGTTACCGTCTTTTTCCGCGAAATAATCTTCGACTAAATTGTTACCGCAAACGTCATTTTTCGCGGACTTTTTGGGCGTTTCGCGGGTTTTCTTATTGTTGTTCTTATTCTGTTTCGTTTGTGCGGCTTTTGTTTTAGACTTTGTCTGCGTGCTTGTCTGTTTGTCCGTGTTGTTGTTTGCGATGTCTTTTGGCGTTTGTTTGTTTGTCTTTTTTGATGTGATTTCTTTTTCGTATTCCTCTAGCAGTAGGGTTTGTTGTTCTTCGGTTAATTCCAGGTCGTTTGCGAAATCTGCTGTCAAAGAGAATAAGCAATTAGAAGTAAGTAATTACGATTCCATACAAAAGCAAATAATTATGACCGAATACTAATGCTACTCATAATTTGAGGGCCACTTTAATAGTAATTTTAACCAACCACTAAAAAAGGAAGAGATTATTTGTTTCTAAAATAGCAGTTGCTAAATAAAAAAAATAACAAAATTGTAACCATATTTTTTTGTTATTGAGGAGTTTTCTGATGAGAAGGTGGTTTCAAGTGCTCCATCAAAAAGTAAATATTGCACTACATTGCACACAGCGCAATCTAGCCCCAAACTAAGCACTAGGCTTGTAACATGGGTACTAGATAACGGATATACGACATTAATATACTTTTTTATTGTAAATACATACATAGAAACACACCCAGACCAGAGTATCTGCAGACCTGGAATAATAACACATAGGCTACTTTTTATCCTGATACTCCCGCGGGAACGCGCTACGCGGGTGCAACTGCGGGGCGCTGCTAGTTATCTTTCAAACTCACCATCTTCCCAAGCCACTACATCATTGTCCACATCTTGTATTTCAGAGTTGTCATTTGATTTGTCGCTCTCTATACCTGATAGTACTTTCTTGGGGCTCCTGGGGAAATTATGAAGAATGTAAAATATAGGTATAATTTATATAAATAATACAAAAATAACAATCAGCCTGTTAATTTGTCCCACTGCAGAGTAAGGGCCTCCTCTTAGGCTGAAATATATAGTTGAAGAACTTCGACTTTACTAAGCAAAAGGATAGTTGCGATGATCGCTTTGTAAATATCAAAAATTGTCTTAAGTCGTTTTTGGTTAGCAATGTCAAAGTACGCACTATACAAGATGTAACGGGCATGCCCTTTTAAGCCGAAAGGGGGTTGTTCCAGACATTTAGGCGAAAAACTTTTGTTCTAAGACTTTTGAAAATTCGAACTTTTTTTTGGAAAACTTTGAAGTTATAGTTCACTGAAAAAACAGCTGTTTTTGATAATAAAGGTAATTGTAGTTTCGATTGTTGTCGACTAAACTAAATGAAAGGACAAGATAAGTTCAATGACCTCAAACTCTGAGAAACAGCTGATTTTCAAGTAAACTTTAAACTTAAAATTTTCGAAAACTACTTCGAATTTCCAAAAGTTGTAGAACAAAATTTGTTCGCCTAGACGTCTAAAACAACCCCCTTTCGGCTTAAAAGGGCTTACCTGTTACACCTTGTAGATTTCAGCCTAAGAGGGGTTAGACAGTAAGATGCCACGTATGTATGTAACTATGTTACTCGATGACACAAAAACGACTCAACCGATTGCAATAAAACTTAGCTTAGGTAGTTGGAGATCTGGAATAACACATAGGCTCTTTATCCTGAAAATCCTGCGGGAACATGACTTACGCGGATGAAACCGCGGGGCAGGCGGGATTCGAACCAACGCATCTCAATACAATCCAGGAAATGCGACTTAGGCCTCTTAGGCTAATTTCGGCGTATGAGTTACCGCGTCGGTAGACTAAGAGGCCTAAGTCGCATTCCCCGGATTGTATTGAGATGCGTTGGTTCGAATCCCGTCTGACGTGGACCGTGCGCTGTATTTTTGTGGATACTTTTCTTTAAAAATAGTTCAATGAACGCCCAGCTCATGCCCGCAACGCGGGCTTAAGCACTCTAAATAAAAATACTTATAACACCTTGTATAAGTAGGTTAGAGAATGGGTCCTTACTGTTGTATTACAGTAGGCTGCGTCTGTAGCGGCAGGTGTGCCATGACGGGGTCGGCGGTGGGCGGGGCGAGGGCGGGGGGGGCGTCGGGGTGGCGGCGCGATGCGGCCGCCAGCCGGTCCTGGAGCAGTGCCACGCGGAACAAATACCTGGGGACATTCGGGGAAAATAAAACACTTTCGGCCGAATACTGAAACGCTACTCAACATTTGAGAACTAATTAAACACAGAAGCAGCTCTCAAACTCCAAAATTGCCATACTAATTTTAAATTTAGAAACTACTCAATAATTTAAGAACCTCTCAAATTTTAAATGACGTTTACACACCTACTGCTCTACAAAGTTACTTTATTTGACAAAAAAGGTCAACGTAAAGCGACTCTTTATTCTCTAGGTGCATAAAGTGCTCATTATGCACCTAGGGCATAAAGTAATTTAAATTTGGAACTAAGGTTCTGGTAGCATACGGCCATTTCGAACTGGCCACCTAGACATAACACATAAAAAAAACTGGGCAATTTTTTTCTATTTTCACAGACGGAAGGGTAAAGCAAAAAGTTTTGGTTAGTATAATATAAAGCCCCAACTTTTTTTTTTCATCAGCTAAAGCCGATGTGTGGTTTCGTCATTTTGATGTAACATTGTTAAATTTAATTAGCTAAAATTAATTAGTTAATGAGCTGTCAATATATTTCATATATGATGCATTAATATATTTTTTTGTTGTTAGTTTGTAAATACAAGTACATAATATTTTGACAAGTAGAAAAACATGAGTAAGAAAGTTTTCTACACTAGGATGACTAATTTTTAACAGCTCACCTTTGCCAGAAGTCGACATCAGAACAAGCATCAGGCACGAGCTTGTCATACTGCGCCTTCAACACGGGACTTGTGTCAAGTCGCTTGACGGCCGAGCTGGGTGAGATGACGGCCTCAGGTGACTCTAGACTCGCGAGCCAGGCTTCGAACTCTGGACTGTAGGCGGGGACGATGAATGTTGCATCTACGCGCTGGAGGGCTTCTAGTTCTTTCTGAAATTGTAAAAAAAATATTACTTAATGGTCAAACATTCCAGTTCGATTCGCGACGGGTGCAATTTATGCTTAAAAATATTTTTTTGTATCTGGTCTGGGTGTTTTCTATGTATAAAATGTATGTATTTACAAAAGAAAAATTTATTTTATTATATCCATTGTCTAGTCACCGTAACACAAGCTTAGCTGCTTATCATGGGGCTTGATGGCACTGTGTGTTGATCACAGAATTTATTTATTTATTTACTTTAGCGTTGCAAATTGCGAATAATTTGCAAAAATTATTAATACTTGACACTGGCTACTTTCGAAATGGCCATAATCGGTTTACAGCCGATAAGAAATAAAAATAAAATAGTTTTTTCTTCTTCTTTTAAATGGCTATATTTCATTTGGACATTAGCCGGTGTCAAGTATTATTAATATTTGCAAGTTGTTTGCATCATGCAAGTAAAGTCCATGTTTTGCACCGATTTTCACTTTCATTACACTTGTACACCTTCACGAAACTAAATTGATTAATATGCCCCCGAAATTAAACAATTTACACGCATTTGAACTTAGTTTCACAAAAATTAAAATTTAGCAAACACATCTCTTCACAGCGTTGCTGCCAAACCTCCAAAAAGAGAGTTTTAATCAGGCAGCTGGGCTACAAGGTTAAAAACTTTACACACTTGACCGTTTCTCTTACCCTATAAGTAGACAACATGGTGGTATCTCCAGAAGACAGAATGACTTCCGTGTCATCTTCATCATCCGGCTCTGGATTGAGGACTGTGCTCACTTGACCTGCAACACGATTCAATAAATATTAGATTCAAATAATAAATGACGACCCCTGTGGCGCGATGTGCGAACACTTGACTGCAATGCAGAAGGTTGCGGGTTCGATTTCCGCTGGGTGCAAATATTTATGCTTGAAACTAAATATTTGTATCTGGTCTGGGTGTATTTCTATGTATAATATGTATGTATTTACAAAAGAAAAATAAATATAAGTAGTATATCCTGCGTCGTCGAGTCACCGTAACACAAGCTTAGCAGCTTACCACGGGGCTAGATGGCGCTGTGTGTTGGTCACAGAATTTATTTATAGTATAAGACCTGATTTTTCATTCCACGGATAAAAGATATCTATCGAATAAGTTCGAACCCAACTAAATTTAAAAGCCTTCAAATTTTGATCTTGTAAATTTAGATTTATTTTCTGTTTAAATATCATAGTGACGTTTTTAATTCGGTGGTGTTACATTTTATTTGTCAGATATCTCTATCTGGGGATTTGAAAAATCAGCCCAAAATAAAATAAATATTGCAGGACATTACACACAGCGTAATCTAGCCCCAAACTAAACACTAGGCTTGTACTATGGGTACTAGACAACGGATATACTACAAATTATATATTTTATTCTGTAAATACATAAATATTAAACATAGATAGACACCCAGACCAGATACAAATATTTATTTTTAAGCATAAGTATTTGCACCCGGCGGGAATCGAACCCGCAGCCTTCTGCATTGCACCACAGAAGTCAATACACCTTACTAATATCATAAATCTAAAAGCATGTTTGGAACTCAATCATGTAAAAACCGCTAAGCCGATTACAATGAAACTCGTTACCTATGTTATAAACCTGTAAGTTTGTATGCATGTAAGTGGGTATGAATGTATGTGAGTTAGTTATTCTTTCACGCAAAAACCACTGAACCGATTGCGACGAAACTTGGAATATAAGTAGCTGGATACCGGGAATAACACATAGGCTACTTTTTATCTCGGTCTCGAACGGGACTTACGCGGGTGAAACCGCAGGGCGCATAACTCATAAACGACGTAAAGAAATGGTACCTACCTATAAAAGTGCTGAAACTTTTCTTCATGACATTCGCAGGGGACTCTGGTTCATCGAACTGAAAAAAAAAACAAAAGAATAATATGATATTACGACATTTAGAAAAGTATTTTTAGGTTGTGTTCCGTAGTGGAACAGGTTGTTTTAGTTTGAATATTTTTATCATTAGAATTGAGGGTACCTTTGGTAAGGAAACACAACTTGTGGGTAGATGTCATACAATCTATCAAGTTTGAATATCGAACGAACCACTGACACATTGACTCGCCGCCTTTGGGCGAGTACACCCGTTTGAGCATCATAAACTATCGTCCGAGCCGCGTATCACGCGTGGACCTCATCATCATCCTCTCAACACACCGTCTGCAGTAGAAGATTGAAGACTAGCAGCCTATGAATATATGCTCAAGGATCTCGGATCAGATGCCAATATCGACTCAATATCGTCGATAGTACAGGTCAGTGGTTTACTCCTAGACAGGTTGCATTGTCATCTGATTCTGAATTCTTCCTAAAGTTTCAGCCCGCTAGCTAGTCGGAAAGTGCTTCAAATTGAAATTGCAAGATTCCACCTGGACCAACACGAAAAGTAACCAAGCAAGAAAAGTGAGGGTATAAAAACGTGGGAATAAATGTGGCAGTACGTCACATAACTCCTAAAGATTTGTATGTATTATGGTGACCAGATAACATAATAATATAGAACAAATAACATGTATGTATAAGGTCCTTGCATATGAAATTTGTGTTTTGTAAAGGAGGAAAATAAAGTAAATTATTACCCACAGTGCAATAACGATTATTTAAGACTAATTGAATATTTATGGTAAGGAACACCACTCTGCGATCAAAGACTGGGATAGCCGATGTAGGTAAAAAAACTGCCAACATTAAGTGGGATTGGGCGGGCCACGTCAGTCGAATGCATCTTGACCGATGGGCTAAGATCGTCACGCAATGAGTGCCGAAAGACGGCCGTCGGAATCGTGGCAGACCCCGAAAAGGTGGCGTGACCATCTCGATGCATTCCACGGAGATTGGCCAAATCTAGCCCAGGACCGGACAGCTTGAAAGGATGTTAGGGAGACCTTTGCCCAGCGGTGAGACAATATAGGATAATAAAAATAAAAAATAATAATAAATTAATAAGTCACCTTGAAGGTCTTCCCAATAACATTGGATGTGCTGCTAAGTACGTGGCTCGCTTCGCTCTTGACCGCGCTGCCGATCTCGTCCAAGTCTTTTTTCACCATTGTGTACACTTCAGCGGACTGGAAAGTATGAAGTTTTGTATGGAAATAATAATTAAATGAGTATAAGGTATAGGGTTATATTATTATGCGGTGGTGAATATTCAAACAACATCATTCGAATTTTAATCTGACTTTTTAAGGTTTCGTAGTTAACAAGAATAGTAGATTATTAAACAAGGGAATAAAGCAGTGTCTTCTGTCTTCTCTGACTTAAATCGCAAGCGCAACGAAGGACTGGAGGTTTACGTCGAGGGTTAAATAGTTGTATATTTTATGAGATTTTAAGTGGTTTTATGGATTTTTACGGATACATATTGTCCATTCAAAATCTTTATATTTTTAAGTTTAACAATATAGAATTAATTTCAGGTCGGTTTAAGTTTCGGTAAATATTCCAAATTTAAACCACATTTAAACTCTTAGAGGGCAAACGAAATTCAGTAACCCTTATATTCGTAGTTTCGTCATGTCCGTCCGTCCGTCTGTCTGTCCGCGACTTAGCTCAGAGACGCTTGGTATTAAGAAGCTGTAACTTTGCATAAGTATTCATACAATGGTGTTCACGCCAAGAGAGTGCAAAAAAAAATGGAGTACCGTAAAATGAGGGTTGTTTTTTTTCTGGTTTACGTTGTTGTGTGGGGTGTAGTTAGATAGCTCTTTTAAATCATTGTGGTTTTCAAAAACTGTTCTTTATTTTTAAGGTTCCGTTTTCGAAATATTTATCGTTAATAACCTAACTAGTCATCTTACCCCCCCCCCCCCCCCCTCTAAAAATCAAGTGGTTGTACTTGGACACATTATAATATATAATATTCACAATTGTAGTACATATTATAATTAATTTTAAAGGTAAATTCAAATTTACGTGTAATTGAAAGAAATCAAGTTAAAAATATTTAACAAATTCCGTTGGATACTACATACTCGTATTAGGTAGTTGTAACGACTTTTCCAGATTGCAATCCGTTATTTTTGGAAACTTCGAAACCCTACACCGCGCGTGGCCCGACAAGGCACGCACTTGTCCAATTTTTTTTAAAGGCGTGTGAGTAATTTCCCGTACAATTTGACTTTTTTACTGATGAAGATCGGCCGTCTAGGCCGAGTTTGAAATGTTTTACTTGTCAAGCAACCACCTTCCAATCTCTTATTAAAAAGATAGACCGGTTAAAATTATTTGGATATGAGAGTATAAAACCAAGTTTCATAGCAATTCGTTCTGTAGTTTTTGCGTGAAGGAGTAACAAACAATATTTGTTTACTTATACACAAACATTTTCACATTTACAATAATAAGGATGTCCGAGTGATCCATAATCTACTTTATCCCAATTCTTGCGCGTGTTCAGAAATAATCCCCACAATCGACTTTTCAAATGATATCGACTCTGCTGATACTATGACCTTATCATCCATTGTATCAATATTTAACACAAATCCGTCAACAGTGATTCAATACGCATCGTTTTGAAATATTTATTTACCATTTTTATTCAATACACGAAAATGATAGGATAAAATAATGAAATAGGCGACCCTTATTATGAAGAAGTTGTGTTCTGCGGTTTTACCTGCGTAGGTCCCGATCCTGTAGTAATTTTGAAAACCCCTTTCTTATCAGATGATTATCTGCACAAATATAACAAAGCTGAAGAGTATGTTTGATTGTTTGTTTGAATGCGCAAATCTCAGGAACTATTATACTGGTCCGAATTGAAAAAATCTGTGTGTTTGATAGTCCATTTATCGAGGCAGGTTATATGCAATATAACATCACACAACGACCAAAAGGAGAGGAGCATTCATGACAAATGATGTAATAACGATAAAAAATGTATCTTTACAGAGCTTTTGTCGCGTGCGTTTAAGTAATACGCGTGCGCCGCGACGGGAACGGGACTTATGCGGGGGGAAAAGTAGATTTTGTCCTTCTCCAAGATCCCATCTATCTCTATACCAAAATTCATAAAAATCGGTTCAGCGGTTTAGACGTAAATATTTTAAAAACTAAATAGTCTTTTCACACTTTAGCTAACGTTCAAAATCACTGACTAGGGCAAAACAAAATTATGTGCATGAAATATAGTTATTACATACTACAAAAATGTCAGCCCGATTCTACGAGCACAGCGAGGGTGTTGAAAATTTACCAAGAGTCCTGAGTGAAGCGTGGGATTCAAGCGCCCAAGATATGTTTGTACGTAATTTGATTATGTTGACCTTCCAAAACATTTGTATGCAACAACCTCACAGCTGACGATGATGTAGAGTTCGCGAGACTGAAGAGGCATAGCGTGACTAGCCTACGACACAGATTTGTGTGTACCATAACATGGGACAAATGTTGAGGAAAGGGGTCAATGGATACCCTCTCAAGCACAGGATAAATTACAGTGGAAACGGACAAAAGTGTTGATAATTGCAGACTTGCTGCAGATGGCAACAAGAGATAATGACATATAAGAAAAAAAAAAAAAGCTAATAACTACTTCTGTGAACTACTTTAACCGAAGTATCCCATGGAAGTTTTCACAATATGGACTACCTCTCGAGCTCTTTGATCCGAGTGATGATCTCAATTGCATATCTCTCGGAAGCCTAAAGCCCCTAAATTATTAGGTTGGCACAGTAAGTAAGTATTTCCCAACGTATTTGGACAGGACAATACAGGCGACCGCATGCCTGACATACTTTTTCCTCTGGAAAAAGCAGTTTATCCACCACCATGCACATGAAAACTTCAGTGGGGTGATTCTTGCCCGTGAGATTTATGTCATAATAGACATACTAGTAGTTCGCCCCAAACTAAGACCTCACGACCCCCTATCTCCCCAACCCCCCTACCGATCTGGCTCATCTTCGAACTCATAAATTCTATTGACCTAAACTACGCGCATACCAAAATTCATGAAGATCGGAGCTACGATACTCAAGTTATCGTCGAACAAACATACAAGCGCCATGCCCGTCTAAAGTGGACCTCACTCGCTTCGCTCGTTTTGTAAATTATGTTGAAAATACATGGCGTTTTCTGTGTTTTCGACATATCTGTAATATAATATTATTTTGTTTTTATTGCTCAATGTTTAGGTTGATGTTGTTAGCAATATTTTTCGTATAGAAATATAAATAAACACAGGATACACAGGATTCCTGTGTAGCTCAGTGGTTAGAGCACTCGCCTGGTTAGCGAGGGGGCGCAGGTTAGAATCCTGTCATGGCGATTTTTTGAAAATAAATATCTTTGCGAAAAATACTCCTATATCTCTTATATGCCATAAATCTCATGGCACAAGCAATAAGGCCCTGGGTTCCCCCAGATCAATTAGTTGACTTTTAAGACAACCATGGGAATCTCTAAGTAACTAGACTCCTACATCAACTTCATTATTTATTCTTCATCAGATAACATTATGTCAAATATTTGAGATAGGTTTCTCATATCAAAAAGGTCTCACCTTAGTTTTGGCGGAGGATATCCAGCTATCCCACCAGTTGCCGGAGGGCCTGCTTTCTTCATGAACCGGTGTGCTGGCCGACTCGCTGGGACTTGCTTCGTTTGATCTGTATCACAAATAAGGACTGGTTATAAAACAGAATAAATTAATTTATAGTCTCAGACAATATAATCATTTCCAGACAAAGCATGCCGAACATCAAAGAGTATGCTACTATGTAGTAGCATAGAAAAACTGCATAGAGTCATGTGACAGGAGTACTCATTTAATATTACTTTTTTTTTTTTTTTTTTTTTTTTCCCTGTTTTGATACTGCAATCAGTCTTTGATAGACTATAATCAGTATAGTTACTGATTATAGTATAGTATTTAATATTACTTACGAAACTTAGTTTCACTTGTTATTTGGCACGCTCTGTCTGGAAATTATTGTATAGTATGACTCACAGTATGTTTTCTTGATACTGGAATACAAAGTAGAGTTTGGTTCTTTTGAACTAAAGGTCTACATTGTTTTGTAGATAAACATGGTTTTCATTACCTCGATGTTTAAGCAAATGGGTTATACTGGCCACATAAAAGGCAACCAAAAGAACTAACACACCTTAAAACTTGAGACACAATTTCCGTCCATCATTATTATTACTATGGGTCTAGATCGTGTTGTAAACATGGTGTTTAATTATCAGATCGGGTTTAGTCACCTTTTACAACAAGGGATACATTATCTAATCGGGTTTGGCCACCTTTTACAACAAGGAATACTATAGTCATATTCTTTTGATTTAGGCTACAGGGTATGTGTTTCAAAACTCCATTGACTAATTATACTTATAATAAGCATAGTTGATTAGTATGAAGCTAAATGATGCTGTGAACATTGATATTCAATTAAATTTTGTATCAATTTTTTCAAATTGTTCTATAGAACAAGATAATAAACCTCCTTCTTCTTCTTCCTTCCGTTTCCGGCGATCGTACAGCAAATACTTACGTCAACGCACTCCGCATTTAATAATTAATATTTGTGTAATTAACGCGAGTCATAGGTGTTTCGCTACTAAATTATTACGAATAACATATGAACTGAACAATAAACAGTGAAAACAGTGCCAAATACATTGATAGTGCAGTTAAAATCACGAAAACTTTTTCATTCTAAATAACCTAGAAAGTGTAATCGACCGGTAACTGCAGTGCAGCCAACATAATCAATAGACCTCAAAACTACCCGAAAATTATGGATAAAAATATGGAGCTGTTGCTGTCAAAACTTGATGAGAAACTAAATCAACAAACCAAAATTATTACTGCTTCTGTCACAAAAAATGTTATGGAGGCGTTAGATAAAAGAATTAAAGCCTTAGCCGAAGAAAATACTCAATTGAAGTCAAAAATACTTGCTTTGGAGCAAAAACTCAACTCTTCAGAACAAGATAAACGAAAATATAACCTTGTCTTTTACGGTATACAGGAGATCGGAAAATCGGAAGCTGAACTTGTCGAATACATTAAGGAAACCGTCATAGATACAGGAACACATCTAGACTGTAATGAAATCAGTAATGTATATAGAATTGGGAAGAAAACCGAGAACAAAAACCGTCCCGTCGTAGTCTCCATTACAACTTTATGGAAAAAACACATTATTCTAAAAAATAAGGCTCACTTTCCACCAGGGATATACATTAAGGAAGATTACTCGAAGGAGGTACTCGAAAAACGTAAACAACTACAACCGCAAGTGGAGGAAGAGAGAAAGAAAGGGAACATTGCCTTCCTAAAATACGACAAATTAATTGTTAAGAAACCAGGGAAAACAAGAGACAAAAGAAAGAGAGAGGATACAGGTTCTCCCAACTCACAGTCTATAAAGAAAATAAACACAAAAGCAAATGTGTCCCATACGTCTGCCCAAAATACAGCCCCGGAGTTGGTAAAAAACAACATATTATTAAACTATGTGGAGCGGAATAGAAGAACTTCGACAACAGAGATCTCAAAAAACCTCTAACGACAGCCGGCAACTGGAACTGGAACAAAACCGAACAAAATTACACAACATTATACGAACCCAAGCCGGCTGGTCCCCGTGGGTTTTGTAATGACCGATACCCTCCAACCCCTAAAACCATAAAATACACAAGATTCTACATTTGCACATGGAATGTAAGATCACTCTCCACACCTCAAAGAATGGCTCTTTTCAGAGAGACTCTTTCTCAAATTAATTTCGACATAATTGGCATTTCGGAAGTCAGGCGCCGAGACATCAATATTATAGAAGACAATACCTATATCATCTGCTACTCTGGTGGATTGACAGGCCAATATGGAGTCGGCTTTGCTATTAAGAAGAGATATGAAACTAATATTAAAAACTTCATTGGAATATCAGAACGTTTCTGCATTCTTATACTACAATTTAACAATATTGAAGTGCCAATAATCCAAGCATACGCCCCAACTAAAGATTCATCAAAGGAAGAAATAGAGAGCTTTTATATTCAAATGGCAGAAGCTCAACATTTGATAGGAAAAGAGTACATAATAATGGGAGATTTTAACTCAAAAATCGGGCAGAGAGAGCCAGGTGAGGAATTGGTAATGGGCAAGCACTGTTATGGTGAACGTAACGAACGAGGGGAGATGTTGGTGCAGTTTGCAATGGAAAATAATTTAAAAATAATGAATACTATGTACAAGAAAAAGCAAAAAACCATGTGGACATGGTTATCACCAGATGGAAATACGAGAAATCAGATAGATTTAATACTAACAAACATGCCAAGACATTTCACCAATATAGAAATACTAAATCATAGCTTCCCAAGCGATCATCGAATAGTAAGAGGAACATTCATACTGGAAAAGGTAAAACACAGTAGAGCAAGGTATGGAAATAGCTTAAAACAACTCAAAAACAAAAACGAAGAAGATACTTTCATTAAAAGTTTGAAATCAGAACGAGCACCAGTAACCACACCACAGTAACTAACAATATTGAACTCTACTATGAAAAAGTAAAAAAAGCTCTTCAGAATAGCTTACAGCCATCAAACTATTCAAAAATTCGTAAAAGAGAGGCTATTTTTACACAGGAGACCAAAGAATTACTACATAAGCGCCAACAACTTCTACAAAAGAAACCACGTACACAACAAGATAGAATCGAGCTCTCCAATTTGTTTAAAACAACAAACAAACTTTTAAAGAAGGACTATGCCACCCACAGAATAAATATTATATCCAATAATCTTTTAAAAAGTGGAAGCCTGAAACGAGCAAATAAACAATTAACAATAGGAAAAGAATGGATAAAAGAATTAAAAGACTCAGACAACATTAAATCAAGCTCTAGACAGGACATTATAGACATTGCCACTTTATTCTATACAAAGTTGTATGACAAGAAGTCAGAAGATAAAACTACAACAGAAATAGTTTCACCCAAGATAAACAAGACTAACCCACCTGAATTTAGTATAAAAGAAATTTTAAATAACATAGAAAAGCTAAAAAACGACAAGAGTCCAGGACCTGATAATATATCAAATGAATGCTTGAAAATTGGAAAATTTCTTCTAGTAAAACCACTTACAACTTTATTTAACATGATATTAATAGAAAAAGAAGTTCCCAGACAATGGACTGAGTCTAATATCATTTTACTATACAAAAAAGGTGATCCGACTGATATTGGAAACTACAGACCTATAAGCCTCCTACCTGCAATATACAAACTATTTTCCTCAACACTAGAAAAAAGAATAGGACCTGTGATAGATGAAAAACAACCAAACGAACAAGCTGGCTTTAGAAAAAAATATTCCACAATAGATCACATCCATAGCATAGAACAAATCATAGAAAAATACACAGAATTTAGGAGACCACTATACCTTTGTTTTGTTGATTATATGAAAGCATTCGATTCAATAAGCCACACCAGCATATGGGAAGCCTTAGAACATCTAGAAATTGATCAAACATACATAGACATTTTGAAAAATATATATAAAACAAGTACTAGCAGAGTAAGACTAGACAGGATAGGACCAACAATAGAAATTAAAAGAGGAGTAAAGCAAGGGGACCCTATATCTCCAAAATTATTCATTGCTGTCCTACAATACATTATTCAAAAACTCAATTGGTCACAAAAGGGTATAAACATAATGGGTAAGCAATTGAGCCACCTTCGGTTCGCTGATGACATTGTCTTATTGTCTGAATCTCCTGAACAGTTACAAACAATGATTAGACAACTACACAGTGTTAGCTCAAGTATTGGACTAGAATTAAATTCATCTAAAACGAAAGTCATGACGAACACCCACAACAAACCTATATCAGTAAACAACAGCATACTAGAATATGTGCAAGAATATATATACCTGGGAAAACAAATCACATTCAGAACTAGTAGAAACACTGAAGAAATAAGTAGACGTATAAATATTTCCTGGAAAAAATATTGGCGTCAAAAAGAAACATTCAAGTCAAACCTTCCTGTAAAACTTAAAAGCAAAGTTTTAGACACTTGTATACTGCCCTCTCTTACTTATGGGTGCCAGACTTGGATCTATAACCGAGATTCTAGAAATAAAATACAAGTATGTCAAAGGAGCATGGAACGTAGTATGCTAAAACTGAAACTGAAAGACAAAGTAAGAAGTACCGAGGTCAGGGAGAGGACTGGAGTAAGGGATGTACTTGCACACACCACTGGCCTGAAGTGGAGGTGGGCGGGACACCTGGCTCGAACAGATGATGAAAGATGGACCCGGGCAACAACAAAATGGTCTGGACCACTCGGATCAAGAAGACAGGGTCGGCCACATGAGAGGTGGGCAGACGACCTAGTTGCGGTGGCGGGACACAGATGGATGGACGTGGCGCAGGATAGGGACAAATGGAAGGAGTTGGAGGAGGCCTATACCCTGTCAAAAGGGGCCCTTCTAACACAACAAATTTAAATATCTAAATATAAATATAAATAAAATGTATAATACTAATTAATATATAATAATTAATATAATGAAAATTAACATAATCTATAATAGTTACTTATAAATATAATATATAGAAATGTAAAATTCTTTTTAGAAGGGATAAATAAGGCTATTTTATTTTTTTATTTTATTTATTTTATTTTTATTCTTCTTCCTTAAAAATGGCTTTTCCTTTCGGACATTTGCCAGTGTCAAGTATTATCAATATTTGCAAGTTATTTGCATTGAACAAACAAAACAGTCAAGTCGTCATAGTTAAAGTCAAGTCGAGGGAATCATTGTAAAAAGGGGGCCATTTTTTACAATGTTTGTTCACGGAGCTTTGGAGAAAACACTAAGCTAAAGTACATGTTTTGCACCGGTTTTCACTTTTATTTATACTTGTACACATTCACGAAACTAAATTGATTAATATGCCCCCGAAATTAAACATTTTACACGAATTTGAACTAAGTTTCACAAAAATGAAAATTTAGCAACACATCTCCTTAACGCATTCCCGCCAAAACTCAATAAACCTCCTTGATGATTATCAAACTGGCAATGACGTTCAAACATTTTCATTGTGTCTCATGTCTAACTTATGGCAACAGTGTAGTTTAATATACTCTACTATCTGGACCTTGTCATCACTGTAATCTATCCAGTCCAGCCAAAGGCGGGACCGTCACAAATCCCTGATATGCCTCTATGTATGGTCATGGCAGATAGGTTTTATGGCATAAATATAATTGCTTTTTAATAATTATCTTGATCCATGGAGGAAATAGTTGACTATCTCTGCAGGAAGTACAAGTAAGGCATCCTTTTCCCCTAAATACCATAAGCAATGGTTTGTGCAATACCTATAATCTTTTAACTTAGCCATATCCAGAGTAAACTGGAGTTTGGCAGCATATCAAACTAAATTGAGGTCATAGGTTGAACCTAATCAAATATTGATCAATAACTATTATATGGCTAAAATTTCAAGGCTTATGTAGGTACAAAGAGTTAACACAGTACTTTGTTGTCTTTATTTTTAGCCAATTAGTAAGGAAGTAGGACTTAATCGACTTTATTTTATTTTGTTTTGTTAGGGACCTAGAACATTTTTATTGCGTACCTTTTCCGCAAAAACGTGATTTGAACACAATTTCGTGTAGTTTCTTTGTGAGATATTAGAATACGTAAACTTATGCTAAGAAAACGTGAATTAAGCATTACAAACTTGTTTTGCGATAAGCGACGAAATATCAAAGCAAAAAGATACGACTCTAAATGCAATTTTTACTTACTTCTCAGACATTTTGATGATTTACAGCTGTTCACGGGAATAAATAGAGAACATGGATCGGGTATTTATTAATTTGTGATTGAATTTGTTGATGTTTTTACATAAAATTTAGAACAGAAATATTTTTGACATAGTTTTGTTTGCATTGACATTAGATTACATTTCGTTTGACGTAGTGACTGCCACTAACAGAAATGAAATTCTTATATTAGATAAACTATTTTGTTGTAATATTTTGTACAAAAACGTTTTCCTAGCGTCACAAATTAAAAACTAAGTTGATATTTTAAACATAATCTTAAACTCAATCAAAGAGAAGATTACTTTTTGAAGTCTTGTAATTTAAACAATTTTATTACGTGGAATGAAACGTCTTTAATCTAAATAGTGCAATGAACTAAACAGAGATGTCACTACGAGTCTTTCTTTTACGGTAAGGTACCTATAATCAAATCAACAACAACAAAATAATAATTATTGTGACGGTTCCTGTGGCGCTTTCGACGACCCGGCTTCGACGTCGCAGGTTGCTCGTTCTTTCCCGTCGGATTCAGTAAATTTTTATGTACTTCTTCTTCATTAAAATGGCTTTTTCCATTCGGACATTTGCCAGTGTCAAGTATTATCAATATTTGCAGGCTATTTGCATCGAACGAAACAATCAAGTCGTCATAGTTAAAGTCAAGTCGAGGGAATCATTGTAAAAAGGGGGCCATTTTTTTTATAATGGTAGTTCACGGAGCTTTGGAGAGAACACTAAGCTGAAGTCCATGTTTTGCACCGATTTTCACTTTTATTTTCACTTGTACACCTTCACGAAACTAAATTGATTAATATACCTCCGAAATTAAACAATTTACACGCATTTGTACTAAGTTTCACAAAAATGAAAATTTAGCAACACATCTCTTCAACGCATTCCCGCCAAAACTCTTTTATGTACTTAATCTTTATTAAAGTTTGTTTGCGCTGTCGGGTGTCGTTCCTTGTATTATTTGTCAATTTTTAACCGACTTAAAAAAAGGAGGAGGTTCTCAAGTCAATTCATAGCGTATAATATACAAGATGTAACGGGTAAGCCCTTTTAAGCCGAATGGGGGTTGTTTTGACTTCTAGGCGAACAGCTTTTGTTCCAAGGCTTTTGAAAATTCAAAGTACTTTTCGGAAAAATTAAGTGTAAAGTTTACTTGAAAATCTGCTTTCTCAGAGTTCGAGGTCATTGACCTTATTTTGTCCTTTCATTTAGTTTGGTCTACTACAATCAAAACTTCAATTACCTTTATTTTCAAAAGCAGCTATTTTTTCAGAGAAATATAATCTCAAAATTAAAAAAAAAAAAGTTCGATTTTTCAAAAGTCGTAGAACAAAAGTTGTTCGCCTTGAAGTCCAAAACAACCCCCTTTCGGCTTAAAAGGGCGTACCCGTTAAACTTTGTATATTTTCATTTTTGTTCACAGATTACTCAGGGAGTTTTGGCGGGAACTCGTTGAGGAGATGTGTTGCTAAATTTTCATTTTCGTGAAACCTAGTTCAAATGCGTACAAATTGTTTAATTTCGGGGGCATATTAATCAATTTAGTTTCGTGAAGGTGTACAAGTGGAATGAAAGTGAAAATCGGTGCAAAACATTGACTTAGTGTTGTCTCCAAAGCTCCGTGAAGAATGTTTGTAAATGGCCGCCGTGTTTACAAATAATTCCCTAGACTTGACTTTAACTATGACGACTTGACTGTTTCGATGCAAATAACTTGCATAATATATTAAAATACATGACACTGGCTAATTTCCTAATGGCCATAATCGGTTCACAACCGATAAGAAATAGATTACTCAAAGATGGCTTGACCGATTGAGATTGTTCTTTTTATAATAGAAAGTTGGAACCTCAGAGGTGGTCCATAAAAATTTGGTGAGGATCTTCGAAGTTGTGAACGGAAATGCTCCTCAAAACGCAGCAATCAATTCAATTGTTCACCAATCCCTCGAAGACGACTTGACCGATTGAGATGGTTCTTTTTTTAATGGAAAGGTAGGAGCTTCTATGTGGTCCCTCAAAAAATTGGTGAGGTTCTGATAAGTATTTTCGGAATGATGGAAAGAATAGCATCTCATAATGCAGTATACCTATAACTCATTTTTGGACTTGAACCCAGCATGTACCAAAGAAAAATCGGCCCCTAAGAACTAATTAGGTACCTACTAAATTGATGGAGCACCTGAAATCACCTACTCTTCATAAAAACCTCAATAATTAAAATTACGGTTACAAATAAAAAAAAACAACTTCAAAAAAGGACACACATAACCTCTTCTTCGAGTTTTGGCGGGAACTCGTTGAGGAGATGTGGTGCTAAATTTTCATTTTTGTGAAACCTAGTTCATATGCGTGCAAGTTGTTTAAATTTTTTTTTTTTTTTTAAATTAATGCATTTATTTTTTAACCTTAGAACCTAAGCTTCTGGAAGAACCACTTGTTCTTTCCGCTCTTGTATCTCTCTTCAAAGCGCACCCTGGTGTTGAATCGCAGCTTCTTACGCTTGGCGGGGTCTTTGATGTCCTTAGCAGCGAATTTCTCAAATCCAATGTCTACTACATACCTGGTTGGCATGAGGTGGTTGTAGTTTACTACCTTGACAAAAGGCTTTATCTTGGAGCGCTTGTGAATTTTGTTTTTGCCCATCCGCTTGTGTACTTTGCGGGGATACCTGTCGATGCCGGCGACGAAAGCGTGTCCGTAGGGCTTGTCTGAGGTCCCTTCATCGTAGTTCTTCACGACGATGGCCTTGCGGCCCGCGTACCGGCCGCTAAGGATCAGCACCACCTTCCCCGGCTTCATTATTTTACCCATCTTGGATGGATATTCCCTTTGCCAGTCGACAAGAAAAAAAAGGGGGTTTAATTTCGGGGGCATATTAATCAATTTAGTTTCGTGAAGGTGTACAAGTGGAATGAAAGTGAAAATCGGTGCAAAACATTGACTTAGTGTTGTCTCCAAAGCTCCGTGAAGAATGTTTGTAAATGGCCGCCGTGTTTACAAATGATTCCCTAGACTTGACTTTAACGACTTGACTGTTTCGATGCAAATAACTTGCATAATATATTAAAATACATGACACTGGCTAATTTCCTAATGGCCATAATCGGTTCACAACCGATAAGAAATAGAACCTCTTCTTCTTCTTCTTCTTTAAAATGGCTTTTCCTTTCGGACATTTGCCAGTGTCAAGTATTATCAGTATTTGCAGGTTATTTGCATCGAACAAAACAGTCAAGTCGTCATAGTTAGAGTCAAGTCGAGGGAATCATTGTAAAAAGGGGGCCATTTCTACAATGTTTGTTCACGGAGCTTTGGAGAGAACACTAAGCTAAAGTCCATGTTTTGCACCGATTTTCACTTTAATTTTCACTTGTACATCTTTACGAAACTAAATTGATTAATGTGCCCCCGAAATTAAACAATTTACACGCATTTGAACTAAGTTTCACAAAAAATAAAATTTAGCAACACATCTCCTCAACGCATTTCCGCCAAAACTCCACACATGACCTCTACAAAGTGCTACCGACTTAGGTATCAGTTTTGGTATCTGAAGTCGGGCAGTTTTACTCGTCCATATTGTAGTTTGGCTGCCAGACTAGATTTTTTGTAATGCTAACTTTGCGTTTACATATTTTTAGGGTATTTGAGCGGGTTTATTTATTTTAGTCTAAGCTAAGAAACAACCAAATTGTCACAAAGTAAACCTCAGTTCATCGTCCCTGATCCCACACATGGCGCTCCACATCGTACAGCGCCATCTCGCGGCAGGCGGGGCTCGTCACGAGCGGTGACGTCACCACGCCTCCTGCGCGCGCGCTGATTGAGCGATGAACCGAGCGAACGTCGATCATTGCCGTATTATTATTAGTACCGGGATTATCCTTTCAGATTTATTTGTATAGGATGCTTCTTTTTTTGGGATTGTTTCTTGTTTTTTTGTAATGTTTTATCTACATAACTTTACAAACTATTATTAAGAATGCAAATAGCAAATTACTGCCGCCATGAAAGTGATCTGTTTCGTTAGAATATTTTTACATTTCGGTCACGTCATTTTGTTCCAGTTCCAGTTGCAAAGGTTCCCTTAATTAACGCTAGTAGCATTACCACGCTGAATGGCTATTTTGCCATAGCTCTCTCCTCTCAATTATATTTACACTTAATTATTTTAAGGGGTAAAGAAGTTGATAACGTGTTTATGGTGGGGTAATCTCCGAAACCACTGGAGCGATTTTGATGGAATTGAATTTGAAGATTCATTGAAGGTTTCGGACTAACATAGGCGTTTTATCCTGATAATTTCACGGGATTGCGATTTGCGCGGATGTAAATCGCGGAATTTTGTAAGTTCTGTAACCTAACCATACTTATAGTGTAAATTATAATAAGATTAATAATTTAATGGAGTAGAAAATAATTCCTTACTATAAGTAAAACGATGATTAACAGAAAAAGAAGTTATATTTCTAGAACTAGAATACTGAAATTGGAACTAATTATTTTGTGAGTACTCATACCTATATTTCAAGTTTCATTGCAATCGATTCAGCGATTTTAGATTTATTATTACAAAAAATATAACAATTTTAATTTTAGCAACATCCTGTATCATCAACGCCATTACAACATCGTTTGCAGGCATTTATTAATAAAGCGAAGAAAGCCCGAATCTGCGATCAAAAACATACAGTGGGTGTAGCTGGCAGTTCGGTATTATCCGGCTAGTTATAATATTCTTACTGGCTTTAATATTTCTAACGAAATTGTCTACTTGCGCACCTAGTTATCTTAATGTGCTTAGTGCCTAGGGTATTAAGTTACTGACATGGTTATTACAAAACTAAGTCTAAACTTAAACTTTACCCTACTTTATTGTCAGGTTCTAAGTACCTATTTATCTAGAAAGTCTCCGGTAGACAAAACAAATTAACTTATCATAAGGTTTTTAACATTGTTTATTTACAAAGTTAGGTAACCTTTATACAATTATTAGTGTGTTCAAAAACCACAAATTACGACTGAATTGTTTTTTTAACCATGGTAATTATTATTAATTTAAAGATACGATTTTTATACGTGTTTTGGCGGGAATGCGTTGAGGAGATGTGTTGCTGAATTTTAATTTTTGTCAAACTTAATGCAAATGCGTGTAAATTGTTTAATTTCGGGGACATATTAATCAGTTTTGTTTCGTGAAGGTTTACAAGTGTAATTAAAAGTGAAAATCGGTGCAAAACATGGACTTTAGCGTTGTCTCCAAAGTTCCGTGAACAAACATTATAAAAAAAGGCTCTCTTTTTACAATGATACCCTCGACTTGACTTTAACTATGACGACTTGACTGTTTCGTTTAATGTAAATAACCTGCAAATATTAATAACACTTGACACTGGCAAATGTCCGATTGGAAAAGCCAATTTAAAGAAGAAGAAGATTTTTTATACGATGTTTTATAACGTGACAAACGATTTTCAAACATTTTGTAAAATAAACTATACGCTTGCGGGAAATACGTGACGAGCTTTTTCGGTTACCCACTTGGGAGCTTAACTTTGAACTTGATCCATTGTCTATTAGATTACAGGCCCGGGGGATAAATTAATGGATCATATGAACCACCAAAAGACCTATTTTGAAAGATAATATTCAACACTATGGCGTCCAAATAAGCAGTCCAACTCAGTGCTGGTGAGAATTCAAAAGTTCAGATTGAGGGAGTACATGGAGTTTTGGCGGGAACCTAGTTCAAATGCGTGTAAATTGTTTAATTTCGGGGGTAGGTATATTAAAAAATTAGTTTCGTTAAGGTGTAGTGTAGTGAAAGTGAACATCGGTACAAAACATGGACTTTAGGTTAAAATCATTATCAGGTAGGTACACCACCATAATAATAATAATAATAATGTAATGTATATATTTTGTATTTAGTTTATTTTTATAAAAACTTAAATTTAAGAATTAAAATAAATGAGTGATAATAATAATAATAAAGCCTCTTTAATTCCATAATAAATAACTTATAAAACAAATATCATAATACCAATTCATAATTGCATGCACAATTTGATTAAATTTTATTTGATAAATTATTAAAGTGAATATTATTAATTAATCATCAATGTTATCTGTTTAAGTGTTTTTATATAGTTCAATTTATCGTTAGATTAATTTATATTTCATTGTTAAATAAACGCAACTATAAAATTCCTTTATGGACCCCTCAAAGGGTAAAGGCCTCCTCCATTTCGCTCCATTGCTTTCTGTCCTTTGCTATTGTGTTCCAGTTTATACCGGCTTTTTTTATTATTTCATCAATCCATTTTTCTTTTGGTCTACCTCTTTTCCTTTTGTTTATTGGTCCTTGCCAGGTAGTTACTCTCTGTGTCCATTTGTCTTTGTCCATACGTGCAATATGACCTGCCCATTTCCATTTAAGTTTTCTAGAATGTTCCAAAGCATCTATTATATTTGTTGTGTTTCTTATCTCTGTGTTCCTTTTTCTATGTTTTCTTTGTATATTTAGTATGCTTCTTTCCATCGTTCTTTGGCATACTTGTATTTTGTTTTTAGTATTATTATTGTATATCCATGTTTGGCATCCGTACGTCAGACAGGGTAGTAAACACGTGTCTATTACTTTTTTCTTAAGTTTTATTGGAAGTCTTGATTTCAGGGTTTCCTTATGGCTCCAAAATTTGTTCCAAGTCATATTAACTCGTCTTTTCACTTCGTCTTCAAGTCTTGTTTTAGAGAAAGATACTTGTTGACCTAGGTAAACATAACTCTGAACGTACTCTAACATAATGTTATTGACTCTTATTGGTATAGTATTGTGGTTCGTCATGACTTTAGTTTTGGAAGTATTAAGTTCTAGGCCGATCGTATTGCTTACATCATTTAACTCGGAAATCATTTTCTGTAGTTGAGGTGCTGTTTCAGAGAAGAGTATGATGTCATCCGCGAATCGTAGATTACTCAGGAGTTTTCCATTTATATTGATTCCTTTCCTTTTCCAATTCAGGGTTTTCATAATGCTTTGCAATACAGCAATAAAGATTCTCGGTGATAGTGGGTCGCCCTGTCTAACTCCTCTACGAATGCTTATTTCAGGGCCTTGTTTCTCTAGCATTACGCGACTCTTACTTTTGTAATAGATGTCTTTTATAAGATCTATTGTCTCTGTTGGTACTTCGCATTCTTGTAAAGCTTTCCACATGCTCTTATGTGATATGGAGTCGAATGCTTTGGCGTAATCTATAAATGCTAGGTAAAGTGGTGCATTATTCTCAGTATATTTTTCTATAATTATATTTAAAGTATGAATGTGGTCTGTTGTTGAGAAGTTTTTTCTAAAACCTGCTTGTTCTGGTGGCTGAAACTTTTCTGTGTACGCAGCCAAACGATTTTCAAGACATGAAGCAAATAATTTGTACATATTTGGTTGTAAACTTATTGGACGGTAATTTCCAATATCTGCTGGGTCTCCTTTCTTGTAAAGCAGAATTATGTCAGATTGTGCCCACACTTTCGGAATTGCTCTATCATTGAGAATCTTATTAAACAATGTGGTTATATATGGTGCTAGTATAATTTTTCCTAATTTTAGTGCTTCATTTGTAATTCCATCAGGTCCGTTGCTCTTACCAGATTTTAGAGATTCGATTTTCTTTATTATTTCACTTGTAGAGAATCTGGCTAGTGCATAAGCGTTCGGATTGGCCGTTCCGATATCCGGAGTAGTATTCTTTGCAGAGTAAAGTTTGTGATAATATGATGTTGCTCTTTCTATTATTTCTGATCTCGATAGTATTTTTTTATTGGTAGTATCATCTTTTATGTATGGTATCCATCGTTTAGTTTTGTTGAGGATTTTTAGACCTTTCTTTAGGCTACCTGTTGATTCAAGGTGTTTTTCAATTTCTTTTATCCTGCGTTCCTTGCGTTCAAGTCTCAATAATTTGTAGATGTTTTTGTAGAGGTAGGTACGTTCGGTTTTTTCTTCTCTTGTTAGGTTTTTCTTTTGAATCAGTTCATTTCTTCTTGTAATAAGACATTTTATGTGGCCAGGGATAGACTCTCGTTTTGTTCTTGATTTGTGTTGAATTGAGTTTAAACTGGTGATTATTGGTTTACTAATTTTGTTGTGAAACGACTCTATATCTTCATTTTCGTCTAATATAATTTGATTTATACTTGTACTTAATGTTTTTAGGAATTGTACTTTTTCTTCTGAGGTATCTAGGTAGGTTTTATAGTTTTTGAAATTAGCTCTACTTTTCTTTATCGGTGTTATTTGTAAAGTGCTTCTCACGAGACGATGGTCACTGGGGAATGTTAGTGTTGATATAATTTCTAAGTTAGATATGTTCTGTTTCCTGTCGCTCAGTATATAATCTATTTGACTTTTTCTCTTTTTTGGTGATAGCCACGTCCACATAGATTTATTGTTTTTCTTGAATAGACTGTTTGTTACGTAAAGTTTATTTTCCCAGCAAAATTGAAGCAATCTATCGCCTCTGTTGTCTCTATTACCGTAACAGTATTTACCTAATATTTTTTCTTCGCCTGGTATTTGCTGTCCAATACGGGCATTAAAATCGCCTAATATTATTTTCTGGTTGTTGTATTGACAATGTGCATTCTGTAGTTGGCTGTAGAAGTGATTAATATCTTGGTCACTTGCATCAATAGTTGGCGCATGTACTTGTACAATAGTGAGTTTTGTGTTGTCGAGATTGAGGTTTAAAACACAAATCCGCTCTGATACTCCAATGAAGCTTTCAATGTTTACCTTATATTTCTTTTTTATAAGAAATCCGACTCCAAATAAGCCTTTCGTTTCACCGAAATAGCAGAAAATGTGTTCATTGTCTTCTATAATATTATATCCCGTTCTTCTTATTTCTGCAAGACCAATAATATCATATTTAATTTTTGAAATCGCTGTCTTGAAATCGAGCAATCTTTCGTCTGATTGTAGAGATCTTGCATTATAAGTACAAATGTAGAGGTTCTGTAGTGGAGCTGAAGGGTTGTAGTCGTTAACCCCCGCGGTGACAAGCCGTATTGGGGGATGAAGAGGGGTGTTCATAGTTAGTTTTTTTGTAGTGAGTGTATCTCTGAGTTTAACTCAGTTGCTTTATTCTGTGTTACCACCAGCTAGGTACACCACCATACTCATATTTAAATAAAATTAATAATATAAAAATGCGTCCCTACGTAAGGTACCCAAAAGGCTGGCTGCATTGGCCATGAATATAATTATATTAGAATATTGCTCCGGTTCCACTATAACCATAAATATGCGACAATGTTAATCATATTATTATGATCGTTGTAAAAATAAAAGTAAAAAAAATATTTAGACGACTAACTGTAAATAAAAACATGATCACAAGAAAAAAACTAGCATGAGTTTCTTGTGGCTTCTTCTCATCGGAGGGCGCGTTCCGAAGCCACACTAGAGTCATAGTTGTAAGAACACTCGACGTATTTATAGTGATCCAATCCAATCCAATTAAATAAAATAAAAAATTGACTTTCGACTTTGATTTTTATTTTAACGAGGTATTTACCATGTTTATTTTTTATTTACAAGGCGCTCGATATTTCGCCAGTACCTACCTAACTTCGACCAGCTTGTTCACGAGACTGGAGAATGCGGGTAGGTGATGATAGTTAGAGGCGTCCATATCGGACTACCTGCTTCTTGATTCGAGTCCTGCGTCAATACCATGTAAGTTTAAAATCGTATATTTACTATTTAGCATTGTCTCCAAAGCTCCGTGAACAAACATTGTAATGGCCGCCGTTTTTCAATGATATCCTCGACTTGGGTCTCTAACGACTGGACTGTTTCGATGCAAATAACTTGTAAATATGAATAATACTCTAAACAGGGTTAGACTTACCTTTGTATATAATGTACCTATCTAATTATGACTGTTATATTGTGAATGTTTTCTTGTGTACAAAATAAATAAATAATAAATAAATACTTGATAGAATCTAATGTCCAAATGGAATATATCCATATAAAAGAACAAGAGGGAAGAACAAGAACAACATTTAAGTCATAATTATTATACTTATTTTTGTATGGCATTCTTACCATCGATAGATCCATGAAAAATAATAAGAAAACACGTAGTGGCATGGTACAAAAATAGTTAACCGCAAAGTCATGTTTTTATTAATTTACAGTCTCACTCTTTTATTTCATTATTTTCACATGCCGTACATTTTTTTTG
Source organism: Idaea dimidiata (assembly GCA_949358125.1). Lineage (NCBI taxonomy): Eukaryota > Metazoa > Arthropoda > Insecta > Lepidoptera > Geometridae > Idaea > Idaea dimidiata. The sequence continues at coordinate 5,192,518 of OX442342.1, forward strand.
GGTCAAAAGTCCACCAAAAATGAGTACTTAATTTACTGCATTCTGGGATACTATCCTTTCCATTATTCCGAAGATACTCCTCAGATTCTCACCAAATTTTTATGGAACCACTTCGGAGCACCCACCTTTCCATTAAAAAAAGAATCATCTCAATCGGTCAAACTAATAAATAGCATTAATTAACAATAGCAGTAGCACTCGCACTGCTATAAAAATCATTCGGTAGCATTAGCAATGATTCAAAAACATAACACTTCCTTGGGAAGTCGTGTAAAAAATAGCAATCATTTTCATGCCTATACTTCCCATGATGTTTGCGATGTTGTGCGATGTATTGCCAGTCTGGTATGACCTTTTTAAGATGTCATAACGTTTCCGACGTGTTCTACCGGGTGTAAAGCAAAGTCCTCGAAACATCAGGCGTTGATTAAAGCTACAAATAATAGAAGAAACGCAATTAAACACGAAAATGTATTTAATTCATATTGTCACATACTCAATTCCCCTGGTTTATACCAAAAACCAACACCCCTACGTCTCTGTTAGGTCTTCCGAGCACAGAGCCCCGCTAAAATACTCCATACATTGAATAATACAAGATCCAAAGATAGCCCGCCATGCAAATTAATATTTTCTGCCCGTGCATTAATATAATTAGCGGTAATTATATCTTGCTTTTAAATTTTGTTACATTTTTTTTATAATGCTGTGGGAATAAGTTGTTCCAGTTAATTTAATATTGTAAAAGGTAGGTTTATTGCTTCATTTACAACTGTACTTATTTCTAAACTTTCCATAGCTCGACGGTTTTTTTTTTGTAAAATTCTAAATATTTTCCCAACAAAGAAATTCTTCCTTCCTTGTCGTTTTTTTACCCATTTTATTTTTTCTTTTAACCTACTTTGTTTTGTTAAGTGTAAGAATTTTTTTATTAGTTTATAAGTACAAACATCGTTTTCTGAATCTGTCTTCTAACTTCTCCTTGCAAATTGATTTTGATTTGGTTTCCAATAACGGATAACCTATTTACTGTTCCCGTGATACAGATTCTATGTTCTGCCCTAGATAAGATCATTTGAAAATACTAAGTAATAGTAACATAATATCTCAAACTCTCCAATTACGTATTTGATGTAATCCGCAAAGAGAACCTATTTGCTTATAATTACACAGTGGGCGTTAACCATCAAAATCAATCAATCATCAAACATGTATGCAATAAATTTTATTAAAGGATGACTCACGGTGCAAATAAACTCGGCACTTCGACTTTAATTTATAAAGTGCCTATAAGACGACTGTAATTAATTTATAAAGCTTGATAGACTAGCTGGGTCCCGTGTCTTCGTGTGTGTGGCTCACCTGGAGTTTAGAGTATAAGTCTCTAGCCTCTAACTAAAGCCTCTAACTTGACCTAACGACTGATATCAGAGATAACAACAGTATAGTGGCGTGTCTCACCTAGTGTGAGAGTTCTCAGTCCGCCCTAAAGCCTCTAACTTGACCTAATGACTGCTATCAGAGATAACAACAGTATAATGGCATGTCTCACCTAGTGTTAGAGTTGTCAAATTGCCCTAAAGCCTCTTACTCGACCTAACGATAGCTATCAGAGATAACAACTGTAAAGAGGCGTGTCTTACTTATTGATAGAGTTATCAGGTCACCCTAAAGCCTTCAACTTGACCTAACGACTGCTATCAGAGATAACAATCGTATAGTGGCGTGTCTCACCTAGTGTGAGAGTTGTCAGTTCACCCTAAAGCCTCTAACTTGACCTAACGACTGCTATCTGAGATAAAAACAGGAACTTAATGCTTAATTTGCCTTCCGAAGCATGCTGCTACAGATAATCTACCAGTGAACATAGCCACTGTTAAATCTTAGTCATTAACATCGCTCTCAAGGTGAAGGAAAACATCGTGGAAACCCACGGATTTATAGCTTTCTTCTGAGAGCGAGAAGAGCGAGCGAGCGAGCGAGTTTCTTCTTCAGAGCGATGTTGGTCTAGTGGTAGATATCCCGACTTTCCTTCCGAAGGTCGTGGTTTCGAATCCCGGCTGACCGCGCACCAATGTCTTTTTCCTTGCAGAAAAGTTATGTGCGTTAATAACATCGCTCACACGGTGAAGGAAAACATCGTGAGGAAACCCACGGCTTAGTTAGCTCCAGACGTATTGACCAATTCTTTCCTCTGGGCATGGCTGACTAAGCTGGGAGGGTGGTATAGGTGCTGGGCAAACCTACTCCATCTAACAACGTCCCGGGCACACAGCGCCATAAAATGGCATGGATTAAAAGTTGCTTGCGCTGTATAAATCATCTAAAATTAGATGAAAAGGCCAGTACTAGCTTTCTTTTGATTAACTAAGCTGAACTGCCCTCTCCATACTAAGTCATGCCATGCGGAAAATACGAAGCGATGAAGTTCTTCACCACGGGCCTTATCTTTGTTACAAAGGTCATTTCAATGAAATAGGTGATGAATAAGTAAAATGAAATGAGGAGCTCATTGGCCTAGCAGGTTAAGCAACGCTTGGCGCGGTCATTATTTGAATGGGTGACCGAAAACTTGTGTGGTAATAAATCATTTTCTCGAACTCCTCCGTGCTTCGGAAGGTACGTTAAGCAGTTGGTCCCGGTTGTTATCTCTGATAACAGTCGTTAGGTCAAGTTAGAGGCCTTAGGGCGATCTGAAAACTCTAACACCAGGTGAGCCACACCACTATACAAAAAGAAGAAGAAGAAGAAGAATGAAATAGGTAATGTTTCATCACAATACCTCTGAGATAGTAGCAGAGGTATGTAGTTTGTGTGATTGACAAACAAACATGTAAACTTTCGCATGTAAAATATTAGTGTAGGTATTCGTGTGATAAATATATTCATGAATTTATAAGCTAGCTTTAAATTAATTAATTTGTAAGTTGAAAACAATATCATACAGCGGGTTATTGCGAAATAACAGCTATGAGCTTTTATTATGTTAAATTTCGATTGTTTGTAGCGATTGGTGTATACTAACTCACTGATCGTTGGAAAAATCGTGCTCATAATATTAGGATGTGACCGCTTTCAGTTATTTTATGGGATTTTTAATAAGAAAATTTAATTTAATTTTAATTTTAATTTATTCGGAAAGCAAACGGTAACAATAACAGAGAATTTAACAAAAATAATACCTATACACCACTTAGATGCTTTCGCATATAAATATCAAAAATTAATGCCACATTCATACACATGTTAACAAATAAGTTCAAAAATAAAATAAAAAATAAAATAAAGAATCCTAAAATACCTACGCTTTTCTTGTTCACACAATTTGTTAACATACTTAGGTAAATTTTTTTTACGTAATACGTGATGATAACCCAGTAAGATTAGGTATATCTACTTATAATTATTGTTCTGAGTATAACCAACCGTCCACAGCTGATTAAAATATAGAACTTTGTTTTTTAATTGATGCAACCATGTGACACTTCTTTTCAAAGAAAATAAGTCAAATACAAGGAACCAAAACGTCAGATTATAGTCTGAAATTAAAAAAAATCGTACGTAAGTTGGCGATACTGACTAATGGGCAAAGTCAGCACATCATTGGCCGCTTTTCGTGACCTCCTCGTCAAAAATGATATTGAATCTTCAAGAAAATAAATAACATTACGCGTTAAAACCCAGTCAAATGTAACCAAAGTAACAAATCTTGTGAACTTAAATGTTTGTTATTTAAAAAAACTATCCTCAATATCTTAAAACTATGGTTGACCTAGTCCGAGTGGGCGAAGCGTAGGTGCTTCGGATCATCTTCGAGCGCTTCATAAAATTGGTAACAACTTAACTAGATTTATATTCACTAAGTAACAACGACTACTCATTATACTTAAACGATAAGTAAGTAGATATCGTGAGTGAGAAAAGGTTAGAATTGTTAAGGATTATCTTACAATATTTGAAAGTTACAAGGTCGAGTGGAGGCTCTATGATTAAAAACCAGTTAGCTTATTGCACATCATCATCAATAGTTTTAATTTAGGTGTGGGCAATATCTAGTATTATGTACATTGCCACAGTTAACAATATATAGTTGTTGCCTCGGTGCTTCTTATATACCTACCTACAATCGTTAAGTCAGTTTATAATAGAGACTGTTTTATATTCTGGGCTAAATAATAGTTGGTACATACATAATCTACCAGTAATTAGTAAAGTCTTGCAATATTACCAACAACTTCTAAACCGATTTCGAGAAAAATCTAACAATGCTCAATGTTGAGTTACTTAAATTTAATAAATTTAAAAATACGTGCCATGACAGTTTAAAATCGTTTAACAAAAAAAAACAGTCATGGCATCATCCAAAAACATTTCCGAAGTACCAGGAGCGCATGATCACATCAGCGGCCTTATTCACTCCCACCGAAACGAACCCGACTTTCGTTATCGCTGTTTTTACGAAACTTCTTTCCGTGCCGAAAAATCTGGATTTTGTGATTCATGCTAACGTTTCCGCTTATTCGGAAAATTTAACGACGGAAGTAACCTTTTTCCGATAAAAAATCATAAACAATTTTCATCTATATTCAGAAGAGCATTTACGGAGACAGCTATTTTTTGGTAGAAAATGGTAGAAAATATTTAAGTGTTTTTTCAATCTATTTTTCATACTCAGAAAATGCAATGACTATTTTACTTATATTCCATAAATTTAAATCCAAAAATCTCACGCGAACGGTTAATTACAAACATTTTTCTTCTTTAAAATGGCTTTTCCTTTCGGACATTTGCCAGTGTCAAGTATTATCAATATTTGCAGGTTATTTGCATCGAATGATACAGTCAAGTCGTCATAGTTAAAGTCAAGTCGAGGGAATCATTGTAAAAAGGGGGCCATTTTTTACAATGTTGGTTCACGGAGCTTTGGAGAGAACACTAAGCTAAAGTCCATGTTTTGCACCGATTTTCACTTTTATTTACACTTGTACACCTTCACGAAACTAAATTGATTAATATGCCCCCGAAATTAAACAATTTACACGCATTTGAACTAAGTTTCACAAAAATGAAAATTTAGCAACACATCTCCTCCACGCATTCCCGCCAAAAAACCCAAACATTTTTCTTTGATAGAATGCAAATGCACTGAACTATCTCCGTAAACTGTAAACGTAAATGTCATTTGTCAGTGTCATACAAGCGTTATTTGACTTAACCGCCTTATTCAAAGTTAGGTACTTGGAAATAACCTATAAAGTATTTTGTGGAAATAAAAAAGGAGGTTTATTAATACTTTATCAACAAAAAGCGACGTTACAACAGCGCCAGGCGCTTTTCGAATTCATTGCTGGTAACTGTTAAATAGGAAAAGGGAGGCTTTCAGTACAAAGTAAGTAAATATGTTACTTATGTATGATCTTTCGTACGCATTCGCAAATTTGAATTAAAATTTGCGAATTCATTTCTTATTATTTGTAGTCATGGTTGGCCTGCAAGTCCGATACTAGAGCGAAATCAGCCGCAATTTGTAGCTTGAAGCCTAGAGCTTAGTTTGGGGATTGAGCTGTGTATGTATTTATTTATTAATATTTAACTTGAAGAAGTATGTTTAAAGTTTGTTTAAATTGCAACATAATCTGGAACTTATTTAATAAATACATGTTACAGAACAAAGCTCGTAGCTGCCTCTGTGGACGATGAACCTGTCCATCTAGCTAGATGTTGTGATGGAAGTGGAGGTGGAACAAAGCCCACCCTCAGGAGAGAGACACCTACCAGCAGTGCCAGAGTGAGTGCAATGTCTCAGGAGGTAATAGGACCTGCCCTGCTGGCCATTGTAGAGGCTATGAATTGCCTTGCCGATGCAATGCGGGTTGCATTGCAAGGTAAATTAAAAAATAAGACTTTTTTTCAATTGTTTAATAGTAGGTATCAATAAAACAATGATAAATAAAATGAAACCAATACAATATTTTTTCTGATCATGTGTTAAATTACAATCGCCTTAATACAGATATCTATAAATTTGAACAAAAGCAATCAATAATAAAGACCATGGACTCTTTTCATTAAGTTTTAACAATATATCACAGTATGTTTATGAAATATATTTTTTGAATCTTGAAATGAACATGTAAGTTAAGTCTTTAGGTAGTTTATTTTAATAAAGAACATATAAAATTAACTTAAAATAAAAAATAATGTTAGTCCACTCAAATTGATATGATATGATATGATATGATATTTATTTATTAATATAAATCTTACTAAACATTTATCAAATTAATTGCACTACTGCAGAGCGAAGGTCTCCTCTTAGAGGGCAGGAAGGCACCAAAGAAGCAAAAAAAACAGATTTAGTAACTAGCCTTTCACTTCCACTCCTCTTCGGTGTAACTAGCCATGGGTGGGAGTTATTGATATCTTGAATCTCCTGAAAAAACAATACTACTTTTATTACAAGTTTCATCAAAATTGAGTTTGAGAAATGCAACCTATAAAGGAGAAGCAACATCTTCTTCTGTAATAAAGATATAATAATATTATCTTCTTATATATTATCAGTCAACCTCCTGAAGCATAGACGCTTTTCTCGCTAAAGCTCGCTCGGTCAATAAGATTTAGAAATCATTATATTCATTTTTGTTACAGTTAGAAAACAAGAAAACCAGGAAAATAAATTATAGAAAAAACCACATCACAAAAGAAAAATACAGACAGAATACTAACCAAGTAGCCATCAGGCTACTTGGTTAGTCTCCGAGCGGGCTGCATCTACAAATAAAGGCATCGTGGTCGCACACCTGAGTTTTAAAATTAAATATTTGTTAAGTATGTTAGTAGATCCTTAGGTCTAATTGCGAGGGAATGGGATCGGTTGCCTGACTATGTCTTCCCGGTAATTTACAACTTGGGGTCTTTAAGTCGCGAGTGAACAGGTTTCTTCTAGGTAAGCGTGCTAAATCTTTGACTACATCGTCGCTTTCCATGAGGTGAGATAGTGGTCAAGCGTTTACCTATCAACTGTAAAAAAAAATAAAAAACATGAATAAATTTAAATAATGCTGTTGTTTATTAATTGACTAGCTGCGCCCCGAGGTTTCACCTGCATAAGTCTCGTTCCCGCAGGAATATCAGGATAAAAAGTAGCCTATGTGTTATTCCCGGTATCCAGCTACCTATATCTCAAGTTTCATCGCAATCGGTTCAGTAGTTTTTGCGTAAAAGAGTAACAACCTCACATACATACATACAAACTTTCGCGTTTATAATATTAGTAAGATTTGCTTTTTCTTTTAAATGTTACTTCTTAAGTTCTATTATATATAAATGCAGACGTTAATAATTGTATGTAATTTTTTACTTATAACACATAGCCTTCTTTTTATCCTAATATTCATGCGGGATCGGAACTGCGGGTGCTGCTAGTTACAAAGAAATATGTTAATTGAAATTTATCTGGATTTTTTTCCTGGTTTTATTTGTGTTGTAAAATAGTTATGTAAATCTTATAATAAATAATTTAGTTAGGTAAATAAATGAATATTTTTTAATTAGTTTTTATTGCTCTAAGCATGCATGTCTACTACAAATATTTTAAAGGAAAATACATGGATAGTTATTTTTATTATTATTATTTCTAGTAGGGGACGCCAGCGCAAGCACCAGACGGGTGATCTGTCCTCTCATGTTGGGACTATTTCACCCAGTTCCCCAAGACCCCTATAGTTTTGAGTTAACTGGTAACTCACAGTGATGTCGACCCACTAAATCTACCTGTTACTTTGCAGAATTTTAACAACTGCCCTATTGTAGTGTCACTCAGGTCCCCTTCAGATAGGGTATCTGAGTTCATTATTTCTCTCCTGGCTTTAGCGTATGCAGGGCACTCTGCTACCAGGTGATAGCTAGTTTCATCTTCCAGACAGCTAGGACAAACGGGGTCATCCCTTTGTCCTATCTTTACTAGGTGTCTGTTCAGCTGGCAGTGTCCTGTGAGGATCATTATGATTCTAATATTGTTCCTACTTAGTTTAAGTAGGTGTTTGGATTTATTTTTGTATCATGTAAAATATCAGGGTGGTTGAATGTATTAATCACCTCTGATATGCTGACGCCTGGCTCATAATTAAATTGGCATTTGGTCCTCATGGCATTTGGTAATAGTACGAGCAATTACCAAGGAAACAACGCAGCTAACACCTGAAAACGAATAACATAGGTTTTTATTACTTACCTAAATTGATTTACCAATTTACTTGTAAGATTTTACTTATAGGTGGTTAGAATATAGTTACAATGATCTCGTATATATAGGGACAGATCTACCTAATGGTTTTCAGTAGTTGGTAGGAAGGTAACTAAACCAACTCTGTCGAGCAGTCACCAAACAATTGGGCCTCAATTATTATTGCACTACAAGGCTTAGAGCCCTTTTTTTTATAAAGTTGGGACCAGTAGGTAAATGGATTGGTTACGTCTCGTATATTGACCGATGAAGCATTATTGTCGGAGTACTTTGCAGGGCTCTGCGGCGTCTATTTCGTTTCGTAGCTCAAAATTCTCACACCAATCCAAAACCAAAGTCTCCGTGATTATGAACAAAGCGACTACGTTTAATATTGAGGCCTTTGATTTACTCCGTAGCACGTAATTTCAAGACCACTAATCCAGAATGATGTTTAAAAATGAAACAGCTTATAAAAACGGAGGAAAATACAGAAAACACACCTTAAAATTCTACTTTGTCAACTGAAACAATCATAATCCCGAATGTCGGTAGGGTTTACGATAGCTAAAACCTATCGGTAGCACTCCGAACAGATAGCTGTCAAAATAGTATATTCGTTACCTACCGTACCGAATATCGGTGGCTTGAATCGGTGAAAGTGGTACTATACTCTGTGGTTCGTGTTTTTTTTAACTTTTTCCGAATTCGGCGGCGTTCCGAAGCTCTCTGAATAACCCTGCAGGCAGCGGTCGCGGTATCGGTCCGCAAAGAATGTCCTCGGCGAATTTATGTGCGGCGAGAGCTCAGTTGACAGCCGGACAGCGGCTACGGCTACCTCTACGCAGTTATACCAGCCTGGTACTTTCTGTGGACAAGGTTTTTATGTGATACTCGATTTTAGACTTTAGGTCTTATTTATTTTATTTTATAAGATTACTTAGTTGTGTCCCGCGGTTTCACCCGTGTTATCTGCGATCACGTACGGGAATTTCGTTAAAAACTTTCTTACATAGTAATAGCACACTCCATAAATTTCATATTTCTAGGGCCAGCAGTTGAGGCTATGTCTTGATATAAAATATGTTTTAGTCAATCAGTCTCAGCTTTGAATTTTATGTGTAAGAGTATAGATGAAGGTAAAATTAAGACCGTCTCTTTCATTTTTATGATCACTGCTGAACCAATTTTATCGTCACTTGATGCAGTTTCAAGGTTTGACACTAGCTGGACCCATTTGAAAAATTAGATTGGTAAAATGAATGGGTCCCGACTGTGAGTCATTTTTTTACTCATTTAATATGTGTTCTGTGTGTATCGATTACAAAACTATTATTAGGTACTTAGCTTAATTTCAAATTACTGGGCTTGTTTTTTTCTTTTTGGTTTTTTTGTTGTTTCTATGCGTATTTTTTAATCGAGTTTTTTACGCAGTCGGGTTTGTTGTTTTTTTATAAATTATTTTTTAGTTCTACGTGAGCATTCTAGTACTAGTTTTCTTTTTTGTTTGAATTCCAATTTTGAAACAAACCAAACTTAATAAATTCCAATTTTGAAATTTTCAAAGTAAATCTTGCAACTTACCTAAAACGATTTATAAATAGTATGTTTGTTACAAAAATCCAGAAAAAAACTCTAGCAATAAATCATTACCATCGAGACATGATCGAGTCCACCAAAGGCACCGATTTCGCCTAACTCACAAAACGTATTGACCATCAGTGTTGCTACTTAAAACTCAAATAAAGCGAAAATACCGCCTCCGAGGTTGGTCTGCGAAATAATTGCGCCGACCAGTCTTAAATCGTGTACGGGCGTCATTTGTTTATTAAAGTCTTGCCGCGCGCCCTTTTAGCATAAATATGGTTGGTCGTTTGCCGCCGGCATACGTAGTGCCGATGCCGTGCCCTAGCCGTTGCGAGGTCGGCCATGATTATGATGTAGAGAACACTGGGAACTCTTTGCGTAACTTCACTAGGAGAACTTAGGTAAAATTTAAAATTAGCGCGTAGCTCCCGTCGAGTTCAACTCGACGTCGTTTTGGGAATACGATGCTGTCATAGGTGTGCATACAAATGTGGAAACTTGACTTGGACAATAGTTTCGATGAAAAACAACTCGTTTTGATCATTTGTCGCGATATTGCGTAAATAAAAATTAAATAAAAACATATTTTGATGTTTTTGACCTGAAAGCGCACGCGTGCGCGGAGTGTGCAATATGTCGAAGGATTTAAAAAATAAGTACATTAATCATCCAAAGTCAAAAGTTTGCGCAATCTTGCGGTTCTCAAAAAAAGTGGTATGATGTTTATCTTTCCATACATTTTTTTTTTTCAAAATATTTTGAAGTTATTAGAAGGTACTCAAAGTCTGGCACGGCGGTAACTTTATAAAAAAACACGAGGTTTTTATTTTAGAGACGTTTATTCGCCATTGAGGCTTCTTACAGACTAACTTGAATACATTTTGAACTTATAACGAAAGCTTAACTAGACTAAACATCCTTTTCGTAGGAATGCTTGCATCATCTGTTTTACTCGTGGAATATTCCTATGAATTTGCTGATGACACAAACATTACCTGGGATTGAGGGGCCGTAACTCCTCCCCCCCCTAGTGTCAAAACCATTTTCAGTGTTTTCCATAGAAATATGGTTTTGACCCAAGTTTCTACAAGATGTAAGCTTATTTCTAAATTTAATGAAAATATAAAAGCTTACAAAAATGATTATGATTACATATAAAATAATTGTTCCTAAACTAACACTTTTTAATTCCATAAAACTCTTATTGTTGCTAATGTCACTTTTCTTTAATACATATGATAATGCGTGCAGTTTGGTTATATCGACATCATCGTAGTATGCCGGTGAGATTCTTTCTGCACCAGGATACTCCACTTCAGGTAGAGTCAGCAGGGGTAGTGGTCGATACATATCAGGAGCCATGTTAGTAATTTTTCTTTTCAAGTAGAGTCTGCTTATGTTGATTTCACAGTCATCTTCCAGTGTAAGTATATATGTCCCCAGGACATCGTATCTGAGGACCTCGTTGTTGCAGTACCGGGTCACCGTGACTTTCTTGTTCGTAAAAAGTATCCATCTGTCTTTTTGTATAAGTTCCAGTCTCACGCCTTCGATGATTACTGGTAATGGTTTACAGGATGTAACATTGTTTTCGTATGAAACTAAGGAAGCGACGCAGTTGTCTTTCAGCAAGGATGACAAACTGTTTTCAGGGCACAGGAACAAAGAGTCTTCAATCTGAGGGCACGGTTGAGCGAGCGAGATGGTTTTAGACCCCTTTACCAAAAGGATAGGGTATTTAGGTAAAATGACAAAGGTTTGGTTTAAAGGACTCAATACAGGAAGAGGGTGGACTCTGTAGTAGGTATAATTAGAGGTTTCTACAATTGGTACTTCAATGATGAATACTATCTGGTTCTGTTTTACATAGGCTTTTATATTAGAACACTGTTCTAGATTCAGTACATTTTCAGAATTTACAGAATATGGAAACTTTACAGATTTTTCTAATGGACTTAAAATGTTCAGGAATTCTTCTGTATTAATAATGGAACTATGTATAGTATTAACTTTACTAAAAGCTAGTGCGGTTTCGATCTCATCCAATATAGTATAGAGAGTTTGAAAGTTATGAAGGAAAATGTTAAATAATGTAGTCAAGCGCTGTATGCTTGCTGTTTTATTGATAGATAGTTCCATCTCATTGAGTTTTTCCGTAATTTGGATGAAATTGTAACGGGTAGAATTTGCGAAATGTTCCACTGTGCCAATCATTTCGGTAATCAAGGTCATTTTATTTTCAAACGCGTTTTGTTTTGTCATTACATCGCCAATTAATTGATCATATTTTCTAGCATCGTCATTATCTAAATTTCCAGATACAAGTTTAATGAGAGAACCTAAAGGGTTTATGAGACCTCTCTTGATTCTGTTTATCGGGACCATCTGATGATATTTTTCTACAGTGATGTTTTTGATGAAATTTACTTGATTTATTACATTACTTAATTCAGAGCCAATAGTATCGATTTTTAGAGAATGTGCAAAGTTATTAACTAAGTTGTCAAATTTGTCAATGTTTTCTTTCAAGTCATTATGAACTAATTCCAGGTCTAATATTTTAATTAGAGTCCATTTGTCAATTTGAACCTGAGCGAGTCCCTGTCTAACTGGTAATACTCCCGGGTTCTTTTCAATCTTCTCTAGAAGATGGCCCTGGCTGTGGGCTATCAGAAGCAGGATGCACCTGTGGAGGACGTTTAATATCTTTAATGTGGACCTTAGTGTCTCGTCCCTTAAGTCTAATGGGAACGGTGTTTCTGACAATTGCTCCTGTAATTTCTGCTTTTGAATACCGAGGTTTGTCTTTACTTCTTCTGTTATTTATCCCTTTTATAAAAACGTTATCACCTTCATTTATGTTAAATTCTTTCTCTCCCCCTCTCTTATCTATAATTCGTTCCTTAGTGGCTATCATTTTATTGGTAAGATATTCATATAGGTGTTTAGTCCTACGGCAATGCTCTTTTACAAGATGTTGGGTATATTGTTTGTTAAAATCTACGTCAAAGGGATCATTTGATTCAGTATGACCAAATACTACCTCGAAAGGTGTAAGTCCGGTAGTAGAGTGAATTGTTTGATTATACGACATTATAGCGTATGTCATTACTGAACTTGCGTCGGTTAATTTTTGTTCATATTTAGCTAGTCTATATATTTCTAGGATTGTTGAATGAAATCGTTCTATTAGTCCTGTAGAGTTAGGGTTATGCGGTGTAGTCAAGTGCAAATTTATTTTATAAAAGCTTAAGGTTTCCTTTAAGAGTGTATTGTTGAATTCTGAGCCTGGGTCTGATGTTATTCTATTTGGAGTTCCGTAAAATGAAAAATATTTAATGAGCGCTCGAACTACTTCAGGCGTGCTGCGATTTGAAAGTTTGAAGGCTTGTCCTAATTTACTGAATGCATCTATGATAGTTAAAAAGCTAGTTCCTTCTATGTAAATATGTCCATAAAACATTCTTCAAAAGGTTTTGTTTGAGTTTGGGTTAGCTGAAGCACTGGCTTTATTGGTTTACGGTCGTATTTCATTGCTTTGCACGTTTCGCATGCGTTTATTACGCTGGCTACTGTTTGCTCCATATTGTGCCAAAAATATGTCCTCCTTAAGTGTAGTAGAGTTTCTTTGATACCACGATGGCATGTCTTTCCTTGGTGATATTTGAGGACTACGTCCCGTTGTTCGTTTTCATCTTCTATATAAACTACACGTTCGGTGCATTCAAAGAGTTTTACTGCATTTTTCTTAAAAAGGGTTAGGACAGCTTCGTTGAAATGTTTCCTATGTAATTTGTCTTCAAAATAAAAGAAATACCTAGTTTTGGGTCTAATATACTCTTTAAGTAGTTGCTTAATAAGATCTATTCTATTAAGAGGCATATGCACTTCAAAAACTTTTTGTTTATGTCGTGATAAGTCTTTTACTGATATATTGTCTCGGTTCCAAGTAAAAACTAGAATTTGGTTGGGTTTAGTATCTATGGCTTCATGTAAAATAGGAATTCCGTCAGTATCTATGTCGTAAGCGGAATGAGCAGTTTCCGTACTACTGCTGCCACAATCTGGATGTTCAGATGCCGTAAGAGTGTCAGACATTGAAGGGATTGAATATGGTGATCTTCTGCCTTGAATGATCTGCGTCTTTTCAGAATCAGTGTCTGAGATTTCGATGATACTCTTGGGCGTATTTACGATCATTGATCCGTTCTGACCGTCATTTAATGCATTAATTTTAATTCTGGATAGAGCGTCTGCATTTAAATTTTGTTTTCCATTTTTATAAATTATGTTGTAGTCAAACTCTTCCAATCTAAGTTTCCAGCGGGTTAGTTTACTGTTTGGTTCTTTAATTGATCCAAGCCACGCCAGAGGTCTGTGGTCGGTATATATTGTAAACTTGCGACCGTAAAGGTATGGTCGGAAATGTTTGACTGCCCAAACTATCGCGAGAAGTTCTTTCTCGATGGTACTGTAACGAGTTTCAGCTTCATTAAACGTTCTGCTCGCATAAGCTATAGGTTTATCTGAGCCTATAGGACCTTGTGATAGTACAGCTCCAATCGCAAAGTTAGATGCGTCTGTAGTAAGTACAAAATTCTTAGTAAAATCTGGGTATTGTAGTAATGGGGCATTTGTCAGTAATTCTTTACATGTTTCGAATGCTTTTATAAACGCTTCATCTATTACAACTTTATTTTTCTTCTTGAGGCAGTTAGTCATCGGCTGTGTGATTTTCGCGAAATCTTTGATAAATTTCCTATAGTAGCCTATAAGACCTAGAAAGCTTTTGATTTCCGTCGGGGTTCTTGGTAATGGATATTTCAATATAGCATCAATTTTGTCATTATTTGGTTTAAGACCTTCGGCTGTGATCGTATGTCCTAAGTAAAGAACTTCCTTCCGGAGGAACTCGCATTTATTTAGCGTAGCTTTAAGGTTATTTTCCCTCAGTCTCTCGAATACCTTTCTTAGCTTTTCTATGTGTTCTTGGAGGCTTGTGGAATAGACTATGATGTCATCAAGATAAACTAAGCAATGAATGCCTTGTAGTCCTTTTAAAGTAGAATCCATAGCACGTTGGAAGGTAGCTGGGGCTGTTTTGAGTCCAAATGGCATACGAAGGAATTCGTAATGTCCTGCTTGAGTTGTGAATGCTGTCTTATGTCTGTCCTCTTCTCTAACTTCTATTTGATGGTATCCACTTGCTAGATCTATTGTACTAAAATATTGGGACTTTCCTAATTTGTCAAAAAGATCTGTTATATTAGGGATTGGATATTTGTCATCTATAGTTATTTCATTTAAACGTCTGTAGTCGATTACTAGCCTATATTTCTTTTCACCGTTTTCACTCTTTTTCGGGACTAAATGTACGGGGGCTGACCATGGGGAATGCGAATCTTTAATAACGTTTTCTTTTAGCATTTTGTCTACATGTCTTTGAATTTCTTCATTTACTACTGGTGGATGCCTGAAGGGCCTAACGTAGATTGGATCTTCGTTAGTTGTGTGAATGCTATGCTTTACGTGTCCTGTATGGGTTAATGGGATTTTATCAGAATGGAAAATATCTCTAAATTCATAACAAAGCTGTTGAATTGCCTCTCGCTCTTCGTTATTGAGATGTTCCAATTTTATGTTATTTAAATTTTCTTTTAGCATGTTATCTATTTCTATATCGTTAGTGTCATGAGTAAAATTAAGCTCACATTTAGAAAGGGTTTCATTACTAACCTTAGTTACCTTAAGTTGGTTATTGAAACACAAAGAGACCTTCTCGTCGGATAAATTCTGAATAACTGTATAAGCAAATGAGTCTACACATGTAACTAATGCTGAAGGCATACGTACTCCATTTCCAAAATCGATGAAATTTATTATGGCTTAGCCATTAGGTAAGTCAGTGGGGACTTTAACTCGAGTCTCGGAACGAGGATCTAAATACAGTTCATAAGGTGGGCTATAGACTATTGGGATTTCATGGTCGCGTATTCTCAATACTTGTTTGTTCATGTCTACTGATGCACTCAATTGTCGTAATAGATCGGCGCCAATGAGGCCGTCGTAACGAGGATCTACACTGTATAAATAAAATTTATGTTGACCTGCGGTTTTAAATGATTTTAGCAAAGGGATACGGATGACTTTATCATGTCTACTACGAGCATGGGTACTAACAACTTCAAAGGGTTCTTGGTAAATGTAATTTCGGAAATATTTAAAGGCTAAGGCTGGATTCATAAATGATCTAACGCTACCGGTGTCTATCATAAAGTAAGCATCTATTTCTGGTAAGTAAATATGTGGAAGGCGTAAAATACTATCGCAATTTAAATTTATTATTTCACAGTCTGGTCTGTTGTAGTCTCGGAAAAATCCTGATCGTAAGGAAGTTCACTGTCAGCTGGTGAAGTTTCCTGGATTTCGAACTGGTCGGAATTATAAAAGTTTTCGCACATAGCTTGATTATAGATGTCAGCGTCAATTTCAGGTTCGTTAGGGTAAAATAAATCAGTGCCTAACATATCTTCGTCTATATAATTGTTACGGACCGTTCTCATAGAGACATCGGTGTTCTGTTGCTGTGGTCTCTGTGGTGGAATGCCAAAACGGAAACCTTGATTATTATTACTAAAATTTTGTGGAGGCCTATTTAGGTTTTGATTTGGTATGCCGAATTTAAAATTCTGTTGTTGGGGAATTCCAAATCTGAAGTTATTGTTTCCTTGATTGAATCTATTAAAATTTTGGTTTGGCTGAGAATTTGGTCTAAATCCGGAGTTCTGGTTTATTCCAAATTTAAATTGATTGGGTTGACCGAATTTATTTTGTAAATTAAATTTATTCTGTAATTGGTTTTGCGTATTCTGGAAAGAGGTTTGTGGAGTAAATCTGTTTGCAAAATTATTAGGTATGCCAAATTTAAAATTATTGTTGCCAGGAACCAATTGCTGTTGGGGTTGAATCGGTTTTGAGGAATTTTGTTTCATATTATTAAAAGCGTCGTATTGATTCATGAAGTTATGCTCTTCCATAACGATGGTAAGCGCATCTTCAAGGGATGCTACTTGTCTTTGCCTAATTATCCTAATCACTTCTTTAGGTAAGTTATTTAGGAAAATGTTTAATGCGGTGTCATTGTAAATAATCATGCGGGCCGCTTTTACACCCTCGTCAGTTAATAAGTTTACCTTTGCAAATAAGGCACTTCTAAGGGCTTGTACCCTCTTACAAAAATCGGGGTAGGTTTCATTATGTTTTATTCTTAAGGATTCCAATTCGATTTTAATACATTGTTTGATTTATTGATTGATTAATTCTTTATTGCAACACACCAAAAATAAAAATAATACAACAAAAGAAAAAAAATAAACATAAAAAACTTAAAACTAGGTGGCACAATGGGCGGCCTTATCGCTTTAAAGCGATCTCTTCCAGGCAACCTTTGGATGGAAAAGAAGTGAAGAATGATGAAAGGTAGGGTGTTCTAACAGGAGAAAAATACTCGATAAGTATTACAATAATAGTGTGACACATAAAATAGTAAAGAAATACATAACAAAAATATGAATAAATACAAACAAATACCAATAAATAACACATACTAATACATATTTAAACATAAACAATATATAAAATACATACAAGTGCATATATACCGACATACAATAAAGATACTTACCTATAATAATACTATGATCAACTTATTACTTAACGATTTTCAGAAATATCGAGATAGTTCTTAAACACGCTTCTTTTGAAAATTGCCAGAGACTTTGACTGTCGAATGGAAGTAGGCAGAGCATTCCACAGCTCCACCGCCCTAGCTGAAAAAGAATCACCATAAAAGGTGGAAGAACGAGAAGGGATTTTAAGGAGAAGGGCCTTTGAAGAGCGGACAGATTGAGAAGGGGGATGCTGAAATTGAAACCGAGACTGAAGATATAATGGAGAGGTGGGTAGAAATAGAATTCTATAAAGAAGTGTTAAAATGTGATAGTTTCTACGCAGACGAATAGGCAACCATTTGAGCTTCCGGCGAAATTCTGACACGTGATCAAACTTTCGAAGACCAAAAACGAACCGAATGGCAAGATTCTGGAGCCTCTCAAGCTTGTTCAGTTGTTCCTCGGTGAGATCAAGGAAGCACTCATCTGCGTAGTCAAGAATGGGAAGCATTAAAGTTTGAGATAACATAACTTTGGTGGCCGTTGGTAAGAAATTCCGCAACCGCCTAAGCGAAGCATTGGACGCAAACATCCTCTGACTCACCCCTGACAGCTGCGGGTCCCATGTGAGGTTACAATCCATGGTGACGCCCAGATTCTTGACCTCCTTGCTGTACGGTACCGTAGTCCCGTCAAAAACAACGCGTGGTAGTTGAGAGTAATCCAATTTACATGTTAACCTGGAGCTGCCTATTATAATTGCCTGCGATTTTGATGGATTGACTTTAAGACCATAAGATCTACTCCACACACAAATTTTATTTAGATCTTCATTTACACTACTAGTAGCACGGTCTATCTGATCGAGAGGCGCTTGTGCATAAATTTGTAAATCGTCTGCATACAGGTGGTAGCATGAAGAAAGGTTATGAGAGATTGTATTAATAAATACAGCAAACAGGAGAGGAGAGAGAACGCCGCCCTGAGGAACACCAGCTGATATAGAATTCCACGTGGAACATGTCTGTTCAATACATATACGTTGCCGGCGTCCCATCAGGTAACTTTGAAACCAAGCAATCACTGACGGAGACATGTTAAGGGAGCTGAGGACACCTAGAAGCAAATCGAAATCCACATTGTTGAAAGCGTTGCTAAAATCAAGGAGAGTGAGAACGGTGAGCAGTCTGTTATCCATACCAGACCGTATGTCATCAGTGATCTTTACCAAGGCGGTCGTTGTACTGTGACCTGGGCGGAAGCCAGACTGGTAAGGATTCATCATGGAGTTTTTATTGAGGAAAGCACTCAGCTGTTGGTGAACAAGGCGTTCGAGAACTTTGGATAGAAATGGCAAGATAGATATGGGACGATATTCGGAGAAGGTAGAAGGATTTGGTTTTTTGGATAAAGGAATTAATTGAGCTTCTTTCCAGGTCACAGGAAAAGAACTAGTCGATATGGATACATTCAGCATTAGGGTTATGACATGCACTATCTCATCGAGAATAGGCATTATCATGCTCCTGCTGATACAGTCGTTGCCCACCGCATTAGAAGAGATTGATTTTATACTTCTCTTAACGTCTACATCAGTGAATTGCACAAATGAAAACGGAGATATATTGGGTGGTTGTAAAGATGAAAGATATGACAGAGTTTGAGATTTAGTGATATTGTCTAGATTAGAAGAATTTGAGAAATGTTGGTTAAGAAGATTGATGTCTAAATCATGGGGCAAATTTTTATTAGATCGAGATTTACCAACCCCCAAAGTCTTGAGGAATTTCCAAACCTTGGACGAGTCTTCTTGCTCTACAGATTTGTGAATGTAACGGCGTAATGCATCTCTACACACTCTGTTGCAACGATTACGAATTTTGTGGTATTTATCCTGATTTTCGGAGGTAGGTTTGCGCTTATATCTCCCCTTTGCTGACGCTTTTCTATGCATCAATAAGCGTATTTCTTCCGTCAGCCATGGGGCAGGGTTTTGTTTTATTTTGACCCTACGAATTGGGGCATGTTTGTCGTACAACTTGATAATATTTTTGTTAAAGATTTGCACCATGTCATCAACATTCTCAATACTGCTGAAATCGGACCAGTCAATATCCCGGGCATCACCACGAAGAGACTCCACATCCATCCCTCCAAAGTTACGTCGAAGAAGTATTTGAGGTTTAGACTTAGGAGGGCGAACTTTATATGATAGAAAGATGAGATCATGATATGAAAGACCGTCAGCAGAACACTGACCGTGCTTTGCAACGTTGTTCGGGGAAGAAACAAGCATAAGATCTAAAAGGGACGGAATACAGTTTGGAAAATGATGAGTGGCATCAAGGGGAAGAATAGAAATATTTAAGGAACTTGCTATTTGTTTAAGCTTGTTTGTTCGGGAATCTTGCTTGAGAAGACAAGTATTGAAATCGCCCATCAGAATGACATGATTGTAGGAAGGTGTGAGATCTTCAAGTAGACTCTCCAACGAAGCGAAATAATTCACGCACTTGTCCGGACTGTAGAAGACACCTAGGAGAATTTTTGTTAGAGATAAGGTTACTTCAATGAACAGATGTTCACCGGCATCTTTGGGAGGTGGCTGTCGCGACGTACAGATTATGGTGAAAGGAATGTTTGATTTTAGGTAAATAGCAACACCGCCACAGCCCTTCCCAATACGATCATTCCGGATGAGTACAAATCCGGGTAATGCATAGGCAGTACTGGACAAGCACGGCTTTAGGAAAGTCTCGGTGACAAGGACTGCGTGAATATTTTTACTGGCGAAAGACGCCAGCATAGCTGGGTAGTGTGCGTGGATGCTCTGTGCGTTAACGTGTATCACGTTAAAATTTCGATACAGATTTTCGAGGTGCGATTCAATCGACTCAGATAATGTGGGTAGGCTCGAAAAACTGTCATCATCACTGCTCGTACCATCAGAACATGACAAAAAAGGTAGATCATCATCACTGTTTTCATTCATAGTACAACTAAAAAAGGTATAATAAAAAATAAATAAATACTATTATCAAATTGATTTAATAGATATATATAAATAAATAAGAATATCTTATATAAATTAAATAAATTGGGTTCTTATCTTCCAATAGCCACCCGCCAATTGCGTGAAAGAGATGCTGGTTAAAAAATGAAACCAAAAATATCCTTAAAATAAACCTTAAAATAAGACAGACACAAAGAAAACAAAATTAACATACATATTGGGCACCTACTAATAAAATAACCTTAGTAAAATAAAGAACTTGATTGGTAATGCTAAACAAAACGAAGGCAGATAAAATTTAATTACAAAATCGGAACATTTTTAATGTTCCGGTAACCGGTAAAGGATGTGCTGTCATTGTCAAAAAGAAAATAACCTAGAAACTAAGAACCTGGCCGCGGTGAGCGGCGTGCTGATGAATTATTACAAGATTACTAGTTAAATGAACAGCCGCTCAGCCGAGACAATAAGGCAGAACGTGAAGCGTTACTTAAATTTAGGTAAGTTTTGTTCAAATTAATGTGTAGGTACCCAGTCTAGAACACAAATCGTAAACAAACAAAACACTAATTTAATTGTCTTTATTTGCAGCACTACGCTTATCCTTGCCCGTCGGAGGGACTGTTCCGGGCATGGGTGACTTACACCGCGTACTCACCAGCTGGTCAAGGTCCGCAGTGCTACCGATCCGATGCCGCGTGTTGTCGGGGCCACTAACAAAAATCTTGCCATCCCGAGTCCAACACTTAGCAACTCCAAAACGCTCCCTGGCCTGCATGAAGAGATCATGTCGAACCTTCGTCAGGAATTCAGAGAGCGTACAACCGGAATCTCTAAGATTGGACTTAGAGAACCATAACTTGTCCCGCACCGAGATATCCCGTAGCTTAACAAGTATGGGTCTTGGACGACTCGACGACACACGACCCATCCTGTGGCACCGACCGATGTCCGTGGCACTGAAACCTGTCACCTTGAGCTTGCTGGTAGCCACCCCCACGATGACAGCAGCAGTGTCCTCCTTCTTCTGCTCCAGCACCCCGTGGATGAGAAGAATTTTTCTCCTGCTGTGCATCTCTAGTTGGTCCTGCGAATGAGCTAGCTTGGCTACCTGGTTTTGAAGAGCCCTTAGTGACGTCAAAATAAAGTATTTGAAGGAAGCGAAGTCGGCAGCCAAAGTGCTGACTTTGATTGTTCGGACCTGCTGTCACCGAAATGCTGGGCAAGTAGATCTTTGAGCTGTTCCCAAGTCCTAACATCTGTGCGTTCACTTACTAATACCGCGGCCTTACCGGCTAATCGGCAGGTGATACATTGATAGATGTACGCGTTTTGAGCAACGGTACCTGCTCCGCGAAAATTAGTAACGACGTACTCACATTTTTGGATGAAGAAATTAAGTAGGTTTTCATCACCCTCATATTTAGGAATTAAACATAAAATTTCTTTTGGAATAAGTTGAATTTGTTCCATTTTTTAAAAAATAAAGTTTATAAAACACACAATAAAATGCACACAATAAAATTCAAGATCGAATTTCTAAAAGTACATGTGTGTGTGTGTGTACACACAAATTGTAAAATGTGTAAAAGTTGTAAAAGTAAATTGTAAAAACTGTAAAATAATTTTCTTTTTTAAAATTCAATTCAATTTTTAAATAAGGTCGATTAAAAGGAAGCTATTCATGTATTCCCTTTAGATACCTTTAGATTTTAATATAAAATTTCATTAACACTGAATATTTTAAAATTCAACAAAATCAGATAGTTTCACTTAACACTAATGTACTCGATTGTACGATGCGGGAATAAGAGGCCGAAGAATGGACAGGCAAGGAAGTTTACTCACCATCCGCTCGAGCTCATCTCTCCCAGAAGTTGACCGCCGCGCCGCGAATTTACGTGAATAAATTTGGATTCACTATGTAATTTCACTTATGAAAAATCCGCTCCGGCTGCGCCACTCAAAGTCTGGCACGGCGGTAACTTTATAAAAAAACACGAGGTTTTTATTTTAGAGACGTTTATTCGCCATTGAGGCTTCTTACAGACTAACTTGAATACATTTTGAACTTATAACGAAAGCTTAACTAGACTAAACATCCTTTTCGTAGGAATGCTTGCATCATCTGTTTTACTCGTGGAATATTCCTATGAATTTGCTGATGACACAAACATTACCTGGGATTGAGGGGCCGTAACTAGGTAGTTATTGTAATTTTGGGGGTTCTGTAACAGTTACACTTTCTTTTCTTTCATAAGAAGTGTTGATTTAAAAAATAATTAAGAAAAAGAACTTAAATCTATGGAAATACCATTTTCGTTCTACTATGCGACGTCGTTTTGGGAATACGATGCTGTCGTAAACGAGGTTGAAAAAAGCTACCGTGCAAGGAGCGAGCAGAAATAGTCGACGTTAAAGCCATAGACGAAAAAATGCTCGCTCCTCGCGCGGCATCTTTTTTCAACCCCGTTTACGACAGCATCGTATTACCAAAACGACGTCGTCGGTCGAGTTGAACTCGACGGGAGTTACGTGGTTGTGTCCCAGGTTCGATTGAAATAATCGGATACCTAATTGCCTACATCACAAAGTGAACATCCTCTCATAGCGACATCTTGATTACTGACTACTCGCCGGGCCTAAGTCGTAGCGCCAATCAGCCTTATTTTTGAATCGCTCGTTGCACTTCAGGCGATTTAAATAATTCGATATCTGTGATTATCGTTTGATGCCGACTCCTGCTGCGAGTGGTTGATACCACTCGTTGAGGACGTGCGATTCACGAAGAAAAATTACAGAAATTGTACGAAGTACCAGTAGAAGTCGAGGTATTAAAATCGCTCGAAATGCCTCATTTGGTTCAAAAATAGAGCCCGTGATCCGATACGGTAGACCGGTGCAGCTAGGCAGGACCACAGCTAGTCATTTGATAAAAGTCTCGCAAGAAAGCCTCTGAGTAAACAATCATTTTTTACGTACGTATGCGTACGTATCACTATATTCTTCTCAATCCCTACTGGATGACCATTTAAGATGACGGACGACCTCCGCCGTCGACTGAACCATCAAAATGATCTTATTTGTAAAGCTTAGATCATTCACGTGATAAAATGTGACAGGAAATTGAAATTTTCGTATCACTCGTCAAAAATCTTGTTTACGTCAGAGGCGCGGGCGCAGGCGATCGTCGCGTGTCGGGGATGTAATCGAGTTGGATTTTAAATTTGAATTTGGAATATTATAACTTTTTATTTGTTTTTTTTTTATGTTTTCTGATCGTGTTACGTCTGATTTTTCATTCGATTTAAAAGCCTTCAAATTTTGATATTTTAGATTTAGATTTATTTTCTTGTTCGGTGGTGTTACAATTAATTTGCCAGAAATCTCTATCTAGGGATTTGAAAAATCAGCCCTTAGTTTAAAAAGTTTGTTTATGTTGTTGTTAGATAACCTTTTGGAGCTACCAAGTATTAATAAAATGGGACAAGGACCAAAGTCGGAGTGTTACTTATTTTCCATTTTGTTTCTGTCTTTCAACTTTAAAGCTCTTGTTACGGAAAAAGACAGCATGTTTTCACTAATCCGACCTTGCTCCACGTTTATTAATAGGGGCCTTAAGGTTTACGTATGAATTATTGTTATGAAATTGTCTATGTGTGTGATTTACTAGCTGACCCGACCCAGCGCACGTTGTATCGCCATAGTTTAAATAAATATAAATACCTAAATAATATGTACCTACATAAAATGTTGCACGACATTATACACACAGCGCTATCTAGCCCTAAACTAAGCATTAGGCTTGTACTACGGGTACTACATTAGATATACTACACACGGATATACTACAAATTATACTTTTAATTTGTAAACACATACATAATATGATATCATCATCATCATCCAAGCGATGTTCTGGGATTTTCTATGCATCATAAAAACATACATATTTTGATACATAGAAAAAACCCAGAACCAGGAACAAACATTTATAGTCAGCAGAAATATTTGTTCCCGGCGGGAATCGAACCCTCATCATCGCAGTTCGCCCGCCGCGCCACAATGATCGTCAATATAGGAAGTATTTACCGGAAGGAATCAGCGCACCAATATCTTTTTCTTAAAAAAAATGTGCCTTGTCTACTCTTATGGTGAAGGAAAACATCGTGAGGAAACCCACGGCTTAAATCACTCACAAATGCCCAATAGTAGGGCTAATTGCGGAAACAGATAAAACTTTAACTTTAAAATACTGGAGTTAGTGTCCACCCCAATTACCTACCTTACTTGAGATCGGGATCGTCGCTCAGATGAAAAAAAAACCATACATAGGTGAACCTTCCTAGGCATACTTCTAAGTATCTAAATTTCTAAATAATTATCTCCAATTAGCCGTATCGCTAATTACTATAAATTCACGAAGCGAGGCAACCTTTGCACGCGGACTATTTAAGCAATTCCATGATTTATCTATGGTTAGGTGTATAGACTATAGAGTTAGTTATGCGCTAGGAAGCACGGCCACAAGCTCTATTTGGTGGTGTTGTTGGATTAGGAACAAAAAGGTTGCGGTTTCTAGATGAAAATAAATCTTTTGTTCAGAATATTTTGTATCTGATTGCTGATCGGACAAATATGGAAAAGCTACTCAAGGCAGCTCCTAAACTCAAAAAATATCAAACTAATTTTGAATTCAGAAGCTTTTCAATTTGAAAATACCGTCTTGAGATATTTCTGTATTCGGCCTTATGTATATCTCTGTTGCTAAACATTTTCGATCGTAATTACATAATAATAATTTTAATTAAAAAAAAATCTGGTTTTTTTTTTTGCGATTTTTTTTTAAATTTTATTGGTTGTGAACCAATTGTGGCCGTATGGAAAGTAACCAGTATATTATTAACATTTATAGGTTATATTTGCAATTTGCATTAAAACAGTCAAGTCGTTGTAGTAAAAGTCAAGTTGAGGGAGTCATTGTAAATGGTGGCTCTTTACAATGATTGTTCACGCGAGCTTTTGAAAACATTCTACCAGGCTAAATTTTTGACATTTCTGTTGTGATAGCCTTTGTCGTCAAAATTCCACAGACAGGGGTATTTTTCAAAAGTCAATATTACCCCCTTACTTATAAACGCTAATTAATGCGCTGCATAACTTTGCATCGTTTGTCTATTAATGTCACATGAAGTTTCAAAGTCGACAGACAGAGACAAACGTCACAGAACTTAGTCATTAGTAAATAATATTTTATAAGTAAAGTAATGTTTCTGCCTCACACATAATTTTTTATCACGTTTCAGTTCTATGCGTTAGCAAATACATATACGTCCGAAATGCCTGGCGCCCGCCGCCGGCGCGATTTTCCGTTCGAAAATAAAACGAATCAAGACATTTTTTGTAGATTGCATTCAGGAATTAGTATACGGAAAACGAATTCGAAAAACGTACCTACTTGTGCTGCCAGCCTTACGTTAACCTTTATGGTTAGAAAAAGTAACTTTGCAGAGCCGTATAATATGTGTAAAATCTATTCATAATGGACTAATTTGCAATGAGATTCTAAAACATTTGTTGCCTGTATCCAAATAAAAAAGGTAGGTAAATAGGTACCTACTTAAGTTGGAAGATGTGATCTCGAAACGTGTCCCTTCCTGAAAGATCGAAGATCTGTTGGCTACCGAAAGAATAGTGTAGATATTCCTGGCAAAGGAATATGCACACTTTCATGAGCGTTTGTTTTGTAAACGAAAGCTGAGTCCCGCGGTTTCACCTGCGTAAGTCCCGATCCCATATCGGGCTCAAAACATAAAAATCTTCGATATCGTAGCTTTCTATAGCAGAATGGATTTTTGAAATCGGTGCAGTATTTCTTACAAATGACAAACAAGTAAAGAATAAATATACACAGTAAATTAAATATACATAGTACAAGCACTAGGCTTGTACTTTGGGTACTAGACAACAGATATAGGAACAACATTTTTTGTAAAATTATACTGTACTAGCTGCGCCCCGCGTTTTCACCCGCTAAGTCCCGTTCTCGCGGGAATATCGGGATAAAAAGTAGCCTATGTGTTAATCCAGGTCCTCAGCTACCTATATTCCAAGTTTCATCGCAATCGGTTCAGTAGTTTTTGCGTGAAAGAGTAACAACCTCACATACATACGCACAAACTTTCGCGTTTATAATATTAGTAAGATAATTATTAACATTATTAATTATTTGTAAATTATACATGGATATATACCCTAGACCAGTTTTTAATCTTTCCTCTTTATAATATTCATCTAGCTAGACTTACATAGTGGATCTCAAAATATTACATAAAGACTACAAGAACTAGCATCAGGAAACGTTATTCTTAGTAAGTATTGAACGTAATACAGCGTTTCTTTATTCGGTCGTAAGTATATCCACATTAAGATTTCGTCAAGGAATCGCAATCAAACATTTTTAATACCCTATTAGGAGTCCTTAATTTGTAAGTCGTACGAATAGTTATCTTGGAGCAACGAACCATTTTTGACCCTAATGTCTAAGCCTATAAGGTACATTTTTAAAACTTAATGGATCTACTTTGTTGCTACTGAACTTTTAAGTTTTGTGAATAGGTAGGTAGCGCTTACTAACACAAAAGCAAAGTGTGTCTGTAGGTACATATTTAATATCTAATTCCTAAAAAAATTGTATTATTTATTATACACCGCCGAACCACCGAACGCCAAAAAAGTAAACTCAAATTCTGATTAATTTTCCTTCGATCTCAAGTCGGACATCGAAGGAGTCCCTTGCGGTAAGTGATTGAGACCATTCAAATTTTTGAGTATCAATCTAGCCCCAAACTAAGCACTACCCAAGACACCCAGACGATATATAAATATTTATTACTTGCACCCGGCGGGAATAGAACCCGCCCGCAACCTTCTGCGTCACAGAGGCCGTCAATTGTAAATTTACCCTCTTGCACCATAGTCTTTGTACCTAGCGATTGACCATGCTCTGCGTTTTAACGAATAAATAAATAATATGCCTGTTGCAGTGGAGACGATTGGCTGTTGGGGGGACGATACAAAAAAAAAAATGGGGGAATTGGGGAATAAAATTAGAGAAAATGGAGGTGACTCCAACATACAGCGCGGCAATGCTGCGAGTGTGATGGGAACCTTTGCACCAGGAACAATAAGGGGCGGGTTATTTGATTAATTAGTTTTTTGTTTTGTTTTGTTCTTCTAAATAAAATTTACATAGAATTTAATACAACGTTGAGATGATGATTATTAGATCTATATTTGTTATAAATATTTTTCAAGGAAAAATTCATCTTCAAAAATTCACTTGCGGCGAGATTTGAACTCGGTCCCTGTTTTAACGCGTTAACAATAAAGTTAATCATTGGCGCAGGTAAATCACTGGAAAGTGATCCTGTAGATGGCGACTCAATCGAGCCTTAGTCGAAAAAATAGTAGACAGGGAAACATTCATATTCTTAAATTCGCTGCTCGAGATGGGAACATGCGTGGCCGAGCGGTTGAGGCACTGGGGTACTGATCCAGGAACTCGAGTTTAAATCTCGCCGCAAGTGAAGTTTTGAAGATGAATTTTCCTTGAAAAATATTTCTAATAAATATGCCTTGAGCATTAAAACAAATTACGAAATAGATCTATATTTGTTATATCTAAATAATATGTATGATACGCAATTAATAGGGGACTATGATTTGCGTATAATACATATTTCGATGGTGCGGGAGCACCATATTCTTAAGTACTGTAAAAGAAATGCAATGCCTAAATCATCATTCATTACTACATTTTGAGCAACTCTGAGAAGCAGTCGTAAAACTTGCTCAAGTTAATAATAAGCAGCTATTAAAACTTTAATGTGTGAAGGGCGTACGGAAAAAGCTATAAATATTGAAATTGCATTGGTTTTGCTTATTTTTTGTTGAGCAAGACTTTTTTGTACTGCTTAGGTACTTGTATTTTACCATTGCCCGCCTGTGGCCTGTAGACGGAAAAATAAATAAATGAGATAAGTATTTTAAGGAAAAGTATATCTTTATAGAGTCATTCACGGCGAGGCTTGAACTCGCGTCTCTGGGTGTTTCTTTATTCCTTTCTGCCGAGTATTTTTTCTTAAAATATTTCTAAAACGAATTCCGTATACGAAATCTTCCTAACATTAAAAACGCGAAATTCTGTATGTATGTATGTATGTGAGTTTGTTACTCTTTCACGCAAAAACTATACTGAAGCGATTGCGATGAAACTTGGTATATACAGGGTGGACCGTGGCAGATTTATAACTTAAAATCTAAATATTTTTTAAACCATGGCGCGAGGGAGCGGGGGAGGGGCGTCATTCGACGCGGCATTCGTGCGGATTGTTTAGTCACGATGTCGCAGTGGACGAGTGAACAACGCGCGTTCGCAGTTTCGTGTACCATTGCCCGTCGACGATTTTGTACACATTATCATATTCGGCGTTTAAGTGACGGACCAAGTGTAAATTTGATAAGATCGTGGGTGCAGAAGTTTCGCGCAACAGGTTCAACCGTGAACAACCCAAGGCCAGGCCCTAGCCGAACGTCAAGAACGGAAGAAAATGTCAAACGCGTTAAAAGCAGCGTACTGCAAAATCCGCGTCAGTCTATACGCAAGAGAGCATCATCTTTAGCTATACCAAAAACGACATTGCAGCGAATTTTGAGCAAGGACATGAAACTTCACCCATTTAAGATCCAATTGGTGCAGGCTCTTAAACCAGATGACTTCATAGCGCGTAAGGAGTTCTGTGAAAACATGCTAAGCCGATTTCAAACTGTAAACACAATTTGGTTCAGTGATAAAGCACATTTCCATTTAAACGGATATGTCAATAAGCAGAACTGCCGGTATTGGGCAAAAAGAGGACAAAACCCGCGATTAAAGCACCAACAAGCCCTGTACAGCCCGAAAGTCACAGTTTGGGCCGCTTTATCGACGAACGGGATAATTGGGCCATTTTTCTTTGAAAATTCCCGTGGAGCAACTGTCACTGTCGATAGCGATGCATACCGGCGCATGATTAGCGAATACTTTTTGCCGAGACTTCAAGAGCATCCATCATACAGTTCGCACACGTGGTTCCAGCAAGATGGCGCCACACCACACACGGCGAGAGCCACCATGAGCCTCCTTCGAGAACAGTTCCCCGGAAAACTGATTAGCCGATATGGTGACATCGTATGGCCACCAAGATCACCGGATCTGACCCCTTTGGACTTTTTTCTGTGGGGATACCTTAAGGCAAAAGTTTATGATAGCAACCCAACATGCATATCCGAATTAAAAGAAAATATCGTGCGAGAAGTGAATGCTATTCCTCAATCACTATTGCAACGTGTCGCTAGGAATAATGTTGAGAGATTCCTTGAATGTGTATACCGCGACGGAAAACATTTAGACGGCATAATTTTTAGAAAATAAAATCCGCATGTGTTGTCTTTAATTTGATATGCAATAAATATTTTTTTTCACATCCTACACCTATTTGTTTCATTTACAAGTTATAAATCTGCCACGGTCCACCCTGTAGGTAACTGGACACATAGGCTATTTTTTATCCCGATATTCCCGCGGGAACGGGACTCACGCGGGTGAAAGTCCAGTTCCCGCGGCCGCGAGGCCCAGTTAGTAGATAATAATTTCTTCATACATAGACAGTTTTGTTCTAAATATGAAAAAAACACTGTTACAAATAAGTTTTTTTCTTTTGTGGTGGGTTGCATGTCGATGTCGTCTTGCCGGTTGTTTTGAGCAGATTGCTATACAAAGTCAGCCGGGTCAGCTGGTAAATTATTGTGTTAAGAAAAGTTTTATAATGCTAAGGCCATTTAAAACTAAGAAATAACCATTTTACTTGGGAACACTGGAATAATTCAACAGCATGAGTTTTAGAGCTTACTTAAATTTATTAAGTAGTAATCGGTGTATTCGGCTGTAAACCTGCTTAGTTCTTAAAAGTCATTTAGTATCTTAACTTACTAATATTATAAACGCGAAAGTTTGTATGTATGTATGTGAGGTTGTTACTCTTCACACAAAAACTACTAAACCAATTGCGATGAAACTTGGAATATAGGTAGCTGGGGACCTGGATTAACACATAGGCTACTTTTTATCCCGATATTCCCGCGGGAACGGGACTTACGCGGGTGAAACCGCGGGGCGCAGCTAGTTCATTTATAAAAGTGAAGCAAAGTCTTTGTCTTTATCAGTGACCAGAGTTTTCAAAGTTTATAGACGGAAACAAAAAACGGAATACTACCCCGACCTTAAAGTTAAAGTTAAAGATTTAAACTGTGTGTTTCCGCAATTAGCCCTACTATTGGGCCTTTGTGCGTGATTTTAATCCGTGGGTTTCCTCACGATGTTTTCCTTCACCGTAAGAGCGATGTTACTACCCCGACCTTACTCCGATATTTAGATAGATTTTTTTAATGTAGCAAGCAGGTAAATTCAATTTGAACACGTATACGTAGATACCTACTCACTTTTTCTTTTTTAATGTCAAAACTACAAAAAACGAGCAAAACTATAACATAAAAGCGTGGTATCATTTGAGCACATTACCAATGCAAATATATTCAACTCTGCGGTAAACGTTCGGCCCAGTAGTGGACTGTTTTACTCGTTTTGTCTATTTAGAGTGGGGACGGTAGACAGCGCGTGCTACGGTCGATACTAAATAACACTGTCGCGATTGCCTTTACACATACCGCCGGGACGGGTGCGCGTTGGAGTGAAGCAGTCTTTTAATTAAAATTTCAACTAAGTATCTTATCAGTCTTTTATTTAAAGTTTCAACTGGTTATCATTAATTTGTTAGTTATTTTAAGCCACATGATTGAAAATTTGTTATAACTTTAGGAACTTAATAAAAATACAATTTAGTTTAATTAAGTAAGATGGTAATACCAACTTTGCGGTAAACTTTCGGCTCAGTAGTGGTCTGTTTTACTCGTTTTGTCTATTCAGAGAGGGGACGGTAGACAGCGCGTGCTACGGTCGATACTAAATAACACTGTCCCGATAGCTTTTACATATATCACTGTGTTTTTGTTATTTAAAGTTTCAAGTGAGTATCTCTAATTTATTTGTTAATAAACCTATTTAAATATGACACAAACATTGAAGTAGGAACTATAATAATACAAATAAGAATTTATAAATGTAATCTAACAAATTCATAGAAAATAATTTACTATATCAACTAATCACCTAGTCAAATTCATATAAAATTGCATTAATATTGACATAACTAGGTCGCATACATTTTTAATCTGTTCTCCTCTACTGTAACTGGAAGTTACCAGTTAATTATGTTGACAAAATGAAAGAATTTATTTCATATATTTTTAAATACATGTTCTAAGAAATATTTTCAAGGTAAAATAAATCAATAAAACGTTATCCTAAAAAGCCATTTTTTCTATATTTTGGGGAGCAAACACTGTTTTTTTTTTAATATTGCTTCACTCTCGCACACCCCCATCCCGCCGCTTGCGCACCTTTTTGTACGATCGCCCGTCGTATTTCGGCTGCGCGCGCATTTATCGCGGCCTCATCTGAGATACGCCGGTATCCTGCGAATCTGACTCTATCTGATCCTGCGACAGGACAGACCTGATTAGCCGATAGGTACTGATCCCCATGTATTGACTGTTCATATTTTAATACTGTTTAATGATAAAGGAAAAAATGATATGAAAAATAGATTTAAAAATTTAAAAGACTCAAACACACGACTGGTCGGTAATCCGGCAGACCGCTTTGCCACGAGTAACGTATCTACTAAGTCGAAATGAAGAAAGAAGCACTTCGTCGCTCGAGATGGGGACTTGTGTGGCCTAGTTGGTAAGTCGCTGCGGTACTGACGCAGAGAATTAAAAAAAAAACAGTTTGAATTTTTTAATGTCTTAGAACAAAAGTTGTTTGCCTAGACGTCAAGAACAACCCCCTTTCGGCTTAAATGGTCGTCGTCGGAGCATCCTGTATAGGTACTCTTGAATACATCTATTCTATACATAACAAACTTTACCACATAACCGTAATACGTACCTTTTCTATAAAAAAAAACTTACAGGGTGGTAACTTAAATCCATGTTACAGGGCCAATCTGAGCGCAATATAAAACAATCGATCGTCCATTATTGTGTTTAATTAATTGCGATTTGATTGTGGTCGGCTGATTGAGAAGGTATCGACGCTTGATGGGATCTGTGATGTGAATACAAAGATGCTTGCAGTGTGGCCTTAAATGTCAATTTCAGTTATACAAGGTGTAACGGGTAAGCCCTTTTAATCCAAAAGGGGGTTGTTCTAGACGTCTAGGCGAACAATTTTTGTTCTACGACTTGGCGAAAGCTCGGTCGTTTAAAATTCATGAATAAAACGCGATTAAACACGCTTAATAAAGTGATGTATTACTCAAAAATATATTTACAATACAAAGGAACTTATTCAAACAAGTTCAAGTCTTCGTAACTTGGCAGCGAGCCCAAAATGCTGGCCGCATTGCCATGCTGAATTGCAATGCTTATTCTTTGTGGCAAGTAAACTCCAGCATTCTGGTCTCGCGTTGTCTCCACCAGGCGTCTGCCCGCGTAAGTCCCGTTCCCGCGGGAATATCGGAATGAAAAGTTCTTACAGGTCTCCAGCTACCTATCTTCCAAGTTTCATCGCAATCGGTTCAGTAGTTTTTGCGTGATTGAGTAACAAACATCCAATCACACACACTTTCACATTTATAATATTAGTAGGATTGCCCGGCCGATTGTAGGTGACATTGTTTCCTACATATTAGTGCAGTTTCTAGACAAATATGACGAAGAGTGTTGAAGCCTATCTACGTTTTAGCCAAAACAGTCAATTTTTGACTTAAATGTGGATAGACTTTAAAACAATATGAAGTTTTGTCTTGCAACTACACCAAAATGTAGGGAGTAATGTCATTTACAAACGCTACAAACGAAAATATTCTAAAACATTGCATCAGAAGAAAAAACAAAAAATTCGATGAATCCGACAGGGATTGCTACACAAGGCTTTAAGCGCCAAATACTAAAACACTGAAAATTTGAGTGGCAGGGCACTTCAACAATTGAAAAGCTGCTTAACTGGAAAAATCACATTCTTATTTTGAATTTACAAGCTGCTTAACCGCTGTCAAAATCTAGCTTCCACCGCGACTTGGTCGCCTTTTATGCTCGGCAGGCGATAAGATGATGTGATGTAAGATGTAGCACGCTCACTGCACCTTCACCCTTGCCCAGCAGTGCGAATAAACTGAGGCGAGCAATCTGTACCTACCTACCACCTACTATTAATATATTCTACGGTATTTATTTAGCAATCTATATCACTCACTGTAGCGTAGGTAGGTATCTATATGTAGGTAATATATCTCGGTCGGCAATCGAAGCACAAAGCGCATCGCGACACGGACAAGCTACCGGTTGCGCAGGAGTCTAATGGATGGAGCGCTTTCGACGACGCACAATAAAACAATTACCTAGGTAGGTAGCTATATGTACGAGACGCTTGTATTAGGTATACAAACCATATATCTACCTGGAGTGTTTGTATTTGTAGATCATTCGCTTTTGACAAGTTTTAATAGTAGTTTATGCACCGAGGTACCAGCCCTGTGTTATTTAGCGGGCGTCATATTGAATCCAAAGCGTACGAAGGACTCTAGAGAGTTAACTCCCGAGCGCAGCGCAGGGTGTTAAAAACTTAACTCCTCGTCGTCCTGAGTGAACCGTGGGATTCAAGCACCCAAGATAAAAACAGGCTTCATGACCGAGGTGTATACTCTACTTTACACATCTACTGCGAGACAATAAAACTGCTACATAAATAAGCATTTAACTAACAACAAAACAAATTAATGCAACGTATATGAAATATATTTATAGCTCTATATTATTGTTGTATATTAGTTTGGGCTTTATATATTAACTAAATCATTTTGCCTTACCCTTCCGTCGAAATAAAATAAAAGAAAAATACCCCAGTTTTTTTTTATTGTGTTTTGTCTAGGTGGC
This sequence comes from Idaea dimidiata, assembly GCA_949358125.1. Classification (NCBI taxonomy): domain Eukaryota; kingdom Metazoa; phylum Arthropoda; class Insecta; order Lepidoptera; family Geometridae; genus Idaea; species Idaea dimidiata. The sequence goes on from OX442342.1 coordinate 5,227,112, forward strand.
CAGTTCGAAATGGACGTATGCTACCAGAACCTGAGTTCCATTTTTAAATTTCTGTATGCCCTAAGTGTATAATGAGCACTTTATGCACCTAGGGAATAAAGACTTGCTTTACGTTGACTTTTTTTAGTCAAATGAAGTAACTTTGTAGAGCAGTAGGTGTGTAAAGTAAATTGGTTAATCTATTTTATAAAAACTATCTGCGCCTGACGGTTTCACCCGCTTAATCCCGTTCCCGCGGGAATATCGGGTTAAAAAGTAGCCTATGTATTATTTCAGGTCTCCAGCTACCCAAATGCCTAAGTTTCATCGCATTCGGTTCAGTAGTTTTTGCGTGAAATAGTAACAAAGTCACATACATACATACAAACTTTCGCGTTTATAATATTAGGTAAGAAGTAAGATTCTCGTGTCACAGTGTTAGTTTTCTATCTATCAAACTCCTTCGAAACGGTTTGATTGATTTTTATATAATTTTATATGAATATTCAGTAGGCCGGAGAATAATAAATAAATAAATAAATAAATCCTGTGACGAGCACACAGCGCCATCTAGCCCCGTGGTAAGCTGCTAAGCTTGTGTTACGGTTACGGCTTATATTTATAAGTAATATATCCGTTGTCTATGCTTCATACCCCTAAATGATAAGAGTTGTCCACCCTCAACATTTTCTTTACATTGTTTGAACCGATTTGGATGTTATTTTCATTCGCTTTCTTAAAAGTCCCGCTTCCGTGCAAATTTTGCAAAACCATTTCTACCCGACTGCGCTACGCAAAGGAGGGTTATGTGTTTATCGGTCTATGTATGTATGTATGCATGTTTCTATGTGGCGTTATAGAGGCCAAACGCGTGGACCGATTTTGATGATTCTTACGTCAATCGTTTCGTCTTAATCTGGCGTGTGTTACTAATGACATGACAGTAATCCAAATTAACTTTTGTCACAACCAGACGCCATTTTGTCAAAATTATTTATCAGGTGTCTACTTAATATAAAGAACACAATCTACAATTTTCAGCTCTACGAAAAGCGAGAGGTTGTACGTTGATTAGTCAGTCTGGAGAATGCATTTTATAGATTTAAGATTTAGGATTTAATTATCGTTTTCTTTTTTATTGTAATATGTGTGTGTAAGAAATATTGAATATCAAGTTTTATCAGGATACATATTATAATATGATTTAGGAAGGTATAGATTTTCCCTTTTAAATAACCATGAATACCTATTTATAGTGTTTGCCTCGGAGTATTTTCTAGCTGGACAGTGTGCAATAAATCATTGGAGTGCGTAGAGGCAGCGTTGCCGTCGCCAGCGCTCATTTACGTGGTCCTTATCAGCGGGTAGATATCGCTGATAGTGAATACCGATAAATAAAATATTGACAAGCGCAGCCGCTGGCGGGAGTTGGACGTAGGGAGAAAGGTTATCTTAAAGAGACATGGCACAGTGACTCTTAACGTGATGCAATTACAGAATGCAGATATGTACCTAATAAAAAAATGACATAGTTGTTTTAGATACACTTAGATGACTATGCTTACCAAATAGCCATGTCTTGCCAAATCGGAGAACGCGTTAGGACGGATCCCCAGAGATGCAGGTTCAAGTCCTGAGGGGGGCGAAATTTTTGGAAAGCTTTTTTTTAAGTAAAATAGTTGTTTTATTTTGAAATTCTTCGAGGACTGTCCTTGCAGTATCAATGGGCACAAATCATGTGACTATGGACAGACTACCCGAGTTTAAGATATCTGAATAGAAAATAGTAGTAGTGAAACACTGCCCTAAACACTATAAAAATTGTTGTATAAAAAATCCCGTACCGTATTAAGTAATTTAGAACTACCCTACACTTACCATCACGACATGTGGTCAAATGCTAACTTTTACAAAAAAAATTGTGAGTATCTCGAGGTGTTTAAAGTGCGATTTCTTACATGGTGATTAAACCACGGCAGGGGTAAGTTTTCATTTTTTTATGAAGCAGTTTCAGGACTTTTGATAGATGGCACAGAAAAATTGTATGGCGTTTAAGTTAACGACTGGTAAAGTTAACGATCAATAAAAAATATGAAATTTAAGCTGCGCCCCGCGATTTTATCTGCGTCAGTTCCATTCCCTGGGGATAAAAAGTGGCCAATGGCCTTCTCCAAGGCCCCATCTCAATACTAAATATCTTCAAAATCGTCGCAGTGGTTTAGACGTGTTAGCGTAACAGATAGACAGAGTTACTTTCGCATTTAGAATATAAGTAAAGATTACAGTGCCATTTATTAAAAAAAAACTGACTCCTGAAACAAAGGAAGTGGGTAATGGTTGTTAAAAATCGTCGAGAAATAGATTTTACCCTACGGTACTCTGGATTACAATCGGTCTAAAATTCCATTCCCTTCAGCGCATATACATTTGAATCCAGTTTAAATTAGCGTTTGGTTTACGCTATGGTATTTTCCCGCCATTAACATACGAGAGATGCCGGGTACTTCGCATAGTTTCATCTGTAGTCATTGACGAAGACGTCCGTGGTGCGGTGAAGGAATACTCTACATTCACTCACCAAGTCACGGGTTCGATTGTAGAGATAGGTAACACATTTTTTCTTCTTCTTACCCCCTTATTTATAAACGCTAATTAATGCGCTGCATAACTATGCTTCGTTTGTCTTTTACTGTCACATGGAGTTTTAATGTTGACAGACAGAGACAAACGTCACATAACTTAGTCATGTGTTAATAATATTTTATAAGTAAGGGAGTTTATATTTATTGTCTACCAAATTGTTTTTTGCTCGGATTTTTTAGTGTTTGTTTCTTTTAGACTAAACTAAGGTGTAATTCGTCAATTTATTCGTCAACATTTGACGAAGCATTGAAACAATGCCGTAAATAAATAAAATGCAAGTAATACCCAGCAAATACCTATTGTGTTTTATTAAAATGCGAAAACTTAAGAAAAAACTATGTTTCTTGTCTAAGATGTGAGCTTGCCTGTTTTTTTCTAAATATTTGTACGATCTGCTATTTTTACCTGACTTCAAGGAAAGAGGTAGGTATGTTTTTCTTCTATCTTGTTAATTTGTTTTTTTCTTTTTTTTACCTACTTTTTGTAGAGTTCATTTTATAATTACTTATACAGCCAAGATAATTTTCGTAAATCATGTCTACTTGGATGTCACCTTTTTAGGGTTTCGTAGTCAATAAGGAACCCTTATAGTTTCGTCATGTCCGTCCGTCAGTCAGTCCGTCCGTCCGTCAGTCCGTCCGCAGCTTTCTTCAGAGACGGTTAGTACTAAGATGCTGTATTTTTTAATAGATACGGTATAGTGTGTCACAGTGGCGTGTTTCGCTTATTGAATCACTAATAGCTGCTCCCCACGGTTTCACCCGCGTAAGTCCCGATCCCGCAGGATTATCGGGATAAAACGTAGCCTATGTGTTATTCCAGATTTCCAGCTACCTAAATTCCAAGTTTCATGGTAATCGATTCAGCGCTTTTTACGTGATTGAGTAACAAACACACATACACACATACATTCAGCTTTATAATATTAGTAGGATAAGTTCTATGTTCCATGTTCGTGATGAATTTTACAAGTAGGTTTGTAAACCCGGGGTGGTCTATGTTATCGTTGTTCCAATAGTCAGCCTCGAAAATCCATAGTATCAATCAATACAGTTGTACCATACTATATCGACAGATCTAGCGAAATTACGGCGTTTTTTTACATGAAAACTATCGATAGCTTAACAATCGATAGTTCGGCAGCACTGGACTAAACACATTTCTATCTCATTCCATATTCAAATTCGAAAATAAACAATTTCTCGGTTGCCAGTACCTTCACGAGGCACAGAGTATAAAAACCTTGTTAAATTAAAAAACACGGTTAATGCTGCGTCATCGTCACTACATCCTGTACCACCTCCATACTTCGATAGTTCGTATTTGACACGACATGTTGTGCTCTCATTTGCATAGGCTTGGTGTTATATCATTTTACTAGCTGCTCGCTGTGACTTTGCCCGAGTGATTTTGTTATTTAAATTAAGATATGAGTAGGGCGAAGAACGGGATTCAGATCAGTCCGTGGACTTGTACTTGTCCTTTGCACGCCAGACAAATCTTAACGATTTTTGGTCTGCATAATAACATTGTTTTTTTTTAATTACTTTTGTTCTAAATAAAATAATATTAAAAAAAACTCACTTTTCCTCACTTTACAAAAACAATTGATTATATTTAGCCTAATTTCTTCTTTGGTGTTCGAGATTTTGTATAATAAAACACTCGGCTCATAATAAGCTCGGTTCGTTTAAAAAATCATGAATAAAAACGCGATTACACCCGGTAAATAAAGTGTTTTAATATTTTTAGCATATGTGCAAAAAAAAATGTTAAATTGATCAAGGTAAATAATTACAACCTCATCCAAAACACCTTATTCCATTTTTAAATTTTCATTTTGAAATAGAGTTTCGATCAAAATCACATTTTGTGCGTAAAAAAAATATAAGTTCCGTAGATTTCCAATTCATTTATTTATTACTCATTACTATTTTTATTTTTATTACCACTCGGTTCTCGATCACGTTTGTACACTTTTTATAAATTTTAATAATATACATTTTAAATATAAACCCCGACGTTTCGGCAAACGGATTACACCGGCCGTGGTCCCGGGAAGACCATTTAATACTTTATTTTTTTGTGCCACAGTGATTCAAATAAAACATGAATAAAACTAATAAAAAAATAAGTTAGTTATTTACACTTAAGGCCTCATAATATAGAGATAATGGGCCCTACCATGATGTCGTCGCGTTGTCCTTCAGTTAAAAAAAAATCAAATATAAAAATAAACAAAACAAACTTAAAAAAAATAGTCTTTGGTTTTTAAAAGTAGTCGGGGTATTTTTTATTTCAAATGAACTTTATTTTTTTGAACGACAAAAGGACGACATAGCAAAGACAAACGAGCATGGTAGCGCGGAATATAATATGGGCCTATATCTGGATGGAGTTCCATACACGCCTTAGATTACACTTTACCTACACTTATTTACACATGACTAAGTTGTGTGACGTTTGTCTCTGTTTATCAACTTTGAAACTCCATGTGACAGTAAAAGACAAACGATGCATAGTTATGCAGCGCATTAATTAGCGTATATAAGTAAGGGGGTTAATACTTAACCTCTAGCTAAATGCCAATAGACAGACCGCCAGAAAATGAGAGTTAGAATGAAAAAGTTATTTACATTTGACCACGAGTATTTTGTAGAAAATTATAAAAAGTGTACAAGTGAGGTTTTGTTCTTACATAAATATAAGTATAATATACTCCAATATCATTACCTAACCAGCTGTGGTATCATCTAATTAGCATCCACCGCTACTATTTGCTATTTACTGTCAAAACATATTTCGTATTCTACATTGCTGCTTTAAAGTAATCACTGGTAACAACCACGTTACGTCAAAGCAGCAATGTACTGCAACTTAGCAACTACTAGCGGTGGATGCTAATTAGATGATACCACAGCAGGGAGGAAACAGACGACTGGGTGTGTATGAAGAACAGAGTATCCTTTTCTCTATCTTTTACAATGTATTTTAACCGATAGATAGAATTACTTTGGAACCTTTTGTTATTAAATATTGTAGTAGAATATTGCTCCGGTTCCACTATAGCCATAAATATGCGACAATGTGAATCATATATGATCATTGTAATAAAATGTTAAAAAAAATATGTATTTTGACGATTGTAAAACATGATCACAAAAAAACCTCATGAGTTTCTTGTGGCTTCTTCTCATCGGAGGGCGCGTTCCGAAGCCACACTAAAGTCATAGTTGTAAGAAGATTCGACGTATTTAAAGTGATCAACACATCCAATTAAATAAAAAAAAATGACTTTTGACTTTGACTTCTTAAGTGTACTTTAAGTACCTACCTAATTTACCTAGTTAAATTAAACACCTACCTAGTTATTGCTTATCGTAAGATCTCTTTTATTTTCATAAAGAAATGTTTAGAAACAGTACAGTGGGTAAGTAGGTATTACGGAGGTAACAATGGGTCGTTAATATGGTGTTTTGGTTTGTAAAGAAACTAGGTAAAAAGGACATCTTAGGTACCCCACCCCACACGTGGCTTAACAGTTTCTGATAGGGGGGAAATTTTGTTATTAAATTATATGGCTTCATTGTTGACTAGCTACGCCCGCGGTTTCAAACGCCTAAGTCCCGTTTCCGCGAGAATATCAGAATAAAATAGCCTATGTGTTATTCAAGGTCTCCAGTTACCTATATTCCAAGTTTCATCGCAATCGGTTCAGCGCTTTTTACGTGATTGAGTAACAAACATACATAGGTACATACAAACTTTCGCGTTTATAATATTACTAGCTGCGCCCCGTTGTTTCACCCGCTTAAGTTCCGTTCCTGCGGAAATAACGGGATTAAAAGTAGCCTATGTGTTAATCCAGGTCCCCAGCTACCTATATTCCAAGTTTCATCGCAATCGGTTTAGTAATTTTTGCGTGAAAGAGTAACAACCTCACATAGGTACATACATACATACATACACACACCCTTACATACAAACTTTCGCGTTTATAATTATTAGTAAGAATTAAGATTAGGTACTAAGATATAGGTTAGAAAAACACAGATAACTTCATTCTGCTTTTCATACAAGTTTAATTTTTTTTCGTAAGAAATGAAATTAAAAAGAAAAATAATTATTATTTTTGTAAATACATAACGATCTTTGTTTTGTCTTATATTATTATCTATGTAAAAATTGTGTCCCATTGTTCTTATGTGTGTGTTTGTTGTCAATAAATGTTTTTCTTTCTTTCTTTCTTTCAATTAAGCAAAGAAACAGCAAGTTTTCTAATTTACGAGTTAGTTAGACTAAACCAGAGACTATTGGATAACTGATAGCGAGTGGGTTGGAAGCCATCGGTAATAAAAGTATCGGCGCTATCTTCAAAGGCAAATCTCTTTGCATCGTGCCGACTTTGCTGCACATCTTTTAGGTGTATTGCGTAGTGGGAGATGTGATATGGAATGTTATTTTTACAATGACATCCTCAATGTGACTTTTACTACGATGACTAGACTATTTTGATGCAAATTGCAAATTTAACTTATGAATAATACTTGACAGTGGCTACTTTCCACACGGCCATAATCGGTTCACAACCGATGAGAAAAAAAAACCTTACTTGCGGAGGGAGTACCTAAATAAAACATCGGAGTTTTGGCGGGAATGCATTAAGGAGAGGTGTTGCTAAATTTTCATTTTTGTGAAACTTTGTTCAAATGCGTGTAAATTGTTTAATTTCTGGGGCCTTTTTATCAATTTAGTTTCGTGAAGGTGTACAAGTGTAAATAAAAGTGAAAATTGGTGCAAAACATGGACTTTAGCTTAGTGTTGTCTCCAAAGCTCCGTGAACAAACATTGTAAAAAATGGTCCCCTTTTTACAATGATTTCCTCGACTTGACTTTAACTATGACGACTTGACTGTTTCGTTCGATACAAATAACCTGCAAATATTGATAATACTTGACACTGGCAAATGTCCGAATGGAAAAGCCATTCTAAAGAAAAAGAAAAAGAAATAAAACATCGGTTAAATCCTAGATTGGCACATATCTACTTTTCGTATTAATTATTGTACTTTCGTAGTAAGTGCCTAGAGTTATTTTTGTATTTTCCAATCACCTTGACAGGAAGTGAACTAATTGTTATTAATTTGCGGAAACCGATTGTCATCGAATTGAATAAGTGAAAAAATCAGAGACGATATCGACACCTGCTTTAAATACTACAGTTAATGAGCCACTTATAATACTAGGTCGAGGTTTTTGTTCACATATTATTTAAAAAGAAACTAGCAGGGTTCCGCGGTTTAACCGCGTAAGGGCTTACGCGCAATCTCGTGTGCGCGTGCGATCTCGCGGTTTTTTCCTAAAATCCCTTCTTAGTGGAAACCTAGAAGAATAATACTCTTTTTTAATATTATGGCTCTAGAATCAGTTATTTGGGTTTGGGTTCTGCATTTATATAAATGTTTATATTATACAAGGTATAACGAGTATGCCCTTTTAAGCTGAAAGGGGGTTGTTATAGACGTCTAGGCGAACGACTTTTGTTCTACGAATTTTAAAAATTCTAACTTATGTTTTGAAAATTTTTAGGTTGTTTCACTGAAAAAAAACAGCTGTTTTTGAAAATAAAGGTAAATAAAGTCATGATTGTTGTAGACCAAACTAAATGAAAGGTCACCTTAAGGTCAATAACCTCGAACTCTAAGAAACGGCTGATTTTCAAGTTCGCTTTCCACTTAAAATTTCGTAAAGAATTTCGTTTTTCCAAAAGTCGTAGAATAAAAGTTGTTCGCCTAGACGTCTAGAACAACTCCTTTTCGACTTAAAAGAGCATATTCGGTACACCTTGTATAAGTAGGTATTGATAAATGTTTTGGAATTATTTTTAACTACGATTTAACAAAGCGTAATATTAAATTTCTTCTATAGTTTTCGCGATTTTGCAAAATAAAACACTTTATTTATCCGGTTTTATCGCGTTTTTATTCATTATTTAACCCGAGCTTTCGCCAACTTTACAGTTGGCTTTTTCAAGGTTGAATGAATAAAAACGCGATAAAACCGGATAAATAAAGTGTTTTATTAAGCGTAATATTGGCATTTTTTTTACCATATTTTAGTAAAGTGGGCCACGCCAGGTCTGAGTACCCTTAGTGTGAGTTTTAAAAAAAAAAAAACGCCAACTTGTTGGTAACTTCGATATCGTCCGCTAGGGGCGCTTTTTGAGTTTCCATACAAAATACGCGTTAACTTAACCATCACGTTCGCGTTTTTTTTACGAAAAAATTCACACTACGGGTTCTGGCATCTTTGGTGTTAGAACATGTCTCCTGTTACCATAACATAGAATAGGGCTAACTTATCTTTTCCCGTAGGTGTTGTAAAAGGCTACTTTGGTTCAGGGGGAGACTAGTGAACCTTCTCCCCACGCGGTGACGGGTAAACTACTTGGTCCCATGGAGGATTGGTGGTAGGCAGACACCTGGCCAACATAGTCAAATCAATTTGTAGTAGGTATGGTCAACGAAGACTTATCCACTGACCTACCTTACTTGATCCCTGACGTCGCCCTTAGGGGTGTTCGCTGGGGTACAGCGGCCCCTGCTGATATACCGAAAGGTGGGACGGTGGGGACGCTATAACATATATAAATAGACTAGCGGCGCCCCGTGGTTTTTCCCCCGTTAGTCCCTTTCCCGTTCCCGCGCGAATATCGGGATATAAAAAGAAGCCTATAACCTTTCTCGATAAATGGACTATCGAACCCAAAAAGAATTTTCGAATCGGACCAGCAGTTACTGAGATTAGCGCGTTCAAACAAACAAACTCTTCAGCTTTATAATATTAGTATAGATTCGAGAATGACGGGTGTACCTACCTTAAGCAATTTACGGTAAGAGCAGGAAGAAGATAATAAAACACAATCTTTGCCTGCTATTTCCTAAGATGTTTACCTCATTCAGTGTGTAACAAAGCTAAGGACGATCGGACTGAATATTTTATTAGCCCCAGAGAATATAGCGAGTCAGTTTGGCGCCATTTTTATGTCCATTATCGTTTTAAAATAGGTCTCGTATAGGTAGGTAGGTACCTACACAAAAATAAATGAACGCGGGGTATCGAGGTTTGGTTTTTACCATGTTTTGTACTATTTCTTATGTTTTTATTGCTCATACTCATGGTATATTTAAACTTAGAAATATTTTTGCAAGCAGATACAATATCAAAAATTTCCCATGACAGGATTCGAACTTTTGCCTCTCGCTATCCTATTAGATGCTATTCGTTGCAAAAGTAAGGCATTATTATAAAATATCTCAAAGAAAACCCTCCAAAGCTGTAAATAATAAAGCTCGCGTTATCTCCCGATCAACTTGCAAACAAGTGTTCATTTACGTCGGCTGATAATATCGCCGTGCAAACCAATAATTAATTATCGTTACTGAACTACATCTGACCTAATAACTCTAATAAGTCGCTAAATATACATGAATATTCATATTTATTTAGTTATTTATTGATTATGGTCCCGCAAGTTCTCTCGGGAATATCGGGATAAAGATACTTCTTTGTACCAAGCTATTGAGTAATAATTTAATGATATTTATTTAGCAACTAAAGCATGCTGTCCCTTTCTAATAGTGTTATTAGAAAGGGACAGCATGCTCAATATTGCTCAATGTAGCAGATCACTTTTTAGTTCTACGTGAGCATTCTAGTTCTAGTAATCTATACTTATACTTACTTATTATAATAAAGGAAGAGAGGACAAAAAGTTTGTACTTGGAAGTAAATTTAAAAAAAAGTGGTCTAGGGGACTTAGTATAAGTAGTAGAACAAAATTATATACTTTTTAAAATTCATGTCTGTCTGTTTATCTGTCGGTTCCTTATACAATTAAAAAGTACTTATCCGATTGAAATCTGGTTTTCAATATTGCATATTTCTATTTTCGAGGAAGGTCGTGGTATACCTACTTTGCATCGAAATCCAATTAGTAGAACCCGAGTAATGAACGAAAAAGTGCAACCGTTTGAGAACCGCTCGGCTGCCCGCGCCCGTGATAACTGACAACGCGTTTTTCACTTCCGCGGGTCAAACCTCAGGGCGCATTTAGTAAAATATAACTTAACAAAGTAATTCAACAATAAGTACCAGTGACACCGGGTATAAATAGAGGACGACACCCGCCGCAGCTTCAGTCCCCTCGCGACCAAGATCATTGTAACATGATCTAAACTGCGAGGTAAGATAGAGAAGCAGAATTTAAAAGTACTTAACAATTTTTTAAGATCTTAAGGACTTTTAAGAGGTACATAATAAAAAAATCGACTAGTAAATGACAATACACATGGTAATTACCTAATTAAAACAAAAATAAATCAACTAAAAACTTTAATAGCTTAAAAGAATATAAGAAACCGGCGCGCCCGCGCCGTTAAAATCCATCGGCGGCGGCGGCGCAATTGGCAGGGCTGCAGGGCGGCGCGCTTGCGCCCGCCGGTGCAGCGTTCATATCTACTTCTTATACGAAGTCATATTTCTATGTAGGATTTTATATTATTACTTACAATTCGAATTACTCACCATTTTTATTTCTAGGAGGATTTAAATAGGTAGGTACTTACATACCTATACTTCCCTGGCCAGTGTCAGTTACGACATACAAACAACCTTCTTTTACATTGGTATGAGTGAATGCTCGGTGCGGTCATTATTTGGATGGGTGACCGATAATGTGTATGTATAGCAAAATGGTAGATTGTTAGACAAGGGCAGAATAGTCCGCATTTCACCTGTTCGTTCAAGCGCAAATAGTTCGAGGGTGACATACACCCGAGCTAAACACTCTACTTTCATTTCGACTTCAGGAAGTTGATATAATAGATACACGCACATTTAATAAGACAGGAAATTAAGTACCAGTTAAAATTTCAATTGAAATTAAAACTATTCAAAACACAAATAATTTAACAATTTATTTCAATAATTTAATTACTGAAATAAATTGCGAATAAACTGCGAGTGACAGAATAGAAGAGTAGGTAACTTACTTTCCACCCTTGGAATGAACTGTATCCATAATACCTATCTATCTGTTGACGTGTGACAACAGTGAAAAATTACAGGCACTATGCAGTACATTGCTGCTTTGAGGTGATCACCGGTAATAACCACGATACGTCAAAGCAGCAATGTAATGCATAATGCTTGTCAATTTCCACTGGATAGATAATCTGAGGGCTGAGCAAATTTTCACCCACCCGGCATTTACTCATGAAAATTAAACTTCCAATCAGGAGAAATGAAAAATCATATTTCGAGCTCCACGTCCTTCATGAAGATGTTGGTCCCAATTGTTAGCTCAGGGTATAATAGCAATCGATAGGTCAAGGTAGAGGCCTTAGGTGACCGTTATTTCACCTGGTGGTAACTGATTACAAGCTCTAAGATGTAGCATGCTCATCTAGAAGAAGGTCGAACGCAGTGGAACAAGATCCTACCCCTCTATATCTAAGTAATTGCACCGGTCTACGCTACGTATGGAAAGTCCCCCACCAAGAAAACTCACTTGTAAATCGACTTGTAAAACCAAACTGCTACTGATCTAAATATCTAAAAGCTAGCACCAAAATGCTACAGTGTCACAAACTAATAAATCATTAGAACCGAACTCGCACTTTCTTAAAAATATCTGCCGCCCTAAGCTAAAAGCGCGTAAGTACAAAATTAAATAAAATAAAATTGCTAAATAATTTGCTGGAGCCCGTGGCGCGGGCGCGTACTGAGTCGGGCCCGTGGGGCGAAGGCGCGTTTAACCACGTCTGTAATTACCGCTGCGGCGTCCACGCCCCGCGCCGGCTAGCCCGGCTTGATGTATTGACAAAAATAAATAAATAATTTCTATATCGAAATCAATTGAGTTATCAATTCCGACCGTGAAGTATTTTATGTGAATTATGTTAAAAACTGGAAAGCTGTTAATGTTATATTTTGCATGATTTTATCGTCTCAGCTGATTGTGTGGCCCCATCTTGGTCTATGTTTTTGAATTTCGAACTCATGCTATTGATTTTCTGAATGCTTTCGTTAAGATTTTCTGTAATCTACCTACGTTTATACTATTCATTATGGTGTTGATTTTAAAGACATTTAGGTACTAATCTAATTTAGTGAATCAGTAATTCACTGGATAATTCACAGAAACAGTAAAAAGGCATCTGATTCTACAAACAAGACTGGGGCTCTATTTTTGAACCAAATGAGGCATTTCGAGCGATTTTAATGCCTCGATTTCTACTGTTTTTCGTACAATTTCTGTAATTTTTTTACGTGATTCGCACGCCCTCAACGAGTGGTATCAACCACTCGCAGCAGGAGTCCGGTATCAAACGATAATCAGCAGATATCGAATTATTTAAATCGCGTGAAGTGCAACGAATGATTTAAAAATAAGGCTCCTGATAGTCTTTTTACTGATTCAAGGGTGATCGAGCTTTACAAGCCTTTCGATACCTAGAACCTATACCTATGTTCTGTCACTTTAATGTAGGAAACTGTCCATACATAAGTAAGTTGCGTATGTCCCTATCCCGACCCTGCGGGAATATTGACATTAAAATTAGCCTAGGTATGTCCTATCCAGGGCCCATTCATCTCTGTGTTTCATCAAAATCGGTTCAGCGGTTTAGGCGTTAAAACGTATCATACAAAGTTACTTTCTAGTTATAATATTAGTAGGTAGGAATTACATTACTTCATCTGTATAATTACACAAATGTCGGATATAAATTAAACAAAAAATAATTTTCAAATAAAGTTTTTATTGCTCTTATAAATTTTCTTACAATTAGGAAGAATTTTCGCAATGCGAGTGTCAAAATTTAAACTAAAAAGCTACGTAAAAATAACTAAAACATTACAATACATTATTCAATGAGATATTTTAAAATTCTTACATTTTATACAAAAAAGTGTTTTATTAAACATAATTTTAGCTAAATATAAAATAATATCTACAGTGTAAGAGCTTAATTCGATTTAAGGTAAATAAAAAAGTCTATTAACGAGTTTTTGATCAAATACAAAGATATTATAAAGGCAGTTTACATAAGCTCCTTAATCTTTAAATTAAAATGTCTCAATAATACCTCAGGATCGTTCGATTTATCTCGAATACGGAAAAGTGTTGATAGAAATTACTTACAATTGAAAGCTTCAGTGAAACTTTGTCAAAATATCGGACCGTTTTGGAGTAAAATCTATAATTATGTGGTTTTGTTCAGACATTTTACTCTATACAAGATGTAACGGGTAAGCCCTTTTAAGCCATAAGGGGGTTGTTTTAGACGTCTAGGCGAACAACTTTTGTTCTACGACTTTTGGAAATTCGAAGTACTTTTCGAAAATTTTAAGTGTAAATTTTACTTGAAGATCAGCTGTTTCTTAGAGTTCGAGGTCATTGACCTTATGTTGTCCTTTATTTTTGTTTGGTCTACTACAATCAAAACTTCAATTACCTTTATTTCCATAGCAGCTGTTTTTTCAGTGAAACATAACCTCAAAATTAAAAAAAAAGAGTTCGAATTTTCAAAAGTCGTAGAACAAAAGTTGTTCGCCTAGACGTCTAGAACAACCCCCTTTCGGATTAAAAGGACTTACCCGTTACAAATTGTATAAGTAGATTACGTGCCATTATGTATGTAAAGCTAAAATTCTTTTACATCGTACATAATCGAATTATGATCCATGATACATAATCTTTGATTAAAATAGACAGTGTTTTTTTATAATTTAGGATTTTTTGTTCAATGCGTCACCAGAGTTTAATTTTTCAGATGCATAGTTAAACTGGCTTTTTGGAATGTGGAATTTAATATACATATTTTACACATTTTTTAGGAAATATTTACTTTATTATCTTTCCTTAGTTATGTCCACTTACAAACAAAATTTAACAGTAATGAACAGTTATTTTTTTACCAATGCGTCACGATATTTTAAAGATACAGGACCTAATACCGAAATGCTACTCAAAATTTGAGGGCTACTTAAATAATTGAGCCTTCTAAATTAAAAAGGTAAAGGTTTTAGGTAACTCCCAAATTTGCAATATCGATTCGACGGATAGACAGATAAAAATATAAAAATGTCCAACTATTCTTTACCTCGTTAAAAAGTAAGATAGGTAGTTTTTACAAAACAGTAATAAATAAATATAAATATACATAGGAATCGTAAGTAGTAATAACTCTTAAAATAAAATAAATCTTACAAAAATAGTTTTTCTTCTCGCATAGCACCAAATATACATTTCATTTATATGTTACATTCCTTATATCATTTACAAATCAGGCAATAAATTTATTAGGGAAGATATAATTAACAATAATGTCTTTTACAATAATCATTTTTTATTTAAATAATTAATTTTCATTTACAATTCGAATAACGGAATCATTTTGTTTTTGCTCACGATCATCCATACAATTTTCTTAATAGTAATACGATTTTTTTTCGATTCGATCGATAAAAATAGCAGTGTCTTTAATAGGTATGCCATATATACCTACGAAAGCCAAGTGTCTTTTAAAGTCCAAGTTTTCACTCGCTGCACACCGGTCACATCACATTGAGGTTACAGTAGTGAGTATGGTGCAATATTAATAGCACGAATGCTCAGCACTGTGCCCGCTTATCAGAACCATAAGTGGGAGAGAGAGAGCGATATATCTACTCTCTGCACTGCTCCTACATTATCCGACTCAGTGCGTGTAACTAGTGAAAAATTATACCAAAGAAATAAATCTTACACAAGTTCACTAGCACAGTCCACTTCTGCAAATTTTAGTGACTTATGGAACTTTCAGCAAGTCCAATGTCTAACGTGGAACCTGTCCATGTATAGTGTTACACATCCGAGATTTACGACCGAATACGCTACTTAAAATTCGAGCTCTACTTAAACAATTAGGAAGCTCTCAAACTGAAAAAATCTTATTCAATTTTCAAATTTAGAAGCTGCCTAATTATTTAAGTACCCCTCAAATTTCGAGTCGCGTTTCTTTATTCGGCTGCTACTCAAGTGAATTGCAGTAAGTTTTTTTTTAATTTTACATAAAAATTGTGTAAGTTACTTCCAGACACTTGGCTATTTTTCCATTTTTTTTCCAATAATATTTTCTTTTTTTCAATAAAAATACTCAATAGAAAACTAAATCTTATAATAGAATCAATAATATAAATATTATGAGTACAATTTCAATTATAATTTTATTTTACTGAACATTTTTCTAATTAGGAACATTTGGAAATTGTATAGTACGTTTTTTAATTTCAGACTATAAGCTGACGTTTTGGTTCCTAATATTTGACGTTTTATCTTTACAAAGATATGTCAAATCGTGGTCTACAATTAAAAAAACGAAGTAAGTATTGGTGAATGCACAGCACAGTCCACTGAATGATAAAAGTTCTAGTATATTTTCTAATGGCCGTATTTAGATCTGGGCGAAATTCGCTACCGCTGTTATCAAAGGTGAGTTTTGTGTGATGATTCATGTGTGAAGATTCACCAAAATTTCATTTCAATATCATTGCAGTCATTAAATAAATTACTTTTATCAAAATGTCAAATGTTTTTGACGAACGTCAAATTTTCTTTAGAATTTTTTTATTACTAAACTTTAAAGTCAATAAAATTAAAGTCGCATTTCGTGTTTTTAGATAGAGGTTCATTTTGATTGTAGGTATTATTTATTTTTGTTATGACGTTAAAATGAAATGTTGGTCATGGTCAATTATACGGGAGTTTAGGCACAGGCTCCATTCAGGTATCATCAGGCATTAAGTTACGCATTCATGGCCAAATATGAAAATCATAGGCTTTCTCTATCGCAAGTGGTAGCGAATATCGTTGCGATCTGAACAGGCTTAGAAATGTCGTTAGTTCAAAACAGCGTAGTTGACACCGTCAAATACAACAACAAAAGAATAGATCGAAAGGCACAGTATATCACATTATTCACAATTTACAGACGTTGAGTCATATTCTATGTTATTTGGAAGATCGGATTTTCTTTGGGCTATATTTCAGGAAGTATCTTATCCCTTAAAATATCTAATCCCATGTCAATTGCTGTAGCAAGTCTGGCGGACGCCGGCGAGAATGACGCTGAATTCGTCGTCTGGACGCGCCGGGGCGTCGGCCGGAGCCGGCGTTGGTGGTGCGTAACCCGGAGGTGGTGCCCCGGCTATTACAGATGCGTATGGAGCGCCATACATTCTCTCGTTACAAGCATACTCTCCCGTAGCACCACCTTGGTCGGCACAGTAACCACGGTAACCTGCCGCAGCTGCCGCAGCTGCAGCCTGCTGTTCATACCGGTATTGCTGATGCTGCTGTTGTTGCTGATGATGCTCCATAGCACCCTCCGCTCCATACTCCAAATACTTATCAAACTCACGCGCGTCCACATCGGACTCCGGCGAGCCTGTCCTTATTTCTTGACGCTGACTCATGTATTGCTGCTCAGCCTCTTGTTGTTGATTCGGTGGTTCCTCTGAGAAATACGACCCGCCTGTGTCGTATTCCGTCTTCGGCTGGTCCGGGTAATGCGCGTACGGCTCCTCGGTCTTATACATGTGTTCGTATGGTTCGTAGGAGTATTCGATGCTGTAGTTCGGAGGCACCGGGCCTGAGAGCGCTGAGGTAACTCGCGGGGCAGATCCGCCGAGCGTCTGCTGATCTTGGGACGTCGCTACTGGTGGGAAGAACGTCCCGGTGACCAGCGGCGGTTGTTCAGATAGAGTCCTCTGAGTACACATTACGTACATGCCATTCGCCATGCCCATGGCAGCAACCGGCGCTGGAGAAAACGAGCCTGGGGTTCTGTACGGCTTGTATGGTGAGTACGAATCAGAGAGCGAGGAAGCGTTGATCGCCCGCCTTCGCTCTTCATATTGGAAGTTCTCTTTTTCATTCTCTACGGGTGAAGCATCAGGTGTGGGTAGGGGTGCTTCGGCAGGCGCGCTGCGGCGGCCTTGCGGCTCTGGCGAGCGTGCTGGCGACGACTCTGGTGTTTGGACGTGGCCGTTAAATTGAGTAGGTTGGAAGTCTGGCGCGAGTGGAGAAGTGCGGTAGGGAGAGAAGCCAGCGGCGGGGTTGTGGGAGTATCTGTCAGGGGAGTCAGTGTTGGCGGCGTACGGCGAGCCTAGAGCGGCGGGGGCTTGCGGTGCGCTGCCACTCCCCGGCTGATTGGGTCTCGTTTTGTTCTGCTTCCTCCGCCGTGGCCGGTACTTGTAGTTCGGATGCTCAGTCATGTGGATCACACGAAGCCGCTCCGCCTCTTCGACGAACGGCCGCCTGTCTTGCGGCGTCAGCGACCGCCATTTCTTGCCTGCAAAGATAAACGTCGAAATTAATCGATTGTTTCACACACACTACACGTTTTTACATCGCTACGTATGGAGAAAATCCGTGTTACGTGCGTGTTCCGAACACATTACGTATGATGATGATATACCTATACACACGGGTGTAGTTATTTATCGATTTACTATAGTTAAATGAAACATAATACTTTATGGATATTCCATTGGAAACATCTAGATAATACTCAAGAGTAATATTAGTGGTGTATTAAATAAATAAAATAGTTGCTTGTGTCACAAGCTCAGGCTTAATAATCACGATAGTGTTTTATCAAATAACTATAAAACACGCAGTTTGAGCGTCTCATAAATAACATAGTACCATTTCAACGTAACTGCACGTTTACGACCGTTACAATATGGACCTTATGTCTATAATGATACAGTAAGAATTTGATTGTCGACCAGAGTCCTGAGGCTGTAAGAGAAATTATCGAGAAGTCTAAACAATCTTTAAGGATATTTATCAAGGCGACACTACTTGCTACCGGCGAAACCAACAACTTTACTTTTAGTGAAGGGAACTATCGATATTTTTGTTGGAATTTTTATCGACAATTTAGTAATGTTATTTGTTTATGCCTAGTTTACCGCTTTAATTATTTAGCTTGTATTCTTTTGTTAAGTTGGGTATTTAAATTTTACATAAGTAATTAAAATTGATAACATCTGGTAGTACTATGTAAATTGTATAGGTATGTTAAATTCCTAATACCCTTTTTATGTACGTTCCTAATTATTCTTTGGTAGTTGGTACTTACCTCCTATCTTTTATTTGACTGAAAACCTACCCATTGGAGTACCCACTCTTAATCTTTACTAAAATTAAAAACAAAAACTAAAGTTCAATAACATTTTCAGAGGTTAGTAAACTTAGGTGGTTATTTGTTTAATTGAATACGTCAGTAATTTACGTAAGTTGGTGTTGTCAAAACATATTATAAGTAGGGGAAAATTTACACTTTGCTTTGCTACAAAAACATACTATAGCGTATTGGAACCATAGGTTTATTTTCATTTAAAAGAGTTTTTTCATCGCAAGCAATATAAGAGATAAGGTAAAGTAATTAGTAAGATAAATAGATATATTTATATGCACAACATATACACAGGGAACACAACAAACACATAATACAAAAAGTAAATACTAAATCAAGTTGAAATAAAATAATGTTTAAAATAATTGATATTGTATTTTGTATTTTATTGATTATTGATATTGATATTGTATGTGTATATTTTAATTGTAATTGTATTAACTTTTATGTTTTAATGAATAAATAATTAAATTCATAAATACTAAAAAAAAAAAATAAGTTGTAATATGTACAATATGCGGCTTTATCGCAGAGAGCAATTTCTTCCGGGCAATCTTGGATGGAGTATAGCTACATGATACTCGTAGAATCTTGTAAAACAAAAGATTTGAATTGTTGCTCGGTCTATGTGAAACCGATATTTGAAAGTCTTTGAGTGTACTTATTTGAGTGATGTCAAACGTCGAGTTGACAAATGAAGGGAGAATTCCTGTAGCGAGATGGGTCATTAGTGAAGTGACACGAATTATCGATAGTTTTTGTTTTGTTGGAGCTGTGATTAAGTCACTTAAGCTAGTTAGATAATAAAAATCGAAAAAAAAAAAACATTTTATAAGAAAATAAAAAGAACATTGACAGTGACAACGACGTAAGTATTTGAGATGACTTTGGGTTTAATTATTTATAAATATCATAACAATACTCAATCATACTTATTGTATTTTGAAAAGTACTATTTAAATTAACTAAAGAAAGTGTTTCATAATATTTAAAAAATTACTTGCGAGAATTCTATATAATAATACGGGAAATAAAACATTAACAATATGGACGCAGACTCCTCAAGTGATTTGATGTATCTATAATTATGTTGTTTGATTATAATATAGAGCTAAATAACTAAAAGATGTTAGTCGTTAAATATATATTAATATAGTGTCACATATTTAATTTCAATCTATGTAGAATACTAAAAGGATAACGACGGCCTGTGTGGCGCGTCGGATGATTTCGATTCTCGCCGGTTGTAAGTATTTATGCTCAAAAAAATAAATCATTGTTTCTGGGTGTTTTTCATTTATCATTGTTTATTTATTACCAATCATAAAGTCAAATGTGTAAGTTGAAATTAGTCTTAGTCTTAAGTACCCATACTACAAGCCTATGTAGTGCTTAGCTTGGGGTTAGATTGCGCTGTCTAATGTCGTGCAATATTTATTATTGACTAGCTGCGCCCCGCGGTTTCACCCCGCGTAAGTCCCGTTCCCGTTCCCGCGGGAATATCGGGATACAAAGTATTCTATGTCCTTCTCCTGGTTCTAAGCTACCTCCTCACCAATTTTCAGCCAAATCGGCTCGGCCGTTTTTGAGTTATAAATGGTGTAACTAACAAGACTTTCTTTTATATAGATAGATAATAATCAATGTAACGAACGAGGCTATAAATTGTACACTGGCAAAATGAATTTATTCGAAAACAAATACTAAATTCATAGGCTAATGCAGTCCATATTGTATCACACAATAAGCGAAAATTTCATTAATGATAATTTTATCATTGATTATTATAAAATTAATTATGATGTTGTTGAAATAAACGAAAAACATAACTATTTTATCTAATACACAATACCAATCAAATCCATAAAAAATTCACGATTCAATTCCGCGATAGGCTCAAAATGACAAATACTTATTCTCCATTTCAAACCCAACAAAAAGAACACCATTTACTAAAAAAAAACACCAGCTCTAAAATAGAAAAGTTATTGATGGCAAAACTTTAAAAAAATAATGTTCGCTGTTTAAAAATATTCACGGTCAAGTACCCCGGCCGAAGCGAAGTAGTGATGTTTTTTGTTCAAATTAGTCAACTGTCTGGGATGACAGATAACAATCGACAACGACTACCGGATGATCGTGTCACATCACTACCGAGGTAATAATTTAGTGATTGCTTGTGGGATGTTGTAACATGACGATCAATAATGAAATTATAATGCACTTAGATTTAAAAAAAAAGAGTGCAAAGACTCAGGGCCTCTACTGTAATTCTACGAACGAATGGACGAACTAAAAAAACTGTCATCCAGGAAGAAAATACGTCATCGTCATGGTAGATTTATCTTACTAATATTATAACCGCGAAAGTTTGTATCTGTGTGTGACTTTGTTACTCTTTCACGCAAAAACTACTGAACCGATTGCGTTGAAACTTGGAATATACGTAGCTAAATACCAAAAATAACACATAGGCTACTTTTTATCCCGATATTCCCGCGGGAACGGGACTTGCGCGAGTGAAACTGCGGGAACAGCTAGTCTATATATAAATTAATCATATTATGTGATCATATTTTAATGCAGGATGGCCCACCTGGGTTGCGGTGTCGATGGCTCGTCCGGTGTAAATTGAGTGCCCCATGGTACACTAATTGAGTAGGTGCTTAGATTAGGTATAGATTGATATGGATACCTAGTACTTACTCAACTATTATCTGTAGACGTCTAGGAATGTAGCTGTGATGTCTATGGAACTTAATAGTTTAATTGAGCTAGGTTTTTTTGTCAGATGGATAGTTTCATGTTACGATATTGTATGATTAATTCTTTGTTTACAATACATAACTGATCTAAGGCTGAAATCTATAGAGCATGTTTAGATTTTGCCACGACTAAACTTTAACGTAAACAAATATTTATTTTACAAGATGTAACGGGCAAGCCCTTTTAAGCCGAAAGGTGGTTGTTCTAGACGTCTAGGCGAACAACTTTTGTTCTACGACTTCTGAAAATTCGAACTTCTTTTTTGAAAATTTTGAGGTTATGTTTCACTGAAAAAACAGCTGCTTTTGAAAATAAAGGTAATTGAAGGTTTGATTGTAGTAGACCACACTAAATTAAAGGACAACATAAGGTCAATGACTTAGAACTCTAAGAAACAGCTGATCTTCAAGTAAACTTTACACTTAAAATTTTCGAAAAGTACTTCGAATTTTCAAAAGTCGTAGAACAAAAGTTGTTCGCCTAGACGTATAGAACAACCCCTTTCCGGCTTAAAAGGGCTTGCCCGTTACATCTTGTATAGTATATTGTATTAACAGGTATTCATAAAGCCAACTTCGAGCCTAACCAAAGTTTTTGCTTAGTAAAGTCAAAGTTTTTCAAATTTAAAATGTAAACCAATCAAAAATAATTACCTAGACTTTGCTTCTCTGCTAAGACTATGAAGTTCGTTTTGTTATTCGTATATCTTATATCTTTCTTATAAAAATTAATCCTTATTTCGCGTGGTCACGGCATCACGCCTGAATGGCTGGACCGATTTCGAAAATTCTTTTTGAGTTGTATTTTTTATGATCAGGAGAAGGTTCTTATGAAATAAAAAATGCTGAACCGATTTTGATAAATAGGCGCAGCTAGTTACAAAATAAATTTCGCCAATAAATTTCAATTCAAAGTTTATATTTAGTTTTTGCTAAGTTCAGTTTGACCAAAGTCAAAGTACGCACTATAGATTTCAGTCTAAGACTGACTGTTTTCTTCGTTTCGCTCCCCCTTGTTCATTTCACAATAAATCCATATCTCTCTATTATCTATTGTCGAACAGTGTTTCATCCATTTCTGTCCAATTCCACCACACACGTAACAAATATTATAAAAAATGTAGTTTGTTTGACTGATGGTTGTCATTCAAAGGTTCTACGAAGGTTTGCTCGAAATACACGATTTTGACAAAAATTAATGATAAGTAATTTATAATGTTGATAAGATTGCTAGTGGTGGCTTTGGGTGGCCACGTTTGAATCTAAAAGGTTTTAGGCATTTTGCTGCAGAAAACTTTTTTAATTCACGCGACTTGTTGACTTTAGGGAGTTTAGTGTCATCTCGCGAGCAAAACGGTTGAAATGGTTAAAACATCGTGGTAAGAAAATACTTCTTACTAATATTAAAAACGCGAAAGTTTGTATGTATGAATGTCTGTTTGTGACTTTGTTACTCTTTCACGCAAAAACTACTGATCCGATTGCGATGAAACTTGGAATAGAGGTAGCTTGAGACCTGGAATAATACATAGGTTACTTTTATCAGGATATTCCCGCGGGAACGGGACTTATGTGGGTGAAAACGCGGGGTACAGCTAGTAAAAATATATGTAGGTACCTACCTAACTGTAAAAAAAGCCAATTAATAATTAATTACCTAACTAAATCTCTCTAAATAACCGTTTATTTATCATATCATCAATTTGATTAGAAATTATGATGAATAGTGGTCCAATTAATTCGAGGGTAGACCACCTTCCGAACATGGATGATGGATCGAATGTTGTCCAAAGTTACGGTCGTACTAGTTAGCTAATGTGTTTCGCCTTAAAACGGCTTCTGGTTAATTGATTAGATTTAATTTTTATTTTATTTTAAGTGTTTCCTAAACTTGAATGACTATTAAAAAAGAACTTTCCAAAAAATAATAAGTTTTTCTTAAGGTTCTTAAGGTTCTTTTAAGTTCTTAGGTTTTCGCGATTTTGCGCAATAAAACACAATATTTACCGGGTTTAACTCGCGTTTCATTTAATAACGGCATTATTACAAAAGTACCGATCTTTCGATAACTTTACAGTGAGCTTTTTCAAGGATGACAGGTTAAAAAAAATATTTGCACCCGATAGGACAAATTGTAATAAGATGTTTCACAAAAAGCTGTAAAAGGCACGAGAGCTGTAAAGTGGAATTTACATTACGAAACATAACGAAAAAATAATATTTGCACCCGATAGGACAAATTGTAATAAGATATTTCACAAAAAGCTGTAAAAAGCACGAGAGCTGTAAAGTGGAATTTACATTACGAAATATTACGAAAAAAAATATTTGCACCCGATAGGACATATTGTAATAAGATATTTCACAAAAAGCTGTAAAAAGCACGAGAGCTGTAAAGTGGAATTTACATTTCGAAAAAAAATATTTGCACCCGATAGGACAAATTGTAATAAGATATTTCACAAAAAGCTGTAAAAAGCACGAGAGCTGTAAAATGGTATTTACATTACGAAACTAGTGGCACGCAATTTATAGTCATTTTTACAAATGCCAGCGGTACCATTTATCTATATATATAGTTCGCGAGTCGCGAGGTTTTTTTTACACACGATAGATGAGCGTTTGACTACCTGATGGTGGGATGAATGGTCTAAGATGTAACACGCTCATCTAGAAGAAGATAGTGGCAGATACAGCAGATCTTAATATTTTAAATGTTATCTTATACCTATATCCGTTGTATAAAATACCCCTAGTACACGCCTACTTGCTTAGTTTGGGCCCAGATTGCGCTGTGTACGTCATGCAATATTTATTTTTTTAATTTTGTCGGTAAAAGGATTTTTTTCATAAAAGTATTTTGTGTAACTTTGACCCTTACGAAAAAAATCCTTAATTAGTAAGGAGTTTACCTATGAAATACATAACTGCTCTGATGTAACGTGGTAATCTTCAGTGATTTGATTATGGATTCAGAAAGCTGTTGATTCAATGAAACAAAATAAATATTTAATGTTCTTAGCTTTAGAGGCATTATGCAACAATTTTGAAATGTCCCTTAAATTCCTTTCTACAAAGAAATGTCAATTAGAAAGGCACGCTGCGCCCTGCCGACTGTTTGCACCACTGACTGGCATTGTCAGTCCAATCAATCGTTTAGTTATTTAAACCGATGGATCTTTTACATAATTCATTATTCCGAATATCGCTTAATCAATCGTCTTAAAGTTAGTTTTTAAAGGTCTCAGGACACGGTCCAACCGCAAGCTTAAGTGCCTATTTCATTATCTTTTTTAAATGGCTTATCTGTCACCATTAATGGACAATTTCAGCCAGTTTCACGTGTTTAATAGTGTACTATCAAATCGTTTGAAACGATCCTGTTTTCTGAAAACGGACTTTGACCAGTTTGTTTTTAAAGAAGTGTCAAATTTAAAAAATTAGACAGGTCACTTTTATGAGGCTTGAAGGTTAATAGTCGCTTGACAGTAAAGCATTTCAAACTCGGCTCAAACTCGGCTTCATAAGTTCCAAAGTCAAATTTTCATTTTCATTATTCCAGGAAACAAATTAAAAGCTGGGTTACTGTAATGCGCCGAAGCGCCGACTACTAGGTAAATTGTGGTAAATCAGTACTGCGGTACTGAACCGATTGCGTTGAAACTTTGTACGCAGATAGCTGGAGCAATTATGTTAACAAATTTTATATATAATTATGATAACAAATCAGGATAATAAATTATCAACTAGGCTACGCGAGCCTTGCTAACTGATTGTTTGGGGGTTGACAGCCTATCACCCTGTACGAACGTTATTAAAATACTGATAGCAGTCGTTAGGTCAAGTTAGAGGCCTTAGGGCGATGTGAAAACTCTAACACTAGGTGAGACACACCACTATACGGATAGAAGTTACAAATATTTTTAGTAGGGACCAAAGAGGTGGAACTCAGAAGTGGGCCGCTTTAATGTAGAGTTCTGTCCCTTTCTAATAGTGTAATTAGAAAGGGACAGCATGAGTCACAGAGGTCTGACAGCATGCACAATGTAGGTATAGGAACACGTTTCAATTCTACTACGTGAGCATTCTATAGTTCAAGTAGTAAAATTTCTTTGGTAGGGACCTATTCTATTCCTCCTACTAATATTATAAAGCTGAAAGTTTGTGAGTATGTGTGCATGTGTGATTGTTACTTAACCACGCAAAAAATACTGAACCGATTGCGATGAAACTTGCAAACAAGCTGGATACCGGGAATAACACATCGGCTACTATTTATCGCGATAATCCCGCGGGATCGGGACTTACGCGTACTAGCTACCCCGCGGGTTCTCCCGTGTAAGTCCCATAAGTTTTACGTGATTGAGTAACAAACACACATACCTACTCACAAATTTTCAGCTTTATAATATTAGTAGGATTCTACTTACGCAAGCAGTTTCAAGCAAGCAGGTTAGTTTGATCGTGTACTACAAGTTTTAAGACTAAACTTTTTATTTTTCCATCGATTGGTTAGTGTCGCGTTCGCTCGGTAGATGGCAGCACAAAGTTTTTGCGCTGACGACGGATGTCGAACTCCACGAGTCGCATTTTAAATTTGAAAATTATGCCGTCCCTTTTTACCTATAACAGTGCGTATGCGTCTGTCTCGTTCGTACGTGTTTTTTTGCATTTCAATTCCGAATGCGTGGTCACTTTTTTTAAGCTGTCTCATAGTTGCGCCGTGGACGGTGGCAGCTCGTTTTATTGCGACCAAATCGAGTTATTTTACGATTTCGGTCTGCATAAGATGCAGGAGTTAACTCTTTTATAGTATTCTGGAATATTAATTTGTTGGAATATTGTTTAGTTTCGCGTCGGGTTCGATTTCATTGATATTTGTGTGTTACTTAGTTTCTTAGCTGTTTATTTAATAAAACACAATATTTACCGGGTTTTACTCGCGTTTTAATCAATAACGTCATTATTTTCAACGACCGAGTTTTTGACAACTTTACTGGCTTTTTCAAGGTTGACAAAACCTTAAAAAAGCCAACCGTAAAGTTGGCGGTAAAACAGTTAAAATTAACGGTCGATAAATATGTATACAATTTCACCATTTGCCATTTACCTACAAAAGCCTCGAGAAAGCGGGCCTTTTAAACAACGAGTAAAATAAGTCTTTAAAAACACCACAGTCTTTAAAAACAAAAAAAAAACACATAAATAATAACAGTAATTTTCAAACATTTCTAAGGCACAATACACTAAAATATTTTCTTTTACTACCAAAACATGGCTCATAGATGAGACATAACAAACTTAAGAAGTACCAGCAGGACGTAAAGACAAGAAACAAAGGACCCGACAGATTCGAGTGACTATTTGAGAATCACTCATAATTCCCGAGTAGGTATTGCAGTTTACGATTTTAGTGCGTAAGGCTATTCACTGCTTAGGTTGTGTAGTGCCTTTTGAACGTCTATAATATTGAATAGTCAAAGGGAGTGCAAAAACAGAAGCGCAATTGAAAACGTGTGCGGCAATTCTTTACAGTTGGGCTGTAAATATAAATAGATTTATACCTGTAGGTATGAATAAAAAAATCGTTAAAATTAAAAAAATACTGGCACTAAAAAGTTTTAAAACTTTAGGTTTTTAAATGAACCTTTTTTTTCCACATGGGAATGAGATTGGCGACTCATTTTAGCCATGCAGCTGCTTTTTTTACTTGAGTATTTTCTTTATCGGGTGTAATCGCGTTTTATTCATGGTTTTAAACGAACCGAGCTTTCGCCAACTTTGCAGTTGGCTTCTTCAAGGTGTCCTACTTCTTACTAATATTATAAACGCGAAAGTTTGTATGTATGTATGTGAGGTTGTTACTCTTTCACGCAAAAACTACTGAACCGATTGCGATGAAATGATGAACAAATGATTTGATTTGATTTGATTTGATTTGAAACTTGAAATATAGGAAGCTAGGGACCTGGATTAACACATAGGCTACTTTTTATCCCGATATTCCCGCGAGAACGGGACTTAGCGGGTGAAACCGCGGGGCGCAGCTAGTTTATAATATTGGTAGGATAAAAAGCGTATTCTATGCAAAAACAGTAGTTTAACTTTCTCGTACAAATACTTGAGTGTCCGAGATCCAACCATACCATGGCATTCCATCGGAACATTCTTTCATCGTTTGCGTCGGTTTCTGGGAAACATGTCGCGGATGAGGCGGATGAGGCGGCTGCCGAAATACATAAACTTTTATTCGGTTTGACTACGCCGAAGGTATATTGGAGGAAACGGGCGCTTTGCACTTTTGGTGCGTGGTTCAAGTCATGAGGGAACTGTCCATTTTGTTTTTTACAAGATTCGCTCTGCGGTTTTATCCGCGTATGCGGAAATAGAGGGATGAGTAACTCAGATCTCCAGCTATTTTTATGCAAGTTTCATAGTAAGTAGTACTTTTTGCGTTAATGAGTAAAAACATATTGTTTTGCCTCTTTAATTACTAGCCCCCTTACTTATAAACGTTGATTAGCAGATGCCTAAGTTAGGTGAAGTTCGTCCCTTTCTCTCAACTTTGAAACGTCATGTCACAGTGCAAAACAAACGAAACAGAGTTTATGCAGCTGTCAATCATCAATATTTTTTTATTATACAAAACAATTCAATGTTTTCGAGTGCTGCTATCTGTTGGTAGTGGTAAATTAGTTCATTCGAGTATAAGAAATCACATAGCTTCTTCAATATCTTAACTAGTGCCTTAGATCTGTCTTTTTTTTTACGAAAACGGCAAAAAACATTAACTTTAAAAGCTTTAGCGAAACATTTTTTTTGCCGTTTTTGGCAAAATAAAATGAACAGAGTTGAGGCGTAGCTTTGCCCATGAATCTTATCTTACTAATATTATAAACGCGAAAGTTTGCATGTATGTATGTGACTTTGTTACCTTTTCACGCAAGAACTACTAAACCGATTGCGATGAAACTTAGAATATAGGTAGCTGGAGACCTGGATTAACACATAAGCATATTTTTATCCCGATATTCCCGCGGGAACGGGACATAGCGGGTGAAACCGCGCAGCTAGTACTAAATAGAAACGCGAAGGTATGTATGTATGTGACTTTGTTACCCTTTCACGCAAAAACTACTAAACCGATTGCGATGAAACTTGGAACAGCGTACATAGAAAGCCGGACTAACACATAGGCTACTTTTTATCCCGATAATCTCGCAGAAACGAGACGTATAAGGGTAAAACTGCGGGGCGCAGCTAGTAGAGCATAAAACCGTCTCCATCTTACACTTTATCCCGGCACCAAACTCCATCTTCCAAGTAATAAACTTTGGCTGGGTAGTAAATGGCTAGCCAGAGGCAATCCACATTGTAATAGCAGACAAGCCCCGCCTCTAAGCTTATTGCAGGTACACGGTTATCATCTATTTTATGTACGAATATATGTAGCTAGAACTATGTGAAGTTTTTCTTAAACTGGCCGGCGTTATGGGTATCCTAGTACCCGACCTGTTTCGTTTAAGCAATAATATGTACTGTACTAGCTGCGTGCCGCGGTTTCACTCGAGTAAATCCCGATGCTGAGGGAATATCAGATTAGGAAATAGCCTATGTTATTCCCCGATAATGTAGCTTACTATGTATAATTGTTTGTATTTACAAAAGAAAAATAAATATAAGTAGTATATCCGTTGTCTAGTCACCGTAACACAAGCTTTGCAGCTTACCACGGGGTTAGATGGCGCTGTGTGTTGGTCACTAAATTTATTTATTATTTATTTATTGGTGAAAGAATTGCTTAAATCGGTTCAGTGGAGCCTATTTGATGTAAACAATCAAATTGATCTCTTCTCTTTATAAAATTAGTATAAATGTATGTCTTAGATTTTTGTAATCAGTCTAATAGTATTGAAGCCTTTTCTTTACAAACAAACAAATTAATTTTACCTCTTTATAATATTATACAGATGTATGTCTTAGATTAACTAGATGTATAGTTTTTGGGTAAAAGAGTTACCTTTTTACTTGACTACTTACACACAAACTTTCATATTAAAAATAATAAATAAATCCTGAAACCAACACACAGCGCCAGCTCTAGCCCCATGGTAAGCTGCTAAGCTTGTGTTACGGTGACAAGACAACGGATATACTACATAAATTTATTTTTCTTTTGTAAATACATACATATTATAGGTACAAACAAATTTTACTTTGTGTTTGGTAATAAATAAACAATGATAAATGAAATACGCCCAGACCAGAAACAAATATTTATTTTTAATCATAAATATTTGCACCTAGCGGGAATCAAACCCGCAACCTTCCGCATTGCAGTCAAACGTGCGCCTGACGCGCCACAGAGGTCGTCTAAAATATTAGTGGGATGTACACTTATTATGTAATTTTCGTATTAAACTGGCCCGACATATTGGGATCCTAGTACCCAACCTGTTTCGTATGAGCAACTAAATGTTACGAAGTGGAAGCATACCTACATACCTATGTATGTGTTGAAAGTAATAGGTCAATGAAAATTCATAATGATCCTTCATATATCTATTGTTCTACATACTGTATGTGTTGAAAGTAATAGGTCAATGAAAATTCATAATGATCCCTCATATATTGTTGTAAATGTAAAAGGATTGGGCAGAGCAGACAGGTTGTTTAATAATCAATACAAGGTGTTACGAGAATTCCATTACTTTATTACCAATTTAAGTCGAAAGGGGGTTATTCTAGGCGTCTAGGCGAACAACTTTTGTTCTACGACTTTTAGAAATTCAATCTTTTTTTGTAAGTTTTCAACATTTCATTAAAAAACAGCTATTTTAGGTTATAGATAATAAATTCAATTAAAGCTTTTATTGTAGTAAATCAAATTAAATGAAAGGACAACTTAAGGTTAATGACCTCTAACTCTAAGAAATAGCTGATTTTCAAGTAAACTAAAAAGATAATATTTTCGAAAACTAGGTACCTACTTCGTATTTCAACAAGTTGTAGAACAAGACTTGTTCTACAACTTGTTAAGTCTGAAATATGCGAGTAATCTAAATGTGATATTTTTCCGCCTCGGTTTTTTTTTCATTTATTTATTACTAGCTGCGCCCCGCAGTTTTAACCGCGCAGTCCCTTTCCCGCTGGAATAACGGGATAAAAAGTAGCCAATGTGTTAATCCAGGTCCCCAGATACCTATATTCCAAGTGTCATCGCAATCAGTTCAGTAGTTTTTGCGTGAAAGAGTAACAACCTCACATACATACATACAAACTTTCGCGTTTATAATATTAGTAAGATTTCTAAAGAAGTTATATTGCTAGAACTAGAATGCTCACGTAGAACTAAAAAGTGTTCCGCTACTTAGAAGCATGTTGTCCCTTTCTAATAACACTATTAAAAAAGGGCAGCATGCTTCAAAGCAGCGTTCTGTCCATTCAGCATTCTAGTTCTAGTAATATAACTTCTTTGATTATACCTAAAAATATTTCTGTGAAACTTAAATAACATTTTAAAAACGAATGAGGTTTGTAACACATCAAATCCTAGCTAAATTTGGAGCATATTTAATTTAGTCTCTTTCAGTCTTGCTAGTAGGTCGTGCTGTGTAAACTTTCATATCTATATCTATACTTATACTAATAAAATCGTGACTGCTGTGTCTGTTTTTGAAAGATATTTGGAAAAAACGTTTTTTAGGGATATATACTAACCGCGGGGCGCAGCTAGTCTATAAATATACGTAATAAATGGTCAATTTAGTTTCACGGTTAGTCAGAGTAAATCCGTTCAAAAGTACGCAAGTATTTGAAGGTGATATAAAGGTGGTCGCACACGTGCTCATTAACTCTGCGTTTATTCGCGACGTGCCGCGCGGCCGCACGTCCTCTCTACAGTATACAGCACGCGCCCGCGCCCGCGCCGGCATGTGCGTTCACATTGTTCCATTTATTATTCATATTACTTAGCTGCGCCCCGCCCTTTTACCCGCATAAGTCCCGATCCCGCGGGAATATCGGGATAAAAAGTAGCCTATGTGTTATTCCCAGTATCCAGCTACTATTCCAAGTTTCATCGCAATCGGTTCAGTAGTTTTTGCGTGAAAGAGTAACAACTCACAATACATACATACATACAAACTTTCGCATTTATAATATTACTAGCTGCGCTCCGCGGTTTCACCCGCGTAAGTCCCTTTCCCGCGGGAATATCGGGATAAAAAGTAGCCTATGTGTTAATCCAGGTCCCTAGCTACCTATATTCCAAGTTTCATCGCCATCGGTTTAGTAGTTTTTGCGTGAAAGAGTAACAACCTCACATACATACATACAAACGTTCGCGTTTATAATATTAGTAAGATTCGCGTTTATAATATTAGTAAGAACCTACAGCTTGATTACTTAGCTGCGCCCCGCCCTTTAACCCGCATAAGTCCCGATCCCGCGGGAATATCTGGATAGAAACTACTCTATGTTTTAATCCAGATCTTCAATTATCTGCATACGATGTTTCATCGCAATTGGTTTAGAAGTTTTTGCGTGATTGAAACACAAACAAACATCCAAACAAATATAATATTATAGTAGAATCACTATATTTTATCTTGTTACTATATTCAGGTGGGATGGTGGTCTATCTGACGTGCAAAAAGTGGGTGAGGGTTTTTGTAATGAAAGTCACACAAGTGTGCCCAAAAACCCGCATTGAAAGGATCGGATTTCTGTACAAAAATATTACGATCCGTATGATGCGTTTACGATGCTGAAAGGTGGACGGTTATAGCTTTAGATGGGTAAAATCTGTTAGGAAAAAAATAATAGCTATAATAGATTCATCATCATTATCAGCCTGTTGCAGTCCACTGCTGGAAATAGGCCTCTCCAATTGCACGACACATGGATCTATTTTCGGCTTCTCGCATCCAGCTTATATAGGTTGTAGATTCCGAAACAATGGAAACCCACCTCACCTCCGATACCTAAGTTAGCGTTAACCCGAACACTATCCGATACGCCGCGTTATTAACAAACAGTTAGTTTTGTATTACAAACACAGGTTTACGTGACTACAGGATGTCACTGACGTGTGCAGCGTTCCTTAATCAGTGATTTTTTCTTCACGAAATGAGGCCTTGCACGACTTTTATAGAAAAGGCACCTACTCGAATTAACCTAGTTTTTTACTAGTAAATAGAAAAACACATAGTCTATTTTGTATCCCAGTGTTCCCGCGGGAACGTGGATTACGCGGGCGAAACCGCAGGGCGCTTTCGCTTTTTTGTATGTGACTTTGTTACTCTTTCACGCAAAAACTACTGAACAGATTGCGATTAAACTTGGATTATAGGTAGCTGGATACCGAGAATACGTAGGCTATTTTTTATCATTATTCCAGCGGGAACGAGACCTAAGGGGATGAAGCCGCGGGGCGCAGCTACTAATAAAATACATATAAATATAAATTATATATGTACTTAAATAAATAAGTATTATTGGATAGAGACGATTCACTTTTGCGGGTTCGGTTCCTGCCGGGAACAAATATTTCTGCTGACCATAAATGTTTGTTTTTGTTTCTGGGTGCATTCTATGTAGGTATTTACAAAAAAAAGTATAATAAGTAGTATATCCGTTCTCTAGTACCCATAGTACAAGCCTAGTGCTTAGTTTGGGGCTAGATAGCGCTGTGTGTAATGTTTATTTAGTCTTTTGATTTTTGACCGAACGAGCGAAGCGAGTGAGGTCCAGTGTAGACGGGCCTGGCGCTTGTATCTTTGTATGTTTGTTCGACGATAACTTGAGTATCGTTGCTTCGATCTTCATGAATTTTGGTATGCGCGTAGTTTAGGTCCATAGAATTTATGAGTTCGAAGATGAGCCGGATCGGTAGGGGGGTTGGGGAGATAGGGGGTGCAAAAAGAGAAAAAAATCAAGTTCTAAAAATTTGTCAATAGATAGGTTTCGTTGCGTTTGCTTGCGATATATACTCCAAGATCTGACATTTTTGTAGGGAATGTTACAAATTGTGGTCGATTGTCGTAATTAAGGAATAATTTTTGTTGTTATCGTTTTTCATGTCTTTCGTTATATGTATTCGTTTAATAATAATCCTTATTTTGTAAAAAAATAAAGCTGTTGGTGTTAAAATCCTACAAAAAACAAAATCTCTGTAAATGGATTCTCGTGAGGTCTCAGTTCGGGGCGAACTACTAGTGTAAACCAAAAACACTATGTCAAACACCCGTTGATGTCTTTTGTAGGGAGAAACTAAAAATACACACACATACACCAATCTTTAACTCGTTTCGTGCTTCGGAAGGCACGTTAAGCAGTTGTTCCCGGTTGTTTTATCTGATAGCAGTCAAGTTAGAGGTCTTAGGGCGACCAGCTGTGGTATCATCTAATTAGCATCCACGGCTAGTAGTTGCTAAGTTGCAGTACATTGCTGCTTTGACGTATCGTGGTTGTTACCGGGGATTACTTCAAAGCAGCAATGTTGAATACGAATGTTTTTTGACAGTAAATAGCAATTAGTAGCGGTTAATGCTAATTAGATGATACCACAGCTGACAACTCTAACACTAGGTGAGAAAGAACACTATTCGAAAGGAAGCTCCTCGTTTTCAAGTTCTGTAGCATTCAGAGGGGTTCGGTTCAAACCGAAGATCGACTTAACGTGCCTGTCACTGTCTTAGGCTGAAATCTATAGTCCTTTGCTTTTATTATTATTTCTTATCGGTTGTGAACCGATTATGGCCATTAGGAAATTAGCCAGTGTCAAGTATTCTAATATATTATGCAAGTTATTTGCATCGAAACAGTCAAGTCGTCATAGTTAAAGTCAAGTCTAGGGAATCATTTGTAAACACGGTGGCCATTTACAAATAATCTTCACGGAGCCTTGGAGACAACCCTAAGTTAATGTTTTGCACCGATTTTCACTCTCATTCCACTTGTACACCTTCACGAAACTAAATTGATTAATATGCCCCCGAAATTAAACAATTTGCACGCATATGAACTAGGTTTCACAAAAATGAAAATTTAGCACCACATCTCCTCAACGAGTTCCCGCCAAGACTCCCTTTGCTTTTGCTAAGGGACTTTTGTTTTTGACGCGTTAGTGGAACGTCGTCTTGAATTTTTATTTTTACAAAACCGAGTTTTATTGCGTGTAAATTGATTAATTTCGGCGGCATGTGATCAATTAAGTTACGCGAAGTTCAACGAGTGAAGTGAAAATAAAAATACCAGTGCCAAACACGAAATTAGCACGTTACAAACAAATGTTCCATGGGGTTGGAGAAAAATCGTCGCCATTTTTTCTGCAGCCTTCACGCTTTGAAAATTATTTCAAACGATTACAGTATAATAGTGGTAGTTCACTATTAGTATTAGAAATTGGCTAAGTTGTCCTATATTGCTGACAGAAAGCCATAACTAAGAAAATAAAAATGAAAAATGACTTTGCTAAGCAAAAACTTTGACTTGAGACAACTTTTACACGACTGCCAAAGGAAGTGTTATGTTTTTGGTATTTATAAAGCGACTTCGACTATGAATTCCGATTCAAAATTTATGCTTAGTTTTTGTATGTAATGTATGCCTTTAATTTCATCTATGGTTTTCGCGATTTTGCATAATAAAACACTTTATTTATCGGGATGAATTGCGTTTTATTCATGGTTTTAAACAAACCGAGCTTTCGCCAGCTTTACAGTTGGCTTTTTCAAGGTTGACTGCAACTAACCAACCGAGTCTTACCGAGAAAAAGCCAACTGTAAAGTTGGCGAAAGCTCGGTTCGTTTAAAACCATGAATACAACGCGATTCAACCCGATAAATAAAGTGTTTTAATATGCTCTTTTGAAAAATA
This sequence comes from Idaea dimidiata, assembly GCA_949358125.1. Classification (NCBI taxonomy): domain Eukaryota; kingdom Metazoa; phylum Arthropoda; class Insecta; order Lepidoptera; family Geometridae; genus Idaea; species Idaea dimidiata. The sequence goes on from OX442342.1 coordinate 5,262,630, forward strand.
GCGATTTTAAAAATCTGAATGTTGCCATCGACTTTTAATGCTGTAGGTACTTTACCTACATGGTACGTTATTTAAAAAACATCAAAGTTGTTATTTCCGAAGTAAAGCGGTCACCACAAAGCCAAACTGTTCACGTTTAATATAACATTATAATTCACGGTGCGAGCAGGTAACGGTCGAGCAATGGAATCCATACTTATAATAATACGTATAAATACCTACTTAGACAAAATCAGATATTGACACGAAAAGAAAGAATGAAGAATTTTCGAACGAAGTTGTGTTTTCGACTGCCTAGAAAACATATAAAAGTTCGTACATGTCTAAAACTTATATGGTAATACGTAGCATTTATCTGAACATTTGAAACATCAATAGATATGGTAATTTTCGATAAAAATATGTTTATATTAGTCAAAAAACGAAGGAAGGAAAATCGTTTTCAAAACCAGCGCCATACGCGGTAAACGAGGCGTACTAGTTTGAAATCTCTCCAGTAAACGAGATGTTAATAGGTATGCTAAATTGGTTGAACATTTGTTATAGTAAAGTTTCACACACTTGTATACGTATAGGAATACACTATTTTTTGTTGTAGTCAAAAATATCTATTAGTTTTGATTTTACAGGCATTTAAACTTACGATAAATATTGAGTCTCGAGAACAGTCACGTGACGTCATTTACAACGCTCCGCTAATAAAACGAAGACGACACCGTGCTGACAGCGCGAGCCGACTGAGAGTGAGCTGTTTGATTCCGCATCGGACGTTTATTTCTATAGGTACGAATTAACGTATCGAAGTAATTCTTTCAAGGAAGTGTTTTTTTGCCCCACAAATTAATAATTTACTTAAGTTATTTATTAGTACAAATTCCGGCTATATATAAATAAAAAAAAATTGCACGACATTACACACAGCGTAATCTAGCCCCAAACTAGACACTAGGCTTGTACTATGGGTACTAGACAACGGATATACTACTTTTACTTTTTTCACATCATACTTTTTTTTGTAAATACATACATTATACATAGAAATACACCCGATATACACAGATACAGATCAGATACAAATATTTACTTTTAATCATAAATATTTGCAAACCGACGGAAATCGAACCCGCAGCCTTCTGCATTGCAGCCGAACGTTCGCCCGGCGCGCCACAGGGGCCGTCAATATATAGCGCATCAATGTCTTTTTCTTTGAGAAAAAATCAAGTGCGGTATTAAACTCTCTCTTGCGGGTAGTAAAACATAGTGCGGAAACCCACAACTTAAAGTCACGCAAAAGGCCCAGTTACAGGGCTAGATACGATAACACACAGTAAACCATAACACTTCCTTGGGCAGTCGTATAAAAAGCCCAGGGCTAGTTACGATAACACACAGTAAAACCTTAAACTTTTAATTAAATTAGTCCGAATAAACTTATTTCCTTTCGTTTCATCCTCTCGGTATTACCAACAAAATAACAAACAAATTTAATAAACTTAACCCCTCAACATAGCAATAATTTCTCCACAAATCCCGCGTTAATAACGTACAATCAGAGTCACAATTCATTATTAGGAGAACAGTCGTATCATTGTCGCACGTTCGCGCCAACTCGTAATTTCATATTTCGAACACCCACATCGATCGGTCGAGTCCTGCCCTCTCTCACACGTGTATAATTAGGAGAAACGACGCGCGGATTTTGTGCACGACAAGCGTCGAAAAGGCCGAACCTTGTCCCGTAACAAATATATTAATTTTACCATGTTTTTTTTTTTGATAATACTAATAAATGTGCTCATAAAAATCGAGCTCTTAATATTTGAAGTTGGAATTTCTTTTAAATTGTTAATTATTTCTTGTTGTGTATTTTAATGTTCTAAAATTTATTACAACAAGCAGTTGACAAGCAATGAGTAAATCCCACTGTTACGAATAAACGAGATCTACTTTACTGGTCAGTGATTTACGAGATCAGTACGGAACGGATCTCGTACGGAAATAAAAGACATTGTGACTTTTCTTAGTTTTTACCCGGCTGCAAGGAAAGGGCATTGGCTTGAGCGGTGAGGGCAGTCCCAACAAGATTCAAGTATCAGTATTTTGGGTACCATGCCGCGGGAGGGTGGCGTCGACAGCTTACTGTTAATTTAGATTCTAGTTTTGTTTTTATTAGTATGTAACTTTTCAAATGTACCTTTCTTATCTGTATAAATAAAAGTTGCTTTTATAGGTATCTCATATTTAGTATCAGTATAATCCTGATCCGGGACATGAAACAACTCTTAGCTTAAACTGAACTTAAACTCTCTCAAACCAATGAATGCGTCAAGCTGAAATTTGTCTAATGCGGGTTAAACCGAGAGATTGATTGACTGACTGACCTATAGGTACATCAAAGCACAACTTAAACCGTTGTTTCTAGACTTGAAAGGTGTGTTCTTTGTAATGCGTAGGTTTTTAGAAATTACTACAGAAACAAAACCGAGGAACGCTGCTAGTGAACAATAATTTTAGTCATGAATGACTCAGATTTCATTCACTAAATCACAACGACACGAAGACGGCAATCATTTTAATACTATTGAATCGTAATATTTATAATAATATTCAATTATTCTAAGAAATTCGACCACACGCAATCACGGGCACACGAAATCGAACCATTTATCGACATAAATCAAATGGTTTCAAATTTGAAACCGGCATGTTTGAAACCTTGTCTCTAATTCCGTTTTCCCGCCTGTAATTGACAGTGACGCGCCATCTTTTCGCTCACTCAAACACTAGCCAAGTCTATATTACCGTCTCTTTCTGGTGTTGGTGTCACGTGCTGTCATCGCAATAACTATTTTGACAATTATGTCTTTTGATCGTGTCGGGTGTGTCGTTGGGGCGACGAACGATAGCGGGGCCTGTAATTTTGTATGGAATTGTGGAATTTTCGGGGTCGCTGACACTTCGAGTTGTCTGATGATGTATGGGAACATCTGTGGGCTGGGAGACGTGACTTTTCGGGGCGGCCGCGTTACGAATCTTCTTTGGTGATGGCGTCAAACATGCGTATTTGTGTTTCTGATGGATCTCGCACTTTTAAATCCCTGCGGGAGTACCGAACTGTAGTTTTCCACGCGCAGTAAAGGGTTAACTACTTGCGTCTTTAAGCCTTAAATCTATAGTGCGTACTACTTTGACTTTGCCAAGTAAAATTTTTGACTTAAAACACTTTTTGGGATTTATGAAGCGATCTTCGCAACTATCCAAAGTTTTTGCTTAGTAAAGTCGAAGTTTTTTATATTTAGAATGTAAAAATGTAAACTAATCAAAATTAATAACTTAAACTTTGCTTCCCTGTTATGACTAGGAAGTTTTTTTTTATTTTATTCGTATATTACAAAATGAATTTCGACTACAAATTCCAATACAAAGTTTATGCTCTATTTTTGCTAAGCTAAGTAAGCAGTAAGTAAGGGAGTAATTTAATATGTACTATGTACCTACTTTGCTTAAAGATTATTCTTTGATCATAAATACTTTTTTCACTAACCGTTGCATATTTACGACAAGAAAAATAAGCGGAACGTTAATCCAATGTCACATATTCAACGGCAGATCGTGAAAGCGATGTAATTTTATTTATCACCTTATAATGAGCCTGTTTACACACAGTGTCAAATGTAACGAATGAGCCGTGACTGAAATGGGAACCTCTTTCTTTTGTGAAGTCGGGTAATGGCAACGGACGGTCTACCGGTTAGAATTCTTTAAACAAAATGGTTATTTAGCGTACTGAAGACGAAAAATGATGAATATTTTATCGTACTGACAGTTATTTAAAAAAAAATCTGTTCTTTAGTGCACTGATTTGGGTAGATATAGGTACGTTTTGGTGGTAAATTAAATAAATAAAATTGAAGTAAGCGAGCTCCCTCATTATCTTACTAATATAAGACGTGAAAGTTTTTATGTATTTATTTATGTATGTGACTTTGTTACTCTATCACGTCAAAACTACTGAACGGTTCGCTATGAAACTTGGAATATGCGTAGCTGGAGACCTGTGATATAGGCTACTTATTATCTCGATATTTCCTCGGGAACGGGACTTCCGCGGGTGAAACCATGGGACGCAGTTAGTAAGTCATATATCTTACCCAAATTGAGTAAACAGAAATATTAAACAAAAAATAAAAAAAACAACACATACGAATCACTGCTGATCCGAGAATAATCAATTCAACGAACTACATTCATTAAAATCAATTTAATAATCGAGAAAAACATACGGAAGCCACTCCACCGGCAATTATCGTTGGCGTTAAAAAACTGTACTCGATTCCGATTACGAGCAATCGGGCAATAATCGAGTGATGAATTAATCGATTCTCTTGCGAGCGAGTTAGTCAGGAGTATGGGAAAATAGTTTACAGGTCAGCTTTCTTTTCTTTGTTAGTAGATGTTGATGTAAATAGGTGAAAACTGCATAAATTATTATTGTAATTGTGCGAGCTTATGTTATGTGGAGCGGTTGAACGTCGTCGGCAGGAATCGTACTTGCCGTGTTCATGGTTGCCGCTATAATAACAAACACTAAATACAGACCTACTTAAATAAAATAAAATTCATTTTAACATTATAATCTTATCGTTGGATAAGTGTGTGTAACAATGACATGCAACTATGGAGTTATTAATAAAATATTGTATTTTATTGTATTGTAAAACCCTACTAATATTATACAGCTGAAAGTTTGTGAGTATGTGTACTTATAGGTGTGTGTTACTGAATCACGTATAAACCACTGAACCGATTTCGATGAAACTTGGAATATAGGTGGCTGGAGACCTGGAATAACACATAGGCTACTTGTTATCCCGAAAATCTTGCGGGAACGGGACTTACGCGGGTGCAACTGCGGGCACAGTTAGTACTAAAAAAAATTTTTTAATGGGTCTCCCATATTCAACGTGAGCAGTAAAACATGCAATGAAAGGAAAATATTTATTGTTTGTGGAAAATGTTGGTTAGGTACCTAATAGGGGTCTCATAGGCCAGGTCTTATAGGTTTTCAGGAAGATTTAAGTCCTGCAATAATAAGACCATGATAAGGCCCATTATCCTATATGTACGTTTGTTACTCAATCAGGCAAAACTTCTCAACCGATTGCGATGAAACTTGGAATAAAGGTAGCTGGAGACCTGGAATACCACATAGACCTTTTAACCAGATAGTACTGCGGGAACAGGACTTTAAAGGTGATTTATATTAGAACGTTTCTTTATCCATTGCTCGGCCGCCACTCGGTTGCAACAGACCGATCGACTGCTCGCCGAGCAATGGACAATGAAGCTCGGACCCGTGACTGTCTAATATGAACCATCCCTTACGCGGGTCACACCGCGGGGCGCAGCTAGTGCTGTATATAACAATTAAGATACAACTGGACAAACCGAACAAAAACAAACAAATCGTATCGAATCAGGCAAAAGAACATAAAAATGATTTCCGTCGTGAGTTCGTACGACGACGTACGACGTGCATAAATTAAAACTTGTATTTATATTCGCCAAGTATTCGCTGGCATCATATCACGTAGGCTCGATAAAACTGGCGTTTTACCGAATGACTGGCTATGTGTTATATACAAAGACTTGCATGTAGTCGTTGCAAATAGAGCGGACGACGAAACACACTCGTGATACGAGCCATGCGGCCGTATACTGAACACTACTCAAATTTTCGACTTAAACAATTAAGCAGTTATGAAACTCATGCGGAACTTGTGTGAATAAAATTTAAACTTAGTTTAATTATTGCCAGTTTTTTTTAAATAGAACTAGTGATATCAAAATTCAACATTATATGCACTTATTATTTATTAGTCTTCTAAAATGGAACTAGTGATTACAAAAAACATCAGTAGTTCCATCATGTAACTGTTAATTGTACTAGTAGCTACGAAGAAAAAAAACATGCTTGTTTTTATATAATTTGAAGGTGTTTAATTATTTAAGTACCTCTTAAATTTAAAGTGGTGTTTTTGCATTCTGAATTAATTCCTGATTGTACACATTAAAATAAATTACAATTAAAAGAAAAAAAATATGAGCCGACACTGAACGCCTGACAGATGTGAAACAATTTGACATTTACAAATGCGTTTTATATAGCGTGGCGAGGTCTTTTCGCAAAAAATTCGTTATGTCATCGGGAAAACGCCTACATGTAACGTAATGGCTTAGGGAACCCGAAATATATGTACTTACCTAAAAATGTTTCTTTAATGGGAAATTGTAATCTTTGCCATTGTACGGCTGGGCTTCGAAAATTTCGTAGCAAACATATTTAACAACTTTCGTCTGACAGTCCGGTCTATTCCCTACAAACAATTTAAAACTCTTGCGCACCCATACCTAGAAGAATTATTTTTCGTGGCGAGGCAAGCGAGCGGGCGCGGCGACCCGAGACGCGGCTTCCTGCTTGGTGCTATGACCCCTACAATACGAACTTTGCCTGTTATACCTTACTTTAAACTTTTTCTATAAGTAATACACTGTCACAGGAAATTGATCGGTGTATTTTTGGTACTTATAGTCGAATCATTTAATGGTTGATAGGTTTTAACGATTTTTTGATATCTTAAAAAATCTTTGTGGTGTCGGTTTTAACCTCCAGTTTGGGTCAAGCGAGGCTTTTTAATTTTATTTTGTATAGCTTCGTCCAGCGATTTTACCCGCGTAAGTCCTGTTCCGGCGGGAATATCGGGATAAAAAGTAGCCTAAGTGTTATTCCCGGTATCCAGCTACCTATATTCCAAGTTTCATCGCAATCGGTTCAGTAGTTTTTGCGTGATTGAGTAACAAATACACATACATATATCTAAACTTTCCCCCCCTCCCCCCGAGCTCCGCCCCGCTGCGAATGATCACGGCCCGTAAGCTCCAATTTAGGCTAAAACGTTTTCGATTTAAGTCTTGAGGAAATGTTGGTAGTAGCGTACCAATATTGCTAGGCCCAGGCAGTTGTATCAGATCTTGGATAGACGTACGGGTGAGGCAATGCTACACCACTACACGAAAAGAAGAAGAATCGTATCTCCTTCGAGGTAGCTGTAAGACCTTAAGGACGCGACTCATGTGAAATCCCTTCCGATTGAATAGTTTTCTTCATAACCGGTATCAAATTAGATCTTCAAACAATGTAATATGTTATTGTACATGATACAAGAAGTGTCCCCTTCGTTTTAAAAACAATAAAAATAACTTTAAATACCACTATTATACAGGCAAAGTTACCCCTGTTTTACAAAATAAATCAATTTTTCTTCTAAATCCTTAACCGCTATATTTTCTTATAGGCATCATAATATTAGAAAATACAATACCTATCACAATATTAGAAAATACAATACCTAGAACCTCTTCATCGCATTTTATAAAAATATTATTTTAATCTTCGTTAATTATTGATTTTTTCACGCAATTCCATCTCGCTCATTTATATGCAATCGGACAAGGACCGATGATTATCATCTATCGCCGCCTTAACTCAAAAGTCAAAATAGTTTATTTCCTTTACACACCTACTGCTCTACAAAGTTACTTTATTTGACCAAAAAGGTCAACGTAAAGCGACTCTTTATTCCCTAGGTGCATAAAGTGCACATTATGCACCTAGGGCATAAACTAATTTAAATTTAGAACTAAGGTTCTGGTAGCATACGGCCATTTCGAACTGGCCACCTAGACATAACACATAAAAATAATAAAAACTGGGCAAATTTTTACTATTTTCATGGACGGAAGGGTAAAGCAAAAAGTTTTGGTTAGTATAAAGCCCCAACTTTTTTTTTTCATCAGCTGTGATTCGTCATTTTGATGTAACATTGTTAAATTTAATTAATATAAAGCTGTAAATATATTTCACGTTGCATTAATCTATTTTTTTGTTGTTAGTTAAATGCTTATTTTTGTAGCCCTTTTATTGTCTCGCAGTAGATGTGTAAAGTAGAGTATTAACCTCGGTACTAAAGTCTGTTTTTATCTTGGGCGCTTAAATCTCACGCTTCACTCAGGACTCTAGGTACATAACTCCTTCGCTTCGCTCAGGAGTTAAGTTTTTAACACCCTCGCTGCGCTCGGGAGTTAACCCTCTAGAGTCCTTCGTACGCTTTGGATTCAATATGACGCCCGCCATATAAGACAGGACTTTAGTACCTCGGTGCATAAACTACTATTACACACCTACTGCTCTACAAAGTTACTTTATTTGACCAAAAAGGTCAATGTAAAGCGACTCTTTATTCCCTAGGTGCATAAAGTGCTCATTATGCACCTAGGGCATAAAGTAATTTAAATTTAGAACTAAGGTTCTGGTAGCATACCGCCATTTCGAACTGGCCACCTAGACGAAACACATAAAAAAAATAAAAACTGGGCTAATTTTTTCTATTTTCACGGACGGAAGGGTAAAGCAAAAAGTTTTGGTTAGTATAAAGCCCCAACTTTTTTTTTTCATCAGCTGTGATTCGTCATTTTGATGTAACATTGTTAAATTTAATTAATATAAAGCTGTCAATATATTTCATATACGTTGCATTAATCTATTTTTTTGTTGTTAGTTAAATGCTTATTTTTGTAGCCCTTTTATTGTCTCGCAGTAGATGTGTAAAGTAGAGTATTCACCTCGGTACTAAAGTCTGTCTTTATCTTGGGCGCTTGAATCCCACGCTTCACTCAGAACTCTAGGTACATAACTCCTTCGCTTCGCTCAGGAGTTAAGTTTTTAACACCCTCGCTGCGCTCGGGCGTTAACCCTCTAGAGTCCTTCGTACGCTTTGGATTCAATATGACGCCCGCCATATAAGACAGGACTTTAGTACCTCGGTGCATAAACTACTATTACACACCTACTGCTCTACAAAGTTACTTTATTTGACCAAAAAGGTCAACGTAAAGCGACTCTTTATTCCCTAGGTGCATAAAGTGCACATTATGCACCTAGGGCATAAAGTAATTTAAATTTGGAACTAAGGTTCTGGTAGCATACGGCCATTTCGAACTGGCCATATAGACATAACACATAAAAAAAATAAAAACTTGGCAAAATTTTTCTATTTTCATGGACGGGTAAAGCAAAAAGTTTTGGTTAGTATAAATCCCCAACTTTTTTCATCAGCTAAGGCCGATGTGTGGTTTCGTCATTTTGATGTAACATTCTTAAATTTAATTAATATAAAGCTGTCAATATATTTCATATACGTTGCATTATTCTATTTTTTTGTTGTTAGTTAAATACTTATTTTTATAGCCCTTTTATTGTCTCGCAGTAGATGTGTAAAGTAGAGTATTCACCTCGGTACTAAAGTCTGTCTTTATCTTGGGCGCTTGAATCCTACGCTTCACTCAGGACTCTAGGTACATAACTCCTTCGCTTCGCTCAGGAGTTAATTTTTTAACACCCTCGCTGCGCTCGTGAGTTAACCCTCTAGAGTCCTTCGTACGCTTTGGATTCAATATGACGCCCGCTATATAAGACAGGACTTTAGTACCTCGGTGCATAAACTACTATTAGATACTTGTACAACATTAAATGCATGTGCATTTACTGTTGTACATACAAATGATCATGTGATCATTTGGCTACGTCTTAGGCGTATTGATTTTAGTGTGGCTTCGGAACGCGCCCTCCGATGAGAAGCAGCCACACGAAACTCATGGGTTTTTTTTTGTGATCATGTGTTAAATTACAATCGTCATAATACAGATATTATGTATAATTAGAACAGGAGCAATCAATAAATTATGTCCATGGATTTTTTTCATTAAGGTATGACGACGTATCATACATAGTACGCCTTTTTACACAATTTATGTTTAATATATTTTTTGAATCTTGTGATGGACATGTCACATACGTCTTTAGGTACCTAGTTTATTATAATAAAGAACACTGGTGCTACAGAACGACCTGCTTATTTTCCAGAGCCTACTTTAGGGTATAGACACTTCATCCTTCTGCTTTTTACCAGTTGCATGACAGACGAAACCGTCGAGCCACGAAACAGCGCTCTAATAGTGAAGGTCATATAAAATTGCATTAATATTATAATTACTAGGTCATATTTCAGTTGAAACTAAAATAGACTCGTGGTTTCAACACAATCTCCAGACACGTCTCTAAGAACAGTGGTTTGGGTATTGCGTTGACATATTTATAGTTTAAGAGCGGTGTTGGTCTAGTGGTAGATACCCCGACTTTCATTCCGAAAGGTCGTGGTTTCGAATCCCAACCGCGCACCAATGTCTTTTTCTTAAACAAAAATTTATGTGCGCTATTAAACATGGCTCTTACGGTGAAGGAAAACATCGTAAGGAAACCCACAGATTAAAATCACACACAAAGGCCTAATGGTTGGGCTAATTGCGGAAACATACAGTTAAAACTTTTAACTTTATATTTATAGTTCAGTGATTAATTGCCAAATACTGAAACGTCACTTAAAATTTAAGAGCTACCTACTTAACCTATTAAGAATCTGTTAAATTACTTAAGTAGTCCTCAAATTTTAAGTGGCGTTTCTGAATTCGGAATCAAGTCATTCAGTCAGTAAATCAATCCGTCATTGAATTTTATACAGGTACCTACATCTTACTTTGCTCTTCGTAATTTCTTCTACGGTTTTCGCGATTTTGCATAATAAAACACTTTATTTACCGGGTTTAATCGACCGTTAACCTTGACTGTTAAGTTTGCGAAAGCTCGGTCGTTCAAAAATCATGAATAAAACGCGATTAAACCAGGTAAATAAAGTGTTTTATTACTCTTCGTTAATTTTATAAACGCGAAAGTTTATGTATGTCTGTGACTTTGTTACTCGATAACGTAAACACTGCTGAACCGATTGCGATGAAACTTGGAATATAAATAGCTGGAGACCTGGAAAAACATATAAGCTACTTTTTCTCCGTTATTTCCGCAGAAACGGGAATTACGCGGGGCGCAACTAGTTATAGATATTGCTAATTTCACTACCAACGCGGAAGCCACTTCTCCTCTAATAGGTAAACCAACTGCAAAGACCGATGATCATCTTCAGATAGCAAATTACCACCAAGAAAACAAGTCCTTTTGACATTTCCACAATAGTGTGTGAATCCAGGAAGCCACGGTTGGCTACCCTAGAGTACTGAGCACCACGGAGGTCGCATCGGTAATTACAGACGTCTTTTCTAATTACTATCTTGACATGCCGGTCAAAGGGAACCCATTGGTAGTAAATGGTAATGTTATGAGTTTAAATGATTGGATGACATATATCTACTGTGTAATTAAGAAATTCTTGCAGGTTAAAGGTGGTTGGTTGTGTTTGTTTTGTTTCTTGTAGACGTGAATTGACTAGAAATTAAATCCGCGTATGGGTGAAATAGCATAATTTTTACTAAAGAACGACCTAGTTATGTTAATTTATACGCAACTTGACTATGAGTCAGGCATAGATATACTCGGATGAAGACAGTAGACTGGTACTCTGTCTCGCTCCCTTCTAGTCTTTCATCTATTAATCTATCTCACTCTAATATATATTTTATTATTTTTTTATATTCTGTGACCAACACAGCGCCATCTAGCCCCATGGTAAGCTGCTAAGCTTGTGTTACGGTGACTAGACAACGGATATACTACTTATATTTATTAGGTACATATTATATTTATTATGTGACTTAAATAGAATTATAAAAAAAATAGTTTAGGTACATAACTATTTACGTAATAATGTTTGTTCAATTATTCTCAGTAAAGATAAAATATTTATCTTACTAATATTATAAACGCGAAAGTTTGTATGTATGTATGTGAGGTTGTTACTCTTTCACGCAAAAACTACTGAACCGATTGCGATCAAACTTGGAATATAGGTAGCTGGGGACGTGGATTAACACATAGGCTACTTTTTATCCCGATATTCCCGCGGGAACGGGACTTAGCGGGTGAAACCGCGGGACGCAGCTAGTCATATTATAAATGCGCAAAATATTATTATGGTATGTACCAACATGCAAACTTAAAACAACGTAAAAGCAAAGCGAGCGGTCAAGTGTATTGACCCGAGCAATTAAAGCAAAAACCTTAGAAATATGAAGGTTCAATCTCAGTTACAGTTACCCCGTCATGGGAACTCGCTTCCTCATGCATATTGCACTACTTAACTACAAGAATACGCTACACACCTTTTCTATACGCATTAATAATCATCATTAAACAATTATAACCTTTTTTTACAATTATTAGCGGTTCTGTTTTGCAATTCAAGCGTGCAGATTGAACATAATTTTATTTTAATTAATTGCGTTGGTATGTATTGAGAGGTATTCGACTTTCCCATCGATCTGGTGAAAGGTTAAAGTTTTAATTTTAATTTTTGATAATATTTTTTTTTAGGATTCTTCTATCTATACTTATAATGAAAGAAGACATGACAAAAAGTCTGTACTTGGAAGTAAAATTTTAAAGAAGTTTTTTAGGACATTTAGGAAAAGTAGTAGAACAAAATTATATAATTGTCAAAATTCATGTCTGTCTGTCTGTTTGTTTGTTCCTTATACAATTAAAAATTACTAATCCGATTGAAATTTGGTGTTCAATATTAAATAGTTCTATTTGCAAGGAACGTCGTAGTATACTTTGCATCGAACTCCAATTAGTAGAACTCGAGTAATGAACGAAAAAGTGCATCCGCTCGAGAAACGCTCGGCCTCCCGCGCCCGTGATAACGCGTTTTTCACTTACGCGGGTGAAACCGCAGGGCGCAGCTAGTTTGTGAATAAAATAATGATTAGAAGGTGCATGGGGAAAGTGTAGTAGCTATAACAAATATGTTCTGGTTGCATTGGTTGCCTGGAAGAGATTCTTTGCCAATTGCCATAATACACACAACTCAGAGAACACAATTTGAGATCAATGTTCACATTTTACATAAAATACTAAAGCTGTGTTTTCACTACGAAAGTAGTATCGCGAAAATTATAGTCAACTTCACAAAGAAGTTGCTCGACACTAGTTTTTTTATCAAAAATAGCTGGTGCTACGCATTTTTTTTTTGCAAAGATGACTAAAACTTTCGCGACAGTAGTTCCGTTATTGAAATACGGTTTTATAGAAAAATCTATAGTATCTATATACTTATGATAAAGGACGAGAGGACAAAAAGTCTGTACCTACTTGGAAGTAAATTTAAAAAAAAAGTGGTCTAGTGGACCAAGAATAATTAGTAAAACAACTTTATATATTTTTTTAAATTCATGTCTGTCTGTCTGTCTGTTTATCTGTCAGTTCCTTTAACAATTAAAAACATATTGGATAGTTCTATTTTCGAGGAACGTCGTGGTATACTTTACATGAAAATCCAATTAGTAGAACCCGAGTAATGAACGAAAAAGTGCACCCGCTCGAGAACCGCTCGGCCGCCCGCGCCCGTGATAACGCGTTTTTCATTTTCGCGGGTGAAACCGCGGGGCGCAGCTAGTCAACTATAAAATAGTAAAATAAATCATAAACAACTCTTTTTTTTCTAACCGTTTTCACGCCTATCCGCTCTTTACACAATCTAACACATTTCTACATAATTTACACTATTAAACATTATGTTAAATTGTTAACACTCATCAACTCCAGGCGACTAATTTCCTGAACAATCTCAATGAAAAAACAACCATAATCTCTTGAACATAAGACACAAAACAGATAACAGTGTCGGAGCAATATGGTTTTTAATTAATTTAACCATCATAACTAATAGTATGATCAATATGAAGTCCTATTTCGAAGAAATAAGGTTGGTGTTGCAATGGTAGATGTGGAATGGGCAGGCTGAATAGGCTGATAGTAATTAGTAGTTCTTATAGGCGTGTAATGTATGCGTTTAGATATTGAACGGTGATGTACAGTTTATTTGGTCCAGTAAACGAGTGATAAAAGGAAAAATGACATTAGACATTAGATTTTTCTTCTGTTTTAGTGATATTTATATTAATAATTTCTTCTATGGTTTTCGCGATTTTGCATAATAAAACACTTTATTTATCGGATTGAATCGCTTTTTATTCATGGTTTTAAACGAGCCGAGCTTTCGCCAACTTTACAGTTGACAACTTCAAGGTTGACTGAGATGTAATTTGTCTATTTAAACATTCTAAAAAGTTACAGTAAACCACCGCCTCATAATTATTTGTAACAAAACGTTCCAGTGTACTAAGACAGAAATTAAAAGAGTAACAAACTCACAAACATAAATACGTTACAAACTTACATTCATACAAACTTTCGCGTTTATAATATTAGTAAGAAGTAAGATTGCGTTGCGTTTTTAGGAAATCTTTAAAACTACGCAACCGATTTTGATACCGTTTTCGCGTAACCTCGAAAACGTCTAGAATGCCAATACCACTCCAGACGTTCGAGTTATTTTTTGTATGTAAGATATAGGTATAAAGTTTCTAATTCTTGGAGTTTTTACATCGAGATCAGTGTTCTACGCTCCACGCAGCTATCTAGGTGACACGAACATGGGCGTGGGATACTCACACGATTGTCTCCTCAACTTGACTTTCACGAATATTTTAATTAGAATAGTGTCACCAATTTAATATTTCTTAAAAAAACGTATTTAAGTATATTTAATTACTACTTAAATACTTCTTAATTGTAATTTTCTTAATTGCCGCTTTACTCCCTTTTTTCTTCTTTTATAATATGGCTTTTCCATTCGGACATTTGCCAGTGTCGAGTATTTCAATATTTGCAAGTTATTTGCATCGAAACAGTCAAGTCGTCATAGTTAAAGTCAAGTCGACGGAATCATTGTAAAAAGGGGGCCATTTTTTACAATGTTTGTTCACGGAGCTTTGGAGACAACACTAAAGTCCATGTATTGCTCCGATTTTCACTTTTATTTACACTTGTACACCTTCACGAAACTAAATTGATTAATATGTCCCCGAAATCAAACAATTTGCACGCATTTGAACTAGGTTTCACAAAAATGAAAATTTAGCAACACATCTCCTAAACGCGTTCCCGCCAAAACTCCGCTTCACTCCCTTACTTATAATTATAAACGATGATTAACAGATGACTAAGTTATATGAGTTTGTCTCTGTCCGTCAACTTTAAAACTTCATGTCACAGTAAATGACAAACGATACATAGTTATGCAGCTGTTACATACATACATTATTTTGATTAAATATTTTTTTTTTAAATTCCTACCAAACTTGGCATGGTTTTTGAAAGCTTTTACAGTGAGGGAAAATAACAATAATTTTAATTAACTTCTTTGCTGAAGTCAGACACCAAAATATCTACTTTACATAGTTGAACGTTTGACCAATAATTTTAAGGGAGATATTCCTGTAAAAGAATTGTCAAAAATTTCAATTCAAAACCGATTGCAATTGCAACAATTAACTCAAAATGAAACTACTTATAACTTGCTATTACTGCAGTTGTATATTGGGGATATTCAAAAAACTACTGGACCGATTTTAAAAATTCTTTTTAGAGAGCCACATTACCGAGGAGTAATATAGGCTACTTTCGATTGCAATATTCCAATAGGAACGGGACTTATGCAGGTAAAACCGCGGAACGCAGCTGGTTTTGCATAATGACTCACAATTACCGAAATTGAGATAATTGAAATCAGGCTGAAATCTGTACCTAGTCCGTACTTTGCCTTTGCTAAGCAAAACCTTTGACTTAAGACAAGTTTTAGTATTTATAAAGCGATCTTCGCAACTATCCAAAGTTTTTGCTTAGTAAAGTCGAAGTTTGTCAAATTTAGAATGTAAACCAAAAAAAAAATAAACAACTAAACTTTGCTTCTCTGTTATGAAAATGAACTTCTTTTTATTTTATTCGTATATTACAAAATGAATTTCAACCATAAATTCCAATTCAAAGTTTATGCTTAGTTTTTGCTAAGCTCAGTCTGAGCAAAGTCAAAGGACGCAATATGATTTTAGCTTAAGACTTTCTAACTTTAAAAGATTGCTACAACAAGATAGAAATCGAACTCACAAAAAAACAACTGGACTGTATCAAACACTTTGACCCTTAATTACCTGCAATCCACTTTACATACAAATCTCAAACCAATTTGTAAGTTCTAAATTAAAATTCAAAAAGGAAACTGTTATTTACGAGATCTTTAAAACCACCCCTCAATTAGACACAAAACCTACCCTATCACTGCGGAATAACGTCGGAAATCCTCCAACAAAGTTGAAAGTCACTACCCTGTTAACTGCATAGCAATTTGCACTTTATTTTTTAAGTAATCAAGTTGATTTTTGAGTGTAAGGAGTGGTGCGATGGTGCGTATTGTCACGGGTGGCTGGGTACGCAACTAGAGCAAAGGTGAAAGAACACGCGCGGAAGCCTTGTAGAAACTGATGGCTTATGTGAGTGAAGCAATGATTCGGCTGTAATTTGTTGATGGGGGGAATAAAGGGTTACATATTATACAGTAGGTACCCTTAGTGTGAGTTTTTCGTAAAAAAAAACGCGAACGTGATGGTTAAGTTAACGCGTGAAAATTTCAACTGTCTAGCTATCTAATTCATTTTCTTAGTTATGGCTTTCTGTCAGCAATAAAGGACAATTTAGCCAGTTTCTCGTACTAATAGTGAACTACCACTATTATACTGTAATCGTATGAAATAATTTTCAATGCGTGAAGGCTGCAGAAAAAATGGCGAAGATTTTTCTCCAACCCCATGGAACATTTGTTTGTAACGTGCTAATTTCGTGTTTGGCACTGGTATTTTTATTTTCACTTCACTCGTTGAACTTCGCGTAACTAAATTGATAACATGCCGTTATCAATTTAGTTACGCGAATTTAACCATGATTTTAAAACGATGATTTTTAAACGAAAAACGAAATTAAACAATTTACACTATTTTACACTCGATTCGTAAGATACAGAAAGGTGACAGACAGTTAGACGGACGGACAGCGAAGTCTCAATAATAGGGCCCTGTTTAAAAAAAAAAACAAAAGTCAAAATAGTTTATTTCCTTTAGATTCTTGCACAACAATAAATGTCTTAGTTGTAGTGATTTTGTTCCGTACCCAAAGGGTAGCTAGATAGATAGAATTAGGTACTTTTGAACCTTTTGTGTTATTAAATATTATAGTAGAATATTGCTCCGGTTCCACTATAGCCTATATGCAACAATGTAAATCATTGTAAAAAAAATTGATATATTATATGTTTTGACGATTGTATTAAACAAAAACATGATCACAAAAACCTCATAAATTATTGTGGCTTCTTCTCATTGGAGGGCGCGTTCCGAAGCCACACCAGAGTCATAGTTGTAAAAACACACGAGTAGTATTTAATATTATATACATTCAATTAAATAAATAAATTTTTGACTTTGACTTTGACTTTGAAAATAATCCTAAAACAGTAGGTACCTATTAAATTCTAGAGTGTAATCAACTTTTAAACACACAAATGGGCTCTAAACGTTGGTAGCTCAGTGAAACTCATTGACAGTACCCAGAACTGCCTTTCTTCTTACAAACCGAATATAAAGGCATGTCAGTGGGCGTATTAAGATGAGGTACGCAAGATATAACACCGTTATTCGATACATAGTTGTTAAATACATTATGTACGGTTTCTAACGGGCCATGTATGTATCGGAGTATTTTACACGTCTCATTCTTACCTTGTTTGTAGCTGGTGTTATGGTATTATAAATGCTCACTTATAGGTGAAGAGGTGAATGAATGTTTTTATTCTGTCACTGCGCCCCACGTAAGTCCCGTTCCCGCGGAAATATCGGGAGAAAATGTAGCTTATGCGTTATTCCCGGTATCCAACTACTTATATTCCAAGTTTCATCGCAATCGGTTTTTGCGTAATTGAGTAACAAACACACATACGTACATGTGTATGTACATACTCACAAACTTTCAGCTCTAATATTAGTAGGATTCTACTTGGAAAAATCTTGGAGTAATAATTGGCCGTTTCATCTAATTTTTAGATGATTTATGCAGCGCAAGCCACTTTTAATCTGCTGTTTTATTGCGCTGTAGAGCCCGGGACGGTATTAGGTGGAGTAGGTTTGCCCAGCACCTATACCACCCTCCCGGCCTAGTCAGCCATGCCCAGAAAGAACTGGTCAATAAGTCTGGAGCTAACTAAGCCGTGGGTTCCCCCCCGACGATGTTTTCCTTCACCGTATGAGCGATGTTTTTAACGCACATAACTTTTCCGCAAGGATAAAGACATTGGTGCACAACCGGGATTCGAAACCTTCGGAATGAAAGTCGGGGTATCTACCACTAGACCAACACGAGCTCTTGGAAAAATCTTGGAGTAATCTTTACATTACATTAGCTGCGACCTGCGCTTTCACTCGCGTAAGTCCCAATCCCGTGGGAATATAGGGATCAAAATTAGTAAGAAGTAGTTACTCTTTGATAATGTCCTAATCGGCCCAGTAGTTTCTGATTCTATTCATTACAAACAAACAAACAAATCTATCCTCTTTTTATAATACTAGCTGCGCCCCGCGGTTTCACCCGCGTAAATCCCGTTCCCACGTAATTATCGGGATAAATCTCGATAATCCCGTTCCTGACGTCAAGGGACCGTAGTAGGCCAGAACTGATGTTTCTAGGATGAATTACCTACCACAAAAGTTATTTGAAATAAAAGTTTTTGAAACCATATTTATTAAAGTCGAGGGTATTTATTTACTAACACGTGAATGTCGTGAAAACACGAAATCCCAAACTTTACTTTAAATTGTACAAATAAGTGATTGTACTCAGTCAATATTGTACGAAATCGAATAAAACTTTGTATAAGAACTGAAGTTAGCTCAATACAGGCAGTGAATGTGTTGAATTTCAAGAATAACATTTAGTGATATTGAAACTAGCAATTTTTTGATTTTACGCACAAAAATTTTGCAAGGTCGCATCTTACGTTCTTCACTTACACATCTGAAATTCGCTGGCTGTATCCCTGTCACGCTATTAGGATTGTATAGGCCCTTAAAGCCATACATAATTTGTCCTCGCTCTTTGAGCAGTCGATTTTTTTCAACCCCGTTATCGACGGCATCGTATTCCCAAAACGACGTCGAGTTGAACTCGACGGGAGTGACGCGGTAGGGTACCAGGCCGGTAGCCCTAAGGCCTCTAACTTGAGCTAAAATAGTATACTAAAAATAGAATTCAAATGGAAACTAATTAAAATAGTGATGAGTCAGATACACCTGAATAAATAATTAAAAGTTTAAACATAAATAATGGATGCGGTTGATCCAGTAACCGTTTTTGACCTATGCTAAACGATTACCCAATTCGAGGACGATTTCATTTACGAAACTATTTCACATTTTATTTCGATTTCAGCTATATACCAATGTTTTTATTTTAAACTAGTATCAATATAAATTATAAAGAAAGAAAAGAAAGAAAAAAATATATATTTATTCAACAAACCCTACAAAACACTTTGAAAAAAAAAACACCAAATAAAATAAATACATAAGAATAACATAACATAATTAAACTAAATGTTAATAGGTTCAATTGACTTGTTTATAACTGACTATCAGCCGAATACAGAAACGTCATTTAAAATTTGAGAGGTTCTTAGATTTGAGCAGTTTCTAAATTTAAAATTAGTATGGCAATTTTGGAGTTTGAGAGCTGCTTCTTTGTTTAATTAGTTCTCAAATGTTGAGTAGCGTTTCCGTATTCGGCCGTATGTCTTTCTATGTATTATTTAAGATTGTGTACAAAAAAAAAGTATAGTTTGTAGTATAACCGTTGTCTAGTACCCATAGTACATACAAGCCTAGTGCTTAATTTAGAGCTAGATTGCACAGTGTGTAATATCGTGCAATATTTATTTATTTATTTAACTAGCTCCGGCGGTTTCACCTGCGTAAGTCTCGTTCCCGCGAAATTTACGGGATTAGAGGTAGCCTATGTGCTACTCCATCTTTTTAGCTACCTATATTCCAAGTTTCATCGCAATTGGTTCAGTAGTTTTTGTGTAACTGAGTAACAAAGTCTTACATTCATACTTGCACACTTACGCGTTTATAATATTAGTAAGATATATAATAAACGTGGAGGAAGGAGGATATATAATAAACGTGAAGAGAAAATGCTTTGTCTTTTTCCGTGACAGCAACTTTTAAATTTGACCGACAGAAACAAAAAGTGCAATAATTACTCCGACCTTACTCCCCTTTAGTAATAAGGCTGTTATTCCATGCTTCGGAAGGCATGTTGAGCAGCAAACCAAATTACAAAAATATTTAATAAAGAGGTTATTTGTTTTTGATAAATTTTAAAGTGTTTCCGACACTTGAATGACTATAATTAAAGAAATGCTTTCCAAAAATTTCCGCACCCGACAGGACTTGAACCTGCATCTCCGGGAACCGTCCCGACGCCTTTTCCAATTTGGCCACTGATGCTTGTTAAAGGAAGTTATTGTTTTTTTAAGATTTTTAGATCTATTTTTATCTATCAACAAAGTATTTACGGCTACATCTTAACAGTTGCCACACTTCAATCATGGCTTCAGAACTGGTTATGCAAAAATGTCTATTACGATCTAAGTACGTATACCTAGTTGACTACCTACCTACTGATTGTTACATTGTACGAACGAGCTCCCACTTATATGTACATAACTTCTATTGTACCTACATACTACAGTAGTAGCGGGTTTGATTCCCGTAACGGAATATTTAGGCCCTCAGGACCTGCCGGCGAACTGATAATCTATGGGACGAACTTGGGCCCCTAGCAAGTACCTAACTCCCGTCGAGTTCAACTCGACGTTGATTTGGGGATACGATGCTGTCGATACCGGGGTTGGAAAAAGCTACCGCGCAAGGAGCGAGCAGAAATTGTCTGTGGCTTTAACGTCGACAATTTCTGCTCGCTCCTTGCGCCGTCATCGAAAGCCTCGTAATCCCAAATCGACGTCGAGTTAAACTCGATGGGAGTTACGCGGTAGGTGGGCAGATCGTAGGGAGCTTCGTTTCGATGCTACGATTGTTTCCTTCCTCTTTCTAGTCAGGAATAACATAATCTTGAACTTGCTTTCCACGTGCTTTGGAATCTACGTTTATCTCCTGTAGGTAAGTCTCCGTTGTTATTACTGATAGCAGTCGTTAGCTCAAGAGAGACCTTAGGGCGACCTGATAACGCTAACACTAGATGAGACACACCACTACACGAAAAACACTCTTGTTTTTTCGTAAGAAGAACTCTAACCCTTTCCAAGACAGGCATTAGGGCGACCCGACAACTCTAACACTAGGTGAGCCACACCAGCATACTTGTTTACAGAAGAAGACCATGCACCAACCCTCCATTTGGCTTCTCTACAACCCTTTACTTCCACGTAAACCATTTCGCAACCTATCAAATCCAATAACTACCAAACTACGCTCACACATTCATAAATCGCCAGAACATGACAATGAAACTAGCTCTTGTAAGAAACATTCGCACGACCGCTGTTTGCAATGTTGTTGAACGTATGTTACATTGCGTAAAAACTACAGTAGGCTACCTAAAGGCTGCAGTGTTGCCACATAGCGAAGGGCGCTTTATTGTTAGCGTTAGAGTTTTTTAGGATCTCTCTGTGATAAATTGTTTGATATAGAAACGTGGTAGTTATTATGAGTCATTGGACTTGGATACAAACAATGACAGATATACCAATGATGTCGGCTTCACACGCGTGTTCTGTGTTTTAGGTAGGTACTGGCAGTGGCTTTCGGTTTTAGGTGTGAAAGTCCCTATTAATTGGGAATATTGGAATTAAGAGTAGTCTATGTATTGTTCCAGGCTTCCAGCTGTATACAAGTACTTACAGTATTTTTATTTTAAGTTTCTCTTGGTCTAGCTAGACACAATTATGGCAATTTGAGAATTGACCAGTGTCAAGTATTTTATATTATTTATTGCCGATAGCCCTCGTAAATGAAGTCAAAAATGTAGCGGTCATTTTTGACATCAATTACAAATTTTACATCAATTATTTTCGATTTTGCGTACAAATAATGCAGAAACAAATATATTATACTTAGGTACCTAGGGGAGAGTGAGGTAATATGATCCCTGGAGGTTAAATGATCCCCCGTCATAAATCAGAGACCACTAGTGCCATCTATCCAAATACGTGTGAAACATGTACCCCGCGCTCCCGCCAGTTGCCTTTTCAAGTGTCATGGCGGTGTGAGTGCTTGGCGTAATTTTATTAAGAAATAATCAAAAAGTGTGGTTCTGATCTAAAGTACGCCTGATTTTGGGCTTTCAAAACTTTTTATATGTTCGTGGTGATTGAAATATTGTTTTATTTGCGGGTTTCAATAATGTTGAACTAATATTTAAGCAATGTTCGATCACCGCACGCGGTATTTAAATGTAATATTTTGATCGTTATTTTTGAATTTGGTGTTTGGGGCAAAATGATCCCCTTCTGTGTGTCTAAAATGATCCCTGGAATCATTTTACCCCGTTAGTGATTGTTTTATAGAAATCATGCCGAAAATTTATAAACGCAAAACTAGTCGACAAAATTGGACTGAAGAACAAATAGCATTAGATGCCGTCAAAGATGGTATGCATTTCAAAAGGCATACCATCTTTGACAGGCATTAAAAAGGCGGTAGGCATTAAAAAGAAGAGCCAAAGGTAAAAATAAAATAGTACGACCAAAAAGAAAGATAGTTGGAAAAATAGCAAGTGCAAGACGAATAAGAGAAGATAAATCAGTACTGACCAGCACACCCTACACATATTATCTTGAAGAGGAAGCCAAATCTAATAATCTATTTGATGGAAAAGAAAATAAATTTATGGCTACAGGTCAAATTCCAAGTTCCAGATTAGAAAAATATAATTTTTTAAACGAAGAGTTGATTATTTGTGTTTTTTTTTTTAGAAGAAGAGTATTTGTTCACTTATTGCTTTACTAGGTAACTAAGTTGTTCATTTTGCTAACCTTTGTAAAAAATGTTGCAATGTTTCATATTTAGTTTTGTTGAAAAAAGATCTCATACAAATCTAAAATACTGCAAAAGTATTGTGCTACTTGTTTATATGCTAAAATTGTACAATACATACGATTAAAATAAACAGGTCGTTGTTTTATTTCACTGATATTTATTGATTTATGGTATAAAATGATCCCTGGGATTATTTTACCCCTACCCCAGGGATCATTTTATACATAGGTGTGTATAAAATGATCTTTTACTAAACTTTAACAAAAATCTTGAAAACTAAAAAACTACACACATATAATAAAAAATAAGTATGCAGTTACATAGATAAGTAAATTCACTACTTCCAACAATAGAAGTCATGCGGTTATGCCTTCAACTTTAGCCACAGTGAAGTTTTTTCCTTAAGGGGATCATTATACCTCACCTTCCCCTATACTCATTCATACTATTCTAAAAACCTAACATTAAATAGGTAGTAGTAAATAGTAAAGTAATTAACATTTGAACAAATTAAATTGATGAATTTGACACTGGAATTTGACTATTTACACGAATTTTAACTAGGATTCTCCAACTCGAGGCCTTTACATAAGCGCGTTGATAAAATGCTTAATTTAATTTAAAAAAATCAACTAGATTAAAATCAGAAAAATATTTTTAATTTCAATACAACATCGCGAAAACTGAAGAAAAATCTGCCCAACATAATTAATTATTCAATGGTCTAGCATTCTTTTGTTTTCGCCAAGTTGGAATTAATTATAAGTTATTTTTCCGTTTTAAGTTGTTAAGTGTTATGCCCGATATTTTTTCTTAAAAATATTTCCACATTTTAAAATATTCACTAGCTAAATTAATTATTAAAAAATATTGGTGTAAATCTCTAAAATGTAAAATCTTCTAATTAACGGATACCGTTTCTCGCGACCTCTAGTTTAGAAAGGTAAGTAATTTACAACGGCAATTAAGACAAAAAACTTCTATTTCATGTGGTCTATGTACATACGGGGCTATTGTCTTGGAAAAAATATACTTTAATACGTACATAAAGTAAATTATCAGATTTTCGCACGGTGCCGCACTAACTGTATACCTAGCTATAAAATGCACAGGATGTTTGACTTTCAGGTTTATTTTTAGAATTTAGTTGTTTATCGCGCTTTCATAATATATTATGTATAATATATATGTATTTAGAAAAGAAAAATAAATATAAGTCGTATATCCGTTGTCTAGTCAGCGTAACACAAGCTTAGCAGCTTACCATGGGGCTAGATGGCACTGTATGTTGGGCACAGAATTTATTTATTTATATAAGGTTGTTATAGCTGCGCCCGTGTAAGTCCCGTTCCCGCTATATATTCCAAGTTTCATCGCAATCGGTTTAGTAGTTTTTGCTTGCGTGATTGAGTAGCAAAGTCGCATACATACATGGAAACTTAGGTATTTCTTCTACTTGCCTAAATTACTATTGACTTAGTCGCAATGAGATAAGACGCGAATATGATTATGAAAATTGATCCTCCTGTATACAAGTTTAGTGAGGCAATTAATACGTTTGCAACACTACATAGATTGCGACAGAGTTACGCGCAGCCATCCTTGACCGGCGCCCGCGCACCGTGCACCGTTCCCAAATATTTAATTTATTTCGTTTCCTTAATTAGGCCAACTACCTACATTTGATGGCTACGTACCTAAAAGTTGATTTGCCTACTTTCCATTTTAAAAAAGTATTCTCAGTTTCTCTAGATTTTTCGACGATCGTTCGTTAGACATTTGGGTATGAAATAATTTTAAGGTTTTTTTAAAGAATTAGGACACAGAAAAATTCGATAGTATATTATCGACCGTTAACTTTAAAACTGTACAATTTCATTGTAGGTACCTTGTATCTATATGTAGGTAGGTATGTATAGAAAAAGTGTAAGTAACTTTACTCGTGTTTGAAACTCTCTAGTTTTATTCAATAGTACTGACCTAATTATAAGGTATTAAAATATATGATTTCGCGTTTATAATATTAGTAAGATAAAACATTAGTTTTTTTATCACATTTTTTGATAAACTGTCTAGTTAACATGTAATTTTGTCTAAGGTTTTCGCGATTCTACATAATAAAACACAGAATAAATTTATATACCAGGTTTTACACGCGTTTTATAAAAAATAACGGCATTTAAAAAAACGCGAGTAAAACCCGGTAAATATTGTGTTTTATTAGTTAACTTGTAATTAAAACTTCTCTACAAAATTTCGCACAGTCCCATCCTTTGTCAGTCTTTTACGCATCTTAAATTTGGTTGAACTTTCCCAGTCACAATATAAAAATAAGGGATGACTTGAACAGTGGTTAAAAACCTCTAAAAAACCAAGGGTTCAATTTTAAAAAACCCCTCTAACCTTGTCACATGATAAATATCATTCTTAATTACCACGTACCCGTGTTTGTTTGTAATATTAATTTACTATATTTCTATGTTGAGTTTACATAATTCTAGTATTTATTTTCAAAACAATTATACAATATTTATTTCTCACAGTTATTATTATGATCTATGAAATTTATATATGTTATAAACAAGGGTTATAAATCATAGTGTTTCATAACTTCATATCGTAAGTCATACATAAGTTGTCTTATTTATTTGTCCCCTTCTTTATATACCTACATATGTATATAAACGACGCACGTGTAGCTAATAAATAGTTGTAAGTAACTACTTTATTAACTTAGTAAATGTTAAAAACTATAATGTACAATATAAAATTGTAAACACTAAAGCTGAAACCTATAAGTCCGTACTTTGACTTAGCTAAGCAAAACTTTGTCTTAAGGCAATTTTTGATATTTATAAAGCGATCTTCGTAACTATCCAAAGTTTTTGCTTAGTAAAGTCGAAGTTTTTTTAATTTAGAATGTAAAACAATCAAAAATAATGACCTAAACTTTACTTCTCTGTTATGACTATGTAGTTCTTTTTAATTTATTTCATCTTTCTTAGTAATATTATAAACGCGAAAGTTTTAATGCATAATGTAAGTATGTATGTGACTTTGTTACTCTTTCACACAAAAACTACTGAACCGATTGCGATGAAACTTGGAATTTAGGCAGCTGGGGACCTGGATTAACACATAGGCTACTTTTTATCACGATATTTCAACGGAATCGGGACTTACACGGGTGAAACCGGGGGGCGCAGCTAGTTAGTAATAATTAGCCTTTTCATCGAATTTTAGATGTATTGTACAGTGCAAGCAACTTTTGATCCATCTTTATGACGCTGTAGTGTCCAAGACCAAGTACAATCGATCATAATCTGCAGAAACCAAATCGAAGTAGCGTTGATAGAACGTAGTGTAGGACGTCCTCAGGCACGTTGGAGAGACGATTTGCGCAAGACGGCTGGCACAAACTGGATGCGAGAAGCCGAAAATAGATCTAGGTGGCGTGCAATTGGAGAGGCCTATGTCCAGCAGTGGACTGCAACAGGCTGATGATGATGATGATGATGATTAAGTCTACCTTTTATGATGAGACCTACCCACTTTTCTTCGAATTTAAACGCACGCACGATTAAAAGCTACCGTTAACAAGAATATAGTCATTCAATTACAATCATAGTAAATTAAACCATAAACCTAATGCCGCAAAATTCAAATTACAGTCTAATTTATAAGACTATTGTGGAGAAAACCTGCATTTTCCCACGAAAAAAGGAAAATTAACCTCGGTTATGTTTCGAAACGTGTTGCAATGGCGTGGCGTATGAGTGGATTGTCGTAGGGCACAATCGGGGGCAAAAACTGTAGTGGTTACAAATTATCAGTTTTATGCTTAGATAGCCTTATTAAAGGTGGAGTAAAGTCGGAGTAATTTCACAACTTTTTGCTCCTGTCTGTCAACTTTGAATGTTCTCGTCACAGAAAAAGACAAAGCATGTCTCACTACTCCGACCTTTCTCCACGTTTATTAATACGCCCATTTAAGTTGATTTATCTATAAACTAGCTGCACCCCGCGGTTTCACCCACGAAAGTGAAAAACGCGTTATCACGGGCGCGGGCAGCCGAGCGGTTCTCGAGCGGTTCCACTTTTTCATCCATTTCTCGGGTTCTACTAATTGGATTTCGATGCAAAGTATACCACGACCTTCCTAGAAAAATAGACTATTCAATATTGAAAACCAAATTTCAATCGGAATACTAGTTTTTAATTGCACAAGGAACAAACAGAGAAACAGACAGAGACATGAATTTTAAAAATTATATAATTTTGTTCTACTACTTTTCATAAGTCCCCTAGTACTTTTTTTTTAAATTTACTTCTAAGTACAGACTTTTTGTCCTCTCTTTTTTTATTAAAAGTATAGATATATATAAAAGATAGATAGAGTATAGAATAGAAGATAGATGTATAGATGAAAAAATGTAATTTGAATATTATCAATCTAAATTAACGAGTAGGTAGGTACCTAATCTTTGCCATTGCATTTGTTCAAAACTCCAAAAACTAAACTAATAATTTCCCGGTCCGTTAATCCGGCAGAACATTTGTTTAATAAAATCCGCCCACTCCATATTTCAGCGATGCAAAATGGCCGCCTCTAATGAAACACTATTTATTATTTGATAAACATCTCCAAGGTTTCAGTGCTATGAAATATATTGCTATAAATCTAATGGTAGGTACCTAATTCTTTTAGCTATTAACTTTTAGTATTGGTCAATGGGTGGTAAACAGTTTTTTGGTCCCGTTCCGGGCAAAAAAGGGAACACAATCCGCCCTAGGGTAGCATGATCGTTTCTCGTTGTTTTGTCGTCCGTTTGTTGCTCAAAATAAATAGTCATTTTTAATTAAAACATTCACTGACTTGGTACTTTTACAAAACCACAGATAAAAAAAATTGAAATTGTTTATTTTTTCATTGTTATTTGATATCTTTTGTTTAGCTGTACATGTACGTGTATACATACATACATGTTTTTGTTGGTGTATTTGTAATGTAATACAAATACACGTCACTTTATAGTTGGCTTTTTCAAGGTTGACAACCAACTTCATCCAGTCAACCTGAAAAAAGCCAACTCGTAAGTCGGCGAAAGCTCGGTTCGTTTAAAACTATGAATAAAACGCGATTAAACCCGATAAATAAAGTGTTTTATTATGCAAAATCGCGAAAACCATAGAAGAAATTAATAAAGATCTATTTAGAATAGGTCCAGTTATTATGTTCCTATCAGGGTTTATTAGCATAACAAGAAAATTAAATGAATAAATCTGATGCAATTATAGGCAATGAGGAAAAACGGAAAATTATACAATTGCGTTGAAGACGGCTCTTGGAGATCCGTAGGACCGTTTGATAATGAAACCATTTTAATACTATTGTAATTTTTATACTTATAAACATCCTAGCTGCGCCCCGCGGTTTCACCCGCGTAAGTCCTGTTCCCGCGGGAATATCGGGATAAAAAGTAGCCTATGTGTTATTCCCGGTATTCAGCTACCTATTCCAAGTTTCGTCGCAATCGGTTCAGTAGTTTTTGCGTGAAAGAGTAACAAACTCACATACATACACACATACATAACTTACACGCATACAAACTTTCGCGTTTATAATATTAGTAAGATTTATGGACAATAAATTATTTGTAAGTATTCTATTAATATGAAAAACTTTGTTTTCCATAATTCCCATATTTTCAGTGTCATAATAAAAACGTTTAAGTGATTCTAAATATTCATAGTCATAGTCTTTTCTAAAGATATGCAATTTGGAGGGAGTGTTCTTTTTGTATAAAACCCGCGTAAGTCTCCATCCCACAGGATTTTCCAAAAACTCCGCGAAACCGGAACTAACTGAGTAAAACCGCGGGGTACCACCAGTTTAATGTATTTAGAAAGGTAAGTTCTGAAACTATATCATCTTTTTATCATTTTTTTTTATGAAAGTAAGTATCGAAATTTACTATTTTTATTAAAACTCAGGTCTCGATCGCTTTTGTACACTTTTTTTTTCACCGGGAAAACACTTCCCGGGACTACGGCCGGTGTAATCCGTTCGCCGAAACGTCGGAGTAATTTTAAATTTATTTATTTTTTCCCAATGGCAAGTTATAATTTAATTTTAAAACTAAAAAATACATTTGATAACATAATATGAAAATAAAATGAAACTACTTAAATAATAAAACACAAACAAAAAAATAAATTTCGATTTAATCGATTTTAAATTTACTTGAGCAAACCACAAAATGAAGATTCAATTTAGTCTAAGTTTAGTGTATTAATTATAAGTTATATTGTATTGACTGTAGAATCTTAGTTAAATAAATAAATAGAATAGAAAAATAAATAGAATAGAAATCGCTCTGAGCGATAAGGCCGCCCATTTGTACAACTTAATTTTTAATCTTTTATTTTAGTATTTACTGTTGTATATGTGTGTGTTGTTTTCTATGTATATGTTGTGCAAATAAAGATATAAAATAAATAAATAAATAATAATAAATAAATAATATTCCGCGCTACCATGCTCGTTTGTCGTTGCTATGTCGTCCTTATACAAGGTGTAACGGGCAAGTCCTTTTAATCCGAAAGGGGGTTGTTCTAGACGTCTAGGCAAACAACTTTTGTTCTACGATTTTTGAAAATTCGAACTTTTTTTTTTAAATTTTGAAATTATGTTTCACTGAAAAAACAGCTGCTTTTGAAAATAAAGTTAATTGAAGGTTTGATTGTAGTAGACCAAACTAAATAAAAGGACAACATAAGGTCAATGACCTCGAACTCTCAGAAACAGCTGATTTTTAAGTAAACTTTACACCAATTTTTTTCGAAAAGTACTTCGAATTTCCAAAAGTCGTAGAATAAAAGTTGTTCGCCTAGACGTCAAGAACAACCCCCTTTCGGATTAAAAGGGCTTACCCGTTACACCTTGTATATCGTTCAAAAAAAAAATTAATCAAAAATACCCTGACTACTTTTAAAAACTACAGACAATTTATAAAATTCTTTTTTTTAAAGTTTGTTTTTCCTTTTTTTTAATTATTAAATGTGTTTTTTTTAGCTGAACGACAACGCGACGACTTCGCGACGGCTTATTAAGACATCGTGGTAGGGCCCAATATTTTAAATTTAAATTTATTACAAGTGTACAAACGCGATCGAGACCAGAGTTTTAATAAAAATAGTACTTAATGAGCAAAAATCGTGTGAATTTAAAAAGTGAGTATCGAAATTATCCTATAAAATACGGAACCCCATACACAAAACAGCACTCACGCGCAGTTCACCATCCACATTTGTCCCTGAAAGGTAATTAGATCAACCCGACATGCAACCGACCTTTTTTATTACCATCGTTCGGAAAATATCGTCTGACGTCAACGAATCATTGAGAAAATGGGCCCTACCATGATGTCTTATAAGTCGTCGCGTTGTCGTTCAGCTAAAAAAAATAAAACTAAAAACACATAAAAAAAAAAAAAAAAACTTAAAAAAAAAAGAGTTTTCTAAATTGTCTGTGGTTTTTAAAAGTAGTCGGGGTATTTTTTATTTAAAATTTACTTTATTTTTTTGAACGACAAAAGAACGACATAGCAACGACAAACGTGCATGGTAGCGCGGTATATCTCGAAATGTGAAATATACTGCAACTTAAAATGGCGAAGGGCTAATTTTTCATTCTACGGATAACAGATATCTGTCGAATAAGTTCATACCCAACCAAATTTAAAAGACTTCAAATTTTGATTTTGACTTTGAACTCTGAAAAACAGCTGCTTTTAACTGTACACTTAAAATTTTCGAAAAGTACTTCGAATTTCCAAAAGTCGTAGAACGAAAGTAGTTCACTTAGACGTCTTGAACAACCCCCTTTCGGCTTAAAAGGACATACCCGTTACACCTTGTATATCTAGAGGAAGAACTGTATTTTCGGGCCATAGCTCAGGTTATTCCATCCGCGTGTACAGGATAGCGTACACTGGACTGTAAACGTGAAGACGATTCAAAAAGCGAATCTTAAAACAAATCAGGCGATTGTCTCCGCATGGCTTGGAGCGGGCGCGGATCTTGCCACAGCCTCATTAAAGATTCTAGGTCGTTCTGCAATCGTTAATTAGCCAGATAAGTGCAGTATTAATTGTGTACGCCATTGGAGGCTCGTATCAAGGGATCGCGGATCGCGGAGAATGGTTAGGGGGATTGCACACTGTGGGCTCGTCTGCGGTCGATGTTTGATACTCTTGAATGAATGTATTTATTTGAATGACCTCTATCTGTGTAAAGGCAGAATTTTCAAATCCCTAGATAGAGATTTCTGACAAATAAAATATAACACCACCGAATGAAATACGTCACTATGATAATAAAACACTTTATTTATCCGGTTGAATCACGTTTTTATTCATTGGTCAACCTTGAAAAAGCCTACTGTAAAGTTGGCGAAAGCTTGGTTCGTTTAAAACAATGAATAAAAACGTGATTCAACCGGATAAATAAAGTGTTTTATTATGCATAATCGCGAAAACCATAGAAGAAATTATGTCCCTATGATATTTAAAAGCCAGTCGAAAATAGATTTAAGTGGCGTGCAATTGGAGAGGCCTATGTCCAGCAGTGGATTGCAACAGGCTGATGATGATGATGATGATATTTAAAAAGAAAATAAATCTAAATTTAGAAGGCTTTTAAATTTGGCTGGGTTCGAACTTATTCGACGGATATTTTTTATGCGTGGAATGAATAATCAGGCCTAAATGAATTTATTTTTCATAAAATATTATACAAAGTTATCACACCGTAACAGACGCAGAGAAAGTTTAAATGTCTGAAAAATCCCCTTTCGGCTTAAATAATATCGTACTTAAAACATGCTATTTCGGTGAAGAAGTTAGAGGCTTTATCTATAGTTCGTACTTTGACTTTGCTCAGACTGAGCTTAGCAAAAACTAAGCATAAACTTTGAATTGGAATTTATGGTTGAAATTCATTTACTAAATATACGAATAAAATAAAAAGAACTTTATAGTCATACATAACAAAGAAGCAAAGTTTAGGTCATTATTTTTGATAGATTCAGATTCTAAATTTGAAAAACTTCGACTTTACTAAGCACAAACTTTGAATATTTGCGAAGATCGCTTTATAAATATCAAAAATTGTCTTAAGTCAAAGTTTTTGCTTAGCAAAGTTAAAGTACGGACTACAGATTTCAGCCTTAGAACAAGTATCGATAAAAAGGTTTTGCTCTTTAAAACAAATATTTAAAAGTCTCGCCGATGTGTAGTAAGCTTTATCGCGTGGATTTTCGTAGTAGAACATTCGACTTCACAGATTTCTTTAAGGCCGTTAGATATGTAAGTACTCTACTGCAATGCTTTGAAAGAATTCTTGCAGACGGCGATAGATGATAATTATCAGTCCTTGTCCGATTGCATAGAAATGAGCGAGATAGAATTGCATGAAAAAATCTGTAATTTCTCGTAAAATCAATCATTAACGATGATTAAAATAATATATTTTTAAAATTCGATGAGGAGGCATCATAATATTAAAATACAATACTTAGGGGTATTGTATTTTAATATTATGATGCCTATAAGAAAATATAGCGGTTAAGGTTTTAGAAGAAAAATTGATTTATTTTGTAAAACAGGGGTAACTTTGCCTGTGTAAAAGTGCTATTGTTTTTGAAATGTAGGGGTCACTTCTTGTATCATGTACAATAACATAATATATTGTTTAAAGATGTATTTGTTACCGTACCGGTTATGAAGAAAAATATTCAATCGGAAGGGATTTCAGCTCGATTCACATAATCAGTCGCGTCCTTAAAAAGGTAACAGATATTCTGGACATGCGGACTTCTAGTATTTTCGTAGAAATGGGCAAATTGAAATTTGAATGTAACTACCCTAAATACGCCGACTTAATGCTTTGTCTTGCTCTTGTTAGTGATAATCAATGTTAGCGAAAAGGTGACAAAAGCTGAGTTCACGATAGTCGTTTGTGCGAATTTTCGAACGTAATTGTTAGGTTATTATATAAAAAACAAAAACTGTGACCAACACACAGCGCCATCTAGCCCCATGGTAAGCTGCTACGGCTTGTGTTACGGTGACTAGACAACGGATATACTACTTATATTTATTTTTCTTTTGTAAATACATACATATTATACATAGAAATACGCCCAGACCAGATACAAATATTTATTTTAAGCATAAATATTTGCACCCAGCGGGAATCGAACCCGCAACCTTCTGTATTGCAGCCAAGCGTTCGCCCGACGCGCCACAGAGGTCGTCATATTATAAAGCTGAATTATGCGAAAAACTAAAAAAAAAAACGATTTGGGTCTCAAGTAGCATCTTCGAGAATACATTCTACGTATATTTTATGAAATAAGAAAGGTAGTGGCGCATTGGCGCTGAATAGCGCGCATGAATGTTCAGCTGAAAACTTAAATTTAACCTTTATATTTACCTTTCTTAATTGTCGTGAAAGCTAGTCAAACTTACCTGTAACAAAATTAATATCAAATTAGTTTTCAACAAAAGTTTACTAAAAAAATGTTTTTCTATTTCAGAAAAGAAATCCCCGCCTTTCTAATTTCTTTGGACCTTATTATAGTTAAACAGCCATATGCTGAAGAGTTTGTTTGATTGTTTGCTTGAACGTGGTAATATCAGAATACTGGTCCAGATTGATAATTCTTGTTTTTTTTGTGTTTGATAGTCTATTTATCATGGAGGCTATATAACATTCCCACACGACCAATAGGAGCGGAGCATCCATGAAACATGTTGCAAAAAACGGGGGAAAACTGCCGCTTTACAGAGCCCTTAGTATGAGTTTTGATAGTTTATCGTCTCGATGAATCTGGCAGTTTACTTCCATACATTATTTTAGTTCATAAAAGTTACCGCTAGGGGCGCTGATGGAAAATGTAAGAAGTAAACTGCCAGTTTCATCGAGACGATAAACTATCAAAACTCATACTAAGGGCTTAGAGCTTTTGTCGCGTGCGCTTAAACATTAAGCATGCGCGGCGACAGGAACGACCCTCACGCGGGTTAAACCGCGGATGCTGCTAGCATATAATAATATACAAGCAAAACTTCAAATAGCAAGACGGTATATCGAGTTTTGACGGGAATGCGTTGAAAAGATGTGTTGCTAAATTTTCATTTTGAAACTTAGTTCAAATGCGTGTAAATTGTTTAATTTCAGGGGCATATTAATCAATTTAGTTTCGTGAAAGTGTACAAGTGTAAATAAAAATGAAAATCGGTGCAAAACATGGACTTTAGCTTAGTATTGTCTCCAAAGCTCCGTGAACAAACATTGTAAAAAAATGGCCCTTTTTTTACAATTTCCCTCGACTTGACTTTAACTATGACGACTTGACTGTTTCGTTCAATGCAAATAATCTGCATATATTGATAATACTTGACACTGGCAAATGTCCGGATGGAAAATCCATTTTAAAGAAGAAGAAGAAGACGGTATGTTCCACGGTTATCTAACAAACTAAGGAGTCCCAAACGGCCGATGATATCGACACCATCGACACAAAACGCGTATCTCCTCCAAATTCAAATTAGTACGTTTTGTTAACGCTCCAACGCCTCTCGGCTCGGATGTTGGCGGCAAGTTGCGAAAATGGAACGGATATCTCTCGTTGTTTCTCTCGCTTGTTCGCAATTTGAATTTTGCCGGTCAAATGCCTTCGTCCGGTCAACCGGCCCCTTTGTTCTTGGTGTGCTAATCTGCTTTTATTGTTGCTAATTTTTACTTGGATAACGGAAAAGATATAAATAAAATCGGGGTTAATTTGTGCTATCAGTGACGACTGACTGGGACTGCTTTTGACTTAAAAAAAAGGTTCTTAATTTGTCTCGTGCTTATATATTTTTTGTACCTACCTGCATTTATACCTTATCAATTTTCTAAAGAGATAATTGATATTGACGTTAAAGGATAGTATTGTACGTGTTTAAGACGTGTATTTTCCTCGCGATGTATTCCTTCTCTATATAAGAGCGTTGTTTATAGCGCACACATAGATTATAATAGATAGAACTAAGACTAAGAAGAAAAATATCGAAGAATCCGTAAGATCCCATTTGTACTTCGGTACGTAAGTGAGTGTAGAGGGCACCCGGTCACGGGTGGCTGGCCGAGCTAATTGTAACCCGCGACCCGTGACGACAGTTATCCGAACGACGAACAACTACCAACATACACTGATCGAGTTATAATCGTTAAATATTCCAAATAAGAACGCGGGATGGTTTTCGAATTTCGAACCTTGGTTGGATTCGGATTGACACTGGCTGTTTGCTGATTTTTCTGATTATGGAATTGAAAGTTCGCTTAAAACTTTGGTAGGTATTTATGTACCTACGTTTGAAATTAAACACTGGCAGTTTTGCACTTTTTACTATCTGTGGAATTTAAAGTTCGAAATTTAAAACTTTTACGTTCGAAATTTTAATACTGGGTTACATGCGTTTTAATTATTTTCCTAATGGAATTTGAAATTGAATACTGGCAGTAGTAGAAACTACCGTTTTTTTACCTTCCCAAGTTTATCTAATGGTTAAGTACCTACCTTATAGCACGATAAGATGATAAAGTGTTTTTTTTTAATTTTGTCTAAATTATTATTAACTAATAAGTAACTAATAAGTTCCCGCGGGAATATCGGGATAAAAAGTAGCCTATGTGTAAATCTAGGTCCCCAGCTACCTATATTCCAAGTTTCATCGCAATCGGTTCAGTAGTTTTTGTGCGAAAGAGTAACAACCTCACATACATACATACTTACATACAAACTTTAGCTTTTATAATTGACCGAACGAGCGAAGCGAGTGAGGTCCAGTGTAGACGGGCCTGGCGCTTGTATCTTTGTATCTTTGTATGTTTGTTCGACGATAACTTGAGTATCGTTGCTTCGATCTTCATGAATTTTGGTATGAGCGTAGTTTATGAGTTCGAAGATGAGCCGGATCGGTAGGGGGGTTGGGGAGATAGGGGGTGCAAAAAGAGAAAAAAATCAAGTTCTAAAAATTTGTCAATAGATGGCGCTCGACATCCCTCGTAGATCGCGGTATCGTTGCGTTTGCTTGCGATATATGCTCCAAGATCTAACATTTTTGTAGGGAATGTAAACGTCCATTAATGTTCAATGTAAATAATTCATATTTATGTTACAAATTGGGGGCGATTGTCGTAATTCGGAAATAATTCTTGTTATGTTATCGTTTATCTTGTCTTTCGTTATATTATTCGTTTAATAATAATTCTTATTTTTTAAAAATATAAAGCTGTTGTGTTGGTGTTAAAATCCTACAAAAAACAAAATCTCTGTAAATGGATTCTCGTGAGGTCTCAGTTCGGGGCGAACTACTAGTATTAGTAAGATTTTATAAAGAGGAATGATTTGTTTGTTTGATAGTTTTTTAATAAAGACTCAGTAGTATTCAGTACATTGATGGTGGATACGCACTTTTATTGCCTGATAGTACCTACCTGTAATTACATACCTGTAATGTTGTACATAACTAAGGATATAGTTTTTCTAGTTTGACGTAGTAATGTAACTAATCTAAAGATTACCTTGTCAAATAAAAAAACCGGTCAAGCGCGTGTTTTATTTGCAAACCCATGGCTATGGTTCCGTAGTTCGAAAACATAGGCATAATATTTACTGTTCTCATACAAACGAGCGAGACGAAAAGAGAAAACAATCATATAACTATCTTAAAAATTAAGGTCAAACATTTTGGTATGTTTTTTTAATAAACAAAGTCAAAGTCAAAATAGTTTATTTCCTCTAGATTCTTGTACAACATTAAATGCAACATGATCATTTGGCTACGTCTTAGGTGTATTGATTTTAGTGTGGCTTCCGAAAGCGCCCTCCGATTAGAAGAAGCCACAAGAAACTCATGGGGTTTTTAACGATAGAGATCAATATCAATAGTATATGTGATAATAATGGTCTAAGATGTGCCGGGCTCCTCTAGAAGATAGGAAACGATTGTGGATCAATATTCGCAAAAAAATAGTACGATATACCTCTACACAATTTAATTTACTAAAACATAAGTGTAAAAATCTAGTAAAAACAATAAGAATTAATATAATCCGCGCTACCCTGCTCGTTTGTCGTTGCTATGTCTTCCTTTGGTCGTTCAAAAAAATGAAGTTAATTTTAAATAAAAAATACCCCGACTACTTTATTGTGTAAAAACCACAGACAATTAAACAAATTTTTTTTTTAAGATTGTTTTTTTTTTATTTGATGTGTTTTTAATTTTATTTATTTTCAGCTGGACGACTTATAAGACATAATGGTAGGGCCCAATAAGTCAATAAATTACAAAACTCACAATCAAATCTTTTACTTATTCACACCATTTTCTTTCATTTTTTTCACACTAGGACTCTTAATAGTTACTAAAAACAGGAAACAGTATAAAACTCATTAACCAAAGCGCTTGCTTGACTGCGTTACCATTTTACTTACAGAACCCTAAAAGAGTTAATGAACATCGATTATATTCTCAAACCTTGGAACTTGATAAATAGTTAACAATAAGTACCTACCTACATAAAGTATTATTACAATTAAAACTTGTAAATAACAAGTTAATAAGCTTGATTTAAAATTAGCTGGGTCCCGCCGGAATTTCGGGATAAAAATTATCCTAAATTATATTTCAGGTCTTCAGCCATCTACATAGCTAAGCTTATTATACAATCATACTTCTTCTTCTTTAAAATGGCTTTTCCATTCGGACATTTGCCAGTGTCAAGTATTATCAATATTTGCAAGTTATTTGCATTGAACGAAACAGTCAAGTCGTCATAGTTAAAGTCAAGTCGAGGAAATCATTGTAAAAAGGGGGCCATTTCTACAATGTTTGTTCTCGGAACTTTGGAGACAACACTAAGCTAAAGTCAATGTTTTGTACCGATTTTCACTTTTATTTACACTTGAACACCTTCACGAAACTAAATTGATTAATATGCCCCCGAAATTAAATAATTTACAAACATTTAAACTAAGTTTCACAAAAATGAAAATTTAGCAACACATCTCCTCAACGCATTGCCGCCAAAACTCCTACAATCATACTTACACAGAAACTTTTACCTTTAAAATAATTATCAGAACTACAAAAAATGAGCTGTCACGGGACGCCTGACAGATGTGAAAAATTTGACTTTGACAGATATGCGTATCGCCACGCCAACACTCTGGTTGAGTTTTTGGCGGAAACGCGTTGAGGAGATGTGTAATTGCTAAATTTTCATCTTTGTGAAACCTAGTTCAAATGCGTGCAAATTGTTTAATTTCGGGATTAATCAATTTAGTTTTGTGAAGGTGTACGTAAGTGCAATGAAGGTGAAAATCGATGCAAAACATGGACTTTAGCGTTGTCTCGAAAGCTCCGTGGACAATCTTTGTAATTGGCCGCCGTGCTTATAAATGATTCTCTAGACTTGAATTTAACTATGATGACTTGACTGTTTCGATGCAAATAACTTGCATAATATATTAATAATACTTGACACTGGCTAATTTCCTAATGGCCATAACCAGTTCACAACCGATAAGAAATAAAATAAATCGCGGGAGCGGGACTTACTTGAGCGCAGCTAAAGCAATAAGCAACAAAGCCGTTTTCAGGAAACAAACACGATTGGATACTGCTATAATCATAGTAGGAAGAGTTTTAAAACCTCCTAATGAATTTATTCGTAAATTCAACGAATACAGTATTATAATAACAACGTTGACAAACGAAGGGCCCCAATAACTTCACATAAATTACAATTATTACAGCGTCCTTGAATTCTCGCTTCATTTCACACATTGTGACCATCTCGTATTCACAAAGTAGTTATAGGATGATTTTATTTGTCATCGAATGCATTTAATTTTCGAATATAATTTTTTTGGAGTTTTGGCGGGAATGCGTTGAGGAGATGTGTTGCTTTTTTATTTTTGTGAAACTTAGTTCAATTGCGTGTAGATTGTTTAATTTGGGGGGGCATATTAATCAATTTAGTTTCGTGAAGGTGGACAAGTGTAAATAAAAATGAGAATCGGTGCAAAACATTGACTTTAGCTTAGTGTTCTATCCAAAGCTCCGTGAACAAACATTGTGAAAAATGGCCCCCTTTTTACAATGATTTCCTAGACTTGAGTTTAACTATGACGACTTGACTGTTTCGTTCGATGCAAATAACCTGCAAATACTGATAATACTTGACACTGGCAAATGTCCGAATGAAAAAGCCATTTTAAAGAAGAAGAATAGAATATTTGAAACGTAGACGTCGAAGTTCGAGCTTTGCGTTTAGTAATGTAAAATTGCACTTTATTGGGGGCAACGGAAAATAACCTAGGAGTCTTCAAGTTTAGCGTGAATAGGTATTTTCTAGGTATGCATGCTACATCGTTGACCTCATCGTCGCTTCCCATCAGGTGAGATGAGGTCAAATGCCTATTAAGTTTGAAAAAATCTTTTCCATTCAATGTGGTAAGTAATAATACCTAATAAGGAAAACACACCCACAGAGTACAGACACATAGATACAGATTAAATATAGAAATCAGTTATAGATAGACAGACTATTGCAATAAACTTTCCACGATTTGTTAACACAGTTATTTTAAAACACTTTATTTATCCGGTTTTATCGCGTTTTTATTCATTGTTCTAAACGAACCGAGCTTTCGCCAACTTTACAGTTGGCTTTTTCAAGGTTGACTGTGATGTAATTTGTCTAATTTTAACATTCTAAAAGTTACAGTAAACTACCGCCTCATAATTATTTGCAATAAAAACGTTCCAGTGTACGCAGACTATAGAGTTATTGTAATAGTTTCAATTTTAATTATAATTATTTTTATCCCTAGTTGGCTCAAAAAACTACCATGGCTTCGGAACGCGCCCTCACATGAGAAGAAGCCACGAAGAAACTCATGGGGGTTCTCATTTTACTCGGAAATATAAAAAACAATTTTTACATCAAACCAAGAATTAACAAATCGAAATAACAAAAAATATTAAGTCTTACAAAAAACCATAGAAGAAATTACAGTTATTTTACCACGTCTCCTCGCTATTTGAGTTGAAACTTTGAAGTAACAAAATATAAATTAATGTT
Organism: Idaea dimidiata; assembly: GCA_949358125.1. Taxonomy (NCBI): domain Eukaryota; kingdom Metazoa; phylum Arthropoda; class Insecta; order Lepidoptera; family Geometridae; genus Idaea; species Idaea dimidiata. Next base: position 5,302,902 of record OX442342.1, read on the forward strand.
TTAAATGCGAAAGGCACTCTGTCTGTTATGCTGACACGCCTAAATTACTGGACCGATTTTGATGAATTTTGTCATAGAGATCGATGAGATCTTGGATAACGACCCACCCCCCCCCATTGCACTGTAGGTACAGTGGTAGGTAGGAGTATTCAAATCTTGAGTTTTTAACTGGAGTTCTGGCGGGAACACTGTGAGGAGAAGTGTTGCTAAATTTTTATTTGCGTGTAATTTTTTTAATTTCGGGGGCATATTAATCAATTTAGTTTCGTAAAAGGAGAAGAAGAAGAGTATTTAACATCATCCTGTACATATTATGAGGGCCACGGTCTGCGGTGTTTGGGGAGCGGCGCTGACCATCCGTGTCAAAGGTGACCTAACAATTCTACGTCACACTCATTCTACTGGGTACATTTCGTAGCTGTGCCCTTAGTTAACTTGATTCAAGTCAAAATAGGCCTTTTTTCATCTAACTTTAGATGATTTAGACAGCGCAAGCAACTTTTAATCCATGCTATTTATGGCGCTGCAATGCTTGCGACATTGTTAAGTGGAGTAGACTTGCCCAGCACCTATACCACCCTCCCAGCCTAGTCAGCCATGCCCAGAGGAAAGAACTGGTGGAGCTAAACTCTGGAGCTAACTAAGCCAAGGGTTGCCTCACGATGTTTTGTTTTTCTCACGATGTTATGTACATTAAAACATCGCCATTAGAGCGATGTTTTAATGTACATAACTTTTTCGCACGGGGAAAAGATATTGGTGAGCGTTCAGCTGGAATACAAAACCATGACCTTCGGAATGAAAGGCGGGGTATCGACCACTAGAACAACACCGCATTAGAAGTCAAAATAGGGCTATCAATCTTAGCTCTGCAGTCCGTCATGCAGTCTGTCACCGCCGTTGCGCAATGTTGTGATACTTTACAAAAGTTGATGAAAGTTACAAACTGTTTTTAACACCACATCGGATCGGAATCTATCCGGTATTAAGATAGGGTATTCCGGAATAGAAAAATTTCATGAGTTTCTGGTGGCTTCTTCTCATCGGAGGCCGCGTTAAGCCACACTAAAATCTTTAGATTTTAGACGTATCCAAGAGATCATGTGGGTATATTTGTATTGTAACACGTATTCTATGGAACTAAATATTTTGAAATGGACCAGCGGGGGAATGGACCCTCTTCAAAAAACTAAGATAATTTTTTTGGTTTGAAGTTGTGACACTAAAATGTTCCTGGCAGCCATTTTGTTTTCATGAAGCGCGAACTTGTATCTTTGTAACTTTGTATCTTTGTTCGACGATAACTTGAGTATCGTAGCTCCGATCTTCATGAATTTTGTTATGCGCGTAGTTTAGTTCAATAGAATTTATGAGTTAGAAGATGAGCCGGATCGGTAGGGGGGTTGGGGAGGTAGGGGGTCGTGAGGTCTCAGTTCGGGGCGAACTCCTAGTTAAATCAGTGCATGAACGTTTTGGAGGACACAGATTTTTTCAGGCAATCTTAGTTACTTGAAGGTATCTATTCCTTCTCGTTTTTATCCGTAGTTTTTATCTATAGATTGTAAGCAAACGTAAAAGTCAAATGCGCAGAAGGTCAAAAGCTCACAAAGTCAGCTGTTATTAGCAGCAGTCAGTTTGATGATTGATACTATTATTTTAAATACTTACTTTCTTCGTACCATCTTAAATACGTGTCTGCATGCGATCTATGGTGAATGAACCATTGTACTTACATTTGGCTTAAACAAAAACCGGTTCTTTGGACAAATCCGTTCGGTTTGACATACTCTCATTTATCATCATATCGATAAAGGTGATCGACTAGTTCCATATAATTATAAACAAACAACCTTAAAACGCACCTCTATTCAACCCACCTAGCTTTTATTTCTCTAGTTTTAAAGTTGCAAATCGATTAGCAATAAGTTTTCTGTAGTTAAACATATCTTGGTAAAAATTATACCGGTTGATTTCATTCACACTGCCATGGTACGGTACAACTAATTGTTATGTTAATTTGGACTTTGTAACAAAGTGTTAGAGTTGATTTTTTTATTTGACAGTCAGTGATTGATGCTCAGTGGTAGGTCTTATAGAAATAGAAGAGAACATGTTTTTTTTTGTATTATAAAACTTTTTTAAATCTATATTTGAAACAAGCAAATCATCGTATCAATCTGTTATAAAAATATTCATAATATTTTTGATGGTATAAAAATACTTATAAATAAATTATGAAAATAGGAGTAGGTAACCGAAACCTTGTAGGCTAAAAATGGCAAATATAGTTAAATAGATATATTTCAACAGAAAAGTGGTAATGTTATAACATTTTTTATGAATTTGACTGGAGGCAAAGAATTAGTGGGACAAATTAACGGGCTGATTATGAATTAAGGGCCTGTCTAAACGCTAGACTTATATTTGATTATCTTTTGGTCCAATTTAGATCGTAATTTGCACCTAATTAGTTTCTGTTTCAGTTCTACCATCTTTTGTTTCCACATTTTCAATGATTGACCATATAAAAACGAGTTTAATATTTGTCGTATTTACCTATACTTATTTGACAATAAATGCACAGATATTTGACATTTTGCGAATACCCTCTTGTCTATTTGAGTGTTTGACCTAATGCGTCTCTAACCTATATCGTGTGATTAGATATTTTATTTTAGTTTTTGTTTGTTTAGTTTACAATCTTGTTATGTTTAAGCTTAGGATTAAAATTTTAATTGAAGTAGAAATGAGTAAACTGTTGAAACGTTATACTATTTTAAGACCTTTAATTTACACAGTTATGGCAATAAAAATGTTCTTATTCTTATTCTAATGTGTATTCGTAAGTTTGTGTGTGTGTATATTATGTGAGCTACCACATTAAGTACATAGTAAATCACACACAGGTTTTATGCGACTTCACTCAATTTTATTACGGCAACAGTAACTGTACTGCTTGCAAAAAAATCTACGGATTTAAATAAAAATAATTAGTTACGCACCATGGAAAGCTGAACATAAAACGTTGAAACTCGATAAGTACGAAGAGCCAACGTAACCTCAAAATTACTCGATAAAAAGTTAGAATTTCTCTAGAAATCGAACCGTCTGAGTTATTCGCCTTCGGTATGGGGGGAGGGGGGGGAAAGGGGCATCCCTTGCCGCTTTAATTACCGTCACACACATCGTATAGGTAGGTACCTACATGATTAATTATTATAGGTAATTAATTTTGAATTAACGAAAACGGTAGCGTGACGATCTTGATGCATTCCACGGAGATTGGCCAAATCTAGCCCAGCTTGGAAGGATGTTAGGGAGACCTTTGCCCAGCAGTGGGACAATATAGGTTAATAAAAATTAGTATTTTTTTTTAATTGATATAATAATAATAAATTCTGTCGGCGTCATCTATTCCCATTGTATATTATGCCACTAAAGCTTGTGTTAGGTGACTAGACGACATTTGTTCCCAGCGCGAATTGAACCGGTAACCTTCTACATTACAGTCGACAGCAACGCACCACAGAGACCATTTTCAGAAAAAAGTTTACAAATAGCAAATTAAATCACAATATTTACCGGGTTTTACGCGCGTTTTATTCAATAATGTCATTATTATTAACTATTTATTATTAAAACCCGGTAAATATTGTGTTTTATTAAGCAAAGTCGCGAAAACTTTAGACAAATTTAAATGGCATATATTTTTATAATTTACGAAGTTTTGTTGCTATCGGTACTAGAATTCGTATTCCTTTGCGGTTACGGTCGCGAGTTAACGATTATTCCTGCACAGCCTCCGTCCGTGTGCAGCGAGTGCTTTGGCGCGGGTGGTGCGACTTGCACTCGATAAGTTAACTGGTTCGTTCAAGTATTATAGGTACATACCTACCTACCTACGTAACGATTTTATACAAGTAGCATACTTATCTTATCTTATCTTACTTCTTACTTTAATATTATAAACGCGAAAGTTTGTATGTATGTATGTATGTGAGATTGCTACTCTTTCACACAAAAACTACTGAACCGATTGCGATGAAACTTGGAATATAGGTAGCTGGGGACCTGGATTAACACATAGGCTACTTTTTATCCCGATATTCCCGCGAGAACGGAACTTATGCGGGACCGCGGGTAGTATTATTATAAAAACCGCGGGACGCCGCTAGTATTATTATAAAAGCTATATATAGATTATCAGTTTGTTTTTATTTTGTAGGTTGAACCGGGTAGGATTAGGATTGCTCCCGTATGCAACCTCTAAAGGTGTAAAATTACACCTCATTTTTGAATTTATATAGTTTTTGTTGCACTAAACAGCCGACTACTATTGCATTAGGCGTTTTTTCTTTTTGCGCTTCTTAAAATTTACGAGCTTCATTCTTCAATAACTTAAATAAAAGTTGTTGTAAAATAGCCGCCATTCTACATTGACTCCCTTCACTTGAGCGTTTTTGTATCTGAAATAACATTCAAAATGTTACAACACACTTGACACTGGGTAGTTTCCAAATGGCCATAATCGGTTCAAAATTAAAAAGAAAAAAAAACAGATCTTATAGGTAGAGTGCGTGCCATTTAGGTCCGCGCGCAACTGAGGGGCGCGGGAGCCACGCCACCGCTTAACATTACGTAACTAAGAAGATGTGCGTTTTCCTTAAAGCTCAGATCTGGGAATAGATGTACATTAATGAAATTTTAAAGGCATTCCTAAAACACAAGATAATATGGATTATTCAACTGATTTACGTCATCTTAAGCCACGGTGTTAGTATTTTCGTTTATTTTCCGCTAGATTAAAATATTTTGTGTATTAAAGTTTCACAGTTAGGAACTCCAAACCTATAACTTAATAATATTATGGCGGCTCAATCTTTCAATTAATTGGCTTTAACATACAATATCTTTTAATTTAGCGGAAATAAAACAAAAATACTAGCACAGTGGCTTTAGATCACGTAAACCTATTGAATAATCCATATTTATTCTTTTAGGAATGAAAAAAAAATCGTATTAAAAGTTGTTTGAAGTGCATAATGTGTTATCTGTGGAACATAGCTGGTCCATTTTGAACGGTCTTCTTTAGTATTTTGAAATGCAAAATGTGTGATCTGTGGAACATTGCTGGTCCATTTTGAACGGTTGTTGAAGGTATATTGTAGCGGACACGGGACAGTGATTAGTTCCGATTTTGACCACGCGCAGACTTATTTGGCGCGCACTCTACCTCATCTACTGGAGTACTGAATAGCTCAGCTAGAACGGTAGTAAATAAAAAAACAAGGCGTATATGATAAATTGAGGTACTTAATCCGGTGTTATCGCGGAGCCTCGTCCCGTGAGGTCCGGACTGCCTCCGAAAATGAGAGATGGACTACGGCCAGATAACTAAAATGCTATGGAGACGACTTTAGGTTTGGTTTCTATGCGATGTTTAGTTTGGAAATCCCTAATATGAACGTACGTAGGTAAATAGGGTATTAATTAGGCTTAAGCTGAAATCTATAGTCTGTACTTTGACTTTGCTAAGCAAAAACTTTGACTTATGATAATTTTTGGTATTTATAAAGCGATGTTCGCAACTACCTATAGTTTTTGCTTATGAAAGTTAAGCTTTTCAAGTTTAAAATGTAAACCAATAAAAAATAATGACCTAAACTTTGCTTCTCTGTTATGAATATGAAGTTCTTTTTTATTTTATTCGTATATTACAAAATGAATTTCGACGATAAATTCCAATTCAAAGTTTATGCTTAGTTTTTGCTAAGCAAAGCTTTTTTCAGTCTGAGCAAAGTCAAAGTACGCACTTATAGATTTCAGCCTTAGTTTCAATGCCAATGATATAATATATCATATCAAGAAAACATATTATGTTATCTTTACCCAATACCTATTACAAAGCAGAAAATTCGTTTGTTTGTTTGTTTCCTCTTCAGGGTCAAACAGTTTGACCGATTTGGGTGAAAATTTGCATAGGGTAAGTTTGAGTAATAGATAGTAATATTTTTGATCCCGATAATCCTGCGGGATCGGGACTTACGTGGGTGAAACCACGGGTGCAGCTCTACGTCTGGATAAACGTATTTTCTTTCTTTCTAATTTCGACTCCATAGATTTTATATCCAAAAGCAGTGTTTATGACAAATGTTGTTGTAGCGTAGAGTTAGCGCTGCCCAGTCCACAGATAACTTACCAACTAATTATATCGGTATGTATGCTTTCCACTCGTTTAGTGATGTACCTTAACTACTTCGGTTATATCGACATCTTGAAAAAAAACACGTAAAGTAAATAAGCAATTACCTACAAGCATAGAACAAAAAACAGGTAAGTATAGGTTGAATTTGTATCTGTGGTTTCAGTATAATATAAAAACAAATGTCTAGTATAACGTACTAAAAAAAGTGCAAGTATCTTGAATCTAATGACATGTCCCATCCCTAATCGTTATTTGTCGGAGACGCGAGTTCAAATCTCGTTGCGAGTGAATTTTTCCTTTAAAATATTTCTAGTAGATATGACTTGAGCAATAAAAATAAATTACGAAATGAAAATAGATTTTTTATCATAATGCGCACTATCTGTTGCACCAGTGGAGATTATATGACATCTCCTACCCCCATTCACTATTTGGGGACGGTAGGCCCTACCGCGCACACATCCATCATCGGCAAATCGTAACCTCTCAACGTTATATGCGAAAAGTGCTTGAAGTATCGACAGTCTATAGTCCTAAAACTATCGACATGTCCCACCCCTACCCGCTATTTGTCGACGGTAGGGCCTCCCGCGCACACATCCATCATCGACATATCGTGACTTCTCGACGGTTTATAAGATAAAAGTGCTACCTTATTAACTGTGGTCGATCATTCCAAATATCGATTAACATTTGTTGGAATTTCTATTACTTAGTGTCGGGTTGCTTACTGGAATTTATCTAGAAGCTGTTCAATTTAGCCAAAGCCGGAGTTTATAAATAGGACTTTAAGGCACCCTGGCACAGAGAAAATGATTATCTTTGTAAGAGGAAGTACGCTTTTTTGGCGTCATATTCTCTTTAAAATAAAGATCAAAAAAGCGCGCGGTCAGCTGATATCCTGAAATTCAGTCGGTGTTTTTAATTGAACCTATCCCATACTATGATCAATATAGGTATTGGTATATAGTACTTGATCCTTTGACGACTTTGCCATGATTTAGGTTTCAAACATTTTGTTTAAACTGAAACTTAAAACATTAATTCCACGTAAAACAAATTGAAAACTTTCACAAAATGGAACAGCTGGGTAAAAAGAAGTATTGCGATCGAAACTCAGATGGTGGAGATATTCGGTAATATAAAATTACACTATACAATACAATCAGAGACAAAAGAGATCGTTGTTAGTACCGAAATAAAAATGTACCGGGATTGGTTTCCAAATTAAAAACCCCAGACGAATCTCAAACATCAGCTGATTCGACCAGCCCGACCTATATTCTGAAGAAATATATGACGTAAAATACAAATTCTCAGCTGACCGTTGTTAGTTCCTATTAAAAAAAAACCCAGGGCAATACAACAACATCAGCTGATCCGACTAGCTCGACCTATATTCTAAAGAAATATATGACGTAAATTACAGTTCCTAAGTTGTTAAACAACAATCATAGTCTGAAAGCTGAACGTAGTTAGATAGATAGATAATGATCAATCACAAAAAATATTACAAAAATACATTTAAAACTAAATAATTTCTTCCAGGCAACCTTATTGGCATGGAAAAGGGACTATTTAGTTGTACTGGTAGGTCACGTTGTGATAAAAATATAATAAATAATTAAAATACACCATAAATAATCTACCTTAAATATAGTATAAGTAGTGGTAGTATAGTTAGTTCCCATATAAAAAAACTCCCAGGCAAATAGGTACTATAACATCAGCTGATTCTGCCAACCTGACCTATATTCTGCAGACATGACGTCTAACACAAATCCTAATAGTTGTTAAACAACAATCATAATACCAACGAGTATGAGAGCTGACCGTTCTTAGTTCCCATATAAAAAAACGCCGGGTGAATCCCACGATATCAGCTGATCGCGGCATTTCGGCCACTCTGACCTATATTCCGACGATATGACGTAGCCCGACAACAATAGGGTATTGTTCTTTTTATATTTGCGTGTACAGGAGTACCTCAAGGCAGTCAGTCTCGATCCATTCACGTAGTTTGAGTTCTTAGCGACGTTTGTTCGTCGCGACTCTGAATATAGTGCGTTTTGGTAAAGGATTCCCGTGGATGCTCTTTGCGCATGGGCGTGATGAAATGTTTTTAGTTTTTATGGGGTTTTTTAATGTGCAAAGGGTTTCTAACGTTAGTTTTGTACCTAAATACAATAGAAAAATTACCATCCAACTGTTAATAGTAGTATTTCTAAGTAGTAACTCAGGGATTTTTGTTTCGGTGGCAGTGTGACATCAAATGATTGTAAACTTGAAAAGATTGTACTAATCTTATTTATTTACATACATTTTCTACATCTAGGGGTAACTCAGTCTATCATTTCCCATTTATGTTTACCTAAACGAAAATTGATTACTTACTTAGATTTGTTTAAGAGCAGATCTTTGCACAGAGTGGTAGGTAGGTGCTCAAACAACGCGGACAAAGGGTGAACAACTGTAGATAATAAAACCTAGAAATCTATACTAATATTATAGAGGAAATGTGGGTAACAATGTAAGTTCGTATGTATGGTAAGTATATTAAGGGTAAAATCTCCGAAACTACTGGACCGATTTCAAAAATTCTTTTACTAATAGAAAGCTACTTTATCCAGGAATGATTAAGCTATTGTTGATCCCGATATTCCCACGGGATCGGGAAACATGCGCGTGAAACCGCCGGACCCAGCTATAGATTGTAAAACTAAAAACGTAGCGTGCGCCCGCGCCGCTCAACTCGAACTCTATCTGCGAGGATTCTTTTCCGAGACGTGCTGTGAATAGGTTCATTTGTTTTTCATCATTGTTTCGATCAGCTGTTTTCTCAAGATCCGTATCTGAGGATCGATCGGTGAAAGAAGGTGTAACAATGAACTTAGCATTGTCTCTGACGAATATTATATTGTTTGTTTGTGATGTAACTTGTCTGTTTGTCTGTTGTCTATGTATTGATGGATTTAGTCGTTTAGTATTGTTTTCGTCTGCTTCTTGCGTCTTTGGTTATTTTGAGTTTCTTTGGAACTATCGGCGTTTCACGTGAGTTCTGTTTCCATGGGTAAAAATTGGACCAGTTTTCAGCCAAATTTGTTGAGCCGCTTTTGCGTGATTGACACACAAACATCTAAACTTTCGCATTTATCATATTATTAGATGTTTACTATACTTATGGTAGAGGCTAGTAATAGTTATTTTCACTCAACGTCCAAGTCTTTATTATTTACTTACCTAGTTTAGTACTTAGGTTTTATCGTACATCCGAAAGTTGTCTGGAAGAGATTGACGACCTTATGACTTGTGATGTTAAGGCCTCCCAATGCATCTTTATCACAACTAGTTTTAAGTTTTCGTGCGTTTTATAACTTTTGGTCAAAGTATTCATCTCATCTAATGCATAGAAAAAAAAGCAGATAAAGAAAAACTATCTGCGCCCACGGTTCACCCGCGTAAGTTCCGTTCCCGCGGGAATATCGGGATAAAAAGTAAAAAATAAACCAATATTCCAAGTTTCATGGTAATCGGTTGAGCAGTTTTTACGTGATTGAGTAACAAACACACATACACACAGTCATACTCACAAATTTTCAGCTTTATAATATTAGTAGGATAGGATATTGTGTAAGTATGGGCAAAGTAAAATAAATAAAATAAAAAAACTGTGATAACACACAGCGCTATCTAGCTCCATGGTAAGCTGCTAAGCTTGTGTTACGGTGACTAGACAACGGATATACTTCTTTTATTTATTTTTCTTTTGTAAATACAAAACCAGAGTAAATAAAAAAAATAAAAAATAACAAATAAATCATGTAACGAACACACAGCGCCATCTAGCCCCATGGTAAGCTGCTAAGCTTGTGGTACGGTGACTGCTAAGCTGCTAAGCTTGTGGTACAGTTAAAAACAAAAGCGTTATGCATTCCATTTCACTACCTACTAGAGAACAGATGACAGCGCCGCGACCGCGTCGTGACCAAGGACGACACTAGATGGCCGCACGTGGCTACAATACTCCATTGTCATCCAATAGCTATTGACTGGTGGGAATAATTGAAAGTTAACAGTGTCACTTTTAGTTAGTGTTTACTTTTTCGGCTTACAATTCACCAACAAATTTATTACATTATAACATATTATTATTAATAATTTTAAGTATAGATAGATATTATGACGACTTCTGTGGCGCGTCGGGCGAACGCTTGGCTGCAATACAATATTTATGCTTAAAATAAATATTTGTATTTGGTCTGGGCGTATTTCTATGTATAATATGTATGTATTTACAAAAGAAAAATAAATATAAGTAGTATATCCGTTGTCTAGTCACCGTAATACAAGCTTAGCAGCTTACCACGGGACTAGATGGCGCTGTGTGCTTGTCACAGGATTTATTTATTATTTATTTATATTTATTATATTAATAGTTTCTACATACCTAACGTTGAAAATTGTAGAGTTTATTTAAAAAAAATCATACTTAGATTATGCTTAAATTTTACCTACTCTATCTAAAAATATTTGCACGCCTGTAGGTATTATTTCTGTAACTCTACAATGTTTGTTACATCTTTTGTATCGAAATTCTTGACCAAGTAAATATTATAATCTTTATCTTTAAATTAACTAAAAATGAATCCGTCATATTTTAGCAGCGAACCCAGAACACTGGCCGCATTGCCACGGTGAATGGCAATGCTGATCCTTTAAGCCAAATAGTAATAAGTGTTTAATTTTGCAAAAGTCAATTGTAGGATTCCGTACTCCATTTCTTTTAATTAATTAATTGATTTTTACGCTCACGTGAAGGATATCTTGAAGGATAGAACAGTTACAGAATTTGCGATGCTGCATTTCTCCTTGTAAACATTTCTAGTATATGGAGTAGAAACAAAAACAAACTGTAAAAATATTTAATTAAACTGTTTACCTAGTGATAAGTAAAGACTTTACTTTCAATTATTCTGTTCATACAACCATTGTCTTATCCGTCAGTCATTCAGTAGTTAATGATTATCATATTCGGATTAGGATTTAAGCGCCATTTTTCTGGTCAATGACCGTGGTCGTTTATGAGATCCGACTGAGACTCAGAAGGTTGCGGAGTCGATTCTCACTGTGGAATTTTATTTTTGAACCATCTGCGAAAATAGAACTATAGTAATAATATCTATAAGTTATCACCTAGTAAATGGTGAGACAAATCACTATACGAAACGAGCAAAGCTCTATCGACACGTATTCTGGTACAGAGATACAAAGGAAGAGAGGTCGAATCTTGGTCCACTGCGAACTTCCTTCTTCTAGGTGACCGTATTACTTGTTAAAACTATCAAACATATGTCTTAACATTAGATGATATATTAGTCAAACGCTCATCGAATATAAAAAGAAAAAGACCTTTTTAGGGAACATTAGAACAATTTTCCCTGTTGCTCATTCTTAACAAATAGTGGTTTCGCTTAGAAACATCCTTGAGTATAGGTACACATTATTAGTATAATCAATTATAGAAAAAAAAAAAACGATTTACTTTCGCTTACGACGACTCTAAGAAATGGCGCAAAATCTGGGAGCAGCGCGGTAGCTTTGCTGTGTCGCTACCTATACATAATAATTCTGTAATTTCCGATGACCTCATTCGACAAGTTTATATGTATAAATCATGTTTTGATACCAACTTGACGTCTCACTTCAATTTTTTATGTAGTTTGGTTATAAATATTATAATATAAGTTATTACTTTCTCTCAGATTCCTCAGTCGCCTTCGATATTCTATGAAGAGTCTAGAGGGAGGACATTATAGTCCCATCGGCCGATGGACAGTTTTCACTCTAATACCTCTACAGGGGTTGCATGAAATTATGCATAAGGTGTCAAGAACTGTCAGTCAATCATCATTTCCGAAATCTAAAGGGTTTTTACGAACTTTTCCAAGAACAATTTATCCGTGGCACTGTGTTTTACGACGGCAACACTGTTGCCAGTATGAAGACGAGTGATTTATATACAGTTTCATCGGTGCAAAATGATGCGTAATTTTTGCAATGGTAACACTTTGAGGCTCAATTTTATTTGGTCTACTTTGTTGTGGCTGTTTCGGTGACGTGAAATGTGTTGTTGTTTTTGACAGCTGATCCGTTGAGAAAGGTAGCCAATAATTCTGAGTAATATTTTGAAATTCGAGTTTTTAAATATGGTTTTTTTTTAAGATTTAGAAGGGGGAATGCGTTGAGGAGATGTGTTGCTTAATTTTATTTTTGTGAAACTTAGTTCAAATGCGTGTATATTGTTTAATTTCGGGGGCATATTAATCAATTAAGTTTCGTGAAGGTGTGCAAGTGTAAATAAAAGTGAAAATCGGTGCAAAACATGGACTTTAACTAAATGTTGTCTCCAAAGCTCCGTGAACAAACATTGTAAAAAATGGCCCCCTTTTTACAATGATTCCCTTGACTTGACTTTAACTATGACGACTTGACTGTTTCGTTCAATGCAAATAACTTGCAAATATTGATAATACTTGACACTGACAAATGTTCGAATGGAAAAGCCATTTTAAAGAAGAAGATTTAGAAGTTTTCTTGGTAACTGTACATGACGACTCCAAATAAAATATACTGTAATATTTACAGATCACTGCAGTAATATTATACCATCGAACTCAGAATATTATAACTACCAAACAATTATTATTATGATTTTTGGTACAGTTAAAAAATAGACAGTATGGATTCAAACCCACGACTTTCAGAAACCATGAGGCTTATCTACCACTATACCATAGTATTACAGAAAGACGTAATAGTATGCACCTTGGATTGTTTTCTGAAAACGGGAAATAATCATGCATGTGTCAAATTTGCTACAACTTAAATGTCCTTAGTCCTTCCCAACGACTTATGTGACCTTTCCTACAATTTATGTGACCGATCCTGAGAAATAAATTTGTATGAAACTTGCCCAACTGTATAAGCGCCGCGAAGCTCCAACTACCAGGTAAACTGTGACTATACCAAATCTACTAAAATAACAAAGTTTAAGACTTTTAAAGATTATTTCAACCAGCCCATACCTACATAAACATCACTAAACATAACTACTACTTGAAGTATGCAGCGTACCTAATGTGGTACACAGGTATAAATTCAACGCTGATGTTGCGAATATACGGCGTGATATTCTAACAGGGTCTGTAACGGCAGGTCCTAATTAGGTACTTACCTACCTAAGTATTTTTCGTAATTTTTATTAGTGCTAATGTTTGTAAATGTCTATTTTAGTACCTAGTCAAGAGTAACTGTTTCGTTGAGGAAAATAGTAGTTTTAAAAGTTTGAATTTTGTAGCTACGCAGGCCTTAGATTTTAATATTATAACAGTACAGACTTGTCCTCAATTTACTTTAAAAAAGAGCAATTTTCTTTACTTATGTTGAACAATCAAATTATAGATATCTTTCAAACCAATTTTTTGTTTTAATTCAAATTATGCCCATCGTAAATGATGAATTTTGAATAATAACTTGATCGTTTAATCGGCACAACCGGAAGCAAAGTAAAGGGCTCAATCAAATTCAAATTTCAGATATTATTATATTATCAGGAATTGAGTCAAATTTAGTCACACAACATAGAGTTGGGGTTTACTCGAATATAATGTAGGTAGGTATGCGGTTAAAAATAATAGACGCTCGCAACATTCTGTTACGCATTATGTAAGACTTTGTTTAAACTATTTCTAAACTAGTAGTTCGCCCCGAACTGAGACCTCACGAGAATCCATTTACAGAGATTTTGTTTTTTGTTGGATTTTAACACCAACACCACCAGCTTTATTTTTTTACAAAATAAGAATTATTATTAATTAAACGAATAATATAACGAAAGACAAGTAAAAACGATAACACAACAAGAATTATTCCTTAATTACGACAATCGACCACAATTTGTAACATAAACATGAATTATTTACATTGAACACTAATAGACGTTTACACTCCCTACAAAGATGTCAGATCTTGAAGTATATATCGCAAGCAAACGCAACGATACCGCGATCTAAGAGTGATGTCGAGCGCCATCTATTGACAAATTTTTAGAACTTGATTTTTTTCTCTTTTTGCACCCCCTATCTCCCCCAACCTCCCTACCGATCCAGCTCATCTTCGAACTCATAAATTCTATTGACCTAAACTACGCGCATACCAAAATTCATGATGATCGGAGCTACGATACACAAGTTATCGTCGAACAAGCATACAAAGATACAAAGTTACAAAGATACAAGCGCCAGGCCCGTCTACACTGGACCTCACTCGCTTTGCTCGTTCGGTCAAAAAGCTAATACTTTGCGACTGTAAAAGTAGTATTATGACATCGGGATGACCGCTGGGAATTAAACTGTTATCTTGTTCCTTCCATTTGTTCCCATCGGCCACCCCCTTTGTTAGATAGTGGTCTTACATTTTTGAAATATAATATTTTAGTAATTTAACATTAAGAATTCGATATCTTTTCACCACGCTTAACTAATAAAATAATATGAATTCTATTATTTAGTATTTAAAAGTCGGTTCGTAAGGTCACTTTACTGTAAGTAAAGTCGGTACCTATTTCGACCCGTGGGGTCCGAAGGTCATATTTTACAGTATATCGATCCGTATTTTTCACTACCTACCTAATAAACATAATGAAACATGACCCGAGCCGCCGTTTTCGAATACTGCACGTTAATTTAGCACGCGGCCGGTCATTTGCAGACTCTGAGGTCCATTTGCGATATTATTACCGAAGTTGGACGGAGTTAGCCGAACTTACTCGGAGTCACGTTCGGGGCATTCGTCTCGATTTCATGTTGACTGATGGGATTGCGTTTGGTGGTTGATGGTTTTTTTTTTGGTTTATTTTACGAAATGCCAGTTTTAATATTACCGAATGTTGTAAATGGAGCGGCGGGAATGCGTTGAGGAGATGTGTTGCTAAATTTTCATTTTTGTGAAACTTAGTTCAAATGCGTGTAAATTGTTTAATTTCGGGGCATATTAATCAATTTAGTTTCGTGCAGGTGTACAAGTGTAAATAAAAGTGAAAATCGGTGCAAAACATGGACTTTCGCTTAGTGTTGTCTCCAATGCTCTGTGAACAAACATTGTAAAAAATGGCCCCCTTTTTACAATGATTTCCTCGACTTGACTTTAACTATGACGACTTGACTGTTTCGTTCAATGCAAATAACTTGCAAATATTGATAATACTTGACACTGGCAAATGTTCGAATGGAAAAGCTATTTTAAAGAAGAAGAAGAAGAATGTTGTAAATGCGAAAGTATTATACGTGTGCGTGGATTTTTTTTCGCAAAAATTTTGGAATAAATAGAATATCTTTATAAATAAGTACTTTTTTTGACTAGTAGAGGTACAGCTATCGGCCATTGAGCTCCCTTATTTTCCCACGTTTTTACATTCTCACTTTTCTTGTTTGTTTGTTTGTCAGGCCGTATGCATAACAAACTAGTAAAACGATCATCTAGGCTAACTAAAGTATTAGAGACTGTTAACCTAGAACCACGGAGCTTAACCAATCAATTTCTCACACTTTAGTAATTTATCCAAACACGCCGTGTAATATGTAAGGTAAAGCATGTTTTATTTACTTTACTAACCACTATACCTACGTAATTTTAATTAGGTCTTATTAATTTTAACCGGTTAACATTAATAGAGGGGTAAATTTTGGAATTCTGCGTTTTATAGAGATCCCGTGGAACAATCGAGATCAAAAGTATCTCATGTTACGGTTTTAAATTTAATTTAAATATTATTCAGATTTACTATTAACTTTCGTTCAATAAATATTAAAAAAGTTCTTATATTTTGTAATTTTCATCTTAATATTAATTGCAATAGGTTTTGCAATAAAAGAATTATTCGTAAACCAATCGAATCGTAAGTTCACCTCCATACATACCTACACTACTATAATCGATATTCACGTCAAATCAAACGATTTCTCATTCATTAAAATATCGAATTACAGTGAATGAGTTCAGATCAGTCTAAACATAGGTCAAATATCAACCGAGCAGTACGATGTTTTACAATATAGTTTTGTAAACATAACGATTTGATATATAAATACATAGCCCGTGAGAAGGTGTACAGTATATATAGCTACGTCTGATTGTATAATAATATTAGTTTTATTATTGCTACGGAAGCAGAATTTTAAATATTAATACTTACACGTTTTAATTTAAACAATTCTAGCTATTAAAGTTATAGGCTTCATTAGGGATGCTTGGGCTGTGTTCGGAATGCTTAGTTACTTTGTTTTATTAGCGAGTTAAGGTCTTACACGCTCAGTCGGTGGCTTTTGAAGTCTGACTTTTCCGCCTGTAAGTCTCAATGTATCGTAAGTAAGTTAGTGATGGATTTTAAATTGGATGGTGCGATTCCCGCCGGGTGCACTGATGTATGTTTAAAAAATAAATATTTGTATTCGGTCTGGGTGTTTATCTTGTGAATTTACAAAAAAAAAGTAGGTAGGTATAATAATTATTGTGTATAGTATATCCGTTGTCTAGTACTCATAGAACCAGCCTAGTGCATAGTTTAGGGCTAGATTGCGCTGTGTGTAATGTTGTGCAGTATTTATTTATTTATTTAGACCATATACTTCGTTTTGCTCGCTCCTAGTCGTTTAACAATCCACCTGTCTCACTCTAATAATAATTTCTAATTAGAAGTCTATTGATTCAAATGCTTGTTGATGTCTACTTGACCGAATGGACTGGCAAACGGTTGGCATCATCAGTTTGGCCTCTCCTCTCCTGGGGGCTTTTACTCTTTAGTTCACTGACATCCAATCAACCCGAAGAAAATCAGAAAAATAAAAAAATAAAAAAAAGACTGCTATTCACACCACGACCCATGACACGTCTTTCATATTGACGGATCATTCATGGCACGCCTAGGTGTCAACGGTCTATTCCTAGGTAACAAAAGTGGATTCATTGGAGTTCTTGAAGTAAAAATTTATTTTGGTTTATCGCACACAGATTTATACGTAGTTAGTGAGTAAGGCTGATCCGTCACGCTTGGAGATGAAACGATCGTGTGAACTCGGGACCGCCGAGTGTACCCGAGCGAGAAAGATACAGTCAGCTTTGCGATTTCTAATGAAGTTTTCATTTCTGCCGTGCAATCTTAGGCACACTCTTTTTTTTTTAATTCAGATACGTCATTTAAAAGTATAATCATAAAACTTAATGTACTATCGTGTTTTGTAAGAGTTGCCAGAAAAATATTTTAAAAAAAATATTTGTTTATTTTAAACTGAGTTTTTTTTACCATATTTTAATTTGCATGTAAATGTGTTTTAATAATTAAAAGCAGGAGATAAATCACTTTCGTTCTAGAATTTTTTTTAATGTAATTAATAAAAACACCTAACTAGATTTAGAAAATTACGAAATAAGAGCATAATAGCTAAGCCACTCGGTTTTATTTGCGATGGGGTTAAAAAATTGAGTATTGGTTATAAATCCTAGATTCTACCTACCTATGTATTTACAAACTGAGTTCTATTGCAAACGGTTCAGTATTTAGTCTTGGCAGCTAGAGTAAAAAATATGCTTACACTGAAATGCACAGTTTTTATTTTGTAGTAAGGACCTTTATAAATATTTTATAATAAATAATATGATAATTTTCTTTTTTTAGCTCAGGTATTTACATACCTACCTACATTTTTAATTTTACGAGTTATTAAACTTTACTTACCTTTATCCTCTAAGGCTGCCATTTTGATATTTTGAAAAATTGCTTACCTGAAAAAATAAAAATATTATAGGTAAGTTGGTATATAAAATTCTCGTGTCTCAGTGTTAGTTATCATACTTCTCCAAAATAGCTTGATCGATTTTTATGAAATTTTATATGCATATTAGTAGGTCTGAGATAACGTTATAATAAATTAAAACCCAGTGTGTCAATAATGTTTCGATTGCAGTTAATTATTTTGGCAAGTTATAATTTAATTTTGACTATATTGTTTATTGGAATCTCAATGACATTAAAATGAAATTTTAGTAAACTCTAATACAGGAAAACCCCCGAAGCTCAAGCAAATTAAAAACATTTGAAAACCGAACAGAGCGCCACAAAAAAAATCTGAAAAGCTAAAAAAAAATTGACAACTAATTTCTAAAAGTACAAAATAACCTCATCTGCATACCATATAGAATATAACTTAGGTTATTTTGTACTTTTAGAAATTGGTTGTCAATTTTTTTTTAGCTTTTCAGATTTTTTTTGTGGCGCTCTGTTCATAACTCCGAAGATCCTCATCAGATACTCACCAAATCTTTGTGGGACCGATTTCGAGGTGTAAACCCTTAGGATAAGATAGTAATTACGAATGACTATCGTTATCAAAATCGAACTACTCTGTAAAAAGTTATGTTATAAATAAAAAAATAAGGTACGCGTCGACTTGGGAATCTCCTCCGTGTTTACGTATGTTAAAAATGATTTACGCATGGAATTGCTATACGTTGTCGAATCGAACCTTAATTTAATTAAAAAAATAATCGACATTCTAAATTCAAATACCAAACCGCGCCCTGCCGTTGACGGAATAAAAAGCGACCTATTCACGTTCCGATAGGTGTCGATCAAACATGATCGAGGAATAATGAGGTAATATCAAAACGTCTGTTTCATGTGGCTTCATTCATACACCCACGATGGTTATAGAGTTATAACGGCATAGTAAAAGAGACAATAATGTCAATTGATTGATAATGCCGCATTTTTTTATAATACACTTTTTAAAATACTGTGAGTTGTAGTAGGTAATAATCAAACTTTGTGATTCTTATTAAGGAGTTTTGGCGGGAATGCGTTAAGGAGATGTGTTGCTAAATTTTCATTTTTGTGAAACTTAGTTCAAATGCATGTAAAATGTTTAATTTCGGGGGCATATTAATCAATTTAGTTTCGTAAAGGTGTACAAGTGTAAATAAAAGTGAAAACCGGTGCAAAACATGTACTTTAGCTTAGTGTTGTCTTCAAAGCTCCGTGAACGAACATTGTAAAAAATGGCCCCCTTTTTACAATGATTCCCTCGAC
The DNA here is from genome assembly GCA_949358125.1 of Idaea dimidiata. Classification (NCBI taxonomy): domain Eukaryota; kingdom Metazoa; phylum Arthropoda; class Insecta; order Lepidoptera; family Geometridae; genus Idaea; species Idaea dimidiata. Next base: position 5,322,248 of record OX442342.1, read on the forward strand.
TTGACTTTAACTATGACGACTTGACTGTTTTGTTCAATGCAAATAACTTGCAAATATTGATAACACATGACACTGGCAAATACCCGAAAGGAAAAGCCATTTTTAAAGAAGAAGAAGAAGAAGAAGAAGAAGATTCTTATTAAATGTATTAATTTTGTTGTTATGTTTTAATTATATTTTTGTTTGTATTGCTATTGTTCATCTTTTTTGGTGTGTCTGTGAAATTTGATTTCAGTAGTAGTAACTTGTTTTGGTCGTGTGCATGTCCAAAATAAATGTTACATTCTTTCTTTCTTTGATTGTTCCATTGCGTTTCTTATCTATACTTGGACTCTTTGTAATTGGCTATACTGTTACCTATCTATACCTAGATTCATATATACATTATAAAAAAATATTTATTTATTTATCTCTTTCAACTATTTTGACTTTTGGTCCATCCAAAGGTTGCCTGGAAGAGATCGCTTTATATGTGATAAGGCCGCTCATTGTGCCACCCTTTTTTAAGTTGTGTTTGTTTTCTTTGTACCTCCGTATTTGTATTTGGTGTGTATAATAAATAATTTATTCATTAATTCTCAGAAAAACTACATCTATTATTACAGGGACCCTAGTCCACGTTTATTAATAAGGCTATTTGTGATTGGCAGCTCTTGCACGAGAGTGCTACTAAAGATACATATTATTTACGCGAATATTTATGAGCAGTCAACTTGCCTTATTGTCTTTGCAGTAGAGTATAAAGAGATCTTAGCACTTTGTTTAACGGTGTAGTTTTTGTGATCTGGCAACTTTGTACGTGGCTGTATGGGATTCAGGACCCATTGTCTTTCCCCTAAAAGGTTAGCAAAGAAGTTAAATGTATTACTAGCTGCGCCCCACGGTTTTACTCGCGTAAGTCCCGTTCCCGCCGGAATATCGGAATAAAAAGTAGCCTATGTGTTATTCCCGGTATCCAGCTACCTATATTCCAAGTTTCATCGCAATCGGTTGAGTAGTTTTTGCGTGATTGAGTAACAACCACACAAACACACATAGATACACACATATTATTCACAAACTTTCAGCTTTGTAATATTCGTAGGATAAGCCTTGCCTTGCAGGGGTCGAAATACAATAAACATTTTCTTACGAATAATTTCTGTTTCTAATGAACATTTTTTTTACATTAATTATTATTTCTTATCGGTTGTGAACCGATTATGGCCATTAGGAAATTAGCCAGTGTCATGTATTCTAATATATTATGCAAGTTATTTGCATCGAAACAGTCAAGTCGTCATAGTTAAAGTCAAGTCTAGGGAATCATTTGTAAACACGGCGGCCATTTACAAACAATCTTCACGGAGTCTTGAAGACAACACTAAGTCAATGTTTTGCACCGATTTTCACTTTCATTCCACTTGTACACCTTCACGAAACTGAATTGATTAATATGCCCCCGAAATTAAACAATTTGCACGCATATGAACTAGGTTTCACAAAAATGAAAATTTAGCACCACATCTTCTCAACGAGTTCCCGCCAAGACTCCTTTACATTAATTAAATATGACATTTCAATTTCGTGTACATACCTAAGTATAATTGGAGTTATGGCGGGAACGCGTTGAGGAGATGTGTTGCTAAATTTTCATATTTGTGGAACCTAGTTCAAATGCGTGCAAATTGTTTAGGCGTACAAGAGTAATGAAAGTGAAAATAGGTGCAAAACATGGACTTAGTGTTGTCTCCAAAGCTCCGTGAACAATATTTGTAAATGGCCGCCGTTTTTACAAATGATTCCCTAGACTAAGTCTAAGTATAGCAGAGCAAGTGGGCCTAATAGATTTTTTAAGCTACATACGATTATTTCAAGTTGTACCTATGAGTTTGTAATAGCACGTTAGTTATGTTAGTTAGTTAGGACTACCTTACATCCGATTAGCTTAGATACCTACCTACATTTTTAAATTATTTATGTTTTACATTTTCGATTTGATTTCTTAAAACTAAGACTTACTAAAGACCCGTTTGGATGAAGGGTTAAAAATCTGTCATTAAAAAAAATCAATTTGACTAAAAATTCTTTTTCGATTTCCTGCGACGTCATTGTACCCTACTTTGAATTGCAAATGTACGAGTTTAAATTTCGAACGCCTCTGCGTGGGCGTTTTGAGTGACTGTGTATATTTTTTAAATTATTAAAAGAGGACCTGCTTAAAAAGGTTTTAAACATCTTTTCACTTTTGAGATTTGAACCAATGATTTTGGGTGTCAAGAAATTTACAATCAAAATCATTGGCCGGATGTATCTACCTACCGGATGTCTTACAAAAATCGGAAAAAAGGGTAACACAGATTAGATAGTACTTATCTATCTATCTATATGATTAGATTTTACTTAGACCCACAATTTTCGGTACTAGCTCTTTCTGACAAATAAACTGTATTACTAGTAATGCATGTAACAGTCGTGTTATATGTCTGTTATGCATTATGACACTCGTATTATTTAGCAAGTTGGCGAAATAACCTCTTGGACGTTCAGACGTGTGTACAGCCTATAGTCCCGGAAGGAATTTAAGGGGCCGTAGTAGGCCAGAACTGATGTTTCTAGGGTGAACTACAAAAAATACTACAAAAGTTATTTGAAACCATATTTAAGTATTAAAGTCGAGGATATTTACTAACACGTGAATGTCGTGAAAACACGATCACTGAAAATTTTCTCTATAGAAAAAAAATCCAAACTTCCCTCTAAATTGTACAAATAAGTGATATTAACTCAGTCGATATTGTACGAAAACTAATTAAACTTTGTATAAGAACTGAACTTAGCTCAATACAGGCAGTGAATGTTTTGAATTTCAAGATTAACGTTTAGTTATCTTGAAACTAGTAATTGTTTGATTTTACGCAATAAAATTTAGCATAGTCGCATCTTACGTCCTTCACTTACACATCTGAAATTCGCTAGCTTTATCCCTGTCACGCTATTAAGGTTATATAGGCCCTTAATTAAATTATTAGTGTTAATCATTCATTACGTAATGCGGCATTAAGGTTTGCCTTTGTGCAAATGGATGTAAGTCCTACGATCCGTTCGTTGTTGGGTACCAATCCATATTAGCATACATCCCCAATTCAACCTACAAACGACACAGTCGCACACACAATTAGTGTCGGACAGTCAGCCCAGCTTATCGATAAACAAAGTCGACATTCGAAGACAAACCGCGATCGTATCGAAGCACTCGACGCATGATAAAACGGACCTCCTTTATTTTCACCTCCTTTCAGCTGCCCGTTTTGACGTTCAGTTTAGAGGACGATTTATGGGTTCTTTTTCTAGGGTTCCGTACTTAAGGCCCATTCTCACAGTGACGTCACTGAATAACGTGACAGGGATAGGGCTAGCAAATTTCTGATGTAAAAGAAGGACGTAAGATGCGACTATGCAATATTTTAGTGAGTAAAATCAAACAATTACTAATAACAAGATAAATGTTGCTAATTTAGTAAAACTGTTCTACCAATTTCAAGTGTATGTTATTATGCTTTAATGCAGAAAAAATTGAGGTTTAAATATGTCACATTTAGCTGTAAAATGATAATTTCTGTTTTAAACTAGTTGTTTTAGATAAAAATAAATCTGTTATAAAAGTTCACCAATCGTGTAAAGAAAACTACCAAAATGAAGATAAAAGAATGAAAAATAAAATACTAAAACAGGTATGTATTTCCGAATGTTTTGTAATTACTGAGAAATATTGAGATCCCTGCAGCCAATATCGCGAGAATGGCACCTTAAAGGCTAAAAATATTATCCCTTTTGCCGTAGTCGGGTAAAATGGGACCCTTTTATTAAGACTTTACTGTTCGTTAGTCTTTTTGTCTGTAGATATAGACGCCACTCGATATTTACTGGTCTTTACCAGATTTTTTTATCTGTACTCTATTTTACACAGAAATAGTACTACTTAGTAACTAGAAAGCTTACTTCGTCAAAAAAACGGTCTTGCTTGATGTTAGAGAGACCTCAGTCTGTCCTTATTCACTTTAGTATTCGTCAGTTAGTTAGATAAGGACAGACTGGAACCAACCGGGTTCAACAGGACCGTTTTGATATATCAAAGCAAAAACTACCTTAACCTTTGAGAACATGACTGAAATTGATAGGTTTTTCAAAAGTTGTCAAGTGCACAGTCTTCTACAAAAGGTGTGCGCCTCGGCGCTATTACTAGTAGATATACAGTAGAACTATTTTAAAGGAAAATTCATCTTCAAAAATTCACTCACGGCGAGATTTGAATTCGCATCCTTCGTGTGGTTGAGGCAGGGAGTATTAATCCAGGGACAAATGAACTCGTGTTCAAATCTCGCCGCGAGTGAATTTTTGTAGATGTTTTTTTTTTACTTAAAAATATTTCTAGTAAATATGCCTTGTGCAATAAAACATATTATTACCAAATAGAAATTCAAACTCATTGGTTATTTATAACAAAAAAAAAACAAAATATTGTTTTTGTTACAGATACAACATAAAGTACCTACTACAATACTGCTATTCACTGATGTTTTACTCGTGTAAGACCCTACCTCACAATAACTATTTGGTTCAAATATAATTTCTGTTTTATTCCAAGTTTAATCGTAATCAGTTCAATAGTTTTTGCTTAAAAGAGCAATCTCTACAAACTTCCGCAGAATCGAACGAAACAAAAAACAAAAAGCCAGTGAGTTAAGTAGGTGTACAAGCAGAGGGGCGCAAACTCGTAAATGAATACGTTTGATACGCGCAATCATCTTTTCTCTTAAAAATTATCTCAGCATCACTCTCGAGCCCTATCAATAAAGCGGTTAATTCCTGCGCACACGCAAGCCGTCCATTGGTCGGTGCGGAGGTTCGCGAAGCTCCCCGATTGGTCGGCCGAGAGTCGGCGGCGAGCTCAAAGCGACGAGAGGCGGCGACCGGAGGCTGACAGGTGTCCGAGAATACGATGGTCACTCTATGAATATGGATTTAATGTATGCTCTCGAGCAAAATGTATGATGATTGTATGTGGAGGGGACCTCTTGGCGTCTTCTGAGCGCCTGGTACTCGATTTTGATTTTCGGTGTTGTTTTATTTTATTCCAAACGTTCTAGCTGTATATTTGTATGCCGTGAAATTCTAAAGGGTTATGGACAGTTATTTGGAAAAAAATATCAAAATTGTGTAATTAAAAAAATAATTATGTTTTCTTTTATTGCTAAGCCCTTGACACGCACAACTCGGTTTTCAAGGCTTAATCGCTTTGTTTTAATCGATACCTATTGTAATTTTCCTTATACTTCCCTACTTACATAATTATTGGCGAGCGATCGTCGTTGTAACTTTGTCATCTTCACAGGAAAAGGTTTTTGCACGAAAAACCTTCACAGGCAGAAAACTTTTTATCTGACGATTGGTTTGTACGAAAAGATCGATTTGAAAAATTTAAATGACTGCGAACTATAATCAAATCACAAAAATATTAGAGAATATAGATTGTTCTTTTGTTTTTGGGCAAACGAAAATAACCAAGTTAAATTCTACCTTTAAATTGATCTCAAATTAAAAGCTTTTATAAAAAGAAGTTAAGAATAAACTGGCCCAAACTGCCAGTTGGTTCCTAACTGTTGACCATCGACCGACAGAGTCTGCCGTCTATATCGAACCTGAATAAATCTATCATACAAAATTAGCTTTGCGCCATGACTTCTTAACCTGCTCGACGGAAATAGAAGAGTGTTATAAGTTTCACGTGTCTGTTTGTCTGTGGCGTCGTAGCTCCTGAAGCTATCTTGATGTAGTTTTGTAGTTTGATAGACAACCTAATCGAGCGTGTTCTTATTACACGCTTAGGTTTGTTTAACGATATTTTATGGCAAAGTAAGTGGAACCATAATATTTGACTAGTTTTGACGTATTGTCTCATCCATCACTATACCTACCGAAATTCATCAAAATTGTTGAACCCAATTATAGTCACAATTCTTTGACAAACATTAGAAATTCATAGTCACTAATACACCGCGTCATGGGTTCCCGTGTGGCGTATTGGTTAGCGCACCTGGCAAGCGAGGGGGTTTTGGTTCGAATCCTGTCTCAGGGGATATTTGATGATGCATTTCTTCTTGTAAAATATTTCAAAGTAGAATGTTAATAAAACAAGAAATATTAAATAAGGAGTTTCATCGTAATCGGTTCAGCAAATTTTGCAATTAGTCCGATTATGAACATGCAACCAGTTTATTTGGCAGGCTGTTGCCCGACACCGCGCCACAGACGTCATCAAGTAATTAACATAAAATAATAGTAATGCAAATAAATCAATGAATTTTATATCAAATGTTTTATTATTATTTCTTATCGGTTGTGAACCGATTATGGCCATTAGGAAATTAGCCAGTGTCGAGTATTATTAATATATTATGCAAGTTATTTGCATCGAAACAGTCAAGTCGTCATAGTTAAAGTCAAGTCTAGGGAATCATTTGTAAACACGGCGGCCATTTACAAACAATCTTCACGGAGCCTTGGAGACAACACTAAGTCAATGTTTTGCACCGATTTTCACTTTCATTCCACTTGTACACCTTCACGAAACTAAATTGATTAATATGCCCCCGAAATTAAACAATTTGCACGCATATGAACTAGGTTTCACAAAAATGAAAATTTAGCACCACATCTCCTCAACGAGTTCCCGCCAAGACTCCAAATGTTTTATTAGCATTGACGTCTAATGATTCATTTCCCAACGTCATGTCGAGTTGTGTTTGACGTTTGTCAAGTCTGTCATACAGGGTTTTCCTTGTCCACTTCCGGTGAGCTTATTGTTTTGAAGTACAAGTTTTTCCTTTAGAAAAAGCTGTTTTCGGATATTGCCCGCCCGCTCATCGTTTAATTATAGATATTGTATGATTTTTATGTAAACTGTGGTATAACCATTTGTGAAATCAGAAGTCATGGTGAGAAACCGGTTAAGTTGGACTCGCACATGAAGAGTTCCTAACTATTATCACAAAAAAAACACGTTTATCATCTATGAAAATTTTACACTCAAAACCACTTAGACATATTCGCACTCGAATCTGCGTCCTTTTGCAGGTTCGAATTCTGTCATGGGGATTTTTTGTAAATATCCTTGCTAAAAATATTTTAACAAAAAGAAATTTTAAAACTAATTTATAACAATAATGGATGGCCATGGGTTGCTAAAAGCGATCTCTTCCACCCTTCCTTTCAGGCAATCTTTAGGTTGGTTAGGTTAGGTTAGTCATTCGACATTTGTTTAGATTATGTTATGCTTTGTATGACGATTGTCTGTTACTACTGCCCTTCAATGTCATTATAAACAGATTCTATTGTAGGTAGAAGTATGCTTTTGTGGCAATTTCTTATAATAAATAATTATTGTACGACATTCATATCATTACACACCCACTGTTTTTTTTGTAATAACTACATACATAATATGATACATAGAATACACCCAGAACTTAAAACAAACATTTATGGTCAGCAGAAAAATATGTTCTTGGCGGGAATCGAACTCGCACCCTTTTGCGTCGCAGTCCGGGCATCGCCCGTCAAAACTATCAGATACACGGTATGTCTTCTCCTCTTAAACCTCCGGATCGCGCGTCCTTAATTGAACACCATACAAATTAAAATACTTCAAACACAAATACCTTATCTAACAGCTAATGAGAAGATTTATAGTCTAAAGTAATTAATAGTGCAATAATTGCTACAACGATATGCACTTAGCCCCGGTTGATGGTTCGCCGATCATTATCTCAGAATTATGTTGGTGTCTTCGCATAGGGCTTGATAAGTGCCGCTAGATGCCTGCGTCTAATCTAGCCTTACTATGTTGATTTTAGATTGTGAACCATTTACTAAATTAAGTAAGTATACAGTAGGTAATATTCATTATATAACATCAAAGACACGATAATACCACGCGCTGTATAAATATGTCCATAGGTCTTTTAATTTGATTTTTTTAAAGGATTGTAAACAAATTAATGTTAACTGTAGCTTTGATTTTCTTTTTAATTTTTGCTAATAATATCTAAAAATGTATCACAAAAAATTACATATCTAAGTTAAATATTAATTTTATTGTATTTTTAGTATTTGTTGTTTTTTATTGGCCTTTGTCATCTAATTTTAGATGATTCATACAGCGCAAGTAAATTTTAATCCATGCTGTTTTATTGCGCTGTAGAGCCCAAGACGTTGTTAGGTGGAGTAGGCTTGCCCAGCACCTATACCACCCTCCCAGCCTAGTCAGATATGCCCAGAGGAAAGAACTGGTCAATACGGCTGGAGCTAACTAAGCCGTGGGTTTCCTCACGATGTTTTCCTTCACAGTATGAGCGATGTTATTTACGCACATAAGTTTTCCGAAAGGAAAGACATTGGTGCGCGGTTAGCCGGGATTCGCAACCACGACCTTCGAAATGAGAGTCGGGGTATCTACCACTAGACCAACACCGCTCTCATTTGTTATTATAGTGGCAACTAAAATACATAATCTGGGGAAATTTAACCTGTCTAGTTAACACTATTCATGACATAGCATACCTACAGCCTCTTTACAGACAGACGGAATTCGGAGTCATAGTTAAACGGTTTGTACCCTTTGTTTACGGAACTCTAAAAACAAATAATGAAACAGTCACCGAGCAAAATACCGAAGACAAATACCTAATCAATCTTTGCATCAATAAAATAAACCAGTAACTTATACATAATTGCAATCCCGCTAATAAATTTTAATGATCATAATTGGCTTTGATGAAGATTCTCTGAATCTCTGAGCTTTGAATGGCTTGTGAGCTGATAAAAACATGGATGTCTTTCATTTAATGATAAATTAAAAAATAATATGAATATGTGTTGTAGATAAGGGATGATAAATGTCGCTACTAACAGCCTTACTTGAAAAATAAGAATAGTGAGTTCGTTATATTCAACCCTGTTGCTAAAGGTCTCTTGGCGCAGTTGCTTAGTGCCCCATGCTGGGAGAAGGAGAGGTCGCTAGTTCGAATCCTGCATAAAACATTAAAATTTAGATCAAGAAGGATATTTTTGTAAATAGGTACAATTAAGCGTATCATTAAGCATATTCTATTTTTATTTTAAGCCTGCACTTCATAGGAAGAATAGAAATATTCTTAGAAAATCCCGTTATTAAGTAATTTCCCGTTATTAATCTCCCCGTTAATAATTATCCCGTTATTAAGTAATTTTGGTATTCTTAGAAATATGAATATTCCTGAGAATATTTCTTATAAATAGAATATTGGGGTTTTCAAGTCACGAGTGAACATGTATCTCCTAGGTATGCGTGCAACATCTTAGACCACATGCGAGATAGTAGTCAAACGCTTACCTATCAGTTATAATAAATAACGAATTAGCAACCCAACCAATACTATACTTTTTTGCATTTTGGATATTTTTTTTTAATATTTGGTTAAAGGGCCCTTAGCATAAAATTCATATCCCCTTGATTAAAACCTCAAACTGCTTTAGCAAATCTGTCACACAACCCGCATTATTTCGAACACGCAATATTTTGACACAATGTCACAAACTGTCTCATACACAACCTTATTAAATTTCCTTAGACGATGTCATTGTCTGCGTCGCTTGCGCAGGTTTCAACTAAGTTGGGGTGTAGCCAAGTTGGCGGACCAATGGCGTTAGAATGGGCAGTTATAGGTTAAGTTTATAGCTATTTGAAGCGACTTAAGACAGTTTTTGGTATATAAAACGATCTTCGCAACTATCCAAAGTTTTTGCTTGGTAAAGTCAAAGTTTTTCAAATTTAGAATGTAAACTAATCAAAAAAATGACCTCAACTCATCTTAAACTTTGCTTCTCTGTTATGTCCATGAAGTTCTTTTCATTTTATTAGTATGTTACAAAATGAATTTCGACTGTTAATTACAATTCAAAGTTTAATTATGCTTAGTTTTTGCTAAGCTCAGTCTGAGCAAAGTCATAGTACGCACTATAGATTTCAGGCTTAGACTATAGGAAGGACCCTAAATATTTATTTGTTAATGAAGATAATTTTGAACTGTGGAGTTTTGAGCCAGATATTGGAATTACCCTGGTCTCCTATTTACCAGTACCTAAATCGCCATGGAGGTTCCATTGTGGTTGATACATTTGTGTAAAATTATCTGAAAAAACTACACCTAAATAACTTCATTTTTTTTTAAAGAAAGAAGTTAAATTTTACGTAAAACAGTGAATTTATTACTAACATAGCTTTTTAAGTATATACTAACAATCAGTAGATCTATGACATCTGATAAATAAATTGATTGATTGTTAAGGGCTAGTCTTTAGGTAGTTGAGATAATTGCATACAAAAAACACCGAAATCGGATAGTTTTAAGAGGCGTGGAAGTTGATTTAGGTATAACTAGTAACTCTGTAAAATTTGTAAAGGATTTTGTACGATTAGGTTAATTTTAAGATAAGTTTAGTCAAATCATAAGTATCGTATCTAGGAATCGAGTCGTTTTCCTGTAATTTCTGTGTAATTTTTTTGAACTGATTAAAGCATTTAACTATAAGGTATATGTCTTATGATTCATTAAAACTTATAATTCTTTAAACGTTTCGTACAAAGCGCTAGATAGATAAGTACATAATATAGTTTGTTATGCCTACATTACCGTCATATAACCATTTTGCATACCTTAAACCCATTGTATTTGAGTGCTTCCATATGTTATTTGCTTATACATTGTTAAAGACATCATAGTCTAAGAGCCCGTGAACCCCAGAACTCCGTTATTTTGTAGAAGCTGAAAGTTTGTCAGCGCATGCTTCAAACACAGATACGAACGATGGACTATTATGAAGTTTAGGTTACGGCTTTGGCAGATAAATCATTAACAGGTATCTGGTAAAGGGGTTGCCGCGAAGTCAAGTGTTTGGCTATGAAAGACGTAACTTTTTATAATATTCTGAATACTTACCTAAAAATAACACTTAGTCTTTTGATGATTTTTTGCACATCTTTATTACCGTTGATCTGCAAAAGCCATTGTAACCCAAACTTCATAATAGTCCATCGTTCTGACCAGTGTTGAGAGCATGCGCTGACAAACTTTCAGCTTTTATAACATAACGAAGGTCGGGCGTTCACGGGCTCTTGCTCTATCAAGTTAATGCCCTACCTCACGTCCTAAGTAACTACATGAGTCAAACTATAAAATCACGACACCTTTATCGACATTCAACGGCTGTCCGCTGTCGCGTGCCAAACCTATCCTATACAAGATAGCATAAAATTAATTTTATTTATTGAAATCAAGACTAATATCTGCGAATACAATAGCCCCAAATGAAAATGCGTAAGCATTTATGGCACGTAGGAATGCTAAACGAAGCGGCTTCATTATTCCATACGCCATTTTGCATTTGATTTTGAGGTTATTAGATGCAATCGGAATTCGATCGGCCATATTTGTTTTTGAGTGCGTCTCTTTATGGATGGGTTTGAATGATGTCGGCGGTTTAATGTAGTGTCAGAAGTGACAATTGACGTGTGTATTTATGATAGGTACAGATTCCCTGGAACTGTGGGTCATAGAGAGCACAGCTTGGATTTAGCGATTTTGAATGTTTATGGTGGGCAGCTACAATACGTTGCCCGCTACGCTATGTATAAATACACATCATAAAATATACCCCTGACCACTCAGTGTTCCTGCCGAGTTGCCGTGTATCAGTCCGGCCGTGTACCGCCCTGCTGTAGTATTATCTAATTAGCATCCACCGCTACTAGTTGCTATTTACTGTCAAAAAACATATTTCGTATCCTACATTGCTGCTGTGAAGTAATCACCGGTAACAACCACATTACGTCAAAGCAGTAGGGTAGACTGAGTACGATTGAAACAGTGGTCGGTTGAAACAACTCGAATATCTTACAAACCGTTAGTGGAACAGAGGAGGGTCCAAGGGGAGAAAGAAGGGGACGGCCCGCGCGAGCTCTAATCTTATTGTTGCGTCGCTTTTCGCGCGTTCTGGTTGTTTTTAGGGGACCCTATTGTATTTTTTCAACCAAAAGTAAGTATTTTTACTCATACAGTTTTTCAATTATTTTCGTTTCTATTTGAGTGACGGTATTGAGTGTGTGCTTGTGTGTATTATAAGGCTAGTGGAATATAACACTGTAACTGGTTTTAAAATCTTATTCTTGTAATGAAAAATATTACGGCTTTATATTTAAAATAGGCACTGGGTACACTTGAAACGATTTTTATGGGTACAGTTGAAACATTTTATTGATTCCTGTTTGATGATTTTAGAAATTGAAATAACATATAAAAAAGGCTTTGAATGTACAAATCGACATAATAAAACGCAGAGACACTTATGAAGAGGTTAAATCAGGAAATTCATTGTGGAAAATGACACAAAACATAATTTAAAAAAAATCCGCCCCAAAGACACATTCGAATGCGAGGAAACCTCCGTTATGTCCGGGTCATTCGGTTTAAAAAACAATTATATTGCTTTTTGTTTTGTTTATTTTGTTATTTTGCATCAAAACAATGTTAAGTAGATTTCAACTAAAACTTTAATAATGGGATGTTCAGAATTCCTTAAAATATTAAAGACTGATTGTTTTAAACAAAAATCTCCTTAATTGTTCTATGCATTAGATAAACATTCGTTAAAACATTTTATAACATCGTAATTTGTATCATTTATATGACCCTCAACTGACCCTAATCACTGTTTCAACCGCCCCTGGGTTGGGGACGATTAAAATAATTTTCACTTTTTTTTTAATTAGAGCTAGTATTAAAAATATTATACATAGAACTTAACTTATCATGTCCATTAGTAGACAAAATCCTGAAGTTTCATTTAACATATATTTTGCAACGTTTAGTTAAGAAATAGTAAAACTATGAACAAAATAAGTGAAATTGGTTCAACCGTACCCAGTCTACCCTAATGTACTGCAACTTAGCAACTACTAGCGGTGGATGCTAATTAGATGATACCACAGCTGAACCTGCTCGCAAACCGCTTGTGTGAGAACGTTCATAGCTATATGGGTAGGTTAATTTTAATTCGTCGCGAAAAGTAGAATTTTGTCGACTTCAAAAACAATAATTGAACTACAATTACTTTTGCAGCAGTAATATGCAGCTCTTCCAGATCTTCATTTCAGACCAAACAGCTGGCAACCAACAATAACAACAAATATGTACCAAATATGTACAAACAAACTGCATTCAAATCGACATACATAAATATCTTTGCATAACGATTTACTACTAGATTTTTACAATTAACTTCAAACACGATGGTTGTTTCAAGTCTTTTAGTTTCATTGATAATTATTCTAAAGATAATCTCCCCGAGACATGAAATATCAATTTCAATCATGTTCTCTAAGGTTAAGGTAGTTTTTGCTTTGATATATCAAAACGGTCCTGTTCAACCTGGTTGGATCCAGTCTATCCTTATCTAACCAACCGTCGAACACTAAAGTGAAAAAAGGACTTACTGGGAACTCTCTAACATCAAGCAGGACCGTTTTTAAGCTGTCTATAGTTACGAAGTAGTATTAATTCTATGTAATGTCCACTATTACATTGCCTAAAAAATAACCTATGGTACGAGTCATAAGGTAAACGCGAATTAAGGCTAAACACTTCACCAGATTAGGGCGTCAAAATGACAGTACTATACACCTAACTACAAATATAATCGTTATATTTTTGCGTAGTAATTATTTTCGGACAATAGCACATTAGACATTCATGTCGCCTTAAATCTTTAGTATGACTAATATCTTCAAATATAGAGTAAGAAATGGCATAAATTTTGCATAAAATTACCGATTTAATAGAGTAGCTAGGTCGTAAATGAATCTTTAACCGCATCAGAATAATTTTTTTCTTAGTCATATTTTAGCTGATGATGAATTTTACCAAGGGCAAGATAATTGATTTTTTTTATCTTTCTGCTAGTCTTTCTTCTTTTCATACAGGGTGTTCCGACGACGACCATTTAAGCCGAAAAGGGGTTGTTCTATACGTCTAGGCGAGCAACTTTTGTTCTACAACTTTTGAAAATTAAGCTGAAGAGTTTGTTGCTTTGTTTGATTATGTTTGGTTGAACGCTCTAATCTCAGGAGCCACCGGTCGGAATTAAAAAAGTCTTTTTGTGTTTGATTGTCAATTTATCGAGGAAGGTAATAGGCTACTTATGATCCCAATATTCCCGCGGGATCGGGACTTACGCGGGTGAAACACCGGGCGCTGCTAGTATTATATAAATACTAACAACATAAACTAAATAGGTACCAATAGATAAAGTAATATACTAACACCCTTACTTATAAACGCTAATTAATGCACTGCATTGCATCGTTTGTTTTTTACTGTCACATGAAGTTTCAAAGTTGACAGACAGAGACAAACGTCACATAACTTAGTTATGTGTAAATAATATTTTATGAGTAAGGGAGTAAGTAAGTACATTTAAACTAAATTCACACTCATGTAAAATTTACTTTCTGTAAGAAATAAGGTTTTTTTATTAAATTTACTTGTTTATTTACTACACTTAAAATACCTACAGATTTCAATAAATATGCATAGACTAGCTGCGCCCCGCGGTTTCACCCGCGTAAGTCTCGTTCCCGCGGGAATATCGGGATAAAAAGTAGCCTATGTGTTAATCCAGGTCCCCAGCTACCTATATTCCAAGTTTCATCGCAATCGATTCAGTAGTTTTTGTGTGAAAGAGTAACAACCTCACATATATACATACAAACTTTCGCGTTTATAATATTAAGTAAGATATGCAAATGCTAAAATAGTTCCATAATGAGCAAGGTGTTTATTACCACACCTAAACATCTAAATCATCAAGACGTTGATGTAATCAGCATTCAATATACTAAATATGTAATATTCATTCATAAGATCAAAGGGAATCGATGTGAATAATTTATTTAAATATAAACGGATCGAAATTAAAGCGCCATGATTAATTTAAATTGTTTTTACAGTAAAGGAAAACCTCGTGAGGAGACCCACGTCTTAAAATCACTTCATCATCAGCCTGTTGCAGTCCACTGCTGGACATAGGCCTCTCCAATTGCACGCAACCTAGATCTATTTTCGGTTTCTCGCATCCAGTTTGTGAAAGCCGTCTTGCGCAAATCGTCGCTCCAACGTGCCTGAGGACGTCCTACACTACGTTTACCGAGACGCGGTCTCCACTCTAGAACTCGTTTACCCCAACGGTTGTCGGTTCTACGGCTAATACGGCCAGCCCAATGCCACTCCACTGCCACTGCTTAAAATCACTTACAATATCCCATTTTCAAAAAATAAAATAACAATTATTTATTTCAGGTACAACTCATATTACTTACATACTAGCAGCACCCGCGGTTTCACCCCCGTAAGCGTAAGTTTCAATCCCGCGAGAATATTGGGATTATAATTAGAGAATATAATCACTAAGTTTGCGTAGTACTTCAGTACACGCGACAGAATCTCTGTAGAGGGACATTTTTTCCCGTTTTCGCAATATTTTTCATGGATGCTCCGTTCCTGTTAGTCGTTGCGTGATGTTTTATAGTTTATAAACTTCGTCGATAAATGGACTATCAAACATAAAAAGATTTTTTCAATTCGGACCAGTTGTTCCTGAGATAAGCGCGTTGAAACAAACATACAACCAAACAATTAAAGAAACAAAGTCTTTAGCTTTATAATATTAGTGTGGAAGTGTAAACTATATATAACAAGACTACCAGAGTCTCGCGGTTTCATCCGTGTAAATTCAGATCCCGCGGGATTTACCAAAAGTCTTTATATATTACAAAGTACACACTCTCCAAATTTTATGCCTCTAGGACCAGCGGTTTGGGCTTTGCATTGATATGACATAATAAGAAAGTTAAGAAATTTAATTTTATAATTAAGGAAGGTAATATTTCAACGCACTTAGGGTAAGTGCGTTGAAATACACACTAATATTAAAAACATTTAGTGTAATCATAAAAGGATTACCTACCTACCTAATTCACACATCAGTAAAATCAATAAACCATTTTGTAAACCGCGTCTTAACTCGAGGTTAAACAAATAAAGACGTCTACTCAATTATTATAGTAACCATTCATTGTAGGCAATTAACTGCAACTAGCACATCGACTTATAAACTGGCAAACTAACTGCACAAATGGCTGTATTTCGCGGATTTACTGGCAACTGATTTACTGACGGTACCCCTCAGATTATTCTTATGTTTGAGTGATCTGAGGGAATACTTGTATATCGTATTTCTCATATCTATAATCTATATCTTCTATACTTATAATAAAGGAAGAGAGGACAAAAAGACTGTACTTGGAAGTAAATTAAAAAAAGAGTTTCTAGAGGTCTTAGGAAACAAAGTAGTAGAACAAAATTATATAAATTTTTAAAATTCATGTCTGTCTGTTTCTCTGTCTGTTCCTCATACAATTAATAACTATTAATCCGATTGAAATCTGGTTTTCAATATTGGATAGTTCTATTTTTGAGGAACGTCGTGGTATATATACTTTGCATCTAAATCCAATTAGTAGAACTCGTATTATGAACGAAAGAGTGCAACCGAATAGGTAGGTACAGGCTACATATAATTAATATTGACTTTTATAAATACTAAATACTGGAAAACCCATGACGTGCAGGTGTCAAGATGATACCTAAGGTGAATGACCATATTTTTTCGTTCAAAAATGAAATAATTTATTCAAACTTGTACTTTTGTCATTGGACCCCGTGCCCGGTGAACTTTGCACTCGTTTACTTTTGAGGAAAAAGAAAATCTATGTTGATTGATCGTCGCCATATATTTTCTTGTAGGAATTCAGTAAATTATTATTTCTTGACGATAATTTTCAAAGCGCAGATATGTTTTTTTAAGAACTTGATATTGATACTCGTTATTTAATCTATAATTTTCAAAATCAATTGCACTTTACAAAAACATTTTTTTGTATAACAACGTGTTTTGATCTTCGTTTCAGAACCACGTGTAAAGAAATAATAAAATTGCAGTACATTGCTTTGAAAAATACAATTTACCATGGCAAAATAAATGTACTTTAAAGAAGAGACAGCGTCAAAAGTCCAGGACCACATTAAGATTTTCAAAATCGATAAACTACATAACGAACGTGATAAAAAAGTACCTCGAACCAACCTTGAAAAAGCTACCGAAAACTCGGTAGTTTGTAATAATGTCGTTATTACATAAAACGCGGGTAAAACCGGTAAATGTTGCGTTTTATTAAATAAAGTACCTACAATCAAAATATCACATACTATTTAGTCCAAGATTTGCTTACTTTACTCGTTGTACTCGTATTTAGTTTAGGTGTCAAAACAGGAACAGCATAGATTAAAAGTTTGCTTGCGCTGTATAAATAAATAAATATTAATGAAAATATTGCACGACATTATACTCAGCGCAATCTAGACCCAAACTAAGCACTAGGCTTGTACTATGGGTACTCGACAACGGATATACTACATGTTTTACTTTTTTTGGTAAAAATATACATAATATACATTGAACGACACCCAGACCAGATACAAAAAAAAGCAAATGATCTAATATTAGATGAAAAGGTCATCAAAACCAGACAGTCATTCGGAAATAATCTGCCTTCCCTTTTTTAAATATTTCTTTCCTGTTTTGACTCCTAAACAAAATAAGTAAGTACAAAGCATGTAAATTTGAAACTAAACTAGAACGTGTACCTCCGTGATATTTTTATTGCTTTAATTTATTAATACACTCACAAAACTAATAACCAATTACTCAATTATAATTTCTAGACTGATGATTGACGCGAAACACAAGATCTCTAATATATTTCAGAATTCATTCGATTAATCGTCTCGATAGAATCGATTGTTCGTATCGTTAAGTATCGTATCGATTAATTCGTAATAACAATTTGTCGTCGGCTCAGAACTGTGCTTTGCTTGACTAATGTATGCGCAGACGCAGGCCTACGCTAGGTAGCGGTGGAACGTAGGCGAATACCGTGACTGAACTCTTTTGATACTTTAATCTAAAGTGTTCAATCGCCCATTTTTATTTAATAACAATAAATAATAAAACATAATATTTACCGTGTTTTATTTTATTTCATAACGGCATTATTACAAAAGTAAACGTAGCGGTTAGCTTTTTCAAGGTTGACTGAGATGTAATTATCGTCCATTTTAATATTCTAAAAAGTGACTGTGAGTTACGGTAAATATTGTATTTTATTAGGTATGCAAAATAGCGAAAACCTGAGACAAAATTAACAATAAATAACTTAAGTTATTAAGTGCAGTCACGCATAATCGCCGGCTTGGTGTCCACTTCATAGTTAGTGAGTAAAATTGTTATTGAAAATGTTCGCTTCGGTTCCACGCACGCCTTTCAAAGGTCCGGGGCTTCCTTACACCCGTGATACTAGACGAATTATTTAAATAATTCTAATTTATCCCACTTTTTAATGAAAAAGCTCAGATGTTTGTTTGTTTGTGTTTAAATCACCCAAAAACTAATAAACTGACTGATGCAGATGGCTATAAATTTGAGTTCACATAATTATAGTCTAGTTTTATCCTGGTATCCCCGTGGAATCGGAACTTACGCATGTGCAATCGCAGGACCCAGCTAGTTTATTGCAAACCTATTGCAAGGCAAAGTCTTTCTTGTCTTCCTACCTTCGCACCCTTATACCCTTTCCTATCAAAGCCATTTTTATTTTTTCTTTAAAACAATATGGCGCCTGATGGTCGCCATTTTGTTTTTATTTTTATCTAAGAACCATTGGAGAAATGAGACAAATCCAACGATACCTTAATTGAAGAAAGCCATCGAGTGGTTTAGAAGATACGAGCTTAGTAGAAATATTACAAACATAAATACAAGATAAGCGCGAATAACCACACTCTTTCAAAAAAAAATTACGTCTAACTACCTATTACATTTAGACTATACGTCTTCGATATTCAAAACACAAAAACCCCAACCATAATCACCCGTCAGCCAACAATCAAAACAGAACGTTCAATAGTAAAGCTCGAACCGGTGGGCCCGTGTCGTGACCCTGCTGGCTTGTGACTCACAACGGCGCGTGCGCGTGCGCGATGCATACCGCCATTTTATTATTATATTCCATTTATAAAAAAATTATGGACGATATGGCATGTTACGGCAGCTATAAGTATTAAGATGTAGGATTGTACTAAATACTGCTTGTTTAGCCTATTTAGTAGTTAGGTATCAAAGAAGATATACCTACCTATTACCTGAACTAGACTGCTCACGTAGAACTAAAAAGTATAATATCCCATTCTAGTTCTAATAATATTATTTCTTTGGTTCGGCTACATTTTACATTCTAGCTGATTTTTTGACATTGACGTGACAAATACTGGTAATAATGTCAAAATTGTATGCAAATAACACGGTATCTAATCCTGGATTACCGAAACCACTAGACTAGACCAATATTAACTTAAGATAAGGGTAAGGATTATGGATTAACTTAAGCTACTAGTAGGTAAGTAACTATTTATCCCGATACTTTAACGGGAACGGGACTTACTAGACTAGACTATTTTCAAAAAGAAAAAAAACTTAAAAAAAAATACTTTTTGACCGAGCTTATTGGCGGCAGGGATCTCAATATTTCAGTAATTACCAAACATTCAGAAATACTATTTTAGTATTTTATTTTTCATTCTCTTATCTTCATTTTGGTAGTCTTTAAACGGTTGGTTAAACCTTTATAACAGAAAAAAAATCTAAAACAACTCGTTTAAAACCGAAATATTTATTTTACAGCTAAACGTGACGTACCTATTTAAATCTCTATTTTTTCTATATTGAAGCATAACATACATTAAAAATTGGTAGAACAGTTTTACTAAATTAGCAATAGTTATCTTGTTATTAGGAATTAAATAAATATTGCTTAGTTTCATTTTCCGTCCTTCTTTTACACATCTGAAATTTGCTTGTCACGTCATTAGGTGAGTGTGGAGACTTAACACAAGTTCAAAAGCCTTCGTAAATTTGGGACAACTTAACATTGTGTGTAGGTACTTGGTAGTACTTAACTAGCCTATTATACAGACGTGGGCCGAAACTGCTAGCACCTAGCAGTTTAAGTAATTCTAATAACTAGCTACACCTAATTGAGATCTAGTTGGACCAGTCCTTTGGTTTATCATTACGAATAAATTACTTGAATTAGCACAGATTTATAAGAATCGAGTTTAGATAGACCTAATGACTACAGTACCTTCTCATAGGTAGTGATATTTATTGAAAAAAGGTACCTACTAATATACCTTATCGAAATATCGAGATGAAAAGTATCCTATGTATTCATCTGGATCTCCAGCTATACCTATAAATTCAGATTCATTGCAATCAGTTTGTGTGTAAGAATACACACAAACTTAGTATGACACAAAATATTGTGCGTTTTGTAATGCTAAAGCTTAGGTACAGATTTCTCTGAAATTAAACAAAAAATAATTATTATCCCGTTAATCTGTCCTACTGCAAGGCAAGGGCCTCCTTGTTGCCGCCTTTCCCCTCTCAAATTACTTTCCAAAAATAAAGAGCAAGGGAGAGAAAAAAGGGGGTCTTACCGCAATTTCTCCCAGTAAATAGCAACGATTTTCTACAACAATCCAATCACGTATCTAAACCTAAACTAATATAGGTATTTCACCTAACACAGGAAGCGGTCTACGCTTGCAGAGTTTACAATTTCACCAAAACCTAGCCACAGAATTATTAGACCAGCCATAGGTACTCAAAGTGTACTCGGCGGAGCCCCTCACCCATATTATCTATCTAGGGGACGTGTGACAACAGTAGAAAATGAAAGGCACTATGCAGAACATTGCTGCTTTGAAGTGATCACCGGTAATAACCACGTTACGTCAAAGCAGCAATGTACTGCATAGTGCCTGTCAATTTCCACAGTTGCACATCCGATAATACGGATACTGGGGATCCGCAAAGCCTATGTTGAGGCTCCGCGAATATACGAGAACAGTCAAAAAACAATAAAAAAACCTATGAAATACCTTCACAGCCTAATTCAGAAACGCTACTTAAAATTTGAGATATACTTAAGTAATTGATCGGATTGTAAATTTAAAATTAGTACGAGTATTTTTGAGTTTGACAGGTGCGTAATCAATCGCAGGTATTTGCGATTTATTCTGATAATAAATTTTATGGTCCCGTCAAATTGGCTTTCCAAAAGGTTCCGTTACCTTAACTCTTTGAGAATCGCTGAACTAGACGATCCACTTGCACGAACAATAAGCCTTTTTTCTACGAACGAAACATTTTGGTAACTCGTGTGGAATAACACTACCGTGTTCTAGGAAGCGACGCAAGACATAGGTACCGACAAAGTTATGCATTAGCATTGCGATCGCGTCGACAATATTAACAATCGATATAGCTTTGTCATATCGAAGACATCGATCGTTTAAAAATTAGCCTTATTGCTTATCCAATAAGGTTGAGAATCGATTGAGAGCATCGTGACAGCAAATTAATGTCATAAAATCTAATATGGCAGGGCGATATGGGAGGTTTGTCCCTAAGGAAAATTGAGATGCGCATGATTTCCTACCAGCTTCAAGGACGAGATGATAATTGCCTAATAATTAAGCGGAATTGTTATTAATACGATACGTCGCAGAATGTCACTTTGGTAAAACGGTCCTTGGGAGCTAAACGCCCCTTTCGCGAAATGTCCCTTTCGCATAATATTTGCTTTTATTTTTTTGTTCCGAAATCATAATAGTAATGTAAATCCTACTAATATTATAAATGTGAAACTGTGTGAGTGTGTGTGTTTGGATGTTTGTTACTCAATCACGCAAAAACTACTGAACCGATTGCGATGAAATGGACTGGTCGTAAACGTTAGCAGCCTTCCTTTCACCAATATACTCGAAGTTAAAAAAACTCGTAATTATTTGAACATTACTCCAAAGTTGCATATCTAGCATATTTCCCTCTATGGCGCACTGTTTTTGGTTCTATCTTGAGCCGTTGCCGCCATTTTTGGCTAACAGCTACTTTTTACCTACTACCTTATTTAGCCCGGTTCACTAATGGTAATATAAAATCTTGATGTGGCTTAAGGTGTGAGTTGATGGACGGCGACACGACGACGCGACTGCAGGTAAAAATTAGTAGGTTAAGATAGATAAATAGTCGTTCTATGACGCACACAAAACGAGAAAATTTACAGTAAAATAGAAGTACAGAATACGACCTAAGGTACCTGGTTTTAGGATTTCCGACCTACCTATTAATTAATGCACTAGGTACTTATTTTAGTTATGATGTCGAACTTTATTTGTCAGAATAATACTACAGATTTGAAGGTATTTTTGTGTATTTTTGTTTGTCATCAAACACACTTCTGTATGTTTACAGTTTACAGAACATACCAGCAGATAGTCTAGAAAGACTTCAGACTTTCTGGACCGTCTGGACGGTGAAATTACTAGACTGATTTGGTATTTTTATATTTTATTTTCTTTTAATATAATTTAATTAGCTGGACTTATCTAGGAAAGACAAATGTTTTAAGGGTATTCTCTTGTTCAAAATAAATGATATTGATACCTTTATAAAGTTGAAGTATCAGAGACTTAGTAGGTAAATATCCCGGTACATTCTGTTAAGTGCATCCAAAAAAAAACCTGTCATATTTTTTATTAGGATGCTCGATTTACCTGCAGTTGTCAAGTGCCGTCGCCTATCAACCTGCACGTTAATGTTAATATAAAATCTTGTTGTTTGTTAATAGTATTTAAGGAAAAGCGATACATTTTGAACCTTATCCCCTTTACTTACAGCTTCCCGTTTCACCTTTTTCCAAACTATGAAATTCAAATCATGCGTTATCGACAATTTATTATCTTAATTTCTGTGTGTCCGAGATTTAATTTCGATGTTTTTTTTAATTTTGGCCACGTTTCAT
This sequence comes from Idaea dimidiata, assembly GCA_949358125.1. Taxonomy (NCBI): domain Eukaryota; kingdom Metazoa; phylum Arthropoda; class Insecta; order Lepidoptera; family Geometridae; genus Idaea; species Idaea dimidiata. The sequence goes on from OX442342.1 coordinate 5,345,361, forward strand.
TTGGTTCCTTAATTCGATCGATAAAAGGGGAAAAACATGTAGACCTTTGAGTATACATAAACAAACTATACAAGGTGTAACAGGTAAGCCCTTTTAATCCGAAAGGGGGTTGTTCTAGACGTCTAGGCGAACAACTTTTGTTCTAAGACTTTTGGATCCTTTCGGATCAAAAGGACTTACCCGTTACAAATTGTATAACGCTGGTATGCGAGTATGAACTGTAAGCAGTATGAACTGAACAGTCGAAAAATGTCAAAGACGATGTCATCAGTCACCTAGGGTTACGCGAATTGACTGTTTCTCATCTTCTATCTATACTTATAATAAAGGAAGAGAGGACAAAAAGTCTGTACTTGGATGTAAATTAAAAAAAAAAAGATTTATTTGGAATAAAAATTATTCTAAATATAATTTTAACTATAGGTACATTTAAAAGTAGTCAATATTCAATTTCAAATTAGACGTTTGGTAAAAAAAATACATTTTACATAAGTTCAATAAAAAAATATTCCGAGGATGTTCTACATTTTTAGGGCAAAGAAGTGCAGTGCAGTAGCAAGTAGTTTTATTTTGAATGTTTGTTTAAAATGGCAATAATAATTTCTTCTATGGTTTTCGCGATTTTGCATAATAAAACACTTTATTTATCGGGTTGAATCGCGTTGTCGAAAGCTCGGTTCGTCTAAAACCATGAAAAAACGCGATTCAACCCGATAAATAAAGTGTTTTATTATTGCAATAATGTTGAAACTAGAAATGACATTTTGAAAGATTCTAATACGTAATAGTTTTTTTGGTTGTTACCTAAAACAACTACAATTTAATTATGTCATAGGTTTTGTCAGTCAACCTTGAAAAAGCTAACTGTAAAGTTAGCGAAAGCTCGGTACTTTATAATAATGCCGTTATTAAATAAAACGCAAGTAAAACCCGGGAAATATTGTGTTTTATTAAAAACTACAATTATTTATAATCAACACAGTGATCAGGAAAAGCGTTCATTTAATATTAAACAGGTAATTATGTTTTTATATGTCACTAATAGTCACCATATTTTACTCGGATTTTCATACTCTTTTACGTCAACGAATGGTTAGATTGAGTCGTTATACAAGTACATTTTAAATTATTTATTACATGTCAAGAATTACTGGCAACCACGTTCTGTACTCTTACATACAAAATACTATAAAAATAATGACACAAAAACAAATTGATAAAATTTCCACAAGCAACTGTAGAGAGGTTGTTAAGACAATTTTAATACATTTACTACATTTTTATTACATTTTTGATACATTTCTGAATGTATAAAAGTCATTTATTTGTACGAAATATGGTTACTGTTTTATTATATTTGTCATGTTAAGTATCCCTTTACTTTAGTATCCCTTTTTGTCTTGACCCTACAGATAAATTGTCACAATTTCTGTAATATTTAAGTGTTTTGTGCTGAAAATAATTTATTCTCTTTTTCTAATTCTGGATATTTATTTTCATACTTGAAGGAATGTATTTCCAAAAATATACATTGTAAAGTAAGCATGTATCTAGTTTCTAGAGCCCATAGCTAGTACAAGCTTAAGCTAAGGCTTCATTAGGGCATTGCATCGAAACAGTGAGCGTCACAATTGTCTAACTACCACAGATTAGTCGATAGTTAGTAAGGAGTTAGTTGCGTAGTTTGAGGCTAGATGGCGCTACGTTTAGCGTCCTGCAATAATTGTTAAATTTTCTTTTAAAAAAACTTTCGCGTTCGAACACCACCAAAAGATAGGTTGTAGCACCTACCAGAACTACGCGTGCAAAAGACTACGAATGCCACCACAACTAACCGCCAGAATAAGTAAATAAATATTGCACGACATTACACACAGCACTATCTAGCCCCAAACTAAGCACTAGGCTTGTACTGTGGGTGCAAGATAACGGATACACTACTTATTATACTTTTTTAAAAATACATACATAATTACGATACATAGAATGCACCCAGATCCGGAACAAACATTTATGGTGAGCAGAAAAATTTGTTCCCGGCGGGAATCGAACTCGCAACTTTCTATGTTGCAGTCCGGGCGTCGCCATCCGCGCCACAGAGGCCGTCAAAGAATCATCACTGAATTTGTGGTACCGTTGCCACAGTGGCTGTTTACAACTGTCTTTCATCTTATTGTCCTATCTAGAATAAAAACTTTAATATTTTAGGCCGTACTAGTTTAATTAACAGCTGTGTATGTATGCAAGAGGCAGTGGGATGTCGTTGGGTATGTACCTGCACCTTAAAAGGCGTCAATTTAACCAGCGTGATTAGGATAGTCCAAGGCCGCTGTTATTGAGTGAACGTGGCTCTTCGGAGGTCTTTCTAGGACATTGAACATGATATATGGAGGACTAGCATTGGTTTTTGTGTGAAGGACTTTATTACTTCTTTATGATAGATAGATAAATTAAATCTAAATATGAATGATATTTTTTTATTTCCTTAATTTATTTACTTTTTATTTCAAGTACAAAATGAATTTGACATAAGATTATGCTGTAATGTTACCTTAATAATAGAAATGTATACTCAATCTAATGTAAATTGATAAATGACGTGTAACTTTAAGTTATCAATAAATGAATATGAATATTATAAGAAGTTTATTTGCACCAATAACAACACACACATGAATAAAATTATCTTTTTTTTTTTCGCCAGTGTGATGGGACTTTTGGACTAAATGGTTCACCTTAGATTATTTATAATATAAATAATCTAAGGTGAATGACCATTTAGTAATATTATTATTATATATATATTTAGATTTTATATCTTTGTAGTATTTATTTCCCTATATTATCAATTTATCATACTAGCTGCGCTCCGCGGTTTCACCCGTGTAAGTCCCGTTCCCGCGGGAATATCGGGATAAAAAGTAGCCTATGTGTTAATCCAGGTCCCCAGCTACCTATATTCCAAGTTTCATCGCAATTGGTTCAGTAGTTTTTGTGTGAAAGAGTAACAACCTCACATACATACATACATACAAACTTTCGCGTTTATAATATTAGTAAGATACAACTGAATGAACTAAATCCGTGTTGTCATTACGGAAATAGTGTCGCGAAAGTTATAGTCTTCTTTGCAAAGAAAGATGCGTAGCACCAGCGATTTTTTGATAAAACTAGTGTCGAGCAACCTTTTTGCGAAGTTGACTATAACTGTTCCGACACTACTTTCGTTGTGAAAACACGACTTTAGGTATCATTTGTTAAAGGTTACAGTAAACAGACATACTCAAAGAAGAACCTAGTTGGACTCAGTATTTAACAAAAGAACGTGCGCTGTATAGCAGCATAAATGGGCCTCAGCTCAGTGTTAATATTGGCCATGGATCAATCACTGGTTTCAGCTGCAACCGTTTTAAAGTGACGAGCACGTACGATCAAGCTGTGACATTAAATTAACGCAAAAACTACTGAACCGATTGCTATTAAACTCAAATTAGAATATATATATAAGATGTAACCGGCATGCCCTTTTAAGCTGAAAGGAGGTTGCTAAAAGGGGAGAGGAGGTTCTAGACGTCTAGGCGAACAACTATTGTTCTACGAATTTTGAAAATTCAAACATTTTTTTTGAAAATTTTGAGGTTATGTTTCACTGGAAAAAAAAGCTGCTTTTGAAAATATAGGTAATTGAAGTTTTGATTGTAGTAGACCAAACTAAATGAAAGGACAACATAAGGTCAATGACCTCGAACTCTAAGAAACTCTAAGAAAATCATTCAAGTAAACTTTACACTTGTCGAAAAGTTCTTCCAATTTACAAAAGTCGTAGAGCAAAAGTTGTTCACCTAGACGTCTAAAACAACCCCCTTACAGCTTAAAAGGGCATACCCGTTACACCTTGGATAGCTGGAGACCTAATAACAAACAAAGGCTACTTTTCTTCCCGATTATTTCCGCGGAAAAGGGCCCTTATCCGGGTGAAATAGAAAGGCGCAGCTAGTATACAATGTATAAATTGCATACCAAAAGTTTTACGATACATCAGTAAACCTCCTATAATTAGTAGTTAATTCTACCTAACATTTGTTGGCAACGTAACTAAATCTACGTATTCCTTGTATTTAATTACATCATTTGGTTTCTCATTTAAATGATATATTATAAAGTTAAGCACTAAACCTTTGTACTTACCTACTCGGAATGGGTTATTGAGTTTAGTACTAGATGACGTCACTAACCACGTCAGATGTTAAACATTGCGTTTACATAATAATATGTTATGTTATAATCCTAGATAGGAAATAGTAGGTAAGACTATAAATAGGTACCCCAATATAGTTAAAAGCATCTATTCTACGTTTTTTTTATTTCTGGACACCGATCTGACGGATTGGGTTTTTTGTTTTTGCTATTTTTCCATAGGAACATGTGTCAACATGAGAACATGATTGATTTTTTTTTTAATTTCTTATCGGTTTGAACCGACATGGCCATTAATGCATTTGAAGACGCCGCCGTTGAGTTTAACTGTCATAGAAACCGGCAGCTCAAGATACCTCTCATTTAATAACAGTTAAACTCGACGGTGCCGGCTTTAAATGAATAAATAAATATTGCACTACATTGCACATAGCGCAATCTAGCCCCAAACTAAGCACTAGGCTTGTACTATGGGTACTAAACAACGGAATTTATGAATACATATTGTATATCAACACTGTCGTTTTCACAGCGCAGTTTATTCCTTTGCGCTGTAAAAACGACAGTGATAACGACGGAAGTTGCACGGTAAGGTCCCTGTTCTTACCACTGGGTATGGCCGACTAGGCCGACTAGGCCATACCCAGTACCTACATAGATAGCTGCTGGGATTACTCCACCTCATAATGTCCCTGACTCTACATCGCCATAATCATCATTATCATCATCATCATCATCAGCCTGTTGCAGTCCACTGCTGGAGATAGGCCTCTCTAATTGCACGCCACCTAGATCTATTTTCAATTTCTCGCATCCAGTTTGTGCCAGCCGACATCGCCATAATAATAATAATAATATAATAATAATAATCTTTATTTAGCCCAAAAACATATTACAATTGCACCATTCACACAAAATAAACATTGATATTAACATTAACCATTTATACAATATTTTAAGCTTTATACTATTTATAAAGAGTAAAGAGTACAACCAATTCACTTAAAGCTTCTGTCGCCGAACTAATCGTGAGCTTGTAATACGGCATCCAGGGCCTTAACTCCACAGACAAGTATAATTTTAATTATATATAGTTTTAATTTCCAGTCTAAGTAAATACAGTTTATTTTAATCTGTTAAAGGCACTTATAATAGCATGAATTAAAAGTTACTTCCGCTGCATTAAATCGTCTAAAAAAATGAAAACGCCTATTTTGTACGACGATAATAGTAAATAGTTTTGCGTGTGTACGACAATGTTGCCATATTACCAGCTACTGTGGCAGTCATAACGTTTGCATTCTGAACTATGAAACTGTAATTATACTGAGCTCAACTTTCTCTTAGATAAGATACCTACTGACATGAACTTAGGAAACATTGTACACTCGTCCACTCAACGCGTACACTTCTTTCTGTCGGAGGAAGTTTTGCGGCGCTTTATAAACTCGTTTTTTTATTAATTGAGAATCTTTCCTTTTTCTTTACTTCTGTCTATCCAAAGATCGCTTTAAGCAATAAGGCCGCCCATTTCTACTACCTATTTTGAAGTTGTTTATTTTTCTTTTTTTATTATTGTGGTGTGTTGCAATAAAGAATTAATCAATCAAGGAAAATATTGTAACAAGGCATGTTAAACTATTTACCATCAGATAAGATAGTTGTCAAACACTCATCATTCGTGGGCACTTAAGAAACGAACTTGGAAGAATAAGATTTTGAGAAAGACCTAATATTTTAACCGACTATAAATAAGAAGTAATTATACTGATTTAAAAAAAAATAGTGGGGCGCTTGTTTAAAATATAAGTAAGTTTACCACTTGACGTCCCGACATTACATTCAAAGGCCGTATGATACAGCAAGTCATTATGGCTAGCGTGGGTGGCGAGATACTATCTGCTTTAATGAAATAAAAACTTTATAATATTATAAAAGAAAAAAAAAAGTAAATTGCCTTTGAACTCCTAAATGGTTATATTAAGTTTAATAAATCTTCAATTGAAAAATACTGGATTTATCCAGCGCAAGTTTCAGGTCATTTTATTGAATAGTCAGACCCACATTATTCGTAGTCTTTTAATCTAAAATGTTCATTTAAAAAACGGTCAAGTACGAGTAGGACTCGAGCACGTAGGGTTCCGTACTATAATCACAATTGGGTACGGAACCTTGAAAAATCCGTAAACGCAAAATTAACATTTAACTTTACCACTGGTGCTGGTATATCACTAGATGGCGCTAGTGATAAAACTAAATCGCGGTAGCAATACGTTTGAAGTTAAAAAATCAAGTTTATTGTATGGGAGCCCCCACTTATGTGTTTAATTTTGGTTTTATTTTTTGTTGTTATAGCAGCAACAGTAATACATAATCTGTAAAGTTTTCAACGTCTAGCTATCCCAGTTAAATAAATAAATTCTGTGACCAACACACAGCGCCATCTAGCCCCATGGTAAGCTGCTAAGCTTGTGTTACGGTGACTAGACAACGGATATACTACTTATATTTACTTTTCTTTTGTAAACGCATACATACCTATTATACATAGAAAAACACCCAGACCAGATACAAAAAAATATTTTAAAGCATAAATATTTGCACCCAGCGGGAATCGAACCCGCAACCTTCGTCAGAGAGATACAGCCTAGTGACAGACGGACGGCCAGTTTCATCGAGACGATAAACTATCAAAACTCATACTAAGGGCTCTGACAGTGAAGTCTCAGTAATATAGGGTCCCATTTTTACCCTTGGGAAGAAAAAGTGGCCATTTTATAAGACTTACATTTGCACGATTATCGATGGGATTGCACCAAAGAGACGGGAGGTACTCTCGGCAAGTTGGTACATACTTATTTAAATGGCAGTCTATTTTTATAATGACTGATAATCACACAAACAGAACCGGTTCCTACAGTTACAAATTACAAGTAACAATCAACAAACATTGGGTAATTTAAACTGCTTGAGATTAAAATACTATGGTGCAGACGTCGCGTCTTAAGCGAGGTTCTCGTTGGAATTTCCAAAATCGACCTTTATTTGATTCAATGGAAAGTAATGGTAAACTTATTTTTTTGATTGGATAAAAATACTTATAATATGTCGTAGTTCAAAAAACCTAATGAGGTATCATTTGGTTAAAACACGATTTAAGCAACTTCGCTAATAAAGCCTGTGTTAATCTTGGGCGCTTGAATCCCACGCTTAACTCAGAACTCTAGGTACATAACACCCTCGCTACGCTCGGGAGTTAACTCGAGAGTCGCTTTAGATTCAATATGACGCCCGCTATATAAGACAGGGCTTTCGTACCTCGGTGCATAAACTAATATTATATTTTTAGCAGCCTCTGAAATAGTGGTCAAACACTAATCTATCAATTAATATAAGAACAAAAAATAAAGTCCGACCACAACACAATTTCAGATCAGACTTACAAATGACGGTCGGAGATTGTTGTTTTATGCTGACTCATCATTGGTTACCTTTTTGGATGAACCTTATTAAAACTAGACAAGTTATAATAAACTTGACTGGAGGTTCAACGAGAATTATAGCTTTGGGGTTAAGTGGAATAACCCTCGAAAACTGAATTTGTCTCTGTTAGAAGCTATAATTAGAAAGGCTTGATAGTAAAACATTTCAAACTCGTCTCTGACGGACGAGCTTCATCGTTTCCAAAGTCAAATTACCACCACAAATATCCACCATCTAGGTAATCTAACTCTCAAGTTAAATTCAAGGCTGTTTTAAAAGTCATAGCTATTCATAATCATAATGCATTGATTATTGATTTTTTGTTTTAAATCTGGCAATAAAGTGAATACAATATTTTTTTAACACTGGCTATTGTATTTGTATGTAAAATACAAATACGATACTGGCTAGTTATACGACCGCCATAATATAAAAGAAAAAAAAAAGAGCTATATTTACAAACTTTTAGCAATTCTATGAAAATCTTCAGTTACATATCAGTATAATTCACCAAAGTTCTAAGTTCAAAATCGGCAATTACATTTATAAAAACCTCCCTGATTAAGTACAAATCAGATAAACCTAGTTTAACTTAACAACTATCACTCACCTAGCATTTTACTCAAATCAGCATTATGAAGATCCGGATTTTCATCAGCCAATTTCTTCCGCTCCACCTTAGCCCACACCATGAAGGCATTCATGGGCCTTCTTATCCTGGCCTCTTTTAGCGCTTTGGCTTGTCCCATCTTGGTTGTAAAAGGCGCTCGGCCATACTGCTGAGGGGAATACTCCCTAGTCTCATAAGGATTTCGGTAATCATACTGCGCTCTATAGTCTAGACTGTATGGTAGTGTGCTCCAGACTACAAGCTCTGGGCTGGTCTGGTCTTGTGTAGAGTCGTTCTCGACGCCCCCTTGGACGTATTGCTCGTAGGATCGGTGATAGGTAGGTGGTGATTCGATGCTTGCCCCTCCGGAGTCCATTAGGCTGTGGAAGAGAAAATATAGTTGGTAAAAGCTTGGCAAAAGAGTCCGAAAGAGTCGTTTGACTATGAAAACGATCCATGGATGTTAAACTGACATATTAATGACTTCGCCCCGCTCGTGGTGGTTTGCAATTGTCCCTGAGTTAGGCTGTGGACATGACGAAGCTATAAGGATTCATAGGATAATGTTAATTGAAGCTTATATTGAACATAAAGCGAATTAAACATGCTACAAATAGTTGGGTGTGGATTAACTAGTGGCAAATAGCAGCGGTTTTATAATAGCAATGATAGACCGCTATATTGTGCCACAGTCACTGTAGGGCGTGGATTTTCTTTTAGAGACGTTAGGCAGTAAGACGCCACGGGAGCGTACTATACGGAATTTCGGGCCTTACCGTGATGAGTTCTAGGACATTTCGGTTCAGAGGTAACAGAGGTATTTATAGTAATTCTATAGCAACTCTATAGCACCTTTTGATCACCTCAAATTCTAAATAAAGCTTCTGAACGAAAAAACTATTTTTGATATATTTTAAAGTGTTTCCTACACTTGGATGACTATACTTAAAGAAATGCTTTCCAAAAATTTCGCACCCGACAGGACTGCGTGCCTTCAAAATGTAAACAATAAGAAATGCAATCGTTAATTTCGACTCGATTGAACATGCATCCGTGGCCAAATTGGAAAAAGGCATTGGGACGGATCCCCAGAGATGCAGATTCAAGTCCTGTCGGGTGCGAAATTTTTGGAAAGCATTTCTTTAAGGATTGAAAAAACTATTTTTAGAAATGTGGTTTAACTAAATGGCAACCATGAAGGTCATCCGACACCACACTTTAGTCAGTTACCAACTAAGTAACCATACACTACCGAGAAGCCACTTCGTGTTTTACACGGAATTCGAAAAATTTATCCGATATCAGTTATCGGAAGACTGCATTGCAGGAAACACGGTAAGTCGATCGTAATGGCGCGTAAAGTGATCACCGATGACTAAACTATCTTGCCTGTTGTCTACGGATAGGTATATTGATAGACTACCTGACCCAGCACACTTCGTACCGCCACGACTCATAAGGCTGTAATGTAATGTAATGGCGCGTTAAGTGATCGATCACTGATGACTGCACTATCTAGGCTGTTGGATACTGATATGTTTATAGATAGAGTACTTGACCCGGCGCACTTTATATCACCACTATCATTTAAATAAAATATGACTGGCATTAGGGTTATTCATCGTACAACTGCCAGCATTAAGTTCATTTAAATAGCAGGAAATAAAAATCTATATATGCCCGAGACTGAATTGTACAGCGCCCAGGCGCACAACTACTAAGTAAACAGTGCCTATTGTATAATTATGGTAGGTACGGTATAGATATACCTATCTATTCGTTTGCGCCTATGTGCTTTTCGGTTTCGTGTTGCCTGATTAGTGTTTTTTGGGTTCCATAACTCAAAGAATCAAAAAAAAAATCCTTGTCTGTCTGTCTGTCTGTGCGTCACCACTGATTTTCTCAAAAAATAATAGAGGCAACACGATCTGAACCAAAAATTTAGTTTTATTTCATATTATCATCATCAGCATCGCGAAATCCAAAGAAAAATCTATGCTCCAAGTCACATCGCACATCGCGGTGAAAATCATATCACTGCAATTTACCATATAGTCGAGTAAAAATGACGTAAAGCTATCATGTTTTCTATTTCTGTTTAAATATGAAAACATCGCCACATCTCTAGTGAGGAATTTGTTTAGATCGCCGCATCATTTCTAATGATTTTGTTTATGTTTACTGCAGAAAACAGTGAAAAACAATCGATTATCGTTCTTGTTTACAAAATTACTGTCATGATGATGGAATGTTTTTTATTAGGTGGAAAGGTAAATAAAATGATTTGTTGTTTTTGAAAGAAAAAAAACCGCTTCCAGGCTTCAAAATGTTCAAAACCTCAGTTCAATTTTAATTTGCAATTGCAACTAACTCGCAATCGAAACTTCATTGACATTGTTATTTTCGAAAACTAAAAACTTAGTCTGTGTGAAGTAGGATTGTCCAAAAATTACATTTCAGTTTTATTTCCACTGCAACCAACTTCCCACTTTTTGAACTGCAATCGAAACTTAAACATAAGACGGCGATAGATGATAATTATCGGTCCTTGTCTCCGATTGCATATAAATGAGCGAAATGGAATTGCATGAAAAAATCTACAATTTCTCGTAAAATCAATCATTAACGACGATTAAAATAATATTTTTATAAAATGCGATGAAGAGGTTCTAGGTATTATGTTTTCTAATATTATGATGCCTATAAGAAAATATAGCGGTTAAGGATTTAGAAGAAAAATTGTTTTATTTTGTAAAACAGGGGTAACTTTGCCTGTATAATAGTGGTATTTAAAGTTATTTTTTATTGTTTTTGAAATGAAGGGGACACTTCTTGTATCATGTACAATAACATAATACATTGTTTAAAGATCTATTCGATACCGGTTATGAATAAAAATATTCAATCGGAAGGGATTTCACATCAGTCCCGTTCTTAAGTAGATTTATCTTAGTTTTATTTTTCAATTGTTCCTATCTTTAAGTTTACCTTTATTCGCAAACAAATGATTGATTGATTTGTTTGTGTTTAAATAAATATAAGAGTTAGCATACTAATGTCGATTTTGAAAAATGACAAGAAATAAAAATGACGATTTTCAACAATAAAAATGTCGGGTCATAATAATGACAAAATAGAAAAATGACGAAGTTTAATAATGAATTGACTCTGAAATAGGTAATATGTAGGAACCTTGGTTGTGAAGTTTTGATTGCATTTCAGCTGCTATTTTCAACTAAAGATTTGCTTCGTAAGGCACTCTCAATTGTTGGTCCCGCGTGTTATCTCTGATAGCAGTCGTTAGGTCAAGTTATAGAACTTAGGGTGACTTGACAACTTAAACACTGAGTAAATACCACTACAAGAAAAGAAGAATTACAAAAAAGAAATATTTTAAACAGTTATATTGCCTAGCTAGTAAATAATTATATATTAGCATTTTTAAGCATAGTTAATTACTTACTAACCCTTGCTCTTAAGATTTCTTACTAATAATATGGATGTATTATTATATCCGAAATAAAAATATTTTGATTTGATTTGATTTTGATTTGATTTGATTAGAATAAAGTTTAGTAATCTCGCTGAATAATCAAAAAGTTGAACCCAATCGAGATAAACAGTGTAAATAATTGTCGACTGACGTGACCATGACAAAATATCCTCACGAGAAGGGTGAACTGCAATATTTTGAAACAGAATTGAAGACAATGCCCATTGTTGACGGAACGTGGACTCAGCGATCGACAGAACAGTCGATACTGCACAGTGCACATCTCACTGTGAAAAAGCAATTTTTATTTTTCAATCAGCTGAAAATTACTGATGAAGCTGACGTGATACGTCTTCGATTTTTAAGGATGCGACTCATGTGAAATCCCTTCCGATTGAATAGTTTTCTTCATAACCGGTATCAAACAGATCTTTAAACAATGTATTATGTTATTGTACATGATACAAGAAGTGTCCCCTTCATTTTAAAAACAATAAAAAATAATTTTAAATATCACTATTTCACAGGCAAAATTACTCCTGTTTTACAAAATAAATCAATTTTTCTTCTAAATCCTTAACTGCTATTTTTTCTCTTATAGGCATCATAATATTAGGAAATACAATACCTAGAACCTCTTCACCGTATTTTATAAAAATATTATTTTAATCTTCGTTAATGATTGATTTTACGAGAAATTGTAGATATTTTCACGCAATTCCATCTCGCTCATTTATATGCAATCGGACAAGGACCGATAATCATCGATCATCTATCGCCGCCTTAACCCTTTTCACTGCTGAAAACACGCGTGTATTTGCAATGTTGACTCATTGATTTGCAATAATTCAACGTCAGCCAACATTCCTGTTATCCCGTGTGGCGCAGTGGATAGCGCGCTCGCCTTGATAGCGAGAGGCACAGGTTCAAATTCTGGCATGGGTAATTTTTGATAATGCATCTCCTTTTCATATATTTTAAAGTGTTTAATAAACTTGGATGACTAAATTTTTAAAGAAATGCTTTCCAAAAACCTTGCTTTGCGTGCTTTAAACGCGAAAACAAATAAGAGGTGCGTGCGATCCTTAATTTCAACTCGACTAGACGAGCACCTGTGGCCAAGTTAGTTATGGCTTTGGGCCGGACTCCCCAAAGACACAGGTTCAAGACCTATTGGGTGAACATTTTTGGAAATTGCAGACCACGATTTAACACATTTTACTAAAGAAAAAATGACAAAGACAGAACCAAAATGTCAGATCTAGTCAGAACTTAAAAAAAACATAGGTACTATAGATAGAATGCTTTTTACGAAAGGAGACGGAACTAAACAAACGTAACACGCAGTGAAAAGTCGCGGCGGAGCGCCGACTAGGACCAGCGCGACTTTTCTTTGAACCACAGAATAGGCAATAGCAACAACTCTTAGCGCAGCTATGTTACTGTTCGTTTCAACGTTTTGCTCCCGTTAAAAATTACTTAAAACTAACCCTTACTTATTAACGGTGATTAACATTTGACCAAGTTATGTGACGTTTGTCTCTGTCTGTCAACTTAGAAACTTCATGTCACAGTAAAGACAAACGATACATAGTTACGCAGCTTTTAACCAGCGTTTATAAGTAAGGGGGTGAGTTTTGGCGGGAATGCGTTAAGGACATGTGTTGCTAAATTTTCATTTTTGTGAAACTTAGTTCAAATGCGTGTAAAATGTTTAATTTCGGGGGCATATTAATCAATTTAGTTTCGTGAATGTGTACAAGTATAAATAAAAGTGAAAACCGGTGCAAAACATGTACTTTAGCTTAGTGTTTTCTCCAAAGCTCCGTGAACAAACATTGTAAAAAATGGCCCCCTTTTTTACAATGATTCCCTCGACTTGACTTTAACTATGACGACTTGACTGTTTTGTTTGTTAAATGCAAATAACTTGCAAATATTGATAATACTTGACACTGGCAAATGTCCGAAAGGAAAAGCCATTTTTAAGGAAGAAGAAGAAGTAAGGGGGTAATTCTTCAGTTAATTTAGCTCTCATGGACAAATACATAACTTATTATGTATCTACGTACGTACATAACATAACTACCAACCTAGTTAATACTCATATCCGTACAAAATCACCGGTTCACCTTACTCTGCATTTTACCTCAGCAGCACGGTGAAATCAGAGCACAATGGCGCGGTTCCCACAGCTTGGCGCCTGTCTTTCTGAGAACGTACGTTCACAGTGTCAATATCATACTTTCCTTTAATATTCTGATTCATAAAGGGCCAGTTAGATGAGGAGAAATGAGGAAGTACATTGACTTGAGGCTCTACAAGATGTAACGGGTAAGCCCATTTAAGCCGAAAGGCGGTTGTTCTAGACGTCTAGGCGAACAACTTTTGAAAATTCGCATTTTTTTTTTGAAAATTCGAGGTTTTTTTTTTCACTGAAAACACAGCTGCTTTTGAAAATAAACGTAATTGCAGTTTCGATTGTTGTCGACTAAACTAAATGAAAGGACAAGATAAGGTCAATGACCTCAAACTGTGAGAAACAGCTGATTTTCAAGTAAACTGTAATCTTAAAATTTTCGAAAACTACTTTGAATTTCCAAAAGTCGTAGAACAAAAGTTGTTTGCCTAGACGTCTAAAACATCCCCCTTTCGGCTTAAAAGGGCTTACCCGTTACACCTTGTATAGACATATTCACAAACGACCCTGTACGTGGACGCAATTTTTGTCACTTTTTCACTGGCGTTGTTTATCACTCATCAGAGCAAGAAGAAGCACGCATAGGCATTTTACATCGTCGTCTTCGTTCCTAGAAGACTGTGCACTTGACAACTTTTGAAATATCAATTTCAATCATGTTTTCTAAGGTTAAGGTAGTTTTTGCTTTGATATTTCAAAACGGTCCTGTTGAACCCAGTTGGATCCAGTCTGTCCTTATTTAACTAACCGGCAAACACTAAAGGGTAAAAAGTACAGTATCTCTCTAACATCAGGCAGGACCGTTATTTTGAGCAAGCAAACTTTCTAGTTACGATGTAGTACTATTTCTATGTCAAATAATATCTTTCAGAAATTCGCATAATAATTTAAACAAGGAGAGGTTTGGCTGGAGCTCGTTGAGGAGATGTGGTGCTTAATTTTCATTTTTGTAAAACCTAGTTCAAATGCGTGCAAATTTCGGGGGCATATTATAATCAATTTAGTTTCGTGAAGGTGTACAAGTGGAATGAAAGTGAAAATCGGTGCAAAACATTGACTTCGTGTTGTCTCCAAAGCTCCGTGAACAATCTTTGTAAATGGCCGCCGTGTTTACAACTGATTCCTTAGACTTGACTTTAACTATGACGACTTGACTGTTTCGATACAAATTTAAAAAAAAAATGATGCAAAAAACTTGCATAATATATTAATTAATAATACTTGACACTGGCTAATTCCCTAATGGCCATATTCGGTTCACAACCGATCAAAAAATAAAAAATTAAGCAAGTAAACAGCTCTGAAACTCAAAAATTTGTATACCTACTAATTTTGTATTGAGATTAGATTTAGATATGTGTATTCTGTGATAGCGCCACCATGGTGTCAGAGCCTGAAATCCAAGTCCGTACTTTGACTTTGCTAAGTTTTTGCTCAGTAAAGTCGAAGGTTTTTAAATTTAGAATGTAAACCCATAAAAAATAATGACCTTTATTTTATTCATATACTAGCTGCGCCCCGCGGTTTCACCCGCGTAAGTCCCGATTTTTTTTTACATAAGAACCATCTCCTGATCAACACAAATACAACGCAAAAATAATTATCGAAATCGGTCCAGCCGTTCAGGCGTGATGCAGTGACCACGCAAAATAGGGATTCATTTTTATATATAAGAAGATAAAGAAGAAGAAGATTACAAAATTAATTTCGACTACCTATAAATTCGAATTCAAAGCTTATGCTTAGTTTTTGCTAAGCTCAGTCTGAGCAAAGTCAAAGTACCTACGCACTAAGTATAGATTTCAGCGTCAGTGAATTGGATAACCGCTCTAATTCACTGAGACTGAGCACTTAGCACTAGGTAAATGGAATAAAGCCGAATCACCTACCTACCTACAGCGGCTTCGGCTGTCTTCTGATTCCGATTCCACCAAGCCATTACACTGTATTCGTTCAAAAAATTACGCAATTTTAGACCCTTCCTCTTACCTAATTTAAATTTATGTGTTTTCCATTATAGGTACTCGTTGGTATTACTAACCTAACCTTACAACCTATATTTTTTGCGGTTACATTGCTCACACCGAATTCTTCACTCATGCGACAATGATTCATTAGGACGTGTCGTCAAATTTCACCATGTAACGTCTGCAGTAACTCATAATTTAAGTTTACAAATCGGTGTGACTCATTGTATTTTGACTTACGTTAAAAACACCTTAGTGCGGTTTGGAGGCTTTCTTCAGCTGCACCGGTCTACGTTTCAGAACTTGTAGCTCACGTTGGCACGGTTTACTTCGACCATGGCCTACGTTACCCACATAGTTCTAATCATAATGGGCAGAAATCGTGTAAGTTTGAAAAATATTTAAAAATGTCGAAAGAGTTATTTAAAATACTACGCCCCGCGGTTTAACTGAAACCGCGGGGCGCAGCTTAATGAATAAAAATAAAGATTTTCATTGATTTTCAACGTACCCCTCAATTTATTAAAAACCTAGACGGTCAAAAAATTGCATGGCTCGCTCGACTAAATCAAACTTACAGTTGTTACCAAGTTTGTTATTCAATCACGCAACAACTACTGAACCGATTGCGATGAAACTTGGAATTATAAATTATATAATTCTGTTCTCTTACTTTTCCTAAGTCGACTAAACAACTTTTTTTTTTCATTTACTTCCAAGTACAGACTTTTTGTCCTCTCCTCCTTTATTATAAGTATAGATAGAGATTATAATCCCGATATTCCAGCGGGATCTTGACTAACTTGAAATCTGTACTTATAATAATGGAAAAGAGGACAAAACGTCTGTACTTGGAAGTAAATAAAAAAAAAGTGGTCTAGGGGACTTAGGATAAGTAGTAGAACAAATTTGAATTGAATTTATTTATTAATATGAATCTTACCAAACATTTATCAAGTTACATTAAAAATCGGCTCTACACTAAGCACAAGCTTGTATTGCAAAAACTGAGATACTAATACAATAATGTATAAAACATTTAATAATAATTATTTTTATTTTAATTTGATATATTTTAAAATTCATTATAAATATAATAGAAGAATCTATTTTACAGCAACATTTAAAACTCATTGTAGTCAGCTGTTTATCTCTGATCGCAGCGAACTACCGTTCTATCTGAGGATTATGATGGATTCTTTATTAGAACCGGACTTTGTTGATCTCATTTAACTTCTTTGTAAACTGGCACGAGCTATCGTCTAGGTGTACGTGGCGATATTTTATACCGACTTCCAAAACAGACTCTCTTACACACATACATATACATACTCACAAACTTTCAGCTTTATAATATTAGTTGGACTAGCTGCATGTTACCTGCAGTAACACCCGCGTAAGTTTACCTCGATCTATAAATAAAGATATTTTTATATTTTTTACAAAAAAAAATACAGTCTTCAAATATCAGCGCTCTATTGTCAGCGGCGCTATAAATTGTACCTACAGAGCATCTGTTCAAGTAATAATCATTTTAAAATTAAGATGTAGTTGCTGGCAATTCTTTATCTACATACAGGTGAGACGCATTGTCTTATCAAATGCAGTGTTTATCACTGTTCAAACGTTGCAATTTCATCGCCCTTCCTTTACCAGCAGTCGTTTACCTTACTAGCTAGCTACCTACTTTCTACTTAGGTACTCTAATAAATGATTACTTATAACGAATAAATAATTGCAAATCCTACTTCCTATCCTACTAATATTATAAATCCGAAAGTCTGTTTGTTTGTTTGATTGTTTTCTCTTCACGGTTTAACGGCTCGATCGATTTAGATTAAAATTTGCATATGGATAGTTAAAATGATGGAGAGTAACATAGGATACTTTTGATCTCGAAAATCTCGCGGGATCGGAACTTATGCGGGTGATAACTATTTATTAGATGAAATTTGCAAATGATGGAGAGTAACATAGGATACTTTTGATCCCGAAAATCCCGCAGGATCGGGACCCACTCGGGTGGTAACTATTCAATGAATAAAAATCGAAACAGGGGTAGGGTAGGTGATGTAGAGTGGCATCATCGTCATCGTCATCGTCATCCATCTTCATTGATCGTCATCCATCGTCATTGATCGTCATCGTCACTTACTGATGAAATACAAACTTTACCTTGCTTCACCTACCAGGAACCAGGACGACCAGGAAAGTACTGATGGTGCCAGGCGCGGTAGCGCCTGGCTTATATGTCCAAGTATATAACAACTTATATGAACTGATATGTCAATTTCCACACAGCCACAGACCCTTCGCTTTCTACTTCCTGTTCCGCTACCTTAGTTGCTGGTTCGCGGCAGGGAACTGCGCACCTTCGGGGGATACGCATTGCAAGAAGCCACTGCCTGCTGGCTTTGCAACCACAGAACATTTTTTTGTCTAGGTATTAAATAGATATTTTAAGCTAAACGTTACCTAAAAAGTTAATCCGATTATAGCGTTAAATCATAACTCTGTAAGTACTTTTGATTTATTTTTTAAACTGGATGTGTGCTTATAATATAGATGTTTAAAAAGTTTGATAATTGGAATTTCTATGTTATTTTAACTAACACGAATATGAAAAATCTGTTTATTAAGTAATTTTGGAGATTTTCTCCTACAAACACACATCTAAAATCATACTTTTTACATAATAATGTCATACTTCAGTCGGTCATTTTATTACTACGCGTACCTAGAGTCTACGGGCGACTTGCATAAAACCATTTAAAAACATATTTAACTAAATCAATTTAAAAATAATTTATGGGAAATCAAACATTGGACTCTATTTCATTAAGTTGACGATTGATAATATGTTGCCACACATGGACAGTTCTTGAAATTATGACAGATTTTAAACACGTTTAACAGCTTAAACATGTTTAGGAACCATTATGCAAGCCGGCCTAGGCCTATTTTAGTTTGTATTACCATACCATCAGAATCCTCCAACCTCGGTTTCTTCGAACCGAGTTGTTGTGCCTCGACTCCCCAGTACCGACCGTGTTGTCTCGATCACAATGCACTGTTGTCACTGATCAATGTAAACTGCTTTTATTTACAATTAGGTACATACTGTGTGAATCTCGCACTTAGTCTTGTTTCTTAGATTCAGAATATTGTTCTATCATTTTGTTCTGAATTGATCACTTGGATTTTTTTGCGTGCGCTCTTCCTAAGTAGAAATGTCTTCCTAAACAAGAGTAAGAACCTGGCTGCTCACTCTGAACCGCCACAGAAGACTTCCTCGTTGTTGTCACACAGCGATTTTTAATTCGTTTTCCCTCTTTCCCTCTCTTATTTCCTTTATGCAATCCTCCTTTCTTATGCCAGTGACACCCCCTGACTCTTTACCAATCTCACTTTCACCTGCGTCGATTTTTAAACTCGCTTTCCCTCTTTCCCATTTCTCCTCTCTTACCTCCTTTATGCAATCCTCCTTTCTTATGCCAGTGATACCCCCTGACTCTTTACCAATCTCACTCTCACCTGCGTACACCCTCTGATATTTCCACCTCATCCTTCTTTACCATATTTTTGGTTTGATAAAATTGTAAATAATTAACTGCCAAAACTGGGTTAGTTTTTAACAGATGATGTATTTCTGTTGCTACAACAACAAATACTAGACAATACATTTTTTAAACTTCCACGATTTCCGTTCATTATTATTTAATTCGTTCATTATTATTGTTATTTATTAAATTTAAAATAATTTTGTTGAACTAACGCGATCTAGAAAAATGTGATATTTAATAATTATGAACAAATACTACAACAAAATTAAGACATATTTGACCTCACACAAGAAACGTGTTTTTCTGCCGTTTTTTTTTTTTTTGCGAAACTGGTACGGAATCTTTTGTGCGTGAGTTGCTCTCGCACTTGGCCGGTTTCTATTTCTATTTGGCGATTAGGTTAGACATGATGGTAGGTAATGACTACCAACTTGCTGTAAAGTTAATGAAATAATAGTAGGCTTAGGTAGGTAAAGTACGTACAGTAAACTGCAAGGGTGCAATGTGCACCGATACCCGCTTATCAGTTGATAAGCGATCTAGGAGCGTTATCGCGGATGCGTCGGACCGAGACGACGATCAAATACTTTTAGATATTCACTCACCTTTGCTTGTAATGAACTAGCTTTAGGTATAGACTGGGTAGGACCAGATTTTTCTACATCTACAAGCTACAGAATTTATATTATACTAGCTGCGCCCCACGGTTTCACCCGCGTAAGTCGCGATCCCGCGTTGTTCGAACATTTACCTACCGCAGTGCAAAAATCCACACTTAAACAGTCGCCCATTGGAGTACGATTCACCGCGCCTGTCAGTATCTGTACCATCAGTGCTTCCCTTATCATGAATTATCGTGAAAAGTAAGGTTTTATGTATGTGGTGATGATGATGATGATGCCACTCTACATCACTTACCCTACCCCTGTGTCGAATTTGATTCAGATCTGTCTCAATCTGTTAAATATCACCAGTGTAAGTCCCGATCTCGCGGGATTCTCGAGATCAATCCTATGTTACCCTTCATGAATTAAACTATCCTTGTGTAAATTTTCATCCAAATCGGTTGAACCGTTTGACCGAGAAGTACAAACAAATATCTACGAGAAAGTACTAACGAACTTTCGGATTTATAATATTAGTAAGGATGTATAAAATGCTTTTTCCTAATTGCCGATTCTCGTAATAAAATAATCCAAAATATGATTTCAACTTCATTAAATATCATAAAGATTCTCTAATTTCAAATTTCCATACCAATTAGTTTAGACTTTACAATTTTGTCAAGTTGCATGACATTTGTCATCAAGTCGCATAATAGTAGTCATCAAGTCGTATGACAGTAGTTAATTAAATTTCATAGTTATGGCTTGTCTGCTAGCAAAAATAGGGCCATTCGGGCCAGTATCACGTGCATTTCCATTAGTAGATATATCAAAATCATTGAATTTCATCATCGTGAAAGGTTACAATATAAAAGTCATCAAGTCGTACGACGATCGTCATTAGGACGACCAACAGTGTAGTCCTCAAGCATGGAATTAAGAAGTACTGCAAAAACGTTGTCACACAAAATTGAACTCTAATCAACGGGTTTTAGTATTAAATATAAGATAACTTATTCGAAATACAAAAACAATAGAGGACTTTATCTTTAGTTGTCCCTTTTGCACGCTTGCTAAGGCACCCTATTCAGAAAAGGACGTGTAAAGTTTTAGGTCCTATCCCTAGGCTCGTTTTTACCACCGCAGTGAACTTTCTAGTTGTAGTAGGTACTACTAGGTATATCTTATTTCTATGTCCTCACGTTATACGTCAGTCGTCCTCAAGTCCCATGATAATCATCAAGTCAAAGTCGTCGTCAAGTCGCACGACAGTGCGCCACGGAAGCGGTCGCACGTGCCGCGTGCGCCTCGTGTCGTGACTTGCACCACTTGATTTACTAGCAGAGACGCTGATTTGAGTATAAATTAGATTGTTTATCATTTGTGTGGACGTAGACGTTAGATCTATGATTCTTTCCACTTTATGGCGACAGTTTAGAATTAAGATTTTCGTATAAAATAACATCTAATAATTTAGGGTCAACAAGATAGGTAAGTCATCAACATTATTGACCATAACTTCTGCAAATAGATTTAGCAATATTTTTACGACCGGCTGCCTGACATCAATTCTTCTAGGGACCAAGCAGTTTTGTGCGCGTGCGGGGTGAGTTCCAGATTTGTTAGTCTTGACCCCAGATTCCTCCTCCACTCCAATCTTTTCCTTAAATTTTTTTCCGCGACTCCATTCTCCACAATATCTCCAATGCCCATAGGCGCGAAAGCAATTCTGTCCGTCTGTATAGAATACATGCACTTATGTTACTTTAATTTTCTAGTGACTTCAGTTATAGAAAGCGGTGTTGGTCTGGTGGTAGATCTCCCGACTTTCATTCCTAAAGTCGTGGTTTCGAATCCCGGCTAGGCTGGGAGGGTGGTACAGGTGCTGGGCAAGCCTACTCCACCTGACAATGTCCCGGGCTTGCGCTGTATAAATCATTTAAAATATGGATGAAACGTCAATTATTATTTTTATTACGGTTATAGAATACCATAGATCTAAACAATTAGATATCAATCGACCGGAATGTAGAAAATAAACCCATTTTGAAATCTCCATACAACTCACCTGTATTAGATCTCGGCGCGTGGCTATGTCGTGACCGCCCAATGTCTGATAAATTTTACTACCTACATACATATCCGATAGTTTGTCTGTGTCGACCATTGTGTTTTATTAGTAGGTGGCTTTGTTACGGGAACTAAATCTGAGAGTGTAGAATGATGTGCGGTTTTTTTTTATTGTTAGGTGGTGTTTGACCATTATCCAGTACAAGCAGCCCTCGCGGTTTCACCAGCGTAAGCCCCGTTCCCGCGGGAATATCGGGAAAAAAAGTAGTCTATGTGTTATTACAGGTTTCCAGCTATCTATATTCCAAGTTTCATCGCAATCAGTTCAGTAGTTTTTGCGTGAAAGAGTAACAACCTCACATACATACAAACTTTCGCGTTTATAATATTAGAAATAAGTAACATGGTTTAATTTTTTTTTTGTTGTACGCTGATTTTTGTGTTTATTTTTTTGGTAGTGTGGTCTGAGTAGTTGTACGTAAGTAGAAGATACCCGCTGTTATAAGGGTAGTTTAGCAGATTCTGCAAGAAATTCTCCTTTTTGATACAGCCTTATTAATTGTGCACCTGCTGTTCTTAGCGGCTACATCGGTGAATAGGTAACAGACCACGGCCAAGTCTGCTTTGTAGTACGACTTAGGCCGAAATATATACTTAGTCCATACTTTGAAAGTCAAAGTAAAGTCAAAGCTAAGCAAAGACTTTGACTTCAGACATTTTTTTGTATTTCTATAGCGATATTTGCAACTATCCAAACAAAGTTTTTGCTTAGTAAAGTTGAAGTTTTTCAAATTTAGAATGTAAACCAACCAAAAATAATGACCTAAACTTTGCTTCTCTGTTATGACTATGAAGTTCTGTTTATTACACGACTGCCAAAGGGAGTGTTATGTTTTTATTCGTATATTACAAAATGAATTTTGACTATAAATTCCAATTCAAAGTTTATCTATGCTTAGTTTTTGCTGAGCTCAGTCTGAGCAAAGTCAAAGTACGGACTATAGATATCAGCCTTAGACCGAGCGAGTCGAAGGCTGCGGCCCAATACTTGTCAACAAGAGATTTCTTGCCGCCCTTTCTTCGCCTCTTTTTCGATTTACACCGAAAATAATAATTATAATTGGCCTTTTTCATCTAATTTTAGATGATTTTTTATACAGCGCAAGCAACTTTCAATCCATACTATTTATGGCTGTAGTGCCCGTGACGTTGTCAGGTGGAGTAGGCTTGCCCAGCACCTATACCACCCTCCCAGCCTATAATAGTCAGCCATGCCCGGAGGAAAGAACTGGTCAATACGTCTGGAGCTAACTAAGCCGTGGGTTTCCTCACAATGTTTTCCTTCACCGGATGAGCGATGTTATTAACACCGAAAAACTAAACAAAAATCTGTATGGATTTTTAACTATCATTACTTTCATAGCCAAAGAAGTACTCATACTTATAATAAAAGAAATGACCAAGAAGGTTTAAAAACACCTTAAAAAACGTTTAAAAACAACAAAGTAGCCAACTTAGATAGTATAGGATAGAAATGGAATTTCTCAAACAGCGTATTCCAGACAGACGGACGGTCGGCCACTACTAAGCAAGCTGGGACATAAATTCTTCATTGGACTAAACAAAACGAAATAAAATAAAAATAAAAAATACACCGAAACCCTTTAGGAGAGCTACCGAACTATAATTTATTGAAATGCTCGATCTCTGGCCGAGACAAAACAGAGATCCAGTGGCCAAGGGCGAGTTGGGCATGCAAACGTTTATTGGCTAAATTTGCATAACATTTTTAATATCTATGAAAGACATTTTGTCATAGAAGTGCTTTTCAAAAAAGCAAGCAAGCAAGCGCCACGCATGGCAAGCTTTGAGCAAATTTGCCTACAATATTTTGGAAATAGTCATTGAATTGGAAAAGGCGTTGGAACGGATCCCCAGAGATGCAGGTGCAAGTCCTGTCGGGTGCGAAATTTTTGGAAAGCATTTCTTTAAGTATAATAATCATTGATTTATTTATTTTATGGAGCAACGAATCATTGGAAGCATTTTTCTTTTGCGGAAGGTTACATAATAAACCTTCCCATTAAATCAATCTATTTTTTAAAAAAACGACAATTAAATCCGTTGCGTGGTTTTAAAGATCTAAGCATACATACAAACAGACGTACAGACCGAGGCAAGCGACTGTTGCGTATGGTTTTTATCTCCCCTAAAAGAGATCCCTAAAAATAAAACTGAACAGCTAAGACGCAAAACGGTGAAATTGAAAACAATTTTGCGATAACATCGTGCGCCGGTACCTTTATACGTTTGTAAATTTGTTTCTCTGTTTATTTGTATTGTGCCCAACGAAATATTATATTTTGGTAAAACACATGATGTAAACTCAATTTTTAGGGTTTAGTTAAATATAAGGTAAGTTACTGTTACAAATGTAGACCAGAATCACTCACGTCATCTGATTCACATATTAAACTAAAACATTTCAATATTTTAATTACCATAAGACCTATCTCTCTTCTACTTTCTATTATATTTCTAATTAGAATAAGAAAATTGTCTTTTGTTTTCCACCAATCTCTTCTATTAACAGTTTTTTACCCGGCTGCAAGGACAGGGTTATGTTTTTTACTTCAAAATTAACCAAGTATTTTTTACTTGAGTATCTTCTTATCACCAATCCACCCCTAGAGAATATTAAATGTAGTTAAATGTAGTTTCATCGTCCCAATGTTTAAACTACCTTTGGCCCTGTTGACTATTATTCGAATTCGAAAGGGTACTAGTGGTCCCATTTTCAAGGTGGACTTCACCCCTAACCCGAAAAAACACTTAGGAACATGGTCCTGCATGCATGAAAGTTTTAGGTTTTATGGCATTAACATATTTGCTCTAGTGTCTGATAATAGATCACATTTCCAACTAGCACTTGAGTGAATAGCACCTAGCTTTTAGTCCACGAACGGCACCGATAAGCATTTTAGTTTAGAATTTTTAGAGGACTACATGCACACTTTATTCAGGAAGAAAATAGTACGTTAGTTTGGAGAATAAAACGCGATTAAACCCGGTAAATGAAGTGTTTTATTATGCAAAATCGCGAAAACCATCGAAGAAATTAACCATGTCAGTATTAATATTTTAAAATTGTAAATTCTTCTTCTTCTTCTTTAATATGGCTTTTTCCATTCGGATATTTGCCAGTGTCAAGTATTATCAATATTTGCAGGTTATTTGCATCGAACGAAACAGTCAAGTCGTCATAGTTAAAGTCAAGTCGAGGGAATCATTGTAAAAAGGGGGCCATTTTTTACAATGTTAGTTCACGGAGCTTTGGAGACAACACTAAGTCCATGTTTTGCACTGATTTTCACTTTCATTCCACTTGTACACCTTCACGAAAATAAATTGATTAATATGCCCCCGAAATTAAACAATTTGCACGCATTTGAACTAGGTTTCACAAAAATGAAAGTTTAGCACCACATTTCCTAAACGAGTTCTCGCCAAAACTCCAAATTGTAAATTGAAAACTTAGTTGTTTTGATAAAACCTTCATACT
This sequence comes from Idaea dimidiata, assembly GCA_949358125.1. Lineage (NCBI taxonomy): Eukaryota > Metazoa > Arthropoda > Insecta > Lepidoptera > Geometridae > Idaea > Idaea dimidiata. The sequence goes on from OX442342.1 coordinate 5,371,111, forward strand.
CCAGACAAAATGGATTCCAAATACTGGCAATTGGAATAGTTTTTATTTTTGTTTATCCCTTTTAACGAAATCTGTTGGCATTCTAACGGTACTCGGGACCGCGACTGCTTACTTTTTACACTTTTTGGATCCCGACATCGATTTGGGAATTCGTAAGTCGATACCCTGTTTTGCTATTATTTATGGGCGTAAAATTAGATTTAAGGGGACTAGAAATTATAAATAATTTTCTGTAGGGTAAGTGGTCAATTCATCCATTTTTTTCTTTGCCTTAGTTCTCAATGCCAAATTGTTGAAACTTCTAAGATATAGGACAGATTATTACCAAATCCTTGCAAAATCCAGCAAAGCTTGAAAATAAAAAAAAATATCATTGAAAATAGATCTCACAGGGCGAAAAAGCAGAGACGCTATTTGCTTGGTCAATAATTATTATGCATTTTTGAAGGTTATATTAGTAAAACGCTAGATTTATCTATTATACTTATAATAAAGAAAGAGAGGACAAAAAGTCTGTACTTGGAAGTAAATAAAAAAAAGTGGGCTAGGGGACTTAGGATAAGTAGTACAAAATTCATGTCTGTTTGTCTGTTTCTCTGTCTGTTCCTTATACAATTAAAAACTACTACCCGATTGAAATCTGGTTTTCAATATTGGATAGTTCTATTCTTTAAGAAGGTCGTGGTATACTTTGCATCGAAATCCAATTGATAGAACCCGAGTAATGAACGAATAAGTGCAACCGCTCGATAACCGCTCGGCCGCCCGCGCCCGTGATAACGCGTTTTTCATATTCGCGGGTGAAACCGCGGGGCGCGGCTAGAATAAAATAAACTGAATTTTACTTCAGAATAGAACAGACATTTACAGAGAAAGTAGAAACGTTATTCGCCATATTCTTTTTACAAGTTTTTATTTAATTTTACCTGTCTGTGAGGAAATCTTGCAAGTTAAATTTGACCCACTTCCCAGTTACAGATTGAGTTGAAATTTTGCATACATGTGTAATGACAATGCAATATTATTATGACATGGAGCTGATCTGATGATGGAGCTGGAAGGTAGCCATAGGTGCTCACTAATTAAACGGCAAAACCGCATCGATCTTGGGCTCGTTTATTTTGTTTTACTAGTACTACGACAGGGCTACCAACATAAAAGTGTTGCCAACATAAAAACATGATATATTCTACTATTACAACAATTTTAAGAATAATGCTTTTTATAAACATTTTAAACACACACGATTTGAACTCATAATTATTTATTATTTTTGTCCCCTCGCGACCAAGATCATTGCAACATGATCGAAACGTCGAGGTAAGAGAATTTAAAAATAATTATACGCGAATAAGACCCGGGAAAAATAATTATGAATGCTTTTTATTTTAGTGAACATACTAATATAAGTATCTAACTAAGGAGTCTAAAATGTAACACGCTTGTCTATCAGCAGAGATCTTCGGATGTCATTTGTAATTATCTATTGAACAAACCATTCCTATTTCAAGGGTTCCTTTGTATAACGTGTGTATTCCCGTGACCACAACAAACTTAAACTCGGTGAAACGAAAATGATAATAATATTACTTGGATAAAATGGTTCTTTATTCATATTAAAATGAAAGAAGAAGCTAAAAAAAATTGATTAACTAATTTAAATGTACGTCAAGATTCAAGATAATTTATAGAGAAGTACGTCTTCAAAAATCATACCTACCCATCAAAATAACAGACATGATTTATAAACTAACTTCGTATGTACCTAATACATTACCTCTAATTTGCATGTGCTTGGCAAAACATACCTTATCTTTAAACATAATTATGCACCTCTTAAAATTTAAGGTTATTCGATTACCTCGTTAATTAAGCAAGAGACCATCTCTTAAACGAACTTTTATTGCTACTGTCGGATTATGACAAAAACTCATACTGGCAACCTCTAATTGCGATCAACGCCGACCCGAAATTAAAAGAAAAGTCTCACAGAAAGAATCCCGCCTATTTTTAAAAATGGTACCCGACGATGAATCGCCTAATTAATAAAACAATCACGTACAGACGCGACGTGGCGTCGAAGCGAGGCGGACGTGCGGGCGCGGGGATCAAATTCGTATACTATATTTTTTCTGCACTTAAACCATTGCAATGTAACTTGTAATTGGCTTGACGGTCAATAACACATTATTTTAAAGCGTATTACACTCGGTATTATATCCCCGGAGATAAAATAGGTCCTAATATCTATCAATCATTAGAGATAACTACACGCGCCAGATGTTATCGAGATAGCTTGTGCTCTAAGCCAACTAGTTGAACGTACCTACACAAAAAACTCAGTAGTTAATCTTGTCAAATCAATATGAGAAGTATAAAATTAATACGATCAAGTTCTTGGAACATTGTCGGAATATGAGAACGCCATGGCTTATATGACGCAGCACTATGTTTCTCGTTTCTGATTGAATGGAAGACTGAATGAAGCTGCCACTATTATAAAAGAAACTAACAATATTGACACCGAAAAATTGACCAAGAAAAAATCATTGGTCTCGTAATTTTAGTGAAAAAAAAAAACATCATTTATCAAATGGATGCATTCTCTGTAATGTCTTTGCGCAGCGTGACTACAAAAACTAGTTGAATATTAAACGCATCGGTTGGCAACACTGGAGCCCGAGGAAACCCGAAGCGACGCGAAAAAGGGCGAAGATTAGCCAGCGCGCGCTTTTTGTTTGCATCAATCGATGCGCTCGCGCATTCGCACAATGAATAATTCAAAAATTGACATGAAATGGCGTATGGTTCTTTTTTTAAATGAAAGGTGCCCGATTGAGGACTGTAACCGTCTGACGAATTCATTGGTCAACGGCTTTTTGTGTACCGTAATTGCAGCAATTGAGCTTATACGAATACTAGTTGCAGTCGGTACGTACAACATATTTGAATGTTCATCGAGATGCAGCCTCCGCATTGGTCGTGACCTCTCTCGATCCTCCGATATTACTGCATGTCCACAAGTTTATGCATCCAGTAATAAATATAATTTTACTGTCAAACCGCAAATAAAGTTTCGCCTTGAAAATAGCAAAAAGCGAAATATCGATTACGTTGTGTTATACAATTTACGATTTGCGTCGAAACAGTTCCAATTGTGCATCGGAATTGTATCGTTTATTACGCAAAAAGAAAACTAAATAATTAATTCGAGTAATGTCTTTAATGATGCATCGAAAACTGGCCCCGATTTCCAAGTATAAGTAATCTTGCCATCTGAATTCTGTATGCGGTTGTTGGTATCTCGTGAACAGTTTTTGGATAAATGGCTTCATCGGCCCAACGGGATGCTGTCATGGAAACCTTGAGTTATGGATATGACAGGTTTTTACGTGTTTCATGAAGATAATTTCATTATATCGTGTTTGTAAAAAGGTAGAGAATCTCAAGTTAAGCGCCGGTTTTGGTTACAGGAATGATAACAGGCCGTAATAGGTGCAGCAATTACTTTCAACACAATGCTCGGTCGTGGAAGCTGTCCGCGCCATGATATTAGCACACAGACACCACACATCAAAGACAAATTGTGTTGCAGGTTACCAAGATTAATTTGAAGTCTGTAGCGCTAGGAGTAGCCGGTTGTAAAGTTAAAGTTAAAGTTTTAACTGTGTGTTTCCGCAATTAGCCTTTGTGCGTGATTTTAAGCCGTGAGATTCCTCACGATGTTTTCCTTCACTGTAAGAGCGATGTTAATAGGGCACTTAATTTTTTCTTAAAGAAAAAGACAGTGGTGCCCGTCCGGGATTCGAAACCACGAACTTCGGAATGAAAGTCGTGGTATCTACCACTAGACCACACCACTCCCTCTATATTTAGCCGGTTGTGATGCAGTTCTGATTTGATTCCCATCGTTAATCAATGTTTGCATGATACAGATTTAGTAATTTCTGAATCTAATTATTTCTCAAATCATAAACTTTGAAGATGTTGCATACTCAGAATCGGGTTAGGGGTGTAGTCGTCTCCCTCAAAACTGGGACCGGGGACCACTTGACCCCTTTCGAATTTGAAAGTAGTCAACTGGGCCCAATCCTATGCACGGATGCAAAATGAAATAAACTTAAAAATAAACAATAGCGCTGTGTGTGTGTGTGCGTTGCGCTGTGTGTAATTTCGTGCAATATTCTATATATTTAATACTTAAAAAGTCTAAATTATCCACTCTGTGAAGTGAACTAGTACGACTGGAATACGTATAATGGAAAGTATTTTTTTAGAACTTCACTCTTTCGTTTTGTCTTACAAGTATAGATGAAGGTGCCTTATAGTTTCGGTATTTATGGTATGGTCCGGTGTCATACGACTCTTAGTCGACACCGTGACTAATATCAGTAATAATATGAAATGCGACGAACCGCAGTCGCTCCAAGGCTTTGACGTCGTTAAGTCTTTTAGGTAGCTACCTAATATAGCTTTTAATTTTGTTGTTTCATCCACGTACTTACATGATGATTTCCAAAACTCTTTTTAAGCTAAATAAGTAGATACTTGTTTACACTTTACACTGAAGACCTACCAAATATGTGTCTGAACTTTGACCTGTGTTTACGCTTTGCGTTGATCTCACTACTATTTTAAGCTCGAAAGCATGCAAGGATGTATGTCTGTATGTAATTTACTACTCTTTCACGAAAAAACTACTGAGCCGATTGCGATGAAACTTGGAATATAGGTAACTGAAAACCTGGAATAATATATCGGCTACTTTTTATACCGATCTTCTTGCAGGAACGGGACTTACACGGGTTAAGCAGCGGGGAGCAGTTAAGCAAGTAATGTTATATAAGTCAATTTGTCGGATACATAAGTAATAACTACAAATAGGTTATATGGTATGAACGAATTAGGTACGAGTTAATTTAAGTCTAATATAATAAATGAGTTTACTACAAGCGATTAGCTTAAAATTGATTACTTGACATTTTCCGAAAAGGTCAAAGTAGGTAATAAAACTAATAAGAATACCAAAATGCGTTAACAAAGTGAGGAAATCATTGAGTTAAGTTCACCACTAACCCAAATGCCGTGTGCTTGTTGACAAACAAGGAAGTTCGACATGAAAAACGTTTTATTTTTCACTTTCGTTTATGAAAGTCAGTTTGTAAGAAGCATACTAACTTTCTTCTGCAGTACTAACTAACCTTCCGTGTTGCAAACATAAAACTAGGATACTAAAACTAATAAGTGATAGGGACTTAGCTTTTGTAATATGGTGATAATAGCAGACTAAGTGGGATTTATCTGGCGGACACAGCGTTCTCAGTAACAGACTTTATAACTCAAGCACTTGCAGTAGGTACAAAATAAAATATACAAGTACCATATCGTATCCAAAAGTAAACTAAAGAAAACATAGAAATACATCATCAAAAATCCCGTGACAGCATTTAAACCCGTGCCCCTCGCTTGCCGGGAGAGTGCGCTAATTATTACGCCATACGGGAAAACACGTGACTCGGTGAATGAATGACTATGCATCACCCCTGTTTAATGAGGAATAGAAAAAAGAAACCTATCTATACCCATAAAATGCCTTGTCCTAACTGACTAAATCTGACTGAATTTTTATGTGACGTTTCGATAAGAAAAGTTTTTTCAGAAATCCTACGGGATTGGTACGTACAGAGATAAAACCACGGACACTGTATAATTAAAAAGCTATTTTGATAAATAACATAGGTATACATCATCATCATCAGCTTGTTGCAGTCCACTGCTGGACATAGGCCCCTCCAATTGCACGCCACCTAGATCTTTTTTCGGCTTCTCGCATCCAGTTTATGCCAGCCGTCTTGCGCAAATCGTCGCTCCAACGTGCCTGAGGACGTCCTACACTACGTTTGCCGAGACGCGGTCTCCATTTACATACATAGGTACTCACTTATACGATGAAAATGCCATATTGCTATCCACACAGGGTTGGTCGTCCACCGATCCGCCGGTAGTTAGCATGAGGGTGTTCATTCGGCTTCGTGATTTCGATAACGAATCGAATTACAATCGATTGTTCACAACACTAGTTCCGATCGCGTCTCAGTGACGCGTCGCATTGTGTGATATCCCATCACTAGCCAAGGTATCTTTGTGGCATTATCTGAAAATAAAAAACATAATGTTTTTAAAATATTCCTGACCTTATGGACCTTCCATTACAAGTGTAAAATAATCAACTTTAAAAAAAAAAACATTTTTTTCTAGTTATTCTTTCAAAGTGTTAGAAAGTATGAAAAATGTTTTTCATTTATTAATCTACTTTTACAGAATTTTACTTATAATTAATAACATGTTGAAAAGTGCTAAGAATAAAATTAAATACTTTAATTAAAAATTTATTTCGCGTCGTTTCGGGCGATATAATAATGTGGGATAAGTCTACCACTAACCCTACAATAAGCACCCCCTATACACCCCCTATATGTTATATTTTACATATTTATTTATATTTCCTTCTTCCGGTTTTCTATCAGGTTGCCTGGGAGAGATCGCTTTTAGCGATAAAGCCGCCCATTGTACCAATTTAAAAAAAAAATTGTAATATAGTTTTAAGTAGGTATAATTCATAATTAAAATTAGTTTATAAGTTACAATATGCCACTTAAATGGTCATATTGTAATTTTTAATGTATTTGTTTATTTTTTAATTTTTATTTTTGTTTGTTTTAATTTGGTACAATAAAGAGTTAATCTAACCTAATCAATAAGCCATTTATAGTCAAATAACGGGTAACATGGTTTTTTTTCTTACTGGACAAAATGTATAATTAACAGAAAATTCTGCAATAAAGTAAAACTATTAAAATGAAATTGTTGTTTTTTTTACTTTTTCGAATTTAAATGTCAAAAAATACATTATTGCCCAAAACGCAATCTAAACACTTAAGCAGCTCTCTCAAAAATTCACTTACTAATTTTAAATTTCGGATTTATTCTGTTCAATTATTTAAGTACCCCTCAAATTTTAAGTAGCGTCTCAGTATTTAGCTGTTTGGTTCGATTGCCCGTATTAAAAGGTCAGACTTCACAACAATTTATTTCCAATAAAAATAGGTCATCTTCAATCAAAACACCAGGCATTCAGCATCAGATGGAATACCGATAGATACGAGCTTGTACCCGAACCGGCTCCGTCCGCCATCTTGGATCTGATTGACAGCTGTCAATGTTGGCGGCACGACGACGCGATCGTCGCCTGCGCAACGATACGGATGGTAATGTGTCTTAGAAATATAATAGTGAGAGGTTTTTCGAGATTTTTTTTGTTTGGTTGTGTTCTTTTTAATGACCGGGATTTTATCGGATGTGTTGCAAGGGGAAGACGCACTACAATGAATTTGTCCTTACACAGCAGGTTCAAATCCTGTATGGGCCAAACATTTTGGAAGGCATTGAAAAACAAACTTGTTTTGAATGTGTTAAAAGTAACCTTAACTTTACAACCTTTGCACCGGGAACGATTAGACAAGGGTTTTTTTATTAAGTTACTAGCAGCGCCCCAAAATAAATAAATTATTTATTTGGAAAGCATACAGTGAACTATAACAATATAAATTACAAAAACTAAAACTATACATAATTGATAAGCTTTTGCATATAAAGTCTAATACATTTGTTAGTCGCAAATTAACTTTTAATTATAGCTTTAAATAAGTTTTATTTAATTATGCTACGTTTTTTTTTGTTACGAAGCTAAATAAATACAAATCAAACACCCAAAATAAATCTACCTTGAATGTAAGTACCTATCCTATGTATAATAAGTTCATAACAATATAATTGAGTTTTCTTAGACGGACAAGTTAATGTGACTACTTAGGTATTATAAAGTTATTTTTGTTTACGACTTCGAGTTTGAAGCTGTCCGGCTTTAATGTTTATTAAAGTACTAGCTGCGCCCCGCTGTTTCACCCGAGTAAGTAATACCGAAATTAAAAAACATACCAAAATTTATCAAAATTGGATTAGCATTTTTTGTTTCATAAGAAGTTACTCCTGACAATTAGCATCATACACAAAAAAAAGAATAAGCGAAATCGGTCCACACTGAAAAAAATAATGGCCAAACAAGTAACAATCTTGCTTGTTTAGAAAAAAAGTCATTGATTCATTCAAAAAAATATCAAAAACAACAATTTGCGGTTTGTTGCCCCAATAAAGCTAAAATGATTGAACATCTATTAAGACGAATGTTTTGAATTAAATATGTTCACTTTATCAATGTAGTATCCCATCATCAATTTATTCAGATTTATCAAGTTCCTTTATTATTACCACACATTTACAATGGTTACTCTAAAAAAGATTTTTATTGATTTAAATTAAAACATATTTAAATCAAATATTATAAAACGTTTGATTTCATAGTTTCTTAAATTCATTATATCACTCAACTTATTAAGAACGAACAAGTGCCTATTTGAAAGAAATAGCTAAGTAGTTAATTCTAATAACTTTTTTGATCGATTAAGAACGTGTTGCATTTCGGTCGTCCCTAAATGCCAGTAACGGTTATACATTGATTGCAGTCAGTCGATGTCCGTGTCCTAACGTTAAGTTTCGTTGTTTGCCAATTTTACTTTTTTGTGTGTTAGAACGAATAATAATATAATAAAAACATCTAAGTAGTTACCTAGTGCAGTGAGTAGTGAGTTCGTAAGTAGGTAGCTACTGTGAAAATGGATCTACTTAGAGCCTGGGGGCTCCTAGAGCTAAAGCAAATGGATAAAAACTATAAAAGTGTTGTTTCCGGAAAAAGAATTACTCCTTATTATATTCCGCCGTTATCACACTTCAAGCAAGAGGCAAATTTCTCAACCCATTGACACGGCGTAAATACCTAAAATTAGGTGTTCTGGATTCCAAAGAAATAAAACTTCAACCAATAACACTGTAAAAGACAACTTGGCTAAAAAGCAGTTTAAACATTGTAGAATCTAAGTGGACGGCTACTTTGTCACAGCATCTAATAAACTGAAGAAACCCAGAATATTCCATAGAACTATACTTTAAGAAATACCCCTCATTACAAAAGCCTCAGGGACATAAAAATGGTAAGTGCATATTATATAGTACCTATCAGAAAATCCTATCTTGCTAACTAATATTATAAATTCAAAAATAACTCTGCAACTTTTCATCATAAAAAGATGTTCAAGAATTTGTAAATCTAATTTAAAAAAAGTAAATCTAATTATTACATACATGAAAGTTGTTGTCGATGATTAAATGAAAAAATATGATTTGTGTACCTACTTACGTTGTTTTCTTTTTGTTTCAGTTTATAAATGACTTAAATCAAAGCTACCCTGAACATGTAATCAATTTTTATAATTCAAATGTTCCTATCACAACAATAAGACTCATAGAGTTGATGTCAAAGAAAACAACAAAAAGTGACTATACCCAAGCGGTGCAAAAAGTGATCCAACTGATCTCAATAATTTGCAAAAGGTAAGTGTTACTACTTACTATATAGGTACTTTGTTATGAAAACATTAAAACAATAATTAGATTTGAATTAGAGGTCATATACTTAACTTTTTTAATTGTATCGAATACAGAATAACAGTCAGTGAGCATAGTAATTCATTAAAGTGAGCGCATTTAACTATGGTATTTTAAAAGGACAAGACATTTATGTTAAACTAGTTGTGCCCCGCGGTTTCACCTGCGTTATTTTAAAATTGGTATAAAAGGTAGGCTTACTTCTCTAAGTTCCCATTTATCTAATAGCTAAAGCCTCCAAAGACACTTTCCCTGTTTTTTTTTGTCCCAGTTAAAAAACACACTATGGGTATAGTAAGTTTGTTTTCTGATAACGATATTTTTGATTTCAGACACGAATGAAGAAAATATAAATCTTGTGGCTGTATTAAATTTGTCTGAACTTATCAGCCTAGGCATGGTAGTACTGCCCGGTCAGTCTAGTTCAAGCCCTAGCGACCCTCCATCATCTCAAAGAGTCGCCTACAAAAGCCAAAAGCCGGGAAAGGTTTATCGAGAAAATTATAGAAAAAAGCTTTACTTTCGCTTACGACTCTTAGAAATGGCGCAAAATCTGGGAGCAGCGCGGTAGCTTTGCTGTGTCGCAATGCTTCTGTGCTGCTCTCACAACACAGTCGTATTAAGTCATAAATATTAATTATTTATTATTTTCGTTTCGTGATAAAAAATAAATCGTTGAAATATCATTTAATGTGTTTTCATTTAATTTGCACTGGGTATCTCAGAAATACCACATCAGAGATACAGGGTGATCGATCAGTCAGTGAAACTTTACTTCCAGAGTTTCACTGACTGATCATATTCTGTAGCTTTGATGTGGTATTTCTGGGATATCCTGCATACTAGATCTAACAAAGTACAATATTGGAATATAGCATTATCTTAGTTGATTCTAATAAGAGCACTTGATAACATTGAAAGAGATAACATTTATTTTTATATTATGGTATGTTAAAAACTAAAAACTATACATATAGAACACAATAATAAACTTTATAAACCAAAACATTTATATATATTAGATCTAATATGCATCTGTATAGGCATAACTAGGTTTCATTATGAAAACAATTAATTTGTTCATTTGATTTTACATTCAAACAAGTTACTTGTTTACACTATTACTGTACATAATTGAAGTAAATATATGACAGTATTTAGGACTATCAAGTCTTGGTAACAAGCACAAAGAACAGTTGATAAAAATAATGATTATTCTTGATTAGGCCGAACATAACTTGTTTGAATGTGCTACGTCTGCTTGTTACATTTCTCAATCAAGCAAACTTCATATCCGGAATCACAATGCTTTATGCGCTCGTATATAAACAAGTGATTTGATAACAATAACCATTTTTTTGATGAATGATAACAAATTTTTTTTTCAGTGCAGCCGTTCACGCGTGATCTGCGGTTTTATCCAGGTTTCTCCTGGTGCCTTGGGAATATCAGAATAAAAAGTAGCCCATGTATTATTCCAGGTCTTCATCTATCTACATACCAAGTTTTATCGTTATTGATTCAGATGGATTTTGCTTAGAGTCACTTTCGCATCTATCTTCTATACAAGATGTAACAGGTAAGCCCTTTTAATCCGAAAGGGGGTTGATCTAGACGTCTAGGCGAACACCTTTTGTTCTACGACTTTTGAAAATTCGAACTTTATTTTTGAAAATTTTGAGATTATGTTTCACTGGAAAAACAGCTGTTTTTGAAAATAAAGGTAATTGAAGGTTTGATTGTAGTAGACCAAACTAAATGAAAGAACAACATAAGGTCAATAACCTCGAACTCTAAGAAACAGCTGATTTTCAAGTAAACTTTACACCTAAATTTTTCGAAAAGTACTTCGAATTTTCAAAAGTCGTAGAACAAAAGTTGTTCGCCTAAACGTCTAGAACAACCCTCTTTTGGATTAAAAGGGCTTACCTGTTACATCTTGTATATAAAGATAGATGCGAAAGTAACTCTTCTTTGTCCTTTCTTCCTTATAATAAAGGAAGAGAGGATAAAAAGTCTGTAACTTGGAAGTAAATAAAAAAAAAAGTTGTCTAGAAGACTTAGGAAAAGTAGATTTTTATTATTTAATTTTTAAAATTCATGTCTGTCTGTCTGTTCCTTATACAACTAGGAGTTCGCCCCGAACTGAGACCTAACGACCCCCTATCTCCCGAATCCCCCTACCGATCCGGTTCATCTTCGAACTCATAAATTCTATTGACCTAAACTACGCGCATACCAATATTCATGAAGATTGGAGCTACGATACTCAAGTTATCGGCGACGAATTGAGAACCTCCTCCTTTTTTTGAAGTCGGTTAAAAATTTGTCTTCATACAAGTCTTATTAAACTCAGATAAGGAACCGTTAAAAATTTATAACTTTCTTCCTGGGACGTTCTTTACAGATATGAAAACACAAAACTACGTTTTTTGCTCATGGCCAAAACTATGCAAAATGGAGTTAGGTACGCCCTGTGTTGCTGAAAACGTCAATATTTGTAGGATTAGTAGATAAAAGATTACGTAAAGCATTTTATATGGTTACTATTATAAAAGATAAATTATTAACATGTTATGGACGGTGGCTTTTAGACGTTTCAAACTTTTAGCCGGTCGATTCTGTAGAAAACTCATCGATATTTTACGATAAAGATAAGCGATTCGCGGCTGCCTATTTCCTCCCTATGTATAGGCGAAAGAGCCGCAGAGCCAACTTTGTGTTCCGTGGGAATATTCCTGTAGCAAAATTTCCAAAAATCTAATTTTAACAACATTACAATTGTAAAAATATGCTCAACATAATAATGAAACTGAACTGTAAGTAATCAAAATCTGATTGACTTAAAAATGTTTGGAAAACAGTATTCTCCCCTGATCTTTTTGAAATATGATTTATCATAGGTACGTCAATATTGTAGATAAGTTTTCGCGATTTCGCATAATAAAACACAATATTACCGTGTTTTATTCGCGTTTTGATCAATAATTTCATTATTTTGAAACGACCGAGCTTTCGCCAACTTTACAGTTGGCTTTGTCAAGGTTGACTAAAAACGCGAGTAAAGCCCGGTAAATACTTATTGTGTTTGATTATTAGATATATTTTTTGATAAGTTATAGAAATTTCCTATCTGTTAATTTTTTTGGCTATTTGTCTTTGAAATCACAAATTATCATCACAAAACCGAAATCGCAAATCAGTGAATCAAAACAATCGCAAATCAGTGAAGCAAACACACATGTGTACCAATGTTTGCTGCAGTCTACGGGATAAGAAAAACAAAACTCCACATCTGAAAGGAAAATCATCTCAAAAACTTGTCTTTTATTATAATTTTATGACAAATAAAATATACATTTTAACGACTCCATGACGTAACAGTTAGGTACTTATGTACCTACCTACATAGGCATTAAGTTGTCATTTTATGCGCATTCTTAGATGGTACTAAGAAAATAATATGGATAAGATACCTAGGTACGTATTGCTGATTTTCGATACGTTAAGCCACATAAAAGTTAAATATCTTCCTAAATACTCTAAGTGTACGAACCATCTATAAACAAACATACGCCATTGAATACTTTTATTATTATACGGATTGAAACCGACGACGAAACTAAGAAAAAAAACATATAAGTAGATACCCGTTTTTGATATATTTTTAAAGTGTTTCCTACACTTGGATGACTATACTTAAAGAAATGCTTTCCAAAATTTTGCACCCGACAGAACTTGAACCTGCATCTCTGGGGATCCGTTCCAACGCCTTTTCTAATTTAGCCACGGATGCATTATTTTTGGAAAGCATTTCTTTAAGTATAGTCATCCAAGTGTAGGAAACACTTTAAAAATATATCAAAAACGGGTATCTACTTATATGTTTTTTTTTCTTAGTTTCGTCGTCGGTTTCAATCCGTATAATAATAAAAGTATTCAATGGCGTATGTTTGTTTATAGATGGTTCGTACACGTAGACTACTGAACCGATGGCGATGAAGCTTAGTGTGATGCAGATAGCTGGAGTGAGAGGACATACCTACTCTAAAGTAAAACACTCACAACAATTCATAATTGTTTGACTTTTATCGAAAACGGTTCCGCAATTGCTGGTAAAGTTGTAAAAAATCTAACCTCAAAAGTTAAAAACCGTTTTCGAGAAAAATCTGACAATGCTAAGGTATAGTTTAGACGCTTTAGAATCGATTTTTCATTCTACGGACAAAAATATCTATCGAATAAGAACCAAACCAAATTTAACAGCCTTCGAATTTTGATTCATTTTAATATCATTAGTGACGTTTTTTATTCGGTGGTGTTACCTTTTATTTGTCAGATACCTCTATGTAGGGATTTGAAAAATCGGCCTAAACAAATAAAATATAATAAATAAAAATAATTATTGCACAACATTAAACACAGTGCAATCTAGCCCCAAGCTAAGCACAAGGCTTGTACTATGGGTACTAGACAACGGATATACTACTTCTTTTTTTTTGTACGCGATACGCGTTTTGGATGACACGTTTGCTACTTTTTACCCCGATATTTATATTTTGACGACCTCTGTGGCGCGTCTGGCGAATTGCCGACTGTAATGCAGAAGATTAACGACCTCTGTGGCGCGTCTGGCGAATTGCCGACTGTAATGCAGAAGATTACCGACATGTCCTAGGACCGTGATGAGTCCTAGAACATTTCGGTTTCCTCACGATGTTTTCCTTCACCGTAAGAGCGATGTTATTAGCGCACATAACTTTTTCACACATTTTTTTTTTACAATAAACGTACCTATTAATTATAAATTGTCTATACTTATTTAAATATATAATAAAATTCAATCAATAAAACTTAAAAGTTTATGTTTTATCTCATTGGAAACCTTTAGATATTTTGACAATAAAAGAAAAACTCACAACTCAAACCCTAAAACGATGACAGTAAAGAGCTGTTTGTACAGTCTCCTTGATAGGAAAAAATACCACGGAATTGGGATTTCCACAGGCTAAACCGCGGGACACAACTAATTTGAATACATAAACCGACTCCTATGTACAAAAAACGTTAGGTAAAATGTGTTCTTGAAGTTTATTCAACTGTTAGCCGGTGAATATGCAAATGGAGGTGAGAGGTCGTATACGCAAGCGGTTTTAATCCACGTCTAGGTGGCTTTTAAATAACCAGTAAATAATTTAGTAAATTGTGTTTGTTTCGAATTTGGGGGCTTCGGGTGTGGATAAAAGGCTACCGCGGCTTCGATTATCAAAAATAGTTGTTCCGCTTTCGAAAAAGAGATTATCAGAGGCGTCGCTAAGGCATAGTTGCGACATTGCAAATTGTAGAATAGAGGACCTACCATGGAGTTTTAAAAGAAACTGTGTGGCGCTCTGTGTAAGAATCCGAGATGGTTACCTGATTAATGATTATTCTAACTTTGCGAAAAATATACGAGTATGTGCGTTCTGTGCGTTAATAACATCGATCTTACGGTGAAGGAAAAACATCGTGAGGAAACCCACGGCTCAGTCAGCTCCAGACGTATTGACCAGTTCTTTGCGTTCGCTGCTGCTATGTACGTAGGTACCTACTTAGGTTTTCGTACACTAGCAGCAGCTTTTCGCTGAGATTGTGCCTATTCGGGCAGCGCACGACTTCTTTCTGACCTGATTGTATAAAATTTGTCTGTTTTTTTATTTATTTATTTTGATTGTATTGTTTGTATTTTCATATATTTTTTTACATTTTCTCTGATTGTATACCTTGTTGTTTAGTTGTGTGCTTGTCTGAATACACTTATTTTCTTTCTTTCTTTCTTTCATCTAGGCATGGCTGACTAGGCTAGGATGGTGGTATAGGTGCTGGGCAAGCCTACTACACCTAACAATGTTCCGAGTACTACAGCGCCAAATTAGCATGGATTAAGTTTCTTGCGCTGTCTAAATCATCTAAAGTTAGATGAAAAAGGCCAATTAATATTTTAATACTTTCATTCTTTCTTTTAAAATCGGTTTAATTTTCAAGCCTTATTACCTTTCCCTGCTGTTTTAATTTGGATATTTTGGGTTTTGGGTAAGTACCTATCAAATCGGAAAATCGGTTTTCCAAGCAAATTGAATTTGAAAAAACTTTGGTATAGATTTTAGATAAGATAACACTTTATTGCATCAAGAAGGTACCCCTATTGTTACAATAATTAATAAAAGCACTAGTTATATTTTCTGACATTTTATATCAATGTAATTTTCTTCAGAGGTAGGTACAAACAAACCTGCCAGATTAACATACAAAATGAGAAAAAAATTGTCGATCGACAAAACTTTTCTCGTGTCGTACGTATGCTAATCATGCTGAAGTCACAAGTTATGTAGAATTTTATAATTAAATTTAACCCATTTTATGTGAGACTTCCTCAGGTTTTTTTTTTATTTGTCACAGAAAAAAAAAAACGTTATATACCTATTTTTTAAATTCGCATAAGGATTTTTTTGTTTCAAATAAATAGGTATATTTACTTATGTATTTAATTTACACAAATTCAAGTGTCTCATAAAATTATTATGAAATGAAAATTAATCGTGCATGTCTGTATGTTTGTTACTCTTTCACGTAATAAAACTATTGAACCGATTGGTAAGAAAATTTGCATGGATTTAGATAGCTGAAGACTTAGAATAATACTATACGGACTAGTTTTTATTAGGATTTTCTCACTGAATATCCGTGAAACTATGTACGGCGCATGTAATCCTAAGTACCAACCGTTTTATAGTACGTTTTTTTAATTTCAGAATGTAATTTGACGTTTTGGTTCCTTGTATTTGACATTTTTTCCATAGAACGAAGTGTCAAATCGTAGTCTTCAATTAAAAAATGAATTGCAGTTATATACCTATTTGTATACAAGTACATATTATATTTATATAAAACTTATAGAAATAAAAAAAATACAAAACACACACCTGTCTAAGAACGTTTTTGTTAAACTGGTCCTTCAAAACTGTCACAGAACCCGAAAAAAATGTACACTTCGCAAAATTCACTTGAAAAATCAACTTTTGTCACTCAAAAACACTTTTATGGCTTACACTTTGACACTCGCGTGCTAAAAGGTCAAGGCTGTATCGGTCTTACTATCCTTTGCCTTCCCCTTTGAGATTATATAAACAAGAATTTTAAAAAAGTTAGTTAGTGAAGTTTAGTCGTACGATATCGATAGACGATTTATTTAGTCGTACGATACGCAGCGTGATCGTACGCCGCTGGGTGTGCACGAAAGACTGGCTGCGCACGAGTCGAACTACTCGGTCTGCGCTGTAGGCAGAGGCTGGCAACATTTTTTTGTAAGGAATTTTATTATGACTTATTTGAAACGGAATATTTACCGTAATGTGGTAAACTCAAGTATGTCAGTACTTATTTTATCAAGCTATTTTTAGTTATCGTAATTAAATTGTTATTGAGCGGTTTTGGTCTAGTTGTCGTTTGGACCATTGCTTATTTGGGAAGCTACGTCGAGTTTTTACATCGTCGATCCCACAGTGCCTAAAGACGAAGGTCTTTAATCAGTGCGTCTTACCCGTCATGACATACGGAGCTGAAACGTGGACATTAACGGCACGGTTGGTCCACAAATTTAAAGTCGCTCAGCGGGCTATGGAACGACTATGCTCGGCGCTTCTCTGAGGGAGGGATCGCATCAAAAATGAGGTGATCCGTCAGAAAACCAAAGTCTTTGACATAGCTCATCGGATTAGGAAGCTGAAGTGGCAGTGGGCTGGCCATATTAGCCGTAGAACCGACAATCGTTGGGGTAAACGAGTTCTAGAGTGGAGACCGTGTCTCGGTAAACGTAGTGTAGGACGTCCTCAGGCACGTTGGAGCCACGATTTTGCGCAAGACGGCTGGCACAAACTAAAAATATCGATTTGTGCCATATCGGGATAATAATAGGTAATAAAAAATTCTGTGACCAACACACAGCGCCATCTAGCCCCATGGTAAGCTGCTAAGCTTGTGTTACGGTGACTACACAACGGATATACTACTTAAATTTATTTTTCTATTGTAAATACTTACATATTATACATAGAAATACGCCCAGACCAGATACAAATATTTATTTTTAAGCATAAATATTTGGTTGGACCCAGCGGGAATCGAACCCGCAACCTTCTGCATTACAGCCAAGCGTTCGCCCGACGCGCCACAGAGGTCGTCAATAAAAAGGAGCCGAATGAAAATGTATGAATATGTATTAATCCCGATCTCAGTTATCTGCATACCAAGTTTAATCGAAATTGGTGCAGTAGTTTTACGTGAAACATACGTGTTTACTTTATTACATACACACTTTCATATTTAATTTATAATATTACTAGGATCACATCTCATCTGATTTTGTACCTTATAAGCAATCAACAAAAAAAAACATATTTGAATAAACTATTAAAAGTGCCACTAGTTGACAGCCTCTGAATAAACCTGTTAAGTCAGCGATTGTAGTGCTAAGAACTTTACGGTTGCGTAGAAAACTATACCTATCCTCCTCACTCAAACGGGAAGCTTACATTAGTTAAAGCGAGACAAAACCAGAGACTGTGACACTTGATTTCACATGGACCTTGATTAATCGATTCAGAATCGAATTGTAATAAGTAAAGCTGATTTCCACGGAGCAATTTAGAATCTTAACTGCGAATTTTTAAAGTGTTTTTCGCCTTGAACTTATCTCAATTTCTACACGTTTAAAGTAAGAGGATAATTTCATAAAAATGTAAATTTCGGCAACTTAGTTCTCATTACGAACAATGGCTTGAAATATAAAGTTACTTCCAGTTTTATTTTTAACAATTTAATTCAATATTTTCAAAGGAATTAAGTGTTTAGAGAGATAATTTTTGGATGCGCAAGAGTGCGGTTACGTTTGATTAGTTGCGTACTTACGAAACTGGGATCGTTCGCTGTCTCTTTCGTTCGTGGGATTTTTAAACGAGTGTGTAAGAGATAGCGTATTTATCTCATGGACCAAAGAGTCGGGGCTTTACTGGGAGCTTCCCAGATCTGTTAATTTTTGTTAGTGGCTATAACAGTATTTATGTAGATGTAATAAATAAGTGCCTAGGTAAATGTTGTACACTTTACATTACACAAAGCGCCATCTAGACACAAACCGAAGAATTGGGCTTGTAATATGGGTAATATTGTACATAGCTCATATTTTTTATGATATAATACAATGAGCTTATTTAACGCATCTTCATCGTAAAGTTTTAGATAACTTTCTCCTATCATCAGCAAAAGTGTGACACATTAATGGGTGTCTTTCTATGTATAATTAGTATGTATTAGGGGTTAAAGTACGAATTGCCGATTTGTACTGAAAATCTTAATTGTTTATTTTTTAAATTTTTAACAAATTTATTTAATCAAAATAGTTGCCATTATTATCTATACATTGCTGCCATCTAATGGGAAGGTTATTAATGCCTTTGCGATAGAACTCCGACGATCTAGACTGCACAAACTGTGTGAAAGCATTTTGTACTGCCTCCTGGGAAGAAAACTTCTTGTCACGTAGATAATTGTCCAAATCACGAAAAAAATGGTAGTCCGTTGAAGCAATGTCTGGTGAATACGGAGGATGACGAATGGTTTCTAAGTGCAGTTCCTGAAGGGTCAAAATGGTTTCTCGTGCTGTGTGAGGTCTCGCGTTGTCGTGGAGCAATATTGGTGAAGATCGATTCATGAGTCGGGGCTGTTTTACTGCTAGTTTTGTCAACATGGTTCGGAGTTCGGCACAATAGACATCTGCCGTAATTGCTTGACCAGATCGAAGAAAACTATAGTGAATAACACCATGCTGAGACCACCAAACAGTTACCATTACCTTTTTATTGGTAAGTTTTGCTTTAGGACACTGTTGTGGCATTTGACCTGGGGTCAGCCATTGCATTTTTCTTTTCCGGTTATCATAAAGAATCCACTTTTCATCACATGTTACAATTCGATCCAATATTCCTTCATTTCTGTACCGGTTCAAACACAAGTTTCAACACGCGTTTCTTTCTGCAGATCAGTCAAATCATGAGGCACCCATTTTTCGTATTTTTTTATTTTATTGATTTGACACAAGTGAGTCAATAAAGTGGGTAAGGTAACGTTAAACCATGCCGCTAATTCCTGGGTAGTTTGACTAGGATCGGCTTCCACTATCTCTCTTAATTCATCGTTATTCACCTGTGTGGGCGGTCTTCCTCGTGGCTCGTTCTTTAAGTCGAAATTTCCATCACGAAAGCGTTTAAACCAAAATCGCACGGTGCGTTCATTAGTAGACCCCTCTCCAAACGCAGCATTGATATTGCGGGCTGTTTCTGCCGCGTTAGTACCGCGTCGGAACTCGTATTCAAAAATCACTCGAATTTTCGCAGTATCCATCTTTCTTGTCTAAATTGAATAACAAAAACAATTGAAAGTCGATATTCAAATGTTTCACATTTTTTAAAAAAAGAACATCACAGAAACCATTTGAAAAAAGTTTCATTCGAAAACCTCAAACCATGAAGATTCTATGTCAATTCAAAGAACCTATTGCAATAAAACGGCAATTTCATACTTTAACCCCTATTATTTACAAAAGAAAAATAAATTTATGTATTTTATCCATTGTCTAGTCACCGTAACACAAGCTTTAAAGCTTACCACGGGGCTAGATGGCGCTGTCTGTCAGTTGTTCACAGAATTTATATTTTTTTAATAAAACACTTTATATACCGGGTTTAATTAATCGCGTTTTATTCGCGACCGAGCTTTCGCCAACTTTACAGTTGGCTTACAGCAGTCAACCTTGAAAAAGCCAACCGTACAGTTGACGAGAGCTCGGTCGTTTAAAAATAATGAATAAAACGCGATTTAACCTGGTAAATAAAGTGTTTTGTTATGCAAAATCGCGAAAACCATAGAAGAAATTATAATTATCAAAGAACAGATTGGATGGACCTACATATTTGTGTTTTCAAGAATCGTTACTAATAATAATTATGAGGCGGTAGTTTACTGTAACTTTTTAGAATGTTAAAAATAGACAAATTACATCTCAGTCAACCTTGAAAAAGCCAACTGTAAAGTTGGCGAAAGCTCGGTTCAAATAATGAATAAAAACGCGATAAAACCGGATAAATAAAGTGTGTTATCGTTACTAATATTTATGAAAATGGTGGCCACTTCATAGTTTGCGAGTAAAATTTTTATTGAAGCGGGCCTCTACGAGTTGGCTTCGATTTCACGTATCATCGATAAAGGTCCGGGATTTATATTTTAAGACCTTTAGAAAGTACCTATAGTTTAGCTTAGGCTCAAATTAAATTGAATGTATCAAAGTTTACTTGAAGATCAGCTGTTTCTTAGAGTTCGAGGTCATTGACCTTATGTTGTCCTTTCATTTAGTTGTGTCTACTGCAATCACACCTTCACTTATCTTTATTTTCAAAAGC
The DNA here is from genome assembly GCA_949358125.1 of Idaea dimidiata. Lineage (NCBI taxonomy): Eukaryota > Metazoa > Arthropoda > Insecta > Lepidoptera > Geometridae > Idaea > Idaea dimidiata. The sequence continues at coordinate 5,392,164 of OX442342.1, forward strand.
AGCTGTTTTTTCAGTGAAACAGAACCTCATAATTAAAAAAAAAAGTTCGAATTTTCAAAAGTTGTATTTTAAATACCCGTTACACCTTGTATAAATGTCATTAATCATACTGAAAAAACAAAATGTTACTTAAGTTTATTTGGAATAAAGGCTTTATTTATTTATTTATAAGTAAATATAGGTGGTTAGGTATATACTCAAATTTGTGTTGGTCTAGTGTATAGTGGTAGATACCCCGACTTACCCGGTTTCGAATCCCAGCCGCGCACCAATAATACTTAACATAATAATAAATATTGGACGACACATTACACACAGCGCTATCTAGCCCCAAACTAAGCAATAGGCTTGTACTATGGGCACTAGACAACGGATATACTACATAATAATATTATAGTTTTTATTTGTTTTTTTGTATGTCTTTTTCTTTAAGAGAAAAATTATGTGCGCTATTAATATCGGTCTTACAGGAAAGGAAAACATCTAATGAAACCCAAAACTTCAAATAACGCACAAAGGCCCAATAGTAGGGCTAATTGCGGAAACATACAGTTAAAACTTTAACTTTTATATATTTTTATTTATAAGTAAATATAGGTGGGTATATACCTACTCAAATTGGGGTTGGTCTAGTGCATAGTGGTAGATACCAATTATCAACACCAAAGGAAAAAGTAAACAAAAAGCTGTCACTTTCAAATAAATATATGAGTTTTTGTTTGCATTAAGGCCGCTTGCATAACGGTTCCTAAACATGTTTAAGCTGTTAAACGTGTTTAAAATCTGTCAGAATGTCAAGAACTGTCTATGTGTGGCAACATATTATCAATCGTCCACTCAATGAAATAGAGTCCAATGTTCGATTTCCCATAAATTATTTTAAAATTGATTTAGTTAAATATATTTTTAAATACCGTTATGCAAGCTGGCCTTAGAGCCGATTTTTCATTCCTCACATAAAAGCTATCTGTCGAATAAGTTCGGACCCAACCAAATTTAAAAGCCCAATTTTGTTTCCTTTTAATACCATAGTGACGTTTTTCATTCGGTGGTGTTACATTTTATTTGTCAGATATCTCTATCTGGGGATTTGAAAAGTCGTGAAATGAACATTGAATAGTTTCGAATGTGAAAACTTATCAAGTGCGCACGCCCCATATGACATCGTGGTGGTCACGACAATGCGCACGCACAACTTGGAAAAGTTCATCTGTACACCTAAGATTCAATAAAAAGCTAGTAATTATGGGTGAAAATTGAGTGTAATTGTATTACAGGATAGTTATCAAATCTAAGTATCTACTTACCTAATTACCTTATTATTTTATTCGTATAGTACATAATTAATTTCGACTATAAACTTGAATTCATGGTCACAGTACCTACTCACTATAGATTTCAGCGTAAGTATTTTCTAATGTTTTTGCGATTTTGCATTGTAATAAAACACAATATTTACCGGGTTTTACTCGGGTTTTATTTATTAACGGTATTGTTTTAATGCTCGTACCAACTTTTTGCTATTTGTAAAATTATTAAAATTCACCCTTATTAAAAAACATTTGTGTAGGTAGTAGGTACTAACGCGATCGAGACTCGACATTTTAATTATATTAGAATTGTAAAGAAAGATTTATTTGTTTGTTTGTTTGTAGTGACTAGGCTCGGAAACTTCTTCTTCTGGTGCGTCCCCACTACTGAAGGTTGGCCGTCAGCTCAGCGAACTTGTTTCGGGGAGTTTTGACGGGAATGCGTTGAAGAGATGTGTTGCTAAATTTTCATTTTTGTGAAACTTAGGTCAAATGCGTGTAAATTGTTTGATTTCGGAGGATATTAGTCAATTTAGTTTCGTGAAGGTGTACAAGTGTAAATAGAAGTGAAAATTGGTGCAAAACATGGACTTTAGCTTAGTGTTGTCTCCAAAGCTCCGTGAACAAATATTGTTAAAAATGGCCCCCTTTTTACAATGATTCCCTCGACTTGACTTTAACTATGACGACTTGACTGTTTCGTTCGATGCAAATAATTTGCAAATATTGATAATACTTGACACTGGCAAATGTCCGAATGGAAAACCCATTTTAAAGAAGAAGAAGTTGTTCCGGTCTTGTACCAATCAGAAAAGTTGTTCCACGCTGGAAACGCTGGTCCACTCTCCTATGTTACTCAGCCACGACTTCTTTGTTCGTCCAACGCATCTCTTGTCTGCGACTTTGCCCATCATTATTAGTTGGAGAAGCTCGTATTTCTCGTGTCGCAAAACATGACCCAATTATGCGCTTGCGCGACCTTTCTTTTCTTGAGGGTCTTAACTACAAACCGTTTTTTTTTTAATCTATATAATAAAGAGCTTTACCGAACAAACGGTTATGTCGCTCAATAAACCGATTTCAAAAATTCTTTCACCAATATAAAGCTACATTATCTAGTCGATACTCGGCATAGGCTACTTATGTTCTCGATATTCTTAACACTCATGCGGGTAAAACCGCGAGACGCAGCTAGTAACTAGTAAGTACTATATAGTCAAAATTCAATAATCAGTGTGAAATGTGTCCCAAATTGATCCCTTCCTTATTAGTGTTAGCTCAGCGAGACGACAGCTCAGTCAACATTTTTTAATGCTTTTGTTAAATTCTAAATTTACTGTTAACTGTACTGCCTACCTATTTATATTTAAGCCGTACTAGATGCAAGCCTTCTTCGTTTGTTTGTTTCTTGCTTCTGTAGCTCTTATGTTCTATTCTATTTTGTATTCGTGAAAACCTGGAATTGGCTTTTTTTACTCAATCGTTATGTTGTAACAGCTGTTGGTTTCCCAAATTTAAAAAAAATGATGCCAATAGAAAATGTCGAACTCATATCTCTAAAGTCATAAAAGTATAGCGAAACGTCGTTGACAGACGTTTAGCGCATTTAATAGGGTGTGCGGTACGAAGCGAGTAGCGAGGACTCTTTCAGAAATCGTGAAAGTGGAAAATCGTCTTCCGTTAATGGTCGTTTCGTTGTCGTTATGTCGTGAGTTAGGTACCTACTAAATTATAGAATCAACTATCACGAAGTATATCTATTATCATCGTCTATCAATATTAAATAAATAAATCCTATCCTATACCTTACTAATATTATGAACGCGAAAGTTTGCAACATGTTTAATTTAGGTCTGCGACTTTGGTTTTTCCTTCACGCAAAAACTACTTTTTATTCAGATAGTTCGAGACTTGCGCGGGGCGCAGCTAGTTATACTTCTTTCACACAATATTTACCAGATATTACTAGCGTTTTATTTAATAACATTAGTACAAAAGTACCGAGCTTTCGCTATCTTTAGCTTCAAACAACCAGTTAGCTTGAGTCAACCTTGAAAAAGCTAACTGTAAAGTTAGCGAAAGCTCGGTACTTTTGTAATAATGCCTTAATTAAATAAAACGCGAGTAAAACTCGGTAAATTTTGTGTTTTAATTTCTTCTATGGTTTTCGCGATTTTGCATAATAAAACAGTTTATTTACCGGGTTTAATCGTGTTTTTTTCATGATTTTTAAACGACCGAGCTATCGCCAACTTGATGTTATTCGTCTATTTTAACATTCTAAAAAGTTACTGTAAAACTACCATAATTTAATTTCATAAAGTTGACGAAAGCTCGGTCGTTTAAAAATCATAAATAAAACGCGATTAAACCCGGTAAATAAAGTATTTTATTATTGTGTTTTATGTTTGTAAGTGACAATGATGTTGTTTTATAAGTAGGTATAAGTAATTCCTTACCTAGGTCAAAGACACGTAGAACAATTTGTCGCAATTAAAGCGAAAGGAAGGACGTGTATCTGGTGACATCGAGAAAGTAAGAGTGCGACAATTTCACGCTCGCGATGCGCCCGCGCACTGAACTTGTACGATGCGCGATGAAGGTAGGTACGCGGAGATTTTGTACTGAGAGAAAAAAAGGTAAAACTGGTATTGCGTAGTTGTAAAATACAGTTAATATATTTAATAGTAATAGGTAGGTGCCTTCTAAAATAATCCTTAGAAATCCTACTTATTATGTATTATGAATAAAACACAATATTTTCCAAGTTTAACGCGCGTTTTATTTATTTATTTACTGTGTTTAATTGCTTAAACTTTGAATAGGGTTTTATAGTCGAAATTCATTTTGTTATTATACTCATACGAATAAAATAAAAAGGACTTCATAGTCATATCATAACAGAGAGGCAAAGTTAAGGTCCTTATTTTTGACTGTAACAGCATTCTTGCAATGCCGAATCGACTTTGTTTCACTGTTTTTACAGACAATTTACTCTGTCTGTAGAAACATAAACTGTATTTTATACGTACAAAATGAATTTCGACTATTAATTCCAATTCAAAGTTTATGCAATTTTTGTTAAGCTCAGTCTCAGCAAAGTCAAGTACGCAATATAGATAATTAAGTAGATTTAAGCCTAATGGTGAACGCAGATTAGAAGGAAGCAGCCGAACGATCCGAAGGAATCGAATTTTACATAGGTAATTATATGAAATTATTGTGGCAGTGTGCGTGTAGGTGTGTATGTGTGTGCGGGTCATCCGAATCGGACGAATCGATCGCATCGGTAGAATCTTACACAGCTGCAGTTGTTGAATAACCCAGTTGTATGTTGTTCTCGTATGCAACTATCAGAGTGCAAGCGAATCAGAGTCGGCCAAATCTGATGACGTCATCCAAAATATAAATATGTTAATCCATCGGTAAATAAACATACCTAATATTATAAGGTACTATATCCCGTGGACCACAAAAATTCGATTCCTTCGGCTCCTTCAGCTCGGATCAATCTGCGTTCACCTTAAAAGGACGAAACGAAACGATTAAAGTAAGCATTAATATCTGTGTTTTCTCTGCGAACTGTACAGAGACGCGAGGTGATGCATGCCCACCCAACAGCTAGATCTCACCGAAATTGTCCCCGCACAATTTGCCGCCACTTTCCACGTCTCTCCGTTCTATTGTGTAACCACGGTGTCTTCGGTAATTCGATTATGTCATAGCACGCTCAAAGACTTTGGATTATTGTAGAATATAGATGGGAGAAAATAGCTATGTTTATTATTACTTATTATTATTAATCGGTTGTGAACCGATTATGGCCATTAGGAAATGCGCCAGTGTCAAGTATTATTAATATTTTATGCAAGTTATTTGCATCGAAACAGTCAAGTCGTCATAGTTAAAGTCAAGTCTAGGGGAATCATTTGTAAACACGGTGGCCATTTACAAATATTGTTCACGGAGCTTTGGAGACAACACTAAGTCCATGTTGTGCACCGATTTTCACTTTCATTCCACTTTTACACCCACACGAAACTAAATTAATTAATATGCCCCCGAAATTAAACAATTTGCACGCATTTGAACTAGGTTCAAAAAATGAAAATTTAGCAACACGTCTTCTCAACGCGTTCCCGCCAAAAGTCCTAGCTAGGTTTGTTAACTCACAAGCTTCCTCCGGTTAACGCTATACAATAGACTAGGTGGGGCCCACGTGCATGGCAGTCACTCAACAGACTAGGGTCTCAAGTAAGCCAGCTATAGTATAGCTATTGAGATATTTGTAATAAGTACTACTGGAGGTGATGTCTAAGGCAATCTATGGTGGGTACTTTGACTTTGCTCAGACTGAGCTTAGCAAAAGCTAAGCATAAACTTTAATTTGGAATTTATAAGTCCTAGTCGAAATTCATTTTGTAATATACGTATAAAATAGAAAGAACTTCATAGTCATAACAGAGAAGCAAAGTTTAGGTCATTATTTTTGATTGGTTTACATTCTGAATTTGAAAACTTTGACTTTACTAACCAAAAATTGCCTTAAGTCACAGTTTTGCTTAGCAAAGTCAAAGTATGGACTGGGTATAGATTTCAGCCTCAATATTCCTATATTCTGTGTTGTGTGTAAGGATTTTTTCCTTTATAAAAATATATATTTATAGTACTTAAATAATATTCACATAGTAGGGGAGAGTGAGGTAATATGATCCCTGGAGGTTAAATGATCCCCCGTCATAAACCAGAGACCACTAGTGCCATCTATCCAAATACGTATGAAACATGTTCCCCGCGCTCCCGCCAGTTGCCTTTCCAAGTGTCATGGCGGTGTGAGCGCTTGGCGTAATTTTATTAAGAAATAATCAAAAAGTGTGGTTCTGATCTAAAGTACGCCTGATTTTGGGCTTTCATAACTTTTTATATGTTCGTGTTGATTGAAATGTTGTTTTATGTGCGGGTTTTAATAATGTTGAACTAATATATAAGCAATGTTCGATCACCGCACTCGGTATTTAAATGTAATATTTTGATCGTTATTTTAGAATTTGATGTTTGGGGCAAAATGATCCCCTTCTGTGTGTCTAAAATGATCCCCTTCTGTGTGTCTAAAATGATCCCTGGAATCATTTTACCCCGTTAGTGATTGTTTTTTAGAAATCATGCCGAAAATTTATAAACACAAAACTAGTCGACAAAATTGGCATGACGAACAAATAGCATTAGATGCCGTCAAAGATGGTATGCGTTACAAAATCGCAAGCAAAGAGTGTAAGGTCCCGGTGATGGCATTAAAAAGAAGCGCCAAAGGTAAAAATAAAATAGTACGACCAAAACCAAAGATAGTTGGAAAAAGAGCAAGTGCAAGACGAATAAGAGAAGATACATCAGTACTGACCACCACATCCTACACAAATTATCTTGAAGAGGAAGCCAAATCTAATAATCTATTTGATGGAAAAGAAAATAAATGTATGGCCACAGGTCAAATTCTAAGTTCCTGAATAGAAAAAAATAATTTTTAAAACGAAGAGTTGTTTATTTGTGTTTGTTTTTGTAGAAGAAGAGTTTATTTGTTCACTTATTGCTTAACTAGGTAACTAAGTTGTTCATTTTGCTAACCTTTGTAAAAAATGTTGCAATGTTTCATATTTAGTTTTGTTGAAAAAGGATGTCATACAAATTTTAAATACTGCAAAAGTATTGTGCTACTTGTTTATATGCTTAAATTGTACAATACATACGATTAAAATAAACAGGTCATTGTTTTATTTCACTAATATTTATTGACTTATGGTATAAAATGATCCCTGGGATTATTTTACCCCTACCCCAGGGATCATTTTATACATAGGTGTGTATAAAATGATCCTTTACTAAACTTTAACAAAAATCTTGAAAACTCAAAAACTACACACATATAATAAAAAATAAGTATGCAGTTACAAAGATAAGTGAATTCACTACTTCCAACAATAGAAGTCATGCGGTTTTGCCTTCAATTTAAGCCACAGTGAAGTTTTTCCCTTAAGGGGATCATTATACCTCACCTTCCCCTACATACTATAAAGTTGAGATCAATGGCTACCTAGCCTTGTAAGTGGATGAATTCTAATTATTGAACACACACACAAACCGTCGGTATAAATTACACCATTTTACGGGTTTTCGTTCCATACTAGATACTTATAAAAGTACATAAATCTAGGTAAGTAGGTACATAGATAATTCTATCCCACTATTTTTGTTTCAATCACGCAAAAACTACTGAACCAATTGCGATGAAACTTGGAATACAGTTAGCTGAAGACTGATCCCTTTTTTACCTGATATTCCCTCAAAATCGGCGCTTACACGGGGCGTAGCTGGTAGAATATAACTATTATATTCACATTGGGTAACGCTAGCGCTTACAATTTCAGGTTCAAAGAAATTGCTCAGTTTCAAGCTAAAACGTAAATGTGTTAAATGCAGTTCGAAAGTGCAGACGCAAGGCAATTAATTCCAGTCTCCGGTAGCCGAGGAAGACAATATCCTGTTTCCTGCACACCCCTTTTTTTACTGGACATTACACATCCGAGAATAATATTTAGGTCGGACGAGGTCTACCTTAGACTGACATTAAGAACCCTTACCTAGATGTTCTGAAAGAATTTGTTTCTTAAACTTGTTTCTAATTTGGAAGCATTTTCAGGCAAAAAAGTCATTTTTTGACGCATTTTAGTGCTAAGGCTTCGAAACAATAAGAATTTTCTGTCTTGAAACTACACTAAAATGTAGGAAACAATGTCATTTACAAACGCTTTATACTTACCAAAATATTCAAAAATATTGCATCGACAAATAAGGAATAATTTTCGATGAATTCGACAAGGATTTTCAGTTTGAAAATTTTGATCTTTTATTTGGTAGAGCATATCTATCAAACTATTATTAAATATAGCCTATAGCGTCCCACTGTAGGGCAAAGGCCTCCCCAAATTTCTTCCACGTATCACGGACCCCAGAAGTCACTGGCCACTTCGAGTCGAATGCATCGATCATCGCGCCCCCGTTTTTTGGGTCGCTCTCTACGACGTCTGCCATTTTGAGGGACCCAAACTATCAAATAATAGATCGAAATTCTAATATCCGTTCATCGAATGTGCGTGCAAATCGCACAATTACAAGAGTAGTAATAATGGTACGTACGTAGGTACCTAATAGATATTATACTGCTGATAACGACAAATCTTATGCAATTACTTCTACAACGACGCCTTTTTCGAAAAAAAAAATTCAGTAGGTAGATATAAGTACAAGTAGTATATACCTAAGTATAAGTAGATTTTTCTGACAATGTTTTTATTTCTTATAAAAACATTGTCAGAAAAAAGTCCACCGCACCACTGCCCAACGGTCGTCATACAATATTCAATCAGATCCTAATCCACCTGCACTGCAGTGTAAAAACTTCATCTATAGTTTATTCGCTTCATTTCATCATACCTCAGTCTCGAATATAAATTGTGCTATAATCAGTCAAGGGTGGTCGCAGTAAATAGGGGCTCGGTATAATTTTGTACTTCACACCTCCGTTTTATGGGGTTTTTGTAAATTATCGTCTACCACGGTGGTAAGTATGGATATACTTATGTATGCTAATTTCGATATCGTTTTAGGAAATTGGATTTTATTATCTAAATTTAGTAAACGACTTCAAAAAGGCAAACGAAAAAGTTCCTTATTCAGCATTCTTAATCTTTATTATAACAATCGCACGTAGACGTTCTAACCTAACTTAATTAAAGTATTAACTTTTGAGGCTTCCAAAAATTGCACCCGACAGGTCTTGAACCTGCCACCTCGAAATTACGTACCGTGCGCTGGCCAATTGCGCCACAGGTGCCCGCTCTGTCGTGAAATTATGGACTGCATCTCTTCGTTCTTTGCGACTGAAGCACGTAGCGACATCTACCGGTTTCTTTACAGATTACCGGCTTGCATAATTCTACATAGAATTTAATATAAAGTTGAGTTGATTCATTCGATTACCTTGATTTTTTTTTGTAAGTAAAGTATTTCCTACACTTGGATGACTAATTTTTAAAGAATTGCTTTCCAAAAATGTGCACCGACAGGACTTAAATAAATAAATATTGCACTACATTGCACACAGCGCAATCTAGCCCCCAAACTAAGCACTAGGCTTGTGCTCTGGGTACTAGACAACGGATATACTACATATTATACTTTTTTTTTGTAAATACATATTATACATAGAAAGACACCCAGACCAGATACAAATATTTATTTTTAAGCATAAATATTTGCACCTGACGGGAATCGAACCCGCAGCCTTCTGCATTGCAGTCGAGCGTCCGCCCGATGCGCCACAGAGGCCGTCAAAACTTGAACCTGCAACCCTAATATTCCGTATAATCGAGTATATAATAGTAGTTTATGCACTGAGGTACTAAAGTCCTGTCTTATATAGCGGGCGTCATATATTATTGAATCCAAAGCGTACGAAGGACTCTAGAGGGTTAACTCCCGAGCGTAGCGAGGGTGTTAAAAACTTAACTCCTGAGCGAAGCGAAGGAGTTGTGTACCTAGAGTCCTGAGTGAAGCGTGGGATTCAAGCGCCCAAGATAAAGACAGACTTTAGTACCGAAGTGAATACTCTACTTTACACATCTACTGCGAGACAATAAAAAGGCTATAAAAATAAGCATTTAACTAACAACAAAAAAAATAGATTAATGCAACGTATATGAAATATATTGACAGCTTTATATTAATTAAATTTAACAATGTTACATCAAAATGACGAAACCACACATCGGCCTTAGCTGATGAAAAAAAAAGTTGGGGCTTTATACTAACCAAAACTTTTTGCTTTACCCTTCCGTCCATGAAAATAGAAAAAATTTGCCTAGTTTTTATTTTTTTTATGTGTTATGTCTAGGTGGCCAGTTCGAAATGGCCGTATGCTACCAGAACCTTAGTTCCAAATTTAAATTACTTTATGCCCTAGGTGCATAATGAGCACTTTATGCACCTAGGGAATAAAGAGTCGCTTTACGTTGACCTTTTTGGTCAAATAAAGTAACTTTGTAGAGCAGTAGGTGTGTAAATATATATAACTCAAAGGTTGACTGACTGACATAGTGATCTATCAACGCACAGCCAAAACCCCTCGATGGATCGGGCTGAAATTTGGCATGCAGGAAGATGTTATGACGTAGGCATCCGCTAATAAAAGATTTTGATAAATTCAACCCCCAAGGGGATAAACGGGACTTACGCGGGTGAAACCACGGGGCACGCCTAGTTACTAATACAAGATGTAACGGGTAAGCCCTTTTAATCCGAAAGGGGGTTGTTCTAGACGTTGAGGCGAACCACTTTTGTTCTACGACTTTTGAAAATTCGATGTACTTTTCGAAAAATTTAGGTGTAAAGTTTACTTGAAAATCATCTGTTTCTTAGAGTTCGAGGTCATTGACCTTATGTTGTTCTTTCATTAAGTTTGGTCTACTACAATCAAACCTTCAATTACCTTTATTTTCAAAAACAGCTGTTTTTCCAGTGAAACATAATCTCAAAATTTTCAAAAAAAAAGTTCGAATTTTCAAAAGTCGTAGAACAAAAGGTGTTCACCTAGACGTCTAGAACAACCCCCTTTCGGATTAAAAGGGCTTACCCTGTTACATCTTGTATACCTACCTAATACAAGTGAATGTCAGTGTTTTACTAAATGACTATGTTTGTTACTCCTAGACGCAAAAACTACTGAATCGATTGCAATGAATCTTGACACTTTGTATCCCAAAATCCCGCAGGATCGGGACTTATGCGGGTGAAACCGGAGCAGCTAGGTGATGTTAGTGTGTGTGTTTATTTATTTACTACGCGAGTGAAACCGCGGTGCGGTCTTAATAAATAGGGCGTACATAATAAAGAAAGTTAAGGGCTGTATAAATAATGAACACCAAACACAAGTTTCAATAAATAATTTATTTTAATAAGTACTTAACACTTTCTTACCAGTAATTTTTTTTGTTAAAACGTCTTGTTACTTTTATTGTTATACAATCATAAATAATTACAATTTAATAAAATAATTTCGCATGTCGATTTTTTTTGTAATGAGCACATTACATTAATTTATATTTATAATTAAGCACTTTGTAATACCTATTTGCACCTCGTCGAGTCTGTACATTTGTAAAAAAGGGGGACTTGAAATTTTTGTTTTAGGGATTTGGCAGTGTTTTTACTGAGTAGGTACTTTGCAATTACCTAATAAACATTTTGGCTTCAATTATTTATTTAGATGCGTCAAAAAAGAGCAAAAGCGACTTAAAGAAGCTAAAGTAGCCGAGATCTCTTTAAGTCGTCGCTAAGTCGCCGCCATATCGTTCAGATTTAAAAAAAAACATACAATAATTAAAAAAAAAACAACTTACAAAAAGTTTTTGTTTGTTTTATTTAAATTATTTGGTTTTGTTTTAAAGTCGGGGAATTTTTATAAAATAAATATTGCACAACATTGCACACAGCGCAATCTAGTCCCAAACTAAGCACTAGGCTTGTACTATGGGTACTAGACAATGGTTAAACTACAAATTTTACAAAAAAAAAAATGACAAAGCAACGAAAAACGATCATGGGAGCGCTGAATATGTTGCTTATAAATTCTAAGTTAAATGTTAATTAAATCCAAAATATTTATTAGGTGTATGCAGTAAACGGATATAGGCATGGAAGAAGCCTTTCCATACTAACTCACCTCAAATAATAGCGTCAAAACTAACTCACATACGAAGTATGCATACACAAACTACACACGACGCAATTGGACCTTTGTTTATATTTTCACTAATTGTGTGTTGACGAGGACGGCCCGGCGGCAATACGCTGTTCTCTAACGTGATTGGTTCTTTGAATGACCTGATCCGAGTACAATCGAAGTGACAGATTCGGGTCGCGGCACACTTTTTAATCATCGCGGCCTATTTAACGTGGTGTCATTTTGAAGCGGAAAGAATACTTCCATGCTTATACAGGGTGTAACGGGTAAGCCCTTTTAATCCGAAACGGGGTTGTTCTAGACGTCTAGGCGAACAACTTTTGTTCTACGACTTTTGGAAATTCCAAGTACTTTTCGAAAAAATTTAGGTGTAAAGTTTACTTTAAAATCAGCTGTTTCTGAGAGTTCAAGGTCATTGACCTTACGTTGTCCTTTTATTTAGTTTGATGGTTTACAATCAAAACTTCAATTATCTTTATTTTCAAAAGCAGCTGTCTAAAGTCGTAGAACAAAAGTTGTTCGCCTAGACGTCTAGAACAACCCTCTTTCGGATTAAAAGGACTTACTCGTTACAAATTGTATATCCGTTCACTGAGGGTATGATGTATGCCCATCTATAGAAGCTTTATTTGTGTTTTTCGATGACATCGACATAATTACGCCTGAAACAATGTACACCGAGGACTTTCTATTATTTCTGTACAAAGGCCTATTATTTTCAAGTCACAAAACTTAAATCTAGTACCTACCGCGTTATTACAGAACGAAGTTTAAGCGTATCTTAGGTTATGGTTAGGTTTAAACCACAGACGAGGAACATGTAGTCGATATTGATATTGTACCATATTATGTTAAAAGGAATTTCGGATATAGTCATTAACGCCAAAAAAATTTGGGTTGTTCTAGACGTTTAGGCGAACAACTTTAATTCTATCATGTGTAGAAATCGTTTATATTTATATGCTAAGGTATATTTAACTATGAAAACAGATGTTTTTGGTATAAAGATAAAATAACACTAAATATAAATTCAACAATGAACTCTTAACGCTAAGAAACAGCTGATTTTCAAGTTATTATTACTGATTTATTTATTACTTATTTGGTAGCTGTTGATTTGATTAAATTATTGAAAATATCGCTTTTATCAATAAAGCCGCAAATTGGATCTTTTATATAGCGCCAGTTTTAATATTAGTTTTTATTAAATCTAATTTAATAAAAATCTAATAAATAAAACACTTTAAACTCAAAAATTTCGAAAAATAGTAATCTGTTAAAAATGGTTTACCATACAAATCCCCATTTCTGCTTATATTACTTTCCCGAAACATACAGTATTTTTATGTTGAAGTAGAAGCCAGTAGTAAAAGGATTAAATAAACCTACCAATAAACTAGGTTTTACGCTAAGACTTAATTTTGTAATAACGCCAATAGTTCTTCAGTTAACACACGCTAGGAATGTTTCTAATAATACGAGCAAAGATCTAAAACAACTCCGTAAGGACATGCTATAGAAACCAAACTATACTATTTATATCACGTTAAAAACTAAATATTTATTTCGTACATATTTTATTTCAAGGCATATCTAGTACAGATATTTAAAAGGAAAAATTTATCTTCAAAAATTCACTAGCGGGGTTTGAACTCAGAGGCGCGAGTTCAAGCTTCGCCGCGAGTGAATTTTTAAAGATTTTTTTTTTAAATAATTTATAGTTACTAAATATTTGTGTGGAAAAATACATCAGAGATAATTTACAAGGAGAAATGGATCATCAAAGTTGCTCCCGTGACGGGTTTTGAACCCGTGATCCTCCCTCCCTTTCAGTGTTTTGTAGGTCATGTCCTTACATAGTATTTAAGAGGAATGGATACCTACTCGTTCTCCATACAAACGTATTAGACTGTTTCCTTCCTGGATAAAGACATTAGAGCAAATATGTTTGTGCCATAAAACATATACAATTTGTAACGGGTATGCCCTTTTAATCCGAAAGGGGGTTGTTCTAGACGTCTAGGCGAACAACTTTTGTTCTACGACTTTTAAAAAATCAAACTTTTTTTTTTGAAAATTTCGAGATTATTTGAAAACACAGCTGCTTTTGATAATAAAGGTACTTGAAGTTTTGATTGTAAACCATCAAACTAAATAAAAGGACAACAAAAGGTCAATGACCTCGAACTCTAAGAAACAGCTGATTTTCAAGTAAACTTTACACCTAAATTTTCGAAAAGTACTTCGAATTTCCAAAAGTCGTAGAACAAAAGTTGTTCGCCTAGACGTCTAGAACAACCCCCTTTCGGATTAAAAGGGCTTACCCGTTACACCTTATATATGCCATGCCATTTCTTTTCTAAATTTTCTTCATATCCTAATAAAGTTTTTAAATTCACACGATTTATGTTGTCTTAGGTTTTCGCGATGATGCATAATAAAACACAATATTTACCGGGTTTTACTCACGTTTTATTTAATAACGGCATCATTACAAAAAGTACCGAGCTTTTACTAACTTTACAGTTAGCTTCAAGGTTGACTGAGATGTAATTCGTCTATTTTAATATTTTAAAAAGTTACTGCAAACTACCGCCTCATAAAATGTGTTAGCATGTTAGCGAAAGCAAATTTTTAAGCTTTTGCAAGTTATTAAATAAAATGCGAGTAAAACCAGGTAAATATTATTTTATTCACACGATTTGTTAAGACACATTTTACCAAATCTTAGGTCATAGTTAAAGTCAAGTCGAGGTAATCATTGTAAAATGGCGGCTATTTATGATTTTGTAAATTTAAATTGATTAATATGCCCCCGAAATTAAACAATATACACGCATTTGAACTACGTTTCACAAAAATGAAAATTTTTCAACACATCTCCTCAACGCGTTCCCGCCAAAACTCCCGACTACGTTTGTAAGTAGGTATCCTTTACTCTTAACAATCTTTGAATACAAGAAATTTTTTACAAATTATCTAACAATTTAAAATATAAATTCTCCACTTTGAGATTACTTTTTAACCGCAGCCATTACTTAGCGTATTTTAATATTAATTTATATTTATTTTTCAAATTCACATTGTTCACATTTAAAGAAATGCTTTCCAAAAATTTGTATCCGCCACAATGCGGAGTCTGGCCCCATTTTGGTCAATTTTTGGATAGCATTTCTTTAAATGTACTTAGTCCATCCAAGTGTATGAAACACTTTAAAAATATATCAAAAAGGTCACATTGTTTGTTGACATAGTTATCACGTAATCCTTGAGTGCCAGCACTCCGCGACACTTAGGCCGAAATGAATAATCCGTACTTTGACTTTGCTAAGCAAAAACTTTGACCTAAGGGGCCGTAGTAGGCCAGAACTGATGTTTCTAGGGTGAATTACTACAAAAGTATTCGAAATTAAAGTTTTTGAAACCATATTTAATTAAGTCGAGGATACTTACTAACACGTGAATGTCGTGAAACACGAGTCCTGAAAATTTTCTCGATAAAAAAAAATTCCAAACTTGCCTCTAAATTGTACAAATAAGTGATATTACTCAGTCAATATTGCACGAAAACTAATAAAACTTTGTATAAGAACTGATCTTAGCTCAATACAGGCAGTGAATGTTTTGAATTTCAAGATTAACGTTCAGTTATCTTGAAACTAGCAATTGTTTGATTTTACGCAATAAAATTTTGCATAGTCGCATCTTACGTCCTTCACTTACACATCTGAAATTCGCTAGCTTTATCCCTGTCACGCTATTAGGGTTGTATAGGCCCTTAAGACAAGTTTTAGTATTTATAAAGCGATCTTCGCAACTATCCAAATTTGTTGCTTAGTAAAGTCAAAGTTTTTCAAATTTAGAATGTAAACCAATCAAAAATAATGACCTAAACTTTGCTTCTCTGTTACGACTATGAAGTTCGTTTTATTTTATTCGTATATTACAAAATGAATTTCAACTATAAATTCCAATTCAAAGTTTTTGCTTAGTTTTTGCTAAGCTCAGTCTGAGCAAAGTACGCACTATTATGATTTCACTTTACTGTTTTTTTCCATTTCTGTTATAGATTTTGAAAGTAAGTAAATAGTTATTTGTTATGCAAGGCTGCAAAGACCAGCAGCGACGAAAATATTAATTAATAAATGCAGAGTTAGTGGAAGCGGCACATAAAACCAAATTCAGTTTTCTATCGTAAAAATCGCTTAATAACTAAGCTGTGTTTTGCACCCAGCGTTTTCCTTGCTGTAGTGAGGTGAAAAATTGTATGTTTCACTCGGAAGCAAAGTTATTTTGCATCTCGTACCTTTGAAACCTTCGCTACACTCAGGACTTAATATTTGAACCACTCGCTTCACTCATGGTTCAATCCTAGTATCCTTCGTTTGCTCAGGTTTCAATCCAAGTACTCGCACCAAAAACCAATTTTGCAGCCTTGCATAATAAATAACAATTATTTAAACATTATATTTGAAAATTGACTAAGAACTATATCAAAGCCAATCCATTTTATTTTTCGACTTCTGCTGAATATGATTTAAAACCTCTGTATTAAATCATATTTTACTTATTTTTTCGAATTTAAGCATATGAATGTTTCCCCAGTCTACCACTTTCGACTAATGTTCGATTGCCATCTACAGGTTCACTTTCCAGTGAGTGATTTACCTGCGCCAATGAATAACATACAGTTAACACTATGGCTAAGAGATGTCGCTCTTTTTCCTATAACATTTATGAAGATGAATTTTCTAATTTTTTCTATGGTTTTCGCGATTTTGTACGCGAATAAACCCGGTAAATAAAGTGTTTTATTATGAATTTTTCTTTTAAAAAATGTTTTTTTTTTTTTCGAATTCCGCGCTCACCCGGTACTAAATCATGATAGTTAGACTAGTGTTGTGTGTAGGACGTCCTCAGGCACGTTGGAGCGACGATTTGCGCAAGAAGGCTGGCACAAACAGGATGCGAGAAGCCGAAAATAGATCTAGGTGGCTTGCAATTGGAGAGGCCTATGTCCAGCAGTGGACTGCAACAGGCTGATGATGATGATGTTGAGACCAATTTTTGAAGATGATTTTTTCTAATTTCTTCTATGGTTTTCGCGATTTTGCACGCGATTAAACCCAGTAAATCAAGCGTTTTATTATGTTTTTTTTTTCGAATTCCACGCGCACCCGGAACTAAATCATCATAGTTAGACTAGTGTTGTGTGTAGGACGTCTTTAGGCGCGTTGGAGCGAGATGTCGCTGTTTTTCCTATTTCATTCTTGAAAATGATTTTCTTGTTTTTTGTTTAAATTTTTTTTTTTCGAATTCCGCGCGCACTTAGTACTAAATCATGATAGTTGGTCTAGTGTTTGTCGTCCTTGCTTCCGATGGTAGCGTTGCAGACATACCCCTTGAGCGCGAGCACGCCGCGACACTTGATGTGGACCTGGTACCGCGCGCACCACGCCAGCGTGTCGCAGTACACGCCCGCGGCTGACAGGGTCTTCACTGCCGCCATCGACAGTAGGTCTGTAATCACAGCATTACATATTTCATTTGGTTTGACAGTAGGTCTGTAATCACAACATTACATATTTCATTTGGTTTGACAGCTGTAGGTCTGTAATCACAACATTACATATTTCATTTGGTTTGACAGTAGGTCTGTAATCACAACATTACATATTTCATTTGGTTTGACAGTAGGTCTGTAATCACAACATTACATATTTAATTTGGTTTGACAGTAGGTCTGTAATCACAACATTACATATTTCATTTGGTTTGACAGTAGGTCTGTAATCACAACATTACATATTTCATTTGGTTTGACAGTAGGTCTGTAATCACATTACATATTTAATTTGGTTTGACAGTAGGTCTGTAATGACAACATTACATATTGAATTTGGTTTGACGGTAGGTCTGTAATCGCAACATTACATATTTCATTTGGTTTGACAGTAGGTCTGTAATCACAACATTACATATTTCATTTGGTTTGACAGTAGGTCTGTAATCACAACATTACATATTTCATTTGGTTTGACAGTAGGTCTGTAATCACAACATTACATATTTAATTTGGTTTGACAGTAGGTCTGTAATGACAACATTACATATTGAATTTGGTTTGACGGTAGGTCTGTAATCGCAACATTACATATTTCATTTGGTTTGACAGTAGGTCTGTAATCACAACATTACATATTTCATTTGGTTTGACAGTAGGTCTGTAATCACAACATTACATATTTAATTTGGTTTGACAGTAGGTCTGTAATGACAACATTACATATTGAATTTGGTTTGACGGTAGGTCTGTAATCGCAACATTACATATTTCATTTGGTTTGACAGTAGGTCTGTAATCACAACATTACATATTACATTTGGTTTGACAGTAGGTCTGTAATCACAACATTACATATTTCATTTGGTTTGACAGTACGCCTGTAATCACAACATTACATATTTCATTTGGTTTGACAGTAGGTCTGTAATCACAACATTACATATTTAATTTTCTCTACGGTTTGACAGTAGGTCTGTAAATAGGAGTTCGCCCCGAACTGAGACCTCACGACCCCCTATCTCCCCAACCCCCCTACCGATCCGGCTCATCTCATCAATTCTATTGACCTAAACTACGCGCATACTAAAATTCATGAAAATCGGAGCTACGATACTCAAGTTATCGTCGAACAAAGATACAAAGTTACAAAGATACAAGCGCCAGGCCCGTCTACACTGGACCTCACTCGCTTCGCTCGTTCGGCCAATGAGGTTTGACAGTAGGTCTGTAATGACAACAACTGTAATTACATATTTCTTCTTTTTCTTCTTTTATATGGCTATTATATTCCATTTCAACATTGGCAAGTGTCAAGTATTATTAATATTTGCAAGTTATTTGCATCGAAACAGTCAAGTCATCATAGTCAAAGTCAAGTCGAGGGAATCACTGTAAAACGGCGGCTATTTACATGATTGTTCACGGAGATTTGGAGACAACGCTAATGTTCATGTTTTGCACCGATTTTCACTTTCACTACACTTGTACACCTTCGCGGAACTAAATTGATTAATATACCTCCGAAATAAAACAATTTACACGCAATTTGAACTGGGCTTCACAAAAATGAAAATTTTGCTACGCATCTCCTCACCGCGTTCTTGCCAAAAATCCTGTTACATATTTGTGAGAAAAAATGCAGAAAATGAGTAGATTGTTAGACAAGGCCTAAATGTCACGCATTTCACCTAAGATATTTCTGGCTCTCGACCGAGGTGAGGGCGCAAATAACTCCTTGTAAATTTGACAATATTTCTACAGAAAGAAGTGTCAAATGGTTGCATTGATTAAAAAAATAAGTATTCTTTCCACCCTAGGGATGAAATGAGCCACATTTAACCCGGCTATCTGCCCATGAAAGTTAAACTTTCCGATGAAAGCGATATTTACCCGGCGGGTCAGCATGTGTCAGCAATTGCACGTCATTAGCACGACAGAACTCGTGCAGAGAAGGTGGCACGACACAGCACGACGCTAAGTTGATCTGCGCGATGGCGGGCTTCACCTTAGACCACGCGTGCAACTTGCGGAGACACCCGCCGCCCACATCCGCCACGCCGAGTTGTTCCACGCGGCCTGGAATAAAATAGATAAACAAATTTTGCACACAACGCTATCTTGCTACAAACTAAGCACTAAGCTTGTATGTACTATGGGTACAAGCCTAGCCTTATATAGACAAGGGATATATACACTTATATTGCCCCAAACTAAGCACTAGACTTGTACATAAATACTTTTCCCCAGCAGGAATCGAACCTGCAACCTTCTGCGTTGCAGTCATAATTACCACTCCCAATTTTTTTGCGATATGATACAATTTGAAAGTCACCAAAATTCAAGCGTAGTTTGTTCCAATGGCGAACATCTGAAATATTTTTGTTAAAAATCTACAAGGATAGAAGGTCAACTGCAAACGCTTTAAACAGAAATATTGAATAGCTTTCCGACAGCAAATAATAAATGAAATGTAAACCGTCACTAACAGATGTGCGTGTGCAATACGACGTGGCGATGTGTCGCCACGGCCTGCATCGCCACGCCAACAATCATGTTTACCAGTACCTATAGACGTTTCACATCGTTGTATTTGACAGAAGTTTTCAGTATTGATTGAAGGGTTAAAAACTAATCAAGGGAAACCCAACGAACTCTAAAATATATATGGAAGTAGCAATCCTCTGAAAAAATGTTCCACGAAAACGGTGGTTGCGGGGCCTAAAACGATGATTCGACCGCCAGTCTGTCACTAAAGATCGTCCGCCATTGGTCGATTCAAGGTCAACAATACGTAATACTGTACGGATCATGTCAGTGACTGCATCTGCTGCTGCGTGACCGTGGAACATGTTTTTTTTCGAATTTAATAGGGAAGTTTTATCTCCATTCTATTAATTCCACGTAGGTAAAAACCTAATTTAGATCCTACCGAGAGAACTTCGCTCTAAAATTACCTCGTTTGACATAATCCTCGAGCACCGCCCACAGTGTCTTGATCCCCGGTAGTATCGCTTCGCATTTCTTCGCGTCCGCTTCACTATCCGCCTCGATTTCTGAACTTGATTGCCGAGCTGGAATTGTGACACAAAATACAGCTTAATTAGGTTGCCTGGATTCATTGGATGCCTGGAAGAGATCGCTCATAGGCGATAAGGTCACCCATTGTGCCACTTCAGTTTTAAGTTTTCCGATTGCTCACGCTTGCCAGAACTGATTTACAGGGGCAACCACAGATATGTAAAAACTTCTAGATACGTAATAGGGCAAATTTCTTGGCAACACAAATCTAAGCTAACTAGCCAAAGAAGTCTTAGTTTCATCCTAGCTCACGTCACGATCGCTTTGGTAATAAAATTATGACATCTCTTTCTTACGTAATGCAAGTAGCATTGAGTCCTTTGTTTTAGAAAGAGATAACAATAGTTTCGTTGTATAGCATAGTTTGTGCCGCTTTTCAATGATGATTTGTTCTGCAATGGCGTCTCTATAACTTTAATAGACTCATTGGGGGCAATACATTTTTTACCTACGACGGAACGGAGCAGTGTGTATGCGTTTAGTTATACTATAAGGCAACATGGAGGTTATTATAAAAATAATATTTCCAGCGGGATTCGAACCCGCAACTCTACATCCCACCCGTGTGTTATCTAAAGACTTACCATTAGTACTTCCCAACGAAATAGGCGATGCTTTCATGTTAGTGGCGTGGTTTTTTAGATTGTTTTCATCTGTGGCTTCGTCTCGGTGGAGTATGTCGGGGTTGTAAGCTAGTATCACGTTGTCTATGTAGTCCGTGTGTAGTGCTGAGAATACTGAAACGGATAGGTTTGGTTAGGAAATTGTTTTGAAATGAAATTTATTGTTTGTTGTTGTTTGTGGATCTAGGTATAAAGAGATGGATACAAAATTAAAGAATCTCTAGTCCTACCACGTGGGCATACAAACTTGGTTCTTAAAAATATTAGTCAATTAGAAAAAATACATTTTTTTTATAGTGAGGGTAGACTACTAGCAAGTCCCGTCACTTTGCAGTACGATGTCGGCAGATAAGTTTATTTTAACACTCCATTATTAAATTCAGTTACAGTACTAGATGCCTACATAGTGTTATACAGTATTAGTTCACAATTAATAATTTATCTGTGTATATTTGGAGAAAACGGTAAGCCTTATATCTAATGTATCTTTTGTTTGGAAGAAATCGTTCTTTATCTACATAAATAGGTTAGGTGAGTTTCGCTCGAACTGCTTTTTGATGTCTTGAAATTATTTCTGAAGGTTTTAACCCAAACTCAGGGAGTCTTGTTTTGCAAGTAAGGCCTTGTGGTGACATCAACACAGTAAAGAAAAAATGCTTTCAGAATTTCGGCTTGGTTGGGTTCTCGTGGCGAAGCGGTTTAACGCCCTGGTTCCGATTACCAGCTGTTGCAGATAGGAATTAGTATTTTAGTGCTTTGTTAGGCTACATACGCATTAAGAGATGGCTTGCTTAGTGCCATGAGGATAGCTATTCGCCTGGCGAGTCACCTAGCACGTCACGTGACATAAAACCAAACGGTTTGTTTACTACGATGCACCTAGGTAGTCGCCTAGCTATGTCGCTTGGTTTTATGTCACACGACGCGCTAGATGACTCGCCAGGCGACTCGCTAGCTTCCAGGCGATTATCGAGCCTCGTGGCAATGCGGCCATAGCCTTAGAGTTGTAATATTACAGGTAAGTACAAAGTTACGAATTCTGATACTGGTACGGATAGGTTAGGTTAGGTTAGAAATGTGATTGCTTATACTGCTCTCTCATTTTGATAAACTATTTTAGCAAATAAAGCAACTAAAATTTTAAATAAGTACTAAAATTTTATCAACCTTGAAAAAGCTTTCTGTAAAGATAGTGAAAACTCGGTACTTAGTAATAATGCCGTTATTAAATAAAACGCGAGTAAAACCCGGTATATTTTGTGTTTTATTATTCAAAATCGCGAAAACCTACGACAAATTTATATTATATTTAGCAGACTTTTTAAAAGTTGAAGTTTTCTTATGGATCGTTTTCATATGTCTATCTATGCATAAAATGTATGTATTTACAAAAAAAAGTATAATATGTAGTATATCCGTTGTCTAGTATCCATAAGCCTAGTACTTAGTTTGGGGCTAGATTGCGCTGTGTGTAATGTTGTGCAATATTTATTTATTTATTTTACTACGAATAACTACGAAAGTAATAAAATCGGTGATGGGTCGGGTTTTATAAACAACCTTCAAAACACTTACGATATACGGAAATTACTTTTATCATACATATCATTGAGTTAACAACAATAAGTGATAATGATAAATTGATAACACTTTGTGATGTCACAGCCCACTGCACCCGAAACTTACAGTCTATACAAAATAACAGTTATCTTTATATCATATCTGATTCAGATACAGATAAAAATATTAAATCGTACATCAGGCGATCGATTTCTAGCAATTCCTGAGAAAAATTGTTGTGAAACAACAGACAGACAGACTGGTGGACAACTCAGTGATTTTTGTTAAATAAATAAACTATACTTATAATAAAGGAAGAGAGGACAAAAAGTCTGTAATTTTTATTAAGTACACTAAATTAAAAGAAAAGTTGTGTAGGCGACTTAGGAAAAGTAGTAATATACAAGATGTAACAGGTAAGCCCTTTTAATCCGATAGGGGGTTGTTCTAGACGTCTAGGCGAACACCTTTTGTTCTACGACTTTTGAAAATTCGAACTTTTTTTTTGAAAATTTTGAGATTATGTTTCACTGGAAAAACAACTGTTTTTGAAAATAAAGGTAATTGAAGGTTTGATTGTAGTAGACCAAAATAAATGAAAGAACAACATAAGGTCAATGACCTCGAACTCTAAGAAACAGCTGATTTTCAAGTAAACTTTACACCTAAATTTTTCGAAAAGTACTTCGAATTTTCAAAAGTCGTAGAACAAAAGTTGTTCGCCTAAACGTCTAGAACAACCCCCTTTCGGATTAAAAGGGCTTACCTGTTACATCTTGTATATCCTTCTAATATTATAAAGCTGAAAGTTTGTGAGTATGTGTGAATGTACATACATTCAAACACACATACATATGTGTGTTTGTTACTCAATCACGCAAAAACCACTGAACCGATTGCGATGAAATGGAATATAATATAGGAATATAGGTAGCTGGATACCGGGAATAACACATAGACTACTTTTTATCCCGATTTTCCCGCGGGAACGGGACTAACGCGGGTGAAACCGCGGGGCGCTACATCCATGCATACAAACTTTCGCGTTTATAATATTAGTAAGATTTTTTTACAAAGCAATTTCATTATCATTGGCTTAGCAAGATAAAGTTACTAAGGGGGGTACGTTAAAATAATTAAGATTATTTTTATTTGTTACTCTTTCGCGCAAAATGATTATTTTTATTGTTACTCCTTCACGCAAAAACTACCAAACCGATTGCAATGAAACTTGCTATACCGATAGCTTGAGATCTAGATTAACATATAGGTTACTTTTTATACCGATATTACCGGTTGAAACCACGAAACGCAGCTAGATTATTTATACTAGGTATTACTATAAAAAGGAAAAAAAACGAATTTCTTAGTTTGGAATAGATTACGAAATACTGGACCGATTTCGAAAATTCTTGAACCAATAGTTACCTACATTATCGAGGAGTAACATAGATTAATTTTTTGAAATCGGGACGAACGCGGGTGAAACCGCATAGCTAAGCTAGTTATTTAACATAATGCTTTCCAGCAGAACGTATTTTAGTTTTTCATTTTGATTTATGCTGAATCATTTTCAGTAAAAACCATACTATTTGATTTTACTGAAAATGAATTTGAATTACTGAAAAGAAAACACAAAACCCAAAGAAATAACAACTTAGGTATATTATTTACATTGCACTTTAGACCTAATCTACAATAACCATAAAGTTTCAAATCAAACATTAAAGAAAGAAAAACATACTAAAGTTACGATTAAAGCAACTTAAACCATATTCCAAGGCAAATAGAGTAAAGATTACACTGAAGAAGATAATCAAAGAACGCAATTACCATGGAATATTACGTGAAGTGAGTTCCAGATAAGTCTGCAGGTGGTCGAAATCGGAACTAATCGGTGTCCGCTAACGAGGCGCACTAACTATTACGTAAGCTGTGTCTAATGTTAGACAGTGGCGCCTTCAGTTATGTGCACACTTATCTGCTCCGCACTCTACTTTAAACTGGTAATTATAACAATATCGACTTATCAATCTGTCTATAGGTTGTAAAGGAGACAATCATGGCTTTTGAACGATAGTGATTTATGTTTGACAATAAAATGTTAATTTCAATGTGATGTTGATAATAAATACGTTTATTTCTTAAGGGCCTATACATACAACCCTTATAGCGTGACAGGGATAAAGCCAGCGAATTTCAGATGTGTAAGTGAAGGACGTAAGATGCGACCTTGCAACATTTTTGTGCGTAAAATCAAACAATTGCTAGTTTCAAGATAACTAAATGTTATTCTTGAAATTCAAAACACTCTCTGCCTGTATTGAGCTAAGTTCAGTTCTTATACAAAGTTTTATTAGTTTTCGTACAATATTGACTGAGTAATATCACTTATTTGTACAATTTAGAGGGAAGTTTGGTTTTTTTTTTATATCGAGAAAATTTTCAGGAATCGTGTTTTCACGACATTCACGTGTTAGTAAATATCCTCGACTTTAATAAATATGGTTTCAATAACTTTTATTTTAAATAACTTTTGTAGTAATTCATCCTAGAAAAATCAGTTCTGGCCTACTACGGCCCGTTAAGTACCTAGCTACGCCCCGCGGTTTCTACCGCGGAAGTGAAATACGCGTTGTCAGTTGTCACGGGCGCGGGCGGCCGAGCGGTTCTCGGGCGGTTGCACTTTTTCGTTCATTACTCGGGTTCTACTAATTGGATTTCGATGCTAAGTACACCACGACCTTCTTCGAATATAGAACTATCCAATATTGAAAACCAGATTTCAATCGGATTAGTATGTATTAATTGTATAAGGAGCAGACAGAGAAGCAGACAGACAGACAAGAATTTAAAAATATATATTATTTTGTTCTACTACTTATTCTAAGTACCCTAGAACACTTATTTTTTAATTTACTTCCAAGTACAGACTTTTTGTCATCTCTTCCTTTATTAGATAGAAGATTATGGTGTATTTATTAACAATAGTGTCATTATTAAAAGTTATGTGTGACTGTCTTTAACTACAATCCGGTAGTTAAAAACGTTAGGTAAAATCAGCAAGTCATTCTTACTGACGGTTTCAATGAGTCATCAAGACATCATCAACTAAATGGGTATTCATCATTAGTTTTAAGAGTTATTTTTGTCGTCAATTCAAAGTGGCGGTTCGTACACGTGTTAACTTCTATAAATTTATTATTCATTATTGTTGTGCTCTTGGATACCATGGTTGCCTGCTTAGAAGTTTCGTTTCTAAATTATTTCTACAAATCTTACTAATATTGTAAACGCGAAAGTTTGTATGTGTCTGACTTTTGTTACTCAATAACGCAAAAACTACAGAACCGATTGCGATGAAACTTGGAATATAGGTAGCTGGGGACCTGGATTAACACATAGGCTACTTTTTATCCCGATTTTTCCACGGGAACGGGACTTACGCGGGTGAAACCGCAGGGCCCAGCTAGTATTATTATAAATATTTAATGATAAAGTTTGTGTATTATGAAACAAGTAAGTTTGTTATTTACGCAGAAATTACTGAACCGATTGCAATGAAACTTGGTATGCAGATAGCTAGAGATCTGGATAAACACATAGGCTTTTTTCTTACAGATATCCCGCGGGATCGCGAATACGCCATTTTTCGGTTTTGATTCAAGAGGACCAATAAGTCTGTAAAGTCTTCGAAACGTAGAAACGGCAAAATAATAAAATAAAACAGTAAAACCAGAAAAAGAGTATTAAATATTCATTCATCATCGCGAAACCAGAAGAAAAATCTAAAATAAACTTACCATTTTCTAAACATTCATTCAAATCTTCAGTACTGTCTTCGTTTATAAATATTTTGACGCCGATCTTCAAATTTTTCCGTTCCTCTTCAGCCATTTTGTTTTGCACATCATCGTGAGGTCTGGTTATGTTCATCACTGCTTCTTTTGGACTGGACGAAGATACTTGTATTCCATCTAGCTGCAAACATTATTTAGACTATACACTTTTGACTTGAAGACTCCAAAGTTAAAACGGCGATAGATGATAATTATCGGTCCTTGTCCGATTGCATAGAAATGAGCGAGATGGGATTGCATGAAAAAATCTATAATTTCTTGTAAAAATCTGATGATCTGATCAATGATTAAAACAATTTTTTTTAAATGCGATGAGGATGTTATAGGTGTTGTATTTTCTAATATTATGATGCCTATAAGAAAATATAACGGTTAGGGATTTAGAAGAAAAATTGTTTTATTATGTAAAACAGTGGTAACTTTGCCTGTATAATAATGGTATTTAAAGTTATTTTTTATTGTTTTTGAAATGAAGGAGGCACTTCTTGTATCATGTACAATAACACAATATATTGTTTAAACATGTATTTGATACCGGTTATGAAGAAAAATATTCAATCGGAAGGGATTTCAACTCGATTCACATTAGTCGCGTCCATAAACTACGGAATTTGACTACGTTTTTGATTTTACTTCGTAGTAAAGTCAACATAGGACGAAGCAAGCAGTTTTGCTATTGACCTGTAGATGAAACATAAATTAAAAAGAGGACAGCTCTTAAATCTCACACTCAACCGTTTTGTCACGCGTTGTTTCATAGAGAAATCTGAATAACGCTGTAGTTTTTTCTTTCGTTTTCGCGACTTTGTTTTGAAATAAAACTCTTTTTCCGGTTTCAATCGTGTTGTTTTTTTAACAACATTGTTGCATACCGACGTTCATTGTCTTTTTACAGACTTTTTCCTCAGGCTGTTTAAGATATGATATGGTGGTGGATATGTTGGGTGTTGGGCTGATTCCAAAGGGTAGACTGCCTGGATAGAAAGCCTGAGGAAACTGTCTTCTGTAAAGACAGTGAAACGTCGGTACGGCATTAATAAAAATAACCGGATGAGATTTGTTCTAGTACTGTTTAATAGCCAAAAAAATGATTGTTTTAATAGCGTTGTTTCTACGGAGATTTTCTGTGAATATGACCATGAAAATGAAATGATAAATTGCATGCCACTAGTTTCGTAAATCCCGTTTATCGGTTGTGAACCGATTATGGCCATTCGGAAATTAGCCAGTGTTCAGTATTATTAATAATATTATGCAAGTTATTTGCATCGAAACAGTCAAGTCGTCATAGTTAAAGTCAAGTCTAGGGAATCATTTGTAAATACGGCGGCCATATACAAAGATTGTTCACGGAGCTTTGGAGACAACACTAAGTTCATGTTTTGCATCATTCCACTTGTACACCTTCATTTATCCTTGAATTTGATTAATATGCCCCCGAAATTAAACAATTTGCACGCATTTGAACTAGGTTTCACAAAAATGAAAATTTAGCACCACATCTCCTCAACGCGTTCTCGCCAAAACTCCACCCTTAGGGTTGTTGTACTGTGTCTTTGACTTACCACCATATAGTCTGATGGGTCCGTGCTGTGTGTATCGTGGACACCATTCTGTAACACGCCGTTTTGTGACGCTGAACCCCATTCTGATAGCGTTAGTTTTATGCTTTCCGACAGCTGGAAAGAATAATCAATGTTTAAGCATAAATATTTGCACCAGGCAGGAATCTGACCTGCAACCTTCTGCATTGCAGTCGGGCATTCGCACGACGAGCTACAGAAGTCGATAAAGAATACTAATATTAAAAACAATTACGAAATGTAGAAGCATGACAGAAGGAAAACCTAAGGCTTTTTAGGGTTCGATACCTGAAAAGGTAAACAAGGAGCCCTTTGAATACTTGCTTATCCATCTGTCTATCACTGATTGTATCTGATCATATATACTGATTGTCTCAGGACCTAGGAAGTTGAAATTTACCTTTGGTCCATTTTCGTAACTGTTTTTTGTAACAAGCTATGAAAGAAGATTTTTTTCTTGACTGATTCGTAACTAGGTATCTACCTAGTTACGCGATCTATTGGCTGTACAAACTTAAGTTTCTGAGTAACATGATAAAAAGATATAAGTAAAGGAAAAATTAGAATTTCGCGAAAACTTGTAAGTACCAAAATGTACGTTAATTTTCAATTTATTTTTATGTTTCTGATAGGTAATTATTATTCCTAGTGCTAAAGGTTACATTAGACCTTGCTTTTCACCAATATTGATAAATCTAGTTTAAACTGTTCTGTTCGAAACATGCAGGAAAAAAACACAATAGATTCAAGAACCTTGCAAACATTCAGAAAAAATACAGGGATTTTACCTGTTGGTAGACTTTTTTATTTTAAAACTGTTGTATGGTGTTCCAAGAAATATTAATAAAATTTAAAGATGCTTCCAAATACTTCCAATGATTTTCCTTATTTAGGTATTTATGTTTTTGAAAATCAATAAAGATTATTTTATTAAATAAACGCCTAAACAAATATGCACCCTGCTGAACCAACTTTTATGAATTTCGGTACAGAGAATGATGAGACTTTGGAGAAGTACATTAGGCTGCTTTTGAACCGATTTTCCCGCGCGACGGAGTCGGGATCGAGAGTGAAACCGCAGGGCGCAGCTAGTCATTTATAAATAAGATGTGAAGTTCTAATTAATGTAAATATTGACAACATCTTCTACCTAACACTTCACCTTATATCCATTTGTATTGAATTAGAAACAACCTACAGTTTTAATGTTATGTCAACATTGTTCATTATTTTCAAGGAAGTTAACAAGTAGGTACGTTAAGTTTGAACAGTACTAACAAAAGAATGACACTTAGGCTATTCTATTTCTTATCGGTTGTGAACCGATTATGGCCATTAGGAAATTAGCCAGTGTCATGTATTTTAATATATTATGCAAGTTATTTGCATCGAAACAGTCAAGTCGTCATAGTTAAAGTCAAGTCTAGGGAATCATTTGTAAACACGGCGGCCATTTACAAACAATCTTCACGGAGCCTTGGAGACAACACTAAGTCAATGTTTTGCACCGATTTTCACTTTCATTCCACTTGTACACCTTCACGAAACTAAATTGAATTATATGCCCCCGAAATTAAACAATTTGCACGCATATGAACTAGGTTTCACAAAAATGAAAATTTAGCACCACATCTCCTCAACGAGTTCCCGCCAAGACTCGACATTTAGGCTGAAATCTATAGTGCATACTTTGACTTTCCTCAGACTGAGCATAGCAAAAACTAAGCATAAACTTTGTATTATTATTTATACTAAACTTTATAGTCGAAATCTACGAATAAAATAAAAAGGACTTCATAGTCATAACAGAGAAGCCAAGTTTAGGTAATTATTTTTGATTGGTTTATTTCATTCTAAATTTGAATCTAAATCAAAATTGTTCCCAGTAGGAAATCAAACCAGCATCCTTCCGTGTTGCAGTCCGGGCTTTGCCTGCAGCACCACAGAGGCTGTCGCTGAAATGACTCATTTTTCAGGTGTTTTAAGGTATTACAGACATTTTGCACAGGGAAAAACTGAAAAATGAGTTACGGTCATGTATTTAGAATGAAATATTAGAATATTCATGACAGAACCTTGTAATATAGAACTTTAAACTTTAACTATTTAAGTTTAAACTTCTACTTTATTGTATACAACCTAATTAACTAATAAACTGCTATTTTGTGCATTCCACAGTTTTACCCCTGCAAGTTTCAATCCAATGTTGGGATAAAATGTGGCCAGACTCCCAAAAACGCAATGTCCAATTAATGTTACAACAATTAAAATTAAGTGGTTTCATACAAGTTTGCAACACCACTGCTTTATATATAATATTAGTATAAATTATGTGCAATCTGGCTTATCTTTATAACTAGCACTCCATGAGTCCTTTTTGCAGATGGTGACAGAACAAATTGGAACTCTGGGAATAGTTCATGTTTTTAAGGTCTAAAATACAGCATGCTCACCCAGCATCCATATTATCTATTTAGTGGATGTCTGACAACAGTGGAAAATGACAGGCACTATGCAGTACAGTGCTTCTTTGCCATAGCGTGGTAATTACCGGTGATTACCTCAAAGTAGCAATGTCCTGCATGGTGCCTGTCATTTTTTACTGTTGTTAGACATCAACAGATAGATAATTATGGGTACTGATGATATACCTAGTAAGACAGCAGTGGAACAAATTCTGCCCAATCTTCCTTTTTTGACTGCATAGCAGCCTACATATTAGAAAACGGAAAAGTCTAATTGGCACTACATTATTTAAAATATCCATACATCGATGTACATGTAAATAAGGAAAAAAAGGTATAGGAAAACAGTAGTTTGCACTTACTAACCTCTTCAGTAACATTTTGTCCAGCTTTTTTCTTTATATCAATGAGGTTCAGAACATTCCCAGTGTTTATTGTCACTTTAGACGCGCTTTTCAACATCGTGACCAAATAGATTACCGTAGGTATTCTTTGTTTAATTTATAACTTGCTAGCACTTCAAGGTTACCGCACGAAATTGCTTGATGAAAAATGTAAACGAATAAATTGTGACCGAATTGTGTTCTTAAATACGGCTGAACGCTGTCAGAGGCGCCGATAAACTAGCTGATGTTCGGCCTTGCACACGATACATAGTCATTCATAGTTTTTATAATATCCATCAGCAAAACGTAGCGAAATTATGACGAAATATTTGAAGTGATAAAATTATATCATCGGTAGTATCTTGTACTTCAATGACTAATAATTTATGAGCATTGATGATTGGCAAATTTGCTAGAATTTAATTGTTTTACAAAGATACCTATACTACTTACTGGATTTTGGCTGGATGATTATCTGATTGATTTGGTGAAAGAGAAAATATTGTTAATGATGTTGTATGAATTATTATAATATTTTGTATGTAGATTGTAGAGGTACTTCCGTTTTTAATCTATTTAGATTTTGACATAAAATTTTGTAAGTAAACACAAAAATGCGCCACAAAAGAAGTGTTACGGTTTTTTTCAGAATTATGATTTTTGCATGACACTTTCAAGACGCTAGCGCCAAAAATTGTCAAAACAACATCGGACTTGAATTTTGGCGGGAACTCTTTAAGAAGATATTACAGTATAATAGTGGTAGTACACTATTAGTACGTGAATTTGGCTAAATTGTCCTATATTGCTGACAGAAAGCCATTACCTAAGAAAATGAAATGAAGTGGTACTAAATTTTCATTTTTGTAAAACCTAGTTCAAATGCGTGCAAATTGTTTAATTTCGGGGGCATATTAATCAATTTAGTTTCGTGAAGGTGTATAAGTGGAATGTAAGTGAAAATCGGTGCAAAACATGGACTTAGTGTTGTCTTCAAAGCTCCGTGAACAATCTTTGTAAATGCCGCCGTGTTTACAAATGATTCCCTAGACTTGACTTTAACTATGACGACTTGACTGTTTCGATGCAAATAACTTGCATAATATATTAAAATATATGACACTGGCTAATTTCCTAATGGCAATGATCGGTTCACAACCGATAAGAAATAAATAAATACCTTCTATTGGGAGTTTTGGCGGGAACTCGTTGAGGAGATGTGGTGCTAAAGTTTCATTTTTGTGAAACCTAGTTCAAATGCGTTCAAATTGTTTAATTTCGGGGGCATATTAATCTATTTAGTTTCGTGATGGTGTACTAGTGGAATGAAAGTCAAAATCAGGGCAAAACATGGACTTAGTGTTGTCTCCAAAGCTCCGTGAAGATTGTTTCTAAATGGCCGCTGCGCTTACAAATGATTCCCTAGACTTGACTTTAACTATGACGACTTGACTGTTTCGACGCAAATAACTTGTATAATATAATAACAATACTTGACACTGGCTAATTTCCTAATGACCATAATCGGTTCACATCCGATAAGAAATAGAAATAGACTGTCACGGTCTAATAATATGTAGTGTATTTCAATTTTCAATAGTTTTAGGTACCTAGTGGTTGGATTGTGTGAATCTTAATATATTTTTGTAGTTTAATTCGTATTACAATAACAAAATGGGTGTCGATATTATTAGTTTTGCTTACGCCGCAACTGTTGCTGCTGGAGGAATCATGGGATACGCTAAAGCAGGTTTGGAAATAAATCTTTTTGCGACGATACGTAATCTTATCTTATAAATCTTTTTCGTTATTAAACTGGTTTAGCAGAAAACTATGTGAAACTGCCAGATGAGAATGATTAATTGCTCCTTTCCCTACAAATTGGGATAATAATATGAAGCACTTTGAACCACTAAGTTTACTATTATCTAACTAACTTACCTACCTACCAAGTTGTTTATCTTACTTGTAACATAAATCACAGTGACTAGAATAATCAAAAGAATGTGCTAATTAGCCGTGATAAGCGAATTTCGAAACAAATGTCTTATTTTCAGGTTCCATTCCTTCACTAGGCGCGGGACTTATTTTCGGCTCTATTTTAGGTAAGATATGTAATATAAGTACATAACTACTGGGCACCTACCATAGTTAATAACAAAAAGTTATTTTACACCAAGCACTTGACCTAAAAATGTAAACTAACAGACAGACAGTGTTAATAATTTTATTTCACAATTTAAAACTCATAATAAACTGTATATTAGTGGACTTCATCACACTTTTTTTCATCGTCATCATTATCAGCCTGTTGCAGTCCATTGCTGGACATAGGCCTCTCCAATTGCACGCCACCTAGATCCATCACACTTTTTTATGAGATATAATTCATTTGACTTCGCCTGATAAGAAATGACAATGAGGTTGACAATGTAAAATTATGCTTGCTTCATAAAGTCTTGCACTTTGAGGGCTTTGCAGTACTAATCCTACTAATATTATGAATGTGAATTTGTTTCTATGTTTATTTACTGCATTAGAAACAACTTCCACATTCACCTAAAGAACTAACAACTTACATAATTAAAACTATGGTTATTAGGTACATTTTTTTTCCTAGTTAAAAAATACCATCCATTCATCAATATACATTTTTTAAACTTACTGGAATAGTAAATTGTAAAATAGTTTATTTCATTAATTTTGATGACATGTTCATTTTGATATTTCAACTTATAACACACATGTTTTTCTTTGCTACATGTTCATGTTCACCCCTTTGGGCTTTGAGATCATTGGGTGTTGGGGCCTAGTAGTAAAGTTTTCTTTAGGGAATTGTCAGCGTGTTTGGTCGAGGTGTCTAGTGACCCCAGGGCTGGCGGGTTCTTGTCCCAGTGGATAAGTTTAGCTATCCAGCGAGGGAACGCCGCCAGCATCATGGGCACTATGCCATGGGAGGGAATTGCTGACAATTTCCTTTTGTTTTAGTTTTAGGTTTATTTTTGTATTTTATTGAATATGTTGTTTTTATTCGTGTATTTGGTTAGGCTAGGAACCACAAGAAACTTGTGGAGTCAGAAAGATAAACATGAATTTTGTAACAATTCCAGGTGTGGGAGCCTACCAACTCAGTCAGAATCCATCAAACTATGGACTCATGTTGGGAACCACTAGTGCATTGGGAGGTCTTATGGGTTACAGGTAACAATTCTTCTAATAATAATAATAATTAGCCTTTTCATCTTATTTTAGATGATTTACACAGCGCAATCAACTTTTAATCCATGCTATTTTACGTTGTTAGGTGGAGTAGGTTTGCCCAGCACCTGTACCACCCTCCCAGCTTAGTCAGCCACGCCCAGAGAAAAGAACTGGTCAGTACGTCTGGAGCTAACTAAGCCGTGGGTTACCTCACGATGTTTTCCTTCACCGTATGACCAATGTAATTAACGCACATAGCTTTTCCGCAAGGAAAAAGACGTTGGTGCGCGGTTAGCCGGGATTGAAAACTACGACTTTCGGAATGAAAGTCGGGGTATCTACCACTAGACCAACACCACTCTCTTCTCTAACAATTCTACTAATAGTGTATTATTATTTGAACTTATATTTGTACATAATAGTATTCAGCTTGATTATCCGAATTAACCTATGTCCATCAATGTGTCCGGATGCTTGGTGCTCTACTGTAAGTATGTTTGTTGTCTCGTTCATACAAAAACTACTGAACCGCTTGGTTTATATTTGGTATGTGGATAGTTAAAATTCCTGCGATTGATCATATTGGTACTTGTCAGTAAGAATTAAGTAAATCATTAATTAATTTTACATAATTGCCGCGGCGGCAAGTATTTGAAGCCTATTACCTACTAATAAACTGTAATAAACGCGAAAGTTTTCAAGTGTTTGTATGTGATTTTGTTAATCTTTCACTCAAAAACTACTTTTGCGATGAAACTTAGAATTACTTATGGATTGTTTCTAAATTTTATCGCCTAAGACTTAGAATATTATAGGAATATCACTATCTCCATATTCTTTACTTCTGCCTATGTGATTGTTTATTACGGGCCGCGGATCAACAGCGGGAATTTTACTCAAGAAAGTCCCTTGATTTTCAATTTGATAGTTGCTGGCCGGATTCAAGCCATTTGCGGGCCGGAGATGGCCCGCAGGCCGTAGTTTGCCCATCACTGATATAACCCATGGCCTGTTTATTCAAAATATCATTAACTTCAATATCATTGCTTTCTACATAATATTATAATATCAAATTTAATATTTAACAAAAAACATTGGTGAATTTTATTAGACTGATTTTTGTAAATAATATTTTCATACATTTCTTTTTCTTTTTTTCTTAGTTATGGCTTCTGTCAGCAATATAGGACAATTTAGCCAGTTTCTCGTACTAATAGTGAACTACCACTATTAGACTGTAATCGTTTAAAAATAATTTGCAATGCGTGAAGGCTGCAGAAAAAATGGCGACGATTTTTCTCCAACCCCATGGAACATTTGTTTGTAACGTGCTAATTTCGTGTTTGGCACTGGTATTTTTATTTTCACTTAACTCGTTGAACTTCGCGTAACTAAATTGATAACATGCCGCCGAAATTAAACAATTTAAACGCAATTAAACCAAATTTGCAAAAATAAAAATTCAAGACGATGTTCCACTAACGCGTCAAAAACAAAAGTGCAAATACATTTCGAATCAATCAGTTTCGATGGCAGTGCAGTTGAAAGTTACAGTGTCATTTTGAGTGTTTTTTTTTAAATCGCAGTGTTGAATCGAAAATTTGAACAATTCTTTTACAGGAACAACCCCCAAACATCGCTTGAATAAGGATAACCACTCATGAGTAAGCTTACAATTATTTAAATCGTTTTCAGATTCTACAACAGCAGAAAGTTCATGCCAGCTGGTCTTATATTCTTCCTCTCAGTTGGAATGTTTACGAAGATACTACTCAAAAATGTTGCAGGCAGCCCCGTCGCCGTAAAGGGCGGATAAATAAGGTCTTATTCCATTTCATTCACTGTTACACTTCGTTTTTTTATTCTAGACTATGATTTGACACATGATCGAAGAAATGTTGTATATGGGATGTTTAAAGAATGGCCATTTAAGCCGAAAGGGGGTTGTTCCATACGTCTAGGCAAACAAATATTTTTGAAAATTTTGATTTAATGTTTCACTGAAAAAAAAAAACAATTGTTTTTGAAATTAGAGGCAATTCAAGTTTTGGTTGTAGTAGATCAAACGAAATGAAAGATCAAAATAAGGTCAATGACCTCTAACTCTGAGAAACAGCTGATTTTCAGGCAAACTTTAAACTTAAAATTTTCGAAGACTACTTGTGATTTCCAAAAGCTGTAGAACAAAAATTGTTTGACTAAACATTTAGACCAACCCCCTCTTGACTTAAATGGCCATCGTCTGAACACTGAAGAACCAAAACGTCAGATTATAGTCTGAAATTAAAAAAACACCATACCAATAGATACCATAATACTTTTTAAAGGTAGTTGAAGTTAGTATAATTTTAACGCACAATGGTATTTGAAGCTATTTCTTAAACACGATACCTACTTAATACAATGACAATTTTTAATGTTTTATACTCATTTAAAGTTGACAAATAATTTCATGTTTTACTATAATGGATGAAAAGTAGGTAAATAATAATTCATAATAATTGGGAAATTAGTAGCAAATACTTACACGTAAGTGTTTAGAATAATCTAATTTTGAAAGAAATGTTTTCTAAAAATTAACATCCAAAAGCAAAAAAAGGTCTGTCCCTCTTTCTGCAATCTATTCGACTCGACGAGACGAGCACCTATGGCCAATTTGGATGAATCCCCAGTGATGTAGGTTCAATTCTTGTTTATTGCGATTTTCTGGAAAGCATACCTTTAAAATTTCGTCATCCAAGTGTACCTGACAGGACTTGAACCTGCATCTCTGGGGATCCGTCCCAACGCCTTTTCCAATTTGGCCACGGATGCATGTTCAATCGAGTCGAAATTAAGGATTGCATTTCTTATTGTTTACGTTTTTAAGGCACGCAGCGCCATCTACCGACAATTTTTGCAGACTGCCAGCTTGAACTACTATTTTTCATAGTCGGTTGTGCCACTTTGAACTATTGAATGAAATAGCTCGATGTCTACTAAATTTCATTCGATGTCGAACTTTTGCGGTGAGTGATTGAGACCACTCGTTGCTGTCGTGCGATTCACATAGAAAGATTACCGACAACGAATGAAAATCAGTAGAAATCGCGCTACCTATTTTAACAGTCAAATCAAGGCCGGATCAAATAAAATAGTAATTTAAATCGCTCGAAATGGCACAAGCGATTCAAAATTAGAGCCCCTGAGCTATCAATGCAATCGATAGTCAAATTATCGATAGTTCGGCAACACTAGTGCGTGTATGTACATTAAACGGTGTTATTCGGTGCTTTAAATATAAATAAAACCTTATGGCACCTTAGGAACGTCTCTATTAATATAAATATTATGTATTTATTAACCTATTTAGGTACTTATAGGAACAATGTAAACTGTAGACCTAAAAAGGTTCCTTATAGCAATTCTGCCCGCTTATTGAATTTTAGCACATTCACGATATATGTGCACCTGGTTCTCACGACTTTGTTTTATGACAGGTGCACGGTTTATGTGAAAGTGTCAAAATGCAATATTGCGGGAAGAATTGCTATAAGGAACCTTTTTAGGTCTACTGATTATATTTTCTGTGGTTATATTGTAAAGAGCGTCACAGTTAAGGGGAAAGGATATCATAATTTTTAGAGTACCTATCAATGAGTCTTTTAAAGTTATAGAGACGCCATTGCAGAACAAATCATTATTGAAGAGCGGCACAAAGTATGCTATACAACCTCATTATTTATATTCATTCACATAATTTAAAGAGGAAATAGACGAAACTATTGTTATCTCTTTCTAAAACATAAGACTCAATGCTACTTGCATGACGTAAGAAACAGATGTCATAATATTATTATGATTGAAGCGGTTAGGAGAGAATGATAAAACGTCAAAGTCAAAAACCTACCTATTCACTTATTCAGCTTCTGACATAATTGATGTCTGCCATCTTGTTTTTTTATCAATCCCTTGTCTATATAGAGGCATATTATTATATAGAAGCATAGTTTGAAGGCAATAATTGTTTGCTTTGACGTCTTCTTTCGATTGTTAAAAGTATCCAACTGCAACATGACGTTTTGTTGTTTTTAAGTTTTAAAGGAACTTTCAAACAGTTTTCTTT
Organism: Idaea dimidiata; assembly: GCA_949358125.1. Taxonomy (NCBI): domain Eukaryota; kingdom Metazoa; phylum Arthropoda; class Insecta; order Lepidoptera; family Geometridae; genus Idaea; species Idaea dimidiata. The sequence continues at coordinate 5,430,696 of OX442342.1, forward strand.
AAAACTTCACAGGCCCATATCTCCGAAACGAGTCACTTTTTGGATACGTGTGATGGAATGTTTTCTGTTTATTTAGAACTCCTCTATCCAAATATATATATATATATTCATCCATCGACTACGCCAAAGCTCCATACATGGATTTAAGGTCTTCTTTATTTCTATTCAACGTGAGGGATCTGACATGTCTCTAGGAGTATTTTACTGCCTATTGTCTCTAAGGAGAGACCCGTGCCCTGCAGTGGGAAAAAAACAGGCTAAAAAATAAATATGAAAAAATAGAGGCATTTATATTATTATTTCTAGTAGGGGACGCCCCATCGCAAGCACCAGACGGGTGATCGGTCCTCTCATGTTGGGACCATTTCACCCAGTTCCCTTTAAGGGTTTGAGTTAACTGGTAACTCACGGTGATGGCGACCCACTAAATCTACCTGTTACTTTGCAGAATTTTAATAACTGCCCTATTGTAATGTCACTCAGCCCCCAGATCGGAAAATGGCAGGCACTATGCAGTACATTGCTGCTTTGAAGTAATTTCCGGTAATAAGCACGGTACGTCAAAGCAGCAATGTACTGCATAGTGCCTGCCATTTTACACTGTTGTCAGACGTCCACTAGATAGATAATCTGGTGGAAGGTCACTATCAGGTTTTTAGCAGTAGTAGGTTAACGAATAGGTATTCTGTCCCCTTAATAAGCTAGTAAAGTAACTTACTTGCCGCATTTAAATACTGTGTTTACTCTTGCATTTCTCGAAGTATTCCTTGAATGTATTTGTTTTTTAGTTTTAAGGGTCTGGTTTGAATTTTTTACCCATTAATAAAATGGTGGCCGGGAAATGGTGGTTTATTATTTACTACTTAGGTACCTTTTTTAATTAAGTTTTTGGAAGACGCTGCTACGTGGTTATTAGGTAAGTTAAGGATTTAACTGTGTGTTTCCGCAATTAGCCTTACACTGGGCCTTTGTGCGTGACTTTAAGCCGTGGATTTCCTCACGATGTTTTCCTTCACCGTAAGAGCGATGTTAATTGCGCACATATTGAATTTCTTAAAGAAAAAGATATTGGTGGGCGACCGGGATTTGAAACCACGAACTTCGGAATGAAAGTCGGGGAATCTACCTACCTCTAGAGTCTAGAGGTGTTGGTCGCTCACCGCCAACACCGCTCTATATCGTATTTAGGTAAGTATAACAAAGTACTTTTGGATACTCGAACTATATTCTGTCTCAGAGTCTTAGGGCGACTTGCATAAAACCATTTAAAAACATATTTAACCAAATCAATTTTAAAATAATTTATGGGAAATCGAACAATGGACTCTATTTCATTAAGTGGACGATTGATAATATGTAGCCACACATGGACAGTTCTTGAAATTCTGACAGATTTTAAACACGTTTAACAGCTTAAACATGTTTAGGAATCGTTATGCAAGCCGGCCTTAGTGGACGATTGATATTTAATATTATGTTGCCACACATGGACAGTTCTTGAAATTCTGACAAATTTAAAACACGTTTAACAGCTTAAACATGTTTAGGAACCGTTATGCAAGCGGCCTTAATGCAAACAAAAACTCATATATTTATTTGAAAGTGACAGCTTTTTGTTTATCTTTTCCTTTGGTACCTATTGATAATTTTGTGTTTACATTTTAGATCTAAGAATCTGACACACCTACTTACCTAAAGTTTTCGCTTCGGCTTAACGGCCTTACGTCTTAAATTAGTAGATTGTAGACTATTTTTACGGCGAGAATTTTTTTTTGAATCCAGAGAGAAGCGAAGGATTCTTGAGTAGGAGCCTGAGCGAATCGAGAGATTCCAAGTATCTCATTTAATACCTACTTAGTTACAACTGTCATTGAAACAGGCAGCTCAAGAGACCTCGCATTGAATGACAGCTCAACTCGACAGGGCCGGCTTCAAACCATTTTCAAACATATACAGGGTTATGGGTTTCGAATCATACTTTAGTATCTTCTTACTAGTCTGTGGTTACATCGTTGTCTTCGCTCCTAGAAGACTGTGCACTTGACAACTTTTGAAATATCAATTTCAATCATGTTCTCTAAGGTTAAGGTAGTTTTTGCTTTGATATATCAAAACGGCCCTTTTGAACCCGGTGGATCCAGTCTGTCCACTAACCCTCTCTAACATCAAGCAGGACCGTTTTCGGTTTCACCGCGCAAGTTATTCCTTTGCACAGTGGGATTTCGATGTCGTTTTCACCGCGCAAGTTATTCCTTTGCGCAGTGGGATTTCGGTGCCGATTACGACGGAAGTTGCGCGGTAACTTAGCAGTTCTTTCCTCTGGGCATGGCTGAGTAGGCTGGAAGTGTGGTATAGGCGCTGGAGCCTTATCTTTGAACCGCTCGTTGCACATCAGGCGATTTAAATAATTCGATATCTGCTGATTTTCGTTCGATGTCGGATTCCTGCGGCGAGTGGTTGATACCACTCGTTGCGGTCGTTCGATTCACAATATTACAGAAATCGAACGAAAATAAGTAGAAATCGAAGTTTTAAAATCGCTCGAAGTGGCGCTATATAATGATTCAAAAATAGAGCCCCTGGGCAAGCCTACTCCACCTAACAATGTCCCGGGCACTACACCGCCATAAAATAGCATGAATTAAAGCGGCTCGCGCTGATGAATCATGTAAAAATGAGATGGAAAGGCACTTTTCTATTTCTCTGTTTATCATAGGATTTAATAGGAAATAATGGAAATTTAAAACTAAATAAAACAACCCAATCATACTTCACAATTTTCTATACTTTTCTCTCTTAAATTTAGACAATTTTCAAAAACTAAATGATTATAAAGATTCAAAATTCTACAAAAATAGTTTTCATAATAAATAACTATAAAGGCAAGTGTGATGTATTCAAGTAAGTACAAAATATTATCATTTTTCTCAGCAATTATTCGCGTACCTATAGTAATTTTTTAATTTTCTTACCTCGAAATAAAACTCATTTTAGAATTTTAATCGCGTTGTTTTATTATCAGCATTATTGCAATGCCGATGCAACGTTTCGGGGCCTGTTACAGACTTCTTTTTCAAGGTATTTCAAGGTAGGTGGAAACGTGAGATCGGCATTGCAACAATGCTAATTTTAAATTGACTAAATTGAGTATTATTTCAATCCAAAATCGCGAAAACAGAAGAAAAAAATTAAGTATGTTATCTTTCCCCTCGCCCCTGAGTCTACTCGCGACCAAGACTATTGCAACATAGTCAAAACGTCGAGGTAAGAGAATTTAAAAATAACTACGCGAATAAGACCCGGGAAGAAATATTGATTTGAGTACAAATCGTGTAACAAACATAGTAACACTTTACCGGGTCTTAATCGCGTATTATTATTTATGTTTACGGTTATTTATAGAGGACGACCAAGATCATTGTAACATGATCTAAACGTCGAGGTAAGAAAAATAATAATAATACGCTATTAAGACCCGGTAAAATGTAAATATGTTAACAAATCGTGTAAATTTGTAAGTACATAAATCACTCTCGTAGTCTTCTTTTATTTACTTTTGCAAGACTATTGGTAACTTTAGATATCAGAAATGTTATGCTGGGTTTCTATAATCAAATTTACGACTCGATTTACTTATGGAGACTTAACTTACATCCTCAAAATTAAAAACATATATATATTTAGGAATATTTTCGAAAGCATCTCCTTGTGGCTAATACGAAAAAGCTTCGGCTGAAACTTCGGACCCGACCAAACGCCAGTAGTTAGTTATTGTTCGTTCTGGACTAATAATTACTATACGTTCGAGACAAAAAAAAAACAAAGAATATATAACCTAACACGAATTATTAGTCTAGAACGAACAATAACTAACTATAGACGTTTGGTCGTTTCTGAAGTTTCGGCCGAAGTTTTTTCGTATTATTGTGGTATCATCGACCGCTAGTAGTTGCTAAGTTGCAGTACATTGCTGCTTTGACGTAACATGGTTGTTACCGGTGATTACCTACTTCAAAGCAGCAATGTAGAATACGATATATGTTTTTTGACAGTAAATAACAACCAGTAGCGGTGGATGCTAATTAGATGATACCACAGCTGGTGGTGTGCAATTGGAGAGGCCTATGTCCAGCAGTGGACTGCAACAGGCTGATGATGATGATGTTGTTGACAGCTGTGTATGAATAAGTGCGGTGCTACCTGCCGGTAGCCTACAAAAGTAACTGTCCGTAACTAAAACGATTCGTATCTCTGAACTTAAAAACCCAGCATGAACTATTAAGTAGTACTCAAAGGCTGCGTTAAACGGGAGTCAGTGAGACAGTACAGTAACTGGCTTCGTGTAAACACTAGTTTCAACCCAGAGCCCAGCACTGACTTCGCCTTAGATTGTTTGGTCTTACTGTCCGCATGTAATTGAGGCTTTAACCACACTACACTAGTAGAGTTGTCCCTTTAGGACATTTCTGAGAGCAGCTCATAAATAAAATAAAAATAAGCCCTAATGTACAGTGAAGGGTATTAAGCCCAGTGCCACCTTTAGTATTGTACTTATTTTGTCCTGTGCGTTTTATAAATTTTTGTTTGGTAATGCCCTTTAGATAGGTATAGGTACCTACTGTAAGTAAACATGCACCTTAGTTTATAAATTAGAAGAGATAGGCCTCTGTGGCACGGTAGGCCAATGCAGAAGACTGCGGGTTCGATTCCCGCCGGGCGCAAATATTTATGCTTAAAAATAAATATTTGTATCTAGTCTGGGCGTCTTTCTATGTAAACATGTATGTACTAGAAATATTTGAAAGGAAAAATTCATCTTCAAAAATTCACTTGCGGCGAGATTTGAACTCGCGTCCCTGGATCAGTACCCCAGTGCCTTAAACCGCTCGGCCACGCAAGTTCCCATCTCGAGCAGCGAATTTAAGAATATGAATGTTTCCCTGTCTACTATTTTTCGACTACGGCTCGATTGAGACGCCATCTACAGGATCACTTTCCAGTGATTTACCTGCGCCAATGATTAACTTTACAGTTAACGCGTTGACCAAGAGATGTCGCTCTTTTTCCTCTTAAATATTTCGCAAATTTGTTTTTATTGCTCAAGGCATATTTACTAGAAATATTTGAAAGGAAAAATTCATCTTCAAAAATTCACTTGCGGCGAGATTTGAACTCGCGTCCCTGGATCAGTACCCCAGTGCCTTAAACCGCTCGGCCACGCAAGTTCCCATCTCGAGCAGCGAATTTAAGAATATGAATGTTTCCCTGTCTACTATTTTTCGACTACGGCTCGATTGAGACGCCATCTACAGGATCACTTTCCAGTGATTTACCTGCGCCAATGATTAACTTTACAGTTAACGCGTTGACCAAGAGATGTCGCTCTTTTTCCTCTTAAATATTTCGCAAATTTGTTTTTATTGCTCAAGGCATATTTACTAGAAATATTTGAAAGGAAAAATTCATCTTCAAAAATTCACTTGCGGCGAGATTTGAACTCGCGTCCCTGGATCAGTACCCCAGTGCCTTAAACCGCTCGGCCACGCAAGTTCCCATCTCGAGCAGCGAATTTAAGAATATGAATGTTTCCCTGTCTACTATTTTTCGACTACGGCTCGATTGAGACGCCATCTACAGGATCACTTTCCAGTGATTTACCTGCGCCAATGATTAACTTTACAGTTAACGCGTTGACCAAGAGATGTCGCTCTTTTTCCTCTTAAATATTTCGCAAATTTGTTTTTATTGCTCAAGGCATATTTACTAGAAATATTTGAAAGGAAAAATTCATCTTCAAAAATTCACTTGCGGCGAGATTTGAACTCGCGTCCCTGGATCAGTACCCCAGTGCCTTAAACCGCTCGGCCACGCAAGTTCCCATCTCGAGCAGCGAATTTAAGAATATGAATGTTTCCCTGTCTACTATTTTTCGACTACGGCTCGATTGAGACGCCATCTACAGGATCACTTTCCAGTGATTTACCTGCGCCAATGATTAACTTTACAGTTAACGCGTTGACCAAGAGATGTCGCTCTTTTTCCTCTTAAATATTTCGCAAATTTGTTTTTATTGCTCAAGGCATATTTACTAGAAATATTTGAAAGGAAAAATTCATCTTCAAAAATTCACTTGCGGCGAGATTTGAACTCGCGTCCCTGGATCAGTACCCCAGTGCCTTAAACCGCTCGGCCACGCAAGTTCCCATCTCGAGCAGCGAATTTAAGAATATGAATGTTTCCCTGTCTACTATTTTTCGACTACGGCTCGATTGAGACGCCATCTACAGGATCACTTTCCAGTGATTTACCTGCGCCAATGATTAACTTTACAGTTAACGCGTTGACCAAGAGATGTCGCTCTTTTTCCTCTTAAATATTTCGATGGCGTCTCAATCGAGCCGTAGTCGAAAAATAGTAGACAGGGAAACATTCATATTCTTAAATTCGCTGCTCGAGATGGGAACTTGCGTGGCCGAGCGGTTTAAGGCACTGGGGTACTGATCCAGGGACGCGAGTTCAAATCTCGCCGCAAGTGAATTTTTGAAGATGAATTTTTCCTTTCAAATATTTCTAGTAAATATGCCTTGAGCAATAAAAACAAATTTGCGAAATATTTAAGAGGAAAAAGAGCGACATCTCTTGGTCAACGCGTTAACTGTAAAGTTAATCATTGGCGCAGGTAAATCACTGGAAAGTGATCCTGTAGATGGCGTCTCAATCGAGCCGTAGTCGAAAAATAGTAGACAGGGAAACATTCATATTCTTAAATTCGCTGCTCGAGATGGGAACTTGCGTGGCCGAGCGGTTTAAGGCACTGGGGTACTGATCCAGGGACGCGAGTTCAAATCTCGCCGCAAGTGAATTTTTGAAGATGAATTTTTCCTTTCAAATATTTCTAGTAAATATGCCTTGAGCAATAAAAACAAATTTGCGAAATATTTAAGAGGAAAAAGAGCGACATCTCTTGGTCAACGCGTTAACTGTAAAGTTAATCATTGGCGCAGGTAAATCACTGGAAAGTGATCCTGTAGATGGCGTCTCAATCGAGCCGTAGTCGAAAAATAGTAGACAGGGAAACATTCATATTCTTAAATTCGCTGCTCGAGATGGGAACTTGCGTGGCCGAGCGGTTTAAGGCACTGGGGTACTGATCCAGGGACGCGAGTTCAAATCTCGCCGCAAGTGAATTTTTGAAGATGAATTTTTCCTTTCAAATATTTCTAGTAAATATGCCTTGAGCAATAAAAACAAATTTGCGAAATATTTAAGAGGAAAAAGAGCGACATCTCTTGGTCAACGCGTTAACTGTAAAGTTAATCATTGGCGCAGGTAAATCACTGGAAAGTGATCCTGTAGATGGCGTCTCAATCGAGCCGTAGTCGAAAAATAGTAGACAGGGAAACATTCATATTCTTAAATTCGCTGCTCGAGATGGGAACTTGCGTGGCCGAGCGGTTTAAGGCACTGGGGTACTGATCCAGGGACGCGAGTTCAAATCTCGCCGCAAGTGAATTTTTGAAGATGAATTTTTCCTTTCAAATATTTCTAGTAAATATGCCTTGAGCAATAAAAACAAATTTGCGAAATATTTAAGAGGAAAAAGAGCGACATCTCTTGGTCAACGCGTTAACTGTAAAGTTAATCATTGGCGCAGGTAAATCACTGGAAAGTGATCCTGTAGATGGCGTCTCAATCGAGCCGTAGTCGAAAAATAGTAGACAGGGAAACATTCATATTCTTAAATTCGCTGCTCGAGATGGGAACTTGCGTGGCCGAGCGGTTTAAGGCACTGGGGTACTGATCCAGGGACGCGAGTTCAAATCTCGCCGCAAGTGAATTTTTGAAGATGAATTTTTCCTTTCAAATATTTCTAGTAAATATGCCTTGAGCAATAAAAACAAATTTGCGAAATATTTAAGAGGAAAAAGAGCGACATCTCTTGGTCAACGCGTTAACTGTAAAGTTAATCATTGGCGCAGGTAAATCACTGGAAAGTGATCCTGTAGATGGCGTCTCAATCGAGCCGTAGTCGAAAAATAGTAGACAGGGAAACATTCATATTCTTAAATTCGCTGCTCGAGATGGGAACTTGCGTGGCCGAGCGGTTTAAGGCACTGGGGTACTGATCCAGGGACGCGAGTTCAAATCTCGCCGCAAGTGAATTTTTGAAGATGAATTTTTCCTTTCAAATATTTCTAGTAAATATGCCTTGAGCAATAAAAACAAATTTGCGAAATATTTAAGAGGAAAAAGAGCGACATCTCTTGGTCAACGCGTTAACTGTAAAGTTAATCATTGGCGCAGGTAAATCACTGGAAAGTGATCCTGTAGATGGCGTCTCAATCGAGCCGTAGTCGAAAAAAAAATAGTAGACAGGGAAACATTCATATTCTTAAATTCGCTGCTCGAGATGGGAACTTGCGTGGCCGAGCGGTTTAAGGCACTGGGGTACTGATCCAGGGACGCGAGTTCAAATCTCGCCGCAAGTGAATTTTTGAAGATGAATTTTTCCTTTCAAATATTTCTAGTAAATATGCCTTGAGCAATAAAAACAAATTTGCGAAATATTTAAGAGGAAAAAAAAAAAAAAAGAGCGACATCTCTTGGTCAACGCGTTAACTGTAAAGTTAATCATTGGCGCAGGTAAATCACTGGAAAGTGATCCTGTAGATGGCGTCTCAATCGAGCCGTAGTCGAAAAATAGTAGACAGGGAAACATTCATATTCTTAAATTCGCTGCTCGAGATGGGAACTTGCGTGGCCGAGCGGTTTAAGGCACTGGGGTACTGATCCAGGGACGCGAGTTCAAATCTCGCCGCAAGTGAATTTTTGAAGATGAATTTTTCCTTTCAAATATTTCTAGTAAATATGCCTTGAGCAATAAAAACAAATTTGCGAAATATTTAAGAGGAAAAAGAGCGACATCTCTTGGTCAACGCGTTAACTGTAAAGTTAATCATTGGCGCAGGTAAATCACTGGAAAGTGATCCTGTAGATGGCGTCTCAATCGAGCCGTAGTCGAAAAATAGTAGACAGGGAAACATTCATATTCTTAAATTCGCTGCTCGAGATGGGAACTTGCGTGGCCGAGCGGTTTAAGGCACTGGGGTACTGATCCAGGGACGCGAGTTCAAATCTCGCCGCAAGTGAATTTTTGAAGATGAATTTTTCCTTTCAAATATTTCTAGTAAATATGCCTTGAGCAATAAAAACAAATTTGCGAAATATTTAAGAGGAAAAAGAGCGACATCTCTTGGTCAACGCGTTAACTGTAAAGTTAATCATTGGCGCAGGTAAATCACTGGAAAGTGATCCTGTAGATGGCGTCTCAATCGAGCCGTAGTCGAAAAATAGTAGACAGGGAAACATTCATATTCTTAAATTCGCTGCTCGAGATGGGAACTTGCGTGGCCGAGCGGTTTAAGGCACTGGGGTACTGATCCAGGGACGCGAGTTCAAATCTCGCCGCAAGTGAATTTTTGAAGATGAATTTTTCCTTTCAAATATTTCTAGTAAATATGCCTTGAGCAATAAAAACAAATTTGCGAAATAACATGTATGTATTTCAAAAAGAAAGTGTAATATTATGTACCTAGTATATCCGTTGTCTAGTACGCATAATACAAGCCTAGTGCTTAGTTTGGGGCTAGATTGCGCTGTGTGTAATGTTGTGCAATGTTTATTTATACCAACAGGTTTATTGAAAAAAAAAACCTTTTTTTAGTTGTGATCGCGTTGTCATAACATCTCAGTCTATGTTGAGGAAGGAGTCTGTAAAGGCCCCAAAACGTCGGAACGTCATTGCAACAATGCTGATTATTATAACAACGTGATCAAAAATGGGAAAATGAGTTTTATTTCAGTATAAAGTCGTGAAAAGAAGAAAAAACTATATACGATTTATGTTTACGGCATTGTAGCACTGCACTTTTTGATCCCACCTGTACAACTCACAACAAACAAAGTCAATATATTTCGTCTAAAAACAAAGAAAAAAAATGGAATAAAATTAAAAATTAACGCTAAAGAGTAAGTAATTGTCAAATAAAAAGTTTGATCGAAAGCGAACCAGTCGCCTTAAACAGTATAAAAGAAAAAATAATAATGAATAAAACCTACTTTTCTTACTTATCGACTTTATAAAAAGGCACATCTTGGCAGTTTCTTTAATGTTACCTTAAGTTATTTTTACAATTTTACATTACTTCAGGAGTATTTCATTGTTTTTCCTTAAGAGGCCTGCAGAGTAAAATTGTTCCATACAAATGTAATACTAAAATAATTTACAGACTGTGATGTTTTTGCATTTTTTAAGTGATTATTCAGATTTATGCAGCTTTTATCTATGCTTCTATCACAGATTTATTTCTTTGTTCATTTCTTTTTTACAATATTTTATGTGCAATAGAAACGAAATTATAAACTCCCCAATTTTATTACAATTTCGTATCAGGGTAGTATTAAAAAAAAAGAAAAGAATGCAAACATAAATAACTACTGTCTAAAATTCAAATATATAAAATTTAAATCCATTTATTGTAGTAAGATCATATTTTGTAAACAATTTTGAAATTTTATTTCTATCTTTCGACCTCTGAAGGCCTCTTAACATGTCCCTTTACGACTCGTCTTAAATAAATCAACAAATGAGCGAAATCTTACTCTGCGATCCGACTCACACTTGACCGATTTATTATTGTACAGAGTACAAAACAGATTTTATTTAATAATAACCTACATAGTTGTAAAAGTAACGTCATTTTACACAGTACAAAGTCGAGTCATAAAAGGAACTATCAGATCTATATTTTTTGAGTCAGATCTATATTAAAAACTAAATGTACTTAAAGTTTATAAGAAACACAATCACATTAATATCACCCACTTAGTGTCTGACACTTCTTATTGTCCTCAGACACTTATATTTTTCACTATACACAAACGCACGCATCCGCTTTACCCGTCATTTTATTATCAAATAAAAACAAGCAAAGCATTTTTTGTATATCTGCTTGCTTTTATTTCTGTTCGTTGTTCGGTTACATTTCATTATTGTAGTCATATTTGTAAATATCATTGATTTATATCGTGGTTGAAATATCGTTTTGTCTAAATTTCGCTGGCTCGTTCTTAAATGTCTTCATTCATCATGTAGATATTTTAAACAAATATGATCGTCATTGCGCTTTTTAAATATCTCAGATATTATCGAGTTCGTTTTACTTATTAATATCACATTTACTGAGTAAGTAGGTATATTTTGATAATATAATAAATCCATCTGATAAATATTATCATGGTCATATTTATTATTTCTATTATTATCGAGTTCATATTTCTACTTGATATTTAAACATCTTGATATTTATTATTCTTATATCGCGGGCGGTGCGTTACACATTCAGTAATGTAGCTAGAACGACCACTGGATACAGTTTGTCCTGAACTTTAGTTCTTACAAGGCCGTTCAGCGTAGCAGTCTTCAATTATTTGTCCGCTCGATTTGCTAATGGCGGCTGCTGTAAACAGTTTAAAACGAAATTAATAATCTCAAATACTACTAGTACGTATTGTTTTTTTTAAATCAGAATCAGTGCAAATGACGCACTTTTGTCCAGCAAAATAAAGTTTTACTGACCTACATGATTGACTTTGTGTACCCATTTTTTTAATTACAAGTGGAAATTATATGAGACGCATTTTTGTCCGAAAAAAAAAACAACGTTTTAGGCACTTATGTGATCTATAGATACCAATTTTGGAGGACAAAAGTAGCATTTTCAATGACCTCGAATAAGAACCGGACGGTATAATAGAAACTCTCCGAATTAATATAGACAGTAAAAAGATGGAATGAATAAAACGCCATCTGCATTTTAAATATTAGGACCAACTTTAAAAAGGCAACGATAGATTTTGATGCAGTTGGTAAAGATAATATAGCAGGTAATGAAGATATTCGCCAGAAAAATATAATAGAACAAACTAAAAAATATAACAATCCACTCAAAGAATAGAAATGCACGCAATGCTGAAAACCAAATATATACAAAAGAGAACAATTTTTGGGCACAATATGCAGATAGATTTTTGGAAAGTTTAATACAAAATCACTATGAATTCACTAAAATAATGTTTCACTTTGAGTATATTATGTGTATAAATCGCAAAACCCTAAAGATTTAAAAGATTTACAAATAAATTTACATTGTAATAATATAATATATCATGCTTGTCTGTAAATCTGTGTAGGTATCAAGTAGAAGTAATGTAATGAAATGTTGTAGACATAGACACACGTAATATGTATATGGAGAAGTGAGCAGGCAATGTATAGTGATGTAACCGATGTAGAGGTATGAAAGTTCCAGAGAAATGTAGTGAATAGAATGACTCCAATGCCGTCGAAAGGTTTTTGATTCCACACGTATGTCTTACCAATCTATGGCACATCAATGTTGCGTAAAAGCACCCGTTGTCAAATTCCTTTGGTAAGAAAACACCAGTCTTGCCGGTTCGATTTGTACTTGTTGCGAATTCGCATCGGGCCTTATTGAATTGTCACTAGATTTCGCTTGGGAGTAATATGTCCCTATTTTGAAAACGGGTTTCACTCCTTTATCTTGATATTTATCTTGGTAAGGGCTTTTGGTTGTCCTAGAGAGGTAAGTTTCAAAAGCATCTTTGTTGAAATTATTATTCCGTTTCGTGATCACTTCTTTGGGAGATTTTGTTGCGAAATCTTTGAAATCGTATGGACTTTTCGTCGATGTGATTGAGTATTTGTTTACCGGGTAGCGTGTTGTTTTTTCTGTGAAGTAACTGAATGGTTTCCTCGTTGTGAATTGGTAGTATTTGAATACGCTTTCGGTTGGTTTTATTGTTGTTGTTGTTGTTGTAGTAGTTTTTGTTGTTGTTGTTGTTGTTGTAGGTTTAACAGTCTTCGTTTGGTAGTAAAAGTAGTTTTGTGTTGACGGGGTACTTGATACATACGGCTGTGTTGTTGCTTCGTAACTGTGTGTGTAATTGTATAAGTTAGTTATTATTTGTTTGTTTGCATTAATAAATGTACCTTTTAAATTGATACAAATAAGACTATTCACCTTATTCATAATTTTTCTTCACCTTTTAAATCAAACTCTTTTAACTTTTGCGTATACATATTTAAATCCAATGTTACCAGAATTTACGACTATAATAGTTCTACTTTACATTATCACATCATCCAAATAAACTATCTTCTCAAATTCCCATTTTCTCTTTAATAATATTATTTATTCTACAAAATTTGATCGCAAACATGTGTATATCCCAAAAACTAGCATGGTATCTCACTCACCTAGTAATATTCCCAAAAAAAGGACTTGTTTCAGGGCGGACGTAGCTCGGCGTGTGTTGTGAGTAATCCGGTATTATGTTCTCGTGTTCCGTTATACACCGGCCGTTTATACAGTACTGGAATTGAAATAGTACCATGTTTAAACAAATTTCGAAACTTATTTTGACTTATCGCCAGTTCATAGGTAAAGAATATGACTCTCCAATGTGAGTAGGATGATACCTACCTTAATAGAAAGTCATAATTTGCATAATTTCGGATAAACATTAGTTATTCCTGTGAAATTCATACGTCATAGTCTCAACGGCCTTCAGTATATTATTTACTAGCTGCGCCCTGCAGTTTCACCCGCGTAAGTCGCGTTCCCGCGGGAATTTCGGGATAAAATGTAGCCTATGTCCTTCTCCAAAGTCCCATCTATCTACACCAAAATTCATCAGAATCGGTTGGACGTGAAATCGTAACAGACAGTCAGACAGACATTACTTAATATTATTAAAGATTTTGTTCTTCAGCTATTCAGGAATCGTATTTATGAGCCATTGTGATTAATTTCTTATCCGTAATTTAATTGCTAAGTACCAGTACTAGCTTTAGCCAAATAATGTTGATATTTCGTTGTAATGCTGATATAATTATGTTAATAGTGTATACAGACCTGTCCATCCCCACACGGCGATCCTTCAGCGGCAGGTCTGTAAGCAACGCAGTACCCACTCGCCGCGTCGAAACAGAACAGCTGAGCGCACACACGCTCGTCTTTGAAACATGCACTGAAATCATACAATATATATTCAAGGTATGTATGTATGAAAACATACAATGTACGCAGTAAATAAAATCCTATAAGTACAAGACTTCACACAGGGCTTGTCGGTTCCTTCGTAAACTTGAGAACTTATCAAAGGCTTTTGATTTAGTATATCACACAAAGCATTTCGACTTTACATTTGAGAATGAAAAAAACTGGTAATTATACAACATCACATTCACATTTACATGCTTTGCCAATATTTAACCATAGAAACAAAGTCAGGTAAATCATAAAAAGGATATTTCTCTCAAGGGCGTACCGCAAGGTTCTTACCTAGTTCCTCTATCTTTTCTACACTGCGCGTCGAGTGTTAGTAATCTTCCGGGTAACACTCGGGGTAGAGAATCGTCTTCATGCGGCGAATTGTATAGGCAAGTAGCTGTGTCACCGCTGAAAGTTGAAACAATTCCAAATATTATGTGAACTACTTAAGAATTAGACATTGTGCAAGAAGGAACTAAAAAAGAGATGGAGGAGTCCTTTCGTTTTATTTTTTACGTAGGTATTATCTTAACATAGACACATTAAGAAGGGTACAGGAAAAGGGGTGAAGACGACATTTTCAAGGAACAAATTGGAACAGAGGAAAATGACATGTTGTGCCGACCCAACATAGTGGGATAAGGGTAAAAGAAGAGAAAATTAAAAAGTAGACATGTAAATCTATTTTCGTCACTTTGACAGAAAGCGACGAAGTAGAGAGGTTTATACAGGAATATTATTCTAAATTGTATTCCTGTGTAGCAGCCGCTCTCTCGCTAAAACTTAAAAATTTGTGAAATCTTACCTACCTTCGTTTTATGCTAAAAATAAACACATACGAAATATCGCGTAAGCATAGGTAGGGACACTTGAGTAATAGATGTAATTTGGGACAACTATGGAACCTAACTCTAACAAATGCCAACGAAAAAGTCTTACTTCAAGAAATGATGGAAACTCTGCACCGAACAGGGTGACCATCTGAACCCTTTCTCCGTGTGCCTCAAGTCGGACATGATGTATCCGTCTTCCCAACGGCACTTCTCAGCGCCTGGCCCGCCCAGGTAGGACGGTGGGGGGCTACCGTCGTGGACGGCTCCTAGTCTGGTGGTGGAAGATTTTAGGGTGAGTTACACTTAGAAAAACACAGGGTTATAAACCGTAAAATTTCAGTACTATTATTCCTCATAAGCTACTAAAATTTAAGGGTCATTGACATCTGCGCCCAGATATCAATGATTTTTGCAATTAGAGAATTGCATATTAATTTCGACATTGATCTTGCTTTGAATCTGCTAAATTACTAAAAACCTAAGTTTAATTATTATTTAAAGGACAATCCGCGCTACCATGATCGTTTGTCGTTGCTTTGACGTCATTTGGTCGACGTCGTCAAACTGACTACGTTTTAAAAACCATAGATAAAATAAAAAAACACTTTTTTTAAGCTGTTTTTTTATATTTGATGAATTTTTTTTTAGCTGAACGAAAACGCGGCGATTTCGCGACGACTTATGAGACATCATAGGTAGGGCTGATTATGTAGGTATGCTTCGGACACAATAGCAATAATAATTAGTAAGAAATCCTTACAAATGTCCAACTTCGTGAGCAGCCACAATGATGCCGGAGAAGCCACCAGTATCTTCGATAATGGCCACAGAGTTGACCTTCTCGAGTCGCTTGTTCACGACGCACGCGCCGCCGACGTACGCAAAACCTGGCGTTTAAATTAGTATCAGATTTGGAGGAACCAACTAACATGGGTTTTCAATACTGAAACTGTTTGAAATAGTAGTCAATAATTAATATAACGTAGGTATAGATCATTTGAGCTAAATATCTGAATTTGTCATTCCATTCGTAAATGTTTTCATAGCAATCGAATGCATTGAAATAACGATGCATAAAGTGAATGTTGAATGAAAGATGTTATTTATTTGCACCAAATATGGTCACAACAGTAATTGTACTAAGAAAAGGAATAAGTTCTACACAAATTTTTGAAACGGTCAAAGGGTAGAGACGCTTCGCCTTGAATGGCAACGTGTTCCCGGCTATGGCACTTTAAAATTTAAAAAAGAATTTTAAGTCTGTTTTAAAAGTTTAAACTGTACCTAGCAAACCTAAAATACTCGAGGATTGCACCGCTGCCCTCTTAAGATTATTTTTGTGAATAAAACCGTCAATGGTTACAAAATCCACGTAAGTATTTGTTCTAAATAACTTCAAATAACACAAGCACCGAGCAGCCATTATTTTCGTGTGAACAATTATTTATGTTGTAAGTTTCAAAATTGTGTTACGGTTTTTTTTTTCTCATCGTTGTTTCGACGTACCGGATTACATAAGTCATAACTCAAATTAATTCAAGATTCTCAAGCATAAAATTCTTAGTAGATGTAGGTACCTGCCTACTTCTGACAGACAATAAACCTATAAGAAATTCTACCAATTTGAACACTGGCCCGGCAAGCGAGGGGCACGAGGTTCGAACCCCGCCACGGATTGATTTTTGATGATGACTTTTTCAGATAAAATTTATAGTTAAGTATTATAGGTACCTCAATCAATAAAAATATTAAGAGACACGTAAGTGAATAAACTTACAAATTATCATATTTCACTAGGTACCTACCTAGACCTATATGTAAGCGAGGTTGAGGGAATAAATCTTTGTAATTAGGTGTTGCTTCTTTCTTTTTTCGTATAGTGGTATGGCTATTGATAGAGTTGCACTGCACAATAAGCAGTTGTTGTAAAGTTATATTCTCGCCGAAGAATATACTTTATTGTATTGAGAAATATTGTAATCCAATTTTCCATTGCTTCACCTTAACTCATTCATCATCATCAGCCTGTTGCAGTCCACTGCTGGACATAGACTTAACTAATTGCACGCCACCTAGATTTATTTTCGGCTTCTCGCATCCTGTTTATGCCAGCCTTCTTGCACAAATCGTCGCTCCAACGTGCCTGAGGACGTCCTGCACTGCGTTTGCCGCTAGAACTCGTTTACTCCAACTAAATGCAACAGACCAGGGGCTCTATTTTTGAATCAAATGTGCCATTTCGAGCGATTTAAATACTTCAATTTCTTCCGATTTTCGTTCGATATCTGTATATTTTCGATATGAATCGAACGACCGCAACGAGTGGTATCAACCACTTGCCGCAGGAGTCCGACATCGAACGAAGATCAGTTATCTTTTTTTTAAATCGACTGAAGTGCGAGCGATTCAAAAATAAGGCTCCAGTGACAGGCAGCAGCGAGCGTCATCGGTTCGAGAGGCTATGCCCTGGGATCGCCAACCCGCCTGCCGAGCGATGCGATTGTGGGCAAATACTTTTCCATAAACAGTGCTACAAAAAGCCTTAAATAATTGTAAATAAATAATTTTACCCTAGTAGTAATTTCATTATAAGGTATTCTATTCTACATTTTAAAACAGTTATCAATATGTAAATTGTATTCGAAGGCATTATTTTATAGGTGAATTCAATCCTTCCTTACTGCACGATAATGTTGTTTTTATTACTTGAATTAATTTGAGTTAATTAACTTTATATTAATGGAAAATTCTGAACAAATGACCTAGTTTCAGAAAATTCAAATTAACAAAAAAAACATGAAATAGGTATAATTTAAAGTTGAAAAATAAAATGGTAAAAGGAGAAAGAGGGTCATGAACAGGTTTGTGGGAGATGGATGAACAAAAAATGGTAGTTGAAAATAGAATTATGATGGAATAAAGGAAATAATTAAAAAAAGGGGGATGGATTTCAAGGTTTTTGTGGGTTATATTATAACAATACTTATAAATATTAAAGTTATTATGTAAAAAATAAGTGTTTACTTACATACAGTCGATTAATGATGTCTCAGATTATTAACAGATATATTTAATAAACTAAAGTTTTCCAAATGCAAACATGCACAAGCGAAACTTTAAAAGCTTTGGTTAAATTGTTAATTCTCGCCAGATTTCCGCAACCAAACATTCAAATTAAGTATATTAAATTATAAGGCAATAACAATATTATTAGTTAAATCCTTTTAAATAAACATATAATTCCACTTACTCAAGAATATAATCCCAATATACATTTAAACTTATGGAAAATTCCCGCCTCAAACCAAATTCCTGCTTTACACTTTACGTTCCGTTTCTCACAATTAGGTACATACAATTTTCTAGATTCTAGTTGATTGACAAAAACTATGCAGCCACGAACAATTAAAAATAAAAACGTTGCATAGAATAAAACGAATCCATTGAGCAAGACTAAAAAAGAAAATTTTTTTTTTTAATTTAAAAAAACCTTAAAAAGGTATATTGCACGTTATAGAATAATTGGGCTAGGTTTTAATTATAGTAATGCTAAGCGGCCATGCATGTTTAGCACTGATTTTGTAGATAATTCAATAAAATAATAAGCTTACGCATGTAGATAAATGATCTCGTGATCTGTAGGCAATATCAATGATCTAGAAAAACATTAAATAACATAAAACAGACACTATAATAAATATGTAATACTGACTAAGTGACTGAACTACAAGAACTACCAAAAATATTTTTATTTACAAAATGTAGGTAGAGTTTAATTGATAAAACTGAAGTTAAATAATTAAAATACGTTTACGAAGGAGGAGTAATACTGTGAAATAGACAGAATATTATTCACAAGGTGCTATAATGCTGATATTATGGTATATTTGGATAAGGGATCGGTGGATTGTGGTCCCAGTGAATGGACTAAATGATGAAAAAAGTAAAGGCGTGTGCAAGAGTTTGGATCAAATTGACTGACACGCCTACCTGCCGTCCCTCTATTGCACGCATCGTTGGCGTACTGTCTTCTGCACATGTCTAGTCTGAAATTTTATGGAAATCATATAAAAACTCAACACTTTACAGTGAAATCCCTAATACATGGTATACAAAATGGCGGTGCCTTTAATCAGCACTATAAAATTTAGAGATTCTAAATTTAAAAGTTCCAAAGTTCTAGGCCTAGTATGGCTTTCGCAAACCATCCCTAACGGACGATCCTTTTCATCAAAACGAGGGGTTATTCCCAACGTCTCACCTCATAATTAATTTGTCGTGTAATGCAGAACATAAAACTCATTCAGCGCCATTACCAAATCCTTTACCTTCATTAAGAAAAAGCAAAATTAATGTTCCTTAAGCCTCCGTTAATAGAGCTCGGACCTTGCAATCCGTTGTTTTTAAAAACAAATTTACCAGCGGTGCCTTTTGTGCAGCGACCACCCTTGCGTCGTCGGCACATGTCGTACCTGTTGGTCAAATCAGTATTTGGTTTCTTCCAGGTTTAGGCTACGTTGTCTAATGGACTTATCAAGGATTTGAACTGAGAAGATAGAGGAAACCTACGCCCCTTTACAGTCACACAGATGTGCAGTTATTTCAATATCTGAAAAACTGTTGCGTTTACGATGACTTAGTTAGTAAAGGTGTAATGTGTAATGTAATGTGTAGTGTAATGTGTATATTGAAAACAGAAGAAGATCGAAATAAATAGATGCAAAACTATAGACCCAGAAACATATGACAGCACATTATTTTGAGATCGGCTCTGATATGCTATGATTTTAATTCTGTCTCGATCTTCATTTGTTTCGAATACTTTTTAACACTATATTTTTAGGGAATCATTGTAGGTTCGTTCTCGAAAACGCAACAGGGTGTATCGGTTAGGAAAATAATTGTCTCACGGTAGCAACAGTGCGAGTGCGACAGAGTAGTGAAAACTATGTTCTCGTTTCGTTCTCTTTACTTCCGTGATTGATCCATGTCGTCAATATTTTTGCTTTTATCCGGCGATACTTATTCCATTTTCAAATAATAATAATTTCCGCCTGGCCGCAACCAACTACCATATTAAAAAAAAACTTGGAATAATGGCGCTAAATTGAAAAAAAAAAACATACTTACGATACCACCTGTAGCGTCCACGTAGCAATAAAAAAAAAACAATCCTGAAGCTATAAATTTAAATTCCTAAAATGGCGGGTATCTGTTTACTTTTACCTTAATATTAATAACATTGTGTTGACCATCCATCATAATAATTTCTGGATAATATTGTAACTGATATCAAATCGTACCGGTTTGAAAATAACCCAATAAAAAGGGCGAATGGAAATGAGTTCATACTAAGATCATGGTCAATATACACATAAAAAGATACCTACATACAAAATATAATCTTAAAGTGTGTAAACTCACCTAACGGAAAACCCGCGACAGATTCGGCCGGTTATTAGGTAGGTAGCTAAATTAAACACGCGCCCTATCAAAGATTTAAGGATATGCTTAGATATAGAAAGTTATGTTCCTTTTGAATAGTTTTTTAGGATATTAAACGCGGCACGAGTAGAAACACACTTGCACACTTGAAAGGCGATAAGGCCGCCCATTGTGCCTCTTCAGTTTTTAAGTTTTTCTATATTTAATTGGTTGTTATTTGTGTTTTTGGTACAATAAAGTGTTAATCAATCAATCAATCAAGACCTGATTGAGACCAAACCCCAAACTTTGGAAAAGAAAAAAAATTAAACGATTAAATTATTACTGATACAGAAACATAGTCACAACCGAATTAAGAACCTCCTTTTTGAAATGTGACATAACCTAAGTATTTATTCAATTAATAATAAAATTACAAAATCAAAATCAAATTACAATAGGTACACAACAATAACTAATTAATTACAAAATTATAGGAAGTCGTCTAAGCAGCCAATAAATAAACAAAATAAAATCAATAAAAAAGGTCATCATCCTCCTTCTTTTTGAAATTGTTTGACGAAGAAGAAATACTCTATGTCAAATTCCCAAACATCGCTCTTTGGACTAGTCCTTACGGAGTACAGACCTAATATAAAAGTCTATGCGGGCAAAAAAAAAACAGAAATTCAGTCGCGGATTTTCCGACGAGTAAGTTTGTACCCTAAATGCCATAATATGAATGTATAAGTACCTAAATGCTAACATTGATTTTTGGGTTCATTTCAAACTGGCAATGTTGGAAATTGTCCACTTTGCATAAAGCTGATATTTAACGTGTCCAAATGTAATAAAATTTGAATAGCTATTATATTTGTCAAGATATTATACTAATGCTATCTTGTAATTTTGTAACATCTCTTCGTATATCTTAGGATTATCGATAATCGAATTAGGTAGTTACCAGCAATATAAGTTTATTAGTTACATACCTATCCATATTTTATAGATCAGTAACATTTAATTATTCGATAAAATATTATTAGGTACTAGATATGAAAGCTTAATCCTATCCTACTAATATTATAAATCCGAAAGTCTGTTTGTTTGTTTGTTTGTTTATATGTTTGTTCCCTCTTCACGGTCAAACGGCTCAACCGATTTATATGAAAATTTGCATAGGGATAGTTTAAATGATGGAGAGTAACATAGGATACTTTTGATCCCGAAAATCCCGCGGGATCGGGACTTACGCGGGTGATAACTATCTAATAGATGAAAATTTGCATAGGGATAGTTTAAATGATGGAGAGTAACATAGAATACTTTTGATCCCGAAAATCCCGCGGGATCAGGACTTACGCGGGTGATAACTATTTATTGGATGAAAATTTGCACATCGATAGTTTAAATGATAGAGAGTGACATAGGATACTTTTTATCCCGAAAATCCCGCATGATCGGGACTTACGCGGGTGATAACTATTCAATAAATGAAAATCGACACAGGGGTAGGGTAAGTTATGTAGAGTGGCATTATGATCATCGTCATCGTTCGTCATCGTCATCGTCACTTACTAATGAAATACAAACTTTACTTTACTTCACCACTTTAGGTGTGGATTTTTGCATTGCGGTAGGTAGGTGTTCGAACAACGCGGGTTCGCAACTTGCGCGGGTGAAACCACGGGGCGCAGCTAGTATAAGATAAGTTTATTGGAAACCGGCTTTACACAGATCTATCATTTGTTACCCTTTCGTATTTGTTAAAAAAAACTGTTATTGCGATGTAACTGATCTATCTAAATTCTACCTAGGTTTTTGATCTTTGAGTTTTGGATTCGATAAATATTTATTTAGGTAGGTAAGTATTAACGGGCATTTTTGCTTTCTTTGGTACAATAATGATGTATACTTAAGTGTATAACAGTATACTCACTTAGTGATAGCGACAGCGATATCGTAGACCGGCAGTCGCCGCTCTCTGAACAAATACTTGCCCATGTCTGTGAGCGCAGCGGCGGAGTCTATAGCGTCTCTACCGACACGGTTTCTTTCTAGGTAAGGCGTCGCGTCACGGCCCTGAAAACAACAATATTTTGTAAACTGTACTATTAAACAAAACGATTGAAGAGCGTTTGGGTACTCTTTTAGAAGAACTCATTTAGAAGATAGAAAGGCAGCAGGGGAACAAGATCCGACCAATCTTCATTAAGGGCTTCACCTTTGTACCTACGATGAGTCAGCTTGGCGGTATGATTTAAGCTGTCTCAAGCCAAACCCACCCAAAGCCATACAAATAAAATAAAAAAAGTCGTACTGCGGTTGTAACTAAAAAGTTATAAACAAGATTAGCATATTAGGTATATAGTTTTTAAGTTAGTCAATCACATCAAAACCATTAAAAGCTATATTTTATGAACTTGGAAGTAGTTAATAGATGTCACGTCAATCGAACCTAGCGTACCTACCTACCTAATTCATTTAATTTTGATGAATACATTTAAACGCGAATGATTTAGTGTCATTGTGACACAAAGCATTCAATATGTGAGGGCTTAAAGTTCAACATTTAACTTTTTTTAACCTTGAATCAAAAGACGAATAACATTTTACGAGTTCTTGATGATTTTGATTAGCTAGTAATTTCTAGAGAACTTTTAAAACTTGTTTTACGAGTGAGTTTTAATCTTATGTTTTTGTTTTTGCTATAAAAATCTATTTTGCCACTAATTAAACTATCACTATTCATCTGATAATCATTGCAGGTGTTGCTAATTTATACAAATCGATTCATAAATTCATGCTAAATACTAGTTCATGTACTTTTAAAATCAATTTTCAATGTGATTTATTGAACTTCAAACTACGTAGCTATATTAGCATTGAATGGGGTTTCCTTTTGCATACTTGATTAAAATCTTATCAACATCCAAATAAATTATTGTTGCTGTGACATTTTTCATTTAAGTAGCTAAAAGACGTCATAAGTAGTGAGTACCTGCTTAATATAAGATACGCACGAATTTCTGCGCAAATTACGTGAAACGGAACGTAAAATTTCAAACTGGAAAAGTATGAATGATGTCGGTGTCGTAATAATTTCGAGGAAATAAGCCGCAAGTGGGAAGTTTTGGCGGTAATGCGTTGAGAAGATGTGTTGCTAAATTTTCATTTTTGTGAAACTTAGTTCAAATGCGTTTAAATTGTTTAATTTCGGGGGCATATTAATCAATTTAGTTTCGTGAAGGTGTACAAGTAAAAATAAAAGTGAAAATCGGTGCAAAACATGGAGTTTAGCTAAGTGTTCTCTCCAAAGCTCCGTGAACAAACATTGTAAAAAATGGCCCCCTTTTTACAATGACCCCCTCGACTTGACTTTAACTATGACGACTTGACTGTTTCGTTCGATGCAAATAACCTGCAAATATTGATAATACTTGACACTGGCAAATGTCCGAATGGAAAAAGCCATTTTAAAGAAGAAGAAGAAGAAGCCGCAAGTGAATTTTATTTTCCAAAATGACATCCTCATTTTTTTTTAAATTTATTTCATTAAATAAATAAAAATATTCTTCAAGGAAGTGGTTAGAAGGTAGGTACTTATTAGGTAATCGTTCAAGCGTCTTGTCCATGTGAGTTTGAACAAATGCAAAGCAAACGGAAAAATAAAACTGGCAAAATGTGGAAGCATAGATACTAGCTAAACTATTAGAAAAAAAAAAAAAAAAAGAAAACGCGGTAAATATATAGAACGAACTTTGAACTTTTCTCCGCTTAATTTCGATTTTATTTTCAAATTAACATTATAATAATGGCAAACGAAGCTGTGTTGAAGTATTTGACGGACACTAATCGTCCTTATTCATGTGCAGACGTGACTGTAAACTTACGCGGGGCATTTACCAAGGGCGCCGTACAAAAAGCACTCGACGCTCTGAGTGAGAATGGTAAAATTCGGTGCAAATTGTATGGAAAGCAGAAGGTTTACGCAGCTCTACAGCCTGATGTTGAAGTAGGGGACTCTGATTTGGAAGGTAAGAAAGGTAAATAGGCAATCAATTATAATTATGTTATACCTATATTTTTCCCGTGTTTTATTCGCGTATGTTGTTGTTAAATACGAATAAAAATCGTGTTAGAAAAAAGTTGAGATTGGCAAATTAGCCTTAAACTTAGCTAATAGTCTTGTACTATAGGTAAAGGAAAGGAATTTTTACTTCGTGATTTGTGGAAAGGAAGAAACTTCGTGATTTGTATAGGTAATTCTACACAAAACACGAAGTTTTGATCCCGTGGGATTATGAGGATAAAAGTGTCTCTTCAGCAGTCTCCATACCTAACAAGTTTCATCGCAATCGGTTCTGTAGTTTTTACGTATTAAGGAGTAAGAAACAACATGTACACCTGTATGTAATTCTTTACGGGAGATAGTTGTCGTCATTTTTTTCTATTTAATCCACACCAAGAGCAAGACAAAGATATTTAAACTCATGCAGCTTCATCTAACTTCCTACATCCTACTAATATTATAAATCCGAAAATCTGTTTGTTTGTTTGTTTGTTTGTTTGTTTGTTCCCTCTTCACGGTCAAACGGTTCGACCGATTTGGATGAAAATTTGCATAGGGATAGTTTAAATGATGGAGAGTAACATAGGATACTTTTGATCCCGAAAATCCCGCGGGATCGGGACTTACGCGGGTGATAATATTTATTAGATGAAAATTTGCATAGGGATAGTTTAAATGATGGAGAGTAACATAGGATACTTTTGATCCCGAAAATCCCGCGGGATCGGGACTTACGCGGGTGATAATATTTATTAGATGAAAATTTGCATAGGGATAGTTTAAATGATGGAGAGTAACATAGGATACTTTTGATCCCGAAAATCCCGCGGGAGCGGGACTTACGCGGGTGATAATATTTATTAGATGAAAATTTGCATAGGGATAGTTTAAATGATGGAGAGTAACATAGGATACTTTTGATCCCGAAAATCCCGCGGGATCGGGACTTACGCAGGTGATAACTATTTCTTAGATGAAAATTTTCATAGGGATAGTTTAAGTGATAGAGAGTAACATAGGATACTTTTGATCCCGAAAATCCCGCGGGATCGGGACTTACGCGGGTGATAATATTAATAGATGAAAATTTGCATAGGGATAGTTTAAATGATGGAGAGTAACATAGGATACTTTTGATCCCGAAAATCCCGCGGGATCGGGACTTACGCGGGTGATAATATTTATTGGATGAAAATTTGCATAGGGATAGTTTAAATGATGGAGAGTAACATAGGATACTTTTGATCCCGAAAATCCCGCAGGATCGGGACTTACGCGGGTGATAACCATTTAATGAATGAAAATCGACACAGTGGTAGGATAAGTGATGTAGAGTGGCATCATCATCTTCGTCATCCATCGTCATCGTCCTCCTTCGTCATCGTCATCGTCACTTACTGACGAAACACAAACTTTAACTTACTTCACCTACCTACCGCAGTGCAAAAATCCTGTTGTAAAAGTACTGTTGAAGCCAGGCGCTACCGCGCCTGGCATCATCAGTACTTCCCTGGTCGTCCGTTTAAGTGTGGATTATTGCATTGCGGTAGGTAGGTGTTCGAACAACGCGGGATCGCGACTTGCGCGGGTCCGCGCAACCCGCGGGGCGCAGCTAGTATATTATAAACGCGAAAGTTTGTGTGTAGGTATGTCTGTATGTGACTTTGTTACTCTTTCACGCAAATATTACTGAACCGATTGCGATGAAACTTGGAATCTAGGTAGCTGGAGACCTAAAATAATATATAGGCTACTTTCAATCCCGATATTCCCGCGGGAACGGGACTTACGTGGGTGTAAATCTTTAATTAGTTATTTGATAGACAGACTTTATTTGCACAACCAAAAATCTAATCAGTTTACATCACAAAGACAAGTATAACACAGAAACCTTAAAAGTAAAACGCTGTACAAATGGGCGAAATTATCGCTAAAAGCGATTTCTTCCAGGCAACCTTTTAATGGCAACATTTGTATTATTTAACAGACGTTTGTCCCCAGATTACGACACTCTATTCAAGAACCTAACAGAAAATCTATCCGAAACGACGAGCCAACTCAAAAACGTTGAATCCAACTTGAAAAATCTTATTTCGACCCCTACCACTCCAGCTGCTAAATCCCAAATAGATGTTTTGAAAAGTTCCATCGAAAACATGGAAGCCAAGTTGGAAACACTTAGGAACTCAAAGGAAATAATAAGTGCAGATGAGAAGAAACATATTTTGGATCAACATGAAAAATTGGTGAAAGAATATAGGTAAGTAAGTAAAAGTATAAAGCGGTGTTTGTCTAGTGGTAGATACCCCGACTTTCATTTCGAAGGTCGCGGTTTCGAATCCCGGCTAACCCGCGCATCAACGTCTTTTTCCTTGCGGAAAAGTTAGTGCGTAAAAACATCGATCTTACGGTGAAGGAAAACATCGTGAGGAAACCCACGGCTTAGTTAGCTCCAGACGTATTAACCAGTTCTTTTCTCTAGGCATGGCTGACTAGGCTGGGAGGGTAGTATAGGCGCTGGGCAAGCCTACTCCATCTAACAATGTCCTCGGCACTACAGAGCCATAAAATAGCATGGATTAAAAGTTGCTTGCCCTGTATAAATCATCAAAAATTAGATGAAAAGGTCAATTATTATTATATATACCAAATATAGGTAATTATAATAATATTATTTTCTAATTTTAGATTATTTATACTCCTATAGAGTAAGCAACTTTTAATCCATGCTATTTACGCTATAGTGCTTGGGACATTGTTAGATGGAGTAGGCTTGCGCACCATCTTTGAATCAACAAGAAGAAATTCACTTCATTCAGCTCAAGGCAAAAATCTATATTGTTTCCTTTCAGAAAAAGAAAAAGACTATGTTCAGAAATGTTAGAAGCAGTGTTGGAGGGGTATCCGAAACCAAAGAAAACACTGATTGAAAAACTCTGCTTAGAAACAGACGAAGATGTCGAATTTACACTACCTTCTTTGAATTATTAACAAAAATAATTATTTTTCGTACAATAACTAAAATCAATTTCATTCTACTTATCCCCCTAGTCATAATAATAATTGCAAAAGTAACTCAGTCGCTGTTCCGTTATCACGCCTAAACCGCTTAGCCGATTTTGATAAATTTTGTAGAAGTTCTAGGCTAGGATTTCTGCGGGATTAGGTAAATAATCATATGATTATTAATAACTAGCTGCGCCCCGCGGTTTCACCCGCGTAAGTCCCGTTCCCGTGGGCATATCGAGATAAAATTTAGCCTTTGTGTTATGCCAGGTATCCGACTACTTCAATTCCAAGTTTCATCGCAATCGGTTAAGTACTTTTTCGTGATTGAGTAACAAACATCTAAGCTCACACACTTGCAAATTTATAATAATTAGTAGGATTAGGCAGTAAGAGCTGCTTAATTGTTTAAAAATACCCTCAAAATTTGAGTAGCTTTACAGTATTCGGCCATGGAACGTATTCCATAACTTAAAAGTGTTCACATTTGCTTCAGCATTGTTAGATTTTTCTTAAAAACGGGAAGCAATTGTTGGTAGTTTTGTAAGAAATTAATTACCTACACTTCCAAATCTTTGGCGAAACTTAGCACGCAATTCAAGAAAAAAAAGTCAAGTCGCAAGTGAACAGGTATCTCCTAGGTAAGCGTGCAACATTTTGGACCAATTCGTTGCTTTCCATCAGGTGAGATAGTGGTCAAACGCTTACCTATCAATAAAAAATAAGCCATATGTAGGTATGTTTATACTCACTCTAGATATAATAATGCCGGCAATAGATATCCTTATTCGGGGTCCTTTCAGCAGCTTGTATCGCAAGTCGACGCCGTTCCAGAACGAGACGAAATACCGCTTTATCTGGACGTTGTCACCTCCGTGCAATCTGTTCACATAGAAAAATACACGATTAAAACAATATCAAATACAAACACACAATTACATGAATACTATACATTATTCTTCGTTTATATGGCTTATTCCATTTGGACATTAGCCAGTGTCAAGTATTATTAATAATAGGGGTTAAAGTATGAAATTGCCGTTTTATTGCAATAGGTTCTTTGAATTGACATAGAATCTTCATGGTTTGAGGTTTTCGAATGAAACTTTTTTCAAATGGTTTCTGTGATGTTCTTTTTTTAAAAAATGTGAAACATTTGAATATCGACTTTCAATTGTTTTTGTTATTCAATTTAGACAAGAAAGATGGATACTGCGAAAATTCGAGTGATTTTTGAATACGAGTTCCGACGCGGAACTAACGCGGCAGAAACAGCCCGCAATATCAATGCTGCGTTTGGAGAGGGGTCTACTAATGAACGCACCGTGCGATTTTGGTTTAAACGCTTTCGTGATGGAAATTTCGACTTAAAGAACGAGCCACGAGGAAGACCGCCCACACAGGTGAATAACGATGAATTAAGAGAGATAGTGGAAGCCGATCCTAGTCAAACTACCCAGGAATTAGCGGCATGGTTTAACGTTACCTTACCCACTTTATTGACTCACTTGCGTCAAATCAATAAAATAAAAAAATACGAAAAATGGGTGCCTCATGATTTGACTGATCTGCAGAAAGAAACGCGTGTTGAAACTTGTGTTGCCTTGTTGAACCGGTACAGAAATGAAGGAATATTGGATCGAATTGTAACATGTGATGAAAAGTGGATTCTTTATGATGACCGGAAAAGAAAAATGCAATGGCTGACCCCAGGTCAAATGCCACAACAGTGTCCTAAAGCAAAACTTACCAATAAAAAGGTAATGGTAACTGTTTGGTGGTCTCAGCATGGTGTTATTCACTATAGTTTTCTTCGATCTGGTCAAGCAATTACGGCAGATGTCTATTGTGCCGAACTCCGAACCATGTTGACAAAACTAGCAGTAAAACAGCCCCGACTCATGAATCGATCTTCACCATTATTGCTCCACGACAACGCGAGACCTCACACAGCACGAGAAACCATTTTGACCCTTCAGGAACTGCACTTAGAAACCATTTGTCATCCTCCGTATTCACCAGACCTTGCTCCAACGGACTACCATTTTTTTAGTGATTTGGACAATTATCTACGTGACAAGAAGTTTTCTTCCCAGGAGGCAGTACAAAATGCTTTCACACAGTTTGTGCACTCTAGATCGTCGGAGTTCTATCGCAAAGGCATTAATAACCTTCCCATTAGATGGCAGCAATGTATAGATAATAATGGCAACTATTTTGATTAAATAAATTTGTTAAAATTTAAAAAAATAAACAATTAAGATTTTCAGTACAAATCGGCAATTTCATACTTTAACCCCTAATATTTGCAATGTATTTGCATTGCATCGAAACAGTCACGTCCTCATAGTTAAAGTCAAGTCGAGGGATTCATTGTAAAACGGGAGCCATTTTTTACAAAGTTTGTTCATGGAGCTTTGGAGATAACGCTAAAGTCCATGATTGGCACCGATTTTCACTTTCATTTAAACTTGTACACTTTCACGAAACTAATCTGATTAATATGTCCCTTAAATTAAACAATTTACACGCATTTGAACTAGGTTTAATAAAAATGAAAATTTAGCAACACATCTCTCATATCACATCATCACATAACCTAACCTAACCTAACCGCGTTCCCGCCAAAACTCGAATACTATGCCTGTGCTTACTCATAATCCAGTCATTTGTAACTCCTACAAAGAGTCATCGAAATCGGTTCAGCAGTCTAAAGTGTATCTATTTTAACAGTCCTGTTTCGATGTAGAGTGGATAGCGTCATGCCGAAGTGGTCTGGTGTCATGAAAGCTGTGTATTTCTTGTATCCATCATAGTCTTCAATGACCAGTATCTTAAGATATATGGCGAAGGGAGCATTACACTTCCGTCTACTGAACGTCGTGCCGAAGTAGTCTGGTGCCATGAAAACTGTGTATTTCTTACCTGTATCCATCATACTCCACAATGACAGTATCTCAGGATATATGGCGTAGGGAGCATCACGCGTCCTACTACTGAACATCGTGCCGAAGTGGCCTGGTGTCATGAAAACTGTGTATTTCTTACCTGTATCCATCGTAGTCTACAATGACCAATATCTCAGGGTATATGACGTAGGGAGCATCACGCTTCCGTCTGCTGTGGTCTGGGGTTGACCGCTTTCTTCTACTGAATCTCTTGCCGATGTGGTCTGGTTCCATGAACGCTGTAACAAAGAAAACAATAAATACTCTTTTTAATCTTCCAAGACTTTCGCCCATCTTTATTTTTAGAGCTATAGATTTAAATCGCGTTAACCTAACCTAGAGTCACTTGTTTTCTCGCTGCCACGGCCAGGAAGGGAAGGAAAGGGAAGGGAAGGGTCATCTTCTCGCCACCACGGACGGTAAAACCGTTGTCAAACCGTCGATGTATGGTTTTGTGTTCAATCGCATGCTTATATTAAAATAATGATAAGGTTAACATAAACCCGTGTTATTTTGTTTGAAGATTAACGGAACATACAAATTATTCGTTCCGGTCGTTCGATGACGGATACCTACCTACTTGCACTTTCGATGGAAGACACTCACGCGATGCGATCACGGCATCGCACGCCAGTAATCGTAGAACTAGCTGCGCCCCGCGGTTCACCCGCGAAAGTAAAAATGGCGTTATCACGGGCGCGGGCGGCTGAGCGGTTGCACTTTTTCGTTCATTACTCGGGTTCTACTTATTGGATTTCGATGCAAACTACGAGTATACCACGACCTACCTCGAAAATAGAACTATCCAATATTGAAAACCAGATTTCAATCGGATTAGTAGTTTTAAATTGTATAAGGAACAGACAGACAGACATGAATTTTAAAAAATATTTAATTTTGTTCTACTTCTTATCCTAAGTCCCCTAGACCACTTTTTTTAATTTACTTCTAAGTACAGACTTTTTGTCCTCTCTTCCTTTATTTTAAGTATATACATTAGATACTATGAACAACGCTATGAACATACCTACTTACTATGAAGTGAACACCAATAATAATTAAGGCGAACGATTGATAAAATAAAAACTCATACTAGTTTGTTTACTCTGGGTAGGCACTAGCTCGAGTTGCAACATCTCGTAGGCGCCAGTATTTTTCGTTTAATTTTATTTATGTTGCTAACTAGATAAAACTGTATTACCAATTTGAAGTGCAGATTACTACTTATTTCAATACAGAAAAAGCAATATTAAAATATATCCGATTTGTTGTAATATGGAAAACTCTTGTTTTACAGTATTAATTTGATTACCTATTATTTTTGTGTCGTAGAACTAATTGTTTAAACTTTAACTACCAAAACGAAGGCAAAAGAAAGATAAATTAAATACCAAAATATGGTTTCCGTGTATTTTGTAATTAATAAGATATATTAAATTAACAACCTTTTTTGTATAAGATATATTGACAACCAAAATTCTTCGATTCGTCTTCTTAAATATGAGCTCGCAAACTAACTGTGAAGTGAACACCAATAAAATCGGTACCTAATTTGTTTATTCCTGACTTCACTATGAAGTGCAGTCAAAGACAAGCAAACAACAGGAATGTAAGAGGTAAGATGCTGAAGAATATTTCTGGAAATCCTCACGGGATTTAAAAAAAAAATTACTCTACACGGGGTTGGGAATGATGCAGGGGGAGTCTTAGCGGGAACTCGTTGAGGAGATGTGGTGCTAAATTTTCATTTTTGTGAAACCTAGTTCATATGCGTGCAAATTGTTTAATTTCGGGGGCATATTAATCAATTTAGTTTCGTGAAGGTGTACAAGTGGAATGAAAGTGAAAATCGGTGCAAAACATTAACTTAGTGTTGTCTCCAAGGCTCCGTGAAGATTGTTTGTAAATGGCCGCCGTGTTTACAAATGATTCCCTAGACATGACTTTAACTATGACGACTTGACTGTTTCGATGCAAATAACTTGCATAATATATTAGAATACATGACACTGGCTAATTTCCTAATGGGAAAAAATCGGTTCACAACCGATAAGAAATAAAAATAATGATGCAGGGCGATGCTATTTAGTTATTAACTAATTTAAAAATTAAAAAACCGACTTCAAAAAAGAAACAAAAAATAATTAAAAAACAACCAAAAAAAATTGATAAAAAAGACCAAAATAACCTCTACGTAGGTTACCGACTAATTAATCTGTTTTATCATCTGAAGTCGGGCAGCCAAACTAAGTACAATATGGAACCAACCAGTAAAACTGCCCGACTTCAGATGATAAAACAGATTAATTAGTCGGTGGCACTGTACCCTACGTAGAGGTTATTTTGGTCTTTTTTATCAATTTTTTTTTTGGTTGTTTTTTAATTATTTTTTGTTTCTTTTTTGAAGTCGTTTTTTTAAGTTTTAAATTAGTTTTTGATTTTACTCTTTTTAGTATACCTACCTACCTAAAAATCAACAATATTGTTACCGTTATTTTAATTATTGAGGAGTTTGCTGATGAGAAGGTGGTTTCATGTGCCCAATCAATCTGTACTTAGTTCTTTAGGGGTCTATTATTTTTGGTAGAAGTCCAAAATGAGTAATTTATTGAATTCTGGGATACTATCCTGTCCATCATTTCGAAGATACTCATCAGGTTCTTACCAAACTTTTATGGGACCACCTCGAAACTTCCACCTTTCCATTAAAAAAAGAACTATATCAATCGGTCAAGTCATCTTCGTGTAATCGATGAACAATTGAATTGAATACAGCGTTTTAAGGAGCATTCCCGGTCCTCACTTCGAAGATCCTCATCAGATCTTCATCAAATGTTTATGGGACCATCTTGAAGCTCCCATCTATCTATTAAAAAAAGAATCATCTTAATCGGTCAAGCCGTCTTCGAGTAATCGGTTAACATACAAAAAAAAAAAATATTATACATACAGACGAATTGATAACCTCCTCCTTTTTTTGAAGTCGGTTAAAAAAGCTTAAATTGAGGAGCTCCTTGGCCTATCGTAAATGGTCATGCGGGTTAAGCAACGCTTGGCGCGATTATTGCTTGGCCCATCCAATCCATAGTTTGTGTGCCAATTTCAGTGCAGAAGCAGAGTGTGCGACGGGTTCAAATACCAATGAGGGTATCAAACATATATTTTAAAAATATTCTCATTTTAAAATACTACAAAAATCAACAAATTATACAGAAGTTTTTACAAATCAATCTAAAATCCACTTTTGTTCCAGTGAGATTTAATCTATCATGTTAATAAATTGATCTAATTTGAATAGAAATTAGTTTCGTTTTAAATATAGCGTCCATGAGGGAAGTCTAATAAATAAAGAATTAATCTAGTTTTTATACTTTAAGTAGGTATATATCGCGTGAATTTACGATAGGTCAATATTTAGAGAAAAATATTATGATTTTAGTTTAGCTTATATACTAGGATCGTCGCGCCGTTTCACTTGACTTAGATGCTGTGGAAAGCGTTCGGTAATATGAAATATGTTATGAATTAGGTATGGCCCACATATCTGTAATCATGCATTATTAATTTTTGATCTGACTATCTTACTAATATTATAAACGCGAAAGTTTGTATGTATGTGAGGTTGTTACTCTTTCACGCAAAAACTACAGAACCAATTGCGATTAAACTTGGAATATAGGTAGCTGGAACATAGGCTATTTTTTATCCCGATATTCCTGCGGGAACGGGACTTACGCGGGTGAAACCGCGGGGCGCAGCTAGTATTATCATAAACGGACAAATTAGTCTATGCCAAAACATGAAAAAAAAACCTTAGTTTTTTTACAGGAGCAATGGCAAAAAGTATTTAAGGCCATTCTGCCCCGGACTTTCCGTTGTAGAGTCTAAAAATAATTAACTTTTAGGCTGTGTCGGCCAATAGGCCAAATCAAACGAAATAAGTTGTTATGCAAATTATTTAAAAAACTTAATAAAATTAATATTTTAATGGCTCTATCGATAAAAACCATTTACTAATTGCTTGTTGCTATAAGACATTTTACTAATTTTACTGTCTAAGCTAAGGCATTTACCTATGTTGTAGATTGTTATTTTACACTGGTGGTTCTCAGACTTCGGTTTTTCCAGTTTTTATTTTTGAATAGAAAAATCAAGTTCATCAAATATAATTATTATGAATTTAAAATAATGCATGACGTAATAAATTCGATCTGACCTTATGACCCCGACTATCAAGACGCAATAAAGTCACAAAAATTAAAATAAACAAGAATTTTAACATACAAACTAGAATCGAACAACTGGCCACATAGAGAAGCAAAAACTAAACTATTATAATAAATACGGACATGTAAATTACAAATTTGAACGTGGAACGTGTAATTTTTAAATATCGAACTGTAAATGGGAGTTTTGGCGGGAATGCGTTAAGGAGATGTGTTGCTAAATTTTCATTTTTGTGAAACTTAGTTCAAATGCGTGTAAAATGTTTAATTTGGGGGGCATATTAATCAATTTAGTTTCGTGAAGGTGTACAAGTGTAAATAAAAGTGAAAACCGGTGCAAAACATGTACTTTAGCTTAGTGTTTTCTCCAAAGCTCCGTAAACAAACATTGTAAAAAATGGCCCCCTTTTTACAATGATTCCCTCGACTTGACTTTAACTATGACGACTTGACTGTTTTGTTCAATGCAAATAACTTGCAAATATAGATAATACTTGACACTGGCAAATGTCCGAAAGGAAAAGCCATTTTTAAAGAAGAAGAAGAAGAACTGTAAATGTGGCGAGGTGTTGACAGTCAGAGCGATTAATTGCGATTCTAAATTATATAGTGCAGAAAATCGATTAAAAATAATCGATAATGGTGTTTTTTTTTTAAATTTATATTTTAATTTAGTTTATAAGTCAAACAAGAATATACCATAATATTAAATTAGGTACCGTTAATTTTGTGTATGTTATGGAATACACATTGTAAAAACGGAAAAAGTAAACTATAAATTAAATTGCCTAAGTACCTACGAAAGTGCCAAATATGACGTAGTCACCAATTAGAATTTAGCTTGATACCGGTCTACCAAAAACTAACTGTTCAGTAAACTGTAAAAAATTAGAAGAATTACAAATTGAAATAGCTACGAAAACTTAAGAAAACACCAATCACGTATAGGTATCTAAATCTTATTAACGTCTTCACGTAAATATCGCGAATAAATTACTTGTAATAAACATTTCCCGCCAATCCATTTTGTAATGAAAACCTGTTCGGCCATATTGATTTAATCCACACACAGGTGCCTTTCCCGTCAAACGAGTGTGTGATAATAATTACCTATGATTTCCTGCATCACGTGTCGATAAGTTCAATAACGAAATCAATTAACCCATCTATTTGCCATCTTATTTCTCCTGCATGTAATTAAGTATGGTACCAAGTAAGTAGACTATAGGTGTTTATTCGTCAATGGAAGGCACTTCGATTTATGAATGCAAGCTTTTCTTGAAGCCGCTAGATGTCGCTACGTATACGTTATTATTAGAATAGTATTTTTGCGATATATTTAAAAAATAAATAGAGTTATGGTAAGTTCTTTGAAATGTTGTCATAATTATTTTATACCATATCTATTTTATTTAAAAATAAAATTAGAAAATTAATACTTACTTAAATCTAAGTACTTATATTAGGACCATTTTAGGTCCATAGTCTGGCGCTTATATTGAATAAACTTTTTTGTTTAAACTTTTTTTATAATTAGAATAAACTTACATCTATTGTAAATTTATTCCAATGGAAATGTTGTTTCTTTTTTTAATAAAAAAAAAGTAATTTTGGCATCGCACTATACCTAGGTACTTATATTCAAAATATAATCGATTAGTATCTACTACATATTTAAGATAGATTTATCTCAGTTTCTCTTTCTTTTAATCCCAATCACAAGAGCGAAATAAAAGACAAAATTCGTTATTTACAGATTCTCTAAGAAACATTTCCAAATAAAGCTTAAAAACAGTACTAAAATGTAAAAAAAAAATCAAGTAAAATGGCGACTACTACCACTAAATTATTAAATCTTATTGACATTGGTTAAAATACTGGCATATTAATATCATAAATCCGGATTGAACTAATCTTAATTTGGATAATGTTGCGGCAGAATTGCGACATTTTGATCATTTGCGGCGGTAGCCCTCGTTTTAAGTATTCCGATTTCAAAATTTCAAATCTTGTTCTTGATAATAATTTCGGTTTGACTTGTATGAGATGGCATATTTTGCAACGATTTTATACACTTACCTAGTTAAATTTTACCGCGTCTTTATTACGTATTCAAAGAATATAAGCTGAAATCTATCCGTACATTGACTTTGCTAAGCAAAAACTTAATTTGGTAATTTATAAAGCGATCTTCGCAACTATCAAAAGTTTTTGCTTAGTAAAGTTGAAGTTTTTCAAAATTCGAATGTAAACCAATAAAAAAAGTTTCACAAACCTGCGGTTTCACCCGCGTAAGTCCCGTTCCCGCGGGAATATCGGGATAAAAAGTAGGCTATGTGTTATTCCAGGTCTCCACCTACCTATATTCCTAGTTTCATCGCAATCGATTCAGTAGTTTTTGCGTGATTGAATAACAAACATACATACTCACAAACTTTCAGCTTTATAATATTAGTAGGATTATTCTTAACCAACGTTTTGCGTAATTAGCTGTCGATATCCTTGATAAATAAATAAATAGATAACTGCATGACATAAGTAGTTGCTTGTTTAAAGTCTTTATTTAAAAAAAAACCTCCTAATTTCCAAAGATCACAAGTAAATACCACTTTACGTAACGATCAGTAGTCATAACCGGTTCCGATTACCATAATTGATTCAACTCGATAGAACTATCGATTAAGGTAGTAATCGAATAATCGGATGCGCTGTCCCATCACACGTGACTATTGACGCTAGTGTTGCCATGCAACACGTGTGAAAATTATTATAAGTATAGTACAAGAGTGGTATAGTGTAGTGCACGGGTGTTAACTTGAAACTTTTAACCTTAAGGCCCCATACTCACCGTGACGTCACTCAATGACGTGACAGGGATAGGGCTAGCCAATTTCAGATGTGTAAAAGAAGGACGTAAGATCCGACTTTGCAATATTTTAGTGAGTAAAATCAAACAATTTCTAATAACAAGATAACTATTGCTAATTTAGTAAAACTGTTATACCAATTTCAAGTGTAAAAAATAGAGGTTTAAGTACGTCACGTTTAGCTGTAAAATAAAAATTACTGTTTTAAACGAGTTGTTTTAAATACATTTTTTCTATTATAAAAGTTAACCAATCGTGTAAATAAAACTACCAAAATGAAGATAAGAGAATGAAAAATAAAATTCCAAAATATAGTATTTCCGAATGTTTGTAATTATTGAGAAATATTGAGATCCATGCCGCCAATATCGTGAGTATGGCATTTAAGAGAAAAAAAAAATCAGCCCGTTAGTTGACCGAACGAGCGAAGCGAGTGAGGTCCAGTGTAGACGGGCCTGGCGCTTGTATCTTTGTTACTTTGTATGTTTGTTCGACGATAACTTGAGTATCGTAGCTCCAAACTTCATGAATTTTGGTATGCGCATAGTTTAGGTCAATAGAGTTTATAAGTTCGAAGATGAGCCGGATCGGTAGGGGAGTTGGGGAAATAGGGGGTCGAATGATTGCGAAGAAACTTGGTATGCAGATAGGTAGATTAACGTATTTGCTATTCTTTATCTCAATATATCAGCGAGTTCAAGACTTATGCAGGTGAAACCGCGGGACACTAATACATAAACATCAACTTTCGAACGTTTGTTTCCATTTTGCTGCCATTTTTTTAGAAGAAAAGACATCAACGACATTTGATGACCTCTGTGGCGCGTCGGGCGAACGCTTGGCTGCAACACAGAAGGTTGCGGGTTCGATTCCCGCTGGGTGCAAATATTTATGCTTAAAAGAATAAATATTTGTATCTGGTCTGGGTGTTTTTCTATGTATAATATGTATGTATTTACAAAAGAAAAATAAATGCAAGTAATATATCCGTTGTCTAGTCACCGTAACACAAGCTTAGCAGCTTACCATGGGGCTAGAAGGCGCTGTGTGTTGGTCACATAATTTATTATTATTTATTATTATTATTATCAACGCGCAGTCTATTTGTTTGCCCCAAACTATAAAAATATAATCTAGCTAGAGGAATACAAGTCGTGGTCTGATATCTATATTATAAGCTTAGTAACTTAGTTTGAGGCTAGATGGCGCTGTGAGCGATGTCATGCAACTTTCATATTATTGTGTTTATTGTACATTAACAATTTTGTACAGAATTTTATAGCTTAGTAGTACATAAAAATGTCAAGTTAATATCAGAGATCTACACGTATGTGACTTTACAATTTGTAATGGAGTAGTCGTACCTACTAGTAACACGTTTTTGATTTATTATCAATAAAATTAACAATGTAATAACGAAATGACATCTTTATGTCGTCGAGTTTGTGATCTCAGAGGTTGAAAGTCACATACGGCGTCTTTTTTGCAATAAAATGCAATAAAATTGTCACCTACCTAAACTAAGCAGATACCTATATTGTAGTCTGGCTACCATACTTTCATTGCACTTGTACACCTTCACGAAACTAAATTGATTATTATGCCCCCGAAACTAAACAATTTGCACGCATTTGAAATAGGTTTAACAAAAAATGAAACTTTTACACCACATCTCCTCGACACGTTCCCGCCAAAACTCTCGACACGGCGCTTCTTCTTATCGAAATAAAAAATCTTGACACTGGCAGCACTACACTGCCCTCATATAATGTAATACTAAAGAAGAAAAAAAAATCGTGGTGCCCGGATATCTTATTATGTTTGAAAATAGAACACAGATCGTTTGCTATAAAATGAACGAGTAGAAAAATACTTTTTAGACCACCAACAACACATTTCCCCAACGCGTTCCCGCCAAAACTCCGACCATAGACTTACCATAGTCACCCAGATGATCAGTCGACTCCGCCGGGTCTCTCTTGATGATGATATGTTTGGCGCCGTTCAGAGCTCGCTGCAGTCTACTTTGATCTTCTTGACTCCGCTTTTCTAGAACAGAAACGATTTGGGTAGTGAGTTTGTCATGTGTAGGCATAGAAATAGTACTACTTAGTAACTAGAAAGCTTACTTCGTCAAAAAAACGGTCCTGCTTGATGTTAGAGAGACCTCAGTCTGTCCTTTTTTCACTTTAGTCTTCGTCGGTTAGTTAGATAAGGACAGACTGGATCCAACTGGGTTCAACAGGACCGTTTTGATTATACCAAAGCAAGAGAACATGATTGAAATTGATATTTCAAAAGTTGTTAAGTGCTCAGTCTTCTAGGAGCGAAGACGACGTGTCTGTGTGTAGGTAGGTATCCACTAAGAAATTGTTTTTGAAAAATCCCGTGATATCGAAAATTATGCGCTTGTAACC
The DNA here is from genome assembly GCA_949358125.1 of Idaea dimidiata. Taxonomy (NCBI): domain Eukaryota; kingdom Metazoa; phylum Arthropoda; class Insecta; order Lepidoptera; family Geometridae; genus Idaea; species Idaea dimidiata. The sequence goes on from OX442342.1 coordinate 5,470,624, forward strand.
GCAGGGCGCTCCTAGACATAACGTAACTGTGCAAAGACTTTAATATTTTTTACCAATTGACTGATCCAGGATTGCCAGACGTACGAGAAATCTCGTACCATTACGAGATTTAGAGGGTCTGTACGAGATTCAAGATTAACAAAAATCTCGTACACTTTTTTACGAGATTTTAACAATGACGACTTCTTCCGCATACCTATATCAGCCAAAAAGTTAGTTTAGTTAGTAGTAGAAGTAAATATGCAAATTTATTTACTTTTTCTTATCATTAACCATCCAACACAAAACGATCTACTCGGCGCATCACTAAATGCACTACCTCATCACTAATTCATCACAAAACAAATTTCGAACCATCCAAAGAAATGTACGCCAGAATGACAGCTGAAAAGCTATACTCTAAAAATAAAGTTGATTTTACTAACATCCCTGATGTCGAATATAATTAATAAAAAATATGATTTTTAATTGTTTTGTTTGAATTTAACAGCCCCAAGCGCAAAGAATATGACTACACAAGTAACATAGTACAGTAAAAAGCATAAACTCATTAATTTTATTTGAGTTTCTTAAAATTTATGCTTTTACGAGATTATCTGTTGAAATTACGAGATAATTAGCAACCCTGGTACGAGAAAAAAAAATGTCACCAGGCAACCCTGGACTGATCATACGCGTTTTTTCTACAAAACACAACTCACAGTTGCGAGCAGGAGGTGAAGTAATAATTAAACTACGTGATTGTCAATTGCGTTACATTGCGTTACTATTTATACTTAGGTTAAAATCTATAGTGCGTACTTTGACTTTGCTAAGCAAAAACTTTGACATAAGACAAATTTTGTTATTTATAAAGCGATCTTCGCAACTATCCAAAGTTTTTGTTTAGTAAAGTCGAAGTTTTTCAAATTTAGAATGTTAACCGATCGAAGATAATTACCTAAACTTTGCTTTTCTATTGTATTCGTATATTACAAAATGATTTTCGACTATAGATAGATAGATAATAACTTTATTTGTACAAAATACAACATTACAACAAAACACAAATATTTACATTACATGAAGTAAAGACATAGATTAAACGTAAATTTATAAATTATAAATTCCAAATCAAAGTTTATGCTTAGTTTTTGCTAAGCTCAGTCTGAGCAAAGTCAAAGTACGCACTATAGATTTCAGCTTTAGAATCTTGGCTTGTGATTGGCTGAAGCGTTACCTATTACCTAGGAACTTTGTGATTGGCCGTCGTTGCACGAGAGTGCTACTATACAAGGTGAAACAAGTATGCCCTTTTAAGCCGAAAGGGGGTTGTTCTAGACGTCTAGGCGAACAACTTTTTTTCTACGACTTTTGGAAATTCGAAGTAATTTTCGAAAGTTTTAAGTGTAAAGTTTACTTGAAAATCAGCTGTTTCTGAGAGTTCGAGGTCATTGACCTTATGTTGTCCTTTCATTTAGTTTGATGTTTTACATTCATAATTTCAATTACCTTTATTTTTAAAAGCAGCTGTTTTTTCAGTAAAATATAATCTTAAAATTTAAAAAAAAAGTTCGAATTTTCAAAAGTCGTAGAACAAAAGTTGTTCGCCTAGACGTCTAGAACAACCGCCTTTCGGCTTAAAAGGGCATATCCGTTACATCTTGTATAGACATCTTAGGTATTATTTTCATGAGGAAAACTTATGAGCATTCAATTGGTTTTATAGTCTATGTAACTTACTGATGGGCAGGCCCGTATCAATAGAGACCATATCAGCCATACTGCTGGAATCCATGAACATCTCATCATCTTCTGCTGACGCGGTGATCATCGAGTCCGGGATCGGTCTGATCACCAGGTCGTGGCCGATTGAACCTTCCTGTAGGAAAGATTCTGTTTTAGTACATTTGTTGTTATGGCGGCAACAGAAATACGTCGTGTATGAAGATCGAATTTGTTACTTATTATTAGATAGAATTACTTTGGAACCTTTTGTTATTAAATATTATAGTAGAATAATGCTCCGGTTCCACTATAGCCCTAAATATGCGACAATGTGAATCATATTATGATCAATGTAAAAAAAATATATATGTATTTTGACGATTGTAAAACACGATCACAAAAAAAACCCCATGAGTTTCTTCTGGCTTCTTCTCATCTGAGGGCGCGTTCCGAGGCCACACTGGAGTCAAAGTTGTAAGAACACTCGACGTATTTAAAGTGATCAACAGTGAGTGATCATTACTTCCAATTAAATAAAATAAAAAATTGACTTTGACTTTGTTTAGCTGTCACACTCATGAGATAATAATTTAATCTGGTGACACAGAAAGGACAGTGGAGTCTTAGAGGTAACAATATTGTCAGAGATTCAGGGGCTTTTCATCCGACTACCTAATTAAGTTTTTTTTTATTTTTATTTTGACTAGCTGTTAGCAAAAATAGCGCATCATAGCCGACTTTTTCGTTCATTACTCGGGTTCTACTAGTTGGATTTCGATGTAAAGTATAACATGGGGTACCTCGAAAATAGAACTATCCAATTTTGAAAACCAAATTTCAATCGGATTAGTAGTTTTTAAGTGTATAAGGAACAAACAGAGAAACAGACAGTCAGACATGAATTTTAAAAATCATATAATTTTGTTCTACTACTTTTCTTAAGTCTCCTAAACAACTATTTTTTTTTAATTAATTCTAGTACAGACTTTTTGTCCTCCCTTCCTTTATTATAAGTATAGATAGAAGATTTCGCGTAAAAGGAACATGGAATATGTTTGAGCGTTCCTTTTCTCGTTATTTTCAGCGTTATTTTATTGTCATCTTAAAGCGCGAGAAAATAAAATTAATTAAGTAAAATACATAAAAATCCCCGGCAAGTCCAACAAAAAAAAACCATAAATAATTTATTTTTTAAAGTTGTTTTTTATTATTTGTGGCTTTTTTGTATTGCTTTTTATAAGCAGGACTAAAAAAGTCCAACATCTCAATGAGTATGGGTTTGTTTCAAAGTTTAGTCCTTGAGGTGACATACTCGCGATATTGGCGGCAGGGATCTCAACATTTTTTAGTAATTACAAAATTCGGAAATACTATTTGGTATTTTATTTTTTGTTATCTTATCTTTATTTTGGTAGTTTTCTTTAAACGATTGGTTAACTTTTGTAACAGATTTTTTTAAATCTAAAACAACTCGTTTAAAACCGAAATTTTCATTTTACAGCTAAACGTGACGTTTTTAAACTTCTGCTTTTTCTATATTAAAGCATAATAACATAGGTACACTTGAAACATAGTTATCTTGTTATTAGGAATTGTTTGATTTTATTCACTAAATTATTGCATAGTCTCATCTTGTGTCCTTCTTTTACACATCTGAAATTTGCTAACCCTATCCCTGTCACGTCAGTAGGTGAGTATGGGGCCTTAACATTCCGTGGATGTTGACGTCTAAAGAGAATTGACTAAACCGGCATGTTAATTCAAAGGATCCATTGTAGTCTTGAAGTAAGGATTTTGTACACGTCCTAAAACGGTATAGTTAACTTTGAAATAACTCTGCGGGACGTGACTGGACAAACGTGGAAGAAATCATATATTTTACTAGCTACTGCCCGTGGCTTCGATCGTATGTCCTGCAAGAAACAGGATAAGAATAGGTTTGGAATAAGATTGAATAGGTTAAGAATCATCCCGCCGCCATTTTGTGTTTACTAATTTCCATGTCTATCGCTTATGAGAATAAAAAGTTTCGTACAAAATTTAACACCTCTTTTATAGGTATTAAATCTTAAAAATAAATATTTGTATCTGGTCTGGGTGTATACTGTATTTCTATGTATAATATGTATGTATTTACAAAAGAAAAATAAATATAAGTAGTATATCCGTTGTCTAGTCACCGTAACACAAGCTTTAGCAGCTTACCACGGGGCTAGATGGCGATGTGTGTTGGTCACAGAATTTTATTTATTTATTTATGTTGTAGCATACGTCACTATCTAGCCCCAAACTAAACAACTAGGCTTGTAGTATGAGTACCTAGTAGACAATGGATTTAATAGGTTTTTTTTTATAAATTACAAATACATTTGCCGATATGATATATTTAGACACAAAATTCTAGGTATACCAGATAAAACGCAAACACAAAATACTTATTACAATTGTAAGGGGTGCATGTTCATGTCCTGTCAATGCAGAATATTGAAAAGCATGTCTCCAAAATACAAATTTTCTAACTCAATTATCATATTTTATTACATGAATTCTTAGGTAATGCTAGAATAGCATGACAGCACGAGAAACATTTTGTCGAGTCGACATAAGGGTTCCGACTCTTTTTCTCGTCGTTTGAGAAACAAGACCGATGAGACCTTTTTTTTTATACTTAATAGGCTAGCATTTTACCTCATCTCACCTGATGGGAAGCAAGGATGAAGTCGGTTATGAAGCATGCTTACCTAGAAGGTACCTATTCACTCTAGACTTGAAGACTTCAAGGTTATAGCTTTGGGGAAACTGCAAAGCCGGCAGAGAATTCCACTTTTAGGCAAGAAAGGTGGAGGCGTGACGCTTTGTACGCGAAATTGGAACGTTTCCCAGATGTGGATGGCAACCAACCGTACCCCTCGTGGTCTTAAAATAACTTGATGAATTTATATATTTGGTTATTCATGTATTTTCATAGTATTTTAACCTTCTCCAGATCACACCTATTTAATTATATATTAATATCATTACTCACAACCTGCCACTCATGCTAAAACAGATTAATTCCATCCATAGGTTGCCTGGAAGAAATCGCTTCCAGCGATAAGGCCGCCCATTTGTGCAATTTACGTTTAATCTGTCTTCACTTCATGTAATTTAAATATGTGTGTTTTGTTGTAATGTTGTATGTTGTACAAATAAAGTTATTATCTATCTTATCTACGAGTAGGTATCTATCTTGATGTCGACTCGACAAATGTTTCTCGTGCTGTCATGCTAGCCTGACTGGTACAGTAACTAAGTTCTGATACTCACGACAACAAGCTTCCCGTGTTTAGGATGACGTCGGATCAGCAAGGCGGCTCCGTTCTCCTCATCCTGGTACAGTTCACCGAACTCCTCGTCGTCTTCCTGTGGACAATTTCATTTGTTACTCATAGTTGTAAGATATTACATCTTGCAAGTAACCTATATACTTTGACCTGTCGTCAGTATACCCGGGTTTATCATGGCATTGCTTAGAATAAAATTTATCCACGGATTTACCGGCCACAGTGGTGTATTTATCTAGGTTACTAGCTTTTGCTGAAGAAGTATTAACTTACATCCTATATTTTATCCCCTTGGGGGTGGAATTTATCATAATCCTGTCTTAGCAGATGCCTACGTCATGACATCTACCTGCATGCCAAATTTCAGCCCGATCCGTCGAGTGGTTTGGGCTGTGCGTTGATGGATCACTACGTCAGTCAGTTAGTTTGTATCTTTGAGTTTTATATATTTAGATAGCAGTCACATTGGTGGATTTGGTGAATTTATTCAAGTATAGGGGTTTTTCTTCTTCTTCTTTGCGTATAGTGGTCTAGCTCACCTAGTGTTAAAGTTTTCAGGTCGCCCTAAGGCCTCTAACTTGACCTAACGACTGTTATCAGAGAAAACAAACCGGGACCAACTGCTTAACGTGCCTTCCGAAGCACGGAGGGGCTTGAGAAAATGATTTTTAGCCACACAAATTTCAGACACCCATCCAAGTAATGACCGTCCAAGCGTTGCTAAGCTCGCACGACCCGTTCTAGATCGGCTGGTATTCCTCTATATAGCTCCTATATAGCTTTATAGCTCCTATATATCCACTATTTAACTCCTCGAGTATAGGAGTAGTGTCGGCGACGTTATAATGGTTTGTAGCTTGAGTTAGGGAAGCTTAAGTATCTCGGGATAAATTCTGCAAGTCCTAATACAAAGACGCATTTGCCCCAAAATAAAACAAAAAAGCTTTGCAAAATGGTGAAAAGTTGATGATAAACTATGGTTTATTCTTTTAAAGGTATGATTTTATTTCGATAAAAATTTGTGGAGATCTGCCCTCTTATTTATAAACCCTAATTAATGCGCTGCATAACTATGCATCGTTTGTCTTATTCTGTCACATGAAGTTTCAAAGTTGACAGACAGAGACAAAAGTCACATAACTCAGTCATGTGTAAATAATATAAGGGTGTTAAAGTGCAGTTTAAAAAAATAAATTATATAGGAGTTGTATTGGCTGATATTACCTTTAATAGTATGTATAATATGTTGTACCTAAGTATGTAGGTAGGTAACTGTATGTATGACACATGCATGACACACTTACATTTTTTACCAATTTATTAATAAAAAATTTATAAAATAAAATAAGTATTTATTCAGGCAATTATGGACCCATACAGTGTGAAAATTAAAACATTATAGTCATAAATTAGAATTACGATTAGTCAAAAAACCTTGGCAATGTTATCTATAACAGATAAGTATGTGTCTACCTAAAGCCTTGAAAGTTCGATTGGAATCGCAAGAGGTGGGGTTTCCTTCCGTCTCTTTACCTAGAACCTTGCGAAGGTCTTTCAGGTTAGGTTACTGACTTTTGGCTGGCGAGTAAATACCCAGCCATACCTGGACATTCTCCCCTTATACCCCCTTACTTATAAACGCTAATTAATGCGCTGCATGCATCGTTTGTCTTTTACTATCACATGAAGTTTTAAAGTAGACAGACAGAGACAAAAGTCACATAACTTAGTCATGTGTAAATAATATTATATAAGTAAGGGAGTAGGTATATGAGCTAAACTCAGAACCTGTTTTTTTATATTTTGAGGTTATATTTCACTGAAAAAACAGCTATTTTTGAAATAAATTCAATTAAAGTTTAAATTATAGTAGACCAAACTAAATCAAAGGACAACTTAAAGATCAATGACTTCTAACTCTGGGAAACAGCTTATTTTCAAGTATGCTTTATATTCAAAAAAATGTAATACTAAGTACTTCGAATTTCCACTAGTTGTAGAAGAAAAGTTGTTCGCTTAGACGTCTAGAACAACCCCCTTTCGGCTTAAATGGGTATCCTCGTTACACCTTGAAAACACATTAAGAAAACCACAGATAAAGCGAGGTACAAAATTTTTCGTATGAAGCTACTAGTATGAAGCAACCGATGTATTTTAGGTTTGTTGCAATCACATATTTTTATACCATTGTACATACATATACATATTGGCCTTTTTATCTAATTTTAGATGATTAATACAACGTAAGCAACTTTTTTAATCCGTGCAATTTATAGCGCTATAGTGCCCGGGACATTGTTAGGTGGAGTAGGTTTGCCCAGCACCTATACCACACTCCCAGCCTAGTCAGCCATGCCCAGAGGAAAGAACTGGTCAATACGTCTGGAGCTAACTAAGTCGTGGGTTTCCTCACGATGTTTTCCTTCACCGTATGAGCGATGTTATTTACGCACATAAGTTTTCTGCGCAGCTGAGATTCGAAACCACGACCTTCGGAATGAAAGTCGGAGTATCTACCACTAGCCCAACACCGCCCATACTATTGTAAAGTATAAATATTTTAGCTACTTCTTACTAATATTATAAACGCGAAAGTTTGTATGTATTTAAGTATGTATGTATGTGTATATTTGTGAGTTTGTTACTCTTTTACGCAAAAACTACTAAACTAATTGCGATGAAACTTGGAATATAGGTAGCTGAATACCGGGAATAACACACAGGCTACCCGATTTTCCCGCCGGAACGGGACTTACGCGGGTGAAGCCGCGGGGCGCAGCTAGTAATATTACGAGTATAAACGCGAATGTTTATATGTATGCATATCTATTTTGTCTTTGTCACTCTTTCACGCAAATAGTACTGAACCGATTGCGATGAAACTTGGAATATAGGTAGCTGGATACCGGGAATAATACATAGACTACGTTTTATTCCGATAAACCCGCGGGAACGGGACTTACGCGGGTAAAACCGCAGGGGGCAGCTGGTAGTTCATATTTCGCAAAGGTAATTCATTTCACATATCCGAAGGTCTCAAGCAATGTACATACCGAGTAGCACTCGCTCCGACCCTCAAAAGGTCATAAACGAGGAAACATAAAACCACAGAATTCGGTTTTAATTACTTATTCTTTCCGCAGGTAATTGTGCGCGACAAATTTTAATTTGACGTTACAATGCACGGAAATGGTGGGGCGAAGGCTTCATGGTTTTAATCATATTTGATGAAATCTGAAGGGTTTGTTTGATTTATACTCGTATATCTACATGTACCATCTCAATTTATCGCAGCCTGTAGTTTTAAACGGGTGGTTAGAAAATTACTGTGCTTTTGCTTAGAGCTACTTATTGTATAACAGATTAAATACTTCTTTCCGTCAAAATATATGGTATGACCCATCTACACTTAAAACATAGTACATAGAAAGGCTTTGGCCTGGGACACAGTATGAAAACTACATGCAAATGCTCGAAAACGAAGCCTTAAGACGGCGATAGATGATAATTATCGGTCCTTGTCCGATTGCATATAAATGAGCGAGATGGAATTGCATGAAAAAATCTACAATTTCTCGTAAAATCAATCAATAAAATAATATTTTTATAAAATGCGATGAAGAGGTTCTAGGTATTATATTTTCTAATATTATGATGCCTATAAGAAAAAAGAGTGGTTAAGGACTTAGAAGAAAAAAATATTTATTTTGTAAAACAGGGGTAACTTTGCCACTTATAATAGTGGTATTTAAAGTTATTTTTCATTGTTTTTAAAATGAAGGGAACACTTCTTGTATCATGTACAATAACATCATACATTGTTTAAAGATCTATTTGATACCGGTTATGAAGAAAACTATTCAATCGGAAGGGATTTTACATCAGTCGCGTGCTTAAGGGGGTTTCGCGTAGATGTCAGTACTGAATGCCGCATCACGACCGCATCACGACCAGTATGTACTGTCAGCAAAGGACTTAGGGTACCAGATGCATATTTTAAAGTTTTAGTTTTATCAATAGCGGTTTAGTTTTTTTCGGATATTCCATATGGAATTACTACCAATTAGGACGCTTTACTGATATCAAGCAGAATTTTAAACAATTACTGAACCATTATTGAAAATCATAAAACTTTAAAATGTGCAACTGGTACCATCAGCCCTTTTCGGACGTACAGTCCGAAAAGGGCTGTACAGTTTCTGTACAGTTTCCATAATTATTTGTTTTTCCTATAATTGGTAAGCGCACTTGTCCATCTTTAGAAAAATGTTACTTTCTGAATTAGCTTTAGTGTATCGTACTGTTGGTGAACCTAATAAATAAATAAAATAAATAATAAAATAAAATTATTGTGTGCTGATTGTGTGCAGTTTGCATACTGCTCCCTTTATGTAGGCACTGTGTTTAGAGTTTTTAAGACGTCTAACTTAACCTCACGACTGATATCAGAAATACAAGAGGGGAAAAACACTAGACTTCAAAAAATTATTGTATTCGTTACAATTTGACATGATTGTTTTGAATCGTTTTACAAATGCCTATCAATTTATAAGGCTGTGTGACGCGGCGGGCGAATGCCCGACTGCAATCCAGAAGGTTGAGGATTCGATTCCCACCGGCTACAAATTTAATGTGCATCTTTGAAAATATACAGGGTTACGGGTTTCGAATCCAAAACCGTTCAGGAGGTGATTCTCCACATCAAAACGAAAAACTTTTGGTCTACGACTTTAAGAAATTCGGAGAAGTATTCGAAAGTTTTAAGTTTAAAGTTTACTTGAAAATCAGCTGTTTCTTAGAGTTAGATGTCATTGACCTTAAGTTGTCCTTTCTTTTAGTTAAGTCAACTACAATAAAATTGATATTAGGAGTGGGTCGTCGTCGAATTTTTCGAGAACGAAACGCAACCGTTTTCTGGCGAACGAAAACTAGTCGGTTGTCGTTGCAACTGGTTTCAAGAGGTCGTAAGAAATTCAATTTTTCGTTCTCCGGAACCGCAACTGGTTTTTGGACAACGAAGACGAAAAGTAGTCGGGTCGTTGCGAAGACAGTTCTCGTTGCATGCAACTGATTTTATGAAGGCGGCGGCAAGAAAAGAACGTAGGTTATCAAACTGTAGGCTATGAATCATGCCGCGAACGAAAACGAGTTTAATTGTTATTACACTAAGGACTCTAATTCATCGACAAAACGGCTACATATTTTATTTCGCGAATGAAAACAAGTTTTATTGTTAATGAATTAAGTACTCTTTTTCATCGACAAAACGGCTACATATTTTATTATGGAACAGAACGCGAACGAACGTGAGAGAGTTGTGTGCAACGAGCGACGACGATCGGCGAGACGCGACAACGACAGAGCGCGACGTTCGATGTCTGTCTAGGTGCAAAGACTAGTTCGCGCAACGAACCGTTTCAATCCGAAACAGAAAACGGTTCCATCGTCCCAGAGCAAAAAACGGTCCTTAGAAACGGTCCGTCTTCGCAACGCCCACCGCTAATTGATATTAACTATTTTCAAAAACAGTTGTTTTTTTTAGTGAAATATAACCTCAAAATTTTCAATTTTTTTTATCGAATTTCCAAAAATCGTAGAAAAAAAGTTTTTCGTTTTGATATGGAAAATCACTTCTGATCGGTTTTGGATTTGAAACCCATAACCCTGTATATTTGTATTAAAAATATAATGTGCGTATGTGACTTTGTTACTCAATCACGCAAAAACGACTAAACCGATTGCGATGAAACTTGGTATATAGGTAGCTGGAAACCTGGAACAACACATAGGCTACTTTTTAGCACGATAATCCCGCGGGAATCGGACCGTGGGGCGCAGCTAGTAGAGTTCTATAGAGGAGTCTACCCTTTATGCCCAATGTCTTTAAAGATTTCAAAAGATCGATGAAAAACTGAAACACTGAAAAATTGACTTTAATTAATTTCAACTCATAGAGTAGGTAGCTACTTTAAATAGAACCAAGTCAAAGATAGTCACAGTGAAACCTAGCCAATGGGCCCCTACCATGATGTCTTATATTATAAGTCGTCGTTATTTGACTATAAATAAATAAATCTCATAATAAATATAAAATATATTATGACGGCCTCTGTGGCGCGTCGGGCGAACGCCTGACTGCAATGCAGAAGGCTGCGGGTTCGATTCCCGCCGGGTGCAAATATTTATGCTTAAAAATAAATATTTGTATCTGGTCTGGGTGTCTTTCTATGTATAATATGTATGTATTTACAAAAAAAAAAGTATAATATGTAGTATATCAGTTGTCTAGTACCCATAGTACAAGCCTAGAGCTTAATTTGGGGCTAGATTGCGCTGTGTGTAATGTCGTGCAATATTTATTATTTATTATTATTTATTTATTATGAAACGTATCAAAAGATCAAGGTTGAGACGTGTACAATTGTACATAACCTATCTCCTTTTAAGTTCAAATAAAGATGAGATGATAAGTTAATACCTAACCTAAACAGTTTGTGCTCCCTACTGCCTAGTTTCATATCACGTATTCAGATGTTCCCACGGTCGATCACGAGATGTTGCGACAAATTCTAAAAGAGATAGGCGTGATGAGAGAATTTTCTATAAACTTGAAGCTTCCCGTTCAGATATTCCGCGCTACCATGCGCGTTTGTCGTTGCTATGTCATCCTTTTGTCGTCCAAAAAAATAAAGTTAATTTATAATAAAAAATATCCCGACTGCTTTTAAAAAACAGATCATTTAAAAAGTTCTTTTTTTTTTGTTTGTTTTTCTTTTTTTCTGAAGGTCGGTTTATTATTTAGTTATACCCCTATACTAACCCTGTAGGTACCAATTTTCATTCCTATCGGTTCCGCTAATCTTGAGATATCTAACACGACTTTCGTTTTTATAGCTGCGTCCCGCGGGATTTACCTCGTAAGTCCCGACCCCGTAAGAATATCGGGATCAAAAGTAGCCTATAACCTTCCTCGATAAATGAACTATCAAACACAAAAAGCATTTTTCAAATCGGACCAGCAGTTCTTGAGATTAGCGCGTTCAAACAAACAAACAATCAAACTCTTCAGCTTTATAATATTATAGTATAGATTATTGATAAGGGTCAAATATCTTCTATGGTTTTTGCGATTTTGCATAATAAAACACTTTATTTATCGGGTTAAACCAAACCAACCACCCCAACCTCACCGTCAACCTTGAAAAAGCCAACTGTAAAGTTGGCGAAAGCTCGGTTCGTTTAAAATCATGAATAAAACGCGATTCAACTCGATAAATAAAGTGTTTTATTAAGTGGGGGTCATTTATAGCAGGGGTGGATACTTTAAGTCTTTGAGGTCTGAAGCCTCAGCATTTTGAACATCTCGGGTCGCGTCTGAAAGAGGTTTTCATAGGTTTTATTATTATAATACTTTGCTTGCTTGTTTGCTTGCTACCATGGGATCAAACATCTATTTTTTATTTTATTTTAAATGTTTGAAAAGCATTAGGTAGGAAATTTTCCTTCAACTAACATAATATTGCAAAAAAACATTTTGTAATATTCTCTCCATCCTAAAACCTGTTTCGTATACCTATCATTTTGCAACATTAACCGTTGTATTTCAATCTAAAATCAATAATTGACATTTAAGACGCCTATTTTTTATGTAAAATGCTTGAAATCAATAGACATGAATATATTTATCTGGTGTCAGTATTATCACAAGAAATAATATTGATAATATATACCTATCTAAAATGTTACAACAAATATTCAAATTTCAAAGCTACTTTCCAAGTATAACCAACTAGCTGCGCCTCACGGTTTCACCCGCGTAAGTCCCGTTCCCGCGGGAATATCGGGATAAAAAGTAGCCTATGTGTTATTCCCGAAATCCAGCTACTTAAATTCCAAGTTTCATCGTAATCAGTGTAGTAGTTTTTTCGTGAAAGAATAACAAACTCACATACATAAATACATACAAACTTTCGCGTATAAAATACTAGCTGCGCCCCGCGGTTTCACCCGCGTAAGTCCCGTTCCCGCGGGAATATCGGGATAAAAAGTAGTCTAAGTGTTATTCCCGGTATCCAGCTACTTATATTCCAAGTTTCATCGCAATTGGTTATGTAGTTTTTGCGTGAAAGAGTAACAAACTCGCATACATACTTACATACATACACACTTTCGCGTTTATAATATTAGTAAGAAGTAAATAAATAAAAAATAAATAAATAAGTCCTGTGACGAGCACACAGCGCCATCTAGCCCCGTGGTAAGCTGCTATGCTTGTGTTACGGTGACTAGACAACGGATATACTACTTATAATATAGTAAGATAAGAAGTAAGATGTCATTTACTCCCGTCGAGTTCAACTCGACGTCGCGCGTCGATTTGGGAATACGATGCTTTCGATTACGGAGTTGGAAAAAGCTGCCGCGCAAGGAGCGAGCAGAAATTGTCGACGTTAAAGCCATAGACAATTTCTGCTCGTTCCATTTTTCATTTTCATGCAATGCCATCTCGCTCATTTCTATGCGAACGGACAAGGACCGATAATTATTATCTTTCGTCGTCTTAAAGGGCCATTTAGCACTTAATCTAGATGAAATGAATAGAGCGCAACATTAATCCTATTTGTATATTTCTATGGGTGTATTTCTATGTATAATATGTATGTATTTACAAAAGAAAAATAAATATAAGTAGTATATCCGTTGTCTAGTCACCGTAACACAAGCTTAGCAGCTTACCATGGGGCTAGATGGCGCTGTGTGTTGGTCACAGAGTCACAGGATTATTTATTTATTTATTATTTATCCGTAGTAGGTATTTATGACTATGTATTCTTGTTCTTTGTGTCAATGACCGCAGTAAATATTTACTTAGGGATGATTTATATTAGACCGTTTCGAGGCCGTGCCGGGTCCGAGCCTTTGTTGTCGTTGTCCATTTGTCTTTGACGTTGTCCATTGCTTGGCCGCCACTCGGTTGCAACAGACTGATCGACTGCTCACCGAGCAATGGACATCGAAGCTCGGCCTAGTGACGGTCTAATAAAAATCATCCCTTAATTATAAAAATGAATCCCTATTTTGCGTGGTCACGGCATCACGCTTTAACGGCTGAACCGACTTCGATAATTCTTTTTGTGTTGTGTTTGTTATGATCAGGAGAATGTTCTTATTGGACAAAAAAATGCTAAACCGTTTTTGATGAAACGGATATCGGGACTTATGCGGGTGAAACTAGTATTAATTTAATGATTACGAAAGTGTAAACCTTCCTGGACCAAAAGTCAGCCACAATTAATTGGTGGGAATATTTGCACGCTTATCATCTTTTACGACGTCAAGCCAGCATTCCTGGGGTGTCCTCAATCTGCCGCGGCCGGGCGAAGGCGTCATAGTAAAACATTTGTTTCTAGTGGGGACATAGCGATATATCTAGAGTAAATAGATTTATATTGCCTCTGTGATGCGGCGGGCGAAGCTCGGATAGCAACGCAGAAGGTTGCGGGTTCGATACCCGACGGGAACAAATATTTCTGCTGACTATAAATGTTTGTTTCTGGTTCTGGGTGTTTTCCATTTATCATATTATTATGTATGTATTTACAAAAAAATAGTTTAATATCCGTTGTCTAGTACCCATAGTACAAGCCTAGTGCTTAGTTTGGGGCTAGATGTAATGTGTAATGTGCCCTCTGTGTAATGTTTTGCAAATTGCAATATTATTATACAAGGTGTTACGGGTATGCCCTTTTAAGCCGAAAGGGGGTTGTTCTAGACGTCTAGGCGAACAACTTTTGTTCTACGACTTTTGAAAATTCAAAGTACTTTTCGAAAATTTTAAGTGTAAAGATTACTTGAAAATCAGCTGTTTCTTAGAGTTCGAGGTCATTGACCGTATGTTGTTCTTTCATTTAGTTTGGTCTACTACAATCAAAACTTCAATTAGCTTTATTTTGAAAAGCAGCTGCTTTTTTTCAGTGAAACAAAACCTCGAAAGTTAAAAAAAAGTTTGAATTTTGAAAAGTAGTAAAACAAAAGTTGTTTGCTTAAACGTCTAGAACAACCGCCTTTCGGCTTAAAAGGGCATACCCGTTACACCTTGTATATCATTTTCTATCCACTCTAGACATGAAGACTCCCAAGTATGTTACTATTTTAGGACCGTACCACAGTTTAACTCATCGAATCACTTAATCGACGGTTTTTATGGCGGGTGTTAGTTAAATTCTAGGAAATTACCCGCCAATTAAATGGT
Source organism: Idaea dimidiata (assembly GCA_949358125.1). Taxonomy (NCBI): domain Eukaryota; kingdom Metazoa; phylum Arthropoda; class Insecta; order Lepidoptera; family Geometridae; genus Idaea; species Idaea dimidiata. The sequence goes on from OX442342.1 coordinate 5,485,906, forward strand.
ATTATTTGTTTAATCATAATTGGACCGGATCGGTTTACTTTGAACCGACTTTGAATTTAATTGGAAGTTACCGGATGTGCGCGGATTTTAATTTTTTTAAGTTGTTTCACGTATACTTAAAAAAAATGCTTTCTAAAAATTTCGCACCCGACAGGATCCGGGGCCGAATTGGAAAAAGGCATTGGGACGGATCCCCATAGATGCAGGTATATCAAATATAATCAAAAACGGGTTGTTTCACGTAGATTGACCAAATCTATCCCAGGACAGGACTGCTTGGAAGGATGTTAGGGAGACTTTTGCCCAGCATTGGGACAATATGGGTTTAAAAAAAATACTAACACTAGGTTAGGTACATAGACATGTAAATTAGATTTTTTTTATATGTTTCCGCGATATCGGACTGAAATTAATAGTAGTTTATGCACCGAGGTACTAAAGCCCTGTCTTAAATAGCGGGCGTCATATTGAATCCAAAGCGTACGAAGGACTCTAGAGAGTTAACTCCCGAGCGCAGCGAGGGTGTTAAAAACTTAATTATGTACCTAGAGTTCTGAGTGAAGCGTGGGATTCAAGCGCCCAAAATAAAGACAGGCTTTATTACTGAGGTGAATACTTTACTTTACACATCAGCTACTGCGAGACAATAAAGCTACAAAAATAAGCATTTAACTATCAACAAAACAATAGATTAATGCAACGTGTTTGAATATAAGAATCAGCTCAACATTAATTTAATTTCACAATCTTACAACAAAATGACGAAACCAAACATCGGCCTTAGCCGATGACAAAAAAAGTTGGGGCTTCATATTAATTAAAACTTTTTGCCTTACCCTTCCGTCGACATAAAAAATTAAGAAAAATAGCCCAGTTTTTTTTATGTGTTATGTCTAGGTGGCCAGTTTGAAATGGCCGTATGCTACCAGAACCTTAGTTCCAAATTTAAATTACTTTATGCCCTAGGGTTATAATGAGCACTTTATGCACCTAGGGAATAAAGACTCGCTTTACGTTGACCTTTTTGGTCAAATAAAGTAACTTTGTAGAGCAGTAGGTGTGTAATAGTAGATTGTATACCAAGGGAGAAAAGACTATTTTTACGGCGAGAGTGTTTTTTGAATCCAGGGAGAAGCGCAGGATTCTTTAGTAGAATCCTGAGCGAATCGAGGGATTCAAAGTACCTCACTCGAGCTAAAAATAGTATTTCCTCCTGAGGTAGACATTCTACTTTTCATCGCCCTCTATGACTAACCTTATTCCTTGTCTATTCGTAGTCTGTTCCAAGACTACCTTGTTTATTCCTAGATATTCCTAGTCCTAGTCCACTCTTAGTCTACTCCTATTCGATTCCTAGTAATTCCTCATCTATTTATATTCTATTTCTAGTGGAACTCCTTGGTGATTGGAACTTTTTAACATGTACATTACACATTCCAAACCAAATTTTCACATTCCAAATTCATATCGCTCCGGCCAATCAGTAGCTGGAAAAGTAAAATCCCTGCTAAGAGGGAGGCAAAACGTTTTGCCGGCGAGTTAGTGTGAGCGCCAGCAGAGGGCTAGTTCCAGCCTAGTTTACAGGGATTGGATTAGCTCTTTTCGAATAGATGTGATGAAAACTTATTTACACTCAGTTTACACCTGAGGAAGAGTCTGTTAAGATCTGGAAATGTATAAAACATTGAAAAATCCTTACTAATATTATAAATGCGAAAGTAATTCTGTATGTCTCGCTGTTACGCTTTCACGTTTAAGCCGCTGAACCGATTTTGATGAACTTTGGTAACATAGATAAACGGAACTTTGGTGAAGGACATAGGCAACTTTTTATCCCGATATGCGCGGAAACTGCGGGGCGCTGCTGGTGCTTAATATATTAAAACCAACGCGCTTAATGAATGTGCGATTTTCGCGCACATCCGGTGCCCAGTCCTTTTAGATAAGTAAATTATATAATGCGATCTGATTCCGGAACTTAATAATTGCCCCAATTATGTAAAATAGGTACCTAAAGGTATCAGCTTACATAAAGCACAGAAAATAGGAGAGTCCTAGGGATATGACTTATGTACTAGGTACTGTACTTATGTATTACATAAGGTACCGACCGATCCGACCGAACATCAGTTGGTACTGATAATTTTAAGTACTATATACGTTCAAGACGAAAATACAAAGAATATACCCTAATGAGAATATTTTGCTATTGAATACGCAAATTAAAAAGACCCTATACCATATGATCTCCTAATATTGAATTAGGATTCTTTATTTATTTATTTTTTATTTTTTTTGAACTTGTTTGTTAACATGTGTATGAATGTGGCATTAATTCTTGATATTTATATGCGAAAGCATCTAAGTGGTGTATAGGTATTATTTTTGTTAAATTATCTGTTATTGTTACCGTTTGCTTTCCGAATAAATTAAAATTAAATTAAATTAAAATAGCAGTAGGTCCTGCAAATCATTCAGCTTAAAAAGTTAAATATTAAAACACTTTATTTATCGGGTTTTATCGTATCAACCTTGAAAAAGGAAACTGTAAAGTTGGCGAAAGCTCGGTTCGTTTAAAACCATGAATAAAACGCGATAAAACCCGATAAATAAAGTATTTTATTATGCAAAATTGCGAAGTTAAGTAAAATAGTGAAAAAAAAAACATCAATCAAGTAGGAACCTAAGTACTAATAAAAAAAACATACATTCATAAAAAGAAAACCTGTGTTTGTCTTTAAGTTGTCGGGATATTTTTAATAATTTTCTTTTTGCGAGACAAAACAATTCATTTTACCAATCTAATTTTTCCAATGGGTCCCGACTGTGAGTAATTTTTTACTCATTTATTATGTATTCTGTGTGTATCGATTACAAAACTATTATTACTTAGCGTAATTTCAAATTACGCTAAGTAATAATAGGCTGGGCTTGTTTTTTTCTTTTTGGTTTTTTTGTTGTTTCTATGCGTATTTTCTAATCGAGTTTTTTACGCAGTCGAGTTTTTTGTTTTTTTTATAAATTATTTTTTTTATTTTACGCTTTTTAGTTATTTTCATTTATTGATGGTAGGTAAGTCTCGTAATCTATTCATTTCATTAGGGGGTTATAATGTACTAGCTGCGCCCCGCGGTTTTACCCGCGTAAGTTCCGTTCCCGCGGGAATAAAAAGTAGCCTTTGTGTTAATCCAGGTCCCCCAGCTACCTATATTCCAAGTTTCATCGCAATCGGTTTAGTATTTTTTGCGTTAAAGAGTAACAACCTCACATATATACATAGGTACATACAAACTTTCGCGTTTATAATATTAGTAAGATTCTATTTCAGTTAGGGTTTAGTTATTTATTGTTTAAATTTATTATTATTCTTTTAACGTTTTTAGGTACCTAAGTGTTATTAGGCTTGTATTCAGCAGGTAGGTACAATTTATGTAAATATTTTTTATTTATATCAATAAATTCCTGTCACCTGTACCATCACGGCTTATCCTTTGATAGTTCCAAGCGTAACTACGTAACAAAAATAAAAACTTGTTCGTTAGTAATAAAAAGCAAGAATACCTAATTGTAAATTAACTTTAAACCGTTATATTTCCTAAACGGTTCTTTAAAATGAAAAATGGTAAAACAAACCTAATATTTATTTTTAAAAACCTATTTAACGATACCCATCTTGACATACTTTGACGATTTTAGATTTTTAAATTTTGACAATATGGCGTCTGGTGGTGACATAAGTTACTTTGGATTACTGTCATGTCTTTAGTCACACTCGCCAGATTAAGACGAATCGATTGACGTAAGAATCATCAAAATCGGTCCACGCGTTTGGCCTCTAGAACGCCACATAGAAAAATCCATACATACATACATAGACCGATAAACACATTACCCTCCTTTGCGTCGCGCAGTCGGGTAAAAACAACGAGAAACGATCATGGATACGGCCCTAATTAAGTCTTCGAGATGCCTTGTATTTAGAGACAGCATGGGATGTTTCAAAAGCATAATATCTTACTAATCTTACAAATATTACAAACGCGAAAGTTTGTATGTAAGTATGTATGTATGTGAGGTTGTTACTCTTTCACGCATAAACTACTGAACCGATTGCGATGAAACTTGGAATATAGGTAGCTGGGGACCTGGATTAACACATAGGCTACTTTTTATCCCGATATTCCAGCGGGAACGGGCCTAATACGGGTGAAACCGCGGCGCGCAGCTAATATTTGTATAAGCAACAGCTTCTATACAAACTTGTACTTACTCCAAAACTGATGAATTAAATGTTAATAATCATATTTGTATGCAAACTAGATACCGATCATGGATAAAAATATATTTCCTGTATCGATTCCGAACGTGTGTCACCAAATTCAATTATATTTAAAGGATTATTATAAATAACTGGCTGTGATTAAAGCATTGCTCAAAAAGGCGAGGTAGGTATTGCGGTAAATACTATTCAAAGTACATCTTTACACATTGACATTGATCAGGGCCCTGATTCTCTTAAAACACAGCATGCGACAAGCAGGCGGGATGTATGAGCATTGCAGAAGTCGATTTGTTGCCGGAGTAAAAATAATAGCTAATCTATAACTTCTTTTTTCCTCATTAATAACCGATTATGAACACAAAAAAAAAACACTTTCGTAGCTAGTTATGAAGCATGGTTACGAAAACGACAAGTAAATTCTATTTTCATAACTGGTTAACCAATAAAAAAAACCATGTTCGTATCTGGTTATCAATGATCATGCAGTTACGAACGTGGAGTGAAGGGCTAAGTCGCATCGTTCAGCTAAAATAATAAAATTGAAAAAGTCAAATAATAAAACAAATAAGTATAAAAAACTTTAAAAAAATATTGTCGAGGTTTTTTTTTAATTAACTTTTTTTTAAAGCATCATGGTAGAGCGGAATATCTTAGACATACATATTCAATATTGTTTTCACGCATAATAAATAAAGTCGCTGCATCGTTGTTAATATTATTTGTTATTATTTGTAAATTGTTACATCTATCTTATGAATAAAATTAAAATCGTTGCGGGCACTAAGATACAGCTCTAGTTGCTGAATGACGCATATACGTCAAAGTATCCTTGAACTTGTTTTAACTGTCTAAAAGTACCTTAATTTTTATTTTTTTATAGTGTTTGCTACACTAAAGTGTTAGATTTGTTTAAATTTGTCTATTAAGTAAGTACATGATGTGATATATCCGTTGTCCCATGGTACAAGCCTATCAATCGCTTAATTTCGGTCTAGAATACACTGTATGTGTAACGTCCTGCAAAATTTAATATTATAATTATTTTAATCCATTCACGCGCCTAAAGAAATTTACAACTCCGTTGTCCTTGGCCTTGTAAATGTAATTAGAAGAAAAAAAACGAGTTATCGTTATGTAATTTCAGCTGTTAGTTATGCGTATGACAATATTATGGTCGTAAGACGTAATAAAAAGTAATAGAAACCTACTTAATGATTGTACTGATGATGAATCATGATTTCGACAAGGTTTTAACTTGTAGCATGTTGTTTTACGCATATGCGATTGTTTCTGCATATTTTAGGAGTGAAGTCGTCCCCCTCAAAACTGGGACCAGGGACCAGTTGACACCTTTCAAATTTGATAGTAGTCAACTGGGCCCAAAGGTAGTAAAGACATTGGGACGAGTTGACTACATTTAATATTCTCTAGGGGTTAAGTAGTCCCACTCTCAAGACCTTCTAATACGCTTTACGTACAGAAATTCCTTTCGTTTTCTGAACGAATGAATGAAAGAATGAATACATTTTTTATTGTACACACCATATAAAATTAGAAGATATACAGATAGAAACAAATACAGCTTAAATTAGGTGGCATAATGGGCGGCCTTATCGCTGAAAGCGATCTATTCCAGGCAACCTGTTAGTATTATAATTTCGTATTTAGTTCTTCCATTTGTTCTTGTGAATCGTGAAATCGATTGAAATCGGCCAGGTTCGAGTCGGGCGCGCGTATGAAGGGTTCCTGATCAATATCCTAAAAAAACACGTTTGTTGTATGGGAGCCCCACTTAAATATTTACCCCCTTACTTATAAACGCTAATTAATGCGCTGCATAACTATGCATCGTCTGTCTTTTATGGTCACATGAAGTTTCAAAGTTGACAGACAGAGACAAACGTCACATAACTTAGGGATGTGTAAAAAATATTTTATAAGAAAGGGAGTTGTTGTATTTTGATTTAAGCACTTGTTGTTAAGTATAGCGGCAGAGCATTGTTTCATCATCTTTGAAAATATCAACAGTCTAACTATTAAAGTTCATGAGATATAGCCTGGTAAGGTATGATTTATATTAGACCGTCACGAGCGCCGGCCGGGTCCGAGCTTCGTTGTCCATTGCTCGGTCGCCACTCGGTTGCAACAGACCGATCGACTGCTCGCCGAGCAATGGACAACGAAGCTCGGACCCGTGACTGTCCAGTATAAATCATCCCTAACAGACAGACAGACGGACAGTATAGTCGTAGTAAAAAGATACTGTTTTTACCAGTAGTGTAATAAGTAAATTTAATTTCATTTCAACATCGCGAAAACCAAAGAAAAATCTTACTAATATTATTATTTTTTTTTTTTTTTTCTGTGCTTATTTGCAATCAGTCGCAGACAAAAAGAAAATTTGTTCTGTGTTGCTTATCATGTGCAAGGAGCTCCTCAGTAGGAGGCACCTCATTATTCACCATCTGTCACCAAGTTTTTGTATGTCATAGCGTTTCAGTCGTTTAGAGTAGCTGATGGTTGCCAACGCGGTAACTAGGTCGTTTGGATGATTTTCCAATCGGGTTTTGTATTTGTTCCCTGTTGCTTTTAACTCCTCCTTAACAGTTCTTATGTTTAGTGCGTTGTGGATTTCTGTGTTGGTGACGAACCATGGTGTGTTGGAGATGGTCCTTAAGATGCCATTCTGCATTCTTTGGATCATGTTTATATAAATACTGGAGTCGCAAGCGCTTCCCCATAGTTGAGCGCCATACATCCATACTGGTTTTAGGATCGTTTTGTAGATCAGTAGCTTATTGTCGGTTGACAGTTTGGAGTTACGTCCCATCAACCAGTAGATGTTTTTGAACCGGATATTCAGCTCATCTCGTTTGGATTTTATGTGTTTTTTCCAGGTCAGCCTTTTATCCAGATGCATGCCAAGGTATCGAACCGAGTCACTCTGTGGTAGTACATTATCCCCCATTTTTACTTGAGGACAGTTTCCCCTTCTTAGCGTGAATGTGACCTGTATAGATTTGGTTGTGCTGGCTTTAATCCTCCATTTTTGGATCCAGTCGTCGACCTTGTCAATGCTATTCTGTAAAATAGCAGATGCTGGGATCCATGCTGCTTGCGAGAATTGCAGTGTCATCAGCAAATGTAGCCGTGGTTACACCTAGTACTTCTGGGAGGTCAGCTGTGTAAATAGTGTACAGGACTGGGCCAAGGACCGATCCTTGTGGTACTCCTGCCGCGATGTCCTGGATATCAGAGAGTTCCCCATCCTCTCTCACCTGGAAAATTCTGTCTGCGAGATATGACTCCAACAACAGGTAGTAGCTATGTGGAAGAGTTGTTTTTATTTTGTAGAGGAGACCTTTATGCCACACCTTATCGAAGGCGGCTTGGATATCCAAGAATACCGTAGTGCAGTATTCCTTGTTCTCAAAAGACTGATGTATCTTATCGCATACCCTATGCACTTGTTCTATTGTCGAGTGATACTGTCTGAAACCAAACTGATGTTGAGGTATTACCAGGTTTTCATTGAGTAAGGGTGATATTCTGCTCAGGAGGATCCTCTCAAACATTTTCGACAGCACAGGCAAGAGGCTTATGGGTCTGTATGATGAGACGTCTTCCGGAGATTTTCCAGGCTTGTGTATCATTGTTACTATGGATACTTTCCATAGTCTGGGAAAATATTGGACTCGGAATATTATAAACGCGAAAGTTTGTATGTATGTACGTATGTGAGGTTGTTACTCTTTCAAGCAAAAACTACTAAACCGATTGCGATGAAACTTGGAATATAGGTAGCTGGGGACATGGATTAACACATAGGTTACTTTTTATCCCGATATTCCCGCGGGAACGGGACTTTGCGGGTGAAACCACGGGGCGCAGCTAGTAATGTATAAAATCTTGTCTCAAAAACTTTTAAATGTTATTTGAAATGCGTGAAACGTTCTTCCAATAAAAACTAATTACTGACCTTATCTAACATTTTAAAGCTTTCTGCATATATAAATAACAAAACGATAAACTCTGGCTTATGGACACGTGTTGCCATATTTAAAAATATATTAAAACTATCGCATGTAATATTCGGACACGTGAATCTTACTAATACTATTATAAACGCGAAAGTTTGTATGTATGTGAGTTTGTTACTCTTTCACGCAAAAACTACTAAACCGATTGCGATGAAACTTGGAATATAGGTAGCTGGAGACCGGAAATAATACATAGGCTACTGAACAGATTGAAAAAAAAATGAAAAATATTTATTTACTAATTAAAACTATGCTATTACACATTTGTCTATGACCCTCACACTAGACACAGCACGATTGCGATGAAACTTGGAATATAAGTAGCTGGAGACCGGGAATAACACATAGGCTACTTTTTATTCTGATATTCCCGGGGGAACGGGACTTACGCGTGTGAAACCGCGGGGCGCAGCTAGTAAATGATAAAAAAGAAAGTCGATCGTCATGCAACATCACTTACTCTCTTAATTGAGTTTTGGCGGGAACGCGTTGGGGAGATGTGTGGCTAAATTTTCATATTTGTGAGACCTAGTTCAAATGCGTGCAAATTGTTTAATTTCGGGGGGCATATTAATCAATTTAGTTCGAAGGTGTACAAGTGCAATAAAAGTGAAAATCGGTACAAAACAAGGATTTTAGCGTTGTCTCCAAAGCTCCTTGAACAATCTTGTAAATGGCCGCCGTGTTTACAAATGATTCTCTAGACTTGACTTTAACTTTGACGACTGGACTATTAATAATACTTGACACTGGCTAATTTACAAATGGCCATAATCGGTTCACAACCGATAAAAAAAAACTATCTTAATTATGAATTCACCACAAATGCCGTGAAGTGTGTTCTTAAGTAACAGTCAATCGATGTGACGTGCCGCACGTGGCTAATTAATAGGTATTTAGGTGTAAACTCAGAGGTCGTATTGCAATTGTAATACCTTGACAAGAGGTGACTGTGTACTACCTAATTTGGTGAAAAACTATTTTACTATTCAGAGAGGAAATGTTGCCAGAATCATGCCCTATTTGCTTCAAAATGAATTGCAATCGTAAAACTTATTTAACGGTTTATTTAACGTTTAATTCGATCATTCAATTCAAATAATGGCCTCTGTGGCACAAACATGGGCGTCGACGAGCCCCTAAGGAGGTTTCGCGTAGAGCAGTGTTGCCAACTTAGCTACTTTATAGCTAGATTTGGCAACTTTTTGATATCAGGTAGCTACAATTTTTTTAAATTTGAGATGTTTTTGTAACTACAGCAGTAAAAAAGTGGGTTTTAGAGAAAGATATTATTATTCAAAATGAAGTGTATATGAACAAGATTCTTTTGTCCGGTGTTCCCAACCTTCTACATAAGACTTCCTTTCGTACTTAATCGTCCTATTTAATTTGTTAAAACTAAGAATAGTTATATTATAAATAGGATAATATTAGTAAGGCCATAGAAATTTGTTTCAGTAATATAAAACAAAATTTTATTGAAGTTTATAGTGTTTTATTTTGTAAATCATCGGGAAATTTAGCAACTTCTAGCTACTTTTTAGTGAGAAAAAACACTCAATCTAGCAGCCTTCTGTTAAATCCTAGCTACAAGCTTTTGATAGGAGTTGGCAACACTGGCGTAGATGTCAGTACTGAGGGCCCCCTCACGACCTCGTCACGACGACTGTGTGCAGTTTCCATACTGCTCCCTCCATGTACTGTGCCACTATTACGGACAGAGCGACAGTGGAGCTTTAGTAAAAGGGTACCTACAGTTTTTATCTTTTTCCTTTTATACATAACTGTGCCCCACGGTTTCACCCGCTAAGTCCCGTTCCCGCGGGAATATCGAAATATAAAGTAGCCTATGTGTTAATCCAGGTCCCCAGCTACCTATATTCCAAGTTTCATCGCAATCGGTTCAGTAGTGTTTGCGTGAAAGAGTAACAAACTCACATACATACATAGTTACATGCATTCAAACTTTCGCATTTATAACATTAGTAAGATAGGCTAGCATTTGACCTCATCTCCCCTGATGAGAAGAAACGATGAGGTCAACGATGTAGCATGCTACCTAAAAGGTACATATTCACTCTAGACTTGAAGACTACAAGGTTATATGTTTGGGGAGACAGCGAAGCGGGCAGAGAATTCCACTTTTTGCAGTGCGTACAAGAAAGGTGGAGACGTGACGCTTTGTACGCGAAATTGGGACGTCTAGAACCCTAAAAATCTGGGTAAAAGTAAACCCGATGAACACAGCTAGCACATCGTGATGTCTCTTTGCCTCTTCAGTTAGATAAGCGTATAGCGGTCCGTGGGAACGCTTTCACTGCTTCCACGGGTGGTACAGTTTTTGCAGCAACACACGCTGTTTACTACTGTGAAAATATCGTTGAGAGTTTATTTTATGTAATAATATCTAAGTAATTACAAAATAAAAATAAATATAAGTAGTATAATATCCGCTGTCTAGTCACTGTAACACAAGCTTAGCAGCTTACCATGGGGCTAGATGGCGCTGTGTGTTGGTCACAGAATTTATTATTTATAAACGGGTGAAACCGGCCCGTTTATAAATAATAAATAATATAAAGGGTAAGTCCCGTTTCTGGGAGAATATGAGGATAAAAAGTAGCCTATGTGTTATCCCCGGTATCCAGCAACCTATATTCCAAGTTTCATCGCAATCTGTTCAGTAGTTTTTGCGTGAAAGAGTAACAAACTCACATACACACATACAAACTTTCGAGTTTATAATATTAGTAAGATAAGATATAGGTACCTACGTACTATAGTACCTACTCTAGAGGCGATGTCTCGAAACATATTCCATGTTCATTTTACGCGAAATACATATAATAATCCGCTGCAGCGCTGATAATGTTTTTACGTCTATAATATGAACATAATATAAACCGCTGCAGACGCTAATGCAGTAAGGATACAGTCGTAGAATGATGATTACAACATCAAAAGCATTTTTGAGTTTGTACCGCAGTGGTTGTTTACAACTGTCTCATTCTTCTTCTTCTTTAATATGGCTTTTCCATTTAGATATCAGCCAGTGTCAACTATTATTAATATTCGCAAATCATTTGCATCGAAACAGTCAATTCATCATATTCAAAGTCAAGTCGGAGTTTTGGAGACAACGCTAAAGTCCAAGTTTTTCACCGACTTTCACTTTCATTACACTTGTACACCTTCACGAAACTAAATTGATTAATATGCCCCCGAAATTAAACAATTTACACGCATTTGAACTAGGTTTCACAAAAATGAACATTTAGCAACACATCTCCTCAACGCGTTCTCGGCAAAACTCCACAACTGTCTTCGATCGTCCACATCCTATATCTTTTAATTTCAAACTATTATCTGACTTTTTGTTCCTTGTATTTGACAAATTTTCTATGGAAAGAAGTGTCAAATCGTAGTCTTCAATTAAAAGATGAAGTTTAGGTGTGCGTGTCTTCTTGAAATAGACACAAAAACATCAATTCGTAGGAGAAAAAAAAACATTTTGACGTCGATGACAATAATTTTCAACTCTAACATTATAATTTAAGAAAATTAAATACAATTATAGTGAACTCTGTGACCTGCGTTATTTATATTATAATTTGATTGATTTAAAATTAAATTGTTATATTTTATTGTTTTAAAAATATAACTAATGCTTGCTTCTGGTCATTATCTGTCATTTTGTGGACGTAATCCAGTAAAATATGTAACAATTTATTTGTATTGGGCTATCATTTAAATAGATCACACGATTTAACGGCAAAAATATTCCTAATATTATATTATTACATATGCAAATGTTGCCCACCCATTTTTATAAAAATAATTATTTTAATTTTGTCTAACTTTTTCGCGGATTTGCTTTTTAGAATACTAAAATAGACGAATTACACCTCAGTCAACCATAAAAAAGCTAACTGAAAAGTTAGCGAAAGCTCAGTACTTTGTGATGTAAAACCGTACGCGAGTAAAACCCGGTAAATATTGTGTTTTAATAATTATTTTGTAACTAGCCGCACTCCGCAGTTTCACCCGCGTAAGTCCCGTTCCCGCGGGAATATCGAGATAAAAAGCCTATGTGTTATTCCCGGTATCCAGCTACCTACATTCCAAGTTTCATCGCAATCGGTTCAGTAGTTTTTGCGTGATTGAGTAACAAATACACATACATACATACTCACCAACTTTCAGCTTTATAATAATAGTAGGATTCGATAGAGAACAAAAATAAACAACTGGTATAAATAAATAAATATAATAAATATTGCACGACATTACACCAGCGCAATCTAGCCCCAAACTATGCAGTAGACTTGTACTATGAGAACTAGACAACGGATATACTACATAATATACTTTTTTTTGTACATATTTACATACATATGATACACTAGCTGCGCCCCGCGGTTTCACCCGCGTAAGTCCCGTTCCCGCGAGAATAACGGGATAAAAAGTAGCCTATGTGTTAATCCAGGTCCCCAGCTACCTATAGTCCAGTTTCATCGCAATCGGTTCAGTAGTTTTTGCGTGAAAGAGTAACAACCTCACATACATACATACGAACTTTCGCGTTTATAATATTAGTAAGATAGAAAGACACTTATGGTATCAACATCAAAAAATTAAAGTCACAAAATAAGTACAATCACAAAACATAGAAAATGCATAATACATAATTATAGTCAGTCAAATAAACCACCCTACCCGAAAATAGATCTAGGTGGCGTGCAATTGGAGAAGCCTATGTCCAGCAGTGGACTGCAACAGGCTGATGATGATGATGATGATGATGACCCTACCCGGCGCAAAGGATCTCAGGATACTGGCAGCATTGCCTCTTTGTATGGCAATAGATACCCTTTGCACCAAGTATCAACTAGTATTATAAAGGTATCAACTAGTATTATAAAGGTATCAACTAGTATTATAAAGGTATCAACTAGTATTATAAAGGTAGAAGTTTGTGTACATGTGAGCAGTCATTAAGGAAAACGGGTCGGTTCTCATTTCCCTGCCATCTTCTTACTTCTAGATGAGCGTTTCACCTACATCATAGACCACATCATCACTTACCATTCAGATGAGTGAGATAATGGTCAAGCGCTCATGGTATCTTTTACCATCCAGGTTAGTTAGATAGTGGTCAAGCGCACGGCAAAACGTTTGAACAGCTGGACCGATTTCGCTAATTCAAAATACGAAGCCACTAATTTTTTTGATGTGTTTGTTATGATCAGGAGAAGGTTATGAAAGAAGGTTATGTTTTTATTTCAGAAGAAATTTTAATAATTGAATATCGGGTCGTACGCGGGTGAAACCGTGGGACCCAGCTGGTCTCCTAATAGGTATTTAAAATGCCTGTCATAATAGGTTTTATAACGAGTAGTTAGTTAAATAAGCCTTACGCCAATAATCTCATTCTGTATCCATAACTGGCTAATAGAAACTGAATAACAGCGTAGGTACTGGATAAAGTAGTGTTTTTGCTATCCGCTAAGCGTACCTACCTACTGATATATCGTCTTTTCATCATCATCAGCCTGTTGCAGTCCTCTGCTGGACATAGGCCTCTCCAATTGCACGCCACCTGGATCTATTTTGGGCTTCTCGCATCCAGTTTGTGCCAGCCGTCTTGCGGAAATCGTTACACTACGTTTACCACTATCGTATTTTGTTTTCCACCAATCTCTTTTTTCTATTAACTTTTTTTTACTTCAAATTTACTAAGTCTTTTTTTAGTTGAGTATCTTCGTATTGGGACGAATACACCCCTAGAGAATATTTAAATGTAGTTTAATCGTTCCAATGTCTAAACTACCGTTGGGCCCAGTTGACTATTATCAAATTCAAAAGGGTACAATTGACCCTGGTCCCAGTTTCGAAGTGGACGACTTTCCCCAAATTTTAAATGAGAATGGGATTTTTTGAGAGCTGCTTAATTGTTTAAGTAGAACTCAAACTTTGAGTAGCGCACATATGGAAATTATTACTAATATGTGTCGGAGAAAATGCAGCCAACTTTTCCAATAATTATTTAAAAACACTTACCGAAACCATCTCCTCATAATCAACTCCATGCGGTTGCGTCCCATTTTCCACCACCCTGAATAACTTCACACCCTCATTCTTCACCAGACCCTCCTGTTTCTTCAGATTCAACCTCAAAAGTCTCCCAAATGCTTCCAATTCCATCCTATGCTCATCTTCAGAACCTTCCACTGATTGCTCCAGATCTGTTAAATCTCCTGGAACACCTACAACTACAGGATGTTCAGAATCACTCTCGGGAGTATCTACAGGGTGTTCGCGTTCACTAATATCACTTTCACTAGACACTTCACTAGAATTTGACACTCTGAATCGTACACTGACTGTATTATTGAGATCACCTATAAGATCCACATCTCTTATATCGTCCTTGGCTTTTATGAACATTTCATCATTTAGTAAAGATGGTGGGTTTAAGTCGGTTTTGTATACTTTCTGATGTTTTTCGTGAGGTACTTTTGCTCCTTTCTGTATGGAGTTGATGTTCCGTCTGGCTAGGTGGTGTGTGATTTGGATGAGGTGGTATTGGGGGACTTGGCTGTGGTGGTCTACGTGGAAGACCGACCGAAGTTCAGCTGGGGTCATGTGCTCGTGGATCTGGAATAAAGAAAGTTTTTGGTTAATACTTTACTAATTTACATTAGGCGTTGCTGGGGAGTAAAAGTCCACGAGTGGCGACCGCAACAAATGCGAAACGGAGTGTTGTGGCGACCACCTAGTTACGTGGTGGACCGACGACATTGTAGCGGTCGCGGGAAGTCGTTGGATGCAGGTGGCTTGCGGTTTGTGGCGTCGTATGGGGGAGGCCTATATGGGGCAGAGGTCGGACCAGGGCTGGGATGACTCTATAAATAATACAATGGTAAAATGCATACCCCAGTACCCTGCAGCGTAGGTATGTGTAGTAGAGAATTATTTGAAGCTAAGTCACTTATAAGTAAGTACAGGTACCTTAAGTTATCGTATGACCTAAAGAACAAATACAATCTCGGAAACACGGAGGAGGTTTTCAAGTCAACGCGTATATTTTTATATTATTTTTTAAACGTCGGTTAAAGACAAGCATGTGATTCCCGCGACAGGGCTACGCTAGTCGTACTTCCATCAGAGCATACGGCCGTATTAATAGCTAGATAGATAAGTATGGTGTGTGCTGGTGTGGCACAATGGGCGGCTTTATCGCCGGGGGTCGATCTCTTTTAGGCAACCAATTCATTTCCTAAGGGTGACCTTAGCTAAGTAACGCCTTGTCTCGCTCTTTTGGATGAGCGTCAACATTAGCCAGAATGTAACAAAACATCCTTGCTAATGTATACTACATCTCTAAATAAAACTGCTTAGCTGTGATTTACGACAATAATGCAATCATAAGTAATTCAATTACAGCTTTAAGTATACTTTATATTTTATCTGAAATCTTTTAAAATACCATTCGGGCAACATCTAAAAGAGATATTCTTGTAATATATTGAACATTATACAAATATAAGGGGCAATAATTTACACAAATTGACGTATTTTTGTAAAGGCCCTATAATATGCACATGCACTCTGAATAACCGATTACAGAATCATTTATCATGAGTAAAAACTCTTGGAATCTTTAACGTTAAACCCAACTTACCTACCGTCCCACGTTGCTGGCACACTGTGACGGTTAGGAATTTATTTATTACCAAAACTTTAGTTATCTATAAAAATAGCTATTAGTTTACTGGGTAGTTTTAGCTTGAATGCTTACACAGACTTTCGATTTTATAATTAAATATATATATATATATTTTTTTTAATGTATCGCAACTATTCGCAACGCAAATGAGTTCACTTGGTGACAGGACTTAATGTGGCTGGTTTTGACAACAACATTTAATTTAATATAAATTATATTAGACTACAGTAAATTGCAACTCTGTTATGATAAAATACATAACTGAGCAACTAAACTCTTTAAATAAATAAAACCTAACGAGCACATGGTGTATTAATTGGAAAGTATAGAATAACCAAAACTGTGGCAGTTAGGAAAACAATTTCCGCTCCGACACAGTCTGACTAAGCAGTGTGACGGTGAATCCGTCTCCAAATTTAAGTACCTTAACTGATATTTTGACATTTTATAGTCCATAATGCGAACAAATTGTACTAAATGTTTATGTTATTTTTGTTGCAGCTTAAAGTGAATAAATGGCACATAACGTTAAATATGACATTACGTGTACATATCCGAACTTTTATGTGTTTAAAAGTGACTATTAAGTGACCATCGTGTCTGCAAAATTTCCCATTCAACATTTTAGCATCAATAAGGCCTTACTTAGAACCAATAGTGATTAGATTAGGCGCTATCAAACGACTCCTTTATCGCTCATAGTTTTAGCTCAACTATATTGCCATTAACGAACAAAAAATTAACCCTTTTTCAAGGTTTGGAAGCAATTAATCTATGTATAAGATGGTGTATCTCTATAGAAACTTGAAAATTACAAAATATAATAGAACTTGAGCCACAGTCCCATCGCCAAAAAAGAAACGTCTACTTTGATTATTTGAAAGAAAAAAATTGTCTTAAAAAATGACGGGTGTTCAAATCTCGTCGCGAGTGAATTTTTGAAGATGAATTTTTGCTTTAAATTATTTCTAGTACACATACAAATACAAAACTTTATTTATAACCCCACGGTTACGCTCCGGCCAGACTTGTCAAATAAATAGAATGAAGAGTATGATATATAATGTGAAATATGAGTATGTGTGTATATGAAATTAATGAATATAAACAGAATATTTTCATAGACGTACTAGTCTTTTGCGCAATGAAAACGATGGTTGTACGTCGTTTTCAAAGCCCGAAAGAGATGAAAACTTCATTTCCCTTTGGGGGTCGGATTGGAAGGCGGCTTGACTTGTGGTCTGCTTTAGCGTGAGTTAAACAATTTAAAAATAAAACGTTGGATCGTAATAGGCTGCAACAAGGAGACCGCGAAAGCTGAACAACATTAACTACATTTATGTTGACCGCAGTCAAGGCTCCGCGTATGACATTCACTACAATACGGATATGTATGAGAACTAAATCGGTCGAACAAGTATCGATTACAAATATTATAGGTATGCGACAGTTAAGACGAAAAATGACTTTAATCTCTTTGAAATTAAACTCATTTTTCTTTTTTAACAGCTTTGTGTTTATTATTTTACTAGCAGCACCCCGCGGTTTCACCCGCGTAAGTCCCGTTTTCGCGGGAATATCGGGATAAAATGCACAAATAGCCTATGTGTTATGCCCGGTATCCAACTACTTATATTCCAAGTTTCATCGCAGTCGGTCCAGTAGTTTTTGCGTGATTGAGTAACAAACATCCAAATACACACACTTTCACATTTATAATATTAGTAGGATTATTGTATCAATGTCTGACTTTTACAGATCTCTTCTTTAAGGTAGATCTTATAGTTTACTTAGAAGAAGTAATCTTTAAATGTCTCAAAACGTTAGGCCTTAAAAATACTAAAATTAATAAAGATAAACCCCGATTATAACCGAAAAATGAGTTGAAATTATCCTAAGTCTATATTATTTTACCTGCTTTTAGAACTTTTATCTCCAAGTGTCGTGTCAAGTGAGACGTTTGAGTTTTTGGCGGGAACGCGTTGAGGAGATGGTGATATTAATCAATTTAGTTTCGTGAAGGTCGGTACAAAACATGGGTTTTAGCGTTGTCTCCAAAGCTCCGTGAACAATCTTTGTAAATGGCCGCCGTGTTTACAAATGATTCCCTAGACTTGACTTTAACTATGACGACATGACTGTTTCGATGCAAATAACTTGCATAATATATTAATAATACTTGACACTGGTTACAAATGGCCATAATCGGTTTACAACCGATAAGAAATAAAATAAAGTGAGACGTTTGGAATTCCCAATATCTTTTTAGAGCCCAAATGTTTATTTTTGCTACTTTTTCCTAGTACATAGGTAGGTACCTAATAATAATTTTTAGTTATCATTTCAGACATTTTGATGTTTTGAAATGACTTTTTTTTAATGTTTCCTAAACTTGGATGACTGATAAAACACAATATTTACCGGGTTTTACTCGCATTATATTTAACTAGATGCGCCCCGCGGTTTCACCCGCATATATCCCGTTCCCACGGGAATGTCGGGATAAAAAGTAACCTATGTGTATTCCATAGGTAAAAAAACGGTAAATATTATGTTTTATTACGCAAAATCGCGAAAACCTTAAACAAATTTATCTTAGATGACTAATAAAACACTTTATTTATCCGATTTTATCGCGTTTTTATTCATTGTTCTAAACGAACCGAGCTTTCGCCAACTTTACAGTTGGCTTTTTCAAGGTTGACTGAGATGTTATTTGTCTAATTTTAACAATCTAAAAAGTTATAGTAAACTTGGATGACTAATTTGACTTATGGCGGAATTGAAAGCGCGTTAAAACAATTTTATAAGGTTGCAGGTTCAACTCCAAAAGGAGGGAAGGTGCAAAATTTTGAAAAGCATTTTTTCATAAACTAAAAGACATTGTTTCTATCTTTAAAAATATCACTTCCACACGGAAGCAGTGGGCCGTATGATTTAACTAGGTACGTCACTGGTCCCGCGCGCGCAAGTGGTTTTCCTCGCGCGACTGATCTAGTTTTATGTATGCAATGCTGTTCTAATTGGTTTTCTGTTTGTTTTACAACCGGTTGTATGACTATGATTTAGATGTTTGATTTCTAGTTAAGAATCAAATGATTAATCCTGCTTGCCCTACAATTTGGTGTTTGATAGTGATTTTTGTTATAATAGCGAGGTTTAAATCTACAGTGCGTACTTTGACTTCTCTCAGATTTACAGCCGAATACCGAAACGTCGTTTAAAATTTGAGAGGTTCTTAAATTATTTAGCAGTTTCTAAATTCAAAATTAGTATGGCAATTTTGGAATTTGAGAGCTGCTTCTTTGTTTAAGTAGTTCTCAAATGTTGAGTAGCCTTTCAGTATTCGGCCGTTAGCTTAGCAAAAACTAAGCATAAACTTTAAATTGGAACTTATAGTTGAAATTCATTTTGTAATCCTACTAATATTATAAGCTGAAAGTATATGTATGTGTGTCTGTTACTCAATCACGTAAAAACCGCTGAACCGATTGCAATGAAACTTGGAATATAGGTAGCTGGAGACCTGAAATAACAGATAGGCTACTTTTTATCCCATTAATCCCGCGGGAACGGGACTTACGCGGGTGAAATTGCGAGGCGCAGCTAGTATACGAATAAAATAAAAAGAACTTCATAGTCATCATAACAGAGAAGCAAAGTTTAGGTCATTATTTTTGATTGGTTTACATTCTAAATTTGAAAAACTTCGACTTTGCTAAGCAAAATCTTTGGATAGTAGCGAAGAAAGTTTTTGCTTAGCAAAGTCAAAGTACGGACTATAGATTTCAGCCTAAGAAAATACCATCTAGTAAGATAATGGATATTGAGCGTTGACTAACGTTATTTTATATAAGTATAAGTATAAACATGAAGTTGTTATCAATCAACTAAGATATACATCTCATCATCATGTCGAGGAAAACCACAAGCAACAATTTTAAAGTGCAAGAAAAACAAACGTCTAACCCATCAACAGCAATTCTTATAAAAAATGGATAAATCCATTATTCATCCTTTGGTTAAGGGTAAGACACAAATCTAAAATCCTCTGAAGGTCGTTTAAGAATACCTAAACCATTTTACCTACATTTCGATTTTAATTGACCGAACGAGCGAAGCGAGTGAGGTCCAGTGTAGACGGGCCTGGCGCTTGTATCTTTGTATGTTTGTATGTTTGTTCGACGATAACTTGAGTATCGTAGCTCCGATAGTTATGAATTTTGGTATGCGCGTAGTTTAGGTCAATAGAATTTATAAGTTCGAGCCAGATCGGTAAGGGGGTTGGGGAGATAGGGGGTCGTGAGGTCTCAGTTCGGAGCGAACTACTAGTGTAAACGCAGATGCAGCTACCACAGTGCATAGAGGGAGCAGTATGGAAACTGCACAAACACACGTACCCCGTCGTGACGCGGCAGATCAGACTCTTTTATTTATTCTGCGGTCTGAGACCGATATGGCCAACTTGTAATAGCCAAGGTCAAGTTCTTCTGAATTATTCAGTGCAGACTTACCCCCTTAGGGATAGTCTCCACGAGCGTTAGAATCGCGGCGATATTATCGTCGAGCCACTTATTTTTATACAATCTCTATGAACGTGTCTCCACACGGTAAATTTACGCGGCGGTGCGTTGTATAGAAATATAAATTGTATCGCCGCATTTCCAACGCTCGTGGAGACGGTCCATTAGGGGCTCGTCGACGCGCATGTTTGTGGGAGTAAGCCGTTTTCGAGCATTTGTAGGTAGTTGCCATACTGCTATGCCCCAGGCCAAAGTCTTTCTATGTACTTTATGACGTCGACCACAACTCCCGTGTCCCTACTTCCCTGTCTGTTTGTTACGTGCTAAACCGATTTTGATGATTTTTGGTATGTATAGAGATTTGGGAGCTTGGAGTAGGACATAATATGGGCTACCTTTTAGCCCGATAGTCCCAGGGGATCAGGACTTCTGGGTGAAATCTTGGGGCGCTATATTTTTGGAACATAAAAAATATTTTTGTCTTAGTTTTCCGCAAATTTTTCATATTAAATTACAATATTTACCGGGTTTTACTCGCGTTTTATTTAATAACGGCATTATTACTAAAGACTTAGCTTTCGCTTACTTTACAGATGGCTAGGGGTCAAGGTTGTCAACCTTGAAAAAGCCTTGATCTTGAATATTGTGTAGCGTTGTACAAGCGTTTTATTTAATTACAGCACTATTACAAAATACCCAGTGTACTTTGTAATAAACGTGTATAAATAAAACGCTACTAGTAAATAATAATGTAATAATAAGTAAATAAATAAAGTAAAAAATCTATACTTATAATAATTATAAGTATAGATTTTTTACTTATATAAGTAATAATGCTGTTATCAAATAAAACGCCAGTAAAACCCGGTAAATATTGTGTTTTAACATGAAAAATCTTCATATTAACCGGAAGCCGTATAGCAGGCTTAAAATAAGAAATCAGTTAATGAATTATATACTTACCCAATTGATTACGTGAATCATTAAAAATAGTGAGATATAAATATTTATAGTACAAAAACATGGTGTGATGGCTTACCCAATTGGTATGTAATCTAAAGATTGCGCGTCAACGTTTAAAACCCAGCGATGTTTGGAGCTGGTATCCCGGGAATTCGGCTAAAATTGCTCAACGTTCGGTAACCATGACCTCGCGACCTTGTTGTCGCTTTACTTTCTGTGGTAGTGTTTAAATCTGTCGCTATTAAAGAAGTAAAAAACTAAGTATTAAGGATTAACCTCTCGTTTACCGAAGAGGTTTCAAACTTGTACGCCTCGTTTACCGCGTATGGCGCGTTTTTGATTAATGTAAACATATTTTCATCGAAATTTACCAAACTATTGTTGTTTCAAATGCTCAGATAAATGCAACGTATTATTAGTTAAGTTTTAGACATGTACGAACTTTTATTTGTTTTCTAGGCAGTCAAAACACAGACCTTCGTTCGAAAAATTCATTGGGAACGAAAAACTACGAAAATAAATATTTTTTGAAGATTTTGTTGATCTAAGTTGATCTATATGTTTATAAATAATAAAGCTTGTTTCAATGAAAATACCACATAAAATATGAATTCCCAACTGTCACCACGGGCGACGGGGTTATAGAGGGGACTACTGGGAATAATCGGTCTCAATCATATATTCCATGTTTGTTCGTTTATCGCATAATTAATATAAAAAGCCGCTGCAGCGCTCACAAAAGGTATTGTTTTCTGATAATATAGTTATGTCTATCGTGTGTCTATCGTTATAATAAAATGACAATCGCTGCGTGTGCTAGGATGATTTAAAATTTGAATCGCGTTCCTGAATTCGACCGTTAGTCGCATTGTTCATACATAACATATCTAACGTTTATTATAACATACCTAACATATTTAGATGTCCTACGTTTCGGGGTGCTTTCAGTCCTTACGCTCAGAAATGAGCACTTCTAATCAATCTAACCTTAGCGACGACGTGAAATCTGGGCGTGTAAGAGTGTTTATTCAAATGTAATATGTTACGTTATAAAAACTACTCATTGTTCTAACAGAGGGGAAAACTTCACATTGTTTGTCTCTCCTACTTTCTACACTGACAGCTAACTTCGTTCATAACACAATTAATACAGACAGATGGATCTACTTTATTATTATTAGATCGCGTTGTTACGTAAGTTTGATAAGTAGGTATTTGAAATTACGATGTGGGTATCCATTAGAAGTTTTAAATAAGTTATTATTAGTGACACGCCCCGGTTTTGCGCGATTGAACAGTCTTCTCTTGAAAGTTTAAGCATGTACGTCTGATTTTAAACTAACATGGCTATTTTCACTAATAAAAATACTTATTATCGGGGTGTTTACCATGTTTAATAATTTATTCGCGGAGCTCGATATTTCGCTAGTAATTTCAACCAGTAAACCAGTAATTTCAGTCTCGTGAACAAGCTAGCAGTAAATTTAGTGTATAAATAACAAAATAAAAAAAAATCTTTATTTCAGGTATGTACCCATATAAAATTAAAAGTCACAATGGAAATTAGATCTAATAAACAAATATCCACATACCTACAGAACTACCTGTCTACTAAAATCATTTCTAAAAAAAAATAATATAATAATGTTATTATTATATGCTAATCATTATTACTTCTACTATTTACGGTTTTGGTCACGGTGCACAGATAGCCAAAATCTATAAATATAGTTATCCAGCTGTTCGGATAGTGTAGTCAAGATTGAATTTGTTGACCTACGTAACCTAAACCAAAAACGAGCGACGCGAGCTCTAATTATAGCGAAGTAATCCGGGACCCCAGCTTCAGCAAATTAGTAAATGTATGTATGTCTGTGAGTTTGTCACTCAATCACGCATAAACTACTGAACCGATTGCGATGAAACTTGGAATATAGGTAGCTGGAGACCTGGAATAACATGGCTACTTTTATCTCGATATTCCCGTAGGAACGGGACTTACGCGGGTGAAGTCAAGGGGCGCAGCTAGTAACAGGTATTATAAACGCGAAAGTTTGTATTACATACAGCCAGTAAATCACATAATTATACAATTTAAACTTTTTGTTGTTATTTTCACTACAAAATAAAGTTATTAATTAATGGGGTATTTACCATTTTTGCTAGGTATACAATTTGTAACGGGTAAGCCCTTTTAATCCGAAAGGGGGTTGTTCTAGACGTCTAGGCGAACAACTTTTGTTCTACGACTTTTTAAAATTCAAACTTTTTTTTTTGGAAATTTTGAGATTATTTTTTCCTGAAAAAACAGCTGCTTTTGAAAATAAAGGTAATTGTAGTTTTGATTGTAGTAGACCAAACTAAATGAAAGGACAACATAAGGTCAATGACCTCGAATTCTCAGAAACAGCTGATTTTCAAGTAAACTTTACACCTAAATTTTTCGAAAAGTACTTCGAATTTTCAAAAGTCGTAGAACAAAAGTTGTTCGCCTAGACGTCTAGAACAATCCCCTTTCGGATTAAAAGGGCTTACCTGTTACACCTTGTATAACATTTTTAGATGTATTTGTCAAATATGACAATGGTTGCGCCCTGTGGTTTCACCCGCGTAAATCCCGGTTCTGTGGGAATATGGGGATCAAAAGTAGCAAATGTGTTAATTCAGATCTTCAATGTTTGCATACCAAGTTGCATCACAATCGGTTCAGTAGTTTTTAGGTAAAGGAGTGAAAACCTTAGACTTTAGGTAAACCGACTTACTTATTATAATATAAAAAATGCTTTCCAAAAAATTCCGCACCCGACAGGGCTTAAACCTGCATCTCCGGGGATTCGTCCCGACCTTTTTTCCAATTTACTTACCTACTTATTTTCAAGCCGAAATGTGATTGGATATCTTTGTTTAAAGTGTTCATATTAATTTGATATTGTTTATTTCTGTGGGAAATTCATATTATATCTCTACAACAATAATAGGTAGGGTAACAATAAAGCATGTTCCATTCGTGGCATTAATGGGATAAAAAGTACGTAATTAATTAAGGTAATGAAATTTTAATGATGCTATTAATAACCAACTAATTTCGCTTACTTTTCGCAAGGTTAACAGTCAGAAGGGTCAGTCAACTTTAAAAAAGCCAACTGCAAAGTTAGCGAAAGCTCAGTACATTGCAACAATGCTATTAATAACAAAAACGCGAGTAAACCCCGGTAAATATTATGTTTAATTACAATCATTAGCAAAATCGCAAAAATCTAAGACAAAACTAACAACTAACGTTAGTTACTGACAAAACCAACGTTTATAAGTAACCCCGTTACTTATAAACGCTAATTAATGCGCTGCATAACCATGCATCGTCTGTCTTTTACTGTCACATGAAGTTTCAAAGTTGACAGACAGAGACAAACGTCACATAACTTAGTCATATGTAAATAGGTAATAAAAAAATAAAATAAAAATAAATAAATCCTGTGACGAACACACAGCGCCATCTAGCCCCGTGGTAAGCTGCTAAGCTTGTGTTACGGTGACTCGACGACGACGGATATACTACTTATATTGTATAAATAAGGGAGTAATAGTGTAGGAGGATCTCTATTTAGTTTAATAAATTTCTGAAACAAAATCGCAAACATACAAGTGTTTTCAGCAGTTATTGGGTTAATTTTTTTGTTATTTTTTTGTAACTAGGATAATTTGTACATTTTAATTATGTATAAAAGGTATCTAAGTAAGTTTATTTTTCTTTTAAAATACTTACTAGTGGCATACTGTTCTATGAGAATTTAATAATACAATATTATAGTATTTTGTCAAAGTTAGGTACAGTGCGAAATGATAATGAGTAGACCTACCTAAGTAGACAGTAGTTATGTAGTTTATAATCGTTGTGTAACCCGAACGAAACAATGCTGGGAGCGTATCGAGATATCGCTGGCATGGCGGAGCGAGCGGGCGCAAATGAAAGTTTAATTTAGTCGAGTTTGATGCATGGCACAGTTAATAGACGAATTGTTAACTAACATTATAAAACATAACAGTAGTTTGCGGGTTCGATTCTTACCGGGGACAAATATTTCTGCTGACAATAAATGTTTGTCTCTGGTTTTGGGTGTTTTCTATGTAGATAATAATAAATAAATAAATATTGCACGACATTACACACAGCGCTATCTAGCCCCAAACTAAACACTGGGCTTGTACTATGGGTATTAGACAACGGATATACTATGTGTTATTTATTTTTTTGTAAATAGATACAATATTTGGATGATTATTGAACGAACGAGCGAAGCGAGTGAGGTCCAGTGTAGACGGCGCTTGTAACTTTGTATCTTTGTAACTTTGAATCTTTGTATGTTTGTTCGACGATAACTTGAGTATCGTATAGCTCCGATCTTTATGAATTTTGGTATGCGCGTAGTTTAGGTCAATAGAATTTATGAGTTCGAAGATGAGCCGGATCGGTAAGGGGGTTGGGGAGATAGAGGGTCGTGAGGTCTCAGTTCGGGGCGAACTCCTAGTAATAGACCGTCACGAGCGCCGGCCGGGTCCGAGCTTCGTTGTACATTGGTCCGTGAAAATGAGATACCTATAGCCTGGTGATAGAAAGATGGCCAGTGGGGTCTGAGTAAAAGGGTCTTGTTTTTACCCTCTGAGTGCGGAACTCTAATAATTTAGATATTTTCGGGGAATTGCTAGTTATTCATTGCTTATTCTAGTTCAATTGCTAATTAGACCTACAGGTAACATTATAGTAGAATAATCTTAAGTACTTGATATTGGCAAAATACATAAATCGTGCAAGGCCATTTTTGTGAAAAAAAAATGTTTAATAATGAAATGTCCTTTTTTCTGGGAATTGTTAGTTATTCATTGCTTATTCTAGTTCAATTGCTAATTAGACCTATAGGTAACATTATAGTAAAATAATATTCAATTTGAAGAAACGCATGATTAAGTACTTATGATATTGGCAAAATACATAAATCGTGCTAGGCCATTATCGTAAAAAAAATGTTAATAAAATGTCCTTTCGTAAGTATGCGTGTTTATTAACAGTAAAAAACTATAAACTAATAAAGATATTTTATTTGCCTAGGTTTCTAAATGAAATTATTAACGCAATAAAATTAAAATGAAATAATTGATTTCCTGGAATTACCGACCTTTAAGTGAGTAATGGAATGTCTAGTCTAGACCAAATGTTAGATACTTATGTATCAAACGCGTAGGTATATCTTACTAATATTATAAACGTGAAAGTTTGTATGCATGTATGTGAGGTTGTTACTCTTTCACGCAAAAACTACCAAACCGATTGCGATGAAACTTGGAATATAGGTAGCTGGGGACCTGGATTAACACATAGGCTACTTTTTATCCCGATATTCCCGCGGGAACGGGACTTACGCGGGTGAAACTGCGGGGCGCAGCTAGTATACATATATATGTACCTAAGTAGATACGTATATATACTTCTACTTAGATGGGTACGTGCTCCATTCAATGATCTGTAAATTTCATGTTTAGGAAAACCGTTTTTTAAAGTGCATAAGTAGGTATGGAAATTTCATTCAGTTGAATACGTTAGACACTCACTTTAGATGGTTTCATATTTAAAAAAAAACAGAAACATTAACTTTATTTCAAATTTAAAAAAACTGCTTATAAGATTAATTTTCCATTTACCTCTGCGCTAAAGCTAAAGGTTGATAATAAGCTAGTTATTTTAGCTCACAGGCAAACTGACATAACTTGTCAAAGGCCATTTTCAGAAAACAGGCAAGTTTTGCATTATATTTCTTCTTTTTACTACGATGTTGCCAAGTCAAGAGTTCTTCCCTAATAATTCAAAAGACACAATCAAAACAAAGAGATCGAATTCAACAAATATTCTCACTAATGTTATATTGCGAAACGAACCGGTGCATTTGTAGAGCAAGGTCGGGCCAAGATGGCGGCCGCGTGGCACATCGAATGTCAGAGCTTTCGCGCCAAAACCGTGCCGACAACGATTTTCGCGGGTTTTTGTGCGTCATACTGTTTTTTTTTCGAATACGGTAGGTAGGTATTGAGGTAGGAATGAACTGACTAATAAAATAAGGGACAAGGCAAGTCCTTGCAGACATTTAGTAAGACTCAGTTAGACTTATGTAGGTACTAGGGCATCAAATTCTTATGAGTACCAGACGATCCAAAGGTGATACACAGCGGTAGTCTTCTTCTTTAATATGGCTTTTCCATTCGGACATTTGCCAGTGTCAAGTATATTATTTGCAAGTTATTTGCATCGAAAGAGTCAAGTCGTCATACTTAGTTAAAGTCAAGTCGAGGGAATCATTGTAAAAAGGGGGCCATCTTTTACAATGTTTGTTCACGGAGCACGGTCACTTTAATTTACACTTGTACATACATGCACCTTCACGAAACTAAATTGATTAATTATGCCTCCGAAATTAAACAATTTACACGCTTTTGAACTAGGTTTTACAAAAATGAAAACTTAGCGACACATCTCCTCAACGCGTTCCCGCCAAAACTCCATGATATTAATCTTACTTTATAATATTATAAACGCGAAAGTTTGTATGTATGTGAGGTTGTTACTCTTTCACGCAAAAACTACTGAACCGATTGCGATGAAACTTGGAATATAGGTAGCTGGGGACCTGGATTAACACATAGGCTACTTTTTATCCCGATATTTAACGGGACTTACGCGGGTGAAACCGCGGGACGCAGCTAGTAACCTATAATTATGAAAAAGGATATGATGCCCCCGAAATTAAAAAATTACACGCATTTCAACTGGTTGCATTTCATTAAAAAATGAAGTATAAACTAGTAGGATGACTGATTTATGTCACTGACCTGAATATGTAAATCAACCATCACCAATATTAAAATTAATAAACGCAACCCAAATAAAGTCCTCGAGTTGATAACGCTAGTTCCTTTCATTGTGCATTGTACGACGGGTCATTGTGTGCTGTATTCACATATTAACATACAAACGAATTATTTTCACATGCGATGCTAATTATGAAGGTTTTGCTGGGAAGGTGTTAGCCCTGGCCGAACTGTCAACATCGCTACTAATGAGACTGATGTAATGGAGGCCTCTCTCTCTCTCTATCATCGAAGCGATGTTCCAAATTCAAATTTAAATTATTGTGTCTTCGGAACGCGACCTCCATTGAGAAGAAGGTACAAGAAACTCATGGGTTTTTGTCTCCAAAGCTCGCGTGAACCGTCATTGTAAAGAGCCACAATTTACAATGACTTACTTGACTTGACTTTTACTACGACAACCTGACCGTTTTGATGCAAATTAATTGATAGGTAAGCAAATAACTTGCAAAAATTAATAATACTTGTCACTGGCTACTTTCCAAATGGCCATAATCGGTTCACAAGCGATACGAAATAAAAAAAACTTATGGTTTTTTTTTGTTTTATCTACAACGACAAAATATCTAATTTTATTTTATAATCTTATCTAAAAGCAAATCTTTCTTCTTCTTTTTGTGTAGTGGTGTGACACACCTAGAATTAGAGTTTTCAGGTCGCCCTAAGGCCTCTAACTTGACCTAACGACTGCTATCAGAGATAACAACCGGGACCATTCAAGTAATGACCGCGCCAAGCGTTGCTTAACCCACACGACCATACAAAATACAGCTGGGCCAATAAGCTCCTCGGCAAATGACAATTCTGTTATTTTGTGTTTACTATGTGACGTCAGCTTGCTTGGTATAATGGGATAGGACAAGTTATGCGTTGGAATACATTAAAAAAAAGCCTTGACTTGAGAACCTTCCACCGTATTTTCTTCGTTTAAAAAGTCCCTAAAGTCTCCTAAAATTCCAGTAATTACAGCAGATATTTTTTTTTTTTATTTAAAGTCTAGGTCACGAATATCTTAGAAAACAATAGCACTAGCCTATGTACTTTGCAACTGGTAAATAATGCGTTTAATATTAAAATGATCGGATGTTACAAAACCTAATGCATCGGTTCCGTTACGGCGGAATACGCCGATCGTCCGATGCCAACAATGTTGCGCGGGAGTGGATTTTTTCACACGAGTTGTGTACGTTTGCGGCCTTGCGTGTTACAAAACCTACGATAAAATATGAAGATGCAAGCTTGAGTTTTTACTAACTAAATAACTAACGTCCTCAGATTATAAATTTCGTTTTATCGTATTTAGTCGTTGTGTTTTGTATCGACGTCATAGTTTGCGAGTAAAACTGTTATTGAAAAGGGCCTCTACGTGTTGGCCTCGGCTCCACGTACGCCTTCCAATGGTCCGGGCAAATAAATAAGGATAATTATTCGGCCCTCCATAGCCCCGTGATCCTGAATAGGTACATAAAACAGAAATAAATATCTATTAATTTGTTTTTTTTGGACCCATTAATTAAATCTGCATATTTCAGTTAGATAGTAAGTTGTATAAAGCTATATCTAGCATAAGTCGTGTCTTTGTCAAATAAATCATTTATTGAATAGTATTTCCTTTAATCGACTTCCGCAACGACACGGCATGCTATGCTTTGCGGCGTGGTGCATTACCAACTTGCAAAAAAAAATATAACAACGATAATCTTTTTCTTTTTAATTAATTTTAAAGCTGCCAGCCAGACCTTGGTTTTGATTAAAAGAAACAATTGCATTCCGGAAGTGGTGAATGAATCGTATCTTTCAATCGATTTCATTCAATTGCTTTTGTTAATCTGTGGTCTATAGATATTATTGTAAGATAATATTTTATCATTTTTTTTAAATTAATGGTGTTACAAATTGATCTGCTGATACAGTTCGCCCTCCATACAAAAAGAAGATAAATTTCGACCTAAGTCCACCTTTAATAATAAGGTTATAATATGTGAACTGTATACATTTTATATAAGTGATATGTGAACTGTATACATTTTATATAAGTGATTATGAAAACGATTCGACCAATTTCAATGAACTTTAATGTGATGTTTTTTTCTGCCCCGAATAGCACAAAATCAGTCATCTAGGCACATGGCCCAAGTAGTTAACACAAGCTTAGTAGCTTACGTCAGCTACTAAGCTACTACTTAGACATTAGATCTATGTACTACTTACTTACCTAATTTATTTATTTTTAAAACACTCTATACTTGCCTATCTACCTAGACTAATGACAATGAGACATCTAGACCAATTGCCATATTTTTGAATCGCTCGTTGCACTTCAGGCGATTTAAATAATTGGTTATCTGCTGGATTTCGTTCAATGTCGGACTCCTGTAACAAGTGGTTGAAAATACTCGTAGCAATCAAGTGATTCACGTACAAAAACTTCAAAATTCGAACGAAAATCAGTAGAAATCGGGGTATTTAAATCGCTCAAGATGGCGCTTCTGATTTAAAAAAATAGAGCCCCAGAAACAAATATTTATACAACCTTTAGTTTAGTTTACAATAAGCCTGTTTATAAATATTGAAATATTTTGTAATAAGCTAAGGTTTTCAACTAAAAAAATTATTATTATTATATTATTTATTTCCAAGCATACATACTTATTTCCGACGGGATTCGAACCCTGGAAATTCTCCAATACAGTCGGATAATTGCCTAACGCACCAGAGAGCTTTGAACGGCAGTTCACGTCACAGCATCACAGAAATCTCGTGCAGAGAAAACGAAAGTGCAATCGAGATCGAAAGTGGTAAGAATTGTGCCGCGCACGACCGCAGCGGGCTCAATTGGCGTTACGTGGTAGATAACCCGGTTATAGCCGTTTTGAAGGTTACGAAATTTGTATTTGGAACCGATTCGATAATCATTCTGTTCGTAAGTGTACACACCTTTTTTTAAAACAATAAGTATTGACCAGAGACATGTTACATCGCATCGTCGTCTTCGCTCCTAGAAGAATGTGCACTTGACAACTTTTGAAATGTCAATTGCAATCATGTTATGTGCGGTGCTAAATTTTCATTTTTGTGAAACCTAGTTCAAATGCGTGCAAATTGTTTAATTTCGGGGGCATATTAATCAATTTAGTTTCGTGAAGGTGTTCAAGTGGAATGAAAGTGAAAATCGGTGCAAAACATGGACTTAGTATTGTCTCCAAAGTTCCGCGAACAATCTTTGTGAATGGCCGCCGTGCTTACAATTGATTCCCTAGACTTCACTTTAACTATGACGATTTGACTGTTGCGATGCAAATAACTTGCATATTTTAATAATACTTGACACTGGCTAATTTCCTAATAGCCATAATCGGTTTACAACCGATAAGAAATAATAATAATCCTGTTCGTGGGGAGTATGCGAATTGACTACGTCCATGAGTATGTGTATTTGGGCCAATTAGTCTCCTTCAGGGCGAGACAAGAAAAAGAAGTAGCTAGACGCACCGACAACGCCTGGAAGAGCTATTGGTCTAGGAAAGATCTAATGAAGGGAAAACTTCCCCTGTCCCTAAAAAAGCGACTCATGGACGTGTGCATTTTGCCAATCCTCACGTACGGCGCTCAAACTTGGTCTTTGACTGCCCGTCAAAGATTCGCAATCGGGGTTTGCCAAAGGGCAATGGAGCGTAGTATTCTCGGGATTAAACTAATTGACCGAATACGGAATACCGAAATACGCTTCAGAACCCAACTCACAGACGTAACCCAAAAAGCTGCTGCCTTAAAATGGAACTGGGCCGGCCATGTGTGCCGAATGCCGGATGAACTTTGGGCCAAAATAAGTACCTTGTGGACCCCCACCAATGGTAGACGTTTACCCGGCAGACCCCGTCGAAGGTGGCGAGATGACCTGGACAAGTTCGACACAGATTGGCAATCTACCGCACAAGACCGCGAGCTATGGAAGGGGAGTAGAGAGGCCTTTGCCCTGCAGTGGGACACTACAGGCTCATAATAATAATAATAATAAGTCCGCAGGGCACCTTGAGGCGAGGTGTCGGGGAGTAGCGACCCCGCGGCTTCCCGAGTGCTCCAGGGGGAAATCACCGTTCCTCACCTCCGGCTTGCCTTAGTTGGCTGGTCGGAGTGAACACTGACGAGGAAGCGGTCCCCCGCCTTTGGCTTGCCTTCACCGGCCGGTCAGAGTGGAGTCGCGAGAGCAGAAATGCTCGGAGGATGGACACCTCACGTCAGTGATGAGTTGGCCCGCTCACTGGCATACCAGTGATGACTTAAAATCCAGGGAGGTATATCCATCCTTCAGCCACTCACGTCCCTGTTGCTCCCTTGCTGTAATTTGCTCAGCTGATTAGGGTAGCCCAGTTTGTGAGTTGGCGAGTCTCCGTCTGCCATTTTTACGTGTTTATTAAACATTGTTACGGCAGGCGCCATAATCACCATAGTTCCCCCAGTAGCCAATCCACTACCATCACGTCACTATAGCCCATTTTGTTTTCATCCGTAGATTTGTCAATAGTTCTATCCGATCCGGTGGTTGTCCTTTGCTACATTTTATAGTGCAGACTGGGATAATCGTCGGCTTGGTGTCCACTTCATTGTTTGCGAGTAAAATTGTTATTGAAAAGGGCCTCTACGTGTTGGCTTCGGCTCCACGCACGCCTTCCAAAGGTCCGGGACTCCATAGCCCCGTGATACTGGACGTATAACAGACATAATAATAATATAATAATCATGTTATCTAAGGTTAAAGTAGTTTTTGCTTCGATATCAAAACGGTCCTGTTGAATCCAGTTGGTTCCTGTCTCTCCTTATCTAACTATCCAACGAACACTAAAGTGAAAAAAGGACAAACTGGGGTCTCTCTAACATCAAGCGGGCCGTTTTTTGATGAAGGAAGCTTTCTGGTTAGTAGTACTAAGTATTTCTATGTTATTGACATTTAAATGTATCTTATAGCAAAAATAAAATGTAAAATGTTGTGCTACGTACTATGTGAAACCCATTTGGGTATTCAACATGGAACCTTATTTAGTATTAGTAACCCAAAAGGGGTTCCTGTTAAAGCTCACCCTA
Source organism: Idaea dimidiata (assembly GCA_949358125.1). NCBI lineage: Eukaryota > Metazoa > Arthropoda > Insecta > Lepidoptera > Geometridae > Idaea > Idaea dimidiata. The sequence goes on from OX442342.1 coordinate 5,519,443, forward strand.
GAATGTAGGTACATATTATTATAACCTTATTGTACCTCGAAAATTTTATTTTTAGGGTTGTCACACTTCAGAGATGATTTATTGTGCTTACTTATTTAGAAAGAATATTCTTTGTTCCAAAATTCGATGTTCTCCGCGGGAGTGAACCTACGACCTCCTTTTCTCTAGCGGGGCGTGCTAACCAACCGTGCCAAATGAGCTCAAGCGACAATTGAAACTACTATTTGAACACAAGACCTTTGAAATAAAAGTCGAGATATCTATCGCACTAGGGTTGCCAACAACATTTTTCCTAAAATATTAGGGCTAAAAAATAAAGTAGGTACGCCCCAATAAATATAGTATTTTTAACCAACTGTTTTCAAGAGATGAAAATACAAAAATTGAGTGTCATACTTGTAGAATTAGTACAATAAAACAGATAGTTTTGGCACTTTATCTATTTATTTCAGTACTATACTTTGTTCGCCTAAGGGCAAATCATTTAAATCAATCACCAATGATACTGTTAACAAACACAGGAACAGTGCACACTTTCACCCCATTTTTTCTGGAAAAAAAAACTATTTAAAGTTTCTAAAGTAAAAATATAGTATTTTTGCGTACTTTATGTTTTTTCTAAAGTATAATATTATAGTACGCAGAGCTGAAATATGGTATATTTTATAGTACGGTTGGCAACCCTACACTAGACTAACACCACTATGGATTAAGTAGATAAACTCATTATTACTTACGATTCATGTCGGAAATCGAACTGCAAACTTTCAAGTCACACAGAAGTGAGCCCCACCGAGTCACATAGGCAGTCAATATTATTTTAATATCACAATAAAATATTATAATGAATGTTATAATACCTACGTTATGGTACCTACCTAACTTTAGATAAATCAGTTATTTACTTATAAAATGGAAAATTTATTAACCCACCACTTCCTACCATTAGTAGGTTGGTAATTGCAAACTTTATGTTTATTGTGGTAATTATTTGCTTGTTGTGAATAATTATTTCTTATGGCTCCTTCTAGAATAGAATTGATATATTAGAAAACATTAATCAGCATAAAATATAAAGCCGTGTTAAAATACTTCATTATTCATACTAAAAACACTGTGTTTGTCTGTTTTTAGTGTTTCAGATTAAACTGATAATAGTTTAATATTTCTTATGCTAATTGTTCAAGGCTAGAAATATATTTAGAGGAGAAAAGGATCGTTAATTCGCCGTGTTCCGTGTGGCGCAGTGGTTAACGCTCGACAAGGGAGGAGCACACGGGAGATTTTTTGATAATACATTTCTCCTTATAAAATATTTCTGACAATAGCTTATAAAAAAATTACGTTATTGCCCATTCTTGTATTAAAATTATCCAATATATCATTTCGATGTTTATAATAAAGTTTCAATTGAAAACCTCACTTTGAGAGTATTGTTGTCAATCAAAATTTGACTATAACTTTTGCAATTTTGCAACAGTGTTGCATTAACAGAGATTGAGCCGCCATTTTTAGGTTTAATGCTCCGAACTGTGAAACTTTAATATACAATATCTTTTAATTTAGCAGAAATAAAACGAAAATACTAACACCCTGGCTTTAGATCACGTAAATCAGTTGAATAAATTAATATCTTGTGTTTTAGGAATGCCTTTAAAATTTTATTAATGTACATCTACCCTCTAGATCTGAGCTCTAAGGAAAAACGCCGATCTTCTTCGTCAACTATTTATTATTTTCATATCTTCTCAGAACGTTGGATGCGCAAACTGCAGCCGGTAACGTAACTGTCATGCAATAGTGACATAATTTGTTTCCTTCCCACTTCCGGTGTAAGGCATTCGTTGCGTCATGTTGCCTGGATTGGTTCTTGCAGAGACATGTTACATCGTCGTCTTCGCTCCTAGAAGATTGTGCACTTGACAACTTTTGAAATATCAATTCCAATCATGTTCTTTAAGGTTAAGGTAGGTTTTGCTTTGATATATCAAAACGGTCCTGTTGAACCCAGTTGGTCCCAGTATGTCCTTATCTAACTGACCGACGAACACTAAAGTCAAAAAAGGACGGACTGGAGTATCTAATATTCAAGCGGGACCGTTTTTTGACGAAGTAAGCTATCTAGTAATTGCTGTACTATTTCTATGGGTTTTTGTAACTAAATGGTGTAGTTGACAACTTGATGTGGGTGCGTTGGAATTCTTAAAGTTGAAGCTAATAGACCATTAACATGTTGTCGATGGTCGAGCCCAAATCTCGATATATTATCCGAAATTGTGTCGAAATTAGGCAAGTAAGGTACTTCAAATTAGTTTGTGTTTTTTTTTTCGTTTTTTAGCCAGTTTTTACTGGCTTAAATAGTATATTGGCCAGAAAATCAGTATCTATACAAGATGTAACGGGTAAGCTCTTTTAAGCCGAAAGGCGGTTGTTCTAGACGTCTAGACAAACAACTTTTGTTCTACAACTTTTGAAAACTTGAACTTATTTTTGAAAATTTTAAGGTTATGTTTCACTGAAACCACAGCTGCTTTTGAAAATAAAGGTAATTGAAGGTTTAATTGTAGTAGACCAAACTAAATGAAAGGACAACATACGGTTAATGACCTCGAACTCTAAGAAACAGCCGATATTCAAGTAAACTTTACACTTAAAATTTTCGAAAAGTACTTCGAATTTCCAAAAGTCGTAAAACAAAAGTTGCTCGCCTAGATGTCTAGGACAACCCCCTTTCGGCTTAAAAGGGCATACCCGTTACATCTTGAATGCTTCAAGTGGTTTATTTATTAACCTGAAGCACTTAAAGCCTTTAGATAAAATCAAATTGTGACATAGAAACAAAACGAATTGAATCGATTAACAGATGAAAGAGTATCGAATTATATTTAATCGTTCGAATGAACAATTAGGTAATTGTATTTGGAGAGTTGATTAAATTGTTACACCATCGTGTCAAGGCGAAAAGAGTTAGATTTTCAGATCTAGGCAAGATAGGACATTAAGAGAACTTTAACTTCTTTGTTAGAAATAAGTTATCTATATACTTAAAATAAAAAAAGAAGTATTAATAAACTAGCTTTTTATTAGTATTTTGTGCCCGGGTTTTTCAAAGGCGTTCTATTGTAATGGCTGATTAATTACAGTAAACATTTTCTAGCAAATTTACTTCGTTTCCATTAACACTGGTCTTCTATAAACCTCAATAAAATTGTAAAATTTATGTTATTTATATTTATTAAATTTTTGTACTTATTCACGTTATTCAGTAGCAAACAAATTGCCATTGCACTTAAAACTAGCGACAGTAACTGTCAAATTGTATATCCGTTAACGCAAAACGCCACAATTTCAATGTTTTAATTGAGATTTGTTAGCAACAGAGTTACATATTAGCTAACTGATCCTGTAGAAATTTCGGGAAACCCCATTCTTAAAGGACGTTGTACCTAGACAACATATCATAAAGAACACATTCCCGAATTTTAGCTAGTAGGTTACTGTCAGTGGTTTAAGCTGTGCGTTAGTCCACAAAAAAATAGTCACAATCGAATTGAGAATCTCCTCCTTTTGTTTTTATTCAGTCAATAAGTACAATAAAGTTGTTTTATATTTGTTCTCCATACTTTTTTTTCTACGCTAGGGTGACAATATAAATCGTAGGACACAAGATTTGTCTCGCAGTCCGCTCTATCTCATAAAAAAATTAAAAGTCTGTGTGCCAAGGCTAAAATTAATTAACAAACAATATAAAATCACAGTTGGGTATTTCTAAACTTGATAACAATCTACATAGGTAGACATTTCTATGTTATTCTTGTTATCTTTTCCAACTTGGCACTCTTGCGCATGTACCTAGTAATTGTCAAGTTAGAAGTCTTATGAGTCGGTTTTACCGTGCGGTGCCAGCAGGCTGTCTAGTAAGCATAGTAAAATACTCGTTCGCCAGTAGCTCGTTTGTAAATCTATATTATACTTCGCTTTTTTAATTGTAAACTATACTAAATTGATTGGACACTTGTTTCTAAAAAAAGTTAAGACTTTTTTTACAAGGACCCAAATAGGGGTGGGGTATGTTTTATTTAAAACCAGCTGCGCCGGTTCCCGCAGGAATATCTGGATAAAAGTAGCCTATATATTCACGGTATCTAGCTACCCATATTCCAAGTTCCATCGCAATCGGTTTAGTGGTTTTTGCGTGATTGAGTAACAAACACCCATACATACATACACACATACTCACTCACAAATTTTCAGCATTATAATATTAGTAGGATCGGATTCACTTTATTTTTTTAAGCGACAAAAAGACGACAAATCAACGAGAAATCATAGTAGGGCGCAATATCAGGCCGATTCGTTAATGGTTAATTAAGAGCAAACAACTACGAAATCTTCAAACCGCAAATGTAAGTAGATAGATACCTAATTAGGTACAATGTTTAGCACGTCTGCCCTTTACCTAGTAACACAGATAGCAACGCGTGCGCAAAAACCATAGCTGAATGCAAACTGCATTAGAAACCCAACCTTATTACCATAAGATAAAGTTTAAATTAAAGCGACATTAAATATAAATCTGTCAAAAATCTTGACATTGGAAAATAAATTGTTACGCTTTAAGATTGGGTTGAAAATTGATTACAAATATGTTTAAAGCTAAAATATTTAAACGAAGTGTCATTGTTAGAGATGTTAGACAACACGTGAATTGAATTTTAGTTTTTTTTTATTTAAAAATCCGGTCAAGTCTTGCTTCTGCGTTTTTTTTCTGATTAATTACCTAACAACAGCCAAATTATTAACCTTTTGTCTTTTTTGTTACAGAGATCTTCCTATGATGCAAAAGTATTGTAGACTGCTTTTCACAAAAGAAATCTCCTAGACGCGGCGGGCGTGCGGGTCGCGGGGCAGAATGTGCTCAAAGTGTATTCTTTTATTTTAATGGAAGTTTTACCTATTTTTGAAATAAAATAATGAACTCATAATTAATTTTCCCGGGTCTTATTCGCGTATTATTATTTTTAAATTCTCTTCTTATTAAAAAATATGAATATTTCCAGATAATATCCAGACAAAGGTTTTTGATGCAAAATCGCGAAAACCTTCGACAAAATGATTTGCAGATTTTGAAAGTCACATACAGTTGTCACATCATCATAGTCAAATCAAGTAAGAGTAGCAGTTTTGGCGGGAACGGGTTGAGGAGATGTGTTGCTAAATTTTCATTTTCGTGAAACCTAGTTCAAATGCATGTCAATTGTTTAATTTCGGGGGCATATTATATTATAATGACTTCATTGATTATTATGATGCAAAAATCATGCAAATAGGTATAAATAATACTTGGACCTTGGACACTGGCTACTTTCCAAACGGCCATAATCGGTTCACAACCGATAAGAAATAAAATAATATATGTGCGTCTAGCTATCATAAGGAAAGCAACATTATCTCACTAACACAGGAAGTTGCAAATCGAAGAAAATGACTAATATCCGGTCGTTTGCAGAGGTCAAGGTTGCCAACATTACAACACGAGTACTTACTGACAACTGGAGTTCTAAAATCAAACAGTAAAATATGAAACAATAGGATGTCCTTACATTGCGGAAAAAGCATGGGACATTTTATACAGCCTTGTGTACAAATTTTATGCTTTACAAGGAACTATTGTAATATATACCTACCTATATTGTTATTGTTTATTGTATATAATTAGGTATGCATATTGCATTTATGTATATTATATGTAGGTATTTAATATTGACTTTACGTTTTATACTGTAGGTACTTTGATTTACCTATACGAGTTAAACTACAAATCCCTGTCATATTAATCGAAAATTGTTGATTATTGTCTGACGAAATATTTTAGACTATTTTCGTTTAAAGCGTTTGTAGCTAAATGACGAAGATACTAACGTTTCGAAGCCTTAGCATATTTAATTATTTAACTAACACAATTAAGTAAAAAAATAAGTATTTGCCAGAATTGTGCTAAAGCTTCAACACCTTACGACAATTTCATTTGAAATCTAACGTCGGGAACAATGTTTTAAACGCTTTGAACGATAATATTGCATCAGAAAATAATCAACAATTTTCGATGAATCCGACAGTGATTTTTAGTTTAGCTAGTAATATACCTCTTAAATTGTACAACTGAAATACATGGTTTGAAAAACAGAAGAAAAATCAAAACTCAAATGAGTTTTCGACTGCAATATCTTCTTACATTTCATCCGACGATTGAACAAATAAGTAAATTCAAATAGGTCATTCGACAAATAAGTTATTTCGAGAGTTTAGTCATCTGATACACTTTTTATTGAGTTTTTTATTTTATTCTGTACTTATTTTCATTCCCAAACACCAAAGATTACATTCTTAAACGCGTGGAGATGAAATAAAAACAAAAAAATCTCTCGATTTGGAGTCGTTTTACCGCATCGGGTTTAGGGAAAAACGTATAATATGATAGGGATTATACTTACCTATATTTTTAAAGCAATAACGAGGTCAGAAGGCCATTGGTCCTCGTTTGAATTTGGAATGCGTCTTTACATTTTTCGAATTCGGAATGCATCTTTACATTTTTTATACGCAATCATAAAACCGATTACTATTAAGGAGTTTTGGCGGGAATGCGTTAAGGAGATGTGTTGCTAAATTTTCATTTTTGTGAAACTTAGTTCAAATGCGAGTAAAATGTTTAATTTCGGGGGCATATTAATCAATTTAGTTTCGTGAAGGTGTACAAGTGTAAATAAAAGTGAAAACTGGTGCAAAACATGTACTTTAGCTTAGTGTTGTCTCCAAAGCTCCGTGAACAAACATTGTAAAAAATGGCCCCCATTTTACAATGATTTCCTCGACTTGACTTTAACTATGACGACTTGACTGTTTTGTTCAATGCAAATAACTTGCAAATATTGATAATACTTGACACTGGCAAATGTCCGAAAGGAAAAGCCATTTATAAAGAAGAAGAAGAAGATTACTATTAAAAAAAAAGGATCTGCTTAAGACAAAACAAGTGACAATCTAATCATTCACAGATCTGCCGACTGCGGCTAAAAGGAGGGTTTTGACTTAAACTTAGTACGTCGTATATTTGCTAAGACGTTCCCTCAACATCGGACAGACAAAATAAAGGAGCAACAGAAATACAAAAATCAAATTTCGACTGTCTAGTTAACACGATTCATTCTATGTATAATATGTACCTATGTATTTACAAAACAAATACCTATAATATGTAGTATATTCGTTGTCTAGTACCCATAGAACAAGCCTAGTGCTTAGTTTGGGGCTAGATTGCGCTGTGTGCAATGTAGTGCAATATTTATTTATTTAATCATGAGATACAGCCTGGGGTAACGGACAGCGGGACCTTAGTAATCATCATCATCATCTCAACCCTTAACCAGCCAATGCTGAACATAGGCCTACCCCATACGACGCCACAAACAGCGATCGCGAGCCACCTCCATCCAACGATTCCCCGCGACCGCCACAATGTCGTCGGTCCACCGAGTAGATGGTCTTCTAACACTCCGTTTCGTATTACATCGTGGTTGCCACTCTTCTTCTTCTTTAAAAATGGCTTTTCCTTTCGGACATTTGCCAGTGTCAAGTATTATCAATATTTGCAAGTTATTTGCATTGAACAAAACAGTCAAGTCGTCATAGTAAGTCAAGTCGAGGGAATCATTGTAAAAAGGGGGCCATTTTTTACAATGTTAGTTCACGGAGCTTTGGAGAAAACACTAAGCTAAAGTACATGTTTTGCACCGGTTTTCACTTTTATTTACACTTGTACACCTTCACGAAACTAAATTGATTAATATGCCCCCGAAATTAAACATTTTACACGCATTTGAACTAAGTTTCACAAAAATGAAAATTTAGCAACACATCTATATAACGCATTCCCGCCAAAAACTCGGTTGCCACTCGAGGACTTTTACTCCCCATTGGTTATCTGTCCTTCCGTTTTAAATCACACTTTATTTTGAAAGACGAGAAAGAGTAAAACACACACACACAAAACATAGGTACATACACAACATACATTTGAAACACATACATACATTTTGTTTGGAATACATTTTTCCAAACATTTTTTAATAGATAAAGTTTCGATTGCAGTTCAATTGGAAGTTATACCGCCCTACCATGATCGTTTTTCGTTATGTAATCGTCCCTTTGTCGCTACTTTAAAAACCCACAAAAATAAAAAAAATAAAAACTTTTTTTTTAAATTATTATACATGTATTAAGTACTTATTAACAACAAAAGTACATATTAACAACAAATAATAAAGATACAAAAAGGAAATAAATTAAATTAAATTACAAAAATACAATTAAATTAAATCAAAATACAACTAAATTAAAAATAACAAAATAAATTTTTTTTAGCTAAACGAAATGATTTTGGTTCTGCAGTAAGGAGATGGTAAGGGCATCAACTTCATTCAGTGCGTGTTTCTCGCAATTGCAATGATGTAGAAATGAAATTTTGGACAATTCCATTACATAACTCCACTGTTGGTAGGTACAACTTATTGTGACTGGTCACTTTAAATCCGGGAAATAAATTTGTATGACAGCTGAGCAAGTGAGTAAAATGCCGAGGTAAATAAATAAATAAAATAATAAATAAATAATCCCGTGACCAACACACAGCGCCATCTAGCCCCATGGTAAGCTGCTAAGCTTGTGTTACGGTGACTAGACAACGGATATACTAAATACTTGTATTTATTTTTCTTTTGTAAATACATACATTAAACTACTAGGTAAACAATGACTATAGGTACCTACCTACCGATATTAACAAGCTGTAAGTATGCGATGGGCATTGGGCATGCCCCAGTTGTTGCCAGTACTTCGGTAATGTAGTCTATGGCAATTATAGGTGTGGTTGTGTTGACAAACAGACCACAAACAGCTATTTGTTTTAATGACCAGCAGTGCTATTCTCTAATGTAACAGCCTAGAGCTCGACGCTCGCTGTTTCAGCGTGAAATCTGAGCAATTTGATACGACCGACGTTCTGGTTGGACGCTCACTCTGAGTCGGCGCTGAAACAGCGTCGAGCTCTATCTAGGCTGTTACGTTAGAGAATACCACTACATTATACTCGTAAGAGATCATGGTAAACCGGATTGTTTTTAATTAACAAAGTATAATTAATTAAGTAATTTATTATAATACACCTTCCAGTCAAATAACAGACTGAGTTATCGTTCATATATTTATCATAATCATAATATTAATATTTTAAAATTTAATGAAGCATGACGGTGAACCTGAAATGAAAAAGGGCATTAACCCCAAAATTGCACATGAAGTTTTTTTTAATCATATTACGTTTTTCTACAAGTTTTTTGCCAATATGTGACTTTGAAAAACTAAGCACAATTAGGCCGGTGCAGTAATTAAGTACAGATAAATCTTACTAATATTATAAACGCGAAAGTTTGTATGTAAGTATATGTATGTATGTATGTGAGGTTGTTACTCTTTCAACGCAAAAACTACTGAACCGATTGCGATGAAACTTGGAATATAGGTAGCTGGGGACCTGGATTAACACATAGGCTACTTTTTATCCCGATATTCCCGCGGGAACGGAACTTACGCGGGTGAAACCGCGGGGCGTAGCTAGTAATAAAATAAACTAAATAGAACGACTCAAAATTCTTTCACCCTGCCGCCGTCTTTGTTCGTAACTTGTTGTTTACAAACAAGTCTTTTCTACGTCAACATCTAGGACCACAACTTCATTTACTTACATAACGTAAAAGCTGTTGCATTTTGCAATTTGAATAAATATTAATTAATAATATTAAACATTAATAAATAAATAAAAAAAATAAATTTTTGAGACTAACACACAGCGCCATCTAGCCCCATGGTAAGCTGCTAAGCTTGTGTTACGGTGACTAGACAACGGATATACTACTTATATTTACTTTTCTTTTGTAAATACATACATATTATTCATAGAACTACACCCAGACCAGATACAAATATTTATTTTTCTATGTATTTACAAAAAATATACCTACTTAATTTATGTAGTAATATCTGTTGTCTAGTAGTTTGAGGCTAGTTAGCGCAGTGTGTAATGTCGCGCAGTATTTATTTATTTGTTTGCAGCGAAGTAAAAATATGTAAGCGAGAGTAGAATGTCATCAATATAATGCTAAGTTTGAAAATACTTCATGTACACACAAGAAGCTTTTTTATTGTAAGCCCAGAGGTAGACGAACTAAAGGACAGTTTTATTTGCACTTCAGTTTATTTTTAGGTGTTGTAAATTAAAGGTTGAGAACTTGTGAACAAATAGAGAGATTCTTTTGAAATGATTCACTTAAAGGGTTCCATTTTAGTCCCTCCATAGGTATGAACAAGTAGTGATTTAAACAAGGAGAAAATGCATCATTGTAAATCGTACGTGACGGGGTTTGAACCGGTGTTTCTCGATTACCGGGCAAGTACGCTAACCAATACACATTCATTAGAAAAATGTAATAAAAATACGAAATAAAATTAATTATGTAATGAATAAATTTAGCAATAAAAATACGAATGTAGGGTAAGTATATCTAATAATTTAGCTTAGAATTCTATCTATATATTTTAAAAGGAAAAGTGGCAATTTAACACCCAGTTACAATTCGATTCAATGGATTTATTTCATCAAGGTATCGTTAGATTTGTCTATTTTAAAATTAAAAGTTCTAAAAACACTTTACTTATCCGGTTGAATCGCGTTTTTATTCATGGTTTTAAACGAACCGAGCTTTCGCTCGGCCAACCTCGAAAATTTCAACCTTGAAAATGCCAACTGTAAAGTTGGCGAAAGCTCGGTTCGTTTAAAACCATGAATAAAAACGCGATTCAACCGGATAAGTAAAGTGTTTTTAGAACTTTTAATTTTAAAATAGACAAATCTAACGATACCTTGATGAAATAAATCCGTGTTTTATTATGCAAAATCGCGAAAACCATAGAAGAAATTATTAAAAGTTCTTGTGGACCGGAAGCGTCTTATTTTCTATTCCTTTTATTTCTTTCTAATTTCAACGAAACTCGTCCAAAATTTAAGTTTTCACGAATATCAATACGAATTCAATCTAAATCGGGACTAAACTGGCAAAACCGCAGCTAGCAACTGGATACAGATAATTATACACAATTTCTCTATGGCGAGATAGGCAAGTTTCCTTGGATTCCGAACTCATCTGACCGCTTTCGATTATCAACGACTGCAGAAGATTTGACTTTACGGTAGAAGCGCAGTATTTGGGTGCGCAATAGTAGTTTATACACCGTAGATATGTAAAGTATGAATACTCTACTTAACACATCTACTGCGAGACAATAAAAAGGCTACAAAAATAAGCATTAACTAACAACAAAACAATAGTTAAAACAAATATTAATGCAACGTACCTATATGAAATATATTTACAGCTCTACATTAATTAAAAAGAATGAATACTACATCAAAATAACGAAACATCGCATCGGCCTTAGCTGATGAAAAAAAAGTTGGGGCTTTATATTAACTAAAACTTTTTGCCCTTCCGTCGAAATAAAATAGAAGATAAATAGGCCAGTTTTTTTTAATGTGTTTTGTCTAGGTGGCCAGTTCGAAATGGCCGTATGCTACCAGACCCTAAATTACTTTATGCCCTAGGTGTATAATAAGCACTTTATGTACCTAGGGAATAAAGACTCGCTTTACGTTGATCTTATTGGTTAAATAAAGTAACTTTGTAGAGCAGTAGGTGTGTAAATTAGTTTATTTTTACTAGTTAAAGATTTTTCTTCAGTTTTTGCTGATACTAAACTACTTTTTAAACGAATGTTTTCCAAAAATTTTGGACCCAACAGGACTTGAACCTGCATCTGCGTGGCTTAAACGTAAATAAAAAATAAGAGATGCGATCCTTAATTTCAACTCGACTAGACGAGCACCTGTGGCCAAATTGGTTAAGGCGTTGCGCCGGACACCCCAAAGCCGTAGTTTCAAGTCGACAGGACTTGAAACTACGGCTTTGGGGTGTCAAATTTTTGAAAACAATTTCTTTAAAAATGTCGTAGTCATCCAAGTGTAGGAAACACTTTAAAATATATCAAAAAACAAAAAATTAAACTACTACGGTTTTAATCGCGTTGCTTTTATTATGTTTAGCAATTCAACTATGAATCTGGGGTAGACTTTGTTCTTTTTTTTCTGTTTTCACAAAGATATCCAAATTGAACAACAAATATAACAAAGTTCAATATTGCAATTCGCCAAAGAAATCGTTTTCCAACATTTTGAGTTTTAACATTCCGGTTAAATCAACAATCTGGGTATTTTGGAGTTAATTGGTCTGTATCGGGGATTTTGAAGAATTTTAGGGAAAAATATTTTTTTCAGTATTAATCGCGTTGTTTAAATTATTATTCGCGTTACCATGATCGTTTGTCGTTGCTTTGTCGTTCTTCTGTTGCTCGAAGAAAAAAAACTCCCCGACTACTTTTAAAAACCACAGATAATTAAAAAAATTTTTTTTTCATGTGACAACATGATAACATGACAACATGTGATAAGACATGGTGGAGGGCGAAATGTTTACAAGGTACAAGCCTAACTAACTTTAGTATCTAAGAGTTTTACCTATGTTTAACAGGTTTTAACTAAGGTTAGTTTACATAGTTTATGTACTTAAGAAAGTAAATAACAAATATTGAAATACCCTTGGCATAGTAAAGACACATGATTGGTTACATGATAGATATTTCTAGGTAAAGCAGAGAAGCCTTAAGGCATGAAGTTAAATGTCAGAGTAAATGGGCACCTATTTTGGAGAAAAGGTGAAAATTACTGATATTAAGGTAGGTAAACTTATTTCCCATATTACAATTATTATCTAAAATGCCATACCATTATCATTTCAATATTATAACAATTGCATTTCGATTGCAATTGAAATTTTATCTTTGGTTTTGGGGTTTTTTATACAACAAACGTGTTTCTTTTTGTGATAATGATACGTGCGCGAGTTCGACTTGCACTTAGCCGGTTTTGGTAAATAAAAAAGGCGTAGGAAAAAAACGCGACGAATTGAAAACCTCATCCTTTTTTTAAAGTCGGTTAACAATCCGTGTTACCTATCAAACAAGTCATCATGCTTATTTTCATCGAACATAGGTACTTTCAATTTTGTATTAGATTTAATTTTGTTTTTTTGTAATAAAACACAATAAATATTTCCGATTTAACTCGCGTTTTATTTATTACAGCATTGTTGCAATGCTGTATACCGACGCGACGTACGTTTCATCGTCTTAACGAATGGTTTCTTTAGGGCTTAGGGTAACCCTGAAAATATTACGCGCTACCATGCTCGTTTGTCGTTGCTATGTCGTCCTTTGGTCGTTCAAAAAAATAAAGTAAATTGAAATAAAAAACACCCCGACTACTTTACTGTGTAAAAACCACAGACAATTTTAAAAAACCTTTTTTTTTTTTCGAAGTTTTTTTTTTTTAATTATTTGATGTGTTTTTTTTTCAGCTGTACGACAACGCAACGACTTGGAAGACATGGTAGGGCCCATTGTGGCTTATTAGATTGCAATAATCGCGAAAACGGAAGTTAAAAACCATCATAATGGACATTATTGTTTAGTTTTCGATTGAATTATATTATAAATCATTGTTTTATTAATACTAACATACTATTAAATATAAATACACTTAATAAACAAAAAAAATGTATTATAACTTATGAATTTAAAACATAAATACAAAACTGCTACAAGAGCCCCGAAAGAAAACCTATTTGATTTGATTTAGGTATTTTACTTTAAAATTAGTAATTTAATTTTAAATCAATAAATCGTGTACTTCAACCCGTTTTTGATATTTTTTTAAGTGTTTCCTACACTTGGATGACTATACTTAAGGACGCGACTCATGTGAAATCCCTTCCGATTGAATAGTTTTCTTTATAACCGGTATCAAATAGATCTTTAAACAATGTTTAATGTTATTGTACATGATACAAGAAGTGTCCCCTTCATTTCAAAAACAATAAAAAATAACTTTAAATACCACTATTATACAGGCAAAGTTACCCCTGTTTTACAAAATAAATCAATTTTTCTTCTAAATCCTTAACCGCCATATTTTCTTATAGGCATCATAATATTAGAAAATACAATACCTAGAACCCCTTCATCGCATTTTATAAAAATATTATTTTAATCTTCGTTAATGATTGATTTTACGAGAAATTGTAGATTTTTTCACGCAATTCCATCTCGCTCATTTATATGCAATCGGACAAGGACCGATGATTATCATCTATCGTCGCCTGAAAGAAATGCTTCCCAAGAAATGCTTTTTGGGAAGCATTTCTTTAAGTATAGACTTATGCTTTAATTTTGTAGGTTTTATTTACCAATCAAAAACTTTGACTTTTAATACTCGTATACCTACACTTACTCGGAAGTGCCCAACCAGTTGACCATCGAGAGATAGTATCGATTCAATCGACACTCGAATCGATTTCCGAATACCGATCCGATGGACAGACAAGGTTATCAGTTAACATTTTATATTGATTGTCTTTATAATTGTTAACAGTAAATAATTCGTTTTGTTTGTCGGTTGGTGTTGAATTGATAAATGATCTTGTACGTAGGTAGGTAGGTACTTGTGGTATACATACCTAGGTACTAGGTTTAGGTACGTAGGTTTTTTATAGGAGCATTCGTATATGAAGCGACTAGCTAGCCGATTATACAAGATGTAACGGGTAAGCCCTTTTGAAAGGCGGTTGTTCTAGACGTCTAGGCGAACAGCTTTTGTTTTACAACTTTTAAAAATTCGAACTTTTTTTTAATTTTGAGGTTATGTTTCACTGAAAAAACAGCTGCTTTTGAAAATAAAGGTAATTGAAGGTTTGATTGTAGTAGACTAAACTAAATGAAAGGACAACATAAGGTCAATGACCTCGAACTCTAAGAAACAGCTGATCTTCAAGTAAACTTTACACTTCAAACTTTGGAAAAGTACTTCGAATTTTCAAAAGTCGTATCACAAAAGTTGTTCGCCTAGACGTATAGAACAGCCCTCTTTCGACTTAAAAGGGCTCACCCGTTACATCTTGTATAACTCGTTGCTAGCAAATCTCATTTGAAACAATTGCCTACATTGCTGCTTTGACACAACGTGGTAGGTAATAACTAGTGATTAGCGCAAAGCAGGAATGTCCTACTGCATAATTCATAATGCATAGTGCCTATGAAATATAACTATTAAAAAAAACAGGAATTATAAAAGGAACGGCTAAGTAGGGTTGCCAACACTTTTTTACAAAAATATAGTATTTGCAGCTAAAAAATAAAGTACAACCAAAAAAATATAGTATTTTGCTGACTGATTGCAATAGATTAAAAAACAAAAATTAAATGGCATTTGTGTAGATTAAGTCAAAGAAAACCCGACATTATTTTTGTATTAAACCTATTTATTTCCATAAAAACTATTTGGTGGTATCCACTTCTGGCACTTTTCAATATGTAACTTATTTTCTTTTAAAAATGTTTCTAATGCTTCTTTACATCCTTAGAGTATAAATTACTACACAAGTAGTTTTACATCTTATATTTAAATTTATAGTAATAAGCAGCTCATTTTTATTAAATTGATATTTGCCCTATTTATTTCTTCTCTCCAATACACATATTTTTATTAGAGTGTATTAAAAGTGCGTTCACACAAAGCCAGAATATTAAAAATAACTTTGAATAAATTTGTATGTTAAAAATATAGTATTATTGCGTACTTTATGTTGTTTAAAAAGTATATAGTACGTAGACCTGAAATATAGTACAATACTATATAATATAGTACGGTTGGCAACCTTACGGCTAAGGTACTTACTTATTTACATACTTAGTATAAAGTATATTATTTGCTTAGAAATCCTGTTAGTTTATTTACCTGAAACAAAAATAAAAAATAGTTATTATTTAGTTGAAATTAAGAATTACTTTTTCTGAATTGCGATTATACTTAGAGTTGATTTAGGTATATTAGACCGTCACGATTCGAGCGCCACCGCCCACGCCGGCCGGGTCCGATAGCTTCCTTGTCCATTGCTCGGCCGCCACTCGGTTGCAACAGACCGATCGACTGCTCGCCGAGCAATGGACAACATCCCTTTGCAATCATCCCTAAATAGTACATTTGTTATTGATTGATGGTTTACTGTTTTGTTCGGAATGGTTGTTTTGACCAACCACAATAAATTACTTTCAACTCTACCCACTGTTTCACTGAAACATCGACAAATTGAGTAAGTGGTTCAATTTACAATCGGATCTCGTCAATCAATAATCGACTTAATTAAATTTAATTATTAGTTTCAAAATCCAAGAGAATTACGATGGTGATTGTTGGTCATTGTGTATTTGTTGTTGTTGTTGAGGAGATGCGGGAAGACCGGTGTTGTGGCTTCTTCTGGAGTCACAACGTATGCCGAGGCAGATCCTCGTTGGCAGAAGGCACACTGCTCACATTGTAATAATTGATTGGACCTTGTATTTCGTTTACCTATGTTATTTCTCTTTCCTTTTCAACGATCTTTGTTTTGTCTTATATTATTATCTATGTAAAAATTGTGTCCCATTGTTCGTATGTACCTACTTATGTGTGTGTGTTTGTTGTCAATGAATGTTTTTCTTTCTTTCTAAAAGGGCTTCTGAAAGTTGAAGGATAATACTTACTCAAATTGGTTCTCTGTCTATATTTACATAGTATGAAACAGAGTCGCTTTCCGCTGTCTGGATGTTTGTATGTATGCTTAGATCTTTAGAACTGATTTTTAAAATCCCTAGATAGAGGTATGTGGCAAATAAAATGTAACACCACCAAATAAAAAACGTCACTATGGATATTAAAAAGATACAAAATTTGATGGCTTTTAAATTTGGATGGGTTCGAACTTACGACAGATATCTTTTATCCGAGGAATGAAAATGTTAAAAGTTTCTTGTTGTTCTAGTTGCTTAGTTTGATTAGCGTCAAGATGGCGGGACCAACTCTCGAAAATAAAAACTTTATATTGCAAGATTTAGTACCAAATTGGTACTATTTGGTACCTCATTTAAAAAAATTAGTACCTCTTTAGTTTAGAAGATATTTAACAAAAACCCTGGTCCCGCCATTATGACGTCTAAATCTTGGTCCCGCCATCTTGACGCTACTTTAGTTTGTGGCGACAACATGACACTGCGTCCAACGTCCAGCAGTATTCTTCTATTTAGAGACTCATCTCGAAACCCAAATGACACAGTTAAACATTTATGTAACATTTTGTGAGAAATCTTAAGTTCGTAAAGAATACACCGAATCGAAATACCTACTTACCTAATGCTGCGTCTTACCATTCCACTTCCGGTCACGAGAACCATGAAATCCGGTCACAATTACAAGGCAAAAGCAAAATTCGGTTACTATAATAATTTCCTTTAGTATTAACTTGGAGCCGTGTTGTGGTAGATACCTACCCGAATTTCGAATCCCGGCCGCGCAACAATGTATTTTTCTTTAAGTTGCCATACTCGTGATTGGCTGCAGAGGGATCTCAATATTTCTCAGTAATTACAAAACATTCGAAAATACTATTTTTGTATTTTATTTTTCACTCTTTTATCTTCATATTTGTAGTTTTCTTTACACGATTGGTTAACTTTTATAACAGATTTTTTTTAATCTAAAACAACTCGATTAAAACAGAAATTTTCATTTCACAGCTAAAAGTGACGTATTTAAACCTCTATTTTTTCTGTATTAAAGCATAAAAACATACACTTGAAATTAGTAGTACAGTTTTACTAAATTAGCAATAGTTATCTTGTTTTTAGTAATTGTTTGATTTTAGTCACTAAAATATTGCATAGTCGCATCTTGCGTCCTTCTTTTACACATCACAAAGCTAGCCCTATCCCTGTCACGTCATTGAGTGACGTCACTGTGAGAATGGGGCCTTAAGAAAAAATTGTGTGCGCTATCACGTCGCGGTAAAGGAAAACATCGGGAGGAAACCCACGGCTTAAAATCACGCACAAAGGCCCAATAGTAGGGCTAATTGCGGAAACACAAAACAGTTAAACTTTAACTTTAACATAATAAATAACTAAACCCAGTTTTCTCGCTTCAATCACCAGCCTTTGCACTGATATCTGAGGTCTGAGATTAGACCCACCAGATTAAAACCTCACGACCCGCTACATTTGCGGTTGAGCGTTGCTTAACCACTGTAATTGAGTTGAGAAAGACTTTCCAACCTTACTTTAGATTAGTTTTGGTATCGTTTCTGTAACATGCCCTTGGATTTTACCCGACTGCGAGACGTAGAGAAGGGTTATGTGTTTATACACGAATCATAGAAATAATACAGTATTTACCAGAAAGCTTACTTCGTCAAAAAACACGGTCCTGCTTGATGTTAGAGAGACCCCAGTCTGTCCTTTTTTCACTTCAGTGTTCGTCGGTTAGTTAGATAAGGACAACCTGGGACCAACTGGGTTCAACAGGACCGTTTTATTATATCAAAGCAAAACTGCCTTAACCTTAGAGATTGAAATTGATATTTTGAAAGTTGCTCAGTGCACGGTCTTTAGGAGCGAAGACAACGATGTAACATGTGTCTGACACGGATAAATAATGATTTAATGATTTTGAAGTCATTTGATTTGACTTGATTTGACTCAAACTGAAGGCACTGTCACAAATCAATGTCCTATTCCTGCGAGTGTCAGTTATCAAAATTCAAAATGGCGGCCACAAAACGTCATATTGTAATTTTAGTAGAGGTACCCATTTATTATGACTTCATATACGATTAGCGCATTTAGCCGGAAAATTTCTAAAACCGTTTTGCTATCTTCTGAGCACGTGCCATGCTTAAGACCCCACATTTGATGGAGTATTCAAATGCTTACTTAGATACCTATTTATTTAACGAAGATTCCATAAAGAACCTAATACTTATTATTATAGATGTGAAAGTGTAAATAAGTAAACGACAATGTGCAATGAAACTTGGCATTCAAATAGCTGGACAAGGAATAAATAGAATGGAGATCTAACGTCCCTATTAAATTCGAAAAAAACATGTTCCACGGTCACACAACAGCAGATGCACACACTGACATGTTCCGTACAGTTACCGTAGTATAGTTATATACCTAAGTTATTTTTTATCCTGGTATTCCCGCAAAATCGGGACTAACGCGGGTAAAACCGAAACTATATTTTTTTATAGATCTGTGATTATTAGGTAATTGGCAGCAAAGCCTTCTTGATTCGATTTAGATTTCATAAACAAATCGATTCGAATTGTAAAAATAGAATCGTAATTCGAACACGACCTTACGAACCGTTTGTGAAAATCGTATAATATTATCATGAATATTGAAGAAAAAACTTCGAATTATACGCACGCACCACTATTTATCAATACTTTACTATTTCGTGTTGAAATCGATTTAACCTAGCTCCGAAAAATCGTATTTGTAATTGATTCTGTAACTCTAGGTTGGAGTGAATATTTCGCTTATGGGCTGCAAAATATTCTTAGGTACAATTTGAATTCAGTCACGACCAAGTCATTTTTGGGGTTTAGTTCATTGCAATTTGAACCAAGGCGCGCGCGACAGTTCAAAAGTAACAATCCTTTACTTTTGAAAACAACTGTTTTTTTTTTTCAGAAAAATTAAACAAAATCAAAATTTTCAAAGGTCACTGAATAAAAATTGTTCACAAAGACATTTATGGCGGCTGCACACTCTTAGATAGAACTGGATGCAAGAAGCTGAAAATAGATCTAGGTGGCGTGCAATTGGAGAGGCCTATGTCCAGCAGTGGACTGCAAGAGGCTGATGATGATGATACTCTTAGACAAGTGCTCTCGTCAAGTTTCGCCAAAATGTCTCGCCCGAGAGGACGAGAGGCGAGTGACCATGTACAAACTCGCACTCGGCCAGTCTCGGGATGTCTCGATGAGAGTGTAGATACAGCCGCTATTAGACTAAAGCCTTTCAGCCAAGTATACAAAGTATTTCCTAAGGATATTCTACTGCCTTCACTAAAACATTTTATACTTAAGTCAAATTACGGGAAACACGGGTCAAAAACCTGTTCATATAACTTACATAATAATATAATATATCAAAACTCACAATAATATATCACAATGTTCTACACAAATTGCTTCTCAGAAGTTCCAATATAATTGGCAATTAATTCGAGACGTCATCCAAAATCATGCCCAAGCCGTGTCTTATTAGCATACGAGAAATGCTAAAAGCTTTGAGGAAATTATCTTGATTAAAAGTGTATTATGAGTGATAGAGGCATGGAGAAGACATCGCCCTTGAGAGCTTAATGTAAGAATCATAATTTGACAAGTCTCCGATTGCCGTTTTAACATGTTTGTTGAACATTGTTACGGTGTGGGTGCCATAATCACCATAGTAATAGCTAATTATTGTGTTTATAATGGCGGTAATGCCGCCAGTGTGATGGGCACTTTTGGACTCAATAGTCAATTACCTTAGATTATTTATATTGTTAATTATCTTTGTAGTAATATATACTTTAATTATCACCATAGTTCCCCTAGTAGTTGATCCACTATCATCACATCACTATAGCCTATGTTGTTTTTATCTGTTGAGTTCTCAATCTTTCTGTCTGATCCAGTGGTTGTCCTTGCCTGCATTTTATAGTGCAGACAGGGATAATCACCGGATTGGTGTCCACTTCACAGTTTGCGAGTGAAATTGTTATTGAAAAGGGCCTCTACGCCGAAGCCAATAGCTTCGGTTTCACGCACGCCTTCCAAATGTCTGGACTCCATAACTCCGCGATACTGCACGAATAATAGACTATGTAGAACTGCATAGGTATTATTACATAATATGCGTTTACTAATATCTATCATACCAACGGAACAACGACAAAAATGGAAGACTGCGAGTTTTCGCAAAATCCCGTCACTAAACGTTTCCTCTTCACAGTCTATTCCGAGTTTAATCCTCAGATCGGGGATTATTATGATTTTCAAATCGCAAACTGCTTTTAGAAATTTCCGTCTCAAGGATGTAGGTTGTTTAGGTAAGTAACAAAATCTTTATATTTCTTTTTTATTATTCGAAGAGTTTAGGTACTTATACTTACCCAAATTTTTCCGACTGTCTCTCGGTTATTTTTAGAATTTTTGTCATCAATGGGGTATCCCTACACCACTTAAGGTTTTTTACGACTGGCAATACTGTATTGATAAGGCCCTTAGGTTGGCAATATTTTGTCTGTTGTCGGCGGCGGATTGTTATTTATTTTTTAATTTTTATTACCGAGACAAGATTGATGATGATTCGTTTTTTTTTGTAAAACAGGTGTTTTGGTTGATGGAAAATCAAATGGGCACCTATATTTTAATAGTTTTGCGCCATTTAAACTAGTTTTAAAACTAATTAACTACATATTATATATTTTATTATGTTTTGTTTTAAAAAAATTTATATACCTACTATAGATAGATAGAGAGGATAATTATCTCTTATTTCAATTTTATTAACTTTCTGCTTTTAATTATGAATCA
This sequence comes from Idaea dimidiata, assembly GCA_949358125.1. Classification (NCBI taxonomy): domain Eukaryota; kingdom Metazoa; phylum Arthropoda; class Insecta; order Lepidoptera; family Geometridae; genus Idaea; species Idaea dimidiata. Next base: position 5,541,129 of record OX442342.1, read on the forward strand.
CTATAGTTTATGACACGCGGGTTTACCCGCATAGTTCCCGCTCTCATGGGAATACAGAAATAAAAATATTATTGGGACTTTCTCATTTATAATATTAGTGAGGTTTGGGCCTGGATTTCTGTCATCCTTTCAGAAATGGGACCAGTAAGTTGCTATAGCCGGGCGGTACTAGCAGGTTTTATCAAAGAGGCTCTGAGAGAACGAATGAATGGTTTTACGACCGAATGTATGAATGAGTGGAAGGTTACCATAAACAACATAAGTACTTGACATAAACTTTCCTTTCAATGACATCAGACCCCCATAGTTCACGATGACCGGTCACCATGTCAAATCAGCGCCATAAAACTTTAGGTTGAGTAATATGTCTTCTCTAGCGAAATGTCAAAAAGTGTAATGACCTTCTCAGAGCTCTACCGCACCGGTAAATTGTTTATAAATCAATCATAGACACTATTGTAATTGGGTTACTAATATTGTTTGCGGGGTGATGAACTTTGAGCAGTTTGGTGGAAGTGACTCATCTTCAGTAAACACCAAAGTATCTTTAGCTATTTTTTCATAAAACAACGTTTGGCCATTATTATTAAATCTCTATCAACATGCTTCGGACTTACGGATTGATGGATCACCGCAAAAACTTATCCGCTAAGGTAGGAAGCTTAATTTTTAAGTGTGTTCTTTATATGATGTAGGTATTTATACAACCCCGATACACCTTCCTGGATAAATACAGGTTTGTGGGAGACATACTGAAGAACCCCTTGTTGTATCTGGGTTAGTAATAAGAAAGGGTCTACTAATGGAAGAAAACGTGTCAGTTTGTCCGATGACGCCATGTTTTAAAGACCATCCAGCGACTCTAATGTCGGTCTACTGAGTAGGTGGTCGCCACAATACTCCGTGCAGCATTTCATCATGGTCGCCACATAAGACTTTTACTCCCTGCAGCTGTTATCAGCCTTTCGAGATATATGGCCTGCCCATTGCCACTTCAGTTTCCTAATTAAAAGAGCTATGTCGGTGACTTTGTACTATGTCGAGACCGTACCTAATATTAAATAATAAATTAAAAAATCGTTCCTGTTATGAAACGGTAAAAATCACATAAAAACAATCTAGACTGAATGAGCATATCCATTAATCATCTTCCATACCGTTAATCCAATAAATTGAAACATTTGACAAACAGTCCCAGGCCGTTATTGCGATCATTTATCAACATTTCAGAAACTGTTTCAAAAGAACCGAACTCACTGCGTTAAATAGCCGAGCGGAATCTTCCTTTTGTAAAATGACATGAGCTCTAACAGTTATCCTGAAAAAGTAGTGGTCTAGTGTTAATAATTTCAGACATATTGACGTTTAAAGTTTGACAGCTGACACCGAAAATAGAGATCTCGATCAGGTTTATCGCTTCGTCTAGAAGTAAATTTTCCTTGTTGGCATAATATAATAAATATGCATAGATATTATCATGGCCAGTATCTGTACCTGTGTGTTTTTGTATACCTATTTTTTTATTGATTATGTAAGAGAAGCAGGATGGGTGAAGACCAGCGCTGCTGCTATGTAAGTACCTACTTGGGTACTCGTGCAGGTGCAGGTGTTGTGGGGCTGCGACTCTGGCCATAATTGGGGGGCCTTGTGGCTTGGATATCCAGGCAACTAAAGAATAAACAAGACTTAAGGAAGGACGTGTTTAATGGGATAGATTGGCTAACATCTAAAGGTCGCCAGTTAAAATTGACCCTAGCAACTTTCAGGCTTATACGTCTTTCCTTGGAACCTTAAATTTTATTGACTTAACTATACTTTAATGACCATCTCATTAACTTACCATGTTTGCAATCAATCAATATGGGATAGATTGTCCAATTTTTAAAGGTCGCCAGTAAAAAATTTCCCTAGCAACTTTCAGAGCTATACCTCTTTCCTTGAAAATGATTCTAAGTACTTTAAATTTTATTGACTTTACTGCACTTTAATGACCATCTCATTAACTTACCATGTTCGCAATAAAATAAATAATGCTATAGATGAGTCTAAAGGTCTGTTTGTTTCGACAGAGGTTGTTAAATTTTTAACAACGATCGTGTGAAAAGCATCTGCAATTGTCTGGTTGTTTTAAAGTTCACTGGGTGATATAACAGGTTTGTTATTTACTAGTTGTGCCCCGTAGGTTCACCTGCGTTTAAAAGGAAAAATAACTATTTTTGAATATTAGTTATATCCATATTCTCTGTCAAAAATAATACAAGTGTAACAATTAATTCGATACGTTAATTCGTTTCCGATTTATAGAAGTAAACGTGCGATGCGGACTCGTACTCTGGTGTGACGTCATCTCACACTCGTCCAGTCTGCTCGCGCTCTGTGTCGATGTCACAGTACATGTCGTGTCTTACGATTTGACTAGGGGAGCGTTGTAAATGACGTCACGTGACTGTTAGCGAGACTCAATAATTATCATAAGTTAAAAGGACTGTAAAATCAAAACTAATGGGTATTTTTCAGTGACATGATAGACTGACAGACATTAATAATATTAGTTACTTTTGCATTAATAATATTAGTAAGGATTACATATAAAAAGAAGAAAGATACTTTTTTTAATGATGATTTTACCCCCCTAGGTAAGTACCTATTTCATTATCATTGGGAATATATTTTTGGAAGTAGTGCTACGACGTACCCATATCTTTTATATCTATAAATTATTTTGTCGCTGATTGACTATAAACGCACAGCCTAAACCCCTGATAGTACAGCGATAAAGTTTGGAAAGTCAGTTCTTTATAATACGATGTAGGCTTACCTTTACACGATGTTTCAACGGAGTCACACAGGCGAAACCGAGACCCAGCTAGTTATTAATAAACTTGAAGATTTACCACATAATACATTTCGAAGGCTTTTTCAATGAGATGCAGTGACCACAGTTAGAAACTAAGGACTAAACGTTACCTTTGAAATTGATTATTTAATCAAATAGCCCCATAAAACAATAAACTTAACATTTAAACTGTGAATATCAAATTGATGAAAACTATTATAACTTAATCAGTTTTATAGCTTCATTAAAATCGATAATCATGAATGACACATCATAGAAACTGCAAGTATTAACTATTTATAGATACGATGCAGTTTTACCTGGCGCTAGAACTTAGATCAGAATCTTGCGCGAAAATAAAAAAAGGGCTGAGCGCACTCTCATCAAGCGAGTTTTATAGGCATAAATTCTTCTATATAATTTATCTCACCTGCGGCCCTAACCAGCATTCTTATCGAATAACGAAATCGCCAATCGACAGATTTTTTTGTATGAAATTGCCATAAGCTCGCGAAAAATCAAGCGTGACCTAAGACTGGCCTAAGTCGTAGCGCCAAGCAGCGTCGTCCATGTTTCGTCACCGCTGTTGCCCCTAAGGAAGACGTGTCTAATCTTATTCCTTTGTCGGCTTTGTTCTCCTTGATTAGCGTATTGAGCGTGCTACATGTTAGACCATCAGCGGCCCTAGCCAACATTCTTATCGAATAACGAAATCGCCAATCGACAGATTTTTTTGTATGAAATTGACATAAGCTCGCGAAAAATCAACCGTGACGTTATGTCAATTTCATACAAAAGGCTTTGGCATATACAATACAAATTGCCTAGGGCCGCTGGTCCTTCGATTGTTAGAACACGGACGAATAGAACGTTTCGGTTATTGTTGGGTGGGTTATGTGTTTGTGGATGTGATTGTATTTTTCTTTTACAAATTTATTTTAACAGACGGAGTTACTGCTCATGTTAGTAAGAATTATACCATAAATTGTTGCTCCAGTTCCACTATAGTTCTAATTAATAAACATACGATAATGTGAATCACATGATCATTGCAAAAAATTAACTATTAAAGTTTCTTAGGTCTTCTTCTCATTGGAGAGTTTGCCGACTTTTCAAAACAATAATGTAATCTTAATGAATTAAGATATTTTGAGTTTGGAAAGGTTATATGGGCGTAGATCTTAAATCAATCAGTTTTTAGGTCACGTATCTCTTCGTCATGAGTCTGATTTATTCGCAAGAGGACACTTTGTACCTCTTTTTTGAATTAATCGAAATTACCCATAATTATCGTGAAAATGTCAAGTTGAACCACCGATCTTGCGGTCAAAATTACTTAACATGACTCATTTAACTTTTATGTAAAGTTCATCATTTATTAACTACATCACATACGTTGTTATTATGTACAGGGTGAATTGTTTTTATTTTAAGTGACCTTGGGCTTAATTCTAAACTGTAAAAGACGCACGCAAACATACTTATGGAATAAATAAAAGTTATAGCCTATCTAAACTTATAATAAAGGAAGAGAGAACAAAAAGTCTATATACTTGGAAGTAAATTAAAAAAAAAAGTTGTCTAGAAGACTTAGGAAAAGCAGTAGAACAAAATTATATAATTTTTAAAATTTATGACTGTCTGTCTTTTTCTCTGCCTTTTTCTTATACAATTAAAAACTACTGATCCGATTCAATTATTTTCGGTTTTTAATATTGTATAGTTCTATTTTCGAGGAAGATCGTGGTATACTTTGCATCGAAATCCAATTAGTAGAACCCGAGTAATGAACGAATGAGAACCACTCCGCCGCCCGCGCCCGTGAAAAGGCGTTTTTCACTTCGCGGGTGAAACCACACACCACACCAATTATGTTTGTTGCAAAAAAATAAACAACCTATATAATTCATTACAAATGTTTATTATTAAATAACGGGGTATTTATTTGAACCCTCAAGAGCAAGACTATTGTAACGAGGTTGAAACGTCGAGGTAAGAAAATAAATATTAACACGCGATTAAGATCCGGTAAAACGTAACTTTGTTTATAAATACGTTTTGTTGTGTCATGACCATTTCTATATTGGGCTTCCTTTTACATCAGACCACTTCTATAATGGACCATTTCTGCATTGAACCATTTCTTTAATATTAACTTTGAATTAATTCAACTGTTTAAATCTCTATAAAAGGTGAACTTACGAATCGTTTGAGACACAAACCACTAAGACTGAATTAAACTTCGCAAATTTCGCAAGAAAAGCTCCGTATAAGTACATAAATATCGATAAAATAAATGGGAACCTTGGCAAGTGTCCGGTGCACCGGTCCTTTGTATGACAAAACCATCTTGACGAAATAACGACATACCTACGACATGGTAATAGTTAGGAAATGACGAAACTCGCCCCAGATCTAAATAATGTTACTGAGTTCAATATATACGTTTCAGTAGACGAGGTTTTTGGTAAGTATTGATTGTGAACAGACCCCTCAGGCTGAGAAGGACAACTTCCGAAAAGGACAAATTCCGAAAAGGACAACTAGGACTTTGAAAATGAACAGACTTGCAAATTCAGTTTCCCGAGTACCCTATCAAAAACCCTTCTTAAACGTAAAACTTTCACCCCTCTTTTTTATATCATGTATTTGCGATCTTAGAAGAGATTTTGGCGAGTTTATATGAAAACCATATATTATATAATATATAGTTTTTATCCATAATACCATATATTATGAAGAGAGTAAAGTGAACCTAGCGAAAACTTGCTTCATGCCAGGTTACCACTAGCTATGAGAAAACTGGTAAGCTCGCACTAGTGCCAGAATCTGAACGTGCCAGTTATCACCTAAGCCATTGGCTTAGGTGGTAACTGGCACGAGAATATCGTTTAATTCTTTATGAAATGTAGATATCCATTAAAAAAGGATTTTTAAAATATCCCACGGGATCAAGAATTATAAAAGTAAAACCGCGGGACGAATTCGCCTACTCATACTTATACGCGCTCTCTTAAAGCAACCGAGATGGCTGTTCTATATTATTATACTCCTACATCATCGGCCGATTAAAAAGTTTTAGTACTATTGTACTACTTTGTATTTTCTATTTAGGCCGATATCTAGTATGCCACGCCTTGTTTCATAATGCACACCGCACAGGTTTGTAAGCATTCAACATTTTAGGTTCTAAGTTAGGTTAGGTTGCTAATGTGACGAAATGCGAGTTTAATACTAAACACACCGGGCTTTCTCATTTATATTTTTTTTATTAAAACCGACACGGATAGGTTAGGTTAAAGTTCATATTGTGACCAAGCGATTACGCGAGCGATATGAGCGCAAAGGTTAGAGAGGAAAATCAGTTAAGTATAGAATAGAAAACACTATATTGACCAGCAGTGTTGCCTTGTTTTTTTACACTAGCCGCAGCTTTAGGTATGATTTGTATTAGATCGTCAAGGGTCCAAGCTTCATTGTCCATTGCTTGGGGAGCAGTCGATCGGTCTGTTGCAACCGAGTGGCGGCCGAGCAATGGATTACGAAGCTCGGACCCGGCCGGCGCTCGTGTAGTGACGGTCTAATATTAGGAAAATGAATCGGCGCGGGTGTAATTTCTGGAAAAGCATTTCTTTAAAAAATTAAAAATAAATGGAGTGGATTGCAAGCAATATACCAAATATTTACCGGACATTTAAGAAATGGTTTTAAAACGTTTTTTTTACTTTAGTGGAAATAAAGTGGGAAGCGTACCTATCTCTTTGGGAAATGTGACCTTTAAAAATGATTTTTTTTAAAGTAGCAATAAACTAAATTTGCGTTTTGATATTTGTTACTTACGAAAGTTTAGCGAAAAGTGGTATTTAGGGAAGTTAGCATTATGCGACAAATAATATTTTAAAGCGGATCCTAACATTATTATATCTAAATTGATTTTTCTTTTTCTTTTTTTTTACGTCTTTATCAAACGAATATAACATTTAATGAGGTTTGAGAAATAGGAAACATAAAATTTTACTGCTAAGGGTATCTGACATCATGATCAAAAAAATAAAGGTGTGTATTTCTTTACATTTTATTGGGTACCTGTCAGTTACTCAACCAATCTACTAATATCTATTATAAAGAAGTAAATTTGTTAATGATATTAATTTACGGAACTATCAAATCAATTTTTAATGGCAAGAATTTCTAAAATCAGATCTCTTAATCGCCTTTTTCAACATCCAAGGAAAGAAAAGAAACATTATATAAAAAAAAGGCTTTTTGAAACTAAGCTGCAACTCTAAAGCGCAACTGAAATAAATAAATAAAATACATAAATAATAAATTCTGTGATCAACACACAGCGCCATCTAGCCCCGTGGTAAGCTGCTAAGCTTGTGTTACGGTGACTAGACAACGGATTACTACTTGAATTTACATTTCTTTTGTAAATACATACATATTATACATAGAAAAACACCCAGACCAGATACAAATATTTATTTTTAAGCATAAATATTTGCACCCAGCGGGAATCGAACTCGCAACCTTCTGCATTGGAGCCAAGCGTTCGCCCGACGCGCCACAGAGGTCGTCATCGAAATCCCACTGCGCGAAGGAATAACCTGCGCGGTCGAGTTGAGCTGTCATTGAATGTGAGGTCTCTTGAGCTGCCCGTTTCAATGACAGTCGAACTTGACGGCGGCGTCGCCTTCAAATGCATGAAAATTAACGCTATGGTTTGAACCGCGCAGGTAATTTCCTTGCGCAGTGGGATTTCGATGCCGATTACAAAGGCAGATAAGCGGTTGGGCCCCTGGAGCCTTATTTTTGAATCGCTCGTTAGACTTTAGACGATTTAAATAATTCGATATCTGCTGATTTTCCTTCGACGTCTGACTCCTGCGGCGAGTGGTTGACACCATTCGTTGCGGTGGTGCGATTCACATTGAAAAATAATAGAAATCGAACGAATGTCAGCAGAAATCGAGGTATTTAAATCACTTGAAGTGGCGCATTTGGTTCAAAAATAGAGCCCCTGTATTGTCTACATGGTCGTTGCACAATAAAGACATTTCGTTTTCTTAGACGTTTACAGGTTCATAATGCCTGGAGTGTAAAAATCCAGGCATTATGAACCAGACTCATGTGTGTTGTACCCAGCACCACGACGCGACGGATGACTCAATAGCTAGGTGATAAAACTTAGTCTGGCTTCGACCCGGTAATAATATGTGACCTTTCCTATCGCGAAACAAAGATGGCGCTTACCTAAGTTATGTTCGTCAATCATTTGTCATTAATTGTGCTTCTAAGTGAAAAGGTCAGAGGTGATCATTTCCAGATTTTTATATTGTTTATGTCGCCTTTTGTGAGTTATTATGTTTTAATGAGTAAGATTATTAGGTATATAACTGAACTATTAGGTAAATTACATACGATAGTTAAGTTACCAAAAATAACGATTGTTTCAATAAAAACCTGCTGCTATTAATAAAAAGCATTGTAAAACAGCGTCAGATCAAAAAAAACTACTATTTTTTTTTACTTTATGTACTTCAAAAGTATTTATTTATTTACTTTTATTGTTGTTTAAAAATTAATTTAACTTAAAATGTCATTTTTTCTTGATCTCATCACGCAAAATGTGAATATTTTTAATAGTAAACTTTTAGAATAAGTTTCTTATACTTATTGAAATAAAAAATATGCCAATATTAATATAAACCTAGCCTTTCGATCTAATTATGACCAAAAGTGAACTTGAGCATTTTTGTGAGAATGACCAAATGCGTCGAACCCGACAAAACTTCTCACTGACAACGAAACCTTAAAAATAAAAAAGCAAACCTAGAAAAGAACAATCAATCAAATTCGAGAAAAAAAAACTCGTGACGTACCAACGTAATCAAGATGTCTGCTAAACATAATTAATAACTTGTTCTTTATTTAAATAAACAGTTCAAACAAGTCGTATTTACATAAGTAACGAATTCGCTGGACGATAGTAATCTTTGAATTGAGAAGGCAAATCCAAACGACCACAGATTATCGATTTTATCATTTGTTTTTATGATAGGAAAACCAAAGCCTATACTTATGACTTCACGCGCGAATTTATGAACTGTCAGTGATATATTGACGGCAGGATACTAAGGTTAAGTTCTACTTAAACGACTAAGCGGCTTTCAAACTCAAAAAAACCTGTACTAATTTTGAATTAATTGTAAACTGCTCAATTATCTACCATCTTGTTTTTTTTTGATCTTTTGTCGGACGCCTAAATTATACACGAACATTATTATTCTATCATTATGATGTCCTAATGTTGTTTTAGAAAGAAATAGTTATATTTTGTCGTCCGGAAAGGGATTGAAAAAAAAAACAAGATGTTTATTGCTAAATATGCCAAAGACATCCTTTTTTTAAACAACGGACCTATATAAAAAAAAACTCTGAAGCGTAAGACAAATTTTGCTGACTACGCCTTGTTAACCTCTATCAGCGACAGTTTTGTCGAGCGAGGGAGCATCGACCGACAGTGCCATCTTTAGTCTGCCTTTGCCTTCAAGTTGGCTAAATATATTTTTTACAGAAGATTGTTAACCTTGACATGTTAAATCGTTAAAATTAAATTAAATACACATTTACTTTCACGAAGCGTTAGCACATTATTTACTCGGTCTTTAGGTTTTTAGAGTTCCGTAAAAGGTAAAAGAAACCCTTAGAATCTAGAGTTAAAGGACCTATCGGTTGTCCGTCTGCCTGTCTGCTTGTCACCACCATCAATTTCTTCAGGTGGAAACGGATTAGTAGCAAGTCGTCACAGACACAAACACGTTAAACTATCGCAACTCGTCGTTTTCGCAACTCGTCATCTTCAATGTGGGCTCAGTTGAATAAGCACTATCAAAGGGTCCATCTGTCTATTCTTACTTAGCAAAAAAACTAGTTCGTAATAAATCCACTTCTCATATTATCTAAGTAGCATTAGAACGACATCGCTAAAAGACGGTTTCGAATCAAACTTGCGGAGTTGTATTTGGTATCCATTAAAGTAAGCCCAGTTGACCATTATCAAACTAGAGAAATGAAGATTTTTGTATGTTTTTAATATTCTGTATTCCCCTATATTTTACAAAACACTCCATGGTTTTTTTAACATATAACTATAAGGTTTTTTTGTAATGTTAATTATTTTATTCAAGTTACTTACCTAGTATTAGTATTTCTTGACTCACCTATTTGTTTGTGTGCGGGCAGAAACAATACCTCAAAATCTGAGATCCACTCAAACAGCTTAGCAGCGGTTCTCAAACTCAAAAATTCCCATCCTAATTTTTAACTTTTAGTAGCTGCTCAATTATTTAACTATCCCCGAAATTTTAAAAGATTTTTTTTCTGTACTTATTCTATTTTAAATTTAAATTTAACGAATATATCTTGATTTTTATTCAATTTAAGGTATAAAACAAGAGTATCTTACCTTGGTATTGAGCGAGTGAGTGGAAATGAATGTACAGAGAAGAACACAGGCGGACAGCCAATTGAACGATACGTGCGGAGGTGAATCCATCTTGTATCTGGAAAATAGAAACACAGAGTATAAATATTGAAACCTAATTTTAGATCTATATATTCTATATGTATGTTAGTATGTAATGTACATATTTACAATTTGAATTATTATCAAATGTTTTATACATTATTATATTAGTATCTCAATTCCTGCAATACTATATTGTGCTTAGTGTAGAGCCGATTTCTAATGTAATTTGATAAATGTTTAATAAGATTCATATTAATAAATAAATTCAATTCAATTCAATTGGTTACAATTGAATTATTGTGAAAGTGAAACCCAAGGTCAAGCGGACTTTTCCGTTGCTTCCAAAATGAATATAAAAAATTCATAGGGTTGTATTAAAATAATTGTTCTTTGCCACTATTTTACAATGGGTTTTTTTTTATCGGTTGTGAACCGTTTATGGGCCATTTGGAAAGTAGCCAGTGTCAAGTATTATTAATTTTTGCAAGTTATTTGAAATTTGCATCAAAACAGTCCAGTGGTCGTAGGAAAAGTCAAGGAAGTCATTGTAAATGGTGGCCCTTCGCCATCTGGTGACGATCCACGGGAGCTTTGGGAACAACGCTAAAGTCCATATTTTGCACCGATTTTCACTTTCATTACAAGTGTAATAAAAATGAAAATCTTAAACCTGTTTTTTTTATTTGGTCTTAAACCAATAATGGCCTTTTGAGAAATAGTCAGTGTCAAGTATTATATTTACAATATTTGCAACTAAAAATCGAATTGATTATGAAATGATTACGCTCATTTTACCTAGGTTACACAAAAAGGAAAAAAAATAGCAACAAATGTAATGTAAATAAATGTAAAGTAATGAAGTGGTACCCCGTTGATGTCTTTTGTACGAAAAACTAAATTCATACAAAACAAACACGACCCGGCACCATAAAAACCAAACCGAACGAAAGATACACATCTAAGATTATTCAAATATATATCAGCGAATCTTTATTCAAAAGAGTTGGGCCATTTCGCATCTTGACCCTAACCTTTAAAGTTTACAAAATAAGTCATAGACTAAAGAGGTTTTAAACCTCCTTCATGCATAAACAAACAAAAAGTAACAGGTGAATGCCCTGGCTGTATGCCGTGCAGGACAATGTCTTTTCTCAGAATGTTAAAAAGAAGACACGTAGGTCTGTACAGTACCGACCTGTTTCCGCATTGACAGTTTACTTTTTTTTGCGTAATCCCAGTTTTATTAACTTTTTAAAACGGTTTCGTTGATTACCAGACTCTTTGGCGCTCTTTCTTTTTATTGGTTTTCATTTTTGTTTTTTTTTATTATATTTGGTAAGAGAAATGTGGAATTGATTCTTAAGGAATTTGAAATTATTTAAGGCAGTTCTCATTATGTTATCATTATATTCTGATAGGTTTAAGATCAAAAATCAGTAAATTAGAAGTTAATAATTGTTATTATTACCTATCCTATAGTAAATCTATATTTTTTAATGGAAATTAATTTTCAATAAATAAGAAAATTTTGTTCGACATGACACACAACCGCTATCTAGCACCCAAACTAAGCACTAGGCTTGTACTAGGGGTACTAGACAACGGATATACCTACTACTTAATAATATGTATATTCTATAAAAATGAAACTCAAAAATCAAAAGGAAGCAAAAGAAAAGGCAAAATATTTTCCGTTTTCCGTTTTTGATCTCAGACTATCGAAATTCTTTTTCATTCCTTAAATAAATTGTCACTTAAAATAACGCTCACGAGTGTTGCCAGTTCGAAAACACGATTTTCGGGAAAAAAATCAAAGAGTTCATCACGCTAATTGGCGTCAAGATAAAAAAAACACCTCTTTAATCTTTTGGCGGTTTTTTCTTACGGTATTTGCAATGGCGGTGCTTTTTGTTGGTTGCGATCGCGATTAGAGTACGCTGAACTTTGTGTTTTGATACGTTTTGTACAATTTCGACGAAATTCAGTTACGTAAGGATTCTAAATGAAGTTTTTAAGGGTTTTTTATAATAATTTGCAAGAATTATTAGCTTAGGAGGAGCCGGTGGCGGAGGTTGAGTTTCTCGTAAAAGAACATACAGATGTTGTGTACAAAAATAAAATTGAAAAAAAAAAAAAAAACTTACTCATTATTTTCATTCGGATATGAATATTGTGGTTTTAGGCGTTTTAACCGACTTCCAAAAAGGAGGAGATTAATCAATTCTGATGACCCTTAATAATCTGAGATAATAAGGGTAGCAAAAAGCAATATGTCGAGCCAAACAAGCAAAAATGCAGTCTGGGATTTGGACAATTTGGGATTTGGACATTTTGGGATATGGACATTCTGAGATTTGGATATTTTGGGATATGGACATTCTGGGATTTGAACCTGACTGCAATGCAGAAGGCTGCGGGTTCAATTCACGTGAGGTGCAGTTATATATACTTAAAAATAAATATTTGTATGAGGTCTGGGTATCTATCTATGTATAATATGTATGTATTTACAAAAAAAAAACATAATATGTAGTATATCCGTTGTCTAGTACCCATTGGTTAATGTCTTTAGCCAGGAAACAGTTAAGTACGCGTTTGCACGAAGAAAGAGGTATATGTATCCTTTTTCTTTAAATCAATTCTTAAATCATTATTTTCCTTTGTGACGGCGCATTATGTTCTTCTTACTTTAAGGCGATTAAATCTTTGTAAGAAAATTTATTAACCCATACATTGTTTACATTGTGAATGTAAGATTTAATAAAGTTGTATTGTAATATAAACAGGAAGTTTCCTTTTGTATGTTATAGTTTACGTTTTGCTTTTTACAATCTTTAATCTTCTTATATACAAGGTGTAACAGGTAAGCCCTTTTAAGCCGAAAGGGGGTTGTTCTAGACGTCTAGGCGAACAACTTTTGTTCTACAACTTTTGGAAATTCAAAGTAGTTTTCGAAAATTTTAAGTTTGAAGTTTACTTGAAAATCAGCTGTTTCTCAGAGTTCGAGGTCATTGAACTTATTATGTCCTTTCATTTAGTTTAGTCGACAACTTCACAACAATACAACAATCGAAACTACAATTACCTTTATTTTCAAAAACAGCTGTTTTTCAGTGAACTATAACTTCAAAATTTTCAAAAAAAAAGTTCGAATTTTTAAAAATCGTAGAACAAAAGTTGTTTGCCTAGATGTCTGGAACAACCCCCTTTCGGCTTAAAAGGGCATGCCCGTTACATCTTGTATAAAAATGAATCCCTATTTCGCGTAGTCACGGCATCACGCGTGAACGGCTGGACCGATTTCGATAATTCTTTTTGCGTTGTATTTGTTATGATCAGTAGAAGGTTCTTATGAAAAAAAAGCTAAATATCGGGACTATCGCGGGTAAAACCGCGGGGCGCAGCTAGTTTTAAATTTAAAAAACCCCGACTACTTTTAAAATTTAATTTTTTTTAATTGTTTTTTTTTTTAAAAAACGCGGCGACTAGTGAATTTGCGTCGACTTATAAGTTATGAGACATCATGATAGGGCGGAATATTATTTATTAGCCTCATTTGGGGAATAAGGTCGGAGTAATAGTTATTCCGCTTTTACTTCATGTATAAAAGGGAAATAAGGTCGGAGTAATAGTTATTCCGCTTTTACTTCATGTATAAAAGGGAAATAAGGTCGGAGTAATAGTTATTCCGCTTTTACTTCATGTATAAAAGGGAAATAAGGTCGGAGTAATAGTTATTCCGCTTTTACTTCATTTATAAAAGGGAAATAAGGTCGGAGTAATAGTTATTCCGCTTTTAGTTTCTGTCTGTCAACTTTGAAAGTTCTGAAAAAAAAACAAACTAGTTCTCACCAACCGTATTCCCCTTTTATTAATTAAGCTAAAGTATAGGAGTCATGAAATCTTATATATCTTCAACCAAAGTTGCTGTGCCAAATAAAAAAAATAACCCATTGTTTTTGCTATGTATTACGAAATACTACGAAGCTACCCGCTTCTCACGGTACGAATTGAAAAATATTTCGTACAGAAACAAAAATCTTGTTATTCCGTTTCCTACGTGTTATTATAATGAGGGTTCCGTAACACTTGTTTCGAAATAGTTTAGTTTTTTTTTCTTTCTTCTGAAATTAGCATGATTAATTTCGTAGGAAGTGGAAAGAGATAAAGTTGTTATAGTAGAGAAAACATCTGATTGTGTAAATACGTTTAAGGGTAAGAGAGTATTTTTTGTTTTTACTTTATTGACCTGAAATAACACATAGGCTACTCTTAACCCGACATTCCCCCGGGAACGGGACTTACGCGGATGAAACCTGCAAAGACTGAGCTTAGCAAAAACTAAGCATAAACTTTGAATTGGAATTTATAGTCGATATTCTTATCATAATATACGAATAAAATATTTATTTATTAAAATATTTCAGTCATAACACAGAAGCAGGTATGATTTTTGATTGTTTTACATTCTACATTGGAAAAACTTAGACTATACCAAGCAAAAACTTTGGATAGTTGCGAAGATCGCTTTATAAATACCAAAAACAGTCTTATGTCAAAATGTTTGCTTAGTAAAGTCAAAGTACAGACTATAGATTCCTGAGTCAGTTGACCGAACGAGCGAAGTGAGTGTAGGTTCAGTGTAGATTCAGTCCTTGGGCCGCTCCTGTGGAATATCGGCTACGACTGGGCCTTGAGGGAGCACAACCTCTGGGGTGTGTGTGTCGTTTGCTATGCAGACGACACTCTAGTCACAGCTCGAGGAAAATCCTTCCAGGAAGCTTCGACTCTTGCTTCAAACGGAGCATCAAGGGTGGTGGCTCGCATTAGGAGGCTCGGTCTGCGTGTGGCCTTGAGTAAGTCGAAGGCTCTCCTGTTTCGAGGGCCTCGCAGGACTCTCCCACGTGGCGCTTATATTGTGGTGGAGGGTGAGCGCATCGAAGTTGGAACGACCATGAAATATCTCGGACTCGTTCTAGACGGTCGATTAAATTTCGATGCTCATTTTGAGCGATTGGCCCCAAGGCTCAAGCAAGCTGCCTCCGCTTTGAGTGGGCTATTACCTAATATAGGTGGCCCCTCTGCCTCTTGTCGCAAGCTGTATCTTGGGATCGTAAGATCCATGGCCCTTTATGGGGCCCCAGTATGGGCGGATACCCTAACAAGCCGTAGTAGTGTCCTCTTACGGCAGTCGCAGAGGATACTAGCTGTTAGGGTGATACGAGGTTACCGCACGGTATCGGCAGAAGCGGCTTGTGTCTTGGCAGGCAGTGTGCCATGGGATTTGGAAGCGCGAGCCCTCTCGACGATGTTTCTTTGGCGAGAGGAGGCGCATCAACGGGGCGACCGACCGGCGCTACGAGAGATGGAAGCGCGTCGGCTGGAGTTCCGCCAGGTCTCATTAGCGAGATGGACCGAACGGCTTGGGAGGGCTGAGTACGGTCTCTTTACGATAGAGGCTGTGCGTCCTGTGCTTGTAGAGTGGACGGAGGGGAATCACGGTCCCTTAACGTTCCATCTGACACAGATACTTACTGGGCACGGCTGTTTTGGTAAGTATCTGTGTCAAATCGCGAGAAGAGAGCCAGACGCTCGGTGTCACCACTGCGCCTGCAGTGAGGATACTGCGAGTCACACACTACAGGAGTGCCCTGCTTGGGATGGCCCGCGTGAGGTTCTCAAGGCTACTGTGGGAAGGGACTTGTCGCTGTCACAAGTTGTGAGCGGCATGGTAGATAGTAATAGCGCCTGGAAGGCCGTCCTTCGCTTCTGCGAGACGGTTATGGGTGCCAAAGAGGCGGCCGAGAGGGATAGAGAGGTAACTACCACTTTCCCGTCTCGCGCTAGAAGGGTAGGGCGCAGAAGGCCTCGTCGCATAGGCGATGACCTGATGCCTCCATAACAGGGTCCCTAGGTGGCAAGCTCGGGGGGGCTTGTCACCGTATAAGGACCCGAGTGGGGCGCACAGTGGTTCCAGTGCGCCAGCTCAGGAGGCTAAAGGTCTTTAACCCTGTCAGAGGGCTAGCGCTGTTGGGAAACGCAGAAGATTGTTAGCGTGCGCCTGCGTTCCCAACGCGAAAGCGCGAGTGGAATCCGTGAGGTTTTAGTGGGTAAATCCCTGGTCGTCCACCATCTCAGGCCAGGGGGAGCCCCACATACCCTCGTTGCTCCCCCCGGGGTGACGGGAAGTGCATAAGGCTGCATCTCCCCACGAAAAAAAAAAAAAAAAAAAAAAAAAAAAAAGGTTCAGTGTAGATGGGCCTGGCGCTTGCATCTTTGTACGTTTGAATGTTTAACGACGATAACTTGAGTATCGTAGCTACGATCTTCATAAATTTTGGTATGCGCGTAGTTTTTAGGTCAAAAAAAATTATGAGTTCTGAGATGAGCTGGATCGGTAGGGGGATTGGGGAGATAGGGGGTCGTGAGGATTCAGTTCGGGGCAAACTCCTAGTACATAGAAAGTCACAGGAATTAACAGTACTAAATATTGTCTAACCATTCCAATCATAGACCAAGGCTATTACTAAACGGTGTACCCTCTAGCTACTAGCTTCATATCTTTGATAAGAGTATCTAACCAAGTAGCGTAACAAATTTATGAATATTTAGTATGGCAATTAGTCCATTTACCTACTTACCTACTCGTCTAAACTTGACATCGCGCGACTGCGGCATATAGCCAGGCTTGAGGGTTATTTTAACCATCTTGAAAATAGGAGGCTCTCAATTGGACCCATATTCGGGTTGATACAGTAGTCATTTCATTGTTCTACGTAAAACGTGCTACATCTTAGACCGTTATAGTAACCTACATTCCTGTCCTACTAATATTTGAAATGTGACAGTTTATGTGTAAGTAAGTAAACGTGTATGCCCATTTTTTACTCATTTTTTATTTTTTTATTATACGTAATAGGCTAGCATTTGACCTCATCTCACCAGATGGGAAGCGAGGATGAGGTCGACGATGAAGCATGCTTACCTAGATAGAAGGTACCTATTCACCCTAAATTTGAAGACCCCAAGGTTATAGGTTTGGGGAGACAGCGAAGCCGGCAGAGAATTCCACTTATTGGCAGTGCGTACAAGAAAGGTGGAGACGTGACGCTTTGTACGCGAAATTGGAACGTTTACCAGATGAGGATGTCATTCACGCAAAACCTGCTGAACCGATTGCGATGAAACGTGGTAAAAGCTGGAGATCTGAATTAAATAGGCAATTATTAGTCCCGATATTTTTCTCGGAGTTAGGACTTACACAGGTGAAACGGCGGGGTGCAGCTAGTCAAATACTCATCAATATAATTTAATAAAAAACTTAACTGATAAATTAAATTGCCTAATATAAAACATAATCCAATTAATTATTATAATTTGTTTTGTCTAATCAGACCAGAGAAATCCTTGGAAATGAATTAAGACGTTTTCAATGATTTATTAACTTATTTATAATAAAATTATCGTAAATAAATAAGAAAACATGTTCAGAACAAAATCACAACATTTTTAAACGTGTTCTAAAATAACTAACTAGCTGACCCGGCGCACTTCGTACCTCCATCGGTAGTGCGCACTGGCAGCTCTTCAATTTCCTCTCAAATCGAATCGAACTCAAAATAAGGATTCGAATAACCTATAATGTCGAACGGTGGCCGTCAAACGAATTTTTTTGCGAGAATTCAAATTTAATGTTCAAATTTTATCTTATGTTTATACAACGCACCGCCGCGTTAACATCGCCGTGTGGAGACACGTTCATAGAGATTGTATAGAAATAAGTGGCTCGACGATAATATCGCCGCGATTCTAACGCTCGTGGAGACGGTCTCTAAGAGGACTTTTTGGCGGGTAATTCGAAGCGCACATCTCCTTACAATAAAGGTATACATAAAAACTCTTTTTCCATCCCTAAACATTATCCGATTCCCGTGTCTTTCTTCTGTAACCTAATTACTTTATAGAGAAGTAGGCTATTTTTTAGTTTTGCATTGTCCGAAATATAATTCATCGATGTTAATAGGTATCTACTAACTTATTATTTTTTATCAAATCCGCAGCCACTCACGTCGCGCCCTGCACCAGTATCATCTATCCAGTGGAGGGTGGACAACAGTGGAAATAGACAGGCACTACGCAGTAAATTTTTTTTATACGTAATAGGCTAGCATTTGACCTCATCTCACCTGATGGGAAGCGAGGATGAGGTCGACGATGAAGCATGCTTTCCTAGAAGGTACCTTTTCACTCTGGATTTGAAGACTCCAAGGATATAGGTTTGAGGAAACAGCGAAGCTGGCAGAGAATTCCACTTTTTACACGACTGCCAAAGGAAGTGTTATGTTTTTGCCGTGAGTGTATGTATGTATGTATGTGACCTATTTTTGTGCCGTCGTAGGGCCTAAACGGCTGGGCCGATTTAGATAAACGATACGTCGTTAGATTCGTCATGGCCGTGAGAGTGACATAGGGTACATTAAAATAATAAATAAATAAAAATAATGATGTAAAACGCTATTAACCAAGATTTGTAAAAACCATAAAAAACAGAGAAAACGCGTAACATTGTTCACTCAAACGATATGTTTTATTCTTTCGTGAATTTACATTTGAAAAGTATTGCTTGTAAAGTTTTACAATTAAATTTTAAAATAAATAATTATAAAATTATCGGAAGTCGTTTAAGTAGATTGTCTTCATTAATATGTCACTTGCCTTCGGCTCGGTTGTCTTGTCTTTAATGATAATGACGTTTATAATATATTCTTTTTACTTACTTCAATTTATGGCTTAGCACTACCTCTGGATTTCAATATTCGCATGCGAAAACAATCCGCGTGTGAATAATGTATTCTAATAGTAATTCTAATGGTTAACTTCGAAAGTTATGTTGCTACTACATGACATTATGATTACGCAGGTAATTTTCGCAAGAACAACAGAACGTTACTTAAAAACTTTTCGATTTGACTCGTATAAATATTTATCTCATCTATGGATTTGACTTTGACGCCGAGTTTGAAGGAATTGGCAGAGATGACATGACATAAAATATTTAAGCAAAGAGAATATAATCACTACGTTTTATACTTAAGTATCTTCTTACTAGTTTGTGGACTTAAATAACCACCTTATTTTTCAAAGAAAACAATATCTACGTAATAATCTAAAAGAAGTTGTCAGCAACAACAACCCGAGGCATTGCGCCCAAGATGCTGGTGGCGTTCCCGCGCTGGTTAGGAAACCGCCAGCTCTTGTACTTATCACCCTGAGTAAGCAAAAACAAGCAATGCACGTCCTCGCTACTGGAGTATATACATCTAGAATTAATAAATTTCTTCTGGTGTAATTAAATCTGATCTCTAAAAACTAAAAAGCGATAAATAAAAAAATATTTAAAAAAATAAAAAACCCGACTGCTGTATGCATACGGGTGGAGTCCCACCCGTATGCATCCACCATTCCTAAAGCTACTAGAAGCATCTTGTTTTTCACTTTTCTGTTAAAACAGCAGTCGGGTTTTTTTATTTTTTTAAATATTTTTTGGCAGTGCGTACAAGAAAGGTGGAGGCGTGATGCTTTGTACGCGAAATTGGAACGACGAGATGAGGATGGCGACCAACCGTACCCCTCGTGGTCTTATAACTTTGCTGCTTTGACATAACGATATTCTTACCGGTGATTACCTCAAAGCACCAATGTACTGAATAGTGCCTGTCATTGTCCACTGTTGTCAGACGTACACTGGTTAGATAATATGGGGGCTGAGCACTCGATGAGCACACAGGTGAAACCACCGAGCTAAGCGAGTAAAACCACCGAGCTAAGCGAGTGAAACCACCGTGTAAAGCGAGTGAAATTTAAAAAAAAAAGCACATTGTCTCTGTCTCGACACATAGTTGCGCTTACGCCACACGTCATCAGTGCCGTGCGAACTTGAGTACTGTGTCGTAAACAGTAATGTCCGATTTTGCATAACAACCAATTTTAAACACCGCAAGCGGCGTGTTGACACTTCGTCTACACGTCAATAATTGAAAGGTAAAGTTTTACAAAACATTACCTTTCTTTACAATAAAAAAGTTAAGTAATGAACCTTTCAAACGAGGTCACCGTGTTACATCTTAGACCGTAATAATAATAATTAGGTTTACAAATTCTTTGAACACCACACAGCGCCATCTAGACCCATGGTAAGCTACTAAACTTGTGTTATGGTGACTAGACAACGGATATAATATTTATAATTATTTTTCTACCGGTTCTAATTGCTCTTTATTCACAACTTTACAGTTGGCTTTTTCAAGGTTGACTTTGAACTACCAACAGTCAACCTTGAAAAAGCCAACTGTAAAGTTGGCGAAAGCTCGGTCGTTTAAAAATCTATACTTATAATAAAGGAAGTCATGAATAAAGCGCAATTAAACCCAGTAAATAAAATGTTTTATTTTGCAAAATCGCGAAAATCATAGAAGAAATTAATTATTTTTCTTTTACTTCTGGCTTGAGAATCTATTTTTTTGTGACCCTACACTTCATATAGGTAACTAATTCTGTTTTATATAAAACTAAAGCAAAGTCCAGCCAGTTACATAATACAATTTTAAAGAATTGACTATTAAAATACAAACAACCGAACCGATCTCAAATATTTGGTCAAATACAAGTGTTCTGTATGATATGTATTACCCATTAATTATGGGTTTAGTTAAGAATTTATTTAAAACATTGACATCTCAATGTTGGGTCACCAATCACTATGTTATGTCATATAGAGCCCTTGGCTTTGTAATGAAGTCATTACAAATGCTTAATTTTATAGTAATAACTAGCTGCGCCCCCCGGTTTCACCCGCGAAAAGTGAAAAACACGTTATCAAGGGCGCGGGCGGCCGAGCGGTTCTCGAGGCGTTGCACTTTTTCGTTGATTACTCGGGTTCTACTAATTGTATTTTGATGCAAAGTATACCACGACCAGCCTCGAAAATAGAACTATCCAATATTGAAAACCAGATTTCAATCGGATTCGGAACACCTTCGAAATCGATTATCTTGTGGGGATGGAGCTTCGGATCTTTGTAGAGCGTACGTCAAGAAGTAGTAATTTTACAATTACATATAATATTGATTAACGACCTATGTCTATAATCAGTTACAAACTTTACTCTTAATGTAGGCATAGCATCTCAGTAGGTAGGTAAGTGCTTATTTAATATTATTTTGAGATAATATTCATTTTATTGATGCCTACGTAAGATCCAATCCCGCGGGAATTTCAGGATATGTTAAGCCTTTAGTCTCATAAAGTCCACTACATCAAAATGATAATGTTAAAATGGCCTATTAACATAACGTCCACTCCACCAAATTGTCCACTTTATCAAAAAGTCCACAGATCTAAGCGTACATACAAACATCCAGACAGGGTATAGACTTTCTTTTAAAAATACTATGTAAATATTAGCTCTATAGAAATGTCAAATACCTATTAGAGTTCCCTATCTACCTTCTTCTTCTTTTCCATTCGGACATTTGCCAGTGTCAAGTATTATCAATATTTACAAGTTATTTTCATTGAACGAAACAGTCAAGTCGAGGGAATCATTGTAAAAAGGGGGCCATTTTTTACAATGTTTGTTCACGGAGCTTTGGAAACAACACTAAGCTAAAGTCCATGTTTTGTACCGATTTGCCCTTTAACTTACACTTGTACACCATCACGAAACTAAATTGATTAATATGCCCCCGAAATTAAACAATTTACACGCATTTGAAGTAAGTTATACAAAAATGAAAATTTAGCAACACATCTCCTCAACGCATTCCCGCCAAAATTCTCCCCTATCTACCTGATAATACAATATTTAAACGCGGCGTTTTTTTAAATTAAGTGTCTTTTGACCAGGTAGCAAGTTATTTTAAGCATCATTAGTCATCAAATCATTAATTATGCAAATTGAAAACAAAGAACAGAAAAATAATGCGAAAATAATTGTTAATAATTTAATAAATGTGTCAGTCGTCCATCTTTGACCAGTCAAAATAGTAGCTATATAATAAATTATCTACGGATTTAAAAAAAAAACTAATTAAATCTAGTAGTCCTTGTAGTAGAATTTTGAGGAAACATGGTTACGTAGAAAAAAAACACACAATTGAAGTTGTTCTATTGACTTCCTGTAGAATTATGTCATTTATTTTATAAGTTGGTAATAAATAGACAAGTTAGTTTTTTCTTACTTGTGGTACGGGCTTCTATGCAGCTATGTAAATTGTTTCAATAAATATAGTGGCAGACAAAATAATTGGGCCGCCTCTATTTCATGATTTATTAATTAACTAGATAAATAGATTGAAACATACTTTATTTCATCAATAATATGTTACAAATAAAAATCAAAATAAAATGTGGAACGAATAGGCGGCCTTATTGCTCAAAGCGATTTTTGCCAGGCAACCTTGACCTAACCTTAGCAATAAGGTTTTGAATGGAAAACAGAAAGAAAGAGAGTATACCATGTACACTATTGTACACAAAGTTGTAAAGGGCAACTGTGACAAATGTGCACTTTTTATGGTTTACACACAAAAAGTGCACATTTTTCCCTTGACGTTTAATGTTCTGTTACTAAGTTAAACTCGTAAAGTTTATTGCAATTCCGTCTCTTCCCATTACACATTCACAAATAAAAAAAGATTATACGACCATTATAATGAGTTTCTTCTTTTCATTTCGGCTAATAATACTTATACTGCTAAAACGCTTTATTTCCACATTAATCATAATCAACCCGTTAATTTGTCCCACTGCAGGGCAAGGACATCCTCTTAGAGGAGTTAGGCAGTAAGACGCCACGGGAGCCTACTACGGATAGGAAAATGTCCCATATGCCTTCGGAACGTTGCTTGTGAGTCATTGGACAAGTTGGTTTTCGAGCGATGTTTTTCTTCATCGTAAGAGCGATAGGTGCATATTCAATTTGACCTATTATACATTATATTTGATAATGTTGCATTACATGCAAGATCACCAATGTAAAATTATTTTAACAATCATTGAGAATTTCTTCTAACAGGCCACAGACTTCTCGTCGACGTCTGTTTTTCTATTTCGCACGTTCTCGACAAATATGTAATTAGCAAAATGAAGAATCTGTGGTGATTAACTAATCTTATGTAAGGATATAAAATAGTCGGCGGCAGGTGGCTTGTAGGTGTTTACAGAACAGTCCCGTTAACAGAAAATTAATGATAAAAATATATATACTAATATATCAGAAAATAAAATTGGTATACCTAAAATACCTATTAAGTATCTATTTTAATTAATGTTTTATTGCCAAAAATAATTAACTTGTCATTAGCAGAAAAAGGTAAATTGGACCAGGTGTTCAAATTAATGTCAATTTAAATAATAACATCATAAAATACCAACAGATTTATAAAACTAAATCCTTTTATAAAAAGACCGATAACGACCGGAAATTGTTTACCATTTTTCTTAGCGAGAGAAAAAAAGAAACAGATCAATGTTGCCAACCGTATAATGGAACGAGTATAAAGCGCCCCCTACTGTTTTTATTTCGGCGTCGTGCAAAAGTTTGTTGACCTTTTTAATGATATGCAGTAAGCCAGTTCAGAGATTCTCTTATAATCTGTATACGTGCCCGTTACGCAATAATGAAAAGTGGCGCGAAATTCATTATACAAACACAAAGCGCGCCATATTTATTTTTTCTTATAAGTTAGCGGCGACGGCAAAAGCAACCGGAATCGTGTTGTCGTACAGCTTCATTATAATTTCTAATTTTTAAGTAAATTTATGGTCGGTACAGTGAGCGCTACTCTGCCGCGTGGTATTAAGAATTAAAGTCCAGTTGCGTCAAAGGAAATATCACGAAATTAATAACGCTATATATTGAAATGTTTATCAGAATTTTTACAATTTGGCTTCCCTTGCATTAGTACAAAGTAAAACGGGATTTAAATTACGAAACGATTGTAAAAATCGTCTACTTACTACACGATAAATGGACAACGCAATCAAACATAAGGTAGAACATTCAAGATGCGTTGCTTTCGCAATTGAGATAGATTTAGGAAATAATGCTATTTCCTTACTTATCAATTTCATCATAGATAGTGAGTATGTAAAAATGTAGGTACATTTTCAAACAACAACTTTCGAATTTTGTTCCAATATTCAAAGGTGTATTCAAAGTAATATCCCAAACAATTTGTCTTTGGAACTGATGAAATTTAACCGTATGAGCCGAGTTTATAATGCTTAAGGACGCGACTGATGTGAAATCCCTTCCGATTGAATATTTTTCCTCATAACCGGTATCAAATAGGTCTTTAAACAACGTATTATGTTATTGTACATGATCCAAGAAGTGTCCCCTTCATTACAAAAACAATAAAAAATAACTTTAAATACCACTATTATACAGGCAAAGTTACCCCTGTTTTACAAAATAAATCAATCTTTCTTCTAAATCCTTAACCGCTATATTTTCTTATAGACATAATAATATTAGAAAATACAATACCTAGAACCTCTTCATCGCATTTTAAAAAAATATTATTTAAATCTTCGTTAATGATTGATTTTACGAGAAATTGTAGATTTTTTCACGCAATTCCATCTCGCTCATTTATATGCAATCGGACAAGGACCGATAATTATCATCTATCGCCGTCTTTACTGTCAAGCGGATATAACCTTCTTGTCTTTTTTATTATAATTGTCTAAATGCTTTGGTTATTTCTAAATCTATTTCATCACAATCCACAAAACCTCACGAAGAAAGTAAAATAACTTTAGATTCACAACACAAAGCAGTCGAAGAGCAGAATTATAATATACATCAAGTGGGAACATTTGTGAAAACATTTCGTGGCAGGAATTGATAATCGAGAAAACTGTTCTGTTGTACAATACTTTCTTCTATTTGAAAGTATTTTTGGCAATTGTCTCGTTCTTAAACTATGATTTGACTTTTATATTAAGGCCCCATACTCAGCTAATGACGTGACAGGGATAGGGCTAGCAAATTCCAGATGTGTAAAACAAGGACGTAAAATGCGACTATGCAATATTTTAGTGAGTAAAATCAAACAATAACTAATAACAAGATAACTATTGCTAGTTTAGTAAAACCGTAGTACCAATTTCAAGTAAATGTTATTATATAATGCTTTAATACAAAAAAATGCGGTTTAAATACGTCGTCACGTTTAGCTGTAAAATAAAAATATCGGTTTTAAACGAGTTGTTTTAGATATAAAAAAAAACTATTATAAAGTTAACTAATCGTGGAAAGAAAACTACTAAAATGAAGATAAGAGAATGAAAAATAAATAAAATATCAAATTAGTATTTCCGAATGTTTTGTAATTACTGAGAAATATTGAGATCCCTGCCGCAAATGTGAGTATGTCGCCTTAAGGGCTAAACTTAAAATTTTGGGTTCATCGAAAATTGTTGATTGTTTCATGATGGAATGTTGTTGAATTAAATGGGTATTTATTTGTATGTGGTTTGTAAGTTACTTAACGGAAAGGAGTTTTAAAAGCGGTTTAAAAAAAAACATTCGTATCACTATTTAAAAAAAAAGAAGAGGAAAAGGTTTGTCTGTCTATAAAACTTAGTTTTTATCATTTACCTGTTTAATACAAGATTATAATTCCATAATAATGTCTTAGTTATACTGTAAATCTCACTTCTTACTAATATTATGAACGCGAAAGTTCGTATGTATGTATGTGAGGTTGTTACTCTTTCACACAAAAACTACTGAACCGATTGCGATGAAACTTGGAATATAGGTAGCTGGGAACCTGGATTAACACATAGACTACTTTTTACCCTGATATTCCCGCGGGAACGGGACTCACGCGGGTGAAACCGCGGAGCGAAGCTTGTAATATTATAAACGCGAAAGTTTGTATGTATGTATGTGAGATTGTTACTCTTTCACGCAAAAAACTACTGAACCGATTGCGATAAACTTGGAATATAGGTAGCTGGATACCGGGAATAACACATAGGCTACTTTTTATCCCGATATTCCCGCGGGAACGGGACTTACGCGGGTAAAACCGCGGAGCGCAGTTTAAGTAGATAAGTAGCTACCTAAGTATTACACTAAGGTACAAAGTTACACCAATGTCAACCTTTTAATCAACAAAAAATCAGTAGGTCCCATCCTTCTCACATTCAAATTAAATATTCATATTTTTATGCAAAGGGGACGATTAATTTTAAAGACTATTTCTGTCACTACAAACGGATTTTTATTTAAGAATTATATTAACAGGTACCTAACAAAAAAACCGGCCAAGTGCAAGTCGAAGTCTAAATATTTTATTTACAAGTTTAATTGCGTTTTATTCATGATTTTTAACCGACCGAGCTTTCACCAACTTAACAGCTTGGCTTTTTCAAGGTTGACAACCTTGAAAAGCTAACTATAGTAGCTTACTACTTTTATTATCTAAACATTTTGTTTTATTATAATGTAAAATCGCGAATGACAAAACCAAGAAGTCACAAGTTTGAGGAAATGCAAGGCACAAGCTGAGACTTGACTTTAAGTATGACGACTTGACTGTTTCGATGTAAATATCTTGCATAATAGGTATATTAATAACTAGCAGTGCCCCGCGGTTTCACCCGCATAAATTCCTATCCTGTAACGTATGTGACGCATCACGTATGTCATACCAAGCGTTGCTTAACCCGTATGATTATTTAAAGTACCCTATATCTTATTTCAAACACTAAACTATCCCTGTACCAAATTTCGTTCAAATCGATTTAACCGTCATTTTTACCCATCACGTATGTCATACCAAGCGTTGCCTAACCCGTACGATCATTTAAAGTATCGTATTTATACCCTTAAACTAATCCCTGTACCAAATTTCATTCTAATTGGTGCGATCGTTCCTGTTGACCCATCACGTATGTGTCACGCCAAGCGTTGCTTAACCCGTACGATCATTTAAAGTACCCTATATTTTATTTAAACTCATAAACTAACCCTGTACCAAATTTCATTCCTATCGGTTCCGCCGTTCTTGAGATTTAAAAAGTGTAACTAACACGACTTTCGTTTTTATAGCTGCGTCCCGCGGGATTTACGTAAGTCCTCGTAAGTCCCGACCCCGTAAGAATATCGGGATCAAAAGTAGCCTATAACCTTCCTCGATAAATGGACTATCATACACAAAAAGAATTTTTCAAATCGGACCAGCAGTTCCTGAGATTAGCGCGTTCAAACAAACAAACAATCAAACAAACAAACTCTTCAGCTTTATAATATTAGTATAGATACTTGACACTGGCTAATTTCCTAATGGTCATAATCGGTTCACAACCGATAAGAAATAGAAAAAGAAGGCACAAGCATCAAGTAAGAACGGATTTCAGGAACATCTTTAGCCTTAATAATAAACGTGGAGGAAGGTCGGGGTAGTAAGAACATGCTTTTGTCTTTTTCCGTGACAAGAACTTTTAAAGTAAACAGAAACAAACAGCAGAATAACTATTCTCCGTTACTCCCCTTTAATAATTAGACTACTTGAATTTAAATCGAAGAAATAAACAAAGCCCATAGTATGAGTTTTGATAGTTTATCGTCTCGATGAAACTGGCAGTTTACTTCATACATTTTCTATCAGCGCCACTAGCGGTAACTATTATGAACTAAAATAATATATGGAAGTAAACTGTCAGTTTCATCGAAACGATAAACTATCAAAACTCACACTAAGGGCTCAGTAGGCATGTCCTTACAATCCAGAATAACCAAATGAAGTATAATCAAAACTCCGCCATTGGTTTGCAATTCAAATAAGACACGTAACTGGTTTCGGGAAAGTAATTTATACCCGCAGCCGAAAGTACCTCAGCAGGGATGCCAAGTTATTAATTAAAAAATAATAACACAAAAAGTACAAGAAATAGCAACACTGAGTTTGTATTCAATGAGAAATATGGTTCGCGCTTTTTCACACTACCATATATGGGCTTAATATTTAGGAAAACACCTATTATAACAAGAGGGAGGAGTTTCCATTTTGAAAAGTCGTGCGAGTTAAACAAATCTTTGCGCGGCCATTACTTGGATAGGTTATAATTCGCGTCATTATTCCTTTTTTGATATTGGAATCAGATGTCCCAAACAAGACCGGTCAAAATGAACCATCGTGTTCCACAGATATCAAATTTGCCTCTTCAAACAAATTTTAACACGAAATTGTTTTATTCCTAAAAGAAGATTGTGAATTTTTCAATAGATTTACGTGATCTAAAGCCACTGTGTTAGTATTTTTGTTTTATTTCCGCTAAATTAAAAGATATTAAATATTAAAGTTTCACAGTTAGGAGCACTACACTATTGTCCTAAGTAAGGAGAGATTGAGCCGCCATTTTTTAGGTTTGAATCTCCTAATTGTGAAACTTTAACATACAATATCTTTTAATTTAGCGGAAAATAAACGAAAATACTAACACCGTAGCTTTAGATCACATAAATCTGTTGATTAATCCATATCTTGTGTTTTAGGAATACCTTTGAAATTTTATTAGTGTACCTCTACTCTCTAGGTCTGAGCTCTAAGAAAAAACGCCGATCTTCTTTTTTTAGGAAGGTTTGCTCCAAAAAAGCGTGCTTTTCCTTAGACTGCTCGTCACTTACCATCAGATCTGAAAGTGGTTAAAATTTCAGGAAGGTCAAACCTTCAGTCGCCATACTTAATAGTACGTACCTGAAAACAAATAAAAAAAAAACATAAATATAATTTATACTTTGATTCGAATTTATTTCCACAGAAAGAAAAAGTTAATAAGAGAAAAGTTTGTTAACACAAAAGTTATTGAAAAAAAGGCAATGCAATTCCTTACTACCCAGTTAAAGGGTTGTTTTAAATATCTTGGCGAACAATTTTTGTTTCTGAAGGTTTGGCGGGAACGCATTGAGGAAATGTGTTGCTAAATTTTCATTTTTGTGGCACCTAGTTCAAATGCGTGTAAATTGTTGAATTTTGGGGGCATATTGATTATTTTAGTTTCGTAAAGGTATAAATGTAATGAAAGTAAAAATCGGTGCAAAACATGGACTTTAGCGTGGTCTCCAAAGCTCCGTGAACAATCAATATAAATGGCCGCCCCGTGTTTGCAATAATTCCCTCAACTTGACTTTAACTATGACGACTTGACTGTTTAGATGCAAATAACTTGAAACTTGCAATATAGATAGTTGGAGACCTGGAATAACACATAGGATATAATAATAATCTATCCCGATATTCCCGCGGGAACGGGACATACTCGGTTGAAACGGCGGGGCGCAGCTTGTGTTACAATAAAATGAATACTTTCATTTTTAAATTTCTTCTTCTTTCTTTTTCTTAGTTATGGCTTCTGTCAGCAATATAGGACAATTTAGCCAGTTTCTCGTACTAATAGTGAACTACCACTATTATACTGTAATCGTTTGAAATAATTTTTAATGCGTGAGGGCTGCAGAAAAAATGGCGACGATATTTCTCCAACCCCATGGAACATATGTTTGTAACATGCTAATTTCGTGTTTGGCACTGGTATTTTTATTTTCACTTAACTCGTTGAACTTCGCATAACTAAATTGATAACATGCCGCCGAAATTTAAAAA
The DNA here is from genome assembly GCA_949358125.1 of Idaea dimidiata. Lineage (NCBI taxonomy): Eukaryota > Metazoa > Arthropoda > Insecta > Lepidoptera > Geometridae > Idaea > Idaea dimidiata. The sequence continues at coordinate 5,571,181 of OX442342.1, forward strand.
TTGAAACGCAATAAAACTAGATTTGGCAAAAATAAAATTCAGGACGACGTTCCACTAACGCGTCAAAACAAAAGACCTTTTTAAATTTCTATATTTCAATGAAAGTGACATTTTTAGTTCAAGATTGACACTAATTGAAGTGTCAGTGACACGATAACACACATCGAGTTCAAGTTATGTAAATAATTATTACATAACGAGTTTAAACACAAGTTACTGCGATTACTTTACCAATTACCAACTTAATTTTTAAGACGGCGATAGATGATAATTATCGGTCCTTGTCCGATTGCATATAAATGAGCGACATGGAATTGCGTGAAAAAATCTACAATTTCTCATAAAATCAATCATTAACGAAGATTAAAATAATATTTTTATAAAATGCGATAAAGAGGTTTCTAGGTATTGTATGTTCTAATATTATGATGCCTATAAGAAAATATAGCGGTTAAGGAATTAGAAGAAAAAATGATTTATTTTGTTAAACAGGGGTAACTTTGCCCATATAATAGTGGTATTTAAAGTTATTTTTTATTGATTTTGAAATGAAGGGGACACTTCTTGTATCATGTATAATAACATAATACATTGTTTAAAGATCTATTTGATTTCACATGAGTCGCGTCCTTAAGATATAAAAACTAAATGGTGACGTTTAGGTACATATTATGACATCCATAAACTTAATATTTCGTTTTTTTTTTTTCATAAATAATTTTAATTAATAATTTAAAAATATTTCTAATCCATAGACTTTTTAAACTAACACGATTCGTACTTACATTTTCCCCGGACTCAATTGCGTGATTTAAAATTTTTATTTTTTCTTACCTCGACGACGTTTCGACCATGTTACAATGATCTTTGTCTCGAGGAGGTTCTATATAATATACGACATCCATATCTGTAAAGTGATCTTGGTCTCGAGGATGTCCTTTATATGACATCCAAATCTGTGTAAACTGAACCAACAAAAGTGCAAGTCCACCGCAGTTTTAAAATTGAATTTGTCGATCACTGCATCGCATCAGATAAACATACCCGGCTGCGGCATACCAGAAGGTTGAGGAATGAATTTTCGCCGAGAAAAATTATTTATGCTGTTTCTGGTTTTGGGGTGTTCTAAATGTAAGTAGGTATATATATTACTAGCTGCGCCCCGCGGTTTTACCCGCGTAAGTCCCGTTCTCGATGGAATATCGGGATATAAAGTAGCCTATGTGTTATTCCAGGTCTACAGCTACCTATATTCAAGTTTCATAGCAATCGGTTTAGTAGTTTTTGCGTTAAAGAGTAACAAATTTACATTCAGACATCCATACATAGAACTTTGGCGGAATATTAGTAAGAAGTAGGATAGGATATGCTAAAGAGTATTACAATATGTAGCCCAGTTCAACACTCTACCCATATTACAATCCTAGTTACTTAGTAAAAACGTGACAATGCCATAAGGTTGCTAATTCATGGCAATGGCATAAATGGCAATTTTATCTATTTTTTCCATAGAAATAGTTATTTGAAACTATTGTAAACTTACTTTGTCAAAAAAACGGTCTTGAGAGAGTTCCCAGTAAGTCCCTTTTTTCACTTTAGTGTTCGGCGGTTGGTTAGATAGGGCAAACTGGATAAACAGGGCTGTTATGATTTATCAAAGCAAAAACTACCTTAACCTTAGAGAACATGATTCTTCTTCTTCTTCTTTAAAATGGCTTTTCCTTTCGGACATTTGCCAGTGTCAAGTATTATCAATAATTGCAGGTTATTTGCATCGAACGAAACAGTCAAGTCGTCATAGTTAAAGTCAAGTCAAGGGAATCATTGTAAAAAGGAGGCCATTTTTTACAATGTTTGTTCACGGAGCTTTGGAGAGAACACTAAGCTAAAGTCCATGATTTGCACCGATTTTCACTTTAATTTTCACTTGTACACCTTCACGAAACTAAATTGATTAATATGCCCCCGAAATTAAACAATTTACACGCATTTGAACTAAGTTTCACAAAAATGAAAATTTAGCAACACATCTCCTCAGCGCATTCCCGCCAAAACTCGAGAACATGATTGAAATAGATATTTCAAAAGCTGTCAAGTGCGCAATCTTTTAGGAGCGAAGTTGATTGTTACATTTTTCTTTAATTTTTTCATCAAATGCCGTCTTGACCACAGACTAAATAGACTTCTAGTTAAAAGTAAATTACACCAAAACAGACTGCAATGTGTGTTTTCCTGCTTCCCAAGAAAAGTACGATCGTCATTACATGTGTGACTTCTATGAAGGTTGCCTTTAAATAAATAAGTATACATTATACTACCGTGTGTTTACTATTTACGTAAATAACGTAGTTAGTACAGTCGGCCGTTATAAGTGGATGTCCATTGTCTCTTTTGCAAATAATGGGTACACCGCACCGCTTAGGCGATTCCTAAGTAAACTTTAGACTGTTGAAAGCACGCACGGTGTGTTTGCTATTTGTTATTCAGCGATTTGCAGTTTATGGTTTTGCGATTTTAAAGTCAGTTAGGTATTTTTAATTATGAAACTTTTAAATTTGTCTAAGGTTTCGCGATTTTGCATAATAAAATACACTTTTACCGGGTCACCACTCCAGTCAACCTTGAAAAAGCTAACTGTAAAGTTGGCGAAAGCTGGGTCTTTAGAAATGATGTCTTTCTTAAATTAAAAACTCGAGTAAAAACCGATAAATATTGTTTTATTATTAAACTTTTGGTAACTATAGGATTTAAATTGTAATGATTATTAAATGCAGGACTTCCTTCATTAAATTCATTCCTTAAACAAAGCATTAATTCTAATGCTGGTGGTATTGGCGTCCACTTCACAATTTGTGAGTAAACATTTTCTGCTCCACACACGCTTGTTAAACGTCCGGGCCTGCATAGCACCGTGATACCGGTTTACTCTTATGATAATAGATTAACAATTAAAATGTGTATGTACACTTTTGTTTCTGCTTGTACATATTTGTAAATATACATTATGTATAGTGTAGGTTAGGTATACAAACAAAGGTAAGTTAGATAAAATATAGCCACTTAATTATTATTACGCTAATTAAGCTTCTAGGAAGCAAGATTTTCTTAGTCGTAAAGGTACAATATGTGTGTATTGTTATAAATATTCGTCATTCTATTTATAAAGATATATTTATTGCAAAGAGAATGGTTGTTACACAGATCAAAAAATTAAAAAACATATTGACAGAGAACGCGAAAAAAAACGTGATAATCGCGGGTTTAATCGCGTTTGAATAAAACGCGGTTAAACCCGGTAAATAAAGTGTTATATTATATTGACAGAGAATCAATATACAAGATGACAGAGAAGAATATATAACGGGCAAGCCCTTTTAAGCCGAAAGAGAGTTGTTCTAGACGTCTAGGCGAACAACTTTTGTTCTACGACTTTTGGAAATTCGAAGTACTTTTCGAAAATTTTAAGTGTAAAGTTTACTTGAAGATCAGCTGTTTCTTAGAGTTCGAGGTCATTAACCTAATGTTGTCCTTTCATTTAGTTTTGTCTACTGCAATCAAACCTTCAATGTCCTTTTTTTTTCAAAAGTAGCTGTTTTTTCAGTGGAACAGAACCTCAAAATTTAAAAAAAAAAAAAACGAATTTTCAAAAGTTGTTCGCCTAGACGTCTAGAACAACCGCCTTTCAGCTACAAAGGGCTTACCCGTTACACCTTGTATATAAAGTCCAAAGTCTTGACTGATTGACTCACTTAATGACTGAACTATACATCAACGCAGAGCCCAAACCATTGGTCTTAGATATATGACATTTGCAGAGTTTGATGAACAATATTTATTATGACTATGACACTCGGAAAATATTGTGTTTTATTACAATGCAAAATCGAGAAAACAGACGAAACAACTATTTGGAGATTGTATTTACCAAGAATACCTACAAGCAATTTATGTAGGCGTTTTAGGTTAAATAAAATAATGAATGAATGAATGAATGAATTTCATTTATTTGCAAGAAATATGGTCACACAGTTGTTATAAAAGAATAAAGTTCAACATATTTCACCAGCACTTAACTTGGCATGCAAATATTAATAATAAAATGAATTTAATTTGAATAATGAAGGAGTAATTCCGAAGGTCGTGGTTTCGAATCCCGGCTGACCGCGCACCAATGTCTTTTTCCGTCCGGAAAAGTTATGTGCATAAATAACATCGCTCACACGGTGAAGGAAAACATCGTGAGGAAACCCACGGCTTAGTTAGCTCCAGACGTATTGACCAGTTCTTTCCTCTGGGCATGGCTGACTAGGCTGAGGTGCTGGCCAAGCCTACTCTATCTAACAACGTCCCGAGTACTACAGCGCCATAAATAGCATGGATTAAAAGTTGCTTGCGTTGTATAAATCATCTAAAATTAGATGCAAAGGCCAATTATTATTGTTAATGAAGGAGTTTGCTATTGAGCCAACACTCAGCGGGACCCCCTATTCTAAAACGATATGATGCTAATGGTTTTTGGAAAATCCTACAGGACTCTGCTAGGATTTAGACTTAGCGAAAATTGTACTGACATTTATCTATACTTTTTTCTTCGACAGACTTTCACATCAAAATTTGAGGCTTGAAACCAAAGGCTATATTCTAAATCCGTTCTCGTACGATCGACAATTGCATGTTTCAATGACATCGTTATTTTTTCTATGTCATTGTGGTCGGGGACCATGACCAGTAAACGAGGGCATTTGTGGCGATGCCTTGTCAAATAATTTGGAGAATTTTAGTAATTTAGCCCTCTTTTGGGCTGTCTCTGATAATCTTTCATGTCCTTTATAAATCTTACTAATATTTTAAACGCGAAAGTTTGTAGGATGTATGTGATTTTGTTACTCTTTCACGCAAAAACTACAGAACCGATTGCGGTGAAACTTGGAATACAGGTAGCTGGGGAACTTTTATCCCGATATTCCCGCGGGATCGGGCCCTATGCGGGTGAAACCGCAGGGCGCAGCAAGTAAAGTCAGTAAATTCATAATTTTCTACAAGTGAATGTGAAAATAACTTTATGTTTGTTTACTACGTTTTCACGCTTAAAACCAATTTTAATAAATTTTGATAGGTATAGGTAGAGAGTAGACAGAATATTGGAAAATAACATAGGCTACGTTTAAATATTCCCAGAGGATCGGGAATTATGCAGGTAAAACCGGGGCGCAGCTTGTTTTAAATATTTAAAGCAAATAATTAAAGACGGTTAGACTGGTTAGGTTCATTTAGGCTGCTCACATAATATACATGTAATATACATGGCAGTTTGGTACTAAGCTACCTCAGTACGTTGACTTTTTACTTTAAAAAATAGTTTTCAAAATGTCTTATTTAATTGTTTTATAAATCTATAGCATGCGATGACCGTGACATTTCCTTAAAGTCAACCGTGGTCAAATTGGGTAAATATTTGGTTTTAAGATAATTGTTTGTGGTTAAACTCTCATGTGCTTCGTACCTAGCCTTACCGGTTTACATAGATTATTGTCAATCAGTGAACGGATATACATACAAGTATGAAAGCTTTGAACAAGCTATAGAGCGCTGGTATGCGAGTATGAACTGCAAGCACCGGTATGAACAGTCAAAAATGACAAAAACGATGTCATCAGTCACCTAGGGTTACGGGAATTGACTATTTCTCTCATTAGAATTTATTCTAGTAATAATTATGGTGAAATATTCAGTGCCGCGGTGTAAAAATGATTCGCGGATCACTATTCAATCTCAACATTTGAATATCTATGTATAGAGCATCTGCTTACACTTTGTGCAGTAGGCAAATACCCGCACTTTAGAGTTTGCTTATGTATACTCTAAGCATGGAAGTATTCCTTACGCTTCAAAATGACACCACGTAAAATAGGCCGCGATGATTTTAAAAAGTGTGCCGCGACACGAACCAGTTACTTCGGTTGTACTCGGATCGAGTCATCACCATCGGATCGAACTAATCACGTTAGAGAACAGCGTATTGCCGCCGTCCTCGTTGTCAACACACAATTAGTGAAAATATAAAAAAAGGTCCAATTGCATAGCTAGTAGCGTGGTGTGTAGTCTGTATAAGCGTACTTCGTATTTGAGTAAATTTTGGCGCTACTATTTGTGGTGAGTTAGTATGGAAAAGCTTCTTCCATGCTTATATCCGTTCACTGTTCTTAATGCCTAATTTATTACACTGACGACTTGCAAATGTTTTAGATGCGCGGCGCCGAGAAATTTGAGGTTAAAATTGATAAAAGTCCTCTAGGTAATGTTACTCCAGATCTTCAGCTATCCGCATACAAAGTTTCAAAGCAATCGGTTCAGTAGTTTGTGCGTGAAAGAGTAATAAATAAACTTGTTTACTTATTTTCGTGTTAATATTATTAGCAGAATCAAAAATGTAAAAAATCTTTGATAAGAAAATTACAGGTTTTGGTTTCTTTTTTCTTTGAAATTGACAATTATTTGTTTACATAATTATTGATTTAAAACTTTAAATAAAATAAAATATTAATATTTTACTAGGGTCTTATTTGCGTAACGTTATTTTTTAATTCTTTTATCTCGACGTTTCGATCATGTTGCATTGATCTTGGTCGCGAGGGAACAAGGGAACTATTAATAAGAGTACAAGTCGTGTAAGTTTAAAAAGTTTATTAGGGTCCATTCCATTCTACAATCAATGACAAACAATGATGTCGTTAGCATGTCGAATCTATCAGGGTAAAATTTAGAAAGCGAACGAAAATTCATTATTTCATGCATTTTCGCCGCCATGTTTGCCATTAATCTATTACCTAAGCCAAGGAACGCAATATTTTAATAAAATACTTAGCTACAACGATTTGTGCAAATTTCAACTAACTTATAGCAGTGTAATATATAAACAAAATAGCGCCCCGCGATTTTACCCGCGTAAGTCCCGTTCCCGCGGAAATATCAGAATAAAAAGTAACCTATGTGTTATTCTCGGTATCCAGCTACCTATATTCTAAACTATTTTATCGCAATCGGTTCAGTAGTTTTTGCGTGAAAGAGTAACTAAGTCATATACAGACAAACTTTCGTGCTTATTATATTAGTAAGATTAGTATTTTAAAACGTGTTCCGACGATGGCCATTTAAGTCGAAAGGGGGTTGTATTAGACGTCTAGTCGAACAACTTTCGATCTACGACTTTTAAGATTAATTTTTTGAGATAATATTTCACTGATAAAAACAGCTGTTTTTGAAAACAAAGGTACTTAATTAAAGTTTTGATTGTAGTTGTCCAAACTGAATGAAAGAACAAAATAAAGTCCATGACCTCTCACTCTAAGAAACAGCTGAGTTTCAAGTACACTTTAAACTTAAAATTTTCAAAAACTACTTCGAATTTTCAAAAGTTGTAGAACAAAAGTTGTTCGCCTAGACGTCTAGAACAACACACTTTTGGCTTAAATGGTCATCGTCGAACCACGCTGTATGGTAAGATATATTGCACCAGTGCCATCCCGTTGTTTTTATAATGCGTATACTATATAGTATTTTGTGTAATTGCTTTCGTAAGACTTCTTCTTGTAAATAGTTGACGTACTTACTTACCATAATTTTGTTGTGGCTGGATTTCCCTACTGTGGCTAGAGTATTTCGTAGAAACAACAATAATATTAAAACAAACACATTTACCTACGCAGCTTTTACGCAATACAAATTGAACAATGGACATTGACACAGGAAAACAAATAGTAACAAGGGTAAACATAGTACCTTCAAAAAAGGTAGCTCTAGCATGCCTTAGAGGTTGGATACATCAAATATTTCAAAATGTTAAATATTACAATGATGCGCATAAAAATCAAAATCATTTTTTAATCATGAAACTTGGCCCAACTGGTTTGAAAAATAACAATGTACACTTTAGATAATCCATAATCCACCTGCCTAAAAAAACTTGTCAAAAAGAACAAGAATGAATTAAAAAAAAAAGGTTCTCAGAAGTTACGTAACGCCAATATACGGCTATAATTTCGCAAAAAATAAAAAAAACTTATAAGTAATATAAAAATACAGAGATTTTCTCAAAAGATATCGTGCGACAATCGTGCTCGAAGTAAGTGCAAAGGACTTGGTTTAACATTTATGTTCAGTTATGTGGCAATACTGGGTAATATTGCCAACATTAAATTAAAAATAAATGGTTTTGAATTGTCAAAATGTCCCGTTATGTTGGCAGTACTTTTTTCTTAAAACATTATTTTTTTAAATATGAACTAAGTAATAAGGATATTCAGTGTGATTTTACACTTATTCGTATTAATTTTGTGACTTATTTGATATTTGTGTATTTATTAATAAGGTATATTTTAGATTTTTATCCCCCAGGTCCCTAGTAAATGGAAAGGATGTGTTTGTTTGTCTGTACTCAACCTAATGTTCCTATTTATATCTCTTAAAACTTGACCGATTTACATGTTGTTTTCAGCCAAATGTTTTTAACTATGTATTTTCTTCTTCTTCTTCTGATAGTATTATTGTATTGAGCTGTGGCCCACAGACATACATAACTATTCCGATTTCTATACTAAAAAAATCTCGCATACAATATAAAATCGGTAGCATGCGTTTATCAAGTCATGTTACCTCACAGTTACGCTACGATTTCTACCAATTAAACACCCCATAAACTGCAAAAACACTATACCTATCTAAGGAGAATCTGTTATAGCTAATTAATTACATATTGGGATTAGGAAAAGGAAACCAATATAAACATACATACAACTCCTACGCAAGTTTTTGCTTAAACCCCATTGTTGTTGCACTAGAAAGTGGCAACACGACTACTTACGTCTTATTGTATAGAGATGACACTGTAACTGGGCTGCTCCCGTTAGTACCGTGTTAAAAGTCCCGAAAACATACGCATTGATAACTTCAAAGACTCTCTTTAATTAAAGTGTTATATGTATTGATATGTGTTATGCCCGGTATCCAACTACTTATATTCCAAGTTTCATCGCAATCGGTTCAATAGTTTTTGCGTGATTGAGTTACAAACATCCAAACACGCACACTTTTACATTTATAATAATATTAGTAGGATTAATTAATAATTAAATTAAACCCATTTTTCTTTTTAATCGCTTTGTGTCTACATTGATGAAGAAATTTCTAGAGTAACATTTTCGAAACATCGCGCATTGAAATAATGCTAAAACAATAAACAAGAAACTTTTTAAAACTAACACGATTGGAACTCATATTAACACTTTTCCCTTGCCCCTGTTTTCCACTTTTTCACTTTTTTTTCTTTTCCTTTTTCACTTTTGACGCAATTAAGACCCGGGAAAAGTGTTAAAACGCAACAAGATTAAAACCGAAAAACAAACAAACGAACAATGAAAAGTGAGAGTTTAAAAAAAAAAAAGTAATATTATTTGAATATTAATTATTATACCTACCATAATTACTATAATACGAGCTGCGCCCCGCGGTTTTACCCGCGTAGGTCCCGTTCCCGCGGGAATATCTGGATAAAAAGTAGCCTATGTATTATTCCTGGTATCCAGTTACCTACATTTCAAGTTTCATCGCAATCGGTTCAGTAGTTTTTGCGTGATTGAGTAACAAACATTTAAACATCTTAACATCCAAACACACACACTTTCACATTTATAATATTAGTAGGATTATGTTTGAACTTCATTTTTCAGAAAATGACATAGTACAGTTTTAATCATCATCAATGGCTGAACAGCCCTTTATGGGCCCGAGTCTCCTTCAACGCCTTTTTCCATCCTTCTCTATTTAACGCCGCTCTCTTCCAATTTGTGAAGCGGAGGGTTTTTAAATCTTGGTTGACTCCATCCATCCACCTTAGCTTGGGTCTCCCGATCCTGCGTTTTCCATCTGGATTGGACTCAAGCAGACGTTTAGGTACCCTGTCTGGAGCCATTCGGTGTACATGGCCAAGCCAAGACAATCTATTAGTTTTTATGACTTGAATGATGTTTGGGTCCTTGTACAGATCGTAGATTTCGTGGTTGTACAGTATTCGCCATGCGCCATCCTCACAAACAGGGCCAAAAAATTTTCTCAGTATTTTTCGTTCTAAGACCAACAGTGCATTTTCGTCTTTTTTACTGAGAACCCACGCCTCGGAACCATAACTGAGTACAGGTCGTATAAGAGTATTGTATAGTGTCAATTTAGTGCTCTTGCGCAAGAGTCGAGACTTAAGGTGTTTAGTTAGTCCGAAGCAGCATCGGTTTGCGAGCACTATCCGTCTATTAATCTCAACAGTCATGTCGTTGTCACTAGTGACCATTGATCCCAGATACATGAACTCCTCACACTTCTCAAAACTAGACTCTCCTATTACTAATGGCTCCGTAGATGTGTTTTTCGGCGTTTGAATGTATTTAGTCTTGTTGTTGTTGACTGCTAGTCCCATTTGCGCAGATGAGTTTCTGAGATCCAGAAAAGAGTTACCAAGCTGTGTTTTGGAACGTGAGATCAGGTCTAGGTCATCAGCATATCCCAGAAGCTGGCCAGACTTGTAAAAGATCGTTCCAGTTGTCTCCAATTTTGCATCTCTGACGCATTTTTCAAGGGCTATGTTGAAAAGAAGACAAGCCAGAGCATTTCCCTGTCTTAGGCCAGATTGTGTTGTGAATATTGGAGACGTTTCATTTTGAACCTTTACGCAGCTTTGTGTATTTCTCATGGTCATTTTTACCACTCTAACCAACTTGTTAGGGATGCCCATTTCACAGATTGCGCTATATAGCTTCGAACGCAGTACACTGTCATATGCTGCTTTGAAATCTACGAAGAGGTGGTATGTGGGAACGTTAAACTCGCTCATTTTCTCGAGGATCTGCCGCAGCGAAAAAATTTGGTCTGTTGTTGATCTACCCGGGCGGAAACCGCTTTGATATTGACCAAGGCTTTTCTCTATATATGGCTGTAGTCTATGAAATATTATATTCGCCAGCACCTTATACGCAGTATTAAGTAGTGTTATGCCCCTGTAGTTCTGCCGTCGTACAAAAGAAGGGCACATCTATCATTTTCGTCAATTCGAGATAATTAGGATTAAAAGTTTTCACCATATTCTGCTCCATAGTATGGAAACCTATTGATTTAAAGAAAAAAAAATACTGATGACATTTGCGTGAATGTTAGTACTATTATATTTTTTACATTTTAGTTTTAAAATATAATGGATTATTAAATAAATTTAATGTTTTCCTTTCTACTTAAAAAAAAAAATATTGAAAAATACCACTTACTACAAAGAAAAGGCATAATTAACCAAATGTGACCTTTCTTTTTAATATTGGACATTGAGTCACAAAAAAAGGGCACATTTGTCAAATAACGCCTTTTTAATGTAAATTTACTTAGGTAATGTTTTCTACAAAAAAAACAAATAATTATTTTAAGAAAGTATATAATAAACTATTAAAACATACTTGGAAATATTTACGCAATGTTTGTAATGCCATTTCTGCTCCGAAATTTAAAGAATAACGAAGTTCTAAAACTTCAAAAGTTATTTATAAATTATTAGGGATAAGTTACTACCTACAATTTTGTGTAACAAATAAACTTATGAATTAAAAACAAAAAGTGCTGAAATACTTAAACGCAAAAACACTTTTTAGTTAGTGAGATGCCAAAGGAAAGTAAAAATCTTTAGTTTTTATTTTTTTTGTAATAGGTTGGACCCAAATTTAAAAATCTATTAAAAATAATTACTCTAAATTACAATATGAAAAATAAATCTTAATATTATACATAAAAGTAGTAATTAATAGGAACATCAATTTAGGTTTTGAACCTTTTCAGGACATTTTTTATATTAAGATACTTATCTTAGAGCTTATTCTTATTATTTATTGTTCTTTTACAGGAAATAGCTTAAACCCATAATTATTAAAGGTTTAAACTCACAGTTTACTATTCTTAAAAGGACTAATAATATTATTATAAAAATTAAATGCAGCTATAACAATCATAACATTACAGGAAATAGTTTACACCCATAATTATAAAGGCTCTTACAGTTTAATATTCTTAAAAGGACTAATAAAAATATTATTATAAAAATTAAATGTAGTTTTAACAATCATAACATGGCACTTGGTTGAATTATCACAATGCAATAAATTGGTTCTAACTAGAAAAAAGTTTAAAGAAAATAACATAATCAGGTTTGCTTATAATATAAATTTAAAAAATAAGTCTTTAATTTTAGTCTTCATAAATTTCTGTGAGATCAGCTGAACTGTCGTTAACGGGTAGGGTTTCCCAAAAAAATCTTCTGTTGTCAGGCATGAGTAGCCCAAGCTTGGAAAGTATAGCTGCTTTCCTCTCAGATGTTATACCTCGTGGAGAAAGCTTCTGCTTAGGCGAAGGAATGCCAATTTTAAGATTTTTAACTCTCAAGAAATCCAATTCTATTTGCTCTTCAGTGTCATGGCTGTTCTTGTAGAACATAGATTTGCTTCCTCGCCGAAAAGTTATTTCAGACATGTTTCTCAAGTAAGCTCGCGGCACAGAATGTTGTAATTTATACGACGAAGAGCAGTCTTCAAAATCATGAAAATTTTGGACTGTCATTTTTTTCACCATGGTATTTGGACCAGTATCAGTGACAGCTTTGCAAAAGTCTTCAAAGTCATATACTCGCTTGTTCTTCTTAAGTGATTGCTCCACTCTATGGTGAAACTCATCTGCAGCCATAAACGTATGACCAACTTCCAGATAACGTAGTACGACCCTATCAATATTTACTTCCTTGGAATTGACTAAATATACCAAGTAGGAAAAAAGACACCAATTTTTGTTTTGGGCCGCGCAGTTATCCAGCCACAAAATCACATTTTTATAGTCTCGGTTTTCAAGGAAAAATGCTTGAAAGCAGCTAATTATGTCTTCCTTTTTTCTTCCTGCAATAGCTTCGTGCCATAAGACTCCTAGCGTTTTACCAACTCCGTGTAATCTTTTTTTACCTACAGGAACAAAACTCTGATTGAAAACGATAAGTCTTGGACAAAACATTACCGTTTTAAACTCTTCCATTCGAGGTAACATAATTACCTTTTCTAAATCAACTGCAAATATTATGGTATCAGTATTATTTTGCTTTGTTTGGCTTTCAACGTCCTCTTCATATTTCTTTCTCGCTGAAATGTACCTAGTATGATGATCTTCATATTCTTTGCATTCTTCGCAATTTCTGTGCCTTATTTCTGCGTTAGGGTTATGAATACAAAATTTTTCGCACAATTCACATTCCTCGTGTCCAAGCTTTGTGAAGGATATTTTAAGCTCCTTTACGACTTTCCTATAAAACCCGTAGGACACATTTATTTCAGGCACTTTCTCACAGTAATTGTCATACATCATGCGAATATTAATATCAGAGGGCAAATATTTCCGGTTTGGTGCATGAACTCTTCTATAATGCGACACAACTGGATGAAAAGACATAATATGTTCTTGTACTTTCGTACTGTCTATTTGGGAAGGGTTCGGGTTATGACCTCGGCCGTCAGCAATAGACTTTGCGTATTGTGATTTATAATAAGTGTCAATAATGTTCCTTACAGCCTTACAGTTACTTTTCTTGTAACCGAAAGTTGTAAGAAAAAACGTTTTACATACCGCAACTTTCTCACCGTTTTCATCACATATGAAATACGAAACACTCTTAGTGCGATCATAGTGTTTACCAGGCTCATCATCATGACCTTTGTTCTTTGGTCTTGCAGGCTTTTGCTGGATAGTATTAGCTAAAAAAAAATGTTTTTGTTCCGACCAAGACATTTTCCAGAAATTACGGTTTATGGTTTTGCGATAATCCTCGGAGAATTTCGTTGAACATTTTTTTTTACAAATGTTCTCTTGGCATCCGGGTTTCACGAAATATTTGGTATAACTTTTTTCTTCTCTTATAATTTTCTTTCGTTCTTTAAGACTGACGTCATATCTTTTGCGCTTTCTTACTGTCCCTTTCTTTGTAAGTTCATCTTCTTTTGTAGATTCATCTTCTTTTGTAGATTCATCCAAAGATTCTGGAATTGTTTTTTCCAAACACGCTTGAGAACATGGAATGTAGTCTGATTCGGAGTCAGAATCATCCAATAAATATTGGCTTCAATTCGTTCATAGTTTTTTTTATCACTCCTCAAATCATCTGAATCAAATAAAGAGTCGGTATTTAAGTTTTTAATCATTGATTGTTTTGAGCATTCTGCGGCAATATTGTATGTTTTCTGTTTTTACGGTAGCTCATAATGTTTATCAGCTACTGAATCGTCCGAATCATAATCAGATTCTGATTCTGGGAACTTTGGCGACCAGTAATTTTGTAGACCACTAGTGGACGGAATCTGTTTGTCAATATCAGATCTAGTCTTTTGTAAAGCGGCGCTTACTAATTTTTTGGCACGTGTCTGCATTTTTTAAATTATCTGAAATAAGGGAAAACAAGTGAAATTAATATCTTATGTTTATCATATACCTACGACCTACCTACAAAGTTATGTGCCTACCGCGTAAATAAATAGAAATAACATGTAAACATGGATAAAGCGTAAATAAACTTGTCTTACCTTGCGTGGGCAGGCTGCTGACATGCGTGGAGTCGCTCCGACGTCGCAGGCACAACTGGCGCGTTTCACTCAAACCCTGCTCCCCTTTCCTCACCTCTAGTAGTGAAGAATTTAAAGAAAAGGCACAACTGGTTATATGTGCCTTTATATGTAAATTTATCGAGAATGTATTGATCGATAATTAAGTAAAAAGGGCACATCTGGCATTTGTGCCCTTTCTTTCTATCTTGTTGTAGGTGTGCCTTTTCAAAGTAGTTTTAAGTAAAAATATATATGAAGTGATAGGCACATCTACGTATTTGTGCCTTTTCAATATAATGGTAAATAAATAAGCCTTTTCATTCTAATAAAACATGAATATTAGTCTCATTTGTGCCTTTTGAGCCTACTGATCTCCGAATTCCTTAAAGATAAAATTCTACAAAAAATTGAGCAGATGCGCCTTTTTTACCTGATTCTAGATATGTATATAACTCATTTTTCAAAAAAATGTTAGTTGTGCCCTTTTTTCTTACGACGGCAGAGTTAGTTTTAATAACAGAATAAATAATCTCAAAAGTTTTAACATTATGGTAAGTACGTCACAATTTTCTAAATAAATATGGCAAATCATGAAACCATAATACTTAAAAAATCATTTGTCCTACCCGACTGACTATCAAAATATCGACTTACCGCCACATCACAGATAACTCATATTATTATATTTACCGCCGTACTTGTAGTATGGTAATGCTGAAGACAAATTGTAGCCGGAAATCATACAACATTCGCCAATCCGGAGTAGGCTGCCTTGGCGTCTTAATTACTGGCTAACGCCTCTAACTAGGGTTGCCAACCGTACTATATTATATAGTATTGTACTATATTTCAGGTCTACGTACTATATACTTTTTAAAAAACATATAGTACGCAAAAATACTATATTTTTAAACTACAATTTTTTTCAAAGTTTGTTTTAATATTCTGGCTTTGTGTGAACGCATCTTGATTACACTCTAATAAAAATATGTGTATTGGAGAGAAGCAAACTTCAATTTATTAAAAATGAGCTGCTTATTACTATAAATTTAAATATAGGAGCATTAGAAACATTTATAAAAGAAAAGAAGACTTATTGAAAAGTGCCAGAAGTGGATAGATACCACCAAATATAGTTTTTATGGAAATAAATAGGTTTAATACAAAAAGTTTGTCGGTTTTCTTTGACTTAATCTACACAAACACCATTTAATTCTTATATTTTTATGTTTTACAATCAGTCGGCAAAAATACTATATTTTTTCTGGATGTACTTTATTTTTTACCCGCAAATACTATATTTTTGGAAAAAAGTGTTGGCAAACCTACCTCTAACTGAGGCTGAAATCTATAGTTCATACTTTTTGACTTTGCTCAGACTGTGCTTAGCAAACACTAAGCATAAACTTTGAATTGGAATTTATAGTCGAAATTCATTTTGTAATATACGAATAAAATAAAAAGAACTTTATAATGATGGTCCGTCTGCGTCCCGTGGTTTTATCCGCGTAAGTCCCGTTCCCGCGGAAATATCGGGATAATAAGTAACTTTCGGCTTTATAATACTAGTGGTTCGCCCCGAACTGAGACCTCACGACCCCCTATCTCCCCAACCCCCCTACCGATCCGGCTCATCTTCGAACTCATAAATTCTATTGATCTAAACTACGCGCATACCAAAATTCATGAAGATTGGAGCTACCATACTCAAGTTATCGTCGAACAAACATACAAAGTTACAAAGATACAAGCGCCAGTCCCGTCTACACTGGACCTCACTCGCTTCGCTTGTTCGGTCAACTAGGAGTTCGCCCCGAACTGAGACCTCACGACCCCCTATCTCCTCAACCCCCCTACCGATTTGGCTCATCTTCGAACTCATAAATTCTACTGACCTAAACTACGCGCATACCAAAATTCATAAGGATCGGAGCTACGATACTCAAGTTATCGTCACACAAACATACAAAGATACAAAGTTACAAAGATACAAGCGCCAGGCCCGTCTACACTGGACCTCACTCGCTTCGCTCGTTCGGTCAACTAGGAGTTCGCCCCGAACTGAGACCTCACGACCCCCCTATCTCCCCAACCCCCTACCGATCCGGCTCATCTTCGAACTCATAAATTCTATTGACCTAAACTATGCGCATACCAAAATTCATGAAGATCGGAGCTACGATACTCAAATTATCGTCGAACAAACATACAAACATACAAAGATACAAGCGCCAGGCCCGTCTACACTGGACCTCACTCGCTTCGCTCGTTCGGTCAATTAGTAGGATTGGTTTACATTCTAAATTGGAAAACCTTTGAATTTACTAAGCAAAAACTTTGGATAGTTGCGAAGATCGCTTTATAAATACCGAAAAAGATATTAAGTCAAAGTTTTTGCTTAGCAAAGTCAAAGTACGGACTATAGATCTCAGCCTTAGTAAATTAACAAACAATTTAGTAGAACGTTTGATAAAGCTAAAAAATGGTGAGAGATACGTTTGCCGCTCGCTATTTTGCTACCTAAATTAAAACCCGCATTACAAAATTTCACATTGGAAACTTACAACTAGTTGAGTTGGCTAGTTGCTAACTACTTGGGTATTATGTAAAGATCGGGTCGTTACGAAAAATCCATTGCCTCTAATGTTTAGTACCTAAATGTAACAGACAACAAATCGAAGGTAACATGTTGCAATGGTACCTTATCGTCGTCGCAGTAAAAAAATAACGTTTAAAATTACTTACACGAGACTGTTACTCCCTACTGTAGTTATGTGACGTTTGTCTCTGTCCGTCAACTTTGAAACTCGATGTGACAGTAAAAGCAAACGATGCATAGTTATGCAGCGCATTAATTAGCGTTTATAAGTAAGGGGGTTAAAATGTAAACCCTTTGACTGCTGAAAACACACATAATTGTGTTTGCGATTTTGATTCGATTTTCGATTTAAACGTCAGATGTCAAAGAGTCATAAATTATTCCTTTTACCGCATAATATTATATGCGGTTATTATTAATATTTGTATCCCCCATTTGTACTATGTCATACATATTCTATATTTCTCTGCCTACCACACAAACTTTACTTCCTTCTCCATCCAAAGGTTGCCTGGAATGAATCACTTTTAGCGATTAGGTCGCCCTTTGTACAACTTTTTACCTTACCTTTTTTGAAGTCGGAAAAATAAACGTGGCTAGGTTTCTTGCCATTCGTTTTACTTTGTGACGCTCAAGAAAAATAATGTTTCGTCATTTCACTTAGCAGATTATTTGAGCCCCTTTGAGTTGAAAAATGTATAATTTAAAACGGTTTTTTAATGTAAACCCTATTAATACTATAAATCTGAAAGTTTGTGTGTAAATAAGTCAGTAAGAAAGTAAACGAGTATGTACTTTGTCACCCAAAAACTAATTTAAATGATCTAATAAAAATCTGCGAGTTCACCCATTTTTATTCATAACTATAATTTTAAAACAATTCAATATACTTGTAGTAGATTTCTTTCTAAATAGTAAAAGATAAAGATCCCAAACTTCCTGTTTTGCTTTTAATATTTTTTAGTCAGCCTCCGCACATTTAGACCACAACCAAACTATTACAGACTTCCTATGCTAATTCTCGTCGATTCTGCGTCCAATTATTGCGACTTCTAAGTAAGGTTCTAAAGTTTACACAAGTTCTTTTTATCCAAAACCAAGACTAATACATCTTACCTAATAAGTAAACATAATAAATCATTTTTCTCTGTATATTTAAAGCCATAGGTCAACATGGCAAAGCCCTAACCGGAACCGCCCGTTTCCACGCATTAGCAGTTACTACGACAAACTTATCCGTGCAGGTAGCTGTGGCGCTAGTGTACTACGAAATAACTAGTTTATTAAGTCGATCTTTAGTTCCGACTTTGTCCGCATGAACAGGTAAGTTTGTGGTGCTATGCGTGGGCAGCTGCGGACAGATTAAATCACTGGCACTATGACAATGTTTTTTTATCTGTAATCAAATCACACGTCAACTTAATGTCATAGTAGAAAGAAGTAATAGGAGTTTTGGCGGGAACGCTTTGAGGAGATGTGGTGCTAAATTTTCATTTTTGTGAAACCTAGTTCAAATGCGTGCAAATTGTTTAATTTCGGGGGCATATTAATCAATTTAGTTTCGTGAAGGTGTACAAGTGGAATGAAAGTGAAAATAGGTGCAAAACATTGACTTAGTGTTGTCTCCAAAGCTCCGTGAAAAATCTTTGTAAATAAATGGCCGCCGTGTTTACAAATGATTCCCTAGACTTGACTTTAACTATGACGACTTGACTGTTTCGATGCAAATAACTTGCATAATATATTAATAAAACTTGACACTGTCTAAATTCCTAATGGCCCTAATCGATTTACAAATAATAAGAAACAATAGTTTAAAAAGGAGAACTTAAATTTATGTATGGGTCTTGGCATAGTCGACCGCCGACATGTTGATTTTTTTTAGTCTCTTGTCGCACGATGATACCTAAGTATATATTTTGATGAATTCCGCAACTTGGTGAACTTCTAAAACTTTAGACGGTTTTAAATCTCAGCCCTTCAATATATGTTGTCCGTGACATCCGGTATAGTTTGAAGGCAAATATTGTTTTGTTTGTGGTCTTCTTCCAATTAGTATACAAATTCATCCGCTTAATGACATTCTCTAGAACTTTTGAAGACTTTTCTTTTTAAGCTTTATAGACTCATTTCCCTAAAACGAGTAACTTTAGGACATGCTGTGATGGAATGTTTTCTGTTTATTTAGATCTCCTCTATCAAAATATATAGGTTTCATCGTGCAATAAGAGATTGAAAAAAAAACCAGATGGCGCCCGTCGACTATGCCAGAAACTTAACAAGTGTCGGATTTCCAACATTTCCTACGACTTGTGTGAACTTTCTTACAATTTAGTGACGGTCCCGGGAAACTTTGTTTGAAAGTTGGTAAGGAGTCTGTACAGGCTCCGAAACGTAGGAAATAACAAAAGCAACGCGATTAAAACCGGACCAAGAGTTTTATTTCAATTATGAAGATTAATTATTATTTATGTACCCTTGACCACTAAATGACTTTTAGATCTAAGATAGAGCACGCTCAAAGTACCTAACGACTTCTGTTTTTTAACAAACAGACATGAACACATACAGACTAACTTTCGCATTTACAATTTTAGCTTAATAGTAACAGATTATTAAGGATCTAAGAAACGAAATACCGGCGACACCTTTAGACATTTTCCGCCATGTTTCCTCAGTTTTTGTTTTTCAAGATGGCAATCATATAGACAGCTACCTACTTAGCATCATGCAATGCAGCCAGCAGTTGTGTGAAACCACGCATTACGTGTCCCCAACCTACATGCTCAGTGTATTGTTTGTACTTATTTATTAGGAAGCCGAAGGAAGTCTGCAATATTTAACTAGAGACGAACACTTAGTAATAACAGCCACTTAGTTGTAATCTACAGTTTAATTTTGTATTATTTTGTAATGTAGTTGGCTGTATGTGACAAAATATTTTTGCCTGCCCTTGGAATGACAATAAAAGATATAAAATATAGCTTCGCGCCTTGTTCGCGCCACTATAAACATTCGGTGATAAGTAACTAACTAACTTATAATAAAGGAAGAGAGGACAAAAAGTCTGTACTTACCTACTTGGAAGCAAATTTAAAAAAATAGTTGTTTGGGAGACTTAAGAAAAGTAGTAGAACAAAATTATATAATTCTTAAAAGTCATGTTTCTCTGTTTGTTCTTATACAATTAAAAACTACTTATCCGATTGAAATCTGGGCTATTTTCGAGGAACCTCGTGGTATACTTTACATCGAAATCCAATTAGTAGAACCCGAGTAATGAACGAAAAAGTCGGAAGTGCACTATGTAAGTTTCATGGTGGACGACTTCCCTCCTAGCCCTTCGCAGTATAGTATTTTCGCAGTAAAATCGTTCGCAGTATAGTTTTTCGATGTAACGTAACATCGCAGTAACATTACGTCGATTTAATAAAGCGTCGCAGTACAGAGGTATCGATGAAAAGTTCTCGAAGAAACAAAATTCGATTGAACGTTTGTCGCAGAGAAGTAGGTATCCCGTACTAACAGCTAGTTTGTATTTTGTAAACAATATGAAACAATACAGCTAGCAGCAACTACAAAATTAGCTATTCGACATATCTTTGTAAGTACTTACTACGATAGAACAATAGTCTATTTGAACGTAGCATGGCAACATTCAAGGTATCTCCCCTCCCTTTCATAGGAGAGAGAGCAAACAAAATAACAAACAAAACTTGATAGATAGATAGGTAGGTACCGAGTTGTCCGAAAGAAAGGGACAGAGCTACCTGCATTAGAAAGAATTAGAAAGGAATAGATCTCCTGCATTAATCATGCTGTTCCTTTCTAATTACACTATTAGTAATAGACTTAGAAAGGGACAGAACTCCTTATCGGATCGGACCATTCCTGAGCATTCCAGTTACTAGATATAATTTTCTTGGTAGCGACGTACGTACATATTACAAGGTGCGAAGAGGGTGGTTCACATCGAGGGTGGACATCTAGGCGAACAACTTTTATTCTACAACTTTTGGAAATTCGAAGTAGTTTTCGAAAATTTTAAATGTAAAGTTTACTTGAAAATCAGCTGTTTCTTAGAGTTAGAGGTCATTGACCTTAAGTTGTCCTTTCATTTAGTTTGGTCATAGATCACTTATTAAAATTCTAAAAATGCCATTCGATGCAGCATAAAATTCTGAATTCAACCTTACCTATATATATAAATTATATTTATCTCATTTTGGTCAAAATGTCCCTTACAATAAATATTATAATTCATATTTCCAGTCCCTATCGATATTAGTTATTATTAAAATACCTCTAGTTACAGCATATACGTACCTAATTATATTGCAGATGGTACCAAAAAAATCACACAGAACTACGATCAAAACACAAATAAACGATTTTGACAGAGAACAGACAGACAGACGGACAACAAAATGATTATTAAAAAGGGTTCCTTTTCTACCTTTTGGGATACAAATTCCTAAAAACTAAAGGTTCTAGTTTAAAATAAAATGAATTGTTTTTAAACAATATTATTTTGCCACTTTGTAATGACCACGACAATTAACCTTATACGAGTCAACGATCGAAAGTGAACGTAAACACACAGACTAGCATACTTGTGTGTTTACAGGCACGTACACACAGATATAAGTGTCTGTGGAATCGAACACATATCTCTGTGTGCTACAACACATACAGAGGTAGTGGCGCCTTGGAATTCAGTATAGGGGTTTAAGCGCATTTTCGAACGTCCTTGAAAATCCCTTTGGACTAGAATATGTACGGAAAAGGTGCTTTAAATTCTCCAAATTGAAACTTTTAAAGACATCTACTAGTAAAACGAAAGGAATAAGGAATTCACTACATTCTGTCCTGCTTAACATTTCAAAGGCCATCTTCTTTTTTGAAGTCGTTTAAAAGTAACCCATTTAATGACCAACATATCCAGCTATCTTTAGACCAAATTTCATGGAAAATCTACTTCCTTAATAGTTTTCGCGATTTTGAACAAAGTAAGAATAGTATTTTTTAGTATTACAGACTATACTCTAACGTGAACAAGCTGGTCGAAGTTACTGATAAAATATCGAGCTCCTTGTAAATAAAAATAAACATGTTAATACCATGTTTTCTTATAATATTCATAGTAAAAATAACCATGAAAGTTAAAAATCGTATATCTAATCTATCGTTTTGGTTACTATATTTGTAATTTTTTCTTTAGAAAAAAGTGTCAAATGTGGTCATTAATTAAAAACGAAGTACAGTATGAAGCCGATATGAACTGTTAGACTATACTAAGCCAACGCACACATTCCGCCGGCATATCTGTCTGACGTACCAGCACGTGCTGTGTCTATGTGTGCAGGCTAGGAAGTAAAACCACGCAAATCAGATATGTACGTGGAGATATAGCCGATGGAAGCGATAACTGAGGCATTGACTGTACGTACGATGAGTGTTGACACGATCTGTCTATTATCAGCGAGCTTGGGATCTTTGGAAGACATGTCTAGTCGCAAGCTAACATAGGTGTATAGTGTAGAAAGGTATATAATAATATAATATACAAGATGTAACAGGTAAGCCCTTTTAATCCGAAAGGGGGTTGTTCTAGACGTTTAGGCGAACAACTTTTGTTCTACGACTTTTGAAAATTCGAAGTACTTTTCGAAAAATTTAGGTGTAAAGTTTACTTGAAAATCAGCTGTTTCTTAGAGTTCGAGGTCATTGACCTTATGTTGTTCTTTCATTTAGTTTGGTCTACTACAATCAAACCTTCAATTACCTTTATTTTCAAAAACAGCTGTTTTTCCAGTGAAACATAATCTCAAAATTTTCAAAAAAAAAGTTCGAATTTTCAAAAGTCGTAGAACAAAACGTGTTCGCCTAGACGTCTTGAACAACCCCCTTTCGGATTAAAAGGGCTTACCTGTTACATCTTGTATACAACTAGCTGCACCCTGCGGTTTCCCCCGCGTAAGTCCCGTTAATCCCTTTGGGGATAGAATTATTCAAAATCATTTCTTAGCGGATGCCTACGTCATAACATCTACCTGCATGCCAAATTTCAGCCCGACCCGTCCAGTGGTGTGGGCTGTGCGTTGATAGATCACTATGTCAGTCAGTCAGTCACCTTTGAGTTATATATATTTAGATTTAAAACTTACATGGTTATTTTCACTATGAATATTATTAGATAACGAGGTATTTACCATGTTTATTTTTATTTACGAGGAGCTCGATATTTCGCCAGTAACTTCGACCAGCTTGTTCACGAGACTGTGAACAAGCTGGTCGAAGCTGGCGAGGTCCTTGTAAATAAAAATGATGGTATATACCTCGTTATTCTAATAAGATTCGTAGGTATATATAGGTAGAAGTTTTATTTTAATAGTAAGTAGAGTACTAGTCGATTAACCTTGGCATAGAAATTCGTTCCGTAGGTGTCGTAAAAAGCGACTAATGGATCTTGGGATCTAGCGAACCTGTGGAGCTCACTTCATATACATTCCTACGCAAATAATAATAATTTCTTGACGGAGTAATCAACAAGACAACCAACAACCAAAAAATAAAGAAGTTTAGATGATCGTTTCTTTCAAATGCTTTTAATTGATTTGGGTGAAACATAATTTTGTCTATTTTGCGATTTTGCACGCGAGTAAAAACCGGTAAATATAGTGTTTATTGATTTGGGTGGTTACCCAGCTCCAAAATTTTGTCCATATGAACAAATCAAATGAGACCCTTTGACTGCTGATGGTTTTGATGCAGCAATTTGCGAATTTTTGGTTGTACTTATGATTTTACGATTTCAACGTCAGCAGTCAAAGAGTAAATGATCAATCATTCATTACATGGACGCTACTAATACCTATATGTAAAGAATGATTGATCATTAATCAATCCAACTAATCATCACTAATTTTAATTAGTTACAATTATATCCAAATTGCGTTACGGGTTGCAATTCGGACAAAAAAAAAATAGATGAAGTAAGTAGGTAATTAAAACTTAATTACTGGTTAAAAAGATAAATAGAAACCTAATCAATTCGATCTAGGTCTTTGTAAACTGCTGTTAGATCACGACCGCCTCAATTGTAGGGAAATCTAGATATCGGTAGAAAATGAATTGTCGATAAACCACGTAGATATATTATTGAACTAACTGTGTTCCGCAGTTTCTCCCGCTTTAGACCTCATTCCGCGGGATTCAACAACCCTTTCTTAGTACCTCCACATCGCTCACATATTTTTGCCGACTGCAGATATATAAAAAATGTGTTTCAAAATTGGCAATTATTTTTTAAGAACCATTTGTTTATATGCCCACATTCTTTAATTTTGTATACCACAAATTATCAAATCACAAAATCATTTCATTTCACATCGCAAAGACCACAACCTCCAAATTTAATGTCTCCAGATTTAAGCCGTGCTGTAATATACATATAGTTCAGTCCGTCAGTCAGTCAATCATTGTGATTCATTTTAGGGATGGCTTTAAAATTATCTATTTATTTAGCACGATTTGTTATCTATTTATTTAGCACGATTTGTTAACATAGTTATCTACCTTTTAGCGGCTCTTAATCTCGGATTATTATTTATTTTCCAACCTCGGCGTTTCAAACATGTTACAATAGTTTTAGTCGCGGTTCTAAACCCTTTGGAAATAGTAAAAATTAATTTCTTGAGTAATTACGCAGGAATCTTATTTGATTTTTGCGGGCCAATAAAGGCCACACACGCTTCGTACAAATAATTTTAATCATTAGGAAATTAATAATTATCAAAACGAGGTTATGATACGAGTCTCATATAATTTAATTTCTATTATTTCACTAATAAAAAATCCAATGGCCAAAACAAATGTCCATCTTTATATGGAACCTAATGGATTTCTAATTCGAAAAGAAATAAAAGTTAAATAAATATTTGTATTTCAAAATAAAATTAACTTATGTTAAATAATTAAAATTAATTTTACGATGCCATCAAAGTAAAAACAAAGTGAGATACCTTCTTGCTAAAAGTGGAATTTCGAATAAGAAAGATCAAAGCGACCGCTCGATTACAATATATTATATTGGCAAAATTATTTACAGAAAGCCGTAGGTGGATGAAGGTATTTAAAATATTTCGCCCTCTTGGTTGAAAAATAGACCGGATATTAAAACGAATGGAAGTAGTGACGTTTGTTTTTTTTCACACCAGACCTCAGTAAAGAAGTATTTATAAAACTTAGTCATTTATTATAAGGAAGTTAGTAGAAGCTTCTGTATCATGTTTAAATAAATAAAAAAACAACCGCTTCAAGTAGGTACATATTGATAAATTATTAGAAGTCGTACAATCTGATATATTCCAATAAATCTTCCGAGAATACAATTATCCATGCATTTTTGAGTCAGTTACGATTTCAGTTCAATTGCAATTCACTTTTTAGACTCACATGATTTCTGATCATGACTATTTTTAGTCTTCCCGGGATCACGGCCGATGTAATCCGTTTGCCGAAACGTCGGGGTAATTATAAATTTATATTTTAAATTTATAAGAAGTGTACAATCGCGATCGAGATCCGAGTTTTCATAAAAATAGCAATTGCAATTGTAATGCATTTAGAGTGTACTGTTTGCAATTGTAATGAGATTGAAAAAAATGTTGTCAATCTTAATAATAGGGGTTAAAGTATGAAATTGCCGTTTTATTGCAATAGGTTCTTTGAATTGACATAGAACTTCATGGTTTGAGGTTATCGAATGAAACTTTTTTCAAATGGTTTCTGTGATGTTCTTTTTTTAAAAAATGTGAAACATTTGAATATCGACTTTCAATTGTTTTTGTTATTCAATTTAGACAAGAAAGATGGATACTGCGAAAATTCGAGTGATTTTTGAATACGAGTTCCGACGCGGAACTAACGCGGCAGAAACAGCACGCAATATCAATGCTGCGTTTGGAGAGGGGTCTACTAATGAACGCACCGTGCGATTTTGGTTTAAACGCTTTCGTGATGGAAATTTCGACTTAAAGAACGAGCCACGAGGAAGACCGCCCACACAGGTGAATAACGATGAATTAAGAGAGATAGTGGAAGCCGATCCTAGTCAAACTACCCAGGAATTAGCGGCATGGTTTAACGTTACCTGACCCACTTTATTGACTCACTTGCGTCAAAACAATAAAATAAAAAAATACGAAAAATGGGTGCCTCATGATTTGACTGATCTGCATAAAGAAACGCGTGTTGAAACTTGTGTTGCCTTGTTGAACCGGTACAGAAATGAAGGAATATTGGATCGAATTGTAACATGTGATGAAAAGTGGATTCTTTATGATAACCGGAAAAGAAAAATGCAATGGCTGACCCCAGGTCAAATGCCACAACAGTGTCCTAAAGCAAAACTTACCAATAAAAAGGTAATGGTAACTGTTTGGTGGTCTCAGCATGGTGTTATTCACTATAGTTTTCGTCATCCTCCGTATTCACCAGACCTTGCTCCAACGGACTACCATTTTTTTCGTGATTTGGACAATTATCTACGTGACAAGAAGTTTTCTTCCCAGGAGGCAGTACAAAATGCTTTCACACAGTTTGTGCAGTCTAGATCGTCGGAGTTCTATCGCAAAGGCATTAATAACCTTCCCATTAGATGGCAGAAATGTATAGATAATAATGGCAATTATTTTGATTAAATAAATTTGTTAAAAATTTTAAAAATAAACAATTAAGATTTTCAGTACAAATCGGCAATTTCATACTTTAACCCCTAATAGGATCCAAAATACACTGCTAGACGCTAAAGAGAGTAGTTTGTTATTACATAATAAGAGCCGCGAGTCAAATGCGCGAATTGGTTGAAACGCGAAAAGAATAAGAACACAAAATACTAAGGATTTAAAATGGTCTTCAGCCGGGTAATGAAATCACTAATTATAACTTATATACTTACGAATTAGGAAAGCATCCACATGCAAATGTTCAAGTTACTCAATAAACTTCGATGAAGCCTTCGACCACATGTACGATAGCGGCTTTATCTTTGAGGTATCACATTTTCAAATATGCATGTCTTATAAATTGCACATGAATCTATCTGATTAGAATCTCAATTGGACTTTTAATTATTACTACACACAGTTAAGATAAACTGATAATTTTTGTGGCTCGGAGTACCTCAAGGCTCTATTTTGGAACCGATCTTGTTCCTTATATGCTCTAATGACATACCATACTTAGAATCTTTCTAAATATTGAGAGTGAAGACAAAATTGAAGAGATAATATTGCGTTTCGTTGATTGCAATTTGTAATGTAGAATTCTTATATGGTGTTACTCTTATAATTAAACAGGTAGTTCTTAATGATCTTAAAATATATGTTATGATTTTATAAATTTATGACTACAACTTATTTAACATAATTTAAACACATGTTTTGACATATGAGCTGATTTAATATGATGTTACAAGTAAGATCAAGTTACATAGTTGATATGATTACCTCATTTGAGCAAAATAATGTTACAATTTTTACATAATTTATATAAATTGTAGCTATGCCCATTTTGGTGTTGATTCTAGTAATAAGATACTCTGCGGATTTTTACACATCACTAACTAGACCTATAATTCATAAGGTATATACTTTATTTTGATTTTAACTAGGTGATCGTGGTATAGTTTTAACACTTTCCGCCTACGTGGCATCTTAAAAGTTAAAAAAATCACTTCATCATTTTTAATGCGCTTTTAACTGCAATTAAAATCATTACGATCAAACATAAGAAGTATTATAGTAGGTGTACTAGGTATAAAAATATCATAACTGCAACCGTAACTTTAATCGATTAGAACTAACACATAAAAAAACATAGATGCGAATTGATAAATTCTTCCTTTTTTAGGAATCATAAATCATTCGTGCAAGCCAGATAAGTTACCTCTTTAGTCGCCATTTTGTAGAGTAGAAGATCGTTCTATTTTTAAATTACACGACAAAATATATGATTTTACATA
This sequence comes from Idaea dimidiata, assembly GCA_949358125.1. Classification (NCBI taxonomy): domain Eukaryota; kingdom Metazoa; phylum Arthropoda; class Insecta; order Lepidoptera; family Geometridae; genus Idaea; species Idaea dimidiata. The sequence goes on from OX442342.1 coordinate 5,599,463, forward strand.
GTAATTTATTTGGCGGCTAAACACATTTTCATACGATTTTCATACAACTATAGCCGACTACTGCTCGACTAGTACAGCAAGTTCGATTTATCTCGATGAAGGTTGTCAAAATAATAAAAAAAGATATTCTAAAGTTATTTATACATATAGAAGATTAGTATAGCATAGAATAGAATAAAAAAGTAAAACGTTTATTTGTTCTACACAATGAAATAGGGCATAAGTGTGTAATTTCAACAGCAATAAAGAAATCATTCATATCAGCTGCACTGCAAATGCCGAAAATCTTCTTACAAAAGTGTGTACCTACCTACGCACCATACATTGACTGAAGTTTAATTCAATTCAAATTATTCAGATAGACACTTACATTGTATCGTTATTAGTTATTAGATTATTCTTATTACTAATGCATACATCGATTAGGTGTGTGACGAGATGAGCCTCTTAGATATGTGGTAAGATGACCCAAAGGTTCAATTAACTGACTACTTACCGAGAGACCAAGTAGAGTGCGTGTCAGATAAGCGTACACATGGTTGGGGGCGCCACTGTCTAACATTAGGCACAGTTTACCTAATAGCTAGTACGCCTTGTTAGTTGACAGCGATTAGTTCAGATTTTGACCACGCGCAATCTTATCTAGGCACTTACTCTTGGTAACCTTTCCACGTAAATGTCAGACGGACAGCCGAATTATTAGACAATCAATTATGGCGTCTATCACAAGAACTTACAAGCTAATATTGATCCATTGAAAATTAATAAATTGACTAAAAAGATGTCTCGGCTTTTGAAATGATAAATTAGCCATCATTCTTTTTTGTTGGAGTTGGCTAAGTTTGAGTACAGGTGCGAAAAATGATTGCAATAAATTATTGATGTGAAATAGGTGTGTAGGTACCTGCTAAATGAATAAAGAATTTAATTTTGTCGTATTGTAGGGTTGCCAACCGTACTATATCATATAGTATTGTACTATATTTCAGGTCCACGTACTATATACTTTTTAAAAAACATATAGTACGCAAAAATACTATATTTTTAACATACACATTTATTCAAAATTATTCTTAATATTCTGACTTTGTGTAAACGCAACTTGATTACACTCTAATAAAAATATGTGTATTGGAGAGAAGCAAACGTCAATTTAATAAAATAAATAGGTTTAATACATAAAGTTTGTCGGGTTTTCTTTGACTTAATCTACACAAACACTATTTAATTATTATTTTTTTATCTTTTGCAATAAGTCGGCAAAAATACTATATTTTTTTCTGGATGTACTTTATTTTTTAGCCGCAAATACTATATTTTTGGAAAAAAGTGTTGGCAACCCTAATTGTGAACTATGTGCTACTCGTGGTTTCACACGCGTAAGAGTTAATCCCATGGTAATATCGGGATAAAAGTAGCATAAGCGTGTTAATCCAGGTCTCCAGTTATCCCCCTCCAACTCATTGCGCGCGGCCTTGGCTACGTCGCGGTGCAGTGGAGGGACTCCATCGTGGTTGGAGCCTATTTCAGGCCAAATAGGCCCATTCGTGAGTTCGAGGACTTCTTGGCCGAGGTTGGAGCCCTTATGGACCGTACACAACCTCGGCCTGTAATTTTCCTGGGGGACCTCAACTCCTGGTCAACGAGGTGGGGTAGCCGACAGATCTCTCCCAGGGGGTCAATTCTCGGGCCTTGGGTTGACTCTGTTGGCCTGATGGTCTTAAATCGGGGATCGACGAGCACCTTTGTAAGTAGGCAGGGCGAGTCGATAGTGGACGTCACTTTCGCCAGCCCGAGCATCGCACAAAGGGTGCTCGGCTGGAGGGTTGAGGAGGTGGAGACTCTATCCGATCACCTATATATTAGGTTTGACATCTCCGCCCAGACCTCTCCTTCAGTACAGTCGTCCCCCGGGATGGATCGTCCTAGGTGGGCGCTGAAACGTCTTGATAAGGAGATGCTTGAGGAGGCCGCGATCGTCCAGGCGTGGGTGCCCGTGTCGGAAGCACTGGACGATGTTGACATCGAGGCGAATAGGCTTACGCGGGTACTGACGAGCGTCTGTGACGCGGCGATGCCTCGTGTCAAGTCGCGAGTTCGCTCGCGGCAAGTATACTGGTGGTGCGCAGAGATCGCCTCCCTACGCACCGCGTGCATAGCAAATCGTCGCCAGTATCAAAGGCACCGGAGGCGTCGACACGGTCGACCCCGTGAGCCTGTAGAGGTGGATGTAGTGGAGGACCGGCTGTATGAGGAATGGCAGGCGGCGAGGAAGGCTCTCCGGGCGGCCATCAGAGCCGCGAAGGATCGAGCCCGTGAGGAGATGCTTGCGTCATTGAGTGAAGACCCATGGGGGCGCCCCTACCGCATGGCTAGGGGCAAGCTCAGACCATGGGCTCCTCCTCTCACTCAGACGCTTGAGCCTCATCTCCTCACCAACGTCGTCGCCACGCTGTTTCCTCAGTGCGAGGAACACGTACCGCCATGTATGGCACCGCAATCCGCATTAACTGTGGATAATGACGAGGAGGACTCCCTGGAGGTTACGTCCGCGGAAATGAAGATGGTTCTCCGTCGCCTCGGCGCCAAGAGCACCGCCCCTGGACCTGACGGCATACCGGGGCGCGCGGTAGTTCTGGCCTTGAGGCACTTGGGGGACCATCTTCGGAGGCTATTTACCGCTTGCTTCGAAAGAGGAGAATTCCCCGCGCGGTGGCGCACAGGCAGCCTCGTACTCCTTCGGAAGGAGGGGCGGCCGGAGAACTCACCGTCGGCGTACCGCCCGATTGTCCTGCTTGACGAGTTGTGTAAACTCTTTGAGCGGATAATCGCGGCGCGTATAGTGAGTCATCTTTCCCGAACTGGGCCGGATCTCTCGGTACACCAGTTCGGGTTTAGGCGTGAACGCTCCACGGTGGGGGCAATTCTCCGAGTGAAGGGTCTGGCGGAAGAGGCAGTGTCCGGAGGGGGTGTGCTATTGGCGGTATCATTGGATATCGCCAATGCTTTTAATACCCTACCCTGGTCCTGCATTAAGGAGGCCCTCTGTTACCACAGGGTGCCGGAGTACCTCCGGAGGACGATTGATGCCTATTTAACAGATCGAACAATCGCCTATGACACCCAATTTGGGCCAAAGGCGTGGCATATGACGTGCGGAGTTCCACAGGGGTCGGTCCTCGGACCGCTCTTGTGGAACATTGGATATGACTGGGTGCTTCGCGGCACCCTCCTCCCAAACCTGGCCATAACGTGTTACGCGGATGACACGTTGGTTACGGCCAGGGGGAGGACGTGCCGCGAAGCGGCCATTCTGGCAACGGCTGGCGTTGCTCAAGTCGTCGAGCGCATTCGACGCCTGGGCCTAAGGGTTGCTCTTAACAAAACGGAGGCGATGTGTTTTTACGGAGCTAGAGTCCGTCTTCCCCCGGACTTTCACATCGTCATTGGAGGAGTGAGGATTGCTGTCGGGACGACACTTAAATATTTAGGTCTCGTCCTCGACTGCAAATGGCGGTTTGACGCCCACTTTGGGCTATTAACTCCAAAATTAATTGGAGCGGCGGGGCCACTTGCCCGGCTCTTGCCAAACATCGGGGGCCCAAAAGCGTCGGTGAGAAAGCTGTACTTAGGCATCATCCGCTCCATGGCACTGTACGGTGCCCCGGTATGGGCTGCGAATATCCCTGATGGCGTCATCAGGAAACTCTTGCAAGTGCAGAAGCTGATGGCCATCAGGGTGACGCGGGGATACCGTACCATAGCGGGTGATGCCGCCCTGGTACTTGCTGGGTCTCCACCATGGGACCTGGAGGCGAGAGCCCTCGCGTCGCTCTACGAGTGGCGCGAGGAGGCGCGAAGTCGAGGTGATCGCCCGGCGCTCAGGGTTGTGGAGGAGCGCCGAAAGCAACTTCGTCAGGTCCTCGTGGCGGAGTGGAGAAGAAGGCTGGAACAACCAGGATACGGCCGTGTGACGGTAGATGCAATCCGTCCCGTAATGGAAGATTGGCTCAACAGGAGTCATGGGGCGTTGTCCTATCGTCTGACACAAGTTCTTTCCGGACATGGTTGCTTCGGAAGGTACTTGTGTCGGATAAAAAGGGAGAGTGATGAGCGGTGCCACCACTGCCCCAGCAGTTTTGACACCGCTCAGCACACCCTTGAATTATGCCCGGCCTGGGCTGGGCAAAGAGCTGACCTGGTGCAGGTCATTGGCCAGGACCTAACACTGCCGGCTGTTATAGCAGTTATCCTTGGCAGCGACGAGGCCTGGCAGGCGCTGCGCCATTATTGTGAGAGTGTTATGAACACGAAGGAAGAGGCTGAACGAGCGCGGGAAATAATTCCTGGCACTCAGCGTCCTAGGCGCACTCGGCCCAGGGCGCGCAACGATTTATTGCCGCCCTAACGTTAAGCTCTTGGCGTCGGGCTTGGGGGCGCTCGGCGTCAACAAATGAGCACCGAGATGGCTGCGGCGTGTCCACGCCGCCTTTCGAGAGAGGTTTTTCCCAAATGGGGTTTTTCGGAGCGGAGGCCGGACGTGGCCAACCGCTGTTAGGGCCAACGGCAGTTATGCGCAGGCATTTTCCCGTTGACCCCGACACTTGCGGCATGACGGACACCGTGGGTTTTTAGTGGGTATACCCCTGGCCGCACACCACCTTGGCCAGGGGGGACCCCCACTCACCGGGCCGCTCTCCCCCGGGAGCGGCCTGATGGTCTTAGTAAGATTTTCCCACGAAAAAAAAAAAAAAAAAAAAAAAAGGTCTCCAGTTATCGCAATCGGTTCAGAGGTTTTTGCATGAAGGAATAACAAACCTACAAACTCACACACATGAACTTCAACTTTTTTAAAAAGTAATAACATTTGTGATTATTGACCAGTGATTCGAGTTTTGGCGGGAATGCGCTGAGGAGATGTGTTGCTAAATTTTCATTTTTGTGAAACTTAGTTCAAATGCGTGTAAATTGTTTAATTTCGGGGGCATATTAATCAATTTAGTTTCGTAAAGGTGTACAAGTGAAAATTAAAGTGAAAATCGGTGCAAATCATGGACTTTAGCCTAGTGTTCTCTCCAAAGCTCCGTGAACAAACATTGTAAAAAATGGCCTCCTTTTTACAATGATTCCCTTGACTTGACTTTAACTATGACGACTTGACTGTTTCGTTCGATGCAAATAACCTGCAATTATTGATAATACTTGATACTGGCAAATGTCCGAAAGGAAAAGCCATTTTAAATAAGAAGAAGAAGAAGAAGAAGAAGACCAGTGATTCTTTTTCTTCTTAAAAATGGCTTTTCCATTCGGACATTTGCCAGTGTCAAGTATTATCAATATTTGCAAGTTATTTGTATTGAACGAAACATTCAAGTCGTCATAGTTCAAGTCAAGTTGAGGGAATCATTGTATAAAGCCTTGTTACTAGGTAATCCAAGAAAATGTCATAGATTAAAAAGTTATGTCATGATTTCGTGTACGACATATTATAAAATAATTATTACATTATTACCAAAAAAACAGTTGCCATTTCCTTATTAAAAATTACGTCACTTGTCATAATATAACCGTTGAATATCTTGTCATTGCACAATATCAGTAAGTGCACGTGAAAGGTCTGAAAGGTCATCTGTTCGTCTGAAACTGTGTCACTTTATTCTCGATGCACAAAAATAAACCATTCACTTACTAAGTCGACTCTGGGACTCCCTCTGGGTTTCTGAACCCTCAGGAGAAGCCTCTCCCATGAGACCCTCAGGAGCCCCTGAGGGTCTCATGGGTCTGATCTGCAGTGACCCACGTGGCAGTCGCTTAACCGACTCCGTTCTCAAGTGAGAAGCTGCAGACAAAACATGAGCAAATGGAGGTACATTCCACCAGCGGAAGAGCGATGTGGTTGTGGAATGTGGATCGCCATTCATGGTGCACCTGCTTCAATGTCCAGTGTGTTCGATCATCGCTTACTGCAATTCTTAAAAGCTTGGTTTCTAAAAATTCTGCTTATGTTTATTGCTTAAGGCATTTTCATTTTTGATGATGCATTTCTCCTCGTAAGATATTTCTAGCTTTGTTGTTTTTGTAATTTCTTTTTTTTTCTTAGTTAATTATGCCATATAAAAGAAAGTGGGCAATATAAAAGTTTTAAATATAAACTGAATTTCGCGACTGTAAAAAGAAAAAGTAGGTATCTGCGTATAGACATTACGCACAGGTAATTTGTAAAATAATATTCGTTAAATTAAAAAAAAGAAAAAGTGCATAAAATAAACATTTTACCGTAAAATAAGAGTAAAGTATACAAAATTGCTGTAAAAATAGTTCGTTGATATTAGTGATGTCTTAGTATCTATTCATTATTATTTTATCGATATAATGTGAAGTATTAAACGTAAAAAATGGAGTAATGGACTATGTCGAGGAGAAATTTTAATGACTTTTGTGTGATCTAAAATAATGTTAGGTATTTAAGAGATTTAGAGCCAAGTGAAAAGCTAATATTTTACCCGGATCCAATATTCGCGTATTGGTCTTCTTAAATTATCATACCTCGACGTTTCGAACATGTTACCACGATCTACGCGAATAAGACCCGGGTAAAATATTATAAATATACATAAATAATATAATATAATAATAATATAATAATAATATAATTTCAAAGTACCTATATATACTAGGCCGGGTCATTCTTGTATGTTTTTTGTTGGGTTAAATTGGCTGAATAAAGCTCTTTCTTTTTCTTCTTCTTGTTTAAAATGGCTTTTCCATTTGACAGTGTCAAGTATTATTAATATATTCAAACAAGTTATTTGCAGCGAAACAGTCAAGTCGTCATAGTTAAAGTTAAGTCTCTTTCTTGTTCTTGCGAGGTCTACTGTTCGCAGAATCGCTAGTCGATATAACCCCAGCACTACCTTGATTGACTTGTATTACTAGAGACCCAACAATAAGACCACGTATGATGCAACAGAGTTGACTAGAGCGTATCGAGAATCACTTTCGGTCCTGTAACGGTTACTTAACGTTCCGATAACTGATCAGCTGTTATTTGCCGGTTACGACGCTGTTATACGACTGATGTTTATCGATATGGAGGAGGACGTCACTGGCCCATTTAGCTGACCGTAATTAGCGGGGAATCTGTCAATTAAAGCTTAGGATTGAAGAATTAAGCGTGGGACTTTTGTTTTTGACGCGTTAGTGGAACGTCGTCCTGAATTTTTATTTTTACAAAACCTGGTTTTATTGCGTTTAGATTGTTTAATTTCGGCGGCATGTTATCGATTTAGTTACGCTAAGTCTAACGAGTTAAGTGAAAATAAAAATACCAGTGCCAAACACGAAATTAGCACGTTACAAACATATGTTCCATGGGGTTACATTACAGTATAATAATGGTAGTTCACTATTAGTACGAGAAATTGGCTAAATTGTCCTATATTGCTGACAGAAGCCATAACTAAGAATAAGATAAATTAAGCGTGTCGTTGTACCAGATTCTGATGGCAAATAGGTTAACTACGGAATGAATAAATGAATGACAAAACAAAACAACGAGAAACAATCATGGTAAGGCGGAATATCTACATAGGTATATGTTATATAACGATATCCATCTATGTACTTACTATGCTTTGATAGGTAGTACTTGTTTCAGCTAGAAAACGCCACTCGGGTTTACCAAAGTAGAAAGAATTATTATTATTTATTATGTATGCAAACTTGCATGTCTTTTGAAAACGGGCTATGACAAGTCATGTGTCAAAGTTCTTACATTTCCTACAACTTATGTGACCGGTTCCAGGAAACAAATATGTATGAAAGCTGGGCAACTTTTAAAAGCGCCGAGGCGCCAAGTAGTACATGGTAGTGCTAAGTAGGTAAGATGCGGTAACAGCAACACTTCAATCCAAATCAATGGCCCGGGAGTTATGGCGGGAACGCGTTGAAGAAATATGTAGGTACCTACTCAGCTGAATTTTCATTTTAGTTCAACCTACATAGTGCATGTAAATGTTTAATTTCGATGCCATAAATTATCAATTATTATAACTTTCGTAAAGTAAACGAGTGAAGTCAAAACAAAATTTAGTGTTAAACATAAACGATTCCGTTGCATCCATAATTTAATGAAAATTTGTTGTACAGTTACCCTCCATTTTGCAATGACTCCTTTGACTTGACTTCAATTTCTACGTCTTTACTGTTATTGTAGGCACTGCAAATATAAATTTAATACTTGACACTGGCTAAATTTAAAATGGCCATAATAGATTTTAAACAGAAAAAAAAGTTAAGCCCCATCATCGTATCGACTCCCACAATACTTTTTTTTTTTAATTTAAAGTGCTTAAGCACTGGGCGTTTTAAAAATAGTTCCCTCAATACACTTAGGTACAAACGTATTTTTAATATTATATAGATTAGAATAAATTACTTATTGGATTAATAAACAATAGACATACCAAATATAGCAATAACAAGATTCAAATCATAATTTGTATTGTATCATTAACAAACTGGAAATTCACCTTTTTGTGACCGTTTTAGGGTGACGGTTGGCAGTCGACAGCACGCGGCCACTACTGTAAAATTGCTATTGTTATTGTATTTCTTATTTTGTTTTATATACATTTTCAGTGTGGGTTAAGTGAAGCCTATAACTTAATATATTGAGGCATTTATGGCCATTTATTTTCTGAAACGCAAAACAAAAGACACGTGTTAGATAGGAATTTCTAAGACATGGTAGGTTTGTAGTTATATACTTAGCTCTAAGTAACATGTATGCTGTTATTATTGTGTGGCTGTGATGAGAGATCAAAATAAACACAGTAAATTCTAGGTTGAAGTTTTTCTTAAAGTATTTTGTGTTTGTAACAATACGAGTAGGTACTTTACAAAATTCTTCACCCGACAGGATGAACAGAACCCTGTCAGCTGTGGAAGCTTGACAAATTATTATTGAAAAGATCTATTTGGTCAAGAGAGCTAAATTCGAATTTACTCTTTGAGGTAGGTATATTAAAATTTATAACTCAAATACTACTACTCATAACTCGAATCTAAATGTCAAATGAACAAAACTAAAAAATAATTTTATGTCGTTGCTAGTCACGGTGCTATGTGCCGCTATACATAGTGGCACATGTCGCCGCGACATAAAGCGATATTTTGTCGTCGTCTACCAACCCACACCTTAAATTTAAGCAACTGACCAGGAAAAGTATCAAAGTCATACCATAAATTGCTCAATAAAACTTTAATCTCACAACAATTCACGCTTTAAACTGAATCGCAATTTAATTGTTTAATTAACATAAATAAATTAAAAAGCGTTGTTTCTTAAAATGTTACACAAAAAGCACTTGCCAATTTTGTAATTTAGTTAACCGTGAACTTAGTATCGCGTTTAATTTAACTTTTGCAATGTTTAGCGAAAAGTAAATGTATATGAGTTAAGTGTAGACAGACACACTTTCAAATACAATCATTACCTATTAATAATTATTATGTGAAGTGTATTTTACCAGTGTTTATGTTTTCGTGATCGAGTATTAATAATAGGCTGGGAGGATGGTATGGGTGCTGGGCAAGCCTATTCCACCTAACAACGTCCCGGGCACTACAGCGCCATAAATAGCATGGATTAAAAGTTGCTTGAGTTGTATAAATCATCTGAAATTAGATGAAAAGCCCGGAATAATAATTAATAATGATCCGATTTATAAAATTGTAATTTAATGTAAAGTACGTTTAGTAATTTCAGCCTATAATCTGAAGTTTGGTTTATTGTATTTGCCATTTTTTCTTGAGAAATATGTGTCAAAACGTAGTCTGCAATTAAAAAACTAAGTATATTCTTGGTTTTTTAATTGTAGTAGACTTCGATTTGACACCGCTTTAAAATAAAAAGTGTCAAATGCGAGGAGACAAAACTAGTTTTGGCGGGAACTCGTTGAAGAGATGTGGTGCTAAATTTTCATTTTTGTGAAACCTAGTTCAAATGCGTGCAAATTGTTTAATTTCGGGGACATATTAATCAATTTAGTTTCGTGAAGGTGAAGAAGTGGAATGAAAGTGAAAATCGGTGCAAAACATTAGTGTTATCCCAAAGCAAAGCAAAGTGAAGATTTTTTGTAAATGGCCGCCGTGTTTACAAATGATTCCCTTGACTTGACTTTAACTATGACGACTTGACTGTTTCGATGCAAATAACTTGCATAATATATTAATAATACTTGACACTGGCTAATTTCCTAATGGCCATCATCGGTTCACAACCGATAAGAATTAGAATAGAGGAGCCAAAACGTCAGATTATAGTATGAAATTAAAAAACGTGCTATAGCCTCGTAGCCTTATATATAACCTCGTTTTGCAGATCTATCCGAGAGGTAAGGGGACTGGCCATATTTTATGTCAAAATTTGCATCTGTCAAAGGGTTTCAAGAGAGTCTTGGCGGGAACTCGTTGAGGAGATGTGGTGCTAAATTTTCATTTTTGTGAAACCTAGTTCATATGCGTGCAAATTGTTTAATTTCGGGGGCATATTAATCAATTTAGTTTCGTGAAGGTGTACAAGTGGAATGAAAGTGAAAATCGGTGCAAAACATTAACTTAGTGTTGTCTCCAAGGCTCCGTGAAGATTATTTGTAAATGGCCGCCGTGTTTACAAATGATTCCCTAGACTTGACTTTAACTATGACGACTTGACTGTTTCGATGCAAATAACTTGCATAATATATTAGAATACATGACACTGGCTAATTTCCTAATGGCCATAATCGGTTCACAACCGATGAGAAATAAAAAAAAAAAAAAGGGTTTCAAAGTCAATTTGAATTTCCAAAATAGGTCGCTAATTTATAGAGATTTTTCTAAGGTGACAGAATAATCTTTCCCACAAAAACTACTGTACCGATTGCGATGAAACTTGGTGTGCAGATAGGTAGAGAGCTGGATTGACACATATGCTACTTTATCTCGATTATCCTACGGGAATCGAGATTAGGGTGCTTACATAAAAAAGAGGTCTCTGGTACTGCAGAATCAGCGCGGGAACCTATCGATCCAGAGTTACAGTGGTTATGTAACGTACGACATTTATTCTAAGAAACAGGTGAAATTGGTCCATACGGCGCGGTCCAGCTAGTCGGTACCGACAAATTTAAAAATACAGTTTCTTTACAAGTGAACGCATAAGATACCATAGAAATATTATACTTACCGGCACTAGTCGGTACCGGCCCGCAAAGATTTGTCGGTACCAGGAACCTGGAGAGGTAATACGAAACGACTTCGTTTCGGTTGAAGTTTCGGCCGATTACGTTTCGTATTTAAGGCCGGCTTGCATAACGGTTCCTAAACATGTTTAGGCTGTTAAACGTGTTTAAAATCTGTCAGAATTTTAAGAACTGTCAAAGTGTGGCAACATGTTATCAATCGTCCACTTAATGAAATAGAGTCCAATGTTTGATTCCCCATAAATTATTTTAAAATTGATTTAGTTAAATATGTTTTTAAATGATTTTATGCAAGTCGCCCTAAGACCCCATTCTCTCAGTGACGTCACTCAATGACGTGACAGGGATAGGGCTAGCAAATTCCTGATGTGTTAAAGAAGGACGTACGATGCGACTATGCAATATTTTATTGAGTAAAATCAAATAATTACTAATAACAAAATAACTATTGCTAATTTAGTAAAACTGTTCTACCAGTTTCAAGTGTATGTTATTATGGTTTAAAACGTAAAAAATAGAGGTTTAAAATACGTCACGTTTAGCTGTAAAATGAAAATTTCTGTTTTAAACGAGTTGTTTTAGATAAACAATTTTCTGTTATGAAAGTTAACCAATCGTATAAAGAAAACTACCAAAATGAAGATAAAAGAATGAAAAATGAAATACTAAAATAGGTATTTCCGAATGTTTTGTAAATACTGAGAAATATTGAGATCCCTGCAGCCAATATCGCGAGAATGGCACCTTAAGCACCCTTACACGGGTGAAAACTCGAACTACCGCTGGGAGCTGCAGTTGGTTTGATAAAAAACCAACTAGCCAACTAAACACATATACTCCCTTACTTATAAAATATTATTTACACATGACGTAGGTACATACACATGACGTTTGTCTCTGTCTGTCAACTTTGAAACTTCATGTGACAGTAAAAGACAAATGATGCAAAGTTACGCAGCGCATTAATTAGCGTTTATAAGTAAGGGGGTAAATTTCTTGATTTTATTAGACGCACGCACTTAAAACTAGAAAACCTCACGATACCTATTTAAACCACTGTTAAATAACGGACAGGAAATATTATTTATTCAAACAATTTAACAGAAACACGCACAAAATCGAAGTTATCGTCTTAGCGATAACTCTGCAATGTCCACTATACAATGCCGGTTTCCCAAGTTGTTATTACCAACCGGCTAGTTATAACTTGCAATGTAATTACAACATTTCGCACATCTGTTAGCAATCGCACTATTGTCACATTATGTAACGTTTACAAATTTATCGATATTTTTTAGGTACATATTTGATTGATATATTTTTTTAATTTAGTCACTTCCTATTTTATTTAATTAATATGAGCCCTGATTTTTCATTCCACGGATAGGTTATCTGTCGAATAAGTTATCTGTCGAAAAAGATATCTGTCGAATAAGTTCGAACCCAACCAAATTTAAAAACTTCAAATTTCAATATTCTAAATTTAGATTTATTTTCTTTCTTCAGATATCTCTAACTCTATCTAGGGATTTGATAAATCAGCCCTTAATCAATTTTCTTTATTCCGAATTTTAATATCATTAAATAATAACAAAAATCTTTAAAAAAACTTAATTATGTATTAACGATGCAACGTATGTACCTAATAGGGTTTAAAGAATTCAGTACCCAAGTGTCAGGTTATAAACGGGAGTTTTTTACTATGACTCCATTATCCTTCTGCCTGTATCTTATAAACCGTAATAACTAGACAGTTGAAATTTACCCGGGAAAAAAATCTGTTACCGAAATAGACATTCACCTCCTATTTTGTAGTCGGTTAAAAAAATAGTTAACTCTTAACAAGTTAGTTATGTAACACCACTAAGCTCAACCTAATTTTTAAACTCAAATTTTCATAAAATATCCACAAATCATTTTGCAACAATCAGTCTGGTAAGTAGACCAGTCATTTCGTTATGCAAACTCATTTAAACCTAGGTTAAGTTTTCTCTAGATTTTAGTAATTTGATAAAGAAAATTATTAACCTACAAATTTCACGGCACGATTAATCCAACTTGACTTAAAAAAACCAAAGACCTACATAAATACCTATTTTTAAATTTACAAGTACCTACCTATTTAAAGTTAAAAAAATGAAATAACCCGAACCCGAAAAAAAAAACATTTAAATTAACACACAAAAAATACACCCAAATAGATTTAACCTTTTCTTACCTAGATTATTTTTCTCTGTTTGTCAACTTACAAACTTCATGTCATAATACAAGACAAACGATACATAGTTATGCAATAGTTAACCTTATAAGTAAGGGGGTAGATGAATAGATATTCTCCTCCTCCCCCTCCATTGCCTCCTCCTCCCCCCTCCCCTCCTGTATCTCATAATTGTTGTCTCTGCAATGCCTGAACAAGGCGCGTGCCTCAATATCTATCTTCTAATATATTATTATATCTATTCTATATACTTATAATAAAGGAAGAGAGAACAAAAGTCTGTACTTGGAAGTAAATTTAAAAAAAAGTTGTCTAGAGGACTTAGGAAAAGTAGTAGAACAAAATTATATAATTTTTAAAATTCATGTCTATCTGTCTGTTTGTCTGTTTCTCTGTCTGTTCCTTATATAATTAAAAACTACAAATCGGATTGAAATCTGGTTTTTAATATTGGATAGTTCCATTTTCGAGGAACGTCGTGGTATACATTGCATTGAAATCCAATTAGTAGAATCCAAGTAACGAACGAAAAAGTGCAACCGCTCGGGAACCACTCGGCCGCCCGCGCCCGTGTTAACGCGTTTTCATTTCTCCGGTAAAACCGCAGGGCGCAGCTATAAAACGGGTGCAGATATGTGATAGTGATCAAATACTGGCTTAAATTAATAATTTAATGAAGACAATATTAGGATAACAATCAAGAAATCAGGAAACTGCAGAAATTTTGCAAGACGGAGGTCAGTGGTAGCACACAATCACACATCGGAAGTAGGGCTGTCGTTACGTCACTGACCGACTTTCGACGGTCGCCAGCGCCGCTGCGCCCGCGCAACCGAACGCGAGTTACTCGACCGATCGCAGAGTCAGTACGGACACTATTATGTTGGTAGGTAGCGCCCGCGCAACCGATCGCCGAGTTAGTACGGACTTTATTATGTTGGTAGTGATTTTCTTGGGTATTATCTTTGCACAATATTGAATAATACTAAATTAGGATTAGATCGTTATAGATTATCCATAGATCGTCGACACGGTGCATGTTTTGAGGGGAAGGGGTAGATACCTACTCTTTTCTCCATACTTTACAATCGTGGTCGACACATTAGTGAAAATATTTTTATGATATATACCGTTTAATAACAGCCATGGCCAGGAATCACATTTTGACGTTTTCTAAATTTTCATAATTCATAATTCGTTTATTTCATAACCATGGGTTTACATAGATCTTACTAAATACTTAATAAAAGGTACATTGGTTCGCCTTTTTGGGCTTATGAAAATTGTATTTCAAATGGTTTACGGAAATATGGAAAATTAAGTCAGAAACCTAGATATATCGGAATTTAAATAAGTTTATTTCTATTCTAATTAGAAAATAAATGAAAAACAAACATGTATAATTTTTACACGACTGCCAAAGGAAGTGTTATGTTTTTAAAGAAATGCTTTCCAAATAATGTGCACCCAACAGAACTTGAACCTGCTCCTCTGGGGATCCGGCAGCAGGTTAAAATTCTGTTTTGTGTGCGAATTTATGAGCAAGTACCGTTACACGGTACTTGCACCTGTGAGTAGGTGACCTTTTTCATTAAGGACGCGACTCATGTGAAATCCCTTCCGATTGAATAGTTTTCTTCATAATTGGTATCAAAAAGATCTTTAAACAATGTATTATGTTATTGTACATGATACAAGAAGCGTCCCCTTCATTTCAAAAACAATAAAAAATAACTTTAAATACCACTATTATACAGGCAAAGTTACCCCTGTTTTACAAAATAAATCAATTTTTCTTCTAAATCCTTAACCGCTATATTTTCTTATAGACATCATAATATTAGAAAATACAATACCTACCTAGAACCTCTTAATCGCATTTTATAAAAATATTATTTTAATCTTCGTTAATGATTGATTTTACGAGAAATTGTAGATTTTTTCACGCAATTCCATCTCGCTCATTTATATGCAATCGGACGAGGACCGATAATTATCATCTATCGCCACCTTAAGCCAGTAAAAAAATATCGTGTGACAATTGTTGTTGCAATTTTGATAAACAGCTCTGTCCTTGTAAATTGTAAAGTTAAGAATAAATCGCTAAGATTTTGACAGACTCTACATAGGTCTGTCATATTATAGTAGACATACATGCGTGTCGTAAATAATACTAGATAAACAAAAGAATTGCTAATACACTAACTTGTGTGAGGTTTGTGTGAAAATATCTTAGCTCAACTATAGGTTTTTAAACCTATTGCTTAAGTTTTAGTGAAGCCAAGTTTTGTAAGACGATTTAATGATTATTTTATTACATACCTAGGCATAGTTGCTTAAAGCGGTTCGTCAATTTGAAAGTTGTCGTCCAAAACTTACCTGTAAAGAAAACAAAGTTACATTAATACAAAAAAAACAATTTATATTTGGTCAGCTGTTATCTTTTCTATATTTATTATATTATTTACCTACTAGTGGTGCCCCGTAGATTTACCCGTATTTTTCCCGTGAGAACAACGGAATAAAACGTAAAGATATGTGTTAAATCCATGTTATAAACTGTACCTATAATATATGTTAATGCGTGATTGACATCCAAATTAATAAACTTTTGCGTTTATTTTACCCATTACCCGTATAATATGACAGCATCACAAAAAACGAAGGAGGAAGTTCACAGAAGTGTCAAAGTGAGGCGTGGCGGTGTCCATACCATACCATACTTACATTGCGGAAAGATAATATAAAGTTGTAAAGTTATTTCGTGTCTCGTATCTAGCGGAAACTAGCAACGTCCCGTAGTTTCACCCGCGTAAGTCTCAATAAAAAAATTAAGAGAGATATATATTCATTAATAAAAGCGTTTTGGAAGGGTTCTTGAACACACCACAAAGCACACATTCTTCCCGCGGTTAAAGTTCTGCGTTGTTTTTATTGATTTTCCATGAGTATCCTCTCTAAATTCAATGACTGTGTTACCTTACTTAGTAACGAATCTGACATAATAAGCGACAAGATGTCTAGCAAATACGTAGAAAAATCAATAAAATATTAAATTCTAACCGTTAAACTTCGCAAATTATACTTTTTTCTTAGAAACTTAAGCCACATTCTCATGTTTGATTTTCCACGAATCAATTAAATTTAAGTGTTACTTATTCATTTTAAAACCGCAAAGATATTATTATAATATGTTAAGTCACTGAGCTTACTCTATCAAATAGTAATTTGAGATTGCCAATTTCTCAAATTGTAGGTATCCAATTAGAACAAATCTAAGATTTATGGTCAAGTTTTGCATGTCAAGCTTCAACTAAACATCATTTCTAAAAGTGTGATCCAACACTTAGGAAATACTATGTTAGGGATGATTTATATTAGACCATGACGAGCGCGGGCCGTGTCCGAGTTTCGTTATCCATTGCTCGGCCGCCACTCGGTTGTAACAGACCGGATGAATGCTCGCCAAGCAATGGACGAAGCTCGTGCTCATGACGGTCTAATATAAATCATCCCTTCCCCACTACGGCGTCACTAAAAGAAAGGATAAAGTATTTAGCAGTCATAGTTTTGAAAAAATGCTTCCATAATTGGGGAAGGTCGATACGAGGCCCTACTCGAAAAAAAAAGAGTAAATAGGTAGATACTTTGCTAATTCCAGCTTGGCTGATATAGTTCTCGAGTGAAGCAGTCCTAAGCCCTGGAGGACTATTACGAAACGTACCGACCGATCCGACCGAACATCAGAGGTAGTTGACCGAATGAGCTAAGCGAGTGAGATCCAGTGTACACGGGCCTGGCGCTTGTATGTTTGTTCGACGATAACTTGAGTATCATAGCTCCGATCTTCATGAATTTTGGTATGCGAGTAGTTTAGGTCAATAGAATTTATGATTTCGAAGATGAGCCGGATCGGTAGAGGGGTTGGGGAGATAGGGGGTGGTGAGTTCTCAGTTCGGGGCGAACTCCTAGTTACTGTTCAGTGTTAATTCTGAACCAATAAAAAATTACTATACGTTCAAGACCAAAAAACAAAGAATATTGGTTCAGAACGAACATTAACTACCTACTGATGTTCGGTCGGATCGGTCGGTCTCCAGGTTCGGATTACCATATTTAATTTTGTTTTTTTTGTATTTTTGGAAGCATTTTTTTCTAAAACAGTAGGTTCTAACTTCAACACACAACATTTAATTACATTAATTACTAACAATTTTAGGGCTCTAAGATGGATATCCGCTTAGTTGTCGATTGTACAAGAAAAGTTTTGACTGAATTTAGAACGTACATTATTTAAACTGCGTCTCCTGTTTAGAAATAGTACCTACTAGATCTAGAAAGCTTACATCGTCAAAACTGTCAAAAACCTGCTTGAAGTTAGAGAGACCCCATTTTGTCCTTATTTCACTTTAGTGTTCGTCGGTTAGTTAGATAAGGACAGACTGGGACCAACTGGGTTCAACAGGACCGTTTTGATACATCAAAGCAAAAAATACCTTATCCTTAGACAACATGATTTACATTGATATTTCAAAAGTTATCAAGTGCACAATCTTCTAGGAGCGAAGACGACGATGTAACATGTCTCTGGTATCCTGTGCCTGTTTTACCACAAGTTGGAGATTTAGGGCAAAAGAAAAAAACATCACAATTTTGTGATGCCATTATAAACACAGTCTCAATAATTTCAAATTCTTATCATTTTCCTTCCAAGTTTATGGCCCTTCGTTTACTTAATCTTAATTTTAAAATACTACTATATCGTCATCACTTATTATTAAAATTTGTAAATAACCCTTCTTTGCGTCGTGCAGTAAAAAAAAAGGTTTCGTTCTTTTTTATTAAAATGATTAAACAAAATGCAGTCACTCTTTCTTTACATTATCATAACAGTCAGCCCAAGTTACTTCCAAGTATTCAATGTTTCAATACGTCAAGTTTCATCAAAATCGGTTCAATCGGTTATCCTACAAACGTTAATCTAAGCTTTTCACCTTATTTTAGATTAGAAGTAAGCACTATATCTACGTAAAAAGATTGAAGTCTTTATTATCAATTTATGGCATAGGTGATATCGAAATATTAAAATACACATCAAATTACTCAAATTATATACCTAATAGACAGGTATTTACTCAAAATCTATAAATACATTTTGACTTAAACATAATTCATAATAAAACATTTATTACTAGCTGAGCCTCGCGGTTTCACCTGCGTAAATCCGGATCCCGCTGGATTATCGGGATAAAAAGTAGCCTATGTGTTATTCCAGGTTTCCATCTAACTATAAATTCTAAGTTTCATGGTAATCGGTTCAGCGGTTTTTACGTGATTGAGTAACAAACACACATATACACATACTCACAAAGTTTCAGCTTTATAATATACTAGTTGCGCCCCCCAGTTTCACCCGCGTAAGTCTCATTCCCTCGGGAATATCGGGATAAAAAGTAGCCTATGTGTCATTCTCGGTATCCAGCTACCTATATTTCAAGGTTAATTGCAATCGGTTCAGTAGTTTTTGCGTGAAAGAGTCACAAACTCACTTACATACATAATAATATTACTAAGATATGAAGTAGGATAGGATAAGAAAAAAGTGTCGATTTCAACCTAAGCGTGGATTAGGGAAAAGACAAAACCAATACAAAGACGAAAAATTTAAAAACCAGTTACCTATATCTACCTGTGATTAGATCACGATTATTTATATAAAAACAAGTCCGGCGCAAAAATTTCTTTAAATCGAATGATTAAGACTATAATTATTTTTAAATTAGGTAGCTTTGTTTGTGTTTTAATAGATTTATTGATAAATAAGTTATTAATTGGTGTACTTACTCACTTACTTACTGACATTTTGCGTAATAGATTGTATTGAAGTAACGAACTACGTCCGACGATAACTAAATCGTACAAATTTTAAAATCCTAATATTATAAAGCTGAAAGTTTGTATGTGTGTTTGTTACTCAATCACGTAAAGACCGCTGAACCGATTGCGGTGAAACTCGGAATATAGGTAGCTGGATACCGGGAATACTTACATAGGCTACTTTTTATCGCGATCCCGCGGGAACGGGCTTAGCTAGTTTATATATAAAAGACTAACTGTTTACCACGGTTTTACCCGCTTAAATCCCGATCCAGGTAGGAATATCGATATTTTTTTGTTTCAAAAGAACATAACTATAACAAACACCACAAAAAAAGAATTAACGAAATTGGTCCAGCAGTTCACGAGTGATGCCGTGACTACGCGAAATAAGGATTCAATATTTGCAAATCTTTTTACTTATAGGAACTCATTGTATACTAATAAACTAAGTAGGTAGGCTTATGCTAAATCAAATGTACTAGGGATCATCGAACTTCATATACCTAACGAAGAAGGATCGATGCTCTGTCTAGACGTTCATACAGTTCATAATTTGAACCAATATTATGTCAAGTGTTTGGTCAAATATACTTGTAGTATTATAACGGAACACCTATGTACCCACTGCTTAGAGGCAGAGGAAACGAAAATATTCAGCAGTGGTAGCATACTAGCACGAGATACTTTTTACCGATCGAGAATTCTATCTTTTTTTCTGAGAAAAAGTATAGTACTTATCCTTTTTCTCGTCCTCATAAACTCGTAGTATAAACCAAAGGCACTTCCCTGTCTGGATGTTTGTATGTATGCTTAGACCTTTAAGACTACGCAACGGATTTTGATACGGTTTCTTAATAGATAGAGTAATTCAAAACGAAGGTTTATATGTATGACACTTTCAGATATTTCTGCGATATTTTCAAACCATATTTTTAAGCTTTAACCTACTCTAATGGATTTACCGTGGATGAGAGCCACTTTATCGATCACCCATCGAAAGAATTTCTATCTAACTAGGTATCCATGGTAACCTGTAACTGTCAGCTGAACAGACACCTAACAAAGATAAGACGAAGGGTTTGTCCGTTTGTCCTAGCTGTCTGAAAGAAGAGGAAACTAGCTATATCACCTGGTAGCAGAGTGTCAGTAGTCAAAGCATACGCTAAAGCCAGGAGAGAAATAATGAACTCAGATACCCTATCTGAAAGTGACCTGAGTGACATTACAATAGGGCAGTTATTAAAATTCAGCAAAGTAACAAGGAGATTTAGTTGGTCGCCATCTCTATCTGTAGATTTAGTGGGTTTTAGGGTTTGAGTTAACTGGTAACTTACGGTGAGTTACCAGTTAACTCAAACCCTAAAAGGGTCTTGGGGAACTGGGCGAAATGGTCCCAACATGAGAGGACCGATCACCCGTCTCGTGCTTGCGCCTGCGTCCCCTACTAGAAATAATAATAATCTATGGTAACCGATGAATGTCTTAAGATGTATGCCCAGTTAGATGAAGGTAGACGGTAGTGGTGCCATTATACCAGTCTTCCATAGGTAGTGGGGCTGTACTAGTCTAGTTTTACACTTAAAGTTATGCTAATGTTAACAACGCAATTTATTGCCAAATTCCTAGAGTACATAATCCAGATTTAAATCGATCAGTCCTAATGGCCCGAACAAAAACCTAATTTAAAATAAATTAACACATAATTTTACTTTACATAAAATAACGATATAATTTGAGCAATTTGTCGTAAATTATGCAAATGGAATTAATAAAATATAATGTAAAATTATAAATGTAAGTTCGTACCTTTTGAGTAAAAAGTTAAAGGGTATATTCGAGCTAAACTGAAATAGTTACTACAGAGAACATGATTCCTGGAACTATTCGATCCGGAACTACACGTCTCTAAATAACACATGCATAAGCACAACCAAGGTACCCTACTATATTGCAGTTTGTCACTCGCTGCACATCAAACAGGGTGTTTAAAGTATTTCGCTCTCTCTCCTATTCATGTGTCTTACAGGACAGCGTAGCCCTGCGAATTATTGCCATCGATAAACAGTTTTAATAAAGCAACATGTTTACCACTCTTATCTGTTATATAAGTTGTACTCATCAGACTCGGATTCTGAGTTCGATGGTTGTACTACAATATTTGATTATAAACAAAACTACATTATTAGAAAACGATACCTCAATGAAAGTAGTTGTAATTTTTTGTAATTTCACTAAATCCTCGAAAGTCCAAGTTCAAATGACGCATTGCGGTTTTGGGAATCCAGAATTCCATTACCGGATTTATGTAGGTATAAGTGTATAAATACATATGTTTAATATTATATAAAAATACTTTATTTCGTATTCCTAGTTCAACACATCTCATCTAAATTTAGTAAAGCTATCAAGCGCGTACCTGCCATCAAACTGTCTAGTTTGGCGGGATTTATTTTTTTGTTAATGTGTGCTTATCTTGAATAAATGAATTGAAAAAAAAAATCTATGCTTGCTATGGCAATCAAAGAGTAGTATAATATAGGTAGTAGTTACATTAGAGATTAACAGCAGTGTTAATCTCTAATGTAACAGCCTAGAGCTCGACGCTGTTTCAGCGTCGAATCTAACCAATACGACGCTCTGATTGGACGCTCACTCTGATTCGACGTTAAAACAGCGTCGAGCTCTAGGCTGTTTTATGTTTTATTAGAGAATAACACCACAGACTAGTAAGAAGATAATGCATGCACAGATGAGATATTTAACTACAGTAACTGAATGACACAATGATGAACTTAAATTACTACAATTGTCAAATTACAAAACAGGTTCTGTTTTTTTTATTTTTCAAACAACGGTTCCGCACGACTTTGCACTTTAAGGGACGGTCTCCACGAGCGTTAGAGTCGCGGCGATATTATCGTATTTGTCACCGGAAAATAACAAGTGGGTTCAAAATTCGCCGGGAATACTCTATTTTAAACAAAACCCGCATTTTAGAAAAATATCGATTAATTAAATACAATCGAATCTTCATTTTGTGTGCAAAGATTTAACACAACCTACAAGTTTTTTTAGTAAATAGTGTGATTCAATAGGAAGGCACATCCTGATATACCTGTGGGATATCATATTATAAATGCTAAAGTGTGTGTGTTTGGAGTTTGTTAATTAATCATGCAAAAACTACAGAACCGATTGCAATGAATCTTTTAGTATTTTAAGTAGTTGGATACCAGAAACAACACATAGGCTAACCTAAGTAAGTAGTAAGTAAGTAGTTGGATACCAGGAATAACACATAGGAATCCGCGTAAGCCAGCAGCTATAGAAACTTATAAATTGTCTTCCCGATCAAATCAACTTTTCCACAGCAAAGTGCCACCAACGGTCAAAGTGTAAACACGACCAAGGGGTCACCGTAGCCAGCTGTATCTCTAGGTAGATTCAAAGGCCATGCATAGCCCAACCAAGCGAAAGCAATTGCAACACAATATTTAATGCTTTTAAGAAGCTCCGCATTACAAAACTTCCATTAAAGGTCGATTCTTATGTAACTTGCATGTGCAGTTCTATGATTTTATGTAATAACTAAGCTAAGTTGGTCGCTGGTATTTGCTAGATAGATTTCTAAGTTATTGTAATACACTAACTGAAAATTGAACATTACTTAAAACCATATTAGCAAAGTTAAAAGTTAAAGTTTTAACTGTGTGTTTCCGCAATTAGCCCTACTATTTGAGCCTTTTTGCGTGATTTTAAGCCGTGGGTTTCCTCGCAATGTTTTCCTTCACCGTAAGAGCGATGTAAATAGCGCACATAAATTTTTCTTAAAGAAAAAGACATTGGTACGCGGAAAGTCGGGGTATCTACCACTAGACCAACGCTCAAAACAACAAAACCATATTAACAAATTAAAATATGAGACAAAATAATTTTGTTTTCGAGATTTTGCATAGTAAAACACAATATCCAATTGCCAGGTTTTAATGCCATACCGGGGCAACCTGGTCCAGAAAGACCTGTGATAGGAAGATGTGGAGAGACATGGGAGAGGTATATGCCCTGCAGTGGGCCAATACATGCTGTTGAAGAGATTAGAGAGAGAAACGCGAGTAAAACCCGGTAAGTAGGTAAATATTGTGTTTTATTATAAAACGAAATACCTAGCTAAAATATAAAACAAAAAAGTGAAGTTGTCTGCAAAGCCCACCAGAGGCATAATACTCAAGTAGCTGACGGCGTTCCCGCGCTGGCTAGCAAGTCAGGCTATCCGCTGGGACAAGCATCTACTAGCCCTTGTATCACCAGAATAAATAGGTTTCTTAGTTTTTTTAATTGCAAACTATAACTGCTTTGTCTTAACTGATTGATGGATCAACACTCAGCCCAAACCGCTGATAATAGAGAACTGAAATTTGAAAAATGTGTTCCTAATACGATATAGGCACTCCCATAAATAATAATTGTCCTTTTCATCTAATTTTAGATGATTTATACAGCGCAAGCAAATTAAATCTATGCTATTTTATGGCGCTGTACGCGTTGTTAGGGGGAGTTTGCTTGCCCAGCACCTATGCCACCCTCCCAGCCTAGTCAGCCATGCCCAGAGGAAAGAACTGGTCAATACGTCTGGAGCTAAGCCGTGGGTTTCCTCACGATGTTTTCCTTCACCGTATGGCATCCAATCAGGTAACCTTTTGCCTTCTATAGTCTCTAATGGAGACCAATCTAGTTGTATGCAGTGATATTTAGCCCTCTTAAAAAAAGTAGGGATAAGTTAAGGAAAGCCCGTGGGCTTAACCTTACAAAAATATTCGAAGGTTGCTTATAAGACTATTATTAACTCTTTAATTGATTAGTGCGTACCTACTTTCAACCACGACTTCAATATCACTGTTATTATTAACTTTGATAAGTACCCACATTCATTACATACCTACTTTCTTAAGTAATAAAGGAAAGCAAAGGTCATACTTACCGAATTAGAATTAGAAGTATACACAGATATTAAGGCTGAAATCTTTAGTCCGTACTTTGACTTTGCTAAGCAAAAAGTTTGAATGAAGACAATTTTTGGTAAACGGACTAGCCCGTTCCCGAGTGAATAATGAGATAAAAGTAGAGTAATCCAGGTCCCCAGCTACCTATATTCCAAGTTTCATCGCAATCGGTTCAGTAGTTTTTTGCGTGAAAGAGTAACAACCTCACAGACATACATACATACTTACATACATACAAACTTTCGCGTTTATAATATTAGTAAGATCTTTGCAACTATCTAAAGTTTTTGCTTAGTAAAGTCAAAGTTTTTCAAATTTAGAACGTAAACTAATCAAAAATAATGAACTCAACTTTGCTTCTCTGTTATGACTATGAAGTTCTTTTTATTTTTTTCGTATATTACAAAATTAATTTCGACTACAAAATCCAATTCAAAGTTTATGCTTAGTGTTTGCTAAGGTCAGTCTGAGCAGAGTCAAAGTACGCACTATAGATTTCTGGTTGTTATCTCTGATAGCAGTCGTCTAGTCGTTAGGTCAAGTTAGAGAGACCTTAGGACAACCTAAAAAAACACACTAACTAACTAGGTGAGATACATCACTACACTAAAGAAGAAGACCAACATTATGTCACTAGCGATGGCATTAAATTTAATTAATCTTTAATCTAGGTTTATCTGTTACTAAGGGGATTTGGTGACAAATAGTCTACAAATCTCCTGAGCAGGAGATTGTGTAAAAGGATTTGTGGAATATGCCAGACGTAACACATACCCATGCACATAACACATATACATAGCTATAGTCCGTACATAGTACACGGTATCTACATAAAATCGTAGCATAATATTTACCTAAGCTCAGTGTTTTAAAGTTAAATTTTGTTATTTGAAATATGCATATACCATTGTAATTTACACAAAATGAGCAAATAATGAACAAAGAGACTTTGAACTTGTATGGTTCATTGTGCACCCATTTTGTGAGTCATAAAATAAATAGCAATTTTTTCACACCTACGTTTAGGGAAAATTAAAATTGTTTGACTTTTACTCCCTTATTTATAAAATATTATTTACAACTGACTAAGTTATGTCTCTGTCTATCAACTTTGAACACAAACAGTAACAGTTTGTGACAGTAAAAGACAAACGATGCATAGTTATGCAGGGCATTAATTAGCGTTTATAAATAAGGGGGATACAGGTGTGCATCAGAATGGCGGGTGTACAAATGCAAATTATCATGAATCTAATATGACTCAAATCTACCTTAATTCTACCTAATTCTACCAATAAAGAAATTAATAGTACCTCTCTGTACGCATAGAAAACTCAATAAATATGTGAGCCGCCATTCTGACGTCAGGATGGCGGGTGTATTTTTATTTCTCACCGAGATATAACTAATCAATATTTAAATGAATGCCAAATAAATCTACCTAATTAGTACCTTACTGTAACACAAATAGTAGTCGAATCCAGGCAAAGGCTTAAGAGAAATATTGAAAATAAAATTTCACAGTTTTAAATTCCTGCAAAGTTGGTAGTAAAATGGTGTATAGTAGAGAGTCTAAAGAAAAAAAAAAACTTCAATGTTGCCATACTTTTTTAGTAGTTATTATTATTTCTTATCGGTTGTGAACCGATTACGGCCATTTGGAAATTAGCCAGTGTCAAGTATTATATGCAAATTATTTGCATCGAAACAGTCAAGTCGTCATGGTTAAAGTAAAGTCTAGGGAATCATTTGTAAACATGGCGGCCATTTACAAACATTCTTCACGGAGCTTTGGACAACGCTAACTAAAGTCCATGTTTTGCACCGATTTTCACTTTCATTCTACTTGTACACATTCACGGAACTAAATTGATTAATATGCCCCCGAAATTAAACCAGATTTCATAAAAAGAAAAATTTAGCAACACATAAAATATCCTCAATGTGTTCCCGCCAAAACTCTTTTTTTATTTTGCCGTTGTGGCTGGGCGTTGTGTTGATGCCCCTTACAAAATATTCCTCCTATGAATTAATTAAGTATTTTCTTCTACTTTCTAGTGTATTATAATATTTATATTTAATTTATTTAGTACACAATTAATAATGCTTATGATTTTTTACTGTTGGTGTGTTTATACTTCGTAATTGAAAATAATTATGCTATTATTATTTAAAAAAAACTCTGTTACGAGAGTTAATTGAAAAAAGAATATTCGGTATAGTGCAAATTTGATCTGTGTACATTACAAGTAAATTAATTTAAAAAATAAATATTATTTATTTTATTACTAAGAAATTTAGTAATTCGCTAAAAAATTGGTTTATTAATTCAGTAGAATGAAAAGACGAGCAGGAAAACAGGGTTTAGTTCGGTTGGAAGATCAAAAAGAAGTTTTTCTAAGGTACAGAGACTTTTTTAAAGTAGAAAATGATTTACCGTCGCCGTGTGATCAAATTTTTTGTGTCATTAGTAATGAATTAAACCGCCAAATGACTGAAAAAGCCCTCTATTTGTCTTTGAAAACAAATTACGACTACTTTTTTGATATCGACCATAATCTGTCTGTACATTCATATTGTGAATCGAGTCAAGGCGGAGGCGGTTGCAGTGACATTGTCGAAGAAAATGAAATACCAAATCACAGAACATTTAAATTTTATTTAGATGCATATAAGTGGAAAAAAATTCTGCCGATTTCAAAACTTACAGTACGAAACAGGTTGTCATCTGTGGGTAGTTATCAAAAGAGATTTGCATTACCAAAGTACGAATGGGCTCATTTGCTACGGGATGAAGTTTGGAAACATACGAAAGTTCCATGCAGTTGGACGTTTAAAACTCATTCAATAAAGTATGCTGAGAAAATAACATGTTATGGAGTATGTACTGAATGTTATGCTCAACTTCAGATTTTTATACATTGGTTTACCGAAAAAGTTGCTAACTGTGAGGGCACTATTATAAATTTTAATGATAAATTTAAACATAGCCCTAACAAGAAGATGAAATTGGCACCTCCACAAAGACAAGATCTTGCTCATAAATTAGAAAACAATACGGCAATCGTAGTTCATAATAAATTAATAGGCTCCACTATGAATATTGGTGAGATAGAACCTCCACACTTACCTACGATGGCATGTTTAAGGCAGATAAAATATGAACAACAGTGTAGCACACATTACCATGCAAACCCGGTTATGGCGCTATGGATTATGACCAAAATCAGTCCTTATGATGATGTTTTGAAACATATATCGTTGTACCCATTTTACACCTATTACTGGTCTACGGCTCAGGATACACATTACAAACAATACTGTAGACAGAACAGAGTTATTTTAAGTTTGGATGCAACTGGTAGTTTATTGAAAGAAATTGGACCCACGAAAGAAATTACTAATGCAAATCATATTTTTTTGTACTCTGGTGTCATGTATGATAGTAACAATAATAGAAGCGTGCCAATAATGCAGATGATATCGGAAACACACACAATGGACTGTATCACAAAATGGTTACAAACCTGGATCAGTAACAAAAAAAAACCAAATGAAGTGGTGCTTGATCAATCACCAGCATTAATTGGAGCAGCTGTTAGATCATTTACGATTTTTAATAGTACATCAGATTATATTCAAAATTCCTTTTATAAGCTTCAGGAACAAGTTCATAGTCCAGACGAGACATATATTAGAATTGATATCAGTCACTTAATAAAAATATTACTAAATTTATCTTGCTTTAAAAATGTTGACGCAAGAGTAAAGACTTTTTATACCAGATGTCTTCTACTCTTAAGGACAATTGAAGCGTATGATGTTGTGAAAGATTTTATTGCGGATATAATTACAGTTTGTTTACACAAATATGATGGAGATGGAACGCGGTGTGCTGATTCAAAATCTCGCCTTAAGATGTTATTACTGAACAGGGAACCATATGCAACTGATATAAATAATCAAGATTCTATAGAAAATAATTACAATATACCGGACTTTGGTAAACTTGACAATCAGAAAGCAGAAGTATCACATGTTCCAGCTTGGTACACAAGCCAAGTTGATAAAGAAAATTTAATTATTTCCTTAACCAATGACGACGAAAACAATTGTCATGAAAATTTGCATTATATGCCATCGCTGATACCGCATTTAACGAAGCTCATTACCCAACTGCCACTTTGGTCTAATATAATGATACCTGTGTACCACTCAACTTTACAGAACCCTTCTTCCTCAAACGTTGAAAGCAGTTTTAAAACTTTAAAAAGGTATGTTTTCCATATGGCAACTAAAAGCAATCGTCTAAGAGTGGATACATTCCTTGTAAAACACTCAGAGTTTATTGCTGGTGAACTTAAAACTGCAATAAATAAAGAAGAATGTGTATCACTAAAAGAAAAAAAAGATAGGCCAAAGACTGTTAAAAAATATAGAAAAAGGGTAGAATATGCAGACGACTCAATTTTTTCAGAAAATCCATCTACAATTGAAAATTGGAAAGGTTTAGGGCACAACAAATCTCTTAAAAAGAAGTTAAACCAAAAAATAAAATCTATACCTTTGTTACAAAATGGTAATCATACAAAATCTGGTGTAGAAAATCTAATACTCAAGAACACTTGCGCGTTCGATTCAGTTTGTCAAGTTATGGCAGTTGCTTGCGCTGATGGTTTTGCAATAAATACTACTGTCCTCCATAACAAAGACAATAGTTATTGTCAGTTTTTAAGACACATGCTTGATGAACAAACATCAAAATTAAGTCTTTACAAAAATCGTGCAAATATTTTAGAAAATTACTTTAATAAGAAATGTTTTAAAAACGTAACCGAAGTATGCTGTGACTGCAATGTTTCTTACATTTTTGAGCGAATATTGATCGATGTTATCTACAGCGCAGATGTTCAAGAGAATTGCACGAATGATTCTTGTGCTATTAACAATATTCAACGAAAAGTATCATTTTTACCACTTGACACTAACAAAGGAATGTTAAACATTAATGAAGCGGTAGAGTCTATGTTGAATGACGAACACAACATTGTCCAATGTCGTCGTAATAACTGCAATGGATTACGAACGTTTATATATGGCCTGCGAAACGTTGTAGCATTTGAATTTCTAGAAAATGAGGCTGTATCATTAAATGATGTACCATTGAAAATTACATTGCAATCTATTACATATGATGTAATAGGTGCTATAGAATATTTATCCTCGGGGCCAAATGATGATCTTAATAGCATAGGCCACTACAGAGCGCATTGCTACAGACAACATAAGTGGACGTGTTATGATGATCTAAGCAATAGAATTAAAAAAAGTCAGAAAAATATGATTTTACATTGTCTCGTATACGGACGAAAATAGGTTGTGGTACCTACATAATAAAAAAACATTTATTTCTTTTATTTAATTTGTTTTATTTGTTCTTTTCTATCTTTCTATACTGTCATAAAAGTTTATGACTTTGAGGATCAAAGACGGCTGGATCTGAATACAAAGCGCGAACATATCAAGAATAAACCGCAGTCTAACATCTGCTATAACTATGTCATTGGAGTCCTCACATGTAGCAACTGCGCTCGCACTTTTAACGCCAAAATAGGTTACATGTAGTCATGTGGGGACACATAATATTTAGGTCGGACCCGTAAACGGATTAGCTGAAATGTAGACGCTGCCTGTAGCTGAAATCGGTTATGAAGTATATATATAATATTATGTATATATACTGTAAATCAAAAATTAACTACATGTAGAAAATTACAAACAAACAAGTACCTACTTACTAGATAATACTAAAAATTCCATTTGTAATTTGTTTTGCTCAAGGCATATGTACTAGAAATAATTTTAAAGATAAAATTTTCCTTTAAAATAAAAATGTATTGAATTTGATGGTTGTAATTTTCCCTACTAAGTGCAAACTTTGAATGTCAAGAGCTATTCTTGATTGTATTTATATTTTACTAGCTGCGCCCCGCGGTTTTACCCGCGTAAGTCCCGTTCTCGCGGGAATATCGGGATAAAAAGTAGCCTATGTGTTAATCCAGGTCCCCAGCTACCTGTATTCCAAGTTTCATCGCAATCGGTTCAGTAGTTGTTGTGTGAAAGAGTAACAACCTCAGATACATTCATACATACATACAAACTTTCGCGTTTATAATATTAGTAAGATCTTTGGCATTCGAAGTCTGCACACCAATTGGAGTTTTGGCGGTAACGCGTTTGAAGAGATGTGTTGCTAAATTTTCATTTTTGTGAAACCTAGTTCAAATGCGTGTAAATTGATTAATTTCGGGGGCATATTGATCAATTTAGTTTCGTGAATGTGTACAAGTAGAATGAAAGTGAAAATCGGTGCAAAACATGGACTTTAGTTAGCGTTGTCTCCAAAGCTCCGTGAAGAATGTTTGTAAATGGCCGCCGTGTTTACAAATGATTCCCTAGACTTTACTTTAACCATGACGACTTGACTGTTTCGATGCAAATAATTTGCATATAATACTTGACACTGGTTAATTTCCAAATGGCCGTAATCGGTTCACAACCGATAAGAAATAATAATAACTACTAAAAAAGTATGGCAACATTGAAGTTTTTTTTTTTTTCTTTAGACTCTCTACTATACACCATTTTACTACCAACTTTGCAGGAATTTAAAAATGTGAAATTTTATTTTCAATATTTCTCTTAAGCCTTTGCCTGGATTCGACTACTATTTGTGTTACAGTAAGGTACTAATTAGGTAGATTTATTTGGCATTCATTTAAATATTGATTAGTTATATCTCGGTGAGAAATAGAAATACACCCGCCATCCTGACGTCAGAATGGCGGCTCACATATTTATTGAGTTTTCTATGCGTACAGAGAGGTACTATTAATTTCTTTATTGGTAGAATTAGGTAGAATTAAGGTAGATTTGAGTCATATTAGATTCATGATGATTTGCATTTGTACACCCGCCATTCTGATGCACACGGGATACAGCTGTACTGTAACTATATTTGAAAACTGACTCATCTAAGCGAACTAAATTCATGTCTTCCACCTTTATTTCAAATCAAGCCACATATTTTTATTTAATACGTAAAATACATAGAGGTACAAAAGTTTACGTCACTTTTGATCATAATTTCCTCATAAAAATATTTATGATATTCATTGATATTTTTGAGCGACTTTCCTACTTTTCGAGTGTTCATAAAATTTACTGAATATAAAATGATTCATAAGTAGCTGCCAGTCTCCATTTAAATACTAGATAATAAATTTAAACGCAATTTTTGTAGATCAAGGCTATCGTTAAGCAGAACTAGATCATTATAACAAACTAGCTACGTACCTTGGTTTTACCCGCCCAATCCCGTTGGAATATCGGGATCAAAAGTTACATAAGTTACTTCTTAATAATGTAGCTTTCTATTTTTGAAAGAATTTTTGATATCGGTCCAGTGGTGAAGCTTATTCGTCACAAACAAACAATAAAATAAATCTTTATATTAGTTAAGAACTTATACCTACTATTATTTTTATCTAACGAGTATTTTTAATGGCGCCAAATTTTCATTAATAAATTAAAGAAACTGATTATAAATTTAATGGGTAGATTTAATTCCATGCAAAACTACAAAAAAAGCTTGAAACAAAACATTGATACTTTTTGGTTGCAAATTCTTAATTATTTTTTAATATTAAGAGCCAATTTTTCCACAAAAAGCTGCCATGCTATACCTATACTTTGAAACAAATCCTCTTCTTCTTTAAAATGGCTTTTCCATTCGGACATTTGCCAGTGTCGAGTATTATCAATATTTGCAAGTTATTTGCATTGAACGAAACAGTCAAGTCGTCATAGGTAAAGTCAAGTCGAGGGAATCATTGTAAAAAGGAGGCCATTTTTTACAATGTTTGTTTCACGTAGCTTTGGAGACAACACTAAGCTAAAGTACATGTTTTGCACCGAAACAAATCCTTTATAACTTTTTGATTTCACTTTTTTTTAAGTATACAATTTTCCCACAGAAAACTGCCAGTAAGTACTTGGATTTAAATATTAGAAACTTCATGGTAGAAAACTCTTTCGTTAGGTAGTTTGATTTTTCGCGCTATTTTTTTGTACTTTGGTATAATTTTAGATATATGGTGAATAAAACTTTTTAGTTGATTTTATAATGTTTTATTGTGATGTTCAGGTATCGGTATATATAAAGGCTTTTTGGAAAATCCCGCATAATCGGGACTTAGTTAGTTAATAATTGGTAGATATATAAGCCAGCGCGTTGTTTTTGTTAAGCACTGGCGTTTTACATAAATGGTGCCCACAGAAACAACAATTAGAAAAGTTCACAGAACTCCCAACAAAGCCTTTAAACTAAACTAGCAACATAATTTTTATCTGTAACACTTATTATTTATAATTTTCGTCAGGGTTGTCGCATTTCTCAATCGTTAGCAAACAGGGCCTGCGTTCGTTGCAGCACTGCGTACGCTCCGGTGCGCGCGCCGCGCCTTGCAAGATTAGGGTTGACCTACAATACATATAGCCTTATTAAGTTATTAATATACGAGGAGTAAGGACGGAGTAGTGAAAACATGCTTGGTCTTTTTCTTCGACAAGAACTTTCAAAGTTGACATACAGAAACTAAAAACGGAATAACTACTCTGACCTTACTTCCTTTCTAATAATAAGGCTAACAGATTATAATTTTAAGAAAAATGTTGGTAAAAATGTACCATTTGGGCCGGACTCCCCAAAAAAATGCGAGTTCATGTCCCGTTGGGTGCTGAATTTGTTTTAAATTTTTTTCTTAAAAGTTTTTCAAAAAGTAAACACTTTTTAAAATAACAAAAAGGCTAACAGGGTTTTATTATAGTTTTTATTTATGGAGATGGTAATAAAAATAAGTATTTGCTTTTTTAAGGTTCCGTACCTAAAGGATAAAAACTGACATATTAGTGAGTCCACTCCGCTAACTGCTGGCTATAAGCTTGTCAAATGATTATTTGGTTATACTTTGGTTCTCGTTTACCCCAACGGTTGTCGGTTCTACGGCTAATTTGGCCAGCCCACTGCCACTTCAGCTTCCCAATCTGTGGGTCGCTTCTGTAACAACATAGCATGCGACAAGCAGGCGGGATGCGTGAGCATTGCAGAAGTCGATTTGTTGCGGGAGTAAAAATAATAGCTATTCTATAATTTCTTTAAATACTGATTGGCTAATTAACAAGGAGAGCTCTTTAAATAAATAAGTAGCCCTTAATTTTGAAGGCTACTTAACTAATTGAGTAGTAATTAAATAAAATAACATTTACAGAATACGAATTAACGCACATCTTCTGCAGGTCGCCTGCAGTTCGCCGGCATTCCGCATGCTATGTTTTTTACAGAATCGACCCACTGGTGCTCTATGTCGATGACTTTGTTTCTTTGGCGGAACACCTTATTTCTGATTCCATCCCTCAGAGAAACGCCGAGCCCTTTCCATAGCCCGCTGAGCGACTTTGAATACTTTGGCTCAAGAGTGGAGACCGGGTCTCGGCAAACTTGTGTAGGACGTCCTGGACGAACGGGATGCGAGAAGCCGAAAATAGATCTAGGTGGCGTGCAATTGGAGAGGCCTATGTCCAGCTGTGTACTGCAATAGGCTGATGATGATGATGATACTTTGGTTGTTGTACTCGTAGGTAGATATTATGTAAGAATATAAAAGAAGTAACTACTTAGTTCTATCTGAATTTAGTTGTTATTATTGTATTATACTAGTTTGTGATCTTTCTTTCCTTATTGTGTAGTGGAGTGGCTGACCTAGTGTTATAGTTGCCAGGTCACCTCATGACCTCTGACGACTGCTATCAGAAATAAGAACCGGGAACAACAGCCGAGTCAAATCTCGTGTAAAAAGAGATTGTAAATAGCCGCCATTTACAATGACTCCCTCGACTACATGCGACGACTTGACTGTTTCGATGCAATGCAAATAACTTGCAAATATTAATAATACTTGACACTGGCTACTTTTCAAATGGCCATAATTGGTTCAGAACCGATAAGAAATAATAAAAATAACTAATAAAAAAGTATAGGTATATCTTCAAAAGGATTAGACTCAACTCAAGGACTAACATAAGAAGATGTAATATTTGACTTAAATTAACATAACTGTCTAAAAAGTCTCCACATTTGTGGTAAATACACCATATTTGGCTATGA
Source organism: Idaea dimidiata (assembly GCA_949358125.1). Lineage (NCBI taxonomy): Eukaryota > Metazoa > Arthropoda > Insecta > Lepidoptera > Geometridae > Idaea > Idaea dimidiata. Next base: position 5,634,032 of record OX442342.1, read on the forward strand.
GACAAATAAATATTAGTTTATTCTGTTGTCTACCACCATGTTAAGGTAATAATGAATTAGATTTACGTCAAACGCCCACAGATGCGAAAAACTAGCTATAAAACTACTCTAAAATATACATTTTAGTGCGAATTTAACACCTGTTTAGGTTTTATTTTATTATATGGGTCACCATAGCGATATATGTTTTTTTTTATATTAGAATTTCCTAATGGACTGAAATAAAGGCTAGTTTTCCATACAGTAATAAATAGGATATGATTAACTTAAAGCCGTACCAGACGACCTTATCTAGTCCGGATTGCACCACCGCACCACTGACATTAGTAAGGTAAATGTGCGAGTAGTCTGTGGTGTCGGCCACAGAATACATAAATAGTCAGTAGGACTATACTTTGATACTGTTACAGCTATCAGTTTCTAAGGAAATTGGTAAATGTAATTCGGTTTTTACTATAATAATATTAGGCTAAAATTTGACCTCATCTCACCTGATGGGAACCGAGGATAAGGTCGACGATGTAGCATGCATACCTAGAAGATACCTATTTACTCTAGACTTGACTGGCTTGACTATTCACTCTTGACTTTATCATAATATAACGTTCGACTATATAGCAGATTGTAATTTTAAAAACTTAACGCTTTTCACAACAATTAATAAGACGTTAAAATAGCAATGAGGGCTTTTTGTACCGAAATTTAAAGTCAGCGTCGTGTAGTTTATGACTTTTTCTTATTAATCTCATAAAATAAAAATACGGGCAGCATACGTCCTAATAAATATGTATACATATAAGTAGATAGATAGTTAACTGTATTTTTACAATACAAGGAAAGAGAACAAAACACTAACATAGTGGCCAATCTTATCAATAGAAAAAAGAGCAACCAAAAAGTTTTCAACAGTCTGTTTCAAAGTATACTAGCTTTCTGTGGGTAAATTGACTAGGTACGTAAAATAAAAAAAAACTGCAACCAGTTGTGTTAACGTTTTGTTCAAAGTAAGCAAATTTCTATGAAAAAATTGCTAAATATTTTGGTCATATATTTTTCCTTTACTTTCGTTTGCATAGCGACATCTGGTGTCAGAAAATAAATTAGGAAACCCTCGTTGCAATAAAACAAAGCACAATATCGGATATCAAATGACGCAAGTTTGAAAGCGGACCCACCAAAACTGTAGACTTTCGATTTTATATCTTATTGTGAATTGTGCAAATTGTGATTCATTTTTTTTATGCAAGACTGTATTTGTGTTCATATTATTTAACGCCTCTAGGCTGCAAATGAATAATTATCCTATAGGCTATCTACTGTTGCGATAACAACAATCTATAATCTTTTAAATAAAGTAAACTTAATACTAAACTTATTTTTCCGAATTTATTCGCGTTGCTTTTATTACTTACATAAATAAAAAAAAATAACACCTTACTTTTTGAGGCCTTTTCAGATGTCTTACTCACGGATAGACATATATATAATTTGTAATTATATTGTCTTAATCCATCATCCCAAAAACAGAAGAAAAATTACTCAATCTCGATTTAGTCGATAATACGAGGGAAAACCTGGTCAATCTTTCATCGTATTATTTAGTCTCAAGTCTTGAGTTTCATCACGAGGTTCATATATAACCATTAGTAATAAATCTAGTTTTATATAAATGTTGATTCATTATCACCCGTAGGTATAATAGCCGTAACAGGCGATCGAACCGTAGCGCCGCACTAATCACATTAGTAATAATAAAGTGCAACTATTAGGAGTTATGAATTATGATGACGTAATAGTCGGTACATAATTTGACAGTACGGTGTGGTGCGGGTTCGATCGTCTGGTACGGCTATTACAGAGTACAAAAATTGGGCGTTGTTCTTACAATGATTGAAACAAGATAAACGATTAGATCGGAACGTATTTTATTTGAGTAATATTTGTGAGGTCAAAAGGAGAATGGATTATTTTGCAACGCGTAGGTATACCTTTGGTAAATAAATAAAGTAAGTATTATTCATTTATTTTGTATGTTCCTTACTTTAAAAGGTACATATATAAGTATTTACCAATTATTGGTGTTGACTTTATGTCAGTGAAAGGCACGGTTAAATTGTCTAATTGCCTTTATATGTGACCATGAAAACTACATTAGTCCTCCTAGTTGTACTATCAACAACAACGTTGTCCTACGTGAATGACAAATGCGAAAACGCGAAGCGACGCGATGGCAATCTGTCTTTAAATCTGTCAATCAAAAGTATGGCCGCAATGCAGAATGTTAATAGGTATGCCAAATCGGTTCAAAGTAAAGCTTGTATGTATACAAATACACTAGTTTTTGTTGTAGTCAAAAATATCTACTTATTAGTTTTGATTTACCAATCGGAAACGGATTAACGTATCGAAGTAATTCATTCACTTGTATTTTATAAATATTATTCAAAATTAGTTATTTTTTCTAATTCGTAACATCATTTCAAGTATTTACTAGGACAACAGTTTATATTTAACTGAACACTACGAAAAAAAAAACGTCAGATTACAGTCTGAAATTAAAAAATATACCTATCTTGCTAATATTATAAACACGAAAGTTTGTATGTATGTATGTATGTGAGTTTGTTACTCTTTCACGTAAAAACTACTGAACCGATTGCGATGCAACTTGGAATATAGGTAGCTGGGTATCGGACATAACACATAGGCTACTTTTTATCCCGATATTCCGGCGGAAACGGAACTTACGCGGGTGAAACCGCGGCGCACACCTAGTTTGATAATATGTGTGAGCTGGTGTATGTTTTTTAAGTGGGTGATAGATGTGCGAACTTTAAGTACGCGGTTTATAAGATTGCAACACACGAGAATAATTTTTCAAAGATTTCAAACAGGTTGTATTGCCGGCGAACTTGAGCGGCAATTTCAAAGTGCGCGACTACGTATTGTCACACAGACCAAAAAGGACATCGAGCCACAAGTCCGCGACCTTAGGGATGATTTATATTAGACCGTGACGGGTCCGAGCTTCGTTGTCCATTGCTCGGCGAGCAGTCGTACGGTCTGTTGCAACCGAGTGGTGGCCGAGCAACAGACAACGAAGCTCGGACCCGGCACGGCCGGAAAACGGTTTAATATAAATCATCCCTTACCTGCACGTCTGTCACCCCTTTTACTCCTCAAGAAACTTCAATTGAAACGGTTTAAATATTGATTTGGGTAAATTGTATTCATATAAAAGTGAACCTGCGAAACATAAACTATCTTCTTCTTCATAGTATCTATGTACCTACCAATGATTAATCGGAAATGAACACCATTTTGAAATATTTTCGGAAAAAGATTCACACACCACCAAAACTTGCAAAATGGTTATCAAATTATCTGAGATGTTCACACGAACTCCATAGCATTACGTGTATTCGGTTACTCACGGAATACTACGTAACATATACCTACCTACCTACCTACTTGTATACAGTATACTACCAGTATATATATATACGTAATACGTATATGTCTACTTTTAACAATGTCCCGGGCAATACAGCGCCATAAAATAGCATGGATTAAAAGTTGCTTGCGCTGTATGATAGTACTTTATGCACCGAGGTACTAAAGCCCTGTCTTATACAGCGTGCATCATATTTAATTCAAAGCGTATGGAGGACTCTAGAGAGTTAACCCCCGAGCGCTGTGAGGGTGTTAAAAACTTAACTTAGTTAAGAGCTCTGAGTGAAGCGAGTCCTGAGTTCTGAGTCAGTTAGAGTTAGAAGTCAGTGCAGTGAGTGAAGCGTGGGATTCAAGCGGCCAAGATAAAGACAGGTTTTATTACCGAGGTGAATACTCTACTTTACACATCTACTGCGAGACAATATAGAGGCTACAAAAATAAGCATTTATTTAACAACAAAACAATAGATTAATGCGAGTATGAAATATAAATCAAATAAAGTAACTTTGTAGAGCAGTAGGTGTATAAATCATCTAAAATGAGATGTAAAGGCCAATTTATTGTCTACTTATAACGTTAAGTAAGGAAGTCTGGGGGAGTAGCGACTTATCACTGCGCACTACCGTTAAATAGAGTAGTGTTTCAGAAGGTACGTTAAGCAGTTGGTCCTGGTTGTTAGATCTGATAGCAGTCGTTAGGTCAAGTTAGAGGTCTTAGGGCGACCTGACAACTCTAACACTAGGTGAGACATACCACTACATAAACACTAACAAGAAATACCTACCAAGTACGATTTATATTGGTAAAAAAATAATTACGAACTTTATGTGGATGTTATGTTTATAATGTACCTATTATTGTAAAGAATTTATACTTAATTAATAAATTATCATCACAACATTTTTTCATATCATAAATCTTCAATTTAGTTTGTTTAGCACTGTCTTTAATTATATGTTTTATGCTTAAACATAAATTATAGGAATATGCCAAACAATAATGTGTTGATTTTGTATTCATACATAATTATGTACCTATGTATTCACAAAAAAAACTATAATACGGTACATTCGTTGTCTAGTACCCATAGTACAAGCTTAGTGTTTAGTTTGGGGCTAGATTGCTGTGTGTGACGTCATGTAATATTTATTTACTAGCTACGCCCGCGGTTTTACCCGCGTAAGTCCCTATCCCGTGGTAATATCTGAATCTGTGAGCTGTTATTTAAGGTTTCCAGCTCAACACAAACCTATATACAAACTTTCAGCTTTATATTATTAGTTGAATTTAATTATTAGTTTCTAAAACTAAGCTCAGACATTTTATAATAAAAGCCGCATTATATTAGTTAGGTACCTACTTAATTAACTATTAAGAAAATAAGGATTTTAATACAACATTTCAAAATCTTGTATTAAAATCCTTATTGTACGATAAACTTTGGAAAACAACTAAATTATCATCAATAGGATTATAAATTAACATTTCAAATAAGACAAAAAAGAATACGAAACTGTTTCTGCAGACTTTAGACAGAAATCGACTTATCGTTGCGCAATCTCAGGTCGCCACAAACGACTTTTATCTGCAGTGTAGAATGTTCCGATTTCGCAGGTATTTATGTTTGATCTAGGTGACACTATTTTTTTTTTAAATTTTGCAAGATATGCTGTTATCAATACTTTAAGTCCTGCAAAAATCTAATAGCCGTAACAGGCAATCGAATCAAGTCTAGATCGTAATGCCGGCACCGCGCACCACTGGTGTTAGTAAGGAAAATCTGCGACTTCACCCACATAAGTCCCGTTCCCGCGGGAATTTCGGGATAAAAAGTAGCCTATGTGTTCCTCCAGATCTCCTGCTACCTATATTTTAAGTTTCATCGCAATCGGTTCAGTAGTTTTTGCGTGAAGTAACAGAGTAACAAAGTCACATACATACATACGTACATACAAACTTTCTCGTTTATTATATTAGGAAGATAAGAGAAGACACAATTGAAAGGTGCTCAAAGGTGCTGAGGCGATGTTTACATGATTTAGTTAGCGGCACATTGCAATGACGCTACACACTATCGCTCAACAAAAAGTGGTCAGTCTACAATGCACTAAGAAAAGATATCGCAGACTCGTCCTAAATGCATCGCGACCATAATAAAACAATCAAAGAAGTTTTCTTTATGAATATCATTTAAAATACAATAAATTAAAATGTAAGAATTAAAAAAAATGTAATTATATTTTTTTTACGTTGATTGGCACCCATGATCTTTAGTGCTATTTTATACCAATGTTATAAGGAGAAAAGACTTAATTTTATATGTTGATTTTTGTAACAAATAAACGATTATTGTAATCAAGGATACACACCCTTAATAAATACATACATACAAAAACTTAGATCAAAAATGTAAAAAATAAAAAACTCATATAATTAAGTACTTTAAAGTGGCAGCTCTTTGTTTACTTTTTCCGTTAAAAATTGAAAGTTCTGTGTTTACATTTTTGATATTAGTTTCTGAGTTTTGGCGGGAAGGCGGTGAGAAGATGTATTGCTAAATTTTCATTTTGGTGAAACCTAGTTCAAATGCGTGTAAATTGTTTAATTTCGAGGGCAAATTAATCAATTTAGTTTCGTGAATGTGAATGAAAATCGGTGCAAATCATGGACTTTAGCGTTGTCTCCAAAGCTCCGTGAACAATAATTGTAAATGGTGCCATTTTACAATGATTCCCTCGAATTTACTTTAACTATGACGACTTGACTGTTTCGATGCAAGTAACTTATTATTATTTCTTATCGTTGTGAACCGATTATGGCTATTTGGAAATTAGCCAGTGGCAAGTAACTTGCAAATATTAATAATACTTGACACTGGCTAATGTCCAAATGAAATATAGCCATATAAAAGAAAAAGAAGAATTAGATACTCGACAAATAGCATCTCGAGAATTCGGGGCCAGGAGAAGAAAAAAATGAAGAATTAAAAGATATGGTTTGAAAAGATTGAGTAAGGAGGTTTTACAAAGTAAACAACCTCCTTTATTGGAGACGGTTAAGAATATGCCTGACGTAAAAAAAACTGTCGTTCTAATGTTATTTTATAACGTGGCCACTTGCTAAACCTGTATTTGTGAACTTTGAACTATTAAGGCGACTTCAGATTAGCTAATAAAGCCAGCGAGGTACTTAACAGAGAATTAATTTTTGTTTATAAGTTTTTTTGTAATTAAAAATAGTATATTTTACTTACCTAAGGTGTTCTTACACTAGTGATATATTATTAAATTAAGATCAATAATTTTGAAATAATTATTTTTGTTCGGAATTTTTTATCGAGAGGTTACCCACTTCGTATTATTAAAAACAGTTCAGCTTATCAAGCATTTTAAAGGATTAACTTACAATAAATCACCCTAATATGAACCTTATGTCTGTTGCCAAAATTTTAATACCTTTTCAACGAAATGCAAAAAACCTTTGGCAAAATTTAAATCGATGTAGGTACGGATAACTTTATTTTTAGATCAATATTTTTGCATTTTTATTTTGGTATTTTATGACGTGTATTACTAGCTGCCCGACGCACTTATTATCGCCATCGGTCATATATATAAAAATAAACTTGACACTGACAACTCTACCCGTAACACACTGAAAGAGAAAAAACGAATAATAAGATATTCTTTTTTTTTCATATGTTTGAAAAGGGAACTTGGTTCATTTTCTACGATATTTATACTTACAGAAATTTTATTTATAATCTAATATATAAAGTTTATTTCAATACATGTTTATTTTTGGCTTTGAGCCGCGTTCCAATCGCCAAAGATAAATAACTCTCACTTCTTTCACAATTTGATTTTTCGACTTTTTCACTTCTTTTGCACTTTAATAAAACCTGCAATAGTCATTTTCAAATAGCGCAAGAGTCATGTGGGGTAAAAAAAACAATCAAATTTGTTTGAAAGAATAATTTCTTATTAGCGTCGGAAACACGGCGTTATAAACAGACGAAACCGCGATACAAAGTCAGTAGGTACTAGAAATATAATTTTAAATCACAATCACTCGAACATTATTAATCACTAATTTCTTAATTAATGCAAATACAAAACATTTAAAAACGAATTTACCTGACAATTGGGAAAACCTGATATTTATTAGATAGGTAAATTCAATCTATACATATAAAATTCAATGTCCTGATTGATTCAACTATATGTATCAACGCAGAGCCCAAACCACTGGTCCTAGGGACATGAAATTTAGAGAACGTGTTCTTTTTTATGTGTTGGCATCCACTAGGAATGGGTGTTTTCAAATTCTACCCCTAAGGTAGGGAAAGAACGTTCCAATTTTATGGCAAACTTTTTATGCTCTACCCCCTTCTTATTCTATTCTATTAATATTTGTATCTTGTCTGGCCCCCTTACTCATAAACGCTAATTAATGCGCTGCATAACCATGCATCGTTTAACTTTTACTGTCACATGAAGTTTCAAAGTTGACAGACAGAGACAAACGTCACATAACTTAGTCATGTGTAAATAATATTTTATAAGTAAGGGAATAAATTGATAGACATGAAAATTGATACAGACCATTTTCTTACTGTAAGCTATTTATATTATGTTACAACGTCCTCATTGACGGCCAATCTGCAGGTTTACCATACAAGGTGCCATACCCTAGTCCGCAATGCTAGATTGGTTCTCATAAAGGGGAGGAGCCTAGTCCCCAAGCGACACTACCTGGTCCAGACAGGTACCGAAGCAATAAAGCCGCTCACCACTCGTACCTCAGTAAGGAGCTAACGATTAACCTCGCTGAGGCCGGCAGAGAAGCCACCTTCCATATCTCCAGTGTGGTACCGGAGCTGTTGGTACGGAAATCGGTACCAACATTGGATCAGTAGGGGCGGGATATTCCTAATCCTGTTCCTGCAGGATACGCAGGCGAAGCCGCAGGCAAAAACTAGTAGGTACATATACCTACCTATTTCAGTGAATCGAAACTCTTGCTAAACTGTGACCTTCTCGACTCGGTCGAGACAACCGGATCGATATTCATACTTACTTATGTACAAGTAGGTATATACATAAAATACGCCAAGAGTGAAAGAACTAAGTATATAAATGTACTTATATATTTTGTTATGCTGCTAATTTGTCCTACTATAGGGGGGGGTCCTCGACCTCTGATAGCTTATTTTTATATACGTGGAGTAAGAAGCGAACAAGTTTCAAAGTTGATAGCCTTAGGAGTCTTAGTCCAGGCTATTAGAGACGAGAGTAAGACACCACTGAAGCCTACTCCAGATTGGCGAATGTCCCATGTCTTCGAACCGTGGTAAGTATTAAGACATGTCGGTTTCCTCACGATGTTTTCCTTCACCGTAACAGCAATGTTATTTTTACCTTCTACGGACTTAATTTACATTTTATCTAAATTAAGTTGTTTCTAATGTTAACACGTAAAAATAAGGGTAGATCTAGGTCTAAGCAGTGGAGGTTTAGTTTAAAATCGAAATTGTCTAATTTCGTAATAATTTAAGGGTAAAAAGCCTTTCCCCGAAATGACATTTCAGCAAGCGGTTTTCAACTCTCTCCGTCTCACTCGTTACATCACAAGGTTGAATTTTTAAAATACTGACTTTTCACTGTCCCACTAATCGGTAGATATAATACCTCTTTTACACAATGCAAGCGTTCGAGACAGTCTACTCTAGTATTTCCACTGCAGTAACTCGCAGTTTTAACGAAACGTATGATTAACTTGTATGTATGTATGTATGTCTAGCTGCGCCCCGCAGTTTTACCCGGGTAAGTCCCGTTCTCGCGGAGACATCGGGATAAAAAGTAGCCTATGTGCTATTCCCGGTATTCAGCTACCTATATTCCAAGTTTTATCACAATCGGTTTGGTAGTTTTTGCGTGATTGAGTAACAAACACACACACACACACACACACATACTTTCAGCTTTATAATATTAGTAGGATTGTTATGTTTTGCGCTACTGGCATGGAGTTGCTGTCTACTGGCTTGGCATCAGCTCTCCCGCTGGTGTAAACGAACCATTGTTTTCTTTCTACTTATCCCTTTTAGAGCGATATATACCTAGTTATTTCAAATAAAGACTTTATCTGAATCTGTTTATTTTTACTGTAGATCTTTAGCAAACTCTACCTGTGACATTGTCGATCGGTCTGTCTAAACGCGATATTTTGGTTTAAAATAACCAAAAGCGCGATATTTTGAAATTTTAGTTAACCTTTTGCGATGTTTAAAAAAGATGCAAAGTTTGTGTTTGGTTGCTAGGCAGATTTTAATGAAACTCGGGGTTTTAAACGTTTCATGAAAAACTATGAAATTTAAATAATTGAGAATTAGGGATCATAAGAGTTACATAGTAAGTGGCTTATAAAAACTATAGTCAAATCATGTTTATAACTTTAAATCTTTTCCGAATTTTTAAAACCAAATTGACAGTTTTTTTTAAAACTATATTTACATATAATTGACTTCAAAATGAATTCATTTTACACACTTCAACCCAAAACCAATAACAATCCCAACTTAGACACTGTCCTTTCATTACTTTCAGTTCGAAAATTGCGTAACTTAAACATTGTGTAAGATACAGATACAAGATAAACTAAGTCAAAGTAAATACATTACAAACTCACCGTTTATCGATCAAAGCCTAGGAAAAGGAGGGCCTGAAACACTAGAACAGGGTTTAATGTCACACTTTGTAGCCATACACATAATCCATTGGTTATATCGCGGCACAATTTTTCCGGGGTATGGGGAAAACTATACTGCCGCGCGGCACGTACGGCGGCTGGCAAGCGACTGGTGAGCTGCCGAATGCCCCCACGGTAAACCTTCGGACTTAAGAGTGGGGATCTGTCTTATATACTGTTGTTGTAGTAGTTTTTGGCGAAGGTACTGTTATGGGTTTTTATTTATTGGAAGGTACTCATCATTATCCATAATGATTTGGGAAGTTTTGACTTTCACGGGAGCGAACTCCTGGGTTGGGAAGTCGCTCCTGTTAACTTTTGTCAGCGCCAGAGCCGTCCGTTTTTTCAGCAGGTGCACAACCTAGGAAGTGAGGTCTTAGTGGGCCATACGCTGGGTGTGTATGGAGCCTATGGAACCAATTCGACTTCAGGAAGGTCTAATTGGTTTTAAGGGACCATGGTGAATCGAACTCAAAAGTGGGAAGGTGGCTTAAACAAAATATAACGAAGATACCCATTTAAGCCGAAAGTGGGTTGTTCTAGACATTCTAGGCGAACAACTTTTGTTCTACAACTTTTGGAAATATCTTAATTCATTGAAATGCCTCTTGGAAAACCGTTCCTCGAACTCGGGGGTAGGGTGTGGGAAGGTGTTTTATTCTATGTTGTAGGTACTCGTATATAGTTTGCTGAGATTTTTTAAACCTATAATAGGGGTTTACTTTTAATTTACTTTACGGAATGTACGATTTTTACGTATGCGTAAAAATACAACTTTTTCCTTGCTGTATCGGATATTTTCCCTACAAAAGACATCAACGGGGTAATATTTTCTAGCTTCTACAAAATGTATCCCAGATTGTTTGACCCCTTTGCTAATCGACCATTTTGTCAGCCATGGTACTCTGACTAACTAAGTTACGTAAAATATATACCCATCCGACCATAAGATGAAATTAAAGAAAACTTTTTACGTACTAAAGAAAAAATTAAAAAAAGTTTTCCATTCTTTCTGGTGCTGCATATTTTTTTGAGTTGATATCTTATTCTAACATGCATATCAGTAATTAAGAAAGCGAAAAATTATGTTTTGTTTTTAAACGAAATTAACAAAATTATGTTTTGCACTATAGTCCCCACACTAGGATACCCTGTGGTCTCTTCCTTTATTAAAAGTAAGGTACTCCCTCACATTGAGCATTTGCGTTTCACGTTCAGTTTTCTCGGGACCACGGCCGATGTAACCAGTTACCTGAAACGTCGAAGTAAAGTTAAAGTTTTAACTATGTGTTTCCGCAATTAGCACGCAGAGGGAGCATGTAATTTACCGTTCCAGATTCAAAATCACATACGCACCTTAACCTGAAAAATATTGGATCACCACTGCCAATGATAACTTGTTAGTGGCTTTATGAACAAACCGCACGAAGCCGTAATTTTAAAGAAACAAGCACACCGCCTTGGCATCAAAAACTGCAATAGGTTGTATAAAACTGAAGATAAACAATAATTATCGTATCCGCTATAGTTTTGAGGTCAAGCCAGATCAAAGGTAGCAATTTGATAGTGGTTTCTGATGCTGCTTGCGATTGTTTCGACCTTTTACCCGACTTTAAGAAAGGAGGGTCATTGTAGTTAGTGAGAGCCAGCGACTTTTGACCGAGTGAAGTGTATTTGCTTTAAATCTAGCAATATTTGCATTTGTCTGTCTGTATGACAGACTGTCTGTCTATCTTTTTACTTTTAAGCTTTCTGTGTGATTTGTCTCACTTATTAATTATAATGTAAACTGATTTTAATTGTTGTTAGTTGTGCAAATAAAGTGTTAATCTATCTATCTATCTATGTTTGTATTTATGTTTGTATGTACGTGCTCCTCTACAGGTCGTGTTTCTCAACTGATCTTAATTGATTCTGGTTCTATGAGTAGAATTAATTAATATCATAGATTGGTGGGATGTGTCCCCCGCAAAAGGGGCTAATTGATATCTCCGTCATATAACAAAACAAATCTATGATTATTCTCTTACTTATTTAATATTAATATCATAACAAATATAGTTGTCTCAAATTGATCTCATAAAAACTTCGTAAAGATCAGATCAGTTTCTTCGGAGTGATTAAGAGAAATGCTCATCAAAATTAAGTAAATTGCATGCTTTTAGAATTCCCTCAATAGGTAGAGTAAGTCCTTTAACTACAAGTAAGAACAGATTGATGGCGTACCTGGAACCACCTTTTCATCACAAACTCTTCAATGGCTAACAGTAAAGGTTGTAGTCGCATTACATAGATCTTCTTCTTCTTCTACTGTTTAGTGTTAGAGTTGTCAGGTCACCCTAAGGCCTCTAATTTGACCTAACCTATCGGAGATAGCAACCGAGACCAACTGCTTAACGTAAAGACAAGGAGGAGCTCGAGAAAGTCATTTAATTTTAGTATAAATAAATAAATATTACTGCACGACATTACACACAGCGCAATCTAGCCCCAAATTAAGCACTAGGTTGTACTATGGGTACTATACAACGGATTAGAGAGGCACCCAGAATGCTTAATTTATTTTTAAGCATAAATTTTTGCACCCAGTCGGGCATTTACCCAACGCGCCATAAGGGCCGTAAAATTATCAAAAATTTCCACACAAATTATCGGTCATTCATCCATGTTATGAATGACAGTTAAAATATTTCTAGTAATTATTATACAGCTTGTTCCGACGATAACCATTTAAGCCGAAAGGGGGTTGTTCTAGACGTCTAGTCGAAGAACTTTCGATCTACAACTTTTAATAAAACTAACTTTTTTTTTCGAAACTTTTGAGTTAATATTACACTGAACAATGGCTGTTTTTGAAAATAAAGGAAATTAAAGTTTTGATTCGAGTTGTCCAAACTGAATGAAAGAACAAAATAAGGTCAATGACCTCTAACTCTAAGAAATTTTCAAGTAAACTTTTAACTTAAAATTTTCGAAAACTTTTTTTAAATTTTCAAAAGTTGTAGAACAAAAGTTTGTTCGCCTAGACGTCTAGAACAACACACTTTCGGCTTAAATGGTCACCGTCGGAACACGCTGTATAATAATTACTCGAAATATTTTAACTGTCATTCATTACATGGATGGGTGAGCGATAATTTGTGTGAAATTTTTTGATAATTTGACGGCCCTTATGCGCGTCGGGCAAATGCAAATATTTATGCTTAAAAATAAATATTTGTATCTGGTCTGGATGTCTCTAATGTTCGCAGAACCACTACTACCTAAGTATATCTAATGTATGACTCCGGAAGGAAGTAAGGAAGAAGTGCAGTAACGAGATTGTGGTATGCAACAATTATATTATGCATATATGTACGTAAATTACTGTAAGTGTGTGTAAGAAGATGTACTTACATAGTGTTATTGATGTATATAAGAAAATTACAAGGTAAATACCTAACTTGATTATAAAGTACACTAAAACAAAAGTTTTATTAAGAGTATTCTGTAGGTAGCTTTATTATTGGGCCCTTGAACGTGATTTTAAGAAGCGGGTTTTTTTTCGCGATGTATTCCTTCACGGTAATTATGCGATGTTGATAATTATTTTTAAATTAAAAACGATATTAGAATAAATATCGAAGAATAGAGAATAATGGAAGAATAGAAAACATTTTATTAACACAAAAACACACGGCATAAAATATAACAAATGTACAAAAGAGATAAACAAAAAAAAAGAATATATTCATTCACGTCAATGAGTGAACACTCATAGACGTGAATATCGTTATTCGTGTCAATCAATTTTTCGAAAAATTGATTAAGACAGTTCATTATTTCAACATGGACTTTAATATTATAAATTAGAAAATTGAACATCATCATATTAGCCTTAAGACGTCCTCTGCTAAACATAGGCCTCCACCATTAAAGGGCCGTAGTAGGCCAGAACTGATGTTTCTAGGATGAATTACTACAACCATATTTATCAAAGTCGAGGATATTTACTAACACGTGAATGTCGTGAAAACACGATTCCTGAAAATTAAAAAAAAAAAACAAACTTCTCTCTAAATTGTACAAATAAGTGATATTACTCAGGCAATATTGTACGAAAACTAATAAAACTTTGTATTAGAACTGAACTTATCTCAATACAGGCAGTGAATGTTTTGAATTTCAATATTAACGTTTAGTTATCTTGAAACCAGCAATTGTTTGATTTTACGCAATAAAATTTTGCATAGTCGCATCTTACGTCCTTCACTTACACATCTGAAATTCGCGAGCTTTATCCTTGTCACGCTATTAGGGTTATATAGGCGCTTAACATGGATTCCGGTTGGAGGCGGCCTGCATCCACCGCGGCTTTAATTAATTCGTTCGTTCATCTCGTCGGTGGACGCCCTTTAAGCTATTTGTAACATTCAATATTTAGAAATTCCACAGGAGAGACTATGAAAGAGAAACCTAATTGTTCTATCATCAGCTTTACTATCCTTACGCAACGGCCCTATGTGTAGAAAAACAAATTTGAAATGATTCCGACAAGATTCGTGCCGAAACAAACCAAAATTAAATCAAATTTAGATTATTAAGTAGGTATTAGGAGTTTTGGCGGGAATGCGTTAAGGAGATGTGTTGCTAAATTTTCATTTTTGTGAAACTTAGTTCTCAAATGCGTGTAAAATGTTTAATTTCGGGGGCATATTAATCAATTTAGTTTCGTGAAGGTGTACAAGTGTAAATAAAAGTGAAAATCGGTGCAAAACATGGACTTTAGCTTAGTGTTCTCTCCAAAGCTCCGTGAACAAACATTGTAAAAAATGGCCCCTTTTTACAATGATTTCCTCGACTTGACTGTTTTGTTCAATGCAAATAACTTGCAAATATTGATAATACTCGACACTGGCAAATGTCCGAAAGGAAAAGTTATTTTAAGGCGGCGATAGATGATAAGCAACGGTCCTTGTCCTATTGCATATAAATGAGCGAGATGGAATTGCGTGAAAAATCTACAATTTCTCGTAAAATCAATAATTAACGAAGATTAAAATAATATTTTGAAAAAATGCGATGAAGGGGTTCTAGGTATTGTATTTTCTAATATTATGATGCCTATAAGAAAATATAGCGGTTAAGGATTTAGAAAAAAAATTGATTTATTTTGTAAAACAGGGGTAACTTTGCCTGTATAATAGTGGTATTTAAAGTTATTTTTTATTGTTTTTGAAATGAAGGGGACACTTCTTGTATCATGTACAATAACATAATACATTGTTTAAAGATCTATTTGATACCGGTTATGAATAAAACCATTCCATCGGAAGGGATTTCACATGAGTCGCGTCCTTAATAAAGAAGAAGAAGTAGGTATTATTATTAAATCAGAATATTAACCTCGCAGGAGCGAGGCGCCAAAAACTTCAATAGACTCATTTGAGTGTTCCCCTCCACGGAAATCTTTAGTAAAAGGCGAAAGATTTATGCGTTTTGAAGGGAAACCAGAGTTAACGCAAGGACTGTCGCGCTACCGACTCCATTGCTCAGGGCGCGACAACGATACCGCGAGTCAGCGGCCAGGAGTAGTGGCGCCATCTAGTTTTATATGCAAAATTTAATAAACGCCATATTCGATTGTTTTTTTTTTTTTTTCAAATAATCAATGCATGGAAATTGTTTCATTATCTATCTCACCTGATGGTAGATGATGAATATAATTTAAGATATGCAACCAAGTGGAAGACAGATTAAAAGAAAAGAAATATCGATGATCCATTCAAATTGGACAATTCAGGGCTATAATAATTAATATACTTTATTTACTACCACATTACTACTAAACTACTTACTTACATACTTACAAATGTAACGTTCTAGTAGTATATATTTTTAATCATTATTTTAGGTGTGATTATTATTGATAGAAGGGCATAATTTAATTAGGTATCATTTTTACCAGATCTTATTATTACAATATTTAATAAACATTAGGAAACACAAAGTAAATAATAGAAATCTTAAAATACAGATGGTAAGTGATAAAGGATGTGGCTATAGCTTGTAAGCCACTAGTAATAAATCAATAAATAAATTCTGTGACCAACACACAGCGCCATCTAGCCCCATGGTAAGCTGCTAAGCTTGTGTTACGGTGACTAGACAACGGATATACTACTTATATTTATTTTTCTTTTGTAAATTTATGCATACATTATACATAGAAATACAACCCGACCAGATACAAATATGTCAGTTGAACAATCTTATCTCCCCAATGCAATGGCTGCTCTAGCCGAAGTATCGGATTACTTTGCTCAGTGGTAAAAAATACTGCAGGCCAAGTCGTTGTCTTATCCAACCATTTTGGTGTGCGAGTAAAATATTAATAAAAAATGTTAAATAATGATGAATGAGTTAGCACGTTTAAAACTGGATTAATTACCAAAGAATCCGAATAAACGTCGTTTGGTATTGCAATTGCGTGTGTTGATACAAAGGTAGGTAAATTAGTCGGTTTGGTCGAACGTGGCGACCCAGTTATTACGTATAGGTACTAAGTTTAGCGAAGTTTATATCGTGTATATACGTACGTGTAGGTATAGTGCGTTAGGCGTTTTAAAGAACCTAAGAAATATTTGATGTCTGTAAAATAAAACGGCATTTTTTTATAAATATACAAGAGTTTTGGCGGGAAAGTGTTAACGAAATGTAAGATAAGATAAGATAAGATAAAACTTTATTGTACCAAAAGAAACATTTACTATAAAAAAAAAAAACATAAAAAAAAAAAAAACATGACATTAAGAAACATATACTTAAAATTATTTTTTATAACTATGGTACAATGGGCGGCCTTATCGCTAAAAGTGATCTCTTCCAGGAAACCTTCATATAATGTACTAAGTACTTACCTAGTAAATTTTCATTTTCGTGTAACCTAATTAAAATTAGTTTAACTTGTTTAATGTTGGGGGCAAGAGTAAAAAAAATGTCTGTGTCAAACATGAATTTCTTCATTGCTTTCAAATATCCTTATGAGTTAGTCGTCAATTTAAAATTACTTCTTCAACTTGATGTATAACTACGAAGATTTGCTTGTTTTTACAAAACACCTTTAAAAAATCAATATCATAATAACAATTTATCATCACTCATTATTATCAAAAATATCACTCGGATCTATATCGTAATCGTTAAATCATGTTTGTTAACATAGATGGCGCCACTACTCTTGCCCGCTGAATCGCGGTATCGTTGTCGCGCCCTGAGCAATGGAGTCGGTAGCGCAACAGTCATTGCGTTAACTCTGGTTTCCCTTCAAAACGCATAAATCTTTCGCCTTTTACTAAAGATTTCCGTGGAGGGGAACACTCAAATGAGTCTATTGAAGTTTTTGGCGCCTTGCTCCTGCAAGGTTAAAAATAATTGAAATACGACGATAATTAGTGCAGAAAAGAAACTCCTGTCGAGTTTAATCCTTATTATGGTGGATCGATGTGTGTGGCTTTAAAGTGTCTAATGTAGAAATTTTTATTTTTGCAATTAAATGTTTTAACACGCCTACTGCTCTACAAAGTTACTTTATTTGACCAAAAAGATCAACGAAACGGGAGTTTTATTCCCTAGGTGCATAAAATGCTCATTATACACCTAGGGCATAAAGTAATTTATATATGGAACTAAGGTTCTTGTAGCAAACGGCCATTTCGAACTGGCCACCACTAGACATAACACATCAAAAAAAAACTGGGCTATTTTTCTTCAATTTTTGTTTCTACGGAAGGGTAAGGCAAAAAGTTTTAGTTAAGATAAAGCCCCTACTTTTTTTTTTCATCGTCTAAGGCCGAGGTTTGGTTTCGTCATATTCATGTAACATTATTAAATTTAATTAATAATAATAATAATAATAAATAAATAAATTGTTTATTTCCATTAAAAACTAACCCAAAAACACAAATAATCTAAGGGCATTAGGTACTAGCCAATAACTTAAGTAACAAAAGCTCTAGGTACATAACTCGAGTTAAGTTTTTAACACCCTCGCTGCGCTCGGGAGTTAACTCCCTAGAGTCCTTCGTACGCTTTGGATTCAATATGACGCCCGCTATATAAGACAGGGCTTCAGTACCTCGGTGCATAAACTACTATTATATAGCTTTGACAAAGGTAGGGTGTGGTTTGTCCGGTAATAGGAATCAATCTATTCGCCCGTATGATTTTTTTCACTGTGTTATTATTATCGTCAACAAATTATAATAAAAAAATTATTTAAAAAATGGAAATATTTTAAAAAACTAGGTTACAAGTTAGTTCGGGTTTTTTTATTAAAATTTATTTTATTGATATTTCGTAAATTTGTTTTTATTGCTCAAGACATATTTACTAGAAATATTTTTAAAGCTTCGAAAGAAATATCTCGCCGCAAGTGAATTTTTGAAGATGAATTTTCCTTTAAAAATATTTTATTTTATTAGTTAAAATGGAATCCCCATTATCTGGAATCTTTTAAGTTTCTGTAAGGGAACAAAAGCTCGAAAAATACCACCTTATACCTATACAATATTAAGGAAACTTTGTGTTTTTTTTACTCTTACGACAAATTGTATTGTCACAAAATTGTTTTACAATTTAGTTAATTAGTCAGGTGTTAATAAGTTTCCTTAAACTCAAGGATCCCATACCTACTATTTAATTTCCAACCGTCTCTTTTTTAATTAGATTCATTTATCTTATCCTCCATTAATTTACGTTTCAGATAAAAGGCTTTTTCCTTAAACGTCGTGTCATTGAGTTTTCGACTTTAAGCTTTTACGTTAAAGTTTATATTCGATAGGTGGTAATTCAGAAACGTTACTCGTGTGAGACCTTCGATAGAGGATTCAAATTCTTTCAATTAAAGGTAAGCGTTCTGTGAAAGAACACAAACTTTTTGAAATGTCTTCATCATCATCATCATCTCAGCAAAGGCTGAAGAAAGGTGAAAAAAAAAACGGAGAAAGCTCCGTCCACTGCTGGACATTATGGGCCTCCCCATACGACGCCACAAACAGCGATCGCGAGCTACCTCCATCCGACGATTCCCCATGACCGCTAAACCGATTGCGATGAAACTTGGAATATAGGTCGCTGGATACCGGGAATAACACTATTATAAATAGCTAAAAGGATTTTAGTCATGGGATGCGTTTACAACAGGATGAGCTGTACCTAGTACCCACTAGTTCTCAAGATTATCTAGACAACGACAATTTTAAAATTATTATATTATTATTTTACTTCCTACTCTATGCCCTATGGCTTAAACAAAGCATTATTATAATCTCATATTATTAATAATTATTTATTTATTATAGTACTCACCTGCCTATTTATAGTAATAACAATAAATGATTTCTATCAAAACACCTACTTCCTGAGTCGATGTACCGGTGTTTACAAAGTGCGCCGGGTCAGCTAGTAATATAATACTAAAAGCGTCCCGCGATTTCACCCGCGTAAGTCTCGATCCCGCGGGATTTTCTAAAATACCCTTTCATAATAGATACACACGTACACACCACAAAAAACACGCCCTCCAAATTTTTTTATTTCTAGGAGCAACGCCTAGTTTGGTCAATCATTCATTCAGGGTGTTGAATTTAATATTTAACTAGCAGAGTCCCGCGGCTTCTCCCTTGAACCTATCAGATCCTGTGGGAATATCGATCAAAAGTAGATAAGATAAGACAAGATAAAACTTTATTGTACCAAAAGAAACATTTACAATAAAAAAACAAACATAAAAAAAAAACAAAATAAATAAATAAACACGACATTAAGAAACATATACTTAAACTAATTTTTATAACTATGGTACAATGGGCGGCCTTATCGCTAAAAGCGATCTCTTCCAGGCAACCTTTGGATGGACAAGACTTGATGGAGGTGATGGGTGGGTTTTTCAATATATTAAATAGAAAGTAAATGAAATATTAATAAATATCAATAAAATAAAACACAAAGTAAAGTAGCTTATTTCTTATGTAGAAATAAAACACACATTCTCTCTGAAATAGAAGTTATACTTTTTTTTTTTCTAAGTCAAAGACACTGTTTTCTTTCGACACAGTCATGACTCCATACGTAGGCGAGGCTCGAACTGCGAGCCATTACTGCTTACCACAAAATAGCCCATACATAATTCATGTTAAACCTTCAGTTAAAGTTGTTAACTACGGGTTAAGGTCATTTGACAATGCCTACTTAAGTTTACGGTGTGCATAGTTTGTTAAGAAGTTGTGATTAAGTTATCCAAAATTGTAAAATGAAGTGGTTTTGTCATTATTTATTTGTATCTTGCTTGACGCAGACATTACAAACTTGTACCTTTTTAATAACTACAAAATATATAGTTACATACAGTCATCATCAACAGTTGATGACCACATATGGACTGCATTCAGGTCTTCATAATGAGGATTAAAAACTAATTTCCAAATATTAGCTCTCTTTATTTGCATAATTATTCTCTGTCAAAAATGAAAATCTATCAATTTAACACTCAAAATACTACGCTCCATCGCTCGCTGGCAAACCCCGATGTTATTCTTCTGTGAATGAGTCAAAGACCATGTCGGTGCACCATAGGTGAGGATTGGGAGTATGCATGTTTCCATTAACCTCTTCTTGAGGCAAAGAGGAAGGTTCAACAGACTGGATCCCAAACTCTAACCGGCAACTCGGCAGACCAAAGCGGAGATGGCTGGATGAAATCGACAAATTTAATCCTGAGTGGCGAACCATAGCCCAAAAAAGGCCCGAACGGAAGAGTTGGAGGGAGGCCTTTACCCAGCAGTGGGACAATTCAGGCTAATCTATACTATATACTATCTATACTAATATTATAAAGCTGAAGAGTTTGTTTGTTTGATTGTTTGTTTGTTTGTTTGAACGCGCTAATCTAAGGAACTGCTGGTCCGATTTGAAAAATTCTTTTTGTGTTTGATAGTCCATTTATCGAGGAAGGTTATAGGCTATATTACATCACGCTACGACTGATAGGAGCGGAGCATCCATGAAATATGTTGCAAAAACGGGAAAAAAATCCCCCTTTTCCGAGATTATGTCGCGTGCGCTGAGTAAACGGTCAAAGTTACATAAAAACCATTTATGAGAGAATTCTTCCTCTCAATAGGATCTAATAAATAGTCCGCGACAGCATATGTCTAACTCTTAAGGTTGACTCAATATAACATATTTTAGAGTAATGAAATTTATTGTAGAACAATGCATTGTTTCCGAAGGTAATTTTGTAAATATGATATTAATCCTTATCCAAATAAATACGTTATTCATTAAAAGTATTTAATTTTAAACATAATTGTCCTTAACATCACTTGATTTCAATGAATATCTCACGAGATATTACAGTTTTAAAATAACTCCACAATAAATAATTAATAAGTACGCTATTAATAAGTACTAAGCGTACATTTACACGTAGCGGGCGACGATGATGACGGTGGCCAGCCAGCTCTGTGAGGCATCATGCCGCGCGGCTCAATCGGTCGGCTCCATGCGAGACGGTAGTGTCACCAAACTGCAGTGCTTTTTAATAATTATTTTGCAATATCTCATTGTACTTTTGAGTCTTAATATTTTGTTTTATGTTGGTAATTAATATTTTGAAGTCATCTCAGAAACTTTTAGACCTATTTCAAAAATTCTTTCACTAATAGAAAACTACATTATCCAGATGTGACATAGGCTACTTTTGATCCCGATATTCCCTCGGGATCGGGACTTACACAAGTGAAACCGCGGGAAGGCAGCTCTGAAAAATAAAGTCGTGTATTTCTATTTTTAACTCAACAACCCGTAAACCGATATGAATGAAATTTGGTACAGGGCAGAAATAATATAAAGGGTACTTTGAATGATCGTACGGGTTAAGCAACACTTGGTACAACATACGTGATGGGTGAAAAAGAGCAGGTGACCCGATATTCATAAGCTTGGTACAGGGTTGGTTTAGAGGTAGAAATATTATATAGTACTTTGAATGATCGTTAAGCAACACCTGGTATGACATACGTGAGGGATCATTAACGTTACGGGATAGGAAGTTACGCGGGTGAAACCGCGGGGCGCAGCTAGTAATATTATAAAGCTGAAGAGTTTGTTTGATTGTTTGTTTGTTTGTTTGTTTGAACGCGATAATCTCAGGAACTGCTGGTCCGATTTGAAAAATTATTTTTGTGTTTGATAGTCCATTTATCGAGGAAGGTTATAGGCTATATTACATCACGCTACGACTGATAGGAGCGGAGCATCCATGAAATATGTTGCAGAAACGGGAAAAAAATCCCCCTTTTCCGAGGTTCTGTCGCGTGCGCTGAGTAAACGGTCAAAGTTACATAAAAACCATTTATGAGATAATTCTTCCTCTAAATAGGATCTAATAAAAATAAGTCGGGTTTTCCTTCCTGACGCTATAACTCCAGAACGCACGAACCGATTTCCACGGTTTTGCATTCGTTGGAAAGGTCTCGGGCTCCGTGAGGTTTATAGTAAAGAAACTTACGCGGGTGAAACCGCGGGGCGCAGCTAGTAGGATCTAATAAATAGTCCGCGACAGCATATGTCTAACTCTTAAGGTTGACTCAATATAACATATTTTAGAGTAATGAAATTTATTGTAGAACAATGCATTGTTTCCGAAGGTAATTTTGTAAATATGATATTAATCCTTATCCAAATAAATACGTTATTCATTAAAAGTATTTAATTTTTAACATAATTGTCCTTAACAACACTTGATTTCAATGAATATCTCACGAGATATTACAGTTTTAAAATAACTCCACAATAAATAATTAATAAGTAACAAGCGTGCATATACATATACACGTAGCGGACGACGATGATGAGGGTGGCCAGCCAGCTCTGTGAGGCATCATGCCGCGCGGCTCAATCGGTCGGCTCCATGCGAGACGGTAGTGTCACCAAACTGCAGTGCTTTTTAATAATTATTTTGCAATATCTCAATGTACTTTTGATTCTTAATATTTTGTTTTATGTTGGTAATTAATATTTTAAAGAGGTTACGTTGGTAACATGTATGTATGTATGTATTTTGGGGGTCATCTCAGAAACTTCTAGACAATTTCAAAAATTCTTTCACTAATAGAAAACTACATTATCCAGATGTGACATAGGCTACTTTTGATCCCGATATTCCCTCGGGATCGGGACTTACGCAAGTGAAACTGCGGGACGGCAGCTCTGAAAAATAAAGTCGTGTATTTCTATTTCTAACTCAACAACCCGTAAACCGATATGAATGAAATTTGGTACAGGGTTGGTTTAGAGGTAGAAATAATATATAGGGCACTTTGAATGATCGTACTGGTTAAGCAACACTTGGTACAACATACGTGATGGGTGAAAAAGAGCAGGTGACCCGATATTCATAAACTTGGTACAGGGTTGGTTTAGAGGTAGAAATATTATATAGTACTTTGAATGATCGTTAAGCAACACCTGGTATGACATACGTGAGGGATCATTAACGTTACGGGATAGAAAGTTACGCGGGTGAAACCGCGGGGCGCAGCTATAATATTATAAAGCTGAAGAGTTTGTTTGATTGTTTGTTTGTTTGTTTGAACGCGCTAATCTCAGGAACTGCTGGTCCGATTTGAAAAATTATTTTTGTGTTTGATAGTCCATTTATCGAGGAAGGTTATAGGCTACTTTTGATCCCGATATTCTTACGGGGTCGGGACTAACGAGAGTAAATCCCGCGGGACGCAGCTATAAAAACGTAAGTCGTGTTAGTTATACTATTTATATCTCAAGAACGGCGGAACCGATAAGAATGAAATTTGGTACAGGGTTAGTATAGGGGTTTAAATAAAATATAGGGTACTTTAAATGATCGTACGGGTTAAGCAACGCTTGGTGAGACACATACTTGATGGGTTAACAAGAACGATCGTACCAATTAGAATGAAATTTGGTACAGGGTTAGTTTAAGGCTATATATACGATATAGGGTACTTTAAATGATCGGACGGGTTAAGCAACGCTTGGCGTGACACATACGTGATGGGTCAACAGGAACGGTCGCACTAATTAGAATGAAATTTAGTACAGGGATTACTTTAAGGGTATAAATACGATACTTTAAATGATCATCCGGGGAAAGCAACGCTTGGTATGACATACGTGATGGGTAAAAATAACGGTTAAACCGATTTGAACGAAATTTGGTACAGGGATAGTTTAGTGGTTGAAATAAGATATAGGGTACCTACTTTGAATAAACATACGGGTTAAGCAACGCTTGGTATGACATACGTGATGCGTCACATACGTTCCGGGATAGAAATATATGCGGGTGAAACCGCGGGGCACAGCTAGTATAATAATACTTATAATAAAAATAAAAATACAAGGGAAATAATTACTTCGATACGTTTAATTCGTTTCCGATTTATAGAAGTAAACGTGCGATATTGAGTATGACGTCACCTTACACACGCCCAGTCCGCTCGCGCTCTATGTACCTATGTCACAATACATGTCGTCTAAAATTTTGATTAAGGGAGCGTTGATGAATTTTGGTATATAGATAGATGGGTCCTTGAAGAAGGACAAACTTTGTATCCCGAAATCCATTTCATGAGCATTTGTTCTTGTAAAACATTTCTAGAAGCTTGCCTTTAATTGCGAACAATAAAAAACGAAATATTACTAGACATAACTAGGCTGTAACGATTTAAGTAAATAAAGAAATATTAATAACAAAGCAAAACTTACTTAGATATAAGACTTAGGGCGACTTGCATAACAAAATTTAAAAACTTATTTAACTAAATCAATTTTAAAATAATTTATGGGAAATCGAACATTGAACTCTATATCATTGTGTGGACGATTGATAATATGTTGCCACACATTGACAGTTCTTGCAATTCTGACAGATTTTCATAAGGCCGGCCTAAGGCCTAAGGCCGGCTTGCTTATCGGTTCCTAAACATGTTTAAGCTGTTAAACGTGTTTAAAATCCGTCAAACTGTCTATGTGTGGCAACATATTATCAATCGTCCACTTAATGAAATAGAGTCCAATGTTCGCCCTTAGGGCGACTTGCATAAGACCATTTAAAAATATATTTAACTAAATCAATTTTCAAATAATTTATGGGAAATCGAACATTGGACTCTATTTGATAATATGTTGCAACACATTGACAGTTCTTGAAATTCTGACAGATTTTAAACACGTTAAACGGCTTAAACATGTTTAGGAACCGTTATGCAAGCCGGCCTAAAGCCTCTTTCTCCAGATTAACACAGATAGACTAATGATTGTATACTGATACTGTATAACACTATGTATTCTGGCGACGTACTGCAAAGTGAACGGGACTTGTTAGTAGCCTACCCTCATTATAAAAAATGTGTTTTAAAATTGACTATTATTTCTAAGAACCATGTTTGTATGCCCACGTGGTAGGACTAGAGATTCTTTAATCGTGATACTATCTGTTTTCCACCTAGATCCACAAACAATAAATCATTTCATTTCATT